>OY720365.1:10000-5010000 GCA_963082945.1 Cerastis leucographa
ACCTAACCTAACCTAACCTAACCTAACCTAACCTAACCTAACCTAACCTAACCTAACCTAACCTAACCTAACCTAACCTAACCTAACCTAACCTAACCTAACCTAACCTAACCTAACCTAACCTAACCTAACCTAACCTAACCTAACCTAACCTAACCTAACCTAACCTAACCTAACCTAACCTAACCTAACCTAACCTAACCTAACCTAACCTAACCTAACCTAACCTAACCTAACCTAACCTAACCTAACCTAACCTAACCTAACCTAACCTAACCTAACCTAACCTAACCTAACCTAACCTAACCTAACCTAACCTAACCTAACCTAACCTAACCTAACCTAACCTAACCTAACCTAACCTAACCTAACCTAACCTAACCTAACCTAACCTAACCTAACCTAACCTAACCTAACCTAACCTAACCTAACCTAACCTAACCTAACCTAACCTAACCTAACCTAACCTAACCTAACCTAACCTAACCTAACCTAACCTAACCTAACCTAACCTAACCTAACCTAACCTAACCTAACCTAACCTAACCTAACCTAACCTAACCTAACCTAACCTAACCTAACCTAACCTAACCTAACCTAACCTAACCTAACCTAACCTAACCTAACCTAACCTAACCTAACCTAACCTAACCTAACCTAACCTAACCTAACCTAACCTAACCTAACCTAACCTAACCTAACCTAACCTAACCTAACCTAACCTAACCTAACCTAACCTAACCTAACCTAACCTAACCTAACCTAACCTAACCTAACCTAACCTAACCTAACCTAACCTAACCTAACCTAACCTAACCTAACCTAACCTAACCTAACCTAACCTAACCTAACCTAACCTAACCTAACCTAACCTAACCTAACCTAACCTAACCTAACCTAACCTAACCTAACCTAACCTAACCTAACCTAACCTAACCTAACCTAACCTAACCTAACCTAACCTAACCTAACCTAACCTAACCTAACCTAACCTAACCTAACCTAACCTAACCTAACCTAACCTAACCTAACCTAACCTAACCTAACCTAACCTAACCTAACCTAACCTAACCTAACCTAACCTAACCTAACCTAACCTAACCTAACCTAACCTAACCTAACCTAACCTAACCTAACCTAACCTAACCTAACCTAACCTAACCTAACCTAACCTAACCTAACCTAACCTAACCTAACCTAACCTAACCTAACCTAACCTAACCTAACCTAACCTAACCTAACCTAACCTAACCTAACCTAACCTAACCTAACCTAACCTAACCTAACCTAACCTAACCTAACCTAACCTAACCTAACCTAACCTAACCTAACCTAACCTAACCTAACCTAACCTAACCTAACCTAACCTAACCTAACCTAACCTAACCTAACCTAACCTAACCTAACCTAACCTAACCTAACCTAACCTAACCTAACCTAACCTAACCTAACCTAACCTAACCTAACCTAACCTAACCTAACCTAACCTAACCTAACCTAACCTAACCTAACCTAACCTAACCTAACCTAACCTAACCTAACCTAACCTAACCTAACCTAACCTAACCTAACCTAACCTAACCTAACCTAACCTAACCTAACCTAACCTAACCTAACCTAACCTAACCTAACCTAACCTAACCTAACCTAACCTAACCTAACCTAACCTAACCTAACCTAACCTAACCTAACCTAACCTAACCTAACCTAACCTAACCTAACCTAACCTAACCTAACCTAACCTAACCTAACCTAACCTAACCTAACCTAACCTAACCTAACCTAACCTAACCTAACCTAACCTAACCTAACCTAACCTAACCTAACCTAACCTAACCTAACCTAACCTAACCTAACCTAACCTAACCTAACCTAACCTAACCTAACCTAACCTAACCTAACCTAACCTAACCTAACCTAACCTAACCTAACCTAACCTAACCTAACCTAACCTAACCTAACCTAACCTAACCTAACCTAACCTAACCTAACCTAACCTAACCTAACCTAACCTAACCTAACCTAACCTAACCTAACCTAACCTAACCTAACCTAACCTAACCTAACCTAACCTAACCTAACCTAACCTAACCTAACCTAACCTAACCTAACCTAACCTAACCTAACCTAACCTAACCTAACCTAACCTAACCTAACCTAACCTAACCTAACCTAACCTAACCTAACCTAACCTAACCTAACCTAACCTAACCTAACCTAACCTAACCTAACCTAACCTAACCTAACCTAACCTAACCTAACCTAACCTAACCTAACCTAACCTAACCTAACCTAACCTAACCTAACCTAACCTAACCTAACCTAACCTAACCTAACCTAACCTAACCTAACCTAACCTAACCTAACCTAACCTAACCTAACCTAACCTAACCTAACCTAACCTAACCTAACCTAACCTAACCTAACCTAACCTAACCTAACCTAACCTAACCTAACCTAACCTAACCTAACCTAACCTAACCTAACCTAACCTAACCTAACCTAACCTAACCTAACCTAACCTAACCTAACCTAACCTAACCTAACCTAACCTAACCTAACCTAACCTAACCTAACCTAACCTAACCTAACCTAACCTAACCTAACCTAACCTAACCTAACCTAACCTAACCTAACCTAACCTAACCTAACCTAACCTAACCTAACCTAACCTAACCTAACCTAACCTAACCTAACCTAACCTAACCTAACCTAACCTAACCTAACCTAACCTAACCTAACCTAACCTAACCTAACCCAGTTGCACTCGGTCTCTCGAGCGGTAAGCAGCGAAAACTCACGCGCTCCGCACTAAAAAATACGAAAAAATTGGTTTTTCTACTCAAATTGTAACAAGTTAAGTGTCAGTGGATGCGGAAAATTGAGCCGCACAAAGTGATGTGAAAAATTTTCGTCGATCAGCAGTGATACAGAAGTTTTCAGCAAAAAACCTCAATTTTAGAGGTTAGGCGAAAATTTTGAAACAGAAAAACGCAAACGCTGCTGAAACCAGATCGGTGACCTCCTGTTTTTTCACCGGCTTCGTGTGGGCACCGTGGTTCCCGATATCCTGGACTACCAAAAACCACCCTGACGGCTCGCAATTGTGAGTTATTCAGGATTCTGTAAAAACCACGTGCCCTGAAAAAGTGGAAGGAGTGGAGCCAGTGGCGTGAAACTTGGTGTCAGCTTGGACCCCTATTGGAAAAGGCGAGTGCAACTTACTTTGGATTTTTACGACAACTGGTATATTTAATATAACAGTTGAAACTTAGAAACTTTCGACATATATATCTCCGGACAGAAGACCTTCCTGAAAATTTTTCAACTGCAGCCTGGTGCGCGCTTATCAGAAGAATAGAAACCTTTAGTTTTAGATTTTTAGTTAAAATAGTTTTAAAGTTACACCATAATTTACATAAAAACCATATTTTTAAAATTTTTCGACTTGGTTTTTAACTATTTTATTTTTTGTTTTATTTAAATTGTAGCGCTATATTTAAAGTATTTTATACAAATTTTTCAGAATTTTTTGACCAATAGTTCCAAAGATATTGAATTTTAATTGTTTTTCGGTCATAATTCTAAATTAAATAGATATAAATTATTTTTGATCCCAGGAGATTGTTCAATATACCCATTGTGACCAAATTAAGCCCAAACTCGGGCTATATATCTTGTACTTTGGCCGTTTTGACAAAAACGCGCCATCTTGGTTTTTTGGTTTTATTTTTAGACTTAATATATCTCGGGAACGGCTGGTTTGATTACCGCCGGATTTTCACTGAAGCTGGTGGCGCATCACCAACTTTGGGAAATTATAATTTTCAGGCATTTTCAGGACCTGAAAGTTTTCAGCCCTGAAACTATTCTTGACGGATAGAGGGAGTAGAGCCAGGCACAGCATTTAAGACCGCGTTTCTCTGTGGCAAACGGTTGCGGAGTTATAGCCACCCAAAGTAGGGTTTTGACAGTTACCCCCACCCTTTGGGGAACTTTGACTCAGCGTAGCTCCGGATCCGGAGGTCGCAGAGAATTGCCGTTTTCGCAGTGGTGTTTGGGAAGACGACCTCTGTCCGATCCACTTAGTTTCAGGCGTTTTGGAGCTGAAAAGTTTCAGGAACCTGAAAACAAGTTTACGCGTCGGAGCGGGACCGGCCAGGCCGAACAAGTCCAAGCTCGGGTGCTCTGCGATTGCTGGGAGGGAAGTTATACCGGGTTGAAGATTGACTTTGACAGTTCTAGAACTGTCAAACCATTTTTCTAGCTCGGATAACTCCTGACTCGGGGGTCATAGAGGGCTCGGGTTTTCTTTGGGGACATCGGCCTGCCCCTCCCTACCCGATAAGCGTAATTTCAGTGGCTTTCAGGACCCAAGATTTTTTCAGCCTGAAAACCGATCCGGTGGATTGGTCTCACCGAGCCAACCTCGGAAAGCCCAAGCACCGGTGCTTTTGGACCGGTGGTTGCGGAGATATCCTCTTGTAACCATTTTGGGTTTTTTATTTTTGCAAAAAACCAGATATTTCAAGTAGGGATATCTCCGCAACCCCTGGGTGTAACTGCGCCGAGTTTGGGTTCATTCGGGAGGGCTCGTTGAGAGCTGTCCACTGGACTCAGCGGAACGACTCTACGTAGAGCCCTTCCAAAAATCGCTCTACATATAGGGGTATTTTTGACACGGAAAGAAATTTTGACTGTTTTCCGATTGTTCATTTGTGACCCGCCCTTTTTTGAGCGTTGGATCGTGACTCTACATAGAGACTGAAGTTATTTTAAATTTACTTAGACATTTTATTTTTATATCTGTGTACCACGAAGGCTTTATTGAGCCTGACTGAAGCTTCTGTTTCTTTGCGACTCAACTAGCACTTTTATCTAGTTTACTTGAGACTGTTTTGTTTATATTTATATTTTTATTTTAGTTAGACTGCACACACTTTTACACTGTGTGCAGACCACGGCAACTTTTTGCAATTACTGTAGTGTTTTAATATTCACCTGACGCATTCCTCTGACAATGTTCGCCACTCCACCTGTGAAGTCTGTAGAGGGAAGGGAGAAACAAAAATCCCCGCCAAAAACACAGACGCTCTCATCTGGCGTTAGACGCAGTGTCGAAAAACAATTTTCTCCGCCAAGGTCGCAGGCGACCTCGTCTAGCGTCAGGCAGAGCGTTGAAAAGTTGGAGGCCGCGGGAACAGAACCGCAAAACTTGACGCCATCCACTAGTAAAGTAGAAATCCAGGTACTCCCCAGACAGGTCCTTGCAACGCGCTTAGCTGAAGCCAAAGCTAACGTGGTTAAAGCGAAAACGAATATAAATAATTCTCGAAATATCCGTACCGACATAAAAACAAACGTACTAGAAGCGGTTGACAAACTATTCCAGTTAATAAAAGAGGCGGACATAGAAATAAAACAACTGAAAAGAACCGGAGAGAAACCTGTATCTGAAATTATAGCCTACCCTCAGATAACACCCGATAGGACGCTTCAAAAAGAGACCGATGATAGTTCTATCATCGCGCAACTACAAGAGCAGAGCCGACTTATTATTGAAAACGGCAGGAAGATGGACGAATTAAAAGGTACGTTGGAACAACAGCACCAACTAATCAGCGCGAAAAGCTACGCAGAGGCAGCGGCAGTCGGATCCACCCTGCACCCACCTCCACAGCACCCACTGCACTCGGTAGTGGTCTCGTCTCAAGACGAAAATGACACCGGAGATAACGTCCTAACAAAAATCAGAGAGGCGGTGAACGCTAAGGAAGGGTGGGTCAGGGTGGAGAGGACCCGCAAAGGTAAGGACAGGAAAGTCATCATGAGTTGTAACTCGGATGAAGACCGACAGAAGGTGAAGCAGAGACTAGAAAACTCCGGAAAGAATTTGGTCGTGGAAGAAGTCAAGAACCGAGACCCTCTCCTGAGGCTCGCCGACGTTCTTACTGTGAACTCTGATGAAGACGTCATCAGGGCCTTCAGGAATCAAAACCGGGGCATCTTCCACGATCTGAATGAGAAGGACGATAGAATTGAAATAAAATATAAAAGGAAAGCACGTAATCCGCACACTAGTCACATTGTCCTGAGTGTCTCTCCAGCCATCTGGAAACGGGCGACCGATGCCGGTGCGGTCTATATCGACCTCCAACGCATCCGGGTGTGGGACCAATCACCGTTGGTACAGTGCTCGAGATGCCTGGGATATGGCCACAGCAAGAGGTTCTGCGCAGCACCAACAGACCTGTGTAGCCACTGCGGAGGACCGCATCTCAGGGCACAATGCACAGAATGGCTTGCAGGAGGCGAACCCACTTGCAGAAACTGTACAGCGGCCGATCTTAAAAGAAACGACCACAACGCTTTCAGCCAAGAATGCCCAATACGCAGGAAGCGCGATGCTATAGCTCGCATGTCGGTCGCCTATTGCTAAGGGCGCCCAGGAGACCAACAGCAACCCAAACACCTATAAAATAGTGCAGGCCAACCTCCAGCGAAAAAGGCTGGCGACCAACGAGCTTCTGACCGAAGCAAACAAGCGCGGGGTCGCCATTGCTCTCCTCCAAGAACCATACGTTGGTGGGGCAAGAGTAATGAGGAGTCATAGAGGCGTTCGGGTCTTCCAGAGCACTGACACCGGAGATGGGACTGTCAAGGCCGCAATAGCGGTCTTCGACCAAGACCTCATCGTCGAGCAGTACCCGAAACTCACCACAAACAACATCACTGTGGTGGGGATCCGAACCAGTGCCTGGAAGATCACACTAGTCTCCTTTTATTTCGAGCCAGACCAGCCAATTGAACCATACCTAGACCACTTGAAACGTGTTGGGGAGGAGGTAGGTTCTAGAATGTGGATTATTGGAGGAGATGCAAACGCTAAAAGTACCTGGTGGGGAAGCCTGACTATCGACCGCAGAGGCGAAGAAGTGTCTGGAGTTCTGGACGAGCTGGACCTGAACATACTCAACAGAGGGGAAATTCCGACCTTCGACACAATCAGAGGTGGCATTAGGTACTGCAGCCACGTGGACATAACAGCATGCTCTACGGATATCCTTGACTTGGTAGACGACTGGAGGGTAGACGAGGGCCTCACGAGCTCGGACCACAACGGCATTGTATTTAACATCAAATTAAAAAGATCAAAAGGTACACAAGTTAGCAGAACAACTAGAATTTTTAACACTAAAAAAGCAAATTGGCCCGAGTTTCGTGAGAAACTCGGCCAATTAATGCAAGCAAACAAAATTAATAAAGTAGAATTAGATAAACCAAACACTGCCGAGCAGTTAAATTCAATAACCAAATTATATATTAATTCAATTAGAGAGGCATGCACTTCGTCAATGCCGACGAAGAAAATAAATGAAGTATTTACCTTGCCGTGGTGGTCCGAGAAACTCGAGGGGATGAAGAAAAAGGCCACTACCTATAAAAATAGAGTCAGGAATGCGGCACCAGTCCGAAGATCGAAGGTCGTCGATGAGTACCTGAAACTGAAAGTTGAGTATGAGACGGAAGCAGCCAAGGATGAGGTCGAGAGTTGGAAGACCTTCTGCTCAAGACAGTGCAGAGAAGGGGTTTGGGAAGGGATTTATCGGGTGATAGGGAGGACTAAGGGAAGAGGAGAGGATCAGCCGTTGGTGAAGAACGGTGAAGTACTGGACGCAAAAGGCTCGGTAGAACTCCTGGCAAAAACCTTTTATCCGGAAGACCAACCAGACACCGACAGCACCTGCCACCGCCTAGTCAGAGAAAAGGCCGACGTCGTGAATGGTGGAGAACAAGGTGAATCATGTGAGCCGCCATTCACGATGGCCGAGCTGATGGCAGCGTGCGAGTCGTTCAATGTTAAAAAAGCGCCAGGAGCAGACGGCCTCACTGCTGACATTTGTTACCAGGCTATTAGAAGTGCCCCTGAGATAGCCTTGGCTCTCCTTAACGGCTGCCTGAGAAACCATCTCTTCCCTGAAGTCTGGAAGGAAGCGACAGTGATCATTTTAAAAAAGCCTGGAAAATCAGATTACTGCAACCCGAAAGCGTACAGACCAATTGGCCTTTTACCAATCTTCGGTAAAATTTATGAGAAGATGCTGGTGGCCCGCCTCAAGTTTCATCTGATCCCCAGGATGAGTACTCGTCAGTACGGATTCATGCCACAAAGAAGCACCGAGGACTCCCTCTATGCACTAATGCAGCACATACGTGGCAAGCTGACACTTAAGAAAATTACAGTACTGGTTTCATTGGACATAGAGGGAGCCTTCGACAGTGCGTGGTGGCCAGCTATAAGAGTCCGTCTGGCTGAGGAACAGTGTCCGATAGGCTTGAGGAGGGTCATCGACAGCTACCTCAACAACCGAAGGGTCAGAGTCAGATACGCAGGTGAAGAGTACTGTAAGGCCACAAGCAAGGGCTGTGTCCAGGGCTCCATCGCAGGGCCAATCTTCTGGAATTTGGTGCTGGACCCGCTTCTTAAGAGCTTAGAAGCTAGGGGTGACTATTGCCAGGCTTTTGCAGACGACGTCGTGCTGCTTTTCGATGGTGACACGGCGTTGGAGATCGAGGGACGTGCCAATGCCGCTCTTGAACATGTTCGGGCATGGGGTGTCCAAAACAAGCTTAAATTTGCTCCGCAAAAAACCAATGCGATGGTTATAACGCGCAAACTGAAATACGACACCCCGCGCTTAAGCATGGGCGGGACCGACATTGCCATGTCCAACGAGATCAAAATCCTAGGTGTCACCATCGACAAACAGCTAACTTTTAACGCACACGTCACAAATATTTGCAGAAGGGCAATAGACATCCACAAGCAGCTGACTAGGGCAGCAAAGACCAGCTGGGGTCTAAACCCCGAGGTCATTAGGATCATATATGTGGCCACTGTCGAACCAGTCATCCTGTACGCCGCCAGCGCATGGGCTCCGGCCGTCGACAAGCTAGGCGTCAGAAAACAGTTAGGAGCAGTACAGCGAGGTATTGCGCAAAAGCTGTGCAAAGGATACCGGACGGTCTCCTTGAACTCCGCGCTGGTGCTGGCTGGGATACTTCCTCTCGACCTGCGAGTCCGTGAAGCGGCATCGCTATACGAGGCCAGGAGGGGGGTGCCTCAGCCAGCACTTGGCGACAGGGAGGTCGAGCAGACCGCCTCGGCAATGGAAGCTCCACACCCCGCAGAGCGCGCTGAGCTAGAGCTCGTTAGCCTGGTAAACCAAGAGCAACTAGACGATGCCGGGAACGAACTTGAAGTTCGTATCTTCACGGACGGGAGCAAGATTGGGGGAAAGGTTGGAGCGGCACTATCCGTATGGAGCGGTGACGCCGAAACCAAAACCCTCAAGCTTGCCCTCCCACACTACTCCACAGTTTATCAGGCTGAGCTTCTGGCAATATGCGTTGCAACTAGGGAGATACAAAAGCACAGAGCGCATTCGTTTGGAATCTTCAGCGACTCTATGGCAGCCCTCCAAACCATACAAAATTACAACCGCCACCACCCCCTGGCTGTAGAGACAAGGGCCAACCTTAGGTCCCTGTCAATCCAAAACAAGGCCGTTACCTTGTTTTGGATCAAAGCCCACGCGGGGTTGGAAGGTAATGAGAGGGCAGATGAACTCGCCAAAAGTGCCGCTGAGGGTTCTAAACGAAAGCCTGACTACGATCTGTGTCCGGTTTCATACGTCAAGCGGTGCATTCGTACGGCAACTCTTGATGTGTGGAACCGGAGATACTGCGATGGAGAAACTGCGTCTGGAACAAAACTGTTCTTCCCGGATGCGGTGGCGGCTTACGGGATAGTCAGAAAAATTAAAATCAGCAACATATTGACGCAGATCATGACCGGGCACGGTGGGTTCTCGGAATACTTGAATCGCTTCAAGTGTAAGGAGAGCCCATCTTGCATCTGCGATCCTGACATTGCTGAGACGGTGCCACATGTATTGTTCAGCTGTCCCGTATTCGACCAGGAAAGACTTGTGGCCGAGCTAGTACTCGACACCAAACTGGACGCCGAAAATGTGTGGCTCATAATGAAGAGCAAAAAGAGAGAGTTGTTTCTGGAATTTTGCGTAAAAATTTGCGAAAGAGTAATAAAGAGAAACAGAACAGCTTAAGCAAAAACGTTTGCATAATATTGTATATAATATTAGAGTCAAGCATTGAGAACAGAAGTTATAAAATAGCCAAATGCCAGAAAAACCCATTAGTATTCTTTTTACAATGTTAATGATTGCCACTTCAATTTTAGAGCGTAAGTAGCCGTAAGAAACTGTATGTGAAATAGATAAATAAGATAGCTAATAGAAATATGTCATTCACAAAATGTGTTAGAATTAAGATTGGCAAATAGAAATAGCATTGAAATATGTGATTAGGAGTAAGGATAGCATAAGATTGTTGTAAAATTAGAAATAGTGATATTTAGAAATATGTAAAAGAAATAATAGTTTTTAAAAAATGGTTGTAAAATTTGTTGATAAACATGTAAAGTAATAAGATTTAATGGAGATTAATAAAAACATTGTGTCCTGAGTTAAACCCGAATAAAGAGAAAAGAACAAAATAGAGTACAGACTAGGGAAAGTAGAAGGGCATCCCACCCTTAAAGATAAGAAGAGAAGATGGAATAATAGAAAGACAAAGTATGAGGAATAAAAGTGCGAGAGGAATACTTGATAGAACTAGAACGCAAGAGAAACATAAGATAGTACAGGCTTTGGCTCCGCCAGAGGAATTAGAATAAAAAAAAAAAAAAAAAAAAAAAAAAAAAAAAAAAAAAAAAAAAAAAAAAACCTAACCTAACCTAACCTAACCTAACCTAACCTAACCTAACCTAACCTAACCTAACCTAACCTAACCTAACCTAACCTAACCTAACCTAACCTAACCTAACCTAACCTAACCTAACCTAACCTAACCTAACCTAACCTAACCTAACCTAACCTAACCTAACCTAACCTAACCTAACCTAACCTAACCTAACCTAACCTAACCTAACCTAACCTAACCTAACCTAACCTAACCTAACCTAACCTAACCTAACCTAACCTAACCTAACCTAACCTAACCTAACCTAACCTAACCTAACCTAACCTAACCTAACCTAACCTAACCTAACCTAACCTAACCTAACCTAACCTAACCTAACCTAACCTAACCTAACCTAACCTAACCTAACCTAACCTAACCTAACCTAACCTAACCTAACCTAACCTAACCTAACCTAACCTAACCTAACCTAACCTAACCTAACCTAACCTAACCTAACCTAACCTAACCTAACCTAACCTAACCTAACCTAACCTAACCTAACCTAACCTAACCTAACCTAACCTAACCTAACCTAACCTAACCTAACCTAACCTAACCTAACCTAACCTAACCTAACCTAACCTAACCTAACCTAACCTAACCTAACCTAACCTAACCTAACCTAACCTAACCTAACCTAACCTAACCTAACCTAACCTAACCTAACCTAACCTAACCTAACCTAACCTAACCTAACCTAACCTAACCTAACCTAACCTAACCTAACCTAACCTAACCTAACCTAACCTAACCTAACCTAACCTAACCTAACCTAACCTAACCTAACCTAACCTAACCTAACCTAACCTAACCTAACCTAACCTAACCTAACCTAACCTAACCTAACCTAACCTAACCTAACCTAACCTAACCTAACCTAACCTAACCTAACCTAACCTAACCTAACCTAACCTAACCTAACCTAACCTAACCTAACCTAACCTAACCTAACCTAACCTAACCTAACCTAACCTAACCTAACCTAACCTAACCTAACCTAACCTAACCTAACCTAACCTAACCTAACCTAACCTAACCTAACCTAACCTAACCTAACCTAACCTAACCTAACCTAACCTAACCTAACCTAACCTAACCTAACCTAACCTAACCTAACCTAACCTAACCTAACCTAACCTAACCTAACCTAACCTAACCTAACCTAACCTAACCTAACCTAACCTAACCTAACCTAACCTAACCTAACCTAACCTAACCTAACCTAACCTAACCTAACCTAACCTAACCTAACCTAACCTAACCTAACCTAACCTAACCTAACCTAACCTAACCTAACCTAACCTAACCTAACCTAACCTAACCTAACCTAACCTAACCTAACCTAACCTAACCTAACCTAACCTAACCTAACCTAACCTAACCTAACCTAACCTAACCTAACCTAACCTAACCTAACCTAACCTAACCTAACCTAACCTAACCTAACCTAACCTAACCTAACCTAACCTAACCTAACCTAACCTAACCTAACCTAACCTAACCTAACCTAACCTAACCTAACCTAACCTAACCTAACCTAACCTAACCTAACCTAACCTAACCTAACCTAACCTAACCTAACCTAACCTAACCTAACCTAACCTAACCTAACCTAACCTAACCTAACCTAACCTAACCTAACCTAACCTAACCTAACCTAACCTAACCTAACCTAACCTAACCTAACCTAACCTAACCTAACCTAACCTAACCTAACCTAACCTAACCTAACCTAACCTAACCTAACCTAACCTAACCTAACCTAACCTAACCTAACCTAACCTAACCTAACCTAACCTAACCTAACCTAACCTAACCTAACCTAACCTAACCTAACCTAACCTAACCTAACCTAACCTAACCTAACCTAACCTAACCTAACCTAACCTAACCTAACCTAACCTAACCTAACCTAACCTAACCTAACCTAACCTAACCTAACCTAACCTAACCTAACCTAACCTAACCTAACCTAACCTAACCTAACCTAACCTAACCTAACCTAACCTAACCTAACCTAACCTAACCTAACCTAACCTAACCTAACCTAACCTAACCTAACCTAACCTAACCTAACCTAACCTAACCTAACCTAACCTAACCTAACCTAACCTAACCTAACCTAACCTAACCTAACCTAACCTAACCTAACCTAACCTAACCTAACCTAACCTAACCTAACCTAACCTAACCTAACCTAACCTAACCTAACCTAACCTAACCTAACCTAACCTAACCTAACCTAACCTAACCTAACCTAACCTAACCTAACCTAACCTAACCTAACCTAACCTAACCTAACCTAACCTAACCTAACCTAACCTAACCTAACCTAACCTAACCTAACCTAACCTAACCTAACCTAACCTAACCTAACCTAACCTAACCTAACCTAACCTAACCTAACCTAACCTAACCTAACCTAACCTAACCTAACCTAACCTAACCTAACCTAACCTAACCTAACCTAACCTAACCTAACCTAACCTAACCTAACCTAACCTAACCTAACCTAACCTAACCTAACCTAACCTAACCTAACCTAACCTAACCTAACCTAACCTAACCTAACCTAACCTAACCTAACCTAACCTAACCTAACCTAACCTAACCTAACCTAACCTAACCTAACCTAACCTAACCTAACCTAACCTAACCTAACCTAACCTAACCTAACCTAACCTAACCTAACCTAACCTAACCTAACCTAACCTAACCTAACCTAACCTAACCTAACCTAACCTAACCTAACCTAACCTAACCTAACCTAACCTAACCTAACCTAACCTAACCTAACCTAACCTAACCTAACCTAACCTAACCTAACCTAACCTAACCTAACCTAACCTAACCTAACCTAACCTAACCTAACCTAACCTAACCTAACCTAACCTAACCTAACCTAACCTAACCTAACCTAACCTAACCTAACCTAACCTAACCTAACCTAACCTAACCTAACCTAACCTAACCTAACCTAACCTAACCTAACCTAACCTAACCTAACCTAACCTAACCTAACCTAACCTAACCTAACCTAACCTAACCTAACCTAACCTAACCTAACCTAACCTAACCTAACCTAACCTAACCTAACCTAACCTAACCTAACCTAACCTAACCTAACCTAACCTAACCTAACCTAACCTAACCTAACCTAACCTAACCTAACCTAACCTAACCTAACCTAACCTAACCTAACCTAACCTAACCTAACCTAACCTAACCTAACCTAACCTAACCTAACCTAACCTAACCTAACCTAACCTAACCTAACCTAACCTAACCTAACCTAACCTAACCTAACCTAACCTAACCTAACCTAACCTAACCTAACCTAACCTAACCTAACCTAACCTAACCTAACCTAACCTAACCTAACCTAACCTAACCTAACCTAACCTAACCTAACCTAACCTAACCTAACCTAACCTAACCTAACCTAACCTAACCTAACCTAACCTAACCTAACCTAACCTAACCTAACCTAACCTAACCTAACCTAACCTAACCTAACCTAACCTAACCTAACCTAACCTAACCTAACCTAACCTAACCTAACCTAACCTAACCTAACCTAACCTAACCTAACCTAACCTAACCTAACCTAACCTAACCTAACCTAACCTAACCTAACCTAACCTAACCTAACCTAACCTAACCTAACCTAACCTAACCTAACCTAACCTAACCTAACCTAACCTAACCTAACCTAACCTAACCTAACCTAACCTAACCTAACCTAACCTAACCTAACCTAACCTAACCTAACCTAACCTAACCTAACCTAACCTAACCTAACCTAACCTAACCTAACCTAACCTAACCTAACCTAACCTAACCTAACCTAACCTAACCTAACCTAACCTAACCTAACCTAACCTAACCTAACCTAACCTAACCTAACCTAACCTAACCTAACCTAACCTAACCTAACCTAACCTAACCTAACCTAACCTAACCTAACCTAACCTAACCTAACCTAACCTAACCTAACCTAACCTAACCTAACCTAACCTAACCTAACCTAACCTAACCTAACCTAACCTAACCTAACCTAACCTAACCTAACCTAACCTAACCTAACCTAACCTAACCTAACCTAACCTAACCTAACCTAACCTAACCTAACCTAACCTAACCTAACCTAACCTAACCTAACCTAACCTAACCTAACCTAACCTAACCTAACCTAACCTAACCTAACCTAACCTAACCTAACCTAACCTAACCTAACCTAACCTAACCTAACCTAACCTAACCTAACCTAACCTAACCTAACCTAACCTAACCTAACCTAACCTAACCTAACCTAACCTAACCTAACCTAACCTAACCTAACCTAACCTAACCTAACCTAACCTAACCTAACCTAACCTAACCTAACCTAACCTAACCTAACCTAACCTAACCTAACCTAACCTAACCTAACCTAACCTAACCTAACCTAACCTAACCTAACCTAACCTAACCTAACCTAACCTAACCTAACCTAACCTAACCTAACCTAACCTAACCTAACCTAACCTAACCTAACCTAACCTAACCTAACCTAACCTAACCTAACCTAACCTAACCTAACCTAACCTAACCTAACCTAACCTAACCTAACCTAACCTAACCTAACCTAACCTAACCTAACCTAACCTAACCTAACCTAACCTAACCTAACCTAACCTAACCTAACCTAACCTAACCTAACCTAACCTAACCTAACCTAACCTAACCTAACCTAACCTAACCTAACCTAACCTAACCTAACCTAACCTAACCTAACCTAACCTAACCTAACCTAACCTAACCTAACCTAACCTAACCTAACCTAACCTAACCTAACCTAACCTAACCTAACCTAACCTAACCTAACCTAACCTAACCTAACCTAACCTAACCTAACCTAACCTAACCTAACCTAACCTAACCTAACCTAACCTAACCTAACCTAACCTAACCTAACCTAACCTAACCTAACCTAACCTAACCTAACCTAACCTAACCTAACCTAACCTAACCTAACCTAACCTAACCTAACCTAACCTAACCTAACCTAACCTAACCTAACCTAACCTAACCTAACCTAACCTAACCTAACCTAACCTAACCTAACCTAACCTAACCTAACCTAACCTAACCTAACCTAACCTAACCTAACCTAACCTAACCTAACCTAACCTAACCTAACCTAACCTAACCTAACCTAACCTAACCTAACCTAACCTAACCTAACCTAACCTAACCTAACCTAACCTAACCTAACCTAACCTAACCTAACCTAACCTAACCTAACCTAACCTAACCTAACCTAACCTAACCTAACCTAACCTAACCTAACCTAACCTAACCTAACCTAACCTAACCTAACCTAACCTAACCTAACCTAACCTAACCTAACCTAACCTAACCTAACCTAACCTAACCTAACCTAACCTAACCTAACCTAACCTAACCTAACCTAACCTAACCTAACCTAACCTAACCTAACCTAACCTAACCTAACCTAACCTAACCTAACCTAACCTAACCTAACCTAACCTAACCTAACCTAACCTAACCTAACCTAACCTAACCTAACCTAACCTAACCTAACCTAACCTAACCTAACCTAACCTAACCTAACCTAACCTAACCTAACCTAACCTAACCTAACCTAACCTAACCTAACCTAACCTAACCTAACCTAACCTAACCTAACCTAACCTAACCTAACCTAACCTAACCTAACCTAACCTAACCTAACCTAACCTAACCTAACCTAACCTAACCTAACCTAACCTAACCTAACCTAACCTAACCTAACCTAACCTAACCTAACCTAACCTAACCTAACCTAACCTAACCAGTTGGGGCCTCCACCCGGAAGTAATACGCACAATTTACACCGCGACCATCGAGCCCATCATTTTGTATGCAGCGAGCGCCTGGGCACCGGCTGCCGAAAAACTTGGTGTGCAGAAACAGCTGGGAGCCGTACAGAGAGGCTTCGCGCAAAAAATGTGTAAGGCTTATCGCACGGTTTCCCTGAACTCAGCGCTGGTTCTGGCAGGAGTGCTCCCACTGGATCTTCGTGTACGCGAGGTAGCCTCGCTATACAGGATCAGGAAGGGGGCGCCCCTGCCCGAACTGGGGGACAGAGAAATCGAGCGACCAATGCCCGCAACAAAAGCGCCACACCCTGCAGCTCTCAAGGACTTGGAACTGACTAGCCTGAAGGACCGTAGCGACATGGAAGCCAATAGTAGCTGTGCAGTAAAAATTTTTACAGACGGCAGCAAGTTTGGCGGAAGGGTTGGCGCAGCGCTGTCCATTTGGGAGGGCGAAGCAGAGACCAAGGCCGTCAAACTTTGCTTGCCATCATACTGCACCGTATACCAGGCGGAATTGCTGGCCGTTTGCGAAGCTACGAGGCAAATAAAGAAGAACAAAGCACTCACATTCGGCATTTATAGCGACTCAATGGCGGCGCTGCAAACGGTCACAAATCTCGGCTCCCTCCATCCACTAGCGGTAGAAACTCGCGAGAACCTTACAGAGATATCTCGACAGAACAAAGCTGTGTCTTTGTACTGGATAAAAGCACACGCAGGATTGGAGGGTAACGAGAGGGCAGACCAACTTGCCAAGGAGGCCGCCTCAGCGTCAAAGAAGAGGAAACCCAACTATGATTCGTTCCCCGTCTCATTCGCGAAGCGACAGCTTCGGATGGAGTCGATTCGCGAATGGGACGCGAGGTACAAATCCGGAGAAGTTGCCGGCATCACAAAGATCTTCTTCCCGGATGTAGAGACAGCTTACAAAGTTATCCGTAAGTTCGAGCCAACATGCCTGAGCACCCAACTGTTAACCGGCCATGGGGGATTTTCAGAATACTTATGCCGCTTTAAGCGCAAGGAGAATCCTTCATGCATTTGTGACCCCAGCGTGAAAGAAACTGTACCCCACATAATATTGGAATGCCCAGTGTTTGGTCGTGAGAAATACGAAATTGAGCAACTACTGGATATCAAAATAACGACAGATAGCATAAAATCTATAATGTTGGGCAAAAGTAGAAAGGAGTTCATGAACTACTGCTTAAAAATAATAGAAACAGTCGTAAAAAGAAACAAGCAATAATAAGTATGATGACCGTATATTATGTAATATATAGCGTACATCATATACTAAAATTGATTAAGATTCTTGTAATTAAAAGTAGAAATAAGCATAGTTTAATATATAAAATAAGCCTTAGAAGTAACTAGACATGTAAGGAAAATGTTCAAAAATGTATACTTACTGGGCATGAAATAATTTTAAGATAATAATACTGTAAACATTACAATGTGAATAAAAACTAGAAAGTAAGAAAGCTATGTAAACACTTGGGCATATATTAAATAAAGAAAATTTGTGTATGGTGTAATTCCGCAACCCGAAAATAAAGAAAAAACAAAAACTAGAGAGAGTAGATAGTTTAGACCGGAATCCCACCGGGAAAATAGCATGACAGAGATAGAAAGAAAGAAAGACAAAGTATGAGGAATAAAAGTACGAGAGGAATAATTGATAGAACTGGAATGAAAGAGTAACATTAGATAAAATAGGCTTCGATCTGTATCGGAGGAAGTAGAATATAAAAAAAAAAAAAAAAAAAAAAAAAAAAAAAAACCTAACCTAACCTAACCTAACCTAACCTAACCTAACCTAACCTAACCTAACCTAACCTAACCTAACCTAACCTAACCTAACCTAACCTAACCTAACCTAACCTAACCTAACCTAACCTAACCTAACCTAACCTAACCTAACCTAACCTAACCTAACCTAACCTAACCTAACCTAACCTAACCTAACCTAACCTAACCTAACCTAACCTAACCTAACCTAACCTAACCTAACCTAACCTAACCTAACCTAACCTAACCTAACCTAACCTAACCTAACCTAACCTAACCTAACCTAACCTAACCTAACCTAACCTAACCTAACCTAACCTAACCTAACCTAACCTAACCTAACCTAACCTAACCTAACCTAACCTAACCTAACCTAACCTAACCTAACCTAACCTAACCTAACCTAACCTAACCTAACCTAACCTAACCTAACCTAACCTAACCTAACCTAACCTAACCTAACCTAACCTAACCTAACCTAACCTAACCTAACCTAACCTAACCTAACCTAACCTAACCTAACCTAACCTAACCTAACCTAACCTAACCTAACCTAACCTAACCTAACCTAACCTAACCTAACCTAACCTAACCTAACCTAACCTAACCTAACCTAACCTAACCTAACCTAACCTAACCTAACCTAACCTAACCTAACCTAACCTAACCTAACCTAACCTAACCTAACCTAACCTAACCTAACCTAACCTAACCTAACCTAACCTAACCTAACCTAACCTAACCTAACCTAACCTAACCTAACCTAACCTAACCTAACCTAACCTAACCTAACCTAACCTAACCTAACCTAACCTAACCTAACCTAACCTAACCTAACCTAACCTAACCTAACCTAACCTAACCTAACCTAACCTAACCTAACCTAACCTAACCTAACCTAACCTAACCTAACCTAACCTAACCTAACCTAACCTAACCTAACCTAACCTAACCTAACCTAACCTAACCTAACCTAACCTAACCTAACCTAACCTAACCTAACCTAACCTAACCTAACCTAACCTAACCTAACCTAACCTAACCTAACCTAACCTAACCTAACCTAACCTAACCTAACCTAACCTAACCTAACCTAACCTAACCTAACCTAACCTAACCTAACCTAACCTAACCTAACCTAACCTAACCTAACCTAACCTAACCTAACCTAACCTAACCTAACCTAACCTAACCTAACCTAACCTAACCTAACCTAACCTAACCTAACCTAACCTAACCTAACCTAACCTAACCTAACCTAACCTAACCTAACCTAACCTAACCTAACCTAACCTAACCTAACCTAACCTAACCTAACCTAACCTAACCTAACCTAACCTAACCTTTTTTTTTTTTTTTTTTTTTGTTGCGAGGTGGAAAATCCGGAAACGGATGTCCTCCGCCTGGGGAGGGCGGAGGGGTCTGTCAGGCTCCAACTGACTAAAAACCACCCCGGTGTTCCCTCGCACACTTGCGTCTGGGGGCAGCGGGAACGAATGTGACTTCCGCTGCCCCGGACTAGTGCCGGCCCGCTCAACCAGTGCGGGCCTCGTCCCTGGGGGGAGTGAGGTGTACTCCCCCGTTACGTCTGTGAGAGGCGCGCGTGGAACACTACGCGCCGCCGTCTCGGGTCCAGTGATATGGGGGGCGACGGATGTCCCCGAATTCGTCGCCCCTGGACCTGTTTAGGGGGGCCGGAAGAGGGCGTTATCCGCCCTCTGCCGACGCCCGGTGCGTCTGCTGCGGGATGGGAAGGAACTCGAGATCTCCCTCTCCCTCTCCGCAGCTTCCTTCTGCGACATGACGGTTTCGCAGAAGGACACCACCGCGTCCCAGGACTCTGTGCTGTCGACCATCGCGTGAGCAACGGTCGGCAGCGACAGGTCTCCACCTATCTCTGTGACGAGGGCACGGCGCGGCTCGTCCCACGCGGGACATTCTGCCAGCGTATGCCGCGCCGTATCCTCCGGACAATGGACGCAGTGATGGCACCGAGCGTCCGGCTCCCTGCTTATGCGACACAGGTACTTCCCGAAGCAACCATGCCCCGAGAGCACCTGCGTCGCCCGAAACGTCAGGGAGCCGTGCTTCCTCCCGAGCCAGTCGTCGAGTACTGGCCGGATCGCCTCGATTGTGTCGAGGCCGGCGGAGGGATGGTCAAGCCTCCCCCGCCATTCCGCCACCATGACCTGTCGGAGCTGAGACCGGTGCAGCGTGATCTGACGCTGCACCAGCCTTTCGCCCCGATCCTTGGCGTCCTCGCGCCACTTGTGAAGCGTCGCGAGGGCTTTCGCCTCCAGGTCCCACGGCGGGGATCCGGCCAGTACACAAGCCGCCTCGTAGGAGATCGTGCGATATCCCCGTATGACCCTGACGGCCATCGCTCTCTGCGGTTTGCGCAGTACTGCGATAGTGCGGGCCGTCAGGTCCGTCGCCCATACTGGGGCCCCGTAAAGGGCCATGGATCGCACGATCCCCACGTACAAACGTCTACAGGCGGTGCTCGGGCCCCCCAAATTGGGAAGCAGCGTTGACAGCGCGCCCGCCGCGCCCATCAACTTGGGCACCAGCCGCTGAAAATGGGGAGCGAAGTCCCAACGGCTGTCGAGCACCAATCCAAGGTACTTCATGGTTGACTCGACAGCTATCCGGGCCCCCCCGACCACTATGTGTGATCCCAGCGGCGGCGCCCGTCGGGGGCCATGAAACGCAATGGCCTCCGACTTGTTGAGAGCCACCTCCAGGCCCAGGCGCCGGATGCGGCTCACCACCTGTGACACCGCAGCCGTAGCCAGCAACGCTGCTTCCCTGTACGAGCTCCCCCGGGCAATGACCAGCGTGTCGTCCGCATAACACGTCAGGTTCACTCCCGGTGGGAACCTAACCTAACCTAACCTAACCTTTTTTTTTTTTTTTTTTTTTTTGTTGCGAGGTGGAAAATCCGGAAACGGATGTCCTCCGCCTGGGGAGGGCGGAGGGGTCTGTCAGGCTCCAACTGACTAAAAACCACCCCGGTGTTCCCTCGCACACTTGCGTCTGGGGGCAGCGGGAACGAATGTGACTTCCGCTGCCCCGGACTAGTGCCGGCCCGCTCAACCAGTGCGGGCCTCGTCCCTGGGGGGAGTGAGGTGTACTCCCCCGTTACGTCTGTGAGAGGCGCGCGTGGAACACTACGCGCCGCCGTCTCGGGTCCAGTGATATGGGGGGCGACGGATGTCCCCGAATTCGTCGCCCCTGGACCTGTTTAGGGGGGCCGGAAGAGGGCGTTATCCGCCCTCTGCCGACGCCCGGTGCGTCTGCTGCGGGATGGGAAGGAACTCGAGATCTCCCTCTCCCTCTCCGCAGCTTCCTTCTGCGACATGACGGTTTCGCAGAAGGACACCACCGCGTCCCAGGACTCTGTGCTGTCGACCATCGCGTGAGCAACGGTCGGCAGCGACAGGTCTCCACCTATCTCTGTGACGAGGGCACGGCGCGGCTCGTCCCACGCGGGACATTCTGCCAGCGTATGCCGCGCCGTATCCTCCGGACAATGGACGCAGTGATGGCACCGAGCGTCCGGCTCCCTGCTTATGCGACACAGGTACTTCCCGAAGCAACCATGCCCCGAGAGCACCTGCGTCGCCCGAAACGTCAGGGAGCCGTGCTTCCTCCCGAGCCAGTCGTCGAGTACTGGCCGGATCGCCTCGATTGTGTCGAGGCCGGCGGAGGGATGGTCAAGCCTCCCCCGCCATTCCGCCACCATGACCTGTCGGAGCTGAGACCGGTGCAGCGTGATCTGACGCTGCACCAGCCTTTCGCCCCGATCCTTGGCGTCCTCGCGGCACTTGTGAAGCGTCGCGAGGGCTTTCGCCTCCAGGTCCCACGGCGGGGATCCGGCCAGTACACAAGCCGCCTCGTAGGAGATCGTGCGATATCCCCGTATGACCCTGACGGCCATCGCTCTCTGCGGTTTGCGCAGTACTGCGATAGTGCGGGCCGTCAGGTCCGTCGCCCATACTGGGGCCCCGTAAAGGGCCATGGATCGCACGATCCCCACGTACAAACGTCTACAGGCGGTGCTCGGGCCCCCCAAATTGGGAAGCAGTGTTGACAGCGCGCCCGCCGCGCCCATCAACTTGGGCACCAGCCGCTGAAAATGGGGGCCGAAGTCCCAACGGCTGTCGAGCACCAATCCAAGGTACTTCATGGTTGACTCGACAGCTATCCGGGCCCCCCCGACCACTATGTGTGATCCCAGCGGCGGCGCCCGTCGGGGGCCATGAAACGCAATGGCCTCCGACTTGTTGAGAGCCACCTCCAGGCCCAGGCGCCGGATGCGGCTCACCACCTGTGACACCGCAGCCGTAGCCAGCAACGCTGCTTCCCTGTACGAGCTCCCCCGGGCAATGACCAGCGTGTCGTCCGCATAACACGTCAGGTTCGCACCCGGTGGAAGCTCGCACCGCAAAACCCAGTCGTAACCGATGTTCCACAAGGGAGGGCCCAGAACCGACCCCTGTGGAACACCGCACGACATCTCACGACGGCCTACGCCGTCGCGTCCCATATAGGTGACACACCTTCCCGACAAATAAGCCCCCACGATGTTGCGGAGGTAGAGAGGCACCCGGTGATAGCGCAGGGCCTCCCTAATGCAACCCCAGGGCAGGCTATTAAAGGCGTTGGAGATGTCCAAGGACACCGCCAGCACCACCCCGCCCCGAGACACTGCTTCCTCCGCCAGGACTCTTACCCTCATGATGGCATCAATTGTGGAGCGCCCACGGCGGAACCCAAACTGGCTGTCGTCCAGGTTCGGCCCCTCTGTACTCAAGTGGCTGACGAGGCGGTCTGCGATAATGCGCTCGAGCATCTTGCCCGCCTCGTCTAGCAGCACTATGGGCCGATAAGCGGACGACGAGTCCGCCGGGCGCCCTGCCTTCCTGAGCAAGACCAGCCGACCAGTCTTCCACCGGGTAGGGAACTGGCCCTGCTCAAGGCATGCCGAGAAGAGTCCTCTCAGTGGGGGCTCCAGCTCCTTCATAGCGAGGACCAGAGCGCGGCCATGCACTCCATCGGGCCCCGGAGCGGTGTTTTTGGCCCGGAGCCGCAATACGGCCGCGCCCATCTCCGCCTGTGTCACCTCTGGGATGGTTTCGCTTCCTTCCTCAGCCGGCTCTGCAGCTGTGTGCAGAACCATCGGCGGTGGTTCGTACTCGGCCCTCTCAGGGAAGAGGGCCGAGACCACTCGCTCCAGAAACTGGGGCTCTAGACCTTCCGTTAGCGGGGGCGCCCACGGCCGAAGTTTCCCTCGGACCGACCGGTAAGGGCGCCCAAACGGATCCCCGTCTAGGCTCGCCAGCATTTCCTCTCTGGAGCGCGTCTTTGACTCGCCGATGGCCAGCCACAAAGCCAGCTTCGCCGCGCGGTACACCTCATACAGCGCGGCTTCTTCGTGAGGAACCCGTGGACGTCTTCTACGGCATCGCGTGTACGGGCGTCTGGCGACTGCGCATTCGACGCGCAGTCGCTCGATCTCGACGGACCACCAGTACAAGCGGCGCCGTGCGGACAGACAGGAGACGCGTGGCATGCATGCGTCGCAGATCTGCGTCATCGCATCGCAAAACCACTGCGCCTCCTGTTCGACGTCGACGGGATCAACGGTAGCCGACTCCCGAATCCAGGCTTGGACTATGGCGGCTTCTTCGAGAGCCTCCCCGTCGAGGCGTTTCAGCGCCCAACGCGGGCCGTCTCTTCGGGGCCCCGATTGGCGACGATCTCCAGCGGTCTGGGTGGAGACGTCGAAGCGGATGTATCGGTGATCCGATAGCGTCTCCACCTCCACTTCAACGTGCCAATCACGGACACGGTGCACGACTGCAGGACTAGCGAACGAGACGTCCACTATGGACCCGCCCTGCTGCCGTACACACGTGAAGGCCGAACCCCGATTTAAGACGGCCAGGCCCGTCGTAATGGCCCACTCCTCTAGCACTTCACCTCTCGGGTCCGTGACCGGGGAACCCCACGCCGCAGACTTGGCGTTGAGGTCACCGAGAAGCAAAATGGGTCGAGGGTGTGACTGGCCGACGACGGCTCCCAACTCGACGAGGAAACTCTCGAAGTCGGCGAGACTCCTGTTGGGCGAAAAATACGCCCCAATCGTGACGATCCCGCTCACAACGGCCGCAACCCAACCGTGACCACGGGATACGTCGACGAGAGTCGCGCCGATGATGGCCACTAGGCCGTCTAGATCCCCTGCCCAGTTATCTCGGGGGGGGATGAAATACGGCTCAGCGACCACCGCCACATTTATCGACCACTGCGCCATGCTCTGGAGCAGGAGATCCTGAGCTCTGGTGCAGTGGTTGATGTTCGCCTGGAGGAAATGGTAGTGTGCCATCACTGGCACTCCATTTCCTCAGCGCTACGTCCAACCACAGGCCGGGAGTCGGCCGAAGAGGAGCTAGGTTGTGTGGGGGGTGCGCCCCCCGCAGCCTTGGCCCATCGCTTGCTGCGCTTTCTGGGCGCGCCGCAGGCGTTGCCACCTACTCGATGCCCCGCGGACTTTCCTGCAGCTGCACAAAGACTGCAGTTTGGGTCGGCGGAGCACTGGGACGCCTTATGGCCAGGCTGACCGCAGCGATAACATAAATCGCTGCGGTCTGTGTCGCAGGTGCACAGTGCCCGGACGTGCCCTTTCTCCAGGCACCGGTAGCACTGCATGGCCCTGGGTGCCAGGAGTTTTACTCTCGCTGACACCCAGCCAACGAGAATACGTCCTGCCTCAGCAACCTGCCTCGCCGCAGCCACCGGACACCGTACCCATATGGTACCGAGCCCGCCAGCATTGGCGCGAATGACACCCGCCCGCACATTTTCGGGCGAGCAGCCGCCGCTGCGGGCTATGGCCGCCACCACCTCCTCCGGGGTCACCGAGTCGTCCAGCCCATCGACGCGAACTTCAGCCGTCTTAATGGGCCTGGACACCCGGGCCTCCTCAGGGTTTAGGACGTCCCTTAGCTTCGCAGCCAAAGCGTCCGCCCTCTCGGCGCTGTTGGTCCCCGCCAACTCAAACATCTTAGCCCCCGTGGCTGCCGTCCTGAAACGGAAGCCTTCCGGGGTGCCAAAATCAGCGAGGACCAGCTTGCCCTTCGCCTCCGCCAGCACCTTCTGGTAAGTGACGCCTCTATCCTTAGCTTCAGGCTGAAGCGTCACTACCACCGCTGCGGATCGAGGGACGCGAATCTTGGGTGGGCCACCCTTGGCTTTTTGCCCCCCGGAGCCCGGCGCGGTCTTGGCCTTGCGGCCCCTCTTTTGCCTCTTTTTACGGCTTTCAGCCGTCTTCCAGGCACCCTCTTTTTCTTTGGGGGATGAGCTGCCCCCCTTAGTGGGCTCTTTCGTCCCTTTCACGGCCTTTTTGGCCCCCTCTGCAGGAGTTTTGGGCGTCTGCGTGGTCTTTTTTGGTGCAGGTGGCGCTTTAGCCACCTGTGCCCACGTAGGCCCAGCCGTTGATGGAGTGGGCTCTGCTTCCTTCCTCCGCTTATCCGCTGCCAGCGGCGGGCGGAGGTTAACTGGGGGGTTGAGCCTGGGTTCAAGGCTGTCGAATCGGGCGGTCATAATAGTCAACAGCCGGTTGAACTGGTCTTCCCCCAAAGACCCGTTCTGTGGCAGAGCGTGACTATCCGAAGTCACACCCTGCTGCCGGCTGAAGTCCGCCCTCAGGGCGCTGACCTCCCGCTGGAGCTCCTCCATCTTCGTATGGAGACGGTGATTCTCTTCTTGGAGCTTCACCGTCTCCTCCGAGGTCGTCCGGTCAAGGAGGACTTCCACAGCCTCCTTTATTCCGTCCGCCGCCTCCTTAAGGGCCCGCGTGAATGTGCCCTTCAGGTTGCCCGATTTCGTGGCAACCTTCAGGACGACGTCCACGCCGTCCAAAACCTGGCGGCTGAGGACCTCAGCCGTCAGGCCCTCAGGGGCTGTGGCAGTCTGTAACCGCCTCTCCCTTGCCTTCCGAGCCAACTCGGCGACTTCGTCGGTCGCGGCAGCTTTCCGGCCCTCTCGCCTCGCAGCGTTGAGCTCGGCCTTAGTGCTCACCAATGCAGTGGATGCCGCAGAATCATTCTGCTCCACCTGCATGGCCCCCTCGGAGTCGCTAACTCCGCTGGCCACCGACGTATCAGGGCGCTTCAGGTAGCGGCCCCGGGTGTCGCGCGACTCTGCCGCTGGAGTGCTGACACCGGAAGGTGTCCCGCGACCTCTGCCCCTCCTTGCGGTCCGCACCTTGGCGGCCGGCAAGTTCTCCTCACTTGAGGACAAACCTGCTGACAACGCGTCCGATTCAAATCCACGCGGCCGCTTCCCCCAAAACTTGGAGGGGCCGGCCGCAACTGTTTGCGGAGCGTTGCCGGACTCCGACAACACTCTCACCCGCTCAAGAACCACAAGGGGCTCCGCTGGAGCAACTGCTCCTGTCTTCAATGACGCAGTGCCAGAATCTGACGCTGCGTCCGCCTTCTCCACAACTTTTTTTTTAATTGTTTTTGGTATATCCATAGTATTCCCACGAGTATGGGGGATATAAAATGTCCATCCGGGCAGTGCCCCCTGTACCCGGATAAGCCTTTAACATTTATAACCCGCCAGGGGGTCGGCTGGTACCCTGGCGGGGGTCGCACTAGAGACTGATTGTTCCATGGGAACACCCGTCAGCCATTCATCCCCTCACGGTGCGCCGCCGCTTGAGATTCGGGGTAACTTTTTATAGAGGTTTTCTACCTCGCGGTCCGGGCGGTTAAGCCAAGACCCTCGGTCCCGATCGAAGCCGCGAGACGTGATCCACGACACTCCAATGATGGGATTACGAGAACGACGGGGACAGCGAAAGACTGAGTCCCTCACTGTCTGCTCGGAGGCAGGGTAAGTGCACACCGAGCCCGTTGTTGCTCCTCCACTGTGCCCTCTGCTGTTCAGAGGGTCACGCGGAACAGCGCCCCGTTGGTCCATTTAGTTGGACCCCCTCCTATGTCAGAATATTTGCCACGAACAGTAACATTCCCCGAAGAATGAGAATCTCTTCCCATTCCTTGGGGAAGGCCACTGCCCGCGCCCAGGATGCACCGTCCATGCCAGCTGCTGTTCCCTCCAAACGTATCGA
Organism: Cerastis leucographa; assembly: GCA_963082945.1. Lineage (NCBI taxonomy): Eukaryota > Metazoa > Arthropoda > Insecta > Lepidoptera > Noctuidae > Cerastis > Cerastis leucographa. The sequence goes on from OY720365.1 coordinate 37,628, forward strand.
GAGGGACCGGCAGCCGTCAGGCCCACGAGGAGGTTTTCTGACCCAGCACCCCAACCTAACCTAACCTTTTTTTTTTTTTTTTTTTTGTTGCGAGGTGGAAAATCCGGAAACGGATGTCCTCCGCCTGGGGAGGGCGGAGGGGTCTGTCAGGCTCCAACTGACTAAAAACCACCCCGGTGTTCCCTCGCACACTTGCGTCTGGGGGCAGCGGGAACGAATGTGACTTCCGCTGCCCCGGACTAGTGCCGGCCCGCTCGACCAGTGCGGGCCTCGTCCCTGGGGGGAGTGAGGTGTGCTCCCCCCGTTACGTCTGTGAGAGGCGCGCGTGGAACACTACGCGCCACCGTCTCGGGTCCAGTGATATGGGGGGCGACGGATGTCCCCGAATCCGTCGCCCCTGGACCTGTTTAGGGGGGCCGGAAGAGGGCGTTATCCGCCCTCTGCCGACGCCCGGTGCGTCTGCTGCGGGATGGGAAGGAACTCGAGATTTCCCTCTCCCTCTCCGCAGCTTCCTTCTGCGACATGACGGTTTCGCAGAAGGACACCACCGCGTCCCAGGACTCTGTGCCACCGACCATCGCGCGAGCAACGGTCGGCAGCGACAGGTCTGCTCCTACCTCTGTCACGAGGGCACGGCGCGGCTCGTCCCACGCGGGACATTCTGCCAGCGTATGCCGCGCCGTATCCTCCGGACACTGGACGCAGTGATGGCACCGAGCGTCCGGCTCCCTGCTTATGCGACACAGGTACTTCCCGAAGCAACCATGCCCCGAGAGCACCTGCGTCGCCCGAAACGTCAGGGAGCCGTGCTTCCTCCCGAGCCAATCGTCGAGTACTGGCCGGATCGCCTCGATTGTGTCGAGGCCGGCGGAGGGATGGTCAAGCCTCCCCCGCCATTCCGCCACCATGACCTGTCGGAGCTGAGACCGGTGCAGCGTGATCTGTCGCTGCACCAGCCTTTCGCCCCGATCCTTGGCGTCCTCGCGCCACTGATGTAGCGTCGCGAGGGCTTTCGCCTCCAGGTCCCACGGCGGGGATCCGGCCAGTACACAAGCCGCCTCGTAGGAGATCGTGCGATATCCCCGTATGACCCTGACGGCCATCGCTCTCTGCGGTTTGCGCAGAACTGCGATAGTGCGGGCCGTCAGGTCCGTCGCCCATACTGGGGCCCCGTAAAGGGCCATGGATCGCACGATCCCCACGTACAACCGCCTACAGGCGGAGCTCGGGCCCCCCAAATTGGGAAGCAGCGTTGAAAGCGCGCCCGCCGCGCCCATCAACTTGGGCACCAGCCGCTGAAAGTGGGGTCCGAAGTCCCAACGGCTGTCGAGCACCAATCCCAGGTACTTCATGGTTGACTCGACAGCGATCCGGGCCCCCCCGACCACTATGTGTGATCCCAGCGGCGGCGCCCGTCGGGGGCCATGAAACGCAATGGCCTCCGACTTGTTGAGGGCCACCTCCAGGCCCAGGCGTCGTATGCGGCTCACCACCTGCGAGACCGCAGCCGTAGCCAGCAACGCTGCTTCCCTGTACGAGCTCCCCCGGGCAATGACCAGCGTGTCGTCCGCATAACACGTCAGGTTCGCACCCGGTGGAAGCTCGCACCGCAAAACCCAGTCGTAACCGATGTTCCACAAGGGAGGGCCCAGAACCGACCCCTGTGGAACACCGCACGACATCTCACGACGGCCTACGCCGTCGCGTCCCATATAGGTGACACACCTTCCCGACAAATAAGCCCCCACGATGTTGCGGAGGTAGAGAGGCACCCGGTGATAGCGCAGGGCCTCCCTAATGCAACCCCAGGGCAGGCTATTAAAGGCGTTGGAGATGTCCAAGGACACCGCCAGCACCACCCCGCCCCGAGACACTGCTTCCTCCGCCAGGACTCTTACCCTCATGATGGCATCAATTGTGGAGCGCCCACGGCGGAACCCAAACTGGCTGTCGTCCAGGTTCGGCCCCTCTGTACTCAAGTGGCTGACGAGGCGGTCTGCGATAATGCGCTCGAGCATCTTGCCCGCCTCGTCTAGCAGCACTATGGGCCGATAAGCGGACGACGAGTCCGCCGGGCGCCCTGCCTTCCTGAGCAAGACCAGCCGACCAGTCTTCCACCGGGTAGGGAACTGGCCCTGCTCAAGGCATGCCGAGAAGAGTCCTCTCAGTGGGGGCTCCAGCTCCTTCATAGCGAGGACCAGAGCGCGGCCATGCACTCCATCGGGCCCCGGAGCGGTGTTTTTGGCCCGGAGCCGCAATACGGCCGCGCCCATCTCCGCCTGTGTCACCTCTGGGATGGTTTCGCTTCCTTCCTCAGCCGGCTCTGCAGCTGTGTGCAGAACCATCGGCGGTGGTTCGTACTCGGCCCTCTGGCGTTTTGGGCGTCTGCGTGGTCTTTTTTGGTGCAGGTGGCGCTTTAGCCACCTGTGCCCACGTAGGCCCAGCCGTTGATGGAGTGGGCTCTGCTTCCTTCCTCCGCTTATCCGCTGCCAGCGGCGGGCGGAGGTTAACTGGGGGGTTGAGCCTGGGTTCAAGGCTGTCGAATCGGGCGGTCATAATAGTCAACAGCCGGTTGAACTGGTCTTCCCCCAAAGACCCGTTCTGTGGCAGAGCGTGACTATCCGAAGTCACACCCTGTTGCCGGCTGAAGTCCGCCCTCAGGGCGCTGACCTCCCGCTGGAGCTCCTCCATCTTCGTATGGAGACGGTGATTCTCTTCTTGGAGCTTCACCGTCTCCTCCGAGGTCGTCCGGTCAAGGAGGACTTCCACAGCCTCCTTTATTCCGTCCGCCGCCTCCTTAAGGGCCCGCGTGAATGTGCCCTTCAGGTTGCCCGATTTCGTGGCAACCTTCAGGACGACGTCCACGCCGTCCAAAACCTGGCGGCTGAGGACTTCAGCCGTCAGGCCCTCAGGGGCTGTGGCAGTCTGTAACCGCCTCTCCCTTGCCTTCCGAGCTAACTCGGCGACTTCGTCGGTCGCGGCAGCCTTCCGGCCCTCTCGCCTCGCAGCGTTGAGCTCGGCCTTAGTGCTCACCAATGCAGTGGATGCCGCAGAATCATTCTGCTCCACCTGCATGGCCCCCTCGGAGTCGCTAACTCCGCTGGCCACCGACGTATCAGGGCGCTTCAGGTAGCGGCCCCGGGTGTCGCGCGACTCTGCCGCTGGAGTGCTGACACCGGAAGGTGTCCCGCGACCTCTGCCCCTCCTTGCGGTCCGCACCTTGGCGGCCGGCAGGTTCTCCTCACTTGAGGACAAACCTGCCGACAACGCGTCCGATTCAAATCCACGCGGCCGCTTCCCCCAAAACTTGGAGGGGCCGGCCGCAACTGTTTGCGGAGCGTTGCCGGACTCCGACAACACTCTCACCCGCTCAAGAACCACAAGGGGCTCCGCTGGAGCAACTGCTCCTGTCTTCAATGACGCAGTGCCAGAATCTGACGCTGCGTCCGCCTTCTCCACAACTTTTTGAATTTGTTTTGGTATATCCATAGTATTCCCACGAGTATGGGGGATATAAAATGTCCATCCGGGCAGTGCCCCCTGTACCCGGATAAGCCTTTAACATTTATAACCCGCCAGGGGGTCGGCTGGTACCCTGGCGGGGGTCGCACTAGAGACTGATTGTTCCATGGGAACACCCGTCAGCCATTCATCCCCTCACGGTGCGCCGCCGCTTGAGATTCGGGGTAACTTTTTATAGAGGTTTTCTACCTCGCGGTCCGGGCGGTTAAGCCAAGACCCTCGGTCCCGATCGAAGCCGCGAGACGTGATCCACGACACTCCAATGATGGGATTACGAGAACGACGGGGACAGCGAAGGACTGAGTCCCTCACTGTCTGCTCGGAGGCAGGGTAAGTGCACACCGAGCCCGTTGTTGCTCCTCCACTGTGCCCTCTGCTGTTCAGAGGGTCACGCGGAACAGCGCCCCGTTGGTCCATTTAGTTGGACCCCCTCCTATGTCAGAATATTTGCCACGAACAGTAACATTCCCCGAAGAATGAGAATCTCTTCCCATTCCTTGGGGAAGGCCACTGCCCGCGCCCAGGATGCACCGTCCATGCCGGCTGCTGTTCCCTCCAAACGTATCGAGAGGGACCGGCAGCCGTCAGGCCCACGAGGAGGTTTTCTGACCCAGCACCCCCAACCTAACCTTTTTTTTTTTTTTTTTTTTTTTTTGTCGCTGGGAAAAAATGCATTACGCATACCCGTCCATCGGGGGATGGGCGGGCTATGTGGGACTCCCCGGTCTGACCCGGTATACCCACTAAAACGACCCAGCGGCATTCCCGCTTCGTCCTAGTGGCGGGGGACTGGGAAACCGGCACAGCCTTTACTTCCAGTCCTCCGCCGACGATGACCCGCACAGCGGACCTCACGCCCTCCCCGTGGGGGGGGGGGCGGGCCCGGGAATGACAGACGAAGGTGGTGACGGGTGCAATGCGGGCGAAGGCGCCCCCGCGCCTGTCGCCCGCCCGTCGCCACCATGAAGAGGGAGAAGACCGCGTCTTCTCCGACCTCTTCTTCTTCTGCGGAGCGGCGCTGCGAGAGGGTCTTCCTCCCGCGCGCGCTCCGCCGCCTCCTTTTGCGAGACTACGTCCTCACAAAAGGAGGCGACCGCTGACCAGGCCCCCTCGCTCCCCAGCATGGCGTTGACCACACCGGGAAGCGAGAGGTCCTGTCCGATCTCCGCGATCAGACTGCGGCGCGGCTCGGACCAAGCTGGGCACACTTCGAGGGTGTGCTGCGCCGTGTCCTCCGCCGCGCCGCAGTCGTGGCACGACGGGGCTTCCTCCCTCCCGATCCGGTGCAGGTACGTTCCGAAGCAGCCATGCCCGGACAACACCTGCACCAGACGGAACGAGAGGAAACCATGAGACCGCTCGAGCCAGGCCCGGAGGACCGGAACGAGCGCGTCCAACGTCCGGCGGCCAAAGGTGGCGGTGGCGAGGTCCTCCGTCCAATGGAGGACGATGGCGTCCCTCGCCTCCCGCCGCACGGCCTCCCGCTCCTCGGCGACGGGGTGCTCCCCGAGCGCCCTGCGATGCGCCGTCCACTCATACACCCTGGCCAGCACCCAAGCCTCCAACTCCCAAGGAGGGGTGCCGGCCAGAGCGCACGCCGCCGAGAAACCCACCGACCGGTAGGCCCTCGCCACCCGCAGTGCAATGGCCCTTTGGGGCTTGCGGATGGCGGTCGCGTTCTCCCTCCTGTGGAGGGAGTCCGCCCAAATGGGGGCCCCGTACAGGGCCATGCTCCGCAAGATGCCGGCATAGAGGCGCCGGCATTTCGCCTTGGGCCCCCCCAGGTTCGGGAGGAGCCACGAGAGGGCGTCCGCGGCCTTCAACAGGCGCGTCGACAGCCCGCTGAAATGCGGGCCGAAGCGCCACCTGTCGTCCAGCACCAGGCCCAGATATTTCATCCGGGGCTGGACCTCTATACGGACGCCCTCCACGACGATGTGGGCGTCGGGTGGGCAGCGCTGCCGAGGCCCGCGAAAGAACACGGCCTCGGTCTTGTGCAGCGCCACCTTCAATCCCAGGCGGCGGATCCTCTCTGCAACCAAGGATCCGCCAGCCGAGGCCAGACAGGCCGCGTCCCCGAAACTCCTCCCCCGTGCAGTGAGCAGAGTGTCATCCGCGTAGCAGATGACACTCGTGCCCGGGAGGAGGGCTCCCCGCAGCAGCCAATCGAACCCGATGTTCCACAGCGGGGGCCCAAGCACCGACCCCTGTGGAACACCGGACTCTGCACCGTACCGCCTCACTGTGGCCGTCTTGTCTACGAGGAGGACCTCTCGGTCCTCCAAGTAGCTGGCCAGGAGGCTCCGCAGATATTGGGGCACTCCGTGATACCGGAGCGCCTCCAATATCGTCGAGTGGGGCACGGAGTTGAAGGCATTGGCAATGTCGAATGACACCGCCAGCACTCCGTCCCCCGCCTCGACTGCCTCCTTCACCTGGCCCTTGAGTAGGGCCAGCGCGTCGATCGTCGAACGCCCACGACGGAAACCGAATTGGGCGTCCGACAGATCCGGCCCTATATCCCGCAAATGGTGCCCGAGCCGGGAGGCGACTATCCCCTCGAACAATTTACCGACCTCATCCAGCAACACGACGGGCCGGTATGCCGAGGGGGAGTCCACCGGGCGTCCCGCCTTTCGGAGGAGGCAAAGCTGCCCCTCCTTCCACAGTTTCGGGAACTTCCCAGCCGAAAAGCACGCGCTGAAAAGGTCCCGAAACCTGTCCTCCATCTCGGAGGCAGCTATTGCCACCACCCGTGCGGGACGCCGTCCGCCGGGCCGTCTTCTTGGCGCGGAGGCTGAGTACCCCCGCGTAGATCTCCGCCGCCGTCACCGGGAGGACCTCCTCCTCCGGCGAAGCCGCCCCTTGCGGGGGATCCATTGTTGGTGGGGCGAAGTCGGTCCTGCGCGGAAACAGGGACCGGACCACCCCATCCAGCAGTGCTGGCTCGAGGGTCTCCGACAGTGGGGGACCATAGGGGCGGAGCTGGTTCCGCGCCGCCTTGTATGGCCTCCCATAGGGATCCCTGTCGAGACCCTCCAGCATCTCGGCCCTCGCCGAGTCTCTCGCAGCGCCCATTGCAGACTTGAGGACCGTCGTCGCCACTCGGTAGGAGGCGTATAGGCGGTCCTCTTCTGCCCGGACTCGGTTTAGGGCGCTGCGCCGCCGGCTGCGCGCGTAGGCCCTTCTGGCCGCCACGCAGGCGGTCCGAAGCCCCTCCAGCTCCTCCGTCCACCAATAAACGGCGCGACGGGGAGGCGGACGGCGAGACCGAGGCATGCTGGAATTGCACACCTCGGTCAGGGCCCCTCTGAGCTGAACCGCTGCGGCGTCTACGTCCAGGACCTCAACAGGGGGCGACAGCCAGTCCTGGAGGAAAGCCGCCTCCTTGGCTGCCTCCCGGTCCAGGCGGGTGAGTGCCCACCGCGGGAAGGGAGATTGCCCAGCGCGGGCCATCCCCCCCCCCTGGGTGGAGATGTCGAACCGCACGTATCGGTGGTCCGACAAGGTCTCCACCATCTCAACCCGCCAGTTCACGACGCGGGCGGCCAGCGCGGGGGTGGCGAACGTGACGTCCACCACCGACCCACCCTGTTGCCGCACACACGTGTGGACCGTCCCCCTGTTGAGGAGGGACATACCGCTTGAGGCCGCCCAGAACTCAACGGCGCGTCCCCGGACGTTGCACCCGGCGGCCGGGTTGCCCCAGGCCACCGACTTGGCGTTCAGGTCGCCCAACACCACGACCTGGCGAGGCGCCGCCCTCCCTACGACTGCAGTGAGGACCTCCAGGAAATCCTCAAAGTCCGAGAGAGGGCGGTTTGGGGAGAAATAGACCCCAACCAGGGCCATGTCCCCCCACGCGGCGGCCACGTATCCCGGTCCTCTCTCTAAGAGCGAGAGGGGAGGGGAGTCCGTGGAAGACCGCGCCACCAACGCCACCAGGCCATCCCGGTCACCCAGCCAACGGCCAGGGACCGAGTAAGGCTCGGCGACCACCGCCAAGTCCACCAACCACTCAGCCATTGTCTGCATCAGCAGATCTTGGGCTGCCCTGCAGTGGTTGGCGTTAGTCTGAAGGATGCGATGTTCGACTATATCCATCAGTCGGACATCGCACCCCCCTCCGCAGCCGCCGCAGGAACGGCGGTACCGGCAGCCGCAACAGGCCCGGTTGGCGCCTGTACTTTGCCACGCTTAGGGGGAGGATTGCAGTTCCTCCCCTTCATCACGTGGTCCGCTTGGCAGCCACTGGCAGCACAGACCGAGCAGTGCGGCGTGGCGACCTCACAGGAGGCGGTTTGGTGGCCCCCCATGCCACAGCGGTAGCAGATGTCTGACCTGTCTACCGCGGACGGACACAGAGCCCGGGTGTGGCCGATGCCGAAGCACCGGAAACACCTCAGCGGCTGGTCCTCGAGTGCCCTGACCGCACCCGAGCTGAAGCCGACCGTCAGCCGGCCCTTCGCCAGGACGGCTCTGGCAGCGGGAATCGGGCACTCAAGGCGGACGGTGCCCATGCCACCGCGGCCGGGCCTTATGTCCCGACTCTGGACCGCCGCGACGTCGCAGCCCCCTAACGCTGCGACCGCCTCCACCACCTCCTCCTTGGTGACGGAATCGTCGAGATCCGTCACCTCGAGTGTCACCAACTTTACTGGTCGGGCCACCTTGGCGGAGTCCGCGATGACCTCCTGCAGCTTAGCTGCAAAGAGGTCCGCGCGGGCTGCCCCCTCTGCCCCCGGGAACTCGAATAATCGAGCCCCGGCTTGGGTCCGCCGGCAAGACACACTGCCGATCCCCAGTTGAGTGGGATCGGCATTGCTACGCGCCCGCACCAAAATGGACGCGTACGTCTCCCCTCGCTCCGCCGCCTCCGCGGTGAGGGTCACCACGACGGCCGCGGTTTTTGGGGAGACTAGCTGCCCCTTTCCCCTCGCTCTACCTCTACCTCCCCGCTTCCCCCCCCCTCTGCCGGTCGTATGCGACCGGCTGGGAGCGGGGACGGCTGGGGCGGCAGCCGCCGACTTTTTGGCTTTGCCCCTCCGTCTCCCGACCACTTCCGTCCACTCATTGGACGGGGTGGTCGAGGGGAGAAGGGCGTCCTGCTCCGCCGCCTCCGCGGTGAGGGCCACCACGACGGCCGCGGCCTTTGGGGTGACCAGCTGCCCCTTTCCCCTCTCTCTACCTCTACCTCCCCGCTTCCCCCCCCCTCTGCCAGTCGTCTGCGCGCGGTTGGGGGCGGGGACGGCTGGGGCGGCAGCCGCCGACTTTTTGGCTTTGCCCTTCCCCCTGCCGACCACTTCCGTCCCCTCATTGGACGGGGTAGTCAAGGGGAGAAGGGCGTCCTCCTGGACCTGGGATGAGGAAGACGGCCCCGGCTCGGAGCGCCCCTTATCCGCCGCAAGCGGCGGTCGGAGGCGCTTTTCTGGCAGGAGCCGGTCCTCTATTCCTGCCAGGCAGGCTCGCGTGAAGGCCCGCTCCTCCATTACCACCTTGCGGATTATGTCCTCAAGGTTGGAGTTGGAGGACCCCTCTGCCGCAGGACTCGTCTTCTTAGACGTCGACGACGTCGAAGGCGTCGATGACGTTTTTGTCGTCTCGGCGGGGGCCTGCTGCGGCCGGGCCGTGGCTTCAGCCAGCTTGCGATGAAGCTCACTGACTTCCACCTGCAGGCGATCCACCCTCGCCTGCAGTTGCCGTGTCTCGTCAGTGGCCTTCCGCTGGACCAGCTCCTTGACCACACCGCGCAAGCTCGCAGCCCGACATTTGAGGGCCTTTTGGAAGGTCCCCTTCAAATTTGAGGACTTTGAGGCAACCTCCAAAATTTCCTCCTCGTCCTCCTCCGCCATTTGTTCCAGCTCCAGCAGGGAGTGGTCCGCGTATAGCACACGGGACGCACCGTACCCGGACTTTGCCCGGGTGACGTGCGCCCGCCTCTCCCTCGCGGCAACCCGCTCCTCAAGCTCCTGCTGGAGCTGCGCCCGCTGCGCAAGATCCAACTTACGTTGGGCGTCCGCGAGCCCAACGACGTGGGTGTCCGGGGCCGTCGTCGGCTTTTTAAACTTTGAATGCCTCGTCGACCCTGACGCCGAGGAGCCCTCGGACCCATCCCGCACCCCCAACCTAACCTAACCTAACCTAACCTAACCTAACCTTTTTTTTTTTTTTTTTTTTTTTTTTTTTTTTTTTTTTTTTTTTTTTTGTCGCTGGGAAAAAATGCATTACGCATACCCGTCCATCGGGGGATGGGCGGGCTATGTGGGACTCCCCGGTCTGACCCGGTATACCCACTAAAACGACCCAGCGGCATTCCCGCTTCGTCCTAGTGGCGGGGGACTGGGAAACCGGCACAGCCTTTACTTCCAGTCCTCCGCCGACGATGACCCGCACAGCGGACCTCACGCCCTCCCCGTGGGGGGGGGGCGGGCCCGGGAATGACAGACAAAGGTGGTGACGGGTGCAATGCGGGCGAAGGCGCCCCCGCGCCTGTCGCCCGCCCGTCGCCACCATGAAGAGGGAGAAGACCGCGTCTTCTCCGACCTCTTCTTCTTCTGCGGAGCGGCGCTGCGAGAGGGTCTTCCTCCCGCGCGCGCTCCGCCGCCTCTTTTTGCGAGACTACGTCCTCGCAAAAGGAGGCGACCGCTGACCAGGCCCCCTCGCTCCCCAGCATGGCGTTGACCACACCGGGAAGCGAGAGGTCCTGTCCGATCTCCGCGATCAGACTGCGGCGCGGCTCGGACCAAGCTGGGCACACTTCGAGGGTGTGCTGCGCCGTGTCCTCCGCCGCGCCGCAGTCGTGGCACGACGGGGCTTCCTCCCTCCCGATCCGGTGCAGGTACGTTCCGAAGCAGCCGTGCCCGGACAACACCTGCACCAGACGGAACGAGAGGAAACCATGGGACCGCTCGAGCCAGGCCCGGAGGACCGGACCGAGCGCGTCCAACGTCCGGCGGCCAAAGGTGGCGGTGGCGAGGTCCTCCGTCCAATGGAGGACGATGGCGTCCCTCGCCTCCCGCCGCACGGCCTCCCGCTCCTCGGCGACGGGGTGCTCCCCGAGCGCCCTGCGATGCGCCGTCCACTCATACACCCTGGCCAGCACCCAAGCCTCCAACTCCCAAGGAGGGGTGCCGGCCAGAGCGCACGCCGCCGAAAAACCCACCGACCGGTAGGCCCTCGCCACCCGCAGTGCAATGGCCCTTTGGGGCTTGCGGATGGCGGTCGCGTTCTCCCTCCTGTGGAGGGAGTCCGCCCAAATGGGGGCCCCGTACAGGGCCATGCTCCGCAAGATGCCGGCATAGAGGCGCCGGCATTTCGCCTTGGGCCCCCCCAGGTTCGGGAGGAGCCACGAGAGGGCGTCCGCGGCCTTCAACAGGCGCGTTGACAGCCCGCTGAAATGCGGGCCGAAGCGCCACCTGTCGTCCAGCACCAGGCCCAGATATTTCATCCGGGGCTGGACCTCTATACGGACGCCCTCCACGACGATGTGGGCGTCGGGTGGGCAGCGCTGCCGAGGCCCGCGAAAGAACACGGCCTCGGTCTTGTGCAGCGCCACCTTCAATCCCAGGCGGCGGATCCTCTCTGCAACCAAGGATCCGCCAGCCGAGGCCAGACAGGCCGCGTCCGCGAATCTCCTCCCCCGTGCAGTGAGCAGAGTGTCATCCGCGTAGCAGATGACACTCGTGCCCGGGAGGAGGGCTCCCCGCAGCAGCCAATCGAACCCGATGTTCCACAGCGGGGGCCCAAGCACCGACCCCTGTGGAACACCGGACTCTGCGCCGTACCGCCTCACTGTGGCCGTCTTGTCTACGAGGAGGACCTCTCGGTCCTCCAAGTAGCTGGCCAGGAGGCTCCGCAGATATTGGGGCACTCCGTGATACCGGAGCGCCTCCAATATCGTCGAGTGGGGCACGGAGTTGAAGGCATTGGCAATGTCGAATGACACCGCCAGCACTCCGTCCCCCGCCTCGACTGCCTCCTTCACCTGGCCCTTGAGTAGGGCCAGCGCGTCGATCGTCGAACGCCCACGACGGAAACCGAATTGGGCGTCCGACAGATCCGGCCCCACATCCCGCAAATGGCGCCCGAGCCGGGAGGCGACTATCCCCTCGAACAATTTACCGACCTCATCGAGCAACACGACGGGCCGGTATGCCGAGGGGGAGTCCACCGGGCGTCCCGCCTTTCGGAGGAGGCAAAGCTGCCCCTCCTTCCACAGTTTCGGGAACTTCCCAGCCGAAAAGCACGCGCTGAAAAGGTCCCGAAACCTGTCCTCCATCTCGGAGGCAGCTATTGCCACCACCCGTGCGGGGACGCCGTCCGGCCCGGGGGCCGTCTTCTTGGCGCGGAGGCTGAGTACCCCCGCGTAGATCTCCGCCGCCGTCACCGGGGGGACCTCCTCCTCCGGCGAAGCCGCCCCTTGCGGGGGATCCATTGTTGGTGGGGCGAAGTCGGTCCTGCGCGGAAACAGGGACCGGACCACCCCATCCAACAGTGCTGGCTCGAGGGTCTCCGACAGTGGGGGACCATAGGGGCGGAGCTGGTTCCGCGCCGCCTTGTATGGCCTCCCATAGGGATCCCTGTCGAGACCCTCCAGCATCTCGGCCCTCGCCGAGTCTCTCGCAGCGCCCATTGCAGACTTGAGGACCGTCGTCGCCTCTAACCTAACCTAACCTAACCTAACCTTTTTTTTTTTTTTTTTTTTTTTTTTTTTTTGTTTTTTTTTTTTTTTTTTTGTTGCGAGGTGGAAAATCCGGAAACGGATGTCCTCCGCCTGGGGAGGGCGGAGGGGTCTGTCAGGCTCCAACTGACTAAAAACCACCCCGGTGTTCCCTCGCACACTTGCGTCTGTCCGGGGCAGCGGGAACGAATGTGACTTCCGCTGCCCCGGACTAGTGCCGGCCCGCTCGACCAGTGCGGGCCTCGTCCCTGGGGGGAGTGAGGTGTGCTCCCCCCGTTACGTCTGTGAGAGGCGCGCGTGGAACACTACGCGCCGCCGTCTCGGGTCCATTATGATGGGGGGCGACGGATGTCCCCGAATCCGTCGCCCCTGGACCTGTTTAGGGGGGCCGGAAGAGGGCGTTATCCGCCCTCTTCCGGCGGCTTCTTCCGGCTCTTCCGGCTTCGCCGGAGGAGGAGGTCCCCCCGGTGACGGCGGCGGAGATCTACGCGGGGGTACTCAGCCTCCGCGCCAAGAAGACGGCCCCCGGGCCGGACGGCGTCCCCGCACGGGTGGTGGCAATAGCTGCCTCCGAGATGGAGGACAGGTTTCGGGACCTTTTCAGCGCGTGCTTTTCGGCTGGGAAGTTCCCGAAACTGTGGAAGGAGGGGCAGCTTTGCCTCCTCCGAAAGGCGGGACGCCCGGTGCGTCTGCTGCGGGATGGGAAGGAACTTAAAATCTCCCTCTCCCTCTCCGCAGCTTCCTTCTGCGACATGACGGTTTCGCAGAAGGACACCACCGCGTCCCAGGACTCTGTGCCACCGACAATCGCGCGAGCAACTGTCGGCAGCGACAGGTCTGCTCCTACCTCTGTCACGAGGGCACGGCGCGGCTCGTCCCACGCGGGACATTCTGCCAGCGTATGCCGCGCCGTATCCTCCGGACACTGGACGCAGTGATGGCACCGAGCGTCCGGCTCCCTGCTTATGCGACACAGGTACTTCCCGAAGCAACCATGCCCCGAGAGCACCTGCGTCGCCCGAAACGTCAGGGAGCCGTGCTTCCTCCCGAGCCAGTCGTCGAGTACTGGCCGGATCGCCTCGATTGTGTCGAGGCCGGCGGAGGGATGGTCAAGCCTCCTCCGCCATTCCGCCACCATGACCTGTCGGAGCTGAGACCGGTGCAGCGTGATCTGTCGCTGCACCAGCCTTTCGCCCCGATCCTTGGCGTCCTCGCGCCACTGATGTAGCGTCGCGAGGGCTTTCGCCTCCAGGTCCCACGGCGGGGATCCGGCCAGTACACAAGCCGCCTCGTAGGAGATCGTGCGATATCCCCGTATGACCCTGACGGCCATCGCTCTCTGCGGTTTGCGCAGAACTGCGATAGTGCGGGCCGTCAGGTCCGTCGCCCATACTGGGGCCCCGTAAAGGGCCATGGATCGCACGATCCCCACGTACAACCGCCTACAGGCGGAGCTCGGGCCCCCCAAATTGGGAAGCAGCGTTGACAGCGCGCCCGCCGCGCCCATCAACTTGGGCACCAGCCGCTGAAAGTGGGGTCCGAAGTCCCAACGGCTGTCGAGCACCAATCCCAGGTACTTCATGGTTGACTCGACAGCGATCCGGGCCCCCCCCCCCGACCACTATGTGTGATCCCAGCGGCGGCGCCCGTCGGGGGCCATGAAACGCAATGGCCTCCGACTTGTTGAGGGCCACCTCCAGGCCCAGGCGTCGTATGCGGCTCACCACCTGCGAGACCGCAGCCGTTGCCAGCAACGCTGCTTCCCTGTACGAGCTCCCCCGGGCAATGACCAGCGTGTCGTCCGCATAACACGTCAGGTTCACTCCCGGTGGAAGCTCGCACCGCAAAACCCAGTCGTAACCGATGTTCCACAAGGGAGGGCCCAGAACCGACCCCTGTGGAACACCGCACGACATCTCGCGACGGCCATCGCCGTCACGTCCCATGTAGGTGACACACCTTCCCGACAGATAAGCCCCCACAATGTTGCGGAGGTAGAGAGGCACCCGGTGGTAGCGCAGGGCCTCCCTAATGCAACCCCAGGGCAGAGTGTTGAAGGCGTTGGAGATGTCCAAGGACACCGCCAGCACCACCCCGCCCCGAGACACTGCTTCCTCCGCCAGGACTCTCACCCTCATTATGGCGTCAATGGTGGAGCGCCCACGGCGGAACCCAAACTGGCTGTCGTCCAGGTTCGGCCCCTCTGTACACAAGTGGCTGACGAGGCGGTCTGCGATTATTCGCTCCATCATCTTGCCCGCCTCGTCCAGCAGCACTATGGGCCGATAAGCGGACGACGAGTCCGCCGGGCGCCCCGCCTTCTTGAGCAAGACCAGTCGACCAGTTTTCCACCGGGTAGGGAACTGGCCCTGCTCAAGGCATGCCGAGAAGAGTCCTCTCAGTGGGGGCTCCAGCTCCTTCAAGGCGAGCGGCGTCTGGGGTGCCGAAGTCAGCGAAGACCAGCTTGCCTCTCGCCTCCGTTAATACCTTTTGGTAGGTGACCCCCTTCTCTTTGGCTTCGGGCTGCAGCGTTATCACTACAGCCGCGGAGCGAGGAACGCGGATTTTTGGGGATTTCTGACCGCCCTTGGCGGCCGACTCCTTGGAACCCGATGCTGGATTGCCTTTGCGGCCCCTCTTCCGCCTTTTCTTACGGCTTTCGGCCGTCGTCCAGGCGTTCTCTTTGGGAGGCCGATCGCTCCCTTCACTTGGCTTTTGTGCCACTGCCTTCGGCTTTTTAGCTCCTTCTGCAGGCTTTTTGCCCGCCATAGAGGGCTTATTGGGCACCTGGGTTGGGTTTTTGGCCACCTGTAACGGCTTTTTTGTTGTGGGTGGTCCACTTGTCACCTGTGCCCACGTAGGCCTAGATGTCGGAGCGGGCTCCGCCCCCTTTCTCCTCTTATCCGCCGCCAATGGTGGGCGGAGATTTATAGGGGGATTAAGCCTAGGCTCTATACTGTTGTATTAGAGCGATGTAGGCAGAATAAAAGAGAACTGTTCAATTCAACGATTCGTGTAATAATGCGCATAATTAGTGTGTGCAGTTACAAATATAAGGTTAGGTGAGCTGCACACTACACCTCCCCTTTTTTTAAAAAAAATGTTATTATTACTGTAGTGAGTACATAATGCATTTTTTTTTTTTTTACTTATCACAACACAATACTACATCTAAAGTACTACACTTTTAAACATAACATTACATAAAAAAAACATCTTAACTTAGTATTTTAAGTTACAAATAGTTTTGTATTATTTTTATGAATTACATATTCTTTGTCATCTTTTAGAATTTTTACATTTGGTGATATATCTTCAATGACTTTGTATGGTCCTAAATAAACTTTATCTAACTTATTACCTACTTGATTTTTAATAAGAACTAACTCTCCACTCTTATATTTTAATCGATTTACATTTTTATCAAAATTATTTTTTCTTAATTCCTTACTAAATAATAAATTATTTCTAGCTTCAGCTTGTGCTCTTTGAAGTCTGTATTTTAGCTCCAAAGGGTATGAATCAGGATTATATAAAGGATCAACATATGAATTTTGTGCTATATTAGATGGTAAATTACAATTTTTCCCAAATACTAACTCAAATGGAGTGTACTTTGTCTCAGAGTGAATTGTAGTGTTAAAAGAAAAGCACCAAAATGGAAGCCAACTGCTCCAATCTGTTTTGTTATTGTCACACTGAATCCTAAGATAAGCTCCTAGAACCTTATGAGTATTTTCCAAACCTCCTAGAGTTTCATGATGATAGGCTGTCGAATGCAGTTTATTTATATGCAACAAATCGCAAATCTCAGTAAAAACTGATGACATAAACTCTGTTCCCTGGTCTGTTATTATCTCTTTAGGGATACCATACCTCAGAATAAAATTGTTTACAAATAATTTAGCTACAGAAACAGTATCTTTCTTTTCTAAAGGATAAGCTTCGACATATTTTGTTAAATCACACTGTAATGTCAGAATATACTTATAGTTTAAATTATCTACATCTAATGGACCCATTAAATCTAAACTAACTCTTTCAAAAGCAGAGGATGCCGTGGATGTGATAACCATTGGCTCCTTCGTATGCCTATTGCAATGCTTTTGAATCTGACAACTTCTACACTTCTTTACGAATTCTGTTACGTCATTAGTCATTCCTGGCCAATAATAGTACTTCCTAATATTATTTAACATTCTGTTAACCCCCGCGTGACCACTCGTAGGTAACAGGTGGAAGTCATTCAAGATCACAGTTTTCGTGTCTTTGTCAGTAACTCTTGTCACATCTTTAATAACAAGTAGCTTAGGAATATCATTTAAATGACTCATTTCCTTTATAAAATTATTTACAAAAATTTCATTGCGCTTGCTTTTTAGTATAATGAGCTCATTTAGTTTGATTTGCTTGCAAAAACGTTGTAATTCTCTCGCTAACACACTTACGGTTGATAACGATCGAGAAATCACAAAAATTGCTGATTTTTCTGGCACGAATTTGCAGTTTCCATTATAGCTTGCGAAATATTTTGATTTTTCTATCTGACTTAATGTCTTTTTATTAGTGAATAATATCAATTCAACGCTGTTAATTGGTCGTTTGAGAATTTCCACTACCTTAGGTTGATCAGGCCTTGGAGTAGAGGATACCTCAGTAGTCATGTCGTTGTTGTCACAGTCAGTATGTAACCTTCGAGTCTGTGCCCTTGTCATGACCGATACTACATGCTTGTTCATATCCTTTAATGTGTTGGATGTAATAGGAATCCGGCTCAATGCATCTGCAGCTGCGTTGTGCCGTCCTGGGACATAGCTGATTTCAAAGTCATATTCCTCAAGATATAATCTAAACTTTGTTAACCGGCTTGAAGGATCGGTCATATTAAATAAATAAATCAACGGCTTATGGTCTGTTTTAATGTAAAACTTTTTGCCATATAAATAAGGTCTAAAATGTCGAACCGCCCACACAATAGCAAGTAATTCTAACTCAATCACTGGGTATCGTGTCTCAGCTGGTTTCAAGTTACGGCTAGCATACGCGACTACCTTGCTATTGCTATTAGACAGTACGGCGCCTAATCCCAGTTTTGATGCATCTGTTTGTAACGTAAAAGTATTATTGTCGCTAAAGTCTGGATAGTCAAGTATAGTCGGACTAATAAGGATCTGTTTTAGCTTGTAAAATGCTCGCTCGCATTCATCACTCCACACGAACGCTACATCTTTCTTACATAACGCATTCAATGGATAGGCTATTTCAGCAAACTTTGGAATAAAACGCCTATAATAATTAGCAAATGCAACAAATCTCTTGACTTCGTCTACGTTCTGCGGGACAGGGTATTTCTGCAGGCATTCTACCTTTGATGGATCTGGAAATATACCCTCTGAAGTAATCTTATGCCCTAAATAAACGATTTCTTTACGTAAAAATTCACACTTAAGTGGATTTAGTTTCAAATTCGCTCTTCTTAGGCATTCTAAGACTTTTATAAGATTCTTGTTATGCGTTTCAAGACAATTTCCTACGACAATACAATCATCTTGATATAAAAAACATGATTTGTAGTTTAACCCAGACATTGCTATTGTCATGAGACGAGCAAAAGCACTAGGCGATGTCTTAAGTCCCATTGGACATCGTTTCATTTGATACTGCTTGTCTGTTGTAAATGCAGTAAACTTCCTAGACTTGTCATCTAAAGACAGTTGATAATAACCTTGACTGAGATCTAATTTTGAAAAATAGATGTTATTAGATAACGAATCTAGAATCTCAGTGATGTTTGGTAACGGAAATTTATCATCCTGTATCCTATTATTGAGTTGGCGATAGTCCACTACAAGTCTCCATTTCCTTTCTCCTGACCTATCTGTCTTTTTAGGTACTAATAGAACTGGACTTGACCATTCTGAAACTGTCTCTTCAATGATATCGTTTGTAACCATTTCATCTATTTGTCTTTGTACTTCGCTTTTCAATGCTTTAGGCAATCGATAAGGCTTTACGTACGCTGGAGACGTATTTTCCTTTAGTTTTATAGAATGTTCTATTAAATTAGTAGTAGTGAGCTTATCTCCTGGCAAATGGAAAACATCGGCATATTTAGCACATACGTTTTCAATGCCTCTTTGTTCTTCTTTATTTAAATAGGTATGAAGTTGTAAAGTAGTAAGCAAAGTTTTGACTCTATCCACTGATTTACTATCGTGGTCAAACTTGCAAACATAAAATTCATCTAGGCTACTAATAATTAAATCTGAAATATTTATATTAACCGAACTATCAGTTGTATTTAAAATCCTAACAGGAATAATTCCATTATGTGGCTTCGATACTACACCCGCTGTGAACACACCTTTGTAAATTTCCTTTGATAAAATGACGCAATCACTGTTGTGTGACGTCGGGATATGTTTAATTACTTCGCAACGGGGCAGAATTGTAAACAAATTCTTATTAACATGAACACTAACAGACTGGTCTCGGGTTTCTAAACTCAGAGTACCATTTTTATAATTTAATACCGCGTTATATCGCTGAAAAAAATCCTGCCCGAGTATACCTTCTGCGGCGCACGATAAGTGTTCAAAAATGTAAAACTTTTGTCGAAAAGTCACATTATTAATTATAATATCTAAATCAATATATCCCAATGACTCTAAATTACCACTAATTCCTTTAATAACTATCTTATCGTATTTTACTAAATTCATTAAATTCCTATGTCGCGACAACCATTCATACTTCAGCACACATAAGCTTGCTCCACTATCAATCAGTAAATTAAGATCTACATTACTCTTATTTAATTGACAATTAACTATACAAAAATTACAAAAACTAAAAATTGAATGAGTGTACGGTTTAGGTACGAAAAAATTCTAGTCTTTCATGACTATTTGTGTCATCATTGCGCAAGGTGTCTTGGACATTGGAATGTTGCTCGTTATGCTGAACCCGCTGACAATGCACCGGACGTCCGCGTAAATGCTGATTCTGACTACCTGAGTGTTTACCTCGATTTACACTGTATGAAGTTCTTTGACCTGTGCTATTTGCATGGTTTTTGTTAACATTATGATTAGACATTTTATTGTTATAAAACTGTCTATTTCCTCGGCCTCGAGAACCTCTAAAGCTTCCACGTTTATAGTTTTGGTTAGCCCTAAATTGCATAACCTGATCTTGTGGCTGGACAGACATGGATTGCTCATCTACCGCAGCCGTAATAGCTTCGGACAATGATGCAAACTGTCGTGAGGCAATGATGGTGCTGAGCCGCTTGTCGGCCAAACCATCGCTAAATCGCTTAATTGCAGTCTTCTCGTTGAGTGGTCGCAAAACCTCATAGGCATCACGATTATCGTTAGCCTGAGCAATCGTTAAATTCACAAACAACTCCTCGATCTCTGTACCAAATTTACCTATACTCCTACGACCTTGAGTAGCCTTAAACAATTGTGTTTGTAAAGCAACAGACGATTTTTTCGGTAACAAATAAACGCGTATATCTTCTACCAAACTTTCAACATTTGTGTAAGTAGTTTTGAGACGCAATTTTGCACTAGGCGAGAGACGCGTTTTTAACACAAACTGTATCAATTGACTTTTACTGGCATCATTGATAAGCGAACTATAAAGCAAGATACCATCAATAAGCTGATTGGTCACCTGCTCCTGGCCATTCATCACCGGCAACAGAGAAATTGCTGTTCTAATATCGAATGCGTCAGCCATTTTTATAACACAATCCGAATGTTCTATAAAATCCTTAGAATTAGTTTGACTACTACTATCTACTAAAGAAAGTAAACCTTTTATTTTCTGAAAATTTGATTGCACTTCATGAATTAATGTTTGGAAAATCTCACAAGCTTCTTTGTCTAACTTGCGATCTTTAACTTCTTGGTTCAACTGAGTCAAAATACAATCCAGTTTATTATATTCCTTTTCTGCTTCTGCTAATTTCTTATAAGCTAAGTCTTGTCTACGCCTATCTGGACCTAGTTTTACTAAATATTCTCTTAAATATTTTAATTTTCCGTGCAACTCTTGCAATTGTTGGGACATCCCTATTCTCCAAAACTAAATATTAAATAATACAGCATGCTCTAATTACAATAACATGAAAAAAAAATCTAGAATAAATAAAAGTTGTTAGCTGTGCAAAACTTACATTGCAGTAGGTACATATTTTACTGACAACGTATATGTAGGTCACGACGTCTCACGTGGCATGGATGAACGGAACTGGACTCGAGCTGACTCCCAGCTGCTCCACATCGGACCCGAACAATTTATCTCCCGGCGCCCTGCATATCCTCTCATCATAAGGCTTGAGCATTCTCCCGGCACCCGGCACCCGGCACTCCTGCTTCTTATTTCATGTTTTTAGTGTTGTTTTCAGTTCTTCATACAAATTCTTCTGTAATGATTCTGTTTCTTCTATAAACTTTAAAAATCTTCTTTGCTTTCTTCCTTCTAATTTTCTTCGTCTTCATAAACTTCTATCAGTATAAATCTTCGTGATTTTTTCCCAACTTCAGACATTTCCGCTTTGTTCGTTAGTTGCAAAATTTTAATTGCTGGCTAAGGGTCGCCATGTATTAGAGCGATGTAGGCAGAATAAAAGAGAACTGTTCAATTCAACGATTCGTGTAATAATGCGCATAATTAGTGTGTGCAGTTACAAATATAAGGTTAGGTGAGCTGCACACTACACTGTCCAAGCGGGCGGTCATTATTGACAACAGCCGATTGAAAAGATCCTCCCCCAAGGACCCATCCTGAGGCAGAGAATTACTGACCGCAGTTGTCGCAATCTGCTGCCGGCTGAAGTCCACCCTCAGGGCGCTGACTTCCCGTTGGAGCTCCTCCATCCTAGCATGGAGACGGTTATTTTCCTCCTGTAGCTTTGCCGTCTCCTCTGAGGTCGTCCGGTCAAAGAGGATTTCCACCGCCCTTATGCCGTCTGCTGCCTCTTTTAGGGCCCGCGTGAACGTTCCCTTCAGGTTGCCCGACTTTGTGGCAACCTTCATGACGACGTCCACGCCGTCCAAGACCTGGCGGCTTAGGGCCTCAGCCGTCAGTCCCTCAGGGTCTGCGGCAGTTTGCGACCGCCTTTCCCTTGCCATTCGGGCCATCTCAGCGACCTCATCAGTCGCGATGGCCTTCCGGCCCTCTCGCCTCGCGGCGTTGAGCTCCGCCTTGGTGCTCACCAATGAAGTGGAGGGCGCAGAATCACTCTGCTCCACCTGCATGGTCCCCTCAGAGTCACTTACTCCGCTGGCCACCGACATATCGGGGCGCTTTAGGTAGCGGCCCCTGGTGTCGCGCGACTCTGCCGCTGGAGTGCTGGCACCAGAAGGTGTCCCGCGACCTCTGCCTCTCCTTGCGGTCCGAACCTTGGCGGCCGGCAGGTTCTCCTCACTTGAGGACAAACCTGCCGACAATGCGTCCGATTCAAAACCCCGCGGCCGCTTCCCCCAAAACTTGGAGGGGCTGGCCGCAACTATTTGCGGTGCGTTGCCGGACTCCGACAATACACTCACTCTCTCCAGAACCACTAACGGTTCTCCTGGAGCAACTGCTCCCATCGTCAGTGACGCAGTGCCAGAACCTGACGCTGCGTCCGCCTTCTCCACAACTTTCTTTTTGGTGCTATTTATATCCATATAATTCCCACGAGTATGGGGGATATAAAACGTCCATCCGGGCAGTGCCCCCTGTACCCGGATAAGCCTTTAGCATTTATAACCCGCCAGGGGGTCGGCTGGTACCCTGGCGGGGGTCGCACTAGAGACTGATTGTTCCATGGGAACACCCGTCAGCCATTCATCCCCTCACGGTGCGCCGCCGCTTGAGATTCGGGGTAACTTTTTATAGAGGTTTTCTACCTCGCGGTCCGGGCGGTTAAGCCAAGACCCTCGGTCCCATTGAAGCCGCGAGACGTGATCCACGACACTCCAATGATGGGATTACGAGAACGACGGGGACAGCGAAGGACTGAGTCCCTCACTGTCTGCTCGGAGGCAGGGTAAGTGCACACCGAGCCCGTTGTTGCTCCTCCACTGTGCCCTCTGCTGTTCAGAGGGTCACGCGGAACAGCGCCCCATTGGTCCAT
Source organism: Cerastis leucographa (assembly GCA_963082945.1). NCBI lineage: Eukaryota > Metazoa > Arthropoda > Insecta > Lepidoptera > Noctuidae > Cerastis > Cerastis leucographa. The sequence goes on from OY720365.1 coordinate 59,962, forward strand.
TTAGTTGGACCCCCTCCTATGTCAGAATATTTGCCACGAACAGTAACATTCCCCGAAGAATGAGAATCTTTTCCCATTCCTCGGGGAAGGCCACTGCCCGCGCCCAGGATGCACCGTCCATGCCGGCTGCTGTTCCCTCCAAACGTATCGAGAGGGACCGGCAGCCGTCAGGCCCACGAGGAGGTTTTCTGACCCAGCACCCCAACCTAACCTTTTTTTTTTTTTTTTTTTTTTTTTGTTGCGGGGTGGAAAATCCGGAAACGGATGTCCTCCGCCTGGGGAGGGCGGAGGGGTCTGTCAGGCTCCAACTGACTAAAAACCACCCCGGTGTTCCATCTCTCACCTACGCCAGGGGTCGCGGGAACGTACGACTCTTCCGCAACCCCCGGCTGGTGCCGGCCCGCTACGGCGGGCCTCATCTCGGGTCGAGGGGGGGGAGGTGTTAGACTCCCCCCGCGACGTCTCAGAGGGGCGCGCGTGGAACACTACGCGCCGCCACCTCGGGTCCGATGTATAGGGGGCGACAGACGTCCCCACGTCCGTCGCCCCTGGACCCATTTAGGGGGGCTGGAAGAGGGCGTTGTCCGCCCTCCGCCGACGCCCGGTGCGCCTGCTGCGGACCGGATGAGAGGTCGTGATTTCCCTCTCCCTTTCCGCAGCCTCCTTCTGCGAGATGACTGTTTCGCAGAAGGAAACCACTGCGTCCCAAGACTCCTCGCTACCGACCATCGAGTTCACAACGGCCGGCAGCGAGAGGTCACTGCCTACTCCAGAGATGAGGGCACGGCGCGGCTCCTCCCAAGCGGCACACTCTGCCAGCGTGTGCCAGGCCGTGTCCTCTCGACAGTCGACGCAGTGGTGGCACCGTGCGTCCGGCTCCCTGTTTATGCGACACAGGTACTTCCCGAAGCAACCATGCCCCGAGAACACCTGCGCCACCCGAAACGACAGGGAGCCGTGCCTTCTCCCGAGCCAGAGATCGAGCACTGGCCGGATCGCCTCGATGATGTTGAGGCCGGCGGTAGGGCGTGAAAGCCTGTCCCGCCATTCCACCACCAGGACCTCGTGAAGCTGCGACCGACGCTGCTCCAGCTGTCGCTGCATCGGTCGCTCGCCTCGCGCCACCCCAACCTAACCTAACCTAACCTTTTTTTTTTTTTTTTTTTTTGTTGCGAGGTGGAAAATCCGGAAACGGATGTCCTCCGCCTGGGGAGGGCGGAGGGGTCTGTCAGGCTCCAACTGACTAAAAACCACCCCGGTGTTCCCTCGCACACTTGCGTCTGGGGGCAGCGGGAACGAATGTGACTTCCGCTGCCCCGGACTAGTGCCGGCCCGCTCGACCAGTGCGGGCCTCGTCCCTGGGGGGAGTGAGGTGTGCTTCCCCCGTTACGTCTGTGAGAGGCGCGCGTGGAACACTACGCGCCACCGTCTCGGGTCCAGTGATATGGGGGGCGACGGATGTCCCCGAATCCGTCGCCCCTGGACCTGTTTAGGGGGGCCGGAAGAGGGCGTTATCCGCCCTCTGCCGACGCCCGGTGCGTCTGCTGCGGGATGGGAAGGCACTCGAGATCTCCCTCTCCCTCTCCGCAGCTTCCTTCTGCGACAAGACGGTTTCGCAGAAGGACACCACCGCGTCCCAGGACTCTGTGCTGTCGACCATCGCGTGAGCAACGGTCGGCAGCGACAGGTCTCCACCTATCTCTGACACGAGGGCACGGCGCGGCTCGTCCCACGCGGGACATTCTGCCAGCGTATGCCGCGCCGTATCCTCCGGACACTGGACGCAGTGATGGCACCGAGCGTCCGGCTCCCTGAACCTAACCTAACCTAACCTAACCTTTTTTTTTTTTTTTTTTTTTTGTTGCGAGGTGGAAAATCCGGAAACGGATGTCCTCCGCCTGGGGAGGGCGGAGGGGTCTGTCAGGCTCCAACTGACTAAAAAACCACCCCGGTGTTCCCTCGCACACTTGCGTCTGGGGGCAGCGGGAACGAATGTGACTTCCGCTGCCCCGGACTAGTGCCGGCCCGCTCGACCAGTGCGGGCCTCGTCCCTGGGGGGAGTGAGGTGTACTCCCCCCGTTACGTCCGTGAGAGGCGCGCGTGGAACACTACGCGCCGCCGTCTCGGGTCCATTATGATGGGGGGCGACGGATGTCCCCGAATCCGTCGCTCCTGGACCTGTTTAGGGGGGCCGGAAGAGGGCGTTATCTGCCCTCTGCCGACGCCCGGTGCGTCTGCTGCGGGATGGGAAGGAACTTGAAATCTCCCTCTCCCTCTCCGCAGCTTCCTTCTGCGACATGACGGTTTCGCAGAAGGACACCACCGCGTCCCAGGACTCTGTGCCACCGACCATCGCGCGAGCAACGGTCGGCAGCGACAGGTCTGCTCCTACCTCTGTCACGAGGGCACGGCGCGGCTCGTCCCACGCGGGACATTCTGCCAGCGTATGCCGCGCCGTATCCTCCGGACACTGGACGCAGTGATGGCACCGAGCGTCCGGCTCCCTGCTTATCCGACACAGGTACTTCCCAAAGCAACCGTGCCCCGAGAGCACCTGCGTCGCCCGAAACGTCAGGGAGCCGTGCTTCCTCCCGAGCCAGTCGTCGAGTACTGGCCGGATCGCCTCGATTGTGTCGAGGCCGGCGGAGGGATGGTCAAGCCTCCCTCGCCATTCCGCCACCATGACCTGTCGGAGCTGAGACCGGTGCTGCGTGATTTGTCGCTGCACCAGCCTTTCGCCCCGATCCTTGGCGTCCTCGCGCCACTTGTGAAGTGTCGCGAGGGCTTTCGCCTCCAGGTCCCACGGCGGGGATCCGGCCAGTACACAAGCCGCGTCGTGGGAGATCGTGCGATATCCTCGTATGACCCTGACGGCCATCGCTCTCTGCGGTTTGCGCAGAACTGCGATAGTGCGGGCCGTCAGGTCCGTCGCCCATACTGGGGCCCCGTAAAGGGCCATGGATCGCACGATCCCCACGTACAACCGCCTACAGGCGGAGCTCGGGCCCCCCAAATTGGGAAGCAGCGTTGACAGCGCGCCCGCCGCGCCCATCAACTTGGGCACCAGCCGCTGAAAGTGGGGTCCGAAGTCCCAACGGCTGTCGAGCACCAATCCCAGGTACTTCATGGTTGACTCGACAGCGATCCGGGCCCCCCCGACCACTATGTGTGATCCCAGCGGCGGCGCCCGTCGGGGGCCATGAAACGCAATGGCCTCCGACTTGTTGAGGGCCACCTCCAGGCCCAGGCGTCGTATGCGGCTCACCACCTGCGAGACCGCAGCCGTAGCCAGCAACGCTGCTTCCCTGTACGAGCTCCCCCGGGCAATGACCAGCGTGTCGTCCGCATAACACGTCAGGTTCACTCCCGGTGGAAGCTCGCACCGCAAAACCCAGTCGTAACCGATGTTCCACAAGGGAGGGCCCAGAACCGACCCCTGTGGAACACCGCACGACATCTCGCGACGGCCATCGCCGTCACGTCCCATGTAGGTGACACACCTTCCCGACAGATAAGCCCCCACAATGTTGCGGAGGTAGAGAGGCACCCGGTGATAGCGCAGGGCCTCCCTAATGCAACCCCAGGGCAGAGTGTTGAAGGCGTTGGAGATGTCCAAGGACACCGCCAGCACCACCCCGCCCCGAGACACTGCTTCCTCCGCCAGGACTCTCACCCTCATTATGGCGTCAATGGTGGAGCGCCCACGGCGGAACCCAAACTGGCTGTCGTCCAGGTTCGGCCCCTCTGAACACAAGTGGCTGACGAGGCGGTCTGCGATTATTCGCTCCATCATCTTGCCCGCCTCGTCCAGCAGCACTATGGGCCGATAAGCGGACGACGAGTCCGCCGGGCGCCCCGCCTTCCTGAGCAAGACCAGTCGACCAGTCTTCCACCGGGTAGGGAACTGGCCCTGCTCAAGGCATGCCGAGAAGAGTCCTCTCAGTGGGGGCTCCAGCTCCTTCAAGGCGAGGACCAGAGCGCGGCCAGGCACTCCATCGGGCCCCGGAGCAGTGTTTTTAGCCCGGAGCCGCAATAGGGCCGCGCCCATCTCTGCCTGTGTCACCTCTGGGATGGTTTCGCTGTCATCTTCTGGCTCTGCAGCTGTGTGCAGAACCATCGGCGGTGGCTCATACTCAGCTCTCTCAGGGAAGAGGGCCGAGACCACTCGCTCCAGGAACTGCGGCTCGAGACTTTCCGTTAGCGGGGGCGCCCACGGCCGAAGTTTCCCTCGGACCGACCGGTAAGGGCGCCCAAACGGATCCCCGTCTAAGCTCGCCAGCATTTCCTCCCTGGAGCGTGTCTTCGACTCGCCGATGGCCAGCCACAGAGCCAGCTTCGCCGCGCGGTACACCTCATACAGCGCGGCTTCTTCCTCAGGAACCCGTGGACGTCTTCTCCGGCACCGCGTGTACGGGCGTCTGGCGTCTGCGCATTCGACGCGCAGTCGCCCGATCTCGACAGACCACCAGTACAAGCGGCGCCGTGCGGACAGAGAGGAGACGCGTGGCATGCATGCGTCGCAGATCTGCGTCATCGCATCGCCAAACCACTGCGCCTCCAGTTCGACGTCGACGGGACCGACGGTAGCCGACTCCCGAATCCAGGCTTGGACTATGGCGGCTTCTTCGAGAGCCTCCCCGTCGAGGCGTTTTAGCGCCCAACGCGGGCCGTCTCTTCGGGGCCCCGATTGGCGACGATCTCCAGCGGTCTGGGTGGAGACGTCGAAGCGGATGTATCGGTGATCCGATAGCGTCTCCACCTCCACTTCAACGTGCCAATCACGGACGCGGTGCACGACAGCAGGACTAGCGAACGAGACGTCCACTATGGACCCGCCCCGCTGCCGTACACACGTGAAGGCCGAACCCCGATTTAAGACGGCCAGGCCCGTCGTAATGGCCCACTCCTCTAGCACTTCACCTCTCGGGTCCGTGACCGGGGAACCCCACGCCGCAGACTTGGCGTTGAGGTCACCGAGAAGCAAAATGGGTCGAGGGTGTGACTGGCCGACGACGGCTCCCAACTCGACGAGGAAACTCTCGAAGTCGGCGAGACTCCTGTTGGGCGAAAAATACGCCCCAATCGTGACGATCCCGCTCACAACGGCCGCAACCCAACCGTGACCACGGGATACGTCGACAAGAGTCGCGCCGATGATGGCCACTAGGCCGTCTAGATCCCCTGCCCAGTTATCCCGGGGGGGGATGAAATACGGCTCAGCGACCACCGCCACATTTATCGACCACTGCGCCATGCTCTGGAGCAGGAGATCCTGAGCTCTGGTGCAGTGGTTGATGTTCGCCTGGAGGAAATGGTACTGTGCCATCACTGGCACTCCATTTCCTCAGCGCTACGTCCAACCACAGGCCGGGAGTCGGCCGAAGAGGAGCTAGGTTGTGTGGGGGGTGCGCCCCCCGCAGCCTTGGCCCATCGCTTGCTGCGCTTTCTGGGCGCGCCGCAGGCGTTGCCACCTACTCGATGCCCCGCGGACTTTCCTGCAGCTGCACAAAGACTGCAGTTTGGCTCGGCGGAGCACTGGGACGCCTTATGGCCAGGCTGACCGCAGCGATAACATAAATCGCTGCGGTCTGTGTCGCAGGTGCACAGTGCCCGGACGTGCCCTTTCTCCAGGCACCGGTAGCACTGCATGGCCCTGGGTGCCAGGAGTTTTACTCTCGCTGACACCCAGCCAACGAGAATACGTCCTGCCTCAGCAACCTGCCTCGCCGCAGCCACCGGACACCGTACCCATATGGTGCCGAGCCCGCCAGCATTGGCGCGAATGACACCCGCCCGCACATTTTCGGGCGAGCAGCCGCCGCTGCGGGCTATGGCCGCCACCACCTCCTCCGGGGTCACCGAGTCGTCCAGCCCATCGACGCGAACTTCAGCCGTCTTAATGGGCCTGGACACCCGGGCCTCCTCAGGGTTTAGGACGTCCCTTAGCTTCGCAGCCAAAGCGTCCGCCCTCTCGGCGCTGTTGGTCCCCGCCAACTCAAACATCTTAGCCCCCGTGGCTGCCGTCCTGAAACGGAAGCCTTCCGGGGTGCCAAAATCAGCGAGGACCAGCTTGCCCTTCGCCTCCGCCAGCACCTTCTGGTAAGTGACGCCTCTGTCCTTAGCTTCTGGCTGAAGCGTCACTACCACCGCTGCGGATCGAGGGACGCGAATCTTGGGTGGGCCACCCTTGGCTGTTTGCCCCCCGGAGCCCGGCGCGGTCTTGGCCTTGCGGCCCCTCTTTTGCCTCTTTTTACGGCTTTCAGCCGTCTTCCAGGCACCCTCTTTTTCTTTGGGGGATGAGCTGCCCCCCTTAGTGGGCTCTTTCGTCCCTTTCACGGCCTTTTTGGCCCCCTCTGCAGGCGTTTTGGGCGTCTGCGTGGTCTTTTTTGGTGCAGGTGGCGCTTTAGCCACCTGTGCCCACGTAGGCCCAGCCGTTGATGGAGTGGGCTCTGCTTCCTTCCTCCGCTTATCCGCTGCCAGCGGCGGGCGGAGGTTAACTGGGGGGTTGAGCCTGGGTTCAAGGCTGTCGAATCGGGCGGTCATAATAGTCAACAGCCGGTTGAACTGGTCTTCCCCCAAAGACCCGTTCTGTGGCAGAGCGTGACTATCCGAAGTCACACCCTGTTGCCGGCTGAAGTCCGCCCTCAGGGCGCTGACCTCCCGCTGGAGCTCCTCCATCTTCGTATGGAGACGGTGATTCTCTTCTTGGAGCTTCACCGTCTCCTCCGAGGTCGTCCGGTCAAGGAGGACTTCCACAGCCTCCTTTATTCCGTCCGCCGCCTCCTTAAGGGCCCGCGTGAATGTGCCCTTCAGGTTGCCCGATTTCGTGGCAACCTTCAGGACGACGTCCACGCCGTCCAAAACCTGGCGGCTGAGGACTTCAGCCGTCAGGCCCTCAGGGGCTGTGGCAGTCTGTAACCGCCTCTCCCTTGCCTTCCGAGCTAACTCGGCGACTTCGTCGGTCGCGGCAGCCTTCCGGCCCTCTCGCCTCGCAGCGTTGAGCTCGGCCTTAGTGCTCACCAATGCAGTGGATGCCGCAGAATCATTCTGCTCCACCTGCATGGCCCCCTCGGAGTCGCTAACTCCGCTGGCCACCGACGTATCAGGGCGCTTCAGGTAGCGGCCCCGGGTGTCGCGCGACTCTGCCGCTGGAGTGCTGACACCGGAAGGTGTCCCGCGACCTCTGCCCCTCCTTGCGGTCCGCACCTTGGCGGCCGGCAGGTCGACACTCCAATGATGGGATTACGAGAACGACGGGGACAGCGAAGGACTGAGTCCCTCACTGTCTGCTCGGAGGCAGGGTAAGTGCACACCGAGCCCGTTGTTGCTCCTCCACTGTGCCCTCTGCTGTTCAGAGGGTCACGCGGAACAGCGCCCCGTTGGTCCATTTACTTGGACCCCTCCTATGTCAGAATATTTGCCACGAACAGTAACATTCCCCGAAGAATGAGAATCTCTTCCCATTCCTTGGGGAAGGCCACTGCCCGCGCCCAGGATGCACCGTCCATGCCGGCTGCTGTTCCCTCCAAACGTATCGAGAGGGACCGGCAGCCGTCAGGCCCACGAGGAGGTTTTCTGACCCAGCACCCCAACCTAACCTTTTTTTTTTTTTTTTTTTTTTTGTCGCTGGGAAAAAATGCATTACGCATACCCGTCCATCGGGGGATGGGCGGGCTATGTGGGACTCCCCGGTCTGACCCGGTATACCCACTAAAACGACCCAGCGGCATTCCCGCTTCGTCCTAGTGGCGGGGGACTGGGAAACCGGCACAGCCTTTACTTCCAGTCCTCCGCCGACGATGACCCGCACAGCGGACCTCACGCCCTCCCCGTGGGGGGGGGGGCGGGCCCGGGAATGACAGACGAAGGTGGTGACGGGTGCAATGCGGGCGAAGGCGCCCCCGCGCCTGTCGCCCGCCCGTCGCCACCATGAAGAGGGAGAAGACCGCGTCTTCTCCGACCTCTTCTTCTTCTGCGGAGCGGCGCTGCGAGAGGATCTTCCTCCCGCGCGCGCTCCGCCGCCTCCTTTTGCGAGACTACGTCCTCGCAAAAGGAGGCGACCGCTGACCAGGCCCCCTCGCTCCCCAGCATGGCGTTGACCACACCGGGAAGCGAGAGGTCCTGTCCGATCTCCGCGATCAGACTGCGGCGCGGCTCGGACCAAGCTGGGCACACTTCGAGGGTGTGCTGCGCCGTGTCCTCCGCCGCGCCGCAGTCGTGGCACGACGGGGCTTCCTCCCTCCCGATCCGGTGCAGGTACGTTCCGAAGCAGCCATGCCCGGACAACACCTGCACCAGACGGAACGAGAGGAAACCATGGGACCGCTCGAGCCAGGCCCGGAGGACCGGACCGAGCGCGTCCAACGTCCGGCGGCCAAAGGTGGCGGTGGCGAGGTCCTCCGTCCAATGGAGGACGATGGCGTCCCTCGCCTCCCGCCGCACGGCCTCCCGCTCCTCGGCGACGGGGTGCTCCCCGAGCGCCCTGCGATGCGCCGTCCACTCATACACCCTGGCCAGCACCCAAGCCTCCAACTCCCAAGGAGGGGTGCCGGCCAGAGCGCACGCCGCCGAAAAACCCACCGACCGGTAGGCCCTCGCCACCCGCAGTGCAATGGCCCTTTGGGGCTTGCGGATGGCGGTCGCGTTCTCCCTCCTGTGGAGGGAGTCCGCCCAAATGGGGGCCCCGTACAGGGCCATGCTCCGCAAGATGCCGGCATAGAGGCGCCGGCATTTCGCCTTGGGCCCCCCCAGGTTCGGGAGGAGCCACGAGAGGGCGTCCGCGGCCTTCAACAGGCGCGTTGACAGCCCGCTGAAATGCGGGCCGAAGCGCCACCTGTCGTCCAGCACCAGGCCCAGATATTTCATCCGGGGCTGGACCTCTATACGGACGCCCTCCACGACGATGTGGGCGTCGGGTGGGCAGCGCTGCCGAGGCCCGCGAAAGAACACGGCCTCGGTCTTGTGCAGCGCCACCTTCAATCCCAGGCGGCGGATCCTCTCTGCAACCAAGGATCCGCCAGCCGAGGCCAGACAGGCCGCGTCCCCGAAACTCCTCCCCCGTGCAGTGAGCAGAGTGTCATCCGCGTAGCAGATGACACTCGTGCCCGGGAGGAGGGCTCCCCGCAGCAGCCAATCGAACCCGATGTTCCACAGCGGGGGCCCAAGCACCGACCCCTGTGGAACACCGGACTCTGCGCCGTACCGCCTCACTGTGGCCGTCTTGTCTACGAGGAGGACCTCTCGGTCCTCCAAGTAGCTGGCCAGGAGGTTCCGCAGATATTGGGGCACTCCGTGATACCGGAGCGCCTCCAATATCGTCGAGTGGGGCACGGAGTTGAAGGCATTGGCAATGTCGAATGACACCGCCAGCACTCCGTCCCCCGCCTCGACTGCCTCCTTCACCTGGCCCTTGAGTAGGGCCAGCGCGTCGATCGTCGAACGCCCACGACGGAAACCGAATTGGGCGTCCGACAGATCCGGCCCCACATCCCGCAAATGGCGCCCGAGCCGGGAGGCGACTATCCCCTCGAACAATTTACCGACCTCATCGAGCAACACGACGGGCCGGTATGCCGAGGGGGAGTCCACCGGGCGTCCCGCCTTTCGGAGGAGGCAAAGCTGCCCCTCCTTCCACAGTTTCGGGAACTTCCCAGCCGAAAAGCACGCGCTGAAAAGGTCCCGAAACCTGTCCTCCATCTCGGAGGCAGCTATTGCCACCACCCGTGCGGGGACGCCGTCCGGCCCGGGGGCCGTCTTCTTGGCGCGGAGGCTGAGTACCCCCGCGTAGATCTCCGCCGCCGTCACCGGGGGGACCTCCTCCTCCGGCGAAGCCGCCCCTTGCGGGGGATCCATTGTTGGTGGGGCGAAGTCGGTCCTGCGCGGAAACAGGGACCGGACCACCCCATCCAACAGTGCTGGCTCGAGGGTCTCCGACAGTGGGGGACCATAGGGGCGGAGCTGGTTCCGCGCCGCCTTGTATGGCCTCCCATAGGGATCCCTGTCGAGACCCTCCAGCATCTCGGCCCTCGCCGAGTCTCTCGCAGCGCCCATTGCAGACTTGAGGACCGTCGTCGCCTCTCGGTAGGAGGCGTATAGGCGGTCCTCTTCTGCCCGGACTCGGTTTAGGACGCTGCGCCGCCGGCTGCGCGCGTAGGCCCTTCTGGCCGCCACGCAGGCGGTCCGAAGCCCCTCCAGCTCCTCCGTCCACCAATAAACGGCGCGACGGGGAGGCGGACGGCGAGACCGAGGCATGCTGGAATTGCACACCTCGGTCAGGGCCCCTCTGATCCGAACCGCTGCGGCATCCACGTCCAGGACCTCAACAGGGGGCGACAGCCAGTCCTGGAGGAAAGCCGCCTCCCTGGCTGCCTCCCGGTCCAGGCGGGTGAGTGCCCACCGCGGGAAGGGAGATTGCCCAGCGCGGGCCATCCCCCCCCCCTGGGTGGAGATGTCGAACCGCACGTATCGGTGGTCCGACAAGGTCTCCACCATCTCAACCCGCCAGTTCACGACGCGGGCGGCCAGCGCGGGGGTGGCGAACGTGACGTCCACCACCGACCCACCCTGTTGCCGCACACACGTGTGGACCGTCCCCCTGTTGAGGAGGGACATACCGCTTGAGGCCGCCCAGAACTCAACGGCGCGTCCCCGGACGTTGCACCTGGCGGCCGGGTTGCCCCAGGCCGCCGACTTGGCGTTCAGGTCGCCCAACACCACGACCTGGCGAGGCGCCGCCCTCCCTACGACTGCAGTGAGGACCTCCAGGAAATCCTCAAAGTCCGAGAGAGGGCGGTTTGGGGAGAAATAGACCCCGACCAGGGCCATGCCCCCCCACGCGGCGGCCACGTATCCCGGTCCCCTCTCTAAGAGCGAGAGGGGAGGGGAGTCCGTGGAAGACCGCGCCACCAACGCCACCAGGCCATCCCGGTCACCCAGCCAACGGCCAGGGACCGAGTAAGGCTCGGCGACCACCGCCAAGTCCACCAACCACTCAGCCATTGTCTGCATCAGCAGATCTTGGGCTGCCCTGCAGTGGTTGGCGTTAGTCTGAAGGATGCGATGTTCGACTATATCCATCAGTCGGACATCGCACCCCCCTCCGCAGCCGCCGCAGGAACGGCGGTACCGGCAGCCGCAACAGGCCCGGTTGGCGCCTGTACTTTGCCACGCTTAGGGGGAGGATTGCAGTTCCTCCCCTTCATCACGTGGTCCGCTTGGCAGCCACTGGCAGCACAGACCGAGCAGTGCGGCGTGGCGACCTCACAGGAGGCGGTTTGGTGGCCCCCCATGCCACAGCGGTAGCAGGTGTCTGACCTGTCTACCGCGGACGGACACAGAGCCCGGGTGTGGCCGATGCCGAAGCACCGGAAACACCTCAGCGGCTGGTCCTCGAGTGCCCTGACCGCACCCGAGCTGAAGCCGACCGTCAGCCGGCCCTTCGCCAGGACGGCTCTGGCAGCGGGAATCGGGCACTCAAGGCGGACGGTGCCCATGCCACCGCGGCCGGGCCTTATGTCCCGACTCTGGACCGCCGCGACGTCGCAGCCCCCTAACGCTGCGACCGCCTCCACCACCTCCTCCTTGGTGACGGAATCGTCGAGATCCGTCACCTCGAGTGTCACCAACTTTACCGGTCGGGCCACCTTGGCGGAGTCCGCGATGACCTCCTGCAGCTTAGCTGCAAAGAGGTCCGCGCGGGCTCCCCCCTCTGCCCCCGGGAACTCGAATAATCGAGCCCCGGCTTGGGTCCGCCGGCAAGACACACTGCCGATCCCCAGTTGAGTGGGATCGGCATTGCTACGCGCCCGCACCAAAATGGACGCGTACGTCTCCCCTCGCTCCGCTGCCTCCGCGGTGAGGGTCACCACGACGGCCGCGGTTTTTGGGGAGACTAGCTGCCCCTTTCCCCTCGCTCTACCTCTACCTCCCCGCTTCCCCCCCCCTCTGCCGGTCGTCTGCGACCGGCTGGGAGCGGGGACGGCTGGGGCGGCAGCCGCCGACTTTTTGGCTTTGCCCTTCCGTCTCCCGACCACTTCCGTCCACTCATTGGACGGGGTGGTCGAGGGGAGAAGGGCGTCCTGCTCCGCCGCCTCCGCGGTGAGGGCCACCACGACGGCCGCGGCCTTTGGGGAGACCAGCTGCCCCTTTCCCCTCTCTCTACCTCTACCTCCCCGCTTCCCCCCCCCTCTGCCAGTCGTCTGCGAGCGGTTGGGAGCGGGGACGGCTGGGGCGGCAGCCGCCGACTTTTTGGCTTTGCCCTTCCCCCTCCCGACCACTTCTGTCCCCTCATTGGACGGGGTAGTCAAGGGGAGAAGGGCGTCCTCCTGGACCTGGGATGAGGAAGACGGCCCCGGCTCGGAGCGCCCCTTATCCGCCGCTAGCGGCGGTCGGAGGCGCTTTTCTGGCAGGAGCCGGTCCTCTATTCCTGCCAGGCAGGCTCGCGTGAAGGCCCGCTCCTCCATTACCACCTTGCGGATTATGTCCTCAAGGTTGGAGTTGGAGGAGGGGCCCTCTGCCGCAGGACTCGTCTTCTTTGACGTCGACGACGAAGGCATCGATGTCGTCTTCGTCGTCTCGGCGGGGGCCTGCTGCGGCCGGGCCGTGGCTTCAGCCAGCTTGCGATGAAGCTCACTGACTTCCACCTGCAGGCGATCCACCCTCGCCTGCAGTTGCCGTGTCTCGTCAGTGGCCTTCCGCTGGACCAGCTCCTTGACCACACCGCGCAAGCTCGCAGCCCGACATTTGAGGGCCTTTTGGAAGGTCCCCTTCAAATTTGAGGACTTTGAGGCAACCTCCAAAATTTCCTCCTCGTCCTCCTCCGCCATTTGTTCCAGCTCCAGCAGGGAGTGGTCCGCGTATAGCACACGGGACGCACCGTACCCGGACTTTGCCCGGGTGACGTGCGCCCGCCTCTCCCTCGCGGCAACCCGCTCCTCAAGCTCCTGCTGGAGCTGCGCCCGCTGCGCAAGATCCAACTTACGTTGGGCGTCCGCGAGCCCAACGACGTGGGTGTCCGCGGCCGTCGTCGGCTTTTTAAACTTTGAGAGCCTCGTCGACCCCGAGGCCGAGGAGCCCTCGGACCCCCGGACCCGTTTCCGCGACCGAGAGTCGTCCGCGTCCGACACACTAATAGAAGAGTCGTAGTCAGACGACTCGTCCACCCCTCCGAAAAAGCTAGCCGCAGACGGCGCGCGGCTAGTTTCTGACGCCGGTGCGTCGGAGTGGCCCTGAGAAGGGCCTTTAGGTTGGCCCTGAGAAGGGCCTTTGGGTTGGCCCTGAGAAGGGCCTTTGGGTTGGCCCTGAGAAGGGCCTTTTTGTTTTAAAAACCGCCCGCAGGCGTCCCGCGTAGGGTTTGGCATAGCCTCCGCAGGTTCGCACACTCAACAAGACAGGATAAAAAGAGCAACGAAAGCACAGTGCACTTTGGCCAACCCAGTCTGCCACTCCGTTACGGTGGTCAGAACTGGGTTGTTTCCAGGGGACGCGACGTGGACGCAAGCACTGTGGGGTGGTCCCCCACCCCAACCTAACCTAACCTAACCTAACCCAGTCTACGTTGGTTGCTACGCTAGTGCGGTCGATTTTGTGCGCGATTTTCAGTTTTTTGTGACTCTGTGCGCGTGCTCCTGTGTATTTGACCTGATCGCATCACCTTGAAAGCGTTTTCTGGAACTTTTTTTTTGACAAAAATAGTCGAAAATTTTCCATAAAAACATCAGAATTTAGGGTTTTTTCCTAAAAAATTTTGCAACACCTAGCCTTTTGTGACGATTGTGCGCGTGCGCCTGTGTTTTTGACCTGATTGCATCACTTTGAAAGCGTTTTCTAGAACCTTCCATTTACAAAATTCTCGAAATTTTTCCATAAAACTTCAGATTTTAGTGATTTTCCTAAAATTTTTTGCAATAGTCATAGTCGCAATAGTTCTAACCCACCATTCCTGTGCTCTGGTCCGCGTTCCGTGTCCCGGAGTCCTGGTTGGGGGAAGAAAACCAAAAATTTTGCGTCGAAAACTGGTTTTTTGACCAAAACTTCAAAAATTTCTTTGGCACACAGTTTGTTTTATTTCTTATTCAGCTAGCCCGCGCGAAGCCGCGTCTCTGGACACCTCGTTCGCGCGTCTGGCTCAAATAAAACTGCGAAATTTTCAATGTTGTTTATTTTACGCACTAACTCGACCATTTTACCTACTTAAGCGCAGGGCATCGTCATAATCGTCAGTCTACGTTGGTTGCTACGCTAGTGCGGTCGATTTTGTGCGCGATTTTCAGTTTTTTGTGACTCTGTGCGCGTGCTCCTGTGTATTTGACCTGATCGCATCACCTTGAAAGCGTTTTCTGGAACTTTTTTTTTGACAAAAATAGTCGAAAATTTTCCATAAAAACATCAGAATTTAGGGTTTTTTCCTAAAAAATTTTGCAACACCTAGCCTTTTGTGACGATTGTGCGCGTGCGCCTGTGTTTTTGACCTGATTGCATCACTTTGAAAGCGTTTTCTAGAACCTTCCATTTACAAAATTCTCGAAATTTTTCCATAAAACTTCAGATTTTAGTGATTTTCCTAAAATTTTTTGCAATAGTCATAGTCGCAATAGTTCTAACCCACCATTCCTGTGCTCTGGTCCGCGTTCCGTGTCCCGGAGTCCTGGTTGGGGGAAGAAAACCAAAAATTTTGCGTCGAAAACTGGTTTTTTGACCAAAACTTCAAAAATTTCTTTGGCACACAGTTTGTTTTATTTCTTATTCAGCTAGCCCGCGCGAAGCCGCGTCTCTGGACACCTCGTTCGCGCGTCTGGCTCAAATAAACCCACCCTGTTGTATATAGGAAGGTATACAAGAAGGGATCGGAAAAATTTTTAAATCGTCAACATCATCTTGAGAGTCATCCCGACTAAGTGACAGTGGGAAACATATAAATAACGCTCAAGGACGACCACCACGCTCTTCAAGATCAAAATTTTACTTTCCCAGGGGGAAAACATCAGCCCTACAACCCAATATTGGCTCACTCCTAAGCAACACCACCGCTTGAAATCGGCACCCCCTGGAAGCATTCGGACGGCGCCGGAGCAGCGAAGATCAACCGTGGACTTAGTTAAGTACATAGATTAGTTTAGATATTAAGTTTTAGGATTAAGAATTAGACTTTTTTGACGGTTTTTTGACCAAAACTTTTTGTTTTGTTATTTGGTCCTGCAGCACTTATTAGATTTTTTGTCGTGCTGTAGCTTTTTATTGTATTTAGACAAAGCCCCAATTCGGGACTTATCAACTTATATCTTTTAACTTTTACGGTCTGAATCCCCCCTTTACAGGGATCCAGTACCTTTTATCTTAATTTAACGTGTCCTCCCATAAATAGTCGTACTCAGCCTCTGTATCTCTCAGAGATGTTTGGATTCAGGACTCCCGTGACGAAGGCTGTGGAGGAGAGATTGGAAGGGGAGGGGGCATGCCCAGTACAGGCGGGCCCTTCAGTGCGGCGCAGTATTGGCGAGTGGGAAGCGGAGAAGCACAAATCGGGACAACCCCGTAAAACCCCATCACCCCAAAAAACCACACCCGCTACCACTCCCCCTAAGAAGACACTCGTGTCCACTCCCCCCAAAATCAACTCGAAAAATACGAGCTCACAGCAGGCAAAGCTGCCAAAAGCGCAGCCTGTGAGAGCCCTGGAGAGCTCGCCTCGAGAAGAGCCACCCGTGAAGTACCTTAATAGAACCACGGAGGCAAAGGCGTGTCTCTCCAGTGCAAAATTACAGCTCGACTGCTCTCGGAACCTTAAACGGGAGATAAAAGAAAAACTCACGAAAGCAGTCGAAAGACTGTACCAGCTCGTCAAGGAGGGAGAGATTGAGAGAAGGAAGAGTTCCGGAGAGGCAGTCGAACCTGAGGAGGCCCCTCAGGACCTGACGCCGGCCTCGGGTGCCCCGACAGAGCTCATGAAGCAGCTTATGGAGAACCTCCAGCAGCATAAAAATGCGCTGGAGGAATGCCAGCTGCATACGCGGGCTCTGTCGGAGCACTTACAGCAGGCACCTCGCTTTGTCGCGGGCCAAGGCCCTTCGTTCGCGGAAATGGCCGCCGTCCCGAAGCAGCAAGTCCAGGAGCCTCTTCACTCGATGGTCGTGTCATCAGTTAATGACCAGGACACCGGGGAAGAGGTTCTTGAGAAGCTTAGGACGGCGGTCGATGCCAGGAACGAGGGGACCAGGGTTGAGAGGCTGCGAAAGGCGAAGGACCAGAAGGTGGTGGTCGGCTTCAGGACCAGGGAGGAACTCACTCGGGTGGCAGAGAGGATTAAGAAGGCTGGAAATCTAAATGTTGAAGAGGTGAAGAATAAGGATCCTCTCATCATCGCCAAGGACGTCCTCTCGTGCCACTCGGATGAGGAGGTCATCGACGCACTAAAGCGTCAGAACAGCCACCTGATAGGGGACGTGCCTGCGGATGACCTGAGGTTGGGGGTGAAGTACCGTCGCAGGACGAGGAACCCCCACATGTGCCACGTCATCCTGCAGGTGTCTCCTTGTGTGTGGCAGAGGCTGACTTATGCTGGGCGAGTGCACATAGACCTGCAGCGGGTGCGTGTACTGGATCAGTCACCACTGATTCAGTGCACTCGCTGCTTGCGCTTCGGCCATGGCCGTAAACTGTGCACGGAACCCGCTGACCACTGCACACACTGTGGCGATCCCCATCTGAGGGTCGACTGCCCCTCGCGGCTGGCAGCAGAAGCACCAAAGTGCAGGAACTGTGTTTCCGCAAAGCTGGGGAAGACCGAGCACAACGCCTTCGACAGCGAGTGCCCAGTCCGCGTGAAGTGGGACGCATTGGCGCGACTGTCGGTGGCGTATTGCTAAGGGCAAGCCGGCGGAAACAGGGAGTGACTCATCCAGGGTTTCTCGAACGCACCAGAGTACCAGTCAGAATTACCAGGTAATCCAAGCGAATCTGCAGAGGAAGAACCTTGCAACCCAAGAACTCATGCTTGTGGCTAGTGAGCGGAGGGTTGCTTTCGCATTGCTCCAGGAGCCGTATGTGGGTGGGGTTAAGAGGATGCGGGACTACCGGGGAGCGAGAGTCTACCAGTGCGCTGAACAAGGAAGTGGAACTGTGAAGGCGGCAATAGTTGTCTTTGATCACGACTTGGATGTGACACAGTGTCCGAAACTCACCACCAATAACATCGTGGTGGTGAGGATCCGTACCAGCGCCTGGGAAATCGCAGTGGTCTCCTTCTACTTTGAACCAGACCAGCCCATACAGCCATACCTGGAGCAACTCATGCAGATTCGTGAGGAAATAGGCCCCACGAGGATTCTTATCGGCGGCGACGCCAACGCTAAGAGCACCTGGTGGGGCAGCCTGGTAACCGATACCAAGGGAGAAGATATGTCGGGAACCCTGGAAGAAATGTGCCTGCAGGTACTCAACGTCGGCAACACACCGACCTTCGACACCGTCAGAGGTAACACCCTGTACAGCAGCTTCGTTGACGTAACAGCTTGTTCAACGGACCTGCTGGACCTGGTGGAGGACTGGCGGGTCGAGGAAGGACTCACGAGCTCGGACCATAACGGTATTGTTTTCAAAATTAACCTCAAAAAATCAAAAGGAATTAGTATAAACAGAACGACCAGAGTATACAACACGAAAAAAGCAAATTGGAGCCAATTTCATTCGAAATTGGCCCAATTAAACGCTGATGCAAATTTAAATTTAACAGTTATAGGTAAAATTAATAACAGCATTGATCTGGAACATTATGTAAATAAATATGTAGACAAAATTAAAGAAACGTGCGAAGAAACTTTGGTCAAAATTAGTAATAATAACCAACTCACCATTCCGTGGTGGTCCAATGAGCTCGCTGAGTTGATGTCGGAGGTGAACACCCGAAGACGCCGCATCCGATGCGCTGCAAGAGTCCGAAGACAAAAAGTCATCGATGAGTACCTGCAAGCAAAAAGGAATTACGAGTCACTGGCTATGAAGGCACAGACAGAAGGATGGAAGGGGTTCTGCGGAAGACAGGATAGGGAAGGTATGTGGGAAGGGATCTATAGGGTCATAGGACGAACCGCCAAAAGACAGGAGGACCTGCCGTTAGTGAAGGATGGAGTACCGCTGAGTGCGCAGGAATCGGCTATGCTACTGGCCGAGACCTTCTACCCCGAGGACCTAGAGGAGGGTGAAACCGAAGACCACCGCCGGACACGTGAAGCGGCCAGTCGTGTAAACGATTGGGCGCATGATGAACAACATGACCCACCGTTTACACTTCAAGAGCTGCAAACCGCGGTGGATAGTTTCAATCCTAAGAAGGCACCCGGGGCAGATGGTCTCACAGCCGATATCTGTGCCCAGGCTATATCCCGGGACCCAGGAACGTTCCTTGCACTGGCCAACAAGTGCCTAGAGCACGGACACTTTCCTGGGGCCTGGAAAGTGGCTACGGTGGTAGTCCTCCGCAAACCTGGCAAGGATTCCTACACCACCCCTAAGTCGTACAGACCGATTGGCCTTCTACCGGTCTTAGGTAAAACGCTGGAAAAACTTCTTGTAGCAAGACTGAAGTGGCACCTTATCCCGCGGCTCAGTACTCGCCAGTTTGGTTTCATGCCACAGAGGAGCACCGAAGACTCCCTCTACACCATGATACAACATATCAAGGGAAAGCTAAATGAAAAGAAGCTGATCACTGTTGTATCATTGGACATAGAGGGAGCCTTCGATAGCGCATGGTGGCCGGCCATCAGAACCAGACTGGCTGAGGAAAAGTGCCCGGTGAATATCAGAAGGTTGATAGACAGCTACCTGACTGGTAGGAGTGTCCGAGTGAGGTACGCGGGCGCCGAATGCCATAGAGAGACGAACAAGGGGTGCGTGCAAGGGTCCATTGGCGGTCCGATCCTATGGAACCTGATCCTGGATCCCCTGCTGAAGGGGCTGGAAGAGCAAGGCGTCCACTGCCAAGCGTTCGCCGATGATGTAGTGATGATCTTCGACGGTGACACAGCGTTGGAAGTCCAGAGGCAGGCCAATGCCGCCCTCGAGTATGTCCGGGTGTGGGGCATTCGTAACAAGCTGAAGTTTGCACCGCATAAAACATGTGCAATGGTGATTACCAGGAAGCTTCGGTACGATGTCCCGCTCCTGAGCATGGGCGGGGTAGACATTGGCATGTCTAAGGAAATAAAAATACTGGGGCTCACCGTCGACCACCAGCTCACTTTCAACACCCACGTCGCCAATGTGTGCAGAAAAGCTGTTAATATTTACAAACAGCTGGCACGTGCAGCAAAAGTGAGCTGGGGCCTTAACCCGGAGATCATTCACACAATTTACACGGCAGCAGTGGAGCCGGTTATATTGTACGCAGCGAGCGCCTGGGCGCCGGCAGCGAAGAAGATCGGAGTGCAGAAAAGCCTGAACACGGTCCAACGAGGATTCGCGCAGAAGCTCTGTAAGTCCTACCGCACCGTTTCGCTGAACGCGTCCCTGGTGCTGGCTGGGATACTCCCTCTCGACCTCCGAATACAGGAAGCAGCTGCTCTGTATGAGGCAAAAAGAGGGGTGCCACAGCCAGCACTCGCGGGCAGGGAGGTGGAACGGGTGGTGGCATTTACGGAGACTCCGCACCCGGCGAAACATATTCCCATGGAGTTCGTGTGCTTGGAAGATCAGGCGCTTGTGGAGACCCACAACCGTCAAGCAGTCAGAGTGTTCACGGACGGCAGCAAGATTGAGGGCAAGGTCGGAGCAGCACTGTCATTTTGGGACGGTGAGGCCGAGACCAAGTCCGCCAAACTTAGACTGCCTCCGTACTGCACGGTCTACCAGGCTGAACTTCTGGCCATATGCGTAGCCACGCGCGAAATCCTCAAGCGCAAGGAGGGAACCTTCGGTATCTATAGTGACTCAAAGGCCGCACTACAAACAGTCACAAATCAGGGTGCCCTCCACGCCTTGGCCGTGGAAACGAGAGCGAACGTTGCCGTGGCTTTATCCCAGGGCAAAGATGTGTCTTTGTTCTGGGTAAAGGCACACGCCGGTCTAGAAGGCAACGAGCGAGCGGACCACCTCGCGAAGGAGGCTGCACTCCGATCCAAAAAGAAGCCGGACTACGACCGCTGCCCGGTTTCCTTCGTCAAGCGACAGATCCGTATGGGGTCGCTCGACGAATGGAACCGGAGGTATCAGAACGGCGAAACAGCCTCAGTAACGAAAATTTTCTTTCCCGATGCGATCGACGCCCACAGAATTGTGCTAAAGCTAAAACCGGCTGGCATATTGACGCAAATCTTGACCGGGCACGGTGGGTTCTCCGAATATTTGCACCGTTTTAAATGTAAGGAGAGCCCAGCGTGCATCTGCGAGCCGGAGAAAGCGGAGTCGATCGCACACATATTGACAGAATGCCCAGTATATCAAACTGAGAGATATGAAGCTGAGCGAAGGCTAGAGACTGTAATAACTATTAACAATATAAGCAAACTTATGTTAGAATCAAAACAAAGAAAATTGTTAATAGAATACTGCGTAAATATAGCCGCTAAAGTCATTAAGCGAAACAAAGTAAATTAGAATCTATGCTATTTACAAATATAGATATTTCTCTTCCAGAAAAGATATTTTAGAAATAGGCATAGTTTAACGTAACTTATATATTGATTTAATTTTTGAAAACTTTGGAACTATAAACTTGTATTAACTTTAATTAATAAGAAAGAAAATGTAAAATACGCAGTAAGAAACCATAAATGTATCAGAAAGGTCTCTGACCATGTCAGGGGGACACGAGCGAGGCAGGAGGTGGTTTTAGTCAGTTGGAGCCTGACACTACCCAGACTGGATCGATTTGTGAAACAGCCTGGGTGTTAGTCCGACCGGATTTCCCCTCCTGCCAAAAAAAAAAAAAAAAAAAAAAACCTTTTTTTACCACCGTGAGCCTACTGTCGCCTTGGTGGATGGGCCACGAGAACTGCTACGCATGACATTCGCGACCCACCCAGCGTAGCCCGCCTCCGGGCACCAACTCCTTTGGCGATGTCCGGGCTCACCTGAGACATCGCCACCGCTCGCGAGGGCCGTACAATGCGACAGCGATAGACTCCCCGATCTATCGCCCGCTGGCACCTCCTAAGGCGGCATCAGGTCGCCATGGCGCCTCCTCCGCCGCCCTGTCCTCCTGCGACGAATCGCGTCAGCGAGGGCGTCTTCCTCCCTGACGCGCTCCGCCGCTTCCTTCTGCGAGATGACGTCCTCGCAGAAGGATGCCATTGCTTCCCAAGCCCCCACGCTGTCAACCATGGCCTTGGCCACAGCCGGCAAGGAGAGGTCTGCCCCGATTGCTGCCGCGAGAGCACGGCGCTGCACCACCCAAGCTAGGCAATGCTCGAGGGTGTGAAGGGCCGTGTCCTCGCTGCAGCCACACTGGTGACACACGGGAGTCGCCTCCCGTCTGGCCACTTTGTACAGGTATTTGCCAAAGCAGCCATGCCCTGACAACACCTGCACTATACGGAAGGTCAACGTCCCGTGTCGCCTCCGTACCCACTGTTCCAGGATCGGCTGGATAGCCCCCACGGTCCAGTGTCCTGCGCTGGGCGTCTCCAGCCTCACCCTCCACAGCCTCAGGGTTTGGGCTTGAGCCTCCCTGCGCCACCTCATGACCAGCTCAGGCGGCGGGCGTCTGCCGCTCTCTGCTAGCAGGTCTGCGCCTCGTCGGTAGATTTCGGCGAGCACTCGAGCCTCCAAGTCCCACGGGGGTGTGCCCGCAAGGGCGCATGCCGCTTCCGTGGACACAGTGCGGTATCCGCGTATGACCCTGACCGCCATGACTCTCTGTGGCCTCCGCAGTAGAGCCATGTTCTGGGCGGACAGGGACTCCGCCCACACCGGGGCCCCGTAGAGTGCCATCGAGCGAACCACCCCTGTATACAGCCGTCGGCAAACCAAATTCGGTCCGCCCAGGTTCGGCAACAGCCGGCTGAGGGCAGAAGCCGTGCCGATCAGCTTCGGCACAAGCTGAGCAAAGTGCTCGCCGAAATTCCACCTCCGGTCCAAAACCAGGCCCAGGTATTTCATGCTTGCCCGCACCGCTATCCTTACACCACCGATAGTTAGGTGTGAGCCAGCCGGGGGCCGGCGTCGGGGCGCATGGAATACTAGGGCCTCCGTCTTTTCGAGCGCCACTCTAAGGCCCAGTGCCTCGATTCGTTCCACGACGAGGGACGCACCTTCGACGACAGAGCGTGCCGCTTCCTCGTAGTTATCTCCCCGGGCCGTGACGAGAGTGTCGTCAGCGTAGCAGATGATGCCCTGCCCGGGGGAGAGCACACTGCGCAGCGCCCAGTCGTAGCCTATGTTCCACAGGGGCGGACCCAACACCGACCCCTGTGGAACACCGCATGCAATGGCCCTGCGCGAAACATGGCCGTCTTGTCCCTCGTAGCAGACGAACCGCCCCTGCAGGTAATCCGCTACCAGCTGCCTCAAGTAGACGGGCACCTTATGGTAGCGGAGCGCCTCACCAATGCAGTCGAACGGCAGAGTGTTGAACGCGTTAGCGATGTCTAAAGACACTGCCAACAACACCCCACCCCGCGCGACAGCATCCCTCGCCTCGGCCTTGAGACGCAAAATTGCGTCTATTGTCGAACGCCCAGCCCGGAAACCGAACTGGGCGTCCGACAAGTTGGGACCGACCGCTTCCAAGTGCCGGACGATGCGGGTAGCGAGAATCTTCTCTAGCATCTTCCCCACCTCGTCCAGCAGGACAATTGGCCTGTACGCGGATGGGGACTCCAGAGGCCGTCCCGGCTTCTGTAGCAGCACCAGTCGACCTTCCTTCCAGGCCTTAGGGAACCGCCTCGACATCAAGCAGGCATCGAACAGCTCCCTAAGCTTGTCTTCTAGTGCCGCCTTCAGTGCCAGGGCCAGCACCCTTGCATGAACCCCGTCCGGTCCGGGGGCAGTCCTCTTGGACCGCACCCGTACAATGGCTGCTTCCATTTCTGCGTCCGATATGGGGGAAGTCTCCACCTCCGCATCCTGTTCAGCCTCCGCTTCGGCCATGGTCGGGGGAGGGTGATCCGCTCGATCCGGGAACAGCGTTTCCACGACCCTAACGAGGAACTGAGGCTGGAGGGTTTCCGTCAGTGGGGGGCCTTTGGCACGGAGTTTCTTCCGCGCCGCACGGTATGGACGCCCCCAGGGATCACGGTTTAGGTCCTCCAGTGCCTCAGATCTCGACTGCTCCTTCGCTCGACAGATTGCCAACTGCAGAGCCCCCCGAGTATTGCGGTATGACTCATGCAGTTGGGACTGAAGGGTCTCCAGTTCTACACTGCGGCGGCGTAACCTGCGGACCTGCGAGTAGACCCTCCGGGCAATTATACAGGCCGCGCGGAGGTCATCTATCTCTTGGGACCACCAGTATACCGCTCGCTTTGGGGGTTGCCTTCGAGAGCGAGGCATGGCTGCATCGCATACAGCCGCCATGGCGTTGCGAAATCGGTCAGCCCCGGCATCGACCCCCTCTGCTGGAGGCGGCAGAAACAGCCAAGCCTGGACAATGGCTGCCTCCTCTAGGAGGTCCCCGTCAAGCCGCCTCACTGCCCACCGCAGGAATTGCCGAGCATCAGGTCGTGGAGACACCGTTGGGCCCGAGGAGGTGGAGACATCCATACAGATGTACAGGTGATCTGATAGGGTCTCCACACTCTCAAGGACCCGCCAACCTTGGACCCTTGAGGCGACCGCAGGGGTGGCGAACGAAAGGTCCACTATTGACCCCCCATGCTGCCTGACGCACGTGTTAACAGAGCCCCTGTTTAAAAGACAGAGGCCCGCTGCTGCCGCCCATTCTTCGACCACCTGCCCTCTAGCGTCCGTCCTGGGAGACCCCCACGCGGTGGATTTCGCGTTGAAGTCCCCCATGACGACAGCCTGGGCCGGCATCACTCGCCGAACCGAGGTCCCTAGGCAGTCCAGGAAGTCCTCGAACTCCGCAAGACTCCTGTTTGGGGAGAAATAAACTCCGAAGAGAATTAAGTCCCCCCAGGCAGCCGCAACAAAGCCTCGACTCCTCTCCCGGATGGAAAGTGGAGCCCAGGAGCTGACAATAGCGACGGAGCCATCCACATCCCCTACCCAGTCAGGGCGAGTTGGGACGAAGTACGGCTCCGCAACTACGGCCACACCGATCGACCGCTCAGCCATGGTTTGAAGAACCAAGTCCTGCGCACCGGCGCAGTGGTTCAGGTTCGCCTGGAGGAGAGAATGACCACGGACCGAGTCCATATTAGTCCGCGATCATTATCGCCCCCTGCGACGGCTCCTCTGGTCGCACCGAGCCGGAAGCGGTCGACAGCAGAGTCCTCAAACCATCCCTGTTAGAACGGCGTGGCGGTTTGCAGTCCTTTCTGCCAGCGACGTGGCTGGCCGGTAGTCCTGCCGCCGCGCACAGCAAACAGTGCGGGTCGGCAGAGCACACGGAGGCCAGGTGGCCCGGCTCACCGCACCGGAAGCAGTGTCGGCTGAGGTCGACGTCAGAGTCACACCTCTGGCTTACATGCCCCAACCCCCAGCACCTGTAGCACCTCATGGGCCGAGCCTCCAGAACCGCGACTCTGGCAGAGCTCCAACCCACCAGGAGCCGACCGGCGTCAGCCAGCTGCTTGGCCACAGCGACGGGGCACTGGACCCAGACAGAGCTGGCCCCTCCCGGGCCAGGTCGGATCGGACCGATTCGGACCGCGTCCACAGGGCTACCAGTCTTTCGCGCAATCGCGTCTTGCACATCCGAACCAGTCACGGAGTCGTCAAGGCCCGAGATGCGTAGTTCAGCGCATTTTGTCGGCCTGGAGACCTTGACCTCATCTGCAAAGACCGCTCGCAGTTTCTCTGCAACGCGGTCTGCCCCCTCAGTGCCTGCGGCCCCTGGGAACTCCAGCATGCGGGCCCCAGTTAACGCCTGTCGGAACCTGACATCGGTTATGCCAAGTTCCTCCAGGTTCACAGCTTGCCTGGCCTTGGTGAGCACGGCCGCGTATGTTACGCCCTTCTCCACCACTTCAGGCTGCAGAGTGAGCACAACCGCAGCGGACCTGGGCGCACGAAGCCCACGCTTTGTGCTCCTGCCCTTTTTGGGCTTGGAAGACTTGCCCCTCTGAGCGGCCGAGACCGCTGCAGTTGTTTGGGGCATGGCAGGAGAAGAGCCTTCGTTGTTCTTCTTCTTCTTCCCACGCTTTCTCCTCCTTACGGTTTGCCAACCCTCACTGGCAGATGCCGATGGGTCCGCATCGGGGGCTCCAGTGGCCATTGGATGTGGACCACTTGGAGGAGAAAGCCTCTGCGTCTCAGGCAATCGAGAAGGCATCTGACGAAGCTCGGAAGGCCGTTTCGCCCTGTCACCAGTGCCGCCAGCGCTGCCAGCAGCAGTTGCACTCCTGCGGTCTGCTGCCAGAGGTGGACGAACGGACCTCGCTGGTAGGAGGCGGTCCTCAATGCCAGCAAAACGGGCATCCATCATTTTCCCGATCTGGGAAACGATTGCATGCGCCTGCATCTCACTCATAGGTGGCTCCTGTGGGAGCGACTTTTCCGGAGCAGTGAAGCCCCTAGGTTCTTCGGATCTCGACTGCGATGGACCTTCCGGCCGCACCCGGAGAGTCACAAATTCCTTCCGGAGAGTCGCCATCTCTTGACGGAGGGCTTCGACCTCCTTCCGCAATCGGTCGTTGAGCAGGTGGAGCCGTCGGGTCTCCTCGCTAGAGCTCCTGCTGGCGAGCCCCTCAATGGCTAGCCTAACCCGCTCTGCTGCCTCTCTAATGGCTCGCTGACAGGTGCCCTTTATGTTTTTGGACTTTCGGGTGGTGTCCAAAACCACCTCGATGTCCATTAGGGCCCTTTTTTCCAGTTCCTCTGCTGAGGTGGAGGAACTCTGTCCTATCAGCGGAACCTCAGCGCTGACAAGTGTTTCGGCACTCTCCTCCACAGTCCCGCTGACGGCCATTTGGCATGTCGGTGACACGCTCCGGCAGTCCGACTCACTTTCCTCAGAGAGTGAACCACGAGGGGTGCCGGACCGGAGAAACCGACCCCTCCCGTCTCGAGCCGGTCTCCGCCCTCTATTTGTCGCCGCCTTGGATGGTACCTTCCGAGGTGGCAACATCTCCTCATTGTCGTGAGGCCGCTTGAGAGGTCCCAGTGGTGCAATAGTTTCGGAAACATGACCCGACAACGCAGCACCCTGACTTCGCAGGCCGCCCACCTCAACCCTAGCGCTGCCGCTTGACGACGCGCCTGCCCCAATTCTAGGCGAAGCGTTGTCGGACTCCAACAACACATCCACCCTCTCCAGAACCACGCGCGGTTCTGATGGAGCCACTGCTCCCGTGTTAGTTGACGCAGCGCCAGAGCGTGACCCTGCGTCAACCTTTTCCACAACTTTACTAATTGGGTTTTCTTCCATTTTGTTCCCACGAGTATGGGGGATATGACAGTCCATCCGGGCAGTGCCCCCTGTACCCGGATAAGCCTTTAACATTTATAACCCGCCAGGGGGTCGGCCGGTACCCTGGCGGGGGTCGCACTAAAGACTGATTGTTCCATGGGAACACCCGTCAGCCATACATCCCCTCACGGTGCGCCGCCGCTTGAGATTCGGGGTAACTTTTTATAGAGGTTTTCTACCTCGCGGTCCGGGCGGGTAAGCCAGGACCCTCGGTCCCGATCGAATCCGCGAGACATGATCCACGACACTCCGATGATGGGATTACGAGAACGACGGGGACAGAGAAGGAAAGCGTCCCTCACTGTCTGCTCGGAGGCAAGGTGAGTGCACACTGAGCCCGTCCTTGCTCCTCCGCTGCGCCCTCTGCTTTTCAGAGGGTCACGCGGAAGAGCCCCTCGTCGTTGGTCCAAGGTGGACCCCCTCCAGTGTCAGAATATTGGCCACAGACAGTAACATTCCCCGAAGAATAAGAATCTCTTCCTATTCCTTGAGGAAGGCCACTGCCCGCGCCCAGGGTGCACCGTCCTGGCCAGCTGCTGTTCCCTCCAAACGTATCGAGAGGGACCGGCAGCCGTCAGGCCCACGAGGAGGTTTTCTGACCCAGCACCCCTGTGGAACACAACCTAACCTAACCTAACCTAACCTTTTTTTTTTTTTTTTTTTTTTTTTTTTTTTTTTTTTTTTTGTTGCGAGGTGGAAAATCCGGAAACGGATGTCCTCCGCCTGGGGAGGGCGGAGGGGTCTGTCAGGCTCCAACTGACTAAAAACCACCCCGGTGTTCCCTCGCACACTTGCGTCTGGGGGCAGCGGGAACGAATGTGACTTCCGCTGCCCCGGACTAGTGCCGGCCCGCTCGACCAGTGCGGGCCTCGTCCCTGGGGGGGAGTGAGGTGTACTCCCCCCGTTACGTCCGTGAGAGGCGCGCGTGGAACACTACGCGCCGCCGTCTCGGGTCCATTATGATGGGGGGGGGCGACGGATGTCCCCGAATCCGTCGCCCCTGGACCTGTTTAGGGGGGCCGGAAGAGGGCGTTATCCGCCCTCTGCCGACGCCCGGTGCGTCTGCTGCGGGATGGGAAGGCACTCGAGATCTCCCTCTCCCTCTCCGCAGCTTCCTTCTGCGACAAGACGGTTTCGCAGAAGGACACCACCGCGTCCCAGGACTCTGTGCTGTCGACCATCGCGTGAGCAACGGTCGGCAGCGACAGGTCTCCACCTATCTCTGACACGAGGGCACGGCGCGGCTCGTCCCACGCGGGACATTCTGCCAGCGTATGCCGCGCCGTATCCTCCGGACACTGGACGCAGTGATGGCACCGAGCGTCCGGCTCCCTGCTTATGCGACACAGGTACTTCCCGAAGCAACCATGCCCCGAGAGCACCTGCGTCGCCCGAAACGTCAGGGAGCCGTGCTTCCTCCCGAGCCAGTCGTCGAGTACTGGCCGGATCGCCTCGATTGTGTCGAGGCCGGCGGAGGGATGGTCAAGCCTCCTCCGCCATTCCGCCACCATGACCTGTCGGAGCTGAGACCGGTGCAGCGTGATCTGTCGCTGCACCAGCCTTTCGCCCCGATCCTTGGCGTCCTCGCGCCACTGATGTAGCGTCGCGAGGGCTTTCGCCTCCAGGTCCCACGGCGGGGATCCGGCCAGTACACAAGCCGCCTCGTAGGAGATCGTGCGATATCCCCGTATGACCCTGACGGCCATCGCTCTCTGCGGTTTGCGCAGAACTGCGATAGTGCGGGCCGTCAGGTCCGTCGCCCATACTGGGGCCCCGTAAAGGGCCATGGATCGCACGATCCCCACGTACAACCGCCTACAGGCGGAGCTCGGGCCCCCCAAATTGGGAAGCAGCGTTGAAAGCGCGCCCGCCGCGCCCATCAACTTGGGCACCAGCCGCTGAAAGTGCGGTCCGAAGTCCCAACGGCTGTCGAGCACCAATCCCAGGTACTTCATGGTTGACTCGACAGCGATCCGGGCCCCCCCCCCCGACCACTATGTGTGATCCCAGCGGCGGCGCCCGTCGGGGGCCATGAAACGCAATGGCCTCCGACTTGTTGAGGGCCACCTCCAGGCCCAGGCGTCGTATGCGGCTCACCACCTGCGAGACCGCAGCCGTAGCCAGCAACGCTGCTTCCCTGTACGAGCTCCCCCGGGCAATGACCAGCGTGTCGTCCGCATAACACGTCAGGTTCGCACCCGGTGGAAGCTCGCACCGCAAAACCCAGTCGTAACCGATGTTCCACAAGGGAGGGCCCAGAACCGACCCCTGTGGAACACCGCACGACATCTCGCGACGGCTATCGCCGTCACGTCCCATGTAGGTGACACACCTTCCCGACAGATAAGCCCCCACAATGTTGCGGAGGTAGAGAGGCACCCGGTGATAGCGCAGGGCCTCCCTAATGCAACCCCAGGGCAGAGTGTTGAAGGCGTTGGAGATGTCCAAGGACACCGCCAGCACCACCCCGCCCCGAGACACCGCTTCCTCCGCCAGGACTCTCACCCTCATTATGGCGTCAATGGTGGAGCGCCCACGGCGGAACCCAAACTGGCTGTCGTCCAGGTTCGGCCCCTCTGTACACAAGTGGCTGACGAGGCGGTCTGCGATAATGCGCTCGAGCATCTTGCCCGCCTCGTCTAGCAGCACTATGGGCCGATAACCGGATGACGAGTCCGCCGGGCGCCCTGCCTTCCTGAGCAAGACCAGCCGACCAGTCTTCCACCGGGTAGGGAACTGGCCCTGCTCAAGGCATGCCGAGAAGAGTCCTCTCAGTGGGGGCTCCAGGTCCTTCAAGGCGAGGACCAGAGCGCGGCCATGCACTCCATCGGGCCCCGGAGCAGTGTTTTTAGCCCGGAGCCGCAATAGGGCCGCGCCCATCTCTGCCTGTGTCACCTCTGGGATGGTTTCGCTGTCATCTTCTGGCTCTGCAGCTGTGTGCAGAACCATCGGCGGTGGCTCATACTCAGCTCTCTCAGGGAAGAGGGCCGAGACCACTCGCTCCAGGAACTGCGGCTCGAGACTTTCCGTTAGCGGGGGCGCCCACGGCCGAAGTTTCCCTCGGACCGACCGGTAAGGGCGCCCAAACGGATCCCCGTCTAAGCTCGCCAGCATTTCCTCCCTGGAGCGTGTCTTCGACTCGCCGATGGCCAGCCACAGAGCCAGCTTCGCCGCGCGGTACACCTCATACAGCGCGGCTTCCTCCTCAGGAACCCGTGGACGTCTTCTCCGGCACCGCGTGTACGGGCGTCTGGCGTCAGCGCATTCGACGCGCAGTCGCCCGATCTCGACAGACCACCAGTACAAGCGGCGCCGTGCGGACAGAGAGGAGACGCGTGGCATGCTTGCGTCGCAGATCTGCGTCATCGCATCGCCAAACCACTGCGCCTCCAGTTCGACGTCGACGGGACCGACGGTAGCCGACTCCCGAATCCAGGCTTGGACTATGGCGGCTTCTTCGAGAGCCTCCCTGTCGAGGCGTTTTAGCGCCCAACGCGGGCCGTCTCTTCGGGGCCCCGATTGGCGACGATCTCCAGCGGTCTGGGTGGAGACGTCGAAGCGGATGTATCGGTGATCCGATAGCGTCTCCACCTCCACTTCAACGTGCCAATCACGGACGCGGTGCACGACAGCAGGACTAGCGAACGAGACGTACACTATGGACCCGCCCCGCTGCCGTACACACGTGTAGGCCGAACTCCGATTTAAGACGGCCAGGCCCGTCGTAATGGCCCACTCCTCTAGCACTTCGCCTCTCGGGTCCGTGATCGGGGAACCCCACGCCGCAGACTTGGCGTTGAGGTCACCGAGAAGCAAAATGGGTCGAGGGTGAGACTGGCCGACGACGGCTCCCAACTCGACAAGGAAACTCTCGAAGTCGGCGAGACTCCTGTTGGGCGAAAAATACGCCCCGATCGTGACGATCCCGTTCACAAGGGCTGCAACCCAACCGTGACCACGAGATACGTCGGAGAGAGTCGCGCCGATGATGGCCACCAGGCCGTCCAGATCCCCTGCCCAGTTATCCCGGGGGGGGACGAAATACGGCTCAGCGACCACCGCCACATTTATCAACCACTGCGCCATGCTCTGGAGCAGGAGATCCTGAGCTCTGGTGCAGTGGTTGATGTTCGCCTGGAGGAAATGGTACTGTGCCATCACTGGCACTCCATTTCCTCGGCGCTCCGAACCTAACCTAACCTAACTGGGCTTGGATTGGGATTGGGCACTCGAGGCGAATAGTGCCCATGCCGCCGCGGCCGGGCCTTATGTCCCGGCCTTGGACCGCTGCGACGCCACAGCCCCCTATCGCTGCGACCGCCGCCACCACCTCCTCTTTGGTGACGGAGTCATCGAGGTCCGTCACCTCTATGGCCGCCGACTTGACCGGTCGGGCCACCTTGGCCGAATCTGCGATGACCTCTTGCAGCTTCGCCGCGAAGAGTTCCGCATGGGCGCTCCCCTCTGCCCCCGGGAACTCGAAAATTCGAGCCCCGGCTTGGGTTCTTCGGCAGGACACACTGCCGATCCCCAGTTGGGTGGGATCGGCATTGGCACGCGCCCGCACCAAAATGGACATGTAAGTCTCCCCTCGCTCCGCAGCCTCCACGGTGAGCGTCACCACGACGGCCGCGGTTTTTGGGGAGACTAGCTGCCTCCTTTTTCCTCTTCCCTTCCCCTTTCCCTTGCCGGTTGTCTGCGACTGGCTGGGAGCGGTGGTGGCGGGGACGGCAGGGACGGCTGACGCCGACTTTTTGCCCCTCCCCTTGCGGACCACTTCCGTCCACTCATTGGACGGGGTGGTCGAGGGGAGAAGGGCGTCCTCCTGGACCTGGGATGAGGAGGACGGCCCCGGCTCGGAGCGCCCCTTATCCGCCGCAAGCGGCGGTCGGAGGCACTTTACCGGCAGGAGCCGGTCCTCTATTCCTGCCAGGCAGGCTCGCGTGAAGGCCCGCTCCTCCATTACCACCTTGCGGATTATGTCCTCAAGGTTGGAGTTGGAGGAGGGGCCCCCTGCCGCAGGACTCGTCTTCTTAGACGACTTCGTCGTCTCGGCGGGGGCCTGCTGCGGCTGGGCCGTGGCTTCAGCCAGCTTGCGATGAAGCTCACTGACTTCCACCTGCAGGCGATCCACCCTCGCCTGCAGTTGCCGTGTCTCGTCAGTGGCCTTCCGCTGGACCAGCTCCGTGACCACACCGCGCAAGCTCGCGGCCCGACATTTGAGGGCCTTTTGGAAGGTCCCCTTCAAGTTTGAGGACTTTGAGGCAACTTCCAAAATTTCCTCCTCGTCCTCCTCCGCCATTCGTTCCAGCTCCAGCAGGGAGTGGTCCGCGTAGAGCACACGGGACGCACCGTAGCATTAATCTAGAACATTATGTAAATAAATATGTAGACAAAATTAAAGAAACGTGTGAAAAAACTTTGGTCAAAATTAGTAATAATAACCAACTCACCATTCCGTGGTGGTCCAAAGAGCTCGCTGAGTTGATGTCAGAGGTGAACACCCGAAGACGCCGCATCCGATGCGCTGCAAGAGTCCGAAGACAAAAAGTCATCGATGAGTACCTGCAAGCAAAACGGAATTATGAGTCGCTGGCTATGAAGGCACAGACAGAAGGATGGAAGGGGTTCTGCGGAAGAGAGGATAGGGAAGGTATGTGGGAAGGGATCTATAGGGTCATAGGACGAACCGCCAAAAGACAGGAAGACCTGCCGTTAGTGAAGGATGGAGTACCACTGAGTGCGCAGGAATCGGCTTTGCTACTGGCCGAGACCTTCTACCCCGAGGACCTGGAGGAGGGTGAAACCGAAGACCACCGTCGGACACGTGAAGCGGCCAGTCGTGTAAACGATTGGGCGCATGATGAACAACATGACCCACCGTTTACACTTCAAGAGCTGAAAACCGCGGTGGATAGTTTCAATCCTAAGAAGGCACCCGGGGCAGATGGTCTCACAGCCGATATCTGTGCCCAGGCTATATCCCGGGACCCAGGAACGTTCCTTGCACTGGCCAACAAGTGCCTAGAGCACGGACACTTTCCTGGGGCCTGGAAAGTGGCTACGGTGGTAGTCCTCCGCAAACCTGGCAAGGATTCCTACACCACCCCTAAGTCGTACAGACCAATTGGCCTTCTACCGGTCTTAGGTAAAACGCTGGAAAAACTTCTTGTAGCAAGACTGAAGTGGCACCTTATCCCGCGGCTCAGTACTCGCCAGTTTGGTTTCATGCCACAGAGGAGCACCGAAGACTCCCTCTACACCATGATACAACATATCAAGGGAAAGCTAAATGAAAAGAAGCTGATCACTGTTGTATCATTGGACATAGAGGGAGCCTTCGATAGCGCATGGTGGCCGGCCATCAGAACCAGACTGGCTGAGGAAAAGTGCCCGGTGAATATCAGAAGGTTGATAGACAGCTACCTGACTGGTAGGAGTGTCCGAGTGAGGTACGCGGGCGCTGAATGCCATAGAGAGACGAACAAGGGGTGTGTGCAAGGGTCCATTGGCGGTCCGATCCTATGGAACCTGATCCTGGATCCCCTACTGAAGGGGCTGGAGGAGCAAGGCGTCCACTGCCAAGCGTTCGCCGATGATGTCGTGATGATCTTCGACGGTGACACAGCGTTGGAAGTCCAGAGGCAGGCCAATGCCGCCCTCGAGTATGTCCGGGTGTGGGGCATTCGTAACAAGCTGAAGTTTGCACCGCATAAAACATGTGCAATGGTGATTACCAGGAAGCTTCGGTACGATGTCCCGCTCTTGAGCATGGGCGGGGTAGACATTGGCATGTCTAAGGAAATAAAAATACTGGGGCTCACCGTCGACCACCAGCTCACGTTCAACACCCACGTCGCCAATGTGTGCAGAAAAGCTGTTAATATTTACAAACAGCTGGCACGTGCAGCAAAAGTGAGCTGGGGCCTTAACCCGGAGATCATTCACACAATTTACACGGCAGCAGTGGAGCCGGTTATATTGTACGCAGCGAGCGCCTGGGCGCCGGCAGCGAAGAAGATCGGAGTGCAGAAAAGCCTGAACACGGTCCAACGAGGATTCGCGCAGAAGCTCTGTAAGTCCTACCGCACCGTTTCGCTGAACGCGTCCCTGGTGCTGGCTGGGATACTCCCTCTCGACCTCCGAATACAGGAAGCAGCCGCTCTGTATGAGGCAAAAAGAGGGGTGCCACAGCCAGCACTCGCGGGCAGGGAGGTGGAACGGGTGGTGGCATTTACGGAGACTCCGCACCCGGCGAAACATATTCCCATGGAGTTCGTGTGCTTGGAAGATCAGGCGCTTGTGGAGACCCACAACCGTCAAGCAGTCAGAGTGTTCACGGACGGCAGCAAGATTGAGGGCAAGGTCGGAGCAGCACTGTCATTTTGGGACGGTGAGGCCGAGACCAAGTCCGCCAAACTTAGCCTGCCTCCGTACTGCACGGTCTACCAGGCTGAACTTCTGGCCATATGCGTAGCCACGCGCGAAATCTCTAAATATACTACAAACAGTCACAAATCAGGGTTCCCTCCACGCCTTGGCCGTGGAGACGAGAGCGAACGTTGCCGTGGCTTTATCCCAGGGCAAAGATGTGTCTTTGTTCTGGGTAAAGGCACACGCCGGTCTAGAAGGCAACGAGCGAGCGGACCACCTCGCGAAGGAGGCTGCACTCCGATCCAAAAAGAAGCCAGACTACGACCGCTGCCCGGTTTCATTCGTCAAGCGGCAGATCCGTATGGGGTCGCTCGACGAATGGAATCGGAGGTACCAGAACGGTGAAACAGCCTCTGGAACAAAAATTTTCTTTCCCGATGCGATCGACGCCCACAAAATTGTCCTAAAGTTAAAACCGGCTGGCATATTGACGCAAGTCTTGACGGGGCACGGTGGGTTCTCCGAATATTTGCACCGTTTCAAATGTAAGGAGAGCCCAGCGTGCATCTGCGAACCGGATAAAGGGGTGTCGATCGCACACATACTAACAGAATGCCCAGTATATCAAACTGAGAGATATGAAGCTGAGCGAAGGCTAGAGACTGCAATAACTATTAACAATATAAGTAAACTCATGTTAGAATCAAAACAAAGAAAATTGTTAATAGAATACTGCGTAAATATAGCCGCTAAAGTCATAAAGCGCAACAAAGTAAATTAGTACCTATGCTATTTACAAGTATAGATATTTCTCTTCCAGAAAGGATATTTTAGAAATAGGCATAGTGTAACGTAACTTATCTATTGTTTGAAATTTTGAAAACTTTGTAACTTGTATAAACTTTAATTATTATGAAAGTAAATGTAAAATATGCAGTAAGAAACCTGTAATGTATTAAAAAGGTCTCTGACCATGTCAGGGGGACACGAGCGGGGCAGGAGGTGGTTTTAGTCAGTTGGAGCCTGACACTACCCAGACTGGATCGATTGTGAAACAGCCTGGGTGTTAGTCCGACCGGATTTCCCCTCCTGCCAAAAAAAAAAAAAAAAAAAAAAAAACCTAACCTAACGTAACCTTTTTTTTTTTTTTTGTTGCGAGGTGGAAAATCCGGAAACGGATGTCCTCCGCCTGGGGAGGGCGGAGGGGTCTGTCAGGCTCCAACTGACTAAAAACCACCCCGGTGTTCCCTCGCACACTTGCGTCTGGGGGCAGCGGGAACGAATGTGACTTCCGCTGCCCCGGACTCGTGCCGGCCCGCTCGACCAGTGCGGGCCTCGTCCCTGGGGGGAGTGAGGTGTGCTCCCCCCGTTACGTCTGTGAGAGGCGCGCGTGGAACACTACGCGCCACCGTCTCGGGTCCAGTGATATGGGGGGCGACGGATGTCCCCGAATCCGTCGCCCCTGGACCTGTTTAGGGGGGCCGGAAGAGGGCGTTATCCGCCCTCTGCCGACGCCCGGTGCGTCTGCTGCGGGATGGGAAGGCACTCGAGATCTCCCTCTCCCTCTCCGCAGCTTCCTTCTGCGACAAGACGGTTTCGCAGAAGGACACCACCGCGTCCCAGGACTCTGTGCTGTCGACCATCGCGTGAGCAACGGTCGGCAGCGACAGGTCTCCACCTATCTCTGACACGAGGGCACGGCGCGGCTCGTCCCACGCGGGACATTCTGCCAGCGTATGCCGCGCCGTATCCTCCGGACACTGGACGCAGTGATGGCACCGAGTGTCCGGCTCCCTGCTTATGCGACACAGGTACTTCCCGAAGCAACCATGCCCCGAGAGCACCTGCGTCGCCCGAAACGTCAGGGAGCCGTGCTTCCTCCCGAGCCAGTCGTCGAGTACTGGCCGGATCGCCTCGATTGTGTCGAGGCCGGCGGAGGGATGGTCAAGCCTCCTCCGCCATTCCGCCACCATGACCTGTCGGAGCTGAGACCGGTGCAGCGTGATCTGTCGCTGCACCAGCCTTTCGCCCCGATCCTTGGCGTCCTCGCGCCACTGATGTAGCGTCGCGAGGGCTTTCGCCTCCAGGTCCCACGGCGGGGATCCGGCCAGTACACAAGCCGCCTCGTAGGAGATCGTGCGATATCCCCGTATGACCCTGACGGCCATCGCTCTCTGCGGTTTGCGCAGAACTGCGATAGTGCGGGCCGTCAGGTCCGTCGCCCATACTGGGGCCCCGTAAAGGGCCATGGATCGCACGATCCCCACGTACAACCGCCTACAGGCGGAGCTCGGGCCCCCCAAATTGGGAAGCAGCGTTGAAAGCGCGCCCGCCGCGCCCATCAACTTGAGCACCAGCCGCTGAAAGTGGGGTCCGAAGTCCCAACGGCTGTCGAGCACCAATCCCAGGTACTTCATGGTTGACTCGACAGCGATCCGGGCCCCCCCGACCACTATGTGTGATCCCAGCGGCGGCGCCCGTCGGGGGCCATGAAACGCAATGGCCTCCGACTTGTTGAGGGCCACCTCCAGGCCCAGGCGTCGTATGCGGCTCACCACCTGCGAGACCGCAGCCGTAGCCAGCAACGCTGCTTCCCTGTACGAGCTCCCCCGGGCAATGACCAGCGTGTCGTATAACACGTCAGGTTCGCACCCGGTGCAAGCTCGCACCGCAAAACCCAGTCGTAACCGATGTTCCACAAGGGAGGGCCCAGAACCGACCCCTGTGGAACACCGCACGACATCTCACGACGGCCTACGCCGTCGCGTCCCATATAGGTGACACACCTTCCCGACAAATAAGCCCCCACGATGTTGCGGAGGTAGAGAGGCACCCGGTGATAGCGCAGGGCCTCCCTAATGCAACCCCAGGGCAGGCTATTAAAGGCGTTGGAGATGTCCAAGGACACCGCCAGCACCACCCCGCCCCGAGACACTGCTTCCTCCGCCAGGACTCTTACCCTCATGATGGCATCAATTGTGGAGCGCCCACGGCGGAACCCAAACTGGCTGTCGTCCAGGTTCGGCCCCTCTGTACTCAAGTGGCTGACGAGGCGGTCTGCGATAATGCGCTCGAGCATCTTGCCCGCCTCGTCTAGCAGCACTATGGGCCGATAAGCGGACGACGAGTCCGCCGGGCGCCCTGCCTTCCTGAGCAAGACCAGCCGACCAGTCTTCCACCGGGTAGGGAACTGGCCCTGCTCAAGGCATGCCGAGAAGAGTCCTCTCAGTGGGGGCTCCAGCTCCTTCATAGCGAGCGGGGCAGGAGGTGGTTTTAGTCAGTTGGAGCCTGACACTACCCAGACTGGATCGATTGTGAAACAGCCTGGGTGTTAGTCCGACCGGATTTCCCCTCCTGCCAAAAAAAAAAAAAAAAAAAAAAAAAAAAAACCTAACCTAACCTTTTTTTTTTTTTTTTTTTTGTTGATGATGTGGAAATCCTCGATGGATGTCCCCCGCCCTGGGGAGGGCGGAGGGGTCTGTCAGACTCGTACTGACTAAAACCACACCGGTGTTCCCTCGCACACTTGCGTCGGGGGGCAGCGGGAACGAATGTGACTTCCGCTGCCCCGGACTAGTGCCGGCCCGCTCGACCAGTGCGGGCCTCGTCCCTGGGGGGAGTGAGGTGTGCTCCCCCCGTTACGTCTGTGAGAGGCGCGCGTGGAACACTACGCGCCACCGTCTCGGGTCCAGTGATATGGGGGGCGACGGATGTCCCCGAATCCGTCGCCCCTGGACCTGTTTAGGGGGGCCGGAAGAGGGCGTTATCCGCCCTCTGCCGACGCCCGGTGCGTCTAAGGAACTCGAGATCTCCCTCTCCCTCTCCGCAGCTTCCTTCTGCGACAAGACGGTTTCGCAGAAGGACACCACCGCGTCCCAGAACCTAACCTAACCTAACCTAACCTAACCGATATCTTCGCCATTAAGGGTGCGTTTTTGACGCTGTTTTCAGCATTTTTAGACTTCAGTGGGCCTCCGCCTAAGTTCTGACAATATTTTACCACCCTAGAAGCGTTTTCAAAAATCTTCCCTTACGACACTTAGAAAATTTTTAATATTTCAGACAAAATCTTCCAAATTTAGTGTTCTTCCAAATTTCCTTCAAATTTTACTTTATAATATAGTTGCAATAGTACTCACCTACCATCCCTGTGTTCCGGTGCCCGTTTCGTGTCCCGGACTCAAGGCTGGGGGTTGAAAACCAAAATTTTTTGACTCAAAAACTGGTTTTTGGAGCAAAACCCAAAATTTTTGTTCGGCACTCACCCCTTTCTATTTCGTAGTAAGCTAGCCCGCGCGAAGCCGCGTCTCTGGACACGTCACTCGCGGGTCTAGCTCAAATAAAATTTCCTCACCTTGGAACCTCAGCGCTGACAAGTGTTTCGGCACTCTCCTCCACAGTCCCGCTGACGGCCATTTGGCATGTCGGTGACACGCTCCGGCAGTCCGACTCACTTTCCTCAGAGAGTGAACCACGAGGGGTGCCGGACCGGAGAAACCGACCCCTCCCGTCTCGAGCCGGTCTCCGCCCTCTATTTGTCGCCGCCTTGGATGGTACCTTCCGAGGTGGCAACATCTCCTTATTGTCGTGAGGCCGCTTGAGAGGTCCCAGTGGTGCAATAGTTTCGGAAACATGACCCGACAACGCAGCACCCTGACTTCGCAGGCCGCCCACCTCAACCCTAGCGCTGCCGCTTGACGACGCGCCTGCCCCAATTCTAGGCGAAGCGTTGTCGGACTCCAACAACACATCCACCCTCTCCAGAACCACGCGCGGTTCTGATGGAGCCACTGCTCCCGTGTTAGTTGACGCAGCGCCAGAGCGTGACCCTGCGTCAACCTTTTCCACAACTTTACTAATTGGGTTTTCTTCCATTTTGTTCCCACGAGTATGGGGGATATGACAGTCCATCCGGGCAGTGCCCCCTGTACCCGGATAAGCCTTTAACATTTATAACCCGCCAGGGGGTCGGCCGGTACCCTGACGGGGGTCGCACTAAAGACTGATTGTTCCATGGGAACACCCGTCAGCCATACATCCCCTCACGGTGCGCCGCCGCTTGAGATTCGGGGTAACTTTTTATAGAGGTTTTCTACCTCGCGGTCCGGGCGGGTAAGCCAGGACCCTCGGTCCCGATCGAAGCCGCGAGACATGATCCACGACACTCCGATGATGGGATTACGAGAACGACGGGGACAGAGAAGGAAGAGGGCGTTATCCGCCCTCTGCCGACGCCCGGTGCGTCTGCTGCGGGATGGGAAGGCACTCGAGATCTCCCTCTCCCTCTCCGCAGCTTCCTTCTGCGACAAGACGGTTTCGCAGAAGGACACCACCGCGTCCCAGGACTCTGTGCTGTCGACCATCGCGTGAGCAACGGTCGGCAGCGACAGGTCTCCACCTATCTCTGACACGAGGGCACGGCGCGGCTCGTCCCACGCGGGACATTCTGCCAGCGTATGCCGCGCCGTATCCTCCGGACACTGGACGCAGTGATGGCACCGAGCGTCCGGCTCCCTGCTTATGCGACACAGGTACTTCCCGAAGCAACCATGCCCCGAGAGCACCTGCGTCGCCCGAAACGTCAGGGAGCCGTGCTTCCTCCCGAGCCAGTCGTCGAGTACTGGCCGGATCGCCTCGATTGTGTCGAGGCCGGCGGAGGGATGGTCAAGCCTCCTCCGCCATTCCGCCACCATGACCTGTCGGAGCTGAGACCGGTGCAGCGTGATCTGTCGCTGCACCAGCCTTTCGCCCCGATCCTTGGCGTCCTCGCGCCACTGATGTAGCGTCGCGAGGGCTTTCGCCTCCAGGTCCCACGGCGGGGATCCGGCCAGTACACAAGCCGCCTCGTAGGAGATCGTGCGATATCCCCGTATGACCCTGACGGCCATCGCTCTCTGCGGTTTGCGCAGAACTGCGATAGTGCGGGCCGTCAGGTCCGTCGCCCATACTGGGGCCCCGTAAAGGGCCATGGATCGCACGATCCCCACGTACAACCGCCTACAGGCGGAGCTCGGGCCCCCCAAATTGGGAAGCAGCGTTGAAAGCGCGCCCGCCGCGCCCATCAACTTGGGCACCAGCCGCTGAAAGTGCGGTCCGAAGTCCCAACGGCTGTCGAGCACCAATCCCAGGTACTTCATGGTTGACTCGACAGCGATCCGGGCCCCCCCCCCCGACCACTATGTGTGATCCCAGCGGCGGCGCCCGTCGGGGGCCATGAAACGCAATGGCCTCCGACTTGTTGAGGGCCACCTCCAGGCCCAGGCGTCGTATGCGGCTCACCACCTGCGAGACCGCAGCCGTAGCCAGCAACGCTGCTTCCCTGTACGAGCTCCCCCGGGCAATGACCAGCGTGTCGTCCGCATAACACGTCAGGTTCGCACCCGGTGGAAGCTCGCACCGCAAAACCCAGTCGTAACCGATGTTCCACAAGGGAGGGCCCAGAACCGACCCCTGTGGAACACCGCACGACATCTCGCGACGGCTATCGCCGTCACGTCCCATGTAGGTGACACACCTTCCCGACAGATAAGCCCCCACAATGTTGCGGAGGTAGAGAGGCACCCGGTGATAGCGCAGGGCCTCCCTAATGCAACCCCAGGGCAGAGTGTTGAAGGCGTTGGAGATGTCCAAGGACACCGCCAGCACCACCCCGCCCCGAGACACCGCTTCCTCCGCCAGGACTCTCACCCTCATTATGGCGTCAATGGTGGAGCGCCCACGGCGGAACCCAAACTGGCTGTCGTCCAGGTTCGGCCCCTCTGTACACAAGTGGCTGACGAGGCGGTCTGCGATAATGCGCTCGAGCATCTTGCCCGCCTCGTCTAGCAGCACTATGGGCCGATAACCGGACGACGAGTCCGCCGGGCGCCCTGCCTTCCTGAGCAAGACCAGCCGACCAGTCTTCCACCGGGTAGGGAACTGGCCCTGCTCAAGGCATGCCGAGAAGAGTCCTCTCAGTGGGGGCTCCAGGTCCTTCAAGGCGAGGACCAGAGCGCGGCCATGCACTCCATCGGGCCCCGGAGCAGTGTTTTTAGCCCGGAGCCGCAATAGGGCCGCGCCCATCTCTGCCTGTGTCACCTCTGGGATGGTTTCGCTGTCATCTTCTGGCTCTGCAGCTGTGTGCAGAACCATCGGCGGTGGCTCATACTCAGCTCTCTCAGGGAAGAGGGCCGAGACCACTCGCTCCAGGAACTGCGGCTCGAGACTTTCCGTTAGCGGGGGCGCCCACGGCCGAAGTTTCCCTCGGACCGACCGGTAAGGGCGCCCAAACGGATCCCCGTCTAAGCTCGCCAGCATTTCCTCCCTGGAGCGTGTCTTCGACTCGCCGATGGCCAGCCACAGAGCCAGCTTCGCCGCGCGGTACACCTCATACAGCGCGGCTTCCTCCTCAGGAACCCGTGGACGTCTTCTCCGGCACCGCGTGTACGGGCGTCTGGCGTCAGCGCATTCGACGCGCAGTCGCCCGATCTCGACAGACCACCAGTACAAGCGGCGCCGTGCGGACAGAGAGGAGACGCGTGGCATGCTTGCGTCGCAGATCTGCGTCATCGCATCGCCAAACCACTGCGCCTCCAGTTCGACGTCGACGGGACCGACGGTAGCCGACTCCCGAATCCAGGCTTGGACTATGGCGGCTTCTTCGAGAGCCTCCCTGTCGAGGCGTTTTAGCGCCCAACGCGGGCCGTCTCTTCGGGGCCCCGATTGGCGACGATCTCCAGCGGTCTGGGTGGAGACGTCGAAGCGGATGTATCGGTGATCCGATAGCGTCTCCACCTCCACTTCAACGTGCCAATCACGGACGCGGTGCACGACAGCAGGACTAGCGAACGAGACGTACACTATGGACCCGCCCCGCTGCCGTACACACGTGTAGGCCGAACCCCGATTTAAGACGGCCAGGCCCGTCGTAATGGCCCACTCCTCTAGCACTTCGCCTCTCGGGTCCGTGATCGGGGAACCCCACGCCGCAGACTTGGCGTTGAGGTCACCGAGAAGCAAAATGGGTCGAGGGTGAGACTGGCCGACGACGGCTCCCAACTCGACAAGGAAACTCTCGAAGTCGGCGAGACTCCTGTTGGGCGAAAAATACGCCCCGATCGTGACGATCCCGTTCACAAGGGCTGCAACCCAACCGTGACCACGAGATACGTCGGAGAGAGTCGCGCCGATGATGGCCACCAGGCCGTCCAGATCCCCTGCCCAGTTATCCCGGGGGGGGACGAAATACGGCTCAGCGACCACCGCCACATTTATCAACCACTGCGCCATGCTCTGGAGCAGGAGATCCTGAGCTCTGGTGCAGTGGTTGATGTTCGCCTGGAGGAAATGGTACTGTGCCATCACTGGCACTCCATTTCCTCGGCGCTCCGAACCTAACCTAACCTAACCTAACCTTTTTTTTTTTTTTTTTTTTTTTTGTTGCGAGGTGGAAAATCCGGAAACGGATGTCCTCCGCCTGGGGAGGGCGGAGGGGTCTGTCAGGCTCCAACTGACTAAAAACCACCCCGGTGTTCCCTCGCACACTTGCGTCTGGGGGCAGCGGGAACGAATGTGACTTCCGCTGCCCCGGACTAGTGCCGGCCCGCTCGACCAGTGCGGGCCTCGTCCCTGGGGGGAGTGAGGTGTGCTCCCCCCGTTACGTCTGTGAGAGGCGCGCGTGGAACACTACGCGCCACCGTCTCGGGTCCAGTGATATGGGCGGCGACGGATGTCCGGGAAAAAATGCATAACGCACACCCTCCCATCGGGGGATGGAAGGGTAGTGTGGAACTCCCCGGTCTGAGACCGGTATACCCACTAAAACGACCCAGCGGCATTCCCGCTTCGTCCTAGTGGCGGGGGACTGGGAAACCGGCACAGCCTTAACGACCAGTCCTCTGCCGACGATTGCCCTTCATGTGGACCCCTCATGCCCTCCCCGTGGGGAGGGGGAAGGGCCCGGGAATGACCAACGAAGGTAGTGACGGGTGCAATGCGGGTGAAGGCACCCCCGCGCCTGTCGCCCGCCCGTCGCCACCGTGAGGAGGGAGAGGACGACGCCTTCTCCGACCTCTTCTTCATCTTCACGCGGCGGCCACGTATCCCGGTCCCCTCTCCAGAGCGAGAGGGGAGGGGAGTCCATGGAAGACCGCGAAACCAAGAAACACCAAGCCGTCCCGACCGTGTAAGGCTCGGCGACCACCACCAAGTCCACCAACCACTGAGCCATAGTCTGCATCAGCAGATCCTGGGCTGCACTGCAGTGGTTGGTGTTCGCCTCAGGGATACGATGTTCGACCCTATCCATCAGTTGGACATCGCATTCCCCTCCGCAGCTGCCGCAGGAGCGACGGTGTTATCGACAGCAGCAGGCCCGGACGGCACCTGTGCTTTGCCCCGCTTAGGGGGAGGATTGCAGTTCCTCCCCTTCATAACGTGGCCTGCCGAGCAGCCACTGGCGGCACACACCGCACAGTGTGGCGTGGTGGCCTCGCAGGAGGCGGCCTTATGGCCCTCCTTGCCGCAGCGGTAGCACGTGTCCGACCTGTCCACCGTGGACGGACACAGGGGCCGGGTGTGTCCGATGCCGAAGCACCGGAAACACCGTAGAGGCTGGTCCTCGAGTGCCCGGACTACACCCGAGCTGAACCCGACCAAAAGACGTCCCTTGGCAAGGACGGCTTTGGCAGCGGCGATTGGGCACTCGAGGCGAATAGTGCCCATGCCGCCGCGGCCGGGCCTTATGTCCCGGCCTTGGACCGCTGCGACGCCACAGCCCCCTATCGCTGCGACCGCCGCCACCACCTCCTCTTTGGTGACGGAGTCATCGAGGTCCGTCACCTCTATGGCCGCCGACTTGACCGGTCGGGCCACCTTGGCCG
Organism: Cerastis leucographa; assembly: GCA_963082945.1. Lineage (NCBI taxonomy): Eukaryota > Metazoa > Arthropoda > Insecta > Lepidoptera > Noctuidae > Cerastis > Cerastis leucographa. The sequence continues at coordinate 103,720 of OY720365.1, forward strand.
AATCTGCGATGACCTCTTGCAGCTTCGCCGCGAAGAGTTCCGCATGGGCGCTCCCCTCTGCCCCCGGGAACTCGAAAATTCGAGCCCCGGCTTGGGTTCTTCGGCAGGACACACTGCCGATCCCCAGTTGGGTGGGATCGGCATTGGCACGCGCCCGCACCAAAATGGACATGTAAGTCTCCCCTCGCTCCGCAGCCTCCGCGGTGAGCGTCACCACGACGGCCGCGGTTTTTGGGGAGACTAGCTGCCTCCTTTTTCCTCTTCCCTTCCCCTTTCCCTTGCCGGTTGTCTGCGACTGGCTGGGAGCGGTGGTGGCGGGGACGGCAGGGACGGCTGACGCCGACTTTTTGCCCCTCCCCTTGCGGACCACTTCCGTCCACTCATTGGACGGGGTGGTCGAGGGGAGAAGGGCGTCCTCCTGGACCTGGGATGAGGAGGACGGCCCCGGCTCGGAGCGCCCCTTATCCGCCGCAAGCGGCGGTCGGAGGCACTTTACCGGCAGGAGCCGGTCCTCTATTCCTGCCAGGCAGGCTCGCGTGAAGGCCCGCTCCTCCATTACCACCTTGCGGATTATGTCCTCAAGGTTGGAGTTGGAGGAGGGGCCCCCTGCCGCAGGACTCGTCTTCTTAGACGACTTCGTCGTCTCGGCGGGGGCCTGCTGCGGCTGGGCCGTGGCTTCAGCCAGCTTGCGATGAAGCTCACTGACTTCCACCTGCAGGCGATCCACCCTCGCCTGCAGTTGCCGTGTCTCGTCAGTGGCCTTCCGCTGGACCAGCTCCGTGACCACACCGCGCAAGCTCGCGGCCCGACATTTGAGGGCCTTTTGGAAGGTCCCCTTCAAGTTTGAGGACTTTGAGGCAACTTCCAAAATTTCCTCCTCGTCCTCCTCCGCCATTCGTTCCAGCTCCAGCAGGGAGTGGTCCGCGTAGAGCACACGGGACGCACCGTAGCATTAATCTAGAACATTATGTAAATAAATATGTAGACAAAATTAAAGAAACGTGTGAAAAAACTTTGGTCAAAATTAGTAATAATAACCAACTCACCATTCCGTGGTGGTCCAAAGAGCTCGCTGAGTTGATGTCAGAGGTGAACACCCGAAGACGCCGCATCCGATGCGCTGCAAGAGTCCGAAGACAAAAAGTCATCGATGAGTACCTGCAAGCAAAACGGAATTATGAGTCGCTGGCTATGAAGGCACAGACAGAAGGATGGAAGGGGTTCTGCGGAAGAGAGGATAGGGAAGGTATGTGGGAAGGGATCTATAGGGTCATAGGACGAACCGCCAAAAGACAGGAAGACCTGCCGTTAGTGAAGGATGGAGTACCACTGAGTGCGCAGGAATCGGCTTTGCTACTGGCCGAGACCTTCTACCCCGAGGACCTGGAGGAGGGTGAAACCGAAGACCACCGTCGGACACGTGAAGCGGCCAGTCGTGTAAACGATTGGGCGCATGATGAACAACATGACCCACCGTTTACACTTCAAGAGCTGAAAACCGCGGTGGATAGTTTCAATCCTAAGAAGGCACCCGGGGCAGATGGTCTCACAGCCGATATCTGTGCCCAGGCTATATCCCTAACCTTTTTTTTTTTTTTTTTTTTGTTGACGATGTGGAAATCCTCGATGGATGTCCCCCGCCCTGGGGAGGGCGGAGGGGTCTGTCAGACTCGTACTGACTAAAACCACACCGGTGTTCCCTCGCACACTTGCGTCGGGGGGCAGCGGGAACGAATGTGACTTCCGCTGCCCCGGACTAGTGCCGGCCCGCTCGACCAGTGCGGGCCTCGTCCCTGGGGGGAGTGAGGTGTGCTCCCCCCGTTACGTCTGTGAGAGGCGCGCGTGGAACACTACGCGCCACCGTCTCGGGTCCAGTGATATGGGGGGCGACGGATGTCCCCGAATCCGTCGCCCCTGGACCTGTTTAGGGGGGCCGGAAGAGGGCGTTATCCGCCCTCTGCCGACGCCCGGTGCGTCTAAGGAACTCGAGATCTCCCTCTCCCTCTCCGCAGCTTCCTTCTGCGACAAGACGGTTTCGCAGAAGGACACCACCGCGTCCCAGAACCTAACCTAACCTAACCTAACCTAACCGATATCTTCGCCATTAAGGGTGCGTTTTTGACGCTGTTTTCAGCATTTTTAGACTTCAGTGGGCCTCCGCCTAAGTTCTGACAATATTTTACCACCCTAGAAGCGTTTTCAAAAATCTTCCCTTACGACACTTAGAAAATTTTTAATATTTCAGACAAAATCTTCCAAATTTAGTGTTCTTCCAAATTTCCTTCAAATTTTACTTTATAATATAGTTGCAATAGTACTCACCTACCATCCCTGTGTTCCGGTGCCCGTTTCGTGTCCCGGACTCAAGGCTGGGGGTTGAAAACCAAAATTTTTTGACTCAAAAACTGGTTTTTGGAGCAAAACCCAAAATTTTTGTTCGGCACTCACCCCTTTCTATTTCGTAGTAAGCTAGCCCGCGCGAAGCCGCGTCTCTGGACACGTCACTCGCGGGTCTAGCTCAAATAAAATTTCCTCACCTTGGAACCTCAGCGCTGACAAGTGTTTCGGCACTCTCCTCCACAGTCCCGCTGACGGCCATTTGGCATGTCGGTGACACGCTCCGGCAGTCCGACTCACTTTCCTCAGAGAGTGAACCACGAGGGGTGCCGGACCGGAGAAACCGACCCCTCCCGTCTCGAGCCGGTCTCCGCCCTCTATTTGTCGCCGCCTTGGATGGTACCTTCCGAGGTGGCAACATCTCCTCATTGTCGTGAGGCCGCTTGAGAGGTCCCAGTGGTGCAATAGTTTCGGAAACATGACCCGACAACGCAGCACCCTGACTTCGCAGGCCGCCCACCTCAACCCTAGCGCTGCCGCTTGACGACGCGCCTGCCCCAATTCTAGGCGAAGCGTTGTCGGACTCCAACAACACATCCACCCTCTCCAGAACCACGCGCGGTTCTGATGGAGCCACTGCTCCCGTGTTAGTTGACGCAGCGCCAGAGCGTGACCCTGCGTCAACCTTTTCCACAACTTTACTAATTGGGTTTTCTTCCATTTTGTTCCCACGAGTATGGGGGATATGACAGTCCATCCGGGCAGTGCCCCCTGTACCCGGATAAGCCTTTAACATTTATAACCCGCCAGGGGGTCGGCCGGTACCCTGGCGGGGGTCGCACTAAAGACTGATTGTTCCATGGGAACACCCGTCAGCCATACATCCCCTCACGGTGCGCCGCCGCTTGAGATTCGGGGTAACTTTTTATAGAGGTTTTCTACCTCGCGGTCCGGGCGGGTAAGCCAGGACCCTCGGTCCCGATCGAAGCCGCGAGACATGATCCACGACACTCCGATGATGGGATTACGAGAACGACGGGGACAGAGAAGGAAAGCGTCCCTCACTGTCTGCTCGGAGGCAAGGTGAGTGCACACTGAGCCCGTCCTTGCTCCTCCGCTGCGCCCTCTGCTTTTCAGAGGGTCACGCGGAAGAGCCCCTCGTCGTTGGTCCAAGGTGGACCCCCTCCAGTGTCAGAATATTGGCCACAGACAGTAACATTCCCCGAAGAATAAGAATCTCTTCCTATTCCTTGAGGAAGGCCACTGCCCGCGCCCAGGGTGCACCGTCCTGGCCAGCTGCTGTTCCCTCCAAACGTATCGAGAGGGACCGGCAGCCGTCAGGCCCACGAGGAGGTTTTCTGACCCAGCACCCCTGTGGAACACAACCTAACCTAACCTAACCTAACCTTTTTTTTTTTTTTTTTTTTTTTTTTTTTTTTTTTTGTTGCGAGGTGGAAAATCCGGAAACGGATGTCCTCCGCCTGGGGAGGGCGGAGGGGTCTGTCAGGCTCCAACTGACTAAAAACCACCCCGGTGTTCCCTCGCACACTTGCGTCTGGGGGCAGCGGGAACGAATGTGACTTCCGCTGCCCCGGACTAGTGCCGGCCCGCTCGACCAGTGCGGGCCTCGTCCCTGGGGGGGAGTGAGGTGTACTCCCCCCGTTACGTCCGTGAGAGGCGCGCGTGGAACACTACGCGCCGCCGTCTCGGGTCCATTATGATGGGGGGGGGCGACGGATGTCCCCGAATCCGTCGCCCCTGGACCTGTTTAGGGGGGCCGGAAGAGGGCGTTATCCGCCCTCTGCCGACGCCCGGTGCGTCTGCTGCGGGATGGGAAGGCACTCGAGATCTCCCTCTCCCTCTCCGCAGCTTCCTTCTGCGACAAGACGGTTTCGCAGAAGGACACCACCGCGTCCCAGGACTCTGTGCTGTCGACCATCGCGTGAGCAACGGTCGGCAGCGACAGGTCTCCACCTATCTCTGACACGAGGGCACGGCGCGGCTCGTCCCACGCGGGACATTCTGCCAGCGTATGCCGCGCCGTATCCTCCGGACACTGGACGCAGTGATGGCACCGAGCGTCCGGCTCCCTGCTTATGCGACACAGGTACTTCCCGAAGCAACCATGCCCCGAGAGCACCTGCGTCGCCCGAAACGTCAGGGAGCCGTGCTTCCTCCCGAGCCAGTCGTCGAGTACTGGCCGGATCGCCTCGATTGTGTCGAGGCCGGCGGAGGGATGGTCAAGCCTCCTCCGCCATTCCGCCACCATGACCTGTCGGAGCTGAGACCGGTGCAGCGTGATCTGTCGCTGCACCAGCCTTTCGCCCCGATCCTTGGCGTCCTCGCGCCACTGATGTAGCGTCGCGAGGGCTTTCGCCTCCAGGTCCCACGGCGGGGATCCGGCCAGTACACAAGCCGCCTCGTAGGAGATCGTGCGATATCCCCGTATGACCCTGACGGCCATCGCTCTCTGCGGTTTGCGCAGAACTGCGATAGTGCGGGCCGTCAGGTCCGTCGCCCATACTGGGGCCCCGTAAAGGGCCATGGATCGCACGATCCCCACGTACAACCGCCTACAGGCGGAGCTCGGGCCCCCCAAATTGGGAAGCAGCGTTGAAAGCGCGCCCGCCGCGCCCATCAACTTGGGCACCAGCCGCTGAAAGTGCGGTCCGAAGTCCCAACGGCTGTCGAGCACCAATCCCAGGTACTTCATGGTTGACTCGACAGCGATCCGGGCCCCCCCCCCCGACCACTATGTGTGATCCCAGCGGCGGCGCCCGTCGGGGGCCATGAAACGCAATGGCCTCCGACTTGTTGAGGGCCACCTCCAGGCCCAGGCGTCGTATGCGGCTCACCACCTGCGAGACCGCAGCCGTAGCCAGCAACGCTGCTTCCCTGTACGAGCTCCCCCGGGCAATGACCAGCGTGTCGTCCGCATAACACGTCAGGTTCGCACCCGGTGGAAGCTCGCACCGCAAAACCCAGTCGTAACCGATGTTCCACAAGGGAGGGCCCAGAACCGACCCCTGTGGAACACCGCACGACATCTCGCGACGGCTATCGCCGTCACGTCCCATGTAGGTGACACACCTTCCCGACAGATAAGCCCCCACAATGTTGCGGAGGTAGAGAGGCACCCGGTGATAGCGCAGGGCCTCCCTAATGCAACCCCAGGGCAGAGTGTTGAAGGCGTTGGAGATGTCCAAGGACACCGCCAGCACCACCCCGCCCCGAGACACCGCTTCCTCCGCCAGGACTCTCACCCTCATTATGGCGTCAATGGTGGAGCGCCCACGGCGGAACCCAAACTGGCTGTCGTCCAGGTTCGGCCCCTCTGTACACAAGTGGCTGACGAGGCGGTCTGCGATAATGCGCTCGAGCATCTTGCCCGCCTCGTCTAGCAGCACTATGGGCCGATAACCGGACGACGAGTCCGCCGGGCGCCCTGCCTTCCTGAGCAAGACCAGCCGACCAGTCTTCCACCGGGTAGGGAACTGGCCCTGCTCAAGGCATGCCGAGAAGAGTCCTCTCAGTGGGGGCTCCAGGTCCTTCAAGGCGAGGACCAGAGCGCGGCCATGCACTCCATCGGGCCCCGGAGCAGTGTTTTTAGCCCGGAGCCGCAATAGGGCCGCGCCCATCTCTGCCTGTGTCACCTCTGGGATGGTTTCGCTGTCATCTTCTGGCTCTGCAGCTGTGTGCAGAACCATCGGCGGTGGCTCATACTCAGCTCTCTCAGGGAAGAGGGCCGAGACCACTCGCTCCAGGAACTGCGGCTCGAGACTTTCCGTTAGCGGGGGCGCCCACGGCCGAAGTTTCCCTCGGACCGACCGGTAAGGGCGCCCAAACGGATCCCCGTCTAAGCTCGCCAGCATTTCCTCCCTGGAGCGTGTCTTCGACTCGCCGATGGCCAGCCACAGAGCCAGCTTCGCCGCGCGGTACACCTCATACAGCGCGGCTTCCTCCTCAGGAACCCGTGGACGTCTTCTCCGGCACCGCGTGTACGGGCGTCTGGCGTCAGCGCATTCGACGCGCAGTCGCCCGATCTCGACAGACCACCAGTACAAGCGGCGCCGTGCGGACAGAGAGGAGACGCGTGGCATGCTTGCGTCGCAGATCTGCGTCATCGCATCGCCAAACCACTGCGCCTCCAGTTCGACGTCGACGGGACCGACGTCCAGAGGCAGGCCAATGCCGCCCTCGAGTATGTCCGGGTGTGGGGCATTCGTAACAAGCTGAAGTTTGCACCGCATAAAACATGTGCAATGGTGATTACCAGGAAGCTTCGGTACGATGTCCCGCTCTTGAGCATGGGCGGGGTAGACATTGGCATGTCTAAGGAAATAAAAATACTGGGGCTCACCGTCGACCACCAGCTCACGTTCAACACCCACGTCGCCAATGTGTGCAGAAAAGCTGTTAATATTTACAAACAGCTGGCACGTGCAGCAAAAGTGAGCTGGGGCCTTAACCCGGAGATCATTCACACAATTTACACGGCAGCAGTGGAGCCGGTTATATTGTACGCAGCGAGCGCCTGGGCGCCGGCAGCGAAGAAGATCGGAGTGCAGAAAAGCCTGAACACGGTCCAACGAGGATTCGCGCAGAAGCTCTGTAAGTCCTACCGCACCGTTTCGCTGAACGCGTCCCTGGTGCTGGCTGGGATACTCCCTCTCGACCTCCGAATACAGGAAGCAGCCGCTCTGTATGAGGCAAAAAGAGGGGTGCCACAGCCAGCACTCGCGGGCAGGGAGGTGGAACGGGTGGTGGCATTTACGGAGACTCCGCACCCGGCGAAACATATTCCCATGGAGTTCGTGTGCTTGGAAGATCAGGCGCTTGTGGAGACCCACAACCGTCAAGCAGTCAGAGTGTTCACGGACGGCAGCAAGATTGAGGGCAAGGTCGGAGCAGCACTGTCATTTTGGGACGGTGAGGCCGAGACCAAGTCCGCCAAACTTAGCCTGCCTCCGTACTGCACGGTCTACCAGGCTGAACTTCTGGCCATATGCGTAGCCACGCGCGAAATCCTCAAGCGCAAGGAGGGAACCTTCGGTATCTATAGTGACTCAAAGGCCGCACTACAAACAGTCACAAATCAGGGTTCCCTCCACGCCTTGGCCGTGGAGACGAGAGCGAACGTTGCCGTGGCTTTATCCCAGGGCAAAGATGTGTCTTTGTTCTGGGTAAAGGCACACGCCGGTCTAGAAGGCAACGAGCGAGCGGACCACCTCGCGAAGGAGGCTGCACTCCGATCCAAAAAGAAGCCAGACTACGACCGCTGCCCGGTTTCATTCGTCAAGCGGCAGATCCGTATGGGGTCGCTCGACGAATGGAATCGGAGGTACCAGAACGGTGAAACAGCCTCTGGAACAAAAATTTTCTTTCCCGATGCGATCGACGCCCACAAAATTGTCCTAAAGTTAAAACCGGCTGGCATATTGACGCAAGTCTTGACGGGGCACGGTGGGTTCTCCGAATATTTGCACCGTTTCAAATGTAAGGAGAGCCCAGCGTGCATCTGCGAACCGGATAAAGGGGTGTCGATCGCACACATACTAACAGAATGCCCAGTATATCAAACTGAGAGATATGAAGCTGAGCGAAGGCTAGAGACTGCAATAACTATTAACAATATAAGTAAACTCATGTTAGAATCAAAACAAAGAAAATTGTTAATAGAATACTGCGTAAATATAGCCGCTAAAGTCATAAAGCGCAACAAAGTAAATTAGTACCTATGCTATTTACAAGTATAGATATTTCTCTTCCAGAAAGGATATTTTAGAAATAGGCATAGTGTAACGTAACTTATCTATTGTTTGAAATTTTGAAAACTTTGTAACTTGTATAAACTTTAATTATTATGAAAGTAAATGTAAAATATGCAGTAAGAAACCTGTAATGTATTAAAAAGGTCTCTGACCATGTCAGGGGGACACGAGCGGGGCAGGAGGTGGTTTTAGTCAGTTGGAGCCTGACACTACCCAGACTGGATCGATTGTGAAACAGCCTGGGTGTTAGTCCGACCGGATTTCCCCTCCTGCCAAAAAAAAAAAAAAAAAAAACCTAACCTAACGTAACCTTTTTTTTTTTTTTTTTTTTTTTTTGTTGCGAGGTGGAAAATCCGGAAACGGATGTCCTCCGCCTGGGGAGGGCGGAGGGGTCTGTCAGGCTCCAACTGACTAAAAACCACCCCGGTGTTCCCTCGCACACTTGCGTCTGGGGGCAGCGGGAACGAATGTGACTTCCGCTGCCCCGGACTCGTGCCGGCCCGCTCGACCAGTGCGGGCCTCGTCCCTGGGGGGAGTGAGGTGTGCTCCCCCCGTTACGTCTGTGAGAGGCGCGCGTGGAACACTACGCGCCACCGTCTCGGGTCCAGTGATATGGGGGGCGACGGATGTCCCCGAATCCGTCGCCCCTGGACCTGTTTAGGGGGGCCGGAAGAGGGCGTTATCCGCCCTCTGCCGACGCCCGGTGCGTCTGCTGCGGGATGGGAAGGCACTCGAGATCTCCCTCTCCCTCTCCGCAGCTTCCTTCTGCGACAAGACGGTTTCGCAGAAGGACACCACCGCGTCCCAGGACTCTGTGCTGTCGACCATCGCGTGAGCAACGGTCGGCAGCGACAGGTCTCCACCTATCTCTGACACGAGGGCACGGCGCGGCTCGTCCCACGCGGGACATTCTGCCAGCGTATGCCGCGCCGTATCCTCCGGACACTGGACGCAGTGATGGCACCGAGTGTCCGGCTCCCTGCTTATGCGACACAGGTACTTCCCGAAGCAACCATGCCCCGAGAGCACCTGCGTCGCCCGAAACGTCAGGGAGCCGTGCTTCCTCCCGAGCCAGTCGTCGAGTACTGGCCGGATCGCCTCGATTGTGTCGAGGCCGGCGGAGGGATGGTCAAGCCTCCTCCGCCATTCCGCCACCATGACCTGTCGGAGCTGAGACCGGTGCAGCGTGATCTGTCGCTGCACCAGCCTTTCGCCCCGATCCTTGGCGTCCTCGCGCCACTGATGTAGCGTCGCGAGGGCTTTCGCCTCCAGGTCCCACGGCGGGGATCCGGCCAGTACACAAGCCGCCTCGTAGGAGATCGTGCGATATCCCCGTATGACCCTGACGGCCATCGCTCTCTGCGGTTTGCGCAGAACTGCGATAGTGCGGGCCGTCAGGTCCGTCGCCCATACTGGGGCCCCGTAAAGGGCCATGGATCGCACGATCCCCACGTACAACCGCCTACAGGCGGAGCTCGGGCCCCCCAAATTGGGAAGCAGCGTTGAAAGCGCGCCCGCCGCGCCCATCAACTTGAGCACCAGCCGCTGAAAGTGGGGTCCGAAGTCCCAACGGCTGTCGAGCACCAATCCCAGGTACTTCATGGTTGACTCGACAGCGATCCGGGCCCCCCCGACCACTATGTGTGATCCCAGCGGCGGCGCCCGTCGGGGGCCATGAAACGCAATGGCCTCCGACTTGTTGAGGGCCACCTCCAGGCCCAGGCGTCGTATGCGGCTCACCACCTGCGAGACCGCAGCCGTAGCCAGCAACGCTGCTTCCCTGTACGAGCTCCCCCGGGCAATGACCAGCGTGTCGTATAACACGTCAGGTTCGCACCCGGTGGAAGCTCGCACCGCAAAACCCAGTCGTAACCGATGTTCCACAAGGGAGGGCCCAGAACCGACCCCTGTGGAACACCGCACGACATCTCACGACGGCCTACGCCGTCGCGTCCCATATAGGTGACACACCTTCCCGACAAATAAGCCCCCACGATGTTGCGGAGGTAGAGAGGCACCCGGTGATAGCGCAGGGCCTCCCTAATGCAACCCCAGGGCAGGCTATTAAAGGCGTTGGAGATGTCCAAGGACACCGCCAGCACCACCCCGCCCCGAGACACTGCTTCCTCCGCCAGGACTCTTACCCTCATGATGGCATCAATTGTGGAGCGCCCACGGCGGAACCCAAACTGGCTGTCGTCCAGGTTCGGCCCCTCTGTACTCAAGTGGCTGACGAGGCGGTCTGCGATAATGCGCTCGAGCATCTTGCCCGCCTCGTCTAGCAGCACTATGGGCCGATAAGCGGACGACGAGTCCGCCGGGCGCCCTGCCTTCCTGAGCAAGACCAGCCGACCAGTCTTCCACCGGGTAGGGAACTGGCCCTGCTCAAGGCATGCCGAGAAGAGTCCTCTCAGTGGGGGCTCCAGCTCCTTCATAGCGAGCGGGGCAGGAGGTGGTTTTAGTCAGTTGGAGCCTGACACTACCCAGACTGGATCGATTGTGAAACAGCCTGGGTGTTAGTCCGACCGGATTTCCCCTCCTGCCAAAAAAAAAAAAAAAAAAAAAAAAAAAAAACCTAACCTAACCTTTTTTTTTTTTTTTTTTTTGTTGACGATGTGGAAATCCTCGATGGATGTCCCCCGCCCTGGGGAGGGCGGAGGGGTCTGTCAGACTCGTACTGACTAAAACCACACCGGTGTTCCCTCGCACACTTGCGTCGGGGGGCAGCGGGAACGAATGTGACTTCCGCTGCCCCGGACTAGTGCCGGCCCGCTCGACCAGTGCGGGCCTCGTCCCTGGGGGGAGTGAGGTGTGCTCCCCCCGTTACGTCTGTGAGAGGCGCGCGTGGAACACTACGCGCCACCGTCTCGGGTCCAGTGATATGGGGGGCGACGGATGTCCCCGAATCCGTCGCCCCTGGACCTGTTTAGGGGGGCCGGAAGAGGGCGTTATCCGCCCTCTGCCGACGCCCGGTGCGTCTAAGGAACTCGAGATCTCCCTCTCCCTCTCCGCAGCTTCCTTCTGCGACAAGACGGTTTCGCAGAAGGACACCACCGCGTCCCAGAACCTAACCTAACCTAACCTAACCTAACCGATATCTTCGCCATTAAGGGTGCGTTTTTGACGCTGTTTTCAGCATTTTTAGACTTCAGTGGGCCTCCGCCTAAGTTCTGACAATATTTTACCACCCTAGAAGCGTTTTCAAAAATCTTCCCTTACGACACTTAGAAAATTTTTAATATTTCAGACAAAATCTTCCAAATTTAGTGTTCTTCCAAATTTCCTTCAAATTTTACTTTATAATATAGTTGCAATAGTACTCACCTACCATCCCTGTGTTCCGGTGCCCGTTTCGTGTCCCGGACTCAAGGCTGGGGGTTGAAAACCAAAATTTTTTGACTCAAAAACTGGTTTTTGGAGCAAAACCCAAAATTTTTGTTCGGCACTCACCCCTTTCTATTTCGTAGTAAGCTAGCCCGCGCGAAGCCGCGTCTCTGGACACGTCACTCGCGGGTCTAGCTCAAATAAAATTTTGCCCTCCCACCCGCCCTATTGTGTATAGGAAGGCCGGAGTGGGATTTTCAGCAAAATTTATTTTTTGTGTTTTGTTCATTTTAGGCCTCTAGATAAGTATTTAAAGGGAAACAGCGCTTTATTTTGCCGTTACGTTGTTTATACAGCGTCTGACCAATATTTTATAAGAATTTTATTTATATTGATCACTTACTGTGCTTCCCCCTTTACAGGAACACAGAAGTTCTATTGTTTTAACGTAGTTTTAGGGTTGACGGCTATTATAAGTAATTTTATCTGACCAATATTTTATAAGAATTTTATTTATATTGATCACTTACTGTGCTTCCCCCTTTACAGGAACACAGAAGTTCTATTGTTTTAACGTAGTTTTAGGGTTGACGGCTATTATAAGTAATTTTATTTGTAACTAGCTGTACCCAGCATGCGTTGCAATGCACTTTTTACTACTCACCTACCCTATCCGACCTACCTACCCTATCCTACCTACCCTACCCGACGCTACCTACCTACCTACTCTACCCTACCCTACCTACCTACTCTACCCTACCCTACCCTACCCTTACTACCTACCTACCCTACCTACCTACCCTACCCTACCTACCTACCCTACCCTACCTACCTACCCTACCCTACCCTACCTACCTACCCTACCCTACCTACCTACCCTACCCTACCTACCTACCCTACCCACCTACCTACCCTACCCTACCTACCTACCCTACCTACCTACCTACCCTACCCTACCTACCTACCCTACCCTACCTACCTACCCTACCTAACCTACCCTACCTACCTACCCTACCCTACCTACCTACCCTACCCTACCTACCTACCCTATCCTACCTACCTACCCTACCCTACCCTACCCTACCGTATCCTATGTCCTTCTCCTGGCTCTAAACTACCTCCCTGCCAATTTTCAGTTAAATCGGTTCAGCCGTTCTTGAGTTATAAGTGAAGTAACTAACACGACTTTCTTTTATATATATATAGACTAGCTGTTACCCGCGACTTCGTACGCGTTATGTTCGCGATTTGCCTAGTATAAGTTTTTTAGTGAGGAGGTTCTTGATTCCAAATTTTTGTTTTGAATTCGTTACCTGATGTCTCCAGTATTAATACACCATCATCTGGCTAGTCTTTTTCCATCTATGTTGGGGTCGGCATTAAGTCCAACCGGATGCAGCTGAATACTTGGATTTTATATGGAAACGACTGCTTATCTGACTGACACAACCCAGTTAGTACTGGGTTATACGACTGTCATCATCATCTTCCTGCCCTTGTTCCATGTTACTTGCGGTCGGCGCAACACTTTTTGTTCTTCCATGCTCCTCTGTCATTCGTCAAGCTATCATTTACTCCTTTTTATTTCATATTATTTCTCACACAATCCATTCATCGTTTTCTAGGTCTTCCTCTCCGTACCTATCCATCAACATTTATTTTCATCACTTTTTTTGTTTAAATTATAACAACACTAGCTGTTACCCGCGACTTCGTACGCGTTAGTGTCACCTCACACCGAGACGCGACGCTGCGCGCCCATTTTAAAGAGCGATTCAAAATTTAACTTTATTTTCTACACGAATAGATACACATTTCGTTGTGAGAATACGTTGCGCCACGCAGCGCTGCGCCGCGTGACGCCTGTAAAGAAATGTATATCCTTTCGTGTAGAAAATAAAGTTATATTTTGAATCGCTCTATAAAAGTGTGCGCGCAGCGTCGCGTCGCGTCGCGTCTTGGTGAGAGCTGACGCTTAGGGTCGCGATTTGCTTAGAATATGTTTTTTAGTGAGGAGGTTCTTGATTCCAAATTTTTGTTTTGAATTTGTCACCTGATGTCTTCAGTATTAATACACCATCGTCTGGCTTGTCTTTTTCCATCTATGTTGGGGTCGGCATTTAGTCTAACCGGATGCAGCTGTATACTTGGATTATAAATGAAACGACTGCCTATCTGACTTCCACAACCCAGTTAGTACTGTGTTATACGACTGTCATCATCATCTTCCTGCCCTTGTCCCATGTTACTTGCGGTCGGCGCAACACTTTTTGTTCTTCCATGCTCCTCTGTCATTCGTCAAGCTATCATTTATTCCTTTTTCTTTCATATTATTTCTCACACAATCCATTCATCGTTTTCTAGGTCTTCCTCTCCGTCTCCATCCATCAACATTTATTTTCATCACTTTTTTTTTGTTTAAATTATAATCATCTCTGATACATGCAAAAGATTCTTCTTCACAGCCGTGCATTCTGATCCCCTCCTTCCCTTTTACACTACTAAACCGCACCACTGGTGGTGTCGTGATCCACACAATACGACAGGTCTAATCACGGACTTGTATATTTTACCCTTTAACTTGAAGGGCATCCGTGGGTCGCAAGTTATACGACTGTCAAAGATCTACAAATGACAGCCGGTACCAACGAATTAGCGTGTTTTCCGTGGCACAATGGAAACTCGGTACGTAATCGGTGGTCTCCATCCATGGACCAGCCTAGGCAAACGCAACTTAACCTGAAGATCGACCCTAGCGATCTAAATTGATTTTATATGATTATTTTTCATTTGAAAGAACTTCTTTCATGTGTAATCTCCATCTCAATGTTTACAAATCACCCTTCCCGCTCTGGGCGGAGCGGAAGGGAGTGTCAGACGACTTGTACTGACTAAAACTCTTCCATGTTCCTTCTTAGCCCTTTGTGTTCCAAGGCCACGGTATCTCTTTCGAACAATCCCGCAGCCCCGGCAGGCATCGGCCCTTGCCTTGCCTTGACCCCTTCCGATTTGCTGACATCTCTTTTAGGCGCGCGTGGAACACGAACGTGCCGTCGCCACGGCCTGTCTTTGTAAGATGGACGGATTATGAGCAAGCCCTTACTCACCATATACAGACCCGCGTCTACAATGGCCGACGCCCGGGGCGTCTCCCGTGGCGGCTGGGAAGCAAGGCTCTCTCCTCCTCACGTTTCACCACCGCAGAAGGAGGTAACGGCTTCCCATTGCCTCTCGCTCCGCACCTTGGATTGAACCAGGGCCGGACGCGAGAGGTCGCCGCCGCCAATCGCCGCTAAGAGAACACAGCCGCGCTCCGCCCAAGCAGAGGAGTCCTCTACGTTGTGCTTCACCGTGTCCTCTGGGCGTTTCCTCCCGCCCGGTTCGGTGCAGGAACTTCCCGAAACAACCGGGCCCGGTGAGGACCTGCATCAGGTGGAACGTGAGGGGGCCGTGGCGCCTCTTCAGCCACTTCTTAAAGAGGGGACTTATCACCACTATTATGGCGTGCCCTGACCCCAACAAAATAAGGGTAGAATTTTCGAAAATAGTAAACATTCATGTGAAAATTACAAATAGCCCACTAAACTTAACTTTTAACCCAACATTAAACCCACTTGGGGGTGGAATTTCCAAAAATACCTTTCTACCGTACTAAGCACTGGCGAGATTTAAAGTTATTAATAGTTCAAAAGTAGAAGTAGTTCTTGAGTGATTAATCAGTGAGTAAATAGTATTGCGGTTTCATGTATAAATGAAACTAATATTATGTCCTAAGCCAGATCATGACCTGTCTGTCTTGTGGCTTTGATCCAAATCCGTTTAGCTGTTTAGGCGTGAAAAGTTAAAACAGACTGATATAAGGAGACCGTTTATACTGTATCGTTGGTCTAGTGGTCGGAAACGCTACTACTGTGATAAGGTCCTAATTGTTTCGATACACAACGCCGAGTGATGTTTTATTTGATTTTTTTCGATTTTTCGGTTGATTACAATAAGCTCGGCCCTTATGACATGGCACTTAAATATAACTGGCGAAATGTGGGTGTACTAAATGGACACACCTCTGCCAAACCCTTAAGCGATTACAGGCGTGATCTCACGTGACTGCTGTTATTATCTGGTGCTTGTATAGCACCTGTATCTTTGCCAGTTTTCAGAAGAGCTGTCGCACGGGTCGCACCATTGACCAAGTAATACCTACTTACTTACATGTTAGTGAAGTCATTCCGAGATTAACAATTTATTTCTGTGATTTAAAATTTAACGCTGGTGCGACTATATTTAGAGGCGTTTGTGAGAGATTGGCTGGTCAAAATATGCGGGGAACCTGCAGCGTTAATAAAGTAAGCTTATCGGTAACCATATGTTCGAGTCGTTTGGGATTGAAACTTTGCGAGTGTGGGGTCCGAGTACTCATTGCTCACAGCTTTTTTAAGGAAATTGGTACACTCATAGCTTATGATTTCTGAGAACCAAGATCTGGCTTTTACATTGGCCAGAGGCTAAGTATTACTATACATCACCCAGGTAATGTGCCAGCCCATGTTCACTCTTGGGCACATTAGGTACCATTTTTTTAATAAGTTTTTGACGTACTTTATTTTATTGTATCGTTTTTATTCGTGAATTTTTATAGTTTAATTTGGAATGAAATAGATGATTGTTTAACTATTGTTTGCATGGGTCAAAATAACTAAAAGGATGTATAAAACTATTTGATAACGATTACAAAATCTTAAAGCATAAAAAAAAATACAAAATACTTTACGAATTTACGTTACAAAAAAAAATACCAGTTGGGGATCGAACCATGGTCATTTTTGGAAATCATAAAAAAAAACTAAATAAAATACAAAAACTGAACTTCATACTGGCTCAGGTTTGATCCTGAAACATGCGATTCGAGCGGCCGCTAAACCGTCGGGCTACTTACCTCGGTGACAATTGATCCAAAATAGCCGTTCTATTCTAATGCTTGTCATGGCAATTGTCAGTTGTCAAACAGTTGAGGAGTGCGGACATAATGCAATATTGCTCACCTCCTAAACTTATTAGCGTGATAATATATAGCCTATGTCCTTCCCCAGGTTTAAATCTATGTTCTTGGCAAATTCCATTAAGATCCGATCAGCCGTTAAGTCGTGAAAAGGTAACAAACAAACAAACAAACAAACAAACAAACAAACAGAGTGACTTTCGCATTTATAATATTAAGTATGGATATATTATATAATCTCTTAGTTAATCAATTTTTGCTCGTAATTTAATTCGTCAAACATTTTAATTTATTTCAGTTTATTACTTACTGAGTTCCCCCTTTACAGGGACAAAGAAGTACCCACGTACTGTGTTCCCCCTTTACAGGGACACAGAAGTACCAGTGTCCGGTGCCTTCACCTCTCCTCTTGAGCGGATATTGTTGTCTCGACCCCCTCTATACAGGGGTCCGTTTTAATAGTATCCGCCACTGATGATACTGATGTTTCGCACTCCATCCGCAACCTTGAGGACGATGGGCTCCAGGAGCTCGCCGCGATCGTCGGAGAAAGCGGTGCCTTCACCCACTGACGCGCGGAGGAGAATCTCCTTCAGAGAAGACACTCCTCCTGCGTGCCAGAAAGACCCCGCGACCCCGGGGACGCGTCGAGCTCCTGTAAGCGCTCCAAGATCGCTCATGAAGTCTGAGGCCGGGCAACCCAGTCGCATTGCGGAGGCGAGAGCTTGCCTAAATAAAGCTAAGCTTAATTTGGGCAACTCTCGAAACCTCAAGGCCGAGATCAAGACTGCGGTGCTCGAAGCCATAAACAGGCTTTATGAGCTGGTTAAGGAGTCCGAGCAAGATAAGGTCCCTGTTGCACCCGCACCCATAGCCGTACCGGTACCCGCACCCACTGCTGCCTGCGTTCCTCATCCCATATCCATCGAAGTTCTTGCTGGCCAGACTGAGCTCCTAAACACCATGAAGGAGCATATCTCGGAGTTAAGGGACAACTCCGAGAAACTCGAAAAACTCCGAGACAGTCTGGCCAGCAAGGAACGTGTGGGGGAGACAACCTACGCGAGTGTAGCGGCCGTCAGTAAGAGCCATACCGGGGCACAAGCCCCGGAGCGAGCGACGCTGCACTCAGTGGTGGTCTCCTCGACACAGGAAACGGACACGGCGGACGAAGTCCTGGAACGTGTGAGGAAAGCAGTGGATGCGAAGGAGGGCTGGGTGCGAGTGGAAAGAGTTCGCAAGGCCAGGGACCAAAAGGTGATCATGGGGTGCGAAACAGAGGAGGAGAGAAAAAAGCTGCAAAACCGATTAAAATTGGCCGGGGAGAACCTCATCGTCGAGGCTGTGAAGAATCGGGACCCGCTTCTGGTTCTTAGGGACATACTGCTCGTTCACACAGACGAAGAAGTGCTGAAAGCCCTCAGGAACCAGAACCGGGAAATTTTTCACGGCCTCGACGAAAAAGAGCAAAGGATGTCCATAAAATTTAGAAAGCGGACTAGAAACCCACACACAAACAGCATTGTGCTAAGTGTGTCCCCCACGATCTGGGGGCGGGCGCTCGTGGGAGGCAAGCTTCGGATTGACCTCCAACGAGTGCGCGTCGAAGACCAGACGCCTCTGGTGCAGTGCACGCGTTGCTTGGCATACGGGCACGGCAAACGCCTGTGCACGGAGCCAGCTGATCTGTGCAGCTACTGTGGCGGTCCACACCTAGGGTTGGACTGCCCAGTCAAACAGATCGGCGAAGCAGCGGCGTGCATAAATTGCACCAGAGCCAAGCTGGGGGAGCACCAGCACAATGCTTTCAGTAGTGAATGCCCTGTACGTAGGAAGTGGGACGCATTCGCCAGAGCATCGGTAGCTTATTGCTAAAGATGTCGATGCGCCCACTTCCACGTACACAAAGACAACCATTTCGCACTTCTCGACACAACCAGATAGCAGCAGCATTAAGCGAACCACTGGGGTTGGCTTAATGGTGAATGGTAACTGGAGTCACTTTCTTGGGAAAGTGGCTCGAATTATGCTGAACTGTAAGTCAACACTAGTGGTCTCGTCATGTTGTGTCGAGCTTGGGTTACACGACCTATATTACGTTAATGTATTAAAAATAAATATTTTATGTAAAATAAATAGCTTTAAATTTATAGATAGTTAAATATATATCCATACTATCCATACTAATATTATAAATGCGAAAGTCACTCTGTTTGTTTGTTTGTTTGTTTGTTTGTTTGTTTGTTACCTTTTCACGACTTAACGGCTGATCGGATCTTAATGGAATTTGCCAAGAACATAGATTTAAACCTGGGGAAGGACATAGGCTATATATTATCACGCTAATAAGTTTAGGAGGTGAGCAATATTGCATTATGTCCGCACTCCTCAACTGTTTGACAACTGACAATTGCCATGACAAGCATTAGAATAGAACGGCTATTTTGGATCAATTGTCACCGAGGTAAGTAGCCCGACGGTTTAGCGGCCGCTCGAATCGCATGTTTCAGGATCAAACCTGAGCCAGTATGAAGTTCAGTTTTTGTATTTTATTTAGTTTTTTTTTATGATTTCCAAAAATGACCATGGTTCGATCCCCAACTGGTATTTTTTTTTGTAACGTAAATTCGTAAAGTATTTTGTATTTTTTTTTATGCTTTAAGATTTTGTAATCGTTATCAAATAGTTTTATACATCCTTTTAGTTATTTTGACCCATGCAAACAATAGTTAAACAATCATCTATTTCATTCCAAATTAAACTATAAAAATTCACGAATAAAAACGATACAATAAAATAAAGTACGTCAAAAACTTATTAAAAAAATGGTACCTAATGTGCCCAAGAGTGAACATGGGCTGGCACATTACCTGGGTGATGTATAGTAATACTTAGCCTCTGGCCAATGTAAAAGCCAGATCTTGGTTCTCAGAAATCATAAGCTATGAGTGTACCAATTTCCTTAAAAAGGCTGTGAGCAATGAGTACTCGGACCCCACACTCGCAAAGTTTCAATCCCAAACGACTCGAACATATGGTTACCGATAAGCTTACTTTATTAACGCTGCAGGTTCCCCGCATATTTTGACCAGCCAATCTCTCACAAACGCCTCTAAATATAGTCGCACCAGCGTTAAATTTTAAATCACAGAAATAAATTGTTAATCTCGGAATGACTTCACTAACATGTAAGTAAGTAGGTATTACTTGGTCAATGGTGCGACCCGTGCGACAGCTCTTCTGAAAACTGGCAAAGATACAGGTGCTATACAAGCACCAGATAATAACAGCAGTCACGTGAGATCACGCCTGTAATCGCTTAAGGGTTTGGCAGAGGTGTGTCCATTTAGTACACCCACATTTCGCCAGTTATATTTAAGTGCCATGTCATAAGGGCCGAGCTTATTGTAATCAACCGAAAAATCGAAAAAAATCAAATAAAACATCACTCGGCGTTGTGTATCGAAACAATTAGGACCTTATCACAGTAGTAGCGTTTCCGACCACTAGACCAACGATACAGTATAAACGGTCTCCTTATATCAGTCTGTTTTAACTTTTCACGCCTAAACAGCTAAACGGATTTGGATCAAAGCCACAAGACAGACAGGTCATGATCTGGCTTAGGACATAATATTAGTTTCATTTATACATGAAACCGCAATACTATTTACTCACTGATTAATCACTCAAGAACTACTTCTACTTTTGAACTATTAATAACTTTAAATCTCGCCAGTGCTTAGTACGGTAGAAAGGTATTTTTGGAAATTCCACCCCCAAGTGGGTTTAATGTTGGGTTAAAAGTTAAGTTTAGTGGGCTATTTGTAATTTTCACATGAATGTTTACTATTTTCGAAAATTCTACCCTTATTTTGTTGGGGTCAGGGCACGCCATAATAGTGGTGATAAGTCCCCTCTTTAAGAAGTGGCTGAAGAGGCGCCACGGCCCCCTCACGTTCCACCTGATGCAGGTCCTCACCGGGCCCGGTTGTTTCGGGAAGTTCCTGCACCGAACCGGGCGGGAGGAAACGCCCAGAGGACACGGTGAAGCACAACGTAGAGGACTCCTCTGCTTGGGCGGAGCGCGGCTGTGTTCTCTTAGCGGCGATTGGCGGCGGCGACCTCTCGCGTCCGGCCCTGGTTCAATCCAAGGTGCGGAGCGAGAGGCAATGGGAAGCCGTTACCTCCTTCTGCGGTGGTGAAACGTGAGGAGGAGAGAGCCTTGCTTCCCAGCCGCCACGGGAGACGCCCCGGGCGTCGGCCATTGTAGACGCGGGTCTGTATATGGTGAGTAAGGGCTTGCTCATAATCCGTCCATCTTACAAAGACAGGCCGTGGCGACGGCACGTTCGTGTTCCACGCGCGCCTAAAAGAGATGTCAGCAAATCGGAAGGGGTCAAGGCAAGGCAAGGGCCGATGCCTGCCGGGGCTGCGGGATTGTTCGAAAGAGATACCGTGGCCTTGGAACACAAAGGGCTAAGAAGGAACATGGAAGGGTTTTAGTCAGTACAAGTCGTCTGACACTCCCTTCCGCTCCGCCCAGAGCGGGAAGGGTGATTTGTAAACATTGAGATGGAGATTACACATGAAAGAAGTTCTTTCAAATGAAAAATAATCATATAAAATCAATTTAGATCGCTAGGGTCGATCTTCAGGTTAAGTTGCGTTTGCCTAGGCTGGTCCATGGATGGAGACCACCGATTACGTACCGAGTTTCCATTGTGCCACGGAAAACACGCTAATTCGTTGGTACCGGCTGTCATTTGTAGATCTTTGACAGTCGTATAACTTGCGACCCACGGATGCCCTTCAAGTTAAAGGGTAAAATATACAAGTCCGTGATTAGACCTGTCGTATTGTGTGGATCACGACACCACCAGTGGTGCGGTTTAGTAGTGTAAAAGGGAAGGAGGGGATCAGAATGCACGGCTGTGAAGAAGAATCTTTTGCATGTATCAGAGATGATTATAATTTAAACAAAAAAAAAGTGATGAAAATAAATGTTGATGGATGGAGACGGAGAGGAAGACCTAGAAAACGATGAATGGATTGTGTGAGAAATAATATGAAAGAAAAAGGAATAAATGATAGCTTGACGAATGACAGAGGAGCATGGAAGAACAAAAAGTGTTGCGCCGACCGCAAGTAACATGGGACAAGGGCAGGAAGATGATGATGACAGTCGTATAACACAGTACTAACTGGGTTGTGGAAGTCAGATAGGCAGTCGTTTCATATAAAATCCAAGTATACAGCTGCATCCGGTTAGACTAAATGCCGACCCCAACATAGATGGAAAAAGACAAGCCAGACGATGGTGTATTAATACTGAAGACATCAGGTGACAAATTCAAAACAAAAATTTGGAATCAAGAACCTCCTCACTAAAAAACATATTCTAAGCAAATCGCGACCCTAAGCGTCAGCTCTCACCAAGACGCGACGCGACGCGACGCTGCGCGCACACTTTTATAGAGCGATTCAAAATATAACTTTATTTTCTACACGAAAGGATATACATTTCTTTACAGGCGTCACGCGGCGCAGCGCTGCGTGGCGCAACGTATTCTCACAACGAAATGTGTATCTATTCGTGTAGAAAATAAAGTTAAATTTTGAATCGCTCTTTAAAATGGGCGCGCAGCGTCGCGTCTCGGTGTGAGGTGACACTAACGCGTACGAAGTCGCGGGTAACAGCTAGTGTTGTTATAATTTAAACAAAAAAAGTGATGAAAATAAATGTTGATGGATAGGTACGGAGAGGAAGACCTAGAAAACGATGAATGGATTGTGTGAGAAATAATATGAAATAAAAAGGAGTAAATGATAGCTTGACGAATGACAGAGGAGCATGGAAGAACAAAAAGTGTTGCGCCGACCGCAAGTAACATGGAACAAGGGCAGGAAGATGATGATGACAGTCGTATAACCCAGTACTAACTGGGTTGTGTCAGTCAGATAAGCAGTCGTTTCCATATAAAATCCAAGTATTCAGCTGCATCCGGTTGGACTTAATGCCGACCCCAACATAGATGGAAAAAGACTAGCCAGATGATGGTGTATTAATACTGGAGACATCAGGTAACGAATTCAAAACAAAAATTTGGAATCAAGAACCTCCTCACTAAAAAACTTATACTAGGCAAATCGCGAACATAACGCGTACGAAGTCGCGGGTAACAGCTAGTTAAATATATAATTTAAGTATCAAACAAAGTATAAAAACAAAATAAAACTAGAAATGGTTCGGCAAAACAGTATAAGAGTGAAACAAAAGTATCATATATAGATAAAACCAGTAACTAAAATAAAACAAATGGAAGTTACCTAAATAAAGGGTCCAAATACTAAAAATAAAAGTACATAAATATAAAGTTCACTAAATTTAAATATTAAAAATCAAGGATATAACAAAAGAATTTAAAGAAATAGGTTAAAATTAAGAGCACAGAGAAAGGTCTCCTCGGCCTTATTCGAACCCAGCAGCTAAATAAGAATCAAAAACCGAAAACTAAGGTCTCTGATCATGTCAGAGGGACACTGGCGGGGCAGGAGTGTGGTTTTAGCCGGTTCGAGTCCGGCACTACCTCGACTGTCGCACAGCATGTGCGATAGTCGAGGTGTCCGTGGGGATTTCCCACTCCTGCCAAAACAAAAAAAAAAAAAAAAAAAAAAAACTAACCTAACCTAACCTAAAAAAAAAAAAAAAAAAAAACCTAACCTAACCTAACCTTTTTTTTTTTTTTTTTGTTGACGCTGGGAGAAAATGCATTACGCATACCCGTCCATCGGGGGATGGGCGGGCTATGTGGGACTCCCCGGTCTGACCCGGTATACCCACTAAAACGACCCAGCGGCATTCCCGCTTCGTCCTAGTGGCGGGGGTCTGGGAAACCGGCACAGCCTTTACTTCCAGTCCTCCGCCGACGATGACCGGACCGAGCGCGTCCAACGTCCGGCGGCCAAAGGTGGCGGTGGCGAGGTCCTCCGTCCAATGGAGGACGATGGCGTCCCTCGCCTCCCGCCGCACGGCCTCCCGCTCCTCGGCGACGGGGTGCTCCCCGAGCGCCCTGCGATGCGCCGTCCACTCAAACACCCTAGCCAGCACCCAAGCCTCCAACTCCCAAGGAGGGGTGCCGGCCAGAGCGCACGCCGCCGAAAAACCCACCGACCGGTAGGCCCTCGCCACCCGCAGTGCAATGGCCCTTTGGGGCTTGCGGATGGCGGTCGCGTTCTCCCTCCTGTGGAGGGAGTCCGCCCAAATGGGGGCCCCGTACAGGGCCATGCTCCGCAAGATGCCGGCATAGAGGCGCCGGCATTTCGCCTTGGGCCCCCCCAGGTTCGGGAGGAGCCACGAGAGGGCGTCCGCGGCCTTCAACAGGCGCGTCGACAGCCCGCTGAAGTGCGGGCCGAAGCGCCACCTATCGTCCAGCACCAGGCCCAGATATTTCATCCGGGGCTGGACCTCTATACGGACGCCCTCCACGACGATGTGGGCGTCGGGTGGGCAGCGCTGCCGAGGCCCGCGAAAGAACATGGCCTCAGTCTTGTGCAGCGCCACCTTCAATCCCAGGCGGCGGGTCCTCTCTGCAACCAAGGATCCGCCAGCCGAGGCCAGACAGGCCGCGTCCGCGAAACTCCTCCCCCGTGCAGTGAGCAGAGTGTCATCCGCGTAGCAGATGACACTTGTGCCCGGGAGGAGGGCTCCCCACAGCAGCCAATCGAACCCGATGTTCCACAGCGGGGGCCCAAGCACCGACCCCTGTGGAACACCGGACTCTGCGCCGTACCGCCTCACTGTGGCCGTCTTGTCTACGAGGAGGACCTCTCGGTCCTCCAAGTAGCTGGCCAGGAGGCTCCGCAGATATTGGGGCACTCCGTGATACCGGAGCGCCTCCAATATCGTCGAGTGGGGCACGGAGTTGAAGGCATTGGCAATGTCGAATGACACCGCCAGCACTCCGTCCCCCGCCTCGACTGCCTCCTTCACCTGGCCCTTGAGTAGGGCCAGCGCGTCGATCGTCGAACGCCCACGACGGAAACCGAATTGGGCATCCGACAGATCCGGCCCCACCTCCCGCAAATGGCTCCCGAGCCGGGAGGCGACTATCCCCTCGAACAATTTACCGACCTCATCGAGCTACACGACGGGCCGGTATGCCGAGGGGGAGTCCACCGGGCGTCCCACCTTTCGGAGGAGGCAAAGCTGCCCCTCCTTCCACAGTTTCGGGAACTTCCCAGCCGAAAAGCACGCGCTGAAAAGGTCCCGAAACCTGTCCTCCATCTCGGAGGCAGCTATTGCCACCACCCGTGCGGGGACGCCGTCCGGACCGGGGGCCGTCTTCTTGGCGCGGAGGCTGAGTACCCCCGCGTAGATCTCCGCCGCCGTCACCGGGGGGACCTCCTCCTCCGGTGAAGCCGCCCCTTGCGGGGGATCCATTGTTGGTGGGGCGAAGTCGGTCCTGCGCGGAAACAGGGACCAGACCACCCCATCCAGCAGTGCTGGCTCGAGGGTCTCCGACAGTGGGGGACCATAGGGGCGGAGCTGGTTCCGCGCCGCCTTGTATGGCCTCCCATAGGGATCCCTGTCGAGACCCTCCAGCTTCTCGGCCCTCGCCGAGTCTCTCGCAGCGCCCATTGCAGACTTGAGGACCGTCGTCGCCTCTCGGTAGGAGGCGTATAGGCGGTCCTCTTCTGCCCGGACTCGGTTTAGGACGCTGCGCCGCCGGCTGCGCGCGTAGGCCCTGCTGGCCGCCACGCAGGCGGTCCGAAGCCCCTCCAGCTCCTCCGTCCACCAATAAACGGCGCGACGGGGAGGCGGACGGCGAGACCGAGGCATGCTGGAATTGCACACCTCGGTCAGGGCCCCTCTGATCCGAACCGCTGCGGCGTCCACGTCCAGGACCTCAACAGGGGGCGACAGCCAGTCCTGGAGGAAAGCCGCCTCCCTGGCTGCCTCCCGGTCCAGGCGGGTGAGTGCCCACCGCGGGAAGGGAGATTGCCCAGCGCGGGCCATCCCCCCCCCCCTGGGTGGAGATGTCGAACCGCACGTATCGGTGGTCCGACAAGGTCTCCACCATCTCAACCCGCCAGTTCACGACGCGGGCGGCCAGCGCGGGGGTGGCGAACGTGACGTCCACCACCGACCCACCCTGTTGCCGCACACACGTGTGGACCGTCCCCCTGTTGAGGAGGGACATACCGCTTGAGGCCGCCCAGAACTCAACGGCGCGTCCCCGGACGTTGCACCCGGCAGCCGGGTTGCCCTAGGCCGCCGACTTGCCGTTCAGGTCACCCAACACCAAGACCTGGCGAGGCGCCGCCCTCCCTACGACTGCAGTGAGGACTTCCAGGAAATCCTCAAAGTCCGAGAGAGGGCGGTTTGGGGAGAAATAGACCCCGACCAGGGCCATGTCCCCCCACGCGGCGGCCACGTATCCCGGTCCCCTCTCTAAGAGCGAGAGGGGAGGGGAGTCCGTGGAAGACCGCGCCACAAACGCCACCAGGCCGTCCCGGTCACCCAGCAAACGGCCAGGGACCGAGTACGGCTCGGCGACCACCGCCAAGTCCACCAACCACTCAGCCATTGTCTGCATCAGCAGATCTTGGGTTTGGTGGCCCCCCATGCCACAGCGGTAGCAGGTGTCTGACCTGTCTACCGCGGACGGACACAGAGCCCGGGTGTGGCCGATGCCGAAGCACCGGAAACACCTCAGCGGCTGGTCCTCGAGTGCCCTGACCGCACCCGAGCTGAAGCCGACCGTCAGCCGGCCCTTCGCCAGGACGGCTCTGGCAGCGGGAATCGGGCACTCAAGGCGGACGGTGCCCATGCCACCGCGGCCGGGCCTTATGTCCCGACTCTGGACCGCCGCGACGTCGCAGCCCCCTAACGCTGCGACCGCCTCCACCACCTCCTCCTTGGTGACGGAATCGTCGAGATCCGTCACCTCGAGTGTCACCAACTTTACCGGTCGGGCCACCTTGGCGGAGTCCGCGATGACCTCCTGCAGCTTAGCTGCAAAGAGGTCCGCGCGGGCTCCCCCCTCTGCCCCCGGGAACTCGAATAATCGAGCCCCGGCTTGGGTCCGCCGGCAAGACACACTGCCGATACCCAGTTGAGTGGGATCGGCATTGCTACGCGCCCGCACCAAAATGGACGCGTACGTCTCCCCTCGCTCCGCCGCCTCCGCGGTGAGGGTCACCACGACTGCCGCGGTTTTCGGGGAGACTAGCTGCCCCTTTCCCCTCGCTCTACCTCTACCTCCCCGCTTCCCCCCCCCCTCTGCCGGTCGTCTGCGACCGGCTGGGAGCGGGGACGGCTGGGGCGGCAGCCGCGGACTTTTTGGCTTTGCCCCTCCGTCTCCCGACCACTTCCGTCCACTCATTGGACGGGGTGGTCGAGGCGAGAAGGGCGTCCTGCTCCGCCGCCTCCGCGGTGAGGGCCACCACGACGGCCGCGGCCTTTGGGGAGACCAGCTGCCCCTTTCCCCTCTCTCTACCTCTACCTCCCCGCTTCCCCCCCCCCTCTGCAAGTCGTCTGCGAGCGGTTGCTTCCAGCTCTTGCTGGAGCTGCGCCTAACCTAACCTAACCTTTTTTTTTTTTTTTTTTTTGTTGCGGGGTGGAAAATCCGGAAACGGATGTCCTCCGCCTGGGGAGGGCGGAGAGGTCTGTCAGGCTCCAACTGACTAAAAACCACCCCGGTGTTCCATCTCTCACCTACGCCAGGGGTCGCGGGAACGTACGACTCTTCCGCAACCCCCGGCTGGTGCCGGCCCGCTACGGCGGGCCTCTCGGATCTCGGGTCGAGGGGGGGGAGGTGTCTGACTCCCCCCGCGACGTCTCAGAGGGGCGCGCGTGGAACACTACGCGCCGCCACCTCGGGTCCGATGTATAGGGGGCGACAGACGTCCCCACGTCCGTCGCCCCTGGACCCATTTAGGGGGGCTGGAAGAGGGCGTTGTCCACCCTCCGCCGACGCCCGGTGCGCCTGCTGCGGACCGGATGAGAGGTCGTGATCTCCCTCTCCCTTTCCGCAGCCTCCTTCTGCGAGATGACTGTTTCGCAGAAGGAAACCACTGCGTCCCAAGACTCCTCGCTACCGACCATCAAGTTCACAACGGCCGGCAGCGAGAGGTCACTGCCTACTCCAGAGATGAGGGCACAGCGCGGCTCCTCCCAAGCGGCACACTCTGCCAGCGTGTGCCAGGCCGTGTCCTCTCGACAGTCGACGCAGTGGTGGCACCGTGCGTCCGGCTCCCAGTTTATGCGACACAGGTACTTCCCGAAGCAACCATGCCCCGAGAGCACCTGCGCCACCCGAAACGACAGGGAGCCGTGCCTTCTCCCGAGCCAGAGATCGAGCACTGGCCGGATCGCCTCGATGATGTTGAGGCCGGCGGTAGGGCGTGAAAGCCCGTCCCGCCATTCCACCACCAGGACCTCGTGAAGCTGCGACCGACGCTGCTCCAGCTGTCGCTGCATCGGTCGCTCGCCTCGCGCCCGCATTTCCTCGCGCCACCGATACAGTGACGCGAGAACTCTCGCCTCCAGGTCCCAGGGCGGGGATCCGGCCAGTGCGCAAGCCGCCTCGTAGGAGATCGTGCGATATCCCCTGATGACTCTGACGGCCATCGCCCTCTGCGGTTTCCGCAGGACTGCGATGCTGCCGGCCGTCAGGTCAGCCGCCCAGATCGGGGCCCCGTATAGGGCGATCGATCGCACGATCCCCACGTAGAGCCGCCTACAGACGGCGCTCGGGCCCCCCCGATTGGGAAGCAGCGTTGACAGCGCCCCAGCCGCGCCCAACAACTTTTTTTTTTTTTTTTATTAAGTGATGAAAAATGCCTAACGCATACCGCGCCGTCCGGGGAGACGGTTTGGTTGTGTGGGGCTTGCACCCACTAAAAAACACCACCGTGAGCCTACTGTCGCTTTGGTGGATGGGCCACGAGAACTGCTACGCATGACATTCGCGACCCACCCAGCGTAGCCCGCCTCCGGGCACCAACTCCTTTGGCGATGTCCGGGCTCACCTGAGACATCGCCACCGCTCGCGAGGGCCGTGCAATGCGACAGCGATAGACTCCCCGATCTATCGCCCGCTGGCACCTCCTAAGGCGGCATCAGGTCGCCATGGCGCCTCCTCCGCCGCCCTGTCTTCCTGCGACGAATCGCGTCAGCGAGGGCGTCTTCCTCCCTGACGCGCTCCGCCGCTTCCTTCTGCGAGATGACGTCCTCGCAGAAGGATGCCACTGCTTCCCAAGCCCCCACGCTGTCAACCATGCCCTTGGCCACAGCCGGCAAGGAGAGGTCTGCCCCGATTGCTGCCGCGAGAGCACGGCGCTGCACCACCCAAGCTGGGCAATGCTCGAGGGTGTGAAGGGCCGTGTCCTCGCTGCAGCCACACTGGTGACACACGGGAGTCGCCTCCCGTCTGGCCACTTTGTACAGGTATTTGCCAAAGCAGCCATGCCCTGACAACACCTGCACTATACGGAAGGTCAACGTCCCGTGTCGCCTCCGTACCCACTGTTCCAGGATCGGCTGGATAGCCCCCACGGTTCAGTGTCCTGCGCTGGGCGTCTCCAGCCTCACCCTCCACAGCCTCAGGGTTTGGGCTTGAGCCTCCCTGCGCCACCTCATGACCAGCTCAGGCGGCGGGCGTCTGCCGCTCTCTGCCTGCAGGTCTGCGCCTCGTTGGTAGATTTCGGCGAGCACTCGGGCCTCCAAGTCCCACGGGGGTGTGCCCGCAAGGGCGCATGCCGCTTCCGTGGACACAGTGCGGTATCCGCGTATGACCCTGACCGCCATGACTCTCTGTGGCCTCCGCAGTAGAGCCATGTTCTGGGCGGACAGGGACTCCGCCCACACCGGGGCCCCGTAGAGTGCCATCGAGCGAACCACCCCTGTATATAGCCGTCGGCAAACCAAATTCGGTCCGCCCAGGTTCGGCAACAGCCGGCTGAGGGCAGAAGCCGTGCCGATCAGCTTCGGCACAAGCTGAGCAAAGTGCTCGCCGAAATTCCACCTCCGGTCCAAAACCAGGCCCAGGTATTTCATGCTTGCCCGCACCGCTATCCTTACACCACCGATAGTTAGGTGTGAGCCAGCCGGGTGCCGGCGTCGGGGCGCATGGAATACTAGGGCCTCCGTCTTTTCGAGCGCCACTCTAAGGCCCAGTGCCTCGATTCGTTCCACGACGAGGGACGCACCTTCGACAACAGAGCGTGCCGCTTCCTCGTAGTTCTCTCCCCGGGCCGTGACGAGAGTGTCGTCAGCGTAGCAGATGATGCCCTGCCCGGGGGAGAGCACACTGCGCAGCGCCCAGTCGTAGCCTATGTTCCACAAGGGCGGACCCAACACCGACCCCTGTGGAACACCGCATGCAATGGCCCTGCGCGAAACATGGCCGTCTTGTCCCTCGTAGCAGACGAACCGCCCCTGCAGGTAATCCGCTACCAGCTGCCTCAAGTAGACGGGCACCTTATGGTAGCGGAGCGCCTCACCAATGCAGTCGAACGGCAGAGTGTTGAACGCGTTAGCGATGTCTAAAGACACTGCCAACAACACCCCACCCCGCGCGACAGCATCCCTCGCCTCGGCCTTGAGACGCAAAATTGCGTCTATTGTCGAACGCCCAGCCCGGAAACCGAACTGGGCGTCCGACAAGTTGGGACCGACCGCTTCCAAGTGCCGGACGATGCGGGTAGCGAGAATCTTCTCTAGCATCTTCCCCACCTCGTCCAGCAGGACAATTGGCCTGTACGCGGATGGGGACTCCAGAGGCCGTCCCGGCTTCTGTAGCAGCACCAGTCGACCTTCCTTCCAGGCCTTAGGGAACCGCCTCGACATCAAGCACGCATCGAACAGCTCCCTAAGCTTGTCTTCTAGTGCCGCCTTCAGTGCCAGGGCCAGCACCCTTGCATGAACCCCGTCCGGTCCGGGGGCAGTCCTCTTGGACCGCACCCGTACAATGGCTGCTTCCATTTCTGCGTCCGATATGGGGGGAGTCTCCGCCTCCGCATCCTGTTTAGCCTCCGCTTCGGCCATGGTCGGGGGAGGGTGATCCGCTCGATCCGGGAACAGCGTTTCCACGACCCTAACGAGGAACTGAGGCTGGAGGGTTTCCGTCAGTGGGGGGCCTTTGGCACGGAGTTTCTTCCGCGCCGCACGGTATGGACGCCCCCAGGGATCACGGTTTAGGTCCTCCAGTGCCTCAGATCTCGACTGCTCCTTCGCTCGACAGATTGCCAACTGCAGAGCCCCCCGAGTATTGCGGTATGACTCATGCAGTTGGGACTGAAGGGTCTCCAGTTCTACACTGCGGCGGCGTAACTTGCGGACCTGCGAGTAGACCCTCCGGGCAATTATACAGGCCGCGCGGAGGTCATCTATCTCTTGGGACCACCAGTATACCGCTCGCTTTGGGGGTTGCCTTCGAGAGCGAGGCATGGCTGCATCGCATACAGCCGCCATGGCGTTGCGAAATCGGTCAGCCCCTGCATCAGCAGAGGGGCTGCTGGAGGCGGCAGAAACAGCCAAGCCTGGACAATGGCTGCCTCCTCTAGGAGGTCCCCGTCAAGCCGCCTCACTGCCCACCGCAGGAATTGCCGAGCAGGGCGCCAGCCAACCTAACCTAACCTAACCTAACCAGTTGCACTCGGTCTCTCGAGCGGTAAGCAGCAAAAACTCACGCGCTCCGCACTTAAAAATACAAAATAATTGGTTTTTCTGCTCGTATTATCACAAGTGAAGTGTCAGTGGATGCGGAAAATTGTGCCGCACAAAGTGACGTGAAAAATTTTTGTCGGACTTCAGTGACAAAGAAGTTTTCAGCGAAAAACCTTATTTTTAGAGGTTAGGCGAAAAACTACAAACAGGAAAACGCAAACGCTGCTGAATCCAGATCGGGGACCCCCTGTTTTTTCACCGGCTTCCTGTGGACATCTTGGTTCCCGACCACCTGGACTACCAAAAACCACCCTGACGGCTCGCAACTTTGAGTTATTCAGGAAATTGTAAAAACCACGTGCCCTGAAAAAGTGGAAGCAGTGGAGCCAGCGGCGTGAAACTTGGCGTCAACTTGGACCCCTATTGGAAAAGGCGAGTGCAACTTACTTTGGATTTTTACGACAACTGGTATATTTAATATAACAGTTGAAACTTACAAACTTTCAACATATATATCTCCGGACAGAAGACCTTTTTGAATTTTTTTCAACTGCAGCCTGGTGCGCGCTTATCAGAAGAATAGAAACCTTAAGTTTTAGATTTTGAGTTATAATAGTTTTAAAGTTACACCATCCATACTATCCATACTAATCCATACTAATCCATACTTCCATACTAATATTATAAATGCGAAAGTCACTCTGTTTGTTTGTTTGTTTGTTTGTTTGTTAGTTTGTTTGTTTGTTACCTTTTCACGACTAAACGGCTGATCGGATCTTAATGGAATTTGGCAAGAAGATAGATTTAAACCTGGGGAAGGACATAGGCTATATATTATCACGCTAATAACTTTAGGAGGTGAGCAATATTGCATTATGTCCGCACTCCTTAACTGTTTGACAACTGACAATTGTCATAACAAGCATTAGAATAGAACGGCTATTTTAAACCAATTGTCACCGAAGTAAGTAGCCCGACGGTTAAGCGGCCGCTCGAATCGCATGTTCCAGGATCAAACCTGAGCCAGTATGAAATTCACTTTTTGTATTTTATTTTGGTTTTTAATACTGTATGATTTCCGAGAATGACCATGGTTCGAGCCCCAACTGGTTTTTTTTTGTAACGTAAATTTGTAAAGTATTTTGTATTTTTTTTTAAATGCTTTAAGATTTTCTAATCATTACCAAATAGTTTTATACATCCTTTTAGTTATTTTGACCCATGTAAACAATAGTTAAACAATCATCTATTTCATTCCCACAAACTTATAAAAAAACTGGTACCTAATGTGCCCAAAAGTGAACATGGGCTGGCACATTACCTGGGTGATGTATAGTAATACTTAGCCTCTGGCAAAAGCCAGATCTTGGTTCTCAGAAATCATAAGCTATGAGTGTAGCAATTTCGTTAAAAAGGCTGTGAGCAATGAGTACTCGGACCCCACACTCGCAAAGTTTCAATCCCAAACGACTCGAACATATGGTTACCGATAAGTTTACTTTGTAGCGACCACAAAAAGTAACACACTACAAAAAGTACTACAGCGCCATCTACGACACTACGGAGGAACTAACATCAATATCCTACAAGCAAAGTTTACATCGACTTCAGTATATATAGAGAAACCCGATAACAACTATCGGGCAGTTGCCCACCAGACATAACACCTGCCTGGTCGGAGGATCCAGGGATCCTTCCTTTTCTAAGGAGTATCGAGGAACTTTACACCCTGTTCCTCATACCCCTAAAACTTTATTAACGCTGCTTGAGGTTCCCCGCATGTTTTGACCAGCCAATCTCTCACAAACGCCTATAAATATCGTCGCGCCAGCGTTAAAATTTTAAATCACAGAAATACATTGTTAATCTTAGAATTACTTCGCTAACATGTAAGTAAGTAGGTATTACTTGGTCAATGGTGCGACCCGTGCGACAGCTCTGCTGAAAACTGGTAAAGACACAGGTGCCATGCAAGCACCAGATAATAACGGCAGTCACGTAAGATCACGCCTGTAATCGCTTAAGGGTTTGGCAGAGGTGTGTCCATTTAGTACACCCACATTTCGCCAGTTATGTTTAAGTGCCATGTAATAAGGGTCGAGCTTATTATAATCAAACGAAAAATAAAAAACAAATAAAACACCGCCCGGCGTTGTGTATCGAACCAAGGACCTTATACACAGTAGTAGCGTTTCCGACCACTAGACCAACGATACAGTATAAACGGTTTATATATATCAGTCTGTTTTAACTTTTCACGCCTAAACAGCTAAACGGATTTGGATCAAAGCCACAAGAGAGACAGGTATGATCTGGCTTAGGACATAATATTAGTTTCATTTATACATGACACCGCAATACTATTTACTCACTGATTAATCACTCAAGAACTACTTCTACTTTTGAACTATTTAACTTTAAATCTCGCCAGTGCTTAGTTAGGTAGAAAGGTATTTTTGGAAATTCCACCCCCAAGTGGGTTTAATGTTAAGTTTAGTGGGCTATTTGTAATTTTCACATGAATGTTTACTATTTTTGAAAATTCTACCCTTATTTTTGTTGGGGTCAGGGCACGCCATAATAGTGGTAATAAGTCTAACTTTCTTTAAGAAGTGGCTGGAGAGGCGCCACGGCGCCCTCACGTTCCACCTGCCGCAGGTCCTCACCGGGCCCGGTTGTTTCGGGAAGTTCTTGCACCGAACCGGGCGGGAGGAAACGCCCGGGTGTTACCACTGCGAGGATCGCCAAGAGGACACGGTGGAGAACAACGTAGAGTACTCCTCTGCTTGGGCGGAGCGCGGCCGTGTTCTCTTAGCGGCGATTGGCGGCGGCGACCTCTCGCGTCCGGCCCTGGTTCAATCCAAGGTGCGGAGCGAGGGGCAATGGGAAGCCGTTACCTCCTTCTGCGGTGGCGAAACGTGAGAGGGAGAGAGCCTTGCTTCCCAGCCGCCACGGGAGACGCCCCGGGCGTCGGCCATTGTAGACGCGGGTCTGTTGATTTTGACTAAGGGCTTGCATATAATCCGTCCGTCTTACGACGACAGGCCGTGGCGACGGGACGTTCGTGTTCCACGCGCGCCTAAAAGAGATGTCAGCAAATCGGAAGGGGTCAAGGCAAGCCAAGGGCCGATGCCTGCCGGGGCTGCGGGATTGTTCGAAAGAGATACCGTGGCCCTGAAACACAAATGTCTGAGAAGGAACATGGAAGGGTTTTAGTCAGTACAAGTCGTCTGACACTCCCTTCCGCTCCACCCAGAGCGGGAGGGGTCATTTGATGATTTTCCATCTCAATGAAAAGGGGTTTGCAAACATTGAGATGGAGATTACACTTGAAAGAAGTTCTTTCAAATGAAAAATAATCATATAAAATCAATTTAGATCGCTAGGGTCGATCTTCAGGTTAAGTTGCGTTTGCCTAGGTTGGTCCATGGATGGAGACCACCGATTACGTACCGAGTTTCCATTGTGCCACGGAAAGCACGCTAATTCGTTGGTACCGGCTGTCATTTGTAGATCTTTGACAGTCGTATAACTTGCGACCCACGGATGCCCTTCAAGTTAAAGGGTAAAATATACAAGTCTGTGATTAGACCTGTCGTATTGTGTGGATCACGACACCACCAGTGGTGCGGTTTAGTAGTGTAAAAGGGAAGGAGGGGATCAGAATGCAGGGCTGTGAAGAAGAAGGAAAAAAGATTGCGTGTATCAGAGTTGATTATAATTTAAACAAAAAAAGTGATGAAAATAAATGTTGATGGATAGGTACGGAGAGGAAGACCTAGAAAACGATGAATGGATTGTGTGAGAAATAATATGAAATAAAAAGGAGTAAATGATAGCTTGACGAATGACAGAGGAGCATGGAAGAACAAAAAGTGTTGCGCCGACCGCAAGTAACATGGGACAAGGGCAGGAAGATGATGATGACAGTCGTATAACCCAGTACTAACTGGGTTGTGGAAGTCAGATAAGCAGTCGTTTCCATATAAAATTCAAGTATTCAGCTGCATCCGGTTGGACTTAATGCCGACCCCAACATAGATGGGAAAAGACTAGCCAGATGATGGTGTATTAATACTGGAGACATCAGGTAACGAATTCAAAACAAAAATTTGGAATCAAGAACCTCCTCACTAAAAAACTTATTCTAGGCAAATCGCGAACATAACGCGTACGAAGTCGCGGGTAACAGCTAGTATTATAAATGCGAAAGTCACTCTGTTTGTTTGTTTGTTTGTTTGTTTGTTTGTTTGTTTGTTTGTTACCTTTTCACGACTTAACGGCTGATCGGATCTTAATGGAATTTGCCAAGAACATAGATTTAAACCTGGGGAAGGACATAGGCTATATATTATCACGCTAATAAGTTTAGGAGGTGAGCAATATTGCATTATGTCCGCACTCCTCAACTGTTTGACAACTGACAATTGCCATGACAAGCATTAGAATAGAACGGCTATTTTGGATCAATTGTCACCGAGGTAAGTAGCCCGACGGTTTAGCGGCCGCTCGAATCGCATGTTTCAGGATCAAACCTGAGCCAGTATGAAGTTCAGTTTTTGTATTTTATTTAGTTTTTTTTTATGATTTCCAAAAATGACCATGGTTCGATCCCCAACTGGTATTTTTTTTTGTAACGTAAATTCGTAAAGTATTTTGTATTTTTTTTTATGCTTTAAGATTTTGTAATCGTTATCAAATAGTTTTATACATCCTTTTAGTTATTTTGACCCATGCAAACAATAGTTAAACAATCATCTATTTCATTCCAAATTAAACTATAAAAATTCACGAATAAAAACGATACAATAAAATAAAGTACGTCAAAAACTTATTAAAAAAATGGTACCTAATGTGCCCAAGAGTGAACATGGGCTGGCACATTACCTGGGTGATGTATAGTAATACTTAGCCTCTGGCCAATGTAAAAGCCAGATCTTGGTTCTCAGAAATCATAAGCTATGAGTGTACCAATTTCCTTAAAAAGGCTGTGAGCAATGAGTACTCGGACCCCACACTCGCAAAGTTTCAATCCCAAACGACTCGAACATATGGTTACCGATAAGCTTACTTTATTAACGCTGCAGGTTCCCCGCATATTTTGACCAGCCAATCTCTCACAAACGCCTCTAAATATAGTCGCACCAGCGTTAAATTTTAAATCACAGAAATAAATTGTTAATCTCGGAATGACTTCACTAACATGTAAGTAAGTAGGTATTACTTGGTCAATGGTGCGACCCGTGCGACAGCTCTTCTGAAAACTGGCAAAGATACAGGTGCTATACAAGCACCAGATAATAACAGCAGTCACGTGAGATCACGCCTGTAATCGCTTAAGGGTTTGGCAGAGGTGTGTCCATTTAGTACACCCACATTTCGCCAGTTATATTTAAGTGCCATGTCATAAGGGCCGAGCTTATTGTAATCAACCGAAAAATCGAAAAAAATCAAATAAAACATCACTCGGCGTTGTGTATCGAAACAATTAGGACCTTATCACAGTAGTAGCGTTTCCGACCACTAGACCAACGATACAGTATAAACGGTCTCCTTATATCAGTCTGTTTTAACTTTTCACGCCTAAACAGCTAAACGGATTTGGATCAAAGCCACAAGACAGACAGGTCATGATCTGGCTTAGGACATAATATTAGTTTCATTTATACATGAAACCGCAATACTATTTACTCACTGATTAATCACTCAAGAACTACTTCTACTTTTGAACTATTAATAACTTTAAATCTCGCCAGTGCTTAGTACGGTAGAAAGGTATTTTTGGAAATTCCACCCCCAAGTGGGTTTAATGTTGGGTTAAAAGTTAAGTTTAGTGGGCTATTTGTAATTTTCACATGAATGTTTACTATTTTCGAAAATTCTACCCTTATTTTGTTGGGGTCAGGGCACGCCATAATAGTGGTGATAAGTCCCCTCTTTAAGAAGTGGCTGAAGAGGCGCCACGGCCCCCTCACGTTCCACCTGATGCAGGTCCTCACCGGGCCCGGTTGTTTCGGGAAGTTCCTGCACCGAACCGGGCGGGAGGAAACGCCCAGAGGACACGGTGAAGCACAACGTAGAGGACTCCTCTGCTTGGGCGGAGCGCGGCTGTGTTCTCTTAGCGGCGATTGGCGGCGGCGACCTCTCGCGTCCGGCCCTGGTTCAATCCAAGGTGCGGAGCGAGAGGCAATGGGAAGCCGTTACCTCCTTCTGCGGTGGTGAAACGTGAGGAGGAGAGAGCCTTGCTTCCCAGCCGCCACGGGAGACGCCCCGGGCGTCGGCCATTGTAGACGCGGGTCTGTATATGGTGAGTAAGGGCTTGCTCATAATCCGTCCATCTTACAAAGACAGGCCGTGGCGACGGCACGTTCGTGTTCCACGCGCGCCTAAAAGAGATGTCAGCAAATCGGAAGGGGTCAAGGCAAGGCAAGGGCCGATGCCTGCCGGGGCTGCGGGATTGTTCGAAAGAGATACCGTGGCCTTGGAACACAAAGGGCTAAGAAGGAACATGGAAGGGTTTTAGTCAGTACAAGTCGTCTGACACTCCCTTCCGCTCCGCCCAGAGCGGGAAGGGTGATTTGTAAACATTGAGATGGAGATTACACATGAAAGAAGTTCTTTCAAATGAAAAATAATCATATAAAATCAATTTAGATCGCTAGGGTCGATCTTCAGGTTAAGTTGCGTTTGCCTAGGCTGGTCCATGGATGGAGACCACCGATTACGTACCGAGTTTCCATTGTGCCACGGAAAACACGCTAATTCGTTGGTACCGGCTGTCATTTGTAGATCTTTGACAGTCGTATAACTTGCGACCCACGGATGCCCTTCAAGTTAAAGGGTAAAATATACAAGTCCGTGATTAGACCTGTCGTATTGTGTGGATCACGACACCACCAGTGATGCGGTTTAGTAGTGTAAAAGGGAAGGAGGGGATCAGAATGCACGGCTGTGAAGAAGAATCTTTTGCATGTATCAGAGATGATTATAATTTAAACAAAAAAAAAGTGATGAAAATAAATGTTGATGGATGGAGACGGAGAGGAAGACCTAGAAAACGATGAATGGATTGTGTGAGAAATAATATGAAAGAAAAAGGAATAAATGATAGCTTGACGAATGACAGAGGAGCATGGAAGAACAAAAAGTGTTGCGCCGACCGCAAGTAACATGGGACAAGGGCAGGAAGATGATGATGACAGTCGTATAACACAGTACTAACTGGGTTGTGGAAGTCAGATAGGCAGTCGTTTCATATAAAATCCAAGTATACAGCTGCATCCGGTTAGACTAAATGCCGACCCCAACATAGATGGAAAAAGACAAGCCAGACGATGGTGTATTAATACTGAAGACATCAGGTGACAAATTCAAAACAAAAATTTGGAATCAAGAACCTCCTCACTAAAAAACATATTCTAAGCAAATCGCGACCCTAAGCGTCAGCTCTCACCAAGACGCGACGCGACGCGACGCTGCGCGCACACTTTTATAGAGCGATTCAAAATATAACTTTATTTTCTACACGAAAGGATATACATTTCTTTACAGGCGTCACGCGGCGCAGCGCTGCGTGGCGCAACGTATTCTCACAACGAAATGTGTATCTATTCGTGTAGAAAATAAAGTTAAATTTTGAATCGCTCTTTAAAATGGGCGCGCAGCGTCGCGTCTCGGTGTGAGGTGACACTAACGCGTACGAAGTCGCGGGTAACAGCTAGTGTTGTTATAATTTAAACAAAAAAAGTGATGAAAATAAATGTTGATGGATAGGTACGGAGAGGAAGACCTAGAAAACGATGAATGGATTGTGTGAGAAATAATATGAAATAAAAAGGAGTAAATGATAGCTTGACGAATGACAGAGGAGCATGGAAGAACAAAAAGTGTTGCGCCGACCGCAAGTAACATGGAACAAGGGCAGGAAGATGATGATGACAGTCGTATAACCCAGTACTAACTGGGTTGTGTCAGTCAGATAAGCAGTCGTTTCCATATAAAATCCAAGTATTCAGCTGCATCCGGTTGGACTTAATGCCGACCCCAACATAGATGGAAAAAGACTAGCCAGATGATGGTGTATTAATACTGGAGACATCAGGTAACGAATTCAAAACAAAAATTTGGAATCAAGAA
The DNA here is from genome assembly GCA_963082945.1 of Cerastis leucographa. Lineage (NCBI taxonomy): Eukaryota > Metazoa > Arthropoda > Insecta > Lepidoptera > Noctuidae > Cerastis > Cerastis leucographa. The sequence continues at coordinate 142,958 of OY720365.1, forward strand.
CCTCCTCACTAAAAAACTTATACTAGGCAAATCGCGAACATAACGCGTACGAAGTCGCGGGTAACAGCTAGTAATTTACATAAAAACCATATTTTTAAAATTTTTGACTTGGTTTTTAATTTTTTTATTTGTTGTTTTATTTAAATTGTAGCGCTTTATTTATAGTATTTTATACAAATTTTTCAGAATTTTTTGACCAATATCTCCAAAGATATTGAATTTTAATTGTTTTTCTACCATAATTCTAAATTAAATAGAAATAAATTATTTTTGATCCCAGGAGATTGTTCAATATACCCATTGCGACCAAATTAAGCCCAAACTCGGGCTATATATCTTGTACTTTGGCCGTTTTGACAAAAACGCGCCATCTTGGTTTTTTGGTTTTTATTTTTAAGACAGGATATCTTGAAAACCGCTGGCTTGTTTTTACTCATTTTTCCACTTTAGCCAGTAGTTTTCAGTTGACTTTAAGTGTATCTGGTTTTCAGCCTGTTTCAGGACATACAAATTTTTGTCGCTGAAATTGCTTTCAGGAGATACTTTAAGTGACGCCGAGCTGTACATCCAAAACCCCGTCCTTCTGTGACGAAGGGTTCCGAAGTTACGGACATTTCAAATCGACCTTTGACAGCTCGGCGGCCATTTTGTTTAGCTTCAAACCGCCATAACTTCTGAACCAGAGGTCGTGGGAGATCGCAGTTTTGTATTTCTAGGTCAGGGACTCATAGTCCTACATACCCCACATTTTCAGGCGGTTTGGAGCTAAAAAATTTCAGGACCCTGAAAGCGGTTTCAGCGGACAGCGGAGCTCAGGCCGAGTCGGGAGAGCCCAAACTCGAGGTGTCTACGGCTTTCCCGAAAGAAGTTATCCGTGGTCAAAGACTGACTTTGACAGCACCGCGGCCATTTTGTAAAATCTTAAAACGGCCATAACTTCCTAACGGACAGTCGTAGAGGGCTGGGGTCTTCGCTGGACATACCAGTAAGGTTTAGGGCATAAGATAGGATAGCTTTCAGGCGTTTTCAGGAAGCCAAGATTTTTCAGCCTGAAAACCGTTCCGGTGGATTGGTCTCACCGAGCCAACTTCGAAGAGCCTAAACACCGGAGTTTTTGGACCGGTGGTTCCGGAGATATCCTCTTGAAACCACTTTGGGTTTTTATTTTTGGAAAAAACCAAATATTTCAAGTTGGGATATCTCCGCAACCCTTTGGTGTAATTGCACCGAGTTTGGGTTCATTCGAGAGGACTCGGTGGGAGCTGTCCACTGGACTCAACGGAACGACTCTACGTAGAGTCCTTCGAAAAATCGCTCTACATTTAGGGGTTTTTTGACTCGGATGGAAAAAAAAAAAAACTGTTTTCCGACTGATTAGTTGTGACCCGCCCTTTTTTGAGCGTTGGATCGTGACTCTAAGTAGAGACTGTAGATATTTTAGACTAACTTCTTTATTTTATATTGCATCTGTGTTCTACGAAGGCTTTATTGAGCCTGACTGTAGCTTCTGTTCTTTGCGACGCAACGAGCATCCACTAGTTTTCTTGTGACTTTTTGTTTATATTTCCATTTATTATTTTATTTAGACTGCACACACTCTTTACACTGTGTGCAGACCTGTACTGTTGTGTTTTCATATACACCTGACGCATTCCTCTGACAATGTTTGCCACTCCACCTGTGAAGTCTGTAGAGGGAAGGGAGACACAAAAATCCCCGCCAAAAACACAGACGCTCTCGTCTGGTGTTAGACGCAGTGTCGAAAAACAATTTTCTCCGTCAAGGTCGCAGGCGACCTCGTCTAGCGTCAGGCAGAGCGTCGAAAAGTTGGAGGCCGCGGGAACAGAACCGCAAAACCTGACGCCATCCACAAGTAAAGTTCAAATCCAAACACTTCCCAGACAGGTTCTTGCAACGCGCTTGGCCGAAGCCAAAGCTAACGTGGTTAAAGCCAAAACAAATATTAATAACTCACGAAACATCCGAACCGACATTAAAACGAACGTTCTAGAAGCGGTTGACAAACTTTTCCAGATAATAAAAGAGGCAGAAACAGAAATTAAACGACTGAAAAGAACTGAAGAGAAACCTGCATCTGAGAGCATTACCAACCCTTGTTTAACACCTGACAAGACGCTTCAAAAAGAGTTCGATGATAGTCTTATAATCGCGCAATTAAAAGAGCAGAGCGGACTAATCATCGAAAACGGCAGAAAGATGGATGACTTAAAAGATACGTTGGAACAACAGCAACAATTAATCAGCGCAAAAAGCTACGCAGAGGCAACGGCAGCCAGATCCACCCTGCACCCACCTCCACAGAACCCACTGCTCTCGGTAGTTGTCTCGTCCCAGGACGACAACGACACCGGAGATCAAGTTCTAACAAAAATTAGAGAGGCGGTGAACGCCAAGGAAGGATGGATCAGGGTGGAGAGGACCCGCAAAGGTAAGGACAGGAAAGTCATCATGAGTTGTAACTCGGATGAAGACCGACAGAAGGTAAAGCAGAGGCTAGAAAACTCCGGAAAGAACTTAGTCGTGGAAGAAGTCAAGAACCGAGACCCCCTCCTGAAGCTCGCCGACGTCCTAACTGTGAACTCTGATGAGGACGTCATCAGGGCCTTCAGGAACCAAAACCGGGGCATCTTCCACGATCTAAAGGAGAATGAAGATAGACTTGAAATAAAGTACAAAAGGAAAGCCCGAAACCCACATACTAACCACATTGTCCTGAGCGTCTCTCCGGCCATCTGGAGACGGGCGACCGACGCCGGTGCGGTCTATATCGACCTCCAACGCATCCGGGTGTGGGATCAATCACCGTTGGTACAATGCTCGAGATGCCTGGGATATGGCCACAGCAAGAGGTTCTGCTCAGCACCAACAGACCTGTGTAGCCACTGCGGAGGACCGCATCCCAGGGCACAATGCACAGTATGGCTTACAGGAAGCGAACCCACTTGCAGAAACTGCACAGCGGCCGAGCTTGAAAGAAACGACCACAACGCTTTCAGCCAAGAATGCCCAATACGCAGGAAGCGCGACGCTATAGCTCGCATGTCGGTCGCCTATTGCTAAGGGCGCCCAGGAGACCATCAGCAACCCAAACCCCTATAAAATAGTGCAGGCCAACCTCCAGCGAAAACGGCTGGCGACCAACGAGCTTCTGACCGAAGCGAACAAGCGCGGGGTCGCCATTGCTCTCCTCCAAGAACCATACGTCGGCGGGGCAAGAGTAATGAGGAGTCATAGAGGCGTTCGGGTCTTCCAGAGCACTGACATCGGAGATGGGACTGTTAAGGCCGCAATAGCGGTTTTCGACAAAGACCTCATCGTCGAGCAGTACCCGAAACTCACCACAAACAACATCACCGTGGTGGGGATCCGAACCAGTGCCTGGAAGATCACACTAGTCTCCCTTTATTTCGAGCCAGACCAGCCAATTGAACCATACCTCGACCACCTCAAACGTGTTGGGGAGGAGGTAGGTTCCAGAATGTGGATTATTGGAGGAGATGCAAACGCTAAAAGTACCTGGTGGGGAAGCCCGACTATCGACCGCAGAGGCGAAGAAGTTTCTGGAGTTCTGGACGAGCTGGACCTGAACATACTCAACAGAGGGGAAATTCCGACCTTCGACACGATCAGAGGTGGCATTAGATACTGCAGCCACGTGGACATAACAGCATGCTCGACGGACATTCTAGACTTGGTAGAAGACTGAAGGGTAGACGAGGGCCTCACGAGCTCGGACCACAACGGCATTATTTTTAATATTAAACTCAAAAGATCTAAAGGCACCCAAATTATAAGAACAACTAGGATCTTCAATACAAAAAAAGCGAATTGGCCCGAGTTTCGTGAGAAACTCGGCCAATTACTGCACGCAAATAAAATAAACAAAAATGAAATAGACACACTAAGTACATCCGAACAATTAAATTCTACCACTAATATTTACACCAACATAATAAAAGACGCATGCACTTTAACTATGCCTATCAAGAAAATCAATGAAGCGTTTACTTTGCCGTGGTGGTCCGAGAAACTCGAGAGGATGAAAACAGTCTTTACTACCTACAAACGCAGAGTAAGGTGTGCTGCACCAGTCCGCAGAGCGAAGGTCGTCGAAGAGTACCTGAAAAAGAAAGTTGAGTATGAGACGGAAGCAGCAAAGGACGAAACCGCGGGCTGGAAAGACTTCTGCTCCAGACAAGACAGAGAAGGGGTTTGGGAAGGCATCTACCGGGTGATAGGTAGGACCAAGGGAAGAGGTGAGGATCAGCCACTAGCGAAGGACGGGAAGGTTCTCAACGCAAAAGGCTCGGTGGAACTCTTGGCAGAAACGTTCTACCCGGAAGACCACACAGACGCCGATAGCACCTGCCACAGTCTAATCAGAGAAAAGGCCGAGGTCGTGAATGCTGGAGGGCAAGGTGAACTGTGCGAGCCACCATTCACGATGGCTGAACTGATGGCAGCGTGTACGTCGTTTAATGCCAAAAAAGCGCCAGGAGCGGATGGTTTTACTGCCGACATTTGTTGCCAGGCCATCAGAGGCGCCCCCGGGAGTAGCCTTAGCTCTCCTTAATGGCTGCTTGAGAACCCACCTCTTCCCCGATATTTGGAAAGAGGCTACAGTGATCATTTTGAGGAAGCCCGGGAAATCAGACTACAGCTCCCCAAAGGCGTACAGACCCATTGGCCTACTACCGATTTTAGGAAAAATCTATGAGAAGATGTTGGTGGCTCGCCTCAAGTTTCACTTGATCCCAAGGATGAGTACTCGTCAGTATGGAATCATGCCCCAGAAGAGCACCGAAGACTCCCTCTATGCGCTAATGCAACATATACGCGGTAAGCTAAACCTTAAGAAAATAACAGTTCTGATATCATTGGACATAGAGGGAGCCTTCGACAGCGCATGGTGGCCAGCCATAAGAGTCCGTCTGGCTGAGGAACAGTGTCCAGTCGGCTTGAGGCGGGTCATCGACAGCTATCTCGAAAACCGAAGGGTCAGGGTCAGGTACGCAGGTGAAGAGTGCTGCAAGGCCACAAGTAAGGGCTGCGTCCAAGGTTCCATTGTGGGACCGATATTCTGGAACCTGTTGCTGGACCCGCTTCTAAAAAGCTTGGAAGCTAGGAATGTCTATTGCCAAGCATTTGCAGATGACGTTGTGCTGATTTTCGATGGCGACACAGCATTGGAGATCGAGGGACGTGCCAATGCCGCTCTCGAACATGTCCAGGCATGGGGTGTCCAAAACAAGCTTAAATTTGCTCCGCAAAGGACGAAAGCGATGGTCATAACGCGCAAGTTAAAATACGACACCCCGCGCCTGAGCATGGGCGGGACCGACATTGCTATGTCCAACGAGATCAAGATCCTGGGTGTCACCATCGACAAACAGCTTACTTTTAACGCACACGTCGCAAATGTGTGCAGAAAGGCAATAGACATCCACAAGCAGCTAACTAGGGCAGCAAAGACCAGCTGGGGACTAAACCCCGAGGTCATCAGGATCATATATGTGGCCACCGTCGAACCAGTCATCCTGTACGCCGCCAGCGTATGGGCTCCGGCCGTCGACAAGCTAGGCGTCAGGAAGCAGTTAGGAGCAGTACAGCGCGGCATTGCGCAAAAGCTGTGCAAAGGATACCGGACGGTCTCCTTGAACTCCGCGCTAGTGCTGGCTGGAATACTACCTCTCGACCTGCGAGTCCGCGAAGCGGCATCGCTATATGAGGCCAGGAGGGGGGTGCCTCAGCCAGCACTTGGCGACAGGGAGGTCGAGCAGACCGCCTCGGCAATGGAGGCTCCACACCCCGCAGAGCGCGCTGAGCTAGAGCTCGTTAGCCTGGTAAACCAACGGCAATTAGATGATGCCCAGAACGAACTTGAAGTTCGTATCTTCACGGACGGGAGCAAGATTGGGGGCAAGGTTGGAGCGGCACTATCCGTATGGAGCGGTGACGCCGAAACCAAAACCCTCAAGCTTGCTCTCCCACACTACTCAACAGTTTACCAGGCTGAGCTTCTGGCAATATGCGTCGCCACCAGGGAGATACTAAAGCACAGTGCGCAATCGTTTGGAATCTTCAGCGACTCTATGGCGGCCCTCCAAACTATTAAGAATTACCACCGTCACCACCCCCTGGCAGTAGAGACAAGGACCAACCTTAGGTCCCTGACGATCCAAAACAAGGCAGTTACCTTGTTTTGGATCAAAGCCCACGCCGGGTTGGAAGGTAATGAGAGGGCCGATGAGCTAGCCAAAAGTGCCGCTGAGGGTTCCAAACGAAAGCCTGACTACGATCTGTGTCCGGTTTCATACGTCAAGCGGTGCATTCGTACGGCAACTCTTGACGTGTGGAACCGGAGATACTGCGATGGAGAAACTGCGTCTGGGACAAAACTGTTTTTCCCGGATGCGGTGGCGGCGTACGGGATAGTCAGGAAGATGAAAATTAGTAACACAACGACACAGATCATGACGGGGCACGGTGGGTTCTCGGAATACTTGAATCGCTTCAAGTGCAAGGAGAGCCCATCATGCATCTGCGATCCTGACATTGCTGAGACGGTGCCACATATATTGTTCAGCTGTCCCGTATTCGACCAGGAAAGACTTGTGGCTGAGCACGTACTCGACACGAAACTGAACGCCGAAAACGTGTGGCTGATAATGAAGGGTAAAAAGAGACAGTTGTTTCTGGAATTTTGTGTAAAAATTTGCGAAAAAGTGATCAAGAGAAACAAAACAGTTTAAGTAAAAATGTTTGCATAATATTTTGTATAATATTAGAGTCAAGCATTGAGAACAGAAGTTACAAAATAGCCAAATGCCAGAAAAAATCTACTAGTATATCATAATGTAAATGTTTGCCACTTCGATTTGTTTATAGAGCGTAAGTAGCCGTAAGAAACTGTGTGTGAAATAGATGAATAAGAATAAAAATATATCCATACTAATATTATAAATGCGAAAGTCACTCTGTTTGTTTGTTTGTTTGTTTGTTTGTTAGTTTGTTTGTTTGTTACCTTTTCACGACTAAACGGCTGATCGGATCTTAATGGAATTTGGCAAGAAGATAGATTTAAACCTGGGGAAGGACATAGGCTATATATTATCACGCTAATAACTTTAGGAGGTGAGCAATATTGCATTATGTCCGCACTTCTTAACTGTTTGACCACTGACAATTGTCATGACAAGCATTAGAATAGAACGGCTATTTTAAACCAATTGTCACCGAAGTAAGTAGCGCGACGGTTTAGCGGCCGCTCGAATCGCATGTTCCAGGATCAAACCTGAGCCAGTATGAAATTCACTTTTTGTATTTTATTTTGTTTTTTAATACTGTATGATTTCCAAGAATGACCATGGTTCGAGCCCCAACTGGTTTTTTTTTGTAACGTAAATTTGTAAAGTGCTTTGTATTTTTTTTTAAATGCTTTAAGATTTTCTAATCATTACCAAATAGTTTTATACATCCTTTTAGTTATTTTGACCCATGTAAACAATAGTTAAACAATCATCTATTACATTCCCACAAACTTATAAAAAAACTGGTACCTAATGTGCCCAAAAGTGAACATGGGCTGGCACATTACCTGGGTGATGTATAGTAATACTTAGCCTCTGGCAAAAGCCAGATCTTGGTTCTCAGAAATCATAAGCTATGAGTGTAGCAATTTCGTTAAAAAGGCTGTGAGCAATGAGTACTCGGACCCCACGGTCCCAAAGTTTCAATCCCAAACGACTCGAACATATGGTTACCGATAAGTTTACTTTGTAGCGACCACAAAAAGTAACATACTACAAAAAGTACTACAGCGCCATCTACGACACTACGGAGGAACTAACATCAATATCCTACAAGCAAAGTTTACATCGACTTCAGTATATATAGAGAAACCCGATAACAACTATCGAGCAGTTGCCCACCAGACATAACACCTGCCTGGTCGGAGGATCCAGGGATCCTTCCTTTTCTAAGGAGTATCGAGGAACTTTACACCCTGTTCCTCATACCCCTAAAACTTTATTAACGCTGCTTGAGGTTCCCCGCATGTTTTGACCAGCCAATCTCTCACAAACGCCTATAAATATCGTCGCGCCAGCGTTAAAATTTTAAATCACAGAAATACATTGTTAATCTTGAATGACTTCGCTAACATTTAAGTAAGTAGGTATTACTTGGTCAATGGTGCGACCCGTGCGACAGCTCTGCTGAAAACTGGCAAAGACACAGGTGCCATGCAAGCACCAGATAATAACGGCAGTCACGTAAGATCACGCCTGTAATCGCTTAAGGGTTTGGCAGAGGTGTGTCCATTTAGTACACCCACATTTCGCCAGTTATGTTTAAGTGCCATGTAATAAGGGTCCAGCTTATTATAATCAAACGAAAAATAAAAAAACAAATAAAACACCGCCCGGCGTTGTGTATCGAACCCAGGACCTTATACACAGTAGTAGCGTTTCCGACCACTAGACCAACGATACAGTATAAACGGTCTATAAATATCAGTCTGTTTTAACTTTTCACGCCTAAACAGCTAAACGGATTTGGATCAAAGCCACAAGAGAGACAGATATGATCTGGATTAGGACATAATATTAGTTTCATTTAAACATGACACCGCAATACTATTTACTCACTGATTAATCACTCAAGAACTACTTCTACTTTTGAACTATTGAACTTTAAATCTCGCCAGTGCTTAGTTAGGTAGAAAGGTATTTTTGGAAATTCCACCCCCAAGTGGGTTTGATGTTAAGTTTAGTGGGCTATTTGCAATTTTCACATGAATGTTGTTATAATTTAAATACAAAAAAAGTGATGAAAATAAATGTTGATGGACAGGTACGGAGAGGAAGACCTAGAAAACGATGAATGGATTGTGTGAGAAATAATATGAAATAAAAAGGAGTAAATGATAGCTTGACGAATGACAGAGGAGCATGGAAGAACAAAAAGTGTTGCGCCGACCGCAAGTAACATGGAACAAGGGCAGGAAGATGATGATGACAGTCGTATAACCCAGTACTAACTGGGTTGTGTCAGTCAGATAAGCAGTCGTTTCCATATAAAATCCAAGTATTCAGCTGCATCCGGTTGGACTTAATGCCGACCCCAACATAGATGGAAAAAGACTAGCCAGATGATGGTGTATTAATACTGGAGACATCAGGTAACGAATTCAAAACAAAAATTTGGAATCAAGAACCTCCTCACTAAAAAACTTATTCTAGGCAAATCGCGAACATAACGCGTACGAAGTCGCGGGTAACAGCTAGTATATAATAAAAATATGTTATCCAAAAAAAGTGTAAGAATTAAGATTGGAAAATAGAAATAACATTTAGAAATATGTGACTAGGAGTAAGGATAGTATAAGATTGTTGTAAAATTAGAAATAGTGATAAGAAATATAAACCTATTAAGAAATGTAGTTTTTAAAAAAGATGGTTGTAAAACTTTGTTGTGAAACATGTAATGTAAAAAGAATCACTGTAGACTAATAAAAACATTGTGTCCTGTGTTAAACCCAAATTAAGAAAATGAACAAAAATAGAGTACAGAATAGGGAAAGTAGAAGGGCATCCCACCCTTAAAGACTGTGAGAAGATAGAACGATAGAAAGAAAAAGTATGAGGAATAAAAGTGCGAGAGGAATAATTGATAGAACTGGAATGCAAGCGAAAAATTAGATAGTAAGGTCTCTGGCATCGTCAGAGGAATAAGATTAAAAAAAAAAAAAAAAAAAAAACACCTAACCTAACCTAACCTAACTATATACATCCTCCATACTTCCATACTTCCATACTTCCATACTAATATTATAAATGCGAAAGTCACTCTGTTTGTTTGTTTGTTAGTTTGTTTGTTTGTTACCTTTTCACGACTAAACGGCTGATCGGATCTTAATGGAATTTGGCAAGAAGATAGATTTAAACCTGGGGAAGGACATAGGCTATATATTATCACGCTAATAACTTTAGGAGGTGAGCAATATTGCATTATGTCCGCACTCCTTAACTGTTTGACAACTGACAATTGTCATAACAAGCATTAGAATAGAACGGCTATTTTAAACCAATTGTCACCGAAGTAAGTAGCCCGACGGTTAAGCGGCCGCTCGAATCGCATGTTCCAGGATCAAACCTGAGCCAGTATGAAATTCACTTTTTGTATTTTATTTTGTTTTTTAATACTGTATGATTTCCAAGAATGACCATGGTTCGAGCCCCAACTGGTTTTTTTTTCGTAACGTAAATTTGTAAAGTATTTTGTATTTTTTTTTTAAGATTTTCTAATCATTACCAAATAGTTTTATACATCCTTTTAGTTATTTTGACCCATGTAAACAATAGTTAAACAATCATCTATTTCATTCCCACAAACTTATAAAAAAACTGGTACCTAATGTGCCCAAAAGTGAACATGGGCTGGCACATTACCTGGGTGATGTATAGTAATACTTAGCCTCTGGCAAAAGCCAGATCTTGGTTCTCAGAAATCATAAGCTATGAGTGTAGCAATTTCGTTAAAAAGGCTGTGAGCAATGAGTACCCGGACCCCACGGTCTCAAAGTTTCAATCCCAAACGACTCGAACATATGGTTACCGATAAGTTTACTTTGTAGCGACCACAAAAAGTAACATACTACAAAAAGTACTACAGCGCCATCTACGACACTACGGAGGAACTAACATCAATATCCTACAAGCAAAGTTTACATCGACTTCAGTATATATAGAGAAACCCGATAACAACTATCGGGCAGTTGCCCACCAGACATAACACCTGCCTGGTCGGAGGATCCAGGGATCCTTCCGTTTCTAAGGAGTATCGAGGAATTTTACACCCTGTTCCTCATACCCCTAAAACTTTATTAACGCTGCTTGAGGTTCCCCGCATGTTTTGACCAGCCAATCTCTCACAAACGCCTATAAATATCGTCGCGCCAGCGTTAAAATTTTAAATCACAGAAATACATTGTTAATCTTGAATGACTTCGCTAACATGTAAGTAAGTAGGTATTACTTGGTCAATGGTGCGACCCGTGCGACAGCTCTGCTGAAAACTGGTAAAGACACAGGTGCCATGCAAGCACCAGATAATAACGGCAGTCACGTAAGATCACGCCTGTAATCGCTTAAGGGTTTGGCAGAGGTGTGTCCATTTAGTACACCCACATTTCGCCAGTTATGTTTAAGTGCCATGTAATAAGGGTCGAGCTTATTATAATCAAACGAAAAATAAAAAACAAATAAAACACCGCCCGGCGTTGTGTATCGAACCAAGGACCTTATACACAGTAGTAGCGTTTCCGACCACTAGACCAACGATACAGTATAAACGGTCTATATATATCAGTCTGTTTTAACTTTTCACGCCTAAACAGCTAAACGGATTTGGATCAAAGCCACAAGAGAGACAGGTATGATCTGGCTTAGGACAGAATATTAGTTTCATTTATACATGACACCGCAATACTATTTACTCACTGATTAATCACTCAAGAACTACTTCTACTTAACTTTTGAACTATTTAACTTTAAATCTCGCCAGTGCTTAGTACGGTAGAAAGGTATTTTTGGAAATTCCACCCCCAAGTGGGTTTAATGTAAAGTTTAGTGGTCTATTTGTAATTTTCACATGAATGTTTACTATTTTTGAAAATACTACCCTTATTTTTGTTGGGGTCAGGGCACGCCATAATAGTGGTAATAAGTCTAACTTTCTTTAAGAAGTGGCTGGAGAGGCGCCACGGCGCCCTCACGTTCCACCTGCCGCAGGTCCTCACCGGGCCCGGTTGTTTCGGGAAGTTCCTGCACCGAACCGGGCGGGAGGAAACGCCCGGGTGTTACCACTGCGAGGATCGCCAAGAGGACACGGTGGAGAACAACGTAGAGTACTCCTCTGCTTGGGCGGAGCGCGGCCGTGTTCTCTTAGCGGCGATTGGCGGCGGCGACCTCTCGCGTCCGGCCTTGGTTCAATCCAAGGTGCGGAGCGAGGGGCAATGGGAAGCCGTTACCTCCTTCTGCGGTGGCGAAACGTGAGAGGGAGAGAGCCTTGCTTCCCAGCCGCCACGGGAGACGCCCCGGGCGTCGGCCATTGTAGACGCGGGTCTGTTGATTTTGACTAAAGGCTTGCATATAATCCGTCCGTCTTACGACGACAGGCCGTGGCGACGGGACGTTCGTGTTACACGCGCGCCTAAAAGAGATGTCAGCAAATCGGAAGGGGTCAAGGCAAGCCAAGGGCCGATGCCTGCCGGGGCTGCGGGATTGTTCGAAAGAGATACCGTGGCCCTGAAACACAAATGTCTGAGAAGGAACATGGAAGGGTTTTAGTCAGTACAAGTCGTCTGACACTCCCTTCCGCTCCACCCAGAGCGGGAGGGGTCATTTGATGATTTTCCATCTGAATGAAAAGGGGTTTGTAAACATTGAGATGGAGATTACACATAAAAGAAGTTCTTTCAAATGAAAAACTATCATATAAAATCAATTTAGATCGCTAGGGTCGATCTTCAGGTTAAGTTGCGTTTGCCTAGGTTGGTCCATGGATGGAGACCACCGATTACGTACCGAGTTTCCATTGTGCCACGGAAAGCACGCTAATTCGTTGGTACCGGCTGTCATTTGTAGATCTTTGACAGTCGTATAACTAGCGACCCACGGATGCCCTTCAAGTTAAAGGGTAAAATATACAAGTCTGTGATTAGACCTGTCGTATTGTGTGGATCACGACACCACCAGTGGTGCGGTTTAGTAGTGTAAAAGGGAAGGAGGGGATCAGAATGCAGGGCTGTGAAGAAGAAGGAAATAAGATTGCTTGTATCAGAGATGATTATAATTTAAACAAAAAAAGTGATGAAAATAAATGTTGATGGATAGGTACGGAGAGGAAGACCTAGAAAACGATGAATGGATTGTGTGAGAAATAATCCATACTAATATTATAAATGCGAAAGTCACTCTGTTTGTTTGTTAGTTTGTTTGTTTGTTTGTTACCTTTTCACGACTAAACGGCTGATCGGATCTTAATGGAATTTGGCAAAAAGATAGATTTAAACCTGGGGAAGGACATAGGCTATATATTATCACGCTAATAACTTTAGGAGGTGAGCAATATTGCATTATGTCCGCACTCCTTAACTGTTTGACAACTGACAATTGTCATGACAAGCATTAGAATAGAACGGCTATTTTAAACCAATTGTCACCGAAGTAAGTAGCCCGACGGTTTAGCGGCCGCTCGAATCGCATGTTCCAAGATCAAACCTGAGCCAGTATGAAATTCACTTTTTGTATTTTATTTTGTTTTTTACTGTATGATTTCCAAGACTGACCATGGTTCGAGCCCAAACTGGTTTTTTTTTGTAACGTAAATTCGTAAAGTATTTTGTATTTTTTTTTAAATGCTTTAAGATTTTCTAATCATTACCAAATAGTTTTATACATCCTTTTAGTTATTTTGACCCATGTAAACAATAGTTAAACAATCATCTATTTCATTCCAAACTAAACCATAAATGTAAATTCACAAACTTATAAAAAAACTGGTACCTAATGTGCCCAAAAGTGAACATGGGCTGGCACATTACCTGGGTATACTTAGCCTCTGGCAAAAGCCAGATCTTGGTTCTCAGAAATCATAAGCTATGAGTGTAGCAATTTCGTTAAAAAGGCTGTGAGAAATGAGTACTCGGACCCCACGGTCCCAAAGTTTCAATCCCAAACGACTCGAACATATGGTTACCGATAAGTTTACTTTGTAGCGACCACAAAAAGTAACATACTACAAAAACTACTACAGCGCCATCTACGACACTACGGAGGAACTAACATCAATTTCCTACAAGCAAAGTTTACATCGACTTCAGTATATATAGAGAAACCCGATAACAACTATCGGGCAGTTGCCCACCAGACATAACACCTGCCTGGTCGGAGGATCCTCCCTTTTCTAAGGAGTATCGAGGAACTTTACACCCTGTTCCTCATACAAGTTCTCTTTACACCCTGTTCCCCTAAAACTTTATTAACGCTGCTTGATGTTCCCCGCATGTTTTGACCAGCCAATCTCTCACAAACGCCTATAAATATCGTCGCGCCAGCGTTAAAATTTTAAATCACAGAAATACATTGTTAATCTTAGAATGACTTCGCTAACATGTAAGTAAGTAGGTATTACTTGGTCAATGGTGCGACCCGTGCGACAGCTCTGCTGAAAACTGGCAAAGACACAGGTGCCATGCAAGCACCAGATAATAACGGCAGTCACGTAAGATCACGCCTGTAATCGCTTAAGGGTTTGGCAGAGGTGTGTCCATTTAGTACACCCACATTTCGCCAGTTATGTTTAAGTGCCATGTAATAAGGGTCGAGCTTATTATAATCAAACGAAAAATAAAAAACAAATAAAACACCGCCCGGCGTTGTGTATCGAACCAAGGATCTTATACACAGTAGTAGCGTTTCCGACCACTAGACCAACGATACAGTATAAACGGTCTATATATATCAGTCTGTTTTAACGTTTCACGCCTAAACAGCTAAACGGATTTGGATCAAAGCCACAAGAGAGACAGGTATGATCTGGATTAGGACATAATATTAGTTTCATTTATACATGACACCGCAATACTATTTACTCACTGATTACTCAAGAACTACTTCTACTTTTGAACTATTTAACTTTAAATCTCGCCAGTGCTTAGTACGGTAGAAAGGTATTTTTGGAAATTCCACCCCCAAGTGGGTTTAATGTTAAGTTTAGTGGGCTATTTGTAATTTTCACATGAATGTTTACTATTTTTGAAAATTCTACCCTTATTTTTGTTGGGGTCAGGGCACGCCATAATAGTGGTAATAAGTCCCCTCTTTAAGAAGTGGCTGGAGAGGCGCCACGGCGCCCTCACGTTCCACCTGCCGCAGGTCCTCACCGGGCCCGGTTGTTTCGGGAAGTTCCTGCACCGAACCGGGCGGGAGGAAACGCCCGGGTGTTACCACTGCGAGGATCGCCAAGAGGACACGGTGGAGAACAACGTAGAGTACTCCTCTGCTTGGGCGGAGCGCGGCCGTGTTCTCTTAGCGGCGATTGGCGGCGGCGACCTCTCGCGTCCGGCCCTGGGCCTCAAGTCTGCTATTTTTATAAACATCGTCATTCCAACACGATCCCATTGTCATTTTGCTAAAAGTCCGTGATCTGCTAAATTCATAATGGTCTGTCAAATTATATGCCATTTCTTTCAATGGAGTGTCAGTGGTTGACCATTGTGAAGTCATAATGACGCCATTATGTTAGTAGATTACCAAACTTGTCAAAATCAACAATTATGAAACCAATGATAGGCCATTCTGACACTATTGTAATAGCAGACTTGAGGCCCTGGTTCAATCCAAGGTGCGGAGCGAGGGGCAATGGGAAGCCGTTACCTCCTTCTGCGGTGGCGAAACGTGAGAGGGAGAGAGCCTTGCTTCCCAGCCGCCACGGGAGACGCCCCGGGCGTCGGCCATTGTAGACGCGGGTCTGTTGATTTTGACTAAGGGCTTGCATATAATCCGTCCGTGTTACGACGACAGGCCGTGGCGACGGGACGTTCGTGTTCCACGCGCGCCTAAAAGAGATGTCAGCAAATTGGAAGGGGTCAAGGCAAGCCAAGGGCCGATGCCTGCCGGGGCTGCGGGATTGTTCGAAAAAGATACCGTGGCCCTGAAACACAAATGTCTAAGAAGGAACATGGAAGGGTTTTAGTCAGTACAAGTCGTCTGACACTCCCTTCCACTCCACCCAGAGCGGGAGGGGTCATTTGATGATTTTCCATCTGAATGAAAAGGGGTTTGTAAACATTGAGATGGAGATTACACATAAAAGAAGTACTTTCAAATGAAAAATAATCATATAAAATCAATTTAGATCGCTAGGGTCGATCTTCAGGTTAAGTTGCGTTTGCCTAGGCTGGTCCATGGATGGAGACCACCGATTACGTACCGAGTTTCCATTGTGCCACGGAAAGCACGCTAATTCATTGGTACCGGCTGTCATTTGTAGATCTTTGACAGTCGTATAACTAGCGACCCACGGATGCCCTTCAAGTTAAAGGGTAAAATATACAAGTCTGTGATTAGACCTGTCGTATTGTGTGGATCACGACACCACCAGTGGTGCGGTTTAGTAGTGTAAAAGGGAAGGAGGGGATCAGAATGCAGGGCTGTGAAGAAGAAGGAAAAAAGATTGCGCGTATCAGAGTTGATTATAATTTAAACAAAAAAAGTGATGAAAATAAATGTTGATGGATAGGTACGGAGAGGAAGACCTAGAAAACGATGAATAGATTGTGTGAGAAATAATACGAAATAAAAAGGAGTAAATGATAGCTTGACGAATGACAGAGGAGCATGGAAGAACAAAAAGTGTTGCGCCGACCGCAAGTAACATGGGACAAGGGCAGGAAGATGATGATGACAGTCGTATAACCCAGTACTAACTGGGTTGTGGAAGTCAGATTAGCAGTCGTTTCCATATAAAATCCAAGTATTCAGCTGCATCCGGTTGGACTTAATGCCGACCCCAACATAGATGGGAAAAGACTAGCCAGATGATGGTGTATTAATACTGGAGACATCAGGTAACGAATTCAAAACAAAAATTTGGAATCAAGAACCTCCTCACTAAAAAACTTATTCTAGGCAAATCGCGAACATAACGCGTACGAAGTCGCGGGTAACAGCTAGTCTATATATATAAAAGAAAGTCGTGTTAGTTACTTCACTTATAACTCAAGAACGGCTGAACCGATTTAGCTGAAAATTGGCAGGGAGGTAGTTTAGAGCCAGGAGAAGGACATAGGATACGGTAGGGTAGGGTAGGGTAGGGTAGGTAGGTAGGATAGGGTAGGTAGGTAGGGTAGGGTAGGTAGGTAGGGTAGGGTAGGTAGGTAGGGTAGGTTAGGTAGGGTAGGTAGGTAGGGTAGGGTAGGTAGGTAGGGTAGGGTAGGTAGGTAGGTAGGGTAGGTAGGTAGGGTAGGGTAGGTAGGTGGGTAGGGTAGGTAGGTAGGGTAGGGTAGGTAGGTAGGGTAGGGTAGGTAGGTAGGGTAGGGTAGGGTAGGTAGGTAGGGTAGGGTAGGTAGGTAGGGTAGGTAGGTAGTAAGGGTAGGGTAGGGTAGGGTAGAGTAGGTAGGTAGGGTAGGGTAGAGTAGGTAGGTAGGTAGCGTCGGGTAGGGTAGGTAGGATAGGGTAGGTAGGTCGGATAGGGTAGGTGGGTAGTAAAAAGTGCATTGCAACGCATGCTGGGTACAGCTAGTATGAAATAAAAAGGAGTAAATGATAGCTTGACGAATGACAGAGGAGCATGGAAGAACAAAAAGTGTTGCGCCGACCGCAAGTAACATGGGACAAGGGCAGGAAGATGATGATGACAGTCGTATAACCCAGTACTAACTGGGTTGTGGAAGTCAGATAAGCAGTCGTTTCCATATAACATCCAAGCTTAGCATCCAAGTATTCAGCTGCATCCGGTTGGACTTAATGCCGACCCCAACATAGATGGAAAAAGACTAGCCAGATGATGGTGTATTAATACTGGAGACATCAGGTAACGAATTCAAAACAAAAATTTGGAATCAAGAACCTCCTCACTAAAAAACTTATTCTAGGCAAATCGCGAACATAACGCGTACGAAGTCGCGGGTAACAGCTAGTAACTTATATATATTTAACCTAACTATATTATACATAACTTATATAAACTTAACCTTACATTTTTTTTGTATTTTATTTATTTTAATAAATTACATGGTTATATTCATTCCAACATTGTTCCCATATATGTGGGCTCATTTTTAAATACCTAGGGCACTTTGCTTTTAATTCATATGATATTGTTCTTGTCCTTACAGCTTCTTGTGCCATTGGTATATTACAATACATTTCTATAGGATAATTACTACAAGTATAAAATACAACGTCTTTCACATCACACCTGTCTTTATACTTCACATCCGTCGACATGGGTAAATAACTTCCACTGTTCAAACTGGTTGTCTGTTAATTTACATTCGTCCATTAAACACGCATTTGTATGCAGTAATCCACTGAAGTTGAAGCTGCTGTTTGATATTAAGCCGGTCAGTCTACAGTAATTATAGTGACATTCCACTAGGCTGTTCATTATCATCATATATCCTGTTGCATCATGGTTTCGAATTCTTTCTTCACAGCTGGATATAGGTGTGGTGCTAATGGTCGAGTCTTGCAATACAATGGCGGACCGCTGCTGGTTTCGATGTGATGTTGGACGCGATGCTTTGGTGTTTCTTTCATTGATGACGGTCGAGCGATGTTGGGAAATTCTGCTAGAAGCTGGTGGTACGGATGTTCAATGTCTATGCTTCGTACCGTTGGCTCGCTGGAGTACGACATTGGTGCCTTTACGAATAAGTTCGTCACTTTATCGATAAGTCGTTCGCTAGCGATGTCGACCAATAAGCGATGGTGCCTCAGAAAATCAACGCCGATGATTGGTTTCCTGACTGCTGGGATTACAAACTTCCAGCGATATGGTCTTCTTAGTTTGAGGTCCAATTCAAGCATCTTCTCACCGTACGTGGAAATGGTAGTATTGTTGGCAACATATAGGCAAAAGTTTGTAGGTGTAGCTTTCATACCGGCTTTCTTCGGTATGACAGAGATGTTGGCGCCGGTGTCAATCAGGAACGACAGGCGTGAGTTCCTGTCAGTGATAAATAGGCGGTGTGAAAGTGTTGTCGCGCCGGTTGCCGCCTCAGCCAACGCAGGTCTTCGTTTTCCGAAATCGTCTTTGAGTCTTCAAAATTGCAAGGGCGTGTGCACCGTTGAGCTTGTTTGCCGAACTTTCAATGGTAGTAACAGGTTCTATCGTATCGAAACGCTGAATCATTGCGATTGGAGCGGGATCTGGATGGTGTTCGTGACCTGGAACGATATTTTCGAAAAGGTCGTCTGTGTCGATAAGATGATTGATTCGTTTTCAGTTCGGCGATCTCACGAGCCAACAAGTCAATCTTCTCAGTCAGTTTCTCGGTAATGGTCATCTCGTGAGTGGTCGCTTGGCTTGTGCTGGTGGAGACAGCAGCGATGGTTTGTGGATGTGTGTTTTCCTGAATCTTGTCAGCCAATTGCGCAAGATCGTCGATGGCTGACTTCTTGGCGATATTGTCGCTGACTGCGAGGACAGCGCGGACTGACTGTGGCAGGTGGTTCGTCCACATGATACGCAGCGCCGAGTCGGATATGTAACCAGCGAGGTTCTTCATACGCCGCAGTAATTGTGATGTCTTCATATCCCCTAGTTCCATTTCAGATAACAACCGCTGGACTTGTCATTGTTCGGAATCTTCGTACACCTGCAGTAATCGTTTCTTCGCCCGATGAGACTTGGCTAGTTTTTTACAGAATATTTTTGGTGGGATTAAAATTACGGTACCTAGTTAATTATTTATAACCGCTGATTTTTTTGAACGTTTGAGACTGTTTGTATGTGTGGAAGCGCGGTTTTAGGGCGAGAAACAGACGGGCCGGGTTTAAAACACGGGTATACACGTGGTTCACACTTACCGATTTCCGTAAATCGAAGAAAAAAAATTACGTACCCATTTTATTATTGATTCGGGACGAGAATCATTAGCATAGTTACCTCCTTGAATTTGATGCGGATTCAAAACAACACCTTGAATAACCCGACCAATTGAAATTGCTTGTTGGTTTCGAACTACACGTATGTGAGTTAATTCAATTTGGGATTATTTGTTTTTGATTGAATTGTCGCTACGTAACTTAGTAGAAGTTCTTTGTTTACAAACATTATAATCTTCTCGTGACGGGAAGTAGGTATAACTACTTACTGAGCAGTCGCCGCCGCTGCTATGGACCCATCATGGGTTCGCGAGGAGCAGCGGTGCGTGTGCGGAGTGTTGCTATGGAAAGAGTTTTCAGGTTAATTTCGTTGTGATTTGCAAGGTAGTTGAATCGGTATCGATATGATACAGGTAAGAAAAGTGAACGTTTGTGTGCGTAGTGAGCTCTAGTCGCGGGCGGTAGCGCCGGTAAGTGCGTCAGTCCGGAGTCAGACCCTTGTCTTTCGCGCCTGCGGTTCCACTTATACCCGCGTCTCGTGACTTGACAGCGCGAGCATAATTTGTAAGTGCTTTAATCTTCTCGTTCATCTCACCGTTTTTCCGTGCAATTGCCTTGCTTGTGAGGGTACAAGATGGTTTTTGTTAGATACATTACAAAGCAGTTACAAACCTAACTCTCAAACATATTGTCTACTAATAGCGCCGCCTCGTTCTGTTCATATCGTTCGTATAATTTCTGTCTCTTGTTGTCAGTGGCGGAACTATCATACAAGCCGAAAAGCCCGGCTTGCCTAACAATCAAACACAACAAATAAGTAAAAAAAAACATTCCAACCAAAAATAAAAATGTATGTCAAAATAATAATAACGTCAAATTTCGCGCGCATTTATCAAGAATTCAAGATGCGCGACGTTGCCAAAAAAATTCTAATATCTCCTATACCTACCGGCCGCGAGACTGGCTCGCTCTAACACTAAACAAAAGAAGAGTTCAAGCATAGTTCGCTATGGTCGGACCCTACAGTCAATGTTCGTTCGGATGCTCCCACTCGCACTCACTGGCTTCTGTATTTGGCTTGTCGGACCTCTCTGTCTTTGCTAGTAAAATGACTCTGTCTTGATAACATTATTAGGTATTTAATTTGAAAAATTGTATGGAGTTAAAAGCTGGGCTTTTCTTTGAATGTGTGCGTGTATGTCAGTGTAAGTTTGAGAGAGTGAATGTGTGTTGGCGCCAAGAATGAACGGGCAAGCGGCGCAAAGACCTGCGCGTAGCGCGAATTTCCATAGAAAGTAAAACGATTTCAAATTAGTTCATATTTGTTTTGAGCGATAACTGGTGCATCTTTTTTTTTTGTGATATTATTTATGTACTTTCTTGTATTTTAAAGTTTTGCGATTAGTTTTTGCTGTAATTAACTTTGTTTTGAAGTGATTCATTTTTGTTTTGAATTCATAAAAGCATTCAAATTGTTTCTTGTGAAGGATTTTAAGTTTGTGAAATCGTTACTGTGCAAGGTAAATGTGTGAGAGTGTCTATGTGCTTTGTTTTGTTGTTTGTCATCTGTTCGTGGTAAAAAAACGAGAATGAAGAATTATGGCTGTTTACGTTGTGAGTAATCTTTACATAGTTTAAAACAAATTCACTTCCCGCCGTCTGTACCTACGCAAGAATGTTGATGCGTTTTTCATTAATATACCTACAGAATGATTCATGAGAAAGGTTATATGTAGTTATAATTTATGCCTGAAAAACAGTAAAAATTTCCACCCTAACGAAGTCGCGGGAAGTTACAAATATTTTCAATACTTTAATAGTTAGAAACCAATTCATTGTTTTTGCGCCATCTATCGGTGTTTTTAAAATTTTGCCAATAGCGACTGTAGAGAGCGAGAGAAATAATGACGAATTGACACGAAGAGTTCAGTTGTTAAATTTAATTCAATAGATGACTCTTAAATCATTTACTTGACACTGACTATAAATCAAGATATTGAAATAGTTGTAATTTTGTGACGAGATATAAAATGCGCAGTATTTTTTTATATTAACCACTGTTTGTATTTTTATGTTTAGGCACATTTAAATAATTGGAAAATAAAACAGCTTTGAAAACCAATATCAGAACAGGCAGCGAAACTTATTTTTTATCCCAATATCGTCAGTTGTCTAGTTGGGCTTTGCCCCCGTTTCATTGGAGGCACGCCACTGCTTGTTGTAAGTTCTTTATCGCACAGGACTGTCATACATTGAGAATTTTTGATGAATACAGTGAAAATGTACGTAGATTCATCACCAATCGTAGATAATTGTCGAAACTAAACAATGAGTCCAGGCTTCCACTACAAGCGCTGGGTGCGCGAGGAGAGGCGGTGGAAGGGCGGTGAAAGGGGGACAGGAGTGGTACTGGTTAGGGAGGTTGGCGACACCGGCTCGTTATAATTTAACGCGCATTTGTATTTTTCATAAAAAAGACCGTTACACACGATTGTGGACATAAAACCGCCATAAAGCAAAATCATAAAATGTTAGTCGTTCGGCGTCGGAACACAAATGAAGTGTCGCACATTACGCACAGTCGTACACTGCACGACTCACACGCGACGCTCAGGCGCACAGAGCACACGTCCTACTTTGTTCAACCGGCATCACCCACACCTTAATGAAAGCAATCCGACACGCGTACTTAATACCTACAAGTATTCTTTTAAAATCGGGAATTCGGGACGCATTAGGTATGTGTTACATGATACATACAGGGTGTAAATCACCTCATCACGAAGCCGTCAACCAAGCATTCTGTACATGAAACTAAGTAACTTTACGCAAAAATTATTGCTGGGAAACGACTTTTTTTTGGGGGGTGTAAAATCATGTTTTGTGGTAGAACTCAATGTAACGCACTCAAAACATTGTGCTCATGGACGGATTGAATAGTAAGGGGGTCGTGGAGGTGTTTAAAGTAAAAATCTTACATTAAAAACTTTTATTTCAAAAAATACTTGTCAAGAAGTTGGAACTTTGACCCCTAATATCTCCGTAACTAGAAGGTTCCCAGGTATGGTGTAGAACAAAAAAATGATTGCAATGACAGGGAGAACCAGTGCCTTTCGGCTTCGTTAGGAGGTGTTTTACACCCTTTATAATTATTACACATTGATAAACAATTGCGAGTTGGGCTCGCGCACCGATGATTCCGTATAGACTTGTAATATTCACTTCGTCGACCACAATGAACACGAAAATTGACCAAATGGGCGTTAATTGAATGCACACTGGTCACACTATTCTACCACAATATACATTTGGCAAATTTTAAGTTATTTATAAACGAAAAAAAATATTCTATCTGTAAATTAATCCATTAGTCACAGCGTACGACTCGCACACATTGGGTAGCTTTCGGAGAGCACCGGTCGAGGGAACCAGCAGCACCATGTCGTCCGCATAGCTTATGTTGTTAAAACACACTCCTCATCTACGTAGCAACCAACATGCATGCCGCTGAGTCGCTCAATCAGTGCATTGACATACCTACAGAATGAGCGAAGGCGAGGACAGCCCCCACTGCCTCACCCTGCACTTCGGCCGTCATGGCTCCGACAGCTCACCCGCCATCGCACCTGAATCTCCTGGATCAGATACCAGTGTTTGAGTAGCAATGTGAACTCTGGCGGCAGCGCAGTCTCCTCTAGTTTTTTGAAGTGAAACTTCTTATGCAACTTCGAACAAGTTTAACGCTACCATTTTTAGAACTCACTAAGAGATGGCAGTATTACAAGATTTGTGACTACGTAAGTTCTACTAGGTACGCAAGATGGCGTGCAAACAGTCATGCATTCGACTCTTCGGTGTGACCAGCCTTTGCTCAATTTCCATGAGTAGAATTACCTCGATAAACTTATGTAATAATTATGAAGTAAAAATAATACTACAAGAAAACAACAAAATATTATTCAGACGCTCAATAAAATAAAGAGAGTGAATGCGTGGCACTCGAACGCATGCGTGTAGTATTACGAAGTTTCACTTCTTCCGCGCGGAGGGACTCCACGCACTATTTTCCAAAGAACATCGTACAGGACAAGATGGGCCCTAGACAGATCAAGGAAACCGCATATACCGGTGTTTTTCTAGCCGTATAATACCTGACAGCGTGCTTCAAACTAACAACCGCCATCTCCGTTGACAACCCAGGCCGGAATCCAAACTGGGCGTCAAAGAGCTGCACATGATTATTAGGATGTCAGTTATAACACGCTCTCAAGTACCTTGGCTATGAGGGTGGTGAGTGAAATAGGCCTGTAGTAAGACTTGTCCGATACGTCTCCAGTCTTGATTTTGACCACCGGCACCACCAGAGCCCACACTAGATAAGACAGAAAATGTGAATGACTCAGACTTAGATTAAAATGTAAAATGCTTCTGTATAATTATGTGCCTGATCTCCTTTGGACGAATGACAGTTGTCACCTCCGCATGCTCGAGCCCAGCATCGAACACCCCGCACGGCGGCCCCAGTGTCGACTTAATATTGAATTGTTTCTGAAACATCTCAGCTATATCCTCAGGGCAGGACATCTCGTCGACTCTCTCAGGAACGCCAGGCCAAACTATTAGTAGCTTTCCAAAAACATTTAAAATCTGATTTAGTATGGTGTTCAGCTAGAAGATCCATTTTAATTTGTCCTTGATGCTTTTGGCACCACTAAGGCTTTCCTTCGAAGATCTTTAGTGCCCCCATCATAGCGTCAAACATTAAATAAAAAACCGCTTTGTTTAAATCAAAATCAAAATATTTTATTTTACATAGGCCTACATGGGCACTTATAAAACGTCAACAAAAGGTGCACGGATCGGGTTGGTCGTTTCGTATGGAGAAGAACCGGCAAGAAACTCCATGGTTACTCTTTTAAAATCATTTGGTTTTACAATATTTGAAGTTACAGCGTTAGTACTTAAGTATGGGAGGACAGCGTAGGCCCGACAATAAGTCGATTGCTTACTACAGACGGTAGTAATAGAAAAAAAAAAACGAAGCCTACAATGTCCACACATTCACAAAAAATAGGTAAATAAAAAGAATCTATACAAAAGTAAAAATAAAACAATAAAAGAACACTAACTCAAACAATAGACACAGATGTTATCATCAGTGCTGTAACTATTCTGAACAATGAACGAAAGGTGCAATGATTGAAAAACTATTGTAAAAAAAAAAAAACAGAATGGAAAAAATAATATTGGGAATAATTAGAGACATCCACACATTTGTGTCGTTTATGAGCTACCAGGGAAGCCGCATGAGCAGAAGGAACTACAGCCAAACTTCTTTATCTTCAACGTAGTCCTTAATTTGGTGTCACCTTGTTTCGCAGACAGAAATTTGTCAGAATTTCGTTTCCCAGAAAATGTTTCACATAATATTTAATCCCCGTATTTTTATTTCAAATATTTTTGTTTCGACTACTATTTACTTGAATGAAAAATATTTTACAGAAACACAATTCAAAGAATTTTACAATCACATTTTATTATTTGACCAACTTATCAAACAGCAGAATTATTTTTCAACGAATATTGTTTGTTCGATGTATGTTTCCATGGTATTTTATTTCAACGAAATTAATAACCTTAAAATAAACTATTGTCTTTAAAAGTCAATAATATGTTGTACTACAAAAGTTAGTGACACAAACGAATGGCTACAAAACAGACTCCACGTAGTCTTGCTTGCCCTACCCCTAGAGTGTAATTTAAGCCTGCGTAGGCGCGGAGGGATGAGGCGGCCCGCGAGCTGAGGAGCAGGTGATATCTATCGGTTGCCGCCGCGGCTGAGGCTGGCCGGCTTGCCTGCTGCATGTTACATGCTTGCATGCATGCCGCAAGTTGCATGGTTGCTTGCATGCATGCTGCAAGTTGCATGGTTGCTTGCATGCATGCTACAAGTTGCATGCTTGCTGCATGCTGCATGCAACAGGCATGGACACCATTAGTGAGAATAACAAGATTGTTTTCCTGCTTGACAATAATTTACCCGCATTATTTTTGTGAACCCGGTGTTGTAATTTTGTAGGAGGGGTATTTTTCAAAGGTTTGAATTTTACAAACTGTCAGTCGATTAAAATGTTATTCTTCGTAATAAGTTTTATGTGAAACAAAAAATATGTGGATAAATAATATTTGATTTGTTATTCTATGATATGAATATTCTAACATTAAATTTTATTTGAAACAAAAATCGATGATTTAAATTTCTTCAAAGTAAGTATTCTGCGTATTGATTATTCTATGAAATGATAATATGAGAAACAATTTATGTGAAACAAAATTCGATTAAACAATTAGCGATGAAACAACGCACAACCTTAAGGTGTCACCTTGTTTCGCAGACAGAAGTTCCACCGGGTTCACAAAAATAATGCGGGTAAATTATTGTCAAGCAGGAAAACAATCTTGTTATTCTCACTAATGGTGTCCATGCCTGTTGCATGCAGCATGCAGCAAGCATGCAACTTGCAGCATGCATGCAAGCAACCATGCAACTCGCAGCATGCATGCAAGCAACAAAGATCCCTAGACAAATTGCAGAAATTAAAAACATACACGATTTTAAAAAGGCCTTCCTCAAAATATTACACGAAAAAAAATTTAAAAACCCCCGACCCGAAAAACCTCTAAAAAACCTAAAATAAAATAATCCAAGCGTCTTAGCGTCGGGGGTCCACTTTGTTTTGTTTGGTTTTTTAGAGGTTTTTCGGGTCGGGGGTTTTTTAAATTTTTAATTTAATTTTTATTTCATGCTTTTTAAACTTAACGAAAACAAGAAAAGTTATAAATTAAAAAAAAACCGAGCTTTTAGGGGGGGGGTGCAGCCCCCCCCCCCCGCCAGCGATGCCCATAGTGACAAGTAACATGATTTCAAATTTCGAATCGACCAGACCTGGGAAAGTTGTTTATTTCCCTTCAACTAGAACAGTGGTGATCACCTTCAAACGGCTGGGCAGATTTTCTCGAAACATAGCTAAGAACACTCTCGATTAAAACACCTTTCAAACGAAACCAGTTTTATCAAAATCGGTTCATCCGTTTAGGAGCTACGATGCCACAGACAGACACACAGATACACAGATACACACGTCAAACTTATAACACCCCTCTTTTTTTGTCGGGGGTTAATATAAATCATATTATACGGTGAACGAATACCTAACTGACTCAACATTTTGATAACTTTTATTTTTATTAACAATTTGAATTTGAATTATGTAATAATGTGTGATAATAATACTGTCCTTTTTTTAATTCTCTTTGATTTATACTGTTTGATAATTAATTATAATTAGCATGTTTGTATCCATATAATATTTGTACGCCGATGACGGCTTGACATAGCGTTCATTAATAATTACAACATCTGTACCTAATCAACCTATGTTCAACAAATAAAAATATTTGTATTTGTACCAGTAGAGATTTCCAAGATTACTGTAATGAAGAAAATGTTCAGCATGTTACAATCACCACAGGGCTACCAAGAGGAAATGGTCAAGTTGAAAGACTCCATCCAATAATAATCCCTATGTTGTCTTGAAAACGCAGGTATGTGGTATAAACATGTGAGCAGAGTTCAAAGAGCATTGAACATTTCAGAGGAGTATCAATACCTCACCCTATAATTTATTAATTGGCACCAAGATGAGGTATAAAGAAGACATTGAAGTTTTGAAATTACTTGAAGAAGAAACTGCAAGACAGTATGAAAGTAATAGAGAGGAGTTACGTCAAAAAGCGAAAGAACAAAT
Source organism: Cerastis leucographa (assembly GCA_963082945.1). Taxonomy (NCBI): domain Eukaryota; kingdom Metazoa; phylum Arthropoda; class Insecta; order Lepidoptera; family Noctuidae; genus Cerastis; species Cerastis leucographa. The sequence continues at coordinate 170,403 of OY720365.1, forward strand.
ACTGGCTGTGCAAGAAGAGTACAGAAGATATTATAACAATAGAAGGAAACCAAGTCATAAGTACCAAGTACGTGACCTTGTGGCTATAAAGAGAACCCAATTTGGTGCAGGACTCAAGCTCAAGGCTAAGTATCTAGGACCGTACCAAATTACCAAGGTTCATCAAAATGACCGATACGATATGGTAAAAGCTGATAGTGCGACTGAAGGTCCGAACCGCACTTCCAGCTCAGCTGATCAAATGAAGAGGTGGCCAGATGGAAGTACTTCAGAATAATTATACAGTTGAATAGCTCAAAGACGTATGTAATGGTGATGGTACTCCCTTTCTTCTCCTAAAATTGTTTGTCCGAAAATCATTATCCATAACACGTTTGCTATAAACTTCAGTAACCATAATGTTCAAAATCCCGAAATTTTGTTTAACATAATTATCTTTAGTTCTAAAAGTATTCTGTCATAATATTGAGTACTATAATTATTGAATCTTCTAATTTTACAAGACCTAAAGTCATATGTCCTAAGTATTGTGTTAAATAATGTGTATTATTCCGAATGTTCATTTATAATATTTTTTTTAGTCCTAAAACATATGCTAAAAATTAGGTTTTAGTGACAGTAACGAATCGCTGTAAATCCGACTCCGCGCAGTCTTGTCTGCCCTACCCCTAGAGTGTAATTTAAAATCGCGTAGGCGCGGAGGGGCGAGGCGGCCCGCGTGTTGAGGAGCAGGTGGTTGTAACACTCGCCGCCGCGGCTGAGGCTGGCCAGCTGAGCCGGCCAGCAAGCCGAAGCTGCGGTGGTGAGCGTTAAACCCATCTGCGACGATAAACTCGCGAGGGACCGCCGGAGCGCCGCAGCGCCGGAGCCGTGACAGAAACCATGCCTGCTGCATGTTGCATGCTTGCTTGCATGCTGCATGCTGTGTGCTTGCTTGCATACTGCATGTTGCGTGCCGGCTTGCATGCTGCATGCTGCATGTTGCGTGCCTGCTTGCATGCTGCATGTTGCGTGCCTGCTTGCATGCTGCATGCTTGCTTGCTTTACAAAAACCACATGTTTACAATCAACTGCTTTATTGAGTACATGTATATATATTTATTTAGGTATAATAAAAAAATAAAAACAAATTTGTTCTAAGAATATTATAAACTAGCTGTTACCCGCGACTTCGTACGCGTTATGTTCGCGATTTGCCTAGAATAAGTTTTTTAGTGAGGAGGTTCTTGATTCCAAATTTTTGTTTTGAATTCGTTACCTGATGTCTCCAGTATTAATACACCATCATCTGGCTAGTCTTTTTCCATCTATGTTGGGGTCGGCATTGAGTCTAACCGGATGCAGCTGAATACTTGGATTTTATATGGAAACGACTGCTTATCTGACTGACACAACCCAGTTAGTACTGGGTTATACGACTGTCATCATCATCTTCCTGCCCTTGTTCCATGTTACTTGCGGTCGGCGCAACACTTTTTGTTCTTCCATGCTCCTCTGTCATTCGTCAAGCTATCATTTACTCCTTTTTATTTCATATTATTTCTCACACAATCTATTCATCGTTTTCTAGGTCTTCCTCTCCGTACCTATCCATCAACATTTATTTTCATCACTTTTTTTGTTTAAATTATAATCAACTCTGATACACGCAATCTTTTTTCCTTCTTCTTCACAGCCCTGCATTCTGATCCCCTCCTTCCCTTTTACACTACTAAACCGCACCACTGGTGGTGTCGTGGTCCACACAATACGACAGGTCTAATCACGGACTTGTATATTTTACCCTTTAACTTGAAGGGCATCCGTGGGTCGCTAGTTATACGACTGTCAAAGATCTACAAATGACAGCCGGTACCAACGAATTAGCGTGCTTTCCGTGGCACAATGGAAACTCGGTACGTAATCGGTGGTCTCCATCCATGGACCAACCTAGGCAAACGCAACTTAACCTGAAGATCGACCCTAGCGATCTAAATTGATTTTATATGATAGTTTTTCATTTGAAAGAACTTCTTTCAAGTGTAATCTCCATCTCAATGTTTACAAACCCCTTTTCATTCAGATGGAAAATCATCAAATGACCCCTCCCGCTCTGGGTGGAGCGGAAGGGAGTGTCAGACGACTTGTACTGAATAAAACCCTTCCATGTTCCTTCTCAGACATTTGTGTTTCAGGGCCACGGTATCTCTTTCGAACAATCCCGCAGCCCCGGCAGGCATCGGCCCTTGGCTTGCCTTGACCCCTTCCGATTTGCTGACATCTCTTTTAGGCGCGCGTGTAACACGAACGTCCCGTCGCCACGGCCTGTCGTCGTAAGACGGACGGATTATATGCAAGCCCTTAGTCAAAATCAACAGACCCGCGTCTACAATGGCCGACGCCCGGGGCGTCTCCCGTGGCGGCTGGGAAGCAAGGCTCTCTCCCTCTCACGTTTCGCCACCGCAGATGGAGGTAACGGCTTCCCATTGCCCCTCGCTCCGCACCTTGGATTGAACCAGGGCCGGACGCGAGAGGTCGCCGCCGCCAATCGCCGCTAAGAGAACACGGCCGCGCTCCGCCCAAGCAGAGGAGTACTCTACGTTGTTCTCCACCGTGTCCTCTTGGCGATCCTCGCAGTGGTAACACCCGGGCGTTTCCTCCCGCCCGGTTCGGTGCAGGAACTTCCCGAAACAACCGGGCCCGGTGAGGACCTGCGGCAGGTGGAACGTGAGGGCGCCGTGGCGCCTCTCCAGCCACTTCTTAAAGAAAGTTAGACTTATTACCACTATTATGGCGTGCCCTGACCCCAACAAAAATAAGGGTAGTATTTTCAAAAATAGTAAACATTCATGTGAAAATTACAAATAGCCCACTAAACTTAACATTAAACCCACTTGGGGGTGGAATTTCCAAAAATACCTTTCTACCTAACTAAGCACTGGCGAGATTTAAAGTTAAATAGTTCAAAAGTAGAAGTAGTTCTTGAGTGATTAATCAGTGAGTAAATAGTATTGCGGTGTCATGTATAAATGAAACTAATATTATGTCCTAAGCCAGATCATACCTGTCTCTCTTGTGGCTTTGATCCAAATCCGTTTAGCTGTTTAGGCGTGAAAAGTTAAAACAGACTGATATATACACGGTGTAAATCACCTCATCACGAAGCCGTCAACCAAGCATTCTGTACATGAAACTAAGTATCTTTACGCAAAAATTATTGCTGGGAAACGACTTTTTTTTGGGGGGTGTAAAATCATGTTTTTTGGTAGAACTCAATGTAACGCACTCAAAACATTGTGCTGATGGACGGATTGAATAGTACGGGGGTCGTGGAGGTGTTTGAAGTAAAAATCTTACGTTAAAAACTTGTATTTAAAAAAATACTTGTCTTAAAGTTGGAACTTTGACCCCTAATATCTCCGTAACTAGAAGGTTCCCAGGTATGGTGTAGAACAAAAAAATGATCGAAATGACAAGGAGAACCAGTGCCTTTCGGCTTCGTTAAGAGGTGTTTTACACCCTTTATAGACCGTTTATACTGTATCGTTGGTCTAGTGGTCGGAAACGCTACTACTGTGTATAAGGTCCTTGGTTCGATACACAACGCCGGGCGGTGTTTTATTTGTTTTTTATTTTTCGTTTGATTATAATAAGCTCGACCCTTATTACATGGCACTTAAACATAACTGGCGAAATGTGGGTGTACTAAATGGACACACCTCTGCCAAACCCTTAAGTGATTACAGGCGTGATCTTACGTGACTGCCGTTATTATCTGGTGCTTGCATGGCACCTGTGTCTTTGCCAGTTTTCAGCAGAGCTGTCGCACGGGTCGCACCATTGACCAAGTAATACCTACTTACTTACATGTTAGCGAAGTCATTCAAGATTAACAATGTATTTCTGTGATTTAAAATTTTAACGCTTGCGCGACGATATTTATAGGCGTTTGTTAGAGATTGGCTGGTCAAAACATGCGGGGAACCTCAAGCAGCGTTAATAAAGTTTTAGGGGTATGAGGAACAGGGTGTAAAGTTCCTCGATACTCCTTAGAAAAGGAAGGATCCCTGGATCCTCCGACCAGGCAGGTGTTATGTCTGGTGGGCAACTGCCCGATAGTTGTTATCGGGTTTCTCTATATATACTGAAGTCGATGTAAACTTTGCTTGTAGGATATTGATGTTAGTTCCTCCGTAGTGTCGTAGATGGCGCTGTAGTAGTTTTTGTAGTATGTTACTTTTTGTGGTCGCTACAAAGTAAACTTATCGGTAACCATATGTTCGAGTCGTTTGGGATTGATACTTTGGGACCGTGGGGTCCGAGTACTCATTGCTCACAGCCTTTTTAACGAAATTGCTACACTCATAGCTTATGATTTCTGAGAACCAAGATCTGGCTTTTGCCAGAGGCTAAGTATTACTATACATCACCCAGGTAATGTGCCAGCCCATGTTCACTTTTGGGCACATTAGGTACCAGTTTTTTTATAAGTTTGTGGGAATGAAATAGATGATTGTTTAACTATTGTTTACATGGGTCAAAATAACTAAAAGGATGTATAAAACTATTTGGTAATGATTAGAAAATCTTAAAGCATTTAAAAAAAAATACAAAATACTTTACAAATTTACGTTACAAAAAAAAAACCAGTTGGGGCTCGAACCATGGTCATTCTTGGAAATCATACAGTATTAAAAAACAAAATAAAATACAAAAAGTGAATTTCATACTGGCTCAGGTTTGATCCTGGAACATGCGATTCGAGCGGCCGCTAAACCGTCGGGCTACTTACTTCGGTGACAATTGGTTTAAAATAGCCGTTCTATTCTAATGCTTGTTATGACAATTGTCAGTTGTCAAACAGTTAAGGAGTGCGGACATAATGCAATATTGCTCACCTCCTAAAGTTATTAGCGTGATAATATATAGCCTATGTCCTTCCCCAGGTTTAAATCTATCTTCTTGCCAAATTCCATTAAGATCCGATCAGCCGTTTAGTCGTGAAAAGGTAACAAACAAACAAACTAACAAACAAACAAACAAACAAACAAACAGAGTGACTTTCGCATTTATAATATTAGTATGGATGGATGGAAGTATGGATAAACATTATCTAATTTGAATTTAGGACTTATAACTTTTATAGAAAACATTTTTATGTCTTTTGTATATTATTGATTGTATTATTTATGACAAACGGATTTACGACATATTATATTTAGGGATTTCAATTTTATGGCATGTGATATTATGTGATGTTAAGTTCAGTTGAATTATCATTCGGACAAATGATGATTAGGACAAAAAAAGTTATGTCACTTTAAATTATGGATAAAAAAGTTAGGTGACACAGAACCAATGGTGATGAATGGTATGAAAGTGTTAGGGTAATGTAAGTAGTTTAAGTATAGGTTAAGTTTTTGTATTTAATACTGTTCAAATAAACATGAAAAGTTGTAAACCATTATGGTATTATGTAGCAAGTAAGATAGAGGTACTTACTGTCGAATGAATGAGGTAAGCAGTGCCTTAGGACAGACAAGAGAGCAGGACGGCCGAATGTAGGAAACGGAACGTAAGAGTGAGTGAAAGAGATGAATGTATCGGAAGAGAGGGAACGTTTTAAAAGATGGCGTAAGACGGAGAAGACGACAAGGACGTTTTATTTAAAATATACTGATTTCCAAAGTTTATTCCCATTTGTTTTACTCTGAACCCACAATCCCACAATTATATAAATGATTAATTATCTGTTTATGATACTGATCACTACATTATTTACCACAGCAACTTTGTAAGTATATTAATAAATTAAAATGTCTTAATCGAGAATTACACATATTCTAGGGGTAATTTCTCTAATTCCCCTGCAACAAAGATAGTGGTTTTATCTGGATCTGTACTCTTAAGCCCGCAAATAATATCCTCAAATTCTTTTTGTTCACGGTTCTTGCGTGTTGTAAAATGTTGTGGGTTCTCGTAGAAATGGATTCAAACAACAAATCCTTCGCAGTGGTAATTTTCGCAGTCGTATACAAGCTTAAATCATCATCATCATCATCATTTCAGCCGAAAGACGTCCACTGCTGGACATAGGCCTCCCCCAAGTGTCGCCAGATTGACCGGTCCCGTGCGACGCGCATCCAGCGGATCCCCGCAACCTTCACCAGGTCATCGGTCCACCTAGTGGGAGGCCTTCCAACGCATCGTCTCCCGGTTCGCGGTCGCCATTCCAGAACTTTTCGGCCCCATCGGCCATCTGTTCTGCGAGCAATGTGCCCTGCCCACTGCCACTTAAGTTTGGCAATTCTTCGGGCTACGTCGGTAACCTTGGTTCTCTTGCGGATGTCCTCATTTCTGATTTGATCACGCAAGGAAACTCCGAGCATAGCTCTCTCCATTGCCCTTTGGGTGACTTTGAGCCTTCTGATGAGGCCCATTGTGAGCGACCACGTTTCGGTCCCGTATGTAATCACTGGCAGCACACACTGGTCATAGACTTTCGTCTTGAGGCACTGCGGTAAGTTGGACGAGAAGATACCACGCAGCTTTCCGAACGCTGCCCAGCCGAGTCGGATTCGACGATTGACCTCTTTCTCGAAGTTAGACCTACCCAACTGGACCGTTTGTCCCAGGTAGACATAATCGTCTACAACTTCGATAGTAGAGTCTCCGATCTTGATAGGAGTGGGTGTTACATGGGCATTCAACATGACCTTGGTTTTGTCCATGTTCATTTTAAGACCCACTCTTTCGGAAACTCTACTAAGGTCATCGAGCATTGTACTGAGGTCCTCCATGGTCTCAGCCATGACCACTATATCGTCGGCAAATCGAAGGTGAGAGATGTACTCGCCATTAACGTTGATGCCTAGCCCTCTCCAGTCCAGAACCTTGAAGACATCTTCCAGTGCAGCGGTGAACAGTTTCGGAGATATGACGTCTCCTTGTCTCACACCCCGCTGCAGAGGGATAGGTTCCGAGGTCTGGTCCTGAAGTCGGACTGACATGGTGGCGTTTTTGTACAAACACTTCAACACCTCGATGTACCGATAATCAATTTGGCACCGTTGGAGAGACTGCAGTACAGCCCAAGTCTCGATCGAATCGAAGGCTTTCTCGTAGTCCACAAACGCTAAACAGAGAGGCAGGTTGTACTCTTCGGTCTTCTGTATAACCTGTCGCAGCGTATGTATGTGGTCTACGGTGCTAAAACCTTTTCGGAATCCGGCTTGTTCGGGAGGCTGAAAATCGTCAAACCTGCGCGCGAGACGATTCGTGATGACTCTTGAAAACAACTTGTAGACATGGCTCAGAAGTGAGATGGGCCTATAGTTCTTCAACCGGGCGTTGTCGCCCTTTTTGAAGAAGAGTACCACCACACCCCTGCACCATGCCTGTGGCGTTTTCCCCTCGAGTATGACGGAATCAAACAGCTTCTGAAGGGCCTTAAGAACCGGTTTTCCACCCGCCTTCAGAAGTTCGGCCGTAATTCCATCATCACCCGGTGCTTTGTTGTTTTTAAGCTGTTTCAGAGCCATCCTAATCTCATACAGGCTGAGGTCCGGGATGTCTTCGGTGTAGTGTCGGGTCAGTCTAGCTCTTGGGTCATTCGCTAGATTTACAACGGGTTTCCTGGTTGACGTGTACAACTGCCCATAGAATCTCTCGATCTCCCTCAGTAGCTCCGGTTTGGCGGATACGATTCTGCCATCGTCGGTCTTCAGTTTCGTGAGCTGGCTCTGCCCAATAGCCAGATCTCTTGCAAATACCTTTGAGCCTTTATTCCGCTCAATGGCGTCTTTGATACGCTCGGTATTAAAGCGGCGGAGGTCGCTCTTCAAGGATTTAGAGATCCGTCTATTGAGCTGCCGGTATTTCCACGCGTCGTCTGAAGACTGCAGGATCATCTCACGCCGTTCCTTCATGAGCTTGAGAGTATGATCAGAGAGTTTTTTGTTCTTCTGTGCACGACGGGTCTTGAAGAACTTAGACCCTGTCGTACGGACAGTTTCCACAAATCCATCGTTGCATTCGTCCACTGAGCTTCCTAGGCACTCGAAACGATTCTGGAGTTCAAGCTGAAAGCTCTCGGGGTTTTGGATTTGGATCTGTGCTGGTCGGAGCGTAGACTTCATCAGTCGAGACCTTTCAAGCTTAATATTGATGTTCAATGTGCCTCTTACCATGCGGTGATCGCTCCCAGTTTTCACCGAATTGATCACAGAGACATCATTGAACATTTGCTTCTTGGTTGACAGTATGAAGTCGATCTCATTTTTAGTTGCACCATCGGGGCTCTGCCAGGTCCACTTCCTGTGCTCACGCTTTCTAAAGAAGGAGTTCATCATATAGAGGCCCTCCTTCTCCATAAAACTAGCCAGTTGGTGTCCCCGGTGGTTCCGACATCCAAACCCAAATTGCCCCACCTGCAGCTCATCTCCGTCTCGTTTGCCCAGTTTTGCGTTGAAGTCCCCCATGACAACGGTAAAGTGAGTTTTGAAACCATGCATGGCTTTGGAGATATCCTCATACATGGTCTCCACTTCGTCGTCGGGGCGTGCCGAGGTCGGGGCGTAGACCTGTATGACCTTCAGCGAATATCTTGAGGATATTCTGAGTATCAGGTACGCCACCCTGGTCGACACACTCTCTATCTTCACCACGTTATTCACAAGGGACTTGTGGACGATAAACCCAACACCACCCTGGGACTGCCGGTCACCCTCTCGGAAATAGAGTAGGTTGCCGGATTTCAGGATCATCGTGTCCTCCCCCTCTCTTCGGACTTCAGATAATCCTACAATACTCCATCGCAACCTGCTCAATTCCTCTTCGAGTTCGGTTATCTTCTCGTCAGTTCGGAGTGTTCGCGTGTTGTATGTTGCCAGGTCAAGTCGTCGGTATAGGCAGCCGGATCTCTTCCGGAGATTCTTCGCACCCCTTGCCACGCCATTACCTCGACCGCTACCATAGTCGAGGGTGGACGGGCTGCCGGGTACTAGGGGCCATTTTTGTATTGCGCTCATTAGGGGGGGTTTTTGCCATAATCGCCACGCTTGGCAGACGGGTTGGCGATCGCAGTACGGTTGTTGCAAAAAGCACAGAGAACGCTGCTGCCCATTCTCTGGCAAGTCCCTTAGTCGCCTCTTACGACACCCACGGGAAGATATGGGATGGTGCTATTCTTAACGTCCGACACCATACAGAACCAAGCTTAAATACAACCGAATTAAACTTTCTTCGTCCATTACGTCAATTTTGTTCTGCACAAAACGTAATAGCTCGTTTATAACGATGTTACACACCAACACTTTATCTTTTCGGAAGACATTTCTTCGGCACCCGAACGTTACCGAGTTTGCGCGAAGACTGATGTTAATTAAATTTAGTAGTATGTAGTACTTAGACGACTACTGCAGAAAACTTCTGAGAACTAAGATAATGCTAGAGCGAGCGAAGCGAGTTCGAAAATTGCTTTCGAAAATTGCCCTGCTCGTATTTTTTTTTTAACTCCCGAGCAAAAAAGAGGGGTGTTATTGTTTATTCATTTGATCATTGAAAAATAACAGGAAGTATTGGCAAGCGAGCTGGATAATTTTAGCACCTCACCATGGATATTTTTATTTATTTACTAGCTGTTACCCGCGACTTCGTACGCGTTATGTTCGCGATTTGCCTAGAATAAGTTTTTTAGTGAGGAGGTTCTTGATTCCAAATTTTTGTTTTGAATTCGTTACCTGATGTCTCCAGTATTAATACACCATCATCTGGCTAGTCTTTTCCCATCTATGTTGGGGTCGGCATTAAGTCCAACCGGATGCAGCTGAATACTTGAATTTTATATGGAAACGACTGCTTATCTGACTTCCACAACCCAGTTAGTACTGGGTTATACGACTGTCATCATCATCTTCCTGCCCTTGTCCCATGTTACTTGCGGTCGGCGCAACACTTTTTGTTCTTCCATGCTCCTCTGTCATTCGTCAAGCTATCATTTACTCCTTTTTATTTCATATTATTTCTCACACAATCCATTCATCGTTTTCTAGGTCTTCCTCTCCGTACCTATCCATCAACATTTATTTTCATCACTTTTTTTGTTTAAATTATAATCAACTCTGATACACGCAATCTTTTTTCCTTCTTCTTCACAGCCCTGCATTCTGATCCCCTCCTTCCCTTTTACACTACTAAACCGCACCACTGGTGGTGTCGTGATCCACACAATACGACAGGTCTAATCACAGACTTGTATATTTTACCCTTTAACTTGAAGGGCATCCGTGGGTCGCAAGTTATACGACTGTCAAAGATCTACAAATGACAGCCGGTACCAACGAATTAGCGTGCTTTCCGTGGCACAATGGAAACTCGGTACGTAATCGGTGGTCTCCATCCATGGACCAACCTAGGCAAACGCAACTTAACCTGAAGATCGACCCTAGCGATCTAAATTGATTTTATATGATTATTTTTCATTTGAAAGAACTTCTTTCAAGTGTAATCTCCATCTCAATGTTTGCAAACCCCTTTTCATTGAGATGGAAAATCATCAAATGACCCCTCCCGCTCTGGGTGGAGCGGAAGGGAGTGTCAGACGACTTGTACTGACTAAAACCCTTCCATGTTCCTTCTCAGACATTTGTGTTTCAGGGCCACGGTATCTCTTTCGAACAATCCCGCAGCCCCGGCAGGCATCGGCCCTTGGCTTGCCTTGACCCCTTCCGATTTGCTGACATCTCTTTTAGGCGCGCGTGGAACACGAACGTCCCGTCGCCACGGCCTGTCGTCGTAAGACGGACGGATTATATGCAAGCCCTTAGTCAAAATCAACAGACCCGCGTCTACAATGGCCGACGCCCGGGGCGTCTCCCGTGGCGGCTGGGAAGCAAGGCTCTCTCCCTCTCACGTTTCGCCACCGCAGAAGGAGGTAACGGCTTCCCATTGCCCCTCGCTCCGCACCTTGGATTGAACCAGGGCCGGACGCGAGAGGTCGCCGCCGCCAATCGCCGCTAAGAGAACACGGCCGCGCTCCGCCCAAGCAGAGGAGTACTCTACGTTGTTCTCCACCGTGTCCTCTTGGCGATCCTCGCAGTGGTAACACCCGGGCGTTTCCTCCCGCCCGGTTCGGTGCAAGAACTTCCCGAAACAACCGGGCCCGGTGAGGACCTGCGGCAGGTGGAACGTGAGGGCGCCGTGGCGCCTCTCCAGCCACTTCTTAAAGAAAGTTAGACTTATTACCACTATTATGGCGTGCCCTGACCCCAACAAAAATAAGGGTAGAATTTTCAAAAATAGTAAACATTCATGTGAAAATTACAAATAGCCCACTAAACTTAACATTAAACCCACTTGGGGGTGGAATTTCCAAAAATACCTTTCTACCTAACTAAGCACTGGCGAGATTTAAAGTTAAATAGTTCAAAAGTAGAAGTAGTTCTTGAGTGATTAATCAGTGAGTAAATAGTATTGCGGTGTCATGTATAAATGAAACTAATATTATGTCCTAAGCCAGATCATACCTGTCTCTCTTGTGGCTTTGATCCAAATCCGTTTAGCTGTTTAGGCGTGAAAAGTTAAAACAGACTGATATATATAAACCGTTTATACTGTATCGTTGGTCTAGTGGTCGGAAACGCTACTACTGTGTATAAGGTCCTTGGTTCGATACACAACGCCGGGCGGTGTTTTATTTGTTTTTTATTTTTCGTTTGATTATAATAAGCTCGACCCTTATTACATGGCACTTAAACATAACTGGCGAAATGTGGGTGTACTAAATGGACACACCTCTGCCAAACCCTTAAGCGATTACAGGCGTGATCTTACGTGACTGCCGTTATTATCTGGTGCTTGCATGGCACCTGTGTCTTTACCAGTTTTCAGCAGAGCTGTCGCACGGGTCGCACCATTGACCAAGTAATACCTACTTACTTACATGTTAGCGAAGTAATTCTAAGATTAACAATGTATTTCTGTGATTTAAAATTTTAACGCTGGCGCGACGATATTTATAGGCGTTTGTGAGAGATTGGCTGGTCAAAACATGCGGGGAACCTCAAGCAGCGTTAATAAAGTTTTAGGGGTATGAGGAACAGGGTGTAAAGTTCCTCGATACTCCTTAGAAAAGGAAGGATCCCTGGATCCTCCGACCAGGCAGGTGTTATGTCTGGTGGGCAACTGCCCGATAGTTGTTATCGGGTTTCTCTATATATACTGAAGTCGATGTAAACTTTGCTTGTAGGATATTGATGTTAGTTCCTCCGTAGTGTCGTAGATGGCGCTGTAGTACTTTTTGTAGTGTGTTACTTTTTGTGGTCGCTACAAAGTAAACTTATCGGTAACCATATGTTCGAGTCGTTTGGGATTGAAACTTTGCGAGTGTGGGGTCCGAGTACTCATTGCTCACAGCCTTTTTAACGAAATTGCTACACTCATAGCTTATGATTTCTGAGAACCAAGATCTGGCTTTTGCCAGAGGCTAAGTATTACTATACATCACCCAGGTAATGTGCCAGCCCATGTTCACTTTTGGGCACATTAGGTACCAGTTTTTTTATAAGTTTGTGGGAATGAAATAGATGATTGTTTAACTATTGTTTACATGGGTCAAAATAACTAAAAGGATGTATAAAACTACTAGCTGTTACCCGCGACTTCGTACGCGTTATGTTCGCGATTTGCCTAGAATAAGTTTTTTAGTGAGGAGGTTCTTGATTCCAAATTTTTGTTTTGAATTCGTTACCTGATGTCTCCAGTATTAATACACCATCATCTGGCTAGTCTTTTTCCATCTATGTTGGGGTCGGCATTAAGTCCAACCGGATGCAGCTGAATACTTGGATTTTATATGGAAACGACTGCTTATCTGACTGACACAACCCAGTTAGTACTGGGTTATACGACTGTCATCATCATCTTCCTGCCCTTGTTCCATGTTACTTGCGGTCGGCGCAACACTTTTTGTTCTTCCATGCTCCTCTGTCATTCGTCAAGCTATCATTTACTCCTTTTTATTTCATATTATTTCTCACACAATCCATTCATCGTTTTCTAGGTCTTCCTCTCCGTACCTGTCCATCAACATTTATTTTCATCACTTTTTTTGTATTTAAATTATAACAACATTCATGTGAAAATTGCAAATAGCCCACTAAACTTAACATCAAACCCACTTGGGGGTGGAATTTCCAAAAATACCTTTCTACCTAACTAAGCACTGGCGAGATTTAAAGTTCAATAGTTCAAAAGTAGAAGTAGTTCTTGAGTGATTAATCAGTGAGTAAATAGTATTGCGGTGTCATGTTTAAATGAAACTAATATTATGTCCTAATCCAGATCATATCTGTCTCTCTTGTGGCTTTGATCCAAATCCGTTTAGCTGTTTAGGCGTGAAAAGTTAAAACAGACTGATATTTATAGACCGTTTATACTGTATCGTTGGTCTAGTGGTCGGAAACGCTACTACTGTGTATAAGGTCCTGGGTTCGATACACAACGCCGGGCGGTGTTTTATTTGTTTTTTTATTTTTCGTTTGATTATAATAAGCTGGACCCTTATTACATGGCACTTAAACATAACTGGCGAAATGTGGGTGTACTAAATGGACACACCTCTGCCAAACCCTTAAGCGATTACAGGCGTGATCTTACGTGACTGCCGTTATTATCTGGTGCTTGCATGGCACCTGTGTCTTTGCCAGTTTTCAGCAGAGCTGTCGCACGGGTCGCACCATTGACCAAGTAATACCTACTTACTTAAATGTTAGCGAAGTCATTCAAGATTAACAATGTATTTCTGTGATTTAAAATTTTAACGCTGGCGCGACGATATTTATAGGCGTTTGTGAGAGATTGGCTGGTCAAAACATGCGGGGAACCTCAAGCAGCGTTAATAAAGTTTTAGGGGTATGAGGAACAGGGTGTAAAGTTCCTCGATACTCCTTAGAAAAGGAAGGATCCCTGGATCCTCCGACCAGGCAGGTGTTATGTCTGGTGGGCAACTGCTCGATAGTTGTTATCGGGTTTCTCTATATATACTGAAGTCGATGTAAACTTTGCTTGTAGGATATTGATGTTAGTTCCTCCGTAGTGTCGTAGATGGCGCTGTAGTACTTTTTGTAGTATGTTACTTTTTGTGGTCGCTACAAAGTAAACTTATCGGTAACCATATGTTCGAGTCGTTTGGGATTGAAACTTTGGGACCGTGGGGTCCGAGTACTCATTGCTCACAGCCTTTTTAACGAAATTGCTACACTCATAGCTTATGATTTCTGAGAACCAAGATCTGGCTTTTGCCAGAGGCTAAGTATTACTATACATCACCCAGGTAATGTGCCAGCCCATGTTCACTTTTGGGCACATTAGGTACCAGTTTTTTTATAAGTTTGTGGGAATGTAATAGATGATTGTTTAACTATTGTTTACATGGGTCAAAATAACTAAAAGGATGTATAAAACTATTTGGTAATGATTAGAAAATCTTAAAGCATTTAAAAAAAAATACAAAGCACTTTACAAATTTACGTTACAAAAAAAAACCAGTTGGGGCTCGAACCATGGTCATTCTTGGAAATCATACAGTATTAAAAAACAAAATAAAATACAAAAAGTGAATTTCATACTGGCTCAGGTTTGATCCTGGAACATGCGATTCGAGCGGCCGCTAAACCGTCGCGCTACTTACTTCGGTGACAATTGGTTTAAAATAGCCGTTCTATTCTAATGCTTGTCATGACAATTGTCAGTGGTCAAACAGTTAAGAAGTGCGGACATAATGCAATATTGCTCACCTCCTAAAGTTATTAGCGTGATAATATATAGCCTATGTCCTTCCCCAGGTTTAAATCTATCTTCTTGCCAAATTCCATTAAGATCCGATCAGCCGTTTAGTCGTGAAAAGGTAACAAACAAACAAACTAACAAACAAACAAACAAACAAACAAACAGAGTGACTTTCGCATTTATAATATTAGTATGGATTTGGTAATGATTAGAAAATCTTAAAGCATTTAAAAAAAAATACAAAATACTTTACAAATTTACGTTACAAAAAAAAACCAGTTGGGGCTCGAACCATGGTCATTCTCGGAAATCATACAGTATTAAAAAACAAAATAAAATACAAAAAGTGAATTTCATACTGGCTCAGGTTTGATCCTGGAACATGCGATTCGAGCGGCCGCTTAACCGTCGGGCTACTTACTTCGGTGACAATTGGTTTAAAATAGCCGTTCTATTCTAATGCTTGTTATGACAATTGTCAGTTGTCAAACAGTTAAGGAGTGCGGACATAATGCAATATTGCTCACCTCCTAAAGTTATTAGCGTGATAATATATAGCCTATGTCCTTCCCCAGGTTTAAATCTATCTTCTTGCCAAATTCCATTAAGATCCGATCAGCCGTTTAGTCGTGAAAAGGTAACAAACAAACAAACTAACAAACAAACAAACAGAGTGACTTTCGCATTTATAATATTAGTATGGATATGAGAATGGGAGGAACTCATAACACCCGTGACCCCTCCCATAGGTCCGTGCATGCATGTGACGTGAACATGTTGGCTACCGGGCGCAGGCACGGTAGCGCCAAGTGTAGGTGGGGCCGTCGCGCTTCACGACACCACAGCTCGATGCTGGGGATCTACTCTCTAAGTCTGTCAACGAAAATACGGGTCCGTCCGCAAACAGCTTTATACTTCGAAATGAACCCTACTCCCTAATATTTACGGATTCATGAATTTTGAAAACATATCGCGAGTAAGGACAACTGTCCAATTGTGTTGTCATTTATTTTTAGTTCGGATACCTACCGAATCTTACGTCCGTAAGTGATACGGAGTAGGAAACAACCGTAACTTCGGCCGAAACTACGGATTTCGTGCTTGGAGAGTAGACCCCCTGACCCGCATCCCGCGACACTCGCGCGGCGTTTACTAATTCAGCGAGTGTTTAGACGCGATGTGTGTCAAAGCACACGGTGACCCACACTGAGCGCGGCGCCCCACACAACAGGTAACATGGTTTACTTGCACCGCTCGCGCTGCAGGCCCTTCACCACTGTAGCTGCGCTGCTCTCATCACCAGCACTCATCCGAATTTCCGTGAACTCAATACTGTAAGAGTTAAGGGCGCACGGGATGACGGTTAAAATTACAATTTTGCCCCTGTTTCTCAGATTAGGTCATTCTAGCCCACTCGCACTTTTAACACGCGCACGCACTATACAAGTATGTGCCCGACCCGGTTCTCGAGAAAGACCAAGTCTCGCTGTACTGGGATCAGTCTATCATTACTGACAGGACTATTGTTGCCAATAAGCCTGACATAGTGGTGATAGACCGATCAGCGCGCCGCGTAATCATAATCCGTGTTACCATCCCGCCTGACGAGAACCTCGTGAAAGCTGAGAAAGAGAAACAAATAAAATATCTGGACTTGGCACACGAGGTTGTCAGCATGTGAATTGTGAACTCGGCTAGCATTGTGCCGATTGTCGTTACAGTCAATGGTCTGATGACTAAAAGCCTTGACCTTACTTACTTAGCCTTGATGTTCGATGTTCTTGATCCAACTGCCAAGTACGAACTTGGCAGTTGGATCAAGAGCCAGATTCAGAAATCAGTACTCCTCGATACGGCCCGCATTGTGAGGAGGTTCCGGTCTCTGCACAGCCCTAACCACCGGTAGCTTGGACACCGTCCCTGTTGTTTTTTAAGGAATGTTTTTAAGAAATATTTAAAAAAGGGAAAAACAAGATGAATAGATGAATAAAGAAAATAATAAAATATGATATACTAGCTTCTGCCCGCGGCTTCGCCCGCGTGGTGTTAGGCAATTGCCCACGTATGCGTTAACCCCCGCAAAATAATGTCAAAAATAGTCATTTAAATGTTATAAGTAGATAATAGTTGTTGGCCGCGGCTTCGCTCGCGCGTAAGTGTAAATAGGGTAAATTTTAATAGTTGTGTCTGCGCTTTTCGAAGTAAGAAACCAGATAATTCATTCTGGTTAGAAAAAAGTCGTAATATGCGTTTTTTTTTAATTTTGTATTGTTAGTGACCTAAATGGGTGGCCACCCCTGTTATCTTCTGAGGGGTGGAATTTCCAAAAACATGAGCAGACCATTTTTGTTTTACTAATGTTTCAACCCCTTTTATCCCTGTTGGGGTTGAATTTCCAAAAAACGACGAAATACGTGTTCATTTATTTTTGCTCAGAAACTTCAACATTTAATGTCATCCTTCTTACTTCAAAAATAACGGATTCCGCATAAAAACTTTGAACCCCCATCTCACACTCTTATGTGGTAAATTCTTAGAAACGCTAAAATACGTCTATATTTATTTCTAACCAGAAGCTTGTATATGAAATTTCAGCCTTTTAACTTTAAAAGTGACGATTTTCTATACAAACTTTCATCCCCTATTTAAGTCCCTTAGGGGTTGAATTCAGAAAAATCCTTCCTTATTCCTTATCTACATTATAATGGGAACCTCTGTGCAAAATTTGAGCTTTCTAGGTCCAAGGGTTTGGGCTCGGCGTTGATGAGTCAGTCAATCAGGACTTCTCTTTTTATTTATATAAATGGATAATATGATATATAATTATTAGTTTATTTGATCTGTATTAGTATGTACCTATTTATGTATACCAGATTATGTTAGCAAAATGGTAATATTCTTATTTATTTTTTTGAACTTTACCACAATGGTTTCCTATTTTATCCAAAAGTTGAAACTGAAACTGGTAGAGATTGCCTTGTAGCATTAAGTCCGCCCATGCACCACCTATGTATTAGTAGATTATTAACCAAAGGGATAAAGTAGTGTTTTCTGTCGTTTCAGCGTAGCGAGGGTGTCAAAAACTTAAATCACGAGCGAAGCGAGGGATTTAAGACGAGTCCTGAGTGTAGCGAGGAATTTAAGTTCACCCAAGACTAAGACAGCTTTATCACCGAGGAAAATACTTTACTTTTCGTACCATTTGCGAAAAAATTAACACATTAATAATATGAGATAAGCATTTATTAAAAATAATGACAAATAAAAGTAAAAGAAAACATTAAACATTCGGAACATTGGTCCAATTTATTGATAGAGAGAGAGTTACATTTTTGTTTGGTACATTTATTGTTGATGAGTTGATTTGAGTATTTCTCTGTTCTTGCGTCTGAGGAAGTTGCGTTTCATTGTAGATAGTATACGTCGGAGATAGTGGTGGTGGTGCGTCGTGAGTTACGGACGAAGATAAGATGCCGGAAGTTGATGGGTGTGGCTCTGATGGATAAAGTTTTATATTTTTGTTAATTTGACTGCTTAGTATGGTTTTATGCGCCTTTGAGCTTTCGATATAACCCTCAGCTACTCTATCAGAGCTCCAACCACCGTGTCTTTTTATTGACGTAATATCCGCCCCTGAAGCCGCCAAGAAAGTCGCCGAAGTTCTTCTAAAGCAGTGACCGGTGTAGAGTTAAACATCTTTAAGTTTCAAATATTGAGCAATTTATTTTGGCATATTAAATTTTATTTTTGCCGATGGCTTGTCGAGTACATTTCCCATTCCGATAGTTTATAAAAAATCTATTGTTTTCCATGTTGGTGGGACGTAATGCTTGGTATTTATGAATGATTTTAGTATATTGTCCTTGTACAATGAATGACTTAATGACTATTAATTTGTACGATGTTAATGAATGACCGATTTTTCTTTGTCTTAGTTTCCTTTACATTAATCAGCAGTAACTCATTGGAATGATTTTCAACGTCCTCCACCTTTAAGTTTACAAGTTTACATCCGCGGCAAGCACCATAGAGTTCAAAAATTAAGGCCACCATAACAAAGATAAAACAGGTAAATATATAGAATAATTACCATTACTAAGATACGAAATATTCATAGTTAAATCATGTATACTTACTTTTGTGGCCAGAAAAATTTCGTCAGGAGCTTCATTGAGAAATTTTTCCACATTTTGAGTCGTAATAATTTTAGACTTCTTTGCGCAATGCCCTTCTGATTTTCTTTAAAAAAAAAGCCAGTAACTTCGTGAATCTATTTATTTCAATGCTGTGTTTGATGCTTATGCACCAAAGTGTATTCGGATTCTTTGTCTTGGATAAATAATCAAAATAGACAAGAAGTACTGATTCTAAAATTGATAGGCCTTTCGCACTTCTCCACGTTGAAAATTCTTCATAAGTTTTTAAATTATTTATAACTAGCTGTCCCGCGCAACTTCGTTTGTGTCACATTTTCCCCGTTTTCGCAACATTTTTCATTGCTGCTCCGCTCCTATTGGTCGTAGTGTGATGATATATAGCCTATGTCCTTCCCCGGGTTGAAATCTATCTTCTTGCTAAATTTTATTACGATCCGATCAGCCGTTTGGTAGTGAAAAGGTAACAAACAAACAGAGTGACTTTCGCATTTATAATATTAGTATGGATAGTATGGATTGCGGCAGCATTTGCACTGATGGAATCCGACAGTTCACTGTCACTGTCGCTTTCATTTAACATCGTAACGTATTTTTAGAACATTAACTTATTTATAAAAATAAATTAAAATAAACTTAACGTTTATGTATTTGAAGAAAACAAAAACGCGGCAAATTCCTAGACTAATATTTTTTTGTCGGAAAAGCAAAAGCATCAAGCTCATACGGCCTCGTCGGTTTTCGCAATTATATTTAACTAGCTGTCCCGCGCAACTTCGTCTGCGTCACATTTTCCCCGTTTTCGCAACATTTTTCATTGCTGCTCCGCTCCTATTAGTCGAAGCGTGATGATATATAGCCTATGTCCTTCCCTAGGTTGAAATCTATCTTCTTGCCAAATTTCGTTAAGATCCGATCAGCCGTACACAACATTAACTATAATAATAAAGAAATCGCAATAAGGAACCTTAGACTTGGCACGACTTTGTCTGGATTTGATTACTTTTTAGAGATAAACAAGCAGCTCCATCGAGACTTGGCTAGTTTTTTACAGAATGTTTTTGGTGGGATTTCACTTCTTTTTGTAGAAACGTGTAAACAACGTGTAACGTGAAACAGTATTATTTAACGAACAGCAGTGGGACGCTATAGGCTAGATTAAATTAGATTAGAAGAGGTGTCCCGCTACGCTGAATTTTTGCAATGACAGTCCATTTATGTACCAACTAGCTGTCCCCGGCAAGCGTTGCAATGCACTTTTACCCTACCTACCTACCTACTTTACCCTACTCTATCCTACCTTACCTACCCTACCTACCCTACCTACCTACTTACCCTACCTACTTATCTACACTACCCTACCCTACCTACCTACCTACCCTACCCTACCCTACTCTACCCTACCCTACCTACCTACCAACCCTACATACCCTACCTACCATACCCTACTTACCTACCTACCTACCCTACCCTACCTTTTCACCTTTTAAACCTTCCCTGGACTACGACAAAAAAAAATAAGTTAAAAACCCTTTAAAAAAAACTTTTATTTAAATGCTCTAAAAAGAAGAAAATAAAATTTTCTTTTAAAATTTAAACTATCAACTTATAACCTCATTATACACAATTTATATGATCATAAAAGCTGGTCACGGGATTGCGTAAGTGCCTATAAGTATTTAATTTAGCTGAAATTTAAGAAAAACAATCAGCACTTATTAGATTACGTTACTCAATTAAATACATATGTAGTTTATTTACACAAGTAAACCTCGTGACAAGCTTTTATGATCATATAAATTGTTTATAATGAGGTTATAAGTTGATAGTTAAAATTTTAAAAGAAAATGTTATTTTCTTCTTTTTAGAGCAGTTAAATAAAATCTTTTAAAAAGCTTTTAATAAAAAGCTTTTAAAATTAGTTAACATTTTAATTAAAAAATCAGCTAAATCGGCCCAGCCGTTCTCGAGTTTTAGCGAGACTAACGAACAGCAATTGATTTTTTAAAAGCTTTTATTTATTTATATAAATAGTAGAAGGAGGCATTACCATCTCTCTAATACAGCTGAGACCAGCCGGCCTAGCATGACCGCCGTAGAAACGAGCTATGTCTACGGAAGAATCGACAATTTGACAGATATTTCTATCGTCCCGAGCATGGCGATATTAAGAATGTAGAAAAGAAATGTTTCTTTTCTTCAGTCGACACAAGTCTACAACGTCGAGCATGACGACCATATTTTCTCTTCTTTTGACATTTGGGGGTAGAAACATTGCTTCTGACAAATGTCAAACTAGTCTTAATAAAAACTAAATACGAGAAATACGTTTCGTGGTTGCGTTGAGTTACGTTCAAAAGGTTGAAATGTTATGTAAAATATTTATGTTTAATTTCGCGAAAAAGATCCAGGCCTGTATCCAGGATGCAGCAACACCATCCCGCCCACGAAAAATGAAAAACTCGTGCAATTGGCAACTTTTTTTGTTAACTAATCGTATCCTTTTAACTTTCCATAGCAACGTCCCCGTTGCTATGGAAATAATCTCTGTCTATGTCTTCGTAGAAACGCGAGTCGACGGTGCGCGCCATGCTCGGGCAGAAGAAATGACAAGTTGTAAAGAAAAGATTTCTTGTCGTTTCTTGGTAGAATAGAGATAGAACGGTCATGCTAGGGGGGCAGCTGAGGGTTCTTCATCAGATACTTCAGACCTTCGATTTTTGACATCAAATGGAGCGGCCCACCAAGTTGAATATTTTTTGTGAAGGCGGTATGTCGATCTCTAATAGTTTGGTTGGGCTCTTGTGTTTTCTAATCAGGGTCACCAGGTACTCCAGATCTTCGATTATCCTAGTTTTTATAGTTTTCCCTTTATGTGGCCATTAAACCTTAACTCTGTACCAAATTTCACCTCTCTGAGTTTATGGGAGGTATTAGTTCTATTTTGATGATAATGAGTGAGTGAGTGAGTGTCATAAATGCGAAACTTTGCTTTCGCTTAACTTCGGAACTAAATGAACTACAGACTTGAAATTTTGGATTTTAAGTATGTGGTTATAGCTTACTGGATGACGAAAATTTCTGCGTTCTGGTCTTATCCAGAGGTTCTCAAATAGGGGCCTGGAAATGCGGCGAAATGGTTCCAGTAAAGGATGGTACGGCATTGTTTGCCTCGCGCTCGACTTCACGGGGGCACTGCCGTGCCCCCCGATAAAATGAAATACATATAAATGTGGTATATAAAGTTATAATAAAAACCGGCCAAGTGCGAGTCGGACTCGCGCACGAGGCGTTCCGTACCATTATTAATAAATAAAACGAACAACAAAAGTTTTTTTTATATGGGGGCTCCCATAAATATTTATTTTATTCTATTTTTGATATTTGTTGTTATAGCGGTCACAGAAATACATAATCTGTGGAAATTTCAACTGGCTAACTATCACGATTAATGAGATACGTATCCTGGTGACAGACGGACGGACGGACAGAAAAGTCTCAGTAATAGGGTCCCGTTTGACCCTTTGGGTACGGAACCCTAAAAACTAGAGACTAATTTCGCCAAGTCCGCCCGTGCGTCGACTCACCTGACCGTGGTGTAACTCAGAGATTGAGAATCGCTCCTAAATCTATAGGTGAAGTGGATGTAGTGTGCCCCAAACTAGCTTGAACGGACCTGGATTGCAGTGAGGTGCACCTAAAGCATGCTAGCTGTGTATGAAGGCTCGTTGGTGGCCGGTGTGTGAGTGCGCGCGCAGAGTGGCAGCGCCAGCCGCGTGCCGGTGGCGGCAGTGTCCGCCAGTGAGCCCGCGCCGCCGCGCCGCACGCACGCCTGCTCGCTCAGCGCCCGGCGCTCACAACATCGCGAACACGCGCTACACTACTTAACTTTGTACGACACAACTTTTTGTAAACTCGCGTAGTAGCGGCCGGAGCGAGCTGAGTGACCGTGTGGTGCTAGCAGGGCGAGTGTGCCGGTGGAGAGTGCAGTGCAGTGTCAGTGTCAGTGCGGCTGGAGCCACTGCCGAATCGCTGTCGGGCCGCGGCTGGAGCCACTGCCGGGCCTGTGCTGGGCCGGCGGAGCTGTCGCCGAGGAGGCGCGTCACTTCGCGACACTCGCATGTGAGTTGATGTGAGTCTCCGCTACTCTTCACGAACTCACAGATGTTGTTCACGTACCAAAGAAGGCGGTAAATAATTCACGAGACGATGCCTCCATCGATATTTCGCATTCGGATGAATTGATTGTGGTTGCTGCAATTATCAGTTCTGGGAGCGTACCTATTGAGAGGCGGGGTCATATTTTGTGGATTCGAGAGGATTTTGATAGCCCTCCGTCAAAACCTTAAACGGAAGACAATTATACTATACTACTGGTGTAAGCAGTATAGTATAATTGTCTACCGTAGAGTTCGTGTGCTCTTCAATTGAAAAGCAGAGTGTAATGATGTTCCGCACGTCACAGTCACAGTCACACGTGGCACGCTCACCATGGTCAGACCGTCCAGTGAGCCGACGCCCTACCTTCCTTGATACTTAAACTCAATTAATGTCCAGGTAACCCTCTTAATATTTTAATAAAGTCAAAATAAATCTTACCAGCCAAGTTTTCTCCGGGAATCCTTTTGTGACCAAAACTTGACTGCTTTATTTATACTTAAGTTGCTTTAAGTTGTTCGTAAAACTTGAGCATAGTTTGAATAAGATCGCCACATTAGCACCTCATAGTCGATAAATGTTCCTTTGCGGATGAACGCTCGCGTTGGCCACCGCGGCTGCGGCTGTGTCTTTAGAAGACAACTCATTTGTAGGTTGAATATTTTCAAGAAAGTTTGGCAAATATGGTAGTGGCTCATGGCTTGATAATAATGTGTATGTGAATACGTGTAATGGTTGATCATCAAGGTCTTTTCTAAGTTCAGTCCGTCGATGGATGAACATCCATTACATACCTAGTCCCTCCGGGCCTCGGAAAGTTCGTTAATCATTTCAAGATCTTTGACAGTCGTTAGAGGTATTCAGTGGCCCGAAAGTCTGACAACCAGTCTTACCATATATACCGTATAACCCCGTGCAAACTGGACGGTGGAGGTCAGATAGACAGTCGCTTCATGTGAAATATTGATACTCAGCTGAATCCGGTTAGACTGGAAGCTTACGCCAACATAGTTGGGAAAAGGCAGGGCAGATGATGCTGACAGTCGTTACGGACAGTTAGAAGCCCGAACGTCTCATGTGTGACATGTGTCAGACGATTAGTCTTGCCCAGGGCTGATATCGTTTTACTCAGCAACCAGGGGATGTAGAGGTCAGATAGGTAGTTTTTCCATGTAAAATACACAAAAACCTAAAATGTGCCGTGTGCGACTGTACAGTGTCGGATGTGGTAGCTCGGTTCTGAGGTCAGGGAGTCCTGCTGTACTGCCATGCCATGCCTGTACTGTGTGAGGGGCAGTTCTAGGGTACCAGTACACATGGGTTTGTGTGCACTGGACTGTTCAACTCGGTGCATTGCCTGCGGCAAGTCGGCGTTGTGATCCCTGGGTACAGCGAATAACAGAGAAACGAGAGCAGGCAGCTCCCTGGGAGTGTATGTATGTAGTCAATCAGATCTTTGACGTCAAAGATCACTTCGACTATGACGTCAAATCATTTATCAAATAATCTTACTTCTTACTTATATTTGTTAGAAGGGAAAATTTACAAACATTAAAGGAGAGTCATTTAAAGGTACAACATTTAAAAAAATAAAAATATGTAAAAGCTACTGCCCTAACTTTAATAGGGACTGGGAATCTTTATTGCAAAAAAAAAAAAAATGGTATAAATTTTGATAAATCGTATAGGGTTCAGCCTGCGTTTGCAACGTAAGCGGAAAAAATGTAATTATTTACGACATCACATTAGAAACCTCAAAAATAACAGTATTTCTCCACTATTCAATGGATGTTATTATACATAAAAAACTTCCTCTTTAAGCACTCTATCTATTAAAAAAAACCGCATCAAAATCCGTTGCGAAGTTTTAAAGTTTTAAGCATACATAGGGACAGAGAAAGCGACTTTGTTCTATACTATGTAGTGATGCAAAATTTCGATATTTTGTTTGGGACTCAATCACGCCAGAATGACTGAACCTATCTACATGAAAGAAGATGGGGCAGAATGGGCCCAGCAACATCACTTTCTAACCAACATCAAAATGAAGATTTGATCAATCCTCATATTCAAATTCAAAATCATTTATTCGCTAATATGGGTAATTACATAAAGTTGTTAAAATAGAACATAGTTCAGCCATATTACGCCTTGAGGCATGCAAATCTCAAGTTTTGTCTGTTTGACAACATTATTATACAATTCATTGCAAAAATAATTAGTAATTAATAATATAATTTTGGTAATTTAACCGTATCAAATAATAAAGAAACTGCAGATAATAATGTTACATGAATAATTACAATTTAAATTATCATGTATTAAGTAAATGAGAAATGTCAAGATAGATGTGTAAATAATTGTTAAACTAATACTAATAGGTAAAATTAAATATTGCATTAATCACATGTCACATCAACAACAATATTTATAACATATACATATATTGCTCGTAATGGGTCTCTTATTTCACCAATTTCAGTATCGTAATGTATCTCATTACGCACTAGTGCGGTAATGTAATGTAAAACGCACGGTTTACCAAAATGCTTCGTCTTGAACGAGCGGTACTTTTTAAAATCTTATTAAAGAGTTTTTATGTCACAAAAGTGGTCAACATTTTATGAATAAAATTAACTTGGGAGATAAATATAATAAATAAACATTTAATTCTTTAATTTAATCAATTTTGACCATAAATTACAACCATTTATCTGTAACAAAACACAAAAATATTAATTTACTTTATTTGTAATACTGGCTGTATTTGTGCCTTTGCCTTAAAAAAAATATCATTATTCATAATTTGTGAACAAGTAAAAATTATTCCGGGCTTCCGCGCGCTATTGCTTTTCGCTGTATTGTTTTTATTTGAAAATGTCGTCCGAGTTTTATTTATTTCCTCGCAAATATGTTATAAAACGTCGTATGACATACGTGCGCTTTGATAATTACAGCCTCTTCTTTCATGTAGCAAGATCGCCTCGGCTGTAATTTTCAACTTACCGTACTTATATCATAATGTACTATTCTGGAACAAAATGCCCTTACATCATCTATTAAATAATCCTGAATACTGTAATAACATTCAAATTTTAATTTCTTTTTAAATTCGCCGTTGGATACGGTTTCTAGTATAGACTTTGGTAAGTGATTGTATTACGCGGTGCCATACTGAAAATGCTGCCCCATGTTTCATTTTATAACAACGTGCCGGAAACTAATCAAATAAAAAAGTTACAGCAAGTCACACACTCAAATTATTATTAGTAGGTAATGTAATTGTGTGTGTTTAAAGTATGAAAAATTTCTACGTTCGTTATAATTATGACCACTAGTAATACAACATCTGCAAGAAAAGCATATAAGGAACATACAATGATGTATGTTTTGTGAATTTATGATGACTAGAATGTGAAACGGTACCAGGCCTCGTATCACAGAGGTTATAAAAGCCACCATTATTGCAGGAGCTGCTAAAAGACAGACTGTTTTAATTATCCTCATACCCATTATTCCAAATACCTTGCCATTTTTCCTTAAAATTAGCTTCTACCATGACGATCAACAAATACCTTAAAACTGGCAGGCATTCATATTATGAACACTCCATGCTTCTCACAGGGTCAAATTATATCTTAGTAGTTCATGTGTTTCAAGTGCCCAACACTTGCACTTGCCGACGCAAAATAATAATTTATTTAATGTAGGCCTGTATTAATAAATATAAATAATTAGCGCCTATGGCGTTTCATTTTTTACTTTGAAAGAAAAAAAGTTAAAAAAAAAAGTAAAGTTGATTATCCCTTTCTACAGTTAGAATGTTTTGTATTGTAGGGGACTATGAGGTAGGTGGTACACGAACAGGGACTGCACCTGTGTCTGGGCACACACTTGTGTACTATAATATCTCCCGCTCCGATAGCTAATCTCTGCTGAGATTGGCCGCCGTGACCGAAAAAGGTAGGGAGGACTTTCATTATTGACATTCGTCGCTGATGGCACGGTTGTGAAACACCGCCAGTCGCCGCGCCCCAATGTATTCGTCTGCGGCGATACTTACAGGAAAACATTACCATGTCTGTACTTTTTTGTGAAGCGGAACAAAGTTCTGTGACTTTGATTAAATATTTATGCTCGGTAATACGCGCAACCTTTCGCGTGCTCGCCCAAACTTATTTAATAAGTATTGGAAAATTTTCCACGTCAAATTAAAATATTAGAGTTCCATCCATAACTCATCATATTCTTTTGGGTAGTAATTAAACCAACTTCTAATGAATAGCATATTTACCGTCCAAAAAATAACTTGTCCTCTAAATTACTAACTCAGCCACCATCAATGTGCATCTAATAAGTTCTATCTCAGCCACCATATATCATCGATGTCAGCTACTATAAATGTATTTCAGCATGGTTTTTAATTTTTAGCATCTATAATTTTATCATGATATGTATTCAAGCAGCAAGCTTCTAAAATAACTACTTATGACGTTCATAAAGTCTATAATTCTATCGACTTCTAATTTTACAACTTAGTACGTTTAAAACCTAGTTATGTATGACTAATTCATAACTCGTCCGATAATTAATTGATAAAATTATCATTAAGTAATTAATTTTAGCCGCTAAATATAAGAAACAAAACAATTTTAGCATTTTTTTTGGGTAGAATAGACTTTTTTTGTGTTAAATTCACCTAATGTTCTAAGGTTCATGCATGGTAAATATTGCTATTTTGCGATAGGCTTAGTCGACGTATCCCTGCACAGGGCTCCCATTTCTGTCTGCAAGTTTAAAGTAACCTAACACGAAGAGGATTTGAACCTAACTGGTTCGAGTCAGGGTGCCGCAAGACCCGAGCTCGCTTCGCTCGCTCTTGCATCCTATGCTCTACTTACCACAATACCTTTTTTACGATGTTGAGGAGTTTTAGTGTTTATTTTGACTAAATAAAAGATAGACAATCTAGTGGACTATTATTCTTCTGGTAACACGAAATGATTCGTCCCCGCATGAATCGAATAGCTTTCTCTCATTGGTGGTTGCGGCTAGTGGCGCCCGTCTCGCTCCACATCGTTGCAGTTGCTATTTTCATGTTAAAAGAATACGATGTTTTATTTTACATGTTAAGTTAAATTAATATATTCTTTTTATTTCATAAAAGGGACCTAACTATAATAATTATAATTGGTTGTTCAATAAATTGTCATGTGTGACAGTTGATTGTCACGCTTGAGTTCACGAATATAATAGTATAGTATAATATAGATGGCGCTGCATCTAGCCAAACGTTGAAACAATCGCTCTGTTATTAAATATCAGTTAAAAATACTATTTGTGCTTGTGAATAAAAATAAGTGAACTAATAAAACATCACCTAATACTCAAGTGACAGTGTTATCCACGGATTTCTTACATAAACTGTGAAGTTAATACAAATTATACTGTGAACAATAAACTGTGCTTTAAAATAACAAATACGACCATAAAATCAACAATAACAATGAAAATAAACTAAAGATTGCAAAATGTATAATATTCTGTGACTTAATTCAATGAAAAAAGTGTGGGGAAAAGTAACAACAAAGACCAAGTGAAAAAGTGACTCACACAGTGATTTGAATTTAAACTGTCACGCTGACCTGCCTATTCAAAATAAAAACTTCTGCTGCAAAAGGTCGACAATTTTAACAAGTTTCTGTAACGTTCAGTTGGCGTAATAGCTAACACTTCTACTTTTGCAGTTAAACTGCCTCACACGAGTGGCCGCGGGTTCAAACCTCAGTGACTACATCACTTTTCGTAAGTTCCTAAATTCATATTTGGAATTTATAAAGACACTAGTACAACAATTATTGCAAGATGGCAGCACTAGTAACATGTTATAAATGCAAAAAATTAGTAAACATAAAAAGCACTGCTTTGTGTTCTGCCTGTGATAACCGGTATGAATTGGATTGCGATGGTTATCCAGAACATACGTATCGCCTCAAAGACGCGGAATCAAGAAAAAAGTGGAGATGTAAGGTATGTATTAGAAGCAAAAAATACGCTAATACCGACTGTACACCCAATATTACCGTGAGGAAAAAAGTAACATCGATGAAAACACCCTCACCAACGGAACAACCACAAACCACTAAGGATGTAGTACGTGATGATTCGTTTAAACGTCAATCTACGGTTCAAAATACTGCAGATTTACTTGATTCCCACATATTGACTGAGTGCGAAACATCTATTGAATCGCATAGTACTCCCAACAAATTGTCAATGAGTGTTGACGGTACTGTGTCTGAATTAGTATCAGCTTCAGAAATGAAGGAGATAATTGCACAACTCTCATTAAAACTCGAAATTACTGAAAATGAACTAGGAAATATATTGTTGGAAAACACCGATCTCCACAAGCAAATACACAAGTTAACTTCAGAAAACAAAACATTAAAATCTTTATGCCAGTCGCCCTCCATATTTTCAAGTCCTGGTCCAAACACTAAGAAAAAGAGGCCAGCTCTGTCAACTCCATACAACATACTTTCAACACCATCCTCTTTACCATCATCATCCAGAAAGATGAAATCCAAACCCAATGACAACGTAAATGTGTCATCCCTGGAACAACAAATCGTAACCTTACAGCAGCAATTAAAGGTTGCACAGCAGGAGATTGCAGCTCTCCAAGAACGCATTGCAATCATAATGCAAAGTAGTTACAATGTCTGTGAACCTGCCGTAAGTCAAGAACAGAAGCAAGATACTGTGACCACCGCCAGAGCTCAGACATATGTTGCCATAGACGGGAATAATATCCCAGAAAGGAAGATATTTATCTTCGGTACTCAGCGTTGCGTCGGATTAGCAGCAGCCATCTCACACTCAAGGAGTAATACGCAGTATGAAAAATACAGGCTCGTTGCTGAAACAAAGCCAAATGCGCCCAGCAACGAAGTAATAGCAAACTGCAGAAATACTAAATTGACCACTGAAGACAAACTTGTTATATGCATAGGTGAAAATGACAACAACCCTAACCTTTTGTTGTCTCAATTGCAAATTGTATTAAATACATTTATAAATAACACTATTATTGTGTTAAATGTCGTCAATAACATGCACCTCAATGTTCGTAAGTTAAACTACTCTATAAAAAATGTTTGTAATAGTTATAAAAATTGTCACTTTGTAAATCAAACATCCACGAATCTATCCAGTATTTGTAAGTCGATAAATTATCTTATAGATTGTTGTGATTATAGTGATAAGTATTTAAATCCGAGCGAAATACGAAAAATAATAGCGAGTAACAAATCAAGTTCAAAATTAAACGTTCCTACAGATAAACCCAAAAAAGGGACAATCCCTTACTACTTTGGTCGTATTGAGTGTACAACGCCCTACGAACATAGTTCCTCTTTGCAACACAACTCAAAAGGTCAAATAGGGACTATACCTTATTACTTTCCTGTGTTAAACAAGCGTGACTCTTTTTTTCGTACCTCAAACTAATAAAACACACCAGTTTAGAATACTCCATCAAAATATAGCGAGTTTATTATCTAAACAAGAGCTACTAGAAATTACTATTCAGGAGTTAAAAGAAGCGAATAATGATCCAGATGTTATATGTTTATCGGAAACCTTTGTAAAAAAAGGTTATGAAAATTATGTGAAAATCTGCAACTATCTGTTGGCTACCAACTACTGTAGAGAGAAGCAAAGAGGTGGCACATGCATATTAGTGAAAATGGGTTTACTTTATAAAGAGCTGCCATTTGTGAAAAACTATGCAACTCAAAACACCTTTGAAGCTTGTGGCATAGAAATAATAAATAATAAATTAATAGTAATATGTGTTTATAGAACACCACAATCTGATCCGAATCTGTTTTTGACAAAATTACACAATCTTTTGCATGAGTTGTCAAATAAATACAAGTCCAAAATAAATATAGTTGTGGCCGGAGATTTCAACATAAATACTCTTAAAAAAGGTAACATCACAAATGGATTGCAAGATTTATCAAACAATCATAATTTAAAAATCCACATCAATGTACCTACTCGCAAATTGACTTGTATTGACCATATTTTAAGCAACATTGCCAACGCCACTGCCACTGTACTGCCCCTGTATTTGTCTGATCACGATACAGCACAAATGTTAAGCTTTCCAATCAAAAAGAAACCACAGAAATCAACAATATACTATATTTATAAAAGAGACTATAACGTAGACAACATCCGAAAATTTAAAGAATGTCTGGAAAATCTTTCTTGGTCCGATATATATCTCAAAACTGACACTAACTGTGCATTCAATGATTTTCATGAGCTATTGTGTCTGTTGTATGGTCTCTGTTTTCCTAAAGTAAGAGTTAAAATCAATAGTAATAAGGAAAACAAACAAAAGTGGATAAGCAAAGGTTTGAGACAAAGTTGTAAAACTAAACGAAAGCTACGGTACGGATATTATAAAAATAAAAATTTAATAAATAAAACTAAATATAAAAACTACTCCAGTCTACTAAATAAATGCATTAATAATTCAAAAAAGAGTGCAAATATAAAATATATTCATAATCATGATAACAAGTGTAAAGCCACATGGAATGTGATTAAAACCGAAATAAACAGTAACACTCACAAAGACAACATAGAAAGTATTAAATTCAATGAAACAATAACTACAGACCCTGTACAAATGGCTACTATATTTAATAACAATTTTGTTAATTTAACGCATGTGCAAGGGGAAAGAAGCACAAATCAAAACCGCTTCAAAAGTACGAATGTCAACTCTATGTTTCTTAGACCAATGGAGGTTAACGAGGTTAGACAGGCAATAATGTCTCTGTCCAACACTAGGTCGGAGGGCTATGATGAGATCAATACAAAAATCGTCAAAGCCTGTTGCAACGAACTGACTGGTATTCTTATGCATTTAATAAACATGTCATTTTCACAAGGCACCTTTCCTGAAAAATTAAAATTATCTTTAATAAAGCCCTTATTCAAGAAGGGAGATAAATGTGACATCAACAATTACCGACCTATAACTCTCATACCCATATTGTCTAAAATTTTTGAAAAATGTATGCTAAAAAGGTTATCTGACTTTTGCAATAAATTTCATATTATAAGTGACCAGCAGTTTGGATTCCAAAAGAACAAGTCCACATCGTTAGCTATTTTTCCCTCATGCAAGCTATACTTTCAAATATTAATAATAATTATATAACTACAGGCCTCTTTTTTGATCTTTCGAAAGCCTTCGATCTGGTGTCTCATGACATATTGCTACAAAAATTGGAAGCTGTTGGAATTAGAGGACCGGCACTTCAGTGGCTGTCGTCCTATTTAAGCAATAAAAAACAATGTGTTATTATTAATAAAAAAAATGAAAATAATGTAATAATATCCTATTCATCGGAATATAAACATAATAAATATGGCGTTCCACAGGGAAGTGTGCTAGGCCCAATATTATTCCTCATTTATATAAATGACATCATAAAAATAACTAACCATAAATGCGTATTATTTGCTGACGATATTTCTATTAAAGTGACATCTAATAAAAAACTAAATACCATTTCAGAACATGAACTTGACATTAATAATACAATTGACAAATTATTGCATTGGCTTGACATTAACCATTTGATGATAAATTTAGATAAATCCGTTTACATCCAATTTAATCGATCAAATAATTCCAAAAATGACATTAAACTCAATATTAATAAAATCAATGAAGTAACGCGTACCAGATTTTTAGGTGTAATAATAGATAAAGACATAAACTGGAAAGAGCACATAGACAATGTTAGCACTAAAATTAATAAATTTGTTTATGCATTAAAAAAAGTAAAAAATATAACTAATATAAAAACTGCTGTAATGTCATACCACGCATACGTCGAATCGTTGTTACGTTATGGACTAATAATGTGGGGTAACAGCACTGACTTCCAAAGAGCATTCATCGCTCAAAAAAAGTGCATGAGAGCAATTTGTGGACTTAAACCCGACGACTCATGTCGACCAATATTTAAAAAACTTGGTATGTTACCGTTACCGTCGCTTTACATTTACGAAATATGTGTTTTTGTTATGAAAAATAAGCAACTATTTAAGACTGCAAATGATGTGAATCCTCGGAATCGACGAGATCCATATAAACTAGTGTTATATGATTTGCCTAGACTGTCTAAATACAATAGTAACTGCTTGGCAATGTGTGTGAGCATTTATAATAAAATACCAAGGCATTTCAAAGCTTTAAACACAAAATTATTTACAATTAAATTTCATAAATGGTTAATCGAGTGTAGTTTTTATAGTTTAAAAGAATTTATAGATAAAAAATGTTGATGTTTTAAAAAAAAAACAAAAACGGTTGTTGTTGCTTAACTTGTTTTTAAAATTTTGCATGCTATGTTTTATCCTAGCTAAACATGCTTGTGCCTCAATTTGTATTTAACACCCTTGTATACCATGTTTTACGCAAATAAATATTCTATTCTATTCTATTCTAATAAATGTGGGAATGTAAGGTGAGTTAAGTGGCAACACTGATTGAATGAGGGAATATAAGATGATGGAGTGACAACACTGTATGTCAAGGATGGATGCGCAGAGAATAAAAAGTACGACGACGACGACGACAGATGTAAGACGTTGAATTTTGAAAAGTTTTATTATATATTTAAGAAGTTTGCTTTGCCGTTTTATTCGGAATCCCACCACACACTACATTTTGGGGGCTCGTCCGGGATTCCTAAAATAAAACGAGGAAGTAAATGTTTCTGCGTAGCGGGTTCGAAAAAACCACGATGACGTCAGAACAAAAGAAGATCGAAGCAGCTACGGGTTCAGGTTCCACGCTTCAAATGAGCGCGGACCTGGTACCAAAGTTTAACGGCCAAGACCGATCCTATCCGGCATCCCGATGGGTTCAGGAGGTAGAAGATAACGCCGTGATCTTCGAGTGGACCCCGATGCAACAACTGCTGGTGGCGAGGCGTGCGCTGGCAGGTACCGCAGCGCTTTGGCTGAAGTCGGAGAGGCCATTCAAGACATGGGGTGAGTTGAAGAATGAACTTCTCATAGAATTCGCAGACACCACTGACTCAAAAACCATTCATGAAATGATGAGCGCCCGGAAGAAAAAGAAGGACGAAACGTGTAGGGATTATTTGCTTATCATGAAAGAAATGGGCAGAAGAGGCAAAATGGCCGACAGTGTAGCAATAAAATATATTGTAGATGGTATAGTTGACCACGAGACCAATAAAATCATGCTATACGGTGTAACTACGTATCCTGATCTTAAAGAGAAATTAAAAATCTACGAGACGGTTACGGAAAAAATGAAGCTGGAACATTCTAGAAGTACCAACAGAAACGAAAAACGCGGTTTCGATCGTCACGAGAAACAGTTAAAAAGGTGCTATAACTGTGGTGATGGCAATCATGTGTCGGAAGACTGTCCGCAGAAGGCACAAGGTCCAAAGTGCTTTAACTGCAATGAATATGGTCATATTGCACCGAAGTGCCCGCATAGAAAAAACATGGCTGAAGGCGGCCGTAAGGAAGATTCGAATTCGATTTCAACAAGATGGCGTAGTTCCAGCGGCACTTCTGGCGATAAAAAAGACCACAGCGGTGCATCGACGAGTGGGAGCGGGAGCGGCGAACGTGTGAGCAAGCAAGCAATGTTCGGCCAATCATCGTCCGACAACGCGGATTATACGTCACACTCACAGAATGACAACATGACAGAAGATGACAGCAAAGATTTAAAAACTCAACGTAAAAATGAAAATGATATTTACGATGTAAACAAACCATGGCAACGGGAAAAACCATTGAAAATTGTAGGATTATGTGGAAGTGCGCTTATTGATTCAGGTAGCGATGTGAACTTGGTATCTTCTGAGTTTTGTGCTAATATTGGTAAAGTGATGAACAATAACATAACATTGTCTGGACTTGGTTTCGCCAAAGTGGAGTCTCTAGGTTGTATAACAACAAATGTTGTGATCGACGGTACGACATACGACGATGTGTTATTCTATGTGGTGCCTAAAGACTGTATGCCTTTTGATGTAATCATAGGTCACGATTTTCTTAAGAATGTTTTAACGGTTATGAATGGAAGTTTGGTATGGATGAGACCAAAAGATGAAGATTGGTTAGGCAGATTGAATTGTTTTCCCTGTGTTTCAGATAGTATAGGTTATATTGGCAGCGAACATCTAAAGAGCCAAGTGATAACTTTGATCAATAATTACCATCCTAATCAAATAAAGGATATTCCCATACAACTGAAGATAGTTCTCAAGAATGATGTCCCAGTTGTTCAAAGGCCACGCCGAATTTCATTTGTGGAACAAGAAGAGGTTGACAAACAGGTAGCGGACTGGTTAAGCCAAGGAATTGTTAGGGTAAGCTATTCAGAATATGCTAGTCCGTTGGTTCTGGTACGGAAGAAAGATGGTACTACCCGCATTTGTGTAGATTATAGACGGCTCAATGAAAAGATAGTGAAAGATGAATTCCCACTTCCTCTGATAGAAGACTACATTGATAGGCTGGCAGGTGCTAAAGTTTTCAGTGTTTTGGATCTGAAAAATGGGTTTTTTCATCTTAAGGTTGATGAACACAGTGTGAAATACACATCTTTTGTTACACACAATGGTCAATACGAGTTCTTGAGAGCACCGTTTGGTCTGTCTGTGTGTCCTAAATACTTCATGCGTTTTATCACTTATGTTTTTAGAGATCTGATAGCGGAAAGAAGAGTTATGATCTTCATTGATGACATCGTAATTCCGGCAGATGACGAGTATCAAGCTGTGGAAAGACTAAAGGCAGTTCTAGATGTAGCATCCCAGTATGGATTGCAGTTCAGCTGGAAAAAAGCAGCTTTGGTATGTCGTAAAATTACTTACCTTGGTCATGTGATCGAAGATGGGAAGGTGAGGCCTTCCAGTGACAAGATTGATGCGGTGATTAAGTTCCCAGAGCCAAAAACGGTTAAACAGTTACATAGTTTTGTTGGTTTAGCCTCATACTTTAGAAAGTATATTCAGGATTTTGCATTAATAGTTAGTCCACTGACTAATTTGCTGAAGAAAGACACAAATTTTAAATTTAATGAAGATGAGAGTCGTGCTTTCAATACAATAAAAACTAAGTTGTCTAGTGATCCGGTGCTAAAGATATTTAATCCAAAACTTTACACAGAGTTGCACACGGATGCATGCTGTGTTGGTTATGCAGCTATACTTATGCAGCGTAGTTTGGACGATCAGCAACTACACCCTGTCTACTACATGAGCAGAAAGACAACAGATGCAGAGAGCAGGTATACAAGCTATGAACTTGAGGCATTGGCAGTTATCGAAGGTGTCAAAAAGTTTAGACACTACCTATTCGGTAGGCATTTTAAGATTATAACGGACTGTAGAGCATTTCAAATGACTTTAGAGAAAAAGGAGCTGGGAATGTCAACTAGAGTAGCCAGATGGATTTTGTTTCTTCAGGATTTCGACTTTACTGTAGAACACAGAGAAGGTTCTAGTATGAGACATGCTGATGCACTAAGCCGTAATCCTTATGTAGCGGTAATCAATGAATTTTTTGATAGTATTAGAAAAGCTCAACAAGCAGATGAAGGTTTGAAAGCTATTACAAGTATTTTGCAGAATGCACCATATGAAGATTATTTGTTGGACAATGGTCTTGTTTATAAAGGAGTTGACAAGAAGTTGGTGGTTCCGCGAAGTATGGAAGACGAAATTATCAATAGAGTTCACCAAAATGGTCACTTTTCCAAAAAGAAGATGTTGGAGTTGCTTGATAAGGATTATTTTATAAAAAACGTAAGTAAAAAAGTTGAAGATTTTCTTTTAACATGTATTCCATGTTTATTAGCAAGTAGAAAGGAAGGAAAACAAGAAGGATTCTTACATGTGATTGACAAAGAAGCTATACCCTTGCACACCTTGCATGTTGATCACATTGGGCCGATGTCAGACACGAAGAAACAGTACAACCATATCTTGACTGTAGTGGATGGATTCACTAAGTTTGTTTGGATATTTCCTACAAAGAGTACTACGAGCAAAGAGACGTTAGACAAGCTACGTATTCATCAACAGCAATTTGGTAATCCGAGTAGGATTGTTACAGACAGAGGAACAGCATTCACCAGTTCTGAGTTCCAGGATTACTGTAAAGAAGAAGGGATAGTGCATGTGAAAATTACCACAGGAATGCCAAGAGGTAATGGACAAGTTGAGCGTATACATAGAATAATTATTTCAGTCCTGTCGAAGCTATGTATAGAAAAGCCTAAACTATGGTATCGGCACGTTAGTCGTGTGCAGCGAGCTATCAATAGCACTTATCACAGGAGTACAGGTACAACACCACATGAACTTCTAGTTGGTGTGAAAATGAAGAGCAAAGAAGATGTCAACATTTATGAAATGCTGCGACAAGAAGAAAGGGACAGCTTTATTTTAGAAAGAGAAGAGCTCAGGCAGAAGGCCAAAGAACAGATATTAAAAGTACAAGAAGAAAATATTAAAAACTACAATAAGAAGAGGAAGAAAAGTTTTGAATATAATAAAGGAGATAAAGTAGCAATAAGAAGAACGCAATTTGGAACAGGGTTGAAAATACAACCAAAGTATTTTGGCCCATACAAAGTTACCAAAGTAAAAGGAAAAGATCGTTATGATGTAGAGAAGTGTGATGGTAGCAGTGAAGGTCCAAATAAGACATCAACTGCGGCCGACAGTATGAAGTTGTGGCCAACATGTTTTGTTGTAAAGTTTAAGGAACGTATGCATGATGATGAATGAATAGTATAAAGGAGAATAATATCATTGTGAACATTTCTTTCTTTTGGAATTTAAAGGAGACACGTTTACAATTAGGTTCTTTGTTTTAAATGTTAGTTGTTTATGTTTTGAAACTACTGATGTTATATTTTTTTTTGTTTTTCTTTTGGTTCTTATGATGTTAAAGTTTAGTTGTAACTTGTACCATAAATTTTGTATTGTGTTATAAATAAGTTAATGTGTTCATAACTTAAAGGTTGTTAAAGGTATGTTTGGTTGTAAGTGAGTAATGAATGTTCAGTGTAAGTAAGCGAGTATTGAGCGGATTTAAGCAAAGCAATGCATGACTGAGGACAGTCATGAAAGTCAGAATGGCCGAATGTGGGAATGTAAGGTGAGTTAAGTGGCAACACTGATTGAATGAGGGAATATAAGATGATGGAGTGACAACACTGTATGTCAAGGATGGATGCGCAGAGAATAAAAAGTACGACGACGACGACGACAGATGTAAGACGTTGAATTTTGAAAAGTTTTATTATATATTTAAGAAGTTTGCTTTGCCGTTTTATTCGGAATCCCACCACACACTACATAAATTAATTTAAAATACCTAAATTAACCTATTAATTGGTGTACCTACATCCTATTGAGGGTGTGTTTCTGTAGTGATAACATTTTTTTATGCTGCCTCTACCGTTTCTGAAAATTTTTACTATCTCATTTGTTGATGTCACGTTGTTTAGATAGCAACCAAAAAGAAATTTGATAAAAATAAATAAAATCACAATAAAAACCTGGCTGCAGAGAACCTCGAAGTACTGGATCTTAAGAATTATTACCGCAGCTCACAAACACATACAAGGTGTTGTTTTGCAACCTCGTCAAATTCAAGGAGGTAACTATGCTAATGATCCTCGTCCGAATGAATAATAAAATTAGTAGGTAATTTTTATTTTTTTTCGTGTTTGCGGAAATCGGTAAGTATGAACCACCCGTGTTTTAAACATAGACCGTCTGAGCCTCGCCTTATAACCTCGCTTACTCACAAACAATAAACCCTCAAACGTTTACTCGATCATTTCTTATTCCCTAAATCACGCTAAGGCTGAAATACTGACAAACTTGAACAACCAAAAAATCAGTGTTTATTAATAATATACTAGGTACCGTAACTTTAATTGATTATTTATGTCTTTTGTGACAACCTCCGGACGAAATTTGGAGACGTAGATTTTTGGAAGCTCGAAGGTTACGACTATGAGAACTGCCCAAAACTTTTAAATAACTTTTCAGATAGTCGGGAGCACATGGATCGTTCATATAGTGAAGAGCATGCAGAGAGATCTGAGGGACCTCCTGAGTAGGATAGGCAGTCATTTAAGCTGAGAACGGAAGGAAGAAACGTGATCGTATTTTCGAAGGCCAAAAAGAAAGCGAATGCAATTATTGAGTAGTCGATCCAATTTATTTAGAAGTTCTTGGGATAGGTCAGAATAACAAACATCAGCATAGTCAATTATGGGAAGCACAAGTGACTGGATCAAAGTGATTTTGGTGCTAGATGGGAGGAAATTCTTGAATCTATAGAGAGACCGCAGCGAGAATGTGACTTTCTGGCTCACCTGAGCCACGTGTTTACTCCAACTTAAACTGTCGTCAATGTACAACCTAAGACTTTTACGTGCGGTGAAAGAGAAATGACGTGAAGGAGTTCTCGTACATCAGTGGCATAAGTTGGCCAGTGTTCACAACTCTCAAATAGTACGAACTACCAATGAGGATGGCCTGACATTTCTCGACGTTTACAGAAACCCCAAAGACAACCCCAGTTGTGCGCAGATGTCGTCACAGCTGTAATAGAACATTATGTTAAACGTGTGGTAATTTGAAAATTACAGCCGAGGCGATATTGCTAGCCCGTAGGCGAGGGCTACATGAAAGCAGAGGCTGTAATTATCAAAGCGCACGTATGTCATACGACGTTTTATAACATATTTGCAAGGAAATAAATAAAATTCGGACGACATTTTTAAATAAAATCAATACAGCGAAAAGAAAAAGCGCGCGGAATAATTTTTACTTGTTGTGTTTGTGTTAAAAAAGCGCTTTTTTTATGGCAAGGCACAAAAACAGCCAGTTTAGCTTATAAAGTAAATTCATATTTTATGTTTTGTTACAAATAAATGGTTGTAATTTATGGTCAAAATTAATTAAATTAAAGACTTAAATGTTTATTTATTAAATCTCCCAAAGTTAATTTTATTCATAAAATGTTGACCACTTTTCTGACATAAAACTGTTTGCTAAGATTAAAAAAAGTAGGTACCGTTCGTTTTAGACGAAACATCTTGATAAACCATGCGTAACCGCAATTTAAAAGAAATTCGTGCGTTTTACATTACAATAACGCACAAGTAGGTAAGTATATAATGAGATACAATAGACATTGAAATTGGTGAAATAAGAGACCCTTTACGAGCATATATTATGTGTTATAAAGATAAAAATGTAGATGAACCAGTCACCACCTCAGTTAAAAGTTCGGTAGATGAACGCAACTCGCCGTTTGCTGGCACAGTGAGAACTGACTGACTCCACGTCACGTCACGTCTCGTAACAGCGTGTGGCAGGCGTGACGATCCCACATATTCGTCTGTCGTGAGCGGGACAGCTCCAAAGCCATATTCCTATATTTGTTTTTATTACCATTCCACTATGCTTATCGTATACGCCATACATAGGGCGATTGAAATGACACTGTACTCGTACCTATATTAAATTATAGTGGTTTTGAGCTTTTAACCCTCACGCAAGACTCTGGATTACTTTTAAAGTAGTGTAATAAAATAATCGGTAGTTTCTAGCAAGAATTTATCGATAAGTTGTAACTGGACGTTGGTAATTCATGTCCATCACTAATAGCTCTAACTCACGAGAGTGTGCAGCGAGCGCCGCGGCGAGGCACGAGTGTCGCACGACCGACTCATTTTCATCACTCACATGACTATGCAGTTGTTTGTCAACTACTACTGCACGGCCCATTCACTGTCATAGGTGTACCAAACAGACGTGTTTCAACACAAACTTTTAATAATAACAAATTGAAAGTAAGAATACTTAATGTTTGAATGAAGCCGATCACTGAGCAGACTGCC
Organism: Cerastis leucographa; assembly: GCA_963082945.1. Lineage (NCBI taxonomy): Eukaryota > Metazoa > Arthropoda > Insecta > Lepidoptera > Noctuidae > Cerastis > Cerastis leucographa. The sequence continues at coordinate 211,500 of OY720365.1, forward strand.
CTGGCGCACGGCGTGTCTCGTGAGTCGTAAGTGAGACGGCGCAATAAGTTGCGGGACACAGCGGGCGCCGACCGCAGCGCAACAATGATAACGTATCCACAGCGAGACTATCAAAGCCTTGTGCTCGAACTTTGATTAAAAACGTTGTGTCAACTAGTTTGCATGCGAGCGGTCAGCAGCAAGCCTCGCTGTAGATACTGTGCTATTGTGGCGGCTCGGCTATACAAACTTGTGCAGTTTGCGGAAACCTTCACCACCGTGTTATTTCAGCTGTCGATTTGAGTACCTACGTTTCGAGTCAGGTCAACCGCCGGCGCTGGGCGTTTTGATGGACCGTTCGAGTTCGTTGGCGAGTGGGTAGGGATATCCTTACTTACGAGTAGTTTTGCAAGTTCGTGTTCTACTGAGGTGTTAATAACCTTGCGGACTGTGTGGCCCCCGTCAGACACAAAAAGTGACCTGGCGTACTGTTGCTCCTTTTAATTGAATGCGTCCTAGATTTCGTATTTTTGTGCACAGATCCACACGCCTCTGTTTGCGTGATGTTTCAACGCTATACAATACATACAATGGAACAGCAATTGCCTACTGTAATATTCTGTCAAAAACATAAATGTGGAAATGCGAGCGAAGTTTAAAATTAAGAAAATGCGTGGTATTTGACAACGCCGACAAAAGAACTGAGATCTAAATGGGTGTCAAGGTCTGTAGTTACGCAATAGAATAGAATAAAATAGAATTTATTTATTTCAGACCGGAGTCCATAGGATTAGTAACAATTATACTTAAATTCTAGTGTTAGTAGGTTACAGACAGACGAAAAATACACAATTAAAATTCAGCGTAAAGCCGAATCCACCTCCGCATCATCGGAGAATCCCACCGATCAGCGAATACACTGAGAATACTGTTGGTGCTGCCGCGAACACGGGTCATCAGGGATGCACACCTATTCCTAATAATTGCGGCAAAACTATTAATATTATTTTCTGCAAACATCCCTGACGCACTGCTACGCCAAGGCAGCCGCAGCAGCATTCTCAGTGCATTATTATATTGAACACGTAGGTCGCTGTATGCCCGCTGAGTGTAGTTGACCCAAAGGCTGCACGTATAGAAAGACTGACAGTAAGCTCTGAAAAGCGTTACTTTAACTGGTTTCGTACAACGTGCAAACCTGCGGGCCAGCATGTTACAACGGACAGCCAGCGACCTACGTTCCCTTTCAATGTCACAATTATCTTTAAGATCTTCAGTGATCCAGTGGCCCAAATATTTAAACTTGTCCACTCTTCGCAGTGGTTCACCACAAAGTGCGACAGTAGGTATACACGAATATGTCACACTACCTGCTTTAAAAACCATTAGTTCACTCTTTGTGACGTTATATTTGAGCCCATGATTCACCGCATAATATTCACATATAGCGACCAGTCGCCTCAGAGCACCGATCGATGGGGTCAGCAACACCATATCGTCAGCATAACTAATATTGTTAATGCACACCCCATCAATATGACATCCGACATTGGTGCTGCTGAGCTCAAGGATTAGCTGGTTAATGTATAGGTTGAAGAGCCGGGGCGAGCTGAGCCCCCCTTGCCTCACCCCGCACTCCAACGAATACACGTCCGAGTGCGAACCATTCCACTTCACACTATTGCTTTGACTCCTATACCAATACCTAAATATTGACACTATTTCAGATGGTAACTTAGTTTCACGTTCTAGTTTACGCCACAAAACATCGTAACATACAAGATCAAATGCCCTTGACAGATCCAGAAAACAAGCAAAAATAGGAGTCTTCCTGCCTGTGTAGTATTGGACAGTCTGCTTGAGGCACAAGATTGCACTCTCAGTTGACAGCCCAGGCTTAAAACCAAACTGGGCGTCATGTAGTTCAAGGTGTTTAGCCAATTGCTTATCAAGCAGACTGTCCAAAACTTTAGCTATGACTGTGGCTAGAGAGATTGGCCTGTAATTGGATATGTCAGAGACATCCCCCGTCTTATTTTTCACAACAGGCACTACCATTGTATGCATTAAGTCACCCGGTAAGTAACTGTGACTAACGCACAGGTTCAGACAGACAGATCTAAAGCTAGCACTCGCGGTAAGTGTCCCCCAGCATACTTCAGGTGCTCAATGCTGAGGCCATCATGACCCGGGGATTTACCTCTCCGCATTTTCTTTATGATCGATGATATTTCTTGTGCCGAGAAAACAATAGAAATTTCCCCACAGTTGGCTCCAGCATCAGACACCTGCACAGGTCTAGTAAGATGTGATTCAATCTGGAAGTGACGCCGAAATGCATTGGCTATATCCGCCGGCTCGTGTACGCCCGCCACGCTCACAGGGGGACTCAACTTTGGATTCAGAGTATTTGTTGATTTCCAAAATGACCCAAATTTCTTTTTAGTATGATGTGTAGCTAAAATATCCATTTTTATCTGCTGTTGGTTATCTTGACAATATTTCATTTTAGTCTTAAAGATTTTTCTAGATTGACACATTTCATTGTAAACATAACCACTAACAGGTTTACCATAAAATAACCATGTTTGGTAACACAATCGAGCCTCTCTGTGCGCGTTACGAACATATTTGTTCCAACCAGGAATGTATCTTTTGCTATTATGACTCATCTGTTTACTTAAATAAATACGTTCGGCACCTTCCTTCAAAATGCTAACCAAACTACGATACATTGTATCTACCACTTGCACGTGATTAACATTAGAACACATTTTATGGGTACAATACCGAAAATCATCTGGAAAATTTATTAATTTTAATTTAGAATTACAATAATTTGAATATTCATTAATTTGATTATCATCTCTTTCACCCCATATTACCTTATTGCAAGTATAGATTGGGTTTACTAACTTAGGTATTATTAAATCAATATTACATTCAATTAATAAAGGAATATGATCTGACAAATAGACTCCATATAAAACTGACGCGTCTACAACTAAACGTCGTGCTGCACTGCTCACCACACAGTGATCAAGCCAGCGTAATGCACCGTTAGCAGTACTCTCAAACGTAAACGTATCCTTCGGAAGTAGTTCCATATCAACACATGACCACGATTGCTCCCCACATACAGTTAACAGTTCATTTGAAAAGCGCTCACCCGGATGTGCGTTAAGATCACCCAATATAAACACTGATTCAATATTACTGTTCTCTATTATAGCAATAATTTCACTTAAGCACTCCGTAAACTCAATTAGATTATCAGACGAGTTAGTCGGCATATAAACTGAGAATATCAATAGGGAACGTCCCGCGTGCTCAATCCTAATAGCTAACAAACGATCACTATTACACTGCACCACTGATACCGTCGCAAACGCTGATTTCCTCCATAGAAGCCCAACTCCACCATACGGTCTTCCTAAAAGAACTCCGGCAGACGTGTCGACGGCGGACTTGCCCGCATACGCGAAACCATCATCAATGCTGCCGAGATAAGGGACATCATGAGGCAAAAGCCAAGTCTCCTGTAGTGCAATAACATCAGCGACGCGGCACAACCTGCGCACACAATCAGCTGATCGAATAACATTCTTGCAATTGAATGTCGATAAAGTTACATTTTTTTTAATGTTATTATCCATTATTTACTATGGGATTATTATTAACCATATCTGAGACTATTCCTTTCTTGAAATTAATAAATCGCCTGAACATTATTCCCTCCGGCCAGAATTTGTCATCCAAAAAAGTACATAATTTCTGTTTAGGTATAAACAACTTAAAGGCGTTATATTGCCTTTCAGACTTCATATTGAGTTTCTCCAATTTTACAACTTCACTAGTTTTTTCCTGTATATATTCACACTAGCTGTTACCCGCGACTTCGTACGCGTTAGTGTCACCTCACACCGAGACGCGACGCTGCGCGCCCATTTTAAAGAGCGATTCAAAATTTAACTTTATTTTCTACACGAATAGATACACATTTCGTTGTGAGAATACGTTGCGCCACGCAGCGCTGCGCCGCGTGACGCCTGTAAAGAAATGTATATCCTTTCGTGTAGAAAATAAAGTTATATTTTGAATCGCTCTATAAAAGTGTGCGCGCAGCGTCGCGTCGCGTCGCGTCTTGGTGAGAGCTGACGCTTAGGGTCGCGATTTGCTTAGAATATGTTTTTTAGTGAGGAGGTTCTTGATTCCAAATTTTTGTTTTGAATTTGTCACCTGATGTCTTCAGTATTAATACACCATCGTCTGGCTTGTCTTTTTCCATCTATGTTGGGGTCGGCATTTAGTCTAACCGGATGCAGCTGTATACTTGGATTTTATATGAAACGACTGCCTATCTGACTTCCACAACCCAGTTAGTACTGTGTTATACGACTGTCATCATCATCTTCCTGCCCTTGTCCCATGTTACTTGCGGTCGGCGCAACACTTTTTGTTCTTCCATGCTCCTCTGTCATTCGTCAAGCTATCATTTATTCCTTTTTCTTTCATATTATTTCTCACACAATCCATTCATCGTTTTCTAGGTCTTCCTCTCCGTCTCCATCCATCAACATTTATTTTCATCACTTTTTTTTTGTTTAAATTATAATCATCTCTGATACATGCAAAAGATTCTTCTTCACAGCCGTGCATTCTGATCCCCTCCTTCCCTTTTACACTACTAAACCGCACCACTCGTGGTGTCGTGATCCACACAATACGACAGGTCTAATCACGGACTTGTATATTTTACCCTTTAACTTGAAGGGCATCCGTGGGTCGCAAGTTATACGACTGTCAAAGATCTACAAATGACAGCCGGTACCAACGAATTAGCGTGTTTTCCGTGGCACAATGGAAACTCGGTACGTAATCGGTGGTCTCCATCCATGGACCAGCCTAGGCAAACGCAACTTAACCTGAAGATCGACCCTAGCGATCTAAATTGATTTTATATGATTATTTTTCATTTGAAAGAATTTCTTTCATGTGTAATCTCCATCTCAATGTTTACAAATCACCCTTCCCGCTCTGGGCGGAGCGGAAGGGAGTGTCAGACGACTTGTACTGACTAAAACCCTTCCATGTTCCTTCTTAGCCCTTTGTGTTCCAAGGCCACGGTATCTCTTTCGAACAATCCCGCAGCCCCGGCAGGCATCGGCCCTTGCCTTGCCTTGACCCCTTCCGATTTGCTGACATCTCTTTTAGGCGCGCGTGGAACACGAACGTGCCGTCGCCACGGCCTGTCTTTGTAAGATGGACGGATTATGAGCAAGCCCTTACTCACCATATACAGACCCGCGTCTACAATGGCCGACGCCCGGGGCGTCTCCCGTGGCGGCTGGGAAGCAAGGCTCTCTCCTCCTCACGTTTCACCACCGCAGAAGGAGGTAACGGCTTCCCATTGCCTCTCGCTCCGCACCTTGGATTGAACCAGGGCCGGACGCGAGAGGTCGCCGCCGCCAATCGCCGCTAAGAGAACACAGCCGCGCTCCGCCCAAGCAGAGGAGTCCTCTACGTTGTGCTTCACCGTGTCCTCTGGGCGTTTCCTCCCGCCCGGTTCGGTGCAGGAACTTCCCGAAACAACCGGGCCCGGTGAGGACCTGCATCAGGTGGAACGTGAGGGGGCCGTGGCGCCTCTTCAGCCACTTCTTAAAGAGGGGACTTATCACCACTATTATGGCGTGCCCTGACCCCAACAAAATAAGGGTAGAATTTTCGAAAATAGTAAACATTCATGTGAAAATTACAAATAGCCCACTAAACTTAACTTTTAACCCAACATTAAACCCACTTGGGGGTGGAATTTCCAAAAATACCTTTCTACCGTACTAAGCACTGGCGAGATTTAAAGTTATTAATAGTTCAAAAGTAGAAGTAGTTCTTGAGTGATTAATCAGTGAGTAAATAGTATTGCGGTTTCATGTATAAATGAAACTAATATTATGTCCTAAGCCAGATCATGACCTGTCTGTCTTGTGGCTTTGATCCAAATCCGTTTAGCTGTTTAGGCGTGAAAAGTTAAAACAGACTGATATAAGGAGACCGTTTATACTGTATCGTTGGTCTAGTGGTCGGAAACGCTACTACTGTGATAAGGTCCTAATTGTTTCGATACACAACGCCGAGTGATGTTTTATTTGATTTTTTTCGATTTTTCGGTTGATTACAATAAGCTCGGCCCTTATGACATGGCACTTAAATATAACTGGCGAAATGTGGGTGTACTAAATGGACACACCTCTGCCAAACCCTTAAGCGATTACAGGCGTGATCTCACGTGACTGCTGTTATTATCTGGTGCTTGTATAGCACCTGTATCTTTGCCAGTTTTCAGAAGAGCTGTCGCACGGGTCGCACCATTGACCAAGTAATACCTACTTACTTACATGTTAGTGAAGTCATTCCGAGATTAACAATTTATTTCTGTGATTTAAAATTTAACGCTGGTGCGACTATATTTAGAGGCGTTTGTGAGAGATTGGCTGGTCAAAATATGCGGGGAACCTGCAGCGTTAATAAAGTAAGCTTATCGGTAACCATATGTTCGAGTCGTTTGGGATTGAAACTTTGCGAGTGTGGGGTCCGAGTACTCATTGCTCACAGCCTTTTTAAGGAAATTGGTACACTCATAGCTTATGATTTCTGAGAACCAAGATCTGGCTTTTACATTGGCCAGAGGCTAAGTATTACTATACATCACCCAGGTAATGTGCCAGCCCATGTTCACTCTTGGGCACATTAGGTACCATTTTTTTAATAAGTTTTTGACGTACTTTATTTTATTGTATCGTTTTTATTCGTGAATTTTTATAGTTTAATTTGGAATGAAATAGATGATTGTTTAACTATTGTTTGCATGGGTCAAAATAACTAAAAGGATGTATAAAACTATTTGATAACGATTACAAAATCTTAAAGCATAAAAAAAAATACAAAATACTTTACGAATTTACGTTACAAAAAAAAATACCAGTTGGGGATCGAACCATGGTCATTTTTGGAAATCATAAAAAAAAACTAAATAAAATACAAAAACTGAACTTCATACTGGCTCAGGTTTGATCCTGAAACATGCGATTCGAGCGGCCGCTAAACCGTCGGGCTACTTACCTCGGTGACAATTGATCCAAAATAGCCGTTCTATTCTAATGCTTGTCATGGCAATTGTCAGTTGTCAAACAGTTGAGGAGTGCGGACATAATGCAATATTGCTCACCTCCTAAACTTATTAGCGTGATAATATATAGCCTATGTCCTTCCCCAGGTTTAAATCTATGTTCTTGGCAAATTCCATTAAGATCCGATCAGCCGTTAAGTCGTGAAAAGGTAACAAACAAACAAACAAACAAACAAACAAACAAACAAACAGAGTGACTTTCGCATTTATAATATTAGTATGGAAGTATGGAAGTATGGATATGTCTTTCTCAGTTGTATCTTTATTGACATTAGAGATAAAAACTGGTATTTTTATCTCGGCGGCCTTAAACTTTCCTACTGTATTAGAAGCAGCTTTTCGTGTCATGCCAACAAATCGATTTCTCGGTTTTGACCTTTGCACCAATATCCATTGTTCTTCATGCTTATTGTCCTTCCAATCGCCTTTTTTTACAACATCTGCCAAAGTTTGTTGTTTACATGCGTCATCCGCAGTCACCAAGCTATTGTTCTCAAGCATAGTCGAGTTAACAGGTGCAAGAGAGACGGATTTAGTCTGAGAAACATCTCCGGTATGCGGGTGTACGAGAGAGCGATAAATCGGCGCCGGCTGCGTTCCGGTTTCACTATCGTAACTCATATTCTTTTGACTGGAACGCGTCACATCGACGACATTAACCGGCCGCGGTTCGATGTGAGGTAAGAGGCCAAACGGGCCGCTATCACAATTTATCATGTACCCTCCACCTCTTTCCTTCATGTTAACATTTGAATTCATTAACGGACTCGATTTTTCCAAATTCACTTTTTGCTTTAATTCTTCCAATTGGCCATTCGTCACATAATCGTTCTTGATATCTTCAATTTCTTTCCGTAAAACCAACATATCCTTCAATAATTTTGTGACGTCGACATGATCAAAACAAACAGGTGGCAGTTTGTGTAGGTCGTACGCCACAAACACTGGTAATTGTTCAGGATCTATTGTTTTAAACACAGTTATCATATCTTCCAGGTCTTTTTGTTTCTTGTTCTTGCGTCTCGACACCAGTTTTCTTGTTGTTTTCGTGGATATAAACAACAAATTCTTCGCCTCATCTATCTCCTCTTCAGAAAATGCAGTCACATATCCTTATCAAGCTTTCATTATCGACTACATGATGCCGATCTCGTATAAAAGCAAGGACTTCCGATATCACTAGATTGCAACTCGTACACTTTAGCTTATTTACGGACATTCTCGTAAGACAAAATCGGCGACCGCTATTGACAGCGCGCGCGCGACGACTGACTGACCGAGTGACTGACTGCAATAACTAAGGTTATATTAAAGCTCAAGATTTGACTTGGCTAGTTTTCAAAACTTTCTTGTGAGTGCCTAACCTGGTGTCTGAAATTTTATGCCACCTATAGTGGATACACAGTGCGGTCGCACACTCCTTATGAACAACAGACTGATGTGCAAGACAGTTAGTTGTGAGTCTACGAATTCTTGTCATTCTGTTTCGTTGCTCCCGTCGAAACCACAGTACCGGCCTCCACTCGCTTGTTCCTAGCCTCCGCTAAACCGGTTTCGCCGAGCGCCCGAGTCTCCGATAGGGATTGCGCTAGTAGCATCGCACAGACCTACACCAAAGTATCGTCATACTGTCTCGTATGATTTTGATGATATGATATCTGTTGAGTCCAGTGTTTCAACCAATTCATCTGGCGAAATATGCGGTAGTCCAATAGGTCCACTTTCGCATTAAAAACTCTCCGTAAGTCCTGCTCCTCTGCGCGGGTTATTCACTAAATCTTTCACCTCAGGAGATGAGACTTTCAATATATCGTTGGTCACATAACTGTCTTTATAACAGCTATATCACGATATCTTAAAATTCCGCGCGAACGAAATCGCGGGCAACAGCTAGTAGGAATATAACACATACATACATACGTTTCTACATGTTACTCCTGACTACTTGTATGTATTAGCTGTAAGGCAACGTAAATACGAGGAACAAACACAAATTTGTTGTTCCTGCAACGAGGCTCAAAAAAGTAGGGGGAACGTTCAGATGCCAATGTATACGTTTTTATAATAAGCTTCCGAGCCATATTCAAGCACTAAGCCTAAATAAATTCAAATCGTTTATAAAACGGAAGCTATGCCTGAAAGCCTACTATCATGTTAATCACTATCTCGAAGGTAAAAAGGCTTGGGATTAAACTGCTCCAATGAAATTTGCTTTGAATGTCGAAATTTCGGACTTTGCTTGTTCATTGTTAATTCCTTATTTTATATACTGTGACATTTTTATTTTTTTATTTTTACCTTATTTTTTTACAGTTTTTATTTTTATTTTATTATTTTAAGTGACATTTACCGTTGTGACATGAATACTTATTTCAGTATTTTATTATTATATTTTTTTTTTAGTTTATATTTTATTATTTTTATGTGACATTTACTGATTTGACATGCATATTTACTTTTTTATTATTATTGTGACATTTATTGATATTCGTGATTTGTAAAATAAAATTTCGTAAATTATTATTAATTACATTTAATTATTGTGAATGTGAGGACCATGCAGGTCACATTATTTTTCTCCCACCACTATCTGGCAGTTTGAGAACTTTAAGCGACCTACCCAAATGTCCTTTCTTTGGTATTGTTCGTCGTTTCGTTAAGCTCCTTGAGTTATAAGTCGAGCTACACGATAACTGACAAATGCTTGCACTGACTGGACAGGTCCACTCAAATCTGTGTGGTTCTTTCTTCAAAAGACCATTTCAGATACTAATCTGCATAGTCCTCATGTAAATTGAGCAATGTCTGGACTTTAAAAGAGTAACAAGTTAACAGGGAACCTCTGAGTTTGTTTCGGCTGTTTCTTCTCAGAGTAGTCAGGTACGAAACACCGGCCCCATCTAGCTTAAAAAAAAAAATGACGTGTAAAAGTGTTTGTAAAAACCTACTTGCAAAATAAACATCATTTATCATTTATCATTTAAGTTTTCTTAAAATTAATAAAATCAAATAAATATAAAGTATTTTAGTAAATAAACGTATATTGTCACTTACGGGATATCTTCCGTGATTATTTATTGTTTTGAGTTCCCGATATTTCGACGCTGTTGCAAGCACCATGATCGCGGAATGACTGGGAATGCGGGTGGATGGAAAATAATTAATTAATAATAATAATAAGTTTATTGTTCATAAAAGAAAAATAACAGTTGTGGCATACAAATCGGTGAGCCACAAACTAAGCATCGCTTGTGTCTTGTGGCTCAGGAGTGCGAAATTATACAAATTAAAGCATTTAAATACAACAGTTTCTAATAAAACTTCTCTTCACATTATCATTATGAAGTAAGGACGTTTGAGTGATTTTATAATGTGCTCTGAACGCAATATGAACATTAAGTAATAAAAATAAAATTAAAATATAAACAATGTTTGCATATATTGGGCTTGTATTATGGTGTGTGTGAGTGTGTGTGTTCTTGTGAGTGTGCGTGTGTGGATGTGTGTGAGTGTGAGTGTATGTGGCTGTTATATGCTATATAAAGGCTTCAGTGTCGTCGTATGACAATTTCAGGAGGGCTGATCTTAATATTTTTTTACATGTGGTCGTTGAGGAGTCTCGTAAGTCGCAAATTTTACTTACTTTATTGTAGGTGTTAGGATGGGAAAAGTTTGTACAATTAGGAGTAGAGAAATCTGTCTACCCTCTTTATTTGCCTTTTGCTACGCGAACCACTGGCACTCGATACAAATTCACGGTAAAACACAGTCACGAGGTTTTGTGGAGTCCTTTATTTGACAATTTGAAGTCCTCCTCTCGATTGAAATTTTAGTGTTTCGATATTTCTATTGCTTCTATTGTGAGCCTTAGTATGTAGTACTTGTCCGTTGACAGAATACGTGGCTTGTGTAATTGATTTAGTGATTGAGCCCCGACTGCAGTAGATGTTCAGCTATGGTAGATTTTTGCACATCATTGTTTTTCACTGCCTATACGTGTTTTTAATGCGGCATGAGACAGTTCGCTTCGTTTGACCGATGTATGTACTGCCGCAACTTCAGCCAATTTTATACACCCCAGGATGCTCATAGGGATTATATCCTTCGGGCAGCGCAGAGTTTGTGCAATCTTCTTATGCGGAGTAAACACAATCTTTATTGAGCATTTAGTCAGTATTCGACCCCTCTTGTCCTGTTACTCCTCTACGATAATTATGGCAAGAAAGTTGGTCGACGCACCACTATAGATCTGGCCGCTCGCATCTTTTTTGGTCCTCAACTATTAGTTTTGTAGCCATTTTTATGGAAAACCTCTTGTACGTGGGCTAATTCCCCAGTGAGACGATTAGAATCACACAGATCAAATGTGCGATTTGTAAGCAAGGTGACTACGGACTGAAGGTGGCGGGGGTGATGATCTGAGGTGGCTTGCAAATAGCGGTCCGTATGAGTCGGCTTTCTGTACACTGCATGGCTAAAAAAACTACAGACCTTAAAACCGCATTAGTAACGTATTACGCGTACGCGCATGGCTTAAATATGGTGTAATATTATGGGGCAACAGCACTGACGCGCCCACGCTATTTACCCTACAAAAGAAACTTATAAGAATCTTAGTAAATATTGAAGTCACCGATAGCTGTAAACCCCACTTCCAGGAACTAAAGATTCTATCCCTACCCTGTCTTTACATATTTGAAGTTTGTAAGTTTGTGCGTAAGTACCCAACATTCTTTACAAAAAGAGAGGACATAAAAACGAAAATTACCTTAAGACATAAAAATAGACTAAACATACCAACATCGCGTATAAAAATGCACTCCAATAGTACCTTTGTCATGGCCATAAAAATATATAATAAGTTACCCGAAATAATAAAGAACCAAGATAAATATAACATCTTTATCAATAAATTGAATCTTTTCCGGTACGACTTTCCTTTGACTGACGTCGAATTGAAGGGAGGGAGGGGAGTGGGGGGAGAGGGGGGGAGGGGTACAACCACCCCTTAAAAGGAAAAGTTGCGACGCGCCCCCCTTTTCGAGATTTTTTAAATTTTAAATTTTGAGCAAATGTTTGGGTAAAATCTAGTATCGTTTGGCAGGTGGAGGGGGCGGGAGGGTGTGGAGGGGTGTACCACTTCCCCTCTGGCACCACTCCCGTGAAAAGATAATGCAACGTTCTTGAGAAAAACCAATTAATGTAACCTAACCTCAAAACATATTGTATTCGCCTAAAAAGCGTAGTCGACGGAACCCCGCTACGCGGGGCTCCTATTTCTGCCTGCATGGTTTAAAGTAACCTAACACAAAGGGGATGTCGGGGTCTTAGTTCGCTCGCTCCGCTCGCTCACTAGACCCCGCCATCCCCTTCGAACCTAACCTGTCCAAGTCGGGGTGCCCCAAGTCCAGAGCTCGCTTCGCTCGCTCTTGCAACCAAATATTTTGCTATATTCTACATAAATACATGTAATGGGCAGAATTCTATAGAATCTGTGGTAGGGATTGACCTAAATAATGCAAAAATAATTAATTTTCAATATTTTTTTTCTCAAAAACTGCGCGTTTCCGCATATTGAAACTTTGCGTGTGTGCTAATAATAATGTAACCTTTCTGTAAAAAAAATATCAACCCCGACCTCGACGTCAGTCAAAGGAAAACTGAGCCTAAAATAAATATGGAGCGTCCAATTAAATTACTTACCATGGATATTAAATACGTATAAAATACGCAATAAATTATAATAGTAATAAAACAACAATAAATAATTAAAAAAATACATGATTTTAACAATGTTACAAATTGATTGAATAAATGTATGTAATCTTTAAAACAATAATTCTAACATTCTATTTAGTAATATTAAAACACTAATTTATTAACTAGGTAACTAAAAATATAATATATCACATTAAGCACCCAGTGTTCTTCCTCCTCTCTCCTACTTGATCTTGCTGTGCCCGACAGGGTCCATAATTGTGACTTATATAATTATTTCCCTTCCATCTATGTATTTACATTATGGTACGCAATAAAGAATTGAGAATTGAGAATTGAAGGGTCCCATCATTCCTTACAATGACCTTAACATCAAGGAATGCTAAATGAAACGCTCGACCCTTCTCTTTTTCTGCTGTGAAAAAAAGGCAGTATGAATGCTGTTTAGATGGTCCAAGCATCCCTCCATTTCTGTTTTTCCACCTTTGAGGATGCAGAATCCGTCATCCACATACCGTCTCCAAACCTTGATCGGCACATGTTGAAATAGCCAGATCTTCAATGTGTTCTATCCACAAGTTAGTAACCACAGGTGCCACTGGACTATATTGCGGTCCTTGCGGAGTTGTGCACAAATGCAATGTGACGGCACAGTTGGTGCAGTGGCCAAGCCAATGACTGCGCTGCGTGTCGCGGGTTCGATTCCCGCCTGGAAAAAAATTACAACGACGTGGGTGTTATCCAACAAAAAAATTGTTTTGATTTAAACATATTTAAAAAATAAATCTCTTGACTTTTAAATGGTTAAAAATAAACTTTTTTCTAATGATTTGTAAATCATAAAGCATTTAAATAATAACAAATGTAAAACGGTGGTCAGTTATGATGATCCAGAATAAAAATATGGTTGAATGATGTAAGTATGTCGGATTTATTTTCCGGTTAGAGTTCTTTTATTACAATCTCTACACCTGACGGTTACAAAACGTCAACATTCAAATACTCAACACATCGTCTTTTAACCATTTCCACAAAAACCTAAACATTACATCGGATCACTCAATAAACTGTGTAATAATAATTAACAGTTAGTTGTAACAAAATTATTGATCAATAATCATTAAAATCTGAACTAAATAATATAATAATATTCGGCGAATCGGAAGCTGTCAAGCGGAAAGTGCCATAACGTATTTTGATTATATAACAATCAAACTAAAAATAAAATAATAAACACTGAACCTTTACAATTAAATTAAACTTATTAAAATAAAATCAGAATTATTGACCATTGTTTTATGGTCGATACCTTATACTATCGAGCTGGTATAAGCAGTACCGGAAGTCTGTAACACAAAATACCTAGTTACAAAAAGTAATCACCGGTAGGGGGTCGAAGTCGCGTTGTTTTGGAAATCTTACAGCATGAATAAAACCGGACAAGACCGAGTCGGACTCGCCCACCGCGGGTTCCGCACAAATTTGTATTTTTGTAAGACTATTTTTAGGGAAAAATAACTGGCCAAGTGCGAGTCGGACTCGCGCACGAAGTGTGCCGTACCATTATTTATAAAAACGAGTAAAAAAGTCCCTTTCTTGTGTGGGAGTACCCAGAGGGTACGGCACACTTCGTGCGCGAGTCCGACTCGCACTTGGCCAGTTATTTTTATTTATTATTTAATTACAAATGACCTGAGTACAAATGTTCAGTTTTCAGACTTTTCCCTGAACTTGTAGTATAAGACAATATTACTTGCCAAACATAGTTCTGGGTCAACGGTAAGTACCCTATACATTTTGATTCCCTTGAGAGAAATATATACGTTTTTGTGGTTTATACGACCGATCTTTTTTTACGTTAACTTAGAAGTTTGATTTTTTGACAGCTTCAAGGGACTATAAACTTGAGTATATTATGGTTTTAATTTCAACTCGATACCTCCACGCGTTCCCGAGATAGTTTTTCCTTTTGAAGCACGGAACCCTAAAATATCATATTTTTTTGCGATAGGTTTACTCTTGACTTTAGTTTAGGTCAGATATGACAGAGACAAAGTTGACGATGGTACGAGCTTACCCAAAAGAAGCCTGTTCACTCTAACACACTTTGAAGAAATTAGGGTTGTAAGCGTTCGGAAACACAGACGCAGGCAGAGAGTTCCACTCCTTTGCTGTGCGCATTATGAAAGAAGACGTTTGACAACGCTTAGTGCGAATTGGTTGCAATAAGGTAGGGATGAGGTCGTGGAGCTCTTGGGCACGCTCACCAAAGTACAGCGTGTAGAAGACCGATAAGCAGGCAACCTTGCGGCGATGAGCCAAGCAAAAACCACAAAAAGTGCACACTGATTGTGAATTCGAACTTGGGCCCTCTTGCATTGCGGGGCGGTCTTAGAACCGCCGAGCCAATTACTTTTGTGAAAAAAGAGTCTAAAATAGCCGTTCTATTCTAATGCATGTTATGACAGTTGTCAGTCGTCAAACAGTTAAGGAATATGGACGTAATGAAATATTGCTCATTACCATAAGTTATTAGCGCAATAACATAATAACCTGTGCTATTCCGGACTATAATCTATCTTTTTTCCAAATTCCATCCAAATCCGTTCTGTCGTTATGGCGTTATCGAGCAACAAACATCCATCCAAACTTTCGCATTTATATGTATAATAAAAAGTAAGATTAGAAGGAACATACCTAATCATCTCTCCTAATCTCTCTTTCTACTGGTGAAAACCGTACGAAAACCTCTTTAGAAGTTTCTGACATTAGTCCGCACAAACAGACCCTCTGCCGGGCCTCTGCCGTGCCTCTGGCTAGGGACTTGAATTTTTAATGCAGTGAGTGATAGTAATGATACAGTATGTGAGTATGATGGCTAGATTGTAAAAATATAGTAGATTTCAATCACTCTAGCCGACTAGTTGGTGCTTTTCACCGACCATTTGCCGACTACATAAAAACATTTTAACAAAAAAGAAACGACTTCCAAAAAAACTCTAAAAAGTGGAAAATAATTTACTTTTGGAAGTCAGTGGCAAAAAGGTCAATGAAATAAACAAAAATAACCGACTTCACGAAAAGTAAATGCTTTCCCATCTCTGTATGTCCTGTAAGAAAAACAATCCATACGGATTGATCAGCGTTAACATGGCTTACATTAGAGACGAAGAGACCGTTGATTATTAGCACGTGATGAGCGCATCTTTCAGCATTGTCAAGCTGTGTATTTGTTGCAGGAGCTGGCGAGCCGGTCGCGCCGCTCGCTGAGATGTTCGCCAAGAAGATACGCCACCACAAGAAGTACAAGGTGCGGTGAAGCGCCATGCGATAGTGCACCATGCTAGAGGAAGGCAGCCGCGACCTCGCCAAGCGCGCCTACTCGGACACCCCTCCGCGCCCCGCGCACCCCCTCGGGCCCCTCGGTGAAGAGCCGAGCTGCTGCTTCTCCAGCCGGCGGCCGGACGACGCGCGCCTGTTCTGCTGCCGCTGCGCGCACAAACGCCGCGCCTCCCCCCTCACCTGCCTCGCGATATGCTTCCTGGTGCTCACCTACAACCTACTCGGAGGCTTCTTGTTCCTCGCTATCGAAGGCAACGTCACCGCAGAGGAGACAGCCGTCGCCGCGTCCAAACCGAACCTCAGCCAATCGCAGAGTATCAGCAACGACTTGAGGTCCAAGACCGTGGAGCGGCTGTGGTCGATAACAGAAGACCTGAACATCCTGTACAAAGAGAACTGGACGAAGTTGGCGGCGAAAGAGCTACTGGAGTTCCAGCGAGTGCTGGTGTCGAGCATGCGCGGGGGCGCGGGTGGGGACGCGGGAGGGGGGCTCGACCACGAGCGCGACTACCGCTGGACGTTCTCCACCAGCTTCCTGTATGCGCTCACGCTCATCACCACCATCGGTAAGTCACTACTACTGTTGCATAACGAAACATGGTTTTGCGTGAAAACGTGTCTGAGTGATTGTCTTCGTCCATCTTTATTGGGCTAGAGACAGTTGTCTACAAATTTCAGCAGCCCCAGCAATCTTGTAAAACTACAAATCAAATCAAATTAAAATATTTTATTTTACATAGGCCTACATGGGCACTTATAAAACGTCGACAAAAGGTGCTTGGTTCGGGTTGGTCGTTTCCTATTGAGAAGAACCGGCAAGAAACTCCATGGTTACTCTTTTAAAATCATTTGGTTTTACAATATTCGAACGAAGTTCCTTATCGCGCGTTGCGAAAGGGGGCTACACGGAAAAAATTAAGACCAAAAGTTGTAACGACACTTTTTGCTATAGTTGTAAGCCGTGCGGCGTGCGCGTGTTTCTCTCTCTCTCTCTCTCTCATAGAAAGCAAGCCGGTTATTTTCGTTTCGTCTTTCTATTTCGCACATTATAATTTAATTAATTTATTTATTTAAATTAAATAACTTCGTTCCATCCGGGTGTCCATAGTTAAAAAGTTACAGCGGTAGTACTTAAGTATGGGAGGACAGCGTAGGGCCGACAATAAGTCGTTGCTTACTACAAAAGGTAGACCAAGATAAAAAAAAAAACTCAAAGCAATAGAATTACTGTTCTTTTTTTTACATTGATCACCCATTTACACACCGGACTTGGCAGCCGTTGCTTAACCTTAATGACCCATCCACAGACTGACCTTGGCTGATATTGCTTAACCTTAATCACCCATCTACATACTGACTTGGCCAACCGTTGCATTACCTTGATCACCCATCCACAAACCGGTCTTGACAACCGTTGCTTTACCTCGATCACCCATCTACAAACCGGTCTTGGCAGCCGTTGTTAACCTTAATCACCCATCCACATACTGACCTTGGCAGCCGTTGCTTAACCTTAATCACGCATCCACAGACTGACCTTGACTACCGTTGCTTTACCTTAATCACCCATCCACGGCTTACCTTGGCAACCGTTGCTTTGCCTTGATCACCCATCCACAGACTGACCATTGCTACGGTTGCTTTACCTTGATCACCCATCGACATACTGACCTGAGCAACCGTTGCTTTACCGTGACAAGATTTAAAAAAACTTGAATAATTTTCGATCTGACGATCTGACGCGAGATTAACATTTTTTACCCATCACAAAAGTGCACAACGCCGCTAAATTAAAAAAAAACCTACTAATTTGCAAAGCCTACTATGTCCACACATTCACAAAAAATAGGCAAATAAAAAGAATCTAAGACTAAATTAAACAATTGACACAAATGTCATCAGTGCTGTAACTATTCTGAACAATGAACGAATGGTGCAATGGTGATGAATTTGAGTTTGAGTATGAATGTGGATGGTTATAGGAGTAGAGGAAGACCAAAGAAACGATGGATGAACTGTGTGAAGGATGATATGGCATGAAAGGAGGTGTCTCATGAGATGACAAGCAATAGAGAAGTATGGAAGAAGAAGACATGCTGCGCCGACCCCAAATAAATAGGGACAAGCGCAAGAGAATAATTATGAACGAATGGTGCAATGATTTGAAAACTATTGTAAAACATCTGAATAAAAAGAGTGGAAAAAATAATATCGTCGGGAGACCGCTAAGTAGATCGCTTAGTACAAGCACAAAACAAAAACGCGAACCCCCGACGCTAAGACGCTTGGATTTTTTTTTTTTGTGTTTTTTAGAAGTTTTTTGTGTCGGGGGTTATTTTAAATTTTTATAAGGACACGTTTGATGCAATTTTTAAACTTTCCATCGGTCAGTTCTGTAACTGACTTTGGCAACTTATTAGAAAAGCGTATACTGTTTATTAAATAAGAAATGACTTGCTAGTTTTTGTTAATCTAAATTTGGGTATTACAATTTAGTGTTCGAACTCACGTCTTACTGCTCGTAAGTCGGGGCTGCCACCACTGGGCCACCGCTGTGCTCTCGTGGGTTCGAACCCGGGTAGGCGCATTACTTTGTGTAATTTATTTCATCACCGCTGCCCTCAAAAACGGTGAAGGAAAACATCGTGAAGAAACCGGCATGTCCTAGAACTAAACATTCGAAGACATGTGACATCTACCAACCAGCACTGGGCCCGCGTGGTGGATTACAGCCCACTCTCTCTCATAGAGAGGAGGCCTTTGTCCCAGCAGTGGGAACATTATAGGCCGATGATGATGATGATGATGATTAGTGTTTACTGCGTGTGTATATATTATGGAAGTCGCTTCTAATTTTGAAAAGTCCTCGGTTTTTGCGGTCATATAAAATACATTCTAAGATATAAATCGAGGGCTGAGTCAGTATATCGATCTCTTTAAATTTTTCTCTGAGGGACTCGCGAGGACCCATTTTATAGATCGCGCGGAGTGCCGTCTTTTGCAATTTGAAAATTAAAGCAACGTCTGCTGCCGATGTGCCACAGCAGATTGCCATAAGACATAATACTGTGGCAATAAGCGTAGTACACTAACCTAGCAGTGGCCACATCAGTTAACTGCCTTATTTTTCTAACTGCATAGGCAGCTGAGCTTAACCTCCCCGAAAGAGTTCTAAAGTGCGCTCCCCACTGCAGTTTTGAATTGATAGTAGTCCCTAAGAATACAGTTTCCGCTACAACATCAAGTTTTTTGCCGTCAAGATTTAAATTTAGGTCACGTTGTGGTACATTTGGTAAAGAAAACTTATAGGCGGAAACACACTTACGTGTCGTGGCGTGTCGTGACGCGCCAGAAGCATTCGGTTTCATACATCGTTGCGAAACGACACGCCATGCAAATATTTCCCTAACCATATTAAATGTATGACCGATTAGCTTCTGGCGCGTCACGACACTCCACGACACGTATGTTTCCGCCTTAAGACATTTTGTTTTGTTCGTATTCAGTAAAAAAATTTTTGGCTGCCGAACCATTTCGAAGTTCGACTTTCGTTGATATGTAAGACGTCCGTATCTTTTCTATCAATTTAAAAAAAATAGCGAAGTGTCATCAGCAAATATAATTATATCCAATAATTTGGCCAACATATAAGGGAGATAATTAATAAAACAAGAAACAGGAAAGGGTCGAGAATTGAACCTTGGGGCACGCCCATCTTGAATATAGGCCCGCAGAACATCGCCACATTTACATTTACTTTTTGCTGTCTGTTTGATAAATAGGAAAGAACAAGATCAGCAGTTGCAGCAATTGATTAGTTAAACCGCCAGTTTTCGTAAGACGTTGATCGGTGAAGCGATGGTTCGAATCCGCGTCGAAACATTGAGTTCTTTTTGAAAGTATTCTTTAGATTATTCAAAACGAATACAATGTTGTAGCAGTGTAACATTTTAAAACTTGAGGGGTTAGCAGAGCACATACTGACGTTCTCTACGTGAGTATGGTGTGCTGTTTTAATACTAAGTGCATAATGAAAAGCTGGCGCACAGTGTTGCACGTTAAACGATTTATATAGCTAATCTGTAAGAAAGAAAAAGGGATGGAAGTTTGCTACCTTAAAATTGCTCTTTGACCTATTTTAAGAGGAAACAAGATAGTATTTTGTCCGCCACCACCCCATGATGTGACATTAACGTGTGAGAATTCAACTTATATCAAAAATATGTCAGTGTTTTCCTCTACTGTCCACAAGCTGTTAGTATGTACTGTTGTGTAATTAATATAATATTGTGTCGTCTGTGTGTGTCGCAGGGCACGGCAACGTGACGCCGAAGTCGGCGGCGGGGCGGCTGGTGGCAGTGGCGTACGCGTGCGTCGGCATCCCCATCATCATGCTGTACCTGTCCACTATCGGCGAGGCGCTGGCGCGGCGCGTGCGCATACTATACGCGCGCCTGTGCCCCGCGCGCATGCGCCCCGCCCCCCGCGCCTGCCACGCGCGCACTTACTCTAAGCAGCTGGCATGTGAAGTCAGAGACAAGTTCGGCACACAGAGACGGACTCCTTTCCAAGCCGCCTTAAATCTAGACAGTTTTAGTGGCGGCTATCATTGGACGTGTCGGGACCACACGCGAGTGCCAATTATACTTAGTTTATTACTCATCGTACTGTACATAGCGTTAGGGACTTTCGTCTTTCACACGACAGAGCGGTGGAACTTAGTGGACGGGTGTTACTTCTCGTTTGCAAGTCTTGCGACGATCGGCTTTGGCGACCTGAAGCCCGGACTGTACGCCAGCACGATCTCTGCCAAGGCAGAGGACATCGCGGTAGGCGTGTGCTGTCTGTACATCCTCGTGGGGATCGTGGTGATCGCGATGTGCTTCAACCTCATCCAGGAGGACATGGGCGCGCTGGTGCGCGGCGTGACGTCACTGTGCGCGGGCGCCGCCAAGTCTCGCGCCGTGCACAGTGCGGACGTATGTGAGGACAAGGTGTCCATGTCCTTAGTGTCCTGACAGCGCGAGACGGCCGACTCGGGGCCGTCCGTGGCGTTCACCGGCTGCGACAAGCGGCAGCAAGTGACGTTTAAAATAGACTCTCTGAACCCGACGAAGTTCAACAGCCTACCACGGCGCAAGTCGTCGCACTGCGGCGAGGACAGCTTCGCTCGCAACACGCCGGCGCGCCGCTCCGCCGGGCACGCCGAGCGCTGCGTGGAGTACTTCGTGCCGCGCAGCCTCAGCGCGTTTAACCTGAGCGGCGCTGGCGAGCTGTACGAGCTGGCAGCGCTGACTCCCCAGCGCTCGCGCGCCCCTCGCCCCTCGGGGGGGCCGGGGGGACTGCGCGACAAGATGGTCACGTTCGAGGACGACTGCGCCGAGCCCCCCGCGCCCCCACCAGGCGCCCTCAAGCTGCTCGCTGACGACGTCTTCATGTGACATATACGTCACCTAGATATAGACTTGTTGGTTTGGACATGGTTTGTTATATTATAAAATATGAAATAATTTATAACCGGGCGTTTCATTGTTTTACAGACTCTATTAAAATTTCCTGACAGAAATACAGATCGCCAACATAGCCGAAGTTAAACAGACATTCCAAAAAAGTGCTGTACCAGCCGAGGCGAGTTGTTTTTGCTGATTTACAAAACTGTTGAATTTGATGTGCTGTTATTATCTGCAGTTCTTGTACAACTGGATTAGTTAGGAATTTGAAATCTTATGGAGCCAAACACACCAAAGCAGGCATCCGCCGACACTGCACGCTGCCAGAATTTACTGTCTTTTGGACAATTTTAAATGACAGAGTTACATAATACTTGATTGAGTTGTTATTGTTTTCTATTCGTACAATATTATCTACCTTCTAAAATGATTTGACCAATTTGTAATTCTAAGTTTAATCCTCATTATTGATTCTGGTCACGGCGGCCAATCTTAAAGGTCATTAGCCATCACCATGAGTGAATACGCAGACGCTCTCTCCCTCACTGTCATAGACCCTACCACAGAACTCTATTAATATTTCTTCGTAAAAAAATAACACAAAATAAAAAAAATGTTCATCATCAAATGGCCCACAATGTCAATGACATGTGGGACGTGAGTACAGCAGTCATTGTGCCGATAGTCATGTTGGCCAATGGCTTAATAGCCAAAAGCCGCGACCAATATCTGAGGAGTCTTTCGCTTGGCAGCTGGATCAAGGACTTGGTTCAGAAAGCAGTACTTCTGGACACGGCGCGTATTGTTAGGAGGTTCCTCTCTCAAGATCACCGGTAGCTCGGACCCTGTTCCCAATGCCGGTGGGCGACTATTACAAAAAGTGTTTAAGCACAGTTGTATTATTTCTCATACAATGGTATAATTAGTACTTATAAGTAAACTGTAACTTAAATGTATTCAAAGGTTGCAAGCAATGATAGTTCAATTCAGATGTTTGGTACATCCACCACTGGTTTTATCGGAAAATAAGCTTTTGTTAACCAAGGGGTTTTTAATAAATCAAATTAAATAACGAATAGTATCAGTTCCTGAATCAATATTGCACGCTGGACGCTCGGTAGCTGTCGGAGCGATGTGGGGTGCGGGCCGGCGGGGGGCGAAGGGGGGAGGGGTGCTAATGTGTTGACTTGCTAACTGTTGGGCTGTCGGGACACACGCTGGAATTGCGCAGCACTCAGCTTATGTTCACGCGAAGTGCCATAATATTCAAACTTTGCTCCGCGGGTAACTCTAACGCTGTCTCGTGGCTCCACACGTTACTTATCTGCAACTTCAGAAGTTCGGACGAAAAGCTTCTGCCAAATCAATAAAAATAACAACAACATCATCAAAAATCGAATTATCAGTCACGTACCATTAGCATCGCCACTGTTTGACCAAGCAAGCAGAAAGTCGAGTACCTTCTTCTTAACCGACTTCTAAAAGGAGGAGGTTATCAATTCGACTGTATGTTTTTTTTTTTTATTGTGTGTTTGTTACGCGATTACTCCGCCAATTGTGGACCGATTTTCAAAATTCTTTTTTTGTTCAAATGGAGATACTTCTGAAGTGGTCCCATAGTCACCAAATCGGGATCTGATGATGGAATCTTGGCGAAATCGAGGGAACTCTTCAAATTTTATAGGATTGTACAGCGATTTTGGTATTTTCTACAACTAGTGAAGCATTTGCGTTTAATAAGAACCATTCTACCATCACATCTGATGATGAATCCTAGAGACGGGCACCGGAACTCAATAATAAGACAATGGATCTTATCTGTGTTTGGGCTTGTTGCAATTGTAACGGTATGCACTTTTCAGGTGTAGGTACAAATAATAATTAAAATAAAATATACATCTTTTTCTTTTTTTAACCGACTTCTAAAAGGAGGAGGTTATCAATTCGATTGGTTTTTGTTGAATGTACACCGATTACGCTGAGATTTATGAGCCGATTTGCGTAATTGTTCTTTAGTTTGATGCGGAATAGTTGCTATTTGGTCCCATAAAAAATGTAATATAGTTTGGCCCTGTAGTTTTCATTTTATATGTTTTTTTTTTTTAATTTTATTTGTAAATTTATCACATACACTTATTTCTCCGTGATTACTGGACCGATTTACATGATTCTTCATTCATTTGGTAGAGAAAGCTTGCCCGTTGTGCCCATATGAATTTTATTATCTTTGCTTAGGTACTTTTTGAGTCATCCTCTTTATTATGCATTTTGTCCTTTGTCGTATGTATGGAAGATGTGCTGGTGTCTAGATACAATGTAAAAATGATACTAGACAAAGAATTTAAGTGAGAAACAAACAAGTCACCGACTGACGAAAGTAAAATTATTTTCCACTTTTTTGTTTTTTTTTTGGAAGTCGGTTATAATATTTTTTTGTAAAAAGTTTTTTTCATGAATTATTTTCCAATGATCACAAATATATATGTTACGGGCAACGTGATTAACCGGGCATTATTAAAAATGCCCAAGAGCGATGGGCAAAGTGATTAATTTATCACTTTGACCGACCATTATTAATAATGCCCGACGGCCTGTGGTCCATGTAATAAGTGAGTGTTTGAGATAGCTTGAATTTATCACTTAGACCGGGCAGTGTGAATAATTCCCTACTTGTAGCCGGCAATTGGGTAAGGTTAGGTTATTTTTTGTTATTTTTTTTTTGTTCTGCTAGGACGTCATCTCGCAGAAGGAAGCGGCGGAGCGCGTCAGGAAGCTAGACGCCCTCGCTGACGCAATTCGTCGCAGGAGGACAGTGTGGCGGAGGAGGCGCCATGGCGACCTGATGCCGCCTTAGGAGGTGCCAGCAGGCGATAGATCGGGGAGTCTATCGCTGTCGCATTGCACGGCCCTCGCGAGCGGTGGCGATGTCTCAGGTGAGCTCGGACATCGCCAAAGGAGTTGATGCCCGGAGGCGGGCTACGCTGGATGGGTCGCGAATGTCATGCGTAGCAGTTCTCCTGGCCCATCCACCAAGGCGACAGTAGGCTCACGGTGGTGTTTTTTAGTGGGTGCAAGCCCCACATAACCAAACCGTCTCCCCGGACGGCGCGGTATGCGTTAAGCATTTTTCACCACTTAATAAAAAAAAAGGTTATTTTTTGTTAACTTTCCATGAAAATTTTGTAAGCTTCATTTAATAAAAAAAAAACACTACAGTTCACCTATTTTATTACTTTGCCCAAGATAGGGTGGGCATTATTCATAATGGCCGGGAAAAGTGATTAATCATGCGGTTTTAATCACATTGCCCAATTGAGTCGGGCATTATGAATACAGACCGGCCATTATTAATAGTGCCCGGACTTATCAAATTGCCCGTAACATATATACTCCTATTCCATACATTGTGCTAGATTTGTTGTTTGATTGGGATTACGACTTAGCCACGTAGCGCCATATCCGCACAGGCAGCGCCGTAGCCGCGTAGCGCCGCCGCCGTAGCCGCGTAGCGCCGCCGCCGTAGTCGCGTAGCGCCGCCGCCGTAGCTGCGTAGCGCCGCAGCCGTAGCCACGTAGCACCGCTTTCGTAGCCCTGTAGCGCGTAGTACCTTGGCCGAACTTCATATTTAAGTTACGCTTGTCAACAACCAGTATTCATACCAAGGGGTATAATATTATATATCAACTGTGTTATTGAGGTACTGGTACAAAATAGTATAAATCAATCTTTGTTCATACAAACAGACTTAAAGGAAGGCCGCCGACCTGCGGGTTGAGTGTCTCTGCTCGAGTCGATTATGGTTCAAAATCAAAAGTCATATATTCAAACTAGGCTGATAATCAGCACTTTTTGAACGTCAAAATTACAAGAGACAGTCCCCCAAAACGCCCGCCCTTCGCCACTTCCTAGTGTTTTAGCTGGGAAGAAGAAGTGGCGGAACAAACTCCCCAGCAACACGTCTGTCTGTTAGGTTAGAAGAACCAGATTCTATATATATACAATAGTGTTCAAGTTTAATTAATAAACAAGGAATCCATTACACCAAATTAATGTCACATGTTTGGTGTGTAATGATATTTCCGTGCATCCATTACTGCGAAATGTGTTTATATTCCGCTCCCCCACCTGCCCCGCCCCGAAGGCATCTGTCTACATGTTGGATAGATTATAAGAAGGCCTACGACTCGGTTCCGCATACATGGCTCATGAGGGTGCTGGAGTTGTACAAGATGCAACTCTACGCGCCTTTCTTGAGTTGTGTATGGGGCAATGGAGGACGGTCCTTCGCTATGCAGGATGTCGACAGATGCGGGGTAACAGCGAACCGATAAGGATTGAGCGTGGTATATTTCAGGGTGAGAGTCTGAGTCCATTGTAGTTTTGTCTACCCTTGAACCCTCTTAGCACACTGCTGGAGGGTTCAGGTCTAGGCTATCGGTTGAGAAGAGGTGGTCAGGTCATATCTCACCTTCTTTACATGGATGATCTGAAAATCTTTGCCCCCAACAATTTGCAACTGATGAAGCTACTGAAGGTAACTGAAACTTTCAGTAGCGCCATCAGAATGGAATTTGGTGTGGACAAATGTGCAGTCATGCATGTGAAGCGAGGGGAGATTACGGAATCCGTGGGAACTCAACTCTCGGATTCTCTCCCTACAAATATTTGGGTATGTCGGAAGCATTAGGCATCAATACTGCTGTCATGAAGCAATCGTTGAGGGAACGTTTCTTTGGCCGCCTGAATAAGGTGCTAAGCAGTCTTCTGTCAGGTGGAAACAAGGTGCGCGCTTTCAACGGTTGGGTCATGCCGGTTTTGATGTATTCTTTTGGCATACTCAAATGGACTCAGACAGAACTTGATGCCCTTGATAGGAAGGTCCGCGTACTGCTGACTTCTAATCGGATGCATCACCCACGGTCCTCGGTGATGAGACTGTATATCCCGCGGAAGTGTGGGGGTCGTGGCTTCTTAAATGCTAAGACCCTGCACAACCGTGAAGTATGCAGTCTCAGGGAATACTTCCTAGAAGCCGACGAGGGGATGCACCTAGATGTGGTCTCAGTGGACAAGGGACTTACCCCGCTCTTCTTGGCTAACGAGAACTGGCGCAAGCCTGTAGTATTAGACACTAATGACCGCAGGGAGGTATGGCAGAGCAAGGAGCTTCACGGACGCTTTGACGCCGGGCCTTACATGGGCCCGATGTAGAATTCTTAGCGTCCGTATCCTGGCTGCGTTTCGGTGACCTCTTCGGGGAAACTGAAGGTTTTGTCTGTGCAATAATGGACAAAGTTATACTGACGAATAACTACCGGAAACACATTGTAAAGGATGGCACGGTTGACATATGTCGGGCATGTCACCATGCGGGAGAAACGTTCCGACACATTATTTCTGGGTGTTCTCGTTTGGCTAACGGAGAGTACTTGCATAGACACAACCTTGTAGCCAGGATTATCCACAAGCAACTTGCTTTGAAATATAACCTTGTGGTATCGGAAATGCCATACTATAAGTATGCGCCCGACCCAGTTCTCGATAGTGGTAATATCACGTTGTATTGGGATCGACCTATCATCACTGACAGGACTATTGTTGCCAATAAGCCTGATATTGTGTTGATAGATCGATTGGAGCGTCGCGCAATGATTGTTGATATAACGGACCCGCATGACGAGAACCTCGTGAAAGTAGAGAAAGATAAACAATTCAAGTATATCTAGTTTTGTCTCGCAAGGTTGTCGACATGTGGAACGTGGGTACAGCAGTCATTGTGCCGATAGTCGTGTCAGCCAATGGCTTAATTGCCAAAAGCCTCGACCAACATTTGAGTAGGCTTTCGCTTGGCAGCTGGATCAAGGGCTTGATTCACAAAGCAGTACTTCTGGACACGGTGTGTATTGTTAGGAGGTTCCTCTCTCAAGAGCCCTGACCACTGGTAGCCCGGACCCTGTTCCCGATGCAGGTTGTTACTTTAAACCTTGCAGGTGGTTACTTTAAACCTTGCAAGCAGAATCCTAATTCTGTCTGCTGTTTAAAATAACTTAACCACCCCGCGCCGCGGGATATGTCGACTAAGCCTATCACAAAATATGAATGTTCACCATGCATGTGGGAATGTGGGTTCTGAGTGAACCAATGGAAATATTCTGGTAAAACAGTATATTTAAAATAAAACGTCCTAGCACGTTTTCGTCGTATTCTCGTCTACGCCATCTTTTTTACGTCCCTCTCTCTTCCGAGACATTCATCCCTTTTGCTCACTCTTACGTTCCGTTTTCTACATTTGGCAGACCTGCTCTCTTGTCTGTCCTCAGACACTGTTACTTTATTCATCATCATCTGCCTAGCCTTTTCCCAAACTATCTTGGGGTCGGCTTCCAGTCTAACCGGATACAGCTGAGTGCTAGTATTTTACATGAAACGACTGCCTATCTGACCTCCACAACCCAGTAACTGGGTCATACGATACCCCTTGGTAGGACTGGATGTCAGACACTGTTACTTTATTCATTCGACAAT
Source organism: Cerastis leucographa (assembly GCA_963082945.1). Lineage (NCBI taxonomy): Eukaryota > Metazoa > Arthropoda > Insecta > Lepidoptera > Noctuidae > Cerastis > Cerastis leucographa. Next base: position 239,700 of record OY720365.1, read on the forward strand.
AATACCTCTATCTTCCTAGGTACATAATACCATCGGCTCGATTGGTGCAATGGTGTCATGGAGCACCTGGTTTTATACCCTTCAACGGCCAAGTCACACAACATTAACTATAATAATAAAGAAATCGCAATAAGGAACCTTAGACTTGGTACGACTATGTCTGGATTTCATTAGTTTTTAGAGATAAACAAGCAGCTCCATCGAGACTTGGCTAGTTTTTACAGAATGTTTTTGGTGGGATCAACGTTTACTGAAAAGCTTAACAATCGGTTACTAATTTGAAGAGTTTTCCATATAAACAATGGCGGAATTTCTTCACACCTTCTATTTTCGCTAATGCTTCTAGTTCGTAACTTGAGTACCTACTTTGCGCTTCGTTTTTTTCGTCGTACCTTTCTTTCAAAATATGAAAAGCCTCTTGGTGCTTCTTATCGAATACAAAGTTTAAATATTTCTTTAACATATCATTTAGTGGCTTGGCAATAGCTGCATACTGCTCTATGTACTTCCGGAAGTAGGAAATCAATACTAGAAAACTTAAGTTGCTTACTTGTCCTGGGTTCTGGAAATCTAGCCACAGCATCCGTCTTTTCTGTATTTGGGCGTATTTCACGTGGCCCAAGTTCTCTATTTCACGCTGTATCGGGGGGCACGGCAGTGCCCCCGCCAAGTCGAGCGCGAAGCAAACACTGCCGTACTATCCTTTACTGGAACCATTTCACCACATTTTCAGGCCCCTATTTGAGAACCTCTGGATAAGACCAGAACGCAGAAATTTTCGTCATCCAGTAAGCTATAATCACATACATAAAATCCAAAATTTCAAGTCTGTAGGTCATTTAGTTCCGAAGTTAAACGAAAGCAAAGTTTCGCATTTACGACACTCACTCACTCACTCACTCATGATCATCAAAATAGAACTAGTACTTCTAATAGTTAGGATTACCTAGCTTTAAACATTTATCTAATTAAGCACGGGTGCTACTTCATGATATGTTTTAAAGGTCTGATGATGACCAGGTAAGTACTTATCGGTTATCAGTAACGGTAATAGTTAAGATTACCTAGCTTTCAACATTTATCTAGTTGAGCACGGGTGCTATACATATATTCTTGCTATATATTCTATTCTATACCCACCTTCGGAGGCCAGCATCTGGTAGGTGACATCATGCTTCACCAAGGTCTCCACGAGCCCTTTTAAATGAGTCCAAACGATGTATCTACGTAGTGCCGTCACTGAGATCCTATACCTACCTTCGGAGTCCACCATCGGGTAGGTAACAGCATCAGTCACCAAGATCTTCATAAGACCTTTCAAATGAGTCCAAACACGACGGTTCTATGTAGTGCCGTCACTGAGATCCTATAGTACTTTCAAGGACCACCATCAGGTAGGTGACATCATCAGTCACTAATATCTCCATAAGCCCTTTCAAATGAGTGTCCATCCTCCGTCAAACGAAATTCTCAATATAGCTACGATAAAAAAAAAAACAACAGAAAAAAGTACTTACTACCTACCATATGGTAGGTACTTAGAGTAAACGTGACGTAGGGAGTGACGTCACGGATGTCAAGTTAGTCGGTACGTCCTACTGTTGCTTATATTGTTTTAAATAAAGTAACCCATTTAAAAAGAACAGTTTTAATACAGAAAGTTTTTACATAATACAATTCAAGACACGGAACGTTATCTAGTGCACAAGTGCAGTGTATACATAATAATTACTGTGTAAACGTAAACGAGTACACCAGTGAACTTAATCTACCCTTAATATTAAAAATATTAAAACTATTTAGTGAATACACTTAAAACTAGCTGTGAAGTGTCGCCCGAGAGTGAGCTGCAATTCTGTTTAGCCCAGTGTCGTTGTATGGTGTTGGCATACCATTAAATTGCCATCAAACCAGAATTCGCATTTGTTCAAAACAGCGCCATCTATTGATACAGAGCGGAACGACTAAGCTGGATCAATAACTAGTGTAACTAACGTTGCGAACAAAGCACAACATGCCAGCAGCGAAGTGCGGCGGTTGCGCCAAATTTTTATCGCCGATAGAGGCCGCTAAATGCCGTCAGTGCGATGTCTTTTATCATCGCGTTTGCGTCGGTTTGCCTGGTTCGGGTACTGTTGCAACTACCTGGCGATGCCCTAATTGCCTGAAAAACGTAGTTAGAGACAACAGGACGGAGACACCAGTTCGAGGTGCGACGGATGCTGTCCAGGCAGAGGAGCACAGTAGCCCCGAGGAGCTCATGGACATGGACAGTCCATTAAATAGCACGGCCCTGGATGCTACTGTTAATTTCTCTCCCGACTTAGCAGACGAGCTGCGATTATTTAAAGAGGAGCTGCGTGCCGAGTTTCGCTTGATGCATCTGGAATTCCAAGAACTACGCACGGAGATGGCTCAACTAAAGGATTCCTTAAAGATATCTGATGAGCGGATGGATAAAATAGAAGCGCGAGTAGGCGCCCTCGAACATAGACTGCAGCAAGAAGTACAGCCGGACAGGGACCCATTAGAAAACACCATCGCTGAATTGAAATGCCAATTGAACGAGCGCGATCAAGAACTCTTGCTCAACGACATTGAGGTGACCGGAATACCGGAGAGCAGAGATGAGAGCGCCCTGCACCTCGTTAAGGTTCTTGCCATAAAGCTTGGCGTCGAAATTGATGAGAGGGATGTGGTTCATGCAGAGCGAGTCGGATCCACACGCCGTAATCGAGTAGAGACTTCTGACGGCCCCATCTCCGCCGACCCCGCTGCGCAGCGACCGCGGTGTATATCCGTGCGCTTCGCAAGGCGCGCCACGCGCGATACACTACTGCGCGCAGCTCGGGTTCGCCGCGGTTTGAGTACAGGCGACCTTAATATCACTGGGCCGCCGGCGCCGCCGCATCGAGCTTACGTTAACGAACGTCTAACTCGAACAAACCGCCAGTTATTTTATCACGCTCGTCAGGCAGGGAGGCTGGTCTAACCCAATTGACCCAAGATACGACACTGTCGAGCAAATGTGGATTATCCTTACACTAAATGGAAATAAAATTGCTATAGGAACAGCGTATCGTCCCCCACGCTTCGACTTGGACCTCTTTCTCGACGCTATAACTGATTCTATTAGCTCGTTAGTCAAATGTGATCACTACGTACTACTCGGCGATTTTAATGTCAACTTACTGAATGCTAACGGGCAAACTAAGAAAATTTGTGAGTTTTTGAATAGCATGAGCCTAAAACAACTGGTAAGTTCGCCCACCCATTTCACAGTTCACAGCGAAACATTGATCGACCTTGTCTGTACGAATCTCAACCATAAGGGCATATCTGTTGAGCCCTATGGCTCAATAAATGGTCACTCACTTGTTGTGTGCGAGTTTAATATTAGGCGTAGCAAATATAAACCATATACAATTACGCACAGACCCATTAAGCAAATAAATAAAGAAGTACTAGATAGCGATTTATCACACATACGCTGGGACAACATTTGCAGCTTGCAGAATGTGAATGATATGGTTGAGGAATTGAATGCAAACATTCTAGCAATTTATGATGCGCACGCTCCGGTCAAGAAATGTTTAATTAAGGAACCATCTTATCCCTGGATAACAGACACAATTAGACTGATGATGCACTTGCGGAATGACGCTCTAACCAAGTACCGTAAAACTAAATCAGACTCCAAAAAGGCATACTACAAGCAGCTGAAATCTCTGGTGGTAACTTCCATATTTAATGAAAAAGTTGCATATTTTAAATTCAATATTAATAGTCAGATCAAGGATCCCAAAACGTTGTGGAAAAATTTAAAAAGCAATGTATTAAGGAAACAAATTGATGACCTGCCTACTCACTTCAGAGATCCAAACCTAATCAATAATCACTTTTTGAGTGTTCCTGGTAACCCTGTCTGCAATACATTGCAGCGCACCTTCTTTGAATCTCATCGTTATGGTGATGATAGCTTCACATTTTCACTACAACCAGTAACTGCTGAACAAATTCTGCGCTACTTCCGCCAGCTTAAATCTAACGCCGAAGGCTGTGATAAGGTGACCCTGAATATGCTTTTGCTTACACTCTCACATACACTAAAACCCATCACCGACATTGTGAACAGCTCAATTCTCTCAGCAACTTTCCCTGACATCTGGAAAATTGCTACCGTTAAGCCATTGCCAAAAAAAAACAATCCAACTGACTTGAAAGACCTTAGACCTATTAGTATTCTACCTTGCCTTTCTAAAATTGCTGAAAAGGCGGTATGCCAGCAGGTTTCCAAGTATCTAGAGGATAAGCACATTCTACCTGAGCTACAGTCAGGTTTTCGCAAACAGCGTGGTACTTCTACAGCTCTATTGGACGTGACAGATAATATTCTTTCAGCACAGGATAAGGGCCTGTGCACAATTCTTGTCCTACTTGATTTTTCGCGAGCCTTTGACTGCATAAATATAGATTTGTTTCTCTCAAAGCTTAACTACTATGGATTCGACCAAAACACGATACAATGGTTCCAAAGTTATCTTACCAACCGTCGGCAACGTGTGGAAATACGTCTGAGCAATGGCTCATCTATTGTTTCGTCACTCACTTCTGTTAACAGGGGAGTCCCGCAAGGTACAATATTGGGCCCTATTATCTTTATTTTGTATTGTGCGGATATCATAAGTTCCCTGAAGAAATGTAGGTACCATATTTATGCTGATGACGTACAAGTCTATATCTCCTTTAAGCCAAGTGACTATGACATCGCGATAAAGGATCTTAACGAGGATCTTGACAGGATAGCATGCTGGGCTGAAAATAACGGTTTAGTACTTAACCCCGCGAAAACCAAATATATGCTGTTTGGAACCAAGAGCCAAATCAGCGCAGTGCCGGCATCACTCAACGTTACCCTGGTGGGTGAGTCCGTCAGTCGAGTCGCTGAGGCACGTAATCTGGGACTGAACATGGACGTTGGGTTGAGATACGAAACGCACGTGGCAGAGACAGTGCGCACTTGTTTCTACCGGCTTAAGGTCCTTTATAAAATAAGGCCTTATCTATCAGAGGACCTGCGTATCCAACTGGTTGAGTCACTCGTGCTATCCAACCTAAACTACGCAGATACAGTTATTGGCCCTCGGATACTGGCAAGAACTGAGAGACTAATCCAGAGGGTGCAAAATGCCTGCGCGCGATTCTGTTTCTCAATCCCACCAAGAAGTCACGTAACGCCTTTCTTAAACAAGCACTCTATCCTTAAGATGAAGTCGCGGCGGAAGTTGCACTTGGCATGCATACTTTTTGGAGTTATAAAGTACAGGCAGCCGACCTACCTGTACAATAAACTGAGCTGGATCACTAGCAGAAGAGAATGCGCAAGTAGGCAGTGCTCGCAGCAACTCTCCACTCAATCGCATAAGACAGCTGCTTTCAGGGGAAGTTTCAGATACGCCGCATCCAAATGCTGGAACAATATTCCCCCGCCGATAAGGAATCTTAAATGTCTTGGTACCTTCAGAGTTCGGCTGCGGCAGTTCCTTATCGAATCGCAGAAAAAACTGGGTATGACTGTTTCGAACACGTCCATTATATGACTGGCTGTTGTATTCTTTCCGAGTCAATCTGTCTATCTGTAGCGTAACTCGTGGTCACAAACCTGTAAACAGGGGGGTACTTGGTTATTGAATACTTGACTTGGGAATCTTTTGTTGACCAGTAATTATAATACCGTCACATGATATAAACCTATATTTATCTATTTTAAACATAATTTAGTCTAGCCAAATCGTTTATTTATATTCGCACTTAATATAATATTGTATTACCTATTATATTATTTTTTCATTTATACACTATACATTTATAACCTGATAAATGCTCAAGTAATCATACACTCACCCAAGAACAAGAACGCTTACAATACAGTAAACTAAACTTACTGTAGAACACTAAATTTAAGTTGAGGGTATACTTACATAATTTCACTCCGCGTATAAGTAATTCTTTCACTTCCACGCACAACACCGATTTATCTCGTCTGCCCGACGTCCGTATGTCACTACAGGGATCCAGCAGAATATCAGCGTCAGGTGCATGCCTGACACATGCTGAGCTGGACTCCGATTTGGTGCAACCTTGAGACGCACACCGCACCTTGTATACTCGTTATTTTATTTGAATGTCATGGTGTTACTATAACTGTTTCATAAATATGTTTTTTTTTTGTTTTTCTTTTTGTATAGTGGCACCTTGTTTTTATATAGGTATATTTATGTAATCTGTGTCATTAATTTGTGCTTCTGTGTGTTGTGCTATGTCTTTTGTGTGCACTGAATAAATGATTTATCTATCTATCTATCTAAACCAATAGTTTTGGAGAGCTCGGTCACTTTAAATTTATTCTTATATTTCAGGCTTAGTCAGGCTTACTCCATGATAGGTTCAAAACACAAAATGAAATTACAAACTACTTTTAATATATTTACAAACTTAATTTCTATTCTTATTTTACGAAATATTTATAGTTGTACTATTTACAAAATGTTTTAATTCAAATAAAAACTTTTTTAGCACTAAACAACAAACATAACACTAAAAAGTGGCAAATAATTTTAGTTTCGGAAGTCGGTGACTTGTTTGTTTCATTTACTTTTTTGCCACCGACTTCCGAAACTAAAATTATTTGCCACTTTTTAGTGTTTTATGGAAGTCGGTTATTTTTTTTTGTAAAAAAGTTTTTATTTTAGCCTTTTCAGTTGTGGTATCTCACTTTAATCCTAGTCAAATATAATTTTTACATTGTAACTAGACACCAGCACATCGTCCATACAAACGACAAAGGACAAAATGCATAATAAAGAGGATGACTCAAAAAGTACCTAAGCAAAGATAATACAATTCATATGGCTCCACCGGGCAAGCTTCTCTACCAAATGAATGAAAAATCATCTAAATCGGTCCAGTAATCACGAAGAAATCGGTGTACGTATACGTGACAAATTTACATATAACAAAAAATTTTATAAAATGAAAACTATATGGCCAAACTATATTATTTTTTTATGGGACCAAATGGCAGGTATTCCACATCAAACTAAAGAAGAATCATACAAATCGGATCATAAATCTCAGCGTAATCAGTGTATACACCTGGAAAGTGCATACCGTTACAATTCTAACAAGCCCAAACACAGCTAAGATTCCTTTGCCTTTTATGGATTGCCTTGTTATGGAGTTCCGAAGCCTGTCTCTTGGATTCATCATCAGATCTGATGGTAGAATGGTTCTTATTGGACGCAAATGCTTCACTTGTTGTAGAAAATACCAAAATCACTGTACGTTTTCCTATAAAATTTGAAGAGTTCCCTCGATTTCGCCAAGATTCCATCATCAGATCCCGACTTGATGACTATGGGACCATTTGGGAAGTATACCCTTTCCAACAAAAAAAGAATTTTCCAAATCGGTTGGCAAGCGAAGGAGTAATGCGCGAAAAAACATAAAAAAAAAAAAAAAATACTTTTATATTTAATTTCGAAAAATTAACGCGCGCATAGCCCACCCGTCGCAAGAGTCATCGAGAGACTGATGTATCGCGTCCCGAGTGTGCGTCACAGGCCTTTGCGGGGGTGCTCCAGCGGGGTGAAGTTTCGGGTTTTTATGTATTAATTTAGAAGATTAAAAGCTATTTGAAAAAAAAACATAGCATATTGTGAAATACGTCATAACAATTTTTTTGTACTCAATTGATGCCAAACTATTAAGCCGTTACATAGATCATTTATAATTAAGGTTCAAGTAGGACCTGTTTACTATATTTTTTTTCCAAAATTTGGGAATGTTTTTTAAAATTTTAAACAATACAATGTGTTTGTGATGACCCTAAATATACCTTATATTTTTTATATGAAAAACGCCTAAAAGGATTCATCTACAAAATTCTTTAAACATACGCTGTTTTTGGGATTTGAGAAATGTAATCCCCTTAAGGCCCCTGTAGCAGTGAAACGGCCTTGAGTATCTGGACGTTCTCCCCGCGCTAACCGCGCACCCCCGCTTCATTTTTACGTGCTCAGAGCGCGATACGCGCTCATCGCAACTAGCCGCCCGCGCCGCGTTTCGCAGCTCGGTCATGCACGGATCTTTTTATTGCATTTTTGTTATAGTACCTATGTTTGGGTGCGCTCGCGCTGTCCTGACGTACTTACCTATAAATGGGGTCCTAGGACGAGACTAGACGTCCGCCTTCACTAATCGAGAGATAATATTATTCAGCGTAGTTTTATTCAGTCAGATTCGTAGTCAGACTCGGAGTAAGAGTCAGACTCGGAGTTAGTTTCAGACTCATGGTCAGACTCTGAGTCGGAGTCAGGCTCGTAGTCAGACTCGGAGTTAGAGTCAGACTCGTAGTCAGAGTACGATTCGGATTCAGACTCGTTGTCAGACTCGAAGTCTGACTCGTAGACAGACTTGGAGTCAGAGTCAGACTCGCAGTCAGACTCGGGGTTCCGAGTCTGATTTTCTTGCCAAACAAGATCTCTACTAAAAGGGCTATTTCATGATCCTATTTTTAGAATCCTTACTAGGAAATAGGAACGTGTAATCGCAGTTACAACAGATTGCATCCGATTTAGTGACCTAACTAGGAAGTAAGAAGGTTCCGACCGCTCTGTAAGACTCTACGCCGAGCGATTGTGAACTTTATATTCTTTTACATAAAGTTGAAAATCTATCAAAGACAAACTGTCTCAACGACGAAGACCGAAACAGTTCGTCTTTAATAAACAGTTCGATTTTCAACTTTATGCTCTAGTGCATAAAGTTGAAAATCTACGAAACTAGTCTCTGCCTGTCCTAGTTAGGATCCGATTTAGAATCCTATTTAGTAGTGTAGTATGATCACTAGCTGACTATTTAGGCTCCTAGTTAGAATTTTTATAAATAGGGTCGTGAAATAGCTCCTTTACCTAGACAGGTAACTATGTAGAGCACACTGTATTTTTATTCAAATTTGTAACAAAACAATAATTAAACCTCTAGTAATATAAACAAACTATAAATAATAATAAAAAATTGACTAACTATGTTGTGTTTATACACCGTGTAAATCACCTCATCACGAAGCCTTCAACCAAGCATTCTGTACATGAAACTAAGTAACTTTACGCAAAAATTATTGCTAGGAAACGACTTTTTTTTGGGGGCTGTAAAATCATGTTTTGTGGTAGAACTCAATGTAACGCACTCAAAACATTGTGCTGATGGACGGATTGAATAGTACGGGGGTCGTGGAGGTGTTTAAAGTAAAAATCTTACATTAAAAACTTGTATTTAAAAAAATACTTGTCAAAAAGTTGGAACTTTGACCCCTGATATCTCCGTAACTAGAAGGTTCCCAGGTATGGTGTAGAACAAAAAAATGATCGCAATGACAGGGAGAACCAGTACCTTTCGGCTTCGTTAAGAGGTGTTTTACACCCTTTATGTATTTAGTAAAGGTAAAAAATTAGAATATACAGGTAGTTATATGACTTTATGCATTTTAGCAGCTTTTAGAGCTCTCTGTTTCCTAATATTACTTTTTTTCGGCATTTTATAGCATTACACAAAACAACACTTTTACACTTTTCTAAAATAAAAAGTTTATTTTTATTTTTTTAATTAAAACGTTGCCCCACACTAGGAATCTCTCCAGTTTCGTGGGTGCGTTTAGAAACATTTAAATTCACATACACAAACAGCCAGACCCGGAACAACTACCTGTAGGTCATACAGTCTCCTTAAAAAAATTAAAAGCAACTACGACAAAGTGGCATTGGAAAAGCTGGAACAAATAGTAAAAAGATCTGGAACTATATTAAAAACGCAACGTATAGCACGAAACAATATGAGTCATCTTCAGGTTTATTACAAGCACAATCGTCAACGCTGGAATCGGCTAACATAGCAAATAATTTCTTTGTTAATGTTGGAAAGTGTCTGGCTGAAAAAAATCTGGGTCAATCCCAAAATCTAACAAGCACTCCTTTTACCTGCAGCACTGCTTTAACATCCTTTGCGCTGCTAGATACTGACGAGACAGAGGTGGAAAGTATAATTATGACCCTGAAAGAAGAATGTGCAGTAGGCTGGGATAACATATCGAATAAAATTATCAAAAAATTCAAGGACATTTTGGTACGGCCACTGACTTATATTTTCCGCCTTTGTTTATCTTCAGGTCATTTTCCAGAGTGTCTCAAAAAAGCTGTAATTGTCCCTGTCTATAAATCAGGCAGCAAAGAGCAAGTGACAAATTATAGACCTATTTCTCTACTGCCTTCTTTATCTAAAATATTGGAAAAAAATAAACAAAAGGTTGTTAAAATATTTGGAAGACAAATCAATTCTGTCTGAACGGCAGTTTGGATTTAGGCCTAAAGTTTCAACTGCTGATGCGGTACACCATCTGACTGACTATCTAGCGCAAAATCTGGACAAGGGTAATCATACAGTAGGAATTTTCCTGGACCTCGCTAAAGCTTTTGACACAGTTTCCATTCCAATTCTGTTGCGTAAGCTTGAGATCATGGGTATAAGAGGCGTCCAGCTGAAATTGTTCAAAAGTTATTTAGAAGATCGTTCCCAATGCGTAAAGATTGGCAACGTCCTCAGCGCTTTTCAAAAAAATACATGCTTTGGTGTTCCTCATGGAAGTATTTTAGGGCCTACCTTGTTTTTGATCTACATAAATGATCTTTGCAATCTAAAGCTAGAGCATGGCACTATCATTACTTACGCTGACGATACTGCTCTACTTTTTTCGGCTGACACAGAATATGAAGTCTACAATAATGCGCAACACGGATTTAATATCCATACTAATATTATAAATGCGAAAGTCACTCTGTTTGTTTGTTTGTTAGTTTGTTTGTTTGTTACCTTTTCACGACTAAACGGCTGATCGGATCTTAATGGAATTTGGCAAGAAGATAGATTTAAACCTGGGGAAGGACATAGGCTATATATTATCACGCTAATAACTTTAGGAGGTGAGCAATATTGCATTATGTCCGCACTCCTTAACTGTTTGACAACTGACAATTGTCATGACAAGCATTAGAATAGAACGGCTATTTTAAACCAATTGTCACCGAAGTAAGTAGCGCGACGGTTTAGCGGCCGCTCGAATCGCATGTTCCAGGATCAAACCTGAGCCAGTATGAAATTCACTTTTTGTATTTTATTTTGGTTTTTAATACTGTATGATTTCCAAGAATGACCATGGTTCGAGCCCCAACTGGTTTTTTTTTGTAACGTAAATTTGTAAAGTGCTTTGTATTTTTTTTTAAATGCTTTAAGATTTTCTAATCATTACCAAATAGTTTTATACATCCTTTTAGTTATTTTGACCCATGTAAACAATAGTTAAACAATCATCTATTTCATTCCCACAAACTTATAAAAAAACTGGTACCTAATGTGCCCAAAAGTGAACATGGGCTGGCACATTACCTGGGTGATGTATAGTAATACTTAGCCTCTGGCAAAAGCCAGATCTTGGTTCTCAGAAATCATAAGCTATGAGTGTAGCAATTTCGTTAAAAAGGCTGTGAGCAATGAGTACTCAGACCCCACGGTCCCAAAGTTTCAATCCCAAACGACTCGAACATATGGTTACCGATAAGTTTACTTTGTAGCGACCACAAAAAGTAACATACTACAAAAAGTACTACAGCGCCATCTACGACACTACGGAGAAACTAACAACAATATCCTACAAGCAAAGTTTACATCGACTTCAGTATATATAGAGAAACCCGATAACAACTATCGGGCAGTTGCCCACCAGACATAACACCTGCCTGGTCGGAGGATCCAGGGATCCTTCCTTTTCTAAGGAGTATCGAGGAACTTTACACCCTGTTCCTCATACCCCTAAAACTTTATTAACGCTGCTTGAGGTTCCCCGCATGTTTTGACCAGCCAATCTCTCACACACGCCTATAAATATCGTCGCGCCAGCGTTAAAATTTTAAATCACAGAAATACATTGTTAATCTTAGAATGACTTCGCTAACATGTAAGTAAGTAGGTATTACTTGGTCAATGGTGCGACCCGTGCGACAGCTCTGCTGAAAACTGGTAAAGACACAGGTGCCATGCAAGCACCAGATAATAACGGCAGTCACGTAAGATCACGCCTGTAATCGCTTAAGGGTTTGGCAGAGGTGTGTCCATTTAGTACACCCACATTTCGCCAGTTATGTTTAAGTGCCATGTAATAAGGGTCGAGCTTATTATAATCAAACGAAAAATAAAAAACAAATAAAACACCGCCCGGCGTTGTGTATCGAACCAAGGACCTTATACACAGTAGTAGCGTTTCCGACCACTAGACCAACGATACAGTATAAACGGTCTATATATATCAGTCTGTTTTAACTTTTCACGCCTAAACAGCTAAACGGATTTGGATCAAAGCCACAAGAGAGACAGGTATGATCTGGCTTAGGACATAATATTAGTTTCATTTATACATGACACCGCAATACTATTTACTCACTGATTAATCACTCAAGAACTACTTCTACTTTTGAACTATTTAACTTTAAATCTCGCCAGTGCTTAGTTAGGTAGAAAGGTATTTTTGGAAATTCCACCCCCAAGTGGGTTTAATGTTAAGTTTAGTGGGCTATTTGTAATTTTCACATGAATGTTAACTATTTTTGAAAATTCTACCCTTATTTTTGTTGGGGTCAGGGCACGCCATAATAGTGGTAATAAGTCCCCTCTTTAAGAATACTCAATACTCAATACTCAATACTTTATTGCATTCCATAATGTGTACATGTAACAGTTGGTATGTTAAAACATCGAATCAATTATGGACCCTGTCGGGCACAGCAAAGTTAATTTTCAATAGGAGAGAGGATGAAGGCGTTTTTTGTTAGTAAAAAGAAAATAAATAATTATTAAATTAAAATAGTATCATTAAAATAGTTGCATTATTTGCTTTTATGTTATTTATTTATATATTTGGTTTAAAGTTATATTTATGTAAGTATTTTTATATTATATATTGCACGAATTACATTATTGACAATGACAATAAGCTAAATACTATTTATGTATTTTAGGTATTATGTAAAAATAGTTTTTATTGTTGTTGAAATTTATCGTTAAAATATTCGTCAATAGTGTAGTAGCTTTTGGTTATTAGAAATTGTTTTAATTTATTGATAAACATATTTGTTTTATTAATATTTTTGATGTATTCCGGTAACTTATTGTAAATTTTAATGGACATAACAAATGTACTAGAAGAGTGCATTTTTAATCGTGAAGTGGGTATATTTATTCTGCTTTCATGTCTAAGTGCAATTTTTGTTTGGATATCTCCTCTTTTGGTATAGTATTGCGGATATTTTCGTACAAATTTACAAATTTCAAGTATGTAGAGGCAGGGCAGGGTTAATATTTTTAGGTCTTTAAAATGAGGTTTGCAGGAGTCTGTATCTTTGATATTTAATAAAATTCTAATCATTTTTTTCTGTATGGTGAATAATGTAGGCGCGTCTGTACTATTTCCCCATAAGATAACTCCATATTTGAGCCATGCAAATGCGTACGCGTAATATGTTACCAGTGCTGTTTTGAGATTTGTTGTTTTCTTGATTTCTCGGAGAGCGTATGAAAATTTGGATAATTTTGTTCTTACTTTTTGAATATGTGATTTCCAATGTATATTTGAATCTATGTCCATGCCTAAAAGGGTGAATTTATTTACAGTTTCTAATTTTGATCCGTTGTATTTGAAATTTATACTTAAAGGTGTTTTTTGTCGGGGGTGGAAAGTTATTATTTTAGTCTTATTGTAATTAATTTCAAGATTGTGTTCGTTCATCCAGTGTGTAATTGTGTCAAGTATAGAACTCAATTTTTGGTTTAAATTTATATTATTATCACATGATGGTAAGATTGAGATATCATCGGCGAACAATACGCATGACTCACTGATGTGGTTAGGGAAGAAGTGGCTGGAGAGAAGCCACGGCGCCCTCACGTTCCACCTGCCGCAGGTCCTCACCGGGCCCGGTTGTTTCGGGAAGTTCCTGCACCGAACCGGGCGGGAGGAAACGCCCGGGTGTTACCACTGCGAGGATCGCCAAGAGGACACGGTGGAGAACAACGTAGAGTACTCCTCTGCTTGGGCGGAGCGCGGCCGTGTTCTCTTAGCGGCGATTGGCGGCGGCGACCTCTCGCGTCCGGCCCTGGTTCAATCCAAGGTGCGGAGCGAGGGGCAATGGGAAGCCGTTACCTCCTTCTGCGGTGGCGAAACGTGAGAGGGAGAGAGCCTTGCTTCCCAGCCGCCACGGGAGACGCCCCGGGCGTCGGCCATTGTAGACGCGGGTCTGTTGATTTTGACTAAGGGCTTGCATATAATCCGTCCGTCTTACGACGACAGGCCGTGGCGACGGGACGTTCGTGTTACACGCGCGCCTAAAAGAGATGTCAGCAAATCGGAAGGGGTCAAGGCAAGCCAAGGGCCGATGCCTGCCGGGGCTGCGGGATTGTTCGAAAGAGATACCGTGGCCCTGAAACACAAATGTCTGAGAAGGAACATGGAAGGGTTTTAGTCAGTACAAGTCGTCTGACACTCCCTTCCGCTCCACCCAGAGCGGGAGGGGTCATTTGATGATTTTCCATCTGAATGAAAAGGGGTTTGTAAACATTGAGATGGAGATTACACTTGAAAGAAGTTCTTTCAAATGAAAAATAATCATATAAAATCAATTTAGATCGCTAGGGTCGATCTTCAGGTTAAGTTGCGTTTGCCTAGGTTGGTCCATGGATGGAGACCACCGATTACGTACCAAGTTTCCATTGTGCCACGGAAAGCACGCTAATTCGTTGGTACCGGCTGTCATTTGTAGATCTTTGACAGTCGTATAACTAGCGACCCACGGATGCCCTTCAAGTTAAAGGGTAAAATATACAAGTCTGTGATTAGACCTGTCGTATTGTGTGGATCACGACACCACCAGTGGTGCGGTTTAGTAGTGTAAAAGGGAAGGAGGGGAACAGAATGCAGGACTGTGAAGAAGAAGGAAAAAAGATTGCGTGTATCAGAGTTGATTATAATTTAAACAAAAAAAGTGATGAAAATAAATGTTGATGGATAGGTACGGAGAGGAAGACCTAGAAAACGATGAATAGATTGTGTGAGAAATAATATGAAATAAAAAGGAGTAAATGATAGCTTGACGAATGACAGAGGAGCATGGAAGAACAAAAAGTGTTGCGCCGACCGCAAGTAACATGGGACAAGGGCAGGAAGATGATGATGACAGTCGTATAACCCAGTACTAACTGGGTTGTGGAAGTCAGATAAGCAGTTGTTTCCATATAAAATCCAAGTCTTCAGCTGCATCCGGTTGGACTTAATGCCGACCCCAACATAGATGGGAAAAGACTAGCCAGATGATGGTGTATTAATACTGGAGACATCAGATAACGAATTAAAAAAAAAAATTGGAATCAAGAACCTCCTCACTAAAAAACTTATTCTAGGCAAATCGCGAACATAACGCGTACGAAGTCGCGGGTAACAGCTAGTCCATACTATAATATTATAAATGCGAAAGTCACTCTGTTTGTTTGTTTGTTAGTTTGTTTGTTTGTTACCTTTTCACGACTAAACGGCTGATCGGATCTTAATGGAATTTGGCAAGAAGATAGATTTAAACCTGGGGAAGGACATAGGCTATATATTATCACGCTAATAACTTTAGGAGGTGAGCAATATTGCATTATGTCCGCACTCCTTAACTGTTTGACAACTGACAATTGTCATGACAAGCATTAGAGTAGAACGGCTATTTTAAACCAATTGTCACCGAAGTAAGTAGCGCGACGGTTTAGCGGCCGCTCGAATCGCATGTTCCAGGATCAAACCTGAGCCAGTATGAAATTCACTTTTTGTATTTTATTTTGGTTTTTAATACTGTATGATTTCCAAGAATGACCATGGTTCGAGCCCCAACTGGTTTTTTTTTGTAACGTAAATTTGTAAAGTGCTTTGTATTTTTTTTTAAATGCTTTAAGATTTTCTAATCATTACCAAATAGTTTTATACATCCTTTTAGTTATTTTGACCCATGTAAACAATAGTTAAACAATCATCTATTTCATTCCCACAAACTTATAAAAAAACTGGTACCTAATGTGCCCAAAAGTGAACATGGGCTGGCACATTACCTGGGTGATGTATAGTAATACTTAGCCTCTGGCAAAAGCCAGATCTTGGTTCTCAGAAATCATAAGCTATGAGTGTAGCAATTTCGTTAAAAAGGCTGTGAGCAATGAGTACTCCGACCCCACGGTCCCAAAGTTTCAATCCCAAACGACTCGAACATATGGTTACCGATAAGTTTACTTTGTAGCGACCACAAAAAGTAACATACTACAAAAAGTACTACAGCGCCATCTACGACACTACGGAGGAACTAACAACAATATCCTACAAGCAAAGTTTACATCGACTTCAGTATATATAGAGAATACCGATAACAACTATCGGGCAGTTGCCCACCAGACATAACACCTGCCTGGTCGGAGGATCCAGGGATCCTTCCTTTTCTAAGGAGTATCGAGGAACTTTACACCCTGTTCCTCATACCCCTAAAACTTTATTAACGCTGCTTGAGGTTCCCCGCATGTTTTGACCAGCCAATCTCTCACACACGCCTATAAATATCGTCGCGCCAGCGTTAAAATTTTAAATCACAGAAATACATTGTTAATCTTAGAATGACTTCGCTAACATGTAAGTAAGTAGGTATTACTTGGTCAATGGTGCGACCCGTGCGACAGCTCTGCTGAAAACTGGTAAAGACACAGGTGCCATGCAAGCACCAGATAATAACGGCAGTCACGTAAGATCACGCCTGTAATCGCTTAAGGGTTTGGCAGAGGTGTGTCCATTTAGTACACCCACATTTCGCCAGTTATGTTTAAGTGCCATGTAATAAGGGTCGAGCTTATTATAATCAAACGAAAAATAAAAAACAAATAAAACACCGCCCGGCGTTGTGTATCGAACCAAGGACCTTATACACAGTAGTAGCGTTTCCGACCACTAGACCAACGATACAGTATAAACGGTCTATATATATCAGTCTGTTTTAACTTTTCACGCCTAAACAGCTAAACGGATTTGGATCAAAGCCACAAGAGAGACAGGTATGATCTGGCTTAGGACATAATATTAGTTTCATTTATACATGACACCGCAATACTATTTACTCACTGATTAATCACTCAAGAACTACTTCTACTTTTGAACTATTTAACTTTAAATCTCGCCAGTGCTTAGTTAGGTAGAAAGGTATTTTTGGAAATTCCACCCCCAAGTGGGTTTAATGTTAAGTTTAGTGGGCTATTTGTAATTTTCACATGAATGTTAACTATTTTTGAAAATTCTACCCTTATTTTTGTTGGGGTCAGGGCACGCCATAATAGTGGTAATAAGTCCCCTCTTTAAGAAGTGGCTGGAGAGAAGCCACGGCGCCCTCACGTTCCACCTGCCGCAGGTCCTCACCGGGCCCGGTTGTTTCGGGAAGTTCCTGCACCGAACCGGGCGGGAGGAAACGCCCGGGTGTTACCACTGCGAGGATCGCCAAGAGGACACGGTGGAGAACAACGTAGAGTACTCCTCTGCTTGGGCGGAGCGCGGCCGTGTTCTCTTAGCGGCGATTGGCGGCGGCGACCTCTCGCGTCCGGCCCTGGTTCAATCCAAGGTGCGGAGCGAGGGGCAATGGGAAGCCGTTACCTCCTTCTGCGGTGGCGAAACGTGAGAGGGAGAGAGCCTTGCTTCCCAGCCGCCACGGGAGACGCCCCGGGCGTCGGCCATTGTAGACGCGGGTCTGTTGATTTTGACTAAGGGCTTGCATATAATCCGTCCGTCTTACGACGACAGGCCGTGGCGACGGGACGTTCGTGTTACACGCGCGCCTAAAAGAGATGTCAGCAAATCGGAAGGGGTCAAGGCAAGCCAAGGGCCGATGCCTGCCGGGGCTGCGGGATTGTTCGAAAGAGATACCGTGGCCCTGAAACACAAATGTCTGAGAAGGAACATGGAAGGGTTTTAGTCAGTACAAGTCGTCTGACACTCCCTTCCGCTCCACCCAGAGCGGGAGGGGTCATTTGATGATTTTCCATCTGAATGAAAAGGGGTTTGTAAACATTGAGATGGAGATTACACTTGAAAGAAGTTCTTTCAAATGAAAAATAATCATATAAAATCAATTTAGATCGCTAGGGTCGATCTTCAGGTTAAGTTGCGTTTGCCTAGGTTGGTCCATGGATGGAGACCACCGATTACGTACCAAGTTTCCATTGTGCCACGGAAAGCACGCTAATTCGTTGGTACCGGCTGTCATTTGTAGATCTTTGACAGTCGTATAACTAGCGACCCACGGATGCCCTTCAAGTTAAAGGGTAAAATATACAAGTCTGTGATTAGACCTGTCGTATTGTGTGGATCACGACACCACCAGTGGTGCGGTTTAGTAGTGTAAAAGGGAAGGAGGGGATCAGAATGCAGGACTGTGAAGAAGAAGGAAAAAAGATTGCGTGTATCAGAGTTGATTATAATTTAAACAAAAAAAGTGATGAAAATAAATGTTGATGGATAGGTACGGAGAGGAAGACCTAGAAAACGATGAATAGATTGTGTGAGAAATAATATGAAATAAAAAGGAGTAAATGATAGCTTGACGAATGACAGAGGAGCATGGAAGAACAAAAAGTGTTGCGCCGACCGCAAGTAACATGGGACAAGGGCAGGAAGATGATGATGACAGTAGTATAACCCAGTACTAACTGGGTTGTGGAAGTCAGATAAGCAGTTGTTTCCATATAAAATCCAAGTCTTCAGCTGCATCCGGTTGGACTTAATGCCGACCCCAACATAGATGGGAAAAGACTAGCCAGATGATGGTGTATTAATACTGGAGACATCAGATAACGAATTAAAAAAAAAAAATTGGAATCAAGAACCTCCTCACTAAAAAACTTATTCTAGGCAAATCGCGAACATAACGCGTACGAAGTCGCGGGTAACAGCTAGTTGTAAATAAATGGCTTCAAAATAACTTACTAACACTTAATGCAGAGAAGACAAATTACATTAAGTTTTCGTTGCGCAAGCAAATATCCAATATCCCTTCATCGCTGCATGCTCATTGTTGCCCAGTCCCTGGAGATAACCAGTGTAAATGTCCCAATATTAAAAAGACAGATACATTAAAATACCTGGGAATTATATTAGATGAGACCCTTTCCTTCAAACAGCATATGGAAGCTCTGAATAATAGAATTCGTAAGCTGATTTACGTATTCAAAAAACTACGAATGATAGCAGACTTAAAATAATTAGGCAAGTATACTTTGCTCTTTGTCAGTCAATTTTGAATTACTGTATCACTTCATGGGGTGGGACCAGTAAGACTTTGCTATTGACCATTGAAAGAGCTCAAAGAGCTATTCTCAAGGTGGCTACTTGCCGTCCTTTCCTTTTCCCCACAAACCTCCTGTATAAATCCTGTGAAGTACTAACAGTTCGACAGTTATTTATAACTAGCTGTTACCCGCGACTTCGTACGCGTTAGGGTCACCTCACACCGAGACGCGACGCTGCGCGCACATTTTAAAGAGCGATTCAAAATTTAACTTTATTTTCTACACGAATAGATACACATTTCGTTGTGAGAATACGTTGCGCCACGCAGCGCTGCGCCGCGTGACGCCTGTAAAGAAATGTGTATCCTTTCGTGTAGAAAATAAAGTTATATTTTGAATCGCTCTATAAAAGTGTGCGCGCAGCGTCGCGTCGCGTCGCGTCTTGGTGAGAGCTGACGCTTAGGGTCGCGATTTGCTTAGAATAAGTTTTTTAGTGAGGAGGTTCTTGATTCCAAATTTTTGTTTTGAATTTGTTACCTGATGTCTTCAGTATTAATACACCATCATCTGGCTTGTCTTTTTCCATCTATGTTGGGGTCGGCATTTAGTCTAACCGGATGCAGCTGTATACTTGGATTTTATATGAAACGACTGCCTATCTGACTTCCACAACCCAGTTAGTACTGGGTTATACGACTGTCATCATCATCTTCCTGCCCTTGTCCCATGTTACTTGCGGTCGGCGCAACACTTTTTGTTCTTCCATGCTCTTCTGTCATTCGTCAAGCTATCATTTATTCCTTTTTCTTTCATATTATTTCTCACACAATCCATTCATCGTTTTCTAGGTCTTCCTCTCCGTCTCCATCCATCAACATTTATTTTCAACACTTTTTTTTTGTTTAAATTATAATCATCTCTGATACATGCAATCTTTTTTCTTTCTTCTTCACAGCCGTGCATTCTGATCCCCTCCTTCCCTTTTACACTACTAAACCGCACCACTGGTGGTGTCGTGATCCACACAATACGACAGGTCTAATCACGGACTTGTATATTTTACCCTTTAACTTGAAGGGCATCCGTGGGTCGCAAGTTATACGACTGTCAAAGATCTACAAATGACAGCCGGTACCAACGAATTAGCGTGTTTTCCGTGGCACAATGGAAACTCGGTACGTAATCGGTGGTCTCCATCCATGGACCAACCTAGGCAAACGCAACTTAACCTGAAGATCGACCCTAGCGATCTAAATTGATTTTATATGATTATTTTTCATTTGAAAGAACTTCTTTCATGTGTAATCTCCATCTCAATGTTTACAAATCACCCTTCCCGCTCTGGGCGGAGCGGAAGGGAGTGTCAGACGACTTGTACTGACTAAAACCCTTCCATGTTCCTTCTTAGCCCTTTGTGTTCCAAGGCCACGGTATCTCTCTCGAACAATCCCGCAGCCCCAGCAGGCATCGGCCCTTGCCTTGCCTTGACCCCTTCCGATTTGCTGACATCTCTTTTAGGCGCGCGTGGAACACGAACGTGCCGTCGCCACGGCCTGTCGTTGTAAGATGGACGGATTATGAGCAAGCCCTTACTCACCATCTACAGACCCGCGTCTACAATGGCCAACGCCCGGGACGTCTCCCGTGGCGGCTGGGAAGCAAGGCTCTCTCCCCCTCACGTTTCACCACCGCAGAAGGAGGTAACGGCTTCCCATTGCCTCTCGCTCCGCACCTTGGATTGAACCAGGGCCGGACGCGAGAGGTCGCCGCCGCCAATCGCCGCTAAGAGAACACAGCCGCGCTCCGCCCAAGCAGAGGAGTCCTCTACGTTGTGCTTCACCGTGTCCTCTGGGCGTTTCCTCCCGCCCGGTTCGGTGCAGGAACTTCCCGAAACAACCGGGCCCGGTGAGGACCTGCATCAGGTGGAACGTGAGGGGGCCGTGGCGCCTCTTCAGCCACTTCTTAAAGAGGGGACTTATCACCACTATTATGGCGTGCCCTGACCCCAACAAAATAAGGGTAGAATTTTCGAAAATAATAAACATTCATGTGAAAATTACAAATAGCCCACTAAACTTAACTTTTAAGCCAACATTAAACCTACTTGGGGGTGGAATTTCCAAAAATACCTTTCTACCGTACTAAGCACTGGCGAGATTTAAAGTTATTAATAGTTCAAAAGTAGAAGTAGTTCTTGAGTGATTAATCAGTGAGTAAATAGTATTGCGGTTTCATGTATAAATGAAACTAATATTATGTCCTAAGCCAGATCATGACCTGTCTGTCTTGTGGCTTTGATCCAAATCCGTTTAGCTGTTTAGGCGTGAAAAGTTAAAACAGACTGATATAAGGAGACCGTTTATACTGTATCGTTGGTCTAGTGGTCGGAAACGCTACTACTGTGATAAGGTCCTAATTGTTTCGATACACAACGCCGAGTGATGTTTTATTTGATTTTTTTCAATTTTTCGGTTGATTACAATAAGCTCGGCCCTTATTACATGGCACTTAAACATAACTGGCGAAATGTGGGTGTACTAAATGGACACACCTCTGCCAAACCCTTAAGCGATTACAGGCGTGATCTCACGTGACTGCTGTTATTATCTGGTGCTTGTATAGCACCTGTATCTTTGCCAGTTTTCAGAAGAGCTGTCGCACGGGTCGCACCATTGACCAAGTAATACACCCAGGTAATGTGCCAGCCCATGTTCACTCTTGGGCACATTAGGTACCATTTTTTTAATAAGTTTTTGACGTACTTTATTTTATTGTATCGTTTTTATTCGTGAATTTTTATAGTTTAATTTGGAATGAAATAGATGATTGTTTAACTATTGTTTGCATGGGTCAAAATAACTAAAAGGATGTATAAAACTATTTGATAACGATTAGAAAATCTTAAAGCATAAAAAAAAATACAAAATACTTTACGAATTTACGTTACAAAAAAAAATACCAGTTGGGGATCGAACCATGGTCATTTTTGGAAATCATAAAAAAAAACTAAATAAAATACAAAAAGTGAATTTCATACTGGCTCAGGTTTGATCCTGAAACATGCGATCCGAGCGGCCGCTAAACCGTCGGGCTACTTACCTCGGTGACAATTGACCCAAAATAGCCGTTCTATTCTAATGCTTGTCATGGCAATTGTCAGTTGTCAAACAGTTGAGGAGCGCGGACATAATGCAATATTGCTCACCTCCTAAAGTTATTAGCGTGATAATAAAGCCTATGTCCTTCCCCAGGTTTAAATCTATCTTCTTGCCAAATTCCATTAAGATCCGATCAGCCGTTTAGTCGTGAAAAGGTAACAAACAAACAAACTAACAAACAAACAAACAAACAAACAGAGTGACTTTCGCATTTATAATATTAGTATGGATGAGCACTGTACTAAAACAACACGCAGCACTTCCATACAGCACAGAGTTTACTAAAAGGAGACGGAAAGATATAGTTTGCCCTCATAAAAGTACAAAACATGCTTTCACAGCAAAATTTTATATGTACCTCGGACCGCTACTCTATAACAGGCTAAATGAAAATGGGAACATGTACTCCCTAAATTATAGTAACTGCAAAAAATTCCTTAAGGAAACTCTTCAAGCTATGTCCTATGAAGATACAGAGAAGTTATTACTTGTGCTAAAGTAAATACTGTTAGTATTAGTGTTATTTTGTTTTTTTCAATTAGTTAGTAAGTTTAGTAATTATAATTTTATACACCTTTTTACACATTTAGCAATAAGAATAATATGATATGTGATTATTTGATCAATTAATTTTACCTCCAATCGCCTGAAACACAGGATTACCTAGTTCAGGCACAAACCATTAGTGAACATGACATAGATTTAAGAAAACTTGTATTTCATGTATACCTTATTATTAAATAAAATTTATTATTTATTATTATTATTTATTATACAAATATTTGTTCCGTGCGGGGATCGAACCCGCAACACGCAGCGCAGCAGTCAATCACTCAACCACTGCGCCAACCGTGCCGTCGAGTTATCCTACTTACTGACTAAACAAGCGTCCAAATCGGGAAAACAAACAAACTTAGTACTAATGGTAAATTGTCCTTGCGCGAATCAGGTAAATACAATTTTAGAGAACGAGCAGCACAACCTCCACGTCCGACAGTTCGAGCTACACTGCCGTCCGTCGCCCGCGCACGGACCCGCTCATTTCATTTCATTTAGAACACAGTGATTAATTAATTGTAGCTAAATAAGAACTCGCCTTGTCTCGCCAATTGTACAATTTGTGAGAAAAACCTTTTAAAATATTATTGTGAAAGAAAAATACTAAAACTCCATGCCGTTTAGACGTAGTTACAAAATTTCAAACAAGAAAATGCTCTATTTTGGATATTTTTTCCACACACTATTTTTATAAATAGAGTCATTTCAAATGTACAAATTAAAGTTTAAGATCTAATGAGTAACATGTATTTTTTTTGGACATTTATATTCACACTAGCTGTTACCCGCGACTTCGTACGCGTTATGTTCGCGATTTGCCTAGAATAACTTTTTTAGTGAGGAGGTTCTTGATTCCAATTTTTTTTTTTTAATTCGTTATCTGATGTCTCCAGTATTAATACACCATCATCTGGCTAGTCTTTTCCCATCTATGTTGGGGTCGGCATTAAGTCCAACCGGATGCAGCTGAAGACTTGGATTTTATATGGAAACAACTGCTTATCTGACTTCCACAACCCAGTTAGTACTGGGTTATACGACTGTCATCATCATCTTCCTGCCCTTGTCCCATGTTACTTGCGGTCGGCGCAACACTTTTTGTTCTTCCATGCTCCTCTGTCATTCGTCAAGCTATCATTTACTCCTTTTTATTTCATATTATTTCTCACACAATCTATTCATCGTTTTCTAGGTCTTCCTCTCCGTACCTATCCATCAACATTTATTTTCATCACTTTTTTTGTTTAAATTATAATCAACTCTGATACACGCAATCTTTTTTCCTTCTTCTTCACAGTCCTGCATTCTGATCCCCTCCTTCCCTTTTACACTACTAAACCGCACCACTGGTGGTGTCGTGATCCACACAATACGACAGGTCTAATCACAGACTTGTATATTTTACCCTTTAACTTGAAGGGCATCCGTGGGTCGCTAGTTATACGACTGTCAAAGATCTACAAATGACAGCCGGTACCAACGAATTAGCGTGCTTTCCGTGGCACAATGGAAACTTGGTACGTAATCGGTGGTCTCCATCCATGGACCAACCTAGGCAAACGCAACTTAACCTGAAGATCGACCCTAGCGATCTAAATTGATTTTATATGATTATTTTTCATTTGAAAGAACTTCTTTCAAGTGTAATCTCCATCTCAATGTTTACAAACCCCTTTTCATTCAGATGGAAAATCATCAAATGACCCCTCCCGCTCTGGGTGGAGCGGAAGGGAGTGTCAGACGACTTGTACTGACTAAAACCCTTCCATGTTCCTTCTCAGACATTTGTGTTTCAGGGCCACGGTATCTCTTTCGAACAATCCCGCAGCCCCGGCAGGCATCGGCCCTTGGCTTGCCTTGACCCTTTCCGATTTGCTGACATCTCTTTTAGGCGCGCGTGTAACACGAACGTCTCGTCGCCACGGCCTGTCGTCGTAAGACGGACGGATTATATGCAAGCCCTTAGTCAAAATCAACAGACCCGCGTCTACAATGGCCGACGCCCGGGGCGTCTCCCGTGGCGGCTGGGAAGCAAGGCTCTCTCCCTCTCACGTTTCGCCACCGCAGAAGGAGGTAACGGCTTCCCATTGCCCCTCACTCCGCACCTTGGATTGAACCAGGGCCGGACGCGAGAGGTCGCCGCCGCCAATCGCCGCTAAGAGAACACGGCCGCGCTCCGCCCAAGCAGAGGAGTACTCTACGTTGTTCTCCACCGTGTCCTCTTGGCGATCCTCGCAGTGGTAACACCCGGGCGTTTCCTCCCGCCCGGTTCGGTGCAGGAACTTCCCGAAACAACCGGGCCCGGTGAGGACCTGCGGCAGGTGGAACGTGAGGGCGCCGTGGCTTCTCTCCAGCCACTTCTTAAAGAGGGGACTTATTACCACTATTATGGCGTGCCCTGACCCCAACAAAAATAAGGGTAGAATTTTCAAAAATGTTAACATTCATGTGAAAATTACAAATAGCCCACTAAACTTAACATTAAACCCACTTGGGGGTGGAATTTCCAAAAATACCTTTCTACCTAACTAAGCACTGGCGAGATTTAAAGTTAAATAGTTCAAAAGTAGAAGTAGTTCTTGAGTGATTAATCAGTGAGTAAATAGTATTGCGGTGTCATGTATAAATGAAACTAATATTATGTCCTAAGCCAGATCATACCTGTCTCTCTTGTGGCTTTGATCCAAATCCGTTTAGCTGTTTAGGCGTGAAAAGTTAAAACAGACTGATATATATAGACCGTTTATACTGTATCGTTGGTCTAGTGGTCGGAAACGCTACTACTGTGTATAAGGTCCTTGGTTCGATACACAACGCCGGGCGGTGTTTTATTTGTTTTTTATTTTTCGTTTGATTATAATAAGCTCGACCCTTATTACATGGCACTTAAACATAACTGGCGAAATGTGGGTGTACTAAATGGACACACCTCTGCCAAACCCTTAAGCGATTACAGGCGTGATCTTACGTGACTGCCGTTATTATCTGGTGCTTGCATGGCACCTGTGTCTTTACCAGTTTTCAGCAGAGCTGTCGCACGGGTCGCACCATTGACCAAGTAATACCTACTTACTTACATGTTAGCGAAGTCATTCTAAGATTAACAATGTATTTCTGTGATTTAAAATTTTAACGCTGGCGCGACGATATTTATAGGCGTGTGTGAGAGATTGGCTGGTCAAAACATGCGGGGAACCTCAAGCAGCGTTAATAAAGTTTTAGGGGTATGAGGAACAGGGTGTAAAGTTCCTCGATACTCCTTAGAAAAGGAAGGATCCCTGGATCCTCCGACCAGGCAGGTGTTATGTCTGGTGGGCAACTGCCCGATAGTTGTTATCGGGATTCTCTATATATACTGAAGTCGATGTAAACTTTGCTTGTAGGATATTGTTGTTAGTTCCTCCGTAGTGTCGTAGATGGCGCTGTAGTACTTTTTGTAGTATGTTACTTTTTGTGGTCGCTACAAAGTAAACTTATCGGTAACCATATGTTCGAGTCGTTTGGGATTGAAACTTTGGGACCGTGGGGTCTGAGTACTCATTGCTCACAGCCTTTTTAACGAAATTGCTACACTCATAGCTTATGATTTCTGAGAACCAAGATCTGGCTTTTGCCAGAGGCTAAGTATTACTATACATCACCCAGGTAATGTGCCAGCCCATGTTCACTTTTGGGCACATTAGGTACCAGTTTTTTTATAAGTTTGTGGGAATGAAATAGATGATTGTTTAACTATTGTTTACATGGGTCAAAATAACTAAAAGGATGTATAAAACTATTTGGTAATGATTAGAAAATCTTAAAGCATTTAAAAAAAAATACAAAGCACTTTACAAATTTACGTTACAAAAAAAAACCAGTTGGGGCTCGAACCATGGTCATTCTTGGAAATCATACAGTATTAAAAACCAAAATAAAATACAAAAAGTGAATTTCATACTGGCTCAGGTTTGATCCTGGAACATGCGATTCGAGCGGCCGCTAAACCGTCGCGCTACTTACTTCGGTGACAATTGGTTTAAAATAGCCGTTCTATTCTAATGCTTGTCATGACAATTGTCAGTTGTCAAACAGTTAAGGAGTGCGGACATAATGCAATATTGCTCACCTCCTAAAGTTATTAGCGTGATAATATATAGCCTATGTCCTTCCCCAGGTTTAAATCTATCTTCTTGCCAAATTCCATTAAGATCCGATCAGCCGTTTAGTCGTGAAAAGGTAACAAACAAACAAACTAACAAACAAACAAACAGAGTGACTTTCGCATTTATAATATTAGTATGGAGTATGGATATCGAAGAGTAGTTAGACGAAGAAAACAGCTCATTGGCAGTAAGTAGCCCCTTAAGTAATACTGTTTCACGTTACACGTTGTTTACACGTTTCTACAAAAAGAAGTGAAATCCCACCAAAAACATTCTGTAAAAAACTAGCCAAGTCTCGATGGAGCTGCTTGTTTATCTCTAAAAAGTAATGAAATCTAGACAAAGTCGTGCCAAGTCTAAGGTCCCTTACTGCGATTTCTTTATTCTTGTAGTTAATGTTGTGTGACTTGGCCGTTGAAGTTTACACAAGGGTACAAAACCAGGTGCTCCATGACCCCATTGCACCAATCTGTCGCCAGAACCGCTACCCATTGACGATGGAAAATTGCCACTTGGAAAACGTTGATTCAATAACCAGTCAATTGTAGGCTTGATAAAGCTGTGTATTTCAATAATACTTATGTATAGGCGAGCCTGAAACAAACAATATATGTACGTATTACTATTATAGTAAATAATAAGTTGCACAATCAACAACAGCCTAAAATGAGACACTAGCGTCCAATTACCAATACCACTATGGGCTATAATCTCGCTTAACAAACATAGGTAGTTACAACAGATATAACATAACGTGTAAACAAGATTGACTTGTACCCACTAACGTATAAAGAATGTTCAACGGCCAAGTCACACAACATTAACTACAATAATAAAGAAATCGCAGTAAGGGAATGTCGTCAATGAAAATCACTATTATGTTCTGAGCTAGCAACTCACGAAAAATTATGTCAATAAACCGCATGAAATATTTTGGACAGATCGAAAGCCCAAACGGTGCACACATTAATTCGAAATGGCCGTGATGAATAAATGAAGTATACGGTATGGACTCTTCACTGACTTTTAAATGGGAAAATCTGTTCTTCAAATCAAGAACGATAAACACCTTCACTTGAGATAACCTATCAATTAAAATAAAACAATAATAGGAAGAGGATAACCGTCTTTCACATTCTTTGCGTTAAGCTGCCGGTATCAACGCGTACAAGAGTTGTCCTTCTTCTTCACCAATACCAGTGGGCTAGAGTATTCAGAAAAACTTACCTTTATTATGCTGTCCTTAAACCACTCGTTTAATTGTTTTTCTACAATACCCTGCTCAATGTATGACAATTGCCGAGGCCGTTGTGCTACAGGCACATCGTCTTTCAACACAATCTAGAGCTCCAACGGCGCTTCCTTCACTTGGACTGGACGGTACTTATCAACACACTGATAAGCCTGCTGGTTTACTGATGGACTCCTGACATGTTCTAAAAGAGCTTCTGTTTCAGCTGTAATGCAATTCACTTTATTTAACCACTCACTTTCATCTCTGAATATACCAAACATTCATCGCTCATTAACACTGTCACACTTTACAAAAAGTCGTGAAATATCGTAAGGCATACTGTCTCTAGATATAATATGAAACGTAACATCGTTGTAGC
The DNA here is from genome assembly GCA_963082945.1 of Cerastis leucographa. Taxonomy (NCBI): domain Eukaryota; kingdom Metazoa; phylum Arthropoda; class Insecta; order Lepidoptera; family Noctuidae; genus Cerastis; species Cerastis leucographa. The sequence goes on from OY720365.1 coordinate 268,623, forward strand.
ACTTGACTGTCAATCGATGATGATTAAGGTCGTATTTTTTTTATTAAGGTTTTAATTTAAATTAAACTAATAATCTTCTAAATTATTTATAAAGAAATTATTCTTTAAGAAAAACCATGTTGAGATGTTTTTACAGTAGCTGACATCGATGATATTATTATGATGGCTGAGTTAGTACTTTTTAGATGCACATTGGCTGAGTTAGTAATTTAGAAGAAAAGTTAATTTTTTGGACGACAAAGCAGCTATTAAATAGAAGTCGGTTTTATTACTACCCATATTTTATTAGCTGTCTGACAACATTTAAATAAATTAAAGTTTTCGTAGATCATGAAGTACTACAAACTAAGTTCATACATAGTACTGAATTGTATATCATGAATTAATATTCCATTTAAACATTTTAGCTGACAATCAGAAAATAATAGGTACATGCAATTGTCAGAATCCGGTGCGATCCATTCAATTGTTCCGGCTGAGTAGGAGCGCTCTGATAGTCTGTGCTTGCGTAGGTATATGGTGGTCTACTGTTCGCCAACAAATAATATAAAATATATATTCCAAAATAATATTGGTGCAATAAATACAGTAATACAGTTAACACAGTACAATATACAATAAATACAGTTAAATCTTAGAAATAATGAAGGTATAACAAAGTTCTATAAAAATGAAATGTCACATCTTTTCGGAGCATGTAGTGACAAGGTTAACATTTAGCTTTTAATGATAACTTCGAATCTCGATTAGTTGTGAAGCTCACGATCGATTGTGACTCGCATACGACACACTCCATGTAACTTTATAATTACGTTACACATAAGTATGTAGAAAGGAATCGAAAGGTATCGTCATGTAACATTGAACACAATGTTTACTCACCGAACTTTCTGAAAGTAATAAGTATGTTGTCTTTTCTAGATTTGTCATGACATGTGTTTAGGCCTCTGTGTGTGTCTCGCGGCACTGCCCCACTCCACACGGTCGGCGCTCACAGTGGATCTCGCCGACGTCTCACATCCCTCCCCCACGCTCCAGTGCGAACGAGTTAGTTCGAGAGAGGCTCAGTGGCTCAGCGGGCACTCGACGGCGCCCGATCGTGCCGCTAACGAACAGCGGCAGCACTCCACTGCGATTGCATTACAACTGGTTTAGATCGCCTCTCGTCTCGTAGCGCCTCTACGAGCGCTTGTTAAATAGAGATCCTGTCTTTGGGGAAACCTGCAAACACTCGCTTCTTTTAACTACTTGGATGGTAGTATACCAAGGATAATGCCACAATCTTAACTCTTAACTGCCTGATGTGCCTGCTCTTGATCTCACCAAAGGAATAACATGCGATCGACGATGTTAACAGGGAACAAAGACGATAACAGAGCTAATAAAATTCATTTCTATATTCATTCAACTGCGTGTGATCTTATTAGATAGTTGGCGCGTCGCTCGTTCCGATGATTGTACACCTTATTACTAAAACAAACTGATCATTTATTCAAGTACGTACCTAATAAAATAATAGCGAGTAGCTTGTGGCCTGCTCTATACCTGTGGGGATTGAACTCGATACGAAGCGTATAGCTATGCGCGATGCTCGCAGTTTACTACATCTACAGGTTTGTTGCAAACATACTCTCTCCACAATAGTGCAATTATTGAGTACACGTGTGAGCCTCACAGTATCAATGACAATATAATAAATATAGGTGGGTAGAATAAAAGATCTCTGTGTCCAGGCGCGTGTAGTCAGTGAGAGCACACGCACACGGTCTCGACGCGATACAAACGAAATAAGAAAGGGCGCGTGAATTACTTTCATAGGCTTTCATACGTGTAAATGTGTCACGCCGCTTGATTTATGTTGAAAGCTATCTTTGTAAAGGTTTCTCACGCTATTGGTATTAGAAATGTTCCGTTTTAGGACTTTCAGGATATCACAAGAAAATGTTAAAGTATAAGCAGAATAATACTATCGTAGATTGAACACTGATAAGGGAGAGTAGACATGTGACATACATGGGATGACGAGCTCGCATGTGAGCAACCGGACACTTTGTAACAGTGAGCATCAGCATTTGAGCAGAATGTTCCAAAATATTCCGATGTTCCCCGCACCCCGCACCCCGCACCCTGAACCCCCGTCAATATAAAACTACAGTCATTCAGTATTCATGGCGAATGAATCAATATCTAAAGTGACAATTAACTTTCGACCTTCTTTTAATTCTCTGTTGTCAGCCACGGAAACAACGTGCTCAACTATTCTGTTAACGCTACATATCTTATTGAGTACGGATAGCTCGCCGCTCCACGGAGAACACGACAAGCCGTTGCTCTCAGTTCTTGTAATATTTTCATAACAATTTATTGTTGATATTGACAATATGATATTGATAAACTTGGAAGTAGAAAAGCAACTAGCTACGAGTAGGTGCGTTACTATGACGTACTAAACAAGTATTGTTTTACTCTTATTCCAGCGTGGGAAAGAGACGGAGCTATACAGAATGTGTAGCGTCATGGTAGGCTACCAGGTCGCCGTCACTTACGTCCGTGGCCGCTCGATACAGCATCGCACCACAGCAACTGCTCACAAAGTCAAAGCGTCGGCATCGGTTCTTGTAATTGTAAGAAGCAAGATGAATGTCTGCTGCCAACTTTGCATAGCCTCAGAAAATCTGTGTTCCTGGCGGCGCGCGGCACCGAGGAGTTTAATGGAAAAATAATTGAATCCGCGCCGCTCAAGGAAAAGGTGAAAAATATCCAAAAGCGGTGAAGAGTTGCGTGGTACCGTCCCCCCCGCCCCGCTCGCTCACCCCTCCGCCCGGTGCATTATACAAGACGTCTTCATTCCTTTAAACCGGCACATCTTTTGAAGCGTTTCCAGGTCACGCCACGTCTATTGTGCGCCGCTAAAGGATTCTCCGAGCTTGTCTCTTTGCCACTGTGTGCTGGTTGCGGTGGCGTGCGGCGTGAGGCAAGTGGGGCGGGGGGGGGGGGGGGCTGTTTGGTATCAAAGAGCGTCCGCGGCCAAACGTTCCCACAGTCAAAACTGAAAGTTGTTAACGTGAGCGACGACGCCGCGCGCTTGACTGATTTGACTGATGTGTCGATATGCACAACCACTAAGTGCCACTAACACTAACAACAACCTTTGAAGCAATCTCAATCACGCAGGCTGGTTGAATACTGGTCACATTCGACCGGCAATTTGTTTGTATGTCTTGCTTTTCTTTAAGAAGTCATTGCCCCAGCGAGTGTATAAAGTACATACAGACACGAAGAACACATGAAAGACTGAGTAGTTTAATGGTACTTACAAGTTCCTTGTCATCGACCCTCTTAGGAAGCGTAGTATGCAGTATTTTGAAGTAATATTTCAAGACGCAGTTATTTATAGCTGTCACGCCGCTAGCGGTCCACGGCCAGCGCTTAATGAACCCATTCAATTAAAACATTAATTGATTCCCGGATAACGTCTAAATACAAACGGGGACTATTCAGATTCGCATTAACCGCCCCATTTTGTTGGTTTAACGAGCGCAATCTGAGCCGCCCGTCGCGCGTCGCTCTGCTAATCTATTCACTTGAAATACCTACGTTTACTTTAGCCATTAACCCATCGGCGCGGCGCACACAAAGGACCTTTGATGCAGCCACGCGCTGCCTGGTAACAGGCGTTAATGTTGCGCTGTAATCATGCTGACGTCATCGTCGACCAGTCGCATCACAAACTTGGAAGTGATGTATAGTCTCGTGTTCGTATGTTGTGTCGGAGTCGGACGATGTCGTGCCAGTACGTCTACCATGAGTTTTAACAAACTATACTCGCTAGCGTCTGTAGTTAAAAAAATGTATGAAAACTTTTACAGCGCCTCTAGCGGATAGTTCGGTACTAAAATGCGCAGTATGAGTCACTATAGTTATCTATCCTACGTCACCGTGTAGTAAACTATACTACAGCGACTGCAAGTTTGGGCTTCATTTGCTTAGAATTTGGTAGTAAGCACCAACACAGCTCATGGTACCATTGAAAAAGCTAACTATAGTATTTGCTTATTGACGGAACTATTGCAGTTACGTCAAGCGATCTAACTATGACAACTCATGGTAGACGTACTGCACTCGAGCCACTCACGACGTCGTGGCGGACGCTTGGCGGCGCGATGTTATTTTCCGTGCGATTAGTCGCGTGTCGTGAGTTCGTCGCACTATCAGGGAGTGTCGTCACACGCCGACACTTTCTTAGTTACCGTATTAACGTATACACAAGAATGTTCGCTTGCAAGCCGCAGACAGCAGAACGATTACTTGTTATTTGCGCTGCATGTAACGTGTCGCTTCGCTTCGTGTTGCTGCGTTCTGTGTAATGGAACAATGTTAACTGGTGGAGCGGTCGAGTGGTCGAGACAGAGAGGTGTCCGCGCTAATTGACACGGTTGAGGCTGAGCGAAAAATCTGCGTTGTTTTCAAATTTTGCAATTTTAGTGAGAGTGTTTGGTTGGAATCATTAGCATGTAACAGAGCTAGCGGGGCGCGGGTCGGCACGGGTCGGCGCGGGTCGGCGCGGGTTCTCTCGCGTGGGGTCAGCTCCCCGGGCGAGCTGAGCGCGCTGATCAGCTCACAGACACTCAGTACTTGATGAACATGCTGTTCAATGTTCATACGAACAATTTGAAAATAGATGTCCTCGTTAATCCTTTGAATCGCGCGGTTGTTCGGTGGTTCGGAGCGGTCATTGTTCCGCAGAGCGTAGCGGAGCGAAGCTGTGCCAACAATGCGCAACAACACAAGAAATAACAATGTCTGAAGACTTACATAACAGACTTACATAACAGTAGTTCAGTTTTTCATTGGCTCCTTTTAAATGATTTCTTTTTTGTTCTGAGCTCTGACTTTTAAGAGTTATTGCGCACGCGTGGCGGAGTGAGGCGTGTGGCTCGCACGCCCTGTGCGACTGTAACCATCATTAATGAGATCTCTCTGAGAATCTGTCAGCTGGGGGCTGCGCGGAGGCAGAAACAACCATCGTCTATCTGTATAAAAATAGTGCGTGGAGTCCTATTTTTATACACCTGCGGGTCTATAGTCAAGATGGGCGTGCCCCAAGGTTCAATTCTCGGCCCTTTCCTGTTTCTTGTTTATATTAATGACCTCCCTTATATGATGGCCAAATTTTCGGATATAATTCTATTTGCTGATGACACCTCGCTAATTTTTAAAAATCATAGAAAAGATACGGACGTCTTACATGTCAACGAAAGCTTAACTATTCTCTCAAAATGGTTCGCAGCCAACAATCTTTTACTGAATACGAATAAAACAAAATGTCTTAATTTTTCTTTACCAAATGTACCACAACGTGACCTAAATTTAAATCTTTACGGCAAAAAACTTGATGTCATAGCGGAAACTGTATTCTTGGGGATTACTATCGACTCAAAACTGCAGTGGGGCGCGCACATTAGAACGCTTTCGGGAAGGTTAAGCTCAGCTGCCTATGCAGTTAGGAAAATAAGGCATTAACTGATGTAGCCACAGCTAGGTTAGTATACTACGCTTATTTCCATAGTATTATGTCCTATGGCATTCTGCTGTGGGGATCGGCAGCAGACGTTGACTCAATTTTCATACTGCAAAAGAGGGCAGTCCGCGACATCTATAAAATGGGTCCTCGCGAGTCCCTCAGAGAAAAATTTAAAGAGATCGATATACTGACTCTGCCTTCACTCTATATTTTAGAATGTATTTTATATGTCCGCAAAAACCGAGGACTTTTCAAAATTAGAAGCGACTTCCATAATATAAACACGCGCAGTAAACACGAAATTGTAATACCAAAATTTAGATTAACAAAAACTAGCAAGTCATCCATACTTCCATACTTCCATACTTACTATACTTACTTACTTACTTAATATTATAAATGCGAAAGTCACTCTGTTTGTTTGTTAGTTTGTTTGTTTGTTTGTTACCTTTTCACGACTAAACGGCTGATCGGATCTTAATGGAATTCGGCAAGAAGATAGATTTAAACCTGGGGAAGGACATAGGCTATATAGTATCACGCTAATAACTTTAGGAGGTGAGCAATATTGCATTATGTCCGCACTCCTTAACTGTTTGACAACTGACAATTGTCATGACAAGCATTAGAATAGAACGGCTATTTTAAACCAATTGTCACCGAAGTAAGTAGCGCGACGGTTAAGCGGCCGCTCGAATCGCATGTTCCAGGATCAAACCTGAGCCAGTATGAAATTCACTTTTTGTATTTTATTTTGGTTTTTAATACTGTATGATTTCCAAGAATGACCATGGTTCGAGCCCCAACTGGTTTTTTTTTGTAACGTAAATTTGTAAAGTGCTTTGTATTTTTTTTTAAATGCTTTAAGATTTTCTAATCATTACCAAATAGTTTTATACATCCTTTTAGTTATTTTGACCCATGTAAACAATAGTTAAACAATCATCTATTCCATTCCCACAAACTTATAAAAAAACTGGTACCTAATGTGCCCAAAAGTGAACATGGGCTGGCACATTACCTGGGTGATGTATAGTAATACTTAGCCTCTGGCAAAAGCCAGATCTTGGTTCTCAGAAATCATAAGCTATGAGTGTAGCAATTTCGTTAAAAAGGCTGTGAGCAATGAGTACTCAGACCCCACGGTCCCAAAGTTTCAATCCCAAACGACTCGAACATATGGTTACCGATAAGTTTACTTTGTAGCGACCACAAAAAGTAACATACTACAAAAAGTACTACAGCGCCATCTACGACACTACGGAGGAACTAACAACAATATCCTACAAGCAAAGTTTACATCGACTTCAGTATATATAGAGAATACCGATAACAACTATCGGGCAGTTGCCCACCAGACATAACACCTGCCTGGTCGGAGGATCCAGGGATCCTTCCTTTTCTAAGGAGTATCGAGGAACTTTACACCCTGTTCCTCATACCCCTAAAACTTTATTAACGCTGCTTGAGGTTCCCCGCATGTTTTGACCAGCCAATCTCTCACAAACGCCTATAAATATCGTCGCGCCAGCGTTAAAATTTTAAATCACAGAAATACATTGTTAATCTTGAATGACTTCGCTAACATGTAAGTAAGTAGGTATTACTTGGTCAATGGTGCGAGTCGTGCGACAGCTCTGCTGAAAACTGGCAAAGACACAGGTGCCATGCAAGCACCAGATAATAACGGCAGTCACGTAAGATCACGCCTGTAATCGCTTAAGGGTTTGGCAGAGGTGTGTCCATTTAGTACACCCACATTTCGCCAGTTATGTTTAAGTGCCATGTAATAAGGGTCGAGCTTATTATAATCAAACGAAAAATAAAAAAACAAATAAAACACCGCCCGGCGTTGTGTATCGAACCAAGGACCTTATACACAGTAGTAGCGTTTCCGACCACTAGACCAACGATACAGTATAAACGGTCTATAAATATCAGTCTGTTTTAACTTTTCACGCCTAAACAGCTAAACGGATTTGGATCAAAGCCACAAGAGAGACAGGTATGATCTGGCTTAGGACATAATATTAGTTTCATTTATACATGACACCGCAATACTATTTACTCACTGATTAATCACTCAAGAACTACTTCTACTTTTGAACTATTGAACTTTAAATCTCGCCAGTGCTTAGTTAGGTAGAAAGGTATTTTTGGAAATTCCACCCCCAAGTGGGTTTGATGTTAAGTTTAGTGGGCTATTTGCAATTTTCACATGAATGTTGTTATAATTTAAACAAAAAAAGTAATGAAAATAAATGTTGATGGATAGGTACGGAGAGGAAGACCTAGAAAACGATGAATGGATTGTGTGAGAAATAATATGAAATAAAAAGGAGTAAATGATAGCTTGACGAATGACAGAGGAGCATGGAAGAACAAAAAGTGTTGCGCCGACCGCAAGTAACATGGAACAAGGGCAGGAAGATGATGATGACAGTCGTATAACCCAGTACTAACTGGGTTGTGTCAGTCAGATAAGCAGTCGTTTCCATATAAAATCCAAGTATTCAGCTGCATCCGGTTGGACTTAATGCCGACCCCAACATAGATGGAAAAAGACTAGCCAGATGATGGTGTATTAATACTGGAGACATCAGGTAACGAATTCAAAACAAAAATTTGGAATCAAGAACCTCCTCACTAAAAAACTTATTCTAGGCAAATCGCGAACATAACGCGTACGAAGTCGCGGGTAACAGCTAGTTTCTTATAAACAGTATACGCTTTTATAATAAGTTGCCGAAGTCAGTTACAGAACTGACCGATGGAAAGTTTAAAAATTATATCAAACGTGTCCTAATTAAAAAAGCACATTACAAAATTAAGGACTACGTTGAAGATAGAGAAGTTTGGCCTGAGCCCCTACGCACATGCGGCTTCCCTGGTAGCTAAACATAAAACGGCACAAATGTGTGTATGTCTCTAACTATTCTCAATCCTATTTTTATTTATTTTTTATTTTATTTTTATTACTTTTTTCCATTATTTTTTAATCAGATGTTTTACAATAGTTTCTTAATCATTACACCATTTTGTTAGAATAGTTACAGCACGGATGACAACATTTGTGTCACTTATTTAATCTAGTCTATTTGCAATATCTTTTTTTTTTTTTTGTATAGACTCTTTTTCTTATTTACCGATTGTTTGTAAATGTATGGACATTGTAGGCCTTATAGATTCCTAGATCCTTGGTAACTTTTTATCTTGTTCTACGTTTTGTAGTAAGCAACGACTTATTGTCGGGCCTACGATGTCCACTCATACTTAAGTGCCAATGCTGTAACATAGAAAAATTGTAAAGCCAAATGATTTTAAAAGAGTAACCATGGAGTTTCTTGCCGGTTCTTCTCCATAGGAAACGACCAACCCGAACCGAGCACCTTTTTGTCGACGTTTTACAAGTGCCCATGTAGGCCTATGTGAAATAAAAATATTTTGATTTTGATTTCGATTTTGATTTTGATTTTGAAATCTTGTAATAGCGCCATCTCTTAGTGGGTAATAGAAAATATTCCCCCTCCATGAAAACGTTAAACTTGTTGGAAGTCGCATAAGAAGTTTCACTTCTATAAAATGCTTGTTGATTTTTAGCAGTGAACTGTATTTCCAAATAGGTTTTACACAAGAGCAAAAGTACATGTCACAGAGAGATCCTACTACTTTATGTTACCAGTACATAAAAACTAGTGCTAAAATTATAAATGTTGCCAATGCAAATAAAATTATTTATGTTTTGATTTATTCTTAAACACACTTGGGCCCCGGCCCAACTGTGTTTGCCCGCCCCCATGCAAATGACAAAATGCTGTAACAAAAGCTAGAAAGTTGCATTTAAATTGCGTTCAATTTAATTTATTGGTGGACAATGGACATAATTTTCTTCGAGATCATATTTTATTATTTGGCAGTTGAATTTTTGCCACTCTGACTATACCATCTGGTCCAGGTATTGTCTTCACAATTCTTGCCATGGGCCATGTCATTGGAGCAGTTATTATCACTCTCGCAGCGGGAGCTCCCCAATCTTCCCGCGCTCACTTTACTGGATGCGGCATCGGACTCCGACCACGCATCCCTCCTCTCCCTCTCTTCGCCTTCAACGGCTGGGTTTTTATTTTTATTTCTTACCATTTTGTACCCACGTGTGTAGGGAAAATATGAGGTCCATCCGGACAGTGTCCCTGTACCCTTTGACATTTATACTCTGGCGTACTCTGGCGGGGGACGCACTGACGACTGATTGTTCCATAGGAAAACCCGTCAGCCATACATCCCCTCACGGTGCGCCGCCGCTTGAGATTCAGGGTAGCTTTTTATAGAGGTTTTCTGCCTTGCGGTCCGGGTGGTTAAGCCAATAACCTCGGTCCCGATTGAAGCCGTGAGACGTGACCACGACATTTCAATGATGGGATTACGAGATCGACGGAGACAGTGAGAGATCAGTCCCTCTCTGTCTGTTCGGTGGCAGGGTGAGTGCGCACAGAGCCCACCCTTGCTCTTCCGCTGTGCCCTCTGCGTTTCGGAGGGTCACGCGGAGAAAAGCCTCGTTGGTCCAGGTTGGACCCCTCCGTCTAAGAATATTCGCCACAGGCAGTAACATTCCACGAAGTATGGGAATCTCTTCCCATTCCTCTGGGAAGGCCACTGCCCGCGTCCAGGGTGCACCGGCCCAGCAGCTGCTGTTCCCTCCAAACGTAGCGATAGGGACCGGCAGCCATCAGGCTCAGGGGGAGGTTTTCTGATACAGCACCCCAGTTATTATACCCTGGTATTTGCAATATAACATTCAGTCAATTAAGTATTATCTGAGTCAAACATCTTAGTTTGTTTTTATACTCAACCCAACTTTATCTGCCATCCCAACGGAACAAGCGGGCGGGGGAGAATCACTACGATTTAGATTTCTGCAACTTCAAAAAAGAACTCAAAATTCATATAAAATCCTCGTTGATTGCCACCCAGAGTGAGTAAATTAAAAAATGTCTAATAGGTTGAGTCGATTTCATTTCGTAGTGTCAGCGACGAATAATTTAATAAAACCGTAAAAAGTAACTTTATAATCGGATACCATTTGTATAGGATTACAAAGTTTCTACATCATCAGCCTATATTGTTCCCACTGCTGGGATGCAGGCCTCCTCTCTATGAGAGGGAATGGGCTGTAATCCACTACGCGGGCCCAGTGCGGGTTGGAAGATGTCACATGTCTTCAAATTTTTAGTTCTAGGACATGCCGGTTTCCTCACGATGTTTTCCTTCACCGTTTTGAGAGCAGCAGTAATGAAATAAATTACACAAAGTAATACGCCTGCCTGGGCCTGCTATGGGGATACTAGTTTATTCGTTGAAATTGCCATTGAGATAGGTCATGTCTCTACACAACTTCAACTGCGTGTGACGTGTCACTTCTTGTTCCACGTGATGTGGTCGCATCCACTACGACACAGTAGTTCAATACAGGGTCCGCCGCCGCCCGCCGCGCGCCGGCCGCCACGCCGCCCGGGTGATCGCGGGAGGCGACGCGTGCTGTGTATGCGCGGGAGATGTTTGTTACACAAACAGCGGCTGCATGTTAGCTGATACATATGTCAGTACCTGAAGCTAAGCTGCACATTTCAATAAGTCATCGAACGTAAATATGTACTTAGGTCTTGACTAAAAGGATTTTCCACTTCTAGTATAAACAGTGATTGTTTTAACTAGACCAGTGTGGCGTAATCCGAATCGTACAGTTCTGTATTGTGTACACACGTATATTGCACACGTGAGACTACTGTTAGTGAGCGGGACGACCATGTCGAGTAACTGTTACGTGTGGTGAACACTTGTTTGGCACATTTGTTTTGCTACGTCGTAGACCGTACCTATCGAGTACAGGCCATCGCTACGCGGGTTATGCCGCCGTAGCACACCTATTTTAAAAGGCAAGCTGTTGTTATAGAGTGCAACAATTTCATGGCAAACAATATTTACGTGAATAAAATTCTTAGTTATACAATCTAACTCTTCGAAGTGTTGACAACTCATTATCGGAGAGACTCGCGGTCTCGCGGACGTGTGGTACCTCGAAAGATGGTAACCTTAATGATAGCCCCTTCAAATTATGCTCATCAGAAATACGTGCGTAAAAAAAAAAATCTGCTTTAATCTTATGCAAAGATGTCTTATTTTATTCGTCGTCCAAGTAAAAAATGGTCCTCCTTTTTTAATTATATGTACGACGTGTCCGCTGGTATTATTCAACACTTCAGTGTTCCATCTGTTGTAGTGCACAACGTAACTGTTACTGACAAATAAGTAACTGTTATGAAAAAAGCGTTTTCGAAATAATAAGTGTTTGACAAGCTACAAATGAAAGTTGAATAATAACCCGCTCGTGCGAGCTTGTAAGGTCTCAATATACGAGCAGGTTTGGCACAGTTCGGAACAGTTCGGCTGCTATCAGCAAACTGAGGCTCATTTATTAAAAGGCGCTGAGCTCGCGAACATTCCGATCCCGATTCTTTAGTTAATTCGGTTAGGAACACAGCGGGCGTGCTGCCGATATGGCAGATCTGCGATACTTTACACACACGAACACCACACATTCACGGCTGAATTTTCTGCACGCGGAGTGTTTAGGACGTCGTTGTATCTATGAATCAGGTGGTTCAGTACGTATATATTTATGTATTCCTAGATGTGTTCCTATTCTACATTGTGTTCAGCGGTATAAGTGATCGCATAAAATTAAAAATGCACGTTTTCCGATTTGTCGGGAGCGAAAAACCTGTACTTTTTATGCACCTGTTATACAAGCTGTTGTTTTGCAATCTCGTCAAATTCAAGGAGGTAACTATGCAATTGATTCTGGACCCGAATCTATAATAAAATGGGTAGGCATTATTTTTTTACGTAAATCGGTACCTAAGTGTGAACCACCCGTGTTTCGAACGTAGCCTCCTCCGATCCTCGCCCTTAAACCGAGCTTTCACACATACAAACAATCTCAAACGTTTATTCGATCATTTCTTATTCCCTAAAACACGTTAAGGGTGTTATTCTGAAATACCGTCAAATTGAATCAACAAAAAAAAGCAGCGTTTATTAATATACAGGGTGTAACGGAAAGGGTATATACATCCTTAAGGGTGTGCTACAGACCATCAAACTGAACATGTTTATCATCATAAAACATGTTTTTCAGCAAAAAAAGAATCTGCTGCCCCATACAAAATGACAATACCTATTCGACCCATATGTATAGGCAGCTGATATTTTTTTTTGCTGCAAAAAAAAAAATATGTTGAGAAACATGTTCAGTTTGATGGTCTGTAGCACACCCTTAAGGATGTATATACCCTTTCCGTTACACCCTGTATAACTAATAACCGTAATTTATATCCCACCAAAAGCCAAGTCACACAACACTAACTATAATAATAAAGAAATCGCAATAAGGAACCTTAGACTCGGCACGACTTTGTCTGGATTTGATTACTTTTTAGAGATAAACAAGGAGCTCCATCGAGACTTGGCTAGTTTTTTAAAGAATGTTTTTAGTGGGATTTCACTTCTTTTTGTAGAAACGTGTAAACAACGTGTAACGTGAAACAGTATTACTTAACGCCCAGCAGTGGGACGCTATAGGCTAGATTAGATAAAATTAAGTTAAAAAACCTGTTAAAAAAGCTTTTATTTAAATGCTCTAAAAAGAATAAAATAAAATTTTCTTTAAAAAAATTTACTATCAACTTATAACCTCATTATACACAATTTATATGATCGTAAAAGCTTGTCGCGAAATTTTAAAAGAAAATTTTAATAAAAGCATTTAAATAAAAGCTTTCTTAAAAGGTTTTTTAACTTAATTTTATTTTAACATTTTTAGTTTTGCCGTTATCTTTTCTGACCACACATCATTATCACAATCTCAACACGTTTTTCATTCCATGCTATTTATTTACCGTTGAGGAGTTCCCTAGTGAGAAGACTATCCTGGCTGCAGGATAAATTCATGATACAAATCGTGATTATCCATCAAATATGAACTCGTAGGCAAAGTTTCGTGTCTGTGGTATAAAACGTTGAGCAGTTCCCTCGTGAGATGACGATCCTGGCTGTAGGATGAGATCATAATGGAATTCATGTTTATCCATCAAATATGAACGTGCATACAAATTTTCGTGTCTGTATTATTAACCGTTGAGGAGTTCCCTGGTGAGAAGAAGATCCTGGCTGCAGGATAAGTTCATGATACAAATCGTGATTATCCATCAAATATGAACTCGTACGCAAAGTTTCGTGTCTGTACTATTAACCGGTGAAGAATTCCCTTGTGAGAAGACGATCCTGGATGCAGGATGAGATCATGATAGAATTCATGTTTATCCATCAAATTTGAACGTGCATACAAATTTTCGTGTCTGTGCTATTAACCGTTGAAGAGTTTCCTCGTGAGAAGACGATCCTGGCTGCAGGATGAGATCATGATAAAATTCATGTTCATCCATCAAATATGAACGTGCATACAAAGTTTCGTGTCTATGCTATTAAACGTTGAGAACTTCTCTCGTGGGGAGACGATCCTGGCTGCAGGAATAAGTTTTGTCTGTCATAAAATTTAATTAATAAAAAAAAAAAAAAAAAAAATATAATAAAAAAAATTATAATAAAAAAATTATAATAAAAAAAAAACTTTTAATAATTAGAAGATGTGTTCCACTACGCTGGATTTTTGCAATGACAGCCGTTTTTTTATGTACCAATAGTAAAAGGGGACATTACTATATCTCTAATACAGCTGAGACCAGCTGAGGGTTCTTCATCAGATACTTCAGACCTTCGATTTTTGACATCAAATGGAGCGGTCCACCAAGTTGAATATTTTTTGTAAAAGCGGTATGTCGATCTCAAATAGTTTCGTTGGGCTCTTGTGTTTTCTAATCAGGGTCACCAGGTACTCCAGATCTTCGATTATCCCAGTTTTTATAGTTTTCCCTTTATGTGGCCATTAAACCCTAACTCTGTATCAAATTTCAGGTCTCTGAGTTTATGGGAAGTACTAGTTCTATTTTGATGATCATGAGTGAGTGAGTGAGTGTCGTAAATGCGAAACTTTGCTTTCGCTTAACTTCGGAACTGAATGACCTACAGACTTGAAATTTTGGATTTTAAGTATGTGATTATAGCTTACTGGATGACGAAAATTTTTGCGTTCTGGTTTTATCCAGAGGTTCTCAAACAGGGGCCTGAAAATGCGGCGAAATGGTTCCAGTAAAGAATGGTACGGCAGTGCTTCGCGCTCGACTTGGCGGGGGCACTGCCGTGCCCCCCGATTGATTATTTATGTCTTTTTTGACAACTTCCTGAATTCTGACGAGGATGCAAAACAACGCTTTGTATAAATATAACACACACAGCAAGTACGGTACAATTGTTTTTTCGTACCGATCTATAGAAACTGGTATGATCTGGGAACCTGTATCATGTCACCACCCAAGCACTGAACATACGTGTATTGCTATCCTATCCTATCCGGTACATCATCTAGCAAAGCAAAAGATACTTCCACATATAATTCGGTCGCCGCGAGTCACGCAGGAAGCAGTGTCGCGGTTACAGTGGCCGTGGAACCGATGAGCGTCTGATATCGTCCGCCACTGTGTCGTGCTCCTTCGAACCACTCAGCGGACACAACTCGTCCGGTTTCACTGCGGGATCAAGCGCGCAGACCCGCAAAATATCGTGGTCTGTCTGGCAGACGATCGCGGAGCTAGAGGGGGCATGGGGGGCCAACTTAATTAGACGCGATGACAGGATGACAAACTGGTAACAGTAAGGTGAGCTCCTCACGCGCCTCTCACTTTTATGTCGCAGGTATAAGATCCATAATCACGTGCACTGAGCAAGAAAAGCGAGGCGCTTCAATCTACTGATGTAGGTCGGGCCAGTTCGGGCGAAGGTTCTGAATAAAGTGGATCGGTTAGTTTGGTGACAGTGCCGGTGAGCCGTTGAGCCTTGCCGGCTATGATATCACGAGACCTAGTCGTGCCGCCGGCGCTGCGCCGAGCTCAATTAATTGGCTCCGAATAACTATTGACGTTCATGAATATTGATATCGACAAATTACTAGTTTTGCCGGGATTGTTATCGTACCCGTTATTGGCATGAAGCACTGTATTTACTAAACAGATCTGTTAGCTGTGAGCAAAGATTAAAGGTTGAACCTCATTTGGCAGCTCGGATTCGCAATTTTCCATGCTACTTTCCCATTCTCATCTTTTTTTGCTGCTCGGAACCGTTATTTGCGAGAGGAAGAAACAGCGGAAATGCTATTGTACGCAACAGCATCGACGATACGATCGACAGCACGCAGGATGAGCATGGAAAAATGAGATTTCGTGCTGCTAGATGAGGTTCAACCCTAAATGAACAGAGATCGAGCATCGAGAGACTAAGATTTAGATTTCAAAACGTTGCGTAAGAATCAGTGCAAACAGAGCACTAAAATGCTTCCAAAAATAAACATAACTTCGAAGTATCTTCTAATAACAAATTACTCGATAACGCAACAGAATTGTCTCGTGATGTACGTGTCAGATGTACGATAATAATGTGATAATGCTTCACGATGTACGAAATAGGAATTGGTCTATTCATGTATAAAGATAACTCATCGTCGCCGTCGGCAGAAAGCGTGGCTCAGAAAAAAAGCACTTCCCTTTTGATTGTTTGCATACATCAAGTGGACAGAGGTCGCACCGGAGTAAAGAGTCGTGCCTGCGAGCAGTGAGCACCCACAGCGTGCTGCGCGGACTGTGACACTGTGTGCTCCGACTGACCACCTCGTGCACCAACACAGTTACAAGTCACCCACTCATAATTGCGACTATGAGTATGTTTAAAACGATAACACCTCTACGTAAAAACTTATATTATTTAGAACAGTTTGTTGTTTCCTTTTATACCAATACTATCCCACCTTGCATCTGGGACTTTGTTCCGTTACCTTTACAGGGACAAAATCTCATATGTTCCAGTTAACAGTTAACAGTTTGTCTCATATGTTAGGCTAGAAGTCGGTTCTAGCCTTGAAGACCAGACAGATGTAAACCAGGTTCTGGTTAGAACCGGTGGAAAATAAATGAGAAAGTAAGTGAAAAGAAGAAACCGTCCCGCCTGCGCTAGATCGCTAGGCAGAATCTGCCACCGCACAGTCGTCTCCACAGGAGGCGTTGAGTGGACTCGAGGAACGCGTCTCACGTCCAGGTCCCAGAGGCGCCTCTAGATCCTGGCGGCGAGACGAATCTCTCGAGTTGCCTCACGGTTGAACAATGGTGAAATTACTTGACTGTAAGATTCGACCGGGGCTGGAGGACGGGTCCGCCTGTTTGATTGCGAATCCTTCTTAACGCATGGAATCCTTTTAAAATATAAGTTTTAGTTTGGTATGTTGACCGAAGCGCGGACAATCGCAAAATAATTGCGACTAAGAAATCAAAAATCAAAATCAAAATATTTTATTTTACATAGGCCTACATGGGCACTTATAAAACGTCAACAAAAGGTGCACAGTTCGGGTTGGTCGTTTCCTATGGAGAAGAACCGGCAAGAAACTCCATGGTTACTCTTTTAAAATCATTTGGTTTTACAATATTTGAAGTAACAGCGTTAGTACTTAAGTATGGGAGGACAGCGTAGGCCCGTCAATAAGTCGTTGCTTACTACAGAAGGTAGTAAAAAAAATAATAATGAGAGAGTATGTTAAGAGTATGTTTTAAACGATAAACACCTCTACGTATCTGTCATTTCAGAGCACATATCAAATTGACATTTCATTAGCCAGCTATTCTGCAGCAGGCAAGCGGTGAATAAATATTACAATATAAAATAAACACGAGTCAGTGGCAGTAGCAGTGCAGTACACGGCGACATCAACCTATACATTTCCAGTATACCATGGCTGAGGGGGATGGGGGGGCAGGACAGTCCAGCCATGACATAGAACCTCCACCAATAGAGAAGCCGCTTTTAAAGCGCAAAAGCGATCTATCAGAGCCATGTTCAGATAACAAGTAACAGACAGCTCGAACCATTTTTCAAAAATTACAAAATTTTAACGCTACGGCCACAAATTAAATCCACACCTTTTTCCCAAGTTATCAGATACAGTCGAACGTAACAGGCGCAATGATGTGTTGCGCGGACGTAGAGCCAAAACTGCATTAATATGGAAGAGCATATTCTGTACATCCTCGCAAGTTTTTAACAAACTCCCAAAGCAAATGAAACAATTAAAAACTTAAATGGGTGTAAAAAGAAACATTAGGAGTAGCTATAATTTTTTTAAATTATATTTTAAACGATTTTCTGAATGAACTTTGTAATCTCCACACTTTGACATCTCTCTTTGATAGTTTGACAATTCCTCGCAAAATTACATCATGTTGTACAAAGAGACGTGGCCAGTACTTTCGTCTCCAGACATGTCTCAAGAGCGTTCTTCACAGTGAGGAATACCTTCTTACGTCAAGTACATCAATAATGTTATCATCAAATCATAAGTGCTGGCGTTAGTGAGTTTCGAAGTCCAAACAAGCCG
This sequence comes from Cerastis leucographa, assembly GCA_963082945.1. Taxonomy (NCBI): domain Eukaryota; kingdom Metazoa; phylum Arthropoda; class Insecta; order Lepidoptera; family Noctuidae; genus Cerastis; species Cerastis leucographa. The sequence continues at coordinate 286,739 of OY720365.1, forward strand.
ATAGTATCGTCGCGCGGCACGTCCTTCTCGCAGGCAGCACGTGACGACTAGTGGCGGGTACCGGAGGAGTCACTGGGGAGTCCTACTTGCGAGAGTGATCACCGCCGGGAGGGATGGGAGGACTGATACTGATCAGTGCTGAGCCGCGTCATGCAAGCTGTGAGACGACACGTCGTTGAGCGTGAGCACGCCGCGCCGCTTGTTACTCCTCGAACTTGTCAGGACGTGTCGAAATTGACTGGACAGTCATAATTGATAACAAATCTTTTATCTATATCCATCATCCGTAGTGATAGTATTTTTTTAATAACGAGCAAAACTAATTAGCATTGTTTTTATCTGACGTAAATACAAACACAACGCCCCCGCGCCGCATTGCTCTTAGTGTGAGGCCACTTTCTTATTTAAACGACATTAAACTGTGCCCACGAAAAATTATGGATGTAGCGCTTTAAAATATACAGCCTTTTGCGGTATTTAGAGAAAAAATAGAGTTCAAACAAACTAAGTGAGAGAGGGGACAAAGTTTCGAGAGCGCCGTGTTTTCAACGCCCAAACAAATAAGTGTTGAAAGTTTGAAAAAGGGCTCTAAAAATAGGGTGTGTGTGTGTGTGTGTATTGTGCTAAGGTTGTGGATTAAAACCGCAGCCTAGTTCATCAAGCGCAGGGCTGTAATTAAGTGCGAGTACACACCCTGCCCGGCGGCGCGGCGTGGCACGGGATGTGGGGGAACGTCATGTGACTCTTTATGCTAAACTAGTAAGCGCACGCACAATCCTCTTGCCAGTGCACGGGTCACATCAACACCAAGGCATAATCGTTTCAAAGTACGCTACGATGCTGCTACGGTATCTACGAGATTGCTACGAATTGTCGACAGAGCTAACTGCGCTACGCTACGGTACTCCTAACGACAACTGCACAACTAAAAGTATTATTACTATTTTGCATAAACTGGTAGTTTGATACACCCAGTTTGGTCGTCACTACAGTATTAAAAATGGCCACAATCACGTTACACCTACACTAAGACATTGGTACGTGAGTGTATCTGTCGAGGCCCGTCGGGGGTAGTTTTCAAACATTACATACTTTGGACAATGTGTCCACGGGGAGGTAACTTGATATAGGGTTGAAGTAAAAAACTCGGGAAGGTTCGGGAGGATCACAAAGTTTGAACATCATTCTAATTCGGAGGGGTTTGGGGAGATGTCTTAAGAACCGTTGAGTAAGTGTTAGATGTGGCTACTGAGTGCCGTCTGGTGAGAGTATATTATTAGTTAAGTAACTTTTTGTGACTTGAGCTTCAGAACGCCGAAGATATGGAAATGGTGGATGTGTGTGTACAGGTTGCAGTGACAAAGCCCTCTCTCTTAAAACCAGGTTTAATGGAAATGAAATGACGATCTTCCGCCCAATGAGGTGGCGGGAAATTCAAGCGTGACACGCAGTGTCCCGTAGTGACCCGCAGTGGACCACAGTGAACCGCGATCCCAACTTACCAATATGGGAACCTGCAGGATTGCTGCTCATTGCTTACTTTGTTTTCCATTCCACGAGAACATGGCAAGTACCGTAAGTACTTACAGTTATATCACAAAAAAAAAAATGCTGTTCGTTAGTCTCGCTAAAGCTCGAGAACTGCTGAGCTGATTTAGCTGATCCTGGTTTTTAAATGTTTGTCGTAGTCCAGGGAAGGTTTAAAAGGTGAGAAAGGTAGAGTACGGTAGGTAGGGTAGGTAGGGTAGGTAGGGTAGGTAGGGTAGGTAGGGTAGGTAGGGTAGGTAGGGTAGGTAGGGTAGGTAGGGTAGGTAGGGTAGGTAGGGTAGGTAGGGTAGGTAGGGTAGGTAGGGTAGGTAGGGTAGGTAGGGTAGGTAGGGTAGGTAGGGTAGGTAGGGTAGGTAGGGTAGGTAGGGTAGGTAGGGTAGGTAGGGTAGGTAGGGTAGGTAGGGTAGGTAGGGTAGGTAGGGTAGGTAGGGTAGGTAGGGTAGGTAGGGTAGGTAGGGTAGGTAGGGTAGGTAGGGTAGGTAGGGTAGGTAGGGTAGGTAGGGTAGGTAGGGTAGGTAGGGTAGGTAGGGTAGGTAGGGTAGGTAGGGTAGGTAGGGTAGGTAGGGTAGGTAGGGTAGGTAGGGTAGGTAGGGTAGGTAGGGTAGGTAGGGTAGGTAGGGTAGGTAGGGTAGGTAGGGTAGGTAGGGTAGGTAGGGTAGGTAGGGTAGGTAGGGTAGGTAGGGTAGGTAGGGTAGGTAGGGTAGGTAGGGTAGGTAGGGTAGGTAGGGTAGGTAGGGTAGGTAGGGTAGGTAGGGTAGGTAGGGTAGGTAGGGTAGGTAGGGTAGGTAGGGTAGGTAGGGTAGGTAGGGTAGGTAGGGTAGGTAGGGTAGGTAGGGTAGGTAGGGTAGGTAGGGTAGGTAGGGTAGGTAGGGTAGGTAGGGTAGGTAGGGTAGGTAGGGTAGGTAGGGTAGGTAGGGTAGGTAGGGTAGGTAGGGTAGGTAGGGTAGGTAGGGTAGGTAGGGTAGGTAGGGTAGGTAGGGTAGGTAGGGTAGGTAGGGTAGGTAGGGTAGGTAGGGTAGGTAGGGTAGGTAGGGTAGGTAGGGTAGGTAGGGTAGGTAGGGTAGGTAGGGTAGGTAGGGTAGGTAGGGTAGGTAGGGTAGGTAGGGTAGGTAGGGTAGGTAGGGTAGGTAGGGTAGGTAGGGTAGGTAGGGTAGGTAGGGTAGGTAGGGTAGGTAGGGTAGGTAGGGTAGGTAGGGTAGGTAGGGTAGGTAGGGTAGGTAGGGTAGGTAGGGTAGGTAGGGTAGGTAGGGTAGGTAGGGTAGGTAGGGTAGGTAGGGTAGGTAGGGTAGGTAGGGTAGGTAGGGTAGGTAGGGTAGGTAGGGTAGGTAGGGTAGGTAGGGTAGGTAGGGTAGGTAGGGTAGGTAGGGTAGGTAGGGTAGGTAGGGTAGGTAGGGTAGGTAGGGTAGGTAGGGTAGGTAGGGTAGGTAGGGTAGGTAGGGTAGGTAGGGTAGGTAGGGTAGGTAGGGTAGGTAGGGTAGGTAGGGTAGGTAGGGTAGGTAGGGTAGGTAGGGTAGGTAGGGTAGGTAGGGTAGGTAGGGTAGGTAGGGTAGGTAGGGTAGGTAGGGTAGGTAGGGTAGGTAGGGTAGGTAGGGTAGGTAGGGTAGGTAGGGTAGGTAGGGTAGGTAGGGTAGGTAGGGTAGGTAGGGTAGGTAGGGTAGGTAGGGTAGGTAGGGTAGGTAGGGTAGGTAGGGTAGGTAGGGTAGGTAGGGTAGGTAGGGTAGGTAGGGTAGGTAGGGTAGGTAGGGTAGGTAGGGTAGGTAGGGTAGGTAGGGTAGGTAGGGTAGGTAGGGTAGGTAGGGTAGGTAGGGTAGGTAGGGTAGGTAGGGTAGGTAGGGTAGGTAGGGTAGGTAGGGTAGGTAGGGTAGGTAGGGTAGGTAGGGTAGGTAGGGTAGGTAGGGTAGGTAGGGTAGGTAGGGTAGGTAGGGTAGGTAGGGTAGGTAGGGTAGGTAGGGTAGGTAGGGTAGGTAGGGTAGGTAGGGTAGGTAGGGTAGGTAGGGTAGGTAGGGTAGGTAGGGTAGGTAGGGTAGGTAGGGTAGGTAGGGTAGGTAGGGTAGGTAGGGTAGGTAGGGTAGGTAGGGTAGGTAGGGTAGGTAGGGTAGGTAGGGTAGGTAGGGTAGGTAGGGTAGGTAGGGTAGGTAGGGTAGGTAGGGTAGGTAGGGTAGGTAGGGTAGGTAGGGTAGGTAGGGTAGGTAGGGTAGGTAGGGTAGGTAGGGTAGGTAGGGTAGGTAGGGTAGGTAGGGTAGGTAGGGTAGGTAGGGTAGGTAGGGTAGGTAGGGTAGGTAGGGTAGGTAGGGTAGGTAGGGTAGGTAGGGTAGGTAGGGTAGGTAGGGTAGGTAGGGTAGGTAGGGTAGGTAGGGTAGGTAGGGTAGGTAGGGTAGGTAGGGTAGGTAGGGTAGGTAGGGTAGGTAGGGTAGGTAGGGTTGGTAGGGCAGGTAGGGTAGGTAGTTACAAAAAAATAAAGTACATCCAAAGCTTAAAAAAAAATACTCGTAAAGTGTGCATGGGCCGGCTTGGGCACATTACCTGGGCGATGTTTAGTGATAGTTAGTCTCTGGCCAAGGTAAAAGCCAGCTCTTGGGTCACAGAAAGGCGGATCGTGAGAGGGAGAGAGCCTCACGTCCTAAACGCCGCGGGAGGCGCCCCGGGGGATTGCGGCCACGTGGTCGAACCTCCTGAGTCCAGACTAAAAAACTTATTCTAAGCAAATCGCTAACCCTGGTGGCACCGCTGACCCTGTCTCAGTGCGTGTCAGTCCGGGTACCCTGTGCTGCATGTTAACTGTCGCTCGCGCACTTTTTACGTATACTTATGTAAATTCTGATTGTGCGCTAGAATATGGGACATCGATAATGTATGGATCTACATTCAAATCAAAACCTCTGCACAGCTCACAAAAGGCGGATTTGGGATCAGTTTATCCAAAAATAACAAAAGTAAAGAAGTCATTGCGAGTGGCCCTTTGAATATTTATAAATTACTATTATTTCGTCGCTGCCGTTAAACGCCAGCCACTGCGGACTCTTGACAGAATGAAAAATGTCCCTCGACGCGTTATTAAAAATTCAATTATTTTTTATTTAAATGAAAATGGTTTAATATGCGATAGTGACGAGTCACGGGGTCTCCAGAACAGAGGACCCCCGCCCCTTCGCCCTTGCGCCTCTGCGCTCCCCCGCACTCGCCTGCTTCTCGCCCCCGCTCTGGTGACGAAGCACGATATTAAACAATACGCTTTTGTGCTTGCTTTAAGTTCGCTGAACGATTACTTACATTATAATGATGCTTAGCGTCGGCGACACGTCCCTCGGGCGAGCACGCGAACACGCGAGACGTGCGCGGCGTGCTCAGGGCGTGCGCCGCGCGCGATTCTTGCGTTGTGTGCCACAGTCAACGCTTCCTGCGGATAATGTCAGTCAGCGACTAAAAGAAAACACAATGCGTGCATACTATTCACTCAGTTTTAATTATAAACTGAACAAAATAAATGCGTCACGTCTGATTTATGTTTGCGCTCGCACGAAAACATTGTAAGTCAGCCGCATCTATGTGTCTATTCAATCAAAGAGATTTATTTATTGGGAATATTTTCATAAAAAATTTGATCTTGAACATTTTCAATTTTGACACACGAATGCTATCTGACAAGCGGGTGTATCCGACAAGCGTGTGTATGACACTACACAAACCGATTTGTTACTAAGTAATAATAACAAGTATTGTTGTATTACCATTTTCTTCGACTTGTCCCGTCGAGCGATAGCTCGTAAATATTTTAATTAATTTGCATTAAATGTTAGCTACAATGATAAAATATGATGATAAAAACATTCCCTGTGTCTTATAAAGGGTTGAAAGAATTACATCGTTGGTGAATGTTGAGTTCTGATTTTCTGAATAAAAATAAATTAAGTTTTCGATACATATTATTTGAGAGTGCTGTGGGCGGAGTACAAAATATGCGCGAGCACCTCGTCTTGCTCGCAGGCATCTACGTTGATTACATAGTTATGTTAACTGCCGCACTTAGTCCGTATATCTAAGTATAAGAAGTTAAACCTTCTGGAGCCTGAAAAAAAAAGTTCCTAAAGATTCTTGTGGAACCTTTTTTTTAAATTGGTTTTTGTTTTCCGTATGTAAACCCAAGAAGGTTTGAACCCAGGCAAGATCACCACCATCATTTTCCAAACCATTACCAACTATGCTGGGGTCGGCTTCCAGTCTAAACAGATACAGCTGAATAGCCAGTATTATTCATGGAACGACTGCCTATCAGACCTGCACAACACAGTTAGTACTGGGTAATATGATACCCCTTGGTAAGACTGGTTGTCAGACTTTCGGGGCACTAAATACCTGTAAAGACTATCTGTATCTATAGCATCGGTAGTCTGGCGCAATACGTCACGAGCCATCCAAAGACTGACCTTGATAGTCTTTGCCCAACATTAATCACTCATCGACATACTGACCTTAGCAACCGGTGCTTTACCTTGATCGCCCATCCACAGACGGACCTCGGCTACCGTTGCTTTACCTTGATCAGTGAAAACTCAAAACAATGGAATTACTGTGAGTGGCCATGGCTAACCTGGAAGTCTTTAAATAGACTTCGGACCCAGGTTGGTTGCAGCAAGGAAAACTTGTTCAGGTGGAGATTCATTAGTGATTCTGCCCTGGAGTGTAAATGTGGTGCTGCCCCGCAAACGATGCGGCACTTAATATCGTGTCCTGCGTGTCCTGCTGTTTGTTCATTACAGGAACTGAAGGACGCTGCAGAGAGCGCCAAACTAGTGGCTCAGTTCAGGGCCGATACAATTTAGATTGCCATCGACACGCTAAGAAGAAGACTGTGATCTCATTTGAATTGTTAAATAGCATGGCGGTCACGCGAAACAATAGCTTTTTCCCCTACTAAAAATCGCTCAACGCGGCTATAGTAGTTTGTTACACGAAGTTCGAAAAGAATCAATTCCCATACGAGGTATTTAGACGCCCGAGCGTAGCGACGGCGGCTATAGTCCGAGTAGGAATTGATGTCATTCACCCGTGTTAAGCACTCTACTTTTCATTTCGAATATAAGGAAAGTAAACAATAGTTGTATTGTATTTTTGTAAATATTTATTTTCTTATCTGCTCGCCACTTCATAAAGTCATTGTATGTATTTAAGTATCTTTCCTTAGAAATTTCTGGCAAAAGATTTTCGATAACTGTATTCGCCGCGTCTTTAACAAAATCTAGGGTCAATATTTCAGAATCACTTGAACTCATTTTTAATAAGATATAGTCTTAATCCGAGATTTCGGATTTCGGATTTTTACAGAGTTAGTATACCGCCAAATTAGTAGTCTATTTAAAATTATAACTATGGAACACACCGCCTCACTGCCGCGAACTGAACGGGCTTAGGTTTTTTTTTATTCACACTGGCCGTTTATACACTCACAAGACCGCAGCATTTTTTTCTTAATTATGTTAGATTTTTTACAGCCGACTGCCTAACCAAATTTAGTTCTATTTTTAAAATTTATTCCTACCCTAGGGAGGGAAGCAATTACTAAGAATTTTTCCCGCCCAAAAAAAAAAAAACATTTATTTGCAAAAATAAGGTACAGAAGGTTGGTAAAATTGTACAAAATAGTTTTCTTATTCTGCCGTTAATTTCGGCGTGCAAATATAAAATAAAGTTACATATTTTATTTAAATTAATTATTGATCAAAGTCATGCAGTTATTAAACAGATAATCCCATTAAAATTGTATCATTGAAGTAAGTAAATGTCAATATAATAATTAACAAAGAAAAAAAAGAAAAATAAAACGTAAATGGCAATAATAATAATCATGTCAATAAATGGGAGAGATTCGCCCCACAATAACAACATTAATTTAAAATGACCGAGCAATTTACAAAACTTACAATTGATAATATAGAAACTCAAGATGAATGTCAATAATAATAATAACGTCAATAATGGGAGAGATTAGCCACACAATAACAATATTAATTTAAAATGACCGAGCAATTTACAAAACTTACAATTTATAGTCTAGAAACTCATGTACACTATAAAAGCATTTTTCAATTAAAAACCGCGTCAAATTATTTTTAAATCTCGAAAATGGGAGCGTTTTTATAGAATTTGGTATTTTGTTATACAATTTTATGGGTACGTATTTGAATATCGAAGATTAAAATACCTACGCTTAAAATACCAATGTTCAAAACATCGAAAATTAAAATATCGCTTGTATCAAAATGTCGAAAATTGTTATACCTATGCTTAAAACGTCGAAGATTAAAATGCCGAGTTGTTAAAATTTCGAATGATTCAAATTATCGAATTACATTATGCCTAAGTTCAAAATATCAACATTTAATACATCTGAGTATCATCTAATATCTACGTTAAAAATACCTACTAGTTATGTTTTCGATTATTCAATAAAGGAAGAAGGATTTTTTGTTTAATATTTTGTATTATTGTCACTGATTACAAATGTGTTTTATTTTGGGTTTTTATTATGTACGAACAATTAAAGTACATTACATGAGGTTTTCCTTGTTTTTTTTTTTGTAAGCACCTTGTAACTGATTACCATCTAGCAAACAAGCATGCAGCAATCATGCAACATGCAAGCAAGTATGGTTTCTGTCACGGCTCCGGCGCTGCAGGGCTCCGGCAGTCCCACGCCTGCCTCCCGCGGGCTGCCTCGCCCCTCTGCACCTACGCGATTCTAAATTACACTCTAGGGGTAGGGCAGACAAGACTACGTGTAGTCGGTTTTGCAGCGATACGTTTCTGTCACTAACTTTAGTATCACAACATATTATTGACTTTCAAGAAAATATTTTAATTTAAAGACCTCATTTATATGCTTGTACATTGGACACTGATTTTCATGGATAAAATAGGTCGAAATTGTTCCAAAACCTTTTCTTTTGGTTGTTACCCCCTTTTTTTTTTTTTTGCGGATGGGAAATCATCAAATGACTTCTCCCGCTCTGGGCGGAGCGGGAGGGAGTGTCAGACTTGACTGACTAAAACCCATCCAAGTTCCTTCTTAGCCCTTTGTGTTCCAGGGCCGCGGTATCTCTTTCGAGCAACCCGCAGCCCTGGCAGGCATCGGCCCTTTCGGACCCCTTCCGGTTTGCTGACATCTCCTTGAGGCGAGTACGCGCCGTCGACACGGCCTGTCGTCATGAGACGGACGGACGGTGAGCTAGCCCATTACTCACCGTCCACAGGCTCGCGCCTACGGTGGCCGGGGGCCACTGGCTGTTACCCCTAGAGTGTATATAAAAATCCGGAGGCGCGAAGGGAGGGCAACCCCAAGCTGCGGAGGTGAACATGGGTGCCTATCCTTTGTTACGCAAGGGCGAAGGGGTTGCACTTCCCGTAGCGCCGGAGACGTTGCAGAAGCAACCTTTTTCCACTCATACTACTTATATCAAAATTTGTTCTATATTTTAACTTGTACGTATTATTTTTTTTAATTATTGAAAATTAACCCATTTTTACACGTAGGTATATTAATTTTCGATGTTCAAATAATATATGTATCCATCGATATTTAGGACGTTCGATAATCTGTATTTCGATATTTGGATCTTTCGATGTAACTTTTGTAGATATTTAGATTTATTGGACGTAGGTTATTTAACCATTCGATAATATGAACTTTCGTTATTTTAATTTTCGATTTTATGGTCGTTCGAGTCGTCGTCGTTCGTTTCGGTCGTTCGGTCGTTCAAGAAAAAGCTGACCAGTTGGTTGTTGGATAATTGCTTTTATGACATTGGCGAATATACACCGTGTAAATCACCTCATCACGAAGCCGTCAACCAAGCATTCTGTACATGAAACTAAGTAACTTTACGCAAAAATTAATGCTGGGAAATGACTTTTTTTTGGGGGGTGTAAAATCATGTTTTGTGGTAGAACTCAATGTAACGCACTCAAAACATTGTGCTGATGGACGGATTGAATAGTACCGGGGTCGTGGAGGTGTTTAAAGTAAAAATCATACATTAAAAACATGTATTTTAAAAAATAATTGTCAAAAAGTTGGAACTTTGACCCCTAATATCTCCGTAACTAGAAGGTTCCCAGGTGTGGTGTAGAACAAAAAAATGATCGCAATGACAGGGAGAACCAGTGCCTTTCGGCTTCGTTAAGAGGTGTTTTACACCCTTTATGGAATACTGTAACAATCCAAGATGACATGTACCTACTTACTTACTTATTATAACGATTACCTTTTTAATTTTAATTCTAATAATATTACTAATTCATATTGGACTTATTGTATCACAAATCTTAAAATGTATTGGACTGTAAATGACATCTGAATATTTGTACACCACATCTTGTGGTAGAATGTATTGAACTGAACAAAATACTAACACCATACTATGTAAAACTACATTCTCACAAATAAATAAATTCTAATTCTAATTCGATATTTCCATTTTCGATGTTTTGAACATCGATATTTTAACAGTAGGTAATTTAATCTTCGATATTCAAATACGCACCCAATTTTATGCACATAATATAGCTGTTGTTACCTGTAAATGTTAGATTCGTCCTCGGTTGAAATAGCTTATTAGTATACATAGATCGTGGGGCATAGTAGCTTGTCGCTTGCTGAAAAAGTCTCTTATGTTTGAAAACAAATATGCACGATTCTAATATATAAATACATGGTAGTGTTAGTATTTTATATTTCCTAAAGAATGGACGACATGATTCTATTTGCTTCAACCCAAATATAGCTCTTAGACATTTTTTTTTGCATTACGAATGCTTGATCGATCTCCACACAACGACCCCACAGGATAATACCATACCTTAGAGCGGAGGTTATATAGCCGTGGAAAGCCATTATTGCGGCGTTTCTCGATACCTCGCAGAGCTCTATTTATTTTAACACAAATGTCATTTATATGATTCTTCCATGAGCAAAATGTATCTAAATGTATTCCAAGGAATTAAACAGAGTCAGTTTCTGCCAGGGCGACCCCTTTATAAGTTATATTTAGGGCCAGCGGTTTTGATCGATAAGTATGGAATTGAATAAATTTTGCCTTATTAATATTAACTTTTAAATTAGTAGCCTCAAGCCACTCTATGGTTCTTTGAAGAGTAATGTTTATTTCATGTTCGTTCGAACTTTTATCTTCTCCTTTGATTATAATTGTAGTATCGTCGGCAAACAATACACATTTATGATCTATCACTTCCGGGAAATCGTTTATGTATAGCAAAAACATTGGTGGCCCCAATATACTGCCCTGTGGCACGCCATATCTATTAAACATTAACGAAGATTGGAATGTTTCCAACGTTTTAGTTTGGTCATTATAGTTCGTCATCTCCACTGATTGTACTCGGTCGGACAAATAAGATTTCAGCCAGTTATATGCCGTTGCTCTGATTCCATATCTAGAAATCTTTTCCAATAATCGTTCATGGTTCAAAGGTAGGAAGTAGCATAGTAGTATGAGAAATAAAAAGAAGTTTTCTGTTAAAAAATCGAATACACTGAACATCCACCAACCAACACGGGTCTGGCTGGATTATGGCCAACCTCATGCCGATAAGAACATCCTGGCATAAGCTCCACAAGTTGCTCAGCCTGCCTGAGACGGCCGGACGACATCGTACGCCATTCAATAAAATTACAGTACTATTAACGAAGACGCTGCGCATGTTTCCACATCACCACCTGATACGCAGTGTCCCGGTGTATCACGATGTGTGTAAAAGACGGTAGCTTCGCGCTACTGACCGGCCCACATCATCCGCCGCCATGCTGCGCCGCCGTGACGTCTTCACAAGAAAATATGTAGCTCGAGCATGTAACGAACCACTCAGTACACTAAATATAAATGTCCCTGTCGTATTATCACCCTAATGGCCTGTTGTGATATGCTATTATCACGGCTATACATCATGAGCTAGTGTGAAACTAAAGCTTAGTATTTCACACAATCATCAAGTTATAAGACATTGAATGGAACGACATCTTCTACTTCGATATTAGAAGCTGTAAATAAATTCACCCTTTTAGGCCTGGACATAGATTCACACATGGAAATCACATATTCAAAAAGTAACAACAAAATTATCCAAATTTTCATTCGCTCTCCGAGAAATCAAGAAAACAACCGATCTCAAAACAGCACTAGTAACATATTACGCGTACGCATTTGCATGCCTCAAATATGGAGTTATCTTGTGGGGAAATAGTACAGCCGCGCCTACATTATTCACTCTACAGAAGAAAATTATTAGAATAATAAAATAATTATGTTTTAACATACCAACTGTTACATGTTCACATTATGGAATGCAATAAAGTATTGAGTAGTGAGTACTTATAAGCAAGGTGAAGCCAATAGAATCTAGAATGCTGTAATAATGCCCAGTGAAGCGCTCAGGCAGAACCGCCACACTTGTAACTTTCCCTTACACTCGTACCGAGCTGAGGGCGCAAAAAATTTAACTGAAAGCCCTAGACTATAAATCGTCATTAATCAGAAAGTTGTGATCGTCACCCGCTGACACAATGTACCGCGGGCGTTGTGCGGTGGAAGGGGCGACCACTTCATTATAATCAATCAAAACCTCGCAGTTACATCCAGGCCTTCCTTTGTGGATACCTTTATACCTCGCCCAAGCTTAGGGGCTCCATGGTATTATAATTATATTATAGCTCAATTTTGCAGCTTAAAGGTTGCCACAATTTAAAATGTTACTAGCGGAAAAACCGGATTGGTCCCTATGCCAATAATTGTTAGCATGGTTCGTCAAAATTTGATTACAGCGACAGTAGTATTGCATAGTGAAGTAATGCGCGGCGCATGTACTTGTTACTGACGCGGCTCATACATTCCACTCAATCATTCCTGTCATTGCACCAGTGCGATGTACTCGCTCATTACAACTATCTATTCTGCAGATAAAGGCGCGTCACACTGCGATGTTAATATTGTAATAGATGAGATGGCATAACTCGATATCAACATGTACAGGCAATCTGTGGATCAGTTTGCATAGTAAGCAGGCAGTTGATTATGCAGCAGCTATATTACATTACTGGTAGTTGATAGCGGATCTGTTTCTACACAAACATGCATAATTACTAACTCTACAGGAATAGTGTTAGTTCACACTGAATGTCTGTAAATGGTTCATGACGTAGGCACCTACTATGGCCGCCAAGTTAAAAGTATCTTATACATTTTGTTTGTAATTTCAAAAAGACTACTTTTTACCGCATGCATGAAAGTATATGCGGGACTTATTACATTATTGTTGAGTTATTGCTGGAAGAAGCCATACCTGACGAATGGTGCAGGAGTTCGCTGGTGCCTATCTTAATATTTATACAAAGGAGATGTGCTTAAGTACAATAACTATAGAGAAATAAAGCTAATGAATGACACATAGTATGAAAGTTTGGGAGAAAGTTATTGAAAGACGACTAAGCGAAAAGAGCGAAATTTCAATAAAATGGAGCTAACTGTCTTGTGTGGGCATGTGATGAGGAGGGACGAATCGCATGTGGCTAAAATACAACAGCTAGTATCGAATAAGCACAAATCTCCGACGATGTACTAGGGCTGCAGAAAGCACTGAGGGGTGCACGCGGGGTGCTGAGGGTGCACGGTGAATGGGGGGAGGGCGGTGCTGGCTCAGCTCTACACAATCTAATTCCGGCGTCTCGCCGAGGCTTTTAGCGTGTCCATAATAACGCATTTATGTTTTTAATCTCAGCAAAGGGTCACAAACTCACAATGGAATCTTACAGCCTTTTGTTTAAATAATGTTATTTTTAGTCACAGTGCGGTGACGGTTACTTACCTAATTGACAGAGGGAAGACGAAAAACTCCGCGCCTCACGAAACAATAGAAAAAAACAGGCCAAGCGTGAGTCGGCATCGCGCACAAAGGGTTCCGTTGCACCAAACAATATTTTTAACGCTCATTCATAAGTCAATTTGCACTCAACAGCAAAACGAAATTTATTTTTCATATATTAATGAAAACAAAAAAAAACTGCTGCAATTTTACGAAAATGTCCCATATCTCAAAAAAATATAATCAACCATTGACTGAAGTTGTAATTTTTTATGAGCTGTCGATAAATACCACATAGTTATTTGGAGACACCGCACTCAGTACATTATTCTACATAGAAATTTTTCATCGGTTATTTAAAATAAAATTTGTCACTTCAATCTTCAGTGACTTTATCATAATATGTCGTGGCACTAGCAATAAGTCAGACATTGAGCGTCGGGTAAAGGAAGGTCCTGCCGCCGCCGCCGAGCGCCAAGCGCGAGCCATCGAGAGTGTATCAACGGCGCGTGGTGGGGGCACATGTTGGCCCGAAGGTTTGCATGTTGTAGTGAGAAAGTTAAAATAACGCCTTTCAAAGCTTACTACCAAGTCTCCTACACGTGCAGCCAGTGGACCAATTATACTCAGCAGACCACCAGTTCTGTATGGTGTCGGACGTTAAGAATAGCACCATCCCATATCTTCCCGTGGGTGTCGTAAGAGGCGACTAAGGGACTTGCCAGAGAATGGGCAGCAGCGTTCTCTGTGCTTTTTGCAACAACCGTACTGCGATCGCCAACCCGTCTGCCAAGCGTGGCGATTATGGCAAAAACCCCCCCTAATGAGCGCAATACAAAAATGGCCCCTAGTACCCGGCAGCCCGTCCACCCTCGACTATGGTAGCGGTCGAGGTAATGGCGTGGCAAGGGGTGCGAAGAATCTCCGGAAGAGATCCGGCTGCCTATACCGACGACTTGACCTGGCAACATACAACACGCGAACACTCCGAACTGACGAGAAGATAACCGAACTCGAGGAGGAATTGAGCAGGTTGCGATGGAGTATTGTAGGATTATCTGAAGTCCGAAGAGAAGGGGAGGACACGATGATCCTGAAATCCGGCAACCTACTCTATTTCCGAGAGGGTGACCGGCAGTCCCAGGGTGGTGTTGGGTTTATCGTCCACAAGTCCCTTGTGAATAACGTGGTGAAGATAGAGAGTGTGTCGACCAGGGTGGCGTACCTGATACTCAGAATATCCTCAAGATATTCGCTGAAGGTCATACAGGTCTACGCCCCGACCTCGGCACGCCCCGACGACGAAGTGGAGACCATGTATGAGGATATCTCCAAAGCCATGCATGGTTTCAAAACTCACTTTACCGTTGTCATGGGGGACTTCAACGCAAAACTGGGCAAACGAGACGGAGATGAGCTGCAGGTGGGGCAATTTGGGTTTGGATGTCGGAACCACCGGGGACACCAACTGGCTAGTTTTATGGAGAAGGAGGGCCTCTATATGATGAACTCCTTCTTTAGAAAGCGTGAGCACAGGAAGTGGACCTGGCAGAGCCCCGATGGTGCAACTAAAAATGAGATCGACTTCATCCTGTCAACCAAGAAGCAAATGTTCAATGATGTCTCTGTGATCAATTCGGTGAAAACTGGGAGCGATCACCGCATGGTAAGAGGCACATTGAACATCAATATTAAGCTTGAAAGGTCTCGACTGATGAAGTCTACGCTCCGACCAGCACAGATCCAAATCCAAAACCCCGAGAGCTTTCAGCTTGAACTCCAGAATCGTTTCGAGTGCCTAGTAAGCTCAGTGGACGAATGCAACGATGGATTTGTGGAAACTGTCCGTACGACAGGGTCTAAGTTCTTCAAGACCCGTCGTGCACAGAAGAACAAAAAACTCTCTGATCATACTCTCAAGCTCATGAAGGAACGGCGTGAGATGATCCTGCAGTCTTCAGACGACGCGTGGAAATACCGGCAGCTCAATAGACGGATCTCTAAATCCTTGAAGAGCGACCTCCGCCGCTTTAATACCGAGCGTATCAAAGACGCCATTGAGCGGAATAAAGGCTCAAAGGTATTTGCAAGAGATCTGGCTATTGGGCAGAGCCAGCTCACGAAACTGAAGACCGACGATGGCAGAATCGTATCCGCCAAACCGGAGCTACTGAGGGAGATCGAGAGATTCTATGGGCAGTTGTACACGTCAACCAGGAAACCCGTTGTAAATCTAGCGAATGACCCAAGAGCTAGACTGACCCGACACTACACCGAAGACATCCCGGACCTCAGCCTGTATGAGATTAGGATGGCTCTGAAACAGCTTAAAAACAACAAAGCACCGGGTGATGATGGAATTACGGCCGAACTTCTGAAGGCGGGTGGAAAACCGGTTCTTAAGGCCCTTCAGAAGCTGTTTGATTCCGTCATACTCGAGGGGAAAACGCCACAGGCATGGTGCAGGGGTGTGGTGGTACTCTTCTTCAAAAAGGGCGACAACGCCCGGTTGAAGAACTATAGGCCCATCTCACTTCTGAGCCATGTCTACAAGTTGTTTTCAAGAGTCATCACGAATCGTCTCGCGCGCAGGTTTGACGATTTTCAGCCTCCCGAACAAGCCGGATTCCGAAAAGGTTTTAGCACCGTAGACCACATACATACGCTGCGACAGGTTATACAGAAGACCGAAGAGTACAACCTGCCTCTCTGTTTAGCGTTTGTGGACTACGAGAAAGCCTTCGATTCGATCGAGACTTGGGCTGTACTGCAGTCTCTCCAACGGTGCCAAATTGATTATCGGTACATCGAGGTGTTGAAGTGTTTGTACAAAAACGCCACCATGTCAGTCCGACTTCAGGACCAGACCTCGGAACCTATCCCTCTGCAACGAGGTGTGAGACAAGGAGACGTCATATCTCCGAAACTGTTCACCGCTGCACTGGAAGATGTCTTCAAGGTTCTGGACTGGAGAGGGCTAGGCATCAACGTTAATGGCGAGTACATCTCTCACCTTCGATTTGCCGACGATATAGTGGTCATGGCTGAGACCATGGAGGACCTCAGTACAATGCTCGATGACCTCAGTAGAGTTTCCGAAAGAGTGGGTCTTAAAATGAACATGGACAAAACCAAGGTCATGTTGAATGCCCATGTAACACCCACTCCTATCAAGATCGGAGACTCTACTATCGAAGTTGTAGACGATTATGTCTACCTGGGACAAACGGTCCAGTTGGGTAGGTCTAACTTCGAGAAAGAGGTCAATCGTCGAATCCGACTCGGCTGGGCAGCGTTCGGAAAGCTGCGTGGTATCTTCTCGTCCAACTTACCGCAGTGCCTCAAGACGAAAGTCTATGACCAGTGTGTGCTGCCAGTGATTACATACGGGACCGAAACGTGGTCGCTCATAATGGGCCTCATCAGAAGGCTCAAAGTCACCCAAAGGGCAATGGAGAGAGCTATGCTCGGAGTTTCCTTGCGTGATCAAATCAGAAATGAGGACATCCGCAAGAGAACCAAGGTTACCGACGTAGCCCGAAGAATTGCCAAACTTAAGTGGCAGTGGGCAGGGCACATTGCTCGCAGAACAGATGGCCGATGGGGCCGAAAAGTTCTGGAATGGCGACCGCGAACCGGGAGACGATGCGTTGGAAGGCCTCCCACTAGGTGGACCGATGACCTGGTGAAGGTTGCGGGGATCCGCTGGATGCGTGTCGCACGGGACCGGTCAATCTGGCGACACTTGGGGGAGGCCTATGTCCAGCAGTGGACGTCTTTCGGCTGAAATGATGATGATGATGATGACCACCAGCGACCTATGGGTCCAGTATTATGGGATATTGATGGTGCTGCCCCGATTCTGCAGTTCATCTGGTATGTTCGCGCAGGCACACGTCGACGACTTGAAAGTCGTCGACGTGTGCCTGAGTTTCTAACGATCGCGTGAACGCGATCGTAAGAAAGAAGTCTGCGTCGTTGCTCTGCAGAATATAGGGCAGCACCAACTTCATCCTGAAGACTATAGCAGGGAGATACGACTCCCCGATATTTAGGGAGTGTGTTCGTAGATGCCGAAATAGTTAGTAAGTTTGTAACTTACATAGTTTATAATTTTATTTCGCTAACCTTTTATGGAAGCTGCTTGTCCGAAATAAAAGTATTTTTTTAGGGTTCCGTACCCAAAGGGCCAAACGGGACCCTATTACTGAGACTTCGCTATCCGTTCGTCCGTCCGTCCGTCTGACACCAGGCTGTATCTCATGAACCGGGATAGATAGCCTGTTGAAATTTCTACACATTATGTATTTCTGTTGATGATAATATAACAACAAATACAAAAAATTGAATAAAAGAAATATTTAAGGGGGCTCTCATACAAAAAAGGTTTTGAGATAGAGATTTTTTTTGCTCGTTTTTATGAATGGTACGGAACCCTTCGTGCGCGAGTCCGACTCGCACACGGCCGGTTTTTTTAATTACCATTTTAGTCTTATGTTTTTCTTAGTTCTGTCCAAACTGACGAGCATGAATAATGCATGGTACATACATTAGGTAGTGAACTGAAAGGCGATAGGGACCGAGTCTGTAACGTTATCGCAAAGCCCCCGCCCCGGGCAGATCTTGATGAAGCCGCGCAAAATCTGCGCCCTGATCATTAACTGAGATCATAATAAGAGATGGAAAACAAACTCCAGCCAACTGTCAACAGCCAATGGCAATAGGCAGCAAAAGGGACATTCTGAACAAATCACTAACTACAGCAAACCGCAGGTAATATGAATTGTATATGGAAGGAGGTATTTAACTTTAATATCTATTTAACAAAATGGAATAAACTGTGTACTCAGCTAAGTTGGGTATTTATTGAAGCGTTTGTAGTTTTGCAAAGTTATCAGTTATCTCCAGATTACCTAATGCTTATAGAATCAAAGTGAAGTGGTGTCTTCGACTCATTCACGTGTACCGAGGAGCTGTAGAACCACTTACACTGACCTTAAAACACCTCATATTAAATATCTCTAGAAGCCGCAGATCCGCAGGTACAGACAAGAAATGCGATATGGTATACAATGATTTAGTCTCTTACCTTACTGGCAATGTAGGTAATTAATAGTCCATTGTTGGCGCGCGGCAAGCAATGAATCACGCGCGTGTAATTTATGTAATGTGCGCCATCTTACCTGTTTACCTTCATAACTTCATAAATCCCCGAAACTCATATCGCAGCAAGGCGAGTGACAGGGGGCGCGCGGGGATTGCCACGAGCCGCCTTTGTCGCCAGCCGGTCACTGTCACACTAACATACTCTACGTAGGTCACTAGTTACTACTACGAAACATAGTTTAGTGCTGTGCTATTTTTACAGTCCATGTACACAAAAACAAACAGCCAAGAAGAAGGAAACAGAAGAATATGGCCAAAGGTACCTTCTTTTTTTTTGTGATGTTTTAAAACGTGTTACATTTTACAAGAGTTTGTTTGAAACATTCCGATCCACAAAAGTGTAAAGAGATTAAAGCGTACATAATGTAAGTACGGCGGATCCGTGGAAGCACAATAACGATGTTTGTAGTACTTTACAAAGTTTTATTTTATTACGAGCAGACTACGTGGTTACTTAGCAGTGTCCGGCGCGGCAGCCACGCAACACAGAAGACAAACAGGAGCACCAGTGACAACGTGTCATACTGAACTGCTGGACAAAATGACAGGTAGGGATCGGAAATAATTTGAAAATTAACTCTCCTTGATGAGACGTTTTTATCATAAAAAAAACTGGCTGCACGGTGCGGTGGCAGAAGGCGTAGTTTTTTTGTCAACCTGGGACCAAAGTGTTATTATGATGCACAATATTTCTAGCCCAGCCTTCTAAAACAAAAAATAGTAATAGTTGCCCTTCTATACCGTGTGTCTAGTGTGTAAGTATGGGCTGTGTTGGTGTCGGGGCTGCGGGTGTTGTTGGTGTTCAACAAACAATAGAATGCGCCGGAGAGTGCCGGCTCAGCGGTGCTCAGAGCCCTCCGGCAGCAGCGGTGCGGGCCGGCGCGACACTTGCACCGTGCAAGGCACCGAGATACAAGCGCACTGCACCCCGAACCGCCGTGCTCTCTGATTGCTCTCTGATCTCGACTCTGATTTTATGTCCGCATTTAATTACATAACGTTTACAACTAGCAGCTCACCAAGCAGCTCTATAACCTATACAATATTTGCGTCAATAGATAAGAAATAATATTTAAAACTTGATCATACAGGCGTTCAGCTTACTCCAACTGTCGAGTCAATCAAAAAATATCTTCGTACGCAAGTTTTTGATTTTCTTTATGAGCATGTAATTGTGATTGTACCGTCGACATCGCTTCAAAACGTTGCCCACGATCGGATCAACAAGAGCCATACAATCATACAGTGGGTTGTATACTGTGTGGGTACAGTTCGGTTACTATTGATATAGAAGTACTGTGGGCGCTACAGAGGTCGCGGGTTCCAGTAAAAGCGACCGTATTCAATTTTTCTGCTGCGCTGTTTGCATGCAGGCACGGGAGCAGAGGGATAAACTCGCACATAAGTATAACTATTACATCACCCGTTCTGCAATTACACTTGTCTTCTTATGTGAATTAGCCTTATTTCCTGTAATTTCATTTCCTTAATTCCTGTGTACCTTTCTCTGTTTTTTTTTTTTTTATCCAAAACAGCAAGGTTGCAGGAGTTGCCCTAAAACATAATATAATAATATGATGAGACAGCAACTTTGTGGATTTTATCACACATAATCTAGACCAACGTCGAACATGTACTAGAATCTTCCTGGAGCTGAAAACAGCCTAGTTATGAGGAAATTGTAAATGGGAATTGGTGGTGATGCAGTTGAATGATTCGTTGATCAGATCAGATCACTTGACAACTGCTAAAACGATTATATACGTGGATATCAAAACTTCAACCTGTTAAGTAAACAGCATGATTTGAATCCTTTCTTAACAAGTGTGTCGTCGGCCAGAAGGTGCCTGAGCTTTAGCTTTTTTAATTAAGATAGGTATATTTTTCTAACATATAAAATTCTCGTATCGCGGTTTTGTTACCAAACTCCTCCGAAACGGCTGCACCGTTTTGTATGAAATCTAGTGTGCATATCGGGTAGGTCTGAGAATTGGCCAAAATCTATTTTTCATACCCCTTAAACCCATCAAAATTTCCTCGCGAACGAAGTCGCGAGCAGCAGCTAAAATAATAATAAGCAGCGAAAAATTAATCTTGGAGTAAATTAAAACGATATAGGATAGTTTTCACAAAAGCTTGTCGCGTATAGTTTTTATAGCATGTAGCATTCACGCGACAAGCTTTTTCAGTGCATCATTATAAACGCTCGTTATAAAAAAAAGGTTTTTGTAACTTGTGATTTTTCTTTATTGTGGGCAGCGCTGTGTTGTTTGTTCACACTCCTTTTTTTACATTCTGTTTTTTATAAGTGAAGACTTGTAAAAAACGTACGTGAGACTGCCAGCCAAGCTGGCAGTCTCACGTACTATTTTTTTATCTGTTTTTTTTTAGCTGTTAGTCTTCCCTAGATGATAAATGAATAAATAAATATTGAACATTGTAACTATAAGTGGGTTTTCTGCAGGCTTCTCTGTCAGTGAGTGGTCTCCCTCAGCTCCCATAGCGCCCGTATGTTGGGAGCAGTCGCCACTAAGCGCCAACAGACCGCCACATACTTTTACTGAAGAAATTTTTTCATCTTTCTTTTTTTTTTTGTTTTGCTATCATGCAGTCCAAAAAAATATGAAGAACAATTTTTTTTACAATGTTAGGTGATGAATAGGTACAAATATTATAATTATGGGTTAGGCAAGTAAAACCTCCATGATTCCTTCAAGATTGCTCTATTTACTGGCAGTCGCATTGGTCACGCATATTAAGACAATACAGACTCCAGAGTTACATTAAATTCTAAGTTCGCATTTTCATGAAGTGTCTCTAGGCCATCTTGTACATTCCTTTGCTTAATGAAGAATGTCCTTTGTCTACAGAGGTACTAACTGTGCCGTATAACTCACTTTAGATGCGACTTCGTAACCTTTGTAACTGCGAGTAAGCAAATCTGTCGCGCTGACACGGACGGATGTGACGTTACATCGTGACGTGGCTGTTATGTCGTCATCACACTCCGACCGACTCCTCAACGTCATAATGTAGCAATAAATAAAGCAGACAAATGACGAGTATGCGTTGAGAGAGTGAGCCATGACATCACATGTAACATGTAATGTGTTCTCGTATTTTTTGGCGCGATATTTAATCAATGTCAAACTTGGATTTGGCTCACATCACTAATTTGAATTAATCTGTGTTCAGAGCGTGTGTTTGTGAAACATTCTATCTATATTAGAGTTGAGAATGTGTGCAAGTTGGTGTTACCCAGAGTGATCAGGTGTTGGAACTCCAACTATGCAGTTATTACGTAGAATTAGTAAATAGTGTTGGTTGATAAAGTGATAGTTCCCACAGACGCGAGACGTGCTAATTCCCGAAAGCAGAACATAACGCTAAACGCACTGCTGTCAAAACGTTTCATTTGGAATCAGTTCAGTCGTCCCTCTATGGACTTCTCGGGTAGTTTATAAGATTTCCCCAGGGTTTAGCACATCGGGTTGGAAAGATTTTTACACCCAGTTCTAATTGACAGACAACACTTCGCAAAACCGAACTCTCTCTCCGAAAACAATTAACGGCTACTTAGACTATCCGCCCATGTTACCATTAGCTGAGAATTGACTTCTTCTTGTCTTGAAAAACTCTTTTCTGACAGTTTTAGGTGATGGTGGTTTTTAACAAAGGTATTATTATAATGACATCCAGAGGTTAATGTACCTTATATCAGTCTCGCGATTTCATAGAGCCTTTACTCAGTATTTCAAGCGGGCCGTCCGATATGTCATGTTACTTTGATAGACCGCCGACGATCTCTGACCACTGTTCGCGTTACTTGCGTTTAAACAGGAGTCTAACACAGTCGTGTTCGGGATTAAATAATCGAGTAACATTACTCGTAATGAGTTGCGGTGCATCTTTGGTTCACTATTACTATTTACTCGTGTGAATTTTCCGTCGGTGCAGCGATGCTGTGACTCAAGTAAATAATACCGAATGTTTTTATTAGTAAGTACCACCACAGGTCCTCCTCTCAGATTTATCATTATGATCCTTGTTACCTTGTGCCTTTTGTAGCCTCGGAGCGGACTGGTATTCTTACGGAGCAAGGGCGAGGAACTTATTTATATGGAACTATTTGTATAAGTTATCTGCGACGCGTGACGCTGCGACGAAGTGACGCGTAAGATTTATGTACATTACGCACAAAATACATTTATTCCGAGTCAAGGAAATGTTCAGTAAAAGCATTCCCGTCCTTACATTATGTTCAGAAATACGCGAGAAGAGATAAATCATCATCAGACAAGCTTGTCCCGCGGTGTGCGGTGGGGTGACTCCTCATGCGAATAAATATCACTGAAAATAAACACATACCCCATATTTTGACAAGGAGGAGGACTACGAAAACTTATAACAAATTATACAAGACACGTCACAGACAGAGACAAGAAAACTTCCGTTAGGGATTGTGATGTACGTATTATTAAATTTAGTAGTTAAGGTAGATATAAATTATTGTTAAGAACTGATATTAAGATTGTGGGTAGGGCTACAATGTAGCTGAGCGCTGGCTCTGTGTGTCAGTCGGATTATACTTGTAACCGTGAACAGCTGTTTTATTCCTGGACCCCGTATCCCGACATCCCGGTGTGCTCCAAACACTTCAGGGATAACGGAAATTCTAAACCTAATTCTTACAAGTCAATTCAGGAGATCACAAGAAAGTAACTCAACCAGTAGAACAAAGTTCTGTTCACATGAACACTGTAATGATGCGTCAAGCGGTCTGCCCCCCTCCCTCGCTCTCACACAACTGTCGTCATGTTATTATGTAAATGTGAACGAGTGCGGCGCCAATTAGCGCGGGCGACCTGCCGCGCGGGTGATGTGAGTCGCGCGGCTGCTCGCCCCGGGCAGCGGTCATCATAATTCATATTCAGCTAATTACGTCGCCGGATGATCGCTAAAACGCGCGGTTCGTACATCATTGTCCCCACGTTTGTTGCTAATATCTAACTAGCTGTTAAATACCAACTGAGCAATCCTTCATTTTCAGTTTAATTAATTTATGCGATAATTACGCCAGCTGCAATACTGTCATTAACATGAAGTCATTATTACTCGTACAAAATATTCTCTGTATTCTGTTTGTTAGTTAATCGCATATTTCTGACATTTAAACACAGTAGTATGATGGGGTCCAAAGTGTTAGTTTATTTGCACGTAGCGGGGGCGAGGGGATTCTCCCTGCGACATGTATGAACATGTGCATAGCGGTCGGTCGACGCAGGCCGCCGCTGCTATTTGTTATGCTTCGACCTCAGATTAAAACCTCCGATTCAAAAGAACCGGAACCGAAGGTGTAATAATAATCGGAAGTTCCGACTTAACGGAGTCGGAGTCGAAGCTCCGTAACATCCCTGGTATATACATACTTAAGGGTGCGCTACAGACTATCAAAACTGAACATGTTTGTCATCATAAAACATGTTTTTCAGCAAAAAATATCAGAGAAACATGTTCAGTTTGATGGTCTGTAGCACACCCTTAAGGATGTATATACCCTTTCCGTTACACCCTGTAGAGATCAACAGCTGCGAGCAGTCTTTTTCTACTGGAACACTTTAAGTTATAATATTTATTTTATATCTTTTGATAGATTGAACCGATTGCAATGAAACAAAAACTAAATGTTACTTCAAGTTACGCACAATTGTTGTGTATAAAACTTATCTACATTGCTTTCGTACAGTTTACGTGATGCCCGAACAAATAAACAGACGAACAGACAAAAATTCGAAAAATGCTGGAAATAGGTTCTCTTGGTTGTGCTTTAACACTCTGGCTATTTTTTTTGGATATATTTTCGATGTAAAAAAACGACTTTTCAACAGATTTGTTATATGTATAGACAGATAAAAAAAAATAGTAGCCCACCGGGAATAAGGTCCAAGCTATCAGCGGTCAGGGCTCCAGAGAAAGAAACCTCCTAATAATATGAGCCGTCTCCAGGAGTACCGCTTTCTCAATCAAGCCCTTGATCCAGCTGCCTAACGAGAGCCTCATCAGATATTGGTCGAGACTCTTGGCAATTAAGCCATTAGCTGATACGACTATCGGCACAATGATTGCAGAGTCCACATCCCACATGTCGACAACCTCGTGAGCCAGGTCCAGATACTTGATGTGCTTATCCTACCAGAGGCCTGTGGGCCTCGAGGTCCGAGACCGTGCGCGTTATGCTGCTGCTCTTGTTAGCATGTTTTAAAAAAATCGTAGTTCATCAAATCGTAAATTAATAATTACGTCTGTCACTTGAAAGTTTGCTTAACGTCTTCGTATTTCTGAGGTTTTTGATATTCCTTATGAATATCATGGTATATCATTAGTTTTTATAGGTTTTTGTAGCTGTGTACATGCGATAAAGTAGTACGGTTGGACGATTAAAAACAGGACTTTTATAAATTTATTTGCGGCATTATCGATTGACGTTTTCTTTTAATAAAACGCGCTGATACGATCACATGACACGTGTACACTAACGCACTAACAGAAAATTTAAGTTTGTTGCCATAATTGAAGATGCTAAACATTCTAGCTCTTGCTATCTTGGCCACAATCACAGCCAATAATCTAACGTCGAGACTAGTTCTTATCGTATTCAATGTAAACCGTGTTATCCAAGCAACCCTAAGCAAAACATTCATGCAGCAAAAGTTTTGATCACTTTCCTTCTTCTAATAATGTTTTGAGAAAACAATCTTGTTAACTGCAAAACGGAGGGATGTACCTAAACTTTCGAATTTAGTCATGCCTGACTAATCCTCATAGGCATGACATGACGGAGGATCTTTCGGTATAAATAACGTGACTTGAGTGTGTCGCAAAGTGATTTGTCGCGCCTATCACCCGCGTCCAGCGCGTCCCGTCGTCCCACGTCCCGCGTCCCGCACCCCACGCCCACTGTCGCGGGCGTGCAGTCCGGGGCGAGCACATCCCACGCCGAACTAATTAGCCGATCCCAGTGGCCGCGAGATTAAAAGCTATGACTACGCAACAAAACACAGAAGATCTAACAGTGTGGTTAGAACTGCTAATAAACCTCTAAAATTAAAATAATCATATCAATAACTACTAGCTCGGCCATCACCATCTCCCGTAGACGAAACATTATAGAATCGAATGCACCAGGATGTGCAGTCTCCCACCGGCTGGTCGTGGTGCTGCTCCCAATCGGTCGCCTGTCGACATCTATCATGTTATTAAAGAGCAGTGACCGTTCAGTCGAAGACGGGTCACCATACACATGAACAGCCCAGAACATCCAGTTCCACGCCGTGACACGCTTGCTGAGTGGTACTTCTTCGCGTGTCACGACGGCGTGCCCACGTCACGCTCACGCACGATACACGTGAATCTTTTAAGCCGGAACAGTCCCTTTCACCCTTCTCATTATTTTTTTACTTTTACAAACCATTTTAGATGTGGCTTTCATAAAATTAATTCTAGCAACTTTATAAATATTACCTTCCGAGTAATATTATTGGGAGCTATTTGAAGTTTAGTTCAAATCACGGGCCGCTCCTTCGCAGCGCCGCGTCGGGCGTCTATTTATAAATTAGTAAAGTGGTTCCGGCCATGTAACCAAGTTTTTGCTCATATATAACGCCGCCATAAAAGTTCCCTAATTAATTAAAAGACTTACTTTTAAGTTTGTGTCGTTTGGTGCAAGTTAGTTCGTAGCGCTTCCTGTGTATTGGCGCCCACCATCGCCGGTCGCCGGTCGCTGGGCGCCGGACCCAGGTGACTGGTACTGCGACACTATACAACACCTTTATTGCTTGCCATTTATTTTGGAGACTGCGTACCTGCGCCGAGAATAGCAACCATTAATCAAACCGTGGGGGTTTGTTTTCTTTGACAAAACAAACTCAGCTGAAATTGTAAACCTTCGTAAAGTTTGCAGTTGAATAAACAAAGTGGTAATGAATTTCTTAAGACTCCCGGCTTCACTACTTAGATCAATATTTACCTTTGTAGTGCTGGCTTATCCAATCGGCTATCGGCGATAGTTGGCGGCGCGCCAGACGCGAACACTTGCCTAGAAAGACGCTAACGTGAATAGAGGTGCCTTCGGGGAAAGTTGCAAACCAAAAAATATACAAGAAACGGAAGAGGGAGATCGTGATTGTGGCGCGCGGCTGGCGTTGCAGGGGGTGAAGGGAGGGGCTGCAAGTGGCATCAGACAGACAGACGTCTGTCCATCCGTATGTCACAGCCATTTTACTCCGAGACTATTAGAACCACACAGTTGCCATTTGGAGGGTAAGTGGTTTTTCAACACTCGGACTCGTTTATGATCACTGAAAATCGGCGCGTTTGTGAATCTCGCGCGCCTAAAGGAGATGTCAGCAAATGGGAAGGGGTCTGCGAGGGATGCCTGCCGGTGCTGCGGGACTGTTCGAAGGAGATACCGTGGCCCTGGAACACACAGGGCTAAGATAAGCACGAAATCGGGAACGTTGAGCATCTTCGTGGGGACGATTACAAAGTTTGACCACTGACTCTAGCATTCCTACCACCCACCTCTGGCTCTGTTGTCGAGTGTCACGTTACATTACATACGATGCAGTGTGTAACACGTTACGTGGCAGAGGTTCGCACCGCAACGGACCCTGCAACAAACTGATGTTCTGGCACTTACTTGCGCCATCGATACACGACGAGAACAAGCCCGCAGCTGGGCACTTGTATCTCCTACATCACATTATTCACGCTGATGGTGCTCCTCACAGTTGTCCCACAGTCTGTACATAGTTTACAACTCCGTTAGGGAGAGTTGGAGACGCAAAGAAGTTTTACTTCAAGTACCTAACATCTACTTATTGTATAAAAACTTCTAACGCCAACTGACACTAAAAATTTGTTTCCAAAATCCGCGAGCTTGAACTTCTAGGAAAAAAAGTACAACTCTTTGTAACTATCATTTTAGATCTTTGACAATTTCTTTCCTTATTTCAATATTATGAATCACATTTACATCACAGTAATCCAGTTGTCTTGTTGGGGAGACAATACTTAATAGTTAATATTCAAGTAAAAACATTTGGTCTGGTTTTCAAGAAATGTGAATTCTCTACAGTCTACAGTAAATAGTTTCTTGGAATGAATATGCAAAGTTTCCAACCATCCGAGCCAGTGTTTGGGCAGCATCCGTCAGGTAGCGTCGGGTAGCGAAGAAACAGACTCGTCTGCGACGGACAAACAAATTTCGATATGAAAAGCAAATAATAACAAAGTTATCGCTGGAGAACGCGAAGCTCTGGGCTGTGAGTCTGTGTCCCACGCGAGAGGTGCGCGCGATAGCGCTGCGGTGCGATACTGTCTGTGTACAAACATTTCATCACACTAAAATTTTCAACATTAATAAGAATAGCTGCTGTTGTCTACGAGACAGACGTAACACTAATCAGAGAGAGCTTTAGAAAGAGAAGTAAGTGACTTTTGCCAAGATGTGGGACTGAGTTCAGCTATTAAAAGAAAGCCAAATTTATTAGTTTGCTACTCAATTTCATATACGAATTTGTCTCTACGTGATCTGCGCATGTCCCGCGTCTATATCGCATAGCGTCGGGCGCTCACACGCTCACACAGGACCGTGGCAGCTACCGTCATCACGAGTTTGACGCGCCCCGATGTTAATCTGCGGAATTGGAAATTAAAGATTACGATCTTTTGTCGACAGACTTTATATGATCACACAAAATTAAATATTGAAAAATATGTTGTGAGTGTTGTGATCTTGTCGGTCTGCCCATGACACGACGTTACCTGAACGGACAGCTGAACACAAACCTCCAATAGATGCACTAATAAACGATGAAGGTATTTCCTCGCTTCGCACACAGATTGTATATCGCAGTAGCCAACAAACCTAATAATAAAGTTTGCTGAATGAAACCTCATAACTACGAGATGAGTACCAGGGTTGCAGATATTTTGGGAGCTATTTTAATAACGGAAAACCAATGGAATGCCAGAAGCAGCCCGGATAAACCCCCTCCCCCCTCCCCTTCCTCGCTCTTCGATCGACACCCGCGGTAAGCAGCCCAACTTGTTACAAGTTGCAACGATGAGCCTTACGCAGAAAGAAACAACATTAACTAATTAATTGATGCCTGTTTACTTAACAAGCCATTTAAAGCATTGCTATAGTTAAAGGACATTTATTTATTTATTTATTAACCACCAATTATAGCATGTCTAGTCTGTAATATATGAACCAAAAACCCAGACTCGATTGGGACTAAATGGGCACCAGTAGTTTAATTATAATTATAATGAACAATTTACGCCACGGAAAGGGCAATGCCGAAATCGATGGGGTATGAGAGCTATAGGCTGACAAAGTATTATAATTATATTAAAAATCTTAACTAAGGGTGGTAATACACTTATCAAATATCTTTGTCCAATGTACAGTCCGTGGTGACACAAAAATGTTCGTTACATTTTTTTGTTCGCTGTTCGATACATTTTTTTGTTCGCTGTTCGTGTACATTGAACAAAGATATTTGATAAGTGTAATACCACCCTAACAAGGGTTTTTACCAGTTTATACAAAATAAAACATAATATTAACGATAATAATGACAGGATTACTGTAGTATTGATTACTATCAACCATTTGGTCCCTGATTATTACTCCAAACTTAATAAAATTTATTTATTTAACTTAATAAAATATATTAATTTTAATGTTTTTAATTTCTGCTAATGTATAATCTAAAAAGCCAGCCGGCTGGATAAGGTTTGCTACGAAACTGGCCCGGGCCAGGTATGATATAATACTTTACATCCCTCGTTTTTGCATTTTTGTGTTCGTTCTAACCCTCTGTCAGGAAGTCAGCGAGTATTTTTGCAGTTTCACAGCAGTTAATTTGTCAGCCTATAGCTCATATACGACATTGATTTCGGTGTTACTCTTTCGGTGGGGTACATTGTGCATTACAATGAACCTATTGGGACCCAGTTTGTCCTGATCGACTGTAGGTTATTTTGAACCATCTTCTTTGTTTTTTTTTTTTTATATTTGCTGTACGTATTACAATTAGATTTCATCGCGCTTTCATTGATAGATTCAGGGTTAAGTCACTCCCTTAAAGAATAACCGAACATATTGGTTGATTGATTGAAGAAACCTTTCTTGGAAATGAAATCCGGATCCTTTCAGAACTACTTGAGATTAGGCAAAAAATAATCATTAATTCACTCAATGTCAGCATAGGACACAGTTAATCCATGTGACTTCTAATGATATTTATACAGTTTGAGATATTGGATTCCGAATTTCTAGAAAACAATTCATGAAATTATAAAAATACATCAACGAGCAGAGGAGCAGCGCTGCTTCGCGGCACATATTATTGTTAATTAAAGTAGGTAGTTTACTTTCCGGACCTTTTATTAATGAAAGCGAATTCTTAAATCTTGAATTCTATTAAATTGTTTGCAACTGCGATACGAATTACTATTTTCCGAAACAAGCTTCGTTAGGGGTGCACCCCACACCCCTGTGTGGGGTGCAGTGTGCGGGCGGAGAGCGGGAGTACACGAATTTGAGAAAATACCCTCCGACCGGTGGAAACGCTCGGCCCTAGCTAAATTGTGCACCGTCATGTCTTAGCGAAGTTTGCCCACATCGACGTAGCGCGCCCACCGCAGCGCTCCGCCGCCGCCGCATACAGACTACCTACTGACAGCATAGCTTGTACTTACTGTAAAAAGACTGGATTATTGCCTAAGTTGTAAATCGTTTCATTATTGTTTTTTTTTAAATTGTCACCACTATGAAAATGTCACTGTGGTATAGTGTGGGTGTGTGGTGCAGCGTATTATTTCAGTTCCGTTGCTCCGTTGGTCCCCCGGTCAGAAGCGTGACTGCTGAGCTTTGGGTCGTTGTACGTGTTGGACAAAAGAGTTATCGGGTTTTTTTTTGTATTAGGATTTCCTCAGTAGAAGCTCGTAAATTGGTGATATGATACCCCTGTGTCCCCCAAGGCAAGGTAATTTAATTAATCCGCTCCTTATATAGGCTGCTCTGACCGGAAAACGGTCAGAAGGATTATTAATTAATTGTCTTTCGTGTGTTTGGAGTCTTACCGGCTAGTGGCCATGTCACGTGTCAGGCTGATAGCATTTTCGTTATTTAGATATTCAGTCCGATCAGTGTAGGTACGAGTATGTAATACATACGTTGCGACACGATGATAAAATCTAGTATGAGCAGTCCTCGAGAGATGTTCACTCACTTTGACTCATAGTGAATATTCATAACAGGGCGTAAGATTTATTGCAAGGAATATTATGATACAGGCAAGCTAAAGGGCATCCTTTCATGAACCTCACAAAGCAGTGGCGCCATTCAAGGCGTTTGCTAAATTAATAATGTTTGATAAGTTGCGAACGAGCCCGATTATGAATACCGTTTATCAGCTCGGCGTTACTTGCGACTTTCTGTTCACCAACTTTTAAGTGACATTAACGATTGCTGACTGAAGAACTGAAACTTTTGCGCTACAACTATTGACTGGACACACTGGACGTGGACATACTGCGAGTATCGAATTCGAGAGTTCCCTGCATTTCCTTTTACATAAAAGGAAATGAAAATAAAAAAAATAGCAAAGATTTGCTAGAGGTCTGCCGACCGCACGGTTTGATCCGCGTCACACGGAGCAGGCTGGGGCCCGGTCCGGAGCGGTCGCTGTCCGACTTGTTTTTACTTCGTTTTCTATCGGAGCACCACGTTTGGAAATTAGCGTGCAGCAAAATTCTGTACGACGTTTTGAAGGATATGGTACGAAACAAAAAACGTTTCAAGAGTAGAACAGTATCTCGGTGGTGCATGCTCCCCCCACTGCCTTCGTATGAGCTGAGCGGTACCTCGCGGCTTAGAATTGAAAATGTAATATTCAGTTATTGTACTTCCGTACATTATTAGAGCCGCACATTATTTTTCATAGGGCATCAGCGTCGCCGGCCTCCAGGGCCAGGAGGCTCTCGAGTCGGGGCCTGTGGCAGTCGCACCGGCATCGCGTGTAGCGGAATCAGTGCAAAAGTGTGAATTGAAGTGAGTTTGTGAAGTGTTCACAATCAGTGGTGTAGACAGGGCTACCTCGCCCATGTGTATAGTAGAATAGTCGTTTAGTTAGATTTATCACATTTGTATCATTAGCAATCTATATCATTTCATTTTACAATCTTACCTGCATGTCTCTTACTTTAATTATCTTTTAATCAATCATGTCAGTTGTCTGATTGCGGGCAGGATGTACGGAACCGCACATTATTGTTCATACTCACGCGCCGTGCATTCTGTGCACTCAGCATTTCGTACCTATCACAAAGCTGATTTTGAGTAAGTACATTAAATCAATAAATCAGAGTTCAACGGACATTCGCGGTGGTCGGTTTTATTTCATCATCATCCCCATAGAATCGCCCCGGTCCCATCACTA
Organism: Cerastis leucographa; assembly: GCA_963082945.1. NCBI lineage: Eukaryota > Metazoa > Arthropoda > Insecta > Lepidoptera > Noctuidae > Cerastis > Cerastis leucographa. The sequence goes on from OY720365.1 coordinate 318,835, forward strand.
ACTGCAGGGATCCCCTACAGCCCTCAGTACCGTCAGTGGCTCTTTTGTGCCGTCTATGCTCTGGTCCTTGATAACGAGTGAGCGCAGCTGCCTTGAGGAAGTCCGCCGTCGTACTGGTATGGCTAAAAGTGCAATGACCAACCTGGAGAAAATTTGGAGGAACCGTGGTATCCGGCGGAATAGCAAAATAGGATTGGCCCGTGCACTTGTGTTCTCGATCTTTTTGTATGGCGCTAAAACGTGGTGCATTAGAATTCGGGAAAGCAGTAAGATCGATGTCTTCGAGATGTGGAGTTGGCGGAAACTGCTGCGTATACCATGGACCGCGATGAGAACCAATGAATCCATATTGGAGGAGCTCAACATCACCAAACGGCTTTCCACAATCTGCCTGGAGCGTACCCTCAGCTTTTTTGGACATATTATGTGTTCACCTAAGCATTGTCTGGAAAGGCTTATAATACTGGGCCGGGTGGAAGGTAAACTTGCGCAAGGCAGGGCACCGGCAAGATGGGCGGACGCTATCAAGAAGGCTGCTGGAGGAAGCTTGTACCGAGCGGTTCACACTGCAGGAGACCGCATGGCTTGGAGACGTATCATATGTGGTCGCGATCGACGAAGAGATGCTCTGGTTAAAGACACTGCTTTGAATTTGGCAGTTTAATCTCATTCTGTTAACGCATGTAACGATACAAAAGCGTGATTCTTTCCATCGCGCACTGATGCGAGAGTCTACCCGACGTTGCTTGTTACTACCTCGCCGACGCGCAGTGCTCGCGTTGCACTAAATAGAATTACTCCGAGATATGAAATGTGTTTAACGAAACATTTCGTCCGTTTCTTCCACTATGCAGTGAACAATACGGATTTATACTTTCGTCTTAAGGATTGTTTAACTTTGATTAACATCGTCGTACGAGTTCCTTTGTTATATTCATGTGTGTATGTGGGGGGATGGGGGAATGGGGTACTTTTATTCATGTGCTCCATTTAATGACGTTAGTGAGTTACTGAGTCACGCTTGGCGGGGGGCGCGGTAATGAAGCGCCCTTGAGAACAAAAAGTGCGGCTGAGCAGCAATTAGCCCGCGACGGCGGTGAGCGCACACGAGCACGGCGCACTGCTGTTGTCACAGCACTACAGTTTCACTGCACAATATATAGCAGTGCGCGAACTACTGCGATGCAGTACTAGCTTCACAGTATAGCCTTTACCCGGCATGCCGTGACCCGGGACTTCATGGTATAGCTGTGAAATATGATGTCGAAGTCCTTTATGATCTATGTTAGATTCCTTTTATTTCTATTAACTAAAATTGTACGGGTTATTAATCAAATGTTGATGTGAATTCTTCATTATTAACCGTTCGAATTCACTATATACTATACTGTTTTAATGTGCCGTTATTATTCATCAATATTAAAATGATCGGCTATTGTATCGAACTCGTACATAGTAATTATTTAACGCACACAAGACGCGTTATGATTGTACCAGATACTCATTAGCCGTAGATAGCGTATCAATGACCCGCAGATTGAGTCAATTAGTGCACTGCATTAATACGCACGCATATGGATGTATACGGTAACACACTGTACGTGCTAGCGAGCAGGAGCGAAGCCAGCGCCGAGTATGATCATTACCTATAAGGACTAATATTATAAAGTTCGTACGTTTGGATGTAGGGGGTAATCTTCGAAACTTCTGATCGGATACCGACAATTCTTGCACTAGGGGGCAGAATACCCGAGTGTCTTATGGCAAATTAATCAACTGAAATTAATTGATTAATTTGCCTCGGTGCACGGTGATTGAAAAGTTGTCTGGTTATCGGTAGTCATGCTAAGGGCATTTGAAGCGGAATGTATGAAATGTGGATGGCTTAAAGAGAAATATGGAGCCACATAACATGCGCCGACACCATTTAAGTGGTTTAATTATAGGAGAATGGTGATTCATGAATTTCAATAGAACGGCCGAAGCCAATTACACTATTTAGACATCCATACTAATATTATAAATGCGAAAGTCACTCTGTTTGTTTGTTTGTTAGTTTGTTTGTTTGTTACCTTTTCACGACTAAACGGCTGATCGGATCTTAATGGAATTTGGCAAGAAGATAGATTTAAACCTGGGGAAGGACATAGGCTATATATTATCACGCTAATAGCTTTAGGAGGTGAGCAATATTGCATTATGTCCGCACTCCTTAACTGTTTGACAACTGACAATTGTCATGACAAGCATTAGAATAGAACGGCTATTTTAAACCAATTGTCACCGAAGTAAGTAGCGCGACGGTTTAGCGGCCGCTCGAATCGCATGTTCCAGGATCAAACCTGAGCCAGTATGAAATTCACTTTTTGTATTTTATTTTGTTTTTTAATACTGTATGATTTCCAAGAATGACCATGGTTCGAGCCCCAACTGGTTTTTTTTTGTAACGTAAATTTGTAAAGTATTTTGTATTTTTTTTTAAATGCTTTAAGATTTTCTAATCATTACCAAATAGTTTTATACATCCTTTTAGTTATTTTGACCCATGTAAACAATAGTTAAACAATCATCTATTCCATTCCCACAAACTTATAAAAAAACTGGTACCTAATGTGCCCAAAAGTGAACATGGGCTGGCACATTACCTGGGTGATGTATAGTAATACTTAGCCTCTGGCAAAAGCCAGATCTTGGTTCTCAGAAATCATAAGCTATGAGTGTAGCAATTTCGTTAAAAAGGCTGTGAGCAATGAGTACTCGGACCCCACGGTCCCAAAGTTTCAATCCCAAACGACTCGAACATATGGTTACCGATAAGTTTACTTTGTAGCGACCACAAAAAGTAACATACTACAAAAACTACTACAGCGCCATCTACGACACTACGGAGGAACTAACATCAATATCCTACAAGCAAAGTTTACATCGACTTCAGTATATATAGAGAAACCCGATAACAACTATCGAGCAGTTGCCCACCAGACATAACACCTGCCTGGTCGGAGGATCCAGGGATCCTTCCGTTTCTAAGGAGTATCGAGGAACTTTACACCCTGTTCCTCATACCCCTAAAACTTTATTAACGCTGCTTGAGGTTCCCCGCATGTTTTGACCAGCCAATCTCTCACAAATGCCTATAAATATCGTCGCGCCAGCGTTAAAATTTTAAATCACAGAAATACATTGTTAATCTTGAATGACTTCGCTAACATGTAAGTAAGTAGGTATTACTTGGTCAATGGTGCGACCCGTGCGACAGCTCTGCTGAAAACTGGCAAAGACACAGGTGCCATGCAAGCACCAGATAATAACGGCAGTCACGTAAGATCACGCCTGTAATCGCTTAAGGGTTTGGCAGAGGTGTGTCCATTTAGTACACCCACATTTCGCCAGTTATGTTTAAGTGCCATGTAATAAGGGTCGAGCTTATTATAATCAAACGAAAAATAAAAAACAAATAAAACACCGCCCGGCGTTGTGTATCGAACCAAGGACCTTATACACAGTAGTAGCGTTTGCGACCACTAGACCAACGATACAGTATAAACGGTCTATATATATCAGTCTGTTTTAACTTTTCACGCCTAAACAGCTAAACGGATTTGGATCAAAGCCACAAGAGAGACAGGTATGATCTGGATTAGGACATAATATTAGTTTCATTTATACATGACACCGCAATACTATTTACTCACTGATTAATCACTCAAGAACTACTTCTACTTTTGAACTATTGAACTTTAAATCTCGCCAGTGCTTAGTTAGGTAGAAAGGTATTTTTGGAAATTCCACCCCCAAGTGGGTTTGATGTCAAGTTTAGTGGGCTATTTGTAATTTTCACATGAATGTTTACTATTTTTGAAAATTCTACCCTTATTTTTGTTGGGGTCAGGGCACGCCATAATAGTGGTAATAAGTCCCCTCTTTAAGAAGCGGCTGGAGAGGCGCCACGGCGCCCTCACGTTCCACCTGCCGCAGGTCCTCACCGGGCCCGGTTGCTTCGGGAAGTTCCTGCACCGAACCGGGCGGGAGGAAACGCCCGGGTGTTACCACTGCGAGGATCGCCAAGAGGACACGGTGGAGAACAACGTAGAGTACTCCTCTGCTTGGGCGGAGCGCGGCCGTGTTCTCTTAGCGTCGATTGGCAGCGGCGACCTCTCGCGTCCGGCCCTGGTTCAATCCAAGGTGCGGAGCGAGGGGCAATGGGAAGCCGTTACCTCCTTCTGCGGTGGCGAAACGTGAGAGGGAGAGAGCTGCCACCGGAGACGCCCCGGGCGTCGGCCATTGTAGACGCGGGTCTGTTGATTTTGACTAAGGGCTTGCATATAATCCGTCCGTCTTACGACGACAGGCCGTGGCGACGGGACGTTCGTGTTCCACGCGCGCCTAAAAGACATGTCAGCAAATCGGAAGGGGTCAAGGCAAGCCAAGGGCCGATGCCTGCCGGGGCTGCGGGATTGTTCGAAAGAGATACCGTGGCCCTGAAACACAAATGTCTGAGAAGGAACATGGAAGGGTTTTAGTCAGTACAAGTCGTCTGACACTCCCTTCCGCTCCACCCAGAGCGGGAGGGGTCATTTGATGATTTTCCATCTAAATGAAAAGGGGTTTGTAAACATTGAGATGGAGATTACACTTGAAAGAAGTTCTTTCAAATGAAAAATAATCATATAAAATCAATTTAGATCGCTAGGGTCGATCTTCAGGTTAAGTTGCGTTTGCCTAGGTTGGTCCATGGATGGAGACCACCGATTACGTACCGAGTTTCCATTGTGCCACGGAAAGCACGCTAATTCGTTGGTACCGGCTGTCATTTGTAGATCTTTGACAGTCGTATAACTTGCGACCCACGGATGCCCTTCAAGTTAAAGGGTAAAATATACAAGTCTGTGATTAGACCTGTCGTATTGTGTGGATCACGACACCACCAGTGGTGCGGTTTAGTAGTGTAAAAGGGAAGGAGGGGATCAGAATGCAGGGCTGTGAAGAAGAAGGAAAAAAGATTGCGTGTATCAGAGTTGATTATAATTTAAACAAAAAAAGTGATGAAAATAAATGTTGATGGATAGGTACGGAGAGGAAGACCTAGAAAACGATGAATGGATTGTGTGAGAAATAATATGAAATAAAAATGAGTAAATGATAGCTTGACGAATGACAGAGGAGCATGGAAGAACAAAAAGTGTTGCGCCGACCGCAAGTAACATGGAACAAGGGCAGGAAGATGATGATGACAGTCGTATAACCCAGTACTAACTGGGTTGTGTCAGTCAGATAAGCAGTCGTTTCCATATAAAATCCAAGTATTCAGCTGCATCCGGTTGGACTTAATGCCGACCCCAACATAGATGGAAAAAGACTAGCCAGATGATGGTATATTAATACTGGAGACATCAGGTAACGAATTCAAAACAAAAATTTGGAATCAAGAACCTCCTCACTAAAAAACTTATTCTAGGCAAATCGCGAACATAACGCGTACGAAGTCGCGGGTAACAGCTAGTATATTTATATAACACTTTATGTACACACTAAATACAGAAAAGAAGAAAGGAAAAGAAAATAGGTACAAAGGTAATGCTTATTTTTAAAGAAATCTCTTCCAGCATACCTGCGAAAGGAGATAATAATAAAAAAAGAGATGCAGACAAAGTGTGTTAAAAAGGAAGAGAAAATGGAATACATACAACAACAACACAATTACAATTTAAACATAATTACAACACAGTCATGCATTCTTCTCACGAAAATTCAAACATTCTGACAGTATCACCTTCCATTCATTCGCAAACGTATCAAAGTCTGTGTTTGAGTTCAGGAGAGCGTTAATAGCGGCTAATGTCCGAGGAATAGGTGACTTGGAGCGTGCAACCGTACGGCAAGGTGGAACAGCCAGAAGCCAGAACAGCCACGATGATGTATGTTTAGGTTATAAGTACTTTAGATTAAGTTAGGTAAGGCACTAAACACATATTTTTCTTCCTTCTCTCACACACTGTACTACTACATTTCTTTTTCATTCATCCTTTGCAGGTCTGCGTGCAGAAATTTCTTTTAATAATTAATAAGCAGTAGTCCTTTGTACTCACAATATCTTATGTTTTTTTTCCTGTGATGTCTAATGTGTGTACATAAATAGTACACTTTACTTTTTTTTTTTTTTTTTTTTCCTGTGTGGGTAGACACAGGGTTAACAATAAATTTTGGTTACTCCAAGTTTAAATTAATTTTAATATATTTTAAATTGAATTTTTAATGCTTTAATTATATTTTATTGTTTTTAACCACCCAACTCTCACTATCTACTATTTACAAGTCTCTGTGATATATTCTTCTATCTTTTCTATCTTACTTTTCTACAATCCAAACATTACTATGGAAACTAAAATGGCAACAAGTTTGGAAGATCTGGAGCAGCTGTTTAACTCACGAATGGCTCAGTATGAAGACAAGCTCAGAAATGCATCCTCACAATCTGAGCCGACACCTGATATCACAGCACTTTCACGTGAGTTCACTGAATTTAAAACTTTCATATGGCAGGCACTCTCTAAATTTAAGTCACAAATAGAGATGCTTTCTCTTGGTTATGACAGACACGAAACCATGATGAGAAGAAAGGTTTTATTGTTCCATGGGGTTGCTGAGCTACCAAATGAAAAGTTGCATGATGTGGTTCACAAAGTGTTAACCGACCAAATGTGCTTGTCTGAGGTCAGTAAGGAAAAGATTCATGTCTGCCACCGATTGGGATCTTGACAAGGCAAAGCCAGACCTATCCTGGTGAGACTTTACACCACTGAACACCGTCACTTGATCTGGGAGAACAAAAAGTCACTGAAAGGTACTGGCATAACAATCTCTGAATTCTTAACCCACACAAGACACCGCACTTTCATGGATGCTCGCAAGCATTTTGGAGTGCCGAACTGCTGGTCAGTGGAGGGCAGGATTGTGATCGTCACGCCAGATGGCAAGCGTCAGAAGATTGAAAGGTAAAAATTTAGAAATCTGCGGTCGGCGGAGGAGGTTGGGAGGGGGGTGGGGGGAGAGGGGGGGGTTCCCCTTCTCCCCCGGTACCACTCCCATTACAAGGTAATACACCGTTCTTGAGAAAAACCAATTATTGTAACCTAACCTCAAAACATATTTTATTCGCCTAAAAAGCGTAGTCGACGGAGCCCCGCTGTGCGGGGCTCCTATTTCTGCCTGCAGGGTTTAAAGTAACCTAACACGAAGGGGATGTCGGGGTCTTAGTTCGCTCGCTGCGCTCGCTCACTAGACCCCGCCATCCCCTTCGAACCTAACCTGTCCGAGTCGGGGTGCCGCAAGTCCAGAGCTCGCTTCGCTCGCTCTTGCAACCTAATTTGGTATATGTTATATAAATACATTCAATGGCCAGAATTATATATAATCTGTGGTAGGGATTGACCTAAATATTGCAAAAATAATTAATTTTCAATATTATTTTTTTCAAACACTGCGCGTTTCCGCATATTGAAACTTAGCGTGTGAGCTAATAATAATGTAACCTTTCTGTAAAAAAAAACTTATATATAAAATTCACAAGGTTCGTTCCCGTACTCCTCCGAAACCGCTTGACCGATTCTCATGAAATTTTGTGAGCATATTGAGTAGGTCTGAGAATCGGCTAACATCTATTTTTCATAACCAAAAAAAAAAAACCGAGAACGAAGTCGCGGGCAGCAGCTAGTAAATATATATAAATAAAAATATCAACCCCCAACTCGACGTCAGTCAAAGGAAAACGGAGCCGATAAGCCAAAGTCGTCGAATAAAGCCACAAGAAAAACACTACGAAACACAGGAAACACATTCACGCAACTCGAGGAAAAACAGAATGAACAACAAACGAATGACAGTGACACTTAGCAAACTTTTTTTTTACGTTCCTTTTTGCTTATTTTTCACGTCATTTTGCACCATAGACAATATGTGCAACAGATTTGGTTGTCAATCGCTCATTTTAACGTTCCGTTTTCGCTTTTTATCCGATTTGAGGATAGAAACATTTTTCATTAATATCTCGAAAAATATGCATTATCTTGTAATAAGAGTACTAGCGTTATAATCGGGAACCCAAGCCCTACTAGCTTTAACCCCTTTTACCACCCAACTATGACCGCACGATTGCAGATCCAACCCGATTGAAACTCCGGGTGAACTTCAAGCACTGGTTTCACGATTCCCCAAGGCCGCTGGTGACTCTGGTGATGATGCGCTGTCGAAGGTTCATACTTCCCCTAAGAGTGCGAGCCCCACCGAAGCTACCGCTACACCTTCAAGAGGCCAAAGAAAGGCGCGCCGGCGAAACTAATGTTAGTGCTATTGCATTGTTTGTTTACCAAGTTACTTCGTAAACTAGCCGCATTGTACGTTTACTTTTCTTGTTCTACTATGTACTTTAAACGCCGCCGGTACTTTCAACATTTTGTGTTCTCTGTATTACCTTCACAGTAATTTCTGTGTAGCATTTTATTTTTATTTCAATAAGTTGTCGGTGTGTTTACAAAACTTCTAATGTCACTCTTCTGATTGTCACTTATTGTCACTGTCATTATGACATTATTAACTTGACTTTAGTGTTCCATTCCTGTTTTGTGGTAATGCCAATTTGTCTGCATTGCAACAGCTATGCATAGGTTATTCGTGTTACGCGAGTGTTTTGTAAGTTTAGTTTTAAAACTTTTGTAACTTTCTTTGTGTTCTTTTTATTTTATTTTTAAATAATTTTTTGTAGTGACTGATTTGTTCAATTTCTCTAAACAATCTAGTGAGATAGGGTGGTTGTATTTGAAACAATCAGCCGTAAATTTAATAGTTTTTATACTTAGTTGTTTTTGTATTATCTTATATATTTAAATAATTTTGTATTTTTAAATAAATATTCCAGCTGACTTAAATGACAGTTTCTTCTCTTGTTCTTCCTCAACTTGTAGCTTTGTTAGTGCGGACAGTGAGCCTCCATTGCGTACTTTGCATGACAATATTTCCTCTCTTTTTTCTAACTATCCTAACAATCTGAATATAGCCCATATTAATGCTCAGAGTGTTCCTGGTCACTATTCCGATCTTCTGGCATCTTTTAGCAGTGTTCATCTTGATGCACTCCTAATATCAGAAACCTTTCTTAAGCCTTCTCTCCTTTCTACGCACTACGCTCTTCCTGGTTTTGTTCTTGTCAGAAATGACAGGACTGGCAAGGGTGGTGGTGGAGTCGCCATTTACATACGCGCTGATATTCCGCACAAAATTGTGAGTTCGTCTCCATCTCAGTATTCTGGGTCGGCTGAATCATTGTTTCTAGAGATCACCTTAAATCATACCAAAGTATTGCTTGCTGTGTTTTACTCTCCTAACCTTCATGTTAACTATTTTGAGTCCTTAGAATCATCGCTTAATAATCTTTGCCCATCTTACGAGCATGTCATTTTAATGGGTGATTTTAACACGTGTTTAATTAAAAATGATTCACGTTCACATAAACTCCGTTCGCTTTTGTCCTCTTTTAATCTTGAAATTCTATCTCTTTCTGCAACTCATAACTTCCCAAATTGCACGCCTTCTCTTCTTGACTTAATGATTGTGTCTTCACCTCACAATGTTGCTGACTTTGGGCAACTCACTGCAACCTTCTCGTATCATGACCTCATTTACCTTTCTTATCGTATCCGACCTCCGAAACGTAAGCATCGATTCTGTTTTCTTCGGAGTTTTAATAGCATAGACCTGGAAAGTTTGAAACGCGATGCTATCGATTGGACTCATGTTATCGAAAGCACCAGTATCGATGAAAAGGTGAACAGCTTCAATGCCATTACTTTAGGTCTTTATGATAAACATGCCCCACGTAGGCGTATCAAAATTAAACATAATCCTGCTCCGTGGATGACTACTGAAATTAAAAATGCCATGGCTCGTAAGGATAAGGCGAAAAGTAGATATAGGCGAAGACCCACGGAACTCAATCTCACTCACTTTAAAGCTCTGCGTAACCGCTGCAATCGTCTGTGTCGAGATGCCAAGAGACGCTATTTCCACGAATCTCTCGTTGATCGCAACAGACTCCTCTGATATCTGGAGATTTTTAAAGTCTGTCGGTATCGGCAAATCTCCCACGAATACTTGTAAAAATGTCGACTTATTCGCTCTTAACAGGCACTTTTCTTTTCCACCTGTTTCTCTGGACCCTAGCATTAAAGCTTCAACTTTGTTTGAGCTCTCTAGTTTGCCGTTACCTCATTGTACACCTTTTAATTTCAGTCCTGTCTCTGAAGACGTTGTCAAAAAATCCCTTCTCTCTATTTCCTCCTCTGCTGCGGGCCATGACAATTTGTGTTCGAGAATGATAATACCTATAATCTCAGAGCTGCTCCCCATCATAACTCATATTGTAAATTTTTCTTTATTCTCTGGTAAATTTCCGTCAGCCTGGAAACAGGCTCACATAATTCCACTTCCTAAAGTTAGCAAACCTTCTTCCTTATCTGACTTTAGACCCATTTCCATTCTTCCTTTCCTTTCCAAAGTTCTCGAACATATTGTTTATGGCCAAATTTCCAGATATCTATCATCTAATACCCTTATTTCCCCTTTCCAATCTGGCTTCCGTACTGGCCACAGTACTGTTACTGCACTCCTGAAGGTTACTGACGATATCCGCTGGGCTATGGACAATAAATCTCTGACTGTTTTAGTTTTACTTGATTTCAGTTGCGCGTTCAACTCAGTGGATTTCGACATTCTTCTTGGGATCCTTCAATCTTTTAATTTCTCTGCCTCAGCATTATCCTGGTTTGACTCGTACCTTCGGGGACGCTCTCAGTGTGTCCGCCAAGAAGAGATCTACTCTGATTGGTGTGATCTCATTGCCGGTGTACCTCAGGGTGGCGTTCTCTCTCCTCTTCTTTTCTCTATCTTCATAAATTCTGTTACCAAAGTTATTACTTCCAGCTTCCACCTCTACGCAGATGATTTGCAGCTATATCGAAATTTCTTGCTGGCTGATGCGGAATCAGTAATCAATGCCATGAATCAGGACCTGAAGAGCATTGATCAATGGGCTAAGTCGTACGGCTTACAGATTAACCCTTCTAAGTCGCAGGCCATGATCATAGGCAGCAGATTCTATCGCACTGCACTTAACTTGTCATCTTTAACTCCACTTACTCTGGGTTGCTCGACCATTGCCTATGCTGAAACAGCTAAGGACCTTGGTGTCTTAATCGACAGCAACCTTTCTTGGCGAGCTCAAGTGAATGAGGTTAGTCGGAAGGTGCACTTTTCCTCCCACTCGCTTAAATCCTTACAGAGCCTGCTGCCGTTTAAAACCAAAATTTACTTGGCTCAAACTCTGATTCAGCCAATTATTGATTACGCTGATGCCTGCTATTTGGATGCCACCGAGGAGCTGTTGAACAAGCTTGAGCGATTGCAAAATCTTTGTATTCGTTTTGTGTTTGGTCTTAGGAAATATGACCATGTTTCTCATTTTCGCAAGGAACTCAAGTGGCTCCCTATCCGTCTTCGCAGGAAAACTCGAATATTATGTCTCCTATACAACATCCTTTATAATCCAGCCTATCCCAGCTACCTGCGTGACCGTTTTTGTTTTACCCGTTCTCCTGATGCTCTGTGTAGATCCCACCTTAGGCACCATCTTAATTTTCCATCCCATAAAACTGAATTCTACTCTTACTCCTTCTCCGTTCATGCAGTACGTTTGTGGAACTCACTTCCACCTAACATTCGAGACTCTAAATCTTTATTTCTCTTCAAAAAGCAAGTTAAAGAGCATTACCTTTCCTCTATACTGTAATATTCTAATATATATTATAGGTATTTATTTACCTTTTTTTATATGTGTATATGTGTATATTTGTATGTATGTTTATTCTATATGGTATATTTTAGTTTTAATCTCTAATTTAAATTTTTCTATTTCGTCCTTTCTACACACTGTGTCTACATTTCTAATCCAACTTTCCTCTCGCAGGTCTGCTGGAAGAAATTTCTTTTGAAATAAGCAGTACCTTTGTGCTCTACTATCTTAATGTACTGTTCTTTTAAGTATTTTGTGTGTGCATAAATAAATAAATAAATAAATAAAATAAATAATAGTAAAATAAATAAATAAAATGATGATATAATTAAATGGCGAATCTGGGAGCACAGCAGTGGCGCAGTGCCCTTGCCAAGTCTAGCAAAAAGCCACAGCCGTACTAACCTTTTCTCGAAGCCATTCAGGACATTTCCGACCCCCTGAACTTCGTTTTTGATAAAGCTAGAAGCATGATTTTTCAGTGCCTAAGACGGCATACGAGTATTATAATAAGGTATTTTCTTTCAATCAAAATTTGTAGTTTAGGAACTATTGCAAGTCAAATTTTCTTAATTTTGTCACTGACTCACTCACCTGCCGTCGTCAGGGTTAGTTCGTTTCATATTTTCTTGATTTTCCCTTTTCTGATAGTTTCATATCACTGCAGCCAAGACAAAGGTGGAATTTAAAGTTATAACGTGAGTGGTGATCGGTGATTGAAGTCATGGAACATCATAGCATAGAACACAGAAACGGTACAGGGGCAGTCCAGGGGTCGCGGTCACGGAACATGTCCCGCGCTCGGGCAATGGCCCCCCGCGAATAATGAGCTCCTTAATGGCGACTTCTGTGGCTTATCGAGCTCACATCATGCCAACGGAAGGTAGTGGCAGCGACAGCGACAGCGGATTATTGAATGTAAGCTCTCTGTTAGGTTTTGGGGAATCCAAATGCCAATCAGAATAATTTGAATCATGAAGGCTAATGCGAATGAAATCAACGTAACAGGAGTATACACAGAAAATCTTTACTACGGGTATAAACTGAAATTGTGTTCTAAAGTATTTGATTTTAATAAACATTATTCAAATCAAATAGAAATACAACTATGGTCAGAACTCCACCAATAAATATTTTTATTTGTTCAATGGTCAACCGCGCGCGTCCACACGCACAGAAACCATTCGATATTGAATGCTACAAGTATTCAATAGGGTTGGAATGCAAATAACTATCCCCAGCAAACTGTTTGATTTCACACAAAGTTGAAATAAAAACTGATTGAATAAAATATGAAGAATGGCAATTGGGTGGAGAGCGTCACGTTGTATTAGCGAAACTCTCTCAAGCGGGACGCGCCGCGAGCGGCACTGAACCTAATTGATCGACACGAACACCAACGTCGTGACGCGGCGCTAGCAAGTTCACTAAATGCTTTAAATAAAATAAAATATTATTTAATTGAATCTCCATCACCTGTAGTGGTGTGCATGATTGCTCTCAGCTGGTGAGTTGATGAGCTAGAGGGTGGACTCAGCGCACCGACATGAAGATCGATAAACCTGCTCCTTTATTGAACAAGCGTGCGAAGTAACACCGGGTTGCAGTCGTTTGAATCTTGTTAAAAGTAAAATAAACGTTCACCGCAAGGCACCGTGTCCGCTGCCTTAGTCACCGCTAGCGTCACTTTAAAATATGACCGCGGAGTTTTTAAAGCGCGTCGTTTTGGTTCCACATGAATATTCCAAAGATAATTTAATTCAGCCGAACACGTTAAGACGAGCTGAAGCTCCAGCAGCCAGCTTATCTCGCCGACTGCTGTAATATAATTTATGATAGAAACACGTAATGTATGCGAACACTAATGGACTTGTTACATACAAAAATATGAAGTATTTTTTGTTGTTATTGTTTTGTAGTAATTGATTACAGCTCGTTATTTCGCCGCCGCGGACTGAAACAACTTTAAAGATATTTGTTTTATTCTATTTGTCTACATTAATATTTAAAAGAATCAGGTTGCGACTATCTTGTATAGCCCAAAGAATATTTAATAAGTTACCTTGCTCAATAAAAAATCTAAATTTAGTCAATTTTAAGCGTAATTTATATACTATATTAATACAGAAATGTTACTAGCCTCAGCGACTACTTTTATGACAGCTCTTTGATTTAATAATATGTGTGTACTCGTAACATGACTATAAAAGCATCGATGAAGCTTTTATTTAAATGCTTTTATTAAAATTTTCTTGTAAAATTTCGCGACAAGATTTTATGATCATATAAATTGTGTATAATGAGGTTATAAGTTGATAGTAAAAAATTTAAATCTAAATTTTATTTTCTTCTTTTTAGAGGATTTAAATAAAAGCTTTTTTAACAGGTTTTTTTAACTTAATTTTATCTAATCTAGCCTATAGCGTCCCACTGCTGGGCGTTAAGTAACACTGTTTCACGTTACACGTTGTTTACACGTTTCTACAAAAAGAAGTGAAATCCCACCAAAAACATTCTGTAAAAAACTAGCCAAGTCTGATGGAGCTGCTTGTTTATCTCTAAAAAGTAATCAAATCCAGACAAAGTCGTGCCGAGTCTAAGGTTCCTTATTGCGATTTCTTTATTATTATAGTTAATGTTGTGTGACTTGGCCGGTGAAGGGTACACAAGGGTACAAAACCAGGTGCTCCGTGACACCATTGCACCAATTTGTTGCCAGAACCACTACTTATTGACGATGGAAAATTGCCACTTGGAAAACGTTGATTCAATAACCAGTCAATTGTAAGCTTGATAAAGCTGTGTATTTCAATAATACTTATGTACCTATAGGTGAGCCTGAAACAAAAAATATAAGTACTTATTACTATTATAGTAAATAATAAGTTGCACAATCAACAACAGCCTAAAATGAGACACTGGCGTCCAATTACCAATACCAGTATGGGCTATTATCTCGCTTATCAAACATAGGTAGGTACAACGGACTGATTTTGTTTACATTACGTGTAAACAAAATTGACTTGTACCCACTAACGTACTGCCGTCCTATCACTAAAAAGCCGTTAACCCTCAAATGGTCAACTTTCACTTTTTGATGCTACCTGATAGAGTTAAAAATTCTCTATCTTTCTGTCTAAGAAACATTTTTATAATGTGAACAGTTCCAGAGATATAAAAAAAATGTAGGCCGTGAAGTAACAGAATTTGTGACAATTCCATCACTTGAAAGCGTCAAACCCACATTTCTTCGCTAAATGTAAGTTAAAATACCTTAACTGCCGGATCTGTCGATTATTTTCTGGTCTTTTACTTAACTACAAATTTATACGTTATCTGATTTTTCTTGACTATAAAAACGCTAAGGGATTATAACTCCTTTGTAATTCAGTATTTTCCTATGCACAAGTTTTAAAAGCTAGATTAGATGCATTTATCCGCCCGTAACGGCGTTTTAGTTAAGTATTTAATACTTTGTTTGTAAATTATGCTTAGCTACAAAGCAGCTAAGAAGCATTACTACAAGGCAGTCTTCCGACTCTTGCGCTTCGTTTACGGTTCGGTATTCTGTCTTATTCCAGATCATGTTCTACCAATGTGCCGAATTTCTATGAAACCCGATCAGTCGTTGAGGTGTGATGGATGAATAAACATCCTAAATCATCAATATCAAACTCTAATTATATGTACTAGCATACTGACTGTGAATTGATGATGATGCCGTCCAGCCGATTTCGGCCACAGCGTCTTTGTTCGACGTTTTTGTAGGTGTTTTGGTGTGATGCTCTTTCATGTGCTCTCAGGTTATTAGCATATCTAACTATGTGCGAAAAACTATGAGTTCAATGCGGACATGTCAGAACACCATTGAAGACATTGTAAGTTATAGCTGTTGGTGGTCTAGCTCATGACGTCGAAATTAAGGTCCATTTCGTACCCACATTTTTTTAGTATCTATTTTTAACTTTGTAAGTGAGCTGGTCGAAGAAAGTCATACATAACGAAATCTTAAGACGAAAAGAAACCCCGTCATGCAGACCGTTAATCGAACAAGGGTTTCTAACCTCGAACAAGTTTTTCGGCACCAGAAGTGGGAAAACTAGTAAAGAATCGTAATGTCGGTCGGAGAAAAAAAACTTTTGACTTAAAAACATTTTCGAATGGACCGGAATCAGGAGCTGCTGCTAAGCTGTTCCACCTCGCACAGGAGAAGCAGGAATAAATGGCTAACCTTCAGTAATTGGAAGAATTCTGAACATGCTTGAAGCTTAAAGGTACGATGAGAGACATCGTAAATTGTTGAAACATACCCAAACTTAGCTGGCGTCTCCTCAACCAGGCCTTTATGCCAAGGACTTTGGCTCGCTTTTAGAGTTGCGCTCTTGCAAACTCTTGTAAGTGTCCGCCAGGAAGCACAGGTCATTAGCGTACTTAGATAATCTTTGTATTGCCGGTATAAGAGCGGGTTTTTCGTGCGGCTAATACCAGTAAGGAAACGAATTTAAAGGCCTTCTGAAGTACGTTTTAAAGTTTCCTGAATGACGACAGCAAAGAGTGTAAACACAAGTTTTCAGAACATTCTTGTTTTATCAACAACTTCTCGGGAAATACTATCAAAAGATTTTTCAAGATCGACAAAACAGAAGTACCAACAGAAGTCGACTTTGTCCTTTTCTTTACATTTGAAGCTGGCGAATAGAGAATATAGCTTCAAAAGTGTCGCTTCCAAGACGAAAACCAAAGTGGGTCTCCGGAAGGATTGATTCTGTATAGGGCGGTTGAGATGAATTTTCGCTCAATTCCACGATTAGAGTAACACTCTGATCGGTCGCGTTTGTTCTTAGTATACAAGGTGTTGTTTTGCATCCTCGTCAAATTCCAGGAGGTAACTATGCTAATGATTCTCGTCCTGAATCAATAATAACATGGGTAGGTAATTTTTATTTTTATTCTTATTTACGGAAATCGGTAAGTGTGAACCACCCTTGTTTTAAACGCAGCCCGTTTATTCCTCGCCCCATAACCAAGCTTTCACACATACAAACAATCTCAACGTTTAATCGATAATTTCTTCTTCCCTAAACCACGTTACATAAGATAAGATCATTTATTTGCTTTTAAGGGGGTTATTCTGAAATACTGACAGAATTAAACAACCACAAAAATCAGCATTTATTAATAATAAACTAGGTACCGTAATTTTAATTGATTATTTATGCCTTGTGTGACAGCCTCCTGAATTCTGACGAGGATGCAAAACAACACCTTGTATAATGCGTTTATTGGAGTTACTTTTAAAGTATGCGGTTCTCCACATGGCTCACCATGGCTCTTCGTTCCACATGGCCACGAAGAGATTCCTGATGACTTCATGAAATCTCTCACTAACCAATTTTTTTATAAGTTACATCTTTGTTTTCTTTCAAAGTACTTTTGTCTAGCCCAGTGGCTATGATAGTGGCAGCGTGGGCATAAAAATAACGTAATATCATATTTATTTAAACTACCTTTGCATTTACCTTCAAAATTTTGATTCATATTTCAGATTTTAACAAGAACTTGTCAATAAATCTCACATTTTCTTTATTATTGCTAAACTAAAAAGACGTTAACCTGCAAACGAAATACTTTTAGCCACCTTTTAGTTAAGTAAGTTTGTTAAGATTTTACAAAACTTCCATATAAAATTGGCATAATTAGCTTAAAAGCAGCTAAAACCCCGTAACCTCTCTTATGGACAGTTATTTTTACTTTAATCTGAGCGAATTCCATGGCTATAAAGCAGTTAAGATCACCTAACAACTTTTTTGTTAAGTATTTCTGCAAAAATATTAGCAAATATTATGAACTTTAAAATTTTAAATAAATTACTTCACTAAAAACCCGCTAAGGTATAGTTAACGGCCTTTTAGTACAGAAATAAGGTGCAATAACTAAATTATATCCTTAACTAAAAAACAAAAAATAATTTTAAAAGTAAGTAATAAAAGTTTCTGGACAGACATAATTCTTAACGACAAGCAGAAAGAAATACCAATCGATGTATCCAAACATTCATTAACCTAAGTATCATAGTTTTAAGAATCAACGATTCGCACCTTTTTTGTAATTTTCTCGAAAACTACTTTTTGGGCTTAACGGCTTTTTAGTGATAGGACGGCAGCGTATAAAGAATGTTCAACGGCCAAGTCACACAACATTAACTCTAATAATAAAGAAATCGCAATAAGGAACCTTAGACTCGGCACGACTTTGTCTGGATTTGATTACTTTTTAGAAATAAACAAGCAGCTCCATCGAGACTTGGCTAGTTTTTTACAGAATGTTTTTGGTGGGATGCATTTTATCAAAATTGATTTGATATTGATACTACTAATTAAACTCCTAATAATACTAGTACCAATAGACTAATTTACTTAATGGGCAAAAGCCTCCTTTAAAATGTATTTCGTGTACGCCAAATGGCAAAACATGGAGAAACTATAATATGTATAACTGTAACATATTGCACACTGCAGTTGTAGCCTATATTTACAAATAAAGACTATTGATTGATTGTACATCCCGCATTATAGTATTGCCATCATCTGGGCACAAATCCAGACTCCGTTGTTAAAATTCCTGAAGGAAAAACCCAATAACACTGTAGCGCCCAACAAAAAGCAACTTACAACAAAGAGTACTACAGCACCATCTATGACACGACGGAAGAACTAACATCAATTCCCTACATCTCGCAAGCAAAGTTTACATCGACTTAATTATGAGTATATAGAAAAACCCGACAACAACCGTCGGCGGTTGCCCAGCAGTCATAACACTTGTCTGGTCGTAGGATCCTCCCTTTGTTAAGGAGTATCGAGGAACTTTACACCGTGTTCCTCATACCTCTAAAACACTATACCTGGCCCGGGGATTGACCCCAGAACCTCGTGCTCAGCAGCCGCGGTTGCGACTACTAGACCAACCAGGCAGTCTTAGTTTAGTAATAGCTTCTCTTTTACGTTAATTCGAAATCATGCATCCGCCAACTCAACACACATCACGAGTGAAAGCACCGTGCACCGCGCTCCGTACACACTGATTAAACACAATGGTGGCGCCGTATCCGCACCGTATCCACAACGTATCCGAATCGAATCACTACCGGCTGGTGGGCTCAGCAATGGAATAAACAAGCGATTCAATATTATTGTTCAATAGCATTGTCACCGCCACTCGATCCCGACTCGGCACTACTCGTAAACTCGCACCGAGCAACATCAGCCCGAGCAGAGTCGGGAACATTGAATCTTAACTATGAGCACGATCGCAGGGCCGCCAGATCTTACTTATTTTCTGACTAAAAAATGGTCGAGCACAGATAGTATGTAACTTCAAATATTGTAAAACCAAATGATTTTAAAAGAGTAACCATGGAGTTTCTTGCCAGTTCTTCTCCATAGGAAACGACCAACCCGAACCGTGCACCTTTTGTTGACGTTTTATAAGTGCCCATGTAGGCCTATGTAAAATAAAATATTTTGATTTTGATTTTTTTTACTGTGAATATGTGCATATCTGCTAGCTTGGGCCGACGACGGCCCGTTTTCTATATCAGGTGCTCAATTTACGTAACAATATTACTCACTTTTTAAAGTCTGTGTGCTGATTTTTGTATACATAGGCAGTATAGAAAATTGTTAAAATATATTAATCAACACTGCCAAACCATTCCCGTTGTTAGAAATTTCTGCCAGACGCTTTCAAATACTGAAAGCTGTAATGTGATTTTACTATAGCCTAAGTCAAATTTTATATTTATATTTGACACGTTAACAGTACATACTAACACTACCTGATCCCACAAATCTTCTAAATCAGAAAGTGAGGTCTGGTGGCCCTGGGAACTTGGACCACTAGTTTGTACTGCATTGATTATTCAATGTTCCCCAAAGAAAAATATTGAATGCTTTTTCTGTGAAGTGAAACGAAGGCATTTATTTAAAAGAAAGTTCTTCGGTCGCGGCGTATTGATAGATACAGTGATATTATTTGTTGTTATTTGAGGAAAAACAATATTTGAGGCGCATAATATCTGTGGTTACTAAATGTTAAATGTAGTAAACCTGCAAAATGATTTTATGAAATACCTTTTGATAGAAATTGCTTATTGAATAGAGATATCAACAAAACATACATTGAGTCAGGATATCAAACTTGGCTCATATTTTTCTACCTACATATAGGGCTGGTTGCTATGGCAACTATTGTGTTATCCGGTAAGCTCGTTATGTGATCTCTGTGTATTCGGGACCCGCGTGTGGGCGACACGCAACGTGGCGTCAACATGTTGCTGTCAGACGCAGCAGTGTGTAGTGGGAACATGCCATGCTGCGTGACATATTATTTAGTCATTAATTTAGTAGTCGTCATTTAGCTATTTTTGTACAACGAGGCAGTATTTCATAAGCTTTGCGGTGGTCTGTGAAAACAATACTAAATTCTTGGAACTGGTAAAGTCTTAGCAATGATTTTTCTATTCCTCATTATATTCTATTACAAAACATTTGTCCTCAACAACTACTTATATCAGACCATTTTAAATCTTTCGGAAAACCTCACTGAAAAATATTTACGATCACTTAACGTTAACCGGCAGATCACAAACCCGTTAGTTGGGACGGAAAGCTATAATAATGTTTGCAAAAACACAGCAGGAAGTGAACAGTTGATGTAACCGTGAGCCATCGTCCCGGCTCGTCTCGGTTCAGTAAAAACGAGCTGTCGCATGGCGGGCGGAGATTACCTCGCGAATCTACTTTTTGTTGAACCCTTTGCTTGCGCTACAACTAAACGTTTTCTGAATAAAGCTTATGTACACGGTGAACAAGAGAAGGTTTACTCTGTTAAATAGCTTAACTAATTTGGTACAAACGTGATACATTATAAAATTCTTTTATTTTTTAAACGGTACAAGCCCGCCACACATTTCCAAACCACTGTTACTCCTGTAAGCCAGAATCAACAGTGGCGACCACCAGAAAAGCGCCGACACAATGAAGCTTGTCGAAGTTCCAGAGGAAGAATTTAACTGTCTTGGATCCCACAACGAAATTAATCAGAAAAGGATAGCGGAGAAGTAGGAAAACACATAACTTTACGTCCCTCCATCAGCAGGAAACAACGAAACCAGGCCAGTAGGCACAAGGGGACGTTCGCAACTGGAATAAGCATAGTTGCCTTTATTTATATGTATGACCCACTCGTTCTACCCAACAGTCCTGCACAATAATTAGGAACTGACAAAGTGACCTGCGCTGCGTTACAAACACGTAAAACTAAAGTCGTTAAATCATCCTGTTTGCTGCAATTTGTCGCGGGACTCAAACGACTGCACTTCAACCGTTTGTCATCGCGCTATCGGCGGCGTTTGTCTCAAAGAGACCACTTAGTTCGCCCTCGTCTCTCTGCTGGTGTGTGTTACTGAACTAGCGTCGTTTTATTTGTGAGTCCACAAGTCTCCCGTCTGTTACACAAAGAGGTAAACTGTCTTACTACTTCACTCAGTTTCAATTTGTTTAGAAATATATTCTTTATTTAGCTTGAAAACAATTTTAATGACGTAAACCACTTAAAAAATACTACAAAACGTGTTTTTTTAGACAAATCCAGAAAGTGTCGTAAAACGATTAAGGTAACTGAATATTTTGTAAACCGTGTTTTAATTCGATAATTGATTCAGCCAAACCTGGTCATCAGCAAAGCAAAACCAGCAAGCAAAATCGTACCAAAATATAGACATGAAAGTTATTGAAAGATTATTACAGTTGTTGTTACAGCTATGATGCGTCCAGTTGGCACTCGTCCTAAACTCCATCTAACAATAGTAATAAAACGAAGCAATCTGATACAAATGTAGAGACTACATGTCCTCCATTAGCTCGTAGTTAGGTTACGAGCGTCCGGCGCGTAGCGTAGGCACGAGCCATGTACGAGCAGTGCGCGCCGTTCCAAAGTTATGGCCTGTCAGCGCGCCGTGACCTTGCGCGGAGGTCGTGCGTCGGCCAGTAAACCTAACGAGCGCGACGACGTATATTGAATAATAAAAAAATATCTGTCGTGTACACGGATGGCAGTGTGCTTAGAGGTTCGCAAAAAACTTGTCTGTCGCAATAACTACGTATTAAGATTTACGATTCGTCATCTGTGTAGCCTTCCCAACTACGAGTACGTTGGAGCCGACATTATTCCGCTGTCTTGTCAGATCTTATTCGGCTGCGTCTATAATGGGTGTAATGTAGCGACTATCATTAGTTTTTCTAAACCAATAAAAACCATCTCAAAGACGGACAACAAGCGGATAACAATCTAAGGGTAGGTTCTTCTTCGACAGCTTGGGACCACTTCGGCATCCGTGTTGTCCTTTCGACAGAACTGCAAACTTTCATTAGCAACATTTTAATAATACTAAGAGCACGCTTTGATTCTGTAACACCCTCTATTATCATTTCCAATTAGCTTGTAAGATGATGATAATAAGAGTCAATTGCCAAAAGAAGACGCGGCTTTTACAGACTTCTGCCGCTTTCATAATATTTAATATCTTGTAGACATAATGTGCCGTATCCCGGCTGCTAGGCCGCTAGTACTTCAGATGATTATTAGATTAGTCGGCGCCGGGAAGGTGTCGACGTAATTTAAATAAGTAAATTGGCTGCACGTCGCTATGAATACATAATGGCTCATTTGATGTGACACCACATACTCGTGTGTATATAGTCGGCATTAGATATTGTTTATCACTCATATTGAATCTATTTCCGTTTTATTATGTGATTTTAACACAAATTAACCTTGTGTTCACGTTTGAAAACGCTTAGTACAGATTGGTGGAATAGCAATAGGGCAGACGCACTGCAAGTTACCATACTTGCAGTGCGTCTAGATGCTCACCAATTTTACGTCGTCAATCAGCGTCTTTGCTCTGCGTTCCACCGAAACAAGCGCGGCCAGCTGGTATTTAGCTGAGCCATCCCAAAGGTGGCTGCAATCCTCTATGTAGGATCGGACTTGTGCTTTACATAGTGTTAAAAGCTGTCCAGGCCTGTATGTTGGCAGTTACATGAACAAATTGACTATGGATAGTAAGTCTCCTCTACCGCCAACTGGACAAAGGCTGACTTGTATCTCTTGTAGTGTTTCTAACTGTAGATTAGTTCGAGAGTAACTCCGCCTCGCAGCCGCAGGCTAACCCTGAGTTTGAAGTTTAAGTTTTATCAAAGAGCACTATAGACAAAACAGAATACGATGAATTACTTCAATTATCAACAGAACTATTTAACTTTTGTGGTCAAATTTTATTTGGACTATTGCAAAATACGCAGATGGAAAAAGAGTCCAGCGCTAAAAGATAATGCAAACTCAACACAATGCGTAAACTGTCTGCTACGGCGTAGCATTCGGCACTACGGTTGCGTAGGCCATCTGCTACGACGGCGTAGCCAGTGTTGCACCTATGTTCGCACTTATACCACTTAGTTATTATAGCTACGAACTTGTATAGCCCTTTAAAAACGGCTCCAAAGAATGAAAGTGACCCCTACAAGTAGGGCTTAACTTCAAGTACCTCAATTCAAATTTCCGGTATAATTTTAATTGAGGTCGCAGATAAAGACGTCCAAACACACTTTTATGGAACCTCTTCACGAAGCTTTAAGCGGTACATCATTAGGATGCTAAAAAGTCGTCCTCAAGGAGCTCAATGGGCACAAAACGAAGCTCAAGGAGCAATGAAGTTCCACGTATACACTTGTACCGTGTAATGTACTATATATATCCATACTTCCATACTAATATTATAAATGCGAAAGTCACTCTGTTTGTTTGTTTGTTTGTTTGTTTGTTTGTTACCTTTTCACGACTAAACGGCTGATCGGATCTTAGTGGAATTTGGCAAGAAGATGGATTTAAACCTGGGGAAGGACATAGGCTATATATTATCACGCTAATAACTTTAGGAGGTGAGCAATATTGCATTATGTCCGCACTCCTCAACTGTTTGACAACTGACAATTGCCATGACAAACATTAGAATAGAACGGCTATTTTGGGTCAAGTGTCACCGAGGTAAGTAGCCCGACGGTTTAGCGGCCGCTCGGATCGCATGTTTCAGGATCAAACCTGAGCCAGTATGAAATTCACTTTTTGTATTTTATTAGGTTTTTTTTATGATTTCCAAAAATGACCATGGTTCGATCCCCAACTGGTATTTTTTTTTTGTAACGTAAATTCGTAAAGTATTTTGTATTTTTTTTATGCTTTAAGATTTTCTAATCGTTATCAAATAGTTTAATACATCCTTTTAGTTATTTTGACCCATGCAAACAATAGTTAAACAATCATCTATTTCATTCCAAATTAAACTATAAAAATTCACGAATAAAAACGATACAATAAAATAAAGTACGTCAAAAACTTATTAAAAAAATGGTACCTAATGTGCCCAAGAGTGAACATGGGCTGGCACATTACCTGGGTGTATTACTTGGTCAATGGTGCGACCCGTGCGACAGCTCTTCTGAAAACTGGTAAAGATACAGGTGCTATACAAGCACCAGATAATAACAGCAGTCACGTGAGATCACGCCTGTAATCGCTTAAGGGTTTGGCAGAGGTGTGTCCATTTAGTACACCCATATTTCGCCAGTTATGTTTAAGTGCCATGTAATAATGGCCGAGCTTATTGTAATCAACCGAAAAATCGAAAAAAATCAAATAAAACATCACTCGGCGTTGTGTATCGAACCAAGGACCTTATACACAGTAGTAGCGTTTCCGACCACTAGACCAACGATACAGTATAAACGGTCTATATATATCAGTCTGTTTTAACTTTTCACGCCTAAACAGCTAAACGGATTTGGATCAAAGCCACAAGAGAGACAGGTATGATCTGGATTAGGACATAATATTAGTTTCATTTATACATGACACCGCAATACTATTTACTCACTGATTAATCACTCAAGAACTACTTCTACTTTTGAACTATTTAACTTTAAATCTCGCCAGTGCTTAGTTAGGTAGAAAGGTATTTTTGGAAATTCCACCCCCAAGTGGGTTTAATGTTAAGTTTAGTGGGCTATTTGTAATTTTCACATAAATGTTTACTATTTTTGAAAACTCTACCCTTATTTTTGTTGGGGTCAGGGCACGCCATAATAGTGGTAATAAGTCCCCTCTTTAAGAAGTGGCTGGAGAGGCGCCACGGCGCCCTCACGTTCCACCTGCCGCAGGTCCTCACCGGGCCCGGTTGTTTCGGGAAGTTCCTGAACCGAACCGGGCGTGAGGAAACGCCCGGGTGTTACCACTGCGAGGATCGCCCAGAGGACACGGTGGAGCACAACGTAGAGAACTCCTCTGCTTGGGCGGAGCGCGGCCGTGTTCTCTTAGCGGCGATTGGCGGCGGCGACCTCTCGCGTCCGGCCCTGGTTCAATCCAAGGTGCGGAGCGAGAGGCAATGGGAAGCCGTTACCTCCTTCTGCGGTGGTGAAACGTGAGGGGGCGAGAGCCTTGCTTCCCAGCCGCCACGGGAGACGCCCCGGGCGTTGGCCATTGTAGACGCGGGTCTGTAGATGGTGAGTAAGGGCTTGCTCATAATCCGTCCATCTTACAACGACAGGCCGTGGCGACGGCACGTTCGTGTTCCACGCGCGCCTAAAAGAGATGTCAGCAAATCGGAAGGGGTCAAGGCAAGCCAAGGGCCGATGCCTGCCGGGGCTGCGGGATTGTTCGAAAGAGATACCGTGGCCTTGGAACACAAAGGGCTAAGAAGGAACATGGAAGGGTTTTAGTCAGTACAAGTCGTCTGACACTCCCTTCCGCTCCGCCTAGAGCGGGAAGGGTGATTTGTAAACATTGAGATGGAGATTACACATGAAAGAAGTTCTTTCAAATGAAAAATAATCATATAAAATCAATTTAGATCGCTAGGGTCGATCTTCAGGTTAAGTTGCGTTTGCCTAGGTTGGTCCATGGATGGAGACCACCGATTACGTACCGAGTTTCCATTGTGCCACGGAAAGCACGCTAATTCGTTGGTACCGGCTGTCATTTGTAGATCTTTGACAGTCGTATAACTAGCGACCCACGGATGCCCTTCAAGTTAAAGGGTAAAATATACAAGTCTGTGATTAGACCTGACGTATTGTGTGGATCACGACACCACCAGTGGTGCGGTTTAGTAGTGTAAAAGGGAAGGAGGGGATCAGAATGCAGGGCTGTGAAGAAGAAGGAAAAAAGATTGCGTGTATCAGAGTTGATTATAATTTAAACAAAAAAAGTGATGAAAATAAATGTTGATGGATAGGTACGGAGAGGAAGACCTAGAAAACGATGAATGGATTGTGTGAGAAATAATATGAAAGAAAAAGGAATAAATGATAGTTTGACGAATGACAGAAGAGCATGGAAGAACAAAAAGTGTTGCGCCGACCGCAAGTAACATGGTACAAGGGCAGGAAGATGATGATGACAGTCGTATAACCCAGTACTAACTGGGTTGTGGAAGTCAGATAGGCAGTCGTTTCATATAAAATCCAAGTATACAGCTGCATCCGGTTAGACTAAATGCCGACCCCAACATAGATGGAAAAAGACAAGCCAGATGATGGTGTATTAATACTGAAGACATCAGGTAACAAATTCAAAACAAAAATTTGGAATCAAGAACCTCCTTACTAAAAAACTTATTCTAAGCAAATCGCGACCCTAAGCGTCAGCTCTCACCAAGACGCGACGCGACGCGACGCTGCGCGCACACTTTTATAGAGCGATTCAAAATATAACTTTATTTTCTACACGAAAGGATACACATTTCTTTACAGGCGTCACGCGGCGCAGCGCTGCGTGGCGCAACGTATTCTCACAACGAAATGTGTATCTATTCGTGTAGAAAATAAAGTTAAATTTTGAATCGCTCTTTAAAATGTGCGCGCAGCGTCGCGTCTCGGTGTGAGGTGACCCTAACGCGTACGAAGTCGCGGGTAACAGCTAGTACATATATATACCAAATAGTCGGTCAACACTTCAAGTCGAATTAGAATTCTTAATTTAGTTCACAAGACTCTCCAGTTTAGTAACCTGATGTGGTTCTTGGAATCCACACACTATGAGTCGGTATCGATAGATAGACACGATAAATTAAATGAAAGGAAAACTATCAAGTCTTATCTTATAAATTCAAAGGGTTGTTTAATTTTTATTTATTTATTTATTTACTATTTATTTCAGGCAGAAGTACCCATACACAACAATTATAATACAGCGGATAAGAATTAGAATAAAATAAAATGAAAAATTTAAAATTAAGTTTAAAATTATAAATTTAGATTTCAAGGTTTTTAAGCACTTTTGCACAAAAGTCCAAGATTTGATGATTATCCTTTCATATAATTTATCATGTTTGTAAGAGAGATTTCATTCTTATGATTGACCCTATCAATCGATAACATAAATGTACAGGATTTAATTTTTTTTAGTTATAGCTGGTTTGATTCCCGAGTGTGGCAAGCGAATTTACGAAAATATTGGAATGCAGATAATATGTTCGTTTTTAAAAATAAAGGAATGATTCCTTTGAGTAAAATTTGCTATCTCCAGTATTTAGAGTAGTTTCCTTCTCCAGATGGCATTGAAAAATTCCTCTCTGTTTACTTGACGAGCTAATTTCGCTAATCACTTAATAGTAAAATTTCTTGAACTGCGGTTTTTTCCCGAGGATCAACAGATACACTCCTGGTTTTGAAGCCTCATAATCCTTCTACTCATCAACAAAGCCAGAAGTGTACCGCGTCCAGCCAGAGCTATACGGTGTCTCTGATGCAGTCCACGCAGCGTCGTCAAACGTATTGTATTCCAGGAAACTGGCCTCATGCGATCTAATTCGGTTTTTGTCAGAAACCACATTAACAGAATACTGTGATTACTTCTTAAACAAATACGGCCTCAACTTATATCTCTAAAAATATAAGAGTTTAATATAATACTAGCTGTTACCCGCGACTTCGTACGCGTTAGGGTCACCTCACACCGAGACGCGACGCTGCGCGCACATTTTAAAGAGCGATTCAAAATTTAACTTTATTTTCTACACGAATAGATACACATTTCGTTGTGAGAATACGTTGCGCCACGCAGCGCTGCGCCGCGTGACGCCTGTAAAGAAATGTGTATCCTTTCGTGTAGAAAATAAAGTTATATTTTGAATCGCTCTATAAAAGTGTGCGCGCAGCGTCGCGTCGCGTCGCGTCTTGGTGAGAGCTGACGCTTAGGGTTGCGATTTGCTTAGAATAAGTTTTTTAGTAAGGAGGTTCTTGATTCCAAATTTTTGTTTTGAATTTGTTACCTGATGTCTTCAGTATTAATACACCATCATCTGGCTTGTCTTTTTCCATCTATGTTGGGGTCGGCATTTAGTCTAACCGGATGCAGCTGTATACTTGGATTTTATATGAAACGACTGCCTATCTGACTTCCACAACCCAGTTAGTACTGGGTTATACGACTGTCATCATCATCTTCCTGCCCTTGTACCATGTTACTTGCGGTCGGCGCAACACTTTTTGTTCTTCCATGCTCTTCTGTCATTCGTCAAACTATCATTTATTCCTTTTTCTTTCATATTATTTCTCACACAATCCATTCATCGTTTTCTAGGTCTTCCTCTCCGTACCTATCCATCAACATTTATTTTCATCACTTTTTTTGTTTAAATTATAATCAACTCTGATACACGCAATCTTTTTTCCTTCTTCTTCACAGCCCTGCATTCTGATCCCCTCCTTCCCTTTTACACTACTAAACCGCACCACTGGTGGTGTCGTGATCCACACAATACGTCAGGTCTAATCACAGACTTGTATATTTTACCCTTTAACTTGAAGGGCATCCGTGGGTCGCTAGTTATACGACTGTCAAAGATCTACAAATGACAGCCGGTACCAACGAATTAGCGTGCTTTCCGTGGCACAATGGAAACTCGGTACGTAATCGGTGGTCTCCATCCATGGACCAACCTAGGCAAACGCAACTTAACCTGAAGATCGACCCTAGCGATCTAAATTGATTTTATATGATTATTTTTCATTTGAAAGAACTTCTTTCATGTGTAATCTCCATCTCAATGTTTACAAATCACCCTTCCCGCTCTAGGCGGAGCGGAAGGGAGTGTCAGACGACTTGTACTGACTAAAACCCTTCCATGTTCCTTCTTAGCCCTTTGTGTTCCAAGGCCACGGTATCTCTTTCGAACAATCCCGCAGCCCCGGCAGGCATCGGCCCTTGGCTTGCCTTGACCCCTTCCGATTTGCTGACATCTCTTTTAGGCGCGCGTGGAACACGAACGTGCCGTCGCCACGGCCTGTCGTTGTAAGATGGACGGATTATGAGCAAGCCCTTACTCACCATCTACAGACCCGCGTCTACAATGGCCAACGCCCGGGGCGTCTCCCGTGGCGGCTGGGAAGCAAAGCTCTCTCCCCCTCACGTTTCACCACCGCAGAAGGAGGTAACGGCTTCCCATTGCCTCTCGCTCCGCACCTTGGATTGAACCAGGGCCGGACGCGAGAGGTCGCCACCGCCAATCGCCGCTAAGAGAACACAGCCGCGCTCCGCCCAAGCAGAGGAGTCCTCTACGTTGTGCTTCACCGTGTCCTCTGGGCGTTTCCTCCCGCCCGGTTCGGTGCAGGAACTTCCTGAAACAACCGGGCCCGGTGAGGACCTGCATCAGGTGGAACGTGAGGGGGCCGTGGCGCCTCTTCAGCCACTTCTTAAAGAGGGGACTTATCACCACTATTATGGCGTGCCCTGACCCCAACAAAATAAGGGTAGAATTTTGGAAAATAGTAAACATTCATGTGAAAATTACAAATAGCCCACTAAACTTAACTTTTAACCCAACATTAAACCCACTTGGGGGTGGAATTTCCAAAAATACCTTTCTACCGTACTAATAGTTCAAAAGTAGAAGTAGTTCTTGAGTGATTAATCAGTGAGTAAATAGTATTGCGGTTTCATGTATAAATGAAACTAATATTATGTCCTAAGCCAGATCATGACCTGTCTGTCTTGTGGCTTTGATCCAAATCCGTTTAGCTGTTTAGGCGTGAAAAGTTAAAACAGACTGATATAAGGAGACCGTTTATACTGTATCGTTGGTCTAGTGGTCGGAAACGCTACTACTGTGATAAGGTCCTAATTGTTTCGATACACAACGCCGAGTGATGTTTTATTTGATTTTTTTCGATTTTTCGGTTGATTACAATAAGCTCGGCCATTATTACATGACACTTAAATATAACTGGCGAAATATGGGTGTACTAAATGGACACACCTCTGCCAAACCCTTAAGCGATTACAGGCGTGATCTCACGTGACTGCTGTTATTATCTGGTGCTTGTATAGCACCTGTATCTTTACCAGTTTTCAGAAGAGCTGTCGCACGGGTCGCACCATTGACCAAGTAATACACCCAGGTAATGTGCCAGCCCATGTTCACTCTTGGGCACATTAGGTACCATTTTTTTAATAAGTTTTTGACGTACTTTATTTTATTGTATCGTTTTTATTCGTGAATTTTTATAGTTTAATTTGGAATGAAATAGATGATTGTTTAACTATTGTTTGCATGGGTCAAAATAACTAAAAGGATGTATTAAACTATTTGATAACGATTAGAAAATCTTAAAGCATAAAAAAAATACAAAATACTTTACGAATTTACGTTACAAAAAAAAAATACCAGTTGGGGATCGAACCATGGTCATTTTTGGAAATCATAAAAAAAACCTAATAAAATACAAAAAGTGAATTTCATACTGGCTCAGGTTTGATCCTGAAACATGCGATCCGAGCGGCCGCTAAACCGTCGGGCTACTTACCTCGGTGACACTTGACCCAAAATAGCCGTTCTATTCTAATGTTTGTCATGGCAATTGTCAGTTGTCAAACAGTTGAGGAGTGCGGACATAATGCAATATTGCTCACCTCCTAAAGTTATTAGCGTGATAATATATAGCCTATGTCCTTCCCCAGGTTTAAATCCATCTTCTTGCCAAATTCCACTAAGATCCGATCAGCCGTTTAGTCGTGAAAAGGTAACAAACAAACAAACAAACAAACAAACAAACAGAGTGACTTTCGCATTTATAATATTAGTATGGATTTATCTCTGGATATTTACTTCCATAATAATCTCTCTCAAGTAAACAATATTTATAAAAGCAATATACACCGTGTAAATCACCTCATCACGAAGCGGTCAACCAAGCATTCTGTACATGAAACTAAGTAACTTTACGCAAAAATTATTGCTGGGAAACGACTTTTTTTTTGGGGGGTTTAAAATCATGTTTTGTGGTAGAACTCAATGTAACGCACTCAAAACTTTGTACTGCTGGACGGATTGAATAGTACGGGGGTCGAAGCGGGGTTTAAAGTAAAAAACTTACATTAAAAACTTGTATTTAAAAAAAATACTTGTCAAAAAGTTGGAACTTTGACCCCTAATATCTCCGTAACTACGTACGTCCGTACTAGTAGGTTCCCAGGTATGGTGTAGAACAAAAAAAATATCGCAAGAACAGAGAGAACCAGTGCCTTTCGGCTTCTTGAAAAAGCTATGTGCAATCAGCTATATATATTCCTGGAAAAGTTTAATATTCTTGACGACGCACAAAATGGATTTAGAAAATGTAGATCAACAACATTAGCAGTTTATAAATATGTTCAACAAGCGCTACAACATATAAACGACAAACAATACGTAATTGGGCTACTACTAGACATGACAAAAGCATACGACAAGGTCCTCTATGACATTTTACTCACTAAACTATATGGTTGCGGCGTACGAGGACCAGCTTATTCGTGGTTCAAATCATATTTACATAATAGGACACAAATAGTACAAATTGAAAGTTACGACCATGATAAAAATGAGATCAAAACTATTAGATCACAAGAAAAACAAATTACTTGCTCAATCCCACAAGGAAGTGTGTTAGGATGCCCTCTATTTTTAATCTATATTAATGACCTTCCCAAAATATTAGATAAAGAAAACGCTTTACCAGTACTATTTGCAGACGATATTTCAATACTAATCAAGTGTAAAAATTTAAATAACCCTAGTCTACAAATACAAGATACCCTCCATACTGTAAATACTTGGCTCCAGATTCACAACTTAGAAATTAATAGTAATAAAACTAAAATAATACAATTTAGATCTTATAAAAAACCACCTCTCAATTTAAAAACAACATTTAGAAACGTGCAAATAGAAGAAGTTAGTACATTTAGCCTACTTGGCAGACACACACATTAATTGGAAGTCACACATAGAACATATAAAAACAAAACTCTCGAGATTCACTTACGCTCTTTTTCAAATTAAATTAAGCACTAACACACAAACAGCCATGGCTGCTTACTACGCATACGCATACTCATGGCTGCGATATGGCGTCATGCTATGGGGTAATAGTGTACATGTAGATGAACTATTCTTATTACAAAAGAAGTGTATACGAATTCTAGCCCAAATAGATAATACGGAGACCTGCAAACCATTCTTTATTAAATATCAGATTCTAACTCTGCCGTCAATATATATACTGGACATTTGCTTATTTACTTTAAAAAATATCAAAAAATTCGTTAAAGTAGAAGATACGCACAATGTCAACACTCGACATAAAAAGAGGTTATGCGCACCATCCTCAAGAATTAAAATGTTAAGTGACAGCCCATACTATATGGCAATAAAAATATATAATAAGTTGCCCAACACGTTTAAAACTGAAAAATCAGTAACAATATTCCAAAAAAGGCTAAAGCTATTCCTAATCCAAAAATGTTTCTACTCAGTAAAAGAATATTTAGAGTGTAGCTTAAAATAACGATTATCTCTCATGTACTAAAGTGGCGATCTGTCCTATAAAACAAAACAAGATTAGTCTATCCTATTTACATTAATTTAAAATCATAGTTATAATTTGTACTACCTGAAATGGATGACATAAATATTGTTGAATAATTATATTGAATTCATAAACATTGACATTTAATTTTGACTTAAAAGAAAATGTCTCAATTTAATTGTACTGATCTAAAGGAAATAATTAATTTAGGATGAAAATTGCAATGCTTGTAAACGGCTGCTAAGTCTTAAGTAACAATATAAAATAACACCAACATTGTACACTTAGTTCGCAATAAAAATTTGACTTTGACTTTGACTTTGACTTCGTTAAATGGTGTTTTACACCCTTTATATTAAATTTACAGTTTATTTCAGTGATACAATCAATTCTATATACGAACGTTTTGTGTTATTGTTGAGTGAGAGAAACATAAACGACGAATGAAAATAATGTAGATGAGCCGTAACTAAACGAATGTTCAGGCTCACGGTTTTAGACAGCTCCGTGTACACAATGAGACTCATTCGGGATATATATCGCTACAGAGTAAAAATCGATTATAGTTAAAGCAGATTATAATTACAGCTTTAAATTGGATAAGTTTAAAGTTAAACAGGTTTGACCCTTTGTGTGCGACTAATTGACCGCGATAATCGCATTAACAGTCTCAACTGTGACGTATAATAGAGAGCTTAGCGTTAGCCATCAACACACCCGCCCTTAAGTACGTAGCACAAGTTGTGACGCTCTAACTGAAATTCAATTAATCAAAACCTTACTTACTGAGTGTTTATAGCTGTCTGGAAGCGGAGCGAGAGGCCGATGACATTAACGTAAAATAATATTTCAGCATTCCTTTTACTTCGAACACGAGGAAAAGTAAATGTAATCCCCTCG
This sequence comes from Cerastis leucographa, assembly GCA_963082945.1. Lineage (NCBI taxonomy): Eukaryota > Metazoa > Arthropoda > Insecta > Lepidoptera > Noctuidae > Cerastis > Cerastis leucographa. Next base: position 352,540 of record OY720365.1, read on the forward strand.
TTATCAACAAATTGGACAAAGGCGTGTTAAGATAGAATTGAACGATACAATTTTAAGTGTAATTTATGAATTTAATAAATATATAAAATTCTTCTCCTTCTTTTTTCGAATTTACCTTATTCCACCACGAATTCCCGAATGCCCTGAGCGCCCGACCGTCGGATCGAATATCCAGGATTAAAATTTTCGGGGAATTATGGCAAGTGGAAACTTAGTTAAAAGTAATTACCGTCGTCTGCTGAACTGTGTGAGAAACACCTGGAGCTCACAGATGAACACCTCCTGAGTGTTGGCCGGCGCCGCGGGCACACACGTGGGGCCTGTGCTCCGACGTATTCATACTTGTATGCGTGTTTATGTATATGTAGCTGATCTATGGCAACTATCGTGAAGGGCGGCTATGGTGAGGAGAGAGGATGAACTGCCGTTTTGCATATTGAATAATACACTTTCAAACATATTTCTACGTTCTGATCTTGTGTTTTTGTGCGGCAAGTGTTAATTAAATCATATATATTCATACAACAGTCAGTCATCATGATAATAAATAAGGCACAGTTTCCTTTTTCCAATCACATCGTAGGTGCAGTTCGTTCATTATTTACGAACACAATTCAATGGAGATATTGTAATACACCTGCACTGCTGTGAATAATCCCGGATTTTTGCTGAACTCTGCCTTCCGGATTAACTTTTTCTGATTATTCCCTTTTTTGATATTTTCGCCGTAAATCCATTCGTCCGACACGAATGGATTATTTAATTCTGAAAAATATTTAGATAGCTTACGATACTTCTCGTTTCTAATGTACAGATTATTAAAAATCAACATTTTATGTGTTTTATAATCGTGCAGTGTGTGGTGTTTTTGAACATATGTCATATTTGACAACAATTTAAGATTAAAATAAAAAAAACGGTTTTTAGTTTTTGAGTGCCTTTGTGTCGAAATTCTTCAGCGTTAATCCTTCTTGACACTAACTTTTGATTATGTGTGTGAGCACAATGGAGCAGCATGGGCCACGCCAGGCCAGCGCGTGGCGGCGACTGGTACATTTGTACGGAGACTGGACACAAAGGCTGATGGATGCTGCGTAACGTACTCCAATGAAGACGACTGAGTCAGTTAGTGGTATACGAAGTGCTTCACTTTATAACTGATACTTGCAAAGATTTATAATGCGACTCATTCATTAGAATTACTAGTAATGTGTTGAATCATCAACTTTTCATGAAATAAAAAAAGATATAGATATAATTTGTGAGAAGAAAACAAAACTTACTTAGTAGTCATCAATGTAATTGATAAAAAAGCGAGTCATAATATAGTACAGAGATAATATTTTCTATTTATTTAGAGAGAAACAAAAAGCAGAGAGGATGAGTAATGAGCTCAAAGAATACAATATTGCAGTTAGAAGCAGGTCATCCATTGTGCTCGGATGGCGAGCGAGAGAGGGGACATACAACTGAGCATCACCTGCGGGGTCCATTAGGGTTGAGTCGTTATAGCATTATCACTACATAACTAAGTCACGCATTACAAAATACAGAGAGTAAAGTAGTTTTTAACGATAGGTGTAGTTTCTGTACACCGCTCAGGTAAAACGAATGAATTAATTTGTTGGTATTGAATAATTCCGATAATCAAAAATGTTTGCTTGCTACTAATTTGCTTTTTATTTTCTGTAAACTAAAAATAACGTTTTAGTCAATTAACTTGTTAAATAAAATCAATTCACCATCTGCCCAGCCTTTTCCCAAATTTATTGAGGTTGGCTTCTAGTATTACCGGATACAGCTGAATACAAGTATTTTACATGGAGCGATATCTCTGCCTACCTGACCTCCACAACCCAGTTAAAAAATAAGAGAACGTAAGTTAAAAACTTGGTAAATAATATTGAGAGAAAACTCTGTGCACATTTTGCACAATACACAAATCCACATCACAACAAAATTATGTTTATATTCACACAAAATTTGCACGCTTGCTAACTGTGAACTGAATTTATTGTGTATCTGTTTGGATGACAATTTATGTTGAGCGAGCATTGTTTCCCCAAAAAAACATTCAACATTTAAAGCAAACAGTGTCATATCAAAATCAATGATACATCATTACATTAATTCATCACATTCATTTCATTTACATGTTTATTCCTCTCATTTAAATATAATGAATATTCTGTGTGTAAACAGTTAACAGTTAAAAGGATCTTCCGCCTCATCCGAGACCTCGGTAAAACTGAGGAAGTAACATTTTATGAGCTGAACGTGGAAAGTAATAAAACAGTTATTGTTTGTTGGAAACACTCCGTAATAAAATTAAATCACTATGATAACACAATCTCTTTATACAGCTATATTAACCTAGCTAGCTATAGTAAAACAGAAACATTTTAGTTTAATTAAAATCACGGCATGTAATGCAGCTGGCACGGCATGTAAAACCCCACAGGAGTGAATAAAATCAGTAAAACCTTCAGTTTTTGTTCGTCGTGTTAGGTCGGTTCAGGTTTGAAGCAATGTAAATGCAATCGAACATTTCAGGCGGGTTTAATTAAGGGTCGTACGTGCCGAGGAGCGGGGCCGCCACCCGACGGGCACGCTAGCACTACCGTAGTAACAGCAGCGCGGTACGCTGGGCAGGCGGCGTCGGGCGGCACTGTTTGCGTTGTAAGCGAGGTAGAGGTGGCTACAGATAGACACAGACAGAAGGAGGACTTAAACCTTGACAACACGACCATGTTTACTCGGGTTTGTAATCGGGACAGTTTGGTTTCTAATGTTAAATGTGCAACAACGTCTCTTACAACACTCTTACTTCTAAGAAAGCTGTTCCTTTATACATATTTATCCATACTATTCTGTCTATTCACTTGTTGTCCTGAGTTGCCCTTCTGCTCATCATAAGTGTGTCCATCTCAGGAGAGAAATCGTCATATTAATGTCGTGTTGATTCTGCGTCGCTCATCGCTCACCGCTTAGCGCTCGGCGCTCGGTGCTCTGCGGTATCTTTGATTAGCTCTCGAGTTATGGCGTATTGGCGACAGATCCCTCCCCACCCCCCTACCCTACGTATGTGACGTCACGTACATATTGACAATGGTATCGCCACTGGTATCAACAAGCTGCTATACAAACAAACATGTGCAGATAGATGGCTATCTGAGACGATGCAGGTGCTTTAACAGGTACATTTAACGAAGCTCTGCATCTGTATTTTACAATGGAGGTTTATAATGATATGGCGTAATGGGTAATTCAAATCCATTTTGCTTCTTTTCACAACGTGGTTTGATAAAACTAATTTATTTCAAGAACTACCTTAGCTTTTTTTCGAAATTAATGACTTACTTTCGCCGAGAAAATCAAAACAGTACTAAAAAAACACAAGACCATACCTTATGGTCCTGGCAAAACCTTGAAAAGAAGAAAAGACATTTGCAGTAGTTCCCCAAACGAAAACCAAGTTCGCCAGCATACGATACAAAAAAACGTTCAGCTCAGCTGCAAAAGATTTAACAGAGAGATTTATGTCCATAACAAGATACAACATTAATGTAAAAAAATACTAGCAAGTTGGATCAAGCTACTTACTTACGAGGACATGGAGGCGCTGTTAAAATAACACATACCTAAACAACATCATTTTCAATCCTACGCACTCACGCAGCCATAAGCACGCGATACACACCCATGCTTAAATTCTCAACACTCACTCACTTACCCAACACACCCCCTCCCCCACACAGGCATAAATCATACACTTACTCATACACTCACTCACACATACCCATTCCCCCACACACCAGCTTTCACAAGCAGATCCACTTTTTTATTTTCTATTAATTATTTATTTTGTACTAGCTGTTACCCGCGACTTCGTACGCGTTATGTTCGCGATTTGCCTAGAATAAGTTTTTTAGTGAGGAGGTTCTTGATTCCAAATTTTTGTTTTGAATTCGTTACCTGATGTCTCCAGTATTAATACACCATCATCTGGCTAGTCTTTTTCCATCTATGTTGGGGTCGGCATTGAGTCCAACCGGATGCAGCTGAATACTTGGATTTTATATGGAAACGACTGCTTATCTGACTGACACAACCCAGTTAGTACTGGGTTATACGACTGTCATCATCATCTTCCTGCCCTTGTTCCATGTTACTTGCGGTCGGCGCAACACTTTTTGTTCTTCCATGCTCCTCTGTCATTCGTCAAGCTATCATTTACTCCTTTTTATTTCATATTATTTCTCACACAATCCATTCATCGTTTTCTAGGTCTTCCTCTCCGTACCTATCCATCAACATTTATTTTCATCACTTTTTTTGTTTAAATTATAACAAAATTCATGTGAAAATTGCAAATAGCCCACTAAACTTAACATCAAACCCACTTGGGGGTGGAATTTCCAAAAATACCTTTCTACCTAACTAAGCACTGGCGAGATTTAAAGTTCAATAGTTCAAAAGTAGAAGTAGTTCTTGAGTGATTAATCAGTGAGTAAATAGTATTGCGGTGTCATGTATAAATGAAACTAATATTATGTCCTAATCCAGATCATACCTGTCTCTCTTGTGGCTTTGATCCAAATCCGTTTAGCTGTTTAGGCGTGAAAAGTTAAAACAGACTGATATTTATAGACCGTTTATACTGTATCGTTGGTCTAGTGGTCGGAAACGCTACTACTGTGTATAAGGTCCTTGGTTCGATACACAACGCCGGGCGGTGTTTTATTTGTTTTTTATTTTTCGTTTGATTATAATAAGCTCGACCCTTATTACATGGCACTTAAACATAACTGGCGAAATGTGGGTGTACTAAATGGACACACCTCTGCCAAACCCTTAAGCGATTACAGGCGTGATCTTACGTGACTGCCGTTATTATCTGGTGCTTGCATGGCACCTGTGTCTTTACCAGTTTTCAGCAGAGCTGTCGCACGGGTCGCACCATTGACCAAGTAATACCTACTTACTTACATGTTAGCGAAGTCATTCAAGATTAACAATGTATTTCTGTGATTTAAAATTTTAACGCTGGCGCGACGATATTTATAGGCGTTTGTGAGAGATTGGCTGGTCAAAACATGCGGGGAACCTCAAGCAGCGTTAATAAAGTTTTAGGGGTATGAGGAACAGGGTGTAAAGTTCCTCGATACTCCTTAGAAAAGGAAGGATCCCTGGATCCTCCGACCAGGCAGGTGTTATGTCTGGTGGGCAACTGCCCGATAGTTGTTATCGGGTTTCTCTATATATACTGAAGTCGATGTAAACTTTGCTTGTAGGATATTGATGTTAGTTCCTCCGTAGTGTCGTAGATGGCGCTGTAGTAGTTTTTGTAGTATGTTACTTTTTGTGGTCGCTACAAAGTAAACTTATCGGTAACCATATGTTCGAGTCGTTTGGGATTGAAACTTTGGGACCGTGGGGTCCGAGTACTCATTGCTCACAGCCTTTTTAACGAAATTGCTACACTCATAGCTTATGATTTCTGAGAACCAAGATCTGGCTTTTGCCAGAGGCTAAGTATTACTATACATCACCCAGGTAATGTGCCAGCCCATGTTCACTTTTGGGCACATTAGGTACCAGTTTTTTTATAAGTTTGTGGGAATGGAATAGATGATTGTTTAACTATTGTTTACATGGGTCAAAATAACTAAAAGGATGTATAAAACTATTTGGTAATGATTAGAAAATCTTAAAGCATTTAAAAAAAAATACAAAGCACTTTACAAATTTACGTTACAAAAAAAAACCAGTTGGGGCTCGAACCATGGTCATTCTTGGAAATCATACAGTATTAAAAAGCAAAATAAAATACAAAAAGTGAATTTCATACTGGCTCAGGTTTGATCCTGGAACATGCGATTCGAGCGGCCGCTAAACCGTCGCGCTACTTACTTCGGTGACAATTGGTTTAAAATAGCCGTTCTATTCTAATGCTTGTTATGACAATTGTCAGTTGTCAAACAGTTAAGGAGTGCGGACATAATGCAATATTGCTCACCTCCTAAAGTTATTAGCGTGATAATATCTAGCCTATGTCCTTCCCCAGGTTTAAATCTATCTTCTTGCCAAATTCCATTAAGATCCGATCAGCCGTTTAGTCGTGAAAAGGTAACAAACAAACTAACAAACAAACAAACAAACAAACAAACAGAGTGACTTTCGCATTTATAATATTAGTATGGATTAAAGACAGCAATAGAAAAGTATGGGAGACGAAGAGATGCTGCTCCCGACCTCTAACAAATTGGGATAAGTGCAGGAGAATGATGATAAAGACAACAGCCGCGCGACGCACTCGCGACATGCCCACTGACACGGAAACAACAATATCTATGCTTTGTTCTCATTCCACGCCAATAATACGACTGGCCCACCTTGAGCCCTCAGCAACCATTACTCCCCCCCGCGGGGCTCCAGCTTACCCTTGTTAAGAGGGACAGTGGGTGTCAGCTCAACTGGTGCCAAGGATATCGAAATCGGAACGCTCAAATGACGGGATTGCGGGAAGGTAAACGATTATTCGGAAATATTCAAAACTTTGGATTCTGAGAACAAAAATTAATTGATTTTACGTTGATATTGAATCGTTTCAAGTTGTAATTTCATTAGCGACTAATTTTTCAAGTGTTTGTTGTAAACGGCTCAATGATATCGCAGTAGAAAATATCTACATTTAAATAACAAAACAATGTTACGTTGATTTGAAATCACGGTTCGTAAAGACCTAACAAAGCTTTCGAAGAAAAATAAGAAAATATGAAACATCTTCCTTGAGGAAAACCGTACTTGTAACAGTGGAAACCTGCAAATAATCTCCGGCAGTTACTTCTTAATTCCAATAAAAATATGAAAACAGAAGTAAGAGAGTGTGAAGTCGTTCAAGTTGGCGAATTAAAAGTTGTAGCTGTTAATAGGCGTCTTATACTGCACAGTAGCAGGAGCAGTCGGGAACGTCCCCGCCGGCCAGGCACTCGAGCGTGCTATTACACGATTAAATGTTTGTTACTGAGCTGTAACCAAACACAAAACAATACTGAATGTCTACATATAACTGGTGAAATAACCTCCTGTCCCGAACAGACCTGACCTGATACGACAAACAATCTTAGCGAGGGCCAAGGGGTACCGTATTACCCAGTTCTAACGTGTTTATGGAGGTCTAATAGACAGTCGCTCCATCTAAAATACTGATATTCAAATGAATCCGGTAAGACAGGAAGATGAATGAGGTCGAGATGATAAAATCTATTGAACGCATAAACCAACATACATTTCTACTTCAACTCTCATACTTATGCTTGTAGTTCTACAGTGCAATTTTATGTTCGCGTAGACAGATTATCTACTTCTTAATAAAAATGATTTCAGAACCTTGCAGATAACTGAAGGACGAGGTATAAACTATACTTGCGTTAAGTCTTGCGTGAAAGGTTACTACTGTTCAACTGAGACATATCTTTCGGTAATCGACTTATAATTCGAGTAAATCGAGTAGCGAGAGGAATCGATATGAAACGCGAGTCGCGGCGCTATCGAACCATTTGCAATAACTTATTGCCTTTTATTCGCTTATCCTGTAATGCCCATCCCCCCCCCCCCCCCGCCGGCCCGCCTCATAGCCTCCTCCCCTGCGTCGGCCAGAACATAAGGAGATATTTAACGCGGTCTTGTCTTCAAAGGGTGGCTGTTAATTCAATACCCTAAGACCTTGTGTAGACGGACAAAGGGTTGTTTTGCCAATGCTGCAAATACAATTTCACAAAAAACGACAGTTGTACAAAAAACGTTTAGACTGAATCGGTCGTGTGAAAACGTCTTTACTTTAAACCGTTCATAATAGGCTTTATTTTAACTCCGATCACGGAAAGGAATCTTCTGTTACTTCATAAGACATACCCTTTCAGTTCCGGGGTGTAGGAATTCGTAAATTAATAAACCCGTAGTAAATTCCGTCCCTTACATTTTTGTCCGCAAAATACCGGTAAGCACTTACAGAGAACTATTTCCGGATTCGACCAAAAACTAATTGAAAGCAAACGGGCTTCACGTACACCTCGTGTCCTGATGATCTTCTTAGATTATGGCATTACACACAACACAAGGGTTGTGCAACTGAGTGAAGCGTAAACTTGTCACCGTTCACCGACGCCGTAACTACTTCACTCGGTGAGTATGGAAGCAGTTAATTCAGTTATCCGTCGGGAGGGTTTGAGATACATGTTAATTTTATTTGTTTTTGTAAAAACTATATACATTATAACAGTCAAAAACTAATAGATAAAATAACTAAACTAACAACAAACTATAAAAGGGCGTCAAAAAACTGCTTAACGCTGTCAGCTGGTAATGTGCCCAAGAGACTGGCGTAGTTGCCAAGTTGTATGGCAATACTTAGGTTCTGGCCAAGGTAAAAGCCAGCCCTAAAGGTCACGAGAAACGTCAACTAGGCGTTTAGAAAATTCCTTGAAAATGCTCTGAGCACTCAGACTCCACGGCCCCAGAGTTTCCACCCCAAAGGGCTCGAAAAAGTAGTTTCCACAAAGGTAGAATAGAATAAAACTTTATTGTAGGTACACCAAAAATCAAACATAACGGGTTAATTTTATGGTTACAACGGCGGCATTATCGCTTAGAGCGATATCAAAGGTACTACTATATTTACGCCGCTTTAGGTTCTCCGTAGCCGCAGCGGCAGCGCCAGCACAGTACGATGAGCTTGGAAGATGGCGCTAAAGTATTCACACAAGGAAACCAACTTCCTAATTTGAGTCGCGCAAGTGTCCAGTCGCGTGAGTGTCTTTCGCGCAAGTATCCATGCGCAATATATTTTCGTCCCGCAAGTGTCCTTCGCACAAATGACCCAGATTCCCTAGAAGTGTGAACTTATATGAAGTTTTTTTAGCGTATGCTAACACTACAAAACAAAAATAAAAAAATGCCACCCCTGTTATCGTCTGAAGGGTGGATTTTCCAAAAACATTGATACGTGTTTATCAATTCCATCGAGAAACGCAAATAGTAAATTTCAAGCTGTGCAGACTATATTTGTTTTACTAATGTTTCAAACCCTTTTCTCCCTTTTGGGGTCGAATTTCCAAAAACGGCCAAATACGTGTTCATTTATTTTTGCTCAGAAACTTCAATATTTAATGTCATTCTTCTTACTTCAAAAATGACGGATTCCGCATAAAAACTTTGAACCCCCATCTCACCCAGTTTTAAGAACCCTGTAATTTCTCGAAAACGCTAAAATATCTATTTATTTATTTCTAACCAGAAGCTTGTATATGAAATTTCAGCCTTCTAACTTTAAAAATGACGATTTTCAGTACAAACTTTCATCCCCTATTTAGGTCCCGTAGGGGTTGAATTTCGAAAAATCCTTCCTTATTCCTTGTCTACATTATAAAGGAAACCTCTGTGCAAAATTTCAGCTTTCTAGGTTCAAAGGTTTGGGCTGGGCGTTGATGAGTCAGTCAATCAGTCAGTCAGGACTTCTCTTTTTATTTATATATATATATATCTGTCCAGCGCAACTTCGTCTGCGTCACATTTTCCCCGTTTTCGCAACATCTTTCATTGCTACTCCTCTCCTATTAGTCGTAGCGTAAAGATATAGCCTATAGCCTTCCTCGATAAATGGGTTATCTAACACTGAAAGAATTTTTCAAATCGGAATAGTAATTCCTGAGATTAGCGCGTTCAAGCAAACAAACAAACAAACAAACTCTTCAGCTTTATAATATTATAAGTATAGATTATTGACATAAATAGGATGGGCTTATTTAGAAGACATTTAATTATAATTGATTTAGCTGTTGATCGAGTTACTCTTGTTCTACGTACGCATTAGACGAACGATATTATCTTACAGCGGAACGTGCGAGCGTGCGTGCGTCGTACGGTGTTCACGGTGTCATGTTGGTTGAGGTAATTCAATCCGATGAGTACGTGAACCTCATTAGCGGCATCGATTCGCCCCGCGGCGCCACTCGCTGCCGGGCGTGTCGGGCCGTGTGACCGACATGAGGAAGTGTCGCTCCTCATGTCACTAAAATTTATCTAAGGATAACTTTACCACAGAAAGCTGGGATGGTTTAAGTTCTGTTATTTAGCATCTAGCAGTTGATTTGGTAAAAATGTTAAAACAAATGAATGTTCAATTCATTAAATAGTAGGTAGTAGTCGATTAACTATAAGCATTGAAATGTTTACTTTAACCGTTTGTTACATATTTATCGAACCTGAAATTCTTATATCATGTAAATCAAATCATAGGTCTGGTAATAATAAAGATGGCCCGAAGCAAACCGGATACTTGAAACCTTCACTTTGTTACATAACAAACTGCTCCAGTTTATTTAAAAAAAAAACTTCAATATTGTTTACAGGCGTAAAAGCCATTTGGCCTGTTAACAAAATATACCTTCCTGAAGTTTCGCAGGTATCTGTTTTGTAAAGTTTTCGCTTACAAACTGTCCATCAACTAAGCGTAGAACAAGAAAATTGGCAAATGTTCGGGAATCTTTAGACTTGTACTCTGTAATCTTTGTGAGTAGATTCCTGCGAAGCCTTTGAGTTGTTATTAGCATAAGTTGTTCAAGCCTCTTTGATAAATAAACTTTTTTGCCGGCAATAGGTGCGTGGCGCCGACTGTCAGCTGCATGCTCGCTAGTACACGCGTTAATATCTTTATGCAAATACTTGACAAGCGAGGGGGGGGGGGATCGAAGACCGACCTCAAAAAACCGTGTGTATACATACAGAAGAGCCGCAAAAAGCACCAAGACGACACGGTTGGCGCAGTGGCTCAGCGATCGACTGCTGCGCTGCGTGTCGCGGGTTCGATCCCCGCACGGAACAAATATTTGTATGGCCTACAGATAGTTGTTCCGGGTCTGGCTGTTTGTGTATGTGAGTTTAAATGTTTGTGTGGGGCAACGTTCAAAAAAAAAAAAAAAAGTACACTTTATGCTGTTATACGTATTTTGTTCGTATTGTAAGCAAAAAATAATATTCAAGGAAAAGGTAACTTCCTTCGTCACTGCGACGTATGTACAAATATCTTTGTATTTGAGTAGAATTTCTTCACCTCGCTGTATTGTGACGCCGTGACGGCACGCGGCATGACTTTGACAGCGAGTTATCGGCTGAAGTCAACCAGGAGTCAACGACATTAATATAAAGCGCGGCTCACGAACGAATAACACTCGACATATACCTTAGTAGGAAAGTTTTATTTGTGTAGCGTCCATTGTGAAAGGACATACTTGTATCAACGATCTCTCAGCAAATACATAACTTTTGGATGGAGAGATCTCTTTCACAAAAACTTTTTTCCTCATTTTCTTTATCGTACTACATTCATAACGTCACGCTTGTATTCCGTGTCTAGTACACCAAAGCTTCACTATTTTGTTTCAGTCCCATGTCATCATCTGCCTAGCCTTTTCCCAAACTATCTTGGGGTCGGCTTCCAGTCTATCCGGATGCAGCTGAGTACCAGTATTTTACATGAAGCGACTGCCTATCTGACCTCCACAACCCAGTAACTGGGTAATACAATACCCCTTGGTAAGACTGGATGTCAGACTTTTTGGCTTCTGACTACTCGTAACGACTGTCAAAGATCTACAAATGACAGCCGGGACCAACGGCTTAGCGTGCTTTCCGAGGCACGGAGGGAACTCGGTATGTAATTATGGTCACCCATCCACGGACCAACCTCGGCAAGCACGGCTTAACCTTAAAGATCGACCCGGGCGGCTGTTATTATTTAGCCACGAGCTCCTCCGTTTCAGTCCCATGTAATAGGGGTGAATTTATTGCCAAAAAACAGGTACTAACCCAGATTCCGGGCTCGTATACAGAAATTCTTTCGGAAAAACCTACCTTTGTTAATTTTTCCCGACCACTGAATCGAACCTTAAACACCATGCGTAGTTACGTAGGTGTGCGATGCAAGTTATCGTAGTAGTAAGAAATTTATTCAATCAGTGGTACAAGCCGGTTAATATTCAGCAAGCGATGGAATGCGGGCAAGTCAGCGCGCTGAACGCGGCGAAGCAATCTGTGGCGTAGTCCTGGAGGGCTACTCTCTTTCTCTCAATTATGTAGAGTAGGGTCACAAACGTAACTACGTTTAATTTTCGTTCGTTGCCGAAGTTACGTTTCGGAGAAAGAGAGTAGGCCTCCTGTTGCGTGCGGCGCGGCGTGCTACGGGGACCAAGCGACACAATACATGAGCATTTCTCCAACTAAATGTCCGGTCGCATGTGCCTAAATTCAAACTAAGTTGTAATGATCGAGTAGTAAGATTAGGTGTACCAATATATTAGGTTTTTTGTTATAACGCGGTGTTTCTCGAAAGTAAAAATTTTGCATGTAAAAAAGAACTCAGCGTTGGTAAACTATAAAATGTTTGCATATTCGCCATGTTTGTGGAATAATGTAAATGTTTACTTTATTAAACAAATATGCTCAAACTTAAGCGTATATTTCGAAGACCACATTTATAAGAGAAAACTTAAACATAGCGAGGTAAATTCTTGTTATTTCACTGCAATCTAACTGAGCGAGTATTTGCGCTCACTCCTGGCACAACACAAAGTTGAGGTATTATGTTCTCATCTTATTAGGGTAATCATTTGTAACGTGGGTTACAAGAAGGGTAGGGATATAAAAACCGCGCGTGGGTAGATACCTGCGTAACTCATAATCCGTTAAGACATTTAATATTCCCTGTGACGTATGAGATGTACTTCGTTGTTTTATTATCTGTTCTTCTGACAAGGTATCGAATAATGTCTAGCTGAACTGTTACGTAAAAGTAACAGGTCATTTATTCATTTGTTAACACCGGAACTATAAAAATAGTTGTTTTAAAAAATTACAAGCGCGCTATGTTATACCCGAAGGCGTACAAATATTCATAGAGGTCATTGACATTCAAATTGAAAAACATAATTATATTAATGGAATGCATATAGTATTGATTGATTTTGGCAAAATTAAAACAAAGAAAAATATATAAATGTCAAAAGTAAGTTTAAGTTTACTACATCAATATTCAAATAATGTTTAAACAAAAAAAGAGAGAAAATAGAAACATATTACAAAAATGTCACGTGCAATGTTAAATGTCTAGGTCTAGGTAATTACTTAATTAATATGTATCTGATAAAGAATGGCTTTCAAGAATCTAAATTGTGGAGTTTGAACATTTACCTAATGCACCTTTTTTGTGCCCTAACCCTGTTGGTTGAGTTACCCCAGATTTATTAGCAACATCAAAGACGCAATCACCGAGCTTTAAACACCGTGCACTGCAGCATCCGGTGGTGCCGCCACCTGTGTCTGCGCACAAAGTGTGTCAGGTAATTATCTCGAACTGGTCTGGAACACTCTCAGTCACTCACACTCTTATTCAAACTTAGCGCCGGGAGCTTTACACGAACATTTTTTGTTTTTACATAAAATACTTGATTCGCTCACAAATAAGAAGTGAAGCATGCTTCCACGATGCGTCGCGTTAGAAGGACACGGATTAACGTACGATCACGTAATTTCGTTGCAAAACGAAATTTTAAGTCAGTTTTAAAAACCATATGAATAATAGAACAGCCAATACTTTCTGCAGCAAATTAAGACTGCAAAATTGCAATAAGCTTTGAGCAGATGAAAACGTATTAACCAAGTAAAATCAAATGTGCCTACTTAACTTTAAAGAAACCATTGAAACGTCAGCGACATGTATAAAATCAATCATTATCCCTATACATGCGATGGTTCACAGCGCATCATGTCATGTCTCGTCACGTGGAGCAGTCGCGAGTCGTTCAGTGGTCGTGAAGTCGCGCGACTAATCGCTAATCGCTCGACTAAGGAGTCCCGAACGTGCGCGGTGCGAGTACCGCGCCGCTATCCCCGACTGACTGCTCGCTCGCAGTGAGCAGTCAGTCGGGGATACTGCTCACTTGACTACTACTACTACGTGCTGGCTACAGAAGGTTCACCAGAAACAACCATCAAGATACATTTTACACTTCTCCAAATATCCTATCAATTTATAAGTAGTGGTTGAACGGCTCTTGCAGTTTATTGCGGGTAGTTAATGCACTCGCGAATCGACCAAAACCAACTCGTTTCGAAGAGATTTGCTGTTACTAGCCTTGTTAGGTATCATGTATTGCCTCCAAAGTGCGAATTGCACTCGTCTGTGAAGTGTTTAGCCACCATCAGTGATGTTACAGTAGAGTAGATTTTCTGTACATCATGTTTCCGGTCGTCTTAGTAATAAGCTTGTTGTTGTGTTAAATCCCCCCACCCCGCCCCCCCACCTGAGGCGTACTTGTGATTAATTCTCAAAAGCGGGATGTGCTCGTACAAGAACAGTCAGATTACCGTAAAATAATTAAATATGACGTTGTATTCAGCCGAACTGTTTACCAGGAAATTTGAAATTGATACATAAATAATATCTTATTTGGACTGATCTATCGAAGAGAATCAGAAAGTGTTGGTATTGGCTTCGAATATTGTGGTCAAAGCTAATAAAAGCTTTTAAAATAGAGGTTTTTGTTTCTGTTCTTTGAATGTATACAGGCATTCATTAAATCCATCAATACTTTTAGCATCATAATATAATGAAAGTAGTCCCTGAGGCGTGGCGTCACATTTGTGAAAAGATGTCAAAGTCACGAGTGTGTAGTGTTGGCCCGGCGCCGAGCTAATTCCACTCCAAACACAAGCATTATGGAAATATTTACGAATGTATGTATTTACGAGTGTATGTACCTAACATAAGTATTTGTATGTATCAAGACAATTTATTTCTGAGCACGCGTCCCGCAGGCCGGAGATATTGACACCGATTGTACAAGTCCTATTGTTGAATAAAGTAATATCGTTGAAGATGAACAAAGTCTGCTGCCTCTTTGAGCGTCACACTAATACGCAACTTACATAGATCGTTGATTTACTTAGAGTTTGTGTATCTAAGTTCTACGATATTAGTTAGTTTTTGTACATACGTATTTTATGTTTTTTACACAAATATTTTGGGGTGTATTGTTTTCATTACATTGATACAATATGTCTTACCTACACTGTCCATGATTGTCAGTTGATCTCACTCAACGAGCATTTGTTCTCGTAGTCCCGTGAATAGAGAGCGAGCGACTACGGTAGAAGTGTGGTTCGTTACTCAGTATCGCGCGAGTTTCCACCTCAGTACAGTGTATTGTTGCGGCGTCCCGGGAGGAGGAACTTGCTGCTCCTTCACGTTTTACTCCCGATCGGACCTTTATAAACAAAGTGCAATAAGCCACAGGTGGAACTGAAAAGTATAGTTTGCACTGCATAGTTGAATCTGAAATGGTCAGCTGAAGACGTAGGTATGCATCATTATGAAAACCGATTACTACGCCAATTGAACAGAAATCAGCTTCGCATTAACTCGACTTAATGTTGGACTATTTTTGTCGCATTTCACGATTGGTCCCAAAGTTACAAAAAAATAACCACCTCAATGTTCCTATTATACTGATATCTTCCTAGCAGGGCACTGAACAACTCCCGTTTATTGATTGTTGGGCTTTAGTCCGTGTCCGCTTTCTCGGCGCTTTTGGACATCGAGTAGATTAAAGGTAGCGTCATCATCATCATCATCAGCTTTTGTACGCAAAAAATTATTTGCAAACACTCTACACGCGCATTTTCCATCAAAATGCCCCCCTTGTAAGTAATATTGTTTACATTTAAGTTACCTTTCATCGTAGCCTCAAGTTGCGGTGTCATCGTGGCTATCTCGCTCTATCCCGGGTTTTTGGTTCTCAGGAGAAAAGGAAAGAAAACAAGCATGTCATATTTTGTTGGTTGTGTTAATACAATATTGCCTCGATTTACCGTCTATTTCAGTTTGTTTTGACTGTACCGGGGTAGTGTAACTGTAATTTACGTAGTTTTAATTATTTTTGGGATAAAATAAAACGTATATTAAAAATCACAGAAATCGATTCAGTAAACGATTCCGAACAAACTATTGTCAGGATGTACTTACGTTAATTATGTTACACGTTGTATGTAGCCACGACTGCATACACGTCGTTTAACCCGCACAATGCCAGCGCTGCAAGTTCCCGGCGCCCAAAACTACGTACAATTGAATCGCACGGCGTGAACACTGAACGTGTCGAGCATGTCACTAATAAGACCGCGTTTACACGCTGCCAGTGTGTGGAGCCCCACTAGCACGGCGCACATGACGCTGGGTCACGGCGGCGGCGTGCGATTTGTTTCAAGCGCATCTGCGGGTTCAACACACACACACATTTCGCCTTTATTATGAGTTCAATGATGATTCGACTACAGCTTGCGTGCTATGTAACACATGGTGTCGAAGTGCAGCAGCACAATCAACAATCTACTGTGATAGTACTCTTTCTACCGTTCCAGTAGTAATTGCAACTGATGTGGCCAAAGGTCGGTGTTTGCGTGGCTGCATTAGCGCAACATTACAGTTACAGTACATTATGAACACGTTTTGTATGGCATCAGCGTGACACCGATACGATTCACGCCACGTCGGGGCATGATGCACAATAAGTGTCTAAACACACCTGTTTGTTAATTCACTATTGAGCTGAATTTGATTCTAACAGCTTAGTGCGTCATTGTTGGGGTTTGTGCAGTAATTGCAGCGAGCACAGTGAGCACAGTGAGCGTGAGAGAGTGCAAATAAGATGTGTTTACACGCCGCCATTACTCACGCTAGCACGGCGCGTGTCGACAGCGCCCACCACACACTCACAGACACACTCGATGAGAATGTTACTGTCTAAATAGCGGTAATAAAGTTTTTCATGGAATTAACATTAATTTATTAGATTATCTATTAGAAGTGGAATCTAAAAGTAAGCCGATTATAAATCTTTGGTATACGAGCTTGTAAGTCTTTTCAACTAATTCTACGCAATCATCAAAAACGAACATTTCACTTTTCGAGTAAAATACACTCAACCAAATTTGGTTGACTTTATTTAAAACTAGCTGTCCCGCGCAACTTCGTCTGCGTCATATTTTACCCGTTTTCACAATATTTTTCATTGCTGCTCCGCTCCTATTGGTCGTAGCGTAATGATATATAGCATATGTCCTTTCCCAGGTTGAAATCTATCTTCTTGCCAAATTTCATTAAGATTCGATCAGCCGTTTAGTCATGAAAAGGTAACAAACAAACAAACATACAAACAAACAAACAAACAGAGTGACATTCGCATTTATAATATTAGTATGGAAGTATGGATACGATATCCCATTATGGCGACCTGGGTTATTGTTTTAAGTACCAAAAGTTTAATTTAATCCATACTTAATATTATAAATGCGAAAGTCACTCTGTTTGTTTGTTTGTTTGTTTGTTACCTTTTCACGACTAAACGGCTGATCGGATCTTAGTGGAATTTGGCAAGAAGATGGATTTAAACCTAGGGAAGGACATAGGCTATATATTATCACGCTAATAACTTTAGGAGGTGAGCAATATTGCATTATGTCCGCACTCCTCAACTGTTTGACAACTGACAATTGCCATGACAAACATTAGAATAGAACGGCTATTTTGGGTCAAGTGTCACCGAGGTAAGTAGCCCGACGGTTTAGCGGCCGCTCGGATCGCATGTTTCAGGATCAAACCTGAGCCAGTATGAAATTCACTTTTTGTATTTTATTAGGTTTTTTTTATGATTTCCAAAAATGACCATGGTTCGATCCCCAACTGGTATTTTTTTTTTGTAACGTAAATTCGTAAAGTATTTTGTATTTTTTTTATGCTTTAAGATTTTCTAATCGTTATCAAATAGTTTAATACATCCTTTTAGTTATTTTGACCCATGCAAACAATAGTTAAACAATCATCTATTTCATTCCAAATTAAACTATAAAAATTCACGAATAAAAACGATACAATAAAATAAAGTACGTCAAAAACTTATTAAAAAAATGGTACCTAATGTGCCCAAGAGTGAACATGGGCTGGCACATTACCTGGGTGTATTACTTGGTCAATGGTGCGACCCGTGCGACAGCTCTTCTGAAAACTGGTAAAGATACAGGTGCTATACAAGCACCAGATAATAACAGCAGTCACGTGAGATCACGCCTGTAATCGCTTAAGGGTTTGGCAGAGGTGTGTCCATTTAGTACACCCATATTTCGCCAGTTATATTTAAGTGTCATGTAATAATGGCCGAGCTTATTGTAATCAACCGAAAAATCGAAAAAAATCAAATAAAACATCACTCGGCGTTGTGTATCGAAACAATTAGGACCTTATCACAGTAGTAGCGTTTCCGACCACTAGACCAACGATACAGTATAAACGGTCTCCTTATATCAGTCTGTTTTAACTTTTCACGCCTAAACAGCTAAACGGATTTGGATCAAAGCCACAAGACAGACAGGTCATGATCTGGCTTAGGACATAATATTAGTTTCATTTATACATGAAACCGCAATACTATTTACTCACTGATTAATCACTCAAGAACTACTTCTACTTTTGAACTATTAATAACTTTAAATCTCGCCAGTGCTTAGTACGGTAGAAAGGTATTTTTGGAAATTCCACCCCCAAGTGGGTTTAATGTTGGGTTAAAAGTTAAGTTTAGTGGGCTATTTGTAATTTTCACATGAATGTTTACTATTTTCGAAAATTCTACCCTTATTTTGTTGGGGTCAGGGCACGCCATAATAGTGGTGATAAGTCCCCTCTTTAAGAAGTGGCTGAAGAGGCGCCACGGCCCCCTCACGTTCCACCTGATGCAGGTCCTCACCGGGCCCGGTTGTTTCGGGAAGTTCCTGCACCGAACCGGGCGGGAGGAAACGCCCAGAGGACACGGTGAAGCACAACGTAGAGGACTCCTCTGCTTGGGCGGAGCGCGGCTGTGTTCTCTTAGCGGCGATTGGCGGCGGCGACCTCTCGCGTCCGGCCCTGGTTCAATCCAAGGTGCGGAGCGAGAGGCAATGGGAAGCCGTTACCTCCTTCTGCGGTGGTGAAACGTGAGGGGGAGAGAGCCTTGCTTCCCAGCCGCCACGGGAGACGCCCCGGGCGTTGGCCATTGTAGACGCGGGTCTGTAGATGGTGAGTAAGGGCTTGCTCATAATCCGTCCATCTTACAACGACAGGCCGTGGCGACGGCACGTTCGTGTTCCACGCGCGCCTAAAAGAGATGTCAGCAAATCGGAAGGGGTCAAGGCAAGCCAAGGGCCGATGCCTGCCGGGGCTGCGGGATTGTTCGAAAGAGATACCGTGGCCTTGGAACACAAAGGGCTAAGAAGGAACATGGAAGGGTTTTAGTCAGTACAAGTCGTCTGACACTCCCTTCCGCTCCGCCTAGAGCGGGAAGGGTGATTTGTAAACATTGAGATGGAGATTACACATGAAAGAAGTTCTTTCAAATGAAAAATAATCATATAAAATCAATTTAGATCGCTAGGGTCGATCTTCAGGTTAAGTTGCGTTTGCCTAGGTTGGTCCATGGATGGAGACCACCGATTACGTACCGAGTTTCCATTGTGCCACGGAAAGCACGCTAATTCGTTGGTACCGGCTGTCATTTGTAGATCTTTGACAGTCGTATAACTAGCGACCCACGGATGCCCTTCAAGTTAAAGGGTAAAATATACAAGTCTGTGATTAGACCTGACGTATTGTGTGGATCACGACACCACCAGTGGTGCGGTTTAGTAGTGTAAAAGGGAAGGAGGGGATCAGAATGCAGGGCTGTGAAGAAGAAGGAAAAAAGATTGCGTGTATCAGAGTTGATTATAATTTAAACAAAAAAAGTGATGAAAATAAATGTTGATGGATAGGTACGGAGAGGAAGACCTAGAAAACGATGAATGGATTGTGTGAGAAATAATATGAAAGAAAAAGGAATAAATGATAGTTTGACGAATGACAGAAGAGCATGGAAGAACAAAAAGTGTTGCGCCGACCGCAAGTAACATGGGACAAGGGCAGGAAGATGATGATGACAGTCGTATAACCCAGTACTAACTGGGTTGTGGAAGTCAGATAGGCAGTCGTTTCATATAAAATCCAAGTATACAGCTGCATCCGGTTAGACTAAATGCCGACCCCAACATAGATGGAAAAAGACAAGCCAGATGATGGTGTATTAATACTGAAGACATCAGGTAACAAATTCAAAACAAAAATTTGGAATCAAGAACCTCCTTACTAAAAAACTTATTCTAAGCAAATCGCGACCCTAAGCGTCAGCTCTCACCAAGACGCGACGCGACGCGACGCTGCGCGCACACTTTTATAGAGCGATTCAAAATATAACTTTATTTTCTACACGAAAGGATACACATTTCTTTACAGGCGTCACGCGGCGCAGCGCTGCGTGGCGCAACGTATTCTCACAACGAAATGTGTATCTATTCGTGTAGAAAATAAAGTTAAATTTTGAATCGCTCTTTAAAATGTGCGCGCAGCGTCGCGTCTCGGTGTGAGGTGACCCTAACGCGTACGAAGTCGCGGGTAACAGCTAGTTATTTTATATTTTTACTTTACTAAGCGTAAACATTAAACTTATGCACCATTTACAAACATTTATTTTAGCGCGGATTTGCTTTTGGTCGTGAAAGCGCGAACTTTCTCAACGCTGTTTATTACCCGCAGGTAATGAAGCCGCCGTTAAACCAGATTCCTCGCAACAGTAACCCGACAGCGGCTGAGAGTTACTACTCGTTGCGGGCCAACGAAGTAATGAGCAGGGACAGGATTTATTGAAGATCCATTAAGAAAACAAATAAGCAGTTACTGACGCCAGTAATTAAGGAAAATATTCTAAACCCGCCTTGAAATAATTGTAAAAAAAAGAAATTCTCTTCCTCGATAGAACCAAATAAACAACATAATTACTTTGAACAAATAAAAACGCCGCAAAAACAATTTACATTATTGTCTATTTCCCCGAAGCTCCATTTGTCATCCGCACCGTTGTAACATGCCGTGATATTAATTTATACAAAACGCAACATTTGTGCCGTACATAAAATGATCCGCGTTTTACGACACAATCTGACTTACAAAACAGTCACATTCGTATATTAATAAAAATCACATTTCAATCCGCGACTCTGCGAGCGTAAACAATATTCGTTTCATTTAAGCCGCCGACTTTATGAGAGTCATTACTGTTAAAGAGCGGTGGCCGTGCCGTTGCCGTGCCGTTGTCATCCCGTCGCGTGCCGTTGCCGCTCTGTGCCGTTTGCCATTTGTGCCGAAAAACGCGCACCTTTATTGGTGGCTATTTTAAATAAAACTTTTATGCACGCGACAATTTATTTGGAAGTAATTGAGGGAGTGCGCAGTATTTCAGTGTTGATGATGCAATGTGTGGATATTGTAGCAAGTTATTGAATGCACTCTGTTTTTATTGAAGCCTTTTTGTGTAAGTGGTGGCAAGTGCCGAGTGGCAGCCGGGGCATCAAGTTTATGCTAAAGGGAATTATATATTGACTAGCTGTTACCCGCGACTTCGTACGCGTTAGGGTCACCTCACACCGAGACGCGACGCTGCGCGCACATTTTAAAGAGCGATTCAAAATTTAACTTTATTTTCTACACGAATAGATACACATTTCGTTGTGAGAATACGTTGCGCCACGCAGCGCTGCGCCGCGTGACGCCTGTAAAGAAATGTGTATCCTTTCGTGTAGAAAATAAAGTTATATTTTGAATCGCTCTATAAAAGTGTGCGCGCAGCGTCGCGTCGCGTCGCGTCTTGGTGAGAGCTGACGCTTAGGGTCGCGATTTGCTTAGAATAAGTTTTTTAGTAAGGAGGTTCTTGATTCCAAATTTTTGTTTTGAATTTGTTACCTGATGTCTTCAGTATTAATACACCATCATCTGGCTTGTCTTTTTCCATCTATGTTGGGGTCGGCATTTAGTCTAACCGGATGCAGCTGTATACTTGGATTTTATATGAAACGACTGCCTATCTGACTTCCACAACCCAGTTAGTACTGGGTTATACGACTGTCATCATCATCTTCCTGCCCTTGTCCCATGTTACTTGCGGTCGGCGCAACACTTTTTGTTCTTCCATGCTCTTCTGTCATTCGTCAAACTATCATTTATTCCTTTTTCTTTCATATTATTTCTCACACAATCCATTCATCGTTTTCTAGGTCTTCCTCTCCGTACCTATCCATCAACATTTATTTTCATCACTTTTTTTGTTTAAATTATAATCAACTCTGATACACGCAATCTTTTTTCCTTCTTCTTCACAGCCCTGCATTCTGATCCCCTCCTTCCCTTTTACACTACTAAACCGCACCACTGGTGGTGTCGTGATCCACACAATACGTCAGGTCTAATCACAGACTTGTATATTTTACCCTTTAACTTGAAGGGCATCCGTGGGTCGCTAGTTATACGACTGTCAAAGATCTACAAATGACAGCCGGTACCAACGAATTAGCGTGCTTTCCGTGGCACAATGGAAACTCGGTACGTAATCGGTGGTCTCCATCCATGGACCAACCTAGGCAAACGCAACTTAACCTGAAGATCGACCCTAGCGATCTAAATTGATTTTATATGATTATTTTTCATTTGAAAGAACTTCTTTCATGTGTAATCTCCATCTCAATGTTTACAAATCACCCTTCCCGCTCTAGGCGGAGCGGAAGGGAGTGTCAGACGACTTGTACTGACTAAAACCCTTCCATGTTCCTTCTTAGCCCTTTGTGTTCCAAGGCCACGGTATCTCTTTCGAACAATCCCGCAGCCCCGGCAGGCATCGGCCCTTGGCTTGCCTTGACCCCTTCCGATTTGCTGACATCTCTTTTAGGCGCGCGTGGAACACGAACGTGCCGTCGCCACGGCCTGTCGTTGTAAGATGGACGGATTATGAGCAAGCCCTTACTCACCATCTACAGACCCGCGTCTACAATGGCCAACGCCCGGGGCGTCTCCCGTGGCGGCTGGGAAGCAAGGCTCTCTCCCCCTCACGTTTCACCACCGCAGAAGGAGGTAACGGCTTCCCATTGCCTCTCGCTCCGCACCTTGGATTGAACCAGGGCCGGACGCGAGAGGTCGCCGCCGCCAATCGCCGCTAAGAGAACACAGCCGCGCTCCGCCCAAGCAGAGGAGTCCTCTACGTTGTGCTTCACCGTGTCCTCTGGGCGTTTCCTCCCGCCCGGTTCGGTGCAGGAACTTCCCGAAACAACCGGGCCCGGTGAGGACCTGCATCAGGTGGAACGTGAGGGGGCCGTGGCGCCTCTTCAGCCACTTCTTAAAGAGGGGACTTATCACCACTATTATGGCGTGCCCTGACCCCAACAAAATAAGGGTAGAATTTTCGAAAATAGTAAACATTCATGTGAAAATTACAAATAGCCCACTAAACTTAACTTTTAACCCAACATTAAACCCACTTGGGGGTGGAATTTCCAAAAATACCTTTCTACCGTACTAAGCACTGGCGAGATTTAAAGTTATTAATAGTTCAAAAGTAGAAGTAGTTCTTGAGTGATTAATCAGTGAGTAAATAGTATTGCGGTTTCATGTATAAATGAAACTAATATTATGTCCTAAGCCAGATCATGACCTGTCTGTCTTGTGGCTTTGATCCAAATCCGTTTAGCTGTTTAGGCGTGAAAAGTTAAAACAGACTGATATAAGGAGACCGTTTATACTGTATCGTTGGTCTAGTGGTCGGAAACGCTACTACTGTGATAAGGTCCTAATTGTTTCGATACACAACGCCGAGTGATGTTTTATTTGATTTTTTTCGATTTTTCGGTTGATTACAATAAGCTCGGCCATTATTACATGACACTTAAATATAACTGGCGAAATATGGGTGTACTAAATGGACACACCTCTGCCAAACCCTTAAGCGATTACAGGCGTGATCTCACGTGACTGCTGTTATTATCTGGTGCTTGTATAGCACCTGTATCTTTACCAGTTTTCAGAAGAGCTGTCGCACGGGTCGCACCATTGACCAAGTAATACACCCAGGTAATGTGCCAGCCCATGTTCACTCTTGGGCACATTAGGTACCATTTTTTTAATAAGTTTTTGACGTACTTTATTTTATTGTATCGTTTTTATTCGTGAATTTTTATAGTTTAATTTGGAATGAAATAGATGATTGTTTAACTATTGTTTGCATGGGTCAAAATAACTAAAAGGATGTATTAAACTATTTGATAACGATTAGAAAATCTTAAAGCATAAAAAAAATACAAAATACTTTACGAATTTACGTTACAAAAAAAAAATACCAGTTGGGGATCGAACCATGGTCATTTTTGGAAATCATAAAAAAAACCTAATAAAATACAAAAAGTGAATTTCATACTGGCTCAGGTTTGATCCTGAAACATGCGATCCGAGCGGCCGCTAAACCGTCGGGCTACTTACCTCGGTGACACTTGACCCAAAATAGCCGTTCTATTCTAATGTTTGTCATGGCAATTGTCAGTTGTCAAACAGTTGAGGAGTGCGGACATAATGCAATATTGCTCACCTCCTAAAGTTATTAGCGTGATAATATATAGCCTATGTCCTTCCCTAGGTTTAAATCCATCTTCTTGCCAAATTCCACTAAGATCCGATCAGCCGTTTAGTCGTGAAAAGGTAACAAACAAACAAACAAACAAACAAACAAACAGAGTGACTTTCGCATTTATAATATTAGTATGGAAGTATGGATGTTAATTTTATGATAACTGTACAGTGTTGTGCTTGATAAATGAAGAGAGGTTTCATCATACAGTTATTTACATATCGATAGCAATGACTAACTTTACTAGATTTCATTTTGCAAGGACAAGGGCCAACTCCACATGAGACACTTCATGATCATTTAGTGCCCCATCATCATCACCATTTCAGCCGAAAGACGTCCACTGCTGGACATAGGCCTCCCCCAAGTGACGCCACATTGACCGGTCCCGTGATGCGCCTCGCATCCAGCGGATCCCTGCAACCTTCACCAGGTCATCGGTCCACCTAGTGGGAGGCCTTCCAACGCATCGTCTTCCGGTTCACGGAAGTGTCCCAGATATCTATAATAGGGTAACTTCGATGAACGGAACCGTTGACCACACAAGAATGAGCGTGAATAACAGCTGTGAACATGAAGTTCTGTGTGTGCAGGCGTTACACTCATATATCCTCGTGACAAGTTAACAATGAATTTTTAAATTATAATCACCGGCGCAGTGGTTATTACACGCTGCGCATAATTTATGAGAACACTCGCATAAATCACTCGGACTCATTGGCGTACTAGTGAAAAGTGCTTCGGATAATAAATTCGTTTAAACACTGAGATCCATTCAAACGTAAGGTAAAACTTATACTAACTTAGTAGAATTGCGACTAACGATATGTTTTGACTTGTAAAGGCTCTAAGTACTCGGGGCCGTGGGGTCCGAGTGCTCAGAGCCTTTCTAAGGAAATTTAGAAACGCCTAGCCGCTTCTCGTAACTTAAGGGTTGGCTTTTACTTTGGCCAGAGGCCAAATATTGCCTTACAACGTGGCAATGCTGCCAGTCTCTTGGGCACATTACCGCGGCTGACAGCGTTGAGGAGGAGTTTTTTGACGCTCTTTTATAGTTTATTGTTATTTTAGTTATTTAATTTATTAGTTTGTTAATCGTTTACAAATTACAAAATGAAGCTTCCTAAATGAAATAGTTTATAAGTTTGAGCAAGTAAACCTCACGTTCTGCTTATTAATAATGAGTCGCTCAGCTCGACGCAAACCGTAGCGCTTCTACGAGCACACAGATTACTACGCGCCGTAGCACCTGCGTAGCACTTACGTAGACGCGACGCTACATAGTACTACTTTCATATTTAGGTATATTCAAAAAAGTTACTTATTTCAGTGAAATATTATACTTTAGTCGATTTTGATGATTTTATTTCGTTAATAGAGCCTAGTATCCGTCTGGCAAGAACAAATAACCATTATTTAAAACAATAATTGAGTAGGTACAGGTAAGTTGTACAAAATAATTTGTTCTTTGTACGAAACAATGTAATATTCTGTAAATGAGCTGTAATACTCGGGGCATTGGGGCACGGCGCCCCATTACTTGGCAGATGTTGCTGGGGACTAAAGGATTACGCCATGATGGAAGGCGGGGGATGGCTTCCCATGTCATGTACTGGCAGATAGTGGGCTTAGTGTTACGGCTGCTAATTATGCTGATAATAATAAAATCAGCACTTTATTGAATCATATTATATATCTTTATATCTTTATTTTTTCACACATTTTCGAATAATTTATTTTATAATTATGACCTATCAATGTATGACTGACTACTATGTGGGTTTTGAAGCGACTTTGTTATTTCGTTTTAATTTTGTAATTTATTATTAAATTTTATAAATTTGTACGCCTTGCGGGTGAAACATGTACGTACTATTAATATTGTGACATCCTGCATGCTTCATTGGCATGTATGTTTAGACAAATAAAATTATCTTTATCTTTATCTTCATAGTTTACCAAAGAGTTAAAAAAAAAACCTTTATAAAACATCGACAAAAAGGTGCTCGGTTCGGATTGGTCGTTTGGAGAAGAACTGGCAAGAAACTCCATGGTTACTCGTTTAAAATCGTTTGGTTTTACAATGTAGCTATGTGTGACAGCATTAGTACTTAAGTATGAGAGGACATCGTAGGCCCGACAATAAGTTGTTGCTTAATACAGAACGCAGAATGAGATAAAAAGTTACGAAGGATCTAGGAATCCATAAAGTCTACAATATCCACACACTTACGAATAATTGGTAACTAAGAAAGAGTCTATACAATATAAAAAAAATACAATAAGGCTAGATTAAACAAGTGACACAACTGTTGTCATCTGTACTGTAACTATTCTAAACAAAAGGTCTAATGATTTAAAAACTATTATAAAACAACTGATTAAAAATAATGGAAAAAAAATAAAAAAAACAAGATTGAGAATAGTTAGAGACATCCTCACATTTGTCCCGTTTATATGAGCTAGGGAAGATGCGGGTTCCCTGGTGCGAAGGGGCTAAGGCGAAACTTGTCTATCTTCAACGTAGTCCTTTATTTTGTAATATGCTTTTTAATAAGGACACGTTTGATGTAATTTTTAAACTTTCCATCGGTCAGTTCTGTAACTAACTTCTGCAAATTCTTATAAAAGCTTTTATAATAAATGACTTGCTATGTAGTTTTAGTTAATCTGAATTTGGGTATTACAATTTCGTGTTTACTGCGTGTATTTATATCATGGAAGTCGCTTCTAATTGGAAGTCTTCGGTTTATGCGGACATATAAAATACATTCTAAAATATAAAGGGAAGGCAGCCTTGGTATTTCGATTTATTTTAATTTTTATCTGTGGGACTCGCGAGGCCTTATTTTATAGATGGCGCCGACTCACCTATTTTGTAATATGAAAATTGAATCAACGTCTGCAGCCAAACCCCACAGCAGAATACCATAAGACATAACACTGTAGAAATAAGCTTAGTATACTAGCCTAGCTGTGACTACATCAGCTGAGCTTAACTTTCCTGAAAGAGTTCTAACGTGCGCGCCTCACTGCACTTTTGAATGGAAATCTCCAAGAATATAGTTTCCGCTATAGCATGAAGTTTTTTTGCAGTCAAGATTTAAATTTAGGTCACGCTGTGGTACATTGTTGTGTGTCCGTTTTTATGTAGTGGAGAAAAGAAAGCAAAGTATTTGATTTTTGTTACAATTCTTCGGATTGTAATATGTAACTTAACCGCCTAACTGTGTTACACTGTTAGTTGGTTAGGGTGCAGGTTTGAATCTATTTAATAGTTATAAAATTTGCTTATTAATTGTCACTCTTTGGTCATCTCTCTCACTCGTTTGTGGCGCTGCCCCACAACCGATAGGACTCCTGATATCGTGTCCTGCCCGTCCGGTTGCTTGCACATCACAGGAGCAGCTGATAGAAAGAAAGTGCCAAACTCGTGACCAAATTTTGGGCTGACTCAATCAAATTGTCATCGACACGCTAATAAGAAGAATTGACACACTAAGCATAATATTACTTATTTAATTTCCCAAGCAAACATTGTACTATAAAGTAACTACTACGTGCGTAACACGGCGGAAAGTACTTGTCGCAGGTACCCGTCATTCACGCAGTCACGGCGTCACGGCGCGGCATCACGGCTCTTCTCTCTTCTTCACGGGATCGTTTGAGATCATTTGCGTGTTACGCGTCGGTAAGCGTCGGTAGCAGCGTGTAATGGCGCCGTAACGATCCATTCACCGACGGTGTTACCTATTGAGCTTATTTATAAAATGGTAAACTGTTTAAGAACACCTTTTTTGTAACTCAACGACGAAATCACCTGGTTTTATTCTAAGAAATATCTTGTAAATTTCTAAAAAACTATGAAGTTAATAGTAATTAGGGTATCACGGTCGTCGGTGATGAGACTGTATATCCCGCGGAAGTGTGGAGGTCGTGGCTTCTTAAATGCTAAGACCCTGCCCGTGAGGTATGCAGTCTCAGGGAATACTTCCTAGAAGCCGACGTGGGGATGCACCAAGATGTGGTCTCAGCGGACAAGAGCCTTACCCTAGGATACACTTGTTACAATACTGTTGGTGATGTTCGTGAGAAGGAAGGTGACAAAAAATCTGGGAAAACCCATGCGAAAAAGATTAAGTTTATGATTGTATGTTCCACTGTATCGTCCCACTGCTGGGCAAAGGCCTCCCTTCATTGCTTCCAACGGTCACGATTCTGTGCTGCTTCTTTCTAATTCTCAAGGAAAACATTCAGTTTGCCCCGCCTTGTATGTAATTACTATAAAAGTTTTAATAATTTTGAAACACGAAATAAGTTTTAAGGTTGTCTTTCTCTAAAATCCAAGTTCATTTAACACGAATAACACAGACAAACATAATATGTCTGTATATTAAGTGACATATTAAACTTCCCCACTTTTGAAAACATCTCCATCTGCGTGTGTGTGATAACTCCATTACATAAATAGTTAGCTCTGCAGCTTCGCCATGTGAACACAACCGGTGTCTCCACCCTACAGCGGCCGCAGTAACTCGTGATGAACTTCCACAGATATACATTATATAAGTTTAATTACTGTTCCTCCGCGATATGTTCGCGTGTCTGTTTGTGTGTTTGTTTGGCATCTGTGTGGCTTGTTTAAGCGTCAGAGTGTAAAGATTAGTTTGACATTAGATTAGCTTTCATTTGTATAGTTTATTTCTGACCGCTGAAATATTTCCTTTAATTTACGTTAAAACTACAAGTACATTGTATTCAAGTTGATCGAGAACATTTAATAATATTGGTAAAATTTGAGAGGATAGCTGAAAAAAAGGAGTTTGAAACTCATACTTCCGGCCCTTTGTCCCGACAGCTAAATATTCTCGAAGCCAGATTACCTCGATTTGCATACTGCCTGACCGGCTGTTGGCAAATACCTTGATCATATTGGCCGTCCGCCGCCCTCCGCCAAACACCGCCGCACAACGAGCGCTGGGTGGGCGGAGGCTAATCAAACTTTGCAATGGAACCTCTTTGATGTGACGCCAGCACCGATACAAGTTTTATGATAACTCGCACCATGTTTGTGAAAAATATTACATCTGTACTTTTGCTTATTTAAAGCGAAAAATATTTTCCGCCTTTGAAATCCGATCAAGTTTAAATTGAACCTAGTTATTGACAAGTTTAAGGCTACGAGCGCACTCGGTGGCCAGGTCGCGGCGGCCTGGCGGGAACTGACGGCCAGTTATGTCAATAATGTCGCGTAAACAGTTAAGGTTTTTCACTTACATTTTTACGATAACTGCAACCTTCACATTGCTGGTGGACTCTGTGATACACTCAGTATTCATTCGACAAATAAGCTATAGTCCGTTTGATATTATTTCGGTAGTACATAATCAAAGACTGTCCATGATCATGGACTACACTCACCATGTTAAACGCCACCTGGCTGGATGCAGCCCCCCCCTCCCCCTGCGGTCATCTCCGTCAAGTTGCAGTGGCCACTATGTTTTTCAGCTCGATTTACCGGCAAAGAGAATCTCTACCCGCCCGACGCGAATTAGCACTTCAAAAGGCGATGAGTGAACCTCTCCATACTCTATTTTGAACACTTTGATGTTACTCGCACATTTAGTGAGAATTTAAAATACGGATGCGCTTTCAAATGTTGCCGTAATAGAGGTCTGAAAAATGTATGAATCGCTACGTTGATTTTAATGAGCGAGTTACTTTCGTGTGCCACTGGTTATGAGCCGTGTAAGTAGCAGTTTATTATTTAAAGTGGATGTTTTTATTGCAGCAATATATCGCACACTATGTAAACTGTTGCTCAAACATATTCACAGAAATAGAGACGTGATTCCATCAAACGTTTATAAAGCCAGAGTAACGTTTGATAAATAAAACGTTACTTTGGCTTCAAAAACCGTCAGTCGATTTGGAATAACACATAAACACAGTTTGTTTACCAATTAACAGTGCGTTACGGAGAAATCCAAAGGCTTTGTGAACCATTGAAAACACATTCAGAATTTGTACTATCTGAATTTAACAATGGGTCTCGGGAGCAAGTTGAAAGACTACACCCGAAACAACAGTCAGGGGTTTAATTAAAATCTTAAAAAGTGCAATCTCACTTTGGTGTGTGGTCGGTGTCCCCCGGGGCAGGCACCTCGGCCCGCTACGGTGCGAGGGGAGGGGGGGGGGGCAAAGAAACAGCGACAAAACGACGCGTCTCCGGGACAGCGTCAATGATAATGCACCGTCGAATATAAAATGCCGCCCACGTAAGGGGTAGTAGCACACTACCTCGTAAAAAAGTATTGAGTTCACTTAGGTAGGTACAGTACTCGCAATAAACTGACAAGTTCTCCTTAAACGATCGATATGAATGTAACGTGCTTCAAAATCGAATTTTAAATGTTACCGTCAACAATTTTATTTTATTTTGTTTTATTAAATGCTATTCGGGAAACTTACAGCTAATAAAAACAACATTCCTAAACGATACGGATTTGAAGGCCATTTACAAGTTTCCGCAGATAAACGCATTAACAAAAAAAAAACAACAAACGAAAAAGGTACAAAATACCTATAAACAAAGTTACGAAACAAAAAAAAAGTACAAACTAAAACTACATTCTGACACAACCAAATTACTTACTCGTAAAAAAGCTTCTTACTAATAAGTGCTTGAGCCGAGAAACACTGTCACTGTTGAAAATATCCAAATTAATCATGTTCACTAGCCAGTTTATTAAAACTTCAGCTCGCACGGATCAGAAATGAATTCTGCCTGTACGCGGATTTGGACCGAGGGACATGCAACAAACTGGGTTTGCGAAACATTTTGCAGTGTGTGACCAATCATAAACTACCTAATCATGAAATATTGTTACGAATCAGTCTAAAACAAACAAAAACTACTGTAAATATTAATGACAAAATGCTTATGTATATTTATAAATGGTAATACTTAGGTAGATTTATAAATGGACCACGTTTTTGGTTAAAAAAACATGGAGTCAATTTCAAAGCGAGGCGCTTGAAACAAAAGCAATTCCAGACGATTGGCTGTATAACTGGTTACTTATAGTTCTACAGTATTTTAAAAACGAATCTTGTGAGAGTCTGCTTATTTATTAACGAACTTCTAAACCACTGATTACTCCGTGCTTACTCGTCCGATTAACATGCTTCTTATTTAATTCGGTAGAAGACGCCCGCAAAGAGGTCCTGTATAAATATTATTAATTTCGGTGGTTTATGAGTGATTTTCTATAATCCGTATTTTTTCTTCTTCGTCTACGTTATTAAGCATCTAGTTACAATGTAATATGAACAGATGTGTGGTATATTACAACTAAAACGGGTGAAATAAAAAGTTGAGAAAACAATGAAACTACATATTTGTTTCCTTAGTCCCTTACTTGCGAAAGTAAAGCTATTTGTCCACATTCAAGTGTTTTTTTTCTTAATCGTTTGTTTTCTTTGCTAAAAGTTTTTTTTTTTCTTTCTCAATCCAGAGAACCTTAGCAGCAACAGTGATTATCTTAATCCCTCAGCAGAAAATGTAAAAAGCATCTCTATGCAAATTGAAAAGATAAGTAGCCCGCGTGCTTACTTACACGCGTCACGTTTTCAAAACGTACATTTACGAGTGAAACATAAAGTTAATCAACCACAACCGTTGAGCGTAAAGTAGCGAAGTGCAATAAGTGTTCCAATCCCCCGCGAACGTGCCCATCATAACGTTACGCTACAGTGTGCGAGCACCCTACCTCGACGTGGAACAGTTTTACCGAGAGGGCTTTTAAAGTGTAAATTCTGGCAGGCACCGCACACACGAACAATAAAAGGAATGCCATCCCCGCTCTTGTCACCCAGCACCCAATCTTCGCGTGTAGCCGTCCTAATGCACCTCGTAACACACACCACTTTTATTACATAAAGTCACGGTCTGACTAGCTGCACTTTTATTTAAATTTTAATCTTAGTGTGTATGTAGTTCTCTTAGTGAATGTATGTCTCCACATTTGAAACAAATTAGGGTTCTTGTACGTGAAATTATGAAACCTGCTGCCGAACAATTTGTGCGTTGTGAATATTTGATTACGTTCTAGATGAGTGTCATGCTCCAATAAACCGCTTCATCGCTTTCAATTCAATCACAATATTCATTTCAGTTGATTAAAATTTTATCTTTCTGCTGTTTTAGTATTTCATAACCTGAAAAATGTGGGTGTCTAAGTACACCTCTGCGTAACCCTTTGAGGATTACAGGCGTGATGTTATGTTCTGTATGTGTATCTTCATGCTCACTGACCTTAGTATTTTACTTGTTTCGTAACATATCATGGAATTTCTATGAATATAACAATTTGCCCAGCAGGTAGCATAGCATAGCACACACGTCATCATCATCATCATTAGCCTATAATGTTCCCACTGCTGGGACACAGGCCTCCTCTCCTATGAGAGGGAGTGAACTGTAATCTACCACGCGGGCCCAGTGCGGGTAGGTAGATGTCACATGTCTTCAAATTTTTGGTTCTAGGACATGCCGGTTTCCTCACGATGTTTTCCTTCACCGTTTTTGAGAGCAGCGATGATGAAATAAATTACACAAAGTATTGCTCGTGCCACACGTGTATCATATTATTTATTAATCAGTATCCCAAATATTCCTCATTTATCTATTTTATTATTTACTTAAACATAATATAAACCGTAGGACAAAACGAAAAACTTGTTGACCATTATTCAACATACGTATATAAAACTTTTCTAAAAGGGACGGCTTCCAAGTAGAGCTCCAATATTATCGCAGAAAAATATAAGGAAAATTAAAAATAAGATTTTTCTTTAACTTAGTCAGAGCTAAGATACTATTTTTATGAGAAAGCGAGATAATTACCACATTTTCTCAAAACTAAGAAATGTTCACTTCTACAGGATTTAAACATTTCTGTCTCAGCTCGTGAATAATGGACTTATTTTATAATTTTTAACAAAAATACAGAATCTAGAAGATAGTACTTTTAGATTCTAAAGGGTGTAAAACACCTCTTAACGAAGCCGAAAGGCACTGGTTCTCCCTGTCATTGCGATCATTTTTTTGTTCTACACCATACCTGGGAACCTTCTAGTTACGGAGATATTAGGGGTCAAAGTTCCAACTTTTTGACAATTTTTTTTTTAATACAAGTTTTTAATGTAAGATTTTTACTTTAAACACCTCCACGACCCCCGTACTATTCAATCCGTCCATCAGCACAATGTTTTGAGTGCGTTACATTGAGTTCTACCACAAAACAGGATTTTACACCCCCCAAAAAAAAGTCGTTTCTCAGCAATATTTTTTACGTAAAGTTACTTAGTTTCATGTACAGAATGCTTGGTTGACGGCTTTGTGATGAGGTGATTTACACGGTGTATATTATTTGCTAAAATTATTTTGTGACTGAAGCGTTTTTAGGGTTCCGTACCTCGAAAGGAAAAAACGGAACCCTTATAGGATCACTCAGTTGTCCGTCCGTCTGTCTGTTTAACTTTTGACGTAAGTTAAAGTAAAAGCATGCGTCCTTTCCAAATATGTCGCCAAAAAAAAACAATGAACTTACCTTAAATAAGATAACTTTTACCTTTAACCGTCCTCTAAAGACCACACCGTCATGCCGTAAACATCAACTATTACAGTAGAGCGAAAAGCTAAATATTCCTATAATAACATTATAATGTAACAATTGCACCCCTGAGCCAATTGTTTAATGCAACAACAATGGCAATGCTTTTCAATTTGACAATTCATCAACATTCATTGCATTATTTACATTGTCGAACACCTGACCTTTACAAACATGGGAAGCAATTTATAAGGCTTTCCCTTAAAAGTCTTTTAAAGTTGTCATTCAATTAAAGTGCCGAGCCGATCACCTTCTGCAGTGGCCGGTGAGCTAGTCAAACAGTGAGCATTGAAGCAATGCTATGCGTTGCTAATAAGCGCCACGTCTCGGCGCGCCAATTAGCACGGCACTCACAGTACACACACACACACATACACACACACATATTAGTACATACGCTACTACTCTCGGTAAACAAAACGCAGTCATGTGTGTTGTAGGATTGTCGTGTAAGAGAATTATTTGTTTAAGGACTAGGTGATTAACTAACTAGTTAGGATTATGATATGGGCCAGCTTGTTGTCATCCAGATGTATTTCTATCGTTACAGGACTATAACTATCAGGCATGTGCCGTATAGCCGTTACTGTTGCGTGCTTCTCACTTTGTTGACTTACATACACAAATAGTTCTAGAATTATTTATTTTAATATTAAAATTAATAAGGAGCAACTTTATTTTAATGGTAAGTATCATCTATGTGTATATGTTCTCGACAAAACTATTTTCTAAAATATTTACACATGTTTTAAAATAAACACGAAAAGAGAGGTATTGTTCGTCAAAATAAAGTTAGTGTACAAGTACCGCACGTCTAGCGTACACGACATCTCCTTTGAGTGTATACTATAAACACGCTAAAGTTAAACATGTGCACAGCTCCATTAAGTTCTTACCCACCTCCCCCAATACACATGTGCGTGTTTCAAATCCGTGTTGGGCCTAGTTGATTTTTGTATTTTGCAAATACATTTTATTATAATTTATTTATTGTTTAATGAATAAATAAGTTTAAGTTTGTATTTTTTAAACTCTGTTTTTAATACTGGTTTTTTTTTTCAATAAAACGTTCATTCTTCTATTATTGCGTATGTGCTAGCAATATTAGGCATAACATTTTCGAGTAGTAATTTATCGTTTAGATAGAATAGACGGAGGTTTCAAGCCCGCTTGACGTGCATGAGGTTGGAGGTTAAATTCCAGGTATGCATTTACATACATTTTATTTATTAATATAAAGTATTTTTCTATTTTTGTTTTAAGTAATATTTAAGAAAGATAAAATACTTTAATATTATTTATTATTGCTATTATTTAACAAAACTTTGATCTTATTTTACCACAAAGATTTAATTTTATATTATTTTTTACAATTTGATTTGATAATTTACAGATATCATAATATACATATTTCGCCTACTGATACTTGACAAACGGGTCCCTAGACAAGTGACATCCTATTAACGCAAACTTTAAAAAAGGAAGCGCCATTCATATTTTAGATTGACATAATTAGCTTATGTTATAACTCGATGGTATAGAACTAATTTTTATAAAGATAGCGTAAGTAAGTAAAATTAATGGATACCTTTAAATTTTAACATGTATCTATTAGACAGAAACATAAAGTGACTCAGACGAGTAGATACCAATTTTATCGCAAATTTCAAGGGTTCGCTGGCTTATTTGTCAAACAGTATTCGTAAAACGCAGCTCGGTGAAGCTATGGTTCGAATACAGGTCGAAACGTTGAGTTCCTTTTGAAAGTTTTCTTTAGATTATTCGAAACAAATTGAACGTTGTAGCAATGTAACATTTGAAAACTTGAGGGGTTAGGATATACTGACGCTGTCTGTTCTCTGTTAGAAAGTTTTCTCTATTTTGTTTTGTGAGTTGGTCAAATTTTGCAACAAAAGGAAAGTACGTAAGGTAAGTTGTTGCACTCAGCAGTTACATACTAGATGTAATTGAAATACTTAACCGAAAACTTGAAATGGGGACTTGAAAAAAAAACGAAAACTATCTGAGTAGGTAGCGACCGGCACTTTCTGGTACTGTCGTACCCACAGTGCGATACATTACTGGGCTCACTTCCTTGTTCTAACAGGGTCATATTGACAAAGGCCTTAAAATATTATTGTTACTTATTTAGTATAGAATACCCCTCTTAAAAACAAATATTTTCTTTGAATATATTCAGTCAGTGCAATGTCCTAGCATAAATAGCAATTAGCACTCTATTCATTAAACACAAAAAGCCTGTTTAATCTGCACAGCATTACAAGCTCACAATTAGTGCAAGAATAGCTGTACTGTAGCCAACTATACAATATACAAGCATTTAATTAATTCCGCCACAAAGTCACACGAAGCGCCGACTCATCGATGATTATCACGAGCGCGCCGCTTCATCGCTGTCCATTGATGGCTGCTTCTAGCAAACGAGCTAATTGGGCGAGTGTAGCGAGCAATGGTTGTCGCCACGTTCGCGGCGGAGATATTATCGCCTAATCCCCGTTGTCGCCGGATTTGGGTCGACAATGACAGGCGTATTGAATGCGTGATAATGGGCGCGGGAGCCACCACGCCGAGCGTGAGCCACGCCGCGTGCCGCGTCGGCGAACCTTTTATGGGCCGCAATGAGCCCGCTGAGCTCCTGTCTCCAGTACACAGCGATGTTATAGTATTCAAATCGGTACATATTGCATTGTGGCTGGATCCGTCGGCGCGCGGCGGCGCGAAGTGGAGCGGTAAAGCGGCCCGCGCTTGTGTCGGGTAAAGAGTGTTATTCTAGTAGGTTTCTTCACTTCTTTAAACGTATAGTTACAGGATTAGTTCAGTCAATAGATAATATCTCTCACTTTTGGTTCACTAATGTTTTACCAAAACTACTTTGAGAAATTAACAGTTTCCAACCAACGTTTCATGTACCATTTATTTCACAAACAACTTATTTCGCAAACTCACTCACTTTACTAACATTAATTTTTAGCAAATGCTTCACAAATGTATTGCGTCACAAAATCACGTTCTTCACCTGCTTAGCTTTTTCCTAACTTAACTATGTTAGAGTCAGCTTCCAGTCTAACCGGATGCAGCTGAATACAAGTATTTTACATGGAGCGACAGCCTATCTGACCTCCACAACTCAGTAACTACTAGGTAATAAGATAGGTACTCCTTGGTAAGACTGGATTTCAGACTTTCGGGCCACTGAACGATGTCAAAGATCTATACAAAGTGTAAACAAACCCCTCACTATGCCGTCACCCAAGCATTCTGTACATCAAACTAAGTGAGCCTACGCCAAAATTATTGGCTGGGAAACAACTTTTTTTTTGGGGGTGATAAATCCCATTTTACGGTAAAACTCAATGTAACGTACTCAAAACATTGTGCTGACTGATGCATTGAATAGTAAACGAGACATGGACGTATTTAAAGTAAAGTTATAAACATAAAGAATGGTTTTTGAAAAAAATCTTGTCAAAATGTTGGTACCAAAACCATGGTCCCAAACAAAAAAAAACCATTTACGGGGAGACCCGTCAATGTGATATTTTTTATTTTGTCTTTCGGCTTCATTAAGGGTCTTTTTACACTCTTTATATGTCAGCCGGGACCAACGGCGGAGGAAACCCAGTGTGTAATGGGCGGTCACCCATCCCACTAAGCGCCTATTTGTTCTAAATGTCCCATATGACTACATCTGTTTATGCTGCCATGGCACTCTCGGGGTGCCCCAAGTACCGAGCTCGCATCGCTCGCTCTTGCATCCTGAGTTTTTTTAGTATCATTATATAAAATCTTTTCGCCCATTCTTAATAACCTCTTTAAAAAGTGACTCATTAATAGTTACATTTTTAAGAAGTTGCGTAATTATGCAATATGTATTTTTTTTTATTTCAAACGTTGTTTTACGAGATGACATGAATTTATAATGAATTGCTTGTCAAATAATACACTATTGTGCCAAACTTGTGATGAAATGACCAAACATGTTTTTGTCAATCGTTATTAGTCAAATAAAAATTAGTAAGTATTATTTTGCGAAATGACAGGAGTGCCTCACTTTTACTTCTAACATTAGCATTTAACAAACTTCATGTGTAAGTACCTCCATGTGTGCTCAGTTTAGGAGCGGTTTTATGCAGCAGGGAGGAATTGTTCAAACCGTTACTTAACCAAGTTAAATATGAATATTTAGTTACTCACACAGTGAAGTGCAGCTGAGGTTGCTGCGTTTTTTATTTTGGAATTTTGATTAATCAAACAAACGGGTTTTAGCGCAAGCTTTTTCAGGTTTTACAAAAAACAAAAATCAAATCTCTGTTGCTGCAGTGAAAACTAAAACTGCCAGATCTACCTTAATCCTTAACGGACGAAAAACCATTTTACTAAACATGACTTTTGTGGACAAAAGGTGTTAACCTTTACGCAATAAATATTGGCACAAAACAAATCGTATTTCAGTCGCATATTAAACTCGTTCCTATTCGACTCATTCAATATCGAATGCAATGCAGCGTTCACTGTCGTCCGAGTAATCCAGGCTAATCCTATCCCTCGGCAGAGCCAAACACAACGCAACACACAACATGATCATCCTTAACGTTATCACAACAAGGTTGAGTGTCCTCTGGCTAGTTTCGTTAGTGAGGATCGTTGTCATAACAGCTTATAGGCGTTTGGCAGACGGACGCAGGATTAGACGCGTTGTGTAAATGTTCACGTATTTTTATGTGAATTCGTTTGATGTTGAGCACAATGTAGTTTGACGGCTAGAGCGGGATTAACTTTGATGGAGGTGCGTATTAAAACGTTCGATCCGAGTGCCATGGAATCGGGAGGGATACTGAAGGGTTGGGAACATTTGTTTACCCTTATCAGAGACACAACATTCATAACAAGCAGCGAATGTAAGCCGCGATGGGGTTAGTATCGTCAGCACACAGCCATACACTTATCAGAACAGGCATCCATAAACCACACCATAGAGCTGGTGATCATTCTAAATTAAACTCTCTTATAACAATGTGCACTAATTGAAGTCAGATAAACGAAGTTCAGTTTTATTGGAGATAATTCTGTCGTAAACGACAGGTATCGGCGAAAAAAATGGACGCCTGTAATTAACTGAACGATACTGCTAATTAGAATTTACTGAGATTTTGTTAATAAATTGCTTTATTATACTTTATTGTATGCAGAAAAGCAATTTACCATCAAATGAAATAATAACTAATATGGGAATAATATTGCTATTCTACTAAAGCTAGGTCTGTGCTAATCGTCTTACGCCACTTAAAGTCAATCTCCAAATCTCGCAGCACCACCTCTAACATGAGACATATCTCCCAACTACGCGACAAAAAAATACAGAAACATAAAGACTACGTCGCTGTGGTGTCTCCTGGCGAAGTGAAGGCGTGTCACAATGAAGTACGTGGAATGAGTCCTGATGCGGGGAGTCGCTGCCTGTTCTTGTTTCATTTTCTTTCTGTTCCACAACAGTGGCCTTTGACTCAGCTGACATGTGTGGCCTTGACAACTGGAACATGAAATTGGGTTTATTATCGTGATTTTAATTACAACATCGCTTTCCATTGCATTTCATTACAGTCTTCCATTTAAGAGGCGATGTCAACGTTTCACATCCATGCGTATTGTTACCCTGCAACAGCTAATTTCAAGATACTGTGATCATAAATAAAGTGGGATAATTCGCATTCTTTTTTCAGCAGTAAACGTATACAGTAAAGTAAAAATTACGCGTAGCTACCACCCTGTTTCGGACGCAAAACCAAATTAATTCAACTTAATGAAAACGAAAATTACTAAAAACCTTCCTTCTTTTTCATTTAAATGGCTTCCTGGGCGCGACGGTTGTAAGTTTTCTCAATTCACGTTCATTCGTGTAAACATTCTAAAAATAAACGACTTCACTGCCTCTCTGTTCTGTACCGCCGTCCTCGCAATTAGTACAACCGCGCACAAAAATCATCGCGTTCATATTATTTAACGTTATGTGAGTAATTGTTTAATGTGTGTTCGTACAGTTTCACCGCGTAATTACTAGGCGTACATAAAAGTGGAGCGACGAGCGACGAGGAGCATTCGTCTCCGACGTAATTACGGCTCGCCGTGATTGTGTTTTGTGTTTCGAAGTTAAATTAAAATTTTCGTAACATTCGAGTTTATACAACATTTTAAAATGAATTGTTGTAGCGGTTTTATTAGAAGATAAGTTTACTTCGTAATATTGATTGTGTGTACTCACTGAAAGTCTGACATTGAGACGTACTCGTACATCAGATACGGTCCCCGCAGCGCTCGCAAATCTTGGCGCTCCGCAAACAGCGGTTATCACCCGCTCAGCGCTTATCTGCCCTCATTACAGCCGGCGATAAAAGAAAAATATTTGCTCCCGACGGCCGGACCGCTGAAATATTAAAATTCTTACAGCAAAAACAGAAAAAGAACCGTCTGAAAGGCGGCGGGCGGAAAATTCTCATTTTTTTATTAAGTTTACATTTAATTTTGATTCTGTGTTGTAGGAAATAATTAAAATTCATGTCAGGCTAGCAAGTGTTCAGTGCACTAGCACTGAACACTTGCTAATTATTTATTACTCATACTTCAAGGCAAGTTATTTGCTCTTAGTTCAGTTGAAATATATTTATACAAAAGCCGTTTCTTTTATAATTGAACAAAGAAAAAACTCTGAAATCTCTTTGGATTTACATTAAAATTTGTTGTGTTGTAGCAATTAACGAGATTGGCCGAAACAAAATGAGCCGGACCCTGATGTCTTTTATCTTTTAAAACTCGGCATAATTTGCCATCCCTTTATTCTCGCTATAAATGTTATTCTATATCTTTAGTACCGAATAAACAAATATAAAAAAAACGTGCTCTATTGTCGGCAGTTTACTACAGCCTATCGTGTGTGTTGCCTATCGCCGCTCATAACGGCTGAAATACGTTCCATATAAACATATAGAGCGATAACACTACATACAAGTTATTGTGATCAATATTTAAGTGCAGCACGTCCAAAAAGTCACTCTGATATTAACCAGCGTACTCTGAGCTATGTGTTGTGTGAGTTTGTATCCTGTGGCACCAGCATGTGGTGCAGGGATGCGTGGGCAGGGGTCCATGCTGGCCGGTTGGTGATCACGATCGCTCTTCGTCAAGACAGGCCATGACACGCGAATAGCCGGGCGTCACTCTCTATGTATTGATGACATTGTATCTTGTATCGCCGGTGACATAACATTGGAATATTGAAATATTAATCCTATAAAAAAATGATTTATCGCCGCGGAGCAGTCAAGTGTGGCCGAATTATTTATATTGAAGTAAATGTTGCCACTCATTGCGCATGATAGATTAGCCATACTCGTAGAGCGAGTGACGAGAATGTCACTGATTTATTCTATACTAGCTGTACCCAGCATGCGTTGCAATGCACTTTTTACTACCCACCTACCCTATCCGACCTACCTACCCTATCCTACCTACCCTACCCGACGCTACCTACCTACCTACTCTACCCTACCCTACCTACCTACTCTACCCTACCCTACCCTACCCTTACTACCTACCTACCCTACCTACCTACCCTACCCTACCTACCTACCCTACCCTACCCTACCTACCTACCCTACCTACCTACCCTACCTACCTACCCTACCCTACCTACCTACCCTACCCTACCTACCTACCTACCCTACCCTACCTACCTACCCTACCTACCTACCTACCCTACCTACCTACCCTACCCTACCTACCTACCCTACCCTACCTACCCTACCCTACCTAACCTACCCTACCCTACCTACCTACCCTACCCTACCTACCTACCCTACCCTACCTACCTACCCTATCCTACCTACCTACCCTACCCTACCCTACCGTATCCTATGTCCTTCTCCTGGCTCTAAACTACCTCCCTGCCAATTTTCAGCTAAATCGGTTCAGCCGTTCTTGAGTTATAAGTGAAGTAACTAACACGACTTTCTTTTATACAAGGTGTTGTTTTGCATCCTCGTCAAAATTCAGGAGGTTGTCACACAAGTCATAAATAATCAATTAAAATTACGGTACCTAGTGAAATTTTTAATAAACGCTGATTTTTTCGGTTGTTTATGTTTGTTAGTATTTTAGAGTAACCCCCTTAACGTGGTTTAGGGAATAAGTAATTATCGAATAAACGTTTGAGATTGACTGTATTTGTGGAAGCGCAGTTATAGGGCGAGAATTAGACGGCCCGCGTTTAAAACACGGGTGGTTCCCACTTACCGATTTCCGTAAATAAAAAAATAAAAAATTATTACCTACCCATTTTATTATAGATTCGTGTCGAGAATCATTAGCATAGTTACCTCCTTGAATTTGACGAGGATGCAAAACAACACCTTGTATATATAGACTAGCTGTACCCAGCATGCGTTGCAATGCACTTTTTACTACCCACCTACCCTATCCGACCTACCTACCCTATCCTACCTACCCTACCCTACGCTACCTACCTACCTACTCTACCCTACCCTACCCTACCCTTACTACCTACCCTACCCTACCTACCTACCCTACCCTACCTACCTACCCTACCCTACCCTACCCTACCTACCTACCCTACCCTACCTACCTACCCTACCCTACCTACCTACCCTACCCTACCTACCTTACCCTACCTACCTACCCTACCCTACCTACCTACCCTACCCTACCTACCTACCCTACCCTACCTACCTACCTACCCTACCTACCTACCCTACCCTACCTACCTACCCTACCTACCTACCCTACCCTACCCTACCTACCTACCCTACCTACCTACCCTACCCTACCGTATCCTATGTCCTTCTCCTGGCTCTAAACTACCTCCCTGCCAATTTTCAGCTAAATCGGTTCAGCCGTTCTTGAGTTATAAGTGAAGTAACTAACACGACTTTCTTTTATATATATAGATTTGACAATATTCTGAACAGATTTTCAGTGGAGGACGGTATGTTGATCGCTTTCACATTTTGAGCAA
This sequence comes from Cerastis leucographa, assembly GCA_963082945.1. Lineage (NCBI taxonomy): Eukaryota > Metazoa > Arthropoda > Insecta > Lepidoptera > Noctuidae > Cerastis > Cerastis leucographa. Next base: position 395,880 of record OY720365.1, read on the forward strand.
AAATATGTATTGTTCCGATAAATTTACGTGATTTTGTTTGAGATAAAAGCATATCGCCATACGTTACATCAAACACTGTCTAAGAAAATATTCTTCTATCGGAAAATGATTGTTCAAATATAATACTTAGATTATTTCTAGCGTCCAAACGAGCTCTTAAATATAGCCTGGAGGAGATAAGATATACATGAACTGCCAAATAATACTAGTATTTGTTCTCCTAACATAACATAGAGGCAGGAAATAATATCATAACATTATTATAAAGAATCGCCTCATTCTGCTGGCGTCCTGGTTCCGAATCCTTAGGTCGGCAAATGTAATGAACAATTTTAGTAATAAAACCCAGAAATGGCGCGCGACTGAGATTTTTCCGATAACTGATGATAATGACGGTCTTTATTATATGAGGACCGCAATTATTACCCTCACGTATGATACGTGATCTATCCAAACGGGATTCATTGTTCTTCATACAGAAGGCAGCAATAATAATGATAAGTGCACAGCGGCACAATCCGGCGCCCGGAGCGTCAATACGCGGCGTCCCGGTTTTGGAACTGGTAAAACCGGTAATAACCGGAATGTTCCGGTCGGAATATTCGGCAGATTTTTATTTGAGTTAGCTCGTTAATGTGGCCTCGCCGCCAGATTGGTTCCATACAAACTTTCTGTTTCGACTCATTGCGGCATCGCCTCGTTCACCACTTTGCATTCATATTTTTGGCGCAGACGATTAAACAGCGTCCGGATGGGAGCAAAGATCAAACAAGCGCCGATATTTACCGACTCAGTTAAAGCCAGTAACCCAGTAGATAAATTGTGGAAGTATTTCGTCTGCGTCGTCTCATTGTAACGAACTGATAGAAGTGCACGAACCGTCGCTCGCTTCAAACGGAGAGTCTTTGGAAACGAGAAACTGTTTAAAAAGCTGGAGTTTTGTTACTAAAGCCGGCGAGTTACTTCTTAATCTTAATCTCATTAAGTTGTGACAGTTTAATAATTCAGCGGTCGGTCGTGACGTCATGAAGTCGAGCCGGAACAAAAGCCAAACTTTTCAATTGAATATTAATCATTGCACAGGAAGGTAAATAAGAGGAATCCCACAAACTGCACAACACTATGAATACTGAATGTATGAGAAGTCATAAGTGGCGTAATGATCCGAGGGTGACACAAAATACTTCAAATATTGTGTGTTTGGGAGGACGCTCGAAGGGCGTGCGCGGGATGGGAGGGGACCGGCGCGGCAGGGGGGGGCGACCAAACTTTATTACGACAAAATCAAATAAAAGAATGGAAAATTCGTTAAAATTTTACACTCGCGTCGTAAATTTAATAACGAAGTTGTTTCCAAACAAAGAGTGCTAATTAGCGTTATGTCAATATTTGAGATAACGTACGAGAGTAAATAGTAACTTGGGAACATAAATAGAGAATTATTGGTAGTTGGTTGCGGTTGCAGTGAATCGGTATAACTATATAACTCCGGTAAGGGGCACGTCGCAGTGAGTGGAGCAGGGAAGCTGCGGCGACTGCGGTCCAGTGACTGGCGTGTCGTATCTACTCGTACACAGTTATATCCCAACATTAAGTACACAATTTTACGTGAAAAATCACCCGCAACTTCGTTAAATGTTTCTAACTTCATTTTGTGCCTAATTGTTTGCTGGAAAGTTAAACTAAAAGTGTTTGATTACAACCGAGGCTGAAGCTGGTTGCTACGTAGAATTATTAAAATCTTTTTAATGGTTAACGTGAATTTAAAACTCAAATATCCAATCTAATCAACTTCCTTAGGAAAGACAAGAACGAGGAAAAGGGAGCAAATCTTATAAAATATAGGAAATAGAAGATGATGTTAAACTGTCGCACAGCCTCAGAATATGTAAGCGAAGCTCATACAATATGCAGTAAATAACGTAACCGGTTATTGTGCGTAGCTTGCTACGCTGTCGTAGCAGCTACGCGCTACGAGTCCGTAGCACGTAGGGACGTGCTACGTCTAATAGACGTCCCCTAAGGTTTGGTTCGTATTTGATATGGGCACGTCCGGCCACAGCTGTGTCTTCGGGATTATTTCCAACAAAATTGCGTACACAGAATGACCCCTAAAAATATTGAGTTTTAACCATGTTTGTACCTGCCTCGAATAATAAAGCAGGCATTATTTGAGTTTCGTTGGTTTGTTATATATTTTTGGGCGACACCAAAACCGGGCTGATACAGGAATTCGTCTATAATCCATGGAAAGCCACTGACATGGATGGATTACGGGTACTGATGAACCTTTGTCAAAAACTTTCCTTTGACATACTGTGTACATGCACAAATAGGGTAAGGAACGAAAAGATCACGTTTTTTCTAAGAAAACCCATCGTATTTTATAATCGAAAGGAGGACATTTTCCTTCAAGAAAGCTTTATCGGCTAGGAGAAGCTGGAAGAAAACAATTTATAGAAAACTCCTCGTTCTTCATTAATCGATGCCAACGATGCGTCCACAAACAAGTGTCCCCGTTTCTTTTAAGCGCTGCAGCGCGGATGTTTCCGCAACAAATAAGCTGAGATCAGCTCTTTGCGCATAGTTGCAGCGATGCAGCGCTGCAAGTTATGATTAGTAACCATTTCAAAGGTATGTGTCGTCGTCTTTTAATTTATACGTCGGTGTTTACGCGGAACTTTCTGGAAGCTCTAGAGATATTGTGAGCTATCTTAAGTTGTCGGAGAACAAAAGGTGTTTTTATAGGTGTTGTTATTATGAAGTGAGCTCTATTGTTTGTGTGAAGCCACGTCAACTTTGTAAGGAGGTAAACTATCGTCTGTTGTTATATGACTAGCCCAGTTGGTAAAATAGTGATTTAATTAGAAACCTTTTTTAGGGTTCCGTACCCAAAGGGTCAAATGGGACCCTATTACTGAGATTTCGCTGTCCGTCCGTCCGTCTGGCACCAGGCTGTATCTCATGAACCGTGATAAGTAGCCAGTTGAAATTTCTACAGATTATGTATTTCTGTTGCTGCTATAACAAAAATACTAAAAACAGAATAAAATAAATATTTAAGGGGGCTCCCATACAAAAAAGTGATTTTTTTGCTCGTTTTTATAAATAATGGTACGGAACCCATATGGACGTAGCCCGAAGAATTGCCAAACTTAAGTGGCAGTGGGCAGGGCACATTGCTCGCAGAACGGATGGGCGATGGGGCCGAAAAGTTCTGGAATGGCGACCGCGAACCGGAAGACGAAGCGTTGGAAGGCCTCCCACTAGGTGGACCGTTGACCTGGTGAAGGTTGCGGGGATCCGCTGGATGCGAAGCGTACGGGACCGGTCAATGTGGCGTCCCTTGGGGGAGGCCTATGTCCAGCAGTGGACGTCTTTCGGCTGAAATGATGATGATGATGATGGTACGGAGCCCTTCGTGCGCGAGTTTGACTCGCACTTAACCGGTTTTTCCTAAGACGTGTACTATGTTACATAAGTTGTTCTTCTCACAAGATCATCCCGTAAGTATTCAGGCAAATAATGAAAAACCTTGACAATTTACATTATTTAAAATGTAATACCAATTAAGACATTTATTGGATTCGGAGCATATTGACTCATCGTCACCTCACGCCCTCACCCCCTCCCTCCGAGTACAGTCGCGCACGCAACACAAACAATCTCTCCGCGATACAAATCTCGCTCATTGAAAACAAACAAGCCGAGTAAACAGTCGCGCACACAAGTGCCTCACGCACGTCGCACTTCATTAAAATCGCTGCGTTATCTGCGACAAGTTCACGAGTGGAGGGATTAGAGAGGAATGTTTCTGAACACTTTTGTTTATAACGTTACTTTGAAAGGATGGAAATGTTCTTATCCGTGTGAAGCATTCGAGACAGATATTTTAGGTTCGGCGCGTGGTTTTGAACTTATTTGTGTAATTAAGAGGAATAAGAATAACTTTGAAATGTTTCTGATGTTGTACCAAAAAAAATTACTTGTAGCTTTTTGTATTTAACAAATTAATGTAAATTTTCATGGTTCGTAAGCTTTTTATCTGCTATAATGAAGTCTATCTCATTTTTCGTCATAATGTCTGGCCTTCATTTCCACTTCCTTTGGGGCTGTTTCTTAAAAAAGGATCAAATATAAGTATTGGGCCCTATGACCACCGCTGTCAAACCCGTTAGATCTTCTTCCGATTCATTGCTATCCTGCACTTTAACGTTAAAATCAGTATTCAGAATGTAGGAACTTGAAACGATTAGATTATAGAAAATGAACTCCAGGTTTTTTTACAAAACTGAAATAAACACAATATTAAGTGTCTATTAATCTAGGTATTGAACAGCTGTAAATATCGAAAAGTCATGCCCACAGAAATTTTCAATGGTACACCCACGTAACTATAGAATAGTCATCATCATCCTCAGCCTGTATTCGTCCACTGCTGGACATAGGCCTCTGCCATGACACGCCACTGAGCGCGATCCTCGGCCACTCTCATCCACCCACTCTCACCAATCCAGCCACTCGCATCTCTGGATAGAATAGTACCTAAGCACAATATCAAAATAAAACTGTCGTCGGACTCCTATCAAAACGACCCATATAAAACTAACAGAAAGTCCAATAACATGTTATCATGAGCAAACTGGAGCGTAGTACCAAAAACAAGCGCCGCCAGCCGCGCGCTGCCGCCCGCTGCGGCGCGGGCTGCGTCGGGTGACAGTTATAAGTTGCACAAAGACGCTCGCTTACTGTCTCGACTGTCCCGCGCACGCCCGGCGGCACTGTGGCCACGACTTTTATGTGTCGCGCTATCTGTACGTGTGTCGCGAGGTTTGTGTCGCGCTATCGTTCTGTATGTCAGACGAAGTTCGCAGGTGTCTCGAAGTCTATTGTCTTAGTTTGTGTGAGACCACGAGTTATGATGCAGAATGTTTAGAAGTTTTACGTTATTTTACATTGTACTCTCTAGTTGATATGCATTACTATGCCCAACATTTCATGCACCCGCCTTTTAGAACACAAGTAAAATTGTAGTCTGTTACTAAACTGTTTACAGTTACAGACTATAATTTGTCTATGATACTATTTACCTTTAAATACCAAAAATTCTTCGTCCTTCGAGATTAATAATTGTACCATTTCTGTACAGTTACGTAACAATTCCATGCAATACACCATAAACACATAAATATTGCAGTTTCAATTGATTTAAAATAATGAGTCCATTCCCAATGACACACAATTATTGTAATTGATGTCATAACGTGCACCGTTGTGAACTACATTGTCACTACATGACAAGTGACGGTCTGACGTGACGTCATACAAACGTGCGTGACGAAGTGACAGCCGTTTGACAGCGCGGGTGACGCCGGGCACTGGCGACAGGCGCGGGCGGTCAGCGATCAATTAAATATATTGGACGCGTCACATTTAATCAATAATTGTATTATCTGACGTTCAATTTAGACTGCAGACTGTGGTAAAAATATTTTGCTTTCAGGAAAATGGGGAAGAAATAAAAATAAATACTGTTAACTACAAGTACGCAATTCTAAAAAAAAAAATCTCTTTCCGAACTTTACAAAAGAAAAGTTTTCCAACTAAATTGTCATGTTCGTAATTTAAAGCGAAATTGTTATGCTCTTGGACTTTTGCCCGTTAAAGTGAAAGAAAAGACCTGAGAATTGATAAAACTGTGTAAAAAGCGTGGTTGGTTGCCAACTACGATATATTTCACTTAGCTCATTAACTATTCACAGCAACCCGCGCGAACAACACCAGTTCCTGATGTTTGAACAGTTTATTTGCATGAGCGGACACTCGCACACTAACTCTATTATTATTTTAATTCGCGTGTGGCTCCCAAACAGTCCTGTTTCTATTCGATTACATTTTCCGCACGACTGCTCTAACTGCAATGAGCCACACTCTGCATTACTCGGTGGACTCACATAATTACGAGCAACTGTTGACGCGGCGCACAACGGAACGCGTGTCGTAATAAAATACGGCGCGTGAGTGAAGTACGGTCGTGTGACGCGAGTGAATACACATGGATTGGCGTGCGGTGCTCGATCCTCACGGTCCGCTCCACGCGGTGCCCACGCTGCAGCGAAAATTAGATTAGGGCGCGCGGGACAAGTCGCCGCGTGCTCCGCAATGGATACATGTGTAACACAATTTCACGCTAAATTACGGACACGTTCCTATCTTGCATTGAACTCTCACCGGAGTTTGACGGAGCCGCTGAGCAAAAACTATCTCAACTCTGAATGAGAAATGTACCGGTCGGAGCAATGTTAATCAGAGGGTTGCAACTTGTATCGCAGTCGGTTTCGCTGCAGTTTTTACAATGAGATAACAAGGTGTGGTAATTCCCACTGGCGACGAGAGAACTTGTTTTGAAGTTTGTTTGATGAATGTTTCTATCTTACGGAATGTAAAGTTACTGCGGTAAGAACCGCAGTTAAATATTAGACATGACTAAATGAAACAAAGGAGCGGCAAAGTAGTCTTACTCTACCACTTTCCTTTCAGACTTTACTAAAGTACAAAAAAAGTGTTTTCTTGTGAGAGGTATAACTTGACTAGAATATTTTACTCTTGAATGTTGCAGTTGCTCTGACAGATATTTATCATTAACCATCTCAGCCATTTCTTGTTTTTGGCATTTAGCAGATTGGCTAAAGAAAACCATACGCATTAAAAAGCGGAAGACTAGGCGTGCTTGTGGCCGGTTGATGGCAAAAAGCTCGCCCCCTGTTACATGGGACTTAAAAGCATAACTGGCAAAATGTGGAAGTACCATTAGGTACACCTCTGAATCCTTTGGGATTACAAGCGTGATGTTTTTATGTTAAAAAAAATAGTACAAGAACAAAATATAACGACTCTTATAAATAAAATAAAAATACATCAACTTCTAAAGTACATCAATTGGAGACACTATACCACACAGTATACATATCAGCTCACAACTAATACGGAACAACAAAAACCGTTGCAACTAAAAGTTGCTGCTAAAATTGAATTCCTCAGCCCCACAAGAAGTGAGCGTGGGAAACTTGCTCCATAGAGAACGTAGAGGCTAATGCCATTAGTTGACGACGCTGCCAGACAGTTGGCACGTTAGCCCCGCTCATGCCAGGCGCTGGCTCTGCCACCTTATATTAGATGGACTGCCAGTGCAAAGAGGTACTTAACCACACAAAGGAGTTTAAGGCATTGTGGTCGTAAGAAACGCCATTGAATTTGCAGTTGTTTTTATTTAGAACAATTTGTTTCAGAACCAGTGGAGGTTCTTCTAATGCAATTCTACTACAACTTCTATAGTTTTCTATAGAGAATACGAGTATATTTACTATAAGATTACTACTACCTACTATATTATAATAATTTGATTTATAATTAACCACTAAAAATCATATAAGCTACTTAAAGAAAGGGAATATTTTCATTACTATATTACACATAAATAAAATAATGTGTCCCTGTTAGATATTATTTTGATTTGAAAAAATTATTTAAACACTTCTCATAGAAGTATGGGATAAGAATACATGCTGCGCCGACCCCGAATGAATTGGGATAAGGGCAAGAGAATGATGATGATTTAAAAATGTATCAATCACTCATTAAATATTCAAAGATGATTCAATTAATTCCTTAAAAAGGAGACGCGCACTTGATGCCCATGACCCGCGCGTTTCAACCCCAGACGCCTCAAAACTGTAACCACCAAGTAGGTTACATTATTTACGCCGTTGGAGCACCCTCTCTTAGAGGGTGTCAGCAGCCACAGCTTCAGCACAGGCCGCCGTGCTTGCAACATGAGACGGCGCAATGGGCACGAAGATTACAACGACTACCTACTTAGATATTTGTACGCCATGTAATGGCAGGATATGCTGGAACCCATATTGTAACACCTATTGTACCATATTCTTGCAAATAAACATTTTTGATTTGATTTTTGATTTGATATGTACCGCTCATCCTTTTCAGCAGCTACACAGAAAACTTCTACTTGCTTTGACTTCCTGGTATCAGCGAAACGGCGCGGTGCGTTTCTATAATCCTCTACACTGGTTTTATCTGCTATGAGATCTTTCTACAAAACATACTGAGGTTTCCTTGTATAACTTCCAAGTATCAACGTAGAATCGAGACGCTTGTTAGACGGTACGTCTTTTTTTGCAGTTCTCATGAAATCCGCGAGTAGATGCTGTCGATGATAAGCACCTGCAGCTGTCGCCCTAGCGCAGCTCACCGTGCTGGGAAGATGGGCTGGTGCAAGAGTGTCGACGCAAGTTGCATCCCACACCAAAGGCCTACCCAACTTTCATGGCATTATGGTCATACCGTCTGGTCTCTTCTTGCGAGCCAAGAAATTGGGTTCTAAGACTGCTGGCACACCGGCGGTGGCAAGAGCACGACGATTGAGATCATTAATCCATCCTTCACTCTTACTGCAGCAAAGGCCATGGTGTCTGAGGCCGTCGACTGCTTCACCACATCGACAACGATATGGAGCCCCGCAAGAGCGCCCAATTGCAGACATGTAACGAGCCGGTATGTTGTGTCACTTAGAATAGTGACCCGACTTCCCCCCACCCACAGCCAGTAGGCCGGCACGCTCAGCAGTATTAGTAGACGTATTAATAAGGTTATTTCGTACCAACCTGCAGAGCGGCTCACCCCACTGTTTCTGGGAAAATTGGCTCTCGGGCTGATCCGTATCCGGGCAAGCCACTCTCCAGGCGTTTTCTGCGTCCGTTAAGTACGGCACTTCCGAGTCAACCAGGAATGAAGTTAAAACTTCAGTGCTGTGGACAGAAAAGCTTTTATTTCTGTTTTTCCCGCAGTCGCTGTCGCAAAACGCGTGTTACTGGAGCGTGTATCGTGGCCAAGACGTAAGAGTGGCGAGTGTCTGTTGGCAATCTATCAGCTAGCTCTCGGTCCACGTCGCTCGCCGCACGTATGAAGTACTCCGGCCCTCCCGGCATCCTCCAATAACCATTCATATTGCGCTGCGATGCGCGCCGAACTCCCGACGTATTCGACTCGATAGCGGCCTGACTCATATTCGATATTCCATAACTAAGTCAATAGGAGCGATTGAAACTGTGAAGTATCGTTAGTGTGTTGCAGATCGGATTGCATCCTCAATAGTTCATCGTTACGAGGACTTTGTAGTTAGCCGACTAACTAACTACAAAATTAAGCGGTTTTTTGCCATTTTATCTGCTAAAACTACGAAAACTTATGGCTTGAAAATAAAACAAAACCTAAACATACAATCACTGAAGCACACTCAAATTGTATTAGTAGTATCTTATCAATATCAAAAGCATTACCACGTTATCGGTAGTTTTAGGTATTCAATACACCCGTAGCTCCATGGGTAAATATAACTGTTTTGTAAGAATTCCCAGTAAAGGCAAGGGTCCTAAAGTTGGCGATGGAAGCGAGTTTACTTAAACCTGAACCTCGCGGATCATCCGGCTTTGCTCGAGAAAGAGATTTAACGCCCAACTTTATTATACTTATGTCCCGAATTAGAATAACCCTTTCGCAAGGAATCCATCTAAAGTAGCTAAATGTTTTCCTTTGCGTTTGTAGAATATTGGGAACGTTTTTTTTTTTTATAATAAGTTTAGTTTTTTTTTTGCCTTGGTTGCAATCGCGACTGCTGAGCATGAGGACCTGGGTTCGATTCCCGGGTCGGGCTAAGTGTTGTTGGGATTTGTGCCCGGTTGATGGCAATAGGTTCGCCCCCAGACTTAAAAAAATAACTGGCGAACTGTAGGTGTAGTATTAGATACTCCCCTGATTTCCGTAACTATCCAAACTAGTGGCTCTGTTCTGGGCCGACACAATTTAGATTGCCACTGACACGCTAAAAAGAAGAGGTAAATTTTTAATACATTCATATAACTTAGTAAACCTAACCTTCAGACTGGTTAACCTACAACTCTCACTTCGCTCATAAATCCCGCTTCCTGAGCCCAGCATCCCGCCTCCTGAGCCCGGCATCCCGCTCGGATCCCGCACAGCTGTCCCAAGGCCGGGGTCTCGTCGCGGCGCGGGGCACTCCTTATATATCTCGAGCTACATACCGACTGACAAATACCGCAGTCATGACAAACGTAGTACAGAAGGTTAACCGCATTTTTATAGACGGAGGGATGTATTGTTAATCAGAATGATAACCTACCACGTAAAACCAAGCTTTCGTACGACGTCTTCTTAGTGTGTCGACGGCAATCTATAATAAGGCGACCCAGAAATCAAATCCGTCTGTCACCATACCCAAAGCAATTATTAAAGATGAACTCTTCATCAAAAATATTAGGTATTCTGTGGTCCATGCCACGTGTGCTCTGTGGATATTTGTCACGTTCAGTTTACATTTTTGTGCCGCGCGCTATGCACAGCATTTCGATTCAATAATCGTTATGATAAGTTTTATTCTTGCAAATAAAATGGGAAAATACATACGGAGTAAACAGGATGAGGCTATGATTGAGTTAAGTGAATGCTGACGAGATCTGGAAGCGGTTAATCAAGAGGAGTCGCATTAGGCCCGTTAGTCAGTTCACGATATACATACCAAACTCCTAAAAATCGAATATTCAAACCTGCTTTGGATTGGATGTCACTGGGTAAGCTCTTAATCCAATCCGATCCATTTAGTAATACAATACGCACATGAATCTGAAAAATTAGAGGTGGGCCGTCTTGGGCTAGTTTTTACCGAATTCATATGAAAGTACGAGTATATACGGTACTTTTAACATAAAAGTTTATTAAATTTTTGTCTGTCTGTCTATCTGTCTGTTTGTTCCAGTTAATCTGCGAAATGGCTGGACCGATTTTGACGGAACTGCAGAATAGATATTTACCAGCAGATAGTTGATGTTATATGGAGTAACTTAGGCTACTTTTATTAAAGAAAAAGGGAGGGTTTGGCCCAAAAAAAAACCCTTGAAATGTTTTAATTTAATCTTAATAAAAGCACCAAGGTTATCTCAATCTGTAACCATTCGGTGGCTCATGAGCTGGAAATTAGACGGCGAGTAACCTAAATAAACACAACACACTGCAGTTCAGTTAAAATCCATAATTATGATTCATCAACTCATGTTAGAGCAGCTTGAATAGCAGGTAAGAGGTGATGCTTCTGTATCATCTTGCCCCGCGCACTACCACTGCTATACATTTTTTCTGGCAATACTCCCCGTCTCTTGTAAGGTGTATATTAAGTGTCGCACAAATACAACGCGCCGTCAGGCACATGTATGCGAGTTTGTGTGTTTGTATGTAGGACGCGGAACTTTTCGAGTAGCTACTACTTTTATTAGCTTTTACTGCCCCAGTTCTTTTTGTTGGTCTTCTCCCCAAGGCTAGTAATATAACGAAACTTTGAATAAATAATAGCAGTACCCGTATAGACATTTTAGTTTTGGATTGCCAAAAATAGTTTCTTATTTTTCCTTCGGTCAGTTGGAATGTTTTAGGTCGCGGATTCGATTTCCGTTCGGAACTAGTATTTGTATAGCCAATGTAGATAGAGGGTCCGGTTCTGAATGCTCGTGTATGTCACATTTACGAGTACATCAGTAACCCACACACATGGGAAGTCCTGTATACAATCATCTAAATATACTTGTGCTAGTGACAACAAAAAGCTATTATTACTCGTACACTAGGTAATCGAAGCCAATACACCTATTTATTAACAGTCTAGTAAATATCTAGAATGAGGTAAAACTTTCCAATAGCTATTTATAACAAGACAGGTAGACAGAAAAATATATAAAAATAAAAACCTAAAGATAAGACAAATTGACAGTACCGAGACTGCTCACCGCCGAGCGTGCCCCCTCCCCCCCACCGGGGGAAATATCGTCGTGGAGACAATACGTCACAATGACAACCATATCAACCGATGACGAATTGAGGAAAAGCGACAATATACGGGAGATTATATCGGAATGAGTTGCGAGAGAGAATCGAAGACAATGTGAGGGGGAAAGTGACAGACCACGTTATTGAGACTGAGCACATTGCACCCGGAAAAGGTTTTAGTGCACGCGCATCTGCGACAATGTTCTACGAGTATGAAAATACCAAGATTTGACTAAACCCCGTCAATGAAAAACTTAGACCAGTGTATCCGTATCGTTCAATTTGAAAACCAAATTGTTTCCATTATAGCACCTAGAACCCTATTAAAGGAGTCCTTCATACACTTCGACTGCCATCAATACCCATATTAAATTTCCTTTCATCTCTCGACGTCGCACACGGCGCACTTGTGTGTCGAAAGCCTCATAAACTATACACTCATGTATCGCAGTACATCGGAACAGTGGAACAGTGCACGCGGGTACCGCCAGCCACTCGATATTCTCCCCGCGCTTCCGACTCACTTGTACCAGCTGATATGAAATCGAATAGTTCCGAAACTTAGACTAAGCCATAATATGCACCGATTGGGTTCCAAGTAGTTCGATAAGACGAGTTGGAACGCTTTGCCGATAACCGATGTACCGCATGTTGTGAGGGACGACGAACTGTACTGAGGCGCGACTGGAGGAAACTAAGCTGTATCGGTGTATGAAGCAGACAAAAGAGCGCCTCTGTAAGTTAGACGCAGCAATCAGTGCGTGGGAGAAGATGGCACATTATGTCTGGATAACTAAGAAAAAGGCGAAGAGTGGGCGAATAACATAACTTTTCTTGTAAGTCGTCCTGGGAACATTATATGGGTTATTGTGCATTTGTCACAAAGTTAATTCGCCACAGAAATAAGTATGTAGAAACTTGCCACAGTTCTATTTTCATAATATTTATTCGTCACATGTTCATTTTGATCGTCAAATAGTACAAACACCAAAAAAAATAAAATTTAAGATAATCTCAGAAATTAATGTTTCTTTTAATCTAAACAACTAGAATATACGATAAATAAACATACGGCAAACTCAAGAAAAATGCTACATTTCATGTTTTCAATTAATGTACTTGATTTCTGACACCCGCAGCGCAGTCATTTTCACAACCCTATGTTCTAATTTCAAAAAGTGAGTTGGCGTCAATACTGATTTTGTTCGATGATATGTTGATTAGTATAAAACTTTTGCGATTTATAAAAAAATAACTGTATCCTTTAGTTAGTAGAAGTAACGATGAATAAACCATTATTCAATTTGCAAAAGATGATGACTTTCTAATTATTAATTGTTTTGTAAAATCACAAACAATTCTAAATCAAAAAACTCATAATTCTCAATCAAAAATTCAGCAGCAAAGTGTTAATTATGAAAACTTGAGACTTAACACTGAAGAATGTTAATGAGATATTTATTAACCCCAACACGTTTTAGACCTTTACGAACCTTATAGACAAACAATAAAAATTATATCAAACGTGTCCTAATTAAAAAAGCATATTACAAAATTAAGGACTACGTTGAAGATAGAGAAGTTTGGCCTGAGCCCCTACGCACATGCGGCTTCCCTGGTAGCTCATAAAACGGCACAAATGTGTGGATGTCTCTAACTATTCTCAATCTTAATTTTTTATTTTTTTTTATTTACTTTTTTCCATTATTTTTAATCAGATGTTTTACAATAGCTTCTTAATCATTACACCATTTTGTTTGGAATAGTTACAGCACGGATGACAACATTTGTGTCTCTTGTATAATCTAGTCTTTTTGCAATATCTTCTTCTTTTTTTTTTGTATAGACTCTTTTTCTTGATTGTTTGTAAATGTGTGGACATTGTAGGCCTTATAGATTCCTAGATCCTTGGTAACTTTTTATCTTGTTCTACGTTTTGTAGTAAGCAACGAATTATTGTCGGGCCTACGATGTCCACTCATACTTGAGTGCCAATGCTGTAACATAGAAAAAATGGTCGAGCACAGATAGTATGTAACTTCAAATATTGTAAAACCAAATGATTTTAAAAGAGTAACCATGGAGTTTCTTGCCGGTTCTTCTCCATAGGAAACGACCATCCCGAACCGAGCACCTTTTTGTCGACGTTTTACAAGTGCCCATGTAGGCCTATGTGAAATAAAAATATTTTGTTTTGATTTGATTTCATATACGACAGCTGGCAGCAAAAACTTAGAACCTACAAATTAATAATATTGTCCGCAAGAAATGATCTCATTTTCCTACGTTATGTCGTCCATACTCAAAAAGGCGCACACAAAACACAAACGGTCTACTTAGAAACACGAGCATAATTTTACTATTAATATAATTTATATAATTATTTGTTTGTGGAGTAGACGAGACCTTTGTGTAGTTTTTAATGGTTAGAGACATCCATGTTCCTAGCCAGGTTAGATAAAGTACCTACTGAACTGTAAACTAGACATATTCACTTTCAGAAAGAAAACCTTCCTGAAAAGACGAAGAAGAAACGGTTGGCACAGTGGATGAGCGACTGGATGCTGCGCTGCGTGTCAAGGGTTCGATCACAAATATTTGTATGTTCGGGGTTTGGCTGTTTGTGTGTGTGAGTTTAATGTTAAACGATACAGGAGAAATTCCTAGAGTCGTAAAAAGAACCATGTTTAGATAAAAATATATTTTCGTTAAAAGTAGATGAGTGTATTATAAGCATCCACCAAACTTTATAGAAACAGGTCTATGTAAATATACCTCCAAAAGTGTTACAATCAGTTTATATCACATAATTAACATTAATAGATTGAATAATTGATGATGAACATGATTTTCGTCCTAATTAAGTGAAAATAGTAATAAGTACACTGACGGGTCCGTAATGTGTTGTTCACAAAGGGGTGTAATTACCCTGTGTTGCTGACTTGTTGTTATTGTTTCAATTAACAATATTACCGTTTTGAAACCAATATAATGTGAAGTACCTTCAAAGGGACCATATTTAGTGTTCAATTGCCGAAACGAATTGAGCATCACGATATTGTGTATTTGTATCATTACGCTTCCACTCTGATTTTTGTATTTCTGGCGTCAACAAATTGATGGCGCACAAATCCCGTTTCGCGTGAATATGTTTGAATTCCACACGAGAGGAAAAGCTACGATGTTACGCCTCTTTAAGATCTTTAATATATTATGAGGTAAGTGTAAAAGCTTTGGAAGAAAATTTTGGAGTTATTTAAGACGATCACTGCTGAAAAAAAGTAATGCGATTTTGGTCCTAAAATTAAGCAACCCATATTTAATTAAAATAAAGAACTATTTATTTAACTAATGAAACCTAAATAACAACAATTTACGCTGTGACAGATCTATTAACGTGAACACCCAAACCTAAGCAGTTTATTAATCCGCTCCTAAATAGCGTGAGCAGACGATCTCTATTTGCCCAGACTAATAACTAAAGCATCGCGTGACGTCACGCCATCTCATAAAAACGGACTGATATCCCATTAGTGAACCAACTTAATATCATAATTAATACTTGCGACCGCCAGCACGGGCCGCTCTTGTGTTCATATTATATTTAATTTCCTCCGCCGAGACCGCTACTCATTATTTTACGTTATATTTATCATTTGCGAATCTTTTGCGTCATCAACCCGCTGGGATTTCATTATTATGTTATTGTTTTACTGAGCCTCATAATTTATTGACACACATCTGCCACAGGTGCAAGAGTTATTTTAGCCAAACAGAACATCAATTAATAATATGACAATCGCTTTTCATACAAATAGGTGACGAAAACAATTGCTGGATGGATGAGAGTGAGCAGTTTTCAGCACTATGCAGTGTGGAGGAGAAACCGACGCGAAAATGGTTTCCACATACTCAGTACCTCATTCTAAACCACATGGAAATCATCTGTATTTTTTTGAAGTGAAACTTCCTATGCGACTTCCAACAAGTTTAACGCTACAATGGAGGAGGAATATTTCTTAAAACTCACTAAGAGATGGCAGTATTACAAGATTTGTGACTACGTAGTTCTACTAGGTACGCAAGATGGCGTGCAAACAGTCATGCATTCGACTCTTCCGTGTTTAGTAGTCTTCGCTCAATGTCCATGAGTAGAATAACCTCGATAAACTTATGCCATAAAAATAATACAACAAGAAAACAACAAAATATTATTTAGATGCTCAATAAAATAACGAGAGTGAATGCGTGGCACTCAAACGCATGCGTGTAGTATTACGAAGTTTCACTTCTTCTGCGCGGAAGGACATACATTTACATTGTACATTTTATTTAATCAGGTGTTCCATACATTTTGACCGTGTAGATAATGCACTGAATGTAGGACACTCCTTTTTTTTAAATTACTGATGAAAAAATTTATGTGGTAACCGTTTACGCGTCGGTGTTCTTGTGCAATAATTGTTGTTCCTTGATAATACCAAAATAAACCTAAAATTACAGAGGTATCCCACATATCACATTCTGGGGCGTTTATGAACTCTTCCTAAAATAAATCTCATTTTCGTCTGACCGGACCCGCGTAACGAGCGCAAGTCTTCAAAGTCGGCAGTCCTTTGCCTGGCCCAGCCATACTGCGGCTTGTTTAACAAATTATACTCAATTTCCGGCCCACCGAGAACGCCCACTAATTATTCTCCGCAATATTTATAATGACCGAATCTTTATCCGCCGCGATCCGCTCGAATCCGCCGGCAGCCACACGAATCCGCAGGGGCCCGTAATGAACGCTTTCAGAGGATCCGACGATTGCTCCATAAAGATTGTTTAAACAATTAACTGTGACCGTGGTCTCAGTTCTACTCCTCTCCCCCACCGCCCCTCCGTCTACCCTCCACTCCTTCCCCCGCACCCTTGAGAGACGAGAATGTTTATAGCTCCATTCCCTTCCAAATCTTTCCCCTGTAATAGACTGATAGACCACCGAGTAGTTGGTAAATGGAGAGTTACAAGCTTAAAATCTTTGATTTCGACACTAAGTAGGTACTCATTCCAACTGCAAAGTGCAAGAAAGGAACTTTTTTTTTTAGGCACCTTTATAACCGCAATGCGTATGTCAGTCCCACCGTAGGGTAAATACACATTGGTCACATGTGGGCCATGAACCTAAACAGACTCTAGACTCAGAAAACATTGTCATTATAAATATTGCAATCGTGACATGCGGCTGTGATTCAAAATGTGTGTCGATTATCGATTTTAATGAACTTAACCGGAAATAAAGTAGCCCAAATCTTTTGAAATGGAGGTAAGCAATATTAACAGGCTGACATACTTACTAAATAATTAGGCACCGTCTGTTAAAACACAGTTAAAGCATTTTATAACACAAAGTGAAAATACCAAAGGACACTGAATATTCTTTCAATTTTATGATTCGCTATTCCGCGGCTTTTATTTACTACATACTCTGCGGCACCAATATAAGTACTCATTCAGTTAGCGGGGTCGTGAAGTCACACTGATGCCATAAAATCTTCTCACAGCATGGCTGACTGATAGGAAAAACTGAGCATAGTTGTTGTGATTGCTGCCTAATAGTGGAGTTCAAGGGCAAGGGGCGACAAATGTTATAGTTAAATTTTGTTAGTTTTTTGTTTTTATTGTAGTTTGCTAGTTGATTTGTCCTTTGCAACAATAATAGTACTTGAAACAGTTTATGTTCTGTCATTTTCTTCAAGTTGGCATCCCCTTTTCTAAAATAGTAATAATATTTTGTTTAATTCATACAACCCTGCCAAAGATACAGCAAGTCTAGTAAAAACTATGACAAAGAGAAGAAGAAAAGAATCCTAAAACAAAAAATCACGTACAGTCTGACCATATTGATAGAAACGAGAAAAGGAAGTGTTTGATAACATGATGGAATCTTCACAAAAATAAGATTGAATAACAGAAAACTCTATTCAATATGTAGTTTATATAAAACCTATTTTTCCTATTCGTCTTAAATATATTCCTTGGCAAGAAGTTCGTCACAGTTACACGTGCTCATACATTGTTTGCGCTCGGAGCGCTCGGAGCGCTCCGAACGCTCCGCTGATTCAGCTCAAGTAAAATAAATCACGCGGAGCTGTAAATATAAAATATTTCGATCAAATCGGATCCCGCATAAAGTTTTGTGTATAGATATGGCTTTGTTCCATCTGTTCGGACACTGCTATTGTTAAAATGTCCTTGGTGTACATTGAATAACGCAGAACGAAGTCAATGACATTGGAACTTGTTTACTTTGTTCCACTTTATTGGTCTGATCAAATAAACATAAATCTCTTGGAAGTTCTCGATGCTGAAAGTGAATCCGCCCAGTTCCACAATATAGGTCAACGATTTCGCCTTGTAATGGTTCGACTAGAATATACTGGGGCTTGCTATGTTAGAGTCAGCTCACACCGAGACGCGACGCTGCGCGCACGAAGTGTGTATCTTTTCGTGTAGAAAATAAAGTTGTATTTTGAATCGCTCTTTAAAAGTGTGCGCGCAGCGTCGCGTCGCGTCGCGTCTCGGTGTGAGCTGACCCTTAGTGTTAGTTAGTGGTTGTAAACCTGGCTAGTTATTATGAGGGTTGGGTTCGCAGGTCAAACAAACAATGGCAGGATGACTTATTAAAGCTTGAGATACAGAATTACTGGAAGTTAGACAAATGAGTCGTTTTAATTCACTATAAATGTCGTAATTTTATTAATGAAAGGTTTTCTTAGCATTTAGCGATTTTAAATAGTTTTTGTGCTCAGTTTGTGTTCGGACAACAAGTTGTACAAATGTTTTCTAATACCTAGAATGTGAAGCTAACCCAAGTTGGAAGTATGCCCAGCTTGCATCGTGGTAGTGATATGTGGGACAACATTGGAACCTAATACTGAGTTTGGCAAACTTCGAGTCAAAGGAAAGCTTACCGTTTTTGAATAATGGTTTTTGGATTCTAGATTTTCTAGAAAACAAAGAGGCTTTTTTCTGCACTGAGTGTATTATTTGAAGAGACTTTGCTCACGAGTCCGACTATTTGTTTTTCCAAAATATAAATTAAAAAAACATTCAAACTGGCTGCCCATAATATTAATTAATAGTCAAAAAGGCCAGTTACTAATTACAAACACTAATTAATAAATAATTAGTGTTTGTACTTAGTTAGCTAATTTGTTAAACCTTATCCGTATGTTGCAGCTCGGTGAAGCAATGGTTGGACTCCGGGTAGAAACATTGATTTCTTTCTGGAAGAATTCTTTAGATTATTCGAAATGAATTCAATGTTGTAGCAATGTAACATTTTAAAACTTGAGGGGTTAGGACATTAATGACACGCGGGGTTGCGATAGTCGTGGAGAGAATCCGGCAACTGGGTCTCGAGGTGGCATTGCACAAGTCCGAGGCCATGTGCTTTCATGGGCCTCGGAATGCGCCACCGTCGGGATCCATACTGACGGTAGGAGGGGTTCCCATCGGCGTCGAGTCGACGCTGAAGTACCTAGGGCTTGTCCTCGACAGCCGGTGGAACTTCGTGGAGCACTTCCGACGTTTGGCCCCAAAACTGGAACGGGCAGGAGCTGCATTCAAGCGGCTCTTGCCCAACCTGGGGGGTCCAAACGCCTCCTGCCGGAGGCTCTACGCGGGGGTCGTGCGGTCCATGGCCCTTTATGGGGCCCCGGTGTGGGCGCGTTCTTTGAGGCGGCGAGCCGCCCATTACCTGAACGCGCCCCAGAGTGTGGTAGCCGTAAGGCTGGTCCGGGGGTACCGTACGATCTCCGGCGAGGCGGCGAGCCTCTTGGCCGGATTGCCGCCATGGGATCTGGAGGCGATGGTCCTCGCGCGCCTGCATGAATGGCGCGCGGAGGCACTACGCCGGGGGGAAACTCCGCTGCCGCGGCAAATTGTCGCTCAGCGGACAGACCTCCGAGGCGATCTCATGGTGGCATGGAGACAGCGACTATCGCAACCACGTGCAGGGCACGCCACAATAGTGGCGATAAGTCTCCTCTTTGAGGAGTGGCTAGAGAGGCGGCACGGCGCCCTCACCTTCCGCCTGACGCAGGTCCTCACCGGACACGGTTGTTTCGGGAGGTTCCTGCACCGAATTGGGCGGGAGGAAACGCCCGGGTGTTACCATTGTGAGGATCGGCCGGAGGACACGGTGGAGCACACCGTGGAGCTCTGCCCCGCTTGGGCTGAGCACCGCCGTGTCCTCGTAGCGGCGATTGGCGGCGGTGACCTCTCGCGACCGGCCCTGGTTCAATCCATGGTCCGGAGCGAGAGGGAATGGGAAGCCGTCGCCTCCTTCTGCGAAGCAGTCATGCTAGCGAAGGAGGTGGCGGAACGTGAGAGGGAGAGAACCTCACGTCCCAGCCGCCGCGGGAGACGCCCCGGGCGTCGGGGGGCAACCAGTGGCCCCCGGCCACCGTAGGCGCGAGCCTGTGGACGGTGAGTAATGGGCTAGCTCACCGTCCGTCCGTCTCATGACGACAGGCCGTGTCGACGGCGCGTACGTGTTCCACGCGCGCCTCAAGGAGATGTCAGCAAACCGGAAGGGGCCCGAGAGGGCCGATGCCTGCCAGGGCTGCGGGTTGTTCGAAAGAGATACCGCGGCCCTGGAACAAAAAGGGCGAAGAAGGAACATGGGTGGGTTTTAGTCAGTACAAGTCTGACACTCCCTCCCGCTCCGCCCACAGCGGGAGAAGTCATTTGATGATTTCCCATCCGGAAAAAAAAAAAAAAAAAAAAAAAAAAAAAAAAAAGGGGTTAGGACATACTAACGCTGTGTTTACCATGATTATGTTATGTGTTAAAAAAATATTTCTTCTTACGAATGGATCGGATGTCACGTTGTTATGAACGCAGTATTTTGGAACCCATGATTCAGTACTATGCTATTTTCTCTAAATTACAATTATTATTTTTGAGCAACTTTTGAACTTAGTTAAGTGCGTACATATTGATGCTCGTGACTGTACAGCTATGGACGGCTATGGACGGGCATGGACGGCAGGGGACGTATGGGGTGCTTCATATTCGTGGTAGCAGCACTCTGCCAGCGCGACATGAGACAGGCGGGCCCAAGTGCCCGACGTACGACCGGCGCGACCCCACGCACGCAAAGAACTTTTACTGCTTATACTTATACAATCGAAAATTTTGCCTTTCAAGCATTGAGCTCAGTGAAGACACTACTGTTAACGTATGTGTATGTAACCTCTTCTGTATGTTTTTTATGTTATCGCGAACAATCGGAATTCCTCATTGTGTGATTGATGGGTTTACCCTTTATTACACGGGGATGAAGGTTGTCAAGCCTGCCTTAACTGAAACAGGTGAAATCTTTTGTTATGTCAGTCCTATTCGAGATGCAAATTTTTGGAAAAACACTTTCAGGTTGCAAATTAATACAACTGTCCTGAACGAATGACGGTGAAGCTCGTTCAGAGTCTGACATTCAATTAAATTCGCCTATCACACTCAACGTTCATAGGTCTCGTTTTTCGAATAATTCTAGTCTCGGTTCAGTTACCATGCATCGACCCACTGCTGGGCAAGTGCTCACCACATGACTTCTTTTTAATGAAATGAGTGTAGAAACCGACTAAAGTATACAATACACAGAAATTTCATCTAGTCAAAGCCAGTAAAAGAGTTTATTAAGTAATTTCTCTTCGCGCGAAGCCATTTTATGGTCACAAAAAAGTTAAAACATGAATTGTTGTTTATGGCTTATAGCCTGTTATGGACATCTCATAAACACTTTATTATCTGTCGAGAACAAAAAAAAACCTATGCAAACTCTTATTTAGCCTCAAATTTTTTAATTATAATAACAGCATTTAAAATGAAACTAATTTCTTGTTTTTTTTTTTTGTTTTAAACATCTAGATCCATCCACATATTTATTTTTTCCTTGGCTCGTATTACATTTATCTTCGCCTATGCATCGAGACACACACCCCGGCGGTGCGAGCTGGCAGCGTCTGCAGAACTTGACCCAGTTGGGGCGAGATGACGTCGAGTATCGCGACACAACGCCAAGATTGTCACGAGGGCGAGCTCGCCAAATATATACCTAATTCCGGAATTCGGGGTTAAATGTATCTACGTTTCGATTTCTCTTTTGGTTAAAGGTAATTTTGTTACTTAGTAGTTACATGGAATTCGAGTTTTATAAGTTTGTCAACAGCAATATCTATTGGTGAACTAACTGAACTATAATAAGAAAAAATATTCCAAAAAAAAAAAAACACTCCATAATCTTGTTACAAGCTTACATGCAACAGCCACCAGAAACCAAAGCCAGAAACTAAGCATTAATTTAAATAAAATGCATGTTGCATTTAAACAACACAACGCCATGGTGTGATGTGTCATCGTGACTTTGAATACTGTAACACTTTCGTAGCACCTCGTAGCAGTTTCGTAGCCGCGCGGCGTAGCGTGCTACGAAATACTACGTGCCGGGGACCGAACAAGACATTTATGTTTATGAACGTTAAATCTTTACGTAATATAAACGGCGTAGACAATTTAAACGGGAAAGGATTTTACTTGAAAACTTAGTCATAAATGAAAAACTCTATTGTTATTGTTACTGAATGAAAGTAAACATAAAATTTTTATTTGTCTCTCACATGACAAAACAAACTATCATTGCTAGAAAACGTTTAAATTGCGACTATTATAAATAGGTAATGCACACATGGAAACAAACAAGACGTTTGCATTAAAAACTATGAATAGTAAATGCCTGCGACATCCTCAAAGTTTAAATGCTCGCGTATTTGCTCCTACTTCACTGAGAATTCTTGGCATCTAAAGCCACTGAATAGAATTTATTTTCTTTGAATTCGCGCAATTTTTTATTTACACAGAGTTCTTCGTCGCACAAAAACTCCCCGCCGCGCGAACGTAAATGTTGGTTGACGTCACTTTATCGTCGGTACCAGTACTAATATCATGTGGTATTTACGGTTTTTTCTCCTAAAAGCCATGGCATGTTACTCACAATAATTTATTGAATTTGCTTCGTGAATTTAAAAATAGCATTGTTCTTCAGATTGTTTAATGGATATCCATCAATACATGACCATTGTGAAATAACTCGTACAATTTACTAGAAGTAGTAGGTTCTTTATAAACTACAAAAATCTTAAATGAAATAAATAAAAGAAAGAAGGCAAATCATTTTTGTTTGTTAATATCTGATTACGTTTCGAATATTTACAAAAACATGTAAACGAGAAGTTCGTTGATGTTGCTAACAAAGGCGCCGTCAGCACAAACGTCAACAGTCATTAACTGCGCCATATTTATGTCTTTCATCTTTTATTACAAAAGAAAACCTTCACGATTCTAACAAAAACACACACATACGTGCACACAGGCACACACACACATGTAAGCACATAAAAATCTTTAGGGTATCTTTCAAGACGTTTGAGAAAGCTTGTGATATTAAGATATTTGCAAATTCCGAGCATAGCTGTGAGTTAGTATGTATTTATTCGACAGCTTTGCTTTATATCGGACTTTTTGAACTTTGCGACACCAATATGAGTTTGGATGCTAGGTCTCCATTTATAAAAGTGTGGTCAACCCGGTGCGGAAAAGTTGCGGACTGCGAACACCGGACTATGATGGATACTTGAACATCTGTCAGTATAGTAGTCTGGTGTCCGCAGCCGATCGGATACCTAGTTTTCATCACAGGTTTGACTGATCCTTAATTCTAATAAAGCAAAATTAAAGCTTAAAGAACGTGAAATGATTGACTTATTGCATTACTTTCTAATAACAATCACGAGCAAATAAATCTTGTGAACGAAAAATGTTTGTAAAACAATTCGAGTTGTTTGTCACGAGTTTTATTAGATTCGTGAATTGCAAAAAGTGTTTTGATGAGATTGTTTTTGTTTGTGTTAACTTAAAGGGTAAAGTTTATCTAAGTACAAATAATGAATATCAACAAAAAATACCTTATGTTATTGTGTAGTAATAGATACAAGAACATTAATCGTAGATTTTTTTTTTAATTGACAAAATAATTATTCCAGAATTAAGATAACATTCATAAGCACTTTCGGGAAGTAATATTTCAAGTCCCCGCCATAGAATCCGTTCGGTATCGACCACCCATTACGTGTCTTCGTTATATGAGCGTCCACACCCCTTCATTGTCTCCGCGCCATCAGAGCCATCCATTTGAATACGACGGCCATAACGTACCTTACGGAACTCCTGCAATAGTGAGACTGAGCAGTAGAACAATCATTTCTTTGTATTTGGAAAAGATTTTCTACTTTATTATGGGCCAATTCTACCGAAGAAATATTGCAACATTGCATTGTAAGTCTCAACATTCCACTATAATTTTTCCACTGGCATCCCTGAACGTGATTGTAATGTATTAATTGCGTTCAGGTCGGAAACCCTCCCTTAGTTGATTTACAAAAAGGGCTTTTGTGGCAGAAGAAAGGGTAGGCCTATACCCAGCAGTGAGTGATTTTGGACAGATATAATTAATGATTGATCGTTCGTATAAAATGTCTTATAATCGATAGAAAAAGCCTAGACTAATTATAGTCTCTGACTTTGTCGTCGTACAGCGATACTCTGTTAAAAATACGGTCCATCCATCCATCCATCCATAATCGATTCTGTTTGAACCTATTACAAATCTCATGCAAGTAACATTTCTAATGAAAAAGTCCAATAGCCTATAATTGAGATTGTCTGTTCCTTCGAAGTTGTATCACTGTTTACTGCCTCGACTATGTGTTTGCCTTGAAAGTCGAATGAGGCATTTTATCGGTAATGTTATAGATAAAGGTTGGGCAGCCGTTTGAGCCTGCGAATGTTTTTGTATGAATTATGGAAACAGATCGAATGTGTGATAATGTAGCACTCGGCCATCGACCGGGGGAGGGGGGGCATTGAGGGGGGAGTGGTTTTCGTGTATCTAAGTAAACACTAGAACTAGAGGTCAGGCTTTTGTTGGCTTAGGTCTTATTTCAAGTGTTATCAATGAAAAAATATATCACTTGTTGACTTATTTCGTTTTCTTAGAAATCATAAATCCTTTTTCGATAAGTTTTGACATGGATACTAGATCATTTAATTTATATTTGCCATGTGAAGTAATATCTAAAGTAACTTTGTTTCTATTGTAGATATATTCTCATCCACGAACTCTTGTACAAATTCAACATAGAGTGAGAAACCTGAACTATGTAGACCTTTATCCTTTACCTGTACCGTTATACTTCAAGTAACATTAACTGTAACATTCTGTAACAGCGGGCGAGCACATTATTATTTAGGAACTAGGCACCGTTATACAAACGACCGTCTGTTACTAAGAATTTGGCAACAAAAGAATCTAATAACAGTTTGCAATACCCGAATAAATACTCTATATAGATAACATTACAGTTTATTACAAAAACATTTTCGAAGAGTACAGTGAACAAAACAAATATGTAATTTTAAAAACAAACACATAATAGTAATGGTTTCAATATTAAAATAAATTTTCAATTGGAGCGCTGGCCGAGGACATACTTGTGTGAAACGAGTCGTTCACTTTTATTTACTTTTATGAAAACAAACTGGAATCTAAACATACAACACAGAGCTGTTATGGTCATATTTACATAGAAATAATGTTTAAAACGAGGATGTTTCAACCAAACATGTAGATTCTTTGGTAACGGGTATTTTTATTTGATATTATTTGTGTGCATCGTACCGGGTAGAGAAGCTTTTCATTGAAAATTTATTGTTGTCGACAGAGGTCCGTCCGTCCATATTCATTTCTCAGAAACACCTGTATATGGTTGAAGTGAGTATTCAGTTTATAGTTTGCTTGACAACAGCTGTGCCGGTAAAAATGAACTACGAGTATTTTTACTTTAACTTCTGTATATTTTTGGACCACTACCTACCTTACCTGCGTAAGTTCCTCCTACTTAAGTTAAGATCTCGTTAAATTGAATTGTGGTTTATAATAGCCTGTTCAAAATAATTCAGCCCTATTTTTATTGATGTCCATCGGTATATATTTCGGGTTCCATCCTCTGAAACTTTTCATTGTATTGTTTGACGTACCGCGTGGGTGTTTGCCATTTTTTGTTCAGGGAAAATACTTACATCTTTCATTATTCTTTTTAAGTTCAAAGCCAAGAATGTAGGTTTTCCAATACCTTAAGATTAACATCTATGAAAAGAACGATCTAACAGTATTACTTTGTTATACAGCCACAGGCCGCCTTTGTGCCTTTTATTTTTTTATTTAACGTTTTTTAAGAAAAGTTACAGTTGGTTAAAAGCCTTTCGATATGGTACTAGTATTAATAGAGGCCATTGACAGACCTAGATTAATTTTCTATATCAATTTTCACATAAGATTTTGCACATAAGTTATAGCTCACAATGTGAATGCTCTTTCTTACACTTAGCGCTTGCTATCGGATTTTCAATGCTCGGCTCAGATACGAAAACTCAAGTAGAGCGCTTTTATATAATGTTCATGTAGGACTCGTGACTGTTTTTCAAAGAGGGCATTATATCATTATTAGCCGTCGATATATCAAAAAACTAATCTTTCTGAGATCATATAATTATTTCCTTTCTAATATGTACCCATCTTAATCTTAATGTATTCACGATCACTAGTAATTGGACAGTAACTACAGCAGAACATTAACAGACAACTATTAAGTTGGTGTATTTAAGCCTGCAAGTAGATCGCTAATAATTATTACAATGAGCACACAAAGCAGCTGTATCGCTTTGAAGTTAGGCTTCAGTACTGGGCTTCTATGGCTTTAAAGCGCTTAGCTGCTAGTTGTGCAAGTATGTGTTATGTTAAAGAGATAAGTGACTTTTGGTGATGTGAAAAAGGTAAAAAAGGTAATAGTAAGTATTAGGACTACAAACGGAATAAATTTTTGAATAGCAAAGTTAAACCTTTCTTTTTTTATTGCAATAAATAACAAAAGAGCTTACTTCATTTGATTCTGAAACGATGCCAATAAACAGTTATAATAATAGTAGTGTAGCAAAACGGCTCCAAACTTAACGTATAAAATGGTTTATCAGTACCTAACCTTGTCGTAATACATCACTAACTATAAGTAACAAGAATTTGGGGAAAACTCCCGCAATAAACATATAAAGTAGTTGTTATTGTTAGCGAGTGAAGCAATGAATGCTAACATCCGCGACATACACCCAGCGGACGAGTTGCTAACATCCGCGACATACACACAGCGGACGAGTTGCTAACATCCGCGACATACACACAGCGGACGAGTTGCTAACATCCGCGACATACACACAGCGGACGAGTTGCTAACATCCGCGACATACACACAGCGGACGAGTTGCTAACATCCGCGACATACACACAGCGGACGAGTTGCTAACATCCGCGACATACACACAGCGGACGGGTTGCCTGTTTTTATTGTCGCCGAATGAATCATGTCTGTCGGGGTGTCGGCGGCTGTCGCTTTGTCGCTGCTAGTCGCGACCGACAAAAAGTGTGCGAGCGTTTAGTCACTAATTTGTGATGCTGACAAAGTTGTGTTTTTTTTTTTAAGTCAAGTTAAACTCCGTACAATGTATGTTTTAAATTTTCTGTTCTTTTTATCACATTATCGTAACATAGTGATTTTTTTATCACAAATTATGACTGGTAGAGACCACAGCCTTTAAATTAAAACATTATTACGTGTGTACGTCGTTAAGTTTTATTGGCAAATGACTGTCACGTCGAATAGTCAACATTGTTTAATTTTGCACACAAAAATAACATACTAACATTTTTTATATAATAAAATTTTACTTGTTTTCAAATAACATTGGTTAGTATTTACAACATAAAACCTAATAGGTACCAAGAACCCTCTTCTATTTTCGGTAAACACGCAAACAATTTGAAATAAAACGTCAAAGTAATGCATAAAGTACAATATTCTTCGACGTTTGCAGTAACATGAAATAAATAAATTTTGTAGAAACAATTGATTTCCGACGATAAAGTTTAAAAGAGCTTTAACTTTGCATTTATTTGAACCAGACTCGTAATGTGAGAAGATATTCTGATATTTCAAAGCATCTTCTACTAATGTCACTGAGTAGATAAGCGCAGAATTCTTAGTCTGAACGTACCGTCTCTTACGAATACGTGGTGTGAGTGTGTTTTGTATGTGAAAGACTAAAACATGAAATACCTTGAGTTTATATAAAGTAATATTATAAAGGGTGTAAAACACCTCTTAACGAAGCCGAAAGGCACTGGTTCTCCCTGTCATTGCGATCATTTTTTTGTTCTAAACCATACCTGGGAACCTTCTAGTTACGGAGATATTAGGGGTCAAAGTTCCAACTTTTTGACAAGTATTTTTTTAAATACAAGTTTTTAGTGTAAGATATTTACTTTAAATACCTCCACGACCCCCGTACTATTCAATCCGTCCATCAGCACAATGTTTTGAGTGCGTTATATTGAGTTCTACCACAAAACATGATTTTACACCCCCCAAAAAAACGTCGTTTCCCAGCAATAATTTTTGCGTAAAGTTACTTAGTTTCATGTATAGAATGCTTGGTTGACGGCTTCGTGATGAGGTGATTTACACGGTGTATAGATAGAGTGAGAATTTCTACACTTCGGAAATAACTGTGTGGGGTATTTATTGACAGCTCTTATAAAATTATATCAAGCTGAGATATAAAGCCTAAAAATTGTGTCCGGGAGGAGAGATCTCTGAGATTCATGAACATGGCGATAGGGCAATGGAACAAGTTTTTTGTGTTTGGTCTTTTGTCAATTTCTGTCAGGTGTAAAAACCGTCTTCTTCAAACGTGGGGTAGAGGAACCGGTTATCGGCGCTGAATTCGAACATTGATGTGCGGATGCTGGCACGCGGCCAAGCGCGAGCGCACGCTATCTAGGTAGCGTGGTAGCTCGGACGATATGTGAGAGTGCTACCCGCACTGGAGTGCGATGTCGTACGGTTGGTGCTCGCTCACTAATGTGCACTTTTATGACTCTATGTCATTATTTTAAAACTGAAACTAGCTTCGTAAAAGTTTTGTCGGGCAGATTTTATTTGTACAAACTATGAGATATATTTAAGTTCCATAAAAAAAAAACTACACACGTGAAACGGGAAAATATTTATACAGCCGTTTATACAATTTATACAACGTATTTCTGTTTATACCAACTTCAGGTTAAAATATTTCGTACAAGTTTAGCAACGGTAGCATAAGAATGAATTCCGAGATAGCACAAATGCGAATGTTTCGGGAGCGACCGGTAAGCGGTGCGGTACTTACCGCTAGTTTCAAATAAATCTCGGGAGCGAGCGGTGCGATAAGACAAAGGATTGGCGTGCTGCTACGTACGGCTTCTCTTTGATTCGAGCCAATAGCCGGCGGTATCGAACATTTTATATTTATACTTTTAGTAAGAGTGCTTTTTGTGAAAAAATATCTACGGGGGCCTCTGTTCAAGTGCCTATTTTTGCCGCTATGGCGAACTAGTCAAGAATTTTTAAATAAAATGACAAACGGTCAGTGTAGCCTATTACAATTCACAGTTAGACACGAATGAACTGGAACCACAAAATCCATTTGCCACCGTCATCCAACCAGCCTCTGTCGGGTCGTTGGTCCATGTAGCGTACAGAACTCCCACGCTTCGCTTTTACAAAATTGTGGATAAACAACACCCCACAATACTCGTATAACTTTGACGCAGCCTTTTGTGGAAGTCCCGCAAGCGCGGGGCGCGGCCCGATTGTCCAATATGTGGCGAATGTAACGAAGTTGGACCAGCGCGACAAAACCGGACATAGTCACGCACAAAAACTAGTGTAAGCGAGTTAGCAACGAACCACCAACGGACCTAGTGTATGAAGAGGTACATGCGATTTTCTGTTTTAAATGTTTTCGTAGGTATTACTATACGTCTATCTTCCAGGAAGTTGCAGGATGAGTACGTAGTTCCACGATAAAGTTCTAGGTATCTCGCTGACAAGAACTTGATTGGCACGAAAATCCGTTTAGATTTTTGTAATTGGCCGATTTTGCCCTATTTAAAACGCAACCTTATCCAGTACTTTAATTTAGGTTTTGATTCACAGAATTTCATTTTCGATTTCGATTTTCGAGAGATTAAAAGGTTTTATTGGTCATGATGACCAACTGACAATCTTCCCAGAGGTTTCATATAATG
Source organism: Cerastis leucographa (assembly GCA_963082945.1). Taxonomy (NCBI): domain Eukaryota; kingdom Metazoa; phylum Arthropoda; class Insecta; order Lepidoptera; family Noctuidae; genus Cerastis; species Cerastis leucographa. Next base: position 426,076 of record OY720365.1, read on the forward strand.
TTACTTCTACACAGATTGTCGCTAATTTCTGCAATATAAAAGAGGTTGAAGTGTAATCTCTTTTCATTTTGTGTGTATAAAATTACAATAAAAAGATTGTTAATTTGAAAAAATGTATTTACTGAGAACGACGATATTAAATCGTAAAATAAACACGTCAAACTTTGCATTCATTGATCTTCTTCAAACTCATCCCAGCGTTAAAAAATCCCGTCAATTTGTCAGAGCGAAAGGAGTAAAAAATTGATATCTATTAGCGGGCAGTGAAGCTCCATCACGCGCCACCGCTTCACTATAAACTTGGTCGCGAGCGCGGCGTGATTGATTCGCTCAACATTCATTTATTAATTGAAAACAGGGATGGGGAAAACTGTTTTGTTTAAATATTCTTAATTTTTTTTAAGTATGTGGTGGACGTTTTTCAAAGCTCATTGTAGAAGGCGCACTCCAGTCTGACCAATGAGATCAAGTAACCAGATGTTCAGTCACTAGGCTCTAGGCGCGAAGCGATGGGAAATCAATGGAAGTGCGGAGTGCCCACTTATCTTCTGGAGAATTAATAAAATATTAACCTATATTGTTCTTAGATAATCCTCAAACGTCCTTATTTTCCTATTTTAAATGTTAATGTTTTTTAAATCATGGTTTTATTCGAATAAATTATCGATGTTCTTAAAACAAAGTCGTCAGGTTCAAATAAAATTGATTGAAACGAGCGAACCCTGTCGAATGTCAGTTCGGAAGCGCACTTTAATCAGTCTGCCGACCCTCGTAATGGGCCAAGTTAGCACTGTGTTGTCCGTTGTAAGAACGGAGAAAAAGAGTAATCAATGACGCGAACAAACGTCAACTTATTATGTTGTTCGCTTAATTGGTCCTGATTGGTTGGATGTTTTTTTTATGGGCCGAAAGGAAATTAGTTAAGTTTGTATTTTGGAAAAAAACACATTTTTTTTTCGCCCGCGACTTCCTTTGCGTGGAAAATAACCACCCTTATCTATCACCTAGGTGTTTAAAAATAGCCAACGACATATTCTCAGACCTACCAAAAATACACAAAAAATTAATAACATCGGTCGAACCGTTTCGGAGGAGTTCGAAAACAAACATTGTGACACGACATTTTTATATATTAGATGTAGCTACTTGATTTTAGTCTTTATTTAGTCCCTTTTTGAATGTCTAATCATTTTACTTTAAACCTCACTTAAATCTAAGACTATTTTTATCCAAGTTATTTTATTAAAGTAAACCCCGAGCTCTATAACAAAAAGGTTCCACTAAATCTAAAGTCTACTCGAAAGTGCTACAATAACTAAACGACTAATTGCAAACCCTTTTGTGAACAAAAGGATATTATTAAAGAAAACCCTTTTACGAGCATTACACAAAAACCTTTTCTGAGAAAACGAACGAAATGAAAGACAAACTATTTGTTTTTCTGAATTCCGTATTTTATCTATTCACGTGTTAAATGTACGGCTTTCCAAAATTAGTTTAATGGATAGCATAACATCACTCCTGTAATCCCCGAGGTGTTGGGCAGAAGTGTTCCTAATAGCAACCCACGTTTCGCCAGTTATGTTTAAGTCCCATGTAATAGGCGGCGAGCCTATTGCCATTAACTGGGCACAATTCCAGATTCCGTTGCTGCTATTGGGATGTTCCTCATGCCAATATCACTTTGCTCGACCCGGGACTCGAATCTAAGACCTCATGTTTAGCAGTGGCGCTTGCGATCACTTGACAAACGATAATTAGTGCAATTAGCACACTCCGTTAGTTCCGCGTCGCGTAATGAAATGTGTAATAGGAGGAAATATTAATCGGGACGGATTTGTAGCAGAACTAGTCACGGACAGAAATAGTTCGCACATGTTTATACCTGAGCATCACAGGTTATGAGAGATCTCGACCGGAAAAGAACAAATTGAAGCACGTCTTTTAAATCACAGTACTGCTCCAAATCAAAGTTTAGGTTTGAAAGTAATGTCTCTGAGATCGGCAAAGCATCAGCAAATTATTGGTGTTATAGGTAAGCACCATAACTAAAAATGAAAACAAAACTATTGCCATAGAAACACGCGCTTAAAACCATAAGTTAGAATAGAAAAAGGTGATAGAAATCCTTCTGCAATCATGCACTCTATTGTATAATAAAACTTTACCTTGAGTTGTTATTTATTCATAACAATTTGCTAAGTAGTAAGTAAGTAGGAAAAAACACTGCGAAAGAAAATATGTGCTGCGTTGGCACCAAAAAAAGGCAACAGAAAAATTCGGGATCACAAGTTCAAACACAATTCATTTCAAAACAACATTGAAACATAATCGATCAGAGCAACCGTACCTTTAATATCGATATCTCTGCTTAACCGAATGGTTCAGACGGAGCTTTCGTCTAGGGAGGGGGTAGGTAGAGAGGTAGGTAGTGGCAGTCTGAGCTAATGGCTTAACAAGTCGGAACTATCAGCTGCCGTGAGTTATAGCTCTTACAGCTGAGAACACGACGGGCGACAGAGGAGGGAAGCGGATTATTATTGTTCTAGATAGGAGTCACTTAGGCTTGGTGAGTACAGAGTGATGTCTGTGAGCTTTCGATACTGAATTAGTAAACTAGTGTAAAGCCAGTGTAGTTCAGTAGCTTACATCAATTCCATTTGCCTGTTTCGTCGGTCTTTTTAGAGGTTAAAATACTAATTTGGTAGCAAATAGATGAACTATACGGTTATAAACTTATCAGCCCGCTTCCATTGCTAGTATCGTTGGTTCTGTTAGGTAAAAAAAACCACAAAATGAAGCCTTTATTCCCAGACCGGGAGGCAGTGTATTTACATTCCGCCAGTTATGGTTTATGCGACATAAAACAAATCCAAACTCCGGACGAAAATAAAATTATTCATAAAACTTTTGTTTGTATTCGTATTGGAATTGAATCCACAATTAGTATGGCTGAATTTCAATGATCAGTGTTTATCATATCTTACTACTATTATAAATACGGGTGCGTACCATTTGTTATAATAACAAAAGTTTTAATGATCATATGACATAATTTAATTTGATATAATTTTAGTTTAGTATAACGATGAAATGATTTAATGAATTATTGATATAAATTTTATATGGATTAATTAACATTTTCTATAATGCACATTTAAACTAATATTCAGTTAGTATAATATATTATTCCGCATATATTCCTTCGTCAGATCCCCTATATGGTTGGTGAATCATGTGGGTTAGGTTAGGTTAGAACCATGACCATTAGCGATCCAGATCCCTTCTATTGTTGGTGAATCACTTGTGTTAGATGAGGTTATACAGTATGATGTGTTGATGTAATTATATCATGTGAACATTATTTCAAGTGATAATATATTATCTGTTATTATGGCATATATCACACAACTATAAATACAAAAGTTTGTGAGGATGGATGGATTTTAATTACTCTTTCACACAAAAACTAATGAACGGATTTAGATCAAATTTTGTACACATTTAGCTTAAAGCCCAATTTAACACATAGGACACTTTTAGCCCTGTAATACGATACAGTGGGATAATTGCCAAACTCCACACGGGCGAAGCCGCGGGTATAAGCTAGTCCTCAAACAAACGCTTTTCTATTTTACTTTTATCACTTTTGCTCAATCTCTCCGCTCTCTAATTGGGTCGTGGTCATAAACCTTCTCAATATATTCTCGAAAATAATAATTTGTCGTATAACGTAAGTGTCCTTATTCTGGCACTATCTTTTAACTCAATCGGCGCGCTCCTCAATTTAGCTACGAACCATTCTCTCGTGCAAATGATAATTTGTCATATATGTAAGTGTCCGTATTCTGGAGTGGCTGGTTAGCCAGCGACGCGCCGAGAGTGTCACGCGCGCTGATAGAATTGGCCCGGATCGTGACCGCACTCCCGATTCTACGGCCTACGTGACGAGTTACCACGGGGTACGGAGGGAGATGTAGAACGGTGTGTCGTCTTCTAGACAACTCACAGTTTTCTACTTCTTAATCTGAGAATAAGAAGGACAAGAAAACTGAACTTCGTAATCAGCTTATAATGTTCCCCCAGCTGAAAAAAAGTGATCTGTTATCTACTACGCGAGCCCATTATGTCTCAGCACGTCTCACCTTCAGTTCAAGTGAAATCATACTCAATTTCCAGCACGGTTATTTCCATTTGCAGTATTGCAATCTAACACAAAGACTGAAAAATACAACAGCGCTAGTCAAAAGAGCACCACATTGATATTGTACACTGCTAAGCATTGGCTTCCTAAAAAGCAAATATCTGACCGCCACAACAAACGGGTGGGAAATAAGGCATATTTACATAATCGCAGCGCTTTGTCCGGCGATATGCTGAACTGAACAATTTGGCGCACTCGTGCATACACGACCTATTTTTTGTGACAAGCGTTTTGATTGTGTTTTATGTTATGTCTCTTTTTGTTGCTAAACAACCGTCGTTGTCCTTTATTTGCATGTGGGTTTTCGAGCACAAAACAGCTTTCTATATTTATACTATGAATACCACTGAATACTACACATTTTTGTGCTGTTGTTAAGCTTATCTACATAAAAAGTGTTTTCTGAAATTAAAACGTCTTTGTTATCACTGATTTGAATTAAGAACGTATGAAAAGTCTTTTCTTAAGATTTTCTAATTCATACTCAAGAGTGTAACCCTGTTTATCGAGCCTACCTTATTCTCGTATCGTTAAATGAAATAGAATACCCGCAATACAGTTTTCATTCGATTACATATCCACTAAGTAATTGTGGATACGTTTTAAGAATACCGAAAGGTTTAGTAAACTGTCCGATCCTAACAGTTACTGTTACTGATATTGACGGTATATTTTTTCTAGTTTCGATTTGAAAGGCTCTACGTGCAACGCATACAGATGTTTTGTTCAACTATATCGGAAACATTTAGACGAACAAAAACTTCCAGTTTGATTTCATATTGGTGAAAAATCGTATCATGTTTTGATAGTTGCACAACAATTCCCTATTGAATTGTATGTAATCCGATCCCAGCCGGCGCCCGCACATACGGCTGTAAATGAAAATAAAATTGGGGAAAAACCTTTGAAAAAATAAATAAGGAGAAAACCGATGACCGCAGGGGTTTAGGGAGTTCCGTGGAAGTCATTACAAGCCGATCGGAGTCCATATATTTGGCGCGATCGCTCGCTCTAAGCTCCGACTCGTAATTTTCCGTAGAGCGGCGCTCTGCTGACTCATGCAAAAATTTTAATTTCCTCCGAGCGCCGTACGCGCCTGTAGCCGGTCGGTAGGTACGGGCGCGTGTGCGATGACGTCACGGCGATAAATCACGCCGAACTTTTGATTCGGATCGATCGCGAGTGACGTCAGCATACGGACAAATAGCTCCGAACTCAATCGCGAAAGTAAAACGTTTTATGGCAAAAAATACGGATTGTTTATGTGAGTGATTTTCTTTGTCTTGCACAAAAAAATGTTTGTCGTATCGATAAAAGGTTGCGTTCGCAAACAAGTCTGTTTGTGATGCAAATATTTGTCACCGCTGAGCCACTCAGCCGCGCGACGGACCACGTGTCGATTGATTGGCTCGATCAGCGTTGTGGTTTATCACACGTTTTATTCGTACACGTAAAACTCAGCTGAAAATCTGTCGTTAACATCTTTACGAACTTGAATTCATCACATTTTTAAGTATCAAGGGTAGGTATACTTATCAATATCATGCAAGGTCAATCTCTAAAACCAAAAGTTGTAAGCTGCAATAAAATTTTAGCGATCACCTCAAATTATCGATAGAAAGACAGGAGGACATGAGGAATTTATTGCCGGTTCTTTGATTTACCGCAGGCCAATTAATCTGTGGACTAATAAGTCAATACAAAATGCTTAATATTTAAGAGTCTAATTAAAAATTAGACGATTCTAAGTGCGTGATAAAGACCTCAACCTTCGAGATATAAAATAAAAGTGCGCCTCGTTCGTAGGTTTAGTTCTTCGGCCCTCCAATAACAAGTTTTATGTCCTCGCCGTTACGTGGAGGGTTCACGTTGGCGACGAACTAATAATACACTCGGCCATGACTCCATGAGCCGGAACATTCGTAGGAGGGCTCTTCATAATCGTTATTGTTTTCTCAATGTGCATTATTGTTCATTAATTACTGTCAATTTTAACGTTTTCCCTTGTTTCGTTTGTTGTTTAGTTTGGTGTGGGTGAAAATGTTGCTAAATAAAGCCACATTGTTATCATGATGTTTGTACAAATAAGTGCGTTACGATAAATATACTGGTTTGTATGTAACTTTAAAATAGTATTATTTTAGTTTGGTCTATACAAAAATAATACTTATATATTTTTTTTTATATTAATGAGTTTCCTTGAGCAATATGAATTGTTAAAAATGAAAAGGGTTGTCAGAGCAAGTGTGTTTCGCAAAATTTTATCGAAAGTTGCCAAACTGAATTAAATCCCTCGAAATGTTATCACGTCAGTTGCGTCAACTTTGTATGTTCAAACAAGCAGGGATAGTCGTGTGACTTCATACTACCCCATACTATACTCATTAACACAATTGCCTCATTGTCTTCAAAGCTTACGGAAGCAAAGATAAGAAGAAGATAACCATTTACTGAAGACAGTCCTCGAAATTACGTAATAAAGACATTCAGTTGCTCGAGATCTCGTTAATCGATCCAGAGGTCAAACCTTTACTAACCCTGACCCCTCATCACCAAATCACTGACCCGAGTGAATACTTCCAAAACTGTCCCTTCATGATATACCCGCGTACGAGTAAGACAACGCTACGTCCATGCCGACACTACAGCGTGACACTCAATACATCTCCGTCGAGTTGTCATCAATCAGGCTTGCTGTGCACGTGAAAAAAACCTATTCCACCTACCTCCTAGCCTTAAACACTGCCCGGACTACATTTGTTGAGAACTAAAAATAGATGAAAGAACTTCTCACATACGCAAAAGACTCGCTCACACATAGACATTGGTCGTTTATACGGACAACAGAGAATGACCGTGAGAGAATCCCTTTGCCTCCCCGTTAAATACCGTTTGAATGATAATTGTATATGTGTGAGTAAGCTGAGGTTTGAGCAAGTTTATTTCAGTTGTGGAAACTAGCCTTCCGTGATAAATAATCTTGGATATTCTTCGGGTCAAGAACTTTATTGTTTCTTATCGTATTACTAGGTCAGGTTATCGCTGTTTTTCGTTGTGAATATGACCTATTCCTGTATGAAAGATGGTTATAATATACATTGTTATTCATAAAATAATAATGTTCTTATTCCAAATGTATTTGCCTACAAAAATAACCATGATAGACAGTTAACCTTTAACTGTTTAACATAAAATCGATATCCCTGTAAGGCATCCTCTGGGATGAAGGGGAAGCGTCTTATAATATCAAATATGAATCAGACGATTTATGACGTACTTTGATAGAAGTCTACTCCCAAAAATAGTACTAGATAAAGTATATTCCTCCATTTATAACTAACTATAGTAACGTTATGCTTTTGGTAAGAGAGAATTGTACCCGTATTAGGAAATACGGGTACCAGTATCCTTACTGGTTAACTCTAGATTAGTATAGGCATATTAATCTATGCAGTAGTAAGTTACACTTAAGTTACGTTGTGTTGTTTGACCCTGGTTCTACAAATATAGAATCAAGGTCAATCATAGTCAAATACTCGTCTTGAAACAAGCAATGAAGCGTTATTTTTTACAGCATTTTTCTTATTCCATGCAGCACAGTATCTACACTCGTATGCGCACATTCTTCAGCACACAGAGTCGGAATTTAGAACAATGGGCGAGTTTTACATTCTAAAGGAAAATAGTTAAACGCTGCACAGGAGTGGGGAGAGGGGGGGGGGGCTCGCGAAAATATCAGCTATTTCGCATTCATCGAGTTGTAATTAAAGCTGAGGAAAAAGCGGAACAAAGAAATAAAATAGACAGAAGGCCTGTAAACACTAACGATTATAAAGTGTCCAGTACGCTTGTTCATCATCTTTCTGTCCCGAATATGCTGTGACTGGCTTTTAGTCTAATCTGATGCAGCTTCATATCAGTACTTTACATGGAACGACACCGAGTTGGTTGGTAGCACAAAACCTTGCTAAAATGCTTTCGTTAAACTATTTAAAGCAAAAGCAAAACTGAGTAATCTGTGAAATAAAACACAGTACGCCGAATCGAAAACCAACTAGAAATTCTACTACAAAAAGAAAGCTCTACAATGCATTCCGTAGTCGCCACAGATACTCGGGCTACTTAGGTAGCTACTTTGCATCTTTACAGTCCATTACCCAGAGCAAGTAGCCAGCTGTCTGCCAAGAGCCTTTAGTGTGAATCTTCTGCATCTATTTGTGTGGTGGGCACCACTGTGTACGAGCCATGTGTTGTGTTGACTTATGGAGTGCTACAATGTGTGCACTGGTGTAATATTTAGTCGAGTGCAGGCCCTTTTGTGGCGAGTTGAGCACGGTGAGTACATAAAGGGGTAGTTTAGTAATATAGGGTTCAAACTAAACTATTGAAGTCAGCAGAATATTTTAAATATACGACAGGTTAGGCAAAGGTGAAACTGTACTACACCAACTTTCCATCCTGTCTGACCGGGGTGAGCCTATTGCCATAAACCGGGCACAAATCGAGTCTCTGGACTTGTATTGAAAAACCCTTAATGTGAAAACCACATACCTTTCTCTAATTTTATACAAGGTCTAATGTGTCTGTTGATCCGATGGACTGGATTGGATCGTTTGTAACCTAACAAATTCGTAACAAACAGACGCGCAACATCGTATCTTTTGTCGATCGCTGTTATGCCTCGTTTCTGTCGATAAACACAGTTATAAAAAAGTGATGCTCAATTGTTCCTTAATATTTATCAATAGTTAACAGGCCAGAATCGATTAAATTGGGCAAGAAAATGTGTAGGCATCTTTACAGAAAAGTGGTTTTCTATTAATTGTTGGGATTGCATGAATAAATTATGCAACATATAAAGAAAGTGTTAGTCCATTTGTCCCGTGCACACACAGAGTTATAAATTGCTCGAACACTTGGCTCTCTTCCAATTTCGCACCGGATTCGTTCACAAAATATTAGAATTTTAAATATTATTCGGAATGCAACTGCTTACTGAGCTCTAGATTAAAATATTTTGCACATTTAGCTGGTCTTTTGAAACGTGTGTGCAATTATCTCACCGATGTAGATTTTTAGTTTTTGTACTTTGAAGTAGATAATTAATGACGAAGTTTTAAATGTGAACTTTTTAAACTGTACCAAGTGATTATGCTTGCAATATGAATGCGTTGACTTAAAAATGTGTGTACTGATTCATATGAACGTAATATCAAACTTACTTCAAATTTTTTTAGGAATTATTAAATGCAAAGGTGTATCAAGCGTATGATGAATACAGATGCAGCTGTGTATACGTATTTTACATGTAGCGACTATCTGTCCTTCAGAATCCAGTTAATACGTTGGACCTGAGTTAGACTCGATGCCAGATCTAAATCTAAAAAGGCACGGAGGAAACTCGGTATGTAATGTATGGTCTCTCATCCACTGACCGACGCTGGCTAGCGCGGTTCACTTGAAGATCGTCCCGTGCGGCTAAGTATATAAGTCTAGAATGGTTGAGGTCATTCAGCAACCTTATAACAACACCGTGATGTAAAATTTGACGTAAAGTTTGTATAGCATGATCAAAGTTTAAATAACCGTGAAAAAGGACTGTACGTTGGAATACAAAATGAAACACCTGAAAGTAAACTTTTCACATGATACCTCCCCGCGGATAGCTTGTAGTTAGAGTGAACTAGCTCCGGCAGGCCCCTAACACTATAATATGGCGGATCTAAAGTTCACGCCGCCTAGTTAGAGCTGAGCCGCTCTCCGAGGGAGTCCGCTACTTACTTGTACGTGTTAGCTGATATTATGGCCAGGTGAGGCTGTATTAATCTTCGATGTATTAGCAAGTTTCTGTAAACGTGTATTAGTTGGGGCGATGGATGGAAGATAATATCGATTAAGGGTATAAGACTCTGTGCTCTCAAAACGCATCACATGCCCATACCACGAGGAATGAATGATAAATGAGGAGAATGTCGTGAGAAAAATTTTGTGGTGAAAGTGTAGATGTTTAGGGATATGGTCTTGCATTTGTGTACTACTTGGTTTATTAATTATTTCTAATTAATTGCTTTTGCTTTTCGCGTATTAAGTTAAACTAAGCTGCAAGCTAACTAAGTTCATGCGAGACTGGTTTATTGTTCGTGTACCCACATCACAATATATTACACTAACTAGAATAAGTCTCTTATTCATCCAGGTCCTTTCATTTTGTGCCGTAAGCCTTGTTATGAAACGATGATAATGACTGACTGTTTACGCCAAAATTGTCGTTTCTATAGACAGTATATAGGTTATACCTACCTAGATGTTGATTATGTAAAGGTTTGTAATAAGAAGCTAGTTGCAAAATAAACTCATTAAAGACAGGACGTCTTTTAATCACATCTATTCACCATCAAGCAAATTTGAACCTTATTGCCTAGTGAACATGGTCCAAACGAACCGGATTAATTCTTAAAAAGTTAATTGAATAGAAACGCTCGGGCCAACACCTGGCCGGCGCGGGCGCCGGCGCATACAATAGGTGACGTAGGCCGGTCGAGAGATAAGGAAGTTGTTTACGTATCGAAGACACGCGTGTGGCTCATTTAGAAGAAACTAACTTTATAACGTGTTATTTACGAACTTAATAAAGTGTTGTGTACGCAAATAAACATTAAAAATGACTGCTGTGACAGCGGAACAAAGTGTATTGCTGGCTGCTTTGGAGGATACAGCTAGTGTTTTGCAAAAAGCGCAAATTAACTTCAAGAAATGTGCTAAAGCCAAGTTAACTAAGGGCTATGCAAAGGCGCGCTTAGAATGTATTGAGGAATACTGGCAGAATTTTACGATGACTCATCGGGAGCTAACTAAGTGCACTCCACGCGAACAACGCGGAGTATTGCCTTACTTTCTCAATGAAGAATTTTATAAATATGAGGATTTATATGTATCTTTAAAGGCTGAATTATTAGATCTATTGAACCCATCACTACCGAGTCAACCAGTCAATAATGAAGATCAGTTAAATGAATCTAGTGTTGCAGCAGGCTTATCGAGTGTGAAGTTACCACGTATACAGTTACCATCTTTCTCTGGCAAGTATGAAGAATTCCCTACATATGAAGACTTGTTCACCACTCTCGTACACAATAATAATGCGTTATCAAATGTTCAAAAATTACATTACCTGAAGACAAGTGTTACGGGAGAGGCGGAAGCATTGTTACGGCAAATACAAATTACAGAAACTAATTATTCACAAGCTTGGGAATTAATAAAAGGTCGTTATGGCAATAAACGAGTATTAAGAATCTCTCTTTTCAAACGGCTTTTTTACCAGAAACGGGTAGCCAACCAAGCTGCTCCTATGATCAAACAGTTGGTAGATACAACCTCAGAGTGCCTTCATGGTTTAAAAAATACCGGACTAACTATTAATGAGTGGGATCCATTCCTGGAGTTTCTTGTCATGCAGAAATTAGACAATCTTACTCACAAAGAATGGGAAGAATTCGCATACAAGGACAACACCGATGACGTGCCAAAATGGGCCACTTTGAAAGGTTTTTTAGAAAGCAAATTTCGCACGCTGGAATTAGTTACACCTGAAACAATGAAGGAGAGAGGGGGAAATAAGCCCAAGTCATTTCATGCCGCTACCAGTGAAGAAGATAAACCTGAACGTGAGAAAGCTTGTGCCTACTGCAAGGGTGATCATTTTATTCACAACTGCAAGGAGTTTGTCAAGTTATCGGTCGCAGATAGACACAATGCTGCACTAAAGAACAAGTTATGCTTCAACTGCCTCATACCTTACCACGCCGTTTATCGATGCAATCACAAGACGTCCTGTAGAATCTGTAAGAAGAAGCATCACTCCCTCCTACACCAAGACCGGTCGAGACCAACTGAAGAGAAGAACACTTCGTCTGGGACATGCGTTGCCTCTCAGACTGAAGACGCTACTGAAACAAAGATAGCAGCCCACTATTCTAGGAAACAACAGCCTGGTCAACAAGTTTTGTTAGCCACAGCACTGGTAGATATCATTTCAAGTTCCGGAGAGCCACATGTCTTCCGTGCGCTCATTGACCAGGGCTCTGAAGCCTCCTTTGTCACAGCTAGAACAGTGGAGTTATTAGGGTTGAAGAAAACTGAAGTCAGTAGTATAGTCAGTGGTATTGGCGAAGAAAAACAATCCATCAAGCATAAGGTATTTTTCCATCTACTATCAAGCTCAAGGGAACCTATTGAAGTTAAGGCCTACGTTATGAAATCGATTTCCTCAAGATTACCCTCTAGGTCCATGAAGATAAACAAGGCCGAGTTACAACCCTTGACGTTAGCTGATCCAAAGTTTGGCATACCGGGAAAAATTGACATTCTTCTGGGGGCAGACGTTTTCGGAAGAATAATAAAAGAAGGGCTAATACGACTACAAAATGGTCTAGTAGCACAACAAACATGCTTAGGATGGGTTTTGTCGGGTGAAACTAACAATGGTACAGATCAAGAAGTAATAACTACTCTCTTCGTCAAAGAAGAAGAAGAAGACACATTAAAAAGATTTTGGGAGATAGAAACAGATTCTTATACAAAAAAGAAGATTTTAACAAAGGAAGAAGAAGAGTGTGAGTCTATTTACAAAAATACAACCGTAAGAGATAAAGAAGGGAATTATGTCGTACAATTACCATTAAAGCAGACTGTTGAAGACACTATACAAAAAATAGGAGATACAGGACACGCAGCAATTCAGAGATTCCACCAATTAGAGCGAAAATTCCAAAGAAACAACGTTTTTAAGAAACAATACAAAATGGTAATTGATGAGTATTTAGAGATGGGACATTTACAAAAATGTGAAGACCAAGATGACAGACATATGCAATACCTTCCTCATCACGCTGTAGTCCGAGAGGACAAAGACACGACGAAGTTACGTGTTGTCTTTGACGCGTCGGCTAGAGGCACCAATGGACATTCTCTCAACGATTGCATGATGATTGGGCCTGTATTACAGCCTGATTTGCGCAGCCTTATAATCAATTGGAGGAGACACAAAATATGTGTAATAGCAGATATTATCAAGATGTACCGAATGGTGAAAATGGCTGAACAACACACACCACTCCAATGTATTGTGTGGCGAGATGACGCAGACAAGAGCTTGAGTACTTATAAACTGAAGACTGTCACATTCGGCACAGCTGCCGCGCCATATCTTGCTGTACGAACACTTCAGCAGTTAGCTGATGACGAAGGCCATGAATGTCCAGAGGCTGCTGCTGCAATAAAACAATGTTTTTACATGGACGATTTAATGGCCGGCCATGAAAATGTACAAGAAGCTAATATTCTATGTATAAATATAAGAGAAATACTCAAAAGGGGTGGATTTAAAATGCAGAAATGGTCAAGCAATTCAGAAGAAGTATTAAAATGTTTAAATGAAGGAAAAGAAAATACTACAGATCAGTTGGAAATAAAACTAGACAAGATTATAAAAATTTTGGGACTAAAGTGGGACAGAAAAGATGATAAATTCAAGGTGACAGTTAACTTACCTGAACTGAAGTATCCCATAACGAAGAGATCCATTCTCTCGGACGTGTCGCGATTGTTCGACCCGTTCGGATGGTTGTCGCCGGTAGTTATCATAGCCAAGGTAATGATCCAGAAGCTATGGCTCCGTCGTTTAGATTGGGATGATGAAGCTCCTTTCGACCTAGTGGAAGAGTGGACAAAATATAGAAAAGAATTAACTTACCTGCAATCCATTAGGGTCCCACGTTGGTTTCAAATTACGTCACGAAGTAAGGTAATCCAGCTCCACGGCTTCGCAGATGCTTCGATGACTTCATACGCTGCAGTTATTTACCTAAGAGTTGTCGATGAAGATGATGTGGTGCACGTCGTAATGGTTGCATCTCGTACGAAGGTAGCACCTGTAAAACAACTGAGTATCCCCAGACTGGAACTGTGCGCTGCCACGTTACTGGCTGAATTAGTGAAGGATATTACTGCTGTACTCGGTATACAAATGAATAATGTCTATGCTTACACCGATTCTATGGTTGTATTGGCATGGTTACAATCTACACCGAGTCGATGGCGCACATTTGTCGCGAATAGAACAGCAGATATTCTCAGAGTCCTAGAAAGCAATAAATGGAGTCACGTACAGTCGGCTGAAAATCCTGCGGACTTAGCTACAAGGGGTGTGAAGGCAAGCGATTTAGCAGATCTCGAGCTGTGGTGGACGGGACCTAGTTGGCTTAAGTTTAAAGAAATTAAGAAGGCAAGAGAAGAAGTTCCTGAAACTGATCTAGAAATTAAAGTTTCAAGTTACCATACTTTTGACAATACCTGCGAAAAGAAACCTATTTGGGAAAGATTTTCTAGCATTTCAAAACTAAAAAGAGTTTTAGCCTACTGTAAACGATTTATAAATATTAAAAATGTAACAAAACAAGAAGATTATTTAACAGTTAATGAAATGGAAGATATTTTAGAAAAGGCAATTAAATATTATCAAAATCTAGTATACGAAAGGGAAATAGAAAACATTAAGAAAAAGGGAAAGGTTAACACTAAAAGTTCTCTAATTACATTGGTTCCATATTTAGATGACAAGGATATAATAAGAGTCGGAGGCCGACTACAAAACGCAAGACTGCCGGAAGCATCAAAACACCCAATAATAATACCTAAAGATGTTCACATTACAAGACTTATAATTCAAGAAGCACACATTAAGACTTTGCACGGTGGCATCCAAATGATGATCACTTACATTCGAAGTAAATATTGGATTATTGGGTTAAAGGCAGCTGTAAGAAAATGTATACGTACCTGTAAGGTTTGCATCGTTGACAAAGCAAAGACGCATAATCAAATGATGGGACAGCTCCCTCCTGAAAGGGTGAACACCAACAGAGCTTTTCTTAACAGCGGAGTCGATTATGCTGGGCCTGTGCAAATAAGAACATCTAAGGGACGAGGTCATCATGCAACGAAGGGCTATGTATGCTTGTTCGTGTGCATGTCAACAAAGGCTCTGCACTTAGAGGCAGTTACAGACCTTACTGCCCAGGCATTTATCGCCGCTTTCCGACGATTTGTTGCTCGAAGAGGTCCATGTGCTCATTTATGGAGCGACAACGGCACCAACTTTGTCGGGGCCGCAAGGGAGCTGAAAGCACTATTTGTAAGAGGCAAGGCCAGTGTGTCAAACGAGATTGCTGAACTGTTAGCCAATGATGGTACGGTATGGCACTTTATTCCGCCGAGAATGCCTAATTATGGGGGCTTATGGGAAGCGGGCGTACAGTCAGCCAAACGGCACACAGTGGAACGAATGTATGGGAGCGGTTGGACGTAGACATGTCCGAAAAATAAGAGTAAAATTATGACAAACTAATGATGCCATCTTATTCGATTACTTAATGCCTTCATAAATTGTGGTGATGAATTTCTTCATAACTCCCATATTTCGGGAGTAATTTGAGAAAATGTGAAATTTTACTATGAAAATGAGTGTATCGAGCTCTCTCCCTCCTGATTCCGGGCTTGTTTCAAGTAGCGGTCTCTAATATCATAATGCTATTACTAAGAGCTATATTTAATACTAAGACACATAGTGCGCCAAATGTGCACTTTCTGGGATAAAAGGAAATGAAAATTTAAAAAAAAAAACGTTTTTTCCCCATTTGTATTTACTTTAAACCGCAGACAGACTTATTAAGAGGTCTATAAATATATTATATATATACAGAAATATATATTAACAAAAATATTCACAAGAACTGATGAGAGTATGACTTTTAAGTAAGTTGATAATAAATTACCTAGTTTCATTAAAAGTACAATAAATAATTAAGATGTAAGCTCTAATTTACTAAGTTACACATTTTAAAACAATAACATCATTTAATTATCTTCGTCATCATCATCATCATCAATTAATTCAAATTCAGAATCGATGTCCGCTAAATCATTTATGTTAACAAATTCGATATCACTTTTCTCAGAATCCGTAAGCTCATAAAATTCCTTAAAAGAAGATTTTTTTACAAACTTATTTCCTTTTGGACGGATACTTGTAACAAGTGGATCAGAAGACAGTAAAAGATTGTGCATAATATCTTCATTGCATGAGATACTGCTATGCTTTCGAGAATGCCCCTCTCTATATTTTCTAAAATCTTTATTTCTAGCCTCAGATGCCTCTTCGGATAGAAAACCAATGGGCACAATTGACATGTTCTGAACTATGTCTGGCCCATGCATTAAAATTTTATGAAGTGAAGAAGGCATATAATACCATGGGTATAACTCCACGTAAAGCTTAGCAGTATCAAAGCAGAACTCTCGGAATTTAGTTACGTTGATCTTCTCTCCTGATGAAATACACTGCAAGATCACACAGATTTTTCTTAAAAGCATAGCATCTATTCCGGTCAGTTCAGCAGATTTAGTGTAGTTTTCAAAAAATCTCCTTGCCGAGTTGCCATTGTTGGTGGATCCACTGCCTTGTTTCACAACATCGAGAAGTAAGCCCGTTTCTCTTCTTACAGCCTCTTGAACTCTTTTCTTCCTGTCATCAACTTGCCTTTTTGCTATATCACCCCTTACTTGCCATGATTTTATGTCTAATTTGTAGGAAATGTGTAATAAGCATTCCATTGAGCGAATCCAAGCGTGAAGGGTGCTTAAGCTATATTTATACATGTCCTCGTTTGCGTGTTTATCTTTGATTAACTCTAAATTATTCATTTCTTTAGGACAAGCCTTGCATATGTCACACACTGAAGCTGCTGTATTGGATATAATGGAATGAATTTTACCATCAATCATTGTCAACAGCAGTTGGTGTTTGACACTAATTCCATCAGTGATGGTGGATGGAGTTAAGGCTTCAATCTCTGCTTCGATTTCAGCCATCTCTCTCTGCACATTTTCTTTGGTTTCCTTTATAAACTTAAACAATATTGGCCGGCAAAATGAAGTGGAAGATGGTCGCTCGTTTTCCCAAATTGTTACACCTTTTGAGACGAGCCGCAGTGGTACAAGACTAATCATAAAATTACTAGCAAGATCGATTTGCTCATCTTCACTCGTCCTTTGATGATAAATGCTTTGGCTAGATGATCCGTCAAAACCCCATTTGCTGGTCAATACGAGCTGTTGATTGGGATCAACAGGGGTTTCTAACGACCTAATAAGTCTTCTTGAGGTTAAATCCATCAAGGCTTGTAATTTGATTTTTGCAGAGCTCTCTGTAACTGTGAGATCTTCTTTGGCCGGATAGCACTTAATTTTTTCTTTAACCAACATGTAGTAACTCGGGTATTGAAGAGCTCCTTCTTGAGTGTTGAAATCCCGAAGAGTGTTATAGCGCCATTTCGATAAGTTCATCGATACATAAAGAGCCAATGCCTTCAAAGGGGATATTTCCCGTACCTGAATTGATTTACCTTCAATGAAGGCTTTGATTTTTGAGGCCTCTTCTGGATTCTCCGTCAAGTATTTCATAACATAAGCTGTATCGCTTTGTCCTGCCTTTTGAAGCGCCCTTTCGGCCGAAAACATAATTTCAGCGCTGCTACTGCTGCATGAAAGACTATCTTCAGTGCGTCTTCTTTTTTGCCGGTTACTAAGGTCCTCAAAAGATTTACGAGGACTAGGATGTGTACAAGTTGAAGCATTAGATTTAGCAGGAGAAATTATGGGCTCGATGACGTCACTTATATTTTCTGTAGAAGGTTCCATATTTTCATTCTGTAATTCCGGCCATTGAATTGCAGCCTGTAGCCAAATCTCATGTTTCTTCCGAAACTTATCTGTGCTTCTTCCAGACTGTGTCCATTTTGCATAAATGCGGTAGCAAAATCGACGACACCAGTCTTTTAAACTTGTTTCAGCACTTTCACATAACTGAACACAACTGTTATCTTTTAAAACACTGAACAAATAGTTAAAGTCGCGTAAATCTTTATGTGCGCGTGCGCATAAAGCAACGTGAATATCAAGATTTGTATTAAAATTTGGAAAATACATTGCGAGATTAGCTTGGATACAACGAGGTGTAAATCAACACTGATTTTAAAGTTACTAATAGTGACCTATTTATATAAAATCCAGGTATCCCAGGTATCCTTTGTTAAATATTGCAAGGTAATTAGTTATTGTGATAATTAGTAAATGATGCATGCTAAATTAGTGTATTAAGAGCCATTTAGTAATTAAATAATAGCAATGTTCTTATCAGTAATCATTAGTGCATCAGTTTTATATGTAAACCTTAAGTCCCTAATTATATATCCTAATTAGCTTATATCTTCTCTAATTGGCTGCTCAGAAATGTTATTGTAATAAGGTAAACCTTTAGAAAAACGGTTTTAATCAACAAAATAAACAAAAAATAAAAAAATTGTGTTATAAAATAAACATCACTCTTTATCCCAGAAAGTGCACATTTGGCGCACTATGTGTCTTAGTATTAAATATAGCTCTTAGTATTAGCATTATGATATTAGAGACCGCTACTTGAAACAAGCCCGGAATCAGGAGGGAGAGAGCTCGATACACTCATTTTCATAGTAAAATTTCACATTTTCTCAAATTACTCCCGAAATATGGGAGTTATGAAGAAATTCATCACCACAAGTTATGAAGGCATTAAGTAATCGAATAAGATGGCATCATTAGTTTGGCATAATTTTACTCTTTTTTTTCGGACATGTCTACGTCCAACCGCTCCCATACATTCGTTCCACTGTGCGGCACTTGACTAGAGTAACTCAAGGAACTAAACTGACATATGAAGAGATGGCTACATTGTTGGCTCAAGTGGAAGCAAGCCTTAATTCACGCCCATTATGTCAGCTTGATCACACTCCCGACACTCTTACACCTCTGACACCTGGTCATTTTTTGGTGGGAGAACCCCTGATCAGTGTTCCAGATATCTATTTCAAGGAGAGAAATATAAGTTTACTCACGAGATGGCAACTAATACAAAGGATGACCCAAGATTTTTGGAAGCGGTGGCAATCTGAATATCTTAACACCATGCAGCAAAGATATAAATGGCATTCCAAGATTCCATCACCCTGTGTTGGTGACATTGTGATAATTAAAGAGGATGACTTACCACCTAATAAATGGCTATTAGGTCGAGTGAAAGTAGTCCATCCTGGGACTGACAATTTGGTTCGAGTGGTCACCATACAATGTAAGGGAGATCATGAATTGAAGAGACCTCTATCAAAGTTAATATTTTTGCCACAGGAATATGACACTAACACATAATAACTCTATGATATATAATAACTATATAATATGTAGTAATTTTGTACCTTTTAAAGATTCGTTTTGTATACAGTCCAATTGCTCTGATTTTTGAATGTTGTAATGTAAAACAATTCGTTTTGGTGGGCGGAATGTTTACGCCAAAATTGTCGTTTCTATAGACAGTATATAGGTTATACCTACCTAGATGTTGATTATGTAAAGGTTTGTAATAAGAAGCTAGTTGCAAAATAAACTCATTAAAGACAGGACGTCTTTTAATCACATCTATTCACCATCAAGCAAATTTGAACCTTATTGCCTAGTGAACACTGACTAAGTAAGTTATAAACAAGAAACACTCCAAGATTTGTTTTAAAAATAAAGTGTACGTAAAATAATCTAGGCAAATGTCTCTGCAGCCAGTTTACGGTCCAGTGAAAATAAATGCCGGCTGAGATGCAAGTACTTATCGTTTGCTTTTAGAGCGACACAACACTGCTCTCATCGCTCTCACCGTTTACACCGCTCCCACCGCTCTCGCTCCATATAACGCGATGTCTTCGAGAATGGACACATTTGCGACTTGCATACTTTACTGGGTAGTGTTATATAGACGGAAGAGAATAGATAGTGATGAATTTTCTAATTAATTTTCATTTTGTAAAGCTAGGCGCTTGTTGCTGGTTCCCAAAATCATAGACTTGGCCTTACGCGGTGTCCTGCGTGAGCGACGAAAACGACGCGACGCGAAGCAACACGACGCGACGTAATGCACGCGATACTACACGCGACAAATGTCCTACGTGATTTCGGTCATTACTTCTCGATACATGGGAAAGTACAGTACAATTTTGCTCGAAAGTTCATATTAAAAGTAGCAGTTCGTGGTGACGCGTCTGGACGCCCTCAAAACAAGTACGCGTTACGTCGCGTCACGCCACAGACTGTCATATAGGCCGCAAGCAGGGTATGCCGTTGAGTTGATCGCGTTCGTCGCGTTCGCAGCGTCGCGTCGCGTCGTATTCGTCGCTCACGAAGGACACCACGTTAGATGAGCTACATTAAATGGTTTATACAAGGTGTAAACAGTGCCTTCACGGAGCTGTCAACCAAGCATTCTGTACGTCAAACTAAATAATTACGCAAAAATTATTAAATTACTAGCTGTTACCCGCGACTTCGTACGCGTTAGATTCGCGATTTGTTTAAAATAAGTTTTTCAGTCAGGCGGTCTTTGATTCCAATTTTTTGTTTTGATTTCTTTACTTGAATTCTACTGTATTAATAGGTATACCATCATCTGTGTAGTCTTTTCCAACTATGTTGGGGCCAGCTTTCAGTCTAACCGGATGCAGCTGAATACCAGGATTTTATATGGAGCGACTGCCTATCTGATGCGAGACTCCTTGGTAAGACTGGTTGTCAGACTTTCGGGCACTAACTACTCATAACGACTGTCAAAGATCTACAAATGACAGCCGGGATCAACGGCTCAGCGTGCTTTCCGAGGCACGATGTAAACTCGGTACGTAATGGGTGCTCACCCATCCATGGACCAACGCAGACAAACGCAATTTAACCTGAAGATCGACCCTAGCGACCTTATTGAAGATGATTCTCACCCATTCAAAAGAACTTACCGTAAGCGTGGTCTCCTATTAATTTGTGAGTAAAACTTTGAAAACCGAGTATGACTAGCACATCAACATTCATTTTTAAACCCTCTTAAAGGTAGATTTTCCAAAAAGCGTTAATCACATGAAAAAGAAATAATAATTTCATGTATTCATCCTCCATGGACTCTCTTTGAAAATTACAATAAAATTATCCCACTAAATTTAACCCCACATTAAACCCACTTGAGGCTGGAATATCCAAAAGTCCCTTTCTACCGTACTATGCGTTCATGTATAAATAATGAATTGCTACGTTTATATATGTCCTAATCCAGATCAGGACTTGTTTGGGGCTTTGATTCAAATCCGTTCAGCTGTTAAGGCGTGAAAAGTTAAAACAGACTGATAGATAGATACTGTTAATATACTGTATCGTTGGTCTCATGGTCGCAAACGCTAGTACTGAGTATGTGGGCCTGGTTTCGATTCCCGGGACGGGCACTGTTTTATTTGGTTTTGACCATAAATTTCTCAGAAGCAGCCCAGAATTTGGAATCTTATCCAGTGGATTACAATATGCTATTAGATGGCACATACATATTGCGGGTGTACTAAATGGACACACTTCTGCCTGACCCTCAGGGGATTACAGGCGTGGTCTTACATGATTAACGTTAGTATCTGGTGCATACAATCTTCGCCAATTTTCAGAAGAGATATCGCATATTGCTCCGATGGTCTTTCGTTGAATATTTTCATCTCCATTAATTTGAAATACTTACTCTAGCGCCACCATTGACCAAGTTTTAGGGGTATGAAGAATAGGCTGTGAAGTTCTTCATCCCCCAAGCAGCCAATTCATCCAAGGTATTACGTCGGGGCGGCTACTGCGCGACAGTTGTTGTTATCGGGTTTTCCTATATATTCTTAAGTCGAGAATACGAGTAACTTTGATTGCGTGATGTAGGATAGTGATGTTAGTTCTTCAGTTGTGCCATAGATGGCACTGTAGTAGTTTTTGTAGTGCCGCTAAAAAGTAATACTTGCTTACATGTTAGCCAAGCCATTCTGTGATATAAAATCTATTGTAATATAATTTGACCGAAACCTAGAAAATGGTGGCGCGACGACTTACAGGCGTTTGTGATAGATTTATCGGAGAAAACCACACGGAGAGAATAGTGGAAGGCTAAGGGGGAGCGCTTAGTCCAGCAGTGATTTTGATGAGATTTATTACATTACTTTCTTGATAAATACTTTAAAATTGTAAAAATAAAACTATCTAAATCTAAAAGTGCTGGAGGATAATAGTACTGCCTGGGTAGGAATATGGACATAATGCAATATTGCTCACCTCCCAAACTTATTAGCGTGAAAATATTTAGCCTATGTCCCAGGTTTAAATCTATTTTCTTGCCAAATTTCATGACGATCCGATCAGCCGTTTAGTCGCGATGAGGTAACAAACAAACAAACAGAGTGACTTTCACATTTTTAATATTAAGTAAGATGGATTGGAAACGACTTTTTTTTTGGGATGACAAATCACGGTATGACGACTGAATGGAACGGACTCAAAACATTGTGATGAATAGTACAAGATTACAGGCTGTATTGGATAGCATACGGTCACGGAGGTATTTGAATTTGAGTTATAACATTAAAAACGCGTATTTTTTAAATTTGCAAATAAGTTGGATTTTGACCTTCAATAAATTCGTGGGCGGGGCCCATAACAATAGAATTATTGCAATGACGGGGTGAACCAATCTCTTTCGGCTTCGTTAAGAGGGTATTTTTATGCATTATTGTGTTTGATGCTTACCCGCCAGCAATGATTAATGTGGGGAGATAACTGTCTGTGTATTAGTATAGTACTCATGTTTATAATTAATCATTGTCTCCGTGCTAGCTCTTTTAATGAGGACTTTCAGGCACAGACTTTTTCTTGTGGTCATTATATCCGCACGAAAAATACGAAAATAAGTCTAAGGTGTAAACACAGTACGGTACCAGGAGTTCATAGATCGTGAACTGTTCGCTCGTAATTGTGTGACGAAGCGGAAAAGCTAGATGTGGCCGATGTAGGGCGACGTACACTAAACTTGTTATAGCTTCTACTTCTTATAGCTACCTAGTACTAGCTCCTTAGGGCTTTCACACACAGACACTGAATCTGATGCGATGAAATTGATTAAATCTAATCTGTTACTGGTAGCCTGGATCATCGCACTAGACAAGGACTTCTCTCCACGACTTTCAGTATTAAGTTCTCGGGTCTGTAAGCCACTATTCGTTGATTTTGCCTTTGGTCGCCCTACCTTCTTTCTCGAGGTCCTCTGCATTGCCTTCTGGCTGGGATCGACATAGTAGCAATTTCAGCCTAGCCTCAAAAAAACATTGAGCTGTGGCTCAATGTTTTTTTGAGGAATCAAAAGAAAAAAACGGAACCCTTATAGGATCACTTTGTTGTCCGTCTGTCTGTCTGTCCCTTTATCTCGGGAACACGTGGAGGTATCGGGATGAAATTAATACCATATAAAATTAAATGTTGATCTACAGTACCTTCAAGCTGTGGAAAAATCAAATTCCTAAGTTTGAAGTGAAAAAAAGATACGGCCGTTTATGCCGCAAAAAACGTATATTTCGATACTCTCAAGGGAATCAAAATGTATAGGGCACTTGCCGTGGAGCTAGAACTATGAAATTACAATTATAAAAAGGAGACGGGCGAGACTACACGTATTTTGGGACCCACTCTTAGAGGTAGCATTCATCATAACAACTTATACGTAGTTGTAAAACGACTAAAGACTATCAGAAAAGTAAATGGAAAGTAAGACGGAAAAGTTGGGAGAAAAGAGATATACGTCTATTCACAAGATAACCTAAAAATCTTACGATTAAGGTTTTTAACAGTGGAATGACTCCGTAATTAAGATGAATCAAAATATAATAATATTTAAGACGACTCATAAAAGAAAATTCGAATAAACTACTGTATTTCCCCCGCAGTTTTAGTTCTGACTTTACGTGTTTTGCTTCTCGTCATAAGCCAAAACCAGAATTTTTACTTCATTGCCTGTACCTAATTGATGAATCATAAAACTGCTAGACTGCAGCTAGAGACTAAACTGATTACCAACCCTGTAATTAGTTCAAGCACTATAAAAACTATGTTGTTACGATTTTGATCCATAAGCGAATTATAGTCAAGTAAAACGATTCTTATTACGCTGAGAGTATATAATATTGTTTTACATAAATTATAACAGCCAGAGCTGACTAGCTATGTACAGCTATTGAAAAGCAGGGTTTGTTGAATAAAAAAACGATGAGTAATAAATCTTATTTTTTGGTATTTTTACATAGTTTTTATTTTATGCAACACAGACGTTACGATGGCCAAGTTGCTGTCGGGTTTCATTTTCAGGGTCGCAGCTTATCAGCCCCCAAAATGAGTGACAAAGGTAGTTGTCTCCTGTTATCTGGAATTAATTAATTATGTTAAAATAAATAAATCCACCTTTAGTGTAATAAACATGAGTTCCATGTATAAGTAACAAAAGTGCCTGACTCGCAGAGTGTATTCAGGTCCCCACGAATTGAAAAACAGAAATGTAGTTTGATATAAAAGATAATATGACCTCTGATACCTGTGGAGCGGTATACAAATATTTCAAGACAAAATGCAACAGCCACCCATCTTCCATTTTGATGACTGAAACATCTGAGTAAAATACACTACTTCTACACTACCTCGGCTAGTCTATTACTGTATACTGTTTTCGTCCGATAAAGTATTGGGAAACAGTAAGAATGAGCCTAATATAAGATTACAACAGTATGTATTTATGCATATAAAAGCTAAACGAATCTTAGTTTGTTGTTCAGATAGATATCCTAAATAAGTTCTTTACTCATGATATAAATACATGTTCTTTTACGAATATACTTACATCACGTGGATACACCCATCTCTGAACTTTTTCAAAGCTCTGAGCACCTTCATCAGAGAGACGACGCCTCCGTAAGAGCGCAAGTCGTAAGAGAAGAAGAAATTAACGCAACGCATGTTTGTGGTTAAAATCAAAGTCCAAATCAAAAGCAACTAATTGTCCAATGTCCAGAGAAGAATGCGGTAGTCTAAGACAGGGTGCATTATCTACATTTCAAGATGTAAAGGCCAAGTCGTCGAGAATCTACAAAATCGCAATGATAAACATAAAATCCCAGACAAAAATACAAACATAACGATGGACTAGATCATCACAGATCTGACAGTGACAGTAGTGACGGGACTCAATGGATCATCATTGATAACGTTCCTTTATTAGAAACTAGCTGTTACCCGCGACTTCGTACGCGTTAGGGTCACCTCACACCGAGACGCGACGCTGCGCGCACATTTTAAAGAGCGATTCAAAATTTAACTTTATTTTCTACACGAATAGATACACATTTCGTTGTGAGAATACGTTGCGCCACGCAGCGCTGCGCCGCGTGACGCCTGTAAAGAAATGTGTATCCTTTCGTGTAGAAAATAAAGTTATATTTTGAATCGCTCTATAAAAGTGTGCGCGCAGCGTCGCGTCGCGTCGCGTCTTGGTGAGAGCTGACGCTTAGGGTCGCGATTTGCTTAGAATAAGTTTTTTAGTGAGGAGGTCCTTGAATCCAAATTTTTGTTTTGAATTTGTTACCTGATGTCTTCAGTATTAATACACCATCATCTGGCTTGTCTTTTTCCATCTATGTTGGGGTCGGCATTTAGTCTAATCGGATGCAGCTGTATACTTGGATTTTATATGAAACGACTGCCTATCTGACTTCCACAACCCAGTTAGTACTGGGTTATACGACTGTCATCATCATCTTCCTGCCCTTGTCCCATGTTACTTGCGGTCGGCGCAACACTTTTTGTTCTTCCATGCTCTTCTGTCATTCGTCAAACTATCATTTATTCCTTTTTCTTTCATATTATTTCTCACACAATCCATTCATCGTTTTCTAGGTCTTCCTCTCCGTACCTATCCATCAACATTTATTTTCATCACTTTTTTTGTTTAAATTATAATCAACTCTGATACACGCAATCTTTTTTCCTTCTTCTTCACAGTCCTGCATTCTGATCCCCTCCTTCCCTTTTACACTACTAAACCGCACCACTGGTGGTGTCGTGATCCACACAATACGTCAGGTCTAATCACAGACTTGTATATTTTACCCTTTAACTTGAAGGGCATCCGTGGGTCGCTAGTTATACGACTGTCAAAGATCTACAAATGACAGCCGGTACCAACGAATTAGCGTGCTTTCCGTGGCACAATGGAAACTCGGTGCGTAATCGGTGGTCTCCATCCATGGACCAACCTAGGCAAACGCAACTTAACCTGAAGATCGACCCTAGCGATCTAAATTGATTTTATATGATTATTTTTCATTTGAAAGAACTTCTTTCATGTGTAATCTCCATCTCAATGTTTACAAATCACCCTTCCCGCTCTAGGCGGAGCGGAAGGGAGTGTCAGACGACTTGTACTGACTAAAACCCTTCCATGTTCCTTCTTAGCCCTTTGTGTTCCAAGGCCACGGTATCTCTTTCGAACAATCCCGCAGCCCCGGCAGGCATCGGCCCTTGGCTTGCCTTGACCCCTTCCGATTTGCTGACATCTCTTTTAGGCGCGCGTGGAACACGAACGTGCCGTCGCCACGGCCTGTCGTTGTAAGATGGACGGATTATGAGCAAGCCCTTACTCACCATCTACAGACCCGCGTCTACAATGGCCAACGCCCGGGGCGTCTCCCGTGGCGGCTGGGAAGCAAGGCTCTCTCCCCCTCACGTTTCACCACCGCAGAAGGAGGTAACGGCTTCCCATTGCCTCTCGCTCCGCACCTTGGATTGAACCAGGGCCGGACGCGAGAGGTCGCCGCCGCCAATCGCCGCTAAGAGAACACAGCCGCGCTCCGCCCAAGCAGAGGAGTCCTCTACGTTGTGCTTCACCGTGTCCTCTGGGCGTTTCCTCCCGCCCGGTTCGGTGCAGGAACTTCCCGAAACAACTGGGCCCGGTGAGGACCTGCATCAGGTGGAACGTGAGGGGGCCGTGGCGCCTCTTCAGCCACTTCTTAAAGAGGGGACTTATCACCACTATTATGGCGTGCCCTGACCCCAACAAAATAAGGGTAGAATTTTGGAAAATAGTAAACATTCATGTGAAAATTACAAATAGCCCACTAAACTTAACTTTTAACCCAACATTAAACCCACTTGGGGGTGGAATTTCCAAAAATACCTTTCTACCGTACTAAGCACTGGCGAGATTTAAAGTTATTAATAGTTCAAAAGTAGAAGTAGTTCTTGAGTGATTAATCAGTGAGTAAATAGTATTGCG
Source organism: Cerastis leucographa (assembly GCA_963082945.1). NCBI lineage: Eukaryota > Metazoa > Arthropoda > Insecta > Lepidoptera > Noctuidae > Cerastis > Cerastis leucographa. Next base: position 453,567 of record OY720365.1, read on the forward strand.
GTTTCATGTATAAATGAAACTAATATTATGTCCTAAGCCAGATCATGACCTGTCTGTCTTGTGGCTTTGATCCAAATCCGTTTAGCTGTTTAGGCGTGAAAAGTTAAAACAGACTGATATAAGGAGACCGTTTATACTGTATCGTTGGTCTAGTGGTCGGAAACGCTACTACTGTGATAAGGTCCTAATTGTTTCGATACACAACGCCGAGTGATGTTTTATTTGATTTTTTTCGATTTTTCGGTTGATTATAATAAGCTCGGTCATTATTACATGACACTTAAATATAACTGGCGAAATATGGGTGTACTAAATGGACACACCTCTGCCAAACCCTTAAGCGATTACAGGCGTGATCTCACGTGACTGCTGTTATTATCTGGTGCTTGTATAGCACCTGTATCTTTACCAGTTTTCAGAAGAGCTGTCGCACGGGTCGCACCATTGACCAAGTAATACACCCAGGTAATGTGCCAGCCCATGTTCACTCTTGGGCACATTAGGTACCATTTTTTTAATAAGTTTTTGACGTACTTTATTTTATTGTATCGTTTTTATTCGTGAATTTTTATAGTTTAATTTGGAATGAAATAGATGATTGTTTAACTATTGTTTGCATGGGTCAAAATAACTAAAAGGATGTATTAAACTATTTGATAACGATTAGAAAATCTTAAAGCATAAAAAAAATACAAAATACTTTACGAATTTACGTTACAAAAAAAAAATACCAGTTGGGGATCGAACCATGGTCATTTTTGGAAATCATAAAAAAAAAAGTGAATTTCATACTGGCTCAGGTTTGATCCTGAAACATGCGATCCGAGCGGCCGCTAAACCGTCGGGCTACTTACCTCGGTGACACTTGACCCAAAATAGCCGTTCTATTCTAATGTTTGTCATGGCAATTGTCAGTTGTCAAACAGTTGAGGAGTGCGGACATAATGCAATATTGCTCACCTCCTAAAGTTATTAGCGTGATAATATATAGCCTATGTCCTTCCCCAGGTTTAAATCTATCTTCTTGCCAAATTCCACTAAGATCCGATCAGCCGTTTAGTCGTGAAAAGGTAACAAACAAACAAACAAACAAACAAACAAACAGAGTGACTTTCGCATTTATAATATTAGTATGGATACTATTAAATCGCCACAGTACCATTTTTATTAGATGCTTTCGCATTGTTAATTGGCGTTTTAATATCAGGTTTGCATGTTATTTTTTATGAATTTTTGACATAATTGAATGTATAAAAACTAAGAGAAAGATCCATTTGTGGTTATAAACCCATGAACAAAAACACATGTCATTGGATTGGAACGTAATCGGAAAAATGTTGCGTTTTGTAAGTGCACGATTACTTAATTTTAGTAAATTGAAAATTATTTATAACTTTTGATTCCCGAGTCCTAAAAAATCAATATTTCATAAATAAATATCTCATAAAATTGTAGTTATAATTATTTTATATTTACACTGGAACGGAGTTTAGTTAATTTTCAGATTCTTTGGGTCCATTTTCGCCAGCCTTCTTTGCAAGTAAATATCCTCTTATTAGTATAACAAGTATAGGAAAAAGTCTAAAAACTTTACATTAGTAATTAAATCATTTTTTTATGATTTAATTATCACGCTAAACAAAAGTGAATTCGTACGGAACCCTCGGTGGGTGAGTGCAACTAGCTCTTGTCCGGTTTTTTTAATTGATATGCAAGCGACAGATGTGACGAGCACATACCCACTTCAACTTCTAACATTCGATCTACATAAGCAATCGGTGTTTTGTAGCGCAGTGTGCAGTTGTCAATAGTCAGTTTTATCTGTTGTTTCATAAAAACCCATACCGTGTGGACGTCGCGACATCAAAGCTGATTGACCAAGTTTTAAAATAAACGTCTGATAGTGTAGATGTTGTCTTCGATCCAATCTTAACAAATAAAATATTTCTGATCTTCTAAATATGTCATTATATAAAATAAGTTGGGTCCAGATACGATGGCTACGTTTGATAAGTTAAAGTATCAGTCTGCATCAGATTCATCGGTTTATATTAATAAGTCTGTCTGTGTTTGGCAGCCTTTATACATACGTCGCGTTGACGCGGGCACTGCGCGGGCAACGTCAGCGATTCGGAAACGGTTATAGAGCGGCGAAATGGGAGAATAGGGGTAGTTTAGGGTTTAAAACTAAGGTGTACCTACTCCTATATAGGGGTGGCGATTAAAGGGAAGTAGTGCTGGTTTTATTTGTGGAGGGGAGAGGCTAGTTATTTTATTAAGTACTTAGTCTTGAACTAAATGCAAATCGTCCTAAGAGTTTGGAATAAAATGGGCAGAATAGTGGGTACTTATTGTAAGTTTCGTGAATATATTGGCATAATTGCAATTCTTTCAAAGTGAAGTTTAATGTTTTGTCGCATAAACGTATGGCAATTATGGTTTATCTGGATATTAAATCTTTGGATCTACTATTGCCTGCTCTTAGTTACAAAGTCTACCTTATTGCCACGACCGCCATTACCATCTGACCACAATTCCCCGACACAGCCACTCAAAAAGTCACCATAAAACCTAAGTAAGAAATCCGATTACAACATGACCACCATTCTTATCACCGCCCCTCCCCTCCTCTCGTCACCCCCCGTCCCTCCCCGTCGTCGTCATCTCGCTTGACTTACGTCCCCGGAATGACAAGCATCAGACATTTTTATTCCCATTCTTCTCCAAAAGGGATTTTCGTGATAATCCGTAAAGTTTGTCCGCATTCGCGCTGATGTTTATATTGCGTTCTTAACTTTACCTTATTTACCTCCGTACTTTCCTTTCCAATGATATTAAAATGAGATTTTCTTGTTTTAAAATGGGGAAGTCTTGTTTCCAGTTTGCGATGGAGTTTGTGGGGAATTTTTGTTAGTTCGCTTGTTATTGCTGAAGGTACTTTGAAGCCTGAACGCATGTTGTGGAATAAGATATGTACATTTCTGTAATCTGGGGCTTCTTGCCAATTATTTAACACAATTTGAAACTTTAGGTTACCGAGTCTTCAGAGTAATTCAGAGAATACACATCTGCTATTTATACTTTTTTGCAATATTAGTCGAAAGTACAGAGTAGCGGTGACCCAGTCGTGGCGCCCCGATTTACGGGCAGCCGTGGGTTCGAACCCAGGCAGGCTACTTTATGTTATTTATTTCATCACCGCTGCGCTCAAAAATGGTGAAGGAAAACATCGTGAGGAAACCGGCATGTCCTAGAACTAAAAATTCGAAGGCATGTGACATCTACCAACCCGCACTGGGCCCTCGTGGTGGATTACAGCCCACTACCTCTCATTGAGAGGAGGCCTGTGTCCCAGCAGTGGGAACAATGTAGGCTGATGATGATGATGAGTCGAAAAAAATATTGTAATCGGTATTACATGGGACTTAAAAAACACTAATCGTGCAATGTGCATGTACTATAAGTAGGATGTACGACCTAGCCCTGTCATGAAACATAGGCGTGGCGTTATGTTTGTTTTTGTATGTTCGCAAAGGGTAGACTTAAGATCAATACCGTATCATCGATCAGGCCAATCACTCTCATTATCACGCTGCTTCTCTCGCGTCACGTGCGCGCCGGTTCGTTTCCGGCGCTGCACAATCAGGCGCCGACCGCCTTCCGGCTACGTGCAAGACGTTTACGTCTCAATCGGGAATACGGGAAAAATCTTTGCTTTGACAAAAATCGATCGCATGTGTATGTGTTTGATTCTTCCCATGTGTGCCATTTGAGCTTGTGACTTATATTCCTCTATATGGAACTTTGACCTATTTATCGATTTCAACTCATTAATGTACGAGATAATTGTCCTGACTAAACTAACTACACAAAACATTGTAAGACGATGCCCTTATTTTAAATTTATTATATCCTCGTTCCTCGGAAAGTACGTTAAGCCGTTGGTCCCGGCTGTCGTTAGTAGATCTTTTACAGACATTACAGATAGTCAGTAGCCCGAAAGTCTCACAACCAGTCTTACCAAAAGAGTATCGTATTACCCAGTACTAACTGGGCTGTAAAGGTCAGATAGGCAGTCGCTTACTTAGTTCAGTTAGGTTAGACTGTAAGACGACCCCCAAAATAGTTGGGAAAATGCTAAGCAGATGATGATGAAGTTCTTCTTCAGTTTTTATTAATTTAGTCGCAGTGGCGAAACAATCAAATAAAACATATCCGAAACTTCATGTCTCCGCAAAAGTTAAAGCCACAAAACGTCAATTTCAAGGGTAAGCCACTCAAAACGAAGTCTTACAATGTTTTGTTCTTTGGTTTACTCATATTTACATTTCAGGCACCTGAGAAAATAGGCTCAGCTGTTGACATTGGGTACTAACCTAAATGTCTTAAAAGAAAGCCTCGAAAACGTGACACGAAAAGGGTAAAAGGTAGAAGAGGGGTCGGAATCAATTACCTTCGATTTGATCCAGTTTGTTCCCTCACCATCTTATTATTTATATTATGCAAAAAAAAATATAAATTTTCTGCAACATGATTATGACGATAGAATTCCTCTATAAGTTATTTTAAACCATTGAACCGTGTGCGACACTTCTCGGAGGAAAGGGAAGAGGTTTTTTTTTTTTTTACTACCTTCTGTAGTAAGCAACGACTTCTTCTTCTTCTTCATGGGGTTTAGGTTTCCTCACTAAGTCCCTTAAGTCCATTGTGCGTGAGCCATGGTGGCCGTTACTCCAACCAGCCCACCTCCCTCCAGAAGCAGATTAAACTTCCCGGTCTTCACAGGGCATCCGCAAGGGATCTTGGTGTTAACAGCAATGACTTATTGTCGGGCTTACGCTGTCCTCCCATACTTAAGTACCAACGCTCTAACTTCAAATATTGTAATACCAAATGATTTTAAAAGAGTAACCATGGAGTTTCTTGCCGGTTCTTCTCCATAGGAAACGACCAACCCGAACCGTACACCTTTTGTTGACGTTTTATAAGTGCCCATGTAGGCCTATGTAAAATAAAATATTGTGATTTTGATTTTTGAAATATATTTTATTCAATAACATCGTTCATTGTGTTGTTTTAAAATCAAACATTTCTGTGAAACGATTCTAGTTTGTTTACAATGCTGTTTTCTGGTCTATTTTATGTACCTAATGCTAGTGATCTGCCGCGCTCCCTGCTTTCACGTTTTTTACAACATGAAAACCGACATTCCTTTTTTTATATTATTATAAAAATATTCATATTATTCTTATATTATAGTTACTCTGCTCGTTTCACGTCCAATCCACTCTCAATGCCTCGACATAACACCACAGCCTTCAGGGGATGTTTCAAGTATGCCGCCACTCGCTGCTGCAATGATCTGCCACCTCCCATAACATCCCTAAAAACGCAACAAAATTTTAAATTATATTAAAAAATAATCCTCTTGGAAAAACAGAAGTATAAACAACAAATAAATTTTAAATACTCACATAAGGTTTATCATATCTCGGGAAAGCTTATCTATCCAAGCGGCTCGAGTCGTTATTAAACGTCGACTAAGGCACAAGTGGGGGGACAAAGCAAGGTAGCTACCGTCAACACCCCGGTAACTAGTCACCCGAGACACGGCTCGTGAGCACACAGGACTCGTGCGACACCGCGAATCCGCACCGGCCGCCTTTCTCCCTCCATACCTCTCTATCCTGTGCGATCTCTGGCCATGTTAGCCCCGCGAACAAGATCAGATCGTCACGCCACCGTCGCCGTGGTCGACCTCTACGGCGCTGTCCTTCCTCAGGCGTCCAGTGTGTTACCACCGCCTATCTCTCCAGGTGCATCCATGCTACGTGGCCTGCCCACTCCCACTTCAACCTGGCTGTTTTTTCTCCAACATCAGCTACTTGAGTACCGCAGGGTTGTGTTTCTAACGCGATCTATTCGCTTATTGCCTATTATGCTGCGCTTCATTGCTCGTTGGCAAATCTTGAGTTTGGACTTCTTTTGTTCAGTAAGTGACCAACTTTGTGCACCGTCAGTTAGGACGGGCAAGATGCACGTTTATGTTTATTTTTGTTTAGCCTGCACACATACTTTAGTATTTTTTTTAGTGTTTATGTTATTTCTTATGGTTTTTTTATACTGTAATCCAAGTACTGTTTATTTTATTTTCTTATTTTTATTCATGTAATAAAATGTTTACGCTGTATTGACTTCCGTACGTTTCTTCACGGGTGACCAATGCAGCTGCCCAGCGCTGTGCTGTGGGTCCCCCATAGCACAGCATCATGCTGTGTAGTAACCTACTTGTCGCAGTCACGACGTGCAAGCTGACCACTTTTTTATTTATTATTTTGTGTCGTCTTATTGTACTTACTTACAAATGATTGTTATGCTTTATATGTCTATTGTTTTCTCTGTTATTATGTATGCACGTCATATCCGAGCGACATTTTTTTTCTTTCTTTCTTATTTGTGTAAACTTAGGACACTATTATTGTATTAAATTAACTGATGGCGAGAACCGCATAAAAAATGTGTCCAACAAAAGGTGACTTTAATTTATATTATGTTTAGCCAATCAATTTCCACACAATTGGCGATACTTTTCTCCGTTAAAACAAAAACGCCACGTTTTCCGGCTATAAAAGGGCTCCCTCTTCCCCTGGACGTCGTAAAGGGAGTCCAGTCAGCTAATAACAATAAACTGCGATCACCGTCCGTCTGTCAAGTTTGCTGAATTGCTGACTGGAGCACTTCCTTTTGTGCAGAAAAGCACGAGGTGAAAATGGTACTTCAAAGCTTTACATGCAGCGGCGTTTCTGGATTGTTTAGATTAAGTAGTCGAAACAAGCAATACTTTCAACATATTATGAAACTTGATTGATAACCTTTTCCCAGATATTATATGTTGGGGTCGGCTTCCAGTCTAACCGGATGAACGACAGTATTTTACATCCAGCTACTGGGTCTTTGCCCTATGTAAAGGTGTTTGGCTCCTACATATCTCAGATTTTTTTCTGACTATCGTTTAGAAACATTTAATCATATTCAATACACTTTTCCGACAACTGGCTCTTATCGTATTACAATCAATTTCAGAATGCAGAGTATTTAAAACTCGTGATTTTTTTATTTCTACTATAAACTAAGCTCAACGTGTTTAAATTCATATAGCGGGGGATGTCTGTTTTTTAACGCATATGTGCTCAACAAAGAGCAAAGACCTCTAAAAATTTAAATATGGTGCATCGCAATCGCTTTTTATAAGTTTACTGTTACGGTATACCATAACATCAGTAAATTCAATTATGTTTGTATGTCCGTGTTTATATTGCATCATTCCCCCCCCCTGGCGGCCGGATATTACAATAAGATTGTTTCGGGATTACCGACTTTCACTTCGCTGCCTACCCACAAATAAATATCACAAATAAATTCGTTATATTTTGCCAAGGAGATTCATCTCCGTTTTACCTTCCTATTAAAATTTATGTGGTTATGATATTCGCAATATTGTTGACAAAAGTATACCCGATGGACTTTTATAATAACTTGAGAACCGTAGAAATATATCCTTATACAAATAGGTATACTAACTGCTGACATTCGTACGCATAATGTAGTAAACATTATACGTACACACTATGAAAGCGAAACAGCGCGTTTAGTTTAACTTTAAAACAAAACAAATCAACTACTAAACTAATGTCTGTCTAATCACACCCACGCTTGGCGCTTGGCGGGTAGTTCCCGGTATTTTTCCCTCACCGTTTGTTTACCTCCGACCCGCACTGTTGTTCTGTTTATCTTCCCTCTTTGTACCAAATTACAGATCCCTAAGCGTCCCTCGTCCGGTGACAACAACTATTTTATTAGTTGCTCACCTCTGCATAAACGCGTCCTCTTCTGATAAATATTTATGAAGGAACTTATTTAATTTAGAGCCTCTGTCCACCCCCGCTGTATAATGTGGCGCCGACACAACTAAACTTTTAGGGCGTTAGCAGACACGCTGTTTTTAGCATCGCAGATCAGCGGTTTAGTCACTTTTCCAAAGTTTGTTGTAACGATGGAGATTTAAACCGCACGTAGGTACATATTTTTAACATACTATACGTGTTTAGTTAGCGACTTTTTGGAGCGTTGTTCGATGAAGCGACCAACTAAGATACTAAGATAGTAATCTTTAAAACACTATAAGGCATCAAATCTTTCACTATTGATCAACTGAACGCAGCGAAAATACAAAGCTGCATTAATGAGTGGCAAAATCGCCAATCGTCGTTGCTAAAAGCAGCATGTCTGTTAAGGCCTTTACAGGGCCAAACCCGTTTGCCGTCGGTAGTATTCCGACAAGTTTGGGATGCCGAGTTCTGTATTCTTTAGCTACTGGCCGCGGAATTCCGATCGAGTTTAGTTGCCTTCTTTGTCGTGTTTTGTAACTTTGTATTTTCCGAAATGTATGCAACTGCGGCGCAAAACTGCAAAAGAGGAGTGTGGTTCAGCGGGGACGCGAGTTTTACTTAAAGTTGTTCTTGCGACGCTTCTGTTGTACATGTTTACGGTCTCGCTTCTCATGCACCAAGTTCAGTGGGCGTGAGAACTAATATATTTTTCAACGGTATGCACGTTGATGTTGTGTTCTTTCTATAAAGTTATACAATAACTTATGATCGTGACTTGTCCATGTTACTACCAGTAGTAACACGGGTTTAAATAAAAAAAAAGCCGTGTTACTACCATAGTTGTATGTAGTAGCACGGGAAATTATTTAGTGCCCGCGTTACTGCTGGCGGTTGCAAACAAAAAAAAAGAAAGAAAACATAACAAATAGCGATGATAATAACACTAGAACAACACAATTTGTAAAAATAAAAAGAAATAAAAATAACCCGGCGTATTACGAGTTCTGGGTAGGTAAGTAGAACTTAAACAGCATCATGTCATGAGCACGAGCAACGCTTATACGTGAATTTCGATCAATCGAATTATTGTTATAGTTTTTATTTAGGACTATGTACGGATCGTAAATAGGTGGCGTTCTGTAGATTCTGCTTACCTCCATAAGAAAGCAGCATGAGTTTATGTGTATTTATAGTAATGGAAAACATGGTGTAGAGAAAACCAGACAGCAAAAGCATAACAAGGGTAATGGGACCCAAACCTGCACCATGTGCCCTTTAATTTGTTTGTAGATTAATCCTCATTATTTCTTTTAAAAAAAGAAGTCAACAGCAGGCAAATTAAGGCTAATATTATTCTCCAAGCACTCCATATTTATTCATCGCGCTTTTCATTAAGTAGAAGTTAACACCCTGTTATTATCGGATTGCGGCTACATTAGCATTCAGGTCTTGAACACAAAGGGTCTAACTGCTAATATTTATGAACATTTTATAACCTCCAGCTAAAGCTTTTAACACCGATTTATAAACTGTTCTAAGAAAGATAGGGTTATAAAGTTTCACCTTAATTTTAAGCTACGTTTTAAGATGAATATTTTTATTTTTAATGTTTCTTTGTGTAACCAAATCAGTGTTTTGTTGAAGTTTTGTTTAACACTAAGGAGGTTCTTAGTTCTACTATTTGTTTTTTTTTTTGTATTTTCACCGATTTCTCCGCCAAATGAGCACCGATTTTCAAAATAGTCTTTTATTTGGTAGCCTATACTCCTGAGGTGGTCCCATTGACACCACGTCTGAATCTGATCATTGGATCCCAAGAAATCATCAAATGACCCCTCCTGGTCTGGGCGGAGCGGAAGGGAGTGTCAGACTTGTAATGACTAATACCCATCCATGTTCCTTCTTAGCCCTTTGTATTCCAGGGCCACGGTATCTCTTTCGAACAGTCCAGCAGGCCTGGCAGGCATCGGTCTTCTCGGATCCCTTACGACTTGCTGAAATCTTCTTGAGGCTGCTTGTTTTACCTACAACTACAATAACAACAACAGTTGAAGATGACATAACAAACGCATAGAAAGTTCTCAGAGATCTTCAAGTCAATATTAGGAGTAATAAACCTGATATAAGGCAGCCAACAACAGAAAAGTATCATATTCCATGACCGCAGTACTCATTACCTGATGAGAAACTTAATCCCACTAAAATCTTTACCAAATCATCAACGACTCCTATTGTAGTCACTTCGAATCTGTCCTGTACCCCTGAGCCCCACCACGTGGGAGCCCCGGGGGTCCTAGCGACCCCGCACCCTCGTCAATCAACGCCATCTGTCGGCTGCGCAATTAACACCGGTCTTAGTAGGCGAGCCGGCTATGCAGCAATTACCGATACAATTTGTTGATTTATATCGAGGCACTGTAATTTATTGATTGTACCCTAGTGGCTAGTTGTCCTTAATTCTGTGGGAATAGAAGAATGTAGTGACGGGACCGGAGCCGGGACGTTTTATTATGGGAGGCCAACTGAAGCAAAGTTGACGTCTGACAGGACAAGAAGAAAACGGGATAAGAGCAGGCAGATGATGAAGTGGAACAAAGATGGGTCTGGATGGACGATGAATGGGGGATGGCTTCAAATAAAACCATAATATCAAGATATACCAAGCTAAATTACCTACTAACATTATATCACTGTCTGACAAGGTCCCAACTGTCATTCGTAAATCTTGTACAATCTGTACGGGTAGCTGGTATCAGCTCGAAAGTCGGACCAATTTAATATTTCAAGAAGTATCGTATTACCCAGTAACTGGATTATGGAAGTCAGATTGGCATATTGAATAGAAGCCGAAGCTATCATACATAATTGGTAAAAGGCTAGGAAGATGATCAGACAAAGCATATTCTCTCATCAGAAATTTTTTATTTTATATTATTTACTATTATATTCTATACCATTTATCATTTACTGTACACTATAGACCTAAATCTTAACAACATTGACTGGACGTGGTGCCCTATTCATAGTCCCTAATCACGCCGCTCATAGCCTTAAGTCTAGACTATAAACAGGACCGTCCTGTTTATTAACGGCACAGGTTTACGGCGAGCTTGCTTTAGACTATAAACGGTAAAGATGTCTTACTTAGCTCTTTGTGAAGGGTTTCTCGAGAGAAAAGCTAAAGCGATCAAATTATAGGGATGGCACGGACACTTTATTTATAAGACCCAAATAACCACCTTATTCTTTAGAAGCCGGTTAAAAACACGAAATACTCGAGGAACTTTCAAGGAACTCTAGAATGAGGTTTTATCCAAGGTTTGTTAAGCTTAAACTCAATTTCGTTTCACTAAGGATGCCAATGCGCTTCATTTTAACTCTGTATAGTTGAAACTTCAAATTGAAGCTATCTCAATTGAAAGTTCCAACCTTGTTTTCGACTTCAACTCCGAAACATACTTAACAATATAAGACTTGCGTCTTTCCCTTAACTAGTACCTTCTCTTATATTTTATAGAAGACAGAAATAATCCTTGTGAAATAATTACATTTTAAATAAGACAGACGATGTGTTGATTAAATTCGATTAAAAAGATTTGTGCATCGTTATTTTAGACTACTGCATAATTATCGAGGTTTAAACAATACCAACAGAATTACAGAAACAAAATACGGTTGCAAACAATAGGCACTTATTCTAACATACTAGGGGTGTAGATAAAGCTTACCTCACATTTGCTCCGGGTACTAACCGGGTCAGCAGGTGCTTACTGGGAGTCTAGATAAAATCCGACCTTTCTGTTAAACGTGAAATACGGGCTTACACGGCAGCAAAGCGGCTTTTTGTTTCATTTCCGATTCTAGACTGTGAAATACAGACAAAAGTAAATCAAAGTGCAAAGTTTGTGAAATAGACAGGCTGCCATCACAAAATATCAGCGCTTGACTACCTGGAATCAATTACAAGTTTTATCAAAACTAGCCCAAGGTTGAACATCCTTTGACTGGAACTTGTTGAACAACACTGACTGACTCTTTGTGCGAACTTTCCCATTTACACGAAATATCGAAACAATGTTCAAGTACCTTGATGTTCGAATATAAACATGTACTCAAACTTTACCTTACAACACAATTTGGAATTTCAAGCATCCATTGTGTGTTTTCTTTTCCTTCTTTTTCAACCACCCGAAAACAAGACGCAATGGATTTAAAAATTGTGTTAAAGTAACGTTCCCTAAGATTACTTAGTACAAGTTTGGGTGATGTTTCCAATGTTTAAATTAGGGTAACGCCAGGGTAAAAATAACAGGTTTAGTAGTAAAAACAATCGGCTTAAATGTATAAATCGTCAGTATATTCGGTTTAACGATAGATAAACAAAGTATAATGTAAAAAGGGTATAAGGAACATAGATCGGTGAGATTGAAACCTGTTTTTTGTAAAGATGATAGAATACAATGTAGTTTTATTCGACAAGGATATAATCAATCAATGAAGTTATTCTAATAACATACTATATTATTTGAATAAATGTTTATTTATTTATGTACACACAAAACCGCTCCATATCAGAAGGACAATCTAACACTTAGCAGGACAATACATTAAGATACAAGAGCACAAAGGTGCTACTTATTTCAAAATAAATTTCTTTAATACCTTCTCTAATGTACTGTAAAGCCACCATTTAATGAGTACCTACATCTTTCCTTCACGCGAAATTACCCTGGTGGTTGAGTGAATGTCATGCTCACTTAAATGTCACGCTGATTGTGGCGGGTGTGTTGGGTCGTTTAGTTCCCTTCAAAATGGTTGAGTTGAATGATGGCTGATACATGCGTCATGTTCGTGAACGGGCGCTGTCAGTTGTGACTGGTCATCTCTTAGCTGCCACGGTTTATATTAATTACTTTATTTTTAATTACTGATTTAGTCTTTTACTCTAGACGCTCTTAACTTGCCCGTATTTCTACATTGTTCTCATATATTTGAAAATTCATGAATGATGTAACCAAGATTTTGTAACATATTTTCATTTAAAAGAGTGTCCATGGAGTTTATTGCCCGTTCTTCTCCATAGAGATCTACGCTACGGAATGGGCAACTACAGTACTTTCATAAGTTATTATGCTTTGTGACTGGGACCGTAGCTTCGCGTTTTATTTTGTTTTTTTTTTGACTTTCAAAAGTGCCTGTAATGGTCTAATTGAAATAAATGCTTTGACATTGACTTTAACATATTTTACAAAAGATAAAAACCCGCATCAAAATCCATTCTATAGTTAAGAAAACTAACGCACTCACAAAAACAAACACGATCCGCGACTTCCTATGTATAAATAACTATACAAAGAGACAAGGGATGGAAGATGATGATGATAGATACACGTAGCAAGTTAAACTAATAATCTCATAGTTAAACACAACAGCTATTTATAACCCGCACAAAGTTGTCACTGTGAGGAAACTCACATAATTTGATAGTAACACATCATCAAGTCATCCCTCGTCACTTTCACCGACTCTAAGTAGATAATGACGTCATGCTATCACTTACGACCACGCAGTATTAATAAGCTATAGAGAGCTAAACAAACAAGTGAATGAACTCGTTATAAACGAACTTAGTGGTGAACAACAGCGTCTTGCTGCGGCAGTAAAAAGAAATCACTTCTGGTTCTGTCTTTAGTACGACTACGAAATGTCCTTTCTTTGTACTGACAAAAAAAGCTGTGTCTGTAATATTAAATTATGGATCAATTTGTTTTAAGAACTGTTTTAGTATTTCAGTGCATAAATCAATCCTGTTATTCCCGAATGGTTCCGCGGAGGAGTACCTGTGATACCATACACGTGGTTCATACACATTTCGCTAATCACGTTTAAGTCCAAGTTATAGGGGACGGACGGACTTATTTCCGTGCCGCTAAGGAGAAAGTACTGGAATGTGTGAAATACAATATAATCTTTGCCCAAACTGAGCATCGAATCTAAGACCTTATGGTATAATTATATGAACGAAACAGTTGTTGTTATATTGTAAAACACAGGCTTCAAAAACGTCAATGTTTAACTAAAGGACACGGGCGAGACTACATGTATTTTGGGACCCACTCTTAGAGGTAGCGTTCACTATAGCAACTTATACATAGTTATAAAACGACTAAAGACTATCAGAAAAGTAAATGGAAAGTAAGACTGAAAAGTTGGGAGAAAAGAGATATACGTCTATTTACAAGATAACCTAAAAATCTTACGACTAAGGTTTTTAACAGTGGAATGTCTCCGTAATTAAGATTAATCAAAATATAATAATACATAAGACGACTCATAAAGGAAGATTCGAACCACTGTATTTCCCTCGCAGTTTTAGTTCTGACTTTACGTGTTTTGCTTCTTGTCATAAGCCAAAACCAGAATTTTTACTTCATTGCCTGTACCTAATTGATGAATCATAAAACTGCTAGACTGCAGCTAAAGACAAAAACTGATTACCAACCCTGTAATTAGTTCAATCACTATTAAAACTATGTCGTTACGATTTTGATCTATAAGCGAATTATAGTCAAGTAAAACGATTCTTATTACGCTGAGACAAGATAATATTGTTTTACATAAATTATAACAGCCAGAGCTGACTAGCTATGTACAGCTATTGAAAAGCAGGGTTTGTTGAGTAATAAATCTTATTTTTTGGTATTTTTACATAGTTTTTATTTTATGCAACACAGACGTTACGATGGCCAAGTTGCTGTCGGGTTTCATTTTCAGGGTCGCAGCTTATCAGCCCCCAGCATGAGTGACAAAGGCAGTCGTCTCCTGTTATCTGGAATTAATTAATTATGTTAAAATAAATAAATTCACCTATAATGTAATAAACATAAAGAGTTCCATAAGTAACAAAAGAAAAACAGAAATGTCTAAAGATAATATAGAGGTCGAAGACCTCTGATACCTGTGGAGGGGTATATAAATATTAGGTATAAATATTTCATGACAAAATGCGACAGCCACCCATCTTCTATTTTGATGACTGAAATATCTCAGTAAAATACACTACTGCCTCGGCCAGTCTTTTACTGAATACTGTTTTAGTCTGATAAAGTATAGGGCAACAGTAAGAATGAGCCTAATATAAGATTACAACAGTATGTATTTACACATATAAAAGCTAAACGAATCTCAGTTTGTTGTTCAGATAGATATCTTAAATAAGTTCTTAACTTATGACATAAATACATGTTTTTTTACAAATATACTTACATCACGTGGATACACCCATCTCTGAACTTTTTCAAAGCCCTGAGCACCTCCATCAAAGAGACGACACCTTTGTAAGAGCGTAAGTCGTAAGAGAAGAAGAAATTAACGCAACGCATGTTTGTGGTTAAAATCAAAGTCCAAATCAAAAACAACTCATTGTCCAATATCCAGAGAAGAATGCGGTAGGTAGTCTATGACAGGGTGCATTATCTTCAGTTCAAGATGTAAAGGCCAAGTCGTCGAGAATCTACAAAATCGCAATGATAAACATAAAATCCCAGACAAAAATACAAACATAACGATGGACTAGATCATCACAGATCTAACAATGACAGTAGTGACGGGACTCAATCGGTCATCATTGATACCGTTCCTTTATAAGAAATACTATAAAATCGCCATTGTTCCATTTTTATTAAATGCTTTTGCATTGTTAATTGGCGTTTTAATATTAGGTTTGCATGTTATTTTTTATGAATTTTTGACATAATAGAATGTATAAAAACTAAGAGAAAGAGCCATTTGTAGTAAGAAAACCCTTGAGCAAAAACACATGTCATTGGATTGGAACGTAATCGGAAAAAAGTTGCGTTTTGTAATTGCACGATTACTTAATTTTAGTAAATTGAAAATATTTATAACTTTTGATTCCCGAGTCCTAAAAATTCAATATTTAAAAAATAAATATCTCATAAAACTGTTGTTATAATTATTTTATATTTACACTGGAACGGAGTTTAGTTAATTTTTAGATTCTTTGGGTCCATTTTCGCCAGCCTCCTTTTGCACTCGTTTCATTACCCAGCGTCACTGCTCTCGAAACGCAACGTACTCTTAAGCTCGTCTAATTTATACCCCGTAGTGCAGCCCCATCGTTCATTAGAATGTAGTCCCTCGCGAGGTGGCGGCGATCAATCTGCAACGTTAGCGATTTGTTGAGGCGCCCGCTAACAGCCTGTATTGTATGCCTTCCATTAGGGATAGATTAGCATGCGCCTGAGTTGTATGACGTGAAGTAGAATTAGATTTGTATGTAGTGTGGCTAGCAGCGCAGAGGTGGTAGAGGTAATGTCTGCGACATTGAGTTGTAAGTAGTAGCTTTGAATCCAAAAAGAAACAGGCACTCTTAATCATCATCATCAGCCTATAATGTTCCCACTGCTGGGACACAGGCCCCCTCTCAGTGAGAGGGAGTGGGCTGTAATCCACCACGCGGGCCCAGTGTGTTTGGTAAATGTCACATTTCTTCGAATTTTTTGTTCTAGGACATGCCGGTTTCCTCACGATGTTTTCCTTCACCGTTTTTGAGAGCAGCAGCGATGAAATAAATTACACAAAGTAATGCCCTGTACCCACGGCTTACTGCTCGTAAGTCGGGGCTGCCACCACTGGGCCACCGCTGCTCTCTCAGGCACAGGCTCTCTACTATACGTCTATAAACGAAATAATAGTAGCAGCGATAGCCAAGAGTGTGACCGTCGGACTACCAAGTCGTAGTTCTCAAGTTCGACTCCAAAACACGCACCTTTGATTTTTGAGATACATTTGCATTTTGTATAATGATCACTTGCTTTGGTAAAAGAAAACATAGTGTGAAAACCAAACCAGCATGCCGGTGAGATATTTAAAAAAACACAAACAAAAGAAGAAGGAAATAATTGCTACAACACTGCTCTCAAAACGGTGAAGGAAACATCGCATCGTACAGAAACAGGCATGTCCTAGAACCGAATTTAAAGACATCTATTGGCCTGCGGCCCATCTACTCACAGACAGGAGGCCTGTTTCCCAGCAGTGGCAACATAATATGCCGATGGCAGTTATTGTTGATGGCAGTTTGACAGCACGGTTGGCGCAGTGGTTGAGCGGTCGACTGCTGAGCTGCTTGTCGCGGGTTCGATCCCCGCACGGAACATATATTTGTATGCCCTACAGACAGTTGTTCCGGGTCTGGCTGTTTGTGTATGTGAGTTTAAATGTTTGAAAACGCACCCACGATACAGGACAAATTCCTATTAATATATAATAAATTCCTATTGTGAACCAACGTTAAAAAAAAAAAAATTGTTGGAGATACAAGTCGCGTTCACAAAAGGAGTCAGTCATTGCGTTTCCACGGTCAAGCAAAGCACTCGCACTCGTTTTATGTAACCACAGCTTCATAATACTCTTGATCTACTAAAATCAACTATCGACAAACTAATTACTCGGTAACTAACGAGCTACACTTGTGACGTGATCAACTAATGCCAACACGAACACAAAATGATCAGCTCATTGAATTTGACATAATAATACCTCGCGTTATTATATTACCTTTCAGTGAAGTAATGAAATCAATAGCGACTTCAAACAAAACCCGTATTGTTTATAAACGAGCCACTGAAACGGAAATAACTTAAAATTCATAATATATTATTTGTATTAGCTTCGTAATGAACATGCTTCATTGGTCTTCTTCAGTATTAGATAATGACCATTTTTGGTATCGCTGTTTGTTAAAGGTTTATGATTTTGATAATTCCTCTTCTATTATAAAGATTCAATCTACTAATGAGGAAGAAAAGGCAGAAATGATGCCGTGACGTCGGACAGGGGAGAAGGAAAAAATAAAACGTGTTGCGTCGACCCCGAGTAGAATGCGACAAGGGTAGAAGATGATGATGAAGAATCTAATAATAAGATTAATTATATTCTCCGCATAAAAAAACATACACCAAAATTTTATTTCGATTCGAGTTTTTATTAGTCTTTATTTCGATTTCGTAATAAAACCAAACATAGATTTTTATTAGTCTTCGATACATTGACTCCAAATGTAATCTACATTGCCTTTCGCTTCTCAAAGTTCTCATGAATCAGTGCAATCTTAAATGTTATTCGATAAGGATGCAGAAATAAACTTCTTTTTGGATGCAGTTTCGGTTGCAAATTCCCATCTGTGTAACGTTTAATTTTTTTTAAAGATTCCGTTTTACATAATTATCTAAACCTGAAGACTATCTCTCAATAATCAATTATTTTTCAAAACATTAGAAGTATTCCACGCCATCTTCTACACATACAATAGGATCTCATAATTTAGACTCCGCATCTCTTTATCACTCCGCGACTTTTGAGATGCTCAATAAATAGGGATAAAAAGTACCCTATGTCCTTAACCACATTAAGAAAAGGTAACAAAGACAGATAAAGTTACTTTCGTACACACATCAAAAGTGTCTAGGGATCAAGCATTTTTATGCGGATTTCTTGAGATTGAGATGTGGCTTTGTAATAAATTTATGATTTTATAAATTTATATGGATCCTTTTTGGTGCATTTCATAATTTCAATCAGGAACTGTGAATCAAATTCGAGTAAAAGATGAAAATCAGCTGTCAATATTTTCCCTATAAAAACATACAACGCATTGAAGACATTTTAGTGCTACTGTTTCCCTACTACTGATTAAAACCAACGTTATTATGGAGCAGCGACGTCATTTAAGCAGGGAAGAAATGCTCAGAGCCGTGGGAATGATAGAAGCTGGTTCCCGGCAACGTACTATGGCTTTAGCTCTGAATACAAGTCAGAGTGTTATCAGTCGACTTTGGACACGTTACCGAAGCACTGGTACCGTGGCTGAGCGCCATGGAGGACGGTATCGCTGCACCACACGGAGACAAGACCGATACATTCAAATCTTAACTCGAAGAGCTCCAACAATAACCGCCATGATGTTAGCCGTGAGGCTTCATCACTCTTCAGGGAACTTAATTAGCGACCAAACAGTCAGAAACCGCTTGCATGAAGTGAACCTTCATTCCCGAAGACCGCTACGGGTACCACCTATAGCAATGCACAATCGTAGGATTCGATATCAATGGGCTCTTGAACACAGAAATTGGGCAGAAGAACAATGGCGTTTCGTGTGCTTTTCTGATGAGTCTCGTTTTGGTATGAGACCGGATACAAGACGTATACGACACTGGAGAACCCCTGGACGCCAACAGCGATTAAAATCCTGCCAGGAAGTCCATCCTTATAGTGGTGGAACCATCATGGTATGGGCGGGTATTTGGATCGGCGGAAGAACTGAGTTGATTTGGATCAGAGGCAACCTCAACGCTCAAATTTATGCTGAGACGATTGTATCAGACGTCATCGTTCCTCTACAAGTGCAAATCGGTCCCTTATTTCAGTTAATGCATGATAATGCACGACCGCACACCGCAAGAGTTGTAAGACAGACTCTCGCCGCAGCTAACATCAATGTCCTGCCCTGGCCTGCTCAGTCGCCAGACTTGAACCCGATTGAGCATGCATGGGATATGCTACAGAGAAGAGCTCTGCCGAATATGGAGGGTATCCAGTCGCAAGAAGACCTTTTTTTGTTGTTGCAACGAACATGGGCGGCCATTCCACAGCGTGATTTGGATGAACTCATTTTGAGTATGCCAAACCGATGTTCTTGTGTTGTTAGTGTTCGCGGTAGAAACACGGATTATTAATTGTTTAAGTTACCCAATAAAATTTTAAAGAAAACTGTTATTTCAGTCTTTTTTTCGAACTTTAATGTTAGTGGTTCAAATGTCAAAAATCCCTTTATTAGAAAATGGCAAATTTCTTTATTAATGCAAAGGTGACTTGGTTTATCGTTACTGTGACAAACGAAAACACTTTATTTGATGAATCCTTAAAGAAAATTTTAATTAATATCAATCAGGAGAAAAGTTATTGCAAAAATATATGTTGATCCCTAGACACTTTTGATGTGTGTATTTATAATATTATATTTGTCACAGTATGTGGCATCTAACAACGTCGCATTTATATCGTCTGCCTCGTGTCTCTCCTCTGCCTTACCCGTGTAAATGCAGGCGGAATATGATGGAGTGACATACCTTCTGAGACTATTGTATAGCTGTTATAGTCACAGGCTCGTGTCGTCTATGTCGATGCGAGTAATGCCATTCTATTGGCTATGGAATTCAGAACTGCCGGCGTCTTGCCGGATGTTGCCAAGGGAAATTATTCTTTATCGTACCTAGGCCATTACACTTTGAACCTATCAAAGTGTACTATCGATAATTGTGATTATATGAAAGTTCAGGCGCTACACAAGAGGGTTTACACAAGTGTCAATCGCTTCGAAACCCTTTCTTATTTCTATGATCGTTATTGTTTAAAGAAACAGTCCTTCCTTTACGCTTTAAGGTCCACTTTGCTCTGAACATTCAAATTACCTTATACATCAATAGAATTTCCCGAAAATCTCGTAACAGGAAATGGTAGGGCCAATGTTTTTCAAAAGAAAAAAAATGTGTACTTTTTTCGCTCAAATAAATACGTTCTCTTCGTATCGCGATTTTAAATTACTTTAATAAAAATATACTGCTTTCCTCCTTCCCTTTTAAATGTCAATTAAAGTTATACAAAATAAAATATGATACTATTATTTCTTTTTTCCTGGAGACGTTTACAAGTACATTTCATCGCATTACTTGACAGCATCTTGATTTTTCTCCAAAATACGAAAAATAACGAAACATTCCAATTATAAACAAAATACGCGACAGCAGCAAGTGATGCGATCTTTTAAAAACACACAATGAGGAAAAGACTTCGTTTATACAAAAAGATAAAAATCTTTTTATGCTAAATATTTGAGGAAAACTGAAAGCTGAGCTTTTTCGGTGTCAAGTTTTTACAAGCGCTTGTTAAGATAGCTGCAGGTGCTCGTGCATTCAGTTATTTTGTTGCCTTGCGAGTTGTCCGTGACTTTAATTTGTATCACAGGCGAAATTGAATCATTCAATTATGCTTATATATTTGAAGGTGCAGATAGCGAGCCCACACGGTACACAAGGATGAACTAGTCGGTTCTACCGACGGATATGCTAGAAATATTGGCAAATTACTTTTGCATCCTCGTCAAATTCAATTAAGGAGGTAACTATGCTAATGATACTCGACCCGAATCACAAATAAAAAGAGTAGGTTTTTTTTCTTATTTAGTGAAATCGGTAAGTGTGAACCGGCCATGTCTTAAACGCGGCCCGTCTGATTCTCGCCCTATAACCGTGCTTTCACACATACAAATAATCTCAAACGTTTATTCGATCATTTCTTATTACACCACGTTAAGGGGGTTATTCTGAAATACAGACAAACGAACCAAAAAATTCAGCATTTATGAATATTTAACTAGGTACAGTAATTTTAATTGATTACTGATGTATTTTGTGACAATCTTCTGAATTTTGACGAGGATGCAAAACAACACCTTGTATTATACGCATTATTCTGACAATCAAAATAGTCCTGTTTTTAGCTTATTTGACAGTAGTTTAAACATCATTCTGATTGTCAGCCGAGGGATCAATCCGGCTGAAAATTAAATCGAGAAGCTATATAGGACTCCTAACGATCAACATAACAAAACCACATTACTCAGAATTCCAGCAAGCATCTTTTGACAAAAAAGTCCCCACGTTAAGTACATTGTATACTTGACGAAACAAGATAAGTCACGTCTAAACCTGCCTGCTCTCCCCTCGAGCACTCGCTTAATAAGGGCCCTCGCCCATTAACACTTTCTGCAGCGATGCAAACGCAAAACGGCAACCATACAGTAGCGATGCATTGTCTGCCTCTTGCAACACACTGCCTCAGGAGTCAGAGAATTATGTGTAATTCCCTGCCTCTTACTCCACCTTATCTTCAGTGAGTATATTGTGTTTGCCTGTTTATCTTCCCCTCGTAACTACGATTCTGTATCGCTACTATCGCGTTGCTGTCGTGCTTGAGTCGCGCTGCAAAAGCGATTTAGCATCGATACAGAAATGTCGACTGCCCATTACAAACCAGGTGACAACATCCTGTTTATAAGTTCTATGTGGTAATAAACGTATTTTTAAAATTACATGCATAAGGAAAGTAAACGACACTATGTTGTCGTACAATCTTGACGCGCGTTTCAAACGCGACTTAACGCGCTACAGCATCGCCCTGGGTGAAGAACCTAAGAGTTCTCCGTTTTTCTCCACGAGGATTACGCGGCTTACCGGTGGGGAGCTGCGGGTCAAAAGGATAAAGTCACTACTGCACCGGTTATCATCTGCTAGTTGTTGAAAAAGTTTCAAATGGACTTGTTTTGATTACGTAATGTTTTGTTTTTCTTGAAACTGTGACGTCAACAATATGGATTCTGGAGGCACGGCAGTACCCCCGCCAAGTCTAGCAAAAAAAAACACTGCCGTACCATCCTTTTCTCGAAATGATTCAGGACATTTCCGACCCCTCCATAACTTCGTTGTCGATGAAGCTATAATCCTGAATTTTCAGCGCCTAAGAGGGCATATCATAATAAAGTACCGTCAGGTATTTTATTATAATACGAGAAAGTCCTCTTTTAATCAATTTACACTTGTAGTTAAGGACCTAAAAGTTATCTCCAAAACTTTCCTCGCCTTCTATCACTGCCAGCAAGTGCATGGACCATAGGCTATATTACCACGCTAATCGTTAAGGGGGATGAGCAATATCCACAATGTCAATGTTCTTCATTTGTTTGACGTCACAGTATCATTACTGTTGTTGAACTCATGTTCATGACAATATTTGTATTAGAACAGGTATTTTGTTCAACCTGTCAGCGAATTAAATAACGGGCTTCACTAACTTTTCAAAACACGGATCATCTTGGAATAACTTCGTTGATTCCGAATTGTGTGAAAAGGCAATTTTAGTAGCAAAAAATGTGGGACAGATCAACACGATAAATAATTCATATTTTATCTAAAAGCACCGAGAATCATTGCCTTCGTAAAACAGTTTTTAGGAGGTTACGCTCGCACACCTAAAATTGAATGCTAAACTTTTCCACTGGGACAACATATACCAGGAGTTTTCTTTTCCAAGTTTAAAATATACACTTATCCGTACTCCCAAACTATACCCATACTAATATTTTAAAAACAACTGGATCTGTTTGTTACCTTTTCACCCAGAAACTCACAATCAGGTCTTTATAACAAAGGATTACGATAGCACGTTCCAATACGATCATTTCCCAACAAAGCGCGGATGAAGCGGCCGCGAGAGTATCTTTGCGGTTATACAAGTATTCGTCACTTATTTACTACCTAAATAGATATACAGGTATATAGTTAGTGGAAATAGGTAGGTATAGTAAGTCACGTACGATGTTTCCTTTAATAAACGACGATGACGACGACTATTAACTACAAAAAGAAATAAGATCCCATCAAAAACATAACATGTACAAAAATGCCAAGTCTCGCAAAGCAGTTCTTCTACTGCAAAAAGTTGTGACATCTAATATAATTTCTGTAATAAATAGAATGACTTAGCAATCTTAAACGGCAATAGAATCTACACACAACGAAATTTTGGACCGCTAGCGCTTTTCAATTAGAAATTAAGACTATTTAAAATAGTAGATTATTATTATATGATTATGTTGCCGTGCGATAGATCAAGTCATTCTATTTATTACAGAAATTATATTAGATCTCACAAATTTTTATAGTATAAAAACTGCTTTGCGAGACTTAGCAATTTTGTACATTTTATGTTTTTGATGGGAATAGTTATTCTTACAATGTAGTTATACTTAAAACAAAAATGTCTACAGTCCAGTTATTAGTGGGCCAATTTAAATCTTGGCATAGTTTTTGACATAAACACATTAAAGGCTTGTAAAACATTGGAGAACCGCCATGTTCTCATTTTCTTAAATTAAGATTGTCAACTATGTTTTATGGTGCTTCATCTAGCTCTGTACAAAAACTAAGTACTTATAGAGATTAAAGATTTCAATCTAACCTTATTCTTCCAGCTAACAATGATTTTCCTCAGCGACATGATTATATAATTTAAATTCCTTCCAGTTCTACAGACATCCTGCTAGTAACATTGTTCGTTGACTTATCAGCTGCATCTGCTAACAGACGGTGCCGAGGTCAGATCTTATTATATTGACGGAGATTGTATCGCCGGTCCGGTTCTAACTAATTGAAAGCCAGTGTAAACTTACTTACTTAACTGTAGGCTTAGTTTAATATTATAAGACCTCGAATTGGATAAAATTATTTAAAGTTTCTATGTTTCCACGATTGAACAGGCACTTTTGAGTTAAAATAGAGAACGAATGCGTATGAAAATCTCAAAATAAAGTCATCATTCTACTTACATGCACAATTTTATTTATTTATTTCATTCAAATAGTTGTGCTGCGAGCACTTCACAATTTCCATACAGAACAGACGTAACAGAAGTCAATTTGTCAATCGCACTGAGCTACGACGTAGCAGTGCTACGTGGCTACGCGGCTACGACGTGCTACGCGTGACAGAGCGAATCTCTGCGAGGCGGTGAGTAGCGAGATGCCGCCGCCAGTACATGATGTATTTATATGTTAGGTTAAGTTATTTGTCGCGAGTGGTGCGAATACTAATGTTGACGGCAACACGTCGTGTCTACGTAGTTTCACAAATTGTATGTTTATGACCATTGTTGGAACTTTTTCACTTTCTTCTACATTATTTCAATGGAGTAAAAGGCAAGCAGTTTTTTCTAAACTACTCTGTACCTAGGAGTTGGGAACTGCGAGGTCCAACTACAGCCCAGCCTCCACCGTACCAAAAGTTCCAGTTTTGACGGAAATTATTATGTTCGTCCCGCCATCTCCTTCGTGGCCTGCCGCGACCTTGTCTCACTGTCACAGGACGTTTGCGCTATTTTGAACCGCATGACAGACATAATTATCATGCCCAGTCACATTTCAGTTGAGCAATCGACACCTAATTTTACAAAATAATACGAAAATAATAATAATACAATAACATTGGCTACAACGTGGTTTCCCGCAGCGCTTAAGGTTGGATTTCACCAATGATTGAGAATGCGATTATATCATGCGGAACGCGTTCATGCGAAATCAAACTTACTTCTCCTGAACTGATTTCACCGAGACATCAAGAACCCGGTTTGAGCTAAAACGAGTTCATCAACTGAAACGACAGAACTTCGGTGTTCAAGTCTAAAACGGGATATAAGCTGTCAGTGTCATCATTGTTGTGGGATAATGAATTGTATATTTTATTGAAAATATTGATTTTTTTGGCTATGTACAATGTAGGTGAAGACTGCGTGAATGTTGGGATTAGGATGTTCGTCGTCCAATATTGATTCGCGAGACTTGACATTTATTACACGATTTCATGCACGCAGAACTAGTTGTAGCGTTAAGGCTAATTTAGGTGTTGCAAACCATGAACGTGGATTTGGCATTTTTATTAGATAGTCTGATCCTGTGTGGCAATGCGTTATTGCCACACCATCTCATGGATGGGAACGTTTAAAAATTACGCGCGCTAAGTCGTTCATGCCCGCCCGCATTAGTCACATCGGTGTGGCCACAAGCGGCGGTTTCATATGTTTGATATTTAGGGCCCGCCGTCACCACCGCGCTAGGCCTGTAGTGTGGACGCATACTCATTAACATACGCGACTGTTAATCACCACACAACCACTGACCGCCGACCGAGGGCGCAGATATTTGATAGTACACGCGCTCACAAAACGCCACTCACACCGACATTCAACACAGACCACATCTACATGTTATGAGATTCTGGTTACCACCTCTAGGATAAAATTAGTACTGCATTCTTGACAAATAATGCGTAACTTATCTAGTTTTTTTCCACTGCAGTCATTTTAATAATATGCATTCCTTGAAATGGGTGATACTAGAATTCATTTGCAATCATCTTGACCTCAAAAAACCCCAAACCTGGTTTGGAAAAATCGAAAATAATGTATAAGCAATTTTCTCTTTAATAGGGTTTCTTTATTGAGGTAAGACCTATTTCGTTATAATAATATGGCGTTTACTAATCAATTTAATAGTCAATGCAGCAGGTGAAAATCTCTTATGAAAGTTGCTTCATGTAAACGTATAACGTTCGTGCCGCCCAGTACCTATGCATAATTCTGTTGGTGTCACCCTATTACTAAAAGACCTTTGAAGAGCTTTTGAAAGGCTGTGGATCCTTTTATTAAATCAATAGTGTTCACTTCATACAATATGTATGTATCTTGTTACACGACGGTGTTAAGTGCTCCTCTAATCCAATTACTGACTGCATCAGCAACGCACGCATATCGTTGTGAGTTGCAATGTATCGGCAATATTGTTTATATACCGTAACGGGCTTGATGTTAGTCGTATTGACCCAATTGTACATCAATGCATTGAATTTATTAGGCTTCCAGTTTTCTTTTACAAAAAAAAACATTATCCTACTGTTTTATTTCAAGTTATAAAAAATTACAGTTAAACCTTTTCACAAATATATATTCACAAAGCTAATAGCCGTTAACAAAACGAGATAACACCATTTCAAACAATGCAAAACACGTTTAAAATAGCATAATAACACTTTGTATAAATAAATTAAACATGAATCATTTGATGTCGCCTGCACACGGTCGTCCAGTGCGCTGTTGTGCGAGCAAACGTTTCACAATATTTAGATGTAAAGATGTATCTGCGGACTTATACCGCAATGTGAGCAACAATGTGGATGATAGGAATCAGTTACTGTTTTATTTTAAAGATATATCCTTTATTGATAAACATGAGCTGTCATGGCCGCCATGGCTCGTCTCGGGAGAATTATGACGTAATCCTAATTGCTTGGAGGTGGATCGGTGACCGCTGTATTATGTAACGTTCGATGGACCCTGCCTCGCATTTAATTAAGGCAGCTCTTTCAGCGAGCAAAGGTAGGGCAAAGATATTATTAAGATTTAATCATCAAAAGAACGTTATTAAGCTTCTAAGCTTAACACATTCTTCAGAAAAATTACACCTTGCATAAAGTGATATAATTTGTATAAACAAATTCTCTTATACATCTTATATTTATGAACAGTCTTGTAGCTTTGTTATAAAGTGTTTTTTTTTTGCACAAAGTCAAAGTCAAAGCATTTATTTCAATTAGACCATTACAGGACAACCTTTGAAAGTAAAAAAAAAACAATATAAAACGCGAAGCTATCTTTCGGAAACTAGGGGCATCTTTTTTAGAAACATGTTAATTCAGGCGAATTTTCATTTTATTACAACCGTCGCTGCACTCATTATCGAACGCACGACCGGTTTCTAACATGATAGGGAGTGACCGCCTCTGACCACATTACCCTGGGGCTGTTGCTGTAGCGTGCATTGATTCGCAGAGCGGCGATCATCATCGAACTGAAATAACGCAATAGTCGTGACAAATTGCACGCATGACGTCAAACCAACGCTAGAATATACAGTAATGGGAAACTCTCCGATGGATACATGTCCCCTCTAATCAAGTCTAAAGCCTTGTATTCATTAGGCAACATTTGTTGATAAACTGCATGCATGTTTATGACGTGTTTATCACCAAGTTTACCGTGAACACTGTTTCTGAAACATGGCCATGCCATGGCATGGGAATTTTGCTTATAAACATGTTTCATAAACAATGTTTCATCACATTTTTATGACCTGTTTATAAACTGTTTTTAGAGATGATGAAACACTGTTTTTAAACTGTTTAAAAACAGTGTTTATCAACAAATGTTGCCTAATGAATACAAGGCTTTACAGTGAATTCAGCTAAAAACTTATTGTATTCGACAATCCATGTATTGCGTGCAACTTTCATTTCTAACTTCAATTAAATGATAACACCAGGAACACATCTTTTAAAAGTTGATCAGGAATATAGACTTTGGCAAATCACAATTAAAAATTAACATCACGCCCCGATTTCCCCAAAAGATTAGGCAGAAGAGTACCTTTTAGTACATACACTTATATCTTCTTACGTACGATACCCAGAGCACTGCCTGACCTCAACCTGTAACGATTGTCAAAGTTCTACAAATGACAGCCGGGACATCAATTCGTCAAATACTACCAGGGTAAAAAAAGACCCAGAGCTGCAGTTGCTCCAGCATTAGCAGCAGGTAGCTGAGAGGGTGCTCCTACAAATATTAGCGTACCTACCACGAGATCAGATTTGTATGAATAATTCAAGCCGCGCCCCCCGACCGTTTGTCTTGCGAGACGGCTGCAGCATTCGATAGCGCTTCAGCGCTGCGCCGCGTAGAGATTAGATCATGCAAAAATGTTCCACGTATTATAGCGGATGGCCGCTGCAAGCGCTGAATTGTAATGCGCTGCTATAAAAAGGTGATTATGGGCGCAAATAACTTACAAACTAGAAATCACTCAGCAGTTTTTGATCTAAGAAATTGCAGCCTGCTTATATTCTAAGGCTTTTCCACAACGTCTCCTTGGACAGTACGAAAGTATATTTTAGTTGTTTTAATGTGTTATAATTACAAGACGTCAATGAATTTGTGCTGCCAGCTTTCTGGGCACTTCGCTTGATAGCGATGTTTAAGAATTATTGGACACCGTGTAATTTGATACTTGTCACTAGACAAACATAAATCTTATAGCTGCTGCACCTCTCAGTGTACCCATAGTACACACACCTGTTATTATTTCCTCAGTGTATTTGTTTAATTTATGAAGGAATGTTAAAAACCAGTGCTGACAAAAATAGTGTCGTGTAATGATTTCCGTAATTTTTTAAACTGACGGAAGATGCGGTCCACCCCCGACGGCGCATTTGTGTCCGACGGCGCGTTCGTGTTCCACGCGAACCTCAAGGAGATGTCAGCAAATTGGAAGGGGTCCGAGAGGGCCGATGCCTGCCAGGGCTGCGGGTTGTTCGAAATAGATACCGTGGCCCTGGAACACAAATGACTAAGAAGGAACATGGATGGGTTTTAGTCAGTACAAGTCTGACACTCCCTCCCGCTCCGCCCAGAGTGGGGGGTCATTTGATGACTAACCATCCTTAAAAAAAAAAAAGTTGCGGTCCACTCAGTAAAGACAGATTGCGAACGGAAGTATCTGTCAGTCCGGTATCCGGAGCCGTGTGTGTACTTAGTCCATATCAATGTAGCAGAATCTTAAGGGCGTGCAAATAAAAAAATGCAAATGCAACACAATGCAATTCCAGGGGCAATAGTAGCACTACTTTATCAACATAATGTCAGTGAATGTAGATGTCACCATATTGAAAAAAACAAACTGTATAAAATACCTTGGAATATAGGTAGACGACCAGTAACGCAGGGTGTGCGACCCGAACCTGTTGAAAACAATCTAACTATCTCTTCGCCAGTCGGTACTGGAATACTGTATCTCTATCTGGGGGAGTACACACAAAACTCATATACTAGTAATAAATAAATAAAAAGTGTTTATTTCTCACCACGAGCCAAAAAATACAAACAATGTTTACACACAAGCGGTAGCCAATGATTTCTGGTTGTGGATACTAAATCTAGAAAGAGCCCAGCGTGCAGTTCTCAAAGTAATACACAAAAAAAAACTTTCGGTATCCAACGGAGCAGCTAGCAATAAGGATTGTGCGGTTTCAACAGTTCGACAACTTTATATCCGGCGGGTTCTGATTATAACTCACAAGCGCTCAACTTACGACCCGTAAAACTGAAAAACAAACGTAGGAAGGACCTGGTTTTTAACCTGAAACCGTGTAAAACAGACTTCTTCAGGAGACAACCGTGCTACATGGGCCCATACCTTTATAATGAAATAAGTAAAAAAATATAGTTAGGTACATAACTTACCTATAAAAACACTAAAACTTTCCATAGACATCTTCCTTCTCTCGCAAAATTATGAAGATACTGAAAATATAATAAAAAGTATAAAATAAAGCCACTCACGCTCATGAACACACGTAAAAGAAACACATAAGCACACCACAAACATCCATAAACATATATTCATACACACACGCACACTCACGCACGCATGCATGCACACAGAGATTTACCATTGGTTAAATGAAAATTGCCACAATTACCTTGCACCGCACCACAGTTTGTAAATTGGCTGCTTGAACCCGGTGGTGACGAAAGCAACTGGTGCTTATAGCACAGGAATCTTCTAAGTTCAAGCCCAGTTGCACACGTTTTGTATATTGCCTCGTACTTAAACCAATTCAAGGTATCTTTTTATTACCAATTCAAGGTGTCCTTTTATATATCCTTTTATTGTAAAATAAGTCTTGAACGAATAAATATTGTTTATTGTTTACTTTCAATTAGCAGCGCCGCCGCGATCAATTTGTTTGCCAATACACAAAACGAGTAAAACTAAAACAACAAACTAGTAGGTACTACGTATAAAGCAGCGTAGGTCGCAGTTCAATAGGAGGGTAAGCGTAAAATTACAGCGTTTCCAATAGCGTGACGTCACCGCTGCAGCGCCCGCAGCCGCTGTGTTTATAAATAGCGCTTTTGTTCACTTTTTGTAGTAATGGGAACTGTGTTAACAGTGTTTGTAACGTGCCTAACTGGTTTTAGGTCAGAAGTTTTCTAAAATTCCTTTTTTGATTCATTTGTACATGTGAAACGGACTTAATTTTAATAGGTATAATTACTTAGCCTGATCTGAATAACGAACCCATGACCAAAAGCTTAGCAGTTGGGACAAAGCTACTTAGAGATCGAAGAAAACGAACTTTTAATGTTCATGGGCCCTGCAAACGGTTATATTATATCAAGCAAGCAATTCAACAATAACAGGGATTCATCTCTGCTCAATATAATACGGTCGGTAGCAAAAGCCAAACAGCTCTTCTTTTGCGATCAGTTGGTGGTCCTCCAATGTGGCGTTCAGTTGGTTTGATTTGTGGACTGCACTTCTTAAGGTTGGCTGATTTTGTTTTTAGTCACAACATAATGTTTTTAATGACCAACGCCAATGGTTTTTGGAAATCAGCTATTGTTTCCCATGTTGTCACTTCTTACCAAATCACCACACTAGGCAAAAAGAAAACACAACAATAAATTGTAAACAAATAGTCTTATAATCAACTGCTAGCTTACAAAGTTCCACTGCTAGGACATAGTGTTTTTGTTTCTAGAACATGCATAAGATGATGATGACGAGATGAGAACAGTAGTGTGGCTTAACTGGCTAAGTGGTGAGGACCCCGACAAAGTGATGGAGCTGATATAAAATAAGTATACTTTCTCCATCTAAAACGTTTCTGTGACCTAAGATTGAGGAACAGGAGCATTAGTAGGAGCAGGAGCAGGATCGGCAGTAGGAGCAAGAGTAGTAGGTGCAGCAGTGGTAGTGGCAGCGTCGTACCGCGCCCTGTAGTAGGCCCTGGCCAGTCTGGCGGTCACGGCGATGCCCTGCCACGTCTCCTCGTTGATCTGGTCCACGAACTGTGGAGGCACCAGGAAGCCGTACCCGTAGCCTGGCAGCTCCAGCGTGTACGAGAATGGAACACCAGTCACCTGCAGACAAAATCAGTCTCGTACACAAAATCGAGAATCAAGAAATTTTTCACTGTAGATTTAAGCAGCAGTAATCAGACGATTATGCTATGTGTAAGAGACGTCCTTATTTTCATCACAACAACTAACACGAATCATGTTGAACGTGCTCAGAATGTATGTCTACAATGAATCAGCAGTATTCAATTTCCATTATAACGTTGTTATCAAAAACATAATAAATTCTGAGCGATAAGATTATTCGTTCGATTGCAGCAGACAGGCTTCGGCCTGTCGACCCGCTCGATCGACTATTCATCAAATACTGAATATTGAATGGAATACTTAAAGTAGATTGTCAGGATCTAAACACGACGTGCTATAATGTTCGTAATTATTTTGAAGTGTTTTCATTAAACATAGACTCGCTAAAAATATTTTTTATTTAAAAGTGAATGTATAAGTTACTGTGCCTATGTTCAGCAGTGGACGTTTTTCTTTATGTAATGTATAAATTGACTTACCTGGCCATAATCCTGAGCACTTCCAGAGGTACCATACAGAATCGTTGCACTGTTCCCTACTCGGTAAAACCCAGCCTGTGGCAGTTTCAGCGCGTCTATGGTGGCTCCCATAGCAGCTGCGACGTGGTGTAGCTGAGCGGCGTTCGGAGGAAGGCTGCGGTCTCCGAACGCATACAGCACCCAGTTCCCATGACTGTGGATGTCCATATATAACTGGATCCTGTCCACATACTCCTTGAGTACGTCCCTGATGTAACCGGTCTCCGGCTCCGAGAAGGGGTGGGTTCCAGGGTAGGTCATAGCGCAAGGGTTGGTTGAGACTCCAGTGGTATTGAATTGGACGTCAAAATTCCTATTGCCGTCAACTCCCCAGCACTCCTGAGTGAGTCCCGCGTTGATCGACCTTGTCTTACGCCAAAGACGTGTCTGAAAGGAATGAATTCCTTTTAAGTATTATGAACTATAAAGATGCGTGGTAATATTTAAGCGTTGGAACAGATCATCAAACTAAACAACTCTCTCTATAGGACTAGCACTGTAAATCAGACGTAACTTTTAAAGGTACGCGTGGTGACTCACGGTTTCATGAGAGAACTCATATCCGTCGGGGTTGGCGAGCGGCATGATGATCCAGTCCACATCGGTGCGCAAGTCTCGGTCCTGGCTGCGCAGGTTCTCCACCAGGCGGTACACGGAGTACAGCGCCACCGGGGTGGTTACCCACTCGCGCGCGTGGATCATCGCGTTCATGAAGTAGATCGGCTTGCTGGCGTCCGCGAAGTTCGTCGTTGATATCTAGTACACAGACATTATCACATTCAAATGTAAGTCCATGATAGAGTGCATATCACCAGTCATACTGTATGGATCAAAATTCTGGGATGTGAAGAAGATGGATGTAAAAAGTGTTACATGTTACGGAGATGAGAATGTTGAGATGAATGAGTGGAGTGACAAGAATAGATAAAGGTCCATATTGACTACGTTAGAAGAAGTTTGAAAGTGGCGCCTGTTACAGAAAAACTGTAGGGGAATCATCTGGGTTGTTATGGCAAGTATAAGATTCGATTAACCAATTACTAAGCAAAGAGTTCAGAGAGCTTTCATTCAACGAAATTTAAATAAAAGCAGTTGAATTTCTAATCCGTACACGTGACTTAGCGCAAAGCAATCAACCGCAGAAGTAATTAACTTCAATGAAAAGGATTAAAACATCAATGAATGAAGTTATTTTAAGCCGTTTTCTTTAAACAGGCTTATAACTCAACATTTCAACATTATGCCAAACATGAAATAGTGTACAGGAATCAATGGACACTATTACTGGAATGGAACTACTTACCTTTAAGTACTTGATATCTCGTTGTTCGTAACTCTTTCCAGCGTTGACTATAGTCACCAAGTCGGGGTACAGTGCCGCTATTCTCTCCATGTACGAGTCGATCTAGAATACCAAACAAAGAAAGATAAACTGGACACACATTGGTCTTAAATTGAATGTAGTAACATAAGTGAGAGGCCTGACAGTGTTAAAATTTATAAGAATTTGGTTTCGGGATTTTTATTGCCACAGAACTGATTGACATTTAAGTTCATTTTGATTTCTAATTACCCCACCGAAATATTACTTTTAATCATGGCTTGAACAAAAAGTGAGTTCAAATCAAATTTTGGCAGGCTTTTAAATAACAACTAAATAATTGCTAACTAGGATGTATTATCCATTTTGTGTTCAATCACACAAACATCAGATTACCCGCGAAGCCTCAATTGGGAACACAGATAATATTTCACAGCTTTCATTTCAAACAGATCATTAGTACCACTGTATGTTGTGATATTTCAAACGCCTCAGTCAACCACTTTCTAAATCATCCGAGTCCTACTTATACTTCGATAATTCCTAACCTGACCTGAAAAAAAACCTAAACCCGGTCGCGGGTTAGGTTAGGAAAAAAATGTTATAAAACCGGCCAATTGCGAGTACGGTTTCACGAAAAGTCTTTTTCACTCCGAGACTATTGAACCTAATATATAAAAAACCCTTTTAATATATGTGTACCAATGTACACATATGTTAAAAGGGTTTTTTTTAAACATAACAGCCACACGGGTGGATCTTCAATGTTAAGCAGTGCTTCTGCTTGAACTTTCGAGGTTTTCCTAGTTCAGGCGTCTCTGAAAGTACGTTAAGCCGTTGGTCGTGGCTGTCATTTGTTGACTGTCGTTACAAGTATAGTTACTGGGTTGTGGAGCTCAGATAGGCAGTCGCTCCGTGTTAAATACTAGAATTCATCTTCGTACGGTTAGACGGGAAGATGAGCCTAGGCAGCATGATGACCTAAATGGTTTTAATCATTGAACCCTGCGCTAAAATTCCGGGCTTTTCCGGACAATTCTGGACTTTACCCTATACTATCGCCATATCATCATGCTGATAGACAACATCAAGGTATACCTCAGCATATCGCGGGTAATCCTGGAATATCATCCTCGGGCCTCTTCTACTTCTCCAAATGGATAATTCTTGGTCGTGTTCCTCGAGAGCTCTGTAAAAGAAAATTAATATTTAAGATCATATTCCAATTTAATTTCTAATTAAATAGGTAATTTTATTCGAGCCATAAGACTCTTAGTGTTAGTAACAATGAACTTACAAACTATGTTAGTAAAAAAAAAAACAAAACAAAAAATAGAAACAGATTGTGAAATGAAAAGGATTAAAATGTTTCTTAACATTTACTAAAAATATGCTTTGTTATAACTGATGGAGTTATAATTATGTATTTCCATTATCTGAAAATATGAATATTAAAATGAAATATTTTCATATTAATTTCATTCATAGCATTCGCAAAATAGTCAGCAGTGTAGATGAAATAGTGCTGGCGTTTAAGATTTATAGCGTTTTTAAATATTTTTATTCAATTACTTTTTACACAAAAAATTTCAAAGACTATCCCCGTATTTATTCGCTTTGCTAGCATGGCCATCTGAATGTAACACTCCAGATCGTACTACCGGTCTAAAAGTATTCTATGTTCTAAGCTAGGTTACGGGTTATTCTTCAGCTAAATTCCATACCAGACAGACCGACAGGCGGACATAGTTCGTTTATAATTTTGTATGGGTTTTCAGTCGCTTTATGTAACAGCGGCATTCAGTGGCATCCGGTTTTCAGACTACAAGCTGATCCCAAGTAATGGGGAGAGTCTATGCAGATCATGAACCACAGGTCCTTCACTCACTTGGCGACATTGTCGACATGCACATAGTGCGCCAGGCCGGCGTCGTCCAGCGTTTGCAGCAGCGCAGGCTCGTGTGCGCTCCCCACCATGAGCAGCGCCGGTCGTTCGTCCGGCACACCGTGCTCCCACGAGTCCAGCTCTAGAGGCTCCTCCAGCTGTCGTAGCAGTTCCACGTCTGCAGTGTTGTGCAGCCACACGCCGTGCACTCGGTAGCTGGAAGGTGGAGTAAGTTGTGTGAAAGCCTAGACAAGTGACGATCGCAGTAGGTACAGCGTCGCCTCCTGCCTGTATCGGCTGCGTTGCTCAGCCTTATCCTGAGCACTGTGTAGCTTCAAAGTGAATTAGGCTAGATTATTCGCAGGGAAGAAACATTTTGTCTGGATTTTCAACTTTTGTCGCTGAGGTCAACGATGCAAATCGTTCAAATATTTCTTATATCTTTCAATAGGATTGCCCCTAAGCCTTTCAATAGCTGATATATGCCAATGCCCGTGGACCGTGTGTCTACAAGATGGAGTGGTTTAGGTGGAACTTACTGGTAGTTGTGTGCTGCTGAGTGATCTCTAGTACAACAAATTCTGTATGTTACCAATTAATTGAAGAATTTTATAGAAGTGACTAGTGAAGCAGAAAAAAAATAAAGAAGCTCGTAGTATTTTAATTTGATCAACAAAAACCTGAATTTACCTCATATTTAGTTTCTAAATGGTCTATGTTTGTTTCAAGAAGATTATGAAGAAAAATAGAAGGACAGAAAAAATACGGATAAAAAAGATGGAAACTAGTTGATTGCAGTGTAAATGTTAACATCATACCTGGAGTACGCGTCATGTTTCCCTGCGAGTGCCAGGCCCACCACAGCCGCACACAATATCAACACTTGTCTGCTCTCCATAACTGCACGACCGTCCTTGTGAACCACTAACGAACATTAACTTGCTCCGTTTTGTTCTTTATCTGAATTCTTTAAAGCTATCGTCATTATCTATGTAGATATTTTGGATTTAAATTAATCGAAACAAAGATAATGTCACTACTAAGGATCGATAAAAGCCGAGCGTGACAATTGTATCGTGTTAGGGTTCAACAACGTGCACCGGACCGCGTGGTGTACTGCTGCCATTACAGAGGAGGACTGTGCTAGTACTACGAACATTATAGGCTGATTACAAAACTGAGGAGCAATAACTATTTTAATTTTATACCACTTATATCATCTCTTGATTTGTTTTTCGTTTGTCTACAATAAAAGCAAACATCACAACAAAAAAGGTTTTGCAAATGTCAAAGTGAATGTAAATGTGGGCGGCAATAAGTCTGAACTTTAGAAACAAATAACATCGTAAACCCAACTTCAGAACAGTTAAACAATGTTTAGTCATCAAAATCGTGTACGTATACATTACGAACAGGAACAACAGTAGAAAATTCTAAAATATAATTATTTCTTCCGCGTATTTCTCAGGTATAGCAGGTAAGAGGAATCTCAGTCGGTATTACTTAGAGCGTTGTTTTAAAGTTCTCCCGCTGGAACAATTCTGCTAAGTCTTCGTGTCGTACGTGAGCGTGATGCATGTGTGCGAACTAGTTGCGTGACACACAGTTAACGGTGGGAAGAAGTCACGAGCATGTTGCGCAACAAATAAGCGTAACTCTTACTGATTTCTCTGCGGGGCTTAACCCCTCGCTGCAGTGATCCTCATGGAACTGGATCTTGTATTTTTTGTCGAATGTAAATTGTTTAGGTAATCGTTTATGGTTTTCGCCAGGGGGAACTTGTTGTAGAATCCCTCCAGTACCGTAGTGTGTTGCGTGTCTGTCTTACCCCAAAGTTGAAGTGGCATAAGGCGTGCTGCCGCCATCGTTGCCTCCTGTTGTATGTACAGATGGAGCGGTGGAAGCTCCACCACGGCTTCGAGAGCAGCTGTTGGAGTTGTCCTCATGCAGCCTGTAGTCGCCATGCTGGCAAGCCTTTGCATGCGTTGCAGCTTGTTCGACGCTATGACTAGTTTAGTGCGTGGCCATGATGATCATGGGTCCGATTACCGCACAGTATAGCCAAAGTATTATTTTTGAGTATAGGCCCCACTTTTTGCCTATCCTCCGCCTGCACTGCCAAAAGGTGATGCACGCCCTGTTTATTTTATTGTCGAAGTGACTGCTCGAGTTTAACTTACTGTCTCCCAAGTATTTGACTTCGTTACCTATACGTAACTAAAAACCTAAATTTTGGTGTACAGCATATTTAAAGGTAAATGGTTCCGTAAGGAACGGAACCTTTATAATTTTTTAATTCCCCACTGTTTGTAGTTTGTAATTATGGGTATTTCGTGTTTTTATCATATCTATAAATACGATTATTATTATATCTTCGTATCATAATCTTACTGATAACACTGATACCGCGCACGATCCAATTATTTTGATGATTATTATAATAATTAGTACATCTGATGTGTCAGGTAACCACTTGCCATCATGATTTTTTTTGTTTGTTTACCTTTTTGATTATCATTGGGGAAAAACCTTTGATAGGCATCTGACCTTTGTGAAGGAACCAGAAGTGTGGAAGAATTACCTTATATCCACATCATCCCGCAATGGTATTGGTTCCGACTTACGGTTCCGAAACCAACCCACGCAGGCACACTACGTGTCAGCGCTCACAGAATGGCGGTCTATGTCCAACAGTGGGATGCTGGGACGGTATAAACAACATAAGTTTAGATATCAGTTAGTCATCCTGTCTATCAGTGTGTCACCCGTACAGTCGGCAACATAAACTATCGGCGTTATTGAACCGCGTCCGAGCGAGTTTCACCCCGACCGTACTTGGTTCCGGATATTTTTAACGTTATTAACTTTTGAACATCGCTCTGGATTGTTTTTGGTGAGCGCCATTGTTTCAACTTTTACCTAGCGTTACAGGGCATCGGTATGCACTAGATACATCGAAGCTTGTTAGGTTTCGTGAAATCTAGAAAAGAGCGTTTTCAGTAGAATTTTGTAATACAAAGTCGAAGTAGAATAATTGGTTGATGTTCTCAGTATCTATGAATAAAAGATTCAAAAACACAAAATCAAATTAATTTATTGTTTTTCACAGGTGGAATATGAGTTCTTATAATTAGTACATAAACGCCCAACATTTGATATTACAAAAAGTGTTAATACTACAAGCTTTAACTCCAGAATCTAAACTAAAAATATAAAAGTATCTACAGGGTGCAATCTTCAATTCCTTTGTTTTTATAAAGAAACATATTTTATCTGCATTCAAAGATTTTCGAAAAGAATCGAACCAGCTAAATCATAAGGATCAAATCTCTCTAAAAGATTTGATCCTTATGATTGACCCCATCGATCGATAGCATAAAAGTACAGGATATTATTTTTTTGGATTTAGCTGGTTCGATTCTCGAGTGTGGCAAGCGAATTCTCGAATTTTTTTGAATGCAGACATGTTTTTTTTTAAATAAAGGAATTTTTCCTTCGAATAAAATTTGCTATCTCCAGTATTTAGAGTACTTTCCCTCCAGGTGGTGCTGAAGAATTCGACCCTATACTTTTATATTTTTTTTGTTTCTTTTTTATAACATAATTATTATATCTTATATTATATATTATTATATCTTTTCTTGGGCCGCCTATGAAGGTTCACTACTGAATTAAATGGAAAAGATGTTTCCTGTTTCATCTCCATCTGATTAGCCATCCGTTTAGGCAATCACTTCGGCCTTCTTCTTTAACTTTAACGTTTAATTGTCCCGTTTTATTATGAACGCAATATATTCGCAATACAAACAGAAACCTACTTAATAGTTTCACTTCGGCGCTATATTCATTAGTGTGCAGAGCAATTCGTGAGTTGTAGTGTGAGTTAGTAATGGAAGGTGGTAGCGCGACGCCTTGTGCGAGCTTTTAATTTGTCCCAGTTATTACTTCTTGGAGGTAATGAGTAGCGACACAGCACTTTTATACTGTCACATTTATACATGAGATAAGTCGTCAGGGGAACAAAGTTTCAAGAACACAATATTGTGAAAGCTGCAGAAGATTGTAAAAATATATTTGCATTGTATAGATTCAATCTCTTAGTATTATATAATTGCATAGCACATGTGTGAGTACCATGTACTGTAAAGCCACCATTTAATGAGTACCTAAATCTTTCATTGACGCGAAATTACCCTGGTGGTTGAGTGAATGTCATGCTCACTTAAATGTCACGCTGATGGTGGTGGGTGTGTCGGGTCGTTTAGTTCCCTTCAAAATGGTTGAGTTGAATGATGGCTGATACATGCGTCATGTTCGTGAACGGGCGCTGTCAGTTGTGACTGGTCATCTCTTAGCTACCACGGTTTATTTTAATTACTTTATTTTTTAATTACTGATTTAATCTTTTACTCTGGACGCTCTTAACTTGCCCGTATTTCTACATTGTTCTCACATATTTGTAATTCTTAACATGAATGATGTAACCAAGATTTTGTAACATATTTTGATTTAAAAGAGTGTCCATGGAGTTTCTTGCCAGTTCTTCTCCATAGAGATCTACGCTACGGAATGGGCAACTACAGTACTTTCACAAATTATTATGCCTTGTGACTGGGACTGTAGCTTCGCGTTTTATTTTGTTTTTTTTTTAACTTTCAAAAGTGCCTGTAATGGTCTAATTGAAATAAATGCTTTGACTTTGACTTTGAATATCACGCTTGTAAACCACGAAGAGCTAGGCAGAGTATATCTTTGCTAAAGTTCACCTACATTTTGAAATATGATGGAAATAGACAAAGACAAAGAGGTCATAAAAATGAGAGAACACTTGAACTTAATATCTGATTGTCTTAATACGAACGCACAATAATCCCAAGATCCACTCCCCTATACTAGCACACCCCTCACAATCATCTCCATTTAACCCTTAATGTAAATAAACAGTCGCATTAATAGCGAACACATTAGCGTGGACAAGGAAACTAGCGAAACATGAACAATACGTACAATAACGCACCTTTACAAATAATGACCTGTGACCCCCCTGTGCCGCCTGTCCCACCGTCGACGAGCTATCGACTATTTTGTCGCTCAAGAAACCTATAAAAGTTTTTAGGTCTCATGTGATTGAAAGAGATAAATTAATTGTTTATCGCTGACGGTTTCACTGCCGGAGAGTAGGTTCTCTTGTTTGTTTTTTTTTTTTTATGAATGGCATCTCGCAGTTCAACCTATGAGGTTGTCGTCTGCTTAACCGGACTATCCTGTGGGTGCCTTAAGAGTAAGGCCTCCAGCCAGGGCATAAAAACTTACAAACTAAGCGACTGCAAGCTAAGGGCACCCCCTGTGTGGTGATTCCGTCGGAGCCGGGTCTTGTTTGTTGCAGCGACAAGAGCTATTATAGCATGTGCTCGCTCAGCACGCTTGCTTGGGAAGCAGAACACTTGCTGAAAGACTCACATTTGCTACGTACGCATGCTAGCGAGTAATTGCCAGTGGCCGTGTCACTTCGTACTACATACTCGTTGCTCGCTCACTAGTGTCTTGTTGCTAGCTCTACTCGCTCACCGCCAATCGTGGGCGGTGAGACAAGTGCGCATAGCTGGACCTTTTGTTCCTCATCCCTTACTTCCGTACCCTGAGGTAGGCTCGCTCCACTGAGCCGCATGTTTGTTGTGAAACTGATGATCCTTTATTTATTCATAGAGTGGCTTCTGTAACAAATAACTTTTGGCTTATGACGTCTATCGACTGGATTAGAGACCTATTTTCGACCTAATTTCTGTCCCCAAAATCTAGTTCTAAGCTTTGTCTTGAAGGTTCAATCCCTTGATGTTGCTGTTATCCGTACAAATTATTGTAAAGTAACTTTGTATTTCAGTTGGTCTTACCTTTTCTAGCCTTAACTTAAGATTTATTCACATAGGTACAGCGTAATGTAGGTATCTATATCGGCTATCGACCTTTTTGTCTGCTCAACACTAAAACCTCTTAGCTACTGACTAAAATAAGGCTTATCTTCAAATCGGTATTTTAACGCGCAAAAGTCAAAGGTTATCAAAACACCGTCCGTAGTTCAAGCATTTTCTTTCACATTGAATTTGCAGGAAAATAACATTTATTTAGAAAGGTTCTTTTAAAAAGTTTCATAAATATTCGTTCGGCGCTCGAGATAAGAGACGCAGCTTCAATATCTATTAGGAATGCAATCTCTAACCCACTTCCGCTCCCTCAGCTCAACTTCTACCAACTTTACAAATTTTCCTACTCCTCCGCTTCTTGGTAGTGAACTACAAGAATTTATTTTAAAGCAAAATGCTTTATATTGTACAGGTGAGATTACTTCATTCGACAATTAATTATTTTGTTAACTTCATCGTCCTACTGTTGGGCAAAGGTAACAATGACTTCCAGTTCTTTCGATTAGCCATTCATTATTAGTGTAATAAAATAATTGAATTAAAATAAATTAAAATAATTAGAATGCAAATAAAGATAATATGAATATGAATAATGTGGACCACTGGTGTTGGTTTAGTCCAGGTCGACCATCTTCTATAAGGTCTGCCGCGTTGGCTTCTGCTTGTGTTAGGGCGCCACAATATAATTATTTCGGCCCACATTAACTAAGCCATCGTTCTGCCCAAACGTATTGTCCGCCGCTGTCTGTGAGTATGCTCACTGTATAGAAGAACACATAAAGTCGGTTCATTGTGAACGAGAAGTTAAATAGATATGGCGAAGTGATAAACTGCGTAACGCGCGCTCACAGTCAGTGGCCGACAATACGTTTGGTCTGAACAATGCCTAAGACTTCTTATCTTGTAACTACGTGGCGTAAGCATTCTAATGAAGTGGGTGTTGAAAAATCAAAAGGGGTTCCACCAAAATAAAGTCAAAATAAAAACCGGATGTATTTTCAAGCACACATATCCAACCCACCGAGTTGTAACTAATGTAACGAGGTGGAAGTCAAACAAAATAAAACTCCCAACTGTCAGAAAGCAACGCGTTGATAAAATAATACAATACAATATGAGGGTAGTGTATGTATTGCGCATATATGTGTGTATCGATACAAACACAGGTAATGAACAAACGTGAAACCTCGCTCCGAAGTGTTCGCTGCCATTTCGCGACTCAAATGAAACTCCATTTAAATTATATTTTTCATTTTGTTTTATTTCACCTGTTCTGTCAATATATGGCCGTTAACTTTAAATTGAAACGTCGCTCGCAAACATTGAAATAAAACGATGATTCAATTATACGATGAAAATCCGTATCTCGTACAGTGTTCGAGCAACTTTTTAAATTAGGTCAATTCCTTTAGCTTTGGACACGATCTGCGATAGAGCAGGTGAGATAGAAGATACCACTGGTCAGAGGGAGATAGGGGATGTTCTTAAGTGTTAGGAGCGCAATTTAAAAGTTTGTCGTAAGATATAGCTAGGGATGGGCGCGAGGCATTTGTCAACGCAATCCTAATATAAATTGAGATAAATGTTGAACAAAATGTTGGAAGTTGGTGAATCTGTTTAGTGTCAACATTAGTCGTCCGCGCGAATCGTTTGTTGACAAGCTGCGGTGAGTCGTTGAGTCAGGAACTAGTTATTGCATTACTGTAGTTGCATCAAACGCTGTTGAGTTGTTCTTTTTTTTTGTTAAGTGTCGTTTTCGCTACAGAGATTTTATTTCCTAAAATTGCACGATGGTCTTGGGTGCTTTTGTTGGACATTTTTGTAAATGGGTTTTACAAAGTTTATAATTGTTATCTTTTACGTAAATTATCTATAGGAGTTTCAGAACCGTGATTTATATTAAAATTTGCACCTACACAAATATCTCAGAAATAAATCTCAGCACCTAGCAAAGATGTTACACTGGTACGTCCGATGCTACAAATAATAATATTATGAAGCGTTTATTTTTTGTGCCGTGATTTTCCTGTTCCGGCTGGACACACTGGGCACAATTCCAGGCCCCATGCCTTATCAGCGACAGTTAAATAAACAAATACATAAATGATAAGGCACATATTTGTGGGAATTTATGAATCTAGCCGCAACGACGGAGCGAGACGGGCGCCACTGGCCGCAGACACCATACTTACGCAACGTCTATGGCTACGTCGACTAAGCCTATCACAAAATATGAATGTTAACCATGCATGACCTTAGAACTTTAGGTGAATTTAACAATTAAAAAGTCTATTCTACCCACAAGAATGCTACTATGGTGTGTTTCTTATATCAAATGGCTATAGATAATTTATTTGATGATTATTTGAGGTACATTTTATGATCAATAAATTATAGGACAAGTAATGAATTAGTCATACATAATTAGGTTTTAAACGTACTAAGTTAAAAATTAAAGGGGGTCGGGGGTTTTTTAAATTTTTAATTTAATTTTTATTTCATGCTTTAAAAACTTATATTGTTTTATCTTACCCTTGACTGTCCCAATACTGGGCATAGGCCTCCCCCATTGCTTCCACTTTTCTCGGTGTTGCGTGTCATCTCGCCAATTAGGGAAAACAGAAAAATTTAAAAAAAAACTTTCTGGGGGGAGGGGGGTGTTAGCACCCCACCCCCCTGGCAATGCCCATGGTGACAAGTGACAAGATTTCAAATTTCGAATCGATCAGACCTGTGCAAATTGTTAATTTCCCTTCAACTAGAAAAGAGGTGATGGCCTTCAAACGGCCGATCAGATTTTATCGAAACATAGCTAAGAACACTCTCGATTAAAACACCTTTCAAACGTAACCAATTTCATCAAAATCGGTTCATCCGTTTAGGAGCTACGATACCACAGACAGACACACAGATACACAGATACACACGTCAAACTTATAACACCCCTCTTTTTTGGTCGGGGGTTAATATTAGAAGTCGACAGAATTACTTTATGGACGTCATAACATAGTTATTTTAGAAGCTTACTACTTGAAGACATATCACAAATGTAGATGATATAAAATAAAAACTATACCGAGATGTATTTATAGTAGCTGACATCGATGATATACGAGTATGGTGGCTGGGTTATTAATTTAGAGGACAAGTTGGACGACAAAAATGCAATTAAATAGAAGACAGTTTAATTACTACCACATACTTTGTGTGCCGTCAGACGATCCAGTGTGTTATCATTTTTGTAAAAAAAGCAAGAATGAAGAAAAGAAAATAATGAACAACTAGTGTTATGAATTAGTTAATTAACTATTAACCAATTAATCAAATAAGTTTGTTGTAAACCTAAACGTATAATATAACTTCAAAAAAAAACTTTCACAAAAAAATACAACATATCATACAAACTTTCAGCCCCTATTTAACAATGATAACATGGTTTGTATTTTTCAAAAATCTCTCCTCACTTCTTACCTTCGT
This sequence comes from Cerastis leucographa, assembly GCA_963082945.1. NCBI lineage: Eukaryota > Metazoa > Arthropoda > Insecta > Lepidoptera > Noctuidae > Cerastis > Cerastis leucographa. The sequence goes on from OY720365.1 coordinate 498,272, forward strand.
GACGTCATGTGCAAAATGTCATGCTTCTAAACTCAGTGATTTACTCTGCGCGTTACTCATCAGTGAATTAAGAAATGAGGCAATTGTTCCTGAAGAAACAACTTGTGACGGCACGGTAGTTAAGTTATATGTAACCACCTGTAATTGTTCCCTGAAGAAACAACTTGTGACGGCACGGTAGTTACGTTATTATGTAACCACCTGTAATTATTCCCTCAAGAAATAACTTGTGACGGCACGGTAATTACGTTATATGTAACCACCTGTAATTGTTCCCTGAAGAAACAACTTGCGACGGCACGGCAGTTACGTTATATGTAACCACCTGTAATTATTCCCTGAAGAAACAACTTGGGACGGCAAGGTAGTAACGGTAAATGTACTGTAATTACCACACAAGCTTGCTGTACTACTGGGATAAAAAAATACTGTCTTAATTCAGGTTATAAAATACCGGGTTATAATTTCATCCAAAAAAAGTAAAAAAAAAAACATCATCATTCATTGTAGTAAGATTAATATATTACTAGCTAACATACAGCAAGGTTCTCTTCGAGTCTAAATATTCCTTTCAATAAAACCAAAATGGCCTACAATTTGATGTCGCGTCCCACAAAACAATAGCTCTATTCGTCACTAATAGTGACACAGTGTCGCGTAGTGACACACACAGTGACCCGTAGTGGCACACAGTGACCCGTAGTGGCACACAGTGACCCTTAGCGGCACACAGAGACCGCCGGAGATTAACTGCGTCTAATATGCGCGCACAAATCAACATGGCCGACATGTTTATTGCTTATTGTAACACTGGCCACTGTCAATAGAACAACGTTAATTGTTTTCTAAATGTTGGTGTGCATGTTTTGATAATTTAAATGTTTGGTTTTGGGGTAAAATATTTAAGCGCACTGGATCGAATAAAAGGTCGCATCATTTATGCATTAATAGTTTCAGTCTGTCCATAAAGGTAAATGCTGTGACATTTTAGTATATAGTAAAAAACTACAATGATTTCTAGTAACTAAGTAACATGTTTGTTACCAGCAGTGGTCAAAACGGACTACTGATTCACACTTACCTCATTTATGAATATATTTATCACCTGGAACGACTCACTCGTTTCGCTACGGACAACAAACAAGCCATACCGGGTTGTGCTACACGTTACTTATTGAAACAACTCAATTTATCGCTCCGATGCACATCGGACAAAACTACGGAATAGATCAGTACAGAAGCTCGGCTCCGTACTACGAGTGAAACCGCACACACGCATAGACGCATTCTTTATAACTCTATGAAAACGGTAGCAGGTGTCAATGACACAATCTAAGGGAATGTTTCCATAGAGTTATAAACCAGTCGTGTCACCGCAGTTGCGTTCCAGATTATTTCAAGTGAAAGTCGTGGCTGCACTTGCTCTGCAAAAAGTACGGTAAAACGAAGCAGACTGGAGATCTAACTGGACTGCAGAAATCGAATTTTGGCGGATAATACTGAAATATCTATCGAAATATAAGTCCGGTAGCCGCAGCCAGTCCGTTCAGTTTGACCTTACCTTAAATGTGAAGCGAGTTCATGTGTGTATGTGTTATTGTTCCCTATTTGCGACCTCGCCTTCTGTATCTATCTACTTTATGGTGCCACACTGGCTGCACTCCGCAATCAGTAGTCATTGCAATAAAATCATTTGAGTCGCGCTACTGATCGCATTTTGTTTTACTTTGTATCGCACAGTTGAATCACAGGGGAGGCAAATGTGGGGCTTATTTCATTTACATAATTGAGAGCTTAAAGGTAAATGGGTAATATGATTTTGATATCATTACTTTCATGATTGTAATTTTATACTGAAGCTTTATTTATTTTTGATTAGATTATGATTAATTATATTTGTTGTTTTATTTCCTTTGACATTTATGTTTCTGGGAATTCGGTATGTGAGCAAACACAGCTTTTAATAAGCTGATATTATCTTTATAGACGTCAAGACGTAATTAAAAAAAAAACAACTTAAAATCTTTGACAGTTCTATTTTTAAAACAAGAAAAAAAAAGTAAGACATGAGTACTAAAAACGCAATTTAATTCACATTTCCACGAAATCAAATTACTTTGACTAGCACTAGCCTAGATCTTAAATTACTAGCACCAGTAACTACCTCTCGGACTACTTACGATCTATCCCAGTAGAACTTAATTTGGTGCTCCATTACACCGAACGTAACTTACAGTCACCACCGATAGGTGGCGTTAGTGGCGTTAGGCCCGTCACACGCGAGCTATGTTCCTTTATTACGCGGCCAGTGGGTTTGTTGACTGTCATTATAGCTCGGTAGTGCATAAGCCTATGAATCGTTTGTGTTTGACAGTTGCATTAGTGCGGTCACACTGATGTTACATAATAATGTTTTGTGTTTGTGGAATGATTGAATGTGGTATTCTATGCCATTAGGTAATTTAGACGGAGTCTGTGGCTTGTTGGTACAGTCACATTATTTTGAATGTGTGTGTTAATTATCATCATCATCATTTCAGCCGAAAGACGTCCACTGCTGGACATAGGCCTCCCCCAAGTGACGCCACATTGACCGGTCCTGTGCGCCTCGCATCCAGCGTGTGTGTCCAGTGTTTACTATACAGCACTTAAACTGAAAATATTGGCGTTATTTGTCACAGGCAACATAAGAGATGGGTGAAATAAAGAGATAATATGTTCGCATCTTTATTGCTTTCTATTTTTTTTTTAAATACGTTAATCCATCATCATCTGCCTAGCCTTTTCCCAAACTATCTTGGGGTCGGCTTCCAGTCTAACCGGATGCAGCTGAGTGATAGTATTTTACATGAAGCGACTGCCTATCTGACCTCCACAACCCAGTAACTGGGTAATACGATACCCCTTGGTAAGACTGGATGTCAGACTTTTTGGCTTCTGACTACTCGTGACGACTTAAATACGTTAATCCATTTTACCAGAATGTTTTGTTATTTACTAAAATGTCTAATTAGCACAACTACAAATATATGTATTTAATTTGAAGTTATCGCAACACCAGCCCCCAAGATACAGGCGCAGCCTAGTTTGAGGACCACTGTTATCTAATTTCGTCAAAATAAAACTTGTTACCGACATCCATAATGATGTTAGAGTAAGAAAATTACTGTTACTGGTTTAATAAATTTATTATTTATTTATTAAATCCGCCCGCTGTCACTGGATTTTGTTAAGGGGGTAGCTACCAGTCTAACCGTTTGGTAGTTGCAGCCACATAAGTAATACATTCCGCAGAATACTATTAATTTACAAGGAACGACTGCGTATCTGGTCGCCATAACCCAGTTACTGGGTAAGACGATACCCATTGGTAAGACTAGTAGACAGAATTTCACTGTGTAACTAGTTCATAATTTCAATAAAGTTTAACACAATGTGAGTATTATTTCTTTTGGTATATCTTTGTGTGCCTTTTAACCATCCTAAAATGTTTTGAATTCACAAAATAATCTGAAAAAACCGTTCAAACCTTTTGAATGTATTTAAGAGGTAATTTGTTTCCATAAGTACATGGTTAACTCAAACATTCCTGTAACTACGTAAGCTTGGAATCTTCCTCAACATAAACTTGTGAATAATAGTGATCCAACTCTGTCCGCGTTTACGACTGTAAGTCGACATCCTAAAACATGGCTGAACTTTTTAAATCCAAGATTTTCCTTTTCCTTGAGGATTTGTATTCAAAAGAAGGAAAACTTCCAAAAAGTTATGTCGGTCCATTTAAATTCTATTTTACGTATCCGCTTGTTTACCTGCGGTTGGGTTTGTGTTTTAGAATGTACAAAATTTTCTTTAAATTCGACAATTACCTAGGTATTATTGCTATGAAAGTATTTATTCGTCTTAAGAAAATTCTAATTAGAAGAACGATGTTTTCATTTGATTCTGGAACTCAGATACAGTCTCCTTCCCCCTCATATTATAGCAAAACAAAATAAATTAGAACAGAATATGGATGGAGTAAGTACTGATTTTCTTATATAATTTATTAACATTCTGTTGGTTTTTTGTGAGAATGTTGAAGTTTTTTTATGAAACTGTAGTTAGTGCATAAAAGCATAGCACAAGTAGTACAGACCTATTAATTCATGAGGAATATATCGACCAAGAGTAGCCCTAGTGGACTCATTGGAATTACAAGCTACGTCGTCAGAAAAGAGCTACAATTTTTCCCACACCAGTACTGAGCACAGCTCTTTAAAGGAACATAAATCAAATATTCAAATAAAGAAAAACCGCCACACGAAGCAAAAATTCTCTTAATAACGTTTCAGAAAAAACGTAATCGCAGTAGAAACAGCGAAATTACAAAAAATCATTTGGCCAATGTCCAACGTTCACCTGCTAAGGGAATTTCAGAAATTATCCTAAAATTCTCTTTCCCCCAGGGAGGAAGCTTAATTAAAATTATGTTTCGATAAAAGTAAGTTTGGGCAAAATGTCGATGATCCAATTTAGTTGACTGACAGCAATTGGTTAATGTCTTTATTAAGTCGTTTTCGGAGTTTCACAAATTCGTTGGTTTTGAATTGAATGACAGACCCCTGTTAATATTGATAGTTTACAGGGACAACACGAATTGTATTTTCAATTCAAAGATTTGCGTTAAGGATACAAGCTACTTTTACTACAATGTTTATAATTTCTAATTTGCAAATATCGAAAGCATCAATTAATTAAATAACAATAATCAACTGGAATTATATAGTCAAGTAAATAACCACTACAGTATGTTAGTTTAAACGAGGGACATATTCAAACCCATAATAGTACATGCTAATATGATACTAATAAAAATATAAACAAAAAAAAACACTGATAAATAACAGACAGAACCATACCAAAATTTTCGCAAATGTCACGCAACGTGTATACACCCTTGCGCTAGCGACTTAATACTATCGCAGAACATGTGAGCGGGTCAATGACTCTTAGGTATAATCCATTTTCCCTTCATACTTTAAACTAACCTGGCTTAGGACAGCCCAAAATAGGCACTAAACAAAACATTAAATTTTTTTCTATATGCGTTATAGGTTTTTTACATATTTGGGACGAGAATCGAATACTGAATACCCTCCCTCAATATGTCCCTCGTTTAACCTAACATACTGTATATTGCACTGTGTTGAGCAATAAATATTTGAATTTCATACTATTAAATAAACGAATAATATAACTGAGTTGTTCCAGTAATGGCTGCTCAATATAAATTATGTTAAAAAACTTAAACCCTTACCAATTGAAAAAGCTATGCTTCACAAACACGTCTAAATCCATTCAAAAGTCAAAGTTAATCAAGTGAATGAACTGCGACATATTACATCACAGATTCTCGGATGTTTCTTCCCAAACGTTAATATCGCGTGTAAGCAGCCTGCGAGCCCGTAGCTCTGCTCAGTGGGCCAGCAAAAATGTCCAATATCTCGCAATGGCGGGCGTCTTATTACCCGGCTAATTTGTATCGCCCCTGTATTGCTTGCCGGGGCGGAGGGAGCGTGACGCTAGATTTAGTAGGGTTATATGGCTGCCTTTAATGGCGTTTGATATTGAAGGAGTATTGAGCTGTTGGTGTAGATTTGGAAGGATTACTTCTGTAAAACAGGGTTTTTCAGATTTTTAGGGTTCCGTACCCAAAGGGTCAAACGGGACCCTATTACTGAGACTTCGCTGTCCGTTCGTCTGTCCGTCCGTCCGTACGTCCGTCCGTCCGTCTGTCACCAGGCTGTATCTCATGAACCGTGATAGTTAGCTACTTGAAATTTCTACAGATTATGTATTTCTGTTGATGCTATAACAACAAATACTAAAAACAGAATAAAATAAATATTTAAGGGGGCTCCCATACAAAAAAGTGAATGTTTTGGTCGTTTTTATAAATAATAGTACAGAACCCTACGTGCGCGAGTCCGTCTCGCACTTGGCCGGTTTTTATAATAGTTGATGCTGAGTGTGGGAGACGAGATAGTTAAAAGACTCTTGCTTAGTAGCGGGACCACCTGAGATTTTTTTGCTGTCAAAATACAACACACGTTACCAAAGTACCGAGAAAGGCTAAATAATGTTAGGATTGATGTAACATTCATACTCCTAAAATAAATAATTTGATTAAAGAAATTTGTACAACTTTAAACACTGATGAAATAATAACTAAACCAAATCTAGACAATTTACTAGAAAAAATTAGAACAACTGCAAAAAATTATGCCACTGTTTTTTAAATTAACACTCCACAAACAAAACAAAAAAACTGTCAACCGCCTAGACCATCAAAAATAAAATAATAATAAAAGAACAGAACGTTTAAGGAAAGGTCAACGTTTTGGATCTAAAATAAATAAAAGGCATCAGCTGCGGCCATTGAAAACTAGTGTTATTTAAATTGCTGCCATTTTTAATTCTAAATGTAGGCAGTTCAGTTTCCAAGTCATTTAGTTCACCGTTTTATTTGGAATTAGGTTTCCAATCTACTTGGGATCGAACCAAATTGGTACAGCCTTCAGATAGCTATAACTGTCAAGAGTAGACGACCATCCAGTTTAATTACATGCGGTTACCGAGGTATGTACCCAGTAGGCTCTGGACTTCTTGACTGATCACGAAAACCGCAGTTAACAAAAAAGTTGTGCGTAAAGCTTTTAACATTCATAAGTTTTAAATAACATAGCATGGTGGTCACAGTCCTTTTTCTACCCAAAAACGAGGTCGAAATATTCTAGTGCTATATTTAACTTCAAACGAAGAAAAGAAAATGTAAAGAAAGACATTTTTATTTCCGTAATTTAGGCCATTACTCTAAGACTTAGCGGCAGTAGAGAAACGAGAGAATAATCTAAACAAACAAGAGCGAATAATGCTGAAAGTAAGTTTCATCCGAAACTACAATATTTTTATTGATATGTTCCCATTTCACAGACGACCCCCGAAGGATTAAGTACTTATCCCCGCTGTACAATGTTTTTGACAATAAATTCCTATCTTTAGTAGCAAGTTCACGAACCAACACTGAACAAGTGAATGCAGAAGGTTCATGTCTTTAACGCACTTATACATCTATGGAAAAACAAAAGGAAAGTGAAAACACAACACAACCCGACCGGCTTTCTCAATTGTTTTAAAATTCGAATGGGTTCAGCAACTTTTTAAACCAATTAGGCAAAAGACTGGCATATTCTTTTTTGAAAATTTCTTTTTCGCCGGCACAAAATAAACAGCCTGACACAATTAGATTAACCTACATATACCCACATTACTTCAAATCGACTGTGGCAAAACTAGTAGCCAGCCAGCAAGATTATACCGTTCCTTCATACATTGCGTGAAGTGAATCTTCTGCCACCAACTCCGTCCAAAAAAGTTCCTCAAATAATATTTTTAGTGCGAAGACGAGTGTGTTATTTACGAGCCCAATGCTCAACTAGAAGTGTAGTAAGAAGACGGCAAATAAAACTTTATTGTGGGCGATTTGACACAAATATTGAACCTCTGCAGTGGATCGTATGTTTTGACGTTCAGGACTTATGATCCTGCGGCTTCAGGTGCTTTCTGAGGAAGTTTGTTATGAATGTACCCACTTTTGTAAAACGTTCTAAAAATACTGCAAACTATTTCGTTATACGTAGATATGAAAAGGCAAGCTTTTTATGCTGCTGTAACACTATCTAAATATGATTCGTTTTCAGGGAATTTGAAGTGGAGAATGGATGAATGAGTACCCTGTAAGTTTTTAAACTGACATGGTCCCTAACACTTGAAACGGGATATATACCATGTTAACTTTTTGTTTTGTGTTCCTGATATTTCGGCACTTTTGCAAACGCCATGATCACGGATAAACTGAAGTTATTGCGGGTGGTGTTTATGAGCAGACAAATTAGTCTACCCTCTTTCTACTAAATATCCCGTTTCAAGTGGTATCAATTGAGTTACCTACATGTGTTATGGAAAATTTTGTTTTGTTTTTTTTTTTTAAATAATCTTTGTCCTTTGGAAAATTCCACGTCTTTTATTTTTACGATAATTGAGTTGTCTCAACTATCGTAAAAATCAAAAGACGTGGATTTACGTGAAATACGTAGTTTAAAAACAGGACCGATAAGTTCTTACCGGGAGCCCTTCTTTTCGCATAATGTTCTTTGTCCTGATATACTTCGGCATAACGATTTTGGCACAATTTGTTTTGGCATAATAATACTTCGGCATAATTTTTTTAAGGCATACATTTTATGTTGGCATAATCATCATAAAGACTAATTTGTTTTGGCATTAATTTGATTCGCATAATGTTAGTAGGCCTAAAAATTAAACTAAATAAGTTAAAAATTGAATATGCTGTGCAACAAAAGATAGTAACAGAACCGAATTGCTGCAAAACCGACTCCACGTAGTCTTGTTTGTCCTACCCCTAGAGTGTAATTTAAAATCGCGTAGGCGCGTAGGGGCGAGGCGCCCCGCGGGCTGAAGAGCGGCGGTGAGCGAAAACCGTCTGCGACGATTAGCATGCGTGGGGTCGCCGGAGGCCCGCAGCGCCGGAGCCGTGACAGAAACCCTGCCTGCTGCATGTTGCATGCTCGCTTGAATGCTGTATGCTGCATGCATGCTGTATGCTTGTTCATAATAAAAAGTTATGCTTTAGAACTTTATGCTTAATAAATTTATGCTTTAGAATATTATGCTTAAACATTATTATGGTTAGAGAAATTATGCTTACAAAAATTATGCGTAAGCTGTTATGCGTAATTAGATTATGCGAAAATATAATTATGCCAAACAAAATTATGCTAAGTTATATTTGGTCTTAAAATTTTATGCAAATGGATAGGGAACCTTTTTAAACTGTGTTAATAAGAAATCGACGTGGCTATTTTCTTTTAACATTTTACGACATTTTCGGAATCTATGTTATTTTCAAATAAACATTATAACCAGATCGCACGTACCAAATCAACTTTCATGCGAAATTCAATACGCGCTGAAGAGAGAACAAAAGTGCTCGCCATGAGAAGAGAATCCTTTATAAAGTAAGCCAAGACCTTTTAATGTCGGAATCAGATATTCTGATTGAGCTTCAAGTATTCTTAAACAAATATTATTCTACGTTGTGATTTTTGAAGTCTATCTCCTACTCACAATTTAAAATTCTACTTTATTTCAAAAGCAGTAAAGTTGGTTTTTGGATGGAGGGTTTAATTCTGTATCTTGTACAAAATGTCCATTTTAGCTCGTCAAAAAATACTAATTTAATTCGCCAGTCCTAAGACAAAGGCTTTTAACCGTTTTTTTGGGTCGTTTCGGAGGAATCATAGGGTCGGCCGAGCCATCTTTGTCTCGCAGTGAATAAGCGTATTTACGACCGTAAGGGCGAAGTTGCATAGCGGGCGGGAGCGAGAGCGGTAGCGTTTTTGGACCAAGTTTTTGTGCGTCTAGCGCAGTGTTGTTCAGAGATTATTTTTCACTGTTCTGTGTTTTTTAGAGATGAGGATTTGCTGATCGTAATTTTTAATGTTTTTACTCTGTTTTGTACGGTTGTAACTTTTCCGGAAAATAGAAAACGCAATAGCACATAAAAAGTAACACTATTCTCGATTGGCACATGACATGATATTACTTTTTTTTCTGAGATACATGGGTAAAAGCGCGGGGCACGGCATGTTTAACATACGACGCATGAAAAGGTACAAAAACACGCTTCTCTTTTTCACCAACCATCTGAGTCATCGCTAAATCTGCCTGTCTATCACACACAAGCCCTCTCACCCCCTACCCCCCCCCCCTGCCCTACCATCGCAATCCAAACACATAAAGTGTCACTTGCCGTAATCCTGACGCTCGCAACAGTCTTAATTAACCAAGCTGAATTAGCTCGAAATCCACTTGTTTTTGGACACCCTAATTAGTCCTTAATTTTATATGAGTAGGGTTTGCAAATCCTACATAATATTATCTAATAAACTCACCTGTTGTTCTAGAATTTTCAAATTTAGTTAACATAGCTAGGGGGCGGTGACCTACAATGTACCCACATTGCACCAGATATGGCTAGTTAATAACAGCCGCTCGCATCCAACTTCAAGTTAAACCGCTCGCCTAGGTTGGTCTGTGGGTGACCAACCATTACATACCGAGTTACAGTTGGTCAGTGGCTCGTATTACCTAGTGCTAACTGGGTTGTGGAGGTCAGATAGGCAATGGCTCCATGTAAATTACGCTTATTCAGCTGCATACGGTAAGACTGGAAGCCGATTCCGAGATCGTTGGGAAAGCCTCGGCAGAAGAGTACGAGAACCAACCGGACACAAATTCAAACTCCGGAGTGCTACTGAGAATTTCCTGGTAGAAAAACCCTGTGAAACAGGGATTATAGGCGCGATGTTAAGTTGCGTCTGTGTTATACTTATAACAATGCCTGTAAATTTAGAACCGCACCCAACTCCCACCACATTGGCTCTCATGCGCAACCAACACAATAGACTAAGTACCTAACTAGTTCTGTATACGCAAAACATCGGAACGTTTTTGGACTTTAATTAAGTCGTGCGGAGACAGATTGTCGGTTGTCTGAAGCTTACATAAATACATGTATTTACTACAAAAAGGTTTGTGTTGTAGTTCAAACGGCCGGTGCGCACTGTGGGCAAGGCTGCGGTGGCGCGGGTTTGTCTGTACTGGGTAACGACGTGCTTTGATGTGTTACCAGCTTTATGTTATGGTGTTTGTACATAGTTTAGAAGCTGAGGTTTTTGCTAATTAAATGATTAGGACAATAATATTAGTAGTTCATCCTAGCCTTTTTCCGGGGTCGGCTTCCAGTCTAACCAGATATAAATGAATACCACTAATTAGGTAATTATGGATTATTTTTTTAAGTTTATATATTTTTAAATTAATTAAAAGGTATTTTATTTATACTTATTTTCAGTTATAGAGTTATGTCTTGCCTCTGGATGCCTAAAATACTTGAGGGGATTTTTGTCTAGCAGTCTGTTGACGACATATGATGATGTTTATTAAGGTTACACTAGTCGGTCATTCTTCCATACAAACGTAGTATTTTGATTACTCGTCTGTTTGACAGTGTAAGTTCAAAACTAAAAAAATATCAACTCAATGATAAGACCATTATCATTATCTAGCCCTGTATGGAAGCAGAATTGGAAAAAAAATATTGGTTTGTAAGTCGAAACTTCCATATTTTAACACTAATTTTAACTTATTTTTGGGCGTACATAAATAACTTGTGTTGAATGAAAATGGAAAAAGTGAAACCATACAGGGATAGATAATTGATTCATCATTAGCCTATAATGTTCCCACTGCTGGGACACAGGCCTCCTCTCTACGAGAAGGAGTGGGCTGTAATCCACCATGCGGGCCCAGTGCGTGTTGGTAGATGTCACATGTCTTCGAATTTTTAGTTCTAGGACATGCCGGTTTCCTCACGATGTTTTCCTTCACCGTTTTTTTGAGGGCAGCGGTGATGAAATAAATTACACAAAGTAATGCGCCTGCCTGGGTTCGAACCCACGACTTACTGCTCGTCAGTTGGGGCTGCCACCACTGGGCCACCGCTGCTCTCAATAATAATATAATTGATTAAAAAGTTTCAAAAAATAATTTTTGAGTAGATACATCCAGTAGTTTTTCCATAATATCTATACTGCCAAAACACAATTTATGAAATTTTACGCACTCATTTTCGATAAAAATCGTCGTATATTTCACTAAATAAATGTATAAATAACTAAAGAAAAACTAGATAAATGAATACTAAATAAATTAAAAACTTTACTAAATAGCATGCATATTAGCCACGCCCGCCAACGAGTTCGAGCCGTCTACTTGTGCACCCTTAAGCAATACACTTGCTCTTGACTTACGAAAAGACCAGTTTTTCATGCTAATCCCACCTTTTAGACAGCGATTTTTAGAGTCCTTACAAGACCAGTCATATTTCATTATCCGGATGTAAATTCATTTTTATCTGTGTTCGGTCTTTTCGTTTACGAATTTAATTAACAGCTCTGTCAGCAACGTTTATTACAAAACAACACATTAAAATATTCCTCTGAACAACTTCCAATTCTGCTAGTTTTGTAATTGCGAACGCAACTGCAAAATCCCGCGCGTCAGCATTCGCAACTTAAAATTGCTTAGTTTTACACAATCCCCATTCAAATCCCGCGCCAGCCTGGGATCCCGGAATCTCGGAATCCCGCAAACACATTCCGTACGTGTTACGTCCGTTTTACCGCTTATATTGTTAATTTGTACATTGTTCCGCGTTGTAAGATATTTCGAAGACCTTTTGCAATTCTGTTGTTTGCATGTTCTGGTAATTTGAGTTGGAAACTGTGCGCCGTTTTATGGATTAAGCATTTTAACGTACTTTATTATTATAGCTCTGAGTAAAACTTTAATCAACGACTAATTAGGATCATTTATTCGCAAGCTTTTTGCTATTAATAAAGTTCTCCTGGATAATGACATTTAACCCGGCGGGAGTGTGGTGACAAAATATTTCATCGAGCATGTGGCGGGGTATGACATGCCCGTAAACTAAACTGCCTGTATATGATAATAATCAAAATTAGTTGAAATTTTGATTTTATTTATTAAAACACAATCCCTTTACTTATAATTTATATGAAAAACTTAGTCATATTATTATATTTTAATAGTTTTTATTACCAAAGTTCAGGGACAAATTTTAAGTTTCAAATCAAAACAGTCTTCGATAAGAAGCATCAATCCTATTAAAATAAACTAATATTACTCAATTAAACAAAATAAAACGCTAAAAGACACAAAGAACAAGAGATCTAGAATAAAAAAACATTAAAATAACCTAAGTTATCATTAAGAACTAGATTCAGAATTAGCACCGTTTTTGCAGGAAAAAATAGCGTGTTCAAGACAAATGGCCTTGCTCGATTCATCTGAAGAATTTTCTAATAGATCGTATAACATAGACCTAAGTCTATTTTCCCTATTGTTTTCACCCATATTTGTCAAAAGCCTAAAAAAGACGAGAAATAATAAAATTAAATGTAAGAATGTTATGATTAAAAGCACACGTAAACTATGTGGCGGGGTGTCACATACCCCACGTACATATAATCGTGTGTATCTCGAACGCCGGCTGACGCCACACTTCGATCACGCCACTATGCCTTCCTGCACAACCTCAGCTCCAGCTACGCGAAGGCGCTAACACGTAACTTACAATAATAAAAATGTACGCCAGCAAAAAGAATTGGTGGGGTATGCTACACCCCGCCACACTCCCGCCGGGTTAATTAAATTTGGCCAATCAACTGTCATCACAGAAAAAAAAGAATATAGCTAAATGCAATCAAGTTGGCTAAGCCTGAAAACTAAGTAAGCAGCAGATATTTCCATAAATGCTATTTTTTCATCTAAAGTTAAATAAAAGAATTAATGGAACCTAATATGAATGCAGTTAAGACCCGCATTATCAGAATCTCACATTAACTAATTGTTTATTTGTAAGTGTCTTAGGACGTCCGACTGTCTTGCTCTTACTCAAAACACATATTATTATGAGTTTGGAAGCTTGATAACAAAACTGTCTACTGTCTTTTCTCTTTCGATTTTCAGATTGTTTCAGCCTACATAAATTCCGATTCCGTCGGCGATAATAATCTTGAAAAACTTCACAAATTTGTAAGATTGACATGAGCAACCAAAAAGCTTATTATACAGTATCGATCGCGTTGAAACTATTTGTCGGAATACGAAACGCTTTGAAAGTGATTTCTGTCAAGCACCTCACACTATATCGCAAGGTATAGAAAATATATTATTATTTCTGCGTTGAGCTGTTTGAGGTTTGCAACCCGTTTCTGCGGTAGTGTATAAGGGTCGACCATAAATAATATGATGAAATGATCAAGACGAGCTATTCAATAGCTATAAAAACAAATCAGTCTAGCCGTTCCGCCTTCAACAATTTACGATAGCTTGCTCCCACTGAGTTATGCTAATGCCACGACTACTTCCGCGTTCAGCCCAGATTGTTCGCCATCGTCGCCGCCGTGTATCCGCCGCACTGAGGCGTTTCCTTTACTTACCGAATCACATTAACGATGATTGATGTTACCTTGTTTTAATGTCGCTCGCGTCGTTGAAAGTCGGCATTATTGAGTTGTACCCGGCATGCGTTGCAATGCACTTAGCATTATTACGTTTCTAAAGTAAACTATTCAATCGCACGAAAACAGAACGATCTATTACGGGGCACATAAATTTAAACCTAATAGAAATACCGTCGTAATCAGCACAATTGCGGGCAAATGGGTTGTCTTATTTAAATATTATTGTGTCGTCTGTTCATGGTTTCCTCCCGGGACACTGTCTGCCTAACAGGGTGGATAGCTGCCTTGCTTTCTCATGCTCTTAAAACTGAACAATACTAAAACTCTGCATTTGTGACAATTCGAAACACATCTATAACTGATCACTTAACGATACTATTAAGTATATCCCATCCCACACATATAAAGCTACATCCAATAATAAAACTACAACTATTACTAATTTTGAAAAAGCTTATCAATATATAATGAGCGCGGATATATCTCGTTTCAAAACATACAACGACCCAAATACTTTTGCTGACAGGATGATTGATGTGATCACAATATCTCTCCATCTTAATACTAAAATTAAAAATAAAACACACATTGATACTATTATGTCACGTGTAAGGAATTTAAATTGGTTTTCAAGGCACTACGGCATGTGTTGTCTCCAGTAATACTCACTCAATCATGTTTATATTGTACCAGCTGTCCTGCGCAACTTCGTATGCGTCACATTTTCCCCGTTTTCGCAACATTTTTCATTACTGCTCCGCTCCTATTGGTCGTTGCGTGATGATATATAGCCTATGTCCTTCCCCAGATTGAAATCTATCTTCTTGCTAAATTTCATTAACATCCGATCAGCCGTTTAGTCGTGAAAAGGTAACAAACAAACAAACAGAGTGACTTTCGCATTTATAATATTAGTAAGTATGGATTAGATAAATCAGTAATTACATACTGCATACCAATCTGGGGAGGTGCCAAAAACAAAATTTCTTATGCTGGAAAGAGCCCAGCAGTCTCTAATAAAAGTAATGTACTTCAAACCATATAAATACCCCACAGTTAACTTATACAGAACAAGTGGGTTGTTTTCAAGACAGTTATACTTGTTAAATGTGACCCTATATCTACATTTTAAATCTATTTCATTTAATTCTGCCAGCCGGGATAGAAGATGGAGTGATATTGTGGCCCACTCCGAAATAGTTCGTTCGATTTTTGCTAGACGACAGTCTGGTATGTAACACAATCTGCATAATTATATTTACAACAAAATAATCGTAAAAAGTACAATTTCATTCTAGTCTTGTATGAATGTAAGAAAGTTATAACTGAACTAAAAACTTTAACGTTTGAGGAAACTGAGCACAGTATAGTATAGTACGAATCACAAACAAACACGCATGCATATATAGGAGATAAGTTTATAGAAACTATTAAATTATAAGAATTAAATATTTTTACCAGCTTTGCTCCTTGGCTGGGTTTTGCTTTATTTTGTATACTTTTCTATAATATTGTAAAAATAAGAGAAGTTGCGAGTCAACTACAACACAAGTATTTTTAATTACTAACTGGGGTTGTCTCATCTCATGTGTAGCATGTAACTTTTGAGACTCAATATACATTTTTAATTTTATGAAAACGAGTTGGTCTACAACGGTTGGATGGTTTCAAAGTCTCTAACGGATATAGGTAGAGAAAACTAATATACCATAGACGAATTACTTGAATGAACATTTCGAAAAAGCTTTAACCTCAAGTTTTGTTACATTATTTCAAATCGAACAAGACGAAATTTAAAACAATGTCCGAAGTAAACCGCTCCAGATATTTCATACTGAAAAATTAAGAAAGATTTATCCACTAACGCGTTTATCAAACAATAAAAGTGGCATGATAATGTCTCTCTCACGCGCAACCATGCGAGTATTGACTAAGAACATTTTACCACCACCACTTATACTCCGCTTGTAAGCAGAAAGTTTCTATGAACTGAAAGTAAGTACACTAATGACTGTATTGTCAAGTGGACAGACCAGGGTAGGTACATTACACCGCTAGTTTTTAACCCCCGACCAAAAAAGAGGGGTGTTATAAGTTTGACGTGTGTATCTGTGTGTCTGTCTGTGGCATCGTAGCTCCCAAACGGATGAAGCGATTTTGATAAAATTGGTGTCATTTGAAAGGTATTTTAATCGAGAGTGTTCTTAGCTATGTTTCGAGAAAATCTGCTAAGCCGTTTGAAGCTCATCACCTCTTTTCTAGTTGATGAAGGGATTTAAACAACTTCTACGGGTCTAGTTGATTGGAAATTTGAATTCTTGTCACTTTCTCACCATGGGCATCGCCAGGGGGGTAGGCTGCACACCCCCCTCCCCCTATAAGCTCAAGTTTAAAAAAAAAAAATCATATCTTTCCTTATTTTCGTTAATAAAGCGGGAAGAGGCGCAACACCAAGAAAAGTGGAAGGAATGGGAGTAGACTATGCCCAGGAGTGGGACAGTCAAGGCTAAGAAAAAATAATTTAAGTTTAAAAAGCATGAAATAAAAATTAAATTAAAAATTTAAAAAACCCCCGACGTCGGGACCGCTAAGTAGACCGCTTAGTACATAAAAATATATACATATACAAACAAAGCGGACCCCCGACGCTACGACGCTTGGATTAATTTTATTTTTGGTTTTTTAGAGTATTTGTACGTCGGGGGTTTTTTAAATTTTTAATGTAACTTTAAATGACTTGGTTTTTTTTTAATACGCCAATAAAGAACAAAACTCGTATGATTTCACTATCTAAAGTATAACCTTATGTTTTTTTTTAAACTAAATTATAGAAGTTACTCTTCAAACAAAGTTTTGAAATAAATAATAATAACATCGCGTGGCCGAAACGTGTACAACCCGTCGACACAAAAAATCCACATATCGGCGTTTATCAAACAACAAAAGTGGCATTATCTTTTCATCGGTTAGTTCAGATCCAATAAATGCTATAAAGATAAAACTCAAACACACATAATAATTTAGATTAGGATTAAGAAAACTAGCGATTTTGTTTCGATTTTATTTCAAAACCTGTGTACATTGTATAAGGGTAGTGTGTACAGAGATGGAGACCAGACTAGTGTTAATATTGTGTGCGTCTGTGCTGAGCCTGACGTGCGCCAGTAAACATGACGTGTACTCCAGGTAGAACCTTCATTATTATGAGACTCTATTTACTTACAAATTTCTATCGCTTTTATACACGAAACGAGTGAACTTTGTCACGTACTTCCTACACCTTGCCAATACCCGTGGATGTAGTTCAACATTATTTATGGGTCAGGAACCGACTAGTCTGGACATAACCCAACCCCACATACCAGCTACTCAGTGCATGGCGTATATCTCCGTAACTTACCGGACGTGGCGCTGCAGCACTGACTTCAGGCGCCCTTACATACTTAGACGGCTTGCTATTGGATTTGAAACTTTCTGTTTATCTTCGAAACTTGAAAATCCATCAACAAACTGCAGCGCATGCAGTGCAGCTTTTTATTTACTTAGGCTCGCATAAAAATCCTTCCAGCTACACGGTGCATAGCGTGTGGCTACGCAACTTTGCGGATGCGGCGCTGCTGCAGCGGCTTGAGGAGGCACTGGAGCTGGACGTGTGGCAGCGCGGCTCGCCGGGACAGCGCGCGGCGCTGCTCATGGTGGGCAGCGCACACGAGCCTTCACTGCTGCAAGCGCTGGACGACGCCGGCTTGGCGCACTATGTGCATGTCGACAATGTCGCCAAGTAAGTGATGATTTAACTAACATAAGACCATAACCACAAGAACATAACATCAAGCATGTATTCCCCGAAGGCAGTGGTGAACCAATATTACAAAGTGAAAAAAAATCGTCTGTGAAATATAGTCTAATGAAAATGAAATAAATCATAAACGCCATCTCTATTTCATTGACATTGCTGAGAATTTCACAAATCATTGGCTATAAATGAAAATGCTTTGAACAATATTATTTATTTTTCTCATAACAAAGATCATCTATTAGAAAATGATAGACACACACAGACACTACACACATCATTCACACTACTCTTAATTTATATTTAATTTTTAGAGTCCTCGAGGAACACGATGAGGAGTTAGCAATGTGGAGAAGTACTAGGGCTCAGAGGATGGTGTTTCAGGACTACTTGCGATATGCTGAAGTATGTAACCTTAAGATTTTGGATCTTTCTTGAAAATGTGGCGAAAGTTACTGATTCTATTACTTAACATAATAATTATTATACCTGTAATCCTCGAAGGGTTAGATAAAGGAGTTCCTAATAATACACCCACATTTTTCCTGTTATGTTTAATTCCCATGTTACAGGACGTGATCTTGTTGCCATAAACCGGGAACACATCCAGTGTATGGTTAGGAACCTTACACCTTGAGCCGTTGATCTGTAAAACAACGAGAAAGTTTCTAATTCCGTTATAATATTCAGCATTCCATCTTTGATTTTATCAGATCGACGCGTACATGGAGAGAATAGCGGCATTGTACCCCGACTAGGTGACTATAGTCAACGCTGGAAAGAGTTACGAACAACGGGATATCAAGTACTTAAAGGTTTTTATCATTCCATCATCTGGCTTTACACAATCAGTTTTTAATTTTTAAACATTAGCAAAAAAACTAGGTCATAAGGACTGCCGACAAAAGTGGAAACTCAAAACAATTGAATTACTGTGTTCTTTTTTTAATGTTTTTAATCATTCGCGTCGTTTGTCTGTTGCAATATTTCACGAGCATGTCGAGGTCATCTGTGACGCCAACCCATAGGTTTCTTCCATCCCAAAAATCGCTCAACGTGGCTAAAGAACCTTTTTACTTAATAAATAACTAGATATCAACGACGAACTTCGCGGACACCAGCAAGCCGATCTACTTCATGAACGCGATGATCCACGCGCGCGAGTGGGTGACCACCCCAGTGGCGCTGTACTCCGTGTACCGCCTCGTGGAGAACCTGCGCAGCCAGGACCGAGACCTGCGTACCGATGTGGACTGGATCATCATGCCGCTCGCCAACCCCGACGGATACGAGTTCTCTCATGCAACCGTAAGTTTACCACGCGTACCTTTAAAAGTTACGTCTGATTTACAATGCTGGTCCTATGGAGAAAGTTGTTTAGTTTGATGGTCACTATCACACCCTTAAATATATTACCACATCTCTCTGATACACACTGTATATCTCCATCATGTCGCCGAAAATGCTTTATGCTCGCAGATTCTTGAGGGCAAGCAATGTTCACATCCTCTATCAAGCATTCCTATAACAACAAGTTAAGTGCGTCTTATATTTAATGGTTTTCTATGATCTTCACTTAATAATCAGTCCACTTTTTTAGACATCCAAGGCCTGTCTACACATCAGTTCGTAATACTTAAAGATCAATTCCTTTCAGACTCGTCTCTGGCGTAAAACAAGATCGGTTAACGCGGGACTCAGTGAGGAGTGCTGGGGAGTTGACGGCAACAGGAACTTTGACGTCCAATTCAATACCGCTGGAGTCTCAACCAACCCTTGCGCTATGACCTACCCTGGAACCCGACCCTTCTCGGAGCCGGAGACCGGGTACATCAGGGACGTACTCAAAGAGTATTTGGACAGGATCCAGATATACATGGACATCCACAGTCATGGGAACTGGGTGCTGTTCGGTTATGGGAACTACAGTCTACCTCCGATAGCCGCTCAGTGGCACCATGTCGGTGCCGCCATGGGAGCCACTATGGATGCGCTGAAGCTGCCTCAAGCTAATTACTACAGCGTAGGAAACAGTGCGACTATCCTGTACGGGAGTTCAGGAAGTGCTCAGGATTATGGTCAGGTAATTCTATTTACACATACATTACAATTATTTAACAGGAAACACATGAGGATTTTTGTTTCAATTCGCAATCAATTAATCAGAGTTTTAATTTAATCCTAAATGGTTAAATGAAAAACGTTTTTACAAATGCATGTGTGTGTTATGTATTTTTAATCCCGACATAATTCACCAAAAACATTTCAAACAATACCGATTCAGTATTGATGAATACTCAATCATTCGACCGTACGTCTGCTGCAATCGAGCAAACTAATCTTATCGCTCAGAATTTATTGTGTTTTTGATAACAACGTTATGATGGACATCGGTTACTGCTGATTCATTGCAGACACACATTCCGAGCACGTATTTATTGTATTAGTGTAGCTGTGATAGATACGAAGTTCGTTTTTGACTATTGGTATGAACGTCACCGTCGGTCATGATTCCTTATGAACTTTGATATTGTGTTTCAACAAATTGTGTCTTATAAGTAACAATACTGCTGCAAAAATATTTAGCTTTAGTTATTACAGTTTAATTTATTGTCAGCTGATTATAGCCTAGTAGTACGGACGACAATGTTTGTATTTATCAAATAAAACTGCCATAAGTGCGATAATAGTTGGTAACTAGAACAGTTATTTTCTTTCCGTTTCCGAATGGTTATAAGCTAAACGAGTCTTTGTAACACAAGACTCCAATATCGACCCCGAAAGATAAATTAAGAGACCTGCCAATAAAACTAGCCCTGACAGATAAGGAAAAACAAAAGCCAGCAACATTTCGACAGCAGATGCTTAGCTCAACGTAGCGTATCAGTCAATGGCGCGGCAGAGGGAACGCGTGCGTGAAGCCGGACCCGAGGCAATTGTGCGGCGTGATCAGACGCGGGCATTACCGAGCGTGGCGTGATCAGACGCGGGCTTTAACGGGATACACACAGGATCACCGTAATGAGGATGTTCGGTATTTGAGGCTTGAACTGATGTCTATTTATTAGCTATCGGATGGCAGGGTTGCCTGCCATCTCTTGAATTCGACTCTTGACTTCTGAATGACAGTTTTACTAACGCGCATGTTTTAAATCTCCTTTTGAGGAGCTCGTGGCTAAATAGTAACAGCTGCACGGGTCGCTCTTTATAGGTTAAGCAGCGCTTACCAGGGTCGGTCCTTGGATGGGTGACCATCCATTGCAATGAATTTCCTCCGTGCCTCGCAAAGAACGTTAAGGCGTCATTTGTAGATCTTTGCAAACGTTACAAATTCTCAATATTTAATTATATTCGTGATACAATACTTCTGCCTGGAAAACGGGCGTTATACTATTATATATTTTATGTGGCTCGTCTTTATTTTTCCTGGCTTGTGTCATAATTTTTGCTCACAATTTTCGCACAGTAATTATTGATTGGATTTCAATTCGTTACCTGTGTGAGTGAAACCTACATTAGGAGGGTAACAGGATAAATGTTTTAATTTATCTACTTTAACCATACTGCCTTGTTGCAGGCGGTGGGAGTTCCGTTCTCGTACACGCTGGAGCTGCCAGGCTACGGGTACGGCTTCCTGGTGCCTCCACAGTTCGTGGACCAGATAAACGAGGAGACGTGGCAGGGCATCGCCGTGACCGCCAGACTGGCCAGAGCCTACTACAGGGCGCGGTACGACGCTGCCACTACCACTGCTGCTCCTACCAGTGTAACTGCTCCTACAACTGTTCCTACTACTGTCGCCACCCAACCTTAGGTCACATTCACCAGATCAACGAGGATACGTGGTAGGGCATCGCCGTCAACATCGATTCGCACACGCCGCTACTACTGCTGCCCCCATATCTTAGTTCAAGGAGATGTTTTAGCCAATTTTGTATTTTTCTATTATGATAATTTTAAATGTGTGTGTTTTCTTGCTTTGTTCGATGAAGTACCGTTTGTAAAGTGACGACTACACAATACCTACATCAGAGATGAAACAAAAAAGGTTAAATTAAAACTTATCGTTTTGGTTAGTAAAGCATCATGGCGCCAGTAATTCCCGAAGGATTGCGCAGAAGTGTAGCTAATATTAAACTCACATTACGCCAGTTATGTTTAAGTCCCATGTTTCTGGGCGCGAGTCTATTATTTTTGCCTGACCTGGGAATCGAACCTTGGGCCGCATGGTCAGCAATCGCGCAGGCGACCACTAACTAGTCATCTTCGTTAAGTAATTATTCATTCCGTAGAATATCAAAACTACGGGACATTCCACAGATCAACTCAAATGATCGCCACATAATAGGCGGATCGCCAAGGGGAGCCATTATATAATTTGTCAATTCATTTTTCTTGCGACGAAGCAATAATAGTTATAGTGATAGTTGTGAGACGAACATAAATAAAATTAGTAACATTGAGCTAATATTGATGGCACGGTTGGCGCAGTGGTTAAGCGATTGACTGCTGCACTGCGTGTCGCTGGTTCGATCCCCGCACGGAACGAATATTTGTAAGGCCTACAGGTAGTTGTTCCGGGGCTGGCTGTTTGTGTATGTGAGTTTAAATGTTTGTAAACACACCCTCGATACAGGAGAAATTCCTAGGGTGGAGCAACTTTATATATACAGTATGTTAGTTTAAACGAGGGAAATATTCAAACCGATGATACTAATAAAAATATAAACAAAAAAAAACACTGACAAATAACAGACAGAACCATACCAAAATTTTCGCAAATGACACGCAACGTGTATACACCCTTGCGCTAGCGACTTAATACTATCGCAGAACATATGAGCGGGTCAATGACTCTTAGGTATAATAAATTTTCCCTTCATACTTTAACCTTACCTGGCTTAGGACAGTCCAAAATATCTAGGCACTAAACAAAACATTAAAAATTCTTCTATGTACGTTATAGGTTTTTTTTACATATTTGGGACGAGAATCGAATACTGAATACCCTCCCTCAATATGTCCCTCGTTTAACCTAACATACTGTATATATATATATACTAGCTGTTACCCGCGACTTCGTACGCGTTATGTTCGCGATTTGCCTAGAATAGGTTTTTTAGTGAGGAGGTTCTTGATTCCAAATTTTTGTTTTGAATTCGTTACCTGATGTCTCCAGTATTAATACACCATCATCTGGCTAGTCTTTTTCCATCTATGTTGGGGTCGGCATTAAGTCCAACCGGATGCAGCTGAATACTTGGATTTTATATGGAAACGACTGCTTATCTGACTTCCACAACCCAGTTAGTACTGGGTTATACGACTGTCATCATCATCTTCCTGCCCTTGTCCCATGTTACTTGCGGTCGGCGCAACACTTTTTGTTCTTCCATGCTCCTCTGTCATTCGTCAAGCTATCATTTACTCCTTTTTATTTCATATTATTTCTCACACAATCTATTCATCGTTTTCTAGGTCTTCCTCTCCGTACCTATCCATCAACATTTATTTTCATCACTTTTTTTGTTTAAATTATAATCAACTCTGATACACGCAATCTTTTTTCCTTCTTCTTCACAGCCCTGCATTCTGATCCCCTCCTTCCCTTTTACACTACTAAACCGCACCACTGGTGGTGTCGTGATCCACACAATACGACAGGTCTAATCACAGACTTGTATATTTTACCCTTTAACTTGAAGGGCATCCGTGGGTCGCTAGTTATACGACTGTCAAAGATCTACAAATGACAGCCGGTACCAACGAATTAGCGTGCTCTCCGTGGCACAATGGAAACTCGGTACGTAATCGGTGGTCTCCATCCATGGACCAACCTAGGCAAACGCAACTTAACCTGAAGATCGACCCTAGCGATCTAAATTGATTTTATATGATTATTTTTCATTTGAAAGAACTTCTTTCAAGTGTAATCTCCATCTCAATGTTTACAAACCCCTTTTCATTCAGATGGAAAATCATCAAATGACCCCTCCCGCTCTGGGTGGAGCGGAAGGGAGTGTCAGACGACTTGTACTGACTAAAACCCTTCCATGTTCCTTCTCAGACATTTGTGTTTCAGGACCACGGTATCTCTTTCGAACAATCCCGCAGCCCCGGCAGGCATCGGCCCTTGGCTTGCCTTGACCCCTTCCGATTTGCTGACATCTCTTTTAGGCGCGCGTGTAACACGAACGTCCCGTCGCCACGGCCTGTCGTCGTAAGACGGACGGATTATATGCAAGCCCTTAGTCAAAATAACACCCGGGCGTTTCCTCCCGCCCGGTCCGGTGCAGGAACTTCCCGAAACAACCGGGCCCGGTGAGGACCTGCGGCAGGTGGAACGTGAGGGCGCCGTGGCGCCTCTCCAGCCACTTCTTAAAGAAAGTTAGACTTATTACCACTATTATGGCGTGCCCTGACCCCAACAAAAATAAGGGTAGAATTTTCAAAAATAGTAAACATTCATGTGAAAATTACAAATAGCCCACTAAACTTAACATCAAACACACTTGGAGGTGGAATTTCCAAAAATACCTTTCTACCTAACTAAGCACTGGCGAGATTTAAAGTTCAATAGTTCAAAAGTAGAAGTAGTTCTTGAGTGATTAATCAGTGAGTAAATAGTATTGCGGTGTCATGTATAAATGAAACTAATATTATGTCCTAATCCAGATCATACCTGTCTCTCTTGTGGCTTTGATCCAAATCCGTTTAGCTGTTTAGGCGTGAAAAGTTAAAACAGACTGATATTTATAGACCGTTTATACTGTATCGTTGGTCTAGTGGTCGGAAACGCTACTACTGTGTATAAGGTCCTTGGTTCGATACACAACGCCGGGCGGTGTTTTATTTATTTTTTATTTTTCGTTTGATTATAATAAGCTCGACCGTTATTACATGGCACTTAAACATAACTGGCGAAATGTGGGTGTACTAAATGGACACACCTCTGCCAAACCCTTAAGCGATTACAGGCGTGATCTTACGTGACTGCTGTTATTATCTGGTGCTTGCATGGCACCTGTGTCTTTGCCAGTTTTCAGCAGAGCAGCACGGGTCGCACCATTGACCAAGTAATACCTACTTACTTACATGTTAGCGAAGTCATTCAAGATTAACAATGTATTTCTGTGATTTAAAATTTTAACGCTGGCGCGACGATATTTATAGGCGTTTGTGAGAGATTGGCTGGTCAAAACATGCGGGGAACCTCAAGCAGCGTTAATAAAGTTTTAGGGGTATGAGGAACAGGGTGTAAAGTTCCTCGATACTCCTTAGAAAAGGAAGGATCCCTGGATCCTCCGACCAGGCAGGTGTTATGTCTGGTGGGCAACTGCTCGATAGTTGTTATCGGGTTTCTCTATATATACTGAAGTCGATGTAAACTTTGCTTGTAGGATATTGATGTTAGTTCCTCCGTAGTGTCGTAGATGGCGCTGTAGTAGTTTTTGTAGTATGTTACTTTTTGTGGTCGCTACAAAGTAAACTTATCGGTAACCATATGTTCGAGTCATTTGGGATTGAAACTTTGGGACCGTGGGGTCCGAGTACTCATTGCTCACAGCCTTTTTAACGAAATTGCTACACTCATAGCTTATGATTTCTGAGAACCAAGATCTGGCTTTTGCCAGAGGCTAAGTATTACTATACATCACCCAGGTAATGTGCCAGCCCATGTTCACTTTTGGGCACATTAGGTACCAGTTTTTTTATAAGTTTGTGGGAATGGAATAGATGATTGTTTAACTATTCTTTACATGGGTCAAAATAACTAAAAGGATGTATAAAACTATTTGGTAATGATTAGAAAATCTTAAAGCATTTAAAAAAAAATACAAAATACTTTACAAATTTACGTTACAAAAAAAAACCAGTTGGGGCTCGAACCATGGTCATTCTTGGAAATCATACAGTATAAAAAAATAAAATACAAAAAGTGAATTTCATACTGGCTCAGGTTTGATCCTGGAACTTGCGATTCGAGCGGCCGCTTAACCGTCGGGCTACTTACTTCGGTGACAATTAGTTTAAAATAGCCGTTCTATTCTAATGCTTGTTATGACAATTGTCAGTTGTCAAACAGTTAAGGAGTGCGGACATAATGCAATATTGCTCACCTCCTAAAGTTATTAGCGTGATAATATATAGCCTATGTCCTTCCCCAGGTTTAAATCTATCTTCTTGCCAAATTCCATTAAGATCCGATCAGCCGTTTAGTCGTGAAAAGGCAACAAACAAACAAACTAACAAACAAACAAACAGAGTGACTTTCGCATTTATAATATTAACTAGCTGTTACCCGCGACTTCGTACGCGTTATGTTCGCGATTTGCCTAGAATAAGTTTTTTAGTGAGGAGGTTCTTGATTCCAAATTTTTGTTTTGAATTCGTTACCTGATGTCTCCAGTATTAATACACCATCATCTGGCTAGTCTTTTTCCATCTATGTTGGGGTCGGCATTAAGTCCAACCGGATGCAGCTGAATACTTGGATTTTATATGGAAACGACTGCTTATCTGACTGACACAACACAAGTTAGTACTGGGTTATACGACTGTCATCATCATCTTCCTGCCCTTGTTCCATGTTACTTGCGGTCGGCGCAACACTTTTTGTTCTTCCATGCTCCTCTGTCATTCGTCAAGCTAAGCACTGGCGAGATTTAAAGTTCAATAGTTCAAAAGTAGAAGTAGTTCTTGAGTGATTAATCAGTGAGTAAATAGTATTGCGGTGTCATGTATAAATGAAACTAATATTATGTCCTAAGCCAGATCATACCTGTCTCTCTTGTGGCTTTGATCCAAATCCGTTTAGCTGTTTAGGCGTGAAAAGTTAAAACAGACTGATATTTATAGACCGTTTATACTGTATCGTTGGTCTAGTGGTCGGAAACGCTACTACGGCGTTGTGTATCGAACCCAGGACCTTATACACAGGTCCTGGGTTCGATACACAACGCCGGGCGGTGTTTTATTTGTTTTTTTATTTTTCGTTTGATTATAATAAGCTCGACCCTTATTACATGGCACTTAAACATAACTGGCGAAATGTGGGTGTACTAAATGGACACACCTCTGCCAAACCCTTAAGCGATTACAGGCGTGATCTCACGTGACTGCTGTTATTATCTGGTGCTTGCATGGCACCTGTGTCTTTGCCAGTTTTCAGCAGAGCTGTCGCACGGGTCGCACCATTGACCAAGTAATACCTACTTACTTACATGTTAGCGAAGTCATTCAAGATTAACAATGTATTTCTGTGATTTAAAATTTTAACGCTGGCGCGACGATATTTATAGGCGTTTGTGAGAGATTGGCTGGTCAAAACATGCGGGGAACCTCAAGCAGCGTTAATAAAGTTTTAGGGGTATGAGGAACAGGGTGTAAAGTTCCTCGATACTCCTTAGAAAAGGAAGGATCCCTGGATCCTCCGACCAGGCAGGTGTTATGTCTGGTGGGCAACTGCCCGATAGTTGTTATCGGGTTTCTCTATATATACTGAAGTCGATTTTGCTTGTAGGATATTGATGTTAGTTCCTCCGTAGTGTCGTAGATGGCGCTGTAGAGTATGTTACTTTTTGTGGTCGCTACAAAGTAAACTTATCGGTAACCATATGTTCGAGTCGTTTGGGATTGAAACTTTGGGACCGTGGGGTCCGAGTACTCATTGCTCACAGCCTTTTTAACGAAATTGCTACACTCATAGCTTATGATTTCTGAGAACCAAGATCTGGCTTTTGCCAGAGGCTAAGTATTACTATACATCACCCAGGTAATGTGCCAGCCCATGTTCACTTTTGGGCACATTAGGTACCAGTTTTTTTATAAGTTTGTGGGAATGGAATAGATGATTGTTTAACTATTGTTTACATGGGTCAAAATAACTAAAAGGATGTATAAAACTATTTGGTAATGATTAGAAAATCTTAAAGCATTTAAAAAAAAATACAAAGCACTTTACAAATTTACGTTACAAAAAAAACCAGTTGGGGCTCGAACCATGGTCATTCTTGGAAATCATACAGTAT
Organism: Cerastis leucographa; assembly: GCA_963082945.1. NCBI lineage: Eukaryota > Metazoa > Arthropoda > Insecta > Lepidoptera > Noctuidae > Cerastis > Cerastis leucographa. The sequence goes on from OY720365.1 coordinate 526,273, forward strand.
TAAAAAACAAAATAAAATACAAAAAGTGAATTTCATACTGGCTCAGGTTTGATCCTGGAACATGCGATTCGAGCGGCCGCTAAACCGTCGCGCTACTTACTTCGGTGACAATTGGTTTAAAATAGCCGTTCTATTCTAATGCTTGTCATGACAATTGTCAGTTGTCAAACAGTTAAGGAGTGCGGACATAATGCAATATTGCTCACCTCCTAAAGTTATTAGCGTGATAATATATAGCCTATGTCCTTCCCCAGGTTTAAATCTATCTTCTTGCCAAATTCCATTAAGATCCGATCAGCCGTTTAGTCGTGAAAAGGTAACAAACAAACAAACTAACAAACAAACAAACAAACAAACAAACAGAGTGACTTTCGCATTTATAATATTAGTATGGATAATATATAAATATATATAATATATAAAATATATTATATATATATATATATATATATATATATATATATATATATATATATATATTATATATATATATTATATATATATAGTATGGATAAAAGGGAAGAGGATAAGAGGTAAAATAGCGGTTGAAAGTTTGTATGAAAATGACATTTTTGCCCATGGAAAATGCATGGCAAGGCAATGAATAGTTATATGCTCGTACTGGCTTATTGAATTGTAAAATAATAATAGTTTATTAATCCATTATCGTTACATTACACACAAGAACAAAACTAATTAGTAAAAATCATTTAAAACACTTCATCATCTTTATCATCATTTTAGATATTCCATGATTATCGGCTAGATAAATCTAGAAAAATACGACTATTATAGTAATTATATAAAAGATTTTTTTTCTAATCGTAATTTATTTTTTTCAAGATGGCTGACGCCTATATTAATAACAATAAGCTACTGTATGGCGACAGGTAATAAAACTCGTCTCGTCATATTTCTCTTATTGTTCTGAAGACAACTATTTATGTTCTTTGATCATTCGTATGCCATTGTCACGAAATACAACTACAATGCGACAAGCAACAAGCAAGGCCCTGTTTGTGAAAACATCCGCGTTTGATTTCACAAAAAGGGCCTAGTTGATTACAGTTGACGACTAAATTGCTTGTTATGTCGCACTGCACACAAAACGAATACACTTGTCTCGATGCAACTGCCCCGGCTTACTCACGAGTAACCTGCTTCGAGTTCACAAGTATGTGTGAGCTAATTCCGACCATTTATTTGTTCTTAGTTGAAATACTGTATGAAGGTACTATGAAGGAATAATAGAAGAGGATGGAAGTATATGAAAAAGTGAACATTTCATTTTATTCGTGACCATTTTTTTTCCGTTGCGTGTACCTTGAACTATTTCTACGTTTCAAGGTGTCGCCGTGAAATTCGGTCCATGACACGTGAAATCAGTAGTGGGCGGTAATTAAATATTTGTAGATACTAAATTCAGTTACTCATCATCATCATATGCCTAGCCTTTTTCCAAACTATCTTGGGGTCGGCTTCCAGTCTAACCGGATGCAACTCAGTACTAGTATTTTACATGAAGTGACTGCCTATCTGACCTCCACAACCCAGTAACTGGGTAGTACGGTACTTTGGACTTTTAGCTTCTGACTACTCGTAACGACTGTCAAAGATCTAACGTGCTTTCCGAGGCACGGAGGAAACTCGGTATGTAATTATGGTCACCCATCCACGGACCAACCTCGGCAAGCACGGCTTAATCTTAAAGATTGACCCATGTGGCTGGTTTTATTTAGCCACAGCTTCCTTAAAAAAATTAAAATAAAGTCTTCAGAGTTACTGAATATCTGAAAAATAACCTATTATATGCTTCGACAACAGGTATCAACTCAGTTAAGTTCTGTTAGCCTACATAATCCCACAACTGGGCATAGGCTCCCACATGACATCCGGTTCACTAGACGTTCAATTTACTGTGCTAATTTAAATAAATGCTTTCTTCTACAAAAAAAACCAGGTTCAAACTAAACTTTAATGCAACAGTCTACAGAGACCTAGTTGAGTCGATGGTATATCATTAGAATTAGTACTGCTGATATTATCATCATTAGAATTGCTATGTCCCATCGATTAACTAAGAATGGTGGCTGTGGTAACAAACCATCATCAATCACGATGTTCGGATATACCAATGTACTAAAATTCTCCTCTTACGATGTCCAAACATATTTTTACCAATACATTTGTAACAAACTGGAAAACCGATAGAGAATAAAGGACACAAAATAAAAAATGAAACATTTTGGGTGTCAGAAAACTCGTCAGCACTCCACAGATCAAAAGTGTCGGACAGCAGACTATAGTGGCTACCTTTAGGTGACGAGAGTTCGCCTTCTATCGCAATATCACCAGCAGAAACCAATTACACGTAGTTCGCGCTAAAAGCCCCCAGCATCAATTAGGTAACTCGGTGGCTCTGTGCCAGCGACACCGTGTCTCGCTGAGTCGACACGCTTCACTCCCTAAGCACCACTTGAACACTATTCCCCCAGTTTTTTTGCAGCACGGAGCAGTTGGAAAGCGCTCTAATGGGTGAGTGGAATAGCTTTGGATTGAGCAGTGTATCGGACTGTGATGCAGCAGTTTTTTTGGTGGAAATGTATCCGCCATTTTGGAGTGGTAGACTTTTTTTGCTAAACTAGTGACAAGACCGTTTTACAGTATTAGGTTTTATTGTTCACTTTGTGATCAAACCTTTATTAGGTAAATACCTACTAAAACTAAATAGTTTTAAGCAAATATTTGTAACATTAGTCATACAAAGAGCATTTTGTTATTATTTTGAGTCTCCAAATCTCCATCACAAAAAAGTCCATGTATTTTATTATGTAATAGGGGCGAGCCTATTGCCATCAATCGGGCACATATCCTGATAGAAAAACCTAATAACACTTTGCCTGACATGGAATCGAAACCAGGTCCTCATGCTCAGCACCACTACAACAACAAGGTAGTCTTGTTAGCATATTTTGGTATGATAAAAGTGAAAAACTATTCTCGCAATATCTAAAAGGCTAATAAGTATTGTTATTGTAAGTATCTAATTTTAACTGTAGCTCTACAGTGCTACGGCGTAGCTGCATAGCCAAGATGCTACGCCGTAGCATGCAATCATTCTCTAGGAAACTTTTATTACATTACCTGTGTATAAGTTTTATCTTGTCATGACTAGTAATGACTTTTACCTAACATACGATAATTTCTTGATCAGGGCTTATTTTTAGTTATGCGTAACTGGTGGACAAAGGTCACCCTAATATATCGCCAGTATTCTCTACGTTTTCAATTTATGGTTTACTAGCTGTTACCCGCGACTTCGTACGCGTTAGGGTCACCTCACACCGAGACGCGACGCTGCGCGCACATTTTAAAGAGCGATTCAAAATTTAACTTTATTTTCTACACGAATAGATACACATTTCGTTGTGAGAATACGTTGAATATCCATACTATCCATACTATATATATATAATATATATATATTATATATATATATTATATATATATAGTATGGATAGTATGGATATTCAACGTATTCTCACAACGAAATGTGTATCTATTCGTGTAGAAAATAAAGTTAAATTTTGAATCGCTCTTTAAAATGTGCGCGCAGCGTCGCGTCTCGGTGTGAGGTGACCCTAACGCGTACGAAGTCGCGGGTAACAGCTAGTAAACCATAAATTGAAAACGTAGAGAATACTGGCGATATATTAGGGTGACCTTTGTCCACCAGTTACGCATAACTAAAAATAAGCCCTGATCAAGAAATTATCGTATGTTAGGTAAAAGTCATTACTAGTCATGACAAGATAAAACTTATACACAGGTAATGTAATAAAAGTTTCCTAGAGAATGATTGCATGCTACGGCGTAGCATCTTGGCTATGCAGCTACGCCGTAGCACTGTAGAGCTACAGTTAAAATTAGATACTTACAATAACAATACTTATTAGCCTTTTAGATATTGCGAGAATAGTTTTTCACTTTTATCATACCAAAATATGCTAACAAGACTACCTTGTTGTTGTAGTGGTGCTGAGCATGAGGACCTGGTTTCGATTCCATGTCAGGCAAAGTGTTATTAGGTTTTTCTATCAGGATATGTGCCCGATTGATGGCAATAGGCTCGCCCCTATTACATAATAAAATACATGGACTTTTTTGTGATGGAGATTTGGAGACTCAAAATAATAACAAAATGCTCTTTGTATGACTAATGTTACAAATATTTGCTTAAAACTATTTAGTTTTAGTAGGTATTTACCTAATAAAGGTTTGATCACAAAGTGAACAATAAAACCTAATACTGTAAAACGGTCTTGTCACTAGTTTAGCAAAAAAAGTCTACCACTCCAAAATGGCGGATACATTTCCACCAAAAAAACTGCTGCATCACAGTCCGATACACTGCTCAATCCAAAGCTATTCCACTCACCCATTAGAGCGCTTTCCAACTGCTCCGTGCTGCAAAAAAACTGGGGGAATAGTGTTCAAGTGGTGCTTAGGGAGTGAAGCGTGTCGACTCAGCGAGACACGGTGTCGCTGGCACAGAGCCACCGAGTTACCTAATTGATGCTGGGGGCTTTTAGCGCGAACTACGTGTAATTGGTTTCTGCTGGTGATATTGCGATAGAAGGCGAACTCTCGTCACCTAAAGGTAGCCACTATAGTCTGCTGTCCGACACTTTTGATCTGTGGAGTGCTGACGAGTTTTCTGACACCCAAAATGTTTCATTTTTTATTTTGTGTCCTTTATTCTCTATCGGTTTTCCAGTTTGTTACAAATGTATTGGTAAAAATATGTTTGGACATCGTAAGAGGAGAATTTTAGTACATTGGTATATCCGAACATCGTGATTGATGATGGTTTGTTACCACAGCCACCATTCTTAGTTAATCGATGGGACATAGCAATTCTAATGATGATAATATCAGCAGTACTAATTCTAATGATATACCATCGACTCAACTAGGTCTCTGTAGACTGTTGCATTAAAGTTTAGTTTGAACCTGGTTTTTTTTGTAGAAGAAAGCATTTATTTAAATTAGCACAGTAAATTGAACGTCTAGTGAACCGGATGTCATGTGGGAGCCTATGCCCAGTTGTGGGATTATGTAGGCTAACAGAACTTAACTGAGTTGATACCTGTTGTCGAAGCATATAATAGGTTATTTTTCAGATATTCAGTAACTCTGAAGACTTTATTTTAATTTTTTTAAGGAAGCTGTGGCTAAATAAAACCAGCCACATGGGTCAATCTTTAAGATTAAGCCGTGCTTGCCGAGGTTGGTCCGTGGATGGGTGACCATAATTACATACCGAGTTTCCTCCGTGCCTCGGAAAGCACGTTAGATCTTTGACAGTCGTTACGAGTAGTCAGAAGCTAAAAGTCCAAAGTACCGTACTACCCAGTTACTGGGTTGTGGAGGTCAGATAGGCAGTCACTTCATGTAAAATACTAGTACTGAGTTGCATCCGGTTAGACTGGAAGCCGACCCCAAGATAGTTTGGAAAAAGGCTAGGCATATGATGATGATGAGTAACTGAATTTAGTATCTACAAATATTTAATTACCGCCCACTACTGATTTCACGTGTCATGGACCGAATTTCACGGCGACACCTTGAAACGTAGAAATAGTTCAAGGTACACGCAACGGAAAAAAAATGGTCACGAATAAAATGAAATGTTCACTTTTTCATATACTTCCATCCTCTTCTATTATTCCTTCATAGTACCTTCATACAGTATTTCAACTAAGAACAAATAAATGGTCGGAATTAGCTCACACATACTTGTGAACTCGAAGCAGGTTACTCGTGAGTAAGCCGGGGCAGTTGCATCGAGACAAGTGTATTCGTTTTGTGTGCAGTGCGACATAACAAGCAATTTAGTCGTCAACTGTAATCAACTAGGCCCTTTTTGTGAAATCAAACGCGGATGTTTTCACAAACAGGGCCTTGCTTGTTGCTTGTCGCATTGTAGTTGTATTTCGTGACAATGGCATACGAATGATCAAAGAACATAAATAGTTGTCTTCAGAACAATAAGAGAAATATGACGAGACGAGTTTTATTACCTGTCGCCATACAGTAGCTTATTGTTATTAATATAGGCGTCAGCCATCTTGAAAAAAATAAATTACGATTAGAAAAAAAATCTTTTATATAATTACTATAATAGTCGTATTTTTCTAGATTTATCTAGCCGATAATCATGGAATATCTAAAATGATGATAAAGATGATGAAGTGTTTTAAATGATTTTTACTAATTAGTTTTGTTCTTGTGTGTAATGTAACGATAATGGATTAATAAACTATTATTATTTTACAATTCAATAAGCCAGTACGAGCATATAACTATTCATTGCCTTGCCATGCATTTTCCATGGGCAAAAATGTCATTTTCATACAAACTTTCAACCGCTATTTTACCTCGTTGGGGGTAAATTAAACTAAAAGTTTGTAAATACTTGACACTGTTTCTCTTTTCCTACTCAACTTACAACTTCTCAAAAAAGTTATGCGTTAACTATATACCGATAAGCTTCAATTAGCTACTATACCGCCCGGTACTAATACTACAAAGAAACACAGCCACAGCATTGCCTAATGCTAATAGTATATTGTGTATTAAGGGCGGTAAGTAAGGAATTACGATCGAGGCTCTAGTAGAAGCCCGAAGTCGAAGACTGAGGGCTTTCTGAGTCGAGGTTCGTGATTCCCGTACCGCCCGTGAAACATACAATGTTTTTCATCACATTTGCGAGTTAATAATTATGAATATACACAAGTCAGCACATATTATTACGAAATACGTGAACTGATTTGCGGATGGCGGGCTGTTTGCCCACACCACAGATTATACAAATGTTTTGTTCAGAAACGTTAAAGGCAAATACTTACCTAGGTATACAGCCAAGAGGGAGTATAAAAAAAAACGACGTTTTGATACAAAAAACTATCGATTATTTAGATTTTAGAACATTAGTTGAGTAATTAAATAACATGTAGCGAGATTGAATGAAATTCCTGTTTAAATAACATTTTCAGACAATTTTTCAATTGCGTGTAAACTCCTTGCTTGAACTTACAGGACCTGTGTGCTGTCATGCTGTGCTGTAAATTAAAAAAAAATTACTTACCGCCCTAGGGTTTTATAAGGGGCATTACAGCCAAGTTAAACTGTATGTTATGACACTGTTTACGTGCAAGTGTGATGAAAAAATAGTTATAAGCATGCGGTCCGCAAACTAAACCGTCCAATATACTCGTATACTTGCATAAGAAGGTAAGTAATTTCTTTATCACTTTCAAGTCGTAACATAGATTAGGCAGACTGCGTCGTATCGCATTGCAGAAACCCTGCTGAACCACTTTCTTACAACATTGTGTATGAACAAATACCACTTGACAGGCGGCCGAGCAAATATGCGCAGGCCTCATTGATTTAGACTGGATAGAGTAGAAATCCAAATTCGAATCTGACTAAAACAATTTGCGTTGCGGCGCAGCCTGCCACATCCCCTAATGTGCTTAATTTGCGCGTAGCTTAAGGTTGAATTTCACGCCATAAAACGACAATGATGGCTTCTACCACAGTGACGGAATTGTTGTTGACAAAAAGGGTAAACCTATTCCGAGGGCGACTGTGTACACATACAGGGGGTACTTGTGGTACACATGCCAGTAAGTGGTTCTGTAAATGAGTGTGTTCCCTCTCTCGTTTGGTTTGACTAATTGGCTCCACAGCGGTGGCGCGGCCGGCTGCACAGATTGCCGGCACACCTTCCTTACATCCTTAGCACTCGGCAAGCAGCTGCCGAGCTCACGTTTGGCAGCTTAGCTGTGCCACTGAGTAGGAATTTACAGAAGATTCGTTGTTGGTTTTTGTATAAATATCAACCATTAAGGGGGCGATTTAAGTTTCTTCTTCTTTGTGAATTCTGTTTGGCATATGAGAGACAACATTGTGACATTAGTCTTCAACTATTATCACGGTTTGATTCATTTATCTGCCTCATGTTCACTCCTTTTAATACAAAGATCTCTTAGCGCGTGGCTATAATATAAACTTACTTCAGTATTTAAGTTTTTGAATACAATTTCAAAGTGGTAAACCAAAACCAACAACTTAACACCCCTGTCAACATCATAATAGCCTTCATCAAAATATCCTTGAAATACAAGTAGTTGAGAGTACTTCTGTTAGTGTCGTTTGGGTAAGCAATATGAGAACCAGTCCGGGTGCGCGTGAAAGTTCCGGTTTCTCCCAGTAGTAAGAACAGTGGGTTTTTAGTCATTTGAAGTTCGACATAACCCCCCCAGACAAAGGGTAACCATGAGGATTTTCCCACTCACAAAACAAGGTAATATGAGAACCCCTGCGCCACATTTTGTATGGAGTTGGCTTACTGTTCCTCTGCGACACTATGCTACACACTTGGTGTTGGTTGAAGTACCTCTAGAGTTACGAGTATGTTGTGGCTAATATTTATTGTGGTGTTAGTTACCTCATACGACACAATTTATACGAGTATTTTTGTTGTACTTTCGTTTTTGTGACGAATTTTTGTTACTACTGAAGTCCTGACGCTTAATATTTTCTACAAACGCGTAAGTACCTACTTTCAGGGTATTTTGTCAGCCAGTAATTTAAGCTCTACGACGTTGTTTTTATTCTCGAATAACCTTTAAAAGAAACCTAGTACTAGTTACTACAACTTCTTCCCAAGTTGAACACTTTCAAAACCGAAAACTTATTCAAATATGACAAGTGGTGGCAAACTTTGCACGAACTGCGATACATTATAAACCGCTTAAAGACTGACCGCGACGGAGCGATGGCCGTGCGATACTAATACTAAGATGGTAAAACTTTTGGAGAATAATAGCATGTGGCAAAAGAACATCGAATTAGCTCACACATACTTGCGAATTCGAAGCAGGTTACTCGTAAGTAAGCCGGGCGGCATCGAGAACTTTTGAAGAACAGCATGTGGCAAAAGAACATCGAAGGGCTCTTCCTGTCCAAATACGAAGTTGCTTGTCATCTGTTATAATGAAAGAAGACAGCAAATTCCCTTGAAGTGTAGTAATCCAACCTATAGGTAATTACACGATGGCCTTGAATGAAACTTGCATACACAAGTGAAGATACAAAAAACGGCCAAGTACGAGTCCGACTCGCGCAGGAAGGGTTCCGTACCATTATTTTTAAAAACGAGCAAAAAAAAACACTTTTTTGAATGGGAGCCCCCCTTAAATATTTATTTTATTCTGTTTTTAGTATTTGTTGTTATAGCGGCAAGAGAAATACATAATCTGTAGAAATTTCAACTGGCTAGCTATCACGGTTCATGAGATACAGCTTGGTGACAGACGGACGGACGGACGGACAGCGAAGTCTCAGTAATAGGGTCCCGTTTGTCCCTTTGGGTACGGAACCCTAAAAAGGAGGAGTATCCTCCTCCTTTTTAGGGTTCCGAACACTCAACAGTGGATAAGAACCAGGCTGTCGCTTGTGAGGATGATGAGCGGCATGGGACAAACATCTTAAGGTCCAAAAGCTTTCAGTCTACACACAGATTAATAAGAGATACAAAACTATCACTCAATGACTAAAGTGTTCTCCACTTACCCAAAATGTTTTTGTTCAATATCCTTCATTTTACAGTTGAAGTCGGACACTTTTGGACTTAACCGATAAGTGAAAAGTTTGATTAGGACCAATTTTACCATTGGTATCCCACAGAAAAACAACAAATTGCACTTCAATAGTAATTACTTTACTTCATTAAGACTGTAAAAATAAAGTATAAACGTGCTATCAGAAACTCTTCTCCGTGAACCGCGCGTTAATCGCCGTATCTGAACTCAGTCTTGTACTCACCGTTCTCTCAAAGTGTGAACTAAAGGTTTTAGTAGTTAAGCGAGGTTTTAGTTAAAAGAACTTGTTCGTTCACCGACACCTCCATTACAAGGATTAAGAATTCTTCAACTTGTTCTAGTTGCAAATATATTTAAGTAAACGGTAAGCTTGTTTGCGCTGTGAGGTGGGCTCTAAGAAGATTTTCACTGAGATAGGTACAAAGTTGCTGAAGACTTGCCACTCCTGAAAACTTAGTAAAGTTTGAATTGACCACAATTTATTTCTGAGACTGCACAGTGTAGGTACAAAGGATTTAAAAATACCCTTAACTAAGCCGAAAGGCACTTGGCACTTCTCCCCGTCATTGTGATATTTTTTTTGTTCTGGACCATACCTGGGAACCTTCTTACTACGATATTGGATTTCAAAGCTCCAACTTTTCCACATTTTTTTTTTAATACTAGTTTTTAATTTTGTACCTTTAAATAAAGGGTGTAAAACACCTCATAACGAAGCCGAAAGGCACTGGTTCTCCCTGTCATTGTGATCATTTTTTTGTTCTTCCCCATACCTGGGAACCTTCTAGTTACGGAGATATTAGGGGCCAAAGTTCCAACTTTTTGACAAGTATTTTTTTATATACAAGTTTTTCATGTAAGATTTTTACTTTAAACACCTCCACGACCCCCGTACTATTCATCCGTCCAACAGCACAATGTTTTGAGTGCGTTACATTGAGTTCTACCACAAAACATGATTTTTTTGTGTTTGTTTTTTATGTCGTTTCTCAGCAATAATTTTTGCGTAAAGTTACTTAGTTTCATGTACAGAATGCTTGGTTGACGGCTTCGTGATGAGGTGATTTACACGGTGTAGGTACTTTCCTGACCCGTATACTATTCAATGCATCAGCGCAATGTTTTGAGTGCGATACATTGAGTTTTACCACAGTGTCTCTCTACCCATGCAAAGAAGTCGTTAGTTTTTGTATAAATGTATGTCGCAAAATGAGAGTATACCCAATTCTGGTCTTCAGGAGAGCTTGAAATCTGATGGTATCGACCAATATTGAAAACTGATAACATTAACATTGGCTACACCGTGGTCGTCCGCAGCACTCATTAACACACACGACTGTTAATCACCGCACAACCGCCGAGCGCTGACCGAGTACGTAGATATTTGATACTACATGCGCTCACCAAGCGCCACTCACACCAACATCGACACTGCTTTGATGCTACAAGATGACTGGAAAACGTTCTTGTGCTTTCAGTGAAAGAAAGGTTAACAGTAAGAGAAGTACACCTGTTACACCTGAGATTATACTCAGTAAGAACGAAGCTCACATACACTTTGCTACTTTTGATTATCCTAATATTGGAGAGAATAATAGTTAGAGTTTGTTACTAGTCGGTGTGCAGTGCTCCGCTAGCCCACTTCTCTTACTGGCTGCATAAGCAACGCAAGTAGTAGCTTTGCTTTGCTAGTAGTTATAGTCTTTCGAGACCATTGTTTATATGAAAATTTTTGTTTTTTTTTTTGTCTGTTGTATGTGTCGTCCACAAATATCGAGATATTTATGTTTGTCCCAGCTTTTGAACATATTCCAGATAAAACATATTCACTGAAAGACTATTGTCAAAAAACGGACTTAATTTGTTCCGTTAGATAGTCACAATAGCAATTCAAATCCTATTTCAATTCAGTTTACATTCATGAATACTTTTTACCAATATACATCCCTAAAACCAACAGCCGTAAACAAAACGAGATAACACCGTTTCAAACGAAACATGATTCAAATAAGATAATTTAATAGTTGTCCGTTTAATAAATATAAATCATCCCACTGCGCCTGCACGTCTAGTGCGCTGTTGTGTAAATAAATGTTTCACAATATTCAAATCCAATTAGTCATCATCATCATTCATCATTTCAGCCGAAAGACGTCCACTGCTGGACATAGGCCTCCCCCAAGTGTCGCCAGATTGACCGGTCCCGTGCGACACGCATCCAGCGGATCCCCGCAACCTTCACCAGGTCATCGGTCCACCTAGTGGGAGGCCTTCCAACGCATCGTCTCCCGGTTCGCGGTCGCCATTCCAGAACTTTTCGGCCCCATCGGCCATCTGTTCTGCGAGCAATGTGCCCTGCCCACTGCCACTTAAGTTTGGCAATTCTTCGGGCTACGTCGGTAACCTTGGTTCTCTTGCGGATGTCCTCATTTCTGATTTGATTATCCTCATACATGGTCTCCACTTCGTCGTCGGGGCGTGCCGAGGTCGGGGCGTAGACCTGTATGACCTTCAGCGAATATCTTGAGGATATTCTGAGTATCAGGTACGCCACCCTGGTCGACACACTCTCTATCTTCACCACGTTATTCACAAGGGACTTGTGGACGATAAACCCAACACCACCCTGGGACTGCCGGTCACCCTCTCGGAAATAGAGTAGGTTGCCGGATTTCAGGATCATCGTGTCCTCCCCCTCTCTTCGGACTTCAGATAATCCTACAATACTCCATCGCAACCTGCTCAATTCCTCTTCGAGTTCGGTTATCTTCTCGTCAGTTCGGAGTGTTCGCGTGTTGTATGTTGCCAGGTCAAGTCGTCGGTATAGGCAGCCGGATCTCTTCCGGAGATTCTTCGCACCCCTTGCCACGCCATTACCTCGACCGCTACCATAGTCGAGGGTGGACGGGCTGCCGGGTACTAGGGGCCATTTTTGTATTGCGCTCATTAGGGGGGGTTTTTGCCATAATCGCCACGCTTGGCAGACGGGTTGGCGATCGCAGTACGGTTGTTGCAAAAAGCACAGAGAACGCTGCTGCCCATTCTCTGGCAAGTCCCTTAGTCGCCTCTTACGACACCCACGGGAAGATATGGGATGGTGCTATTCTTAACGTCCGACACCATACAGACAATCCAATTAGTATAAAAACTTTATTGCCAAAAATATAACAAAAAGGTTTTACATTGGCTCTTAACTAGGTAACGACGGTATCTTGGCCATTGGAAAAAAAGGTAAAATAAATTCGGTGGCAAAAAATATTCACGTGTAAGGATGTCTTATCCCGCTTATTATATTATATAGATAGAACGGCTATTGATATGCTGTAATGGCCGCCATCTTGGGAAAATTAAGGCGTAATCCAAATTGCTGGGAGGTAGATTGACCACTGTACCAATTACATTAATTCAGGTGAACCTTTCTACGTATTGAATTAATTCATCCTGTATGGTTTATTATATAGTATGGTGTATTTAGATTTTTTATCAAAGGAGACAGCTTATCATAATGCTAACGTTTTTTAATGATGTCCTTCCTAAGCTTTCTCTCAATACATATTTTTTATGTATAACACGATTCATTAATAAATCACTTGCTAGCATAATACATTGAATTTTCATTAATATTATTAGAAAAGTGAGCAAGTTAATAGGAAAAAAAATAAGGATAGCAAGTTAGTGAGATAATTGCAACAGTTATTTTCTCTTTTATGATCTTTATACTGTTGTAACAAGGTTGAAAATTGCGTGGTAGGGTAGATAGATTATGTGTGCCTATATAGCGATGCGTCTGGAGTCATAATTTAGTTCTTTATGTTCCGTATAACGTTGTCATAAGGTTGGTTATTGCGTGAATGACGGACGGATATGGTTGCGGGCACGGCAATGTGTCTAAAACAATGGGAGGTCGTTAGCGGAGTGACGGGAGGGCTCTCATTCTGCTTGCGAGGTGTTCTAACCTTGAGAATACAAATGAAACACACTCGACTTCGGTTACACGATTGAAATCTTGTGAAGTATGAGAAGTGGCGACGGGGCTTGTGTTTCGTCACGGAGTTAGAAACGACGTACATTTTTCAAGAAGGTAGTAGTTTTTTTTCAAGAGAGGCAAGGAAGGGTTACTCTATTTATAGGGCTAGCTTGTGTTGTGTGTCTTTTATTCTGTGGTAAATGTATTTTCTATTTTTTCATCCAAATACTTAACACGATGCGACGTTTAATAACTTACAGAGATTGGTTAGATTGGATCTCAGTTTTATAATTCTCGTGTCCTATCACTTGGGACCTAAACAAATATCTGGCAAAATGTGGATGTACTGTGACACAACTAGACAAATTATGTAACTACTAGGTGTGATGTTATATAAACGGTTTTATTATTTCAGTTAATAAATTAGTTTTTATTCAATTGCTCTCTATACAGAGGTGTTTATTGGATTACAGCTCCCAATGTAAAGGGGTCCGTGAGCACATGATAGTTCGGGCGCGCAGCCAAAATCCCGCAAGTTAACATTTTCACAATTACCGCGACAATAGCCATCTAGTTAATTACGTTTCCCGTTGCCACCCATTTCCAACAGTTTCCTTTATAATGTTTTATACTGATGGCATTACCGTGAGGATTTATATTTGAACGCTTTTACCCACTTTTATTTAAACCCAAATAATGGTCCAGTCTATTCTTTGGGTTATTTAGGACATAGGCTACTTTTTATCCTTTTGGTATGTTCCGGTGCGGTGGGATAAATTACGAACTCCACGTGGGCGAACCCGGATAAAAGCCAAAAAGATTAAAGCATGTCTGTTACCTTGCCACAATTATGTGGCTTTAGACTTCTCTATGAATTTTCTAATATTATAAATATTTTGCTAAGATATCTATTTTCTATTTTGTAAGTTTATGGAACAAAATATTTTGCAAGATAAGAGCAACATGAAAGATTCAGAAAGAAATCTAAATGTTACTTTAGTGAGCCTAGTATAATAATATTCAAATTAAAATAACTTGAAAAAGCGAGGATATCCTGATTACTATTATTTTAACAGAATTTAGTATTTAACATGGAGCGACTGCCTATCTATATATATTAATAGATAGGCAGTCGCTCCATGCAAAGTACTGGTACTCAGCTGCATCCGGTTAGACTGGAAGCCGACCCGAACAAAGTTGCAAAAAAGCAGGCAGATGATAATAAAAGATATATTGAGTAATACGTATATGATAAAAGAAGAACATCTGTATCTTATCTGTCATTGTACTGATCCCATTTTTAGGGTTCCGTGCCCAAAGGGTCAAACGGGACCCTATTACTGAGACTTCACTGTCCATCCGTCCACCCGTCTGTCACCAGGCTGTATCTCATGAACCGTGATAGGTAGGCAGTTGAAATTTCTCCAGATTATGTATTTCTGTTGAGGCTATAAAAACAAATACGAAAAAACAGAATAAAATAAATATTTAAAGGGGCTCCCACACAAAAAAGTGTTTTTCTCTCATTTTTATAAATAATGGTATGGAACCTCGGATCCGTGCGCGAATCCAACTCGCACTTGGCCGGTTTTAAAAATCTAATGTCTAAAAAAAAAACATGTTTAATAAGTACTTTTTTAAGTATTAAATGCGAACCGTATTCTCCTTAATGTAGCTATTTTTGGCATAACTTGAAATAACAAGAAGCTGAATAAACTATAAGTTGGTAGAAGTTGGCGCGTTAGTTTGGGCAGACCCTAATTTACATAATCTTTGTTTTACGGTGTTTGCGAGAACTTCACCCCGTTTTTATTGAAATTAGTGAAAATTCTCTTTTGTTCATGTGTTCATTATTTAAATAGTTATTTAAATAATTCTCCTTTTAACATTGCACTTACTTTTCCGACTTAAAATGATAAGATTTTAAATAACATTATGCGCGTAATCCCGGAAGAGTTAGGCAGAGGTGCAGGTACCTAAGTGTACACCCACATTACATCAGTACCGTGTAACAGAGGCAAGCCTCTTACCATCAACAGGTCACAAATCCTCCATGACATGACTCCATCGCTGCTACTGAGAAATTCCTAATGAAAAAACTCAATAACGCTTTGCCCGACCTGGGAGTCGTACCGACGGTCTCATGGACAGCCTTCACCCTTGAGACCACTAACCAATGAGGCAGACTTAACGTTTTCTGGGTAGTGGTTTTGGTAACGCTATTTGTGATAATACAACCCGTAGTGTTTTACTGAAAAGACTGATGCCTATTTTGACGTCAGCACACATAAAGAATGGCACGATCTGTTTTGTGTAAGCCATTCAAGCTCAATATTTTATCTTACACCGGTCGATTGCATGAGCGGCAGAAACTATGCCTGTACGACATGCAAGTAATTAACTTATCGTAGATAATTTACTTAAAAAATCAAAAGAGTCTAAGTATACAAAAAAAAACCAGCTAAGTGCGAGTTGGACTCGCGCACAAAGGGTTCCGTACTATTATTTATAAAAACGAGCAAAAAGAAAACCTTTTTTGTATGGCAGCCCCCTTAAATATTTATTTTATTCTGTTTTTAGTATTTGTTGTTATAGCATCAACAGAAATACATAATGTGTAGAAATTTCAACTGGCTAACTATCACGGTTCATGAGATACAGCCTGGTGACAGACGGACAGCGAAGTCTCAGTAATAGGGACCCGTTTGACCCTTTGGGTACGGAATACTAAAAATGTATGTATAAAAACATACTACATTAAATAAGTGACACAAGTGTGGTCATCCGTGCTGTAACTATTATAAACAAAAGGTATATCCTGGCCACGACCGTCGCTCAAGCGTAGCGACAGCGGGGAAAAAAATGAAAGAAGTTAGCACGTGGCACAAGACACCGCGACGCAGAGCGAAGGTACGCGAGAGAAATCAAGTGAGGTGCGCGTATCTAAAGTCGCATCGAGCGAGAGCGAGAACAGGGCCTTAGTATATGTAAGACCTTGTTTCATAATATCACATATAATTAGGAGATTAAACGAACTTACCTGTAAGTGAAGTTCTATCTCAATTATACGAAGCTCCTTGTCCGAGACGGTTTACAGTGTAGTCACGGCCTTATTTGCCGGCACTGTCACATATTTTAAAGCTAATCAAAGCAAAAAAATCTTGTGTTTCTGAACGCACCTGTTAAAATCATTTCGTTTAAAGCGCATTTCATGAACAACAAATATATCTTTATAGGGAGGGTAAGAATTTACATTGGGAGGGAGTCCCGTCTCGGACAAGGAGCTTCGTATAATTGAGATAGAACTTCACTTACAGGTAAGTTCGTTTAATCTCCTAATTATACTCACTCCTTGTCCGAGACGGTTTACAGTGTAGATGTTTAAAGTCATGTTGTGAATGAAAGGCTGTTGTAATTGAAAGATAATTATTGGAAATTACAAAACATTACAAAAAATAATCTTAGGTACTAAGTTCTATTTAAAGTATTACAAACAGCATTACTAAAAGCTAGGGGGTCTTCTGTTACTGGTCTATTATAAAACCTAGCAAAGGTTGAGGATGTCCCTGACCATCCTGCCGTCCTTCTAATGAGGTCTATGCTAAGACCCGCCCTACGGGCCGCCGAAGTAGAAGCGTGTCTAGTGCTGTGTGCAGTAAACACGGAAGTATCTATACCTGCCTCATTTAATGTCAGTTTTATCCATCTACTAAGGGATTGAGAAGAGGCACTATGGTATGGTTTTTTGTATGTAATTATTAAGTTACCTATTTCTTTCCTAATGTCTTTAGTTACATTTAAATACGACTTAATTGTGTGTACTGGGCAGATTTCTAATTTACTAGTATAACTTTTTAAATGTAAACAGGGTTGAAATGAACTTTTACTTGAAGTTTTAATATTGTCAGGTACTTTTATTTGTACTCCATCAGCTAAAAATGTTATATTTTTAATTTTTATTAGTGATAGTGTTTGGACTCTATGCCCTGATGTTAAAGCCAAAATTGTTACCAATTTTCTTGTTAAGATATTTAATGAAAGATTTTCATTGGGGTACTTGGATGCTAGGTAATCCAATACCTTCCCCGGATCCCATGTAATACTGTATTTTGGGTTGGGAGGCTTCAGCCTAAATACTCCTTTGAAAAACCTTTTTAGTCTGTCGTCTGTACTAATTTTAGGCCCCATTATCATGGAGAGAGCAGATCTCGTGGTATTTAATGATCCATAAGACATTCCTTTATGGAAGGAGTCACTCAGAAATTTTAGTATAAAAGGAATGGATCCTTCATAAGGGTTAATCTTGTTAGTGTAACAGAACTCCCACCAAGCCTTGAGAGAGCAGTTATATTGTTTAACTGTGTTGCTTGAAATGGAATTAAGCATTATCCCAAGAGCGGAGTTTGGAGTTCCGCGCCTTACAAGTGCTTCGCTGATAGCAGCCCTGCAGCCAGGGTAAGATGGTGATACATAGGATGGGGTTCCCTGTAAGGGGAAGTTAAAAGAAATTTGTTAGGCGGGAAAATAATTAAATCTTTCACTAGAAGTGGTTCTATTAGCGGAAACCACGGCTGAGATGGCCAATAAGGGAAAACTAAAATGCCTACAGCTCTATCAGTCATTATTTTATTGACACATTTTAAGATTAGGGAAAAGGGTGGAAAAGCATAAAAGAAAAAAGTTTTCCAGTCCAGAGTGAATGCATCAACCGCTAAAGCTTCTGGGTCCCTCCTCCATGAGACAAATTTTTGACATTTGTAATTTATTCTAGATGCAAATAAATCAATTTCAGGCTCCCCTAAGGTTCCTCTGATTTTTTCAAAACATATTTCAGATAGCTCCCATTCAATATTTACTTTCCTGGATTCAGTGTCTGCTTCAAAATTATCTTTAGTATTTATGTATGAAGCAAAAATCCAAATTTTTCTTTCCTCACACCATTGCCATAGTTCCCTTGTAATATCGTTAAGATGTTTAAACTGTACTCCCCCCATTTTGTTAATATAAGCTACAGCTGTTGTATTATCCACTCTGAGTAATATTTCACAATTTTGAAACTTCTTAGCAAAGCACTGAAGGCCAAGAAAAGCAGCTTTTAATTCCAAATAGTTGATGTGAAATTCTAACTCTTTGGAAGACCAAGACCCAGAAGCCTTTTTTCCTTCACAGACAGCACCCCAGCCCGTACGAGATGCATCGGTATGAATTTCCA
The DNA here is from genome assembly GCA_963082945.1 of Cerastis leucographa. Taxonomy (NCBI): domain Eukaryota; kingdom Metazoa; phylum Arthropoda; class Insecta; order Lepidoptera; family Noctuidae; genus Cerastis; species Cerastis leucographa. Next base: position 545,126 of record OY720365.1, read on the forward strand.
GTTGGAATGTGTACTGTTTGATTGAGTTCTTATTTTTTATGTTTTCTGTCCACCACTGTAACTCAGGATAAATGTTCTTTGTAAGTGACATTTTTTCATCATAATTTTCATTGGAATCTTGCAATGCTAAGTACTTTTCTCTTTCTACCAATTTTGTGTATACCCAGCCATAAGGAACAGCAGGACAAATGGAAGTTAAAGAACCTAAAAGTTGGGAAAATTCTCTAATTTTACAGACATTTTTTAATTTGAAGCTGTGCAACTTTTTAAGAATTGACACTTGTTTCTCTTTAGGTACTGAAATAGTTAGATCCCTGGAATCTATGGTAAATCCTAAATAGTCACATGCCTGACTAGGTTTACAAATACTTTTTTCATAATTAACAACAAAACCTAAGTTCTGAAATAATTTGCAAGCTGAGTTAACATTTTGAACACATGCATTTTTGCAATTATTAATGTATAAACTGTCATCTAAGTAATATGTCATTATTATATTTTCTTTTTCTCTAAGGTATGTAACAATGGGTTTCATAATTTTTGTGAATATCAATGGAGCAGTACATAATCCGAAGGGTAAGCAATTGAATTGGTATAGTTTGCCTTCAAAGTTAAATCTAAGATATTTCTTGGAGTGGTTAGAAATGGGAATAGAGAAATAAGCATCTTTTAAATCAATTTTAGCCATGTAACTATTTTTTTAAATTAGTTTGCAAGCTGTTCTATAATCCTCTAACTTAAAATGTTGGGTGTTTAAGTACTTATTGAGTCCCTTTAAGTTTAATATAAACCTGTATGTCCCATTTGGTTTAGGTATGACAAAAATTGGGGATACATATTGATTATTTGTATGTGAACATTCAGAAATTGCACCCAATGATAGAAGCTTTTTAATTTCTTTTTGAATAACCATTCTATCATTTGCTGACCAATTTTGTAAGTGTGCTTCGGTTGGAGGTGGGACAGAAGCAAATGGTATTTTGTAACCATTAATCCACTGCAAGATAATAGGATCATTTGTAATTTTTTCCCAGTTTGAGTTAAAAAATCTAGTTTTGCCTGCATGTACCTCTAATTGTGTCGCTGTTTGCGTGGTGGAGATCGTTTCCTCTGCTGCGGCTGCCTCTTCTTCTGTGGTCTCGGGTAAGGCTTTGCTGGCTGACGGTACTGGTATTGCCCGCTGCGAGGTTTCTGTTGAGGTGGCAGCGGGCTCCTGAAGTTTTTCTGTTTTTCTTTTATCTGAGCTCCAGTTCTCTGAATTGTTTGGGCTAATTTTATCTTCTCAGAGCAAGCACTTCCAAATAGCATCTCGTCTGACTTTTCATTTTTGATGGCGTCTTTGATCAGTGAACTGGTGCCTGCGAGTGCAAAGTACTTCCTTGAGGACAAGTCTTGGTGATATATGTCTGTAGTAATCTTCGCAGCATCACTAAGGTACTCAATCAACTGTTTCGAGTTGAAGTTTCCCTTCATGACACTTGTCATGGCCTTTCCTATAGCTGTTAAAACTTTCCCAGTCATTTTTTGTCTCATTACAAGTCTGTTGTCTCTTTTAATAGAAGTATCTGACATGACTGCCTTAATTTCTGGATTTAATGAAGGTGCTGTGGTATTAAAATTTTCAGGGTCAGGATATTTTTTAGAGATTTCCTCTCTGGTATCTTTTTTTAAACCTTCCCTCATAATATTCTTCCATCTTGATGCTAACTGAGGATGGATTGGTTCACTTATCTCATTGGTGTCCGCACCTTCAGGACCCAAGGCCAGAAGAAGTTCTTCAGGCACTTCTTCATTGTCTGAAAGATTAATATGCAGTGTAAGCTATTGATTTATAGTATTTTATTATGTCTATCCTCTGTGTGATAGCACTTAGTTTTGTTGGTTGGTCTATCCTCTAAAGTGATAGCTCTGAAGTGTAATATTGAATAATATTGAAATAGTATGTCTATCCTCTGCATGTGATAGCTCATTATTTAATTCTAGCAATGTCTACTCACTATTGTAGTAGCTCTTATGCCAGTATTTGGTGTAGTGAATAGGAAGGTACCTAACCATGTGCAAACACCCCTGCGTTTGAAGTTTAATGCCTATGTAAATAGGTAGTTAATATATTATGTTAGGTAGGTACCTGAGATCTCCAAGGGCAACTCCAAGTCATTCAGCGTTGGTGGTTCCACCGAGGCGGCCCTCTCTCTAGGAGGGGAGTCCGTTGGTGTGAGACGACCTTCTTCTACTTCCTTGTTTTTCTTTAATCGTTTCTGCCATTTTTCCAGTTTACGTCTGATTTTTTCAGTTTCTTCTTCTTTATTTTTTCGTTTTCCCATCGTAAATCAGATTTGCATATAGTTTTGAAGAATCTCGCGGAACTTGTTCGCTAAAGTTCGGTTGAAAGCGAAAAATTTTGAACAAGTTTTCACTGACACTTTATAACCACAAACGGCCAAACTCAGTTTTGCCTGGATCGTATCCGGAATCCGCGTTTCCGTTTCCTTTTCAGAAATCAATATGTCGTCGATAAATCAATTTTATCAGATTTCGAATGGTTTAAGAACGTAAATTTACCAGACGGAATACAACAAACGTGAACATATTTCCTAATGATCTAATACTTATCTTCGCATTTTAAGTGAATAAGTAATAAAAACTCACCGGAACTTCCAAACGTATTTCATTGTTGTTATTGTTGTATGTCTCACTTACCATTACCAAATTCGATTTTACGACTTTTTTGTCGTTGAAGTACTATCTTGAATAGATGTAAAGTTGAATAGGCTAATTTAAACATAATAAATATAATTTTTAATGCTAAAACTCACGTAATTACACAAAAAAACTATTTTTATTTACTAAGGCGTTGCGACAGCGCCGTGCACAAAAACCGTAATGATTTTAACAGGTGCGTTCAGAAACACAAGATTTTTTTGCTTTGATTAGCTTTAAAATATGTGACAGTGCCGGCAAATAAGGCCGTGACTACACTGTAAACCGTCTCGGACAAGGAGTGAGTATAATTTAAAGCAATGTACACGTAATAACATGAGCAGCAGCTAATGGACTAATCTAGTATTAATATAAAAAAATACAGTATATTGAGTTACAGAAATTATATTAAACTCTAGAACAAGATGAATGAGGTCTGGCAGACGAGCTCGCGGCTACAAAATAATAGGCAAAAGTCTAAGTATTATTTTAATGTCAACATGTGGTGTCTTGATTTTTGTATAAAAAAATTTCAGAAAAAAATTCTTTTCTTTTGATCGTAGTTAATGCGAGAGTGGTATTAGAGAGAAATAAAACTTATTGTGTAAAGCTATTTTACTTCAAGAAATCTTTTAAAAGACTCAACAGCTTTAAATTAGATACTTTTAAAGTGTCGCTTACTGTTAGTTAAAGGACCGCTTAGTGTTAGTTAAAACGGACATCAGTGTCATATCTACATCAGAGTTTAAATCTAAATGGGTATAAGTTTTGACAATATCGGACACAATAACCCGCTGAAAATACCCAAGATTTTGATCACATAATCCAGGTACATGTGAACTGTACTGAACTAGAAATAACACAAGCTATAACACAAGGTTTGTGCTATTTCCAGCAACAGTTACACCCGTTTGAACTTTAACACGCAAAGAAGATATTATTATTTTGTAAAGAGTTATAAATAATTCCCTATTCTTGCGTTTTCTTGAGCACCCAGTACCTTGTGTGAATGAGATTAAGATGACAGGTGACAGCTTACTGATCGAGTCTGATGGTTTGCGGTTGTTCCACGTACTGAAAATACATATTTGAATAAAGTATGAACAAAAACGGCATAATACAATTGCCATATCTCTCAAAATATTAAATAGATGAGCGGTTCTTGTGAATGAATAAAAGGTACAACATTTATCTAGACACGCGGCAGCGTGGCAAAGCCAAAGTCAAGCCAGGAAGGAGTTGGTGACGCAGCAGCCTTGTGTTATATTACACGAACCATTTGGAGCCACTTTTGACCACTTAATAACTCAACATCTATGCAACATAAACACATGAAGTTTGCTTATTAAAACCCCTTATAGCATTGTTTTCATTTTATATCCCAAAACATTCGAATTCGATTCTTTTGAAATGTAAAAATTGTTACGAAAAAAAAACGTTAGGAAATTCCGCAGGAAAAGTCGATCCAATTAGAAGAAAACATGAGCTTTACAAAATAGCTCCTGGTGGTACCAGAAAAAGAACAACTTAAGTTTTTCGTACAGTAAAGTAAAAGATATTTGAATCACAATTACGTCATCCCCGCGCAATGAAACCTAGCTGATATGATTACTAAATTACCTTTAATTAAATCGTAGTAAATTAGTCGGTCGTACGTAATACCTACCACCTGGGAAAACTTTCATACATTTCCATTTACATGTATGCTAATTCGGAAACCACTGCCGGTGGAATTTGGTACGGTTTTCACCATAAATTACTATGTTTTTGTGAGCCAGTCTGTGTCTTTATTGTTCGTATTCCTTCATGCACGCAGCTTGGTTTAAAACTATTTTTTTTTTATGTTTCGCTTTTACATATTACAATTATAACATCATGTCTGTAATCCTCGAGGCAGTCTTATAGTACACAAATATTTCGTCATTTATGTTTAAGTCTAATGTAATAGTGGGTGAGCTATCACCATCCACTTAACCAAACCTCTTCTTCTTGTTTATGTTCTAAGCTGAAAAATTGCTTTTTTTATCTTTTAAGGCTATATGCTACCTACGTTTGTACCGATCTCAATATAGTAAAAAGAATCGTCTAAGGATATCAGCATGATCTACAACCAATCATTCAAAGGCACGTGTCGTCCCCCAATCCGCACTGAGCTCACGTGGTAGTATTACAGCCAAATTTCCCTCCCTCTTGAAAAGAGAAGGCCTGTGTCCCAGCAGTGGGAATATTACAGGCTGATATTTTGTCCTAGTACCCATAGAGATTGTAAAGCTCAACCTTGCCTTAGCCAACTTTATCTACTACATTAGAACAGTACACATATTCGAGCCCGGATTGCATTTCACAACGCATTGAACAATTGATTTCCCCTGCAATACATCTCTAAACAATTGTACATTTAGAGCAGTAACCATGCATCACGATAACAAATGAGCCCAAAAAGTTAATAAAAATATGTGCTACATCACTAGCTGACGTAAAACTACTGCTATCGGCACTAAATTACGGAACAGCTCTGAAAATATCCTAGTTTGTGCCAGAGCTAGTTAGATTGTACCGTAGCGATGCAATACTTCAGGAGTTCAATTATCAGATCGGTTTATTTTGTTTGTGAATGTTACGTTGGATTATTCATATTTCTGCTCCTATTCCATGTTACGGAGTCGGTGCAACACGTTTTCTAAATCCATTCCTTTTACCCCCTCTTTTATAAAATAAATATGGCAAAATATTACCTTAGCGATTTATTTAATTTAAAAAAAGTAGTAAACTGCATTAATAATTTTGTTGTAAGTTTTTACTAGGTACTTGTATGGAGTTCCTGAAATTTTGGTACTGAGTTTCAGGCACATTATCACGGATACAATAATCAAACAAATGGCAACAGTAAACATGGTATATATCCCGATTTCAGTGTTAATGAATCGGAATCAAAATGTTGTTGTTGTAACAGAATGAAATGGGTCCGTAACTTAACTTCGAGAGTCATATGTTCGACTAATGGAAAGTCGACTGAACAATCGTTCAGTCGACTTTCCATTAATAAATATTCGATGAATCGTTCAGTCGAAGTAACGTTTGGCGGTAAAAGGTTGTTTCGCATTATATTCCATTCGAACAATCGTTCAGTCGACTTTCCATTAATCGAACATATGACTCTCGAAGTTTAGTTACGGACCCGAATGAAATGGTAGTGATTCGAAGTTTTTTTTTTTTTTTTTTGCAAGCAATACCAAAAAACCTAACTCATTTTGTAGGTAAACGCTTTTCATAAACGAACATAATTCTTCCACAAAATGTGAAATTCATTCAATATTAAAATAAATAAGGTTCACTCTTTTAGTCAAATTAAAACAACACTTGAAAAATATTGTGTGCATTAAAAATATAATATTACTTTAAGCAAATGAATTTCCCGTGTCCGGCGGGCCGGGCGCCGGACGGGGTCCCGCGACCGGTTAATGCGATTACCCTTTGACTCGTGGTAACGTGGTTAACTTGCCCGCTACTGCACTAAGTGCTGCAATTAAAGGAGTGTGTGATAATCAGGTCTGGATTGAATACCGTGCTGTATTGTGTTTAACGTGAAAGTGGGAAAATATGTTCATCTTAAAAGAGTTCCGTTTTTTGCCACATAGCTACGGTACTCTAAAAATCCCATAACTCAACTAATGGGACTTTGTTGGAATTTATTTTTGTGGTGACAGTAATGTTGTTCTAAGCTTTGATCAGAAAAATAGACTTAGCTGTGCTAGCTCCTGGTATTGTGTTAATAATTCCATTTTAATTTGAATATCAAGGAAGACTATAACATCTATCGTAATACATATAACGATGCAACTAAAACCTCCATAACCCAAACCGATTTGCCTAAAGCACATCACTAAACATGGCCGCAAAAGGTCCATTAGCGCATCACTATCATATTACTTGACGACGCCATTACGCAGGTACGCTCTACGTTATACGTTCTACAGTGTATGTTGTACGTTATACTAAATGCGTGTTTACCATCGTTAACCCCTGGCGTGTTCATTAAACTAATTTCCTATGTAAAGATTGCTGTGGATCTGGCGACTAGTCGGATTACCGTACACAACTTTGTAGAAAGCGACTTTGTTTACAATTCCCAGTTTAATTATTTTAATGAGTAAGAGTCACATAGTTGAATATGTTACATAACGGCCAAAAGTCTACTTCTCCCCCAAACTGCATCAACCGGTCCTGTGATTTTCACAACCAACGGATTCCCGACGTCGTCACCAGGTCAGTGATTCACTTTGTAGGAAGCCTTGTAATGCGGTGCTTTTCAGTACGTAGTGTCACAGCTAAAAAACCCTTTTGTTTGAATGTGAGTTTCAAATATTAAATGATTGTCGTTTTTTACCTCGGCATCCCAATCATTGGGCACTACCAATTTTCTACACCACTTAAATCAGCAGATGTAGCCATTTGAGGTGTTATTAACGTGCCACTAACTTCTTCACCAAATGGTCGGATTGCTGGAAGATTAAATGCATTAAGGGTCAGTTCACACCGAGACGTGACGCGACGCGACGATACTTGAAGAGGCCGCGCCGGTGATTTCGCGCTGCTTCGCTCTACGCCGCGAGGCGTCGCGCGGCGCAGCGCTGCATGGCGCAACGTATTCTGAATTTTCACAACGAAATGTGTATCTTTTCGTGTAGAAAATAAAGTTATATTTTCAATCGCTCTTTAATAGTGTGCGCGCAGCGTCGCGTCGCGTCGCGTCTCGGTGTGAACTGACCCTAATACCAACAATATCTTACAGAGGCAGTAACCCAAACTACTGAACAGCCAATGTTGGGAGTTTTTGAAACTTAAACTTAGCCTGTGATTTATATGTACTGTTCGACAAATAGAATAGTCGTCTGATGCATGTCCCAATTTAGCACGAAACTCGCGACCTGCCCCCAGCAAGGCGCGGTATGTCGGCGATTACCGAGGACTGACCGCTAACCAAACGGTTATCACAATTACTGGGCGAACCCTAGTTCAACTCAATTACTGAGCCTACGGAGTTAAGGTGACGTCTTATAAACGGCGACATTGTCATTTGTTAAGATACCTAGTATTGAGAGATCTACATTATGGCAAGTTTCGCTAATATTGCCTTTCCAGACATCCTCAAAGGGGAGAAGACAGGCCTTCTGAGGAGCATCTGGGATGAGCATTTGATTTCACTCTCATCATTTAAGGATCCCTTAAACACCATTTATAATCATAGAAGTACGTAAGGATAGTAGCAATTGGCGTTCAATGGTTGTCCAACCCCAATCGAAAAAAAATGTGATTTTATGCCTAAATAAACTCACATTACTCGTGAGTAATAGATTGCTTAATATGTTTCAACAAGAATCTAAGTGCGATAGCAGCTTAAATACACTTGAGGTGAAACCACGGGAAAGAAAAACAATCTTCTTTTACAACAAATCATAATTTGCAAATACTGTCGTATTAATGAAACCAACCCTTAACCAGCAAATAGGTTAGATAAACGTAGATCTCTAAGGGCTAGTACACTGCGAGCGTTCTCTATACAGAACTATCTGGATACTTTGGAACTGATTCTTAGACAACTTTACTCTTTTTTACCATTTTCTGAAGTAGTTTTAATAAAATAACAAGGATAATAAAACCTATAAGTAGTTTGTTGTTGTTCGATCGTTTTTTTCTTTAGACGAGTCAATAGCCAAAAGATAAACGGAGTGATCAACAAATTAACGCAACTTACTTAATAGACCCAACGGTGGACCGTTGGGCGAACAGCCGTCACAAGTCTAGTTGATACCTACATAATGAAAGAAAATGAAGCTTCATTATCAAGCAATACACGAACAAAGTAATTAAGAGTTTTGTTCCCGCTTTTAAGTAGAATGTTTGCAAATTAAGCAATCATTATGCTCTCTTGTAAAAAGACTATTTAAACTCAACTACAAACCCATTTGCACAGGGTCTTTAAAAATGAAAATTAACGAGTCCAATTATCAACGAACATACATTGACCACCTTATACACTGTAGTGTAACGTGAAACTGTGCTGATTTCCTCGATGTTCGCTCATGCAGTCTCAGATCAAAATCGCCAACGGTAACAAGCCTAGTAAAAACAGCTTATAAACCTTTAAGACATTTCTGCAAAAGTGTGTTGATTTTTCTACTAGTGTATAATTTCTAACATTTTTAGCACAAATATTGTAGTAATTCTTATTCTATAAGTTTTTAAACTGACATGGTCACTAACACTATTAATAACATTTACTACGGGATATTTACCATGTGTATTATTTGTTTCGAGTTCCCGATATTTCGGCGCTGTTGCAAACGCCATGATCACGGATAAACTGAAGTTACTGCGAGTGGGTGTTTATGTGCAGACAAATCGGTCTACCCTCTTCCTTGTTCGTTTTTTGTGCTCCGTACCACTACCACTGTCACTCACAACTCGATTCTGTTCCCGACACACGAAACTCACTGTGTCCACTCGCGAACTTTTTACGACCCTTTTTCGGTTTTTACACAGTTGAACCACTGGATTCCAGGCTCTCGACAGTTGAAACCCATCCTCCCGGTTGAAGTTCTTATATTTAGTTATTTCAATCGCTTCTCTTACCAGTCTGGGTATATAGTGGCGTTCTGTCGAGATGACCTGAGGGTTATGTAACTCAATCCAGTGGTTCGAACCTGATTCGATGAGATGTTGAGCTATGGCCGATTTTTGGGTGTCATTATTTTTCACCGCCCTGATGTGCTCCGCTATTCGACAAGCTACTGTACGCTTCGTCTGACCGATATACGACTTGCCGCAACTGCAATCCACTTTATAAACACCGGGTTTTTCCAACGGAAAGTTGTCCTTCGGCGAACGCAGCATCTGAGACAGTTTGTTCAAAGGAGTGAAGACAGTCTTTATGGCGTATTTCCGAAGAATGTTAGCAACCTTATCTGTCACTCCCCTCACGTACGGCAAAAATGCTGGCTGCCTCTCAACCTCACACTTCCGGTGCTTATGAACAGTTTTTCGTATGACTTGTGCGGTTTTCCAAGTGTATCCGTTCCTCTGTAGGACCCTCCGTACATGTGTCAGCTCAGCACGTAAATGTTCCTCGTCACATAAATCATATGCACGGTTGGTGAGTGAAGTCACTACAGAGTTCAGGTGTCTGGGATGGTGGTGAGAATCAGCGTGTAGATAACGATCCGTGTGAGTCGATTTCCGATAGACTGAGTGGCCTAGAGAACCGTCTGCACGAACCTCTATTTTCACGTCTAAGAATGGAATTGTCCTCTCATTTTCCATCTCGAACGTAAATTTTATCCTACCATGTATGCTGTTAAGGTGTGCCAAGCATACTTCTACCTCCTGTTTATCTCCTTCAATGATACAAAAGACGTCGTCAACATACCTTTTCCACAGTTTTATGGGTGTAGATACAGTGGAGATGGCTAACTCTTCAAAATGCTCCATCCAAATGTTGGCTACTACTGGAGCCACTGGACTGCCCATAGCTACACCATCGATCTGCAGGTAATATTGACCTTGGTATATGAAGTAACTGGTAGACAAACAATGATGTAGTAATTTCACGTATTCTACAGGGATGTTATTTTCTTGCAATTTCACCTTAACCACTTCCATGCAGTCTGCCACTGGTACATTTGTGAAAAGGGACTCAACATCGAAACTGATCATTACGTCGTTACTTTGTAGTTTGATGGATTGCAAGATGTCAATAAAATGTCGAGAGTCCTTCACATAAGATGTTGAACGTCCAACTAATGGTTGAAGAACACTAGCTACATGTTTCGCTAGGTAGTATGTGGGCGAGTCAATCTGACTGACTATGGGTCGTAGCGGAACATTCTGCTTGTGCACTTTTGGTAAGCCATACAATTTAGGCGGCTGTATATTCCTGAGTGATGTGAACACCTACAAACTAGTGAACTACAACCCGACGGCACGTTCGAATCGCAGTACACGTAAAATAATACAGGAGTATCAACATATTATCACAGATGATACAGCTAAGTACTTGCTCCGTCCTAGGAATATACAGCCGCCTAAATTGTATGGCTTACCAAAAGTGCACAAGCAGAATGTTCCGCTACGACCCATAGTCAGTCAGATTGACTCGCCCACATACTACCTAGCGAAACATGTAGCTAGTGTTCTTCAACCATTAGTTGGACGTTCAACATCTTATGTGAAGGACTCTCGACATTTTATTGACATCTTGCAATCCATCAAACTACAAAGTAACGACGTAATGATCAGTTTCGATGTTGAGTCCCTTTTCACAAATGTACCAGTGGCAGACTGCATGGAAGTGGTTAAGGTGAAATTGCAAGAAAATAACATCCCTGTAGAATACGTGAAATTACTACATCATTGTTTGTCTACCAGTTACTTCATATACCAAGGTCAATATTACCTGCAGATCGATGGTGTAGCTATGGGCAGTCCAGTGGCTCCAGTAGTAGCCAACATTTGGATGGAGCATTTTGAAGAGTTAGCCATCTCCACTGTATCTACACCCATAAAACTGTGGAAAAGGTATGTTGACGACGTCTTTTGTATCATTGAAGGAGATAAACAGGAGGTAGAAGTATGCTTGGCACACCTTAACAGCATACATGGTAGGATAAAATTTACGTTCGAGATGGAAAATGAGAGGACAATTCCATTCTTAGACGTGAAAATAGAGGTTCGTGCAGACGGTTCTCTAGGCCACTCAGTCTATCGGAAATCGACTCACACGGATCGTTATCTACACGCTGATTCTCACCACCATCCCAGACACCTGAACTCTGTAGTGACTTCACTCACCAACCGTGCATATGATTTATGTGACGAGGAACATTTACGTGCTGAGCTGACACATGTACGGAGGGTCCTACAGAGGAACGGATACACTTGGAAAACCGCACAAGTCATACGAAAAACTGTTCATAAGCACCGGAAGTGTGAGGTTGAGAGGCAGCCAGCATTTTTGCCGTACGTGAGGGGAGTGACAGATAAGGTTGCTAACATTCTTCGGAAATACGCCATAAAGACTGTCTTCACTCCTTTGAACAAACTGTCTCAGATGCTGCGTTCGCCGAAGGACAACTTTCCGTTGGAAAAACCCGGTGTTTATAAAGTGGATTGCAGTTGCGGCAAGTCGTATATCGGTCAGACGAAGCGTACAGTAGCTTGTCGAATAGCGGAGCACATCAGGGCGGTGAAAAATAATGACACCCAAAAATCGGCCATAGCTCAACATCTCATCGAATCAGGTTCGAACCACTGGATTGAGTTACATAACCCTCAGGTCATCTCGACAGAACGCCACTATATACCCAGACTGGTAAGAGAAGCGATTGAAATAACTAAATATAAGAACTTCAACCGGGAGGATGGGTTTCAACTGTCGAGAGCCTGGAATCCAGTGGTTTCAACTGTGTAAAAACCGAAAAAGGGTCGTAAAAAGTTCGCGAGTGGACACAGTGAGTTTCGTGTGTCGGGAACAGAATCGAGTTGTGAGTGACAGTGGTAGTGGTACGGAGCACAAAAAACGAACAAGGAAGAGGGTAGACCGATTTGTCTGCACATAAACACCCACTCGCAGTAACTTCAGTTTATCCGTGATCATGGCGTTTGCAACAGCGCCGAAATATCGGGAACTCGAAACAAATAATACACATGGTAAATATCCCGTAGTAAATGTTATTAATAATTCTTATTCTGTCAATAACATTTTTCTTCTGTGCAATTTATAAGGAATCCAACGGAATAACTAGACTTCGGTGTGACACGGAGCGACCTTAATTTCCCTGCCATTCTGTACAGCAAGTAATAAGCGAAGGAAGCCACTCATTACACGACCGCATCTGTCCTCGTTGCTCTGTCGCACTGCTGCTGTCCTGGTACCCGCACACTCGTACAACGCAAGCCTCTCATCAAGTTTGCTTAGTTATTTAGACCGGAATATATTCAGTAATTTCAAAATTGCAATACGTGGTGGGTTTTCTTCAGAGCTTCTCTTGTTCGCTTATGTTTTCCTGGTACATAGAAAGCATCACGACAGTGAAATGTTCATTCAGAAGCTTTCATTGTGATTAGTTTTTTGGGTTTGTTAACTAACGAATTTACATCGTGGTTAGTTTTGTTGTTTTCCTAATTCTCTTTGGCCGGTTCTTTTTTGGTTTCATTACGCGCTGTAATTCCTCTACCGTGTTGTACAGGATGTAATAAGTGAAAGTGCTAGCTTTCATCTTACCATTCACCTTTGTGGTTCCAGTTGTGTTTTGTTGCCGTTTCCTGTTGTATGGACTTTGATAGTTCACTTCACTGTTTCTGAGTTCTGCTGTCGTAGTAGGACGAGATAATAAGATTACGAAGAAATTCAATTTAGCCTAAAAAATATTTTTGACAACTTTTGTAATTTATTTTCCATTTAAATCTTATATTCCATTCATTTCTCTGGACTTAATTAGCCTAGACCTACGCCTTCGGGCTAAGCCCTCTGTAAGCCTAAGTAAATAAAAATATTATAATGTAAACGAAGATAGATTACCCGAGATGACTCGGTCAGGAAATGAATCTCTAGCGCAACGCTAAGATTGTGTGGGCGGAGAAACATGGGCAATTTTCAAAGTTAATTGAATCCTTACTTACCTATTTACACTGGTTTAGGTTCTTTAAAATTTTGTTATTTCAACTAATTATAGCCGACCCACTCTTATCATGGTATCTTCGAGATTAATTGCCTTTTTATCAATCACTTAGATCGTGGTGGTCATAATTTCCTAGTGGCCTAGTATTGCAGTGGTATTATAAATGATCATTAAAAAAAACGGGTTGCCCTCCGGCAGTGCCGCCAGAAGTGAAAACTTGAATATTAACGTTGTGCATTTTTGATATTTTGGAATGGTTAGGGAATAATTTTGCACGAATTGCTTGAATTATCAGTATGAAAGTACTATCATTTATGAGGTAAAATAATAATTTATTGCGTTATCGTACACAAACATGACAATTTATATTGCATTAAAAAACACTTCAGAACTATTACAATCCATCTTACGTGTTCTATTTACATCTTTGGAGAATTCGGTTTCTCACACCCAAACTTAATGACAGATGTCACAAAATTCAAATTCCTTCGCAACCTACGTGACCTGACGGTCACGTGTCCTGACGCGAGACCTCACGCGAGTTTAACATTTTTACCCATCTCAAAAGTGCACAACGCCGCTAAAGAAGTTTTCATTTAAAAAATAAACGACGACTTATTCAGCATAGTCTAAATCGCTAAACGAAGCAGTAGTAATTATTTAATACTTGCAAACAAATAACTTAGCACGAAGTTAATTTCCTCTTCGAAATTACTTTACATTGCTCCAAGTTGAACTGATCCCGATGTTACTCAAACTGTTTCTAAGTTAGCAATCCTTTTTCCCCGATTCCCGCAATCTTGAGCACAACAGAACAATATATTTGTTCCACACAGTTGTTGATGTTCCACATTCTGTCCCTAATCCCGGCTGAGGGGATTAGGCTCAAATCCTTTAGACAAGGAGTCACCTAATACTGTACACATCTAACAAACTATTTATTATTTATGTTTGTCTTTGTGAGATTTGCTCTTAGGAGTCATTAAGTTAATGTTTCTTTTTCTATTTTGAACTGTTGGTCTTTGAGCTATCTTTTTACAATAAACATTAATTTAGTGTTCGAGTATTTTGGTTTGTAATTGACTGTGCAGTAAGACCAGTAGAAGTATGGCTGATTATGAAACGCTTTACAGTAAAATATACATTAGCAGATCGTATACGGCCTACAGACTACTGCCAAAGTTTCGCACATCACATTACAATCCACCTTTCAACTTCCCAGTTTAAATCTCATTTTAAAAGTGTGGAGTGCAAGAGCTTTTCAAATAAAGAAGCTAAATCCTTCGGCAACCCTAGCGCGGGGGAATCTTAGCCGCGGCTCATGAATTATTAATTCAATTCGCTCGAGCCGAACCAGCCAGCCGAGCCAGCCAGCCGTCAGTTTCCTTGTACAAGCTGTCGGTCGCGCCAACCCGACCGACCGGCCAATCATTAGCATAGCATCACGGGAAATAGTAAGAAGGTCTGCTTAACACACTTTTACGTCAGATTTTTAAAAGACCAATTTCATGCTGACAGTTTGTCAATCTATCATGGTCTGGAAACATCGCTAAAAACAGGTATTGCTATGCTCTGTAGTCAAACTTATGTCAAATTTTGATTGGCCGTTGTTAATTCAGTCAGCTATTATTGCGACAACATGCACTTCGAACAGCAGTAATTAACATGACTTGTAACCGGCGTAACTTATGTTGGAAGGAACTTAGTTATGTGTCGCTGATTGCACAATGCAGAGGGTGCTATAGATGTAGGTACTTGAGGGTTCTACAGCGAGTTTGTAAACGGAAGTATGACAGATATGGAATACGTCCTTGAACTAATTATTTTATTTTTTAATTGTCTTTTTTATTTTACTATGGACACTTTTATCGTGCACGTCATGCTACATCGTTCTCACATAATGTACCATCTCAACATGAATGATGTAACCAAAGTTTTGTAACAAGATTCTGATTTAAAAGAGTGTCCATGGAGTTTCTTGCCCATTCTTCTCCATAGAGATCTACGCTTTGGAATGGGCAACTACAGTACTTTCACAAGTTATTATGTCTTGTGACTGGGACTGTAGCTTCATTTTTATTGTTGTTTGACTATTCAAAAGTGCCTGTAATTGGCTTACTTGAAATAAATGATTTTGATTTGATTTGATTTGATTTGATTCCTATTGATCATAAAAAGTGAACAACCTTTTAATTTTCAATCTTTGGTGATCAGCTATTTTGAAAATAAAATAAAATGGCGGAAAGTTAGGCAGATCAAAGTACTTATTCAAACTCGTTACTAACTGTTATAGGACAGACAACACTACTTTGTTAGTAACAGTTCAATTTAGGCAGTGCCTTTATTGCGGAACAGTAACGTGGGTAGTTTTAAAAGTGCAGTTGACCAAACATTAATTTTACATGCAGTTGATCGCATGTCAGTGGTAACAACATTAGTAGGTATATTATTTATCTACCTAATAAATTCGAAAACATGATTCATGAAGCTGTTAGTAAAATTTATAAACTGTATTATTAAACATTCGTCATTCTAAAGTAAAATAAAGCTTATTCATATTTTTTTTATATGATAGTCGATTCTTTGAAAATCCGTACTCCGCTACGTCACTGGTCAAAGTGTATATTTTATCAAAGCGTACCTTCTGTGCTCACCCACATAAGGTGCCTACCCCGTTTTGTTTTTCTGCGGCCCTGAGAAATTATCCTAATGTCATTTTGAATAACAAATGCGTGCGCAAATAATAATAAATCCTAATCCTTGTTGGATTCGATCCGCGGTGAGGCGGTGAGGCGAAGACTAATTACAATCAGTTTGATTCGGTAACATCTGTTTGTGGGCAATATATGTCGGAATTATTGGTTAGAAGCTGATACTTGGGCAATGGGATGAATAGAGACACGGGATCGGACGAATCGGGATGAAACTGTGAAAGGTATTTTCACGTTATTTAAATATTATTGGCAGCCTAAAAATACTCTATTGTTAATTAAATTAAAACAGAAATGTTCCTAATAGCTTTTTATTGACAAATAATTTGTATTCAACGATGAAATCCCATTGAAAGTTTTGTCCCTTATCTACCTCGCATCCATATTCCGGTACAAAGGTACGTCGGTGATTATAAGAGTTAGTTAGAGTTATTTTTATTTAGGCTTGTAAGCCAAGCCAAGTTTCATAATTCACAGGCATATTGTACGCTCTGTTGGGCATTTGCCTGTCTTTTCTTGTGACAATCATTACGCTCTTGGGGCTGTCCAGGTTCTAACTGTATGTAGTACTGTGAAATACTATATGTAAGACATTGTTATAGGGTAGCCTTTGTGCCACACAAGCATTAAGATGTAACAGATAATATCCAAATTATATCCATATCAATAAAAATCACTTACCCTAACTAACACCAACTATGTAAAACCCTCCCAACTATCATTATTCACAATCACCAAATACCCCCTACCTTTCAAATTAATCACAAAACGCTTAATTACATCACTCCATAAAGAAGACACTAGCCATCGCCCCCGCCATCGCTCACGGGGTCCAATCAATCAGCCTTCGGTGCGGGGTGATTCTGTACCCCATTCAATGGCAGCGAGGGGTCGATCGTACCCCGCGTCGTGGCGAAGACGGCTTAATAAGCAATTCATCTCTCGACCACTTCAATTTGTTCAAATAAGTTCAGTAAATAAGATTTATAGTGTTCGTCTATAAGGGATTTATAGACCAAAATCCTGTTTATTGTATACAACCACACACAAATGTAAATCAACCATTTGCAATTTTGAACATAATTTAAAACATACAGTCGGATCGGTCTGTTCTCAAGTGAAAGAAGATAGGATGTGTCAAGAGATATACATATACTGTTGAAGAAGTTAATTTGATTAAATCAGTCCACTAGTGAAACCTCAGAAGACTTGATCACAGAGATTAGAGATATTACTAATATCTAACACAGGAAACCGAACAAAAGCTAAAATTGAGATATAAGAATGAATACGGCTTGAAATCGCTTGATTTACCTCCATTATTTCAAGCCAAGCAAAAGCAAAAAAGCAAATTCTTCAAGCCTTAGCAGACAATGACGTAAGATGGTGGTATCATTACACAATGGGCCAGCCTGGCCACTCCATCACCTGAGCTCGGGTTAGCAACCGATCCATTTTGCTCAGTACCGCACATGAGCGCTGTAAGGAGAGATAATCAGTCTTCATAGTAATAGTAATAACTTGCGACGTGCTTGTGAATGTAGAACTATGTTTGTTTTACGAGACAATAATAATCCTGCCTCATTGGTCTAGTGGCATGACACCCTAGGTTCAATTCCTAAGCCGGGCAAATTGTAATTGGGATTCAACACCAATAATTTTTTGGTAGTAGTCACGGGGTTTGTATACAGGGTGTAACGGAAAGGGTATATACATCCTTAAGGGTGTGCTACAGACCATCAAACTGAACATGTTTCTCATCATAAAACATGTTTTTCTGCAAAAAAAATATCTGCTGCCCCATAGAAAATTACGATACCTATTCGACCCAAATGTATAGGCAGCTGATATTTTTTTTTGCTGCAATTTTTTTTTTATGTTTAGAAACATGTTCAGTTTGATGGTCTGTAGCACACCCTTAAGGATGTATATACCCTTTCCGTTACACCCTGTAGATGCCCGATTGATGGCAATAAGCTCGCCCCCTATTACATGGTATATTGAGACTTAAACATAACTGGCCAAATGTGGTGTACTTAGGACACCTCTGCCTTACCCGTTGGCGATTACAGGCGTATTGTTATGTATATAATAATCATTCATCTTGATGTAAGATTGACTTACTTGCATCAATGATATTGTCGGTCTTTGCAACTGTATTAAAATCATATCATCTTTGATTAAAATACACGTAGCATCCACAAGCAACGTAACTTCCATTTCCGTCGAGGACGTTCTATGGACAGCCTTGTATCTGATCCATTCATTCGTAAGTATTTGCCGAAAATCCGTATAAAATATATACTGGAGGAAATTGCAAAGTGAAGATTGATCAATTAGTGGAAGCAATACTTTAGCTTCTCTGCATAGTATGCAGTAGAAAACGAGTGCAACGTGTAACCAACAGGAGTCTCACGGGACCGACCACTTCTTGAAAACCGATCCACTTCGGACTACATAAATTTTGCATGCGTAGGAAATAAGCGGTATTAGCCCTAGGCCGTTTGTACATAAAAAAATTGAATACGATTTCACCAAGTTAAACCCAATCCATGATTTATGGGTTTGTTGTTTAGTTGTTGTTAAGCGAAATCTATAAAGCACGGTTGCTTTCTCCGGAGGGTGAGGCAGAACCACAGGGGAATATTTAATCAGTTAAGTTTAAGTCCCATGAAATAAACGGCGATTTTATTGTCATCAATAGGACCCAAATTTTGGTTCCAGACTGCTACTGATAAATGTATATACTACTAGCTGCGCCCCGCGATTTCACCCGCGCAGACCGGGATAAAAAGTAGCCGATGTGTTAAATCATGGTATAAGCTATCTACAAACCAAATTTTATCTAAATCCGTTGAGCCATTGAGGCGTGAAGGAGTGACAAACATACAAACACAGTTTTGTAGTTTATAGTATAAAGATCATTATAAATGATTAGATCAACACGCACGCATTAGCACGTCTGTTCATGAAGATTTTTTTTTGATGAACAGACGTGCTCGTAAGAGGCTTTATAATGGTTAACTGTACATTTTATGTTTGAGTTTAAACTATAATAATATACCAATGTAAACCTTCGACCAACCTCTTCCTAATGAGAACAATTAACACTTGACAGCCAGCTTAGTGATCGTAAAATGTTTATGTTAGGACACTGCTAGTTAACTTCCTGATGTTATTAATCCCTTAGTTATCTTTTACGAGGCCCGTGTTCAAGTTATTATGCGAAGGGGTTGCCTATTAGTCACCTGTAATAACATGGAATGACTGTACGCGGTCGTTATTTTAGTACATCGTGCTTGATCGTAGAGGATTCATGTCTATTATTCTAATAGACACAGTTTAACCAGAAAAAGTATGCACTTCAATAATCTTCGCTTTTCCAAATTAGCTAGCTTCTAGGTTTGTATTGTCGAGCTTTACGTGCACTTGTTATTGCTGATTTGTAACAGATCTCATCACGGAATTTACTTTCAAAGCCCGATGGTTGCCGAAGCGCAAACTTTCCTAGAATACCTGTATCTGTGGGACAGTGTCTTTATAATAATACTCCAAGTGCAAAGTTTAATTTTTAGTTCTCATATTCAAAGAAGTTGAGTCAAAAACCGAAATAAAACAACCAAAATAAAGTTCTATTCGTTTGCAAAATCCATGTGACTAACTTTCATAACAGTCTTAACTCGACTCAAAACAATCTACTTAAAGTTTCCTCATAACTCGATAACTGTGTTATGTTAAGAGATAAGTTTGGAACAATAACGTCTTAAGTATTCATTAAGAAGATATATTAATTATTACGTAGATTTTTTTACTAAGCAGTACGTTTTCACTTCATTGCTAATTAGTTCTGTAAAGGTGTATATTTCATCGGCACTTTCAGATTTTAATTAGGACTTGAAAGGGGTTTTTACTATCATATGAATGAAGTGTTAATATCCCTAACTTAAGACGTTCGTTAATCTTGTTATAGGATACTTTACAACTTTGTCACTGCAAGTAAAATGGCTCTTTAAGTACGGATAAGGAATGAGAATTAATGACCTCGGTACCGCTTACTCTGTTAATCAATGGACGTCGAAGTAGTTGGACACATACTGGACATAACAATACTATGGCAGTCCACAGCTGGGCATAAGCTTTCTCTTTCGCCTTCCGCATCCATAACCCGAGCACATGTTTGAGGTGGTCGGATCATCCAACTCACTGCTCCATTCTACGCCTGCCGATACACGTTCTCAACTCCAGGACATAATTACTGCAGGGCATAATTATCTCTATCAAACGTGGCCGGCTCGCTGCCACTACAGCTACAGCAAGATATATCGATATACGTGCTTTGGACTAGGAGTTGCGGACACCAGCTCGTTATAGAAAGAAAGAAAGACGAAAGAAAGGATTTAATTTGGCACATGCCACAAGTACACAAAAAAAAAAAAACTTAAAACTAAACAGTTAAAGATAATATTGTGTGTCTCACGGCTGCGCCAAATAGGCCTAGTTCTGCTTATACAGCTCCGTCGTTCTTTGGCTGTATATTTTACCCGGCTAATTATGACTATTCCCTTTCACTCACGTTCGTTTGAAACTCCAGGTAACTCCAGGGTATAGTCTCCTATGCCCAAGTTACCAATCTTTATTATTTGTCACATCCCTCTGTGCAGCCGCGGCTCGGATTGATCCCGAACCCGGCACTCCTCGCTAATTGCTTTAACTACCACCATTACGGGTGTTTGGGGAGGTTTCTCCTAATCCGTGGACCAAACACCTGCAAATACTCCTTCTTTCATACAATTTGTATGAAAGAAAAAAAATACATTTTGAGTGCGAGGGACCTCCGGAGCCTCGCAGCGCCGGAGCCGTGACAGAAACCATGCCTGCTGCATGTTGCTTGCTTGCTTGCATGCTGCATGCTTGTCATGCATGGCAAGTCCATAGCAAAAGCGTTGTTATACAAATTTGTTGTGTGTAAAAATAAACATTAAGATAATAATATAATAATAATTGATGATAATATATTAATAATTGATAATAATAATTATAAATAAACATGTAATTTGAATTTAGGACTTATAACTTTTATTGAAAACGGTTTTATGTATTTTGTATATTTTTGATTGTAGTATTTATGACAAACGGATTTAGGACATATTATATTTAGGGATTTCAATTTTAGGGCATGTGATATTAAGTTCGGATAAGTTATCATTCGGACAAATGATGATTAGGACAAAAACCGTTATGGCACTTTAAATTATGGATAAAAAAGTTAGGTGACCCAATAGAGAACCTGTTATACTATAAAGGGTGTAAAACACCTCTTAACGAAGTCAAAAGGCACTGGTTCTCTCTGTCATTGCGATCATTTTTTTGTTCTACACCATACCTGGGAACCTTGTAGTTACGGAGATATTAGGGGTCAAAGTTCCAACTTTTTGGCAAGCATTTTTTTAAATACAAGTTTTTAATGTAAGATTTTTACTTTAAACACCTCCACGACCCCCGTACTATTGAATCCGTCCATCAGCACAATGTTTTGAGTGCGTTACATTGAGTTCTACCATAAAACATGATTTTACACCCCCCAAAAAAAAGTCGTTTCCCAGTAATAATTTAAGCGTAAAGTTACTTAGTTTCATGTACAGAATGCTTGGTTGACGGCTTCGTGATGAGGTGATTTACACTGTGTATGTTTCTGCCTCGTTGGTCTGGTAGTTGCAAGCGACTGCTAAGCATGCGGTCCTGGGTTCGATTGCAAATTGTTATTGGGTTTTTCCATCAAGAATTTCTCAGTAGCAGCCACGGATCGTGCACAGTTGATGATAGGAGTGTTTACTACACGAAATATGGGTGTACTATTACTTATGTTAAGTCATATATCTTTCTGCCCTAGTCCCATTTTACTTGGGGGTTGCAAGACGTTTTCTTCTGCTATTCTACCCGGTCAACTGTTGCTTCCCCTTATTTATTTTTTAATTTTTCACTCAGTCTATATTTACATATTTTAAAGAAAATATGTAAATATAGACTGAGTGAAAAACCTTTCTCTCGTTCTTCATCCACAATTATATTTATCACAATGCAGTAAACCTTTTTCGAGTCATGCTTGTGCACATACACAGTGTTTGCAACTATCCACTATCAGGTAAGTTGTCGTCTTGTACGATACCCAAGGGGGTAACAAACATGTCACTCTAGCAAATATCTTACCATAAGCAATGCCAGAATGGTAATTTTATAATTTACTCTAACGGTACAGTACAAGTGAACAAACTTAATATTAGCAAAACGTGTTTATGTTTCAATTATTCAATCAACAAATAGTTAGGTAAATGCCCCAAATTGTAATTTAACACCACATTAAAACACTACGCAGTAAATTCAACTAAAATATATTATTATTTCTAAATGTAAATCACAACATAAAACTAACTTGTGTAACGGGGCGGCAAGAGCAAACTCATTACAATATTACACTGGAAACTCTCCGACTAACTAATCATAGAAATTGGAAACATTTCTAACTAGTTACAGACTTGGACAAGTTTTACAAGAAGACTAGCCTTCGTGCTTATAATCGAGTGATTATTATAGATCTGTGAATTAGCCAATAGCAAGACGGCGTTCAAAGTGTGAGTTTGGTAAGATGACGTGTACCTGACGGGCCGTCAATCCGTCTACTTCAACATTTATTTTTACCTTTCTCACAAAATGTAATTTACTCTTATTGCTACTCCAAATGTTTGCGTATAAAAGGAAAATATTGAATGTCTCAGCTATTTACGAGCCTGAGTCAATCAACCGTGACATTGTTTATTTTATTTCGTAGTCAATGGCGAATCCAATAATGTATTCAAGAATAGGATTTCTGAAATAATATTACTTATATTGAACTGAAAATACATTACTAACGTGAATGTGTTTGACAGATGACTGACGTAGGTACCTACTTATATCATCGCTGAATGAGTGGTTATAAAAATCCTTGCGCAAATATGCTTACAGCTCCATGTACTTCAAATAATATTAGTAATTAAATAGTCAGAGACAGAAACACGCCACACTATAACAAAAAACATCAAATAACAAATTTATTAATAAAAGATTTTTTTATTAAATGAAAATATTTTAAATTAAATAACTAATAATTTGAGATCTACATTATAAATTAATTAAAATGAATGAACAAAATAATAGTACATAGTTACCCTAGGGATGAAAGTAACTTATTTAGTCCCGAGACGGGGTTTACCAATAGTTCGAGGGATTACAAGAAAAGTAAAAATAAAAACATGAATTAGCTAAAGCAAAAACGAGTAAATTTTATTTTACACTAGCTGTTACCCGCGACTTCGTACGCGTTAGGGTCACCTCACACCGAGACGCGACGCTGCGCGCACATTTTAAAGAGCGATTCAAAATTTAACTTTATTTTCTACACGAATAGATACACATTTCGTTGTGAGAATACGTTGCGCCACGCAGCGCTGCGCCGCGTGACGCCTGTAAAGAAATGTGTATCCTTTCGTGTAGAAAATAAAGTTATATTTTGAATCGCTCTATAAAAGTGTGCGCGCAGCGTCGCGTCGCGTCGCGTCTTGGTGAGAGCTGACGCTTAGGGTCGCGATTTGCTTAGAATAAGTTTTTTAGTGAGGAGGTTCTTGATTCCAAATTTTTGTTTTGAATTTGTTACCTGATGTCTTCAGTATTAATACACCATCATCTGGCTTGTCTTTTTCCATCTATGTTGGGGTCGGCATTTAGTCTAACCGGATGCAGCTGTATACTTGGATTTTATATGAAACGACTGCCTATCTGACTTCCACAACCCAGTTAGTACTGGGTTATACGACTGTCATCATCATCTTCCTGCCCTTGTCCCATGTTACTTGCGGTCGGCGCAACACTTTTTGTTCTTCCATGCTCTTCTGTCATTCGTCAAACTATCATTTATTCCTTTTTCTTGCATATTATTTCTCACACAATCCATTCATCGTTTTCTAGGTCTTCCTCTCCGTACCTATCCATCAACATTTATTTTCATCACTTTTTTTGTTTAAATTATAATCAACTCTGATACACGCAATCTTTTTTCCTTCTTCTTCACAGCCCTGCATTCTGATCCCCTCCTTCCCTTTTACACTACTAAACCGCACCACTGGTGGTGTCGTGATCCACACAATAAAATAAAATAAAAATAAAATAAAATAAGCCTTTATTGCTGTTACATTTTAACTTTACATTTACGAAAATAAAGGTAAGAATCTATATTAACTTAAACTAAAACATATTCTCGGCATTCGATTTATCTCTCATCTTAACAGCTTGTCTTTCGACAAAGGCCTCCTCTAAGGATTTCCACTTGTTTCTGTCCTTTGCTGTACGTAACCATTCGGGACCAGCTACTTTCTTCAAATCGTCTTCCCATCGCTTTGGCTGTCTTCCTCTACTTCTTCTGCTTTCTCTAGGGTACCATTCCGTTATCAATCTGGTCCATTTCTCTTTCTTTTCTCTCAACATATGTCCTGTCCACCGCCATTTCAATTTTCTGCATACTGATTGAACTTTGCCAAACTTAGTCTTTCCTTTGATCTTTTTTAATTGTATTTTATCCCTTCTCCTTACTCCCAATACGCTCCTCTCAATTCCATTTTGACATATATTTAATCCACACAATACGTCAGGTCTAATCACAGACTTGTATATTTTACCCTTTAACTTGAAGGGCATCCGTGGGTCGCTAGTTATACGACTGTCAAAGATCTACAAATGACAGCCGGTACCAACGAATTAGCGTGCTTTCCGTGGCACAATGGAAACTCGGTACGTAATCGGTGGTCTCCATCCATGGACCAACCTAGGCAAACGCAACTTAACCTGAAGATCGACCCTAGCGATCTAAATTGATTTTATATGATTATTTTTCATTTGAAAGAACTTCTTTCATGTGTAATCTCCATCTCAATGTTTACAAATCACCCTTCCCGCTCTAGGCGGAGCGGAAGGGAGTGTCAGACGACTTGTACTGACTAAAACCCTTCCATGTTCCTTCTTAGCCCTTTGTGTTCCAAGGCCACGGTATCTCTTTCGAACAATCCCGCAGCCCCGGCAGGCATCGGCCCTTGGCTTGCCTTGACCCCTTCCGATTTGCTGACATCTCTTTTAGGCGCGCGTGGAACACGAACGTGCCGTCGCCACGGCCTGTCGTTGTAAGATGGACGGATTATGAGCAAGCCCTTACTCACCATCTACAGACCCGCGTCTACAATGGCCAACGCCCGGGGCGTCTCCCGTGGCGGCTGGGAAGCAAGGCTCTCTCCCCCTCACGTTTCACCACCGCAGAAGGAGGTAACGGCTTCCCATTGCCTCTCGCTCCGCACCTTGGATTGAACCAGGGCCGGACGCGAGAGGTCGCCGCCGCCAATCGCCGCTAAGAGAACACAGCCGCGCTCCGCCCAAGCAGAGGAGTCCTCTACGTTGTGCTTCACCGTGTCCTCTGGGCGTTTCCTCCCGCCCGGTTCGGTGCAGGAACTTCCCGAAACAACCGGGCCCGGTGAGGACCTGCATCAGGTGGAACGTGAGGGGGCCGTGGCGCCTCTTCAGCCACTTCTTAAAGAGGGGACTTATCACCACTATTATGGCGTGCCCTGACCCCAACAAAATAAGGGTAGAATTTTGGAAAATAGTAAACATTCATGTGAAAATTACAAATAGCCCACTAAACTTAACTTTTAACCCAACATTAAACCCACTTGGGGGTGGAATTTCCAAAAATACCTTTCTACCGTACTAAGCACTGGCGAGATTTAAAGTTATTAATAGTTCAAAAGTAGAAGTAGTTCTTGAGTGATTAATCAGTGAGTAAATAGTATTGCGGTTTCATGTATAAATGAAACTAATATTATTTCCTAAGCCAGATCATGACCTGTCTGTCTTGTGGCTTTGATCCAAATCCGTTTAGCTGTTTAGGCGTGAAAAGTTAAAACAGACTGATATAAGGAGACCGTTTATACTGTATCGTTGGTCTAGTGGTCGGAAACGCTACTACTGTGATAAGGTCCTAATTGTTTCGATACACAACGCCGAGTGATGTTTTATTTGATTTTTTTCGATTTTTCGGTTGATTACAATAAGCTCGGCCATTATTACATGACACTTAAATATAACTGGCGAAATATGGGTGTACTAAATGGACACACCTCTGCCAAACCCTTAAGCGATTACAGGCGTGATCTCACGTGACTGCTGTTATTATCTGGTGCTTGTAGAGCACCTGTATCTTTACCAGTTTTCAGAAGAGCTGTCGCACGGGTCGCACCATTGACCAAGTAATACACCCAGGTAATGTGCCAGCCCATGTTCACTCTTGGGCACATTAGGTACCATTTTTTTAATAAGTTTTTGACGTACTTTATTTTATTGTATCGTTTTTATTCGTGAATTTTTATAGTTTAATTTGGAATGAAATAGATGATTGTTTAACTATTGTTTGCATGGGTCAAAATAACTAAAAGGATGTATTAAACTATTTGATAACGATTAGAAAATCTTAAAGCATAAAAAAAATACAAAATACTTTACGAATTTACGTTACAAAAAAAAAATACCAGTTGGGGATCGAACCATGGTCATTTTTGGAAATCATAAAAAAAACCTAATAAAATACAAAAAGTGAATTTCATACTGGCTCAGGTTTGATCCTGAAACATGCGATCCGAGCGGCCGCTAAACCGTCGGGCTACTTACCTCGGTGACACTTGACCCAAAATAGCCGTTCTATTCTAATGTTTGTCATGGCAATTGTCAGTTGTCAAACAGTTGAGGAGTGCGGACATAATGCAATATTGCTCACCTCCTAAAGTTATTAGCGTGATAATATATAGCCTATGTCCTTCCCCAGGTTTAAATCCATCTTCTTGCCAAATTCCACTAAGATCCGATCAGCCGTTTAGTCGTGAAAAGGTAACAAACAAACAAACAAACAAACAAACAAACAGAGTGACTTTTGCATTTATAATATTAGTATGGATAAATCAACAACTTTTCCCGCCTATTTTGTTTTTTTTTTCTGTGGCCAGCCAGCTAATCAGCCATTATTTTTCATTTTTATCATTGAAAAAATTGTGTATATTTTGCCCAAATTTATGTTATTTTAAAGAAATTGTTTAAACTAAATTATAATAAAGTTATTAAAAAAATATAGATTCTTTAATCAATACTTAACTTTAATTTATTTCAGTTTTACATCGTGGCTGCATAGAAAGTTGGAACATGGTTCAATAAAATTGTGACAATAGAACTAGTTTTTTTTTATAATTTGGCATCTGTCAGTTGAAAGCGATTCTCCCTAGGGATGAAAAGTATTACTTTCAACCCGCTCCTCAGGCAACTTCAGACCTACTTTCAGAGTATGAGTAATGAAAAAGCATATTTTCATTTATAGGAATACAAATATAATGTGAGGCGAACACGAAATAACAAAAGTGAAGCGCACTGTGCAACTGTTATGAGCTGTATGTGTGTTTTTTAAAAACACTTTACTATATTTTTTTTTGAATAAGTTGGTTTTAAGTTTGTATTTTTTTTAACTCTGTTTTTAATATTAATTATGTACCTTTGTATTTTGGTAAAATAAACTCTTTTAAATATTAACACAACATAATATCATGTCTCTGATCCCCGAAGGGAGGAAGGCATCTGTACCAAATATACATCCGATAAATAGTGCGCGAGCCTATTGCCATCAACTGGGCATAAATCCGCATATCAAGTTCCATGGGTGCTACCACTGAGAATTCCTGATGGAAAAATCCAAAGAAACTTTCCGTTCGCAGAGTCATGGTCAGCAGTAGCGGTTGCAACCAATAGGTTGACGAAGTTTTTAATATTATTGACCCTAGTTATTTTATTTTTTAAATTATATTGTCACCGTTAAGTTATTTTTTATGAAGGTATCCGAGACTATGATTCAGCAGACCGTGCTTACAAAGCATTACCGTCCAGCACCACGCCATTAACGGGTAATACCGTGACCCTGCAAACCCCTTACCTTCGTACCTTGGATCCAAGGACCCTCTCAATCCCTTACATAAAGCGATATCGAGCGATTAAACCCGTTATAATTAGCCCTTTGTAGCACTTAATAGACAGGTACAGAACTTCCACTCACACCAAGTACAAGAAGAATAAGTAGAGGTAAAGACTACAAAGATGGAAAAACGCATGCACGCACGCAAAAACGCAATGAAATAACCACAAAACTTTTGGGTTTCGACAAAAATTAACTCTACTGTACAAAAGAAAAGGTACAATTTCGAAGTCGACCGCAACTTAACCGCAAACCGCAGCAGCAACAGAAATATTCACCAGGCAGCAACGTCGCGTCGCCATCGATGAAAAGCGTTTTTGTACTACTGAGTTTACTGACCACTTTTCAATCTTATTACTAAGGGGATAAAGTTGAAAAGTGGCAGACCTTCAGAGAAGTTGGTAGTACCTCAAAATATATTCGAACAAACTAGAAATATAAGGTTTTTCTTTTCACGAAGCGGTTTGAGAATGTCTTTGTACGCGATATAATTGTGTAAAGTCGAAGTTGTATTTTCTAATTTTATTTGATTAGGTTCTACACAATGAGAGCCCACGATGCCCCAGAGTGGAGTTTAAATAATGGATTAAATCTATACCGGAAAAAAAAAGGTTTCTTTAAAAAAATCTTTGCTAAGATTTCT
The DNA here is from genome assembly GCA_963082945.1 of Cerastis leucographa. Lineage (NCBI taxonomy): Eukaryota > Metazoa > Arthropoda > Insecta > Lepidoptera > Noctuidae > Cerastis > Cerastis leucographa. The sequence goes on from OY720365.1 coordinate 573,941, forward strand.
GAAAACAGCGGTTCTTCTGCTACCTTCCCAGTGCTAGCTCGTAGCACATTAATCAAGGGGCATCACAGGAGTTATATTAGGGCCAGCCACATTGACAAGGGTGGAACACGGCGCTAATTGAAGCGGAACTATTCAGTGCCACTACGCTGTGTTTTTGTTTGTTTGGATGTAATGGGGAGTATTCTGTTGCTTGTCTTGTCTTGTTGCGTTCGGCTATGTTACAAGTGCACGGATTAACTTAATTTTTTTTTTGTGTATTGTTCTTACACTGATGGGCTTATCCATTATTTTTTTTAAACTAAAGTATTCGCATTTATTTCTTACGTTTTTTTTGTTGGCTTTCATTGTCGTCGATGTTATGCTTCTTCTCACCAATGCATGAGGGAACCATTCGAGGCCATTATTGACCCGTTTTATTCTTTATCTTAACCAATGCTGATCATGAATCCAGATATAACCAATAACACAACTACCACGGATTGGTACAAATGCTGCCGTCCTTTTATCATACACCTGAAGTCTCTTCAAGTTAAAGTGTAGGTGTAGTTACCACAATGTAAATACCATCAGGAAGTACAATATCTACGTAGTAATGAGGGTTAGTTACATGCTGTGTGTTCAGTTTGTGGTATGTGACCACACGACCCGCTTTCCTGTTGCACTGACACGGAATTATTCATTATCATGATTTGCATATTATTATCGTTTTCACACTAACATGTTTGGCATTTCCTGAACGAATAGATCACCAAGGTAAGTGATAACCAAACACTAGTTATTAAAAGCTATAATTATATTAACTACACAAATGACGCAGCTTCAAATTCCAGCACGCAATGCTCGAGACGACATCAGTAGCTATTTGACAACCACCTGCAAGTAAATCTTTACCTATATACTTAGTAATACCTTAGCATGACTAACATAGTCGTATATACATTTCGTAAAGCAAAGAAAAATAGCCACCTGACCGTTTTCCCAAGAGCATCTTTTGTCAAATAATAAATTCATGTCAAATACATTTTACACGAAGAAGAGCGCTGTAAATATCTCAAAGAAAACTACCTTCCGTAATGAGATAATGTTTACCTTAGCTACCAGGCGTACAAAGGCCGCAAGGAGTCAAATAAAAATATAATCCCCGAGTTACGTAAGGGATCCCCTTATGGGCTTTATACAAGATTCCTAAACGGTTTTTACGTGAGGAAATTGCTTGTATAGACCCTTGAATAAGCTTGTCTTTTTATAGGCTGACAATGGGCCAACTATTACCAACTTACACCAATATTTTTTTAAGGTATCCATTCTTTTTAATCTGAAACACTGTATTGCAGCTTCGTGGCAGTAATAAGTTCTGTGGTAGTAGTTTTCCCGGCACTTCTTTAATGAGCACACTTATTACGAGCAGTTCTTAAATGAGTTCTACTATTACTGAAACTCCATCTAGCCTCTAGTTAAGAATTGGATACACTACTGAATATACTTTTTTCTTGAAGCAATGAATACGTACTAATCACTACATCATGAAACAGATGACATCTTAAGAAACACAACCTCTCACTAAACCAAAATGATGTTTTTTCGCGGGTAGGTGCACAAAAGTAAAACACTTGTTCCCAAATCATTTATTTTAATTTTAATAGTATTTTCAATATTTAATTTATAATTCCTACCAAATATATAGTGTTATCATACCACTAAGCACATATTGTGTGGGCAGTAATATACACATGCTCTAAACAGTTTTAATTGCATTTACTTGCTGGCTTGAACTGTCACTTGAACTTTGGACCCTCTGACTACTGCATTTCAACACTAAGCCACAATCATGAGCTCAATAGCTGACATTGCGGAGACACAGCGCTTGGCAATGGCATCACTCAACCAGCGGATGGCAGACTTTGAAGAACATCTCAAGATTTCATCTGCTGGGGCGGACTTGAGCGGGCTCCACAAAGACTTTACTGTCTTCAAGGAACATGTGTGGAATGTTCTCAGTGCGTTGCAGCTGCAGATTGCTGAGGTGAGCAAGAGTGTCGACGTTATTGAGACGCGTCACAGGAAAAAGTTCTTGCTGCTTGGCGGTGTGCCTGAGAAGCCTGGTGAGAAACTCCCAGAAAGTGTGGCATCCATTTTTCAGGATAAGCTTGGCATTGATGATCTGGGACCCTCTTCACTAACGGTATGCCACAGACTGGGCACGGCGTCAGAAGGTCACTCCAGACCTATTTTGCTTCGGTTCTTGGACTCAGATATTAGGGGCCAAATTTGGAAAACCAAGACCAAGCTGAAGGGATCCACTTATGTGGTGTCCGAGTTCCTCACTCGTCAGCGGCAGTCTGCTTTTACTACAGCTCGCAAGTTGTTCGGTGTGTCTGATGTGTGGACTATGGACGGAAACATCAACATCAAGCTCCCTAATGGCAAACGTCGTCGGGTCTTCACTGTTGAGGAAGTCATCGCGCTGGGAGCGGAGCATGGCAAGTCGCTGGATCAAGTAGTTCCTCCAGACTCCAACCCTGCCTCGAATGACACAAGCCCGGCACCGGCGCAGGCTCACACTCGGTCAAGGCGGTTAGCACGGAAGAAGTAACTTGGTTTGTTTTGTTTACTCTCACAATTCTGTTTTCTTTTTGTCTGGTTAACTTCCTAAGTGCTAGTTATCTGTTCGCCGTTAATATTAGTATAGTAGCATGTCAAGATAGCTTTACTCGTGTACCGACACTTCTTTTTTTTTTTTTTACTATTAAAATATTTTATTTGTTCTAGCTAGCTAGATAGTCGTGTCTGTCATGTCACTTTAATATGTCACTGTCATTCTCACTTGTCACTGTCTGCGGCGTTCGGAAACGCGCATTAGTTTTATTTTTTGTGAACAGTCTGCCGGCAGGTAATGCAATTATTGATTCTTAAGCGTTTTTTTTTTTATTTTGCATTTAAATTCATTTATATTATCTATTATTATTTTAGCTTATTAGTTTTACATTATATTCATTTTTAAGTAACTTCATAATAATTATGTCTGATGACGACTCATTTTATTCTTGTTCTTCTACATCTTTTTCAACTCTTGATGATTCTCTGTCTGTGAATGGTTTGCTGAGTAGTGAGTGCCAGCGATTTAGCAAGTGTTTTAATGTATGTCATGTAAATGCTCAGAGCATTCCTCAGCACCATTCCGAAATTTTGGATTTATTTTCTGACGTCCCTTTGCATGCTGTTTTAGTATCCGAAAGTTGGCTAAAACCTGAACTTTCCTCTAATTTGTACTCTCTACCTGGTTTTATTTTAATTCGCAACGATCGTACAGGGAAAAGAGCCGGGGGTGTCGCCATTTACCTGCGCAGTGATATCCCCTACAAAATCTTATCTTCTTCATCCCCAGTTTATAGTGGCAACCCTGAGTACTTATTCCTTGAAATTGTTGTTAAAGGGGTTAAGGCCGTTCTAGGAGTTGTTTATTGCCCACCTGCCATAGATTACTTCTCCACTCTTGAATCTCTCTTTGAATCTATTTCCTCAGAGCTCAAACATCTCATAGTCATGGGTGATTTTAACACTGACCTCTTAAAGGATAACCCTAGATCACGTAGGCTGAGTGCGATCCTGGAGTCGTCGAGTTTGTCACTCCTTAAACTTAATCCGACTCACCATAACTTTGACTCAAGCGATTCCTTGCTCGATCTCATGCTTGCGTCTTCTGTGGATCTCGTTGCCAACCATGGTCAGGTCGCTGCACCTGGTTTATCCAGACACGATCTGATTTATTTGTCCTACAATATTAAACCCCCTAAGCAGCGGCCTGCTATTATTCATCTCCGGAATTTTGTTAGATTGGACAAAGAAAAACTCAATTCCGATGCAGAGGCACTTAATTGGGTAGATATTGCACAATCATCATCAGTGGATCAGAAAGTGGAAATATTTAATAGACTTGTACTCAAGCTCATTGACAAGCATGCGCCACTGAGGGCCGTTCGTGTCAAGCGTCCCCCTGCTCCTTGGATTACCCCTGGAGTTCGGATGGCAATGAGACGACGTGACCGGGCTTTTAGGAAATATAGGCGGGACCGCAGCGAGGAACACTGGAACCTGTACAAGTTGGCTAGAAACCGCTGCAACCAGATGGTTCGAGCATCCAAACGCCGATACATTTGTGAAAATGTCCTCAATTCTTCACCGGCTGATATTTGGAAGTTTCTAAAATCACTTGGCACATCTAAGTCCTCCTCTAGTGTTGTATCTCTTAATCTGCCTTTAAATGATCTCAATAAACATTTTTCAACGTCTGCTTTGCTTGCGGATGACGTGAAGAATAATACTATTCTTGGTATAACTTCCAAGCCAATGCTTCCTCCTAACTCTTTTTCTTTCTCCCCCGTGACTAACCTTGAGGTTCTTAAATATTTTACATCTATTAAGTCTAAGGCTGTTGGCTGTGATGGGGTCAGTCGAACTATGCTATCTTTTATGATTGAGAACTTAATTCCAATTATTACTCACATCATCAATTCATCTCTGGAAACTGGTGTGTTTCCTGCAATGTGGCGTAAGGCTTACATTATCCCTCTTCCTAAAATTTCCAACCCTAGTTTAGCCAATCACTTCCGACCGATCTCCATTCTCCCTTTCCTTTCCAAGATCCTAGAAGCAGTTGCCCTTAAACAGTTATCTTCCTACGTATTTAAGAATCACCTCTTGTCCAGTTTCCAATCCGGTTTTCGGCCTAGCCACAGCACAGCCACAGCTCTGCTTAAGGTTACAGAAGACATTAGGGATGGCTTGGAGAATTCGAAGTTAACGGTCTTGGTTTTAATAGATTTTTCCAATGCTTTTAACACCGTTGACCACGACATTCTCCTAGCCATATTGTCTCAAATTGGGGTGTCTTCGTCGTCACGAGATTGGTTCTCATCTTATCTTCGTGGTCGCCAGCAGGCAGTTCATGCTGATCAGGATTTCTCTGATTGGTGCGACCTGGTAACTGGTGTTCCACAAGGCGGTATACTCTCTCCTCTCTTATTTTCTTTGTTTATAAACTCCCTTACTGCTTTCCTCAAATGTTCTTACCATCTGTACGCTGATGACTTGCAACTATACGTTCAATCAGACATTGCCAACCTTGACAATTGCATTTCTTCACTCAATGCGGATCTTCAAACTATCGCAGAATGGTCCGGCAAATTTGGGGTTTCTGTAAACGTCGGGAAATGTCAGGCCATTCTCATTGGTAGTTCGTACTATTTGAGAGTTATGAACACTGGTCAACTTATGCCACTGATGTTCGAGAACTCCGTCATTTCTCTTTCAAAACACGTTAAAGACTTAGGTCTGTACATTGACGACAGTTTAAGTTGGAGTAAACACGTGGCGCAAGTGAGCCAGAAAGTCACATTCTCGCTGCGGTCGCTCTATAGATTCAAGCATTTTCTCCCATCTAGCACGAAAATCACTTTGGTCCAGTCACTTGTGCTTCCCATTATTGACTATGCTGATGTTTGTTGTTCTGACCTATCCCAAGAACTTCTTAATAAATTGGATCGACTACTCAATAATTGTATTCGCTTTGTTTTTGGCCTTCGAAAATACGATCATGTTTCTTCCTTCCGTTCTCAGCTTAAATGGCTGCCTATCCGACTCAGGAGATCCCTCAGATCTCTCTGCATGCTCTTCACTATATTGAACGATCCATGTGCTCCTGATTATCTGAAAACTTATTTCACAGTGTTGGGCAGTTCTCATAGTCGTAACCTTCGAGCTTCCAAAAATCTACTTCTCCAAATTCCTTCTCACCGCACTGGTTTTTTATCTAATTCTTATGCTATCTCGACTATAAAACTCTGGAACGCGCTACCCATTAGCATTAAAAAAGCAGAAAGTAAATTCACTTTTAAAAAGAAAGTTCGCACTCACTATTTAAGTCAGACTAAATAGCTTTTCATTTAAAGTATAGTCATAGTAATTATTATTAGGTTTCTCGTTTTTATTTTGGTATTTGTTATAATATATATTAGTATATTTATTTGTATAATGTGTATTAGTGTCTATGTATTTGTAGGTATGTATTTTCGTAAATTAGTAGTTGATTTTTTTATATATTTTGTTTTGTACCCTATCACAAAGTTTTCGTATTTTACCCAAAGGTTGACTGGTAGAGAATGCCTTGTGGCATTAAGTCCGCCTATGTACCACTATTGTACATGAAGTTTAAATAAATAAATAAAATGACTACCTAGATTGCCCTTTGTAGAAAATTCGTTTCTTGATGAGCCTTGTTATTCTACAACAGTAAATGAGGCCCGAAGAGGATTATTGCAAACATTTTCTCTAGGCCCGGGTAACAAGACTTTAACAAAAAGCCGTTATATTCTCGTAAAGTGATAAAGACAGAATCTAGTACAATGTTGTGTAGTTGTTTAGTATGCGGCCCGGTGCGGCTTTGAACGAGCCAGCCGTAACTCGATTCACTTTAAAACTGTTTGAAACTCGTCAACTGGGAGGTCATAAATTCAAACAAGAAAGGGTTCACAAAGTAATTTGTGAAAGAATGTTGCGGAAAAAGAACGTTTTTTGGTTTAAAAAAGACGTTTTTCTGGAGATTTTATTCGACTGGAATGGGATTTAAATTTTTTACTTTTTAGGAAAAGTTTGTTTTGGAACGATTGTTTGAATGCCTCAAAAAAATCGTAATAATCACCCTCTTTTCTACGCTTTTTACTTTTTTTTTATATTTTAATCGCGTTTTTTGTCTGACGGGGATCCCGGCAGTGCCCAAAATGATTTAAATTATTTAGTTGGTATGTATCTCTTTCATTCTTTTTCTCATGTTTAGCAAAAGACTTACCAGTCACATTTTAGGACTTGACTTTTTATTTATTTATTTATTTATCGCAACACTACTAACATTACAGGGAATTCCTAGTGTGTTAGCGTGGTCCTTAATTAAACTATCTTAGGTATATACTATCTTAAATAACATAACAAATATAATATTGTTTTTGTGAATTCACTCAGAGAACAGGAAAATAAATCAATCCTGTTAGCAGTGTCATTTAGTGCGTGCAATGCGCGCGTCAGTGGCGCCTTGCTGAGCAAGTTGGTTCGCGCGCGAGGAACTGCTAGTAACCGTGGCTTCCGGCGCCGCGATACATAATTGTCAGGCACATCTAGACATATTTCTTTCAAAACCCCGGAATTACAGGTCTTACCACGTAATAATTTGAACAAATATGTGGCCATCGCTAGGTCCCTCCTTGTCTCGAGTTTGTTGTACCCGACCATACCGATAACGAATAAGGTTGGGTACATCAACGGAAAGAATGGATAGACACCGTAAAGTTTCAAATACAGAAATCTGGTGAATTTGTTTTGTATGCGCTCCAACATGAGACAGTATTTGGTCTCATGGGGAGCCCATATGACAGCATTATATATTAAATTGAACTGTGCCTGAAACTACCAACAACTATTAATAATTCCATCGGAAACTTGCAGAGCACTAATCAATCTATAACAGCTATCCTTGTTACATTACAAGCATGTCGATATTCCGTCCAGAACTTCCACTATATCCGGACAGTGGGCTGCAATTCCGCATCGCCTATGTTTAACCTAAACGCCACGTACACTGGCCCCCTGTTGGCCGAGTTAATAGACCGGCAGTCTTGGCAAACGCTGGAGCCAGGATACACCGGAGTACATACAATTACGATGAAGGCTTTGAGTATGCTTGTTCGTACTTCAGGGAATATTATGTTGTTGGATATGCAGCAATCGATTATTTTGACATAGTATACTACAATTTGTATTTGTCGAGGAGCTCGTGGCTAAATAATAACAGACGCCCGGGTCGATCTTTAAGGTTAAGCCGTGCTTGCCGAGGTTGGTCCGTGGATGGGTGACCATCATTACATACCGAGTTTCCTCCGTGCCTCGGAAAGCACGTTAAGCCGTTGGTCCCGGCTGTCATTTGTAGATCTTTGACAGTCGTTACGAGTAGTCAGAAGCCAAAAAAAGTCTGACATACAGTCTTACCAAGGGGTATCGTATTACCCAGTTACTGGGTTGTGGAGGTCAGATAGGCAGTCACTTCATGTAAAATACTCAGCTGGTACTCAGCTGCATCCGGTTAGACTGGAAGCCGACCCCAAGAGAGTTTGGGAAAAGGCTAGGCAGATGATGAGATGAGATGAGATGAGATGAGATGAGTGACTACAATTTGTAGGATTAACAATAATTGAAGAGCCCGCCAAATGGTAGGGATCATACGAGTACCTTCCCTATAAAAAACAAGAGAGTTCCGTAGCACTAAACAATGTAATAACAATAGTTTTAACGGTCATTCATAGGTCAATTTATACTTAACAGCAAAACTGTTTATATATGTAAACTGAAACTAAACTGTATGTTTATCAAAAACAAAGTAACTGCGGTAGCTTCCTGAAAAAGCCACATATCTCAAAAACTAAATATAACATCTTATTCATAAATATTTTTGATGAAAGTTATTTTTAGATTCTACAAACGTATAGTACATTTCATAATTTCACATCTTTTTTGTATAGCGGTTGACCGAAGTCACGTGATCTCCAAAGGAGGTGTTTTTTTCCCCTATAATTGTGGCCCATGAATGTACCTTAAGAACAAAAGTACGAAAATAGAGGAAAAAGTAGCAGATTCTGAAAGAAAAATTAATTAATTATGGACTTTTGATAGATTTCTTCCTCCTTGACGACCTGGCTAACCCATCTGGACTTGACACTTTGATTTGGCTACGATCTTTCTCTCGTTGGATCTCGACAGCTGTGCGATACACTCTGAACTCTAATGACTTTCTTTTTATATCAGCTTTGCGTAACTGACTTTATCAAGTTTTTATAACATGGGGTGGGCTTGACATCAACAGGATATTTCAGCACCTGCCTCTTTCCTAGATTATATCATAGTTAGAGAAGATTTTGGGAATGAAAAATGGAAATAGAAAAAAGCATAGTGCGTGGAGTCCATCCGCGCGAAAGAAGTGAAACTCCGTAATACTACACGCATGCGTTCGAGTGCCACGCATCGACTCTCACTCTGTCTCTTTCTATTCCCCCTCCATGGTAGCGTTAAACTTGTTGGAAGTCACCTAAGAAATTTCACTTCATTAATAAAAAAGTTTTTTTGGTTTTTAACCCCCGACCAAAAAAGAGGGGTGGTATAAGTTTGACGTGTGTATCTGTGTGTCTGTCTGTGGCATCGTAGCTCCTAAACGGATGAACAGATTTTGATAAAATTGGTGTCGTTTGAAAGGTAATTTAATCGAGAGTGTTCTTAGCTGTGTTTCGAGAAAATCTGCTCAGCCGTTTGAAGCTCATCACCTTTTTTCATAGTTGATGAAGGGATATAAACAACTTCTATGGGTCTGGTTGATTCGAAATTTGAATTCTTGTCACTTGTCACGTCACAATGGGCATCGCCAAGGGTGTAGGCTGCATACCACCCCTCGCCCCTAAAAGTTTTTTTTTAGTTTTTTATTTATAAGTTTCCTTGTTTTCGTAAATGAGCGAGAAGAGGCGCAACACCGAGAAAAGTGGAAGGAATGGGAGGAGACCTATGCCCAGGAATGGTACAGTCAAGGCTGCGCTCCTTACATACTCATTGCCTGCCAAATGGCAAAGATTTTTAAAATAGTCTACCAAAACAAAAATCTTTTAGCGTCCAAAATAGAACATCATTTTAAAAAGCGATCACCATTTGCGGCCACTAAAACCACCGCTTCACTCAAAACATGCAAATTAACCAAACATCCCGAATCCCCGATACGATGCAATTTGCATTTTGGCAATTTTTGCAACTCTAAAATATTAGTTTTAGACCGGTGCAAATTGCTGTTGCTATCAAACAGAATTTTATATGAGCGGATTAGTTGTGATCGTCCGCCATATTGGATCGCGTGTAACGTTCGTCGGTCGTATTCAAATTACGAGTTTCCAATTTCGAACGTTGAATTCAAACAATCTAGTTCTATTGTCTTTTTAATGTTAATTATTTACTCGTGACTGGAGAAATTGTATCTACTACAGTTCGATACAACAACGTACAACGTATTAAATTACTATTAGACGGCTAAATTGCGAGGCGCCGTTCGCCAGACAAATACCTAAGTGATCACTTTAGTCCACAAAAGTTGCAGATTATATCTCCCTCGTTTTTTGGTAAGTTGGTAAAAAAAACTGTAAATGACGTTAATTTGTATTCCATAAAATCCTTAGTATACTGCATGTACTCATAAATTAACTTGAATAAATGAATCAGTTCAGTTCATCATTTCTAAAAGTTGGAAACCCTGTATTAATCATTCAATCCACTGCACGACGCAACGTTTCATTTTAGTGACACTGCGTTCTTTCATAGTATTCATACCAAGCAAACAGACCCCTTTCAATCAGACGATCAAACGAAAATTCCTCGCGAAGCACATTCCGCCACGTATCACTTTCGTCTCCCTCCGACTAGCTCGAAGCAAAGACCCGCCATTTCTACTAGCTCTAATGTAAATATTCCACAACAACACTTCGCATAAAGTCCGCAACTACCCTTCAAAGGAAATCTCCATCACGAAAACCTAATCAAAACTTAAAGACAATATCAATTTAGTAGAACAAACACCTTTACTTTAGGGCAGCCTTCAACTATGGCGGCGAACAAACAACTAGTGAATTAGCAAGTTGGTGAATTTACCTTAATTATGCATTACCCCTGGCCGGTAACCGGTGCGGCTACCTGTTTAGACGTCACAAGTTTGGGCCGCATCACTAATTGTTTACTTTGCAAGCGATATACTAATTAATGTACATGGGTTATTGTGTTGCTGGACGATGGCTGGACCTGTGAACTTTCATGGGGGAAACTTTTTAATGGGTAGACTGCCCAGGGTGAATTGAACGTACCTACAGGAAGCTCAAGTTCGTGGGTTGTCAAACGTTGAGCCTTTTGTGATGCAATCTCGCGGGTAGTCGCTACGTCCCCGTATGGGAGCGCGGCTGGCGGATTTAGGGCATGGCCCTTGGTCCCACGGGTTCGGTTGTGTGCCCGTAACTACGGACACCGTCATACAACAGTTTTTATGAAACAGTTGTCTTCCGTGTTTTTAGATATTTCTGAATTTCTTCAATAACACACACTTTAATGTCACAAGAATGTATTCACTTAAACATTAGATCGTTATTATTTAATTGTTTAATTAAACTATTTTTGAGCTGATTGTTTACATGCTCACTTCAGCGCGCTCTCGTGTTCGCTGTCGGCATCAGCGTCGTGCTGGGAGCCTCGTGGTCATCTGTGTTGGTGTTGGTGGTAGTAGTGGCTTGTGTCGGCGCGGTTAAAATTTCCATTATGGTCCATGGATTTATGTGGCGGTAGGGGGCGGGCGAAGGGGGGGTGGGTGCTACACCCCTGGACCACCCCACCACCCTAAAAATATAAATATTTTTTTATATTTAAGTAAAAAAATATGACATAAAATTAAATTATATACGCCTTTATCGTCAACGAAACGTGAAATGTCAACATTGTCGTCTACCATGACAATTTATCCACCCTAAAAATTTGCAAATGGCGTGATATTTTCCTGAACACCCTGGTACAAAGCAGGAGTATCGTGTTACCCAGAGAACAAATGCATCCAGTCAAGCTGGTAGCCAGCTCCAAAATAGCAGACTGACAGAGTGGTACACTAACTTGATGTTTCAAGGTCCGATTGATATTGAATCATTCCACAATTATTGCATAAAAGAATTAACAAATACAGTTATTAAACTCGTTGTAAAATAATTACAAAGCTATACCTGTGGTCTGTGGCATCAAAGCAAACCCCACTAATTAGTACAGTAAGCCAACTACTTACGGCTCACATTTATTAAAAATTAACAACTGGCTCTCCCTTTATTATCACCACACAATCCTCCGCCCTCATTTTAATGAACCTACAATTGCTTTACCGTCCTAAGTTATAAATATATAATTTTCACAAAATCCCATAGTGGGATTAAGCGATAACTTTTCGGAACTCACTTTTGTGCCACAACGCTAATTAGGTAGAGCAACCACAGGCACCTCCTTAATTAAAGTCGCAAGCACATGAGTCATTATTACTGCACCCACCTTACCCCATGCGTTACTTCTATGAAAGCTGTTGTTAAAATTCTTTAAATCTTAGTACGACTACCATTGTGAGTTTTAGTCTTTTGAAAGAAATGAAAGCAGAATATCAAAAGTAATGGTTCCTCGGGAAAGCGATGCGTCCATAATTAGATTAGACTGCAGCGTACGGAGTCGGAGAGTACGGAGAGCTAGGGTGAATGTGGCAGTAAAGGTTCCGCCTCTTCAAGAGACGTATTGTATCGCACGTGATTGCTCCGAACATGCAAGTAATTTTCTGTGTTGCCATACAACCGACTAAAGAAATACGTGAACAGAAATCGAAAGCGATCTCTTTGAGTGTTCTCTGAATATCTCCAAGATTATAGTCTTGCGCTAAAGGAAAAATATGTGAGTACTAAACGTTATCCTATTCAGAAAAGTAGGGAGTTGGTGTAAGACGAGAAATGTGTCAATTTACATTGAAAGAAATGAGCTCTTTATGCGCTGAAAAGATCGAAATTTCCGTTTGATGAAGCGGAATTTTAATGTCCTTAAATATTCCAGTAGATCCAATATAGGTCATTAAGTCTTGTTTTGGATACAACTTTGTATTATTTTAGACGTTGTTGTCCGGGTACCCGGTTGTCCCAGTGTCCGTTGTGTTTGATATGTAAATTCACTGACGGTCTTGTAATCACGTTGTGTTTAGCAATTCTGGGCTGAAAGATACAATACAGTAACAAAATAGAAGCACGATGACCACATTTTACAGAATTTATTCGGATAACTTTGAGATGGTTTAAGCGAGTCATAAACTACATAATTTTTACCGACCATTTTGTTCACACCTGTAAAGTTAGCCTTTTGTGTAAAAGTTTCTCGAACAAAATTCCTTCTTCCAACAACACGATAAATATGAATTTATTCACGTCATTATACAATCTAGAAAGAATGCAGTGGATGAGATGCCAAGCTTGAGCCAAATTTCTTTGGAAGTTTCTTTAAAGGTACGACGGGAAAAAATATGTTTTACAGTATAATAATGTTAATATTTTCTTTAGTTGTCGTATTATTTCTTTTATTCGGAACACAGGGCTGCACCCCAAAATAATGTTACACACGTTTCTATCGTATTTTTAAGAAATTCGTAACACATACAACTCGAAAGTTTTCAAAAACACAATGCATCTAGTCAAGTTAAATATTATTTGTTTATCATTGTGACCTTAATCAAATTGAGATATTGGTAAAAAAAAATCTGTTACCCAATTTGAATAGTCTGTTCGTCCCGGTTGGTTTGATCAGGTTATTAAAAAATCAAACACCAAAATACTTAAACAACTAAATTTAATACGGTAAAATCACAACAGTCTAATTTCTAATAGCACTCTCCATTCTTATAGAGCTCTGCGATCAATTCACTGCATTCACTCCTCTGGAGCTTTCCGGAGTGCGTGTGAGGTAAGGAGGGAACAAACGCGATGCCTCCGTGCAACCGCTTGTGATCGCTCAGGGCCGCTGAAAACGAAATAAAAACTTAGGTTAAAAGTAGAAAGGTCGAATTTTGAATGAGACGAACTGACATGCTAACCATATGGAATTGCTAGACAAGAGAGCACAAAGAAAAGGAAACTTTAAAAGTAAAGATACAGGCTTTATTTTTCAAAGGTGTGGATGAAATATTTCATGGCAAAGAAGGTTTTCAAGACATAAACCGCAATAGAAGAGGTTTGGTTTATGAAAAGCTGACGGTTGAACATAGTTAAAGACGTGTGAAATCTTGCTACAGTGAGTGCGGGATTCTGAAAATTATAGATGAAGCGTTTATTTCTGAGAATAGGATGATCTTTTGAGCTAGTAATATCTAGGATGAAATTTACCGCTTCTGAAACTTGAGTATAACTAGTTCAAGTTTTCTAAAAATCTTCCTTACAACCTGTCTATCACCTAGGCTTGTAAATAATCTGTATTAAGTCTTGTCTATACAACAAAATAAGTACATTATTTTCTTTATTAGTTTTTTTTAGAAAATCCTAATTCATCATCTGCCTACCTTTTTCCCAACTTTATTGCCTTGCAGCTGAATACCAGTATTTTACATGGAGCGACTGCCTATCTGACCTCTACAACCCAGTTAATACTGAAAATCAAAATCTTAAGTATTTTTTCAATTACATATTTTATTTTCTCTCTTGGACATAGTTTTCAGCAAGCAATTTCTGTTTTGTACTTTATTCGAGCATTTTCAATAACACTGAAGTTCAGAAATTGGCATCTTGGTTGCAACTTATATTGTATGTAGCAGATGTTTGGTATTATTATGTTTGTACTATTTCACGACACTGGTAACTTATTTATTTAAAAACACGAAAAAGTAAATTAATTACTTTTCAGTTAAGAATCTTTTGATAACCCAAGATTAATTTCTAAAATAATGATAAAGATCATCATCTATCTCCTGCTCTTATGGGTTTATTTGGTTTCAGCGCAGCATTACTTCTTTCATACTTTTCTAAAGAATGAAGAGATAACGAAATATAAAAGACTTAATAATAGCATCTTTTACTCTTAATTACGTTCTCCAGTGATTAATTTAACTCCGCCCGCATAATTGTGGCAATATCTGTATCTTCGGATAGCCTTATCTTCTAATGACGGTAATGTTCAATGCGGGATATTTTCCCAAAGCTATGTTATTTTTGTTACAATTAATAGGCTGTACTCAGTATTATGTTTTTTCTTACAAGCCTTGTCTCATTAGTAGGCAAGTGAATTAGAAATAATATTTTTGATACTTTAGAACATAACATCATGAGTGTATTCTTCAAGGAAAAGGTAGTGGCATTTATAGTTTACCCATATTTCCATATATCGCCATTTATTACCTTTATGCAAAGAAGAATAATATTAGAATCGATACTACTACGTTCTCGTATTGCCATGGTAACGAAAACAAGTAAAGGTGACTTACAAGCTGCCTTGTGTGTATCTTGTCTCTCGTGACGTGAGCTAGAGACCCTAAAACTACTGATTACCAGTCTATCTTTAGATAAACCTACTACCCTCTCATGGTCTCCTGATTCTTTAACTAAATAAATGAAAGTAACTCACCAGCGACAGTATTCTTTATCTGCTCCCTGGTGACGGTAGCTTGGGGCTCCAACACTATCGCCGCTACAGGTCCTTTGTCAGATAAAGATACTACGCTCTCATACACTCCTGGTACCGAGCCGATTACTCGTTCCACTTCTTCTGGTGCTACCTGTGATATCAAACATGCATTATAAGATACTGAAGTTAAATATCTTATTAAAATATGTAATTGAAAAAATATAAAAACACTTTGCCACTAAGAATATTTAAGGAGATTGTTAAGATAAATTACCATTATTAAGAAATGGAAAGCCCAAAAGGGCGGAATCAGTAGCCACATAATATTAAACTATTACTTAAGACCTTCGAGACAGAGTGCTTCTAAAGATTATTTAAGAGAGCAAAAATACGCTAGACATCGTCGTCATC
This sequence comes from Cerastis leucographa, assembly GCA_963082945.1. NCBI lineage: Eukaryota > Metazoa > Arthropoda > Insecta > Lepidoptera > Noctuidae > Cerastis > Cerastis leucographa. The sequence goes on from OY720365.1 coordinate 589,586, forward strand.
AAATTGAAAGCATCGTTATTTGCATACTTACAAATTCATTACAAACTGACTAAGGTACAATTAAGTTCGAACATCCCAAAAAGTAGGACATCTCGTAAAATTAAACCAAATTAGATCCAATATTGTACAACAGTCCTGTGCTCTTCCACAATAATCCAGTTGGGAGCTAGTTACGACTTTAATCTATATTTGAAGTCGTCATTTTGTGTTCGGAGTTCTTTTGAAATTAACAAAATATGGTAATAAGCCGTCACGAAGTAACGAGGGTTGTCCTGCTTAACATAATATAATTATTCGTGCGAACATTCTACTACATATTAGGTAATCTTGACGGCCTATATTTTCTCTTAGCATGGAAAGAGAATACTAAAATATCTAAGTGAGGGCAGGTGAATGAGACGGCTACGCTGACGTCTGACGTGTAGGCTTGGATTCACAAAGGAGGTTGGAGCTACGAGGTACATCTGACATTTCCTTTATACAATGGAAATAGAAGTCTCTGAAGACAGTTTCATCCGTTTGAGATATAAGTCAGTGGACACGTGATTTTCCATAAGAATCGTCGAAACATTTTCTTGTATTGAAGGATGGTTCAAAACTGATTTATTTATTACATTTAGTATAGCATAAGCCATTATTACTAAATTAAGTAATCCTTTTATTCGGTGTTCTCACAGAACCACAAACATTCTAACATTATCGTTTTCCATTCATCAGCAAACAAGTCCAATCCAGAGTTGGTCTCTGCGAGCGCGATGAGCATCGCAAGTATACGCGGAATAGGGAAGGTGGATCGAGCTACAGTGCGACAAAATGCGACATTAAACAGTTTATGCTTTCTAGAGCGATTATAATTATTTGTAACAAATAATTGACACAGCTCTGCTCCGCTCCTGTTGTTGGAATTTTTATTTTTAGCCAGAAACTGTAAATGGTTTGTGTTTATAGTATGGATGAATATTGTTTGTCTGGATTTTGAGCCAATTCTATATTTCCAAACGTACACAATCTTGTACCTTTTTGTCAAGTTTTTAGTGAGAGGACTTTTTTTTAAAAGATTTAGACTGAGATTAAAATGCAATCGTTTCTGTGAACACATTTCCCGATCATTAAAGATTGTTTTCTTTTAACATTATTTTATAACTGAGATAGCCTTTAATCCAGCTTGGTAGACATTTTAAAATAGTAATTAATTCCAGCAGTTGTATACCTGAGCTCCCATAAACTTAAAGGCGAACTTCTTCCGGACAGTGAAGGTGATCCTCTCGTTCTCATCGATGTGGAACACGTCTCCCGTCATGTACCAGCCGTCGGGAGTGAACGACTCCTCATAAGACTTCTTGTTCTTGAGGTAACCCTGCAACCAGATGAAAGTCATTTGGTACTTGGTAATATTGGTATGTTATTATATAAAAATGGATTTAAATGGGGTAAATCTTCTTCAAAATTGATTGATTCTATTTATAATTTTTCAATTGACAGGCCTAGCGCCTGACGGTATTTTTCACGGACAAAAATCACTACCCTCATTTAGAGGATGGACATTCAAAAATCCATCCTTTGTGCTCAACTGCACACCTTGCTTTAGTATTATAAAGAACTCTTGTGCTAAATATCAAGCGTTCCCAACGGTTTAATCTGTGCGTTTATCAACAATTTAAGATTTTAGTTAAGTATAAAGCACCTTTCCATGTTACAAGATTCATCAATCTATCCATAGTTATCTTTTGAGACACTGAAAAAACCGGAAGCTTATATTAGGCCAGTACATTTTTTTTCAGAACCTTTCTGTCTTAGGACTTGTACACAAAACTGCGAATCGGCGCGATACGACGAACTGTTTGTACTGTTTGAGCTCGTAGATTTTTACGATGCGACGTCGGATCGCAGTTTTGTGTACATGCTCTTAAAAGTATATCTCCTGATTAGAAGAGACTGAACCAAAAATGTTCATAGCTTAATAAGTAAGTAATAAAAGTATTACCTTAATAGCATTGTCACCCTTAAGCCACAGCTCTCCGTATCCATTAGGTCCCACCTCCTGACCGTGATCATCAACGATCTGGAAAAACACATCATTTTTTATAACCGCCAGAAATTCTAGAACATTCCAGAGACAATCTACAAGTTAATCTTGTCTGGATAGAATGTTAATGAGCCATTACTGGATAGGACTTCTTTTATACTTGTAATCTGAAAAGTGTCCTTAGATATGTCTGTAATAAGAACGAAATTGAAATAAAATGGCTTTTACGTAGATCTCGTTCAGATTAAAATGGCGAGACTGGTAAAGGCTGATAAACTACGCGATAAAAATGAAAAATTAGATAATAAGTATATAGGCTTACTGTCAATTTACTAGATCAGACTTTATCTCCTTTTAGTGAGGTCGCGACAAGGTATAAATTACATTGTCACAAATGTACCCAGCTCAACATATCTATCAAATAGCCCATCCATTAGAATTAGCCAGACGAAATTCTTATATTTTTTGGAGTGTTGCTGTCGACTTGGTTTATCATTGAATAGAAAAAAACATAACTCGTGTAAAGGCTGATTTATCGCTTATATTCAGGACACGATCTTACTTTGCTAGAAACAGTAATAAATTGATTATTTATTATGGTTTATCTAACTAGGCAAGACACAAGATGTTACTTGATGACCGTTATTAGTAATTGTGCCTCGCTAAATGCAATTCACTGCTTAGCTTATACGGTACATTTTCCTTAAGCAAGGACCAAATGCCGGACCAAGGACAAACTGGTCTCGCTTTACAGAATAAATACCTTGTAAAACATATGGTTGAAGACCCATCCGTTGCACTTCTGGGGTGCCTCTCTGTCAGGGATGGCGACGAAGCCGTGTGTCTCCGTCGTGCCATATCCGTCACACAAATGTATGTTCTTTGGCAGTTTTTCCTAAAAAACAAAAATAAAAATAAAAAACAGTTTCTGCCCACACATGTACACATTTTTTGTTTTCTTACAACTGTATGAATATTTTGTCTAAATGTTTGGGAACAGGTGTATAGCAAATAGCCATCCACATGTATAGTAACGAAATAAGTAAAAGACAATAAAAAAATGTATCCTACTGCCATAGACCTGGTAAAAATCCAGACTTCAAACTGCAATAGCCCTTCAGCAAAAATTCTATAGCTCTAGCTCTTGTTGCTAGCACTATGTTTTTAATAATATTAACTGATTGAAAGTGGGACAGCTGAATATCAAAGGATGGTGGAAACCAAAAACAAATCTCTTTTACATAGAAAATGTACCGAAACTTTTCAGTGAATAGTTTTTTGATCTAGCTTTCTGTTCACTTTGTGTGATACCAGATTAAATATAAAGTACTTTTTGGAATTTCAAAAGTCATTACACTTTGACAGCAACCTTTTCAAAGACTGATGTGGTTAAAACAAGTATACTTTGCAATTGAATATAATAGGAAATTATGTAACCACTTCCGGTAACCGGTTAGAGGACACGTGAATATTATCATTCCAATTATATAATTTAAATAATTTAATAAACACAATCTTCATTTTTATTTAATATATTTCTTATTGGAACGAAGTTCCTTATCGCGCGTTGTGAAAGGGGGCTAGACGGAAAAAATTCTTACGAAAAGTTGTCACGACACTTTTTGCTATAGTAAGCTATTGTAAGCTTTATTTCTTTTAAATAAAGTTGAAATTTCCTTAAATTACGTACAATTTGGGTGTGTATGTGAGTAAGGATAGATATGATTATTATTTTGAGTGACCGAACTACAAAGTACAAATTCGGTTGTGCAGTTAAGTAAGACGTATTGCTTCGAATTAAGGATTAATCTTCCTTAAATTAAATATTTTATTTTTCGCACACTAACTTAAATCTAAAATGTATTGATATTATGTACGTGAAAGGAACTTCGTTCCATCCGGGTGTCCCTTGACACCTCTCAAGTTTTATATTTTTATTTTTATCTCACTATTTAATTTGACTTGTGTGTGTATTGTATGTATTCTTAATTTAATTTAAGAGCATGTGTACTCCATAATGGCTGAGATTTGGTTACCTACTCGTATAATTGGGTATGCGTTACATGACCATAATATATTCTGTAGTATATTTAATTTAATATAAAAAATTGTTACACATACTCGTTGGTAACCCAAAATAAATAAATACATGAATAGGTGATATCATAATATTTTTATTATATTGGATTTTACATATTATTCTACGGATATTACACTAAGCAGTTATAACTCTCGAACAATGCGTTTTGACTATATTAGGTCTAATAATACAACAGCTGTAGTGACCTTTGCCAAGAAAGGCAATTGGAAAGCTATCTAAATGTGAATCTTAATTGATAGCCTATTGGCCTCAACTGTTTTTATAGTCGTACAACTGATTTTATTGTTCCATTACCAATGTATTTACTACTAAATTGGTTTTTCAACCAACTAATCTTTGTGATCGGTTTCTGACACGTACAGTGTAGTTGAACGGTCCTCTAATATATTACAGCGGACACATTGCTAGTACACCTTTAACCGTGTAGGTATTGTTGTTTGTGTGATAGGGATGAATTCTCGTTAAATGGTGCATATAAGTGTCGGTTTTAAACGCATAATTTCACGGTTGAAAGTCCGATGCCCAGAACTCTGGACTACGTGGAGTGGGTCCATTATCCACCCAGTAGATCAGTGTGGCTTGGTGGATGCCACATGTCTGTGAGTGTTTAGTTCTAGAACTTCGCGGTTTCTTCACGATGTTTTCCTTTGCCATTTTAAAAGCAGTGGCAATTAAATAAATTACACATAGCAAACCACCTGGCTGGGTTCGACTTCACAGCCTATGAAAATGTTACCAGCGGGCTGTCACTGATCATTAGTTGTAGATTCAATATTCCCTGCCGTCTTTCTTAAACTGTAATACAAAGCAGTAGTAAATTGTTAGTAAAAGTACTTACTTTGAGAGAAACCATAAGTTCAGGAGTGGAAGGTGATCCAAGCAGGAACAAGGTCTCCAATGAGCTCAGCTGGTCGGCTCTTATGAGTGGTAGCAGGGCAACAGCGAATGAAGGAGCTAGGTAAGCCCACGTTGGCTGCAATCAAAATATTCGATTTCAATATTGGAACTGTGAATCGTGTTCTGGTGCGAGCGTTTTGTGAAATGTCTATCATCATCATCATATTATCATCATGCTGAGTGGTAACCTACTTGTCGCAGTCACGACGTGCAAGCTGTCAACTTGTTTACTTTTATTTTATTTTTTATTTTTTAGTCTTATTGTGTATATTTTATATTATTGTACTTTCAAATGTTTGTTATGCTTTGTATGTATATTGTGTTCACTGTTATTTTGTATGCACGTCATGTCCCTGCGACAAATAAATATTTTTTCTTTCTTTCTTTCTTTCTATAACAATATTATGTTACTTTTGGTATGATATTTATTGGTATTTTATGAAAAACAATAGCAAAATTATAATTTAATTACAGTGGGTTTTAAAATACTTTGGTCTAAAATAACGATCTGTATTCACGGATATAAAAGCGATAGAACTACACACTCATTCGGATCGGCACTGACATTCGATTCGACAGTGTTTGTCATTTAATTATTTATTTGGTACACCAACAGGAATACATACGAAGATGAATTAAGTGCTGATATGTATGCCTATTACAGGTAAACGCAGCATTCAACATTCACAGTATTTGTTAAAATGCAAAGGTGATTTAATTTTTTACTTTTTATTATTCAAAAACTAAACCATTTTGCAAAAACATAAGCATACCAACACAAACCTAGCCGGGGTTAATAAAATAATATTCAATCTGTATTGATAACAATAACAACTGAATAAGTTACTTTTTAAGTTTTCAGTACCTACAATACTGTTAAAGTAGTAATTAGTATAAACCGAAGTATTCAGGAACGAGACCTCTTTACGTAAAACCTTAATCTTTCTTAACGTTAGGACTCGTCACGTTTTCAAAGTTCAGCAAAATGCTTCTTTTAAGAACTTCACAGACCTTTAGAATAATAAACAGGATATTAAAAAAAAGGTTTTCATTAGCATGAGCGCGGGATAAAAGACTTAATTTTCTATGGGGCACGTTTTTGTATAGCCCAGGTAAACTTCATATTGCTGGCTTGCAATCCTACAAATGTTTTCATGAAATAGTCGATACCCGTAGAGCTTATTTTTAGAATTGCCTACACATTAAAAGTTACGGTTGAAATTCGTTCGTGGGGCTAGTGTAATAAAAAATGTACATATTATGTCGTTTCGGAAAATTCATTCACACTGTATAAACGGTGAAACGTTTGGCGACTTTTAATAAAAATATCATTCCACATCGTGACATGGTTAGTACGTTTCTATACATTTGTTTGTCTTCTGACGCTTCGCCGTTTGTTTTTCACTGTAGCGAACATCCCGAGTCCAAGCTATAACGAAATGTGCATACAACTCCTTACAGTAGTACTTGTAATTGTTGATTTATAATAATCAACGAAACAGAGAAGTAACCACTATTTTAACCACTAAGGTGAAACTAACGAATTAAATGAATGGTGTATGTTTTTCGTCTTACCCGGTATTTGTCCAGGATCTCTATAACATGTTCTGCTGTGATCTTGTTCGGCGTGGTGATGATGGGGACGTGGTACACTACGCTAGAGGTCACGAACATGGTGAACGTCACCCATTGGATGCTGGTCAGCACCATGACCCTCGCGGTTGGCGTCGGGAACTTCGAGTGGTAAGCCCTGTAGGAGGTGTTAAGGTTTTATATTGTTGTTTTCCAAATCTGTCAATTGCAATCCACTGCTATTCACGCTTTTTTTGTGGACGAAGCAAATGGAGTTTTGTGAAGTGTTATATATGTTTATGTGTAGCATACCGCGGCTGCGACCCGGTAGTTAAATCGTTATTTTAATATATTATAGTCGGTGACTTGTTTGTTTCATTTACTTTTTTGCCACCGACTTCCGAAACTAAAATTATTTGCCACTTTTTAGTGTTTTTTTTGGAAGTCGGTTATTTTTTTTCGTAAAAAAGTTTTTATTTTAGCCTTTTCAGTTGTGGACTTGTGGTATCTCACTTTAATCCTAGTCAAGTATAATTTTTACATTGTTTCTAGACACCAGCACATCGTCCATACATACGACAAAGGACAAAATGTATAATAAAGAGGACGACTCAAAAAGTACCAAAGCTAAGATAATAAAATTCATATGGCTCAACCGGGCAAGCTTTCTTTACCAAATGAATGAAAAATCATCTTAATCGGTCCAGTAATCACGGAGAAATAAGTGTACATAAAAATGTGAATAAAATGAAAATTACATGGCCAAACTATATTATTTTTTTATGGGACCGAATGGCAACTATTCCGCATCAAACTTAAGAAGAATCACGCAAATCGGATCATAAATCTCAGCGTAAGTAATCGGTGTATACACCTGGAGAGGGCATACCGTTACAATTCCAACAAGCCCAAACACAGCTAAGACTCCTTGCCTTGTTATGGAGTTCCGAAGCCTGTCTCTTGGATTCATCATCAGATCTGATGGTAGAATGGTTGTTATTGGACGCAAATGCTTCACTTGTTGTAGAAAATACCAAAATCACTGTACGTTTTCCTATAAAATTTGAAGAGTTCCCTCGATTTCGCCAAGATTCCATCATCAGATCCCGACTTGGTGACTATGGGACCATTTGGGAAGTATACCCTTTCCAACAAAAAAAGAATTTTCCAAATCGGTTGGCAAGCGACGGAGTAATGCGCGAACAAACATAAAAAAAAAATACAAACATCCGAATTGAGAACCTCCTCCTTTTTTAGAAGTCGGTTAAAAACAGTGTGTCATTGACTGGCATGTTTTATTGTCCTTCCTATACCTGCATATCTAACATGAAGACAATACTAGATGCCGTTCTATAGCTTCTGTCTACATGGTTCATGTATCTCAAACAATAAAGTACCCTACTCACCACACAGCAGGTAAATGAGTCACGAGTCCCCGTTGCGTCAGGATGGCGGCTTTAGGCATTCCCGTGGAGCCACTGGTCGGCAGCATCAGTGCGGCATCGTCCATCGCTGCTGGAGAAACGCTGCACGAGAAAGCATGATTAATGTAGCCAATGTTCTTTGAATTGCCATCAACCAAAACTCCGGTGAAAAATCTAAACTCCAGGCTGCTGCTGAATGATTCCGGAAAACCCGATATCACTTTGCCTGACGTAGACATCGAAACCTATATTTCGTATTCAGTAGCAGCACTTGCAACAACTGGACTATCAAAACAAAAGCGATCACTTACTGATAACTGTCGATATCATCGCTGACCCCGTCAGTGAACTGCTGCAAGACTCCAGGTCCGTTGACCATCAGCACCTCAGTCTTCAGGTCTTTGCATCCCTTTCGCGCCTCTTTAAGAGCCTCGTCGAACTCTTGGTCATAGAAAACGAAACTTGGCTCAACCAGTTCCAAGAAATGGGTCAGCTCATCTGCAAGAGTAAAAGACCATAATCACCATGCTTGGCAAATTGTTCTCAGGGTTATGTCTTGCTAGAGTACCAGCACGCGTAGTATGACCACTGTAAAAACGGGTTATCGCGACAGAAGAATCGACAAAATGGCAGACGTTACGATACGAATACAGACTCGATACGCAGGTGGAAGTCAAAGTATTTTTTTTGTTCAGCTTGGGAGAAGCCTCTGCCCGTCCAACAGTGGACAGTGACAGGCTGATTTAGTTAGCCATTTTAATACTACACCACTAACTTTTTTAGGGGTTATCATGAAAAAAGTGGAGGCCAAGAAAATACCACTATCTGAGAGAACCTGAAGAGATTCTCAAGAAGAAGAGGACTTGTCCATCAAGGACCTGCAAATTTGCAATATCTACCTCTTCTTAGGAAGAAGGAGAAGAAGAGAGACGGGGCCAGGTAAATCTAGGCTGTGACTACACATATCCCAATCTTGTCCACCGTTACCATAAAATAAGTGATGAAACCTTAGTGTGTCTAAGTTCTATAGTTTTCCAAGCGTGAGTACTCACAGACAGTTGTGTTAGGATCCATCATGAACGGAATCAGTCCAGTAAACAAAGTAGCGAAGTAAGTCGCAGCCGTGTCCTCATGGTTCCTCATCAGCAGCATAGCATGCTTCCCTTTCGCACCCTTGGCTGTGAGCGCGCGTGAGAGTGAGATGGTCTTCTTGAGGTGTTGCTTATTTGTTATCTGCGCCCCAGTTGCGGCGTTGATCTGGATTGTGAACAGAAGGTTTGGTTGACAATTTACTATGGTTAATGTAATTTTTACTGGAGAACGGATTACACGCTTATGCATGTCTAAAAGAAATCGATTATATATTTTTTTCTTTTTGTAAATTCGAAATAAAATCATTATTTGCACATTGATAATATAATTTGTTCAATTATCCGGTGCCTATTTTGCCACATACGAGTAGTACATGAATATATATGCAAAGATCGAGTATGTATGATGCATAATTGCATGAATGTTTCAACAATTTTACGTTGCTAAGCCGGTCTCTATTTGACACTTGTTTTTTCAAAGGCAGTGCTGAACTTTGATATGAGCGAGTCTGCGATTGATGGAAACCTCTATAACATTCCGCCAAGGAATCCAACATTATGCTCAGTAGTAGTGCTTGCGACCAACTAAAACAAGACCAGAACTCAAAGGTTAGTAATATTACCTCAGTTTTTTTTTATTAAGAACGCCTCTGAAACCTAAACCCAGTTTATATGGCAGATTTAGTTATAGCAGTTCAATTAAAAAATGTCATAGAGCGACAAGCCACAATCCATTGCGATCCTCTTTTTATGTGAGCGTCAGTTCCATGGAGTGCCGCAAACAGATGAGATTGCTCAATAGTCGCGCCGTCCGGGCGCGGGGCGGCCGTGTTCAATTTGTAACGCTATCTGACTGAACCTCTGACGTCACGGGGCTTTGACACTAGTACTGAATGGAAAGTTTTATTTTTAGGATGGACTAACTGTGCCACGCGACCTTCGACCGCTTGAAATTATTATTTATTTTAAATTTATAACACCTTAACCTATCCTTACAGGGTTTACCCTAATGACTGACTGACAGTTCAGAACTTAAACTAATTAGACTTTACACTTAAATATACAAAAAATAGACTACAGCATTATTCAATTATTACATCATATATATTAATATTTTTTCATAATTATTATAATGGTGAATAATACAAAAAAAAAATACAAAAAAAGTACATTTATAAACACAAACATACTTTAAAAATAATACTTACCTGTTTAAATCGGATTTTGTTAACAATTTCAATGGTTTTTTTTTTTTTTTTGCATGGAACCCTCACCCTTTATCCAAAATCAAAATAGACTAAATTATAACGTCAGCTATCTACACAAGTTCCGTCCAAAATAGGTCCACCTGTTTTAGAGAGTAGCAGGAACAAACAGACATACAGACAGCCAGACAGGGTAAATTGAAAAAAAAGTTATTAGTACCGTAGGTATGTCTTTTCATAATTATGCATCCAGTAAAAAACTGTTATTTTTGAAATTACAAAGTCACTTCAATTCATTCTTAAGATTGATATCTAATTGATATTGTTGTGAAGAAGGCTGCTGAAGTATAAAGGAGTGCTAATATCAGCAGAATTTTAAGATTTTCAAAATACCTACGCTTGGTATCTTATATATCCTGGATCATACCTACTTTAAAACTCTCTGGAATTTAAAAGATTTCTGGACTTTATAAGTGAGTAAGATCTCTGAGTTCGTTCCCGTGTGTTTCTCACAGTAGTCGTAGAATAAAACCCGACCTATTCTAGTTTTAAAACATGAGGTTGTTTAATTTGACGTAAAAATTTGTTTATAAAACCAATTTACAGAAATAAATAACAGTATTTACTGCCAGACTTGTCCAGCGCTCAATGCTAGAATAGACTTTATACCCTAGTTTCAACTAAACCGAATTCTTTTGAAGGCTGGTTTCAACGCGCCGACCCTTTGCAGTGAATGCCCCAGATTCAGCTCACACTGACTAAAATATTAAACGCCCGGCTAGGTTTGTGGGCCGGTTAATCATGGAATTTTCACAGAACTATTATGCTTCTTTATCTTGTTTACAATTACTACACAATCCTCATAATAATTAAAAAATAACGTACGAAAGTACTATCTAGTTGTCAATTGTAATCGCAAGTAGTATTGCTTTATTTTTATTTCGACGATGACAATGTATTTACGAATTCGATTTGTAATGTTATCATCTATTTTGGCTGTCAGATTATTTGCATGACAATATGTATTTGTAAATTGTTTGTGGTAAGAAAAGAATGGGCTCGGCCCAAAGGGGCTCGTGAATGGTAACAGCCGCACTAGTCGATCGAAGGTTATGTTGCGCTTACGTAGGTTTGTCCGCGGATGGTTAACTATTCATTACATATCGAGAGGATCCGAAAGCACGCTGAGCGGTTTGTCACGGCTGTTACATATTTAGAAACGGGGAAAAGTGTAATTGATTATTTTCATTAGGAATTCGGATAGAGTCTATATTTGTGTCCAGTTGATGGCAATAGGCTCGCCTCTTATTAAATAGGACTTAAAAACATAACTGACGAAATGTGGGGTACACCTAAGCCTATGGGTTTACACGCGTTAAATCTTGAATAGTCGTAACGGTAGAAGCCCGAAAGTCTGACAACCAGTTATACCAAGGGGTATCATCTAAGTGGCGGTGGTCAGACTGGCAGTCGCTCAATGTAAAATACTAGCATTCAACTACATGTGGTGGGTCTGGCAGACGACTTGAACATAGTTAGCAAGAGGCAGGCAGATGATGCTGACAAGCATAAAATTATTTTTGTTGGCAACTATTTATTCTTGAAATACTACAACTTCGTACCTATCTTATCTCGAGATTTCGTGATAAGTCAAGGTAACGTTTTATTTTAAATTACTTTGACAGACACTTGAACAACGTAAAACCCACTATCTATACTACAAATAAATTAAATTGAAGTAACTGTTTGTATTATTAACATTTTTACTACATGCATATGAATGTATACACAGTACATGTACCTACCAAAATATATATATTTTTTAAATTTTTGTCTATTTGTCCCGGCTTATCTCTGGAACGGCTGGACCGATTTTAACAAGACTTTCACTGGCAGATAGCTGATGTAAAAAGGAGTAACTTAGGCTACTTCTATTTAAAAAAAAAAAAAACTTACTAAAATAAAAATGAAAAAAGAAAAACTAAATAACGTTTTTGTTAAATTTCACGCGGACGAAGTCGCGGGCACAGCTAGTTCCGAAATAAAGCAACTACTAAAATCAAATCACATAACATTACGCCTGTAATACCCAAACTGTACGGCAGAGACGCACTTTTAAGTCAGTCACTTTTTAACCAGCTACGTGTAAGTTGCATGTTATAGGGGGCGAGCCTATTGCAATCAACCAGGCATAAATCAAGACTTAAGACTGCTACTGGGAAAGTAACCATGGAAAAACCCAATAACACTGCCCGACCTGGGAATCTAATCCAAGACCTCATGCTGAGCAGCACTTTACTAGGGCACTAGACAACAAGACCAATAACTTGTATCTGTGGTGTAAACAATTATTAACTTATTAACTTAAGTTGTTTCTAGATATATATTTTTTAAATATTACGAGAGAACCAGTTGATTTTATTTAACCTAAAACATGATTTAAAAACTGTTTCAAAACTTACCATGAAGATATCATTCGGCCTTTCCTTCAAGCTATGGAGCAAGATCTCAGTGGCCGTAACGTTGGCCCTCGTCGTGGGGTCCGGTTTGACCCCCTTCGCTATCAGAATAGCGTCCAGGACCCCATCGAGGTACAGCTGGGCGGGGGTCGGCTTTCCTCTTAATACTGTGTGAGACATCTGAGGAAGAAGGTAAAATGGATTTTAATTTCATATCGATTTTGTACAAAATACTAGAAATATTTTCGCAGATTTCTATGAATACTCATATTTTAACAAGACTTCTGTATTCGCCGAAAGATTAAGCATAGGTCTAGGTGCCTTCCGTGTAATGGGGGCGAGCCTATCATCAACCGAGCCCAAATCCAGACTCCGTGTTTGCTACTAAGAAATTCCTGATGGAAAAGCCCAATCCAATGAGGCAGTTCGATGAAAACTGCCCTCATCATACTGATAATAACTTAAATTTTTCAGTCGTATGAATTTTTATAGGTAAAACACTTATACACTGCGCTGGTAGCAATTGCTGTATCTGTGATTTAGTCGGTGTGTTACAACACCCGCTTATATACAAGGTGTTGTTTTATATCCTCATCAAAATTCAAGAGGATGTCACAAAAGACATAAATAATAATCAATTAAAATTACGGTACCTAGTTTTATTAATAAACGCAGAATTTTTTGATTTTTTAAATTTGTCAGTATTTTAGAATAACCCCATTAATGTGGTTTTAAATGTGGTTTTAAATGTGGTTTTAAATGTGGATTTAAATGTGGTTTTAAGAAATAATTTAATATTTTTTTTGAGATTGTGTGTATGTATAAAAGCGCGGTAATAGGGCGAAGCTCAGACGGGCCGCGTTTAAAACACGGGTACTCGATTTTATTAAATAAGAAAAAAAATAAAAATTACCCACCCATTTTATTATTGATTCGGCATGGAACGCACTCCGAGACCGTTAAGTCGTGCCCTCAATTGTTTCGTTCCGCAATATTAATTAACGGCTGTCAATACTTTTACTTTTCTGCTAAACACAAGTCTGGTGTAGTGTAAATCCACTAATAATTGTTTTCGTTCCTCCACGAAGGGAAATACAAACAATAATAACATCGCAAAACATTCTAAAAGTGCCGTATCATAGTGACTATCCCGCGAGTGCACGGAATTCTATCGGTTGTGCGAAGTGATTAACGGCTATAGTCCTGCGTACGCGCAATATTCGCTACGCTGTCAGTGCTACCAACTTTCCGACGACGAATTGAAGTGCGCGTTCCAGCGTCGAATATAGTGCGACCGGCTGCATTGTTAGTGAACGCTAGTGGTGGACCACCGTACCAATTGAATTATCTGGATTAACTAAAGATGGCAGTGCAGCGCTCCCCTAATAAATCGGCATCTAAATTAAATCCGGAAAATCCTCCAATTCACTATAATTCAGACTCAGCTCTTGATATTTCTCATAAAACTGATCCAGAAGATAATTATCATAATAACATAACTAAACGGTTCAAACGCACGCTTGGAGATTACGCAGTACAGCCTGAATCCGCCATCTCCGAACTTAAATCTATGTTCGTCGAGTTCAAAGTCACACAAGACCACAAGTTCGATCTCCTGAGCAACACCTTGAACACTATTGCCACGCAAAACCAAGAGATCAAAAACTCTATTGAAACCCTCACGTCCCAACATCAAGAACTGCTTGCAAAAGTTGTTAGTCTAGAAAAGGAAAATTGCGAATACAAAACCCGAGTTACTACCCTAGAAAATCAGATTGACCTCCTCGAAAAGAACGCGCGCTGTACAACCATCGAAATTCGCAACTTACCTAAACAAGAAATGGAAAACAAAAAAATCTTCTCCACTATAGTTCAGAATCTTGGCTCAGCACTGGGACTTGAGACACCAATCGAGGAGTCGGAGATAAGAGATATCTACCGCTCAAAGTCTGAAGCCATAGTGGTAGAATTTACAACAACAATGCGGAAGGAGACTGTTATATCCAAGTATATTTCGTTTAATAAATCTAGACGTCAACTTGAGGAACCACGTCTAAACTCACAACACATCAACGTTTCGGGCGATCTACGTACCCTATTTATTTCTGAATACTTATCAAGCAAAGCAAGAAGGTTGTTTTATGTTGCGCGCTTAAATGTCAAGGATAAAAAGCTTGTTGCGGCTTGGACCTCCTACGGGAAGGTCTACATCAAGAAAGAAGAAGGTTCATTGCCAGTGCATATTAATGATGAGTCTGAGTTAAGCAAACTCATTTTGTGACTGGTTATTGTACTTATTATAAATTGTTTTTCATTCTCATTACCTGTATTAAGATTAGTTTCAATTTCGATTATGTCGTTATCTAAATTTACTCACACTTACACACAACCTTCCGTTACACACAAACAACTTACACCTAATACACGCGCATTTTACACAACCCACGATTTGAGTCAAGATTTGGTAAATGCAGCTGTTAATAATAAAGGCTTGTTTAAATATCCCATTCCACTTATCATTTCACATCTTATAATTATAGTGCCTACAGCCGCTGACGTACCAGACACGAGTGACAACCAAGTCCATAATTTATTTTACGGGAAACGTTATAAACGTGACCCGCATCTTTCAACAATAATAGTTTTCACATGATGCAAAACATTGAAGCTATTCACTCGGATCTGGATTCGTTTTCGGTAGCGCGAGTTGTAGGATGTGATATAGATGATATAAAAACCCACGTTAATCATAATAATCGCCATCTCAACATTCTCTTGCAAAACATACGTAGTATTTCATGCAATATGCCAAATTTCATTACTCTTCTGAATAGGTCCAAAGTAGCATGGGACGTGTTGGTTCTTACCGAATGCTGGCTACGCTCAGCCAAGGATATACCTATCGTTGACAATTATAACTATGCATCAACCACCTTGCATAGGACACAAAATGAAGGAGTCGTTATTTTTTTCAAAAAACATCTAAAAGTGTCATTTGAAGAACCACCAATTAGTGACGCAAACTGTCTATTACTCAAATTAAACTCAGATACTTGTATTCTTGGAATCTACCGCCCTCCCGGCCAACATAACACTAGCAATTTTACTGACGCCCTCGATGCACTCCTCAGTTCTTTAAGCAGCTACAAAAACATTATACTTTGCGGTGACATTAACATAGATATAGTCATGAATAGCCCAGATAAACGCTCTCACGAATACCTTAACGTCCTAGCTAGTCACCGCATGTTGCCAGGTCATGTATTACCCACCCATGGAAAAACCTGCCTGGATCACATCATGGTTAAAACTAGATTGAAGGCTACCTGCCTTGTAGTCGAATCATCAATTACTGATCACGAGAGTGTGGCCATTAGCCTTGACCTTGATCGCAAGTCTCAGCTAGAATATTCAAATAAAATTAGTCACCGTATTGATTATGATAACCTAGACTCAGCACTACGTAAGTCAGATTTTCAAATCATCCTAAATTGCAGCGATGTAAATATAGCGACTGATCTGCTAGTAGGTTATCTGTCAAGGGCTATAAAAGATAACTCCAAAGTAGTAAAAACACCTAGAAGGAAACTTGTCAGTAAGCCGTGGATTACAAAAGGGCTTTTGAAATGCATGCGCAACAGGGATAATCTGTATAAAAAGTTAAAGAGGGACCCAAATAACGAAATTCTTCACACAACATACAAGCGATACAGAAACTTCTGCACCTCACTACTGAAAAAAGTTAAAAGAAACTACGAAAAACAAGAGATTGAGAACGCAAGTGGCAACAAAAAGAAGCTATGGGATGTTATAAAACAGATTAGCGGCTCCAACAGAGCAACAGATCACTCCTCATGTCTCATATCAAGCGACAACCCGGACAAGAGTATAAACGAGGTCAATAGTTTCTTTGCAAACGTTGGACGCAACCTAGCAGAGCAAATCACTCCTCATTCATTCCCTCTCAGAAACAAGGCTCATGATCTCGCGGAAATTGCACCTCTCCATTCCTTGGTCATGCTCCCTACGGACGAATTTGAGATCCTGCAACTCCTTCAAGGACTAAGGGATAATTGTGCTGTCGGAATAGACCAGATCCCGGGCCGGTTACTGAAAAGATATGCACACCTTCTGTCCCCCGCTATTACTCATATCTGCAACCTCGCCATATCTACAGGGACTTTTCCTCATGCGTTCAAATCTGCAATTTTAAAACCCGTTCACAAAGGTGGTGACAGGGACTGTGTCAACAACTTTAGACCCATCTCTATTCTTCCAACGCTCTCAAAAATTCTGGAGCGCCTTATGAATGACCGGCTGATCAGGTTCCTCGAGGTTAACAACCTTATTTCATCTTCCCAGTTTGGGTTCCGGCGTGGTAAATCTACCAATGAGGCGGTACATGAACTGGTTAGCTCGGTCATAACGAGCTTGGATAAGAAAAGAAATTGCCTGGCGGTGTTTCTGGACTTAGCAAAAGCCTTCGACACAGTTTCTGTCTCGCACTTACTGCACAAAATGGAAAATATGGGAGTACGAGGTCTTCCCCTGAAATTATTCAAAGACTACCTATCAAACCGGAAACAGCAAGTTAAAATTGATGATATGGTGAGTAACGATGAGCCAGTGACATTTGGAGTGCCTCAGGGCAGTATACTCGGGCCGACCCTCTTCGTGATCTACATCAACGACCTATGTCAGCTGCACCTTAGTAATGGTCAAATTTTTACGTTCGCCGATGACACTGCTCTCTTCTTTAGTGGTGACAGCTGGGATGGGGTCTTTGGTGTGGCTCAGGAGGGGCTTAACAAGGTTGTTGCTTGGTTACGAAGTAATGTTCTGACTCTCAATGTCACAAAAACCAAATACGTGGCATTTGCACATCGATCTAACATGCTACCCCCACGTTCATTGACAATAACGGCCCACACGTGTTGGTTAAACCACCAGCCTTGCCAATGTCCTTCCCTTCAAAGGACAGAAAACATTAAATACCTTGGAGTTACATTGGACCAATCCCTCAGCTTCAAACCACATATAGACGTGCTGGTAACGAGGTTGCGCAAACTCATTTACATATTTAAGAGTCTAAGACATGTAGCCGACCTTCGCACCATCAAGATGGTCTACTATGCACTGTGTCAGTCGCTTATTGACTACTGCATCATCTCCTGGGGAGGTGCTGCTAAAACGCACTTGTTGGAGGAGGAAAGAGCTCAACGTGCCATCCTTAAGGTTGCTGCGGGTCTTCCCTTCAGATTTCCTACAGTCGACTTATACAAAAAGTGGGATGTACTGTCTATAAGACAAACTTTCGTTCTGCATACAGTCCTTAAAAAGCACTCGCAGTTAGTCTATAATCCGGAACTATTGAAAGATAAGCGAAGAAAGGGTACTGTAAGCAATACAACATTTTTCCGTTTACGTCAGTCACACAAGTTTTTCTGTTACCTAGGGGATTATCTATATAATGTCATCAACAAGGGTCAAAATATATACCCATTAGACAAACCTAGTTGTAAGAAAAAAGTAATTGCCTTTTTGAAAACTCTTTCCTATGAGGACACAGAAAAGTTGCTCCACCCAATTACATAATACTTGTACTCAAATAATTACCTACACATTCACCGCCATTCAAAATCACACGCACCACCATTCACCTGCATATAAACCATCATCCACCTACACATTCACACACACCCTGTGAGTCCTGTAACTCCTTTTTTGTTATTTGATTTCTTCCCTTACTTTTATTCTTTTTTTTTTTTTTTTTTTTACTTTATTTACTTTTTTATTAGTTTGGTAGAAAACATGTTACCTGCCTGTTTATTTATGATGCCACTAAGTGGGGTCTGGTGACCTGTAATACAGGTTTTTTTTCTAAAAACCTACTTCAGGCACCAGCTCTCACAATGTGAATTTATATAGTTCAAAACTGTTAAGTGCTACTAAACCATTGTGAGAGAAAATAAATTAAATTATTATTATTATTATTATTATTATTCGGGTCCAGAATCATTAGCATAGTTACCTCCTTGAATTTGACGAAGATGCAAAACAACACCTTGTTTTACATATTTTTCGATTTATTCATCGTATCTACACTGTGTAATGGTTCTAATCTCCCCCCCCCCCCTATCTCGTTAAACCAAACCATTTCACCTTCTAATAACATTAAGATGCCTAAAATACCTTCCAAGTTGAATAGAGACATAAATTACCCAAATATTACATGAAAATGTGTATTCCTAGCTATACCTAATGCGTTCACTAAGACATTCCGTACATATTCGCGCACGTAATATACATGGCGGCTGGAAATATTACGCCCCGAGGCACTACGTTTTTTGATAAGACAAAAATTCTCCTCCGGGAACTATTTTATTTGTTCGAGGCAAAGAGCTCGGACGTTTAACATGTTGTATTAGGTTCTATCTAAAGAATCTTTATGAAATATTGACGGGGTTTTTTTTTTTTATTCTCTCTTCTGTTTGGAGACTTGTCACAATATCTCAACTCAACCCGCACTGGGCCTGCGTGGCGGGTTATGTTATACAGTATGTTAGTTTAAACGAGGGACATATTCAAACCCATAATAGTACATGCTAACATGATACTTATAAAAATATAAACAAAAAAAAAAACACTGATAAATAACAGACAGAACCATACCAAAATTTTCGCAAATGTCACGCAACGTGTATACACCCTTGCGCTAGGGACTTAATACTATCGCAGAACATGTGAGCGGGTCAATGACTCTTAGGTATAATCCATTTTCCCTTCATACTTTAAACTTACCTGGCTTAGGACAGTCCGAAATATCTAGGCACTAAACAAACCATTAAAAATTCTTCTATGTACGTTATAGGTTTTTTACATATTTGGGACGAGAATCGAATACTGAATACCCTCCCTCAATATGTCCCTCGTTTAACCTAACATACTGTATATGGTTATGTACCACTTCCATTCACAGTTTATATATTATTTCTTAAACTTTCCACCATTTCACTACACTCTATGCTATAAGTTAATAAGATTGCATCAAGCTACTGAAATTTTGATAAGTGACTTAGGACATTTTTATAAATACTTTGAATGTAATCGTTTGGAGTTGTAAAGATACCTATTTCACCAAAAGTCTAGACAGGTTGTATGTTGAGCATCACCATGATTTCAACATGTGAAGCATGAAATAAATCGAACGCGAGGTCGCGACTGCGTGGATCTATTGTTATTATAATTAGGAAGTCCTGTAATTAGCGACTGTTCGTGTCTCTCCATACAAGTTAGTCGGCGCAATCGGCAAGAGCTTTCGGTAGCGAAAATTACGTGGGATTAGCTTCAGTCTGAAACATTTTCGATTTAATAGAAAAACTGACACTTAACTTTTCAAAGAAGTACTAGATAGAAGAACATACACAAGTTATTCACACAACATGGCTCTAATCTATATAATCTATGTTAGATTGATAGACAGGCAAAAGATTACAAGATTCTAGACCATTGTTAAGAGTGTAGGTTTTAGGCACATTTTTTTTTAAATAATAACTAAATAGCAAATAAAAATAGATGAGATAAACGTATTGATTATACTTTTTAATCCCCGACCAAAAAAGAGGGGTGTTATAAGTATACGTGTGTATCTATGGATCTGTGTGTCTGTCTGTGGCATCGTAGCTCCTAAACGGATAAATAGATTTTGATAAAATTGGTTCCGTTTGAAAGGTGTTTTAATCGAGAGTTTCCTTGTCTATGTTACGAGAAAATCTGCTGAGCCGTTTGAAGATCATCACCTCTTTTTTAGTTGATGAAGGGATTTAAACAAATTCCACAGGTCTGGTCAATTCGAAATTTGTAATCATGGCAGTTGGCACTAGTCACCATGGGCATCTTCAGGTGGGACTCTCCTAGCCCTAAAAGCTCGGGTTTTTTTTTTTTTTTTGTTTTCCTTAATTAGCAAGGAGAGGCGCAACACAGCGAAGCTGCGAGCTGGGTATAGGCAGAGGCCTATACCCAAGAGTGGGATCATTAAGGCTAAGAAACAATAATATAAGTTTAAAAAGCACGAAATAAAAATTAAATTAAAAAGACCCCGATACAAAAAACCTCTAATATACCAAAAATACATTACGGGGGCCGCTTGGCACAAGCACAAAACAAAGCCGACCCCCAACGCTATGTCGGGGATTTTTTTTATATTTTTTTATATTAGGGCTTATTCTCACGAGATCCAAAAAAAACATAACAACAATCATAAAATCGGTACGAAGAGTGATACATACGGTGATTGGAAGAGTTTTTCGAAAAGATCTCTCAATCCACACGCACATCGGTATACATATCGTCTGCCGGCCTAGCATGACCGCCGTAGAAACGAGCTATGTCTACGGAAGAATCGACAATTTGACAGATATTTCTATCGTCCCAAGGATGACGATATTAAGAATGTAGAAAAGAAATGTTTCTTTTCTTCAGTCGACACAAGTCTACAACGTCGAGCATGACGACCATATTTTCTCTTCTTTTGACATTTGGGGGTAGAAACATTACTTCTGACAAATGTCAAACTAGTCTTAATAAAAACTAAATACGAGAAATACGTTTCGTGGTTGCGTTGAGTTACGTTCAAAAGGTTGAAATGTTATGTAAAATATTTAGGTTTAATTTCGCGAAAAAGATCCAGGCCTGGATCCAGGATGCAGCAACACCATCCTGCCCACGAAAAATGAAAAACTCGTGCAATTGTCAACTTTTTTTTGTAAACTAAACGTAACCTTTTAACTTTCCATAGCAACGTCCCCGTTGCTATGGAAAGAATTCCTGTCTATGTCTTCGTAGAAACGCGAGTCGACGGTGCGCGCCATGCTCGGCCAGAAGAAATGACAAGTTGTAAAGAAAAGATTTCTTGTCGTTTCTTGGTAGAATAGAGATAGAACGGTCATGCTAGGGGGGCAGGTTCTTTCCCATTTCGCAAACTTAGCAAAATACCATTACAAAATTGCCGTTTCGTAACTATTTTGATTTTCATACATTGAGTCCCGTTTCGTCGACTCAGGAGAACAACTAAAAGAATACCACAAGCCTACTACTAGAACACTAAACACTGTACTTTGACAATAACTAGATTTTGTGTGTGCAGACGGAACTGTAGACTGGAGAATTCATGCAAGCCTAGTACTTTTTGAACCCTTCAAATTCACTAAAAAGACAATTTTAGCGGCAGAAACAATCGGTCTTAATGATTCTGCCCGCCTAGTAACAATAACAAGCCATATTTGAGGGAAGGAGGCAATTCAATTCATATAATTTATTCAATAACGACTTTTACACCGTGTCTGAATTTTTATAACTAAATATATTATAAGAACATGCAATCCATATTTAAATCATTACAAATTATCCAAATTAAATTAAAATTAGAAATACAAAAAATATTAAAATAATGTCTAAGGCAATTCATAGAAAACAAAAAATATTAAAATAATGTCTAAGGCAATTCATAGAAAACAAAAAATATTAAAATAATGTCTAAGGCAATTCATAGAAAACAAAAAATATTAAAATAATATCTAAGGCAATTCATAGAAAACAAAAAATATTAAAATAATGTCTAAGGCAATTCATAGAAAACAAAAAATATTAAAATAATGTCTAAGGCGATTCATACAAAACAGTAAAATTTAAAGTCAATGAAATTATATTGCTTTCGACTTTTGTATCAATTTATAATTCATTAATATATAGACACTTGTTTAACAAGAACTGTTTAAGCTTTCTCTGAAAACCACTTGTGTGTACTAGGCTTTTTATTTCTATCGGCAGTTTATTGAACATTTATAACGACTTGTGGTGGGCGCTATGCTTTGCAACGTTCAGGTGAGGCACTTCCTTCATCTGGAGATCTTTCCTTCTTGTACTCTCCCTTTTTTGCCTTTCATCTTCAGTCTCATATTCAAAGATGTACTTTGATAAGTGACTGAGTAGGACTAAAATGTACAAGCTGGGGACTGTCAATATATTCAAGTCATTAAAATGAGGCTTGCATGATTCTTGCTGTTGGATTCTAGCTATGGTTCTGACTGCTCTTTTCTGAATCCAACCCCAACCCCTGACGCTACGCCAAGCAAAGACATTTAAATGCTCTCTTAGAACTTGCTGACAGTTGCTGTATCATCCATTGATGAAGTTGCAATTATAATATGAAACATTATAATGAGCACAATATGATGTCAACAAATTAAATAAAGTTTAATAAGTTTGACTGATACAGTCAAATTAAATAATCAGTTCACATTGATCCAAGCCTGATCCTGGATACCAGCGAGGCAATATCTTTTATTAACGAAGAGGTATTAACAAAAGAGCAGGCTCCCCGTCTGAACATCAATAGTCGTGCTACTAAAATAAAATATTAGTTACTGTGATTCAAAAGGTACAACCGACCACTCGTAGCTGGCAACACTGCACTACGAAAATCGTCCGTAATGCTTCGACATATTATAAAATAGCTGTCAGTGTCAAAATATGGGCTTGATATTTGGTTGACTGTACAATAACAATGTATGTATGACAGAATTAACAGAACACGGCAATATAACAACGTTTTAAAAACCACGCTCCTAACTTTTAACATTAATTTCATTAGTGCTTAATGTGAAAAAAAATATTGAAATTGAATGCTTGACCAAAAACACTCAATTTCAAACTAACCTAATCTAACTTCAACGCTTTCAAGGTCCTATTGTTTTTTTGTGTATACTTAAGTTTAGTTCGTTTTTTATTGGTGTTGTTAGTATTATATTGTAATATAGAATAAAATATAAATAACAATTATATTACAAACTATAACATGATCAAACTAACTTAATCACACTGACACTGAAATATTTAACGCCACTAAGTACCAGGGCCACATGAGATAAAAATAGGTGTTTGCTTACCTTGACAGTTGTTTCAATCTTCGAGCTACTAACACTGATCACTGCGCGTACGACTGGCTTGCAGAGAGCGTAGAATTAACTGATTTATTACAGCCTTACGCAAGCTAATTCTAATATACTATCTCTGTATCTCTGTTATCATCAAAACAATCATTACGGTGTCGTAGGTGGGGATTGACAATCATTATATGGAAATATTTTTGGCAACGATAAGATCATATTGATTTTTCCATTTTTATTTAATAATTTATGCAACAATGACATAATCGTTGTTTACTGGAGAACAAGACAGTATTTTACAAAGATGAACAAAATACTACAGTTCTTTAACAATGTATTATCACAACTGTGTTATAATTGTAAGTGTGGTGTGATAACCTCTGTAAAAAACTAACTTTGAAAATATTGTTAACTAAGTTTGATAATATTCTTGTTGTGTTTAATTTTGATAATATTAGTACAAGTACAAACATGTAAATCGACTTTTGTTGCTGACCGTACCAAATGTGAGTTATGATGACCTTCTTCAACACTAAGGGCAAGGTCTTTAAACATTTTAATTAGCACGTGCTTTGACCAGGAGTCATTGGCAATTATAACACGACTGTCAAACTACAAATACAAGACAGAGACTCCCGTCTCTCTCTTGTATTTGTTGTGTAGTGTGGGAACACTGAAAGATTATGTTAACGTCAAAGCAAGTGCTTATGACATGTCAAATCTTGGACTTAGTCAACTACAGAACTGGTTATGACTTTTGGCATGCTTTGTCATCTGGGTGACGTCGCATTATTTTCCACACTTTGTGTACTGAGATTGAATGGAGGGTTTAGTGCTGAAACGCGGAGGAATCATGGAGTGTTGGTGTAGAGCCCATATAAACGTCTATTTCTACCCAGACAGAGGCATCCCATACATCCAGTAGTTGTGGTCTGTTATGGTTATATGGATCGGCCCATGGTTAGTCTGGAAGCCGATATCAATATAGTTAAAAAATACAGATTAAAGAGAGATTCCTTAATCATTGTGTTTATTGCACAACACTGAATTGGATTTACTCATAACAACAGCACACACCTTCAAAATTGGATAATTTGATTACAGATGATTCTTTTCAGCTGACGTAATTTTAACAGATGTTGATTGAATGCGAGCTGATTACAATCCGGCTACGAGCGGATTTTTACAAAAATAAGGTAATTTTCCCAATCTGTACCGGGTAAGACGCATACTTACCGGTTCCAACCAGATATGACTGTTTTTAGCTACCTTAAATAATTTGAGGCAAAACAATAAAACATTGTGTAATTTCGATTGTAATCTAAAGCCGTAATATTGCTGTTTGTGAGCTGAGGATTAGATCGATGGGGATAACCAGAGTTGTAGGCATAACAACCGATAACCTGCAATACAGTTTGGTATTTTTCTGTTACTTATCAAACTTAGCAACCATGCAAACATGATTATAAAAAGAGATTTAGTATTAAGATTGGTCAGCACGGTAGCTATCTTTTCTCTGCAAAAATAAGGAGTTAATAGAAGTTTGATGGATACCCTGTGTGCTTGAATCTTATGATGTCCTGTTTTCATCACTTCCTTCACAATTATTGTTATCAAGAGTCCATATCAGTCGAAGACATTCACAGCTGGAAATAGGCCTTCCCGTCGCTACGTTGGTCAGTCATGTGCTTCTCACATCCACCACCTTCTAACGGCCTTCGCCAGGTCATTGTCATCGCATCTTGCTGAAGACCTTCCACGTGCCTTCCAATCAGTGGTCGCCATTCCATCTTTCATCGGTTCTGTAAGCATGTGCCCTTGCCACTGTCACTTATGTCTGACCATTCTTTAGGCTGTTTCGCCTACTTTGGGTCTCCCGCTGATCTGTCATTTCTGATTCTTCGTATTCTTAGACAAAAAAAAGTATTTAATAATGTTTATACACCAATATTGATGATTTAGTGGCTGTATTGGTGGCTACAACCAATAAATTATCAATATTGTAAGGACTTTGAACAAAATACACGCCTTTTCTATTTTGTCAAAAAGTGAAAGTTGTTGCCCGAAGTTCTTGCCCATTCTTCTCCATAGAGATCTACGCTACGGAATGGGCAACTACAGTATTTTCACAAGTTATTATGCCTTGTGACTGGGACTGTAGCTTCGCGTTTTATTTTGTTTTTGACTTTCAAAAGTGCCTGTAATGGTCTAATTGAAATAAATGCTTTGACTTTGATTAAAAATATTTTTACTCACTTACTCAATTATTTTTACTACTTATATTGCAGAAACGTAAACCTCCCTGCCTTCAGTAAACGAGAAACACCGAATGTTTATCGGCAAAGGATGTTTGCAGTTTGTTTCTTATAATTGCGTGATGGAAGAGACTCTGGTGCGCAATCTCCCATCCCTTTTTATAGCTAAGTAAACTTTGGCTCCATTTTACACAGCATTTCGCCTGTGATCTCTATAGAGTAGAGACTCATAACAATACTTTAGTTCATACTTTCGCCAGACGCGTTTAAATTCCATAACCGAACCTAAGGTGCGAGCCGCCAACCACCAGCTAGAAATCTAGACTCCATTTTTTAGTAAGCCTCGAAGATGTCATGTGTGTTTTGTCTTCCTGTTCCCACTTATATTGGGGTTGGGTTACGTTCCACCTGAATGGAACTTTATACCAATATTTTACATGGAGAGGCGTCCTATCTACTACACATTTTGGAGTATGTAGGTAGCACGATACCCCATTAAAAAGAAGTAATTAGTGTACATTCATTAATTTTTGTTGCTTGTTGTACAAAGACAGCTTAGCACAAAGGTCTTCTATTTCGCGACAAAACAACCAGCGAACAGAAAGCTTTGGCCGCGTTTAAAGCTAAATTAAGGCCTCTTGCAAACTGACAAGAGGAGTGAGGACAGAGATCTAGGCCACAGCGTAGTTATTTGTGCCGTCTATAAATATCAAAGTACCTACTGCTGTTTTTCTTTCAGGAATTTTGTCAATAGAAGTATTCCAGTCATACCAAGACATATCGTATCGTGACACGAAGTACCTGGGCTATACAGTGGAACACCAGTATATTGTATAATAATACGCGATGGTTCATCATCTGCCTGCCTTTTCCAAAACTATCTTGGGGTCAGCTTCCAGTCTAACCGGATGCAGCTGAGTACCAGTATTTTACGTGAAGCGACTGCCTATCTGACCTCCATAACCCAGTAACTGGGTAATACGATACCGCTTGGTAAGACTGGATGTCAGACTTTTGGCTTCTGACTACTCGCAACGACTGTCAAAGATCTACAAATGAGAGCCGGGACCAACTTCGGCAAGCACGGCTTAACCTTAAAGATCGACCCGTGCGGCTATTATTATTTAGCCTCGAGTTCCTCCAAGATGCTGAGATGGTTATGGTAAATATTTGCAGTTTGATGTGTGTAAAGATTTACCGGGTGCCGAGGTTTTGATAAAAAGTAATTATGGGCATTAAAAATAGTACGTGTAGGCTTAAAATAAAATAAGAGTTAAATATCTCGCAATCTCATTTTGAATTGACGCCTTTGCAAAACTGAGTGAATCCCATACCATACATACACCATATCATACCATACACCTCTTTGTTACACGTTTCGACAACAGTCGACTAAAAACTAAAACTGCACTATCTATTGCAATACAGTTCTTGTATTCTTGTACTAGAAATCGTTCTTGTAATAAATTCAAAATCTCTGCAAAACGCCGTCTTTGCTTTCCAATAATAGAAGTAATACGTAATGGAGTATATCGCCCCGTATCCGATCCGTAGTCGTGTCGTAATGTGTGAGATAGCGCGAACCGTCGCGTGGCTGATCGTTATTGCTCCGTAGTGACACTTTGTAATGTTTAGCGAAACGACACTATTGGCCATTTTGTAACAATGCGAAAGGAATTGTTTTAGTTTTGTATTATTTTTTAAATACGTAAAGAAAAAGGTTTTGTATTTGAAGAGTGTTTTATCTCATATAAGTTGGGTTACCCGTTAGATTTTCTAAATGATTACAGAATGGATTTACATGATTATTTTTTCTTTTCGTAAAATAAAGTAGTCCCACGATGAGCCCATGGCAAATTTACTAACTTTGCTTCAGCATTTTTTTGAGTCAGCTTCAGTACATATAGTTTTAGTAACCAGTTCCTCTATGTTGACTGTCTAGTGGTCGCAGTCGCGACTGCTTAGCATAAGATCCCGGGTTCGAAGCCCGAGCAAATTATTAGTGGGTTTCTCATCGGGAATCTGGATTTGTGTCCAGTTGATGGCAATAGGCTCGCCCTCTATTACATGGGACTTAAACATAACTGGCGAAATGTGGGGGGTACTATTAGATACCCCTCTGCCGAACCGTTCAGGGATTGGAGGTGTAGTGGTGGTGTTATGATCTTATATTCTATGTTGATTTATGTGTTTATCTGTAGTCTTACTCTAACTTTATTGTTAATTTTTATTCGCACATCTCAAGATTGATCTTGTTTCAATTATTTGGTTAGATATTAGTTATGCATGTCGTTAGAATGTGATGATGCAATTGCATAGTTTGATAATGACTGCAATTATTGAGAATGTCGCATATTTTTCCTTTGTTTTCCTGATCAGTTTGCCGGAGGGTATTACCGTATTACTTGGAAGTTGGTAAACAACGTGTAGTATTGGAAAGGTATTAGCATAGTGATCGCTCTTTATTGATACAACTAGCACAATGTAAGAAGGTTCAGAAGACTCACTCTATTATAGAAGAAAATGTGTTTCTTCAGAATTTTTAAGGGTCGCCGATGCTATTTCCAATTTTCGTAACTTTTGGTTTGGAAGACAAAATTTGCGCGATATGCGTCTAGGAATATTCGCGCTACTTCAACCATTCCACTATCCGAATGGTGACGGCGCCTTACTAGACAACGCTCACCGATCACAAGTACATTTGATTCACACACATGCCAAACCGCCCTTCATTTGTTTCCGTGAAAACTAGCTATGGATATCGAACAGGGATAGATATTTTCTGTACATTATCTATCAAATTCAGGTGTCAGGAACCACGTCTACAGTTTGTTAGTACTATCATGGTGACTTGACTGTGGCACGCTCTACACTTCTTCTTTTAATGGTTTCCTCCGCAGCCACTGTTACAGGACAAGTGTCGCTTGAGCATGTAAGTTAAGGCCGAAGGGTTTAAATAGAAATTACCCGTGTGCATAGTTTTTGCCGTTTAGCCTTTTGCTCGCTAGTATTGTGTGGTACTCTCCCACAACCCGGGGCCGGGCCGGCTAAGCCGGGGCCGTCCTGGCCCGTATGCCCGCCGGCGACCGAGATGAACGCCACATTAGGAGATTACCTACACGTTGTTATTGCCCTAACAGTTTATTTTCGAATGGGAAGCTACTTAATGTTGTTATTGTATATTGTGGCATTTTCGTGGCTAATAGTAGTAAGTAGTAATCGCACATATAAAAGATTTATGATAATTATATAAGCAACGGTTTAGATCGTTAGATATATCTTTACAGTACTTAGGTCGCTTGAAAATGTTAACGGTAAAACGATGTCAGATACAATTTTCCCAACGAACTCAAAACGTCAAATAACTTAAGATTCAAAATCTCTACACAAACACCGTTTTACAGTCAAAAATATACACGTCGGGAATTAAAAATCGAGAATTAACTAAAACAAAAAAAAAACACAAACTTGATAGGTACTTACTCGTTCCTACATACACGTACGTACTACATACAGTACATAATGCACGTTTTTTTCCGTCCATTAACATAATTAGTAACCACAAATGAGCCATCTGATCGCAAAATGACCGGTTAAAAGGTCGAGTCTGGAGTACACTCGAGCAAAACGGCGGATGTTCAGGCACAGGCTAATGAGTGGTCCAATAACAACACAAAAGGCCACGACAATGCATGAGCATAGCCGACAAAGCACGAAGTTGGCCGAGGGTAACCGAACATGCACTTTCTAGATAATGGCTTTCAGGACACAATGGTCTAAAAGGCTCTCGAGACGTTTTGTTAATCGTTTTCTGGACTAAACCGTTTAGTTGGTTTCAGTACATTGTATTGTTTTGTATGTAGTAAATGTATGTTTTAAAACGATGGCATTGCCACAATAAGTACACTCGGAAAATTCGGAAAATACCTACATAGTTTTGTGATCTAATCGAATGTGCTCTCAATATACATAGGTCGCTTTAAAAAGTGGTAACACATATAAATGCGATCGAGGCCATACTATTCAGGATGCTGTTAAGACTGCCATGGCGTTGTAGTGCGTCAAGAATGTTTGCGGAGGCTCGCACAGATGGCTTCCACGCTATCATACAAAAGAAAGCGGCCTCCTCACTACCGCGCCTGCATGGTAGTGGCAACAGCATTTTGAAGATGATTGCTGCTAGACCGGACTGTCCCTTTCAGAGACGGGGACAGTAACAATACTAATCTAATCACGTAAGCACCATTGTTAGTAACACTAAAATACTAACAAAACTATGCACTGCAGTCTGTAATAAAGTTAATTTTATTAAATTCAAATGTTATTTTTATGCGGACGAAATTGCGGGCAGATGGTATTTGAGCAATTTTTCGATATTTAAGGGCCGCAAATTTTCAGACTATATTTCTACCCCATAAGTTAACTATGCGATAAACCACGTCTAAATCATTGATTCTGGATCTGGATCTATTATGACTCCATTTTTCACAAAAAGAAAATAATAAACACTATTTTTGGCTTTTCACTGACACAAAATGGTGATGACAGCATTATTTGAAAATGTTGATGCAGTAATAAAAACGAAGAGAAACTTCAAATAATGTAATTGTTCATCTAGTTTTATGCATTCCTATAAAGCATCCACATTCGTGATCCAAGTTTAATCAAACTTAGTTCATTTGTTTCCAGAGAATGGATCCACTTTGATCTAGGTTTTAGAGCTTAGAATATAAACTGCTAAATGTTTAAACTTGAGATTCAAGATGAATAAGGGGTCAGTGTACGTCATAATGTTTTCTTATTCATAATTTAGAAACGCGCGTAAACATTACCCGTCTTTGTCATTTAAATGTTATTGAATTGAGAAGGTTCGTGACTAAATAATAAAAGTCGCAAGGGTCGATATTCAAGGTTAAGTAGCGCTTGCCGAGGTCAGTTCGTGGATGGGTGATCATCCATTGCATGCCTAGACCCTTCAATAAAGCACGTTTTTAAGCAGATCGTCCCAGGTAGATCTTTGACTGTTGCTACTAGTAGTCAGAAACCCGAAAGTCTGACAAATAGTTTTACAGGAGTTAATGTGTTACTGGGTTATGGAGGTCAGATAGATAGTCAACCCAAGTTAAATCACCGATTATCCCAGATACATCCGGTTAGACTGGAGGCTGCCACCAATTTATGGGAAAAAGCTAGATAGATGGTGATGGATTGAGATGGACAGACACGATCATAATAAACACCATTTTGAGATAAATAACTTTCAGTATCGTCACTAATGTCAAGAATAACATTTCTTCGTAAAATAACTTATTTCGGGTGACAACAAGTGAACAGCAAGTAAGCCCGACGAACCCGAGAACTTGTTAATTTGTTTAATGAATTCTCCTTAACTTATAATTGAGAGATTTTCCGCATCATTTTCGGGTCAAAGAAAATTATTTTTAAATACCTACCTACTCTGGGATCTTGGCTTTCGTTATGTTCAATAAAATATAAATAAAAAATATTACAAAATCTGAGTCATCGGTTCCAGAAGAAGAATAAAAGTATACCTTTGCAGATTCCTACGGGGTTTATAGCCGTGAACTTGCTAACCCTTTATAGGACGGCTTGTACAAAGTGACCTTGAAACTAGCCAGTCACTTCAAGGGCGTTATCTCATAGATTTTTATTTTTTGATACTTGAATCCTCTAAATATTATGAATCAAAAAACGTTGTGGTGTGAGTCAAACCAATGTAAACCTATCCACCGAATACGAAATAAAACAATGTCGAGAAGAACAAGACAGTAATTTTTTAAACACGACAGTCAACTTATATTCCGTTTTATCATAATAATCCTATTCTCTCACATTCTTTAAGCACCTTTTTACACCACTTACAAGTTGAACCTACAAAACAGGATTTAACTTTTAATGGAACGAAAGCAAGTGTAACGCACGCCTGTCTAGATGTCAAAGGGGCAAAGTTTGCTCATTAGTCGCGTGACTTTGCCCACCGTCGGATTGCCAGCGAGTCCAAAAAGAGTCGAGCTTGAGAGCGATCCATTATCAGATCATGCTGATTTATTGAGAAGTATGGAAGAACAAGGCATGCTCCGACGACCCTAAATATATTGGGACAATGGCAAGAGAATGATGATGATGCTGTTTATTGATACCAGTGTCCGTTTGGATATTCTGTTTTCCAAGAAAGTGTGCTATGAAAGAGTGTTAGTTAAATATTAGTAGTTGTGGTCACCGAAAGACGGTAAAAGACGATTATAAGAAGAATTGTGAACACATGCAAAAGCCGGGAGTGTATACATTAACATGACATGCGTTCATATCTATCGCAATATATGTGGTAGAATTGAAATTGGAACGTTCTATTTTTTACTTCTAAAAAAGAATGACAAAATAAATTGTAACTAGCCAATGGTTTTTACAAAAAAACCTTTTCTTTCAAA
This sequence comes from Cerastis leucographa, assembly GCA_963082945.1. Lineage (NCBI taxonomy): Eukaryota > Metazoa > Arthropoda > Insecta > Lepidoptera > Noctuidae > Cerastis > Cerastis leucographa. Next base: position 622,011 of record OY720365.1, read on the forward strand.
TCTTTTGCAGCGCTTTGGCATTACAATTTTGTTTACAAAAGGGCTGGTGAACATAATTCAGAGTTTTATCTAAAGTTAGAATATCATTCTACTTCACTTTCTAACTGGAATAGTTTTTTTTTTATGTGGGTAAGTGTTTGTAGGTTCACCGCCTGACTATGCTCTTTTTCTTCGTATTTTTCTTACCAAACCATTTAATTAGTTAAGCCCACGTCTCACATGTAGTACCCTCTATACCGATACAGTGCCTACGTGGCGCTACCCTGACCTACTGAAGATCTAGACAACCCGTGATATCTTATGATATTAGCTACACTTATAATAATCCAGGATACTAAACGAAGCCAATGTTATAGCTTTGGAGGTACTCACTGAACTGACAAATAAACAAATAGTTCGTGGAGTCCGTCCGCGCAGAAGAAGTGAAACTTTGTAATACTAAACGCATGCGTTCGAGTGCCACGCATTCACTCTTGTTATTTTATTGAGCTTCGAAATAATATTTTGTTGTTTTCTTGTTAGTATTATTTTATTACATAAGTTTATCAAGGTTATTCTACTCATGGAAATTGAGCGAAGGCTGGTCACACCGAAGAGTCGAATGCATGACTATTTGCACGCTATCATGCGTACCTAGTAGAACTACGTAGTCACAAATCTTGTAATATTGCCATCTCGTAGTGAGTTTTTGAAAATATTCCCCCTCCATGGTAGCGTTAAACTTGTTGAAAGTCGCAATAGAAGTTTCACTTCAAAAAATGTGTAATCGACACATAAAAGAATAGAAGAAGATAATGCTCTTCATAAACAGGACTTAAATAAAAATACTACATTTCATTATTTTAGGTACTTAAAAAAATCCTAGGAGTTATAAGTTAAACGTTCTCTGAACAACATTAATTTACTTAACTGACTAAACTAAGTTTTTATATATTTTTTTTCCTTTATTAAAACTATCCACCGCACTGGTTTTTTCGTAAAATCGACTGTAGGCGAATTGTCAGTCGGGGCTGTGCTTTGTGCGCGAGGCCTACCCAAAGTGGGCTCTTAGTAAAACTTCTAGAAACAGGTATTTGCGAAGACAGCTTTATTTTTTGGGTCCATTCTATCCTGCATCGTTTTGTACAGCAGATTCGGTGTGGGTCGGCTTTTACCTTGGCCAAAACCAAGCGTTGCTATACATCGTGGCTACGCCGCGCGCCGCCGCCCGCCGCCGCCCGTTTCTTGGACACATTACCAGTGGACAGCGTTGAGGAAAAGTTTTTTGACGCTATTTTTTTGTTAAGTTGTTTTGATTTATAGTTTCAACTTTAAAGACAAAAAAATTGGCCTCGAAAGTTTGAATACAAATTAATAAAAGCCAATCTTATAACAACATTTTCAAATTTAATTATTACTTGGGGAAAGAATTACAACCTCCCTTCCGCCTTGGAATTAAATAAAAATGTTATTTCTAAGAAAACGCCAACAAACGAACATAATTCATCAAACAAGGTAACTAGATACCTATATATTTTCACTCAACAAGAAAAGCCATTCGTTCCAATGCTTCATAAAATATTTAACTTAATATTATCGAGACAATGTAGATCTTTGCTGAATTATTAATAAAAACACTTCCAAAGACGTTACAATATTCTGTGACGCTATTTCGTAATCACTTTGATGTTTGCGAAGAATGTTCCCTTACCTCCGTAAGTACGTAATTCGATTACTTGAGACTCGGGATAAATAACGTACATTATACAATCTACTAATAATATCGTACCAGGGATATTAAATCAAATAGTAGCACTTTATAGAAAGTTCTGAAAGCTTCAGAAAAAGTATGTGAAGAATTCTGGTCCAGAAATCTTCATTTCTCATCCCAGCTTGTTTGAAGCCGCAAAGTGACTTCTATATTTCTTAATTATTCGCCATCACATGATATCCAGCCTATCTTAGCTAGCAGACTACCAAATTACCATGAGATGTGGCATTTGCTTTACAACGTGACGGTAATAATATTCTTGTATTATTACTGTATATTGCACGTTTAATATTTTAAGTTATTTCTTTAATCTCTCTCTCATGAAAAATGACGATGACAAAAGTCTCGTACATTCATTCTAGTGTTTGAACACAAATTCTGATTCGTCCCTTAACCTCGAACCTTTTGTCTACTCCAACATATTTTAAATAAAAAATCACAGACCTTAAATTCAATAGAAGTGTCAGTGCTCTCCCGAGAAAATAGGTATCAATATTCAAAGCCATATTCCCGATAGTCAGTAACACGGTACACGCTCAAGTGGGCTCTCGACACGTCTTGTGCCTACATTTGTTATCACACTTCAGATCTGTGTTCTGAGAACACTTCACAGTTTCCCTCGTGTTTTCAATGCTGGGAAAGCTGTTGCTATAGATGTGAGTATTAGATTGTATTTGTATATTATGTAGAAGTAAGATATAGTTTTAAACTAGATCCAAAAGCCGTCCACCCTTTCTTGAAAGAACGCTCAACTAATGTAGATAATACTTTACTACTCACATGACGATAGGATTATGACGGTACTCCCTTTCTTCTCCAAAAATTGTTTATCCGAAAATCATTATCCATAACACGTTTGCTATAAACTTCAGTAACCATAATGTTCAAAATCCCGAAATTTTGTATAACATAATTATCTTTAGTTTTAAAAGTATTCTGTCATAATATCGAGTACTATAATTATTGAACCTCCTAATTTTACAAGACCTAAAGTCATATGTCCTAAGTATTGTGTTAAATAATGTGTATTATTCCGAATGTTCATTTATAATAATTTTTTTAGTCCTAAAACATATGCTAATAAAAAAATTAGGTTTTAGTGACAGTAATGAATCGCCGTAAATCCGACTCCACGCAGTCTTGTCTGCCCTACCCCTAGAGTGTAATTTAAAATCGCGTAGGCGCGGAGGAGCGAGGCGGCCCGCGAGTTGAGGAGCAGGTGGTGAGCGTTAAACCCATCTGCGACGATAAACTCGCGAGGGACCGCCGGAGCGCCGCAGCGCCGGAGCCGTGACAGAAACCATGCCTGCTGCATGTTGCATGCTTGCATGATTGCTTGCATGCTGCATGCTGCGTGCTTGCTTGCATGCTGCATGCTGCGTGCTTGCTTGCATGCTGCATGCTGCGTGCTTGCTTGCATGCTGCATGCTGCGTGCCTGCTTAAATTGCATGCTGCATGCTTGCTTGCATGCTGCATGCTTGCTTGCATGCTGCATGCTTGCTTGCTTTACAAAAACCACATGTTCACAATCAACTGCTTTATTGAGTACAATGTATAATATATTTATTATGTATAATAAAAATAAAAAATTGTTCTAAAAATATTATTATTTTAAATAAACATTATGTAATTTGAATTTAGGACTTATAACTTTTATAGATTTTTTTTTTATGTCTTTTGTATATTATTGATTGTAATACATAAGACAAATGGATTTAGGACATATTATATTTAGGGATTTCCATTTTATGGCATGTGATATTATGTGATGTTAAGTTCGGGTGAATTATCATTCGGACAAATGATGATTAGGACAAAAAAAGTTATGGCACTTTAAATTATGGATAAAAAAGTTAGGTGACACAATAGAGAACCGATTATGACGCCCAAATTAGTAGCCGCGTCTATCAGATCGAACAGCATTGCAAAATCCTTTGAAAAGCAGAAAAGTGGTCAAATAGCCATAAGTTCGATGTTGCAGAATTCCTTAGGCTTGCAAGAAAGAAAAAACTATGACTGTTTTCGTTTGACATGTCGCATTATCATATCCGTCGTTAAATCAAACATCGCTTAGCATCATACTTTTCAAACCTTTAGGGCTACGACCCCAATGATTTGCTTTTTTGTTTTTACTTTCCTCTTAAGAGCGTTTATTCCTTACCGCTTTTCATACAAACTTTCAAGTAGTTTTTTTCCGAAATGACTGAACCGATTTAAATGAAACATTATACGCATAAGCAGCATACATAGGTCTAAAAAGTTACTAAAAAATATTTTCAAAATGTGTTTTAAAACAAGAGATAATTGAAATTTTCTGTTTCTATAGAAAATTAAAATTCGGTCTAATTTAACTGTAACGCTATTTTTCGAAAATGTTTTTTAATAACTTTTTAGATCTGTGTATCCTGCTTATGTGTACGAAGTTTCATCAAAATCAGTTCAGTCATTTCGGAAAATAACGACTTGAAAGTTTGTATGAAATGTCGTAAGGCGTAAACGCTCTTAAGTGTCCCACTGCTGGGCAAAGGCCTCCCGTTTCACCTTCCATTCTGATCTTGTTTGCGGGGTGAATATGGCCAGAGATCGCACAAGATAGAGAAGTTTGGAAGTAAAACATTAACTCCAGCACTGTAAAATACTGCATCTTATATCATCTAGCTCAATTCCTCCACATTTCTATAACAACCCAGCCGGTCCACACATGCTCCTGCTCGGCTATCTTTACAAGTTCTCGCTGCAACTTACTCCCGCGATTGCTTTTATTACCCTGCGCTTTGTTATAGGATTGTCTCGATGTCCGTAACAAGTATATTTGTGCTTGTTTTTAAGTTTTTACTTCTGAAAAGGTTTTACACAAGACTATTGTTTTCCGCGAGTTTGTTCGCTTGAAAGTTTAAACTGTGTTTGTTCCACTCAGGGGTAGTTATGAAAAATCTTTTATAAATTTTTGCAGACACAAAGAGGAAAGGATTTTTGCACGCTTTTTTTCTTAATTTAAATTTATTCAAATGTATTTTCTATTTTTTAGTTCGGTTTTCTATAAAAAACCTGTTTTAGTTTTTTTAAACTATTATTTATTTTATTCCTTAGCCCATATTGTCCCCTATACAATATGTTTAAAAAACCCTGTCCGATCCGCGCGGGCATTATTAGGTATCAAGATAAGATACTATTTATGTAGTCCTATTTTGATAAAAAAAAAAAAACGACAAAAAAAATATACACCGACAAAAAATAAATAAAATGAGGAAACTGACATGCCAACACAGGACAACACTCCTGGTTTTGTCCTGTGTTGCTTCGCGTGTTGTGCTGTGATGCGTCGCTTCTCCGGTAGTGACGTCATAAACAAACAACTGATAATCGAACATAATATTAATGCTAAAGGTGGTGTTCTCACGTTTTAGGAGTTTTTTAGATTTAAGGGAAATGGTGGTAATTTGGACACGAAAATCGGGTTTTAAAAATTAATTAATAATATTACTTTCATGAATATTTTTGTTTGTTATTTTATTTGGTAGTGTTATTGGTGTGCCCCTTTCGGATAGGTCAGAGTGTTGTATATTTAAATCATCTAAAATTTAAAAAACCCCCGACAGACAAGACCTCTAAAAAAACCAAAAATAAAATTAATCCAAGCGTCGTAGCGTCGGGGGTCCGCTTTGTGTATTACCAAGCGGTCTACTTAGCGGTCCCCCGACGCTACGACGCTAAGAGTAGGAGCGCGAAAAATTTTTAATTTAATTTTTATTTCATGCTTTTTAAACGTAAATTATTTTTCACCACTCCCGCACGAAAGAAGTGTCTTTCCTCTACGAAAACAGTGAGGAAAATTGGTTTTTCCTCACTGTTTGAATAGTGAGGAAAGTAATGATCCCGTTCAGAAATTAACTTTGCTTGATTTTTTTATGTTAAGTTTTAAAGATATTTTCAAAAATAAATAATTTTATGCTTAGAATAGAAATATTTATAAGTTAAGATTAATGTTTTTTATAAAATTTATCAAATTATTGTAAGTGTATAAGTTCAGAAACATTAAAAAAGTTTGATAAAATATTGAAATTTAGGATTATAATTTTTGAACGCACTCAAAGAAAGAAGCCTGTGAAAGAAGGACATTAGAAGCAAAAATTCGAAAAAAGAATTATTTTGATTTGCTTTGTGACTATTTAATTTATTTACCTAAGATGACTGAATACTTTCTTGCTGGGCGTGGTGAAAAGTTTTGTATGCAACTTGTGAGCAAGTTCATTTGCTATTCGTTTTGTTGAGTCTTTCGCTTACTCAGGATTGAAATTTATAATCACTCGCTGCGCTCGTGATTCTATTTTTCAATCCTTCGTTCGCTCAAGACTCAAAATCAAAACTCATAGGAAAAACGAACTTTCCTCACATGTTGGATAAATAACTATTTTCTTAGCCTTGACTGTCCCACTCCTGGGCATAGGTGTCCTCCCATTCCTTCCCCTTTTCTTGGTGTTGCGCCTCTTCTCGCTTATTAACGAAAACCAGAAAGACCAAGAAAGATATGAATTAAAAAAAAAAACTTGAGCTTTTAGGGGGGAGGGGAGATGTGCAGCCTACCCCCTGGCGATGCCCATGGTGATAAGTGACATGAATTCAAAATTCCAATCAGCTGGACCCGTAGAAGTTGTTTAAATCCCTTCATCAACTAGAAAAGAGGTGATGAGCTTCAAACGGCTGAGCAGATTTTCTCGAAATATAGCTAAGAACACTCTCGATTAAAATACCTTTCAAATGACACCAATTTTATCAAAATCGGTTCATCCGCTTGGGAGCTACGATGACAGACACACAGATACACACGTCAAACTTATAACACCCCTCTTTTTTGGTCGGGGGTTAAAAAGAAAATTAATCCTAAAATAAACTCATCATAAAGACACTGGCTTTAGTCCTTAACAAGTGTTTTAATCATGTAAGCAAAGCTGAATATTCTAAATTAAATGCAAAATTTTCGCTGCATTAGACCAAAATGAGGATAACTTAGTTGCCCCATAGTTCATCCTGTCTTTATAGCTAAGACGCGCCCCGCATAATGAACCCTATGCCACATTCCACGCAAATGCACGAGAGTTTGTGCATGAATATGCATATACTTAAACGAACGTAACTCTAAAACGTTCTTCATGCAACCCATTGAGTGTGAGCTTTCACTAATTGCGACTTTCTCTTGTCAAAACCTATTCAAAACTACACATAAGAAACCCCAATCTAAATTCAGCTATTTCTTAACGTTTCCACGGTTGAATTCACCTTGACAGGAAAGAGTGAAGTTTCCCAAATTGCAATGTAACAGCAATATCCAAGATTCGGTTGGAGCGGTGCAGCTTTCAAAGTGGTGGGTTCGATTCCCGGGAGAAATTCCAGCACTGATATCGATGTTTGTTGGCTTCCAAATAACACGGTTTGGTTCTACTTTGTAAGCTCGCCCGGGGGAGGAAGACTTGAATTTGTATTATGTACCCTGCGGATTCTGTATGAACCAGTGGCGTTGTTCAGCAATTAAAGAATCGGTGTATCGAATTCTCTCTCTATCGCACTCTTGAGTATTTAAGGCGCGGTTCTAGACGACTTTCATGCATTTGAGGGGGTGAAACATATGAAGAGGGGGTCGAGTAGTCCCGAATCACGCCGATGTGCGACGTCAATAAATGTATAGAAGCTTAATTTCACCACGTAGTGTAAGCGTACGATTAGCCAAGCGCGCCGCTAACCGACATCGCACTGTTTACGCGGCGATGTGTAGGTTCGAATCTCAACACACGCAATTATTTATGTATCCTATTTTTAAAGTATATTGTACCTAACTATTTTTAAAATATGTTCATAATTTTTTAATAGGAGTAAAACGAAGTAAAACTATTATTTTATAGAAAAGGTTTACGAAATATTATGTAACAAATTCGTCAGACGAATAATAAATAATCTATATATACAACCTGTTTTTTTTTGATATCTCATAACTCTAGTATTATATTCTGTAGGTAAACATAATACTAAAACTCCTAGAATTGGTGGTCCAAAAATGCATAGTTTCGGAGATATCATCAATCATAATTTACTTAGGTCAAAAATTTTCAACAGTATGACGAATCTTTACTTATGCGAGGTTGCCAAACTTCGCAGAAGTGTAGTAAAATAGTAGTAGTTTCATTGATAAATACGAGTAATTCTTTTTATTCATACCAATAACTCATAGCCAAGAACATGCGAAAAACACAACAAAAAAAAAATTGTGCGTGGAGTCCCTCCGCGCGAAAGAAGTGAAACTTCGTAATACTACATGAATGCGTTCGAGTGCCAGGCATTCAGTCTCGTTATTTTATTGAGCTTCTAAATAATATTTTATTGTTGTACACTTTTTATTACATAAGTTTATCGAGGTTATTCTACTCATGGAAATTGAGCGAAGGCTGGTCACACCGAAGAGTCGAATGCATGACTGTTTGCACGCCATCTTGCGTATTATCTAGTAGAACTACGTAGTCAAAAATCTTGTAATAGCGCCATCTCTTGGTGGGTAATAGAAAATATTCCACCGCCATGAAAACGTTAAACTGGTTGGAAGTCGCATAAGAAGTTTCACTTCAAAAAAGTGTGATTGAAACATAATTCATATGCCAGTTGATTCTTTGATATGGTCTAAATCATATCCTAGAGTTATGGGATATAAAAAAAAAACAGGTTGTAGATAAATTTATCCTTATTTCCCTTGGTCACGCCATAACTCGACATTGACCGAGGTAGGTAGCAGGTAGGTGGCAGGTAGGTGCAAGGTAGGTGGCAGGTAGGTAGCAGGTAAGTAGCAGGTAGGCGCCAGGTAGGTAGAAGGTAGGTTGCAGGTAGGTTGAAGGTAGGTAGTGGGAAGGTTTCATTTGGCAAAAATTGAATCTTTTCTCTATGTTCTAACTAAATGTAAATTACGTTACATAAGAACACATCGTGTGGACTTGTACAGTGGCGTAGCTACCTTGGGTGTCACACCATCTAAAGTTACAATAAATACATTTTATGTGATTAACTTATTTTCTTGTACGACAGCAATCTGTGTTCTTTCATTTTACAATTTGAAGTAAGTATTAGCTTTCACGTATGTTCTGAATACCATTTAATGTCTGGAAATCAGGAAGATCTGGTTCGCGCGACACCACATGTTCTCAAATAAAAATCGACAAAATTTTGCAGAAAGTATTGCTGGCGTAATCACCATCTAGATGATTTTAATTACCATTCATCCGCCATGTCGTTAATTTTTTTTTTTCGTGATGTCTTGATTTTGTTCTTGAATTGAAGTGGGGTGTCCTGGACGAGGTGGATGAATAAATGCATGAACAGGTGAATGAGCAGGATCCGAAGAGAACACAAAATTAAAACAATCTAATTATTCTAATTCAATTTTATTATTTTTGACGTACCTATATATAAATATCACTTCTGAAATATCACTGAAAATTTTAACGAAGACCAATCAAACATGATTAATGTTTGATTGGTCATCGTTTTGCGACAACAAAACTGGAAAATAGTTCACTTAAAAAAATACACTTTTATTATAATAAGGTTTATTGCAGAAACTTGTACAACTTGATAGGCAAAATGGTTATTTTATTTTAGTTATTTAAACTACAAAAGCTTAGGATCCAAGAGCGAGCAAAGCGAGCTCGGGACTTGCAATGCAACACCCCGACTAGGATAGGTAAGCTTCTAAGGGGATGGCGGGGTTTAGTGAGCGAGTGAACTTAGACCCCGCCATTCCCTTCGTGTTAGGTTACTTTAAACCCTGAAAACAGATAAAGGAGCCCCTTCGGCGGAGCCCCGCCGCCAACGAAGCCGATAAGGCAGTCGACTACGCCTTATTGGCCTCAAGACACAAGACATTAGACTCTAGGTGAAATTGTAAACAAAAAAATATAAAATAAAAACGTGTGATGCATGCCTGTGTTATGATATTATTATTATTATTAATACTATGAACATTCAAACGATTGCAGCAATCACGACAGATTTTCCGTCATAAAGAGTTTAATTGTATATTTGCGAAGATCAGCATCAGATCTTTACCAAATTTAAACGGGACCACCGCAGAATAATATTCTTCCAAACTAAAAAAAAACATCGAATACATGAATACAAAGAACTGTGGCTGGATATAGTTTGCAGCTGGTGGATGAAATGCATAATGTCAACGACTCTTCAACCATTAACTGGTGGGGATATATTTTCTTGAAATTCATTCATCATCGTCAGTGATTTCTCTGTAATAAAAAAATACGTTATTTTGTAATTTTGTTCACAACAAAAAAAAAAAACAAGTCCGCGTTGATGGCATTTTCGTTATTTTGTGAGAAGTGGCTTGCACCTCATCGGGAAAAGTGGAAGGAATGGAGGAAGCTCTTTGCCCAGGAATGGGACAGTTCAGCCTCACAAAAAAAAAAACAAGACATGGCAAAAACGCAGTACGTACGAATACAATGCGTGGACGTATGAGTGGATGGATAGACAGGCAGGTGGACAGTTATATAGTACCTTAACTGAGAACCTACGGTTCGGTAAGGTTAGTCTTCCTGTATTACATGAACTATTATTGATTCAGAACAATTGGCCTGGTAGTTGCGAAGTGGATAAGTTGATACTTACTCATCATAATTTGATTTTGGATTGGCTCCTGGAGTTACAAATAATGTCCCAGGGTTTTCGTGTTCAGAGTACTTTTGTAATCTAACATTGAAACAAATAAGTTTTTAAATTAAAATACATAATGATTTTACAACAACAAAATAATCTATACAATCAAAATAAGGTGTGCACAAAAAGGTAGGTACTTACTTTACAACTTCCATCATGTGTTTATGTTTCATCGAATAAGATCTTTTTAGTGTCCTCCGTGTATTTTTTTTGTTGCCCATTTTTCTTAATGTACAACAGGCAGGAAATCTCCTAAGAAGGAAGGAAGAACGAACTAGGTTAGCCGAAGATTATCTATTAAAAACAGGGGCAGAAATAGCAAGTATGTAGACAAGATAGAATCAGTAATGGTCAATAACATATTTGGTACAAAGCCGGTTTTTTTTTTGTTGACTCATTTACATAAGATTACTTTTATTTTATTTATAGTTCCTCTAAATTTTATTCTAGATCAAGTTGGCGCCTACGCGCGAAAACTTTTGGTATTTTTATCATGGCTGTATTTTTTGTAGTTTTCGTGATTGCTGATAACGAAAATTTGATCAAAATAAAAATTTAATAATAACCACATTTTCAGTTCTTTTGTCATGGGTGTATTTTTCATGGTTTTCGGGATCGGTAAAAACTAAAAACGGGAATGACGATAAAACCAACTTACAATATATGTTTCTTCGGGTTCCCCTTTCACAACTTTTACCCTTCGCCACTGAGGTTCCTCAAGCACAATTTTGACTCTTCGCCACTGATATAAGGTCAATTTAATATTTTTATTTACACAACTTATGAATAAAATCGCACAAAAATTTAGACCAACAAAAAACTAATCACAAAATAAGATGTAATAAGCAGCTTTCAAGAACAAACAAATCGAAATTGATTTGAAAAAAAAATCAGCTGCGAGCGAAAAAAATTGACATAAGTCCATCTAGCACCGCGCCTCAGCGCTCACTGTCACTCTGCGTAGAAATAAAAGAGATGCGACAAGACGCCGCGAATGGCGTGATGTTTCATTCGACTTGTTGGATTATTTATCATTAAATATATTAATCCTTACAAATATCTTATTTCAAACGAAAAATAAAAACAACAGTTCCCTTTATTATTCTATATTACATCACTGTTATTAATTAAGTCAAGATTTGTTGAGCAGTAATGTCGTTATACTTGCTAGAAATTCAGAAGTTCACGATTTTTTTTCATCGGGCTTTTATTCCAAAAACGTGTTTTGGACACGAAGGTCCCCTCATAAATATGCTCAAGATTAACACATATTTTTTTTGCTGCTCTAAAATGCACACATTTGGCTAAAAAACTGTTCAAAGATGCCTATTTTTACCAGGAACAGCGAGCACTGAAAGTAGTGTACCACATAGGTTCGCGGGGTATTATGACAAATCTCGTATGACAACTACCTTATAATATTATGTCGCTGTCACAAACTCGGCTTAATTAACCTGTATCAACTATCAATCCAATATTAGTTAAAACTCTTACAATAACTCTAGTGTGTATTTATAACTATTTTGACTAGAAAGGTTTCTGCATCACCGTCATGTTTTTATACATATAATATTAGCACTTCGCCCGCGACATCGTCCACGAAAATTATGATATAATATAGCCTATGTTGTTGCTATGTTGTTTGTTGTGTTTTTTTTTTACAAACTTTTTTTAATTTGCAATGTTTGTTTGTTTTTGTAGAATCTGCCTACTCTCATGAGCAATAGGCGAAAGTTTATGTGTATGTGTGTTTAGTTAGTAGTTGTTGTTGTTTGTGTTGTATTATTTTTAAATTTTAATCAGATTCACAAAGCCAATCAATCACAGAAGGTAGTTCATATAACTCACGCCTGCGCGCGGATTCGATTCCAGATAAAACGAACTCTTTTCGGATTGTGATGCTGCAGGAATATGATTCATATCGTGAGTTATTTAGGGCTCTTTGATTAAGATCTCTCTACCAAACTGTAAGTTTTTGTGTATCCAATAAAGGGTGTAGTACGGGGAGATATTAAGTTGTAAGCCTACTCAACCTCTGCCAGTTTGACTATCTGCCTGTCGGTATGTCACAGGACGCCATCTTTTCAATCATAATAGCGTTTTTGAATAATAATATACCTACGTTCGTGTTATACGAAGACGTTCAAATATTTACTAGTGATAATGTGGATCAAGAAAAATTCGTAATCTTTTTTACTACTTTGTTGTAAAAAATGGGTCTGTCTAGTGTCATACGTCCGCTTGTCAGGTAGCATTGGTTTGTCAAAATTGAAATTGCTCGAGATCAAAATTTTTGTTTGAGAATATTCTCAACTGGCCGCTCTGCTTCATAACCCTTTTAAATCTCTTTGGTGTTACTGTGGCACATGATCGAATGTTTTTCTTTTAAATCGATTGCTCTGTGGTCCTAATATCACTATTTTTCTTTTCGAATAAAATAATTTTCACTTGGATTTTTTCCGCAAAAACAAACCATTTTAAATAACGCTTCTATAGTAGGTATATAGCAACTAAGGTAACACCTTTTAGTTACACCTTTCCCTAATTCCCGTCCTACAAAAGGTAACGTAGAATATAATAATGATATTATAATTATACGGAACATTCTCCCTTTACGACTCATTCCATATTGAAGGGATCCATTTTAAATTCATTGGCAATTTGCTGCGTTAATTACGGCCAAATGGGTAAGCTTCCGTTTAATGAAAATAACCTAATTATAACTGTTTTCACAGATGCAGGAATAATATTGTAAGAGGGAATTTAATTCGGGAATTTGAATCGTTTGAACACGTTTCATTAAGAAAGATGATACATCGTTCTCCTAGATTCTTGGTTTTCTTTCAGTTCCAATCCAGTTTTAAAACTATGATCATGTTTTATGATTGTATCTTAAGTGGCATTGGAAAAGGCACAATGCTAGCAGAATGGATGACAGTTGAGGCCAAAAGGGTCCGGAACGGCCAGCGTTCAAAGGCCTTCCACAACGTTTACCAAGTTCTTGGAGCTGCTGGAATCTGCCAGTAGCTATCAATACAGGACCGGTCAACGTGGCATGATGACTTGGTGGAGGCCTATGTCTATAATAATAATAATATAGTTTTATTTATTTTCTCTCACAATGGTTTTGTAGCACTTCACAGTCTAGCTGCAGACATCTCTAAGCTCAGCAGCTTATAGGGTGACGATGAAGATTGTATAGGGGGAACTAAAACAAAAATACCATCATATTACAAAATAACCACACGATAAAGTCAGAAGTTAATTGAATTTCAAACTTGACCTTTCTTTCAGGCAAAGTTTATTCATGAAATATGTCGATTAGCACAGCTATCCAACGCGGTTATACTGAATGCCAGACTTTCTGGCACATTACCTGTGTCGGTAGCAATGTGGATGAATATTTTAATACTCAAGCTGTTTCATTCAGTTCTTTCTTTTAGTCACAGTTGTAAGAAAGGTTTGTGTAGAATTTACATTATTTTTAGACAAAACGAGATTTACCATCGTCCGTTTACCTCTCATCCGCATTTATTTACTTCGTCTTTGTTCGGGACTATATCTGTAAATATACAAAGCATATGTATGTGGTATTAACATAAATATGTCTTGTACATCAGATATTTATGTAAATCATTCCTGCGAGACAGACGTCTAGATAAAGACATAGCTTTTTACTTAAACTTTGGCTTAGCTGGCCGAAAATATTTGGGTAAATGTTTATTTACTGAATCTGATTGTGAAAAATATATTTTATGTTGTTTTTATTTTTGTCCTATTTTTTTTCAGTTGTTTGTTAAAGTCACTTTTTCCGAAGGGTTACGCAGACGTAGGTATACCTATATACACCATCGCAAACCCTACGGAACATCGCACCTGATCAGATGTGATGTTCATAATGAAAAGTGGTCTTTTGTCGCCCGATTTGCGATCTTTCTCTATTCTCACTCTCTCTCTATATTATCTATATATCTTCTCTCTCTATTCTCCTAAACTACGAAACTGATTTTGCTGCGTTTTTACTTATCTATCGTCTAATCGTTACGGACTAAATTCGTTAAGGACAGTATGTATAAGATGACTTTCATAAAATCGAAAAACTCAATGTTCTTTCAAATCATACAATCTGGTTGAGTTTTCAGTTTCTTATAAAACCAACACATTTCGATGTTCAAAATATTTATTATTTAAAACATTTTTCCTTACACAAATTCCGGCCATGTCTTCTCCTGCCATGTTCGTTCCCTCGGGGACTGGCAACTCGTTGGGGGTAAAAAACGTTGTGTTGTTGTTGGGGTACTCCCCCAAGTCCCCCATGACAAGTTTCATCGTCAAACGGCTCTCCGTGGAGACTGTGACGAGGAACAGACAGACATTCCGATGTTCAGCGATATTTTACTGCGTTTTATTTAACTGGGTCAGTATGGGGGAAATCCTTTACATGGGAGCTTTTCTTGAAATAATAGAAAGGGTATACTTTAATGCTTTGTTACATGGCTTTTACAGTAGAAGTAAAAATACACATAAAACTAACGTCATTCATTAAATCTATGACAGTGATGATTGGCTTTCGCAGTTTTGGCCAAGACTCTAGTGTGTGTTGTGTGTTAGTGTGTAACTCAATTTAACGTTATTTTAAATTCATTGTACATACATGATATTATAAGCTGTTGTTTTGGTATCCTCATCAAATTCAAGGAGGTAACTATGCTAATGATTCTTGTCCCGAATCAATAATAAAATGACTAGGTAATTTTTATATTTTTTTTTATTTACGGAAATCGGTAAGTGTGAACCACGTGTTTTAAACGCAGGCCGTTCGATTCTTGCCCTATAACCGCGCTTTCATATATACAAACAATCTCTAACGTTTATTCGATTATTTCTTATTCCTTATGCCACGCTAAGGGGGTTATTATTAAACAACCATGAAAATCAGCGTTTTTGAATAATGAACTGGTTACCGTAATTTTAATTGATTATTTTCATCACACTTGCACGTAAACAGTGTCATAACATCGGGTTAACTTGGCTGTAATGCCCCATATAAAACCCTAGGGCGGTAAGTTTTTTTTTTTTTAATTTACAGCACAGCATGACAGCACACAGGTCATGCAAGTTCAAGCAAGGAGTTTACACGCAATTGAAAAATTGTCTTAAAATGTTATTTAAACAGGAATTTCATTCAATCACTTCATTCACTCACTACATGTTATTTAATTACTCAACTAATGTTCTAAAATCTAAATAATCGATAGTTTTTTGTATCAAAACGTCGAATTTTTTATTTTTTTATACTTCGTCATGGCTGTATACCTAGGTAAGTATTTGCCTTTAACGTTTCTGAACAAAACATTTGTATAATCTGTGGTGTGGGCAAACAGCCCGCTATCCGCAAATCAGTTCACGTATTTCGTAATAATATGTGCTGACTTGTGTATATTCATAATTATTAACTCGCAAATGTGATGAAAAACATTGTATGTTTCACGGGCGGTACGGGAATTACGAACCTCGACTCAGAAAGCCCTCAGTCTTCGACTTCGGACTTCTACTAGAGCCTCGATCGTAATTCCTTACTTACCGCCCTTAATACACAATATACTTTTCATCACACTTGCACGTAAACAGTGTCATAACATACAGGTTAACTTGGCTGTAATGCCCCATATAAAACCCTAGGGCGGTAAGTATTTTTTTTTTTTAATTTTCATCACCCTTGCACGTAAACACTTGGCTGTAATGCCCCATATAAAACCCTAGGGCTGTAAGTATTTTTTTTTAATTTACAGCACCGCTTGACAGCACACAGGTCATGCAAGTTCATCAAGCAAGGAGTTTACACGCAATTGAAAAATTGTCTTAAAATGTTATCTAAACAGGAATTTCATTCAATCTTGCTACATGTTATTTAACTACTCAACTAATGTTCTAAAATCTAAATAATCGATAGTTTTTTGTATCCAAACGTCGAAATTTTTATTTTTTACACTCCGTCATGGCTGTATATACCTAGGTAAGTATTTTGCCTTTAAAGTTTCTGAACAAAACATTTGTATAATCTGTGGTGTGGGCAAACAGCCCGCCATCCGCAAATCAGTTCACGTATTTCGTAATAATATGTGTGCTGACTTGTGTATATTCATAATTATTAACTCGCAAGTGTGATGAAAAACATTGTATGTTTCACGGGCGGTACGGGAATTACGAACCTCGACTCAGAAAGCCCTCAGTCTTCGACTTCGGGCTTCTACTAGAGCCTCGATCGTAATTCCTTACTTACCGCCCTTAATACACAATATACTAATAATGTCCTGTGTGACAACCTCCTGAATTTTGACGAGGATGCAAAACAACACCTTGTATTGAACAAATATTTTTTATTCCAGAAGCCTTCCTGATGCACATAAATTTTTCTTGAGTAGCTGAGAAAATGCATAACTCACAGAAAATTATTTTGTTAGATTAAATAGCTGACCACCACATAACAGTCACTACTTAAACTTCAAAGATTTCCTTCAGACAGTCGTGACAGTAGCAGACGGGTATTTAGTCTAAACGGCCCAAAACAAATGGATCGCGGGCCATTTGACCGTAATCAAAAATTGTCTATATTCCAAAGGCCCGGTGATATATAATTTTTGCACTCGAATGTACTTAATGTGCTTATGTAAGCACATCAAGTACATTCGAGTGCAAAAATTAAAATGTTGATATAAAAGATTTACGACCACGATAAAGGCACAAATAATATAATAAATTGGTTAAAATTGTGTAATTTGTTAATGTTGTCCCACAGCAAGCGCAGCTTACCTTCCTAGTTTAAATATAGCGCCGAGCCCATCAAACAATTAACAATGCCATAATACCAGTAAATTGAATCGAGCCTCCATTTTGTAAGGGGTAATCGTCGGCCCTATCAAATGAAATGATATTATCTTTGAAAGCAGTTGACGCTAATCTTGTAAGCCCCTAATGGTCTCCTCTAAGATTTGTGAGGAAAATACAACAGAAATAGGTGAATGTCGCTTTGTGACGTCCCCGCTGACGATTTATTTCGCTTAAAAGTATAAAATTATACCCCTTTAAAGCAAGAAAATTAAGCTCTATTTAGACCTTATAGTCCTTTCCCTTTCTGGTGTTAACCCTCCCCCCCCTCCTTTTCCTTCCTTCCCTTTAAGAAGCTGTCAACCAAGCATTCTGTTCATCAAACTAAGTGATTCTACTCAAAAATTATTGCTGGAATTATTTTTTGGAGTGAAACGATGCGTTTTATGGTAAAACTCAATGTAACGCACTCAAGACATAGTGCTAATGGATGCATTGCATGCATAGTAAACGGGCTATCAAGGTATTTAAAGTAAAGTTTTTAACTTAAAAACTAGTACTTACATAGAAAAAGTAAAAAAAAAAATTTGGAAGTTTGACCTCCAATATCTCAGTAACTAGAAGGTTCCCAGGTATGGTCCAGAAAAATAAAATGATCGCAATGATGAGGAGAACAAATGCCTTTCGGCTTTGTTAAGGGGTTATTAACACCCTTTATATGAGTTTGCCCAGAACTTAGCTATACCTTGGACGCTTCTAGTTTCCATTACATGCCCTGGTGTGTGCAGGCGTCGGGGCATGCAGGACACGATATGAGGTGTCTCATTGTTTGGACAACCGCAACACATTTTCTTTTCAGGCTGGAATCGTTCTTATATCCGGACCTTTGAAGTTTTTAATTTGCTTTTACAAAGAAATTTGTCAGTGAGTTTTACAATTTCATACTTCCTTAATTCCTCTTCGGCATTCTACATTATGTTGGCCGTTTACAAACGATGATTTTTTTTTAGTACAATGCGAACTAATTTCTAATTAAAAAAACCGGTCAAGTGCGAGTCGGACTCGCGCACGAAGGGTTCCGTACCAATATTTATAAAAAACGCCATATGATCTGCAAATGAGACTCGTTTTTAGTACAACTGACGCTTAGCGCCATCTATCGACATTTCTATGGAGTTGTTCGAAATTTTCGAGTCAAATACAATTGGTCGACTATTACTCGTTAACTTGTAAAGCCCACTTAAGTGTGATAGTTTTCCTTTAAACTTCGTTATTTATAGGTACTACTGCCCTGACATTTGAATAACCGTAATAAATTCTAATTACAACCGTTTAGTTGGTAGAGGGGGGGACACTTGACTCTAACGAAAATTGGTACTTTAAAGCTTGATAAGTCACAAACGGTTTACTTAATCAAAAAACGGTGTTCCCAAACCCCTAATATTTTTGAAAGACCAACGATATCCCACAATATAGGAAGGATGAAAAAAAAAAATGTCATCCCTACTTTACATACATGTAGGGGAGGTACCCTAACTAATTGTTTTCTTCAAAATTTTACTTTACCACTTTTCTGGCGTCATTAACGTGTATACTCATGCCAAATTACAACTTTCTAGTACCAAAAGTTTTTGAGCTAAACCGTGGACAGACAGACGGACATACCAAAACTATAAGGGTTCCTTGTTGACTACAACCCTAAAAATACATAAAACTACCCATTTCTTTATTTTCGTCTTACAAATCCATTCTGACATGTCGGTTTAATAGAATAACAAACATCTTGGCATCCAAACCACTGAATTATAAATATTTCCACCGTTTCCACTTTACCTTCGAAGGTCCTCACTCATCCGAAGGGATCCTCTCAATAATATCTAAGGTATTTTATCCGATATACATTTTATGTTCTATAGCCGACCCTATGCGGCCGCCATATTTCATTACCAAACGTTTCCGGTTCCGGGGAACCGATTTAGAAGTGCGGAATTATTTTTGGATTTAGAAGCAGGTGTTCTTGGGATTATGGGTTTCATAGAGATGGATGGGTATAGATTAGAGTGGTATTACGTTTGAGCATACGTCATAATAATATAGGGAAGATTATAATATTTGCTTAATAATTATATTGTGGTTATATGGATGTTTTCATGACTCTATTTGTATTATAACTTGTATAAACTATCTGGATTATATTTCAAGACATATTTCCCAACAATTTGCGAATAAAGCAATATAGGTACCTAGATTCTAATAAAACTGTATACAACGATATCTTTTCCAGACAATTAAACAGGCATATTGATTGGAAAGAAAATAGAAACGTCCACAGAAACTCAAAAGATAACATTTTAAAAATTCATACTCAATCACAAATATTTCCTTCTCGGTGTAAAACGTTCCGTCGACATACGGCGGGCGCCGCGGAACACTTCGTACGTGACGACACAAAACAAACAGCACAATAATATGAGAAACGCAAACGTCGCGTGTCGTGTCGCAGTCGCGTCTGTCGTGTTTGTCGCGCGGCACGTGACGCACACACTAACGAATAGAAAATCTTGTAGAAGTGTTTGAAGAAAACTATTGCTATAGCGTGGTGTGGAATTTAGTATTTGGATAAAACAGCCTTCCCGTCAATAATCACGCCGGTTATTATGTGTAAGGTACATAAGGTGTACATATACACCCATAGTATGAATACAGTAAGATTTCGTCAATTATGTTTAAGTATCATTGTAACAAGTATCAAGGGGCAAGCCTAGTTGATTATGTTATGTTCCATTTTAATCAACTGAATCTGAATATTTTTGATGCAATAAAAATCAAATAAGCACTAACCATCAAAACCCTACCTTTACTAGAAAACATAAATGAAGAAGTCAAATGTTTACAACTTAGCTTCCTAAAACGCAAATAGATATTCACTAAGAAATAAAGGGTGTAAAACACCTCTTAACGAAGCCGAAAGGCACTGGTTCTCCCTGTCATTGCGATCATTTTTTTGTTCTACACCCTACCTGGGAACCTTCTGGTTACGGAGATATTAGGGGGCAAAGTTACAACTTTTTGACAAGTATTTTTTTAAATACAAATTTTTAGTGTAAGATTTTTACTTTAAACACCTCCACGACCCCCGTACTATTCAATCCGTCCATCAGCAAAATGTTTTGAGTGCGTTACATTGAGTTCTACCACAAAACATGATTTTACACCCCCCAAAAAAAAGTCGTTTCCCAGCAATAATTTTTGCGTAAAGTTACTTAGTTTCATGTACAGAATGCTTGGTTGACAGCTTCGTGATGAGGTGATTTACACCGTGTATGTTCGGGCAAACTAGTTTGTTCCATTTCGCCATGCGGGAAAACCCAAAACAAGCAGGTATAAAAACTTCGAAGAGCAATTTATAAGTAACTATAATAACTAGGCACAACTTGATTAATTACAAAAAATCCTATTAATCTTATATTGACGCATCTAAAGGTAACTGGTAATCATGGACACACGGCGAACCCGCAAGCTATGCATGGCCTCGCATTGAATACATTTCCTGTATGAGATATACAAAAACTGGTTTTGTCTTTTTTTGCCGCCGCCGTGCGTACCTACATATTATTATTAAAATTGCATTTAGCCAACAGCAATAAAAATTACTCAAAAATCCATCACACGTTGCGTTAACGCTTTAAAAAAGAAATAAGCTAGTTAAAATTCAGGGCTGTCTCGCTCACGACACGTGGCGTTGTCGCAGGTGTGTGCGTAGTACGGCGGCGTTCGGCGGCCTGTCGCATGAAATATTCATGTCGCGTCGCGTCGCCGGACATCGCGACTGCGACCGTCGAATGATGCGGCATGCGATCGGTGCACTGCGGGTAAAAGGTTTGGTAAACAGAGACTTTTTAGAATGGTTTTATCGGAATTTGTGAAAGGGTGATCGGTCTGAATGAGCTTCGGTTTTTATGCAACTGACTTGATTAGGAGATGTTTCTGTTTAAAAGTAATAAATAAAGCTGGTGTACATTTTTTTTGTTATTACTTCCCGCCTTCTTCTCTTCGGTCTGTCGCAATCCCGTTTAACTGTTTCAGGGCTCCAGTTTATTGATACGAAGTTCGATAGAGATGCTGTACTAGGTATTTTAATAAACTGCTTTTATTTTCATTGCTGGCAACTATAGTTCATGCAAAGATTGACATAAGAGATTTGAGACGACCAGATTCATGATAACTGTAGGAACAGTTAGATATCGGTACTCTTGAGGGTCAGAGTTATACGAGGATTTACAACAGGATTGACATAATTATGCTTTGGATTCATAATTAGTCAGCCTCATACTTTTCCACCATAATTATCGCTCATGTTTTGTCTCGTAAGAGTCTTGAGACTTTCTTCGCCCTACAACGTAACAAAATAATAAGATAAACTTCGTCTGATCAACAAACTTGATCAAATTAGTAAAACATAAGATCAGAATCTATAATGCAATTTCCACTCAGTACGAACTCGCGCGGCTTATAAATTGTCGTAAGCGCCACATGGGGGAAATAGGGGGAAACGAATATATCAGCCGTATCAGAAGAGCATTATGTAGTACAATGTTGTTTAGATGTTGGGTACTTTGTATGTTGTGAGGAAATTATTGTCGGGAAGACAAAGATGGGTTAATGGACACCTATTGTCTGGTTTACGGCTATCGGTATAATCATGTAAGATCGATGTTATATTGTTAACATCACGCCTGATTTACTCCAAAGGGTAAAGCAGCGGTGTCACAATAACATACCCATATTTGGTAGTTATGTTTAAGTCCCTTGTATTACGGAATAATCTATTGCCATCGTAAAGTAACCGACCACACATAGAACACATAGGGTTCCGTAATACCAAAAGATGAGATATGAATATTTTGAAGAAAAAAAACTTAAGAGGTGTCAAGGGACACCCGGATGGAACGAAGTTCCTTTCACGTACATAATATCAATACATTTTAGATTTAAGTTAGTGTAATAAAATATTTAATTTAAGGAAGATTAATCCTTAATTCGAAGCAATACGTCTTACTTAACTGCACAACCGAATTTGTACTTTGTAGTTCGGTCACTCAAAATAATAATCATATCTATCCTTACTCACATACACACCCCAATTGTACGTAATTTAAGGAAATTTCAACTTTATTTTAAAGAAATAAAGCTTACAATAGCTAACTATAGCAAAAAGTGTCGTGACAGCTTTTCGTAAGATTTTTTTCCGTCTAGCCCCCTTTCACAACGCGCGATAAGGAACTTCGTTCCAAAAAAACCAAGCGTGTTTCGTATGTGTGCCAGCATTTGTTTCGTGAATAGCCATGGTATGCCATGGACAGCTGTGGAGCGGTGCCTTTACAGAGTAAAACACGTAGTTTATTGTTGGAAGCAGCTGTACCCAATCGTGTTGACGTAGTGTCGGGCTGTGTGCACTCTCTGTTGGCACAGCAGTCTTCAAACAATGCCGATGTGGACAGCTAACGCCCCGGGCAAACTACTTACATGAAAAAATAGAAGAACTTATGACATTTGGTTCCTGCTTCGCAATTTCATAAAAAAAGTTGATCGAAAAATGGCAAGAGGGCCAAGAGCAATTTATCACCCAAAAAACCTACACGGTCTCGTTAAAGTAAACTTTTGTTTGAATGGAATTACTGTTTCTCATTTTTCTCACCAGACGGCACTAGCTCAGTTTCAGTATAAATTGAAGTTGACATTGATGCAGTGGCTTTTGGGACACTAACAAAAAAACATAATAGCAGATTTATCAAAATCGAAATCGGCATAAGTAGCGACTTCTCGTGTAATGAATTTACACAAGTTAGAAATAATCAAGTTTCACCGGAATAGTAACGGGTCGTCGCTGTCAATTTCGATTCAGGATCAATGAAATTAGGAAAAGCGAATCACTCGAGAATTGAGTTTAGCGTTAGAATCGAGCAGATGAGGGATGTGTGACAAGTTTTAGCTCATCAATATTTTGTAGCTTCATTTGTTTTGACGTTACATTGTCTCTCTTCATAGGCCAAAATGTTTTAAAGAGTTGAACGAAAATTACGTTGTCGATCATTTGTTTTTTGTTTTTTAATTACTAACATTAGTTATAAGCAAAATTCTTGTTACTAACAATCTTGCCTTGCCTATGAACTTTTTTGTCTGAAATAAATGTTTTTTTTATTTATTATTTTCTGTTTCTGGAACTAGACTAAATAATTACAATCTATACTAATATTATATTATAAAGAAGTATTTTTTTGTTTGGTTGATTGAAGACGCTAATCTTGGAAACTGCTGTAAAATGCTTTTAGTGTTGGATAGCCCATTTATCTAGGAAGGCTAATAGAAGGACAGGACTAGGCGTTGTGATGATGCGACGCTTTTTGGAAGCCTTATGTGCAGCAGTGGACCTTTCGACTGAAATAATGCAATGCTACACTAATTAATGAAGAAATAGTCTACCCTTACATTTTTATTACTTGTCATCGCATTATTACCCAGCCTAGCAAACAGCAGTAAATTACTCATTTTGTACTCCAGATAACCAACATAGTACAATCATCATCATCTGCCTAGCTTTTTCCCAAACTATCTTGGGGTTGGCTTCCAGTCTGATACCATGGAAATGCAGCCATGCAGCTGAGTACCAGTACTTTACATGAACGCGACTGCCTATCTGACGTCCACAACCCAGTAACTGGGTAATACGATACCAACAAAGTACAATATGCAAAACAATAAAAAGCCCAGTCCCCAAATGCGACAGTGCTATAAAACCCAGCAGCATATTACCAAGGTCTTAAGTAACAAAGCCTGCCCGTTTGCATATGTTTGCCTCGCTGCACCGCCTGCAATTGCTCATGAATATTGCAGACATATTGCACTTACAATATTCAAGGGACGTCCCGCGGGTGCGCGACTTCTCAAATACATCCAATAAATTATACTGAGACGTTGAGACCTTGTTTTGTTTTCGTTTTAAAAGGAACTGGGTGGTTCTTGAGGTGGAATAAAAGCCATAGGTTCTGTGGTGATGATTGTAATCAAAGGCAGTTAAATTTACTAATTACAATACAGGGACAACGAGAGTAATCTTCTGCTTGTAAGGTGATGTAATTTTGCTCCAAGGCATTATTTGTATGATAAGCTCTCCTCTCTGTAGAAAATCAGTAAATCTTTTTTATTTGTCGCAAATTATCCCCTTTCAAAACCGGCATTACTTTGTAAGTATTTAATTCAAAACATTGGTTTTTATTCTAAAGACAAGAGCTAGACTGACATGATCAAGCTCAACATTGTATAATATAAAACTAAGTCGCTTACCGTCGTCTGTACGCTTAGACATTTTACACTATGCAACGGATTTTGATGCGGGGTTCATCTTTAGATAGAAAGATTCAAGAGGGAGGTTTATGTGTGTATAATTTATCCCTTAAATACAAATCAAAATTTCCACGCGAACGAAGTCGCGGGCAGTAGCTAGAGAAAAATAAAACAAACAAGCTTGTTAACATGCACGTTCGGCGAAAAATTTGTTGAATGTGAATAAAATAAATGTGTATTTGACAGAATTATTTCTAGCGGGTATTCTTTGTATATTAATTACCAGTTTCTCATTGAACAATTTGTTTAAGGTTATTTTATTTTTGTAGAAACAAAAGCGTTTATTGCTAATTGCTTTTTTTTGTACCTAAATGTTTTATTCAAAGCTTAAAAAAAACTGTTTGTGGAACTTTAATATAAACAATCCAAATTTTACAACCGAGGTATTTCTCTAGCTTATTATTATTTGGTACGATTATGACATTTTAATGTTCCGTTGCCAAATGAAAAAACGAAAACCTTTTTAGATTCGTCCTGTCCGGCTATCTGTCTGTCCGTCCGTATGTCACAAAATGTTTACTCCGAGGCTATTGGAACCACACAGTTGAAATTAGGTGTGTAGATGCCTTCTATGAACCGCTTTACAAATATAATGTGAAATAAAACAAGAAAAAATTGCGTCGGACCAAATTGTTAGGTCCCCTTTTAACCATATCGGCGAAAGAAGCGTTTCCCGAATAACTAGAGTCCCGAGTAGTCCGTTTGAGCTCCAAAATATGTTCTGTCAGGTTGCGGTGTTGTTTAAGGTAATCTATGATTTACCCGAGTGAATAGCTTTTTGATTCAGCGACTGGTAGTGGACTGCCATCTGTGACGTAACCGATTCCACTTTACGGCAAAGGTTTGTAATGTTCATTATCTGCTCGGTGTTGAGTTTCCCATCCGCGGCAATAGAATAAACTTCATTTAAGGACTGCTAGATGGTAGACATCAATCGTTGGCGATGAAACAGTAAAATCGGCCGTGGTTGACTGCGACGGTGAGGCGGAGGGTTGCGCAGGCCCCTAGGATAACAGGGGCTGTTGTCCATTTTGTTAGTTTTTACTGAAAACTCACAATCTATCGTGCCATTATTCACTAAAACTACACACTAGGCAAGATTACTTTATACATTACGAAGGTGATTAAAGTGAGATACCACAACTGAAAAGGCTAAAATAAAAACTTTTTTACAAAAAAAAAAAATAACCGACTTCCATAAAACACTAAAAAGTGGCAAATAATTTTAGTTTCGGAAGTCGGTGGCAAAAAAGTAAATGACACAAACAAGTCACCGACTGCCGAAACTAAAATTATTTGCCACTTTTTAGTGTTTTATGGAAGTCGGTTATTTTTTTTTTGTAAAAAAGTTTTTATTTTAGCCTTTTCAGTTGTGGTATCTCACTTTTATGCTAGTCAAGTATAATTTTTACATTTTAACTAGACACCAGCACATCGTCCATACATACGACAAAGGTCAAAGGTAAAGGGGATGACTCAAAAAGTACCTGAGCAAAGATAATAAAATTCATATGGCTCCACCGGGCAAGCTTTCTCTACCAAATGAATGAAAAATCTTCTAAATCGGTCCAGTAATCACGGAGAAATCGGTGTACATACGTGAAAAATTTACATAAAAAAAAAATGTTAATAAAATGAAAACTATACGGCCAAACTATATTAACTTTTTATGGGACCAAATGGCAGCTATTCCATATCAAACTAAAGAAGAATCACGCAAATCGGATCATAAATCTCAGCGTAATCGGTGTATACACCTGGAAAGAGCATACCGTTACAATTCCAACAAGCCCAAACACAGCTAAGATTCATTGCCTTGTTATGGAGTTCCGAAGCCTGTCTCTTGGATTCATCATCAGATCTGATGGTAGAATGGTTCTTATTGGACGCAAATGCTTTACTTGTTGTAGAAAAAAATACCAAAATCACTGTACGTTTTCCTATAAAATTTGAAGAGTTCCCTCGATGTCGCCTAGATTCCATCATCAGATCCCGACTTGGTCACTATGGGACCATTTGGAAAGTATACCCTTTCCAATAAAAAAAGAATTTTCCAAATCGGTTGGCAAGCGACGGAGTTATGCGCGAACAAACATAAAAAAAATAATAAAAAATAATACATATATCCGAATTGAGAACCTCCTCCTTTTTTAGAAGTCGGTTAAAAAGAGGTCACTATTAATAATTCAATATTACTAATGAGCACATTCTGTACACTGCGAGTGCACAATATCTATCCTCAAATGTTGTCAATGTTGTCACCATCACACTACAGAATTGCCAGTCTCCTATCACATTCCAACTATTTCAATTAAACGTATCACCCGATGCATCAGACGCAACGCATATTAGGCCGCTGGCTGCCCACCGCAATCGGCGCTCGTAAATCATGCAATGCTTTGTAATAAGCGCGCTAATTCATCACGCTGACGTCACACGACACGCGACGTATAGTGACGTCACGGTAGCACGCCGCGTGAGGGATGGCCGCAGTAATGCGGGTATTATTCGCGGAGATGGTACTGTGGTTGTTAGATTGTGTTGCCCGCGACTTCGCTTGCTTTAATTTAGAATTTGACAATAAGCGGCTCGGCCACGTGGCGCCATCTATTATCATGAGAACGATATTGTGTTTTTTCTCGAGAACAGTACTTTTCTTCGGGATAAAAGGTACCCTATGTCCGTTTCTGGACACCTGAAAACGTATATGCATAATTTCAGGATGATCGGTTTTGTGGTTTAGGCATAAAAAGGTAACTAACTAACAAACAAACTTACTTTCACATAATTATAATATTAGTTAGGATTAGGATAGTTAGGATTTTGCCTGTGACAGCAGCGACCTAAATGTAACGAGTATGATGCGTATGAATACCATTGACAGTTATGCAAAAGCAGTGGTTAAAATATGCAGGGACTGTAGCAGCTACGTAGGTAACTCTTTAAATAAAATGAGAAAAGACTGCATAGTTACTGTTGTCAGTTAGTTTATCAACAAAAATAATTGCGTTATTTGGCTAAATGTAAAAAAAAACCAAGTGCTATAATTTGGACAAGCTGTTCAGAAAACCGGATATCAAAGGAGACATACATTTAAGGTACTTTCCATGTAAACCTGATTACTGATTTTTGTTACTGTACTGTGACAAGCAACTCCTCGAACTTATAATTTAACCAAAAAGTAAAGAACCTCCATCTACTTTTTGTCGGTTAAAATTAATAATACTCTTTGGTATGGAAACAGCTGACATCATGTCTCCGATTCCCGGATTAGTATGTAAATCAGCGACAAGCAACAAGAAAGTACATAAAAAGGTCTTATAATACCCGCTTTGCATGAGTTTGTTACGAATTTTTGGAATTATTCGGGGAACGCCGGAATAAATTGACCGACTGACTTAGCATGGCAAATGCGCTGGTTTATGTAGGCTTATGTCCGGTTTTACAAAAAAACGAATTGATTTCATTACTTACGAGCTTTTGCACGAGACTTCTTCTGGAAGTCAGAAACTGTTTCACGTTAATTTACTAGAAGGTTAAAAAGTTCAAAGTATCACCGGTCATGGTCCAGCCCCCGTATTTACAAACGCTCGGATTCGATTTCGATTTGGAAAGTCGTATGTCTATCTCGCTCGCTTTCGTAATGCCAAAACAAGATAGACACACGATGTATCGAATCGAAATCGAATCCGAGCGTTTGTGAATAGGAGGCCAAGTGTGCCAATTTTCATCAAAACCTAATTAAACGTTAAGACATAACTCTGTAATAGACAGACAGAGTAACTTTCTCATTAATAATAGCCCAAAAGAAAGTTACTTTTTTTTTCTTTGGACACGGCGCGTATTTTGAGAAGGTTCCTCCCTCAAGAGCCCTGACCACCGGTAGCTGCTCTCGAGCCCTGATACAGGTGAGCTACAATTTTTATGTTTTTAAATGTTTTTTTTTTTAATTATTTTATACTGAAATATTTAAAAAAAAAATAATGATATATAACGAAATAAACAAAGGAAATCATAGTGACCAAAAGTTTAATCTAATTAATTAAACGGTTAGTATAAATACATATAGAAGATTAGTTTAACCATATAGTTCGGTACGGGCCCCCGAAGGGGCTCGACGCTCATACCTCCGCTGGCTTGGTATCGGCCCCGAAAGGGGCTAGCAATTAAGTCATTCGTCGTCCTCATTATTTATGTAAATATTTAATATTCTGATTATCAAATACTACGAGTGTGCGATAATTAAGAGAGTTGGATAAAAATCTCATATATCAACGCCATTAAAACTTCTGTATTTAGCGCGCAAGTTTCTTAATTTGCCCTTATAAAATGCAAGTGCATAAATACGGTCATCGCCATTTTGGCGGCAGTGCCGGTCGAGGCTAAAAATCATAAAAATTGTGGTTTTCGAACATTCTATCTCCACTATATGGACAATAATGATCTCGTCATTTAATTATGGTGCGAATTCATCCATAGTTCAATTTAAATAAGCAGTGGTAATGCTGAATTTTGATATCTAAAGTCGAAGTTTCGCGCCAATCGTGCGTGTTTACATTTTTATATTTCACATATAACACAAACACGCGTATAGATTCGATAACAATTATGACAAATATCATTCCAAATATTATAAACCACATGAAAATGCCCAGATCTTAGCATTATTTACTAAAATAGGACAAATAACACGTAATATTCATTACCACCACTTAATTTGAATTTGTAATAGACGACCATTTGTTTTTTTTTTATTATTGTGATGTGTGAAAGCGATTATTCCAATCGATTATTTTTTTATAAACAACGATTAACTCGAGTAATTAAATTAAGGAATTTAATAAATCTATGGATGAAAATTAAAATTAATTTATTTTGAGCGTAAATACAGTAAATATATATTTTTTAAGCTTTATAATGGTAATCTTAATTGTTTTTCGTACATTCTGACCCAACAATAAACAGCACAAACTGATATTATGACTAAATTCGCGCCGATTTTTTTTCCATTTCAAAATTTAAATTAGGAATTCGTTCTCTGTTCCAATTTATTTTGTAGGTATTTAAATTTACTATTTATATGTTATTATTTCTATTTTTCTTATAGATAATTTATTGTGGATTTTGTTTTGAACTATCCGAAGGTTGGTAGAATGCCGAGGATCTCGGTAGCCTCGGTAGGCATAGTAAAAAAGAATTATGTAGTTTGATTATTGGTTAGGAGGTTGGGTTGGTTAATGGGTATTTACTCTTTTATCAGCCTGCTCTGTCCCACTGCTGGTTAAAAGCGCCCATGTCTTTCCAATTTTGTTTATCTTTTGCGTTCTCTGACCAATAATTTTAATCGATACTATTTTTTTGGTACCTACTTAGATAAGCTTGGGTATAACAACCCCAAAAACTAAAAATACAATTTTAAACACAACTCTACAAAATATACGAGTAAGACGACATGAGTCTTACTGATGATGGTTCTGGTTCATATCACGGATATTCACGGCCTATGATGGATAACCTGAAATTGGCAGATATAAAAAAAAACCTTTTTATACTGTACAGTGACCCGCTTTGAAAGAATAAACTAATCTTCCTTGAAACGGCTTATGCATTGCTGATTGTCAACCATCATCATCATCTGCCTGTCTAGCGTCTTCCCAACTTTGTTAGGGTCGGCTTCTGGTCTACCTGGATGCAGCTCCATACCCGTACTTTAAATAGAGCGACCTGCGACTGCCTATCTGACCTCCTCAAACCAGTTAATATTGGGTAGCACGATACCCCTTGGTAAGACTGGCTGTCATACTTTCGGGCCACTGACTACCAGTAACCTAACAATAACCCAACCATACGATACACAATCTTGGAAGAATATAATTTATCTTTGGTGGATAAAAAAAAATATTTACTACTAGCTGTCCCGCGCGCGTATTGCCAAACTGTATACTGACCCAGACTGGGGTTGCTCTGAGTTTGATCGCAGTTTGCCTTTTTAGTTGAAGAGCAAACTGTATACCTATTCAGAGAGTGTCTGAATCAATATACATTTTGCTTTAAAATACTAGAGCAAAATACATACGAGTCCAGACGGCGAATTTCTATTTGAGTGACGAGCCAGACTCTAATAGATGAGCTTTTGTTTATGCATATTACTCGCCAAAACCTAATCTATCTCAGTAAAAAAAATTACTCAAATGGACTAGCTTTTTGCCTAGATATTTTCAAAGAAAGTGCACGGACAAAAGGGATGATGACTGGGTAAAGAAAACGAAATCCTATTTTGTCCGTCAATCAGGTAATACAAAAATATTAGATACGTATTTTTTGTTTTATCAAGTTAACAAAAAAATACTTAGATAAAACGCATTAAAGTTGGAGAGTGGGGGGCTCACTACGTCACAACTAGGTATAAAATGTACTGAGCCGTGACGTCATGCGCCGGGGTGCCCTTAGCGTGCAGTCGCTTAGTTTGTAAGTTTTTATGCCCTGGCTGGAGGCCTTACTCTAAAGGCACCCACAGGATAGTCCGGTTAAGCAGACGACAACCTCATAGGATGAACTGCGAGACGCCATTCACAAAAAAAAAAAAAACGTCATGCGCCATTTCAACTCAAAATATCTCCGTAATTTTACGATTACGTGAAAAAAGAAAAAATACGTGTCAAATACTTTTTAATAATCTAACCGATAGACAAATAAAAAAAATGAGTCACCATCCCTATTATACACATCCAGGAGAATTTGAATGCGAAGAAAATGAAGAGCGAGCGAAGCCAGCTCTGGACTTGGGGCACCCCAACTCGGTCAGGTTAGGTTCGAAGGGGATGGCGGGGTCTAGCGAGCGAGCGGAGCGAGCGAACTAAGACCTCGACTTCCCCTTCGTGTTAGGTTACTGTAAACCCTGCAGAAAGAAACAGGATCCCCGCGTAGCGGGGCTACGTCGACTATGCTTTATAAGCGATCATAAAATGTTTTGAGGTGTCACAGTTTTGCTTTACATATGCATACATTATCAGATTGCTCTGAGCTCGTATGTACTTTGCTCCAATTTGTTGCGAGCAAAATGCATACCTTCTCAGATTGCTCTGAGCTCGTATGCACTTTGCGCCAATTTATTTGTGATTTTAATGAGCACGATGTAGTTCAGTACAGACTACGGGTGTCTGGGTCAGTATACAGTTTGGCAATACGCGTCCCGCGCAACTTCGTCTGCGTCACATTTTCCCCGTTTTCTCCTATTGGTCGTAGCTTGCTGATACTTCCTACTATACCACATAGGCATATATATTACTTCTAATACCTCCAAGAATATGTGTAAAAAGTTTCATGATGATCGGTTGAGTAGTTTTCGCGTGAAAGCGTAACAAACAAACTTACTTTCGCATTTATAATATTAGCTAAGATTCCTTCCAAGATCCTGGTCATTCTTTTATCATTCTCATTACGCAATCAAATTCTCAATAATTATGTAGTAAAATAATACTTATTTTAAATTATAAAAATGGCGAGCGCATTCTTAATTAAATTTTGAAATAGAAAATAATCGGCGCGAATTAAGCCTTTTTTTTTTTTTTTTTTTTTACGGATGGGAAATCATCAAATGACTTCTCCCGCTCTGGGCGGAGCGGGAGGGAGTGTCAGACTTGTACTGACTAAAACCCACCCATGTTCCTGCTTCGCCCTTTTTGTTCCAGGGCCGCGGTATCTCTTTCGAACAACCCGCAGCCCTGGCAGGCATCGACCCTCTCGGGCCCCATCCGGTTTGCTGACATCTCCTTGAGGCGCGCGTGGAACACGTACGCGCCGTCGACACGGCCTGTCGTCATAAGACGGACGGACGGTGAGCTAGCCCATTACTCACCGTCCACAGGCTCGCGCCTATGGTGGCCGGGGGCCACTGGTTGCCCCCCGACGCCCGGGGCGTCTCCCGCGGCGGCTGGGACGTGAGGTTCTCTCCCTCTCACGTTCCGCCACCTCCTTCGCTAGCATGACTGCTTCGCAGAAGGAGGCGACGGCTTCCCATTCCCTCTCGCTCCGGACCATGGATTGAACCAGGGCCGGTCGCGAGAGGTCACCGCCGCCAATCGCCGCTACGAGGACACGGCGGTGCTCAGCCCAAGCAGGGCAGAACTCCACGGTGTGCTCCACCGTGTCCTCCGGCCGATTCTCACAATGGTAACACCCGGGCGTTTCCTCCCGCCCAATTCGGTGCAGGAACCTCCCGAAACAACCGTGTCCGGTGAGGACCTGCGTCAGGCGGAAGGTGAGGGCGCCGTGCCGCCTCTCTAGCCACTCCTCAAAGAGGGGACTTATCGCCACTATTGTGGCGTGCCCTGCACGTGGTTGCGATAGTCGCTGTCTCCATGCCACCATGAGATCGCGCCGGAGGTCTGTCCGCTGAGCGACAATTTGCCGCGGCAGCGGAGTTTCCCCCCGGCGTAGCGCGAATTAAGCCTAAGGTGCTGTCTGTGCTTAAATTTGAAAATCATTCCGTTTTCTGTTTTTTTCTTTGCTTAAACTTTGAGACTTAATTTCTTGTTATATTTCACGCTGCTAGTACAACGGAAAGTTCCTCCTATCTTTAAGTTTCTCAAAGAAAGAAAATCATCAAAATGTTGATTTGGTTTTTTTTTGGGTTTACAGACTTCTGTCGTTCTTTTTAGTAATAAATCTCCTTCTCTTGAAGTCAACGTTCATTAATTAATTATAAGATGCTTTCGATCTAATAATTATATATGAAATTGTAAAAAACGATAGTATTTTATGACCTATTTCTACATTAAATAATTATTTGAAATTATACCAATGAGTTTTTATTGAGTCTCAACTCTTTTTTCGAAACTCGATTTTATTACGATTATCGATTAGGCTGAATGCAACTTATTAATCATAATTATGAAACCCGGGTTTTCGGTCAGCACTAAGAAGTGTTATGTAACAACATAGTTTTTAGTAATATTTGTCAATACTTTGATTGTGTTTTTATTTGAAATTGTGTATAAATAATGGCAAAAATAAGAACGGAGATAGAATGTTACTGTTTTTATTTTGCCTTTTCGAATTCTTTTAGCATATGAGAAGCTTGCCTATGTACATTATTTCCAGCGCATCTAAGGTACCTACTTTTTGGAAGGGTGTAGTAATATGTATTTTACACATATTTCGCAATAGACTGACTCCGTTTTAGCGACTTCAACACGATATTGGAGATATTAACATCAAATTTATCGTATGAAACAGATCCCATGACATATTTTTCACAGTAAAATTGAATGCTGAAAGTTGATGAAAATTTCGTGAATTTCATGACAATTCGAATCACCCCGCCGAATCAGCTGATGTGTCATGTGTCAAAATCTTGTCGGGCATAGTGGATAAATACATATAGAAGACCAAATAAAAATGGATATTTTGGCTTCAGAACATTCAAGCAATGATTTTCGCTCGTTTTGGAAACACACAAATAAGTTGAGTAGTAGGCCTGGCCTCCCTGTGTCTGTCAATGGTGAGAGTGATCCCGTTGGCATTGCTGACCTCTTTAAGGAACATTTTCGAATAAAGTCACCACTGGGTCCCTGCGTTTCCGAGCCTGATGTTGCTGACCATGGTGACCTTGGAACGAGATTCACTGCCAAGGACGTTAAACATGTTGTTAACAGTATGTCAAGAGGCAAGTCTCCGGGTCACGATGGTCTCAGCATCGAGCACCTCAAGTTCGCGGGCCCTCATTTACCAAGAGTGTTAGCAATGTTTTACAACTTTTGTGTGAGTCATGCGTATTTACCTTGCCATATGACTAAAACTATTGTAGTGCCCATTATTAAAAATAAAACGGGTGATATCGCTGATCTAAAGAACTACAGGCCCATTTCTCTGGCCACAGTGATTGCGAAAGTGCTTGACAGCCTGCTAAACAGACAACTTAATAACTTTGTTCAGCTGCACGACAATCAGTTCGGATTTCGATCCGGACTATCTACCGAGAGTGCCATCTTGTGTCTGAAGTGGGCTGTGAGGTACTACTCGGATAGGAAAACTCCTACATATGCTTGCTTCCTCGACCTTTCCAAAGCTTTTGATCTGGTCTCATACGGTATCCTCTGGAGGAAGTTAGAGGAAGCTGGAGTTCCTCCGGAGTTGATAAACACTTTTAAATGCTGGTATGGGGGCCAGATCAACCAGGTACGCTGGGCCGGGGCTTTTTCAGAGCCTTATAGGTTGGAGTGTGGGGTGAGGCAGGGGGGGTTGACTTCACCCACACTCTTCAATCTCTACATCAATGGTCTGATTGAGGTGCTCAGCAGAGAGCGCGCCGGCTGTTACATTGACGGAGTATGTGTAAACAACATTAGTTACGCCGATGATATGGCGCTGCTGAGCGCCTCGGTTTGTGGTCTTAGGAGATTGCTGACCATCTGTGAAGACTATGCACTACGTCATGGATTGGTCTACAACGTCACTAAAAGTGAAGTCATTGTCTTTGGTGTCAGTGGTCGATGTCCGGATCCTATCCCTCCGGTTAAGTTGAACGGAATATCGCTTGTAAGGGTACATAAAGTGAAGTACTTGGGACATCTTTTGACCGCTGACCTCAGAGACGATGATGATATTGAAAGAGAAAGGAGGGCGCTGTCGGTGAGAGCTAATATGATCGCTCGCAGGTTTGCGCGTTGTTCTGCCGCTGTAAAAAGAACCTTGTTTCGTGCTTATTGCACCTCATTTTACACGTGCAGCCTGTGGGTAGATTACACTCAAAAATCGTACAGCGCCCTTCGTGTTCAATATAATAATGCGTTCCGGGTATTGATGGGGCTGTTCCGCTTTTGTAGCGCATCAGGGATGTTTGCTGATGCTCGTGTCAATTGTTTCTATACCACGATGCGAAAAAGATGCGCTTCCCTGGTGCGCCGGGTGCGGGCCAGCCCTAACATTATACTGCAGTGTATTGCGAGCAGACTGGACTGTTTGTGTGTGAATCGTTGCTGCAAGCTTTCTACATCGCTGTTGAGCTTGTAGCAGGGATTCTCATATCTACAAGGCAGTGTAGGTTAAGTATGTAGGTTAAGTGTACTAACATAGTTGTTAAGAAACATTGTTACTTACTTACTAACTTAATCTGAGTCTTGTTACTTGTTGTTTAAATATAAATAAAATAAAATATAGGAACCTGCTTTTAGTGACGGTGGTACCTCGTGTACTATATTTAATGCTCTTGCATTAACTGGCTCCAGTTTGAGCCTTCTAGCACAAACGTGTTTTATTTATTGCTCGTAGCGTTATCTGCTACGAAACCACTACGAATGTTGCTACGAGTTCCCGTAGCTACGTATGTTTCTGGCTTGTTTTTGTGAGTTCCAGACTGAAATTGTAAAATATAAAGCAATTATATTTTTACAAAAAGTGACTCTTTTTTATAAAAGTAGGAACACTTCTCTGTTATTCGTCATGCTATCATTTACTCCTTTTTACTTAATTTCATTTTTCACACAATCCATCCATCTTTTCATTGGTCTTCCTTTCCCTCTCCATCCGTCCATCATTTATAATCATTAATCCGGTAGTCACAAGTGTTCCATCCCTCCTCATCACATGCCCATACCAAGACAGACGACTCCCTTTCGTCTTTCTGTAACAGGCACCACTTTTAAACTTCCTCTTATATGCTCATTTCTAACTTTATCCATTTTAGTCACTCCACATATTCATTTCAACATTCTCAGCTCTGGTGCATGCAGTCTTTTTTCATCCGTCTTCTTCACTACCCAGCATTCCGATCCATACAGTACGACAGGTCGAATCACGGACGTAATCAAACCGAAAGTCAATTAAACTTTTTCACAATCATGGTCTATGAAGTGCAGTAAAATCATGCGCCAACAGTGAATACTGTAAATAGTTTTAGTAACTCGTAACACTATCAGAGAGTGTGCTAGTCGCAGTTTCAGAGGCAAGTGTAGAAGCACTCTAAACTTCGTCCTGCGGCACATTGTCGCCATTAACACTTTAACACAGCGCCTGCCGCCTGCCGCCTGCCAGACGCAGTACGTTTCATAACTTTTAATAAGTAATCGTTTTAATAGGAACTGTAAATCCTGCACTCATGGAGAGATGTAAGCGCTTTAAGAGTTTGGTTCAAAAGTTTATGAGAAAACATAATAATTATAACGCCTAATCCCCGAAAGGTTACGTTGAGGTTTACTAACAGTTCTCTACATTTTGCCAGTTATGTTTTAAGTCCCATGTAACAGGGAGGAACCTATTGCCATCTACTGGGCTTAAACCCAAACTCCGTAGCTGCTACTGATAAGTTTCTAGAGAAAAAACCCAATAACACTTTGACCAACCCGGGAATCGAACTTACGACGTTCTCATGCTTGGCATTCGCGCTATAAAAGGTTATTCACAGATACTGGTAAACAGTTGAGGAATGTCGAGCTTAAAGGAAAGGCTTAGAGCATATAGAGAATATTCTAAAAAATAACGAAGACATTTATGAATATGTGGCATACCTCTGCCTAGCCTAACCCTAGTGCCTAAGAATTCAGCAGAAACTTTTCAAAGCAATTTTGAAGCACGTAGAAAGGATTGCTTACGCCTACGCCTGTTGCCTAGCTTTGTTTATAGAATCTTAGAAAACGAGCCGTAAAATCAAGTCTCAAATGTTTTGTAAACTTTACTTTTAAAATAATGAACATGACTGTGTACAGGTTCATTATTAATGAACATGCATCCATGTTCACTTTTTTAACCGACTTCTAAAAAAGGAGGAGGTTCTCAATTCGGATGTTTGTGTTTTTTTTTATGTTTGTTCGCGCGTTACTCCGTCGCTTGCCAACCGATTTGGAAAAATCTTTTTTTGTTGGAAAGGGTATACTTCCCAAATGGTCCCATAGTCACCAAGTCGGGATCTCATGATGGAATCTTGGCGAAATCGAGGGAACTCTTCAAATTTTATAGGAAAACGTACAGTGATTTTGGTATTTTCTACAACAAGTGAAGCCATCATCATCATCATTATCATCATCAACCTACCGCAGTCCACTGCTGGACATAGGCCTCTTCAATCGCTCGCCACTTAACCCGATTCTCGGCAACTCTCATCCAGTTGCTACCAGCTACCCTGCGAAGATCATCGCTCCACCGAGCCTGAGGGCGTCCCACCTTACGCTTGCCGATTCGCGGTCTCCACTCAAGAACACGTCGACCCCAACGGTCATCGGTTCTACGGCTAATATGGCCGGCCCATTGCCACTTCAGCTTACTTATTCTGTGGGCTATGTCGACTACTCTGGTTCTCTGTCGGATCACCTCGTTCCGGATGCGATCCCTCAAAGAGACTCCAAGCATAGCCCGCTCCATAGCTCGCTGAGTGACCTTGAGTTTATGGACCAACCGTACCGTGAGTGTCCACGTTTCGGCCCCGTAAGTCATTACTGGCAGGACGCACTGATTGAAGACCTTAGTCTTTAGGCTCTGTGGAATACGCGACGAGAAGACCCGATGAAGCTTCCCAAACGCTGCCCAGCCCAGCTGAATTCTTCTGTTAGCCTCTCTCTCAAAGTTGTTCTTACCAAACTGCAGAGTTTGCCCGAGGTAAACATATTCTTGAACAACCTTGAGAGGAGCGCCATTGACAACAATAGGTCCTGGGGTGACGTGTTCGTTGAACATAACCTGCGTTTTGTCCAAGTCCAAGTGAAGCACTTGCGTCCAATAAGAACCATTCTACCATCAGACCTGATGATGAATCCAAGAGACAAGCTTCGGAACTCCATAACAAGGCAATGAATCTTAGCTGTGTTTGGGCTTGTTGGAATTGTAACGGTATGCTCTTTCCAGGTGTATACACCGATTACGCTGAGATTTATGATCCGATTTGCGTGATTCTTCTTTAGTTTGATGTGGAATAGCTGCCATTTGGTCTCATAAAAAATTAATATAGTTTGGCCATATAGTTTTCATTTCAATAACATTTTTTTTTATATGTAAATAAATGTAATTTTTCACGTATGTACACCGATTTCTCCGTGATTACTGGACCGATTTAGACGATTTTTCATTCATTTGGTAGAGAAAGCTTACCCTTGCTTGGTGGAGCCATATGAATTTTATGGTACTCCCTTTCTTCTCCTAAAATTGTTTGTCCGAAAATCATTACCCATAACACGTTTGCTATAAACTTCAGTATCCATAATGTTCAAAATCCCGAAATTTTGTTTTACATAATTATTTTTAGTTCTAAAAGTATTCTGTCATAATATCAAGTACTATAATAATTGAATCTCCTAATTTTACATGACCTAAAGTCATATGTCCTAAGTATTGTTTTAAATAATGTGTATTATTCCGAATGTTCATTTATAATATTTTTTTAGTTCTAAAACATTTGCTCAAAATTAGTTTCTAGTGACAGAAACGAATCGCTGTAAATCCGACTCCACGCAGTCTTGCCTGCTCTACCCCTAGAGTGTAATTTAAAATCGCGTAGGCGCGGAGTGGCGAGGCGGCCCGCGAGTTAAGGAGCAGGTGGTTGTAACACTCGCCGCCGCGGCTGAGGTTGGCCGGCGAAGCCGGCCAGCAAGCCGAAGCTGCGGTGGTGAGCGTTAAACCTATCTGCGACGATAAACTTGCGTGGGACCGCCGGAGCCTCGCAGTGCCGGAGCCGTGACAGAAAACATGCCTGCTGCATGTTGCATGCTTGCTTGCATGCTGCATGCTTGCTTGCATGCTGCATGCCTGCTGTATGCTTGCTTTCATGCTACATGCTTGTTTGCATGCTGCATGCTTACAAAAACCACATGTTCACAATCAACTGCTTTATTGAGTACATGTATAATAGAGAAGTTCATAGCAAAAGCGTTGTTATACAAATTTGTTCTAAGAATATTATTATTTTAAATTAACATTATGTAATTTGAATTTAGGACTTATAACTATTATTGAAAACGGTTTTATGTCTTTTGTATATTATTGATTGTAGTATTTATGACAAACGGATTTAGGACATATTATATTTAGGGAATTCAATTTTATGGCATGTGATATTATGTGATATTAAGTTCGGGTAAGTTATCATTCGGACAAATGATGATTAGGACAAAAACCGTTATGGCACTTTAAATTATGGATAAAAAAGTTAGGTGACCCAATAGAGAACCGAATTTTATTATCTTTGCTTATGTACTTTTTGAGTCATCCTCTTTATTATGCATTTTGACCTTTGTCGTATGTATGGACGATGTGCTGGTGTCTAGTTAAAATGTAAAAATTATACTTGACTAGGATTAAAGTGAGATACCACAACTGAAAAGGCTAAAATAAAAACTTTTTTACAAGGAAGTCGGTGGCAAAAAAGTAAACCAAACAAGTCACCGACTGCCGAAACTAAAATTTATTTGCCACTTTTTAGTGTTTTATGGAAGTCGGTTATTTTTTTTTTGTAAAAAATGTTTTATCTGAAAACATCCAAAATATTTTTATAAATACGGAAGTACGTCTGTCTGTTAGTTTATATGTTTCTAGCATTTTTTAATGAATGCATGGCTACGGCACACATCCCCAAACTTTGGAGAAAGACCAAAATCGTTGCTCTGCCGAAACCAGGTAAACCCGCAGACGATCACAAATGCTACCGGTCTATATACCTGCTATGCCACACCTTTAAGCTGTTTGAAAGACTGCTTCTAACAGCAGCAATTGATCCAGCATTAATTCCTGAGCAAGTAGGGTTTAGGCCTGGCAAGTCTTGTTCTAGCCAGGTCCTCAGATTAGTAGAATATTTAGGAATGGGTGCGAGGCTAACAAAGTCACTGGTGTCGAGAGACTGGTGAGACTCCTTGGCAAAAGAGTAAAAGAGCGTTTTATTCTCTGCTATCGATGAAGCGAATGCCCTTTTTCATTTCGGGAGGCTATAGCAAAAATACATATAATAACATCCCATTCCATAACGATTAGACAAACAAAAAACATTTCCTAACAAAACCCTATTCTAAATTCACAAACAATAAATAAATCCCATACATACAACACAAGTAATTACCCGTGACCTTGAACTACGACCTTGACCTTCGATAGACGATATCGGCTGGCAGATGATCGAGTGTCTTATAAGCGACTGAATTGATTAGCTCCTACACAACATATTACTTAGGACTGAGGCACTCAAACTTTGTTCTGCGATTCATTGTCGAAGTTTTAACGTAGGATTTTGATAATGAAAGTTTGTGGTTCAGTACGCTTTTGAAGGTTGGAGTAAATGTTGTCCGTAAGGTTTTGGGTTCCGATCCCGGTTAGGGTAAATGTTATTGGATACTTTCCGTTAGATTTCTCAGACAGTGCCTGTTTGTGCTTGGTCAGTGGTAATGCTCACTGACCTAGACATTGTGACTTAATATTCTGCCCGGTTGCGTTAAGCCAGACTTTATATTACCACAGACACGGGTTACTCTGTGCTCGCAGGTAGTTTGCTTTAATGAATGAAGAGCATAATACATACCAGCACAGACAATTTCTGTATTGAAATACATTTTGTTTTAGAATATTGGAGCAAAATTCATACAAGTGCAGATAGCAACATGTCTCTCTTACACCTCTGTGATCGACAGATTTATGCCACAGTAATAAAAGGCCTATGAAAATATAACTAAAATAAAATAAAAAAAACATAAATAGTAAATGTTACACCAAAATTAAAACCCCATTGTGAAATTATAACCAAAAATTATACATTATGCTATCCTAATAAAGCAAATTCTCAATCACAGCTCCAAAGTAAGGGCGTAGTCGGACGCTTCGCACTCTCTCTCTCTAGAACCTAACCTATCCGAGTCAGGGTGCCCAATGAGCCGAGCTCGCTTCGCTCGCACTTGCATCCTAACTTCTCGTGTCGTAGTTAGTGTGTTTCACTACCCTGCCAAATCCTTTGCTCTGCACTCGTACGTAATTTGCTTTGGAAATGACGAGTATAATTTATACTAATACAGAAAATGTCTGTGTTAAAATACATTTTGCTCTCTAGTATAACGAGAACCAAGTGGTCCAGCACAGACTATAGATGTCTGTGGTGATATACAGTTTAGCATTACGCTGTCCAGTTAATCAAAATAGCATCGCCTGCTATCGTACCTTTTCAATCCAAACTAGGGAGACTTTATGATGTATGATGATGACAAAAATCATCGTTCATCTCTCAAAGAAAAGAGTTGCGTCATTCGATCGATAGTTTGAGAACCATTGACTTAGTTAATACCGAGATGTTTAGCGGTGTAATATAGGCCAAAATACCTTGTTAGTGATGACAGATGATGTGGTTTTACATGCTTTATATATCCATTTTCTTGGCTTTTATGTAATAAGCCTGGTACTAAACATGTTTGTACACTAAATATTGTCGACCTAGTTGGTAAAATGTTATACATGATTTGAATCAAAATGATGTAATGAATGAATCCATTTTGTTTATACAAACTAGCATAAGTTATTCTTATAAATGTCAGAAAAGAAAATTTGATTATTTTATAACATCAAATAAGCTACTTTGAAAACACCTTTTCTGTTTCCTCTTTTGAATTGCTCAGAATCTTTCAATTTTAATAGTAATTTACAACAATTGAATATCTTTTTAGGGTTCCGTACCCAAAGGGTCAAACGGCACCCTATTACTGAGACTTCGCTGTCCGTCCGTCCACCCGTCCGTCCGTCCGTCCGTCCGTCCGTCCGTCTGTCACCAGGCTGTATCTCATGAACCGTGATAGGTAGCCAGTTGAAATTTCTACATAATATTATGTATTTCTGTTGCTGCTATAACAATGGGGCTCCCAAACAAAAAAGTGATTTTTTTGCTCGTTTTTATAAATAATGGTACGGAACTCTTCGTGTGCGAGTCCTACTCGCACTTGGCCGCTTTTTTATTTTTAATGGGTTTGCTCTTGACTCTAGCCTAGGTCAGAGATCACAGAGACAAAGTCGACGGTGGTACGAGCTTACCCAGAAGAAGCCTGTTCACTCTAACTTTGAAGAGATTAGGGTTGTAACAATAAATTGAATTGAGCTAGTAAGTTGGAAACATCGCTGAAAACCTACTTACTATTGTTTTTAAGCTCACCGACTAATCCTAAGCTATTTGTACCCACAATCAGCACAAGATATTACCACATTAGCTGACGCAGCGACTCGCATCGAATTAATTGCTCATTACAACCGCAAGTTAGCCGTCATACCGCCATGACGCCGTGACGCAATTACCCAAATGACGCTGTTTCACGTCATTTTACTCGTGTCATTTTTACACTCCACAGCGCTTACCTACATTAATATTTTGTGGGCCTTTTGTGTTCTTTGTGAAGTTGTCTCTGCGACTTTGTCTTTGCGACTTCAAAGTCGTTAGTCTTCATTAATCATTGTTGGTGGAAGCCTGCTTGCTTTGTAAGAACGAGTATAAGGAGCATTATGCTTTGCTATGGTAATGAGGAAGACTTCGTTTAGTGAAATTGTGTTCGCTTGTAAAAGGTAATTTTAAATTAATTTAATTTGAGTTGTGCGAGTTTTATGTCTTAATACTTGTCGTGGAATAAGACGCGTGAGGGCAAAGTGTGATCCGATTTTGTTTGATGATCATTTTGTTTATAGGTTCATACTTTTGCACGTAAGGTTTTTTGGTCAATATTTAAAAACTATGAGGGTATGTAGGTACTATTAACATAAGATCTACCCATTTCGTTTTGTTATAAAAAATATTCTTCGTCACTTTATTTATTTATAGTGAACAAGTAATTTTATGACACTCTCAACAACCGTAAAGGCTTTTCCGAAGTGAAGTATATTGGCGATAGAGATATTGGCCATAAAAATCACGCCGAAAGATTTATTGAGAGTAAAACAGTAATAAAACAACACTTTATTTATTCGCCGAACTATCGCTGGGGTGTTAACACTTCAGAAACTTTCATGGGATTGTGGTAAAGGT
The DNA here is from genome assembly GCA_963082945.1 of Cerastis leucographa. NCBI lineage: Eukaryota > Metazoa > Arthropoda > Insecta > Lepidoptera > Noctuidae > Cerastis > Cerastis leucographa. Next base: position 665,664 of record OY720365.1, read on the forward strand.
GTTCACACAATATTATCATAATCCTTGATCTTTTATATATGATGGCTATGTAAGTTTAAAGGTTTTCCCTTTTTGGGGATTGTGGTGAAAATCTCTAAAGATGAACGGCTATTAAATATACAATAAAAATTTGACTTTGACTTTGACTTATTTGACACATCACTAGTGGGTAACTATTTCATTACATACGAAAACAGCTTGATTTAAATGATTTATGCATTAAACGTTGCAGATAGGTAACTACGCAAAAATGACCGTGCAAAAAACACATTCTTAGATGAATCTACACTTCATCGCTCATCACAAACATTTTTCCAAGAAAACATTCCAGCAAACTCCCAATGTTAAAAGAAAAAATGCGACCTGTCTAACCTATACCAACCTTGACGAAAATGAGTTCAAATTATTTCTCTTATTCAAATGTCTATAATAAAGCACCTTAACACCTTCAATAATTTCATTACATTAACAGAAAATTCAAATATCGTACACAATTAGCACTAGCCTTTGTTCGCGGTTTCGCCCTCATTAATGTTAAAAAATGATCCCACGGCATCGTACTGTCAGGATAAAAAGTATTTTACGACCGTAATGTTATGGTTTGTCAATATGCCTAATTTATTCAAAATTCGTTCAGCCAGTCAGGCGTGAAAAGGTAACAGACAGACACACACAGACAGAGTTCTTTCACATTTCTAATATTAGTCTGGATACGTCAAGTTACGAATGACATGAAAATAATTGGCTCTGTCAATATGGAATGTAACGCAACTAGTGCGCTCTCCCACGACACTTGACCTCCGACACTGTCTGACCTCTGATGTAATTGGAAGGGCGTTCGATATATCATTGAATTAGCGAATGTGAATCGGTGTATTATTCATGCGGCCTCAGCGACCGGTCTTCGGTAGACCGAGAACCGTCGGCCTATGCATTAGCGTCGAAATGGATAAATAAGGTTGGAATGTCTGTCTATAAGTCTTTAGTACTTTTGCCCTTAGTTTTAACATCGTCGCTTTTCGTGAAATACATATTGATACTGTTTTTTTTATTGAAAAGGCGAAGGGTCGGTTTTGTGCAAAAACTGGTTTATCTAGGTTGAATAAAAGAGTTTTGATTTTGAGACAAACTTAAAGCAGACGTTAATCACTCCTTTAGCAACGTTTACTGTCTTGATCTGTAAATAAAATGGGTTTGTGTTTGTTCTGATTTATACAGTAAAATACTGTTTTGTGTTACCAATCGGTATTGAACAAGTCTATGAATCTTATACTCAGAGCTTAAATTCTTAACCTCCTGTTAACAGTTTTGAATGGCATTTTTTTTACGCCAACGGCTGACCTAAGCAAAGAGGTTGGTGTGCATTCCTGATGTCTTTCAAATCATAAAAAAAAACTATTCTAATTTTATACAATAGAATTTTGTTTATTGGAAAAGGTACTGTAAGGAAACTAAAAAAGTTTTTAAACAAAAAAATGCGGTGTTGAAAACATTATTTTGTGAACTAGTGACGTATTTCATACACATATTTATTACTTAACCTTTGAGATATAGACTCGCCAAAACCACTATAAACCTCATAGAGAAGCGAAGTGTCTACAGCAACGGCAATGAAAGGCATTCCTTTGTTTCAACCGCCATCAAAGCCCGCCGTTGAATCAAAACCGATTTTACACAACTTCAAATACTGATCTTTAGAAAATGAAGAATATAGGCATAGCTTTAGACTAGGTAGATGTATTTGTATGAAGCTGGTAATCTGGACTGAGGTACACACGGTCTGAGGATATCATGAATTTAACACTTCAATGTAGACCCGCCAACGTCGATGTCCCATGTATGAATGCCAGTATTCATGGCTGAGGGTTCCTTTGTACGAGGACCGAAGCAATGGACACAACTGTGGCCGCGTAGGTGTGAAGAGATCTCTTGTACCTTCGTGTGGAGAATGCCTTAGCGTGGTACTGTCCGGAGTGACAAAGGACTGACATCTTGGTCTTACGCGACGGAGGTACTCGTACCATTCTATGCGTGTTTTGATTGTTGTGTAAAACGTGTCCAGAATACAATTAAAACATAATTCTAAGCTTAAAAATAAAAGACCGTTCGATCTTTCATTGAGATTTGTACTAAGATAAGTTATCAACATCAGTTTTAAAAGTCACTATCATCTGTCTCTTTTGCTCCACCTTGATAGGGCTAGCTTCCAGTCTAACCGGCTACAGCTGCATGCCAGTATTTTACATGGAGCGACTGATTATCTGATCCTATACCTTCACAGCCCAGTTAGTACTGGTTAATACGATGCACCGTGGCAAAACCACCAGTTTTAAAAGTAATATTAATAAAATTTTGGATTTTTCGTTTATTTAGATGTCTGCTATTATAAGAAATCTTTGGAATGGATGTTTTAATCTAATTTTTTTTTTTGTTTTAAACTTAGTTTAGTTCAAAACTCGAGCCAATCTGAGGGATTTCCACAGTGTAACTAATGATGGATTGGGTTCTATCTAGCAACCTTTCCATGCGATCAGCTCTACATGAGTTGTGTTCGTGTGCTCACCAAATCAGGTCCAATGCGGGGATATTGTATTTTAAGCCCGTATGAGGCTTAGACAGAGATATATTTAATAGTTCTCACATTTCGCAGAACAACGAGGCTGATTGACGACTTAAAATTGGTGGTTGCCAAGCTTGGCTCATAGCCGCAAGGTTGCCTGCTTGTTGGTCTTCTACAGGTTGTACTTTGGTGAGTGTGACCAAGAACTCCACGACCTCATCCCACCGGCCCCCTTCTACCATCGGACATCTAGGCGCACTGGAAGTTACCATCTCTACTTAACTCCTATTCCGACAATTCGCACAGCTAAGGAGTGGAACTCTCTGCCTGCGTCTGTGTTTCCGAACGCTTACAACCCAAATCTCTTCAAAGTTAGAGTGAACAGGCTTCTTCTGGGTAAGCTCGTACCATCGTCGACTTTGTCTCTGTCATCTCTGACCTAGACTAGAGTCAAGAGCAAACCCATCTCAAGTCCCATGTACAAGGAGGTGAGCCAATTGCCATCAATCGGATACAAATGTAAAAAAAATCTATAGGAAAAATTCAGCATGAAATCTGTTACTTATGAATTGGAATTCATACTTTATTTTGCCAATGATAAATTGTTCATCTAAGTTTTGTTGTTAGCCACAACACCTTCCAGTTAGAAAGCCAGGATCAAACCATAGATGTAGCTACAAAAATCTAACAGTCTCTTTATTATTATTTGCGAAAAATTTCAAGTACAGTAAAACCCATGTTTATTTCTTAGAGGAGCGAAATAAGCATGTTCTGAGATAACGCAGGATTAGCCCGGTGCGATTAATTGTCTGTCAGAGTGCCTTGTTTGTGCACAGTTGGCTTAAACTCGGGTTTGCATACGTGAGGGATGGGGTTTTTGTTGTTTGGGACCTATTTTGATGGTGTTTTAAAGAATTTTATGGAGTTCTAGTATCTTGGCCATTAATTTTGCTGTCACATGATGATGTATGAAATTTTAATTACGTCCTTCGGAAAGCAAGTGAAACCGTTGGTTCGGGCTGTTATTTGCAAATCTTTGACAGTCATTGTAGGTAGTCAGTGGCCCGAAAATCAGACAACTAGGCTTACCAAAGGGTATCTTATTACCCAGTACTAATTAGGGTGTGGAGGTCAGATGGACAGTCCCTCCATGTAATACATGTTGTATACTAATATTCAGCTGCATCTGGTTAGATTGGAAGCGGACCCCAATATACTTGGAAAACTACTAGACGATGATGAATGGTACGTATGACATTTTATCTTTATGGTTGGCATCTCGTTGGCACAACTACTTGAAAATCTTTTCGACTATTATCCCAATTCTATCGTGGTCAGCAAAGCATATTTTAAACTTCCATTACCTCGTATCTCACCTATTCGTAGTTTCAGTAGTTACTTCCATTCAACCAAATCTCCAAGTCCTGCACCTTCTAGCTATCATCTACTACTATTACTATACAACAACCTCCTCTGGTTGACATACTAATCCATCCATAACAAAACTGCATAAAATTTAAAACAGAAAAATAAGCCCTTCACCATTTATAAGCACCTATCAGACATTTTATCAGTAAGTGATTCATCCCGGCTCATGACCGTAGCATTATGAAATAAATATGAGCCTCCGAGATTTTAAAGTGTGCCCCGGATAGTTGGCGCTTCCCCGAGGAGGGCTTTAGAGTGTATATTAAGGTGGAAGTTTAATCGCACTTTTCCATACATTTTTGTTTCTTGAAAATCTCGATACTTATATGCTTTTTGTAGAAGTAATGAAACAATATGATGTTATTACGAATTAGTGTTGTCGCAAAACCCTTCAAACATAAAGAAATAATAAGGTTTATAGGATTTCCAGGGCCGAAAAAAAAACGAAAAATCTTTGCTAGTGTGCGTGCTTGGAGTCACACCATCTACCGGATATCTAAAGAACTTCTAAAGAACAATCGAGCCCCTTGCATAACAAAACTCGAAATAATTATCTGTTGATACTAGATGGCGTGGCGTTGTCATTGTAAGTTGGTGCCAGTAATAAGTGCGTGGACTCGCGAATATTTCACATTTCATTCGTCAAACAAGTAGGTAGGTAGGTACTGGCTGCGACGTTTTTGTTTGGGTGAATTAGATTTATCATTTTTTAAGAATGAAGTTAAACATTCTTAAATTATGTCATGATGTTCAAACCTAAGTTTGAAAGTACCTATTAGGGATGAAATGTGTAATTCGGAGTTGGTTCTAATTTTACTGTGTGATAGGTAAAACTTATTAGTTATTAACAAGTAGGTATTCAGACATAATTCGTTATGAAGCCACAGCCTGCAGCACAAAGCTTATCTTACTAAACTTTAATTTTGTACGTGCACTTTTCGTGGTATATGTAATAAACTAATAATGTACTTACATTTTATAACACTAGCTTATGCCCGCGGCGTCGCCCGCGTGGATTTCGATAATTGTCCCACGGGAACATATTATCGGGATAAATAGTATCCTATGTGTTAATCCAGGTTACAAACTACCCGTGTGCCAAATTTCATCCAAATCCATTCAGTAGTTTTTGCGTGAAAGAGTAACAGACATCCATCCATCCATCCATCCTCACAAACTTTCGCATTTATAATACCTACTAGCTGTCCCGCGCAACTTCGTCTGCGTCAAATTTTCCCCGTTTTCGCAACATTTTTCATTGCTGCTCCGCTCCTATTGGTCGTAGCGTGATGATATATAGCCTATGTCCTTCCCCAGGTTGAAATCTATCTTCTTGCCAAATTTTATTAAGATCTGATCAGCCGTTTAGTCGTGAAAAGGTAACAAACAAACAAACAAACAAACATACAAACGAACAAACAAACAGAGTGACATTCGCATTTATAATATTAGTATGGATTAGTAGGATTACATTCATTCATCACACTATTTACATTCATGAATGTAGGTACTACCTAATAAAACATACACGACGCGGTCAAGGTCACGTTGAAACGCCGTAGTTCTATCTATCTATATAAATAAAAATCAATTGCTGTTCGTTAGTCTCGCTAAAACTCGAGAACGGCTGGGCCGATTTAGCTGAATTTGGTTTTAAAATGTTTGTCGTAGTCCAGGGAAGGTTTAAAAGGAAAGATAGGGTAGGTAGGTAGGTAGGTAGCGTAGGGTAGGTAGGTAGGTAGGTAGGGTAGTAGGGTATGGTAGGTAGGGTAGGGTAGGGTATGGTGGGTAGGTAGATAGGGTAGGTAAAAAGTGCATTGCAACGCATGCCGGGGACAGCTAGTCGATCTATATATCCATACTAATATTATAAATGCGAAAGTCACTCTGTTTGTTTGTATTTCTGTTTGTTACTTTTTCACGATTAAACGGCGAATCTGATCCTAATGAAATTTGGCAAGAAGATAGATTTCAACCTGGGGAAGGACGTATGCTATATATCATCACGCTACGATCAATCGGAGCGGAGCAGTAATGAAAAATGTTGCGAAAACGGGGAACATGTGACGCAGATGAAGTTACGCGGGACAGCTAGTCTATATATATATATATATATATATATATATATATATCTAAAAATGAATCCCTATTTCCCTTGGTCACGGCATCACGCGTGAACGGCTGGATAGATTTCGATAATTGTTTTTTTGTTTTGTATGTTACTGACAGGAGAAGGTTCTCTTAGGTAGGTAGGTAGTAGGTAGGTAGTAGGTAGGTAGTAGGTAGGTAGTAGGTAGGTAGTAGGTAGGTAGTAGGTAGGTAGTAGGTAGGTAGTAGGTAGGTAGTAGGTAGGTAGTAGGTAGGTAGTAGGTAGGTAGTAGGTAGGTAGTAGGTAGGTAGTAGGTAGGTAGTAGGTAGGTAGTAGGTAGGTAGTAGGTAGGTAGTAGGTAGGTAGTAGGTAGGTAGTAGGTAGGTAGTAGGTAGGTAGTAGGTAGGTAGTAGGTAGGTAGTAGGTAGGTAGTAGGTAGGTAGTAGGTAGGTAGTAGGTAGGTAGTAAATTTAGGGATTTCTGAAAGAATTGTAGATTTTGGCACAATCTCTTAAAACCTATGTCAGTAGTACTGACCCTAACAGGTAGGTGTAGGTGTTCTGACTCAGTACACACCGAGACGCGACGCTGCGCGCACACTTATAGAGAGAAGATACACATTTCGTTGTGAGAAAACGTTGCGCCACGCAGCGCTGCGCCACGTGACGCCTGTAAAGAAATGTGTATCCTTTCGTGTAGAAAATAAAGTTAAATTTTGAATCGCTTTTTAAAATGTGCGCGCAGTGTCGCGTCTCGGTGTGAGCTGACCCTTAGTGTTCCAAGGCTTTGTATATAAAGTGAAGATTAGAACTAAAAAGCTTTCAAGCTAGTGGAAGTTTATCTTTGAAATCTTGGTGATTTGTTGGTCAGTGGGTCGTCTAAGGGGCAGATTTTTAGGAGTTGAAGTATACGCTTAGGGGCACTATGCGCAGCAAAGAAAACAAAAAAATAAAATTTTCGGCAAAAAAATTTTTTGGGACTTAGTGGATTTTCCAAAAAAAAAAAATAGGAAATTTGAAAAAAAAATGGCAGTTTCGGGTTAACCTTGGCCATAAAAACCATTTAGGTTCTGCGAAGTATGGACCCAAGAGGCACCGTTTCCGAATTATGGGCCTCCGAATTTTATTTAATTTTTATAAAACTATCTACATTTCCAAAATGGTAGCTCAAAAGAAAATATTTTCTGGAAAGAAACTGTTGCTCTAGTAGAAAACTATGAGATGGTGTAAAAAAATCCGAGAAATATTGAGAAAAAAGAAAAAATTGAAAAAAATATTCTGTGTCGGTCGATCTTTCAGCTTGAGTATCGTTAGGGGCAAAGACACAAATTTTCGGAAAAAAAAAAACTAACAGATTTCGTCCGTTTTTCTTGCAGAAGCCTATTACCCTTGTCCATAGAAACTATTTAGGTTCAGAGAGGCATGGCCCTCCGACGCACCGTTTCCGAGTTAGGAGTTTTTTAATTTTTTTCTTGTTTTTACAAAACGCTCTATATTTCCAAAATGGTAGCTCAGATGAAAATCTTTTCTGGCAAGAAACTGTTGCTGTAGTAGAAAACTATGAGATGGTGTACGAAAAACCAAAAAAAAATGCATTTTTTTATAAGTCCTCGCGCCATAGCGCCCATACTCCAAACGATTTTGTTCTTTGATCTTGAATCAGTTTGTAAATATCTATCACATAATTTATTTATTTATTTATTATTTATTAAAACTTTATGCACAAGTATAAAAACACTGTACAAAGGCGGACTTAATGCCTTAGGCATTTTTTACCAGTCTACCTTAGGGTGATGCAGAGAGAAAACATAGTAGGTGCAGCATAACAAATGGTAAGAGAACATTTACAAATAAAATATAACGATACATACATAAATACATACATATATATGTACAATAAGTAAAGAGAGAGACAAACTAACAACAATTTAATTAAGAGATGAATCTGCCAGCTTCTTAAGTAAGTCTTGGCGAGCTTTAACTTTAAATGTGAACCGCCTGTTGGCCAACCTGATGTTCAGAGGGAGCGCATTCCAAAGGAAGACAGCCTGGACAAAGAAAGACGACTTGAGAAAAGAGAGCGGTGAGAAGGACAACGTAGAAGACGATTATTGGAGGAACGAAGATTCTTACTGTGCGCAGAGCATAAATATTGAAAATAAGTAGTCACATAAGAAGGATAAGTAGGCTTATTAAGAAGAGAAAATAGGGTAGTCAAAGCTCTCAACGCTCTGCGTTGTCGGATGGGCAACCATTTTAAAAGTGACCGATGTGCGGAGACGTGATCATACTTACGAAGATTAAATACGAATCGAATGCAGTTACTAAGAAGTCGGTAGCATACATAGTCAATTATGGGGAAGATTAGGGACTGTACAAGCATTACCTATAGGTGTGATGGGAGAATATTTTTTAGCCGATAGAGCGACCGCAATGTTCCGGTGACTTTCTTGCTCACAATCGCGACCTGCTTACGCCAGTCAAGGCAAGTGTCAACATGCAAACCCAGATCTTTGACGTCAGAGCTAAACGGAATAACCGTGCCGTCAAAGGTAACCGGTGGCACCGTTAAGCCATTCAGCCTTCTCAGGCTATGGGGGACTCCCTATAATAATAGCCTGGCACTTGGTTGGGTTAACCGCCACCCCGAAACGATCAGACCAGTTTTTGACAAAACGTAAATCCCGGTTTAGCTCCTCGATCGCACTGGACAAGCTGTCAACACTAGCCTGACAGTAAAGCTGTAAGTCGAAAGCGTAAAGATGATACACACACTGAAGCTCGGTAGTTATGAGATCTATAAAAATAGAGAATAAAATACCGCCTTGAGGGACGCCAGCATCAAGATCACACCAGCTGGAGCTAGAGTCACCAGCAAGAACTGATTGCTGGCGCCCCCGAAGATAGGAAGAAAACCATTCCAATACCTCCGGAGAGACCATCAGATAGGAGAGGATGGATAAAAGGACTTCGTGACTGACGGTATTGAAAGCATTGGAAAAATCAATTAAGACCAAAACCGAAACTTTAGTGTCTTGCATTCCCCGCCTTATATCGTCAGTCACTTTAAGGAGGGCTGATACGGTACTATGGCCGGGCCTGAACCCGGATTGCAATGGACTGATAAGGGAGTTGTGGTAGATGAAGTGGGAAAATTGCTTGTGAACACAGGCCTCGAGTACTTTAGATAAAAAGGGAAGGATGGAAATTGGTCGAAAATGGCTGAGAAGAGTAGGGTTAGGAATTTTAGGGAGTGGCCGAACATGGGCTTTCCGCCATAGAGAAGGGAAAACACCGGAGTAAAGGGAGAAGTTAACGATATGGGAGATTGCAGGAAGGAGCTGATCAAGAGCTTTCACAATCATGTGACGACTGATGTTATCATAGCATCTGATTACAACGATTGCGAGCAGTTTTGAAAAGGGGCGTGAACGCGCGATCCCTTCGTCGCATTGCCATTAGAACTCCATTGTTCATCCATGGGGCCGGTGAGCGCTTCAACTTGACTTTCCTGACAGGAGCGTGGGTGTCATACAACTTGACTACAACCGCATTAAAAGTATTCACTTTATCATCGACTGATGTGGCTTCCTCCAGGGGCGTCCAGTCAATATTGGAAGCATGCTCGATGAGTTTTTCTGCATTCATCCGCGCAAAGGCACGCCTGTACTGGAAGGTAGGTTTGGGTTTAGGAGGTTTAAGGACATAAGACAGGAAAATAAGGTTGTTATGGGAAAAGCCAGGAGCGTCCTGTTGACCATGTGAGGCGACTAGGGAAGGATTAGATGCGAGAATCAAGTCGAGCCAAGTATCATCCCCGACAGTGTTATGATGCGTTGGTTGGAGAGGCAAGACATGCAGACTAACTGACTCGACCAGATGTAGGAGTTAACAGGATCGAGGGGAGTTGTGGGCAAGGAGATTGGTGTTGAAATCCCCCATGACGCTGTGATGTGCATACTCCGAACCTAATGATTCTAGGACCGATTCTAATTCGATGAAGTAATCAAGGGACGGGGGACAATACACAACTCCAAGAACAGTTTTAGCTCATAAAACACAAACTTCTAAAAAAAGAAATTCAGCCAAATTAGTAGTAGAGGAAGAAGTAGCAATAATTTTAAAAGAAAAATCGGCATGAAGGTAAATTGCAACACCACCCCCTCTCTTACCGATTCGATCATTCCGTAGGAGAACGAATCCTGGTAGAAAGTAAGTGGTAGACGCAAGCTCAGGTTATAGCCAGGTCTCTGAAATGTGGACGGTATGGACGTTATTGTTCGTAAAAGTATCGTAAAGCTCATTGTAGTGGCTGGGAATGCTCTGGGCATTGATGTGACAAACATTAAACAGTCGGTCAAGACTATGGTTAAAGTTTTGACGTAAAGTATCACCAAGGGTGTCTGTAATGGAACAAAAACTATCTTCAAGAGTGGCAGTAGATTTGTTAGCTGAGAAAAACGATTCATTATCGAAAATAGTGGTCATAAATACGAATAAAATATTTTTTAAAAAATATACTTGTAAAATTAAAATAACTATAAAAAAATAAAAAATAAACTACATGCTAAACAAGTAGGTACGACGGTTGCATCTCTGCACCACCCGCCAGCTAACATCATCATTTTAAAACACAGTGAACAACCAAGGAATGAAAATAAGTTACAATGAAATAGAAAAAAAAAACAAACCCAAAATAAATACAAAAGTACAGAAAAATAAAATTGTGGCATTCGGAACGCACCTTACGCCCTCAACAAACATAAAATTATCGTGAGCCGTAGACAGAGAAAACTATCTGTTTACGTCGTGAGCGTATCCGATCCTTGAAAACCCGATGTCAATGTCAAAGACAGTCATGTCATAATGGCATTAGCAATATGTTTTCAAAAAAGAAAAATAATGACAAAAACATCCTTGTTGAGGGTAAACTATTGTACGAATGTACGCAAGACATGTAACAATCCATCTCATGGTCGTGTGAGGAAGAAAGATAAAAAAAAAACAAAGTCAAGCAAAACAATGATTACGAGCCAAAACTAATCAAAGGTTATCATTACCAAACAGCAAAAGATAGCATATTGAAAGGTAAGTAAATCCTACGCAACGTAGGTATCTAATGCGTGAATTTATATATAGATAATATTTAAGAGTTTTGTTACCAAAAATTAACGATTATTTTTACTTGTTTTTCAGGCTATCTCCAGAAGTTTGCACTTTGGGATAGGTACTTCAGCAGCAACGGACTCAATTCTTCAAACGATGAGATTTTATGTTTACTTCCATCGGGGACTTTTAATTACGATGACACCGTCCTGAGTCCAGCATGACCGCATAGAAAAGTGAAGCCTCGCCTTCCCAAAGATGGATTGTCGGGTCTTGGTCAAGAATTCCTTGACGGACACAGACCTGTCTTCGCTCTCCATACCGCAGACCTGTCGTCATAGTTGAAGAATCTTACTAAAATCGCTGCGTGAGCGAGCGTGATCCACCATATGCTGGAGCTGCCCGCTGCCGGCCCGCGGCCTTTCGAATGATGATGGAAGATCAACAGCTATAATATGTTTAGTTATTATTGTGCTTCATTGGTGTAATTGCTAAGTGTGGCGTTCCAGTGTAACATATTTTAAATAAATAACTAAATAGGACTGTGGTGATGCTTGTTGGCGGCACCTAGTCTGTGGCAGACCTTTATGGAGGATGTGGTTACTGATTAAAGGCCCAGCTTCTTGTTAATTAGATCCAGGATCACTGTGCTACTGACCTCTCCTTCAACCTTTGCTATGCCCTGAAAGATCAGTGCCTTCCGACGATGCCAGGTCTCCAATTGGTCAACCTGTCTGGCACACTCGCTGATCTGTCTCCTAAGCAGACTTAGCATGCTAAAGTGCTAAAGATTAGCTCCCTGAAGGTCCGAAACTCCTCAGCTACCCTCGCCACATTATCTTTGGCTGGTCCTGCGCACTGAATTTGTGCCTCCAGTTCGCTCATCTTCCAGACAAAGCTATCCTCAAGGCTTTTCTGTACCAATGCAATCTCATCAAGCTGTGACATGGTGTCCTTGTGACCGGTCACAGTGAAAAAAACAGTGAAAGTGAAGTGATGTGCTGGCAGGTGGTGGAAAGTTATAGCTTTAGTCACATGTGTGAGCTGCAAACGTGAGTACTCACTATGCAGAAGTTATACACTGATATTTTATAAAGAATAAGTAAATAAACTGAGTATTTCTAATTAAAATAGGTATCAAATCAATATTGGAGATACATTCTTTTTTTTACACCTACCCGCGCTATTATCTATTTATACATATTTATATATCTATACCTATTTATCTGTCAATGCTTCATTTTTTATTCCTTTTACCTATTTTTAACCAACTTCTAAAAGAAAGAGGTTATCAATTGGAAAGTTTTTTTTTGTATACTAATTTCATTCAGTAATTAATTTCATTGTAAATAAGCACCATGTGGCTATTTAGTATATTTTTAACCGACTTCCTAAAGAAGGAGGTTATCCATTCGACTGTGTTTTTTCAATAATAGACAGCAAATCTGTTGTGACAACATCATAACGTTACATCCCGCTGTAATGTTATGATGTTGTCACAACAGATTTATTTGGATATCTCCAAAGATAAAAAAAACACAGTCGAATGGATAACCTCCTTCTTTAGGAAGTCGTGTCTTCTTTAGGAAGTCGTGTATTGTATGCTCTTGGGGCCAAAATGTAATATTCTATAAATTGATTTTCATCATATTACATTTTGATTTTTCATTTTGGTATGCAGATGTGTACAGTAAAACCAGATTTCGACAGTTAGTTATACATAGTATGTTAGTTTCCATTTGATTGGTGATAAGCATATTACCATGATAATGTAACAATACATGTATTGTATTTACATTCATAGCAAAAATTTTAATAGGATAATACAACTAAATGGATAAATAAAAAACTTTTTTCAAAGAACAAAACAACTTCTAAAAAGTGTAATATAACTTTAGCTTCAGAAGTTGGTGGCAAAAAAACTGAATCAAACAAACAAGTAACCAACTTCTGAAGCTAAAGTTATTTTTCACTTTTTTGTTTTTTGAAGTCAGTTTTAATTTTTTTGCAAAAAGAGTATCCATGGAGTTTCTTGCACGTTCTTGTCCATAGAGATCTACCTCCCTTTTGGAACGTGCAACTAGAGACCTGAGTCCTTGACACTTTGAAACACCTTGAAATGTGTGGACATTGATATTGTGGGCTTTATAGATTCCTAGATCCTTGGTAACTTTTTATCTTGGTCTATGTTTTGTAGTAAGCAAGAACTTATTGTCGGGCCTATGATATCCTCCCATACTTACGTATTAACGCTGTAACAAAAAAATATTGTAAAACCAAATGATTTTAAAAGAGTAACCATGGAGTTTCTTGCCGGTTCTTTTCCATAGGAAACGACCAACACGAACCGTGCACCTTTCTTGTTGACGTTTTACAAGTGCCCTTGTAGGCCTATGTGAAATAAAAATATTTTGATTTTGATTCAAAACTGCCTGTAAATGGTATTTAAATAAATGCGTTGAGTTTGTATCAATTGTATTTTTTTGCCTTATTATAAGTGCCTATATGACTTGACTTAGATTGTTTTTTTATAAACAATTTATTGTATTATGTAGTTGAAAGGTGGGCAGTGATATCCTCTTTGTGGAAATGGCCTTGACTTATGAATTGTAGGTTGTATGTTCGAACCCTGACAGGCTCTTTACTTTGGGTAAATGAATACTAATACTACTTGAATAAAAAGCATGACTTACAATAGTTAATTATATAATTAGAGTAAAACACAAAATAACCAAACAAGTTGTGTAAAACACAACATAAGGAGTCTCTTTGAAGGATCGCATCCGGAACGAGGTGATCTGAAGTGGCAATGGACCGGCCATATTAGCCGTAGAACCGATGACCGTTGGGGTAGACGTGTTGTTGAGTGGAGACCGCGAATCGACAAGCGTAAGATGGGACGCCCTCAGGCTCGGTGGAGCGACGATCTTTGCAGGGTAGCTGGTAGCAACTGCATGAGAGTTGCCGAGAATCGGGTTAAGTGGCGAGCGATTGAAGTGGCCTATGTCCAGCAGTGGACTGCGGTAGGCTGCTGATGATGACGATGATGACACTTACACAACACATTTATCACAACTACTTTAAGATTCCAGAACCAGAACATAAGATTCCCTTGTAGAAAGAACTGTTCAGAACAGAATAGATTTTCGCACTTGAATGTTTATGTCACTGACATTTAAATATGTAAATCGCGACAAGCGACGTTCCGTTTCATGTTAGGTACTATTGATGGGTAGTTATTGTAAAAAAAAAATAACTAAAATATAACGTTGCAGTGGCCCATCTCGTATTTTTTTTTTTAAACATTTTAGTCATAAAATAATGATAATCTAAGCTATCTGCATCTTTCCTAATTAAACGTTTTTGATGAGAACGCCATCTAGCGGTTCAGAAAGTAACCGTTTACGTGTGCATGTGTGTGTGTGCATGGTGTGTACATATATGAAGTGGAGACGACTTGGGGGAATCTTGAAAATCTCCGTTTGAGAAGAGTTAACAAGTAAACTGTATATGTGGAAAAATCAAGACAAAAGGCTAGTTTACGCAAATAGAATATTGTCCATCAAAGATATTTGCGAGACCAAATATCTTTGATATTTCCCAAATGCGACTACAACGCCATCTATTGAAAAAACGGCGGCGGGATCGTCAGCGGAACCACCTTAAGGAGTAACTGTTGCTGCGAATAATAAACGAGACTTGAATCCATTGACGCCACAGAGGAGTGTCAAAGAGTGGCGACTTTGTGTAAAATGTGACGTCACGAGGAAAATGAAAAATATGCTGATGAACAGCTTTGCGCTACTAACATCGCCTTTAGTTTCATAAAAAGGAAGCTAGAAGAAAATATTTTTATAGAGAAGACTCTAAAGTGGGGGAGTGTTGGGTTCGTTAGCAGTGGAATGTAATAAGTTTTTTTTTGTGACCATAGGCATATACTAAAATAGAACAACACATTTCATTACTTCATTTTAGAATTTCTTATTGAATACTTCGCACTGTTTTCACGACTCGAGAAAACATTAAGATTACCTTCTCTCTCTCTTGGGTCGGTTCCTCATATCTGAGGATCGTGGTCAGCCTGAGGATTGCATCGGGATTCCTTTACGTTAGTTTAATCAAAGAGCAAATTATGCATAAATATAATTCTTCCTTCCAAAATAAATTCCTTGAATGACATTCAAAATGCAGTTATCTGTGAAGCACCTATTATTTAGGTGCCTAAAACCCCAAAAATACTATAATGCCTATTATATCCGAGGACACAATTCATGCAGTATTTGAACGGCTATAATGATATTATTTAATTGCTCTTTTATCGCTCATAAAATTGTTCGCTAACGGCGGCTAGCTCGCAAATGGGGTTTAAATCAATTTGCAACACATTAGGAGATATCCAGGCTGTTTTATATAGAAGCTCGATATGTTGGATCTGTGGTTTTTATAATACGTAACTAGTATTCATGTATTGAATACTAGTTACGTATTCATGTATTAAATACTAGTGACGTATTATTATTAACCGTGTATTAGGCTCAAATGACGAACGCACGTCGCGCGTCGTACTAGTTAGCAAAAACTTACTGTGGATCACTCATCATCTTCTATCTTTTTCCCCATTTATTCGGGGTTGGCACAGAATGTTTTCTTCTTTCATATTTTTTAAGTATTTTGACGTTAGGCATCTCATGAGTCTATCCACATCTAATCAAAATCCACTCAAATTTTCCTCATGTTTGTGTACCCTCTTTGTAGTTATTAGCAGAGCAGAAGGTTTTATCTTTGTCTTGACATAACTCTTGCCTTTTAAAATACCCATGGGTCTCATGAAACTACGACAGGGAAAGCCCATTCTTTTCCAAAAATACACCCAAAAGACATATTAAAACAACATCACAATTTACCCCATGATTTTCTTTCTGTCTTCATATTATACCAGGCAAGCAGATAAGTGTAGAGTTAACGTAAACATGTAAACATTACGGAGTCCCGATAACAGCCGATCATTGCCAGAGTTTGCCGAACGGTGCCGAGGGACGCGTGCTAACGGTATATGATGAAGAGCATAAGATTGTGGAGGCGACGCCTTCAGATAATATTAAGTATGTACTTTAAGGGTCGTAGTGGAAAATAATTTGTTTTGCACATGGGAGTTGTTGAAAATGTTATGCATCTAATGTGCCTATTTTGTTCTCGGGCATTAAAAAGTTTAGTATTTTTAAATATTATATGATTTAATCGTTTAGTAAGTCAATCCATTGCTTCATGAAAAGTAATTTCAATTTTGATGTGTCATGTTTTTTCAATTACCTCCAGCATGAAGCGCTTTTCCATCACACGCAATATCCGGCGCAGCGCGTGCTTCCAGCGTTTATCTTGCCCCAACATCTTTAGAATCATTTAGCTCCAATTATTTTCTGCGCGCCTAGTAACCAAGAAGATATTCTTTTAATATTTTTATACAGTTAACGCAGCTAGTTGTAAATCATAAATACGCCCTGAGGATAGATGGTAGATTAGAAATATTGCTGAACATCACATGTTAAGCTTGCGAAAATATAAGAGAATGTTTTCGTATATTTTGCGATAAGTTTTCCTTAAAAAATCTTATAAGTAAGTAAATACAGATACCAAGTATGAGACTATGAGGGAAAAAGACTCAATTATTATCTTAGCTCGGTTGTTACGAGGGTTTTCCATCCCAATATTAGTCTTGTATCTGTTGTTCTTGATCATTGTGCTTTAAGAACGATCCGTAGTTGCCTATCAAATAAATAGCAGAAGCTCATCAAAATACTCTGTAAAATGTGCCAAATAAAGTTTTCCAAGAAAAACTTCACAAGGAAAACTTTAGGTTTTCCTTTTAGGAATACTTTTAGAATAAGTCATACAGCTAAGATTCAGCCAAACCGGTAGAGATAAATTGCGATCGTGGAAATAATGTGTCTTTTTAATGTTTTATCCAAAAAAATACAGTAAAACCGCTCGTAGTTTTAAATGTGGGTAATTTAAAATGTTCCATACGTAGGTAGCTCATTGTACCACGCTCGAGCAGCGCATTTAGTGCGGACGCACATTGTTCACTAGCCGGGCGTAGAGTGCACAGTACACACTGCACAGCCAGGCGACAAAGTTCCACTGTGCCATTGTGGCACAAACTCGCTTTGCAGTCAAACTCGCCGCTTGATGACTGCTGCCAAAACCAGCACGATTTAAACCCTGTAGGTAGTAATATAAAACTAATGAGGTAATATTGTGGTTGAAAATACTGGTATATAATAAAAATTTGGTGCGACATAATTTTGAGTAACATATGTACTACTATTATACTGATTTAATTCAAATAAAAACAAGAGAAAACTCTAATTTCGCAGCCTCATCCCCCCCCCTTATTAAAGTGTAAACGGTTCTTTGAAAATAAGGCAAAGTCATTTCCAGGCACGATAAAGTCCGCCAGAGCTAGAACATAGTAATAAAAACAAAACATTCACACAGACCAACAACGGCCAACAATTTAAAAGGCATAAAACATAATTCCTTGAAATATTTCAGCAGCTTCCATTCTTGAAATATGGCGGCACCTAGTTAGTTGTATCTCCGGCAATAACAGCGAGGCGCTAACGCCGGTGGACAAAGGGGCTCGGCAGAGAGCTGCGACTGTTAATCCTCGGGAGAAAGGACGGCTCTTCATTTTCTCTTAACTCTACTAATGACTAGACGATAAGATAAATCTTGAAGTCTTTTACACTGTAGCGAACTTGCTTTCGTATTTATTTTGTCTTTTTAAGCACATCGCGACAGAAATATAAACTTTAATTTAAGTACCTAATAGGGGATAATCCAATTTTTTTTTCTTTGTCCGTCGGGAAGTTTATTGAAAAGTATTGGACACGTATTTTTTCTTTTTTCACGTGGTCATAAAATTACGGAGATATATTGAGTTGAAATGGCAAAATGGTAAGTTTTATACCTACTTGTGACGTAGTAAGCCCCCACTCTCCAACGTTAATGAGTTTTAACTAAGTAATTTTTTGATATTTTGATAAAACAAAAAATACGTGTCTAATATTTTTGTATTACCTGTCTGACGGACAAAATAGAATGTCGTTTTCTTTACTCAGTCCGCACCCCTGACAACGTCTTTAAAAAAATATATTGAGTACCTAATTACATGGTAACACGGTGTATTTCACCTAATTTAATTATCTTGATAAGAATACTTGGCTTTTGAAATTGCTCATATCGTGGTGAACACATTTTGACTCATTCAGGAAGATATGTAGCTGGGGCCCAGCAAAGTTAAGTGTTGTCATGGCTTGTAAACGCAATTATATAAAAAAAAAGTTCTGAATCCTATTACCAAACAGCAAATACATTAGAAGATACCATTTTTAATTCAGCTTGGTGCGTGTTTATGAAAAAAACAGTTTCGGGTTTACCAAAGGGTTATATCGTATTACCCAGTAGCCGTAATAGGGCTATGGAGGACAATAGGCAGTCGGTCCATGTAACAAACAGAATCCAGTGCGACTCCAACATAATTGAGAAAAGGCTAAGCAAATGCTGGGTAGGAAGGTGATTTAGGATATTTTGTAAACTATACGGAATCTACATATGCTAAAACTATATCCAACAACTCGAGAGAATTACTTAGAAAAAAATGTAAACTTGAGAATATGTGTTGAATATCAGTAAAATATTTGTTCTTACTAAGTTTTTACCAATAATTTTGTAGTTTGTGTCAATAAAACCTATTTATAATGAAACTAGACTATATAACCTTTTTTTTGATACCCATATGTCCTTACTTGGAATGTTCTGAGTAGCACAATGAACCAAAACAATAGACCCTTTCCCTCATTGATTCGATGCCGGCGGCGGCCTGCGTATGTGTGCGTGAGCGTGTGTATGTGTGCGTGAAAGATGGCCGCCTAAGGCTAGTTTACAAAGGGATTGAATTTCATGTTGTGATTTGTGTTGAAATGAGACACTGATGGGATATTGTATTTATTTAATATTTTACAACAAAGTAGGTATTGAAAATGGAATGCTGTAATGTCCGCGTAACCATGGTTACCCAATATTTTTTCCGCTTAAATGTCCGGGTAACCACGGCTACCCAATAATTTTACACCGAAACGTCCAGGTAGACAAAGATTGCATTTCAATTTCAATTGGTATGTAGGGTAGGTAGGTAGGTAGGTAGGGTAGGGTAGGGTAGGGTAGGGTAGGGTAGGGTAGTGTAGGTAGGTAGGGTATGGTAGTGTAGGTAGGTAGGGTAGGATAGGTAGGTAGGTAGGGTAGGGTATGGTAGGTAGGTTGAGACTTGACCGCTTTGAGACACCTGGCTAGGCCAGTGAGAGCAGCCTGGGGCTGGCTCATCTGCTGTAACTGGAGCTCCAGCTTCATCAGCTGTAACAAACAAACTTGTATTATAACCTCATTCTTACAAAGTCTTATTATGGCACAAACTCTATGTTGGCGATGGCGGGGAGATCTATAACAATCAAGACGTAAGTTACTAAGGATGATACAGTTAAAAAACTATTTTACTAGAAGAATGGGACAGCCTGGGCGTCTAAAGTATACCTTCGGCTACCGGTGGGCTAGCAGCAGCCATAATACATGGCTACCGTTCAGGAGATGGTTGTCCGTTAAACAAAAAAAAACTGACAAACTTCTTTGCAGCTAGGATTCAGCGAATAGCTGGACAATAAAGAAAAAAATAAATTACCATGTTGCCCGCTTGCGCGGTTTGACATCGGGCATAAGCATCAGCTCAAGCTGAGCGCGCTGCTTCCACTCCTTAAGCTCCTGCCAGGCTTCAGCTGAGAGTGCATTCACCCGGTGTAAGAAGCCCTAACTGGAGCGAGCGGATCCTCCAGAACGGCACTGAAAAAATTATATGCAACATTAAAACATAACGACATTAAACATACTAACTTGCACATATTAATTATCTTAAAAACACACTGAATAAGATACATACGGCTGCGCATCCACCTATGCCTCTCCCTCACCACTCTTTCTACAACACCCCGGTCCCCGGGCTGGTGCTTCATCTAACGCCTGCCCCAAATCACGGCTTTCATCATGAGACCTAAAACATAGACATAGATTCTATAGTTTATTTTTAAAGATACACATGCACACACACAGGGCCACACACAAGTCTGAAGAACTGAAAGAAAATTTGAGTTTCAGGTAGCCTGACCTGCTGGAGTCTATAATTCCATTTCGAAAATCATTGAAATTATTATTATTGGGTAGCTGTGGCTACCCAGACAATACAGAGGATAACAAAACACCAAATACAAGAACAAAAATCATAACCTTCCTTTTTCGTTCGACGTAGTTAGGCAAACCAAAACGCAGTTTTTTATGAGTAGTAAAACAGCCTTATTTATCGTATTTGTGTAAATACACAGGTAAAAACCGTTAAATCTGGTTTTTAAAAATGTTCTAAAAATTGCTTGGGGAACAAAATTTTTAACACATAAAATATTGCAAAATTTCGTTGTATTTTACTGTTTTATTGTGTGTAAATACTAATTATGAACTAATTTCCATATTACGAGCATTATATTAACGATTTTCGCAATAAATCCATTAAAAACAAATAAAAAACTTTACGAAAATCACCACGGTCAACATGGCGGATTTTTTTCACATTTTCATTTTAATATTATCGTTTCAACATACTTTGAACCTACGATATTTATATTTAATTGTAAAGCTTGGATATTGAGGTTTATTTTGATATAATACACTATATGTATTGGGTTACAAATAAAATTATACTTACATTTTAAAGTCGGCGATCACTTTGAGTCAGAGCAATAAAATTTGACACTGAGAAATTGAAGTTTGACATTTTATTTCTCAACAAATATGCCGACTTGGACACTGGGGTTTTGAGCGTTTGACGCGTAATTTAATAGAGCAACACAGAGAATAAATTTGTCCTGATATTCTCGACAGCTGACATTTTTTAGAACGTTTTTTTGGAACAATTCGAACGCACTACAAATGGGTAACTATGGTTACCTGGACACTTGACCGGAAAAATTATTGGGTAACTATAGTCACCTGGACATTACAGCGGTTAGTAACTCACATAAAACAAAGCATCACAAATTCCTTCTCTTTGATACATCTCGGTGTAACAGCTGCCACCCTGGTACATCGTGATCCGTCGGTCGTCAACTTAAATCGAGTTCCCGCACTTTGCTCGCTCTGCTTTGACGCACCTTCGAGCTGAGAGCTGAGAGAGTGGAGCAACTTTGTCATTACGTCGACGTCACGACGTCAGCGCGTTGATTAGCGGTGACGTCGGGTAATGTTCTAATTTCATTTGTGTTCTTAGTACAACAATGTTGGATAGATGATGGAGAATTTATAACATATATAATATTTGCTATCCGCCTGGAGTTATCGGAAAAAGATTGGGCTCGTGGCTTAGTCTTGAGGTTAGGCCGCATGCCAAGGTCGGTACGTAGATGGCTGACAATCCATTACGTAGGTGCCGAGTTTCCTCCGTGCCTTGGAAGCACGTTAAGCCGTTGGTCCCGTGGCTCTCATTTGTAGATCTTTGACAATCGTTACAGATGTCAGTGGCCCGAAAGTCTGACAACCAGTCTTACCAAGAGGTATATGTGTATTGCCCTGAATAGGTCCATTTAAAATACTGATATTCAGCTGCATTCGGTAAGACAGGAAACAGACCCCAACATATTTAAGAAAAGCATAGGCTCATGGTGCCGTTTCGTCCTCGTAGAAGTCAACCATTAAAGGTATTAATTGTATGGCACTCGACAATCGATTTTTGTAGTCTGAGTTTCAGACAAGCTCTTGTTATAATACTAATTTTGAGCAGACAAGATCCTCTTATACCCTGGTTATCACAAATTGGGTTATCTCAAAAAAACTTAAAGGAGTAAAAAAATACCTAATCCTCTCTAATTGGCCTACGAACTTGTGGTTATTCTATACTTGTGGTTATTCTATTATGATATAATAATATATTATTTGCGGGCCCATACAGGCCAATGTCATTGTTCATTATTGTGGGTATCATTACGCATTGCCCGTCAGTCCGGTGGGAAATCATGGGGTAATTCACTGATCATACGATATTAATTATTTTTGGAGCTTTATATATTGAGTCTGCCTGGAGGAAACCGTAGCCATTCTATAGTATAGAGCATAATGTCCAATTATAATTAAACTAGTTTTAAAGTTCCCTTTCCACGTAAACACAACCTCCTTGTTTTATTTTCTCCTTCCAATATACTATTATTTAAATACCTTTGATTCTCTATTTGTTTCAAAAATTTTTTGTCAAACCAAACCTATTGGCTTACATACAGGCTAATGAAAATACGTATACCCAATTTCACATTAGGAGTGTGACATCAATTGGAACACCTGCATGCCTTAATACTATTGAACTGGTGTTGTGAAAATTCAACTTCCGGCGCTGATAACTAGCATCAGAGATTTAAGGCGAAGATTTTATATCTCATAAATAAAACTATTCACACTAAAACAAAATGTACAGTCACGGGCTTTAATTGATCAGCCACTTGCCACTGTTTGCATTTTAGCCGTGTAATGCAAATCGGGTTTAGTCGGCTATATTCGTACATAGTACAGAGTGACTACACAAAGTCAACCAATTGCAGATCTAGCAACCGTAACCTAGCGACAATTTGTTTTAGTGCATCCATAGTAACTCTTAGCGTACGGAGAAATTATGATTGGTAATTTTGACAAAGGAAAAACTCGCACCCACGATTTTATCCGAACGCGTGGCGGCCAAGAATCATCTCGAATTCATCAATCAAAGCTCACAACCACGTCACAAGGAAAGAACCTGACAAATACTTATAGTTAAGATTTAGGTAAAATATCTAGATCATCATTTTAACACAGCTCACAAATAAAAGGTACACTTTACGTGTAATACGGTATCGATTTCTAGTTAACAGATGTGTTAAATATTTCATAACGGTCACGTAAAGGTAAAACATACAAAACCTTGACCTTGAGAGGTTTATAATGGTCAAAAATAACAGGGTTCGAACACTCATCAACATGTCACATCAGTTCATGACAATTATTCGATTCACCAAAATTCAAAATAATCGTCTCTGACATCGACTTTTCAACTAGAAATAAAGAGTATTTAATGAGCTCTAATTCAAAGTAGGTCAGTAAAAAATAGATTGGATAAACGTATGTAACATTTTATGGATTTTTCATTGACAACTTATAAGTCTTTCTTCAACCTCTATTGATAAAACTATTTCCGATTATTACTAATATGACATCTTGTTTACGAGCATGCGGTTTGAGTTCGGGTTTAATCGTGTAATTTCGTGAATGTATAAAGCTGCAAAATTGGAAAGTTTAAAAGTGGCTTATCAATTAAAGTCCGTGACTGTACATATGTAGCTTAGATTACACCATAAGATACTTTACATTCCCGGAAACTTCGATTCTGAAACATTTCTCCGACATTCGTTCGTACAAAGACGTGAAAGAAGTTCTTCTACTGTTTGCCTGTAGTTTGTAGTTTATAACAAAGCACAACTAGGTTTGTATTTACATGAACACTGTACAGTATATATCTTATCGTGCCAGGACGCTGCACGCTGTCGCGAGAACAAAGAATACAAAATTCAAGGAATAAGGCTGGGATCAGACGAGGCTTATGAATTACTTTGATATACAACCTGTTTTTTTAATATCCCATAACTCTAGGATATAATTGACACTAAATCAAAGAATCCACTGGCATATGAATTATGTTTCAATCATACTTTTTTTTTGTGTTGTTTGTTCGCTTTTTTTAGCTTTAAATATAAATTATTGGTTTGAATAAAAATAATTACTCGTATTTATCAATGAAACTACTACTATTTTACTACACTACTGCGAAGTTTGGTAACCTCGCAAAAGTAAAGATTCGTCACACTGGTGATAATTTTTGACCTAAGTAAATTATGATTGATGATATCTCAGTAGCAGCTAAGGAGTCTGGAACTGTGTCCGGTTGATGGCAATAGCGTCACCCTCTTTTACAGGGGCAAACATAACTGGTGAAATGTGGGTGTATTTTAAGTACTCCTCTGCCTAACCCTTCGGAAATCGGACGTGATGTTATGATGATGATGATATTTTAGAAAAAAAACATTGCAGACCGCTTAGCGCCCGAAGCTATGCTTGCCGGTAGCTGGCTGGCTGGACGACGAACTATCAAGATGTACGCGGGAAACGGAGGACGCAGCTTGGGAGATATCTACATAATATGTCCAGCAGTGGACTGCTGAGTTGACCGACTGAAGTATTTCAAGTCATCATCATCTTTCCAGCTAATTGGCCTCTTCTCCTGAACAAAGTGTTTCCCCAAAATGCACCGATTGACACCGATGTTTGTAGAATGTCAACCTGTCATGTTGGTAATAAATCAGACATCTGCTGGTTTAAAAGTCAGATGACACAATCTGTTTATAATATTCAGAGTACGGTCTTGTTTCTCTTGTCAATTTAATCAGGCTTCTATCTTTATAAACAACGAAGTTACGAGGGGTCGGAAACGTCCTGAATGGCTTCGAGAAAAGGATAGAACGGCTGTGCCTTTTTTTTGCTAGACTTGGCGGGGGATCTGCCGTGTCCCCAGATTCATGTTTTTGTTGCTCAAAATTGGGGACTGTAAAGCAAAATAGGAACCAATTGCAGTTCAAGGCAGTATTCTCGAGGTTGTTAAGGAGTATGTTTACCTCGGGCAAACTATGCAGTTGGGTAAAAACAACTTCGATAAAGAGGCCAACAGAAGAATACAGCTGGGCTGGGCAGCGTATGGGAAACTGCGTCGAGTCTTCACATCGCCAATTCCACAGAGTCTAAAGACGAGAGTCTATAATCAGTGCGTCCTACCCGTCATATCATACGGTGCCGAAACGTGGACACTCACGGTAGGGTTGGTCCACAAATTTAAAGTCGCTCAACGTGCTATGGAAAGGGCTATGCTCGGGGTTTCTCTGAAAGATCGAGTTCGTAACGAGGTGATCCGACAGAGAACTAAGGTTATCGACATAGCCCACCGCATAAGCACGCTGAAGTGGCAATGGGCCGGCCATATTACCCGAAGAACCGATAACCGTTGGGGTAGACGAGTTCTTGAGTGGAGACCACGGATCGGTAAACGTAGCGTAGGACGTCCTCAGACTTGTTGGAGTGATGATCTATGCAAGGCGGCTGGCAAGAGCTGGATGAGAGTGGCCGAGGATCGTGCTCAGTGGCGTGTCATGGGAGAGGCCTATGTCCAGCAGTGGACGAATACAGGCTGATGATGATGAAAGCAAAATAGGCATAATATGCATAATATATGTGTTGCGCTACTTTTGCTAAATGTGCCCGGGTGAGGACAAACCTTAACCCACCCGTGTCCACAAGTTTATTGCAGGGATAAAGTTTACTTTACTTGATACTCCTATTGTTATGCGCCGCCATTTTGTGCTATCAGCCAATATTTGCTGCTTCGAGAAAAATGAGCAAGCAGGACAAAATGAAAATCTATAGCAGCAAAATAGTGTTTATCAAGATAGTTTTCGTCAAAACTAATATTATATATTTAACCAGGAAAATCAAGATTACATGCTTTTTCGGGAAAGAGTCTCAAGTACGTGTATCACGGTTATCTTTATTTATGGGGCACTAGCTGTTACCCACGACCTTCGTCCGTGTGAAATTATTACAAAAATAACTTCCCTATTTGGATCGAATTTTGCTAACAATTTCAAGGGTCTTAATTTTTTTGCACGGAACCGTAATCTATTTTTTTTTTCTTCATTAAAACTAGCCTATGTTACTTCTTATAAAAGAATTATCAAAAGTCCCTTCAAAATCGATCCAGCCAAAAAAGAATGAAAATGTGAAGGGCACGTATAGCACAACAACTTATCTGTACACGTAGGAAAACCTACCAAGTTTGGCATATTGGTGCATTTATGCTGGACAAGCAGCGCAGCGCCACCTTGAACTGCAAACCTAAAATGGTCATACTGTACAAGGATTTTGGCACTTGAATGAAATTGGGCCGTTGTTCGTCAACAATTCAGAAATAGTTTCGTAAAATTGTAATTAGACTACAAAATGGCACCGTTAGTTCCAATTTTGGCCATTCGCCAAAACCCCCTATTCATGATTAGGTATCAACAGTATGCCTGCATTATTTTATTCCCATATACGTATTCCTATTATTCATTGTGATCGAAATAAACTCATTCTTTTTGTTCTGTACTCAGTTCACACCGCTGCCTCACGTCAAATGTGAATTGACGTGACGTCAAGGGACTTAAAAAGGCTTCTCAATAGAATGCTTTTAATACGCTTCGACGTTGTCAATGACTATGGGAAGGAAAGTAAAGTGAGCAAAATGGAGATGAAGGATGAACTCTTGCGATTGAATTAGAATTACCATAACCTCCTCCTTTTTTAGATGTCGGTTAAAAAGGCATAAAGATGACCTTTATCGTGTTGGTCGTATTTGGTAGAAAGCTTCTATGACTTGGTGCATAAATTACAAAAATTGGATTTGTAACGGAAAATTATTCTAAATAAAGTAATTCTTCTAAGCAAGCGTGCTCTACCGTAGGCCGCATCATCGCTTCACATCAGGCGAGTTGCGGTCAAACGCAAGTATATTTTGTATAAAAGAATTAATAATAATGCAGTATGCAGCTGCATCTGATAAGACTGGAAGCCGACCCTAACATAGTTCCCTGTTGGGAAAAGGCCATCAGGTAGCTTTGGGAAGGGATTTCCCTTATTTAATCTTTTGATGGGATGTTTGCAGGAGTGGCCATACAATTAAAGTATTGAAGGACGTTCGCAAGATTGAAGATGACGAGCGGTTTAATTTTCAAAAAAAAACTTAGTGGTCTTATTTGTTACATAAGAAACTCATGAGAAAAACTATTTGCTACATGTTCAGGCTCTCCGTTGTCTGACAGTAAGTCATTTCATAGTATTCAAATACGTAATAAGGACAGAAGCTTTTTCCTTAACAAACAAGGTCACATTTAAAAACGTATTCATTCAGTAAACCCTTCCTTACTCCTACCTCACAATAGAACGAACTACGAATGCTATAGTTTGCAGTTTTTTCCCGAGAGGCCATTTGTCTCGAGGTCTGCCGCCGTGACAGATATCCTCCACGCTTTGACACGGCTCCTTTCCATAAAGGCTATATTCGGCTATGTATAGGCTATATGGGGCTATGGGCGATATGACCCATTTTGGATTTTACGCGCTGCTATACGGACTGTGAAGGCTTCCGTTTCTATTTAACTATACAAACAGAATATCGATGCGACTTTTGCGGAATGGGGTAAACAGATGTTGTACCTATCTTGTACCTACTAATCGATTGATATCATTAACCCCCGACCAAAAAAGAGGGGTGTTATAAGTTTGACGTGTGTATCTGTGTATCTGTGTGTCTGTCTGTGGCATCGTAGCTCCCAAAAGGATGAAGCGATTTTGATAAAATTAGTGTCATTTGAAAGGTATTTTAATCGAGAGTGTTCTTAGCTATAAGGTTTTGAGAAAATCTGCTCAGCCGTTTGAAGCTCATCACCTCTTTTCTAGTTGATGAAGGGATTTAAACAACTTCTACGGGTCTAGTTGATTGGAAATTTGAATTCTTGTCACTTTCTCACCATGGGCATCGCCAGGGGGGTAAGCTACACCCCCTCCTCCCCCCTATAAGCCCAAGTTTTTTTTTAATTCATATCTTTCCTTGTTTTCATTAATAAGCGAGAAGAGGCGCAACACCAAGAAAAGTGGAAGGAATGGGAGTAGACCTACGCCCAGGAGTGGGACAGTCAAGGCTAAGAAAAAATAATTTAAGTTTAAAAAGCATGAAATAAAAATTAAATTAAAAATTAAAAAAACCCCCGACGGACAAAACCACTAAAAAACCAAAAATAAAATTAATCCAAGCGTCGTAGCGTCGGGGGTCCGCTAAGTAAACCGCTTAGTACATAAAAATATATATACAAACAAAGCGGACCCCCGACGCTACGACGCTTGGATTAATTTTATTTTTGGTTTTTTAGAGGTTTTGTCCGTCGGGGGTTTTTTAAATTTTTAATTTTTTTCTCACAAAATTGTACTTGTCAAATCAGTACATAATATTCGCTAACCGTTTGGCTTGCTCAAGTCATTTTGTAAATATCAAAATCATAGCTCTATCTTAAATTAAACATTGCAGGACTTGTTCACTGGTGCATCACATTGTTATTTCAATAAATCTATCAGTTTGAGGTTTCAAACCAATTTTACCAAGTTCACACAATGCAAAAGTCCAAATGTTCAATGTTGTATGTATTATTTGCTTTGTGCCACAAGTTAATATTATTATTTTAAAATAAAACGTAACTGTTTGTTTTTAATATGTGGGATGAATGTTTTCATTATTATTTAGGGTTGAACTATGTCCCTTTCACAAATTTATACGTAGATAATAAAACTGCATTGATTTTTTTTTATTATTTTATTCGTTGTTTTGACAAACTTGACTAGCGATTTGAACAATTTATTTTGCAAACCTTGTACTTACTGTAATGTATTTAAATGTTTTACAAACAAATAATAAAAAAAAAAATAGGTTTAAAACATTTCAATTGAAAAATAAAAAATAAAATTATCCTAGTGTCGTAGTGTCAGGGGACTGCTAAGTAGACCGCTTAGCACAAGCACAAAACAAAGCGGACCCCCCACGCTACGACGCTTGGATTTTTTTGTTTTTAAAGGTTTTTTGTGTTGTTGTTTTTTAATTTCATGCTTTCTAAACTTATATTATTTTTTCTTACCCTTGTCCTACTCCTAGGCATAGGCCTCCCCCCATTCTATCCACTCACTTTTCTCGGTGTTGAGCCTCTTCTAGCCAGTTAACAAATAAAGGGCAAGATATAACTTTTAAAAAAACCTAACCCTTTAGGGTCAGTTCACACCGAGACGCGACGCTGCGCACATACTTTTAAAGAGCGATTCAAAACATAACTTTATTTCCTACACGAAAAGATACACAATTCGTTGTGAGAATTCAGAATACGTTGCGCCATGCAGCGCTGCGCCGCGCGACGCCTCGCGGCGTAGAGCGACGCAGCGCGAAATCACTGGCCTCTTCAAGTATCGTAGCGTCACGTCGCGTCTCGGTGTGAACTGACTCTTAAGAGGAAGGAGACAGCCCCCCCGCCTCCTGGCGATGCGCATGGTGCTTTATCTTTTTCTACGTTTTTTTTAGTAAGCAACGACATAATGTCGGGCCTACGTTGTCCTCCCCTAATTAAGTACTAACGCTGTAACTTCAAATATTGTAAAACCAAATGATTTTAAAAGAGTAAAGCCTCATTTACACGATGCAAGAACTTGCATGCAAGTTTCATTACATTGCAGACTATTGACGGGCACTGAATTCAGTTAATCAAACAAAAACAGCAATGTAGTGAAACTTGCATGCAAGTTCTTGTATCGTGTAAATCAGGCTTAACCATGGAGTTTCTTGCTGGTTCTTCTCCATAGGAAACGACCAACCCGAACCGTGCACCTTTGTCGACGGTTTATAAGTGCCAATGTAGGCCTATGTAAATAAAAATGTTGATTTTGATAAAGTAAATATGATTAATCCCTGAACATATAGATACCTAATAATTTCTTTGAATTCTAAATTGAAATCAGCACCAAACAGCTCACCATTTTAACAGCCTGTATAGTACAGTTTCTAAAAATCGGAATGCATTACGTTTCCCGACCCGATTCTTCGCCTTTTGTAGTATTTAAGTGGTCGTTGGATCACGTATCGTGTCATATAAAAGCTTTTTACGTCTTCATACAGAAGTTACGATTTTTATATAGACAGTCATTTGCTAGCATGGCGACTATAAACGCAATCTGGAGCTCTTTTTACCAGTATTGGAGGGACGAATATCGACTCAATTGTTATTATTCGATACTTTGTGAAGCTTTGAATATTTTTCTTTAGAAGAACGTTGTTTTTTTAAGAATGGTTCTCGATTTCAATTCTGTCGAGTCCCGATAAACGTTGAGATGTTTTTTTTGTTGTCTCGCTTGCTTGGCGTTGTTATTGAAACAAAAATGTTTTTCAAGCATTGGTTTTTGCTTGCGACGTTTTTATTTATGGTAACAAGAGATTTAAAAAAAAAAAATGTACTCGGTATGTAAAGCATTTTTACGACTGTTATAATTTCTTTTAAAACTTCGGATTCAGATTTTATACATAAATCTTTAGTTTTCCAAAATCAGCATAAAATAATCTGAAACAACGAGAACTTTAATTTCGTGACTTAGCAATAATAGCGAAGTATCGTAAAAATAACTTGTTAAACACTTACCAAAATGGACGTAATAATAAATTCATTAAAAGAAAAAACAGTACAAGAGGATTCAATCTCTTCAATCCAATATCAATAAGCGTGTGTGTAGGATGGCGGAGATTTAATATAAAGTACTCGTGTCCATTGACACGAGTTAACACGACTTGACACGAGTGACACGACACGGATCCGTGTCTGCGTGACACGTGACACACAATACGTCAGATTTCCTATTACGAAGTTTGAACGAGTAATAAAAACTCTTTATATTATAGGTTACGCAGTTGGATTTGTTTTTATTTATGAAATTATCGCATATAACATTGGGGGAGCATTTTGTTTTACCAAAGAATTTATATTTCGACATTGTAAATAAATAACTTCATCCCATCATCACAGATAGATATATCAGCATTATGCTCTGCGCTGACGGACGTTTCTTTTCAGGATGGCTTAAAGTTGACAAGTTAGCTAGAAACGTCATACACAATAATTTGTTAAAAAAAACCCCTGTCCAATTCAAAAGGGGCATAATTACCAATAACATTACCAAATAAAACAAAAACATAAAATATTCATGAAAGAAAACGTAGTGACGTAATAAACAAGAAAAAAAATCATTAATATATATTAATGAATTTTAAAAAGCATGCATTTTGTGCCTTTTCCTAAAATCTAACAAACTTTTGAATCATGGCAACACCATCTTCGCCGTCAGTATTTTTGATAGTCAATTGTTTGTTTATGACGTCACTACCTGAGAAGCGACCGGAGTGTTATCCTGTGTTGCCATGTCAGTTTTGGTACATTTTATTTATTTTTATCGGGATGTTTTTTAATTCTTATCAAAAAGAATCATATAAATAGAATCTAATCTCGATACCTAAACCCCAATAATACTTTCACGGCTTGGACACTCAGGGCTTTTTAGCACATTGTATTATAGCATTTAGAATGAAAATTGCATTATGGATGTTTAAAGTGAAATAGTACATTATGGTACTAGTGTGTAATGTTGGTGATTACCGCTGAGGCGCCATTGAGACCCGAGCCGTTAGGTGAGGGTCTTAAGAGAGCCGAGGATGGTAATCACCAATACACACGTGTATCATACGACGTTTTTCAACACACTTGTGAATAAAATAACAATAAAAACTCATTTTATTTAGTAGATAATAGATATTTTTCCTTGGAGTTTTCAGGTAGTAAACTTTCCATAACGTTAGGGGCTTCACATATCGGGTTTATATCGGGCGGTGTACAACATAAATCATTTTCTTCGTAACTAGTACCTACTTGTAGACATTTTTATGAACAAATAACTATAATTTCAACAGTGAAAACGAGTTGTGAAAAATGATTCGCTATGGCGGGAAGAATTAATCAGTTTTCCTATGCGCGCGCATTACGATCAGCCACAAACTAAAGGGATGAGGTTTTTTTTTATTTTCCGCGCATAGGGTTTGCGCTTATTCTGCCACGTACAAAATGGGGAATTTATAGTTTTCTTTTATTACAGAGAAAACAAAAGTTATATTTGAGTGAAAGTTTTATTTATTAAACACGAACGAGTTAAAATTATCTATTTAAGTAAGAATTTGCATGAAATGAGCAAGCAATAGATTGAAACGATCTTTTTTTGAATAAAAACTTTTTTAAGAACAAAGCACCTCAACCAATAAAATTAAAAAAAAAAAAACTATAACTCACTAGTGAGTTATAGCAATGAAAAAGTCACAGTTTGATAATGGGTGTCATTCTGTGCCTAATTGCAGTGACCATAAAGCCACTTTATGAGCAAGTGTGTTGAAAACTTCTTTATCCACGTTGAGCGATTTTTGGTGGAGGAAAAATCTTTGGGTTCGCGTCACCGACATGCTCGTGACGTATTGCGCCAGACTAACTACGCCTATAAACATTCAAAAAAAGAACACAGTAATTCCATTGTTTTTAAGTTTTCACTTCTGCCGGCAGTCCTTATGACTGCGACCATTTTTTGTGCATCTAATAGTTCTTTATTTGCACATATATTAGGTGCAAGTTTTTAAGGGTATACATATATTACAATACAGGTATTAACAACAACGATTTTAAAAGAAAACTTCCCGTAAGTCCGCGAAGACAACGCAAAGGTGGCTTAAAAATTCACTAAAAAAGTTTTCGCTAAACTACGATATGAAGCCAATGGCTCACGAAAACTGTTAGATAATTTTATAATCATAACCTTCACGAAGTAACGACAGAAATTGTTCGATGTTTTTCTCCATTTTTTATGTAAATGATATTAGGTTACGTTATTGGCTTTTATATATTACGTGGGCGGACAGATACTACAAGCAGGAGTCGTGTTTCTGGCTGCGTGGGTGACGGAATACGTTAGGGGAGCTTATTTTCTTGTTGACGCTTTTCTATTGGTTTAGGTAATCTTGGAAAGTTAATAATGAAAAATGGTGTCACCTTGTTTCGCAGACAGAAATTTGACAGAATTTCGTTTCTCAGAAAATGTTTCACATAATATTTAGTCACCGTATTTTTATTTCGAATATTTTTGTTTCGACTACTTGAATGAAAAATATTTTACAGAAACACAATTCAAGGAATTTTACAATCACATTTTTTTATTTGACCAACTTTTCAAACAGCAGAATTATTTTTCAACGAATATTGTTTGTTCGATGTATGTTTCCATGGTATTTTATTTGAACGAAATTATTAACCTTAAATTAAAATATTGTCTTTAAAAGTCAATATGTTGTACTACAAAAGTTAGTGACAGAAACGAATGGCTGCAAAACAGACTCCATGTAGTCTTGTTTGCCCTACCCCTAGAGTGTAATTTAAGCCCGCGTAGGCGCGGAGGGATGAGGCGGCCCGCGAGTTGAGGAGCAGGTGGTTCCTAAAGATCGCCGCCGCGGCTGAGGCTGGCCGGCTTGCCGGCCAGCAAGCCGAAGCTGCGGTGGTGAGCGTTAATACCATCTGCGACGATAAACTTGCGTGGGGCCGCCGGAGCCCCGCAGCGCCGGAGCCGTGACAGAAACCTTGCCTATTGCATGTTACATGCTTGCATGCATGCTGCAAGTTGCATGCTTGCTTGCATGCATGCATACTGCAAGTTGCATGCTTGCTGCATGCTGCATGCAACAGGCATGGACACCATTAGTGAGAATAACAAGATTGTTTTGCTTGACAATAATTTACCCGCATTATTTTTGTGAACCCGGTGTTGTAATTTTGTAGGAGGGGGTATGCATTTTTCAAAGGTTTGAATTTTAGAAACTGTCAGTCGATTAAAATGTTATTCTTCGTAATAAGTTTTATGTGAAACAAACAATATGTGGATAAATAATATTTGATTTGTTATTCTATGATATGAATATTCTAATATTAAACTTTATTTGAAACAAAAATCGATGATTTAAATTTCTTCAAAGTAAGTATTCTGCGTATTGATTATTCTATGAAATGATAATATGAGAAACAATTTATGTGAAACAAAATTCGATTAAACAATTAGCGATGAAACAACGCACAACCAATGAAAAATAGCAAACGATTTTCAATGGCCCCTTTTTGTACGATAAAAAAATGAGCATTAATCAAGGTCGTTTGAAACTTCATGCCTGTATACCAGGAAGGAAAGGGCAGAAGTCTGTAGTCCACCTATACATATTATGTTTCGCCAGTCACATGTCTTATAAAAAGAGGCGAGTCTCTCTTGCAATCAACCAGCCACAATCCAGCAGACTGGCTTTTACTGAAATATGTAAAGAAACAAGACTCAACTTTGGTGACCTATCATAAGCTCGAAAAACATTTGACCATTTCACTGTAAACTCTTCATCTATTATCGGTTCGTTTTTTTTTTACTTCATCAAAGTCACGTCTGCCACTGTATCAGTTGATCTATTGCCAATTCGATTTTTTTCGTTACTCCAACGTTTAAATTGGTCGAAAAACTTTTTACCGAAGTTACACTTACCCGAAACATTTGTTCGAAGTATTATGTTTCCGAAACACATTCGTTTTTCAAAAAGCTGACAGCAAACATTGTCTCGGGTCTGACGCTGCGAGCTTTGGGCAGCCCCACGCGAGTTTGGTGTCGTAGATGGTTTTAACGCTCACCACCTCAGCTTCGACTTGCTGTCCGGCTTAGCCCGCCAGCCTCAGCCGCGGCGGCGGGCCTTCAAACCATCTACGCAACCATATTTTTTTTAAAGAATCCTTGAACTCCAACCAACTCAGCCAAATACAAGTATGTAGCATTCAATCAATTAAGCATTGTCTGAGTCAAACATCTTAGTTAGTTTTGATTGTCCAGCCAACTTTATCTGCCATCTCAACGAAACAAGCGGGCGCGGGAGAATGACTACGATTTAGATTTCTGCAACTTCAAAGGAGTAGTCAAAATTCATATATTATCTTCGTAGATTGCAACCCAGAGCGAGTAAATAAAAAAATGTCTAATAGGTTGAGTCGATTTCATTTCGTAGTGTCAGCGACGAATAATTTTATAAAACCGTAAAAGTAACTTTGTAATCGCATACTATTTGTATTGGATTACAAGATTTCTTATAGAGTTTTAATTTCTAGAAAATTGGACTGAAATTGAAGTATGTTGCAATTTTTCCTCGCTGTGTAAGCTATACACTAATTGTGTTCAAAACTTGAAGCTTGTATGACTGCTACAAGAACCTCAGAACTATGATGATCGATGAGTGAGTCAGTGACTTAAGAAATTTTTTACTCGCAATGGTTCCTAAACTACAAGTTCAAATTGAATGAAATTCAGGAATATATCTAATTACAGCCCTCTTAGTCACTGTAAAGTCAGGCTTCTAGCTTTATCAAAAACAAAGTTGCGGAGGGGTCGAAAAGTCCTGAATGGGTTCGAGAAAAGGAAGGCACGGCTACGGCTGTGCCTTTTTTTGCTAGACTAGGCGGAGGCACTGCCGTGCCCCCAGATCTAAAATTAAATAACGTGACTACGCATTCAATTTCATATTAAGATCCTGTATAAAGCTAAGCCAGCTAATAATTTATACAAAGATCTCGGAATGACATTCACTATTTATCCATCAATAAGTAATGTGACACACAACAGAGACATGAAACGACAATGTTCAGTACACACATACAAACACATGTGACACTTGACGTAAGTGTATTAGTTGATATTTGATATCCCGTGACACTACACATACTACACACAGTTCATACATATTCCATGTAATGTGAGTGAAGTAGTTCGCTTCATTCGATAAATGTCTTCTTGCTATTAAAATAGTATTTGAGTTTAGTGTTCTATTTATTTTTTCTTTCCTTTCTTCCTTTCCTTGGATTTTAGGGTAATTATGAAGCTTTTAGAAGATATTAAGAGTAAAGGGATGAGTAGCAGTTTCAGTTCGAGAAATCAGTGTCTACTTAATCAATTTCTTAAATAAACTGACAGACAACGCACAGTGTAAACTGCTGAGAATTTTTGAACTAGTTCCTTATTAATGGACTGAAGGATTTATGAAAATTAGCAACATAATAGAGGGTTTTCAGACCCCGGGATTTGAACCCAGAACCATTACTAACTATATGCCTCTTCTTTTGAGCCATGTTTCCCTAGTCTGTGTCTCATCGGATCTTTCTTTCTACGCACATAATAATTGCTAAGACAGTGATAACATTATTTGCATTTCAAAACAGTCCCTTAATAAAATTAACTTCATTGGCTTTTCTTCGTCCTGAATGAGAAGCAAGCATAAATGAAATATAAGGATGACTGTAATGCCAATTACGTTAATCTGCGGCTGAAT
This sequence comes from Cerastis leucographa, assembly GCA_963082945.1. Classification (NCBI taxonomy): domain Eukaryota; kingdom Metazoa; phylum Arthropoda; class Insecta; order Lepidoptera; family Noctuidae; genus Cerastis; species Cerastis leucographa. The sequence continues at coordinate 702,056 of OY720365.1, forward strand.
GTTGAACAAGTTAATTCGGCGCCATTTTGCTAATGACGTCACCAGGCTGCTATTGTCATGTAACGACCCCCGAGAGGCGAGGAGAGAGGGCTACGGGAGGGGGGGGAGAAGACTGCGTTTATTATAATTATAACGCTGTTTATTTTGTTATAGGGTCTTTTAAGATTTTTGTAAACGATATGATTGATATTATATACAGAGCGAAAACCAACGTACTATAATATCTACTTTTTTTAGGTTCGATCATAAACAGCCTATACAACCCTATATGGAATGAAGACCGACATACAAACGGTTCCCACGTAAATTCAGTACAAGGTACAGCTGTTTTTTTTTTTTTAATTTACCGATGGTAATGTATATCGGGGCATTCAGAATGTTCTACTGAACGCGTATGCGTCATTGTGCCTTACACTGAGCAGACTAATTTCAACTACTCGGGCTCAGTATGTGTTACAGTGAGTGTCATCATCATCACCATCATCAGCCTATAATGTTGCCACTGCTGTGACACAGGCCTCCTCTCTATGAGAGGGAGAGGGCTATAATCCACCACGCGGGCCCAGTGCGGGTTGGTAGATGTGGATAGTAGGTGTGGTGTTACTAAAACATTACCTAGCTCACACAACAGCACAGTAGATGTGTGCAGGCTTTGTCATTTGATTTATATTTTTTTATTTATTAAACGAAGTTTTATTATGTGGTTTTTTAATTAATATATCCGCAATGTAGACACAAATGGAAGTATCTTGTAATGCCGCGGTTTCTGGTATCGTGGTAGTGTGCTTTTACCGCAGTTTACAACAACATTATCATACAATACATTACAAGGTGTTGTTTTGCATCCTGCCAGGGCTGCGGGTTGTTCGAAAGAGATACCGCGGCCCTGGAACACAAAGGGCTAAGAAGGAACATGGGTGGGTTTTAGCCAGTCAAGTCTGACACTCCCTCCCGCTCCGCCCAGAGCGGGAGTTGTCATTTGATGATTTCCCACCCGCAAAAAAAAAAAGGTGTTGTTTTGCATTCTCGTCAATTTCAGGAGGTTGTCCTTGAAATAAACTAATCTATGGGAAAATAGGAATGAAAAGAAATAGCCGTTGGGACAGATGTGTTCTTAAGTGGTGACCGCGATTCGTCAAACTTTATAAATTTTAGCAGGGTGGCTGGTGGCAGATAGCTCGGAGTTAGTAAAAGTGGAGTTGAATGGTATGCCTATTGAATGGTATGGACAGGCCTTTGTCCAGATAGGCTGATATTGATGATAAAAATAAATCTCATATATATAATAACAAAAGATTACCCGTATTATTTACGTTGTGCGTTATGATGCGACTACATTTTCCAAAAAACCCATTCAGTTTGTCATCCAAGATTTAGACCATCACATCATTGACTCATGAAACCCTTGTAGAAACTCCATGAAAAATTCAACAGACCTATGTTTTCCATTAGTTTACTTGACAAAAACTTCTACCAAAATTACAGATTAAAAACTATATTGGCCCCGATGAGTAGACTTGAGTCCCTTTTTATAAAAATATCTTGTCATTCTTTTAGGGGCACGTTAGTGAGTCTTTTTCATGATATTCTTGAATCTAGATAATTATTAAGGTCGAGTGTCGAAGTCGGGACAAAATGAGAGAGATGGTGGTGGTGGACCGTTGAATGGCGGCCCCTAGCGGTTTTGTTAAAATCTTGGGGCGAGCAGACGAGCAGATGAAACACTGCAATAGGGGATCGGACTGTGTAAAGAAAACGACATTCTATTTTGTCCGTCAGACAGGTAATACAAAAATATTAGACACGTATTTTTTGTTTTATCAAAATATCAAAAAATTACTTAGTTAAAACTCATTAAAGTTGGATAGTGGGGGCTTACTACGTCACAAGTAGGTATAAAACTTACCTACATGTGACGCCATTTCAACTCAATATATCTCCGTAATTTTATGATCACGTGAAAAAAGAAAAAATACGTGTCCAATACTTTTCAATAAACTACCCGACGGACAAAGAAAAAAAAAATAGGATTGTCCCCGAATACTCACAGAAACTCATTCTAAGGGTGCGGTCAAACCAAGCGGAAACTCTAAAACAGACTGCGTTCACTGGACGTATACAGATGAAACTAAAACTAGAATATCAGTAACGGCCAAAAGATTCCAGATTCAACTATAAAATTAAGAATTAATATCCAAACAAAGATGTATTGAAATTAAGGTAAAATATATTGAACAAAATATTCCTTTTTTACTGTGGGTAACTAGATAAGTACTCACTTTAAAACTCCTGTTTCTTCCAGCTTCGGCATAGCGTTTGAGATGGAGCTGACCGACGATAATTTAGTGACATGATAATTTTGATCTCTGGTTTATCTAATGTGTGTAGGCCGGAAACTTATTAAAACGCAGCGTTTGTATTTGAAATCACTGCCCGTTTACTGTAATATTCTTTTAAATAACCGACAAGGGCGCCGAGTTAATTAAGCTATCCGTTATAATAATCGGTCCCCGTGAGCTCTTACCTTCGCCAGACATTCTCCTTTAAACTACCTTCGCTGGCCACTGAGATCCTTTCTACTATAGTATAAGAAGGGGCAGAAGATCCATCAGATTATGCTATCATCAGCCGACAACAGTTAACTACTAGACATGAGCCTCTTCAATTGGACACCATTCAGCTCGATTTTCAGCAAGGCTTGTCCAGCAACTACCAGCCACACTTCGCTGATTCGCGGTCTCTACTCAAGGATACGTCTATCCAGCGGTCACCGGTTTTAAGGCTATGCCAGACACTATTGAGATAATCGCAAAATGACTATTAGAGAATTCTGCCTGAATAAAAAATCTGATAAATGGGTAATAGGGGTGTCTGATTTTCACTCAAAGCAATGGTTTGCAATAGTCATTAGTTGTTATTGTGTCAGCTTAAGGAATCTCCACATAAATAAAATCGTTGGCAGTAATCGGCCTTTTCGTCATCTGCCTGACCTATGTTGGGGTCAGCTTCCAGTATTACCGGATGCAGCTGAATACCAGTATTTTACATGGAGCGATATGTCTGCCTATCTGCCCTCCAAATCATAATCATCATTTTCCTGTCCTTGTTCCATGTTACTTAGGGTCGGCGCAACACGTTTTTTTCTTCCATTGTCCTCTGTCATCCACCAAGCTATTATTGACTCCTTTTTCGTTCATATCATCCCTCACACAATCCATCCATCGTTTCCTTGGTCCTTCTCTCCGTCTCCATCCATCAACATTTATAGTATTTGTTTTTTTGTCACATGCCTAACCCGTCTCTCCTCATCATACCATGACAGACGATTCCCTTTTAACTTTTCTGTAACTGGCGCATCTTTTAAACTTCCTCTAATATGTATATTGACGTCATAATTACCTGTCTAGATGGCTACCTTTGACGGTTTGCAGGGGTAGGAGGAAGAGAAATCGAGAGCATAGTCGCTTCACATCATGCGAGTTCCGGCCAAACGCAAGCTAAAAAAAAACCGTTCTTTGTATGTTTTTAATTTCGTAAAGCGAGTGAGCCTTCTGAACCTTATGTAGCTAGATGCTCTTTTATACCTTCCTTCATAAATATATAGGCAATCCTTTTTTAAATGACGTCGGACTTTCCAAGAAGAAAATTAAAGGAGAAATGTGTGCATTGTCCTTTTTTGTAAAGATGGCTGTTCTTTAAAAGTGGAAAGAATAATCGTCGGCCCAATTTTTTTGCAAGTTTTTTTTTCTCTTTTTTTGTTTGAAAATGTGTTGATATTTTACGGGCTTATCAGGGAATCTGTGTCAAGTTTTAATATTCAGCTATTAATATTTTTGTTCACGTTGTGGCAGTATATATTTTAATTATCGGTCAGCAGATACCGTTATGTAAATTACAAAACAGCAAAACATTTCATTAAAAAATAAATTGTTAAAAAAAACAATGTTTAAAATATTACTCATTTGGTTTAGAATGTACTGGAATTACTGTAATTTCACAATGAATCTGAGTTAAGTATCTACGAGATACAAAAATTAGCAGAACCTATAAAATATACAACACTTTATTTCAAAACATTTAACATTTTCTACTAAAATAGCATCTTACAAAGATACCCTGACATGAAACACCAGGATAGCATCTTACAAAGAAACCCTGACATCGATAAAATAAAATACAAACAAAAGCCCACTACGCGAACTCCGAATGAACTTACCAAAACAACCATACAAACTTGTAGATAACCCTCATTCAGAAGTTGCATTAAAACTAAACAAGAACAAGACCCAACCCGTCAATACCGCGGGTCGTCGCGACCCCACTGAATAAACAGTAAGTGTATTGGCACCAAACAATGGGGTACGATTCGTCCCCAACTAATTCAGTTTCATCGGTCGGTTGCAAGTGGGCCGTTAGCGGTGGAGGGTTAGATGGATCGCAGGATGGCGGTAAATCGGGGCAGGACGTAAATAGGAGCCAAGTACGGGTGTCAGGATTATTTTCAGGGTTTTTCGTGGTTGAAAGAAAATTCTATCGAGTTTTGGTTTGTATTTGTGAGATGATGGGGAAACCATGTTAACCGTATTCGTTGCCGTTGATTAAAATAATTATGTTTTATTTTAACTTACAGTATCGAGAGACTTGATTTTTGTGCAGATGTTTTGATATAAATAATAAAATTCGTAAATGTGTTATTACATATTTATAAAAACGTTACATATTTATAATAACGTTGTTATTTTTTATTTATGAAAACGTAGAAAGTTTATTAACTTTCTACGTTTTCACAAGCTTATTTACGGATCGATAACAAAAAGTTTTTCTTATTAATTATCTTGAAGTTTCAGTAAGAACGAAGGTTGTGACTTAAGATTTCAAAACGAACTTTGACAGCACATAACTATCTGAGTATCTAAAGAGGTAGACCCTCTATCTCTATATAATATCTCTCATACTTAAGATAATATATAAAAAACTAAAGAATATATCCCAAATAAAAGTCAAGAACCTAATGAAATTAATTACAGCCTACTTTCAAAGACAAATTAATTTCCTACAAAACGAATTATTTTAAGTTCTAAGGTACCACTCAAACTTTTTGTAAACCAAAACATTTTCTTTCAATCAGTTTAAAACCTTAGTCCAAAGCTGTAAGTAATCTTTTTGTGATTTGTTTTAAAAACAAGAGTTCTATCAAAAATGTTTTTCTTTCATTTATATTTTTCTGGAAACCTTTTAAAAGGTAAAACGGTTTTGTAATAAGTGTAAAAATACCCTTCACGAAGCTGAAAGGCACTTGTTATCCTCGTTATTGTGGTTTTTTAGGGTTCCGTACCTCGAAAGGAAAAAACGGAACCCTTATAGGATCACTTTGTTGTCCGTCTGTCTGTCTGTCAAGACCCATTTTCTCAGGAACGCTTGGAGGTATCAAGCTGGAATTTATATCAAATACTCCAGTCTATTGTCCCTTGGAGCTGTCAAAAAATCAAACTTCTAAGCCAAAGCCATCAATAGATACAGCAATTTAAGCCGCATATTTTCAAACTTGCAATTACTCGCAAGGGAATCAAAACCTAGGTAGTTCCAGTCGACCTAGAATCTTGAAATATGGCATGAAGCAATGTTTTATAGCACATATAAAGGAAAAATTCCGAAAACCTTAAATTTTTGTTACATCACATATTTTTGTTTATTCTCTTCAGTAATTTTGGTTTGTACGGAACCCTCGATGCGCGAGTCCGACTCGCACTTGGCCGGTTTTTTTGTTAAAGAACATACCTGTGAACCTTCTAGTAACGTAGATATTGGGGGTCAAAGTTCCAATGTTTTCACAATATTTTTTTTAATAAGAGTTTTTAATGTTGTCACTTTACTCCTCCTCCACGACTCTGTACTATTCATTGCATACATCAGCACAATGTTTTGAGTGAGTTATAATGAGTCCTACCATAAAGTAATTTTTCAGCCCGAAAAAAAAACGTTTCCGTAGCAATCATTTAGCGTAGTTACTTAGTTTGATGAACATAATGTTTGGTTGGCGGTTTCATGAAGGGTCTGTTTTCTTCCTAGTATAATATTATAAAGCGAAAGTTTGTAAGTATGGATGGATGGATGGATGTTTGTTACTCTTTCACGCGAAAACTACTGAACGGATTTGGATGAAATTTGACACAGGGGTAGTTTATAACCTGGATTAACACATATGATTATTTTTATCCCGATATTACAATCCTGTGGGACAGTGATCGAACTCCACGCGTGCAAAGCCGCGGGCATAGGCTAGTCTTCTATGTTAAGCTTAATGGATTCCTTACTGCAGCTCAAAGGATTATCCTTATAAAAAAAACCAAGTGAAAGAATGTAATGGATCATGCACAACATACACCTTCTCCAGGTGTGTTATTTTTGAAAACAAGTTAGATCTTACACCAAGATATTGCTTAATATAAATCTTACCCATTTCCTATCCATCAACATCTGCCTAGCCTTTTCCCAAAATATATTGGGGTCGGCTTCCAGTCGAACCGGATGCAGCTGAGTACCTTTTGCATGAAGCGACTGCCTATCTGGCCTCCACAACCCAGTAACTGAGTAATACGATACCACTTGGTAAGACTGGATGTCAGACTTTTGACTTCTGACTCGTAACGACTGTCAAAGATCTACAAATGACAGCCGGCACCAACGGGTTAACTTGCTTTTCGAGGCACGCAGGAAACTCGGTATGTAATTATGGTCACCAATCCACGGACCAACCTCGGCAAGCACGGTTTAACCTTAAAGATCGACCCGTGCGGCTGTTATTATTTAGCCACAAGCTCCTTCCAGACCTTCCCCACCCAGTTCCTATCCTTACCCAGTTCTTGACCTTACCCAGTTCCTATCCACACAGACTTATTGCCGGATAAATTAGCTTCGAGTCAGTGAAAGGTTTTACTGCGCAAAAGGCATTTTTATTAGGATTTAGGGCATTCGGCGGGTCATAAAAGCTAGGACGTTTATTAGAACGTGTAGCTTATTAGGGTTATTCCTTAATTTCTGACTCACTTAGCTCCCTAATATGCCTTGAAGTGCTCAATTCCAATCGATATCCAATAATTTAGTCGATAGCACCTATCCTTAACAAATGGATTCAAACGGATTGTCAAACTTTCAGGCTTATGACAGTGAAAGTTGGTTTAACTTTCATAGGTATGAGAATATAATTGATGTGAAAACTAAAGTCACCGATAGCGATGAGCAACTGTTTTAGTTTTACTATGAGGTAAAACTAGTTGGTCGCAGGTGTCGGTTACTCATAGAAGATGGATCGATGTACCCCGTGGCTATTTAAAGATTGTGCCCTATAATCAATACTAAATCATGTAATAAATGTGTTATGAATCATAATATGCGTGCCCTTATGTCTTTTCTCTTTTGCCTCTAGGCTGAATGAATTTCCATGAAATTGAGCGTTCTGGTAGACCATAACCCGGACTAGATTTGAACATAGAATACTTTTTATTCCCGTAGTATATTTGAGGTAATATCTGACCTCGGCGTGGTTGAACCGGTGGGAAAAAACGACTATTCATATTTCAAACGAAGCCTTCTGCCGTAGTTCAGCTCAGACTTGTTTATTTTATCAACTTAGTTACGATATTGGATACACTGACATACGCTTAGTTTTTTTGGTAAACCGTTTTGTTTTAGCGTTGTTTATGTAGCAGAAAATTTAGTAGTTGGCGATAGTGGGGAACTTTAGTAAGGTTTTTTTCGTGGTCGAGGACAAAATATAAAGGTTCATTTACTAGGAAGTTGTCGGGGAAGCTCTTTTCCCAGTAATGAGATTATGCAGGATAGCAAGTAATAATTTCAGCACAAAATAATTATTGCTTCTATAATGAAGAAAAACATTTTAACCACCAATTTTAACAGATAAAATAGCCATCGCAATTCGCTGCATTAGAAATCAAGACGACTTTGCTATCTACTCTCTTGGAGTTATCCTTCTAGTTGATTTGCAGGAGCTGATTTGTTCATTATATTTAAGAAACAAAGTCCTAACAAAGTAAACAAACCAACTTTACACAACCTTTGCTACCCTCAACAGCTCCATCAGTTAGCATAACTAGATAAATCTGCCAGCACGACGCAATTGCTTACTTTGCCCGACATTCTGACTCAAGAAGATTGCGATCCTCCCTCGGGAGGGATCTAAACAACCTCCTAACGTAAACCAATTCCAACTATTCTGCGAGCCGCGTGGACCTCATTTCCCTCCAATCGTGAATATTTTTAAAAAGCCACTAAAGAGCTTTAGCGGAGCAACGGAGGCTGTAATAAAATCAAGCCGACTGCCAGCGAGCGGAAAACGTCGCTCAATCGAATTCCATCGCCTCGCTTTTGAAGGAAATTGGGTTGAAACGCCGAGGAGACGTCTAGGAGACGTCGTGAGGAAATGTTCGACCCTTAATTTGTACCGACGATGGCGACGTCGTCGGCGGAGAGTGCGCACAAATCAAATTGCCTCTAATTTAATCAATAACTGCTGCCAAGACTTTATCTCCTCTATTTTAATTATCTAGTGTAAAATTTTAATAAAAAATACGGGAGTACTTCATTTTTACGTAACATAAGCTTGTGTTTCCGAACGAAGCTAAATAATTGTGCCTCAATAATGGTCGTTAACTGCACGGGAAAAATATGTACAAAAACGTTTTTCAAAACGTGCTGAATACAAAACAATATTTTACATTTACCTACAGTTTTCCCTAAACCAATTTAAATTCAGGTCGCTATTTAGGTTTCATAAAAAGTTTTGAAAACAAAAATACTGCGGGAACATATGTGCCCAAAAAAGTAAAGTTCCAACGATTTCGACCTCTAAAATGAAATATGGGTAGCAACATGCCCCTGGCCCGTAACTCGGAGAAATCCCGATGTCAAGGGACGGCACATAAAAAGTTTTTATCATCTTCTGTTAATATATGGCAGCCGTGGCATTACCCTTTGGAAAACATCGGGAAACTTCTCTCACATTAGTCACGCGGAGTTAAAGTGGTGTACTTAGTCCTCCGAGCGCGCCTCGTAGCGGACACATCTAGAATTATCCGTAGCTAGGTCATTGTAATTTGTCTTTTCAGGAGGTGAAATTTTGAGAGAGAATAGTATGAAGATGCTTTTTGCGTCCGTAACTAAGCTTATTTTTTTTAATGCGCTTTTGTATTTGAAATAATAACTTTAAAATGTTTTAAATTTACAAGTTAAAGCTACCTTTGTGTAGCTACATAAAGGTTCAGATTGCGCCAGATTTAGTAAACAGTTTAATAGTGCAATCAACTTAATTTACACTGGTATAAAGTTGGTATTTGTTTAGGTGGAAGTAACATCAGTTGGGAACTAGTATTAGGCTCCAGTTTAGAGCATAGGTACAACTATTACCCGAAAAGTCTCTCTCTCCGTCCATCAACATTTATTTTCATGACTGTTTTAGTCAAACGAGTGCCAACTCTCCTCATCACATGTCCATACCAAGCCAGACTAATAAGTCTACACTGCCTAACACGCCTACGTAAGCCTACACTGCTTTAAACAATGGCTTCAGTTGGCAGCTGTATTTACTACCCAAAACCATTGACCATTGAACAAGTCCATTGACTATTAAGATTTTCTACTCCATTAAGTTTCTCTTCTCGAGTCATATCGGCATAATTGGCCTGAAATCGGTATAATTTCGAGGCCCAAAGTGCTAGAAGGACTGTTTTCCGTGATAATTACTTTAATTTTCTCAATAATGCTTCATTACACAAACCATTGGAGTGGCGTTAGGTAGATACCTACCTATTAGTAGGTATGAACAATCGGGATTATCCTTAGAACATAACAAAACATGGCTCCAGTAATCCCCGAGGCGAACATATTGTACACCGATATTTCGCCAGTTAAGTATTCTTAGAACAGTGGTAAGGGAAAGTTTATAAATAAATATAACATAACATAGTTTTTCTGGGAAAATAATAACAACGATTTATTATTTCTACAAGTTTATCTTTAACGAGTCTTTATATATTTGTTAAATACTTAATCCGTTACTGAAATTCTTTTGGTTAATACTGAAATAACATTTTTTACTGTATAATAAACAATAGCTATTATTGACAAGCCACATTATACAAAGGACTCGTATTTTCATGAACCGACAACATATTGCTCAGCTAAAAGCAGAAGGAAAAAACGCAATTTCAGTACATTTTGAACGAGTACGTAAAAATAATTTTAAATTAATATTTTACTCCTTCTCGTCTTATATAACCTGAATTTAGAATTAAATAGTTTTTTTTTTAACATTTATTTTACATAATATATCCAAATAATTTAGATTTAGGATGATCTTCTTAGTATCATCCTTCTCAATCAATGTTTGTTAAATTATTAAACAAAAAAGAAACATTTATATTGATCGAAAAATCATTATGATATTATGGCACTTACGAACTAATTTGTATGTTAATTTAATAATTAAGTTATCCCGCTTTACGGTAAGTACGTAATAATTATAATTAATGAACGTTATTGGTAATAGTAATTAACTTAGTTTAAATACTGATGGTATTTCATATTAGATGTGTGATAATAATATCGGTTATTCGATTATTTCTTAGATATAACTTTATAATAGCTAGATGGGTACATATAGACACCCTGAAAGCCTGGGTCACAAACAAAATTGATTTATAAGGGTTATGAAAAATATTCGTTAGTTCTTGATTGTTGATGATGATAACTCAGATTGAGTTATACAAGGCTTCAAGACAAATAATAACATTTTGGTCTTGAGTTTTTAACATAAAATAAAAAAGGGGGGGGCGTATTTCCATCCAAAGGTTGCCTGGAAATTATTGCTGTAAGTGATAGACTCTAATGTAACCATAGAATTAGAAGTATTGTAAAGGAGCTGTGGAACAATTTTGGTATTCTATCTTTCTGTTTGGAACATTAGGTATTAAACTTAAGTATCAAAAGGGTTGGCCAGTATTATCGGAAATGGATACAATACAAATTAGTTTTGCAATAACATGTTTGTCTACCACAAAACCACAAAATTACACATTGGAAAACAACCTAATTAATGAACAGTTACCTGATATCCTGAACGTACTAGGATTACAAAAACATGAAGAGATTCTCTATTAGAATGTCATACTCATAAATACATAGACATTATTTCTTGCTCTTCATAAGAACTTAGAAATAAACTATTCGACTAGTTCTAATTTATTAAGAGATAACAATTTCATCAATCACACATCATCAAGTAAATGTTTAGTTCCACACTGCGTGTATCAGATGTGGTCATACCTATTTGAGAATGTGGTACCTACAAACGGCGACCAATTTCACTATACAAAGCCATTTTACGCGGATCTCTCATTGTACAGGAAACCTATACAAAGCTAGGCCACGGTATAGTGGTAATGTATAGCTTGATATGTCGCCGTGTATGCAGACCATCAAACTAAACAACTTTCTTAATGGGACTGTCCCATACAAAATAATCAACTCTCCCATACAAAATTTCAATACCAAAGTAAGTACTAGAAGTTGTTCGGTTCGATGATCACCTCTCTGATACATGCTGTAGCGCCTGTGGCTCTAAAATACTTAAATTTTTGGAATGTTTTGTGACTATTCTGACCATGGACGGAGAGTTAACAAAAACTTTTTGACTGAAATAATTTGAACATTCTTGATTTCTCTTTCTACATATCCCTGTCTCCCTCTAAATCGCTCGAGGATCCTTCAGTGGCGTCATTTCGACGACCTTGGCCGAGATAGGGGGGGCGCTTGGCAGCAGGAGAGGGTTGAACTTGGCGGGCTTGCTGCCAGCACCGACGCGGAGGAGTCCTCTCTTGGCCGCCAGGATCAGTAGCAGAGTTACTGATAGTGTGAATGACAGGATCTGAAATTGAATGGTGAGATGCTTTAGGTCAGACGGGACTTAAGGGAGATCATTCCGTATAGGAATATTAATATTTCCTACTGTTTCTAGAAGAGACTGGAGGGCGTTAGGTACAAACATTTTCTCTAGTTTAGGTTTACCCATGTATAGAATTCGTCTATTGTTACGAGAATAATCATTAGCTATAGTGCACATGACTTGCACAATGTAAATGTGTGTTGCAAACATTGAACGAATCCATAAAATTATCTAACCAGTAAGTACGTGCTTATATTACAATATTTATGTACTACGTTTAGTACGCTTATCTTCAGCAAGTTACTAAACAAAGTCACGTATGAATAAGGTATCTATATTAAGTATCTATAGTAAGGCCTTCCTTAGATACCCAGCAATTTCTAATAATTAAACGATTAAAGTCAATGAATGCCAAGGTTTTCAATCAAAAACATTATCAAAACTCCCTCACTTCACATTTTACAAATACGCTCACTTTTTCAGTAAACTAAGGGTACCCACGAAACTGTTGCAAAAAAATTCAGTGCAAAAGTAAAAAAAACACTTCGACTTCGACACATTACTTGGAACAAGAAGGCAATGTGAGCAAATCGAACCTCATTACTATTCACAACCAATAACATCCTAACCAATGTCTCGAAACAAAGATAACCAAAAAACAATAAAAATGAACACTTAATTTACCGCAGATATCCCGAAAGTGGCAAACACTTCGTATGACATAAACATTTTGCACTATTACTTGTCAAAACACAGCAAAACTAAATAAAAAACGTAAACATTAGGTGCGCACGCGACTGTGCACTCACTAAGAACTGCCAGACTGAGCTGTGACACACAGAAACACTGTGCACAGGTGTGTCATACACAGGCATGGATAAACAAAACGGCAGACTGCTCACATTCCTTGTCAAGCGAGCAAGAGACGGGCTAACGTGAGCTGCAGGAGAGGAAAAGAGACAGAGCATTGGTATTTCCGTCCTTCACTACGTGCTTTGCATTTTTGTGATAAGCATTTCGTAAATGTTTGAAATTGAATTTTTGTCTCAGTCGCCAACGTCATAGTGATATCTCTCAGATACATAGTCTTCAAATCGAATACAGGTTTATACTAAACATGAAGGCACTGTGCTCCATTGTGTCAATAGTAGGAACACAGTACGTGGCATGTCAAGCACGGAGCGGCAACGTCGCACGCATACGTCATCTGTAACAGCTGCGCACGCGCTCACCTTGCGTTTTTTTATCTGCGGTACAGTTATTTTAGTATTTCCTTTGTTTTAAATTCCCGCCCCAGAGTCGCTCCCGCAAGTTAGACATGCTCCACACGTTTTTAGGTAAGAACAAGGAAGGAGGGAACTTTGTTCCATAGAAAACCTTACCATCCATGCACTAGAAGCCAATTTAAAACAAACACTTACCCTTGATCTTGCTAAAAAGACTGTCTGGTCGTTACACACATTTTTACAGATGATAAGAAAATAAAAGCTTTTAATGAAACTTTTCTAACACTTTATTCGTACACGCACTTTAGTTTCGCGCTTGCGAGCCGACAACAAGAACTTCCTGCGGGACTTCTTACCACTCTCTGAACGCGGCACAACACGATATCTCATAATAAGACTGGTTGTCAGACAAGTTGTATGCATACATATAACGTAACACAACATCACGCCTGTAATCCCCAAAGGGTTGGGCAGACCTAATAGTAAACCCACATTTTGGGGGTTGAAAAAACACAATGACACACTTTACCCGAGACCCCATTCTCAGCAGTAGTCCTTGCTACTACTAGAACTGGTTCCTCCGACAACAGCATACTTTAATGAATATGGTAAATATTCGCTTTTCAGTGTTAATGATAGTATTAGTGATCATATCACTTTAAAACCACAAGTGCGCCCAATAAAAATAGAAGTGAGTTAAAAAAACCGGCCAAGTACGAGTCGGACTCGCGCACCGAGGGTTCTGTATAAACCTGTAGGTATATAAATTTACGGTTTTCGCAATTTTTCCTTTATCTATGCTATAAGACGTTGCTTCGTACCAAATTTCAAGATTTTGAATTCACGGGAAGTACCCTGCAGGTTTTGATTCCCTTGCGAGTGTCGAAAATTTGCGGCATAAACGGCTGTATCTTTTGATTGCGTTGGCTTAGAAGTTTGATTTTTTCACAGCTTCAAGGGACAGTAGACCTAAGTATTTGATATAAATTCCAGCTTGATATCTTTACGCGTTCCTGAGAAAAAGGGTCTTGACAGACAGACAGACGGACAACAAAGTGATCCTATAAACCCTCCGTTTATATCCGTTTTTTCCTTTCGAGGTACGGAATCCTAAAAATGTACTATTGTGTGTCTCACGGCTGCGCCAAATAGGCGCAGTTCAGTAAACTGCCGAGCAGCTAGAGCCCGATGCTGGTTTTCAATTGGACCAGTGATGTGATGAACAAGAATTTTGATTTAATTACAAGATTTTCGTTGTCAACTTCAAAAACTCTTCTACTAATATTTAAAATAATCTACTTAATCACTATTTTGGCAATTTTAAATACACATAATCTACTACCGTTACATGCTTATCAGTTTTCTTGTTTTTCATTCAGTTTCTTAGCAACTACATATTGATAGTCTTATCATTATAACCAGTGCTTATCACTGGTAGTGTCACTACCTATTATAATCATTTTTGTTAGTAGATTATACTCATTGGAAACCTCTTCGTTTAGGGAAGTGCAGGAAATCTTGTAATTGTTCCACAAACTGACTCCCAACTTAAATTCAAGTAAAATTTAAAGTCTTTTTTGGACTTCAAATTTGTATTTTTGTGTGAAAATATTTTGTTTTGTTTTAACAATTATTAAATTGAGGTCAGACAGGCAGTCATTCCATTTAAAATACTGGTATTCAGCTGCATCCAGCTAATAGATACAAGGTGTTGTTTTGCATCCTCGTCAAATTCAAGGAGGTAACTATGCTAATGATTCTCGTTCCAAATCAATAATAAAATAAGTAGGTATTTTTTTTTTTCTTATACAGTATGTTAGGTTAAACGAGGGACATATTGAGGGAGGGTATTCAGTATTCGATTCTCGTCCCAAATATGTAAAAAACCTATAACGTATATAGAAGAATTTTTAATGTTTTGTTTAGTGCCTAGATATTTTTGACTGTCCCAAGCCAGGTAAGGTTAAAGTATGAAGGGAAAATGGATTATACCTAAGAGTCATTGACCCTCTTACATGTTCTGCGATAGTATTAAGTCGCTAGCGCAAGGGTGTATACAAGTTGCGTGACATATGCGAAAATTTTGGTATGGTTCTGTCTGTTATTTATCAGTCTTTTTTTTTTGTTTATATTTTTATTAATATCATGTTAGCATGTACTATTATGGGTTTGAATATGTCCCTCGTTTAAACTAACATACTGTATACGGCAATCGGTAAGTTTGAACTACCCGTGTTTTAAAAGCGGCCCGTCTGGTTCTTGCCCTATAACCTCGCTTACACACATACAAACAATCTCAAACGTTTATTCGATAATTTCTCATTACGTAAACCACGTTAAGGGGGTTATTCTGAAATATTAACAAACTTAAACAACCAAAAAAATCAGCGTTTTTTAATAATTAACTAGATACCGTAATTTTAATTGATTATTTATGTCTTTTGTTACCACCTCCTGAAATTTGACGAGGATACAAAACAACGCCTTGTATAATTGAGAAAAAGCTACGCAAATGTTGATTAACTCTACATTTTTTGTGACAGGTTGTGTAATCTTATCTTAATTCTTACTACTATACAAGGTGTTGTTTTGCATCCTCGTCATAATCAGGAGGTTGTCAAAAGACATAAATAATCAATTAAAATTACGGTACCTCGTTAATTATGAATAAACGCTGATTTTTCTGATGGCCAATAATAAGTTTTTTTTTTTTTGTATGCAAAGCTGTCTTGGAATAAATAAATAAATAGCGCCTAAAAATGCATCTGATGATTGTTCACTTTGAAAAAAAAATGTTCCGTCACGTCAAAACATAACATCACGCTTGTAATTCCCGAAGGGTTATACACAGGTATACTTAATTGTAAATCCATATTTTGCCCGACCCGAAAATCGAACCCAGGATCTTATGCTCAGTAGTTGAGCTTGCGACCACTCGACCAACGAGGCAGTCTCACACATAAACCTCACAATGAACGCGCGAACAAACTCGCGGGCAACAGCTAGTTTACTATATTTTGGTTTTGAAGTGAAAGTTAAACTAAATGAAGGAAATTTTGAAGAAACAATGGTTTTGTACGACAACAAAACAATATTAAAATATTGACCAGTATTAATCTAATATTTTTTAGGTGAGGAGCAGTTTGTTCATTTATCTTTATATATAAAAGTCTGCAAGTGAAGCAACCTCTTGGGACCGCTACAACTGTCACAAATTGACAGATAATTGATAGATTCACGTCCCTTGGTCCACTAACATGATTGATACGACTTGATTGCTATTTGATCCAATAAAAATGTGCTAAACTGTTTATTCTGACATCGGAAGGTTTTATTAAACATCCAATGTATTAATCCGTCAAAGCTAACACTTTTGTTATTTGATAGGCTTTTAGGCATTTATAAACCCGATTTCCAGTTTAATACATTATCAGTTAAAAATATTTTTATATAAAGTTTTTATAATAATGAACGCGAATGTACTTCGTTTTTGTGTTGTTGACCGTTAAGGAGTTCCCATATCTGGAGCCAAATCTGGGTTTAGAATCAGGTCATGCTTTTCATAAGAATGTATCTTCAACGAAGCTACAATGAAACCCTGTAGGATAAGGGTGTTACCACACCAATCGATCGATCGTCGATCAATGCCATCGATCGACATCGGTCGACGTTGATCGTTGGACATCGGTCGACGTTGACGATCGGTTGGTGTAGTAAAAAGTATCGATCGACGATCAATCGATGGTGTGCTAACATCCTAAGAGGAAATGGATCTAATTCAGCTTGCAAGATCTAACCTAAACAAACTAAAATTGTAAGATAAACAAAGGTTTAAATAAAATAATTTGATATGGTATGTTGAGCTATTACAGTTCAAGACGTAAATCAAAATTTTTTAGGGAAAAAAATTCGTTTGGCAGAGTTGGAGGAATTGTTGATGTGCATATAAAATTCACGAAAACATCGTGAAGAACATGCCGGTGCATGTCCTAAAACTAAAAATTCGAAGACATGTGACATCTACCAACCCGCACTGGGCCCGAGTGGTGGATTACAACCCACTCCTTCTCATAGAGAAGAGGCCTGCGTCCCAGCAGTGGGAAAATTATAGGCTGATGATGATGATGATATAAAATTATACGTATATTCAACTACGACAGAAGTGGGTGCAGAGGAATTATTTGTGTCAAATTACTTTTCAAAAATAATGAAAAAAACACCGAATAACAAAATACATAATTATGTAATAAAAAAATCTTCTTCTTCTTCTTAATTTATAAAGCGCCCGAGTAAGTCGTGGAAGCCAGGCTTTTGAACAGCGTTGTAGTAGACCCGGATCAATCTGCCAGCGATGACCTGACACGTCTTCTCGTTGATCAGGTGTCTGCGATCTAAGGTTAAGGGACAGGAGTAGCTTCAGTAGGAGCAGGAGCAGGGTCCGCTGTACCAGCAACAGTGGTAGGAACTGGAGCAGGGTCTGCAGTAGCAGCAGCCGTGGTTGGGGCAGCAGTGGTAGTGGCAGCGTTGTACCGCGCTCTGTAGTAGACACGGGCTAGTCTGGCGCTGGCGACGATGCCAGGCCAGGTCTCCTCATTGATCTGGTCCATGTACTGCGGAGGCACCCTGAAGTCGTAGCCGTAGCTCGGCAGCTCCAGGGTGTAGGAGAACGGAATGCCTATGGACTGGAGGAGTAATGATTATTAGTAGGAAGTTGAGCTTTTAGGGGTATGAGGAACTGATATAAAGTTCCTCATCCCCTATTCTTTATATGGCGATACGCAGGAATTTGATTCAAGTTTTTTATTTTAGGCATAGAGGGCTCTATAGTACTTTTTTATATATTTCTACGCCACAAAGCTTCTTCATTCTAGTAATTAGGTCATGTTCTGAACATCACCGCAGTATCTTAGAGTGTCGGGCTGGTCTATAGTCTCCCATTTTGCCAGTTTGTATACACATTCATCCAGAGGTACCATTCAGATATCTTAACGACAGCGGTAAGAAGATGAGTCAAGCTTGATAACCTATTTATATCATATAATTAATAATATTATCAAAGACATCATATACACGATTGTAAGTTTGTTAGACTAGTATTAATCATCATTTTGAATCTGAACACTTCACGTAATTGTATGATTATAAATGGATTAAATGTCTGACGCAGATCGTTGGATATATTTAAATCAGAATAATAATCAAATATAAGTGTTTAATCTAACGTGCTCAATAACACTAGTTATCATTTACATTAATCTTTCAATAATTAATCCTAGTTTTCTTTTAAATAACAGTATATTATTTAATAGTATATATATTTTCAGGGCCATGCTTTAAAAGCATGGCCCTGAAAATGTATTTTATTAAGTATTATCCTTTACACCGGAAACGGGATATTTAACATGTTTACTATGTGTTGTTTTTTTAACGCCATTAAATCGGCAACTCATCAAAACTAAGATTTTAACACTATTAATAACACTTGTAACGGGATATTTAACATGTTTATTATTTGTTTTGAGTTCCGGTTTTTTGCGCTTTTGCAAACGCCATAATCATGGTAAATATCCCGTTACAAGTGTTATTGATAGTGTTAGTGACCATATCAGTTTAAAAAGTTATAAGATTTTAACAGCCTTTATTGACCGCTAGTTTTGGGACTTCGCGCACTTTGCGACCACGACTACGACATGTTGCATGACCGGCCGCTATCTTGAACAAAATTGATCGGATGCCCGGTCGTGCGACCTAATTTTTTTCTTGGTCGGAGCCAAAAGTCATGGTCATGGCCGCGTAGTGTGCATGGTCTCTTATACTGAGCAAGTATCTCTCTCCGCTTTAAGTAAAAATAAGAAGCTGGGTGATTTTCTTCTGTGTTTCAGCTATTATAACAATATGAGCAACTAACCTGTCCATAATCCTGAGCACATCCAGACGTAATGTACATCAAGGTAGCACTGTTCCCCACCAGATAGTAGTTAGCTTGAGCCAGCTTCCTCACATCGATCGCTGCGCCCATGGCTGATCCAACATGGTGCAGCTGAGCAGCATTGGGTGGCAGGCTCTCATCCCCGTAACCAAACGTCACGTACTTCCCAAAACTGTGGATGTCCATGAACAACTGGATCCTGCCTAAGTACTCCTCCATAATGTCTTTTACATTCCTGACCTCCACCTCGGAGAATTCGGAGGTTCCAGGGTAGATGTCCGAGCAAGGGTTTTGGGAGACTCCAATGGTGGCCCAGTCTTTGCCAAAGTTCCGATTGCCGTCTGCTCCATAGCAAGTTGCGTGGTTGGTAGCATTGAATGATCTTGTTTTGCGCCAAAGACGTTGCTGGAAAAAGTGACATTTTGACATTATTTACTTTGGGGAACTTGGAACTTGGGGTTGGGTATCAGCCCTTACTAATAATGCTTTTGCACTTTAGTTTTCTTTGTTATGATGGGGGAACATTTTTTTTAAATAATTCCTGAAAGGTTAACTAATATAGAAGTCTATTGTCCATAGACCCATATTTTGATAGTGCTTGCGTCCACCAGACCAAACAGGCAGTGAAGAACGCTTACATTGGTATGTGTGAACTCATAGCCGTCAGGGTTGAGCAACGGCAGGATGATCCAGTCCACATCGTTCAGCACATCTCTGTCTTCGGCCCTCAGATTCTCAACCAGCCTGTATATGGAGTAGAGGGCAACGGGAGTGGTCACCCACTCACGCGCGTGAATCATCGTGGTCATCACGTAGATAGGCTTGCTCTGGTCTTCGAAGTTGGTGGTTGAAATCTGCGGACGTTAGAAAAAGCGTGTAGTGTGGTATTTTAGGGTGTTAGACGGTGGTTTAGTTAGAAAAGTGTGAATAAAGGATTTTGATAGATGTAATAGCAGCAAAATCGTCTTATTTGTTAAGATTTCTAATTTCTTTGCTTAAATATTGGTTGGCAAAGTTTTGATCAAGAAACTAAATCAAAAATAATCTTTATATACAATATGTTAATAAAACCTTGTCTGATCCGAAAGGGGCATATACCAATGACATTAGAAAATCGAATAAGAAACATAAAATATTCATGATAGTGATATCTTCACTTTCATGAATATTTTATATTGAATCCCAATGTTTGTGCCCAAATTACCACCATTTTCATAAAATTTAACTTTTGAAATTAGAACACAATCTTCGGCATTAGAATGTTCGATCGTCACTTGTTTGTTTATGGCGTCACTAGCTGAGAAGGGACCGGAGTGGTGTCCTGTGTTGCCATGTCGGTTTCCTCATTTTACTACATTTTAATAAACTTATGCAGAGGTATTTTTTTTTACTTGCTATCCAAGTAGGACTACATAAATATAATCTAAACTAGATACCTAATAACACCCTCGCGGATCGGACCGTGTTATTTGAACATATTGTATACACGATGGAAGAGATACCGACGCTAAAATCGTATATAAAAGTCATTACAAACCTTTAAATACTTGATGTTACGCTGTTCGAAACTTTTTTCGGCGTTCACTAGAGTAACCAAGTTAGGATACTGAGCGGCAATTCTATCCAAGTACGCATCAATCTGTGAAACAACCATAATTTTAAGTCTTATTATAGAATGATAATGATAAGCAATCACCAAGTGGACACATTGCTAGGAGAACAGATGACCGATGAGGAAAGAAAGGTTCTCTAGTGTCAATCATGGTACTGATACAGTGGTGTAAGGCCTGTCATGTTCTGCAATAAACGCCTTTTAGCTCATATAATTATGATGAACCAATAAAATAACATAACATCACACCTGTAACCCCCGAAGGGTTAGGCAGAGACGTACCTAATAGTGCACCGATATTTCTCCAGTTATATTTAAGTCCCATGCAATAGCGGGCGAGCCTATTGCCATCAACCGGGCACAAATCTAGACTCCGTGGTACGCTCATGTGGTGTCATCATCATCATCATTATCAGCCCGGAATCACCCACTGCTGGGATAGAGAATTAATCACGGCCCAGCGATCGACACTGTCGAATGCCTTAACGTGATGTGTTAAAGTGGTGTGCTACTGAGAATCTCCTTATGGAAAAATCCAATAACACTTCACCCGACCTGGGAACTTAACCCATGACCTCATGCTTAGTAGTCGCGCTTACGACCACCGGACCAAACGTAAAATATTCAACAGTAACAGGCCATTTATTGAAGCGTTAAAAGCGTTTTCACTAAAACAGGCTGAAACTAAACCAGTGTATCTGTAGCAAATAATAGAAACACGTTCAAAATTTATTAGCTACGTGGCATCGGAAACGTATAACAAATTAGTTCAGAATAACCCGCAAAGCTTTTAACGAACAAATTAATAGATAATGTTCAGTTGTGAACTAGAATTTATTCCGTTTTGGGTTAAATCACGCAAACATCGGATTAGGGGAGTATTAATGAATTTAGTTCGTTTGAGATTTATCACTGAAATTATGAACATGTTACTGAAAACAATAACTAACTGGGTTACTGGGAGCAATTTTGTTGATTAGTGTAATTTACTGAATTAAAACATTTAAAAACACAATTGTAAATGGGAATAATTATAATTTACAAAATAGACATGGTATTTTAGCATAGGAACCACTGAATTTGCATGGCTCGTTCTATAGAGCTTTACCTTTTTACCTCTGAAATAAACAAGAAGCTCAATTTTCTTTCTTTGAACTAAAGAGGTAGCATGCGTAGGCTCAAAACCCACCAGCAGGAGAAAAATCGAAAGACGGAGGCATTTGATCTGCAATGGCACACAACAAGCTCATAATTATAAAAACTGAAGAAAGTAATTTCGACTATTACTCACTTCAGCATATCGCGGGTAGTCTTGGAATATCATCCTGTTCGCCCTCGTAGACCTCCAGGTGGTCATCTGACGGTCGTGCTCCTCGAAGGCTCTACAAAACAAATTGGAAATTATAACTTGGTTACTCAGCGGATCTTTTGCATGTTTTAGGTGCGTCCTAAGTAACACGGACTGAAGATTTATACATACACGGTGAAAATCACCTCATCACGAAGCCGTCAACCAAGCATTCTGTACATGAAACTAAGTAACTTTACGCAAAAATTATTGCTGGGAAACGATTTTTTTTGGAGGTGTAAAATCATGTTTTGTGGTAGAACTCAATGTAACACATTCAAGACATTGTGCTGATTGACGGATTGAATAGTACGGGGGTCGTGGAGGTGTTTAAAGTAAAAACCTTACATTAAAAACTTGTATTTAAAAAATACTTGTCAAAAAGTTGGAACTTTGACCCCAAATATCTCCGTAACTAAAAGGTTCCCAGGTATGGTGTAGAACAAAAAAATTTTCGCAATGACAGGGAGAAGCAGTGCCTTTCGGGTTCGTTAAGAGGTGTTTTACACCCTTTATACATACTTTTTTTAATAGGGGCGGCAAATAAAGAATGCCACCTGCTACGATTCTCACATACTGCTTCTGCGGGTTAGTACGCAACTGATCTCTTTGTAGAACATGACCAACATGGTCAGTAATGCACACTGACCATGTTGTATACCATAGGTCCTTCTACGACGAACACTGAATAGAACTTCATGGCAAGACAGAGCAGTTCATTGAACCAAACGCTCTGGCAACCATCATTCGAAGACCTAACAGAAAGAGAACTAAGACTTACTCAGCTACATCTTCCAAATGCAGAGAGTTATCTACTCCATGAACATGCAAGGCCATCAGGAACTCTGCCTTCTTCTCCGGCTTGACCATGACCTGTGCCTCCCTGATGCCGGCCACGCCGTGCTGCCAGATGTCCAGGTCCAGTTGGTCTTCCAGGTCATGTAGTAGCTTCTGGTCGGATTTGTCACGGACTTGGACATTGTAGACTGAATATCTGTGGAAGTAGCAGGGGTTATATTGGTGAACATTGTTTGATGCTAAAGTCACACATCAAAATTCGTTCGTTTAACTTTTATTTCAATCATCATAAAACCTCTTATTTATTGAACACTTGGGAACTAACTATAAACATAACAACGATTAAAAAGTAATAAATAAAATAACTTAAATTACAGTAAACTATAAAAGGTCGTCAAAAAACTCCTCAACGCTGTCAGCTGAAAAATGAACTCATCAAAATGAATCATTTTTATAAAAATACTCCAAGATAAAACTGATATCAATAATCTCTCAAAAAAACTTGACTTAGGCCGTTCCCATTATAGCCACAACGAGTGTTTCTGTGGTTAACACAGATAGTAGACTTACTTGACCAAGAGATGCCATAATCAGTTTAGAACCTTCCCACTGCATATATACACGAACTCTCTGTGATGATCACGAGAATGCAGTATGATTTGAAAGATGCTATGTCACTGAATTTAATTGTTCCAAAAAAATTACGATTTACTCTAAATATTGAACTTTACCTGAGCTGATGTAATAAATTACACAAACTAAAACGCTTGCTTGGGTTATCTGGTTTAATCCAACTGGGCCACCAGAACTTCTAATGAAAACATTTCCAGAACAATCTATTTATTTATTTATTTATTTAACACTTCAAGTACAATGTACAGAGGCGGACTTAATGCCATGGGCATTTTCTACCAGTCAACCTTTGGGTAATGCAGAGACAAACAGTGGTAGGTGTCTAACTGTAAAAAAATTAGAAATTAATAAGACATACTAAAAAGATATATAAAATACCAAAAAGATATATAAAATACTATAAATTTATAACAAAATACTATAAATATATATCAATATATAAATTATAAAATAAAAGGACCAACAATGAGGACAAACAACAATCTTACCTGGAGTACATGTCATGTTTCCCTGCCGCCACCAGGCCCACCACAGCCACACACAGAACTATCAAGTGCTTCGTATCCATCACCGCGGACTACTGACTTCCTGTCATATGCTTCTGTTATCCAATCAGTTACCAGTATCTTAATCCCTTGCGTTTATCTTGATATTGTGGAATAACCGTGATAATTGTTGTTACCGCGTGTGATTTCGTGGAAATCGGAAATGATTTAAATTCTAACATATGAGATTGCTAATATGAAAATGACAGAGTGCAGTAAGAATAAAGTAAATATTTGTATGAAAAAAAAAACTTCATGTTGTATTTATTGTAAAGGCAAAGCGCGGTCTGAGAATCTGATCCTGAACCACTACGATGAAGTCAGTCTTAGTGCTCATTTACGCAGACGCGGTGCGTCGGGCGTATTTGCCGTTTACGGAGACGCGGCGACCGCTTGTAGCCCAACCACAACCTTCAAGTGTTTGACAACAACTGTCACAGCACGCATTAGAATCATCATCATCATCATCATCAGCCTATAATGTTCCCACTGCTGGGAAACAGGCCTCCTCTCAATGAGAGGTAGTGGGCTGTAATCTACCACGCGGGCCCAGTGCGGGTTTGGTAGATGTCACATGTCTTCGAATTTTTATTTCTTGAACATACCAGTTTCCTCACGATGTTTTCCTTCGCTTTAGAATAGAACATCAAGTAGCCTGGTGGTACTGCGAACGGACTGTGTGTCAGAAATTGCAGGATCAAATCACGGTAAGTAAGAATTTACTTTTTGTGTTTATTTTGTTTTCTTTCATGCTGTAAAATATTCCTTTTTGTAACAAGGTATACTGTTTTATTTTAATACATTATGTATGATTATCAAATCATTACAAAATATGTAATTAAACGCGGCGTCGGCCGCTTACATCTCAAGCAAACAGGCGTAAAACAGCTTCTCCGTGAACGCTCTCATACATCGCCATATTTGAATTTAAATCGGGGCACGCTGCGCACCGCGCTACCCGACGCGCCACATCAGCATATATGAGCCGACACGGTGTCATTTCCGACAATAAGTATTTATAATGACGTTTTTAAACTGACAAGGTCACTAACACTTTCAATAACGGATATTCACCTCAAAAAGCCACCAAACACCAAAAATAGTAAACATGACAAATATCCCGTTTCTAGTGTTATTGATAGTACAATAATTTTGATGATGTAGTTGTCAATTTTTATAAGATACCTAGTAATTTTCTCTCAATAATCTCCTCTATAATATAGTGACGCTAATAAATATCAATTTCCACTTTGGAGCGTTCATAAACTGCGTGCAATATAACAACGCATTCAGAGCGTTGATGGGGCTGCCGCGACACTGTAGTGCCTCAGGTATGTTCGCTGTCGCTCGTGTAGACGGCTTGTAAGCAACAGTGCGTAAGCGTAGCGCGTCTCTGGTGCGCAGGGTGCGCGGCAGCCCCAACAGCGTCCTGATGATGATAGATGACAGGCTCGACTGTCCATACATACAACACTGCAGTGACTTGCACGTCACCTGCAGTCGTCGGCTGTCTACCTAAATTGTGACAGTTAGGTATATTGTGTATGTTTAATTGTGTGTCGTGTATTATTTTTTGGTAATGAATTTTTGTGTATTGAATAATGAGTCCTTGTCACTTTAATAAATAAATGAAATGAATTAAAAATAAACTCAACCTAGTCCATTCATAACATTTCACTATTAATTGAGGCTGAAAGTTCACGCGGTACATAATTCAAACAAACATAATAATTTAAGAGGCTCATTGGTATTAATCTCCGGTCTTCAAAGGCTTCAATTTATCAAATTCAAAGCGTTCGTCCAAACACAAAGTGCTCTCACATTAATGGCATTTGTAAACTAAACTCCAGTTTAATTCTCTTAGCTTCCGAGATTCCTAACTTAGTTACAAACCTTTTGGGCCTTTTAGTAAAGATATTTTAGTATTAAATACTAAATTATAATTATTTAAGGCAAGTTTGAAAGTTATTCAGCGAGCGAATTTTAAATTAGGCTGAGATTTATAACTGATGAAATTCTGAGGATTTAGGTAAAAAAGGTAGGATAGGAAAATTTTGTTTTTTAGCCTGAATTCCAGTTCAGCTTTAGGATTACGTGATGCAGGTAAAAAGGTTCGTTCGTTGGTGGGAGTAATAATATCTCGTAATGGGTAGATTTTGTTTTTTACATTTTTATTTTGAGAAATGTAAAAGGCAGAGAGGCTATTTGACAGGTAGTGGTTACTATATCATGTAAGACTAGCCAGAGCAAAAGGTGTAAATAAAAAGCTTTCATTTGAACAAATAAGCATTATGTATTTACTGGGTTTGAGCATCAAAATAAGCACAGAAATAAATAACTAAAACATTACATTGATAATTATATTAGCAGAATTCACTTTACTTACACAGGTATTACACAGCTCCTTACACTTTCACAGTTCAACCAACACTGCCTTGCTAAAATGGCGCTGCCTCGTGACTTTTTAAATCCCTCCTCTTTACCAGACTAAATAGTCATTTGACATTCTAATATCCGTTAGCGCCATTTTAGCATTTTAAACAAATCAAATGAGTTACTAATTTTACGAAAACAATTGTTCAGTTTAAAATAATACTTAATAATCTTAAAACTACTTATTAATCTATTTAAATAGCTAACATTCGGCCATCCGAAATTTCGTACGTCCTCGTACGGTTGTTTTTTTTTTTTTTTTTTTTTTTACATTACAAAATTTATTTATATAATTTT
The DNA here is from genome assembly GCA_963082945.1 of Cerastis leucographa. Taxonomy (NCBI): domain Eukaryota; kingdom Metazoa; phylum Arthropoda; class Insecta; order Lepidoptera; family Noctuidae; genus Cerastis; species Cerastis leucographa. The sequence continues at coordinate 728,836 of OY720365.1, forward strand.
AAATCAAAATTCACAATACAATGTAACAAATGTTTTTCTCAATATTTTACATAATGCATGCGTATCAATTAACGTCCTTAATGTTACCAACAAGCCTTCTTTAAATCTTAACATCAGTGGCAACTGGCCCCAAATGTCCCGAATACCTCCAGCAACAGGCCCCAATTCGTCCTGAATACCAGTGGCAACAGGCCCCAAATGTCCCGAATACCTCCAGCAACAGGCCCCAATACGTCCTGAATACTTTTGGCAACAGGCCCCAATATGTCCTGAATACCCCTAGCAACAGGCCCCAATTTGTCCTGAATACCAGTGGCAACAGGCCCCAATATGTCCTGAATACCCCTGGCAACAGGCCCCAATTTGTCCTGAATACCAGTGGCAACAGGCCCCAATATGTCCTGAATACCTCTGGCAACAGGCCCCAATGCGTCCTGAATACCAGTGGCAACAGGCCCCAATGCGTCCTGAATACCAGTGGCAACAGGCCCCAATGCGTCCTGAATACCAGTGGCAACAGGCCCCAATATGTCCTGAATACCCCTGGCAACAGGCCCCAATACGTCCTGAATACCAGTGGCAACAGGCCCCAATACGTCCTGAATACCAGTGGCAACAGGCCCCACAAAATTATTCATTACATAGCCATAATCAACAAAAGAAAATCATTGTTTCATCATTATTCATTTACCATTCAGTACTTACACAAAAATCACTATACATAGGTTATTTCCGTATTACCTATCAGAGAAACTTAAATAACTTATTCTGGGTCAGTTTCATCACTGTCTTCACTTAGAGACTCATCGTGTGGTCTGTTAAAATTTAGCCAGGGTTTAATTTTGTCCACCGCCACTACGGCAGAGTATAGTTTGTTGCCCTTTCTAGTCAACGGCGTGTCTACTATTTTAAACCTATCACAATCGTAAATCTCCGTTATTGTGTATGGGCCCTGATATTTGGGTACGAGTTTTCTACTTTGTCCAGTAGCGGGTATTTGCCTTTCTACACTAACTAAATCGCCTACGGCGTACTCATGAGGCGTACATCGTTTTTTATCATAATACTAGCTGTTACCCGCGACTTCGTACGCGTTAGGTTCGCGATTTGCCTAGAATAAGTTTTTTAGTGAGGAGGTTCTTGATTCCAAATTTTTGTTTTGAATTCGTTACCTGATGTCTCCAGTATTAATACACCATCATCTGGCTAGTCTTTTTCCATCTATGTTGGGGTCGGCATTAAGTCCAACCGGATGCAGCTGAATACTTGGATTTTATATGGAAACGACTGCTTATCTGACTTCCACAACCCAGTTAGTACTGGGTTATACGACTGTCATCTTCATCTTCCTGCCCTTGTCCCATGTTACTTGGGGTCGGCGCAACACTTTTTGTTATTCCATGCTCCTCTGTCATTCGTCAAGCTATCATTTACTCCTTTTTCTTTCATATTATTTCTCACACAATCCATTCATCGTTTTCTAGGTCTTCCTCTCCGTCTCTATATCCATCAACATTTATGTTCATCACTTTTTAGTTTACATTATAATCATCTCTGATACACGCAATCTTTTTTCCTTCTGCTTCACAGCCCTGCATTCTGATCGCCTCCTTCCCTTTTACACTACTAAACCGCACCACTGGTGGTGTCGTGATCCATACAATACGACAGGTCTAATCACAGACTTGTATATTTTACCCTTTAACTTGAAGGGCATCCGTGGGTCGCAAGTTATACGACTGTCAAAGATCTACAAATGACAGCCGATACCAACGAATTAGCGTGCTTTCCGTGGCACAATGGAAACTCGGTACGTAATCGGTGGTCTCCATCCATGGACCAACCTAGGCAAACGCAACTTAACCTGAAGATCGACCCTAGCGATCTAAATTGATTTTAAATGATTATTTTTCATTTGAAAGAACTTCTTTCAAGTGTAATCTCCATCTCAATGTTTACAAACCCCTTTTCATTCAGATGGAAAATCATCAAATGACTCCTCTCGCTCTGGGCGGAGCGGAAGGGAGTGTCAGACGACTTGTACTGACTAAAACCCTTCCATGTTCCTTCTTAGACATTTGTGTTCCGGGGCCACGGTATCTCTATCGAACAATCCCGCAGCCCCGGCAGGCATCGGCCCTTGGCTTGCCTTGACCTCTTCCGATTTGCTGACATCTCTTTTAGGCGCGCGTGGAACACGAACGTCCCGTCGCCACGGCCTGTCGTCGTAAGACGGACGGATTATGAGCAAGCCCTTACTCACCATCTACAGACCCGCGTCTACAATGGCCGACGCCCGGGGCGTCTCCCGTGGCGAAGCAAGGCTCTCTCCCTCTCACGTTTCGCCACCGCAGAATGAGGTAACGGCTTCCCATTGCCTCTCGCTCCGCACCTTGGATTGAACCACCGTGTCCTCTGGGCGATCCTCGCAGTGTTAACACCCGGGCGTTTCCTCCCGCCCGGTTCGGTGCAGGAACTTCCCGAAACAACCGGGCCCGGTGAGGACCTGTGGCAGGTGGAACGTGAGGGCGCAATGGCGCCTCTCCAGCCACTTCTTAAAGAGGGGACTTATTACCACTATTATGGCGTGCCCTGACCCCAACAAAAATAAGGGTAGAATTTTCAAAGATAGTAAACATTCATGTGAAAATTACAAATAGCCCACTAAATTCAACATTAAACCCACTTGGGGGTGGAATTTCCAAAAATACCTTTCTACCGTCTAAGCACTGGCGAGATTTTAAAGTTAAATAGTTCAAAAGTAGAAGTAGTTCTTGAGTGATTAATCAGTGAGTAAATAGTATTGCGGTGTCATGTATAAATGAAACTAATATTATGTCCTAAGCCAGATCATACCTGTCTCTCTTGTGGCTTTGATCCAAATTCGTTTAGCTGTTTAGGCGTGAAAAGTTAAAACAGACTGATATATATAGACCGTTTATACTGTATCGTTGGTCTAGTGGTCGGAAACGCTACTACTGTGTATAAGGTCCTTGGTTCGATACACAACGCCGGGCGGTGTTTTATTTGTTTTTTATTTTTCGTTTGATTATAATAAGCTCGACCCTTATTACATGGCACTTAAACATAACTGGCGAAATGTGGGTGTACTAAATGGACACACCTCTGCCAAACCCTTAAGCGATTACAGGCGTGATCTTACGTGACTGCCGTTATTATCTGGTGCTTGCATGGCACCTGTGTCTTTACCAGTTTTCAGCAGAGCTGTCGCACGGGTCGCACCTTTGACCAAGTAATACCTACTTACTTACATGTTAGCGAAATCATTCTAAGATTAACAATGTATTTCTGTGATTTAAAATATTAACGCTGGCGCGACGATATTTATAGGCGTTTGTGAGAGATTGGCTGGTCAAAACATGCGGGGAACCTCAAGCAGCGTTAATAAAGTTTAAGGGGTATGAGGAACAGGGTGTAAAGTTCCTCGATACTCCTTAGAAAAGGAAGGATCCCTGGATCCTCCGACCAGGCAGGTGTTATGTCTGGTGGGCAACTGCCCGATAGTTGTTATCGGGTTTCTCTATATATACTGAAGTCGATGTAAACTTTGCTTGTAGGATATTGATGTTAGTTCCTCCGTAGTGTCGTAGATGGCGCTGTAGTACTTTTTGTAGTATGTTACTTTTTGTGGTCGCTACAAAGTAAACTTATCGGTAACCATATGTTCGAGTCGTTTGGGATTGAAACTTTGATACCGTGGGGTCTGAGTACTCATTGCTCACAGCCTTTTTAACGAAATTGCTACACTCATAGCTTATGATTTCTGAGAACCAAGATCTGGCTTTTGCCAGAGGCTTAGTATTACTATACATCACCCAGGTAATGTGCCAGCCCATGTTTACTTTTGGGCACATTAGGTACCAGTTTTTTTTATAATTTTGTGGGAATGAAATAGATGATTGTTTAACTATTGTTTACATGGGTCAAAATAACTAAAAGGATGTATAAAACTATTTGGTAATGATTAGAAAATCTTAAAGCATTTAAAAAAAAATACAAAATACTTTACAAATTTACGTTACAAAAAAAAACCAGTTGGGGCTCGAACCATGGTCATTCTTGGAAATCATACAGTATTAAAAAACAAAATAAAATATAAAAAGTGAATTTCATACTGGCTCAGGTTTGATCCTGGAACATGCGATTCGAGCGGCCGCTTAACCGTCGGGCTACTTACTTCGGTGACAATTGGTTTAAAATAGCCGTTCTATTCTAATGCTTGTTATGACAATTGTCAGTTGTCAAACAGTTAAGGAGTGCGGACATAATGCAATATTGCTCACCTCCTAAAGTTATTAGCGTGATAATATATAGCCTATGTCCTTCCCCAGGTTTAAATCTATCTCCTTGCCAAATTCCATTAAGATCCGATCAGCCGTTTAGTCGTGAAAAGGTAACAAACAAACAAACTAACAAACAAACAAACAAACAAACAAACAGAGTGACTTTCGCATTTATAATATTAGTATGGATAGTATGGATTCTTTGGCCTTTTGTTGAGACAGTCTTATATGTGAATTTATTTTATCCCTAATTTCAGTAATATCTTGTCCGTCAGCAATATCCGTAACATCTTCAATTAATTCAGAAACTATCTTACTTTCATTTGATCCCGATAATCTTGTTCCAAAAAGAGCCTCCAAGGGAGTGCGATTAATGCCTTTATTAAAAGTATTGTTCATACCCCATTGCACATCTAACAAGTGATCATCCCATTTATTGTCAGCCGTGCCAACACACTTTGCAGTGAGGGCGTCAACAATTGTTTTGTTGTAGCGCTCTACCTGCCCGTTCGCTCTAGGGGTGGCTACAGCATTCAATATATGTTTTATACCCTTCTCAGTCATAAACTTCCTAAAAATCTCACTGGTAAATGAAGTGCCGCGATCCGATATAAGTCGCCTTGGGACTCCAAAAATACCAAAGTACTTACTGAATACTTTTATTGATGTTGAGGATTTTGTATTCTTGACGGGTTTTAAATAGATGTATCGACTATAAGCATCAACAATTACGAGTATGTACATATTTCCTTTACTACTTCGTATAAACGGTCCTACGTGGTCCACATGTATTGTATCAAAGGGAGTAGAGACTTTGTCAATCGGATGCAAATACCCAGGTTTTTTCCCACCCATAGATTTCGAGTAACTACATTCTAAACACGAATCAACGTATTTTTTTTACAAAATTACGCATCCTTTTAAACCAATAATTCGATTTAATTTTATCTAATGTCTTGTCAATAGCAAAATGACCAATATCATCGTGGTTCTGCTTAACTATTTGCCAGCGGACTCCCTTTGGTACAACCCACTTATCCCCAGAGGCCGTTACTCTAAACAATTTATCATGTTTTAATTTGTAATTTGTTTTAATATCTATAATATTATCTAAATTAGGGTCTTTTAATATTCCTACAATTCTTTGTATTTCGCCATCCGAACGTTGTACCGTGGCTAACCAATTATCGTCATTTACGGCCATTACATTAAATTTTAACTGTTCGTCGTTTATTGGATTACGGCTCAGGGCGTCCACGTGAGACATTGATTTTCCTGGACGGTATTCAATGTTAAAATTAAATTCTTGCATTTGTTCCCACCATCGAGCTACCCGCGGAAGCATATCCCTTTTCTGGAAAGTTGCCCTTAAAGAATTGCAATCAGTAATGATCTTAAATTGGATCCCGATTAAATAAACTCTAAATTTATGCAAGGATGACACAACTGCTAAAGTCTCAAGATCATAAGATGAATAATTTTGTTCTTCTGGAGTTGTTTGCCGACTAAAATATGCAACAGGTCTAAGAACACTATCATATTTTTGGAGGAGGATTCCAGCAACGCCAATTTTACAAGCGTCGGTATGTAGTTCTGTTGTTAAACTTGGATCGTATAATGCCAATGTGGGCTTACGCGTTAGTTCAGCCTGCAATTTTCTAAACGGCATTTCTTGATCTGGGCCCCAAACCCATTTGATGTCTTTTCTCAATAAATATGTTAGTGGTTTGGCTATAATAGAGAAGTTGGGAACAAATCTCCTAAAGAAACTAGCTAACCCGAGAAACTGACGAACGTTGTGTTGATTAGTAGGAGTTGGAAACTTCTCTACTGCTTCTATTTTCTTTGATCCAGGTCTTATACCATCAGCGGATATCTCAAACCCTAAGTATTCGACTTGAGGACTAAAGAAATTACATTTGGACAAATTCAATGTGAGACCAGCCTGAGTAAATAACTGTAATATTGATTCTAACCGTGAAATACCCTCTGTAAATGTTTTAGATGGGATAATAATATCGTCTAAGTAAGCCAAAGCCTCTCTATGACGCGCTTTATCTAATATCTGGTTCATTAGCCGTTGAAAGGTCGCAGGAGCGTTGGCAAGACCAAACGGCATTCTGTTGAATTCAAAATGGCCGTCGGGAGTTACGAACGCGGTTTTATGTTTATCCTCTTCTCTAATTTGAATTTTGATAATACCCTGATTTTAAATCTAGAGTTGTATAAAGTTTATGGCCTGCAAGTATATCTAACTGATCATCGATTAAGGGCATCGGATAGTTTTCTTTAATCGTCTTCTTATTCAACGCTCTATAATCTATGCAAAGTCTAAGCTCGCCACTCTTCTTTCTAACAAGCACGATTGGACTAGCATATGCCGATGTTGAATGAACTGTTTGTTTTCCGGACCACCCATAAATAGAAGCGCACTCGTTCACTTTATGTAGCCACATGGTCATAGTCTGTTCTTTTTTTCTGGATCAAATTCTGGTACAGCATTGTTGAGATTCCCTAATTTATGCATAGGATCTTCTCCTTTTAAAGATGATAAAACTTGCAGAAGCTGCGACATGCTTACATTATTATTAGTAAATGACTCACCGGCATCGTTCGGCTGCTGAATGTTGTTCTCTAACTGGTGTGTGGCTGCGTTCGTTCTTGAATTGCATCTTCCATTATTGGGCCGGCTGCATGATCGGCTCCTGGACCGATGGTGGCGCCTATCGCAGACCCGTGACCCGTGCCTTTCCAGGGCCACAGAACGTTGGCGGCACTCGCTTCCTGGTGACTGGGACTGGCTGGTGCACCGATGTGATTGACGACAGCTCCGACTCCTGTACCGCTGTCTTCGGTGAAGTGTTCTGGTATCCTCACGACTCCGGGAGCGTGACTTACGGCTGGAGCCATGACGCCTTTCCCCACTGCATGAGCGCCTCTCTGATCTTCGTTGTGGTGTCCTCACAGCACGGTTGCCTGAAGGTAGCACACGGCTCCGTGATCTCCGCGCACTTCTGTGACGTTCTACAGCGTGAGATTGCTCACGAGGTGACAATTGGCGAACATTTTCCATGATTAACTGCAATAAGAAATCAACGGACAAAGAGTTGCATTTAAAATACACTAAAACTACACATATCTTTGAGAGCTAACAACAAAGATAGACTGAAATAACTGTTTTGTAGGTTAATCAAAGTTTTTAAGCAATAGAGAAGAAAAAAAAAATATGTTTGGAAATAAATCACAGTTAAAGTAGTTGAGGCATAAATCATCCCACTTCTGAAATGTAAGACTAGCCAGAGCAAAAGGTGTAAATAAAAAGCTTTCATTTGAACAAATAAGCATTATGTATTTACTGGGTTTGAGCATCAAAATAAGCACAGAAATAAATAACTAAAACATTACATTGATAATTATATTAGCAGAATTCACTTTACTTACACAGGTATTACACAGCTCCTTACACTTTCACAGTTCAACCAACACTGCCTTGCTAAAATGGCGCTGCCTCGTGACTTTTTAAATCCCTCCTCTTTACCAGACTAAATAGTCATTTGACATTCTAATATCCGTTAGCGCCATTTTAGCATTTTAAACAAATCAAATGAGTTACTAATTTTACGAAAACAATTGTTCAGTTTAAAATAATACTTAATAATCTTAAAACTACTTATTAATCTATTTAAATAGCTAACAATCAGTACCGCGAGTCTGTAAAATTCAGACGACAACTCACATCGCTATCCACTGTCACTTCGCGTAAGGTTCAAAATGACCTTGATTTTGTAGCCAAGGGAGCGTCGAAGTGACGGGGGAATTACCTTACAGAATGCCACTTCTTACGTCATCTCATACTTTATCTGTCAAAATATCCCAGTTAATTTAGTTCAACTCGCTGACACGCTCGTAGTGGTGGCGCTAGTGTAAATTCGAATTACCAACCGGGTTTTTAGAATACCAATCAGGAAACTCACAGCGGATTCAGATTCGAAGTTCTAAGTGAGGTCTTACAGAATCACACCGCAGCTTTTGGATAACTCATCATCTTCATTATTTTTCCCTTCTCCTAATTTATTTGGGGTCAGCTCAGCATGTCTTCTTCTTCCATACTTCTCTATTACTTCTCACCTTTTGGTAACTCTAATATAAATATTGTTAGATTGGCAAGAGCCAACCATGACTGACTATCATGATCATCCAGGCCTCCCTTCACCAAGTTTTTCGTGCGATCTTCTGTATCTCAGCTAACCATGTGGCTGTTGGTCGGCCAACACTTCTTCTACAGTCTCTTTACCATAAAGTATCTACTTGACATGCCATCACCATATCTTGCCAAGTATCCAAAACACCGCCATTCAGAGTCGTCGACAAAGATCTAGCAAACATGTAGTTGGTCGATAGAAAAAGAAATGTGTTACTTGACCAAATGCCAATCTTAGCAACTGCTTATAGAAACACTAAACTTCACTTCAGATCTTTTAAAATACAGCACATCCCTGACCTGCCACCGCGCGCCCATCCATCATTATCAGCAACGTAACACAGGATCCATTAATTAAGGCCCGTTCACATCGGTCGTTAGTTCAAAATTCTCATTACACCGCCCGCTCGCTCGCACTTTGATTGATTTGATTTCGCCGACGTGTACTAACTTTTTAATGGATTTTAATTGCGAAGGTCAATTGGATATGATTGAGGATGTGCTTTTTGTTAACCATATTTATGTGAAACAAGACAAGGGCCTTGACAAAATGGCTTTCAATCTCTATGATAACGATATTGGATAACTCAAGTCATATATTGGTTTGATATAAAGGTTGTGCTTTGAAACTGATTAGCCTCTTTTCATATTGAACGATGAAAACGGCTCCGTCAAAGTTATGACGCGTCTTCCAGCGATTATGTGACAAAGTCCGTGATTGTACTTATATTTTGCGTGCTTTCTGCATATGTCGGTAGTTTAACTAATCTTTAAAAAAAAATGGGTGCAAATACCTTGAGATGTTATATCTTTACTTCATGACCTCTGTACTATTCAAAACATCCATACCTAATAACTATATTTTGAGTACGTTACATTGAGTCCCACCGTAACACGTCAAGTCATTTCGCATCAATCATTATTCCGTAGAGTCTTATTTTGATGTTCAAAATGCCTGGTGAATCGTCCTTTTACACCTTGTACATGTAAAATGAATAAAGAGAATAATAAGAAAAACCATAGGTAAAAATTACCAGTTGACGGAGGAAAACACGTACAACCAAAAAGCCTTTGATGTCATTAAGCAATAAATGCTGGAAACAGCACTGGCGATGAAGTGACGCCAATTATTCGACTTATTCGAACATTATGCCAGTTATTCGAAACGCCTGCAAGTAATTATGCCTGCGAGTGACCGGCACCACTTCATTAAAGTTAATTTATTTTCGCTTTCAATGTTTTATTTACTTTAATCATGTTCTTTTGCACTTGGGTAGGTAATAAATCGCTTGATATTTTGACAATGTTTATTTTTTTATAACATGTTTCATTTCACATGAAAAGGATTTATCCAAATAAACTTTTTCGTATTCGGAAATTTTCAATAATTTGTGAGCGAGATTTTACCAACCCTTTCTTTGCAAGTGAACCATGAAAAGATATTTGAAAACTTGATAAATTGCTTATTTTAAGTTGCGACTAAACCACCCTGTGTTGGCTAAAATTTAGTTTTGCTCACGACTTTATGCTTCACCTGACACTAATGTCTTGTCCAAAATTAAAGTCTATGAACTTAATATCCAAGAATTCAGAATAAAAGTACTTTATCCTTTCCCAAGCAATATCCATGTCAGTTTGACGACACGATTGGCGCAGTGGTTGAACGATTGACTGCAGCGCCGCGTGTCACGGGTTCGATCCCCGGGGTTGAACGACATTCTCAAATCAGATATTCGTCAAATCGGCAATTCGCCAAATTTGATATTGGTCAAAACTGTAATTCGTTAAATCGTATTTTTGTTCAACTACGAAATTTGCCAAATACGCTAATGGTCAAGTCCATGTACCTACAGTAGATGAAAACATGCGTTTTGAATTCACATAACTAACTTGTAGGTACTTACAAAAGGAAAAGTCGCCTGCTGTAGGTTTCTATTTACATCACTAAAATGTATTACCCCGCACGGAACTAATATTTGTACGGCCTGCAGATAGTTGTTCCGGGTCTGGCTGTTTGTGTATGTGAGTTTAAATGTTTGTGAACGCACCCACGATACAGGAGAAATTCAAAGTGTGGGGCAAGGTTTCTTAAAGAAAGAAAGAAAAAGTTTATTCACAATATTTACCAGCACACAAGTAATTTTAAAACAACATTAGTTTGGCTTTCAACTAAGTGTAAAGTTTCGCGTCAATTATGTGCCAACGCTGTCATTTTACTTACAGCGTGCCTCAACTTTGGCAGTAACTGTGTAGAACACATGCCCTATATAGGTAGACACTCTTAAAGGCCAATTTGACTGATACTTTTGAGACGGCAAATGATTTAAATATAAGACCAAATTAGGTATGGTTTTTGACTATCATTAAGGTTCTCCTTAATGATAGTCATCAGGCTCATGGCTCAAAAAAAAAAAAACTCGGTATTAAATGGTGGTCACCCATCCAAAGACTAACCTAGACCAGCGCAGCTGGTCTGGCTTAAGGTGAAGATTGATCTGAGCGGCTGTTATCATTAAATAACAGCCGCTCAGATCAATCTTCACCTTAAGCTGCGCTGGTCTAGGTTAGTCTTTGGATGGGTGACCACCATTTCATACCGAGTTTCCTCCGTGCCTCCAAAAGCAAGTTAAGCCGTTAGTTCCGGCTGTCATTTGTAGATCTTGACAGACATTACAGGTAGTCAGTGGCCGGAAAGTCTAACAACTAGTATGACCAAGAGGTATCGTAATTACCCAGTGCTTACTGGGTTGTGGAGGTCAGATAGGCAGTTCCTCCATGATAAATACTGGTATCTAGCTGCATCCAAGATTGGAAAGAAAGAAAAGAAAGAAAGGAATAAATAATAAATAAATTTCTTTATTGCCGTTTTGCCGAAAAGATTTTGACAAAATTTCACTAGCCAAACAAATTTTAGCAACCTTTTTTTATACCAATGCAATATTTGGAATGATTTGAGTACGCACTTTTTCATTTGGTCAATTTTTACCTGGCAGAATATTGCCAAAGATAATTTCATTATGGCATTTAGTCTTTAATCAAATGATTTATTACAGCAAACAATCTTTAGACCATAAATGCTAGGTCAAAAGATTTGCTGTGACAAAAAATAAAAAGGCAAAAATAAGATTGAATTTGCCTGAAACAATGGTTATATGGAACTTATCTAAAAAAGTTAGGTTAGGTTACAGGGAGCCGGACGCCCGGTGTCACCACTGCCGCACGAGCCGAGCGAGTGCCAGAAACGACTAGAAAAATAATGGAAAAAAGAGATTATTTTTAGCGGGCTATCGAGAACCGAACTAGTTAGACGGGGTTAATTATTAAAAGAAAATTGGTTTGCTTAGGTTAGGTTAGAACCGTGACCTCGCACGAGCCGAGCGAGCGAAGCGAGCGGTGCCACGGTAGCAGCCGGCGAGTGCCAGAAACGACTTCATTATATACAAAGAAATGTGGAAAACACAGTGATAGTGTTTTGCATGACTAACCCACATTGAGCGACATTTATGATTTACCATCTACCCACATTGTAATTTAATTTGTATATTCTGTGCAACTGACATATAGATGCAATTTTTTTGTCATTAACTAAGCAATTGACTGAATAGAAATGGTAAATTTAAAACAGACGATACTAAATATTTGCCTTATTTTATTTTGCGTAAAATGTGTTATTCCAACTGAAATATTTGACTACATGAAAATTGGTAAAAGTACTAGTTGGTAAACAAGTTATTGTTTAAACGTTCACTTGCCAAACATTAGGTTTGCGTTACAATTATTTGTGAAATGATTTTTTGCTAAGTAATAATTGCATTGGCAAATGAAATTATGCGGAAAATTGTTTGGGAAGTGATAATTTGTCAATTTCTTTTCGATGAAACATAGGTAACCCCATAAAAACAGGTTACAGTTTTGTGAGACCCTGGCTCAAGAGCTAGGTTAGAGTACCTGTATTGGGCAAGTTTTATGCGGAAAAAGGTGACAAATTATATTACTTAAAGTTAAGTTTATTAGTTAACATTGACATTACATTTAATTATACACTAAAAGTAAAATTCTTTAATGAAATTAGAACAAAAGCAAGTTAAATACTCTTATTAAATCTATAACAATACGAGTATTCGAATAAAATCAGGATTATAACAAATTCAGTTTAAAAATTGAATAAAAAATTATAATAATTTTAAAATACATATTTTAGTAAAATAAACTTAGAGCAAATTACAATACAGCCAGGATGAAACAAAAATAAATAAGAAATAGTGGGTGCAGGTATGTGAATGTGGGCGTGTAAGAGGGCGTGAGTGTGTGTGGGGATGTGTGTGCGTTTGGGTGTGTGTGAATACCATTTATTTGTGTTCATAGATAAATATATTGATTGCAATACATTTTTAGTTTCGTTGTAGTCCTGTGTCCTGTGTAGAAATAGTAGATTGTTGCATCGAGCGCAAAGTGAGTTATTAATGAGTGTTAAGTTGGTGCCCGAGCGCATACGACGGCATTAAATTAACACGAGTGCATTAATTACTCACTTTACCAAGGTGCGTAATCTACTTTTCTTTCAACTACCGTGACAAAATATACCTACTCATAATAAAAACTCAAGTTAATGAAATTTATCCCGCAACTTTTGCGGCAAAAGGTTATTAACAACTTCATTTGCAGCTGTTTTTTATACTTTCTGGAGTTGAATTCATATCGCTATCGCCTTTCTATTTCCATTTTTTTAATTTTTTTTGGTAATTATGAAGTATCAAAGTTTTACAATGGTACAAAAGGCGCGCGATTTGTTTTTTTTTCAATAAGTCGCTTTTATTCAGCCGATTTTTATTTTCAGTCAGTATCTTTTTGATCTAATGTATACATTTTATATTAAACTTAAGAAAGACATTAAACCTCTGAGGTAAATTTATATCAAAATAAAAAAAACAGTGCAGAAATGGAAAACTGTGCAATAATGAGATTTCATATAACATTTCTGCACTGTTTTGGTTCTAAGCAAAAAATACATCCTTTGTGATCGGTTTTGCAGTGAATAATGATAAACATTACTTCGTAGTTGAAAGAAAACATAATTTATTTGGCACATGCCACAAGTGCACACAAAAAAAAACGAAAGTAAAAAACTTAAATCTAAACAGATAGGAAAAGGCTAGGCAGATGATGATGGTACTATGAATAGACAATACCATAGGTAGGTATTGTCTAAATTATAAACTCGCTTCGTCGCTCGCCATTAATTTATAGTTGCTAGCTCTATTTGCTTATCGCTAATCGTCTGCGGCGACACATGCACATGTGCCTAAATAATACCAGTTATAGCTGGATTTAAATAATCCTTTAAATTTATTATCTTATCACAAACTTATTATTTTGTTTTAATGTCGACAGTGTATTTTTTTTTTGTTTTAGTGACGGCATTTGACATTAATGTTTTAAATCCCACGCTTTGAAATGATAGAATTTAATATGTGGGCTTTCAAATGATATATTTTCACGAAAACAGGGTTTACAAAAAAAGCTTTGATCGCTCATTACAAAGGTATTATTCGAGACCATACATTTAAACATCAAACGCTATAAAAAAATCAAATTACTTTCAGAATTCGCAAAACACAGACTAGATATTATGAAATTAATAAGGCCTGATTTAAACTGGGCGTTTGAACCGCGCGTCTCGACCGCAACAAAAAATGGCCGTGTATAGGTACACCTACAGTACATAGCGGACGCAGAGTCGGGCCAGCAGTTTTATTTATTTAAAAGCCAAAGTTCACCTGGCTCTCAGCGAGATAGCCTTTGTGTAATTTGTCTTGCAAATTGCGGGTAGTCGGAATAAAGTGAACAAAGTTATGCTGGAAATGTATTGTGGAGTGGTTTTATGGGTTTACTACATGTAGATTCGAGTAGATTGCAGGTTAGCTTATTGTGTTAAGGACATGTTTGGTTCAGAAGGAAACAATACAGGGTGGACTTTATTTTGAGATGGGCCAGTAAAGGCAGTACCTTAACCGTTGTGGCTATAGGAAAACGGTCTTAGGAGACTGTCCGAAACTTTTTGGTATGTTTCGATTTGCATTGACCGAATTACTCAAGTCCTCGATTTATTCCCTGACACACAAGAGTCTCCAGAGAAGCATTTTTGGTGAACATAATTCTTGTGTTAAACCAGACTGCGTTACAAAGCGAGCATAATAAACATTGACAAGAAGACTGCAGGGGCTGAAACGAGATTTGGCGGGTCACGTTAGCCACATGCATAATCACCGCTGGGCAAAAGTCTCCACTCAATGGGTGCCTACAGTTGGACGCCGAGGCCAGCCCAGTAATAAACGTGACGCCCTGGACGCATACCGCGGGAGATGGGTGGATGTGGCCCGGGACAAGAGTTCATAGAAAGACGAGTGGAACATGAGGAAGAGAAAAAAAAATAAGGTACCTAGTACACATTAAATTATCTAGGCACTATTTTTGACTTCAAACCCTACTTTCGTTTCCTACATAAAACAAACAGAATGTTGATAGAATAAGAACCCGTCGATCGAAAAAAGAAATCTGAAACAATTCTCTGGACAACTCGGAACACACAAATCGCTGAATTCCAATCAAGACTAAACGCCGACGAGCATTACTTGCCGAGTTACTGCACGCATCCAACTTATCTTATAGTCAGGGGCGACCCTAAAAGGGCGGTACAACGGGTAACCCTATCGAGCCATTGTCCGGTCAGGGCTGTCCGCAGTTCCTATGGCTGCCCCTTGATTATTTAGTAGTCTTCGTCCCTTCCGCCCGGCCAGCCCAGCTAAATATCACACAAGATACATAGGGGTAAAGATACAACCTTTCTCTTCGATATTCTTATTTTGTTATAAAACTTCAATTTTATTTGCGGGGTGACCCTATTTGGTGCCGAAAGTCCGCATTCGTTTTTTTTTTGTTTGGGGATGTTTACGAAATGGTATTCGAATAATATAAAAATAAATATTGGTTGCGTTTTTTTAATAATATTTTGCGTTCTTTGTTTGTTATGGTAATATTCAATATGATTATAGCCTTTGCAAAAAAGCTTCATATTATTCACGTTGCAAACTAAACTGTGACCACAGACGAGAGAGAAGCGGTCTATAATTCTCTCTGGCGGTCTTTTTAGTTGAGTGCAATTAGACAATAAGGTGGAACGAAGTTTATAGTGGTCGGATTTTCATGGGACTTGTTCTATTGAGCTCCTAGAGAAGTAGAGAAGTTAAAAAAAAGTCGATTTTTTTGTTTTTGTTTGTATTCCCTTGGGAAAATTTTGGTTAATGAATAACTTGAAATTCGCCAAATTTATGTTCTGGCAGAATAGTGTGAACGATGCGCATCCATTAAACCCCAATTTGGCCAGTTTCCTTGTTCATTGTGGTCCACTAAATGAATTTTTCAAGAATTTTTGAAAAATTTCTTCAGTTATTTCTAAATTACCGCTTGTGTTTTAGACTAAGTTTTTTTTTTAAATTGGTAATTGATACTTTTAACTGATAACTGGTCGTAAAAATGTTAAAAAGCTACATTTACGAGTGAAGTGACTAAAAATTCATTCGGAAATATCAAGAAATCGTCTATGTAGAAGTTTATTTTTCGCAAAATGTTTCTATGGCGTTAATCGTAAATATTATCCTGAAAATATCCTTATTATATCAGCTATCCACAGAGAAAAAAAAACTAAAAAAAATATTCGGAGATAATCGAATTAAAAAAAAAATATCCTCAGGAAATTAAAAAAAAAAAATCGCGAGTCTCGATTTTTTTTTACTTTCTTCTCTAGGAACTCAATAAAAAAAGTCCCACGAAAATCCGACCAACATAAACTTCGATCCACCTTATGAGTATTTTTCGTCTAATTGCACTCGACTATTTGTTTAAATGTAATTTTGTTAAGTTTTAGGTATATCATGCATGATAAAATTTGGTTTGTAGTCATTTTGAATTTTTCTATTTATTTTTTCTTATTAAATTTTATTTAATTTTCTTCTGGGTATATCGATGGCAATTTTTACTGAATTTGCCCAGAACTAAGCTAAGCGCTACCGCTTGCGTTCATTAATTTCTGTAGTGTGCTGGCCAGCAAAGCAGCATCATCTTAAGAAAGCAACATCTGTTTAAAATGCATGCCAGTATTAACACCTAAATATCATACAACTTTCTACCACCAAACATATGCTGTCCTCGAAACTACTCCTCTCAACGGCCCAGAAACTCAATTCACTAAGCACATTGTCCCAACGAATTTAAAAGCCGATAACTCACCGCCATTAACGACAGCTAAAGAGAAAATATCGGAAAGTTGCCATCAACAAAATTCACAATGTTGAGTGTACAAAGAGTTGCCTCAAACAAAATATCCGTTTCATGACACAGTAAGCCGCGGCTGAACTTTACTCGATTGGATGGTGTTCTAATTATAAGCGATAGCGTTTTGATAAACACTGGGTATTTAATCAACGATGATGCTTTTACTCTGGATAACTTCATATTCATTTATTTTGCATTTCATATTGTAAAAAAGATGTTACAAAGGGTTTAAAGCTAGGTACATAAATATGGACCCTGTAAGGGCACAGCAAAGTAGGAGACTGGGAGAGGGCTTTAATTTTACTAATTAATTGGTATAAAAATAACAAC
The DNA here is from genome assembly GCA_963082945.1 of Cerastis leucographa. Taxonomy (NCBI): domain Eukaryota; kingdom Metazoa; phylum Arthropoda; class Insecta; order Lepidoptera; family Noctuidae; genus Cerastis; species Cerastis leucographa. Next base: position 746,002 of record OY720365.1, read on the forward strand.
AATTAAAAAAACTATTTAGTGTACCTTAATCATATTCCTTTTATTTTAACCGAATTCAAAATGGAGGACGTTCTCAATTCAATTGGTATTTTTGATTGATTACGCTGAGATTTATGATCCGATTTATGTGATTCTTTTTTTTAATAGTTGCGTTTTGGTCCTACAAAAGGAGGCTGGCGAAAACGGACCCAAAGAATCTAAAAATTAACTAAACTCCGTTCCAGTGTAAATATAAAATAATTATAACTACAGTTTTATGAGATATTTATTTTTAAAATATTGAATTTTTAGGACTCGGGAATCAAAAGTTATAAATATTTTCAATTTACTAAAATTAAATAATCGTGCAATTACAAAACGCAACTTTTTTCCGATTACGTTCCAATCCAATGACATGTGTTTTTGCTCAGGGTTTTCTTACTACGAATGGCTGTTCCTCTTAGTTTTTATACATTCTATTATGTCAAAAATTCATAAAAAATAACATGCAAACCTGATATTAAAACGCCAATTAACAATGCAAAAGCATTTAATAAAAATGGAACAATGGCGATTTTATAGTATTTCTTATAAAGGAACGGTATCAATGATGATCGATTGAGTCCCGTCACTACTGTCATTGTCAGATCTGTGATGATCTAGTCCATCGTTATATTTGTATTTTTGTCTGGGATTTTATGTTTATCATTGCGATTTTGTAGATTCTCGACGACTTGGCCTTTACATCTTGAACTGAAGATAATGCACCCTGTCATAGACTACCTACCGCATTCTTCTCTGGATATTGGACAATGAGTTGTTTTTGATTTGGACTTTGATTTAAAATCAAAGTCCAAATCAAAAACAACTCACAACATGCGTTGCGTTAATTTCTTCTTCTCTTACGACTTACGCTCTTACAAAGGTGTCGTCTCTTTGATGGAGGTGCTCAGGGCTTTGAAAAAGTTCAGAGATGGGTGTATCCACGTGATGTAAGTATATTTGTAAAAAAACATGTATTTATATCATAAGTTAAGAACTTATTTAAGATATCTATCTGAACAACAAACTGAGATTCGTTTAGCTTTTATATGTATAAATATATACTGTTGTAATCTTATATTAGGCTCATTCTTACTGTTGCCCTATACTTTATCGGACTAAAACAGTATGCAGTAAAAGACTGGCCGAGGTAGCAGTAGTGTATTTTACTGAGATCTTTCAGTCATCAAAATAGAAGATGGGTGGCTGTCGCATTTTGTCATGAAATATTTATACCTAATATTTATATACCCCTCCACAGGTATCAGAGGTCTTCGACCTCTATATCATCTTTAGACATTTCTGTTTTTCTTTTGTTACTTATGGAACTCTTTATGTTTATTACATTATAGGTGAATTTATTTATTTTAACATAATTAATTAATTCCAGATAACAGGAGACGACTGCCTTTGTCACTCATGCTGGGGGCTGATAAGCTGCGACCCTGAAAATGAAACCCGACAGCAACTTGGCCATCGTAACGTCTGTGTTGCATAAAATAAAAACTATGTAAAAATACCAAAAAATAAGATTTATTACTCATACTTTTTTTATTCAACAAACCCTGCTTTTCAATAGCTGTACATAGCTAGTCAGCTCTGGCTGTTATAATTTATGTAAAACAATATTATCTTGTCTCAGCGTAATAAGAATCGTTTTACTTGACTATAATTCGCTTATAGATCAAAATCGTAACGACATAGTTTTAATAGTGATTGAACTAATTACAGGGTTGGTAATCAGTTTAGTCTCTAGCTGCAGTCTAGCAGTTTTATGATTCATCAATTAGGTACAGGCAATGAAGTAAAAATTCTGGTTTTGGCTTATGACAAGAAGCAAAACACGTAAAGTCAGAACTAAAACTGCGAGGGAAATACAGTAGTTCGAATCTTCCTTTATGAGTCGTCTTATGTACTATTATATTTTGATTAATCTTATTTACGGAGACATTCCACTGTTAAAAACCTTAGTCGTAAGATTTTTAGGTTATCTTGTAAATAGACGTATATCTCTTTTCTCCCAACTTTTCAGTCTTACTTTCCATTTACTTTTCTGATAGTCTTTAGTCGTTTTATAACTATGTATAAGTTGCTATAGTGAACGCTACCTCTAAGAGTGGGTCCCAAAATACATGTAGTCTCGCCCGTGTCCTTTGTATGCGTTTGGTCCCAAAATAATTTACTAATGAATTGTTAAAATTTTTGATTTCAGGTAATTTATTATGAAATTTTATTGAGAGTGAGAGCAGCGGTGGCCCAGTAGTGGCAGCCCCGACTTACGAGCAGTAAGCCCTAGGTTCGAACCCAGACAGGCGCATTACTTTGTGTAATTTATTTCATCATCGTTGCTCTCAAAAACGGTGAAGGAAAACATCGTGAGGAAACCGGCATCTCCTAGAACCAAAAATTCGAAGACATGTGACATCTAGCAACCCGCACTGGGCCTGCGTAGTGGATTACAGCCCACTCCCTCTCATAGAGAGGAGGCCTGTGTCCCAGCAGTGGGAACATTATAGGCTGATGATGATGATGATTATGAAATTTTATTGACATGGCTAGGGCACTTGTTGAGTGCATTTTTAGCTTAGAACTTGGTAGGTTTAGTCTGTTTCTATGACGTAACACTACACGAGAAAATATAAGTCAAGAAACACATATATTATCTTGACTGTATATTTTCTTGTGTAGTGTAAAAGTGTGGGTACTTTCAAACTTACATAAGAATTCTTTTATTTTCACTTTTTGTGCAGAAGTAATAAAATTAAGTGACGACGTCATGTTTACCAGCGAGTTTTAAAGTTCATTATTATAATTAAGTTTAAAGTTAATTTTGAACGCAGTGTAACCCCGACTGCGACTTGAGAGTTGGACCTCAAAGTTAACTTGTCACAGTCGACTAAGCGCTCATTGACTAATTAATTGACATAATCAAATATCTTTGAATAATACGGTAATTATTATCTTTCAAAGGTGCACATCGACAGTCATCAGAAACCAAAGTGGAATACAAAATTAATTTACTAAAACATGAAGTATTATTTGGACCAACACCTAAGTAAAACAATTGAATGTAAATAGACTCGTGAATTCGTGATTTTTGGTAAACCAAATATCGTCTGAGATCTGTCTGAGCCTCCTCCAATTGAATTGTTTCAAAACAAAAACCGCTTAGAATGGATGACTGGATCGGATGTATCGCGATTATTTGTTGAAAACGTTCTATTTTCCAAACTTATGCCTATGCAATGGAGAATGCGAAAACGGGAGCGGTTTTCGTTTTTTGAAGTGAAACTTCTTATTTGACTTCAAGCAAGTTTAACGCTACCATGGAGGGGGAATATTTTCTAAAACTTACTAAGAGATGGCAGTATTACAAGATTTGTGAAGACTACATAGTTCTACTAGGTACGCAAGATGGCGTGCAAAAAGTCATGCATTCGACTCTTCGGTGTGACCAGCCTTCGCTCAATTTCCATGAGTAGAATTACCTCGATAAACTTATGTAATAATTATGAAGTAAAAATAATACTACAAGAAAACAACAAAATATTATTTAGAAGCTCAATAAAATAACGAGGGTGAATGCGTGGCACTCGAACGCATGCGTGTAGTATTACGAAGTTTCACTTCTTCCGCGCGGAAGGACTCCACGCACAATTTTTTTGTTATGTAAGTAGTACGAAATATAAGCAGGTTCTGCTTTTTCTTACTCTTTTTTTTTGTGAATGGCATCTCGCAGTTCAACCTATAAGGTCGTCTGCTTAACTGGACTATCCTGTGGGTGCCTTTAGAGTAAGGCTTCCAGCCAGGGCATAAAAACTTGCAAACTAAGCGACTGCACACTAAGGGCACCCCCTGTGGGCGGCTTAGGGCATGTGGACAGGCTGGATCTGAATGGTATCATTAATTAGGGGCTGATATAAAACTACAGGCACACCATCGCGGGCTGGCTCGAGCGAGAGACGGGGAGGGCATGGACCGGGACGTCGCGACGGACCTCGACGGCGAGGTCGGAAAGACGGCGGTTTGAGTCGGAATTCCTTACTCTTGTAGTGCGACCTCGCTTTATACCTATTACGTACGCTTTCTATGTGGCCTAAGTTTAAGAAAAAGAAGATAAGAAATCGAAACAGTCGTCTTCTAGCCATTTGTTCTCAATCTATTGCCGTTCGCAGTGTTCAAGACACAATAAATTAGCCTTCGACAGCAAAATAAATGAAACTACGAAGCTGAGGAGTCAAATAGAGTGGAATAATAGACGCCTGTTAGTCAGGGAGCGTCGACAACAGGTTGAAGAGATCTTTGGGAGACTCATTTTTGCTATGATCGTTGTTTATTTATGTTTGCGAGTCACTTGTTATAATATTTTCTAATCAGAATCGAGAATACGGCAGTGTAACATGTACGATTGCAACAAAAAGGGCAATCCTAAAATGTTATAGTATTTTGCTTTGTTTGTTCTTATGTAACCTTATCACATTTATGTGTAATTTTTTACAATTTTTTATGACTTTATAGGTGTATTGTTTTTAAAATCATTACGGCTAGAAATGACGCACACTAATATTTTTTCCTGTATTGTGGGCGCGTTTACAAACATTTAAACTCACATACACAAAAAGCCAGACCCAGAACAACTATCTGTAGGCCTTACAAATATTTGTTCCCTGTGGGGATCAATCCCGCGACACGCAACGCAGCAGTCAATCGCTTAGCCACTGTGCCAATGGTGCCGTGACATTGTACACACGGTGACACATGCATCAAGCTTTAAATTTCCAGTATAACATGGCCTCGCTTTGTATAGATACAACGAGAGATCCGCATAAACTGGTTTTTTATAGCTTAATTGTTCGCCATGCGTACGTATTCTTAAGCCACGACCATCATTGGCACGGTGATTATCCAAAAACGCTAATACGCCTGACTTACGCCAGTATAATCGTTTCGTCGAACTTCAAACTTGAGCGAAAGTCGACAATTTTTCAATCGAAATATTTGACCCTTCCTTGTCGAGGCTGCAATAAAGAAGAGCGAGCCTCTCGCATTGATTGCTGTATTATTCCAAATGACTCAAAAGGATAAGTTTTAAAAGTCTGCGGATGAAGCTCAATGGATTGTGATCAAACGCGTTTTTAATTATGAAATGATTATGAAAGTATTTTGCTCTGCAATTTTGAATAAAAGAGGTGCGCTTTAATTGCCTAAAAAGGGACTTTATTTCGCCTTTTAAAAGGTCTGTGTTCTAAGGCATAACCAGTGTATAAAGATACCACCACCGTGCCACAGGTTCCCTCATTCTGAGCGGGTCATCCACCATGCTTGCCCTGTGCGGGTACTGGATTTTCAATTTTTATTTCTAAGAAAACGCTTTTTCAATAAGTACCTCCTTCTACTCTTATTCATTTCTTGGTTGATTTCTTCTTATTTGCGTAGAAGAGAACACTTAGTTAAGCCGTAGTCTTCACTTAAACCTCTACATATCCACCAGCTTATCAAACGAGTTGTTAATCTTAATTTATTGTCGACAACAAACAGAAGGACATTAACCATGTTTTTTCACACCTCATAACCGCTTGTCCTAATACAGTCATCTAGAGAAAGGGTCATCTTTTCCTCGTCCACCACACGTCTAGCCACAATCACAGTAACCCTCAAACTATAACTCAAACAGCCTATAAACAGTCCCCAAAATCATTTAACCCATAGCTGCCATATCTGACCGCACCCCATAACGGGTCAAAACGGGTCAATTTACCCTCTCAAACGGACTATCTTGACCACACAAACTTGCTCAAAACGTTGATTTTGAGCAAGTTTGTGATGGTACATAGTTGTAGTTTAGGAGGCTGTGTTATTGTAGACATCAACCACATTGATAATAGTAAATTGTTTGAAGTTCTATGATTGAATTACTTTGAGGTATGTTTGAGAGATGAAGTTCAAGATCTTGGTAAATATTTTACTCTTGATTGCGAAAATACTTGATTTTTGATCGACAGGTAGCTTGATTTTTAGCTTAGACTTCTTTATTTTTTATACACATAATATTTACAGCAATTTCTATACATATCATAACATCTCACTTGCATGCCCGATTGGATATAGGCACATTTCGGTATTCTCCTTTCTAGTTGTCTGAAAGAGTCAAATAAAATCTTATTGTGTTAACCAATACTAGACCTCCGCCTGAGTTCGCCTTAGCAATAAATTCTTGATGAGAAATCACAGATTAGGTTAATGTTTGAGCAAAATTATCTCTATTCAATGATTAAACATGTTATATCCAATTTAGATAATTGCGATACAAGAGCCGCCTACACGAGCGTCTATACTGAAGTGGCCAATCAAAGTTGACTGTTTGTAAACTTTTAAGTTTGTAGAAATAAGTCGTTGTATACTGCCTTGTCAAGCCCCTGCTGGGCATGAAGTCCAATTGCCAAGTAAAAGCGATTTCCGGGGCAATTACCAGGTTAAAGTGATAAGGAGTTATGCCATCAGGAATATCACAGAAGCAGCCACGGAACCTGCCCCCGTATTCACAAAAACTCGGATAAGATTTCGATTCGATAAGTCCTATGTCTATCTCTCTCGCTTTCGTAATGCCAAAACAAGATAGACATATGACTTATCGAATCGAAATCGAATCCGAAGGTTTGTGAATAGGGGGCCAGGTTTGTGCCTGGTTGATATGCTCGCCCCCTATTACAAGGGACTTAAAACCTAACGGGCAAATGTGGATGTACTATTAGCAATAACTCTGCCTAACCTTTCGAGGGTGACAATATGTCTGACTTTTATATTACGTGTCACAGCCCACAAGAGTAGAAAGCAATCAAAAATTAACTGTCCATAAACCTTCCAATCGTTTACCTGCCTGATCCCGTAAGCCACACTACCCAGAAGTGGCCACAGCGTTGAACTTTTGACTGTGTTTCATTTGGCATTTAGATTTCTACTTGCTATAATAATAGTTGATTTAGAAATTTACTCAAGCAGAAAGCATAGATAGACACAGGCAGGAAGTACAGAATGCCACCTACTGCGATCTTACATCGGTACTTATTTCGATTGGTCCACAACAAACATACAGTCAAGCGCATTTAATCTGTTTTATACTTTCTGTATATTGTAAACAAAACCTCAATAACCATTCTTCTCTCTCCGTCTCGGCCTTGACTAAACTACTTTAGGTCCACAACGAGTAACGTTAACATTCAGCCGCATCTTTCACGCTATAAATAACAACTACAATAGGAACAAAAGTAACCCATTCCACGAAAAAAACCGTAAAACGCTAGTTTTCTTTGTAAAATATTTAAATTTTTCACATTTCAGACGTCGTCGCTGAGTTATTTGGTCGCTTTGTTCGGTGCTGTCCCCGCGCACCGCCCCCCCCCCCCCGGCGATCCGTTTCACGCTAATTTATTGATACAACAGGTTTCCCTGCGGTTTTACTTGGAATAGTTGCTGGATTTTTACGTTTTAAAATACTTTGCTACGTTTAAGGGCTTTGCTCGGTTACAGTACGTGGTTAATATTTAAAATAGACCTAAGAACGTACACAGCACAAACAATGTCCTTTCCTTAATTGCACCTTCCAATAAGGTGCAATTAATGTTCAAAAAATAAGGCATGGGTTCTTGGGTGGTGCAAAATACCACGTTTGAAAACAAATACTTTGTTAATTTATTAATTGAATTCAATTTTAACAGCTAAATAATGTTGTACGAATATTATATTTCTTAAATTATTGAATGGACGAAAGTTTGCAACCAGTCTTACTTAACGGTATCTTACCTGGTTAACCTGGAAACTGACCGCAATATATTAAAGAAAAGCTAAGCAGATGATGATTTATTGAATAGACGCGTGGGCATAAAATAACAGGAAGCCAATATCGTCTTCCCTCAATATTACATAGTCACCATAGTTTTTACTCACTGGGTTGTGGAGGTCAGAAAGCCAGTCGCTCCATGTAAAATACTGGTAGTCAGCTGCATCCGGTAAGACTGGAGGCGACCCCAATAAAGTTGGGAAAAGGCTAGGCAGATGATGAGTTCTTACTAACAGACAGAAGAGACTGCCATACGCCTAATCCTATAATGTTCATCATTTCCCAACCCCACATCTGGGGCGTTCCAAACAAGAAACTACACAGTACAAACAGCCTGTATCATTTAACTATTATAGCTCGTACAAATCCGGCAGAGTTGAGGCTAATAGAGTTTCAAACGATTAATATTCATAAGAGGGTGTGTGTATGTGATTTGTGTCTGTAATGGCTGGTTCGAGGAGTACGGTTCATAGAATCTTGTGTATGTGACAAAATGTGCGGGGATTAGCCCCTATTCTATCGGCCAACAATAATTATGATAATAGACATTTATGCTACTGCATCTGTTTTGATGATGTTCTTATGTTCATATCATTTAGCTAGTTACTACTGATAGCCAATATTACCCCACCGCTGGGCAAAGGGACACCCCATGACTTCCATTTTTTTCATTCCAGGGCTAATGGGGGAAACTGGTCGTTGGGTCCAGTTCATCCCGTCATCTTCTGCGAGGCTTGCTGAGTCGTCTTTTAAAACTATCATTGTTATTTTTTTAATATTATTACCGTGACGGCGGCGAAGGTGGCGTGACCATCTGATCATGTTTTGGGGCCAACATGGCCAGAGATCGCACAGGACAGAGAGGTATAGAAGGAGAAAGGGGAGGCCTTTGCCCAGCAATGGGAAACCAGGTGGGCTAGAAAAATATAGTTAAAGTAAAGGTTTGGTACAAGTGGTACGGACATATTGCAGATGCAGCTCCGAACACCGGACTTACAGATAATTTACTGAAGTATCTGTCGATGTGCTGTGTCCGCCAGTTCTGACAGATAGAGTCAACCTTGGCCATGAGATTCTAGAAGTAAATATCGGTTTACTCCCCTCTCATAGAATGTCAGCGGGTATCCTACCCGGGTGGAACGGTTATGGACCAAATTGGCTGATAAATAGAAAAAAATATCATAAATTTTATTAACTACCGCCAATAACAACATTGATTTACCAATATAATAGATAGTTATTCCGAAAATAAGTACGGAACCATAACCATAGCATTAAAAATACGAGGAACCACAAAAATCTTCTTTTATTGCAGACATTATACTTTTATGTGTTGGCATCAACAGATTCATGCAATTTTCTGCTGCCCGCGAATATTTTACAAAGATATAAAAGCCTGGAAACTAATCTTACAGCGTTTTCTAACGTGGATTCCTGAAAATCAACCATAAATAAATGGAGTTAGAGTGCATTTTTCTTTCAAGGATGAAATAATAAATTTATATAAGCACCTTAGGAGCGGTGAAGAAAGTTATAAACCATCATTACGGTGTTATTCGCTTCGTCTCATCAATCCGCGAACTTTGATTCGTTCTAGCCACTTATTTGACATACGACAAAGTCAATTTCGTAAGCCAATATTTTTTGCGATGCCAGATTATTATTTTTTCCGGCTTTTCCTCAAGCGCGTAAGGATCTGATTCAGAGCTATAGAGTATTATTGATATTTTATTTAAGACCGCCCGTTATGTCTGCCTATGTAAAATTCCTACATTTTATCCTTAAAATGTTTTTGGTTATAATATGATTTTTGATTGTTATATTATAACTCTTATAATAGTCCAACGTTTGGATTACTGGCTAACAACAGTTCAGTAGTTCGATTCTATTACCAACAATTATTTGTAGATTATATAGGTTGATATACGTTGGTTTCATGTACTTATAAATAACTAGTTAAGTTAATAAACCAACAGGTGAGTAGGTAGTGAGATGCCGACTAATAGAAAAATATGGAAGAGGAAGACCCGCTACGCCGACTCTAATTAAATTGAGAAAATGTCAGGAGAACAATGACAAAAATAATCATGATGATTCCTGTTTCAGAAACCACACTATTACATTTTAATCCTGAAACTATTAGAAATCCTACAAATAGCAATGGGATATATTATCATGCAAATCCACAATTCCACAAACATATTAAGCCCCTAAATAACATCAATTATGGTACTGCTCTATTGCAGTTATTGCGGTAATATACTATTATAAATGTTTTATTATGATTACTGGCTTTATTAGTAGAGATATACGAGTATATCTAGCGTGGGCTTGTGCGTGCCTCATTCGGTTACAGCTTGGCATTGAGCCAGGGAAAAGGGGTTGATGGTATAAGGCAGGCATATAGTACAGAAGGACTAAGCAGAACAAGTCATCATAATATCTGCCTCGCCTTTTCCCAAACTATCTTGGGGTCGGATTCCAGTCTAACCGGATGCAACTGAGTACCAGTATTTTACATGAAGTGACTGCCTATCTGACCTCCACAAACCAGTAACTGGTTAATACGATACCCCTTGATAAGACTGGATGTCAGACTTTTGGCTTCTGACAACTCGTAACTACAGTCAAAGATCTACAAATGACAGCCGGGACCAATGGCTTAACTTGCTTTCCGAGGCACGGAGGAAGCTCGGTATAAAATTATGGTCACCTTTATGGCTTAACCTTAAAGTTTGACCCGTGCGGCTGTTATTATTTAGCCACGAGCTCCTAACTTCACCAGAATAAGTACGAGGTAGTTAAGAAGAACGTGGAGAAAACATACTGGTAGCGTTCCAGTTCCTAGTATGCAAGTAGGATACTTGTAGCGTGAGCAGAGCTGGCACAGTGATAATGACTTATCAAGACGTGGATTGAAAGCTGAAGTCCGCGTGTAGTCATATTACTTTTCGTAAACTATTTCATCACCATGTTCTCAAAACGGTAAATGAAATCATCGTGAAGAAACGTGTCCTTGAACCTAAAATCGAAGACATGTGAAATCTAGTTTGGGGCTCACTAGCAACAACATTATGTTAACTAGTTTTAGGCAATATTTTAAGCCATCTTTAAACATCTATTATACAGTATGTTAGGTTAAACGAGGGACATATTGAGGGAGGGTATTCAGTATTCGATTCTCGTCCCAAATATGTAAAAAACCTATAACGTATATAGAAGAATTTTTTATGTTTTGTTTAGTGCCTAGATATTTTGGACTGTCCTAAGCCAGGTAAGTTTAAAGTATGAATGGAAAATGGATTATACCTAAGAGTCATTGACCCGCTCACATGTTCTGCGATAGTATTAAGTCGCTAGCGCAAGGGTGTATACACGTTGCGTGACATTTGCGAAAATTTTGGTATGGTTCTGTCTGTTATTTATCAGTGTTTTTTTTTTGTTTATATTTTTATTAGTATCATGTTAGCATGTACTATTATGGGTTTGAATATGTCTCTCGTTTAAACTAACATACTGTATATAATTATACCTGCTTATGTATTACCAGGATAGTAAACAATTTACTCCTTCTATCCTGCACTGGGCATATGACCCTCTTTCGCTTTGTCCCAGCGGTGGGAACATAGTCAGCTTATTGTATGGTACTGAGTGGTATTACTGATCTGTATTGTGCGGTAATTTGTATAAATGCATGTTTTTATAACCAGCATTCTGTCAGTTAACGGCCGTCTATGTTTATAGCGGTGTCAGTCCGATGTTCCAAGTTAATTAACTTTAAAGGGGATGCAATTTTTATTTTTTGTTTATTATTGGTGTAAAACTATTTCAACGAAACGGAAAGGCAATTATTCTTCTCTTCATTGAGATATATATATTTTATTTAAAGACTATAACCTGGCAAGCTTCTAGTTACGGAGATATTGGGGGTCGAAGTTTAGACTTTTCACAAGTTTTTTTTTTTAATCATCATCATCAGCCTACCGCAGTCCACTGCTGGACATAGGCCTCTTCAATCGCTCGCCACTTAACCCGATTCTCGGCAACTCTCATCCAGTTAGCTACCAGCTACCCTGCTAAGATCGTCGCTCCACCGAGCCTGAGGGCGTCCCACCTTACGCTTGCCGATTCGCGGTCTCCACTCAAGAACACGTCTACCCCAACTGTCATCGGTTCTACCGGCTAGTTTGGCCGGCCCATTGCCACTTCAGCTAACATAATCTGTAGGTTATGTCGACTACTCTGGTTCTCTGTCGGATCATCTCGTTCCGGATGCAGATGAGTATTTTTTTTAATACAAGTTTTTAATGTTATAACTTTACTTTAAATACATTCATTTCACACTTACTATTCAATGCATCCATTAGCTCAATGTTTTGAGTGTGTTTCATTGAGTTATACCGTAAATCGTGATTTTTAACCTTAAAATATTTTTTGCGTACAGTTACTTAGTTTGATGTACTGAATGCTTGTTTGATGGCTTCGTGAATGGTCCGTCTACACGTTGTATAAGTTGTAGACTTATACAACGTTAAAAGGTTCATTAGTTTACCAGGTCATGACTACCCCAACAACAGACCTCCAATCGAAGAACTCCTTGTAAGGACTCCTCTTCTGCGCCATGATGTACACGTGCGCTGGCAGCATCATCTGCAGAGCCCCAAGGTTGCACAGCTCAGCGTCTACGAAGGTTTTGGAGATCACCTGGCTTGCTGTATAAGGTTCGGTGTACAACAGAAGAAGTACTCACGACATTACTCGCCGAAGTAGAGTACACCTATTGAGTAGTCCTATTTCGTCCTTTCTACACACTGTGTCTACATTTCCAATCCAACTTTCCACTCGCAGGTCTGCTGGAAGAAATTTCTTTTGAAATAAGCAGTACCTTTGTGCTCTACTATCTTAATGTACTGTTCTTTTAAGTATTTTGTGTGTGCATAAATAAATAAATAAATAAATACACCGTCAACAGTCGTCCGCTAACTCATGTCTCAGTTAGCCCGGAAGATCCAGAAGCTCTCACCCCTAACCATTTCCTGATAGGGGGGCCAGGGCGAGTGCCACAGCTAGGCACATTCACCGAGCAAGTCACCATCTCACGATCCAGCTGGCGAGCTGCGGAGAGGCTATGCCGACGTCTTCTGGCTACGCTGGGTGAAGGAGTATCTTCCCGAGCTCCAACACCGGCGGGAGCCCCATGGGAAAGGTCAAGCGGTACATATTCTTCTTCTTATATCTTTCTTCTTTTTTCTTATCACTGTCCTAGGCGAAGAAATACTACCAGCTAGCACTAGCTACTCGCTACTCGCAGTCCTTTTGTGACTGTATCGCGTGAATTTTAATGTTTTTAACCCCGACCAAAAAAGAGGGGTGTTATAAGTTCGACGTGTGTATCTGTGTGTCTGTATGTGGCATCATAGCACCCAAACGGATGAACCAAGTTTGATAAAGTTAATCTCGTTTGAAAGGTGTTTTAATCGAGAGTGTTTTTGCTATGTTTCAAGAATATCTGCTCAGCTGATTGAAGATCGCCACCTCTTTGCTAATTGATGAAGGGATATATACAAATTCCACAGGTATGGTCAATTCTAAATTTGAAATTTTGTCACTTGTTACCTTGGTCATTGCTAGGGAGGGTGGCTGCGCCCTCCTACCCTTGAAAATCCCGAGTTTTTTTAAATTTACTTATATCTTGCCTTATTAATATGCCACAAGAGGCGCAACACCGAGATTACCATATATAGACCATTAGATATAAATAGATCATTATTTCATGATTTTTAAACTTAAATTAATTTTTCTTAGCCTTGACTGTCCCACTCGCATAAGTCTCCTCCCATTCCTTCCACTTTTCTCGGTGTTGCGCCTCTTCTCGCCAATTAACGAAAACAAGGATACGAGTTATAAATTTTAATAAAATCCCGTTCTTTTACCTCCCGCCCTGGCGATCAGTGGCGTGCCTCCGATGAAACGGGGGCAAAGCCCAACTATACGAAATTAGGGTTAAAAAAAAAAACGGTCTATGTTCTGGCATTGGTTACTAACGTTTTTGTTTTCACATTATACAAATATGCCTAAATATGAAACTGCAAACAGTGGTGTCATTGCATATTTTACATCCCGTAAAAAAATAACAACTATTTTAATATCAAGTATGAAGTAAATTATATAAGAGCCATCTATTAACTTAAATGTAACAACTGAACTCTGAGTCTATTAGTTTACTTCGATCGGTGCAGTCGCTATGGGTCAAATATTCAAATGACCGCTAGATGGCGCACAAACAAAAGATTGGTTTCTAACTACACATTGTTGAAAATATTTGTAATTACTCACAATGTAAACAGCCATAACTCTTCATTCTTCTCTTCTTTACCACGGACAGATGACACACAACAAAGCACACAGAAGGCATGGTATTACTAGATAGATTTACAGATACATATCAGCAATGATATACCTCCGGTGGCTTTGATAAAAGCCGTTTGTTGTCAAATTTGTTTCAGTAAATGATTTTGGAGCATGCTTTTATTGTAACACTTGAATGAATAACAAAATTACTTTCTGTATTCTAAATCAAAAACTCTATCTTTCTGTAAAAATGATTTTATTACATCAGCATAAAATGTTGGTTAACGTTTTAATTCTACCAACAGCTGTTTTTATAAGGCAATCGTTGATAATTCGGAAAGCCGCACTTGTCCTTGTGTATTTCTTAAATATGTGTGAATACGTTTCAAAGATGAAAAAGCGCGTTCCGCGGAACAACTTGTCGCGGGAATTATTACAAATAAATGTGCTAACTTTAAAAGTTCCTGAAAAGCATCCTGAAGGGATTTTTCATGTAGGAAATCAATTAAATTAAAAATATTGAGATCCTTTAGTTCAGGTGATGAATACAAACTAATAAACTGAATCTTTAAAGTTTCTCTATCAAAATAGTTTGCTTAAATGCTGAATATCGAATCTTACATATTTTTCCGTAAAACTCAAACTATTTATCTTGCCCAGTAACGATTTCACACACTTCAATCCATCACATTTCCGAATTCATTTTAGTTTTAACAAACTTTAATCACTTCAAAACAAAGTTAATTCCGAGAACTAATCTCAAGAAATAGAAAAAATAATATCACAACAAAGAGATGCACCAGTAGTCGCTCAAAACAAATACCTATGAACTAATTTGAAATCGTTTTACTTTCTATGGAAATTCGCGCTACGCGCAGGTCTTTGCGCTGCTTGCCCATTCATTCTTGGCGCGCAAACACACATTCACTCTCTCAAACTTACACTGACATACACGCACACATTCAAAGAAAAGCCCAGCTTTTAACTCCATACAAATTTCCAAAATAAATACCTAATAATCTTATCGGAACAGAGTCATTTTACTAGCAAAGACAAAGAGGTCCGACAAGCCAAATACAGAAGCCAGTGAGTGCGACTGAGAAAGTATGACTCGCACTAGGCTTGAACTCCTCTTTTGTATAGTGTTAGAGCGAGCCAGAGTCGCGCCGCTGCTCGCGCAGCTATCGGAGATAGGTATTAGAACATTTTGGCAACGTCGCGATAATAATGCGAGCGAATAGAGATAGTTCAGTGAGTGTGTAAATCAGGCAACCTCGCATCGTTTGGCGCGTGGCGCGCGGAATTTAATGTTATCATTATTTTGACACATTTTTTTGTTTTGTAAGGAATGTTTTTTTTTTTTTTTAGTTCGACTTGTGTGTTAGGCAAGCCGGGCTTTTCAGGTTGTATGACAGATCCGCCACTGCTGGCGATACCCATGGTGATAAGTAACAAGAATTTAAATTTCGAATCGACCAGACCCGTAGAAGTTGTTTATATCCCTTCATCAACTAAAAAAGAGGTGATGAGCTTCAAACGGCCGAGCAGATTATCTCAAAACATAGCTAAGAACACTCTCGATTAAAACACCTTTCACACAACACCAATTTTATCAAAATCGGTTCATCCGTTTAGGGGCTACGATGTCACAGACAGACACACAGATACACACGTCAAACTTATAACACCCCTCTTTTTTGGTCGGGGGTTAATAAAATAGTTTATAAAACAAATCAAGTGATATAATAAATGCACAAACATTCAGTACAAAGACTACCACCGGCCACAACACTGATTGCAGCGCTATTGTTTTGATACCATCTACTTGGATAAGCTGAAACTGGACTAGAAGTTATGACCAACATAAAATCAAAACATCATCAACAGCTATATTATTGCAATTTGTATGTATTTTATTTTTACTTGGTGTGCAATAAAGATTAAGAATCAAACATTGTTAATCTATTTTTATTCAGCCTTATCCACAAATAGAATACATCGGAACCAGCAATATTTCAAACCCCTTTTCACGATAAGACTCGCAAAGAATCATCCAGAGATTTATATCAAATCTTAAGGAAAAGATCAGAAGGTTTCATCTTTTTTACGTCGTTTTCGTTTGCGGGTTGCGGGTTGAGCACATTATTCCAACGTGCCCTAAAAATGCCACCAGCAGTAAATTATGACTCCCTTAGGATCGTCTGTTACGCACCATAGGACCTTTAAATTGCAGATTTGATTATACCGGTAGCGAAATGACGATGTAATCAGTTTTTTTACTGGAAAAAAGGTAAGCTGGAGTTAACGTTATTATTATGGTAAACGATAACATATATTTTAGTTAACACGCATAGAAATTCTTAGTGGTAAAACTCAACAATACTTACTCTTAATATTATTACCCTCTCTGATTTAAGTACGTCCAAGCTCAAGATCATAATCTAAAAACTCAAAATAATTATTTATCTGGGTTTCCATTCCACGTGTGTACAATCCCAGTATCAGATATGATGGCTCGTCGGAGTGCGGTCGCCATGTGAACTGTCCCAGAGCAAGCCCTTTAATCAGAGCGCTTTCACCGCCATGCACAACGCGCGCTGGTTTTAAAACATATAACTGTGGAACAAGCCGGACTGAGTGATTTTAAATAAATATAATTTTGACAGTTGTTCAACTAATGTAGTCTTTATTGAGAATCAATTATAGATAAACTTGTAGTACCTAGACTAACAGCTCATCTACGATATCAATTGGAAATTCACAACCACTGTTACAATACAATTAAGATTGTTGAAATAATATGAAAATAGGAATGGCACAATAAAATTAAACAATCTGCACTTTGTTATTCAGTTTTTGCCACTTTATTTCAGTTCAAACCATTAAGGTACACAAAAACATTACAGTAAAAGATGATAAACGTATAAACCTAGTATTTCTTAATAAAGAAACACACGAAATCTCAACAAAAAATGTTCTAAAAATAAGAAACAAATTGTACTCACTGTTAGTCGGGACTTTTAATAATATTCCCAATTTGTTGTCCCCGTAATGATATATACGGAGCCGTGTTTCTGTCGGCTGACAAACTGCTCTCATTTGACAACGGCGAAAGATTTTTATTTTGGCCACTTTATCTTACAGAACCCTGAATGTAAGTTCAGCTGGGAACTCCGTTTACTTATGTTGATCGAAAGTGCTGGATTCAAGGGTGGTTTATTATTCTTTGTCCACCTACGTGTTTTAGTTACGAGTTACCTTCGAATCGAAGTGATAAAAATGGTCCAAATTTTTCAATGTGATCTTTCATATGTGATCGGTTCACTTAGTTATGGAGTACCTTTACAAGGTTAAATTAAACTAGCTAGTGGAACTCCACAGGTTTTTATTTTACTTGTATTTTTTATTGTTGAATAATTCTATATTTCCCACCGATTTAGTGTACATAACCTATTTTATCATCTGTTTATAGTAAAACTTAAATTCTGTAATTGCTTCTGACTTGTTCTTTTATAATTTTGTGACAGCTATGCACTTCTTTAAGTGACGAATTCACTGTACATAAAACTGGAACAACTTCAGTCGACTTGGGCTCCTCTTGGAACACCCAGATTGTGGATTGTTGTTTGGAATCAGGATAGTAGGCATAGATCCAAGACTCGTCACCACTGATGATTTCGTGGACGTGATTTGACTCTCCTTGGTTGAACTTATGAAGAGTTTTCTTACACCAACTGACGCGGGCCACCTTATGATCTTCAGAAAGCAAATGCGGAAGGGATCCAACGGGAAACTAGCATTCTCACACCAAGCGCCTCATGCAAAATCTTCTGAATGTTTGTCCCTGAGATGCCTAATAACGCCTTTATCTCCCGATATGACACATGACGATTCTCGAGGATTAGCTGTCTCACAGCAACGATGTTACCTTCAGTGAAGGCGGATTTTGGACGTCCTTCACGAGGTATGTCACTAAGACTGGTATGTTCACGCTGGAATTCTAAATACCAGCGTTCGACAGTTATCAGACATGGGGTTTCATCATGAAACACAGATGTTAGCTCTTCGAAACACTGAAGCCGTGTTAGGCTTCTTCGGGAGTTGTAGAAAATTATTACACATTTTCTTTTGTGAGATTCTTTTTCGTACATGACCTGTCAGATACAAAACAACGCTGTGACTAAACAATTACAGTAATCATAATTCCTTCAATTCTTTTGATATTCTAAATTCCAAAATTGAATATTGAAATTTTCTAAATTTATAATTGGCGGCAAATGCGTCAAACACAGACTTAAAAGGCATGCCTAGATGACCGCTATCCATAACATCCCGTCCAGAGGATAAGTAGCATTGTGTTTCTCTCCATTAGCAACATAATGCAATCACGACCTTGTATGGTGAATAAATCAATATTCTTTTACAATATATGAACAGTCCTTGAGTCCGAATAATTTATTTGACCAAGAAAAGGAACTTAATGTCGCATGTCGTCCAAAATCATAATCGAGAAGATATCTCGACACACAGCAGAAATGATGTAAAAACAACAGACTTATTTATAGTACTCAATTACGTTAAGTGTGTATGTATTTATGTTACGCAGAAGAAATGGCACTGGAATATGTAGAACGGTTTTCCTTGTAGGTCTCGGGGAAAAGACTAATCAAAAGCATTTTTTTTAGTCCTTCGGCGGCGTAGTTTTTGAAGTTTCTTGTAATACAAATATTAGTTAAGAAGGTAACCTCTATACTGGAACGTCGCTTAATGGCAGAGATGGAGTATATTATAGAGTGGTTAATTAATTACTTCACTTTTTTCGTGACAATAATCACGACTGTTAACCACGTATGGTTTAGCACTACAGTAGACGCACATTTGGGCAGTTATGAAGTCAACAGTACACAGATCTAGATTCCGTACTGCTAGTCAGAAATACACACCTGGTGGAAAAAGCCGACAACACTTTGCTCGATCTAGAAATCGAATACAAGGCCCCACGTTCAGCTTACGGCCGCTAAACCTACGAGACAGTTCTATTTACTCATTATCAGAAAAACAATATCAAGCGATACAGTTATTCTTATGTTTGTAACTAATCACACGAGCGCCACGTTCCGCGTCAGATTACGTCACGTCCGTCACATAACGAGAGACATCTGTTACGAGGCACGGGGAAGAGGGAAACTTCGAGATATTATCTCCACTGACTTACGATATCTTCACTGACAGTCAATTATGAGAGCTGCGATCTTTTGTCCAACTGATTTATGTTATTATAATAATAATTTACGTTATACTGTACTAGGTTTTGCCCACGACTTCACTCACGTGTAAATTATTCCACAAAAAAGTATCCTTGTTCTAACCCTACTCAAGGTCTGCTTGTGTGCCTAGCTTTCATCAAAAACGGTTCAGCAGTTCAACGGTTATGCCGTGATGCATAAAAAGGTGGCTGACCGACAAACTTCCCATAAGTGTTTTTGGATTAATGGTTTACTATCCCAGATCTACAATAGTAGGTAGGAAAGTGCAGTGATCAGTTATCTTAGTAGGTGATAGTAGGTATATCTGAACTCCCATATAAGAAGTTGTTCTGTTATTGATATCAACAACATCATTCAGCCGAGAGATGTCCTTTGCTGAACAAAAAGCTTCCTTTAGCTAAGCAATGCCACATAAATGCCCTATGCTTCCCACATACAGCATTTCTACATGACCTTAACCAGATCGTATAACCGCCCAGGTACACACGTGCAGCGCTGAAATTGATATCAACCTTACGCCTTATCTTTTCCCATTTCATCCATAATAACCTCGAGAATTGACCCCCACTTGCCCTTGGGGAAACAACCTTGAATCTAATTCACTAAACAAGCCCCAATATTTAATTTCGCGCCACATTTTCCGATTACATAGCGGATAGCCCCTTGAGAGACAAAGGGTCTACACAGCTAATCATGAAATTAGGAAGAACAGTTGTAAGGGCCGGTAAGTTAGTTGCGTTCATTTACCATTCCTCAGCAAAAGTCGGAGGATTTTACAGAACCAGTCGATTAAATGCAAGTTAATATGCTATTTTAACACCGATAACTGATACTGACAAAAAAGTAAAAAACTTGATGATATAAAATTAACAAGTCGCCACAATTATAGTGTTACAACAAATATTCCTGCAGACAGGATGCCAAGAATGAGCAATAACAATTTACTTCATGCAAATGTAAATTAACAGAAAGGTAGGTAAGTATGTTAGCATTTCTAGATCATTACAGTAACCTGCCCAATTTGTTCATATTGGAACGAAATACCACATCCTTGCAATTCCTTATTTCTACGATCCGTGTTTCATCCCTTAGGGACGTGTCCTATGTCCAACATTATATACGTGTATATTTACACCCTTTTTCGGGACACCCCTGTTTCCAGGCAGGTTCCTAATGTCGAAGTATATGTTTAGTAATTATTTGCGGTGGATATATCGTTTTTATAAAGCTGTCCCTAAAGGGGACAATGTGTGGTCGGATGAATTAGGGACTGGCCCTTCGAATTGAGTCATCATGCTTATAGGCTTGCTGTTTTTGGATTTATCTTTTAAGTTTTAAATGATAGAATGTATTTAGAAAATAATGAGGGTTTTTTTAATGGCACAAAAAGTTTTATATTACTAAGGATAGGTACTAGCAGAAGCTCTAAAGGGTTAAACACCTCTTAACGAAGCCGAAATGCACTGGTTCTCCCTGTCATTGCCATAATTTTTTTGTTCTACACCATACCTGGGAACCTTCTAGTTACGGAGATATTAGGAGTCAAAGTTCCAACTTTTTGACAAGATTTTTTTTAAATACAAGTTTTTATTGTAAGATTTTTACTTTAAACACCTCCACGACCCCCGTACTATTTAATCCGTCCATCAGCACAAGGTTTTGAGTGCGTTACATTGAGTTCTACCACAAAACATGATTTTACACCCCCCAAAAAAAAGTCGTTTCCCAGCAATAATTTTTGCGTAAAGTTACTTACTTTCATGTACAGAATGCTTGGTTGACGGCTTCGTGATGAGGTGATTTACACGGTGTATAATAGGAGATACGTCTCGCGTTTGCAGTTGGTGTATACGGAGTAATTACAAAATTGCGTGATGCTTCAAGATGTATTATTATTTGGTAATTACTCTCTAGCAACACAGACAAATAGATCTCATCTGATTTGGAAAATAACCCCCACCTATGGTTAGAGAATAAGAAAACGTATTTATAGAATACTTTCATTCAAATTGAAATAATTATGTCACTCACAAAAAACTGACTCTTAAAAAAATTCACCCACGCAGCTCCTTGAGTAAGGTATTAAAATAAACTTTATTACCGTGTAGAACCCTCATGACCACAACCAACACACAGGTCTGTCTTTAGTCTTACCGAACAATGACTACAGTGATTCTCACATACACTTTTTGATTTATCTACGTTCATTCATCTAGGCATATGAGCCGCACGCGCTCCGCTTACGAAATGAATACTGATGATAACATAATAACAACTTCAAGGTCAGCCCGCAACATATCAATCTCGTATAACCGACACATAAAGCCTCTGTAAGTAAGTCCCTTCCAGTCATCCATCATAATTTGCTAATATCCTGCGCCCTATAAATCTTACTCTGCCGGTAATCAATTTTCTTAGTCCTCTTTAAGAGCATGCCCCCTTAACGAGTCAATTTTATTGATATTACAGTTTGTTTTACAATCTTGTCTTGTTTGTTTTTGGGTTGGCTTGAGTTTTTATCAAAGTGACTTGATCTGAATATCTAAGTAAAATTTTTGAAGACGTTGTATTAACTTACCTCAAGGAAATGACTAACCAACTAAGTACAAATTTTGGTGATTATTAAACAAAAAATCTAAATTGGTCCATATTGACGGAAACATCGATGAACATTCATAAAATATATACAGCTAAACATAGAACTAGCCTCTTTGGAAGTTGGTAAGAAACTGCCACTAAAGGGCATGCATATAGACAAGGAACGGGCATAGATGAATTGACATCAGTGATATCGATGATAGAAAAGTCACAAATGCCTTCAATCCTGTTGAAGCGGATGTAGAAATAGCAAACGCTGTGAAACTGTAGTCCATTTGTCTAGACCCTGTTATAGTTCTTCTCCAGATAAACTGATACAAACGAAGCCAGCCTCTTATTTCTTATTTTTAGGTCACAGAATCTAAAAATGGTAGTAAACAAAGCATTGTAAACTACTTACAATAATGTTCGTGAGCCGCATAACGTTACGTATGAATTAGCTACGAACGCGTCTGAACATCAAGACTGGTCGAAAGTGCCTTTGACCTTTACATTTTCAAGCACAATTATTCATATCCCACTTTCTTGTTACATTTCAATTACTCAATCTTATAAAGAGCCCTTATTAGATAAACTTATAAAAGAATATTTGAAGAAAATTGTTCTCCAACTGAATTTTTTCCACGAATTTCCCCGATGTGCTGAAATGAGGAAATAATTAAGGGTATAACTTTACTTCGACGTGAAACATTTTGCTCTTTTTTTTGTGAGATTCTGTCGTAAAAGTTGGCAAGCTGAGTGCACGACAGATAAAACGTAATTTTAAAAGTTGGATGTTTATTTGAGTTGGCAACATTGTACTTGAAATGGAAAAGTTTCCATTTGCGTTATCATCGGTTATCGTAAAAATGTTACGCCTATAGCTGGTTTATTTTCTTAAATTGCACGTCTTTTATGGGGATATGAGTTTTATTCTTAGAGTTTTCATATAAAAGAGATATGAAAAGAAAATGTAACCATATTTTATTGGTCAGCACAATCACAAAACATGTTGATATTAGTGTCGAGATATGACTCTTTGAATTAAAAAAAAAACTCGTCGTGGGCGGACTCTATTTAAATTCTCATCGACACGGTGAGAAGTAGAATATTGCAGAATCATTGTAATAAATCAATATTAATCATTCCAACTACCCAACATACAGTTACAAAATCTATAAAACGTAATCAAGTGAAATCTTCTTAAAAAATATGCCACATAAAGAACACCTTTGCAAACATCCCTTACCGGTACGTATCGGTAAATTCAACCCGCTGTTATCGAAAGGATTACTTTTCAAATAATATCGTGTTGCGAGGTCCCAGGGGTAGTAGTTAGTGGGCTGATCGAGTTTCAACGGGTACAACTGTTAAGGGGCTCCGGCTGCTCTTGGCTAAACACTCTATATTTATAAATAAAGATAAAAGCCATTTTAGTGGATAGGAAATCGATACTTGTCTATTTCTTTATCGGTAGAAAATAATTAGGAAGCCTGTTCGGAAGACTTAGGGACAATAAAACTTCAGGACAAGTAATTAAAAATAGTATGTAATGCTAACACCCCGGTCCACGACCTCAGGCTTTCCGACTTGTGTTAAGAGACACGCGCGTACTAACTAGTTTCCTTAGCGTGAGTACTATAATATAAAGGTATGAAGAACACGGTGTAAAGTTCTTTATTCCCCGTAGAAAACGGAGGATCCTCCAACCAGACCCGCACCTAAGCAGACTTTATTACACTCTAGGGGTAGGGCAGACAAGACTACGTGGAGTCGGTTTTGTAGCAATTCGTTTCCGTCACTAACTTTTGTAGCACAACATATTGACTTTAAAAGGCAATATTTTTATTTTAGGTTATTAATTCCGTTGAAATAAAATACCACGGAAACACAAATCGAACAAACAATATTCCTTAAAAATTATTCGAATTTTTGGTAAGTTTGTAATTTAAAAAAATGTGATTAAATTTATTGCATAGTGTTTCTGAAAAAAAATTGAAACAAAAAAATCGAAATAAAAATACAAGGACCAAATATTATGTAAAACATTTTTTGGGAAACGAACTTTATGAAATTTCTGTCTGCGAAACAAGGGGACACCGTAAGGTACCACTACTTTTAAATAAGAAACTCACGTTTTATTTAGTAAGTAGCTGATCCCGGCATGCGTTGCAATGCACTTGTTCCTACCCACTACTTACCTACTTCCTACCTTCCTACCTACCTACTACCTACCTACCTACCTACTACCTACCTACCTACTACCTACTTACTACCTACCTACTTACTACCTACCTACTTACTACCTACCTACTTACTACCTACCTACTTACTACCTACCTAAGAACCTTCTCCTGACAATAACAAACAAAACAAAAAAAGAATTATCGAAATCGGTCCAGCCGTTCACGCGTGATGCCGTGACCAAGGAAATAGGGATTCATTTTTATATATATAGAAAAATATGTGATCAAAGATCTTTCTTGCAATGAGTAACTAAATCTTGTCTCAATTAAGATAACAATTAAAAAATTACCGTCAATTTAATCCAGGAAAATTCTACCCTTAATTATTTCATATTCTTTTTAATTATCCTTGAAATTGAACCCTTTTTGCTGAACTTTTTGTTTAGAAAAGAAACTTTTTTACCTGGTAAGGTAAAAGTGGGTTATTTTATAATTAAAGCTACCGCCGTCATTCTGTGAATAATTATGATACTGATCTGATAAGTACGATCTGCCTTGGAATCATCGAACATATATCATTTACTTGTTAGTATATTGCGTCCCACTATAGGGCAAAATAGACAAAATATGAAAGAAAGAAGGGAGATCCTTTATTTTCTTGAATTTTCTCTATTTTGGGTTAGATGGACCAACCTTGTTTTGTTTATAGTGCTCTTGCTCTAAAACATTTAAGCAAGTGCATCGTACAGGTCTTGTTCTGGTATTTATTAATACCTATATCGTAGACCAGAGTGTGCATGCGGAACGTCAAGTAAACACTATTTTTTCAAGAAACGATTTTTTAACGAAAATACAATTTTCATACAGCATTTTAGTTAAATTATTTGCAACAAACACAACCAGTTCTTCCAGAGTGATATTTTTTTTAAACTTTATCCCGCACTTGGAATTGCTTCTGTATCGTGGGTGCGTTTACAAAATTCAAACTCACATACACAAACAGCCAGACCCGGAACAACTATCTGTAGGCCATACAATTATCTGTTCCGTGCGGGGAATGAACCCGCGACACGCAGCGCAGCAGTCGATCGCTCAACCGCTACGCCAACCGTGCCGTCAAAATTAAACATAAGATAATGTGAAACAAGTATTTTTTGTTGTAAAATCCACGTATTTACTTGACATTGACACCGCGCGCTCGTGCTAGTGACTCAGATAGATACACAAAGATTTACGTAGGTACAACATAGGTACTGACAGAGAAATTAAGGTCATTTTACCCTCAAAACCATACATCATACCCACATTAATCTCCCCATTATTAACTACTAGAAGTAACTCAGAAGATACAACAAATCACAAGACCTAAGTCCCAACGTATCATACTTAGCCCTAGTACCGGTAAATGTAGTAAACATTATACCGGTACCGATAAATCTTACCTCTAGGCTTATTACGCCATTAATTCCTACGATCAATTAAAACTTGGTGGCACAAGAGCGAAGTAGAACAATAAAATAGATTAAAATCTAATTTGAATTCGGTCTAGGTCCCATTCGAGCGCTATTTCTGTTGTTATATAATTGTTAGGTGATTCTAACTTAATTCTAAACATAAAGCAATAATTTAGTTTTCGAGTTTCAATCTTGGGTCGATGATGTTTAGAAGTTGGTTTGTTCTTCTTTGCTAGATTTGGTGATAATGTTTTACTTTTGTCAGAGGATTTCCTTAGGCACAATATTATTGATTTGATATTTATTATCGTAAGACTTCCTCGGTGGTGTAGTGGTCGCGTGGTGGGCTGCGTGGAGTATGGGGACTTGGACTCAATACCCAGGTCTGGCAAATTGATATTGGGGCATCCCATCCGGAATTTCTTAGTAGAAGCCACGGAGTCTGGATTTAAGATTGATTGAGGTCAATAGTGAAAAATCGCCATGTACCACTTAAATCTAAAAAGAAAATATTTGATTCATGTATCCTGCCCATTATGACAAACGGATGCCAGACTTGGAGTTTAACGGAACACAACATACACAAACTAGAGACCTGCCAGCATAGCATGGAAAGAAGCATGCTCAATATCAAGCTGCGAAATAAAATAAGACTAGAAACAATTCGTAAACAAACCGCAGTTACGGGTGTGACGTTTTCTATTAAAAAAAACTAAAGTGGAGATGAACAGGCCACCTGATGAGAACCAAAAAAGATAAATGGGCTAAGGACGTAACTGAGTGGTCCCAAGACAGTACAAAAGTAAGAAAGGGAGACAACGTCGTAGGTTAGGTTAGGATTACATTAAAAGAACAGCAGGCAGTATTTGGAGAAGGAAAACACATAATCGCACTCTGTGGCAAGCTTTAGGGGAGGCCTATGCTGGTAAGCAAGACAATCTTCGCGAAACTGTTGTCAAGTTTAAAATTCATAAAATATGTATAATAATATGTAAGATTCTTGAATAAAGGCTATTGTATTGTATTGATGTTAATAGGCTAGTAGTTAGGCTTATGTTTTATTTTACCTTCTATAATCTCTTACGGTGTTGTATAAAACAAATCTCTTACTTATTTAAAAGGAGGCCGCATTATTATGTACCTAAAAACTCACCCTCATTTCTATTGCAAGCAATCCTTTGACCCTCCGTTATAAAAAGCACTTTTGCACGTAAACAGACCCAAAAATAACCGTTATTTTTAACCGTTATTTTAGCGGTTTATTAATGAAGTCTAATTTAACCGTCGTTTGAGGCAGAAGGAAATTAACAACGTTATATAACCAACACCTGATGTTGGTAGCTTTTCATTATGACAGCCTATCCGTTACGGTTTTTGCTTTTAAGGAATATAATGCAGAGATGAGGGATATGCAATGTTTATAGAGAAGTATTCTGCATTTAAAGGGATAAATTAAGGAGGTAATCCACCCTACTAAAAGACCCATCTTTAACTCATCAGCACCGGATATAGTAAAAGTTTATCCATTTAATCCCTTCGGAAAATACAGGCAGTTATATATGTTTTTGAGTGTTCATAAGGAGTGGTTTTCCAGAAGCTTAGCCGCTGAAGTTTTGTCACTTTTCAAAGTTATCTTTGAATTAAAAGTGAATTCTGGACTAGAAGACAAAACATTTAGCGCCATCTCGCGGATTTTTCCCAACAAACACCAATGGAGGTAGCAGCTGAACAAAAGTAACACCTACTTGAAACGAATCTATCAGTTTTCTTACCCAATAATAGAACCGGAGCTGCCATTTAAGTACACCGTAACCATAATGCTTGACCACATTCATTAGTTACATCAACTTTCACGAACAAACCCGAACAGCTAACTAATTTATACGTCTTGCAAACCGGCGGCAAACAATAAATATTACGCACATAGCCCAGCTATGGCCAGATATGCTCTATTATTGAGCAGATTCAAAAGTACACGCCCCGAACAAGCTCGTACCTTAGCTCAGGTAGCTGAGTATCAACTTAAAGTTATCGGGTATTCGGGACGCTGTTTGTCTTGACAATGCGAAGTAAGAGGTAGAAGGTACACTAGTTCTGACTCCCGAAAATAATTAAATAAATGAACTTGTACAAACTCAAACGCAGACAAGCAAAAGCCCATTATCTTTAAATAATTGGTTCATTTATTTACTGTTAAATTAAGCTCTCCACCTGCGGGAAAACATATTGCATCGGACAGCCAACGCCCTCCGTTTTTATTCCATATCAACATCATCCTGTAAGTCCTCAGTAACTATGTGCCCTAAGTACTTACAATCTAGCACACTTTCAAGGGCCACACCTTTTAACATAGTCTATGGCATATGATGCTTTGCATAAGCCTCGCAGACCGCCAAGAATTTCCTGAGTGCCCTAATTGACGGACTCGGCAGCACCATGTCGACCGCGTAACTAATACTATTGACACATGCATCGTCAATAGAACAGCAACAACTGTGCTACTGAACTCGACAATCAGATGACAATCAGTTATATAAGTTAGTCCTTCAAAATACCTGCCCTTTTGTCTGTCTGTATTAAAAAGGAAGCAAAAAACACACACACAAAGCTATCGCTTTAAGTAATGTTTTTTTGCTTCATTCTCTTCAAATCACCTGAACTACTGAGCTTCTACGTAACTGTTCCTTGGTCTACTTCTAAGTTTATCAAAGTCAAAATATGCTGATTTGATTTATATAATGAAATTACATATGTAGCTGAACTTCTGCCCAAACATATTTACTACGAAAGGTACCCGATTGCTTTCCTCCTGCCAGCCATTTAAGACGACAATGTTTTGTTTTAGTTAACACTTTCGACCCAATCGCCTTATTTCCAAGGTAAGGGATATTTGCCCCAAAACTTTTTCCTTTGGGGATATATTTTAAGGGGTTGACATGTGTTATGGCTGTTTGGAAAGCTGTGGGTTTCTTAAAATGTTTTTGGGTCTTATGATAGCTTTTTATGATATTGGAATACCATAAGGGAACTTTTAAATGGCGAACTTTTTGCGTTAAGCTTTTTGCGTATACAATATCTGTGGTTGTTTTATTCATTATCATTGGTGAAATAGGCCAATGGAGACCAATAGATATTATCATTCCATTTGTTTCCCGTTTTCAAGTTTATAAATTTATTGAACGAAACCTTAGAAATGTGAGACGTTGGTCACACCACCAGTCATTGTCTTTAGTGTTAATGTACAAAACTGTTAGAATAATAATATGCTACATGTGTCTTAATAATCACATAAAAACGACACAGAATTTATTTTTATACTAAAATCATAATATGCCTTTGATCTATTTCAGTTAACGCGTAAACAAACGTCGAGACTTTCCTGTAACTCTGTTTGAGGCTTTCATTAAATAAAGAACAATATCCCAAATTCAAATTCAAAAACCCTTACCTACGCAGTTATCGTTGCGCTATGCCACCACAGGTATGAGCAGAGGCCAGTTAGCAGGCGTACGTATGTAGGTCGCGGCGGTGGCGGCAGACGTCGCGACAGTGCTGGCGCCAGCTCCCACTGGCGCGCCACGGAGTAGGATGGTCGTGCAGACGGGGTGGAAGGTAGAAAGAGGGAAGATCGTAGGCGGTGTCACGTGATTACTTGTAATATAGTCTATGAATAGGTTGTTCTATGTAGATGCACCATAACGGGCCAAAGAGTTGCACAAGTTAAGAAGCTCATGGCTAAATAATAACGGCCACTTGGATCGAATTTCAGGTTAAGTCATGCTTGCCTAAATTGGTCCTTGTATGGAGGACCACCCATTACATACCGAGTTTCCTCCGTGCCTCTGAAAGCAAGTTAAGCCATTTGTCCCGGCTGTAATTGTAGTTTTTTGACAGTTGTTACAGGTAGTCAGTGGCCCGGAAGTCCTACAACCAGTCTTTCCATGGAGTATGGTATTACCCAGTAGTAACTGGGTTGTGGAGGTCAGATAGGTAGTCGCTCCATGTAAAATACAGGTATTCAGCTACATCCGGTTAGACTGGAAGCTGACCCTAAAGTAGTTGGGAAAAGCCAGGCAGATGATGGTTGAGGTCTTTAAAAGTTTAGTCAGTCACGTATTAAGTGTTGAGCGTAGTGAAATCGTTGTCAAGGGAATACACGGCGTCAACTCCAGCAGTGTTCAACCGACTGAGACACACTTTGGAGTAGACTATACTTTGGCATTTTTAATGGAAACCTCAAGATAACCATTTTTATTCTTAGCCTGTACTGACTTACTCCTGGGCAAAGGCCTTCCTCCACTCTTCCTCACGAATCCGCGCCACCTCCTTCCAGTTCTGATGAAACCTGTCCAGTTCATCCCGCCATCTCCTTCGTGGCCTGCCGCGACCTTCCTCACTGTGCCAGGGCCTCGTTTCTAGATACTTTGGCCACCGTTTTTTCGGCATGCGGCAGACATGTCCTGCCGTTACTGGCACTGTTGCAGTATTAAAACATTGCGATGATGTTCTAAGACACTGCAGTTTGCTGGAAATAATTAGCAATATAATAATATAGAAAGATACAGACCGAGAACAATGTGAGCCTCAGAGATGCACACAACTAGATAGGCGTTAAACTGTCCAGCATTTTCAAATGCTCCGTACCAAACTCACTGCAGACGAATCATCCCTTGTTTATAGAGCAACCCCATTGGCATCCCCAGATTCACATCGATACTCAACCAATGAGCACAGAGCCTAAAAACATTCTGACCAATCATGAACGAGGAAAATACCAACATTATTTTTATAAACCAATGGCGTCTTGGAGAGTTTCAGCTAAGAACATTCTGAGTCAGTCAGTGTTTTGTTTAGCAAAATAGTTTATTTTTATAATTATATAATGCTTAGGTGATTGTTTATAAGGTGTAAAGTGTTGTAGTGAAATATGGTCATTATTTATATTGATATATTGCTGTTAATCATACTGGTAAGTTTGTTCAGACATAATTTCAACTGCTGTTCTCTATTTATAAATAACGTTTTACTTAGAAAATTCTATGTGGCCTAGAGAAAGTGACATTATATTAGCGGTAACGATGATGAGAATGTCAAAAATGTGTTGGAGTCATCACCAGCTACCGAAAAGGTTACTTACGTATGTCAATCCTGTTTAAGTCGTGGCAAAAACACGAAACGTTTTTTATAGCGATCGTCATTTCTCTAGACCCTAATGACATATGGTGTTGTATTAATAAGCTAAGAAACAGATGCATGTCTTGTGCGCGGTGCTGATATTTATGACAGTTTAGACGTGATTAAAATTTTTCATCGTAGCGTAGATGAAGTTCTGATTGAGAAGTGATACATTTACCAGAGCTCATCTATATGCACCTTCAAAATAATAAATAGGCTTCAAAATAATAATTAGGCGAGGAGCTCGTGGCTAAATAATAACAGCCGCCCGGGTCGATCTTTAAGGTTAAGCCGTGCGTGCCGAGGTTAAGCGTGGATGGGTGACCATTATTACATACCGAGTTTCCTCCGTGCCTCGGAAAGCACGTTAAGCCGTTGGTCCCAGCTGTCATTTGTAGATCTTTGACAGTCGTTACGAGTAGTCAGAAGCCAAAAAAAAAGTCTGACATCCTGTCTTACCAAGGGGTATCGTATTACCAAGTTACTGGGTTGTGGAGGTCAGATAGGCAGTCGCTTCATGTAAAATACTGGTTATCAGCTATATCCGGTTAGACTGGAAGCCGACCCCAAGAGAGTTTGGGAAAAGGCTAGGCAGATGATGATCAATACTGAAGTAAAAGATAATAGTCTGCATTGTCTAGAAGTGCAGGAAGACATCTACACAATAACCACCTGTAATGAAGGTAGCAGAGATATCTATTAGTACTAAGCCCACATTCCACAGTTAAGTTTAAATCCTGTTTAATAATGGGCAAACATAATTATAGCATTCAAACGGGCTTAAATCCAGATACTGAGAAATACTTGATGGATGACCCAATAAAGGCGGAAACATACTTACGTGTCGAAGCGTGTCGTGACGCGCCAGAAGCAAATCGGTTTCATACATTTAATATGGTTAGGGACATATTTGCATGGCGTGTCGTGTCGCAACGATGTATGAAACCGAATGCTTCTGGCGCATCATGACACGCCACGACACGTAAGTGTGTTTTGGCCTTAACACTTTGCCCGACCTGGATTCAAACCAAAGACTTCAAGCTCAGCAGTAGCGCTATTTTGAAGTGAAAACTTCTTAAGCGGCGTTGTGAAAAAATGTTAAACTCGCGTCCGAAAATTCGTAAAACAGATTGACATTAGGTTACGAAGGAATTTGAACTTTATGACATCTGTCATTGAGTTTGGGTTTCCAAAACTGGATAATTATCTTATGCACAAACAAAACTTTCGGGTTCTGCAATAAGATAAAATTCGTAAGACGGATTGTAATAGTTCTGAAGTGTTAAATTTTTTAATGTAATAAAAATTGAGATGTTTGTGTGCGATAGCGCAATAAATGAATATTGTGTTTTACCACATAAATTATAGTACTTTAATACTGATAATTATAGCAATTCATGCAAAATTATTCCCTAACCATTCCTAAATATTAAAAATGCACAACGTCAATATTCAAGTTTTCACTTCTGCCGGCACTCCCGGAGTGCAACCCGTTTTTTTTACATATTGTAAGTGGTTTCCCATGCAACTGTTCCCTGAACGTTTAGAGAAGGCAAGTAGGTGTCATTATTTGTACGCCAAGGTGACTCTATACCTACCTCACAAAATTCTCTTTTGTGAATTAAATTCCTGGAGTCTCGGTACGCTTGCCCAGTCTCTCTAAGCCCTAGCATTAGAACTAAAAAACATTGCACTAAAGTTCTTACAACTTGCAGAACTTTAAGTCGAGTTTACATCGGTTTAGCGAGTTAGTTTAGTACGGGTCGAGTACTGAAAACATTTGTGGTGGTAGGCTAGTGTGGTGTTAAGTACTTAAACTACCTACCAACTACCAATGTTAAATTAGGCTTTCTAATTTGAATTTACTTTGTCAGTAGTAATACTAGTTTTCTGGTGCTTTGGGTGGGTTATGTTTGCGGGAGAAAATAAGCGTATCAAGAGCCTATCCTGTCGATTGATACTTTGAAAGGATTGAGACACTGTTGGCACAACGCAAGTGCACCCACGGACAAGCCCCGGCTGCCGTGTAGTCCTACATACGAAAGATATGAAAACAGACATATTCGACAATAAGTCTAGTATGTTTCGTTAAATTAAAACTCCTAATTTTACCTTCTATAACCAGGGTGTAGTGGAAAGGGTATATACATAGTTTATACAATACATGAAAACCCCGAAGGGTTTACAAGGCTTGAAGTTATGTAAACTATAAGTTTGGGTGGTTTTGATTATTAATCAAGCTCCTGGGCAATTTCAAAATAATAAATTGCCCAATTACATGTACACAAATTTTAATGATTAAACAGACAAATGGTTTCACATCATACCAAGTGTTGCCAACAAATTGGCAGTAAAAATCGCTAATGCAAAAGCATTGCTACAACAGCATGATACTCAATTTCTATTCAATTCCCCTGGTATCCATCTCGAATTGTTTCTCCTTCAAAAACGTGTTGTCGTTTGCGACACCTGCTTACCTGGCTACTCGCTAGTTTATTTAAATGTGCCATTCTCGAAATCGGCAAGAAAGAAATACGGACAGCACCTGTTCTCGACTGCACGCTACGTACAAAGAAAACGGTGTAAAGTCGGCAATAAACAATTTATTTAATAACAATTACCCCTTGGTCATGCTACTCACGTCGTGATAGGGACTGCGACGAAAACAAAATTTTATGAAAGAAGTTGTTTACTGTATGCCTCCTGACACGCGGTTTGCGGTGACCCACAATGAACTACGGTAGTACACGAGGGAAACAAGTGACAATTGACGCAATTCACCTCCTCCGCGGCCGTTCTGTTGCCCTTGTACAGGCTTTGCTTCTAAACATGGCGAAGAGAAAAGGGCTCTTGTTTTTTAATTTTGTGGCTTTTGTTCTGATTTCAATTTAACATCACATACAAGGTGTTATTTTGCATCCTCGTCAAATTCAAGGAGATGACTATGCCAATGATTCTGGTCCAGAATCAATAATAAAATGAGCAGGTAATTTTTATTTTTTTTCTTATTTCTGGAAATTGTAAAGTGTGAACCACCCGTGATTTAAACGCGGTCCGTCTGATTCTCGCCCGATAACCACACTTCCACACATACAAACAATCTCAAACTTTGATTCAATCATTTGTTATTCCCTAAACCACGTTAAGAGGGTTATTCTGAAATACCGACAAACATAAACAACCAAAAAAATCAGCTTTTATTAATAATTAACCAGGAACCGTAATTTTAATTGATTATTTATGTCTTCTGTGACATCCTCCTGATATTTGACGAGGATGCAAAACAACACCTTGTATATAACCCAATCACACTTTGCCCAGCCCGGAGATCGAACCCAGGACGTCATGATTAGCAGTCGCGACCACTTGACCAACGAGGCAAACCATAAATAAATTACATAAATAACTAATATTAAAAAAAAAAAAGAGAAAGTGCCTAGGGAGTTGTGTACTTATGTCACATAAGTATATTTACTTTTTGTTCCAGTTATGTCTGACACTATTTATGTGCGGCTACTGTTTCTACCGAGTTAACAGAATGCGGCAAAATGGAGAGGTAAGTACTTACTTATATTCATAGTAAAATATCGACCATTTATATCCCAGTTTAAGCCCACTTATATGAATTTGACAAAATTAAGTAGGACAGGTAATTAACGTTTATTAATAAATACACGTTTGTAACTTACTTTACTTACTTTTATTTCATTAAATTGGACGCTTTTTCCTCTGCGCCCAATGTTACTTATTGCAGACTAGCTCATATTTGCATTTATTTTAAGCTTATACATTAAAACTTTCGTTGCCAATTTACAGTACTTATAACCTACCGTTTAATCATTATCTCCACACCACCCAATAAAAATTTCATGGTTTTAAATTTACTGCACAACATACAGTGCGTATAAGCCACGGGCTTCGGCTGACCCCCACAAACCACTGAGCTCCCACATAAGCCCAATCGGAATCGGAAAAATACCAAATATTTTGTCCATCCCGATTTTCGGGATATTTCAATGATAAACAGAATATTTCCATATTTATGATTTGGTATGCTGCTGTTATTTTTGGATTGTGGATTTCTAGATATGATATAGATTCTGTTTGAGCCAATGTCATTGCCTACGCTTTTGTATTTTAAATTAGTACCTTAATCTTTAATGTCGCAATACACATAACGAGGTCTATTACTTTTTTATTACGAGCTCTATTACTTTTTTATTGGTCACGAAGGGTTCCGTAGATTATTTATAAAAAAACGAGCAAAAAAATTATAAACGAACAATAAAACATTTTTTTGTATGGGGGCTCCCTTAAATATTTATTTTATTCTGTTTTTAGTATTTGTTGTTATAGCGGCAACAGAAATACATAATCTGTAGAAATTTCAACTGGCTAACTATCACGGTTCATGAGATACAGCCCGGTGACAGACGGACGGACGGACGGACAGCGAAGTCTCAGTAATAGGGTCCCGTTTGACCCTTTGGGTACGGAACCCTAAAAACGGTAATCATCGAGAACATAAGCACTATGAATTTGTTTAGCAAACATTCGTCCTCGAGCTTTTTTTAACATTCATTTTCGAAACGAACATTCGTTCCCAAGCAGCTTTAAGCGAATAACACCATTCCATCCCTGGTATATTATATATTTTTTTATATTGGTATATAGAGTCAAGTTTAAGTAATTACTTGGGCTTAAGTAATTACTTATGCAAAAATACAATTGCATAAGTAATTGTGCAATAGATGGCAATTTAAACGAAGTAAGAACTGACAAAAAAGAAAAGCTAAGAATTCTAACTTTTGCAGTTCCAACTTCAAGAAATTACTAAGCTACATAATAAAAATCAAAAACTCTTTAGACTTGTTTATAGAAACGGCCGTGAAAACCTTTCCAAATCCATTCTTGGACTAAGTCGACCTTTGTTGCCATGACAACAGTAAAAACATCCACCAAATCGTATTCCTAGAATTTTTAGGGGTCCTTCGAATAAGGTACCTCCTCACACTAGCTAACTTTGTCTAACCTATAGTTGCATTCTGCTTCAATCAATGCTAAAGATGCCATATGTCACTTTAAAAAGATGTATATAAAAGTTGTGCAAGGGATTGTAAAGGAAATACCACTGCTGGATGCACCCATGGACTGAACTCAATGTCTTCGATCGAAGATATGATATCCGACTCAGAGCGGAAGCTGAAGATTTCTCTGGGATCGATGAATTTAGGATATGCACAGACGCCTCTAAAACCATATGCGGTACAGGAGCTGGTGTCTTCTCAAATGACTTAAATATCAAAATATCAACCACTTAAGACAAACGAAACACAATCTTCCAAGCAGAATGTATTGGTATCATCAGAGCGGCTCAAGCAGTTGTAGCCAGAGACGTCAGAGATCTTAACATTAAAATCATCTCAGACAGTGCGTCAGTGCTTCAAGTGCTACAAAACAATATTTTAACTTCTGCCCTCATATTGGAATGTCACAACACACACCAACACATTGCGAACACAAACAAAGTATATCTCTGCAATGGATAAAAGGGCACAGTAACTCACTGGGTAACGACGCAGCAGATGAACTTCTTGAATTATTCGAATTATGCTGATAGTTTGCACTACTTGGTCGTCAATACTTACCTATACAAGGTGACGAGCCGCGTTTAAAACACGGGTGGTTCAAACTTACCGATTTCCGTTATAACCCGTTTTATTATTGATTCGGGTCGAGAATCATTAGCATATTTACCTCCTTGAATTTTACAAGGATGCAAAATAACAGCCTGTGTAAGACAGTTGCTCAAAAATTTGTTTCACAAATGAATATTGGTTGAGTAACAAAAGTTCGCGATTCTCAACACTTATAAGTGACAGTTAACATGAAAACAACCAAGTTTTAATGAAAAATTAAGCTATAATTTTCCACTTAATTCCCCAATTTCACATTAAACAACAAACAAATTACCTATACAGTTACAAGTTGTAATTATTTCCGTAATTTAATTTGGAATCAATTTCAAATCTAAATCTTCGCGAATTGTCGGGCGTTGCTTTGTCTCCGGAATTAATTACACAAGTTGTATTGGGATATCAAAATATTAAGAAGTTTAAATTCGCTTGTTGGTTTCAGATTGCGATACTGCTGAGACCGACTAAGGTTGTGTTTTCGCATAAGAAGGAAGGAGAAGCTACTGAAGAACTAAGGTAAATCTGTAATTACAACAGTTTTTAAAGTTTTTATGACTGGAGAAGAAATGTTTCCATTCGAAGATGATTTCTCATAAATCTTGCTCACTTCTGGTTCAGTAAAAGCTTACTCAAACAGACTTCACAGAAATCACAAACGCTTTTATGTACCAAAGCAAAAGAGTACTCGCGTTCGATAAGAATGCAGTACCCAACTGCTGAACTGTCTTCTCAAATATTCTCTTGTGATTGATCCATAACAAAAGTTTCATCCGTGGTTATCTTAATCAAAACTTTATTGCCAAAAATATAACAAAAATATTTTGCATTGGCCAAAAAACTAGGCACAGCCAGCAGTTGATAAATCTTTAGCAGTTTTTTGCTAGATGTTGGCCTTTCCAATCGTCACAGTTGCCTTACTGATAAGCTGCACCAATACCTGCTTATTCCTAAACTTGGATGATTCATATATTTATTTTCCTTTTTCACATTTCCAGAACAGTAGTAGCGTACCAGAACCCGTTCACCGGCGACTACTGCGTACATAAGAGCCGCGCAGGCCCCAAGGGGTACGAGAACCACCTGCAGCAGCCCGACTCCCCAGACAGCGGCCTGTCTGATGAGTACGAGCCTCTCAACCTGGAGCCGCCAGGGCCGCAGCCCAACTTGCCGCGAGTGATGCAAGACAAGATGCCGCCAGGCATCGTGTGCGAGCCCCAGGTGAGACACCTATAGCAGCCCCATTCCACCTGGAGCTGGAGGACCGCAGCCCTGTATGGAATTGGGTTAAGATACCGAAAAGCTGAAGTTAATCCTGTTGAAATTCATTGTAGGCATCGAAACGCTGACTGAAATCCATTGAATTACTCTACACCCTCAAAGTAAATCTTTATCATAAATAAGAATAACTAGTAGCTTATAAAATCCCCGCTAGCATTAAGAAAAGCCTTTCCAAATTATAGCCATTCCATTAAAATAATTCGCCTCCCAAATTCGTTAATGGACTTTTTAAACAAATTTTAATTCCGACCGTGTCTCTTTTTAGAGAGCTTAAAAATTTAACCTTTTTTTCATAACTGTATTATAAATCAAATAACAGTAACAAGACAAAACATTATTATTTCAGTACACTAATATATATGTACCCTCTAGTGTTCATTAAAGAAATTTACATGAAAAAGCCTTAAAAAGTAACGGCAGTGTAGTGAGTGTTTGAAAACATAAAGTCAATCTGGCTGAGAGGCAATTTAAAATAATCCTTTGGTATAATAACACTGGGCGTACTACTAATGGCCGTCGGAGTTTAAATTTTAAATTCACTGAAAAAACTAGTAGGTAAGAAGCTTGCAGCATTAGCCAAGTGGATAGGGTAGCCAGAAACATAGAGCATGGCGCAATTTTCTTGAGCTAAAGAAAAACATTGACATAAGGATCTAGAAAAAAAAACTATTTGACGTTTAAATTTTGAAGTCCCCTTAAATTGGTCGATAATCGTATATGGTTATTGTAGGCCTTCAGTCAATTATGTCCATATAAAGAACAAAACTAAAATTACATAAAAAAAGTGACACTGTCGGAAGGATTTCTTAAAATGTCACTCGATATTGGCGAACCAAAATGCATTACCACCATATGACAAATTCTATAATGTCCTTCCATACCATAAAGCTTTGCCACCCTGTTGAAAACGTTTGTAAAACTGGGAGGGATAATGTCGGGCAGGCGTCATCGTCGCTTTAATGACACAACTTTAGCGAACTATCGACTAATACTAACGCCCTTTATAGTGGGGCTAACGACGACGATTCGAAATCAACGCGATTAGTTCAACCATGGCAATGATTACGAGGTAATTTGACGATTTTGAGACCATTGTATGTATCAATTCATGTGAAAACGGCTTTATTCAGTGACACTAACTTACAAAGCATTTTATATGTCTACAGCGAGTTTCAACAGAATACAGATAAGCATTTCAGACAATTTTCTGCAAACAATTATGGTGAATTTCCAATCACCCTTCTCACTGATAGAATTGAGTCCATATTGTATATTTTCCCTTAACCTTTAAATGTGTTCGATTTCATGACGGAAAGGTATAATACTACGTGGAATTGGTGGAATGCCAAAGTAGAAAAAGCGAAAACCAAAACGTAAATCTACCGCCGAAAAAAGTAATAACCACATACAAAATCATCCTCTTAAAAACAAAGCCGACATTGATCAACACAGCAGCTCGAACAATCAGGGCAAACTTGAGTGGGGTAACGATTTATGTGGTGTTACGCTCTGCCGCTCTGCCGTGCTGCGCTGCGATACGTCACGTCTGTGCTGTGCTGGGGTGCAGCATGGCCATACATCACGTCGTGTTTTGTTTATGGAGTCGCGCGTTTTTGTCGAGTTGCAAGCCAGATTGTTTGAACAGTGATGGCTATATGTTACAACGATTGAACAGTGGGTGTTAATGGCTTCATATTTTTTGGTAGAGATTGGAAAAAATGAGGATGACGTGGGTGCGGATGAAAATCTAATTTTTGTTAGCAAATCCCTAATACTGCGCTGGCAATATTAGGAGCCTTCTATAAGCAGTTTTACAGATGAAACCCTAATAGAAGGCTGAGAGTATAAATATATTGAAGTAATCATAAAGAATGATTATGTATGAACGTTGACGAGGCGAAAGGGGTTTAAGGACTATAAAAAGATCGTAGCAGCTGCAGGTGGTCGAGTTCTAGTCCAATTGTATTCAGTAATTATGGGAATCATCGATACGAAGAATAAGCAGGTGGCGTTCTGTAGTACCTGCCAACTCCTTTGGGGAATATGAGTAACACATGTATGAAAAGACTAATGTGCGTTTATTTTAACTAACAGTCAATGCGACTTAAAATTAAAGGCACCATTGCATTTGAAATTTTCAGAAAACACACCACTGCGCTTTTTATGTGTATGAAAACGGACTAAAAGCTATAGAGGCAGTATTATAAACAAAGTAAATATTCTATTTCATTTCCTAGTAATAGTGCTGTCAGTTCAAGAACTTGTAATTTCCTACGATGTTCTTCCTCATGTTTTAACTTGGTATGTTTTCACTGGCACAGTGGGATATCAAGTTAGACCAGGATTGTTAGAAGTTGTAGCGAGGAGAACAAAGCATTGATGTATTATAACTTTTAGTTGAAAATGATTGTAATAAGTTCCTTTAAAACAATGTTTTATACCAAAACAAAACATGTTTTCACATAAAAGCAAGCATGCTTCAGAATCTAACAATGCCTTATTCTAGCGCTTCATCATTGGAATAATAAGCCTAATGACCGTAAGATCTATTGTCTGGTTCGATGCCTGTGTCTGGAAAAGCTCTTTCGGTTTTTGTTTTATCATATTAATTAGATACTTTACATACTTAGTTGAATACAATTAAGTAAGTCTTACTTGAGATAAATTTTGTGTAAGGGATTTTTTTCCGAAACTTCTCCTGCCTAGCTCAAACACTAGAAATGGTTAAGAGCAAGCGGGCCTTTGAATAAATGTGTTGTAGCCATAAAAAAAAGGATTGTGCGGTTTTATGAAACCACGTTAAAAGTGAAACTTTTTTTCACATTATAGCGCGAAGAAGGTAGGCCGCGGAGTAAGGATAAAGTGAAAGGCGCTTTGACGAGCGCCTTTCACTTTATCCCTACTCCGCGGCAAACCGTCAGCGTCACGCGACATGCAACACACAGACGAAAAAGTTTGAGACGATGTAATAAAAGTTTCACTTTAAAAGGATTGTGTGGTTTTATGAAACCACGGTAAAAGTGAAACTTAGCTGCTGCGAACTATAGGCGCCGCCATATTGGCCTTTGCTGCTCTGACGAGCGCCTTACCTTTATCCCTACTCCGCGGCCCACCGTCACGCGACATGCACAACAAAGACGAAAAAGTTTGAGACGATGTAATAAAAGTTTCACTTTAATAAATTAGTTTGTACATGTTTCAGGCGGTAAATAGTTTACCTAGTGTATAATATGTCATTCAGTATGTGGTAAAATTTTCGCCCTCTAAGGCATGCATACTTTTACTCCATATATATACACGGTGTAAATCACCTCATCGCGAAGCCGTCAACCAAGCATTCTGTACATGAAACTAAGTAACTTTACGCAAAAATTATTGCTGGGAAACGACTTTTTTTGGAGGGTTGTAAAATCATGTTTTGTGGTAGAACTCAATGTAACGCACTCAAAACATTGAGCTGATGGACGGATTGTATAGTACGGGGTTCGTGGAGGTGTTAAAAGTAAAAATCTTACATTAAAAACTTGTATTTAAAAAAATACTTGTCAAAAAGTTGGAACTTTGATCCCTAATATCTCCGTAACTAGAAGGTTCCCAGGTATGGTGTAGAACAAAAAAATGATTGCAATGACAGGGAGAACCAGTGCCTTTCGGCTTCGTTAAGAGGTGTTTTACACCCTTTATACTCCATAATCCCTCCTGTATACAATCGTAACGATAGCAATCTGTTGTTACAGCCCGACCTCACGATCAAACTGCAGATGAGTCCCAACAACGACTACAATAGCGTCAACAAAACCTGGAACTGGAACTACAAGGAGTATCAGATCTGAATATACTGGAGACACTCTTCTAAGACAAGATTTTAAACTGCATCATATCTTAATTAAAAACAAAAATATTTACTTTATGCACCGCATACCATGAAAGGATGCCTTTTGCCACATAAAAAAATATTTTTCAAAGAAATGATCAAAAGCGTAATTTACTAGCAAAAGAAGTATGTTAGAACCGTAAGAAAAATGCGTGAGTGTATCATGTATTGTATGAACTATTCAATCTCTATAATTGACATTGTGGCGCCATCTACAACGCCCCAGATGAACTAGGCACCAAACCTGAAGTATCGTGTGCAAAACCAAATTAAGCTGATCTCTCATAGTTCGGAAAGCTCATACGAAACAACAACAGGTTATACTAGATATTTTTATGTAAAACTTGATTTGTCGCCGAGTGTGCTAAAAGAGTTGTCTACGTCATTTCGTCAGGAAGCAGTCCACCCGACACAAAAGCCGTCAAGTCGAAAGGTACATCCTTTACAGTGGATATCAAGGAACTTTCTACTCCGTTCCTCATACATCTTTGAAATAATTCATAATCATCATCCTGCCTTTGTCCCATTTTATTTGGGATCGGCGAAACACGTTTGTTTCTTCCATTATCGTCTGTCATTTCTGTCTCTGTGAAATAATTTAAAGAATTAATTTCACGCTACCGATTAAACAATACTTAAAAACCGGCCAAGTGCGAGTTAGACTCGCGCACAAAGGGTTCCGTACCATTATTTACAAAAACGAGCAAAAAAAATCACTTTTTTGTAAAGGAACCCCCCTTAAATATTTACTTTATTCTGTTTTTAGTATTTGTTGTTATAGCATCAACAGAAATACATAATCTGTAAAAATTTCAACTGGATACCTATCACGGTTCATGAGATACAGCCTGGTGACAGA
Source organism: Cerastis leucographa (assembly GCA_963082945.1). NCBI lineage: Eukaryota > Metazoa > Arthropoda > Insecta > Lepidoptera > Noctuidae > Cerastis > Cerastis leucographa. The sequence goes on from OY720365.1 coordinate 788,577, forward strand.
CGGACGGATGGACAGCCGAGTCTCAGTAATAGGGTCCCGTTTGACCCTTTGGGTACGGAACCCTAAAAAATAAACCAAAATTGATAATCCTACCTTCATTAGAATGCCAAGATATTATTTCATAACATTTATTGAGAGTACTTAATATGGAAAGTAGTAATTAATTACAAATCAGTTTCAAATTAAACTTCAACCGAGAATTTAATAATTTGCTAAGGAATATCTTGTTAAGAGCCTTACGACATTTCATACAAACTTTCAAGTTCTTATTTTCCGAAATGACTGAACCGATTCTAATGGAACTTCATAAGTATAAGCAGGATACATAGGTCTAAAGAGTTACTAAAACATTTCTGGTATCAGTTAGAAAGAAAAGTTTGGAAAGAACATGATTTATTATTCATTTAATGTAATTAGCATATTCATACTTAATTAAATTAATCCTATCACTGTGTCTTCTTACAGAAACGCAATCATTTCAACATCAATGGAGGACGATCTTCCATTCAGGGTTCGAAGTGAAAATTATCATTGATAATATATTATAACTCATGCGACATCTTGATAATTTCAAACCATACTTCCATCATCAGCATACAATTCTAATCCAGGATTCAATTTCTTCGATCGCGTCGAGGATCGTCAGCATACGGGGAACTCAGGTGAATTGAGCCAAAAAGCCACAATTATTTTTTAATTAATTAACAATTTATGCTTTCAAGAGCGATTATAGTTATTTAATGACCACGCAAAAAAGCGAAAGCGTATCTTTTGCTTTTGATTCGGGCGACGCATCTTGACACTATGTCTGACGATTTCGTTTTATCTCATGTAAAGTCTGATGAAGAATTCAGAATTCTGACTGGCTCAACCAGTCAGAAAGAGACTTTCAGAGCCAATTCCACGTAACTAGGGTTAGATAAACCATTCAATTAACTCAACATCTAACCTCCTTAAACTCCGAGGTCACGGTAATAAAGTACGGAAGTCCTTCGGAACGTAACGTTATATAGGGTGACTGGTAAAAAATGATACTTACACACGTGACGACTCACTCATGATAACAAGCAACTTTCCCAAAGAATCATTTTTTTCTCATTCTCTTTTATCACAAGCTGATAGGCCGCAGGCTGGCAGGCAGGTTGTATTATTGTGCTAAAAGTTGTTTGCTATCATCAGCATAATCACGTATTAAAGTATCAGTCACTTATTACTAGTCACCCTATATTGTCAAATAAGAAGCCTTTGGACTGCTCGATAAGAACTTACACAAAGGGAAGAGTAAGCGCTTAAGTGCTCTTAACAGGTTTAACTTAGAGTGCTGACGCTCTTAGCTGAGGAGGGTGCTAGTACTTTTAAGGATGTTTTGATGAAATTAAGGCTTTGATATTGAAAGTGAGATAAATGAATTGTTTGCTTAACATGTTGGCTTATTTTCTTTGAAATAGTCAATTTTTGTCTGATACCTAGTATCGACGTCATTTCGTATGTTTTTGTGTTTTGAACAACTTAAATTCAAAAATAGCTAGATTTTTTGAACCTAGACCTAAAAACAAACTTATTTTGTTATAATACCTAAGATGTATAATAATTTATTCTCTTTAATATTTAACTCAACGATTATCTTCACATTCTTGAGATAGTTTTATAAGCCACGACAAAATACCACTTCCTCTTGAATTCTCAAAGCGTTTATCAAAACTTCCTTACAATATTATTAAACTAATTTCATAAATTTTCAATAACTTGTTCCCTTAATAATTCTCATTCATCTCATAATTATTACGAGTTAAATATTTTAATAATAAACCTCTCGTTGCCAAGCCAAGCTCAAATTTTATTAATTAAGTTAGAAATATTTAATAATGTTCAAATGTATTTCAAATTCTACGAATCATGTTAAAATTGTAATAATTATTAATATTAAATGCTTCTGTTGTGTACGATGCCAAATACATAATATAATTATGTGAAGTACCTACAATGTAAAATAAAAGATATAAATTACTAAATTCGATTGTTTTTATTATTCGAGGTTCGAACAACCATGGACAGCTCTATGCAAACAAACCTACTGTTGAAGTGTCTGTTAGAGTCCAATGCCCGCAGCTGGTCCATAATTTGTCCATAATAGTATTAGTCTTTCACCCTAGCAATTGACTTGGTATACATTATTTCAATACTGTTGATTTTGCATCTTGTAAAGGTAACTGGAAGCAATTTTACACAATTTTACGAAATTGTCAAATGTATGCCAACAACTGCTATTACTAGTTACTGGCGACTGTTAGCTTGCACGACCTGCATCGTTCAACTACGAGGCACAAAGGCCTATGACTTCCAACTATTTCGATGAAGGACCAATATGGTTTCGTCCAGCTAGACTCACTATATTCTACGGGGTCTGCCGCTATATCTTATGGCTGTATCAGGGCTGTTATTGGTTGACTTAAGTATGAATAGTGAATGGAATAATTTGACATAAGTCGAATTTCGACATTTATTTTGGTTGTCATCCCAAAAACCCATATTGACCATGTGCAAAGCTGTTCATATTTTTGCAGCATCTAAATTTGATCCCTTCTTCAATACCAGATATTAAAGTAAACCGAATGAAACCCCAGTAACAGTGACTAGTTTAATAAACGTCGCATAAAGACAGCGGGAGTAGTCCGCATTGGATTATATCGCGATTCGGCGCACAAAAGCTAAATCTATTGCATTTTGGAGCTCGCCTCCCGGATCACGGATGTTAGGGACGACTCGCATTTCTACGTATGAATTTTAAAGAAGAAAAAAAGGTAAGAATAATAATCAATATGAAAACTTTAAGATAAAAATTGGTAACTTTGGCTAAATTAATAACACCAACATCTGTGACATCTAAACGGTTTCACCAGCTGTGTTTAAATCAGATGTAATATCGAGCTGAGATGAGCCTATTGTCTTCAACCGGGCGCAAATCCAGGCTTTTTAAAAATGAATAAACAAAAATTTTATTGATGGACCAGATGCAAGATGGAAAGATCTATAATACTTTGGCCGTCATGGTAATGGAACCCAAGATAAGTTAGCTAAGAGGCAACGCTTGTGACCACTAGACCAACGAGTCCAAGGCTAAGGCCAGTCCAAGGTGTCAGCTAAAGGGTACTATAATGTAAGTGTGTGTTCAAATTATTTAACTTAGATAATCGGTTTACGAATCCTATTTCGACAGTTAATATTAGTTATAACTGAAAACAATAGAACCTATTTCAGATTAACTATCACCATTTCAGTTCCAATCGGTTTAAATTAACTGCTACAATGAAACATAATTTGCATATTAGAACCATCGCGTTAACGTAGATAATAGTTTAAATTAATTATATTGAACGATACTAAAGTTAACTGAAATTTATTATCCCAATGCCAATTAAATGATGTGGCATTTAAATAACATACTATAATATTTGACAAAGCCAAACTATGAACATCTATTTGCCAAAATTAATGAATACTTTGTGTGTGACATTTTGCTTCACCAATGAAACAAATGAATGAACACTATTAAATTCTATATCGTGTCAGCTTTCGTATGAAATGTCAGTATGAGTGATTGGTTATTAATTTTCAAACATTTTATGCTGACTGTTAATAACTCTGGCTAACTGTAATAAATAAAAACACTATTAATCATCAATTTAAACGTTACGATCGAGGAAAAATTTCAAACACCTCTAGTATTAAAATATCTCTTTACTGCCAACAAACCTGAAAAAGTTTGCGGGGGCAGACTGGAGGGAAGACGGAGGTCCAAGTATTCTGGAGGAACTTAGGAGATCCTTATGTCCAGCAGTGGACTGCAACAGGCTGCGTTGATTGATTATTGAATACTCATACTCAACAAAAATTTAGAGATCAATAAATACCTTCAACGAGTGTGTGAGCAGCCCTATAGCATTCGTAGGGATTGCATAACGTCAACAGATGCAAGTCAAATGCACGCCGTATTGAGTCGCACTCGCTTCGTTCGGGACTCGTCTCGCAGGATCTTTGCCGGTATTGAGCAGGGGAGGCCAACCTTCACACGTCTACGTATGTGATGTGGTATTTTTTTTTATTTTTTTTGTCGGTATTTTGAGTAAAGGCCGTTTATATAGTAAGTGGTTGAGGCTCCCGCAGACCGCGGTAGAATGGCACAACAGAGAGGAGGCCTTTATTCAGCAATGTGTGGAACAAGGCTGCCAATGATGACGGTGGTGATTTACTTATATACTTATATTCGCTGAATTAGTATTCGCTACAAACGAATACTAATTCAGAGGATCCACAGATAGTGCGAATTGAATGATTGATCATAAAGTAGGCGTTTGACTGGTGCCAATGTACCTGCGTTTTTACTAATGATTACAGTATACCGTGGTGTATATGATGAAGACACAAGCCACAAGCAACGTTAAATTAATTTCGGTGTTCTATAATAAATATGTCAGAAAAACGCTCCACACAGTATTATTATTGTATCGATGAAGTTAATTCGAAATTCGAAGTTAAGCTCTGAATTTTGAATGAAAATTAATCTTTGGTATTTTGTATCAATACTTATTCGATCGCTTACCTCAGATTCCCAACCCCTGACAAAAAAGGAATATTTTTGCCAGTATTGAAATAAAAGCTGAGTGACGGGAACTCTGTTGTCAGCAGAAATGATTTTATTGCTACAGAGCATTTTATTAGAATCTCTTTTCGACTAGAATGATACAAAAGTCGAAGTGAAATCGTTTTGGCTTGACCTTGAGTTTTTTGTGCTCTAACGCTAGATTATGAGCCGAGACTTTGATGAAAGTAAACCTATCTACTAACTTTTCAGAGAGCTGTGAGCTCTGTGGTACCCGCTCCGACGTGGCGTAGGTCGTAGGTTCAAATTTTGTATAAGCTATTAGGCGTGACCTGAACCAAAAACAACTAGATAACATAGTCAAATTAACTTTACATACCTACACTATATAAGTTTTAAAACTGTCATGGTCACTAACACTATCAATAAAATTTATAACGGGATATTTACCGTGTTACACTGTTTTTACTTTATTTTAAGCATACTTTGTGCAATTATGGGTTCTAGGGTTCATTCACAAATGTCAGGCACAAGTTTTAGACTCAGAACAAGTTTAGAGACTCTTCAAAAGTTTCTTTATTTTAAATAACTACTATATACATTACAACGATTAACAAACTAATAAATTAAATAACTAAAATAACAATAAAGCATAAAAGGGCGTCAAAAAACTCCTCCTCATCGCTGTCAGTTGGTAATGCGCCCAAGAGACTGGCAGCATTGCCACGTTGTATGGCAATACTTAAAAAAGTCAAAGTAAAAGACGGCCCTTGGGTCACGGGAAGCGTCAACTAGGCGTTGATTACAAAATATTCTGGTAACTGTGCCTGGTGAATAAAAATTAAAGTCTGAATTTTCTCACAGTAGCGGTCTCAGTATATCAATGTACAACTTGAAGTTTTATCTTAACTGCAGTGGTTTAACCGTAAATCAACATGAAATATATCAGTCGCAGCAGAACCACGTTCGGCTGTACGCTATAACTTGCTGAGAGGTACTGCTTTATTACTTACATGAAAACATTTATATGAGTCTACTTATCTAAAGCTTCTTTCCTGTAAAGTGTGTGTGTGTGTATTATAATGTGGTAAGTTCCGTTATCCATCAGCATTCATGCTCATCACTCTTTTAATCACATTTGTTTCAGCCCTTCTCATGACATCACCAAAAAACACGGTTGTGTTTGAAATTAAACGCATTTATAAATAAAGACGACCTTAATTTTAACGTTCACTGCTGTAAATTACTACCCGTTCAAATTGATGGGCGAACTAAATCATCAATACGTCAGCAAATTGCCTATAGCACGGACGGCCCGTATCCGCGTAGTATTGCTACGTCGTAGCTCGTAGCGCTACGAGCGCTCGTAGCGGGGCGTAGCAGCGAATTCGGCGCGATCCATCAGTGAAGAGATTGCGGTGGAACATCGATCAGTGTCGCTACTCGCCGCACGGGGCCCAAGATGTAGGAATGTTATTTGGATACTCCATAATTATATCATCGTCACAATAAAATAATGACAATCAATAATTACAAACTAGAAAACAGTTAAGTAGTTTTCTTTTCTGTCTGCTATATACTTATGTTTCTGGTTTCGATTGCCGGGGTGAGGCAAAAAGTGTTATTGGATTTATCAATTATTAAGAATTTCTCAATAGCATCCCGGAGTTTAGAAGTTGGCGGTATGATACCCCCGTACCTCGGTGCGCACGTTAAGCTGTTGGTCCTGCGCTTGACCTCTCTCTGTGATTGTCGGAGTGCCGTCCCTGAGAACTATGAGACTGACAGATGTACTCTCTACCTGTGTCTGCGCATACACTTCTGCACTATAATATCTCCGCTAACCGCGCTAGATGGCCATCGAAACCAAAAACAGTCAGGAGAACTATTATTACTAGACTAAAAAAAACGAACTTACGTAGATCTTTTATAATGCCAAACATTTTGCCATATCAAATGAGCTCACTTACATTCCCAGCTCCTCGCCAGGCCAACTGCCCACCTCAAGTGCTAGTTCAATCGCGGCTACTTTTTATATAAACTGGCTATCTACTATCTACGTGTCGTATACAGAGTGTTTTAGTTAACTGGGCAGAGTGTGGGGAAATCCGAATCTAATGGATGTAAAAACGACCCTTAACGAAACCGAAAGAAAGGCAATTACCACAACTCACACTTGACCAAAAATCTGTATGTCATACTGTTTTTTTGGTCAAGTGTGAGTTTTCTATTAAAAATTAACAAATATAATATTATGTTTCTATACAATGAAATTTAATAATCCTTAGCTATAATCCGAGTCAAACGACATAAAATTATAATTTTTTACCCATTTTTAACCGACTTCCAAAATAAGGATCAATTCAACAAAATTTTTTGTGTGTTTGTTCTTCGATATCTGTGCCAATTGTTATCCAATTTTATGTAGATAAGCCTGTTGCTATGGTATGTATTATTAACAATGTAAAATAAACGCATATCAAATATTTGTTTAGGATAAAAATGGAAAAATAAAAACCCTCTTTTTGTGGTGGCAAAAAAACGGAATCAATGAAACAAAAGTCACCGGACTTCTGAAGCTAAAGTTATTTTCCACTGTTTTGTGTTTTTGAAGTCGGTCTTATTTTTTATGAACCACTCACACTTGAACAAAAAAAATATTGGCCAAGAATATTTTCATGAAAAGCAATTTCTTTTGTTTCCCAAGTAAGGTGGCCGAAATTATGTAGTAGTATCGAATTTCCTCATACTGTCCGAGTTTAAAAATCACACTGTATAGCTACTACCTATCTCCGAACGATTGAAAGAAGCTATCTGTTCAAACGGGCAAGAGGGATGGATTCATTTAAGTGATACTGATGTATCGACCGTTTGTTGAAAATGTGGTGGGTATGGTCAGCATTTGAGGCTTTTTTATTGGACGTTTGAGAAGACAGGCCGGTGTTAATTTGATGCTGATGTCCACCTCGCCCGTTTTCTCGAAGAATTAGGCAGAGGTGTACCTTGTATCACACCCACATTGCGCCAGTTATGTTTAAGTGCCATGTAAAAGGGGGAGCGCCTTTTACAATCAATCGGGCACAAATGCAGACTCTGGGTCATTCATAAAGGCTGTAAAACACCTCTTAACGAAGCCGAAAAGCACTGGTTCTCCCTGTCATTGCGATCATTTTTTTGTTCTACATCATACCTGGGAACCTTCTAGTTACGGAGATATTAGGGGTCAAAGTTCCAACTTTTTGACAAGTATTTTTTAAAATACAACTTTTCAATGTAAGATTTTTACTTTAAACACCTCCACGACCCCCGTACTATTCAATCCGTCCATCAGCACAATGTTTTGAGTGAGATACATTGAGTTCTACCTCAAAACATGATTTTACACCCCCAAAACAAAAGTCGTTTCCCAGCAATAATTTCGCGTAAAGTTACTTAGTTTCATGTACAGAATGCTTGGTTGACGGCTTCGTGATGAGGTGATTTACACCGTGTATATTATAAATTTCAAAAGATTTTGATATCTTCAGAAAGGGAGGTTAAAGTAAATACAACAACTGTTTAATGTTTCTCAACAGGCATTTGTTTAGAAACCGATCAAGTTAATATGTTAATATGTTTTATTATACAAGGTGTTGTTTTGCTCCTCGTCAAAATTCAGGAGGTTGTCACACAAGACTTAAATAATCAATTAGAATTACGGTGCTTGTTTATGTTTGTCAGTATTTCAGAATAAACCCCTTAACGTGGTTTAGGGAATAAGAAATGATCGAATATCGGTTATAGGGCGAGAATCAGACGGTCCGCGTTTAAAAAACGGGTGGTTCACCCTTACCGATTTCCGTAAATAAGAAAAAAAAAACACGTACCTATTTTATTACTGATTCGGGACGAGAATCATTAGCATAGTTACCTCCTTGAATTTGACGAGAGTGCAAAACTACACCTTGTTGTATACCTCCATTATTATCATGCCAATCAATGAGCAAATACATGGTATTCGTCAGCATCATGCATTTTCTTTTCTTTTAATTAATGTTACACAGTATTTTCTTTCATCAAAATCTTAATTGACTGTTCTTAAATTAGTTTTATAATCCAACCTCTTGGGTAAAAACTTATTACTTTTCATGCTGGGTTATAAATAAAAAGTTAGTATATCTTTTAACAGAAAGTCAAAATTCAGAAAGTCAAATCTTAAGTTATCTATCTATCTCTCCCAATGGAATGAGTCTAGATTGTTATCTGGAGACTAGCGTCGTGTTCTAACCAAAGACAAAGGTCGTGCGAATCTTCAAATATTGATGTCTCTCAAAACGGAGTTCGTAAAACCGAAATGGAAAAGTCGTTAAAAAAAAATGAACGCGGCGGTCGCTTCGGTTAGGACACGGCGATCTTCATAATTTCGATTTCGAAAATAATATGAGTAAAACCTTTTACGTAGTATGTAAAATGCGAACGAACTGCAAACAATGGGTTTAATATTAAAATCCAGATCATTTGTATTCGAAAATAATAGGCATCTTGTTTTAGAAACATATTTATTCAAAAATTATTTGAAGTAAACAGCGTTCTTGTTTACGAATATCTGAAATATAATATTTTGTTCTGCTTATTTGTGGTCTGTGTGGAATAAGAATTGCAAAGCTCATTAAAATAATAGTATGTTTAAAATACAGGTTTTCGGCTCTAGACGAAAATAATAACACCCACACAGGTCGATAGAAGGTTGAACTGCGCTTGCCGAGGTTGGTCCGTGGATGGGTTCCAGGCTAGGCTTACATTCGTGCAGTCTTGCAATTGGGTATGAGCCAGCGGTGAAAGCCATATCTCTCCATGTATACTACCAGTTTTGAATAGGTAATTTGCAATGTATACTACCAGTTTTGAATAGGTTAAATGCTTATGTGTGATTGCAGCAAGCTGAAGAGCAGCAAGCACAGTGCCTTGCTGTTTATCATTATATTTTATACTAACCCTGTGCCCTTGTGGCGAATCGAATTTGTTTTTTCAACAATTTCGTCAGATTTTTTTTTGCACGCAGCACTAATTCTTTTTCTAAAATAAAAAAGACATCAGCTATATACCAGTAAAAGTCCTGTCAAAATTGGTCCAGCCGTTTCGAAAATTAGCCGGAACAAACAGACAGTAAGACTAAAATTACATACTAATTTAATATAATATATAAATTATGTGTCACGTTGTTTGTCCGCGATGGACTCCTAAAGTACTTAACCGATTTTAATTAAATTTGTACACCGTGTGCAGTTTGATCCAACTTGAAAGATAGGATAGCTTACATCTCAATTAATAGTCGCAATATTATTTTATTGCAAATTATTTGTTTATTATTTTACAGTCACAATTATTATCTGTTAGCTCCAAACGATTCTAACAGATGGCGGTATCTGTTGTATTCAATAGATGGCGCTGTGTTAAAAATACCAACGTTTCACATAAGGCATGGGCTATTATTATCACGCTACGACCAATAGAAGCCGAGCAGCAATGAAAAATGTTGCGAAAACAGATAAAATGTGACGCAGACGAAGTTGCGCGGGATAGCTAGTATTTTTATAATATACGAGTATCAAACTATAATTCATATTTTTATAATATATCATTCAATAAAAGCTGTTCTTTTGATATTACAAATCGACCTTTCAATTTTATTTATTTGTATAGATATATACGGTATGAACATTAACAATCATGTCCTTCTGTCAAAAAGCCGAAGACCCAAATCCAAAAATAATTGTTTTGTAAGAAAGAGCTATCTTTGACCTTTAACTCTCATTGACTCAGCTGACATTGAATACAAACAACATAAGACACACCCAAAACCTCCGCAAAGCTATTATAAATCAACACAAAACACTCGCAGCTGAGTTCAAATCGAAAAGACACGAAAAAAAAGTTCCTTTTGACAAATACTCATGATTTGGTGACCTTTATGAAATTAATTTGTACTCAAAACCGCCCCAAGCTGACCTCAGGATTCTTTTTTCAAATTAATTAAATTTTCCATCATTTTCCGGTTGATTAAAAACGAAGATTTAATTGAATATGCTAATTGGATTATATAATTACATGATTTAAGAGTTACATTTCCTCTAATTCAAAAGTTGTTGTTAATTTAATATTAATTTAACTGTATAATTGGAAGGAAATTAAATAAATGAACTGTGTTATTTTTACCAAGGTTATTTCTATGTAGGTAATGTTTTCTGTTACTTTACAAAATTAAAAGATAATATAACATGGAGAAATTATAATTACACAATGTGGATGCTTTCTTGTTGAATTCCCTTTTACCGTGTTGATTCAAGAAAACATAAAATGTACATTCAATTGAGATATTGTAGGGGTTCCCCACAATATTTAAATTAATTTAAACACTTGGTTTAATGCATTTCATTCGTTTAACTATAAAACCTACTACCTATTACCGAGTGGTTAGTGCCTTTTTTTTTACGGATGGGAAATCATCAAATGACTTCTCCCGCTTTGGGCGGAGCGGGAGGGAGTGTCAGACTTGTACTGACTAAAACCCATCCATGTTCCTTCTTCGCCCTTTGTGTTCAAGGACCGCGGTATCTCTTTCGAACAACCCGCAGCCCTGGCAGGCATCGGCCTCCTTTTGGACCCCTTCCGATTTGCTGACATCTCCTTGAGGCGCGCGTGGAACACAAGCGCCGTCGGCACGGCCTGTCGTCATAAGACGGACGGAACGGTGAGCTGGCCCATTACTCACCGTCCACAGGCCCCAGTGGTTAGTGCTTCACCTGGTGTTACAGTTTTCATGCCGCTCTTGGGCCTCTGACTTGGCTTCACACGTAAATATCTCTCAGGTATACTGATTTTCTCGCGACGTTTTCGTTCACCTCATCAACTGATACTATACAATACGCACATGAATCCGAAAATCAGAGGTGCGCGTCTTCGGTACGAACTTGAGACCTGTGACGTGGCAGTGATCACACAACTAGGCTATCACTTCTGGATAAGCAATTCAGTAACACAGCCATTCACCATTCTTTCTCTGAAACTGTATTTTACAACGAACACCAAAAAGAATCGTTATGGCATGTCTCGGATCGCGAACACTATCAACAATAAGAAGAGATGCCGTCCATCTGGTGTAGTGCTAATAACAATCCCGCCACACTTCGCCACCACTGCAACGTATGAAAGCCAAAACCAACAGAGACAAGCACCAGAAAAGCAATAAAACCTAACGACGATGAGTCCTAAAAGAAAATATTCAACTTATAGTAGTGTCCCATGCGCTCTATTCCTTATTCCACTTATTCCATTTTCCCCACAAATCAATATAGGGAACCCCACCGTCAACACTGCCTACCCCGGAATCGGGAAGCCTCTCATGCATATTAATTTATGTGTTCGCTAGCAGCGTGTATTGAAACAACAGCGAACACTGGCTCTATCCAATCGTGTGTTTAATTGTTTAATGTTATGTGTATGTTCATTGATATGAAACTATAATTATTATTGTTGTTGTTGGAACTTTGATTGTAGGTTTTGGGGCTCAAGTAGGGTGGTTACGGGCAAATAATAGATGTTTCGGAACATATGGTAGACTAGCTACTCAGGTGAAGGAATAATTTTCAAAAGAATTGAGAGGGAGAGGAAGACCGGATTGTGTGAAAAATGTCATGAAAGAAAATTAATTATATGATAGTCTGGTCTACCCTAAGTAATACAGAACAAGGGCAAGAAGATTCTTGCCTTCTTGCTTCTTGTCTTGCTTTGGTTGAATCAATGTGACTTATGGTGCCGATTTAATTAAACAAGTACTTATGTAAATATAAAATGACTTTGCTACATCTTTCTGAATAAGGTAAAGCTTAGAACCCTTTTTTTTTTTTTTTTTCGGATGGGAAATCATCAAATGACTTCTCCCGCTCTGGGCGGAGCGGGAGGGAGTGTCAGACTTGTACTGACTAAAACCCACCCATGTTCCTTCTTCGCCCTTTTTGTTCCAGGGCCGCGGTATCTCTTTCGAACAACCCGCAGCCCTGGCAGGCATCGGCCCTCTCGGGCCCCTTCCGAAGCTTAGAACCCTTAGTTATATAATTTATCTTGTATTTTACAGACGAAGAACCAGAACGAATTTCTAACAAAGCTACAGGAAAACGTGTCTGTCAAGATAATTGAGGGCTGTAGAAATTAAATTCCAAGAATTGGGCACATTCTTGAAAATCCAGGGAGACGAAAACAAATCTCACAATATTATTTAGACTTTTTTTGTCATTAGTGAATTTAGAGTAACGAAACCTGTGCCAAATCCTTCAGGAATTACTCGCGTACGAAGTTATTCCCTAAAATTTGGGCAACCACTGAAATTAAAGAAAAAAGAAACTGCCTGTTCTGCTACGTCAAAACTTACCGAAAACATTTCAAATGTCAGCCGAAATTACAACGATATAATACAAGGCATATTTTTACATTTAAAAAACATATTTTTCAACATTGGGCTTCGTCTAGAAACTTTACCGTCTCACAACACCTCAAAGTGACTTTGTAACGACGTCCTCATCACAATAACAACACGCCTGCACAAGGTCATTGCGATATTTTCAACGCCGTACCGACAAACGGGCGTATCTATAAACAAGTTAAGTGTTTGATTTTGACGATTTTTATATCGTAATTTAGTAATTGCTTGATGTTGGAACTGCAAAAGTTAGAATTCTTAGCTTTGTTTTTTTTGTCGGTCCTTACTTCATTTAAATTATTGTCTATTGCATAAATACAATTGCATAAGTAATTACTTAAGCCCAAGTAATTATTTTAACTTGACTATAGATATCAAGGTTAGTCGTCTTATATCGTTGACAAGCAATTAAGTATGTGTCAACTTTGAAAAATTATAACAGACAAGTTTTGCAAAGAAAATGTGAAGATTAATTCGCGTTAAAGTTTCTAAACTTAGATGAATGAGGCTTTACACCTAGAATATAAGATGTTATTTTCAAGTTTTCTAGAATAATCTAGGACTTAAGTTCTAAAGCTATATTTAAAGTTTAAAAGCGCTTTTCTGCTTACGACTAGATTAATGTTGCGTATCAAATAAATACGCTCTTTCATTAGTTATGCTTTGTGATACAATTACACTGTAACTGCAATGAGTCAGTAACAGAGTGGAAGCATTTCGAGGATTCTAGCCACAGCTATTATGTGGTAAACGTAGTTATAATCTTAGTTAACTGTGGGTAAAAGTGTGACATATGAGCACCCGAAGGCTAATGCTAATAAAGACGTTGTTCTAGATGTCACAAGCGCTTCTGGTGAGCATGAGCTGTTAGGTTCGGAACACCAAGAAAATAATATCAATAGCATGTAAATACTAATCAAATAGCGTGCATTAATGTTACTTCTTTCTAAATATAATCTTCCCTGACATCAATCATTGACTAAGATATTGCTGTCGAACAATGAATCTATTTGTGTACTCATCAAATCATGGGCAACTAACTTCTTTAAGCGCACAATGTTACAGCTTTAAGACTGTGCTCTAGTAACAGCGAGCAAGAAGCTAAGCTACATGGTTCTGTGGTGGAATTAAAGGAATTAATAGAAAAATATCTTAGTTTCTTATTGTTATTTTAGGGGTATGAGGAACAGGGTGTAAAGTTCCTCGATACTCCATAGAAAAGGGAGGATCCTCCGGCCAGACAGGTGTTATGTCTGGTGGGCAACTGCCCGATAGTTGTTATCGGGTTTCTCTATATATACTGAAGTCGATGTAAACTTTGCTTGTAGGAAATTGATGTTAGTTCCTCCGTCGTGTCATAGATGGCGCTGTAGTACTTTTTGTAGTATGTTGCTTTTTGTGGTCGCTACATTATCATCGGCCTAGCCTTTTCCTTACCGTGTTCGGGTCGGCTTCCAGTCTAACCGAATGCAGCTTAATGCCAGAATTTAAAGTGGAGTGACCAACTATCTTTTTAGGGTTCCGCAGCCGAATGGCAAAAAATGGAACCCTTATAGATTCGTCATGTTTGTCTGTCTGTCCGTCCGTATGTCACAGCCACTTTATTCCAAAACTATTAGGAGTACACAGCTGAAACTTGGTAGGTAGATGAACCGCTTTACGATTTTTGTACATAAATAAAAAAAATATTGATTAAGGATATCCCCTCCCCTCAAGGAACTGAAACTAAAAAAAAAAAACTATCAGACCTATACGTTCGGGGTTTCTATAGATAGGTCTTTAAAAATAACATTGAGGTTCCTAAAACCATTTTTTTCAAGGTCATTCGTTTGAAAGATAGACACTTCCAAAGTGGTAAAACGTGCCCCCCCCCTCTAATTTCTAAAGAAAGAGGAGAAAAATTCTGAAAAAATATTGGGATGTAGAACGTAAAAAAAACTTTCAACGAAAATTGGTTTGAATAAGATTTGATATTTGGTTTTTGAGATATGGGACTTTTTCACCAAATTGCAGCAGTAACTTTGTTTATCATTAGCTTACTATGAAAAACAAATTTAGTTTTGCGGTTGAGTCAAAGTTTACTAATGAATTACCGTTCAAAATATTGGTATTTATATTGTTTGGGGCTATGGGACCCCGTGTGCGAGTAAGACTTGCACTTGGCCGGTTTTTTTATTTTTTTTTATTTGCGTTTTGTTTGATCTTTACTCTAGTCTAGGTCAGAGATGACAGAAACAAAGTCAACGATGGTACGAGCTAACCCAGAAGAAGCCTGTTCACTGTAACTTTGAAGAGATTAGGGTTGTAAGCGTTTGGAAACACAGACGCAGGCAGAGAGTTCCACTCCTTTGATGTGCGCATTATGAAAGACGTTTGAAAACGCTTAGTGCGAATAGGGGTGAAGACTGGGTAAAGAAAACGACATTATATTTTGTCCGTCAGACAGGTAATACAATAATATTAGACACATATTTTTTGTTTTATCAAAATATCATAAATTACTTAGTTAAAACTCATTAAAGTTGGAGAGTGGGGGCTCACTACGTCACAAGTAGGTATAAAAATTACCTACATGTGACGTCATGCGCCATTTCAACTCAATATATCTCCGTAATTTTATGACCACATGAAAAAAGAAAAAATACGTGTCCAATACTTTTCAATAATCTACCCGACGGACAGAGAAAAAAAAAATGTGATCATTCCCTATTCGTGGAATAGTAATAAGGCCCCGCCTGACCGCATCAACATAGTAACTGGGTAACATGTTTCCCCGTGGAAAGACTGTTTGTCAGAATATGTTCTATACGCATCATTTATCATCATCTTACTGCCCTTATCCCAGATTATTTGGGGTCGGTGCAGCACGTCTTCTTCTTTCATGCTTCTCTATCGCTCACCATCTCATGGTCTGTCTTTCTAGCCATATCATCTTTGGCAAAACAATCTATTTTTTATTTTGTGTTCCCTTAAAGGCATCCATATTCGGAATCAAAACTTTCCTCACGACATTTTCCTCATTCCTCCGCATCACGTGCCTTGAAAACTGATTATCACACAAATGATAAATGATGTTTATTTTGCAAATAGGTTTTTAAAAACACTCCTACACGTCATTTTTTTTTAAACTAGATGGGGCCAGTGTTTCGTACCTGACTACTCTGAGAAGAAACAGCCGAAACAAACTCAGAGGTTCTCTGATAACTTGTTACTCTTTTAAAGTCCAGACATTGCTCAATTTACATGAGGACTCTGCAGATTAGTGTCTGAGATGGTCTTTTGAAGTAAGAACCACACAGATATGAGTGGACCTGTCCACACAATGTTCTAAAGCTACTAAGGTAACAATAAACATCAGATTCTAATTAACTTATTTTAGATACGTACATGACGTACATTTCGGTAGCCCGATCTCGTTACTGTATCCATATTATGGATGTCAGCCACAAACCGCGGCGTAATCATTACTCCCCTGCTTAATTAATGTTGTCAATTTGTGATATTTGCGAATTTGCGAAGCGCGAACAATGCGTGTTTGTAGCGGTTGATACGATAGGTGCTGCTTTACGAGACATAGGAGGTAGCGGGCGAGATCTGTTGGCTTAGCACAAACACGCATAGCATATCCTTTGATTAACTCTTGTAATATTATACTTATGCTAGGAGTTGGTCACGTCATATTTGTATCTAATCTTAGACAAGTTGTCCGTGAAGCGAAAGTCGGACAACCAATCTTACCAAGGGATCTCGTATTACCCAGTACTAACTGGGTTGTGGAGGTCAGATATGCAGTTGCTCCATGTAAAATATTATTCAGGTATTCAGCTGCATCTGGTTAGACTTGAAGCCGAACCAAATGATTTTAAAAGAGTAACCATGGAGTTTCTTGCCGGTTCTTCTCCATAGGAAATGACCAACCCGAACCGAGCACCTTTTGTTGACGTTTTATAAGTGCCCATGAAGGCCTATGTAAAATAAAATATTTAGATTTTTTTTATTTTGATTTTGCCGACCCCAACATAGTTGAGAAAAGGCTAGACAGATGATGATGATGTTGGGCATACAGCCACAATAACAGTCACGAATACATCATCAATCGCTATCAGCTCTTTCTGACAGTTTACCACCACCTTCAATTTTTCAGTGAATATTTGCTCTATACTTCATAATTCCGCTACCACTTGTCAACATAGACGGACCCTTATGCCTCGACTACACAGTCGGCCTAGTGGGTACATTTGAGAGCTCGATAATCACGACAATGTTCTGTTTCGCCACGAACAACCGCTCCATTTGACAGCAGCTTTCATTAAATTCTCTGCTGTTAATATTGTATTGAAAGATAATTGTATTTTACTGCTAAGGATAGGATTAATACCCAGGTAAGCCAAAGTCTTATAGGGTTTACTGACAAAAAAATCCGTGTTGAAGCCACGGATTTGTGAGCAACAATAAGGTCGCCCCCTATTGCATGGGACTTAAACATCTTAACACGCACATCCCTCTGCCTTACCCTTTTGGGATTACAGGCGTGATATATATGTTACGTAATTTGCAACTTATTTTGTTTGGTTAACAAAACCTGAGAGCATTAATTTAATTTTAAGACAGTTCATTTTACCCAATATTGACAAATCTTCCATAGGTTTTCATTAAGGGCTCTAATCCTAAAGTGAAAACAATAAAACTAGTTTTCTGTCTCCAAACTAATCGCCAACATATCTACGTAACTAAGTAATGAAAAAGTGGCGTTCGTTATCATTGTTTTAATTTTATAATCGCTGTTGTTAATAATAGGGGTTCCATATTATGTAACTACATACGTACTATCGGATGGCATCAATAACACAGCGAAATCAAACTGAGCCCCAAATCGAATTAGCGACATAAAATATAAAGCCACATCCTCCGTATTCTTTTAGTTCACCGACAAACTGTTCGCCGAAAAGTCTCTTCGCCTCATTTTTAATCGATTCTACAAATTATTTTACACCGATTGCTCTTATCCCAATTTATTTGGGGCCGGCCCAGCATTTCTTCTTCCCCCATACTTTGAATTACTCTTCACCTTCTTTAATATTATACTTCACACAGTCCATCCATCGTTTTATGTGTCTATACCATGCTTAGTATCCTCAGCTACGCTTCCACTTTATAGTGGAGCTGCCTCTATCCGCCTCCAGGAATAGGTATCAAGTATCATTGACTTCATTACAACAAGTTAGCTCCTAAGTTCCAACTTAGCACTTACTAAGTTAGTACTTGATCAACTACTACTTGTTAAGTCTTAGACAGAAAATAGGACAAGTTTAGAGGTGAGTGTTTATTTGTGGAGGTATTTTATTTTTGGTAAAAGATATAACTGTAGGTATTTATTCAAGAAGGTTTTTGTCTAACAGTGACCATTTTTCGGATGATTATATCATGATGATAGTACTTGCATGAAGTGCCATATATGTATTCATATTTTCTTTAGTTTCCTATCGAGGAAATCAAGTCTATGAAAATGATTCCCACAAAACGAATCACAAGATTCCAATTACGGAAAAACTAATTAACCCATAATTTATGGGTGTGGTTGGGGTATGGGTATTTTTTTTACGCTATATGGGCCATAAAGCTTAAAAACTTTCATATAATCTGTTCAATTACAGAACGCCATATGCCAAGATCTTTACATACTCCTTTGGCTTCGTCTACGCCTTTCATCAGTACACGCACGCCCGTTGTGAGGACTATACGCCTCACGTTTCTGACGAACATCAGCAATTCGGTGAAGAACCGTCTTCACCGAATTTGTTGCAATTTAGTTTGCAATGTCCTTCTAGGGCGGGGTCCTGTTTAATTACTTTATCAGACTTTTCTTTCAAAGCTTCGATTAAGCCCTAACAAAATATATTCAGTGAAAGAAACATTTTGTAAGTTGAATAAGAAAAAGCTACGATAGCCGGCCATTTTATGGTGATCAAAGGCATGCCAGAGAGCTTTCAAAAGTAGCTTTTGTTTGAATCATGGTTAGGCGCGAAATTGATATGTACATAATTATGAGTGTAATCTATCAATATATTGGCGTCTATAGTTATTTAATGAGTTTGAGTCATTGACACCCTTTTGATACATTCTATCATCTTTTTCATCGTCTTCATTCACATCCTAAATGTACCCACTACTGGGAATTTACCTCTCTTTTTTTGTACCTACCTCTAAGTTCCTGTACCAGTCTCATCCTCGTTTTACTCGGGACGGCAACAATGTCGTCTATCCATCTCGCCGGACGGCCGCCAACCAAGTCCTTGCACGTCACTTGGTCACATCTCGACTCCATTGCCATCACCGTGTCTTGCTAGGTATCCTGTCCAATATTTGAGTCCTAGAACGCAATTTCCATGGCAGACGGTAGAAACGACAGAACAGCTACAACGAATATTAAATCTGTGAAATCCTTTCCATTGTACATCTAGCTCAACTCCAATAAGTTTCTACAAAGTAAAGCTGCTCGTATTTGTTGAATGCAAATACAATAATCTTTTTTTGAAATAATCGCAGCGGAACAGTCAATAGAACGATGCTTTCATGAATATATTGCGTTTCTTATTGGATTCGCGAAATATAATGCGCAATATCGGGATATTGAACCGTTTTTGCGTCGTTTCCTATAAACGGATACGAACGCATTTGGAAATTTGAAAAAACGGTAATTTGTTTTTTGCTGGGTTTACGTTAAGCAAACCATGGTTTACGGATTCAACCGTTTACAGTTATTTAAATCATTTTACTACATCTGCATTTTCAAAATCTCTGACAGATTCTCAAAATACCTTGGATCTACTTTTGTGGTGGAGGTCAGAATGGTATGCTAGTTTGCTCCTTATAAAATAGATACTGGTATTCAGCTATATATTCTTAGACTGGTAGCTGACTTCAACATAATTGGAAAAATGCTAGTCAGGTTAGACAACTTACACGAGCAGATACTTGCATCAATAGCGAGATAAAGATTTTATTGAATATAATAATATCACTTCTCTTTCATCTTTAATCCAATTCCTCACAATCGGGGATTGAATATATCTTCGGTAATCGAATCGAGACGGACATTTATTAAATTAGGACGGTGGCCCAGAAATGAGATATATTGCACGCTTATCGCGGGACGAAAGAGTCGATCCGGGAAATTAAATTATAGCGGTTAACGTGTTAAAAGCATTGGCTGTTTATTTGGTAAAAGTTTATACCTACTAAGATTGCTATTTGTATAAACATATCACGGTAAGAGACAATTCCTACTAGGCTATAGGGTTGGGCAGACATTGCGCCTATTACCATCAATCGGATCAGGACTTCATGATCTGTAGCGCTTATGACAACTGGACCAACGAGCCACTCACTCTTTTCTTCCAGTAAAGGCTCAGAGGTATTTGCTCTCAGAAAGATGAGTTGGTGTTACACACATGTTTCTGTCAATGATAATGCTTACTAGATTTTGCAAATAAACCCCGACATTTCAAATTACGAAACGAGATTTTAAATAATTACTCGAAAAAGGAAAGCATTCTACGGATTACGAAAAGTACACATGCAACCTCCATTTAATTTTTTGGTCCAGCTTTACTCTTCACCAAATATTTGCTCGTCATATACGATTATTTACCGAAAGAATTAAAAAAATCTGTGAGTACAATGTCAGACAGAATTAAAGAACAAAGAGTACAGGCACGCACAAAATTAAATGTCTCGTACATACACGCACAAGGGTGTTATTATGAGTACATTCACACCCAAACGTTATACGAATGTAATGTGAGCCTTTATACTGGAATTCTTTTTATTAAAATTTATTCTTGACTGGCACATTTTGGTTAGGGTTTTGCAGAATATGTTTTTTGTACTTATTTATTTAATTTAATTAAGGCTGATGAGTTTTATTTAGAACTGTCAGGTTTAAACCTTTTATAATCGGCTAACATGAAAATAATTTAAATTATGCTTTAAATATTTTTTTTCACGTGTATCATTTTTGGTTGCTTTATTACAATTTTAGGATTTTATAAGTAGGTTTTTTATTAATGTTTGACAAGGGTAAGCACAGCTGTTCAAAACTTATTCAAATTGCTTTTAAATATGGTGAACAGGATAAGCATTTAAACGTAGTAAATGCTATGATCAAAACGGTTGGATGTATCTATTTACCATGTCGTACATCGTACGCATGTTAAAGAGATGACTCGTAAATTATTTAGTTCATAAGTTGATAGAAAGCTACATTCATGAGGTACTAAATCGGTCAGAGGCCTTCAGAGGACAAAATATGTATGTACTTCAAGCAAAGCAATCTCAAGAATGACAGCTGGCAATATAAGTAAATGCGTGCGTTAGTAACTCGTTACTGGCAACCCTGCTTTAAATCAAATACTCATGTCTGTATTAAACTGAATGAAAATAAAAATCCAATAACAATTATTATTTTCTTTACTTCCAAGTACGGTGGTAACTAACGGGTTGAAAATAGCTGAATATTCATTTTATTTAAAGAACTTTCAATTTAAATTAAAATAAAATATAACGTACGTTTTAATGTCCATGCAAGTTTTTTTTTTATGTTGAATCCATTTACTAGGGTCTGCTACTTCGAAATTAAAATTGCCACCAATTTTACGATTATTAATTTCAGCGTTTTCATAAATTCATTTTATGTTTTTTGTTCGTTTCAGCACTTTTCCAACTTATGTAACTTGTAATGTTACCCTGGGGTTTAAAAGCTTTTTATGAACCAGGAAAATCAGTCAATTTTATTGACTCATTATTCACCTACATTCTATTGTGTTGTATCTACTTAAAATAGTCAAAGGGAAGAGAAGTCATCAGAAGAAGTGGTTTATTGAAACTGTGATCGCATGTCTCGGTGATGCAAAAAGTGCGATCAAACTGAGCTGACCGTACAACGAACTGACAGCGGACAGTGACGGATTTTGACAGATATTTCAGTACGATATTGTATTTTCTTTTCCCGTCCCGTCATTAGTTTATATTTAAATGCCTTCAACGACACAGAAAAAAGCAAAAATCAGAATCAAAATATTTTGATTCTATTTAAAGACTTCGAAAACGTATTCAATTTAATCAACTTCTAGAAACCCATAGTATCAAAAAACCATTGTACACATCAATTTTCATCTAAGCAGGAAAGACTAGGATTCAGATACTGTCACCGTATTTTTTCCTGAAGCAGCTAATAGCTCTGTGTCTTGTCCCGGCGGAGGACATCACTCAATTATTTAGCGCTCAGTCAGCTCATTGAGACTTAAATGAATGGGATCTTTTTTAGAATAATATTTATGGTGAAAAATTTTAAAGTTATATATGGATTGACAGAGAAGAGGTTTTGTGTCTCAGCTGTTCAATTTAAATATTATAGGCTAATAATGCAGTTATCATCTGCCTGGCCTTTTCACAACTATGTTGTGGTCAGCTTCCAGTCCAACCAGATGCGGGCTGAATAGAAGTATTTTACGTGGAGCGAGTGCATACACAACACCGAGTAAAACTGGGTTATGCGGTAACCTTGAGTAATTCTGATGGTATTGCTTTCGGACTTCTGACTACCTGTAGTAACGACTGTGAAAGATCTACAAATGGCACGGATGGAATCGGTAGTGTATTGGTATATCATAGGTATATCGGTATTATTGGCATACTGAGTATGTACTCATAAGCGCTGCATAAGACATGCTTGCTCTAGTGGTTATGCTTATGTATAGAATGGAATATGTAAGCTTTCCGATTCAAATTCAAAATTGTTTATTTCTTCCACAAGATTACAACAATAAGTTTGTGATTGGAGCCTTCTTTTAAGCAAACAATGCCTGTATTAGAAGACTCCGCTCTTCCATAACAAAATAAAGAAAGAAAGATATAACATATTTAACATAGGCAAGTAAACAAATTAACACATAGTTTGTGTGTGTGTGTGTGTGCGTGTGTGTTGTGTGCTTGCGTAGGTATTTGTATGCCTGTGTGAGAGTATAGATTATGTCGTTGATTTTAAAAGTTCTTCCGTTTCTTCATAAGTGAGTGGTTTAATCCATTTTAGTATTTTTTTTTTTACAATCATAATATTGGTTTTTATATTTATATATATTTCTTTATTTATCCTATTATATAACCGAGCAGACCGTGTATTATATTGCATGGAGGCAACCAATGTTTTTGACTGGGGGACTTCTGCAATAGCATGCTTTCTTCGCTTTGTTAGTTTAGATGAATCGTAGGGTAGGGTCTTATGTTTTTTCAAAATAGTTTGAGTTATATATAATTTTCTCACTGATAGTAAATAGCTGAGGTTATAAAGACTATCTGTGGGATATCTTATTTTCTTGAAGTACATGGTTTTTATCAGGGCACGTTGTGCCCGCTCTACTTCTATGAATTTAGTTTTTGCTGACCCTCCCCATATAGGAATACAGTACGCTAATACAGACTGAGCCAAAGCGACGTATATCTCATTAAGGACATTTCTAGAGGTATTATTACGACCAATTATATTTTTTGGCACAATATGTCTCAGCGTACTAAATAACCAACACTGTTTTCTAATCCTGTTAGCAACTTGCTCAATATGGGGATACCAAGATAATCTCTGGTCTACTACTACCCCTTAATATTTGGTTTGTATTAATTTATTTATTTTTGGACAGTCACAATATTTATTTTTGAAGTCGTCACAATCGTGTATTTTAATTTTAAAATCATCCGTCGGTTCACTCCGTGCGCTAATACTGAAACACACGAAATTAGTTTTACATGTGTTCAGGGTAAGTAAATTCATTTTTAACCATTTGGCTATTCTAGCCATGCCTAATTCAGCTATGTACTCGACATCTTGCCAAGACTTACCAGAAAAGACAATAGCTGTATCATCGGCATAAGCGAGAATTTTTGAGTTTGCAAAACACAATCCGATAAACAATTAAACAAAAAAAAACTGCTGATAATATGAAAATAAGACGCTTTACCTAACTCTGATTGTATGGCCATGAAGTTAGATGGAATTTTGTAAATGCTCAATTATCTAAACAAAACGAAAAACATAACACGGTTTAAAAGTACCTATTTGTTGCTTTGACAAGTTTTAAACATACTTGGTCCATTTTTGGGATTAACTGAAAACATTCAGTAAAATATTGATATGAGAAAGGGATACTATATGTTTAAAACATTTCAAAGCAATAAATATCATAATTATAGTCATACATTTAATCTCTTTATGTAGGTAACAGTTAAAATTAAGCGTTCTTCCCGAGTTGATATACACGGTGTAAATCACCTCATCACGAAGCCGTCAACCAAGCATTCTGTACATGAAACTAAGTAACTTTACGCAAAAATTATTGCTGGGAAACGACTTTTTTTTGGGGGGTGTAAAATCATTTCTTGTGGTAGAACTCAATGTAACGCACTCAAAACATTGTGCTGATGGACGAATTGAATAGTACGGGGGTCGTGGAGGTGTTTAAAGTAAAAATCTTACATTAAAAACTTGTATTAAAAAAAATACTTGTCAAAAAGTTGGAACTTGGACCCCTAATATCGCAATGACAGGGAGAGACAGTGCCTTTCGGCTTCGTTAAGAGATGTTTTACACCCTTAAGATATAAAAAGCTGTAACCTACCATCTTGTATTTACTTGTGCAATAGAAACAACCTTTTCCTACGTATTATATTTTCGTATTTTATCCTATAGATAGCATGATTCGTTACCATACTTTACCCAAAAACACTGTATTATGCATTTAAAAATAAAATCTTTAATCTACCAATCTTTCCACAACCCTTCCAGCCTATTTTCTTCCCGCTGCAACCTTTTCGCTCCTCCTAAGGCCGCACCCACACTCCATGGAGCGGGAAGCATAAATCTGCCGCCAAATAGGAAGCGGCCTACGTTGCGTGGTCGATAGGAATATATTTCTGTCGTACTTACGACGACTACCACGCCTAACAGCGTCACTATAAACTGACCTCACACGTTAACTAAATAATATTTTTCTTAACTTTTTGCATTTCATTCTGAATCTTTCATCTTTTAGTCTTACCGAGGGGCTTCATTCGCTGCACGTAAAATGATGGTATTCAGCTGCGTCCGTTAAGACTGGAAGTTAACACACCAAGTAACCCGAAATCAAGCGTCTTAACACAAAATGAAGAGTTCCGATGTTGGATTCCGGCGCTCGGCTATTTTTCACTCGCGTACCGAATGATGTAAAAACGAAATAAATGAGCGAATGAACTCTTGCTTTATTTATGCAATTTTTTCTGTGACGTCAGTATATGAATTGTAACAAAAATTTACAGTCTCCCGAGAGAACTGCTCACTCGAGTGTACAGTCCTTTTTCTGTTATTATAAAAACCACAGTAAACTTTATTCCGTAATATATAAGGGTTCTTATCACTGTCAACAACTGAAAACGTCTGATATCGTCTAGAGACGAGAGACCAACTTATACTGTTAATGTATAACTTGATTTAGTCGAGCGTACATAGCGAAGTTTTTTGCAGAGAATTGGGAATAATAGCGGAGGGAACTAGCTGACGTTAGCAGTCTATTTGTGTAAGTAATATTGTTTAGTTAACTTAATGTTTTGGTGCTGTTATTTATTAGAGTTTAGAAATTAAAACGTTGGTTGTTTAGAGGATCGGGAGAAAGTTTTAATGTTTATCATTTATAACTTAAAAATAATTCAGTGGTTAGTGGTGCAGTGCAGACAGCCGGGGATTACTAATCGTAGGTCGTAAGTTAGAACATTGGCACGCAAATAAAAAAAAAACGTTTTTCACACTTGGAATTTCTCTTGTGTCGTGGGTGCGGTTACAAAAATTTAAACTCACATTTACAAACAACCAGACTCGGAAAAACTACCTGAAGGCCATATACAAATATTTGTTCCGTGCGGGAATCAAACCCGCGACAAGCAGCACAGCAGCCGCCGTCAAACTACACCTGCGCTGGACCCGCGTGGTGGATGAATGCCCACTCCTCACAGAGAGTTACGTCTCTCACCGGTGGGAACATTATTATATTAATGGTTGATTACGCTATCATCTATAAATTTTCAAATTCTTTCTGCATCGAAACCCAGTGATTTACAAGTAGGACACTAACAATAATATGTTCACTATTGGCGCGACCTGTCGTGCTCACAGGCAGTTAGCACCAAATGATATAAACAGACGAGTGTTGGAACACACCACTTTACTCTAGGTACCATTACTTTTCTCATAAAATTTGTTAGGTGGGGTGGTCACGATATAATATGTAGCCATGAGATCTGTCAGGGTGTTTTGTGTGTCATGGTTCTTTCAGCGTTTGAATGACTTTGTCAGGAGTGCCCTGTTGGTAAACAATATATAAATAAATGACGGCGCCTCTGCAAGCAAGCTTCTTATGATTCACGTTGCAAACTAAACTGTGACCACAGACAAGAGAGAAGCGGTCTACAATTCTCTCTGGCGAAACGTCAAGTCATTGCGGGTAGCCATATTGACTCGTGTCACGTGTGGTTGTCAAGGAAGGTGCCGCGTAACAAGGCGCCGACATCTGTTTTCTTAATCTAATTAAATCAGGTGCCACATATCATATGTGATTCCGATGGGGTGGGTAACAGCCTTTATATACAATTTAATAAAAACTTTTTTCTGAAAAAAAAAATAACCGACTTCCAAAAAAAAAACACTAAAAAGTGGCAAATAATTTTAGTTTCGGCAGTCGGTGACTTGTTTGTTTCATTTAATTTTTTGCCACCGACTTCCGAAACTAAAATCATTTGCCACTTTTTAGTGTTTTTTTTTGGAAGTCGGTTATTTTTTTTTCGTAAAAAAGTTTTTATTTTAGCCTTTTCAGTTGTGGACTTGTGGTATCTCACTTTAATCCTAGTCAAGTATAATTTTTACATTGTAACTAGACACCAGCACATCGTCCATACATACGACAAAGGACAAAATGCATAATAAAGAGGATGACTCAAAAAGTACCTAAGCAAAGATAATAAAATTCATATGGCTCCACTGGGCAAGCTTTCTTTACCAAATGAATGAAAAATCATCTAAATCGGTCCAGTAATCACGGAGAAATAGGTGTACATACGTAAAAAAATTACATTAATAAAATGAAAACTACATGGCCAAACTATATTAATTTTTTGTGGGACCAAATGGCAACTATTCCGCATCAAACTAAAGAAGAATCACGCAAATCGGATCATAAATCTCAGCGTAATCGGTGTATACACCTGGAGAGGGCATACCGTTACAATTCCAACAAGCCCAAACACAGCTAAGATTCATTGCCTTGTTTTGGTGTTCTGAAGCCTGTCTCTTGGATTCATCATCAGATCTGATGGTAGAATGGTTTTTATTGGACGCAAATGCTTCATTTGTTGTAGAAAATACCAAAATCACTGTACGTTTTCCTATAAAATTTGAAGAGTTCCCTCGATTTAGCCAAGATTCCATCATCAGATCCCGATTTGGTGACTATGGGACCATTTGGGAAGTATACCCTTTCCAACAAAAAAAGAATTTTCCAAATCGGTTGGCAAGCAACGGAGTAATGCGCGAACAAACGTAAAAAAAAAAAAAAAAATACAAACATCCGAATTGAGAACCTCCTCCTTTTTTAGAAGTCGGTTAAAAATTATTGTTAATGTGGAAATTTTATTTATAAAAAAACTTTTTAGGAAAAAAGAAAATAAGGGATGTTCAAAAAAAAAAACACAAAAAAGTGGAATATTACTATTCTTTCGGAAGTCCCGTGTCTTTTATTTGTGACATTGACGTTTTTACCACCAACTTCCGGTAGTAAAGTCGTATTCGAAAGATAAAATACGTATTAAAGTTGAAAACTCATAAAGAGATATAAGATGGGTACTACAGAGATGCTTTCAGAAGAAACTTCATATACAGTCCTTTTACAGATATTGTACATGTAACTCGGCATCTACGTCAGAATCTCGGTGATCTTTACTGGAATTACTATAAAGTCGATGTTAGGTTGCTTCCACACACAAGTTCTTCAAGATAACAGTTATCTGTAGCGAAGTTGACTTTGCTTAGATGAAATGAATTCGGTACAACAAAAACATCCGTAAACACAAGGACCTTTTTTAGGCCAAAATTCAACCTTCACTCTAGACCTAAGCAAACACTGAAAACATAAAACATACACACCGCAAGG
Organism: Cerastis leucographa; assembly: GCA_963082945.1. NCBI lineage: Eukaryota > Metazoa > Arthropoda > Insecta > Lepidoptera > Noctuidae > Cerastis > Cerastis leucographa. The sequence continues at coordinate 816,859 of OY720365.1, forward strand.
CAGGCATCTATTTCTTCCAAGTACATTATTATTCAGAGAAAAGAAACAAACAAAAAATAGACCAAACCCGACATCTTCGCTTCCGTACAAAATGACAAGTTGACACTATAACGGTACAAGAAAACCCTTCCACGCGCCATTTTACTTCAAAGTGTCATTCGGTATGGAAATGAAGAAAGAAATATGTCACAGTCAGTTATCCTTACCCGGCCCCGGTGAGGTGTGGCCCGACCCTAATCTTGGCGTTATTTAAGACTCGGTGTTGGAGCCAACGTTGGTAATTGGATAGACTACATTGGTCTTAAATTAAATTTAAATTCATCGTCATCAGCCAACTTAGGTACATACACAAAATCATGGCTTTGTTCCATACATGCAAGTGTAAGTGTTTCTTTACATGAAATTGAAAAGATCTTTAATTTTGTAATATTTATGACACCATAATATACAGAGGTCGGAATTAGGCAGAGTTATTTACGTACTTGCATCGAAATGTTGATATTAATATGGATGTTCCCGGGATTTCCATTGGAATTGCGTATTGGAATTTTGCAACTTCCAACATTCGATGTCAGATGGTTTAAATTTTGTAAAAGTGAATAACTTTTTTATTTAATAAATCAAGGGATTTTTCTGCTCTTTAAAATTAATCTCGGGATTTGAGGCTTATCCACTTTATTATTTCGCTGTATGAACAGTGTAAGTACAGAAATAACGCTACCTAATTCCGACCTCTGAAAATATATCTAGCCCTTTTCATTGGCGCATAATACAAGGTGTTGTTTTGCATCCTCGTCAAATTCAAGGAGGTAACTAAGCTAATGATTCTCGTCCCGAATCAATAATAAAATTGGTAGGTAATTTTTATTTTTCTTCTTATTTACGGAAATCGGTAAGTGTGAGCCACCTGTGTTATAAACGCGGGGCCGTCTGATTCTCCCTCTATAATCGCGTTTCCACTCATACAAACAATCTTAAACGTTTATTCGATCATTTCTTATTCCTTAAATCACGTTAAGGGCGTTATTCTGATATACGGAAAGACTAAAACAACCAAAAAAAACAGCTTTTTTAAATAATTAACTAGTTACTGTCATTTTAATTGATTATTTGTGTTTTTTGTGACAACCTCCTGAATTTTGACGAGGATGCAAAACAACACCTTGTATACTAACCATTGCCCGCCAAACTTTTTATTCTGTGACCAAACGCCATTTCGGCTAGAGCATGTAATTATATTTAATTTATAAATTGCTGAAATTACAAAAAAAAAACATTCATTTATTAACACAACACAACATCACGCCTGTAAGCCCCGAAGGGTTGGGCAGAAGGGTGCCGCCCCATAGTACATCCACGTTTGTTCTTTTATATTTATGTAGCAATGGGCGAGCTTATTGCTATCAACCGGGCATACATTTATACTGGTTTTATGGCTGTTACTGATAAATTGTTGATGGAAAACCTAAAAACAATTAGCTGACCAGGGAATCAAACCTAGGACCTCTATCTACTTGACCAACGAGGCGAGTAATGAAAGCCTACGCTTAAAAATAAGCGAGTCTTAACGGTCTTTCGTATCTCCAGGGTACACCAGAAATACTCATGTAAACTGTTTGGTAAGTAATAAACGACTTTTAATGTAGAAGCGACACGGCACGAAATTATTTTTTTTTTATGTTTTTTGCACTTTGCCGGTCAGTGTCAAGCTAGGTATACATAAAACAAAATATGATCCGCGGCCATAATACGTTTGTATTTACAGAATTATAATCATTAAAATTATCAAAACAATTCTTGTATGTTCTTTTAATCACTATTTCGTGAAAAAGTTATTCAATGGGATTAAATAAACTTTGATAAGTAACTTTAGTAAGTCGTACCTCCGACTTACTAATGTTACTTATCAAAGTTTATACTTTGTGTAATTATTTCATCACCGCTGCACTCAAAATGGTGAAGGAAAACATCGTGAGGAAACCGGCATGTCCTAGAACTATAAATTCGAAGACATGTGACATCTACCAACCCGCATTGGGCCCGCGTGGTGGATTAAAGCCCACTCCCTCTCATTGAGAGGACGCCTATATCCGAGCAGTGGGAACATTATAGGCTGATGATGATGATGTAATAAACTTTGAGGGCTGTATTGCTGATTTTTTTTAACTCAATAAAACCTTATTTGTTTCTATCACGAATCATATTTTAATCAACATACAACCTGACACTGACTGCAAATTGAAAAAAAACATAAAGAAAAGATGAATTTGGCGGGCTACCCTTGCGCTTCCTACCTTAACCAAACAATAACTCCGCAAATATCACAATCAATATCATTCTCTTGTCGTTCCCATCCCAATATGTTTGAGGTCAGCGCAGCATGTGTTCTATACTTCTCTATCACTCGTCACCTCACGAGTCACCCCACCTTCTAGCTATTTTTTCCCACAGTCCATCTATACATATACAACATCAATTTGTACCCTGTGTTCACAAAATTAATAAATGAATTTGAATTTAATTTGAATTTGAATCTATCGTTTCTTTGGTCTTCCCCTACTCTTAAAGCCTTCCACATCATCGTGTTCATTCGCCTACAGCAGTCTTAGACTTAGGCATCTCCAATTGCCAGCCTGCAGCCACTGAGCTCCATTCTCGTAATATTTCAACCAGCTGCTACCAGCCACAATGTGGGGATCGTCCATCCACTTACTCCAGAGTATATTAAGACAATTACTATTCAAAACGAACGCAGCCGTCATTGGACACAAAACAACCGCCAACCCGCCAACATGGCCGTATCAACCCCCAAGTCCGTATGAGTGATACATTTTATATGACCGCGTCCGCCCCGTTATGTGCCATTTACCCGATTGTGCTCGTAAAAGAGGGTACGTTTTTAACAATACAGAATGTCGTGCGTATCTGCGGCGGTCTGAAAGATGTATGTTTGCAGCTGATATGAATAAATGTTAGAGGTGTAGATTTTTTGTGTGTCATTTAAGCGTCGGGGTTTCTTGTTTGTGAATTTAAAGTATGATGTTCTGGCGAAAAAAAGGTTAAATAAGTTTGTCTTTCTCGACATGAAATATAAATGCGTTTGCATGTTGTGTTCGTACAGGCATAAGAGTATATCCCTCAAGCCATGTTCGTACATATTCAAAATGAAAGCCGCAGTCAAGGAGGTGATGGATAATTAAAGAGTCGTGAAGAATTTTGACTTGGGAAGTAGGTCCTACTCACAGATGAGGTTATCTATGGTATATCTATACCACCGTAAAGCAAAGCTGCCACGTTTACAAAAAACATGCGGTTATAGGTCGCAATGAAATACTGGCACATACCACACAGGCAACAATGCATATTCATTTAAAATCAACATCCAAAAAAAACCCAAAAGAATATTATCAAAAGCACGCTTAATTTCCGTTGGTGTAAACAACATCCAAATAATAAAACTAAATTCATTAATAACAGTACGATCAATAGCCTCACAAACAAACAATAACCCACTAAACTACGCTCCATCAAGCAAATCGACACAACTCGTAAAATAAGTGGCCCGGTACCTAAGGTACCATAAACATGGCTATAACGTGCCACTAAAGGTACCACACAATAAACTAACCACCTCTATTATGTACTATCGCCGTTTCAGAGATTGATTGTGAACCTTTTAGTAAATGTTTGTAAAGACAAGTTTATTGATGACTGGGGCAAATATGATGGTGCTTATAAATGTTGTTGGTGTACAAAATATTTATTGTAAATGTTGAATTAATCATATTCTAAAGTAACACACACATAGAACATACTTGTCATTCATACACCTACTCTTACACAATCACGAACGGGAATCCCACCCACACGCACACGTAGACACCTCCCACACACACACACACACACACACACAGCGCGATATTTGTATTAACTTAAGAATAAATTATATTTAATTATTTTTTTTCATACTTTTAATTCCTTTTGTCTTTCACTTTTTATTGTTTTATTTTGTTTTAACACTTCTTCTAAAATTGTTTTTTGCAGCACAATTGTTTGTCCATTCCTATGTTGACATTAGTATTTAGGCCAAATAAAATGGGAGAGGGCGCTGACTCCTGACATACAGGTACACCTAGTTGGTAGGAGTCAGAGGCTTCAAACAAGTTTCTGTAACCTATTATGTCAATAAAGAATTTGAATTTGAATTTGTATTTATTTTTATTATTAATTTAAGGTTCTCGCCATCGCACTACTGACGCGTGACACCAACTTTCTGCTTTCTGAGTATGAAGGGGTTTTGTGTGGTATATGGATAGAATACACAAAACCTCACTATTTCTGCAACAACCACTGCTTACCTAATATCCTACGTAGAATAAGAATCTGATGAATATCGTAAGCATTGTATAATCAGCTTATAACGTTCCTACTGCTGGGACATAGGCCTAAAATCCACCATAATATGGACCCTGTGCAAGTTGTCACATTTTTTAGAATTTTTGGTTCTAGAAACATGCCGGCTTCCATAAAAGTTTTCATTCAGTCAGTGTGATTAAGAGGTCACAAACTAAAGAGCCTGCAGGATTCAAACCCACCAAAACACGTAAGTAGAGGCAGTAACCATTGAGCCACAATTGCTGGCCTCTGCTCACCAGCTCCTCTAATGCATTTAATCTAACAGACAGATGTATTGCTGGGGAGTTTGTTCCGCCACTTCTTCTTCCCAGCTAAAACACTAGGAAGTGGTGAAGGGCGGGCGTTTTGGGGGACTGTCTCTTGTAATTGTGACGTTCAAAAAGTTCTGATTATCAGCTTAATTTGAATAAATGACTTTTTATTTTGATGAATACTCGTGGAGCTCGTGGCTAAATAATAACAGCCGCCCGGGTCGATCTTTAAGGTTAAGCCATGCTTGCCGAGGTTGGTCCGTGGATGGGTGACCATCATTACATAGTCCGAGTTTCCTCCGTGCCTCGGAAAGCACGTTAAGCCGTTGGTCCCGGCTGTCATTTGTAGATCTTTGACAGCCGTTACGAGTAGTCAGAAGCCAAAATTCTGACGTCCAGTCTTACCAAGGGGTATCGTATACCCAGTTACTGGGTTGTGGAGGTCAGATAGGCAGTCGCTTCATGTAAAATACTGGTACTCAGCTGCATCCGGTTAGACTGGAAGCCAACCCCAAGATAGTTTGGGAAAAGGCAGGCTGATGATGATGGGGGACCACCCCACAGTGCTTGCGTCCACGTCGCGTCCCCTGGAAACGACCCAGTTTGACCACCGTAACGGAGTGGCAGACTGGGCTCGGCCAAAGTGCACTGTGATTATCGTAGCTCATTTTGCCTTGCGAGTACGAACCTGCGGAGGCTATGCCTAAACCCACGCGGGATGCCTGCGGGCGATATTTTAAACCCAAAGGCCCTTCTCAGGGCCAACCCAAAGGCCCTTCTCAGGGCCAACCCAAAGGCCCTTCTCAGGGCCAACTCAAAGGCCCTTCTCAGGGCCAAACCGACGCTTCGGCGTCAGAGGCTAGCCGCGCGCCGTCTGCGGCTAGCTTCGGAAGAACGGACTTGTCGGATTTGTCTGACTCCGACGATGAGTCAATGGTTGGCGTCTCGGATGCAGGCGAGTCGCAGTCGCGAAAGCGGGCCTTCCTGCGGGATGGGTCCGAGGGCTCCTCGGCGTCAGGGTCGACGAGGCTTTCAAAGTTTAAAAAGCCGACGACGGCCGCGGACACCCACGTCGTTGGGCTCGCGGACGCCCAACGTAAGTTGGATCTTGCGCAGCGGGCGCAGCTCCAGCAGGATCTTGAGGAGCGGGTTGCCGCGAGGGAGAGGCGGGCGCACGTCACCCGAGCAAAGTCCGGGTACGGTGCGTCCCGTGTGCTCTACGCGGACCACTCCCTGCTGGAGCTGGAACAAATGGCGGAGGAGGACGAGGAGGAAATTTTGGAGGTTGCCTCAAAGTCCTCAAATTTGAAGGGGACCTTCCAAAAGGCCCTCAAATGTCGGGCCGCGAGCTTGCGCGGTGTGGTCAAGGAGCTGGTCCAGCGGAAGGCCACTGACGAGACACGGCAACTGCAGGCGAGGGTGGATCGCCTGCAGGTGGAAGTCAGTGAGCTTCATCGCAAGCTGGCTGAAGCCACGGCCCGGCCGCCGCAGGCCCCCGCCGAGACGACGAAGACGTCATCGATGCCTTCGCCGTCGAAGTCTAAGAAGACGAGTCCTGCGGCAGAGGGCCCCTCCTCCAACTCCAACCTTGAGGACATAATCCGCAAGGTGGTAATGGAGGAGCGGGCCTTCACGCGAGCCTGCCTGGCAGGAATAGAGGACCGGCTCCTGCCAGAAAAGCGCCTCCGACCGCCGCTTGCGGCGGATAAGGGGCGCTCCGAGCCGGGGCCGTCTTCCTTACCCCAGGTCCAGGAGGACGCCCTTCTCCCCTTGACTACCTCGTCCAATGAGGGGACGGAGGTGGTCGGGAGGGGGAAGGGCAAAGCCAAAAAGTCGGCGGCTGCCACCCCAGCCGTCCCCGCTCCCAACCGCTCGCAGACGACTGGCAGAGGGGGGGGGAAGCGGGGAGGTAGAGGTAGAGCGAGGGGAAAGGGGCAGCAGGTCTCCCCAAAGGCCGCGGCCGTCGTGGTGGCCCTCACCGCGGAGGCGGCGGAGCAGGACGCCCTTCTCCCCTCGACCACCCCGTCCAATGAGTGGACGGAAGTGGTCGGGAGACGGAAGGGCAAAGCCAAAAAGTCGGCGGCTGCCGCCCCAGCCGTCCCCGCTCCCAGCCGGTCGCAGACGACCGGCAGAGGGGGGGGGAAGCGGGGAGGTAGAGGTAGAGCGAGGGGAAAGGGGCAGCTAGTCTCCCCAAAAACCGCGGCCGTCGTGGTGACCCTCACCGCGGAGGCAGCGGAGCGAGGGGAGACGTACGCGTCCATTTTGGTGCGGGCGCGTAGCAATGCCGATCCCACTCAACTGGGGATCGGCAGTGTGTCTTGCCGGCGGACCCAAGCCGGGGCTCGATTATTCGAGTTCCCGGGGGCAGAGGGGGGAGCCCGCGCGGACCTCTTTGCAGCTAAGCTGCAGGAGGTCATCGCGGACTCCGCCAAGGTGGCCCGACCGGTAAAGTTGGTGACACTCGAGGTGACGGATCTCGACGATTCCGTCACCAAGGAGGAGGTGGTGGAGGCGGTCGCAGCGTTAGGGGGCTGCGACGTCGCGGCGGTCCAGAGTCGGGACATAAGGCCCGGCCGCGGTGGCATGGGCACCGTCCGCCTTGAGTGCCCGATTCCCGCTGCCAGAGCCGTCCTGGCGAAGGGCCGGCTGACGGTCGGCTTCAGCTCGGGTGCGGTCAGGGCACTCGAGGACCAGCCGCTGAGGTGTTTCCGGTGCTTCGGCATCGGCCACACCCGGGCTCTGTGTCCGTCCGCGGTAGACAGGTCAGACACCTGCTACCGCTGTGGCATGGGGGGCCACCAAACCGCCTCCTGTGAGGTCGCCACGCCGCACTGCTCGGTCTGTGCTGCCAATGGCTGCCAAGCGGACCACGTGATGAAGGGGAGGAACTGCAATCCTCCCCCTAAGCGTGGCAAAGTACAGGCGCCAACCGGGCCTGTTGCGGCTGCCGGTACCGCCGTTCCTGCGGCGGCTGCGGAGGGGGGTGCGATGTCCGACTGATGGATATAGTCGAACATCGCATCCTTCAGACTAACGCCAACCACTGCAGGGCAGCCCAAGATCTGCTGATGCAGACAATGGCTGAGTGGTTGGTGGACTTGGCGGTGGTCGCCGAGCCTTACTCGGTCCCTGGCCGTTGGCTGGGTGACCGGGATGGCCTGGTGGCGTTGGTGGCGCGGTCTTCCACGGACTCCCCTCCCCTCTCGCTCTTAGAGAGGGGACCGGGATACGTGGCCGCCGCGTGGGGGGGCATGGCCCTGGTCGGGGTCTATTTCTCCCCAAACCGCCCTCTCTCGGACTTTGAGGATTTCCTGGAGGTCCTCACTGCAGTCGTAGGGAGGGCGGCGCCTCGCCAGGTCGTGGTGTTGGGCGACCTGAACGCCAAGTCGGCGGCCTGGGGCAACCCGGCCGCCAGGTGCAACGTCCGGGGACGCGCCGTTGAGTTCTGGGCGGCCTCAAGCGGTATGTCCCTCCTCAACAGGGGGACGGTCCACACGTGTGTGCGGCAACAGGGTGGGTCGGTGGTGGACGTCACGTTCGCCACCCCCGCGCTGGCCGCCCGCGTCGTGAACTGGCGGGTTGAGATGGTGGAGACCTTGTCGGACCACCGATACGTGCGGTTCGACATCTGCACCCAGGGGGGGGGGATGGCCCGCGCTGGGCAATCTCCCTTCCCGCGGTGGGCACTCACCCGCCTGGACCGGGAGGCAGCCAGGGAGGCGGCTTTCTTCCAGGACTGGCTGTCGCCCCCTGTTGAGGTCCTGGACGTGGACGCCGCAGCGGTTCGGATCAGAGGGGCCCTGACCGAGGTGTGCAATTCCAGCATGCCTCGGTCTCGCCGTCCGCCTCCCCGTCGCGCCGTTTATTGGTGGACGGAGGAGCTGGAGGGGCTTCGGACCGCCTGCGTGGCGGCCAGAAGGGCCTACGCGCGCAGCCGGCGGCGCAGCGTCCTAAACCGAGTCCGGGCAGAAGAGGACCGCCTATACGCCTCCTACCGAGAGGCGACGACGGTCCTCAAGTCTGCAATGGGCGCTGCGAGAGACTCGGCGAGGGCCGAGATGCTGGAGGGTCTCGACAGGGATCCCTATGGGAGGCCATACAAGGCGGCGCGGAACCAGCTCCGCCCCTATGGTCCCCCACTGTCGGAGACCCTCGAGCCAGCACTGTTGGATGGGGTGGTCCGGTCCCTGTTTCCGCGCAGGACCGACTTCGCCCCACCAACAATGGATCCCCCGCAAGGGGCGGCTTCGCCGGAGGAGGAGGTCCCCCCGGTGACGGCGGCGGAGATCTACGCGGGGGTACTCAGCCTCCGCGCCAAGAAGACGGCACCCGGGCCGGACGGCGTCCCCGCACGGGTGGTGGCAATAGCTGCCTCCGAGATGGAGGACAGGTTTCGGGACCTTTTCAGCGCGTGCTTTTCGGCTGGGAAGTTCCCGAAACTGTGGAAGGAGGGGCAGCTTTGCCTCCTCCGAAAGGCGGGACGCCCGGTGGACTCCCCCTCGGCATACCGGCCCGTCGTGTTGCTCGATGAGGTCGGTAAATTGTTCGAGGGGATAGTCGCCTCCCGGCTCGGGCGCCATTTGCGGGATGTGGGGCCGGATCTGTCGGACGCCCAATTCGGTTTCCGTCGTGGGCGTTCGACGATCGACGCGCTGGCCCTACTCAAGGGCCAGGTGAAGGAGGCAGTCGAGGCGGGGGACGGAGTGCTGGCGGTGTCATTCGACATTGCCAATGCCTTCAACTCCGTGCCCCACTCGACGATATTGGAGGCGCTCCGGTATCACGGAGTGCCCCAATATCTGCGGAGCCTCCTGGCCAGCTACTTGGAGGACCGAGAGGTCCTCCTCGTAGACAAGACGGCCACAGTGAGGCGGTACGGCGCAGAGTCCGGTGTTCCACAGGGGTCGGTGCTTGGGCCCCCGCTGTGGAACATCGGGTTCGATTGGCTGCTGCGGGGAGCCCTCCTCCCGGGCACGAGTGTCATCTGCTACGCGGATGACACTCTGCTCACTGCACGGGGGAGGAGATTCGCGGACGCGGCCTGTCTGGCCTCGGCTGGCGGATCCTTGGTTGCAGAGAGGATCCGCCGCCTGGGATTGAAGGTGGCGCTGCACAAGACCGAGGCCGTGTTCTTTCGCGGGCCTCGGCAGCGCTGCCCACCCGACGCCCACATCGTCGTGGAGGGCGTCCGTATAGAGGTCCAGCCCCGGATGAAATATCTGGGCCTGGTGCTGGACGACAGGTGGCGCTTCGGCCCGCATTTCAGCGGGCTGTCGACGCGCCTGTTGAAGGCCGCGGACGCCCTCTCGTGGCTCCTCCCGAACCTGGGGGGGCCCAAGGCGAAATGCCGGCGCCTCTATGCCGGCATCTTGCGGAGCATGGCCCTGTACGGGGCCCCCATTTGGGCGGACTCCCTCCACAGGAGAGAGAACGCGACCGCCATCCGCAAGCCCCAAAGGGCCATTGCACTGCGGGTGGCGAGGGCCTACCGGTCGGTGGGTTTCTCGGCGGCGTGCGCTCTGGCCGGCACCCCTCCTTGGGAGTTGGAGGCTTGGGTGCTGGCCAGGGTGTATGAGTGGACGGCGCATCGCAGGGCGCTCGGGGAGCGCCCCGTCGCCGAAGAGCGGGAGGCCGTGCGGCGGGAGGCGAGGGACGCCATCGTCCTCCATTGGACGGAGGACCTCGCCACCGCCACCTTTGGCCGCCGGACGTTGGACGCGCTCGGTCCGGTCCTCCGGGCCTGGCTCGAGCGGCCCCATGGTTTCCTCTCGTTCCGTCTGGTGCAGGTGTTGTCCGGGCATGGCTGCTTCGGAACGTACCTGCACCGGATCGGGAGGGAGGAAGCCCCGTCGTGCCACGACTGCGGCGCGGCGGAGGACACGGCGCAGCACACTCTCGAAGTGTGCCCAGCTTGGTCCGAGCCGCGCCGCAGTCTGATCGCGGAGATCGGACAGGACCTCTCGCTTCCCGGTGTGGTCAACGCCATGCTGGGGAGCGAGGGGGCCTGGTCAGCGGTCGCCTCCTTTTGCGAGGACGTAGTCTCGCAAAAGGAGGCGGCGGAGCGCGCGCGGGAGGAAGACCCTCTCGCAGCGCCGCTCCGCAGAAGAAGAAGAGGTCGGAGAAGACGCGGTCTTCTCCCTCTTCATGGTGGCGACGGGCGGGCGACAGGCGCGGGGGCGCCTTCGCCCGCATTGCACCCGTCACCACCTTCGTCTGTCATTCCCGGGCCCGCCCCCCCCCCCACGGGGAGGGCGTGAGGTCCGCTGTGCGGGTCATCGTCGGCGGAGGACTGGAAGTAAAGGCTGTGCCGGTTTCCCAGTCCCCCGCCACTAGGACGAAGCGGGAATGCCGCTGGGTCGTTTTAGTGGGTATACCGGGTCAGACCGGGGAGTCCCACATAGCCCGCCCATCCCCCGATGGACGGGTATGCGTAATGCATTTTTTCCCAGCGACAAAAAAAAAAAAAAAAAAAAAAAAAAAAAAAAAAAAAAGGCTGATGATGATGAATAATCACACTGAAGAGCAGGAATGAATGACCTAACACCTCGCTCACCTCGCTTCTGTCCTTGTCTCAATTTATTTAGGGACAGGGTGGCGCATTCTTCTTTTTCCATACTTTTACTACCTACGACCTACTTTTTTCAAGCCAGTGTTGAATGTGCGAAGTTCTTTAAGCTAGGTACATACCTACTGAGCATTATCTGCACAGGAACTATCCAACATTATTTGAAAACTACTTAAACTCATCCCAAGTGTCGGAGAAACTCCGTAATTTTTATACCAAGTAGTTAGTACTTCCGACCGTACGGTTTTAAAGTATTTTAAAACAAGTTCTTTTAAAGTTATGACCACTTTCAAATGATGGAGGAAACCCATTAGTTGGCGTACCGGCCATAAATCCTGATGGTTTATTTTCTCGTCTTCTTCACTTGCTTCTGTAAGATATTAAAGTAAGTGATGGCTGCCTCTTTGGTGTAGTGGTTACAAGAACGACTGCAGAGCATGGTGGTTCTGGGTTCGATTCCCAGGCCTTTTTTTTACGGATGGGAATTCATCAAATGACTCCTCCCGCTCTGGGCGGAGCGGAAGGGAGTGTCAGGCTTGTACTCACTAAAACCCATCCATGTTCCTTCTTAGCCCTTTGTGTTCCAGTACCACGGTATCTCTTTCGAACAGCCCGCAGCCCTGGCAGGCATCAGTCATGGCAGGGGTCCGAGAGGGCTCTCGGACCCCTTCCGATTCACTGACATCTCCTTGAGGCGCGCGTGGAACACGAACGCGCCGTCGACACGGCCTGTCGTCATAAGACGGACGGACGGTGAGCTAGCCCATTACTCACCGTCCACAGCCCCGCGCTTACGGTGGCCTGGGGGCTCGATTCCCAGACTTGGAAAGTTATTAGAAGGTTTTTTTTCCTCAGTAGCAGCCAAGATTTGTGCTCGATTTATAGGCTCACTCCCTATGGCAAGATGCGTTTTTACCAAGTACCCTTCGGGCAACAAGCGAGATGTTATGTATGTGATGGCTGATACCGTTATACAAATATTATGCGGTCAGTAGGCTTGGCAGTGGTGGGTAATACAAGATTTCTCGTCATGAATAATGCAACCGGAATCTCGGCTGACATAATGATGAGGATGAGTGCTGTGTGCACTCATCCTCACAGGCCCGAAGGCTCCTAAGAAGCCGATTCCTGCCGGCTTCCCTTTGTAGACACTAGACACTACGTAAAGTGCCTTGCACTTTACGTAGTGTCTAGTGTCTACTGTAGTCAAATAGTAAATTATGTACACATCTGAGGTTATCACATCACAGTACAGACATTAAATACATCATAGGATTGAAAACATTACATAAATGCCAGCATTTTTCATGTCAACAAAGAAAGGAACATGTGGCGCCAGTAAGCCGACGCTCGGGTGTCAGAATTCAGAACTAAATTCGTATGAACGCGGACACGTGACTTCGCAGCTATCAGCAGCGTTTTGTAAGGACTAGGTAAGCCGAAGATTTTCGAGTTACGACAGGGAACTTTCAATGTTTGTATGTATAGGAAGCTAAATTAGAACCACTTCCCGATGCCCGATTGAGCTGAAATTTGGCGCACACCTTTGGTTCTAAGAACAATACATTTTTATGACAGACATAACTTAATCCTGCAGCCAGGATCGTCTCCTCACGAGGGAACTCCTCAACGTTTAATAGCACAGACACGAAAATTTGTATACAAGTTCATATTTGATGGATAAACATGAATTCTATTATGATCTTATCCTGCAGCCAGGATTGTCTTCTCACGAGGGAACTCCTCAACGGTAAATAGCACGGACACGAAAATTTGTATGCACGTTCATATTTGATGGATAAACACGAATTCTATCATGATCTCATCCTGCAGCCAGGATTGTCTTCTCACGAAGGAACTCCTCAACGTTTAATAGCACAGACACGAAACTTTGCATACGAGTTCATATTTGATGGATACACATGAATTATATCATGATCTCATCCTGCAGCCAGGATTGTCTTCTCACGAGGGAACTCCTCAACGGTAAATAGCACGGACACGAAAATTTGTATGCACATTCATATTTGATGGATAAACACAAATTCTATCATGATCTTATCCTCCAGCCAGGATCGTCTTCTCACGAGGGAACTCCTCAACGTTTAATAGCACAGACACGAAACTTTGCATACGAGTTCATATTTGATGGATGATCATGTTTTGTATCATGAACTTATCCTGCAGCCAGGATCGTCTTTGCACGAAGGAACTCCTCAACGTTTAATAGCACAGACACAAAACTTTGCATACGAGTTCATATTTGATGGATACACATGAATTCTATCATGATCTCATCCTGCAGCCAGGATTGTCTTCTCACGAGGGAACTCCTCAACGTTTAATAGCACAGACTCGAAACTTTGCATACGTGTTCATATTTGATGGATAATGACGATTTGTATCATGAATTCATCCTACAGCCAGGGTCCTCTTTTCATAAGGGGAATTCCTCAACGGTTAATAGCACAGACATGAAACATTGTATTTATACGCGTTCACTTTTATGAATAAACATATTTTCTATAGTTCCTGTGCATTTAATCGTTACAATACATAAGTTATGAAAAAAAGATCAAGTTGGGTCCTTCGAAAATTTTTGTGTATACTGATCATGGGTGACATTTTCGTGGTTTTCGGGGTCGCTGACAATCAAAATGAAATTTAAAAAATGCGATGACGAATAAAAGGATTGTGTGGTTTTATGAAACCACGGTAAAAGTGAAACTTTTTTTCACACTATAGCGCGGAGTAGACCGCGGCCGATCGTCACGCGACATGCAACACACAGACGAAAAAGTTTGAGACGATGTAATAAAAGTTACACTTTAAAAACGAAATTAATGATCTCATTTTTTTCGTCGGCTTCCCCTTACAAAATTTTGACCCTTCGCCACTGCATCCTCATCATTATGTCAGCCGAGAGATGTCGACAGCAGCTGGTTATCGGTCTTCACACAGCTAAAATGAGCTGTTAAATAAGACATTCCATGGATAAATGACAAGTATGCCTTGTTCCAACAATTTGCAGATAAATTAGTTATGGTTTGCATTAAAAGTGAAATCCTCAAGTGGCCTTTAACTTCAGATAGGATGAACAAATCTTAAACAAATAAACCAACCTCGACATAAATCTTATGACGGACATAAACTATTATTTACTACCAAACCTACACGAAAATAAAAATTTGGTCTTTCAAGCCAGCTAACATTCAAACAAACATCAATTTTTCGAGAAAATCAGAAAAAAAACCAGGCATAAAATAAATAGCCAGCCATTCTCGTAATGTCGAAAGTTTTTAACCGACCAAACGTATGGCAGTGCGGCAGAGTAATCGCCAAGTTCCTCCACTAACCTCTTTAATTTGTGCGAGCAATTCTACTGAGCGCCAAAGTTTATAGCACACCCTCTTGTCGTCAGGCCGTAAAACCCGCGAGAGTTAAAACATTTCATGATAGTGTTTTATATTTTGAACTAGCCTTTGGCCCTTGTTTTGTGCAGTTTTATATCCCAATAACTAAAAATATTTATTACTGTAACTCACCTCTCAACCTGTAATGTTGCTACTGTAAAGTTGACATATGACTTATTTCTAGTTTTAAATGTAACTTTAATATTACATACTCCATGTATTTTTCCCATACGAGTAGACCTTCCGAACTAAATTCTCTGAAGGTTACCTAGTGAAAACTGCAACAATATTCATATCGTAATTATTAACACTGACAACGGGATATTTACAATTTTTTTGAGTTCAAATAGTAAACATGATAGATCATGTCCCGTTTCAGTAATAATGATAATATTAGTGGCCATGTCTGTTTAAAAACGTATATTCATAGCTTATTTAGGAGAACAAGATGGTTACACAGACAGACATAAAAATGATTTTATTTTGTAAAGTCGTATAGATTTAGATATAAAACGTATTTTTTATACAACCATGTCATTTTGTTAGACACGAAGGTTTTGGTTTACGTGGACGTAAATAGGGTGGCAAATAAAACTGATGTAAAATCCGTCCAAAGTACTGAATTATATTAGGGTGAAAGGTTTCTATAAAGTATTAAACGTGGGTCAAAAATGTCGAGATTGCATAAATATGTTTGTCAATGTAAAATAGAACACGATGTTTTCAGATAACAATCCATAAAAGACCAACAGTTAATTCACAATTTTTTTTTGTACCTTTGTCAATTAACTCTCTTTTTACTTGTTCGTTATTTTCAGTCATACAGTCATAGTTTTATAAAGACTTTTACATGCTTTTGGCATTGATAATAGCTTACATCGGACTATTAGAGTTATGGAAGAGAGAATGCACATGCCATGATTAATGCTTCATCATCATCTGCCTAGCCTTTCTCCCAAACTATCTTGGGGTCGGCTTCCAGTCGAACCGGATGCAGCTGAGTACCAGTATTTTACATGAAGCGACTGCCTATCAGACCTCCACAACCCAGTAACTGGGTAATACGATACCCCTTGGTAAGACTGGATGTCAGTCTTTTTGGCTTCTGACTACTCGTAACGTCTGTCAAAGATCTACAAATGACAGCCGGGACCAACGGCTTAACGTGCTTTCCGAGGCACGGAGGAAACTCGGTATGTAATAATGGTCACCCATCCACGGACCAACCTGGGCAAGCACGGCTTAACCTTAAAGATCGACCCGGGCGGCTGTTATTATTTAGCCACGACCTCCTCCATGATTAATGCTTATGTGCACTTATTATGTATAACCTGCCTCGATGGCTAATATCCGCTACGTTGGGCTGAAACGGCCGAAACAGCAAGCCAGACTTTTTATTTATCATCCCAAACTCAAAACAACTCAAACTCAAAGCATATATTTCAATTAGACCATTACAGGCACTTTTGAAAGTCAAAAACAAAACAAAACGCAAAGCTACAGTCCCAGACACAAGGCATAATAACTTGTGAAAGTACTGTAGTTGCCCATTCCAAAGCGTAGATCTAAGTATAAGGAGCATGGCAAGAAATTCCATGGACATTCTTTTAAATCAAAATATTGTTACTAAATCTTGGTTACATCATTCATGTTGAGAATTACAAATATGTGAGAACGATGTAGAAATACGTGCAAGTTTAGAGCTTCCAGAGTATAAAGGGTGTAAAAGACCTCTTAACGAAGCCGAAAGGCACTTGTTCTCCCTGTCATTGCGATCATTTTTTTGTTTTACACCATACCTGGGAACCTTCTAGTTACGGAGATATTAGGGGTCAAACTTCCAACTTTTTGACAAGTATTTTTTTAAATACATGTTTTTAATGTAAGATTTTTACTTTAAACACCTCCACGACCCCCGTACTATTTAATTAGTCCATCAGCACAATGTTTTGAGTGCGTTACATTGAGTTCTACCACAAAACATGATTTTACACCCCCCAAAAAAAAGTCGTTTCCCAGCAATAATTTTTGCGTAAAGTTACTTAGTTTCATGTACAGAATGATTGGTTGACGGCTTTGTGATGAGGTGATTTACACGGTGTATGATTAGAGTTAAGGTCTCAACTTACAAACAGATATTTTTAGAAGACCTTATGCTAATGCCTCAAACAATACAACATATTATTCATTTTCACTCATACTTTATGCTTTTCCGAAGCTCGAGTTCAACTTATACACTTCTAACGTGCATTACCCGTCGCCTCGCTTATCTCAGGGCCCCAAACGAACTAATGCATTCAAGTGCACCTCACGCTCGCAAAAAGCGTGGAGCATTAACTTTGCACTATACCATACTAAGGGTTCCGTACTGGTATTCATACTGAGTACACGTTGTCGCAGAAATCCGTCAGTAACTTGTTTAGTTAAGTTACATGAGGCTTTGAGGCTGTTGACTTTTAAGTTAAGTGCATTATTGTGTGGAGTTTTTGGATTTGCTTAAAGTTTTTTTTTTGTTTTGAAAAGTGCAGTTAAATATTTGTTAGTTTTGGTATGTGGTTCTAGCGGTAATTCCTTTGAGTAAAGCGTTTTCTGTTAGAGATGGAATGAAAAATTGGTTTTTTAATTTCACAGAACGTCTGTACCTAAACCTATTCATAACTCTTAGCAGTTTTGCAATAACGATGAGCTAGATAGACCGAAACCAGTTTAACGATAATAACAATTCGTAAGAATATTACCTAGGTACAGTCACGGACTTTAATTGATAAGCCACTTTGAAACTTTCTAATTTTGCAGTTTTATCCATTCACGAAATTAAACGATTAAACCCGAACTCAAACCGCATGCTCGTAAACAAGATGACATATTAATAATAATCGGAAATAGTCTTATCAATAGAGGTTGAAGAATGACTAATAAGTTGTCAATGAAAAATCCATAAAATGTTTACATACGTTTATCCGATCTATTTCTTACAAACCTCCTTTGAATTAGAGCTCACTAAATACTCTTTATTTCTGAAAACCTTGGATTGGTTTTAGGACGGTTGAAATGTCAATTTCAGAGAAGATTATTTTGAATTTTGAATCGAATAATTGCCATGAACGCCTAGCGTACGGAGAAATTATGATTGGTAATTTTGACATCAGAAAAACTCGAACTCACGATTTTATCCGAACGCGTGGCGTCCAAGATGACGATCTTGGACGCGTTCATAATTTCTCCGTACGCTAGGCGTTACTATGGCTACGCTAAAACACATTGTAGCTAGGTAACGGTTGCTAGACCTGCAATTGGTTGACTTTGGGTAGTCACTCTGTACTATGTACGAATATAACCGACTAAACCCGATTTGCATTAATACACGGCTAAAATACGAACAGTGGCAAGTGAAGTTCTTGACTGTACATACGGTGACCAATCAAGCTGTACATATTATCCAGTATAACCTGGGCACTTCTCTATCTATAGATTTTCAATACAATGAGAGATCCACATAAACTGGTTTGATACAGCTTGATTGGATGCCGGGCAAACTCTCTAAAAGTATTCTGAGGACTATAACCTAGTGGCAAAAGAAAATAATAAAAGCAAAGGTGTAACTCCAGTAGAAATAGCTCTTAAACAACACACACTCAAAATAATTAAGAAATAATTTAAAATCTCAACTCGCATTAAAACCATTACAAAAGCAAGCACTCTCATGATAAACTCCCCTAACATTCTGAACGCTTTCATACGTCTAAAAAAAAACTCCCACAAAAGGTTCCATTCATACGGTTTACGTTCCACTGAATCCTGGGTATCAAGGAGTGCTAAGCAGGAATGCATTGCATTCTTAAGCACCTAATGTTGGTAAGTGGTGGGTTTTTTCTTTAAACTGTAAGTTCTTTGTAAGTCTCTGAGGTTTGCTTGGACAAATCTCGGTCTTGTAGTGTGTGTCGGGTGTTTCATTTTGTTCGGAAGAAAGTTAAAGATCCTTTTAGTCAAGTAATTAGATTTTGTTGTTCCTTCTTTTAGAACGGTCATGGTTGCCTGTCTGAATATCGGAATGTTACTGAGATTTCCACTTATTAACAGCATTTAAGGTACAAGTAAGTTACTTAACATAATAACCACAACAGAACACGTCAACGGAAGTTGACGTTACGGGTGGCGCAGTGGCTGAGCGATTGGCTGCTGCGCTGCGTGTCGCGGATTTGATTCCCACACGGAAAAAATATTTGTACTTACTTTATATCGAATAATTTGGTGACGATTACAAACACAGACTCCGTCGCTGCTTCAGAGAGATTCCTGACGTATAACACTATGCACGACCTGGGAATGAACCCAGAAACAAGATTCAAGCTAAGAACTGACAACCGACGACCAACGTGCAGTCGAACAGCCTTAGTTCATCATTCACATATAAAACATGTAACAACATAGCAAATAAGTCTTTATTAAATGTAACATATAATACATTATTGCTCGTATACTAGTCTATGTACATATATACAGGACGCTGTCATCTCTTGCAGCGCCCGAGACGCATCACGGCGCGCTTGAGACCCGCGAAGTAATGCATCACTTGTTCCTGGAACAAAAGATGTATTTCTTTGAGTTTTGAGTATGAATGTGGACGGGTATAAGAGTACCCCCCGGTACGAAGAAAAGATAGATGGACAGTGAGAACGATGATCTGGTTAGAAAGGGGGAGAAATGTAAGTAAGTAAGTAAATTTTATTTGTTGAAACATGCTGTACATGAAACATTGCCTGCAAGATAATAATGGGATACAGAAAAGTTCTAACATGTTCAGCCGCATGTCGTGGCGTACAAATTGGTAAAAAGAGATAGTGCATTTACCATGATAATATTCATAAAAATTACATTTCATCATTGTTCATTAGAGATTAGGTATAACTATAATTCATTAAGCATATTTTTAAGATACAATTTAATGACAAAGTAGTAATTAAATAAATTGGTCAATGAAAATAATTATGAATAACTGTAATTAAAAATTTTAATTCCAAATTACAATTATTCAAAAAATTACATGCCAAAAAATACAAAAGAAACTGTTGTATTTTTTAATTTCAAAAATGAAGAAAATTGTCCTCTTTTATAAACTCTGCTAAACTGTAATATACTCTTTCAGTTAGTAAACTCTTCAATTTACTTTTTAGGGCAGATATGTTTACTAGCTGTTTTCCCCGTTTTCTCAACATTTTTCATTGCTGCTCCGCTCCTATTGGTCGTAACGTGATGATATAAATAGCCTATGTTACTTCTTATACCTCCAAGAATATGTGTACAAAGTTTCATGATGATCGGTTGAGTAGTTTTCGCGTGAAAGCGTAACAAACAAACTTACTTTCGCATTTGTAATATTAGTTAGGATTATACTGATTTCCACGATTTGGGCAATTTATTAAAATGGCTGCAGCCATGCAAAAGATGCTTTTGCGCTTAAGAGTTGTTTTAGCGCCGTGAACAGAGTTTGAAATTATCACGTCTATACCTAGGGACAGCATCAGACAAACGCTGAAATAAATGGGAATTGGATTTAATTAACATTACTGTTCAAAAAGTGCTGATTATCAGCCTAGTTTGAATAATTGAATTTTGATTTTTGATTCTTTGTTGACAGGATATTTAATGAGGGCAACATCTTACGTTCCATAAAATATGATTTATAGACATAAGATTTTGTGTGGTAGGTACATCAACGATTGTATATCTTTATTTGCCAGACTCACATGACACGTGCGTGAGAATTGCTCAAAATATAGCCAAACACAATTTGTAACAAATGCTTTCATTTGTAACAAATTCTGTCGGAACAGTATCTATATGTCGCAGAGCGCAGTTTCTGAAGAAGCAATTTAGTGAAATGGAATGTCAAGCAATTTTTGTCGTTTAGTTCAAACATTTTAATATTGCTTGAGGACCGATGGCAGCTGACAGAATGACGTATGACAGATGACAGCTCGTTGACTTGGACACGCGAGACGTGTCAAAACGGCATTCTATGGCGGAAGGAGCTAACGATCGGTTGTGATTGCGTTACAACTAACTTCACTATATTCCATGGGGTTTATGATTTGATATTCATAGTTAAAAATTGCGAGCATATTTTATTATTTTGCAACGAAAGTGAGATTATCAAAAAAAAAAACAGTGTACTGAACAACAAACAAAGTGTTATTTTGAAATTTCCATCATGTCCGACGAACATGAAAAATGAAGAAGAGAAAAATGAAGACTACCCTCTCCGCCGACATATATAGTCCTCAAAACTAAAAGGAGAAGCCAATTCCACAGATAGACAGTTTACAAACACATAAAAGCAAAACACATCCGAAAACCAATTTCAATAAAAAAATAACAAAATCCAATGACATCTGTCGGACAGGAAGTTACTCACGCAGTTAAAAGCCAAACATTTTTGACAAATCCAACAAATGCGACACGTCGCGACTAAATTCCTGCAGTTCCAGAATTTGTGTGAAACTCTGTTATTAATTGTAGCGACAACTGTGAGAGAATAATCTCTTGAAGTTAGAAGGATATTAATGTAATATTCAGTGTAGTGGTTAGGATTGCAGATGGCACTCGCGTGCTGTATTTCATGCATTCCGTAATTAAATTGTTATGATGAGAAAAGACAGACTGGGTGCGGGAGGCGGAAAACCGAGTGCAAAGCGTTTGCAGTTCCCGATATTTCGGTGCTATAGCAAGCACAGCATGATCACGGATAAACTGAATTGTGGGTACATTTATGAGCAGATAAATCGGTCTACCTTCCATCTATTTTTGATTTTTGTCACAACTCTATTTTGTCCCCTCTGACACGCAGAACTCACCGCTCGTGAACTTTTTTCGGCACAAATAGTAAACATGGCAAATATACAGTTTTCAGTGTTAATAATAATTGTATATTTTCCTTTAATAGTGTTTCCAACAAAATCAGAAAAGGGAAAAGCCACAAACCTGCATGAGATTGAAGCACATGGCCACTAGTGCCATGCCCAGCATCAGATACATGGAGCACACGATGAAAGACGTCTCTATCCGCGGCGTATACACGCGCTCACCCGGCACGAAGTCGCCGAACCCGATACTGAAAGTAAACAACACCAACATAAATACTAAATATGGAAAACAACACAGAACAGCGGTGGCCCAGTGGTGGGAGCCTCTATTTACGAGCAGTAAGCCATGGGTTTGAACCCAGGCAGGCGCATTACTTTGTGTTATTTATTTCCTAACCGCTGCTCTCAAAACGGTGAAGAAAAAAATCGTGATGAAACCGGCATGTCCTAGAACTAAAAATTCGAAGACATATGTGATATATACCAACCCGCACTGGGCCCGCGTGTGACCTAGCAGTGGGAACATTACAGGCTGATATTGCTTATGATATAATATGTACAAAAACCTAAAGAAGTCTTAGAAACCGACATGGGGCAACTACCGCCCCGTACTGGGGTCGTGGGGTGGATTCTTAGATAGGAAGCCAGTTCCATCGGTAAGGACATTTTATGCTGATTATGAATCAATTTTGTCACCACACCGCGGATATGAAAATGCCACGCAGACGGCATGACGCAAGAGTTCAGTGAGAAACAAACACAAGTCATAAGAAGATCTTTCAAAATAGCGCTTACTGACAAGATCAGGAATAACAGTCTTAGATGGTATGTTTACATTACGAGCTGAGAAAAAAACGGTTCTCACTCAACATCTATATAATATCGCACAAGGCGCAGACCTACACCCTCTTAATAATCCGTCACCGATGACGACGGAGACGAACAAACGGCAAAATAAAAGTAACATGTGACCAACACCATCATTGACACTGAAAACGGGATACTTGTTAATACCTACATGTAATTACTTCAGTTTATCCGATCTTGCAACAGCACTAAAAACAAATAGTTAACATGGTAAAAAATCCGTTTTCAATGTTAATGTAAAAGTAAAACTAAGTGCGAACTGCGATGTACGTACCTGCTAAGTGATATAAAGCAGAAGTAAGCTCCATCGAGCTGGTCCCACTTCTCCCACATCCCGAATATCATTGAGCCGAACATTATGTACCTGGAACACAACAATAATTAATATAATGTATTCCTTACAGTTCAACATCACAAATCTTTTGTAAGTGAAAGGATATCTGTGTGGCCCTGCCCTTGAATTTTAAAGACAATAGGGATGGTGACTCATTTTTTTTATTTGTCCATCGGGTAGATTATTAAAAACTATTTGACACGTATTTTTTCTTTTTTCACGTAATCGTAAAATTACGGAGATATTTTGAGTTGAAACGGCGCATGACGTCACAGCTCAGTACATTTTATACCTAGTTGTGACGTAGTGAGCCCCCACTCTCCAACTTTAATGCGTTTTAACTAAGTATTTTTTTGCTAACTTGATAAAACAAAAAATACTTATCTAATATTTTTGTAATACCTGATTGACGGACAAAATAGAATTTCGTTTTCTTTACCCAGTCATCATCCCTATTAGGAACAATCCGATAGAATTCTAAAGTATAGAAAGATCATTTGCTAGTTTTATTGTTCTGTTTCAAATGCTTGCTAAACCGAATAGGATACCAGACTATATTTAAAACAAATAAAAGCTCACTGTTAACATTTCTAAGCGCTGAGAGTTTAAATTCCAAATTGCAACAGCATTTTGGCATTCATTTAGGAGCTGCTCTCGCAGGGAGGAGCCCAGTGTGAAGCAGTGGAAGAAAATATTGATTATTTTATGTTATGTAAATGAGTGACAGTATAAACAGGAAAATATTTAATAAAGTGTTATTCATTAGGTATTAGTGAAAATAATTTATTTAAGAAAACAAATTAATTTCACTAATACCTAACGATTTACACTTTATTAAATACCAAAACATTTAAATAAGGCTAATAATCTGTCAGAGTAAAGCCAAAATAGCCAATTTAATTGTATAATATATAAAATCCCAAACGTCGCTTAAGGGAAAATAACAAAATCTATTTAGAAACGTAATCCTACGAAGAAGCTGGCCATCAAAACATTTCTAAGTCAATTCTTGGAATAGAAATACAATTGATATTTAATATCTGTCAGAAATCTTATACCGTTCTCAAAATATCTGGGTACTCAATATAAAAGCAATCTAAGTTCTATAAATTACGTTCTGATTTATTTACTGAACAATAACAAGAAATTCTTATGAAAAGTAATATTAGCAAAATCACTAGAGGCCTAAATTTTATTCACCAAGATTTACGAATTATCATCACACTGACATGATTAATTTGCAAAATGAAATACTAACCTTATCGTATGTTTAAAAAAACAGGAGCACATCCCCTGGAGCCGAGACTCACAATATTAATGATGACAAGACAGTATGCAGCCTAATTAGCAGGCAACACGTCATGAAAAACCATTATGGTGAAAAAATCAAAAATTACTGAACTGAAAAGTAACAATGACTGGCATAAATGCTGTCGAAAGACCGAAAACCTAAAATTAAAATTTTGTTGAAAGTTCTTCTAGAAATACGAGGCGCTTTGATAGCGATAGTTTGACACTTTTTAGGTTCCCGGGTTTAATAACTTGTGTTATATGTAGATAGATTTAAGTGATGAATGTAAATGGCTATAAGAATAAGGAAATACCAAGGAAGCGATGGATGGACGTTGTGATGATATGGAAGGCTAGAAAGAGCTTGGCTAAAGAGAAGTAACAAGAAGAACAAGAAGACATGCTGCGCCGACTCCAAATAAATTGGTAAGGGTACAAGAATGGTGATGAAAGAGATTGGTAGAAGATAATGCTAATTGCTACATACCCAACCATAATCGTGACACAGACGCTGATGGGCACAGTGATAGTCTGTGCGTCGAAGGTTACGTAGCTGAAGTCACTGGACGCCAGGCTGTCCGCCGCCTGCAGCGGCTCGGAGTAGCCGCGCCGCGCCGCGCGGGCCGGCCGCGGGGGGGGCGGCTGCGGCATCGATATGCTTCTCATGTATTCTGGGCGCCTGGTAGGTGTGGACGAAGATGTTTCATATTAGTTATTGATTTTCTTTGGTTTCTAGAGTTATGGGGATACTCGCCTCTCTCGAAACTGGGCCTGACGACCAGATTTCCCCATTATTTGTAAACTCCCTCATATGAAACTCATGTTAAATGGTAGACTTGGTTTTATTATTATTGAAGTATTTATTTAAACTTCAGGTACAATAGTGGTACATAGGCGGACTTAATGCCACAAGGCATTCTCTACCAGTCAACCTTTGGGTTAAGTACGACAACACTGTGACAGGGTACAAAATAATATTTAAAAATAACTACTAGTTATCGTTTAAGGCGGAAACATACTTACGTGTCGTGGCGTGTCGTGACGCGCCAGAAGCAAATCGGTTTCATACATTTTATATGGTAAGGGATATATTTGCATGGCGTGTCGTGTCGCAACGATGTATGAAACCGAATGCTTCTGGGGCGTCACGACACGTAAGTATATTTCCGCCTTTATTATCGACGTGGAATGTATGATCTTTCAGTTGGTCTTCACAATTATATCTTCAACAAATCAGCGGTAATTCAAAATTAGGTGGAAAATTCCAACATTTATATTCAATGTTTTCATGTAAACAGAACGAAATTAAACAGGCTGTAACTAAGCAAGTACCTATTCAAGTAAGTAACTATTCACAAAAACACAAAATCTCCTTCGTCTCCATTCATTTCAACATGAATCTTATTTAATGAAAAAGCATCGTAAAGCGTGTAAAATTAAGTGTCTTTCACACAGCTGTACAACTTTATTAGGGACGGAATATAATTAATTAAAGATGTCTAATGACTATCTAATTAAACCGTCTAAGAAATTCTCTGAGAAAAAGCCGCGGGCTTTTTGTAAATGAATTTTATTTGTCTGTTACGTAAACGTGAGTGCTGCGTGGTTTCACACCGCGGTGTTAAATAAATGGTGCCTCGGTAATTATATTTTATGTTAAAAAGATTGTTAGTAGCTTCTTAATGTCTGTTTTCTGTACTTTTGTACTTGTTGGTGGCCTTAAGATGTCCTTTACTTCACACCATTATTTTTTACCAACATATTTTTGACCAAAAAATAATGGTGTTACAAGTCTGCCATGAGCATTTAATTGATATGTGATAATTGCACTGATTAAAGTTCTACTAAATTTAACGATGAACCAAATTAACAAAATTGCTGATTATGAAGACTGATCTCCTTTAGTACTTTTAGGTCTCCCCCTCCCCATTCCTTTCACTTTTCCCGATGTTGCGCCTTTTCTCGTACATGTAGCACAATACATCTAAAATGTATTTTATTTTACTTTTAAAATTGGGGTAGTAGGTATATACCTCATGCGAACAATATTGTAACTTTATTGATGTGACTCATTAAAGGGTTATGGGACATAAGAACCTAGAAATGCCATGTAATCACAACAGTGTATTCTGCCGTAATATCAATTTCTAATTTCCTTTGTACATTTTGTGCTAAGTCAAACAGGGTACTGCACAATATAATCAGATCCTAAACCCATAATTACCATTAATCTGTGTTGACGTACGCAGGAATTAATTACCTAATGTAATTGCGATCTGCAATACACAGGATATTGAGTTTCCAGGCTTCTATTGAAGTGGTTCTACGGATCCCTAAATTACAAACCCGTTGAGAGTGATACGAGAGTATGCATTGAATATTATCAGCCACATCACTGGCAGTCTTGTACACATTGCTCAATATGGGCCGGTTTATATTTCTTACTTGGTTCCCAATGGTGGTAGGTTTGGTTAGCTGGGTTGTTTCCGCATTTAGCCTCTTTATTGGGCCATTGTACGTCTGAAAATCCTCTTTTTACTCCAACCATGCCAGGTCTTCTCAGAAAGCTAGCAGCCTTTTCTGGGTGCTGCAGGCTTCCGGGAGCGATGCCGGAGATTGAAGAGTCTGTGCCCGTTGATCTGCCATGCTTCTGCACTCCATGAGCACGTGCTGTGGTGTTCCATCTGCCTCCATGCATCCTCTGCACAGAGGGCTGTCGGTCACACCAGTGGTAATTAGGTGTTTGTTTAGGGGACAGTGGCCGGTTAAGATACCTATAATTTTGCGAATTTTGTCCCGTTTCAGTCTAGTGATGCTGCGGGCAAATCTCTTTGATGCTTCTGGAATTGCACTCATTGTTTGCCTGCATCCATCATCATCCATTTGGTGTGTTTCCTCGGTTTTCTTACGCAGCCATGATTTTATTTGGGCTTGGGGTATGGGTAGTAGTAGTTCCGGACCGTATACTGTTGTCTCCGCTCCCCTTTTAGCTAATTTATCTGCTGCGTCGTTACCCAGTGAGTACATGTGCCCATTTTTTCCATTGCAGAGTTACTTTATTAGTGTTTGCAATGTGTTGGAGTCCCAATTGTGGTAATTGTACTGATGTGCAATTAGTGTCCCTAAATATTAGGATGCAGGTATGCATAGTTTTTTCCCATTCGATGGGAAACTCTACTTCAATTTACAGCATATGTAGCCTATTATTATATTCCAACTGCAGGGCCGCGGGCTTCCTCTCTGTGAAAAATAGTGGGCCACGATTAACCACGCGGTGTGGGCGAAATCCACACGCATTGATCGGGTTGGTGGATTCGATTTTTTAACCGACTTCTTAAAAAGGAGGTGGTTATGTATTCGACCAGCATCTTTTGTTTTTGATTTAGGTGATTATTTTTTCATTTGGTAGAGGAAGTTTGCCCGGTGGTACCATATGAATTTTATTAACTTTGGTTAGACACTTTTTCAGTAATCCTGTTTATTATGCGTTTTTTCTTTTTTGTAATTTATGGATGATGTGCTGGTGTCTAGTTACAATGTTAAATTGATACTTGACTAGGAAATATGTGAGATACCACAACTAAACAGGGTAAAATAAAAACATTTTGACAAAAAAATACCGACTTATACACTAAAAAGTGGAAAATAACTTTACTTTCGGAAGTCGGTGGCAAAATAGTCAATGAAACAAACAGAAGTCACCGACTCTCGGTTATTTTTTTTTTTTGTCAAAAAGTTTTTGCTCCTAGGAAATGCCGGTTTCGTCCCTCTACGTTTTACAGTGTACTAGATCGCAAGTAACACTAATTACAACAATATGATTTGCAATTTGCCACTACACAAGTCTAGTCTGATTTCCACAAAGTCTTATTCCGAACATAGTTTTGAGTGCTACCAAACGGCAAGAACTAACATTGTTAGCGAAGTCAGGAATTCCGTCCGTAATAAGCATGCAGATTGCTGAATCTTGATGCAATCTTGTTCTAGATTCCGAATCAAATCGCGCTGCAGAATTAGGGCTTGTGAAACAGTAGTATATAACATTGTTCTTGAACATTGTAGATAGGGCTTTATTAACTTTCATTGTGTAGTTGCTAATTTTATTACATTGTCATACATAGTTAAGCGCCAAAGACGAGGCCAGTAACTACAGGACGCCACTTGCATATAACACCAGCATATGAGATTGGTACTAGAATATGAATTGTCCAAATTTTTTTTAATTTGCTTATTCCAAAAACATTTCTAGGCATAAGGTCCCTATAAAGGGTGTAAAATACCTCTTAACGAAGCCGAAAGGCACTGGTTCTCCCTGTCATTGCGATATTTTTTTTGTTCTACATCATACCTGGGAACCTTCTAATTACGGAGATATTAGAGTCAGCTCACACCGAGACGCGACGCGACGCGACGCTGCGCGCACTTGTGAGAATTCAGAATACGTTGCGCAACGTATTCTATATTTTCACAACGAAATGTGTATCTTTTCGTGTAGAAAATAAAGTTATATTTTGAAACGCTCTTTAAAAGTGTGCGCGCAGCGCCCACTTAGGGGTCAAAGTTCCAACTTTTTGACAAGTATTTTTTTAAATACAAGTTTTTAATGTAAAATTATTTACTTTAAACACCTCCACGTCCCCCGTACTATTCAATCCGTCCATCAGAACAATGTTTTGAATGCGTTACATTAAGTTCTAACACAAAACATGATTTTACACCCCCTAAAAAAAGTCGTTTCCCAGCCATTATTTTTGCGTAAAGTTACTTAGTTTCATGTATACAGAATGCTTGGTTGACAGTTCGTGATGAGGTGATTTTACACGGTGTATAATCATCATGGTGTAGTCATAATAAAAAAAAAAATTGTCTTGATTTTTTTTTTAATAAATGTGTTTTATCTTTATTTGACATTCAAGGAAGTTAGCTCAAGAACTTATTTCTCTTTATAGTACGAGAGCCCACGACCAAAACAACACCTTGTATAGAAGAGTATTATATTCATACAAATCCATCTGGATGCTAATATGAATCTCTTAAATAAGCCTCGTCCTGAGCATTGTCTGTATGACTACGGTTATAAATGGATCAGTGATCATGAATGACTGATGAATGATTAGTTATATCCACAAATTACTGTCTATCAATCCTCATTAATCAGACTAATGTTTCACTAGGTAGCTTTTACGGAATAAATAGGTCTAGTCTCCGCAGAAACTCGTGGCTAGAGGACCACGTGGCTATAAATAATACCGGCCACTTGGGTCGATCAAGTTAGGCCGCAGTTGTCTAGGTTGGTTCGTAGATGGTAGACCCATTACATACGGAGTTTCCTACCTGCCTTGCAAAGCACGTTAAGCCATTGGTCCCGGCTGTCACTTTTAAAACCTTAACAGTCGATACAGGTAGTCAGTGGCCTGAAAATCTGACAACCAGTCTTACCAAGGGGTATCGTATTACCCAGTACTAACTGTGTTGTGGAGGTCCTCAACATAGATGGGAACAGGTCAGGCAGAGGATAAGTCTCCGCCAAGAAACAACACAGCACCTTCCAATTTTGACAGACATCTAGTAGGTACAACAGACTAATCATCAAAACAACATTGGCACACTCTGTGAGTCTTTAACCACGAATGGTCAGTGACGGCTCTAAATAAACCGCTATCGTAAACATGGCCGCCAATATTGACGTGTGTATGTACCCCGTTAGTATTGCAGATAAAACGCATTTGCTGGATCAGGTCCCATGCCAAGAGGAGATTGTAAAGCTATTGAATTTGTAGACGTTAATGTGCTGTCGTTCTCTGATTGGGTGACAGCTGAAATAGACTAATATTTATAGTGATTACTCTGCTTTTATTTAATCTGGGTACTGCTCATCACATGAAATTCTGATTTAATCTTTTACTCGTTCTCACATATTTGTAGTTC
Source organism: Cerastis leucographa (assembly GCA_963082945.1). Taxonomy (NCBI): domain Eukaryota; kingdom Metazoa; phylum Arthropoda; class Insecta; order Lepidoptera; family Noctuidae; genus Cerastis; species Cerastis leucographa. Next base: position 846,786 of record OY720365.1, read on the forward strand.
TTAACATGAATGATGTAACCAAGATTTTGTCACATATTTTGATTTAAAAGAGTGTCCATGGAGTTTCTTGCCCATTCTTCTCCATAGAGATCTACGCTTTGGAATGGGCAACTACAGTACTTTCACAAGTTATTATGCCTTGTGACTGGGACTGTAGCTTCGCGTTTTATTTTGTTTTTTTTTTTTTACTTTCAAAAGTGCCTGTAGTTGTCTAATTGAAATAAATTTTAATGCTTTGAGTTTGAGTTTAAATTCTAGGCGCGCGTGTTTCACCCTAGGCCGCGTCAATGTTACATTCAGGTGAGTTGCGGACAAACGCAAGCCTATTTAATGCAAAAAAAAAGGTTCTAGAACATGCCAATTCCTTCCACTGTTTTTCTACACCGGTTTTATACAGCAGTGATGATGAAATAAATAATTAGTCAAAATAAAGCATAATATTGGTATCAATAATTATAAACTCGAATCTATATTTAAAAACAGAATTATAATTATAAAAAAGATAAGATTTTGACAAAACACGCAATAGACTAGATAAGAGAGACGCTAGCTCATTAATTTTTGCCGAATTCTGTAGATTTTTACATTAATATATATTAATGATTTCGGTACTAATGTTAAAAAATTGTTGTTATGAAATCACCTATGTCGTCGTTTAGTACAAAATTATTAAAGTTTACCTAGGATACCCCCGAGGCGGTGGATACCTCTCTACTGGAGGTACGACGAACTCTGGAGTGACGTCAGACTCTGGATACCGGCCTCTCCACGCCTGAGGCCGCTCTATACTCTCCGCTTCACTCAAGTCATACTGGAAATAAAAATGAAACAAATGGCGTGAGAATCCCATCACTAGAACTGACTCTATGTCATATAAACTAGATAGTACCAACAGCACACGCACAGACATGCACATTTCTATTATAATAAACACAAGAGAATCAATTTCTTAACACAAATATAATCCATTCAAATTGACACCGATCTCTAATCTCATGTAGGCATTCAAATTAGTTACTCAAGGGTTGATCAGAATTATTTTAATAGGTGAGTTAACATGTGTAAGACTCCATTGAATATACACTTAACTTTGTTTTAATCATTAAAGATTAATAGAAATCGCAAAATGAGCAAACCAGTTTGAAACAGTGCCTAGTTACAACATCAGTCACTGGCTGAAACGCGGAAAGTAGGAAGTTCCTACTTTTCTGTTCACAATCACCCTTCTTGGTGAACTTGCGAGTAACCCATGAACGGTCATTTAGTTATTTACTGTCTGGTTGTCTACGAGCCAATATTAGCCGACAGCTTTTCCAGAGCATATGCATATAAAGTTGCACCGACAAAATTAATATACCAACATGTGTGGTTCCTTCAGCAGAGCTATTGATAAATATTTACGTTCGTCCGCACACGTCGGTCAACACTTTCGTTTGCGCTGGCTCGGGAGTGTCACTGAATATCTCTGTCCGTCGGAAGGTAGTCAAATAATGGGTATAAAGCCTCGTTTACCACCGTGTTTACCTCAAACGACACGCTTCTTGCGACAGTGCAGCAGCTGGAAAAACAGATTAAAGACGTGACGGTACATACGTGCAGGATAATACAATGCTCGATAAAAATGCTCGATGTAAAAGTCGGTTTGGGACGAGGCGTTGCAAGTTGCGTCCGCAATGTCATGTGATGGGGTCTTTAGCTTTACCTCTTCTTTCTTTCACTTTCTCCGCAGTCACTGTTTTGTAGTAAGCTGATGGCGGTCAGCCTGGCTTTAGGCCCGGACTCCACCAATATGGGGACTAGCGGAGCGGAGAGGAAACGAGCGGGAATCAACCAATCACATTCGTTAAAATACACATCTCGTCCCTCGTCGTAATTGCTTGAATCTTGTACGTCTCGTACTCTTCACTCTTTTGGTACGCTTTGACACCGCTGCACATGTCTCGTTTTTGGACTTAAGGTTTTATTTATTTCTCAAACTCGTTACATTGTTTTTCTCTGCAGTCGCTGTCGCAAGTCGTGTGGCACTTGTGCGCGTAGCTTGTGGCCAAGAAGTAATTCATAGCCAATGTTCCGCCCACTCGGCACGGAGTGATCATGTCCGTCAGTTTTAACTGGTAAATTCGATCGTTTGCCATGTCTGTTTGTTTAGGAGATTTGAGGGTCAGTTCATTGGCTGATTTAAATTGGTTTGCACGTGCAACTTTATATGTTTGTCTCCAACTGCTTTGTCGCTTTACAAAACCGCATAGTGATGGTCTGTTATATCACATAACAGGGTTTTTAACCCAGCTTGGCTCTGGATTTCCTCGGAAAGATTTTCTTCACCAAAAATTAATGGGTGCTAAAAGACTTTAACGAAGCCGAAAGCCACTTGTTCTCCCCGACATTGCGATATTTTTTTTGTTCTGGACCATTCCCGCACCATCTGGTTACGGAGATATTGGAGGTCAAAGTTGAAGGGTCCGTTTAGACCTGGTATGTGGTACAAGTAACAGGATAAAAATATACTTCTCAGGTTTCGAACAAAACAAATGCTACATATTTGCATGCATGTTAGTTAACCTGATGACCACCGTTACGGTTGCTCGTGTTAATATTGATCAGTATTAATTTCTACCTGCAGCCGCAACCTGGCGGCTCTTCTCCTGGTGAACCCTGGACATCCCCTGCAGAGACAGACGAGTGCGTAGATGCACTTGAACCAACGTGCCAGCAGCTCACCTGCAAGTGTACTACTTCATGAACACATAACATAACCAGACTATAGCCAGCCTGTTCCCAAATGGGGGACATCCCTGCTGGGAACAGGCCCTATGTGAAGCAGTGGGGTATACTCTTGGAGACCTAGCCATAGATAATACTCTACAATACGGGGTGTACAAGGTGTAAGGGACACCGACGCGAGAACCCTTAGCACGTACTCAGTAAACCTTTCTGAACACATCTTTAATTTTTTTTTAAATTAGCTGTCCCAAACATTTTGACCGTGTAGGTATTGCACTTTTTCAGGAAACCGCTGTTTTTAGGGTTCCGTACCTCGATAGGAAAAACCGGAACCCTTATAGGATCACTTTGTTGTCCGTCCGTCTGTCTGTCTGTCTGTCAAGGCCCTTTTTCTCAGGAACGCGTGGAGGTATCATATGGAATTTATATCAAATACTCAGGTCAACTGTCCCTTGGAGCTGTGAAAAAATCTAACTTCTACGCCAAAGCAATCAAAAGATATAGCCGTTTATGCCGCAAATTTCCGCAAATCGACACTCTTAAGGGAATTCAAACCTACAGGCTACTTCCCGTGAACTCAGAATCTTGAAATTTGGTGCGAAACAACGTCTTATAGCACAGATAAAGGAAAAAATCGCAAACCGTAAATTTTTAGTTATATCATATAATAAAAATATTTTTAAACTTACTACCCTTTTCCTCATGAACGCTTAGAGGTATTAAATTGAAGGTCATAATTATCAAATACTCAGGTCTATAATACCTTGAAGCTGTAACAAAATCAAACTTCTATGTCAACGCAATCAAAAGAAACAGCAATTAATCCGCATATTTTCAAACTCGCAACTACTCGCAAGGGAATCAAAACCTAAGGGGTACTTCCAGTTGACCTAGAATCTTGAAATTTGGCATGAAGCAATGTTTAACAGCACATATAAAGAAAAAAAACCCGAAAACCTTAAGTTTTTGTTACATCACATATGTTTATTTATTCTCTTCAGTAATTTTGGTTTGTACGGAACCCTTAGTGCGCGAGTCCGATTCGCACTTGGCTGGTTTTTATTTTAATAACCCAATAAAAAAATCTATAGGGGGGTTCACAATGACGTACTGAGTATGTGGTAAGCGATTTCGCGTCGGAGTCCCTTACAACTTGTAATACTCTTCTTCTTCGTCGGGGGCACAACGATTTTTATATTTTGCCCAGAACTTCGCCACTTCCACCGCGTAGTCGGTGGCAGCGCAGAGGTCACTTCGGCCGCATGTTTCTGGGCTAAGAGAGCAAGATAGGAGGTTGAGCATAGTTTGCGACACAACTGCACAAGCACATCCTGTTTCATTGAAGTGTCTCCACTCAACGACAGAACTTACAATATTACAAGGTCATAACTCCGTCAATGTTTGGTTCTAGGACAGGCTTCTGCACGATGTTTAATTCGGAAAAGTTTATTATGGTTTTCAGTTCAGTCGGGGTTCAGTTTAAACAAATACTGGACTTTGGAAATCAGGGCATCCAAACTTGAACCTAAACGACTTTTCTTAGAAAAATAAAACCCTTTTCTAAATGAAGGATGACCCGAAAAAGTTTTTTTAAATAGAAAACACAAAGCTTACAAAGGTCTCTAAGGTATAAAAACTAAAAATCCAATTACACAGAAGTATCTGCTTCTTTGTTTTCTAGATTGAAAATCCTTAAAGTTAATTAGGTTATTTATCCAGTCTAATTGTTTTCAGCCTCTAGAGAACAAACGCCGAGTTAATTCCTAAGTGGTTTACTAGACACTACAAAAAAAACTAATTAATTGTTTTAAAAAACTAAGCAAATTAAGTTATTTATATGATTTTCAGATTTTCAATTAAAGTACGCAAAAGTGTTGTTAAGGAGATAATAAAATTAGGATTCGATGCAAAAGGTTACTATATGAACAACCGTACAGATTTTACTGATATAATAATTCTTAGAAAGAAAGATAAATTATCAAAAAATTAAGGATCTGAAAAAGATATAAATTGTTGCGATTATGTCTTTGATCCACAACCTTATTAACTAATCACCATCAGTGACAGCTTATATGAACGACTTATTACAACTTGCCAAGTGCAAAGTGGCCAGTAGCATTGGATAAGTATCACCTCATAAACCGGAGGATAAATTTTATAACAACTAAATCGATTACAGTATTTCTTTAATTGTTAAAAGATTTATCTTTTCTCTCCAGACGGAGAGTAAACTTAAAAAGTTCAATATAAAAAACAAAAAACTTAGCCGCTTGTTTCCTATTCAATTTGGTAAAATAATATTTGATTGAATTAAAAAACATCCTGTGTTTGTTCTTGAGACTGCAAATTCTGAGGAAAAAAAGGATCACTTGCATAGGCTTTACTCAATTATTTTTTGATTTAGTCCATCGGGGTGCAGGTGAGTACCAGTATTTTACATTTGAGTTACTGGATAATACGCTACTCATTGGTTCGACTGCTTTTCAGACTTTCGGGCTTACGATTATCCGTAACGACATCAAAGATTTACAAATGACAGCCGGCACCAACGGCATTATGCGCTTTCCGAGGCACGGAGGAATGCAATGGCTTGTCGAGGTCGGCCCATGGATGGGTATCCATGGGCCGACCTCGACAAGCGTTCCTTAACCTTGAAGATCGAACCGTGAGGCTGTGTTCAGCCACGGGACCATGACAGACCACTTGCAAATATTATTAGTTTAAAATAAAAACTTTGAACCGACAGTGTTGATAAAACTAAAACAGCAAGAAGTCCGAACATGTAGGTCCGAAATGAAATAACTTCAACCGTTTGTAAACATATCTATTCGTTGGACGTGTTTATTTAAATGACAACTTCCTTCCGAACTAACAGTAAACAGAACACACCAATGTTCTGTGTTTTCTAAATTAAACTCAACTCACACATTTTAATGGAACACACCCTCTTAGGAACTGCTACTGAAGATTGTACCACTAGATATTTCAAATACTTTAGCGTAGCGTATAACAGTAGTGGGCTCGATTTTCGTATCGTAAAATCATGGATTCGAAACCAGGTAGACTCTTTACTCTGTGTCGTGTTTCATCAGTTTCAACACCAGTGTTTTAAAAACAATAAAGTAAAATATTGTGAGGAAGACACCTACATCTCCTAGAACCAAAAGTTGGAAGACTAGTAACGACATCCCAATTATACAAGGTGTTGTTTTGCACCCTCGTCAAATTTCAGGAGGTGGTCACAAAAGACATGAATAATAAATTAAAATTACGGTACCTAGTTAATTATTAATAAACGCTGATTTTATTGGTTGTTTAAGTTTGTCAGTATTTCTGAAAAACCCCTTTAACGTGGTTTAGGGAATAAGAAATTATCGATTAAAAGTTTGAGATTGTTTGTATTCGTGGAGGCATGGTTATAGGTTATAAGGCAAGAACCAGACGGGCCGCGTTCAAAACACGGGTGGTTCACGCTTACCGATTTTCGTAAAAAAAAAAAAAAAAATTACCTACCCATTTTATTATTGATTCGGGACGAGAATCATTAGCATAGTTACATCCTTGAATTTGACAAGGATACAAAAAAAACACCTTGTATTTATTACGCATGTAACATCAGTGTTTGACGATAATCAGCGAGCGGAGTTCGCAAGTTTGAAAAATTTCCATTGACACGCTAAGAAGAAGTAGCAGTGGGAACATTTATTTGTTACTACATTACTCCTCATGAAAAAAAAATCTTTAGTTTATATCCACAAGTTAACACTTAAACATGAAGACATGTTGATGGGGAGAGTGTGTAGCGCTGCCGTGCTGAGCCGGTTTCATTGTAGCAGCTTAAATATAAGCGAGAGGTGAAAGATGGGCTTATTTTGAAAGCCTTCGGCTGTTTACTTTGAAGGTTCGAATAACGCGTACGCATTTAGCACATGTTCATTAAATAAAAAAATTACATTTGAGTAGTAGGGATTGTAATCAAGTGACGTTATTTATAAAACATATTTTGACATATTTCACTACCGCGCACAGAAAGAAGGCCTATGTTCCAGCAGTGGTAACTATATGGGCTGATCATGCAGAATAACACATACAAATTAATGAAGTGAAGTCAGTCAAGTAATATGCATGATACAAAGAAGGTGATTAGTAAAATCTCAATTGGGCGTGCTTACATACAATCGAGATTTTGCTAATCATTCTTACTCTTTATCTTAATGAGCCGTCTTAATTTGCAGAAATCCATTTGAGCAAATTATAATTTTTATAATAAGGACCCTTTTTCTTTTAAATTAGTCCACCTCAATTCACAATTGCACACTCCATCAAATTCGATGAGGTTTTTCATGCGTGTTAAAAGTCATCAATTTTTAATTTGACTGTTATCCCTTGATATTTTTAGGGTTCCGTACCTCGAAAGGAAAAAACGGAACCCTTATAGGATCACTTTGTTGTCCGTGTCCGTCTGTCTGTCAAGACCGTTTTGGAACGAAGTTCCTTATCGCGCGTTGTGAAAGGGGGCTAGACGGAAAAAAATCTCACGAAAAGTTGTACGACACTTTTTGCTATAGTAAGCTATTGTAAGCTTTATTTCTTTAAAATAAAGTTGAAATTTCCTTAAATTACGTACAATTGGGGTGTGTATGTGAGTAAGGAGAGATATGATTATTATTTTGAGTGACCGAACTACAAAGTACAAATTCGGTTGTGCAGTAAGTAAGACGTATTGCTTCGAATTAAGGATTAATCTTCCTTAAATTAAATATTTTATTTTTCGCACACTAACTTAAATCTAAAATGTATTGATATTATGTACGTGAAAGGAACTTCGTTCCATCCGGGTGTCCCTTGACACCTCTCAAGTTTTTTTTTTAGGAACGCGTAGAGGTATAAAGCTGGAATTTATATCAAATACTCTACTCTACTGTCCCTTGAAGCTGTGAAAAAATAATACTTCTAAGCCAACGCAATCAAAAGATACAGCCGTTTAAGCCGCAAATTTCCGTTTATTTCAACACTCGCAAGGGAATCAAAACCTACAGGATACTTCCCTATTACTAAACTCAGAATCTTGAAACTTGGTACGAAGCAACGTCTTATAACACAGATAAAGGAAAAAATGCGAAAACCGTAAATTTTTTGTTACATCATATAAGTAATAAAAATATTTTTAATAATTTTAAACTTACTTTTACTTATATACCTACAGGTTTGTACAGAACCCTCGGTGCGCGAGTCCGACTCGCACTTGGCTGGTTTTTTGTTTTAAATGTGATTGCACATCTACCTATTTATGTATAAGTCCCAAACGGAAACAAATCCAGACTTCGGGCTAGTACTAAAAACCTACATAGAAAACCCAATAATACTTTGCCTGACTTGGGAATCAAACGCAGGACCTCAAGTTTAGCAGTAGCGTTGACGTTAAACGAGGGCTTCCTACATTTTTTAAACAATAAAGGGTGTAAAACACCTCTTAACGAAGCCGAAAGGCACTGGTTCTCCCTGTCATTGCGATCATTTTTTTGTTCTACACCATACCTGGGAACCTTCTAGTTACGGAGATATTTGGGGTCAAAGTTCCAACTTTTTTTTTTTATACAAGTATTTAATGTAAGATTTTTATTTTAAACACCTCCACGACCCCCGTACTATTCAATCCGTCCATCAGCACAACGTTTTGAGCGCGTTACATTGAGTTCTACCACAAAACATGATTTTACACCCCCCAAAAAAAAGTCGTTTCCCAGCAATAATTTTGCGTAAAGTGACTTAGTTTCATGTACAGAATGCTTGGTTGACGGCTTCGTGATGAGGTGATTTACACCGTGTATGTGTTTAACCTTTTAAACGCCAGAGCATAAACGCACGCGCGTGTCCTCCACGCCAAGACAAAAACTTTACGAGCTATTAAAAAAGAAAGTAGTTGGTCCTAGCAAGTAATTTTATATTTGATAGAATCATACAACAGTAGACATAAAAATTAAATCGAAATTTTAAATTTAAACAATTATTTTAATTTTTTATTTGACCTAAAATGTTGAATTTTGGAATTTTTCAAAATTTAAATTAAAAAGTTGTTATAAAAAAACTGGTGTGGCAAGGAATGAGTTAAAGGGCGTGAAGAGATAGCAAATGAGCTCTCCTTTCGGCCTATTCGATTTGGCAAACGATGCACCAAACACACTGTATACACCGTGTAAATCACCTCATCACGAAGCCGTCAACCAAGCATTCTGTACATGAAACTAAGTAACTTTACGCAAAAATTATTGCTGGGAAACGACTTTTTTTTGGGGGGTGTAAAATCATGTTTTGTGGTAGAACTCAATGTAACGCACTCAAAACATTGTGCTGGTGGACGGATTGAATAGTATGGGGGTCGTAGAGGTTTTTAAAGTAAAATTATTACATTAAAAACTTGTATTTAAACAAATACTTGTCAAAAAGTTGGAACTTTGACCCCAAATATCTCTGTAACTAGAAGGTTCCCAGGTATGGTGTAGAACAAAAAAATGATCGCAAGGACAGGGAGAACCAGTGCCTTTCGGCTTCGTTAAGAGGTGTTTTAAACCCTTTATAAATAAAAAAAAGGATTTCAAAAGTATGTTAACTTATTTCTCGATTAGACATTTAATATTTAAGATAGCTAGATCACATTTTTAAGATTTATTAATAAACACACACAAAAGTAATGATTTAAATTGTTTATTTCGTGTTATAGTGCACTACATTTTTTGTCAAATATTTGTGTCGTCGGCGTACAGGGGCTTGCGCTTGCTTGTCTCGTATATGTGACAATGGCGTTCAATAGGTTAAAGATGAGAAAGATATATAAGAATCGGATGATCAAATCTTACCAACATTAGTAAGATATAGCAGGAACAGAGGCATCCCCAGCAACGCGTACAGGATGGTGACCACCTTGCCCCAGTCAGTCTTCGGAGACAGGTGCCCGTAACCTGGTGAATATATTATTGGATTACTGTTACTGTTAGCCTGCGTCAACCCACTGCTGGGCAAAGGCCTCTCCCCGTGACTTCCAATTGATTCAATGCAGGGCCAATGTGGACTATACTGGTCGCTGGTCTTGTCCAGCTCGTCCCGCCATATGAGACATTATTTTGAATAAGACCAGAAAAACGTCTATCTTTGTAGTGCAATGCAGCACATAATGTGGGCTACTAAGATGCTCCACCAGAGACCTTGAGTAACCGTTTCCTATCTAGTTTAAGTGGATCAACCCATTGCTTCTTCAATTCATGTCAGTGATGCAGTTCATGCGACCTTGTAATTGTATTGGAAAACTTTTCTATAACCCTAAATGCCCAAAATGTCCCGCTAGGGTTTTTCAAAGTAAGCCAGAATTAAATGTCCATCTATTATTAATAGATTATATTTATTCAGGAAAATGGTTACGTATTTGCAACTATTGAAATAACCAGAGAAATATAAAAACATATCTAAAGAAATAACAAAGCTCTCAATTTGGTTAACTTTTCATTACTCATAATGCCACTGTGATCTTTAGAACACAACCAGGTAATACTGATCTTACTGGATCCTTACCTATAGTGGTGATGACGGTGAGGGAATACAGGAAGGCAGATGAGAAGCTCCACTGTCGTGACGAGCGCCCGCCGTCCCAACCTTTGTGCACCGCCTTCACTATCTTACTCTGGTAGTTGTGCAGTTCACTGCCAATCCTATCAGGAAACCATACACAAAAACATTTTAAGATTTAAGTAGGGTACAAAATTAACACAAGCCAAATAAGCAGAAAAGTGGTAGGATCACTATACTCATGTAAGGTATCTAAGAGACACAATACTCGACTCGACTACTTCGAAAGGCATCGCCAAGTAAGTATGAAGAATAAGTGCAACGGTCTCCAAAGCCGAACAACTTTTGAAAAGAATCGATGGGCCTTGTTACGGCCAGCTATACTGTTCTTCCGGTGTTCTCTGCGAATTTAGATCTCTAAATACCGTAATATTATTATGCACTATCAAGGAAAATCAAAACTAGTCATCGTTTAGGCATTTGCCTTACTGAATCCTCTCTTCTATACACTGGTCATAACATGTGATACGCACTTCTCTCTCAGAGCCGTCTCATTGAAGAGGTTCAGGTCCAGAGTGACGTTCTGCCACAGGAACTGCGTGAGGTTATCGCGTTCGCGCGTCATTTGGTTATCTATCTTCATCTCGCTCCCGCCCTCTATCGCTTGGAACATGAAGGCGCCTGTAGAAAGAGAGCATTATTTGATTAGTCCTTCCTGAAACCGTGGTCTTTCGAGCCGGATAATATCTTTTGTAACTTTTTTTCAAACAATATTTTGGTCGGCTTCCAGTCTAACCGGATGCAGCTGAATATTGGCAATTAACAAAGAGCGACTGCCTATCTGGCCTCCACAATCTAATGGGTGAATATCCCCTCGGCAAATACTTGTCCACGTTGAGAACCGACGTGTAAAATGATAGTGTTTATTTTTTCTTATACAAGTTGTTGTTTTGCATCCTCGTCAAATTCAAGGAGGTAACTATGCTAATGATTATCGTCCCGAATCAATAATAAAATGGGTAGGTATTTTTTTTTTTCTTATTTACGGTAATCGAAAAGTGTGAACCATCCGTGTATTATACACGGGTCGTCTGATTTTCACCCTATAACCGCGCTTCCCCAACACAAACAATCTCAAACGTTCATTCGATAATTTCATATCCATACTATCCATACTTCCATACTAATATTATAAATGGGAATGTCACTCTGTTTGTTTGTTTGTTTGTTTGTTACCTTTTCACGACTAAACGGCTGATCGGATCTTAATGAAATTTGGCAAGGAGATAGATTTCAACCTCGGGAAGGACATAGGCTGTATATCATCACGCTACGACCAATAGGAGCAGTGCAGCATAGAAAAATGTTGCGAAAACGGGAAAATGTGACGCAGACGAAGTTGCGCGGGACAGCTAGTTCCCTATATATGATAGTTAATAATTTACGTTAAGATTTCACAATTTAATCTAACAAAATAATTATAATGTTTTAACTCAAATAATTAATTGATCTCTAAATAAATGTCCTAAATGGTTAGTTAATTAATTAAAAATAGTTAAATTAATATTATTGTGCACATGTTTTAGAATTATTAATTCATTAAGTATTATTTTCGATTTAGGTCACACTAGACTTTGAACTAAAATATCTCAAAAAAATATCGAGATCTATATTGTCAGATCCCTTTTTTTTTTTTTTGCGGATGGGAAATCATCAAATAACTTCTCCCGCTCTGGGCGGAGCGGGAGGGAGTGTCAGACTTGACTGCCTAAAACCCACCCATGTTCCTTCTTAGCCCTTTGTGTTCCAGGGCCGCGGTATCTCTTTCAAACAACCCGCAGCCCTGGCATATTGTCAGATCCCTTGAAGATCCTTATAGCTGGTACTTTCTATTCTTATACCAGGTCATTTTTTTTTCGTGAAAACTGATGAAAAAAATTTACCACCCATCAAAATTGAACAAAAATGCGCTTTGTTGATATTGACGCTAAGATTATGGTAATACGTTTGTAAGACTGGTTGTCACAGTTTTAGGCTTTTGACTACCCACAACGACAGTAAAAGATCAATGATCTTCATCTTCGATCGCCCTAGCCGTCTGTTGGTAGGTACTTAGCCACGAGCCCTGAATAATATATTGTGCACTAGTGTAATACAGGTTTGCCTCTTTACTGGTCGCTAAAGCTAACATACAAACAGACAAAGCTAGTATTTATTAATACTAGTTCTTTGTTGACCTCATTTTATAATATCCATCGTTTCGAAATCTGTATCAAAAGCAAATTCCGTAATACTTTGATGATCAATGAGCATTCCATCAAATAGACATGAAAAGACTGTCAAACCAAACATAATGATGTCTTTTTAATAGATTACATCTTCGTTTTTTGTTTGCTATAGCTACTTCATCACTTTTATCTGATGCCAAACATTGCTTTATTATAATATTAATTTATTACGGGTATAAGCTACGAAGACAGATTCCTTTTAATTTTCTGACGGGGGACATAAATTACGGAGCATCATAATGTCGTCAAGAAAAGCACGAGTTTCGTGTTGAAGAGTTTCTCTTTGAAAAACCTCCTTTAAATAAAATGTATATTTGTACGCCAAATGGTAAAGCATGGAGAAACTATATGTATAACTGTAACATCCTGCACACTGTTGTAACCTATGTTTACAAATAAAGACTATTGATTGATTGATTGATTTGAACTCGTGGGTAGAGTGTACACTGTCGAGGAGAATGTCTTGAAGGGATTAAAATCAGTTCCATTCCAGTTCCGTCGGAATCGAAGTTTTTTTTTATCGTAGTTGCAAACATTCTACAGTAATATTCAATAATTATAAAGGTATTTCATAAATGTTTAAACAGAAATGTATGTTACGAAAATAAATCAGTCTTCACAATTTTAGGTCCCGTTATATAACAAAATTATCCAGTACTTAGCATAACAAGCACAACTAAACAAAATTTGTAAAGATTTCCAGGATTCCCGTTCAGTTTACAGATTCTAGACATCTTTGTCTACATTTCTCGCATAATTAAGAATCTATTCAAAAGATATCCGTGGGCGCATCGTACCTCCTTTCAGTGTGAAGCCTTTTGAATAGCAAGTAAATAGAAATTATGATTAAATACCTAGCCGGTATTAAGTCTGATCAATATTATCTAGTGCACAAAGGTTCCATTAACCACGGTAGGATAAAAATAAATTGAAATCTAGAATGTAACCTTTGGCATCTTTTAGGCCGACGACGTCTTACAAGCGTTGCCTAAGTAAATCTGGGCAGACGCACTAACAACACAACATAACATCACCACTGAAATTCCTGAAAGATTCGGCAGATGTGTAATAAAAAATCACCTAATGTTCCCCAGTTATGTTTATGTCCTATGTTATAGGATGCGAATCAATTTCCTGGCTGCAACTGATAAATTCTTCAAAGACCAACACCATGGATAACCAAAAAGTAAGCAAATCAACCACACAATAATCAAACAAATTAACCAGAAATGTAGAGTAGAATACGTAACTTCGACGCACAAAATATCGATAGATGCTAATACGATGCTACAAAATTGCGATGCACGCTACTGCGAAAGACCGTCTCTGCGAAGCCACTACACTTCGATGCACGTTACCGCGATAGTTCTTCACTGCGATACTACTTATCTGCGATGCACGTTACCGCGATAGATCTTAACTGCGATACTACTTATCTGCGATGCACGTTACCGCGAAAGATTTTCACTGCAATACTACTTTACTTCGATGCACTTTACGGCGAAAAATCTAATATTGCTGTAATCATGTTTTAAAAATGGCCAGATAGGCACTTTATGGAAATGGATTATGTTGGTAACCTGAATTTTATGAAATTACCTAGTCAAATTCATTTATTATTCGCTAACACAACTGAGTACAGTCAGGATTAACAAAACCAAAAAGCAACATTTTTATCGCTGATTTCACAATGAACCTCCGATTTTCATTTGCATCAATCTCTTTCCAATATTCCTTGATCGTGTGCAGGGACCTAACGCGATAACGCAGCCTCCCAACCCCTCATTCTTCATCAAAATGACAAAGGAAATACCCATCGAGTTGTTGTAAAAGTTAAAAGTGCTCAGCCAAGTGTAAACTTTAGGCTTTCAAGCCATCTAATGACGCGGAGCGACAAGCATAATTCTATTATTGTGGGACAATCAATACCCTTTGATTTGGAAGGAAAGAGCGTTAAGGTTTGGAGAATGACAGTAATTATTGATATTGTGGCGTGAATTTGTTCATTCGTCCATGGATTTCCATTATTTAAAGGTTTGGACTGAAATCATCATCTCAGCCCGGAATCACCCACATTTCGGTATAAGCCTCTCCTTGCCTCTGCCTCTAAGCTTGGGCCTAAGAAACACTCGGTGAAAACCTTACTCCATTGGCCATCTCCGCGTCTAGCCAGATGCCCTGCCCAACTCCGTTTTAGGCGTATCATCCTGTCTTCTACGTCGAAGACTTTCGTCCGACGTCGGATTTCGGTGGTATGCACTCGGTCTAGTGTAGGGTCATGCCGAGCATAACTCGCTCCATGGACTGAAATGATAATAAGTATTCATCATCGGCCTAGCCTATCCCTAACCATTTTGAGGCCGTTTTTCAGTCTAACCGGATGAAGCTGAATACCAAAACCGACTTACTGGGTTACACGATACCCTTTGGAAAATGGTATCAGGCTTTCGGGCTTCTCTACCCGACCTATTTGGTGCAAAAGCAGGCAAGTGCCCTAAGGACATACAGTGACCTACTTGGGGATTCTCTTCTGAGAGATAAAGGGGTGTATTACTCCCAAACAGCGTGCGTGTATAACCAGATGAACGAGGACGAAGCATATCATAACAGGCGGCGTTTTGTAATTTTTTTATTACCAAAGAAAGACGATTCTTAAATTATTATCTAAAGCTGGCTGGATAGTCGGCTTTCCCGACTAGTCAGCGACTAGTCGGTACATCTCTAGTTTTAATCCATACTAACTTTATGATATGTCTGCCTTGCAGTACCTTACAGACCTTAATGATTGAACCGATATCGGTGAAATGTTGCAAAAATCTTGCTTGTATTATTTAATGGGTATCATTTAAGCTATCGCCAATTTAATTAATTTGCTGTTTCTTAAATTAAAGGGTTTGCCCGCAAAATAGTAGATTTGTCACCAAAATTGAATCATCAAATAATATCAAAACGCTTACCAAAATATTAATTAAGAATTACTTGGAAATAATATCAATCATACAGTATTTTTATTAGGTTTCAAAATAATAGAAGTGACACAAAAATTGAATCATGTCAATGTGAAAATGTTTACATAAAAACTCCAAACCACAGGTCCAAACCAATGCGTTGTCGACGTATCCCCGCTACGCGGGGCTCCTATTTCTGTCTGCAGGGTTTACAGTAACCTAACACGAAGGGGATGTCGGGGTCTTAGTTCGCTCGCTCCGCTCGCTCACTAGACCCCGCCATCCCCTTCGGAACTAACCTGTCCGAGTCGGTGTGCCCAATGTCTCGTATTAGGCATTTCTTCATAGAAATAAGGAACTGATCTATTTATTTGGTGACAGATCTACCATTCTAAGCGCAAAGCTATTATTTAAGTAATAAAACTATTATTATAAGAACGAAGTTTATATTCATCTAATGCACTACAATGGTAGTGGTAATTTATCTCTTATTTTACACATATATCAACATTTATTTGATAATTCATGCCTGAGAACAGTTTTTGTTTATCTGAGAACGAAAATATTTCGTTGCAATAGATCTATTTATTAGGTGATACAACTTTGATGACAAATATAAATTTTGGTGACAAGAAATATAGTTCCCTTATTTAATTTGACTCTAAAGAATTTTGTAATGAAATATTTGATTATCTTCAAGTACCACGAGATTTTCGCAAAAAAAAATAGTTTTTATTCTGCGACACTTACGAGTATATGGTTAAAATACTTCGAAGCATAATATTGTCATCAATCCAAATAACGATAATCATGACACAACACCACAACGCACCATAATCGGCCTCCTAACAAAAAAACATCCCATAAAATGTACCAGGGTGCCATAACAAAATCAGAGGTACGCCTACCGTAACACAACTCCCGCCGATTCATCATGTTTTATTGCATTTGGCAACACCCCCATACAATCGTTTGTGGTGTACTAAAAGGTGGTCGATTGGCAAACACTTTCTCACAACTGCTGCGGTTTTGATCCCATTCATTGCGTTGGTTGCGGTCGCCATATTATATTTATGGAATTTTGAATCGGAAGGTCACCTAAGACCTAAATGGCGATGGAGGTTTGTTAACTACCAGGGATATTGAGGTTATGTGTTAGGGTGATATCTAATTATTTGTTGGTAATCTGTTTTATGGAGTAGTTATTTGCGAAACCGTAAGTCAAACGGACGTTACTTTATCTCATAAATCAGACAGTTTGCATAAAATAACTTAAGTATCTCCAGTAGTAGTATTAAGTAGATCTTTTTAGTAACTTACAAGCTACTAGGATGAAATCAAAAGAGCTAAAAGACTCCTCACTTTACTGCTACAAAAGAACTGCGTTTTAAGTCCAACCTACAAAGCAGTTTTTTTTTATCGAAATCAATCTAGACTTTTCATTCATTTTATCAAGTTTCGTTCAATATCGATTCTTTGGTTGACTTATTGCTTTCGAACTACTCCGCCAGACGATTCACAAAAACACTGGCCAAGCGCGAATCGTACTCGTCGAACACCCAGGAAACTAAATTAACTTGTGTTTTAGTGGAAGTTAATGAATGAAAAACAAAGTGACTGCTGCATTTTGATTCAAAAGTCCTATATTTTTTTATTTTTTTATACGTTCTACAAACCCTAATTTTTTTATTTTTTTTATTTTACCCCCAATTTTTCTAGAATTTTCCTCCTCTTACTTTAGAAATTGGAGCGAGGAAGACAATCTTTAAGATTTTAGAAGAAAATATCTCATCAACCATAGTATCAATACAAACTAGTTTTGTATGAGACACAATCCTCTGAAGCGTCACATTTCCGAGATATGAGCTATCAAAGTTAAAATCCATTCACCGATGGCAACTTATGTACAATTTTATTTTATTAGTCACGTATGAAACTGGTATTAATCGAAAGCTGGTATCAATACCAACTAGTTTTGTATGAGACTCAATCCACTAAAGCGTCACGTTACCGAGATTTGACCTAGAATAGATTCTAACTTTGATAGCTTATAAGTCTCGGAAACGTGACGTTTTGGAAGATTTTGTCGCATAAAAAAATAATTATACAAGGTGTTGTTTTACATCCTCGTCTAATTCAAGGAGGTGACTATGCTAATGATTTTCGTCCCGAATCGATTATAAAATAGGTACGTTTTTTTTTTCTTATTTACGGAAATCGGAAAGTGTGAACCACCCATGATTTAAACGCGGCCCGTCTGATCCTCGCCCTACAACCACGCTTTCACACATACAAACAATCTCAAACATTTATTTGATAATTTCTTATCCCCTAAATGTTAAGGGGATTATTCTGAAATATTCTATTCATAATTAAGTATGTATCGTAACTTAAATTGATCATTTACGTATTTTGTGACAACCTCCTTTCCAACATTTTGACGAGGATGCACAACAACACCTTGTATAGGTTTTATGCGTTGGTGATCAAATTAAAGCGTTTAGGAGCTTAAGAGCGTTCTCGCAAAATTCTTAACTCAAAAAACAACGACGACTGACGTTGATTGCGCCTGTGTGCGTGGTGCACGCTTCTTGATACACACACGTGCAGAGGCAGGGGTTCGTAACACGGTTCACTGCGGTTTACTTATAATTTCATTGAGAAAAAAATACAAGATATGGAACGTATTATTATGATAAAGAAATAAAAATAGTATAAGAGTGGCCTACAAAAGTAAAATAATTATATATATCCTAACTTATATTTTAAATGCGACGGTGAGTTTGTTTGTTTGTTATGCTTTTACACTAAAACAACTAGACAGATTTGGATAAATGTTGGCACGTAGGTATACTCATGGTCTACCTATGTGCCAAATTTTATCCAAATTCTAATCCTGGAAAAGGACATAGGATACTTTTTATCCCGATATTCCCACGAGATCATTATTTATGCCTCTACTATCTGGAAGCCTCGATAGTGCAGGCCTGCCGACGTCAACAACGAGGCAGGATGGTTCCAGGAGGCCATGTCCGACATCTGCGACGTGGCAATGCCCCGGGTTCGGCCAGGAAGCGCCCGGCGTCAGGTGTACTGGTGGTCGCGAGAGCTGACGTCTCTGCGCGAGGCGTGCGTCGCCGCGCGGCACCCGTACGCCAGGCATCGCAGGCTCCGCATCCGCCCTCCGGATGCGGCAGCCATTGAAGCGGAGCTGTACGAGGTATACAGAGCAGCGAAGACCGCCCTCCAAGACGCTGTCCAGCGGGCCAAAGACCTGGGCCACGAGGAGATGCTGGAGGCTCTCGACAGAGATCCGTGGGGGCGCCGTTACAAGATGGTCCGGGACAAACTCCGCACCTGGGCCCCCCCGCTGACGCAGAGTCGCCGCCCTCAGCTCGTGGAGGACGTGGTGAGCGCTCTGTTCCCTCTGCGAGGGGAACATCCTCCCCCGCCTATGGCTCCGCCACTTGCGGTGCCAGAAGTGGACCACATCAAGGACGATGACGACATTCCGGAAGTGACCGGGGTAGACCTGAGAGTGGCGGTAGGCAGGCTTAAAGCCAAAAATACCGCCCCGGGACCCGATGGCTTGCCTGGCAAAGCCTGGGTCCTGGCCTCGGAGGCTCTCGGGCCCCGACTGGAAGCGCATGCTTGGAGAGAGGCCAGTTCCCGCTTCGTTGGAAGACGGGGAAGCTGGTCCTCATCCGGAAGCCGGGGCGCCCTGCGGACTCTCCGTCCGCATACCGGCCCATTGTGTTGCTCGACGAGGTGGGCAAGCTCTTTGAAAGAGTCATTGCGAACCGCCTCGCCGGGCACCTTGTGGGGATGGGGCCGGACCTTGCGGAACACCAATTTGGTTTCCGCAGGGGGCGTTCGACGGTGGACGCCATCATGCGCGTGAGGGCTCTCACGACGGGGGATGCAGTGTCTCGGGGTGGGGTCGTCTTGGCGGTGTCTCTTGACATCGCCAACGCCTTCAACACCATGCCCTGGAGCTGCATAAGGGAGGCACTTCGGTATCATCGGGTGCCGACCTACCTTCGTCGTGTGGTCGGGGACTACCTGACGGATAGGGCCGTCATCTACCCCGGTCGCACGGGAGAATGGAATCGGCGAGAGGTGTCGTGCGGTGTTCCACAGGGATCGGTTCTGGGGCCACCCTTGTGGAACATCGGCTACGACTGGGTGCTGCGCGCTGACCTCCCTAGCGGTGTCAGCGTAGTTTGCTACGCTGACGACACGCTGGTGCTGGCACAGGGGAGGTCGCACAAGGCGGCGGCCGAATTAATGACACGCGGGGTTGCGATAGTCGTGGAGAGAATCCGGCAACTGGGTCTCGAGGTGGCATTGCACAAGTCCGAGGCCATGTACTTTCATGGGCCTCGGAATGCGCCACTGTCGGGATCCATACTGACGGTAGGAGGGGTTCCCATCGGCGTCGAGTCGACGCTTAAGTACCTAGGGCTTGTCCTCGACAGCCGGTGGAACTTCGTTGAGCACTTCGGACGTTTGGCCCCAAAACTGGAATGGGCAGGGGCTGCATTCAGCGGCTCTTGCCCAACCTGGGGGGTCCAAACGCCTCCTGCCGGAGGCTCTATGCGGGGGTCGTGCGGTACATGGCCCTTTACGGGGCCCCGGTGTGGGCGCGTTCTTTGAGGCGGCGAGCCGCCCATTACCTGAACGCGCCCCAAAAGGTGGTAGCCGTAAGGCTGGTCCGGGGGTACCGCACGATCTCCGGCGAGGCGGCGAGCCTCTTGGCCGGATTGCCGCCATGGGATCTGGAGGCGATAGTGCTCGCGCGCCTGCACGAATGGCGCGCGGAGGCACTACACCGGGGGGAAACTCCGCTGCCGCGGCAAATTGTCGCTCAGCGACAGACCTCCGGCGCGATCTCACAGCGACTATAGCAACCACGTGCAGGGCACGCCACAATAGTGGCGATAAGTCCCCTCTTTGAGGAGTGGCTAGAGAGGCGCCACGGCGCCCTCACCTTCTGCCTGACGCAGGTCCTCACCGGACACGGTTGTTTCGGGAGGTTCCTGCACCGAATCGGGCGGGAGGAAACGCCCGGGTGTTACCATTGCGAGGATCGGCCGGAGGACACGGTGGAGCACACCGTGGAGCTCTGCCCCGCTTGGGATGAGCACCGCCGTGTCCTCGTAGCGGCGATTGGCGGCGGCTACCTCTCGCGTCCGGCCCTGGTTCAATCCATGGTCCGGAGCGAGAGGGAATGGGAAGCCGTTGCCTCCTTCTGCGAAGCAGTCATGCTAGCGAAGGAGGTGGCGGAACGTGAGAGGGAGAGAACCTCACGCCCCAGCCGCCGCGGGAGACGCCCCGGGCGTCGGGGTGCAACCAGTGGCCCCCGGCCATCGTAGGCGCGGGCCTGTGGACGGTGAGTAATGGGCCAGCTCACGGTCCGTCCGTCTTATAACGACAGGCCGTGCCGACGGCGTGTTTGTGTTCCACTTTCACTTCACACACGTTGGAAGTTCTGAGCCAGTCCACACGCCAAATATACAAACATTTTTGTTTGCTATGTGGAACTGGCCCTGAATTTGATAAAACCAGTCATTTTTTTTATAAAAAAAACTATTGTGCCATTTTCTTTTTTTAAGGCATTTTAGAACTTTTTGTTCTATGGCAGTGTCAGAGAGTCAGAGTCCATTCCATAACAAGTCAAGGGGCACTTTATTTCTATGAGGCCGTCTTCACCAAAAAGGCCGTCAGGCGAAGCTCCAAGATAACAATGATCTTTATCAATAAAGATCATTGTTATCTAATAATAATAACAAATAAATAATAATAATAAAATTTAATAATAATTTTAATATAATTATAATTAATAACACCTCAGAGGTCGGGGTTCCAGCAGCTTCATCTGCGCTGACACCCAGCCCACCAGAAGCCTTCCAGCCTCCACGATTGTTTTCGCCGCCGTCACAGGGCAGCTTACCATAATGGTTCGCATGCCCGAGTGGTCCGAACGTAGGGTGCCTGCCCTGACCTGCTCAGCAGGGCACCCACCGGTCCTGGTGACGGCGGCGACCACCTCCTCTTGGGTCACAGAGTCGTCCAGGCCCGGGATGCGCAGGTCTGCGCATCTGACGGGCCTGGACACTCGGGCCTCGTCCGCATCTAGGGACGCTCTTAGCTTTTCAGCCAGAGCGTCAGTGGACGGGCCACTATTTACACCGGGGATCCAGCGCTCGAGCCCCTGTCGCGGTGACTTTAAGCAGGAGGCCCCCGGTGATCACAAGCTCTGCGAGATCCACCGTCGTTTTCGCCCTCGAGAGCATGTCGCGGTAGGACACGCCCCTCTTTTCAGTTTCGGGCTGTAGCGTGATCACTACAGTTGCGGTCTTCGGGGCGCGGAGTCTAGCCGCGACGCTTCGCACCTTGTGCCGGCGCCTTCGCTCCTCGTTGCGGGCCTTTTTGGCCGCCTTTCATCCCTTCCTCCTTTCCCCGACCACCTGCCACTCGGTTTCGGCCGGGCACCGCCACCACCTGAGGAGCCACCTTGCCCTTTTTCTGGGCCGCTGCCGGTTTTGGCGGAGCCGACCAGACTGCCCCGGCCCAGAATTGGCAGCCGTAGCAGCCGCATATGAGACTGCCTTCGGGCCCGGGACCACCCTCGGTCGCATTCGGGCCCGAGCCCGCCCCCGGGCCCGCGGTCGCCTTGTTTGCCGCCAGGGAGTGGCGCAGTACAATGCCCTCCAGGACAAAGGTAACTTTACCTTGTATCAACATTTTGAGCAAGCGATGATGATAATCCATCAATGTGCTGATTAATAACAGGGTCCTTTAATCCGCTGTAAACATAAAATATAACTTAAGTAATGACCGCATACACTACTCAGATCAACTAGGTATTTTTTACATTTACCGTAGAACTGCTCTCGCCTTTTGTAGGTATTCTTTTTTACTAGCTTTCCTCTTCTTCTTTGGGTAGGAACCGTATGTATTACTCTTACGACCCATTATTTCGACGATTAATCTTTATAATTATATTGTACAAAGCGTATCTTTCAATCATAAAACATGACTACAATGAATCATAAATACAAAGAATACTAACATTTAAACTGCTGACGACCCCTGGGTTTTCTGTCAAAATTACCTCACGCACACTAAGGCGCGCGGGAGCGCGAGCGACACAGGTCCATCCTCCACAAGCCCTCAGGCGACACTGACAGTACGCGCGTCGTACATCAACTAATAAGGCATTATTTTAGAATATTGTAATAAATAAATGTGAAGGTAAAAAGTAAAAATAAAAATATTTAGAGGAAAGGTAAAGTCTTATATTATAGTATGGTGAACTTTCTTTTTGTTAATTTTGTCATTACCTTATGTTTAAACAATATTTAAAATGCATACATTTTAGATCAGTATTGCTTTTGAAAATCGTTTTTTTTTGAGTGAATTCAATTTTTATCTCAATTCTAATCAATCTACGAACTTGAAGACTATATGACCTGTAAATATATTTTTTTTTCAGATCTTTTCATGCTGCCAGTTTAACACAAATAGCAGGGAAAACCCTGATGTTTTACGATTGCTTGAAAATGGGTGTCGGGAAATTGCTATTTCTCGAAATATTTACGTATATAACAAAATTCTAATCAATCTACAAACTAAATCAAAGTTAGATTTATGAGTTTTCATTGAAATATTATGCCATTATCTTTAAATAACAAATATCGAGAACTTGAAAAAGTACGTATTTTTGGTCAAACGCTTAAAATATGTGAGCGCGCTCTTGCGAAATGACAAATAGGGTGCAAATTGTTAAAAGAGCAGACTGACAAAAGTGCAGAAAGTCAAAGTAAAAGCCAAGCAATTATTTCAATTAGACCATTACAGGCACTTTTGAAAGTAAAAAAAAAACAAAATAAAACGCGAAGCTACAGTCCCAGTCACAAGGCATAATAACTTGTGAAAGTACTGTAGTTGCCCATTCCGTAGCGTAGATCTCTATGGAGAAGAATGGGCAAGAAACTCCATGGACACTCATTTAAATCAAAATATGTTACAAAATCTTGGTTACATCATTCATGTTAAGAATTAAAAATATGTGAGAACAATGTAGAAATACGGGCAAGTTAAGAGCGTCCAGAGTAAAATATTAAATCAGTAATTAAAAAATAAAGTAATTAAAATAAACCGTGGCAGCTAAGATTTTCGACGAAGCGTGGCCTGACTAACTTCTAACATTTCAATGTTTTCTCAAGTCAAAGTCAAAAGCTCAGAATTTCAAAAGAGCAGAAAATCAAAAGCTCAGAATGTCAAAAGAGCACAATGTCAAAAATTCTACTACGCTACGCTGCTTTTTCCTCCTTAACGCGTTGAAGTAGAATTTTAGACATTGTGCTCTTTTGAAATTCTGAGCTTTTGACTTTGACTTGAGAAAATTAATATTGAAATGTTAGAAGTTAGTCAGGCCACGCTTCGTCGAAAATCTTCAAACCCCACAACGGTGTGGTGCCAATATTCTTGGAGTAAAATATCTGTGACATACAGATGGACAGCAGGAATGTATATGGGTTCCGTTTGCCATTTGGCAACGGAACCCTAAAAACTGTTTCTCTTATACCATTGTTAAATTACATAAATACACAGGTATCAATAGACAGCGTTCAGAGTGATTGCAGTCCTCTGTATACCTGATCCGCCTGTAACTGATTACTGCCTTTGATGTCCCGCCGTCCTATAGAATATAGATCCTTTGATATCTCTGCGACATTACTGCTTTGATTGCATGTTGACTGGGACGGGAACTGACGACGTATGCTATCCTTTCAAGACATTTACGGTTTTTTTTAATGATTATCAAAGGAAAAAGTGAGAAGAAATAAGTTAGGATTTATAAATTACGACTGACTAGCGTAGCGACAATGCGAAGGATTATTTTACATCTTAGCGTTTACTACTTGACCAACTACATAACAAACGTCACTCATGTGCTTTTGAACTGTCTAACAGTCAGCGGTCAGATAAAAATTTTAATATAAGGCTAAAGGTCCTTCACAGCCATTTAACCCCCGAGAGCAGCAAGCGACCCCACAGCAAGTTATTGTATAAGGGAAATAAAGATTGATGAGACTTTCAAGGAGATGAAACAAATAACTGCGAAAGGGCTGTAGTTAACTGGATCAAAAAATCCTGAATGTGTATGCGGAAGTGTACATTAATTCGTTCAACCACTTCAAATCATACGCATACGTGCACAAGCCACCCTTCAATGAAGTCAGACTGATCTACAAAGAATCAAAGAACAGCGACCCAACCTAACCAATCACATTACAGGCACTAATTAGCCGCATTCGCGATGATGAATCAAACGCCGAAGCCTCCAGCTGTAATTAATACTGAAGCTGGTTGTCTAAGGCAATTCTCACACGACACCTTTTGTCCGCGCGGTTGGGTAATAAAGTAGATCTCACGTCGGATTGGCTTATATGAAATCAGTTGATGCCTGACACACATACACCTTCCGTCCGCGCGGACGAGCGGCGCTCACCTCCTCTCCGCGCGGCGCCGGCGGTGCGCCGTGTGGAGAGCGCCACGGACGAGAGCGGTGTCGTGTTAAAATCACATAAGATGGACTACTAGACTATACAAGAGCAATTGCTTTAGAATATAAGAAACCATAACATTAAGCGAATTTCTGTAACATTTCATCAAAGACATGAGCGGATCAAATGTGTGATGCGGTCGTTACTAGTTCAAGTTCATACGGTGATTTTTCTTATACAACTGGTCACCTCATAAAGGGGTGTTACTTCGAAAACCGTATCGAGCACTCGCATGAACTTTACATTACATGGTGATGCTCAAGAAAATTCTCTAGTGTATACTCTCCTTTAATGTTCAGAAATAGCATTAAATTCATGGTATTATTTTCTAATCAGAAACCAAGTAATTGGCTACAGTAACTTGATTTGGACGACCAACTTTGCAGCAAATGTTTGGCCAACGGAATTTGGCGTGAAATTGGAATTTGTTGTTACAAGCCTGTTGTTTTCTTCGTGAAAATGGTTGGAATTTTTTATTTTTGGCGGACAAGGGTTTTAACTTAGATACGGAAGTTTAGGAAGGCGGTGTTTATGAGATTACTAAAACGAATAGTGTTTGTATGCCTATAGCGGGCTCGTTATCAGATACAACTTTATAATATACTGTAATAATATAATATTTGTAGATCTTTGACAGTCGTTACGAGTAGTCAGAAGCCAAAACTCTGACTTCCAGTCTTACCAAGGGGTTTCGTATTACCCTGTTACTGGGTTCTGGTGGTCAGATAGGCAGTCGCTTCATGTAAAATACTGGTACTCAGCTGCATCTGGTTAGACTGGAAGCCGACCCCAAGATAGTTCGGGAAAAGGCTAGGCAGATGATGACTTATGAGCAGCGTAACGACATCACCTTATAGTGGGACCTTTAACAAAACCGAGAGGCACTTATTCTCCCCGTCATTGCGATCATGTTTTTGTACTGGACCAAATACCAACCAATATTGGAAGTCAAAGTTCCAAAACTTTCACAAGTATTTTTTTAAATACTTGTTTTGAAGGTTGCAAATTTACTTGAAGTAACTCCTTGTTCACTATTCATTGCATCCATCAGCATAATATTTTGAGTGAGTGACATTGAGCTTTACCGTAAAACGAAATTTCACCCAAAAAAAAAACACGCAATATTTTTTGCGTAGGGTTACTTAGTTTGATGTACAGAATTCTTGGTTCAAGGCTTTAAGAAGGGTCTGATTACACCTTGTATACACCGTGTAAATCACCTCATCACGAAGCCGTCAACCAAGCATTCTGTACATGAAACTAAGTAACTTTACGCAAAAATTCTTGCTGGGAAACGACTTTTTTTTTGGGGGGTGTAAAATCATGTTTTGTGGTAGAACTCAATGTAACGCACTCAAAACATTGTGCTGATGGATGGATTGAATAGGACGGGGGTCGTAGACTTGTTTAAAGTAAAAATCTTACATTAAAAACTTGTGTTTAAAAAGTACTTGTCAAAAAGTTGGAACTTTGACCCCTAATATCTCCATAACTAGAAGATTCCCAGGTATGGTGTAGAACAAAAAAATGATCGCAATGACAGGGAGAACCAGTGCCTTTCGGCTTCGTTAAGAGGTGTTTTACACCCTTTATAAAAAAGTGTTTTGATGGTCTGAACCACCCTTAAATATGACCACACGTTTCAGATACATAATTGTATTTGTTTAGCTTTTTTCTTCCTATCTTTATTCTCACCTGCAATAGTATAAGCGACGACCAGCACGATGACGCCCACGTTGCTGAAGAGAAAGGCTAGCAGACCGCGCACGTAGTCGCGGATGCGGGACGCGAGCCTGCGCCGGCGCCGCGGCATGACTCACCGCGCATCGCGCCCCCCCGCCCCCTCGCCTGTGTCGCAGCGCATTCGAGTGGCTTTATGGCATCTATGCGTCTGGAATAGAGAAGGTTCTTTAGATGCTTAGTATTTGTAGACAAAACATGAAGAAAACCGAAAAGCAGTGGGGGAGGCCAGGGGTAGGATAATTTCATACATTGACAGATTTGGTTCAAAATGTGACATCTGTTATCCAAAAAAAAAGTATTTGTAGAAGCGTTAGGCTCCGTTCACAGCCCCGTGTGATGCAACTTGCGACACCACTTGGATCGAGCGAGACGGACGAGCTTCTCTCGTTTTCTTGGTGGCCAATAATTCTTTCATAACCAAATTGCATGACACATGCATTAGGTTACTGTCTAAATCGGATCAAAGCTGTCTATTTATTTCACTATTCATATGGTGTCAATGACATTTGATGACATGTATTTTTTGGATTAAATACCAGGACCATTTATTTACATATTTAACTTATTTTTGTTTCCGTAGGTACACACTATACTGTATTTCAATGGCGCGTCCCAAAGTTGTAACAAGGAAGCCTGCTCCTTGTTATAAAATAATAGAAAAACAATGACGAACGACACAAAAGCGCAGAGCTACCAACGGCCATTGAGAGTATCGTATTACGTATTCGGGTATCGTATTACTCAGAGCTGGCTGGGTTGTAGAGGTCAGATAGGTAGTCGCTTCATGTAAAATACTGGAATTCAGCTGAATCTGGTTTGATCGGAACCCCAAATAGTTGTGAAAAGGCTAGGCAGTAGCCACAGATATCTGTATTTATATATCTGTGGCAGAAGCAGTAGTGGTCGAAATTGAAAATGAGCCTTCAGGAACGATGGTACTACCAGGATACAAAATCTATGTATTGTATGCACGGCATGGTCGTTTCATCGCCAAAGGTATTATATACGGTCATTACGATGTGCAGTAACAGACTAACAGTTGATACAGTTAATTTCACATTTATTTAAAATATTAGTATGGATCCATCACATTATCTCCAGGTGTTTGCGGCTGACTAACGGAGAATACTTGCATAGACACAACCTTGTAGCCAGGATAATCCATCAGCAACTTGCTCTAAAATACAGCCTTGTGGAATCGGAAGGGCCGTACTATAGGTATGTGCCCGACCCAGTTCTCTAAAATAGCAATAACACACTGTACTGGGAACAATCCATCATCACTGACAGGACTATTGTAGCCAATAAGCCTGATATAGTGGTGGTGGATCGATCAGAGCGGCGCGCAAAGATAAACAAATATAAGCAAGTATCTTCATTCGGCTCACGAGATTGTCGACATGTGGGAGGTGGACTCAGCTATCATTGTGCCGATAGTCGTATCAGCCAAACGCCTAACTGCCAAGAGCCTTGACCAATACCTGATGAGGCTCTCGTTAGGCAGCTGGATCAAGAGCTTGATTCAGAAAGCGGTTCTCTTGGACACGACTCGTATTGTTAGGTTCCTTTCTTGGGAGCCCTGACCGCCGGTAGCTTGGAACCTGTTGCCGATACCGGTGGGCTACTATTTTTTTATATTTTTAAATATATATTTTTTTATATAGGAATATTTAAAAATGTAAAAAGTAAGATTTAAAAATGAACAAACGAAGAACAAAACTAATTTATCGTCCTGCCAAATCTGACCCATAAAAATCACTAGTTACAAACAAAACGACTAACGCAACATTTGACAGGAAGCACACAAATCAAAATGGCCGCCGGTCACAAATCACACGGTTATTATAAAAGGATATATAAATATGTCAATTTTGCACTAGTATATTTTCATGGAGATTGCTGACATTTGTTTCCGCGCTAAACTGGAAATGATGGACTGAATCAGCTGTATTTGTAATAAATCAGTGGAGTTTAATAATACATTATTTAAAATAGGTTGTTTGGTTTTCATTTAATCTCTCTCATAAAATTTAGTATCTGACTCAACAACAGATACAAAACTACTGAAAGGACCAACTTTAGATTTATGAGGTCAGTTTATATACCACAAGACCCAAATAGTTTTGGACTGAATGGGCTGACTCTATGGGCTGATGACAAAATTATAATTAGACCAAAAGGATTAGCATTTCAGTAAAGTAGGAAAATACATACTCTCGTCTCAATCAATTAAGCATATTGTTTTTCTTTTAAACATTGCCCTACACTAGGAATTTCTTCAATTTCTCCTATGACATGGGTGCGGTTATAAACATTTAAGCTCATGTGCACAAATAGCCAGACCCGGAACCACTACCTGTAGGCCATACAAATATTTGTTCCGTGCGAGAATTCAAATGAAACCCGCGACAAGCAGCCCAGCAGCTTGTCGCCCAGCCACTGCAAAAACCGTGTAATTTTTCACTGCAGTACTTAGATTTCTCCCAAGCTGAGCTAAAATACCCAGTCCTACGCCTTTCCACATCCAGTCTGTCCTAGCCGCTTTTAAGTTGTTGGTCAACCTGGCTCGGGACGGACTAAACTACGAACGACGGACGAACTAGTAGCGACTCCCCAGGAATCGAACCCAAGACCAGCAGTCGCGGTTGCGACCACTGGAGTAATAAGACCAATAAATAGTAATTATTACATAATAAACACCACGAGGCATTCAATTTAGAAATCAGAAAGCAATATCAAACACAATAAATATGAGCTGAATCAAAGGAGTATACTTGATATGCAACTGTTGTCAAAGCAATACCGAATTCATCATATTCACTGATGAAACCAACACATATGCTTATTAAATATCCTGCCTTCTAGTACACTCAACCACTCAGTGGAAACTACGCAAATCACCTTCACGGCTAGGCGGCTTCGACATAAAGGCTGTTTCAATGTCTTAACACTGTTGTGAGTTCGTCTGTACATCCCACCTATTAAGGATTACCTATTTAATCGCTACCTTAACACCGAGTCAATGCTGTGTCAATACGATATTATGCGAGTTTACACTAAGAGTAAAGGAGAAACCTCGATAGGGATTGACAGATTACATCGATATAATAAGTTATCGATGCTCCTGTTTTGACCGAAAGAAATATAATAAGTGTGAACAACTAGATATCAACATTATGAATAGTTAGGCAATACAAGAGTTGGTTCAAACCCAGGCAGGCACTTTATGGTCCGTTTTCGTTAAACAGAAAAATTCTCGCTCATTTTTTGACGTCACTGAATAAAGGACTGTATCAGTATTGTCTTTAAGTATAAATTAAAAGCGGACATAACACATGCTCGAGGCTGCGCGAGCACCAATTTACTATGTAAGTCATTTCCCACTACTTTCGTGATGGTGAAGGAAATCATTCTGTCATGTACTAACTCGCAAGACATCCATCCAGTCTACGTGGAGGAATCATATTTCGGTCTGCCCTGTCCCACACAGGGAAGTAGTGACACCATTAAAGGCTGATAATGCTGAAGACAAAAAGATGATCATAGAAAATTAGTGACTATTATGTGCATTCCAGAGAGGAGTCAGTGAGCCTAAACCACTGCATCCGAATCAAATGGTATCTCGAACCATCCCCTCTACACGTGGGCAACGAAACGTTAACTACGATTTTATTGTAAAATAAATAACTTGCAAAATGATGAATAGTCGAGATGAACATCAAACCGCTTCCCCGCAATGACTGCGACACAATTCATTTTGACCACACTTTTACTATTTAAAAGGCCATTGTGAAAAATAGCAGCACTATTTTATTCCGGCCAGTTACTTTGTTTAACTCCTCGATGATAAATTGCTAGTAAACCACATGTCCTCGTTTCCATATTGTCACAAAAACTATTTAGTAATATTTTATTTGCTGCTGTCTCGTTTGTGTAGTGGTTGGAAGCGGCATTGCTGAGCATGAGGACTTCGGTTCGATTCCCATGTAGTGCTAAGTGTTATTAGTTTTCCATCACGAATTACTCAAAGCCATAGAGTCTAGATGATCGCATTGTGCTCGATTCCTATCACCATCATCATCATCCACAGCGTGAATTACCCCACTGCTGGGTATAAGCCTACTTTGCCTTGAGCCAATCTCCATGGTCCTGTGCCAGCCTAGTGCAGGCGTACTTTAAGATAAACAACTCTGCGTAACTCTTCGGGGATTATTTATGATTATTTTAAATTCATTGCTGTGTGGGTGTTATTATGTAAAAAAAAACTAATATAAAGTGAATGTAATTTACGAAATAGAGACCAGAGGCTTTCATTTCCAATTAGCAGTGAAAAGGACACAAAAAACAAGGAGGTGATACACGTGGCTTCTTTTATCTTGATTTAATGAGAAAGGACAACTGACTTAAAAAATATTTAAGTAACCACTAAGCGCTATTTTATGCCATAACTTGGTAAAGAGACCACAAAATGGAAACTGCTTACTGTTGTTCGACACTGAAAACTTTGCTGAATCGACATTCAATGAATCTTGAACTTTACAAACTTAAAGTATTATTATAGATGATGAAAAATAAGTTTTCACTATGACTAGATAGGTCCTATATCTGTGTTGTTCTCATGTACGTTTACCAAGATCATGTTTGGATTCAAGGAGACAGTGACCTCTCTGTCAACCGATCACAAGTGCGGACCACAAAATGCTACCTTTTAAAATATTCCTGACGGTAAAAACCTTTCACGACCTGGGAATCAAACCCTTGACCTCACGCTCAGCAGGTAGCGATTGCGTCCACTACACCGTCTACACCAACTCGTTATGAACAAACACGGAAAAAATAATAATTTAAACAATTTATCGATACTAGAATCTCCCATCCCTAATCACGCAACACAGTCCCGCATCTCCGTTCACAATATTACTTCGATCATTAATATAGTATTTCCTTAACATACACATTATATTAACATCACTACATTTCAACAGCGCACGAGTATCTCTGCTACAAACATTTATATTTTCATAACACAGAACAGTTACGACGACGGGGCGGATTAACGATGACAGATCGCCAAATAGCTGAAGTTTGGGACAGGATCAAAAACAACACATAAAGCATACGCTATAGATAATAATATGGAATGTCTATTTTATTGACACTTGGTACTAAGTATGGATACTATAATTACCATTGACAGACGACACTAGTTTTAATTTTGGTAAAAACGTCGTCTGATGTCAAGAGTGAGGTGCAGAAAGAAAGCCAGTATTGCTCAGTATGACCTACTGAGCAATATTGACTGCAAGGTATCCTGCCTTTTTTTTATTTGTCCTGTTGTTTTTGATTTGTCTGTTGGTCTTTTTTTTAAAATGATTTTCATCGTTTTTTGGTTGGTTGTAAAAACTTGAAAAAAAAACGAATTAGTTTACTCAGATAAATATATTCAACAGCTTTTAAAATAAAATGTAGGCAAATTAGTGGTTCATTTAAGAAAGTCGAGTAAGGTAAAGACAGCGCTATTTTCTTGCATAAAGCAATAACCCTGCTACTAATCCCAGGCGTTTATTTAACACTTAATTCTATTTAAATGAATAGTTACAATTAAATACATCTTTAACGCACCTGGTTAACACTAACGTGACGTAAAGCCATAAAACTGTTTGCAAGATAATTACAAATTTTGAGTTGCACCACTGTAAAGTTAGCCAATATATTTTAATGCCTTGTTTGTTTAAACCAGTCTGGTCTATGTCTAAGTGTCTACGTGCACTTTCTAAAAACTATTTTACGTACCCATAAATCTTACCGCCAATAAATTTATCAATCTTTACAGTTCTCTTCTAATAATGTATTAGTTGAATTTTACGAAAAAAATCTAAAATAGTGGTGATATAAAACAGGCGTATTTGAATTTAATACATTTACCGTGATAGTGATTATCATATAAAGTGATTTGGCACGTCGTAACCGTGTTATTATGGAGGTTGACGAGTGGGGAGGTACCTGGAAGGATCGGGGGAAGCGAGAGGGAGGAAGGGCTAAGACTGTGGAGGGATGGCGTGCATGTAAAAAAGGGTCGGCTTAGTGTACAAAATTATTACAAATGTTTATACATTTTCACGAAAGGGTTAGCAGAGGTAAATAGTACATACAGTCATATGTTTTTGAAAATGTGGTCATGGAAATGCAGTATTGTACCTGCTCTTGATCCTGGTAAAACAAATAGGTAGAGACGCCAGCACATAAACCTACCCGAAATTGTCGTTCCAATCAACTTTGAACCTTATTCTTTAGCACTAAAGTTGAAATTCTATTTAAAAAAAATGACAGATTATTGTCGCTTGATGTTCTGTGGCATCTGTACCTGAGTATAGATAATGTCTTGCAAAAAATTATCAAAACGAGCCACTGAAAGTTTGCAACGGTTAAAAGTGCATGTAAACAAGTGTTAATTTTAAGCCAACATATTAACAGGGTTATTTGTTAAACACCGACAACCTCTCAGGACTATGTTACTAACATCATAATCAACAACTTTTGTTCTATGACTTATATAAAATCGTCATATTTTAGTTCATCAAATTTTCATACAAAAATAAATACATTTAAATTGAACGCTCTAAATGTTACGATTATGCTCCCCTCGCTATTGTAGTACAGACAGCAACAGTATGTGCTAACCCCTCTACAGTCACGTCGAGTATGCCAGGGGGTAACTACTTAATTATGCTGTCTGTACTATCGCTTTCTTTTGCTTCGCATGGACTTCGTAACATTTAGAGCTTTCAATTTAAATATTTTTCTTTTTGTATGAAAATCTGATTAACTAAAATAATTATGATGATTTTTTAAAAGTCATAGAACAAAAGTTGTTCATTATGATGTTAGTAACTTCATAGTCCTGAGAGGTTGTCGGTGTTTTACAAATAACCCTGTATAGACTACCTACATTATTAATTTACTTTAGATGTGTCCTCTTACTTTTCATTACATGATACATCTATCAATTTTTGTATATTCATAAATTTCATCAGTTTTATTTTAAAACTAAAAATCTACAGTAACGATATTTTAAATGATAAATCTCACATGGCTATGATAAACGATCTGCAAATGCTTTCATTGATCTCTTTCATCTAATCTGGGATTAAAAGAAGAAATATGTCTAGAATTTATCATAGGTTGTTCGGAAAAGAAATAACTAATATTCATCGTTGTACAGGTAGAATTTTTATGTCTAAAGTGGGTGATAGACGTGCGAACTTTAAGTACGCGGTGTTTAAGATCGCGAACTTACTCGGCTCGACGTCGGTGACACACGAGTAGCTGGATTTCTACAACACAGATGATTATAGCTAAAACAACAAAAAATACGCAATTACGGTAGGTGGGATACCCTCCTCGTGCATCTGCATGAACTGAAGAAAAAAATGGCGGCTCGCGGCTCGCAGTGCTGTCACACACGTACGAGCCGAGACGAGCTACGAGTAAGATTTCAAACTGGTTGGATCGCCGGCGAACTTGCTCGGCAATTTTAAAGTACGCGTTTTTAAGGTGACACACAGGCGAAAAAGGTCGTCGAGCCACAAGTCTGCGTACTTACTCGCACGTCTATCACCCACTTAATGTAGCTTGGCGTGAACTTAAAGGTACCTACAATTTTCAGCAGCAATCTGTATAATAGCAGATCGCAGCAACTCGGTTGGTTCCTATGAAACTCTATAACATTTCTGTAGATGGCGACATTGACGCCTGACGCTGCGGTCGAGCGGCGACCGCAGACCGCAAACCAGTTGTGCTATCACAGGTTTTTACTAGCAGAGCGAAAGCGTCATGAAGTTCAAATAACTCTGAAGAAGGCTGTCCTCGTAAGTAATTGTAATAATGCATTCAGAAATGAAACCGCAGCGACTTTGTCAATGCGAATACCTTCAACCGCAAAGCCGCCGGCGCTCGTGATCTGCCGTCGTCGTTCAGAAATGTGCGTAATTGCAGGTCGAGCTATACTTCTTATTTACGATCATTCGTACAGATCGATAGACTAACATTTACTATAGCCATCCTTCTTCCCAATAATATTTGTCTTAATTTTTTTCTATAAGCAGCTACAGCTATAGATAGTGGAAGGAGGGAAGGGGAGGCCTTTGCCCAGCATTGGGACACAAATGGCTGAAATATAAATGATCCACAAGAAAATAATACAAGATTAGATTTACAATCGAGTCATTTTCTATCAGTCAAAACATGAACACAGAGACGCTACGTACTTTCCTGTTTAAAAAAATGTCTGGAAAGTTCTAATTTACAAGCGGTTAGTAACAAATAACAATAGATAAATCGTCTAGATTTAGTATACTATCTTCAGTGTTGGACCATCTGCACGTCTGCACATCCCGCCAGTGTTTACATTACCAGCACTAGCTCATATTTGTGACGGATGTGGCCGGACATAACGACGGGTAATAATAAACTCAGCAAGAATTATTGGCATGCAGACGATACAGGTGAAATGCGGAGGAAAACCTGCTACTGTAGAAGTAATGAGAAAAAACGGGTTGCACTCCGGGAGTGCGGGCAGAAGTGAGAACTTGAATATTAACGTTGTGCTTTTTTGATATTTTGGAATGGTTAGGAAATAATTTTCCACGAATCGCTTTAATTATTACGAGTAGTATAAAAGTACTATTATTTATCTGGTAAAAAACAATATTCATTTCTATCGTACACAAACATGAAAATTTATATTACTTTAAAAATTTAACACTTAAGAAGAACTATTACAATCCGTCTTACGAATTTTACCTCTTTGGAGAAACCGAAGGTTTTGTTTGTGTCATAAGATCCATTTTTGAAAATCCAAACTCAATGACAGAAGTTCAAATTCGTTCGTAACCTAATGATGATGTCAATCCGTCTTATGATTTTTCGATCAGGACACGTGACCTGACGCGAGTTTAACATTTTTTACCAATCACCAAATTTGCAACGTCACTGCTAAAGAAGCTTTCACTTCAAAAACCACAGAGAATTAAAATACATTACGGGTTTTTTTTATTAATATAACATCGCTTGTAATACCCGGAAGGTTAGACAGAAGTTTTCAAGTACACTCACATTTCACCACTTATGTTTAAGTTCCACGTAAGAGGGGTGAGCCTTTTATCATCCGGACACAAAGCCAGACCTGAGTAATTACTGAAGGAAACCCCCAACAGCACACCGACTTGGAAATCCAACTCAGGACCTCATGCTCGCTTCAGACTAACTTACTTGACCAACAAACCAACTATTATAAAACTTAAAATTTACACAAGATATAAATTAAAAAGCAAACCACGTTTCTGTAGAGTTTTTCTAACTAATTTATTATGACCTCATGATTTTGTACAGTTGAAGTACTCCTGCGCACACATTGCTGCCAAACGTTAACGTGCTAATAAGACTGGCAGGATTACCACGTTGAAAAGCAATGCAAATAAATTAGAACGTATTTTTTATATTTTCTTGAGGTAAGCGAGTAATGGGTTGTAAAATGGATAGCGAAACTTAATATTTTGTGGTCACCGTACGTCAGTCCTAAAAGATTATTACGACCGTGCACCGACCTCGGCGGAAACTTGGAATTAACACGTTTATAAACTGAAAATGAATCTTTTTTTGTGAAGAAAAGATGTTCAGTAATGTACGGATATTTATGCGAAAGAGTTTGCATTAGCTACTGATTCTTTTCCGGGAGATGATTGATGGCTCTATCCGTTGTCTTCATGAGTTTAGAGAAACATCATAATCAAGGTTATGGCATCAGCTTTGTTTGAAATTCCGAAGTCTGAAAAACGTGAGCTTTATAGAACGAGTTTCTAGGCAATATATTAAAACATGACATGGGCAAAACACGAAATGAAAGTACAGAATACAGTTTTTAGACGAAAAACTGAAAATATTCTGAGGATCAAAAACATTCTGAAAATATTTTGAGGAGTGTAATAATTTTACCGCATCTTACTTCTTAATAGGTTTACCGAGATTTTTTCCTGAAAATTCTTTTTATTAGGAAAGAAAAAAAACCTTAAATTTTTCAGATTCCTTCCGAGAATAGTTTACGAAGCTAATAGTAGGCAGTAACCGTTTACCACGACTAAATCTTTTAACACATTTTTTACTGAAACGTCCACCCACAATAACGATCAATTATTTTTAAAAGCAACCTTAGAGCGGTCTAAAAATATTTTTATTAAATCGAGAAAGTTCTACACAGATTTTATAAGACCTTTAAATTATAATCCCTAGAGACTCGACCGACTAGAAAACGTAATATATTAGGTTACCCTACGCGCTAAACCTCAAGGGACTGCCGAAATTAAAGCATGGCTTGTTTTTAGATGTACATCAGAACGTTCGGCCAGTCGAGATAGGGAGCTGGCTGCTACTCCAGTTTTTCATGACGATCATGTGACGCATAAAGATGCCAGCCAAAGATTTTGTGACAGAACAGTCCGAAAGTTAGAAGCATTTATTTATGGCCGAACGACCTGATATCAGAACGTTCGGCCAACCTGAATCTCCATAACTGAGGACCTTAGAGTAACTGTTACTGAATAAAGATTTATTGACGATTTAATGACAAACAACCAATGCTTTACTTTTACTCGTAATGCCACCGGTTAAAAGTAAAATGAATTTTGGTTTCTGTAACATCAGGACGTTCGGCCAACGTAATCTCCATAACTGAGGACCTGAGAGAAACCGTTAATGAATAAAGACTTAGTGACGAGACTGAAACGAACTTTTATTGTTTTATTTTTCTTTGTGATGGCCCCCTTATATAGTAAATTAAAAATTTAACATATAACCTCAAAACATTGGCATTATCGATTTCTCCACAAGGAAGAATCCCAGAGAAACCGTTAATCAATAAAGATTTTGTGACGACACTGAAATTAACTTTTATTGTTTTATTTTTCTTTGTGATGGCCCCCTTATATAGTAAATTGAAAATTTACAATATAACCTCAAAACATTGGGATTATCGATTGCTCCACAACGAAGAAGCCTAGAATACTCGCAAAACCCTTGATGTGTTAAAGGTTTCAGTGCAATGGTGTCAGTATTTTTGTTGATTCCAGATTAATCTTTAAAAATGCACTATGGCGGATGGCGACTGAAATAGGGTGACCATGTATTCCAACGAAACAAGTATTTATCGAGTACCTAGGTATATATTTATCTACTGAATGAAGAAAACACGTCGAAATAGTTGAAATAAGGTGACGATCAAAGAGCATAGTAATATAGATGGAATAGAGAGCCCACTCAAGAAATTTTTTGACACCTATATTGAACGGTGTCGCCATCTGATTGGGATTGAGATATATGTATTATAGAAAGCCGCCGTAACTGAATGAAGTAAAACTAGTGGTGGCCTATTGGTTGAAATTCGATCGATTGTTTCAATTTTTAGTCACAGACAGAAAAATAATAAAAAGTAGAAGCAAAGAGGCCACATCATAACGCATGGTGGTGTGTGTAACGTTTTTTTTATAACAATTTATTTCTAATGCATATTATATAAAATATTAGTTATCTGCACTCCTTCTCAAAGTCCTCCGTCCGCGTATCCATTTATTTTGTTGCAAAACCTACATCGTCACCAGGGGGGGGGACACTGCCATACTTGAGTCCAATTTTACACCAAGATACTAAGTACCATCTCTTACCAAATCCGCATAAACTTGAGATTTAGTACATTAATATGACATAGATGGTGCTTACGCCAATTAAGCCAGTGTAATTAAATTTTGATTTGAATGAAAATTGATTTATAAATAATAAATTTAAACTCTAAACAAGGTTAAACCATTAATTTATTTTAAAAGCATTTTGTAATTGCTAATATATTTGTTTTGGGTTGGTAACAATATCATACAAATTGTTTACAAAATGGCCACTACTATACTATCGGCGTGTGCACATGCTTGTAGATGTCTCCCATATTGTGTAATTTATGTGGTCTCTCGGTTCTGTCTTTTTTACTTTTTTAGTTGTGTAAAAAAAGAAATAAAAACAGTATCAGAAACCCATAGAAAACCTATTCAATAACAAAGATATAGATATAAGTACATGTACGCACCTATAGTTATTGGGATTAGTTCAACGGATTTAGTATCAGATGGCGACACCGTTCAATATAGGTGTCAAAAATTTTCTTGAGTGGGCTCTCTATTCCATCTATATTACTATGCTCTTTGATCGTCACCTTATTTCAACTATTTCGACGTGTTTTCTTCATTCAGTAGATAAATATATACCTAGGTACTCGATAAATACTTGTTTCGTTGGAATACATGGTCACCCTATTTCAGTCGCCATCCGCCATAGTGCATTTTTAAAGATTAATCTGGAATCAACAAAAATACTGACACCATTGCACTGAAACCTTTAACACATCAAGGGTTTTGCGAGTATTCTAGGCTTCTTCGTTGTGGAGCAATCGATAATCCCAATGTTTTGAGGTTATATTGTAAATTTTCAATTTACTATATAAGGGGGCCATCACAAAGAAAAATAAAACAATAAAAGTTAATTTCAGTGTCGTCACAAAATCTTTATTGATTAACGGTTTCTCTGGGATTCTTCCTTGTGGAGAAATCGATAATGCCAATGTTTTGAGGTTATATGTTAAATTTTTAATTTACTATATAAGGGGGCCATCACAAAGAAAAATAAAACAATAAAAGTTCGTTTCAGTCTCGTCACTAAGTCTTTATTCATTAACGGTTTCTCTCAGGTCCTCAGTTATGGAGATTACGTTGGCCGAACGTCCTGATGTTACAGAAACCAAAATTCATTTTACTTTTAACCGGTGGCATTACGAGTAAAAGTAAAGCATTGGTTGTTTGTCATTAAATCGTCAATAAATCTTTATTCAGTAACAGTTACTCTAAGGTCCTCAGTTATGGAGATTCAGGTTGGCCGAACGTTCTGATATCAGGTCGTTCGGCCATAAATAAATGCTACTAACTTTCGGACTGTTCTGTCACAAAATCTTTGGCTGGCATCTTTATGCGTCACATGATCGTCATGAAAAACTGGAGTAGCAGCCAGCTCCCTATCTCGACTGGCCGAACGTTCTGATGTACATGTTTTTAGATAGTGATGAAAATATTTACCTAGTATAAGCATTTAGATAAATTATATTTATACGCCTGTTCCACGTTCATACATCTCATACACGCACGCCGGTTGCGAATTCTACGCACCTGAACTTTCTGAAGAACCTCAACAATAAAGGTCAGTGTATGTCTTTCTAGGGCGTCCGCTCCCGGCGTTGCCACTTACATCTCTATCTTTTTAGGACAAAACAGTATAATGTAAAGCGAGCACTGCTTTATCCAGCCAACATACCTAATGACTTCGAAGAGAAGGAGATTTTCTTTATCAAAGGCCCGCTTTTTTTGGCGATTGGTTTGTTCTTTACTCTAGTCTAGGTCAGAGATGACAGAGACAGAGTCCACGATGGTACGAGCTTACTCAGAAGAAGCCTGTTCACTCTAACTTTGAAGAGATTAGGGTCGTAAGTGTTCGGCAACACAGACGCAGGCAGAGAGTTCCACTCCTTTGCTTGTACCACAAATCACTGACTGCCATTATCATATTAACATATAAATGTATAACATTTTAAACCTCATTCTTTCTCTGTCAGGTGTTGAGACAGTGTGGTTTAAATTCGTTTAGCGTGATTAAAATTTTGGTGCAAGCAGGCCTTAGTTTTCACATAATATAGTATCCTAGCCAAAATGATCAGGCTCTTTCAAGATAAGATTGCGGTACAAAAGATCAGGCTCTTACAAAGTAAGATTGCGGTAAAAATTGGCGCAGATATTGCTAGTTAATCCTTATTTACAAAGGTCTACAGTCGGGCTTACTAGCCAAAGAGATTGTAATATAAGAATGTTAATTAAAAACACAAATTCTTTATTATCTTGTTCATCCTGAAAAGCTTGTTATAATTTTGCTCACCTACGTAAAGAGGCTTTTGTATGATCGATATTTTACTTCTTTCTTGTTATGAGAATGTTCTGCAGGAAGACAATGATAGGATGATGAGGAGCTCGTGGCTAAATAATCACAGCCGCAAGGGTTAAGCCGTGCTTGCCGAGGTTGCGCGCGGATGGGTGATAATTACATACCGAGTTTTAGTTAAGCCGTTGGTCCCGGCTGTCATTTGTAGATCTTTGACAGTCGTAACGAGTAGTCAGAAGCCAAAATTCTGACATCCAGTCTTACCCAGGGGTATCGTATACCCAGTTACTGGGTAGTGGAGGTCAGAAGTCAGATAGGCAGTCACTTCATGGAAAATACTGGTACTCAGCTGCATCCAGTTAGACTGGAATCCGACCCCAAGACAGTTTGGGAAAAGGCTAGGCAGATGATGAAGAAGACAATGATAGTGATGACAATAATTTTGACTTAAAAGAAAATGTCTCAATTTAATTGTACTGATCTAAAGGAAATAATTAATTAATAATAATATTTATTGCATGCTAATTTAGGATGAAAATTGCAATGCTTGTAAAAGGCTGCTAAGTCTTAAGTAACAACATAAAATAACACCAACATTGTACACTTAGTTCGCAATAAAAATTTGACTTTGACTTTGACTTTGACAATCATCATGATAAATATGTATGGTATTTCTCCCTCATACTAAATAGTAGCGAACATCACGCCTGTTTTTATCCTCACTCGTTAGTACAGTTTCGTTACTCCCAAGTATTGGGAGTAACGAAACACAAATACAAACTCCGGGCTACCAATGAGATATTCCAGACAAAAACACAATAACATCTTGGTCGACCTGAGAATCGACACCGTGACTGCTTAACTAACGAGGCTGTCCGACTAAATTAAAAAAAAAAAACTGTGGAAGGCAAATTAATAATGGACATTGTCAATTACTGTCAGCTTTCCGAAAATTGCGCCAGTACATGCTAGTCAATTTTCTGTGTAAAAATCCAACCAAAAGTGCGAACCCAGCAAAAAGTATTTCAGTGTAAAAGGGAAATAAAATAGCAGGTAACCCAAAAACCCATTAGGCATCAATTTTGCTGGCGTATTCGCGGCACAGTCTAAAAAAATCGGTTTGCGCAACCACGCAAAGTATTGGAACGCTGCTCGTTACTCTACTGTGGTTCTATTTCCATGTTTTGGTTATTGCAAAATATTTCAGAATTTCTACAGAGCTTTAGTCAGTAACGTATTCGAAGTATATTGAGAGTCAAACGAGGATTAATTGAAGGCACGTTCTCTCTGTTTGTTTTATTTTCTCACGTAATGCTGTTTTAAAAGAGATCAGAAATTTCTCAGTAGCAGACACGGAGTCTCAATTTGTGCCCAGTTGATGGCATTAGGCCCATAGGCGGCATAAAGACACTGACACCAGATTATGTTCCAACCACACGTTAAAGAAGAAGGGCGAAATGCTCGCCCCCTAT
The DNA here is from genome assembly GCA_963082945.1 of Cerastis leucographa. Lineage (NCBI taxonomy): Eukaryota > Metazoa > Arthropoda > Insecta > Lepidoptera > Noctuidae > Cerastis > Cerastis leucographa. The sequence goes on from OY720365.1 coordinate 889,115, forward strand.
AACATCTGACTTATACATAACTAATGAAATAAATGTGGGTTTACTATTAGGTACACCACTGCCTACCTTTCACAGATAACTGTCGTGATGCTATGGTATTTTTTTTTTTTGGAAGAAAGACAAAAAGTAGAGTAGTCCATAAACCGTCGGTAAAATAAGTTAATGTAAAAAAAACGTAACACAAAGGCAGTAAGTAATGACGTCATTAATTTTAAACACGTCTCCGCGAAGTCAATTCATTTATCTTGCTCCCACGTATTTTATGAACACTCATAAAAATTTAATGTAGGTATATCTTAACAATTTGCGTTTGAAAAGATACAATCTTTTTCGCTTTTAGCAAAAAATGAGCAAATAGGCGCCTCGGAATACGAAACGTAACGTTAAGCGTATCCATCGTTAGAACCACGCAACTGGTGTCACATAAACGTTATGATTTAACTTTATATTGCTCATAAATTCGTTTAATTACGAGTTTTGCCTCAAAATGTTTCTTGGTGATGGAATACTTAAGGATGTTTCTTAGAATTTGGAATAAGATGCCGTTTTGTGTTGTAAATGGTACATTCATTTGTAACTTTTGTTCTTCTCATTATGTCACACCACTCATGTTGGTGTATCATTAAGGTCGTAATGAGCGATTAAGGGAAAACTTAATTAATTATCTTGGTTGACACAACACACTCATTGAAGGTAATTTTATATACGATCTTGCTTGAGTCTGAGAAATTCTCATAAGCTGTTTCCCTAATACAAATAAAATAGTAACTTTTTGGTTCAAAATTTTTCATTACAAATGAGTGACTTTGCCAGAAATAGCATGCATTTAATCGATCCCTAAATACTTTTATGTAGTTGAACGCCTACAAACGGAAAGACTGTCGATGAAGAAGCAGTAAGAAAGTCATAAAGCGATCTTAAACTACAATTTAACTCGTAACTAACCTCGGAAGGCCTCGGGGATCCACTTGTGTGAAAAGCACAGCACCGGTCGATGTGGCCACTGTCTCTAGACTCAATGAAAAATTTATCAGCAATAATGCTGATGAAAAAGAAATAAATGTGTCGGATTGACCAAACCTTTGGTAAACTTTGGGAACCTTTGGTAAATCCGTCAAATTAAACCATAAAAAATACCCGTAAATATACCGTAAATTAGTATCCCTCTGGTTCAATTCCTGGTTGTAACGAATTTGAGGATATTATCACCTTCTTGCTGTAGTTTTAACTTACTTGGGGTCGACACAACACGTTTTTATCCATTCCAAGTCAACTGCCAAGGTATCATTTACTCCTTTTTAGTTTATATTACTCCACCATTCTTTCTTTGGTCTTTAGTTAATGTTAGGATAACAGTCACCAAATTAAATCATCAAAAAAAATAGGTAAACATTCTAATAACATACAATTAGTTAGGTACAAAGTACAAATCAGATTGTACAACATTACGACTTGGCATAGCAATATAAAATGAACTATAAAGCAATAATTAACCAGTCTGGTACTAACTTATTAATAACAAAGTAAAGAAATATATTCGACACGCGCAATTTGGCCTGAGATGGTTCTGAGAATACATTATATTACTTGAACTACATTATTGTAAATGCCTGACATTATTGCTTGTAATTGGCTTTATGGTCTTTGTCTAGACTGAAGACTAGCTCGTCAGTATTATGCTCACAATTGCGATTGATTTATTTATTGCCTTTTATTTATTTTCATACAAATTCATTATATTTTTAAATATTCATTATAAAAAAAGAACTAAAAAAATTAAAAAATATAAAAATTGTAGCCCGCCGGTATCAGGAACAGCTACCGGCGGTCAGGGCTCCAGAGAAAAGAACCTCCTAACATTACGAGCCATGTCAAAGAGTGACTGTTTTCTGAATCAAGCCTTTGATCCAGCTGCCTAACGAGAGTGTCATCAGGTATTGGTCGAGGCTCTTGGCAATTAAGCCATTGGCTGATACGACTATCGGCACAAAGATCGCTGAGACCACATCCCACAATTATGTCACCCGTGCCGTCCTTCACAATAAATCTCCGGTAGTTATTCGTCATCATAACTTCATCTATAATTGCACAAACAAAACCTTCGATTTGTCCAAAGAGGTCCCGGAACGTAGCCAGGTTAAGTACGCTGATTGGTTTACATCGGGTCCATGCAGGGCCGGTAGGGCCGGCAGGGCAGACCAAACGAAAAATAAAATAAAAATTTACTATTAAATGAGCATGAGGTCTTGGGATCGATACCTTGGTCGGGCAAAGTGTTATTCGATCCCCCCACCAGGAATTTATTTGTCTGTAGGGAATTTATTAATAGCGCCAAAAACTTTCAAGGTTGTCCAATGATTACCAAATGGCTTTCTTGAGAAATATAAATTGGCCCAGAAACGCTCTTATAACAATCACAAATTACTAGAGTTATTTCGACAAGTGAAAAACAATAATTATGAAAAGTTTCATTAGATTCCCCTTTTCAAAACAAAAACAAATAATTCTTCTTTGTGGAAAAATTAAAACAATTTACATTTTAAATAGCACTGAAAATAATTTTAGGAATCCAGAAATGTTTTCGGCCAGCAGCTGGGTTTAATTACAAAAGTAGCCCTGAAAGAATAATTAATGAAACTTTTTAACGAGACCTCCTTCGTAACGACTCCGCCTTGTCAATCAAAGTGACAATTGCGGCTGTATTGTCTACAGACAATAAATCAAAAGTTTGAGCTGTCAATGTCAAAAATGTTAGGATGAACTTTGACGTTTGAGAGGCAAAGGTATTTATAGTCAGTGAGCCTGTATAATTAAGTGCACATACAAAAATTGGTAAGCTTAGCACTGAAACTGTATTACGAACTAGCTAGGAAGGTGGAACTGTTTAATTGCGTACACATGAGTTCAGCGGCTTTGGAATTATTGAAGTTAGAACAACATTGGCAAGGCGTATCCTACTAATTCCTCTGTAGGGAATATGCAAGTTTATGGGTATGTATTAATACTCTGTGGTCCGTGAAGTTAAATTTCCAGTCAGTTTAATGAGTTAGTTGTGTAGGAGCGGCTGTTATAATTGGATACGCTCTTTGAAGGCCTTTGCATACTATCTTAGCACATTGCATATTTTCACTCATCAAAATTCAAGTAACACGGAATAATGTTGATCGGTCGCGCGAATATGCGATCGTCGCGTTCAACTCGTATTTATGTCATTAAATAGTTCGGAAAACCTGAAGATCGACTTGAGACCGGTTCACCGAACAATATAAACGCGACGTTCGTGTGTCGATCGCTTTAGTTAAAAGGTGGCCTTAATCAATCACCCACTTACCAATTGACCCACATGCCGCCTCCCGAACCATTCGTCTCGGACAATGCTTGAGACTGTAATAGATACGTCGTAACTACAGCTATTACGTACATATTGTAAAATTAAATCATCGAGCTTTGATGTAGCGTCACCTGCGCCCACGCACAACGCGAACGTTTCATACGATTTTGACGTCAGCCCACGAAACGCGCGATCAATAATGTCTGAATTTTTTGAGCCAAAGATTTCAAAAAATCAATCCATAAAGATGAAAAGAACGAGTAATGCTTATGTTTTTTTAGATGTGTTAATGTAATTGTGTTTGGTTTCGTCTATCCGTTATAGGAAAACAAGAAGCGGAGAGTTGTAGGTAATTAATCTTTTCGTTATTGATACTTGTAAAGAAATGGCTATCTTCTTCATAGCGTTTCGATGGCAAATCGTTAAATATTATGTTTAGCCCAAAATTCAGCAATGAGAACTCCGCTCGCTGATGCAGTCGTAAGATCGTCAAGTGTGCAGGTGTCAGGACATGCAGCGCAAAATACAAAGTGGGCTATTGTTTTTGGAAATACGCCGCATAGACACTTGATCTGAGCCGTCCATGAAAGTAGCTATAAGAGTAGGAAATAACTAAATAAACAAAAGATGGACTGTGTAAAGGATGATAGAGAAGTTATAGAGAACTATAAGAACAAGACATACTGCGTCGCCCCAGGTAAATTGGGATAAAGTCTATGACTTCTTCTTCCATATTTCTCTATTACTTGCCATCTGATCAGAAACCTCCAGAGTTCAGAGTTCATTTATTTGTCAGAAACATGAGTATACACACAAAGCATGCAAGATGTTAAATACATTGCAGAAAGGATCACAGTCATGTTTTACCTTTACGGTGTACAAATATGTATTATAATAACATTTGGTCAATTATTTAATTCATTGTAACTATTAATTATTAAACATTAAAAATAAAAAAATAAACATAATTAATTGAAGTTCAATTGGTAACGATTGCAATAAATTACATATAAAATATAGGTACCTACAGCATAAGCAATTCAAAACATTAATCAAATTAGGTTGAACAAAATATCATGTCAAAAATAAATCAAATATCAAAAGTTAAAAAACATCAATAAATAAATCAAAATAAGATAAAAAAAATAAAACAAACAGTCATCAGAACCAAACTTCGCCCCTACATTAGAATTAGCATGTTTTCTCCATTAGAAACTCAGCAATACTATAGAAACATTTGGCTACTAAGTACTCTTTTAGTTTTTTTTAACCGACTTCAAAAAAGGAGGAGGTTCTCAATTCGACGGTATGTTTTTTTTTTTGTGTGTATGTTACGCGATTACTCCGCCAATTGTGGACGGATTTTCAAAATTCTTTTTTTGTTCGAAAGGAGATACTTCTGAAGTGGTCCCATAGTCACCAAGTCAGGATCTGATGATTGGATCCTGGAGAAATCGAGGGCAACCCTCAAATTTTATAGGAAAACGTACAGCGGTTTTGGTATTTTCTACAACAAGTGAAGCATTTGCGTTCAATAAGAATAATTCTATCATCAGATCTGATGATGAATCCTAGAGACAGGCACCGGAACTCAATAATAAGACAATGTATCTTAGCTGTGTTTGGGCTTGTTGGAATTGTAACGGTATGCACTTTCCAGGTGTATGTACAAGTAATAATTAAAAAAAAATAGAAATCTTTTTCTTTTTTTATTTTAACTGACTTCTAAAAGGAGAAGGTTATCAATTCGATTAGTTTTTATTGTTGAATGTACACCGATTACGCTGAGACTTATTACTTTACTAACTTCTTTAGTTTGATGCGGAATAGTTGCTATTTGGTCCCATAAAAAATGTTATATAGTTTGGCCCTGTAGTTTTCATTTTATTTTATTTGTAAATTTATCACGTACACCTATTTCTCCGTGATTACTGGACCGATTTACATGAATCTTCATTCATTTGGTAGAGAAAGCTTGCCCGGTGGGGGCCCATATGAATTTTATTATCTTTGCTTAGGTACTTTTTGAGTCATCCCCTTTATTATGCATTTTGTCCTTTGTCGTATGTATGGACGATGTGCTGGTGTCTAGTTACAATGTAAAAATGATACTAGACAAGAATTTAAGTGAGATACCACAACTGAAAAGGGTATAATAAAAACTTTTTACAAAAAAATATAACCGACTTCCAAAAAAAAACAAAAAAGTGCAAAATAATATTTTACTTTCGGAAGTCGGTGGCAAAAAAAAGAAAGAAACAACAACAAGATAACCGACAAGTCACCGACTGACGAAAGTAAAATATTATTTTGCACTTTTTTGTTTTTTTTTGGAAGTCGGTTATATTTTTTTGTAAAAAGTTTTTTTTAAATAAGTTCGTTACAGTAATATCTCTGAGTGCCCGTGGAAGGTGGTTGAATATACGTGGTGCCATACAGAAAACACTTTTACGCATTAATGCTGTATTGGATGGTCTCACACACAATCTGTGCCTATATTTATCGCGCCGGTTACGGTTATCTAAATCTGATTGTTTTTTAAACAGATGCGGGTTTGATTTTACGAACATCGCTATTTCATAGATATGAAGTGATGGGAGGGTAAAAATTTTATATTTTACAAAGAAAGGCTTGCATGAGTCGGTTGTGCCTCCTTTCTTGCCTATAACTTGAATAGGGGATAATCCAATTTTTTTTTCTTTGTCCGTCTGCCCCCCTAGCATGACCGTTCTATCTCTATTCTACCAAGAAACGACAAGAAATCTTTTCTTTACAACTTGTCATTTCTTCTGCCCGAGCATGGCGCGCACCGTCGGCGTCGACTCGCGTTTCTACGAAGACATAGACAGAAATTATTTTAACGATTTCCATAGCAACGGGGACGTTGCTATGGAAATCGTCGAGAGAATCGATCTCGTATTTAGTTTTTATTAAGACTAGTTTGACATTTGTCAGAAGTAATGTTTCTACCCCCAAATGTCAAAAGAAGAGAAAATATGGTCGTCATGCTCGACGTTGTAGACTTGTGTCGACTGAAGAAAAGAAACATTTCTTTTCTACATTCTTAATATCGCCATGCTTGGGACGATAGAAATATCTGTCAAATTGTCGATTCTTCCGTAGACATAGCTCGTTTCTACGGCGGTCATGCTAGGCCGGCTGGTAGTTTATTGAAAAGTATTGGACACGTATTTTTTATTTTTTCACTTGGTCATAAAATTACGGAGATATATTGAGTTGAAATGGCGCATGACGTCACATGTAGGTAAGTTTTATACCTACTTGTGACGTAGTAAGCCCCCACTCTCCAACTTTAATAAGTTTTAACTAAGTAATTTTTTGATATTTTAATAAAACAAAAAATACGTGTCTAATATTTTTGTTTTTGTATTACCTGTCTGACGGACAAAATAGAATGTCGTTTTCTTTACCCAGTCCGATCCCCTATTATAATGATTGAAGCCTGTAAATATGTATATGACGTGAATTGGGCAAAAAACACTAAAAGATTTGGAATTAATGCTCGTGTTCACACAATTGCATTCCGACACCCGACGAAATATTATTTCAATTTTGGATTTTTAACTCTCGAAGCCGAGTCGAACCTTACACATTACGATTTATATATCCATGTATGTATCGAATATAGTTAGTGAAAACGGACACATTTACAATTTGCAATAAAAAGTGCTTCAGTTGTTAGAGTTTATTTTGTTTTTGCCGAATCTGTCCAAAATTCCTAATATCTACCTGAAAAAGATTGCCTTTAGACACGACAAGACGCCAATCTAGTTTGCAAAGTGAACCTTTTTTACCTACATAACTACTTCCTCGAACAATCTTTTTCCCGTCGTTTCGGTGACAATTGACCTCTTCAATTTCCAAGCTCTTGAAACCAGCTTTGTGAAAATTCTTCAGGTCACGGCACTTTGGTGGTCTTTGTAAACGAATTGTTGAGGAACGTAATTACTTGCTTTGTAATCACTTATTTAAATAGGATGTTATAGTTAATCGTAATGTATGTAATAATGTAATTTTATAATGTAGTGAAATGTAATTTTATAATTTTTTTTAATATGTTTTTTTTTTTAATTCTTATTCTTATATGCTGTATTATAATTGTTGTGTATGGGTACTTCTGCCTGAAATAAATACCTAGTAAATGTTATATTATAAAATTCTCGTGTCACAATGTTCGTTCCCGTACTCCTCCGAAACGGCTTGACCGATTCTCATGAAATTTTGTGAGCATATCGGGTAGGTCTGAGAATCGGCCAACATCTATTTTTCATACCCAAAAAAAACCCGTGAACGAATTCGCGGGCAGCAGCTAGTAAATAAATAAATATTATTTATTTTTGTGTTGATACTTATTTTAATCTGATGCAGGTAGGTACCTAATCGACTCGATAATCCTACTCGGTTTAATTGCCTATTATATGGTAGTAAGATTTGTCTAAAACATTAGAATGTCGAAAATTTTAATCTGACTTTCTACAATTTAATTTGACTTTACTGAACTATATTCCTCAAGTTCCTACATGTAGGTACTGCAGGAAAATCGCTCACCGCTTTCCTTGCGCCCACACTCGAATGTATCCACAGTAACAATGACGTATGCCTACTATTGCCTACGTTACACGGTGTGATAAAACATGTAGGTATAAGTGGCGAAACCAAGGATTTATTCCTCAGCCATTATTTGTGGGACTTTTGGCAATAAATGACCGCGCCACTTAGGACCAACACCTAGTAATGCGAGTAGAATGGAAGGAGGAAATTGTTAGGTAATTTTATGAGATTTCCTATTGGTATTGTGTAATGGAATCGTGGGCTTTCCTGCCGAAATGAATAGTGTTTTGTTGGTTCCAGGTGTTGAACTAAGTGCTACATGTCGGAGTTGATTGATTGAGGAAAGTGAGGTGCGGAGTTGTGCAGTTTTGAGCTCATTGCTCGAGTAGAAGCACTGCACGTATAAGATCTGAGGCGAAGCTGTTACGAGCGCGTGTTGTTGTTGTAGTTTCATAAACCATTCTGGTTAGAAATATTCTGAAATGGCGACCGCGAACCGGAAGACGTTGTGTTGGAAGGCCTCCCACTAGGTGGACCGATGACCTGGTGAAGGTTGCGGGGATCCGCTGGATGCGAGGCGCACGGGACCGGTCAATGTGACGACACGTGGGGGAGGTCTATGTCCAACAGTGGACGTCTTACGGCTGAAATGATGATGATGATGATGATTCTGGTTATCAGATCGAGTTGAGGCGATACTGATGTAGTAGTGTAGATAAGTGCTAACACGTGTGCGTTGACCGTTAGATACCTATAGGAACTTAGTCAAGTCAAGTCAAGTCAAAGCATTTATTTCAATTAGACCATTACAGGCACTTTTGAAAGTCAAAAAAAAAAAACAAAATAAAACGCGAAGCTACAGTTCCAGTCACAAGGCATAATAACTTATGAAAGTACTGTAGTTGCCCATTCCGTAGCGTAGATCTCTATGGAGAAGAACGGGCAAGAAACTCCATGGACACTCTTTTAAATCAAAATATGTTACAAAATCTTGGTTACATCATTCATGTTAAGAATTACAAATATGTGAGAACAATGTAGAAATACGGGCAAGTTAAGAGCGTCCAGAGTAAAAGATTAAATCAGTAATTAAAAATAAACCGTGGCAGCTAAGAGATGACCAGTCACAACTGACAGCGCCCGTTCACGAACATGACGCATGTATCAGCCATCATTCAACTCAACCATTTTGAAGGGAACTAAACGACCCGACACACTAGACGTCAGAATGGGGTTAAAATTGGAACTAAGTACCTAATCACATTAATCTACTGTAAAATGACAAAAAATCTCTTTCGATTTGTTTGGTTTTTATTATTCAACAGAATGATCAGAGATTAAGATAATTTCGTGGGGTTCCTAAGTAAAAAAAATATAAAATATTTTTTAAATTAAAAAAAAAAAAAAAAAAAAACAGAGACAACCAGTAAAACTGAAACGATAACTATATCGAACCATATCTATATCGACTAGATGCGAAGGCGTAGACCTAGATGTTCTGTAGCAGCTTGGGTGAGGCCTATGAAGGTACTACCTGCAATGGGCTGTGATAGGCTGAGTTGGTTGATTGGACTTAGAGCCACAATGTCCTAAAGATCTACTACGTCGCCTCAAAACCATAACCAATCTAAAGACCAACGAACAAGTGTAATCAGCCTATACTATGTCCATACTGCTGCGACTGCAGGGAAAAATCCCGAAAAGTAGCTGTGGTTTTCCAACCATAGCGTGCCTGGGGCAGATTGATAGCTGTCACACGTCTTGGACTTTTTGATCCTAGAACATGCCTGTTTTCTCACTTTTATTTTGCTGGTTGGAGGCTACAAAGTTTTGAGAGCAATGTTCATGATAAATTAAAAAAAAACTAACGTTTCTTGGTTTGACGCTGATCACACTCCCTACCACTCGTCAGCTGGAGCCGTAACCAAAAACAAACAACACCAATCTTAATTTGAGTCAATTAAAAGTATTTTAGTGCTTGCCAGTATAACTGTAACAAGGCTACATGCTGTTAATAGCAGTCTATTTTCAATGTTCATTGCTTTCTTGTCACGACTATTAATTATTATTTCCAATACAATTACCTACTCGTTCCGTGCATTTTTGGGAAATGTGACGTCAGCGCGTCACTTTTAAAATTGTGAATGCACCTTTTGCGCCAAAGTTTACGTCTACAAAAGGCAATGGATATTTTTCGTTTTTATCAAGCCATGTGAGCACGGCGCGGCACGGTTGGTGCAGTGGTTGAGCAATCGACTGCTGCGCTGCGTATCGTGGTTTCGATCCCCGTACGGAAAAAATGTTTGTATGGCCTACAGATAGTTGTTCCGGGTCTGGCTGTTTGTGCCTGTGAGTTAAATGTAAACGCACCCACGATACAGGAGAAATTCCTAGTATAGGGGACAATATTTAAAAAAAATAAAAAAAAAAAAATGTGTCAGAAGTCCTATTGGCAAGGTAATGAACTTTTACTAATTACTTCTATGTAAGTATCCCTTATAACAGAATTTTTCAAAAAACTCTATCGTTGTTGTAAGGAACTTTGAAAAACATCATGCATATGGTATAGATAGGCAGTGCGAGTTATGCTTTTTACCTACCTAGATGCTTACCTACAAAAAAATATATTTGAATAAATTTTTCATAGGCAGCTTTAGGCAGTAGACACTGCCTAAAATAATAAAAAAAGCAGTGACTATCCCAGCGTTATTGGACTCTCGTCTACAAATACTGGAAAATGAAAGTCGACCACCACTTCCTCTTACACAATTTATGGCAGTTATTTAATCACGAAAATCATATTAATTTACTAAAAATGTATCCACGGTACCCCACTTATCATAAAAAGACTCGAATAAATAATAAAAACTCCAGTAACAAGCACTTCTGCCATTGCGAAGCGCGCACGGATTCCCATACTTCCGCCATTCTGGCCGTTTTGACATAATCAGTTATGATTTGTGTGACACATTGATACTCTAATGAAACGTGGACATCGTAGGCGCATAGTATAAATTATTACAAATCTTGTTAGCATTTTTCATATAATTTTCATAATAAAAAGTTGAAGCATTGGAATAAGGCGGCTTAATTGAATTTATAGAGATTGCGCAAAAAAATAAGAATAAAAAGTATTATTGGATTCAAAACTTGGAATGTTACGAGTAATAAACCTTTTTTTTTTTTTAAATAAATTATTTACGCTATTTAACTAAAAAGGTAAAATTACAATGACAATGGATCTAGCAAGAATATAGATAAATAAGAATTATTATTAATCATTCTCGACAAATGCAATTGAAATTTTACAAAAAAATACAAAAATATTTGACGTACTTATAATAAAAATAATCGAAGTACGAAGTATAATAAAATATACTAGTTAAAAAAATATTGTAATTTTTTTAATTGCCTTTGTGCAACAGCTGTTCAGATTTGTTAAATCAGTTTATGTATAGCACAGTCTGTGCTATACATAAACTGATTTATTATTAGTTATTATTATTGCACAGAATACATAATATGGTTAGAGGTATATACCTAATTGGCCTATTCGTATCGGGCTTTGTTTCAATAAAATAACCCAATTGGTGCCTGATAATTGAAAAAATCGTAACAACAACAAAATTAATGTTTTTTTGACCGGATGCTCTAGGTATAGGTATTTTTTTCTTGGTTCGATATGCTTGGTTAAACATACACTACATAGGTACCTATAACGAATACAAAAAAAAAATACACTTTGAATATAATCTACCAGATATGCCTAATCATTTCGTTGTAGAAGCCGTTAAAACAAAAACTAAAGTTTGATTACCTTCTTGCCTCAGCTGCCGGAAAGAAGTGAATGAACGCATCTCTCTATACCTTCCTTATCCATTCAAATAATAAACTTACCTATTTTCGTAGCTTTATTGTTATTTTATTCACTTTTATTTTCTGATTCACCATACAAGTTTCCATCACAAAACTAATATTATTTTTTATTGTGCCTATTTTGTTCCAATTATAAAACTTTGTTTATATTTTGCACACCACTAAAATTTAGTCGATTTCACAACACACTTTATTTTTCCTAACATTATTTTAATCGATTATAATTCTGTTCCCTCGAATAAATGCCATTTTATTTACACTGTTGTAAAATTTATAGTCACACTGTTAATATTTATGGGAATTTTAATTTCTCAAATAATATTTACGGTTTGTGTGTACGATTCGTGCCAGTAACAGGTAAAACGGTAGGAATGTTCTATTGATATGTAGCTCACGCGCCAACTAACCAATAAACCGCCTGTATCGGGGTTGGTTTATGCTCCGACAAAGATGATAAAAGAGACTGGACTCAACTATATTAGTGATTCACAATCATGACGAAGAAACTGGTTAAATACTACTATACTGCTTCCACTATAGTAGTAGGTACAAGATTTTTTAGCGCGTGGCAGTAATGGAACTTACACTGCTATCTTATTTTTTTTTTCAATATAATTTCTCAAATGCTTATGTGCAGCGCCCCCGGTCAATGTCATTACAATTTCAATCTGTAGCAAAACATATAAATGGGACCATATCTACATGATTTCACGACGATTGTAGAACATTTTTTTTTAATAAATTATTATATTATTTACTTTATGACGTTGATCGGTTTATAACAACTATTTTATTTTTCATGCAAAACTAATCAAAGCACAAGCTTAGGTAAGCAAAGCTAAGACAAAGCATAGGTTCTAAAGCTTCTAAGCAACAAGTATGTACTGGTTACACTTACACAGCTGTTCAACTAATGGCCTGCTCAACGGAATGATTAGTATATTGCACTACTCCTCGCTCTAAGCAACTGTCTAGCCTTAGATTTCGCTATTGATATAACTTGGGTAAGATATTATACTGGGTACCTACGCCTGTTGTAATGATTAATTAACGATGAATTAGAAAAATATAGATGACTAAACATTCCAGCTCAGTCCATAGATTCTCATTAACGGGGTCTGAGAACAAAATTGAGGTAAGATATTAGATAAAAACAATACAGTATAACCTTTCACGGATTTTATCTGAACTTATACTATCACTGCCATTTGCAGTCATCCCGCGATCATGACATTTGCAACAGCGTCGAAATATTGGGAGATATTCCAATATTTGGACGCTGTTGCAAGCGTCTTAACGCCCAAAACAATAAATAATCACGGAAGATATCCCGTAAGTAATAGTAAAAACAAAAACGTGTAATGCTTCAATTTATTAAGAAATAGTTCCTAGGCACAAAACTTAACTGCTTCTCAACATCCATAATCTTTGGCCTGTCTGGTCTAATATTAGGTGCGCGTGCGACGGCGGTCGTTGCGTATCAGTTTTAGTTTTTATTGTACGCCGCGCTGCGCGCCGTCCAGTGTATTTCGGGACTACTCGGCTTTACGGTCGGGAGACCGCGCTGGCGATATGGACTGAGCTCACGAATTGTGATAGATTTGCTGATGTCATAGTGATGATCTAGGAGGTATCGATGCTCTGCGCTTGCGGTGGTCAGTCCAGAGATCGTTGGCCGTTCTTTTATTGTAGAGTAGACCCGAAGTGACCAAAAACTTTGTTACCCGGAGAACCATTAATAAGGCAGTAGTAACACAGAAGTCTAAAATGAGGAAATTAATATAACTTGGTTATCGGGTTCTGATTTGAGAGGCCTTGCTGAAATGGAAGATTTCTGAGTTCTTAGTTAATGAATGCGGTTGATGATGAAAAGTAACTTATTCACTCGAGACTTAAATATTCCCTAATTTTAGCAAAAGAAAACAGTTTTTAAAGATCTGAAAAATAATTTCAATAAGGTAAACATCAGTTCCGACGATAATTCATCATCACTGTTTTCAGACTTAGTAACAGTGGTTTCAGTTTAACAAAAGGATTTCAACTTTTTTTTTATAAAAGTCGTAAAATAACAAATAAAGGAAGTCCGGTGGGTCAGATGGTTGCTGGTTTACCTCTATTATAATTTATTAAAGCTCGAGAGAATTGGGCCACGCATTCTTCTCGTGTTTGCCGCCTGATGTGTCGCAAAAAGTTAGTTTCAGCGTCACGGAACTATTACGCCTCGTGCACGTTCTCAGGTGAAGCGCTTCGCGACAGGACTTGCTTCTCACTCGTTAGTGAAACACTCTTGTTGGTTGCGTCGTCGCCAGTCGCTTCGCGGTGCCTCGTAGCATGCTTTTAAAGATTTCATTAATTTGTTTGGCCCTCAGCATATAGTTGTAGTTCGTGGCCAAAGGGTTTTCTCCCAATATATCTTAAAACTATGTATACAACTATATGAAACAACCTTTAAATGAATACCTACTTACTTACATTATTCAAATCCAATTCCAATATAACAGAATACACTAAACAAATTCACTGAACAATATCATTGATTGCATCTAAATGAATGTTCACCTATTTCCTGGAACTGTTTCTATCGGAAATTGTTATAAACGCTATATGTCGTGCCGATAAAACTTTATCCATTGGCAGTAAAGGGTTACCTATCATAAATTCTAAAAATGTTTGACCGAATTTCATTTCACCTAAAACTTTCAACTATTTTCGTTTCGTTTTTTTTACTTCATAGAAGTCACTTCTGCCACTGTATCAGTCGACCTAATATCAATTCGATTTTTTTCGTTACTCCGACGTTTCATTTGGTCGAAAAACATTTGACCGAAGTTGCACTTGGCCGAAATAACATTATTGTGTTAGAAGTATTCCATTACCAAACATTCATTAAACCATTGTTTCAAGCAGCCGTGCAGCATGCAAGCATGCATGCAGCGTGCAAACAGCCAGGCAACATGCAAGCAGCCATGCAACATGCAGCATGCTTTGTTTCTGCCACGGATCCGGCGCTGCCAGGTTTGGGCGTCCCCCCTCCCTCCACGCCTAAGCGGGCTTAAATTACACTTTAGGGCTACCCCTAGCCTACCCACGCAGTCTTGTGTGCCCTACGGCAAACAAGACTGCGTGATTCGTTTTTGCCACAAAATTTTGTAGCACAGCATATTGACTATTTTAATTTAATATTGAAAATGCCACCAAGTAACCGGCTATATATTTATGACCAAATAATATTCCGTCAAATCGTGGGCTCAGTTCAAATACCAACTAACTCGAAAAAAATGAAAATGAGCAATCATGTTTTGAAAGTTTGGTTGCTAAAATTTCATGGATTACTTTAGAAAATATTTTATTGAGAAATCGTATCTAATTGTTTATTAATTTATTTCTGCTTGGATTTTAATTTTTTAAAGAAAAGTCACAGCGTTTCACAGAAAATTTCACTTTGTGCCCCGAACCCTCCTATTTAGTTGGTTTTACCTCTCAATCAAAAAAACGCTGTATTTTGGAAACTAAAAGCTGTTGCTGAGTGCTACTAAATCCATGTCTATTAATTTAAATATTTATGAAAGTTAAACATACGACGATTTCAATAATCTTTTAAATTTTCCATAAAAACGCAAAAATGTAAAATACTAGTTGGTTTTACTTCTCAAGTTTTGTATTTTTATTTGTATTAACCTATACTGCCTGTTTAATAATACTGATTCTATAAGAAAAAAAATAAGAGCTATCAATAACACTGTTTTTTTTGGAATTGGGAGTAATGCACAAATTTTCGGAATCAGGCCACTCACACATAGCTTCATGTAAGAGTGGCCCGATTCCGAAAATTTGTGCTCAATTATTGTTGTAATTTTTTTTATCATTTGCACCGCCCGTAGCAAGACAGATGCCACATACTTATTCGATGCGATTCTGGCCTCCGCAAGTGTCGGAAAAAAGCCTGTTCGTCAACATGTGTCTGTACATTCTGAGACAAATAAAGATTTTGATATCGTCGATCGATGCGAATGGATTAGTAGACAATAGATCGATAGGTTTGCCTAATAGAAACTATCGATCGACGTCGACTAATCTATTCAACCATCGATCGATCGATTGGTGTTGTAACACCCTAATGAAGCTTATTGCTTTGCTTGGTCAGAGGCAAACGGTGAAAAAGGCAGCGCGGAAATCGGATCGATATCAAAATCTTTATTTGTCTGTGATTGGTGTGGTTACACCCTAAGGCAAGGCACTTTCTTAAATCGTGAAGTTGTCGACCGTCAACTTACGGCAATAGTATAAAAATCTAACTTGGTCGATTCGTATTTGCAATATGGCTTGCAGATAAGTCGCTCTTTCCTTTCTTCATTTTCAGATTGCGACAGTTAGTATTTTGTACATAAGGGTGATTGATCCTTTTCAGGTAGTTACATAACCCTAGATTAAAATCTGTGCAAAATATATTGCGGTATGTATTTTTTGAAACCGCAATGCTTTCTGATTCTCCTAACACTTCTCTACATAAAGTGCACACATTTTTTTTTAAAGCAGAGCATGCTGTCCAAATATCTTTTTGTATGTTCAATTTCAAGAAAAGATTGTATGTGCTGTCGAACTTCCTTCAAAATTTCAGGAGTTTTGTTCGGAGGTTCTTTATGCCCATGTGGATCACATCACATGTCTTGTTTCTTCAAGAAAAAAAACTTTATATTTCTTGAGTTAAGCGTTTTCTGTTTACTACAACAGTTTTAATCGGCAGCACTTCGATCAAACTTAGGATGAAGTTTTTTTTGCCCGGCATAGGCTAGGCTCGATTCCAATAGCTCCGACAAAGTAGTGAACGATCGATCTTCTTCCATGAAATTTAAATTGCATTTATTATAGTGACACTCAGTGCAGTCAACTGGCTTTGGAACTCTATGCTGTTGAACGTCTTTCGTGACGTAAGATAAATCATCAACAGATACTCGAAAATTTATATCAACTACCCTGGGTTAGTCAGTCTCATCTACAGGTGATCCTGTAGATTGCTGGTACGATATGAGCAAAATTATAGAAGTAAAACCTATTACACCAATTTACTCGCAATGACTTCGTTATATTTTGTCCAGTTAAGTAATGCGCAATCAATAGGAAAACCAACTAACCTGAAGTAATTGTTATTAAATTTAGATTTAGTTTGTATTTTCTCTAATATCAGTACTAAAACCAACTAAGCAGAGTTAAATACTTTCACTTTTTAAATGTTCCTTATTTTAGTCGCCAAATTTTATGTTGAAAACTGATAAGTGTAGATATTTTGTTTGACTTCGATAAAAAAAAAAAAAATCTTTGCAACACCTTTTTTTAGTTGGTTTTTAGATTCAGTATCTCCGAAACGAAGCATCGCAAGGGTTAGTCTGTTTTACCAGTAGAAAGAGGATGAAATTTAGAATTGATTTGTATATTAAACTCAATTTGCCAAAATTTCGAGTTAGTTGGTATTTGAACTAAGCCCACGAAATGTCGTTTCGATGTGGTTAAAATAAATCATTTGGCAAATGAAAAAAGTTCAAAAGAGGCTTCGGCCAATAGCAAAAAGTTATTTTGTAAATCGGCGAAATAAGGTTCGGTAAAATAATACATATGACACATGATACTTCGATGATCTAAAAATGTGTCAAATAACGCAAAAAGCAAAACGTCGTCGACGACGGCGGTCAAGAGTTTTCAGTAAAATGAAATTCGAACATACAAAATTCGGAAAAGTGATCTGATCCCACGATAGAGTACAGTCATTACTCAGTGCTGTTAGAAATATCACATAAAAAACCAGTAGTAGTAATTCCATCCATGACCTGGAAAATGTTTTGAAATTCCATTTGAAAGTTGAACTCAAAACAAAGAGGATCTGCGAACGTATTTGTCATTGTTATTGATCCTGCATTGTAATTATTGTGTTACGCTCTCGGAATAATACATATTATGGCGGCTTCTTTATACCAGTAATGTATATACTGGGTATGACTGGCTGTTTTATTAACGAGAGGACGGTTGGCAATAGCGCTGAGGCTGTGCGATTGGTTTTTAATTTACGGTTACGGGTTACGGGAACCGTATTTTCATTTCATTTATGTTAGCTATAAGTAGGGTTGCCATCTCTAAAATTTGGCAACCAGGACAAGACGCGTAAAAACCCCGGATCTTAGAGCCTAGAACCCGGACATTTCAACAGGTTTTTTTAAATACAGTTAGTGTAATAAAAAACAGTTGAAAATGTCATAAATGATCTTTTTATTTATGTTCAGACCTTAAAAAGCTTTTTGCCTTTTAAGGCAAGAGGCAGAGGGATCCCAAACCGGGACATCAAATCATATAATTTTTACTTTTCAGTTTTTTGTATTTATCACTCTTTCCTATAGCATTTAGAATATCGTCCTTTTTTAAAAGAAATTCGTAAAAATCAATGCAGCTATATTCTTGGAATTTGAATTTATTTTAATTACTGACGAGTTTGTTTGTCTTTTTAAACCCGGACTACAAATGAAGCCCCCGCCTTGACGCTCCCCGGAGGCCCTCTAAACTAAGACAAATCCGGGGAAACCCGGATGGATGGCAACCCTAGCTATAAGATACGTGATAGATGTACCGGGTTCGCTTTACAGATAAAAACAACCATGGAAGAAACGTGACATCATTTCAATAAATATTGTAAAACCCCTCATCAAAAAATAATCTATCCAAGACAGACAATGTCTTCGGCAGCATGTTTGTATCGGTTCGCTATTATTCGGTTTCCAGTCCATCTTTAATACATCACTTCGCAATTTCTAATCATACCCGTCGCTCTAAGAGAAATGACGTAAGTATTATGAAATTGATGAATATAACAAGAAAAGGTCATTAATGCAGACTGTTTACATGGTTCTGTAGATGAGTGATTGACTTTTATGCTAAGGGGTTGTGGGCTATATTGCTGCTTATTATACTTATAGTCCTTTTCGATTATCTTTTCGATAATTAAACAAGGCACCTCGAAGGTGCAACTATTTTTTAAGCTATTATGGATTAATTATGTAAAGATATATCGATCTGGACTGGACATACTTTTCTCAATCGTTTCCGAAACAGTGCCTAAGTGTTGAGTTGATGACTTCAAAAAGGTACGTTTCATCAGTAAGCACATTTTTAAAGCGGAAGAAGAGGAGAAGGTGTTTGTTTGTACACTTAAAAGAAGTGTGAGGAAAATGGAAAGCCGAGTTCTTTTGATGATTGACTAGTAACCTTTCCCTTGCTGAAATATTCGACTTCTTTGGCAATCGTACGTGAGGTATCAAAACCGTCATGTATCAATAGAGAAACAGCTAATAATCTAAATCAATCGTCAGTATATTGGTTACCAAAATAAATGCCTTGTAAAATTTAGTACGTTGGATTATAAACATTATTTGGTAATTAATGATATCCTGGTATGAAATACCTTGTGCCTTAGCTTTAAGACCAGTGTAAGATCTTCACACATTATGGAATGCTCAATAACCACATAAAACAATGGATCACTAGGACACTAGGACCCTACCCATTTTATTCTACATCGAGTTTTCCTATCCATGGATGCCACAGCACCAAGTAAAATAATTGTGGTATTTTAGACATTAAATACTTATTTGTTTCTATGCTTCTAAATAATGGAAATAAAAATAAAATAAATGATTTCAACACATTTAGCAAAAACTTTGATGTTCCCAGCAAAATTGAAGTTTGGCACTTGTTGCAAAATATCTTGCTTTTTCCTATCTTTAGAATAGGGACAGAATCATGTCATTATTTCATGACAATAGGTGTTGGCCGATCTGGTTCATCAGGAATTTGAGTAGATAGACCATATTTTATCATTGTAATGCTTACTATAATCATAAAAAAATAAAATATGCTGCAGCACCCTGTTTTCATTATTTCTACCTTTTATCGCTGAGTATAATGTTTGGAAACTTGTGACAAAACAACTTATGAACAATGCAGCATGATAATTAAGTAATCAGAAAAAAAAACAAAGGTGCCTGAGCACTCTGGGCAGGGTTCTAGTGCAAAACCTCCCATTTGTTTTGCAAGGGGAGTGTGAAAAATTATCTACACCAAGAACTTTTGATGTAGGAATGATCTCAATATTGTATTATTTGCTTTTACAAAAAAAAACAGTTTTCCACACAAATTCAACGTGGCTTACAGCGACATCTTGTAGTTTGGGATCGAACTACAGCTTGGCAAAAAAGTCTAGAAACGGAACAATTTTTTTTGATTGCTGGCAACATTTGAAAACTTATGACGTTTGATGTAAACAAAGTTCGCAAGTTTATCAAATTTATAATTGTGCCCTTAATGCGTGATTAAACTAACGTAAAGTGATAAAAAATGAATGAAACCATCCAAAGTTCTGGTAGAGAGATAATTTATAAGGTTTAAGTATAGGCGATGTTTGGCAGAAAAAGAAGCTAAAACCATTCTTACCGATCTCAACGATGTTTACCAAAGAACCGCTGATATGACAGGTATGAAACTGTTTGTTTTGTTGTTTTTAGATGAATTTCGTGTTAATTGATGAACCCCATTCTGTTTTGAATCGCTTGCATACGAAATAAGTGGAATTTAGAACAATAATCATCGAGCACATAGGTTATGTTTACATTTTGTCTGACATTACTTTGGTATAGCGCGCTAGATTAATGTTGATACTTAAGTGGCGTACTTTGCAATATGTAAATTTAAATAGGATTTCTACATAACTTTATTGTTGAATGTGATTTCAAGGTGATAACTATGTTTGTTATATCATTAGAATTAGAAATGTACCAAAAATGTATTATTTTTAATATATTATTTATTAACAATGTAAATTAATATTTCATATAAATCACATAGAATCTTGTAGAACATAAAATTGCCTCACATAATGTGGGATCATTTGACATCAAGGTATTTTGAAATAGCTACCTAATAATTTTATTTTCAATTCATCTAAAAAATTAATTGGAAATGTTTTAATTTTATCGTTCTAGGCAGCAGACTGACAGACCTTGACAATTCAGACAGACAGACAGCCTGTAACTGGTCTATTTGAAATAAAGGAATTTGTATTTATTTTAAAAAAAAAACTTAAGTATCAAAACCGTTTTCGTCGTACTATAAAGGGTTACAACATGCACGATTGTGGCGCCACCATTATTTTCACGACTTTTTTGCCAAGCTGTACCTATTCAGTGTAAAAAAATATTTTGTGTGTAGCGTACATACAATCCGATGTAACAGTAAAATAAATATATCTATAATGCTTGAGCTGTCAATTCTTCTCGATCGGTTTCGTTTTTGTTAGAATTTTGGTTTTTGTTTACAGTATTCATACCAATGTATACTAACCAAATTTTTTATCAGAGCGCTATTTATCTATATGTAGACACCGGCATTTTCAATCATGATAGTGATATTATATTTTAATTTCATTATTTAATAAAAATGAGTTTTTAAATGCCTTGGTATTAGTAGATTATTCGAATCGATTGAGTGGTCACAACTCTAGTGACGTCTACGAACGAACTGTCAAATACGTGACGCTCGGCGCTCCCCCTCTTTCCTCTTGACATTTTGTTCAGGACGAACGTTTATTTTTCGGCATCACACGTTTCGTGTCAAACGACTTAAAAGTAAGTGAAAATTCTAAAATATTACCGTGTTATTAATGTTTAGTGTATAAAGAATGTGTGGTAAAACGATAATTACCCGATGGTAGTGTATTATGTGAGATAAAGTTGGATTATGGTAATGCACGTCAGAATGCTCAAGGCGGCAATACCACTGTGTTTGCGAAGTTATTCATCAATTTTCGTGACCATTCTGAACAAAGAATGTGTCTTTCGCGACCATTCCCAGGTATTTCACTAGTCCCGAGGTTTCTGAACGCTGATTTCACTTTGTTCCGGACCATGTGTTAAAATTGTTTTTGTGAATATTCTGTGTGAATTTACTTTTTAACAAGTGTTTGTGTATCCCGCTCATAATTAACGGTATTGAACACGTGCCAGATCCGAATCCTGTATCAAAATGGTTTCAAACTAATGTTCCACTACATAATGTTTTTTTTTTAACCTCAAAACATAACCATATCTTGCTGTGTTGTTATCTCTTCTGTTAAAATAAACAGTGAGCGTTCATGCATGCTGTTTTCCCTCCCTAATTATCTGTTAACTCGGCAGACAACTCAAAAATGCTCTCTGTGTTAATAAACAACCCATGCTTAGGGAAAGTGTTCTATGGAAACTAGATACAGAAATGTAACCTTACCTATGTATTCTACAGCTCCTAAACTTAAACGTAAGCTTTGAAAAATCCTAATAACTCGAAACCAGTAGTACTAGTACCAGGTCATACTTAAAACAATTCATATGTTATCAGTCTTTCCTGTTGTCAATGTTTACTAATCTTTTATTCAATTACTTTCAGAATGCGTTACGTGGCCGCGTATTTACTGGCTGTGCTCGGCGGCAAGGTGTCCCCGGCAGCAGCGGACGTGGAGAAGATCCTCAGCTCAGTTGGTATTGAGGCTGTCGGAGAGAAGCTGAAGAAGGTTATCTCTGAGCTCAATGGCAAGAGCGTTGAGGAGCTGATTGAGCAGGGTAAGACTTGGCTATTCATTTTATATAACTTTTGAGCATGTGTATTCTAGTGTAATGGTTACCCCTGTTAAACAGAATGGAAGAGACGAATGTGTTGCGCTGACTCCAAGTACCGACAGACAGGAAGAGAATGACTTGTGCATGAATAGTTTCATAAAGAAGACTCTTCTTGGAAACTATAAACCTGTGTCAATTCTTTTAACTGGAATTATTCCTGACTTCACTATAATTTGTGGTGAACTCAACAGTCATTCAAATAAGTGCTGCAACAACCCTTTACAGCAAAGAACGCTTGGAATATTTAAGCTGCTTACTGGATGATGCCTTACCTTTATTGAGATCTACCGAAAATTTAATCATTAATGTTATTTGGTTTGTTGTCCAGGTCGCGAGAAGCTGTCGTCCATGCCAGCTGGAGGCGCCGCCCCGGCCGCCGCCGGTGGAGCCGCGCCCGCTGCTGCCGCCGCTGAAGAGAAGAAAGGTATGTCTCCCTGCTACTTACTTGATACATGAGTTAAACGGTACTTGTAGAAAATATTTATAAATAGTTGTCCTTGACTAACCATCTGGATGAACTGTTCCTGTATTGCTGTACAGATATTGAGAACATAATTATGATTTCTGAAAAATATTACATCTTCATTTTGTATGAAAAGAATAGACAAGCAAATAACTTTATCTAAAATCTCTTATGTTAATCTTTTATTTATTAGAATACTGAAACTACAAGTACATAATATTCTTTATTACCATGATGAATAACTACACACCATCTTTCGACTGAAAGCCTTTGCTGCTAACTTACCTTCACTGAAATCCCCCCCACACTTCACTACCACCCCCATCTTCTGTACCCTGCTAACTCTTGCCTTATCTATTTACAGAAGAGAAAGAGACCAAGAAGGAAGAGTCTGAATCAGAAGATGAGGACATGGGCTTCGGTCTGTTTGACTAAATACACTCCGCAGGTGAGTTTCAAATATTATATTTGTGTTTTTAGGTGTACATATTTATTAGTGTGGCCAATACTTTGGATGACAGGTCTTAAAATATATTTTGTAATAATATTAGAACACAAGATGTTTTCTTCAAACAGTTTTAAGCAACAAGTTACTTATTGCACCATAGGAGGTTTTATAAGCAAGAAGTGTTTACAACAGTTGTGTAGTGTAGTTCTAAATGCATAGGCACTGTTTTCAAGTTAATTTTGAAACAAAAACTTGTTGATATAAAGTTTAAAATACTAGTCTTTGATATTTGAGTTGCTACTATTTCTAGAATTCATTGGTTAAGAGTTGAACATAACTTAGATCATTTTGACATAATGACTTTATTGTTATCAGTAAGTTTAAAATACCACCAAAAAAAATAGTCTTCCTAGTATTTTGTTTTCATGATAATTTCAAATAACACCATCTTTCGACTGAAAGCCTTTGATGCTACTTACCCTAACTGATGCAAACCATAAAACAAACATTCAAACCTTGTTACAGCTAACATAGACAATAATGTTGTTTTTTCTTCATTGTTTCAGTTTGCGCGGCGCTGGTCGTTATTCCATTTTCTATGGTGTAAGCGTAAAATGTCAGCATTTATGTTTCTATGAAATATATTGCTAATAAACGTTCATGGTTTTTTTTTTTATTTTGTTGTTAAATGTTACCTGTTTCTATCTATTATGAAATCTTGTGTCGCGGTGTTTGTTACCAAACTCCTCCGAAACGGCTGAACCGATTTGTATGATGTGTGCGTATTGGGTAGGTGGGAGAATCGGCCAACATCTATTTTTGATACCCCTTAAACCAGCTATACTCAACCTGCGGCCCGCGGGCCGCATTTAGCCCTACGGGACTTAATGATTGGCCCACCTGAAGTTGAAGTTGGCTTCAGTTCTAATAGTCATTAATCAGAGCTATTTGATGAGTTTATCTAACGACATCAACCTAGAAGTTCTGTTTAAAGAAAAAAGGGAAGACTGGGAATTGTGAATTTTAAAAAGTGTTCACAGTATCCAAAGTCTTGATAAATTTCTTTCTTAAAACTTAGTTATTGTTTGTGAAAGCTCTTGGAAAATTTGGTCTATATCGCATGTGTCTTTTCAGCCACCTTTTCTTTTGTTATTAATAACACTAATAAATCGTAAATTTTCAATTACGTTTTTAATTAACACTTAAATAATTGTCGCTTGGGGCCCGCAACACCATGACTGAAACGTGTTTGTGATATAATAAAAAGGTTGAGTATGGCTGCCTTAACCACTATGCCCGACAAGATTTTGACACATGACACATCAGCTGATTCGGCGGGATGATTAGAATTGGACGTAGTTATGCAAAAATGTTTCATTCCACAGTAAGTTGAGTTTGAGATAAAAGCATTAACGCGTTTCAATGGTATTCTTTTTTATTCTAACTAGTAAAGGTCAATACTAAAGGTTTTATTATTGAATTATACTGTGTTTAGATAACAATACGTTTAATTTTAGGCTATTCACTTTACAATAAGAAATAAAAAAAATATTGGTATTGGAACATTTTAACATAATTAATATTTACATGAACATAGCTTCAAATTTTTTTTGCACAAACGTTCCAGGTACTTTTTATCCATCTGTACCTTAATTTATGATCTAAATTTTAAAATATGTTAAACCTTAATAAATATGTTAAACCTGAACAACAAATAAAAGAATAATAATTGCTTATAATTTTTTTTATTACTAGGTCACAATTCAAAAATCAGTATAAAATCTTGTGCTATTGGGGAGGCCTACGTCCAGCAGTGGACTGCTATAGGCTGATGATGATGATGATAAATTAATTGTTCAAAAATCGAACTGGCCACCACGAGATAGAATATAATTAAAAGAAAAATAGAACACAAATTAAAAATAGGCGCGAATACTGTCAATTGCTTTGCTTTGTTCATTGTTATACAACAAATTACTTAAAATATTGCAAATTCTCACAAAAATGTCGAGTGACGATAGTGATTTGACTCCGGAGTACTTGATTCTAGTACTACTGGTTTTATTGTCTCGTAGATAGTGTGAAAAGTAGAGTATTCACCTCGGGGATAAAGGTGCCTTCGTCTTGGGCGACCTTGATTCCCACGCTGCACTCAGGATTCTTGTCTTAACTCCCTCGCTTTGCTCATTCTAGTACTACTGGTTTTATTGTCTCGTAGATAGTGTGAAAAGTAGAGTATTCACCTCGGGGATAAAGGTGCCTTCGTCTTGGGCGACCTTGATTCCCACGCTGCACTCAGGATTCTTGTCTTAACTCCCTCGCTTTGCTCGGGAGTTAACTCTAAACTCCCTCGCTCCACTCGGGAGTTAACGCTATGATCCTTCGTTTTGCTCGGGATTCAATACGGCGCCCCCTACATAAGACACTGCTTTATCATCTTGGTGCATAATCTACTATTAAAGTGTCATTTGAGTTCAGAAGTGCTTTCAACGTGAGAACTATTTTTATGTTGCGGTTCCAACAGTGGGCCTTAGTTTAGTTTGAATATATTTAATAAGGCACGATCACCATCATCATCATCAGCCTGTATTCGTCTACTGCTGGACATAGGCCTCTCCCATGACACGCCACTGAGCACGATCCTCGGCCACTCTCATCCAGCTCTTGCCAGCCGCCTTGCGAAGATCATCGCTCCACCGAGTCTGAGGACGTCCTACGCTACGTTTACCGATCCGTGGTCTCCACTCAAGAACTCGTCTACCCCAACGGTTATCGGTTCTTTGGGTTATATGGCCGGCCCACTGCCACTTCAGCGTGCTTATGCGGTGGGCTATGTCGATAACCTTGGTTCTCTGTCGGATCACCTCGTTGCGAACTCGATCTTTCAGAGAAACCCCGAGCATAGCCCTTTCCATAGCACGTTGAGTGACTTTAAATTTGTGGACCAACCCTACCGTGAGTGTCCATGTTTCGGCACCGTACGATATGACGGGTAGGACGCAGTGATTATAGACTCTCGTCTTTAGACTCTGTGGAATTGGCGATGTGAAGACTCGACGCAGTTTCCCATACGCTGCCCAGCCCAGCTGTATTCTTCTGTTGGCCTCTTTCTCGAAGTTGTTTTTACCCAACTGCATAGTTTGCCCGAGGTAAACATACTCCTTAACAACCTCGAGAATACTGCCTTGAACTGCAATTGGTTCCGGACTGACATGTTCATTGAACATAACCTTGGTTTTATCCAGGTTCATACGGAGACCAATGCGTAGAGAAGAATCAACTAGGCAATTCAGCATATGTTGCAAATCTTGCAGCGTTTCCGCCATGATGACGATATCATCTGCAAAACGTAAGTGTGAGAGGTACTCGCCCCTTCCAGTCCAGCGTGTTGAATATATCCTGTTGAGCTTTTCTTTTGATGCCTCATGATCTACACTATCATTAAAAGACGAACAAGAGGTTGTCGACTCATCTATATGTATTACTTTGCTATGTGAGACATAATCCGGATCTCGAACGCTGTCATCACTATCACAATAGTCAGGTGCATCTATGTGTTTTGAAATATCATTATTTTCGTTAATTGGTTCATACTCAGCTAATATATTAAATAGTTGTTGCGTTTCTGGTGACATTGGTCGAAGAGGTGATGATAATGGCGTATTATGGATAATTGTAAACAAAAGACGACGGAAACTACCTCTTCCACGACGTTTGTTTCAATAATGATGGTTGCGAACTCAATTTCAAATAAGATTCAATGTCAAAAAGAAAATACTCCGCCTCGCTTGCACCAGTAAAAAGTTATTGAAAGATGCGTTCCCGGTTGTGCATAACTTCGAATTAATGTCATTATTATTCTTTTCTTTTGTCTATGTTATTAAAAGTTTCAAGTAATATTTTATTGGTAAATAACTACAAAGAAAATAAACTTTTTCTTAACGTGTTATAAATATTTATTTTTAGTGGTTTTGTATGCAAAGAGTTAATTATGAAGCTAATTAAAGTGTGTTAAAAATGAACCCATTAAAGTTGTAACTTTTTTTTTTTCAAAACACTTTTTTTATTTAGGTACATAATAGTACAAAATTCATGAAACCTTTTAAGTTTTCAAATTATGTTATTAAGGTCTGAAACATAACGTACCACACATTATGGATCGTTTATGCCTCGCTATTGTAATTTTGCAAAAACGTTCCAAATATAAATGGAACATTTGTTACAAAATAAAATGGTTTAACATGGTTTTGCTAAAACGTTACAAGATTGTTGTGGCGTTTTAATAAAATAAATATACTGTTTCATAAATCATTAAATGTTCCTGTCCTCATAGTACGTTCTAGTTAATTTACACAAGTTATTATTTGATAAAGGTTGTGGGTTGGAACGTAAGTGAAAAAAAATATTTTCTGATATAAGATTTAAAACTTGAAACCTTTTTGCTAATCTGACGCTAAATGTCATAAAAGGTAGTTTGATGACATTATCTCGATTTCGGGTGACTTGTGGGTTGGAACGTTTCTGCATAACTACGTCCAATTGTCATGAAATTCACGAAATTTTCATCAACTTTCAGCATTCAATTTAATTGTGAAAAATATGTCATGGGATCTGTTTAATACGATAAACTTGATGTTAATATCTCCAATATCGTGTTGAAGTCGCTAAAATGGAGTCAATATATATTGCGAAATATGTGTAAAATACATATTACTAAACCCTTCCTAAAAGTAGGTACCTTTGATGCGCTGGAAATAATGTACATAGGCAAGCTTCTCGTTTGCTAAAAGAATTCGAAAAGTCAAAATAAAAACAGTAACATTCTATCTGTGTTCTTATTTTTGCCATTATTCATACACAATTTCATATAAAAACACAATCAAAGTCTTGACAAATATTACTAAAAACTATGTTCTAAAATAACACTTCTTAGTGCTGACCGAAAACCCGGGTTTCATAATTACGATTAATAAGTTGCATTCAGCCTAATCGATAATCGTAATTAAATCGAGTTTGGAAAAAAGAGTTGAGACTGAATAAAAACTCATTGGTATAATTTCAAATAATTATTTAATTTACAAATAGGTCATATAATACTATCTTTTTCATTAAGTAATTATTAGATCGAAAACAGCTTATAATTAATTAATGAACGTTGACTTCAAGAGAAGGAGATTTATTACTAATAAGAACAACAGAAGTCTGTAAACCCAAAAAAAAACCAAGTCAACATTTTGATGATTTTCTTTCTTTGAGAAACTTATAGGAGAAACTTTCCGTTGAACTATCTGCGTGAAATATAACAAGAAATGAAGTCTCAAAGTTCAAGCAAATTAAAACAACAGAATATGGAATGATTTTCAAATTTAAGCACAGACAGCACCGCTTAATTCGCGCTACGCTAGTAATATAGTTCAATGAATTCGCGCCGATTCTTTTCTTTTTCAAAATTTAAATTAAGAATGCGCTCGCAATTTTAAGTATTTTAATTTTATTAGATATTTAACTTATTACGAATTTTGCTGTGTAATGTCTGATGTTTGGAAGAATGACCAGGAATCTTGGAAGGAATAGTAAAATAATTATTTTGATCCATCAAAGATAAATTAAATTTATTTTTCCAAGATTTTGTATCGTTTGGCCCGAAAGTATGAAAGCCAGTCTTACCAAGGGGTATCCTGCTACCCGATACTAACTGGTTTGAGGAGGTCAGATAGGCAGTCGCAGGTCGTTCCATTTAAAATACGGGTATGCAGCTGCATCCAGGTAGACTGGAAGCCAACCTCAACAAAGTTGGGAAGACGCTAGGCAGACAGATGATGATGATGGTTGACAATCGGCAATTCATAAGCCGTTTCAAGGAAAATTAGTTTATTCTTTCAAAACGGTTCACTGAACAGTCTAAAAAGGTTTTTTTTTTTATATCTGCCAATTTCAGGTTATCCATCATAGGCCGTGAGCAGTCACTTGAGTAAAGCTATGCACAGCAATGGATATGAACCAGAACCATCAGGACATGAGTCTTTTAAAAGTTTTTGGAGTTGTTATACCCAAGCTTATCTAAGTAGTATCAAAAAATACTATCGATTGAAAGTATTGGTCGGAGAACGCAAAAGATAAACAAAATTGGAAAGTCATGGGCATGCCTTTAACCAGCAGTGGGACAGACCAGGCTGATAAAAGAGTAAATACCCATTAACCAACCAAACCTCCTAACCACCATCATCTGCCTAGCCTTTTTCCAAACTATCTTGGGGTCGGCTTTCAGTCTAACCGGATGCAGCTGAGTACCAGTATTTTACATGAAGCGACTGCCTATCTGACCTCCACAACCCAGTAACTGTGTAATACGATACCCCTTGGTAAGAATGGATGTCAGACTTTTTGGCTTCTGACTACTCGTAACGACTCTCAAAGATCTACAAATGACAGCCGGGACCAACGGCTTAACTTGCTTTCCGAGGCACGGAGAAAACTCGGTATGTAATTATGGAGACCCATCCACGGAACAACCACAGCAAGCACGGCCTCGACCGGGTCGACCTTAAAGATCGACCCGGTCGGTTGTTATTATTTTGCCACGAACCCAACCTCCTAACCATAAATAAATATAACCACACCTCCTAACCAATAATCAAACTATATAATTCTTTTTTACTATGCCTACCGAGATCCTCGGCATTCTACCAACCTTCGGATAGTTCAAAACAAAATTCACAATAAATTATCTGTAATAGTAAATTTAAACACCTACAATATAAATTGGAACAGAGAACGAATTCCTAATTTAAATTTTGAAATGGAAAAAAAATCGGCGCGAATTTAGTCATAATATCAGTCTGTGCTGTTTATTGTTGGGTCGGAATGTACGAAAAACAATTAAGATTAGCATTATGAAAGCTTAAAAAAATATTATAATAAATATGTATTGTATTTTACTCTTAAAATAAATTTATTTTAATTTTCATTAATCGATTTCTTAAATTCTTTAATTTAATTACTCGAGTTAATCGTTGTTTTCAAAAATATAATCGATTGGAATAATCGCTTTCACACATCACAATAATTTAAAAAAAAAAACAAATGGTCGTCTATTTCAAATACAAATTAAGTGGTGGTAATGAATATTACGTGTTATTGGTCCTGTTTTAGTAAATAACGCTAAGATCTGGGCATTTTCATGTGGTTTATAATATTTGGAATGATATTTGTCATAATTGTTATCGGATCTATACGCGTGTGTGCGTTATATGTGAAATATAAAAATGTAAACACGCACGATTGGCGCGAAACTTCGACTTTAGATATGAAAATTCATCATTACCACTGCTTATTTAAATTGAACTATGGATGAATTCGCACCATAATTAAATGACGGAGGATTATTGTCTATATAGTGGAGCTCGAATGTTCGAAAACCACATTTTTTATGATTTTTAGCCTCGACCGGCACTGCCGTCAAAATGGCGGTGACCATATTTTATGCACTTGAATTTTATAAGGGTAAATTAAGAAACTTGGGCGCTAAATACAAAAGTTTTAATGGCGTTGATATATGAGATTTTTATCCAACTCTCTTAATTAACGCACACTCATAGTATTTGATAATCAGAATATTAAATAAATACATAAATAATGAGGACGACGAATGACTTAATTGCTAGCCCCTTTCGGGGCCGATACCAAGCCAGCGGAGGTATGAGCTTCGAGCCCCTTCGGGGGCCCGTACCGAACTATATGGTTAAACCCATCAAAATTTCCACGCGAATGAAGTCGCGAGCAGCAGCTAGTAATTCATAATGTTTGATTTATTTAATTTAGGAAGTGGAAGCTGCTGCCACTGTTAATAATTAAAGATTCGAGACTGACTGTCCGTCGGTTTTTTTTCTGGGTTGGTTAGTTCTCAGTTTTTTATTGCACTGCTGGTTTTAATCTGTTACGTCTGGGGGTAATTAATAAATTAAAGATGGGTTTTATAAATAATACCTATTTTTTATTTCTGATAAATGGCCACTGGACTATAACAAATGAAAACACTACAAAATAATTCCTTATTAGCTGTTCTTAGTAATAAAGTTGCTCAAAAGATGGCGCTGATTTAAAAAACGTATTTACACCAAATAATATACAGTAAGCTGCTAATCAATATCAAGTTTCTTGAAGGACCCTTCTACACTTCCAAAAATGTCTGAGATGGTCTTTGGCTTCCCTGGTCGCTTTGCTTCAATCACTCGTTTCTTGTTCTCTTTCACGAAGAAATCTTTGTTAGCTCTTAACCTTGCCAGCATTTCATCTGAAAGAGATAAAAAATACATTATTCTGTTCTTCATAATACTTTCTTTGGGTTTTCGAAGAGTTCTTGTCGATATTAGGTTGGCACAAAAGTCTTTGAAAGGAAACATTTAAATAACAAAATTATTGTCCTTAAGAAAAAGCAGGTTTACATTAGGATAAAAGGACCCATCTTTTTCTTAATGATAACTGCTGCCGCTGACCACCTGAGCCAAAAATCTAGATACAATTACTTTACATGAAAGGAGGTATTTCATAAACGTGTAAAATTGACAAGCAACTTATAAATGAAAATGTTCTCAATACCTCTGCATTGATCAAAGCTCTTGAACTCCCCGCCCGCCTCCTTAGGGAGCCCCGCTATCGGCACGAACTTGTCCAAGGTTGTCGCGAAAGATGAAATCGCGATGTTCCAAACTTATAAGTGTAAATATTTAATTACACAACACTAATAAGATAGCAACACTAAATCAGTATGAGCAACCTGACGACGCAAACTCACGCCATTCTTTTTGCCGCCTTTTGCCATCACATAGTTTGGCTAGCAGCTAACTTAAATTAAGTAAATTCAGTGCAAGAAGAGTATATGGAGATTCTTGTCATCCTTGAGGCGCGCCACCTCGAAAGCTAAGTACCTAGATATTAACTTTCTGTTTATGTACGGTTTAGAGATTTGATATGTTCAATAATGTTCTATGAAATTATGTTTACCAGCTTGAATAACTTATACCTAATTAAAACACCTGAAGTGATGGTCGGGCCTTAAGCCGCGGTCCTAGTTTGATAAGATGTTTCATAATCGCTAGTTTAATAAGATGTTTCATAATCACGGCTTAAGGTGTAACTACGACCCTCACGCGCAATAAGTCTGGCCGGACACGCGCACTGGGTTTGTGAGAAAGTCCAAGGGCCAACTTCTCTTGCAAACCTTATAACATAATCCCCACAGGCCCAAGTAAGCGTCGACGGGCGCTAGTGTCGACGGACGCTATAAATGTTGAGGGGGACATTCCAGACGTGAAGGCTGCAAGCCGTATCAGTCTGGAATGTGTGCTTCTGCAAATGAGGTTAATCCGAAATTTGATTAGCACAAAGGTGTTCGTTCCAGATGCGGAGGCTATATGCTAAATATGAGCCGAACCAGTCTGGAACACTTGATATAACGGAGGAAGTGAAACTCCAGAATCCGTTTGACACGTAGGTGTCCTAAATGATAAAACGATGAAATATAACCTGCTTGCGAGAAAGCAGAGACAATTATTATATTAATCATAAACAGATAGGTAATAGGTACCAACCCAGAGATTCATGGGTACATAATTTTACAGGTGTCCTAGCCGGACCTGAGGAAATGGATAAACTAATGGTCGACCTGATGATAACCACTTCGGTGCCTTTGAGGACCGAAGCATAAGAGACTGGATTGAGAGACGCTCCTTATCGGTGTGTGATCCGTATCTGTGAGTATCTCAAACGTTTCGTGGGGGCGTGGGTTTCTCTTCACATCAAAGCGAAGCAGTAAAATCCTATAATATTAAAATAAAATAAGTCACATTGTAGTCTAGAACATAACCAGAATATAACATGGGAAAGAAGAGAAATACGCGCCGTCGCGACATGGTGGAGATGCTGGGATATGAAAACATTCCAAAAAGTATCCCAAGGCATAAAATCAATCCAGACTCTTATCTTGGTATATTGTAAACATTGAGTATAAATCAGGTTGTCAGCGACCTCTATATAATCTGATTGGAACTAATG
Source organism: Cerastis leucographa (assembly GCA_963082945.1). NCBI lineage: Eukaryota > Metazoa > Arthropoda > Insecta > Lepidoptera > Noctuidae > Cerastis > Cerastis leucographa. Next base: position 922,546 of record OY720365.1, read on the forward strand.
TTCAATAAGCAGATGTCCATAAAATTCACCTAAAGGCGCCAAAATTCGAACGTTACGTTAATGATGAGTAAACGTTCATTTATCTAAGTATAATGAGATAAATGGCAGGATGATATGAAAGATTATCGAAGTTACTGCAAATTGAATAAGTATATAACATGTGTACGTGTAATGTGCAATGTTATGAGCTAGTTAAATATTCAACTTTGAATTTGGCGCGAATACGATATGAGTGTCGTATTGGCAAATTCGAAAAATGATTTACGCTTTCCTTAACCGGAAGTAAGAAATAATAGGCGTTATGAAAGCTCAAATGAATGTAATATTATCCTACTTTTAAAGAGTTAAATTTTGTAAATCTAATACAAGTCAAGTAAAATTCAAAATAAAATGACTGAATGACATAATAATCACTTTTACACTAAACGGTTGACAAGATTCCGATATTCACGAATTATGAAATTCGAACGGAATAGAAAATAAAATACGCTGCGTTCGAAATGGCGAACAAACCGCGGCGATTCAGGTGTTCATACTGAACGTTCTGTGTACTGAACTTCGAAAAGTGAAACTTAGTTCGTTGAATTCTTTTACAAGAATAAAACCACAAAAGGGGAAAAGTGATTTTGTTAGAAACCTGTTACGAATTGTATATTTAGTAAACGTGATTCGATCAACTGTGAAAGATGCTCATAATCTAAATACGAAGTTCACAACTTGTTTTGGTTGAAATAACCCCAGTGGAAGTTATACCTAAGTACCTATAAAGTGCAGGAAAGGAAGCATATCATAACCTAGGAGTGATTAAGAAGATCATCAGGTAAAATATTTTATGATTTACAAGCTATAAAACCACTTTTAAGTCTCCGACTGGGGAGCAAAGTCGACACGATAGTTCAACAATTGACAACAGCCACTGTGGTCGTCGTTCACAAATGAAGGGGTCACTAAATAGATGACCCAGGCTAATATTCAGTGCCACGGAGTCACGTCACTATGTGCCCACTCATTATTTAAAATTGCATTTTACCTAATGTGTACTTTGGTAAAGTTGTAATATGTACCTAACCACCAGGTGTTAAAATTTACCTAGAGATAGTATTACTAGGTATGAGTTTGCATAAAACTGTTTATTTATGCCTAATACTCTCCAAACAGATGGACAAATGAAGGCAGATGTGCGTTGCTGATACTGCATATCTAACATCTTATGTGTAGATCACTACTATTAAAACAAAAGTACATCAACATTCACTGTAAGTTCATCTTACCTGTTACTTTGAAAACTGAGCATAAAATTGATATATTCCTATAAAAACTAAAATAAAATATTAATAAATCATGCTGGCAGAGGAAATTGGGTTGTATAGTTTAACTTGTGTCTGAACTTCTGTAATGTTATACATGTCGTCCCTAACTGACTGCATCGTTTCATGTAGCTACTAAAGTGTACTATGTTGGTGTAGGTAAAACCTAACATCATTTGTGGATGCATACACAAACGGTGTTGGTACCTCACTTGTTTATTAATAAGTAATGAAATAACATAAAATTCTTTAGCAATGTTTTATAAGGAGTCAAGAGGGGATAATTGTATGACATAGAAATTATTTAAATAAAATTCATACTAATGAAACAAACCAGTTTTACCCGTCAGTCAGTGAGGATAATATCTGGTAACGTTAGAAATATATCTGAATAAATACTGATTTAATACTAAAACCTCTTAAGTACAAAAGAATTTTCCTTGCACACATAGTTCAATGGTTGAGTTTATCATGCTGAATGTAGTATCCTATATACACATAGTAGAATATTCCTTGCTTTTAACTTGGAATTTTTTTTGTTATACAGGGTGTATATAAAACTTTCCTGTTTTATACAGGGTGTTAATAAAATATTATTCCATTATATGCCAGGTGTTAAGAAAACTCTTTATTCTTACGAAATATTGGAAAACTATTGGTCATACAGGGTGTTACCAAATTTTTATTTGGAATTTTTTTTTTTTCTCTAATACTACGTAACTTAGAAATCTAACGATACAGGATGTAAATCCTTAACGTATGATATACAGCGTATAAAATTATTAAATATTATTTCAGAATTCCAAAATGGAACAAATTCTTATAAGACGACTTGAGTCTATATCAAGTGCTATCTCTAACCTAACTGAAGAAGCTCTCACCTATAAAGATAAAGTTAATAAAGAATACTCTGAAAATTTAGAAATAGTGCTAGGTAAGCTAAATGTAGCGGTGAAAAGGTTCGGAACTGAGTTAAACAATAGTCTATCAATAAACGAAATGCAATCTTTTGTGGAAGAAGTCACTTCCTATAGTGAAGTACAGCTACGCGGTGAGGAGGTACTTACAGAAATGAATATCAAACTGGAAAGGATAAAAGAAAACTCTGCACCAACTGTATTACCGGGTAGGAATACTGCACTAATGGGGAAATTACCCAAGTTAAGTTTGCCAGAATTTTCCGGAGACATTCTGGAATGGCGTCAATTTTGGGACCAATTCTGCTCCAACGTAGGAAATAGAGACCTATCAGAGGTAGACAAACTTTTATACCTTAAAGGTTCTTTAAAAGGCGAAGCAAAAAGGGTCATCGATGGGCTCGAGACCACTAATAAGAATTATGAAATAGCTGTTTCTCTACTGAAAAATAGATATGGTAAAGAAAATCACATCATAGACGCTGATCAATGATCAATGCGATGTTGTTAAAACTGTGAAAGAGAGGAAAGACAAATTAATCGATAACTGTTTTGTTTGCCTAAAGAAAGGTCATCAAAAAAGAAATTGTAAAAGCTTAATTCATTGTGCATACTGTAACAAAATTAACCACCATAACAGAGTACCTTGTTATAAGAATTGCATTAATAAAACCGAGGATGTCAAGATGTTACACGTCAACTCTATAAGCTCCACCGTATTACAACAGCAATAGTTAAGGCTCTACGTAAAGACGATGATTCTGATGGAACGGTCTGTCGAGTACTGTTGGACTCGGGTAGTCAACGTACTTACATAACGCGAGAAGTAGCTTCAAAATTGAACCTTCCTATCGAAGAGGAAAGCACCTTATCAGTTTTCACGTTTGGATCGCAAACTCCCCAAGTAATAGAAAGCCCCGTAGTCAGGTTACAGATACGTACAAGGACAAATTATACTTTACAAATAGAAGCAAACGTTGTTCCTCATATTTCACATGGAGTTCCTTTCCCTGGTATTGACATAGGTAAATACAAAGATGATCTGATTTTGGCTGACGACGGCTCATTGTCACCCACAATAGACATATTGATCGGCAATGACTTCTACTTTTCATTCATCCTTGAAGACAGAATTCAACTGGAAAGTAACTTATTCTTGATTGACTCTAAATTCGGTTATTTACTGACTGGAAAAACTAATACAAAAACCACGGACACATTGTCAGTATTAACTTACTTTCAAGGAGTAGAAAACAAATTGACACCACCGGATCTCCCGTTATACAATGAAAACCTCAAATGCTTATGGGAACTAGAATCCATTGGAATATGCGATTCGCCAAAATTGACTAGAGACGAACAAGTAATCAACCAATTCAATGATACCATAAAACTAGTAAAGGATAGATACACAGTTAGTTGGCCATGGACAGATTACCCACCTAATTTAGAAACTAATTACGGTCTAGCCAAAGGCAGACTAGTCAACTTACTCAAACGATTAGATTCCGATTCACTAACAGCGTACGATAATACATTGAAAGAACAACTAGCAAAAGAAATAATTGAAAATGTACCAGACGATGAAAGGAGAATCGAAGATATGGATCATCCTATACACTACCTGCCGCACCACGGTGTTATTCATCCAGGCAAGCCAACTCGCATAGTCTACGACGCCTCGGCAAAGACCAAACATAGCAAAAGTTTAAATGAATGTTTACATTGCGGTCCACTTATGCTAGAAGACTTAACCGGAATGTTGTTAAGGTTTAGGTCACATCAGATAGGAATAACAGCAGACGTAGAAAAGGCTTTTCTACAGATAGCATTACACGAAAAGGACAAAGACGTAACTCGATTCTTATGGTTGAAAGACATAAAAAGGGCGGCCACGGAAGATAACATTCTGCACTTACGATTCTGTCGGGTACCGTTTGGAGTGATATCGAGTCCATTTCTTCTAAATGCTACTTTGAAACATCATCTGCTGCGTTCCAATGAGGAAAGTCTAAAAAGCATAGTAAATGACATCTACGTCGATAACCTTGTCACAGGAGCAGAATCTGTACAAGAAGCAACAGCAATGTACGAGTCGTGCAAGATCACATTTGAAGAGATTTCAATGAATCTTCGAGAATGGAGTTCGAATTCCAAACAATTCTCCGAGAACATTTCTTCATCAGATGTCTGCAGAGATGTAGAAGTTAAAGTATTAGGTCTGAATTGGAACACAGACGAAGATACGATCAGATTGAGACCAAGAAAGACTAAAGAGGCCACCACCAAGAGAGAAATACTTAAAAACATAGCATCGGTTTACGATCCATGTGGATATGCCGCACCAGATTTATCACCAGCAAAACTTTTATTACAAAATCTGTGGATACATAAATTCAAATGGGATACCCCATTACCAGAAAAATTGACCAATGAGTGGCAAATCATTAGAGAACAGTTAGAAGAAACCAAAAACATTATTTTACCAAGGAAATATTTCGAACAAAATGGTGGTGACAATATTCAACTGCACGTTTTCACAGATGCATCAACCAAAGCATATGCTGCAGTTGTATACATTTCTAATGGAAAAGAATTGAATTTTGTAATAGGAAAATCACGGTTAGTACCCATCAAGGATCAAGACAATTTAAAAATCCTAAGACTTGAACTATTAGGTGTTTTAATAGGTAGTCGGTTGCTGAAGTACGTAACCAAGTTCCTAAAATTTGAATTTAGAGAAAATATTATATGGACAGATAGTCAAATAGTGATTGATTGGTATTGCAGCAACAAACTACTACCACCATTAGTTGCAAGGAGGATAGAAGAAATAAAGGGAAATACACCAGCTACAATAAGATATATTCCAACAGGGTTAAATCCAGCAGACGTGGCTACTAGACCCACAAGTTCTAAGGAAGACAAGCAGATATGGTTATCCGGACCAAGTTTTCTACTGGGAGACTCCAGAACTTGGCCGAAAGGTTGTAGAACCGAAATTTCTTTACTTAACGAAACTGAAGTCACTGTAAATCCCACATGTTCTTCTGCTGAACAAGACTTTTCTTTTCCTGTTGGGGAGGATCTCACGAGTGGAGAAAAGGTCTTAAAAGAGCAGGAACCCAGAAATCAGTTAGATGAGGAATCAGGAAACAACTCCACAGATAACTGTGAGGACAATACACTATCACAAACACATAGGATTAAAAGGATTCAAAAGGAACATTTCCCTGAGGAAGTAGAGGGTAAACATACTAGTTTACAACGAAACTTAGGCGTATTCACCGACATAGACGGTATCCTACGTTGCAAAGGAAGATTACAAAACGCTGATTGGTCTTATGACAAAAGATATCCAATATTAATTCCAAAGGATTGTGATTTCACTAACACAATGATCCTAGAAACACATAAGAAAAACTATCATGTAGGAGTCAACCACACTTTAAGTTTGATCAGATTATCGTACTGGATTCCTCAAGGAAGAAGCCAAGTAAAGAAAATATTAGGAAAATGCACAAATTGTGTCAAACATGGAGGAGGTCCATTCAAATTACCAACCAGTCCAGCGCTTCCTAAGGAAAGAGTAAACTATAGTTCACCTTTTACGTATACCGGAATAGATTATTTGGGTCCTCTTCAAGTAAAGACAAATAATAAATTAGAAAAAAGATGGATATGTCTGTATACATGTCTAGCAGTACGGGCTATACACTTGGAAGTAGTTAAGGATCTTACGGCTGAGGAATGTCTCTTAGCACTAAGAAGATTTATATCTTGCAGAGGAATACCAACACGAATAGTTTCAGATAACGCACTACAATTTAAATTAACTGCAGAAATACTGTCAAGCAACTATTGCATCACTAATAAAATAGAATGGAAATTCATACCACAGTTAGCACCGTGGCATGGAGGATTCTATGAACGACTTGTTGGACTAATTAAACACTGTCTCAAGAGAACTCTGACGAAAAGTTTACTATCAGATAATCAACTAAGTACAATCATAAAAGAAATAGAATCAGTATTAAACACACGCCCACTGACGTGTGTAGGTTTTGAAATAGAAGATATTCTCAAACCTTCAGATTTTCTAACCTTGAGTAAATGCATCGAGACAACACCTTCAGATGCAGAATTTCCACAAGAAGCACAGTAACAAAACAGAATCTAGTGGAAGGTTGGAAACGTGGACAGAACATGCTGAAAGAGTTTAAAAGAATGTTCATCGATCAGTATCTACCAAGTCTAAGGGAGAGATATCGACACTCTCCCAAAGAACCAAGGATAACAAAATTAAAAATTCCAAAACTGGGAGATATCGTCCAGATTAAAGGAGATACGAAGAACCGAGAGAACTGGAAAGTCGGAAAAATTATATCTTTGTTGAAAGGAGCCGACGGTCAACGAGAGTGGACGCGAGACTTGATGGAACACATATAGCTTCTGTCGCCGTCGGGAGTGTCGCGAAAGATGAAATCGCGATGTTCCAAACTTATAAGTGTAAATATTTAATTACACAACACTAATAAGATAGCAACACTAAATCAGTATGAGCAACCTGACGACGCAAACTCACGCCATTCTTTTTGCCGCCTTTTGCCATCACATAGTTTGGCTAGCAGCTAACTTAAATTAAGTAAATTCAGTGCAAGAAGAGTATATGGAGATTCTTGTCATCCTTGAGGCGCGCCACCTCGAAAGCTAAGTACCTAGATATTAACTTTCTGTTTATGTACGGTTTAGAGATTTGATATGTTCAATAATGTTCTATGAAATTATGTTTACCAGCTTGAATAACTTATACCTAATTAAAACACCTGAAGTGATGGTCGGGCCTTAAGCCGCGGTCCTAGTTTGATAAGATGTTTCATAATCGCTAGTTTAATAAGATGTTTCATAATCACGGCTTAAGGTGTAACTACGACCCTCACGCGCAATAAGTCTGGCCGGACACGCGCACTGGGTTTGTGAGAAAGTCCAAGGGCCAACTTCTCTTGCAAACCTTATAACATAATCCCCACAGGCCCAAGTAAGCGTCGACGGGCGCTAGTGTCGACGGACGCTATAAATGTTGAGGGGGACATTCCAGACGTGAAGGCTGCAAGCCGTATCAGTCTGGAATGTGTGCTTCTGCAAATGAGGTTAATCCGAAATTTGATTAGCACAAAGGTGTTCGTTCCAGATGCGGAGGCTATATGCTAAATATGAGCCGAACCAGTCTGGAACACTTGATATAACGGAGGAAGTGAAACTCCAGAATCCGTTTGACACGTAGGTGTCCTAAATGATAAAACGATGAAATATAACCTGCTTGCGAGAAAGCAGAGACAATTATTATATTAATCATAAACAGATAGGTAATAGGTACCAACCCAGAGATTCATGGGTACATAATTTTACAGGTGTCCTAGCCGGACCTGAGGAAATGGATAAACTAATGGTCGACCTGATGATAACCACTTCGGTGCCTTTGAGGACCGAAGCATAAGAGACTGGATTGAGAGACGCTCCTTATCGGTGTGTGATCCGTATCTGTGAGTATCTCAAACGTTTCGTGGGGGCGTGGGTTTCTCTTCACATCAAAGCGAAGCAGTAAAATCCTATAATATTAAAATAAAATAAGTCACATTGTAGTCTAGAACATAACCAGAATATAACATGGGAAAGAAGAGAAATACGCGCCGTCGCGACAAAGGTCTTGGCTCCGATCTGATGGATGATCAGCACTTCCAGAAGTTCCTTCTTCATGAACGGCTTGAGCAACATCATGAGCCGGTCCATGAAGGACGGTGCGTTGAGGAAGTGCAAGCCTTTTACTTTCACCAACATTGCTTCCTGGAAAAAAGAATGCTCAAATTAATATAAGTGGAACTATTTACATAACTTCCCATTCCTCATGACTGAGGGTCGTGACCACGTGAAGTCGCTGGTTCTGCCTGGAAATTCTCTGCAGACTTCCTTCACCGCATCTGTCCATCGGGTTGGTGATCTTCTACCCTTCCACGGCCCCCTTTTCCTTCCCCGTACCCAGCCACAATAAGCTTCTCCAAGCTACCAGGCTCGCTCGTTGCCACGCAAAAAAATTACGCAACATTACGCCCGTAATACCCGATTACACACAAAGAACGCCAACATTTTGCAAGTAATAATTAAATCCCCTTGTATTAGGGGTCGAGCCCATTGCCATCATCCAGGCATTTAACTAAAATCCCGGTTACTACCTACTAAGAATATCCCAACGAAACTCAATAACATTCATGACCAGCAGTAGCGCTTCCAAATAAAACGAGGCAGTTCATCACCACAGTCAATTGGTTACTTCGTTTTATAGGCTTACCCTAATAATAGGTTCTCTCACCTGCAAATAGTACAAGAACTGCTGGATAGTCTGCACATCAAGCTTGGTGAGATGCCCAAGCTTGAGTCCGTCTAGGTCGAAGATCAGCACGAACCCTGGCCACGTGCCTTCTTCAAACTGCCATAGGTCCAAGATCATCAGCACCGCCCTGCGATTAATTAATTTGTTACATCGTAAAGGTTTATTCGTGAATGCAGCGTAGTGCTTCTTTCTCCAAAGACGTTTTCTTCCGACCGAGGTTCGAACGTTCTGTTACATCCTTCCTTTGTACTCCTTATGGCCTACTCAGCTGTCTATGCTGCATCCTAGCTGCTGACGCAGCATCCTAACACTCCTATCTCACCTTCCTCTCAATCCAGCACGTCAGTCGTCTCCCAACCATCCTACCGTGCACTTGTATCTTGCACTCGTGTTTTTATTCTTAATATAAGTTAGTTTAGCATCTTGTGGTTTCTTTTTTAAAAACCTAACCCGGAACCCGGTTCTAACATTGGTGGCAGCGTAAAAAGGGATTGAAAGATCCTTGGTATCCTCCCAAAAAGTGCTAAACTAATCAGTGCCAAATCCAAAAGTGCTATACAAATCCAAAAGTGCTATAAAAATCCAAAAGTGCTATACAAATCCAAAAGTGATAAGTTCCTCAAGAACCTCCAGAGACGGCTCACCTCACCGGTAAATCCGGTATTGACCAAGTTCAAGGTCAATCCAGTTCCAGTTCCAGCTCCAGGTCCAGCTCGAATCCAGCAAAAACATGAAGAAAATGTGCGCCATAATACTGTGAGTTGTGAACAATTATTGTCCCAAAATAAGTGATCAAAATCCCTTCTATAAATAACTTACAAACTTACAACATCTTATCTCGAACATTGCAACCCACACCAACGGATGTTGTGTCTCGTCGCTCATCGCAGTTCCAGCCTCATCACAGTGCATAAGCGATAAGGCTTCTCATTACTCTTACACTGTATTCGTTATCTAATTGTATTCTTTTAATTCCAAATCTTTGTTTATATTGTCAATCATGTCTAAAGACTCAAAAACCGTGAAAGAGGAGTCTAAAGAAGGTATTTCTTTGAATGTTATCCTAAAATTCATTAAGCCCTTTGACGGCAGCCGAGAAAAACTAAATGCATTCATAAATAACTGCGATAACGCAATTTCTTTAGCCTCCGCTTCCCAAGATGACATCGTCTTTAAGTATATCATTAGCCAACTGGACGGCAAAGCCGAAATAGCGTGCTCGATTAAAGAATTCGATTCATGGCCATCCCTTAAGGAATTCCTACAGAACCAGTTTGGAGAGCGTAAACATTACGCTCATCTTCTTGCAGAGCTCCAAGACTGTCGGCAAGGCGCCCAGGAGAATGTTAACCAATTCTCACTCAGGATAGAAACATGTCTGTCTAAATTACTTACAGAAATTTCTATATCTAACCATAGAAAGGGTGAAATTTCCGGCAGAGTAGCTGCAATGGAAGACCTTGCTCTCCACACGTTCACAATGGGCCTCACCCCTCGCATAGCTAACATTGTTAGGTGTAGGGAACCCAGAAATCTTAACGAAGCAATAAATTACGCGATTTCCGAGGAAAAACTACAACAATACTCATACAAACAAACTTTGGCCGCAAAATCATTCCGTCATAATGATACAAATACTAAACCAAATAGATCCAGTAACTTCAATAATCAATCTCAAAAACCTGCCTCTTATCAATCTTCAAACGATTCGTTTTGCAGATATTGCAAAAAATTAGGGCATGTCATAGAAAAATGCCAACTCCGTGAATATAACAACAAAAAATTTAATCAAAATAAACTTTCTACTTCTAGTGCGCAACCTAGCACATCTTCCTTCAAACCTCATATTAACTTCATAACCGACGTAGAAGGTAAGGAAGGTTATGATACTGTTGACAACAATTTAAACTAAATAATGTCCCGAATAGGCGTCGCACGGGACAGATAAACTCCATTACAAACGACGCCAAAATTAATAGAGTCAAGCAACAGGGTAACCAGCCCCAAACCGTAGACTCTAAATCCTTAAATTCCATTAGAGCCAAGCAGCAGGGTAACCAGCCCCAAACCGTAGACTCTAAATCCTTAAATCCTATTGGAGTCAAGCAACAGGGTAACCAGCCCCAAATCGTAGACTCTAAACCCTTAAATTCTCCTGAAGTCAAGCAACAGGGTAACCAGCCCCAAATCGTAGACTCTAAACTCTTAAATTCTCCTGAAGTCAAGCAACAGGGTAACCAGCCCCAAATCGTAGACTCTAAACTCTTAAATTCTCCTGAAGTCAAGCAACAGGGTAACCAGCCCCAAATCGTAGACATCATCCAGGAACCTGAAAATAAAAAACATATTAATAAAGAAATATACGAATTTACCTCCAACATATCAAATAAATACTTACCATTTATAAAAGTGAATTCTCCCGTATCCTCTAATGAATTATCTCTCCTCGTTGACTCAGGCGCATGTATAAGTATAATTAAAAAATCAGCCATCGAAACTATGCCTGTAATTAACGAATCAATCATATTCAGAATCAAAGGTATCGATTCAACCACTAATCACCCCTTACGCACATTAGGACAAATTCCTATAACTATATTTACACATGATGAATCTCATACCGACTGTAAATACCTAACACATGCATTCAATCTAGTCGAAGAATTAAGCTTACCCTATGATGGCATTATTGGCAATGACTTATTCAATTCTATGAGTTGCCAAATTAACTATGATGAGAGTATATTACATTTAAAAGATTTCAAACTAAGAATACATTTCAATGATCCAGTTTATACTATAACACCACGCAGCGAAACCGTAATTGAATGTACTGTAGCAAACCCAGAGATTAGAGAAGGTTTAATAATAGACCAACATCTATCCAAAGATTTATTAGTAGCGAACTGTATAGTTCGTGTCAAAAATAACAACCGTGTTAATATTTCCGTTGTTAACACCTCAGACGAACCTGTAACAATTGAGTCTGACCTTAAATTACATTTAAATCCTTTTGAACTACAGGATTCAGTTCTTATCGATACCATGACCGAATCCCAAGTTTGGGAACGCACAGAAGAAGTTTTAAAGCAGCTTCGCGTCTCCCACCTTAATTCAGAAGAAACAGAAGCATTATATTCTGTCTGTTCTCAATTTTCGGACATTTTCCACTTACCTAACGATCAGTTAACCTGCACTGATGCAATAGAGCATAAAATTAAAACTACTTCCGATAGCCCAATTCACGTTAAGACATACAGATTCCCCGAATGTCATAAAAAAGAGGTCGATTCTCAAGTCGATAAAATGTTGAAACAAGGTATAATAAAACCTTCTATGTCCCCTTGGTCCTCACCAATTTGGGTAGTACCCAAGAAGCTTGATGCTTCCGGTCAAAGAAAATGGCGCGTTGTAATCGATTACCGCAAGCTTAACGACGTGACCATCGGCGATTCTTATCCTATCCCTAATATAGCCGAAATCCTAGACCAGTTAGGCAAGTGCAAGTACTTCAGTACATTAGACCTAGCTTCCGGTTTTCACCAAATAAACATGTCTCCTGATGATTCTCCCAAAACAGCATTTTCGATTCCAACAGGGCACTACGAGTTCACACGTATGCCATTTGGATTAAAAAATGCACCATCCACATTTCAGAGATTAATGAACTCTGCTTTATCTGGTCTCCAAGGCATCCAATGCTTTGTTTATCTTGATGACATTGTTATTTATTCATTTGATATCCCTTCTCATATGAACAACCTAACTAACGTATTTTCTAGACTCCGTCAATTCAGACTAAAACTACAACCGGACAAATGCGAATTTCTACGAAAGGAAGTTTCATATCTAGGCCATGTCATCACTGACAAAGGCGTAAAACCAAACCCTGAAAAACTAAGAGCAGTTCATGAATTCCCTATACCAAAAACTCCCAAAGATGTCAAATCATTTCTTGGTTTCGTCTCTTATTATCGCAGGTTCATCCCTGACTTTTCAAGCATTGCCAAACCTTTAACAAATCTACTGAAAAAGAACGTAGAGTTTTTATGGTCAAATGAACATCAGTTATCCTTCGAAACCCTTAAAAACAAATTAACTACAGCTCCGTTATTATCATATCCTGACTTCTCCAAACCATTCCTTCTCAGCTGTGATGCATCCAATTATGCAATCAGCGCTATCCTCTCCCAAGGCGAAATAAACAAAGATAAACCTATCGCCTATGCGTCCCGTACACTCAATAAAAATGAGTGCAATTATAGTACAACTGAAAAAGAACTACTTGCAATTCTTTTCGGCTGTAAAACCTTCCGTCCATACCTCTATGGTAGAAAATTCACAATAATTACTGACCATCGTCCCTTACGTTGGCTATTCAATCATTCTGACCCCAGTAGCAAACTCCAAAGATGGAGATTGAAATTAGAAGAGTATGAATATGAAATAATATATCGTAAAGGGAAACTAAATAATGCCGCCGATGCATTATCCCGTTATCCTATAACTAGATCTGTAAATCCTATAAATCCTATACCTAGTACTTCTGATCAAAATTTAAACTCACCTAATCACGATGAAACATCAAATCCAGATGTTCTCCGAGCTGTTTCTCCAGATGACTTAATTGAACTTGAAGATCTTACCGATCTTATACAACCTACAAGTTTACCAGAATTAAGCAATCTTGATGACTTAGACGTTATATCAAATGAAAACTTACCTTCATCCTCTACTGATCCTCCAAATCCAATATCACCTCCTGATTCCTCGAGCCCTAGTAGCTCCTGTACCCTAGACGGTAACTACTCAGAATTCCTTAAAACCATTCCTAAGGATTTTGATCCCAACGTGACCATAATCGAACATAATGAAAGCTTGTCCAAAACTGATAAGAAATATATTATAATACCTACATCTATAGATATGGATGAATCTATTCCGTATACCCAAGAGGTCATATCCAATATTCCTAATTTGAATGAATTTTCCTTACTAGAAAGAACACTATATTCTTTCCTAAGATATGAATTTGAAAACAAAATCTATTACTTCATTTTCACTAAAGTCAATCACTTTGACACCTGTACTTACGAAGATATCTACAAATGTCTAAAATCCGTAAGGAATGAGTTAGTCGTCAGTCTCACAGGTCAAAACAACCCCGAAATAGCTATATCTGACTTTAATAATCCTTTCGATACTCATCAATATATTAAACTATATAACATGATCTTGTATTTATTTCACAATTCAGAAATTACTATACATATTTATAAAAATACCATAATTTACCCATCACTAAGTGAAATTCCCAAAATCATGAAGGAAAATCATGATCTTCCTATAGCCGGTCACCTAGGTTCTGGTAGAATGCTGAAACGTGTCCAAGAAAAATACTACTGGAAAAACATGCGAGTAGACATAGAAAACTACGTTAAGAAATGCCCGCAGTGTCAAATCAACAAAGCCCTTAGAAGAACCAACCGTGCCCCTATGCAAATCACATCTTTTTCCACACGTCCCTTTGAACGCGTAGCTTTTGATATCGTAGGACCACTACCAGAAGCCGGTAACGATAAATATAAGTACATCTTGACTCTTCAAGATGACCTTACCAAATTCTCAGCCGCCTACCCGATCACGAACACTACTGCTGAGGAAACATGTGAATGTCTGACCCACTTTATTACACTTTTTGGAATACCGAAAACAATCTTAACAGACCAAGGCACCAACTTCACGGCCGAGCTATTCAAACAAACCTGTAACCTACTGAAAATCAAGCAACTATGGTCCACCCCCTATCATCCTCAGACTCAAGGTGCTATCGAAAGAAGTCACTCTACATTAAAAGAATATTTAAAATCTTATGTAAATGAGCAACAAAATAACTGGCCCCGCTTTGTATATACAGCTATGCTTGCGTATAACACAGCCATTCACTCAACTACTCATTTCTCTCCCTACGAGCTTTTATTTGGTAATAAACCATATATCCCAAACTCCATTTACAAAGAAGCAGCAGGCGCCACTTATCCCGAATATGTCCGTACTACTTCAAAATAGGCTCAAGTATTGCCGAACAAAGGCAATAGAACATATCCAGAAGTCAAAAGTAAACTCAAAAAATTATTACGATACTCACACAAGGCCTGTTAAATATAAAGTCGGCGACCTTGTTTATCTAAAAAATCACTTACGCCTCAGAAAAGCTCTTTCACCCATATGGAAAGGTCCATTTAAAATTGTAAAAATCCATGGAAATAACACCGCATCACTGTTGATAAATAGACGTCACGTCAAACACCACTTTGATGAAATTAAATTAGCCTCTACTAACTAAACATATTATATTTAATTTAATTACGTTTCCTTCCAGAATTGGTTACATTTATCCTACCCTGGCGTCAAACAGTCAAGGATATATCCAGCCAGCATCTGACGACGCAGGCATATATTTTGACCCCATTGGCTCTCTTAAAATAACAGATGATACTCTAGATATTATCATTCCTATAGACATCTCTTTTATCCAACCCCATTTAGATAATATAAGAGATATTTTAACAACTTCGAAATTCTTATGTAATCAAAGTAATGCATACTATAAAGACGATTGTCACTATTTGTTCCAACCATTGTCATCCCGTTATTCTGATATAGTTAGGGACTTCGATTCCATTTCTCATCTTATATCCAAATCTAATAAAAGGTCACCTTGGTTTGGTGGAATCGGTTCAGTAATTAAACAACTGTTCGGCAATATGGATCAAAATGATGCCGAAAAATATAGTAATGCCATTCAAACTTTAGAAAATGATCAAACCAAATTAGCAACCCTCATGAAAGAAAACATGATGGTTACAACCTCCACGCTTTTGTCTCTAAAAGAGGTAGTCGACAAAATTAACGCTAATGAAGAAAGTCTAAGTTATGCTATTGATACTTTGAACCAAGAAATGGCAAATTTAACCCTAGTTTCCAACAAACTATTAATGAGGTCTCAAATATCGGGACTGTCGAATATTTTAGAAAGTAGTCTGTTAACTTTATCATTTAAATTAGAAGATATCATTAACGCTATTATGTTTAGCAAGTCTAATATATTATATCCATCTATTATTACTCCTAAGCAACTGTTTTCAGATCTTGTAAATAATTACAGATTTCTTCCTAGTTCTAAGCAATTACCTGTACCCTTAATTTTAGATAATATTCATATTCTAGAAAATATATCCGATGTATCCAGTTATTATGCAAATAACAAAATTATATTTGTGTTACAAATACCTTTAGTAAATACAAAAGAATTTGATCTGTACCATACTATACCTTATCCTATTGCCCTTAAAACTATAAATAATACATTGTATTCTACCATAATACCATCTATTAAATATTTGGGCATAACTAAGGATAAATCATCTTATTGTAAGCTAAACTCACTGAATAC
This sequence comes from Cerastis leucographa, assembly GCA_963082945.1. Lineage (NCBI taxonomy): Eukaryota > Metazoa > Arthropoda > Insecta > Lepidoptera > Noctuidae > Cerastis > Cerastis leucographa. Next base: position 938,614 of record OY720365.1, read on the forward strand.
CTGTAAGGTTATAAATACACAATATTATATTTGTGAAATTTCCAATGTATATTCTACGTTAGCCGTACCTATGTGTGAAACTGAGGTTATTTCAAAAGCTCTGACTTCCGTTCCGCCTCTTTGCAAAACCGAATTCATTAATGGTAATTTCGAAACCTTTCATAAATTACATAGTAACCAGTGGATTTACATGATAAGCCAAAATTCTAAAATTACGATAGAATGTAATAATCAAGATTTATCAGAATCTTCTATTTCCGGTACTGGTATATTAACTATACCAGACAACTGTATTGCTTATTGCAACGACAATAAGTTAATACCCAAACATAGCATCGAAATAAAAATAAAACCAATAGTATTGCATTTCGAATTAATTAACGACACTTGTTGTAGTTCTACTACATATCTAAAAGACAAAATCAAAGTTCCTTACGTTAACTTAAAAAATATTGATAATTTAGATTCCCTTTTCTCAAACTATAATAAAGTAACTGAACAAATTAAAACAAACCTCAACGGAGTCATTGAGAAACCTCACATTGTTCTTTACGGTAATTACTATTCTTATACTACTATTAGAAGAAAATTCAAATCAAGAATAGCAACACCGCGACGGGCTATAAAAGGAAGGGTGCTGGTGGCACTCGTCCATTTGCTCATCGGTCGTCACAGAGTGCGGAAGCTCTGCCCGAACTTTTAGTGATTGTCGTTATTTCAAATTTTCATTGTGTTCGCCATTTTTATTTAAATTGTAATTTGTTTGGCCGAAGGCCATTAAAATCTTTTTAAAAAATCTATTTGTGTTTCTATTTGTAAGATCAGAAGTGGGATTCGGAGGCTGAAAAGCCGCTGAACGGCCTACATTTCTGTTTTTATAAAAAGAAAGAAAAATACTTAGTATTCTTCCACGTGGCTTAGCTATTTAATATTCGGGCGGAGTTTTTGTATGCGTGATGCCTGCTAACGATCAACACGGCAAACGAAAACGCCGCGGGCGAACTCCTTCGCCCAATCCGATGGAAGAGATCCTGAGGAGGCTACGCGTGTTGGAGGACCAGCCCCGTGCGTCTGTTGAGACGCAAGCCATTGCAACGACCAGCGCTGGCCCTAGCCGCGCCGCCGAGCTGCCCAACACGACACCAGCCGCTTCGGAGCTTGGGACGCCTACACCGCTGTGCGAGCTCGTTCCCGCGCAAATGGGGACGCCGCCACCGACTCCACACACTAGCAACATGGGATCAACGCAGTCTGAAGACGTGGTGACGAACGCTGCAGAGCGTCTTTTGACCGCTATCAGCTGTGCTCAGGTCAGATCTAACCGTTATTTTGTCTCTGATTTTGATCCGAGTGTTCATGACTTCGACACGTGGTGCGATGAAGTAGAGAGAGCCCGTATTTCAAATTGTTGGGACGACAGAGAATGCCTTGCTCGCGTCGGACATTGTCTAAAGGGTGAATCTCGCACCTGGCTTAGCCAATGGACAAGCAATAATCGCACGTGGTCCAATTTCAAATTGGAACTAAAAGCGTTATGCCCACGTTCTGTCGATGTCGCGAACATTCTTTATGATGTAATGCAGACCGAGTCCGATAAATACTCCACCTACGCTGAGTACGCTCGTAAATCGCTTTTAAGATTACGCATAGTTAAAGGTCTAAGTAACGAGCTGCTTACTGCTATTATTATTCGTGGAATTTCAGATCCACAAATTCGCGCTATGGCTACCAACGCTAAATTATCACCTGCTTCAATAGTGGAGTTTTTATCGAGCTTTGTTAAACCTTCTAACAGCCATATTAAGAAAGTGTTTTCTAACGGTAATCGATTTGATAAGTCTTCCAACAGTAATAACTCAAACCGCAAACGTCATTATGATTCTAAAGATTTAAAATCAATAAAATGTTTCCAGTGCAATAAACACGGTCATAAGAGTGCTAATTGTAACAAACGGTCAAATACAAACTCGAGTAATAACGACGAAAAAGCAATCGCGTTACCGACGACATCTCGTGACGATCCGTTGAAGTGTACATTCTGCAAAAAAGCAGGTCATTCCGAGGCTACTTGTTTTGCTAAGGAACGCACAAAATCTCGAAATAATAAAGTTGTCAATTTTTGTCGCGAAATTGCGGGTAGTTATAAAAATAGTGACGTGATTACCGCTGTCATAATGGGAATACCATTAGACGTACTAATTGATAGTGGTTCATGCGTTTCACTAATGTCGAAAAATGTTGTTAAACATTTCCCGTGTCAATTAAAGCCTACTAATCAGTTATTACGCGGCTTAGGTGGTACGGAAATTATATCGGAATCGTTTGTGACATTACCCGTTGAGTTTTGCGATATCACAATAGAAATAGATTTTTGTGTTGTAGGTGGCCATAACTTGAGTGTACCCGTTATTATCGGTACAGACGTACTGAATAGGAAAGGTATTACCTATGTTCGGACCGGTGATTGCCAACGAATAGTTCGTAGTGACGTGACCGTAAACGATGTTATGCAAGTAAACACGATTTCTTTGTCCGATCAAGTTAATACGTCAGTCTCTGGAAATTATAGGGAACGATTACTAGAGATTCTTACCAAGTATTCTGAATTCTTTTTAAGTGGTACCGCGACCACAACAGTGAAAGATAGTGAGATGCATATCAAGTTAACTTCTGATGTACCCGTGTACTACAGACCCTACAAATTATCGCATGACGAAAAATTAAAAGTACGCACTATAGTAAAGGATTTGCTCGATAAAGGAATTATTCGCGAGTCCGATTCAGAATACGCTAGTCCGATCCTACTAGTAAAAAAGAAGGATGGTTCTGATAGAATGGTCGTGGACTACCGTGCACTGAATCGAATAACCGTCAAAACTAGACATCCACTTCCCTTGATCAACGACTATATAGATAGGTTAGGTAATGCCCGCTGGTTTAGCTCTCTAGACATGGTTTCCGGCTTCCATCAACTTAGAGTTGCTGAAGAGTCCATTCATAAAACCGCATTTGTTACACCAGAAGCCCAGTATGAATATTGCAAGGTACCTTATGGTTTAGCAAACGCGCCGATTTTCTATCAGAAAACTATCTCTAAAACCCTTAAACACTTTATTGATGCTGGAAAGGTCATGGTATACATTGATGACGTGTTAATAATGACAGACGGGATTGACGAAAACCTCGTTTTATTAGATTCGGTTATAAAAACGCTAACTGAAGCAGGTTTTTCAATCAATCTAAAGAAATGTACTTTTCTTACCAATGAAATAGAATACCTAGGTAGGGTTATAAAAGATGGTCAGGTTAGACCGAGCAACTATAAAATTGATGCATTGGTTAAATCACCGCGACCAAGTAATGTCAAACAGGTCCGCCAGTTTCTTGGCCTCGCGGGATACTTCCGCAGATATATTCCTAATTACGCGATTAAGACTGCACCAATCGCCGCCTTAACTAGAAAAGGCGTAATCTTTAATTGGAGTAATGAACACGAAAATGCACGTCAAGACATCATTACTTACTTAACCAATGAACCAATTTTAGCTATATTCGATACTGAATTGCCAACTGAGCTGCATACGGATGCCAGCGCTATTGGTTACGGCGGAATCCTTATGCAAGTACACAAAGACGGCCGTAGGAGAGTAGTTGCTTATTTTAGCAAATTGACCGCTGGTGCGGAATCAAAATATCACAGCTATGAGTTGGAGACCCTCGCGGTAGTAAAATCATTACAACATTTTAGGCAATATTTAATTGGTAAATCTTTTAAAATAATCACAGATTGTAATGCACTAAAAATGACACAACGTAAGAAGGATCTCCAACCCAGAGTTGCAAGATGGTGGATGTACATGCAGGATTTTGATTTCTCGCTAGAATATCGTAAAGGCGCACTTATGTCGCACGTAGACTATTTGAGTAGGAATCCGGTCAATATTATTAATGTTGTTCAAAAACCAAAAAATTGGGCTCAAGTGGCACAGGCAGGTGACGAGGAAACATTAACGTTACTTGAGAAATTAGATAACGGTAAATTAGATGGCACGCGTTACGTAAAACGTGATGACCTCTTGTACTATAAGTATGACGTCACGGGTGAGCAAGCGCGATTCTTATGTTACGTACCAAGGGCATTTCGCTTAAGTTTATTACGCGTTTTCCATGACGAGCATGAACACATTGGTGTAGACAAAACTACTGATCTGATCCTGCGACACTTTTGGTTTCCCGGTCTTAGACAATTTGTCAGGAAATACGTCACGCATTGCGTTGTGTGCATTTCACATAAACAAGTTCCTCGCGCACCTTTGCAACCAATATCCTCTTGGGAAAAGGCTCCGGTACCATTTGATACAATTCACGCGGATGTACTTGGACCACTGAGAGAAAGTGATGGTCATAAACATGTACTCATCGTAGTTGAAGCGTTTACTAAGTATTGTTTACTTTATGCCTTACCAAGACAAGATTGTAGCGAGTTGAAACGCGTAATGACCCATATAATCTCACTGTTTGGTACTTTCAAAAGACTAGTGTGCGATAGAAGTCGTATGTTCGATAACCATGAGTTTATTGATTGGGTTTCTAATTATGGAATCGAAGTGCATTTTATTACACCTGAAATGCATCAAGAAAATGGACAAGTTGAACGTTATTGTCGTACAGTTTTAAACATGATAAGAGTTGAAGTAAATTATAACGAAAATGATTGGTCCAAAATATTATGGAAACTGCAATTGGTTTTAAATGTCACTAAACATAGGACCACTCAATACTCATCATTAAATCTCCTTATTGGCACTGATTCCACTACGCCTTTGATAAACTCTTTGATTAAAGATATAACTTGCGAAGGTTCGAATCCAAACCGCGACGCAATTCGCGAAATAAGACGGCAACGTGCAGAAGGACTTATTCGCGAAAACAAAGACAAACAAGACTCTTACGTAAATAAAAATAGGAAACCGCCTAAAAAGTTTCAAGTTAATGATTTAGTCTATGTGATTAAGAGCTCTCAAAGCACCGGAAAATTGGATAGCGGTATGAGAGGTCCTTATAAAGTTACTAAGCTCCTCCCTAATGATAGGTATGAGGTCAAGTTGTTGGCCGGAGCTTATGGAAAGACTAGTCAGGCAGCTGCTGCATACATGGTGTTATGGAAGGGTGAATGGACACCCGAAACATGCGCTGCATTTTTTGAAGGTACTTGTTGTACAATGGCTGTTATGTTTACTTTGCTAGCTTATATACCTACTAGTCTTCTCCCTATTCCTGAGCTAGATTATGTACTAAACTATGTACTAAACAAGTCCATATTGGTTGATTCTGGCTACGTTATGTGTTGTGGTAGTGTTCAGTGGAAGAGACCCGTGTAAATCCTGTGCGCCGGGTAATGGGTTGACCCTGACACTGGTGGTTTCTGGGGTGAGTCGGTGGCGCAACCGACAACAGACCTGTGTAAATCCAGCCCATACTTAGGTATCTGGGGTGACCTACTAGAGACTGATGTAAATCCTGTTTGCGCACAAGAGTATGTGCGGGGTATTCGGTTGCGTGGGAACAGACCTGTGTAAAGCCTATGTGATTTGAAACGCTAGTGAGTAGCGTTTGTTACTGTTTATGTTGACTTGTTTGGCTAATTGGTACATAATCTGACGCTTTTATGCACTATATGAATTTAGACCAGCTGTTGATACTCGATGTAAATAAGTATGTTTCTTAGAATGTGTGTATCTTCACAGAGACTGATGATGACGCCGAACAGCCGTTGGACGCTGAGGGTGTTGCTGGACCATCCCCGAGTTCCTGCTGAGGGCTGGACCATCCCCGAGTTCCTGCTGAGGGCTTCGAGCACGCAGCCCCGTCAGGAGAGGCCGTATTAGAAGAAAATTCAAATCAAGAATAGCAACACCGCGACGGGCTATAAAAGGAAGGGTGCTGGTGGCACTCGTCCATTTGCTCATCGGTCGTCACAGAGTGCGGAAGCTCTGCCCGAACTTTTAGTGATTGTCGTTATTTCAAATTTTCATTGTGTTCGCCATTTTTATTTAAATTGTAATTTGTTTGGCCGAAGGCCATTAAAATCTTTTTAAAAAATCTATTTGTGTTTCTATTTGTAAGACTACTATTATTATAAGTTTGATTATAATCTTAATTATTTCTTACAAATTGTATAATTATTGTAAGTTAGTTAAGACATCTAGATGTAAACCCATACCTGAAACCTCCATTGAAATGGCATCCACAAATGATGAAAATATTCCTGCTCCTCGACTCCGAATTTCCTAAAATCCACAAAAACCTGCATTTCCCTTTTCCGTCAACTTACCTTCCACCCGTAAGTTTCCTCCTAATCGGGGGGCTGTTACATCCTTCCTTTGTACTCCTTATGGCCTACTCAGCTGTCTATGCTGCATCCTAGCTGCTGACGCAGCATCCTAACACTCCTATCTCACCTTCCTCTCAATCCAGCACGTCAGTCGTCTCCCAACCATCCTACCGTGCACTTGTATCTTGCACTCGTGTTTTTATTCTTAATATAAGTTAGTTTAGCATCTTGTGGTTTCTTTTTTAAAAACCTAACCCGGAACCCGGTTCTAACAGTTCCATACCAGTCGTTTTATCATATAACTGGATTATCGACACCAGACAGGCAGTTCGGAGGGCGTTGAAGAGGCTTGCTTCTTTGGAATAGTGAAATTCCCGTGTCCGTTTCGACCGCGCGGCCATGACGTTTTTTTTAAAAAAAAAACTATATCAATATTTTGTAATAATTTGTAAAAGTTGATTCCCAAAACCATAAATTTGTCAAAGTTATGGTTAAAAAGTTATAAAGGTTTGAACGTGGCCGCGCCATTGAAACGCGGAGAACCGCGCGGCCACGGAGATCTTTAAAACTACGCGTTGCAGAGACCTGAAATTCAGGTAAACAACAGATTGAATTTGTAGAAAATTTGTAAAAATATAGAAAAAATACCTAGGTTTATATTTTAGGAGCTGTAAGACTAAAACCCCATGGCCGCGCCATCGAAACGGTGACAAACACATTATCGCCGATATCTCGCTGAAAAAGCATCGCCGACGTCTGAAGTTTTTTGTAGAAGCCAGATTTGAATTTGTCAGAATTTGTAAAAATACAATGAAAAATCCTAGGTTTATATTTTAGGAGCTATAAGACTAAAACCCCATGGCCGCGCCATCGAAACGGTGAAAAACACGTTATCGCCGATATCTCGCTGAAAAAGCATCGCAGAGGTCTATTTTTTTTTGTAAAACCTAGATTTGAATTTGTCAAACAATGTAAAAATACACAAAAAAATCCTAGGTTTATATTTAAGATGCTGTAGTACGGATTCGCGTAGAAATTAGTCCTGATTATCTATCGAAGAAAGTAAGTAATAGCGAGTGTTTTTTTTGTAAACAACACCTATTTATATGTAGAAATACCGATAATAGCCAGCTACGGATGGATAATTTATAATCGGTCTAATTGAGCTGCAACACAATTTTCGAAAAGTTTTTTGTAGCTTTTTAGACTTATGTATGCTGCCGCGTATGAAGTGTCATTAAAATTTTTTGGACACAAGGACTTGAAAGTTTGCATGAAATGCCGTAAGGCGTAAACGCTCTTTGCTATGATGAAAAGCTAAACGTGCTTTAACTCCGTAGCCAGCCACACATTAATTAGTATTAATTCTAGAATCGGAAACCTAAACACCTATGTATATTATTGTAGGCATCCTTAATCACCTACCGGATTGACTTAGCGAAGTCGAAGTTCTTGGGCTCGTAGTCCAGCAGTCTGCAGTAGAACACGGCATCACCATTTCTAGACCGAGTTGATAATGGTTGGAGTAACCTGGAAGAGAAAATAAACGTATTGATTACCTACTTGAAGTTAATCTCGCCTATCGACCATCTGCTTGAAACGAATCCAGTACTTCGGACACGGCCAAGGAAGAAGCCTGATAGCTTGGAGAAGCTTATTGTAGCTGGTAACGTGGAAGGAAAAAGGGGCCGTGGAAGATCACCAACCCGATGGACAGATGCGGTGAAGGAAGTCTGCACAGGAAATTTCCATGCATCTGTCCACATGGCCGAGGACCTCGTGGCTAAATAATAACAGCAGCACGGGTCAATCTTTAAGGTTAAGCCGTGCTTGCCGTGGATGGGTGACTATAATTTCATACCAAGTTTCCTCCGTGCCTCGGAAAGCAAGTTAAGCCGTTGCTACCGGCTGTCATTTGTAGATCTTTGACAGTCGTTACGAGTAGTCAGAAGCCAGAAGTCTGACATCCAGTCTTACCAAGGGGTATCGTATTAACCCCTTATTGGGTTGTGGAGGTCAGATAGGCAGTCGCTTCATGTAAAATACTGGTACTCAGCTGCATCCGGTTAGACTGGAAGCCGACCCCAAGATAGTTTGGGAAAAGGCTAGGCAGATGATGATGATGTCCGCATGGCCGAAAACTGTCCGCACGGAGAGCGTTGGTGGAGAAGGCGACGATCTCACGAATTTCAGTCATGAAGAAACGAGAAAGAAGAAGACGAAGCATTGCAAGGGATGTTGCCAGTCAGGTTTTTGAGCGTCAGCTGGCGGTGCTGCAGTGTGCCCTTAATTATTTTTCCTATGCTGGACTAATACGTACTGGAGTTCGAGACACAAGATTCAATTCTTTTGACTTGGGGAGTTTGGTGGGTGATTGAGTATACTATCGAAATATTGGCTTTATATAAGTATCCCAAAGTCCTCGACCCTTTCGATTAGACTTCATTTACACGGCATTTATTTACAGTACGAATAGAGTAAAAAGTTGGGATCACATTTCAACATCCGTTTGAAAGGTACGGTTATAAACAGTACTTCTATGGAACTGCCATGACAAGTGATCCCAAAATTGTCCTGAGGTGTCTGATGAGATAACACGTAATAGAGAAGTATGAAAGAAGAAGACATGCTGCACCGACCTCAAATAAAAGGGGATATGGAGGAGAATGTGATCCCATAGTTATACAGTAAAATATCGTGAACTGTGGTGTACATGCTACTTACACATTTTGTAAATTTTGTTCCGTCTTGTTATCCACGGCCCTGTCTTTGAAGAAATTGGTGAACAGTGTCCTGAGGGTGTAGTGGAGATCCAAGACTTGCTTCGACACTTCCGCGCTATGATCGCAGCAGTGGTAGATCAGGACCAGGTCTAAGTCTGGAAGATGTAAGGAGACGTGTTAAGTGTGGAACATGCACATGGGCATAGAGTGACTGACATGAGGATAGATTGCCTCTGGTGGTCTGTGACTCCTGTAGTAGTCGCAAGCGCTATGCCGTAGTGTAACTGAGTTTTTCTATCAAGAATTTCTCAGTATCTGAGAGCCTGAGTCTAGATTTGTGCCCGTTTAGTGGCAATAGGCTCGTACCTTATTGTTACTTAAACATTACTGGCAAAATATGAATCTCTTCGGTGATTAAAGGCGTAATTTTATATCATAAGTATAGAGTTTCGTGTCTAATAGACTCTAAAGGGAGTTTTGGATCCTTGGCTATAAATCTGAGTCGAGTAAAATGTAGGCACAAAACGGGTTTTCGTGGAATTTTCTGTATGAAGCCAGCCCACAGATTAGTGCTTGGTCAGCAGCAATGGTTTTAAAGAGTCTTAAAACACATCTGGCAAAGTTTGGGTGCATCCACATTTTCATTTGCCTATCCCTGGGCGTCTTCGCTTAGGTTGATATCTACAACTGAGCACCAAATACTCCTTCATGACCTAGGTAGCTTAGCAACTGTGTTGACAATAGCAAAATCGTGCTCAAGCACTTACGAGGGCAATACCCTCGCTATAGGCATCAACAATGTAACTGCCTGACGAGCATACTGATAACTATTAAGTATAAAATATATAAATCTTACTAAACTATAGCAGAAGATACGTATGGCATACTAAAAGTTAAATCGCAATAGCAGCAATTTTTTTATGTAGCCGTAAGTGGCATTCATTGGTTGTAAAGTGTTTGATGTAAGTATAGGTACCCCACACCCACCTGCATCAAACATCAGCAAAAACATACCATAACGCTAATCGAAAACATACCAAAAGTTTTGTGTCTAGAATCCAGTTTTTAACACTTATACTATCGCCCCGAGCATGGCGATATTAAGAATGTAGAAAAGAAATGTTTCTTTTCTTCAGTCGACACAAGTCTACAACGTCGAGCATGACGACCATATTTTCTCTTCTTTTGACATTTGGGGGTAGAAACATTGCTTCTGACAAATGTCAAACTAGTCTTAATAAAAACTAAATACGAGAAATACGTTTCGTGGTTGCGTTGAGTTACGTTCAAAAGGTTGAAATGTTATGTAAAATATTTATGTTTAATTTCGCGAAAAAGATCCAGGCCTGTATCCAGGATGCAGCAACACCATCCCGCCCACGAAAAATGAAAAACTCGTGCAATTGGCAACTTTTTTTTGTTAACTAATCGTATCCTTTTAACTTTCCATAGCAACATCCCCGTTGCTATGGAAATAATCTCTGTCTATGTCTTCGTAGAAACGCGAGTCGACGGTGCGCGCCATGCTCGGGCAGAAGAAATGACAAGTTGTAAAGAAAAGATTTCTTGTCGTTTCTTGGTAGAATAGAGATAGAACGGTCATGCTAGGGGGGCTGGAATTGAGAGCCGTGTTAAAATGGACACTTTATGGGTATAATGAAATCACGAGTATTATTATAGTATTTTAATAAAAAAAGACATTACCTAACAAATTACAAATGAAAACGAGTGTGATCTCACTTTTGCACCGATTACGGCATGTAATCGTCTTGGCGTGCTTGCTACCACCACCCACCCCACTCAGCCGAGATCACACTTTTAAGCTCCCTGATGTTTTGAAGAGTTTGTTGAAAATATTGTGAACAGTCACAAGTTGTAAAACGGATTAATTTAAAAAAAAAAAAAAAACAAAAGGTTTGTATTTCCATTGAATTTGGAATAAACTTTTTTTCATACTCAAACTATTAAATGCCAGTAACATAGTTTGCATATTAAAACCTCTTTAGAACTAAATTATTACCAATAATGTTGAAAAATCAAAACCGACCGTTTTTTTGCAAAGGAGTTTATTTGTTCCGTGCGGAAATCTAACCTGCGACACACAGCGTAGCAGCCAATCGCTCAGCCACTGCGCCCACCTTGTCGTCAAATAACAACATAACAGGATTGATAATGATATACGGTAGCATAAATAAGTCTATATACTTAGACTTTTATGTCATAGTTAACTACCTAATTACCTATCGCAGATCGAATACCAACTTGTATTTATCTAAGTATGGATTCTTCCGGGTTCAAAGGAGGCAAGTTCTTGTAGACTTCAAGTTTTCCTATGACGGCGTATTATTAGATTAGATTTCTATTTGATTATTAATATAATTATAATGTAATAAAAAGGTCGCGACACGCAAAACATACTTGAGACAAAAACTCAGCGTTGGATACCGACGTTGAATCTTGATCGAAAAAAATATTTTATTGATAAAAAAGGCAAAATACGATTGTGAATAATCTAATAGACGATTCTTGTGCTATTAAACATAATTATTTAATGGTAATAAAACCTATCCTAAACATAATCAGTCCCTAGATATTGATAATCCTATGAATATACAAAATGCTTCTTTGGGAAAATTTTTAGTTATCATGAGTATATAGGCATAGGCATATATAGGCCAGGCATTTAAATATTTATTTTATTTGGCAGAAGTCTGTCTGTCGAACCAGAGAATCGAACTGAAGTTCGAACGTTCAAGATTTATGCTGGTGATCCCTGGACAATTCCGGAAACACTTAAGTATAGGTGATAATAGTTTGTAATAGGCTGTTTAACTTGTAATGACAAACCGCACGAATGTATAATAAGAGACCTATTGTTGTGATGTTGATTTATGCATAGAGGGAAACATTTTTTCTCAAAGTCAACGTGAACCTGTAATAATGCATAATGATAGATCGCGGGCATATAATTGTGTCTCATTAGGTGACTTGTACCTGTCAGTCTAGCTACTATTGTGATTGTGAAAACTATCAGTAGGAAGGTACCTATGTATTTTTTACTGCTGCAGGAAAGATATAACATTAAAAACTTATATGTCTAAAAAAACTTGTGAAAAAGTTGTAACTTTGACCTGTAATTTTAACTAAACACAAACAAGGTAATGGCAAGAACAGACATTAATTATAATTATTTATTTCGTTATTTATTTTTCTCACATATTATTTAAATTTTTAAATATTTTTGCAAAATGATATTAAAAAAAACCTTTAAAAATATTCAAAAAACAGCTTTTCGCCGGTGTCGGGGTGCAGAGTCCAAGCTACCAGTGGTTAGAGCTGTAGATACAAACCTCCTCACAATGCGGGCCGTATCGAGGAGTACTGCCTTCTGAATCTGGCCCTTGATTCAACTGCCAAGTGAGAGCTTCAACAGGATGTTCGTCGAGGCTTTTAGCCATCAGGCCATTGGCCGTAAGGAGAATAGGCACTATGATAGCCGAATTCATATTCCACATGCTGACAACCTAGTGTGCCAAGTCGAGATATTTTATTTGTTTCTCTTTCTCAGCCTTTACAAGGTTTTCGTCATGCGGGATCGTAACATCAACTATCATTACACGGCGCGCTGATCGGAATACCACCACTATTTCAAGCTTATTGGCGACAATAGTCCTGTTAGTAATGTAGACTGATCCCACCAATACATCGTGACATCGTCTTTTTCGAGAACTGGGTCTGCAATACTTGTAGTACGGTATCTCAGATTCTACAAGTTTATATTTCAAGGCAAGTGCTGGTGAATAATCCTGGCAACTTGGTTGTGCCGTTAGCAAGACGAGAACAACCAGAAATATTACCTATGTCCGATGGACTCACGTGTACGGTGGCATGCCCGACACAAGACAATCGTCCCGTCCTTCTTAATAATTATGTTTTCGGTAGTTGTTCGTCAACATAACTTCGTCCATAATTGCACAGACAAAACCTTCAGTTTCCCCAAAGAGGTCGCTGAATCGTAGCCAGGACACGGACGCTAGAAAATCTATGTCTGGCCCATGAAGAGCCTGGTAGAAGCGCCCGTGAAGCTCTTTGCCTCGCCATACTTCTTTGCGGACATCGGTAGTAAGTGCTACAGGTTTGCGCTAGTTCTCTATAGCCATGGACAGCGGGGTGAGTCCCTTGTCCACTGCGACCACATCTCGGTGCCCACCTAGGCTTTCAAAAAATATTCCCTGAGGCTGCACACCTCGCGGTTGTGGAGGGTCTTCGCGTTTAAATAGCCTCGACCTCGGTACTTCCGAGGGATGTACAATCTCATCACTGATGATCATGGGTGATGCATTAGGGGCTACGATGATTAGGACGTTTAGGAGCTACGATGCCACAGACAGACACAGATAGATACACACGTCGAACTTATAACACCCCTCTTTTTTGGTCGGGGTTTAAAAAAAAGGATTGTGTGGTTTTATGAAACCACGGTAAAAGTGAAACTTTTTTTCACACTAAGTATAGACATTTAACAAAAAAAAATGGAATAATATTACATTAAGGGTATAAAACGCGGAGTAGGGATAAAATGAACTTTACCCCTACTCCGCGGCCGAGCGTCACGCGACATGCAACACACAGATGAAAAAGTTTGAGACGATGTAATAAAAGTTTCACTTTAAAAGTGATCGCAATGACGAGAGTACAAGTGCCTTTCGGCTTCCTTAATGTGTGTTTTTACACCCATTGTTGTATTGCTGTTTGTATTGTTTTGCGCAAATTATAGACCAATAAAAGATTTACGTGCGGTACCAGTTTAAGGGGAACTGGAGAACGTCATAAGTTTGTGTATCACGTCTTGGCGTGAACACGTCATTTCATTGCACCACGCATTTTTTCTTGGGTGAGCAGACGTGTAAGTAGGCACTATATTTTTCCACCGAGAATTTCTCAGTAGCAATACGTACCGAGCTCACTGACGGTCGACCACTTTCAAAACTGTCAACCTTACTACTCAGGGTATAAAGAAAGAAAGAAAACATTATATGGTTCATGCCACAAGGTCACAAAAAATAAAATACTTAACAAAACTTCAAAGGTGATAATTGTTCGACCGTGTAGTGAACGCAGTAGAACCTACCTATAATTATATATGTATATGCAATGTAGTAAATTTCTGGGTTGATGACAATGGACCGCCCCCTATTACAAGGGATTTATAATTTACTAGCTGTCCCGCGCAACTTCGTCTGCGTCCCATTTTCCCCGTTTTCGCAACATTTTTCATTGCTGCTCCGCTCCTATTGGTCGTAGCGTGATGATATATAGCCTATGTCCTTCCCCAGCTTGAAATCTATTTTCTTGCCAAATTTCATTAAGATCCGATCAGCCGTTTAGTCGTGAAAAGGTAAAAAACAAACAAACATACAAACAAACAGAGTGACTTTCGCATTTATAATTTTAGTATGGATTAAATTTCTCATTTTTTACAATTAATTTCTCAAAAACTTATGCGTTTTAAATACATTTTAAACCATGTCTAAAAATTACTCCATCGATTCAGCATTTCAGGGCAATCAAAATTACAATTAATATAGCAGGTATGCAGCCTGTACTGTCCTACTGAAAGGCAAAGGCCTCCATGGTTCCGGTTCTTTTACTTCTTGACAACTTTTAAAGAAGACTTCCAAGTCTTCCCACCATCTCCCTCATAGTCTGCCGCAACCCAGTCTCACGGTTTTATTTTTATATCGGGGTGGCGAAGGATAAGAGGTCCCTGGAAGGATATGGATATGAGGGAGGCCTTTTTCAGCATTGGGAAATCCAAAAAATACACAGGGCATTTTACCAAACTGTTTAAACAAAGCAAAGTTATATACCTTAGTGTATATCTGTTATCATCAAGAAATATGCATATTTAAGTACTTCATGGTACCTTTAGCACCACTTATGCTACTTTATAATACTTAACGACATTTTAATAACTTAACAAGACACTTCGTGTCGCACTTAATCGGTTCCAACTTAACATTGAACTTGACGTACAGTTCACAAAATAAATAACCCAGTTAAATAAAACTACATAGGCGAATTGACCGATGATATCGATCGTTATAGGCGCATCTAAACTGCGTTCAAGACCAAGTAGAATGATTGCTATGGAATATTCCCTTGTACGCTTTTTTTTTAAAAAAAAAGGAGACCCAAACCCCAAAAGGATTGTTATGTGTTTGTCAAATGAGCTGATTGCGTTCAGTTTTATTGCTAAAATCCGCTCTAAGTACCGCAGCAGCACGGTGATAAAAAAATCAATATAAGCTGGCGTCTTCTATCGAAATTCCGTACTACGCTACACAGCTCAAGGTCAAAGTATTGTCACAAACATGTATGCAAGATACAGTCGACCGACTATTCGCATGCTTTTTTTTCTGATTTACTCCCTAAATAGTGCAATGATGTTTATTATCACCTATTCCTTTTTAAGCTACTACTCTACTATACTTTACCGCTTTTCATACAAACTTTCAAGTCGTTATTTTCCGAAATGACTAAACCGATTTAAATGAAACTTAAGCTACACATAAGCAGGATACACAGATCTAAAAAGTTACTAAAAAACATTTTCGAAAAATAGTACTACAGTTAAATTAGACCGATTATAAATTTTCTATAGAAACAGAAAATTGTAATTATCCCTTTTTTTAAAACCACATTTTGAAAATATTTTTTAGTAACTTTTTAGATCTATGTAATTATGTATCCTACTTATGCGTATAAAGTTTCATTTAAATCGGTTCAGTCATTTCGGAAAATAACGACTTGAAAGTTTGTTTGAAAAGCGGTAAGGTATAAACGCTATTATATCAGAATTTAAAAAAAAAGACAAGTTTAGCACAGATCAAGGTTGGAGGTCATACCATCTATAATAGTTAGTTATTAGATGCACGTACTAGCGTTACTTCCTCGTGGCCCAGCAGTAATTACCGACTACTAATCAGTGTAAACTTTATTGAGATGACGGTAAGTATTGGTTTTATGGTTAACTAGCTGTCCCGCGCAACTTCGTCTGCGTCACATTTTCCCCGTTTTCGCAACATTTTTCATTGCTGCTGCGCTCCTATTGGTCATAGCGTGATGATATATAGCCTATGTCCTTCCCCAGGCTTTTGGCCAAATTTCATTAAGATCCGATCAGCCGTTTAGTCGTGAAAAGGTAACAAACAAACAGAGTGACTTTCGCATTTATAATATTAGTATGGAGTATGGATTCAACTCTGTTCTGTCATGTTTTCCTCTCGTTAAAATAAAGTCGGTGTCAAAGTCAAAGTTACTATAGTGCGAGTGCGGTAAGTTTAATCTCGAACAAAGATCACTTTGCCCGAACCGAGAATCGGACACTGGAGGACCTCAGGACTCAACAGTGTCGTACTTAGATGTCGGTTAGTGTTCGTGCAAACGATCATATTTAATTGGGAAGAGTCGACTTCAGAAAATGTTTGCGTTACCAATTCTCAAACATTTAACAAGTCTGTGGCAAAACAACGATAAAACTAAAGGCATATCGGTTTCATACATCGTTGCGACATGACACGCCATGCCGTTATGTCCATAACCATATTAAATGTATGAAACCGATTTGCTTCTGGCGCGTCACGACACGCCACGACACGTAAGTATGTTTCCGCCTTAAGTATTTACCGTAAAAAAACAAGTCCGTACGACGCTACTGAAGTGCGAAAATTTAACCAAAAACAAATAAACGAATTTAAAACATCGTTCTATTTCTGTCAATAGTTTGAAGATGACGGAGCACAGAATCATTATCTTTCTGCCTTTGCCCCATGTTACTTGATATCGGAGCAACACGATTTTAGGGCAAACCCAAAGGGTCAAACGAGACCCTATTACTGAGACTTCGCTGTCCGTCCGTCCGTCCGTCTGTCACCAGGCTACTAAAAACAGAATAAAGTAAATATTTAAGTGGGCTCCCATACAAAAAATAGTGCGTGGAGTCCCTCCGGGCGGAAGAAGTGAAACTTCGTAATACTACACGCATGCGTTCGAGTGTCACGCATTCACTCTCGTTATTTCATTGAGCTTCTAAATAATATTTTATTGTTTTATTGTTGTACACTTTTTATTAAATAAGTTTATCGAGGTTATTCTACTCATGGAAATTGAGCGAAGGCTGGTCACACCGAAGAGTCGAATGCATGACTGTTTGCACGCCATCTTGTGTACCTAGTAGAACTACGTAGTCACAAATCTTGTAATAACGCCATCTCTTATTAGGTAATAGAAAATAATCCCCCTCCATTAGAACGTTAAACTTGTTGGAAGTCGCATAAGAAGTTTTACTTCAAAAAAGTGTTTTTTTGCTCGTTTTTATAAATAACTAGCTGTCCCGCGCAACTTCGTCTGCGTCACATTTTCCCCGTTTTCGCAACATTTTTCATTCCTGCTCCGCTCCTATTGGTCATAGCGTGATGATATATAGCCTATGTCCTTCCCCAGGTTGAAATCTATCTTCTTGCCAAATTTCATAAAGATCCGATCAGCCGTTTGGTCGTGAAAAGGTAACAAACAAACAAACATACAAACAAACAAACAAACAGTGACTTTAGCATTTATAATATTAGTATGGATGGTACGGAACCCTTCGTGCGCGAGTCCGACTGGCACTTGGCCCCTTTTTTTTCTTCCCTTCTCCTCTGTCAACCGTCACGCTATCATTTACTCCTTTTTCTTTCATATATTTTCTCACACATCCATCCATCGTTTCCTAGGTTCTCCTCTCCGTTTCCATCCATCAACATTATATTCTCACACAGCAAAGACTAATGTAAAAAAAAGCTTACTGTTAAAAACCCACTTATCGGTGATTTGCAAATCAGCCTGAGATCATGTCGCGGGTTTTTATATTATTTTACTAGCCTATGCCCGCGGCTTCGCACGCGTGGAGTTCGGTCACTGTCCCACGAGATTGTGCTACCGGTAAAAAAACTCCTATGTGTTAATCCAGGTTATAAACTACCCGTGTGCCAAATTTCATCCAAATCTATTCAGTAGTTTTTACGTAAAGCAGTAACAAACATCCTTCCATCCATCCATACTTACAAACTTTCGCGTTTATAATATTAGTTGGATGACCTTGCGGACCTGAATGCTAAATGCAGTGTCACTAGTACTATAATTGTTACTGTGTAGACATCATTACATATAACATCACGCCTGTAATCCCCAAAAGGTTAGTCAGGTCTACTAATAGTACACCAACTCCTGTTACGAAGAAATACCTGATGAAAAACCCAACAGCACTTTGCCCGACTCGGGAATCGAACTCAAGACATCATGCTGAGCAGTCACGCTTGCGACTCGACCAATGGGGCAGTCAGGTATTCTTACAAATAATGTTCTTTGTTCAAAATCAAAATAATAGGCCTATATGGGCACTTATAAAACGTCGACAAAAGGTGTTCAGACGGACGCCTTACCAATAGTAAAGGCGGAAACACACTTACGTGTCGTGGCGTGTCGTGACGCGCCAGAAGCATTCGGTTTCATAAATCGTTGCGGCACGACACGCCATGCAAATATGTCCCTAACCATATTAAATTATGAAACCGATTTGCTTCTGGCGCGTCACGACACGCCACGACACGTAAGTATGTTTCCGCCTTAAGGCGTGCTGTAGTTATGTCAGCTGGTAGACATCAGCTGACATAACTACCAAAATAATGATGATGACGCACAACTTCAAATACAAGACTACAAAAAAAAAACATTAGCTAGAAAAACTACAGGAAAGAAAATGCATTGTTTCTTATTGACATAACGTACCTACAAACATTTTAAATATTACTAAATGTAGACTTGACATCGAAAATAGTAGACACAAAAAAATAACCACCTAACAGGACTATCTTTTTTGCCTATGTTCAGTCGCTACAAATATAATATTTTTCTACAAGAATTAGGATTTATGTATCCAAGTCTTTTTTTTTGCGAAATCTTTGGTCATCCTCTTTGAGTATTTAAATTAATATTATGTATTGATTTATTTTATTGCATTAGCATTTGAATTTGTTTTAATTTCTAACATCGCACCTGTAATTCTCGAAGAGTTAGGCAGAGGTCTAGGTACTTTATTACGTACTGCTACTGTTTATTTGTAGGTGTACAGGTTAGTAGTACACGTAGTTATATTTAAGTCCCATGTAATAGGCAGCGAGCTTCTTGATATCAACCGGGCACACATCTACCTGCTATTGAAAACTCCTGATGGGAAACGCAATAACACTGCCCTACCCTGGAATCCAACCCAGCACCCCATGCTCAGGATTCGCGCTTGCGACTAGTCTACCAACGAGGCAGATTAATGTAATGATGACGCAACCCGTCGTGTAAACATCGAGCTCTGTACATATTTTGCTCAAAATGATGTTTAACTGTGTAATACAAGGTGTTGTTTTGCATTCGTCAAATTCAAGGAGGTAACTATGCTACCGATTCTCACCCCGAATCAATAATAAAATGGGTTTGGTAATTATTTTTTTCTTGTTTACGGAAATCGGTAATTGTGAACCACCCGTGTTTTAAACGCGGACCATCTGGTTCTCGCCCTATAACCTGGCTTACACACATACAAACGATCTCAAACGTTTATTAGATAAATTTTCATTCCCTAAACCACGTTAGGGGGGTTATTCTGAAATATTGACAAACTTCATCATCTGCCCAGCCTTTTCCCAAACTATCTTGGGGTCGGCTTCCAGTCTAACCGGATGCAGCTGAGTATCAGTATTTTACATGAAGCGACTGCCTATCTGACCTCCACAACCCAGTAACTGGGTAATACGATACCCCTTGGTAAGACTGGATGTCAGACTTTTTTGGCTTCTGACTACTCGTAACGACTGTCAAAGATCTACAAATGACAGCCGGGACCAACGGCTTAACGTGCTTTCCGAGGCACGGAGGAAACTCGGTATGTAATTATGGTCACCCATCCACGGACCAACCTCGGCAAGCACGGCTTAACCTTAAAGATCGACCCGGGCGGCTGTTATTATTTAGTCACGAGCTCCTCTAAAAAAAAAAAAAAAATATTGACAAACTTAAACAGCCAAAAAAATCAGCGTTTATTAATAATTAACTAGGTACCGTAATCTTAATTGATTATTTATGTCTTTTGTGACCACCTCCTGAAATTTGACGAGAATGCAAAACAACACCTTGTATATTCTCAATGACGTTATGAAAGTGTAAAATTAAGTGAGAACTGACAGTGCAAGTGTTATGTGAGCCAGAAAAATATGAACAACAAAGATTTCAATACTCAATTCTTTATTGCATTCCACAATTTAGGCTTAGGTGGTAAACATTTAACAAAAGAAACAATCGTGGACCCTGTCGGGCACAGCAAGAGAAAAGATATTTGGAGATGAGGACTTATCATTTAAGTATCTTATTCTAACTTAATTTTTACAAGTATCTATGTGTGTCGGACTGGTAGTGAGTTCGATCCCCAGCGATCGGGGCTCTTTTTGTATGTTTTAAAGTCGTGATTAATCTAGATTGTGTGCGACATGGGACAAGCCCACAACTTAAACCATGGAACAAGTGAATAATATCACCATAAGGAAACAGCAACCAATCATTCAATCATCAATGGAGTCCCTCGAACACAGTTTTATTGACAAGAGTTTAATGTCTTGTGATGAAATACTAGGCAGTAGCTTAGACCTATCTTCAAATAATTGTTCCGCGTACTTGTTGGAATTAAAGGCTGAATTAAAGGAATTAAAATCTCAACTTGAAAGTACACGAAATGAATTGGAAAATATTGTTCTTGAAAACTTAGACCTAAAGAAACAAGTATTGAATATGAACCAGGAGGTCGGCATTCTAAGACAATTGTGTAGAACAACATTGACTGCCATCAATCTTAACATGTCATCAGATTCTAAAAGGAGCGACGTCGGCTGACCAATAGTTTCTGTGTTTCACCTCTGAAACCTAACGACATTACAAACACAGAAAGGAAAATCTATAACCACCATGTCAGAAATCGAAACTCAAACTGAGCAACCTTCGACAAGCAAACGTTTGACAGAATTTCTGACCTTGAACCTAAACAGACTACAAATCTTTTATCGGATATAAAAAGTGTGCAGATAACCCAGCATCAACTGAAACGGAGGAAAATAACATCAAATCTAGGAAGTACAAAGTTCTAATTCTTACTAATGAACAGGAAAGCGATATAGGTGTTTTACTACGGCCTGGCCTAGGAGCGGACTATGAGGTATACTGTCTATAATAAAATAATTTTCCAAATCGGTTGGCCAGCAACGGAGAAATGCGCGAACAAACATAAAAAAAAAATACAAACATCCGAATTGAGAACCTCCTCCTTTTTTAGAAGTCGGTTAAAAACCGAAGGCCAGATGAAATAGTTAACTCATGCATTTCTTTATGTTAAAACTTTGACGTTAGAGACTTTGTAATAATATTGACAGGCACTACGATTACTATGCAATCCTTCTTACATTAAAATTTATTTAAAATCTCATACAAATGTACTGGTTGGTTAGAAATGTAGGCAACGCAAGATACATAAACTCATCAAAAATTAATGCTATTATGCTTAATTTTATAAGTGATAATTTGAAGCATGTAAAATTTATTGACAGTGGATATAAACAAAATACAATAATCAAGTCACGGTTATTTTTAAGGGAAATTTTAAGAATTCAGTATCGAAACAACTGTACGAAATACTAAAAAAAACTACTACTACTTACTAGTAGTAATAACAAAATTATCCCCCCAAAAGGGCACTTTACCATATTACTTCCAATCAGTTCCTAAATCTTTGCCAAATATAATTTCAGAACCTTCAAATACTCTAACATGTGCATTGCAAATAATGCAGTGCTGTACAGGAAGCTGATGATTTTTTTTGTAGATATTAAAATGGGGGACTCTAGTTTACATAAAGCTAAAAGTAGAAATAGTAATAAGAATGAAATAATCACACCAAGATTACAAAATATCAACATATTTCATCAATTTGTGTGGGATTGTTTAGTCTGCAAAGTGTTTATTCTTATTTTTGAATTTTGAATTTATGTCAAAATGATTATGTTTTTGAATCATAGATGGCACTTTGTAAATACGTCACAATCCTGAATCGCGGTGTCGAGATTCTCCGCGTTTTAACGACCTTCCAGCGGTACATCAAAATAAATTGTCTTGTTCTGAAAGTTATTGTGTTTTATTTGACGTATATCGGGAGATAGTTCTTCGGGAATTGTACAAATGGTCCTTCGAGCCGGATAGAAAGTTGGTGGTAGTGACCAGTGTGGACTCTGGAGACGGAGGAGCAGCCAGCCTGTGGTGAGATGCATCAGCTGACCGCCTTTATTGAGGGCTTTAAAGCCTTATGTACCGTACAAGGTACACAACGGTTAACGCTGGTGCGGTGCTGGCGACTTTTTGCTGGTGCTCCAAGGTGTGAACAGCAGCTGAGGCGTGAGGGGAGAGCAACTCACGTATCATCACGCCAGACTTCGACCTCAGAGACCAAAGCAGCAGTTTCGGTGTAGTGGGAACATTCCACGTATATCATCACGCCGGACGACAAAGTGAGTGACAGTGAAGTGTTAAACCCAATTTTAGTGACTTAGAAAATATATAAAAGTTTGGACTTGTGTCAAACACTTAGAAAAATCACATTTTTTCTGCGAAGCAAGATGGAAACATACACAAAATGACAACATTTAGAATTGAGCAAAGCAGAGTTAGTGTCAAAGAGTATCTAATAAATAGGATATCTCAGTCCTATGTAGAAAGTCGACTGGTATCATTAGAAGATCAATCCTGTGCCGTCAGATTCTGTGGTAAACTCTTCAAAGTCCAACGAGTCCTTTGCTGATAATATTGTTCCTGTCAACTCATTTCACAAGTCGAAAACATTAATGTGCATTTGTTGTAAAGAGAATCACAAACTTGTTAATTGTAAACAGTTTGCTAGTTTCGATTTGGATAAGCGTCGTAATTTTGTTGAAACTAATTGTGTATGCTACAACTGTATAAGGTCAAATCACTCCGTATATTCATGCCGCCAATCTTCCAGATGTTCTATAAGTCAAAAGAAGCATCATAGTCTTCTTCATCCCAAGAATATCTCCAAATCAGTTGGTGACAACATCACCACTGATCAAGTTGTAGACAGCAGCGACGCTGCTGATACAACCACGTCAACTCAGAGCAAGTCCACTAACATAGTAAGTTCTTATGCTAACAGTCATTATTGGCCACTGCTTAAATTACAGCAGATTCAAAGAACGGTACTGCTATTGGAACAAGATCCTTGACAAACCAAGGGTCTCAGGCTTCGTTTGAGACGGAGTCCGCAGTACAGTTCTTGGGTCTTGAAAATATACCTAACTAAAAGTTTAGTTTCAGGTACAGGCCGTGATCAAGGACGATCGTATTCGATGGTTCTATTTAGGGTACAATCACGCGTCGACCCTAGTTTTATGGTGACTGTTAGGTTTTATGATTCAAAGAAATTAAAAACCATTTCGTCGAAGATGAAGTTATGGCAAACGTTTTAACCACAATCTCGTCTTTGGATTTAGCAGATCTTTCGTTCGAGAAACCGAATACGATTGATTTGCTGTTAGATACAAAAGTATATGTCCAGAATTTGTAGGGGTTTATCAAAGGTCCACCTAGTCATCTTATAGCACAAAACACTCAACTAGGTTGGATCTTCTCTGGTCAAACAAATGAATTCAGCCAAAGCGAGACATGCCACATAGTAGCACTGCCGTCCATTCAAAACAAAGAATCTCGCACTGAATTTCATATTAACAAAATTTTATTTTTACCTTTACACATACATACGTATTTATATACAAATATACATATATAGAGGCACGCGTCCCTTCCACTCGGGCATGGTTAGCCCGCCTAAGAGCGAGAGAGACAGACATAAAAAGTGAAAGGCACGCGTGCCTCTCACTCGCTCTCATTGTGAGCGCATAACGTGAGCGGAGCGTAACGCAGTTTCTTGAAGTGTCACCCGGCAAACCAATTTATAAGACGTTGTCACGTCAAAATACCTATCTGTTAACTTTAGAATGTTTTTACTGATGAAGGTATCTAGACGTGATATAAATAAAATCACTAGGTGTCTTACTAGAAATAAATTTAATGAAGCGACACCTCCTATCTGCATCAAACTATGCCAATTGCAAAGATTTAAAGTTGCAATATAATCATTAAAAAAGGAATGTAAACTTAAAATGGCTCCTAGGGTTACCTCTTTGAGTCCCTTTCTTGATGATGACAGGATCTTAAGAGATCGTTCACAGCGAGCGGCTATTGAGGAGTAGGTATACGAAATACTCAACCTTAATTCCTCATACACAGCATTGTACCAATCATTTGATTGTGTGGGCTTACCAGAGTGGGCTGCACGAAGGAACTCAGCTGAAGTCAAACTATTTAAGATTCAAGTTTAGGATTCTAAAACTTCATTCAAAAACTCGCGTTAAGCAGTATGTGCATAAATGTGCTGGGTTCGACACTCAAAATAATTAAATTAAAAAATGATAAGCCAATTGCTGAAAGCAACGGTTTCTGTACAGAAACGTTTCGAATGTATGGTGTGGATTACCCTAGTCCAATCAGTAAAACTCGTGGTCATCATTACACAAAGGGCTAACTTCTGGGTAACCGTTGATAACGAGGCAACATTTTGTTGGTTGACTTATTGTCTTCAAATAGTATGATTTGTCATTTTATATTTCCCCATGTTACAAACTTTGGAAGTTCTAATCTTAAACTCAATTTCAGTATCGTTACAAGTAGCCCGAACCAAAGGTTGGAGACATTGTTTTGGTGAAGGACGGTCTTCCAACTGCTTAGTTCATAAGGACTGATTATTTATTAGAAAACAACTATGTTAGAATAATTTTACTCGTGTAATGTAAAATTTAACAAACCTGTTTTTAAATTAATCTAAATAGCAAGATCTTACATGCCAAACTATTGTTTTGTTGTTGGATTGAAGTCATCAATTGTTTTAATATTTTGCTATTCACTTTTATTTAGTTTGACTTAGAAACTTAGAGTGGAAGGTTATATAGGAGATAATGCTATAATATGTTATGCTAAATCTTATGTTATGGTGTGTGTTCAAGAACAATAATCTTTATGCTTAATGTATTCTGTTATGTTTATGTTGATGGACAAGGTTGTCCATGGTGGGCGGTATGTTTAGTCTGCAAAGTGTTTATTCTTATTTTTGAATTTTGAATTTATGTCAAAATGATTATGTTTTTGAATCATAGATGGCACTTTGTAAATACGTCACAATCCTGAATCGCGGTGTCGAGATTCTCCGCGTTTTAACGACCTTCCAGCGGTACATCAAAATAAATTGTCTTGTTCTGAAAGTTATTGTGTTTTATTTGACGTATATCGGGAGATAGTTCTTCGGGAATTGTACAGGGATTAGTAATAAGAAAAATTAATTGGATGTTTATATACAGTCCCTTGATATCAGGGTACATATGCATTAGTGAATATTTTTTAAACGACAAGTCCAGCATTTATTTTTCTTTAGATAACTATAACCTGATTTCATACAACACCAGACGCAAAAAAACTAGGGGGGTAGTTTGATCCTGGAACATGTGATAGAAAAGCAGAGAATATACAGGTTGTAACGGAAAGGGTATATACATCCTTAAAGGTGTGCTACAGACCATCAAACTGAACATGTCTCATGATAAAACATGTCTTTCAGCAAAAAAAAAAATCTGCTGCCCCATAGAAAATTACAATACCTATTCGACGATTATTATTATTATTAAGATATACTTCTTGGAACAACCTGTATCTGTCACTATGAAAGGACGGTCGGTTTGGTCACCGAAGTTCGCTCGTTAGCATCAGACATTTTTGACGAATACCCGTTATAATTTTGTTTTTTTTGTTATTTTTATATAAGTACCTACTTAGGTTCTAATTATCTAGATTATGTAGTCGATGATCTTGGTGCACGGTAAAACTCGAATGAGTTTATGTTGGCACCATCTCAAACGAAATAAATGTATGTGTACTACTGAATAAATAAATATAAATATAGAATCGGACCCAAATGTATAGGCAGCTGATATTTTTTTTTGCTGCAAAAATGTTTTTATGATGAGAAACATGTTCAGTTTGATGGTCTGTAGCACACCCTTAAGGATGTATATACCCTTTCCGTTACACCCTGTACATGTTATTACAAACTTTTTAAGATGGATAGCTATGCAATATGTTGTATTGAAGATGTCGATACTGGTCTATACATATGCTGTTGTTATCGTAGTCCTTAAGACAATAATTTTGAACTTTTTATGACACGCATGGAAATATTGCTGGAACATTTATTCTGAAGATAATGCATTATATGCGGAGATTTATAGATTTACTTTTAGATGATAAAAACCCACTGAATTTGCAGCACATTAACATGTTACAATTTTAAGCATCTTGTTAACGCTGCAACTTTTATTCGAAATGACTCATATTCGTGCATCGACAAAATCTTAACAAATCTGGCTGAAAATTATATGACGGAATGTGATGTAGACAGACCATAATGGTATGGCTGATGAACATGGAGGCCTTTTAAGTAAATTTTAGTTGGAATCTCTGACAAGCAAGTCAAGTAACTACAACTAGCATATTTTTCTAAATAAAAGAGTTTTCAGTGCTAGAAAAGACACATTTTTTAATGATTATTTTTTTGAGGATATTGACACACAACTGGTGCAATATGGGAATTAATACATTTATAAGGAAGCTCTCAGACGTTTTAAAAAATAGATATTGACACTAAACATTTAAAAATCGTATACCACCACACAAATCGAGTCTAAATTAAGATACAGCATTCAATTTTGGGGAACAGCTATAATTACCCCTGCTAACGAGCTATTGTCCTTCAGAAAAGAGCTATATGTCCACTGTCCGTATTTCCCAAACAGAGAGTTGTCGTCCACATTTCTTAGATTTATACATCCTTACAGTACCCAGTCTCTACGTTATAGTTCCTCTGACTAATCTCAAGAAGTACATGCAGGAATATGAGACGGATGAGGAAAGACTGGCCAGGGAGAATACGTAGGCACGTACAACACATAGGAAAGATTTGAGAAATAAGATAATTCCTCATTTCAACATTGTAAAGCATACTTTACAATATCAGGCAGTGCAATTAATTAATTAATATGTTACCATTACGATTAAAAAGCTTAATTTATACATCATCATTAAAAACTAAGCTTCAAGCATTTCTTCTTGATAAGTGTCTCTAGTCTTTTAATTCTTATTTTTTAAATAATTAAATTATCCTTTATAAAACAATAAAAAAAAACATTTAAAAAACAGTAGCCCACTGGTATCTGGAACAGGGTCCAAGTTATCGGCGGTCAGGGCTCCAGAGAAAGGAACCCCCTAACAACACGAGCCGTGTCCAAGAGTACCGCTTTCTGAATCAAGATTGATTGATTGACTTCATCCAGCTGCCTAACGAGAACCTCATCAGGTATTGGTCGAGACAGCGAAGGAGATATTTGATAATGTGGTAATATAGGTACGTGTAGGTATGTCTCGTATCTTAACGGACTATGCACGTTATATTAGGCTCTGTTAAATGCCGATTCTGTACAGTCATGAACACTTATATGTATATACTGTTCTCGTACTGTATTCATTGTAAGTTTATGTGGTTACGTACATAGTATGATAGAACTTCCACTGTAGACACACACTATTGGAACTTTGCTTTGAGTTAAGTATTATGTATGATATAGGACTTACATTTCTCAAAGCTCCACGAGAAAAATGTTTTTTTATTTTTCCAAGTTTACTAATACTAGTGCTAATGACTGTACACCAAACTTAGAATTTAATGTTTGGTGCGAAAAAGCGCTGATTACCTACGTAGGAATGCGCATAACATGCTTTTGGGTACCTACACACCTTTGAAACTTTGACCTATTGAGTCTGTAACCATTTTATGGCACAATATGGTCTAGCACAAAAAAAAAGAGTAGGTACCTACCTGTCATGTATTCCCCAGGCAGATGTGGTTGTGTGCTGAGCCATTCTCGTAACTTCTTGATGTCGTCCGGAGTTGTGCCGGTGTTCTTCTTGTACTCATCTTCTAACGAAATCCCTTTTATTGCCATTGCTCTGAAAGGATGAGGTTTGTATATTGCTATCGGCTTATCATTGTGTCCAGACTGTCCTTAAAAGTAATTTATTCAAATTAAGCTGATAATCAGCACTTTTTGAAAGTCAAAATTCACAAGAGACAGTCCCCCAATACGCCCGCCTTCGCATATTATGGGGGCAATTCAAATCTTTTAAGAATATTTGCATTCTAATTTCGGACTCGTCTGTGAAAAATATCTGTATAATTATTTTACATTTTTAACACTTATAATATAAATTGCCGCTGAGATGAGATTGTGGCCAGATTTTTTTTTTTTTAGTTCATTGTTCTGGCTTAGGTAGACTGGCTTCACAAAAAAAAAGTACACCTTGTTTTCTGTGCCAGTTTTAAACCAAGATGAATTAATAGATCTGTTGGCTTACTGATCGTAAGCATCATCTACCTAGCCTTTTCCCAAAAACTATGTTGGAGTCGGCTCCCAGTGCAACCGTATGCAGCTGAGTACCAGTATTTTACATGAAGCGACTGCTTATCTGACCTCCACAACCCAGTAACTTCGTAATAAGATACCCCTTGGTAAGACTGGATGTCAGACTTTCGGCTTCTGACTACTCGTAACGGCTGTCAAAGATCTACAAATGACAGCCGGGACCAACGGATTAACGTGCTTTCCGAGGCACGGAGGAAACTCGGTAAGTAATTATGGTCACCCATCAACGGACCAACCTAGGCAAGCACGGCTTAACCAAAGATCGACCGGTGTGGTTGTTTTTATTTAGCCACGAGCTCCTTCTGTTGGCTTACTGATATAGTAAGTAATTTAACCAATTTCGAGCCAAAACAACCTACTGCAAATTTAAGGCATTTTCGTTCTTGAACTCACAAGCCAATTAGCAAATTTGCAAATTTTTTCGCGGTTGGTACTATCTCTCTAGCCGTTGTGTACGTTAGTGGCTGGCCTTGGGTATCCAAAACTGGATTCAAAATGCGAACTAGGGTCAATCGACTTGAATTGAAATGGTCGTGAAAATATGAAGTGTCAATACTTAAACGTTGTTATAAGCAATTTTTATTATTATTTTAGATATGAAATAATAATAAAAATTGCTCACATTATTGTAGTTTGTAAATAATGTACGTATATTGTAATATAATAAAACAGCATTTTGTTTAAAGCAGTGAGTTTAGTGAAAACAGGCGCAAGTCTTCGTTGTTTGCACACTAGAGAGTTAGATAGTTTATCTCTAGGACTTATGCTTATTTTCACAAATATAAAGTAATGCTTAAATTAATGCGCAAATAAAAGTTCGTTTAAATAAGGGTGTAAAAATGTATATTGAAACGAAGACATACCAAACTGTCTTGATCTAGCTAGAGGAAACCACAGGTCTATGTTACATTTAAGCTGCTATTTACAGCACGATTAAAGTACGGTACAACTCCTACAAGATTAAAGACATAGATAATAAATTCATTTTGTAGCGTATGGCCCATTAGTAATGCTTATGTAAATAAACACGTCACGCCATACGGTAGTAACTGGGTACCTGATTATTTCTTCCTCAATAAAGTTTGAACTTTGACATCTACCATATAATTCTACAATAATTAGTGACCGATACTTAAACATGTTATACTCATGATAATAAACGACTTTCCCAAAAGAAACATTTCGTTTTTTACTCATTTATTTTTGTCACAAGCTGATGAAGCCACTGGCGAGCGCTTGCGAATTGCATACGGCTGTTGTATTATGTTTAAGTATCGGTCCCTAATTACCAGTCACCCTATATACTTAGCGGTTATATAAAATAATAAAGATTGGAACTCTTAGTATGACTCGAAGCGACAAGCGGTGGCTTTTGCTTGGATATTGTGCGCTTTAATGATCTTCGTGATTCTGACGAGGCTACTGACAATGCTGCATGCAATGCAATCCGAAAAATTGAGTGCTAGCCAAACAGAACCAAAATAAGAATGCTTTTAATATTAAAAGTATTGGTTGATATGTTAGCCGAGCGTGTAGTTTCTGTCGCATCCGAATAAAAAATAGATACTGAAGAGATAAACTCATATTAAAATGAATATTTGGAGGTCACACCATCAACAAGATACCAAAACGTTTACCTAAAGGCCAAAGGTCAAATTGAACCATACGGTTTATACGGTTTGTTTTAATACAAAACACAAACGATGATGAATTTCCTAACGGTTTAACACACATAAATATTCAAAAAAAATTAAATTTTCCTAATACTCCTCTTAAAAATAAAACAATCCAACATCACACACAAATACTCACTTAGAACTATGTATTTATTTACTGTTTACGTCCTAAAACTGTTAACTTTATTTATTAGTGACGTCACTACACGCGTCCTTTTAACGTGGTCTCACGTACACTACTAAATCAGTTTCATGCTCCAAAAGTCGCTATAAAAGGCTTTGATAGGCCACGCACTGGGTTGTTGTAATGCGGCGGTTGAACTGACATGATTCGTAATCAAATGTGAATGTGAAAATAAATGTCAACGCTTTTGGTGGCAAAGGCTTGGCCTTTGTTTGGTCAAACCGGTATGAACAGATTGCGGACCGCAGTCCGGTCACCAGAGTCTGACAGATAATGTAGTTTTTCAAATGTTACTATAAGATTATCTTTTTCTTAAACCAACTTCTTAAAAAGTTTATGTATTCGACCAGACACCTTTTTTTTCATGTATGGACTCCTATTTCTCCGTGATTACTTCTCCGATTTAGGTGATTCTTTTTCATATGGTAGAGGAAGCTCGTGCGGTAGTCTCAAGAATTTCATTTACTATGCTTAAGCTTTTGAGTTATCCGCTTCATTATGCATTTTTTTCTTTTTCGTATGTATGGACGAAGTGCTGGTGTCTACTTAAAATTGATACTTAACCAAGATTTATGTGAGATACAACTAAAAACGGTAAAATAAAAACTGTTTAACAAGAAGAATAAGATACTCTAAAGTTTTTTCGCTTGATAAACACGCTGTCAAACCGACTGGACCAGGCTCCGGACTGAATGCGGACACTTTGACAGATTTATTTTCTCATTTATTGGTCTCATGTCGGTTTGACACGAACCTTTATATTTCTGGATGAAAAAGACATCAACGCAGTGAAACTTTTACCTTTCGCCAAAATACACAATGATGTTAGAAAATATGTATAATTATGCATTGTATGTCGCACATTCACGCAGTCTTTTACCAACCCAGTGCGTCAAAAATTAGTACCAGTGCACAGTGATAACAAATATGAACACCCGCGTATTTTTCTCTGAAATATGATTTAATGACCGTGATATGCCAAACTTTACATCCTAAATTAATCGTACGGTTGATTAATTAATAGTTTTTAGTAGTCGCTTGATTGCTTTGGAAGTTCAGCACTTTAATTATCAAATAACTGGTTAGCTGGGACACAGGCCTCATATCGATGAGAGGGAATGGGCCAAAATACAACACGCGGGCCCAGTGCGGTTTTTAATTGCCAAACATCTTCGACTGTTTGGTTCTAGGTTATTAGGATATACCGGTCTCGGTTATGTAATGATAAAAAACCGGCCAAGTGCGAGCCGTACTCACACAAACACAGAGTTCCGTAGCACCAAACAATAAAAAAAAAATGGAGGCTTGATGTCATTTGTTTCGCGACTCGACGTAGTGCGAAATCGACATAGCGCCCGTTATTTGTTGTAGAATTTGTATTACATTCAACAACAAAACTTATTTTGTTTTTCTTAGTATGTTAACGAAAATGTAAATGTATGGAAACATCAAAAATCTTATTCAAACCAATTTTCGGTGAAAGTTTTTTTTACGTTGTACAATCCTAAATTTTTCAGAATTTTCCTCTTCTTACTTTAGAAGTTAGAGGGTTTTTGCCACTTTGGAAGTGTCTATCTTTGAAACGATTGACTTATATACCTTATATAAGTTAAGGTTTGATGAAAAAAAATATGTTTTGCTTCGGTTACGTGTATAGGGAATCTCAATCATATTTTTTTTATATTTGTATAAAAATCGTAAAGCAGTTCACAGAATACATTCATCTACTAAGTTTCAACTGAATAGTCTTAAAATTTTCAGAATAAGGTGCTGAGACATACGGACGGACAGATAGACATGACGAATCCTTAAGGGTTCCGTTTTTTGCCATTTGGCTACGGAACCCTAATAAAAGGCTGGATTTTTTAATAAAAAAAACCAAGCTTTTAAGGTGCTGAAGCTAAGTATGGGGACCTCGAAGGATCACCACGTGTTCGGTGATAAGATGTTCACTTAGACTTCGCTAGTTGTACCAAACTGTCAGTTACAAACCACAGACTGTCGGTTAAGGTGAGTGCAGTCGTAGCCCAGTGATATCGACCGTCGTGAGTTTGATCCCAACTCTACTTTGTCATCGTCATCTCGTCTTCTTTATTTATAAAGAAGGCCTGTGTCCTAGCAGTGAGAAAATCATTTCATTTTGTTTGTGTAAATAGCTTGCGAGCAGCGGTGACCCCAGTGGTGGCAGCCCTGACTTACGAGCAGTAAGCCGTGAGTTCGAACCCAGGCAGGCGCATTACTTTGTGTAATTTATTTCATCACCACTACCCTCGAAAACTGTGAAGGAAAACAATATGACGAAACTGGCATGTCCTAAAACTAAAAATTCGAAGACATGTGACATCTACCAACCCGCACCGGGCCCGCGTGGTGGACTACAGCCGACTCCCTCTCATAGAGAGGAGGTGTCCCAGCAGTGGTAACATTATAGGCTGATGATGATGATGAAATATCTTGCTGTTGTTGGGTTCTGTAGTAAAAGGAAAAGATTTATGCAACACCAAGTTGATTGATAGTTGTTATTATCGACCACCAAGGTGTTCTTGAGCTAGGTACAGGGTACTAATTAGTTTTTACGCAGTGGAATTAGGAAACTGATTCTGTCCTTCTAGTGTTAGACTTTTAAAAACGTGCCCAGAATCCTAGAGCAAAAAATTCTTGCAACTCAGCATGATAAACTGTTGACCTACTGTGTGTTTTTGTATATTATTGATTAAACTGTGCATCTATGACTCTGCGATTTTTCATAGTTTTTAGGCAGTTTCCTGACCTTTTACTTTTGGTTATAGATTTTAGTTTTTTTTTTCAATTTTTTTGTTGGTTTAATTATAATTAGGTGATTATTGAGAGTGTTTTTTTTCAGGAATACTAATTCACTTCATGAAATTTTGTGCCACTTTCCTTAGGAAAGGTCACGTTTTCTTCACACTTTGGACTTGTTTGACAGGCATAAAAATGTTTGGAATTGTAGCGCTAGCTGGTCCCTATGGATGCTATTACAGTAATTTTTCCAAACAGGCAATATTGTTTACATTTTTAGAAACAATATTACCAACGCGGGATATTTTTTCATGATTGTTATGTTTTTTTTATGCATTTGTTTTATTACTTCTTGTGATATTTAATGATATTGATAATTTTAATTTGTTTAATGATACTTTTATGATTTTTAAATGATTTCTTTACTGTTTTACAATTTTATTTGTCAATATTTGTTGTATATGGGTATTATGCCTAAAATAAACAATTAATTTTTATTTTATAGTACTACTAGCTGTCCCGCGCAACTTCGTCTGCGTCAACATTTTTCATTGCTGCTCCGCTCCTATTGGTTGTAGCGTGATGATATATAGCCTATATCCTTCTTCGATAAATGAGCTATCTAACACTGAAATTTTTTTTTTAGTTCCTGAGATTAGCGCGTTCAAGCAAACAAACAAACAAACTCTTCAGCTTTATAATATTAGTATAGATTTGCTATCGTGTTTCATTTGTGACACCCGGAACTATTTAATCAATATTAGAAGGATTAATCAGCCATTACTCATACACCATGGACTTTGGCAAGACTCGCTTAATCTCGAAGATCCAACGAACAGACATTTTTCTTTGACTATAAGCCCTTCTTTGAATTTGATCTTTGGACTTACCCACGATTACTTCTTTTATATTAACACTGAATGAAAAATTACAATGCGAAGATAAATATCGTTACATTTATAAAATCCAAAAAATTCGGATTCTTGGGTGCACCATGTCATTTGCAATTCAAATTACAAACGGCATTTGGGTATCAACATTATTAAAATACCTTGTTTAAAAAAATCGTGCAAGTTTTTTTGTTTTTTTTAGGTAAATCTTCTAATTTTTTAAAACCTGTTAAAATGAACTCAAGAAATATGCCTCATTTCTGGTATCTTAGCGGATTCGCTGTCATGATTCTGATTTGTCCGAAGCCACTGATGACGTCGTTGAAAAGGCACGCACGCAAAAGGTCCTGGTTGAGCCTTATAAAAACAAATGACGAAGAAAATGTCGAGATTCCCAACTGTCACACTGAGTACGGACGGGGCAGCAGTGCAAAGTCAAAGTCAAAGCATTTATTTCAATTAGACCATTACAAGCACTTTTGAAAGTCAAAAAAAAAACAAAATAAAACGCGAAGCTACAGTCCCAGTCACAAGGCATAATAACTGGTGAAAGTACTGTAGTTGCCCATTCCGTAGCGTAGATCTCTATGGAAAAGAACGGGCAAGAAACTCCATGGACACTCTTTTAAATCAAAATATGTTACAAAATCTTGGTTACATCATTCATGTTAAGAATTACAAATATGTGAGAACAATGTAGAAATACGGGCAAGTTAAGAGCGTCCAGAGTAAAAGATTAAATCAGTAATTAAAAAATAAAGTAATTAAAATAAACCGTGGCAGCTAAGAGATGACCAGTCACAACTGACAGCGCCCGTTCACGAACATGACGCATGTATCAGCCATCATTCAACTCAACCATTTTGAAGGGAACTAAACGACCCGACACACCCGCCACCATCAGCGTGACATTTAAGTGAGCATGACATTCACTCAACCACCAGGGTAATTTCGCGTCAATGAAAGATTTAGGTACTCATTAAATGGTGGCTTTACAGTACATGGTACTCACACATGTGCTATGCAATTATATAATGCAACACTCAGAGAATCTTACAATCCATTAACAAAGTAAAGGTTGCAGAAAGCTGCTGAAAGCTAACTGTTCTAGGCGCTCTACCACTGGAATATTTGCCTGTAATGTAAAGTCGGCCATAGATGATATGCTACGCACGTGCAGTTTGTTTGTGTTTATGCCTGTACAGTCCAAATATGCAGGCATGCATGAGAGTGTCCAACTGTAGAGTTATCTTGGTCTGTACAAGCCACCTAGAGAAATATCGGAATGGACATTTTTTCCGCTTGGATGTGCCAAGTGTGTGTGGCAGTTTATGTCGCATGCACAGGTCACAGTTCTCAGCAAGTAATAAACTCACTAAAGCAACGATTTTGTCATGACTGTTTTGCCAGTGGTGGCGTTAGAATCGTTTCTGAATTTGTGTCTGCCTTTGAATTTTTGGTTCTAGGACATGCCGGTTTCCTCACGATGTTTTAGTATACCATGAAAGCAGTGGTGGTGACGTAAATAACAATGTTGAGTAAAGTCTACATCGACTACCTGGGACTGAACTCTCGAACTACACCTCATAAGTCAAAGCCACTAATTCACTGCTAAGAATAACATGTGGCATGCAATAAAACTATTGAGTATATTTGTTACCTTAGCTTAACTTCGGAGTGCGAGCCTACTGATACTATTAGAACAAAGTTATATTTCTGTGTTTTAAAGATTTGGTGCAAATAATATTAATAAAAGAACATATTTTTGCACACAGGGTGATTGGTATTTTTTTTTAACATTGCCCCATACTAAGAATATATATCCCCTGTATCGTGAGTGCGTTTACAAACATTTAAACTGACAAACACAAACAGCCAGACCCGGAACAACTATCTGTAGGCCATATAAATATTTGTTCTGTGCAGGGATCGAACCCGCGACACGCAGCGCAGCAGTCGATGGTTCAACCACTGCGCCAACCGTGCCGTTTGAAGAATTGAGTGAAGGCCTTGAAATGGGTGATGCTAGAACTAATTTGCAACAAATTTGACCCCGATAAGTACTGTGTTGTTTTGGACTTAGCAAAATTCGTTTAATCGACACATACAACAATGAGTTCCATTCAATCGACATTCTTTTTCTTAGTAAAAATGTATTTAGGAAGCAAATCCAAGCAACCCTAAAGGACCAGAAAATTACTGTATAATTTCCTTTATTATGATAACGTTATGTTAAATACGCACACATATTTACTTTTTCTTTTTTTTCTTTTATTAATATATTTATAAATCCAGATATTAGTTCCAGCATAGTTACTGTTTTGTAGGTATTGTAATTGTGTTGTTACTAGCTAGTTTAAAATACTTTTAATTGTAATCTGTGGAGAACGTAGTGGGTAGCATAATTGTTAAAAATGTAATATTTAAGACATTGTAACTTAAGTTTTATTGTGCTACTGTTTGTTTTTCCTTAAATAAATTAAATAAAATAAAAATAAAATATCCTACATTTATTTTGAGTAATCCGTCTTGAAAAGCAAGGTAATTTCAATTTTCTCATTTATTACCAACACATACTGTTAAACCCTTTGGTTTAGGTTTGGTTTAAAAAGAACCCAAACCATTGTTTGGGTTTTTTTGGATAAATTAGTTTTCGATACTTGAATTCGTTTATCTGAAAAGTATCATGCTAACGCTCTGAGTCACGTAGATTTGTCACAATTATCAATTTTAGGTCAATAGGAAAAGTTTACAAAAAAAAAAAACTTAAAGGAAATCCAATTACTCCGAAACAACTCAGTTTGGACCCCTAGGTATCGGGTTAAATGACTAAATTTACCCATGAATTCATCATCATAATTTCAACTTAGAATCACTCGCAGCTTAGTAAAAGGGTTCTTTCTCCCACTTCGATCAAATTCTCCCACATTTCCCCGTTCCATACATCTAGCTTGTATGTTTTATAAAATAGGATCAGCAAAAAAACTTACAACATTAAATGACTTTAATTAACCCAACAAACATAATACACATATCCTTATTTATACAATTATTCTACTTCTCAAATTCTCATAGTCTCTTCATCAATCAATATCCAGCTTCTTGAAGGACCCCTCGATGCCTCCGAAGATGTCGGTGATGGTCTTCGGCTTGCCAGGTCTCTTGGCTTCCACCACCCGTTTCTTGTTCTCCTCAATGAAGAAATCTTTTGAATTCGCTATTTTGGCTACCACATCATCTGTAAAAGAAAGCATTATTTTGACAAACAGTTGAAAAAATAGAAAACTGCGCGAAAATACAGAAAATGCAGAAAGAGAGGAGCTCGTGGCTAAATTAAAACAGCCACTTAGATCAAGCCGCTTTTGCCTAGATTGGTGAGTGGACACGTGATCACCCATTACATACCGAGTTTCCTCCGTACCTCGGAGAGCACGTTAAGCCGTTGGTCGCGGCTGTTATTTGTAGGTCTTTGACAGTCGTTACTGGTGGTCAGGGGCCCGAAAGTCGGACAACCAGTTTTACCAAGAGGTATCGTTTTACTCAGTACTAACTGGGTTGTCGAGGTCAGATAGGCAGTCATCATCATCATCATCATTAGCCTATTATGTTCCCACTGCTGGGACACAGGCCTCCTCTCTATGAGAGGGAGTGGGCTGTAATCCACCACGCGGGCCCAGTGCGGGTTGGTAGATGTCACATGTCTTCGAATTTTTAGTTCTAGGACATGCCGGTTTCCTCACGATGTTTTCCTTCACCGTTTTTGAGGGCAGCGGTGATGAAATAAATTACACAAAGTAATGCGCCTGCCTGGGTTCGAACCCACGGCTTACTGCTCGTAAGTCGGGGCTGCCACCACTGGGCCACTGCTGCTCTGATAGGCAGTCGCTCCATGTAAAACACTAGTATTTAGCTGCCTCCAGTTAGGCTGAAAGCCGACCCCAACATAGGAATAGGCTAACCAAATCAGTTGAAAACACAGAAATGGAAAAAAAAACAGTTGCTGTATTTTTCCTTCCATATTTCCATTAGTCGACATCTCATTGGTTCTTTGTTATCATTCACCCAGTCCATCCCTGGTTTCTTTAGCCTCTCCCTACTCTTTAACAATAAGCTTACAGTAATCACCTTTGCATTGCACCAAACTCTTGTACTGTCCCCCAGCCCCCTTCGGCAGTCCCTCTATGGGCATGAATTTCTCCAAGCTCTTCGCTCCGACCTGGTGGATGCTCAGCATGTCCAGGAGCTCCTTCTTCAAGAAGGGCCGCAGGATCATCATCAACTTGTCCATAAATGATGGTGCGTTGAGGAAGTGGAGACTTTTGATTTTTAACAACATGGCTTCCTGAAAATATGACAATGTGATTTGAAACTGGTGAAGTGAATGGAAATTATATAATGTTGATAGGATAACTAACTCCTGAAAGGTTAAAATAAATAGTAAAACTGATAGACATCGATATGTAAATGCGTTAAAATTTACGATATGACGGCACGATTGGCTAAGCGATTGACTGCTGAGCTGCATGTCGCGGGTACGATCCCCGCACGGAACAAATATTTTTATTGCCTACAGATAGTTGTTCCGGATCTGGCTGTTTGTTTATGTGAGTTTAAATGTTTGTAAACTCACCCACGGTACAGGAGACATTCCTAGTGTGGGGAAATGTTTACAAAAAAAAAAAAAACAAAAAAATCCATATAAATACATCAAGGCTTTGGAGTTTGGATAGCTAATTCTATTTTACCTAAATACAACGCAACTTGTTTAAGTTTAAATAAAAATCTAAACGCTAATCCTTTTTAAGGATCATTCCTTAAACAGTAAGAGTAAGAGTCGATTGGTATTATTATCAAACACATTATCATTATCTTTGGCAGCCTTGTTACAAGCACTGCTGAGTATAGATCTGAGGAGGTCTATACTCAGCAGTGACTCGTGAATATCTGGGTAGCATGGGCCAAAAGAGAGGTCTTTTGGCCTATACTACCTAGATCTTCACGAGTCTCCAGGCTTACCGACGGTCTTCTGAATGTCATCAACCCACGTAGCTGTTGTCTGCCAACACTTCTACCGTCATACATTCAAAAGCAATATAATGTTACCTGTAGGAAGTATAAGAACTGCTGTACAGAGTGGAGGTCGAGCTTGGCAATGTGTGACAGCGTACACATATCCAGGTCGATGAGGATTATCAGCCCTGGCCACGTGCCCTCCTCATATTGCCAGAGATCCACCACCATCAGAACTGCCCTGAAAAAGTAGGGAGAATCGATTGGTTGCTTTGGAAATGTAGGACAAATAGGAAAAATTTTGTTCTAATGTAGTTTTCAGCAAATCCAGGTAGTATAATGTATTTGTATATTATGTTTGCTACCGGAAACCAGCTTTTCCCCCGTAATATTAAAATTACTACCCAAGATACAGAAATCAGTAAACAGGATCTTTTGTATTCTTATCTTAGACCTGATATTTTAATAATCTATTTTGAAAATGGCATGTCCATATTATGATTCTACATTGCGAGTAACAAAAATCAATCTACTTACTCCAATCATTGGAGCATACCAATATATATACAGGGTGTAACGGAAAGGGTATACACGGTGTAAATCACCTCATCACGAAGCCGTCAACCAAGCATTCTGTACATGAAACTAAGTAATTTTACGCAAAAATTATTGCTGGGAAACGACTTTTTTTTGGGTGGGGGTGTAAAAATCATGTTTTGTGGTAGAACTCAATGTAACGCACTCAAAACATTGTGCTGATGGACGGATTGAATAGTACGGGGGTCGTGGAGGTGTTTAAAGTAAAAATCTTACATTAAAACCTTGTATTTAAAAAAATACTTGTCAAAAAGTTGGAACTTTGACCCCTAATATCTCTGTAACTAGAAGGTTCCCAGGTATGGTGTAGAACAAAAAAATGATCGCAATGACAGGGAGAACCAGTGCCTTTCGGCTTCGTTAAGAGGTGTTTTACACCCTTTATACATCCTTAAGGGTGTGCTACAGACTATCAAACTGAACATGTTTCTCATCATAAAACATGTTTTTCAGCAAAAAAAATATCTGCTGCCCCATAGAAAATTCAATACCTATTCGACCCAAATGTATCGGCAGCTGATATTTTTTTTGATGCAATTTTTTTTTTATGTTGATAAACATGTTCAGTTTGATGGTCTGTA
This sequence comes from Cerastis leucographa, assembly GCA_963082945.1. Classification (NCBI taxonomy): domain Eukaryota; kingdom Metazoa; phylum Arthropoda; class Insecta; order Lepidoptera; family Noctuidae; genus Cerastis; species Cerastis leucographa. The sequence goes on from OY720365.1 coordinate 979,099, forward strand.
GCACACCCTTAAGGATGTATATACCCTTTCCGTTACACCCTGTATATATATATTATTTGATAGAACTAACTAAAACATTCGTGTCATCATTATCAATAAATTATATTTACAAAAGAAGCTTCGCCCAACTGGTTTTCTTTGACATCCAGTAAGAGTGCAAGATCGGCCCTCTATTGGGCAATTTCAAAACTCCCATCGATTTGTAGAGTAGTAATAGGTATTTTGCATTCTATCCAATAAAAAATTTGAACCTACCTGAGTGAATCAGCGAAGACGAAGTTCTTAGGATCGGTGTCCAGCAGTCGACAAAACAAGATGGCGGAGTCATCGTAACCTCGGACTTCTAGTGGCGTCAGTACACTGTAAAACGAGATAAAAAGTAATGTTAAAATGGAACTTAATTTTCAGACACACTGTAACCGAACCTAGCGGTCGACAAGCCCATTTCTCAAACACGCAATTCCTGGCTAACAATGTTCAAATCAAAGAGCAGCGGTGGCCAAGTGGTAGCAGCCCCGACTTACGAGCAGTAAGTCGTAGGTTCAAACCCAGGCAGGCGCATTACTTTGTGTAATTTATTTCATCACTGCTGCTCTCAAAACGTTGAAGGAAAACATCGTGAGGAAACCGGCATGTCCTAGAACAAAAAATTCGAAGACATGTGACATCTACCAACCCGCACTGGGCCCGCGTGGTGGATTACAGCCCATTCCCTCTCATAGAGAGGAGGCCTGCATCCCAGCAGTGGGAACAATATAGGCTGATGATGATGATGATGATGAATGTTCAAATGAAAAATGGCAGATTTTGTTCTTTGTTTAATATGCGATTGTTCGTAGTCGTAACAGATGTGGAATCCGTGTTGTAGGTACCAGGTCCAATTATTATATTAAGTAATCACAAAAACAATAAATAATTGTGTTATGCATGCATAAAGCTCACTAATGTCCTTTAGAGAAGATATTCTTCTTTACCAAAATATCACAAAGTTAAATCTGACATAGTATTCTGCATTCCCGGATACCTGCACGCTACAGGATTTGACGTAAGGCAGTTATAGCGCTAAACATAGCTAAGGGTGGTATTACACTTATCAAATAGCTTTGTTCAATGTACACGAACAGCAAACAAAAAATGTAACGAACAGCTTTGAGTCACCACGGACTGTACATTGGACAAAGATATTTGATAAGTGTAACCCTTAGATATGGGCCGACTCAACATAGATAGTCATAGACACCTTAAGAAAATAAGGCTAAAGATAATAATATGGTTTTTTTATGTCAACCTTCTCTGTCCTACTTCTGGGCAAAAGCTTCCCCATGGCTTTCCAGTTTTCTTGACATTTGCCTTCTCCGACCAATCCGGTAAGAATGAGTCCCGATCGTTACGAAAGCGTTTCTTAGGCTTGTAAAGTACGCGAGGATCCGCCTGAGGACACGGTGGAGCACACCGTGGAGGTCTGCTCCGCTTGGGCTGGGCACCGCCGTGTCCTCGTAGCGGCGATTGGCGGCGGCGACTTCTCGCGTCCAGTCCTGGTTCAATCCATGGTCCGGAGCGAGAGGGAATGGGAAGCGCTCGCCTCCTTTTGCGAAGCAGTCATGCTAGCGAAGGAGGTGGCGGAACGTGAGAGGGAGAGAACCTCACGTCCCAGCCGCTGCGGGAGACGCCCCGGGCGTCTGGGGGCAACCAGTGGCCCCCGGCCACCGTGGGCGCGAGCCTGTGCACGGTGAGTAATGGGCTAGCTCACCGTCCATCCGTCTCATGGCGACAGGCCGTATCGACGGCGCATACGTGTTCCACGCGCGCCTCAAGGAGACGTCAGCAAACCGGAAGGGGTCCGATAGGGCTGATGCCTGCCAGGGTTGCGGGACTGTTCGAAAGAGATACCGTGGCCCTGGAATACAATGGGCGAAGAAGGAACATGGGTGGGTTTTAGTCAGTACAAGTCTGACACTCCCTCCCGCTCCGCCCAGAGCGGGAGAAGTCATTTGATGATTTCCCATCCGTAAAAAAAAAGGCTTGTAAAGTACTCACTAATAATTCAAAGTCTTTAATATCTTGGCGTCCACTATCCTGTCCTTGAAGAAGTTGGTGAAGAGCGTCTTCAGGGTGTAGTGGAGGTCCAGCACTTGCTTGGATACCTCGGTGCTTCGGTGGCAGCAGTGGTACGTCAGGATCAGATCCAGCTCTGGAATGAAATAAAACGGCATTTTAACATTTGGACGGATTTTATCCATTGAAGCCAGTTTTTTTTGTCGGCAAAAAGGTACACCATCCGTCTAACCAGAATCAGAATGCTTTATTTGTACACATAGGTCAAATTACTCTAGTGTGCAAGATGTTACAGATAGGTAGATTCTCTATATTTTGCCCGGGGCGTAAAAATGTATATTTAATTAACATTGTCGACCATATGCAGCTGAATACCAGTATTTTACATGGAACGACTACTTACACAACCCAGATACTGAGTGTCACGACACCCTGGGGTAGGACTGATTGTCAGACTTTTTGGCTTCTGACTACCCGTAACGATGACTACCCAAAATCCACGAATGGTTTCTGGAACAAACTTCTTAACTTGTTTTTCGAGGCACGGCAAAAAGGAAGGCGTCGTGGAATGCTTTCATTCTAAATCCAGCTGAGAATTTCTAGGATCCAACATTTTTTTACCTTGTAAACATGAATGTCTACATTTATTACGTTTTTCTTATTTGTTGGGACCTTTTCCAGAATCTTGAAATTTGGCACGAAGCAACGTCTTATAGCACAGATAAAGGAAAAATTGCGAAAATCGTAAATTTTTTGTTACGTCATGTAATAAAAACATTATATATATTTTTTTTTTTTACTACCTATCAATGTTTGTACGGAACCCTCGGCGCGCGAGTCCGACTCGCACTTGTCCGGTTTTTTTTCCATGGAACGACTGCTTATCTGACCTCTACAAGTGTCAACAGCCCAGTTAGTACTGGGTAATACGATACCCCTTTGTAAGACTGGTTGTCGGGCTTCACGGAAGTCATGTACAAGATAAAAAACGAGCTCAAAATTCAACTTGAATTATATTTTTTAAAGCAAGATTACTACTTTTTTATAGGCCTGAACAGGTATTATTTCAAGGTTGCCTTTGCTTAACTGGTTAACATATAATTGATTGAATTCTAATTAATCATGCTTGGAAAGATATTAAGAAATAATGTTTTAATACATACTTATTAGATTACCAACTGTGCCCAGCGACTTCGTCCGCGTGAAATGAATATAAAAATATTTATTTATTTTTTAGGAAAACTTACAGCTAAGCAGACAATAAGCAATAGTTTTTTTTTTACTTCCCTATTTGTATCTGAGAAGCCTGCCAGTACCAGTCCTGTCAAAATCGGTCCAGCCGTATCAAAGGTCAGCCAGAACAGACAGACAAAAATTCAAAATTGTTTTTTTGTTAAAAGCGCATTCAGTGAAACGCTGTTACATTGAAGTGTCTGTTTGAAATTTACAAACATACACTTCAATTTTATTTATTTTTATAGATCTTTATTTAGAAGTTCGAAAGTACAATTTTCATTTTTAAAAACACACTCCTGCTATCTCCGAAGTGATATTCCGCGTTTCTCCAATCATGTGTAAGTCCCATTTGATAGGGGGCGAGCCTATTACCAACAATTGGGCACAAACCCGGCCTCTGTGGTTGTAACTGAGAAACTGTTTTTTATAGTTGTAAGAACATAGTTAAAACTAATTACTTGCAAAGCTTTTTATCATAATGAAGATCTCAGTACTCGCATTCCAAAGGCCGCAACACTTAGCCCATCTTACACGCCTGCATTCGTCCATCAACTACACAGAGCCTTGTTCGACGTTCGACGTCACGGCGGCCATTATAGACCAACTAATGACACAATCATCATCTGTCCACTAATTGTCGTTTATCTACTGATCATACATGCGATCCACATTGAGCTGTGGCCTGCATTGAATTGTAGTCAAGGATTTCTGCTATTTACGTAAACACATTCCGTCTGTTTTATTTTTCCTTGATTAGTGTAGTTTTGTGTTAATTATCGTGGTTGACTTTTAATAAATAAAGGTGATTTTAGTTGATTCCTCATCTTGGAACTAAATGTCATCCAAATCCAACGAAAACTTATTGCAGCGTGATACGTACATTAAAACTATCATATTTATAATAGTAGTCAAGACTAATCTTTTTCTGCCCACCCTTCTCCCAATAGGGATGATGACTAATTCATTTTCCTTTTTCTATCGGGTAGATTATTAAACAGTATTGGACGTGTATTTTTTCTTTTTTCACGTAATCATAAAATTACGGAGATATATTGAGTTGAAATGGCGCATGACGTCACGGGTAAGTAAAGTTAATACCTACTTCTGACGTAGTGAACCCCCCACTCTCCAAACGTAATGCGTTTTAACTAGCTAAGTATTTTTGAAGTGAAAACTTCTTTAGCGGCGTGAGTCGCAGTACAGTTATGTCGCACAAGCGTTAATCGCGCTTCCGTGTGTCGACCTCACGTTATACACTCCTTTTGTGATGGGTAAAAAATGTTAAACTCGCGTCATATCGTCGGATCAAAAATTCGCAAGACGGATTGACATTAGGTTACGAAGGAATTTGAACTTAATGACATCTGTAATTTTTTGTTAATTAGATAAAACAAAAAATACATGTCTAATACTTTTGTATTACCTGACTGTAGGACAAAATAGAATTTTGTTTTCTTTACCCAGTCCTCATCCCTATTTTGTAGGGGCTACCAGACTCACCAGGCCCCCTATTCACAAACACTCGGATTCGATTTCTATTCGATAAGTATGTCGTTTCGTATGTCTATCTTGTTTTGGCATTACGAAAGCGAGCGAGATAGACATGCGACTTTCCGAATCGAAATCGAATCCGAGCGTTTGTGAATACGTAGGCTGCTCAGTACTAGTATTTTACATGGAGTGACTGACTATCTGAGCGTGTAGGTCAGATAGTCAGTTAGTACTGAGTATACACTACCCCTTGGCAAGACTGGTTGTCAGACTTTTGGGCCACTGACAATCTGTAACGAATAACAATTTATATCTACAAATGATTGCACTACAGTAATTGCATTCTGCCTTCCCTCACTCTCGTAGGATGGGACGGCAATCCGACGCGATTGGAGAGAGATCAGGCGCAGGCCCAAGAGGTTTGACATGCCTTTCCTATCTTGGAGCCATCATTCACACCTTTGCTAACCTTTATTGGTACACGCACATTAAGTCTACAGATCGAACTGATGCCCACTTTCAAAAGTGGGCATCAGTTTTACGAAGGTGTACCGTACCTAATGTACCTATCGTATTAATTGGACTTTATCCTAAATAAAAGTATTTGAATTAAATTGAATAACCCAATAACGCGGTATGGAGGATAAACGCTCTATTAAAAATACTGAAAATTTGCTGCACCTGGTTAGACTGGAAACGATAGTGACGAAGATGACTTTAATAGAAATAAAGGCGAGAAATTATGATTGTTATATTACAAAGTGGCATTACCAGTTACATCCGTTTACATCTAATCACTGGTAATATGTTGTGATTACTAAAAAGCGACGTAATCTGTACCTACGTACGTAATTGAGGAAGCCACGAGTCTCAACAGCCTCCATTGATTTACGATACACGTAGCCAATTAAATGAATTACCTATTAAATTAACTGAAAAAGAGACGGACAAGTGTCGTCTTTGATATGGTAATCAGTTTTTTTTTCTGGTTTGTTGCTAGTGTAATGTTTTATGGACTTCGCAACTATAGCTATGTAATGCAATCATTGATATATTTATGAGTAAGTAATCATTTTCCTGGTCTTGTTACATGTTACGGTTCCTTTATTTTTTACCGCTAGCTAAAGTTGGCCTGAGGTTATTGTTAAGAAAGTACTCCACGCGGGAGTCATTCAAAGCTCAGATTTGGCAATTAATAACGTGTGGTAAATAAATCTGAACAGAAGAATAAAAATGTGTTGCACACATATTCCATTCTCCCATGTTATTATGCATTAGTTTTAATAATTACATCAAACGTGTCTTTATTAAAAAGCATATTACAAAATTAAGGACTAGGTTAAGTTGAAGATAGAGATGTTTGGCCTTAGCCCCTTCACACATGCGGCTTCCCTGGTAGCTCATAAACGGCACAAATGTGTGGAGTCTATAAATGTTCTCAATCTTATTTTTTTTTTGTTTCCATTCTTTTTAATCAGACGTTTTACAATAGTTTTTAAATCATTACACCTTTTAATCATTACACCTCATTTTGTTTAGACTAGTTACAGCACGGATGGCAACATTTGTGTCACTTGTTTAATCTAGTCTTTTTGTAATATCTTCTTTTTTTTTGTATAAACTCTTTTTCTTATTTACCGATTATTTGTAAATTCCTTATAAATTCCTAGATCCTTGGTAACTTTTTATCTTGTTCTAGCTTTTGTAGTTTAAGCAACGACTTATTGTCGGGCTTACGATGTCCTCCCATAATTAAGTATTAACGCTGTAACATACAAATATTGTAAAACCAAATGATTTTAATAGAGTAACCATGGAGTTTCTTGACGGGTCTTCTCCATAGAAAACCACCTACCCGAACCGAGCACCTTTTTGTCGACGTTTTAAAGTGCCCATGTAGGCCTATGTGAAATAAAAATATGTTGATTTTGATTGATTACTCTATCAGTCACTGTTTCTTCTTCTTCACACAATCTATCCAGATATTGTTTGCTGTTTCTTCCTCCACCTCTCCTCCATCTACATTTATATTATGAGAATCTTTTGTAAATTATGTACTTTAGTTCATTGCCCATGTACTTATGTGTGATTTAATGGCAAAATAATAAAAAAAAATAAAAAAATTAAAAATTAAAATTACTAAACTTATAACAATTTGAACAGGCGATTAGTTTGAAGGTCGAACCCGAAAAGTATTTACTGTTGTCGAGTAAAAAGAAAAGGTATGTTGTATAACAGGTTGTATAACAGCAAGGTACCCACCAGTAATATGTTCTGACGGCAGATGTGGCTGCGTGTCGACCCAATCTCTGAACTTCTTGATGTCTTCTCGGGTTATCTTTGTCTTCTTCTTGTACTCCTCTTCTAATGGAATCTGCTGCACGGGGCCCGACATTGTTCTGTAATTATAAGATATGCATTCGTTAATAATTTACTGAGCTGCTAAGCTTCTTTATGCTTGGGACTAACAGGGCAGCTGTTCTTTGTTTCTCATCCATAGGGTGTTTTTTTTTAAAGTAGCCTATACTGTCCCATTGCTGGGCAAAGGCCTCCCCCAATTCCTTCCACGAGCTCTTTTCCCGTGCGTCCTCGAAACAGCCCTAGGGTTAGGGTGCTTAGATATATATAAATACAGACCGAATAAATGAGGAGCGGGTTAACATACAAACAGTTACCCGACAAAAATCGTCGGGTAGTGGCCAACCAGGCACAATACACGTCTGGTCGGAGGATCCTCCCTTTCCTATGGAGGATGAGTTCTCCTGTATCTAAGATCTGGGCCTTTCTAAGATATCTCTTCAGGTAAAATACATTAAAACTTGTTCAGCGCGTCGTATCGGCGGCAACATAAACAAACTATTAAACAGTCGTCACTGACTCATTCTCCTAGAATCTGTTTTAACAAACAAACTTTGTCAAGGCATGTGAATACATTACTTATGTCAATTAACCTTCAGGGCCTTCCAATGATTCCATCTTACTGATTAGATATCGATAGCTTTAATATCTTGATTGCATTATCCAGACGATATCACATCACACATGTGCATTATCAGTTCATAACATTCCCACTGTTGGGACACCTACCTCCTTTCAGTGAGAGTGAGGTGAACAATTGAAATGATGAAATGTTGTTTATTATTTTTTAAAAAGGTTTTTCAAACACTTTTACACATCGTCTTTTTTTTAAACTAGAGGGGGCCGGTGTTTCGTACCTGACTACTCTGAGAAGAAACAGCCGAAACAAACTCATGAGGTCACAATCTCTTTTAAGCTCAGACATAATCTTAGCCAACTCACATGAGGACTATGCAGATAAGTGTCTGAGATGGTCTTTTGAAGATAGAACCACACAGATTTGAGTGGACCTGTCCAGTCAGTGCAAGCATTTGTCAGTTATCGTGTACCCCGACTCATAACTCAAGGAGCTCATCGTCACGACGAACAATACCAAAGAAATAAAAATTAAAAGCCTAGTGCAGGTTTGTGGATGTCAAATAGTTTCGTAGTTTTGGTTCTAGGTTCTATGACACATGTTCTAGAACTTAGAACCGGTGCAGCTAGTCGTATCTGTACATATGAATTTTCCATTAAAAATTCACGTCTTTGTTTTGTGTGGCGTCAAGATCAGAGCGAATATTTTTATTTTCGTTTACCGTTTTGAAACTGATGGAATGAATTACGAAAAGTCTGGCTTTTTATTATACTATTAACTTTTATTGAACTTGCCTTGTTAGTATGTATTTGTCAAATCTATACTCTATACTAATATTATAAAGCTGAAAAGTTTGTTTGTTTGCTAGAATGCGCTAATCTCAGGAACTATAGGTCCGATTTAAAAAAATGTTTCAGAGTTAGATAGCCCATTCAGGCTATCATCACGCTACGACCAATAGGAGCGGAGCACCAATGAAACATGTTGCGAAAACGGGGAAAATGTGACGCAGACGAAGTTGCGCGGGACAGCTAGTGTCTTACATTAGTCAAATCTTGCACCTGAATTTCAAACCAGTTACCCCTAACATCTTGAGCTAAAATTTTGTTCTGGTGTCAATAATTTTTTATGGGAGACATGACTTGATCCCGCAGCCAAAATTCCCTCACAAGAGAACTTGTCAATGGTTAACAGCATGGGCAAGAACTTTGTATTCGCATTCAATGGTGATAGATAAGGCTTATTTTCTTCATTTCATAGTAATTAAAGCTTGTTTTTTTTTTTCATTTACTTTTAATCAATATCATTTTTTTATTGTAAACGTTACGTTCAAATTGCGATGTGTTTATTTTGTATTATTTTTATGTCCAGCAGTTACGTATGAGATTAGTGGTTTTCATTGAAAATAAACTGGTTGAATTAAGTAACGACCGGATTTCTTCTAATCTAAAATGGACCTTGAATATAATTGCATAATATACATGAGATTACAATTAATTTATGAGTTTAAAATGGTCTTTTTTTCTCTCTGTTTATTTAGTCTGTTTGGGTTCTTGGACTCGTACAGGTCAAGTTTAGTTTAATTTGTTTTATTATTTAGCTGTTTTGTAGTTTATATTGTAATATTAAAATCCGGTAATTATCGGCCTGATCTAATAAATATTTTTTCCAACTATTATAATAAACGCGAAGGTTTTAAGTTAACTTTCGCATTTGGCGGATGCACAAATAGATGTTTGGTGGGTTTGGCTCTTCCATGCAAAAACTATGGATCAGATCTTAATAAAACTTTACAGTGATATAAGTTATAGTTATAAATCAGGATAACACAAATAAAAGACAGTAATTTAAAAAAAAAAAATGTGAAGAAGAAACAAGCATGAAGCCGTGCGCTTTTAGTGCTTTTGATGCGGAATATTTATGTATATTAATAAATTCAAACTTGGCACATTTACAACATTACTTCAAGCTTACATGTAATAAACAATTCGCGATGTTATGCCAAGTTGTAAAACCGTGCGAAGCAGCACTGGGTCGCTAGTGTTGTAGATTATGTTAAAACCAAAGCAGGAAAATTATTTCCATAATCTTGATTTTTTTCCCACATAAAAATGAAAATTAGGCAAGTGAAAAAAAGATCCTTCAGGTACCTAATTTAGCTTGCCAGATGTTTGTTAGACCTTGATCTTAGTGGAGCCCATGGTATTGCTGAGGTGTTGGCAAAATTATCATGACGTAATTGCCATCAATTTAAAACAACCACTACATGATTTTATGTAAAATACTTCGTTATGTAATTAATTGCTAAATTATGATTAGAACATTTTTGTTAATGTGTGGAAACACGTATGATTAATTTTATTTTTTTTAACGTATAAATCTGGTTTGTCTGGTAGTCGGCCCCTTTGCAAAAGTAAAGAGTTTACATGTAATAATAATGTTTAATTTTTTTGTACAGACAGCGTCGGTATGTCCTCACCCCTTTTTTACGAATGGGAAATCATCAAATGACTCCTCCCGCTCTGGACGGAGCTGAAGGTAGTGTCAGACTTGTCCTGACTAAAACCCATCCATATTCCTTCAAAGCCCTTCGTGTTCCAGGGCCACGGTATCTCTTTCGAACAGTCCTGCAGTCCTGGCAGTCATCGGCCCTCGCGGACCCTTCCGATTTGCTGACATCTTCTTGAGGCGCGCGTGGAACACGAACGCGCCGTCGAAACGACCTGTCGTCATAAGACGGACGGACGGTGAGCTAGCCCATTACTCACCGTCCATAGGCCCGCGTCTACGTTGGCCGGGAGCCACTGGTTGCCCCTCAACGCCCGGGGCGCCTCCCCCGGCGGCTGGGACGTGAGGATCTCTCACTCTCACGTTCCGCCACCTCCTTCGCTAGCATTAATGCTTCGCAGAAGGAGGCGACGGTTTCCCTCCCCGACCCTCGCTCGAGCCAGCTCGCGATGCTGTGCCAGTAGTTTTAAATCAGCCCCTAAATAATGATACCATTCAGATCCAGCCTGTCCCCATGCAGTCCTCCACCAGCGACGCCCTAAGCCGAGGTTCGTACCCCACAGGGGGTGCCCTTAGCGTGCAGTCGCTTAGTTTGTAAGTTTTTATGCCCTGGCTGGAGGCCTTACTCTTAAGGCACCCACAGGATAGTCCGGTTAAGCAGACGACAACCTCATAGGTTGAACTGCGAGATGCCATTCAAAAAAAAAAAAAAAAGGCGACGGCTTCCCATTCCCTCTCGCTCCGGACCATGGATTGAACCAGTGCCGGACGCGAGAGGTCGCCGCCGCCAATCGCCGCTACGAGTACACGGCGGGGCTCAGCCCAAGCGGAGCAGACCTCCACGGTGTGCTCCACCGTATCCTCAGGAAAAAGGAAACGCTTGCGTAACGATCGGGTTTAATTCTTACCGGATTGGTCGGAGAAGGTAAATGTTAAGAAAAATTGATAAGCCATGGGGAAGCTTTTGCCCAGAAGTAGGACAGAGAAGGTTGACATAAAAAAAAACCATATTATTATCTTTAGCCTTATTTTCTTCTCTGAGCTCTACGGTGTGCTCCACCGTGTCCTCCGGACGATCCTCGCAGTGGTTGTCTTAACCCCTCAAGTTTTAAAATGTTACACTGCTACAACATTGATTTTTTTCGAATAAATTAAAGAATAATTTCAAAAAGAATTCAATGTTTCGACCCGGTTTCGAACCATTGCTTTACCGAACTGCGTCTTACGAATACGGCGCGGTATATTATGATAACCGTTAATTATTTTAATTAGAGTACCTAGTGGTGAAATAAATTACGGAGTTCTCTTCTTGGATTCGAACCCACGACCCTGTAATCGGTTGACCTTAGAAGAGATTGAATCATCAACTCAATTACCTACTAATTAGACAAATGTTTACCTGTTTTAATTGTTTTGTAACAATCTTTTAATTCTATATTATGATAAGGTAAGCGCAGTGCGGGTCCAGTGGGCCCCGGTCTAGGTGCGGTTTCGGCTTTCAAAACGGTGAAGGAAAACATCGTATGAAAACCGGCTTTTCTTTTCTAAGACATAAATGGCGTCATCTTACCCCACTCTGAGCACGTGTACATAGAGATGAGGCTTACAAGGAATTATATACTGATTGTACCATAAAAAAAAAACCTTTTAATAGTATTAGAAGCATTTTCTTAGTAAACCTATAACAGGCATTCGGTCACCTTGCTGGCTTGTTCTTCTGGTAGCTCTACGTTTTAATTAACTTAATTTTAATTTTAAAATGCGTCGTCTTGGTTAATAACAGCCATTTACATGCATTATTTACTACCTACAATGCCAGACGAAAAAAATAATAAAAATATGCACATTTGCATAAAAAATAAAATATTATTTATTTCGGATAAGCAACATCCATATGGGTTAGTGAGCAGCGGTGGCCCAGTGGTGCCACGAACCCAGGCAGGCGCATTACTTTGTGTAATTTATTTCATCACCGCTGCCCTCAAAAACGGTGAAGGAAAACATCGTGAGGAAACCGGCATGTCCCAGAACTAAAAATTCGAAGATATGTGACATCTACCAACCCGCACTGGGCCCGCGTGGTGGATTACAGCCCACTCCCTCTCATAGAGAGGAGGCCTGTGTCCCAGCAGTGGGAACATTATAGGCTAGTGATGATGATGATATGGTTTAGTAAACAAAATGATAACTTATACCTATGTTAGTAAATTTATGTATCTATTTTGAAACCAGGTTGTTGTTCAAAATGCATCTTTGAACAACATCACCTAACAAAGGAGAATCGTATCTGCCCGGTATGGTCGTCAGGATGGAGTTGGAGCTGCCCCAAAAATAAAATTCATAAAAGCACTAGAGCCTTTCGAAAATTCGTCCACATCGCTATCAACTGGGAAACTGCCTAGAAGACTGGCAGAATTACGACGTTGGAAGACAATGCTGTTTATTTGACCAAGAAATATGCCAGCCCTCTGGTCACGACGAGAAGTGACGACCAACCGCTTTGCGATGACCTTAATTACTAGGTGGGGTCCAAGACCCCATGGCCTCAGTGATTCAAACCCAAACAGCTCAAATAAATAACTACTAATTTATTTAAGTTATTTATTCGCGCCCATTGAGTTTTTGAGCATCTGCAGCAACCGCCCCAGCACAGATTGCAATAGCAGCTTGACTTTTAGGATGACAAAATTTTGGTGCCCGGTCGAAAGTTGTTAGAAAGTAAATCTATTGTCGGCACTACACGAATTAGCAAATTAACTTTCTTTTTCTTTTATTATAACATTTATAACATATTACGAAAACTAAAACTAGAGCACGAAAAAATGCCCGCAAAAAAAAAACTGTATGTGTTTTAAATATTTTGAATAGATTTTATATTTTTATTCAAATATTTAACATGATTTTTCAATATTACCCAAAAAAGAAAAAAAATACATGATAGTACTTACAAAATATTATTCCAAGTCACGCACAACACTCCACTCAGAAAAACCAAAATTTTATAAAAATATAGATATATTTATAAAGGCACGTCCGCACCCCACGCTGTCACGTCACTACTACGCGATAATATTTCCATATAAAGTTGTATGTAGCCTACTCTAAAGGCTGCGTGACACTGCACTGGTCTCGAGCCCTAGTAAACAAACATAATAATGGTAAACTTGGTTAAAATTACGTATAATATGCCGGAAATATTATTTTAGTTAATGTCAGTTTTTAATGAATTTGAGTGGCGTACCTTGATATAACAAGCATGAAGTGCCGACTCATAAACACTTGCTTTATCTACTGAAATAAAAAATATAAAAAAAAACATTATTTGTTACAGTAAAAAGAAACATTTTAGAATAAACAAAAACTCAATAAAATGCAGGATTATCTGAGCCCCCAAGCCGCGCCGAAAAGCTTCATTTTCGTTTCTAGACAATGCTTTCTGATGCTGATTGTCAAATGGACTTTAATGATAATCCGGCGGATGTGTTACAGTACGAAATCATGTCCCTTCATTCGCTAACGCTATTCTGCTATCGCAACCCACTGCTGGGCATGTGCTTCTCATTAGCTGTGCCACAACAACTGGGCTTTCATATCTAGTCTGCTGCCTGTCCTAATCACCTTCCTCCCCAATCAGGTCCTCACTAACATATAAGCCCCTAAAAAAAATTGACACAACATGTAATTGACCTAGGTACAAAAAGGCAAGGGAAGGGCTTGTTATCGAATCAAACCAAATTAAAATATTAAGTACTGTTTCTGTTTGTTTTTTATCTTAAATTTTCAACCAAGTGACTGCGGCCTGACCATCGCATGCATTCTATTTACTGCATTTTCACATTGCGAAATTAAACATACAGTGTAAAACGGTCTTAACGACATAAATGATTAAATCTGAGCAGTTACCTTTTATTCTCCAATTACTCAAAATGACCGGAATACAAAAACACAACAACATAATATGAATTTCTACTTCCAAAACATGTTTTATAACGGTGAGCAAAGGCAGGAAAGGATGTCATGAAGTTTAAGATGGTGGTGATACATAGGAATGGGCGAATTGGGTTATATAAACTCTCGTTAAAATCATAATTTACATATCCCTCAACGTAATTCTAACTGAATATTTATATAGGCATATTTATAAAGCCATCATGATGTGCGCGAAGGAGATGGCGCGGCGGGACGAACTGGATGTGTTTCTCGAGCATTGGAAAGACCTAGCGCAAAATCGTTACCGTTGGAATGAATAGAGGGAGGCCTTTGCCCAGCAGAGGGACATTACGGGCTAGCAATAATGAAATAATACTTTATTTTGCTTGAATAAACACAATACACAATCTTATTCTCAAACTCGACCAAAATACTAGACGTATAAAAAATATAATTTAAGGTAATTGTATCTGTCATTATAAATTTAATTTACGTTACACGTGCCGTGCATTTTGGGTCAATCTCGCAATACAATTTATGCAATTTATGTGAACAATTATAACAATAGTTATAATTGCACTGCCTATACATACTTACCTACTTACATCCATACTTCTATACTATAATATAATAATAATAATCCATACTAATATTATAAATGCGAAAGTCACTCTGTTTGTTTGTTGGTTTGTTACCTTTTCACGACTAAACGGCTGATCGGATCTTAATGGAATTTGGCAAGAAGATAGATTTAAACCTGGGGAAGGACATAGGCTATATATTATCACGCTAATAACTTTAGGAGGAGAGCAATATTGCATTATGTCCGCACTCCTTAACTGTTTGACAACTGACATTATTGTCATGACAAGCATTAGAATAGAACGGCTATTTTAAACTAATTGTCACCGAAGTAAGTAGCCTGACGGTTTAGCGGCCGCTCGAATCGCATGTTCCAGGATCAAACCCGAGCCAGTATGAGATTCATTTTTTTAATTTCATTTTGTTTTTTTAATACTGTATGATTTCCAAAAATGACCATAGTTCGAGCCCCAACTGGTTTTTTTTTGTAACGTAAATTCGTAAAGTTTTTTTTTTTAATGCTTTTATAACCATTACCAAATAGTTTTATACATCCTTTTAGTTATTTTGACCCATGTAAACAATAGTTAAACAATCATCTATTTCATTCCAAATTAAACTATAAATGTAAATTCACAAACTTATAAAAAAACTGGTACCTAATGTGCCCAAGAGTGAACATGGGCCGGCATTACCTGGGTGATTTATAGTAATACTTAGCCTCTGGCCAATGTAAAAGCCAGATCTTGGTTCTCAGAAATCATAAGCTATGAGTGTAGCAATTTCGTTAAAAAGGCTGTGAGCAATAAGTACTCGGACCCCACGGTCCCAAAGTTTCAATCCCAAACGACTCGAACATATGGTTACCGATAAGTTTACTTTGTAGCGACTACAAAAAGCAACATACTACAAAAAGTACTACAGCGCCATCTATGACACTACGGAGGAACTAACATCAATTTCCTACAAAAAAAGTTTACATCGACTTCAGTATATATAGAGAAACCCGATAACAACTATCGCGCAAGTTGCCCACCAGACATAACACCTGCCTGGTCGGAGGATCCAGGGATCCTTCCTTTTCTAAGGAGTATCGAGGAACTTTACACCCTGTTCCTCATACCCCTAAAACTTTATTAACGCTGCTTGAGGTTCCCCGCATGTTTTGACCAGCCAATCTCTCACAAACGCCTATAAATATCGTCGCGCCAGCGTTAAAATTTTAAATCACAGAAATACATTGTTAATCTTAGAATGACTTCGCTAACATGTAAGTAAGTATCCATTTAGTACACCCACATTTCGCCAGTTATGTTTAAGTGCCATGTAATAAGGGTCGAGCTTATTATAATCAAACGAAAAATAAAAAACAAATAAAACACCGCCCGGCGTTGTGTATCGAACCAAGGACCTTATACACAGTAGTAGCGTTTCCGACCACTAGACCAACCTTACAGTATAAACGGTCTATATATATCAGTCTGTTTTAACTTTTCACGCCTAAACAGCTAAACGGATTTGGATCAAAGCCACAAGAGAGATAGGTATGATCTGGATTAGGACATAATATTAGTTTCATTTATACATGACACCGCAATACTATTTACTCACTGATTAATCACTCAAGAACTACTTCTACTTTTGAACTATTTAACTTTAAATCTCGCCAGTGCTTAGTACGGTAGAAAGGTATTTTTGGAAATTCCACCCCCAAGTGGGTTTAATGTTAAGTTTAGTGGGCTATTTGTAATTTTCACATGAATGTTTACAATTTTTGAAAATTCTACCTTTATTTTTGTTGGGGTCAGGGCACGCCATAATAGCGGTAATAAGTCCCCTCTTTAAGAAGTGGCTGGAGAGGCGCCACGGCGCCCTCAAGTTCCACCTGCCGCAGGTCCTCACCGGGCCCGGTTGTTTCGGGAAGTTCCTGCAACCGAAACACCGGGACCGGACGGGAGGAAACGCCCGGGTGTTACCACTGCGAGGATCGCCAAGAGGACACGGTGGAGAACAACGTAGAGTACTCCTCTGCTTGGGCGGAGCGCGGCCGTGTTCTCTTAGCGGCGATTGGCGGCGGCGACCTCTCGCGTCCGGCCCTGGTTCAATCCAAGGTGCGGAGCGAGGGGCAATGGGAAGCCGTTACCTCCATCTGCGGTGGCGAAATGTGAGAGGGAGAGAGCCTTGCTTCCCAGCCGCCACGGGAGACGCCCCGGCGTCGGCCATTGTAGACGCGGGTCTGTAGATGGTGAGTAAGGGCTTGCTCATAATCCGTCCGTCTTACGACGACAGGCCGTGGCGACGGGACGTTCGTGTTCCACGCGCGCCTAAAAGAGATGTCAGCAAATCGGAAGGGGTCAAGGCAAGCCAAGGGCCGATGCCTGCCGGGGCTGCGGGATTGTTCGAAAGAGATACCGTGGCCCTGAAACACAAATGTCTAAGAAGGAACATGGAAGGGTTTTAGTCAGTACAAGTCGTCTTAGACCTGTCGTATTGTGTGGATCACGACACCACCAGTGGTGCGGTTTAGTAGTGTAAAAGGGAAGGAGGGGATCAGAATGCAGGGCTGTGAAGAAGAAGGAAAAAAGATTGCGTGTATCAGAGATGATTATAATTTAAACAAAAAAAGTGATGAAAATAAATGTTGATGGATAGGTACGGAGAGGAAGACCTAGAAAACGATGAATGGATTGTGTGAGAAATAATATGAAATAAAAAGGAGTAAATGATAGCTTGACGAATGACAGAGGAGCATGGAAGAACAAAAAGTGTTGCGCCGACCGCAAGTAACATGGGACAAGGGCAGGAAGATGATGATGACAGTCGTATAACCCAGTACTAACTGGGTTGTGTCAGTCAGATAAGCAGTCGTTTCCATATAAAATCCAAGTATTCAGCTGCATCCGGTTGGACTTAATGCCGACCCCAACATAGATGGAAAAAGACTAGCCAGATGATGGTGTATTAATACTGGAGACATCAGGTAACGAATTCAAAACAAAAATTTGGAATCAAGAACCTCCTCACTAAAAAACTTATTCTAGGCAAATCGCGAACATAACGCGTACGAAGTCGCGGGTAGTAGCTAGTAATTATATATTTTACTAGCAATCCCCCCATACTTCACACGGTTGTTACCTCAAAATAAAACATCGACATTTTTTTTTTATATAAATGTTTAGTAAACACATAATCTTTCCGTAAATTATCTTAATTGTGGATAACACCGCATGAAAATCCATCGTGCATTTCAGAAGAACAAAAAAGTCAGACACACAAAAAACCGAGTATTTTTTGTTTTATTTTGTTAACAGCGCTATACTTTTAATTGCCCATTGACCCCCGGGTGTCTCACATAGCTAGGTAGGCATCTACATTATCTGTAACTTGTTATCATCATTCTCTTGTCGCTATTCATTTCCTTTAGTCCTCTCCTCAGGGGGCCTACTCTCTAAGTCCGTCAACGAAAGTACGGGTCCGTCCGTAACTAGCTTTATACTTCGAAATGAACCCTATTCTCTAATATTTTCAGATTTATGAGTTTTGAAAACACACTGGGAATAAGGACAACTGTCCAATCGTATTGTAATTTATTTTTAGTTCGGGCCCCTAACGAATCTTAAGTCCGTAAGTGATAAAGAGTAGGAAACGACCGTTACTTCGACTGAAGCTACGGACTTCGTGCTTAGAGAGTAGACCCCCTGTTGTCACCCCGTTTACAGCCATATCATCTTTCACACAGTCCATTTATCGTTTCTTCGATCTTTCCCTACTCATATTTCAATCCACATTCATTTACTCAAGACTTTCCTCACGATATTTTTATTTTGTCTCATCTTTAAGGTGTCAAAAAATAAATAAACATTATTTTATCACGTAGGTACCCACTCCATCCTTATTACGTATTTCTGAAATACTTTTACAACAATTTGATTTCGGCTAGCCTGCTTCTAAAAGACCGGTTACACCGCTTCTTGAAGCCTCATTCGCGTCATTTACATGGTAGGTCCTTCTACCGGATTTATATGGGCACATCGACCCTAATAAAAAAAAAACATAAAACTAAACGTCTCCTTTTAAAGAGATAATTTGTTATTTTGTTAGGTAATTAATGGGTCATGTGTTTGATTAAACATAAACATACTTATATTTTATAATTGGGTCTTGCTTGTTACGCGCCGCATTAGTTATTGAGCTTTTGCGTGTCCATTATCTTTTATTTCAATTGCTATAAGAACCTTAAGTTCATTAAAAAACGCTCAATATTATACCATGCGGCGCTAGTGGCGCAGAAAGAAGCAATAAAAGTCAAAATGATATGACAAATAATCCTAAAAATTACAAAAGACAGTACCCTAAAAAGAAAGGCATACAAAGCATAGAAAGCTGTAAGCCACATTTTCAAAACCTTAAGTTACTTACACTTTCGTGTCTTTATATATATGAAGTTGCCGACTATGTAAAAGCCAATCTACATCTATATGACTACCCAAAGAGCACACGCTACAAAAAGACAATATGCATTACACGACACAAAGTCATTTTCAGTAAAAAAATTAGGTATGACACCCAAAATCTATAATAAATTACCCTAACAAAGATCTGTTCAAAAAATTCTTAAACGAATTTCTACTTGCAAAATGTTATTACACAATTAACGATTATTTGAATGACAGATACTAGACCTGCTACATCCGATTTATTTTATTTTATTAATTAAAACTTATTTATGTATTAAATTATTGAAATCAAAACGTAATACTTATCTGTACAATTATGTGACATCTGCTTATTCTGATAATTTAATTGTTTTATTTAATTTGACTTGAATGTTTTGTTATTTTCTTAAATATATCCTTATTTTAATTAATGTAAAACAAATGACTATGTACCTGTGCATCTTTTATTGTTATTGAATTGTTTTAATTGAGTCTTATTAGGTAGTTAATTTTGAATGATTTTACTATTTTACATAAAATTTTAATTATAAATTATAATTAAAATATTTGTATGCCGTTAACGGCAAGACATAGCGTTCATATAATTAATATTGACATCTGTACCTTTATTACCTATGTTCTACAAATAAAAAATATTTGAATTTGAAATTTGAATGTTTTATCAAATTTCAAATTCAAATTCAAATATTTTCTCGCTAATTTCTAATGTTTTAGCTGGGAAGAAGAAGTGGCGGAACAAACTCCACAGCCACACTATAAATTGTTATAATCTTGTCATACGATTAACGAAGCTAACATAACTTAATATTTTAAAATTCTATCAAAATAATCTAACTTAAGAACAAAGAATGTAAAATATTTTATGGCATACTTAGCAGAATGAAATACAAACCAGTTGAAAATACATAAAGAACGTTATTTTACGATATACAGGGTGTTCGGTGCATCGTTTGCCAAATCGAATAGGCCGAAAGGAGAGGTCATTTGCTATCTCTTCACGCCCTATAAGTCATTCCTTGCCATACTGGTTTTTTTATAACCACTTTTTAATTCAAATTTTGAAAAATTCCAGAATTCAACATATTAGGTCAAATAAAAAAATTAAAAAAATGTTTAGACTTAAAATTTCGATTTAATTTTGATGTGGACTGTTGTGTGATTCTGTCAAATTCAAAATTACTTGCTAGGAACAACTACTTTCTTTTTTAATAGCTCGTAAAGTTTTTGTAAATGAAAAATAAACTTAAAACTCAACTTTAAATGGCTATAAAAAAAAAACTAAAAGCGATCGGGATCTTCGAATACTTTTCAAAAGTTCTCTAGTCTGCCCCTTTCCAACGGTATGCAATATGCCCAAAAAAAAACGTTTAATACCTTTTCATTTTTAACTAAATGTGTAATCGAGACACTAGGCTGATATTCGAAATTACAGTAAGAACAGTAGTTTTAGCATAAATAACATGCCTCAAGTAAGTAGACAGATACTGTTATGTCACTAGTGCGTAGTGTTCTATCTGTTTCTTAAACAGGAACCCACTTTTTAATAATTTTTAATTAAAAAAAAAAACTTAAATTCAGAAATCACAAATCTTGTTCGAGTTGTCCGCCACTGTTGCGAATGCACGCGCGGCATCTTCGTCTTATCTCGACTGTAGTTTTGCGTAAACGTATTTCTGCTTTGATAGTCACGAAAGCCGCATCAATGCGTTGGACTAAATCATCACTAGTCTCAACTTCCGTGGCGTTATTTCTTCGGCTCGTTCTTCGACGTAGAGATCTAACAGAGTTAAGTCTGAACGGAACGTGGAGGTCATGAGATAGCCATCCCAAAACACCGAAACAGACTTCCTCTTATTGTTAGCAGAGCTGCTAATTATCCGTGCAGACATGTCTTTTGTATTCCAACAAGACGGTTGTCCCGCTCACTGGAATTTAACTGTCAGGGAGTACCTCAATGATACGGCAGTTTCCAGAATCATGGATTGGGAGGGATGGCCCTATTCTATGGCCTCCACGTTCCCCAGACTCAACTCCGTTAGATTTTTACGTCTACGGACGAGCCAAATAAATTGTCTACGCCTTGGAAATCGAGATTATGGCTTTCGTGACTATCAAAGCAGAAATACTTTTACGCACAACACTACAGTCGAGATAAAATGAAGATGCCGCGCGTGCATTCGCAACAGTGGCAGGATTATTCGAACAGGATTATTTTGTGCTTACTGAATTAAAGTTTTTTTTTAAATATGGAAATAATATAAATAAAATTCTTAAAAAGTTGGTTCCAGTTTAAGAAAGAGATAGGACACAACGCACTAGTGACATAACAGTATCTATCTACTTACTTGAGGCATGTTATTTATGCTAAAACTACTGTTCTTACTGTAATTTCGAATATCAGCCTAGTGTCTCGATTACACATTTAGTTAAAAATGAAAAGGTATTAAACGTTTTTTTGGGCATATTGGATACCGTTGGAAAGGGGACAGACTAGAGAACTTTTAAAATGTATTCGAAGATCCCGATCGCTTTTAGTTTTTTTTTATAGCCATTTAAAGTTGAATTTTAAGTTTATTTTTCATTTACAAAAACTTTACGAGCTATTAAAAAAGAAATTAATTATTACTAGCAAGTAATTTTGAATTTGATAGAATCATACAACAGTACACATCAAAATTAAATCGAAATTTTAAGTCTAAATATGTTTTTTATTTTTTTATTTGACCTAAAATGCTGAATTTTGGAATTTTTCAAAATTTAAATTAAAAAATTGTTATAAAAAAACCCGTGTGGCAAGGAATGACTGGGCGTGAATAGATAGCAAATGACCTCTCCTTTCGGCCTATTCGATTTGGCAAACGATGCACCAAACACCTTGTATAATATACATACTGTAATTGTAGTAGGTACCACGACACGCATAGATTGACATCGAGACAATAATAACATCCCATGGGTATGTATAATAATTTTAGATCAATTTGTATAATTCTGATATAACATTTTAGAAAATTGACATAATTATATGAATGCTATCGTGATTCAACTAATTTGTTTTTTTGCAATCAAAATGACGCAAAAATTATTGTTTTTATTTTGGATGCGAAAAATATGTAACCTTGTGACCTTTATATTTACACCTTTTCAATGGTTAAATGAAATATATTTGATATAAATGTATAATGTTTAGTATCTGTATGATCAAAGCTTCGGCCAAGGGTTGAGCCGAAGAATTGGCCGCAGCTGAAGGTTTCTACTAAAGGCCGAAATTGAACAAAATGTCACAAAGACGTGACGCGCGGGCGCAGGGGGCACACATTTCGAAGTGTTAGTATATTTGTCAAGTTTACTATCTCGTAAAGTTCTCTGTATGTCCATAAACACAATAAACATTTTTTTAAATTAATAGTTTAAACAATCATTGTATAATCATTCATAAATTAACTAAATATCTTAGGTTAATTAACTTTCGGCTTCAGCCGAGGGTTGTGGCGGTAACCGATTCGGCCAGAAGTCGACCTTTGGTCAGAAACTAACCATTTTGTAAATAATCACCCATATCAGGATCATTTGAGAATCTGCGGTTAATTACATATTAGATTCTGTAATTTGGCAAAATCACATCGGCTAGCGAAATAGTTTGCCGTTTGATTTAAACCACTGAGTGGTTTTCCATGTTTATTTGGCACTATTTACATATAGGTACCTATAACTAATATGGATTACCCGTTTACTTGTTGAGCAGTCGAATATTCCCAACATACTGCAAAACTCCCGTTTTATTGCGAAGCGTGCCTATATACCCACAGTTTACATCCCCATTTAGCTTAGTGTATTCCAAATCAAAATATTTTATTTTACATAGGCCTACATGGGCACTTGTCACTTGCTGCACTTGTCACAATGTCGACAATAGGTGCACGGTTCGGGTTGGTCGTTCCCTATGGAGCAGAACCGGCAAGAAACTCCATGGTTACTCATTTGGTTTTACAATATTTGAAGTTACGGCGTTAGTTCTTAAGTATGGGAGGACAGCGTAGGCCCGACAATAAGTCGTTGCTTACTACAAAAGGTAGATCAAGATAAAATATAAGAGGCAAGCCTATTGCCATTATCCACCAGAGCCACAAGTCCTAACTCCATGCTCGAACCCAAGACAGCACGCTCAGCAGTAGCGCTTGTGATTGTTATCCTTTGTGTGTTGACACTAGCGCCATCTCGCGGAATAGAGTCAGATTTATTGCTAAAGCTGTGAGATCAGTCAGATGGAGTAGTAATGAATGACCTTACTTGCTCGTTATATTTAGTTTAAGCAGTGATATAATCGTCCAATAGAGGTCTCGTTTCTATGTATGAGGCCTACTAAGATTGTTTCCGTCTAGTAAAAGAAAATAAAGTTCTAGTTGACATGTTTCAGTTCTTTCAATGAAAACGCCGTTGTCAGGGGAAATACTTTTTTTTTTATATTTCCTTATTGAAAATAATAAGAAGCTGCGATAACTAAGGAGTGGTCTTCCTTCAATACACCCACATTTCGATATGTTCAAGGCCTATGTAATAGAGTGCGAACTTATTGCCGGACTGCTACTAAGAAGTATGATGAAAGCACACAATAATACTTTGCCCGAACAAGGATCCAGGCAGGACAGTTCCCTTGAGACATGGGACAAGTTAAGGCCACAACAAAACAAAAAAATATTTGGTTCTAAAACATTTCGTAACTCCACCGCTATATTTACTACCAAACAAAAACCTTCAATTCCAAATCCAAATAATTAAAAACCTTTTAAAAGATTAGATCACACCACATTCCTCCATTCACTATATCGTTCACCAAATCATCAAAGATCGGACCCTGAACTTTACGCGGCGTGCATTACAGGAAGTTTCGAGCGCTTCTCCAAAGTCACATGGAGTAATTACCTGGTAGTGGTGATGCAACGAACATCACATAATGGGGGAACGCGGTCGGTGGCAAGGTCGGACAGTGTGGTACGTCAGAGTGACGTAGTGCTGGGGTACTGTTGGTCGTAATGTCACTTGTTAGTCACTTCACTTCCGGGTGCATATCGCTTGAAGTGACTTTAGAGATACTTTTGTGGAGAAAGTCTTATGTCGAAAGTAGTGTGTTGTGTAATTCCTGCTGTGAATATTTTGTTCCATGATTTTGTAACATTTTGATTCAGAGAAAAATAACGGCCAAAAAACACAATGGTTACTTTTTTGTCCGTTTTGTTCTAAATAAATCCATACTTTTTAATTATATTCTAACCATTCAAACCTGCCTGTATCTATTTTATTTGAATAAAATTCTTCGAGCTTC
Source organism: Cerastis leucographa (assembly GCA_963082945.1). Lineage (NCBI taxonomy): Eukaryota > Metazoa > Arthropoda > Insecta > Lepidoptera > Noctuidae > Cerastis > Cerastis leucographa. The sequence goes on from OY720365.1 coordinate 1,003,616, forward strand.
CCCTTAACGGGATTGTGACAAACCCGACACAATCTCAACCGAGATATTAAAAACATTAATAGTAAGACTTTACTCATGATAAGGAAAATATGCTTAGCACGGCATATGAACGTTACGTTTTGACAAGGATGGTTCATTTTTTGTATCATCATCATCATCATTTCAGCTGAAAGACGTCCACTGCTGGACATAGGCCTCCCACAAGTGTCGCTACATTGACCGGTCCCGTGCGACTCGCATTCAGCGGATTCCCGCAACCTTCACCAGGTCATCCGTCCACCTAGTGGGAGGCCTTCCAACGCATCGTCTTCCGGTTCGCGGTCGCCAATCCAGAACTTTTCGGCCCCATCAGCCATCCGTTCTGCGAGCAATATGCCCAATTTTGTATCATTTGATGCAAAAATGCAACTTACTTATTTAGCTTGAGCAAAGTTTAAGTTTGCTTAATAGATCTCCTCTTGAAAATGTCATGGCTCGGTGTTAGTGTGACAAGTCATAATCTGACAACCAGTCCAACTCAGGGCTTTCGTACTACTCAGTAACTAGACTGTGAAGGTAAGATAGGCAGTCGCTCCATATAAATACTAGTATTCAGCTGCATCTGGTTACGAAAAGCGATCTCAACTCACTTGAAAAAAAAACAAGTCAAATGTATCGAAGATAACATTAAAATTTATGTCTTTTATCCGTCGCCTTTGGGTCTATAGAAATAAGAGCCCTAGAAAGCCGATTTCCATCCGTTGTCAAGCCATACCGAATTTAGCTTTGCCTAAGTCGGCAAACAGATTACATTATAGTTATGCATTGAACAAGGGTTTTTCCCGAAACTCACTTCAATCTCACAAAATTGTACGTGAGATTTTCACCCGTAGTACACAACCAATTTAGACGCTAACACCTTCAGCACTCTACTGCCTTCACTTAAAGGCCAAATTGCTTCACCTTAGCTACAGACCTAACTTAGTTATAACAAAGCTCTCGAATAGAACCCGTTCTTTCGTTCAAAGTGAATGGAATCTGCTCAATCGCTCAGTCAGTATCGTGCATTCACGCGAACGGACCTGTGTGGTTTTACGGTCACAGAAATTTAAAAAAGTGAGTGATATTTCGATATATTTCAACCATTTATTTGCTTGTTCCTGTATTTTGTTTTTCTATTTTGCAGTTTAGTAGTCTAATGTTGTTATATTTTGTGTTGTTCGGAATTCTCGAAGTTGTGTTGTTACATTTTCGAAATTTAAATGTTGTCTGTAGTTTGACATGTGTCAAATGTCAAATAGGGTTGTGTTAGCATAGTTTATCTATAATTAAGTTAATGGCAGAAAACTTAGGCACTTTTTTATTACTTAAATGATATTTTATTTGATATAATGATATTTTTATTTGATATTATTGATGAGAAGTCTTCTGATTTTAATAACTTGTTTGATTGTGTTTAGTAGGCAGACAATCTCCAAATGTTTTGCTAATTTTTTTTGTCCTAATTTGCATTTATTTTATGGTTTGCCATTTTAAGTCGAAACAAAAGCAGTTTATCGAGTCGCTCTTTTATAAATAACTGGTTTTATTTTCAGGCAGGTAATAAAAACTTATTATTTCGTACGGATCTGTCTGATTTCTTATATTGAATACTTCAAATACATAATTATTCTCATGGACATAACATAACATCACGCCTGTAATACCCGAAGGGTTATACAGAAGTGTTTAAGGGTGCGAGGGAGCATGTGATAGGGACCGATGGAGTTATTTTTTCAAATACATAGAAAGAATAGCTATTGTATATATTTTCGTGCTCTTATGTGCAACAAAGCTTGGTTACATAAAACAAGTAACATCAATGCTATTGCAACAACTCTGCAATTAGCGTTTTGTACACAACTGTTCAAAGCAATGCAATTTAACAAAATGTCAAATTGATTGGTTGCCCACTTTAGCAATAATTTTTATGCAGGGTGTATAAAAGTAGACAAAAATATTTTTAGCCTCAAGGAATTTACATGCCCGAGTCAATTAAATTGAATAGAAGATATATATTTGGTAGGTTAAAATGAATAGAAAAAGTTTTTTTTTAATATTTTGAACTTATTTTAATGCCTGTATATGTAATCTAGTCTATTCGGCTTTATATGTAACACTTAACGTCAAAGTTATAAGACTAATTAATAACATCTCGACTAACTTCAATTTATTACATAAATTTAAAACCACAATCTCGTTACCGAAACCACTTTAAATCATTTCAATTAAAAGCAATAAATATATTGGTTTCTTTTAATCATTTTAATTGAAATGGTAAAAACGTTCGACTCTTGCGCACATTCGACTAATGTGTGAACAAGTGCACAATGGCCGAATGTCATAATTACTTTTGTATGGCCTTACTGAGTTACTTAATGTTTCTAGGATTGTATGGGCGTCTAATAAACTTGCGGTCACTATCACAATGTCACGTGTTAGCGCTTTTTCTTTCATAATTATTGGCCCAAGACCTTTTCGTGGAAACAAGGTGCTTGATTTTATTTGTTGTTTCTATATTTTTAGTCCCACTATTACGAGGAAGTGGTTAAAAAAACATAGTTTATTTTCATTTCCGCGGGTCGCCACTTTTTAGTTTAACATAATAGTTACCAGTTGTTGCCAGGCTCATGATATTTTAGTATTTAATCATTTGAAAATATGTCAATGAGCTCAATGGCAAGTAAATCTACTCTAGACTTGACCGATACATATTTGGTTGACCTGACCTACGAGGTTGTTCTGTCATTCAAGAGTCAGAAGTCATTCATTCCTTGACACTAGCAGTCACGCATACTAGCATGACCACTTACTGACACGAAATTTAAAATAACATTGTAGATCTGTCTATTTCTGCATCGTCAATAAACAAAAGAAATGTCGCTATCTCTTCGTACATAATATTTTATGTGGTAATGCTGCGTGTTCTAATGAGCTGTTTTACAGTACCAACACTCAGAAAACTAATAAAGTCATTAACATTGCAATCTATAACAGGTTAAGTTGATAAGCTTCTAAAACGGCCTACAAATTGGCACATTAGAAACCCTTTCCCTTACTCCAGTTCTGCGAATTGCGCAAGAGTGCGGTACTTCATTTAATCTTTCTATGATATTCTCTCGACTTCTAAGTATAACCGCATGGTGAAAAATACTGTATGGTGGTAGTTTAGACCTTATTTTTGATGCTGGTAGGCTCTATTTTGAATACTGCTATGTTCCAACGTTCACCTCTTCACTATATTGTCCGGATCCAGAAGTATTGCTTCCAGTTTCAAACTTTTATCTATCCGCGCATTGAGAATCATCAGAAGTCGTCTGTGTTTCTTCTGATTTTAGTCAGATAGGAAACCCTACCTCGTCTAGTTTAAAAAAGTGTTTGACTTCGACGTGAATATAATTTCAGTTCGAAGTAGAGGTTCTGCGCTCACACCATTTTGAGGGGGATTCAGAACCTGTAATGGTTTGCACCTGTACTTCTCTTAGACCTGGCGTTTCCCGAAAAAAACAAGTTTTTATCCCAAACTCATGTATCCAAGCAGTTCGTGTAAATTCTGCTCTATTTAATAACTTAAGTGGTAACTAATTGTGATTGTAATCTAGTAAATACCAGGTCGTTTAGTAATTAACTAATGAAACGCAATTCATAACTTATTAGTTATTGCAGAATGGAATCCGTTCCAAAAGGTTTTAAGTACATTATTATGTTTACCAATTTATAAATAACGTTGCCTCATGCAGGACAGGTTTCCGTGAGGTTAGGTGAACTCCCCAGGTCAGGACTGACATTATCTTAGGTAAACAATTGCCTTAATGCTAACGGCCTTTTCAAGGTTGTGGACATAGGTTGGTTTGTACCTACCTAACCAACCTGTCATATGCTGACTCTGATACTTATCGTTATCATTAAGAGGACCTGCGAGGAATTTGAAACATAGGTATTTGAAGAAACCATTGACTTCGCGCTGCAATTGCGATGCGACAGCTGCTGCTCATAGCGATAAAGTCACAAACATTTTAACGATATTGAAGTTTCTTTTTCCTCTTTTATTTTCTCGAAAACTGGGCCCGTTCAAATATTGTTTACATTAACATTTTAAGAAAGAGTATGTCCATGTTCCTATCAATTTCTATTAAATTATAAAATTTAAATTTTTTGGCAGTCCTATTATCACGACGGTAAAAAAGGGGCATTTTATGTAATTTTTGGTGGGTCATATTTTCTATACTTATTAGTGGTTGAAATAATGGAAATGACAGGGACGTGTCTACCGCAGACCTTGATATAATGAAAAATTATGCTCTAGAGGCATTATGGGTAATTGCAATAAATGTTTTGACTTTTAACTTACTAACTAACGTTTGTTGGGTCCCCCTACTACCACTAGGTCATTGGCGCCACACTAAAAGTATCTCCTAAAGTGACCACGACTAACCAAACACAACATCAAATAAACACAATTTTTACAAAGAATGTGTCTGATGAAGAAAAAAGGCGATAATATCGTTCATTAGTCAAGGTCGGGCACTCGTGCGCAAGTGAACCGTTTACGTAAAGTCGCATCCGGCTACTTGCGACACGACACGACACCAACGCTGCTCGAACTTAGCACATGTTACCGCCACTATATTTGCACTTATCATTAAGAAATTTTTAGGAGCTCGTGGCTAACGTTAAGCCGCGCTTGCTTGGGTTGGTTTGTGGATGGTTGACCACGCATTACGTACCGAGTTTTGGTCCCGGCTGTAAATGGTAGATCTTTGACAGTCGTTACAGGCTGTCAGTGGCCTGAAAGTCTGACAATCAGTCTTACCAAGGGATATCTTATAACCTGGTCATCATAACTGGGTTACGGACGTCAGATCAGTCGCTCCATGTAAAATACTGGTACTCAGTAGCATCCAGTTAGACTGGAAGCCGACACCAACATATTTAGGAAAAGGCTAGGCTGATGATGATGGTTTAGAAATTTTGAAGTTTTTTACCACATTGGTTAGATTTGAAGCTTTTACATGCAGAAATCCTTATAAATGACCTTCGCCTTGGCTGACGCTCTGACTGGGGTGCGGGGACAACTTAGCAATCTCTTCAAACACCCCTGCAGTGATGGTTCGCTAGTTCACATCCCGTCCTCTGGTAAAGGGGAGGAGTAGACTGCTCCTCACCCTTTTATATGTGCATGTGAGAGGCCCGATGTCTTAGTTCTTAATGTAAGTGCGAATTTTTAATAACTAATATCCGTATAATCGAAAATATTCGTTGTTATTATTGAAAAAGCTTGTTTACAACTTCACATTGCTAACTAGTACGTCATCTTCTAATGATGATAATAAACAAATAAACTTGTTTGAGGAAGCGAAATATCTTAGTATCGTATATAAACATTATAGCTAAAACATACGGTTAGCAATAAAATTAGCTAATTATAATCTAACTAGTTATAGTTGAATCATAATCTGCCTAGCCTTTTCCTAAGCTATCTTGGGGTTGGCTTCCAGTCTAACCGGATGCAGCTGAGTACCAGTATTTTACATGAAGCGCCTATGTGACCTCCACAACCCAGTAATTGGGTAATACGATACCCCTTGGTAAGACTGGATGTCAGACTTCTGGCTTCTTACTACTCGTAACGACTGCCAAAGATCTACAAATGACTGCCGGAACCAACGGCTTAACGTGCTTTCCGAGGCACGGAGGAAACTCGGTATGTAATTATGGTCACCCATCCACGGACCAACCGCTGCAAGCACGGCTTAACCTTAAAGTTCAACCCGTGCAGCTGTTATTATTTAGCCACGAGCTCCTCCTATTATAGTTGAATAGTTTTCCTAATAGAGCGATAATTTCAGATACTGTTCTACTTTTATTATTCGTTTCACTACAGGTACCTTCTTCAGGTCTAATTTTGTTAATGCCTCCTACATCCATAGAACTTACCATCTTACCTTTTCTGCAGTAGTTATATATATATCATCAGTATCTGTTGTATTGTCTGTCAGTAAAAACATAGCTTTTTGTAATTATGTATCAGAAGTGCACGCAGCCTTCGATTTTAGCTCTCTCTTATTTCAGTGGAATGCTCAGATTACACTAGTTTATTACCAGCCCACGAGTTTCTAATTACTTCAATCATGTCTGAATAATATATAATATAACACCTGACAAACTTTTACTGTAAATCATAAATCTAGTTTCGTTCGCCCAGACTGCACTTGCCTCCAATAAATCACTGTTCCATATGGCTGAGACAAAGACAGACAGACAAGACAATAACAGTTTGCCAACCGCAGAACGAAATTATGTAGAAACATTGCACGAGTAACCAGTATGTTTGTATGTAGCCTTCCGTGCATTACACTTATAACAGGCTACATCCTTCACAGTTTTTACTATAAGGTGTCACTGCTTAGTATTCCCTACTTCCCTACTAATATTATAAATGTGAATGTAAGTTTGTTTGTTACGCTTTCACGCGAGAACTACTCAACCGATCATCCTGAAATTTTGTACACATATTCTTGGAGGTATTAGAAGTAACATACGCTATACACGGTGTAAATCACCTCATCACGAAGCCGTCAACCAAGCATTCTGTACATGAAACTAAGTAACTTTACGCAAAAATTATTACTGGGAAACGACTTTTTTTTTGGGGGTGTAAAATCATGTTTTGTGGAACTCAATGTTACGCGCTCAAAACATTGTGCTGATGGACGGATTGAATAGTACGGGGGACGTGGAGGTGGTTAAAGGAAAAATCTTACATTAAAAACTTGTATTTAAAAAAATACTTGTCAAAAAGTTGGAACTTTGACCCCTAATATCTCCGTAACTAGAAGGTTCCCAGGTATGGTGTAGAACAAAAAAATGATCGCAATGACAGGGAGAACCAGTGCCTTTCGGCTTCGTTAAGAGGTGTTTTACGCCCTTTATATCATCACGCTACGACCAATAGGAGCGAAGCAGCAATGAAAAATGTAGCGAAAACGGGGCAAATGTGACGAAGACGAAGTTGCGCGGGACAGCTAGTATTTTATAAAAATAAGATCTGGGTCTGCAAAGCCTGTCTTCTTCTTCCATACTTCTCTAATTGTCGTCATCTCATGACTCACTTTGTTGACTTTGACCCAACACACTAGTGTCCACTCCATTTAGTTCTTACCCCTCGAATAGACATTAGGTTTGATTTTATAAAGAAAACATATGTAAGTAAAAATAATGGATACCCTCAAATTTTAACATCTATCAATTAGACAGAAACCTAAAGATAAAATGACTCGGACGATAGTACAATATCAATTTCTTCGCAATTTTCAAGGGCTCGTTGGCTAATTTGTTATTCGTAAGAAGCAGCTCGGTGAAGCTATGGTGCGAATCCGGGCGAAACATTTAGTTCTTTTTGAGAGGATTATTTAGAATTTTCGAAACGAATTCAATGTTGTAGCAATGTAACATTAGGATAGGACATACTGACGCTGTCTGTACTAACTGGTCCGTGGGTGCCATTTGTGGAATAAAATCTTAGATAATAAATTATTCCACTCAGGGCACCGGCGCACATACGGCACCTATCAATACTTTTGTATTGATAGGTGCCGTATGTGAAATAACTCAGGTGTCATTTAAACGGGTGCCCAATGTGAAATACCTCGAAACTACAGAACGCCACTTTGCTGATCCTTACACACATAATCGTTTCGCTTCGTTCACGTTCAAGTGGCAATCCATCACTATTCACGAGGTTTTTTTAGGCTTTTTTTCGCCTAATCTGAGAAATATTACGTTTAATATTATTATATTCACAATATCATCGTTCGGTCGGTCGGTCGTACAGTATGACCAAAACCGAACTTGATCAACCAGAATTGTTATTCTCTGTAAAATCCGAAAATAAACAATTCTCGAAATCGTAATTCCAATCTCATGATTGGAATTGCGATTTATTTGTCATTTGTTGATACAAATGACAAATATTATAAAGAGAACTGAATTAGATCATCGTCTTAAAATACTAAAATATGTTTCTCGATATTAGAGAGATCAGGTAAAACCCCAAGTTTCTACCAGCGAGGCCTCAAAGGACCAATATTTGACCTTGTAATATATCCTAAGGTTATTGACCAAATTATAAATGTCACCTTAGTGATTTTATTTTAGTGTCAGTTTGATTGTGGTTGATATTTGATATCTTTTAATAAAAAAAATGGATAAAAAAAAGAAAAAAATAAAAAAAAAGAGAAAATAAAATAAAGAGGTAAATTGAGTGATGATTCAATTTTTTTTTTCATGTTTGTTTTCGGCGAAATTGCTTTCTATTTTAATTTATTTTGTTGGGTCATCGAAACTTACATTACGCACTGCCATCCGAGCAAACAAACCTGACCAATGATTACCGTAAATATATAATTTTTACCTAAAGAAAAACTTCTAATGACATTTATTCTAATAAAATGACGAGGAATTGTAATAATCTCAGAAAACTGAAAGTTTTGCTAAACAAAGGGTGCTCTTATTCGCAACAATGGGATATCAAAAAAAAAAAAAACAGGAGATTAGATACCCGAACTGCTTTAAAAGTAATATACCTTAACAAACAATCTACTTAATAAAAATCTTAATTTAATTTACTGACAGATGCATAATGCATGACATAAACTGCTGGGACTAAAAGAATCAGGGCGCAACGTTTTTGGCATGTGCACATCATTATCAGTCTCAATTGATTTGGGGTTTCGCATTCCTTACTTCTACAAGCTGTTGTTTTACAATCTCGTCAAATTCAAGGAGGTAATTATGCTAATGATTCTACACCCGAATCTATAAAATGAGTAGGTATTTTTTTTTTTCTTATTTACGTAAACCGGTAAGTGTGAACCATCCGTGTTTCAAACGTGGCCCGTCCGATCCTCGCCCAATAACCGAGCTTTCACACATACAAACAATCTCAAACGTTTATTCGATTATTTCTTATTCCCTAAACCACGTTAATATGACGTACTAGCTTATGCCCACGGCTTCGGCCGCGTTTTTTCGGTAATTGTCCCGCGGGATCACACTACCGGGATAAAAAGTATCCTATGTGCTATTCCAGACTATTATCTATCCTTGTGCCAAATTTAATCCAGATCCATTCAGTAGTTTTTACGTGAAAGAGTCACAAACATCCATCCATCAATCCATCCATCCATCCATAATTACAAACTTTCGCGTTAATAATATTAGTAGGATGAATATGTTCTGAAATACAAATTTAATCAACAAACAAACAGCAGCGTTTATTAATAATTAACTAGGATCCGTAATTTATATTTAATTAAATAATAAAAATTAATGTTTCGTAATATTTTTTTATTTATGTCTTTTCTGACAACCCCCTGAATTTTGACGAGGATGCAAAACAACACCTTGTACATTATTCTTCATTTCAGTGGTCCCCTCCATTCTAGACGTAAATCCATCCATCGTTTCTTCGATCTTCCCCTACTCTGATAGCCAACAACACTATATATGTAGCAAGCAAAAACAAACACACATCATGTTCATCAGTCAAACAGCCGTGGGAATCGCTTACCTACGAGCTTATTGATGTAAAATCAAATAAATAACATTATTACCGATTGCGGCAATTTGCTCTACTCGCATAACGAACGGTTCTCGATCAGACAGGGCTGTCCAAAACTATGAATTACTTACATATCTTTACTAATATTATAAATCTGAGGAGTTTGTTTGTTTTCTTGAACGCGCTAATCTCAGGAACTACTGGTCTGATTAAAAAAAAAAAATTCAATGTTAAATAGTCCATTTATCGAGGAAGACTATATATATCACACTACGACCTATAGGAGCGGAACAGCTATGAATAATATTGCGAAAACGGGGAAAATGTGACGCAGACGAAGTTGCGCGGGACAGCTAGTAGGTACTACATAATAATATGAATTCTTTTTCGATTTTCGTGTCTATCTGTGTTAATTAAGTTATTTAATTAAGCAACGGATTTCGATGCAATTTTCGCCATCATTTAGAGAATTTATTCTCAAAGATAAGTTTGTATTTAACTAAAATACAGAATACAGAGTGGAGGGTACACCGATATACTAAAATATTTTTGTGGGGGAGGGGAGGGTATTGGAATGATGCACTGAACCGGTTCTGTATCGGTGCCCCTTCCAAACTGACTTAAATAAATCTCGGAGTTTGTTCATGCTTGTGTTTTGCCCGCAGCTTCGCCTGCACTAAGATACGAAATCATTGCTTAGGAAATGAACCTGCTACCAGCATAAAAAGTTTCATCGAAATCCATTCAGCCGCTGAGCCGTAAAAGGTCACAGACTGACATAGTTACTTTCGCATTTATTAGATTAGCATGGATTAGTTCTGTTAATAGTACCTAAGTATGATTAATTCATTTTTGGAAGAATATTGAGTTAATTAAGTGTCTGTGTATCTTGTTGGTGGTTATTAGTATTGTAAAATGCGTTGATATTTAATATCTTGATTCTAATATCATCGATGACATTAAAAGGTTAACGCAATTTGCATTTTGATGTTTTTAGCCCCAGTTTTTAGTGTTGTCAGCCCCTGAACGAAAGACAAAAAATATAATAAGTACCAAAAATCCTTGATAATCTACTACATAATTCCCTTACTGACCCGTGGAACACCAAAGTGGTTCACCTAGGTGTTCCACGGTTAACTTTCAGTACCCCTGGTTCACCTAGGTGTTCGACGGTGTTCCACGGTTAATTTTCTGTACCCCTGGTTCACCTAGGTGTACCACGTTTAACTATCTGTACCGCTGGTTCACCAAGCTGTTTCACTGTTAACTTTCTATACCCCGTCTTTTTTATACCTATAACTACCATCATACCACATAGAATATTTATTTCCTCATTATGTCAGGGTTAGCGTTATCAAGTTGCATTGCCATCTTTGCCTTTATACCTGGTTACTCTATATTTTATAAATATTAAAATCGATTAACTTATTTTTCTTAGTAGAAAATTTGGACTTGTAATGTTAAGTCCGAGTAATCAATTGATTACTCAGATTTTAAAAATGGATCACAATGATTGCTACAGGAGGAATTTATTTTAGATGGTTGGAAATATATAGTTTCTGAATGTGGGCAGTACAATGTTTCGATGTCAAAATGTATAAATTATATAAATGGGTTTTTCTTTAAAACTGATTGTATTAAAACATTACGTGTATTTGGGCAAAACTAACCACCGCACAAATAATGTCTCGGAGGGATTTAAACCGTGCATTAAACAAAAATACGGTGACGTTATTAAGACTGTTACTTTTTTTTTTAAAACACTATTTCTGTTGCACATACTGATAAAATTCCATGTAAAAACAGAAAAATATTAATCGAAAACGATAACTAACGTAATAAGGTATAGATAGTGCATTAGAAAAGCTTTTTTTTTATTCCTTTCTTTTATTTTTCTTTTTTCAATTTATCGAAAGGTAATATTTTCCATGAACATGTTTAATTAGGAATTAAATTGATACATTACTAAATCATTCTGTTATATATGTAAAGCATAGTTTCCGGAGGTTTCCCAGTTAGGTGATCCACGGGTACATTATTTTTTAAAATGACCCATGGTTCACTCATTAGGTGAACCAAGGGTACAGAAAGTTAATCGTGGAACACCTAGGTGAACCACTTTGGTGTTCCACGGGTCAGTAACCCATAATTCTGCAACAATTATACACTCGTAAAATATTCTTGGGCGTACGCATGCCTTGAATATTTTTGCACCATCCCAACCCCAGCCTACAATCATCATCTGATGATCAGAACTATAATTATATGCTTCACAGTCATCGTGGAACACGCTTCTTTTTCTACCCACGCCACGTTCAGTTCGTGATCGTGGCAAGTGGCGCTATCTGGCGTCATTATCTATGTATTACTCAAGCTGAATTATTATTATAACACGCGGGTTTGCTCACGATTTTGTCGCATAGTCAGGTCTTCTGGTAAAGGGCTCTGTAGAAAGTTCCTGTTTAATTTTGGTAAGCCTCATCATCTGCCTAGCCTGTTCCCACTTTTTTGGGGTCGGCTTCGAGTCTAACCAGATACAGCTGAAAAGCAGTATTAACATAGACCGACTGCTTATCTACTACCGGTGTTACCACTCATCATCATCATCATCATCATCATCATCATTTCAGCCGAAAGACGTCCACTGCTGGACATAGGCCTCCCCCAAGTGACGCCAAATTGACCGGTCCCTTGCGCTTCGCATCCAGCGGATCCCCGCAACCTTCACCAGGTCCACCACCTAGTGGGAGGCCTTCCAACGCTTCGTCTTCCGGTTCGCGGTCGCCATTCCAGAACTTTTCGGCCCCATCGCCCATCCGTTCTGCGAGCAATGTGCCCTGCCCACCGCCGCTTATGTTTGGCAATTCTTCGGGCTACGTCGGTAACCTTGGTTCTCTTGCGGAAGTCCTCATTTCTGATTCGATCACGCAAGGAAACTCCGAGCATAGCCCTCTCCATTGCCCTTTGGGTGACTTTAAGCCTTCTGATGGGGCCCATTGTGAGCGACCACGTTTCGGTTCCTATGTAATCCTGGCAATATACACTGGTCATAGACTTTCGTCTTGAGACACTGCGGTAAGTTGGACGAGACGCGGTGCGGTGAGTTGGCGTGTTACCACTCACATCTGCCTAATAAATGTATTTTCCTTAGTGAGCTTTGAGATGTTATGGAGTCTACACACCAAAGCTTTGTCTGCGGCATGACATCTGAAAGCATACGAAAGTTGTCGTCATGCTCAGCGACTTTGTTGTGTAGAGTCCATTAAAACTGCAAACTTTGTAATATTTCTATCAGCCCTACACTTCGGATGCGCGAAAATGGCCGCCAGTGCGGATCGTTGCCCAACGCAGTGAGGCAAGCGCGCGATAACATCTAATACGCGTGTTGCAACTATTGTGAGCAGATTTTTTTGCACTCCACTGCACGGATCTGCGGACGGCCGGAACGGAATTAACATTCTTTAGGGTTAAATTAGGTATTATCGTTATGCTAGCGGTAATAGTGTAATAGTCGCTTGATAGTTTTCGTTCTGTAGCATACAAGGTTTTTCTCATAGAATAGCGAGTTTAAATTCGTTCTATCGTCGGAGTAATTTTTTTCTTCTACTTTGTCTGTTTTTTGAATGATTTATGTTATTATAGTTTGATATAGAATCCAAAGAAAAAAAACTTTTCCCAGCTTCTTTGTTTATCTGGCGATCCAACAATATTTCTCAAAATTAATGCCAAGTTCAAGGTGTTGTTTTGCATCCTCGTCAAAATTCAGGAGGTTGTCACAAAGGACATAAATAATCAATTAAAATTACGGTATCTAGTTAATTATTTATAAACACTGATTTTTTTGGTTGTTTATGTTTGTCAGTATTTCAGAATAACCCCCTTAACGTGTTTTAGGGAATTAGAAATGATAAAATAAACATTTGATATTGTTTTTATGTGTCGAAGCTAGGTTACAGGGCGAGAATCAGGCGGCCCGCGTTTAAAACACGGGTGGTTCACACTTACCAATTTCCGTAAATAAGAAAAAAAAAAATTACCAGCCCATTATATTATTTATTCGAGACGCGAATCATAGGCATAGTTACCTCCTTGAATTTGACGAGGATGCAAAACAACACCTTTTATAGAGCACCGTGTTTTGTCTGGGGTCTGCCAACAGCGACGAAGAATAATAAACCTCGAAGAATTTATTCATATGTACTAGCAGCTTCTATGCCATAAAAAAAATCTTTACGACCGTTTTAAATTCTACTCAAGCTATTATTGCTTGTAACTGCTAGGGTAATTGGTTAATTAACATGTCAATATTTATGTAAGTACGTAGCATCGTAATTTAAGCCCCTAAGGCTCTTGCATACAGCTCGCTCCATGGTGCGAGATAGCATCTATAACTCGTGTTGCAACTGATTTATTGTTTTAGTTCGGTTTTTCTGCACTGCACTGCACGTTTCCTCAGACGTTTGTGCTGGGTCGTTTTTTTTGCACCGCGCTTTATGTATGTTTCCGCGGTCGCTTACAGTCTCTTCCAAGTTAGCCAGAGTTTACCTTTGAAATAAAATCACTGTCTAAATCATAGTGATCTTTAATCTCGTTGCAATAGGAATACGGTTGACTTGAGCTAGTCCGGAGTCCGATCCGGTCGGTTTACCCGCACTAGATCATTCTAGCCAACCTATAGATCAAATCCTCCGGCCACAATCTAATCAGTTGCGTTTGCGAAACTTAGGCCACCGCGGACGTAAATACTGGTCGGAACCGCGAAAATTGATCATTAAAAATTTTATCTTCGAATCTTATGTGATAGATCTTCGTGTGCTTACACCAATAATAATGAAACTTCCGGAATTCCGGACTGATCACTTATAACTTAATGATCAGTCCGGAATTCCGGAAGTTTTTTTAAATTTATTTAAATAAGCAATATATATGACTAGACTTAATATTTCACCTTGCAATACCAACAATATGCAAATCTGTTAATGTCTACTCAAACAATTGCTATTACAATGACGAATCCTGCGCATCCTACTGTTCTGAAGGCGTACCAACATTAACATACAAGTGAGTCGGTGACAGACGAAGAGACAGGTGGGCGAGCCCACTTTCTATGAGTAACTATTTGTTTTGATTTATTTGGACTTGCTCTTTTGTAGATGTCATAAGTTATGTAGGCGAGGTTATTTGTATTTATGTGATTAGGTGTTAGTAGCATTATGTGGGGTGTGGAAAAGAAAGGCAATGAGGGTTTTGAATTTTATTTAACAAGAAGGGTTTAATAATTACAATTTGTCAATTATTGAAATTCACGAATAAGATAACTCATCAAGGGCTTATGTATTTCTGTTTAGAGCTTGTTAATAAAAAAATAATAATTTAGTACCGTCTGAACTGCAAGCTGTCCTAATACGGGCGGTAACAACATACCCCCAAGTTGAACACTAACAGTAGGAAAGAAAATAAACAAAAATAATAATTCTAACATGGTTTAGTTTTTATATTGATAATCTTAAAATCAAACTGAACAAGTACTACTCAGGTTTAATAAAAAGAAAAAAAAAAGAAATCAATAATTATTTTTGTTTCACATAAGCTTACATGGGCTCTTATAAAACGTCGACAAAAAGGTGATCGGTTCGGGTTGGTTAGTTGGAAAATGAGGTAGTTAAGTGATTATTAGGTATTATCTCATTAATTAAGTTATGCATTTTAAACATCCTGGAAACTGAATAAACAAACATTTAAACCTACATAATTACCATAATATACCTCACGAAGCATCTTCTGCATATAACGTATTAAAACTAAATAAGGAAAACAATTTTATTGCTGACAGCTCCTAGAAGCGGCTGCAAAGTGTGATTCAGCTTTTACCCCGGATTGTCCTTTCAATATCCTTGAAGATTCCTAATAGACGCAGTAACATGAAAGTCTGCTGGTTTTGGTAATTCGAAGAACAGATGAAAAGTAGGCGTTTATACAGTATGTTAGTTTAAACGAGGGACATATTCAAACCCATAATAGTACATGCTAACATGATACTAATAAAAATATAAACAAAAAAAACACTGATAAATAACGGACAGAACCATACCAAAATTTTCGCAAATGTCACGCAACGTGTATACACCCTTGCGCTAGCGACTTAATACTGTTACGAGCTGGGTATAGGACAAATTAACACACTACCAAATAAACACTAAAAATCTTTAATTAACTTAAAACAGTTAAAACACTTCACAAACACTTAAACTTAATCACAATTACAGAATTTATCACTAATCACTTAGATATCGCACTAGTCGTTGAACCTTCTAGATGGCTCTATAGTGGAACCAATCCTTCTAGAAGGTTCCAGAAAGGTCCAGAACTTTCTCGAACTTTCTAGACACTTCCATCGTGGAACATTCTAGACTCGACCGTAGTCCTAGAATGTTCTCGTAAAGCAGTCGGCGTAACAATACTATCGCAGAACATGTGAGCGGGTCAATGACTCTTAGGTATAATCCATTTTCCCTTCATACTTTAAACTTACCTGGCTTAGGACAGTCCAAAATATCTAGGCACTAAACAAAAAATTAAAAATTCTTCTATATACGTTATAGGTTTTTTACATATTTGGGACGAGAATCGAATACTGAATACCCTCCCTCAATATGTCCCTCGATTAACCTAACATACTGTATAAACAAACAGGGCACAATGTAGACGTGGTTAGTCCGACTTAAGTTCAGTTCATGACTAAGAATACCAGTGTTAGTCATGAACTGAACTAAAAGCCGGACTTAACCACGCCTACATTCCGCCCTGTCTGTTTATAAATTGACGTATTAACGCATGCTTTTCATTTTTCAAAATCGAAATATCGGAAAATTATTAGGGTGCGCCCACGTCAGACTTTTTGTAGGACAGATAATCGGGCCGATTTTTCCTCTGATTATTTTCCTCGATTTCTGACCAACTTTTTGTAGGACGTGTGCATTGCACTATTGCTATTAGTGTGTTCTATTTTTCACCTACAAAAAATCGGACACCGATTATATCGGACGAGGGCGGGCAGCCTTAATTATATACATCTTTAACATTGATTAAAGTGGCATATGAAATCTTTAGCATTGGTTGAGGCAGAATGCAACTATGGGTTTGACAAAAATAGCTAGCTAGAGGAAGATCCGTCAATTGCGTCCAAGAAATTCTAGGAATACGATTTGGTGGGTGTTTTCAACTGTTGTCATGGCAACAAAAGATCGAATTAGTTCAAAAATAGATTTGGAAAGGTTCTTAGAATGTGTGTTAGATAGAGGTGGACCAATTTTTTTTTTTTTATACTATCTTTCAACTGGATTAACTATATTTTATACTTTTCGTTTAATTATATATTTAATAGTAAATGTTTATAATTTTAATAGTACACCCATATTTCGCCGGTTGTGATAGAGTAATAGGAGGCAAGAACAAATGCCTTGTTGGCTAATGCTGGGTATTTAATTTTAAGTTAAGTTTATAATTTTATGTTATGCATGATAGAGGAGCTCGTGGCTAAATAACAACAGCCACACAGGTCAATCTTTAAGGTTAAGCCGTGCTTGCCGTGGTTGGTCCGTGTATGGGTAACCATAATTACATACCGAGTTTCCTCCGTGCCTTGGAAACCACGGGTCCCGGCTGTCATTTATAGATACGAGTATTTGAACGATTAGTTAGAAGCCAAAATGTCTGACTTCCAGTCTTACCACGGGGTATCGTACTACCCAGTTACTAGGTTGTGGAGATCAGATAGGCAGTCGCTTCAAGTTAAATACTAGCATTCAGCTGCATCCGGTTAGACTGGAAGCCGAGCACAAGATGTTTGGTAAAAGGCTAAGCAGATGATAAACGAGCGCTTCTCGCCATCAAACTGTATAGTTTGGCGAGTAAAAGACTGTCAAAATTTAACTTGTAAATATTTGTAAAAGATCTAATAAAAAATGATGACTGCATAAAATGTGTTAAAAATACCATATTTTCTCGCCTGTGAACGTAGATTTATTACTAGAAAATTTTATCAAAACAACAATAATTAAGAAAGCATTTTAATGGGAACGAATTTCTCTGCATAAGACATGCAACTGAAATAGAAAGAAAATATTGATACAGGTACAATCGCGGACATAAGCTATTATTACCAACATGTAAAAAAAGAACGAGGAAACAATCATTGGGCTGTTAAATCCCCCTTCAATCATTAACGAGGTGCATCCACGCGTGCCTACGATATTCTGCCAATTAAATTCAGAAAAAAAGACGATTGTGTCGGACTCAATAAACGGCTGTCGAAATGTTAAACTAATGATTTGGTTAATGTATGGATTAGTTGGAGGAAAAGTTGGTGTTTTTTTTTTTATACTGGTTAGTTACCGCAGTCCGCAATCTTTAATCTATTACGAGCAAACGTGCTATTTGTCAAAACTTTTAATTCAGTTGATTCAGAAGTAACAGTTACTTCTATCAAAGTTGCTGAAGATATTGTGCCAAACTACCACTATCCAGACAACGGTGACTGTACACTATGTACGATTTTGTTGACATAAGATTTTAATGACGTTTGCAAATTTTTTCAAGGCTTTGAAAATGTTGCAAACTTTATTAAAATCTTTGCAAATTCTGAACTTATGGGTAACACATCAGAAGCCCTTGGAGAGTATTACATTCAATTCTCATGATCCAAATATTCCCAAAATGGTTACCAAGTTTTAATAACTTAAGGATTTCCGGCGCCAAAATGTTACGCAGTCAGTAGTGAGTCAACTTGACATTGTGAAGGTAAATCAATGCCAAATCGATACTTAACATACATAGCTAGTCTGTTTTACAGTTTTGCAATACAAGAGCAATCAGCTGATGAGGGAAGGAGGTAGTGAAAGTGCAGTTAAGGGTTTTTAATTTGCTGTTTTACTCATATTTCATGTCTTGTTCTTGTCCAACGGAATCTTTGTCTTTATTAGCAGTTAAATTATCATCTGCATAGCTTTTTCCTAATAATTTGGAGTCGGCTTCCAGTCTAACCTGATGTAGTTAAGTACTGTATTTTTCATGGAGCTCAGTTTTCAAATCACCACCATCATTATTGGTAGCCGTGTTCCAACCAATCTAAGTACCTACGAGTATACTTCTTCTATCTTGTGTGCCAGTTTTATAAGCCTATGTTATTTCGTGCCTGATTTTCCCCCGTAAATTCCTGCTCTTTTTAGAGTAATGTTGTCAATTTATCTCTGTCAAGAACTGTAACCACCAAATCACCAATAAAACACATAGTTTCTTTACTATCAAGCAATCGTACGCAGACTGTCTTACAAAAGCTCCCTCCAATCCAAGAGCAGCGTATCAGCTGGTCCCAATCGATTCGCTAACAGTTTCAATAGCAAACGAATGTCGGTCGTCTGTCGCAACTCTCTGTAGTCCGCACTGCACAGCTGTTCCGGATACAAGCGTATCATTGTTGCATACAACCGGTGGGTTGATAGATGCGATATCACTGATTGTGTTCATTGCTGTCTTAGTAACGTAGATAGTTTTGGTGTAGATGGAAAATTTGTCATGGACACGCTGTATGCCCGAAATGATATGTCATGGGCAAAAATGACGATCATCCATGGAAACAATTGTCCTTTGTTAAATGTAGAAGGGAGCTCTTGAGCAAAATTTAAAGCTGAATCAGCGGTTGATGCTCTCCTTTTTCTGTCGGTGAATTAATGAATTTAAGAGAAGTTGTTAGTATCGGTGTTGAGGTTTCTGTGTAATAAATTTTACTGCTATCAATGGTAGAAGTAATGGAAAGATGATGAAGCGATGCTTTTTCCAATTTAGTGCAATCATAAACAACAGTTCATCAATGACCGATCAATTCCAGATTTCTAAGGAAACTACGCAATGTTTTGTTAGCATTGTAGAGATGACAATAATACTAATATTATCAACAAAGTGTGATCTTTGTAACATTGTGTGGTACTGGTATTACATAGATTGCTTCAGGCCTAATTTTAACACCTCCAAATGTGGAACGTGAAAGTTATTTGTCTATAGTTATATTATCTACAATCAGTACTATTTCATAATTGGCGATCTTATTATCTTGGTTACTTGTGATATAATAAAATATTACTTGTTATATTGAGAAGCATTTGAAGATACAATGTGTATCCAATTCCAAGTGTTGTAAATACAAGGTGTTGTTTTGCATCCTCGCCTCGTCAAAATTCCGGAGGTTGTCACAAAAGACATAAATAATCAAAAATTACGGTACCTAGTTAATTATTAAAAAACGCAGATTTTTTTGGTTGTTTAAGTTTGTCAGTATTTCAGAATAACCCCCTTAACGTGGTTTAGGGAATAATAAATTATAGAATAAACGTTTGAGATTGTTTGTATGTGTGGAAGCGAGGTTATAAGGCGAGAATCAGACGGGCCGCGTTTAAAACACGGGTGGTTCACACTTACCGATTTCCGTAATAAGAAAAAAAAGTTACCTACCTATTTTATTATTGATTCGGGACGAGAATCATTAGCATAGTTACCTCCTTGAATTTGACGAGGATGCAAAACAACGTCTCGTATAATTTACCAATCCTTCTAAAGTTTATCTCTCTCTACATAGTTTGTAAGATAAATTGTTCCTGTATTTCTTTTGCAATATCCGTCTTAAATACATAAACGTATATCAGACTCGTAGACCTATAATAAATTGTTCGTTTAATATTGGACTACTAACAATAGCTACTTGTAATTTAACATCGGAATATGGAAGTAAGTAACAGGAAGGTTCAAATAAGAGTCTCTAAGTCACCAATCCAGTCCAAAAAAAACCCACTGCTGGGTACAGTTGTTCCTTTTCTTCTGTCAGTCTTCCTGGTTCCTTGCGTCCCTCATTCAGGTGTTTCTCGCGACTTTGACGATGTCACCATCCCAACACGCTTTTGTACGGCTCTGGTGCCTGTGGACTAAACTTGACCATAACTTTAAGATCTTTTACTTGACAGTAAAACAAAAGAAAACTAAAAAGCTGTTCTTAAATGAGGTGATGAAGGCAGCTCAAAGACCTCCAACACAAATAGGAGTTTAGAGAAAACCACATTGGCAAAGATCAATGACTAAATACACGTAGACACTTCCAATACTACACTGCTGATTTTCAGTAACACTAAGAAATACTGCCTAAATATTATTGCACTGTTGGATTCCCAACACTGAGCGCTGAGTCCAACGTTGAAAATAGAATAGTGCACTATTAAACACTTACGCACTCATTTAAGTGTCAACGAGGCATGACTTACTCACATCACATGTTACAACACCTGCTAAAATTCCAACCACGCCGAATCAAAAAAACTTGTTAAATATTTCAAAGTTATTTCTGTACTGGCTCGAAGAAAAGTGAGCGCTTCGGTCAAGGCCGCCGGCCAAGTGATCTCGATACGCTGCCCAATTGTGGACGAGATGGACTGGGTGTTGCCAAATTGGGGTGCAGCACTGTTTAGAAAGGGTTGATAAGGTGCAGTCTTTTGTAGATTTGACAGTCGTGACAGGTAGTCAGCAGCCTGAAAGTCTGAAAACCAGACTTACCAAAGGGAATCGTATTACCCAGTGATAACTGGGTTGTGGAGGTCGGATAAGGCAGTCACTTCATGTAAAATACTGGTATTCAGCTGCATCCAGTTAAACTGGAAGTAACAACCGCAATATACCTAGTTGGGGAAAGGCTGGGCAGATGATGATGACAAGTTGAAATCGATTGGTTTTTTAGTACGCAAGGTGATAATATCTACGGCGAGTGATACAAAAAATTAATAGATTTTTAATTTAACTTATTTTTTTAACACGCTTTTATTAGCTTGGTACGATTTTGACCCACTTCGAAACGTCGAATTAAATAGAACTTTGCACACTTATCAAGGACCGATGACAATGCAATTTAACTAGTTTGTCCCATTATCCTGATCAGGACCTACATGATTAACGATTTTCTAAATCAAACATCCATGGTCAGGGAGTTTTTACGTCATATGACTACTGTTCTTAGCCGTGCATTGAGAAACGCATGGTTGGATCTATGAGACAAGCATATGACTACTTGCCGGATTTTGAAGAAATTTTTAACACGGAGATCAAGTATAGGTATAATACAGATATACCGTCAGTCCGTATCGATATTCGAATAAAAAAAAGCTTTTCGCAAAATATAGCTGCTATGGTACAGCTAAAAGTCCAATGTTGCCGTTGATCCTAAGTTCGGCATCAACTGTACACAAGATGCAAGGCTGCACAGTTGATCATGCAGTCATTTATCTAGGTTCTCTCGACTATTTGACTAGTCAACTCACGACTCCTGCCTGATCACTGTTGGTAACCAAAAACTGTAGCCATTCAAATCGATCTTGTTGAACATTCTTAAGTAATACTAGGGCCAACCAATCCTGATCAACTACAGTGAATTTATTAAAAGTAAATAAAATGACAACATCCTGGTCTGATCCTTTTTAAATTTAAAATAATAAATGACTTCGGTATTCAGCTGCTGCATTTATTCTTTTTACCCCATTAAAAGCAATGAGACTGGTTAAAAAAAAATGTAGTTCAGTATTTCTTTGGGAGCCCGCTCAAGAATGAAGCAAATCCGCGTGGTAAGGTCACATGTCCAACGTTCGCGTTCGTTCGCATATTGTCGAAGGCTGTCTACTATCAATCGGGTTTCTTGTTTTTGGACTAGTGATAACGATTTGAATTTCATGATTGACTTTTTGATCAATTGAATACTTAATGGTCATACTAAACGACACCAGCATGCCTAAATTTTATTTCTGGACGTCATGTTACACACACGAAAATGAAAGAAGAAAGAATGGTAATACCGTAGCGTCTTCACCAAAATTATTTTTCGTATCACACATAAACGTTCTAATTGTTGGCATTTCAACTCTTGTCTCTGAGCCAAGCGTTCAAAATCCAATAGTGCGCTTTCAATTACTTAGGTGTCGACAAATGTAAGCATAAACTTAACATCACGCCTGAAATCCCTGGAAGGGTAGGCAGAGGTGTACTAAATAGTACCTCCACATTTCTATGTCATAGGGGGCGAGCCTATTGCCATCAACCTGGCACAAATCCAGGCCCCATGGCTGCTACTGAGAAATTGTTATTGTAAGCATAAACTGGCAATAATAACCTTTCTTGTTAAAACCAATCCTATACAGCAGCTTCCCCATACAAAATTTAAATACATATTCGACCCAAATGTATGGGGCAGCTGATATTTTTTGCGCTATTACGATGTTTGTCCGTTGGAGAAACATGTTCAGTTTGATGGTCCTTAGCACACACTTAAGTATGTATACAAGGTGTTGTTTTGCAAACTTGTCAAATTTCAGGAGATGGTCTCGAAAGCCATAAATAATCAATTAAAATTACGGTACCTAGTTAATTATAAAGAAACGCTGTTTTTTTTGGTTGTTTAAGTTTGTCAGTATTTCAGAATGACCCCCTTAACGTGGTTTAGGGACTAATAAATTGTCAAATAAACGTTTGAGATAGTTTGTATGTGTGTAAGCGAGGTTATAAGGCAAGAACCAGACGGGCCGCGTTTAAAACAAGGGTGGTCCACACTTACCGATTTCCGTAAAAAAGAAAAAAAAGAAAAATGACCTACCCAGTTTATTATTTATTCGGGACGAGAATCAGTAGCATAGTAACCTCCTTGAATTTTGACGAGGATGCAAAACAACACCTTGTATACCTTTTCCGTTACACTCTGTATACACAATCATCATCAACAATAACAAATCTGTCTTCATCATTACGACAAACAACAGCTACATGTTTACGACACTAAACTATCGATGACGTCATTAACAACCAGATTTATTGAACACTAAAGCTGATGATGACCACATGCTCCGCAGTTCCTAGAAAATTACCATAACGAGAAGACATTAAAATGATGCGCAAATAACTTGCGTTTATTGAAAAACAAAGTGATTATTAAAGTGTTGATCTTATACATAAACAGATACTTATCTCAACGTGCAAATGATAGATGTTTATTATCAAGTTTTCTTATGATGCCTGTGATGTTCAACGTTTAGTTGAAATAACGTTAAACCTCATAGTTGTCATTCTCATAATTATGAACAACGTTTACAAGGCAGGCTCCATACATTCAGTCCAGTTATGCAAACTTAGGTGTCGCCTGTCCTCTAAAAAAACTGTCACCATCACCATCTACCTATTTTTTTCTAACTATGTTGAGCCTCCAGTTGCAGTGAATACTAGTATTTTACATGGAACGACTGCCGATTTGACCACCACAGCCCAGTTAGCACTGAGTAATACGATACTCCTCCCGGCAAGACTGGTTTTCAGATGCCTGTCAGGCAAAACATAAGAATCGTAACATTATCTAAAAAACTGTCATTCACATAACACAAAAAAATATTTGGTTTTTAGATAATAAACCACTCAACTTGATTGAAAAAGCGGCATAAGTGCACTACGAAAATAAGTCACCGTGCCGATGTAAGCACCCTAAAAACTTTAATATGCGACTATCGCAAAACTGCTATTTATATGTTACGACAGTGTTTTAGGACGTGCGATAATTATGATTTCAGCTTTGGTACCATAAATAAAAATTGTTTAGAATGATGATTACAATGACAATAGATTTTCAGTTATTTCAATAATGCCTCGCAGATGCAGAGACCTAGTATTATCTGCATACAATGTCCTTATACATTGAACCTTGTCTGCCTCGTTGTCTCGGGTATTTGCCAACATTATACAATATTGTTAAGAAAATGTTACTTAATAATGGTTAGCGGTTACACTCAGTTTAGTGACAAAGCTTGGAAAAATGTTTCGTTATATTTTGTATTTGGTTCATCAACATTATACTCTTGCCCGTATTCCAATTCATTTCTAATGAATAAATATTAAATTCAAAATAATGTGGTCCTTTTATCTTATTGGGACATTTTTTTTCTAAAGAATATGTTCTACACTCACATCGTACATCGACTCAAAATCATCATTTATTTTCAGAACAAACTAATCACTCCGTTGCCGGAACCAAACGTGCCCATAAACTTTATTACCGTAATCCCTGCTAGACATACCTAATAGTTAATGAACTGACGAACTTGTTAACTCCAAAAGTTCAAAACTAACAAATAACATCGTAAAATTTAGATTTTTCGCGCCTCTCTCTAGCGTGCACAGCCGACGCTATGCAAAGGTCAGGGGAACTGGTTTCAATCTAACGTGAACAGGAATCCTAGAGTGTTGCTTACCTCATGTAGGTATTAAACGATAGGTTGATTAAGATTCCTTCGATTTGTCAAGTTTCGTCGAAGAAAACTCTTCTTCTAAGTCTAAATAGTGCGAAGTGTCCTTTTTAGAACTCTGTAACACCTTCAAACCAAGAGTATTCAGGCACCTTCTGGCCACGCTCGTACCTTCGTAGACCTCATTCATAGCATCATCTGCCTAGCCTTTTCCCAAACTATCTTGGGGTCGGCTTCCAGTCTAACCGGATGCAGCTGAGTACCAGTATTTTACATGAAGCGACTGCCTATCTGACCTCCACAACCCAGTAACTGGGTAATACGATACCCCTTGGTAAGACTGGATGTCAGACTTTTTGGCTTCTGACTACTCGTAACGACTGTCAAAAATCTACAAATGACAGCCGGGACCAACGGCTTAACGTGCTTTCCGAGGCACGGAGGAAACTCGGTATGTAATTATGGTCACCCATCCACGGACCAACCTCGGCAAGCACAGCTTAACCTTAAAGATTGACCCGGGCGGCTGTTATTATTTAGCCACGAGCTCACGAGACCTCATTCATAGCAATCGTGGTCAAACCCAACAGACAATGATAAAATTGTATATTAGGTTGGAGCAAAACAAATTCTCAATATGATTTTTTTGAAATCCATTAATAAAACGAATCGAAATAAAATTGGTGGCTATTAAAAATAAGGATAAAAATGTTGTACCTACAAAAAACACAAAGATGCTGTCAATGATCTAGACTAGACAAATTACCAATTTTTGGCGCAAGCAATTTTGTTTTTATCCAATAGCAAATTGATCAGACGTGTTCTGAAAAATCAAGGTCTTTGTTATCCTCGGACATAGCTTTGAACCCCATTATTTGTAATATAGTAGCATGAGAGTGTCGTAGATATGGTGCCAGTAGCGGCACTAACTCATGAGAGAGGAGTCTTAACAGAAAGTCTTTTTTGGCACATGCCCTAGACATCTATGAAACAAAAACATTGTGTACATATTAGCGTAAAATCGTCAATCTGCCTTGAGTAAGCATGGCAATCAACGCTCATGCTCCTAAATCCTATTACACTACTATGAGAATAAATACCGAAAAAAGCTCAGAAGCCAGGCTATACAGTAACTTTTAAAGTCCTGACATAGTCTTGGTCATTTGAAGACCATGCATTTCAGTGTCAGAGGTAATCTATTGAGGAAAGTAGCAGTCGGATGCGAGTGGACCTGTCCACTCAATCATATTAAAAACAGAGTCTAAATGTTCCAGATGCTGTGTCCCACGCTGATCCTTGTATCGCTGGCTCTGGTCAGCTGCGACGTGTCCCACCTGCTGGAGACCACCACGACTCCTGAGCCGCCGCCGAAGCCCTACGTCTTCTCTTACACGGCTGGAAGGTACCCTGGACATGCTGACAGGACACACACCGAAGTCAGCGATGGTAGTGGCGTTGTTAAAGGTGATTTAAATTCTTTGTTTTTTTTTTATATATTATGGGACAATAAATAGCTACAATATAAATTTAACAAATAATAAATAGGTTGGGTAATAACAATATTGCAGCCCACTACATTATCCTCGTGTTAACAAAATTAAGTTTAGGTAAAAAAGGTGCCACTAGATTAGCATTAATAAGATGTAAAAAAAAAATTGGCTGTTAAAATACAATACGATTAATTAATTATTAAAAAAAATATATCATTAAATTTTCAGATACAATTATTTTTGCTATTTTAGTTAAGTTTCTAGTTTTAAAAATAATATGAATTTGTAAAGTTTGTGTTAAGAATTATGTATATGAATAGGTACTGCAACAATTAAATAAAAATAAATGTGGGATTTTTATCACAGGTAAGAAGTAAAATTATGAAAAAAGGAACTAACAATACAAAACAATTCATCTCTAACAATAAGTAAAATAGTTTAAATAAATTAAATTGAGAACAAAGGACTCATACTACTTGTTATTGTCATTAGATAAGATTTTAAAAACATTGGACTTAAATTTCGATTTCGAACAAACAAAAATATCATCATCAATGAAGTTGCAATATAGGATTCCACTATGCGACGAATAGGGCAACGCATCCTGAATTTGTCTGACAAGTATTTACAGCTTTGTTTGCTTGACTTTGGCTACTGTTCTTCTAATTAAAGTATCGGAAGAAGTTTTGTGGTTTTTCAAACATACTTTATACTCTAGGAATCATCAATATGAAAGATAGTCTTCTTCAATAGCGCATATATAAGACAGAGGATCTCTGTATAACTTATTACGTGGACAAATCACAATATTGTCGGCTACTGTAGTCGTTGGATGGTTTAAGTGTTTATCAATATTTTGTGGTCTTTCTTTTTTGTGTGGTGAGTGCCTTACCTGGAATAATATTATAAGATACCTAATATTTTCTGTTACGATAAAATACACACAAACCTACTCAAGCATACCTAATATTCAATAGGAATGAAAAATAACGATCGAAATTTCTACTAATAGATATTATAATTACATGATCCTAAATAAATTGAAATGAGGGCAGAAAAGCAGCAAATGAGAATAATAATTAAAACTAATGCACTTGTGGTCTAAAAGTGACTCAAATCACCAATGATTTGAGGAAATAAGCCTAGTCTGTCATGGTCAAGTTTTGGGTCTCCCACGTGCTGTCCAATTCTATTCCATATTAAAAAATAAAAATTGTCTCAAATTTTGTTTTTTTCGTTTTTATCCAAAGGGACAGTAAACAGTTACATTATGAGAACTTACAACTAGTTTAACAAAATCAATTATTTTGGCTATAACATTATGCACAGGTAGACAAAAATATAAAGAAAAAAATACCAATCGCTAGAAAATTTAGTACCAGTACGTGCAGTAATATAATATAAGAGCATTAAAATAGAATAATAAAATTACAGTTACATTTTTACAGTATATTATAAACTAGCTGTTACCCGCGACTTCGTACGCGTTATGTTCGCGATTTGCCTAGAATAAGTTTTTTAGTGAGGAGGTTCTTGATTCCAAATTTTTGTTTTGAATTCGTTACCTGATGTCTCCAGTATTAATACACCATCATCTGGCTAGTCTTTTTCCATCTATGTTGGGGTCGGCGTTAAGTCCAACCGGATGCAGCTGAATACTTGGATGTTATATGGAAACGACTGCTTATCTGACTGACACAACCCAGTTAGTACTGGGTTATACGACTGTCATCATCATCTTCCTGCCCTTGTTCCATGTTACTTGCGGTCGGCGCAACACTTTTTGTTCTTCCATGCTCCTCTGTCATTCGTCAAGCTATCATTTACTCCTTTTTATTTCATATTATTTCTCACACAATCCATTCATCGTTTTCTAGGTCTTCCTCTCCGTACCTATCCATCAACATTTATTTTCATCACTTTTTTTGTTTAAATTATAACAAAATTCATGTGAAAATTGCAAATAGCCCACTAAACTTAACATCAAACCCACTTGGGGGTGGAATTCCAAAAATACCTTTCTACCTAACTAAGCACTGGCGAGATTTAAAGTTCAATAGTTCAAAAGTAGAAGTAGTTCTTGAGTGATTAATCAGTGAGTAAATAGTATTGCGGTGTCATGTATAAATGAAACTAATATTATGTCCTAATCCAGATCATACCTGTCTCTCTTGTGGCTTTGATCCAAATCCGTTTAGCTGTTTAGGCGTGAAAAGTTAAAACAGACTGATATTTATAGACCGTTTATACTGTATCGTTGGTCTAGTGGTCGGAAACGCTACTACTGTGTATAAGGTCCTTGGTTCGATACACAACGCCGGGCGGTGTTTTATTTGTTTTTTATTTTTCGTTTGATTATAATAAGCTCGACCCTTATTACATGGCACTTAAACATAACTGGCGAAATGTGGGTGTACTAAATGGACACACCTCTGCCAAACCCTTAAGCGATTACAGGCGTGATCTTACGTGACTGCCGTTATTATCTGGTGCTTGCATGGCACCTGTGTCTTTGCCAGTTTTCAGCAGAGCTGTCGCACGGGTCGCACCATTGACCAAGTAATACCTACTTACTTACATGTTAGCGAAGTCATTCAAGATTAACAATGTATTTCTGTGATTTAAAATTTTAACGCTGGCGCGACGATATTTATAGGCGTTTGTGAGAGATTGGCTGGTCAAAACATGCGGGGAACCTCAAGCAGCGTTAATAAAGTTTTAGGGGTATGAGGAACAGGGTGTAAAGTTCCTCGATACTCCTTAGAAAAGGAAGGATCCCTGGATCCTCCGACCAGGCAGGTGTTATGTCTGGTGGGCAACTGCCCGATAGTTGTTATCGGGTTTCTCTATATATACTGAAGTCGATGTAAACTTTGCTTGTAGGATATTGATGTTAGTTCCTCCGTAGTGTCGTAGATGGCGCTGTAGTAGTTTTTGTAGTATGTTACTTTTTGTGGTCGCTACAAAGTAAACTTATCGGTAACCATATGTTCGAGTCGTTTGGGATTGAAACTTTGGGACCGTGGGGTCCGAGTACTCATTGCTCACAGCCTTTTTAACGAAATTGCTACACTCATAGCTTATGATTTCTGAGAACCAAGATCTGGCTTTTGCCAGAGGCTAAGTATTACTATACATCACCCAGGTAATGTGCCAGCCCATGTTCACTTTTGGGCACATTAGGTACCAGTTTTTTTATAAGTTTGTGGGAATGGAATAGATGATTGTTTAACTATTGTTTACATGGGTCAAAATAACTAAAAGGATGTATAAAACTATTTGGTAATGATTAGAAAATCTTAAAGCATTTAAAAAAAAATACAAAGCACTTTACAAATTTACGTTACAAAAAAAAACCAGTTGGGGCTCGAACCATGGTCATTCTTGGAAATCATACAGTATTAAAAAGCAAAATAAAATACAAAAAGTGAATTTCATACTGGCTCAGGTTTGATCCTGGAACATGCGATTCGAGCGGCCGCTAAACCGTCGCGCTACTTACTTCGGTGACAATTGGTTTAAAATAGCCGTTCTATTCTAATGCTTGTCATGACAATTGTCAGTTGTCAAACAGTTAAGGAGTGCGGACATAATGCAATATTGCTCACCTCCTAAAGTTATTAGCGTGATAATATATAGCCTATGTCCTTCCCCAGGTTTAAATCTATCTTCTTGCCAAATTCCATTAAGATCCGATCAGCCGTTTAGTCGTGAAAAGGTAACAAACAAACAAACTAACAAACAAACAAACAAACAAACAAACAGAGTGACTTTCGCATTTATAATATTAGTATGGATGAGTGAGTTTCATAGGTTTCACTTAAATTTAATATTATAATAAAGAACGGCGGACGAGGCTCTTATTATGTCCTACTAATATTATAAACGCGAAAGTTTGTACTGTCAGTTGTGACTGGTCATCTCTTATCTGCCACGGTTTATTTTAGTTACTTTATTTTTAATTACTGATTTAATCTTTTACTCAGGACGCTCTTAACTTGCCCATATTTCTACATTGTTCTCACATATTTGTAATTCTTAACATGAATGATGTAACTAAGATTTTGTAACATATTTTGATTTAAAAGAGTGTCCATGGAGTTTCTTGCCCATTCTTCTCCATAGAGATCTACGCTACGGAATGGGCAACTACAGTACTTTCATAAGTTATTATGCCTTGTGACTGGGACTGTAGCTTCGCGTTTTATATTGTTTTTTTTTTTACTTTCAAAAGTGCCTGTAATGGTCTAATTGAAATAAATGCTTTGACTTTGACTTTGTAAGTATGGATGGATAGATGTTTGTTACTCTTTCACGCAAAAACTACTGAACGGATTTGGATGAAATTTGGCACAGGGGTAGTTCATAACCTGGATTAACACATAGGATAATTTTTATCCCGGTAGTACAATCGCGTGGGACAGTGAACGAAATCCACGCGTGCGGAGCCGCGGGCATAGTCTCGTCTACTCATATGGGAAGTGATGATGTTAATATTTTCAAAACTACAACTGTTGATATTGATGTAAAAAAATCCTTGCACACATTAAGAATGTTTTCAAACTAATTTAATTGTTGCTTGACCTTTGTCGATTAAAATGTCATAAACCAGTTTTATAAGCGGTTTTAATCGGAGATGAGTAACTTAGATTACAAAGCTATTCAAAAATGTTAATAAGCGTGTCTAATGCTGTAGTCACATAAGAACTTGTTCGATATTATGATAGAGTTACTTGGTAATTTTGCCTGCCTCATTGGTCGAGTGGTCTTAAGCGCCACTTCTGAGCATGGGTTCGATTCGTGTACTGGGATTTTCCATCAGAATTTCTCAATAGCAACCACGGAGTTTGGATTCGTGCCCAATTGGTGGCAATAGGCTTGCAACATAATACATGGGACTAAAAACATAACTGACGAAACGTGGTTGTATTGTTAGGCACACCTTTGCCTGACTCTTCCGGGATTACAAGCGTGATGTTATGTCATATTATTATAGGTAGTAAGGAAAGAATTATTAGTTAACCGGAAAAGTCAAGAAAGGCTTGAGTTGGGCTCCGATGTGAACTTAATAATGTCCCTTACCATGTCCCAAGTAAATTCTTTTGTAATCTGTGAAAATCACAATGGGCCTTTTGTTTGTCTCTATTAGAAGATAAAGATACATGGTAATCCATGTCAAATCCATACTAATCCATACTTCCATACTAATATTATAAATGCGAATGTCACTCTGTTTGTTTGTTTGTATGTTTGTTTGTTACCTTTTCACGACTAAACGGCTGATCGGATCTTAATGAAATTTGGCAAGAAGATAGATTTCAACCTGGGGAAGGACATAGGCTATATATCATCACGCTACGACCATTAGGAGCGGAGCAGCAATGAATAATGTGGCGAAAACGGGGAAAATGTGACGCAGACGAAGTTGCGCGGGACAGCTATAGTAGTCTATAAAGCGACATAAGACGACTACAACAACAATCAGTAGTTTAGTAAGAGGAGCTCGTGGCTAAATAATAACAGCCACACGGGTCGATCTTTAAGGTTAAGCCATGCTTGCCGAGGTTGGTCCGTGGATGGGTGACCATAATTACATACCGAGTTTCCTCAGTGCCTTTAAAAGCACGTTAAGTCGTTGGTCCCGGATGTCATTTGTAGATCTTTGGTAGTCGTTACGAGTAGTCAGAAATCAAAAGTCTGACATCCAGTCTAACCAAAGGGTATCTTATTACCCAGCGACTGCCTATCTGACCCAACCCAGTACCAGGGTTGTGAGGTCAGATAGGCAGTCGCTTCATCTAAAATACAGGTACGCAGCTTTATCCGGTAAGACTAGAACCTGATCCCAAGATTGTTTGGGAAAAGGCTAGGCAGATTATGAACAACATTCAATAGTTTGCGCTCTCAGGTTCAAACTTCATGCCTATACCTCCAAACAATACAGTGTTACAGCTGACAGCAATGTTCAGATTTTAAGTCCTTTTTATAGGGTTAGGAAATTCAATCACATAGCCAGGCAGTCTCTTACCACCTACTGCTGAGTATAGCCCTCCTTTTGTGCCATTCTCCCCTGGTCCGCGAGTTTCAACTAGGTCCTCTTGAATACCATCTACCCTTTGGCTGGCAGCTGTGTTTAAGAAACCCTTGCCTAGCTTTAGCTTAGTTTTTCTAGCCTTGTGGTGTGACCGTATGACTGCCACATCATAAGGTCTCGAGTGCAACACTTCTAATTTTTCGGAATCATGTTCGTATTGTATTAATCACTTGCTTCGGTAAAAGAAAACATTGTGAGGAAACCAGCATGTCCGAGAGATATTTCTCGACGGCATGTAAAGCCAAGTCGGTATGCCTATGCTCATGGGCGGCATGAAAACTTGGACACCAGATTAAGTACTAACGAAGAAAGATCTGCCTTTTAGTCTGCCAGCTACCAATACTAATTCTACCGTCTCTAGTTCACAAAGGTTAGTAAGGGCTCTACTCCACTCCGTCTTTTAATCGTGGTTTACAAAGAACACTATTGTTTATCAGTAAACAATATCCCTTTTTTTTTGTTCGGATGGTAAATCATTAAATGACTTCTCCCGCTCTGGGCGGAGCGGAAGGGACTGTCAGACTTGACTGACTAAAACCCATCCATTTTCCTTCTTAGCCCTTTGTGTTCCAGGGCCACGGTATCTCTTTCGAACAGCCCGCAGCCCGTACACAATATCCCCTCATCATACATTACAACAGTAGTTAGATAATCCATCTCTTCTATTGCAAGACCAAATGAAGTAACATTCAGAACAATTAGACTTTCTAATGCCAAGATATTAACAAGGAATTTGCGTAAATTCCCTTGCTCTAGATGTACGACTTTGATAGGTAACTAACCTACGGTAACCTACCTTGGAACGTCCTTAAGGAAGAGAAATCTAAGCTAAATTCTGTTTTATGACCAGAATATCTTAACTACTAATTCGGATCACGTATCTTGAGATTTAAATATGGACCTGTTTGGCCCAGAAGTGTTTATTGCTTTATTTTTTATTGTTTTAAGATTTCTAAATGCATCAACTTGAGCAAAAGCCTTCGGCAAAACTGTGCCGACTCGGAGAATCATTTTTTAACCCACAAAATCCTGATCCTGGTCATTTTTTTTTAAACCTTGTTCATACTACAAAAAAGTGTTTTTTTTTTGTTTATTTCTTCTTATAAATAAAGAAATGAAAGGATTGTTCATTTGATATTACCGAGACTTGGCAGCAACTACAGAATAGAACGGCCCTTCACTGTATTTGTTTCAAAGCTTTCCACCTTGAGCATTTACCTTGGCATCAAAGTGCGAATAAAACTCTGTAATTCATTTACCATACATTCATTTCTTTTTTGTCTTCTAATAGTTATCGTAACGCCTTTACATATGCTAAATGCTTCATTATAAGTGGTCTTAAATGCTACAGACGGTGATTCTTGTAAGTTATTTGGCAAATGTAAATTGCATTGCTTTCTGAGATGATGTGTATTCGAAGTTTTGAACCTAATACGCAGAATGAGCAGACAAAGGCAAAATTTTAACCATAATAATACCATAGTAATATTCATACAGCCAAAAAATATGTATGGCGACCTCAATATAGGGCTTCCACTGTCTTTAACACACTTTGTACACTTATTAACTAATCACCCTGTTAAAATATCAAACGTGAAAAAGTGTTTTTAAAAACCTTTGCATATGAACATAATTTATCATTATCAACGATGCCAATATTTCTAACCATATTTTAATCTAGCTGTTTCAAGTTTTGCCAGATTGTTTTGCTCTTTTAACAATCAAAAACCCAGTAAACGATGTTGTCAAAAAATACAATATCATTTTTTGACACCCTGTCCTTAATATTGCAGGCTCGTTCTCGTACGTGGACCCCCTTCAGAAGATCCGCACAGTTGACTACGTGGCCGACAAGCAGGGCTTCCACCCCGTCCTCAGCGACGTGCCCCCGGCGCACCCCTCGGACTCCGAGTCCGTAGCGCAGGCTAAGGACCGTCACTACCAGCTCTATGCCAAGATTGCTGAGGAACACGCCACACATCCTCATCCTGAACGTGAGTTGCTTGGGTCTTTTGATAGTAGGTTTCTCATGGC
Organism: Cerastis leucographa; assembly: GCA_963082945.1. NCBI lineage: Eukaryota > Metazoa > Arthropoda > Insecta > Lepidoptera > Noctuidae > Cerastis > Cerastis leucographa. The sequence continues at coordinate 1,038,122 of OY720365.1, forward strand.
TATGCGATTGCTTTCTGCAATCGGTAAACTAGGAGAAGTAGGCACCTGAATAATGTATTTTTGAAGACTGAGTTCCCCACCGCCAATCACTGAGCCTTTTTATAAACCATTGAGCACCTCGAAGCAGGGCTCCGACTACGCCTTTTAAGAATCTTAAGGTGGAAGCGACAGGTTTAATCGCGAAATTCAAATTTTCTTCCGTTTTTTACAATTTGCACAGCAGTGTCGTCAGGTTGTATGTAGATTAAAATATGATTTGCGACCGTAGCAAATATGGTTTTACAGAATTATAATAATTAAAACCATCAGTACAACCTCTTTAAGTTGATTTAATGCAATTAAATGACTTTTTCATGAAGAGTCATTCAATGGGATTATGTAAATAATAAGAAGGTTGTATTGATGATTTGAATTATAAGAGTTCTGTAAATACATGTGTATTACGGTTTCAAATCAAATTTTATTCAACATATAGCCTGACGCTGAATGGCAAATTGCAAAAAACGTAAGAAAATTTGAATTTTGCTGTCCTATTTATTTATTTATTCAGTAACAATCTACATTGCGTTCGAATATAATCTGCATGAAACGGTAATGTCTAACCAGTCGCTTCTACCTTAACGCATTTTGAGGTTAGGTTACAATAATTTGTTTTTCTCATGAACGGTGCGTTACCTTTTCACGGGAGTGTTGCCAGGGGAGAGGAGGCAACCTCCTCCCTCTCCTCCTACTCCCATCCCCTCCTACCAAACGAGATTAAATTTTTACCTCTATCTCAGTTTCAGTACTCAACGCGCCGCTAGAAACACGTGCCGTAGCCCAGGCCCGCGCGAAGCACGCCGAACTGTTCCGAGTGATAGCCGAGCAGCACGCGCGCATCGCCGCCGAGAGGGAACTGCTGCTCCAGGAGGAAGAGGAGAAGCAACACCTGCAAGACCTGGGCCAGTAGACCTGACTCCTAACACCTGTTGATCATCAAATATGGAATAGCAGATGGATAGAGCTTTAACGACTGTATGTACTTGTGTAAGGATCTGAATTTGAATTCAGGATCTTGGATTTTGTTTTGCAATATCCCAGGATGAGAAAACGAAATTTTATTTTGTCCATCACTGAGGTAATACAAGAATATAGGACACTTGTTTTATGAAATTAACAAAAACGACTCAGTTTACAAAAAGTTTCAATTAACAAAAAGGACTCAGTCATCACTCTCCGACTTTAATGCGTTTTGCATTAAAGTCGGAGAGTGATGACTCACTACGTCACATCTAGGTATAAAATTTACTCAACCGTGACGTAATGCGCCATTCCAACTCAATAAATCTCCGTATTTATTTGATTACGTGAAAAAAAATACTTGTCCAATTTTTTTTTATAATCTTCCCGATAGATAAAGAAAAAAAAAACTATCGTCCTATTGTAAATTCTATGACGTATCACGTCCAACAAAGTAGAAATTCCAATGCAACTATATATTTTTACTACTGTTTTATTACTATTGGTTACTCAATAATCAACTTAGAAAACATGCAGCTAAAGTAGATTGTTGAATGTAATTCTGAATTCAAGTAAAGGATAGTACATACGGCAAAAGAGAATGGTGTGCTGGCAATCATATGGAAATATTAGTTGCTAACAAGTTTTTTTTATTATTAGACACAGAAATGAAGTATGCAGTGTGCCTGACTGATGCTGGAAGGGTTTACGTTTCTATTAAAAATGCCGAAAATCCGCATTTATTATGATGTGTAACTTAATTGGCTTAAAGTTGCCAATAGACAAGCTAGAAGTGGCTTGCACACTTATTTCGAAAAACTGTTATTTTTTCTTTCCTGCTATCCATATTTGGCAATTAAAACGACTGCAGTGATACTACCTAAAATTAAATTAATGCAAAATTGTTACATATTTTTAATTATTTATGTAAGTACATTTTTTTAAAACGTTTACAATTATTACAACGACTTATTTTTTTATGGTTTTGATACTAATCTTTTATAATGATTTAGGCAATGTAATGAATTCATAGGGATGTGATTTTTCCTTACCATCCGTTTTTTTGTTGTAAACAAGAACTAATGAACTGTATAGTTACCTTAAACTGTGAATAAAATGTAAGATTGTATATAAAATATTAAATGTAAGTATTTTAATAATACTCTCTCTAATTGCCATATTAAAACCAATTTGATATTATTTCTAGTACTTTTATGTATTAAGAGGAAATTTTGTATTTTTTATAATGTTTTTATAAAAACATCTCAATATTAAAAAAAAAGTAAATAAATAGAAATAATTGAAGCAGCGTTTCTTTTAACAAGTGAAGAATTTCTATATATTTTGTTTATTAGTTGCCGGACGGATGTAGTCTGTCATGGTCAGTTGTCAGGTCGGTCATGTGTACCTTCTTATTCATCCGTGCCTCGGAAAGCACCTTAAGCCGTTGGTCCCGGCTGTCATTTGTAGATCTTTGACAGTCGGTCGTTACGAGTAGTCAGAAACCCAAAGTCTGACTTCCAGTCATATCAAGGGGTATCGTATTACCCAGTTACTGGGTTGTGGAGGTCAGATAGGCAGTCGCTTCATGTAAAATACTGGTATAGTCAGCTGCATCCGGTTAGACTGGAAGCCGACCCCAAGATAGTTTGGGAAAAGGCTAGGCAGATGATGATGATGATATACAGGGTGTAACGGAAAGGGTATATACATCCTTAAGGGTGTGCTACAGACCATCAAACTGAACATGTTTCTCATCATAAAACATGTTTTTCAGCAATATAGATTATTAAAAGATTTTTTTTTTTGCTTCAAAAAAAAATTTATGTTGAGAAACATGTTCAGTTTGATGGTCTGTAGCACACCCTTAAGGATGTATATACCCTTTCCGTTACACCCTGTATAGATACATAGATTACCTCCTATCAGGACAGCATCATTGTCGTGTACTAAGAACTAAGCAGAATTATGTTCTTTTCGTTTTTGTATTTCCAGCCGAATCAAGCTGTATACGATGAAAATGAAACAAAAGAGTATTAACTGGTGCAACTGTTTATTTACGTGTAATGTAATGTTAGCCGGAGTTCAAGATGTGTCTGCCGTCATGTAGATTATCTGGTCGAGTCTGTAAAGAAAATTTTAAATTATAATGCTTGTGTCATCGGATTGGAACACCTACAGCAACCTACATACTAAATTAAAAGAGAAAAAGTGTATGTTCGGATATTCTGAACTCCTGATTCGATCACGAATAGTCGCTTCCCATTAGTGAAATAATTTCCACTAATAGGAAGAGATTTCCGAGTGAGTATTTACAACTTTGCTGTGAGATAACCCTTAGGTAGACTGGTAGAAATGCCCAAGGCATTAAGTCTTAATAAATGAAGTCTTAAGAAATGTATTAATAAATAAATAATCTGGGCCCATAACGCGGGCAAAGCCGCGACCGAAAGGTAGTATACACGGTGTAAATCACCTCATCACAAAGCCGTCAACCAAGCATTCTGTACATGAAACTAAGTAACTTTACGCAAAAATTATCGCTGGGAAACGAATTTTTTTTGGGGTGTGTAAAATCATGTTTTGTGGTAGATCTCAATGTAACGCACTCAAAACATTGTGCTGATGGACGGATTGAATAGTACGGGGGTCGTGGAGGTGTTTTAAGTAAAAATCTAACATTAAAAACTTGTTTAAAAAAAAATACTTGTCAAAATGTTGGAACTTTGACTCCTAATATCTCCGTAACTAGAAGGTTCCCAGGTATGGTGTAGAACAAAAAAATGATCGCAATAACAGGGAGAACCAGTGCCTTTCGGCTTCGTTAAGAGGTGTTTTACACCCTTTATATTAATAATCACAGGGTAAGAATTTTGATCTAAATAATAATAATGTGAGATCACTTGGAAAAATTACGCGCATTATAACATTTATAACAAAATGCCTAAACTATCCACACTGCGCTGCTGGAAACCGAATCTCCATGATAGAAGGAGCTGACCATGCATGATCCACAAAACATGCCGAGGGTAGTACTAAAGCAATCTACAATACGAAGCTTATTTACACTTTACCCATGCTAAACATCAGCATGTCAAACGAATATGAACTTTATTTCTAATTGCATAAGATAAGTACTTATTCTTTTATGAGAATCAAGCAATTCACGCTAATATAATCCTAAGCGAAACAGAAATAAGGTTTATATTCGTTGTCCTCGTACTAAAGTGTGGGACAATGGTACTCACTGGTGGGTGGAGGGCCGGGTGGCATGCCGTCCGGCGGCGGGCCGGGGGGAGGGTTGCCGTCGCCGTTACAGCCGGCCGCCTTCGGCACAGTGCTCATGCCGCTCTGTCAAACAAAACCATAAGTCAGCTCATTGGACTCAAGTTCGAACCCAAGATTCGCAACACTGATTTTTTGGTCTCACGTGCATGTTTCATAATTATCACTTGTTTCAGAAAAAGAAAACATCGTGAGGAAAGCGAACCAGCATCATCATCTGCCTAGCCTTATTCAAAACTGTCTTGGGTTGGATGCAGCTGAGTACCAGTATTTTACGTGAAGCGACTGCCTATCCGACCTCCTCAACACAGTAACTCTGGGTCATAAGACTCCCCTCGGTAAGACTAGATGTCAGACTTTTGGCTGATGACTACTCCTAACGACAAATAACAGCCGGGACTCAATTAGAAACTCGGTATGTAATTATGGTCACCCGTGGCTTTACATGCCGTCGAGAAATATCTCTCCGACATGCTGGTTCGGAGCAGGAGCTCGTGGCTAAAAAATAACAGCCGCACGGGTCGATCTTTAACGTTAAGCCGTGCTTGCCGAGGTTGGTCCGTGGATGGGTGACCATAATTACATACCGAGGTTAAACCACTTTAAGCCGTTGGTCCCGGCTGTTATTTGTAGATTTTTGACAGTCGTTACGAGTCAGAAGCCAAGTCTGACATCCAGTCCTACCAAGGGGTATCGTATTAACCAGTTACTGGGTTGTGGAAGTCAGATAGGTGGTCGCTTCATGTAAAATACTGATACTTAGCTGCATCCGGCTAGACGGGAAGCCGACCTCGACATAGTTTGGGAAAAGGCTCGGCAGATGATGATGAGGATAGAATCTATTCACTGATGGCATTTTCAGTACAACATACACAACGTATGTTACATTTTAAGCAATTTAAGGTCGTATAGAATCCTAAATTAAGAAGTGTACAAGAAAATGTTCTAGTAAACGTCTTGAACTTAATGGATATCAAGATCAGGAAGGGGTACTTACCACCACAGCGAAGACAATAGTCATGATGGCCAAGATAATTCCAAAAAACTTCATGTTTCAGCAAGTGATCACGAACTGACGAACTACTATGTACCCCCTGTTTATATACCAGAGGAATACTATGAAATTGTCCACTTGTCACAATAATTGTGCATCCGGTGAGCGATATAATAACAATTATTATAAAAATAACCTTCCGTGTGTTGTTCTGTGATTTGTACGCGACGATGCGACAAAATTGACATTTTCATAGCAATGCGAAAGATTGGATCTATTGTTAGGTGTTTAAATGAGTGCCTGTGGACGGTGAGTAATGGGCTAGCTCACCGTCCGTCCGTCTCATGACGACAGGCCGTGCCGACGGCGCGTACGTGTTCCACGCGCGCCTCAAGGAGATGTCAGCACATCGGAAGGGGTCCGAAAGGGCCGATGCCTGCCAGGGCTGCGGGTTGTTCGAAAGAGATACCGCGGCCCTGGAACACAAAGGGCTAAGAAGGAACATGGGTGGGTTTTAGTCAGTCAAGTCTGACACTCCCTCCCGCTCCGCCCAGAGCGGGAGAAGTCATTTGATGATTTCCCATCCGCAAAAAAAAAATGGTGTTTAAATGAGTTTCATCACGCCTGTAATGCCTGTAGGCCTACGCAGAAGCAAACGTCTACGTACACCCTCGCCAGTTCTTTGCCCTATGTAAAAGGGAATCATTGCCATCAACTGAGAAACAATTAAGCCCGTGGCTGCTACTGAGCCACCAACAGAAAGAACAAGAAACAGTTGCCCGACCTGGAAATAGAACTCAGGCCTTCATGCTTCGGTGACCTCTAGACCAACAGGGCAGACATTGAACTTCTTAATTTTTCAGAAATACATTGCTGAACTGAAACCTTGATCATAGGTTACTTACAGCTATAGCCACCCTCTCGCTCTCTAGAGCCAATTCTTTAGCTAGTTTTTCCTTACATTTTCCAACCTTTCCCATTTTCTCAGTATTATTTAAAGAAACGATACATGGACTGTGTGAAGGATGATATGACAAGAAAGAAGGTTTCAGATGAGTTGACAAGTAATAGAGAAGTATGGAAGAACAAGACATGCTGCGCAAACGGCAAATAAATTGGCATGAGGGCAGGAAAATTATATTTTAAACCTGAGCCTCAACACCCCTATTTTTTTTTGCTGAGGTAATGACTTTCAAAGACAAAGGCATTTTTGTTGGAACGATATGGTTACAAGCAACGAGAACTTTATAGTCATTGGTTACAAGGTTGTTATGACTGTATCGAAATTATAAAAGTCCTCAAATCTTCCGCTGGAAGTGGCATACGGATATTAACAGTAGGTTTTACAAAAACGTATCTATACAAAATAAACTACTACAGTACTTTCACAAGTTATTATGCCTTGTGACTGGGACTGTAGCTTCGCGTTTTATTTTGTTTTTCGACTTTCAAAAGTGCCTGTAATGGTCTAATTGAAATAAATGCTTTGACTTTTTGACTTTTTAAAATAAAACAATTTAAGACACATCCGACCCAAAAAACCTATCCTACTTCCTACTAATATTATAAACGCGAAAATTTGTAAATATGGATGGATGTTTGTTACTATTTCACGTAATAACTACTGAATGGATCTGGATGAAATTGGCACAGGGATAGATAATAGTCTGGAATAGCACATAAGATAGATTTAATCCCGGTAGTGTGATTCCGCAGGACAATTACCGAAAAAACGCGGGCGAAGCCGTGGGCATAAGCTAGTCCATACTATCCATACTAATGTTATAAATGCGAAAGTCACTCTGTTTGTTTGTTTGTTACCTTTTCACGGCTAAACGGCTTATCGGATCTTAATGAATTTGGCAAGAAGATAGAATTCAAACTGGGGAAAGACATAGGCTATACATCATCACGCTACGACCAATAGGAGCGGAGCAGCAATGAAAAATGTTGCGAAAACGGGTCTCCCCGTTTTGTGCGCAGACGAAGTTGGGTGGGACAGCTAGTAAGTAATAAATTATTCCAAGCGTCGTCGTAGCGTCGGGGGTCAGTTTTGTTTTGTGCTTGTGCTAAGCGGGCAGCCGCCACCACTGCCCATGGTGACAAGTGACTAGATTTCAAATGGACTAGACCTGTGGAAGTTGTTTATATCCCTTCATCAACTAGAAACGATGCGAAGCTACGATGCAACAGACAGACACACAGACACACATCAAACTTTATAACACCCCTCTTTTTGGTCGGGAGTTAAAAACGTGTGAGAGGAAATGTCGGGAGGGACGCTCTACTAGAAAGACATAAACTGTCCGTGTTAGGAACGTTCTTCAGAAAAGTCAGGTGCGTAGCACTCGCAACCTGATCAGATGTATGAACGTGGACGAGGCAACAGAATCATCACAGGTGGCGTTCTGCAGGTTTCTGTCTATCCATGGGAAGACGGCATGAATTTTTTAACCCTTTTTTTATCATGTTGTAACCGAATGGTTACCTCATAACGATTACAATCTAGCCTTGAGGCTGATAAGTAATTTAAATTTAACTTAATTTCCTAGTACATTTATACTAAAGAATGTGTCCATTGGCACTTTTCTTACTGTCTCTATTATGACGCAAAGACACTTAGTTCTTGTGTTCTTAAAAGGTAGCACTCACCGCACTCCGTAACAATCACTAAACTAATTCAAAAGGCTTAGTCCTTTTCAGTCTCCATAATATGTCCGTGGTGTCAAGGAGCTGAATAGCCTCGACATTCACATGTTTATGAAGTCTTTGTTCATGAGCTTTGGCATATTTTTTTATAACTTTAGCGACAAGGTCCACTCCTAAGTCCCGGTGGATGTCCTCGTTTCTAATGTACCAGCAGGGAGCGTTTACTATGCTCCGAAGTACCTTATTTTGAAATCTTTGAATTATTCCAATATTGGTGCGTTTTGTACAGCCCCAAAGCTGTATTCCGCATGCCCATACAGGCATAAGTACTTGTTTGTACAGAAGTACTTTGTTGTACACTGACAATGATGAATGTCTGCCAAGTAGCCAGTAGCAAGTCCTGTAGCGTAGATCTAACTCCAGGCGTTTCTTTTTGACATGAGCCTTCCAGCGAAGTTTTGCGTCAAGCGTCATACCCAGGTAATTTTTAACATAACATTAACCTTGTTATCGCCACATTTCGTCAGATATGTTTAAGTCCCATATTAAAGGTTGTTGAGTGTAGTTGTTGTTTAAGATGGGACTCTAGTGGGCCATTCCGCATACAAATGTATTCCGCTGTTTTTTTCGTGGATAATGCGTCTAGAACAATGTTTTTTTTCCAAAAAATCTAGGTCTTATTAATGCATGCCCCTACTATTTCCTTTCCTTTTCAAAACTTAATCACTAAAAGAATTATGACAATTCAAAAACCCCAAAAAAAAAACCGTTTTTACCGCCATGTTCAAACGACTATCAGACAAATCAGATAAGTTTTAACAAAAAAAAAATAGAAGCATAGATATACTTTGCCTCTAAATTTTGATATATTTAGTTTTGAAGAAGAAAACAGCGGAATACAAAACGTCTTTTGGTCAAACTTTTTTAGGTAAAATCAGCCTGAGCTGCAGTTGTTCCTTTCGCTCTTTACGGGGGCTTGGTCGGGCGCAGCGCGGCGGCAATAGTTTCTTCAAATACCTATTCATCAATTTTGATTTTGTTTTATTAATGTTAGTTTGATTTTTAGAAGACATTTTCTGAAGTGACATATGCAAGTAACTGTGCATAAATCATATTGATACAGCGGTGCATGGCGCTTTTGGCGCGCAGTCATAGGTAATTGTTGCTTTGTCAATGTTGTTTCCAAACACAGTTAATTTCAGTTATGTCTACCCAACCAACTGCAGGGCCCTCTGAAAATGTGATTCATTATTCAAGCGCAAATAAACTAAAATAACCAGTACACAGTACAGTAACTGTAGCTTCGCGTTCTATATTCTTTTTTTTTACTTTAAAAAGTGCCTGTTATGGTCTAATTGAAATAAATGCTTGACTTTGACTTTGAACCTAACGCTCGGGTATTTGCCTTTTTTATTTCTAAATGTAATATTTGTTAATTCAATTCAATTCAATCATTTATTGCATATAACATGTGTTTAACAAGATCTTCAATAATAATATAGTTCACATGGACCCTGTCGGGCACAACAATTTTATAAAGTATTATATAGTAGCATTCAAAATATCCAATAGTAAAAAAATAAATTCATTCATTCATAACAATTAGATAACATTCAATTTGTTTAAGTAAGTAAGTAATCGATGTCACAAATAATAAAATAAAAATATTATCAGTCAAAAAAATCAGAATCAAATAAGTTATGTCAAATAAATTAAGCTACCCAATACATTATGTCAAAATATATTAATAATAATACACGATGTCAATAAAATAATAGTCAAATACATAGTAATGTATTGAAATATCAATAAAAAATTCAAAATCAGTATACAAAATAATAAAAGTCACCCCATTAAGATGTCATAATTAAAAAAATCGTTTAACGTGTAATAACATTTATCAATTAACAGTTTTCTGATTCGTTTTATAAAAAAAAAAAACATAATTTTCTTCCATTCGTATGTCATTGGGGATTTTGTTGTAGATTTTTATTGCTGTAACATGCGGGCTAGTGCTGTGCAATTTTAGTTTTGATTGGGGTATTACGAGCGTGTTTTTAAATCGTGAACGCGGTGCATATCGGCGTGGCTGGTCGGTGATTTTAATGAAGAAGTATGGGTATTGTCTCACAAATTTACAGATTTCTAAAATATACATATATTGACTAGCTGTCCCGCGCAACTTCGTCTGCGTCACATTTTCCCCGTTTTCGCAACATTTTTCATTGCTGCTCCGCTCCTTTTGGTCGTAGCGTGTTGATATATAGCCTATGTCCTTCCCCAGGTTGAAATCTATCTTCTTGCCAAATTTCATTAAGATCCGATAAGCCGTTTTGTCGTGAAAAGGGAACAAACAAACAGAGTGACTTTCGCATTTATAATATTAGTATGGATGTTAAAGTTAGGATGTCAAGTTTCTTAAAATATGGTCTACACTATCATCATTGTTAATATGTACCAATATTTGAGTGCATTTTTTCTGTAGGATAAACAAATCATTGGCGTCCACACTATTTCCCCAAAGGATAATTCCATAATTAAGCCACGCGTATGCGTATGCGTAGTAAGTGCACAGGGCAGTTTTTAAATCTGTTGTTTTTTTTTGAGCTCACGTAGGTAGTGCATAAATGAAACTGGAAAGATTTAACTTGATTTTCTGGATGTGCGCTTTCCAGGTCATAGGTATGTTTATCTAAATCTAGACCTAACAAGGTAAAAGTGTCTACACATTCCAATTTTGCACCGTCAAACGTAAAATTTATTTCTAAGGGTTTTTTTTTATAGGGCCTAAATTGCATAATTTTGGTTTTTGAGAAATTAATTTGTAAATTGTGGTCTTTCATCCAATTTTGTATAATTGATATAATAGTATTTAAATTGTCATGTAAGTGTTGTGAGTCATTACAGGAAGTCACTCACTACGGAGATGTCATCGGCGAACAGTACGCACGATTCCGTCATAATTTTGGGGAGATCGTTAACCTCTCCAGCCCCGTGGTTCCCATATGGGAACGCCGAACAATTCCGTTGAACCCCGAGGTTCCCATATGGGAACGCCTCGTACAAGCAAACTTAAACCCTTATCGTACGTACAGTAAGGGTCTAATTCGTTTGTAAAAATTTACGTCTCTGGCCAACTAGAGTTCGATTAAAATGAAACCAAACATACCAACCTAAAAACTGCACAAAATTATTAAAAAAATAAAGAAACGCGTCTTAGTTAAACGCGTCGTAGAAGTTATAAACGCGCTTGCACATTGCTTTTTCAAAATTTTTTGATGACGTCGGTAATAGGGCAATAGGACGGTAATTATTTGGGTCAGACTTCGAGTTTTTCTTGTAGATTGGTTTTATAATCGTTTTTTTTAGTGCGTCTGGGAATATTCCTTCAGAAAATGATTGATTGATTAATAGTTAAAATGGTAATGTCAGTTCTTCAGCACACATTTTTATTAAAATCGGGGGTAGTTCGTCAAATCCGTAACTGTATTTGCCTTTAAGGTGTTTTATTATATTTTTGATTTCCTGCGGTGTGGGTGGATGTAAAAACATAGTGTTATCAGTTGGCTGGATCACGGGCCGGCCGCGTGGCTCTGCGTCCCCACTCCGCCTTGTTTGTCCTACTGATGCAAAAAAAATATTGAATGTGTTAGAAACTTGTTTTGGGTCAGACGTTAGTTTATTATGGATTGTCAATTTTATGTTTTGAACCTGTGAGCTATCATATTTGCTCTGATCGATAGCGCCCTACGCTCTCTGTCCATGTCCTCATCATCACGTAGGTGTTCAGTGACCATGTGCCCAAGATACTTAAAGCGGGTGACCACCTTCATCGGTATTCCGTTTAAAGTAACGGGAGGTACCTGCTCCGGTGACTTAGTACCCGCCTTGAATATCATAAGCTCACTTTTTAAAACATTATATTTGAGGCCATGCCTCGACGCGTACATTTCACACACATTAACTAGTTTCCTAAGGCCGCCGATCGTTGGGCTCAACAAAACCATGTCGTCCGCGTAACTAAGATTGTTTACACATACGTTGTCTACGTGGCAGCCGACATGAATGCTGCTGAGCTCAACGATCAGCGCATTAATGTATAAATGAAACATAAGTGGGGATGACAATCCACCCTGTCTCACTCCACATTGTAATCCATATGGATCTGATAACATGCCTGCCCATTTGACATAGTTAACTTGACTATGGTACCAAAACTTTAGGATAGCAATAGTCTCACGAGGTAAATTTGTGTCTTTAAGCTTATCCGAGAGTTTGTCATAATTGACAAGGTCAAACGCCTTTGAGAGGTCTAAAAAACAGGCATAAATAGGCGTTTTTCTACTGGTGTAATACTCAACAGTATGCTTTAGGCCCAGTATAGCGCTTTCTGTAGAAAGTCCGGCACGGAAACCAAACTGTGCATCGTGTAGGTGGATACATTCCGCCAACTGGGCCTCAAGCACACTGTCCAGTATCTTCGCAACGACTGTCGCAAGCGAAATCGGCTTGTAATTCGATTTAGTGCGCTCTTTAATTATTTTCCACATCGTTTTTGTTTTGTTGGTTGAATTTTTGATTTGCCGAATATATTGTAATTTTTTTGATTTATTAACTGTTCGCTTAAGGGTTTTTTCATACATTATATTATATTGTTTTGTTAAGACAGGATTGTTAGAGTAAGAGTTCTCAACAATCGTTTATTTTTGCATGATATTTTAATGCCTCTTGTCAACCAATCTTTTCTTTACGTTAGGGCTTGCTACATAAATATAGTACATATTTGAAGTCGTCGACTTCCAACAAGTTTAACGCTAGCATGGAGGGGGAATAACTTCTATCACCCTCTAAGAGATGGCAGTATTACAAGATTTGTGACTACGTAGTTCTATTAGCTACGCAAGATGGCGTGCAAACATTCATGCATTCGACTCTTCGGTGTGACCAGCCTTCGCTAAATTTCCATGAGCAGAATAACCTCGATAAACTTATGCAGTAAAAATAATACAACAAGAAAACAACAAAATATTATTTAGAAGCTCGTATTATGAAGCTTCACTTCTTCCGCGCGGAGGGAAACCACGCACAGTTTTTCTTTTGTAGTCTAACAAGACCAGGCATGCGTCCGATATATCAAAACAAATTCAAAATCCGATTTCAAACACAAATCGATTCGTATCGATTTCTCAAACTTGAAGATCTGATTCTAACAATCTACCTAGCCGAACCAAACGCTAACGATCTACCACCAACCGAATCGACAATAAAATTACTGGATCACACCACCAAACGAAATCCAAACGCAAACTCGCCAGTTTGCGTTTGGTTGGATTTCGTTAGAAATTCGCTTAATCTCTTTCTAACTAAGGGTAACATAGCGGAGTTAAATGGATAGCGCGAATTTTGTGATTTAGATTTCGGTTCTCGGAAATCTAACAGACATTATAATGCGATCAATATAATCTTTACTGCCAAGTATTTAAAGACTACATTTTTGAGATTATTTTCCGTTACACCCTGTATACCTTAAGTTTGTAAGTTTACCTAGTTTAAACCAATTAAATACTAACTAATGCAAATTTGACCTTGGTGACAAGTGCAACAAGGAAAGGTTTTTATCGACGGCATGGTTGGCGCAGTGGTTGAGCGATCGACTGCTGCGCTGCGTGTCGCGGGTTCGATCCCCGCACGGAACAAATATTTGTATGGCCTACAGATAGTTGTTCCGGGTCTGGCTGTTTGTGTATGTGAGTTTAAATGTTTGTAAACGCACCCACGATACAGGAGAAATTCCTAGTGTGGGGCAACGTTTTTTTAAAACAAAACAAAAGAAATAATTTAAGAAATTAAGATGAAATAAAACTTTTCTGCTAGTCCTAAGCTTAAATTAAAGCATGAAGGAAAATCGCGCAATCTCTATCTGATTCCAACGAAATCTAAGTACGCAAGCGAATTGGCGACGCTAGATCAATAGGCTAAATCGGATTTCTAAAAATGGATTTCGGAATCGATTTTGATATCTGATATTGGATAAATATCAGTTTGCGTTCGAAACCACCGGACACGAAAAAAGTATCGATACTTTGTGGTATCGAGTACATTTCCATTCGATACCTATATTTTTATACTCGATACTTTGCATTCGATACTTTTACTCAATGAGTACTTTTTGGCAGGTATCGTATCGAATAAAAAATTAACGAGACCGACGGCTTATGTTTATGGTTATGGCAACGCCATCTTATCTTATTCACACGTTCTGAACCTTCTAAAACATTACATCGATCTTCGCTCAAAATCGTTGCTTCCGTTCACAGTTAAATTCCTAACCTTTCTTTCATTCATTTAGTACACTAATCAATCACTCATTATCTCACTCGTTCACCGTTGTCATTTAATTTTATCGTATTCGTTTCGCGCTTTGTTTTTCTGCTATATTAATACGGTTGATCATTATTTTGCTTGACTATTATTTGATTTATTCAAGTTTAATCCAAAAGTACTCATTATTATTGTGCTGTGTAACTGTCTTGTTTATCGATATTTGACTCGTTAGAAAAATGCCGCCTACTAAAAGTGAGCTGTGGCAGTATTTTGTCAAGATTAACAACAACGAATTTTCTTTTTTTTTTTCAATGATGTAGTTACAGCTGTCTTTTTATATTTTTTTGGTTTAAATTTGTGTACCAATACCATTTGTTTTTTCATGTCCTGCCCTACTGAAGGTAATCTGACGTTATTTACTGACTGATATTGACTTATGCATTAGGCCCAATTTATGAAAATTACTCGATACCTTGAAGTATCGATACTTTTCTTTCAATACTTTTATGAGTACGATACTTTTTTTTCGATACTACTCATGAGTACAGTATCGATACTTTCTATTCGATATTTCGGTACCGTGTCCCTACTCATGCCTACCATAAACGCCCATGACTAAACAAGACAAGATCGAACTTTAAGGAGCTCGATCTTTTCAAAAATAAGTTTATGAAAATGTAACACGGTTGTACTCACTTGCAAGAGTACAACATATTTCAATTATAGAACTCCGGTGCTTTTGTATGCTGCGCGGTAACGAAACCATAGCGAAATCTAATTCGACGACAACGCCATCTATCGAGCGAGCAAACAACTCTGACCTGCGACGAAACTTTCATAGCAGTAGATTTTTATTGTGTTCTATTAGAATTCTGAGTTATTTTATTATTATCTTGATCTCTTTTTTAACGTTTAATTTATGACACCTTTTATCCAAAAAAGAATAATATGATTATTTTTGTATGTTAAGTATTTGTTTGTATGACAATGTACCTACAAGTAAAACAGGTAGGTACTGTTCTTAGGGTAATTTATGTGATGCACGTTTAACACTAAGCGCAGTGAATTATTTCCTTATGAATTAACTATGAGCTAACTTTGCCAATACTTCACTTAAATTGACACAGTCCTTTGCTTGAACGATGACAGCTAGATTATTAAACTGGCTGTCATCGTTATTCGTAGATGACAGCTAGTCTATTAAACAAATAGATGGTAACTTGGACATGTGCATTCTCCCCACCCTCACATATGGAGCGCAAACATGGTAGCTTACAAAACGTTAGAAGTCCACACTTGGAGTCTGCCAACGAGCTATGGAGCGAAGTATACTGGGTGTCAAACTTACGGACCGCATCAGAAACTCCATACTTCGCTCCAAAACCCAAATAGCGGATGCTGGCTGTACTGCTGCTAAGTTGAAGTGGAACTGGGCTGGTCACATCTGCCGCATGTCGGAGGTGCAATGGGCAAAAATAACCACTCAATGGATACCAGACAGCAAGAAACGACAAGGCCCAGGAGGAGATGGCGGGATGAGTTGGACTCGTTCTCTAAGGATTGGCCTACAATCGCACTAGACCGCGAAAAGTGGAAGGAGGGAAGGGAGGCCTTTGCCCTGCAGTGGGACAATATAGGCTTATAATAATAATAATAATGGTAACTTAGTTTTACGGTCTAGCTTATGCCACAAAACATCGTAACATACAAGATAAAATGCCCTTGACAGATCCAGAAAACAAGCAAAAATAGGAGTCTTCCTGCCTGTGTAGTATTGGACAGCCTGCTTGAGGCACAAGATTGCACTCTCAGTTGACAGCCCAGTCTCAAAACCAAACTGGGCGTCATGTAGTTCAAGGTGTTTAGCCAATTGCTTATCAAGCAGACTATCCAAAACTTTTGCTATGACTGTGGCTACATTGGCCTGTAATTGGATATGTCAGAGACATCCCCGTCTTATTTTTCACAACAGGCACTACCATTGTATGCATTAAGTCATCCGGTAAGTAACTGTGACTAACGCACAGGTTAAAAAATTAAGCTTGCACACGCGGTTAGTGTCCCGCAGCTTACTTCAGGTACTCAATGCTGAGGCCATCATGACCCGGGGACCCCTCTACATTTTGTTTATGATGGATGATATTTCTTGTGCGAGAAAACAATAGAAATTTCCCCACAGTTGGCTCCAGCATCAGACACCTGCACAGGTCTAGTAAGGGGTTCAATCTGGAAATGAAGGCGAAATGGATTGGCTATATCCACCGGCTCGTGTACGCCCGCCACGCTCACGGGGGGACTCAACTTCGGATTCAGACTATTTGTTGATTTCCAAAATGATCCAAATTTCTTTTTAGTATGATGTGTTGCTAAAATATACATTTTTATCTGCTGTTGGTACACAATACAATACAATATTTCACAATCGTCTTAAATATTCTTCTAGATTGACATTTTATTGTGAACATAACCACTAACTGGTTTACCATAAAATAACCATGTTTGGTAACACAATCGAGCCGCTCTGTGAGCGTCACGAACATATTTGTTCCAACCAGAAATGTATCTTTTGCTATTATGTCATACCTCTAGTACCCATTATTACTGAGTAACACGATACCTATATATGCATTGTGTAGAAATTTTGTAAAACAAAACAGAACCATCAAAACATTCAAACTCAAACTCTAAATCAGAAGTGTATATTAGAACAGCAGCTTCATGAGGCTAGAAGTCATATAACAGAACTTGAGACTACCAATAATAACATCACTGCCTCGCTGAATCATAGTCTGTTCAGTGAATTGGTGCCTATTGCCCCGTCAATGGTTTCTGCCACTAAACCCTCCTTCACCATAGATTTGACAGGTGAGGATGATTCAAATCTATATAGTTCAGTGAGGGCAGTCACAAGTAAAAATAAAATTAAAAAATATATTAAAATCAACAGATACATTAAAAAAACACAAAAAATGGTTAAAAGGCAGAAATATTTCATTAAAAATGTTAAATTGAATAGAGAAAGACTAAATGTAATAAAACAATTGGATATATATTCATCTAATTTGGAGCAAAGCACTAGGAGGTACAAAATTGACACAGAACACCTGCAATCAAAACTTGACCACCTACAGGAGAGGCTAAGTTCAATGACTAGCAAATATAATACCTCTCAAAATGTTATGAGGGAATATGTGTTGGCGATGAATGATTTGGTAAACTCACAAACAAACAACTGTGAGTATTGTCAATCAACTTCACATGTAGGTAAATACACCGGACCACTCGTTGACAACATGTAATACCACCTTATCACAGCCATGTGTTGTTTTGCATACTCCTATGAATAGTTCCCAGAAACAATGTAAACAATGTATAAATAATGACATAGTAATATTTTGTGATGAGATTGGAAAAGACCTAGGTAATTTGTTAACAGATGAGTATCCAGGACACTCAGTAATAAACAACTGTATGCCCGGATGTTCTCTAAATCATATTATGAAACAAATTATTAAATGTAATTTTAACCAGGACACCATATTATTAATTTTAATAGGTAATAGAGGAAACGTGAACAAAGGAGAATTGCTCCAGTATTATAGAACTTTGACAAACTTAAATTTAAGAAAAATTGTGTTGTTTACATTTCCCTATAGTAACAGTTTGCCACAGGAAGAAAATTTCTATAGATATAATATTAATAACACATTGCATAATTTGACATACAATAGTAATGCAATTCACTTAATTGACATCGACAATTATATTGGCAGAAATTTTTATTTGACAAAAGATAGATATTGTGTAGACAGGTACTATCTTCCAAACTATTGTAAAAGACAGGTAGCTATGTCGCTATCATATTATTTTTCTATAACAGCCAAGAACTTGGCTAATCCAGTTGCCTCTGTTGATCAATGCAATATTAAGTTAAATTACTCTGCCAACAGTTTGTCAACAATGAATGAATCAGTAAATCATTTAAATTAGAAATTGAGACAACAGAGGCAACCTCTTGCACTATTATAAGGAAGCCAGACAGTGAATCGGGCAAATGTTTTGAGAATTTTAATAGTATCAACCTGGTTCATCAAAATATTCAAGGATTTTTGAACAAAGAATTAGAAGTAGAACTTTTTATGAATTGTAACAACATGGATATTCTTTGTATAACGGAGCATTGGCTCAAATGTCACCAATTAATGTTCAATTTTAGTAATCACCAGGTTGGTAGTTCATTCAGCAGGGTAAATGCTATACATGGCGGCGCATTAATCCTAGTAAATAATCAGCTTAAATTTAAAGACCGTAAGGATATTGTAAGCCTATCTGTTGAGCGAACAGTTGAAATAGCCTGTATAGAATTGGAACAGTTTATCATATTAAGTGTGTATAGGCCTCCTTCAGGATTGTATGACTGTTTTGAAAAGGTAATGGATGAAGTGTTCCATAAAATCTGTAATTCTAAGAAATCTATAATAACTTGCGGTGATTTTAATATTAATTTTTTAGAAAATTCTGGGTTAAGTACTAAAATTATAAGCCTGTTTTATTCATACAATCTTGAAAACAAATTTCTGGAGCCCACTAGAATAACCCCAACTAGTGCCACTTGCCTAGATAATATTTACACTGATGTTATACCTACCCACAAAGAAATTATTAACTTATTAGATTCAGATCATTGTGGGCAATTGATCACAATTCCAAATGTAGACAAGAAAGTCGCTAAAAAGGATATCACTGTTAATCCAAAAACTAAAACTCGCCTGGACACTTTTAAAACTAAGCTGTTGTCTAAATTACCACTATTGCCAACTAATGATGATCCCAATCAACATTATAACGATTTTTTCAGAATGTTTTGCACACAGTTTAATACCACGTTTATTCCTAAGACAATCTCGGTTAATAGTAACGCATCCTTCAACGACTGGGCCACTATTGGTATTCATAAGAGTCGAAAACGTCTTTATGAGCTGTATGCAGAGCGGACCTATAAAAACACTTTAGAATTTAAGTTATATGTTAAGAATTATTCTAAAATATTTAAAAAAGTTTGTTTTCTAGCAAAGTCACGTTACTTGAGTTCAAAGATTAAAAACAGTAATAATGTAATTAAAATGACATGAAACATTATTAATAGCGAAACGGGAAGGTCTTGCAACCGAAATAGTGACTACAGCCTTGCTATTGGCGATACAATTTTAAATTCAGACACTCAAGTTGCCACAGCCTTTGAAAATTTCTTAGCGGATATTCCTGTATCGACTACCAAATCCCTAAACTCATCACCTGCTGCTGCCGAGTCTTTACTTAAGGAAAGCGTTCCAGCCTGTAATTCCGAATTTAATTTTCAATATGTCACTTGTGAAGATGTAATTAAAACTTTTCACACCTTAAATGTTAAAAAGACCGCCGATCTATGGGGTCATTCCGTGGACGTTGCTAAGTCCATTATAAACATTGTAGCTCCTTCTTTAGCTGTAATATTTAACGATTGTATTGACCGTGGTGAGTTTCCTGATTTAATGAAAAATAGTAAAATAATACCATTGTTCAAATCGGGTAGTACATCAGACCCCACTAATTATAGACCCATTTCAGTACTACCCACATTTAGTAAAATTTTTGAAAAGTTAATTTTAGAACAAATGCAACATTTTTTTAATAAACATAAGTTATTACATAATAAACAGTTCGGATTTACAAGGGGTCGTTCAACTACTGATGCAGGTGTTGAACTTTTAGGCCACATTTATAATGCATGGGAGGACAAATGCGATGCTTTGGGCATCTTTTGCGATTTGTCTAAGGCTTTCGATTGCGTTCTTCATGAAACATTAATCAGAAAACTACACCACTACGGAATCCGTAACGCCTCACTGGATCTTCTTACTTCGTATTTGAGTGATAGGATTCAGAGAGTTGATGTTAATGGAAAAAGATCTCCCGGATCCGTTGTAAGAATGGGGGTACCCCAGGGCTCAATTCTTGGCCCATTTTTGTTTCTTATTTATATAAATGACTTGCCTTACCTCATAAAGGATAATCATGACATAGTTTTGTTTGCAGATGACACTTCTCTTTTATTTAAACTCAAACGTCAGCAGATAGTTACAGACGAGGTTAATATCGCCCTGGCAAAAGTCGTTAATTGGTTTAATGTTAATAATCTACTCCTAAATGAGAAAAAAACCAAATGTATTAAGTTTACGATACCCCATGTAAGACAAGTAGAAACTAGGGTACTAATCAAGGATGAAGAGTTGAAACCGGAAGATAGCACAGTGTTCTTGGGCATAACTCTGGATGCCAAGCTTCAGTGGGGCCCGCATATAGATAAATTGTCAAAAAAACTTAGCTCTGCAGCATACGCCGTTAGGAAAATTCGTGGTTTGACTGATTTAGAGACAGCCCGTTTAGTTTACTTTAGTTATTTCCATAGCGTGATGTCGTACGGTATTCTCTTGTGGGGCAATGCCGCCGATATCCAGACAATATTTGTTTTGCAAAAAAGGGCAATTCGTTCAATTTATAAATTAAGTCCCAGATACTCCCTCAGAGAAAAATTTAAAGAGATTGATATTCTTACTGTGCCTTCTCAGTTTATCTATGAAAACCTCTTGTACGCACATAAAAATATTAATTTGTTTAAAAAATACAGTGATATCCACAACGTAAATACGAGGAACAAACACAAATTTGTTGTTCCTGCAACGAGGCTCAAAAAAGTAGGGGGAACGTTCAGATGCCAATGTATACGTTTTTATAATAAGCTTCCGAGCCATATTCAAGCACTAAGCTTAAATAAATTCAAATCGTTTATAAAACGGAAGCTATGCCTGAAAGCCTACTATCATGTAAATCACTATCTCGAAGATAAAAAGGCTTGGGATTAAACTGCTCCAATGAAATTTGCTCTGTGAATGTCGAAATTTCGGACTTTGCTTGTTCATTGTTAATTCCTTATTTTATATACTGTGACATTTTTATTTTTTTATTTTTACCTTATTTTTTTACAGTTTTTATTTTTATTTTATTATTTTAAGTGACATTTACCGTTGTGACATGAATACTTATTTCAGTATTTTATTATTATAATTTTTTTTTAGTTTATATTTTATTATTTTTATGTGACATTTACTGATTTGACATGCATATTTACTTTTTTATTATTATTGTGACATTTATTGATATTCGTGATTTGTAAAATAAAATTTCGTAAATTATTATTAATTACATTTAATTATTGTGAATGTGAGGACCATGCAGGTCACATTATTTTTCTCCCACCACTATCTGGCAGTTTGAGAACTTTAAGCGACCTACCCAAATGTCCTTTCTTTGGTATTGTTCGTCGTTTCGTTAAGCTCCTTGAGTTATAAGTCGAGCTACACGATAACTGACAAATGCTTGCACTGACTGGACAGGTCCACTCAAATCTGTGTGGTTCTTTCTTCAAAAGACCATTTCAGATACTAATCTGCATAGTCCTCATGTAAATTGAGCAATGTCTGGACTTTAAAAGAGTAACAAGTTAACAGGGAACCTCTGAGTTTGTTTCGGCTGTTTCTTCTCAGAGTAGTCAGGTACGAAACACCGGCCCCATCTAGCTTAAAAAAAAAATGACGTGTAAAAGTGTTTGTAAAAACCTACTTGCAAAATAAACATCATTTATCATTACAATCGAAAACATTACATAAATAAGTAGCCATTAATATATGTTGTTCACATAAGTATATATCGAATAACAAATTCGAAACGATATTAATCCACATTAAATTTAAAATAATTCATATATAATAGGACAAAAGGTCACAAAAAAAGGAAAAACGAAACCAAAATCAAATTATCATAAAACGAAAAGTGACCTTCTATAAATACGCAAAAAAAAAAAAAACAATTCTGTTAAAACATTAATTTAGTCCTCGCGCGCGCGCACTCTCGAGCGGTCACTGCGAAATAAAGATATTACGATGTCCGAGAGCAGTGTAAATACGCTCAAGTGTGTAAATTGTAACATAGTAATATGAGTGAGGTGCTAGCGTTTATTTGCTGATTGGAATAAACTTGATGTAATGGACACACCCTGTATAGGGTTCTTACTCTTCTTTTTAATTTATGTCTCAGTCACCGTTATTTGCCGCAGGACCTTTTGCGTATAGTGGTGGTTCCGATTATTAAAGACAGGACGGGGGACGCCTCTGACGTGTCCAATTACAGGCCTATTTTGTTAGCCACGATCGTCGCCAAGGTCTTGGACAGTTTGCTTGATCAACAGTTGGCTAAACACCATTCTGTGCCTCAAGCAAACTGTTCAATATAAAAACACCTGTTCCTCCCGAAAAACACCTGTTCTTGCTTGTTTTCTGGACCTGTCAAAGGCGTTCGACCTGGTGTCGTATGAGGTACTATGGGATAAGTTGCAGAGCGATACAACACTACCGCATGAAATTACATCCTTATTTCGTTATTGGTACCACCACCAGAGGAATAGTGTCAGGTGGATTTAGGCTCACTCGGATGTGTACGAACTGGAGTGCGGGGTAAGGCACTTTGAGGAAACTGGTGGGTATTTGTGAGTCGTATGCAGTGTCCCATGGGCTCAGGTAAAATGTTAAAAAAAGTGAACTTATTATGTTTAAGGCGAGTGCCATGAACTATTCTGATGTTCCCGGTGTCTCGCTCTGCGGCACTCCTTTAGCATGCGTGACAAAATTTAAGTACTTGGGCCATTAGGTCACTGATAATCTTAAGGACAATATGGATATAGAGAGGCAGCGCAGGTCGTTGGCTGTCCGATGTAACATGGTGATTCGAAGATTTGCACGTTGTACAAATCAGGTTAAAGTCACTCTTTCCAAAGCTTTCTGTCAGTCATTCAACACGTGCAGTCTTTGTGACCCGTTTCACACAGAGGACATACAGCGACCTGCGTGTCCAATACAATAACGCGTTTAGGATACTGTTGGGGCTGTCGATGTCGTGGCGTTGTAGTGCGTCCACTATGTTTGCGGAGGCGCACACAGACGATTTTTACGCCATTGTAAGAAAAAGGACCGCCTTCTTAGCCAGCTGGCTACGCTCCGCCACCAATAGTCTCCTGAGCGTGTTCTCAGATCGATGGGACTCCCCTCTCCTGCGCCACTGGGTGAGGATCTTAAATAGTTTAGATTTTAAATAGTTTTTATCTCCTTATTACTAACATTAGTTATTAAGTTATCTTGTTGCTACTAACACTATGGACTCATGTCTGAAATAAAGAAATTGAGTTGAATTGAATTAACAATACCTATGTCTTCTTATTTTCTGTGAATTTGTAGATGCGATTGCGATTTTGTAGATTCTCGACGGCTTGGCCTTTACATCTTGAACTGAAGATAATGCACCCTGTCATAGACTACCTACCGCATTCTTCTCTGGATATTGGACAATGAGTTGTTTTTGATTTGGACTTTGATTTTAACCACAAACATGCGTTGCGTTAATTTCTTCTTCTCTTACGACTTACGCTCTTACAAAGGTGTCGTCTCTTTGATGGAGGTGCTCAGGGCTTTGAAAAAGTTCAGAGATGGGTGTATCCACGTGATGTAAGTATATTTGTAAAAAAACATGTATTTATATCATAAGTTAAGAACTTATTCAAGATATCTATCTGAACAACAAACTGAGATTCGTTTAGCTTTTATATGTATAAATACATACTGTTGTAATCTTATATTAGGCTCATTCTTACTGTTGCCCTATACTTTATCGGACTAAAACAGTATGCAGTAAAAGACTGGCCGAGGTAGCAGTAGTGTATTTTACTGAGATCTTTCAGTCATCAAAATAGAAGATGGGTGGCTGTCGCATTTTGTCATGAAATATTTATACCTAATATTTATATACCCCTCCACAGGTATCAGAGGTCTTCGACCTCTATTTATCTTTAGACATTTCTGTTTTTCTTTTGTTACTTATGGAACTCTTTATGTTTATTACATTATAGGTGAATTTATTTATTTTAACATAATTAATTAATTCCAGATAACAGGAGACGACTGCCTTTGTCACTCATGCTGGGGGCTGATAAGCTGCGACCCTGAAAATGAAACCCGACAGCAACTTGGCCATCGTAACGTCTGTGTTGCATAAAATAAAAACTATGTAAAAATACCAAAAAATAAGATTTTTTACTCATACTTTTTTTATTCAACAAACCCTGTTTTTCAATAACTGTACATAGCTAGTCAGCTCTGGCTGTTATAATTTATGTAAAACAATATTATCTTGTCTCAGCGTAATAAGAATCGTTTTACTTGACTATAATTCGCAAAATCGTAACGACATAGTTTTAATAGTCATTGAACTAATTACAGGGTTGGTAATCAGTTTAGTCTCTAGCTGCAGTCTAGCAGTTTTATGATTCATCAATTAGGTACAGGCAATGAAGTAAAAATTCTGGTTTTGGCTTATGACAAGAAGCAAAACACGTAAAGTCAGAACTAAAACTGCGAGGGAAATACAGTAGTTCGAATCTTCCTTTATGAGTCGTCTTATGTATTATTATATTTTGATTAATCTTAATTACGGAGACATTCCACTGTTAAAAACCTTAGTCGTAAGATTTTTAGGTTATCTTGTAAATAGACGTATATCTCTTTTCTCCCAACTTATCAGTCTTACTTTCCATTTACTTTTCTGATAGTCTTTAGTCGTTTTATAACTATGTATAAGTTGCTATAGTGAACGCTACCTCTAAGAGTGGGTCCCAAAATACATGTAGTCTCGACCGTGTCCTATGGCGGATCGCCGGCTCACGGAGAGCATGCGTCGTGCGCATGCGCGGTTAGCGATGTCATACAACACCAGATGCAAAAAGATAGAAAAGTACAGAATATAGATATTATTATAAGGACATTGTTCATCTTCATAATATGAGAATTGGTCCAATTGCTGCCCAGGAATGGGAGTACCCGCGCTGGGTGGGTACCTGGCACTATGCTATGAATATGTACAAAATATTTTTTAAATCTACCCTGTGGTTCCCATTTTATTTACCCATTTATTGAAATAATTTTCTTTTCTATACATGTTTTTCTTTGACATGACTGTTAAGGTTTTTACTTCTTTTATGACCACAACTGAAGACATTTTGTATAAATGGACAGTTTTAGTACTTATTCCGTCCGTATTGGAAGTAAGTATTGGAAGTGATAGACAGTATAACAAAAAAAACCGGCCAAGTGCGAGTCGGACTCGCGCACCGAGGGTTCCGTACAAACCAAAATTACTGAAGAGAATAAACAAAAATATGTGATGTAACTAAAAATTTAAGGTTTTCGGAACTTTTCCTTTATATGTGCTATAAAACATTGCTTCATGCCTTATTTCAAGATTCTAGGTCGACTGGAAGTACCTAGGTTTTGATTCCCTTGCGAGTTATCAAAATAGTTTGAAAATATGCGGCTTAAATTGCTGTTTCTTTTGATTGTGCTGACATAGAAATTTGATTTTGTTACAGCTTAAAAGTGTTATAGACTTGAGTATTTGATATGAATTTCAATTTAATACCTTTACGCGTTCATGAGGAAAAGGGTAGTAAGTTTAAAATTATAAAAAAAATAAAAATATACGATGTAACTAAAAATTTACGGTTTTCGCAATTTTGCCTTTATCTGTGCTATGAGACGTTGCTTCGTACCAAATTTCAAAATTCTGAGTTCACGGGAAGTACCCTGTAGGTTTTGATTCCCTTGTGAGTGTCAAAAATTTGCGGCATAAACGGCTGTATCTTTTGATTGCGTTGGCTTAGAAGTTTGGTTTTTTTGACAGCTTCAAGGGACAGTAGACTTGAGTATTTAATATAAATTCCAGCTTGATACCTCGACGCGTTCCTGAGAAAAAGGGTCTTGACAAACAGACAGACCAACAATAAAGTGATCCTATAAGGGTTCTGTGTTTTCCTTTCGAGGTACGGAACCCTAAAAAATAAATTGGCATGTATTAATTATTTTTGAAACAGGAATTTTGAACCCTATTCACCTCTAATTGTGGACCGATCTACAATCGGCGGAGAAATCGGTGAACATACTATCGGAAAAGTGGGAATAGTTTCATTTTTTAAACAAAATCCCATGCACACGAACACAACATGAAGAAGAGCACTCTCTCACCTTCCAAATCAAATCTAAAGCGTTCTCGTGAGCTCAATGATTTGGCATCATTGAACATACGCCACAACAATGTTTAGCTTATACGAGCACATGTATACAAAGCAGATACGCATCAACAAGATGGTACCATGTATATATACCTACTAATTGATGGAAACGAGGAAGGACGAAACGCAATATAAAAATATTGCTGTTCTTGCTTTACTGGATGAAGAACGATTGGCTGTTGCGCACATGTTATGTGCCTAGTGTGGTTCTTAGTGTGGGTCGGGCACCAAGATGCTATCTGATGTCCTGCCCTCTTTTTAGACAGTATAATAAGAGACACTGATGAAAATGATGATGATTAAATAATATTTTTAACCGACTTCAAAAAGAAAGAGGTTCTATGTTCGACTGTATGTATTTTTTTATGTATGTTCACCGATTTCTCCGCCAATTATGGATCGGTCCACAATTAGCGGTGAATACGGTTCAATTTCCTGTTTCAAAAATAAATAATATATGCCAATTCATTTTTTTTTTTTTGTTATCCTGTCTATCACTTCCAATACGGACGGAATAAGTACTAAAACTGTCCATTTATACAAAATGTCTTCAGTTGTGGTCATAAAAGAAGTAAAAACCTTAACAGTCATGTCAAAGAAAAACATGTATAGAAAAGAAAATTATTTCAATAAATGGGTAAATAAAATGGGAACCACAGGGTAGATTTAAAAAATATTTTGTACATATTCATAGCATAGTGCCAGGTACCCACCCAGCGCGGGTACTCCCATTCCTGGGCAGCAATTGGACCAATTCTCATATTATGAAGATGAACAATGTCCTTATAATAATATCTATATTCTGTACTTTTCTATCTTTTTGCATCTGGTGTTGTATGAAATTTATTATTGATATTCACAGAAAATAAGAAGACATAGGTATTGTTAATTCAATTCTCGTCAAATTCAAGGAGGTTACTATGCTAATGATTCTCATCCCGAATCAATAATAAAATGGGTAGGTAATTTTTATTTATTCATTTACTAGCTGTTACCCGCGACTTCGTACGCGTTAGGGTCACCTCACACCGAGACGCGACGCTGCGCGCACATTTTAAAGAGCGATTCAAAATTTAACTTTATTTTGTACACGAATAGATACACATTTCGTTGTGAGAATACGTTGCGCCACGCAGCGCTGCGCCGCGTGACGCCTGTAAAGAAATGTGTATCCTTTCGTGTAGAAAATAAAGTTATATTTTGAATCGCTCTATAAAAGTGTGCGCGCAGCGTCGCGTCGCGTCGCGTCTTGGTGAGAGCTGACGCTTAGGGTCGCGATTTGCCTAGAATAAGTTTTTTAGTGAGGAGGTTCTTGATTCCAAATTTTTGTTTTGAATTTGTTACCTGATGTCTTCAGTATTAATACACCATCATCTGGCTTGTCTTTTTCCATCTATGTTGGGGTCGGCATTTAGTCTAATCGGATGCAGCTGAATACTTGGATTTTATATGGAAACGACTGCTTATCTGACTTCCACAACCCAGTTAGTACTGGGTTATACGACTGTCATCTTCATCTTCCTGCCCTTGTCCCATGTTACTTGCGGTCGGCGCAACACTTTTTGTTCTTCCATGCTCCTCTGTCATTCGTCAAGCTATCATTTATTCCTTTTTCTTTCATATTATTTCTCACACAATCCATTCATCGTTTTCTAGGTCTTCCTCTCCGTCTCCATCCATCAACATTTATTTTCATCACTTTTTGTTTGTTTACATTATAATCATCTCTGATACATGCAATCTTTTTTCCTTCTTCTTCACAGCCCTGCATTCTGATCCCCTCCTTCCCTTTTACACTACTAAACCGCACCACTGGTGGTGTCGTGATCCACACAATACGACAGGTCTAATCACAGACTTGTATATTTTACCCTTTAACTTGAAGGGCATCCGTGGGTCGCTAGTTATACGACTGTCAAAGATCTACAAATGACAGCCGGTACCAACGAATTAGCGTGCTTTCCGTGGCACAATGGAAACTCGGTACGTAATCGGTGGTCTCCATCCATGGACCAACCTAGGCAAACGCAACTTAACCTGAAGATCGACCCTAGCGATCTAAATTGATTTTATATGATTATTTTTCATTTGAAAGAACTTGTTTCATGTGTAATCTCCATCTCAATGTTTACAAATCACCCTTCCCGCTCTGGGTGGAGCGGAAGGGAGTGTCAGACGACTTGTACTGACTGAAACCCTTCCATGTTCCTTCTTAGCCCTTTGTGTTCCAAGGCCACGGTATCTCTTTCGAACAATCCCGCAGCCCCGGCAGGCATCGGCCCTTGCCTTGCCTTGACCCCTTCCGATTTGCTGACATCTCTTTTAGGCGCGCGTGGAACACGAACGTGCCGTCGCCACGGCCTGTCGTTGTAAGATGGACGGATTATGAGCAAGCCCTTACTCACCATCTACAGACCCGCGTCTACAATGGCCGACGCCCGGGGCGTCTCCCGTGGCGGCTGGGAAGCAAGGCTCTCTCCCCCTCACGTTTCACCACCGCAGAAGGAGGTAACGGCTTCCCATTGCCTCTCGCTCCGCACCTTGGATTGAACCAGGGCCGGACGCGAGAGGTCGCCGCCGCAAATCGCCGCTAAGAGAACACGGCCGCGCTCCGCCCAAGCAGAGGAGTCCTCTACGTTGTGCTTCACCGTGTCCTCTGGGCGTTTCCTCCCGCCCGGTTCGGTGCAGGAACTTCCCGAAACAACCGGGTCCGGTGAGGACCTGCATCAGGTGGAACGTGAGGGCGCCGTGGCGCCTTTTCAGCCAATTCTTAAAGAGGGGACTTATCACCACTATTATGGCGTGCCCTGACCCCAACAAAATAAGGGTAGAATTTTGGAAAATAGTAAACATTCATGTGAAAATTACAAATAGCCCACTAAACTTAACTTTTAACCCAACATTAAACCCACTTGGGGGTGGAATTTCCAAAAATACCTTTCTACCGTACTAAGCACTGGCGAGATTTAAAGTTATAGTTCAAAAGTAGAAGTAGTTCTTGAGTGATTAATCAGTGAGTAAATAGTATTGCGGTGTCATGTATAAATGAAACTAATATTATGTCCTAATCCAGATCATACCTGTCTCTCTTGTGGCTTTGATCCAAATCCGTTTAGCTGTTTAGGCGTGAAAAGTTAAAACAGACTGATATTTATAGACCGTTTATACTGTATCGTTGGTCTAGTGGTCGGAAACGCTACTACTGTGTATAAGGTCCTGGGTTCGATACACAACGCCGGGCGGTGTCTTATTTGTTTTTTTATTTTTCGTTTGATTATAATAAGCTCGACCCTTATTACATGGCACTTAAACATAACTGGCGAAATGTGGGTGTACTAAATGGACACACCTCTGCCAAACCCTTAAGCGATTACAGGCGTGATCTTACGTGACTGCCGTTATTATCTGGTGCTTGCATGGCACCTGTGTCTTTGCCAGTTTTCAGCAGAGCTGTCGCACGGGTCGCACCATTGACCAAGTAATACCTACTTACTTACATGTTAGCGAAGTCATTCAAGATTAACAATGTATTTCTGTGATTTAAAATTTTAACGCTGGCGCGACGATATTTATAGGCGTTTGTGAGAGATTGGCTGGTCAAAACATGCGGGGAACCTCAAGCAGCGTTAATAAAGTTTTAGGGGTATGAGGAACAGGGTGTAAAGTTCCTCGATACTCCTTAGAAAAGGAAGGATCCCTGGATCCTCCGACCAGGCAGGTGTTATGTCTGGTGGGCAACTGCTCGATAGTTGTTATCGGGTTTCTCTATATATACTGAAGTCGATGTAAACTTTGCTTGTAGGATATTGATGTTAGTTCCTCCGTAGTGTCGTAGATGGCGCTGTAGTACTTTTTGTAGTATGTTACTTTTTGTGGTCGCTACAAAGTAAACTTATCGGTAACCATATGTTCGAGTCGTTTGGGATTGAAACTTTGGGACCGTGGGGTCTGAGTACTCATTGCTCACAGCCTTTTTAACGAAATTGCTACACTCATAGCTTATGATTTCTGAGAACCAAGATCTGGCTTTTGCCAGAGGCTAAGTATTACTATACATCACCCAGGTAATGTGCCAGCCCATGTTCACTTTTGGGCACATTAGGTACCAGTTTTTTTATAAGTTTGTGGGAATGAAATAGATGATTGTTTAACTATTGTTTACATGGGTCAAAATAACTAAAAGGATGTATAAAACTATTTGGTAATGATTAGAAAATCATAAAGCATTTAAAAAAAAATACAAAGCACTTTACAAATTTACGTTACAAAAAAAAACCAGTTGGGGCTCGAACCATGGTCATTCTTGGAAATCATACAGTATTAAAAAACAAAATAAAATACAAAAAGTGAATTTCATACTGGCTCAGGTTTGATCCTGGAACATGCGATTCGAGCGGCCGCTAAACCGTCGCGCTACTTACTTCGGTGACAATTGGTTTAAAATAGCCGTTCTATTCTAATGCTTGTCATGACAATTGTCAGTTGTCAAACAGTTAAGGAGTGCGGACATAATGCAAAGCCTATGTCCTTCCCCAGGTTTAAATCTATCTTCTTGCCAAATTCCATTAAGATCCGATCAGCCGTTTAGTCGTGAAAAGGTAACAAACAAACAAACTAACAAACAAACAAACAGAGTGACTTTCGCATTTATAATATTATATAGTATATAGTATATATAGTATATATATAGTATATAGTATATATAGTATGGAAGTATGGATTTACGGAAATCGGTAAGTGGAAACCATTCGTGTTTTAAACGCGGCCCGTCAGATTTTTGCCCTATAACCGCGCTTCCACACATACAAACAATCTCAAAAGTTTTTTCAATAATTTCTTAAAACAATCTCAAAAGTTTTTTCACTAATTTTTTTCAATAATTTCTCAAAATGGTTGAGTTGAATGATGGCTGATACATGCGTCATGTTCGTGAACGGGCGCTGTCAGTTGTGACTGGTCATCTCTTAGCTGCCACGGTTTATTTTAATTACTTTATTTTTTTATTACTAATTTAATCTTTTACTCTGGACGCTCTTAACTTGCCCGTATTTCTACATTGTTCTCACATATTTGTAATTCTTGACATGAATGATGTAACCAAGATTTTGTAACATATTTTGATTTAAAAGAGTGTCCATGGAGTTTCTTGCCCGTTCTTCTCCATAGAGATCTACGCTACGGAATGGGCAACTACAGTACTTTCACAAGTTATTATGCCTTGTGACTGGGACTGTAGCTTCGCGTTTTATTTTGTTTTTGTTGACTTTCAAAAGTGCCTGTAATGGTCTAATTGAAATAAATGCTTTGACTTTGACTTTGACTTTGACTTATTCTCTAAACCACGTTAAGGGGGTTATTCTGAAATGCTGACAAACAAAAACAACCAAAAAAATCCGCGTTTAATAATAATAAACTAGGTACTTACCGTAATTTTAATTGATTATTTATGTCTTTTGTGACCACCTCCTGAATTTTGCCGAGGATGCAAAACAACACCTTGTATATACATAGCATAGTGCCAGGTACGCAGCGCGGGTACTCCCATTCCTGGGCAGCAATTGGACCAATTCTCATCACGACACTTTCTGATGTGACATTTGCAAGTAACTGTGCATCAATCATATTGATACAGCAGTGCATGGCTCTTTTGGCGCGCGGCCATAGTTAGTTGTTGTTTTGTCAATGTTGTTTCCACACACGGATAATTTCAGTTATGTCTACCAACAGCGCCCTCTGAAAATTTTATTCAAGCGCAAATAGACTTCAGCTTGGGTACTTATTTGACTTTTGATTCTACATGATAGAATATTTATTACAGATGCAACTCTTGCAACATACTAGAGAAGTGTCAACTCGACTTACTAACTCGAGTTGTGATTAGTTCGAGTTAATTCGAGTTGAGTTCTCCTTTAACTCGTTTTTGAGCAGGCTGTCGGTAAATTAACGAATCAAGCGAGAGAGCGACAGCGCGACCAGTTCGTTGGGTGCGCGCTTTAATACTCCACCGAATGACACCGACGGTGACACGATATATTTTCATTGTGATGATTAAACTATTAATAGCATAAGACCTACATTATAAAGTTAAGACTGGTATAATTTTGTAAAGACTGCTATATATAACTAACTAGTTTTGCTGTTAAATATAGGTAGATACTCACTGTAACTAAACTAAGACTGAAACCAAAAATAAATGAGTAACAACTCTAATGATTAAAGTGTAAATTATACAAGGTTTTGTTTTGCATCCTCGTCAAATTCAAGGAGGTAACTATGCTAGTGATTCTTGTCCCGAATCAATAATAAAATGGGTAGGTAATTTTTTTTTTTTTCTTTTTTACGGAAATCGGTAAGTGTGAACCACCCGTGTTTTAAATGCGGCCCGTCTAGTTCTTGCCTTATAACCTCGCTTACACACATACAAACAATCTCAAACGTTTATTTCATAATTTCTTAGTCTCTAAACCACGTTAAGGGGGTTATTCTGAAATACTGACAAACTTAAACAACCAAAAAAATCAGCATTTCTTAATAATTTACTAGGTACCGTAATTTTAATTGATTATTTATGTCTTTCGTGACCACCCCCTGAAATTTGACGAGGTTGCAAAACAACACCTTGTATACGTAAACTATAAAAAAACATATTTATTTAAATCCTACCTACGAAGTTGAGCAATGATAAATTGTCCTAACAGAGACTTGGATGGAAGAACAGATATGTAAAAAAAGTAATTTCTAACAAATCATACACTCAGTTTCTTCCCTAACTCGAGTTGTGTAATTCGAATCCAATTCGAGTTACCTGAATTACAACTCGAGTCGTGTTTTTAGGGACACGAAAAATGTATCGATACTTTGTGGTATCAAGTACTTTCCATTCGATACCGATACTTTTGTACTCGATACTTTTACTCAATGAGTACTTTTTGGCAGGTATCGTATCGAATAAAAAAATAAGTGTTAAATGGGTAATCTTAGAAATTACCTATTAAAACTTACGACCTTACAGCTTATGTTTATGGTTATGGTAACGCCATCTAGTTCACTCGTTCTGAACCTTCTAAAACATTTCATCGATCTTTGCTCGAAATCGTTCCTTCCGTTCACAGTTAAATTCCTAACCTTTCCTTCATTTGTTATTATTTTGTATTATGGTACTATATTAAAACGACTCAAAAACTTCTATTTTTAAGTGATTGTACGAAGGAATGGGAACTTTAATTTATATGCAGTACCAAATAATTTAATTTTGTTTCATTTTTTTTTAATTTTTGTTAAATTTGTGTACCAATACCATTTGTTTTTTCATGTCCTGCCCTACTAGAGATGAGTCCGATATCATGTCACATGTAAAAATCATCGATATTTTAAAATCATTTCATCATGCAATGACAAAGACATTTCATTCTGAACGCGAACTTCGGTGATTCGGATCGCACGGTCCCGGGCCGTCTCGGGGGCGCTGGCCCTACTGAAGTTAAACTGACGTTATTTACTGACGGACAGTAACCTATGCTCTTTGCGCACTAGGCCCTAAGAAAATAACCCGATACTTTGAAGTTTCGATACTACTCATGAGTACAGTATCGATACTTTCTATTCGATACCGTGTCCCTATGTGTTTTTTCCGAGTTGGCACATCTCTGCAACATACTATAACATTAATTTCTACATCTAAGTTGGTAAATGGACCGTCTTACGCCTGTACAAGATCGAACTCAAAGGAGCTCAATCTTTACAAAAATAGTTTTATCAGAAGTGGGATCAGTTGTACTCACTTGCAAGAGTACAACCTTAGTCAACTTTATTACTCCGGTGCTTATGTATGCGGCGCGGTAACGAAACCATAGCGAGATCTAATTCGACGACAACGCCATCTATCGAGCGAGCGAACAACTCTGACCTGCAACGGTAGATTTTTATTATGTTCTTTCAAAATTCTGAGTTAAGTTACTAATTTATTATTATCCTTATCTCTTTTTTTACGTTTCATTTACCACACCTTTTATCCAAGAATGAATAATATGATTATTTTTGTAAGTTATTTGTGTAAGAGCGATTTATGTGATGCACGTTTAAAAATAACAGCAGTGAATTATTTCCTTATGAATGAGCTAACTTCCCAATACTTGACTTAAATTGACGCAGTCCTTTGCTTGAACGATGACAGCTAGTTTATTACTTACAACATAAATGACCTAAAGCGTGATGTGTTTATTTTGTACAACTGCGCAAACGCTAGCGCTACTGCTGAGCTTGAAGACCTGGCTTCGATTCCAGATTGTATTATGGGATTAGAATTTTTTCAGTAGTAGCCTAGGAGTCTGAATTGCTGATGGCGATAAGCGCAACCCCTATCATATGAAGTTTAAACACAACTAGCGAAACGTGGGTGGACTAATGGGTACACCTCTGCCTAACACTTGGTAGGTTACAGGCGTGATGTTTTGTATTAAAGCAATCAATGAACCTGCTCGGCTGGTTGCAGTCCACAGCTGCACGTAGACCTCTCACAAGCTGCGCCACAAGACATTGTGTCTTCGTCGTGGTGGTTACACCATTCAACAAAGCCAACCTATACTACTTGTATTTCTGCAGAGCGATGACGGGCAGCAGCTTCATCAATCAATTCGAAAGGATTGGCTCTGCAGTCATCAACCTGTTAGCTTAGCGTCTACCACGTCCGTTAAGTATGAATATCCTAAGTAACAAAATTTAAGGAAAAAGTATTGTTATTATGAACCCACCAGCGTCATTGCACCGCCTAGAACTTTTCCTCCCTTTACCACAGTATTAGTAGGTACGTAATAAATACTAGTAGCGTACAGTAGAACCACTACTAAACTAAAATATTTTAAAGGCTAAAAATAAGCCTCTGGTTACTCGTACTAGCACTACGAACTTACACAATTACTTTGAACCAAAGCGCACGGTCAGTACTTTGAAATCGGCGAAAAACCTTTTATAACAGAGGCTCTTTTTTTCTACCTCTGGATTGGCACTGCTGTTATATTTTCGCATGATCGACCTGAACAGTTTGTGCCAGAAAGGTGTAGTCAAGATTTAGAATGTGGTATAGACCATCAAACAGCACTATTCAATCTATGGCACCAACATCTTAATCGCGAAAAAAACTCACCTACGCGTAAAAAACTAAGCTGTTGCATACATTAAGCTTGAGTATTAAAGTTTTGTACAGGAAGTAGTAACTCCTGTATAAAGTGTAAATCAATTTACATTTTGAAGAATTAGCCATCTCGACCTATAAAACTGTGGAAAAGGTGTGTCGATGATGTCTTTGATATCATTGAAGGAGATGAACAGTAATATGAAGTTGTCAAACTTTTTATAAGGAGTAAGTTCATGTTTAAAGTGCTCTCGGTAAATAATAACTTTATAGTGTAAAAACTGGCTGTAAATGTGAACTTTTTGGTGACTTGACAAATTAAGTAGCTGGAGAACTGTAGCAATATTAGTTGCATCGTTGATGTTGCGAATAATGGTAAAAATCATCCAAAACAATTGACTCAGTGAATGGAATTTACCCCAAATTATTACAATTACCTCCAATTAATCGAACATACATCAAAAGCGCCTGAAGTGGTTGTATCGGCAATTTGAAGTGGCTTGCTTTGCAATAAATATCTGTCAGTCAGTAATAAGATACTCATTGCAACACCTCAGCCAATTCAGTCAAATACATACCATACGACACTCAACGCGCCTACTTACTAAATAAATAATAAAACACGAAAAGTTGCAGTAGTAATATGCTGGTTTTAAAAAAGTATCTCACGAATATTATATAAATTTCCGTTACTGTCCATTTCTTGCGCAGAACGGCGTTGGTGTGCGCTGGTTGTAAACAACTTCTGGGTGACAGTCTATTCTTGGCTTGTTGTAATTGTAATTGTTCGTATGATTTGGAGTGCGCTAGTTTTTCCCGTAGCCAATTTGCGAAATCTATGAGGACTCGGCAGAAATCTGAATGGGTATGTCAAGAATGTTACTGTAAAAGACCCAAAAAACTAAATTCCGCCACACCAGCGAGCCCTATGTTATTCCAGCCCACGGGTGATAGCGATACGGCTAATATGACTTTGAGGCGTAAAACTGCGTTGCCTACGACCCAGGCCGGCACACAGTACCCGAAGGCACAAAGTTCACTGCTTACTAACTGCACTCTCGAAACTGTCCTGATTTAGATCCTTGCATTCCGTGAAGAAACTCATATTAGATATTATACCCAAGAAACCGCCATAAATAAGGCAAATGACTGAAAATATAAATGAAATAAGATGTTCCATAACCAATCTCTATAGTAAATATAACATCTCATCACATTGCCTTGCCTCAGCAGATTCCACACCCTCTCTTACCACAAACAACATTTACCTACAGTTCCTCATCACAAACACTAATAAGCAGCGAGCAGCCCTCCAATAACGTGTATAATACCAGAATATTTACGACTAGGAAAACCCAACCGCGACTTCGCAGATCAATCATACGTGCGACCGGTGCAGGGGATATTGATTTAAAAACTGTGGAGAGAACATTCATGCGTGGAATTTTCATCCTGACGTATCCGAGGATAGCATTCGTTCGTGCCTTCGCAAAAAACACCCTAATAATACCTTTTCCGTAAATAAACCGGATCCTGAACACTCCAGACATAACTGCTTTATAATGGGAGTCCCAATGCACCTGTTCGACCTTTATCTGTCGCCCAACAATTGGCCTACAAATACGTCACTCCAAGAATCATGGTACAGCTACCGGAATGCGAAAAAGAAGACTGAATCTGATGTAACGGATAAATCGTTTTTTCGTGAGAAAAACTAAAAAGCTTGATATGATTTTCTACCAGAACGTCCGGGGATTAAAGTCGAGACGTTCGGATACTAAAAATGTACTATACACATTCGAAAGCAATTTATTAGCCTTAACTGAGACTGAGCTCGATGACAGCGTGTTCGACTCTGAGGTGTTCCCGCATGACTATGCCGTGCTGCGTTGTGACCGAGTGGGGCGAGGCAGCGGCGGCGTGCTGCTCGCCGCGCGCTTGCCCTACTCACTCACACCTTTGGACTATGAGCCCTAACAGTGTGACGAAATTATATAATAACTAACTGTTACCCGCGACTTCGTACGCGTTAGGTTCGCGATTTGCCTAGAATAAGTTTTTTAGTGAGGAGGTTCTTGATTCCAATTTTTTTTTTTAATTCGTTACCTGATGTCTCCAGTATTAATACACCATCATCTGGCTAGTCTTTTCCCATCTATGTTGGGGTCGGCATTAAGTCCAACCGGATGCAGCTGAATACTTCTGTCATCATCATCTTCCTGCCCTTGTCCCATGTAACTTGGGGTCGGCGCAACACTTTTTGTTCTTCCATGCTCCTCTGTCATTCGTCAAGCTATCATTTACTCCTTTTTCTTTCATATTATTTCTCACACAATCCATTCATCGTTTTCCAGGTCTTCCTCTCCGTCTCCATCCATCAACATTTATTTTCATCGGATTGAGCGACGTACTAGTGGGGCCAGAACACTTATCGGCAAACTAATCTGCTTCAGGGAGGGCAACAATCGCCCTCGAGTGATGCGTTTTGTGAAGCGGGCATTTGCGGGGACTGATATTAGTCCTCGAGACTTTATGTCCCGTATCACAGAACGCATCGACTTCCTGAAGCAGAAAGTGTATGCATGGACAAACCGTATTCGTAGGTATAAGCGGCGGGTGGAGCGATACACTTTGAATCGCACATTCCAAGAGATGAAAGGTGGGTTTATAGGAGTTGGGAGCGACCGGACCAAGGTGTGGCTGACACGCGCCTGCCGGATGATGATGCCATGTGTTCGTTTTGGCGCAGCATCTGGTCCGTGCCTGTCAGCCATACCGAGGGTGAATGGACTCGGGAAGTTGAGCAAGTGTGCGATCCAGTTCCAGAAATGAGGGCAATTTCTATCAGTCCCCAAGATGTAGCTCGTGCAGTCCGTTCGTTGCCTAACTGGAAATCTCCAGGGCCGGACGGGCTGCACAACTTCTGGATTAAATGGATCCAAAGGTCGCACGCTTGCTTAGCGACCCTATTCCAGTCAGCCTTAGAGTTAGGGTCGCTGCCCGATGCTGCTGATAGTATTCGGGACTGTACTATTGTGGAGAGACGCTGCCTGACGTGAAGTTCTTGGAGTATCGAGACATTTGTGACAAATTCGCAATATTGTAGCCACCAACTGTAACCCCATCCGTCCAATCTTCCAAAGTTATGCGCATTATAAGCTCTGTGTAGATATTAAATAAGAGTGGCGATATAGTGGTGGTCCAGTTGAAAATCAGCGTCGGGCACTAGCAGTTCGGCAGTTTGCTGAACTGGGCCTTTTTGGCGCAGCCGTGAGACACACAATATTATTTATTTCTTTCTGTTTAGTTTTAAGTTTTAACTATTTTTTTTTTGTTGTGTGCGCTTGTGGCATGTGCCAAATAAATATGTTTTCTTTCTTTCTTTCTTTTCTTTATATAATACATCCTTGGCGGACACCTGCACTGGGGTGGAGGTTACCGGACAGAATGTCATCTGTTCGTACTGAGGCTGTGCTTTCTTCGTACAACCTTCTCAGAAGGTGAACTAGGTGTTTTGGCGTGCCCATGTCAAGTAAAGTTTTCCACAATACTGGCCATTTAACCGAGTCAAATGCTTTAGAAAAATCAACAAAGCAGATGTATGTTGGCTTGTTGAATTCACGAGCTTTCTCAATAATCTGGCGAACAACAAGAATCTGTTCCCGTGTACCCTTCCCCTTCACAAATCCGGCCTGTTCTGGTGCGATTTCTTTGGACAAATAAGCCTTCAGTCGCTCGTTTAGAATATGTAACAAAATTTTGCTGGCGTGGGATATCAGTGCAATAAGGCGATAGTTGTTACACTTCTTTGTGGAGCCTTTTTTATGTAAGGGGGCGAAGACTGTATGAGTCCATTCAGACGGCCAAGTTCCTGTCTGCCATACTCTGTTACAAATGGCATGGAAGATATGGACGCCACGTTCTCCTAAAGCCTTTATGGTTGCTATGGGGATTCGGTCTCTCCCTGTGGCTTTTTTTAATTTTAAGATGTTTAATCGCGGCCCTTACTTCAGACAGAAGAATATCCGGTTCCAGTTCTCCCTCGCTTACCTCTGTATTAGGGAAAACACGCGACTGTGGGTCCTGGAACAGTGATTGACAGTAGTTCTTCCATGTTTGCGAGATTTGGTCTAGTTCTGTTACAGCTTCGCCTTTATCGTTCACGATAGCCCAGGTTTTAGTAGGTAGAGTTCTGGTGATATGACGAATTTTGCGGTAAAGATCCCTAGATTCATGTTTCCCTGCGTGTGCTTCAACTTTTTCACATATTTTGTGAAGATGAGAGTTATGATCTCGTCTACAGTTAGCTTGAATTTGAGCAGATAGCTTGTTCAGCTCTCTAAAATCCGCTCCTCTCGCCTTTTTCTGTCTTCGATCTTCAATTAAAGCAAAAGTACTGTCTGTTATCCAGTGTTGCCGTTTATGTGTTTCTGCCCCCCTAGCATGACCGTTCTATCTCTATTCTACCAAGAAACGACAAAAAATCGTTTCTTTACAACTTGTCATTTCTTCTGCCCGAGCATGGCGCGCACCGTCGACTCGCGTTTCTACGAAGCATAGACAGAAATTCTTTCCATAGCAACGGGGACGTTGCTATGGAAAGTTAAAAGGTTACGTTTAGTTAACAAAAAAAAGTTGCCAATTGCACGAGTTTTTCATTTTTCGTTGGCGAGATGGTGTTGCTGCATCTTGGATCCAGGCCTGGATCTTTTTCGCGAAATTAAACCTAAATATTTTACATAACATTTCAACCTTTTGAACGTAACTCAACGCAACCACGAAACGTATTTCTCGTATTTAGTTTTTATTAAGATTAGTTTGACATTTGTCAGAAGTAATGTTTCTACCCCCAAATGTCAAAAGAAGAGAAAATATGGTCGTCATGCTCGACGTTGTAGACTTGTGTCGACTGAAGAAAATAAACATTTCTTTTCTACATTCGCCATGCTTGGGAAGATAGAAATATCTGTCAAATTGTCGATTCTTCCGTAGACATAGCTCGTTTCTACGGCGGTCATGCTAGGCCGGCTGTTGATGGTTTCGATTCTGCGACTGCTTCCTCAATAAGATGTTTTGCTTGGTTCCATAACATTTCTGGTGTTGCCTCAGTGACGTTTGCGTCGGTCCATTTTGACCAGTTCTGCTCAATTGCCGCAGTAAATTTTGCGGTGTCTCTGACTTCAATTCTCCTATGTTTATTAAGGGTTCGAGCAGCTGTCAATTTAAGTCTCAGTTTTACAGTATGGAGTTTATGGTCTGACCCGCAATCGGCACCAGGCAATGTATGAGCATTAAGGTTAGAGGTGCGCCAGCGTGATCGTACTAGGATATAGTCGATTTGATTACGGTAGGTGCCTCCTGGCGAGCCACGACCACGGAGACTGTACACCTGGACAGGTGTACAGTCTCCGTGGTGTTGAAAAAGACTATTTGTTATCACTAAGCTGTTTTCGTCTGCAAATTGCATTAATCGTTCACCACTATCATTGCGTATACCGAGTCCAAAATTTCCCACACTGTGGCTAAATTCCCGGGAATTAGCTCCTATCTTGGAGTTAAAATCACCCATGATCAAAAGTAGCTCTTGGTTGGGCATTTTAGCGAGGGTCTTTTCCAACTCTAAATAGAAGCCATCTATGACGTCCGGCTTCGCACAGCTAGTAGGGGCATAGACCTGTATGAGATTAAGGTTTATAGGCGACGCCTTTAGCTTGATAGTAATTATACGGTCACTAACCGGCTCGTATGCGCCAACACGTAATTCCTTAGATGTTTTGGAATCAGAAATGCTACTCTATTGCGGCTGTTGTTGTCGTTTCCAGAGAAGTAAATGGCATGGGTGGCTGTGAGAAAATGTCCGCTCTCTCTCCAATGGGTTTCAGCCAATCCGCATATGCTTAAATCACACCGAGTTATTTCTCGTTCGACGGTGTCGAGTTTTCCTTTTTCCAGTAGCCCACGTACGTTCCACGTTCCTATCTTTTGAACATTTCGCAGCTTAAAGGGATTTCCAGTAGCATAGTTTCCATGGCGAGCCTGGTTTCCTGCTCCACCATGGCCGGAAGCCAATTTCTCACCTCCCGCCCCGGACGCGGGTAGGCGCCGGTCGCCAATCGGTTCGCAAGGCAATCGTAATTCCTTTCTCTTAACTTGCATGACGATTTTCTTGGGAAAATAGTTGCAGTGGTTTCCCCTTGCCTTCTGCACCATGCTTTTGAGGTTATTTATTCCCCTAAGCCTCTTCCAACCGGTTGCCCAGTCAGGGGTTTGGTTATACCGCCAATGCTCGGTAGGGTATAGGGTTAGTAACAATTGTACTTAAATGATAGTGTTAGTAGGTTACAGACAGATGAAAAATACACAATTAAAATTCAGCGTGAAGCCGCATCCACCTCCGCATCATCGGAGAATCCCACCGATCAGCGAATACACAGAGAATACTGTTGGCGCTGCCGCGAACACGGGTCATCAGGGATGTACACCTACTCCTAATGATTGTGGCAAAACTGCAAACGTCCCTGACGCACTGCTACGCCACGGCAGTCGCAGCAGCACTCTCAGTGCATTATTATATTGAACGCTTAGGTCGCTGTATGTCCGCTGAGTGAAGTTGACCCAAAGGCTGCACGTATAGAAAGACTGACAGTAAGCTCTGAAAAGCGTTACTTTAACTGGTTTCGTACACCGTGCAAACCTGCGGGCCAGCATGTTACAACGGACAGCTAGCGACCTACGTTCCCTTTCAATGTCACAATTATCTTTAAGATCTTCAGTGATCCAGTGGCCCAAATATTTAAACTTGTCCACCCTTCGCAGTGGTTCACCACAAAGTGCGACAGTAGGAATACACAAATATGTCACACTACCTGCTTTAAAAACCATTAGTTCACTCTTTGTGACGTTATATTTGAGCCCATGATTCACGGTATTCCCATATAGCGACCAGTCGCCTCAGAGTACCGATCGATGGGCTCAGCAACGCGACATCGCCAGCATAACTAATATTGTTAATGCACACCCCGTCAATATGAAATCTGACATTGGTGCTGCTGAGCTCAAGGATTAGCTGGTTCATGTATAGGTTGAAGAGCCGGGGCGAGCTGAGCCTT
The DNA here is from genome assembly GCA_963082945.1 of Cerastis leucographa. Lineage (NCBI taxonomy): Eukaryota > Metazoa > Arthropoda > Insecta > Lepidoptera > Noctuidae > Cerastis > Cerastis leucographa. The sequence goes on from OY720365.1 coordinate 1,080,820, forward strand.
CTTTGCCTCACCCCGCACTCCAACCAATACACGTCTGAGTGCGAACCATTCCACTTCACACTATTGCTTTGACTCCTATACCAATACTTAAATATTGATACTATTTCAGATAGTAACTTAGTTTCACGTTCTAGTTTATGCCACAAAATATCGTAACATATAAGATCAAATGCCCTTGACAGATCCAGAAAACAAGCAAAAATAGGAGTCTTCCTGCCTGTGTAGTATTGGACAGTCTGCTTGAGGCACAAGATTGCACTCTCAGTTGACAGCCCAGGCTTAAAACCAAACTGGGCGTCATGTAGTTCAAGTGTTTAGCCAATTGCTTATCAAGCAGACTATCCAAAACTTTTGCTATGACTGTGGCTAGATTGGCCTGTTGTCTTATTTTTCACAACAGGCACTACCATTGTATGCATTAAGTCATCCGGTAAGTAACTGTGACTAACGCACAGGTTAAAAAATAATGCTAGCACACGCGTTAAGTGTCCCCCAGCATACTTCAGGTACTCAATGCTGAGGCCATCATGACCCGGGAACCCCTTTCTAAAGTTTCCATACAAATAGCAAAATATCACGCCATTTGCAATTTTTAGGTTGGATAAATTGTCATGGTAGACGTCAAAGTTGACATTTCACGTTCCGTTGACGGTAGAGGTGTATTTTAAAATAATAATAATATGGCCATTTATTCAGACCTTAAATCTAGAAACAACATTTTTCTTACAAACTTAAACTTATTCTGATATTTGAAATTTCTTTATTTTCTGCAGATCTGTCTGCCAATCGGCAAAGGCCTCCTCCAACCTTTTCCATTCTGACCTTTCTTGGGCCACTCTGTTCCACATCACTCCTGCCACCTGTCTGATGTCATCATCCCACCTTTTTTGTGGTCTACCTTTCTTTCTTTTACCTTCTCTGGGGTACCATCTTGTAACTTTCTTACTCCATTTATCGTGACCTCTGATCATATGCCCTGCCCACCTCCATTTAAGTCTTCTGATTTTCATTGTGACACCTACAGTTTTTGTTTTTTTCCTAATGGCACAGTTTTTCAATCTGTCCGATTTCTTTATATGCAACATACTCCTTTCCATTGCAAACTGGCATGTTGCGAGTTTGTTTTTCATTTCCTGAGTTAATGCCCAGGATTGGCAGCCATACATAAGGACAGGGATTATACAGGTGTTGAATAATTTGCTTTTTAATTTTAGATGTAATTTTCTGTCCTTCATAACTTCTTTCAAGCCCCAGTATCGCTTCCATCCGTTTGTAATTCTTCTCTCAACTTCTCTGCGTATATAATCTCTTTGAGTAATAATCTGTCCCAGATAAATGTATTCGTCGGTGTAATCAATTATGGTGTTTCCTAATTTTATGACGTTTTTGTTTCCATTTGTTATCACTCGTGTTTTATCCGGATTCAGTTTTAGCCCTACTGACGCACTTTTTATAGCGAGCTCATTTATCATTTTGCTCAAGTCTTCTGATGTTTTAGCAAATAAAACTATGTCATCAGCAAATCTCAAATGCGTCAGCGATTCTCCATCCACTTTGATCCCGAAATGTTCCCAGTTGAGTCTCTGAAAGTTGATTCTAGTACCGCCGAAAATAGTTTTGGAGATAAAGGGTCTCCCTGTCTGACTCCCTTCCCTAATATGAATGGAGAGCCTTTCTTTTCCAATTGTATTCTCGCTGTAGGATTGCAATAAACGTTTCTTATTAATCTGATATATTTGTGTTCAATTCCTTGTTCCTTCAGTGCTTCCCATATTTTTCCGTGGAGTAGAGAATCGAATGCTTTACTGTAGTCGATAAACGCAATATAATATGTGAGTTGGTATTCATGGTATTTCTCTAAAACTTGACATACTACGTGAATATGATCGATCACTGAGTAATCTTTACGGAATCCTGCCTGCTCGATGGGTTGATGTTCATCTAGGGTTGTTTCGATCCATTTTAGAATGATCTTGGCAAAAATCTTATATTTATGTTGGATATAACGCTAATAGGACGGTAGTTTCCAATTTCATGTTTGTCCCCTTTCTTGTATAGCAAGATAATGTTAGACTCTGTCCATTGCTCGGGGATAATTTAAGTGTATAATACATCGTTAAATATGCTTGTGAGGACAGGTGTCAAAACTTCCTTGCTTTGTCTCAGTATTTCGTTGTTTATGCCATCGGGTCCAGGAGCTTTATCTTCTTTTTGGGTATCTATTGCTTTTCCGACTTCAGTCAGTAAAATGTTGGGAATGTCTGAGGTTTCTGTCAATTCAGAGTCGCCTTGTGTAATGTTGCTATCGTAGAGATTTTTGTAATAGGATGTAGCTACTTCTAAAATATCTGCTCTGCGATGCTTCCATTTTCCGTTATCTTTTTTCATTTTTACGATCCAATCCTTTGAATTCGACAATTGTTTATAGGCCTTTTTAACTGCCCCCGTTTTGGCTATATATTATTCCATAGTTTCCAATCTGCTTCTTTTTCTATCTTTTCGTATGTTATCTTTAATTTCTTTACTGATTTTGGCCAGTTGTTTCCTTCTATCTTGTGTATGTCTTGTGCTGATTAGTTGGTTTCTTTCTTCGAGTAATTTCCTAGTTTTTGTAGTTAGCCAATTGTTTGGTTTGGTTTTAGCATTCGTAATGAGTTGGGCCTGTGCTTTAATAGTATTCTCCACCCAGTTATATTTTTCTTGTACTCCTAGATCCTTAGTGTTAACTTCGAAGTCTGTGAATTTGTCTCTCAAGACTACAGTTAGGTACTGTTAATTGCTCTAACTGACTTTTTCCGAGCTTTGCATTTTCGAAGTTTTGTCTTGGTCTAGGCTTTTTTTGAATAGAATTAATTGATGAGCAACCATCAATTAATTCTGCTCTGATCAGACTGTGGTTGGTGTTAACATTTATGTTGTGGACCGACCTCATTATAATAGTTTAGTAATTGGCAGTATGTATTTTTTATTTAATTACTTTTTTTAAACTGATTTGTCAATATAAAAATAAAAGAGAACGATTGTAGAAACTATGTGAAACGTAATAAAAAGGGAAATAGATAATATTATCTTAGAAGTTTTTATTTTATGTTGTAATCTAGGATCTAGTGGCTTCCATCCTCCACATTTTTGGTGTCAGAAGTAATTGTTAGAAGAATGCCCGTAACTAGATCAATTACACAGAAAAAAAGGACTCAGGTAAGTGGTAATCCTCTAGCCTCATCGTCAGGCACTACGCCTGCTCAACCTCACAACGATGAAGCTCTCTTACAGGAGGAGATTTCAATACCTTTATTATGTGATACGTTGCCAGAATCTATAAATTCTAAAACACTTTCCTTACCATCATCGCGAGCTTCAACCAAAACGCAAAAACTGGCTGCCCTTGCAAGGCACGCTCGCATGAATGTTGACAGAGAAAGAAAACTTGCCGAACAAGAGCGCAAGGCCGCTGCACTAGAGTTACAAGCAGAACTTGCCGCAATCGATTCAGCGGCTTCCGAAAAAAGTAACTCAACTCAAAAGTGGTTGGTAGAGGGTGCTGATAGGGAACATGATATTAATGAGCCCTTCCCTTACAGCATTAATAATCCTGAGCAAAGCCTTGACCTAGAACCTGGCGGTGCTTTTACTGCAGAACCAGCCTCTCAGCATGTCACCGCCGCCGCTGCCATTACAAGCGCACGGTCTGCACCGCACCGTGATTATTACCAGCAAGGCAAAGGAAAAGGAAACACTACACATGATTCTGGAACATTTCTCCGACACTCGTTTCGCCGTTGAACGGTTCACCGACAGAACGATTCACTTTTCATTTTTTCGCCGATATCACGTTTCAACGACGAACGATTCGCCGACAGAACGATTCACTATTGAATATTTCATCGATGGAACCTTTCCTCGGCAAACGATTCGCCGACACAACTGTTCATCTGCCCCTGGGGTATAAAACATAGGTATTCGACATGTAGACCTGTTTCCGTTTATTGTTTACACCTGAATCAAGTTGTGAAGACGAAACTTAAAGTTTTATGCAAGACTTGAGCAAAACTAACCAAAAAAGTGATAAAAACGTGTTTGATTCAACGTCAATATATCTATCATAACATGTTATGGTTATACATACGTTTTGAAAGGTTAAGTGAAATATATTTGCAAATGAAAATAATTTTTATTTCTATCAATTACATATCCAACATATTATGGTTAATACCAAAACAAAAACAACAAATCAACTATAATTAACAAAAACAATTCTGAAGTTCATAGGACACTTATTTTGTATTCAATAAATGAGAAATATGAGCCCAGCCACTTAAGTAGGTTTTTGTGTCCATATCGTCCTTTTCTGACAAATGCTGAGTAATCCTCTCTTGATACTTTGATCTTTTTCTCTTAAGCGTTGGCTCCGAGGAATGAATGAGTTCGACAATCGATTCTGTGTGCTTTGGTTCCTTCTGGAACTCCACTATTGTTTTGAAAATGTTCCATTTTCGCCGGCCTAATAAGGTATTCCACGTGTTGTGCCACGACTCCAGCGCATTTTGTGATAATGGTATATGTAAAAGTTAAATTTTATGTATTAGTATTATATTGTATTATTGATTGGATTTTGTGTGTTTTTTTTTTAAACAATAAACGGAAACAGGTCTACATGTCGAATACCTATGTTTTATACCCTAGGGGCAGATGAACAGTTGTGTCGGCGAATCGTTTGCCGAGGAAAGGTTCCATCGATGAAATATTCAATAGTGAATCGTTCTGTCGGCGAATCGTTCGTCGTTGAAACGTTATATCGGTGAAAAAATGAAAAGTGAATCGTTCTGTCGGTGAACCGTTCAACGGCGAAACGAGTGTCGGAGAAATGTTCCAGAATCCTACACATACATTACAATTAAGTACACAAAACACTAAATTTACTACGGATTGTTATGACTACAAAAAAAATAACACAAATAATGTAGAGACACAAGACTCTTTTATTAAGCTTGCCAAAGTGATCACGGACCTAGGAAGTAAACGTAAACAGGTTAGTGTCAATCTTCCTTCTTACGACGGTAGCGCTTCTGACTGGCTTTCCTTCAAGAAGGCTTTCAAGCGGTCAGAGCTTAGCTTTACGCCGGAAGAAAACCTAGCCAGACTTAGTTCTGCGTTGCTCGGGGTCGCCCGAGAGTCTGTCTCGGCTCTGTTGATGACCGCCGTGGATCCTGCACAAGTAATGGGCTCCTTAGAGAGTCGATTTGGACAACCAGAATTCATTATTCTTCACCAGTTGTCATCGATTAGATCTCTAGCCAGGTTACCGCTAAATGAATCCGCAAAGGATCTCAACATCTTTGCTTGTCGGCTCAGAAACTGCGTGGAAGTGATTCGAGAGCTACAACAACCGGAGTATCTGGCCTCTCCTGAACTCGCCAATACTATCATAGGGAAGTTGACTCCACTTTTACGATACAGGTGGGCTGATTTTGCATCATCACATCACCAGTCTGGTAAATTTAAATTAGAACTTTTAGCCAATTTTTTAGATACTGAATCCAATCGCCAAATAAAACATTGTATGTTTTATTCTGATAACTATTTGTCTCAAAATGTCAAACCACAGAATAATCTTTCACAACCTGCCAAACCCAGCAACGTTGCCAAGCAACCTACAAAGGTTTTTCACTCAACTTCTTCGACAACGTCAAAGAGTTCCGCAACATGTAGGTATTGTAAGGTTGGTTTACATGATGTCAGTGAATGCGAAAAGTTTTCTGCCTTGTCTATTGACGACCGTTGGCAATGGGTAACTGAAAATAAGGTTTGTTATCGATGCTTAAGTAAAGGTTCACACAAATATGTTGCATGTAAAAAACATTGTGAAAAAGTCGGGTGCAAGTACAGTCGGAGACATAACACTTTGCTTCACAGGCCGATCGTAGAAAATACGGCACATGCAGAGGTGTGCACGAACCAAGATCTAGAGGCCCAAGCACATCAACCAAACGAAGAGATACCAACTATTGTGTCTCACAGTGCCTCACCCAATTCAGCGCCAGTTCAGAGGTCTTTATTAAAAGTAATTCCTGTTACTGTTACCGGCCCTCGAGCTAGTTTTGATACTTATGCGATGCTTGACGACGGGTCGACTGCCTCATTTATTGAACAATCCGTCTCTGACCTTATAGGTGCAACTGGACCTAAAAAGCCTATTCGAGTTGACTGCATTGGTGGTCTTAGCAAAGATATAGAGGTCAGATTTGTTAATGTTAAAGTAAAAGGCTTTCATAGTTTAGACGTGCATGATATAGTAGTAAGGTCTATTCCTAACTTGACTATTGCAAAACAGTCAATTCTTATAGAACAAATTAAAAGGTACGATTACTTAAATGATTTAGCTAACGTCTTATGTTATGAGAACGCTAAACCAACGCTTTTACTCGGGATTGATAATTGGCATCTCACATTCTCGAAAATCATTCGCCGCGGAACTGCATCGCAACCCGCTGCCTCCCTCACTCCTTTGGGTTGGGTTTTATATGGCTCTCCTTCAACTATGTCCAAGCCTGTTGATTTCGTTAATCATGCGATCACCAAGTTCGAGAAAGATAGTCAAGGAGATAGCCGTAACTTAGACACTCTCATCAAAGAGTATTATAAGTTAGATTCGATAGGTATTCTAAATAGAGATTGTCGTTCCGCCGATGACCAAAGAGCATTAAAATTATTAGAAGAAACTACTAGGCGTTTACCATCTGGGCGATTTGAGACAGGTTTATTGTGGCGCGATAATATTGTAAGCGTCCCAAATAGTCGCCCCATAACTTTACGCCGTTTTAGAACTCTTGAGCGTAAAATGGCCAAAGATTCAGATTACGCAATCAAATACAGGCAAAATATTCATTCCATGCTTGATAAAGGTTACGCAGAGATGTGTAATACTGACCCTTCTGGACTATTGTGGTATTTACCTCATTTTGGAGTTATACAACCGCAAAAGAAAAAGCTTAGAATTGTATGTGATGCTGCAGCCATGTGTGAAGGGGTTAGCTTAAATTCGTTATTGCTGCCAGGTCCAGATCTACTTCAATCGTTATTAGCCATATTAATGCGATTTAGGGAAGGACGTGTTGCACTTTCTGCCGATATTAAAGAAATGTTCCCACAAGTTAAAATTAGACCAAACGATCGTGATGCGCAACGTTTCTTGTGGCGTGACGACTCCACACAACCAATTCAGGAGTATCGTATGTCATCGATGATGTTTGGTGCCGTATGTAGTCCGTTTACAGCCTTGTATCTTAAAAACAAAAATGCTATCGAACATCAACGATCATACCCAGAAGCAGCAGCTGCTATTATTAGTGATACATACATGGATGATTACTTAGGTAGTTGTGATGATGAACACAAAGCCGCTGTTTTGGCAGCAGATATCGTCTCGGTTCATGCTGCAGCCGGATTCGAGATGAGATCGTGGGTATCAAATTCTGCAAAGGCTCTGTCCATGTTACCTCCTGACCTATGTGCTAGTGGAGCAACAGAAATAAATGTAGGTTCAGGCTCACGACCGCCAACACGCGTTTTAGGTGTCTCTTGGAATATTTCTAATGATACTTTGTCGTTTCCGTGTGTAAATTTCGATACGATACCACACAAATTAACTAAACGCATTGTTCTATCAAACTTGATGAAAATTTACGATCCTCTTGGTTTTCTTACTCCCGTTGTTATAAAAGGTCGTGTTTTATTCCAAAAGACTTGGAAATTAGCCACATCTTGGGATGAATTATTACCGAAACAATTTATAGATAAGTGGTCACAATGGTTCAACAATTTGGCAAAGGTTTTAAACAACTCTATCCCCCGCTGCTATTACAATTCAAAGGATCATATAGGTTCAATTCAATTACATGTCTTTGCCGACGCAAGTGAGCAAGCATACGCTTGTGTTGCTTACTGGCGTTTCTTGTATCCAAATGGAAACATTGAAATCTCTTTAATAAGTGGCAAAGCTCGTGTTGCTCCCTTAAAACTAACAACAGTACCAAGACTTGAGCTTCAAGCAGCGTTAATCGCTGCTCGCTTAGCTGTTTTTATTTTAGAATCTCACAAGCGAAAGCCAGAAAGAGTTTTTCTCTGGTCAGACTCTCAAACTGTTCTCAAATGGTTACGTTCTGACCCAAGCAGCTTTAAGTCCTTTGTCGCACATAGGGTTTGTGAAATTTGCGAGATTACCAATTTTTCTGATTGGAACTACGTACCTTCATCCTTGAATGTCGCGGATGATGCCACCAGATTCAAAGATGAATTTACGATAAACTCACGGTGGTTTACCGGGCCATCATTTTTACTCCAATCATCAAACGAATGGCCTAGTGAACCAGCTATTAATGACACACCAGCTCCTGAGGAAAATAGATCCAATAGGGATCTGGTGGGTTTGACATTAACTCAGTCAGGTGACTCACCATCACCTGTGGTTGCTGATTATACTCGGTTTAGCGTCTGGTTGCGATTTATTCGTGCTACCGCGCGAGCTCATCAGTGCGCTTCATTTTTTCGCCGTTCTCCTGAAAATCCTAAATTTCCATTACGCAGCTTAGCAGTTTTAGATGTCTGTTTTATTTCATCTGCTGAACGCCATGCCTTTATGCGCGTACAATTAGATTCTTTCAACAGTGAATGTAAATTGATTGACGCTGCACGCCCCGTTTCAAAAGAAAGTAGGCTTAAGAATATTTCTTTGATACTAGGAGATGATAGGCTTCTGCGTTTATCCGGCCGCACGGGAGCTTCAACAGCCATAGACCCAAAACCGATTGTGTTGGATGGGAAACACCCGATAACCCGTTTACTGATCAGCTCGTACCACATCAAATTTGCCCATGGCAACAACGAACTTGTAGTGAACGAACTGCGCCAACGTTACTTCATAGTCAGTTTGAGACCATCTGTGAGAAGTGTGGCAAAGCAATGTCAATTTTGTCGGAATATGAAGGCGAGACCACTCATACCACCAATTGGAGACTTACCTGAAGCAAGGATGGCTCATCATACTAGACCATTTACCTTCGTTGGTGTTGATTATTTTGGCCCTTTGACTGTTACAGCAGGACGTCGGACAATGAAGAATTGGATTGCTCTATTCACCTGTCTGACTGTGAGAGCTATTCACATAGAGATCGTCGAGTCATTATCTTCCGATTCCGCTTTGATGGCCCTACGTCGATTCATAGCCCGACGCGGCTGTCCCACTTACATCTACTCTGACAATGGAACGGCATTTGTAGGCGCTTCGAATATATTACCTGACCTCTACGACTTTTCGGTAAATAAAGGCATAGAATGGAAATTTATCCCTCCTTCAGCTCCATTCATGGGCGGCTGCTGGGAGCGCCTAGTAAGCAGCGTCAAGACAGCCTTAAGAGTAACGCTGAAAGATAGATCACCAAGAACATAAGTATTACATACGCTGCTGATAGAGGTGGAAGGCATTATTAATTCTCGACCGCTAACGCATGTCCCAGTTGATGAAAGAAGTGAACAAGCGCTTACACCCTTCAACTTTCTAATCGGAACATCCACTAATGATCTGTGTCTACGGGAATTCTGCGACGCCGACCTCTCACGACGTGTAGATTGGCGGAAAGCCCAACGTCTTGCAGACCATTTCTGGCAACGCTGGACGAAAGAATACTTGCCACTTCTGTTGCCGCGTAGAACGGTTCCACCCCACCAATCATTGAAGACAGGAGACGTGGTTTTAATTGCTGACGGCAATCTACCCCGAAACTGTTGGCCTATGGGACGCGTCACCGAGATGTTCCCGGGTAGGGACAATATCGTTCGCGTAGTAAACGTAGCAACTAAAGGGGGTGTGTTGCGTCGGCCGGTCCGCAAGTTGGTCCGATTAAATTGATAATTGGTGTTTCACACCGCTCGGGGCCATGTTGTGGACCGACCTCATTATAATAGTTTAGTAATTGGCAGTATGTATTTTTTATTTAATTACTTTTTTTAAACTGATTTGTCAATATAAAAATAAAAGAGAACGATTGTAGAAACTATGTGAAACGTAATAAAAAGGGAAATAGATAATATTATCTTAGAAGTTTTTATTTTATGTTGTAATCTAGGATCTAGTGGCTTCCATCCTCCACAATTTAGTTTGTTTATGACGGAGAAGTTGTTGAATTATCTGTTTCTGTTAGTAATTATAAAATCAATTTCATTTTTAGTTTTGCCGTCGGGTGAGATCCAGGTCCACATGTTTTTTCTTTTTTTCTTGAACATAGTATTTAGGATGGTTAGGTTGTTCTCTAGCGCGAAGTTTGTAATTTTTTCTCCACTTCGGCTTCTACTTTTGTCACAATACATGAATGGTCCTAATATTGTCTTTTCTTCTGGACGCCTTGCTCCAAGTTGCCCATTGAAGTCTCCCATTACTATTAGATTTTTATGAGCATGCTCATGAATAACTTTGTTCAGATCATGGTAGAATGCATTTATTGTTTGACTTGTACAATAGACCAAGGGTCCTTGTATTTTGGTAGTTTCAGATTCATTATTGCGATGCGCTCCGATATTCCTACAAATTTTTCTACATATTCCGACATATGTTTTTTAATAATAAATCCAACGCCGTGATGGCCCTGGGTCTCCCCTATATGGTAGAGTAGATAGTCTGCATGAGAAGTGATCCTTTCCCCCATCCTTCTCACTTCACTTAAGCCGACAACATCCTATTTTATTTGTTTTAGAGCATAGTTTAATTGTGTGAGATTTTCTTCTTCTTTCAGAGTAAGTACATTGAGGGCTGCAATATAGATACTAGATTTTTGATGTTTGCAATATTTGTTATCCTTCTTCATATTTTTCTTCATATCCTTTCCTGTTGGAGGGTTGCGGTCTCTTTCCCCAACGAGGAAATCATGTTGGACCAGATGCTCTCTCACTTCAACTCTAATAGGATACTGCATGATCAGCAGTTTGGTTTCACGAAGGGTAGATCAACAACGGACGCGAGAGTTAAACTCATCAGTCACATTCTATAATCCTGGGAGAAGTCCCAGGACGCTATTGGCATTTTTTGTGATCTCTCAAAAGCGTTCGATTGCGTCGACCACAACACACTGATCTGTAAATTACATCACTACGGAATTCGTGGTCGAGCTGCTGATCTTGTTCTTTCCTATTTATCAAACAGGCAGCAAAAAGTAAATGTAAATGGGGCGAAATCCTCCGGGTCTATAGTAAAGATGGGCGTGCCTCAAGGTTCAATTCTCGGGCCTTTTCTATTTCTTGTCTATATTAATGATCTCCCTTATATGATGGCCAAATTATCGGATATAATTCTATTTGCTGATGACACTTCGCTAATTTTTAAAATACATAGAAAAGATACGGATCTCATACATGTCAACGAAAGTCTAACTGTTCTCTCGAAATGGTTCGCAGCTAACAATCTTTAACTGAATGCGAACAAAACAAAATGTCTTAAGTTCTCTTTACCAAATGTAAAACAACGTGACCTAAATTTAAATCTTGACGGTAAAAAACTTGATGTTATCGCGAAAACTGTATTCTTAGGGATTACTTTCGACTCAAAACTGCAGTGGGGCGCGCACATTGGAACTCTTTCGGGGAGGTTAAGCTCAGCTGCCTATGCAGTTAGGAAAATAAGGCAGTTAACTGATGTAGCCACAGCTAGGTTAGTATACTACGCTTATTTCCACAGTATTATGTAATGACGCTGGTGGGTTCATAATAATAATGCTTTTTCCTTAAATTTTGTTATTTATAGGATATACATACGTAACGGACTACCACGCTAAGCTAACAGGTTGATGACTGCCGAGCCAATCCTTTCGAATTGATTGATGAAGCTGCTGCCCGTCATCGCTCTGCAGAAATACAAGTAGTATAGGTTGGCTTTGTTGAATGGTGTAACCACCACGACGAAGACACAATGTCTTATGGCGCAGCTTGTGAGAGGTCTACGTGCAGCTGTGGACTGCAACCAGCCGAGCAGGTTCATTGATTGCTTTAATACAAAACATCACGCCTGTAACCTACCAAGTGTTAGGCAGAGGTGTACCCATTAGTCCACCCACGTTTCGCTAGTTGTGTTTAAACTTCATATGATAGGGGTTGCGCTTATCGCCATCAGCAATTCAGACTCCTAGGCTACTACTGAGAAATTCCTTATGGAAAATCCCAATAATACAATCTGGAATCGAAGCCAGGTCTTCAAGCTCAGCAGTAGCGCTAGCGTTTGCGCAGTTGTACAAAATAAACACATCACGCTTTAGGTCATTTATGTTGTAAGAAATAAACTAGCTGTCATCGTTCAAGCAAAGGACTGCGTCAATTTAAGTCAAGTATTGGGAAGTTAGCTCATTCATAAGGATATAATTCACTGCTGTTATTTTTAAACGTGCATCACATAAATCGCTCTTACACAAATAACTTCAATCTACTATCAATCTAACTAATCATATTATTCATTCTTGGATAAAAGGTGTGGTAAATGAAACGTAAAAAAAGAGATAAAGATAATAATAAATTAGTAACTTAACTCAGAATTTTGATAGAACATAATAAAAATCTACCGTTGCAGGTCAGAGTTGTTCGCTCGCTCGATAGATGGCGTTGTCGTCGAATTAGATCTCACTATGGTTTCGTTACCGCGCCGCATACATAACCACCGGAGTTCAAAAATTGAATACTATATCGTTTTGTACATAAAGTTGTACTCTTGCAAGTGAGTACAACTAATTCAACTTGTGATAAAATTATTTTTGAAAAGATCGAGCTCCTTTGAGTTCGATCTAATCGATCTTGTCTTGTGCAGTCGTCAGACTCAGACCGGTTCGGTCTCGAATCCAGTTCCAGTTCGAGATACCTGAATTACAACTTGTAATAGGGGATAATCCAATTTTTTTTTTCCTTAACCTATATATTTTTTTAATTTTTGTACAAAAATCGTAAAGCGGTTCACAGAATACATCTACCTACCAAGTTTCAGGTGTGTAGTCCTAATAGTTTCGGAATAAAGTGGCTGAGACATACGGACGGACAGACAGACAGACATGACGAATCTATAAGGGTTCCGTTTTTTGCAATTCGGCTACGGAACCTTAAAAAAGTTGCTCCGGCACGACTTACAATTTATTTTTCTGCAAATTATAATTAAAAACTGTATTGCCGTGTCAAAAAAGGTAAGGAAAACGTATTAATTATCGTGTGAGGGGTGTAATAAACACCTCTGCACAGTCTTTCGAGGGATACAGGCGTCATGTTATGGTGTCGTAAACTAGTCGACTGAATTTGTAATCCGATTTCAGTGCACTATCATCAACATAATATCAGCAGAAGACGACTCCTACTGGACGGAGGCCTCAAATAACCAATCAATCACCACATCGAACGGTCTAGTGTTTCTCGCGTCCTGCAGATACTCGCAAAGTTCCCAAAGTCACCGATTTTGTTAATAATATCTTGTATTATAGATGGCGAACACAGCAAACATTTTTATGCCAAATCTAGTTTTACATGGGAAAGTACGAAATAAAAAACGCAATTGCAGGTGTAACTTTTATTAAATAAAATCTGTAAATAGGCTACTCTCGAAAAAGCTGCATTTAAAATCCTGGAGCAGTAAAGAAAATTGAGATTGATTATGCTATTTATACCTCACATATTTTTAAGTAATGATAGATAGTAGTAATTTAACTTTCAGTTTATTGGGAATTACATCGAAGGAAAGACCAAAATTTATTAAAAAGTTGTCTTTTCGTAGATGTTTACGAATGTAATATTTAATAGTTAGATTCTTTTTTACGGATTGTTTGTGAATGTGTGAACATTGTAGGCCATGTAGATACCTATAAAGGGTGTAAAACACCTCTTAACGAAGCCGAAAGGCACTGGTTCTGCCTGTCATTGCGATCATTTTTTTGTTCTACACCATACCTGGGAACCTTCTAGTTACGGAGATATTAGGGGTCAAAGTTCCAACTTTTTGACCAGTATTTTTTTAAATACAAGTTTTTAATGTAAGATTTGTACTTTAAACACCTCCACGACCCCCGTACTATTCAATCCGTCCATCAGCACAATGTGTTGAGTGCGTTACATTGAGATCCACCACAAAACATGATTTTACACCCCCAAAAAAAATTCGTTTCCCAGCAATAATTTTTGCGTAAAGTTACTTAGTTCCATGTACAGAATGCTTGGTTGACGGCTTCGTGATGAGGTGATTTACACCGTGTATGCTCGTTAACTATTTATCTTGTTTTATGTTTTATTGTGTAGGTACTAAGCAACAAGGCTTATTGTTGGGCTCACGCCGCCAGCCGTCAGCCATGTTTAAGTACTAAAACTGTAACATGAAAATATTGTGTGTTGTGTATTGTATGTAACACCAAATAATTTTAAAAGAATGGTGTTTCTTGCCGGTTATTCTCCATAGGAAACGACCAATCCTTCCACCTTTTCCCAACGTTTTATAAGTGGCCATGTGGGCCTATGTGAAATGTGAGCCCCATAAACTATATATGTTAGGGAACATTTAAACGAATATAGGAAACGTGGCGATAGGCATGACTACTGTACTCGTGGTAGAAATAAATTAGCTGGTTTCCCACACACCCTATCTAAGTCTGGAAAGTTGATACATATAATGGGTCCAGCGGTATACAACCGTCTACCAGATGATATTTTGAGTTCGACGTCTGATAATGGTTTCAAACGTAAACTAAAAGGCTGGCTAACCGAACACGCATTATATGACCTAAAAGAATGGTTAGGTATTTGAATTGATTATGTTTACTTTTTGTTGACAACGATTGGTCTATATTGTTATTATATTTCTCGAGTAATTATTAATTTATTATAATTTGTATTTTTATTCTAATTTGTATTTTAATTCTTATATTTGTATTGTATGCTCCTTTAATAATTTGTGCTGTTATTGTATTTTTATTGCTAAACTTGACATGTAATTTTGATAATTATTAATAAATAAACTAAACTAAACTAAAAGATTGTCGTGTCACGATGATTTTCATTTTAATTTGTAGATAAATAAATATTATCTTTTCATATCATGCAAACGATTTTCATTCTTTTACCCTGGTTGAAGATTCGAGAAATCATTTTTTTTAAGTTTTTTTTTTGTATAGTATAACGTTAAGACATGGCACCCCAATGCAAAATATTTTTTTAGACTTGTATTTAATAAAAGAAAAAAGTTCTGGTTGAGGGTGTTAAACCTTAGGTAGATAACAATTTTGTACTTTTCGATGAGCATGAAGATGGCAACCGCTCGCTGATTCCATAGCCGTAATGGTCCTTACTGCAGCATCTGTCTGCTTGCATTTGCGCCGCATGGACGAGGGCACGTCTTGCGGCTTCCTGCGATATGTGTGGCTCACGCCTTCGACGCCGGCTTCTCAGAGGAAGGCCCTCCTCCCGTTCGCCCATGCAAAGCCCTTACTGCAGCAACTCTCTTTTTTATTTTGGATTTTAAATCCACCCCTATACTGAAAAAAATGTTTTATTTAATATAACATTGTTATAAAATAAACTTGACAAAATAAAACTAACAAAGATGCGTTCAATCACCTTGAGCGTTTAGTGTTGCTGCAACTTCACACCACTTTCTCTTGGCGAAATCCTTCGCTTGCAGCGTGCGATTGTACGAATTCGCGACATCCCTATTATCATTAAGGAAATAATAATAAATCCAGCTGAGCCAGAGTGAAACACGATGATTTATTCGTCTGCAACATTATAAAAATGGACCAAAATTTAAATTACGAATATCGATACTTTTTTTTGCATTTACGACATCCGTAGACGGCGGTCTGACTGACGAGGACGACTGTAAGTACAAGATCAAACTCAAAGGAGCTCGATCTTTACAAAAATTATTTTTTTAGAAGTTGAATCGGTTGTACTCAATTGCTAGAGTACAACATAAATCAATTACAGTACTCCGGTGCTTATGTATGCGGCGTGGTAACGAAACCATAGCGAGATCTAATTCGACGACAACGCCATCTATCGAGCGAGCGAACAACTCTGACCTGCGACGAAACTTCAAAACAGTAGATTTTTATTATGTTCTATCAAAATTCTGAGTTATGTTGCTAATTTATTATTATCTTTATCTCTTTTTTTACGTTTCATTTACCACACCTTTTATCCATGAAAGAATAATATGATTATTTTTGTATGTTATTTGTTTGTATGACGATGTACAAGTTTTAGAGCGATTTATGTGATGCACGTTTAAAAATAACAGCAGTGAATTATATCCTTATGAATGAGCAAACTTCCAAATACTTCACTTAAATTGACGCAGTCCTTTGCTTGAACGATGACAGCTAGTTTATTACTTACAACTTAAATGACCTAAAGCGTGATGTGTTTATTTTGCACAACTGCGCAAACGCTAGCGCTACTGCTGAGCTTGAAGACCTGGCTTCGATTCCAGATTGTATTATTGGGATTTTCCATAAGGAATTTCTCAGTAGTAGCCTAGGAGTCTGAATTGCTGATGGCGATAAGCGCAACCCCTATCATATGAAGTTTAAACACAACTAGCGAAACGTGGGTGGACTAATGGGTACACCTCTGCCTAACACTTGGTAGGTTACAGGCGTGATGTTTTGTATTAAAGCAATCAATGAACCTGCTCGGCTGGTTGCAGTCCACAGCTGCACGTAGACCTCTCACAAGCTGCGCCATAAGACATTGTGTCTTCGTCGTGGTGGTTACACCATTCAACAAAGCCAACCTATACTACTTGTATTTCTGCAGAGCGATGACGGGTAGCAGCTTCATCAATCAATTCGAAAGGATTGGCTCTGCAGTCATCAACCTGTTAGCTTAGCGTGGTAGTCCGTTACGTATGTATATCCTAAATAACAAAATTTAAGGAAAAAGTATTGTTATTATAAACCCACCAGCGTCATTGCACCGCCCAGAACTAGGACAAGGAACATTTACATGCTAAACTGACACATGTACAGGGGGTCCTACAGAGAAACGGATATACAACTCAAACGAAAAACTGTTCGTAAGCACCAGAAGTGCGAGGTTGAGAGGCAGCCATAATTTTTGCCGTACGTGAGGGAGTGATAAGGTTGCCAACATTCTTCGGAAATACGCCATTAAGACTGTCTTCATTCCTTTCAAGAAAGTGCCTCAGATGCTGCGTTCGACAAAAGACAACTTTCCTTTGGAAAAGCCTGGTATTTATAAAATAGATTGGAGTTGCAGCAAGTCGTATTTCGGTCAGACAAAACGTACGGTAGCTTGTCAAAAAGTGAAACTCAACAGGGACGTGAAGAAAAAATTACACCCAAAAATCGGTTATAAAATTTTCGAGGTCGCTTCGCTCGCTCTTGCAGCTAACTTCTCCTTGAATCTTGACTTTGTCTATCAGTCAACCAAAAACCTCCTGTATGAAAGGGCGACATAATTCTAACCTGTCCAATTTAGAAAGTGTTAACATTTAAGTCAAAAGTCAAAGTCAAAGCATTTATTTCAATTAGACCATTACAGGCACTTTTGAACGTCAAAAAACAAAATAAAACGCGTAGCTACAGTCCAAGTCACAAGGCATAAGAACTTATGAAAGTACTGTAGTTGCCCATTCCGTAGCGTGGATCTCTATGGAGAAGAATAGGCAAGAAACTCCATGGACACTCTTTTAAATCAAAATATGTTACAAAATCTTGGTTACATCATTCATGTTAAGAATTACAAATTTGTGAGAACAATTTAGAAATACGGGCAAGTTAAGAGCGTCCAGAGTAAAAGATTAAATCAGTGATTAAAAATAAAATAATTAAAATAAACCGTGGCAGCTAAGAGATGACCAGTCACAACTAACAGCGCCCGTTCACGAACATGACGCATGTATCAGCCATCATTCAACTCAACCATTTTGAAGGGAGCTAAACGACCCGACATACCCGCCACCATCAGCGTGACATTTAAGTGAGCATGACATTCACTCAACCACCAGGGTAATTTCGCGTCTATGAAAGATGTAGGTACTCATTTAATGGTGGCTTTACAGTACATAGTACTCACACATGTGCTATGCAATTATATAATACTAAGAGATTGAATCTATACAATTGCAAATATATTTTCATTCTCTAGTTCACTTCGCTTGCTCTTAGAGCCTTAAATCCTTTTTAATATTTTTTTACAATCTGAGAAATAACATCTATTTCTGAATAAAATGACTGAAGAGCAGCTAACCTAGAATGGAGAGCTTACTAGCTAGACTTTGCAAATAACTCGACTGTTCCCGTGGAAAACAAACACAACGTACTTATGATAATAGATCGCGCCACGTCTTCGAGACGGTTATTGTCAAATTCTAAAACGTGAGCGAATTCACGGGGCTAAAGCTAATAATTAATATCTTTACGAAAGACATTTTATTTTTACGAAAGAATAACTGCTACACCCTTCTACCCCCCCCCCCTCCCCTCCGGCTGAAAAGCTGCCGAGACCCTTGTGTGTACGAGTATCTAAAAATGTATGCGTGTTATCTAGTTTGGGTAGTGTAGGTACGAATTTGTACATAAATCTAATTTAACTTATTTAAAGAGCCAGCAAAAACTTGGCAATATCCCAACTAGGGGTTGACTTCCAGTCTAACCGTATTCGGCCGAATACCATGATTTTACATGTCATACCTCTACAACCAACCCAATTACTTTGTAACACGATACCACTTGGCAACGTTGGTCATCATACTTTCGGGCTTCTGAGTACCTCTACTCTTAACGACTAAAAGGCCTTGTAGCATTCATATTAATATTTTAAAAGCTAAAGTACTCTGTAACTCTCTCTCTCTTTGTGTGTGTATCTGTGTCTCTCTGTGTGTAGACGTGAAAAAGTAACAGACGGACAGAGTATTCTCTGTCCGTCTGTTACTTTTTCACGTCTCAAGAGCAGAATGGATTGGATAAAATTTGACACATGCACAAGCAACTTATTTTCCCAGTAGTTAGTTCCCGTGAGATAATTTTCCTCGTCAAATTTAAGGTTTCAGTAGTTTGAGAAATAAAAGGCGAAATTAATGAACGGTGCATCTATATTTATTTGTGAGTTTTGTTAGCCGAAATCGTCGAAATATTTGCCGAGTTGAGGTTTAGCCAGTTGAGTCTGAAAAAAAAAGAATAATCAAAATATTATGGCAGTTTCATTGGAACCGCTAGAGTAGAATTCAACACCTACGCACCTGCGTGATATTCTTTAAAACACTTGTTACGTTAATCATTGATTTTCATTGTCCATAATCATATTGGTCTTGAACACAAAAATATAGTGATATTTTAAATAACGAACATTTTAAAGTAGATTTTGAAAATTTAATCTTGAAATACTCAATTGATTAGCCATTTAGACCACTAATTGCAAAGTTAAATAATTACGTGGAAAATATGAGCAAGTGTTAAAGTACGATATCCAATATATTTCCCTTTAACGCCAGACAGATTCCCATGCAATAAAAGTTCGATCAAATCGGTTCGGACACACTGGCACAGAGGCGTCTTTACCTATGGTGCAGGGTGTGCGGCGCACACGGGCGCCGGGTCTAAGGGGGCGCCGAGCGCCCTGCGCCCTCTAATGCGACGCCTCCAAAGATGCTTCGAGCAAGGCTACCTTTTCCTACTCAATTTAAATTTACACAATAACTTTGTTTCAACGTGAAATCAGCCTTAAAACCGATAATTAAAGATTAAAGATTAAATTGGCGTAATGTCGCATCGCTACCAAAGGCGCGTGCCGGCTTCGGCACCTGTTTGTTTTGCACAACACGCTGTACGCCGACAATCATTGTTAACTCGGCTGTATTAGAATGCTATAAAGTTCAAATTAAAATTCCCAGGGACGTGCGGCGGTCATTTTCAAAGGCTTTGTGTACGCGTGCCGCAATTTTTGTTTTACCGCTACACCGTAGTTTTTAACCCCCGACCAAAAAAGAGGGGTGTTATAAGTTTGACGTGTGTATCTGTGTATCTGTGTGTCTGTCTGTGGTATCGTAGCTCCTAAACGGATGAACCGATTTTGATAAAATTGGTTTCGTTTGAAAGGAGTTTTAATCGAGAGTGTTCTTAGCTATGTTTCGATAAAATCTGATCAGCCCTTTGAAGGCCATCACCTCTTTTCTAGTTGCAGGGAAATTAGCAATTTCCACAGGTCTGGTGAAATATTGTCACTTGTCACCATGGGCATTGCCAGGAGGGGTGGGTGCAAACCCCCCCTCCCCTAGAAAGTTTTTTTTTTTTAATTTTTGCTGTTTTCAAAGTCAAAGTCAAAGTCAAGTCAAAGTCAAAGCATTTATTTCAATTAGACCATTACAGGCACTTTTGAAAGTCAACAAAAACAAAATAAAACGCGAAGCTACAGTCCCAGTCACAAGGCATAATAACTTGTGAAAGTACTGTAGTTGCCCATTCCGTAGCTCAGATCTCTATGGAGAAGAACGGGCAAGAAACTCCATGGACACTCTTTTAAATCAAAATATGTTACAAAATCTTGGTTACATCATTCATGTCAAGAATTACAAATATGTGAGAACAATGCAGAAATACGGGCAAGTTAAGAGCGTCCAGAGTAAAAGATTTAATCAGTAATAAAAAAATAAAGTAATTAAAATAAACCGTGGCAGCTAAGAGATGACCAGTCACAACTGACAGCGCCCGTTCACGAACATGACGCATGTATCAGCCATCATTCAACTCAACCATTTTGAAGGGAACTAAACGACCCGACACACCCGCCACCATCAGCGTGACATTTAAGTGAGCATGACATTCACTCAACCACCAGGGTAATTTCGCGTCAATGAAAGATTTAGTTACTCATTAAATAGTGGCTTTACAGTACATGGTACTCACACATGTGCTATGAAATTATATAATACTAAGAGAGATTCAATAATCTATACAATGCAAATATATTTTTACAATCTTCTGCAGCTTTCACAATAACTTCACTTTCTAATTCTGATGATTCCTATTGCCCCTATGGTTGTGGAGCAGGACCAGCATTGAGCCAAGCATTTTTATCATCAATATAATCCCCCAACTTATAATATGCTTGCCTACATAGTGTGCGTTTTATGCAAGATTTAAATTTCGTTTCATTCAGTTGTAGAATGTGGGGAGGTATTTTATTGTAACATTTTAAACAGTACCCCATGAAAGATGAGTCTACTTTAGCTAACCTGAAACCTGGCTGAACTAGTTGGTCTCTGTTTCTAGTATTATAGTGGTGCCGGTCACCTCTTTTACTAAATAAATGCAGATTTTTTCTAACGTACATGATGTTTTCATAGATGTATTGACAAGGTACCGTCATGATGTTAATTTCCTTGAACAGTTCTCTTAGAGAATCGCGCCTACGTAGATTATATATGGCTCTGATAGCTCTTTTCTGCAGAATAAATATAGACTCGATGTCTGCAGCCCGTCCCCATAGTAAAATACCATATGACATAATACTATGAAAATAACTATAATACACTATCCTCGCGGTATCTACATCAGTAAATTGACGGATTTTTCTGACAGCATATGCTGCTGAACTTAGCCGTCCTGCAAGAGATGTTAAATGAGGACCCCATTGTAGCCTGGAGTCGAGCGTGATCCCCAAGAAAACAGTTTCATCGACAAATTCAAGTTTCTCTTGATTCAATACTATGTCACAGTCACTGCTTTTGACATTTGGTAGAGAAAATCTTATGCACTTAGTTTTTTTCCCATTTAATACTAAATTATTTGCGGTAAACCATTTATGGACCTGCATTAGAGCGTTATTTACATCGTCAAGGTTTGTTGCACGTCTGTTTATCTTAAATATTAACGAAGTATCGTCCGCAAACAACACCATTTGTGGTTGGTTTTTAAATAAATGGGGAAGGTCATTAATATATACTAAAAAGAGGAAAGGACCCAATATCGAACCTTGTGGTACACCCATTTTTACTTTCAGAGCCATTGAATTTACACCATTTACCTGTACTTGCTGCTGTCTATCATTTAAATACGATTTTACTAAACTGAGCGCAAGTTTACCTAAGCCGTAATGCTCAAGTTTCAAGAGCAAGGTTTGGTGATTTACGCAATCAAATGCCTTCGAGAGGTCACAGAAGATTCCTATGGCATCTTGTGCCTCTTCCCACGCAGTATATATGTGTTTTAATAAAGTGACACCGGCGTCAGTTGTACAACGTCCCTTGGTGAAACCATACTGTTTCTCGTGTAAGATTTTGTTGGTGTTAAAGTGGGTGAGCATTTGATTAAGCATTACCTTTTCAAACACCTTGCTGAAAACCGGCAGCACGGATACGGGTCTATAATTATTCGTATCTTTACTGTCCCCAGATTTGAAAAGTGGTATTACCTTGCTGTATTTCATAAGGTCTGGGAAGACCCCTTGGTCCACACACAAATTAAAAATTAAAGCCAAGTACGGTGCTATAGTGTCAATAATAGCTTGACACACTTTAATAGACAATCCCCATAGATCTTCTGTTAATTTGATTTTGATTTCCTTAAAAGCTTTAATGACTGATATGGGGTTTATATGCTTAAATTGAAACTCAACCGGGCATGCTGAAACGTTCGCTTTTAATAAATCAATAGAAAGCAAGGGTGAGGAATTTAAGGTTTCGGTAGTTTTAAGTGGGATATTGGTAAAGAAATCTACAAATTCTTGAGCTACTTCGTTTTTAGAGCTTAGAAGACCACGTGAAGTCTCTAGTCTGATATCATTATTATATTTTTTATTTCTATTGGATTCACTATTGATAATTTTCCAAACCGTCTTTATTTTGTTATCGGCGGACTTAATCTTGTTGCTAATGAATAGGGCTTTGGCTACTTTGCAAGTGTTTTTAAAGATTTTTGAATAGGTTGCAACATATTTATTAAAAGTTTCCGAGTTGATGTAAGGCTTAAGGCCGTACAACTCAAACAATCGCTCCCTACTTATCCTAATACCCTTAGTGGCCCAGTCACTGAACATAAACTTAGGGTAAATAGATTTTGTTTTCATTTTTAATGTATTATTGAACTCTACGTGAACTACCGAAAAGAATTCCTCATAAAATTGATTTGCATTTTCAATTATATGGCCCGGAATGCCTAAATTACTAATTAAGTTATTATTAAATTTATTCAAATTGCTGGGCGTTATTTGTCTAGAGTTTATCTGGATTTTTTGTAATGGTGTGTAGGACTCGAAAACAACGGTTTGCCCACTGTGATCAGAAGGGAGGTAATTTACAATTGATTTATCTAAGTAGTCGCAACAACAAAAAACATTATCAATACATGTAGCAGTATTCGTAGTAATTCGGGTTGGTTCCGAAAACACGTTTAACAAATTAAATGATTTAAAAAGGTGTAATAATCTACTAGTATTAGAATTTTTGTCTAAAATATTAATATTAAAGTCACCACAGATAACCAGAGATTTTTTACCTGTTGCAAGTTTTGCTAAAGCATCTTCCATTACTGACTCAAATAAGGAGTAGTTTTGATAATTTGGGGGTCTGTATACGCACACTATTATATGCTTATCCAGCTCAACACAAGACAGTTCAATATTATGCTCAACCGATAGATCAACAATATCGCTTCGACACTTAAATTTAATACAATTTTTAACTAAGATTAATGAACCCCCACGCATTTTCGATTTTCGGTTAAAGCAACTGCCCACACTGTAATTTTCGTAATTAATTAGCATTTCATAGTCTCTTAACCAGTGTTCAGTGAAACAAACAATTTCAAACTTTGTTTTTTCTAAAAATAATTCAATCTCTAATTGCTTTGAAGAGAAACCTTGAATGTTTTGATGGAATAATTGCAAGGAATTCTGCTTAGCCCCTTTTTTACATTTAGCTATTTGATAGCGAGAAGGTATAGTGCTACTGGTATCTTCTTTTGTCTTATTAACTAGTTTAAATGAACATCCGGAGTGAGCCCCAAGACTCCTGTGCCACTAGATAACAAGCTCCTATCACTAATACACCCTAATTGAGAATTTTCCATGCTCACACATGGAACCTCCTCAGCATAAAAATTGTAAACAGAAAAAAAATCTATATTAGTATGATTACTAATAGTCGCAGTGTTAATAATACAACTAAACTTAGACATACTACTTATGTCTGTGTGAATATTATAAGCTAATAGCCTAGCTATTTTGTGTCTACATCCAATAGGTAGATACACATTACCCCGTGTCGACCTAAGTTTACCTAGAAAAGTGTTAGTGTCCAAATAAATAAGTTTGTCACTATAGTGACCTACTAAAAAGTGCAAATGTTTATTTAACATGTGTATATAATTGTTCTTTCTATCACTTAAATTTTCAAAATATGGAAAAGCACATAATATTATTCTACGACAATTCAACTTTAACAACTCAGTAACACTGTCTGTGATGTCTTCCTTTTTAATTTTTGAACTATTTCCCACAAATATAGTTATATCAGTATTAATATTATAAACATTTCTAGTTACCGTTGCCATGATCTGTTTGTATGTTGACCCTGGCATGCAATGATTTTGATTGGAACAACTCAGGTTATTACTAACTAATTTACCTACACCTCTGCCTATACTATCTGAAAACATTATTGAGAATAAACAATCATGACTGTTATTCATCTCTGGCTGTACCACTTGTAAATAATCGTGTAATTTCGTTAATTGGCGAGATGACACGCAACACCGAGAAAAGTGGAAGCAATGGGGGAGGCCTATGCCCAGTATTGGGACATTCAAGGCTAAGATAAAACAATATAAGTTTAAAAAGCATGAAATAAATATTAAATTAAAAATTTAAAAAACCCCCGACACAAAAAACCTCTAAAAACCAAAAATAAAATAATCTAAGCGTCTTAGCGTCGGGGGACCGCTAAGTAGACAGCTTAGTAGAAGCACATAACAAAGCGAACCCCCGACGCTAAGACGCTTGGATTATTTTATTTTTGGTTTTTTAGAGGTTTTTTGTGTCGGGGGTTTTTAAAGTTTTTGTGTAATAAGCCTTGATGCAATTGGATTAAGTATCATCTTTGAATAAACATGTAAATATGAAGTAAATCGGCTTTTCTTTTGATAAAAAATATATAAAAGGTAAGATTTGGTTATTTGCTTGGACAATTATTGCGACATACCTCGACGTTGGAGGTCATCAAAAACAGCTAGCGAAATTCATGATAAAAAAAAAACAAAACATCGAGTGATAGATAGTGAAGATATCGAAGTTAAATACTCGTACCTATACGACCTAGGATTTTTCATTTGTTTATCCTACTGCAGTGCGGAACAAACAATGTAAGTTAAAGAGCTTTAATATGTACCTACTAGTATACTAAGGTATTTATTACTATTTGTTAGACACCGCAATTACTAAGTTCGACGAACGGTTCGAACTTTTGAATGAAAATAATGTAATTTTTTAATTTCTTCAAAAATTGAAACACTGGAAAGATTTGGACTCTGATACAAAAAACACATTGCTCTAATTTAGAAAATAAACTTTGCCATGCTGGCTCTTCAGATGTGGAACAGTTCGAGCTCTATAATGAAATCGAATTATTACCGATGTTTATTGATGATTCCACTACGCCGTTTTGATATTTTAAATTACTTGTTTACGAATAAATTAATTTCAGTGTTCCCAAATCTGTCCACAGCACTGAGGATATACCTGACACTTCCAGTCACGGTCGCACATAGCGAAAGGTCATTTTCTAAACTAAAAATAATTAAAAACTACCTTAGATCAACATTGTCGCAAAGTAGATTGACAAATTTATCATTAATAAGTATTGAACATGAAATCAAAATTGAAGTTAGTGACATTGTTAAAGATTTCGCTAATGCAAAAGCTCGCAAAGTAACTTTTTTGTGAATACATTTGTGTGTACGAGCGTCCTGTTTATTATGTAACTATAATAGTTTTTCAATTAAATATTTTTGTAAGAACTAGAAAGTTGTGATTTTTTTATTCTTATTTATTTATTTATTTATTTATCAAACAATTTTTATACAAACTTTCATTTAAAAACTAAGCCCCACAAAACTGTTTTCACAGTTTGTCTGTAGGAACGGAACGATATTAAAAAATAAAATAAAAATAAACAATGTTAAACTAATATTACTCAATCAACAAATCTTAGAAACTACTTATTATACCCTCTCCCAGCAATCTGCAAACTTATAACCCCTTCCTTCCTAAAAAAAACTTTTTGCTTCCCGACATCATTTAAAATTGCACCATTTGCATCCGCAATTTCCGTTAGAAAATATAACTGTTAGTATTCCATTTTGACCCCGCTCCTACTAGACTAGAGGGCGCCAGAGTACTGGTTGCACACGGGCGCCACAAGGGCTAGAGACGCCTCTGCTGGCAGATACTCTACTGAAGTATCTGTCAAAGTTTAGAAGAACCTCCTGATAAGCAAGGGCAATATAATCTACCAGAAGAGATGACAAATCCTGAACAGGGACCAGAGGCAGTGGTTTAAATTCAAATAAGTTATAAGTCAATCCAAAGATTGTCTGGAAGATTATCACTACAGCGCGAGCGATAAGACCGCCATTGTCACCATAGAAATACCAATACTGTAAAACAGTTGTGTATCAATTTTGGTATACAATAAAGTAAGTAAGGTATATTCTATTCTATTTTAAGTTTATTTAGTACTGATCCAAATAATTTGAATGTTCAATGGAGCATCAAAACACCATCTCACATGAAATTTTCACCTGATACTGGCTAGAAATCCGATCGCAGATAAATGGACAACACAAAGCTGTACTTACTGGTTGGTGGTGGTGGAGGTGGGTAACCATATCCACCGTTGCCGTTGCAGCCAGCCTTGGGAACGGTGGTCATCCCGCTCTGAAACACAACACCATTAAAAGTCAGTAAGCTGTGATGTTGCCGTGTTGTCTGACAGGGGAGAATGAAAAACAAAAACGTGTTGCATCGACCCCAAGTAGAATGGAATAAGGGCTGGAAGATGATGATGAAGCTGTTACTAAGAGTATATAACTACTATAAATGGAGGTTTGAAAGTGGCGCCTGTTGCAAAAAAGGTGAAAAGGAGTCTTCTGTCTAGGCTTAGACATGTGATAAGCAGGGATGAATCGCATGTGATTATGGGCGTAATAAAAATATTAATGAACGGAGACAGATATGTGTGTTGCTAGAGAGTTTGTGCCATCACTTTAAACAGGTGGTGGCTGGGTAAGACATGGAGATGATCAAACTAACCTGAACAAATCTCTTTTAATTGGTATATAGGTATTTTCTTTTTCTAAGGTCTCATTGATTAGGTAGTCCGCTGTTTTTAGATAACTACTGATTAAATGCATTTCAAAAGAGGTCGTCTAGTGATTATTTTACATTTAACCTACTTTTGAATAATTCAAGTTGTACTTACCACCGCAGCGAAGGCAATACCCATGATGGCCAAGAGTACTCCAAAAAACTTCATGTTTCAGCAAGTGATCACGAACTGACGAACTAGCAAGTACCCTCAGTTTATATACCATAAGAGAGCTATATGAAACGGTCCACTTGTCACAATTGTGCTTCCGGCGAAAAAAAAATGTTATTCTGTGATTTGCACGCGACGATGCGACAAAATTATAGAGATTAGCTAATTTTTTGGATAGTGATGGCGTTGTTTCGGTGTATGTATGTCTGTCAAGGTGAGCGCGCTCGAGGCAGAGCACCAGCAAGATGAGCGGCGCGATCAAGTCGGTATGAACAGTTTTGTCGCACAAGCGTTAATCGCGCTTCCTTTTGTCGACCTCACGTAAAAAGTCCGCATACTGCAGAAGACCGCCTAGCTTGGAAACGCTTCGTTATGTGGTGGCGGTCGTTAGCATTGAAGTGACTATGATGAAAAAGAAGACATCGTCTGCCTAGCCTTTTCCAACTATGTAAGGGTCGGCTTTCAGTTTTTAAATAGTTAAATCGTCAAGTATTGGACCACCCTAACCATCCATTACATACTAGACTAGAACCTCTCTGGGCGTCGTAAAACACGTACCGGCTGTCTGTTCGGGTAATCAGTAACCGTAAATCTGGAAACCAATTTCATGGGGATCTTGTTATTTAATAACTTGACTGTAGTGGTCAGATAGGCTGTCACTCTATGTTAAACGCTGGTATTCAGTTGCATCCGCTTGCATTGGAAGCCTAACCAAAAGGCAGAGCAGAAGATAAACTGTTAAAAAGTGGTAGTGTTTGTGATTTAAACGGTGTTGACCATTTTATTTGATCCCTTCTAAAAGATAATAGCAAACGCAATAAAACCCAGGAGAAATTGCAAACTTAAACTAGTCAGAACTCCGCACAATTTTGAACTAGAAACTATGTATAATAATCCTTGTTATAAAAATTTTGAGGCAAATTAAATAGTTTCTACCGTGAAAACAGTAAATTACCAATTCATCAACAATTTTGCTATTCAGTTTTCAGTTGTGTATACTGTGCTAAAGGGGGGCTCGTGATTCTATACTTACTAATAGTTGCAGGGATCAGTCGGTAGATGGATGGGTGTCCATCGATTACACATCGAGCCCCTCGCGTGGGTTGGCTCGACTGTACTTCGTAGATATTGACAGTGGTTTCGGATAGTCAAAAGCTCGAAAGTCTGACACCCAATTTACCGAGACCAGACTCAATAAATGCGTTGTGGCGGTCAGATAAGCCGTAGCTCCATGTAAAATACTAGTATTCAGCTGCACCCGGTAAGTCTGGAAGCCAACTCCAATATAATGGGTGTAGAAATACCATAGATATACTGTTTTTGTTTATAATATTTCTTTAAAAAATACCCTAATCGAAGCCGAAAGGCACTTGTTCTCCCCGGAATTGCGTTTTTTTTTGTTCTGGACCATGCCCTGGAGTTACGGAGGAGATATTGGGGGTCAAAGTTCCGACTTTTACCTTCAATAACTTTACTTTAACCTTTTAACGCACACCCTAACTATTACCTAATAACCTATTTAGAAGATTCAATATTCAAATAAAAATCGATGAGATAACGACCTTGAAGTGACTGACCAGTTAACTGGCCACTTCATATGAGCCGTCCTATACATGGCTAAATACCTTCGAGATCCCCGTACTGTTAAATGCATCCATCAGCACAATGTGTTGAGTCATTAGTGTCCTACCTGAAACATGATTTTGATTGGGGTGTCCCAAAAAGAATATTTTTTGCGCTACTTAGTTTTGATGTACAGAATGCTTGGTTGACGGCTTCGTGAAGAGTCTTTTTACACCTTGTAGTTCAAGAAAGGTTATGAAGATGAGGAGATGGCCTTACTACTGTGTCTTAATTAACCGACTTCTAAAAAAGGAGTAGGTTCTCAATTCGGATGTTTGTATTTTTTTTTTATGTTTGTTCGGGCATAACTCCGTCGCTTGCCAACTGATTTGAAAAATTCTTCTTTTGTTGGAAAGAGTATACTTCCCAAATGGTCCCATAGTCACCAAGTCGGGATCTGATGATGAAATCTTGGCGAAATCGAGGGAACTCTTCAAATTTTATAGGAAAACGTACAGCGATTTTAGTATTTTCTACAACAAGTGAAGCATTTGCGTTCATTAAAAACCATTCTACCATCACATCTGATGATGAATCCAAGAGACAGGCTTCGGAACTCCACAATAAGGCAATTATCTTAGCTGTCTTTGCGCTTGTTGGAATTGTAACGATATGCACTTTCCAGGTGTACAAATAATAATAAAAAAAAACTGACTTCCATAAAACACTAAAAAGTGGCAAATAATTTTAGTTTCGGCAGTCGGTGACTTGTTTGTTTCATTTCCTTTTTTTTTTTTTTCTGAATTGATTACAGTTTTATTCATAATTGCTCTATTTTTATTAATATTACATATGTACATTATTTACAGACTTCAAATAAATATAAAATAAAAATAAAATATGTACAAGTATCAAAATTACAGGGCGTCAAAAAAGCCTTCTGGGCACTTTTCCTGTCGACAGCGATGTGCTGTCGACAGGAAAAGTGCCCAGAAGGCTGGCCGCATTGCCACGTTGGATGGCAATGCTGATTCTTTGACCAAAAAAGGGGCCAGCCCTCTGGTCCCGTGAAGCGTCGACCAACCGCTTGGCGATATCCCGAAACAGAAGATGGGCGCTCGGGCCCCATGGCCCTAGTGTTTCAACCCCAAACGGCTCAAATACATAATTACCAATTAAATTATTGTATTGGCGCCGTTTAAGGTTTTCAGCACCTGCAGCAGCCGCACCAGCGCAGCTCACCGTGCTAGGAAGATGGGATGGCGCAAGGGTGTCGACGCAAGTCGCATCCCACACCAAAGGCCTACCCAACTTCCATGGCATTATGGTCATACCATCTGGTCTCTTCCCATCGACACGTGCCAAGCCTTTGGGTTCTAAGACAGCTGGCACCCCGGCGGTGGCAAGAGCACGACGAATGAGATCATTAATGCTAGCGTGCCGCGCTATCTGACCTGCGCTCTTACTGCAGGAAAGGCCATGGTGTCCGAGGCCGTCGACTGCTTCACCACATCGACAGCGATGTGGAGCCCCGCTAGGAGCGCCCAATCGCAGACATGTAGCGAGCCGGAATGTTGTGTCACCTAGCATAGTGCCTATGTTAGGTGATGGTAGTGCCTGAAGCCAGAGACCCGACGCCCACTCACCCACAACCAGCAGGCGGGCACGCTCAGCAGTATTGGTAGACGTATTAATAAGGTTATTCCGTACCAACCTGCAGAGCGGCTCATCCCACTGACTCTGGGAGAATGGGTTCTCGGGCCGATCCGTGTCCGGGCAAGCCACTTTCCAGGCGTCCTCTGCGTCCGTCAAGCACGGCACTTCGGAATCAACCAGGGCGAGAGTTAAAATCTTCCTGGTTAGCTTTTCAGTGCTGTGGACAGAAGACAGGAACGCCGGTAAACTTATACTAGAAATTTTGCGGACGCCGAGGCCACCAAAACGAATTGGTAGGGTGGCTTGCAGCCACGCTCGGTCGTCCAAGGCCACATTAAGAATGTTAATGTGTTGCGTATAATTTGATCAATTTTGTCCAAAAGTTCTGGTTTCGTCCAAAGAGAAGAAGAACGAAGAACATACATAAAATTTGGACCAAAACAACAATATCTGATAAGGGTGAAAGCCGAATGTAAATTAATTTTGGAGAGTCTATCCGAAATATCAATAAAATGTTTGATTTTGTCTTCGATGAAAGATGAAAAACTTTCTTCTAAAACAGGGGAACCTAGGAGGTGCAGGGAACTTTTTTCTAAAATTTGGGCTATTGCATTAAATTTATCTATAGTTGATTGTCTGTCAGTCACGTCAGAGAGGTAAATTTCGCACTTTGAGGGGTTAAGGTCCAGGCCAATAGATTTAAATTTCTGTTTGAGGAGTTGTAGGTCATGCAAAACGGTGTCAACATCACCTCCTAGGGTTCCATCATCTAAATACCATACGTTCAATTTTGAGTTTAGTTGTTCGATTATGGGATAAATAGCCAAACTGAAAATGACAGGCCCGAGAGGGTCACCTTGTTGGCAACCAACTGCAGATTCCAAATCATTTTCCTTGTATAATAATTTTGATGGATGCCTATAACATTGCCAGATAAAACCATAAATTTTGGGTAGATTTTTTTTAACTTCAGCCAACAAAGTGTCCCTATTTACGGAGTTGAATGCATTTTTGACGTCAACCTTGAGAATGACCTCACCTTTTTTTGCGTTGATAAAAGACGATAAGGCATGTACGGCAGCCTCACAGCCCCCTCTGGAACCAAAACCAAGTTGAAGGGGCTGGAATTTAGTTGCAAGCGATTCGCTGTATAGCTTGCAACAAATTTTGGCTGCCATACGCCTGTAGGTGCAACCCACGGCAATGGGACGAATGCCGCCGTCCTTCTTGCGCAGGGCACATAGGTTAGCCCCATACAAGACATCGACGACGGCATCGTTTACACCACCGGAGAGCATTAAGTTGATCAGAACCGTAAGCTCCTTCAAGAGCGACTCACCAGCTTCCCCGGCGCCTGAGCTCAACAGATCTTTCAAATGTTGTGGAGTCAGACCGTCGAGGCCGCCGGCAGAACCACTCCGGAAAGAGCCCACGGCTGCGATCAACTGCGGGGCTGTAATTTGGATAAAAGGTGAATCCTGAAGGGGGTTGGGGTGGGCCGGTGTGTCGGGAAAGGTGAGACCATCCGCAGGCGCTGGATGTTTGCTCTCCAGAGCTGAAAGAGTCTCTGGAGAGTAAGGCGCCACCACATCACTGCTGAACAGTATTCTGGCCGCCCCCCTAATGTCACCCTCACTTAGCTTGGATTCCACATGAGCACAAATGCCTTTCTGTGAATGGTTATTGAAAAAAGGTAATTTAGAATCTAAAATAAGGGCCGAATTGTTTGTTTCGGGAGGTTCCTGCACCGAATCGGGCGGGAGGAAACGCCCGGGTGTTACCATTGCGAGGATCGGCCGGAGGACACGGTGGAGCACACCGTGGAGCTCTGCCCCGCTTGGGCTGAGCACCGCCGTGTCCTCGTAGCGGCGATTGGCGGCGGCGACCTCTCGCGTCCGGCCCTGGTTCAATCCATGGTCCGGAGCGAGAGGGAATGGGATGCCGTCGCCTCCTTCTGCGAAGCAGTCATGCTAGCGAAGGAGGTGGCGGAACGTGACAGGGAGAGAACCTCACGTCCCAGCCGCCGCGGGAGACGCCCCGGGCGTCGGGGGGCAACCAGTGGCCCCCGGCCACCGTACTGCCCTCCTTATTGCAAACGCAGTACTTGCAAAATGGCGGTTTGGAGATAAACGCGCAAAACATATTTTTTGATATCTAGACAACAAGACTATGTTATATAACTTTTGAATTGTACCTAAAAAACAAGAAAAAAAACAAGCTTTCTGTTGACATATTTTTTTCTTTATTTAACTGTCTTATATGGACAAAAAGCGCAGTACTGCATTTTAATCTACCATCTCGGCTGGTGTGCATTACAGTATAACTAAGGCCAAATGCAGTATTCGTGTTCATTACTGCAAAATCATCTAGCACGTGTTCAATACTGCGTTTTTAGTTAGCAATCATGTCCTATTCTCATGCCCGGTACTAGTTTAAAGTTTGGTAAGCTTCTGTAAAAATAATTTCAATAGATTAGAAAAAAGGTTTTTTATTAAAATATATAAATATTAATAATAATATTGGCACTTGATTTTGTAAAACCATGTATAATTATACAAGGTTTCACAAAATCAAGTGCCAATATTTTCAGTGATTAACTTACATAAGATATTAAACAACTTTTCCAAAAAAAAAAAAAAGCCGAAGAAAACTTGTTCAATTTTACCATATTCATGAAAGGGTTTCATATTTTTGGCCCGCATATTCTTTGTGTTCTCACTTATACATTAAAATTACTCAAAAAGCAGAATGGGTTCTGAAGTAAGACATCTGCCCTAAGGTCTAACAGCCATAGGTAAGATTTTTGCAAAACATAATTCAAAACAGCTTTTCAAGGACAACCTTGCTACTAACACGAGTTTTGGCAATTCGCAGTACGTTCGGAGTTATTGACCTAAATTGATGACAAGCAAACGTTAGCCATAAGATAATTATACACTATTGAATAGAGCTTTTTAATTAAAACTTTTACTAGGTACTAGGACCAGTTATACTAATTCGTAGTCTGTTCGGAATTATTGGCCTTACTATGTGACTCATAATTCATAAAGCAACGAAGTTAGGATTTTTTTGGGTGACTAGTTAAAGTTTTTACCAATGGTGTATCATTGGAGAAAACTTTAACTACTTACTAATACAACTTTTGCTTTCTCACGGTCTGTTCGGAGTTATTGACCTAAGTAGGTGACAAGTTGGACACCAAACTTAAGATTTTATTTGCAACCAATTAAGATTTTCCCAACCACTAGCTATAAGATATACAATATAGAATAGAGCTTTTTAACGTGAACCTTTGCTTCTAGCACCTCTTTAACTAATTCGTAGTCTGTTCGGAATTATTATCCTAAATACATTAAGGACCGAAGCGAAGTTAAGATTGTTAGGGTGACCAATAGCAATACAATTACACCATTCGAAAGTGCTTTTCAATGAGAACACAACTACTAATACAACTTTTGCTAATTCGTAGTCTGCTGGGTTTTATTGATCTAACTAAGTATTTGATCGGGCACCAAAAAGTAGCTCTTCTCTGACTCTGAATGAGAAATGTTGTCAAAGCAAGATAAAATCTTCTTGAAGAGATCGATCCATTAATTACATCTTAACGCTATTGGGCGTTGGGGCAGAATTAACGATATGTCCAACATACTTTTAAAAGGATTGGCGTAGTGGCTGAGCCCCACACTCGTTCAGTCCGTGGATGACGTCGACGCACTGATGTGCTAGCACTAAACGCGGCACTGTACTTTGCGGCTTCGGTGTATGAGTAGCTCTTTGTTTCCCTCGCTACTCTCAAACGCAGCACTGTAGAATACTGCGTTAAGTTTTGGAGGCGCAAGAGTAGCTCTTTATAATACTCGCTACACTCAAACGCAGCACTGTAGAATACTGCGTTTAGTTTTAGTTAGTGTTGGTTGCAAAAAACTTATATGCTAAATGAAATTGCAGTAAACGTAGCAAGTACTGCACAACCTTGTAGCACATGTTGCATGCTGCATATATTGTTAGCAAAAGCAATATTTTTGTGCAAGTACTGTGTTTCTCGTTACATAAAAAAGATGTTTATAGTAAAAAAAAATATGTAAATTATTTTTTTATGTATAGATTAGCCCCTTGAGGTGTCATTTTTGCAAAAAAGTGAAAATCCCAAAAATGTCGATTACTGCAAGTGCAATTAGCAGGGCAGCGTAGGCGCGAGCCTGTGGACGGTGAGTAATGGGCTAGCTCACCGTCCGTCCGTCTCATGACGACAGGCCGTGTCGACGGCGCGTACATGTTCCACGCGCGCCTCAAGGAGATGTCAGCAAACCAGAAGGGGTCCGAAAGGGCCGATGCCTGCCAGGGCTGCGGGTTGTTCGAAAGAGATACCGCGGCCCTGGAACACAAAGGGCGAAGAAGGAACATGGGTGGGTTTTAGTCAGTACAAGTCTGACACTCCCTCCCGCTCCGCCCAGAGCGGGAGAAGTCATATGATGATTTCCCATCCGGAAAAAAAAAAAACAAAAAAAAAAAAATTGTGTTGTTAATGATTTTTGAGTAGCAAAATTTTTTTGGACATGCAGAATCCTGTAAGGGAAGGTGAGTAATTGCTCCCAAGCATGTTGTGAGTTCTCCTGGGTCGCGAGACGGACACATCGCGCTAAACTCTCTTTTTAGGACCGGGGTGGAATTTTTGAATTTGGATAATGTTTTACACAAAGTTTGTTCTGAAGGTGTCTAAAAAATAAATTTAAAAAATTAAAAAAAAAAAAAATCCGGAAGAAATCTACGTAAACTAAAATACTATTCGTAAATAATAAAGTGAAATAAAATCTTTAAATTTATAAATACCTAGTGGGCAATTTCACCAGCCGACCGGAACGAGTGGCGTGCATGCTAGTGGGCAGCTGCTGTGCAGGTTCAGTGGTTGGCACATCCCTATGACGAACCTCTAATGGGAAGAGGCGCTGTAGAGGTCTGATTAATTCACCTCTTGCGGTTCTAACCCGCGCTACACGTCTATGACCATCCACCCCTTGCATCGTCTCAAGAGCAATACCTAATGGCCATTTAACCCTCTTAACATCATCAGACCCTATCAAAACTATGTCCCCGATTTCAACTGGATTATTATTAGCCGTTGATTTCTGAGTAAGTAGAGCCAGGTATTCGCTGCGAAAACGCTTCTTCAGATCGCCACATAGGCTTTTAATATAACGCAAACGTCCAGTCAAGAGCTGACCATCAATATGACCCATATCTAGGACATCTTTCCCTTCTTTTCCTACATGTAAAAACATTGAAGGAGTCAAAGGAGCTAAATTTTCCGTAGTGTCGGCTATATAGGTTAGCGGCCGAGAATTAATCATCGCTTCGGTTTCACACAACACAGTCAACAGTTCATTATATTTAAGTACTGCCTTACCTTGGTAAGGCAGTACTTACAGCAGAAGGGTGCTTGCACCCTTCTTAGCATCTCTTTAACCGTCCGTACCATCCTTTCCCAGAATCCTCCCCACCATGGCGCTGACGGAGGTATAAAGCGCCATTCAATCCTTTGCGTTGATGTCTCCTGTGCTATTTCATTCCATTTGATGTTCTTAAGTATTGAACTTGCTCCGCGAAAATTCGTTCCATTATCTGTATATATTATCCTTACGAAACTTCGTCTCGTCACAAACCTGCGGAACGTTAACATAAAGTCTTCTGTAGATAATGAAGAACACAAGTCTAAATGGACTGCACGGTATGTAGCGCATGTGAATAAAACGATCCAGCACTTTTCTCCTGTCTTTAAATACAGTGGACCAGCCAAGTCTATACCGGTTGCCTCAAATGGACTGCCACATTGTATCCTGTCTGCAGGTAACGGTGCGGGGGGTACTGTACAACTCTTGCTGCTGAGACGCTTGCAAACGACACATTGCCGCACTACCTTTTTGGCAAGACGACGAATGCTTATAATCCAATATCTTTCACGAAGTTTACTAATTAACGTTTGTGATCCCGCATGAAGGTATTTTACGTGAAAATATTGTACAATTCTCTCAACAATAACATTATCACTTGACAGTAATATAGGTGACATGAAACCGTCGCTGTCGTTGCTCATTGTTAAACGAGTCTTAACACAAACGAGTCCTTTATCGTTTAAAAAGGTTTGTAGCTTCTTATTGTTTTTAGAAAAATCAAATAAAAACTCTCTTTGAAGTACAGCGAGTAAGTAATTTTCAGTTGCTGTGTACTCCTCTGCTGATAAGTTTCCTGCTCTTCTGTATTCTTTCTTCAAACTTAATTACGAACTTCAACTATTATAGTATTAACTTCACAGTTATTACGGAACCTTAAGCACCAGCCGACCATTCTTACTATCTTCGAATATTTCCCAAAATAAAGGAGGGTTTTAGAAAACTCTTTTGTGTTCACTACACACAAACACGACTTCTTCACCTCTCTTAAAACCTCTTTTTCATCCGGAGTTACTTCTACATGAGGCCATTCTGATTCAGATTTCTTTAGCCACTCGGGACCTTCCCACCATTTGCTTTTAAAAAGGATTTCTGCATTGCAGCCTCGTGATGGCAAATCAGCAGGGTTACACTCTCCTGGAACATGACGCCATTCGTGCAAAACTGATTTATTAAGTATCTCCTGAACCCTATTATTTACAAATACATTCAAGTTCACCTTTCTATTAAGCCATGCTAGCACTATAGACGAATCGGTCCAGTAGAATACCGGACAGTTTAAGTTCAGGTCCCGTCTTATATCAGCGGCTACTCTAGCAGCTAGTAAAGCGGCTAGTAGCGCCAGCCTTGGCATCGTGACAGCTTTACTTGGACTCACTCTTGACTTAGCTGTCAACAACTGAACTGTGACCTCGCTATTAAACTCAGACCGTAAAAATATACAAAATGAATAGGCAGCCAAACTTGCATCGCAAAAAACATGACTGTATGGTATTGTG
Organism: Cerastis leucographa; assembly: GCA_963082945.1. NCBI lineage: Eukaryota > Metazoa > Arthropoda > Insecta > Lepidoptera > Noctuidae > Cerastis > Cerastis leucographa. Next base: position 1,118,535 of record OY720365.1, read on the forward strand.
ACTATCGTGTAAATAGTATTTACTAATGCGCCGTGGAACTCTGCATGCCTCCATGTGCGGAATCTGTTGTAACCAATCTTTTGATGTTTTGACTAAATCTTCAGATAAAGTTTCATCCCAACCAATATTACATATCCAACATTTTTGTATGATAACTTTAGGCACTATAGTCACCGGTGAAAGAAAACCAATTGGGTCAAAGACGCTTTGCGCTACAGATAACAGATATCGCTTTGTAATATTTTTGTCCGTATTGTGTTTAGTTAGTAGAGAAGTTTTGCAATAAAGTGTATCATCTCTTGGGTTCCATTTGAGTCCTAATACTGAAGTGGTAACGACCTTTTCATCCGTAATGACTGGACCTGTCACCCAGCATCGAAGTTCGAAGTTGCCTTCAAGCATGATTCTTTTAGATTCACGTATAAAACGATGCATATCCTCCAGACTGTTTACACTATTTACACAATTATCTACATAGTATGACGTTCTTAACATCTCGGCAGTCTCCAAATTGTACTTTTTTAAATGTTTCAGTATTGTAGCTGCCAGTAAGAAAGGGCTTTTTTTTTTGAAAGGGGTTTTTTTTTTTGTAAAAAAGTTTTTATTTTAGCCTTTTCAGTTGTGGTATCTCACTTTAATCCTAGTCAAGTATAATTTTTACATTGTAACTAGACACCAGCACATCGTCCATACATACGACAAAGGACAAAATGCATAATAAAGAGGATGACTCAAAAAGTACCTAAGCAAAGATAATAAAATTCATATGGCTCCACCGGGCAAGCTTCTCTACCAAATGAATGAAAAATCATCTAAATCGGTCCAGTAATCACGGAGAAATCGGTGTACATACGTGAAAAATTTGGTGTCACCTTGTTTCGCAGACAGAAATTTGACAGAATTTCGTTTCCCAGAAAATGTTTCACATAATATTTAGTCCCCGTATTTTTATTTCGAATATTTTTGTTTCGACTACTATTTACTTGAATGAAAAATATTTTACAGAAACACAATTCAAAGAATTTTACCATCACATTTTTTTATTTGACCAACTCATCAAACAGCAGAATTATTTTTCAACGAATATTGTTTGTTCGATGTATGTTTCCATGGTATTTTATTTCAACGAAATTATTAACCTTTAATTAAAATATTGTCTTTAAAAGTCAATATGTTGTACTACTAAAGTTAGTGACAAAAACGAATGGCTGCAAAACAGACTCCACGTAGTCTTGTTTGCCCTACCCCTAGAGTGTAATTTAAGCCCGCGTAGGCGCGGAGGGATGAGGCGGCCCGCGAGTTGAGGAGCAGGTGGTTTCTAATGATCGCCGCCGCGGCTGAGGCTGGCCGGCTTGCCGGCCAGCAAGCCGAAGCTGCAGTGGTGAGCGTTAATACCATCTGCGACGATAAACTTGCGTGGGGCCGCCGGAGCCCCGCAGCGCCGGAGCCGTGACAGAAACCTTGCCTGTTGCATGTTACATGCTTGCATGCTGTAAGTTGCATGCTGCATGCAACAGGCATGGACACCATTAGTGAGAATAACAAGATTGTTTTCCTGCTTGACAATAATTTACCCGCATATTATTTTTGTGAACCCGGTGTTGTAATTTTGTAGGAGGGTATGCATTTTTCAAAGGATTGAATTTTAGAAACTGTCAGTCGATTAAAATGTTATTCTTCGTAATAAGTTTTATGTGAAACAAACAATATGTGGAAAAATAATATTTGATTTGTTATTCTATGATATGAATATTCTAACATTAAACTTTATTTGAAACAAAAATCGATGATTTAAATTTCTTCAAAGTAAGTATTCTGCGTATTGATTATTCTATGAAATGATAATATGAGAAACAATTTATGTGAAACAAAATTCGATTAAACAATTAGCGATGAAACAACGCACAACCGAAAAATTTACATATAACAAAATTTTTAATTAAATGAAAACTATATGGCCAAACTATATTATTTTTTTATGGGATCAAATGGCAGGTATTCCACATCAAACTAAAGAAGAATCACGCAAATCAGATCATAAATCTCAGCGTAATCGGTGTATACACCTGGAAAGTGCATACCGTTACAATTCCAACAAGCCCAAACACAGCTAACATTCATTGCCTTGCTATGGAGTTCCGAAGCCTGTCTCTTGGATTCATCATCAGATCTGATGGTAGAATGGTTCTTATTGGTCGCAAATGCTTCACTTGTTGTAGAAAATACCAAAACCACTACGTTTTCCTATAAAATTTGAAGAGTTCCCTCGATTTCGCCAAGATTCCATCATCAGATCCCGACTTGGTGACTATGGGACCATTTGGGAAGTATACCCTTTCCAAAAAAAAAAAAGAATTTTCCAAATCGGTTGGCAAGCGACGGAGTAAAGCGCGAACAAACATAAAAAAAAAAAAAAAAATACAAACATCCGAATTGAGAACCTCCTCCTTTTTCAGAAGTCGGTTAAAAATAAAAATAAACTTTTTTTTTCATCCGGCTTCTATAAAGAGGAGGTTATCAATTCGATTAGTATTTTTTTTATTATGTATGTACACCGATTACGCTGAGATTTATGATCCGATTTAGCGTGATTCTTCTTTAGTTTGATGCGAAATAGTTGCCATTTGGTCCCATAAAAATTTAATATAGTTTGGCCATGAAGTTTTCATTTTATTAACATTTTTTTTATGTAAATATTTCACGTATATGCATCTATTTCTCCGTGATTACTGGACCGATTTTGATGATTCTTAATTCATTTGGTAGAGAAAGCTTGCCAGGTGGGCCCATATGAATTTATTATCTTTCCTTAGGTTCTTTTTGAGTTATCCTCTTTATTATGCATTTAGTCCTTTGTCGTATGTTATGGACGATGTGCTGGTGTCTAGTTACAATGTAAAAATGATACTTAACTAGGATTTAAGTGAGATACCACTGAAAAGGCTAAAATAAAAACTGGAAGTCGGTTATTTTTTTTGTAAAAAAGTTTTTATTTTTCATCTAGTCCTATTACGATTTACTTTAATTGCCTGGTTTTATTATTATTCTGCAGCAATCATCCACACCACTCATTATTATCAAGTATGCCATTTAAACATCAGTCTATCAAAGCCAGATCTTTTGACGTGACAACGTCTTATAAATTGGTTTGCCGGGTGACACTTCAAGAAACTGCGTTACGCTCCGCTCACGTTATGCGCTCACAATGAGAGCGAGTGAGAGGCACGCGTCCCTATAGCGTTGTCACGTTCAACTATCGTCAGTAAACCGACTTTACAGACAACCAATTTTTTTTTTATAGTGCTATAGTGTACAGCACTGATGATAACATCTGTGTCAATTGTTTAAGTTAGTGTTCTTTTATTGTTTTATTTTTACTTTTGTATAGATTCTTTTTATTTACTTATTTTTTGTGAATGTGTGGACATTGTAGGCTTTGTGTTATTTTTTTTTTTTCTTTTACTACCTTCTGTAGTAAGTAACGACTTATTGTCGGGCCTACGCTATCCTCCCATACTTAAGTACTAACGCTGTAACTTCAAATTTGATTGAGTGCTGGTCATGACATAATTTTATCAATCTTCGTAGAGCATGGTGACTATTTATCTAGTCTCATTATCATCTGCCTTAGGTACCTTTTCACAACTATTTTGGGGTCAGCTTCCAGACTAACCGGATACACTTTTTCTTGAAGAGCGTCTGCCTATATTTAACTTGCTTGTGACTATCCGTAATGACAATCAAAGATCTTCCAGGACCAACGGCTTCGAATTACTTCCAGGACCAACGGCTTAACGTCTTTTCCGAAGCTCGGAGGGGTTGTAGGGGTTTTGCAATGAATGGTCACCCATATACAAATTGACCTTGCCAAACGTAGCTTAACTTTCAAAATTGGTTTATTATTATTTAACCACTAGCGACTTCCGTACTGTGTAAACCACGCATTTGCGACAAAACGGTCTTATAGTTTTCTGTTTGAGTTTAGGCACGAACCGCAATCACCGATATGCTGGTATCTCAACCGATTACTGCCTCATGTTGCCTGCTAAATCCGAAGGTTATTTTATTCACTATTTGTCACCATCAACTTGGCGATGTTGGAAATCGATATTTCGTTCGCTCTCCGACCGATAAAAAAATGAAATACAATGAGACGACGAACGTTCCTTCCTGTGCTTGTCGCTTTCGTGTGAACATGAAATGAAACTAAAATGAACAATCACTTGCGTGAAGCCTAGATAGCAGCATAACCGGTTTTTATCCGGGTAGCGCCAGTTTAACCTACTGGATGTGGTTACTCGGTACGGTTTCTAGCCGGTAAGACATGCAATTTCTGCATGCGCCGTGCGTACATCCGGCCTCAGGTTTCATTTCATCTTGTAGGTCAAAACCCACGAGATGATTATAAAGTGAAATGAAACATAAAATGGGATTAAGTTCTTTAATAATGAATAACTTGTAATATTATGTTTTAGTATATTTTGCTATCATTCGTCATATTTTAAGGCTTGCCAGTGTTCCATAGTATGATGATTTATCCGCTGCTAGTTGCATCTGTAGTAAATAAATGACAATATTATTACACACTGATTATTATGAACAATATGGTCCTCATTGTTTCAATGAACATAATTATTAAAACAATGCAATTTGTACGAATCTACAAAGCATAGTCAATGTCACATTTCGGTCCCTCTTTTTTTTGTCTTTCCAAAGATCGGTCCTCCGTGCCTCAAAAAGCACGTTAATCACTTGCACTTGTCAGTGGCCCGAAAGTCTGACACCCAGTCTTACCAAGGGGTATCGTATTACCCAATACTAATTGAATTGTGGAAGCCAGCAAGGCAGTCGCTCCAAATGAAATACAGCTACGTCCAGAAAGACTGGAAGGTGTCCCAACATAGTTGGGGGAAAGCTTGGCACCTAATAATGGTATGAAAGTATAGTTACTAGTAGTTGGTGCTGCGGTGGTGGCTGCGGTGGTGGCCGCAGTGGGTGGAGGGGGTCGAGGACCCCTGCCACCACCACCGCCGTGACAGCCGGCTGATTGCTCACCGATGTTCATGCCACTCTGGGAATAATTCAAACTTAGCTAAAATAAATGTCAAGTCACGGGGCTATAAATTGTACCTCTTTCTAACCGACTTCAAAAAAAGAGGGTTCTCAATTCGTCGGAATCTTTTTTCATTTTTTTTTTTGGTAAGTATGTTCCCAGATTGCTCGAAGACGCTTGGACCGATTTGGAAAATTCTTTTTTTGTGTGAAAGGGTGCACTTCCCAGATGGCCCCATAGTCATCAGGTCAGGATCCAGGGCTTGTTAACGTTACCAACTAACAAAATAATATCCGTTACTTAACGTTAATTCCAATGTGATACTTTATTAACTTTACCAGAATAAAACGTTATTTGATAACATTACCAGTAATTTGACGTTAAATACAATTAACCTAATATAATTTAATAATGATACTGTATCGTTAATTTAGCTAAAACCCGGTCACATTCAAGGTTGTGTGTGGGATGTGAGATGCTAAGTTGCTAACCATATACTGACTTCCTCAACCATGACCTAGCGACCCACGAAATGCGGCGTTTGCAAGGTTTGGCGCATTTAACGGTTATATAAATTGACGATAAAAATTTGCAAAAATAACGTTAATTCGTTAATAAAAAAAATTCCGTTATTTAAAGCCCTGTCAGGATCTGATGATGCGATCCTGGAGAAATTGAGGGAACTCTTTAAACTTTATAGACACACTTGTAGGTAATTTCAAAATCGAGTATTGTTTAGAAAAACGGTGCCCCATACCCGATTAATTTTACTAGAATCCGTCAATAAAGATACAGATTTATTTATATGTCACCACAATACATAATTACATTATTAGATTTCGTGAACAATACATGGCTTTTATAATACTGTGGGAGACTGGTGCCTAAGCTAGACGATAAGCCTGTATTTCAGGTCATCAGGGATGGGATGAAGTAGTGCCATCCTTTCTGACAAATATTCATCTAATTCTATTTCTAATCAGAAAAACACGGCATTACACGGATTTAATCATGAAAAACTTACTGCAATATTAAAAATTTTATTTCCATTACATGAAATTAGTTCTTGTTTAGAACCAAATCTAACACGATATTTTGCAACACTGTTTCTAAGATCCTATGATTTCTTTACAAACCTTAATCAATGGAATAACTTACCACAACAGCCAATGCAAAAGCCATGATAACCAACAATATTCCGATGAACTTCATCTTGAAACCTTGGCGTTACTCCAAGAACTGAACACTGCCGACTCATTTTATACGTAAATATAGGAAAAAAATATATTATAAGCATACAAGGTGATAATATGTTCTTCCGGTGGATTGTGTGAATTACAGTAAATATGTAAAGCGAAAAATACAATAATGACTATGTGTTTTTAATCGGATGTGCTAATGTCTCTTTTAAAGATGGCTGCCACTTTGCGGCAGATCATAAAGGACTCTGAAATAGTGACAAAAATTTTATAGCAGTATAATTATTCGGAAATACCATAGTGTTTAGGCTTACTATTGTAGGTATAATAGTTATATCATTGATGCTATAGTATCATTGTCTATTGACAGTCTTAATCCACCAACTGCTGCGAATATAAGTCTTCTCTTCTCTGCCATGTATCCTTGGACTGTGATAGTCTTTTGTAGTACCTACGAAACATTCCCTTCACGTTGTGCATACATTTGATGTTTATTACATTTTTCCTCTCAGAAACCATTCGGTTAGAGCTCTGCTCTAGAGGCCATCACCTCGTTTAAGTGCACTCCACTAAGCGTATTTTGTCATTGTAGACCTCATACGATATCTTGTATTCTAATATTATAAAGTAGAAGGGTTTGTTTGGTTGAACGCGCTAATCTCGAAAACTACTGGTACGAATTGGGGAACCCGGGAACTACTGGTAAAAATTATTTTAGTGTTGGAAAGCCCAGATAGTGTTAGTTTTATGGAGGAAGGCTACAAATATAACATTACGCTACGACCACTAAGAGAGGAGTATTAATGTGTTTTTTTTTGTTAAAACGTGGAATATGTGACGCAGGTGAAGTTGCTGAGGTCATATAGTTATAAATAAACAAGCTCACTAAAGGTCTGGTCACGGACGGTGTCACGCGCGCGCACTCCATACGTTTACTAACAGTCATTGTACTTTTATTTCTATTATATTCATTTTATACACACTGCATTTTAAGTTTAGTACTACTTAGTTCCTTCGAGCTGGATCGGTTTAAAATCAAACAACAACGATTTAAATAAAACACATTTATTCCTACATCCATCCCTAAACCAATTAATCTAACTCTAATTTCTTGAAGCTGCCTTGCATACCGAATTCCTTCTCTGCCGGGGAGGGCTTGCCTCCCGGTCGGAGGGACTCGTTCACTCGCCTCTTGTTCTCCTCTCGCACAAACGCGGAGTTCGCATGCATGCGCTTCAGTAGTTCATCTGAAAATAATGAGAATGTGTAATCAGCGGGATGATTGCGTAACATGCTTACAATGGCAATGTCATTTATTTTTAACCCCCCAAACTTCGCTCCTTTTTAGGAGCGAAGTTTCCTTTTGGAAGAACCAATTTTGATAAAATTGTTGTTGTTTAAAAGGTGTTTAGTCGAGAGTGTTCTTAGCTATGTTTCGAGAAAATCTGGTCAGTCGTTTGAAGCTTATCACCTCTTTTCTATTTGATGAAGGGATAGAAAACCACTTCCACAGTTCTAGTCGATTTTAAATTTGAAGTCTGGTCACTTGTCACCATGGGCATTGCCACATTGAGCAGACCTATGCCCAGGAGTGGGACAGTCAAGGCTAAGAAAAAATAAGAAATAAAAATTAAAAGGCTTTATAGACATTGTTTCTGTCGGGGGTTCTTTAAATGTTTAATTTTGACAATACAACAATAATTCGCGTAATTTAAATTATCAATTTTAAAACGAATGAAGCAATAGATAAGAAACCCTTTGGTTTGTGATATAAACTACAAGCCGTATGCTGTTTTTTATTTTTTTTTAGTTGTCGAAAACCATCTTTGCATTAGTGCCTTTTTAATGAGACCGGATTAAGGCACATCAGTTGCATGGCTTCAAAGTGTACAACTAACATAGGTAGGTAGGTTTTATACAGGGTGTAACGGAAAGGGTATATACATCCTTAAGGGTGTGCTACAGACCATCAAGCTGAACATGTTTCTAGGTATAAAACCTACCTACCTATGTTCGTTGTACACTTTGAAGCCATGCAACTAATGTGCCCCAATCCGGTACACACTCCGTTACACCCTGTATACGACCTGATTTTTTTATATCTCACAACTCTAGGTTATATTCTGTAGGTAAAAGTAATACTAAAACTCCTAGAATAGGTGGTCCAAAAATAAATAGTTTCGGAGATATCATCAATCATAATTTACTTAGGTCAAAAATTGTCACCAGTATGACGAATCTTTACTTTTGCGAGATTGCCAATCTTCGCATTAGTGTAGTAAAATGGTAGTAGTTTCATTGATCAATTAAAAACGAGTATGATTGAAACATAATTCACATGCCAGTTGATTCTTTGATATGGTCTCAATCATATCCTAGAGTTATGGGATATCAAAAAAAAAACAAGTTGTATAAATAGATATAGATTTCATGCAACTGAGGTGCAGGTTGTAGTAAGTCTACAAATGGGGACTATAAGCATCAGTAGCAATTATACAGTCTCAAAGACAGAGGTTTCCAAGTTTCCTTTGAAAAATCAGACCATTATAGAATAGAATAGAAAATATTTATTTCAGACTAGCACACATTAAATCATATAAGTCCGTATTATGTTAGTAGGCAGATACTTAAAGCTATGTTAGTAAAATTTAAAATAAATATTCTTTTGGACATGCATGAGCGACCAATGCCTCAGGATTTGGCTGTGAAGTGCACGCTCAGAAGTGTGTTTTGGTGCTACTTTTTACCCGGGACCGCAGGGACGCCGTTCTTTAGCGTAGCACCGCCTGGAAGCCATCCGTGCTGTGGTCGGCGAACATGCCGGAGGCACTGCACCGCCATGGGAGCCCCAACAAACCCCTGAACGCGTTGTTATACTGGACGCGCAGAGCATTGCAGGCTTTTTTAGTGTAATTGCTCCACAGGTTGCACGTGTATAACGTTTGGCAATAGCTTTTAAATAGTGTGACTTTTACATCACGTGAGCATCGCGCAAACCTGCGAGAAAGCATATTACCCCTTACCGACAATGCCCTGCGCTCCCTATCCATGTCCATATCATCATTTTGTTTCTCATTGACCCAGTGACCCAAGTACTTAAATTTGGACACTTGCTGTAGAACGGTTCCATTTAGTGTCGTCGGAGGAACAGGGTAGGTTTTAGACCCAGCCTTAAAAATTAGCAGCTTGCTCTTCTGAACATTGTACTTGAGCCCATGGGCCATTGCATACCGTTCACATATGGTCAATAGCGACCTCACGGAACTGATTGAGGGGCCCAGCAGCACCATGTCATCAGCATAGCTAATATTGTTCGTAAAAACACCATCCACTGAACAACCGACACCAGCACTGCTGAGCTCCTCAATCAGTCCATTTACATATAAATTAAATAGAGTAGGTGAAGTTAATCCCCCCTGCCTTACTCCACACTCCATCCTATATTCATCCGAGCATTCGCCTATCCACCTGACAAAATTGTTTTGGTCATCATCTTTTAAATAATTTCACAAAGAAAAACAAGGAAACATAATTCTTAGCCATGGCTAATATAGAAAACGGGTACTACTCTTAAGTCTCAAAACCAAAATAAAAAGCCTCTACTAACCTCTTAAAGTATTATGATCTTTATACTCTCCGCCAGCCTCTTTAGGCAGAGCTTTCTTCGAGATCAGCTTTTCGATTGACTCGGCTCCAACTTGGTGCGTGTGGACCATAGCCATCAGCTGCTTTGCGAGGTACGGCCTGATCAACATCAGCACCCGATCCATGAAGTAAGGCGCGCTCATGAAGTGTACGCCTTTTAGCTTGCAGAACATGCATTCCTGCACATGGAATTTTTGAGGTATTATAATGTACTTAGTTATGAATAATCCCTTTAGCATTTTTAAGGAAGAAGAATACGGAGAAGGATCAATGAGCGTCATAGAATAGGGGTGAAGACTGGGTAAAGAAAACGAAATTCTATTTTGTCCGTCAGGCAGGAAATACGATGACATTTTGATAAAACAAAAAATACGTGTTTAATATTTTTAAACACGTATTTTTTGTTTTATCAAAATGTCAAAAAATTACTTAGTTACAACTCATTAAAATTGGAGAGTGGAGGCTCACTACGTAACAAGTAGGTATAAAAATTACCTACATGTGACGTCATGCGCCATTTCAACTCAATATATCTCCGTAATTTTATGACCGGAGATATATTGAGTTGAAATGGCGCATGACGTCACGTGTAGGTAATTTTCAATAATCTACCAGACAAAGAAAAAAAAAAATGGTGATCATCCCCTGTTGATGATAGACTTGTTGCTGGTTTTGCTGAGTTGTCATGAGCAGGTAAGCTGAATCTGCTGCTCATCCACTTGACGTGATACTCTCATTTTCCAATAAACAGATAATATCAACATTTAATTCCAGTCCCCATTGAATCCACATATGAATACACCGCCTCTAACTCAGCTCTAAGCTTTAAAAGTTTACTTGCTTCGGAGACGGATAAGGCTTCAAATATTTTGGTTAAGATGATAAATACCTTAACAATAATAATATAATACCCATACAGTATGTTAGTTTAAACGAGGGACATATTCAAACCCATAATAGTACACGCTAACATGATACTAATAAAAATATAAACAAAAAAAAAACACTGATAAATAACAGACAGAACCATACCAAAATTTTCGCAAATGTCACGCAACGTGTATACACCCTTGCGCTAGCGACTTAATACTATCGCAGAACATGTGAGCGGGTCAGTGACTCTTAGGTATAATCCATTTTCCCTTCATATTTTAAACTTACCTGGCTTAGGACAGCCCAAAATATCTAGGCACTAAACAAAACATTAAAAATTCTTCTATATACGTTATAGGATTTTTACATATTTGGGACGAGAATCGAATACTGAATACCCTCCCTCAATATGTCCCTCGTTTAACCTAACATACTGTATAACATCACGCCTGTAACCCCCGAAGAGTTAGGCAGTGGTGTACCTAATACACCCAAATTTTGCCATTACTTACATTTTGGTTCATTGTAAAATAATTATGTGATGAACCTATTACCATCAACCGGGCATAAATCCAAACTTCAAGGCTGCTACTGAGAAATTCTTGATGGAAAAAGCTTATAACATTTTGCCCGACCCTGGAGTCGATCCCGCATGCTCAGCAGCCGCGCTTGCGACCATTCGACCAATGAGGCCGCCTAACCTAAGTGTAGGCAGTCTAAGTATAACTAACCTGTAAGAAATATAAGACTTTCTTCACGACCATAAGATCCAGCCTCGTGACGTGGCTCAGCGTTGCTGTGTCCATGTCAATGAGAATCACGAACCTGTCAACATCAAAACATTAGTTTTGGAGCAATAAAATATTTGTACACATTTTAAATCCTGATGGCTAGTTTCGGTATTTGTGATGAACAGACCTGCTTTTGACCTATATCTTGCCTGTAAAGCCAGATTGTTGAGGTCTGCGGTGGAACAAGCGCGCGAAGAAGGTACCTGTTTATTCTTGCTTTGAAGGCGGACGGGATAAGTAGAAGGGAACACAGGTGCTGGTAGAGAGGTCCACACTTAAGCTGTGCCCACAATAAGTGCGGAAGAGAGTTGTTGAGTACGAATTGATCGGGTATCAACCAAGTTCAGGTGGTATCCCGTAGTGCTCGTTTCTTCTTTAGAAAAAACTAGTTTGTGCCCGCGTTTTGTTCCGTAATTGTCTCACTGAATAGTACTAAAAAGGTACAAAGTATCTTATGCATCTATTCCAGACTATTATCTATCTCTGTGCCAAAGTGTCTTTCAGCCAGATCCATTCAGTAGTTTTTGCTAATAACAGACGTCCATATTCCTCATCATACATCCTCACAAATTTTAGATTCATACATCCATTTAGTAGGATTTTAATGTTGATACAAGGCTATCGCATTCACTTTATTGTTTTAAGTCTTCGAAACTACTTGTACAGGTACTTACTTGTAAGTTCTTTTCATCATGAGTTCATGAGGCATGTCAAAACATGTCTGTTGCCAGTTCAATAAACTTGTTTGTCTAAAAGACCATCCATCCATCCATCCATCCATTTATGTCCGGATCCCGGGACAATCATTAAAATTAATTAGCGTCTTATTGCTGGTTGTGTCACAGTAATAAATTAAGAGTTCTTTCCGCCTATTGTTGTTTATAAATACTCGGATCGATGACCTTGCTCTAGTTACACAATAGTGACCTTGTACAAAAGGCTACTGCTTTGGGGTTGCGCAAATTAGTCCAGTTGACCAATTCCAAATATGCATTAGGTCAACTGGACCCGCGGGTCCCACAGTTCATAAGTTGACTAAACAGCCAGGGCACGCCGCAACGCAAGGCATCGCTGAATCCTCCTCAAAATGTTCGAAAATTATGAAAGAGCATTTTGGCAATGATTTGTGTTGCGGCGCAGTCATAGCAATGGATACAGTTCAAATTCTTAATCAGCGTCCGACTGGCACGGTCCGACCGTGCTCTTAATGCAATTTTGAATTAACAAAGAACATTATTATAACAGTAGAGCTATGTGAACCAATTTTTCTATCTGCTTTTTTTCTGGCTCCAAGCAGCGTTGCTGAGCTCAGAAGGTCACACAGGCCGGTGTTTCGTTTGCCATCCAAGAACTTACCCAGGCCAGGTCCCTTCCTCATACTGCCACAAATCGAAGACCATCATGAAAGCTCTGACGGCTTCCATCAGGTTGAAGTTGCGAGGATCTGGGTCCAGAAGACGGAAGTATACCACCCGGTAGCCTTCCACCGTGGGGGTGGCTAGGGGGGCACATAATCTGGAAATATGAAACAAAGATTTTGTGTTATTATCATTCAAGATGAGAAGATAAGCTTCTTATAGAAATGAAATTAAGGCTAGCTGAAGAAGAACTTGTTTTTTTTTTACACTCTTTTTTGACATGTATAATCATTAATGCCTTTGTTCATGTATGTCATTTGCAATTTGGCGGCGAAATTGTTCACTTCTTATGTCAATTCTATTTCTTTTTTACATTTTTTGCTGGCTTTTCGTGTTTGCTGAAGCACGGAGATGTCAAATCATCAATTTTGAGATTTTGTTTAATGGAAAAAAAAATTAAAACCAATAACACTTTGCCCAATCTGGAAAAAAAACCCAGAGCACACGCTCAGTAAACTCGCTTGCAAGCGCGAAAGAATGCTAAGGGATAATATTCCAATTACCATTCATTGAACCTATAACACCAAGGTTTAAAGGTCAATGTATATGTAATTAATGTAATACTAATGTTCTACTAATTAACTAACTTATACTTTATTCCTCTTTTTAGGGTTCCGTACCCAAAGGGTCAAACGGGACCCTATTACTGAGACTTCGCTGTCCGTCTGTCACCAGGCTGTATCTCATGAACCGTGATAGTTAGCCAGTTGAAATTTCTACAGATTATGTATTTCTGTTGCCACTATAATAACAAATACTAAATACAGAATAAAATAAATATTTAAGGGGAGCTCCCATACAAAAAAGTGTCATTTTTGCTCGTTTTTATAAATAATGGTACGGAACCCTTCGTGCGCGAGTCCCACTCGCACTTGGCTGGCTTTTTATAATGTTTACAACTTTATACGTTAGTCTAAAATTTACCAAATTATCTCATTGTGTATCTGTGGAGGACGTGTTGATCTCACATTTGTATATAATTTCTGTATCCAATCTTTTTGTAATTCTTAACCCATAAATTAAAAAAAAAATGTACTTACACTGTGGAGAAGGCGAAGTCAGCTTTCTTGTCAAAGACTCTGTCCTTGAAGAATGGCTGAAAGAGTGTCCTCAGTGTGAAGTGAAGGTCCAGGACTTGCTTCGACACCTCGATACTCTTCCGACAGCAGTGGTACACGATCACCAGGTCTACATCTGAAACATCATCAAATACGTAAGTTAGTGAGGAATTTAATTTGCAGGTCGTGTGAATGGAGCAAAAAGGGTTTATTGAGAGAGAGATGCAATCTCTGGCTTGACTAATCATTAGTGATTTGAGTTTATAACTGGGGGGTTAAAATGGCCGCTAAGCAGGATCATAACGGGATAATAATATTAGTCGCGTTAATGGTCATAGACTCAGTTCATAATCTGCTTAGTCTTTTCCCAATTATTTTGGGTTTGGCTTCCTGTCCATCCGGATGCAGCTGAATACCAGTATTAAAAATATAAAATTATTAATAGTAGTATTAAATAATATAATTAATTACCCATAGATTAAATACACAACAATTTTGTACACATATTTTTGATCATAGATCTAATATGTACCTAATTCTAGTTTGTTTTTCTCTTGTGTGTAATTTGAAATTATTGGATCAATAAACATTATTATTTATTTTACGTGGAACAACTGTCTATCTGACCTCCACAACCCAGTTAGTACTGGGTAATACGATACCCCTTGGTAAGACTGGTCGTCAGATTTTCGGGCCTCTGACTGACTACCATTAACGACTGTCACAGATCTACAAATGAAAGCCGAGACCAACGGCTTAACGTGCTTTCCGAGGTACGGAGAAAATTCGGTATGGAATAGGTGGTCACCCATCCACGGACCAACCTATGCAAGCACGGCTGAACCTAAAGATCAACCCGAGCCGCTGTTTTCAGCGACGAGGTCGTCCAGGTCACAGACGCAATATTATGAATTGCCACTTTCTCACCATTTTACGAATTGCAACGTAATATTGTTATCCTATTATAAAGGGTGTAAAACCCCTCTTAACGAAGCCGAAAGGCACTGGTTCTCCCTGTCCTTGCGATCATTTTTTTGTTCTACACCATACCTGGGAACCTCCTAGTTACGGAGATATTAGGGGTCAAAGTTTACCAACGTATATCTGATGGTAAAGGTAAATGAAAATAAGTAGTTAGTATTGTTTGAAGTTAATGGAGCTCGACTTAGATGACGCGTGTAAAGAGAACAATGTTGTTGTAGGAATACTGAGTTTAATCAAGTTTAAAAGAGTATACAACTATGTGGGTAAATAGTCATGGTAAAATAAATAACCCTTTTTGGGTCAGGTTAGTCGCGTAAAATAGAGCGAATAAAGATTGTTGTCCACCTAGAAACCTACACCGTGTAAATCACCTCATCACGAAGCCGTCAACCAAGCATTCTGAACATGAAACTAAGTAACTTTACGCAAAAATTATTGCTGGGAAACGACTTTTTTTTGGGGGGTGTAAAATCATGTTTTGTGGTAGAACTCAGTGTAACGCACTCAAAACATTGTGCTGATGGACGGATTGAATAGTACGGGGGTCGTGGAGGTGTTTAAAGTAAAAATCTTACATTAAAAACTTGTATTTAAAAAAAATACTTGTCAAAAAGTTGGAACTTTGACCCCTAATATCTCTGTAACTAGAAGGTTCCCAGGTATGGTGTAGAACAAAAAAATGATCGCAATGACAGGGTGAACCAGTGCCTTTCGGCTTCGTTAAGAGGTGTTTTACACCCTTTATAGTTAGCACTTCGCCGTTTATGTTAAAGACCCAAGTAGTAAGTGGCAAGCCGATTGCCATCTACCGGGCCCAAATCCAAACTCCGTTGCTGTTAGCTACTACCTAATAAATACCTGATAGACAAACCCAATTACACTTTGCTCGACCTGAGCATTGAACCCAGGACTTTATGCTCAGCAGTCGCTTGCAGTCACTGGACCATTGTTAAACTCTCCTTAATGTCATAAGGGAGGTTTACATCACCTATTCTCGTGCATTCAATACGTTTATTATGTGACGTCAGAACTGAAGGAGTACCATACCATTTTAAAAGACCCAAACAAAACTTTCCCCTCATTATTAGCCTAAAACGTTCTCACTGCTGTGGCAAAGTCCACAGTGGGCCAGTATCCACCACGCGTGCCCAGTAGACGGTGGACGTCACCATGCTGTCAGTAAAGACCGTCCTAAAGCACATTGGGTCGACAATATCGTCATATCGACGCACATAACGGGAGGTATGGAATAAAAAACTGAGGCCTATCCTCACGATATCCGCAATTAGAGCGACATTGTTGCAGTACTTGTTTTTAACACAAGTGCTTGTGTTATGACTGTACCTACCCATTGACGACCTTTAACGACATTTCAAGTATTTATGTTAAGTATTATGCAGTTCGAAACGATAATTTGCATCATAAACAATAGAATAGGATGCTCCAAGAGCGATTACTATCAGTAGTAAAAGGTTAATAAAATCTTACGTTTGAACTGAACGTGATGGATAATATCTAAGACATAAATTTCGGCGCGAGTATGGCCGGACTGGATTATCGGTGACCATGTCGTGTTGAGAATGGTCATTTGCCATTATTTTTAAAGAAAATCAATATTAAATCAAAACATTTTAATATGAATTTAAAAAATGATAACAAAATAATGAATTAAAACAATAATTAAATTTAAACTGATGATAATATGATTCAGGCGTGAACCGTGTCACAATTAGAGTTGTGGACGGGTCGCTCGCTAGAATTGGAATGCCCCGCATCGCTCGGCGCTCCGTATTATAAAGGCCGACCCCTTCCACAACTCGCCTGATTCACTGAGTGGTGCGATGATGTCACAGAGCGTTCCGTTTCGTTTTAAGTCGTAATAATTTGCTCACGCCGACACGGCCATTCTGCTAAAAGGTCGTCACTGACCTCATAACTCTGCAATAAGAGAAAAGATACCACAGTATCAAAACATCACACAACTATCACAATGAACGGGTCATCTTTGCGCACAACCAAACATATTATCAAGAGAAAGGAGGCCCCTGGCCTCAACGAAATCTCAATAATAACATGAAATGGTTACAACTCAAACACATTACTAAGAGCAAGGAGGCCCCTGTCCTCAACGAACTCTTAATAACAGCGTCAAAAATTCGGAGGCCCCTGTCCTCAACAAATTTTATCAGTCTCAGTTTGGAGGCCACTGTCCTCAACAAACTGGTGTTATTAACATCAACCAAACATATTATTAAGAGAAAGGAGGCCTCCGGCCTCAACGAAATCTCAATAATAACATGAAATGGCTATAACTCAAACACATTACTAAGAGCAAGGAGGCCCTCCGTCCTCAACGAACTCTTAATAACAGCATCAAAAATTCGGAGGCCCCTGTCCTCAACAAATTTTATCAGTCTCAGTTTGGAGGCCCCTGTCCTCAACAAACCGGTGTTATTAACATCAACCAAACATATTATTAAGAGAAAGGAGGCCTCCGGCCTCAACGAAATCTCAATAATAACATGAAATGGCTACAACTCAAACACATTACTAAGAGCAAGGAGGCCCTCCGTCCTCAACGAACTCTTAATAACAGCATCAAAAATTCGGAGGCACCTGCCCTCAACAAATTTTATCAGTCTCAGTTTGGAGGCCCCTGTCCTCAACAAACTGGTGTTATTTACATCAACCAAACATATTATCAAGAGAAAGGAGGCCTCCGGCCTCAACGAAATCTCAATAATAATATGAAATGGCTACAACTCAAACACATTACTAAGAGCAAGGAGGCCCTCCGTCCTCAACGAACTCTTAGTAACGGCATCAAAAATTTGGAGGCCTCTGCCCTCAACAAATTATATCAGTCTCATGGTTTGGAGGCCCCTGTCCTCAACAAACCATATCAAATAAAATGTTTGGAGGCCCATGTCCTCAACAAACTTAAATAAGTCATTACAGAACACGGGTGCAAAATGCAAATAGTGTAAATGTAACTTAACTTGAGTTCACCTTCCAATGTTATAGACTCATCTTTCGCCGACACGGTACCCTGGTCGATGCATTCTCCAAGTTTCGGTGCTAACCGTAGCTGGTCATGTGCCACTTAGTTTGGTCTTCCTCTGAATAGTGTTATATAGGTAATAGTAGTTAGTTTTCCACTTCATTTGTGAAATCGGTTTCCAAATTGCTTAAAGCGTCCTCAGTAGCTTGAACCGTTGAAGGCGAGCTTCTTACTACTTAAGCATTTTGTTAAGTAACCAGAATATTCAAGCCAGTGCCTTTTATGATTTTAGTTCAAATCATTAGATCATATGGTGTTTCTTGATCATCGACAATGTGAAACGTAATGACAGCGAAAACATTCTTTATCCAATGCCATTGGGGTAAGTATTTCGTCATGTTCCAGTGCTACATTGACTTTTTCAGCTTCGTTTGTCATCTTCCTAAAACATTTCTCTTCAATGTGTCCAGTTTTGTTGCAATAATTCCATTTGAGTTTTGGGCGTTCCGTTCGAATCCCAGACTCCTCTCTGGTGTTTTCGCTCAGTAATGGCTTTGGGTCGTTCAGTTTGCCATTTGCTTTGTTGCAATTTGCTTGAACTGTCTTGCCACACTTGAAGCATACTATCGGTTCTTCTTGATCGTTCCTAAGCCTGGGCCGTTTGGCAGGCGGTTTGCCTTGGCGTGGTTCTTGTGGCCTGATTGTGGCTGCAACAGAAATTAATTCGGGGACAGTTGTGCACTTACTGGACAGCAATTTTGAGCAAAGATACTCATTATCCATGCAGCCAATAACGGCTTCAACAGGCGCTACGCATTGTGGATGGTGCAGGGAATACGACCTTTCAGTCAATCCCACTAAAACTGAATTAGTCATGTTTACCCATAAACGAACTTTAGGGCCTTATCGCCTACCTAAATTATTCGATACAGAACTTCAGTCAGCTACTGTAGTCAAACACTTGGGAGTCATCCTAAACAGTAAGTAAAACTGGAGCAGTCACTTACACAACAAAATTAACAGGGCATGCATCACCCTCTGGCAGTACAGGAGGATGATAGGTAAGAAGTGGGGCCTATCCCCCAAAATGATACTTTGTCTATACTGTGTGTTGATCCGTCCCATGATCTCGTACGGGGCAGTGGTCTGGTGGCCACGCATCACACTCGTCTCAGCATCGTACAAACTTCAACGCATGCAGAGGCTTGCCTGCATGGCAATTATAGGCTGCATGAGGACCACTCAGACAGCTGCTCTTGAAGCCATGTTGGAGCTTCCGCCGCTCTATCTGTTCATACAACAAGAAGCAACAATGGCGGCCGCACGCCTCAGAACACTTTCAACTCTGGTGTAAAAAGACACGCAATACACCGCGGTACTGGAAGGATTCTACAACGAGTTCCCCCTGGTGAGAGCCATAAACGATCTAGTACCAGAGTCGAGCTACACGATAACTGACAAATGCTTGCACTGACTGGACAGGTCCACTCAAATCTGTGTGGTTCTTTCTTCAAAAGACCATTTCAGATACTAATCTGCATAGTCCTCATGTAAATTGAGGAATGTCTGGACTTTAAAAGAGTAGCAAGTTAACAGAGAACCTCTGAGTTGGTTTCGGCTGTTCCTTCTCAGAGTAGTCAGGTACAAAACACCGGCCCCAAATAGTTAAAAAAAAAATTACGTGTAAAAGTGTTTGTAAAAACCTATTTGCAAAATAATCATCATTTATGATTTACCCAAACAATTTATATTCGACAAAAGTACAAGATCCAGCTCCATGAGGACCACCGCTGTGAGGGGTTAAATCCAGCTGAGCTGCGGATCTTCACGAAGGATCTCAAAATACATATAGCCGTAACACTGTGGGTCCATAACACGGTATTTCAGGCAGAATGCACGGGTATTTCCCTAGCCGCATCAGCCATCCTAGCAAAAAAGGTTGAGGACTACTATTCGCATACTTTTAGACAGCAGGGCTGAACTGTTAGCACTAGACAACCACACGGTCGACTCCGGGTTAATATAAGAGTGTCACCAGCGCCTAAACCAGGTCGGTAATCACAACAACATAGCCATACAATGGATTAAAGGTCACAGCGATTCCCGGGGCAATGATGCAGCGGACGAACTCGCCAGAACGGGTTCGAGCATGGCAGCAGTGGGTCCAGACTCCTGCCACTGTCCTTCGGGTATCTACGAACTCTGGTAAGGAAATGCACCAATGAACAACACCACAAACTGTGGCAACACCACGGTGAGTGTAGGCAGGCCAAGGAAGCACTTACTACTATAGACGGCCGCTTTACCAAACGAGCTCTCCGGCTGACAAAGCTACAGCTCCGCACAGTCACAGCCGCCATTACTGGGCACAGCTCCTTTAATAAACACCTCCTTGTCCTAGGAGTCACAGATAGCCCACTGTGCAGAGCCTGCATGGAGAAAAACGAGACAGCAGCCCACGTGCTTCTACACTGCCTATAGGTTGCAATTTAGAGGGCAAAGTACTTCAGTAACCCTCGGGGAACTAGGGTGGATCGAATAAAGTTCCCACCCGTACGCAAAATACGCGCTTTAGACGTGGAGTTGCGGAAACCAGCCTGCTATACAATACAATGCAATGGCTTCCACAGCGTCAGTATCTTTATTGCCGCTTATCACTCGTTTTCAGCTATGCCACCTTCGGTTATCGATTCTGCTAGATTAGACATCAAATTAGAAGTTGCTCACCTTAAGGACATCAGTGGAGTAACGTGCTTCAGGTTCGAACGTTTGTATCAATGCTTCTCGCATCTCCCTCCAGACAGGTGATTTTACAAGCCACGCATCACCAATAGTCTTGGCTCGTCCTTGCAATAGAGTCGCTATCTTAATGCAAACTTCGTGGTCAGCCAACTCCCGGTGTGCTTTGGCTCGATCGACTTGCTCGCACCAGTCTCGAATTGGGACATCACCATCTGGATTGTAGGATGCTATATAGATGTCACGTAATCTTGGTCTTCGCGTCGGAGCTACAGTCTTATTTATCACCCGTGGCCAGCATCTGTTTTGTGCTAGAGCCATCCGTTTCTCCATCATTGAGGGTGGATGGGACCGAAGATATGTCCTGGTAGATCCCGCTTCTGATTTCGGCGCGAGTATGGCCGGACTGGATTATCGGTGACCATGTCGTGTTGAGAATGGTCATTTGCCATTATTTTTAAAGAAAATCAATATTAAATCAAAACATTTTAATATGAATTTAAAAAATGATAACAAAATAATGAATTAAAACAATAATTAAATTTAAACTGATGATAATATGATTCAGGCGTGAACCGTGTCACAATTAGAGTTGTGGACGGGTCGCTCGCTAGAATTGGAATGCCCCGCATCGCTCGGCGCTCCGTATTATAAAGGCCGACCCCTTCCACAACTCGCCTGATTCACTGAGTGGTGCGATGATGTCACAGAGCGTTCCGTTTCGTTTTAAGTCGTAATAATTTGCTCACGCCGACATAAATTATAAATATATACTTGGGCATACATTATATCGCCGCTCTCAAATACGGAAAAGGAAAACATCGTGAGGAAACCGGCATGTCCTAGAACTAAAAATTCGAAGACATGTGACATCTACCAACCCGCACTGGGCCCGCGTGGTGGATTACAGCCCACTCCCTCTCATAGAGAGGCGGCCTGTGTCCCAGCAGTGGGAACATTATAGGCTGATGATGATGATGATAAATTATATGAAAAAATAATTGTGCAAATAAATGTAAGTACTTAATAATACCAAACTACTGCCCACTGCTTGGAAAATGGTTCGTCTCAAGCAGAGAAGGTAAGAAAATTGATCAAGACTGGTTGGCGATTTCAGCCATAAGTCCAAATTTCCTCACGGTGTTTTCCTTCACCTATGTCTGTGATGTCCAAGATAAACTTAAAAACTACTTATGAATTGAAAAAGTCACATTGGTACTTGCCCGGATTTTAACTCACTACCCATTTCGAGGCAAAGAACAGTTCTTACTTAGTTAAAAAGTCACTGTCATTTTAATGCTGTCAAAAATTATTCAAATGACGCTGATAATCAGCAGGTTTTGAACGTTGTTACTATTTAAGCTGGGGATCTCCCCATCTGAGGAGCTGAGGAGTTTTATCCGCGGCGGAACAAACAACTCAGCAACACATCTAAAGCTTGCTCTATTCTTGCCGTTTACCATCAATCCCACAGGTAGGTTTGACAACAAAATCCAAAGGCTACCGAGCTAAGTTTTTTAAAAAGTAATTTATTAGGAACAGATAACCTTGTCAGTTGACGTAAATTAACTAATTAGCAAAACATACGTAATAACATATCGTTCTAAGTTTTAGTTGCCTCAATTACATAGACTGAATATTTAATATGTGTGACCTGACACACATGTCTACTTTTGAGCAATTCATTAGAACATTTATAACTTATTAAATTGTGCCGATCCAATTTAGATTTCCAACGTTATAAAGAAGAATGAAGTTTACGATAAAAATCTTGACGAAGACTCAATAACCTTTTGCCCAAAGTAGAGGAAGATATATTCAGTCTTTTCATTAAGATTTTGTCATAACCAACAGAGTATCGGGTAGGGTACGAGACTCGGTTGATGGCAAAGGTTGGGGCGTTGTAGATATCATTGTCACAGTCAAAACTGTGTTGTTATTGTTAAAACTATAATAACAGTACTCAGAAGAGAACGATGGAAAAAAGACATGCTGCGCCGACCCCAAATAAATTGGGACAAGGGTAGGTCAGGAAAATGATGATGATATTATCAGGAAATTCCTTAGAAACTTATAAGGTTTGACCCTTTAAAAATTTTTACCCTTTAAGTTTTTTGTTGAAGTGATTCTAAATAACTAAAATAAAAGGTGTTTTGATACAGAAAACGCGTTTGAACTTATAGTATGACCACTTTAAGTTTGCAGTTCAATGTAGTGTTGCCTGTCAAGATTTGCATAGATATGTCAAACTTGGTACATTTGATACAAATATGTTCATCATCATCATCATTTCAGCCGAAAGACGTCCACTGCTGGACATAGGCCGCTCCCAAGTGTCGCCACATTGACCGGTGCCGTGCGACTCGCATCCGCGGATCCCCGCAACCTTCACCAGGTCACGGACCACCTAGTGGGAGGCCTTCCACCGCGACGTCTTCTGGTTCGCGGTCGCCATTCCAGAACTTTTCGGCACAAATAAGTTGGTGTGATTGAAACCTTTCAAAACCGCTTTTCACAAATAAAACCGTTTTGTTTGTAACATGACACGTTAAAGCTGTGTGCTATTGCGTATATACCTGAGAGATGTTGCTCAGGCAGATGTGGTTGTGTTTTCAACCAGTCGCGTAACTTCTTGATCTCCTCTGGTGAGATGTCTGGGTTCTTCTCATACTCTTGCTCTATGGTTATCGGCTTCACAACGCCCGCCATTTTATTTCTGAAATGTAGTTGAGTTGACACTTTAATACTTGTTTTTCTATGAAACGATCAGGGGTATCGAGTTTCTCAGTAACTGGGTTGTGGAAGTCAGATAGGCTGTCGCTCGATATAAAGTATTGTTATTTATTTGCATTTGATAAGACTGGAAGCCGACCCTTATATAGCTGGGAAGAGGCTAGCTAGATGGTGGTGATAAAAAATCTTGGTTCATCAAAATGTGAGAGAACCATGGTCTAAAAATGTTATATAGCATCCTTGTTTCAAGGTACAATCTCCTATGTTACTCTTTGAAAGCGATAATATAGATGGCGACATTGGTGTTTTCTTAAATTTCCTTATTACTTTACAGACTTGTTTTCTTACGACTGCATTCCCAGTTCAGATAAAGTGTTTGTCAATTAGTAATTTTTAAGGAGCAATTGTGGCAAGCTGAGGTTGATCTAGCGACCGATTGATTGAAATTAGTTGGATAGGACTTAAATATGTAACTGGCAAGTTGTGCACGTAAGAGGTAACAAAACCATAGAATTAGCTAGTCTCTTAATATATTGAAATTCCGTAGTTACTACGAAACAGTATGAACACTTTAGAGTATGCAGTTCAAAGTCTCCACCGAAGCTGTAACGAGACGAGAAGAGTGAAGATGTAGTGTAAACTACCAAAAGAATTTACTTATTTAAACTTTTCGTCTCCGCTTGGCTTTAATGGCAACGGTTGAGGAGAACGAAGAGCAGAGGAGATCTGCCTCCGCACTCGGCAACAGAAAAGAAACAGAAGCAGCGCACAGCGGAGGGGAGAAGAGACGTGAGTGGTATGCAGCGAGCGATGAGCGGTGTGCGGCGGTCGCTAAAGCTAATCGCATTCCAGTAAGCATTCCGCACAGCTTCGTTTGATACACCCTAGTTCCTAAGCATCTTTTCTCCTCCCCTCTTTGCACATCTCCGCACGTCGCCGTTTTGATGAAGGCCAGGCCTCAATCATTTAATAAACGGAGATTTAGATTTAAGTATCAAATATACAGCGTCTCAGCTGATAATTTTTCAAGATTGCGAAGTTGGTGTTCATGGAAAAACCTTCAAAATTTGACAGTCTATACCACAACATTAAAAATATGAGACACCTTTCTGATACATTATATTGTGCCATAATTTTATTGTCAAGCAAGGGGTAAGGTCAATGCGTCCGGCCCTGGTTCAATCCATGGTCCGGAGCGAGAGGGAATGGGAAGCCGTCGCCTCCTTCTGCGAAGCAGTCATGCTAGCGAAGGAGGTGGCGGAACGTGAGAGGGAGAGAACCTCACGTCCCAGCCGCCGCGGGAGACGCCCCGGGCGTCGGGGGGCAACCAGTGGCCCCCGGCCACCGTAGGCGCGAGCCTGTGGACGGTGAGTAATGGGCTAGCTCACCGTCCGTCCGTCTCATGACGACAGGCCGTGTCGACGGCGCGTACGTGTTCCACGCGCGCCTCAAGGAGATGTCAGCAAACCGGAAGGGGTCTTTTTTTTTTTTTGCGGATGGGAAATCATCAAATGACTTCTCCCGCTCTGGGCGGAGCGGGAGGGAGTGTCAGACTTGTACTGACTAAAACCCACCCATGTTCCTTCTTCGCCCTTTGTGTTCCAGGGCCGCGGTATCTCTTTCGAACAACCCGCAGCGCTAGCAGGCATCGGCCCTCTCGGGCCCCTTCCGGTTGTTTCGGGAGGTTCCTGCACCGAATCGGGCGGGAGGAAACGCCCGGGTGTTACCATTGCGAGGATCGGCCGGAGGACACGGTGGAGCACACCGTGGAGCTCTGCCCCGCTTGGGCTGAGCACCGCCGTGTCCTCGTAGCGGCGATTGGCGGCGGCGACCTCTCGCGTCCGGCCCTGGTTCAATCCATGGTCCGGAGCGAGAGGGAATGGGATAATTAAAGTACATTAAACTCCAAAAATTAGCTTCTTCACAAAAAATAGAAACCTACTGTCAAGTTTGATAATATGATTTATATTACCTATAGAAACATACATGAGTGGATAGAAACATACATAAATATGCATAACTTATTTAAGTTTTGATATTTTGACCTGAGGCAGGTAGTTGATCAGTAAATATCGCGATTGGTCAAGATCAAATTGCTTTTCAAGCACAATGGAATAGTTATATTACATACTACTTCATATACCTACAAAGCTACAAGTACCTTTCGGCCCGTGAATGGCACTGGTAAATATTGAAGTTGTGAAATTGTTATGTGAATATGTCTCTATTGATCGCTAATGGAACTGCTGAGTATGAGCTCTTGGGTCCAGTTTTCGGATCAGCAGTGTTATTTTTCAGTAGCAACAGCCTGCATTTGTGCCTGATTGACGGCAGGTGGCAATAGGCTCGCCTCATTGGCCATGTGGGTGTACTATTGGTCACCTCTGCTGTCTAACTCTTCGGAGATAACAGGCTCGCTGTAGTTTGTGTTTAGAAAACAACATGGCGGCGTTAGTTCCTAGGTTCCTACTATAGGAGTACCTACATTATTTTGCAGGTTGTCCTTTATAATCTTACTAGCTGTCCCCCGCAACTTCGTCTGCGTCACATTTTCCCCGTTTTCGCAACATTTTTCATTACTGCTCCGCTCCTATTGGTCCTAGCGTAATGATATATAGCCTATGTCCTTCCCTAGGTTGAAATCTATCTTCTTGCCAATTTTCGTTACGATCCGAAAGGTAACAAACAAACAAACAAACAGAGTGACTTTCGCATTTATAATATTAATATGGATATCCTAAAAAATGTCTATTTTTGAGAAATGAGGTTTTGATTTTTTGGTTTTTAAAATTGCGTTTCTAAGAATCTTGGTGCTTTGTCAAAGTCTTCAGGTAGAGGTAAACAATATTTTGTTTTTAATCTATTTTCCTTATAGGATCCAAAAAACATATTAATTTTATCATTGATCAAATATCACCAACTTGGCGCTCATCTAAAATTACCTACATGTTTTATAGTTTTTAAACTACTTAACCTTCAAATAATAAGATTGATAGGTTAAACTAATTTTGCATTATTACCAAAAATGTTGACATAATATCAACGATTAATGATACCTTATCTCGATGAATATCTGGCAAATACTTGTTTATTTGGTTACTGGACCGAAAAATTACAAAATGGAATAAAAAAACTATAATAATTATGCACTGTTTTAATGATAGAGCTGTTTACCTTGCCATACTTACGATACTGCGTCAAAAATGTTGACGTTTGAATTTCGTTGACAATGATATTTGCGGTTTATAACTAAGGTTACACTGCCACTTACGGAATGTATATAGATAGATAGATATATCAAAGAAGATATCCCGTACTACTAAGTTTAGTTTTGAATGGTATTGTCTCGCTCACTCACATAGCATTACGTATACGGGTTGGTTTTCGCTTTCAGTGTTCTGCAGACACTTTTGTGCGACCTAACTACGGTGAAGGCACATCTATGATTTAACACACATGTTAGCATGCTTAGCATTGAGCGTAATAAGCCCGTAATGTTCCGAATACTCGGACTCAAACCTCTATCTTCTCGTTCTTAGCACGTCGATGACAATTAAGTTGAGATTTGGCGACGAGTTTGTGAACATGTGAAATTCTTTGCGTTCAAGACCCATCGAGATGATATCCAAGGGCTGCCTAACATCGATGGACTCACGCTTATCGCCGAGATCTGTCACCTGAAGCACGGTAACGCAGTGTTTGTTGCTCCCGGCGTAAGCATCATCATCATCATCATCAGCCTGTATTCGTCCACTGCTGGACATAGGCCTCTCCCATGACACGCCAATGAGCACGATCCTCGGCCACTCTCATCCAGCTCTTGCCAGCAAAGATCATCGCTCCACCGCGTCTGAGGACGTCCTACGCTACGATTACCGATCCGTGGTCTCCACTCAAGAACTCGTCTACCCCAACGGTTATCGGTTCTTCGGGTTATATGGCCGGCCCATTGCCACTTCAGCGTGCTTATGCGGTGGGCTATGTCGATAACCTTAGTTCTCTGTCGGATCACCTCGTTACGAACTCGATCTTTCAGAGAAACCCCGAGCATAGCCCTTTCCATAGCACGTTGAGCGACTTTAAATTTGTGGAGCAACCCTACCGTGAGTGTCCACGTTTTGGCACCATACGATATGACGGGTAGGACGCACTGATTATAGACTCTCGTCTTTAGACTCTGTGGAATTGGCGATGTAAAGACTCGACGCAGTTTCCCATACGCTGCCCAGCCCAGCTGTATTCTTCTGTTGGCCTCTTTCTCGAAGTTGTTTTTACCCAACTGCATAGTTTGCCCGAGGTAAACATACTCCTTAACAACCTCGAGAATACTGCCTTGAACTGCAATTGGTTCCGGACTGACATGTTCATTGAACATAACCTTGGTTTTATCTAGGTTCATCCGGAGACCAATGCGTTGAGAAGAATCAACTAGGCCATTCAGCATATGTTGCAAATCTTGCAGCGTTTCCGCCACGATGACGATATCATCTGCAAATCGCAAGTGTGAGAGGTACTCGCCGTTTATATTAATGCCGCGCCCCTTCCACTCCAGCGTCTTGAATATATCCTCCAATGCATTTGTGAACAATTTGGGGGATATAACGTCCCCTTGTCTCACACCACGATGCAAGGGAATAGGCTTAGACTGCCGGTTCTGTACTTGGACGGCCATAGTAGCGGCGTTGTAAAGACCTCAGCACTTGGATGTATCGCCAATCGACTTGGCATCGCTGCAGAGATTCCAGAACCGACCAGATTTCGATCGAGTCAAAGGCCTTTTCATAGTCCACAAACGCTAAGCACAGGGGCCGATTATACTGTTCTGTTTTCTGTATAATCTGCCGCACTGTATGGCGTAAGCATACTTTCCACCAAATGCTCAAACCTCTATTATTTTGTTGAAATAATTTCTCAAAAGAAGCTTTGATCGAACAATAAGGATATTAACAAAAAAAAAATAACATACTACACGTGCTATTAGAATATCATAAATAACGTCATAGTGTTACATAATATCAGGTTTTATTTTTTAACCAGGATAAAAAACTAACAGATTTGAACCATGTAAAAGCTACTCCTACAAGGTAAACAAGATACACTGACTAATTTTTTCGTTGAACGAGATGTGTGGCGAGTCGCAGAACAGGTCTAAATGACCAATAAAAAGGAATTTAAAAAAAACTAAATTATTTTTCTGATTGGCCAATATCTTTCCCTACCTACCACCGTTTACCACACCGTTACCACAGTTTTCATTTAGTTTTGTTCGTTAGTAATCATGCCTACCTGATGGAAATAGGTCATCGCGGCCACCTATTGATAGCTTCCAGAAGAATTGTAACTTGTCATCACAGAAGCAATGCTGTAATGTCATACAACAACGCTAGTTCTACCGCGCTCTCCCTTATCGCCTGAGTATTAAGGTGATAAGGGAGAGGGTATTAAGGCGACAATAAGTGCCCGCGACCTTGAGCGAGTAAAAGTGCATGCGTAACGCGCACCAAGATTATTCGACATAGCTTCCAAGAATCCACCGTAACAAACATACAAACATACATACATACATTGCAAGTTAAATAAAAGCTTTAAAAATAAAAACAACCCACCTTCATTTGTTAAACACAATATAATTATAAACCGTATACTAAAATATGGGTTGTTAAATTGTCTTACAGATGGTCAAAGTTTCATGAAAATACGTCCGACAGTTTTTGCGTTAGTATGGTTTTTTTTTTGTCCGCGTTAGACATGAATTTACAAATTAATTACACTATGTTATAAAAATATAATTTCACATTTTCACATATAATATCAATTTATAAAGAAAATTGTCTAGTATAACGTCATATATTTTTTTTTCAAAGAAATAAAACTAGAAGTTTAGACGTGATGTTCAATTTAAAATCATTAAAAGTCGTATATCTGCGCCTTAAGGTTAAAAAATGAAGAATGGAAGAAAAAGACATGCTGCGCTGCCCCCTAATGAATTGGGATAAGGGCAAGAGTAGTGACCTATGATGAAAAAGGTTCAAAAGTCACCATCAAAGATCACGGTAGCAGTTGCACGTTTATCCTTCAAAATTAATAAATTAAAATCAATTAACAACTAAACGCTACATAATTTAGACGCATACTTATCTATTTATGAAACCCTGAAAACTAATTTATTCGTACATTGACACCACGTTCGGCAATTTCATCAAGGTCAGTCACTTTTCGCCGCTTCAGATATCCATAAATAAGAAATAGAGAGTGCAGCCTTTTATGGTAACTCAAGTTTAATATCGCAGGCTATTTATGCAATAAATATGAATAACAATGCAAGTGATAAAATTGCAATTTAACATCTATTATTATAAATCAGCGAGAGCAGCGGTGGCCCAGTGGTGGCAGCCGCGACTTACGAGCAGTAAGCCGTGGGTTCAAACCCAGGCAGGCGCATTACTTTGTGTAATTTATTTCATCACCGCTGCTCTCAAGAACGGTGAAGGAAAACATAGTGTGGAAACCGGCATGTCCTAGAACTAAAAATTCGAAAACATGTGACATCTACCAACCCGCACTGGGCCCGCGTGGTGGATTACAGCCCACTCCCTCTCTTAGAGAGGGGGCCTGCGTCCCAGCAGTGGGAACATTATAGGCTGATGATGAATTAACTACTAAACGCTACATAATTTAGACGCTTAGTTGTTTATTTATGTCACCCTGTAAACTAATTTATTCGTACATTGACACCACGTTCGGCAATTTCATCAAGGTCAGTCACTTTTCGCCGCTTCAGATATCCATAAATAAGAAATAGAGAGTAGCCGTTTATGGTAACTCAAGTTTATAATCGCAGGCTATTTATGCAATAAATATGAATAAAAATGCAAGTTATAAAATTGCAATTTAATATCTATTATTATGAAACAATACTATTGACACATTTAATGCAGTAACCACAATCAAGCGCTTGTTATGAAACTGTTCTATTAATTATTATTATTATTTATGTATTATTATTAACTAGAAATACTGATAATGTTCTCAGATACATTTGGTTTGAGGCTCTAGCTCTTTTTGCTTTTAAACTTGGTACTGGTCTAAAACCAGCAAACCCAGTATTAAAATGATAAACTTAAAAAAGTCCAGTAAGTTCAGGATGAATAAGTAAAAAACCCTACTTCGACAACCATGTAAGATCTTGATCTCCATGCAGGTGTGTTTATAATAACTTTACTAGTGGCATATGATTTACATTTATTTTAATCAATAGCACATTATAATTTATTGATTTAATCGCTTATATTATTATAGCATTGTAAAACAGTGTCATGTCTTGCCTTCAGTCAAGGAGCACCATCGACCAGAGACTACATAGCGAGGGTTGTACGAAATAGATATTAATCATTAACCATAGTATTATAGGCATATCCCAAGCTGAGCCACAACACCTTGTTTCCACCTTCCGCATCCATTCAGATCCAGCTTTATTTTTAAGGTCGTCGGCACTTTACTTCTTGTAAATTATTTCATTATCACCGCTCTTAATTTTTATTTATTTACTAGCTGCCCCGCGCAACTTCGTCTGCGTCACATGTTCACCGTTTTTGTAACATTTTTCATTGCTGCTCCGCTCTTATTGGTCGTAGCGTGATAATATACAGGGTGTTTGGTGCATCGTTTGCCAAATCGAATAGGCCGACAGGAGAGGTCATTTGCTATCTCTTCACGCCCTTTAACTCATTCCTTGCCACACCGGTTTTTTATAACAATTTTTTTATTTAAATTTTGAAAAATTCCAAAATTCATCATTTTAGGTCAAATAAAAAAATAAAAAATATGTTTAAACTTAAAATTTCAATTTAATATTGTTGTCTACTGTTGTATGATTCTATAAAATTCAAAATTACTTGCTAGGAAACAATTAATTTCTTTTTTAATAGCTCGTAAAGTTGTTGTAAAAGAAAAATAAACTTAAAACTCAACTTTAAATGGCTATAAAAAAAAAACTAAAAGTGATAGGGATATTCGAATACCTTTAAAAAGTTCTCTATTCTGTCTCCTTTCCAACGGTATGCAATATGCCGAAAAAACGTTTAATATCTTTTCATTTTTAACTAAATGTGTAATCGAGACACTAGGCTTATATTCGAAATTACAGTAAGAACGGTAGTTTTAGCATAAATAACATGCCTCAAGTAAGTAGATAGATACTGTTATGTGACTAGTGCGTAGTGTCCTATCTCTTTTTTAAACAGGAACCAACTCTTTAATAATTTGAAATTAAAAATAAAGAACTTTAAATCAGAAATCACAAATCTTGTACGTGTTGTCTGCCACTGTTGCGAATGCACGCGCGGCATCTTCGTCTTATCTCGACTGTAGTTGTGCGTAAACGTATTTCTGCTTTGATAGTCACGAAAGCCACATCAATGTGTTGGAATAAATCCTCCCTTGTCTCGTTTTCCAAGGCGTAGACAATTTATTTGGCTAGTCCCTAGACGTAAAAATCTAACGGCCATAGAATAGGGCCATCCCTCCCAATCCATGATTCTGGAAACTGACGTATCATTAGGTACTCCTTGACATTTAAACTCCAGTGAGCGGGACAACCGTCTTGTTGGAATACAAAAGACAATACATGTCTTCACGGAAAATTAACAGCTCAGCTAACAATAAGGGGAAGTCTGTTTCGGTGTTTTGGGATGGCTATTTCATGACCTCCACGTTCCCCAGACTTAAATTTGTTAGATCTTTACGTCAAAGAAATAACGCCACGGAAGTTGAGACTAGGGATGATTTAGTCCAACACATAGATGTGTCTTTCTTGACCATCAAAGCAGAAATACGTTTACGCACAACTACAGTCGAGATAAGACGAAGATGCCGCGCGTGCATTCGCAACAGTGGCGGACAACTCGAACAAGATTTGTGATTTCTGAATTAATGTTATTTTTTTTAGTTTCAACTTCTTAAAAAGTTGGTATCTTGTTTAAGAAAGAGATAGGACACTACGCACTAGTGACATAACAGTATCTGTCTACTTACTTGAGGCATGTTATTTATGCTAAAACTACTGTTCTTACTGCAATGTCGAATTTCAGCCTAGTGTCTCGATTACACATTTAGTTAAAAATCAAAAGGTATTAAACTTTTTTTTTGGGTATGTTGCATACCGTTGGAAAGGGGACAGACTAGAGAACTTTTTAAAGGTTTTCGAAGATACCGTTCGCTTTTAGTTTTTTTTTTATAGCCATTTAAAGTTGAGTTTTAAGTTTATTTTTCTTTAACAAAAACTTTACGAGCTATTAAAAAAGAAAGTAATTGTTACTAGCAAGTAATTTTGAATTTGGTAGAATCATACAACAGTACGCATCAAAATTAAATCAAAATTTTAAATCTAAATAATTTTTGAATTTTTTTATTTGACTTAAATGTTGAATTTTGGAATTTTTCAAAATTTAAATTAAAAAGTTGTTATAAAAAAAGCCGGTGAGGCAAGGAATGAGTTATAGGGCGTGAAGAGATAGCAAATGACCTCTCCTGTCGGCCTATTCGATTTTGCAAACGATGCACCAAACATCCTGTATAGCCTTCCTCGATAAATGGGCTATCTAACACTGAAAGAATTGTTCAAACCGGACCATTACATTCTGAGATTAGCGCGTTCAAGCAAACAAACATTTACCTTTATAATATATGTATTAGTTTACATAATATGTAGATTGAATTTAGACCATAGATTTATACTTATATACGTGATTGCATAATCTTACCCTATCAAATCAAATTGTCATTAATTCAAATTAGGCTGATAATCAGCACTTTATGAACGTCAAAAATACAAGAGACAGTCCCCCAAAACGCCCGCTCTTCTCCACTTCCTAGTGTTTAATTGGGAAGAAGAAGTGGCGGAACAATATCCCCAGCAAGCTAATGTTAGTTAGTAACAAAATTAAATACACAGTACATTTAATTGGAGACATGGCCATCTTAGCGCACTTGACTATAAACGTTAGGAAACCGGTATGTTTTAGAACCGAAATTTTTGAACATAATAATTATGATATCAACCAAGAGGGGCCAATGTGGGTACACTGGCCCCTCTCGCAACGAGGAGATATGTGTCCCAGCAGTGGGAACATTAGAACCTGATTATAACTACTTCTAAAACTGACGTAGGTCTCAATACATACACGTTTATTCTTCACGTAATTGAACGCCCACTGTTCTAAAAACGAGATTCACAAGATAATCAATTTAATTGAAAATTTAATTACTTTGAAACCTCTTTTTACCCCCGACCAAAAAAGAGGGGTGTTATAAGTTTGACGTGTGTATCTGTGTGTATGTGTATTGTGTATCTGTGTGTCTGTCTGTGGCATCGTAGCTCCTAAACGGATGAACAGATTTTGATAAAATTGGTGTCGTTTGGAAGGTATTTTAATTGAGAGTGTTCTTAGCTATGTTTTGAATAGAATAGAATAGAATAGAATATGGAATAGAATAGAATGCATTTATTTGTCAGAATATTGTACAAAGCTGTTATGTGAGTATGTATTACGATCATAATATTCTGCCGTTTCCGGCGTACAAATATGGTTTGTAGAATTGTGGTTCATCATTACATTAAAATTGAGTTATTGATCATTAGAATTACAGATAATTTAAATAAATGAACAATATTTGCATAAGAGATTAATTATATAAGTCAAAATTCAATGAAGTCAAGGAGATACAGTATGATTTATAGGCAATAATGTCAAATATTTAGGTAAATTTTTCATTCATAAAATCTTCAGTCAAGTAATAACATTTGTTTAAAAGAAAGTTAAATAATTTACATTTAAATGTTCTGAGGCTGAGAGTTTTGAAGTCATCAGGTAATTTGTTGTAGACAGTTATGGACATGCAGTATACATTATTAGAAAATAATTTAATTCTACGCCTAGGAACATTAAGCATATGCACTTTACGGCTGGGTCTGGATACAACATCATTAAACAAGACAAATTCGTGACTGTTTTGGTGAACAAAAATACAAATTTCAAAAATGTACAGTGCTGGAAGTGGCAGTATTTTAAGTTTTTTAAATAGTGGAACACAACTGTCTAGTGGGTGCGCTCCACAAATTGAGCGCACGCATTTTTTTTGAGCTCGAAACACTCTTTCAAGTTCAACCGAATTACCCCATATTATAATACCATATCGCAAAATGGATGAAACATAGCCATGGTATGCACATAGTGCCGCATTAACACTAGCCACACGTGTTAGTCTATATAAAACATATACAAATCTATCTATCTTCTTACATAGAACATCAATATGAGATTTCCAGTTACAGTTTTTGTCAATTATTATCCCCAAGAATTTTGCGTAATCGACCTCTTCTATCGTCTCATTTCCATACTGTATTTTAAGTCGTGGACGCGTACTGTTATATGTCTGGAATTGTATCATATTTGTTTTGTTTAAGTTAATATGAAGATTATTGTGTTCAAGCCATGTAATAATTTTATTTAATGTCATGTTTATTTCATTTTGGTACTCAACAATGTCGTCATTTTCTTTTATAATACTGAGGGTCGTGTCGTCAGCGTATAGTATGCAATTGTGGGAAGTTACATTAGGCAATTCATTAACATAAAGCAGGAATAAAGGTGGCCCTAGTATGGTCCCTTGAGGAACACCGCAGTTATTTTCACGAAACTGAGACCTATACGTGAGCTTCTGATTTCCTGTTTGTCCCGAAATCTCAACACATTGCAGTCGATGTGTAAGGTAACTTTCAAACCATTTCAACGCGTTACCCCTTATGCCATATCGGTCTAATTTATAAATTAACAATGTATGGTTCACGAAATCAAATGCCTTGGACATATCTAGAAAAATAGATATAATTGGTAGTTTATCATTTAGGCTTTTCGTAATTAATTTTAAAAGAGCAAAGCAAGCAGTTGTGGTCGATTTATTTTTTCTGAAACCATATTGATCTTCACTAAGAATTTTGTATTTGGATAAAAAACCGGAGAGTTTTTCATGCATGGCCTTTTCAAAGATTTTTGACAGGATTGGTATGAGTGTTATAGGGCGGTAATTATTCATATCACTCCTGTCACCTTTCTTGTGGATTGGTTTTACAATTGAGAGTTTTAACCTTGAAGGGAATAAACCTTGCATAAATGACAGATTAATAATATGGCTAATATGAATTGATAAAAATGAAGCGCATAATTTTAGAATGTTTGTGTTAATTTCATCGTAGCCTGTAGAGTTCGTTGATTTTAGGGAGTTTATTATTTTATATACTTTTGCGGCATTAGTTGGAGTCAAATACATAGTGTTTGGATGATAAGTCATTGGTGGTGTGTAGTCAATAGATAGGTCAATGGTGCCATTCGTTAAATCAATAAAATAGTTGTTAAAAATGTCAGCTATCTTTTCAGGTTGAGTGTAAGTTTGATTTTCCAATTGAATTTTATGAATGTCGTGGGAATTTTGTTTTTCGCTGGAATTACTTTTTATTACTTTCCAGGCAGCCTTGCATTTGTTGCTGGATTGAGACAGATAACGCGTGTTTTCGCCTTTTTGAGCCTGTAACATGCATCTTTTTAGGATAGCAGTATATTTACAGTAGGTATGTTTATGACGTTTTTTATTGAGAAAAGCTGCTCAGCCGTTTGAAGGTCATCACCTCTTTTCTAGTTGATGAAGGGAAATAAACAACTTCTACGGGTCTGATCGATTCGAAATTTGAATTCTTGTCACTTGTCACCATAGGCATCATCAGGGGGGGGGGAGGCTGCACACCCCCCCTCCCCCCTAAGAGCTAGAGATTTTTTTAAATTTATAACTTTCTTTGTTTTCGTTAATTAGCGAGAAGAGACGCAACACCGAGAAAAGTGGAAGGAATGGGAGGAGACCTATGCCCTAGAGTGGGACAGTCAAAGCTAAGAAAAATTAATATAAGTTTAAAAAGCATGAAATAAAAATTAAATTAAAAATTTAAAAAACCCCCGACTGAATAAACCTCCTTTTTTTTTAACAAAATATTTTGCAATTAAAAGTTACTCTGTTTCATCTTGACTTGATTTTTTGTAAGAAATTACAGTTGAATTGTGTAGCCAAGAATAAGAATAATTTATTTGCGTAAAATAAAGGTGTTACTAGTTGTTAAAATTGGTGGTTTAGGCCCAAACCATATTTTGCCTTGTTAGAGCACG
The DNA here is from genome assembly GCA_963082945.1 of Cerastis leucographa. Taxonomy (NCBI): domain Eukaryota; kingdom Metazoa; phylum Arthropoda; class Insecta; order Lepidoptera; family Noctuidae; genus Cerastis; species Cerastis leucographa. Next base: position 1,155,240 of record OY720365.1, read on the forward strand.
CAAATACATATAATTTAACATTATAACTGATGTTCATCTATTTGAAAAAAAAAATATTCCCTTAATAATATAAGGTAATCTACCATTTTCGCAGTTGATTTTTAAAATACCAGTATTTAAATGGGAGTTCTCAAAAAGAATGTGTTACATATTATATGTATAAATTACACATCTAGGTTATTTATACATATATGTAACACATTCTTTTTAATCGATGTTGCATTGCTAAATTGTATTATGATTTTTGTTGGATCGCTTGGCCTCTACTTAGTGAAACTGTTTACTATTATATTAAATTACTTTAATTGGCAAATCAAAGAAAAAAAAGCAATCTGTTGTGAATATATTTTTTTAGTAAGTTTTTAAACGGTCATGGTCACAAACACTGACAAGCACACACACCGCACACACTGCTTAAATCCGTGATCATGGTACTTGCAACAGCGCCGAAATATCGGTAACTTAATACAAATAGTAAACAAGGTAAATACCTCGTTATCAGAGTTAATGACAATGCTTTTTTTTTTATAAATAGTTTTAAAAAGTTTCTGACCGATGCCGCTATGTTAATAAATTCAAAAGAATGGGCAAATGTTAGAACCTTGGCGGATCCCTTTATAAAAACAATTACGATCTAAGAAACTTAACTGGCATAATTATCTTGTTTTATGTATATCTTGTATATCTCAACGTCGGATAAAATCTTCTAAAATGTGCAAATTGCTCTTGTTGCAATAGTTAAAGTTTTCAAGCATATAATAATATATTCTGTGGACAACATTATCAAACGTTGAGGTCAAGTCTTTGCATAGTGTCCCAATTTTAGAGCATTATCATTCATTGACATTGGGCCTAATAGGTTATATTAAAATGATGTTGCAAAAACTATTCATGTACACTTTATGTGAGTTACCGTATAAAATATAAAAGGTGTTGTTTTGCATACTTGTCAAAATTCAGGAGGTTGTCACAAAAGACATACATAATCAATTTAAATTACGGTACCTAGTTATTTTTTAATAAACGTTGTTTAAGTTTGTCAGTATTTTAGAATAACCCCCTAAACGTGGTTTAGGAAATAAGAAATTATGGAATAAAATTTATAAGGGCGAGAACCAGACGCGCGTTTAAAACAAGGGTGGTTCACACTTACCGATTTCCGTAAATAAGAAAAAAATAATATTACCTACCCATTTTATTATTGATTCGGATTGAGAATCATTAGCATAGTTACCTCCTGGAATTTGACGAGGATGCAAAACAACAGCTTGTATATTACGTACTAGCTGTCCAGCGCAACTTCGTCTGCGTCACATTTTCCCCGTTTTAGCAACATTTATCATTGCTGCTTCGCTCCTATGTTCGTAGCGTGATGATATATAGCCTATAGCCTTCCTCGATAAATGGGCTATCTAACACTGAAAGAATTTTTCAAAGCGCGTTCAAGCAAACAAACAAACAAACTCTTCAGCTTTATAATATTAGTATAGATATAATATTTAAAGAGGAAATTTTTGTTAGTTTGGATGTAAGGGGTTATCTTCCGAACTAATGATATGATTCCGAAAAAAAAAACACTAAAGGGAACCTACATATAACCAAAACTGCTCGATATGCGCCCACAGCCCAGGCGATAAATCTGCTGAACGCCCTGATTGCTCAGGAACCGGATCTCGATGTGTTTACGAGCAGCAATAAAGCTATGCTTAATTATTGCGTAAATTTCTTCAGCTTATGTTATGTTGTTGGCTTGTTGCACACTTTGTTGCAAACTGTAAGTGCAGCAAGTATTTGTATGAATAAAAAAAAAATATTACACATGCAAAAGCTAGCTAATAACAGTAGAACACTACAAATCAATCATTATAAATTGATTCAAACTAACAGGTAGAAAAATCAGTAGTAGTCAGTCATCAGTAAAGTAAGGGCGAGGTAATTTTATTTGTCTCAACAAACCAAGATTTGTTTTAGAGAATATTTCTCTGACTACGTTCACTGCTATGAACAATGCAGGCAAACTTTACTTGTGATGACTTTTGAAAAAACCGAAAAAAAAACCTTAATTTAAATGACCAACAAGAGTACGTTCGTTATTTTGTTTAGTGTATTTGCTGGTTTCCAAGTCAAGGTGAGTTTATAAGTACTCTCCAGTTTGAATGCGGCTATTACAAGTAGGTACATAAGTACTTAATATTATGTTCTTGACTACTTGCCAGCTCAATTTACTTGGATTATTTTGTAAATAATAAATCTTGTTTAAGTCAAGTTCCTATGCAAAACAGACTGTGTGCAAAGCACTTGTGATCTAACAAGTTTTTTATATAAAACTTACGAATTTTGATTGAGAGAGATTTAAAGGAAATCTTAAGTACCTAATATTTGATGTACCTACTCATCTTTTCAATGTCAAGTATTGAGGCTCTTTGTAATCAATTTAATAATATTTATAAAAAATACGATAAATGTGAAAGTTACTCTGTCTGTCTATCTATTTCTTTTCACCCACCAAACTATGACTTAGGCAGGAAGGACATTGGAAACAATTTATTCATGTCGTGCCAAACCAGCATGCGTAGGAGATATTTCTCGATGCCTTATAAAGCCGAGTCAGAGGCCCATAAGCGGCTTAAAAACTCTGACACAGGTTAGGCATAAACCACATAAAAAGAAAGAAAAATAAAGAAGATCCCGGTCGTAAGTTTAAAAATTATTAAGTAAAGCAAAAACTGGTAGAAATACACAAAAAAATGGATTAATATATGCAGAAGCTGTATTAAAATACCAAAATAAGATTTCTTAACGATTAATTTAAATAGTGCAACTCCATCAACTGCAAGGAAACCGCACTTGACTGGCTTTTCAATCGCATTAAATAACAAGAAAATATACAACCTACAATAAAATTCAACGTGAACTAATCTCCTTATGTGTCATTGTTTACTTAGAACCTGGCATTTTGAAGGGTGCCAGCAAAACGACATTTTTGACTTTGTCACTTTAACCTCTTCAAAAATTCGATAATATGATGATATTGAAAAGCTTCATTTCAATTCAACCTAAATTATATCATCATCAGCCTTTAGTCTTCTGCTAGGTATAGGGCTTTTGATCACAAAATTTAGACCGAGTCCTCAATATATCTTGATCTATTCTCTCTATTTGCAACCACCTTGCAAAGACAATTTCCTCACCTACCCCAAGACTGGTCAACACTGCCTTTGCCGTCTAAGCAATTTGTAAGCACCTACAGGTAGTGTCTTCAATTTGTCAAGTTTCATAACCCTCATTTATGATGACACGTTAAGTTCATAAGATTAGTAGGTTTGTCAGTTGATCACACACTTGAGTGTATAATCACTGGTTTTTAATGGCCTGTTATCAATGAATTGCTAATTTTAGTTTAGAAGCCATTATGTGAAGAAACAAAAATTTTTGGTTGTATCATGGTGATTTACTGCATTAACGGGTTTCATTTCCTTAAAGTTTGTCTCCTTTCCCAATACTGTCAGGATCTGCTTGAAATATCAGTATTTTATGAAGCGGCAAACTAATCTTCTAAACTCCACAACCTAGTCACTGGACGACATTTGATCTTCCCTTACTGCATATCTCCTTTCTCCATTACTGTGTACGTCTCTTTCAGTCTTCGATTTTTGCCCGAGTTTGACTGGACAGTAGATGTTTTATTAATGACAACTCGTATTATTAACTACTGGTTCAGTTTATAATGCAATATTATCATGTTTAATTCATGGAATTGTATCCACTATTGTTGATCCAATAATGCCATAAATTATCTTGTCATTCCTTATTATATCGGAATTTATTATATAATTTAAAACCAAGTATGTATAGTGCTTTTAACTTTACTTTAATTAAAGCGGTGTATTTTTTGTTTCTGTGCTCACACCATAAATTTGTATTTTATGTCTATACTTGAGGATTTGTAATAGGCTTTCTGGTGACTATTGGTACCTTTCTTGTTTGTTTTTATTAGCTGTAAGTCCTCCATGTTCTAAATAAAAAAATAAACCTCTTATTTTGAAGTGTATTAATAGATTAGGAGTAGACAGTACTCTAAAAAACAGATACTTCTTAAAAAGGCAGACATCTGTTGCTGTTTACTTCTATTTAGCAATTTTCAAAATGACAGAGATTACTTAACCTAAGTTGTGATGTAAACCCTTACGCATATTAAACCTACAACCATAAGGAAATAGCAATCTGACTAGATTACAACCTCAAACTAGATATGAACCGCAGTGTTATTAACCTCCTTTCTTATTTTATAAGTAATAAATTCTTTCTCATTTACTACCTTACTGAATACAAAGGAAAATTAAGTAAGAGATTATTGGCACTAAGCAGTAACAAAATTAGTTGTGCCACGTTTAGCATAGACCGTTGCACATTCTTTAGAAATGAAGCCGCCTAGTTACCCCACGATAAAACAGGTATGCATGATAACAGGACTAGGGAACTTGAAAAATAAAAACACTATTCAAACCAGTATGCTTCGTAACAACTGGTTGTGAAGATCAGGTAGTACTAGTAGCAACGTCATGTAGACTACCTAGTTTAAGTTAGATATCCCACTAATATTATGAATCCGTAATTGTGAGGAGGTGCGAAATCTGGATTGAAATTTGGCAAAAGGATAGATAATAGTCTGAAATAGCACATAGAATACTTTTTACCCTGGTAGTACGATTCCGTGGGACAATTACCGAACAAAATGCGGGTGATGCCATGGACATAAGCTAGTTTAAAATATACCATGACTGACGAACGTGAATCGTCACGTAAACGAAGCCGCGCGCTTAGCTATTACAAAATACAGGAATTAAACGGCATAGGCTGGAACCTGCAGCAGCCATAATTACGAAAAAATATTACGTCAATCGTTTTAGTTAGTCTAGCCGTCATCTGTTTTGCCTTCTTCCAGCTGTGCTGTGTCCAGTATAACTGGGTGCAGTTGAATATTTTAAATAGAGCGACTGATCTCCACAACACAGTTACTGGGTAACACAATTCTCCTTGGTAAGACTGGTTGTCTGACTATTATACCCATTACGATTATGTAATGAATTACTCTTGCTATTGAGCTTGACATTGAAGAATCTTGTGTCCAAGTTATCTGACGTAAAGGGTTATGCTTAGCCAAGAGGCAAAGGTAATTAAGAAAATTGTGAGCAGATTTTTCCTGCTGATAATTTTACTGACGTAATAGTCGACAAGAAAAATGTTTTAATGAAGTTCCTTGAGAACTTTAAGTTAACAAAGGAATAGAAAAAACCGTTTGTAGTTCTGATATTTCTGCATCAAAATTAAAATAAAAAATAATAATGTGGTATGTTCGTCAAATTTTTCGCCGAATGTAAAATTCAAAATAAACTACAGCACCAATAGATCTCCCAAAACAATAATAAAAAAAAAACAAAATACTCACCAAATAATAACAATCCAGATGAAACCGAAACTACTTATAATACTTGTCGTAAAACCGCAAAAGAAAAGGTTGTCAACAACTTAGAAACAAAATTTAAAAAAAGAAATTATAAAAGCACAGCCACTAATTTAAATTTTAAAAGTAAAGTCAGGCACGTTTTTCATTTAATTTTAAAATGAGATAATATTATTTAGTTTTTTTTTTTTAATAATTCTGTAAGCCTAGCTAGGCGCGGTTGCTTGCGAGAGGTTGCTTCGCGAATGAAACCTGCATGTTTGTAGAACTACATTACTTGTGGCTATTATTGCCGCTACGAGGTAAACAGGGATGTGCGTAGGGTTCGTTTCTGACCAAATGTGTCGATATTATAATTCGTTTGTTGGACTAACTGACCAAAGGCATCTATTATTTATTATACTGACTAAAGGCATATATTTTTGAAAGTTTGTGAGAATGGATGGGTGGATGCTTTTTCATCATTATCGTGTCCATATCCCAATTTACTATTTATTTATTTCTTCAACAAATTTACATTTGTGTTGAACATAGGTACACGAATTGGTTTTTACAATAAAAGTAACACAAAAATTAAAAAAGAAACATCGTAAAGCCAGGAAAACAATCACTACATTCCACATTGGTCACACCATTATTAGTCTTAATATTAATTATAAAAATTATCATTAACATATTAAACATTACATAACACATTGTATTCCATTTATAATAATTTAACTTAATAACAATTCAAACCAATATAAATTCAAGTTAAAGAAATTTAGGTAAAAAAAACATATAATTATTACAAGAATTTAACATTACATACTTAGTGTCGGCGCAACGTATCTTCTTCTTCCATACTTCTCTATTACTTGTCATCTCATCAGATACCTCCTTTCATGCCATATCATCCTTCACACAGTTCATTCATCGTCTCTTTGGTCTTCCTCTACTCTTATACCCATCCACATTCATACTCAAATTTTTTTCTCACTACACTACTTTCATACTTTTCTTAGTGGTCGTATAACACACAAAATACTTTTATCCCGGTAGGACGATCCCGTGGGGCAATTACCGAACTCCACGCGGCCGCGGCGGCATAAGAAAGTAATCAATAAACAGGTATAAAATGGTAGACCATGGATAACCACTTCCAAAAAGTATTCCTTAAAGAAGTTCCGTTGTTATTTTATTATTATTAAATACTAGTTGTATTTCATTTATACTTAATTTGCCACTAGCACATAACATACATTTGAGCGTTGTGGCCAGCCTCTCAGAGACGAAGCTTATTTATTTTGTGTATACATGATTAGCATTTCGTTGAATTTTAAGTGATCCCCAAGGGTCTGCCCTTTCCCAACGACGGCGACGTCGGGGTCGGCTTCCAGTCTAACCGGATGCTGCTGAATACCAGTATATTACATAGAGAGACTGCCTATCTGACCTCCACAACCCAGTTAATGCTGGGTCATACGATATCTCTTGGTAAGTCTGGTTATCAGACTTTCTGGCCACTGACTGACTTTTGTTGAGAAATGACAGCAGCAACCAACGGCTTAATGTGCTTTCCGAGGCACGGAGGAAACTCGCTATGGAATTAATTATCAGTCATCCACGGACCGACCTAGTTAAACGCAGCTTAAACTTGAAGATCGAACTGTGTGGCTGTTAATATCTAGCCACGAGCTCCACCAGTGCATAAGTAGTAACAATCGATATGACAGAAGGTATCGATACTTTTTGAAATCCTTACCTGTACGTATTTAAACCACGCTACGAGGTAAGTAGGGGTGTAAACGGTATACTAGCTTCTACGCTTGAATTACTATCTATGTGCCGGTCGTAATACATTCTTGGAAAACTGTGGGAGTGGAGTAAGAAAAGTGTAAGCAAGCGTGTCGTAGAACATGCAAAGAGTTTTTATTGGTGTAATGAGAAATCAGTAAATCTGTAATCTACACGGGCACTTGCAAACATGTGCTCACGTTGTTTTACCCTGGGAGTAGGCAGAAACTACGAAACGAAACCTGTTACAGTCGTTAAATTTTATTTTATCCTGTTTTTGCTTCTTTGGTCTGATATGTTTGTTTTGGTTTGTATGAATGTTACTTATATGGTGTGCAGACGCCAGCCCATCAACCTACAATAAACTGTCAAATTTATTTAATAGATTTCAACCTTATTTGTAGACAATATGGTTCAAGGTTAATTGGGAATATTTGACAGTTTCGGGTAGCTTGATCTGCTGGCTTATTAAACTCATAATAAAGTATATTCTATTTTTTTTCTGCATAGAAAAAATAAAAGCATGTAAAAATCAAATCAAATTTTATTCGTAAATGTAGGTTTCATTTACGAATTTTGATTTGATTTGTTTTTTTTCTGTGTGGCCCGAAAGTCTGCCAACCAGTCTCAGTGACTGGGTTGTAGAGGTCAGATAAGCAGTCGTTTCTCTAAAATACTGGTATTCAGCTGCATCCGGTTAGACTGGAAGCCGACCACAAAATACTTGGGAAAACGTTAGGCAGATCATCTCTAATGTCTGCTATTTACAATTGTAACAACAGTGTCACGAGACAGACTAAAAAACTAGTTTTTGAAGTGAAAACTTCTTATCCGCGTCGAGCAGTTTTTGGTAGGGGAAAAAGCTATGAATTCGCGTGACCGACATGCTCGTGACGTATTGCGCCAGACTAGCGACGCGAATGATTAAAAAAATCACATGAGAACACTGTAATTCCATTGTTTTGAGTTTTTACTGATCAAGGTAAAGCAACTACGGCTGCCCAGGGCAGTCTGTGGATGGGTGATCAAGGTAAAGCAACGGTAGTCGAGGTCAGTATGTGGATGGGTGATCAAGGTAAAGCAACGGTAGTCGAGGTCAGTATGTGGATGGGTGATCAAGGTAAAGCAACGGTTGCCAAGGTGAGCCTGAGGATGTGTGATTAAAGTTAAGCCACGGCTGCTAAGTCCGGTATGTGGATGGATGATCAAGGTAAAAAAACAGTAATTCTATTGTTTTGAGTTTTCACTTCTGTCTGCAGTCCTTATGAGCTCTGTTTTTATTTTTTCTCACGTTTTATGAAAAACTGTCCAACATCTATTGTCTCGTTAGAAACTGGATGATTACATTTTAAACAATGATAATTGGGTAAAATATTAAACGTACCTAAGGTGCTCATATTTGGTCTCCGGTGTCCGGATCTGCCGGGTGTGCATCTGTCCGGACCGGTTTGACCGAACATTAACATACGACTTACGTCGAAACTCCAAGCATTTCGAGAATCGAATATCTAGCAATATTAAGGGAGTGCTCTAGCCACCTTTTCAGATAATTATGTCGCGCTGTTTATAATATATTATAATCATGTTGGTTTCTTAGTAATTAGCAGAAAATTAATTTCCGCATAAAGCAGTGCGTAAGTATAAATATGTACCTAGATACTTACAATTATTTTAAAATGTTAGATATTCTGCTAGTTAAATTATGATAGTGAGATCGTTTGTTACACCCCATACCGGCTGGACGGATTTCGATACTATTTGTCATACAGATCAACTAGGACCTGGTTAAGGATACTTTTTTGTCCCGGTGGGACGTCCCTGTAGGGTAATTTTTGACCTTCACGTAAACGAAGCCGCTAGGAAAGCAAGTATACAATAATATTGCCATAACCTTGAACTTATGAACTAATATGTTATAAATTATTGTTATTAAATTTCAATATAATTATTATGTTGAGGTGGATGTGTGTGGAGTGACAAGAGCTGATAAAGTAATAAAGTAAAGAATGAATAGGTATATAAGAAGTAGTTTGAAAGTTTTCTGTAACTGGCGCACATTACAGAAAAAAATAGAAGAGAAATTGTCTGTCTTGTTATGGACATACCTGGATTGATGATTAGATGTTGTGATGTGATGGCGATTTCTTTCACAAATGGGAAGCTGTTTTATCCCCGAATGTCCTAGCTATATTTTATACGTTCCCATGGGATTATTTCTGACAAAAAGGTGAGCGCAATCCCAGGCAGAAGCTAGTGAATTACTTAATTTAACATTATTTCTATAAATTCTACTTGTTTACACACGGAAAAATCAATCAATCATTTAAAATCTCGACCTAAGGTTAATACGAACTGCATAGAAATCAAATAAATACACTTGAATTAATTTTAGCCACACGAAATTATACCGGTTGTACTCAAAACTTCTAATCTCAATGCAACGTTTCATGAAATATACATAGAACCTCGCAGTGACGCAAATGTCTATGTATTAAGTACTACCTGCCCCGCGCACCTTCGTCTGCGTTACGTTTTTCCCTTTTTTGCAACGTTTTAATTGATGCTCCGCTCCTATCGGTCGTAGCGTGGTGTTATATATAGCATTCCTCGATAAATGGGCTATCCAACACTGTAAGAATTTTTCAATTTAAACCAGAAATTCCTGAGAGTTCCAAACACATAAACCAAACAAACAAATTCTGCAACCTTTATAATATTAATAAGAAATAAAACAAATTTTAATTTTGAGAGCAATTCCATCATGTCTCCCTCTCAGAATGTACGAACGGGTCCCGTGGTACTAAGGAGCTGCTTCTCATTGATATGGCCATTACCCAACAGGTTTTCCGCTCCCGAAGGTATCTGTCTACATGTTGGATAGACTATAAGAAACCTATGATTCGGTGCCTCATACATGGCTCATGAGGGTGCTGGAGTAGTATAAGGTAGATGCAACTCTGCGTACCTTCCTGATGTCATGTATGGGGCGCTGGAAAACAGTCCTTCACTATCTAGGATGTCGACAGATACACGAAGACAGCGAATCGATAAGGATCGAGCGTGGTATATTCCAGGGTGATAGTCTGAGTCCATTGTGGTTTTGTCTGGGCTTTGAACCCTCTCAGCACTCTGCTAGAGGGTTCTGATCTAGGTTATGGGTCGAGGAGAGGTGGTCAGGTTATATCTCACCTTTTTTACATGGATGATTTCTGAAACTCTTTTTTCCCCCAACAATCTGCAGCTGATGAAGCTACTGCAGGCAACAGAAACTTTCAGAAGCGCCAGAGGTTCCTCTGTCAAAAGCCTTAAACTATGTGGGCTACTATATTTTTATATTATTAAATATAATTTGGTAAAAATATTTAGAAAATGTAAATAATATGTAAATAGATGAATAAACGAAATAAAAGAATAAGCAAATTTTTTTGTAATACCAAACTAGCAAACTATCCTTATACATATATAAAAGTAAGTACCTATTAATACAAATAAATTAAAAGTGAAAAAAAACATTTAATAACACAACACAACCCAATTTTTATTTCACAAGTTCCATTCCGGTTTTTTTTGAGAAGGAATTTTTGTTAAACTACAGGCTGACCAGTTTTTTTTTTAAATCATTTGTAAAAAAAATCTAGTCAACCAGTATTTTGGACGTCATAAAACGACTATAACTAAAATGACGTCACCTAATGTGCTCAAATCAAGGTCATTACCTACATCCAGTCATTACTTATGATTTATCTTTTAGTTAATGTCAGAGTTAGCAAAAACTTGTTTACATTTATTATAAAAAGTTGTTCATTGACTTTTATGTAAATAAAAAGAAAAACTGAGATAACTGCGCCATAGTTACCTAGATAATACCTATACCTACCTAGTATACTATATGTAGGTAGGTACATACTTGCACTTTTTCTGCGACTTTGTATGCCAGAGAAAATAAATTGAAACTTGTGTGTAAGTAGGTTTTCGGTCAAAACTGTACGGCTCCGGACACCGGACATTTGCTTGCTTGTCCGGACCAGTGCAGCAGTATACCTAACTTGTCTGTACCGGTTCGAACGCATATTATACAAGGCAGTGTGACCAGTATCATTAAATCTGGCAAGCATGTTGTTTGTTATAGACTTTTATTAATAGGTATATGTATTAAATAAACAGAGTGATTTACCTTTATGAGTGTTTTTAAAATTCACAGTAATTTAAAATGGCAGCGTGTGTCCCTTAGAACCATCATTACCTCCAATAGTCTCAGAGTTTTGCAAACTTACTGACTTTTATACACCTGTAACACCAACCTGTTTACGATAAGAACTGACTGTCTTTAATATATTAATTTTTCAAGTGGGCCCACGATGTCCATGAGGAATAACGAAAAACACTCTAACTAGTTTCGAGCCCGATTTGAATGATCTCTAAAATTGTTTTTTTTTTTTTTTTTTTTTTTTTTTTTTTAACCAGTATTTCTTTCTAGCCAGGATTCGTACCGGTTGATTTGGAATAAAAATATAGCCTGTATTATTAAACCATTCGATAGTGTTGCCGAAAATTCTGGGAAGTAATTACTTACGGCAAAATGAAGCAATGCGTAAATTTTTGATAAAATATGCAAACATAGTAGTTATCATATTATATACTTGTCACAATCTTGCAAGATAATAAAAGTAGAAACCTGTTGTAGTGGACCTGTTTCATTCGACTTTTTTTTAGTAACTTTTTACAAACAAAACACTATACAAACTATACATACAGTTTGTAAAAAGTAGAAACTAGACTAGAGGTCTCATCCTGAACTACACACATCAAAAGTGTCTAGGGATCAAGCATTTTTATGCGGATTTCTTGAGATTGAGATGTGGCTTTGTAATAAATTTATGATTTTATAAATTTATATGGATCCTTTTTGGTGCATTTCATAATTTGAATCAGGAACTGTGAATCAAATTCGATTAAAAGATAAAAATCAGCTGTCAATATTTTCCCTATAAAAACATACAACGCATTGAAGACATTATTAGTGCTACTGTTTCCCTACTACTGATTAAAACCAACGTTTTTATGGAGCGGCGACGTCATTTAAGCAGGGAAGAAATGCTCAGAGCCGTGGGAATGATAGAAGCTGGTTCCCGGCAACGTACTGTGGCTTTAGCTCTGAATACAAGTCAGAGTGTTATCAGTCGACTTTGGACACGTTACCGAAGCACTGGTACCGTGGCTGAGTGCCATGGAGGACGGTATCGCTGCACCACACGGAGACAAGACCGATACATTCAAATCTTAACTCGAAGAGCTCCAACAATAACCGCCATGATGATAGCCGTGAGGCTTCATCACTCTTCAGGGAACTTAATTAGCGACCAAACAGTCAGAAACCGCTTGCATGAAGTGAACCTTCATTCCCGAAGACCGCTACGGGTACCACCTATAGCAATGCACAATCGTAGGATTCGATATCAATGGGCTCTTGAACACAGAAATTGGGCAGAAGAACAATGGCGTTTCGTGTGCTTTTCTGATGAGTCTCGTTTTGGTATGAGACCGGATACAAGACGTATACGACACTGGAGAACCCCTGGACGCCAACAGCGATTAAAATCCTGCCAGGAAGTCCATCCTTATAGTGGTGGAACCATCATGGTATGGGCGGGTATTTGGATCGGCGGAAGAACTGAGTTGATTTGGATCAGAGGCAACCTCAACGCTCAAATTTATGCTGAGACGATTGTATCAGACGTCATCGTTCCTTTACAAGTGCAAATCGGTCCCTTATTTCAGTTAATGCATGATAATGCACGACCGCACACCGCAAGAGTTGTAAGACAGACTCTCGCCGCAGCTAACATCAATGTCCTGCCCTGGCCTGCTCAGTCGCCAGACTTGAACCCGATTGAGCATGCATGGGATATGCTACAGAGAAGAGCTCTGCCGAATATGGAGGGTATCCAGTCGCAAGAAGACCTTTTTTTGTTGTTGCAACGAACATGGGCGGCCATTCCACAGCGTGATTTGGATGAACTCATTTTGAGTATGCCAAACCGATGTTCTTGTGTTGTTAGTGTTCGCGGTAGAAACACGGATTATTAATTGTTTAAGTTACCCAATAAAATTTTAAAGAAAACTGTTATTTCAGTCTTTTTTTCGAACTTTAATGTTAGTGGTTCAAATGTCAAAAATCCCTTTATTAGAAAATGGCAAATTTCTTTATTAATGCAAAGGTGACTTGGTTTATCGTTACTGTGACAAACGAAAACACTTTATTTGATGAATCCCTAAAGAAAATTTTAATTAATATCAATCAGGAGAAAAGTTATTGCAAAAATATATGTTGATCCCTAGACACTTTTGATGTGTGTATTCAATGCCCAAACTTAATAAATTACTCGTTTCTTACTTCAACAACGACAATAAATAATTATCATCACAAAGATGACGTAATAACAACGAAGAGAAAACGTTTTAGATAACCTTCAACATTTTAACGTACAAGAAATAAGTTTCCGTAGTGTAGCGGTTATCACGTGTGCTTCACACGCACAAGGCCCCCGGTTCGATCCCGGGCGGAAACATTGTCTTTTTTGCTTTTTAAAAGCATATTAATTAGATGCTTACAAAATATTTTGAGGTTCTGCCTACCTTTCTTGCAGAAGTTTGTTTAATGAATGCTTTAATGATTGTTGTCAATTAAAACGCCTTTTCGAAACGAGCCGCAACGTGTTATTACAAGCATATAGTTTGTTTTCTTCTAGTAGTAGGCGCAAATGTTTAATTTTTTTTTAAATTTAGATACATTTTTTTCTGGAAAGGACGTCTTAGTGAATTGGTATCTATAGTGATTTTGTTCAAGGTTTGGTTGATTACTAATATAATATTTTAAGACATACCATAAGTAATAGTAGTAGGAATTTCTCTTTGGCAGTCACGGAGACTGGATTTGTGCAAATTTGGCGAGCCTATTGGCACAAATCCAGTCTCCGTGACTGCCAAAGAGAAATTCCTACTACTATTACTTATGGTATGTCTTAAAATATTATATTAGTAATCAACCAAACCTTGAACAAAATCACTATAGATACCAATTCACTAAGACGTCCTTTCCAGAAAAAAATGTATCTAAATTTAAAAAAAAATTAAACATTTGCGCCTACTACTAGAAGAAAACAAACTATATGCTTGTAATAACACGTTGCGGCTCGTTTCGAAAAGGCGTTTTAATTGACAACAATCATTAAAGCATTCATTAAACAAACTTCTGCAAGAAAGGTAGGCAGAACCTCAAAATATTTTGTAAGCATCTAATTAATATGCTTTTAAAAAGCAAAAAAGACAATGTTTCCGCCCGGGATCGAACCGGGGGCCTTGTGCGTGTGAAGCACACGTGATAACCGCTACACTACGGAAACTTATTTCTTGTACGTTAAAATGTTGAAGGTTATCTAAAACGTTTTCTCTTCGTTGTTATTACGTCATCTTTGTGATGATAATTATTTATTGTCGTTGTTGAAGTAAGAAACGAGTAATTTATTAAGTTTGGGCATTGAATACACACATCAAAAGTGTCTAGGGATCAACATATATTTTTGCAATAACTTTTCTCCTGATTGATATTAATTAAAATTTTCTTTAGGGATTCATCAAATAAAGTGTTTTCGTTTGTCACAGTAACGATAAACCAAGTCACCTTTGCATTAATAAAGAAATTTGCCATTTTCTAATAAAGGGATTTTTGACATTTGAACCACTAACATTAAAGTTCGAAAAAAAGACTGAAATAACAGTTTTCTTTAAAATTTTATTGGGTAACTTAAACAATTAATAATCCGTGTTTCTACCGCGAACACTAACAACACAAGAACATCGGTTTGGCATACTCAAAATGAGTTCATCCAAATCACGCTGTGGAATGGCCGCCCATGTTCGTTGCAACAACAAAAAAAGGTCTTCTTGCGACTGGATACCCTCCATATTCGGCAGAGCTCTTCTCTGTAGCATATCCCATGCATGCTCAATCGGGTTCAAGTCTGGCGACTGAGCAGGCCAGGGCAGGACATTGATGTTAGCTGCGGCGAGAGTCTGTCTTACAACTCTTGCGGTGTGCGGTCGTGCATTATCATGCATTAACTGAAATAAGGGACCGATTTGCACTTGTAAAGGAACGATGACGTCTGATACAATCGTCTCAGCATAAATTTGAGCGTTGAGGTTGCCTCTGATCCAAATCAACTCAGTTCTTCCGCCGATCCAAATACCCGCCCATACCATGATGGTTCCACCACTATAAGGATGGACTTCCTGGCAGGATTTTAATCGCTGTTGGCGTCCAGGGGTTCTCCAGTGTCGTATACGTCTTGTATCCGGTCTCATACCAAAACGAGACTCATCAGAAAAGCACACGAAACGCCATTGTTCTTCTGCCCAATTTCTGTGTTCAAGAGCCCATTGATATCGAATCCTACGATTGTGCATTGCTATAGGTGGTACCCGTAGCGGTCTTCGGGAATGAAGGTTCACTTCATGCAAGCGGTTTCTGACTGTTTGGTCGCTAATTAAGTTCCCTGAAGAGTGATGAAGCCTCACGGCTATCATCATGGCGGTTATTGTTGGAGCTCTTCGAGTTAAGATTTGAATGTATCGGTCTTGTCTCCGTGTGGTGCAGCGATACCGTCCTCCATGGCACTCAGCCACGGTACCAGTGCTTCGGTAACGTGTCCAAAGTCGACTGATAACACTCTGACTTGTATTCAGAGCTAAAGCCACAGTACGTTGCCGGGAACCAGCTTCTATCATTCCCACGGCTCTGAGCATTTCTTCCCTGCTTAAATGACGTCGCCGCTCCATAAAAACGTTGGTTTTAATCAGTAGTAGGGAAACAGTAGCACTAATAATGTCTTCAATGCGTTGTATGTTTTTATAGGGAAAATATTGACAGCTGATTTTTATCTTTTAATCGAATTTGATTCACAGTTCCTGATTCAAATTATGAAATGCACCAAAAAGGATCCATATAAATTTATAAAATCATAAATTTATTACAAAGCCACATCTCAATCTCAAGAAATCCGCATAAAAATGCTTGATCCCTAGACACTTTTGATGTGTGTAGTTCAGGATGAGACCTCTAGTCTAGTTTCTACTTTTTACAAACTGTATGTATAGTTTGTATAGTGTTTTGTTTGTAAAAAGTTACTAAAAAAAAGTCGAATGAAACAGGTCCACTACAACAGGTTTCTACTTTTATTATCTTGCAAGATTGTGACAAGTATATAATATGATAACTACTATGTTTGCATATTTTATCAAAAATTTACGCATTGCTTCATTTTGCCGTAAGTAATTACTTCCCAGAATTTTCGGCAACACTATCGAATGGTTTAATAATACAGGCTATATTTTTATTCCAAATCAACCGGTACGAATCCTGGCTAGAAAGAAATACTGGTTAAAAAAAAAAAAAAAAAAAAAAAAAAAAAAACAATTTTAGAGATCATTCAAATCGGGCTCGAAACTAGTTAGAGTGTTTTTCGTTATTCCTCATGGACATCGTGGGCCCACTTGAAAAATTAATATATTAAAGACAGTCAGTTCTTATCGTAAACAGGTTGGTGTTACAGGTGTATAAAAGTCAGTAAGTTTGCAAAACTCTGAGACTATTGGAGGTAATGATGGTTCTAAGGGACACACGCTGCCATTTTAAATTACTGTGAATTTTAAAAACACTCATAAAGGTAAATCACTCTGTTTATTTAATACATATACCTATTAATAAAAGTCTATAACAAACAACATGCTTGCCAGATTTAATGATACTGGTCACACTGCCTTGTATAATATGCGTTCGAACCGGTACAGACAAGTTAGGTATACTGCTGCACTGGTCCGGACAAGCAAGCAAATGTCCGGTGTCCGGAGCCGTACAGTTTTGACCGAAAACCTACTTACACACAAGTTTCAATTTATTTTCTCTGGCATACAAAGTCGCAGAAAAAGTGCAAGTATGTACCTACCTACATATAGTATACTAGGTAGGTATAGGTATTATCTAGGTAACTATGGCGCAGTTATCTCAGTTTTTCTTTTTATTTACATAAAAGTCAATGAACAACTTTTTATAATAAATGTAAACAAGTTTTTGCTAACTCTGACATTAACTAAAAGATAAATCATAAGTAATGACTGGATGTAGGTAATGACCTTGATTTGAGCACATTAGGTGACGTCATTTTAGTTATAGTCGTTTTATGACGTCCAAAATACTGGTTGACTAGATTTTTTTTACAAATGATTTAAAAAAAAAACTGGTCAGCCTGTAGTTTAACAAAAATTCCTTCTCAAAAAAAACCGGAATGGAACTTGTGAAATAAAAATTGGGTTGTGTTGTGTTATTAAATGTTTTTTTTCACTTTTAATTTATTTGTATTAATAGGTACTTACTTTTATATATGTATAAGGATAGTTTGCTAGTTTGGTATTACAAAAAAATTTGCTTATTCTTTTATTTCGTTTATTCATCTATTTACATATTATTTACATTTTCTAAATATTTTTACCAAATTATATTTAATAATATAAAAATATAGTAGCCCACATAGTTTAAGGCTTTTGACAGAGGAACCTCTGGCGCTTCTGAAAGTTTCTGTTGCCTGCAGTAGCTTCATCAGCTGCAGATTGTTGGGGGAAAAAAGAGTTTCAGAAATCATCCATGTAAAAAAGGTGAGATATAACCTGACCACCTCTCCTCGACCCATAACCTAGATCAGAACCCTCTAGCAGAGTGCTGAGAGGGTTCAAAGCCCAGACAAAACCACAATGGACTCAGACTATCACCCTGGAATATACCACGCTCGATCCTTATCGATTCGCTGTCTTCGTGTATCTGTCGACATCCTAGATAGTGAAGGACTGTTTTCCAGCGCCCCATACATGACATCAGGAAGGTACGCAGAGTTGCATCTACCTTATACTACTCCAGCACCCTCATGAGCCATGTATGAGGCACCGAATCATAGGTTTCTTATAGTCTATCCAACATGTAGACAGATACCTTCGGGAGCGGAAAACCTGTTGGGTAATGGCCATATCAATGAGAAGCAGCTCCTTAGTACCACGGGACCCGTTCGTACATTCTGAGAGGGAGACATGATGGAATTGCTCTCAAAATTAAAATTTGTTTTATTTCTTATTAATATTATAAAGGTTGCAGAATTTGTTTGTTTGGTTTATGTGTTTGGAACTCTCAGGAATTTCTGGTTTAAATTGAAAAATTCTTACAGTGTTGGATAGCCCATTTATCGAGGAATGCTATATATAACACCACGCTACGACCGATAGGAGCGGAGCATCAATTAAAACGTTGCAAAAAAGGGAAAAACGTAACGCAGACGAAGGTGCGCGGGGCAGGTAGTACTTAATACATAGACATTTGCGTCACTGCGAGGTTCTATGTATATTTCATGAAACGTTGCATTGAGATTAGAAGTTTTGAGTACAACCGGTATAATTTCGTGTGGTTAAAATTAATTCAAGTGTATTTATTTGATTTCTATGCAGTTCGTATTAACCTTAGGTCGAGATTTTAAATGATTGATTGATTTTTCCGTGTGTAAACAAGTAGAATTTATAGAAATAATGTTAAATTAAGTAATTCACTAGCTTCTGCCTGGGATTGCGCTCACCTTTTTGTCAGAAATAATCCCATGGGAACGTATAAAATATAGCTAGGACATTCGGGGATAAAACAGCTTCCCATTTGTGAAAGAAATCGCCATCACATCACAACATCTAATCATCAATCCAGGTATGTCCATAACAAGACAGACAATTTCTCTTCTATTTTTTTCTGTAATGTGCGCCAGTTACAGAAAACTTTCAAACTACTTCTTATATACCTATTCATTCTTTACTTTATTACTTTATCAGCTCTTGTCACTCCACACACATCCACCTCAACATAATAATTATATTGAAATTTAATAACAATAATTTATAACATATTAGTTCATAAGTTCAAGGTTATGGCAATATTATTGTATACTTGCTTTCCTAGCGGCTTCGTTTACGTGAAGGTCAAAAATTACCCTACAGGGACGTCCCACCGGGACAAAAAAGTATCCTTAACCAGGTCCTAGTTGATCTGTATGACAAATAGTATCGAAATCCGTCCAGCCGGTATGGGGTGTAACAAACGATCTCACTATCATAATTTAACTAGCAGAATATCTAACATTTTAAAATAATTGTAAGTATCTAGGTACATATTTATACTTACGCACTGCTTTATGCGGAAATTAATTTTCTGCTAATTACTAAGAAACCAACATGATTATAATATATTATAAACAGCGCGACATAATTATCTGAAAAGGTGGCTAGAGCACTCCCTTAATATTGCTAGATATTCGATTCTCGAAATGCTTGGAGTTTCGACGTAAGTCGTATGTTAATGTTCGGTCAAACCGGTCCGGACAGATGCACACCCGGCAGATCCGGACACCGGAGACCAAATATGAGCACCTTAGGTACGTTTAATATTTTACCCAATTATCATTGTTTAAAATGTAATCATCCAGTTTCTAACGAGACAATAGATGTTGGACAGTTTTTCATAAAACGTGAGAAAAAATAAAAACAGAGCTCATAAGGACTGCAGACAGAAGTGAAAACTCAAAACAATAGAATTACTGTTTTTTTACCTTGATCATCCATCCACATACCGGACTTAGCAGCCGTGGCTTAACTTTAATCACACATCCTCAGGCTCACCTTGGCAACCGTTGCTTTACCTTGATCACCCATCCACATACTGACCTCGACTACCGTTGCTTTACCTTGATCACCCATCCACATACTGACCTCGACTACCGTTGCTTTACCTTGATCACCCATCCACAGACTGCCCTGGGCAGCCGTAGTTGCTTTACCTTGATCAGTAAAAACTCAAAACAATGGAATTACAGTGTTCTCATGTGATTTTTTTAATCATTCGCGTCGCTAGTCTGGCGCAATACGTCACGAGCATGTCGGTCACGCGAATTCATAGCTTTTTCCCCTACCAAAAACTGCTCGACGCGGATAAGAAGTTTTCACTTCAAAAACTAGTTTTTTAGTCTGTCTCGTGACACTGTTGTTACAATTGTAAATAGCAGACATTAGAGATGATCTGCCTAACGTTTTCCCAAGTATTTTGTGGTCGGCTTCCAGTCTAACCGGATGCAGCTGAATACCAGTATTTTAGAGAAACGACTGCTTATCTGACCTCTACAACCCAGTCACTGAGACTGGTTGGCAGACTTTCGGGCCACACAGAAAAAAAACAAATCAAATCAAAATTCGTAAATGAAACCTACATTTACGAATAAAATTTGATTTGATTTTTACATGCTTTTATTTTTTCTATGCAGAAAAAAAATAGAATATACTTTATTATGAGTTTAATAAGCCAGCAGATCAAGCTACCCGAAACTGTCAAATATTCCCAATTAACCTTGAACCATATTGTCTACAAATAAGGTTGAAATCTATTAAATAAATTTGACAGTTTATTGTAGGTTGATGGGCTGGCGTCTGCACACCATATAAGTAACATTCATACAAACCAAAACAAACATATCAGACCAAAGAAGCAAAAACAGGATAAAATAAAATTTAACGACTGTAACAGGTTTCGTTTCGTAGTTTCTGCCTACTCCCAGGGTAAAACAACGTGAGCACATGTTTGCAAGTGCCCGTGTAGATTACAGATTTACTGATTTCTCATTACACCAATAAAAACTCTTTGCATGTTCTACGACACGCTTGCTTACACTTTTCTTACTCCACTCCCACAGTTTTCCAAGAATGTATTACGACCGGCACATAGATAGTAATTCAAGCGTAGAAGCTAGTATACCGTTTACACCCCTACTTACCTCGTAGCGTGGTTTAAATACGTACAGGTAAGGATTTCAAAAAGTATCGATACCTTCTGTCATATCGATTGTTACTACTTATGCACTGGTGGAACTCGTGGCTAGATATTAACAGCCACACAGTTCGATCTTCAAGTTTAAGCTGCGTTTAACTAGGTCGGCCCGTGGACGACTGATCATTAATTCCATAGCGAGTTTCCTCCGTGCCTCGGAAAGCACATTAAGCCGTTGGTTGCTATTGTCATTTCTCAACAAAAGTCAGTCAGTGGCCAGAAAGTCTGACAACCAGACTTACTAAGAGGTATCGTATGACCCAGCATTAACTGGGTTGTGGAGGTCAGATAGGCAGATTGGCTTCGTCTCTGAGAGGATCGCCATAACGCTGCCAAATGTATGTTCTAGTAGCAAATTAAGTATAAAAAAGTAAAAAAACTTTTTTTTAAAAAGCGTTTATTTAAATGGTCAAAAAGAAGAAAATAAAATTTTCTTTTAAAATTTTAACTATCAGCTTATAACCTCATTATACACAATTTATATGATCATAAAAGCTTGTTTACGCGTGGTTTGCGTAAGTACCTATAAGTATTAAATTAAAATGAAATTTAAAAAAAAAAAAAACTTAGCAGATTAAGTTACTCACATAAATAGTTACTAGTTTATTTACACAAGTAAACCTCGCGACAAGCTTTTATGATCATATAAATTGTGTATAATGAGGTTATAAGTTGATAGTTAAAATTTTAAAAGATAATTTTATTTTCTTCTTTTTGAGCATTTAAATAAAAGCTTTTTTTAAAAAGGTTTTTAACTTTATTTTATTTTAACATTTTTAGTTTTGCCATAATCTTTTATGACCACACATCATTATCACAATCTCAACACTTTTTTCATTCCATGCTATTTCTTTACCGTTAAAGAGTTCCCTCGTGAGAAGACGATCCTGGCTGCAGGATGAGATCATAATATAATCCAAGTTTATCCATCAAATTTAAACATGCATACAAATTTTCATGTCTCTGCTATTAACCGTTGAAGAATTCCCTCGTGAGAAGACGATCCTGGCTGCAGGATGAGATCATGATAGAATTCATGTTTAACCATCAAATTTAAACATGCATACAAATTTTCGTATCTGTGCTATTAACCGTTGAGGAGTTCCCTCGTGAGAAGACGATCCTGGCTGCAGGATAAGTTCATGATACAAATCGTAATTATCCATCAAATATGAATTCGTACGCATAGTTTCGTGTCTGTGCTATTAACCGTTGAAGAATTCCCTCGTGAGAAGACGATCCTGGCTGCAGGATGAGATCATGAAAGAATTCAAGTTCATCCACCAAATATGAACTTGCATGCAAAAATTCGCGTCTGTGCTATTAAACGTTGAGGAGTTCTCTCGTGAGGAGACGATCCTGGCTGCAGGATTAAGCTATGTCTGTCATAAAAAAGTATTGTCATCAAAACCAAAGGTGTGTGCAAAATTTCAGCTCAATCGGACATCGAGAAGTGGTTCTAATTTAGATTCCAAGAATCCACCGTAACAAACATACAAACATACATACATTGCAAGATAAATAAAAGCTTTTAATAATAAAATACTAGATATTGCAAACAAAATAACAATCTAACTTTTTTAAGAATATTTTTTGGTAGTAATTATCCATAGTCTACCAATTTATTCCTGTTTATTGATAACTTTCTTATGCCCGCGGCTTCGGCCACGTGGAGTTCGGTAATTGCCCCACGGGATCGTCCTACCGGGATAAAAGTATTTTGTGTGTTATACGACCACTAAGAAAAGTATGAAAGTAGTGTAGTGAGAAAAAAATAAGATAAAATAATATAAGCATGAAATAAAAATTTAACAAACTCGCTATTAAAAATCCAAAAAAAACGGTTTTTAGAGGTTTTTTGTGTCGGGGGTTTTTAAATTTTTAATTTAATTTTTCTTTAATATGTTTATATCATCGTGATGAATGTTTTCCAGGAAAGTTGACTGGGTAACTGAAAAACTGGCCAAGTGCGAGTCGGACTCTCGCACGAAGAATTCCGTCCCATTATTGATAAAAACGAGCAAAAAAATCACTTTTTTGGATGGGAGCCCCCTTAAATATTTTCCCAATCCCAATTCATTTGGGCTCGGTTAAACCTCATTGGTAGATATGTGTTTGAGCCGTTTGGAGTTGAAACACTAGGGACATAGGGTCCGAGTGCCCCCCGCCTACCTAGCCTTTCGAGATATCGCCAAGATAAATGATTCGTCGACTCTTCTTGTAACCAGAAGGTAGGGAGGGACGTGGGACTGCTGTCAGCATGCAGCGCTTTGGGCACTTTTGAATTTTCAATTGTTTGACGCCCTATAAGAATTATCTTATTGAATGATTGTTTAATTTATGATTATTATGTGATCTTAAAATGTTATTTCAGTAGTTCTTTAAACATACAGATATTCCGGCGAGCTGGTCGATCAGCGGCTGTTGATTGTTTGTGCATGCAAACGCATGCAAACAGTAACCAACTTTACTGTTTGCATGCATTCTTCAATCAGTCTTCTGCTCTTCAATTGCTGAAAATAAAGTATTGATGGAGTTAATTTTAGCGACTAGTTTTGGTTAAAAAATCGTGTTGTTACCTACTCGCAGTTATAAAAGTTAAATATACTACCATTTCCGGGGTATAAATACGGTTCTTACTCTGGTAAAAGATACTAAATAAGATGCTCATTGAAATTCGAAATTGAATAGGTACATTTTATAGTAAGAATGTCACAAGGCTTTAATAAAATACTAGTAATGTAATGGAATGTTTTAACGTTAAAAGTTTTATATTTATAACTGGGAAAGGGCTAGATGATGGAAATAGGTATATAGGTACGGTAAATCAGTCATCATCGTAAGTCATGCGCGGTGTCTGCCATATTATATCTGTCACTGCCGTATTATCTATTGATCCCAAGCGAATTGGACGGATGTGTGTATGCCAGAGTGACGAGTTAGGAAGGAAATAAACAAAAGTATGGCTTGTTATCGCCTTTCCGTATTCCGGTCACTGTACAGATGCTGCGTGGGTGAAGATGATGGTGTGCGATCCCGGCTTTTCCTACATGTTCCATATCAGCGAAACTAGGAACGTTGAACGGGAGAACTGCCTGTGCATGTTCAAGTCGGTTTACGATTCGAGGTAGGCCGAGCTGCTTTTTCATGAACATAAATCTACCCGATTGGTTGTGTCGAAACATGCTGGCATGGCCGACACAGCACAACACAGAACAACACAGAAACAACCGTGTTTGTATTTGTAAATAATAATAATATGAGTCTATCTCTTTGGTGTATCTCCTGCTGCTTAAAGGAGATAGATAAATACTCCTTACTATGAAGATACAATACATATTATGCTCGTCTTCGATCAATAATACTAATCAAAATATAAACAAAAAAAAAACACTGATAAATAACAGACAGAACATACCAAAATTTTAACCGCAAATAACACGCAACGTGTATACACCCTTGCGCTAGCGACTTAATACTATCGCAGAACATATGAGCGGGGCAATGACTCTTAGGTATAATCCATTTTCCCTTCATACTTTAACCTTACCTGGCTTAGGACAGTCCAAAATATCTAGGCACTAAACAAAACATTAAAAATTCTTCTATATACGTTATAGGTTTTTTACATATTTGGGACGAGAATCGAATACTGAATACCCTCCCTCAATATGTCCCTCGTTTAACCTAACATACTGTATATGAGAAAACGCCTTTGCCCTTCTTTGGGTCAGTAATAGGCTGGTAGGTCTTATTCACAGCTGACAGCCAATCTAGTTTAGACATATGAGGCAATGCAGGTGAATTTTCCTGATTACGTGACCGAACCTCAATTGACGCTAAGTGTATTACATGCCTGATGACGTCGGTGTTCGTTGATTTTTGCTGACATGCTCGGCGGGAGTTACGACATCATACTTAAACTTGTCATGTTTATTTATCTGGTTTGTTTCTAATTTTCAAATTAGATTTGTGGTGGTTTTGGTCAAGGGGTGATGAGAAATATGACTTGCTTTTGCACGCGGCTACGCCGTGTGTAGATTGGAGTTTTTGTTTACCTACAATCTCACCGGTACGTTCTACCAGGATAAAGTCAAGTCATGTCCTGAGCCAGATGATCTACACTAGTAGATCTAGTGTCAAGTTTCATAGAAAGCCGTTCTATCGTTTAGACGTGGAAAGATAACAGCAGACAGACAGGCAGGTTTCCTTTCATGCCGCGGCATGAAGACTGAAGCTTCGTCATTTATTTAAATAATCGGTTTGCGTTTCGACGACTATATTTGATCACAATGAGATTCTGTTGAATATGCTATTATCTGATAACGTCACGCAAGACATTTAAGTACGTAATAACTATGCTCGAAAAGAAGCGTCCTCATCTGAATACAAAACTCTTGATCGTACGTATAACCAATGACTCATGGTAGTAAAGAACCACTAATAATCCTACTACGTAAATCATATCGTATAGTCGTATGTTAATGCTTAGGAAATCAAAAATTAAGCCTGATATAGAAATCATTAAATGATTCAAGTAAGGCTGAGAACGGTGATGAAACTAAGGCCCAAAACTTTTCACCAGTTCCTGGACTTATAACTGGAATAAGGAAGCCACCCAAAAAGCACCTTACAAGTCCTCAGTTACGTCTAAAGATCAGCATGTAGTAGTACTCTATTACTCTAATAATATTAGAGTAATAGCACACGCATCATACCAAGAAGTTTATCAAGAAAAATAGTTCATTAAAACACCCTCAAATTGTGGCAGGCAAAGATTTGGATTTGGTTGTGTTCAATGTACCACTTGAAATCAACTACACCATCTTGTTGAGCAGATAATATTTTATTTACAGCTAACTCTTTGTCAGCGAATTCATACCTCTTTATATTCGTTATGCCATGAGATTTTTGAAAAACCCTTGCCTACATTATAAAAAGAACTTGTGTTCAAAATTTCAGCTTTCTAGTTCCAAGGGTTTAGGAGATCTTCAAAGGAGAAGGTGTCTATCACAAATTCGGCTGTTTGAATTTCGCGCTCAGCGGGGAACACTCCACGTTTGAAATGGGGCAGGTTGGATCCAAAGTTACTGCAGTGACGCATTTACTCTATCTATCGCTATCTCTGTTGTGTTCATGCATTTAGACAGAGAAGCGTAGTTCTCCGCTTATGTCGCTAACCAATGAACGTCGTCGTCGGGTTTCTGACGTAGTATGTACGATGATAAAAATTACTATGAGCTCATTGAGCTCTGCTACGCTACTTGTTTTTAGTCAAATCTAGATTGGCAAGGGCGCACTACCCATTCTATCGGATAATCAATTTGAGCCGTATTATTTGCACATAATAAATAACTTATAGTGAAGTAATATAAAGTGATAATATTCTAACAACAGGAAAAACAAGGGTAAAAATTTAGAAATCTGCGGTCGGCGGAGGAGGTTGGGAGGGGGGTGGGGGGAGAGGGGGGGTTCCTCTTCTCCCCTGGTACCACTCCCATTACAAGGTAATACACCGTTCTTGAGAAAAACCAATTATTGTAACCTAACCTCAAAACATATTTTATTCGCCTAAAAAGCGTAGTCGACGGAGCCCCGCTACGCGGGGCTCCTATTTCTGCCTGCAGGGTTTAAAGTAACCTAACACGAAGGGAACCTAACCTGTCCGAGTCGGGGTGCCCCAAGTCCAGAGCTCGCTTCGCTCGCTCTTGCAACCTAATTTGTTATATACTATATAAATACATTCAATGGCCAGAATTATATATAATCTGTGGTAGGGATTGACCTAAATATTGCAAAAATAATTAATTTTCAATATTTATTTTCTCAAACACTGCGTGTTTCCGCATATTGAAACTTTGCGTGTGAGCTAATAATAATGTAACCTTTGTGTAAAAAAAAACTTATATATAAAATTCTCGTGTCACAAGGTTCGTTCCCGTACTCCTCCGAAACGGCTTGACCGATTCTCATGAAATTTTGTGAGCATATTGAGTAGGTCTGAGAATCGGCTAACATCTATTTTTCATAACCAAAAAAAAAACCGAGAACGAAGTCGCGGGCAGCAGCTAGTAAATATATATAAATAAAAATATCAACCCCCAACTCGACGTCAGTCAAAGGAAAACGGAGCCGATAAGCCAAAGTCGTCGAATAAAGCCACAAGAAAAACACTACGAAACACAGGAAACACATTCACGCAACTCGAGGAAAAACGGAATGAACAACAAACGAATGACAGTGACACTTAGCATACTTTTTTTTTACGTTCCTTTTTGCTTATTTTTCACGTCATTTTGCACCATAGACAATATGTGCAACAGATTTGGTTGTCAATCGCTCATTTTAACGTTCCGTTTTCGCTTTTTATCCGATTTGAGGATAGAAACATTTTTCATTAATATCTCGAAAAATATGCAATATCTTGTAATAAGAGTACTAGCGTTATAATCGGGAACCCAAGCCCTACTAGCTTTAACCCCTTTTACCACCCAACTATGACCGCACGATTGCAGATCCAACCCCAAGCAGTAAGCCGTGTGTTCGGGTATTCCCATTATTTTACAGGCGCTCCAAAATTCGGCTCCAAAACAAAAAAGCTGTACGTCTACCATGCTAGCGTCTGTAGTTAAAATGTATGAAAAATTTTACAGCGCCTCTAGCGGATAGTTGGGTACTAAAACGCGCAGTATGAGTCACATAGTTATCTATCCTACGTCACCGTGTAGTAAACTATATTACAGCGACTGTATTTTGGGCTTCATTTGCTTATAATTTGGCACTGGTTCTCCCTGTCATTGTGATATTTTTTTTGTTCTACACCATACCTGGGAACCTTTAGTTACGGAGATATTAGGGGTCAAAGTTCCAACATTTTGACAAGTATTTTTTTTAAATACAAGTTTTTAATGCATTTTTTTACTTTAAACACCTCCACGACCCCCGTACTATTCAATCCGTCCATCAGCACAATGTTTTGAGTGCGTTACATAGAGTTCTACCACAAAACATGATTTTACACCCCCCAAAAAAAAGTCGTTTCCCAGCAATAATTTTTGCGTTAAGTTACTTAGTCTCATGTACAGAATGCTTGGTTGACGGCTTCGTGATGAGGTGATTTACACGGTGTATGTGGGTAATATCAAAAATAATTGTACATTCAGACATGCTGAAATGTCCATGGTAGGTCCTATCGAAATAATGCGTATATTTTATAAAAACAGTTATGATACGTATACATTCAGAATTAGAGATGAATAATATGAATTTCAGAGCATAATAAAGCATATAGTTTTTAAAATACACATTATTGTTTGGGGGTATATCACATTTCTCCCATGTAAATAATGATGTCCTCGAAGACTTGTGCGTTACAAAAATGCCTCTAGTTTTTTTGCGTGCTACAATCTCATTAATTCAAGCTAAAAATGAACTTCAGTATTATAAAGGCTATCTAGACCCTGCTTTATTTTTTAAAAATTATAAAGAAATAGATAATTACCTTAAATCAAATCCGCGTCCACAATTTTTGTCATTTTTGTTATTCTATTTTGTAACACCAATATTTGGTCTTTTTTAAAAAGTGGAATCGGCAACACGATGTTTTTTGTTAACAGCCAATCACGTAGCACTAACTAGTGACAGTCGGCCATTTTGCAACGTGCGTTTTTCTGAGTGCAGTGTGCCTAAGTCAGTGGTGAATTTTTTCAACAATAATACTTTCCTTTTGTGTGCTGGTCTGTTCAGCACCTGGTAAGTTATTTATTTACTTTTAGACCATTTAAATATTGTATTACTCTCGTCTAAATCAAAAATAAAGAACAATTTTATCTAAGCAGCTTTATTGATTTTTAATTCGTTCGAGATTACATTCAACACGTGTTCTATATTCCTTTTTGTTACAATTTGTTACAAAGTTTTGTTACGTAACAAAAATGAGTTAACAAAAAGGAAGTAAGGATGATTTTATACTGCTTTTATTTTATATATATATATTATGTATATTTTTTTTTATATATATTTTATACGTCACACGTGTAGTTTATTACCAAAAAAAATCTAGCAATGCTTTCACCTTACCTACTAGGAATAATAGGAATAGTAAATGAAAGGAAAGTATCAATTTACTAATGTTATTTTATAGTTTTTCTTGTGTTTACCCAACTTGTTTCAACCGGTTGTGCCATCACCGCTGTGTTTTGAGTTCATGACTAAGATCTGTTCGAGATTGAAACTAATACTTATGGCAAATAATTAATGAATACGTTAGTAAAATGTCTAATCCTACCTGACATCAAATTAATCATGTCTCACGAAATGTTTTAAATACGAAAATATGTGAAAATATTGCTATGTTTTTTCTAAAGTTCGCTTTTAATCCCAGATAGTAATCTAAGATTTGTTCTAGACAAAATGCCCATGACACCTGCAGAACGACAACGCAATTACTGAGAACGACTGAAACAAAACGATCCCGAAAAATATGAAGAAATTCGTAAAAGAAACTTGGAAAGAATGTGTGTTTGTGATTTAAAAGTTTTTATCAAAAGCTGTTTTTTTATTATTATTATGTTCAGATGAACCTATCCAAGTTGTATCTAACTAGTTGAGTTATTATGTGATTGATCGTAAAAAATATAAAAAAACGGAAACCTATTTTGTTTTGATCATAGTGTGAAATTGCCCGATTAGTTCCTTTTTGTTTCCTTTTTGTAACACTTTTCATTTTTGTAACGAAATTCATTTTTGTTTCTTTTTGGTGACTGTACAATTTATTTTGATATTACCCATGTATTATAAGGCGAGGATCAGCTGGGCCGCGTTCAAAACACGGGTGGTTCACACTTATCGATTTCCATAACAAGAAAAAATAAATTACGTACCCATTTTATTATTGATTCGGGTCGAGAATCATTACCATAGTTACCTCCTTGAATTTGACGAGGATGCAAAACAACACCTTGTAAATTGCAATAATCGATTTGAGATTTGAATAGCGTTTGCAATCAATACACCAACGAAACAGTTTGTTTTTATATTTCGCAGGTTGACTTTGAATATCGATCAAGGTAGCCGCAATTCGTAATAGATGCGGAGCAAGTGGCAACTGTGGTAGTGGTACTTTAGAAATACATTAAAACCCCAAAATATTATAAGTCCATAAAAGATTTAATATTGTTGTCGTAAGTCACTCATAAAACCGCCAAGATACAGAAAAAAAGCTTAATAACATACGTTATTGTTTGGTTTAAAATGTAAATCATGCATTTCAGAATATTTGCGGTATAAAGGGGTTTAAATAACCCCGACCCTGGCGTTAACGAAGCCGAAAGTCACTTGTACTCCCCGTCATTGCGATCAGTTTTTTGTTCTGCTATTTACTGAGAGACTTTGATTTCTAATGTTTTAACTTTTCACAATTTTTTTTAATCATCATCATCATCAGCCTACCGCAGTCCACTGCTGGGCATAGGCCTCTTCAATCGCTCGCCACTTAACCCGATTCTTGGCAACTATCATCCAGTTGCTACCAGCTACCCTGCGAAGATCGTCGCTCCACCGAGCCTGAGGGCATAACGTGATTAAGAAACAGTACTAAGGTTATCTCCAACCCTCCACAACTCTAGTTCCACCAACTGAACTGTACGCTGGCTGGCATTAACTTTTTTTGTGTTATTACCCTTCAATTAAGTTATTTATTTAGTTTCAATAAACTTATGTTTCAGGACAGTTTGTTGTTTCCTTATAATATCCCAATACCATCCCACCTTGCATCTGGGACTAAGTCCCGTTACCTTTAGGGTTCAAGTTTTTTTAATACGAGTTTTAATTTTTTTAACTGTACTTGAAATACCTCCACAACCCCTGTTCTATTCAATGCATCCATCAGCACAATGTTTTGAGAGCGTTAGATTAAGTCCTATCGCAAAACGTGATTTAACACTCACAAAAAAAAAGTCGTTTTCTAGCAATAGTTTTTGCTTAGGGTTTCGCTAGCTAGGCTTTCGTTATAAATCGTCGTATATTTCACTAAATAAATACGAGATAAATGAATATTAAATAAATTAAACTAAAAACAATAATTATTTTACTAAATAGCATGCATATTAGCCACGCCTGCCAACGAGTTCGAGCCCTCGACTTGTGCACCCTTAAGGGTCGTAGCATGTTCTTAAATAACTTTCCTCAAGAATTGGGCAGTAACAGTAGGTCCAGGGATTAGCGCGAACAAACAAACAAATTCGTTTACTTTATTACAATAAGATGTCATTTATGATACTTGCTAGACAACTCTACGCATGCTCTCTTGTAGATAAATTGTAGCTGACATATTTAAATAAACTAGTTTTGCAGATTTACCGCATCATACATGTTGTTTGATTTAATAAATATTAACAGTAACTGTACGCAGCATTTTAAGGTTCATGATCGATTCCCAAGTAGGGTGTTATGTATTATTGGACTTAAACATAACTGGCGAAATATGATGCAACAGGCAGAGTTGCATCATATAACCCAAAGAGAACATTCCACGTGCATGTCTAGTTTCTTATGAGTATCTTCATACGAAAGAGGCTTTTTTCAAAGAGATATAATTATGTATAGAACATCACTACTGCAACAGAACTGGAATTGCGAAAAGACTATTTGAGAGGCCTTGACCGTCTGCGTTCACCAGCTGACCAAACTGGTCATAATTTTGTTTTTTTTTCTTTAATTTCTAGATGGATAAATTTCAGTACTACGTGGTACAATTTTTGGAAGCTCCTTACATAGAAATAGCTGATTATGTCTGTGTACCAAGATCTTGGGTCCAAACCCGTGCACCTGATGGTACGAAAGCCTTCGTTGCATACCCAAATGAAGACTTAATAAATATAGAAAAAAAAATTAAGAAAAGGCATAAGAAGTTGGACCAATGGAAGATCTACTTGTCTGTTCTAAAATATGGAACAGGTGAGAAATATTAAAATTAATAGCAGCATGTAGATTGGCACAAACAAGAGATGCCTATACCTACAAACTTTTGTAGGTATAGGCCTACCCAGCAGTATAGAACATGTAACTTAATTAACGCACATCCTGATAATAGTTTGTTCAGAATCGTTTACTGAATCGGTTTCTGTCATTTTGAATATAGGTAATTTTTTATCCCAAAAAATAATTAAAACTAAGGAAATTATTGTCATATTAACACTGTACAGTCAAAACAAATTGAAATGGACGTAGGTTCGTTATGTTGCGTCGAGTGGCGCGATAACTGCTTGTGCGAATGTGTGCGTTGCGTGCGTAGTAGTCTGACCATAACGTTCTCCAAGAATTGGTATAACTAATTTAATAAATAACAATGCATATCAAAATCAAAAGCAAAAAATCAAAAGTCATTTATTCAAATTAGGCTGATAGACAGCACTTTTTGAACGTCAAAATTACAAGAGACAGTCCCCCAAAACGCCCGCCCCTCGCTACTTCCTAGTGTTGTAGCTGGGAAGAAGAAGTGGCGGAACAAACTCCCCAGCAACACATCTGTCTGTTAGGTTAGAAGAACCAGATTCTATACAATAGTGTTCAAGTTTATAGAACCAAAGAATCCATTACATCTAATCAATGTCACATGTCAGCTAGCACACACCAATATTAAAATAAAATATTAAAATATATACTTAAGAGTAAACAAAGCCTCCAGACATAAAGGGCGTGCCCGCTTACACGTGCATACCCACGAGAAAAAAAAACAAAGTAAAATAAAAAAAATAAAGTAAAAAAAAATCTATGCATGAAGTACATGTTAAATTAAAAAAATCAGTGTATGTATTATGATTATAACATAATATTCTAATTGGGGTTTTTGAGGGTGTGCGTTAACTACGTTACATGTTGTATCATGGGAGTTTGAGCTCAGTGCAGACTAAAAATAATATAAATGAATGTTAAATGCTTAAAGAAATGTTTGTTGCGAATCAAAAGCTTTCTCCGAGTTTTCAAAACACATTCGGGAAATGAATACTCTGAGTATTATTTGTGATGTTTATTGGCAACAACTATCATGTGAATATTTTTATTACCTAAGTCTAAAAATAAAATAGACTATTCAATTTGTTACGGGGAATAACCCATGGAATGGCTTGTACCTACTGAATTATTATTTTAGGAACCAAAATAAAATTCCGAAGTGTGGACAGTATGTGTAAATATATTATACTTTTTGCAGATGTCTATGGCGACGCGAAATGTTATATCCAAGTGATGCTAGATAATGAAGATAAATATGAAGGTAAAATATACTGCTCGATCTTTATGAATTTTAGAGTTATTTTATTTCGCAAGGAGCTTTTACACTTTTCGGAGTTTAAAAATATTGATGAGTAGGCACGCCGACCAATCAAGCTATACAAAAAAACACCCGACAGAAAAACCTCAAAAAAATAAAAAAATAAAATATCCGAATATTGTCCCTTTACGTTTAATATACCTTACTAAATTATTTTATTCCAAGCGTCGCTGCGTCGGAGGACCGCTTTGTTTGTCACTTTCTGTGCGTAGCTCATCTGCTTGTACTAAGCGGTCTACTTAGCGGCCCCCCGACGCGCGACGCTACGACGCTTGGAATAAAATAATTTAGTAAGGTATATTAAACGTAAAGGGACAATATTCGGATATTTTATTTTTTAATTTTTTTGAGGTTTTTCTGTCGGGGGTTTTTTAAATTTTTAATTTAATTTTTATTTTATGCTTTTTAAACTTAAAACATCCGGTACCCTGCATAATCCAGATGACGCCTGTGCACCTGGTTATGGTTATTTTACTTTCGTAAGCCGAAGTCCTTGTTGGAGGTTGAAAACACTTTTTTTTTCGTCAGAAACCGCTTGTTTTGGCCAAAACTTCATATTTTAGTTCGGTACCTACCCTGTTTTGTTTCACAGATCGCTAGCTTGCACAGACACGCGTCTCTGGACACCTCGCACGTGCATCTAGCTCAAATAAAACTTCTTTTTTTCTTATAGTTAGTTTCATATAAAATTCTGTTACACCAAAATTCACCTTAGCAAGCACGCAATTTACAAAAACTTTGATATCTTTGCCTACAAGAGTGAAATTTTGACACAGTTTTCAGCATTTTTAGACTTAAATAGGCCTCCGTCTACGTACTGACCACTTTGCACTCACCTGCACGCTATTAATTTGTTTTTCAAAATTGTTTATCAAACGGCTTTATATTATAATTTCGATAGTACTCACCCACCGTTCTTGTGTTCCGGTCGGCGTTTCGTGTGCCGGAGTCTTGGCTGACTGTTAAACTTCAATATTTAAATACTTGCTGTACCCAAGGGGTAAACAAGTATTTAAATATTGGGTTTTATTTTTCTTCCCATTATTGTCTTATTATACAGGGTGTAACGGAAAGGGTATATACATACTTAAGGGTGTGCTACAGACCATCAAACTGAAAACAAATGTATGGCGCAGCTGTTATTTCATCGCTATTATGATGTTTGTCCGACGGAGAAATATGTTCAGTTTGATGGTCTGTAGCACACCCTCAAGTATGTATATACCCTTTCCGTTATACTCTGTTTACAAAGTTTTATGTCTGTGCTATTAACCGTTGAGGAGTTCCCTCGTGAGGAGATGATCAAGGCTACTGCCTTGATCATCTCCTCACTCACCCTACTGGATGAGTTCATGATACAAATCGTGATTATCCATCAAATATGAACTCATATGCAAAGTTTCGTGTCTGTGCTATTATCCGGTTAGGAGTTCCCTCGTGAGGAGACGATCCTGACGGTAGGATGAGTTCATGATACAAATCGTGATTATCCATCAAATATGAACTCTTATGCAAATTTGCGAGTCTGTGCTATTAAACGTTGAGGAGTTCGGTCGTGAGAAGATGATTCTAGCTGCAGGATGAGATCATGATAGAATTCATGTTTATCCATCAAATATAAACGTGCATACAAATTTTCGTGTCTGTGCCATTAACTGTTGAGGAGTTCCCTCGTGAGAAGACGATCCTGGCTGCAGGATAAGTTCATGATACAAATCGTTATTATTGATCAATCAAAAATGAACTGTTATGCAAAGTTTCGTGTCTGTGCTATTAAACGTTGAAGAGTTCCCTCGTGAGAAGACGATCCTGGCTGCAGGATGAGATCATGATAGAATTCATGTCTATGCATCAAATATGAACGTGCATAATTTCGAATCGATCAGACCTGTGGAAGTTTTTCATTTCTCTTCTTTAGAAAAGAGGTGATGATCTTCAAACGGCTGAGCAGATTTTCATGAAACATAGCTAAGAACACTCTCGATTAACACACCTTTCAAACGAAACCAAATTTATCAAGATCGGTTCATCCGTTCAGGAGCTGTGATGCCACAGACAGACACACAGATACACAGATACACACGTCAAACTTATAACACCCCTCTTTTTTGGTCGGGGGTTAAAAACCAGTTTAGCGGATCTCTCATTGTATTGGAAATCTATACGAAGCCAGGCCAAGTCTTACTGGAAATGCATAGATTGATGTGTCATCGTGAGTGTGAGTACATGTCTGCTTAAAAACCGGCCAAGTTCGAGTCGGACTCGCGCACCGAGGGTTCCGTACAAACCAAAATTACTGAAGAGAATAAATAAAAATATGTGATGTAACTAAAAATTTTAGGTTTTCGGATTTCTTCCTTTATATGTGCTATAAAAAATAGCTTCATGCCAAATTTCAAGATTCTAGGTCGACTAGAAGTACCCTTTAGGTTTTGATTCCCTTGCGAGTAGTTGCGAGTTTAAAAATATGCGGCTTAAATTGCTGTTTATTTTTATTGCGATGACATAGAAGTTTGATTTTGTTACAGCTTAAAGGTATTATAGACTTGAGTATTTGGTATGACTTTCAATTAAATACCTCTACGCGTTCATTAAGAAAGGGGTAGTAAGTTTAAAATTATTGAAAATGTTTTTATTATGAAAGAAAGAAAGAAAAAATATTTATTTGTCGCAGGGACATGACGTGCATACAAAATAACAATGAACACAATATACATACAAAGCATAACAAACATTTGAAAGTACAATAATATAAAATATACAACAATAAGATTAAAAAATAAAAAATAAAATAAAAGTAAACAAGTTGACAGCTTGCACGTCGTGACTGCGACAAGTAGGTTACCACTCAGCATGATGCTGTGCTATGGGGGGCCCACATCACAGCGCTGGTTTTCAGTGGTCACCCGTGAAAAAACGTACGGAAATCAAGACAGCGTAAACATAGTATTATATGAATAAGAAAAATAACACAAACAGTACTTGGATATAAAACAACTATAAGAGATAAAATAAACATTACAAAAATATAAAGGAATGTGTGCAGGCTAAACAAAAATAAACATAGATATATGATGGCGTGTTTTGTTTTCGTCTCGCTCTCACCCCACCCCACCCGAGTGTCGCAGTCGCCCGCGCGCGCGCCGCCGATCATACGACATCATCATACCTTGACAACACTACCTACACAGTACACATTTCTCCTCTGCGCCTGTCAGCGCGATGACGCACTATGCGTCAACAAGTCAGTAACCCAAAGGTGGCCGGCGGAGTCGTGCGAGTCCTGCGTGCTCACGAGTCACGTGACGCGTATCGCGTGATAGCTACCTTGCTGTGTACTCATTGGTGCCTCAGTTGACGTTTAACGAGTAACGTCTTTTATTTGAAATGTGATGCCGTCTCGAGCCGATTGGAAAGATATGCCTTACCGATAGATAATATACCTTATGTGAGTATTTATTTATAATTTATTTGTTGTTCATACTTCTGTTTTTCCAAGAGGAGTTTTTTCAAATGTATTTTAAAATTTTCTTTTGTTTTTAGGTATCTTATGGGAGGTGGCAGATCATTCCAGCAGCGAGTGGCGGCATACTTGAAAGATCCCCTGAAGGCTGTGGTCTTATGTCGAGGCATCGAAAGCGGATTGGACGTGGAACGAGCAGAGTAGCTGTAGTGCTCGTGCCTCCACTTAATGTTCCTGTACAGATAATCTGGTTTGTGTGTTTTTATGATACCGAACATTAAAACCGCTAAGTGTAGTTTCCGCCTTGCGGCCATTTTTAAGATGTTGTGTTCATTAAGATACGGTGTGATGTGATGCCTCCGGGGTATATTCAAACAGTAACGAGCACATGCATTTTGTACACGCTGTATTAGACGCTCAGTTCGTGAGAGAAGACATGGTCCGTAAACAGTGTCACAATAATTTAGTTTGGATAGTACTAGGCTATCCACCAATCTCTTCCTCACTGCGACACTAAGGAAATCCCTCACTCTGTACAGAACCTTTAGCCTATAAAAACAGTTTTTTACTACGCCATTTATATGTTCCTCAAAGCGCAGTTCTGGATCAATGGTTAGCCCCAGGTTACAAGCGGTTTCTACCCTTTCAATACTTTCTCCCAAAATTTTTACGTCTGGTTTTGCAGCAAGAATTGTTCTAATCTGATTTCTGCTCCCCATGACCATAAACTTAGACTTTTGAGGGTTCAGTACCAGAGAGTTGTCCTTGGACCACATAGCAATTCTATCAAGCTCCTCATTGAGAGTACGTACGGCGGCTGCTGTGTTATTGGCGTTAAATGAGACATACAGCT
The DNA here is from genome assembly GCA_963082945.1 of Cerastis leucographa. NCBI lineage: Eukaryota > Metazoa > Arthropoda > Insecta > Lepidoptera > Noctuidae > Cerastis > Cerastis leucographa. The sequence goes on from OY720365.1 coordinate 1,193,084, forward strand.
GAGTGTCATCCGCGTATACATGATACTTGCAGTCTTTTATGCATTTAGTTATGTCCGCACTATATAATATATATAGAAGTGGACCGAGCAGGGATCCCTGAGGAACTCCCCTTGCTATTATTTGTGGGACGGAAGATAACGTGGAACCGTCTTTCTTACGCAAATCAACCCGTTGTGACCTGCCGGTTAGGTAGCTTTCAAACCATCCCGTCGCCCGCCTATCAAAACCATAATACGACAGTTTGGACAATAATAAGGGAATATTAATTGAGTCGAAGGCCCGTGAGTAGTCGAGCAATACCAGGATAGATCCCTCACCACGGTCCCGAGCTTCCAGGATATTACCCAACACGTCTGCCAAGGCAGTTGCGGTTCCGCGTCCCTTTCTAAAACCCGACTGCAGCTCAGGCAGTATACCATGCGCTTCGAGAAAATCGGTGACCTGCAAATACACCACCCTCTCCAACACCTTGGATAAACATGGCAATATGCTTATGGGACGAAGATCTTTGTATCTTTGTGGGTTATTATTTTTTGGGAGAGGCCGAACAATTGCATTTCGCCACAAAACAGGGAATTCATTCGAGGCTATGGATCTGTTTATTATCTCTGTAATTGTATTTAATGATTGCGGAAGTGTGAGAGATAACATGTCTCGTGATATACCGTCAATCCCTTGCGCGTTTGTGGATATGTTTTTTAATATATTTAGAATTGTGTTCGGATCTGTTGGCATTATGGAGAAACTGGCGGACCCAAAACGGTTAGATTTAAAAAAGGTTTCCTGAGCGGTGTTAACATTTGGGTCACCCGGAACATCTAGGAATGCCGAATTTATACCGTTTGGGTCGTCAAACTGTTCTAAGAGCACATCATCGTTCTTACACACTGGAAGCACATGTTTTTTTATATTATGCCACAAAGATTTTGAGTCGTTTATATTGTCATTTATATATTTGGTGAAGAAAGCTTTTTTCTCATTAAGTAAACCAACTATTGCTTGGTGCTTGAGGTCTAGGTAGTAACGTTTGTGTGCTTCCAGTTTGGTTTGACGATATCGATAGCGAGCGTCATTTCTTAACCTAAACATTAAATTTATAACGCCCGTTATCCACGGTGTTGGTTGCGCCTTGAATACCTTGGTTTTTATAGGTGCATGGGTATCGAAAAGCTTAATTAGGTGTGAATTAAAACAATGCACCATTTCATTAACATCCTGTAGCTCGCAGATAGAATCCCATGGGATGGCCTCCAGATCTCTCCTGAAATCATCAGCCGATATGTCTCCAAGCGCACGATATGTCACCTTTTTTCGTAAAGGTTTTTCCTTTCTAAAAACGATTTCGCATGTCACAAACGAGTGATGACCGAGCTCCTCTATATGGTTCACAGCAACATTCCGATACCGCGCGTCCGTACATATAATATCTATTAGGGTAGCGCTTTCTCCTACAAAGTGCGTGGGTGTGAGCACTATTTGCTCCATGTTATTATAATTCAGAAATTCAGTGAGCCTTTTGGTTTTTGAGTTATTGGTGTCAAGCATATTAACATTGAGATCGCCTAGTAAAATAATGTTGTCGAACGGAGCCAGTGCACAGATGCTGTCGGTAATCGCATCAATGAATATATTTAAATCTAACCAGGGGGGCCGGTATGCAGTTCCTATCAACAACTTTTATTATTATATGATGTAACAAAAAAATTACGGTTTTCGCAATTTTTCCTTTATCTGTGCTATAAGACGTTGCTTCGTACTAAATTTCAAGATTCTTAGTTCACGGGAAGTACCCTGTAGGTTTTGATTCCCTTGTGAGTGAATTTGCGGAAATTTGCGGTATACACGGCGATTTTTTCACAGCTCTAAGGGACAGTAGACAGGTCTACTGTATTTGATATAAATTCCAGCTTGATACCTCCACGCGTTCCTGAGAAAAGGGGTCTTGACAGACAGACAGATGGACGGAAAACATTATTTTAATTTTTAGGGTTCCGTACTTCGATAGGAAAAACGGAACCCTAAAAAATAAAATAATGTTTTCGAAAATTTAAAGCAACAAGCATTTTATTCTAATAAATAGATTGGAATTCTATTCATTAGAATATAATGCTTATTGCCGAGTTTTTTTTTAATATTTATCGTTTAAATTTTATTTTAGATGGAATACCACACAGATCTTCGCAAAAACCTACACCAAGTACTAAGATGAACATGATGGAACTTCTAAAGGGCTCAATATTAACTGAAAATAAAAGAAACGCAATGCAGGTACAAACTAAAGACGATGATGATGATCTTTAAACAAAACAAGTTCCCGGAAGCAAATCAATGAGATAGTTTTACCTCCGGAATAGGATGAACATGACTCACGATGGACACTACAATATCGTGAACCTGCTCCGGGACTTGTTGAACTAATGGATAATTCCAGTGTGTATGTTAATGCTGACAAACTCGCTGAATGCAAAAAAACAGTCGAATAATTGCCAAACATTGGCTCAAATGTTATTATCCGAAATTTTTACTGCAAATGCATTGAGTTCATGTCTATAAAGTAACAATTTTGGTATAACTTTGTTTTGTTTCTTTAATTTCTAGATGGATGATTCTCAGTACTACGTGGTACAATTTTTGGAAGCTCCTTACAAAGAAGTAGCTAAATATGTCTGTGTACCAAAATCTTGGGTCCAAATCCGTGGACCTGATGATAGGAAAGTCTTGGTTGCATACCCAGATGAAGACCTAATAGATATAGAAAAAAATATTAAGAAAAGCCATAAGAAGTTGAACCACTGGAAGTCCTACTTGTCTGTTCTAAAATATGGAACAGGTAAGAAATATTAAAATTAATAGCAGCATGTAGATTGGCACAAACAAGAGATGCTTATACCTACCCAGTAGTACTGCAGTATATAGATCATGGAAGTTTGAGCTCAGTGCAGACTAAAAGCAATATAAATTATTGTTAAATGCTTAAAGAAATGTTTGTTGCGAATCAAAAGCTTTCTCCGAGTTTTCAAAACACATTCGGGAAATGAATACTCGAAGTATTATTTGTGATGAAATTTACTGGCAACAAATATCATGTGAATATTTTTATTAAGTCTAAAAATAAATAGACTATTAAATTTGTTACGGGGAATAACCCATGGAATGGCTTTTACTTAATGAACTATTATTTTGGGAACCAAAATAAAATTCCGAAGTCTGTTTAAATATATATAAGGACAGTCTGTATAAATATATATTATACTTTTTGCAGATGTCTATGACAGCGCGAAATATTATATCCAAATGTTTCTGGATAATGAAGATAAATATGAAGGTAAATATACTGCTCGATCTTTATGAATTTTTGTATTGGAAATCTATACCAAGCCAGGCCAAGTCTTACTGGAAATGCCATGCTATTCCCTAAGAGACAGTTTCTTGGCTGTACTCGTCGACGAACTCGTCAGCGAGACAGCCTCGAGATCGACCGATCGTGCAGCGCTGATTCAAACGGTATTCTCTAGCGCAGTTATGGCCGTCGACGAACTCCAGGCCTGACATCTCCCGTCACCATTTCGACGACGAACTAGGGCTTGAAACAAATTCTTTAAATTATAATCAATAAATCTCGACTGAGAATTTTATGGGCTTGAAATGTATAATAAAGGTCTAGTTTTAAGTATTTTAAGGAATTGAGTGAAACTACTAACGATTTTCATAATTACAAGAGGTTAAATATTGCATTTTTATATTACATGAATGGCTGAATGAAAATAAAATTCCTTTGCCTATTTCGTAACTAAGCAACGGGCTGTCCTGTCACGTAAACATTCGCAGCAATTCAGTCAATTCACATTTTTTTTGTCTGTTGTTTTTTATCTATTTTAATCGCCATTGAACAACCACTGTGGCAAATGAACTACAGGCGTTCCTGCAGCAGAAGTTGGATGTGATGGACGAGGTGTCCGCAGTCCAAATCTGCGCTACGAACTTCGCTGAAGACGACATTGCTGCTGCGAAACTGCTGCTGTACCGGTCGCTCATGAAAAGTGACCGGATGGTGTCTCGCCGGCGTAATAGGACTAAGAACAGCAAACAGGACATCACGCTGCTAAAAGTGACTGATCCTGACGACGTGCCGACGTTCGTGGCAAAGGACTTGCACAAGCTCCCTCCCATCACATTCGACCACGTCGATGTAACTAGCCTGTTGAAGGACATCGTTCTTCTTAAGGCAAGTCTAGTGGATGTGCAGAAGAAGTTAGATACATCCCAGAGGCGATTTGGGCTGATGATGGTTTCGTGACGGTGTTGAGAAGGAAGCGCCGTCAACGAACCAACAAGAACCGCTGCGGCAAGGCTCCTTCGGAGCCCAACGTGCCTATTAGTGCCGCGAAGCCGAACACTTCAGTTTACATCTCCCGCCTACACTACACCACTACGGCGGAGGACATCGTGGAGGACGTGCGCCAGAAGACCAAGTACGTAGCGAGAGTGCAGCTGCTTGAGTCGCGCCGCAATGTCAACTTTGAGGCGTTCGTGGTGCGAATACCAACTTGTTATCTGCACCTCGTCTTGGAAGAGGACTTTTGGCCGCAGGGAGTGGTGTTCCGTTGCCTTAGCGGGCAAGTGCCATATGAACGCACAGTGATGTAGTGTGCAAGTGAAGTGTTACTAACATATTATGTTGTTTTAAGGTTTTATTTACTAACACAAATTGTATCCATATCCATACTAATATTATAAATGCGAAAGTCACTCTGTTTGTTTCTTTGTTTGTTACCTTTTCACGACTAAACGGCTGATTTGGCAAGAAGATAGGTTTCATCCTGGGGAAGGACATAGGCTATATATCATCACGCTACGACCAATAGGAGCGGAGCAGCAATGAAAAATGTTGCGAAAACGGGGAAAATGTGACGCAGACGAAGTTGCGCGGGACAGCTAGTTTTATCATATGTATGTTAGACTGTAAGGTTGCCTAAAAATAAATAAATGCTATGTTATTCTGTCTGTTATTTTAATCTATTTAAAAGTTTAAAAACATTATGTGCTTGCAAAGCAATAACTTGTTTTAAACTTAATTCTGTGGCTATGTGTAAGGTCTTAGCTTCTTCTAATAAATTTATCTTTATAATTAACCGAGCAGCAATTTTCAATATTATTTAGGTATTAATTCAAGAATTTACGCGTTAAAATAGTGGCTTTTGGATTTGACAGACAAAGTCGTGGCTGTGAGTGAGGCTATCAGCGAGTTCGACGCTGTTTTTTCTTACGGAATACCAAAACGTATGAAGAACTGTCAACTTGCTCGACGTTGAGTAGTTCTAACTCACGGCCGTCACAGCTTAGAGCGCTAGTGTCGCTATTTGTGGCTTAGCGAATACCAAACTGTAGTTTCGTCGCTGGCACAGCGCTGCGCTCAAGGCTGTATCCTTAGAGAATAGCACTGATGCATAGATTGATGTGTCACCGTGTGTACTTATTGTGTCTGCTTAAAAATTAAAATAATGTTTTCGAAAATTTTAATCAACAAGCATTATATTCTAATAAATAGATTAGAATTCTACAACGTTTTGTTTTGCATTATCGTCAAAATTCAGGAGGAGGTCACAAAAGACATAAATAATCAATTTAAATTACGGTACCTAGTTAATTATAAACGCTGATTTTTTTGGTTGTTTAAGTTTGTCAGTATATCAGAATAACCCCAGTAACGTGGTTTAGGGAATAAGAAATGAACGAATAAACGTTTGAGATTTTTTGTATGTGTGAAAGCGCGGTTATAGGGCGAGGATTAGAGCCACTCGTGTTTTAAACGGGGCCGCGTTTAAAACACGAGTGGTTCACACTTATCGATTTCCGTAAATAAGAAAAAAAAATTACATATCCATTTTAGGTATGGGTGCGTCCCATATCATATAAAATTATTTGATATAATTTCATTTTAATAACGTTCACAAGATATAATAAACGTGAGTTAAACCAACTGTTGATATAATTTCTTTAGTTATAACATTTATATACTCTAAAACTTATTTCGTATAACGTTTATTTAATCGAAAATCATTTGGCCTATCGTTTAAAATATTTAGTATTGATACCAATCTTCATGGTCACCACCCCGATTCAAAGCAATCCGACTCGGATCGGTTATATTAGGTTAGAAGGTAGGTAGAAGTAGGTAAAGCGGGAGCAGAGCGGAGTGCCAGGTCCCCTCTATGTTGGTGAATCATTTGGGTTAGGTTTGGTTAGAACAGTGACCATTAACGCGTGAAGGCGAACGAGTGAAGTGAGCGTGCTGCTGGAGCGTCGTGACAGCTAAACAAATCGCTGCAAAACCGACTCCACGTAGTCTTGTCTGCCCTACCCCTAGAGTGTTATTTAAAATCGCGTAGGCGCGAGGTGGCCCGCGAGCTGAGGAGCAGGTGGTTTCAACACTCACCGCCGCGGCTGAGGCCGCAGTGGTGAGCGTGAAACACATCTGCACCGATAAGCTCGCATGGGACCGCCGCCGGAGCCCAACAACTCCGGAGCCGTGACAGAAACCGTGCCTGCTGCATGTTACATGCTTGCTTGCATGCTGCATGCTTGCTTTGTGTGTTTTCACTAGGCGTTTTATCATATTAGACTAAATAGGTTTTATGTCTTTTGAGTGGTATTTCAAACGATTTTATATTCAATGTATGTTAAGCTTATAAAAATTAGTTATTTTAAAATTATATCAATCGTTTATTATACCAACTGATCATTATATCGAATAAAATGATAGATTCAGTTGCTATATCTTGTAAATATTAGAGATTTTGTAATTTTATCATATATTACTTACCCCCATTTTATCATTGATTCGGCTCGAGAATCATTAACATAGTTACTTTGAATTTGACGAGGATGCAAAACAACACCTTGTATTTATTAGAATATAATGCTTATTGCCGAGTTTTTTTTTTATATTTAACGTTTATATTTTCTTTTAGATGAAATACCACGTAGATCCCCGCAAAAACCTACATCAAGTGCTAAGATGAACATGATGGAAGCTCTGAAAGGCCCAAAATTAAATGAAAATAAAAGAAACGCAATGCAGGCACAAAATAAAAACGATGATGATCTACCTTTAAAGAAAACAAGGTCCCGGAAGCGAATCAATAAGATAGTTTTAACTCCGGAATACGATGAAAATGACTCACGATGGACACTACAATATCGTGAACCTGCTCCGGGACTTGTTGAACTAATGGATAATTCCAGTGTGTATGTTAATGCTGACAAACTCACTGAATGCAAAAAACAGTCGAAAAATTGCCAAACATTGGCTCAAATGTTATTATCCGAAATTTTTACTGCAAATGCATTGAGTGTATGTCTATTTAGTAACAATTTTGGTATCGATTGGGAACATGATGAACCGGAATTAGATACACATGCAACAGTTACATTGCTGAAGTTTGTTGCAGAGTATGGACTACAGCAGGATTGGGAAGTAAACGATTACAACTGTTTGCTAAACGGTATCCGTAAAAAACTTGCAGTCATGAAGATTATTGAAACCTAAGTAGGAAAAAAAAAAAATGAAGAGAGAGGTGGTCACCGCAAATCTACAATGGTGAAAAATGTTTCACCATTGTAGATTTGCGGTGACAATGGTCATAAACGCAGGTTTTTACTTCCTCCGGGATACGATCAAAATGATTCAAAATGGACACTAAAGTATCGAAAACCCTCTCCGGGACGAGAATTTACAAAGGCTATTTGAGTCACGAGCCAGACTCTAATAGATGAGCTTTTGTTTATGCATATTACTCGCCAAAACCTAATCTATCTCAGTAAAAAAATATACTCAAATAGATAAGCTTTTTGCCTGGATATCTTCAAAGAAAATGCACGGACAAAACCTAGTACTATATTATACATATCCAGGAGAATTTGGATGCAAAAGTGAGCGAAGCGAGCTCTGGCCTTGGGGCACCCCGACTCGGACAGGTTAGGTTTAAGGGGATGGCGGGATCTAGTGAGCTAGCGAACTATGACCCCGACTTTCCCTTCGTGATAAGTTACTGTAAACCCTGCAAACAGAAATAGGAGCCCCGCGTAGCGATACTACGTCGACGTGCTTTATAAGCGAATATAAAATGTTTTGAGGTTAGGTTACAATAATTGTTTTTTTCTTAAGAATGGTGCATTACCTTTTAATGGGAGTGGTGCCAGGGGAGAAGGGGTACACTTCCCCCTCCGCCTGTTAAAGAATTCTAGATTTTTACCAAAATAATAACAATTTCCATGTATTATCCACCTATTATTGAAGCTAACGATCGGTAAATGTCGGTATAAAATTGAATAGCATTTGTTGCTGCAATGTTAGAAGGAATTTATCTAACAAAGTCTACGCGATTTTGGTCAATTTCTGTACTAGAATGGATTATGGTTTCGGCAAGTTTTTGACAAACAAAAGCTAAGTCAGTTCAGTTTGCACTTTCACTCTAATGGTATATATAGCCTTTATAAATACGCCTCCGGGGCTTTTTGAGCTAATGATACATTCTGGCGTGTATGTCAAAGCTTTAAAACTGGTCAACCGTAAAAGATTGTCGAGAGATAGTAAAACTTTGGCTCGAATGTTACTAATCGAGATCTTGCTTGCTTGCAGTACATACTCTTGGACTGGTGACAGATCCAAAGCTTTTTACCAGGACAGAATGAACGTCAGACCGGGATTAGATGAACATCCAAGAACGGTGTTATTGAATTATATCGCTGAACGTGCTAAGAGAGAGGGTTGGAATAATTGTGAAAAACAAAGTATTCTAAATAGTATGCGCAATAAAATGCAAGAGATGAGATTCAAATATAAAGCTTAGCATGTTGGAGTAGATTTCAAAAAAAAAAAATGTTTACGGGTGTCAATGCTTTTTAATGTACCTACGCTTATTGTTATATTTTATACTTTACTTTTAAATCTATATTTGTAAGTGAATGAACAAGAGTTTTAATATATTTTTGTGTGTGCTTTTACACTTTATACCTCTTTATTGTTTTTCGAAGTTTGTCTGAAAATAATGTTACTTAAGTCAATGTAGAAATTAAGCTCCACTCAATCACTCATAATAATTTTATTGCATTTAGTTAGGCATATTATCTCGTGATGCAATATTGAAAATATTTTTATAATTGTAAACAGTATTGTTGTTGTTCCATGTTGTATCGTGGGGAATTTAACATTATTTTTTAATAAAAATAAATTATTTGTCAAATACTTGAATCGAATATAAAACTTCGTTCATTAATATAATTAGATATGCTAATTAATATGTTAAATAATTTTTACAAGACGAGGCAATGGTGACACACATTTTGCATGTAATTTTTAAGCCTCATGAAATAACATTACTTTCTTTCTTAATGGGATAAGTGATAGTCCAGTGATGGCCCAGTCGTGGCACAAATCTGGCCCATTGATGGCCCAACTTGACCCAATAATGGCCCAGTCATGGCCCAGCGGTGGTCCATTGACGGCCCAGTGATGATGCAGTCATAGTCCAGCCATGGCCCAGTCATGACCTAGTCATGACCTAGTGATGGCATTGATTGCCCATTGATGACCTAGACATGGCACAGTTATGGGCCAGTGATGGCCCAGTGCTGGCTCAGTCAGGGTCCAGTGCTATCAGTACCAGGCAGTAGATCTTGAGTTCGAAATTCAAGAGGCACTTTACTTTACAGAATAGAATAGAAGTCCGCCAGTTCGCACTGGACCCGCGTGGTGGATACAGGCCCAATCTTTGATAGGAGAGTATTTAATCCCAACATAGGAAACTGCATAGAACGAATATTTTGTTGTTTTTTGGTGTCGTTACCGTTCTGAATTAAATATAAACTCAGATTATAACTAGGCCTATGTTATGTAACTGACCATTATTGTTTTTCCTGCTGTATATTTTTGTAAAACGTCTACCTCATTGTAAATCAATATTCTTATGGTTTTAATCAAGCCTATTATGTTGCTTGTTATAGTAAAATTATTATTCCTGAAAGTGTCATATTAATTTAGTTTTATGATAAGAATGCCTATTTTTTGCAAGGCGAAACAAATAATGTAACCTACTTGTACTGGTATTTTTGATAGTTTTGTACCTATCATAGTTTTAATACAAATGTTTCATAATTAAATAGAGTATTTCCAACTTGTTTAACTGAATTGAAACACCTTATATTACTTACGCTACTAAGTCATAAGATCAAGTTACTTTGATCCACTGAACAATACTTAATAACAATAATTCTTACGCACTTTTGACCTTAAAGTTTCGACTAAGGTTAATTGCAAAAAGATAAAACTTACCTTCTAGATCTTATCAGTTAAATAACCTGATGTGTAAAACGTTAATTTGGTAGCTAGTTGATAGATAATGATTACTTTAAGGGCTGTCAGGTGATTAGGGTTAGGTACACGATCGTCAAACGCATTTCTATAAAATAGTGTAGCTACAAGGTAAAATCAGTAATTAATTCTTAGTTAATAATGCACCCATAATTAGTATGTCACAAATAAACATTCAATAAGTAAATGAAAGTATTTTAAAAACTGAACGAGTATTGAACGAGTTCTCATTTTTTCTGGTGGTTCAGTAACATAAATAAAACGCATTTCCATTATTTGTTCAATACTTTCTTTAAAAATTTAATAATTAATGGGACTGACAGCTACTGAGAGCTGCTGTCTATCCTGTCGATCCTGGAAGTCGCTGTGGCAATACAAAACGAAGTGGAAGACTTCTAGACTATGCTGATTGTCTCAACTGCTTAAATTATTACGCTTATTAAATAACTAGCTGGCCTGATCAACTTCGTATGCGTGGTAAAAGAGAGAAAGAGGGGGATACATTTTCTTCGCTTTTGCAAAAAAAGGATTGTGTGGTTTTATGAAACCACGGTAAAAGTGAAACTATTTTTCACACTACAGACATTTAACTAAAAATTTTTGGAATAATATTCCATTAAGGGTATAAAACACGGAGTAGGGATAAAGTGAACTTTATCCCTACTCCGCGGCCGAGCGTCACGCGACATGCAACACACAGACGAAAAAGTTTGAGACGATGTAATAAAAGTTTCACTTTAAAAATTTCTTATAGGCTACTAAAAACTAAAAAGGCTGAAATGAAAAACAGTTTACCCAGACAAATAACGTACTTAAAAAAGTAGACTAATACGTGGTAAATAAATTTCCTTCGGGAAATCGGTGACGAAAAAAGTTACTGAAACAATGGAAGTAGGTTTTCTTTTTTTGCAAAAGTTTTTTTTTTTTGCACTTGGCGTAAATGTACTGAAAAAATTTAAAAAACCCCGACATAAAAAATCCTCTAAAAAAAGTCAAAAATAAATTAATCCAAGCGTCGTAGCGTCGGGGGTCCGCTTTGTTCTGTGCTTGAACTAAGCGGTCTTCTTAGCGGTCCCCGACGCTTGGATTAATTTATTTTTGGCTTTTTAGAGGATTTTTTTTAAATTTTAAATTTAATTTTTATTTCATGCTTTTAAACTTACACTATTTGTTTCTAAGTCTTGACCCACTCCTGGGCATAGGTCTCCTCCCATACCGTCCACTTTTCGCGGTGTTGCGCCTCTTCTCGCTTATTAACGAAAACAAGAAAAAATATAAATAAAGAAAAAACCCGAGCTCTTAGGGGGCCGAGGTGTGTGTAGCCTCCCCCCCTGGCGATGCCCATGGTGACAAGTGACAAGAATTTACATTTCGAATCGACCAGACCCGTAGAAGTTATTTATACCGCTGCATCAACTAGAAAAGAGGTGATGAGCTTCAAACGGCTGACAATTTCTTTTTCGAAACATATCTAAGAACACTTTCGATTAAAACACCTTTCAAATGACACCAATTTCATCAAAATCGGTTCATCCGTTTAGGAGCTACGATGCCACTGACAGACACACAGATACACACGTCAAACTTATAAAACCTCTCTTTTTTGGTCGGGGGTTAATTCATTGCTAATGTTGGCGATATCGCATACTTTGATTTCCAAATAAATTCCTTCCATCAATTCATCGTACTGTGACGAATAAAGTCTGATTATTCATAAATAGATACGTAACTGTTCTCAATGCATTGCATTACGTCGAGTTCATTGAGTACATTTAGTTTGTGACATAAATAACTAGCTTTATTATTAATTTCGTCTTTTTCACTCTGTTCTAGCTTTACGTTCATACAACGCTGTCACACATGTGTACCGTGGCCGTACATACAGCGTCACTCGCTTGCAGTGTTGTGTGGCGCGGGATGTGACTGGTGTTACTGTACCGAGGACACGGTGGCGGATGTTGCGATGGGTGTCGGTAATATCAAATTGTTATCCAATTAAGTATTTTGAATATCCCTGTGCAATAAAGAATTTCTTTTGTATGTTTTATTGCCTTTTATTTTGTCTCCAATTTATTTTATACTACTAATAAGAAGTGTTTCTGCGCCTCGTGCTTAGGTTTTTATATATAAAATAAAGTCTCCAGTTTAAAATTAACACTTGAAATCAGCATCAAAACATTTATTCATTTAATTAAATTTGACTTATCTAATATCTATTATAAATTATACATTTGCTTCCAAAAATATTGCACCCAGTGATAAGAATCATATTCAAATTAATAAATATCTCACTGATGCAATTATTTTGTCTTCAAGTGAAGACATACAACAATGTGCAATGGACGGAATTAAAATACAAATAAATACTAATTTGTACAACAACGCAATGCGTTCACAAGTTACAATAAAATAGTAAAACTTAAGTGATGCCACAGATCTAGATTCAATTATTTAAAAAACAACAGAAGTATATTTTATTTAAGCTAAATAAAAATACAACAGTAAAATTGTAAAGCTTTTTAGGTTTGATGAAACCGATACGGACATATTGACATTTTTGTTTGGACGCGGCTCCGGACACCAGAGGCGCTAGCACGAGTGTGCGGTGTAGGTAAATGTAATGTAATTAGGGTGATTATATTATATTCAAAATACAATAATTCAAAGAATTTATTCATATCTATAGATGATACTTGTTGTGCTTCTCATAAAAAATGAACTAATATGCTAAAGGATAATATTGTATTTTCGATCCAATTTCGCTTTTGCTAGGGCGTCAATTTCTGACAGATCATATTATACTGTCAGTGTCGTGTCCGCAGACAGTCAGTACACTGACCGTATATCGTCTGCCAAATGAAATGTGAAAAACAACCAATAATATCAAAAATAGGCCTTAATCCATAGGTAAGCCTCTTCCCATGACACCATCTAAGACTTACAGCTAAATATGTACACTATGTTAATCTAGCTAGGGGGAGTTTTCTGTGGCTCCGGGTGACGTCACACCCACCGCTGCCACGTGGCGTGTTGTGTGGAGTCGCTCGCCTGGAGTACGTTGGACAGACCACCGTGTGACACTGGGTAGGGAGCCTGGAATAAAAATAAAGTATAATCGCTTCGTCATCCCTAGGCACTGCAATGCAAGGTTTTCCCTGCCGAACATCAATAGTGCTCTGTGGTGGCAGAATAAAGTGCACAGAGTTGCATCTATCACGTACAACTCCAGCACCCTCATGAGCCATGTATGTGGCACTGAGTCAAAGGCCTTCTTATAATTTATCCAACATGTCGACAGGTCCTTGCAAGATCGACGAACCTGGATGCTAATGGCCATATAAATGAGGAGCAGCTCCTTAGTAGGTACCACGGGACCCGTTCCTACACCCATTCTGACAGGAAGACATGATGGAATTGCTCTCAAAATTAAAATTATTTTATTTTTTATTTATATTATAAAGCTGCAGAAGTTATTTGTTTGGTTTATGTGTTTAGGAACTCTTAGGAACTTCTGGTTCAAATGGAAAAAATCATATAGTTTTGGATAGCCCATTTATCGAGGAATGCTATATAACCACGCTACGACCAACTGCGGAACTCGGTCCTACATCAATTTTGAGAGACAGACATGATGGAGTTATTGTCAATGTGTGTACACTTAATTCCGATTGTCGTAAGGTTAATATTCGTGCTAGTAGAAACCGCATTCTATAAAATGTACTCACACTGACAGTCCCCAGCCAGCGTCGCTTGATGAAGTCGGCGGCGCGTTCCCCGATCATGACGGTGGGCGCGTTGGTGTTCCCTGACGTCACCGCCGGCATCACGCTCGCGTCCGCCACTCGCAGACGATCTATGCCCTGCACCTGGACAAGAGATAAAGGAATAATGTTTAAAAACTAGAAGACTTGGCCTTGGAACAATCTTGCTAGCCGAATTTGTCAAATTTGTGCCCATCTACCTGATAATTGCGCAGGACAGGATATCAAGTTTCCCAACGTTTGTAGAACAGCCTGTGTGAGGAGTGATGGGTCACGTTCCACCCACACCATGAAATCGTGATTATACAGTAAAGACTTGGTTTCTTGAAATAAAAGCAAGAATAGCCTAATTGATGGACATTGGGTCTAGGATAGCTTACCTGTAATAAATTATCAACAACAGCGCTATCGTCTCCTCTCGGCCCCATCTTGCAGGATCCCGCCTGATGGTTCTCTGGAGCAGTCTGCATCCTCACGGCACATTCCCAGTATGCGTCGCATCCGAACTTGATCTTCTCGCAGCCCTTTACCGGCGTCTTGTCCAGCTTCACTCCGTAACGCTTCAGCACTTTGGTCTCGGCTAGCTTGAGAGCGAACTTAATGCCTTCCACTAAAGTTTTGACGTCATCTGGGTGGGTTAGGTAGCTGAAATTGTAAAATATCCTTTAAGTACAGTAAACTGTGCTAGATAGTACTGTTTCTATCAAAATAGAGAGGTACTCACTTGGCATATATCTTAGGATACGCAAACGGATCATTGGACGCTATCTCGAGGCGTCCCCTACTCTTGGGATGCAGCACAGTAGGAATGATCTGGATAGTTCTGGACCCGTTGTCAAGCCTCTCCCCCACCATGCCGGTCTTCGCGCAGTCGGCCAGGAAGCCGCCGAAGAACAGCTGGATGTCAGGGTTGTCTTCCGCTGGGTTCGAGTACTTCGTGTTTATGAACGCTGTTACTTCGGATATGCCTGGGAAAGTTTGATAATGTATTATCCTCTCGAGTATGCAGGTTTTCTTCTATTGCAAGGTGAGTTTTGTAAAAAACCTCTGCCTTAGTCTTCCAGAACTACAAGCATGAGGTTATGTGAAGTTTTAACGCAACCATCTGGGATTATCATATTAGAGCAGGTTTCGTCCATCTTTATCCGATTTCAAATTCGTCGAAGTGAAAAAATGTTTAAAAATTCTCTTAACCACTTACCAGTCCCAGACATGAGCCCGTCTCTGAACAGCAGGTACTCCATAGCGGTGGCCCAGTTGAGCGGCGTGGTGTTGTTATCATTGACCTGGAAGTTGAGGAAGTGCGCCACGTGGTTGTGCAGGTTGCGCCCCACCGCGGGCAGGCTGTGCACCGCCCTCACCCCCGCGCGCGACAGCACCGCCGGGTCGCCCACGCCGCTCAGCTGCAGGAGCTGCGGAGACGCTACTGCGCCGGCGCTGTGGGGCAGAAGGATAGGGATTACTCTGGATCTGCTTGACACTTTTTGAAGTTAAATATCTCATCGTCTATTGAAAAGAGAGCATCCTCCGAGCAGAAGGGTATTGTAGCCGGCGAGCTACGCTTTCCGTCGATTGTTATTGAATAATTTCTGTATTATGTTTTAATAACTTCAATATCGTGATTAGCTCATTCTTAATCGAACAGAAACATAATAAAAATGCCAATTTCAAGTAATGCCGGGCCGTCCCATACTTATTTAACACAAAGTAGTTGCTATGAAAAGCTAGAGAGACAGTAATGCTTGTTTAATCGTACCACTCTTGGCGTAAAGCTGCTTTATACAAAACTTTTCGCCCTTTATTAGACAAATGAATTAATATTCATGTTTAACAGATACGTTCAAAAATGTAAAGGATCTATGTAAAGAAACTAACCTCAAAATAATCTCATTATTAGCGAAAATAACTTCAGTCCCACCAAAGCTGTTCCTGACTTCCACGGCATACGCCTGCCTGGTGGTCTGGTTTATGAGTACCCTGGTAACGGTGGCGTTCAGCATCACGTGCAGGTTGGGTCGGTTCTTGGCGGGGCGCAGGAAAGCGCGCGCTACTGACAGTCGGGAACCGTTGCGGTTCGTCGTCTGCGCTATGGAGAAGCCGGTGTGGACGGCGCCGTTGAGGTCTCTTTGCTTGTAGCCTGGAATGTGCGGGAGTTTTGTTACTGGTTTCATGGTTTAAAATTATAATATATTGACCTAGAGTATGTCATTCATTGGCTGAGAATCATCATTAGCATCTACCTTACCTCTTACCAACATGTTGGGGTCAGATTCCAGTCTAACCGGATGCAGTTAAAAATTAAATTTACATGGAGTGACTGAGTAATACGATACCCCTCGGTCAGACTTTCGGGCCACTGACTAACTGTAACGACCGTCAAAGGTTTACAAATGACAGCCGCGACCAACGTCTTAATGTGCTTTCCGAGAGACGGCATTGGCTGTGAATGCACCTTACGAATCACACATCAACAAATTACCATTCCAGAGTCCGTGACTAGTAACACTCAAAGCAAGTTCGAAATCTCACCTAGTTCCTCTCCAGCCTTAACCAAGCTGTAGCTGAGCGGCGGATGGTACGGGAACTGCGACACAGTCAGCGGCCCGCCGGTCGCGTGGTAGCCCTGGTCCATCTCCTTCAGCTGCTTATTATCCTCCGACTTGAGGAAGTACGGCAGCACCTCGTCGTATGACCAGCCTTCGTTGCCAGCGGCAGCCCAGCTGTCGTAGTCCTTGCGGGAGCCACGGATGTACATCATGCCGTTCATCACTGACGTTCCACCGAGGACCTGCAGATGAGTGTGTTGTGGTTAGGTTTTATGATCGTCACTGAAATGAAAACTCCTTCATTTAAATATAAGGCTAGGAATTAGCACTTTTAATAGTTTCCAAAATAAAAAAGCGGCTCATTTTTAGGTATACTTTTATCGCAATTCGTCAGTGTAACTGAAGGCCCTAAAATATTCAAAGCGTCTTTCATTTGGGCTCAAATCTTGACATAGCTAGTTGAATTCGAGAAAGACCGCAGAGGAGACAACAGAGCACTTTGTGTGACGGTGCTTTTCACCAAATAATGGAGTATTGGTAAAAGGAAGAATATCATTGAAATAACGATGCTTTGTCCCGTTAGCATACCTTTCCTCTAGGCCAGTAGCACTTCCTATCGGTCTCGCCCAGACAAGCAGCAGGCTCGGATTCGGTCTGATAGCCCCAGTCGATACTGGAGCCGATAAAGTTCAGGAACATGGAGGGCACTTGAGCACCCGTGGGCTCATCGAAACCTGAAACACGTAATCATTCTCATCAGCTTTTATTACTATTAGCTTTTACTACTCTGTCAAGAAGTACCGGAAAACGATCTATAAAACACAAATGTTAGTTAGTCATCCAAAGTTATTTTATAGCCTTCAAAGTACCTATGCTCCTTCAGAAACGATACCCTTACGCCAACGAATAATCCAAACATCAAAAAACCAGTAGTTCCCTATACAAGGTGTTGTTTTGCATCGTCGTCAAAATTCAGGAGGTTGTCACAAAAGACATAAATAATCAATTAAAACTACGGTACCTAGTTAATTATTTATGAACACTGATTTTTTTGGTTGTTTAAGTTTGTCAGTATTTCAGAATAACCCCCTTAACGTGGTTTAGGGAATATCAGGGAGGATCAGACGGGCTGCGTTTAAAACAAGGGTGATTCACACTTACCGATTGCCGTAAATAAGAATACACACAAAAAGCAGCGTTTATTAATAATTAACTAGGTACGGTAATTTAAATTGATTATTTATGTGTTTTAACGTCCTGAATTTTGACGAGGATGCAAACCAACACTTTGTAGATAAGAATTTAAATCTGATGATGAGCGATGTTATGTAAGGCACCTTACCTGCTTCTAACAGCAGGACCCTCCACTCCGGCACCTCAGACAGGCGCGCGGCCACCACGGACCCTGCTGACCCTCCTCCCACCACGATGAAGTCGTACACGGAGTCCATATGCCGACGGTACTGCGGAACAACATCAAATTATTTTGTTAGGTGGTACTTTATGGAAAGTTCAACAGGTCTACAAAAAGTACACAGTAATACGTTGAGTTGTCAAATATATCACGGACTTCAAAAGTACCATGTTTAGTCAAAAAGGATAGAATTTTATTTATGTAATTGAACTTAACAAACAAAATGGCCGTTGTCTGGTGACTTTTAGAAACAGAATTTAGCGCAAACATAATCCTGGTTGTGCTAAATTCTGTTGGCCAACTTTAAAGTTTTAAAATACATAGTGAGATTTCCAAACTTTTTTCAAACATTGCAATAAATAAGTAGCTAACTAAAATAGAGTTGTTTTGGTTGAAAAACGTATTTATGCGCTTTTATGGTAACAAAACTGTTATTATAACAAAATTGGAACAAAAAAAAAAATAACCGACTTCCAAAAAAAACACTAAAAAGTGGCAAATAATTTTAGTTTCGGCAGTCGGTGACTTGTTTGTTTCATTTAATTTTTTGCCACCGACTTCCGAAACTAAAATTATTTGCCACTTTTTAGTGTTTTTTTTGGAAGTCGGTTATTTTTTTTTTTTCGTAAAAAAGTTTTTATTTTAGCCTTTTCAGTTGTGGACTTGTGGTATCTCACTTTAATCCTAGTCAAGTATAATTTTTACATTGTAACTAGACACCAGCACATCGTCCATACATACGACAAAGGACAAAATGCATAATAAAGAGCATGACTCAAAAAGTACCTAAGCAAAGATAATAAAATTCATATGGCTCCACTGGGCAAGCTTTCTTTACCAAATGAATGAAAAATCATCTAAATCGGTCCAGTAATCACGGAGAAATAGGTGTGAAAAATTTACATTAAAAAAAATGTTAATAAAATGAAAACTACATGGCCAAACTATATTAATTTTTTGTGGGACCAAATGGCAACTATTCCGCATCAAACTAAAGAAGAATCACGCAAATCGGATCATAAATCTCAGCGTAATCGGTGTATACACCTGGAGAGGGCATACCGTTACAATTCCAACAAGCCCAAACACAGCTAAGATTATGCCTGATAATTGATTATTTAGCCTTGTTATGGAGTTCCGAAGCCTGTCTCTTGGATTAATCGTCAGATCTGATGGTAGAATGGTTCATATTGGACGCAAATGCTTCATTTGTTGTAGAAAATACCAAAATCACTGTACGTTTTCCTATAAAATTTGAAGAGTTCCCTCGATTTCGCCAAGATTCCATCATCAGATCCCGACTTGGTGACTATGGGACCTTTTGGGATGTATACCCTTTCCAACAAAAAAAGAATTTTCCAAATCGGTTGGCAAGCGACGGAGTAATGCGCGAACAAACATAAAAAAAAAAAATACAAACATCCGAATTGAGAACCTCCTCCTTTTTTAGAAGTCGGTTAAAAACCACGTTGTGCGACTACTTTTCGATTCTTGTTCTAGTTGCCTGTTCAATGGCAAACAGGAGTAACTAGTCTAGCCTTCAATTATTGGATTTACCTATTCCTTATCACGTCTTTTTTACCATTTTTTTTACAAACTAATGAATTATCCGAAAACCTTTCTCCACGACACAACCTCCTTTTACTGAATTGTTACGTCAATATGTCACTCACAAGTCTTTAGTGATCATGACTTCATGATATTATCAACAATTATTCTGTGCGGATTTGTTGTACAATTCTTATTGCAAATGCTCCGATTAGGTAATGAAGCCCGAGGCCGAAACTGACCGCAAATCTGATAGGGAAGTGATTTCATTTCGGAGGCGACTTGCGGTTGTAATGAGTGCGGTGAAGTGACGCTTGGGGTTGTAGTAACTGAGCTGTTACTGTGAGGAACTAGCATTCAATCATGGATGGCTAACTAGTCTCTAACCCCTTGGCCACGAACGACGGCTAACTAGTGTCAAACTGGAATCTGGATGAACCCTCAAAACACCTTCCTGAGTGCTTGCTAACTTTGTTATGAGCGCGAACGAGAGCTCATCAGTCACTCGCTGCTCTAAAGGAAAATGCTTTATTTTGTTGACTATGCATGCAAGAATATTAAGATCAAGAAACTAAATACAGTAATTAAAACGATTAGCCAGCGAGCTTGTTGATAATTTTATGAACCATTTCTTTAACCAAATATTTAGTTTTATCTATACTTCTACAGTAATATTATAAAGAGGTAAAATTTGTTTGAAAGTTTGTCTTTAGGGGGTAATCTTGGGTAATACTCATCCGATTACGAAAATTTCACGAACGGGAATATATATTATTACATTTGAACGTTGCCGTGGGTTAATACGACATAACGGATACTAAGTCACGAGCAAAAGCTAGTTGCCATAATTGGCTATAAGGTGCACCTTTATTGGCCTTTATTTGACCAACGATTAGTTTCCAGAAAACGCTCCATGGCCTTCTATTTGCTGGTTGGGCAATAATCTGCTGGAAAGAGTCATTGGATGGACTTTCGAGAGGACCTTCCCAGCAGTGATGCAGCAAGGGCTAGATAAATAACAAACGGCGATTATTGGTTCGAAATAAATAACCTTGACGGCTTCCTAGTACAGTTCAGAACTCACATATATTTTGCATGATGATAACCTTATAACGCAACGACGCGATTACCAACACGGGGAAAACCAGGCATAGATAGTGCGCGGTCCCAATAAAAATATTCACGCACACACAAACAAATACTGACGTTCATAAAATAAGGGCATGGTCACATAGAGAGCTGCAAACCAGTAGCTCGTTTGAGCATCTAGTGTCTACTTAAAGTCCAAACTCTCTCTCTTTGACTCATAGTCAAATTTTGGTAGTTAGTCTATAGACTGAAATGCCCACAAAATTCATGCTGAGCCATCGCTTTTTGTGTTATATTTACTGCACGCCATTTACTATAGCGTAGCCTGAAACTAATTTGCTATCATGGCATGTGCTTTGCGATATAGGGTACTACTACTCGGACACGTGGCGCCATCTATAATCATAAGAACGTTATTGTTGTTTTCATCGGGAACAGTACTTATTTTCGGGATAAAAAAAAAAAAAAATACCCTATATCTGTTTCTGTACACCTGACAATGTCTGTACAAAATTTCAAGACGTTAAGTTCAGTGGTTTAGGCGTGAAAAGGTAACAAACATACAAACTTACATTCGCATTTATAATACTAGCTGTCCCGCGCAACTTCGTCTGCGCTACATTTTCCCCGTTTTCGCAACATTTTTCATTGCTGCTCCGCTCCTATCGGTCGTAGCGTAAGGATATATGGCCTATGTCCTTTCCCAGGTTGAAATCTATCTTTTTGCCAAATTTCATTAAGATCCGATCAGCCGTTTAGTCGTGAAAAGGTAACAAACAAACAAACAGAGTGACTTTCGCATTTATAATATTAGTATGGATTAGTTAGGATTAGGATAGTGTGAAAGCCAATGTAATAATGGATAATGACAATATAGCATAAGAAGACACAATTTACTTCAACTACATGTACAGCGAAATAGTATAGCGTTATCTGTAGCTCTCATTGGGACCAGACCCTAACATATTAGTAGTTTTATATCTTCATTCATCACGAAACTTTGGGAGAGTGAAGGAGTGACATTGTTAATTAAAATTAATAATCTATTTCAGTTATCTATTATCCATATGTATATTAATGCAAAGACAGAATCAAGTGGAAGCTCAGAGGAGTTAGAGGTAAGCTTAGTTTATTTCATTACTAATCGTTTGTGTTGCCTTTTTGTAGGGTGCTATCCAGAGTTGTTGGAATATCTCAAATAGCGATAAATGATAAACAACTTATTGATTACTATGACGACATCATCCTATCTGTAGCATGAGTGTTTATTTATACACGGTGTAAATCACCTCATCACGAAGCCGTCAACCATGCATTCTGTACATGAAACTAAGTAACTTTACGCAAAAATTATTGCTGGGAAACGACTTTTTTTTGGGGGGTGTAAAATCATGTTTTGTGGTAGAACTCAATGTAACGCACTCAAAACATTGTGCTGATGGACGGATTGAATAGTACAGGGGTCGTGGAGGTGTTTAAAGTAAAAATCTTACGTTAAAAACTTGTATTTAAAAAATACTGGTCAAAAAGTTGGAACTTTGACCCCTAATATCTCCGTAACTAGAAGGTTCCCAGGTATGGTGTAGAACAAAAAAATGATCGCAATGACAGGGAGAACCAGTGCCTTTCGGCTTTGTTAAGAGGTGTTTTACACCCTTTATAGTTTTAATTTTTTAAGTAGTCGGCTATAATTAATAACATACATGCATACACAAAAATAAGAGTTAACGTAAGTAACAAGGATTTAATAAAAAAAATACATTGTCCACTGTGGACACGCTGTATTGAATGGATCAGAATGTTGGGCCATAAAAGGGATGATTGAAAGGCATTTGCATGTGGCTGATATGAGAATGCTCAGGGGGATAAGTGCTGTTACGTGAATGGATAAAAATATAAATGAGTACATAAGAGGAAGTCTGACAGAGGCGCTGGTGACTAAATTGTGTGCTAATCGGTTGGTTTGGTATGGGCAGGTGATGCGGAGGAATGAGGAAAATGTCGTGAGGAAAGTTTTGAGTATGAATGTGCATAGGTATAAGAGCAGAGAAAGACCAAAGAAACGATGGATGGACTGTGTGAAGGATGATTTGGTAAGAAAGGAGGTGTGTAATGAGATTTCGAGTAATATAGAAGAAGAAGACATGCTATGCCGACACCAAGTAAATTGGGGCAAGGACAAGAGAAAGTTGATGACAATGTGTACTGTGCAGGAGTAAAAGAAGACCTATAATAATTTAACATCATTTTGTTTTAGATCATAATTCATCAGCAGTATTAGTAGAAGAAATTCGTAGATAAACGCAAAAGCTGCCTAATGCTATAATGGACTTAAGTGCATCTTCATCGAAATCAACTGAAGAAAAAACAAATGAAGACCTTACAGATAATGAAAATAAAGTTCAGAAGAAGTTTGTTCTTCCTCCGGAATACGATGAACATGACTCACGATGGACACTAAAGTATCGTGAACCTGCTCCAGGACTTGTTGAGCTAATGGAACGTTCCGGTGTGTATGTTAGTGCCGACGAACTCGCTAGATACAACAGATGGTCGAATGATTACAAAGCATTCGCTCGATTGTTACTAACCGAAATTTTTACGACAAGTGCTTTGAGCATATGTTCGTGGACTATTGAAACAACGAATTCTTCTGACATCCACGGTAGACAAGTGAGGCCTGGATTAGACGAACACGCAAGGAAAATATTGTTAATGTTTGTTGAAGAGTATGGACTCATCCATAACTGGAATATAACAGACTACCAATGTTTCCTGAATAGTCTGCGTCAAATATTGCTGGAAATGAGACGTGATGAGAAAGAAAAAAAAGATGAACTACAAAAAAAAATTGTTACAAATGCCCGGCCAGTAATGCCTATGATGAGATGGCTTCGACGGACAAAATATTATAATAAACTGAAAAAATATCCTCACACATATTTCCGTCAATTACTGATAAAAATGATTCGCGATCTACAGAAAAAAGAAGAAGATTTTTATGATAAATTTCTAGGAAGTATTTCTCATACACGCAAGTGGGTTCTTCCTCCTGAATACATTGAAAATGACTCGCGATGGACATTAAAGTATCGTGAACCTGCTTCGGGACTGATTGAACTAATGCCTTATTCCGGTGTGTATATTAATGCTTACAATCTTGCTGAATGCAAGAAATCAGCAAATGAATGTGAAACATTGAGTCGAATGTTACTTAACGAAATATTTACCACAAGAGCATTACATACGTGTTCATGGACTTGTCCCGCAACCGAAGACTCTGACCTAGATAGGACAAATTTCAGACCTCTATTGAACGAAAACGCAATGAAAACGTTGCTTGATTTTGTAGTTGAGTTTGCACTGGATAACAATTGGGTTACAGATGACAAAAACACTCAAAACGGTATCCAACAAAATCTGGAAATGTTGAAACCTGCTGAAAATAAAGAAAATACCAGTAGTTCGTTAGCGAAATTAGAAGAAGAAATGCGCCAAATCTCGCTTAAGCCGTCTAATGCTACAATTCATCTCCATCGACGGACATGATAGCAAAATTAAGTTAATTTTAGAAGAAGTTTATTCTTGGTCCTCTGGAATACGATGAAAATGGCTCAAAACGGATACCAAAGTCTTCTGGACTTGATGAACTAATGTCTAATTCAAGTGTACGAGTAAATGTTTTTGCTGACAAACTATCGGATGGTAATGTTGACTTGAATCTCACTAACTGGAAAGTTCGTGGTGGTGTGCAAATCCCAAAGCTTTCGAAAGCAATGGAAGACTATTTAGACCTGGATTAGACGAACATTATGTTGTTATTGTTTGAAGAGCTGCAATTTCTGGCGAAACTAGATTTCAGTGGCGACAAATCTCTTATTGTATAGCTGCAAACTCCCAGTGAGTTTGCACGATTTAGCGTTCTTGAGCAAGGTCAGATTAGTACCACAGACATGTGGCCGACTGTACTAGTAACTCTGACTTGTATCTGCTATAATGTCGATGATGAGGCAAAGTATGTATAAAGCATCATTGTCATTACTAATGCAATTTTTTTTTTTTTTTTTTTTTTTTTTTATCATTTTGCTTTTTAATATTGTCTTTTTGTTATTATTATTATTTAATGGGCACAGTATTTTTTTATAAATTTTACACGTTAATCAATTATACCTATGTTATTCACTTTATAATTTTTACTTCTTATTGATTCTTTATTTATATATTTAAAATAAAATATAATTCGATTGAAATTTGTGCAAAGCTTTAAATATGTGTTTGTTTATATTTTCGAGCGTATGGCACTCGTGGGCTGCAGCTGAAAATCAGCGTCAGGTGGTACACTTTGTGTTGCCATCTGGCATTATGCTGAGCTGAGGCCCTTTTGGCATTATTAGTCCTGTCTGTTTATTTATTTTGTGTAACTTTTAAAGTGTTATTAATGCCAAATAAAAACAATTTTCTTTCTTTCTTTCTTCTTCTATTATTGCTGAAGTATTTTGAGTTATTATTCGTTTAGATTCGATTTTTTATTTTTATTTTTCTTGTTATCTACTTTTTCTAATAAATTTTAATAATTGAGTATCTACGTTATTTTTATTCTTCTTATATGAAAGATTTATTTAAAACAATGGTCGGGCCTGCTGTCTGGTATGGATTATAATATTGGGACACATAAAGGGTATATGTAACTGGGATGAGAATACTGGGGGGGGGGGGCGAGAAGTGATTTGAATGGAGAGTATATAAATGAGTCAGTATACTTAAACTGGCACCGGTGGTGGCTGAAAAGTTGGTTTTTGTACTCCCTCAATTACGTTCTTTTTTTACGGATTGGAAATTATTAAATGACCCCTCCCGCTCTGGGCGGAGCGGTAGGGAGTGTCAGTATTGTACTGACACTCCCTCCCTATCCATGTTCCTTCTTAGCCCTTTGTGTTCCAGGCACACGGCCTATCGTCATAAAACGGACGGACGGTGAGCTAGCCCATTACTCACCGTCCACAGGCCTCTCTACCTGGCTGTTTAAATGGACCCAAAGGTTGATTGGTAAAGAATGCCATGTGGCATTACGTTCACCTATATATCGCTATTTTACATCATCATCTGCCTAGCCTATTCCCAACTATGTTGAGTTCAGCTTCCAGTCCAACAGGATGCAGCTGAATACCAGCATTTTATATGGAGGGACTACCTATCGGACCTCCACACTCCACAGCCCAATTAGTACTGGGTAATACGACACCCTTTGCCACCCCCACACCACTACTACGCACTACTTTTATACCAGTATAATTATTGTACCTACCTGAATCGCAAATAAATACAACAATACGTACAACAACATTTATACTAAAAGCTGACAGAAAGCATTCGTCGTGTCGTGATGTCGTGACGAAACATCATCTAACGTTATTCCCAACTTGATGCAAATTATGACAAGAAAAGTAATTCCCACAGTTGGGAAAGTCATCGATTAATTTTGTAAGATATTAGATAAGATACAAAGCGATCTATATAAATAAATGAAAATGAAGTGTCTGTTTGTAATATTAAGAAATCCGCTTTTTACTACATGCATATGAATGTATATACGGTATATTTACCAAAATAACATTTTTTACAATTTTTGTCTGTCTGTCTGTTTGTTCCAGATAATCTCTGAAACGGCTGCAACGTTTTTGACAGGACTTCCACTGGCAAATAGCTGATGTTATAAGGTGTAACTTAGGCTATTTCTATTTTAGAAAACTAATTCCACGCGGACGAAGTCGCGGGCACAGCTAGTTTTAAATACGTGTTCATGTTGAGTTTTA
Organism: Cerastis leucographa; assembly: GCA_963082945.1. NCBI lineage: Eukaryota > Metazoa > Arthropoda > Insecta > Lepidoptera > Noctuidae > Cerastis > Cerastis leucographa. The sequence goes on from OY720365.1 coordinate 1,219,628, forward strand.
GTCAATTCTGTTGGTTGAGTGTAGTTTTAGGAAGACGCTCCAGCTAGACCCCACTAAGGTTACTTATAGTTTTTTGAAGTGAAACTTCTTATGCGACTTCCAACAATTTTAACGCTACCATGGAGGGGGAATATTTTCTATAACTCACTAAGAGATGGCAGTATTACAAGATTTGTGACTACGTAGTTCTACTAGAAAGGCAAGATGGCCTGCAAACAGTCATGCATTCGACTCTTCGGTGTGACCAGCGTTCGCTCAATTTCCATGAGTAGAATAGCCTCGATAAACTTATTTAATAATTATGTAATAAAAATAATACAACAAAATATTATTTAGAAGCTCAATAAAATAACGAGAGTGAATGCGTGGCACTCAAATGCATGCGGTGTAGTATTACGAAGTTTCACTTCTTCCGCGCGGAAGGACTCCACGCACTATTTCTTTTATCGGTTTATATAATCTAAATTTCTTATGAAAACTAATTAATCAAGTATGTGTATGCGTGCAACGCAAAAAAGAAATGTCGGGATTTGGGACGGCAACGTCGCTGACCAATCAAATAAAGGCGGCGAAATTAAATTGCAAATGGTCGGATACGAAGGACGTAAAATAACGCTGGATCTCGCTAGACTGCGGGATTCACCTTTACTGGATTGCAAGCAATCCCTACTCCATACGTTACTAATGACAAAGATGTGTTGTTCCGCTCCATTTCTTTCCCCAAGATAAGAGCCTGATAATGTGCATGTATCATTGAATCGCGGAAAAGCGATAGATAGATAATGTCGAGAGCATGTCTAACATAGTGAAGTGTAGTCGGCCATGTGCCAGTATGTACCATTGTGCAGTCAATCATTTTTTGCTTCTGCTTTGTATATCTCTTGTTAGAGATGAGAAAAGCGCTGTGTTTGTCTTCAAACGGTGGTTTTGTCTATTTATGGGAACAGTTATTAGCAGTAAGAAGTGTTAAACTAATTAATGTTGTCTTAAGCAAATGAGAATAAACGTGAAATCTATAATGACACGTAAAGTTTTTAAAACGTTTCCATAGTATTTATATGTTCTCATGTCTATCTTGTTAATTTTCTCTCTGACTTTCGTTTATGTACTATTATTGCCTTTGTTTTATAATAAATTGATCACGACAAGAGTCTAATGCTAAGTAATGAAGATTGAAAAAGAAAAGTTATGAGAACCAAATGTATCTTCTTCTTTCATTTTCATGTGGTTAGTACCTAAACTGGCGTTTGGTTTTTTATACTGCACATGAGCGTCCGACATGGTTTTAAATGCCGTTGAGAAATATCTCTCTGGCATGCTGGTTTCCTCACGATGTTTTCCTTCACCAAAGCATGTCATAATGATACAAAACGCAAAATTCGAAAAATCTGAGGTGTCTTGGGTTGAACTCGAGACGTATGAAATAGCAGTCCGACGGTCACTGGTTAATCCGTGTTCAAATAAAGGGTGTAAAACACCTCTTAACGAAAACGAAAGGCACTGGTTCTCCCTGTCATTGCGATCATTTTTTTGTTCTACACCATACCTGGGAACCTTCTGGTTACGGAGATATTAGGGGTCAAATTTCCAACTTTTTGACAAGTATTTTTTTAAATACAAGTTTTTAATGTAAGATTTTTACTTTAAGCAGCTCCAAGATCCCGTACTATTCAATCCGTCCATCAGCACAATGTTTTAAGTGCGTTACATGGAGTTCTACCACAAACCATGACTATACCCCCAAAAAAAAAAGTCGTTTCCCAGCAATAATTTTTGCGTAAAGTTACTTAGTTTCATGTACAGAATGCTTGGTTGACGGCTTCGTGATGAGGTGATTTACACGGTGTATAACAGTGGACGGTAGACTCACCTGTGCCCTTCCACACGGATCCTCCAGGTCGCACTGGCTCCTGAGAAACACCTCCAGAAGCCCCATGAAGAGCATGAAGGCGCCCCCTCCGCAGGTGGCAGCCAGGGTCGGACCCGGCTGCGTCATCGGGCAGTCGCAGGTTATCGCCATCTGGTGGACAAAAAACGAAGCTTGTTAATATGACGATTGCGAGATGTTCAGAGATGGTCGAAACTTTAAGTTGTCGTAGTGACATTTGTCTTGATACAATGTAGATAAGACATTTACTTGTTTTATAAGATATTTTTTTATTTAGTCCTTGATAATTAGTAGCAAGATACTTGATTGGTTTGGCAGCAAGCTTTTGGCAAGCAGCAGAATATTTGATCGAAGAACTCGTAGTGTGGGAAACATCTGATTTTATTTTCGCAATTTTAGGGTCAGCTCACACCGAGACGCGACGCTGCGCGCACATTTTAAGGAGTGATTCAAAATTTAACTTTAAAATGTGCGCGCAGCGTCCCGTCGCGTCGCGTCTCGGTGTGAACTGACCCTTAGAGTTGATCCCATAGCAGAAGCAGTGACGACTATCAACGAGGTTCTCAGATATTTTAATTATATTTTTTCAGTAAACATATGGTCTGTTTACAATTTCTATTTTAAGAAAGAGAGTCTAGGATTGATCAATGTTTTCTGACTACTATCAATGAGAAGAAAGTTTCAAAAAAAAAAAACGGTGTTCTTATAAGAAAATGAGGAAACCTCAGTGCTTACTGATTTAACCACTAAATTATGTCATTGTTTATTTATGTCTGCGCATGATTGGACAAGTAAATCTCAATGCGACTGGATAACGAAACAACTGCTATTGTAGTCTTTTTATTATGATTACTTGACTAGTAAACGAGTCTAAATCCGGTATTTATTTATGCCATGCCTATAATCCCCAATGGGAAACGCAATGGTGCACCTAATAATAGTACGCCCACACGCCATTTGTGTCCATGTAGGGGACGGGCCTATTGCCACCAATCCGGCAGAAATCCAGACTCCGTGGCTGCTACTGCGACATTCGCGATGGAAAAACCCAATAACACTTTGCCCAACCCGGGAATCGAACCTAAAGCCGCATGCTAAGCAGTCGCACTTACGGCCACTAGACCATCGATGTAGTCTCTGAGCATTTGTTTATTCTTACAGCAATGAATCTTTGACATTGAGCCTTTATTAATAACTAGCTGTGCCCGCGACTTCGTCCGCCTGGAATTTGAGAAGTAGCCTGAGTTAATCCTTGTTACATCAGCTATATGCCAGTGAAAGTCCCGTCAAAATTGGTCTAGCCGTTCCAGAGATTAGCCGGAACAAACAGATAGACAGACAAAAATTGTAAAAATCTTATTTTGGTATATATACCGTATATACATTCATATGCATGTAGTAGTAGTAAAAAGCTGTTATTTTAATATTACAAACAGACACTTCAATTTCATTTATTTGTATAGATGTATAGATAATTGTTTAAGTATTGCATTATAAAGCAAGTGAATAGTTGCAACTGTTCAAGCCGTTTTTGGCCACGACTCAATAGAATCGTGGCGGTTGAGAATCTTAGGAATTTGTTCGCGTTACTGAGGTGATTTCTTATCTGTTGGTTAAAATCTGCATGGATAGTCGAACAAATTACTTTTCGTAATACTTCAAGTGGTCGAGACAATCGACTCTCAACGGATTGGGCAAAGTCTTTTTGGGTTTTTCCATTAGGAATTTTGTCAGTAGCATCCAGGGATTTGTACCCGGTTGGTGGCAATAGGCTCACCCCCTATTACATGGGATTTAAACATGACGTGCCAAATGTGGGTGTACTATGATTGGGTACAGCTCTGACAGGCGTGGTGGTATGAAGTATCAAAATTTATACTAATATTGTAAAGCTGAAGAGTTTGTTTGTTTGCTTGATCGCGCTAATCTCAGGAACTACTGATCCGTTTGGAAAAAATCTTTCAGTGTTAGATAGCCCTTTTATCGAGCAAGGCTATAGGCTATATACCATCACGCTATGTCCAACAGGAGCGGAGCAGCAATGAAAAATATTACGAAAACGGGAAAAATGTGACGCAGACGAAGTTGCGCTGGACAGCTAATTCTGAATAATGTCTGTTACGCTGCTACGTCCGTAATTTGTCCGAACTATAAAGAAACTCTGACCAAACTATTTACAGTCCGTTCATTGCCCTCACTTACCATCTCATTAAGGCAATCACACACCGCTTGACATTGAACTTTCAATTATCATATTAACATGTGATTGTTAAGATTACATCTGTCTCGCGTCGTTGCGTTTGTGGGTCGGTGTGTCGTGGCCTTATCGTTCAGAACCCATTTATTATTGTCATCTTACTGCTGATTACATACAAGGTGTTTTTTTGCATCCTCGTCAAAATTCAGGAGTAAGTCACAAAAGCCATAAATAATCAATTAAAATTACGATACCTTTTTCATTATTAATAAACGCTATATAAATTGGTTGTTTATGTTTTTCAGTATTTCAGAATAACCGCCTTAACGTGGTTTAGGGAATAGGAAATTATAGAATAAACGTTTGAGATTGTTTGTATTTGTGGAAGCGCGGTTATAGAGCGAGACTCAGACGGCCAGCGTTTAAAACAATGGTGGTTCACACTTACTGATTTCCGTAAATAAGAAAAAAAAAAAAAAAATTACCTACTCATTTTATTATTGATTCGGGACGAGAATCATTAGCATAGTTACCTCCTCGAATTTGACGAGGTTGCAAAACAACACCTTGTATTTACATAATAGCAGTTAAGAGTTATGACAAGTCATATTGTGTCGTGTGATTGCCAGTGTTGAAATTAACGAGAAATATGGGAAATTAACTTGGTAATGCCTGGCTAGTCAGTTTTATTGTCGAATTTAATTGTAAAAAAAATTTTTCATAATGACGCAATTATGAATTCTGTAATGTAGTGCTGTGTTTGTGATATAATGTCAGAAGCCCACAAAGCTAAGACCAACAGATATACCAATAATATTATTAATTATTTCATGGATAATGGGTATAGGAAGTTTAAAAATGTAAATCTAATCTACATCTACACTATATAATATAATATAGTATATTTATATTAATATTATAAAGAGGAAGGATTTGTATTTTTGTATGTAACGAATAAACTTAAAAACTACTGGACCGATTTCAAAAATTCTTTTACCGTTAGAAAGCTACATTATCACTGAGTAACATAGGCTATATTTATTACTAGAAAAAAATACAGATTCTTAGAAATCAAACAACCCAAGGTGTAAAAAAATGAGCCTTAAAATGTCTTTCATCGCATGCGCTGCGGAAAGTATTGATGATAGAACAAAAAAATGTTCTACAATATTATAGAACACATCAATATCAACAAAAAACTCCGCGAGACCATATCTCCAACTATTGTAGTTATGTCACTATAACTACTTTTTTACATTTTAAAAGTTGATAGAAATGCTGATCGAAATCAGACCATGTTATCCATACCTTATTATTAATTATTATCCAAATAAACTATTTCGTATTCAAGACAGTTTCAATACCTGTTAATTACTTTTTGAATTATTGAAATCGGACATTCCATTCAAAAGATATTACGAAATTAAAAATCCATACTTCCATACTAATATTATAAATGCGAATGTCACTCTGTTTGTTTGTATGTTTGTTTGTTTGTTACCTTTTCACGACTAAACGGCTGATCGGATCTTAATGAAATTTGGCAGAGAAGATAGATTTCAACCTTGGGAAGGACATAGGCTATATATCATCACGCTACGACCAATAGGGGCGGAGCAGCAGTGAAAAATGTTGCGAAAACGGGGAAAATTTGACGCAGACGAAGTTGCGCGGGACAGCTAGTATCTATATAAACAAAAATTACACGCTGATGCGCCGTGATTGTCGGTGAACGTGGGCAAGACGCAGGCGCTCCTTGCAGGCACCTCTCCCCTCCCGCCACCCCTCCAACTGGACCGAGCCGACATCGCGTGGTCGCCCCAGGTAAAGTACTTAGGGGTCACTATCGACCGTCGGCTAACGATGACAGCCCATATTCGTGGCATTGTCGCCAGATGCAGGAACGCCCGCTTCCAGCTCCGGCCAGTGCTCTCGTCGAGACTCCCGCTGCGTACAAAGCTGGGCGTGTACAAGTTGTACGTACGCCCGCTGTTAACGTACGCCGCGCCAGCATGGCTCGCCCTCGCCAGCGAGACCAACAAAAAGAAGCTCCGCGCGCAGCAATCGCTTGCGCTGCGGTCAGTCGCCGCCGCTCCTCGCTGTGTGAGGAACACTACCATTCAGCGGGACCTCAAGATTGAGAGTCTTGACGAGTTCTGCAGCCGCCTTGCGTCGCGCATGTTTGCGCGCGCCGACGCCTCTGCCTGGCCCCATCTGGCTCAGATAGCGCCATGGCACACGCGCCCGCCGGACGCGGGGCGCGCGGGGCGCACACGTCGCCTTCCGCGCGACCTAGTGCCCGCGGACGAGTAGCTGCGTCATCGTCCCCCCCCCCCCGACACCCGGGTAAGTCGTTTACAGCTACACGCGACCTACCCAAACAATAACACTCCACATGCATAACATGCACTGGGACGCGTCGTGTTCTAAGTTTACATAGGCACGACGCGCACCGTCCACACATTACGTGACTCCACACTCACTTATACTCACGCGACGAACAATGCAGTGCGGGCTCGCTATTCGTTGCTTACAAGAGCGGCGTTACACAAACATTGCCGCTCTAACTCATTCACTACGGCCTCTTAGTCTGGAGCGTAAACGGCTAGCTCTGTGAGCGTCTGCAGACGGGGGCCAACATCCTTAGCGGTAGGATGCGCCAACAGAGTCACCTCTGTCGCAGGTCGTCATCCGCTGGGCCTCCTCCGGGCAACCGGAGGTCTCACCTGGCGGTGACAGACCGCCGGGGTGGCGAGAAGAGAGCGGCGCTCGTTACGGTAAAGTTTGTTTATCGTACCTGAGCGCGCTGCGCCAGCGCCGCTGGCGCCTCCTACCGGACAAAATGTCAACTACACATAGGCGAGTTGCGTCATAATAAACTAAATTACGCGCGCTCGCCCCCATTCATGCCTAAATTGGCACCCAAATTGAGGGTGCCCGTATTGACGGGCACACCATTTCTCCGCGGGCCAAAGGACATAGTCCATACCCCGCCTCGCGCGTCCCCCTGCGGGGACGTAGCGATTTCCACGATGCGCCGTGACTCGCCGCCTGACCGCCGTCGCGTACGGACGTGCCGCTACCTGCTCGCATTCCCGCTCGCTATCAGTGTGTGTCATCGGTTCGTCGCTTCCCAGTGTCGTGACGTCATCAGTAGTCCCTCGACTACACCCCCGAACAATTGCTGTCTTTTTATTAAGACAGCACTTGCTCATTTGCTTCGGATATTATTCCGATTTAACTTCCTTTGCCCCATCAGGGAAAAGTCCTCAGTTTCGAGGTTCTTGGTGGGAAACCTAACGGTGCCAACGAAACCGAGAGAGGGTGGTGACCCAATCCGCCCGCCTAACCCCTTCAGGGTCTAGGTGAAAAATTGGACTCCGTCGCGAACACATGTGCCGCCGATATACTGTGCTAGTGTTTCCCGTTTTAACAAGTTCCTGAAAGCAAGTTCCTAAGACTGGGGTTGGAGTTGCTACCAAGCCAGGACCTTCGGACTGTGGCTGCGGGAAGGTTGAAACGGGTGAGTCGCTGACCCAGTAAATTCCCTACATAATTGTTCAAGGAATTAGGTTGCTAAGCGCGCTGAGCTTCACTCAAATGTCCGCTAACTTTTAGCCGATGAAATGTCGTCCCTCGACGAGACAGAAAAAGCCCTTTTGCGCTTTTTCTTGCGCATCGTTGCGACAGACCCAAATTTTAAAAAATATGGGTCTGAAATTAATGCTATCCGGCAAACCAGTGATAACGTCACTGACTTCAGTGACGCACTTGAAAGCCCTTTGTCTCCGCCGCCTGCCGACAGAGGCTTACCACCAGCCGTCGCCGCCGCGATTAAGGCTACACCAAGACCCATTGTTGTGAAGCCCACTGTTTCACAAACAAAGGCCCAGCCCGCACCTGCGTCCATTGTTCCCGTTTCCGAGAACATGGACAAAGGCTTACCGCCAGCCGTCGCCGCCGCGATTCCGGCTAAACCGAGTCCCATTGTTTCGAAACCTTTTGTTTCGCAAACAAAGGATCAGTCCGAACCTGCGTCCATTGTTCCCGTTTCCGAGAACATGGACACAACTGAGCCAGTCTCCGACTCAGAGGCAATTTTAGACTCGTGTTCTGCCGCCTCGTCCTCTGAAGACGACTATCAAGTCGTCGGAAAGGGCAAGAGGAAGAAGGGCAAAAACTCCCAGGCCGCCATGGGTAAAAAGATCGTCGCGCTCCCTTCTGTCCCCTCTCCCGCGGCCTCCCGTCCCACCTCCCCGGTCCCCGTACCAACGACCGCCGCTGCTCATACCAGCAGGCCAGCCAGCCCTAAGGCTCACCCTTCAGCCGCTTCTTCAAAGAAGCTGAAGCCCCCTCCCCCGCTGTTCATTCAGGACAAAGGGAAATGGACTGACGTGTCCAAAATGTGTGTTGAGCGCCGCATACAATATACAAGCGCAAAAAGCACACAACAGGGCATAAAAGTGGTGGTCCCTACGACCGCTGACTTCAGGGAACTAACCCGTCAGCTGATCGGAAGGCACATAGCCTTCCATACTTACTCCCTTCCAGAGGAGAAGCCCACCCGCGTGGTGATCAGGCGGATCCCGAAGGAGATATCCACGGAGGACATCCTAAATGACCTCCAAGGCCAGGACATCCCGGTCGCAGCCGTCCACCGCCTTCATAAGGCGAGAGGCGGAGCCCAGTACGATATGGTACTGGTCATCTGTGACCCAGTAGAAGGACACCACCCGATCTTCAAAGTGAAGTCGGTATGCTCCCTCACAGGCATCTCAATAGAGAAGCCTTACCGCTCAGCCGTAGTAGGGCAGTGCCACCGCTGCCAGCTGTACGGACACAGCCAAGCCAACTGCCATGCGCCGCACAGATGCGTAAAGTGTCTAGGCGACCATGGTACGGCAGACTGCCCCCGTCCCAAAGACAAATCGCTATGCACGGAGCCACCGAGCTGTGTGCTTTGCGGCCAGTCGGGCCACCCGGCTAACTACCGCGGCTGCCCGAAAGCCCCCAAAGGCTCCTCCTCTAAACTGGCGAAGCGTGCAAACGCCCGCCAGCAGAGAGAAAGCCCATCGGTGAGGCTACCAACTGCACAGATGCCGGAGAGACTCAGCCCTCAGAGGCCCTCTCCCTGGACCTCGCTGAACCACCAGAGAGCCTTCCCGGCACTCGGCAAAACAAAGTCCAGCCCCATTCCCGGGCTATTAGATGCCCCTGTCCCCACTCCCGTGGCCCAAGCGAGCGCACCGGCGCCCGCTCGTCCCGCGCCTCCCGGCCCCGCGGCCGCGGTCTCCTCTCCTAACGTAACTTTAGAAACGTTAGCAAAGTTAGTCACCCCCGAAGCAGACCGCATGGCGGCAGATCTCAGGGAGGCTAACACTGACGGTGATAAGCTTAAAATTATCCTCAAGTCCCTAATCAAGTTAGGCGAAGCCTTCAGCGGCATTAATCTTTAATTTCAATGGATAATACGAGATTAACGTGTACCAAACCCCGATCCCTTAAATTAGGGTACTTTAATGCCAATGGCATTAGAGGCCAGCGTGATGAAATCGCCACCTTCCTCCGTGACCATCAAATTGATATCCTCCTCATACAGGAGACCTTCCTCAAGCCCAGTCACCGCGATCCGAGAATTGCCAACTATCGCATAGTTCGCAACGATCGGTCACGTTGCCACAAGGGCGGTACTCTAATCTATTATAGAAAAGAACTGCACTGCATCCCCTTAGATCCCCCTCCCATGGAGTCTCTACTCGAGACTTCAGTGTGTCGACTAGGCATGACCGGTCATCAACCGATCACTATCGCCTCCGCGTACATCCCTCCCGGCGGCACGTCCGAGGAGCACACTCTGTTCACCAAAGACCTTGCCGTCCTCTTCGGCTTGAGTGACTCCGTTATCATAGCGGGCGACCTCAACGCCAAACACCCCGCCTGGAACAGCACGACGACCTCTGCCAGAGGACGTCACGTGTATAACCTGGGTGAGTCCCTCAACTTCGATCCCATCGCTCCTATGGAGCACACTCACTATCCCCATGACCCCGACCAACGACCGGACGTTCTCGACATAGCGCTACTCAAGAATGTCAACCTTAAGTTGCATTCCATCGAGACTTTACATGAGCTTAACTCAGACCAGCGACCAGTGCTCATGCACTTAGTTCCCCGCTCGGGTCCCTCTGACCCCAGCCAGCCCCCGCCAACCCAAGTGATAACCGACTGGAGGAAAGTCAGCGAAAAGCTGAAATCCACCACGTCGACTCACCTGGAGTCCATCCCCGGCCACATAGTCTCAGTCGCAGACACGACGGCCGCCATCAACTCGTTTACAGAACACGTGCAATCCGTACTGAAGGATTGCTCACGAGAAGTTCCAGCATTGAGCGATTAACGCTGGATACTACCCGCTGACGTACGTGAACTGATAACCGAGAAGAACGCGGCCATCCGTGCCTACAGCAACTTTCCCTGCGACGCGAACAAAGCTCACATGCGTCATTTACAGCGTGCTGTAAAGAAGTGCACTAGTGAGCATCGTTCAGATCAATGGGACAAGACGCTTAGCGAGCTTGAGCCTACCCACCTAGCCTTCTGGCAGCTGCAACGCAAGTTGCGCTCCACCGAAGAGGCTTCGATGCCTCCCCTCACGCGACCCGATAAGAGCGTTGCATTCGACGACTCTGAGAAGGCCGAATGCTTAGCAGACAGCCTAGAGTCCCAGTGCTCCCCCAGCTCTCAACCAGTAGACAAGCGACATCTCGATGAGGTGAACGCATTCGTCGAACGTAGAGCCGCCCTACCCCCTGTAGAAGACCCAGATGATCCTCTGCCTCCGGTCACAGCTGACGAAGTGCAAGACATCATTAATAAGCTTCAACCGCGCAAAGCACCCGGCTCCGACGGAATCACCAATAGGGTGTTTAAACTCCTCCCCGCTCAGCTCGTCGTGTTAATGGCGGCCATCTTCAATGGCGCCCTGAGCAACAACGCTTTTCCCCAAATATGGAAAGAGGCCACTGTCATCGGTTTCGCCAAGCCAGGCAAACCCAAGTCTGAGCCCTCGAGCTACAGACCTATCAGTCTCCTGAACGCACTCGGCAAAATCTACGAGAGACTCATTTATAAGCGACTCAAAGACTTCGCCGAGGCTAAGAGTCTCATCCCCAACGAGCAGTTCGGCTTCAGAACCGGACACTCTTGCATTCAACAGGCCCATCGCATCGTAGAGCACTTGAGCGCTGGCTTCCAGCGTGGAGCGATGACGGGTGTGTTGTACTTCGACATAGCAAAGGCTTTCGACAAAGTCTGGCACAACGGCTTATTATATAAGCTGTACAAACTGGGAGTGCCGGACCGTCTCGTGCTCATCTTACGAGACTTTCTGTCGGATCGCACCTTCCGCTATCGCATCGGGAAGGCACTGTCTTCTCCCCACCCCATTAGAGCAGGAGTCCCTCAGGGCTCCTGCTCTAATGGGGTCCCTTATCTTTACTCTGTTCACCAGTGACATCCCCAAGAGCAAGAAGGCTCAGTTAGCCCTGTTCGCGGACGACACGGCCATTTATTACACTGGCCGCAGTCACGACGCTATCTATAGCACCCTCCAAACCTCAGCCAACGTCTTAGGCGCTTGGTTCCGGAAATGGAGAATCGAGGTGAACCCCGACAAGAGCCAGGCAGTTCTTTACTCTAAACAGCGTAAAATTAAGCCACCCGCGCTTAGCCCGATCACTATGTACGGTAAGCCTATCCCTTGGGAGAAGCAAGCCAAGTACTTAGGAGTCATACTTGACAACCACTTGTCTTTCGCGGCGCACATCAAAGCAGCTCGCGACCGAGCTGCGTTTGCTATGGGTAGGCTTCATTTCATGATTTCGGCAAAAAGCAAGTTGTCACTCAAGTGCAAATTGCGCCTTTATACCGCGGTGATCCGCCCCATTATGACGTACGCTTGCGTCGTGTACGCTCACACCAAGCCTAAGTACATCCATAGGATGCAAATTTTACAGAACCGGTTCTTACGTAGAGTCACGGGAGCCCCTTTTTATGTCCGTAATGACCGTCTACACGTAGACCTTAGAATGCCCACCGTCCTTCAGTTTATGAAACGCCTTTCGAAGCGTTTCTTCGATAACGCCATTAAACACCGTAATCCCCTGATCGCAGCGGCCGCCCGTTACGAACCCTCGCGCATTAGTACAGTACGCCGTCCTAGGCATACCCTTGTCACTCCAGATGATGCTATCACCCTCCTCCAGGAGAGTAGCAAAAAGACTAGCACTCTTAAAAAGTTCCGCCTCAAACCGCCGTCTTTCCGACCTCGCCGTCGAGGTCCGTCGCGACGTCCCGGTCCATGCCCTCCCCGACCCTCGCTCGAGCCAGCCCGCGATGCTGTGCCAGTAGTTTTAAATCAGCCCCTAAATAATGATACCATTCAGATCCAGCCGGTCCCCATGCAGTCCTCCCCCAGCGACGCCCTAAGCCGAGGTTCGTACCCCACAGGGGGTGCCCTTAGCGTGCAGTCGCTTAGTTTGTAAGTTTTTATGCCCTGGCTGGAGGCCTTACTCTAAAGGCACCCACAGGATGGTCCGGTTAAGCAGATGACAACCTCATAGGTTGAACTGCGAGGTGCCATTCAAAAAAAAAAAAAAAAAAAAAAAAAAAACTGATGCGCCGTTGTTGCTCCACGCAGCGCAGCGAGCGACGCGGCGAGAGAGATGGCACATAAGTGTGGGAGAGGGGTGTTCGCATATTAGGTACTCCATTATGCTATTGATAAATTTAAGCCCTCCCAGTATGTGTAATGGTACAAGATTTTTGATAAAGGAATTAAGAGAATGTGACTGTAGCAACTATCATCACGGGCCCCGCGGCCGGTCAGCTCGCTCACATTCCGCGGATCCCAATGATACCGACGGATTTGCCTATAACTTTTAAAAAGTTACAATTTCCTGTAAAGATATCGTTTGCCCTTACAATAAATAAATCCCAGGGACAAATGTTCTCGATGGTAGGCATCAACCTAAGGAAAGAGTGCTTTTCTCATGGGCAATTGTATGTTGCTCTTTCTCGAGTCTCCTGAAAATCAATGTTTTGTTATCACCTACAAATACTACTGCCAACATAGTGTACAGTGAAGCTTTAAGGTAAACTATTACTAAATAAAAACGTAAAGACTTAAATTTGAATAAAGAAATAAAAATTACATGAGTAAAAAAATTACACCCCCTAAAAATAAAATAAAGTATATAACATTTGAGTAGGCTTTCGCTTGGCAGCTGGATCAAGGGCTTGATGCAGAAAGCAGTACTTCTGGAAACGGCACGTATTGTTAGGAGGTTCCTCTCTCAAGAGCCCTGACCACCGGTAGCCCAGACCCTGTTCCCGATGCCAGTGGGCTACTATTTTTTATATTTTTAAATGATTTTTATATCAATTTTTTTAAATAATATAAAAATTATTTTAAAATCTTAATTATATGGATTTAAGTGAATAAAGGAAAATATATAAAACAACAAAAAAATATACGTTTTGTTTATTTTGAACATTTGGAAAAATTTTGTCATTTACGTTTTAATTAGCATATTTATAAGTTAAATTATCTTTATTTATCCCATAATGTTAAAAAAAAAATGACCACCCGTGCGAAGCCGGGACGGGCCGCTAGTATACACTAAATCTAATTTAAACTAATAATAAAGCTGAAGCGTTTGTTTGTTTGTTTGCTTGAACGCGCTAATGTCAGGAACTACTACTCCGATTTGAAAAAATATTTCAGTGTTAGATAGCCCATTTATCGAGGAATGCTATAGGCTATACATATATCATAATATGACCAATAGGAGCGGAACAACAATGCAAAAGTTGCGAAAACGGGAAAAATGTGACGCCGACGAAGTTGCGCGGGACAGCTAGTAGGTTTATAATCACTAATCAGTAAGCGGATGCCTGCCATGTTCGCTGTTGAAACTGAACGCGATCAGACATCGTAAAAGAGATAAAGAGCCAGAACCATCATTGTTGTACATAGAAAATAACGTGAGTTAAGTTTTATTTGCGGCGTTCGCCTTAAGCTAACTAATTCCTTTTAACTGTGAAAAATTAAATAAAGCTATTAAAAAAAAGGCTCTAGGAGGCATGGTGAAACAGCTCGTGTAAGGAATTGGGGAAGGCCTTTGCCCATCAGTGGGACAGTAAAGGCTAGTCAAAAAATAGCTATTTAGCATTTCTATAACTTACCTAATCGAAATGTCCATTAAAACATGTAACGCATTAAGATCACATCCGCTGCTTGGCAAATAAATCAATGTAATAAGTTAACTAATCAATTAAAGCACATAAATTAGTCAAATGTTATGTATAGCTCAGGATGTAGACGATTTAAAACACTTTGGAATTGCCGCATAAGTTCGTTGAATTATCTAAGGAGATTAAAGGATTTAAAACTGCTTCGTTGTCTCGTAGTTGCCAATAAGCGATTCTGCTATATAGAATATAAATAGATAGAATTTACTTTACTGTAAGTACTAAGAACACCAAAATTCATAAACACTTCTTTTTACAATAAGGGTAAAATTCCGGCGGTCTTATCGCTGATGGCGATATTTTTAAACCGGTTATTCCTCGTATGCGTGTGGATTGAGAGATCTTTTCGAAAAACTCTTCCAATCCCACCCAAATTATAAGAGGATTTAGGAAATAATTGTAAAAACTTCATGGTAAGGTATAAAATTTGTAAAACCTAATCAAAGAAAGTTAGAATTCCAATCTGGACAACTGAAGAAAAAGCCATAACGCGTATCCAAGAATATACTGGCTATGTGTTTATAATTTGCATTTTAATTAATTGTGAAGGATTTGTTAAAGCTGCTAAACAAAATTTCGATTCGTTTCAAAGCCACGTAAGATTTATAACAGTTTATATGGATCACTCAGAGTGGACAATTTTCAATTGAGTGATCTTGTAAAACACGACCTAGTACTGAAAAAGTATGAATAATTATCATGTTTATTACAAATTATGCTTCTGGGAGAATTTGTAAAACAAAAATCGTGATTGAAATCTTACTGGTTCAAGGGAAAATGAAAATCTTGTTTTTTGTCGATCGTCCCAACTGAGAGATCTTTATTTTGAACTATATTTAATAAACCAAAACTTATAGGTAGAAGGTAGATACATCAGAATGTAATAATTTGGGTGGGATTGGAAGAGTTTTTCGAAAAGATCTCTCAATCCACACGCACACTTTTTCCCCCTATGATCTAGCACGCTATACTCGACTCGTAAAATACCTACTAAAACGTTAATCCGTTTCAGACAACCTTTGGATGAACTTAACGAATTTAAGTAAAACGCATTATGAGGTTTGATTTTTCGATAGGAATTACTCAGTAGCAATTTGGAGTCTGGCTTTTTGCCCGGTTGATGGCAAAATCTGTCTAGATGCTTTTAGTTGCAATAGGCTCGCCCCTAATTACTTCGCAAACTGTTTATTTTAATTTCTGGTAGGACTTATTTTAATTCCTTGGGTCCAGTATGTGGCCACATTAATCGCGGCGTCTGTAAAACGGTCATCTATGGAGTGGGTGTTTGGGACACTCCAGCAACTGGGACATCTTCTGGTCGGGAGCATTGCATTCGCATTCGCGAACTGCGTGTAACATACATACATAAACTTCTGTCTAAATCTTGAGGATTACAAGAGTGATGTAAGTTTGTGTTATACAAAAGTACTCTACATTTCTTGATTTTATTTGGAGTACATTTTCCTCAGACTTCCTACCGAATACATTTACAGGCATTTAGAATCTCCTAAATCCTAACTATCCATACTTCCATACTAATATTATAAATGCGAATGTCACTCTGTTTGTTTGTTTGTTACCTTTTCACGACTAAACGGCTGATCGGATCTTAATGAAATTTGGCAAGAAGATAGATTTCAATCTGGAAAAGGACATAGGCTATATATCATCACGCTACGACCAATAGGATTGGAGCAGCAATGAAAAATGTTTCGAAAACGGGGAAAATGTGACGCAGACGAAGTTGCGCGGGACAGCTAGTAATATTATAAATGCGAAAGTAAGTTTGTTTGTTTGTTACCTCCGCCTAAACCACAGAACCAATCATCCTGAAATTTAGCACATACGTTGTCGGATGTACAGAAACGGAAATAGAGTACCTTACGTCCCGAAATAAAGTACAGTTCCCGAGGAAAACAACAATTACGTTCTTATGATAATAGATGGCGCCACATGTCCGAGATGGTTATCGTCAAATTCTAAATTGACGCGAGCGAAGCGGTAAAAGCTAGTAACTAATAAATCCATCAAAAGACCCAGTTTGAATCAATTCGATTAGATGGTAAACTAGTTGTTTTCATAAAATACTGTAACATAATGCTAAGTGCACACGTGCACTGGATTAGTCTCGGTCACGCAAACGTTCGGCCAGTGTGTAATGGCCTAATAGTCATATTTCTTCGATTTGTTCTTACGTAAAACGTAGTGAGTATTGCCCCAATCATTCTTACTTATTATTATATCTAGATTTTGTAAATATTATGTTTCTGTTTCACAGAAAGTTCTTGATGTATTATAGTGAGATTTTTATTAAAAAAAAATTAAAGTCTGTGGGGATATCGTAGACTCGTATACAGGGTGTAACGGAAAGGGTATATACATCCTTAAGGGTGTGCTACAGACTATCAAACTGAACATGTTTCTCATCATAAAACATGTTTTTCATCAAAAAAATATCTGCTGCCCCATAGAAAATTGCAATACCTATTCGACCCAAATGTATAGGCAGCTGATATTTTTTTTTGCTGCACTTTTTTTTTTTTGATGAGGATCATGTTCAGTTTGATGGTCTGTAGCACACCCTTAAGGATGTATATACCCTTTCCGTTACACCCTGTATAAAGCTCTTAATAAATATAAAAAACAATGTCATCTTCATCAATCATAATATTCACCATCGTCAACTACATCGGGGTCGGCTTCCAGTCTTACCGGATGCAGCTGAATACCAGTATTTTACAAGAAGTGATTGGCTTTCTGACCTCCACAGCCCAGTTAGTACTGGGTAACACGACACCCCTCGGTAAGACCGGTTATAAAATACAATGTAATGGTATTTTTTTTCTGACCTTACTGACCTGAAAACGATGTATGAACTGTGTGAAGGATGATATGGCAAGAAAGGAGGTATCTGATGAGATGACGAGTAATATAGAGAAGTATGGACGAAGAAGACATGCTGCGCCGGACCCAAATTAATTGGTATTAGGGCAAGAGAATGATGAAGAGCCTGTACTGTTCCAACGCTGGGCAAAAGCCACCCCGATTCCTTCCATGAGCCCTTTTCGTTCGTGCCTGCTCGTTCAGTTTTAAAATAAAGTGAACCTATTTTTATTTACTTATTGGATGTTCATTTGTGGCATACTAAATCAGGCTGCATCATTAATTAAGCAGTAATTACATAATTTAATCTTGGAGCTACTTGTCTCTAGAAATTAATTTAGACCTAATCACCTGACAGACCTTAACGTAATCATTATCTATCAACTAGTTATCAAATTAACGATTTACATCGACGATCTAGAAGGTTAGTTTTAGTTTTATCTTTTTGCAATTAACCTTAGTCGAAACTTTAAGGTCAAAAGTGCGTAAGTACATGGTATTGTTCAGTGGATCAAAGTATCATGATCTTATGACGTAGTAGCGTAGGTAAGTAACTCATGGTGTTTCAATTCAGTTAAACAAATTGGAAATTCTTTATTTATTTATTTATGAAACATTAGTATTAAAACTATGGTAGGTACAAAACTGTAAAAAATACCAGTGCAAGTATGAAGTAGGTAACATTAAGTTTCGCCCTGCAAAACATAGGCATTCTTATCATAAAACTAAATTAATATGACACTTTCAGGAATAATAATTATACTATAAAAGGTAACCTAATAGGCTTGATTAAAAACATCAGAATATTGATTTACAATGAGGTAGACATTTTACAAAAATAGACAGTAGGAAAAACAATAATGGTCATTTACATAACATAGGCCTAGTTATAATCTAAGTTTATATTTAATTCAGACCGGTAACGACACCAAAAATCAACAAAATATTCGATTCTATGCAGTTTCCTATGTTGGGATTAAAGACTCTCCTATCAAAGAGTGCGCCTGTATCCACCACGCAGGCTCAGTGCGGACTGGCAGATGTGACATGTCCTCTTATATTTGGTTCTTAGACATTTTTCGGTTGTGCTTTGCTCCATCACCATTTGGATGATGATGAACATAAAGAATAGTGGCTCTTGAATTCGAACTCACGACAGCCTGGGACTGATAGCCATGGCCATCACTAGCCATGTCTGGGTCATCAATGCTATCACTGGGCCATGACTGGGCCAGTACTGGCCATGACTAGGTCATGACTGGGCCAGGGCTGGACCATGTTTCGGTCATCACTGGGCCATCAATGGACCACAACTGGGCCATGAATGGGCCATCATTAGGTCACATTGGGCCATCAATGGGCTAGCTTTGTGCCACGACTGGGCCATCACTGGACTATCACTTATCCCATTAAGGGAGAAAGTACCTAATGTTATTTCATGGGACTTAAAAACAACATGCAAAATGTGTGACACTTCTGCCTTTTCTTGTAAAAAATATTTAACTTATTAGTTAGCATATCTAATGATATTAATAAACAAAGTTTTATATTCGAATCAAGTATTTGACTAATAATTTATTTTTATTTAAAAAAAGAACTGTCAAATTCCCTACAATACAATATTCAATATTTTTACAAAATAATATGCCTAACTTAATGCAATAAACCTATTTCGCGTGATAGAGTGGAGCTTAATTTCTACATAGACTTAAGTAACAACAGATATTTTAAAGAGGATAACACAAAAATATGTTAAGAACTCTGGTTCATTCACTTTCAAATATAGATTTAAAAGTAAAGTGTAAAATATAACATTAAGCATACATTAAAATGCATTAACACCCGAAAACATTTTCTTATTTTTAAACCGACTACAAACTAAGCTTCATATTTGAATCTCATCTCTTGCATTTTATTGCGCATACTATTTAAAATAGTTTGGTTTTCACAAGTATTCCAACCCTCTTTTTTAGCACGTTCAGCGACATAATTCAATAACACCGTTCTTGCATGTTCATCTAACCCCGGTCTGACGTTCATCCCGTCCGGGTCAAAAGCTCTGGCTCTCGAACCAGTCAAAGAGCATATACTCAAAGCACTCCTCGTAAAAATCTCGATTAGTAACATTCGAGCCAAAGTTTTACTATCTCTCGACAATCTTTTACAGTTGGCCAGTTTTAAAGCGTTGACATATACGCCAGAATGTTTCATTAGCTCAACAAGTCCAGGAGCAGGTTCACGATACTTAAGCGTCCATTTTGAATCATTTTTATCGTATTCCGGAGGAAGTAAAAACCTGCGTTTATGGCAATGTTTCACCATGGTAGATTTGCGGTGACCACCTCTCTCTTCAATTTTTTTTCCTACTTGGGTTTCAATAGTCTTCATGACCGCAAGTTTTTTACGGATACCGTTTAGCATACAGTCGTAATCGTTTACTTCCCAATCCTGCTGTAGTCCATACTCTGCAACAAACTTCAGCAATGTAACTGTTGCATGTGTATCTAATTCCGGTTCATCATGTTCCCAATCGATACCAAAATGGTTGCTAAATAAACATACACTCAATGCATTTGAAGTAAAAATTTCGGATAATAACATTTGAGCCAATGTTTGGCAATTATTCGACTGTTTTTTGCATTCAGTGAGTTTGTCAGCATTAACATACACACCGGAATGTTCCATTAGCTCAACAAGTCCCGGAGCAGGTTCACGATACATTAGTGTCCATCGTGAGTCATGTTCATCGTATTCCGGAGGTAAAACTACCTTATTGATTCGCTTCCGGGAACTTATTTTCTTTAAAGGTAGATCATCATCATCGTCTTTAGTTTGTACCTGCATTGCGTTTCTTTTATTTTTATTTAATTTTGGGCCTTCCTGTGGCAGGTTCTTTAATAATGTAGAAGCGTTTGGATTATCGAATGCGTTAACGTTACTCAAGATTTTCTTCATTGTTTTAGAGATCTGTGAAGTCGTGTAGACTTGTAAATTAGTTTGGAGTTCCCGTAACTCATCCCTGCAAAATTCACCAAAAATTTTTTGATTTTTAATTTTTTCAGAACCCAGAAGGTCGTTGGATTCCGAAGGATTTTCGTAAACAGTTAGTTTTTCCTCTGAAACAGACTCTTTTTGGGTGTACAGATCTTGAACGGGCATTGCAGGAGTAAGTGACTGATTGTCACTCATCAATTCGAATGCTTGATTAGATGGGCCCGCGAACTCGTCATCAATTTTATTTGGCTCATTCACTTTAGATCTGTTATCATGAGCATCTTTGTCAGAATCCGGCAGTGCTTTTCGTTTTTGTGCTGTAGTATTTGCAGATTTGTGGTTATTTTCGGGGGTCGGGATCAACCACAGAGGTTTTCGCGAGGATCTGCGTGGTTTTTCATCTAAAAGAAAATTTTAATGTTAAATATAAAAAAAAGCTCGGCAATAAGCATTATATTCTAATTAATAGAATTCAAATCTATTTATTAGGATATAATACTTGTTGATTAAAATTTTCGAAAACATTGTTTTAATTTTTAAGCAGACACATAAGATTTTCAATAATGAGAGATCCGCTAAACTGATTTGGTATAGCTTGATTGGTCGGTGTGCCTACTCATCAATATTTTTAAACTGCGAAAACTGTAAAAGCTTCTTACGAAATAAAATAACTCTAAAATTCATAAAGATCAAGCAGTTATTTTTACCTTCATATTTATCTTCATTATCTAGCAACACTTGGATATAACGTTTCGCGTCGCCATAGGAATCTGCAAAAAGTATCATTCTATTTACACAGACTGTCCACACTTCGGAATTTTATTTTGGTTCCTAAAATAATAGTTCAGTAGGTGCAAGCCATTCCATGGGTTATTCCCCGTAACAAATTGAATAGTCTATTTATTTTTAGACTTAATAAAAATATTCACATGATATTTGTTGCCAGTAAATTTCATCACAAGGAATACTGACTCCGAGTATTCATTTCCCGAATGTGTTTTGAAAACTCGCACAAAGCTTTTGATTCGCAACGAACATTTCTTCAAGCATTTAACATTAATTTATATTGCTTTTAGTCTGCACTGAGCTCAAACTTCCATGATCATATATATACTGCAGTACTACTGGGTAGGTATAGGCATCTCTGCTATTAATTTTAATATTTCTTACCTGTTCCATATTTTACAACAGACAAGTAGGACTTCCATTGGTCCGACTTCTTATTCCTTTTCTTAATTTTTTTTTCTATATTTAATAGGTGTTCATCTGGGTATGCAACCTTGACTTTCGGATCATCAGGTCCACGGGTTTGGACCCAAGATCTTGGTACACAGACATAATCAGCTATTTCTTTGTAAGGAGCTTCCAAAAATTGTACCACGTAGTACTGATGTTCATTCATCTAGAAATTAAAGAAACAAAACAAAGTTATAACTAGTTTGGTCAGCTGGTGAACGCAGACGGTCAAGGCCTCTCAAATAGTTTTTTCGCAATTCCAGTGCTGTTGCAGTAGTGATGTTCTATACATAATTATATCTCTTTAAAAAAGCCTCTTTCGTATGCATATACTCATAAGAAACTAGACATGCACGTGGAATGTTCTCTTTGAGTTAGGCAGAGTTGCATCATATTTCGCCAGTTATGTTCAAGTCCAATGTAATAAGGGGCGAGCCTATTGCGAAATTCCAGAGGCAAAAATCCTTAACACCCTACTTGAACATGCTCAAGTAAATGCGCTTGCGAACATCAGAGCAAAGAGACAGTACAGTTACAGTTAATATTTTTTTGATCAAACAACATGTATGATGCGGTAAATCTGCAAAATTAGTTTATTTAGAGAGAGTAGAGCAGAGTTTTCTAGCAAATGTTATCATGCTATTGTAATAAAGTAAACATATTTGTTTGTTTGGTCGCGCTAATCTCTGGGAGTCTACTCTCTAAGCACGAAATCCGTAGTTTCGGCCGCAGTTACGGTCGTTTCCTTCTCCGTATCACTTACGAACATAAGATTCGTTAGGCGACCGAACTAAAAATGAATGACAACACGAATGGACAGTTGTCCTTACTCCCGATGTGTTTTCAAAACTCATGAACCTGAAAATATTAGGGTGTAGGGTTCATTTCGAAGTATAAAGCTAGTTACGGACGGACCCGTATTTTCGTAAACGGACTTAGAGAGTAGACCCCCTGGAACTACTATTAGATGGCCCAATTCTTGAGGGAAGTTATTTAAGATCATGCTACGACCCTTACGAGCCGAGCGGCGATCAAAACCGCGGGGCACAGCTAGTAAAACAATAAAGCTCTAGATAAACTCACACTGTCACTTACTTGACTACGTGACACTTATTTAGATAGCAAATATTAGTGAGCTTCAAAAATTATAGGCAATCTTTTATTACGATGTTATCAACACGTGACCCTAAAAAAATGTTCAGTATTTTGTCCATGAACCTGGTTTGCAGTCTCGTTTGTCGTTGGTAAACAATTAATATCGCTTCTAGATAAGGGGCTAGTTACTGTGAATTTTTAATTATTAAAATGATGTCAGCGTTTGGTACATGTTGATAATATTGCTTACAACAAGCAAAAAAACTTTTAACTTTCAGAATTAACCACAATTTATTTTTGTTGGTTTTCAGGAGGTGGTCACGAAAGTCATAAATAATCAATTAAAATTACGGTACCTAGTTAATTATTAATAAAACTGTTTTTTTTGGTTTTTTAAGTTTGTCAGTATTTCAGAATAACCCCCTTAACGTGGTTTAGGGACAAAGAAAATATCGAATGCACGTTTAAGATAGTTTTTATGTATGTAAGCGAGGTTATAAGGCAAGAACCAGACGGGCCGCGTTTAAAACAAGGGTGTTTCACACTTACCGAATTCCGTAAAAAAGAAAATTTACCTAACCATTTTATTATTGATTCGGGACGAGAATCATTAGCATAGTTACCTCCTTGAATTTGACGAGGATGCAAAATAACACCTTGTAGAATAAAGCGGCAAAAAGGTAACTTTCGTATCTCGTTAGGAATTACAAACAATTTTAACAGTAGAATGTAGATAATATGTTTTATAATGAGCAAATGAATTAGACTACAAAATTTAAGTCGATAACATAACGTAACATAACATAATAAGCATATAAAAGTAATCAGACCCTTCACTATGCCGTCAACCAAGCATTCTGTAACATCAAGCTAAATAACTCTACGCAAAAACTATTGCTGAGAAACGACTTTTGGGGGGAGGGGGAATCACGTTTTTCGATAAAATTCAATGTAACGCACACAAAACATTGTGCTGATGGATGAAGCATTGAATAGTACGGGGTTTGTAGAAGTCGGAGATGCCACCACTGGGCCACCGCTGCTTGCGGCTTATTATTGCTTGGTTGATGGTAATAGCGTCGCTCCTATTAAACTTAATAACTGATAAAAGCGAGTGCACTCAGTATAAGTAAATCTCTGCCTTACCCTTTGAAGACACTAAGCGTGATGTCATGTTAAAAACTAAATTATTTTACCATTATTATTTAACTTACCTCTGTCCCTTGTTTTTCCTGTTGTTAGAATATTGTCACTTCACTAAAATGTTATTTATTATCCGTGATGCAAATAATACGGCGGAAATTGATTATCTGAGACTTAATACTGCGCGCTTGCCAATCAAGATTTGAATAAAAACAAGTGGCAGCTAGAGCTCCTAGTAATTTTAGTATCGAACACACCAACGCTGCAACGTCAGAAACCCGACGACGTTCATTGGTTAGCGACTTTTGCGTACGAGTAGTTCTCTTTCTGTCTAAATGCGCGAACACAACAGAGATAGCAATATACATGGAGTACATGCGTCACCGCAGTCACCTTGAATGCCGCCCCATTTCAAACGCAGGGTATTCCCCGCTGAGCGCGAAATTCAAACAACCGTTTTTATGATAGACACCTTTTCCTTTGGAGATCTCCTAAACCCTTGGACCTAGAAAGCTGACATTTTAAACACAGGTTCTTTTTATGATGTGGACAAGGGTTTTTCAAAAAACGGATATAAGGAGGGATGAAGTCGCTGACAAAGAGTTAGCTGTAGGTAAATAAAACATTATCTGCTCAACAAGATGGTGTAGTTGATTTTAAGTGGTACATTGAACGGTTATCTTTGCTTGCCACTATTTGAGGGTGTCATAATTAACTATTTTTCTTGATTAACTTGTTGGTATGATGCGTGTGGTATTACTCTAACACTACTACATGCTTTAGACGTAACTGAGGACTTTGGTAAGGTATTTTTTGGGTGGCTTCTTTATCCCAGTTATAACTCCAGGAACTGGTGAAACGTTTTAAGCCTTAGTTTAATCATCGTTCTCGGGCTTATTTGAATTATTTAATGATTTCTATTTCAGGCTTTATTGTTGATTTTCCTAAGTATTAACATACGAGTACCTAGTAGGATTATTAGCGGTTCTTTATGACCTTGATTCGTTGATTAAACGTGCGATCAAGAGCTTTGTATTCAAATGAGGACGCTTCATTTCGAGCATAGTTATTACGTACTTAAATGTCTTGCGTGACGTTATCAGATAATAGCATATTCAACAGAATCTCATTGTGATCAAATATAGTCGTCGAAACGCAAACCGATTATTTAAATAAATGACGAAGCTTCCGTCTTCATGCCGCGGCATGAAAGGAACCCTGCCTGTCTGTCTGCTGTTATCTTTCCACGTCTAAACGATAGAACGCATTTCTATGAAACTTGTGACTCTGGTAGATCATGATCTGGCTGATCTGGCTTGAATTTATCCAGGTAGAACGTACCCGTGAGATTATAGGTAAACATAAATTCCAATCGACACACGGCGAGGCCGCGTGCAAAAGCAAATCATATTTCTCATCACCCCTCGACCGTAACCACACCACAAATCTAATTTGAAAATTACAAACAAACCAGGGCATTAAACATGACCAGTTTAAGTAGAATGATGTCGTAACGCCCGCCGAGCTTGCCAGCAAAAATCAGCGAACACCGACCTCATCAGGCATGTAATACACTTAGCATCAATTAAGGTTCGGTCACGCAATCAGGAAAATTCACCTGCATTGCCTCTTATGTATAAACTAGAATGGCTGTCAGTCAGACTGGGAGCATTATGAGGGTTCCTCCTTAAATTGTATCAATAAGACCTACCAGCCTATTACTGAACCACAGAGGGGCAAAGGCGTTTTCTCATGCAGAGAAGGCACAAGCATAACATGTATTGTATCTTCATAGTAAGGAGTATTTTTCTATCTCCTTTGGGCAGCAGGAGATAGACCAAAGAGACAGACTCATATTATTATTATTTACAAATGCAAACACGGTTGTTTCTGTGTTGTGCTGTGTCGGCCATGCCAGCATGTCTCGACACAACCAATCGGGTAGATTTATGTTCATGAAAAAGCAGCTCGGCCTACCTCGAATGGTAAACTGACTTGAACATAGCACGCGTGGGTGAAATGAAAGACGAATGTGCTTCGGGGTCGGCTTTATTGCTAAGCTAATACGGCCGTATTACATGTGACAAGGGACTTGGGGAACTTTGGGTTAAAACATTACAACAATTTAATTAAGTAGAGTGCGACGAGCCCACCTATAACGCACAGGCAGTTCTCCCGTTCAACGTTACATACAAACAATGTCAAACGTTTATTCGCTAATTTCTTATTCCCTTTACCACGTTAAGGGATTCTGAAATACTGGCAAACTTAAACAACCAAAAAAATCAGCGTTTAATAATAATTAACTAGGTACCATAATTTTAATTGAATATCTATATCTTTTTTGACCACCTCCTGAAATTTGACGAGGATACAAAACAACACCTTGTATAATTTATTTTCAGCTTGGAGAGAAGAAGACTGATTGAAGAATGCATGCAAATTGTAAAGTAGGTAAATCAATTTGATGCATTATCATCAGTAACTGAGTAGGAATATCCGTTGGAAATTACATCGGCGATAATGCAATTTATTGGGCGGTATTATAAAGCGCTCTTCAATTTCATCGTACTAAACACAAGAGATACAAAAACTATGGACCACAAGGGTAACGATTAACTGCCGCTGATCGACCCGCTCTCCGTAATATCTACATGTTTAAAGAACTACTGAAATAACATTTTAAGATCACATAATAATCATAAATTAAACAATCATTCAATAAGATAATTCTTATAGGGCGTCAAACAATTGAAAATTCAAAATTGCCAAAAGCGCTGCATGCTGACAGCAGTCCCACGTCCCTCCCTACCTTCTGGTCACAAGAAGAGTCGACGAATCATTTATCTTGGCGTTATCTCGAAAGGCTAGGTAGGCGGGGGGAACTCGGACCCTATGTCCCTAGTGTTTCAACCCCAAACGGCTCAAACACATATCTACCAATGAGGTTTAACCGAGCGCAAATGAATTGGGATAAAGGATGGAAGTGTCTCCAGAAACAATTGCCCACCTTCCATTTTGCGCTGATGATCTTAAACATGCATTAGCGAGCGGAGTAAGCATAGCCTTGGATTTAACATATTAAAACATTTGCCATCCACATGAAGAAGATTATCTGTCAAACTTACAAGCTACACCATTATTTGAGTATATATGGTCCTGATGTTTAGCTTATCAATATCAAACATGATAACATCGCACCTATATTGCCCCAAGGTAGGCAGGTAAACTTGTATAGTACGCCCACATTTTCATACAGTACAATCAACGGCAAAGAGCGAGCATGACGTAATACAAATAATAATATGTGTGGCTCCAAAAGATAACAGCTATCGTGACGCTATGAAGGGGACAGAGCTATTACTAACCATTGCTATCTTTTTTACACCCATAGTTTGGACTATTTATGCCAATTCTTGGAAACATTCCGCGCTGGATTCGCAAGCGTAAGGACGTGTGTTCATAAATATTTTGTTTTAGTTTTATCGGTGGATCCATTTACGTTTCCGTGTTACAAAATCGAAATCAAGAGCAAAGGAATAATTAGAATACTTATTAGTGACAAAGTGACAATATTGTGCAGATGAGAGAAGAACAAAGTGAAAGCAAGGTAGATTTTGTGGCACCTATATTGAACTTTGAAATATGTATTTGATCTGCAATATATTTACATAGTGTATGACAAAGCCGCTTTCCGGCCATCTGTACGCTTAGATCTTTTAATCTACGCAACAGATTTTTAAGCGGTTTTCCGCAATAGACAGATGAATGATTCAAAAGAAACGTTTATAATTATATAGAATTTATCCCTGAAAAACATCAACATTTCCACGCGAACGAAATCCGCGGGTAGCACTAGTAAGTAGTTAATATAGTCCATTCCCAAAAGTAGTTCAAAACGAAATGGTTTCGATGTTTTCATGGGCCTGTGCTAGGCACTATATTTAATTCGCTATAAATGTCTCAGGGGAGTAATAATGGCAATCGATATGTTTACCTACTATCAAAGTGACCTTGACCGGCGGCGTTAGAGTTCACTACGCTAGTAACAAGTGCTCACATTTTTAGGTTATTTATTTATTTTTAGTTTGTTGACCGAGTTGTTGCGTTCAGCGGTCGCAATGGCTACCGCTGAACATGAGATCAGGGGTTCGACTCCTTGGCCTTGGTCGGCCAAATTCTTTAGATTTTTCGAATAGGAGTTTCTCAGTAGCGGCCGGTAGACTTGATTTAAATATGCTCGGTTGATGGCAATAGGCTCGTTCCCATTAACACCACATAACTAGTGAAATGTAGTGTACTGGTAACTCTACATAATCCTTAGAGGCAAACAGGCGTGACGTTGTTTTGTTTTATTTCCAGATGAATAGAACTGACGAGCATAAATACTATGTCGTAAAATTCTTGGAAAATCCTTTCAAAGATAAAGAAAGAGTCACTTGTGAACATGTCTGCGTGCCGAAGTCCTGGTGCGAATGGAATAGTCCTGAAGATAACATAGTCAGGGTTTGGTACCCCACTCAAGATCCATGGATCATTGAAAAAAGAGTAAGGAAGAGGGAAAAGAAGTCAGACCAGTGGGTGTCCGTCCTCGCCGTACTGAAATATAGCAATGGTAAGATGTTTTTCATATTTTTGAGTCTCGTGCAGAGGAAATGATTTTTAAAAAACTTGTTTAACGTTAGCTGTAAACTTGTAAAGTCTCGAGTAATAATATAAAGGGTGTAAATAGGAAGTCAAAAGGCACTCGTTGTCTTTTTACTGTGTGAGTTACTGAAATATTGGACGTCAAAGTTCCAACTTTATCACAAGTTTTTTTTTTAATACTAGCTTATAATTTTATAACTGTACTTTAAATACCTCCATGACGTTTACTATTTAATGCATCCATCAGCACAATGTCTTGGGTGGATAACATAGAGTCCCACCGTAAAACGTAACTTTTCCCCCGAAAAAGCAATTAATTTCCCGGCAATCATTTTTGCTTAGGGTTACTAAGTTTGAATTCTTATATAGAATTCTTGGTTGACGGCATAGTGAATACGTGTTATAGGATTGTCATGGATACATTAAAATGACATTGAAAGTGTACTTATGCCAATTTTTTCCTATTTTTGCTATGTTTATTCGTCGCCATGTGACCGTGGCGACTTCTTTAGAGCCAGATGTGATTGCCCCTTACAATTATTTCTCCCTATTGACCGAAATCCTTTTGTACTCGTGCAAGGCACCGCCCCCAGCAGTCTTAATTTGTGCCTTACACCGTTTGATTGAAAGAACAGCTACGACCAATTTTATATTCAAAATATTTCACCCTCACACCTACAATAATAATAATTGAGTCTGAAATAAATACACTAACCACGGCACAGGAAAAACCCAAGCACAACAAACAGCTCTGGACTATTTATTAATTCAGCGAAGAATTTCGTCAATTAGTCACAGTCTATTAATGGAGATGTACTGACGAATATCTGTGAAAAGTTTCCGGCCTACACACATTACTAAATTACTGAAGTTTTCTCAAGTTACCCACAGTAAAAAAGTAATATTTTTGTGCACGTCTCCCTTTATTTAAATTCTGTTTTGTTTAGATGTTAATCCTTAATTTTATATTTGAAGCCGGAAACTTTTGGACATTCACATTTAATTTATTCGTGCTTTCTATATAAGTGTCAGTTTGCGTAATAGTATTCTATTATCACATTTATTATTTGCAGATATATTTGAAGAAGCTAAAATGTATATCCAAAACAAGAAATGCTCGAAGAATAATAATAAAGAAGGTAAATATTAAAATTTCCCAAGTCACGCAAAGTGTTATTGGGTTTTTCATCAATAATTGAACACTTCTAAGGGCTTATTGTAATCATCTCCATGTTTACTATTTATAGAATAATTCTTCCGCTCCAGATATTTTATCGAGAACGAAAATTTAGATAAGTTGGTACATGGAGCAACAGATTTTTACTGTCAAGATTGGCCCCGTAGTTAAAATTGTTGATAATGATGAGTACAATGACGTCTTGAGAGGTTTTCAGTTATGTGTGGGTGTCAGTTATGTGGTTTAAATAAATAAATAAATAAATGTCAGTAACACCTTGTATAAGTAAACCTGAACCGGTAGTCAGCATACTTAATTATTACTACATTTAATTTTAGATCGTACATCATTATCTGCAAAGATGGGGGAAAGACCGTGCAAAACTACTTCATCACTCAATAAAAATGAAGCCACTGTCGAGAATAAACTTGACGCATCTGCAAATACTTTTAAGAGAAAAGCACCAGCAGATTGTGATAAGACACCTCATAATAAACGATCTAAATCGAATGAACCAGGTGAATCTGTTGACGAGGTCGCGGTACCGATTCAAACGCTTACACAAAAAGGTTCTAATGAAGATCTGTGTGGACAAGAAACACCGGTTGTAAAAGCTAATGATAGAAATAGTACAAAGAAGAAACAAAATGTAAACCAAAATGTTGCAAAAACGAGCCCCTCCTTGGATCCTAAATCATTACCAATATTAGTCGAATGTTGTGAGATGATACTAGAACTGCAAAAGTGTTTAGGTGCATTGCCCAAAGAAATAGTTAATAAACACATGAAAACAGATAACGGCCGAAGTGCTCTAACTAATGATACCATTGCATCCACTTTAAGAGACACGACAGTGCAAGCTCCAGAATTAAACGAAGAGAAAAGAAATGAGGAGTTGACAGAAGAGAATGATTTGGATGATGATGATTGTAGAGCCGATGATAATTGTGATAATAATGATTCTAAAACGAAACAAAAATGTCCTAGACGACTAAAAAAGTTTACCCTACCACAGAAATACGATGCAAATGACTCGCGGTGGACACTAAAACATCGTGAATTTACTCCGGGACTTGTTGAACTAATGGAAAATTCCGGTGTGTATGTATGTGCTAAAGGTCTAGAGAAATGCGACAGATTGGCAGAATACAGCCATGATTTTGGTCGAAGATTACTAAGTGAAGTCTTTACTGCAAGTGCCTTGCGTACATGTTCTTGGAGTGGTGCAAGAGCTCCACGTGACTCGTACGGGACTAATGTGAGACCTGGATTAGATGCACATGCACGAGAGGTATTACTGAATTACGTCATGGAATCGACAATATTGAAAAGTTCTGATAATTTGAAAGTCTGTCGGAAAAACCTTATAAAATCAATATGCTCTTACATGTTAACTAAGAGACCGAAGACATCCTTGTACATAGATGTTTAGGTATTAAGGAACATGGTGAAAAGTTCCTCGATTCTCCTTAGAAAAAGAAGGTTCCTTCGACCAGGCAGGTGCTATATCTGATTGGCAACTGCCCGACAGTTGTTGTCAGGGTTTCCTATATAGTCTTAGTTTGATGTAAACTGTGCTTGCGACTAGGAAATTGAAGTTAGTTCTTCTGTCGTGTCATAGATGGCGCTGTAGTACTCTTTGTTGTAAGTTGCTTTTTGTAGATGCATCAATCCCATGTGGGTAGGCAGAAACCACAGAACGCCACCTGCTACGATCCCCACATACTCCAATTGCCTCATCCACGTTCATACATCTGGTGCAACACGCACGCCGGTTGCGTGTTCTACCACCTGACCTTTCTGAAGAACCTCACCAATAAAGTCGGTTTTTGTACTTCTAGGGCGTCCCCTTCCGACGTTGCCACTCACATCTGCCTTGTAATAGTACATTGTTACACTAGGGGTGAAAGTAACTTATGAGACGTTTAGCCTTTTAGAATTTTTTTGAGATTTTTAAAGAAAAACATCACGCTTTGTAATTGTTTGCGACTTCAAGTGGCAAACGATTGTCAATTTGGTAAGTAAAGTTTTGGCGGTTTTGTCATTTTGATGTCTTTCACTAGAGAATCGAAAGACGCGTTGTTTCAGCCAATCAGAAACAAGTAACGACTCAATCTTATTTGAAGTATCACAAATTATGGTAAGTGGTATCTATATCTTGCAATTTTTTTCACTCTTTAAAGTTGCTAAATACGAAAATCGAATATTTTTTGTGTATTCTTTGTCGATAGTCTAAATAGTAAACATAGTTAGTTTATAACTATATGTAACTTAGTTTATAAGCTATTGTAGGTACAGTCAGTGAGCAGCATTACCTGACCCATTTGCTTCTTTTTTGCTTTGTGAGATGGGTCAGGTAATTGTGCGGGGCACAGTACCTAACTAAGAATGATTTCATAATATTTCTCTCCTTGTGTGAAATCTATTTTAAAACGGGTATTGTATGATGTAACGTTTTATTGTACTCGTATTATTTTACCATAATAAGCTACTATCTTGTTATGGTAAAATAATACACTAAAACGCTAATTTAGTCGTTTTCTTTTTAATGTTGTATGACTTTTGATACTTTGATACACTCTGACACTTCCCTGTATTTATATTCTCTAAGTAGCTGTGTTTGTAAAGAACAATCCAAATCGTTTTGAACGTTTGGCCAATGTATTTCCAAGAAATAGGCGAGACAATACAAAATTAAATCAGGTATCGTGTCAATCAACTATGATGCGCAAAAGTATTTATTGCATGGCCCCAATTGTTTATAATAAATTGCCAAGTGCTTGGAAAGATTTGAAAACGGTGCAATTCAAAAGTACACTTCGTAAATTCTTGATAGATAAAACGTACTACAGTGTAACAGGTTTCTAACGGACAAAACCTTTTTCTGAATACCTGTAATTTTTAATTAATTAGTGATTTGCTTAAGGAATGTTACATAATTATCTATGACCTGGAATTTTAATGTTTGTTTGTTTATTTATGAACGACCACGACTTTTATTGTTATACTGTTATGATAATACTGTTAATGACAATTTGCATTTTAATAATTTTATTTATTGAATGTAACATTAATGTACTTAATGTTTTAATAAGAATTTTAATTTTAGCAATTTTGTAAAATGAAAATGTTTGCATGCCGAATGGTGAAATATGGCAGAACTCTGATGTATACCTACTACACTACCTACTTGTGTATTACCCATATTTGCAAATAAATGCTATTCTATTCTATTCTAGATACGTCATGTACTTATAATTATGATATTTTTTACGAATAAATTAAATAAGTTTTTTTTAAGTTGTTTTTTACCTTATATTACATCATGATTAACCATTTATTCTATACCTACAGAAAATTAGCTTGCTCATTTATAAAACAATACTAGGTACCTTATCTAGGTACTCTTTCTTTGTTTCTTTTGCCTTCTAACGCACTTTTAATGTTTAGGTTCTCTTATGGTCAAAAACACACAGATATAATAATATAACTACCTGCCTATTACACTACATCAGTAAGTTTACCTTAGCTAGATAGGTTAATCTAATGGAGTATTTTGTGCTTAAAAGATTTAAATCATTATCACAGCTACCTTCGATGGCACCCAGTGCGGACGTTGGTGGTGTCACCCTATCGACAGTTAAAAGCAATTATATCATAAACGTCATGGATCATTTAATATTTATATTTCAAATATTGAACAAATAACAAAACAAAAAAAAAACACTATTAAACATAGGCACAAAAAAAATATCTTGCAATTAAAATCTCTTCTTTCCAACTTTGACAGCTGAAAACTCGGAATTTACTATTTAGTGCCTCGTGTTCTATGGCTAATATACCAAGATTGTTAAGATGCGATTGGGTCATTGTTGCCCGCAACTAGTTTTTTTATTAATTTTAGTTTATTGAAACTCTCACCTCACCTGAAGTATTGTGAAATCCTATTTTCAATAATCATAAGTATTGTGAAATCCTATTTTACAACATCTTTAAAAAGTCTAGAGGTACCCAATCGGGAACTGTAACACTATCGGCTTAACAAAAAAAACAACAAACTTACACACCAGATGTCAATTAACTTCTCATATTTTAACCACTGCTTAAATCAGTGAATGAGTTTAACTTTTCATCAAAGTTCATATTAATGTAACGTCCAGAATGTAATTTTAACCATCATTAAAATTAAATTTCGGGGTAGAACAAGCAAAGCAGTGCACAAAGCTACAGTTCAGTATTGGTGCTTAGTTTTGTCTCATTTTAATTATTTTGCTCGTTTCTTCATAGTTTTTGCCATATGAAACTGACAGCCGTGAATCTCAACTTCAGGAAAAATAAATTTTATAGCATTCATAACGGCTTTTTGAAAATCCAATATAAACTTGAGAGGTTTCCAGTTCGGTATCACACTGTTTTGATTAAATCAAAACAAAAATCTACCGTTTCGCAATTCGGGTTATGATAGGAACGATACATCGGGTCAGGTTAGGTAGAGGGTTAAGGTGGAAACATACTTACGTGTCGTGGCGTGTCGTGACGCGCCAGAAGCATATCGGTTTCATACATTTAATACGGTTAGGGATATTTGCATGGCGTGTCGTGTCGCAACGCGTTCTGTCGTGGCGACGACTGCTCGCCACCGATTGCGCCAGAGCGGTGGAAGGGGTTATGACGTGACGCGACAGAACAGGCAAATGTGTTTCTATACCGCGTGGCTCGTGGCGCGATACTCTAGCGGACATTTTTTTAATAATCACATACTATACAAGGTGTTGTTTTGCAACCTCGTCAAATCCAAGGAGGTAACTATGCTTATGATTCTCGTCCCGAATCAATAATAAAATAGGTAGGTAATTTTTCTTTTTTTTTCTCTTTTACGGAAATCGGTAAGTGTGAACCACCCATGTTTTAAACGCGGCCCGTCTGGTTCTTGCCCTATAACGTCGCTTATACAAATACAAACAATTTCAAACGTTTATTCGATAATTTCTTGCTCCATAAACCACGTTAAGGGGATTATTCTGAAATATTGTCAAACTTA
Source organism: Cerastis leucographa (assembly GCA_963082945.1). Lineage (NCBI taxonomy): Eukaryota > Metazoa > Arthropoda > Insecta > Lepidoptera > Noctuidae > Cerastis > Cerastis leucographa. The sequence continues at coordinate 1,254,240 of OY720365.1, forward strand.
AACAACCAAAAAAATCAGCGTTTATTAATAATTAACTAGGTACCGTAATTTTAATTGATTATTTATGTCTTTTGTGACCACCTCCTGAAATTTGACGAGGTTGCAAAACAACACCTTGTATTTGCAGCATGTTTCTGATAAATGTCTGACGAGCTTATTGACCTTGTATGTCGACGAAAAGTTTGTATTACACAAAGTGTAAAGAGTTTGAGGATCATTTGATCAGAAATATTATCCAAATTCGAATAAAACATCATGTACGTTCAAACGCTGCAAAGGTTCGAAATGTACTGTTCAGAAAAAACACCAGAGCACGCCACGACACGACACGTAAGTGTGCACACTCACCGTCACGACAGTTAGCATCATGACACGCCACGACACGTAAGTATGTTTCCGCCTTTACGTTCGGAACAAATGTTATAATTTTTTTCAAGTTTCTAACCTAACCCGCGACCGGGTCAGGTTTTCGAGTCAGGTTCGGAATAATCCGTTTTTCTTCGTTTTAAAGACGCAGTGCCTCTATTTTTGTAGCAGTTTCGTCAACAGTCAAACCTTTACTTTGCAATACAATCTGTACAAAATTTATTTCCCGAAAAACATCATACCATCCCGAATAATAGACAGCATAACAAAGTGTAATTGCACACAGCAGAAATGAGGTTTCGTGCAGTAGGTACCTCTGATGTCTATATTTTCTTGTCCATCGAACAATTCCTCAATACGTTTGTTATTTATATGTAGATTAGGTTTACGAATGCGGCTTCTGGGCCTGAATGAAAGTACCACCACTGACTGAGACGTCGAGGATCTATCGCGACTATGGGGTGGGGACCCCCCACACGACAGCGGCGTGCGCTTTTGGGGGAATTTCCGAAATATACATAGAGCTGAACTAGTGCTTGTGGGGGAAATCCCGATAAAGACAGCTGTGAAAAAAACAGCTGCTTAAGTTTATTTTTATTAATGTTTGTATTTAGTTCTTAACCTTTTGAACGCCAAAGCATAAGATATCTGTTGTTAAATAAATAACAAAAAGATATCAACAACATATATCGTCTGTGTAATATATCTTTTATTATCGAACCCAAGTCGCCGTAGTAAAGACAATCTCAAGCGTGTATGAGGCGTGTATATGAATAGAGAAGTATGGAAGAAGAAGACAAGCTGCGCCGAGCAGCCAAACCCAAATATGTTAAGGGCAAGAGAATGGTGATGACGAGGCGTGTCTGCTGAAACAAACAAGACCGACTTGACTCGACTTCATTGATCGAAATTGTACCAACAAAAACTTTGCTTTTAGCAAATACAGAAGAACTGAAATTGGCTACATAAAAATTTACTGTTTTTATTTTGATGTCTCAGAATCATCATTACTTTTGGAGATATCAAGACTGCGAAGACACTTAAAAGCCGATAGTGTTACAGTTCCCCATTGGGTATCTCTAGACTTTTTAAAGATGTAGAATAGGATTTCACAAATCTTATGATTTAATAATCGATTGATTGGTTAATTTCAGGTGAGGAGAGTTTCAATAAACTAAAATTAATAAAAAAACTAGTTGCGGGCAACAATGACCCAATCGAATCTTAACAATCTTGGTATATTAGCCATTGAACACGAGGCAATAAATAGTAAATTTTGAAGAGGTTATTTCCGAGTTTGCAGCTGTCAAAGTTGGAAAGAAGAGATTTTAATTACAATTTTTTTTTTTGTGCCTATGTTTTATAGTGTTTTTTTGTGTTTTGTTATTTGTTAAATATTTAGAATATAAATATAAAATGATCCATGACGTTTATAATATATCATCATCAGAACCATTCTCTTCGGTCTGATCCTCATTTCTTTTCTCTTCGTTTAATTTTGGAGCTTGCACTGCCGTGTCTCTTGACGTGAATGCAATGGTATCATTAGTTAGAGCACTTCGGCCGTTATCTGTTTTCATGTGTTTATTAACTATTTCTTTGGGCAATGCACCTAAACACTTTTGCAGTTCTAGTATCATCTCACAACATTCGACTAATATTGGTAATGATTTGGGATCCAAAGAGGGGTTCGTTTTTGAAACATGTTGGTTTACATTTTGTTTCTTCTTTTTACTATTTCTATCATTAGCTTTGAATACCGGTGTTTCTTGTCCACACAGATCTTCATTAGAACCTTTATGTGTAAGCGTTTGAATCGATACCGCGACCTCGTCAACAGATTCACCTGGTTCATTCGATTTAGATCGTTTATTATGAGGTGTTTTATCACAATCTGCTGCTGCTTTTCTCTTCAATGTAATAATATTTGCAGATTTTGTGGATATGGTCCATCCCATGGCGTCTAGTTTATTCTATTGAGTGATGAAGTGGTTTTGCATGTTCTTTCCCCCACCTTTGCAGATAATGGTGTACGATCTAAAATTAAATGTAGTAATAATTAAGTATACACACTACCGGTTCAAGTTTACTTATGCAAGGTGTTACTGATATAACTGAAAACCTCTCAAGACGTCATTATACTCATTATTATTAACTACTTTAACTACGGGGCCAACCTTGACAGTAAAAATCTGTTGCTCCATGTACCTACTTATTTAAATTTTCGTTCTCGATAAAAAGTCTGGAGCAGAAGAATCTATATTAATAATTTCGTCAAGGGGTACGGTAGACTCGAACGAAATCTTATATTTATAACGAAATATAAAAAAAATTTGATTTCGAGTCGACGACATAATTTCTGCAAAATTCGGAATATGGAGAATTTCGTTAAATTCCAATGGTAAGATAGCAAGAATTAATTAAATGGTAAGGTCGAAAAGTTTCCGCCTTCAACTATGAAATTAAGGATTAACATCTAAACAAAAAAGAATTTAAATAAAGGGAGACTATATTGAACAAAAATATAACTTTTTTACTGTGGGTAACAAGAGTAAACTTCAGTAATTTAGAAACATGACTGTTTTATATCTCTGATGAATCTAATGTGTGTAGGTCGAAAACATTTGGACCTTACTGATATTCGTCAGTACGTCTCTATTAATAGACTGTGTCTCATCATCATCATCATCATTTCAGCCGAAAGACGTCCACTGCTGGACATAGGCCTCCCCCAAGTGTCGCCACATTGACCGGTCCCGTGCGACGCGCATCCAGCGGATCCCCGCAACCTTCACCAGGTCATCGGTCCACCTAGTGGGAGGCCTTCCAACGCATCGTCTCCCGGTTCGCGGTCGCCATTCCAGAACTTTTTGGCCCCATCGGCCATCTGTTCTGCGAGCAATGTGCCCTGCACACTGTGACTGTGACTGTGTCTAATTGGCAATATTCTTCGCTGAAATAATAAATAGTTCAGAGCTGTTTGTTGTGCTTGGGTTTTCCCTGTGCCGTGGTTAGTCTATTTATTTCAGACTCAATTATTATTACTGTAGGTTTGAGCGTGAAATATTTTGAATATAAAATTGGTCGTCGTAGCTCATCTTTCAAGAAATACACGTTGTAAGGCACAAACTAAGTCTGCTGTGGGTGATGCCTTGCACGTGTCCAGAGGTACTTCGGTCAATAGGGAGAAATGGTCGTGAGCAGGGGGAATAACATCTAGCCCTAAAGAAGTCGCCACGACCACGTGGCGACGTGGTCATCAGACCACGACCGATCTGCTAAGGCTCGGCATCGACGTGCAAACTGGTACCAGGAGGTCAAAATGAAAAAGATAATCGAAGTCCAGACCTAAACAAAGTGTAAGGAACCGAACGCGAAAACGCTTACCACATACTCAGTTGATCCATCATTATACGTCACATAGAAATAATTCTAGGGTTATTAAAAAAAACCGGCCAACGGCGAGTCGGACTCGCGCACGAACGGTTCCATTATTTATAAAAACGAGCAGGAAAATCACTTTTCTGTATGGGAGCCCCCTTAAATATTTATTTTATTCTGTTTTTAGTATTTGCTGTTATAGCGGCAACAGAAATACATAATTTGAAGAAATTTCAACTGGCTACCTAACACGGTTCATGAGATACAGGCTGGTGACAGACGGACGGACGGACAGCGAAGTCTCGGTAATAGGGTCCCGTTTGAGGGTACGGAACCAAAAAATGTCGTACACATATTTTTAGAATATGAAACCAAGCATTCTGTACATCAACTAAGTAACTCTACGCAAAAAACATGGTTGAGAAACAACATTTTTTTGGAGGAAAAATAACGTTTTACGGTGGTAAATTATGGCCCACCTTCAATTTCGTGCTGATGATCTTAGGAATGCAGCAGCGAGCGGGAGTTCGCGTAGCTGTATTTTGGATTTAACATTTTAAAACATTTATGCCATCCACATGAAGAAGATTATCTGTCAAACTTTGTAAGTTTGACTGATAATATTCTTCTTGCTACACAATTAATTGAGTATATTTTCGTATAATTATGGTTCTGATGTTTAGCTTATCAATATCAAATATGACATAATAATCGCACCTATATTGCCCCAAGGTAGGCAGGTAAACTTGTATAGTACGCCCACATTTTGATATGTATAGTACAATCAATTGTGTTCCCTGACGGCAAAGAGCGAGCATGACGTATATGTGTGGCTCCAAAAGATAACAGCTCTATCGTGAAGCTGACAGAGTTATTACTAACCATCATTCCGCGCTGGATTCGCTAGCGTGGAGGACGTGTGTTCAGGAATATTTTGTTTTTAATTATATCGTTGAATCCATTTACGTTTCTGTTTTACAAAATCGAAATAAAGAGCAAAGGAATAATTACAATAATTATTAGTGACAAAAGATGAGAGAAGAAAAAAGTGAAAACAAGGTAATTTTTGTGGTTTCTTATTGAACTTTGAAAAATGTATTTGAACTGCAATATCTTTACATAGTATAAGCCGCTTCCCGTCATCTGTATGCTTAGACGTTTTAAGCAACACAACGGATTTTTATGCGGTTTTCATCAATAGAGAGAATGAATGTAGAGAAACGTTTATAGTTATGTATTATTTATCCCTGAAAAACATAGACTTTTGCAAGTAGTTAATATAGTCCATTCCCAAGAGTAGTTCAAAACGAAATAGTTTCGATGTTTTTATGGCCTGTAAAACTAATACTAGGCACTATATTTAATTCGCTATAAATGTCTCAGGGGAGTATTAATGGCAATTGATATGTTTACCTACTATCAAAGTGACCTTGACCAGCGTCGTTAGAGTTCACTACGCTGATAACAAATGGCCACATTTTTTGGTTATTTATTTATTTATAGTTTGTTGACTGCGTCGTTGGTCTAGCGGTCGCAATGTCTAAAGCTGAACATGAGAACATGGGTTCGACTCCTAGGTCGGCCAACCTCGTAATGAATTTTTCTATAAAGAAATTCTCATAAGAGGCCGGTAGTCTTCATTTATGCTAGGTTGGCGGCAATAGGATCGGTCCCTATTACATAAGGCTTAACCATAGCTGGTGAAATGTAGGCGTGATGTTGTTTTGTTTTATTTCCAGATGGATAGAACTGACGAGCATAAATACTATGTCGTAAAATTCTTGGAAAATCCTTTCAAAGATACAGGAAGAGTCAGCTGTGAACATGTGTGCGTGCCGAAGTCCTGGTGCGAATGGAATAGTCGTGAAGATAACATAGTCAGGGTTTGGTACCCCACTCAAGATCCATGGAACACTGAAAAAAGAGTAAGGAAGAGGGAAAAGAAGTCAGACCAGTGGGTGTCCGTCCTCGCCGTACTGAAATATAGCAATGGTAAGATGTTTTTCATATTTTTGAGTCTCGTGCAGAGGAAATGATTTTTAAAAAACTTGTTTAACGTAAGCTGTAAACTTGTAAAGTCACGAGTAATAATATAAAGGGTGTAAATAGGAAGTCAAAAGGCACTCGTTGTCCGCGTTATTTTGAGCTATTTTTTGTTCTGGGCCATACCTAGGAACCTTCTAGTTACTGAAATATTGGACGTCAAAGTTCCAACTTTATCACAAGTTTTTTTTTTTAATACTAGCTTATAATTTTATAAAGTAACTGTACTTTAAATACCTCCATGACGAAACTATTTAATGCATCCATCAGCACAATGTCTTGAGTGGATAACATTGAGTCCCACCGTAAAGCGTAACTTTTACCCCCAAAAAACATTTAATTTTCCAGCAATCATTTTTGCTTAGGGTTACTTAGTTTGATATACAGAATGCTTGGTTGACGGCATAGTGAATACGGGTTAAAGGATTGTCATGGATACATTAAAATGACATTGAAAGTGTATGCCATTTTTTTCCTATTTCTGTTATGTTTATTCGTCGCCACGAGATCGTGGCGACTTCTTTAGGGCCAGATGTGATTCCCCCCTCACGACCATTTCTCCCTTTTAACCGAAATCCTTCTGTACTCGTGCAATGCACCGCCCACAGCAGACTTAGTTTGTGCCTTACACCGTATATTTATTGAAGAAAGAACAGCTACGACCAATTTTATATTCAAAATATTTCACGCTCACACCTATAATAATAATAATTGAGTCTGAAATAGACTAACTACGACACAGGAAAAACCCAAGCACAACAAACAACTCTGAACTATTTATTATTTCAGCGAAGAATATCGCCGATTAGTCACAGTCTATTAATAGAGACGTACTGACGAATATCAGTAAGGTCCAAACGTTTTCGACATACGCATTATATTAATCAAAGATACAAAACAGTCATGTTACTAAATTAATGAATTTTTTTTTCTAGTTAGGTACCCACAGTAAAAAAGTATTATTTTTGTTCAACGTAGTCTCCCTTTATTTCGATTCATTTTTATTTGGATGTTAATTATTCATTTTATAGTTGAAGGCGGAAACTTTTGAACCTTACCATTTAATTAATTCTTGCTGTCTGTATACGTGCCAGCATCTTATTCTATTATAATGTTTATTATTTGCAGATATGTATGAAGAAGCCAAAATTTATATCCAAAATAAGAAATGCTCGGAGAAAAATAATAATAAAGGTAAATATTAAAAATTCCCAGATGATTCCCAAAGTGTTATTGGGTTTTTCATCAATAATTGAACACTTCTAAGGGCTTATTGTAATCATCTCCATGTTTACTATTTATAGAATAATTCATCCGCTCCAGACATTTTTTTATTAATAACATTAAGAAAGAAAATTTAAATAAGTAGGTACTACATGGAGCAACTGATTTTTACCGTCAAGGTTGGCCCCGTAGTTAAAGTAGTTGATAATGATGAGTACAATGACGTCTTGAGAGGTTTTCAGTATGTCAGTAACACCTTGTATAAGTAAACCTGAACCGGTAGTGTGCATACTTAATTATTAATACATTTAATTTTAGATCGTACACCATTATCTGCAAAGGTGGGGGAAAGAACATGCAAAACCACTTCATCACTCACTAAAAATGAAGCCACTTTTGAGAATAAACTAGACGCCATGGGATGGACCATATCCACAAAATCTGCAAATATTATTACATTGAAGAGAAAAGCAGCAGCAGATTGTGATAAAACACCTCATAATAAACGATCTAAATCGAATGAACCAGGTGAATCTGTTGACGAGGTCGCGGTATCGATTCAAACGCTTACACATAAAGGTTCTAATGAAGATCTGTGTGGACAAGAAACACCGGTTGTCAAAGCTAATGATAGAAATAGTAAAAAGAAGAAACAAAATGTAAACCAACATGTTTCAAAAACGAACCCCTCCTTGGATCCCAAATCATTACCAATATTAGTCGAATGTTGTGAGATGATACTAGAACTGCAAAAGTGTTTAGGTGCATTGCCCATAGAAATAGTTAATAAATACATGAAAACAGATAACGGCCGAAGTGCTCTAACTAATGATACTATTGCATTCTCGTCAAGAGACACGGCAGTGCAAGCTCCAGAATTAAACGAAGAGAACAGAAATGAGGAGCAGACAGAAGAGAATGATTCTGATGATGATGATTATAGTGATGATGATAATTGTGATAATAATGATTCTAAAACAAAACAAAAATGTCCTAGACGACTAAAACAGTTTGTCCTCCCACAGGAATACGATGCAAATGACTCGCGATGGACACTAAAGCATCGTGAATTTGGTCCGGGACTTGTTGAACTTGAGGAAAATTCCGGTGTGTATGTATGTGCTAAAGGTCTAGAGAAGTGCGACAGATTGGCAGTTCACAACCATGATTTTGGTCAGAGATTACTAAGTGAAGTCTTTACTGCAAGTGCCTTGCGTATATGTTCTTGGACTGGTGCAAGAGCTCCACGTGACTCGCACGGGACTAATGTGAGACCTGGATTAGATGCAAATGCACGAGAGGTATTACTGGATTACGTCATGGACATAACAATATTAAAAAGTTCTGATAATTTGAAAGCCATTCGGAAAAAACTTATAAAAGCAATATGCTCTTACATGATAGCTAAGAGACCGAAGAGATCCTTGTACATTTATGTTTAGGTATTAAGGAACAGGGTGAAAAGTTCCTCGATCTCCATAGAATAGGAAGGTTCCTCCGACTGCCCGGACTTTTGTTTTTTGTTGACTTCCGGCAACTGCCCAACAGTTGCTGTCGGGGTTTCCTATATACGCTTAGGTCGATGTAAAATTTGCTTGCGACTTGTAGGAAATTGATGTTAGTTCTTCTGTCGTGTTATAGATAGCGCTGTAGTACTTTTTGTTGTAAGTTGCTTTTTGTAAATGCATCAATCCCATGTGGGTAGGAAGAAACCACAGAACGCCACCTGCTACGATCCCCACATACTCCGTTTGCCTCATCCACGTTCATACATCTGGTGCAATACGCACGCCGGTTGCGAGGACTACCACCTAACCATTCTGAAGAACCTCACCAATAAGGTCAGTGTTGGTCCTTCTAGGGCGTCCCCTACCGATGTTGCCACTCACATCTGCCTTGTAAATACCTTTTGTTAGTCGTCTTTCATTCATCCTCTCCACATGACCAAACCATCTAAGCGTAATGTTCTCGTATAACCTCAATTATAGTTACTCATTCATAGTTACACCACACATGCTTCGCAGAGAACATATTTCCACAACATTAATTCTACTTTCATGCCTCGTTTTCCACACCCAACACTCTTCATTTCCATAAGTAAGTGTAGTCACCAGCACACCGTTGTGAACAGCCAGACGAGCCTTTTTTGACATCGACTGGTTGGTCACAACCGCATGTAGGTATAATAGTACCATTCGCTTTATTTTTCGCATTTACTCTTCTTTCCACATCTGCGTCAATCATTTCATCTCTTGTAAACAGACTGCCCAAATATACAAACTCATTCACTTGCTCCACACTCTTATCATTTATTTTATTTCACATCTAAGTAATCTTACAATTAAACAAAAATAGGGGTAGACAGAGATGTATTCATTGCACAACCATATTTTGCACGATAACATTATAAGTATCGTGTGTAGCTAAGTCCTAAAGAACATGAGAGAGTGACATTCTGTTAGCGAAAGTGATGATCAAAAAGTGATTAAATTAATTGATTGGCATTAAAAAAAAAGGTGTAAAAAGACACTTGTTCCTCCTTACATTGCGATCATTGTTTTGTTTTGGACAATTTCCTGGGAACCTTCTGATAACATACACGGTGTAAATCACCTCATCACGAAGCCGTCAACCAAGCATTCTGTACATTAAACTAAGTAACTTTACGCAAAAATTATTGCTGGGAAATGACTTTTTTTTTGGGGGTGTAAAATCATGTTTTGTGGTAGAACTCAATGTAACGCACTCAAAACATTGTGCTGGATTGAATAGTACGGGGGTTGTGGAGGTGTTTAAAGTAAAAATCTTACATGAAAAACTTGTATTTAAAAAAATACTTGTCAAAAAGTTGGAACTTTGACCCCAAATATCTCCGTAACTAGAAGGTTCCCAGGTATGGTGTAGAACAAAAAAATGATCGCAATGACAGGGAGAACCAGTGCCTTTCGGCTTCGTTAAGAGGTGTTTTACACCCTTTAGATATTGAAGTTCTAAGTTTCGAGTTTTTACACAAATTTATTTAAAATACCTCTATGAACCTTGTAATATTGCATCCATCAGCACAATGTTTGGAGTGCGTTACATTGTTCAATTCGGTAAATCGTGATTCGGTCAACCATGCATTCTGTGCATCAAACTTTTTTTTGGTGTGTTAACACCAAAAAAATGTGTGATGTACAGAATGCATGGTTGACAGCTTCGTGGAGGATCCGTTTATTCCCTGAATATAAACAAGGTGTAACTATTAAAGCACATAAACTCTCAGGTCGTGATGATTAAAACCACCAAAGTTAACAACATTTTAAAAAGAAATTTCTTTTTTAAATTAATGCCTTACGCGGACACTTCCCACATTTGATGGTCTGAATCACCACTGCCAGGTATTGCGCGTTTAGGGCACCTGTAAAGAAGCTGATGACTATTCTGTAGAAAATGGTTTTAGAAATACAGCACGTTTTGTAAACGTTTCCCATTTCTTAGGCACCAAATCGTCTTTAAGTTCTAACACCACGTAAGTCAAGTTATGGCGGTTTTGTCATGCCTTTTGCTGGAGAATCGAAAGACTCGTTGTTTCAGCCAATCAGAAATAAGTAACGACTCAATCTAATTTGAAGTGTACGCAAATTATAAATTGATGGTATCTATGGCTTGCAATTTTTTTCAGTCTTTGTAGTTACTATTTTTGACGTACGTGTTGTTAGAACATAAGCGACGAAATATGAATATCAAATGTTTTTTGTGTATTCTTTGTCGATAGTCTAAATAGTAAACATAGTTAGTTTATAACTATATATAACTTAGTTTATTAGTGTATAGGTACTTAGGACCTAAGAATGATTTCATAATATAGGTAATGACTATTACAGTTGATCAGTAAGTTAACCTTAGCTATAAAGGTTAATCTAATGGAGTATTTTGTGCTTAAAAGATTTAAATGATTATCATTATCACTGGCTTAGCTGCCTTGGATGGCACCCGGTGCGGACGTTGGTGGTGTCACCCCATCGAAAATTAAAAGCACAAAATTTTATGTTACAAATTTTTATGTAGCCATTTTCAGTTCTTCTGTATTTGCTAAAAGAAGTATATGTTGGTACAATTTCGATCAATGAAGTCGAGTTAAGTCGATCTTGTTTGTAGTTCTACTCTGAATCGGTCAAGACATTCTAATATTTATTTTACAAGTTCTTCTTTCAATGTGAATACTGCATCGCAGGTCATCAGATTTTTTTTTGCAATATCTTTTGCCACTTTCTCAATGTGACCCCGGTTTTCTTCGTTATAAAGACGCAGTGCCTCGATTTTTGTAGCAGTTTCGTCAACAGTCAAACCTTACTTTGCAATGCAATCTGCACAAATTAATTTCCCGAAGAACATGATACCATCCCGAATAATAGACAGCATAACAAAGTGTAAGTGCACACAGCAGGAATGAGGTTTCGTGCAGTAGCTCTGATGTCTATATTTTCTTGTCCATCGAACAATTCCTCAATACGTTTGATATTTATAGTTAGTTAGGTTTACGAATGCGGCTTCTGGGCCTGAATGAAAGTACCGCCACGTCCGCCACTGACTGAGACGTCAGGGATCTATCGCTACTATGGGATGGGGAACCCCGCACGACAGCGTCGTGCGCTTTTGGGGGAATTTCCGAATTATACATAGAGCTGAACTAGTGTTTGTGGGGGAAATCCCGATAAAGACAGCTGTGCTTAAGTTATATATAAGTTTATATTTCATGTCAAAATGGACCTTGTAAATAACATTATTTTGATTTAGTCTTCGTTGGCTTGGGTTTTTCTGTATCAAAGCGAGAGGCATGGTTATCTCTTGATCTCGTTACATATGCAAATATTCTACAATGGGCATTAAACTAGTTGTTCTGGTTTTTACTTTGATAACTTTTAACACGTCGCTTTTGTTACAAACGGCCTAGGAATTAAAACTAAACGATGAATATGATACTTGCTCTTACCCGCAAGCCACACTTATTATTTGGAAATTATCCCACGGAGACTTTTTTTTGGTAGCCTACATAATGTCCCACTGCTGCAAATTCCTCCCCTTTCTTCTTCCATACCTCTCTATCCTGTGCTATCTCTGGCCATGTTAGCCCCGCGAACAGGATCAGATCGACACGCCACCTTCGCCGTGGTCGACCTCTACGGCGCTGTCCTTTCTCAGGCGTCCAGTCTGTTACCATCTTTGCCCATTTCTCCGGGTGCATCCGTTTTTTTTCCGAAATCAGATCTATACTCGTATAAACTTTTAAAATCATAGTAAAAAATATTCAATATTCAAGTTGGAAGCGCCAGGGCAACCCGCGAAATTCTCTATGTTTTTTTGCAATTTGCCAGCCAATGTCAGGCTCCAAAATCTGTAATTTAAATTGCTTTTCTCTTTTGGATGTTGATCTAATAAAACGATTAACAAAATAAGAGGAAAGTTCTTGTTCAAAGTTAAATATGCCTATCCTGAACTTGAATCTAACTAATCTAGCGACAATCAGCTATGTGCTTCCATCCACACCGCAGTCACATAGTGTTGAGCAACATCATGCAACATGATAACATAAAATAACTTTCTCCAGCGTCTATTAAAACAGCGTGGACATACTTAAGGGGTGGATTGGACCACAGAATAGCTGATTATTTCTTCGCGATTACGATGTTATTCAAAGGAGAAAGTGGTTCAGTTTGATGGTCTGATTCAAAATAGATATACTAAGACTTGTAAACGTTGCTCCTCGAAAAGTACAAGTATCGGAATTCCGTCATCTTTACACAGCTGGCCCTTATTCACAAACGGTTGGTTTCGATTCGACAAGTCTATCTATCTTGTTTTGGCATTACGAAAGCGAGCGAGATAGACATACGACTTTCCGAATCGAAATCAAATCAAAGCATTTGTGAATAAGGGACCCTGATCTCCGCTAGATTACCGAGATCTAAGTTTATACGGCCATGTACTTTATATATTTTGGATGTCCAAGGTCAGACAACACCATAATATGTATTCTTAGCTACGCAAGGCACGTACCAGCCAGTATTCGGTTGATTCGGGTGGTGACTAACGTTTTTGGACGGGGATTTCCCTACCATAGACACTTATAGACTTATCAACTACGTTCCGTTCTACGTAATAAACTGACAGTAAAAGATAGAAGATAGAATATGAAAAAATAATCTTAAACTTTATTGCACACAAAAACTGTTTCACAGCTCTATTGCAATATTATTGTAAATTTTATGAGTATGATTGCGGTCTTGTCGCTGATGCATAAAATATGTATCATCATCTGCCTTATCATCTGCAGACTAAAGACTAAGACAGCAAGAATTAATTAAATGGTAAGGTCGAAAAGTTTCCGACATCAACTATGAAATTAAGGAATAACATCTAAACAAAAAAGAATTTAAATAAAGGGAGACTATATTGCACAAAAATATTACTTTTTACTGTGGGAAACTAGAGTAAACTTCAGTAATTTAGAAACATGACGTTTATATCTCTGATGAATCTAATGTGTGTGGTCGAAAACATTTGGACCTAACTGATATTCGTCAGTACGTCTCTATTAATAGACTGTGACTAATTGGCGATATTCTTCGCTGAAATAATAAATAGTTCAGAGCTGTTTGTTGTGCTTGGGTTTTTCCTGTGCCGTAGTTAGTCTATTTCAGACTCAATTATTATTATTATAGGTGTGAGCGTGAAATATTTTGAATATAAAATTGGTCGTCGTAGCTCATCTTTCAAGAAATACACGTTGTAAGGCACAAACTAAGTCTGCTGTGGGTGATGCCTTGCACGTGTCCAGAGGTACTTCGGTCAATAGGGAGAAATGGTCGTGAGCAGGGGGAATAACATCTAGCCCTAAAGAAGTCGCCACGACCACGTGGCGACGTGGTCATCAGACCACGACCGATCTGCTAAGGCTCGGCATCGACGTGCAAACTGGTACCAGGAGGTCAAAATGAAAAAGATAATCGAAGTCCAGACCTAAACAAAGTGTAAGGAACCGAACGCGAAAACGCTTACCACATACTCAGTTGATCCATCATTATACGTCACATAGAAATAATTCTAGGGTTATTAAAAAAAACCGGCCAACGGCGAGTCGGACTCGCGCACGAACGGTTCCATTATTTATAAAAACGAGCAAGAAAATCACTTATTTGTATGGGAGCCCCCTTAAATATTTATTTTATTCTGTTTTTAGTATTTGCTGTTATAGCGGCAACAGACATACATAATTTGTAGAAATTTCAACTGGCTACCTAACACGGTTCATGAGATACAGCCTGGTGACAGACGGACGGACGGACAGCGGTCACAAGTCTCGGTAATAGGGTCCCGTTTGACCCTTTGGGTACGGAACCCTAAAAAATGTCGTACACATATTTTTGGAATATGAAACCAAGCATTCTGTACATCAACTAAGTAACTCTACGCAAAAAACATGGCTGAGAAACAACATTTTTTTGGAGGAAAAATAACGTTTTACGGTGGTAAATTATGGCCCACCTTCCATTTCGTGCTGATGATCTTAAGAATGCAGCAGCGAGCGGGAGTTCGCGTAGCTGTATTTTGGATTTAACATTTTAAAACATTTATGCCATCCACATGAAGAAGATTATCTGTCAAACTTTGTAAGTTTGACTGATAATATTCTTCTTGCTACACAATTAATTGAGTATATTTTCGTATAATTATGGTTCTGATGTTTAGCTTATCAATATCAAATATGACATTATAATCGCACCTATATTACCCCAAGGTAGGCAGGTAAACTTGTATAGTACGCCCACATTTTGATATAGTACAATCAATTGTGTTCCCTAACGGCAAAGAGCGAGCACGACGTATATGTGTGGCTCCAAAAGATAACAGCTATCGTGAAGCTGACAGAGTTATTACTAACCATCATTCCGCGCTGGATTCGCTAGCGTGGAGGACGTGTGCTCAGGAATATTTTGTTTTTAATTATATCGTTGAATCCATTTACGTTTCTGTTTTACAAAATCGAAATAAAGAGCAAAGGAATAATTACAATAATTATTAGTGACAAAAGATGAGAGAAGAAAAAAGTGAAAACAAGGTAATTTTTGTGGTTTCTTATTGAACTTTGAAAAATGTATTTGAACTGCAATTTCTTTACATAGTATAAAACAAAGCCGCTTCCCGTCATCTGTATGCTTAGACGTTTTAAGCAACGCAACGGATTTTTATGCGGTTTTCATCAATAGAGAGAATGAATGTAGAGAAACGTTTATAGTTATGTATTATTTATCCCTGAAAAACATAGACTTTTGCAAGTAGTTAATATAGTCCATTCCCAAGAGTAGTTCAAAACGAAATAGTTTCGATGTTTTTATGGCCTGTAAAACTAATACTAGGCACTATATTTAATACGCTATAAATGTCTCAGGGGAGTATTAATGGCAATTGATATGTTTACCTACTATCAAAGTGACCTTGACCAGCGTCGTTAGAGTTCACTACGCTGATAACAAATGGTCACATTTTTTGGTTATTTATTTATTTATAGTTTGTTGACTGCGTCGTTGGTCTAGCGGTCGCAATGTCTAAAGCTGAACATGAGAACATGGGTTCGACTCCTAGGTCGGCCAACCTCGTAATGAATTTTTCTATCAAGAAATTCTCATAAGAGGCCGGTAGTCTTCATTTATGCTAGGTTGGTGGCAATAGGATCGGTCCCTATTACATAAGGCTTAACCATAACTGGTGAAATGTAGGCGTGATGTTGTTTTGTTTTATTTCCAGATGGATAGAACTGACGAGCATAAATACTATGTCGTAAAATTCTTGGAAAATCCTTTCAAAGATACAGGAAGAGTCAGTTGTGAACATGTGTGCGTGCCGAAGTCCTGGTGCGAATGGAATAGTCGTGAAGATAACATAGTCAGGGTTTGGTACCCCACTCAAGATCCATGGAACACTGAGAAAAGAGTTAGGAAGAGGGAAAAAAAGTCAGACCAGTGGGTGTCCGTCCTCGCCGTACTGAAATATAGCAATGGTAAGATGTTTTTCATAATTTTGAGTCCCGTGCAGAGAAAATGATTTTTAAAAAACTTGTTTAACGTTAGCTGTAAACTTGTAAAGTCACGAGTAATGATATAAAGGGTGTAAATAGGAAGTCAAAAGGCACTCGTTGTCCGCGTTATTTTAGCTATTTTTTGTTCTGGACCCATACCTGGGAACCTTCTAGTTACTGAAATATTGGACGTCAAAGTTCCAACTTTATCACAAGTTTTTTTTTTAATACTAGCTTATAATTTTATAACTGTACTTTAAATACCTCCATGACGTTTACTATTTAATGCATCCATCAGCACAATGTCTTGGGTGGATAACATTGAGTCCCACCGTAAAACGTAACTTTTCCCCCGAAAAAGCAATTAATTTCCCGGCAATCATTTTTGCTTAGGGTTACTAAGTTTGATATACAGACTTCTTGGTTGACGGCATAGTGAATACGTGTTATAGGATTGTCATGGATACATTAAAATGACATTGAAAGTGTATGCCAATTTTTTCCTATTTTTGCTATGTTTATTCGTCGCCATGTGACCGTGGCGACTTCTTCAGAGCCAGATGTGATTGCCCCTTACAATTATTTCTCCCTATTGACCGAAATCCTTTTGTACTCGTGCAAGGCACCGCCCCCAGCAGACTTAATTTGTGCCTTACACCGTTTGATTGAAAGAACAGCTACGACCAATTTTATATTCAAAATATTTCACGCTCACACCTATAATAATAATAATTGAGTCTGAAATAGACTAACTACGACACAGGAAAAACCCAAGCACAACAAACAACTCTGAACTATTTATTATTTCAGCGAAGAATATCGCCGATTAGTCACAGTCTATTAATAGAGACGTACTGACGAATATCAGTAAGGTCCAAACGTTTTCGACATACGCATTATATTAATCAAAGATACAAAACAGTCATGTTACTAAATTAATGAATTTTTTTTTCTAGTTACCCACAGTAAAAAAGTATTATTTTTGTTCAACGTAGTCTCCCTTTATTTCGATTCATTTTTATTTGGATGTTAATTATTCATTTTATAGTTGAAGGCGGAAACTTTTGAACCTTACCATTTAATTAATTCTTGCTGTCTGTATAAGTGCCAGCATCTTATTCTATTATAATGTTTATTATTTGCAGATATGTATGAAGAAGCCAAAATTTATATCCAAAATAAGAAATGCTCGGAGAAAAATAATAATAAAGGTAAATATTAAAAATTCCCAGATGATTCCCAAAGTGTTATTGGGTTTTTCATCAATAATTGAACACTTCTAAGGGCTTATTGTAATCATCTCCATGTTTACTATTTATAGAATAATTCATCCGCTGCAGACATTTTTTTATTAATAACATTAAGAAAGAAAATTTAAATAAGTAGGTACTACATGGAGCAACTGATTTTTACCGTCAAGGTTGGCCCCGTAGTTAAAGTAGTTGATAATGATGAGTACAATGACGTCTTGAGAGGTTTTCAGTATGTCAGTAACACCTTGTATAAGTAAACCTGAACCGGTAGTGTGCATACTTAATTATTAATACATTTAATTTTAGATCGTACACCATTATCTGCAAAGGTGGGGGAAAGAACATGCAAAACCACTTCATCACTCACTAAAAATGAAGCCACTTTTGAGAATAAACTAGACGCCATGGGATGGACCATATCCACAAAATCTGCAAATATTATTACATTGAAGAGAAAAGCAGCAGCAGATTGTGATAAAACACCTCATAATAAACGATCTAAATCGAATGAACCAGGTGAATCTGTTGACGAGGTCGCGGTATCGATTCAAACGCTTACACATAAAGGTTCTAATGAAGATCTGTGTGGACAAGAAACACCGGTTGTCAAAGCTAATGATAGAAATAGTAAAAAGAAGAAACAAAATGTAAACCAACATGTTTCAAAAACGAACCCCTCCTTGGATCCCAAATCATTACCAATATTAGTCGAATGTTGTGAGATGATACTAGAACTGCAAAAGTGTTTAGGTGCATTGCCCATAGAAATAGTTAATAAATACATGAAAACAGATAACGGCCGAAGTGCTCTAACTAATGATACTATTGCATTCTCGTCAAGAGACACGGCAGTGCAAGCTCCAGAATTAAACGAAGAGAAAAGAAATGAGGAGCAGACAGAAGAGAATGATTCTGATGATGATGATTATAGTGATGATGATAATTGTGATAATAATGATTCTAAAACAAAACAAAAATGTCCTAGACGACTAAAACAGTTTGTCCTCCCACAGGAATACGATGCAAATGACTCGCGATGGACACTAAAGCATCGTGAATTTGGTCCGGGACTTGTTGAACTTGAGGAAAATTCCGGTGTGTATGTATGTGCTAAAGGTCTAGAGAAGTGCGACAGATTGGCAGTTCACAACCATGATTTTGGTCAGAGATTACTAAGTGAAGTCTTTACTGCAAGTGCCTTGCGTATATGTTCTTGGACTGGTGCAAGAGCTCCACGTGACTCGCACGGGACTAATGTGAGACCTGGATTAGATGCAAATGCACGAGAGGTATTACTGGATTACGTCATGGACATAACAATATTAAAAAGTTCTGATAATTTGAAAGCCATTCGGAAAAAACTTATAAAAGCAATATGCTCTTACATGATAGCTAAGAGACCGAAGAGATCCTTGTACATTTATGTTTAGGTATTAAGGAACAGGGTGAAAAGTTCCTCGATCTCCATAGAATAGGAAGGTTCCTCCGACTGCCCGGACTTTTGTTTTTTGTTGACTTCCGGCAACTGCCCAACAGTTGCTGTCGGGGTTTCCTATATACGCTTAGGTCGATGTAAAATTTGCTTGCGACTTGTAGGAAATTGATGTTAGTTCTTCTGTCGTGTTATAGATAGCGCTGTAGTACTTTTTGTTGTAAGTTGCTTTTTGTAAATGCATCAATCCCATGTGGGTAGGAAGAAACCACAGAACGCCACCTGCTACGATCCCCACATACTCCGTTTGCCTCATCCACGTTCATACATCTGGTGCAATACGCACGCCGGTTGCGAGGACTACCACCTAACCATTCTGAAGAACCTCACCAATAAGGTCAGTGTTGGTCCTTCAAGGGCGTCCCCTACCGATGTTGCCACTCACATCTGCCTTGTAAATACCTTTTGTTAGTCGTCTTTCATTCATCCTCTCCACATGACCAAACCATCTAAGCGTAATGTTCTCGTATAACCTCAATTATAGTTACTCATTCATAGTTACACCACACATGCTTCGCAGAGAACATATTTCCACAACTTTAATTCTACTTTCATGCCTCGTTTTCCACACCCAACACTCTTCATTTCCATAAGTAAGTGTAGTCACCAGCACACCGTTGTGAACAGCCAGACGAGCCTTTTTTGACATCGACTGGTTGGTCACAATCGCATGTAGGTATAATAGTACCATTCGCTTTATTTTTCGCATTTACTCTTCTTTCCACATCTGCGTCAATCATTTCATCTCTTGTAAACAGACTGCCCAAATATACAAACTCATTCACTTGCTCCACACTCTTATCATTTATTTTATTTCACATCTAAGTAATCTTACAATTAAACAAAAATAGGGGTAGACAGAGATGTATTCATTGCACAACCATATTTTGCACGATAACATTATAAGTATCGTGTGTAGCTAAGTCCTAAAGAACATGAGAGAGTGACATTCTGTTAGCGAAAGTGATGATCAAAAAGTGATTAAATTAATTGATTGGCATTAAAAAAAAAGGTGTAAAAAGACACTTGTTCCTCCTTACATTGCGATCATTGTTTTGTTTTGGACAATTTCCTGGGAACCTTCTGATAACATACACCGTGTAAATCACCTCATCACGAAGCCGTCAACCAAGCATTCTGTACATTAAACTAAGTAACTTTACGCAAAAATTATTGCTGGGAAATGACTTTTTTTTTTGGGGGTGTAAAATCATGTTTTGTGGTAGAACTCAATGTAACGCACTCAAAACATTGTGCTGGATTGAATAGTACGGGGGTTGTGGAGGTGTTTAAAGTAAAAATCTTACATGAAAAACTTGTATTTAAAAAAATACTTGTCAAAAAGTTGGAACTTTGACCCCTAATATCTGCGTAACTAGAAGGTTTCCAGGTATGGTGTAGAACAAAAAAATGATCGCAATGACAGGGAGAACCAGTGCCTTTCGGCTTCGTTAAGAGGTGTTTTACACCCTTTAGATATTGAAGTTCTAAGTTTCGAGTTTTTACACAAATTTATTTAAAATACCTCTATGAACCTTGTAATATTGCATCCATCAGCACAATGTTTGGAGTGCGTTACATTGTTCAATTCGGTAAATCGTGATTCGGTCAACCATGCATTCTGTGCATCAAACTTTTTTTTGGTGTGATATCACCAAAAAAATGTGTGATGTACAGAATGCATGGTTGACAGCTTCGTGGAGTATCCGTTTACTCCCTGAATATAAACAAGGTGTAACTATTAAAGCACATAAACTCTCAGGTCGTGATGATTAAAACCACCAAAGTTAACAACATTTCAAAAATAAATTTCTTTTTTAAATTAATGCCTTACGCGGACACTTCCCACATTTGATGGTCTGAATCACCACTGCCAGGTATTGCGCGTTTAGGGCACCTATAAAGAAGCTGATGACTATTCCGTAGAAAATGGTTTTAGAAATACAGCACGTTTTGTAAACGTTTCCCATTTCTTAGGCACCAAATCGTCTTTAAGTTCTAACACCACGTAAGTCAAGTTATGGTGGTTTTGTCATGCCTTTTGCTGGAGAATCGAAAGACTCGTTGTTTCAGCCAATCAGAGATAAGTAACGACTCAATCTAATTTGAAGTGTACGCAAATTATAAATTGATGGTATCTATGGCTTGCAATTTTTTTCACTCTGTGTAGTTACTATTTTTGACGTACGTGTTGTTAGAACATAAGCGACGAAATATGAATATCAAATGTTTTTTGTGTATTCTTTGTCGATAGTCTAAATAGTAAACATAGTTAGTTTATAACTATATATAACTTAGTTTATTAGTGTATAGGTACTTAGGACCTAAGAATGATTTCATAATATTTCTCTTCTTGTGTTGAAGTATATTTTTATACGGTTATTGCATGATGTAATTTTTATTGTATTATTTTACTATAATAAGGCAGTAGCTTTCGTTTTAATGTTTTATGACTTTTGATACATGTACTTATAATTATAGTAATTTTTTACAAATTAATAAAATTAAGTATTTTTTAAGTTGTTTTTTTTTACGCCGCATAATAGCACTACACCATGATTAACCATTTATCCTATACCTACAGAAAATTAGCTTGCCCATTTATAAAACAATACTAGGTACCTTATCTAGGTACTTCATCTTACTTTCTTTTGCCTTTTAACGCACTTTTAATGTTAAAGGTTCAGTTATGGTCGAGACGCAGGTCTTGTCAGTCTTGTCTTGTAGTCGGTAATGACTATTACAGTTGATCAGTAAATTAACCTTAGCTATAAAGGTTAATCTAATGGAGTATTTTGTGCTTAAAAGATTTAAATGATTATCATTATCACTGGCTTAGCTGCCTTGGATGGCACCCGGTGCGGACGATGGTGGTGTCACCCCATCGAAAATTAAAAGCACTAAATTTTATGTTACAAATTTTTATGTAGCCATTTTCAGTTCTTCTGTATTTGCTAAAAGAAGTATATGTTGGTACA
The DNA here is from genome assembly GCA_963082945.1 of Cerastis leucographa. Lineage (NCBI taxonomy): Eukaryota > Metazoa > Arthropoda > Insecta > Lepidoptera > Noctuidae > Cerastis > Cerastis leucographa. Next base: position 1,276,035 of record OY720365.1, read on the forward strand.
ATTTCGATCAATGAAGTCGAGTTAAGTCGATCTTGTTTGTAGTTCTACTCTGAATCGGTCAAGACATTCTAATATTTATTTTACAAGTTCTTCTTTCAATATGAATCCTGCATCGCAGGTCATCAGATTTTTTTTGCAATATCTTTTGCCACTTTCTCAATGTGACCCCGGTTTTCTTCGTTATAAAGACGCAGTGCCTCGATTTTTGTAGCAGTTTCGTCAACAGTCAAACCTTACTTTGCAATGCAATCTGCACAAATTAATTTCCCGAAGAACATCATACCATCCCGAATAATAGACAGCATAACAAAGTGTAAGTGCACACAGCAGGAATGAGGTTTCGTGCAGTAGCTCTGATGTCTATATTTTCTTGTCCATCGAACAATTCCTCAATACGTTTGATATTTATAGTTAGTTAGGTTTACGAATGCGGCTTCTGGGCCTGAATGAAAGTACCGCACAGTGGAACGAATGTATGGGAGCGGTTGGACGTAGACATGTCCGAAAAAAAAGAGTAAAATTATGCCAAACTAATGATGCCATCTTATTCGATTACTTAATGCCTTCATAACTTGTGGTGATGAATTTCTTCATAACTCCCATATTTCGGGAGTAATTTGAGAAAATGTGAAATTTTACTATGAAAATGAGTGTATCGAGCTCTCTCCCTCCTGATTCCGGGCTTGTTTCAAGTAGCGGTCTCTAATATCATAATGCTAATACTAAGAGCTATATTTAATACTAAGACACATAGTGCGCCAAATGTGCACTTTCTGGGATAAAGAGTGATGTTTATTTTATAACACAATTTTTTTATTTTTTGTTTATTTTGTTGATTAAAACCGTTTTTCTAAAGGTTTACCTTATTACAATAACATTTCTGAGCAGCCAATTAGAGAAGATATAAGCTAATTAGGATATATAATTAGGGACTTAAGGTTTACATATAAAACTGATGCACTAATGATTACTGATAAGAACATTGCTATTATTTAATTACTAAATGGCTCTTAATACACTAATTTAGCATGCATCATTTACTAATTATCACAATAACTAATTACCTTGCAATATTTAACAAAGGATACCTGGGATACCTGGATTTTATATAAATAGGTCACTATTAGTAACTTTAAAATCAGTGTTGATTTACACCTCGTTGTATCCAAGCTAATCTCGCAATGTATTTTCCAAATTTTAATACAAATCTTGATATTCACGTTGCTTTATGCGCACGCGCACATAAAGATTTACGCGACTTTAACTATTTGTTCAGTGTTTTAAAAGATAACAGTTGTGTTCAGTTATGTGAAAGTGCTGAAACAAGTTTAAAAGACTGGTGTCGTCGATTTTGCTACCGCATTTATGCAAAATGGACACAGTCTGGAAGAAGCACAGATAAGTTTCGGAAGAAACATGAGATTTGGCTACAGGCTGCAATTCAATGGCCGGAATTACAGAATGAAAATATGGAACCTTCTACAGAAAATATAAGTGACGTCATCGAGCCCATAATTTCTCCTGCTAAATCTAATGCTTCAACTTGTACACATCCTAGTCCTCGTAAATCTTTTGAGGACCTTAGTAACCGGCAAAAAAGAAGACGCACTGAAGATAGTCTTTCATGCAGCAGTAGCAGCGCTGAAATTATGTTTTCGGCCGAAAGGGCGCTTCAAAAGGCAGGACAAAGCGATACAGCTTATGTTATGAAATACTTGACGGAGAATCCAGAAGAGGCCTCAAAAATCAAAGCCTTCATTGAAGGTAAATCAATTCAGGTACGGGAAATATCCCCTTTGAAGGCATTGGCTCTTTATGTATCGATGAACTTATCGAAATGGCGCTATAACACTCTTCGGGATTTCAACACTCAAGAAGGAGCTCTTCAATACCCGAGTTACTACATGTTGGTTAAAGAAAAAATTAAGTGCTATCCGGCCAAAGAAGATCTCACAGTTACAGAGAGCTCTGCAAAAATCAAATTACAAGCCTTGATGGATTTAACCTCAAGAAGACTTATTAGGTCGTTAGAAACCCCTGTTGATCCCAATCAACAGCTCGTATTGACCAGCAAATGGGGTTTTGACGGATCATCTAGCCAAAGCATTTATCATCAAAGGACGAGTGAAGATGAGCAAATCGATCTTGCTAGTAATTTTATGATTAGTCTTGTACCACTGCGGCTCGTCTCAAAAGGTGTAACAATTTGGGAAAACGAGCGACCATCTTCCACTTCATTTTGCCGGCCAATATTGTTTAAGTTTATAAAGGAAACCAAAGAAAATGTGCAGAGAGAGATGGCTGAAATCGAAGCAGAGATTGAAGCCTTAACTCCATCCACCATCACTGATGGAATTAGTGTCAAACACCAACTGCTGTTGACAATGATTGATGGTAAAATTCATTCCATTATATCCAATACAGCAGCTTCAGTGTGTGACATATGCAAGGCTTGTCCTAAAGAAATGAATAATTTAGAGTTAATCAAAGATAAACACGCAAACGAGGACATGTATAAATATAGCTTAAGCACCCTTCACGCTTGGATTCGCTCAATGGAATGCTTATTATACATTTCCTACAAATTAGACATAAAATCATGGCAAGTAAGGGGTGATATAGCAAAAAGGCAAGTTGATGACAGGAAGAAAAGAGTTCAAGAGGCTGTAAGAAGAGAAACGGGCTTACTTCTCGATGTTGTGAAACAAGGCAGTGGATCCACCAACAATGGCAACTCGGCAAGGAGATTTTTTGAAAACTACACTAAATCTGCTGAACTGACCGGAATAGATGCTATGCTTTTAAGAAAAATCTGTGTGATCTTGCAGTGTATTTCATCAGGAGAGAAGATCAACGTAACTAAATTCCGAGAGTTCTGCTTTGATACTGCTAAGCTTTACGTGGAGTTATACCCATGGTATTATATGCCTTCTTCACTTCATAAAATTTTAATGCATGGGCCAGACATAGTTCAGAACATGTCAATTGTGCCCATTGGTTTTCTATCCGAAGAGGCATCTGAGGCTAGAAATAAAGATTTTAGAAAATATAGAGAGGGGCATTCTCGAAAGCATAGCAGTATCTCATGCAATGAAGATATTATGCACAATCTTTTACTGTCTTCTGATCCACTTGTTACAAGTATCCGTCCAAAAGGAAATAAGTTTGTAAAAAAATCTTCTTTTAAGGAATTTTATGAGCTTACGGATTCTGAGAAAAGTGATATCGAATTTGTTAACATAAATGATTTAGCGGACATCGATTCTGAATTTGAATTAATTGATGATGATGATGATGACGAAGATAATTAAATGATGTTATTGTTTTAAAATGTGTAACTTAGTAAATTAGAGCTTACATCTTAATTATTTATTGTACTTTTAATGAAACTAGGTAATTTATTATCAACTTACTTAAAAGTCATACTCTCATCAGTTCTTGTGAATATTTTTGTTAATATATATTTCTGTATATATATAATATATTTATAGACCTCTTAATAAGTCTGTCTGCGGTTTAAAGTAAATACAAATGGGGAAAAAACGTTTTTTTTTTTTAAATTTTCATTTCCTTTTATCCCAGAAAGTGCACATTTGGCGCACTATGTGTCTTAGTATTAAATATAGCTCTTAGTAATAGCATTATGATATTAGAGACCGCTACTTGAAACAAGCCCGGAATCAGGAGGGAGAGAGCTCGATACACTCATTTTCATAGTAAAATTTCACATTTTCTCAAATTACTCCCGAAATATGGGAGTTATGAAGAAATTCATCACCACAATTTATGAAGGCATTAAGTAATCGAATAAGATGGCATCATTAGTTTGTCATAATTTTACTCTTATTTTTCGGACATGTCTACGTCCAACCGCTCCCATACATTCGTTCCACTGTGTACCGCCACGTCCGCCACTGACTGAGACGTCAGGGATCTATCGCTACTATGGGATGGGGAACCCCGCACGACGGCGTCGTGCGCTTTTGGGGGAATTTCCGAATTATACATAGAGCTGAACTAGTGTTTGTGGGGGAAATCCCGATAAAGACAGCTGTGCTTAAGTTATATATAAGTTTATATTTCATGTCAAAATGGACCTTGTAAATAACATTATTTTGATTTATTCTTCGTTGGCTTGGGTTTTTCTGTCTCAAAGCGAGAGGCATGGTTATCTCTTGATCTCGTTACATATGCAAATATTCTACAATGGGCATTAAACTAGTTGTTCTGGTTTTTACTTTGATAACTTTTAACACGTCGCTTTTGTTACAAACGGCCAAGGAATTAAAACTAAACGATGAATATGATACTTGCTCTTACCCGCAAGCCACACTTATTATTTGGAAATTATCCCACGGAGACTTTTTTTTGGTAGCCTACATAATGTCCCACTGCTGCAAATTCCTCCCCTTTCTTCTTCCATACCTCTCTATCCTGTGCTATCTCTGGCCATGTTAGCCCCGCGAACAGGATCAGATCGACACGCCACCTTCGCCGTGGTCGACCTCTACGGCGCTGTCCTTTCTCAGGCGTCCAGTCTGTTACCATCTTTGCCCATTTCTCCGGGTGCATCCGTTTTTTTTCCGAAATCAGATCTATACTCGTATAAACTTTAAAAATCATAGTAAAAAATATTCAATATTCAAGTTGGAAGCGCCAGGGCAACCCGCGAAATTCTCTATGTTTTTTTGCAATTTGCCAGTCAATGTCAGGCTCCAAAATCTGTAATTTAAATTGCTTTTCTCTTTTGGATGTTGATCTAATAAAACGATTAACAAAATAAGAGGAAAGTTCTTGTTCAAAGTTAAATATGCCTATCCTGAACTTGAATCTAACTAATCTAGCGACAATCAGCTATGTGCTTCCAACCACAACGCTGTCACATAGGGTTGAGCAACGTCATGCAACATGATAACATAAAATAACTTTCTCCAGCGTCTATTAAAACAGCGTGGACATACTTAAGGGCCACCCCTTAAGTATGTCCACGCTGTTTTATTGGACCACAGAATAGCTGATTATTTCTTCGCGATTACGATGTTATTCAAAGGAGAAAGTGGTTCAGTTTGATGGTCTGATTCAAAATAGATATACTAAAACTTGTAAACGTTGCTCCTCGAAAAGTACAAGTATCGGAATTCCGTCATCTTTACACAGCTGGCCCGTATTCACAAACGGTTCGTTTCGATTCGACAAGTCTATCTATCTTGTTTTGGCATTACGAAAGCGAGCGAGATAGACATACGACTTTCCGAATCGAAATCAAATCAAAGCATTTGTGAATAAGGGACCTGATCTCCGCTAGATTACCGAGATCTAAGTTTATACGGCCATGTACTTTATATATTTTGGATGTCCAAGGTCAGACAACACCATATGTATTCTTAGCTACGCAAGGCACGTACCAGCCATTATTCGGTTGATTCGGGTGGTGACTAACGTTTTTGGACGGGGATTGCCCTACCATAGACACTTATAGACTTATCAACTACGTTCCGTTCTACGTAATAAGCTGACAGTAAAAGATAGAAGATAGAATATGAAAAAATAATCTTAAACTTTATTGCACACAAAAACTGTTTCACAGCTATATTGCAATATTATTGTTAATTTTATGAGTGTAATTGCGGTCTTGTCGCTGATGCATAAAATATGTATCATCATCTGCCTTATCATTTGCCTAGCCTTTTCCCAAACTATATCTTGGGGTCGGCTTAGTATAACCGGATGCGACTGGGTACCAGTATTTTACATGAAGCGACTGCCTATCTGACCTCCACAACCCAGTAACTGGATAGTACGATACCCCTTGGTAAGACTGGATGTCAGAAGTTTGGCTTCTGATTTTTATATTATTGTTCAGCAATAAGATAAAAAACCATCGACAAAAATTGAACACCTCTAAAAATTACAAAGCAATAATTGCCGTGTTACAGTATACCACAATATTTATACTCTACCGTTTTCCTGTAAGGTATAATTTTTGTTGTATAAGGTAACACAAATACTGTGATTAGTTTTGATCTTCCGCGACCTAAAATGACAGGTCACCGGATAACACATTTATTTATTTCATCATCATCATATCTGCTTCCCTTATCCTAATTTATTTGGGGTCATCGCAGCAAGAAAAAAATGTTATCAATCAAAAAAAAGTTAGTTATTTAATAGGTGTTTTTTTTTTCATACTGATACATATTTTTCCAAGAAATCATTGTTTTTTTGTCACACTTGGCCATAATGAGCAGTTTTGGTTATTCCCCAATCTTAAAATTCGTTTGTAATCAACGAAACACAATATACGGGGTAAACCCGAATTACAGAATTTCGGGTATGTTCCGTTCTCACGCAATTTTCAGATAACACTAAAATGGACCTAAAAATATTCAATTTCATTTATTTTGAAACCATGTCACAGCAGTGTGCGGGTCCAGTTTAATAGGTATCTAAAATAACGGATCACGCTTGACCACAAATAACGTAACGTCATGTAATACAATTTTAATGACCTTGAAAAGAGTTCAGTTGTGTATTTAACAATGGAGCCGCAGGTTGGTGTTATCTCAATGGCCCGGTGGGAATCGTGTCGCGGGAATTAATAGAACCCACTATTATGCGCAGCTTGTGAATTCATAGCATATTTTGAGAAAGATGGTGGCAAAAGAGAAAATTTAGAGTTTTATGTAAAACTAGTGGCATTTCAATGAGAATCATGTTCATTTGTAAATTGTAACATAGACGTGGAAGTGATAATTGGTTTATTTCCGGTGATTGTGTCATCACTTTTGTTGAACTTCTTGTTTCTATTACTTTAAACTAGTTCTTGCCCGCGACTTCGTTTGCGTGGAAATTTCTATGTGAATGTGTGAGAAATGTCTGATGAAGTGGTAACAAACAAACAGAGTTACTTTTACATTTTTATAATATTAATATGGATAGTCTTGATTCCTGTTTGTCTCCGCCGATCCCGTCAGCGTAATGCCAGACTGTAAAGGGTTGCCCACAGACATGGGTTGCTCTGTACTCGCAGATAGTTGTCTTTAATGAATGAAGAGCATAGTACATACGATAAATATATTTCTCATTACCAAGTACTTAATTTAATGCTTGTAAAAGCAGGCTATACTTACACCCAGGTAGGTCACCTTAGAACTCCTACAATCATGGTTATTTTAAACCAAGTACAAAGTTTTTTAAGTGGCAACGATTACCTACAAAGATAATGATGCGACAATTGCCACGTCACTTATGACACTGCAGTGGCACTTGGCAATGGACAATTAATGGTTTGTTTCTTGTTCCTCGGTTTCTTCTCGTAAGCGTGTCAATGGCAATCTAAAATGTGTCGGCCCAGAACTAAGCCACTAGTTTGGCGCTTTCAGTGGTGTTTATCAGTTCCTCTAATGAACAAAGAACTGAACTCGTGGGACACGATATTAAGTAAAGGATGGGGATCCTTTGTCGAACAGCACCACATTTACACGACGCGAACGCCTGGCCATTTGCGCTATTGCGATATCCGCGTGGCGATGCTGAGCCGATAGGGCCACAGCGCCAACTAGTGAGCGAGCGAGCTGGCGGACCTAGCAAGACGAGGGAAACTATACATAGAGTAAACTAAGCGAAACTTTGGCGAGCTAAGCTATGCGCAGGCCGCACCCCACCAGCTAGCGAACGAGCGAGTGAGCCGGGCGAGCATCGTTTCAGCTCTTTTCCAGTTCACACCGCGATCGACAGAGATAAGCTTAGCTAACGAGGTGAACGAATAGCATCTAATAGCGAATAGCAACGCTTGCGAATCCAGCGCGGAATGTTTCCAAGAATTGGCATAAATAGTCCAAACTATGGGTGTAAAAAAGATAGCAATGGTTAGTAATAGCTCTGTCCCCTTCATAGCGTCACGATAGCTGTTATCTTTTGGAGCCACGCATTATTATTATGTGTATTAATTACGTCATGCTCGCTCTTTGTGTCCGTTTCGCCCGCGCGGCCATGATGTTTTTTTTTTAAAAAAACTGTATCAATATTTTGTAATAATTTGTAAAAGTTGAGTCCCAAAACCATAAATTTGTCAAAGTTATGGTTAAAAAGTTATAAAGGTTTGAACGTGGCCGCGCCATTGAAACGCGGAGAACCGCGCGGCCACAGAGATCTTTAAAACTACGCGTTGCAGAGACCTGAAATTCAGGTAAATAACAGATTGAATTTGTAAAAAAAATGTAAAAATATAAAAAAATACCTAGGTTTATATTTTAGGAGCTGTAAGACTAAAACCCCCATGGCCGCGCCATCGAAACGGTGACAAACATATTATCGCCGATACCTCGCTGAAAAAGCATCGCCGACGTCTGAAGTTTTTTGTAGAAGCCAGATTTGAATTTGTCAGAATTTGTAAAAATACAATGAAAAATCCTAGGTTTATATTTTAGGAGCTATAAGACTAAAACCCAATGGCCGCGCCATCGAAACGGTCAAAAACACGTTATCGCCGATATCTCGCTGAAAAAGCATCACAGAGGTCTAATTTTTTTTGTAAAACCAAGATTTTAATTTGTCAAACAATGTAAAAATACACAAAAAAATCCTAGGTTTATATTTTAGATGCTGTAATACGGATTCACGTAGAAATTAGTCCTGATTATCTATCGAAGAAAGTAAGTAATAGCGAGTGTTTTTTTTGTAAACAACACCTATTTATATGTAGAACTACCGATAACAGCCAAAAAAAACTTTTTTTTTTCAGTATATCAAACCTTTAATACGTTTTGAAAGTTTCGATAGGGTGACCATGGCTTAGGGCTTACAGAAAAGTCTCAAGTTTTCTTATTTAGCTACCACAGTATTTTCAATGCCCCTCCATTGCTTGATAGCTGAAAATACTGTGGTTCTGAGTACCATAACAAATAACTTTGCACAACATTCGTAATTCCAGTACCACACACACAGTTGTTTGGAGAGCAGGTGCGTTCTATGAACCATTACACAAATATGATGTGAAATAATCATACATGTAACAGAGGGTTGAAAAAACTACGTATATAACTGTGTGGGGTATCAATCTCTGGCTCTTAAAAAAATATACAGGCTGTTTGGTGCATCGTTTGCCAAATCGAATAGGCCGAAAGGAGAGGTCATTTGCTATCTCTTTACGAGATATCGGCGATAACGTGTTTTTGACCGTTTCGATGGCGCAGCCATGGGGTTTTAGTCTTATAGCTCCTAAAATATAAACCTAGGATTTTTCATTGTATTTTTACAAATTCTGACAAATTCAAATCTGGCTTCTACAAAAAACTTCAGACGTCGGCGATGCTTTTTCAGCGAGGTATCGGCGATAATGTGTTTGTCACCGTTTCGATGGCGCGGCCATGGGGTTTTAGTCTTACAGCTCCTAAAATATAAACCTAGGTATTTTTTCTATATTTTTACAAATATTTTACAAATTCAATCTGTTGTTTACCTGAATTTCAGGTCTCTGCAATGCGTAGTTTTAATGATCTCCGTGGCCGCGCGGTTCTCCGCGTTTCAATGGCTCGGCCACGTTCAAACCTTTATAACTTTTTAACCATAACTTTGACAAATTTATGGTTTTGGGAATCAACTTTTACAAATTATTACAAAATCTTGATATAGTTTTTTTAAAAAAAAACGTCATGGCCGCGCGGTCGAAACGGACACCCGATATTTTGTTCGCACCGTTTGTATCTAAGACGTATGCATTTATGCAAATGACTAACGATCATTCAACGTTGGACTTGCGAGCGTAGAGGCACGCATTCTGGAAATAATTTCCGCTGAATTTTAATTAGAAAACAATCCCCAAAAGGTATGAATTGTTTTTATTTAAAGTGAAATATATTTTTTTCGTAACTATGTGGGTATAAAAACAAGGGTTTTGAAAAAAATATGTAGGGAGATCTATTAATACAAATGTTTGTTTTTTTCGCAATCCATGTAGTTATTTTTTTTAGTTTTTCGTGTTCGGTGCTCTACTAGTGACAACAGAATAGGTAGAAAAAAGTTGACCGTTTGAGGAAAATTTATTTATTTCACTATGACGTATCATATATTTTTATTTTATTTTGTTAAGTGAGAAAAGTAACAGCTACATTATATTATGTTTACATATACAATATAGGTTTATCTATAGTATTGCGTATTATGCAGGCCACTATTCGCGAGTTAACAGAATTGAAATTATTTAAGAACTCCCATTGATCATTAAAATACAATGCAATGAAATTATTAGATAAATAAAATAAAAATGTTTTTTTTTCTTATTATTACAGATAAGAAATAAATCAGCTAAACAGACTACATTATCACTGATGTAGTAAAAATACACGACATAAACTAGCATATCTGATCTATATCATTCACATTTTTTTTTAAAAGGCAAGTCTAACTGATCTTATTGTTGATAAGTATACAATATTTTGTTCTTATCGTAAATCGATAATTTTACAAATATGTATACAGTATGTTTTTTATAACTTTTGTGTTTATTTAATCATTTTTTTTATTTTTTTTTAAAAAACGTTGCCCCACACAAGGAATTTCTCCTGTATCGTGGGTGCGTTTACAAATATTTAAACTCACATACACAAACAGCCAGACCTGAAACAACTATCTGTAGGCCGTACAAATATTTGTTCCGTGCGGGAATCGAACCCGCGACACGCAGCGCAACAGTCGATCGCTCGACCACTGCGCCAACCGTGCCGTCAAAAAAAAAATGATGTTTACGTTCTTAATTTTTGGTGTAGTAAGAGGTGAACATAAAAATAAGTAAAGCGTAGTTTTTAAATGCCGTCAGTCCCCTATTAATATTAGGAGTATTTGTTAGTAGTTTTCCGGTATCTGTTTTGGATTCGGATTTCCCCATATTGTCCCACTTAAAAGATCACACTGTATACCTACTTAAAACAATATCCTGTCCCAAAACATACAATAAGGTATTAAAAGGGATCACAGGTGGCGCTGTGATGTAAACAAAGTGTTTGCTCGTGCTCTCGTAAATTTTATTTTTAAAAATGTTTAAAGTGCTCAAAAGTCAATAAACTGTGCATAAAAGTGAAAAAAGACACTAAAATCTCTGATAACAGTGTTATCAATGACGTCCGTGGTGCGAAAAGCGACAAAAGTGATTTTTAAAACGTAATCAAATGACTTGCAAAATCTATGCGCGAAACAGTGATAAATACTAATAAACAGTAATCAGAGATGTGTGAAGACTCCAAACCAGTGTAATAAAAGAATTATAAAGTGAACTAGAAGTAAACAAGCGGTTTATCCTGAAACTCAATCACAAAATCATATTGTAACATAATATGGATCCGTTTTTTATTTGGAATTTACTTAAAAAAAACGCCATCTCGTCATTAACTAGCGAACTGACATGTCATCAATCGATACGAAATACAAAGAGTTTAACTGTCACAAGATAATATCCTTCACATACGCCTCAAGTAGCGACATCTATTGACTAAGAAATAGGAATACTAAGTCATCAGAATACAACCGACCTATTTGGACGTGAAAGAAACTGAACCGGTAGCCAGTAGGCCTTTACATTGGACTTAGAAGTAAAGAACTCTGGGTTCGAATCTCGCCATACGAAATTATTTTAGTAAGATCATGAACTTTCTGGAGAACATTACGTTCCGTCGCACGCGCATCCGCTCAGTATCAGAAGACGACAGTAATATTATTGTCTCAAAATGTAACAATTAACAGCATGCCTGACATGTCTGAGGACGATGATGACTCACAACTCAAAACATTGAAAAGCACAATCGAGCGACTCACATCGCAACTAAACAGTGCGCATAATGAAATTGAATCCCAATCACTGGAGAATAGCGAGTTAACCTTTTGAACGCCAAAGCATAAACGCACGCGCGTGCCCTCCACGCCAAGCCACAAAATCACCACAAATACTTACAAACAAAAAAAAGGATTTCAAAAGTATTTTCAACTTATTTCTTGACAAGATATTTAATATTTAAGATATATAGATCACATTTTAAATACATATAAATAAACACAAACAAAAGTAACGATTTAAATAGCTTATTTCGTGTTATATTGCACCACATTTTTTGTCACATATTTGTGTCGTTGGCGTACAGGGCACGCTCTTGCGTGTCACGTATATGTGACTGTGGCGTTCAAAAGGTTAAAGAAACGAAACGATGAACTAGCTAAGAGAAACGAACTCCTCAAAAAAAATAATAGCCCCGCCAAACCAAGATCTACGCCAAAGAAAAATACAAACAGACGTACAAATAGTAAAGAGACCCAAACAGAAAATTTAATTAACTTATATGACAACACAAATGATGAGACTAATACCAGTAAGTTAACACAAAAACTTCACGGGTATCAACGCCAAGCAAGACTGTTATTAAAGATAAACCAAAAATATGTTTATTAAGCGGCGAAACTTCAAATATATTATACACCGCAACAGAGGAAACTAATCTGCGAAACTACGAGATTTGCCACTATCGCAAACCCAAATGTGGACTGAAGCAAATATTTGAGAATATTGACGTATAGGTTCAAAACTTAACAAGTTAGGACTACTGCATTATTTACATCGACTGGACTTCCGAAGAACGCAAAACTACGTAGAACTAGTCATGTTTATTCGAGAAAAATTGATTGAATTATCCCATACTTATATCATTATTTGTCTACCGACTTATAAATTTAAATTTAATAATAACTATTACGTAGAACAACAAAATTATGGCAATACTCTGTACAATAGTAGAATAGAAACTTTTAATAACCTTTTATATATGGATACACAGACATTCAATTACGCATACCTACTGGACTCTAATCTAAATCTTTCCTATAACCACGATATGTATAATCAGCGCACGGGCGCACTGAATAGTAATGGCACGACAGTTGTGGTATCAGACCTACAGGATCTGGTTATGACAATAAGCAACCTAAACAATGAAGATTTTGAGGGGGAGTTTTCCCAGTCTGATGGAATAGAAATATCTACGGACACAAAACCACAAAATAGCCCTAAGTTTTTTCTTTAACAACAACACATCAAAAAACACTACACAAACACATTCATGCAATAATATAAACATTCTATACCAAAACATACAAAGCCTAAAAAATAAACGTTACCTATTAGAAGCAATCGCGAACGAACATAAAATAGAAGCGCTTTGTTTTACGGAAACATGGATTACAGCATTTAAAAAAGACCTACTGAGTTTGGAAGGGTACACTGTAGCCGCCAAATACTGCCGCCCAAACTATGCGGGAGGTGGTGTGTGCATTTTCCTTAAAGACGATGTTGAATTCAAAGAAAGGCAAGATTTAACGGGAATGACAATTGAATTTATATTCGAAACTTGTGCGGTAGAAATTCCTAAATTGAATCTTTTACTAATAGTTGTCTATTGGCCGCAAAAAAATAGGGAAACCGAATTTTTTTATTCATCCTTGGTAAAACTGCTACTTAAAATCAATACAAAGGACAAACATAAACACATAATTATAGGCGGGGATTTCAACGTAAATATCCTTGAGAAAAATCGCAATTCATTTAATCTTCTCAATACTTTGACCGAGTACAACTTTCGACAACTAGTGACGGAACCTACCAGAGTAACAACCTCAAGCACCACATGTATTGACCTAATTTTTACAAACGCTAACGACAAACTCAATCTAGAAGTAGTGGAGCTTGGACTCTCAGATCACAGAGGAATAGCAATCACTATACCTACCCATGATCCAATACTAAATAAGAAACAAATATTAACACTAAAGAGGATCTATAACAAGCAAAACATAGACTCGTTTAAAAAAGAACTAAAAAAACTAGACTGGAGTAAAATAATAAACGAAAACCAAAATATTAATACTAATTATCTGTCATTTAATAACACCTTACAAAACATATTAAACCAGTGTATACCAAAAAAAACCGTAAAGATTAAAAAGAGAACATCTAAATCATGGCTAACGACTGGATTAAGAGTTGCATGCAAGCATAAAAGACAATTAAAAGCATTAATGACTACAACTAATAACAATATATTGGAAAAGTATTATAAGCGTTACGAAAAATTACTTAAGAGAACAGTAGCCCACTCTAAAAAACTAAACTACATAAGAATAATGAGTAAATCTGAAAATAAAACTAAAACAATGTGGCAAATAATAAAAGAACGTACAAATAAGAAAAACATTAAGCCAATAAATAACATAAAATTGCGTGTACAAAATACTGTAACAGAAAACCCGACTACCATTGCCAACGCCTTTAATGATTATTTTGTATCAGTGGGAAAAACGGAGACCGCAAACGGGAACGTTCGCCCCACTGGCCGTCCTACCTCCTCCCAAAGCCAAAACTCCATTTACTTAAGACCTGTTGACCCAAATGAAATCATGTTCATTATAAAAAGATTTAAAAACAAGCACAGCTATGGCCATGACGAGCTACCGCCTACACTTATAAAAGCATGCGCCGAAGAATTAACGTTACCGCAAACTTATTTAATAAATCAGTCTTTTGATGAAGTATCAGTACCTGACTTGCTGAAAGTATCGATAGTGAAACCAATTTACAAAAAGGGAGACGACTGACACTAGTAACTATCGGCCGACGATAGCATTGCTGCCAACCTTCTCAAAAATATTGGAGACTGCGATGTCAAAACGACTTTATTGTTTTTGCGAAAGATATAAAATATTCAACGATAGCCAGAATGGGTTCAGGAAAAATAGATCCACTACATTAGCAATATTTAAGTATATCCAGGAAGCTTTAAATATAATCAATAACAAAAATTACGCAGTAGGGATTTTACTGGATATGAGCAAAGCCTACGACAGAGTTTCATACAAAATTTTACTTCACAAATTATATGCAATAGGTGTTAGAGGTACAGCACACAAGTGGTTCTGCTCGTACCTAGAAAATAGGGAACAATTTGTAGAGGTAGAACATTGCGACCCACACACTGGCCAAATAACACGCGTAAGATCTAATAAAGCAAAAACAATAATGTCAATACCACAAGGCAGCGTTTTGGGATGTTTATTATTTCTAATTTATATTAATGACCTCCCTAAAGAAATTGACGCTCAAAGTATTTTATTTGCTGACGATATTTCTATCATTTTTCCATATACGAATACAGAAAACCTAAACTTAAGTCTAGACGATAAGCTCTCCAAAATAATAGCATGGTTAAAAGATCATAACTTAGAATTAAATTTTGACAAAACAAAGCTAATGCAATATAGACCATACCAAAAACGCAAATTGGATATAAATTACACATACAATAACATAAAACTGCAATGCATAAACGAGTTTAAACTTTTAGGTTTGACTATAGATACCAATATAAACTGGAAAGCCCATATAGATTCATTGGCAAACAAACTAGCCAGCTTTATATATGCCTTGAAGGAGCTTAAAAGAGCTACCGATCTTAAAACTGCTCTAAGAGCTTACTATGCCTATGCATACTCCTGGCAAAATTATGGAATCGTGGTGTGGGGAAAAGGTGTTGACAAAGACAGACTTTTTATTCTCCAAAAGAAATGTATACGAATTCTTGCCAATATAGATAACACAGAAAGCTGTAAGTCATTCTTTGTAAAATACAAAGTCCTTACATTAACAGACTGGTATCTACATTTTAGAAGTTAGCAAATTTGTAAAAAAGCACAGGTCACTATTCCCACTCACTAAGGACCTTCGCCCACAACATCGCAGTGTTAGACGCCAAAACAAAAATGAATTACCCTTACCAAGCTCAAAATTAGCTATGTTCCATTCAGGACCTTTAGCCATGTGCGTGAAAATATATAATAAGATTCCAAATTCAATTAAGGACATAGAGTACGAAAATAAATTTAAAAACAGTCTCCAAAAATACCTTATATTAAAATCGTATTACACGTTAAAGGAATTCTTTGACGATAAGTAAATTTTGACATTGAAATTCATACCTGTACACAATACACACAGCACCTACAATTTTGACTGACTACCTATTTATGTTATTTTATGACTATTATTGTTATAGCTATCTTTCTAATTTATCATTTTATCTTAATTTAATTTATGAATGGAAATGATGACTAATTAATTGTTCTTACCCTATCTTATATTATATTATGACAGTCACTTATTTAAACAACAATTGATTTATGTTTTTCAAGCACAGTGGTTTGTTTATTATTGTGACACTGTAGCACTCTAGTTATTTATATTGCTGTGCCCTAGCAGGGTTCATGTATGAAACCTTTTTAATTGTACTTGAAACAACTTGTAAACTACATGAATGCAATAAATGATGACTATGACTATGACTAAAAAAATGTGTCACCAAATTATTTAGGTAGTAGCTAATTTCTGGGCTGTGTTTAATAACTCGTTGGGTAGAAATAATAGTGGACTGTATAATAGGTATAGGCTGATGTATTGCCGATTAAATTTACAATATTGAACTGTCCCGGACAAACAAAAAATAATTTAGAAGGCGTTTGAGAGGGTCATCCGTCGCGGTGGTGTCCGAGGAAGCGAGTGTCCGCAGGCCGGCCGGCCAGTGTTGCCAACTGCTAGCTTTACCCAGTTGCTAGACAATTATTAAAATGTTGCTAGATTGCCAGTTTTTTTTACCCCAAAAAGTTGCTAGAAGTAGCTAAATGTTACATACATACACACAGTAGGTGAGTGGGTTACAATAAAATGTCAATTTCTGACAAAAATCTTTTTTATTTTCATTTATTCCAACAAGAGAGTTAAAAATGTTTGTGTACGTTCTTGAATAAAAAAATACATTTTAAATGAATCAATTAAAGAGGAAGATATCGATGGCTGTGGTTCAGTATGTGTCGTTGATTTAGAATATTTTTCAGCAGTGCTCATTTTATGCAGTACATCTTTAGGCAAAACACAGTTATAGCAGCATTTACCAGTTTTCCTGAGGCAGTCACTAATGCAGAGGATTGAGTTCAGAGTTATCAAACTCATTTGGTTTCTTTGCTTATTTTTAACTAAATTCATTTGAGAGAATAACCTCTCTACCTCTGCAATAAAATGCGGCAGTGAAATGCAAGTTAAAGCAAGAGTACTTGGGTGAATTTCCCAAATGACTTATTTTTTTGTCTTCGGTGAAATTAGTATTTGAAAAAAGGAATATCGTACTGAATTATATTTTTTAGTATTTAATAGGTAGTTATTGGGTTGTGGCAAAAATATAATTTGCCTAGGACTATTAACAAAGGTTGAAATAAATTCATAAACCTCAATTTTTTTCAAATCGGTGCTGTCCCTCTACTTTTTTTACAAACAAAAAAGCTTATACACTAATAGAAATAAGTAAATTAAGTATATAACTTATTCTATTTTATAGAATATTAGTTTTGTTGTTAATATGTAGCATATTTTATTACATAATTAACGATTATTATTACTGAGAGGCACCAACGTACCTGTCCTGCAAAATGTTCTCATATCGCTGGACAAAAGTAATTTCAACCTAACTTTACATCGACGATTCCGATAGCGTCCCCACCCCAATTTTATTTTCCTCGTTAGTGTGTGCTAGTGCGCAGTCAGGACGGATTTGTGTCAAATCGCTGCATATTCTCGCCAATAACATAAGTACGCCATTTCAGTTGCTCTCGGACAATTATTTTATATTTTCGGTGGTTGCATTTTTCTAGTGTAATGAGTAGTTTTATTTCTGATGTTTGGTTCTAACAGAGGTATTAAGTGAATTAGCTTCATTGACTGTTATTGAATTTTTCCTAGATATTATGCATTTTTTCTAATTTTCGAAAAAGTGTGTTATTTCTCACGTCGCTGTTCTCATATCGCTGTAATCGGTGGTCTTTATTACCACCGATGTGATAATTTACACCGAAAAAATCAATCGGTGTCTTATATCTCATATCGGTGTTTTGATTCATGATCAACGCACAGTTTTGTCACATCGGTGGATTACTTTATCATATCGGTAGATCATTTTATCATCTCGGTGATTCGTTTTATCATATCGGTAGATCCCGTGTCATTTGGTTAAGTAAAGTATAATACTATTACAAAGACAATGATAATAAAAATATATATTTTTTTTAAATTCATAATACCTATAGTAAATATAATAAAAAAGAAAGTAAATATAATAAAATAGGTACATAATTTAAAAAAATATATTTCAACTGAATTTCTAAGAACTCAGTTCTCTTTGGATGTGATCTACTTATGCACCTCAGTTCAGGTCGTCAGTTCTAAGTCACCCTTGTAAAAATATATAGGTACCTACTAACTATTTCCTAATTGATGTTCAAAGGTGGATAGATTATCATATCGCTGGATATGTACATCATTTCGGTGGATAAACTTATCATACCGGTGTACAGAAAAAATAATCGGTGCCGGTTTGTCATATCGGTGCAAACCAGAATTCAAACTGAATTTTCTCCTTAGTCTTAAATGATACGTTGATGATATTAAATTTGGGGATATTTGATATCTTGAAGTTTACATTAAACCTGAAAAATATACAAAAAAAATATAAATGAAAAAGTTCACCGATATGATAAAAAAAATGGCATTTGTTGAAATTCACCCACTTATATCTTGGTATACTCGTATGTTGTCACCGGAAGAATTTACCATACCATCTATGACCATAGATTCGCGTATTTTTTTTTTCTTTTGAGACTCTGTATCCTACTTTACGAATCTCGATAGCCTCAAGTCTCATGATGAAATGAAAAGTAGCTAAAAAAAGTAGCTAAAAAGTTTAGCTACAAGTTTCATTAAATTGTAGTTGTCTGTCACCAAATAATAGCTAGATCTAGCTATAAAGTTGCTAAGTTGGCATCACTGCGGCCGGCGCCGCCCGCAGCTCCCCTCGCTCGCCGATGACGTTGACGATGACGCGTAGGTCGGTCACGTCGCTTGCGCGTGTCGCTGCTCGTGCCGACTGCGTATTTGTTGAGTGCGATTCCCAACAGCTGACTCTATACATTCAGGTTTACATACAGATAGTACTTTGTTTGTTTGTTGCAAGTGACTTTTGTTGCCATCGCGGCAAAAACCTGGATGGAAAGAGAGGCTTATACCCAGTAGTGGGTGAAGTAGTCTGTGTATGGTGGTGATGGTGATAAAGCGTAAACAGAATTAAATCACAAGCGGATGGGTAGCATTACCTATAGCATATAATTTTGACTTAATTTTAATGCGTTCATGTGGTACAATTTAAAAGCACGCAGCTTTGTACTTTTGTTTGTGTTCTTTTGAACCTCTACCTACACATACTCATGAGAAAAACGCTTAAACTACATAAAATTATTATAATATTTTATTTATTTACTTGTAGATCATACATCGCTGCAAGGAAGCACCTATGGTAAGATGGACGTACCTCCATCTTCATCAAAACACACCACAGCAGTAGTTCCTGAATTAAATGAAAAACAGACAGCTAACGGTAAAGTTCAGAAGAAGTTTGTTCTTCCTCCGGAATACAATGAATATGATACGCGATGGACACTAAAGTATCGTGAACCTGCTCCGGGACTTGTCGAACTAATGCCTCAATCAGGTGTGTATGTTAATGCTGATAAACTCGCTGAATGCGAGAAATGGTCGAATGATTGCAAAGCATTCGCTCGATTGTTGCTAACCGAAATCTTTACTACAAGTGCTTTGAGTACATGTTCGTGGACTATTGAAACAACGAAGGCTTCTGACTTCCACGGTAGACAAGCAAGGCCTGGACTAGACGAACACGCAAAAAATATATTGTTGATGTATGTTAAACAGTTCGGAGTTTTCCAAAATTGGAACATAACAGACTACCAATGTTGTCTGAACAGTATGCGCCAAATAATGCTAGAGATGAGACTTGATAGACAGAAGGAAGAAAATTATTGTAATGAACTTATGGAAAACTTTTCTCTTTCACATTTCCGACAACTAATGCTGGAGATGATTCGCGGTCTACAGAAAGAGGAAGAAGATTTTCGCGACAAACTTCTAGGAGAAGATTCTCAGACACGCAAGTGGTTTTTTCCTCCTGAATACTATGACAATGACTCGCGATGGACACTTAAGTATCATGAACCTGCTCCGGGACTTGTTGAACTAATGCCCCGATCGGGTGTGTATGTTAATGCTGACAAACTCGCCTTAAGCGTGTTAATGTCCAAAGATTGTGTGACGTTGACTCGAAAGTTACTTGACGAAATATTTACCACATATGCATTACAGACGTGTTCATGGTCCTATCGCACAGCCGAAGACTCTGATTTAGGTGTAACAAATGTGAGACCTGTATTAAATGAAAACGCAATGACAACATTGCTTAATTATGTGGCAGAGTTTGAATTGGAGAACAACTGGATAATTAAAACAGATAACAAAAATGCTCAAAACATTCTGCAACAAAAACTAAAAGTGTTGAAACCTTTTGAGAATAAAGAACATAACAGTAGTTCACTAACAAAATTAGAAGAGGAAATGGAGCTGAAGGAATCTAATGCTATAACAGTCGAAAGCACATCTTATTCAAAAGACATGGCAACAGAATTTCCAAAATTAAACCAGGATCATACAGAACAGGATGATAAACAAAATGATGAACGCAAGTTTGTTGTTTTCCCGGAATACGATGAAAATGACTCTAGATGGACACTAAAGTATCGTGAACCTGCTCCGGGACTTGTTGAGCTAATCGAACATTCTGGTGTGTATGTTAATGCTGAAAAACTCGCTGAATGCAAGACACAGTCAAAAAATTGCCACAAATTGTCTCAAATGTTACTTATCGAAGTGTTTACTTTAAATGCATTATGTACATGTGCGTTACCTGCTGCATTATGCAAAGCAGTCGGGTCCATCGTGGAGCATGATATACCTGAATTAGATTTACATGCAACAAAAACATTGCTGAATTTTATTGCAGATTTTGCACGAGAGAAGGATTGGAACGTTGATGATTACTGCTGTATTCTAAGAGAAATTCAGAGAAACAATGTAATAATGAGATGGCTCGAAGCGAAGAATGAACACGATCGTAAACGCAAGATTATTCTTCCTCCGGAATACGATGAACATGACTCGCGATGGACACTAAAGTATCGAGAACCTGCTCCGGGACTTGTTGAGCTAATTGAACATTCTGGTGTGTATGTTAATGCTGAAAAACTCGCTGAATGCAAGACACAGTTGAAAGATTGCCACAAATTGTCCCAAATGTTACTTGTCGAAGTTTTTACTGCAAATGCATTGAGTACATGTGCGTTGCCTGCTGCACTATGCAAAGCTTTCGGGTCCATCGTGGAGCATGATATACCTGAATTAGATTTACATGCAACAAAAACATTGCTGAAGTTTATTGCAGAGTATGCACTAGAGAAGGATTGGAAAGTTAATGATTACGGCTGTATTCTAAGAGAAATTCATAGAAACAATATAATGATAAGGTGTTTCGAAGCGAAGAAGGAACACGATCGTAAACGCAATATTTTTCTTCCTCCGGAATACAATGAATATGATACGCGATGGACACTAAAGTATCGAGAACCTGCTCCGGGACTTGTTGAGCTAATCGAACATTCTGGTGTGTATGTTAATGCTGAAAAACTCGCTGAATGCAAGACACAGTCGAAAAATTGCCACAAATTGTCTCAAATGTTACTTATCGAAGTGTTTACTTTAAATGCATTATGTACATGTGCGTTACCTGCTGCATTATGCAAAGCAGTCGGGTCCATCGTGGAGCATGATATACCTGAATTAGATTTACATGCAACAAAAACATTGCTGAAGTTTATTGCAGAGTATGCACTAGAGAAGGATTGGAAAGTTAATGATTACGGCTGTATTCTAAGAGAAATTCAGAGAAACAATGTAATGATGAGATGGCTCGAAGCGAAGAATGAACACGATCGTAAACGCAAGATTATTCTTCCTCCGGAATACGATGAACATGACTCGCGATGGACACTAAAGTATCGAGAACCTGCTCCGGGAATTGTTGAGCTAATTGAACATTCTGGTGTGTATGTTAATGCTGAAAAACTCGCTGAATGCAAGACACAGTTGAAAGATTGCCACAAATTGTCCCAAATGTTACTTGTCGAAGTTTTTACTGCAAATGCATTGAGTACATGTGCGTTGCCTGCTGCACTATGCAAAGCTTTCGGGTCCATCGTGGAGCATGATATACCTGAATTAGATTTACATGCAACAAAAACATTGCTGAAGTTTATTGCAGAGTATGCACTAGAGAAGGATTGGAAAGTTAATGATTACGGCTGTATTCTAAGAGAAATTCATAGAAACAATATAATGATAAGGTGTTTCGAAGCGAAGAAGGAACACGATCGTAAACGCAATATTTTTCTTCCTCCGGAATACAATGTACATGACTCGCGATGGACACTTAAGTATCGTGTATATGCTGTAGGACTTGTAGAACTAATTGAAGATTCCAGTGTGTATGTTAATGCTGTAAAGCTCAATGAATGCAAAGCAAAGTCTAGAGATTGTGTTACATTAGCTCGAAGGTTAGTAAATGAATTATTTACTTCGGGTGCATTGAGTGCATGTTCAGTGACAGATGCTGATGCTGCCAGCGATCTTGACAGTGACATTACAAATCTAAGACCTAGATTAGATGAACATGCAATGAAAATATTGCTGAAGTTTGTAACAGACTATGGACTTGAGAAGAATTGGAAGACAACGGATCACCAATGTATTCAAAACTGTATCCGACAGAAAGTAGAAGTGATGAGATATGTGAAATGGGCTGAAGAAAACGATAAACAAATTCGTAATGATTATTTTTTTGAGAAAACCCTACATTCCAGATGGACCATGAGAGACTCCATATGGACACTAGTGCATCGTTTTCCTTTCCTTAGGGAAGTTGAACTAATGGAACGTTCTGGTGTGTATGTTGATGCTTACAATCTCACTGAATGCAAGAAATTGTCGAATGATTGTGTAACATTAGCTCTAAGGTTACTTACCAAAGTGTTCAAAATGAGCGCATTGCGTCAATGTTCTCTTTCCGACAAAAATCGCAGAATTTATGAAACGTCGCCGGCTCTTAACACACATCTACATTTTCAACAGGAGTCATGTGAGTTAGATGCACATGCAGAAATTATATTACTTAACTTCGTTGATGAGTATGGGTTACAGATGAGATGGCCATTATTAGACTTTCGGTTTATTAGAGAAAGTTTGCTGCGAAAAATACAAGAGATACAACGAGAGGCAAGAGCTCACCTCTATTTCCTGAAAACTATAACAGGCAGATGGACACTACAATATCGTGAACCTGGTCCGGGACTTGTTGAGCTAATGGAACATTCCGGTGTGTATGTTAATGCTGACAAACTCGCTAGATGCAAGAATACGGATAGTATTGAAATAATTGTTTCGAAGTTACTGTACGAAGTTTTTATCATGTATGCATTGGGTACATGTACGTTACCGTCTGCTATGTGTAACTATTTCAGTATTCGTGTGGAACCTGAAAGGCCTGAACTAGATCCTGATGCGACAGCAACATTGCTGAAGGTTGTGGAAGAGTGTGGACAGAAGCAGGGTTGGAAAACACTGGACAAGCGCTACGTTATCGCACTTGTTCACTGTAGACTGGAGAAAGAGCGAAGGAGATAAATACGATGAACAATTTATATACTCAATAAATAATTTACCAGTATGTTCTTTCTTTTTCTCGTATATTCAGGTATATTTCGTACAGTAAATGACATAATTGAGTGCTATTATATTGATTTTATAGAATTACTAGCTTTTGCCCCGACTTTGCTCGCGTGAATTTAGTATTTGAAATTACCCAGCTCAGACACGTGGCGACATCTATTATCATACGAACGTTATTTTTGTTTTCCTCGGGAACAGTAGGTACCTTTTTTCCGGATGTAAGGACGTACCTATGTCCGTTTCTGTACACGTATATACTCGTTCATTTCAGGATGATCGGTTCAGTGGTTTAGGCGTGAAGAGGTAACAAACAAACTTACTTTCTCATTTACAATTATTATATTATATACTAGCTGTACCTGCGACTTCGTCCGCGTGGTATTTGATTTTTTCTAAAATAGAAGTAAGTAGCCTTAGTTACTCCTTATTACATCAGCTATCTGCCAGTGAAAGTCCCGTCGAAATCGGTCTAGCCGTTCCAGAGATTAGCCGGAACAAACAGGCAGACAGACAAAGTTTGTAAAACATGTTATTTTGGTATATGTACCGTATAAACATTCATATTATTATAAAAAGCGGTTATTTTAATTTTACAAACAGACACTTCTTTATTTATTTGTCTATACAATGAAACCATGAAACCATGGATTAAGATATCACTTAAGCAATACCCTATAGAACGTGTTCACAAGGTATTAGCAATGCCATATGCTCGAATAGGTTCCATAACCACCAAGTACTCAGTAACCACTGCTGAGGCCCGGCCTCCTCCGTGAGGAAGTGGGCTGTAATCCAGTGCATCCAGAATGAGGTGCTGACTACCTTTTTTTTTTACGGATGGGAAATCCTCAAATGATTTCTCCCGCTCTGGGCAGAGCGGGAGGGAGTGTCAGACATGTACTGACTAAAACCCATCCATGTTCCTTCTTAGCCCTTTGTGTTCCAGAACAACCCACAGCCCTGGCAGGCATCGGCCCTCTCGGACCCCTTCCGATTTGCTGACCTCATGTCTTAACGGTTCTGGACGGGTAGGTAAGGAGATTTCGAAATCGTATAAATAGAATCAAATGGTATTTATTTATTAATTCAGTGGTTTCAGTAAGTACATTAGCGCCACTGGCAATGGCTAAAAGCATATTTTGCAAAAAAAGAAAACCTACTTCCTATGTTTCAGTAACTTTTTTGTCACCAACTTCCAGTTTTTTTTTTTTTGGAAAATTTCTTAAGTACGTTATTTTTCTTGCTAAACTGTTTTTTTTTTATTTGAAAACTGTTTTTTTTGTTGTGGAGAGGGAATTACATTCTAAAACATTTGGGATATCACGGAAAAACCAGCTAGCAAAAACTGTAATCAAAACAAATAAATAAGTATCTACATTAATGACGCGACGTAGCTTATCGGGTAGATAGTTAATACCAATAAAATTGATTACAATTTGTTTTGTTTTTGAAAATTACGATGTATCATCTCGCCTGTAATCTACGAGAGGTAAGGCAGAGGCGTACCTAATCGTACACTCAGCACATTTCTCCAGCTATGTTTATCATCATCATCATCATCATAAACCTATAATGTTCCCATTGTTGGGACACAGGCCTCATGTCTATGAAAGGGAGTGAGCTGTAATCCACCACGCGGCCCAGTGCGGGTTGGTAGATGTCACATATCTTCGAATTTTTAGTTCTAGGACACGCCGGTTTCCTCACGATGTTTTCCTTCACCGTTTTTGAGGGCAGCAGTGATGAAATAAATTACACAAAGTAATGCGCCTGCCAGGATCCAAACCCACGGCTTACTGCTGGTAAGTTGGGGCTGCCACCACTGGGCCACCGCTGCTCTCGTCTCTTATGTTTAAGTCCCATCTAATTAGGACCGGGCTTATTGCCACCAAATAGGCACAAGTCTAGACTGCAGGCTGTTACGGAGATTTCTAAAGGATGCAACGCACTTTACTCAACCTGATCGAGATGAGGACATCAAGCTTAGTTGCGCTTGCTAGACTAGACTCTCAGTATTTGTTTATTACAGCAATGAAACAATGTCAATGAGTCTTTATCATTGCTGTGTAAGCATGCAATTCAGAGCAGGCGAATATATGTATAATATATAACTATTGCAAGTAGTTATCTCACTCAGATCTAGCCTGTCCGTTTGCTGCCCTCCCCCAGCGACACCCTAAGTAAACAGAGGCCTGTACCCCGCAGGGGGTGCCCTTAGTGTGTTGCCACTTAATTTGTAAGTTTTTGCCCTCGCTGGAGGCCTTAAATTCAAGGTATCTACAGTATAGTCCGGTTAAGCCCAAGCCAGCTTCAGAGCCTAAACAGCGAGAAACAATTAAAAAAAAATCGGCCAAGTGCGAGTCGGACTCGCGCACGAAGGGTTCCGTACCAATATTTATAAAAACCACCATATATGATCTGCAAATGAGACTCGTTTTTTGTACAAATGACGCTTAGCGCCATCTATCGATATCTCTATGTAGTTTTTCAAAATTTTCGAGTCAAATGCAATTGGTCGACTATTACTCGTATACTTGTAAAGCCCACTTATGTGTGATACTTTTCCTTACTATATTGGTACTACTGCCGTGAGATTTGAATATCTAACTACAACCGTTTAGTTGGTGAAGGGGGGAGACACTTGACTCTAACGACAATTGGTACTTTAAAGCTTGATAAGTCACGAACGATTTATTTAATCAAAAAACGGTCTTCCCAAACCCCTAATATTTTTGAAAGACCTATCCAACGATATCCCACAGCATGAGAAGGACGAAAAAAATAATATTATCCCAACCTTACATGTAGGGGAGTACTCTAAATAATGATTTTTTTCACAATTTTATTTTACTACTTTTTCGGCGTCATTAACGTGTAAATTAATGCCGAATTATAACTTTATAATACCAATAGTTTTTGAGCTAAACCGCGGACAGACAGACGGACATACCGAAACTATAAGGGTTCCTTGTTGACTACGGAACCCTAAAAAAAGCCATTCTTGACTACGATTCTATTCCTTTAGGAATTGATTTCTAAACTACCTGTTTATAAATAGGCTGTGAATTAGGTCTTCCTCTGCTCTTACACCTATCCAAATTCATGTTTAAACTTTCCTCACGAAACTTTCCTCATTACTCCTCGTTACCAACAACTAGCAAACACCAAGCCAACTTTTCAGTCACCAGCGTAACTTTCAGACTTCCTCGTATGTACTCGTTTATACATATCTGTACTAATATTATAAAGCTAAAGAGTTTGTTTGAACGCGCTAATCTCAGAAACTACTGGTTCGAATAGAAACATTATGTTAGTGTTGGATAGCCCATTTTTCGAAGAAGGCAATAGGCGATATTACATCACGCTACGACTAACAGGAGCGGAGCATCAATGAATTTTTTTGCAAAAGCGGTGAAAATTTATCCTGCTCTTTCTCTCTTTTGTGACGCGAAGTTGCGCAGGCCAGCTAGTTATTTAATAAGCGTAATAATTTAAGCAGTTGAGACAATAAGCATAGTCTAGAAGTCTTCCACTTCGTTTTGTATTGCTACAGCGACTTCCAACAGGATGGACAGTAACTCTCAATAGCTGGCAAACCATTATTTTTTGAATTTTCAAAGAAATTATTGAACAAATAATGGAAATGAGTTTTATTTCTGTTACTGAACCACCAGAAAAAATGCGAACAGCCCCCCTAGCATGACCGTTCTATCTCTATTCTCTATCCAAGAAACGACAAGAAATCTTTTCTGTACAACTTGACATTTCTTCTGGCCGAGGATGGCGCGCACCGACTCACGTTTCTACGAAGACATAGACAGAAATTCTTTCCATAGCAACGGGTACGTATCACGTGATGTTTATATTCCCTGAATATTATTACTTTTAGTTAACAATAAAAAGTTGCCAATTGCACGAGTTTTTCATTTTTCGTGGGCGGGATGGTGTTGCTGCATCCTGAATCCAGGCCTGGATCTTTTTCGCGAAATTAAACCTAAATATTTTACATAACATTTCAACCTTTTGAACGTAACTCAACGCAAACACGAAACGTATTTCTCGTATTTAGTTTTTAATGAGACTAGTTTGACATTTGTCAGAAGTAATGTTTCTACCCCCAAATATCAAAAGAAGAGAAAATATGGTCGTCATGCTCGACGTTGTAGACTTGTGTCGACTGAAGAAAAGAAACATTTCTTTTCTACATTCTTAATATCGCCATGCTTGGGACGATAGAAATATCTGTCAAATTGTCGATTCTTCCGTAGACATAGCCCGTTTCTACGGCGGTCATGCTAGGCCGGCTGGTAATAAAAGTGACCCTGTATAGGCTCAAGTTGAATCAATTCCATCGGGTGATAAACTAGTTATTTTTAGGGTTCCGTACCCAAAGGGCCAAACGGGACCTTATTACCGAGACTTCGCTGTCCGTCCGTCTGTCATCAGGCTGTATCTCATGAACCGTGATTAGCCAGTTGTAATTTCTACAGATTATGTATTTCTGTTGATGCTATGACAACAAACACCAAAAACAGAATAAAATAAATATTTAAGGGGGCTTCCGTACAAAAAAGTGATTTGTTTTTATAAATAATGATACGGAACTCTTCGCGCGCGAGTCTGACTCGCACTAGGCCGGTTTTTTTTTTTAAAATAGTGTAACCTAATGCTAAATAGGTACACGAGTGAAGTTTTTTGGATTGGTCTCGGTCACGCAAATGTTGAGCCAGTGTGTAATGACCTAATTGTCGTATGTATATCTTCGCTATGATCTTACGTAGTGTGTGCGTGTTGTTAGGCCTATACAGAATAGTTTAAATCGGAACCAAGTGCTTGAACCGTTTAGTATAGGGTTATTGACCCTATTCTACATGTTAACCTCAACTCTAAAGCTTAAAAGCTTAAAACTTTATAATGATGATTAAAACCCCGTTTTCTGTCTCTGTCTAAATAAATAAATAAACCGAACAAAAGTTGACAAGAATTTGAACGCTTTTTAACTAACCTAAGGCTGCTTTTCCATCAGAGATGTGCTATGCTACGTTGCTATGAATGCGTTTGATATGCACCAATCATATTTATTGTTGCACATAGCTTAGCACTGGTGGAAACGGATTCAACTAAGATATGTTTTTTATATGGAAGGATGCGTGCTATGGATGCCTGCTATGGGTCGCTTCCCTACTATCGATACATCGCATAGCTCGAGCTGCGCATCTTACTCGCACTGTTACCTCGCGGCGGCGCATGTTTAAAGCGCATCCTACTAGCCCGCTACATAGCTTAGCGTCAGTGGAAACGGTCACATAGTTTCGTAGCTTAGCTTTCACATCCTCGCAGCATAGCTGCATAGCACATCTCTGGTGGAAAAGCACCCTAAGACATAAGTGCTATGTTTAAGGTCAATTCAAAAAGTACTTATAAAAATGGTTAACTGCTAGCTGTGAACCAAGATTTTGCAGTAAAATACTTTACGTTTTATAGCAGCAGAATTAACAAGCTCAGTTGCAAAATGATGACAAACCAAATGCAACGAGAGTGATTAGTGGGATTTCATAGGAATAAAACAGTTACCGTTTTAAGGGTGTGAAGAACAGTGCGAAGTTCTATAGCCCTCCAAGAAAAGGGAGGATCCTTCGAGATGATGTTGTTGCTGGTGTGCTATACAGTATGTTAGTTTAAACGAGGGACATATTCAAACCCATAATAGTACATGCTAACATGATACTAATAAATATATAAACAAAAAAAAACACTGATAAATAACAGACAGAACCATACCAAAATTTTCGCAAATGTCACGCAACGTGTATACACCCTTGCGCTAGCGATTTTACTATCGCAGAACATGTGAGCGGGTCAATGACTCTTAGGTATAATCCATTTTCCCTTCATACTTTAAACTTACCTGGCCTAGGACAGTCCAAAATATCTAGGCACTAAACAAAACATTAAAAATTCTTCTATATACGTTATAGGTTTTTTAAATATTTGGGACGAGAATCGAATACTGAATACCCTCCCTCAATATGTCCCTCGTTTAACCTAACATACTGTATAACGGTGTTGCTTTTTTCTATTTATTTATTTAAAGTTCATGTACAATAGTGGTACATAGGCGAACTTAATGCCATAAGGCATTCTCTACCAGTCAACCTTTGGGTAAAATACGAAAACTTTGTGATAGGGTACAAAAAAATATTTACAAATAACTACTAGTTTACGAAAATACATACACATACATAGACACTTATACACATTATACAAATAAATATACTAATATATGTTATACCAAAATAAAAACGAGAAACCCAATAATAATTACTATGACTAGACTTTAATGAAAAGCTATTTAGTCTGACTTAAAAAGTGGTTGCGAACTTTCTTTTTAAAAGTGAATTTACTTTCGGCTTTTTTAATGCTAATTCTATTAGGTTCAAGGTACTCAGGTGTAAGGTACTCCTCGATTTAGGAGTTCATTTGCGTCATAGATGGCGCTGTCGTACTTTTTGTAGTATACCGCTACATCGTAGCTGCCGATTGTTTATAAATTGTATGATTATAGAGTAAGGCGTTCGTAACAATCTGAGGCTATTAATAGTTATTAAACGAACTCGAGGGTTATAGCTCCGGGCAAGAATGCACATTTTGTTGCTTTGGCCGTTTTAAGGGGCGCACATTTTTAAACGGTACCTATATATTAAGAATAAACTCTATCTTTAGCAGTAGATTACTGTGCCATAGTACTGTTACTTTGTTACAAAGAACTGTTTCTTTGGTATTTCCGTAGTTTTAAAAGATGCTGCACTGGTGCTA
The DNA here is from genome assembly GCA_963082945.1 of Cerastis leucographa. Lineage (NCBI taxonomy): Eukaryota > Metazoa > Arthropoda > Insecta > Lepidoptera > Noctuidae > Cerastis > Cerastis leucographa. Next base: position 1,306,609 of record OY720365.1, read on the forward strand.
CGTAATTAGCTGCTCTCATTTTGGTCGGTAATTTATTTCCACCGACCAAAAAATTAAAATATCTAAAAACTCCCGACACCTTTAAAAACCAAAAATAAATTAATCCAAGTGTCGTAGCGTCGGGGGTCCGCTTTTTTGTGCTTGTGCTAAGCTGTCTTAAGTACTTAGCGGTCCCCCGATGTCGCCGATAATGGTCTAGAATCTAGACCACTGCAAATTGTGTGGGTTATAAAAAAATCATCTGATCTACACCATTTTGATTTAAAACACACAGAAGTTAAATATGTGATGTGTAGTGGTGGTACTTTTATACAAGCCTAAAAGCTTGGCTTGCCCTTATGATCAACTCTTCATGATTTTAGGGTTTCTGAACAGTCTTCTTGCCTTATGAGATTGCTGCACTGTCAGCCCCTAGGTACGCCACTGGTGATGTGATATGCCATACACTCTGCACAAGTTTGTATTGGTGATAGGAATGCTTTCTACGTTTCTAACACAAAAACTTCCAATGCACTTTATTTTTATTTTTCAGGAACGCTAATTTTTCTACCTCACTTAACTTTCCACCACCTTATCCTTATCGATTATTTATTTAAATTCTCCACTAAACGGTTACTTCCTTGACATATTCGAAGATGCCTCCCTGCCATGCCGTGCCGAGCCGTTCACTTGCTCTTGAGCGCTGAGACCGTCAGAAAGGGAAGGCGTTTTAGCCTTTGTTCGTGCACCCGAGCAAGGACAAGCCGTGTCAACGAATTATCGTTTTTAGCCATTAAACTAGCTATTGCGAATGGCTTCGTCTGTGTGGAATTCGGAAATTATCAAATTCAAATGATTTTCTTTCACTTGAACTTACATTGGCGCTGAAACGTCAGAAGACAGCTGCACGGTTTAGACTGGTCGTTTCCAATCTAGAAAAACAGGCAAGAAACTCCACGGTTGCTTTTTTTAATGTCCTTTCTGTCTTGCCATATCCCACGGGAACATACTACCCAAGTAAATATTTAAGTACATGATGTGCTAATGTTTATATCACCGGTCCCTTCGAACGTAGACAATTTTTGGATACGGTCGAATGGCCCGTGGTCCATTTGTTTTGGGCCGTTCAGACTAAATACCCGTGTGTAGTGATACAGTTTAACTTTGTTAGTCAAAGTGGCGGTTAAGGCTAAGCTGCTTATCTACAAGTATTATTATAAAGTAAAGAAAGGCTTCTAAAAGAGACGAACCGTAATTTTTAATACTGATGTCTCAACTTTTTCTATTAAAAAACCTATTCTATTCTGTTGTAACATCCACATTAGTTCATTATCACAACAATTCAAATTAGACACACAGACATCATCCATCAAACAATTGCAGTAACTGTCACTGTCAAAGTGACAGATGTCAGTCATAACAGACAATCATCCATGTTGCGGCAGCGTGGTCAATGTCAGTCAGTGTCTCAATGGCCACAGGGTAATGGGTCAAGGTGACTGTTTCAGTATGTCCACGGATTAACTGTTTTGTGTGTGGTTAGGTTGTGGGGAAATTACGAAATGAAGGTATGATTTAAGACTGACTTATTATTATAAATCAAGATTAACAGTATTTTTTGTTTGTATTGCTGGAGTTGGTTGTTATTAAATACTAGCTGACCAGCTAACTTCGTCTGCGTAAGCAACGAAAACTCTCAAAAGGAATATTTTTCCCCGTTTTTGCAACATTTTTATGATACGTTCATATTGCTCGTAGCGTGATGTTATATTTTTTAACAAACAAACTTTTCAGCTTTATTTTATAAAGTATAGACTAGCACCCGAAGTGATAGATTTTTCAAAGAATCGACTGAGCATTTGCTTCTTCAGTACAGACGCCAGCAGCAGGTCAAGCTACCCGAAACTGTTAGATTTTCCCAATCCCCCTTCAACCCAATTCTTTAAGTATAAAGTTGAAAATCTATTAAAGAAAGGGGATAGAACCGATCTGGCATATCGTCCCGCCGCCATTTTTTTTTTTCCGAAATGCCGGCCTATAATGCTAGTGGTATGTATGGGTAGAGGACACACAGACAAACAAAAAATGACACGGTACCCCATAGTGTCACGTTACCGAGATTAAGAAGGTTAAGTTATGAGTACAACGACAATCATTTAAATAAAGGGTGTAAAACACCTCTTAACGAAGCCGAAAGGTACTGGTTCTCCCTGTCATTGCGATCATTTTTTTGTTCTACACCATACCTGGGAACCTTCTAGTTACGGAGATATTAGGGGTCAAAGTTCCAACTTTTTGACAAGTATTTTTTTAAATATAAGATTTTATAGTAAAATTTTTACTTTAAGCACCTCCACGACCCCCGTACTATTCAATCCGTCCACCAGCACAATGTTTTGAGTGCGTTACATTGAGTTCTACCACAAAACATGATTTTACACCCCCCAAAAAAAAGTCGTTTCCCAGTAATAATTTTTGCGTGTAAAGTTACTTAGTTTCATGTACAGAATGCTTGGTTGACGGCTTCGTGATGAGGTGATTTACACGGTGTAGACTAGCCAGTACTAACTAGGTTGTGGAGGTCAGATAGGCAGTCGCTCCATGTAAAGTACTGGTATTCAGTTGCATCCGATAAGACTGGAAGCCGACCCGAATAAAGTTGGGAAAAGGCTTCCTCCTTTTAGAGTAGTTAAAAAAAAAACACTGTAAGTGCCTTTAAAATTTGAGGGTTTCCATTAATTTGGGACCTGGGATCCCATCATCAGATCCAGGCTTATTCCTGTCACCAATACTGACTGACATTTTAAAGATAAAATGATGTTCATAGTAAAGTACGTGTAAGTCAAAAACTATTAAATTAAGAATTAATATCCAAACAAAAGTGTATTGAAATAAAGGGAGACTATATTGCACAAAAATATTACTTTTTTACTGTGGGAAACTAAAGAGAACTTCACTAATTTAGTGACATGATAATTTCGTATATCTTATTAATCTAATGTATGTAGGTAGGCCGGAAACTTTTGGACTTACGTCATATGAGCGAGCATTAATAAAAATAGTGCGTGGAGTCCCTCCGCGCGGAAGAAGTGAAACTTCGTAATACTACATGCATGCGTTCGAGTGTCACACATTCACTCTCGTTATTCTATTGAGCTTCTAAATAATATTTTATTGTTTTATTGTTGTACACTTTTTATTACATAAGTTTATCGAGGTTATTCTACTCATGGAAATTAAGCGAAGGCTGGTCACACCGAAGAGTCGAATGCATGACTGTTTGCACGCCATCTTGCGTACCTAGTAGAACTACGTAGTCACAAATCTTGTAATAGCGCCATCTCTTAGTGGGTAATAGAAAATATACCCCCTCCATTAGAACGTTAAACTTGTTGGAAGTCGCATAAGAAGTTTCACTTCAAAATGCTCGCTCATATGAATTTGAAGTCTCCATAGAATACCCATGAGAAATAGGATCGGTTTCAACATTTGCGAAACTGTGCGAAATAAGTTTCGAAATTCAGAACCGTAAGTAATTGCGATGTTGTCTATGCGCAACAATTAAAAACTAGTTCATTAAATACGGCGGCTTTGTGATTCTTGATTGACATTAACGAGATGTGCCCCCAGCTATGTATTGATATATGTACGAAACAACTTCACATACAATTTGGCTTACATGCAAATTATTAAGACATATTATGCCTCGTCGGAATTTCAGTCAAGTAATATTCGTCACAATATGATTTACTGCGTTTAGTAACTGTTTAACGTTTACACACTACATTTTTTAGGTATCACTTAAAGCTAGAACTTATAAACTTATAAACTATAAAGACATAGCAATGAAACAGAGAACCTATGGATCATGGAGCAAGTTACAAACATCAAAGAAATAGTACTGCGAGTACTTCAAGAGGTAGGTTTTTATTTGTTAAACGCACGATGTTATAACATTCATGACAATTATTTCATTTTCGTATTGGTCTGGTGACAGTTTCTTGTTGGCATAAGGAAGTCTCTTGTTCCTTTTGTTCGAACCGACTGATTTTACGGAATTGGTAACAAAGCTTTGAATAGCCTAGATTTGGATTATACAAAAATAAAGAAAATAATATAAAATCAAAAAACACGATCATGAGGGGCGACGTGTAGAGTAAAAAAACACAAAATTTTATCCACATCTCGAAATTCTTATTGATGAGCAGAAAATGTGCAATTTAACATATCGCAGTTCAGTTACGTATGCTCCAATTCTTCAAGCTCGCTTCGCTCACTTTTCCATGATGACATTACTTAATTCGATGTTACTTAATTTTCTGGCAGAATAATTTGCTCGCTCATACAATCTCTTAGTAAAATCCATGATAGCTAAAGCGATACAAATCAGGATGTTATTTTATTTATTTTGCATAAATCATTTGTCTTTTACCATCTTTTTGGGCTTCGCCGCACTTGGGTTCTGAGGGCCCCTATTTTTATTGACACACTGTCCTTTTGGACTAGCTTCGCCATTGTCTTCTAATTATCAATGATACCTACCTCCCAGTCGTACACAGCCAGAAGGCGACGCGGGAGACCTGGCAGGAGTTTGCGGGACGAGCTGGATAGAACCAATGACCAGTGGTCCACATTGGCCCTGGATCGAAGGATTTGGAAATCATGGGGAGATGGCTTTGCCCAGCAGCGGGATAACACAGGCTAACAGAAACATTTACCAGTCGTACAAACAGCGTTATTAAGTAGTTACCCCCCTGGCGTACTCGGCGGGACTGTAGAGGGGTTAGCACATACTAACGCTGTCTGTACCAATCACTGCTCATCAAAATTCCTATAATATGAATCTTTCTCATTACCTACACTAAACTTTGTTTGACAACTAAAAGGTCTTTAGTTCCTTACAAACACAATTAAGATTGCTACCACATTTTGTCGTAATGTAAAAAACTCATAAAACAATCTGACATTCTTCCACCTGACATTAAGACTCGATTCGATGTATCATTCCCAAACGTGGGGTAATCTTATAGTACAGTAAATATCACGGCCCATATTACATTCTGTCGCAACGTTTAATAATATACGCCATAGTGATATTATAGTGTTTTTGGCTATGTTGCTTATGATAGGAAACATTATACTGTCGTTAGATTTTGTAATAGAATCGTGGGAGGTGGGCTTAAGGATTTTTCTAATACAAGTTTATGGTAGTTGGAACTGTTTGCAATTCAAAAGCAATAAATAATAATACTAATAGGTAGACAGACATACAGGTTTCTTTGGAAATCATGGATATTATCGTGAGAGTTATTGGATTTGGGTATTTTTTGAAAAAATTGAATAAAGAAAATAAGTCTGTTTAACCCAAGGAGGCTCCTAATTTACTCACGAAAACAAATAGAAAAAAAAAGTTAGTTACAATAAAACAGCAATGTGTGCCTCACGGCTACACAATAGTTCCTTTAATTAATGACGTACTTAATCGAACTGTTTTCTAAGGATGTTATTGGAATCACGATTGATATTTGACTGTCTAGTGATGTTACCCTAAGCACCCAAGTAAGTATATCGATACATTCGATATATACTCAAGGCGGACCATTCACACAGAGATTTGAGAAACAGTCAAATACTAAAGTAATTATAGTTTTGCAACGATATTAAAACTTTACTACGTTAGTAAATCGTTCCGGTAAATATTAAATGTCGGTATATTATTTGAAGTTATTTCTGGTGAATTAAAATAATTACGACCTAAATTATTTCATTAGTCAGCAAGAATTGATTGAGTTTGGATGAGGAAATATGTGTAGGTAATGTTGATTTGTCGGTTTTGGAGAAATCATTGAATCACTTGCACGAATCAGTGTACTAGCATCAGATTTATTTCATCCAACGGTACACGGCTAATATCACAATAATCTACATTATTGTCGTAATAATTATACGCACTATTCATAAAAGAAACGAATATAAAATAAGTGACACCATTTCACCATTAAATGGCCTGACCCAATTCAAACAAATTGATCTAACCACAACAATTAATGTCATTTCTGAAATATCGACAACATCATTGAGAAAAGAGGTTGCATCACTAACTTTCTAGTCGTGTAATTGACAATAGTGATGTTCGTTTGTAACGACTGTCACGTTATTGTTACACGGAAGATGATAATGATAGGAAAGTGGTACAATTATAGTATGACAAGTATTTGTTTTGTGAGAATAACAATACTTGAGATGAATGCATGTTATTATGTTCCTGTTTTGTACCAATAACAACTACTTATTTGGTTCTAAAAAGTTCATGACAGAACAAAGATTCGTTTGGTATAATAATACAATATACATGGAGTGTGAGAGAGAAAGTGTTGTGGTACTTTTTAGCGGCATTTAGCGATTTTTGATAGAGGAACAAAAATTATGGGTACGCGTCACTGATTAAATGCTCGTGACGTGATGCGCCAGACGCGACGCGTAGTTCCGTGGTTTTGAGAATTCACTTCTGTCAGCAGTCCTTATGACTGCCTACCTGTCCTTGTGACTGCCTCTGATTTGAAAAAATAATGTCATTACACCGTGTATTTCCAATGAGCATTTTAATTAAAGTTTTCGAATGATAATATTATTACTAGTTTTCAGATGGATTTCAAAGAACTAGGTTTGGGAGATAGTTTAATATAACTTTTACGTTCAAAAAGTGGTTAATTTCAGCCAAAGAATAAATGTTTTTTGGTTTCAGTTTTATCATATGTTATTTATGTCCTAGAACCAAAAAAAAATCGAATAAGAAATAAATAAGAAACCGCACTGTGCTGGCGTGGTGTATAATAGCCGATTTTGTCTCAATAAGAAGAGGCCTGTGTCCCAGCAGTGGGAGCGTTATAAGAAGATTATGTTATGACATTTAATTGAAAGTAAATATCATGGCCTAAACCGGTTCTAGTTTCTTGTCTTTCGACTCTTAAGCCCGAAATATATGACTGCAGTATGTCGTCATGTTACAATAAAGATCACTACTCTCTAAGCTTTGACCAAATCAACATTGCTTAACCTTACAGAAAGATCAATTGATCTTCGTTGTACCAAGCCGTTCTAAATTATAACCCCATAGAGTATTAATTGCAAGTTTCATCAAAGTATCGATAACATGATTAATGATGTTGTAACATCACTTTCTGCTGTCGTTATTAGGTGACAATGGTGGTGATCTTATCGACTTACTGTCATGTTATGGAGTCATTATTGGTTATTGATGTTTGCGTATATGTTGCGTTTAGAAATATTATATGTATGATGTAAAAGTGCGGTCATGTTCAATACGTTCATGTCGTCAGTTTCTTGCCGGTTCTTCTCCATAGGAAACGACCAACCCGAACCGTGCATCTTTTGTCGTCGTACTGATTTTGCACTCGTCGTTTTGTATACTCGTAAGTGCCCATGTAGGCCTATATGAAATGAAATATATTGATTTTGGCACACCTTTTACGATAACTACATTACAAGTCGCTCTGACAAGAAAAGTTATCAAAACAATATGCTGAAAGTTAACTTGTTGACTAACCTCCTAAAAATTACAAAACAAACAGAGCCTTCAAAATCACAATCCAATTTGTAATTCACAATCGTCACTATAAGAAGTATTTTATCGAATAAATTGACAATATTGATTTCATTACGATATAGTGAGAATTGGTAATGTAATCGTGATAATTTACAATGGCTTTACTTTGCAGTGACAACTCTAAAGGCGTATCTATATTATCTTTTTGGCAGGTTCTCAATTGAGCTGGAGGTAAGATCCGGTCGGTTGTTGAGCAAATAACAATTTGTTTACTTGCCGGATCTAATTTCTGTTTAATTCAAGCCCCGGATCTAACCAGGGCACCAGCCCCGGCTGCAGTTTCAGAGGGCTCCAAAATCATAGTATTGTATGATTAAAAATAAAAAAAAAACTGCTCCACAAAGCGCCTAGCATAAGGCGTCCTGATTGCTCACCGTCGACTTGTAAGAAAAAGGCGCCACACATGCCCACACAACAAGTGAACTTGTGGACTCACGATGCCGATTTGAGATTTGCCATGTCAACAATTGACGTCCTTTTACTGAAATTGACGTTATTTATATCTTATACGCGGGAGATGAGGGTGTCATTATCAACTTACTGCCTCGGTTCGAAAAAATCGTAGATCTTGGACTGTTAAATTCTTTGTCTATTCAATTTATAGTAAACTAGGATTATTATTGTAACTCGCTGGATATGGCAGATGGACAATTAACGGCTATTACTTTCGATTAGATTTAGCGTAGTCAAAGAAAACTTCTGGATTGGCTAGGCTAGCCATTTTTAAAATGATAGTTTTTGTCAGCGCCTTCGCCCGCTTCGAGTGTATTTTGCAGTAATAAATCCAGGTCTTGGTCTACTTACATGTTATTTGACAAAGCTGTGAAAATGTTTCGGACAGACTATCGGAATGATCATATTAATATGCATAGATTGTATTCGGAATAAAACAAATGTACATTAGATTAGTTATCATATGGGCTGTAGGAATCAGATAGGGAGCCGCTCCAAGTAAAATAATGGTATTTAGCTGCATACGGTTAGACTCGTAGCTGACCACAAAGTTATTGGGAAAAGACAGTATAGGTAGATTGATTGAGTACGGATGCTATTGTTTGAAACAAAATATATGTTCTTAATTGAAACGATACCAGTAAAACGGTCAATGAGCATACTAAATGTCGGCCGGAACTGACAACTGATTGACGTAGATTGCAGGGCATATTTCTATTAACTTTTAAAAGCACGTACTGTCAAGTCATATTCTAGTTTCTATCATGAAGGACATTACATTATTTCATTCTTCCTGTTTCAAGCGTAAGTTTTTTGCTGCTCTTAATGCATATAACCTTATTGTAAGTGCATTATAATGTGAATATTGGCGTGTTTTTGAATGTACACTTTAAAAAATAAACGATATTAAAAGAGCGGCACGATTTTAACATTTATGTGTGCCCGATTAGATTATCAGTCGGAAAAAATTAAGTACGCTTTTCTAGATGTACGCTATCTAAATTAGTACATTGTTATCTTCCTGGGCCAGTAGAAAATAAGGTATAAATCTAATGAATAAGCAATAAGATACTGCTTAAAAATATAGAATGAAATCATATTCAATTTATTTGCATTCTATAGTGATTATAGGGTGTTACAAAAATGCTTAGAGCTAAGTACAATAAAGACCCTGTTAGGGCACAGCAATATACATATTAAAATTAAAATAATATAATTAAATGGTAAGTAACCGATTATAATTAACATTATAGAAATAATAGTGACATTCTTACTTAGTTATTCATGCAATTACACAATAACAACTTCATATATGTCTACACTGTAGTAACATAAGGCAACATGCCAATTTAAAAATATTCTATTTTAAAATTGAGATCAAAAGCATTACAGTTATTTATTTACAATTATTAAGATCAACAGTATTCTATTAATTAAAGTAGAAAAAATCTTGAATAAGTTGTACGAACGCGTTTGGTTAAAATAATAATATGTAACTCGGAAATACGTTTAAAGTTTGAACAATATTTTGAACCACATAACCTTGGAGGGAATCGTGAGTGCTTAACATAACCTCTCTAAAGATTATTCCAACGAGCCTGAAATGGCAGACGAGCTTTAAACGACGAGAACTTTCGATAACTGTTAGCGTTATGTCAAGGAAAACTCCTGTATCAAATATTCACTGCTAAATTATTAGACTTTAATAACTGGCTAGACTGTTAACCTAAGTAAGCATGAAGTTTTGATGATGTATCAAAATTGTGTGGAGGTTAGATAGGCACTCGATCCATGTAAAATACTGTTATTGAGTTACATCCGGTAAGACTCCAAATAGAAGAGACTAGGCAGATGATGATGAAATTGGCTGTGACCAAAACCAAAGTACCTTAAATATTAGATCAGATTTTTTTTAAAGTAACGTTATCATTTTGTAACATAATATTATCATCTGCCTAGCCTTTTCCCAAACTATCTTGGGGTCGGCTTCCAGTCTAACCGGATGCAGCTGAGTACCAGTACTTTACATGAAGCGACTGCCTATCTGACCTCCACAACCCCAGTAACTGGGTAATTATACGATACCTCTTAGTAAGACTGGATGCCAGACTTTTGGGTTCTGACTACTCGTAACGACTGTCAAAGTTCTTCAAATGACAGCCGGGACCAACGGCTCGACGTGCTTTCTAGGCACGGAGGAAACTCGGTATGTAAGTATGGTCACCCATCCACGGACCAACCTCGGCAAGTACGGCTTAACCTTAAAGATCGACCCGTGTGGCTGTTATTATTTAGACACGAGCTCCTCCATGTTGTAACATAACATCACGCTTGAAATCCCTGAAGGGTTAGGCAGAGGCGTACCTAATAGTACACCCTCATTACGCCAGTTATGTTTAAGTCCGATGTAATAAATAGGTGGCGAGCCTATTGCCAGCAAGCGGGCACTAATCTAGACGCCGTGACTGCTACTGAGAAATTCCTGATGTAAAAACCCAATAACACTTTGCCCTACCCGGGAATCGAACCCAGGATATCATGATCAGCAGTCGCACTTGTGACCACTAAACAACAAACTAATTAATCTGTAATTCATCCATTTCCCATGGAAATGCATGTTTTCACAGAAAGCAAACATAGTTTTGAACCAGTGGTATGCGTGAATGTAACTTCAAAACATAATGAGCTACCAACAATGCGACACTCGCGTAATTAGCTTAATTAGGGAAACCACTGACACTAGGAACTAAAGCATTAATTGTAAACAAGCCTTTAGAACTACGCAATTTAGATGCCAAAGGAATTTAGAGATATGATCAGTATTTTATGAAAACTGCATGTACTGGTAACCTAAAATTCGAAGACAAGTACCAACAAGCACTGGGCCCGAGTGATGGATAACGGCCATCTTCAACAAAAAGAGACCTAAAGAAAGAGAGGCCTTTTTCAACCGTGGGCAAGGGATAGGCTAATTTTGCTTTCGGTGCTTTAGAACACCATGATGATAAAAATGGAGAGCAACGGTGGCCCTGTGGTGGCAGCCCCGGATTACAAGGAGGAAGCCGTGGGTTCGAACCCATATAGGCGCATTCATCATCTGCCTAGCCTTTTCCCAAACTATCTTGGGGTCGGCTTCCAGTCTAACCGGATGCAGCTGAGTACCAGTATTTTACATGAAGCGACTGCCTATCTGACCTCCACAACCCAGTAACTGGGTAATACGATACCCCCGTGGTAAGACTGGATGTCAGACTTTTTTGACTTCTGACTACTCGTAACGACTGTCAAAGATCTACAAATGACAGCCGGAACCAACGGCTAATCGTGCTTTCCGAGGCACGGAGGAAACTCGGTATGTAATTATGGTCACCCATCCACGGACCAACCTCGGCAAGCACGGCTTAAACTTAAAGATCGACCCGGGCGGCTGTTATTATTTAGCCACGAGCTCCTCGCATATAGGCGCATTACTTTGTTTAATTTAATTTATCACCACTGCCCTACAAAACGGTGATGGAAAACATCGAGAGGAAACCAGCATGTTCTAGAACTATACATTTTTAAGACATGTGACCAACCCGCACTGGGACCGCGTGGTGGATTACAGCCCACTCCTTCTCATAGAGAGGAGGCCTGTATCCCAGTAGTGGGAACATTATAGGCTGGTGATGATGTTAAGAATAATAGCTAAAAAAAGTAAATAGAGCAAAAAGCGTTGCTTAGTATGTGACAGGAAACATTGGTCCAATATCTAAGCATGCTGGAGACATAGTTTGGTGATTGTACACAGTTCTACATATCCACTTGAACAAAAGAGGAATGAAGGTGCACATCTCGGAGTATTCCCGTTTGAGCACCTAGAGCACCTATTTTTTGGGGGCTCCGATGCATTGTGCACCTTAAATGTAGCACTCAATTATAGGTGCTCTAAAAATAGGTGCTCAAACGGGAATACTCCGAGATGTGCGTACGCATCTCGATGCTGATCCACCCATTTTAATCAGTGATCGTGGTCCAAAGGTGACTTTGCAAATGATCAACTTCTATTCCATAAGACATCAGTTCCTTAGTTGACAGTTACAGCCTGCCTTCACCTTCTAATGCTCTCATAATTGAACCCTGATTATAATCTTATCAAGTCGCAATCACCTGAAACGAGGGATCAACCAGTACATAATATCTACTCGTACATATTGCAGTTTGATCATAACGCCCATGGTCAAGGTAGAAGCTACTGTCATTTAAAGTTTACTTCAATTATTGATTGACGGTACGTCACGTCTATCTAACCAAATAATGTCAATCAATTTAAGAATCAATTACGAACGACGGTGAAGGTTGAAATAGTCAATATTTAAGTAAGGACAAATTAGGCTTGTAGTACTTACAATATATTTTAAAAACTAAAGAGCATATGTGTGTAATACTAGCTGACCAGCGCAACATCGTCTGCATCAAAACAGAAATGAAAAAAAAAACCGTTTTTGCAACATTTTCATTGATGCTTCGCTCTTATTGGTCGTAGTGTGATGTTATGTAGCGTAAATCCTTTTTCAATAAATGAGTTATCCAACACTGACATTTTTTTTCGATTCGAAACAGTAGTTTCTGAGATAAGTGCGTTCAAACAAACAAACTCTTCAGCTCTATAATATTGACTATAGATATAGGTACTATAAATTGACCTTACAAACAACGTGCTTTATGCTTATAGAAGGTTTGTAACAAGGGACCTTGACAATCAACACAATGTATAGCAATAATAAAAAGTGACTCGCTTCAGTAGTTCAGATACGTGCTCTATAAAGTACCATGCGTTCAGTGTTTACTCGTAGTTTGAAGTTATTTTTATATATTTACATTAATAGATTTATCGTTTTGGTCAATCTATATTGAATCCTTCAAAACTTTGAAGTTAAGTTTGCTTTTACCGGTCAATTTATTTGTTTATCTAGGAGACTGACAGAAAGAAAGAACATCTGGTTATTCTGTACAAAACAATTGCTTTTATTATACAGTTTTTATCTGTCTAGTTATTAGGTGTATGTTTATGACTACTTTTGCATATTCATCCTGCAGTACTATCTGTCTGTACTCTGTCACATTACATGTCTAGTAAATACTGCGGAAACAGCCCAGCTAACCTAACCTCAGTACTCATCATCGTTCGCCTTTTTCCCAATTTATTTGGGGTCGGCGTAGCATTTCTTCTTCTTCCATACTTCTCTATTACTCGTCATCTCATCAGACACCTTCTTGCTTGCCATAACATCCATCCACGTCTAGTAATTACTGCCTGTGTGATTTCAATTTCTTTCATTAAAATCTAGTTTTGTTTTGTTTATAAATGTCACTTCATGCAAAAACGCAGTTCCTGAGTATTTCCTTTTTATAGGTCGTGATAGATCCCTCAACATTCTACCTAGATCGGTTTCGTCATATCCCTTGGGCATTCTTTCGTCACGTTCTAAGTAAGCTAATGCCTTTTATAGCAAAAAATTGCCGTCCGGAAACATCGAATCATTGCTGATCAGATTGTGGAGTTGCTTTTTCTTGTAAAAAACCCCTTTCTAGTAGTAAAACACTAAAACATTTGTGGGTTGCTATATTTAATTATACCAATGTTTAGAATAAGCCAAAAGGATGCAAAAAGGTACTAAAACGGGAACTAATGATGTTTTATTGGCAAGCTCGCTTACAATTTTTGAGGAATTTATAAAATTAACTGTATAGAGGATCTTAAACATTGCTTCATCCCTTTTCGTGCTCTGTCTACAATAATAACCGCCCTAGGAAGACATTTGGGGGGATAATGCTAACGCTTTATCACCCTAGCAAGCCCTTTAGAATTTGGAACGACGAATTTCCATACGACGAAGAAGCAGGAGACGAATTAATATTCATGAGAGAATGAGAGACACAACGTCTTACTTCATAAGACGCAGCTTCCTTAAGAGCAATCTTCTAATTGTTTCGTGTACCTACGATGTACAAAGATCACTTTTACTATGTCATCTCTTCCGTCTGTCGGCTAAATTGGCTCAAATCTGTACCCTTTTTGGTGTCTCAGATCAACTCTGCCAGGTTTCGGACTACGTAACACATTACAGATCTCGTCTAAGTCAGTGACCCAACATAATCTCTTTAAACACTAAGCTCGTAGTTGATAAATAAGGACAAACTCTAACCGGATTATTTTTTGTCGTAGTCGTGCGTGTGCGATGTCGCACCGCTTTTTGTCGCCCGTGTGAATGCTGCTTGTCGCAATAAAGATTGCCATCGGAATGAGGGAAAGGTTTGGCAATGCGCGCTAAATATTATGGATGCGTGGGCCTGAGAGTGATGGATTTTAGAGTCGTGAGATTGTGAGCTAAGTGAGATAGTGATCTTCGTTGCTTCATTGCATAGTAGATCAGTGATGATCTGTTGTAGATCACAGTCTTCTTTAACGTGTGGTTAGGGTGTAACCTAGTATTAGAGTTCTTATGCCGTCCGTGGGCCTCTGACTTGGCTTTACGCGCCGTCGAGAAATATGTCTCAGGCATGCTGGTTTCTTTCACCGAAGCAAGTGATAATTATACAATACGCACTTAAATCTGAAAAATCGGGGGTGCGTGTCTTGGGTTCGATCTCGAGACCTATGTCTTGACAGTATGACGTCAGACCATTTGGCTATCACTGCTAAGCTGCTGCTAATGACGTTAGTATACGATTGAGGTACTGACTTCACTTTCGTCTTTTGTTTTTAAAGTTAGTAAAGACATTGCTAAACTATATTACACTAACTGTCAAGTATTTGTGCTCAGAAAATCACAGTGATGCTTGCTAATTCACCGTCTCATTTTCAAGCAAATGCTTGAGTAATGTTTAAGGTATATGACTAAAAAGAGTAGCTTTTACAAAGCATTGTCACTTCTTTAGGTAATTTATTGATAGTTTTCTTTGAATCCTTTTTCTAGTTGGCTTGTCCGTTTAGTCATAAGACGACAACGACTTCTGTACACTTAGATCTTTTAAACTACGCAACGGATATTGTGAAGCTTTCACCAATAGACAGAATGATTCAAGAGGAAGGTTTATATTATGTATAATTTATCTCTGAAAAACACATCAAAATGTTATCGCGAACTAAGTCGCGGGCAGCAGCTACTTTATTTATAAGACGAAGTTTTCAACTTAGAACAAAGGCAGAGTATCACAAAATATGTTCTAAAAACTGCATTTTCGTCACAAATTAGTGAACGTACGTATAATTTACGTTACCTAATCAAAAGCTATTCTAATTAGATCTAAGACTAAGCGTCCCACGGCTGTGAGAATGTTTGTTTTAACATTTTAGGGCAGCCATTGTAGATTGGATCAGTGTTATAATGCTGAAGTAAGGTGCTGGCGCGCAAAATGGATAATTAAATATAATTGGGTGGTCTTTGTTGTGTGGTCTTTATTAGCAACTAGATTTTGTTGATGGACTCCCTCCAATCTTCCCATGGCCCTTCCAACATTATACGGGCCGAATCGTGGGGCGGCTGCGGACATAGCGCCCTTGGCTTTCTTACTTTACCGTCTGCAGGCGCTTCTTGATCCTTTACAAATTAGACCATGTGTGTCCCATTTTTCACTTCTCGCTTATTAGGGCATGACAACCACATGTAAACAGATGCACTCCGCTGCCCGTTGGGTCCAGTTCTTCTACGCCTAGTGGTCTGCATACTCCTCCATATCCTGGCCTTGCGTCGCTCCTTGCGTCAACGTTTGCGTCGCTCCTTGCGTCTCCTCTCCAATCTCCAACTCCCTCCGAGCGGCGTGCTACGCGTGCGCGAAGTCCCGCAACCGTGCAAAGATCGCCGGTGAACTTACGAGATCGCCGTAGTGGATCGGGCCGGCCGACGATGGATGGACTGTGTGAATTATGATATTGCAAGAAAGGAGGTATCTGATGAGATGACAAGTAATAGAGAAGTATGGAAGAACAAGACATGCTGTGGCGACCCCTAATAAATAGGGATAAGGGCAAAAAGTGATGATGATGATAAACGTCCGCGACATGGTTTGCGTTTAAATACTAGTACTAACTGTCCAGCGCAACTTCGTCTGCGTCACATTTTCCCCGTTTTCGTAATATTTTCCATTGCTGTTCCGCTCTTATTGATCGTAGCGTGATGATATATGTATAGCTTATAGCCTTCCTCGATAAATGTGCTATCTAAGACTGAAATAATTTTTCAAAATCGGATCAGTATTCGAACCAGTCGTTCCTGAGATAAGCGCGTTCAAACAAACAAACAAACTGTTCACCTTTATAATATTAGTATAGATGAAAAGTAAGTCTTTCTCTAGGTCCTTCCTACGTAACCCCGGTCAGTTCAGTGGTTTATACGTGAAAAGGTTACAGACGGATAAACATAATTAATTCCGCTTTTATAAGTACGGAATATTATTTTTTATATTAATTTATTCTATTCACAAATAGGGTTTTTACATAAACTTAAACAAGGCACACAATTAGACCCCTGGGGTCTGTCCTAGCATGTCATGGCCTGAGAGGTGATCAACGCGCTACTAACAGTTAAGTTATAATCAAGCTGATTTAATATACTTTCAGCTTACGCTCCATGTTTAATTTAGATTTATGGACATGCATAAGTAATGCATATCTTATAACCTTCGGGCTTTCCTACTCCTCGGCTATTATTTTCAGATTAATTTAGTTTCGGGAAAAGACAAGATCAATTGTTTCTCTGGGACTTCGTCGAGCTTCATTGTCTCGGCGCTTTTCTGGTGGTCACCACCGTTTATTCTGGCTTTCAGATGTTGTAGATGGGAATAGTGTGGCAGGCTTACCAAAAAAACCTTCGAAGATAAAAGGAATCTCATAAAGTGACATCGTTAATTTTGACAATAGGGGACCGGACTGGGTAAAGAAAACGACATTCTATTTTGTCCGTCAGACAGGTAATACGAAAATATTAGACACGTATTTTTTGTTTTATCAAAATATCAAAAAATTACTTAGTTAAAACTCATTAAAGTTGGAGAGTGGGGGCTTACTACGTCACAAGTAGGTATAAAACTTACCTACATGTGACGTCATGCGCCATTTCAACTCAATATATCTCCGTAATTTTATGACCACGTGAAAAAAGAAAAAATACGTGTCCAATACTTTTCAATAAACTACCCGACGGACAAAGAAAAAAAAAGTTGGATTATCCCCTATTAGTCAATGTTTTTCGTTCACGATAACTGATTTAGATCAGACATAAAAAGTAGGCATCAAACATGACTTACATGATATAACTGCTTTTAATAATTGCTCCACAGGCTTATTTAGCGATAGTTTTATGTATTTCGAAATATTCAAGTTATAGTAACATGTCGGTGTCAGTTTATACTCGCATACTTTTGCAATGCGTGTAAACGGCATATACTCGTGTGTTACGAATGTTTCGCTTCGAGCGACGTAAGCAGTACCTAACCTAGAGCCTACAGCTAATGAAATTAAATGTAAGTGGGTGATTTCATAAGAAAAGTTGTGTTTGCAAAATCCCCGTAGGCTTATTTACCTACCTACATCCACATAAATGTTTGTCTTTCCGATGTTAACAAGATTAATGCTATCAACCTGGTCTCGACAACAATAACACTACCTGGCCCCCACTATTCACAAACGCTTCGATTCGATATCGATTCGGAAAGTCGTATGTCTATCTCGCTCGCTTTCGTAATGCCAAAACAAGATAGATATACGACTTGTCGAATCAAAGCGTTTGTGGATACGGGGGCTGATCTGTAAGTCGTGGGCAAAGACATCATGCTCAGCAGTAACACCTGTAACCATTAAATCAACAAGGAAGTCTGATTCAGTAGGTTCTATTTCGGTGAATTCAGTACGGTAATTCATTTCATATAATGTTTTTCCTCTATAATAGATTTTAACTAATACGTCAAAGAAGTCGGTGACAGTCTTCTATATTAAAAAAAGGGCCTAGTGCGAGTCTTACTCGCACACAGGGTTCCATAGCTCAAAACAATATAATAACAATATTTTGAACTGTCATTCATTAGTAAACTTCCACTCAACCGCAAAACTAAATTTGTTTTTCATAATAAGTTAATGAAAAACAAGGTTACTGTTGCAGTTTGGTTAAAAAGTCCCATATCTCAAAAACTAAATATCAAAACTTATTCAAACCAATTTTCGTTGAAAGTTTTTTTTACGTTCTATATCCAAAAAAAAATCTCAGAATTTTTCTCCTCTTAGTTTAGAAATTAGAGGAGGGGGAGACACACGTTTTACCACTTTGGAAGTGACTATCTTTCAAACAATTGACTTTGAAAAAAAAAGACTTCAGGAATCTCAATGTCATTTTTAAAGATCTATCTATAGACACCCCACGCGTATAGGTTTGATGCTTTTTTTTTCTTTTTGTTTCAGTTCCGTGTAAATCTATATATTTTTTTTTGAACAAAAATCGTAAAGCGGTTCACAGAATACATCTACCTACCAAGTTTCAGCTGTGTAGTCCTAATAGTTTCGGAATAAAGTGGCTGTGACATACGGACGGACAGACAGACATGACGAATCTATAAGGGTTCCGTTTTTTGTCAGTAACTATTATTACTGTTAATGTTACAACACAATCCATTCAAGAATTATCTAGCACATCTTCATCAAAAAAAAACAAATCTTCCAATCAGATTCAATAGTTACAATTCTACGCTCGAGTAACCACCATTGTGAAGCGATTAAATACAGGCAATAAGAATCAGAATCAACCCGCGAGCGGTCACGGTGGTTGCGCCAACCACAAGCACGCAGCAACCACGTAACTGGTGCGAAAGGGTTACGAGCAACCGTGGTGTTGTGACCTTAGCGCGCTGTTCTAATTGTTGCATTTTTTTAAGTTGGTTTGTAAGTTTGTGTGGGAATCTTGCGATGAGTTTTGTCATTATATTGTTGGTAGAACCTATAAATTAAATGAAATTAAAACACTCTTGGAGGTTGCGAATTGCTATCCTAATCTTCGTGGATTAGTAATAGTTCTCATCTCAGAGATTGGAAAGGATGCTAAATCTATGCTAATCTCAGAGGTGAAACTCTTTTAAGATAGAGACTTTTATCTAGATAATCTGGTTCAACTCAGATGAGGACTATGCAGATTAGTGTCTGAGATGGTCTTTTGAAGAAAGAACCACACAGATTTGACTGGACCTGTCCAGTCCAAACCTTTGTCAAAAATGTATTGTACAGACACCGTGCCGAAAAGCTTAGTGTCAATCCGTGATTTCGTCGTCGTTTTATAGTTTACTAGCTGCGCCCCGCGGTTTCACCCGCGCAAGACCGGGATAGAAAAGTAACCTCTGTATTAATCCAGGTTATAAGCTATCTACAAACCAAATTTTATCCGAATCCGTTCAGCCATTGTGGCGTGAAGGAGTGACAGACATATAAACACATACACTCACTCACAAACTTTCGCCTTTATAATACTAGTGTGATTGTTAGGATATACATATTTGGATGATATTTCACACAGATAATTTATAGCGTGGGACAATCATTGAACGCCACGCGGGCCAAGCCGCGAGCAATTGCTAGTATTGTTTTAGGACAAATCTAGCCTATGGCCTATGCGTGCCTTCAATTTCAGGAGGTTTAATAATGTATTGCTTTCAAGTATCTCAAGAAGTTTGTATGATATTTTTTGTAGATAATAGAGAGTGAAAGAGAGTGTTTTAAGTGTCAATTAAAATACAAGTAATGGTTTATTTAGTCATTCATATGCATAACAAATAGTAATATGTAGACTACGTCCAAACAAAACTGAAATTCATACTTTCTCAAAACATTTAGAACATTCATAGTCTACATCTGTATGAAGTAACGGGATATAAAATCTTGGACTTTTTTGTACATGTTAATAAAGTTGATAATGCCGGGGCAAACAAGTGTTACATAGATGGTGCAACATTGTTATAAAAGCAATATGTTGTAGCTGCCATAATATTATTATTCAGATGAATTTATGACAGAATTGTGTGTTCATGCATCATTTGCTGTCAGAAGAACAGATACTTACTGATAATTGTTTGTCGATTAAAGTTGATTTGTAGACAGTTGATAGTAGACAAGCCTATAGAAGAAACAAAAAAAACAATCTTTTAAATATAGATGTGACGCCATTTTTTCGAATTCTTCTGAGCCAACTCTTTTTTATTAATACCCATATCATGGGGTTGCATGAAAACTGGCCATTTTAGGGAGTACGCCATATTGGGTTTAGAATGACGACACTTAGCTAACCATGCATTGTCATCCAAACTAAAAGTGTATGAAAAATTTCAGCTCAATCGGTTGGAGACAAAAACTTTCAAGTTTAAAAATTCCATAGTAAGATTTGACCTAGACAAACATACAAAAACAATTGCAAGTTATATAAAAACTAGTATGAAAGCAGAAGTGTATAGTATTCAAGATAAGAAGATTATGCTGTCACTGTCAGATCGGACAGATACCATGGGATCAAAATGTATGGCAGTCATTCCAGTCAGCCGTATCGTCCTTTCCACATCAGCTTATCTGTTTTTGTATTCGCAACAAGTCCTACCAAGAGGAATAGTATAGTGTTAGTTCTTACCCAGTTACTGGGTAGTGAAAGTCAGATAGGCAATCACTCCTTGTGTATCAGGCCAAAATGCAAGCCAACCCGTTAGGGTTGCACGTGGCACGGGCACGGTCACCACCGTGCCCGTGCCACGTGCAATGTTAATAGATGCTGCTATGTTAATAGTCACTAGATTCATGTTGCACCACCGTGATGTCGATCTTCAGTTCGTCGCACTAGGGAGATGTCGAGCTACAGTTTGTCGCACAAGCGTGCATTCGACCTATAGTGAGTCGCAGTACAGTTTTGTCGCACAAGCGTTAATCGCACTTCCGCGTGTCGACCTCACGCTATACACTCTGTAAAGGCTGGGTTGATGATGATACTGTGGCGACTTTATCAGCAAAAAAGATGATTGCATCGTAAAATAATACCTGAAAACAATTTCCATGCAAACTAAAAGTTTCGTAAATACATTCATCTATTTTAAACAAAAGAAAGTTACAATCCAAGCAAAGCAAAATAAACAAAAAGCGTCTTGTGCTCGAAGATCTATCATTGAACGAATATAAAGATGGCAGATAAGTTTAATTTCGTTTTTATTCGCGTTCAGTATAGTATTATTTACGCTAGCGCAGATTTTTATTGAAGCAAATGAATGGGTAGAAGATAGTTTATGTTTGTGAAAGTTTAAGGGCTTCATAGTTTTGTTAGGTAAGAATGATCATGCAGATTTTGGTTGTTTAATTTATTTCCTGTTTTTGTTACGCTGGTTTTTTGTCAGTTATTTTGATAGTAGGCAGCAAAAATGCGATCGATCCGAAGTTTGATCAAATTAAATGACACTGAATTGAAATTATTTTCTTGTTTATTAATTTTTGCATGCCATTTTATGGAAAAATGTGTCATTACATTACTGTTTTATCGTCTTTTGTACCACATTTAACAAATAAATTATTTTAACTTTATGACTTGACCGATACACATATGTACATACAAATAAGTATTCACGCCTTTTTCCATGTATATGGAGTGCAACCGGCTCCGATCTTAGATCCTTCTGTTTCGTCCACGGTAATACATTTGGCCATAAATCACCATGCATGCCAGTAAGTAAGGCCACAAATTCGGAGAAGCATTTCCTGTAGCGTGGGGCGTTACATGGGCAGTTCCATTAAACGCCCTCCCTGCTGCGCAAAATACGCCTCCGATTTTGCGGCCTAAGGGTTGAACTTCTTCTGGCAGTACGGAATCGTGCAATAGCATTCCCGCTGTATTTGTGTGCGATCCGATTGTCCCAGATGAGGTTCAACCCTAATACACCTCGAACCTTTTAGAAGCCAATGAGATCAGTGGATGTCCCTCTAGGTTGAGCGACCGCTCCGGTCGGCAAAAGGAACTGTATGTTGCAGCAATTTAAGAGGGTGCATTCTGCAAGTCCACAACGTCGCGTCGCGTAGCTGTTTTAACCCCCTAAAGTAACCACAGTTCTAAGTATATTTTCTAATCTCAGCTCAATATTTCTCATTAATAACCTCAGAGAGTTCAGATAGTGTCTCTTGCCCAATTGCGCAGATTTACCCACACGATATTCATTAATGATTATATTGTCCCAAAACAATGGAGCCCGCTAACTTGGTGCGCAATGAAACGATGAATATTGCGTTGATGGAAATATGCATTATTTGTTAATACTTGGATAAGGAATTATTTTGAAAGTCAAAGAGACTGAAATACTTTCTGACTTTCATCCGCTAACGCATTGGCCCCTCGTAGTGAATGAGCGGCCCACTCAATTTCACAGAAGAGGAGGCTTGCGTCTGGGTCTCTTCTCTCTATTGTCCGTCAACGAAAATACGGGTCCGTCCTTAACTAATAATCCCTAATATTTTCGGATTTACGAGTTTTGAAAAAATATCAGGAGTAAAGACAACAGTAACCGTCCAACCGTGTTGTCATTCATTTTTAGTTCAGGCGCCTAATTAATCTACGGAGTAGAAAACGACCGTAACTAAGGATTTCGTGCACGGAGTATCCCCTTGAGCAATGGGACCGTTGTGGGACCGTTACAAACCCGTAATGCTTAAGAGGGGACTCTAGTGGGCATTTCTCCATACAAACGTATTCCGCTGTTTTCTTCGTGGATAATGCGTCTAGAGCAATGATTTTTTTCCAAAAAATCTAGGTCTTATTAATACTATTATTATCTTTTTTTCAAAACATTATCACTAAAAGAATTATGACAATCCAAAAACCCCAAAAAAATCCCGTTTTTACCGCCATGTTCAAACGACTATCAGACAAATTAGATAAGTTTTAAAAATAATAATAGAAGCATAGATATACTTTTCCTCTAAATTTTGATATAAGAATTAGAGATTTAGATCAGTTTAATTTTGAAGAAGAAAACAGAGGAATACAAAACGTCTTTTGGTCAAGATTTTTGTAGGTAAAATCAGCCTCAGCTGCAGTTGTCCCTTTCGCACTTTACGGGGGCTTGGTTGTGAGCAGCGCGACGGCAATAGTTTCTTCAAATACCTATTCTTCAAATTCCTCGGGTGTAACCCCTCTTAATAGACTATTTGTTAATGCTATGGATCTTCTTTAGACACTCAACAATGCAGTTTTCAGTGGTAATAAGAGTTCGTATAAAGTTAGTTAATCACTCAGACTAAAACAAAGTGTTCATCATACATAACCATCAATGTTCAATGTACCGATACAAAAGTTTGCTGTTTTTAACACATAATAGTATAAAAGTATAGCTGCTCTTGCCTTGAACCAACACTGTATACAAATGTACAGTGGCCCATAAGTAGAAACCTCGCTTTAAAACCGGATTTCTGGCTTAACAGTTTAGCAAACAAAAGACGGATCTTCTACATCAAGATGCAGATAATGTAGATGGTATAGATATGGAGGTGCCGACGTGGTTTGAAGGACGGTTGTTGTAAGCCATCATTAATGGGGAATCCTTCACGGTGCTCTTACGGTTGGTACTTGGGCAGAATTAGTTTCGGTGTAGTTGCATGGTACTAAGGTATAATTTGTATTTAGAGGTTCCGATTTGTTTCGGAAAGTCTACATGTCGGAATTGGTTTATTTAAAGGAAACCAGGACCAAATGTCTCTATAGATTTTCTTGGAGAATAGCTTCAATGAATATCTAGTCTCACTCCGAACACACGGCTACATAGAATTTACGAAGACAGCAAACAAAGTTACATAACTATCTTATATATAGTGTATTTTATTTAGCAAAGCAATTTTTGCAGATCTCATTATTTGAGGTCGACACTAAATGAGTTATCATTTAAAGGTGTTCAAGTTTAAATTGACCAATTATCACAGTACTAACACTAAACAGGTAGGCGAAGAAGTCCAATTACGAAAAATGCCCAAAAATTTGAATATCGGGTTGGGACCAAAAAGTTATGGTTGAAGGCGTTGCAAATTACACCTACTGCCTGCACAATGACCTCAACAACGGACACAAAAACTCGAAAACACGATACCCCTTGCTAAAACTGGATATCCTAATTTCTGACTTTTTAAAGACAATAAACGACTGTCAAAGATCCATGTATGAAAGTCGCGACAAACAGCTTAACTTGCATTCTGAGATACGAAGGGTTAAAAATGGTCACCAATGGCCAAGCATGCAAACCTGACCTGATCATTCGACCGGTGCGACTCTTACCAGCTACTTTTTACACTTTACGGTATAAAATCTCTCGTCTCTCCTAATTTCCTCGAAAACTGGTTCTTCTGCAGTTCATTGCTTATTGCTACAGATCTCAGAACTTGGTCCTCCATTCATACTGCCACAGAAAAACGAAAGGTTCACCCAACGAGCAGGAAGGTCACTCCATACTGTCAGTTCTTCCTAATGACTTGAAACGAACTGTTTTTATTTATATTTAAATGTTTTACGTTTAAAGGCTGTTTTGCTCTTTTAGAAGGTTCGGTTATGAGTTCCGTGGTCACGATGATATTAATATTGTTAAAGAATGTATTAAAATTGTAGTTCAGTACGGCAGGTCATTTTTGTGCACGAATAATTCTGACTCTTAACCTTTTTGTAACATAGAGACTAATTATTTAGTCCATACATTGTAATAATATCTCTTTCAACTTCTAGATCCTAAAAAATATACAAGGCTTGAGAGAGACAGGCTCTAGAACGTTTACAAAGTATTCAGTACATCACTCTGAAAATAACACATAAGATTTTTTTTTCCACATTGTAAATTTTCACCCGTCATTTAAAGAAAAAAAAAACAGTTGCTCCGTCATTCATTTTGACCGTGTAAGTATTTCACTTTTGTAGGTTACATCTGTTTTTTTTTTACTTTTTAATGAGGGGTTTTAAATTATAATATTTGTTGTTGTTGCTGTGTGTAGTGGATGGTTGTTGATTATAATGTAGAAAGCTGCAAAAACATGTGTGTTTATTGCATTTATGAGCACAAAGTTACTGATATTATTTTTAGACATTGTTACACAGACAAGTTTTCACGCAATTTAATCATTTCCTTCTTTCCTATTACGGCAGTTACGACATAAACGCACACGTGAATTTTCGCCATTGTTTGAAATAACACAAGCGTCAACATAGCTATACGTACATTTGCTATATGTTAGAAATACTACAAAAACTTTTAAAATGTTTTAAACCGGAACTAAATCCAGTTGCTCCGTATTTTTTTTTTAATTTTGCCAATTAAGATTATTTTACTTATAGATTAGTTGAACTAAGAAGTCCGTGCGTAAAATATATGTAATATTACAATTTAGCCATGCATTACCCAATCTGAACAGTAACGAAAATTTTATCGAAGGTAAACATAATACCTACCTAGCCGATGAAAAATATATCGTTTGCCCAAGATTTTAGGGTTCATAGTTCAAATGTCAGGTAATCAGTTTAGACGGCAGTACTTTGGTAACATTTAGAATAACGAGACGCACGGCACACGAACCATTTTCGTGAATACTTAATTTTAAAAAAATATGCGGACAAAATCAATTCGATATTTTGTAAGATTAGGTATTTATTACTTTTATTTCATTCAAGGAAATAAGTGAGAATTAAATAAAACACGCTGACAACTTAAGAATAAGTTGAATGAACTCATTCATTAACTCAATTTCTTGAAACATATATATATAGAAACATTACATTGACAGATAATGCAAGTTCAATAAGTATTGTAATAAAATTACTGCAGCATATAAAATTATAGTTTATATAAAATTAATTGTATAATATTAAATTATTTTCAACAAAAAGAATAGTGAAATTATCCCCGCTATTTTCTTAAGAAATGCGTTTAACCAGAAATGCAGTAATCCTCCCCAAAACAAAAAAAAAACAAAAAACTCACCTTCACAAACTCCCCTGCTCACGCCAAAAAGCACAAGTTTCAATTAAACGAAAACCAAATAGTATTATAAAAATACGCGCCTAAATTCGCGTTGCAGCTTGCAACAGTACTAACACTGCACACCCGTATTGATATCGCGCGTCTATACTTCGCACCGGTCGCGTGCTTACTGCGTATCTTTTTGTAGTCCGTGCTTACTGCGCCTGCGCGGGATGTCAGATGCGCTTGCGACTGTCACTAACTGCTTAAAGTTGAGATTTTGATGCTGTTCTACAAATAATGAGCTGTGATATAAGACTGCTTGGCGGTTAATTGGTGTGGCTATTAATAGTTTTTTTTTTGTTGAATTTTGTATACGTAATGCGTGAGTTTACCCTTTGTACAGTAAAGAAACTTTGTATACTATTTGTACCGGATAGGTTTCTTTCAATTACTACAATAGTTTAGTCATTCGGTAGGATATATCTTTCGTTAGGTATTAGTTGAGTAAGTAGTTTATTTTTACTTCGGTGATGAATTTCGCTTCGAAGATGTGATTCCTAACCGAAAATACAAAGAAGAATTTCTAGAAGAATTAAATGTGTTTTTTTAGGGTTCCGTAGCCGAATGGCGAAAAACGGAACCCTTATAGATTCGTCATGACTGTCTGTCTGTCTGTCTGTCCGTCCGTATGTCACAGCCACTTTATTCCGAAACTATTAAGACTACACAGCTGAAACTTGGTAGGTAGCTATGTATTCTGTGAACCGCGTTATAATTTTTGTACAAAAAAAAAAAAAAAAGTATAGATAAGGATATCCCCCCTAACATGGAACTGAAACTAAAAAAAAAAACTTCCAAACCTATTATTATACGTGTGGGGTGTATATAGATAGGTCTTTAAAAATGACATAGAGGTTCCTAAAGCCATTTTTTTTTCAAAGTCAATCTTTTGAAAGATAGACACTTCCGAAGTGGTAAAACGTGTCCCCCCCCCTTTAATTTCTAAAGTAAGAGGAGGAAAATTCTGAAAAAAATATGGGGATGTAGAACGTAAAAAAAACTTTTAACAAAAATTGGTTTGAATTAGATTTGTTATTTAGTTTTCGAGATATGGGACTTTTTCACCAAACTGCAGCAGTAACTTTGTTTTTCATTAGCTTACCATGAAAAACAAATTTAGTTTTGAGGTTGAGTGGAAGTTTACTAATGAATGACCGTTCAAAATATTGTTATTATATTGTTTGGGGCTATGGAACCCTGTGTGCGAGTAAGACTCGCACTTGGCCCGTTTTTTTTTATTTAATAGAATTTTCAATACGTGTTCAAGAGACTTCAGAAGTTTAGACTATGTGGTTCGTTTTATTATGCACTTACTATTACACCAGAGGAACTTAAGTTTAATGTCAGTCCTCACAACCACCTGGAGGTCCACC
The DNA here is from genome assembly GCA_963082945.1 of Cerastis leucographa. NCBI lineage: Eukaryota > Metazoa > Arthropoda > Insecta > Lepidoptera > Noctuidae > Cerastis > Cerastis leucographa. The sequence continues at coordinate 1,334,074 of OY720365.1, forward strand.
TGGAAGTCATTCAAACGTCTCCGGACTCAAGTGGGAAGATGTTACTCCAACTTCGCTAAGTGGGGCTACCAAAGAAACAGCAGAGGGATGTAGTCGAGGAGCTCTGTCGCAAAGGATGCTCCACATCCTATCCTGCCTTCTAAGCCCAAAAATATGCAGCCGAAGTGACCTTTGTGCTGCCACCGACAACGCTGCGAAACTGGCGAAGTCAAGGGCTCACAAAATATAAAAATTCTCGTGCCAGCGACACGAAGAAGAAAAAGAAGTCTTACAACAAAATCTTTCTAATCTTTACTGGTAATAATAGGTCGCTTATCACGAAAAAGCTTTACCAAAGAGTAGTAAATAATTGACAAAAAATTTAACGCTAGAGTAAACATGTCCATCAATCGACTCGACTCCACTGAAGGTGAAGGTGAACCCTTTGCCTTCAACTTGAAGATCAGTTTTTCGCAATTAAACGCATAGTGTTGAAAAACATTTATATTTTTTGTACTCTACTGCGTACTTCTTCTCGTTTTTCTTAAGGTCTCAACCTTAACGACTGCAATCCACGAAGCGTAAGGCAGAGGTGTACCAATGTAATATAGGGGCCGTGCGTTTTTTACATTATTAGGATTTCCTAGCTCAGGAAGTTTTCAGGCATCTCAACTTTATATTTATTTAGCTGAAAACCAATATACAACATGTAACTTAATTAACGCACATCCTGAAAATAGTTTGTTCAGAATAGTTTACTGAATTGATTTCTATAATTTTTAATATAGGTAATTTTTTATCCCAAAAATAATTAAAACTACGGAAATTATTGTCATATTAACCCTGTACGGTCAAAACAAATTTAAATGGACGTAGTTTCGTTATATTGCTTCGAGCGGCGCGATAACTGCTTGTGCGAATGTGTGCGTTGCGTGCGTAGTAGTATGACCATAATGTTCTCCAAGAATTGGTGTAACTAATTTAATAAATAACAATGCATATAAATGTTAAATTAAAAATTCAATGTATGTATTATGATTATAACATAATATTCTAATTGGGGTGTTTGAGGGTGTGCGTAAATTACGTTACATGTTGTATATTTTCAGTCCTTCAGAGTAAAATAGGGTTTACAAATGTAACCTTAAAACCTTCTACTAAGAACTGCTTGTTGGAATAATAATAAAAAAAATATTAGTTTTTTTTTGTTTTAAATTTTGGTCGAGTAGCGTCCCTCACGATCGCCATACCTGATTAATTACTAAACGCTCTGCTATCATTAAATTAACTGTTTTTTCGATCACCTTGAACGCACGATTTTTTGTACTGAAACTCCCAATATAGAATTTCAATTCAGAATAATTAAAAGGTATATGTACCAGACTTTCTGCCTGTCTTAAACGACATAAAAGGCGTGAGTTTCTGTGACTTCAATTCCAATGAATGTCGTGCAGTATATCCAGGAAAATACTGCGCCTCACTAAAGTTAACATGTTACAATCCTGACGTGAGATTCGTGTCTGGCAATAAATCTTGAAACGTGAGACAATCTGTTAAGTCCCTCTACTAAGATGTAAAAGTAGAAATGCTTATAAACACAAAATATTATCGGGCTTAGGTAACCCTGAGAAATTAATGTAGAAGCATAATACAAATTATAATAAAAGACGCAGTTTTTGGTGGTAGTTAGTTTTTTTTTATTTTTAGCCCTATCTTATCATTATGAATAACTGAAACTCAAAGTATTTATTTCAATTAGACCATTACAGGCACTTTTGAAAGTCAAAATACAAAACAAAAAACGCGCAGCTACAGTCCCAGTCACAAGGCATAATAACTTGTGGAAGTACTGTAGTTGCTCATTCCGTAGCGTAGATCTCTATGGAGAAGAATGGGCAAGAAACTCCATGGACACCCTTTTAAATCATAATATGTGACAAAATCTTGGTTACATCATTCATGTTGAGAATAACAAATATGTGAGAACGATATAGAAATACGGGCAAGTTAAGAGCGTCCAGAGTAAAAGATTAAATCAGTAATTCATAAATAAAGTAATAAATTAAACCGTGGCAGCTAAGAGATGAAAATCACAACTGATAGCGCCCGTTCACGAACATGACGCATGTATCAGCCATCATTCAACTCAACCATATTGATGGGACCTAAAAACTTTGACTACAGAACTACGAGTAAATCAGATGTAGAGACAAAAAAGACCCCTCCTTCCCTTCTACACTACTAAACCGCGCCACTTAGGGTCAGCTCACACCGAGACGCGACGCTGCGCGCACATTTTAAAGAGCGATTCAAAATTTAACTTTATTTTCTACACGAAAAGATACACATTTCGTTGTGAGAATACGTTGCGCCACGCAGCGCTGCGCCGCGTGACGCCTGTAAAGAAATGTGTATCATTTCGTGTATAAAATAAAGTTAAATTTTGAATCGCTCTTTAAAATGTGCGCGCAGCGTCGCGTCTCGGTGTGAGCTGACGCTCAGGTTGTGTCGTGGGTAATTTTTTTTTCTTTAATCTGTTGCTCCTACCGTTATTGTTTATGTAAACAGAACTTGAAAAAATGTTAATTAAACAGGTATAATACCAATGCTGCGCAATGTCCCACTGAAAGGCACGAACATTAGTGATCATGCTTTCTCAAATCGGGTTCAAAATAACCTTTTACTGAATGTAGGTATATGAACTATGAACTGAACTTACATTCAGCCAAAAAAGTATTGGGAATGGGTGATTTCGACTTCTTTATTTTACCAAAACTCAAATTATTACTTCGCGGCACCCGTTTTCATTCGGTAGAACACATTAAGGAGAATTCGCGGCGAGAATTACTGAACTCAATTCCGGAAAAAGCGTTTAAAAATGTTTTGATGATTTAATTATGCGTTGGCGTAAGAGTGTCGTTTCTGAAGGAGCTTACTTTGAAGGTGATAAAATAACTTCGGATGAATAACTAACATTTTTTGTATTATTGATTGTTTCCGGTACCTTCTAGACAGAGTAGCATAACAAAAAGATTTTTTTTTGTTTGTTTGTTCCGGCTTATCTCCGAAACGGTTTGACCGATTTTGACGGGACTTTTTCTTACAGATAGCTGATATTATAAATAGTAATTTGATTATAAGAGGTTTTCATTTTTTTTATAACACTCTGCACGAGTCACCGAAGCCGATGTTGGTGCATTAATAAGGAAATCAATGAAATGGATATCAATTTAATTAATCCAATGTAGATAGCTACCGGTCTGTTTGATTGAGTGAATACAATTATTATTTAAATTGTATTAGTTAATGCACTTTATGTATTAGAAATTATTTCTAAGTAGTATTCAGTCGACCATAAATACTACATCAACCATTGTTACTTCTGCACGGAAATAATAAATTTTAATTATACAGATATTAAATCGATTATAGTTAGCGCGATATCACGATATAGCTTTATTAAGGAATCATTTCTCTTTTTATAAGGGTCAGCTCACACCGAGACGTGACGCGACGCGACGCTGCGCGTACACTTTTAAAGAGCGATTCAAAATATAAATTTATTTCCTTCACGAAAAAATTTCGTTGTGAGAATTCAGAATACGTTGCGCCACGCAGCGCTGCGCCGCGTGACGCCTGTAAAGAATTGTGTATCTTTTCGTGTAGAAAATAAAGTTATATTTTGAATCGTGCGCGCAGCGTCGCGTCGTGTCGCGTCTCTGTGTGAGCTGACTCTAATGTTATTTTACGGAAGAAAATTAGAACCATTCACTTTTAAACGACTGTTATGTAGTAGAATACAAAATCGGATGTTTGAAGTGTTATTTATCAACTTTTTTTTATGTCTGCGGTCTCTTTCCCACTGCTGGACAAAGGCCTTCCCCATTGCTTACTTTCTTCCAAATGTGTTTATTTAACTGCCTCGTTGTTCTAGTTTCCTGGGTCCGATTCCCAGGTCGGTCTGAGTGTTATTGGGTTTTTCCATTACGAATTTCTCAGTGGTAACCATGGAGTCTTAATATGCGCTTGATTGATGCCTATAGGCTCGTCCCCTGTTACATGGGACTTAAGCATAACTGGTGAAATGTGGGTGTATTATTAGGTACATATCTGGGTAAGCCTTTTTATCCAGATGGGTAATCTTGAAATGACTCCTCCCACTCTGGGTGGAGCGGAAGGGAGTGTCAGACTTGTACTGACAAACTACGCTGACACCGCTAGGCAGTTCGGCGCGCAGCACCCAGTCATAACCGATGTTCCACAAGGGCGGCTCCAGAACCGATCCCTGTGGAACACCGCACGACACCTCCCGCTAGTTCCATTCTCCGGTGTAACCGGGGTAGATGAAGGCCCTGTCCGTCAGGTAGTCCCCGATCACACGACGAAGGTAGGTCGGCACGTGGTGATACCGGAGTGCCTCCCTAATGCAGCTCCAGGGCATGGTTTTGAAGGCGTTGGAGACGACCCCACCCCGGGACACCGCATCTTCCGTCGTGAATCTGCGTAACCCTTCGGGGATTACAGCTTTGATGTTATGATGTTATGTTTCATATGACGGGAGTTATTGAAATACTGAAAACTTCTTACAGAGTTATTATATGAACAACGTCGGATCAAACCTGAAATGACGTTATTATTTTATGCTGATTAACGAAATAAAATGTGATGGAAAAAGGTAATTTTTATAACCTACTGAAATATGTTTTCTGTAAGTACCATTTCTAAATTAATGTATGAATCTAAGGACCAAAATACAAATAACTGACATCAGTACCACTTAATGTATGTCTTACATAAGCATTTGCTAAAGTGATTCCACATTACTGACATTTCTGTTTATTTATTACGTCTACAGCATTCTGTATTTATGTAGATTTAACTTGATCTGTCTGTCTCAAAGTTGAACGTGACTTAAGATAAGCAAATCAGTTATCATGACATTTAAAACTTAACTGGTTTTATGTAACTAGTCGAAATCCGTAGAAAGTTTTTCCAAAGCTTATTTTTATTCAAGATATAAATATTAACAACTTGCTATTACGATTACGTATATTTAGTACTTTATTTAATAAATGCGTTATGGCATTTATAAATTACCTACTAATTATTTATATTTTTTTATTATTATTTGTTTATTATGTCAGACTTACCTGCAGATTTAAGAAAACTAATTTGCATAAATAATGAAATTTCATATGACTAGCACAAGCTGTGGTTTTATGAAGAAATTCACTATTTAAATTCATGTTCAGATTTGATCGGAAAACTTTTTAACAATTTACGAACCTATTTGGGTCATTATCATAACTCTGTCTTAAATAACACTAAGTTCTAAGAAATGCATACATGTATATATGTATGTACCTACACAATTTATATACCTATGTATATTGGGAGGAAATGAGTAAATGCCTAATTAATTATCCTGTCAAGTCATACATATGAGTATGGTGTAACATAATATAACTAGTGTCCGACCGAATATTTGGTTTCGGTTTCGGTCGAGTTTCGGCAAAAAAACGAGTTTCGGTTAAGTTTCGGTTTCGGCGACAAACCTGCCGAAACTACGACCGAAACCGAAACTGCATTCGGGAGTTCTCGCACTGCGAACGGTCATGTAAGGTGCGTTGAGTCAAGATAAAAGAGATTTATTTTGTTTTGTTTTTTGTTTATTACTTAAATATTAAGTAAGTAGTACCTAGTAGAAGATGGCATAGCCATGTGATAAAAAAATATATGTGTGAGACAAAAAAAAATTCCCTCAAAACATGATCCTTGTAGGGAACATTCGGTTTCGGTTTCGGCCGAAACTGAGACCGTTGCCGAAATTCGGTTTCGGTCGTAAAAACCAGTTTCGGTCGGACACTACATATAACATATTGGTTTTACGTCAACGAACTCGGTAATAAGATTCATAAAAACATAAATAAAAACATAATAATTGCCATTTGTGAAATAATTTCCAAGAGTTATTTATTGGTCATTTTGAAATCTTATTTGTATGTTGTAACAACGGACCAAATTATTTGTATTGACACTGTTAGCCTGTGCCATCCCACGGCTGTGCAAAGGCCTCTCGCCATGACTTCTAGTTGTTACGATCCAGGGTCAATGTGGACCACTGTTCTTGTCTAGCTGGTCCCGCCATCTTCTACGAGGTCTGCCGCGACGCCTTCTGGCTGTGTCTGACGTTATGTAATTAGGTTTTAATTAAGTTGGTTCTGGTTTAGCACAACAGCATATTATATAATATAACGTTCCCACAGATGGGACACAGGCCACCTTTTTGTGAGAGGGAAGGAGCTGTGACATGTTTTCGAATACTCGGTGGTTCTAGTCTAAGTCATGTTGCATGATAATTTTGGTTTAAATTAAATAAATTTAAATTGTTCCGTATAAATTTATAAATATTACTGATATTTTTTAATATCTGTCCATGGAAGGCACCTCAACAATAAAAAAATCAAGTTAAGTAACTTTTTGAGAAACTTTACTTTTCTCTGCTATCATCATGCAGGAAGGTACCATTTTTTTTTCTTTCATTATTGTTTACAAAAAAATATGAGAATGGAAGGAGAAAACGTGTTGCGCCGACCCCAAATATAAAGACCCATTCATTATATTTGGGGTCGGCGATAAGGGAAGGAATATGATGATGAAAATTGATAACAAAAAAATGACCTACAAACCAAACTACTACGCGACCAACCACGGACGGAATAATAAGTTCCACACTAGGCGTAACACATTGAGGAGCTCGTGGCTAAATAATAACAGCCGCCCGGGTCAATCTTTAAGGTTAAGCCGTGCTTGCCGAGGTTGGTCCGTGGATGGGTGACCATAATTACATACCGAGTTTCCTCCGTGCCTCGGAAAGCACGTTAAACCGTTGGTCCCGGCTGTCATTTGTAGATCTTTGACAGTCGTTACGAGTAGTCAGAAGCCAAAAAGTCTTACATCCAGTCTTACCAAGGGGTATCGTATTACCTAGTTACTGGGTTGTGTAGGTCAGATAGGCAGTCGCTTCATGTAAAATACTGGTAGTCAGCTGCATCCGGTTAGACTGGAAGCCGACCCCAAGATAGTTTGGGAAAAGGCTAGGCAGATGATGACTAGACGTAACACATTATGATATCACATTATCACCACCGGTGAGCAGGCACTCCCTAGACCCTATAGTCCAGTTCTGTCTCTATAAAGTGGCCCTTTCTATCCTATAATTACTGCGCTGGCTGATAAGCTGTGTACGCGCAGACTGCAGGTGTAATTTGATGCAACTTTCCACGTTGCGTCATATGTGATCCAAGTACAGATAGCAGAGATAGGAGTTTCGCATTTGTAAGGTTCATTTGACTGTATTAATAGTGTTACTTATTGTGTGTATATGTTGGGTGAGCCAGTCTGTCTGTCGAAGGACCAGCTGTTGGTGGAAATAATATACATAAACATCACGCCTGTAATCCCAGTAGAGTTAGTCAGAAGTGTACCTAATGGTACACCCACGTTTTGCCTGTTATGTTTAAGTCCCATGTAATAGGGATCAAAGCCTATTGCACATCAACCGGGCATAAATCCAGACTCCGTGGCTATTACTGTGATATTCCTGATGGAATATTTAAATCATCCTTTGCCCGCCCTGGGAGTCGAACCCAGGCCCACTATTCACAAACGCTCGGATTCGATTTCGATTCGATAAATCGTATGTCTATCTTGTTTTGGCATTACGAAAGCGAGCGACTTTCCGAATTGAAACCGAATCCGAGCGTTTGTGAATACGGGGGCAGGTCCTCGTGATTAGCTGTTGTTCTAGCGACCACTCAAACAAAATCAAAATATTTCATTTTACATAGGCCTACATGGGCACTTATCAAACGTCAACAAAGGGTGCTCGGTTCGGGTTGGTCGTTTCCTATGGAGAAGAACCGGCAAGAAACTCCATGGTTACTCTTTTAAAATCATTTGGTTTTACAATATTTGAAGTTACAGCGTTAGTACTTAAGTATGGGCGGACAGCCGTGTAGGCCCGACAATAAGTCGTTGCTTACTACAGAAGGCAGTAAAAAAATAAAAAATAAAAACCAAAGAGGTAGTTAAGTTGGCGCAGTCAAGTCTCTATTTAAATAACATCATCATGTTCGTCATTAGGGCATGCGGAACCGGGTTTCGGCTCCTGAGTAAAACCGGGATTTCCCGGGGTTTTACTATGTGACCAAAACCAGGGTTCCACATGCTCGACTCGTCATCATTGGCACTCTTGTTCCACCTACTGCTGGATACAGGCGACCCACAAAATTTGGGACACACACTTTGTTGTTAAAAACTAAACGAGGACTATTCATGACAAATCAAGATTTTATCCTTTGCAAGATTTGAAAACAAAATCTTAAAATTTAGAATGAAGAAAATCAAATTTCCCGACTGTACCAAATGTAAAAGAGATAAACGGAATAGAATCGCGTATATGCATTTGATTAATACAGCTGTTGCACTTTTTAACACAATTCACAACACTTCAAAGTACAATTATTAACCTTATCCAGTTGTGATACAGGTCATTATGTCATTGAACAAGTACGCAATAGAAATAGTCCAAGATTGGACGTTGATATTTACCTGGTTGTCAACCGGTTTAAGTTTCTGAGAACGATTTAATAAAGACTTAAAGATTATGTCAGAATTGGCTGCGCATTTTGTCAAACAGTTTTAGATTTTCACCGTTTCGAAAATTGCAGGACGAGTAAAACCGCTTCAGGAAGTGACTGACTGAACCACTTATGTTTAAGTCCCTTGAATAGGGGGCGAGCCTATCGCCATCAACCGGGCACAAATACAGACTCCGTGGCTGCTACTGAGAAGTTCCTAATGGAAAAACCCAATAACACTTTGCTCGACCTGGGAATGTAACCCAGCCCTTGCTCAGCAATCGAGACCAATGAGGCAGTCCGATGCGCGTTGATGTCTATTGTACCCTGGTTTGAGAACTTGTTACAATAAATATGTCTTTTATTTTACGGGTGGGAAATCATCAAATGACTTCTCCCGCTCTGGGCGGGAGTGTCAGACTTGTACTGACTAAAACCCATCCATGTTCCTTCTTAGCCCTTTGTGTTCAAGGGCCACGGTATCTTTCGAACGGTCCCGCAGCCCTGGCAGGCATCGGCCCTCTTAGACCCCTATAAATGTGTCTCAAATGAGCCCAGGTCCCCGGCGACAAGTCGTTTCAATCGGAGTGTTTGGCTATTCAAATTAAAGCCTAACTATTGAGCCTATTGAACGCCACATTGCTTTTCAGAACACGAGATTGTAAGTCTCATGCTGCCTGCTTAAACAGAACTGGGTCAAAATCAAAATCAAAATCAAAATAATTTTATTTCACATAGGCCTACATGGGCACTTGTAAAACGTCGACAAAAAGCTCGGTTCGGGTTGGTCGTTTCCTATGGAGAAGAACCGGCAAGAAACTCCATGGTTACTCTTTTAAAATCATTTGGCTTTACAATTTTTCTATGTTACAGCGTTGGCACTTAAGTATGAGTGGACATCGTAGGCCCGACAATAAGTCGTTGCTTACTACAAAACGTAGAACAAGATAAAAAGTTACCAAGGATCTAGGAATCTATAAGGCCTAGAATGTCCACACATTTACAAACAATCGGTAAATAAGAAAATGAGTCTATACAAGCAAAAAAAAAAAAGAAGATATTGCAAAAAGACTAGATTAAACAAGTGACACAAATGTTGTCATCCGTGCTGTAACTATTCTAAACAAAATGGTGTAATGATTAAGAAAATATTGTAAAACATCTGATTAAAAAATAATGGGAAAAAGTAAATAAAAATAAAAAAGTAAATAAAATAAAACATAAAAATTAAAAAATATAAGATTGAGAATAGTTAGAGACATCCACACATTTGTGCCGTTTTATGAGCTACCAGGGAAGCCGCATGTGCGTAGGGGCTCAGGCCAAACTTCTTTATCTTCAACATAGTCCTTAATTTTGTAATATGCTTTTTTAATTAGGACACGTTTGATATAATTTTTAAACTTTCCATCGGTCAGGTCTGTAACTGACTTTGGCAACTTATTATAAAAGCGTATACTATTAATAAGAAATGACTTGCTAGTTTTAGTTAATCTAAATTTGGGTATTACAATTTCGTGTTTACTGCGTGTATTTATATTATGAAAGTCGCTTCTAATTTTGAAAAGTCCTCGGTTTTTGCGGACATATAAAATACATTCTAAAATATAGAGTGAAGGCAGAGTAAGTATATCGATTTCTTTAAATTTTTCTCTGAGGGACTCGCGAGGACCCATTTTATAGATGGCGCGGACTGCCCTCTTTTGCAGTATGAAAATTGAGTCAACGTCTGCTGCCGATCCCCACAGCAGAATGCCATAGGCCATAATACTATGGAAATAAGCGTAGTATACTAACCTAGCCGTGGCTACATCAGTTAGCTGCCTTATTTTCCTAACTGCATAGGCAGCTGAGCTTAACCTTCCCGAAAGAGTTCTAATGTGCGCCCCCCACTGCAGTTTTGAATCGATAGTAATCCCCAAGAATACAGTTTCCGCTATAACATCAAGTTTTTTGCCGTCAAGATTTAAATTTAGGTCACGTTGTGGTACATTTGGTAAAGAAAACTTAAGACATTTTGTTTTATTCGTATTCAGTAAAAGATTGTTGGCTGCAAACCATTTTGAGAGAATAGTTAGGCTTTCGTTGACGTGTAAGACGTCCGTATCTTTTCTATGAATTTTGAAAATTAGCGAGGTGTCATCAGCAAATAGAATTATATCCGAAAATTTGGCCATCATGTAAGGGAGGTCATTAATATAAACAAGAAACAAGAAAGGGCCGAGAATTGAACCTTGGGGCACGCCCATCTTGACTATAGACCCGCAGGACGTCGCCCCATTTACATTTACTTTTTGCTGCCTGTCCGATAAATAAGAAAGTACAAGATCAGCAGCTAGTCCACGAATTCCGTAGTGGTGTAATTTACAGATCAGTGTTTTGTGGTCGACGCAGTCGAACGCTTTTGAGAGGTCACAGAAGATGCCAATAGCATCCTGGGACTTCTCCCAGGATTCCAAAATGTAACTGATGAGTTTCACTCCCGCGTCCGTTGTCGAACTACCCTTCGTGAAACCAAACTGCTGACTATGCAGTATCTTATTAGAATTGAAGTGAGACAACATCTGGTCCAGCATGATTTTTTATTCTATTGGTCGATGAAGCATGTCGCATGAATGAGATGTAAGCACAGATATCTCACTGTGGCTACTCAAAACAGCCGCAAATGTCTTTACGTTAGATCCTAAAAAAGAAGGCAGGATAAAGTGAAGGGTAATAAAAGATTTATCAAAAGAAATCTGGCTTCAGATAGAATTTGAAAAACCATGGAAAAGACAAATAAAATGAGAGAAGGTATAAATCGATAACATAAACTAACAACAAACTATAAAAGGACATCAAAAACTCCTCCTGAACGCTGTCAGCTGGTGATGTCCTTAAGAGACTGGCGGCATTTTTTATTATTATTTATTTATTAAACAATTTTTATACAAACTTTCATTTAAAAACTAAGCCCCACAAAACTGTTTTCACAGTTTGTCTGTGGGAACGGAACGATATTTAAAAAAAAACAATGCAACTAATATTACTTAACAATTAATAAATCTTAGAAACTACTGACCCTTACCTTACTTACTACTATACCCCCTCCCAGCAATCTGCAAACCACCTTCTTAAAAAATATGGTTTACAGACTCCTGAGAAAGAATAGTTTAAGCGATTTTGCAAACTTACTTTTCATTTTCTGACTTCTTATATCAGCAGGCAATTGGTTGCTCTTTTATCAAGCGTTCGGTCGCCAAAATAATTACTGATTTTAGGTACATCAAACTTGCCTGCTGATATTGACCTAGTAGCATGGTTATGGGTAACAAGCGAGTGGCGCGTATTGCTAATAATAGGCTAAGTATTGCCACGTTGTATGGCAATACTTAGCCTCTGGCCAAGGTAAAAGCTAGCCCTAGGGTAAAGACGTACATAATGTGTCATAAAATGACCAGCAAAACTCAATAATTAACTTGACTTTTATCTTTTATCATTAAAGATTTAATAACCTCCCAAAGTGTACCAAACACTTTAAAACTTTAATGCACCGTCGCACAATTTGAAGCGATGCGATAATGTGCAAAGATCACCATGACTTTTGTAAATGCGATCCTTTCGCTCACATTGACATTTGTATTGACAGTAGCAGGGACGAGATTGAAAAGAGTATCGTCTAGATAGTCTGTATTTACATAAATAAATAATCGGCTTATTACAACTGTCTCGAGAATGTGAATGACATCTTAATAACCGTTCGAGGAGTACAAATTTATTCGCAGAAGTACCATTTCATTGAAGACTCGTAGGTAGATGATATGGTTTTAGGATATCAGCCTCTTTTTTCAAAAACACTAAGTGCGAGATTTCGATTCGGAATGTCTGTCTATCTCGCTCGCTTTTGTTATGCTAAAAAAAGATAAACAGAGAAGTTTCGAATCGAAACGACCAAATGTATGTGAATTCAATTCAATTCAATTCAATCATTTATTGCATATCACATGTGTTTATCAAGATTTTCAATAATAATATAGTTCACATGGTGTCGGGCACAACAGTTTTATAAAGTATTATAGTAGCATTCAAAATAACCAATAGTAAAAAAACAAATTCATTGATTCATAACAATTACATAATATTCAATTTGTTTAAAGTAAGTAAGTAATCGATGTCACAAATAATAAAATAAAAATATAATCAGTCAAAAAAATCAGAATCAAATAAGTTATGTCAAATAAATTACAACCAAATACATTATGTCAAAAAAAAACATTTTGTCAATAAAATAATAGTAAAACATTATGTCAACAAAACTAATAATCAAATACACGATGTCAATAAAATAATAGTCAAATACATTATTTCAATAAAAAATTCAAAACCAGTATACAAAATAATAAAAGTCACCCCATTTAGATGTGATCATTAAAAAAATCGTTTAACGTGTAATAACATGTGTGTGTTGTGTGAATAACATTTATCAATTAACAGTTTTCTGATTCGTTTTATATTTTTTTATCATTTTCTTCCATTCGTATGTCATTGGGGATTTTTTTGTAGATTAGAATAGAATTCGGGGTATGGAGCATTCATCAGATACTTATGCCGAACGCTCTACGTGTTGGAGGTCTTTGGTTTTCCAAAGAATCAACCAGGCGTAGCCTTATAAGACGACGCCAGTTCTGCCTGAAACGAAGACAAGAATATAAGTCAGGTGAGAGTTGCTCCGTTTGAGCCTACATAGCCTAGTATAGCCTAGTAGTAAGTACATATCACTAAATGAATCAATTCTTCAAACTAGCCAGACAAAGTTTCTGAGGAATTGGTTGCGCCACTTCCACGTAACTAAACCATTTAAAAAAAACGGTTCTCTTAAAAAAAATTAACTGCTTTATACATTTTGACCGTGCATTTTTTTGGAAAACAGCATTTATATGTTTAAATCATCATTAGCCTATAATGTTCCCACTGCTGGGACACAGGCCTCCTCTTCTATGAGAGGGAGTGGGCTGTAATCCACCACGCGGGCCCAGTGCGGGTTGGTAGATGTCACATGTCTTCGAATTTTTGGTTCTAGGACATGCCGGTTTCCTCACGATGTTTTCCTTCACCGTTTTTGAGAGCAGCGATGATGAAATAAATTACACAAAGTAATGCGCCTGCCTGGGTTCGAACCCACGACTTACTGCTCGTAAGTCGGGGCTGCTCCCACTGGGCCACCGCTGCTCTGCTGTTGTTTAAATAAACGAGGGGAATTGACTGGGGATTGAATAGATTAATTTGCTGAATTCATGGTGACAGTCTGTCTTCCATCTTGTATAAAGACAACTAAAGATCATGTCATGTAGACGTCTCGGCGTCGTGCAGATTCGTTTTTCCGCAGTCTCATTAAGTAATGTTGTTGTGACTTGTAACACACAATGTGGAGCGATATAAAGTTGGATAAAAGTGACGTTTTACATAATGCTCGCTTCCGTTCACAGCCGCAGCCGTGTACTTCGCGTTACAAATTATGATAGGTTACATTGTTATCAAACTGTCTTTTATTTCCTAGACAGTGTCTCAGTTTCTAAAGCCGTTAGCTTACCGGGAGCATCCGCTTTTGGTGTAACATGTAACAATTCAAGATTGCACAATAGGGGAGGTGAGTAGAGTGTGTAAGGGTGCTTACCAATCGGACAGTAGCCAGTCATCAGCCACTGTCTAGGTGCTCGCCACTCGCCACTGTACTTGTAGTTACTACTCGCCACTGTCCTTGACCAATATAAATCGGAATTGATAAGAGCCTTCAAAAGTGACGATCGGGTAAAGAAAATAGTTTTCAGAAGCTCATGTCAATCCGACACATTTTTAAGGTTTTATCATCAACGTTGACAGAATGTTCATTTGGGTCCTTTTGTTGCACTAAGCAGATCAATAAGTGAAAGACTAGATTTACAGATTTGAGATCATTGGGGATACGAAGAAGCACCTGGAGTTGAAGACCATCGACACAGAGGAAAGAGATTTGAAAGACAGTTTAATATCGACTTCTATAGCTGGGTCCAACTGTCCATCATTATTCTCCAGTAATTGCAAGTTTGTGACCAACCGCTTCGTATTATATAGATACACCTCTGCTTGCCCCAACAAGTAATTCTAGTATAGAAACAGTTAAGCCTCGTCCGTGCGCCTCTCTGACCCTGTTCCCACGACGCATCACTTTCGGTTTCTGCCAGACGTTACATTCACGACCTATAGTGCTGTAGGTACGTGGTGAGAACTTTTAACGATGTATCGATAGTTTAATACTTGAAAATGCATCGATTACATGCATACATAACATCACACCTGTAATCCGAAAGGATTAGGCAGAGGTGTAGCTATTAGTTACACCCAGTTATGTGATAAATTACCATTTACCAATAGGGGGCTCCGAGGCTGCTACTGATGGAAAAACCCAATAACACTTCACCTGACCTGAGTATCGAACCCGGGACCTCGTACTCAACAGTCACAATGTAAAACAGAATTCAGCAAAGTGTGTGCCACGGCACACTGGTGTACCGTGGTCATTAGTAGGTGTGCCTCGAAAAAAAAAAATCTCCTTAAGTTAAATAGACAGACGGGAGCAAAATATCTACTTAATAAGTCGCAAAACACGCGATAGATTTTTCATTTATCGTCCGAAATTTTCCGAATTATCAGTAGTAAACGATTACGTCACAACTCTTTTAAGCATTTAAAGCTACATATACAAGGTGTAATCAGACCGTTCAAGAAGCCGTCAACCAAGCATTCTGTACATCAAACTAAGTAACTCTTCCAAAAATTGTTGCTGGGAAACTTGGGTTGGTAAATCACGTTCTACGGTAGGACTCAATGTAGTAACGCTCCTAAACGTTGTGCTCATGGATGCATTCTGTATTACAGGGGTTAGGTTAGGTTAGCTGGGCTCTGGAAGTAAAGGCTGTGCCGGTTTCCCAGTCCCCCGCCACTAGGACGAAGCGGGAATGCCGCTGGGTCGTTTTAGTGGGTATACCGGGTCAGACCGGGGAGTCCCACATAGCCCGCCCATCCCCCGATGGACGGGTATGCGTAATGCATTTTTTCCCAGCGACAAAAAAAAAAAAAAAAAAAAAAAAAAAAAAAAAAAAAAAAAAAAAAAAAAAAAAGGTTAGCTGGGCTATTTCCGCACTTAGCCTCTTTATTGGGCCATTGTACGTATAAAAATCTTCTGGTTACTCCAACCATCCGAGGTCCTCCCAGAAAGCTGCAGAAGCCGCAGAAGCCTGCAGCAGCCTTTTCAGGCTGCTGCAGGCCTCCGGAAGCGATGCCGGCGATTGGAGAGTCCGTGCCTGTTGATCTACCACGCTGCTGCACTCTATGAGCACGTGCTGTGGTGTTTCTTCCGCCTCCAGGGGTAATGAAAGTATTTAAAGTATAAATATATTGGTATTTTAACTTGTTAAAAAGTTGGAATTTTGGCCTCAAATTTCTCCGTAACTAGAAGGTTCCCAGGTATGATCCAAAATCAAAAAAATGATCGCAATGTCAGGGCGAACAAGTGCCTTTCGGCTTCGCTAAGGGTCTTTTTTACACTCATTATTGTTTATACCCAAGGCTGTCACTATACCGCGGGAGACGCCCCGGGCGTCGGGGGCAACCAGTGGCCCCCGACCACCGTAGGCGCGGGCCTGTGGACGGTGAGTAATGGGCTAGCTCACCGTCCGTCCGTCTTATGACGACAGGCCGTGCCGACGGCACGTTTGTGTTCCACGCGCGCCTCAAGGAGATGTCAGCAAATCGGAAGGGGTCCGAGAGGGCCGATGCCTGCCAGGGCTGCGGGTTGTTCGAAAGAGATACCGTGGCCCTGGAACACAAAGGGCTAAGAAGGAACATGGATGAGTTTTAGTCAGTACAAGTCTGACACGGGAGGGATCCCGATCCGCCCAGAGCGGGAGAAGTCATTTGATGATTTCCCATCAGTAAAAAAAAAAGGCTGTAACTATAATTTGAATCACAATGAAGTACCGAACAAACAATAAGATAAATAAATAAACATTACCTGGAATACAAATTGATTGATTGAATGTTCAGAAACAATGTCGATGTAGTAGCCACCACACTAGCGTCGTGACTCCATTGATAGATCACCGAGTTCACGACTTTGCCTAGACATAGCCAATATCAGTCACTGATAGGTTTACCATCTTAAAAGTATTCCTAGGACATTTTATTGCTAGGTAGGTATAACTACATTGAGAAGGTCAGATAGGTCAGCGCTCCATGTAAAATACGACTCCGTATCAAAGTTGCGACAAACAAATACGCGACAAATTTTAGGGCGACAGTCAAAGTCAAAGCATTTTTTTCAATTAAACCATTACAGGCACTTTTGAAAGTCAAAAAATAAAATAAAACGCGAAACTACAGTCCCAGTCACAAGGCATAATAACTTGTGAAAGAACTGTAGTTGCCCATTCCGTAGCGTAGATCTTTATGGAGAAGAATGGGCAAGAAACTCCATGGACACTCTTTTAAATCAAAATATGTTACAAAATCTTGGTTACATCATTCATGTTAAGAATGAGTAACCAAGTCAGTCACCCCCGATGATGCTATTGCCCTCCTCCAGGAAAGTAGCAAAGAGACTAGTACTCTTAAAAAGTTCAGACGCAACCCGCCGTCTTTCCGACATCACCGTCGAGGTCTTGTAGACACTTTAATTCTAATCATGAAACTAAATTTATATGACACTTCTAGACAACAGAATAATAGGTTCGATTAAAACTTTTAGACTATTGATTTACAATAAGGTATACTACAAGACTAGGACCTTACAGTACAAATTAATGGTTAATTAGCACAGTTGTGATAACACACTGCTCATCTGAATTACTGACATTAATCCCGTACCAGCAGCGCCAGCAGGATTTTCAATTCATGGGGGTGCATCTTCAGTTCCATGAAAACAGCACTCTACCTCGGATATGTTAGATTTTTGTTTGCCAATCCGTACTTAGAAGGAACTTTGTCGATTTATAGAAGAAAGCCTATCAATCGAAAAAAATAGGATTCAAGAGCCAGCGTAGCGAGTTAGCAACTTTTTGCACTCACCTCGAACTTGATAGGTTTTCTTTTGTCCTTTGTTATAAAACTAGGGCTTATTCTGACTATGTATAAAGAAAAGTTTATGAACACAAAGGACATATCTTAATCTCGAATATTCTTTATAGTTGCCTGAGATTTCGGAATATTCTCGTTCCTTCGGCTGACAATGGAAGACGTGAGGTGAAAGCCACACCTGAAAAGCCTGTGCATGCTGTGTTCTCATGGAAAGAGTAGAAAGTTGGGAAAAGGCTAAAAGCAGATGATGATTAACTTTCAGTCAGCTTTGTTAAAACCGAAAAACAAAAAAGAAATATCGTCTTCCACCTGTGTCTGCCTTTCGCTTCTATTATTTTCATTTAATTTCGGACCTTCCTGTGGCGGGTTCATTGATTTACAAACGATTGGATTACTAAATATACAAGCTGAGCGTGCGTTTACGTTGCTCATGATTTTATTCATTGTTTCAGTAATCAGTGCAGACGAGAATACCTGTGTGTGACCTGAATTGTTTTGGAGTTTCCGTAACTCACTTCTGCAAAATTCCCTAAAAATGTCTTTGGTTTGCTTCAGAAGGATATTCATTAACAGTTGGTTGGTCCAACACAGATATAGTACAGAACTATATCTGTGTTGGATTTTTGTTTCGTTGGATTTACCAACAGACTTTTCTTGTTTATATGTAGATCATCAACGGACATTGCATGCATAAGTGACTGATTGTCAATCATCACTTCGAAAGCTTGTTCATATGTATGCTCCAGGCTCAGCCAGTTTTGATCTTTTATTATGATCTTTTCTATCAGCATCCGGTGCTTTTCGTTTTTGAAGATTTGAGGTTATTTTTGGGATCGAGATCAATCCCAGAGCGTCCATCAAGATCATTTTATCACTTAACGTAGCTATTCGCAAGGATTTGCGTGGTTATTTTTCTAAAAAAACGGCACATATAATTAAATTGTATGCAAAAAATACAAAAGAACTGGGATCTCACTCTTTGTATACAGGGGTATTTGTATAACACCGACAACCTCTCAGGACTATGTTACTAACATCATAATCAACAACTTTTGTTCTATGACTTCTAAAAATTCGTCATATTCTAGTTCATCAGATTTTCATACAAAAGTAAAAATATTGAAATTGAACGTTCCAAATGTTACGACTATGCTCCCCTCGCTATTGTACTATCGCTTTCTTTTGCTTCGCATTGACTTCGAAACATTTAGAGCGTTCAATTTAAATATTCTTATTTTTGTTTCTTATCTGATGAACTAAAATATGATGAATTTTTAAAAGTCATAGAACAAAAGTTGTTGATTATGATGTTAGTAACATAGTCCTGAGAGGTTGTCGGTGTTGTACAAATAACCCTGTACATGGCTTAATATTTTCGAATTTTCAAAACAATGTATTATCTTTTTAAACTTCGAAAAGACGCTAAAAGCACGACCTTGTATTGTAAATCGTCGCCTGATTACCAGTACAGTACCAGTTTATTTACCTTCATATTTATTTTCATTATCTAGCAACACTTGGATATAACGTTTCGCGTCGCCATAGGAATCTGCAAATAGTATCATTCTATTTACACAGACTGCCCATACTTCGGAATTTTATTTTCGTCTCTAAAACAGTCCAGTAGATACGACACATTCCACATGACGAAGTCTATTTATATTTAGACTCAGTAAAAGTATACGCATGATAGTTTTCGCCGATAATCCCAAGGAATACTCACTTCGAGCATTCATTTCCCGAATTCGTTTTTATTTTTATTTTTACTAACTACAGTACTTTCATAAGTTATTATGCCTTGTTGACTGGGACTGTAGAATCGCGTTTTATTTTGTTTTTTTTTTTGACTTTCAAAAGTGCCTGTAATGGTCTAATTGAAATAAATGCTTTGACTTTGACTTTGATTGGGTCCACGGATTTGCATCCAAGCTCTTGATACACAGCAATTATTAATAACAGCTATATCTTTGAGAGGAGCTTCCAAAACTTGCACCATGTAGTATTTAAGTACATTCATCTAGAAATAAATGAAACAAAACGAAACTATAAGCAGTTATATTACAAGTTTGGTGCTGGTGAACTCACACTTTCAAGGTCACTCCGATAGTTGTTTCGTAATAGGGGATCGGACTGGGTAAAGAAAACGACATTCTATTTTATCTGTCAGACAGGTAATACAAAAATATTAGACACGTATTTTTTGTTTTATCAAAATATCAAAAAACTACTTAGTTAGAACTCATTAAAGTTGGAGAGTGGAGGCTTACTACGTCACTAGAGGGTATAAAACTTACCTACATATGACGTCATGCGCCATTTCAACTCAATATATCTCCGTAATTTTATGACCACGTGAAAAAAGAAAAAATACGTGTCCAATACTTTAAAAAAAACTACCCGACGGGCAAAGAAAAAAAAAGTAGGATTATCCCCTATTTCAATTGTCCCGGTGGGAGCGAGAAGTAGGTATACAACGTTAATAGAGCTGTTATAATAATATGCAGATACTCATAACAAACTACACATAACATTCAGGGGTGCGGCAGAGGTGCACAGTTACCAGCCACTTGACAAGTTAGTAAAGAAAACTAAATTAATTTGAGAAAAGACTGAAAACATCTTATTGGTTTTCGTGTCACTCACTGTATTAAGTCCATTTTTTTTAATTATTCGTAAATCTAAACAATACGAATATGATTGATTACCGGACAAAATACTGTGCGCTTGCCGATCAATTTTTGAACGAAAACAAGTAGCAGAGCTCATAATAAATATTATTATCGTACGTATCTACGCTAAAAATCCGGCAACGCCCATTGCTTAGCGACTGACCAATGCGTAGTTCTCTCTCTGTCTTAAAGTGCTAGTACAACAGAGATAGCGATAGATCGAGTATAAATGCGTCACGGCAGTCACCTTGAACCAAATCTGTCCTAATTATAACAAACGCCGGTTATTCCCCGCTGAGCGCGAAATTCAAACATAGCTGAATAAATTATAGACTACTTCCCATTTAAAAATCTATGAAACCCTTGGACCTAGAAAGTTGACATTTTGCCCAGACCTTCCTTTTATGATGTAGACAAGGCATAGGAATAAAAAATACTGGATAAGGTATTATCCCTTATTATATGATATACTAATATAAATAATCTTAATGTAATGTCCTTTTAAGTATTTTGTGTGTACATAAATAAATAAACAAGAAGGGAAAAGTTCGCTGCCAAACAGCTATCTGTAAATAAAATATTACCAGGTCAACAAGACCTTTTGCTTGCATTGAAGGTTTTAAATGAAATATTTCGTTCATAAACTTGTTGGTCTATTATGTAAGAGCTGACCTCGTCATATCATCTCCTACTCATCTGCCAAGCCTTTTCCGAACTATGTTGGCGTCGGCTTCCAGTCTAACCGGATGCATCAGAATACCATTATTTTACATGGAGCGACTGCCTATCTGATCTCCACAACCCTATTTGTACTGGGTAATAAAAGTTTGTAAGACAGGATGTCAGACTTCCAAGCCACTGACTACCTGCAACGACTGTCCAAGTTCTACAAATAAAAACCAGGAACAACGACTTAACGTGCTTTCTGAGGCACGGAGGGAACTCGGTATGTAATGTGTGGTCACCTAGACTTTATTATTTAGCCACGAGCTCTTATGCGTTTATCGTCTGCTTACTACTGATGCTATAATATTACCATTATATGTACCACTAGATGCCAATCTTACGACGTTACTGTAGGTTTGGGTTACTTCGTCTTCCCAGTTAAAACTCTAGAAAGTGGTGAAACGCTTGCGTTTTGGGCCTTCGTATCTTTGTTGTTCTCAGCCTTCCTTGAATCACTTAACGATTTCTAAATTAGGCTTAGTTATTAATGTTCCAATCAAGTGCTTTGTATTCAGAAGAGCATGCCACCTTTGCGAACATGATTATAGTTCTTTACTTAAATAATATCTTCCGTGACGCGTTAAAAGATAATAGAATCGGTCGCTAACCGGCGCACTCACCCTACAAATGTTTCGGAATCATTGAGCGCTCGATCCGCTGGCGTGAGGACGTGCGTTTAGGAATAAATTTATATTATCGCTGGAGCCATTCATGGTTCCTGACACATTTAACGGAAACAAGAGTGAAGTAATAATTAAAGTACATAATTATAGTGACAATATTGTACAGATTTGAGAAGAACAAAGTGAAAACAAGGTAAGTCTTTTTTCAATGTTGCGCATGTTGGCACGAAAAATAATCTGCTGTTCCATACACTTATCGTCAAAGAATATAATATTATGAGGGGATAGTTGTGTTTTCGTGATTTCAGGGGTGATTCAGTACCTAATTCCTCAACTCTTGTTAGTGTATTGTTTTGGAAAACCGTGCAAACCGTACCTATGAGGTAGTTAAAATAAACGTATTTGAACTGTAATATAACTAGTTTATTCTCAGTGATGGTACAGGTCAAAAATAAATGGTAACGACGTGACGAAAATGCGATTCTTCTCGTCGTTACCACGTTTGTATGGGCTGCTTATACACTAATAGTAGCAACTATTTTTTGGGATCGACTTGCTCAGGAACAACAGTAATATAATAATAATAGCAATCGATATGTTTGCCTACTATCGAAGTGACCTTGACCGGCGGCGTTAGAGTTCACTACGCTAGTAACCGGACATATTTTTAGATTATTTATTTATATTTTAGTTTGTTGACTGCGTCGTTGGTCTAGCGCTAGCTACTGCCAAACATGAGATCATGGGTTCGACTCCTACGTCGGCCAAACTCGTCTTGGATTTTTCGATTTGTAATTTCTCAGTAGCGGCCGGTGACCATGATTTACATATTCTCGTATGATGACAATAGGCTCGTCCCCATTACTCGGGGCTAAACCATACTGGTGACATGTAGTGTACTGGTAACTCTACCTAATCCTTAGAGGCAAACAGGCGTGATGTTGTTTTGTTTTATTTCCAGATGGATAGAACTGACGCGCATAAATACTATGTCGTAAAATTCTTGGAAAATCCTTTCAAAGATAAAGAAAGAGTCACTTGTGAACATGTGTGCGTGCCGAAGTCCTGGTGCGAATGGAACAGTCGTGAAGATAACATACTCAGGGTTTGGTACCCCACTCAAGATCCATGGAACACTGAGAAAAGAGTTAGGAAGAGGGAAAAGAAGTCAGACCAGTGGGTGTCCGTCCTCGCCGTACTGAAATATAGCAATGGTAAGATGTTTTTCATAATTTTTTGTTTCGTGCAGATTTAATCGTTTAAAAAGAAATATGCTTAACATTAGTTGGAAAATTGTACATACCGTAGGTTCCTTAACTCGGGAAACTCATATTTACATTTTCAATTTTGTGTCTGTTGAAATCGTCTGTCCGTCTGTCTATCAACCAAGAATTCAGAACAAGATTCTAGACCCGCCAGCGTTGATATTTATCGTCGGTTTGATAAAAATATACTATTTTTGTTTGAAACAGTTGGTTTCATACGGGCCTGGAATTAGAATATTTTTTTATTTCATTCTGACTTCTTGGTACCAGTTTGGACGTCGATATCTTTACTTCTTGGTACAAGTTTGCACGTCGATATCTTTACTTCTTGGTACAAGTTTGCACGTCGATATCTTTACTTTTTTTCTTAGTGACAGGTTTAGCTGATCGGTCGTGGTCATCTCGTGGCGACTTCTGTAAAATGTCATTCGCCTCACGATGATGCGCCATTTTTCTATGTTGACCAAAATTTTGGGTGTTACCCCAGCAAAATAATGTCGAAAATAGTAATTTAAATGTTAAAGATAATTAGTTAAATTTGTTTCTTTTTTAGTTTTTTTTAGTTCTTTCACAAAAACATTTATTTATGTATGTACACACAAAACACTTATCAGGACAATACATAAAGATACAAGAGCACAAAGGTACTGCTGATTTCTAAAGAAATTTCTTCCAGCAGACCTGCGAGAGGAAAAACGTGATTTTTCACCCAAAAACAAGGCCAAATTTTTGCGTAGATTAACTTAGTTTAATGTACAGAATGCTTGGAGGAAAAAATCACCTGTATAATTAGTTGTCTTAACGAGGTAAATTTTGCAACTTATTTTGTATTTGTTCCTTCTTTTTGGTTTTACTGGATCTCTGAAACGGTTAAGCTGATTCTTTTCATCTTTTGTATATGACTTCTTAAGAATTAGTTTTAATTAGTTGTGCAAAAAAAACACAAAAAAAAAATGCACCATTCAAGGTTATTTAATGAAATTTAAAAACACTTCAATAGGACCTAACACTTTGGATAAGAGCTCTAAAGACTTAACGTTATTTTGTAGCTTGTAACTGCCTTCAAATGTGAAGTTTCATTAGTATCCTGTAAGTAATTAACAAATTATGATGAAATTCAGTTCTCCATGTTCAAGGTAACAATGCTGGCTACTTCATCTTTTCGTGTTGTTAGTGCCTAACGAAATGATGGTAACTAATATACACACATCAAAAGTGTCTAGGGATCAACATATATTTTTGCAATAACTTTTCTCCTGATTGATATTAATTAAAATTTTCTTTAAGGATTCATCAAATAAAGTGTTTTCGTTTGTCACAGTAACGATAAACCAAGTCACCTTTGCATTAATAAAGAAATTTGCCATTTTCCTAATAAAGGGATTTTTGACATTTGAACCACTAACATTAAAGTTCGAAAAAAAGACTGAAATAACAATTTTCTTTAAAATTTTATTGGGTAACTTAAACAATTAATAATCCGTGTTTCTACCGCGAACACTAACAACACAAGAACATCGGTTTGGCATACTCAAAATGAGTTCATCCAAATCACGCTGTGGAATGGCCGCCCATGTTCGTTGCAACAACAAAAAAAGGTCTTCTTGCGACTGGATACCCTCCATATTCGGCAGAGCTCTTCTCTGTAGCATATCCCATGCATGCTCAATCGGGTTCAAGTCTGGCGACTGAGCAGGCCAGGGCAGGACATTGATGTTAGCTGCGGCGAGAGTCTGTCTTACAACTCTTGCGGTGTGCGGTCGTGCATTATCATGCATTAACTGAAATAAGGGACCGATTTGCACTTGTAGAGGAACGATGACGTCTGATACAATCGTCTCAGCATAAATTTGAGCGTTGAGGTTGCCTCTGATCCAAATCAACTCAGTTCTTCCGCCGATCCAAATACCCGCCCATACCATGATGGTTCCACCACTATAAGGATGGACTTCCTGGCAGGATTTTAATCGCTGTTGGCGTCCAGGGGTTCTCCAGTGTCGTATACGTCTTGTATCCGGTCTCATACCAAAACGAGACTCATCAGAAAAGCACACGAAACGCCATTGTTCTTCTGCCCAATTTCTGTGTTCAAGAGCCCATTGATATCGAATCCTACGATTGTGCATTGCTATAGGTGGTACCCGTAGCGGTCTTCGGGAATGAAGGTTCACTTCATGCAAGCGGTTTCTGACTGTTTGGTCGCTAATTAAGTTCCCTGAAGAGTGATGAAGCCTCACGGCTAACATCATGGCGGTTATTGTTGGAGCTCTTCGAGTTAAGATTTGAATGTATCGGTCTTGTCTCCGTGTGGTGCAGCGATACCGTCCTCCATGGCGCTCAGCCACGGTACCAGTGCTTCGGTAACGTGTCCAAAGTCGACTGATAACACTCTGACTTGTATTCAGAGCTAAAGCCACAGTACGTTGCCGGGAACCAGCTTCTATCATTCCCACGGCTCTGAGCATTTCTTCCCTGCTTAAATGACGTCGCCGCTCCATAATAACGTTGGTTTTAATCAGTAGTAGGGAAACAGTAGCACTAATAATGTCTTCAATGCGTTGTATGTTTTTATAGGGAAAATATTGACAGCTGATTTTCATCTTTTACTCGAATTTGATTCACAGTTTCTGATTCAAATTATGAAATGCACCAAAAAGGATCCATATAAATTTATAAAATCATAAATTTATTACAAAGCCACATCTCAATCTCAAGAAATCCGCATAAAAATGCTTGATCCCTAGACACTTTTGATGTGTGTATATCTATAACTAGCGATCCGCCCCGACTTCGCACGGGTGCAATGCTGATACTAAATACACTACAGAAAAATTGTGAACGTTGTATATAAAAACATAGCGGCCCGCTCTGGCTTCGCACGGGTATAAAATATAATATAGTTATTATACATATAAACCTTCCTCTTCAATCACCCTATCTATTAAAAAAAACCGCATTAAAATCCGTTGCGTAGTTTTAAAGATTTAAGCATACATAGGGATATAGGGACAGAGAAAGCGACTTTGTTTTTAACCCCCGACCAAAAAAGAGGGGTGTTATAAGTTTGACGTGTGTATCTGTGTGTCTGTGTGTCTGTGTATCTGTGTATCTGTGTGTCTGTCTGTGGCGTCGTAGCTCCTAAACGGATGTACCGATTTTGATAAAATTGGTTTCGTTTGAAAGGTGTTTTAATCGAGAGCGTTCTTAGCTATGTTTTGAAAAAAATTACTCAGCCGTTTGATGGTAATCACGTCTTTTCTAGTTGAAGGGAAATTAACAAGTTCCACAGGTCTGGTCGATTCGAAATTTGAAATCTTGTCACTTGTCAATATGGGCATTGCCAGGGGGGATGGTTGCACCCCCCCTCACCCCAAAAACGTTTTGTTTTTTTATTTTGCTATTTCGTTTATTGGCGAGAAGTCACGCAACACCGAGAAAAGTGGAAGCAATGGGGAGACCTAGTATGTCCAAGATTGGGACAGTCAAGGTTTAGGTAAAATAATATAAGTTTAAAAAGCATGAAATAAAAATTTAATTAAAAATTTAAAAGAACCCCCGACACAAAAAACCCCTAAAAAACCAAAAATAAAATAATCCAAGCGTCATAGCGTCGGGGGACCGCTAAGTAGACCGCTTATTACAAGCACAAATCAAAGCGGACCCCCGACGCTAAGACGCTTGGATTATTTTATTTTTTTAGAGGTTTTTTGTGTCGGGGGTTCTTCTAAATTTTTAATTTAATTTTTTATATACAATGTAGTGATATTTAAATAACTATTTTGACATTATTTGGTGGGGTTACGTCCACAGCAGACTATTATACAGTATGTTAGGTTAAACGAGGGACATATTGAGGGAGGGTATTCAGTATTCGATTCTCGTCCCAAATATGTAAAAAACCTATAACGTATATAGAAGAATTTTTAATGTTTTGTTTAGTGCCTAGATATTTTGGACTGTCCTAAGCCAGGTAAGTTTAAAGTATGAAGGGAAAATGGATTATACCTAAGAGTCATTGACCCGTTCACATGTTCTGCGATAGTATTAAGTCGCTAGCGCAAGGGTGTATACACGTTGCGTGACATTTGCGAAAATTTTGGTATGGTTCTGTCTGTTATTTATCAGTGTTTTTTTTTGTTTATATTTTTATTAGTATCATGTTAGCATGTACTATTATGGGTTTGAATATGTCCCTCGTTCAAACTAACATACTGTATTGTCCCTTACGCCAAATACAATATTATATTATGACCAATTCTTACTCAAAATATTTAATCTATTATTATTGCGTCATAAGGAAAACCCAAACACAACAAACAGCTCTGTACTATAATATTTATTATTTCAGCGCAGATTCTAGCCAATTAGCCACAGTCTATTGATAGTGACAAACTGACAAATATTTAATTAGTCTTTCTGCATAATTCTGTCCCTGCTTGCGTAATAGTGGTATTTTATTATCATTTTTATTTCCAGATATCTATGAAGATGCCAACATTTATATTCAACGTAAGAAAAACTCGGATACTAAAAATAAGGAAGGTAAAGTTATGTTTTCACAGTTAATAACTAAACTTACACTGTCGCTTACGACAGATTAGTCATTATATCAATAAAGCTCACAATAACTGATAATCACGGAGGATATCTCGTAGGTGACAGTGTAAGTAAAGAACGTAAATATTAAACAAATCTGTAGGTTTACAAGGTATAATAATTGAACACTTGTAAGGGGTCATTGACTCATTGTACTTATGAATCACTGCTATTTGTAGGACACATGATCTAGTTTTCCCCCTCATTTTATCGAGACATTTGAACGAAAATTTAGAACATAGGAACAAAACATATATACAGGTTGGAAATTTTGTATGGGGAACAGATAATATTTTCGCTATTACGAAGTTTGTCCGATGGAGAAACATGTTCAGTTTGGTGGTCTGTAGCACACCCTTAAGTATGTATATACCCTTTCTGTTACACCCTGTATATAAGTAGGAATATCAAGCAACAGATTTTTGCTCACGCGATTTCATGGTTCCCGTAGAAGTGGTTCATAATGATGAGTCACATAGATAAAAATATATTCTGATCCAGTAACATGCCTCATACTCCAGTACCGCTGACTTATTTTATACTATAAATAATAAATTTCTTTTTACAAATTCATTATACATAAAACTTCATAATAATATACACATATGAATATCTTTAAAAAAAAAAATGTTAAAAATAAAAACACTTAATAATATAAAATACGGTAACCCATCAGTTTCGGGAAAAGTATTAAAATTATTTTCAACACAGTTTCTAGGAAAATAATATATTTAATAGATCCTACTAATATTATAAACGCCAAAGTTTGTAAGTATGGATGGATGTTTGTTACTCTTTCACGTAAAAACTACTGAATGGATCTTGATGAAATTTGGCACAGGGATAGATAATAGTATGGAATAGCACACAGGATACTTTTTATCCCGGTAGTGTGATCCCGCGGGACAATTACCGAAAAAAACGCGGGCGAAGCGGAGGCCAGGAGCTAGTATTTTATACATCTTCTTTCGTCGTTGTAATTTTATAACTCAAGAACGGCTGGGCCGATTTAGCTGATTTTGGTTTTAAAATGTTTGTCGTAGTCCAGGGAAGGTCTAGGGTAGGGTATGTCGGGTAGGTAGGTAGGTAAGTAGGGTAAGGTAGGGTAGGTAGGTGGGTAGGGTAGGGTAGGTAGGGTAGGTAGGTAAGAAGGGTAGCTAGGGTAGATAGGGTAGGTAAAAAGTGCATTGCAACGCATGCCGGGGACAGCTAGTTATTAATTATACACGGTGTAAATCACCTCATCACGAAGCCGTCAACCAAGCATTCTGTACATGAAACTAAGTAACTTTACGCAAAAATTATTGCTGGGAAACGACTTTTTTTTGGGGGGTGTAAAATCATGTTTTGTGGTAGAACTCAATGTAACGCACTCAAAACATTGTGCTGATGGACGGATTGAATAGTACGGGGGTCGTGGAGGTGTTTAAAGTAAAAATCTTACATTAAAAACTTGTATTTAAAAAAATACTTGTCAAAAAGTTGGAACTTTGACCCCTAATATCTCCGTAACTAGAAGGTTCCCAGGTATGGTGTAGAACAAAAAAATGATCGCAATGACAGGGAGAACCAGTGACTTTCGGCTTCGTTAAGAGGTGTTTTACACCCTTTATTTTATCACCATATTAACATCGACGTCCACTGCTGTCTCCTTTTTTTCTCCGATATAGTTTTGTAGTGTGCGTGCCTGGTAACATATCTCTTTTGGCCGCTGTACAAAGACCTCCGAGGCTTTCAGATACTTCAGTAAAACCTTATTCTTATTCTTATTCTTATTCTTTATTGCACATAAAATTACAAGATATACACACAAATAATATATAGCTTATGTACAACGGCGAGCTTAACCCAGAATTGGGTTTTCTTACAGCAAACCTTATTTTAAAAGGAAAATTTGCCAAAGAGGATAGAGCTTTGTGCACGAACAATACTATAAAAACTTAAATCAACTTATTTTATAAACTAAACTAATACATACGATAAAATAAACGTAATACATATATACATCAACATACACATAAAATACTATATACTTACATACTATAATCATGTTGACAGGAAATGTTCTCTAATTCTTCTCCTGAACACGTCTAACGAAGGGCTATCCCGCAAGGAGTGTAACCTTGTATAAGTGAACCTGATAAAGGGGCCTGTAGTGTATATAATTAAGTAATACTTCTTTTTACTTTAGATCGTACACCGTTATCTGCAATGGTGGAGGAAGAAACAAGCAAAACCACTTCGTCAGTCCATAAAAATGAAGCCACTGTCAACAATATGCTAGATACCTCAGGAAACAGCAAATCTTCAAAATCTGCAAATACTATAACAGTTAAAAGAAGGGCACCAGCAGATTCTGACAAAACAGCTCATCGTAAACGGTCTAGAGTGAATGAGCCGGGTGAGTCTGTTGACGAGGGCGCGGGACCATCTAGTCGAGCATTTGAATCGAGTCGTAATAATCAGACGCTTATTCATAAAAAATCTAATGATAGAAATAGTACAGCAAATAAACAAACTGTAAAACAAAATGATTCAAAAGCGAATCACTCCTTGGATCCCAAATCAGTCGACCAGTTATTAGCCGAAAAATGTTGGAAGTTGATGGAAGAACTGCAAAAGTATTTAGGTACTTCGTTGGTACAAGAAATATTTAATAAAATCATGAAAACAGATAACAACCGAAGTGCTCATACATCCACGTCAAGAGACACGACAGTGCAAGCTCCAAAATTAAATGAAGAGATAAGAAATGAGGAGCAGACAGCAGAGAATGATTCTGATGATGGTTGTGGTGATAATGATTGTGATGTTGATGGTTGTGGTGATGATGATTCTGATGCTGTTGATGATGATATTAATAAACATACCAAGACAAAAACTAATCTTGTTCCAATCATAAAGGAAGTTGTACCTCCGAAATACGATGCAAAAGAATCTGAAGATAATGATGAACATGTTCACTTCTACTTTAATAATATACTGCATGGGACCAAACGTCCTCCACAAATTAAAAAGGTACCTCCGAAGTATGATGATGCAACTGGCTCAAAAGAAGATGATCTTGATGATTGTGGTGATGATATTAATACCAAGACAAAATCTAATACTGTTCCAACCATAAAGGAAGTTGTACCTCCGAAATACGATGCAAAAGAATCTGAAGATAATGATGAACATGTTCACTTCTACTTTAATAATATACTGCATGGGACCAAACGTCCTCCACAAACTAAAAAGGTACCTCCGAAGTATGATGATGCCACTGGCTCAAAAGAAGATGATCTTGATGATTGTGGTGATGATATTAATAAACATACCAAGACAAAAACTAATACTGTTCCAACCATAAAGGAAGTTGTACCTCCGAAATACGATGCAAAAGAATCTGAAGATAATGATGAACATGTTCACTTCTACTTTAACAATATACTGCATGGGACCAAACGTCCTCCACAAACTAAAAAGGTACCTCCAAAGTATGATGATGCAACTGGCTCAAAAGAAGATGATCTTAATAATGGTGGTGATGATGATGAACGAAGAACGAGAAAAAGAAAACCTAGCCTACCATATTTGAAACAACGTCCTAGACGACTAAAAAGCTTTGTTCTTCCTCCGGAATACGACGCAAATGACTCGCGATGGACACTAAAGTATCGTGAACCTGCTCCGGGACTTGTTGAATTAATAGAACATTCCGGTGTGTATGTTAATGCTTCCAGGCTGACGGATTGCATAAACTCGGAGAACCACAGCGATTTGTTGGGTCAATTGTTACTAAGTGAAGTCTTTACTTTAAGTGCATTGAGCACATGTTCTTGGACTGGTAGAAGAGCTTCAGGTATCTACTCGAACGGGACAAATGCGAGACCTGGATTAGATGAACATGCACGCGAGGTATTATTGAAGTTTCTCGAAGTCCATGAAGGAGAGCGTTATCACGTTAAACATAGAGACGATAATATCCACAAAATGAATAGAAAAATGCTAGACATAAGACGAAACGCATCAAAGAAATCTTAGAATATAGCAAGAAAATGGGAGACAGAAATGTTTTTATATACAAGATGTTGTTTTGCATCCTCGTCAAATTCAAGGAGGTAGTTATATGAATGATTCTCTTCCCGAATCAATAATAAAATGGGTAGCAAATTGTTTTTTTCAAACTTTTGTAATTCGTTAAGTGTGAACTACCCGTGTTTTAAACGCGGCCCGTCTGATCCTCGCCCTATGATGCATACAAACAATTACAAACGTTTATTCGATGTTTTCTTATTCCCTAAACCACGTTAAGGGGTTATTCTGAAATACTGACAAACTTAAACAACCAAAAAAATCTGCATTTATTAATAATTAACTAGGTACCGTAATTTTCATTGATTATTTATGTCTTGTGACATCTTCTTGAATTTTGACGAGGATGCAAAACAATACCTTGTATAACACAACCTGATAATATTATATCGTGTGTTGCTCAGTCCTTGAGCCTTGAGAACGAGACAATATGTCAGGTTAATGGTGATTTTCTTAGAGACAGTGGAACTGATTTTGTATAGATTGATTGGTCGCTGTACGTACTATCAAATAATTGATGTTTTTTTTTATTTAGTCGATATCCTTCTGCTGTAAATGTAATGCGGGTAATCGTTTGTAAATTAATTATTTACTAAATGTTACCAAGAATTATTTTCTAATATTTTCTCTCCTTGTGTTCTAATCTAATCTAGTAATGAAGACATTGGGGGCCAAAGTAACTTTTTATTTTAATTTTAATTTTTAATGTAATAACTTTACTTTAAAGACCGCCATGACCCCCGTACTATTCAATACAGGCATCAGCACAATGTTTTGAGTGCGTTACATTGAGTGAGTCCTACCTTTAAACGTGATAAAAAATCATCTTTGTTTTGGAGTGAATCCCAAAATAAATTCGTTTCCCAACAAAAATTTTTCGTAGAGTTACTGAGTTGTTGTACAGAATGCTTGGTTTTTCCAGCAGGTATTGCATGGTCTGGCGTTTTATTGTTTTATTTTGTTTGTGTCCTGTTCCGCGAATTTTTATTTATAATAATTATGTTTCGATGAAACATCATAAAACGAATATTAATTCCAGTTAGGGCAGAATAAACATTATTGAACATCAAAGTTAGTAACTGTAGGTATTGTAATATTGTAATTGCCAATAGAAAAAAAAACATATTTTATAGTTTTTTTTGTCGTGTAGTGATGTTATTTTTGTCTAATAATACAGCGGGTATAAGTAAAGTGTGGTCATATTTCATTGTGTGCATTAAAGTGAACAACTTTTTCCATTGCAGCAACAATGCTATTGCGGAAAAATAATCTTTATATATGACAACACCTTTCTAATACATATGCTGTATATTGTGTAATGTGTTATAACTTTTGATACGTGTATACTTGTATATATCATTTATAATTAATAAAACTCAAGTTTCATTTACTTAGTTTCGTTTTTTTTTTTGTTTAATTTTGGCACACCCATTAATTTAACACGAACTTTCCAACTTGCATAAGAAGTCGATTCATGCCCTGATGATGTGGACTTGATAAACTGGTTATGAAGTTTATCGGGCAAAACAGGAGATAAATCCGATATAAGAAATTACCGTCCTAGTAGTTTCTCCCTTGTACAGTCTTAACAAATTTCTCGAAAATTGTATATCTGACCAATTAGACATCCACCAAACCTGAACACTCTAATTCGGATAGTTGAAAAACACGAAGAATTAAATTTACCGAAAAAAAAAGGGTAAACTGGTAAATTAAATTCTTTGTGATTGCAATGTTTTGATAGTTTATAACACGAGATGCATATTTAAAACACTCCATTAAGAAGAAACAGAACCCGTTTTTGTCCAATTACTAGAACGACTCTATCCTGTACGGCTGCCATTTTTAGATACCATACCACTGGCCCATCCTTTCCAATCCGCAAAGAAGCTAAGCAAGCCGAACCGCTATCTCCAAAACTCTCCACTGCTACCCTCGAAGAAGTTTTACAAAGAAGCTAAGCAATCTGATCCGCTATCTCCAAAACTCTTCACTGCTACCCTCGAAGAAGGTTTACAAAGAAGCTAAGCAAGCCGATCCGCTATCTCCAAAACTCTTCACTGCTACCCTCGAAGAAGTTATACAAAAATAAGACAAACCCGGGCGGGACAAGGGCATTGTCGTTGGAGAAAAGAGACATTGTCCTTTTCTCGGCTTTACCGGCTGAGTCGAACCTCATGCTCGAACAACTAACCCACGCCAGCCTCGAGGTCGGGCTTAAAATGAACATAACGAAAACAAAGTTAATGACGAACAGCACAAAGCGCAAAATATATAAATAAGGGGTGTGTTGTGGACGTTAATCTACATGTCCATAATTTTAACACAATTCGTTAACTGATAAGGTTTAAAAGGCAAGTTAGGACTAAGTGCTTTTGACCTTAGATAAACCTTTTAGATCAAAGAGCGCTAGTGCGTACTAGTATTGTTAACATTTGGGAAAGCTATTTTGTCGTGTGAAAAAAAAAACATACTTTAAAGAAACTAAATTTTATTTGTCATAAAATAACATTAAGTACAGGTATAATATTTGTTTATGAAACAATATAATATAGAATATATATTTATTCATTAAGTAAGGCACACCAGCGACGTATTTACAAGAATTGTCACAAAAACCCCCGACACAAAAACCTCTAAAAAAATAAATTAATCCAAGCGTTGTAGCGTCGGGGGTCCGCTTTGTTTTGTGCTTGTGCTAAGCAGTCTACTTACCGGATTAATTTACTTTTGGTTTTTTAGAGGCTTTTTGTGTCCGGGCTTTTTTAAACGTTTAATTAAATTTTTATTTCATGCTTTTTAAACTTATATATATTTTTTAGCCTTGACTGTCCCACTCCTGGGCATAGGCCTCCCCCATTCCTTCCACATTTCTTGGTGTTGCGCCTCTTCTCGCTAATAATTATCGAAAAGAAGGAAGGGAGATTTTAGGGGAGGGGTGCAGCCGCCCCTGGCGATGCCCATGGTGACAAGTGACAAGATTTCAAGTTTATAGATTAGACCAGACCTGGAAGCTGTTTATATTCCTTCATGAACTAGAAAAGAGATGGTGATCTTCATGATCTTCATTTACTTAAGGTTAAAACTACTATTTAATCAATAATTATCAAGAGCCATTTCCTTAAATAATTGCTAAGACAGACAGAATATATCTAGTTCCACAAAATGCGTGAAGTAAGTAATGAACAAGGTGACGCGACGTCTTGGTACACGTTCCCCAGCGTTAATCCTGCATGATATGTCTGTATGGAACCGTTAAAGCACGCGAACGCCCCTTTGATTAACACTTCTGGGTACCTCGTCAAGTAACAGCCGCCTACATCCCAAATCCAGAACGCTATTACAATCATAAAATAAATACGTAATAAAATTACACTTTTGAACACAAAATAAAAATTAAACCGAAACAAATACAATACTGAATGAATCGTAAGTCGTAACTACATTTATGAAGTACAGCTGAACGCTGTGTTTAAAGGGGTTCCGACATTTTTGTATGGGTCGTGGCCTCGTGGCACACCTACACCGTCCATCATTTTGAAAAAAACTGGTTTTGTCGGCCAGCGATGAAACATCAAAGATTAGATACTAGATTACAACACAAGGAGAGAAAATATTAGAAAATAATTCTTGGTAACATTCAGTAGGTTACTTATTAACTTAGATACTAATACTCGCATTACATTTACTGCCGAACGATATCGACTCAATTAAAAAACACCAGTTATATTTTAGTAGTTATTATTATTTATTATTATATTATATTTTATGCTAGAACATACAGCTTGATGTGTCGCCATGTAAGACTATCAAATAATTGATGTGTTTTTAGTCGATTCGCATAAACACAAGTGGTAAACGCTTTCAAACATTTTGAATTTCTAAAATGGTTTTCAACAGGGTAGACATCGGATTCTCTACAGTGTGTAACTCACGCAATACTTCTCAGGTGGTGATTTCGCTCATAAAACTGGACAACTTTCTCTAAGAAAAAACATTTGATTGGATATTTTTTAACTTTGTCATCACCATTTTCGCTGACATAGTCCCGTTCTCGAGGCTCTAGGACTGAGCAACACATGATATATAAGGTTGTGTTATACATACATAAATACATCTCTGTCTACCCATTTTTTTGCTATATCTAAGATCCATTTGATGCGTTTCGCCTCATGTGTTGCATTTTTCCATTAATTTTGACCATAATCATTTCATTACCATAATAACGCTCTCCTGCATGGACTTCGAGAAACTCCATTAATACCTCTCGTGCATGTTTATCTAATCCAGGTCTCGCATTTTTCCCGTTCGGGTAGATACCTGGAGCTCTTCTACCAGTAAAAGAACATGTGCTCAATGCATTTGAAGTAAACACTTCACTTAGTAACAATCCACTCAAAAAATCGATCCGTTTCTCCGAGTTTATGCAATCCTTCAGCCTGGAAGCATTAACATACACACCGGAATCTTCCATTAATTCAACAAGTCCTGGAGCAGGTTCACGATACTTTAGTGTCCATCGGGAGTCATTTGCGTCGTACTCCGGAGGAAGAACAAAGTTTTTTAGAAGTATAGGACTATTTTTTATCTTTCCTCGCTCATCACCAACATTATCAAGATTATCTTCTTTTGAGCCACCTGCATCATCAAACTCCGGAGGTACCTTTTTAATTTGTGGAGGACGTTTGGTCCCATGAAGTTTATTATTAAAGTAGAAGTGAACATTTTCATCGTTATTTTCAGATTCTTTTGCATCGTATTTCGGAGGTACAACTTCCTTTATGATTGGAACAGTATTAGTTTTTGTCTTTTTATGTTTATTAATATCATCACCACCATCAACAGCATCACAATCATCATCACCACAATCATCAACGTCACAATCTTTATCACCACAATCATCATCATCAGAATCATTCTCTGCTGTCTGCTCCTCATTTCTTTTCTCTTCGTTTAATTTTGGAGCTTGCACTGTCGTGTCTCTTGACGTGGATGTATGAGCACTTCGGTTGTTATCTGTTTTCATGATTTTATTAAATATTTCTTGTACCAACGAAGTACCTAAATACTTTTGCAGTTCTTCCATCAACTTCCAACTTTTTTCGGCTAATAACTGGTCGACTGATTTGGGATCCAAGGAGTGGTTCGCTTTTGAATCATTTTGTTTTTCAGTTTGTTTATTTGCTGTACTATTTCTATAATTAGATTTTTTATGAATAAGCGTCTGATTATTACGACTCGATTCAAAAGCCTGACTAGATGGTCCCGCGACCTCGTCTACAGACTCACCTGGCTCATTCACTCTAGACCGTTTACGATAAGCTGTTTTGTCAGAATCTGCTGGTGCCCTTCTTTTAACTGGAATAGTATTTGCAGATTTTGAAGATTTGCTGCATCCTGAGGTGTCTAGCATATTGTTGACAGTGGCTTCATTTTTATGGACTGACGAAGTGGTTTTGCTTGTTTCTTCCTCCACCATTGCAGATAACGGTGTACGATCTAAAATAAAAGAAGTATTATTTAATTATACACACTACAGGTCCTTTTATCAGGTTCACTTATACAAGGTTTTACTGAAATATCTGAAGGGTCGGAGGTCGTTGTACAGCGGCCAAAAGAGATATGTTACCAGGCACGCACTCTACAAAACTATATCGGAGAAAAAAGGAGACAGCAGTGGACGTCCTACGGCTGATATGATGATGAAATATGCATAAAATGTCTATTAAATCTATTATTTTCCTAGAAACTGTGCTGGTAATAATTATAATACTGTTCCCGAAACCGATGGGATGAGATATTTTATATTTTTAAGTGTTTTTTTTAAACATTTTAACATACATTTTTTTTAAATGAATTCATATGTTACTACTGAATAAACGGAATACTTAATATTACCATCTTCAGAACTTTCACAGCATATTTAGCCATAGTAAAATAAGTTGGCGGTACTGGAGTGAGAGTGATGTTATTGTTTCTGGATCAAATTATATTTTTATGTATGTGACAAGTTTATTCACTTCGCCCATTATTTATTATTTAATTGTATAAACATATGTGTTCTAAAAATGTATATGTTTGCATATTTTATAATAAAACGTGTTAACTTGTGATGTTCTTTTATTTTTTAAATAAAGATATTCATTAAAAATGGTTTTATTTATTTTCGCTATTTTGAAAACAAATAAAAATATGTCTTAAAAAAAAAACTAATTCTAAATCGCAAAATGAATCACAATTACAGAGATTCGAACTCTCACAACAGTAAGCAGTATAGCTTATTCATTTACGTTTTAAATATGGAGGCGAAATCATTGTAATAGTATCATTTAGAAGACGTTAGCGCAATCACTCTACGAATGCGATGTGTGCGTGCCTGTCGTTGTGAGCATCAC
Source organism: Cerastis leucographa (assembly GCA_963082945.1). NCBI lineage: Eukaryota > Metazoa > Arthropoda > Insecta > Lepidoptera > Noctuidae > Cerastis > Cerastis leucographa. The sequence continues at coordinate 1,372,136 of OY720365.1, forward strand.
GTAGTCCAGGAGACGTCATCGTCGAGTAGAGATATAGTTTTGTAGTGTGCGTGCCTGGTTATTTATCTCTCGGCGACACAACAAGCGATACATTTCTAGTATACCATGGCCTCGCATGGTATACATTTCCAGGACAACGAGAGATCCGCATAAACTGGTTTTGTATAGCTTGATTGGGCGCCGTGCATACTCATCATTATGAACCACTTCTACGGGAACCTGTTGCTCGATGTTCCTACTTATATACAGGGTGTAACGGAAAGGGCATAATATAAACATACTTAAGGGTGTGCTACAGACCACCAAACTGAACATGTTTCTCCATCGGACAAACATCGTAATAGCGAAAAAAATTTTTGCTACCCCATACAAAATTTCGATACTTATTCGACCCAAATGTATGGGGCAGCTGATAGTTTTTTCACTATTATGATGTTTGTCCGATGGAAAAACATGTTTAGTTTGATGGTCTGTAGCACACCCTTATGTATGTATAATATGTATATACCCTTTCCGTTACACCCTGTATATACCTATGTTCTAAATTTTCGTTTACATGTTTCGATAAAATGAGGGGGAAAACTAGATCACGTATCTTACAAACTAGTAGCAGTGATTGATAAGTACAATGAGTCACTGACCCCTTACAAGTGTTCAATTATTGAAGTGAAACTTCTTATGCGACTTCCAACAAGTTTAACGTTTTCATGGAGGGGGAATATTTTCTATTAACCACTAAGAGATGGCGCTATAACAAGATTTGTGACTACGTAGTTCTACTAGGTACGCAAGATGGCGTGCAAACAGTCATGCATTCGACTCTTCGGTGTGACCAGCCTTCGCTCAATTTCCATGAGTAGAATAACCTCGATAAACTTATGTAATAAAAAGTGTACAACAATAAAATATTATTTAGAAGCTCAATAAAATAACGAGAGTGAATGCGAGAGTGAACGCATGCGTATAGTATTACGAAGTTTCACTTCTTCCGCGCGGAGGGACTCCACGCACTATTTTTCTAACTTGTAAACCTACAGATTTGTTTAATATTTACGTTCTTTACTTGCACTGTCACCTACGAGATATCCTCCGTGATTATAAGTTATTGTGAGCTTTATTGATATAATGACTAATCTGTCGTAAGCGACAGTGTAAGTTTAGTTATTAACTGTGAAAACTTAACTTTACCTTCCTTATTTTTAGTATCCGAGTTTTTCTTACGTTGTATATAAATGATGGCATCTTCATAGATATCTGTAAATAAAAATTATAATAAAATACCACTATTAATCCGAATTAAATATTCGTCAGTTTGTCACTATCAATAGACTGTGGCTAAGGATAGAATCTTCGCTGAAATAATAAATAGTGCAGAGCTGTTTGTTGTGTTTGAGCCTAGCCCGATCACTATGTACGGTAAGCCTATCCCTTGGGAGAAGCAAGCCAAGTACTTAGGAGTCCTACTCGACAACCACCTGTCCTTCGCGGCGCACATCAAAGCTGCTCGCGACCGAGCTGCCTTTGCTATGGGTAGGCTTCATTTCATGACCTCGGCAAAAAGCAAGTTGTCACTCAAGTGCAAGTTGCGCCTCTACACCGCGGTGATCCGCCCCATTATGACGTACATTTGCGTCGTGTACGCTCACACCAAGCCTAAGTACATCCATAGGATGCAAACTTTGCAGAACCGGTTCTTACGTAGAGTCATGGGAGCCCATTTTTATGTCCGTAATGTCCAGAATGCCCACTAACTATCCTTCAGTTTATGAAACGGCTTTCGAAGCGTTTTTTCGATAACGACATTAAGCACCGTAATCCCCTGATCGCAGCGGCCGCCCGATACGAACCCTCGCGCATTAGTTCATTACGCCGTCCGAGGCATACTCTCGTCACCCCCGATGATGCTATCACTCTCCTCCAGGAGAGTAGTAAAGAGACTAGTACTCGCTATTCCTACTGCGTTCAGATTTAGCCATCCAAGCCCACTTCAAAATACCTGTATAGCTAATTTTTATTTCAATATTCACGTTAAGAAAGAAATTGTCTGGTTGCGGTAACGTTACGCTAGCAGGAAATGTTAAACAAGTTAAAGAACATTACTTTTCCTGTATACTGTAATATTCTGATATATGTAAGGGGTATATACAAGATATAAGCGGACCCTGCACTATGCCGTCAACCAAGCATTATGTACATCAAACTAAGTAAAAAGTACGCAACAATTTGGTCTTGTTTTTGGGTGAAAAATCACGTTTTACCTTTCGCAGTTCTGCTGGAAGAAATTTCTTTAGAAATCAGCAGTACCTTTGTGCTCTTGTATCTTTATGTATTGTCCTGATAAGTGTTTTGTGTGTACATAAATAAATGAATGTTTTTGTGAAAGAACTAAAAAAAACTATAAGAGAAACAAATTTAATAATTACAGAAGTTGCGTTACGTTATTATTTTGCTAGGGCCACGCTAACGCCCACGATTTTGGTCAATATAGAAAAATGGCGCATAATCTTGAGGCGAATTGCATCTGCCCCTACAGAAGTCGCCACGAGATGACCACGACCGATCAGCTAAACCTGGTACCAAGAATTATAGATATCGAAAACTGGTACCAAGAAGTCAGAATGAAATAAAAATTGATTCTAATTCCAGGCTCATATAAAACCAACTGTTTCAAACAAAAATGGAATATTTTTATTAAAACGACGATAAATATAACAACAACGCTGGCGGGTCTAGAATCTGATTCTGAATTCTTGGTTGATAGACAGACGGACAAACAGTTTCAACAGAAACAAAATTGGAAATGTAAATATGAGTTAACCGAGTTAAGGAACCTACGGTATGTACACGTTTCCAACTAACGTTAAGCAAGTTTTTTTTTTAAACGATTTCTTCTGCACGAGACAAAAAAATATGAAAAACATCTTACCATTGCTATATTTCAGTACGGCGAGGACGGACACCCACTGGTCTGACTTCTTTTCCCTCTTCCTAACTCTTTTCTCAGTGTTCCATGGCTCTTGAGTGGGGTACCAAACCCTGACTATGTTATCTTCACGACTATTCCATTCGCACCAGGACTTCGGCACGCACACATGTTCACAAATGACTCTTTCTTTATCTTTGAAAGGATTTTCCAAGAATTTTACGACATAGTATTTATGCTCGTCGGTTATATTCATCTGGAAATAAAACAAAACAACATCACGGCTGTTTGCTTCTAAATATTAGGTAGAGTTACCAGTACACTACATTTCAGTAGTTATGTGGTGTTAATAGGAACGAGCCTATTGCCATCAACCGAGCATTTGTAAATCAATACTACCGGCCGCTACTGAGCGACTCCTTATCAAAAGTCCATTAAGAATTTGGCCGGCCTTGGAGTCGAACCCCTGATCTCATGTTCAGCGGTAGTTATTGCGACCGCTAGACCAACGCCGCAACAAACAAACAAACAATAAACAACAACAAACTATCAACAACTGTCAACAAACTATAAATAAATAAATAACCTAAAATTGTGACCACTTGTTACTAGCGTAGTGAACTCTAACGCCGCCGGTCAAGGTCACTTTGATAGTAGGTAAACATATCGATTGCTATTATTAATATATTACTGTTGTTCCCGAGATAAGTCGATCCCAAAAAATAGTTGCTACTATTAGTATAAGCAGCCCATACAAACGTGGTAACGAGAAGAATCGCATTTTCGTCACGTCTTTACCATTTAATTGTGACCAGAATAAACTAGTTATATTGAAGTTCAAATACGTTTATTTAAACTACGTCATAGGTACGGTTTGCACGGTTTTCTAACACAATACAGTACACTAACAAGAGTTGATAAGGAATCACCCCTGAAATCACGAAAACACAACTATCCCCCACCTAATATTATATTCTTTGACGATAAGTTTAAGGAACAGCAAATTAATTTTCCTTGCCAACATTGAAAAAAGACTTACCTTGTTTTCACTTTGTTCTTCTCAAATCTGTACAATATTGTCACTAACACACATAATTATTTTATTTTATTACTTTGATTATTTCTTCACTCTTGTTTTCGTTAAATGTGTCAGGAACCATGAATGGATACAGCGATAATAATTTAATTTATTCCTGAACGCACGTCCTCACGCTAGCGAGACGCGCGTTAATGATTCCGGATCATTCATTGGTATACAACATAGATAGGTACACATATAGCTCGATCATTTATGTGCGGAGTTTTTTTCGTATGTACGAAAAGCGTTTTACTTAATAGTGTAAAAAAGATAGAAAATCAGCTTTATATAACGTTGTCCCCTTCGCACTATTAGGTACTAACAGTGGTAACTTACTTTTGGGGCAACACATACGTCACGATCACGCCTAATGAAACATTAGTATTCAGCGTTGTCGTGAGAGAGAACCATTGTATTTACTTTATCAAAATGTTGTCACGCGTCATTGATAATTTGGTTTATGTGGCGCCATGACATGTAGGGTACACGCACTCAGGTTTCCGTAATATTTCGTATAGCCCTCGCGCATCTGAAGGTAAAATAGTAATAATGATCTAAAATACCATCTCACCTGCGATACTCGAAAGGTCAGCAGAGGTGCCACATTTCGCCAATTAGGCTTTTGTCTCGAATATAGGAAAACAGTTTATTTCTAACGCTAGCTTTGGAGTCAGGAGAAATGCACCCTGATTTGATTGAAAGTGTGTTAAGTACGTAGGTACAAACTTTCAGGAAATTTCTGATTCACTGCTTCATAAGTTTGAAAACTTCGTCTGCTTATCAAAGGAAATGACGTAATAAAAGACACTTACGTTGACATCATAAATTCGTTACCTACACGATAACCAGATTTAAAAAAAAATGTACCAAATTCTATCGTATTTGACGAAAGCTTTTTAAAATAGATTCATAACAGTAGCCACGTCACTGGTTGTGGAGGTCAGATAGGCAGTCATTTTAAATACTGGTAAGTATTCTGGTTACTGGTATTAGTATTTCATTCGGTAAGACTGGAAGCCGACTCCAACTTATAAAGAAAACAGTACATGTATTTATCAAACTATTTGCACAGAGTTGTTACCTAGTTTTAAAAATCAAATATTCTACCTGGCTATAAATTAAATTTTACATTTTTACTAGGAAAAACCAATTCGATTTACAATAATATGATCAATGACATTGGACATGAATATTAAATCATAAAATAACTAATCGAGTACCTACTTAGGAGAATATTGAATATTGGTTATTAAAACTAAAAACTTATAAATAATTCGAAAACGCCTATAAGAGGTAAGTACCTAAATGGGTCTTCATCATCAGTCAGTCAGATGTGTGGTTTGTGGTGGATGGCTGGTGCTATAGATGCCAAGTAGCGAGAGTAGGTCAAGGGAGGGAGGATATAGTAACGAGCACTCTGGCACACTTCTGTGGAAACAAATAAAAGGGCCACGTACTGCGTAGCATGTAAGGTATAGTATAAGTTATATAGTATATTTTAAGTTACTTTGTCGCATTAGATTATATTATCTGTCATGGCAAAGGAAACATGTGTGAATAAATAAATAAATAAATAAAAGAGAACAAACGAAACATGTGGTACCATGTGGTGTTGTGGTGGGCTACGTGGGAGAAAGATAAACGGGTGTGCGATCCGCGCATTACCGTACCCCACTCCACTCACGTGATACCATATCGGTGGAACGAGCAACAGTTGCGCCTCCGTAGAACTGCCAGTGCGTCATGGTCTGCGATGCTACGGCTGGTCGTACATAACATCATCATCACGCCTGAAATCCCCGAAGGGCTAGGCAGAGTTTTAAATTATTCAAGGAGTACACCCACATTCGACAGTTATGTTACAAGTCGAGAGCGAGCGAGCGAGCCTATTGCCGTCAACCAGGCACAAACTGCTACTGAGAAATTCCAGATGGTAGAACCTAATAACACTCTGCCCGACTTGAGAATCGAACCCATGACTTTATGCACAGCAGTCGAGCTTACGACCAATGGACTATAGGATAGAATATAGAATTATCGTTTATGAATTCGGCTGTTTGAATTTCGCGCTCAGCGGGGAAAAACCGGCGTTTGTTATAATTAGGACAGATTTGGTTCAAGGTGACTGCGGTGACGCATATACTCAGTCTATCGCTGGCTCTGTTGTGTTCACACATTTAGACAGAGAGAGAACTACGCATATGAGTCGATAAACAATGGGCGTCGCGTCGTCGGGTTTCTGACGTAGTTTCTATACGTATCTACGGTTTATGGTAAAATTTATTATGAGCTCTGCTACTTGTTTACATTTTCGCGCAGTATTTTTTGCGGTCATCAATATTATTCGTATCGTTTCCATTTATTGATACTGTCATCCCACTGCTGAGCAAAGGCCTCTCCCCATGACTTCCAAGTGTCGATCGAGGGCCAATGTGGACCACTTACTCATGAGAAATAGTACATTTTGATAAAAGTGCGGAAAGTTTGTTATTGCGTACGAGGTCGAATAAACACCCGAGCCGTAAGGCGAGGGTGTTATGGGGCCGAGAAACGCAATAACAAATTCCCACGTGTATCAAACGACGTTTTTCAATACACTTTCAAAGAAATAAAATAATAAAACGATACGTATTTTTACCTTTTTAGTAACTTTCCACTGAAGAAAACTTTGCAAGGCTGCCATAATATTTCACCTTAGATTTAGATGGCAACAGGCTATCGCAAGCATTTTATGCCTCAATCACAATATCCGGCGGAGTACCATATAAAGAATTCTCTTCAAAACTTAAATCCGACATTTTTTCACAAATAATTCAAATTATTATGATTAACTTTGCTTTTTTTCCCGCGCTTTATGTTTCCAGGCTAAAGGAGAAGCAAAGGTATGAAGCCGTTAAACAGCCTCACAGAAAAATTATAAAATTCAAATATATTTTAATTAAGAACACAAATAAAATGTTAACTAGTTCATAAAAGTAATATTTGTTTAAAATAATCATGTTTATTAGTAGTATTCTTTTTTTAAACACAATTTAAATATTCAAAAAATATTTACGCTGTTTAATAGTCAGTGGTGTTTTTTTTTTAATTTCTTATGTTTTATTCGAATTACCGCACGCGTGCTGTAATCTTATTACCGCACGCGTGCGAAATATGTTGCATTTCGAACCTAATCGTAGTGCAATAAGAGCTAGTTTTCGAGGAAGTGTATTGAAAAAAATATTATGGTCAATTTAAAACATTGAGTGACAGAAATTTTTCGTATAAGTACCTGTTGTAGGCATGTACCAGCACTTCATATTATTTTTATTGTTTTATTTTAATTACAAATTAATAACTTGGTGGGTGTATCAAAAAAATAAATAAAACGGACAATGTAAGATTATAAAGGTGTGTCCAAACATGGCGCGGCAAGAGCGCGGCAGCAACACTAGTTAGGACTAAACCGACGCATGTTTGCATGACATCAGCAATTACTGACGAATATTTAATAAAAAATATTGTGCGCGGCAGGTAGAGTGAAGCGTTTGCAAAAGCAGTCCTACAATCGCAGCGCGGCAGGCAACGACCGGGCCGCCGCCGCGCGAGATTGCCGCGCAATGTTTGGACACACCTTTATTGGAACGAAGTTCCTTATCGCGCGTTGTGAAAGGGGGCTAGACGGAAAAAAATCTTACGACGAAGTTGTCACGACACTTTTTGCTATAGTAAGCTATTGTAAGCTTTATTTCTTTAAAATAAAGTTGAAATTTCCTTAAATTACGTACAATTGGGGTGTGTATGTGAGTTCAGAGTTCAGAGTTCAGAGTTCATTTATTTGTCAGAAACATGAGTATACACACAAAGCATGCAAGATGTTAAATACATTGCAGAAAGGATCACAGTCATGTTTTACCTTTACGGTGTACAAATATGTATTATAATAACATTTGGTCAATTATTTCAATCAATCAATCAAAATATTTTTATTTCACATAGGCCTACATGGGCACTTGTAAAACGTCGACAAAAAGGTGCTCGGTTCGGGTTGGTCGTTTCCTATGGAGAAGAACCGGCAAGAAACTCCATGGTTACTCTTTTAAAATCATTTGGCTTTACAATTTTTCTATGTTACAGCATTGGCACTTAAGTATGAGTGGACATCGTAGGCCCGACAATAAGTCGTTGCTTACTACAAAACGTAGAACAAGATAAAAAGTTACCAAGGATCTAGGAATCTATAAGGCCTACAATGTCCATACAAACAATCGGTAAATAAGAAAAAGACTCTATACAAAAAAAAAAGAAGATATTGCAAAAAGACTAGATTAAACAAGTGACACAAATGTTGTCATCCGTGCTGTAACTATTCTAAACAAAATGGTGTAATGATTAAGAAACTATTGTAAAACATCTGATTAAAAATAATGGAAAAAAGTAAATAAAAATAAAAAAAATAAATAAAAAGATAAAATAAGAATAAGATTGAGAATAGTTAGAGACATCCACACATTTGTGCCGTTTTATGAGCTACCAGGGAAGCCGCATGTGCGTAGTGGCTCAGGCCAAACATCTCTATCTTCAACGTAGTCCTTAATTAAACGGTTTTATTTAGCTCACCCCGTTTGTTTTTTTATTTTTCTTGGGTCATATTTAGTAATTCAAATTTCACCCTCTTCCTGTCAACCGATTAATCTGAAATTTTGTATACACTTTGGATTTTGGTGACAATACAATTATGTTTATTCATTATCATTATAAATTCAAGATGGCCGCCGCTACAAAATGGCGGATAATTTATGTTTTATTAATCCCATCAATATGGGTATCAAATGAAAGGGCTCAACAAGCAGAATACAATATACTATAAAAAATTGAAATCCAAGATGGCGGCCGCTACAAAATGGCGGATAACGTACCTAGGTTTTATCGATCCCATCAATATGGGTATCAAATGAAAGTGCTCAACCAGTATAATACAATGTACTATATAAAATTAAAATCCAAGATGGCGGCCTCTACAAAATGGCGGATAACTTAGGTTTTATCAATCCCATCAACATGGGTATCAAATGAAAGGTCTCAACAAGTAGAATACAATTTACTATGCAAAATTGAAATCTAAGATGGCCGCCGCTACCAAATGGCTGATAACAATTTTTTATCAATCCCACCAATATGGGTATCAAATAAAAGGGCTTGACAAGAAGAATACAGTGCACTATACAACCTCAATATTTAAGATGGGCGCAGCCACCAAATGGCGTATAATAATAAGATTTAAATTTAGAAATTGAATCTGTAATTTAGGTATCTGATTAATCCAGCCTGAATCCACCACCCAAGTCAAGATTTTGTATCGTGTTGAGGACTGTGTGGCGTTAGGGTGGCTAAAAATGATACGTCGTTAGCGGTACACCACCCAAGTTAAGGTGAAAGGTTAAAACGCGCCGAGAACTGTATGGCATTAGGGTGGATAAAAATGATATGTCGTTAGCGTTTTCCCCTCAAAACTCAGGCGCATCTTGTTGTATATGTACAACGTGGGGCACGTCAATTGTCTACAATCGTTGATTAAAATGTTTGTTTTGTAATTGACGTGCCCCACGGTTTTATTTTAGTCTAGTCTATGCATATGTTTATAATTCCCACGACTGTATCTATTTTATTATTTTTTGGTTTTTAGTACATTTATCTTAAACATTGCAATGTATGTTTAACATAAAACCGTTTAACTTAAAAAGTTTTTTTACCTATTTTTTGTGTAATATGTTTTTTTAATTAGGACACGTTTGATATAATTTTTAAACTTTCCATCGGTCAGTTCTGTAACTGACTTCGGCAACTTATTATAAAAGCGTATACTGTTTATAAGAAATGACTTGCTAGTTTTTGTTAATCTAAATTTTGGTATTACAATTTCGTGTTTACTGCGCGTGTTTATATTATGGAAGTCGCTTCTAATTTTGAAAAGTCCTCGGTTTTTGCGGACATATAAAATACATTCTAAAATATAGAGTGATGGCAGAGTCAGTATATCGATTTCTTTAAATTTTTCTCTGAGGGACTCGCGAGGACCCATTTTATAGATGGCGCGGACTGCCCTCTTTTGCAGTATGAAAATTGAGTCAACGTCTGCTGCCGATCCCCACAGCAGAATGCCATAGGACATAATACTATGGAAATAAGCGTAGTATACTAACCTAGCTGTGGCTACATCAGTTAACTGCCTTATTTTCCTAACTGCATAGGCAGCTGAGCTTAACCTTCCCGAAAGAGTTCTAATGTGCGCGCCCCACTGCAGTTTTGAATCGATAGTAATCCCCAAGAATACAGTTTCCGCTATGACATCAAGTTTTATGCCGTCAAGATTTAAATTTAGGTCACGTTGTGGTACATTTGGTAAAGAAAACTTAAGACATTTTGTTTTATTCGTATTCAGTAAAAGATTGTTGGCTGCGAACCATTTTGAGAGAATAGTTAAGCTTTCGTTGACATGTAAGACGTCCGTATCTTTTCTATGAATTTTAAAAATTAGTGAGGTGTCATCAGCAAATAGAATTATATCCGAAAATTTGGCCATCATATAAGGGAGGTCATTAATATAAACAAGAAACAGGAAAGGACCGAGAATTGAACCTTGGGGCACGCCCATCTTGACTATAGACCCGCAGGACGTCGCCCCATTTACATTTACTTTTTGTTGCCTGTTTGATAAATAAGAAAGAACAAGATCAGCAGCTTGTCCACGAATTCAATTCATTGTAACTATTAATTATTAAACATTAAAAAATTAAAAATAAAACATAATTAATTGAAGTTCAATTGGTAACGATTGCAATAAATTACATATAAAATATAGGTACAGCATAAGCAATTCAAAACATTAATCAAATTAGGTAGAACAAAATATCATGTCAAAAATAAATCAAATGTCAAAAGTTAAAAAACATCAAAAAATAAATCAAAATAAGATTAAAAAAAACAAACAGTCATCAGAGCCAAACTTCGCCCCTACATTAGAATTAGCATGTTTTCTCCATTAAAAACTCAGCAATACTATAGAAACATTTGGCTACCAAGTACTCTTTTAGTTTTTTTTAAATAAGTTCGTTACAGTAATATCTCTGAGTGCCCGTGGAAGGTGGTTGAATATACGTGGTGCCATACAGAAAACACTTTTACGCATTAGTGCTGTATTGGATGGTCTCACACACAATCTGTGCCTATATTTATCGCGCCGGTTACGGTTATCTAAATCAGATTGTTTTTTAAACAGATGCGGGTTTGATTTTACGAACATCGCTATTTCATAGATATAAAGTGATGGGAGGGTAAAAATTTTATATTTTACAAAGAAAGGCTTGCATGAGTCGGTTGTTTTTAAACCGAACATGGTTCTAATACATCTCTTCTGTGATCTGAATATTAACTCTTTGAGGGTTGAGTTTCCCCAGAATATAACACCAAATCTCAGAAGAGGGTCGACTATGCCATGATACGCCGTGAGCCTTGCATCCACACCCAGCACAGGAGCGATTTTGTAGAGCATATAGGCTGATTTACTCAGTCGCTTGCTTAACTCCTCTAAATGTGGTTTCCAGTTTAATTTTTTATCTATTATGACCCCTAGAAACTTACTTACATCCACTTTACATATCTGTTTGTTATTATTTCGTATATTCAAGTTATTATTAATGTTCAAACGCTGACTGAATATCATTAATTTTGTTTTATCAATGTTTATTTTAAGATTATTATTACTTAGCCACGCAATAATGGAACCAACTGTATCATTTATTTCATCTTCATAATTTTGATTTTCTCTGTATATAATAGTTACTGTGCTATCATCGGCAAAAAGTGACATCGGGTTATTTGTTACACTCGGAAGATCATTAATATAAATTATGAATAGTAAAGGGCCCAGGACACTTCCTTGTGGAACGCCATAGATAACTGATTTGCGTTTGGATGTAAATATCTGCTCTTCTTTAGTTACACGATTGCATTGACTTATTTCAACATATTACTTTCTGTTACTGAGGTATGATTCAATCAACTGTAGAACATTTCCCCTGATTCCGTAAGCATCTAATTTATCAAGTAATATTTTATGGTCCACGTAGTCAAATGCCTGTGTCATATCGCAAAACACTGAACATACTGGACGCCTTTTATCAACATTTTCTACTACATTGTTTAGGAAATCATAGACTGCCATATTTATTGTCTTACTTTTTCTAAAACCTTTTTGATCATCTGTCAGAATGTTCATTTTTTCTAAGAAATTATATATTTGTACATATAGATATTTTTCAAATACTTTTGACAATATTGGTACAAGCGCTATTGGTCTATATGACTCCATTGACATCTTCTCGGTTTTTTTTAGTATTGGTTTTATAACGGCAATTTTGAGGTGTTCTGGGTATACACCTTCAGTTATGCATAGGTTTAGAATATGGCTTAGAGGTTTACTAATGGTGTCACCGACTTCTTTGACTATATGTGTGGAAATACCATCATGTCCTGTACTCTTTGTATTTTTTAATGATTTAATAATTTTTGATATGTCTTGGGGGCTACTTGTGAGTAAGGATAGATATGATTATTATTTTGAGTGACCGAACTACAAAGTACAAATTCGGTTGTGCAGTTAAGTAAGACGTATTGCTTCAAATTAAGGATTAATCTTCCTTAAATTAAATATTTTATTTTTCGCACACTAACTTAAATCTAAAATGTATTGATATTATGTACGTGAAAGGAACTTCGTTCCATCCGGGTGTCCCTTGACACCTCTCAAGTTTTTTTTTATTTGCATTTTTTTTACATGGCAACATTGTGCCTGCTATCCTTGAATGGTAAGGCAGAGGTGTAGGTACACACGGCGATAGCTATAAATTTCCAGTATCACATGGCCTCGTTGTGTATAGATTTCCTGTACAATGAGAGATCTACATAAACTTTTGTTTTGTATAGCTTGATTGGTCGCCGTGCAGCTTCGATCAACTATTATTGATCGAAGCCGTGCAGACTAGGAACATCAACTTTGTATCAGTTACATAGGCGTATTAATAGGAGCGAGCATAGGTTCGCCATAAACCATGCAATAATCCTGACTCAGGGAGACTATCACCATTTATGGCAGAATGATTTTAATCTAACTTCATCGTGATCTCATTCAATCCGGAATAGGTAAGGAGCTAGTGGCAACGTATTACGATGTTATTGTTCATTATAAAATGTATTCAATGGTAATTTAGAATAAAAACCGCAAAAAAATAATTAGTCCAGATATGATTTCATTGATGTTATTATAGGTCACTCAGATAAGCGAGTTATCTGGATAGGAAAAAGTTTACAATTAAATCATGCCAGAACCATTTCGATTTTATTTAGGTACTTTGCGATTCGGGTTATTTACACAAAGTTTTTTTTTTACCTGCCAAAATATGATCTTCCCAGCAATAAAATTAATATTAGTATGGTAATTTATGTTAGTAATGTATTATAGACACCAATAAGATAAACTTAATAATCATTTTATTTTCGCGTTATTGGATGAATGAATACAAAATCTAGTAAGGTTGTATGATCAATTGTAATAAAGAACAATAAAATTGTAATAAAGATCACTTTGAATTAAAGATAATCCGCTAAACTGCTACTGCGTAGTATACTACGCAAAAAAAAATTTACCCGTAGATACTTTTGATCAGCTGGTCTGCGTTTCAGAAATTAATACCTATTGCTATTGTTTTGAATTAATTACTAGTTCAAGTGAGCTTTTTTATCATATTTATGCCACATAGTACCTACTTGACTATTGCTCTGCCTCTTCTTTCCCAAACATTTGCTATCGCAATAAAAATAAACTGTGCTCACAATTCAGAAACTATTTTTACACCGTTTTCTTTGCTTATTACCAACATTTACCAAAAAATTACATCATTTAAATAATTTAAAATTCCCCGCACTTAGCTCCGTTGATTTTGAAAAATATGCACTATCATTATACCATTCGATAGTGTCGATGCTAAGGATCACATATTCTGCACGCGTAGCATAAAAACCACTGTCGAAACGAGTCTTTGTTTGACTACGGAAGCATCGACTTATTGACAGATGTCGATGTAAACTTTGCTTGCGACATTCAGACCATATTAGTTCTTCATTTTATCATAGATGGCGCGGTAGTACTTTTTGATGTAAGTTGCTTTTTTTGTAGGTCGCTACATACCAAGCTAAGCGTGAGAATGTCGCACACTTCTTTTGTAAACTAAACACAAAATAAAAGGCAATAATACATACAAAAGAAATTCTTTATTGCACAGGGATATTCAAAATACTTAATTGTACAACAATTTGATATTACCGACACCCATCGCAACATTCGCCACCGTGTCCTCGGTACAGTAACACCAGTCACATCCTGCGCCACACAACACTGCAAGCGAGTGACGCTGTTTGTACGGACACGGTAGACATGTGTGACAGCGTTGTATGAACGTAAAGCTTGAACATAGTGAGAAAGAAGAGTGCTTTGGTATAGAAGTGGAAAGCGAATCGATTGATGGCACGGTACACGCAACGGCTTCAAAGATACGTTAACAATGCATAATATGTAACTTTCCCTGCGTGCGCACCTACTGGGGTGCAAGAGTCAATCGGTACTACTGTAATCACAGACTCACCTTATGGCTATTCCGCCATAATATCATAAGTGCATACTATCATTTTTTTAAATGTCTGTGACTACAATACTACAAATTCACCAAAATAACGATTAATTTGGTGCACACGATCGAATAAATAAAAATATCGACTAAATCACCGAGAACCACACTACTAGTCCTCGACTTACAATAATATTGAACTACCCTCAACGGTAGCTAACATCGCTAAATGATAATGTTTAAATAATTTCACATAAATTGTATAATAATAGAAGATTAACTAGGATCGTGCGCACCGGCTCATAATATCAATAATAATATATTACTTAATCATAAGTGTCTAATACTTATATATCGTATCTCACTAGAATTTATTAAGCATCACGAAATTGTGCCATAAGCCGTACGATAATTATAATAATCATTAAAAAGATAATAATAGTGAGCTGTTTGGATGCTAAAGCTCGGGTTTCCCTTGTCATTCACACATGCACAAAGATACATGCATGTGCTTCATGTTGCAAATACTTTATAATATGTACTTGCAATATTTTGTGCATATGTGAAACACTATGGATATATCGGCTGTTCTCAGTTAAAAACTAATTGCTGTTAACATAAAACGCCAATAACACGTTATATAACACTAAATAGTTTCCGCGCTAGAAGAATATATTATTTTATTATAACGTTTCTTGTGTTTTGTACCAACTTAATAGAGAATAGCAAGGTTATAGGATGAAAATTTAAAATATTTAAAAACAACTTATTTTTTGTGTAAGACAAAGATAGATAGAAATATACTTTAAAAGATACATTTTTTCGATCCACAAAAAAACACTAAAGTTTTTTAACAAGTATTTGGAATCTAAAATATTTTAATCTCGAGTCTATGAACTTAATATGGTGAACCGTTTATGGACTAGCTTTTAGATTATTAAAATAATCAAAGCGTGGAAATCAACCGAACATTTTCGAAAGCAGGAGCTCCAAGTTATCTGGTACAAAACACTAAGAAACGCAGACTATCTACAGTAATTAATAATTAAATACAAAATATTCCAATGAGTAAAATATAGCACATCATGTTAATATATTACATCACTTCAGTCTCCATATAACGCAATAGGCGACACCGACGCTCGCTTTGTTCGCCGGATAGTGCGTCATGGGTCTTGTGAAGCGTGACTCAAGACACCATCTTTTGGAAGTGAAACTTTTAATGCGACTTCCAACGAGTTTGCGTTAAACGTTTAACGCTACCATGGAATTGTTAAAATCAACCTTTTCCAATTAACATAAAGTTTGTTTTGGAATGATTGTTGATCTTGTTTTGTTTTTGAAAGTTCCACGTTCAAATTCTCTTCTTTCTTTTACTTCATATTTCGTAATCGGTTTTTATTTTCATTTCCACATTACGAAGTTGCACTTCTTCCGCGCGGAGGGACTCCAGGCACTATTTTTTTAATGCAATTGTATTTACAGATCGGTGAAATACTTATAACATGAAATGTAGCAAACATAGAAACAAATAAGCCTAGTAGTTGCGTTACACTTCATAAGTTTGGACGGCTGTTTGTGTTACATTTCATGTTACGTTTCACCAAACTGTACCCGGCTTGTCAAATGTTTACTAGCAGTGCCCTCCTGGCAGTTGTTCAATCATCACAAGCACCACGACGCACTATGTAGGTTACAACATAACTTGGGGCTTGACAACGCGTTGCCATAGCAACCGGTGGAAATATCATCCCTACGATCTTGTATGAAGCTTACCAAGGGGTTTCGTATTATTACCCAGTTGTCAGAAGGTCAGTAACGTCATTATGACGTCACAACGAATTCAATATGGCGACCGTTGACTTACAAGTTCATTGTTCACATTAAGATCATTAGGGATCATATTTTCAGTTACACGCTACAGTACACCCAAAAACACTTATTAGGCAAAGACACCAATAAAACTAATAAATTTTATATAACATAAAACAATATCACACTTGCCCTGACTCACTGATTAAACACTACATTCGTTCATGAAATGACAGCACTGGTATATCTCACCAACGAATTTTATTTTATTTACAGAGGGACGCGTTGCCAACCTTTTAATAATAAAAACATAATGTGTAAACGTGAAAGGAGACTTATCAGCATTGATAACTCAACTATCATAAGTCTAAAAGATTCCTCTTGGTTGCTTAGCTCTTAGTTTTGGATTTGCTCAGCCAATCACAGTATAGCTTTCATAAGATTTGACAGCTGAGCAGGGGTGTAACTATAATTATTGCAACCATTATATCAACCGACCACAAATCGGGAATAGACCTTTGAAAACCAAATGCAAACTTAAGAACTGACCAACGAAATCTTTAAATTATTTAGTACAATTAAATTAAAGTTATATTACTTACGAATGCTGATAAGTTCCCTTACACATTAGCTATAAAGCTTCGAACCACGTGCAGACCCGCATGTTGTGTCAACGTACAAAATGAATCAACAATAGGAATGCATTACAACTACGCAATCAATTACTAACAAAACACTGTGACATTACCCTGAAGCTGGGAACACAGATTATAGAACCATACAGGTACTTCACTCCTTACGTACTTTGAATGCTGCAAAGCCACGCGATTTCTCTTTGAAGGAAAATAGATTTTGTGTCGTTAAAAGAACCTGAAATTCTTTGCATTGCGTATAAGTATTAAAAAGTTCATAATACTGGCATTTCTTAGCACCAGTCAATTATTAACCAAAACGCGACATATCATACTTATGTCGTATTGGCGTCTATCTTGGCGACACTATACAGGGTGTAACGGAAAGGGTATATACATACTTAGGGTGTGCTAGAGACCATCATACTGAACATGTGTTTCATCATAAAGCATGTTTTTCAGCGAAAAAATTATCTGCCGCCCCATACAAAATTGCAATACCTATTCTACACAAATGTACGGGGCAGGTGATATTTTTTTCGCTATTACGATGTTTGACCGATGGAAAAACATATTCAGTTTGATCATATGTAGCACACCCTAAAGTATGTATATACCCTTTCCTTTACACCCTGTATAGGGTGACTGGTAATTTGTGACCGATACTTAAACACGTGATTATACTGGGTCCCTTCTATCTGGCAGAATCTTGATGCTTTAAAATTTATTTGGCATAACACACTTAGTATAATTTTCTTTAAACGAATATTTTTAAAGCATAAAAATTATTTAATATAATTTGTGTTTTGCCGAATGTTTATATGTTCGAATTTACAATAGTATCCTTTATAACGGCAGAATTTTATTTGGTATAATTGCCTTCGGCAAAGTTAAAATTCCGCATAATTTCGTTTAGCATAACGTTTATATAGAGCGACTATTACTTGGTACAACTTCGCTCGGTATCTATAAAGATGTCAGAATTTCATTTGGAATAATTTTATCAGGCTTATTATTAAATTAGCATTGTTAACCTAAAATTAAAATTTTGTATTTAAACGCCAACATGTTGCGCTGCAAACCCGACTGCACGTAGTGTTGTCTGCGCCACCCGAGTGCTACCGGCTGCAGCTGCGACGCGACCGCCCGCAGCGCCGTACCCGACAAGAACAAGAACCTTGTTTGTTATCATGACTACAATCACGTGTTTAAGTATCGGTTACTTATTACCAGTCACCGTACTTACAATAAGTAAACAATAAAGGCAGCGAAACCATACCTATCTATAATCTGTACTTCCTGCAAACTTTCCTGCATTATCATGGCATCCACATAACAATTCAACATAAACATAATTCACATAAATTATTACAAAAATGAATTTCTTTCATAGTTTTCGATTGTTTACAGTATATTCATACAATTATTTTAATTTGTGTATATGTTACCGGCAATCTGTATAATCCGGCATTCTGTACTATACGTAGGCAATGTATGGAATACCTAAAACATTAAGGTTATGTATGAAAACTCATTTTATACTTTGCCTAAGTATTCTATACGATACCGTATGTGCAGCCGACAATTTGTGTAAAATATGATATTACCTGATTACTTATGATCAAATTAGATAATGTCGTTCGCTCTGGCATCCTAAATTCTCCTTAATGTGTTTCACTACCCTGCCAAAATCCTTTTCTCTGTACTCGTACGCAGTTTGCTTTGGAAATGACGAGCATAATGTATACTAATACAGTAACAATGTCTATGTTGTTTTACGAGCAGCAAGTGATCCAGACTCCAGCACACACTATGTATGTCTGTGGTAATATACTGTTTGGCATTACACCACCTGGGTCGACCCCTACTTACCACTTTGCCGGTGGACCATCAGATACTCTATTCAATCCCTAGGTATTGTATACATTATATAAGTAAAGTATATAATGGACTATAATATTTCATACATTGCCTAGGCGCCCCAGGTATATACAACAATTATACAGAATTATACAGATTGCCGGTAACATATATAAGTTTTGGTGTTGGGTTGTAGCCGTCTATGATAAGATGTATAGATATGATTTAACAACGGCACTTGAGATGTTTGCTCTCTTTCTAACGCTTTTCTTGTCATATCGCACTATCTCTCTCTTCATTTTTGAGTGCCATCACTGTTAATAATAAAGAATAATTTTTCATAATTACAATTAGTATAATCAATGAAAAAAAGTTGTCCAAATGAATTATTAGTAAGTAATTATTATCAATCATAGATAATTAAAGAGAGGAAAAAAAATATTGAGCGTTTCTCTGTGGTCCCATCACGGTTGTATTGTCTGTTATATTTTGAGACAGACCACATAATATTTAATAAGACATAATTGTCGTATATTCTTTAAAGTATTTTTTTAGATTTCCAAAACTATACACCGAATCTTCGGGCCATAATATTCATAACTGCATTTCTTTGTAAGCCACCTACTTAAAACCGGCTCAGATTGGTGACGAGTGTGCTTTGACGTACAATAGAATAGAAACCCTAACTACTTTCATTCAAATACATTTTTCTTTGAGTGAAAAGCTCAAATAATGCAACAAAGTAGAATATTCAGGCGCGCTTACATAATTTTGGGCTAAATACAAAACATACACGCTTTAAATGCAAGCTCATCAACACTGGACGTATAACAACGATACAGTCAACCGAACGTCTTTGGTAACAACCTGAATTTAAAATTTACTAACAGTAAGTGTGTACAAAAATCTTTTGGCGCGTGACTTTAACCGTAAGTCGAAACTTACGGAAGTTACAGTTGCTAAGTCGGAATTTTCCAAAAAAAGATACACCGACTTCATTCAATTTCAACATTCGCCAGGAGATCCTTGCAGCGCTATGGTTCAAGTGTTACGTAATGACGTGCAGATGACCACACTCGCACCAATCAGAGCCTCCCCTCGCCTTCATTGCCGCGTAACACACAACTCGCCTCTCCGCCACAGTCGGGTAACACCCTCATGCCAGCCTGGTGTGAACCTCCGCTACATATCACAGTGTCCTACATGATGGAGCACATCTTTTTGAGGTCGTTCTCGTCAGGGTCTAAGACTTCCGCGTCTCGTATCACTGGCTCTTTGCCCGCTATGTCGGGGAGATACCTGGGAAGAGATAAAACATTATTAACCGACTTAAAAAAAAAAGTTATCAATTCGACCTGTATGTATTTAATATTGTCCGAATTGCACAGTTTTTGTATAATATGTTAGTCTATACCAGCTTCTAAACATGTATGGCAATTTTCTTAATAGTATAATATAATATATTTAAACTTTGACGAAGTGAACAATGCACTATCTAAGGTTGTCCATTGGTTCAATGTAAATAATCTACTCCTGAATGGAAAAAAGACCAAATTGATAAAATTCTCAACTCCTAATGTGAGGCAGTTATGTACAAATGTTCAACTTAATGGAATAGAGTTGGATCCTGTTGAGTCAACAGTTTTTCTTGGAATAACTATTGATTCAAAATTACAGTGGGGCCCACATATTGAAACATTGTCAAAAAAACTTAGTTCAGCCGCCTACGCTGTCAAGAAAATTAGGCAGGTTACTGATGTTGATACGGCCAGAATTGTTTATTTCAGTTATTTTCATAGCGTCATGTCTTATGGGATTCTTCTCTGGGGTGCCTGTGCGAACATCGACGCTATCTTTGTTCTACAGAAATGGGCTGTTAGGGCCATTTACAATCTAGGTCCTAGGGATTCCCTCCGAGAGAAATTCAAAGAGATGAATATTCTGACCGTAACCTCTCAATTCATTTTTGAAAATTTATTGTATGTTCATAAAAATATATCAAATTTTAAGAAAATGTCCGATATTCATAGCTTGAATACTAGGAATAAGCACAACCTCGCTGTACATCGCACTCGCCTCCACAGAATAGGCAACTCATTCATGGGCCAATGTATAAGATTTTACAATAAACTTCCCATTGACATTAGAAATTTATCAATCAACCGATTTAAAATTTGCATTAAAACCAAACTATGTAAGAAAGGATACTACAAAATAATTGATTATTTAGATGACAAAAAGGCCTGGGATTGAACTGCTCGCTCTGCTAAGCGTTATGTAATTATTATTCATTATTACAATTATTCAATATTGACAAAAAAATCTGATATATCCTATTGTATATTTCCTTTTTTAATTAATTATTTCCTTTTTTTATTTATTAATTAATTATAATTTTGTCATTATACTTAATTATTATCCTATTTTCAAATTATAATTTAATTCTTTGTAAAACATGAAACATATTGTACATGCATGATAACAGACTTTGATTCCTGAGTTTGTTTCGGCATTTCTTCTCAGGGTAGTCAAATACGAAATGTCGACCCTATCTAGCTTATGTTTAAAATATGATGACGTGTAAAAGTGATTCCTACATCCTATTTACTGAATAAACAATTTCATTTCATTTCAATTTCATTTCATTTCATTTCATTATATATTGTATGTTTGCTGGAAAAAATATGTCATCCAAGTAAACGAAATTGCGTATTTACGACTAAATTCTACTTACAATATGAAATTGATTCATGAAAATTTGTGTTGTAACAACTTAAAAGGGCAAAATAAGAACTTTAAGCAAAAAAAAAAAACAACTTCCAAAAACCGCTCAAATAACTTTACTTTCGGGACTACTACTACTACTGACTACTTCACTGACTTTCGAAATGCATCAAAGAAAGTCACACACTTAAAGTTTTTTTTATACTATTCTTGTAGCGACATTTATGGCGGAAAATACTAAGTTATATGCGATATTAGTATTTACAGCATGTATCAGAAAGGTCACGATGACGGTCCCATGGAGAAAGTTGTTCAGTTTCATGGTGTACACCAGATAGGGAAAGAAATATGACCACAACTTTCCAGTAATTACTACATAGCACCCAACAACAATCGTGTAGCCTACTAGAAAACAACATTCATCTGGTTGCGAATCCTATTCATCAATGAAGTATGAAAAACTTTACACCCTGTTCTTCATACCTCTACACTTCATGATCGCAGAGGTTATATAGCAAGTGGTTCCTATGATACACAATGTGTGAGCAGAATTGTAAAGGCAGCCGCAGATGCTTACACTCGATTTAGTCGTCACGAGCTACGTGGCAATGTTTCAGATGTATTAAGAAGTATTGTGGCCGCACGGGAGCTGGCATACCCTTTATGTGGTCTGTGTTTTTCTGTGTGGCGCTCGTAGAACAGCAGGTATGCGGCGGCGGGGTCGATGGGCGGCGCGGGGCTGGCGCTGAGCTGTGGGTGTAGCACAGTAAGGTGGGTTACCTCTCATAGTCGAGCCCCTGTCGCTCGTAGAACAGCAGGTATGCGGCGGCGGGGTCGATGGGCGGCGCGGGGCTGGCGCTGAGCTGTGGGTGTAGCACAGTAAGGTGGGTTACCTCTCATAGTCGAGCCCCTGTCGCTCGTAGAACAGCAGGTATGCGGCGGCGGGGTCGATGGGCGGCGCGGGGCTGGCGCTGAGCTGTGGGTGTAGCACAGTAAGGTGGGTTACCTCTCATAGTCGAGCCCCTGTCGCTCGTAGAACAGCAGGTATGCGGCGGCGGGGTCGATGGGCGGCGCGGGGCTGGCGCTGAGCTGTGGGTGTAGCACAGTAAGGTGGGTTACCTCTCATAGTCGAGCCCCTGTCGCTCGTAGAACAGCAGGTATGCGGCGGCGGGGTCGATGGGCGGCGCGGGGCTGGCGCTGAGCTGTGGGTGTAGCACAGTAAGGTGGGTTACCTCTCATAGTCGAGCCCCTGTCGCTCGTAGAACAGCAGGTATGCGGCGGCGGGGTCGATGGGCGGCGCGGGGCTGGCGCTGAGCTGTGGGTGTAGCACAGTAAGGTGGGTTACCTCTCATAGTCGAGCCCCTGTCGCTCGTAGAACAGCAGGTATGCGGCGGCGGGGTCGATGGGCGGCGCGGGGCTGGCGCTGAGCTGTGGGTGTAGCACAGTAAGGTGGGTTACCTCTCATAGTCGAGCCCCTGTCGCTCGTAGAACAGCAGGTATGCGGCGGCGGGGTCGATGGGCGGCGCGGGGCTGGCGCTGAGCTGTGGGTGTAGCACAGTAAGGTGGGTTACCTCTCATAGTCGAGCCCCTGTCGCTCGTAGAACAGCAGGTATGCGGCGGCGGGGTCGATGGGCGGCGCGGGGCTGGCGCTGAGCTGTGGGTGTAGCACAGTAAGGTGGGTTACCTCTCATAGTCGAGCCCCTGTCGCTCGTAGAACAGCAGGTATGCGGCGGCGGGGTCGATGGGCGGCGCGGGGCTGGCGCTGAGCTGTGGGTGTAGCACAGTAAGGTGGGTTACCTCTCATAGTCGAGCCCCTGTCGCTCGTAGAACAGCAGGTATGCGGCGGCGGGGTCGATGGGCGGCGCGGGGCTGGCGCTGAGCTGTGGGTGTAGCACAGTAAGGTGGGTTACCTCTCATAGTCGAGCCCCTGTCGCTCGTAGAACAGCAGGTATGCGGCGGCGGGGTCGATGGGCGGCGCGGGGCTGGCGCTGAGCTGTGGGTGTAGCACAGTAAGGTGGGTTACCTCTCATAGTCGAGCCCCTGTCGCTCGTAGAACAGCAGGTATGCGGCGGCGGGGTCGATGGGCGGCGCGGGGCTGGCGCTGAGCTGTGGGTGTAGCACAGTAAGGTGGGTTACCTCTCATAGTCGAGCCCCTGTCGCTCGTAGAACAGCAGGTATGCGGCGGCGGGGTCGATGGGCGGCGCGGGGCTGGCGCTGAGCTGTGGGTGTAGCACAGTAAGGTGGGTTACCTCTCATAGTCGAGCCCCTGTCGCTCGTAGAACAGCAGGTATGCGGCGGCGGGGTCGATGGGCGGCGCGGGGCTGGCGCTGAGCTGTGGGTGTAGCACAGTAAGGTGGGTTACCTCTCATAGTCGAGCCCCTGTCGCTCGTAGAACAGCAGGTATGCGGCGGCGGGGTCGATGGGCGGCGCGGGGCTGGCGCTGAGCTGTGGGTGTAGCACAGTAAGGTGGGTTACCTCTCATAGTCGAGCCCCTGTCGCTCGTAGAACAGCAGGTATGCGGCGGCGGGGTCGATGGGCGGCGCGGGGCTGGCGCTGAGCTGTGGGTGTAGCACAGTAAGGTGGGTTACCTCTCATAGTCGAGCCCCTGTCGCTCGTAGAACAGCAGGTATGCGGCGGCGGGGTCGATGGGCGGCGCGGGGCTGGCGCTGAGCTCGCGGCACGAGCTGTCGTTGTAGCACAGCCACGCGCCGGACGGGTTGCGGCAGTACGCCACGTAGTGCCCGCCCGACATCTGCCCCGAATGAGACTGGAAACGAAAATCGAAATCACAGACCAACACTCAAAAAAACGAAAAGTTGCAACTATATACAGACGATCAGCATCGTCAAAACACAATCGATTGTAACTTTTACACTGCCACCGGCGAAGTCGTGAAAGTTTTTGGCAATCAACATGGCTACCGGCCGGATGGTCGGTCAGCGATTGTTATCAGGCTGCCATGCATGCTGATAACTCTATATCGATGATCGATCAACGATCATCCACTATCTACGAGTAGTTGCACTTCAATCACAGTCTAGCCATCATGCAGCCGAGAAAAGCGAGCGTATGCTTGACCTAGTTAAATCAATGCTCGGTATCTGTCGTGGCACTATGCTTTGTCGCAAAACGCAAAATTTGCGTTGAACGCGAAATTGACTGGTTTGAGTTTGGTTATTTAAAAAATATTAATAATAGGAAAATAAAGCCGGCATTTAAAAACAATGTACATTGTTTTTGTCTACCCACAAACTCGGTAGTTAACTAGTTGTTCTTGCCCCTGTTTTTACCTAGCGGCACGCCACTGAGCGTAACTTAAAACAGATCAGTATTTCCCTGAAGGCTTAGGCAGAGGTCTCCCCATAGAATTGGTTAACGCAATGAATACATAACTCATTGATGCAGCATAACGAAAGACGAACTTCTGCCAGCACAACTTACTTATTGCGAGCATTTATGAGGAAGTTTGAAAGTGGCACCTGTTACAGAAAGCTGAAACGGAGTCGTTTGCCTTGGTATGGATATGTGATGAGCAGGGATGGAATACATGTAACTAAAATAGCGATAAATATTCATGTTGACGGATGGAGAGGGAGAGGAACACCAAGGAAAAGATGGATGGAATGTGTGAGAATTGATATGAAGGAAAAAGGAGTAAAAGATAGTGTGACGGTTGACAGAGAAGAAAAAAAACATGATGCACCGACCCCAAGTAACATGGGACTTGGGCAGGAAGTTAATGATGAACCGACTTAAAGAGATTTTATACAAATCACCACTAAAAAGTTTCGAATCAACTTCAACCATTTTCATGAGCTAAAAACACGCCCGGGCAGTGAATACACGGCCCAGTTACACGATACCGTGGTATGGTAACCACAGCCAAAGTTCATCAAAATCATTTATCGGAAACCAGTACTTAGGGGCGCAAGCACGCGCGTTCATGTCTTACAGTATGTTAGCAGTTGGCAAAACGGCTTTTAATGTCCTATTCTATTGAAATTGGCGACGTTTTGAGGGATTTTATCGAGCACGGTCTTACTTCGTATATTCGATAAACGCATGCTTGTACAATGAGTAACGATAAGATATTCGCGACCCTAATAATACCCAAGCCTAGAACGTTCCCACTGCTGGGACACAGGCCCTAGAACTGTAATTCACCACTACACGGGCCTACTGACGCAGGGTGGTGTATTATGAAGTTATGATATACCTCCGAACTTTAAGATCTAGGGCATGCTATTTTCCTGCAACAGGCTTGATTTTATAGCAATATGAATCCCAATACACATTTCCTTTTATTTATTTTTTCGGATGGAAGATCATCAAATGACTCCTCCCGCTCTGGGCGGAGCGGAAAGGTTTGTCAGACTTGTATTGACTAAAACCCATCATGTTCCTTCTTAGCCCTTTGTGTTCCAGGGCCACGGTATCTCTTTCGAACAACCCGCAGCCCTGGCAGGCATCGGCCCTCTCGGACCCCTTCCGATTTGCTGACATCTCCTTGAGGCGCGCGTGGAACACAAACGCGCCGTCGGCACGGCCTGTCGTCATAAGACGGACGGACGGTGAGCTAGCCCATTACTCACCGTCCACAGGCTCGCGCCTACGGTGGCCGGGGGCAATACACAATGCCTGACCTGGGGTTGAAACCCCACCGAACTCGTCAACCGCACATACGAGCAGTAGGCAAAAGAGAGACTCCAAATAAGATGTTCATCATTTAAATCTTGTTTACCCTTCCACACGGCCCATTATCCAACCGATTGCGGACAGCAACATACCCGAAGACGCAACGACATCGGCGTGCGGCGCATAACACACTCTATAGCTCCTTGCGCTCGCGCCTGTCAAGGACAGACCTACGCTTCTTTGTATCGTGCGCGCTTTAACAGCTGTTGTCGGGGCAATGACCTCGAGTATTGTAAAATGTAGTTCGTGCAATATTGTTATTAATGAAGTGCTAACGTTCGTGTTTAACAAAATATCTGTTATGGATGAAACCAGTTTATCGAGGATATGTGTAACGGCGTTTACGGCTGAGGATATATTGATAGCAAAGAAGCTATTATTTGAAGCTGTTCCGATGAAGAAAATGATTAATAGAAAGAAGGATGACAAATCACGAAAGGACTTAGAGGACATCATCGATATGCTGAAACATATAGATGCTACAGACCCTGAGCGACTACCTATATTTGTGGCAAGGGAGCTACACAAATTACCTCCCGTAACCTTTGATCACTTAGACGCGACACGTCTGCTGAGAGATATTTTAAAATTGCAAGGTCAGTTGTCAAGCTTACAAGCAGAGATGGGTGGACTAAGAAATGAATTTGTTACACGGCAAGAATTGAATGATTCATTAAAGTTGAAGCAGTCAAATGAAATGCATTTCGATCCTGTTAATAAACGACGTGGAGCGTGCATAGTGAATAGTTTCGAGTGTAATAGTGGTCCTATCGGTTTAGAATATGTACCTGATAGGACAATTACCTCTACACTAGATAAGTCTACCGTAAACACACAAAAAAATAGTGCGGGTATGAATGTACAAGGTCAGGATGTTATCCACGTGGAGGCCCGAACCCCGGTTTCGGTAGCACCGAGCAAGCGCGCTAAGACATCGTTAGAAAACAAGCCGCGCGTGGAGGCCCCTACAGCGATTTCGAACGAGCGATCGGTTATTGGGTGCAACCGTGCCCCCACCTGCGGCCCAGTGATCGCTACTACGTGTGCGCCCGAGTCGAACGCGAGTGTGAATAAGACGGCTGTGTATGGGTATGCGTCGGCGGTGGCGACGAGTGTTGATCGAGATACTTTACAAGTTGTGAATTCGAGTAAGATAGTTAGGGACAAAAGTGACGAGTGGATTACGGTAACAAATAGAAAGAGACTACGAAATAAGTTTATTAGTAACACGGGAAAGGCTACGTATGATTTTAATGCGAAGTTTAGGGCAGCGTGGACACAGGTACCTCTTTATATATCTAATATATGTAAGGAAACTAGTGATGATGACATTGTAAACTATATTCGTGATAAGACGCAAATAACGGTTAAGTTGGAAAGAATTGTACCAAAGAAGGAGCGTAATTATAATTCTTATAAATTCAGTGTTGAAAAAAGCAAATTGGCGTTGTTTTTGAATGATACTCTCTGGCCGGAAGGTATTTACTTTCGACAGTTTGTGCAATTTAAAAGTATAGACAGAGTTAGTGTAAGCTCTGAGTTGGGTGTCGTTCAGAAACAATCGTAATGGATAGTAACTTGAAACAAGTATGTACAAACAGTTTTGTTACATTTAATTGTAAATCTTTAAAGAGGTCATTAGACAGCGTTAGAGATTTGTGTAAGCTTGCGGATGTTCTAGCGCTTCAAGAGACTTGGCTCCTTCCCCATGATGTACACATTCTCAATACCATACATAACGACTTTGAATACACGGGGAAGTCTGCGGTAGATACATCCGCAGGTATTCTTAAAGGGCGTCCTTATGGGGGAGTGGCTATTTTGTGGCGCAAGGGATTGTTTAAAACAGTGAGTGTTATTGACTGTAATAGTGATAGGTTAGCGGCCATAAGGGCGACACTAAGTGACAATCGCTCTGTCATAATATTTAGTGTCTACATGCCGACGGACAACTCAGAGAATCTCCTAGAATACACAAATTGTTTAGGTGAAATCAGCGCCATTGTGGAAAACTATGAAACTGAAACAATATTTATGTTAGGAGACTTTAATTCTCATCCACGTCAGCCGTTTTGGTCTGAGCTATGTAACCACTGTCAAGATCATCAGTGGATATGCGCTGATGTAGAAAAAATGGGTATTGACTCGGACGTTTTTACATATGTCAGTGACATAAATGGTAGTCAGCGATGGCTAGATCACTGTATCGTTACGAAGTCAGCATGGCACACTGTAACAAATGTAAGCGTGGCTCTCGATACCTATTGGTCAGATCATCTACCGTTAATAATTGAGTGTGATTTAAATATAATCGTGCCAAAATGGGTGCAGGAAACTAAAGCACAGAATAAAGTTTTATGGCGGGAGCGCGGTAAGGTGGAAATAGATGGGTATCGAGATCTATGTAATAATGAGCTGAGGAATGTCCACTTTCCTGGGTTGTTTGAGAAGTGTGGAGATAATATGTGTCATATTGTAGAACATAGACGGGCTCTTGATTCTATGTATAGCAATATTGTAAATACTTTATCAGTGGCTGCTGTGCAGGCCTGGGACGACAAGCAACCCCAAAAGGTAAGACGAGTGGCAGGCTGGAACAAACACGTTCAGGGCGCTTATAGGGAGGCTCGGTCTAAGTATCAAATGTGGGTGTTCTATAATAAGCCAAAATCGGGTAGAATCTGGGAAGACATGCGACGGACTCAGAGAATCTTTAGGGGTAGGCTTAAATGGTGTCAAAATCACCAGGACCAGATTAAGATGGACATATTAGCATCGCACCGTGCGTCTAAGCATTTTTCTGAGTTCTGGAAGTCAACCAATAAGCTGAAGGTTGGACCGGGCCGCCCTGTGAGTGTGGGGGAATGTGGTTCGCCGGAGGACATAGCCCAAATGTTCAAAGACCGATTTATGGTATCATCTCCACTTGGGCCGGCTCAGGGGGTGATCAGTGATGAGGCTAGTCGTGATTATGAACCAATCCGTTTCTCTGCCAAGCAGGTAGCTGATTTAATCAATAGAATGGCTAAGGGCAAGTCTCCTGGTCACGACGGTCTCAGCATTGAGCATCTAAGGTGTGCTGGGGTACATTTGCCTAGAGTGCTGGCGCTGTTTTTCACACTTTGCATTAGCCACTCATACCTTCCACCCGATATGCTGAAAACAATAGTGGTACCAATCGTGAAAAATAAGACTGGGGATGTATCTGATAAGGCGAATTACAGACCGATATCCTTAGCTACTGTAATTGCTAAGGTGTTGGACGGTTTGTTGGACAGGGAACTTGACAAATGGTTAACTTTACATGACGCACAGTTTGGGTTTCGGCCTGGACTTTCCACTGAGAGCGCTATCCTCTGTCTAAAGCAAACCGTCCAGTACTATAAGGATAGAAGTACTCCGGTGTATGCCTGCTTCCTTGATCTCTCAAAGGCATTTGACCTTGTGTCATATGATGTCCTTTGGGATAAGCTCAGGGGAGCGGGAGTACCACCGGAGTTGACGGGTTTGTTCCAGTACTGGTATTCGAACCAGACAAACCAAGTTCGTTGGGGAGACGTTCTTTCTGAAGCGTACAGGTTGGAGTGTGGAGTGAGGCAGGGAGGGTTAACCTCACCTAAGCTCTTCAACCTGTATGTAAATGATTTGATCGTTGAACTCAGCAGCAGACCAGTTGGGTGCAAAATTGGTGGTACTAGCGTCAATAATCTAAGCTATGCCGATGACATGGTGCTGCTGGGTCCAACGGCTGGCTCAATCAGGGAGATGCTGGGTGTTTGTGAAAGGTATGCAGTAGCCCACGGCCTGTTATACAATGTAATAAAAAGTGAGTATCTGATCTTTGCTGTTCCCGGGAAACAAATAAATTATGAGCCCTCAATATCCCTCAATGGACGAAACCTTAAAAGGGTCGCCCAATTCAAATACTTGGGACACTATGTCACCGAGGACCTCAAAGATCAGGTAGATATGGATCGCGAACGCAGGGCACTAGCAGCCAGATGCAACATGCTGGCTCACAGATTCGCTCGTTGTAGTAACGAGGTCAAAATAACTCTGTTTAAAGCCTATTGTCAAGGCTTCTACACGGGCAGTTTGTGGGTCAACTATACGCGGAGGGCTCTAGATGCTCTGCGTGTGCAATATAACAATGGTTTCAGGGTGCTGTTGAGGTTGCCCCGGTTCTGCAGCGCGTCTAGCATGTTTGCGGTAGCGCGTACTGATGACTTTTATGCTATTATGAGGAAAAAGACCGCATCGTTATTAATCAGAATGAGGGCTAGCAGCAACAGCATTTTGAAAACCCTAGCTGAACAGCACGATGCACCTATACTCAGACACTGTGTCCGGTTGCTTGTGCGTCAGTGATTTTTATATGTGTGTGTGATTATTTAATTAATTAATACTAACCCGTAGTTGATAAGTTTATTTTTGTACTAACCAGTGGACCAATGTTGTCAAATTAAATAAATAAATAAAAAAAAAAAAAAAAATAACAACATTTGACAACCGACCGCGCACACGCATACTCGTCATATTACCTACCCACGCGGTTCAATATTTTTATAGTAACTTTTATATGTATCAACTTAGGAACGAACAAAAATGTCATCATTGAAGAGCTCCCGAAGATCTCACATACCCACATTATCACCAACAAATATTATAAACGGTCGAAGTCGGGTAATTATTGAACACGTTGATTTTCTAAGCTACGCAACGGTTTTTGATGCAGCATTCACCATCATTTTAGAGAATTTATATCGGAAGGTTTAAGTTTCACTTAATTAATATTTAACTTACATAATAGTACATTGTGTATTCAGGACGGTAATTAAGATTTACGATCGAGGCTCTAGTAGAAGCCCGAAGTCGAAGACTGAGGGCTTTTTGAGTAGAGGTTCGTAATTCCCGTACCGCCCGTGAAACATACAATGTTTTTCATCACATTTGCGAGTTAATAATTATGATTTTAGACAAGTCAGCACATATTATTACGAAATACGTGAACTGATTTGCGGATGGCGGGCTGTTTGCCCACACCACAGATTATACAAATGTTTTCTTCAGAAACGTTAAAGGCAAATACTTAACTAGGTATACAGCCATGACGGAGTATAAAAAAAAAGTTTTGATACAAAAAACTATCGATTATTTAGATTTTTTTTATTTTTACATTAGTTGAGTAATTAATAATAACATGTAGCGAGATTGAATGAAATTCCTGTTTAAATAACATTTTAAGACAATTTTTCAATTGCGTTTAAACTCCTTGCTTGAACTTGCATGACCTGTGTGCTGTCATGCTGAGCTGTAAATTAAAAAAAAAATACTTACCGCCCTTGGGTTTTATAGAGGGCATTACAGCCAAGTTAACATGTATGTTATGACACTGTTTACGTGCAAGTGTGATGAAAAATAAAAAAACACTTCCTTTTTTGTAAAGTCATACAAACCGTAAGAAGTAGCGGCAGTTTACACAATAATCCCAATTAAAGAGAAGATAAATGTAAATGAAACTCACCACAACAGCGTATAATCTGTACTTCAAATCGAAGGGATCCTGATCCTTCAGTAGATGATGCTGGTGGTAGTCTATCAGATTGTCATCCGTAACTGGCGTCGTCACCAAACTCGTCGACTCTAGCCTCTCTCTCCCTCGAACCTACATAAAGGAGGAAAGGTTAAAAGGATGTGAACGGACCCTTCGTCACTCCGTCAACCAAGCGTTCTGTAAATCAAACTATGCTACTCTACACAAAAATTATTGCTGAGAAACATTTATTTATTTGTTGGGTGACAAATCATGTGAATAGTTTTACGGTAGAACTCAATGTAACGCACTCAAAACGTATGCATTGAGTAATAAAGAGGTCAGATAATAAGAAGTATTGAAAGTAAACTAACGACATTAAAAATTGTATTTAAAAAAGAAAAGAGAAAAGTTGGAACATAGGCCTCCAATATCTCACTTACTAGGATTCCAGTTATGGTTCAGAAAAGTCGTTTGTAAAGGATGTTTTTACAACCCATTATACGTCACGCATATAAAACGCAAATGAAAGCATGTGTTGAAAAAGGATAGATACTACAAGGACAGTTTAAAAAAACTAATATAAAGTATGTGTAGTCTTTACGATAAAAAAAAAAAAACAGAGGCAGCCTTTTGGACTGCCGGCAAAACTCAAAGCAATTAAATGACTGTGCTCTTTTTTTTAATGTTCAATCAATTGATATTTATCCAGTTGAAATTTCTACAGATTATGTATTTCTGTTGCCAATATAACAACAAATACTAAAAACAGAATAAAATAAATACTTGATGGGTATACCGATACAAAAAATCATACAAAAAAATGCTCTTTTTTTATAAATAATGGTACGGAACCCTTCGTGCGCGAGTCCGACTCGCACTTGGCCGTAGTTTAACCTCTCGGTACTCAAGCGGCCTGAGTTACGTCATCGCGCGGACCCCTTTCGGCCCCATAATTACGTCATCGCGCGTGTCAAGTGGCCGGCGCTCACAAAAATGCTTATCGCGCGAGTTCTGTTAGCTCTTATCTCAAACGGTAAACAGTTTCGGGTTCTTGATTAACGAGACCATGTATTACAATATAAACAACTGTTTCATAACTACTTGAGAATTATAAACATCGCATAGAAATCAGAGAGCTCGCCGCAAACATACTGTTGTCGTAGTTTGTTTTTTTTTGGTAAAACTACTGAATGAATTTACACGAAACTTTAGATTTAGCATAACAAATATACAAGTAATCTAATGACAGTGTTTTTTAGGAGTCCTACATAAATTATTCTTGCAAGATTCCAATTCAAACGTCTTATTAGAATCGGCCATTTTCTAACTGCGCAGTTCAATGCATGAAAATACTTGAAATATCAATAAATATGAATAAATATGCCTCGAATGCATTAAATAATGAATTATCACTATTTTTTCGCTTTTTGCTAATGTTTCCAAGACCATATTTCATTGTAAAAGAGTCAAATTCATATTTTCAATTTCGACTGACGAACTTCACAACAAAGGAATTTTTGGAGGAATTTTTGGGTCAAAAACATAATTTTTAGATCATTTTTCCAGCAAATGACTATCTAAAAAGTTACATTATACACTTATAACATACTATACATTTACTTACCAAAGTTTAACAACACAAAACACAAAAATTTCACTGCATTCCAAAACAAAACATCACCGTTCCACACTGGCCGCCATGACGCATTTTGACAGTCGACAAAGACGCGTTTCTTTTTTTTTTTAATAATTTTGTGCAGTTGTAAGGTTGGTATGATGGTTTCATTTTAATCGAACTCTAGTTGGCCATAGACGTAAATTTTTACAAACGAATTAGAACCTTACTTTACGTACGATAAGGGTTTAAAGTTGCTCGTACGAGGTTGTTCCACCAGAGGAACAGCGGGCCGATAAGCAAAAAAGTGATGTTCCTCTGGAGGAACAAAAAGGATCTAGCGGTTAATTTATAAAACTCACCTCAACTGAGCCTTTTCGTTTCCTGTCAACTTTCGGCCTCGTCTGAACTTTCGGCTGCGCATTCTCATCATCTTCGCTATCCGACTCGGATATGGTGTCGTCGACGAAGACGGACGATCTTCCCTTGAAGTTGAGGATCTCTGTGTGTCGCAGGATGGTCTCTTGTGGCACTGATGCGAGGTAGGCCGTGGGGTCGAAGTCTTGGAACGGGAAGTTCACTACTTTCTGGGATTTTATCCATTTGTTGTTCACATATTGGAAACGTTTTAGGTGGACTATCTGTGAAAGAGAACATTATTAAGTCATCATCATCAGCCTAAATTGTTCCCACTGCTGGGACGCAGGCCATTCCCTCTCATAGAGAGGACTCTATGAGAGGGAATGGGCTGTAATCCACCACGCGGGCCCAGTGCGGGTTGGTAGATGTCACATGCCTTCGATTTTTTTTTAGTTCTAGGACATGCCGGTTTCCTCACGATGGAAAACATCGTCTTCACCGTTTTTGAGAGCAGCGGTGATGAAATAAATTACACAAAGTAATGCGCCTGCCTGGGTTCGAACCTACGACTTACTGCTCGTAAGTCGGGGCTGCTACCAATGGGCCACCGCTGCTCCACTGGGCCGCCGCTGCTCCATTATTAAGTATTTGTTGCAAATATTTAACCGAGGCGTGTATTTTTTTTAATACTGAGCTCAACCGAGGTAATGGGAGCATAGTCCGAAACAAGAAGATAAAATTGCGGCCGAGATTATTCGTTAAGTGCGCCTGCACACGGCGCTCGCAGCTCGTGAGGTGCCAGGTGCCAGGTCGTCCTGTCGCTACACTACACATACCAGTATAGGCGGCAGGCGCCAGATCTGCAGCTTCTTGGTGGCGGGCTGCGCGCTGCGGCAGTGCGCGCAGTGGTAGCGCTGCTCCAGGCGCTCGCAGCTCGTGAGGTGCCAGGTGCCAGGTCGTCCTGTCGCTACACTACACATACCAG
The DNA here is from genome assembly GCA_963082945.1 of Cerastis leucographa. NCBI lineage: Eukaryota > Metazoa > Arthropoda > Insecta > Lepidoptera > Noctuidae > Cerastis > Cerastis leucographa. The sequence continues at coordinate 1,407,017 of OY720365.1, forward strand.
TATAGGCGGCAGGCGCCAGATCTGCAGCTTCTTGGTGGCGGGCTGCGCGCTGCGGCAGTGCGCGCAGTGGTAGCGCTGCTCCAGGCGCTCGCAGCTCGTGAGGTGCCAGGTGCCAGGTCGTCCTGTCGCTACACTACACATACCAGTATAGGCGGCAGGCGCCAGATCTGCAGCTTCTTGGTGGCGGGCTGCGCGCTGCGGCAGTGCGCGCAGTGGTAGCGCTGCTCCAGGCGCTCGCAGCTCGTGAGGTGCCAGGTGCCAGGTCGTCCTGTCGCTACACTACACATACCAGTATAGGCGGCAGGCGCCAGATCTGCAGCTTCTTGGTGGCGGGCTGCGCGCTGCGGCAGTGCGCGCAGTGGTAGCGCTGCTCCAGGCGCTCGCAGCTCGTGAGGTGCCAGGTGCCAGGTCGTCCTGTCGCTACACTACACATACCAGTATAGGCGGCAGGCGCCAGATCTGCAGCTTCTTGGTGGCGGGCTGCGCGCTGCGGCAGTGCGCGCAGTGGTAGCGCTGCTCCAGGCGCTCGCAGCTCGTGAGGTGCCAGGTGCCAGGTCGTCCTGTCGCTACACTACACATACCAGTATAGGCGGCAGGCGCCAGATCTGCAGCTTCTTGGTGGCGGGCTGCGCGCTGCGGCAGTGCGCGCAGTGGTAGCGCTGCTCCAGGCGCTCGCAGCTCGTGAGGTGCCAGGTGCCAGGTCGTCCTGTCGCTACACTACACATACCAGTATAGGCGGCAGGCGCCAGATCTGCAGCTTCTTGGTGGCGGGCTGCGCGCTGCGGCAGTGCGCGCAGTGGTAGCGCTGCTCCAGGCGCTCGCAGCTCGTGAGGTGCCAGGTGCCAGGTCGTCCTGTCGCTACACTACACATACCAGTATAGGCGGCAGGCGCCAGATCTGCAGCTTCTTGGTGGCGGGCTGCGCGCTGCGGCAGTGCGCGCAGTGGTAGCGCTGCTCCAGGCGCTCGCAGCTCGTGAGGTGCCAGGTGCCAGGTCGTCCTGTCGCTACACTACACATACCAGTATAGGCGGCAGGCGCCAGATCTGCAGCTTCTTGGTGGCGGGCTGCGCGCTGCGGCAGTGCGCGCAGTGGTAGCGCTGCTCCAGGCGCTCGCAGCTCGTGAGGTGCCAGGTGCCAGGTCGTCCTGTCGCTACACTACACATACCAGTATAGGCGGCAGGCGCCAGATCTGCAGCTTCTTGGTGGCGGGCTGCGCGCTGCGGCAGTGCGCGCAGTGGTAGCGCTGCTCCAGGCGCTCGCAGCTCGTGAGGTGCCAGGTGCCAGGTCGTCCTGTCGCTACACTACACATACCAGTATAGGCGGCAGGCGCCAGATCTGCAGCTTCTTGGTGGCGGGCTGCGCGCTGCGGCAGTGCGCGCAGTGGTAGCGCTGCTCCAGGCGCTCGCAGCTCGTGAAGGCTCGCAGGCAGCTGGCCAGGTCTATGGCGCGGGCGGCTTCCTGTCGGCAGGCTGCTACCGACCAGTGTTCTACCCACGCCTGCAGACACCAACAAAAATAAACGCTTTATCATGTGTCAGACCGATAGCAGTAACGAGGGAGCCACTGTAACGACTGCCGCATAAGCTTCCACTTGCGTCATCACGAGCCTCGTGTGACGGAACGAGTACATGTCGCACGCACGTTACGTTAGTTGCCTAGCGGACAAGCCGAATTAGTTTATTAGCAGAGCGGAGCGGGACGTCGTCACAACTAGTTGCTGTGCGCATCACGTGCGTGGCTCAACATGATGCGTGCGCTTCGTGACGTCGCTCTTGCCGGCCTGACAGAGCCGGAACGCAGTCATTTTGCAGAAGCATTTGATGTACTCCGGCCTTCAACAAAGAACGGAACAAGTCCGCTCTTTCCACTGACGTTTAAAATTTGCCATGCATCTGGTAAATTATATCATATAGGCTACATTTTTTTTTCAGCCACCTCTGTTTTGTAAGTTATCTACTTGTCCACCCACAAATGGCAAGGGAGGAAGGATTTTAGTACCTTCTCCCTCGTGGACTGGTAGCGCAGATGCAGCGCCGTGGGGTCCCAGTCGACGGCCAGCATGACGCCGGCGTGCCGCGCGCCCGCCAGCAGCGCGCCCAGCTCGGTCGCGCGCACCTCGCCGCACTCCGTCGAGCCCTGCACACAATAAAACAATCGAGATTTAAGGGAAACGGATTTACTTCATTTTGTTAGTTAGTTTTTCCCCAACATAGTTGGGCAAAAGTAGGCATAGGCAAAAGTAGGCAGAAGATAAGAAGACAATGAAGGCATCATAATATGTATTTTATACTGAGGAAAATATTCAAAAATAAAATTGAAGTAAAATTAAGTATAACAAATTAAGCTGAGAATTACACAATTTCTTTTACATGAAATTTGTATTTACACAACAAGATTATTTTAAAAAAAATTAAAAGTGAATTGCGATATAACTTATAACTGGCGTTATTGACGTTCGTTTTCAAAAGTGTTAAAAGTAAAATGCGTTGATCAGCTATTCATAAACCCGGTGTAAGCCTGGTTAGAGTGACACTTACAGAGATATCAGAGGAGAGCCGTGCTGAAGCGTGTCGGTTGAGCTTGTTCTTAGCGATGGGCGAGTTGGTGTTAGGTATGTCGCCGTCGAGTGAGGTGGCCGCTACGCTCGAGCGCTTACTGCGCCGACGACGTCTACCTATGGAATTAAAAAAAAAACAAAAGATTATTGTTTTGTACAGAAAAATACATGGATTTTTAAATAATGTTAGGGGTTATAAGACAATCGCTTTATCTAGTTTAGAGCGATACTCAAAACAAAGAGTTACTTCATCATCATACATGCAAGAAATATAAACTAGATCTTCTTCTTTTAAAAAATCATAATCATCTACAGCTTGAGTTTACCCACTACTAGGCCTCCTACACGCACTGAGTCAGTCGTGTAATTTACTCAAATGCAGTATAACCCCTGATACAGCGTGATGATGACAGATATATTCAGACGTGCAAGTGGCTCTGGATTGTAACCGGCTGGTTTGCAAGAATCTTCGAAATTTACTTTTTCGTCGCCCTCGTTGGATGGCCGATGGGGCCGACGGATGAAAAAGAGGAATGAGAAGGGGATACGCAGAACAGAGACACTTACTAGTATCAAAGAGTAGCGGAGTGTCGTCAGAAGGTAGCGCACATCCCCTGCACAGCGCCGGCCAGGCGCAGCGCGCGCACCACGCGCCGCCCGCGCGCACCACGCGCACGCGGAACGGGAACTCGTAGCCTAGGCTGTCGTCGCTGGACAAGCAATGCAACAACTTATCAGCTATTCTTTCAACAAAAGCGAAGGTTCAGCAGCTCGGAATTCGGCGAAGCTAATTTCTTAATCGATCTAATAGACACCCATTTAAATAAACCCACCTAAATTAATCATAAACGTGGCTATCGACATTGTCTTCGTTAATCAAACAATTGAAGTTTTAGAGTAAAAAAAAATAGCCCGGACGTACGTCGCGTACGCACTAGTACTCACCAGTCAGTAGCATGGTTGTGTTGGTCATGCTGCGGCGGCCGCGCACTCAGTAGCCGCGCCACCTGCTGCCACACGCGCGCGTACAGCTGCCGCCCGGACAAGGCGTCGCGTACGCCCACCAGTACGGGCACACCGAACACTGACGATCTACTGCGCTGCCACGGGAGGAAGTACGCGTCTGAACGACACTGCTTTCTGGAGACAAACAATTTTGGCTTGTGTGTAGACCGATTTAAGCCGCCTGATACGCCTAGCAAAGGTACGGAACCCGTGCCCTTGCCACCAGACGATAGACAACTGACGTGACATCATGTTATACAGCATGTCACATTACACGTGGTCGATCGATCACAGCCTAGTTGCACGCTATAGAAGAAATGTCACAATATTTTAGAAATTGTACAATATTCAAGGTGTAACATAATTAACGCCCAAACTCTCGTGATCGTGTCTCGTTCCACGATAATGAACAAATTTTGTTCTATGACTTTTCTAACTTTTTTAGTTTTACCTACACCCATAAATGTTGTTCAGCTGATTGTAACAAATCCTACAGGGAATCTAAATATATTGATTTATTTATTTAAACTTCATGTACATAGGCGGACTTAATGCCACAAGGCATTCTCTACCAGCCAACCATAGGGTCAAATACGGGTACTCCCTTTCTTCTCCTAAAGTTGTTTGTCCGAAAATCATTATCCATAACACGTTTACTATAAACTTCAGTAACCATAATGTTCAAAATCCCGAAATTTTGTTTAACATAATTATCTTTAGTTCTAAAAGTATTCTGTCATAATATTGAGTACTATAATTATTGAATCTCCTAATTTTACAAGACCTAAAGTCACATGTCCTAAGTATTGTGTTAAATAATATGTATTATTCCGAATGTTCATTTATAATATATTTTTTTAGTCCTAAAACATATGCTAAAAATTAGGTTTTAGTGACAGTAACGAATCGCTGTAAATCCGACTCCACGCAGTCTTGTCTGCCCTACCCCTAGAGTGTAATTTAAAATCACGTAGGCGCGGAGGGGCGAGGCTGCCCGCGAGTTGAGGAGCAGGTGGTTGTAACACTCGCCGCCGCGGCTGAGGCTGGCCGGCGGTGCCGGCCAGCAAGCTGAAGCTGCGGTGGTGAGCGTTAAATCCATCTGCGACGATAAACTCGCGAGGGACCGCCAGAGCGCTGCAGCGCCGGAGCCGTGACAGAAACCATGCCTGCTGCATGCTTGCTTGCATGCTGCATGCTGTGTGCTTGCTTGCATGCTGCATGTTGCGTGCCTGCTTGCATGCTTGCTTGTATGCTGCATGCTTGCTTACTTTACAAAAACCACATGATCACAATCAACTGCTTTATTGAGTACAAAAAAATATCAAATTTGTTCTAAGAATATTATTATTAACACAAACAATAGAATATTAAACATTATGTAATTTGAATTTAGTACTTATAACTTTTATAGAAAACATTTTTATGTCTTTTGTATATTATTGATTGTAATATTTATGACAAAAGGATTTAGGACATATTATATTTAGGGATTTCAATTTTATGGCATGTGATATTATGTGATGTTAAGTTCGGTTGAATTATCATTCGGACAAATGATGATTAGGACAAAAAAAGTTATGGCACTTTAAATTATGGATAAAAAAGTTAGGTGACACAATAGAGAACCGTCAAATACGACAACATTGTACCACAATGTTGTCGTATTTGACCCTATGTACAAAAAAAATATTTACTATTAACTACTAGTTTTCGAAAATTCATACACCTAATATATACTATAACTAATACCAGAATAAAAAAAGGAGAAACCTAGTAATAATTACTATGACTAGACTTTAAATTAAGAGTTATTTAGTCTGACTTAAGTATCGAACTTTCTTTTTAAAAGTGAATTTACTTTCGGCTTTTTTAATGCTAATGGGTAGCGAGTTCCAAAGTTTTATAGTTGAGATGGCATAAGAATTTGACAAAAAACCGGTGCGGTGTGAAGGAATTTGGAGAAGTAGATTTTTGGAAGCTCGAAGGTTACGACTATGAGAACTGCCCAACACTTTGAAATAAGTTTTCAGATAATCAATAGCACACGGATCGTTCAATATAGTGAAGAGCATGCAGAGAGATCTGAGGGATCTCCTGAGTCGGATAGGCAGCCATTTAAGCTGAGAACGGAAGGAAGAAACGTGATCGTATTTTCGAAGAAAAAACAAAGCGAATACAATGATCACATTTTTTTTTTCTTTGTCTGTCGGGTAAATTATTGAAAAGTATTGGACACGTTTTTTTTTCTTTTTTCACGTGGTCATAAAATTACGGAGATATATTGAGTTGAAATGGTGCATGACGTCACATGTAGGTGATTTTTATACCTACTTCTGACGTAGTGAGCCCCCACTCTCCAACTTTAATTAGTTTTAACTAAGTCATTTTTTGATATTTTCATAAAACAAAAAATACGTGTCTAATATTTTTGTATTACCTGTCTGACGGACAAAATATAATGTCGTTTTCTTTACCCAGTCTTCACCCCTGCTATTATTGAGTAGTCGATCCAATTTATTTAGAAGTTCTTGGGATAGGTCAGAAGAACAAACATCAGCATAGTCAATAATGGGAAGCACAAGTGACTGGACCAAAGTGATTTTGGTGCTAGAAGGGAGGAAATGCTTGAATCTACAGAGAGACCGCAGAGAGAATGTGACTTTCTGGCTCATTTGAGCCACGTGCTTACTCCAACTTAAACTGTCGTCAATGTAAAGACAAGTCTTTTACGTGTGGTGAAAGAGAAATGACGGAGTTCTCGTACATCAATGGCTAGTGTTCACAACGCTCAAATAGTACGAACTACCAATGAAGATGGCCTGACATTTTCCGACGTTTACAGACACCCCAAATTTGCCAGACCATTCCGCGATAGTTCGAAGATCCGCATTGAGTGGTGAAATGCAATTGTCAAGATTGGCAATATCTGATTGAGCATATAGTTGCAAGTCATCAGCGTACAGATGGTAAGAACATTTGAGGAAAGCAGTAACGGAGTTTATAAATAAAGAAAATAAGAGAAAATATTATACCGCCTTGTGGAACACCAGTTACCAGGTTGCACCAATCAGAGAAATCCTGATCAGCACGAACCGCTTGCTGGCGACCACGAAGATATGATGAAAACCAATCACGTGACAACGAGGACACCCCAATTTGAGACAATAGGGCTAGGAGAAAGTCGTGGTCAACGGTGTTAAACGCATTGGAGAAATTTATTAAAACTAAGAACGTTAACTTCGAATTCTCCAAGCCATCCCTAATGTTTTCTGTAACTTTTAGCAGAGCTGGCTGTGCTGTGGCCAGGCCGAAAACCGGATAGGAAACTGGACAAGAGGTGATTTTTAAATACGTAGGAAGATAATTGTTTAAGGGCAGCTGCTTCTAGGATCTTGGAAAGGTAAGTGAGAATGAAAAAATAAAAATATAGTTTGCCTGTTTAACACACGCACAAGGCACTAGGCATAATAACTTGTTAAAGTAATGTAGTTGCTTGTTCAATGTAGTTGGTTTTTAAATAAATGGGTTAGGTCATTAATAGTATACATTAAAAAGAGACAAGAACCCAATATTAAACCTTGTGGTACACCCATTTTTACTTTAATAACCGATTGAATTTACACCATTTACTTGTACTTGCTGCTGTCTATCATTCAAATACGATTTTACTAAACTAAGCGCAAATTTAACTAAACCGTAATGCTCAAGTTTTAAGAGCAAGGTTTCGTGATTTACGCAATCATAGGCCTTCGAGAGGTCAAATAAGATACCTATGGCATTTTGTACACGCAGTAAATATGTGTTTTAATAAAGTTACACCGGCGTCAGTCGTACAACGTCCTACGACGGACGTTTTTATACGGTGAAACCATCATGTTTCTCTTGTAAGATTTTATTGGTGTTAAAGTGGGTGAGCATTTGATTAAGCATTACCTTTTCAAATACCTTGCTGAAAACCGACAACACGGATACGGGTCATTGGTATCTGTACTCCCCGGATTCTTTTGTCCCCGGATTTACCTTGCTGTATTTGAAAAGGTCCGGGAAGACTTCTTGGTCCACACATAAATTGGATCTCGAAGCACAATAGTTTTTCAGTTTTGTGGTTGGAGCCACCACACGAGAGGTTATACTGTTATTATGTTACATCTTGTATACTTCAGGAAACCAACGATAGATAAAAAAAACCAGCCAAGTGCGAGTCGGACTTGCGCACCGAGGGTTCCATGCAAAAGTAGGTAGTAAAAAAAAAAAATATTAAGAATATTTTTATTAAATGATGTAACTAAAAATTTACGGTTTACGCAATTTTTCCTTTATCTGTGCTATAAGACATTGCTTCGTACCAAATTTCAAGATTCTGAGTTCACGGGAAGTAGGTTTTGATTCCCTTGTGACTGTCGAAAATTTGGCTGTATCTTTTGATTGCGATGGCTTAGAAGTTTGAATTTTTTCACAGCTTCAAGGAACAGTAGACCTGAGTATTTGATATAAATTAAAGCTTGATACCTCCACGCGTTCCTGAGAAAAAGGGTCTTGACAGACAGGCAGACAGACGGACGGGCGACAAAGTGATCCTATAAGGGTTCCGTTTTTTTCTTTCGAGGTACGGAACCTTAAAAAGGGTCTCAACATATACACAAAATCATCAATAAGCAAATCCATAAAACTCACCTATGAACAGCCACTAAATAGTGTATCTTGCCAACGGGCACATGTTTGGTGTCGTTGATGTCGCACATGTTGTCGGGCGAGGAGCCGAACTTGACGTTGTGCAGGCGCGGCGAGGGCGGCAGGCGGCTGAGCGAGCGCACGCTGAGCGCGGGCGAGCTGCTGCGGGCCGAGGGGTCCGGGAACACGGCGTGCTTGTACAACGTCGTTGGTGGACTCTGGGACATAAGAATTTCCGATCTCGAGCGCTGAAACCGTTGTTCGATTAAAATGTAGACTTTTGTGTGCGTTTTCCTAGCCTCGGGAGCTCCTGAACCAACCTTGCGAGGTGACTGGAAGTGATTTACCAATTTTTGGATTGAAACTTAGCTATAAGAGTTATTTTGGCTTGACACAATAATTATTCGAGATTTATTTTATCGAAATTGGTAAACCATTTTGAAGTCCACCGTTATATTTATTCTGGACGTCAAGATTATCGATCTGAAAGATTAAAATCTGCACTTTTTGGACTAAAATAACTAAATCTTTCGACAGAGGGTCTGCCAGCAACAACTAAAAATTATTTATAAAGAATTTGGCAAATAAAATACAAGCGAATTTGTACAAAAGTGACCTCTACCAAACGTTTTATATACATATGGACAATCTACGAACACATAGCGTTTAGCTGGTGTGGTACCTAACTGACAAACGGATTCTGAAAGCCAGTGTTACTGATCTGGATTGGATGTTAAAACAATACAGCGTAGACACCGACGCTAAAAAGGTTCCCAAGTATTCAGTACATCATTTTAAACCCACCACATAGAAATTTTTCATCGGTAATATAAAAAAACAAAAATTCCATTCTTGAGCGTGTTGGTAGTTTTGTATGATACAGCCGGTTTTTTTTTAATAACTGACGAAACATTAATATATGGAGGGGTTCGAATGATGTTCTGAATACATACTACATTGTATTCTTCATAGTCACTTTGATTCCATTGATCACACGAGCAGTAAACTATGTTATGTGCTATGCATTGTAAATAAGCGTAGTCCGTGCGTGTGTCCGTGCAGGTACATTGTTCGCTGTAAATACTTGTCGGACTACTTCAGGATTACGTTGTTCTGTTCGTCGTATAGTAGAATCTTATAATTGCAACTTCATTGATATTGATATTTTTGTTTGTTCGAAATCCAAATTTAAGTCCTATGTCTTTAAAATCCTGTCTAATGACAATAAGTAGTAGTATAAGTCCTTTATTCTCAATTTAATTTATTTTAATTATTTTTAGAGATAATTTGTTTTGTAATGTTAATTCCTTTATTCATAATTTTACTTCTTATATGTGATACTTAATAAGGAACAATCCCACATTTATTTGTATTTAATTTTATCTGATTTTTTTTTTATAATTAATAATTCATATTGTATTTTAATAGCCATTTTTTTTAATGCACTTCTGAGTTATGCTAATCTAGTGGCATTTTTTACCTGAACTTAATATTGTTAACATGATGATAATGTAGTGGGCTGCAATATTGTTACTACCCAACCTATTTATTATTTTTCATCACACTTGCACGTAAACAGTGTCATAACATACGGGTTAACTTGGCTGTAATGCCCCATATAAAACCCTAGGGCGGTAAGTATTTTTTTTTTAATTTACAGCATAGCATGACAGCACACAGATCATGCAAGTTCAAGCAAGGAGTTTACACGCAATTGAAAAATTGTCTTAAAATGTTATTTGAACAGGAATTTCATTCAATCTCGCTACATGTTATTTAATCACTCAACTAATGTTCTTAAATCTAAATAATCGATAGTTTTTTGTTTTAAAACGTCGTTTTTTTTTATACTCCGTCACGGCAGTATACCTAGGTAAGTATTTGCCTTTAACGTTTCTGAACAAAACATTTGTATAATCTGTGGTGTGGGCAAACAGCCCGCCATCCGCAAATCAGTTCACGTATTTCGTAATAATATGTGCTGACTTGTGTATATTCATAATTATTAACTCGCAAATGTGATGAAAAACATTGTATGTTTCACGGGCGGTACGGGAATTACGAACCTCGACTCAGAAAGCCCTCAGTCTTCGACTTCGGGCTTCTACTAGAGCCTCGATCGTAATTCCTTACTTACCGCCCTTAATACGCAATATACTATTTCATCACACTTGCACGTAAACAGTGTCATAACATACAGGTTAACTTGGCTGTAATGCCCCATATAAAACCCTAGGGCGGTAAGTATTTTTTTTTTTAATTTTCATCACACTTGCACGTAAACAGTGTCATAACATACAGGTGAACTTGGCTGTAATGCCCCATATAAAACCCTAGGGCGGTAAGTAATTTTTTTTTAATTTACAGCACCGGTTGACAGCACACAGGTCATGGAAGTTCATCAAGCAAGGAGTTTACACGCAATTGAAAAATTGTCTTAAAATGTTATCTAAACAGGAATTTCATTCAATCTCGCTACATGTTATTTAACTACTCAACTAATGTTCTAAAATCTAAATAATCGATAGTTTTTTGTATCCAAACGTCGAAATTTTTATTTTTTTACACTCCGTCATGGCTGTATATACCTAGGTAAGTATTTTGCCTTTATAGTTTATGAACAAAACATTTGTATAATCTGTGGTGTGGGCAAACAGCCCGCCATCCGCAAATCAGTTCACGTATTTCGTAATAATATGTGTGCTGACTTGTGTATATTCATAATTATTAACTCGCAAGTGTGATGAAAAACATTGTATGTTTCACGGGCGGTACGGGAATTACGAACCTCGACTCAGAAAGCCCTCAGTCTTCGACTTCGGGCTTCTACTAGAGCCTCGATCGTAATTCCTTACTTACCGCCCTTAATACACAATATACTATGTAAAATTTGTATTGTAGCTGTTTATTGTCCCATAATAAATAAACCGTTTAAGCGTCGGTGTCTCTTCCATCCTGTATAATCAAAATAACTTAATTTTGATTTTCCAATCGTAGCTGATGACTTTATTTAACTTTCAAAAAACCGAAGGTGACTATTCTAGAAAACGGTACAATTAGCAAATATTTACGAACATGATGGATGACATTCCCGGTTGCATTTGTTTGTAACAAAGTTATTACGGATCAAAGTATAGTCAAAGTTAGGTTGACGATGGTCAAATACGTTCAACCTTAACTAGAATACATATATTTTTTAGAATAAGTTAAATCAAATAGTTATTGAAGTTATTCGTAATATTACAAAATAGAATCAAATACCGCCGAAATATGATTACATACCGATATATGATTTTCATTAAAAAAAAAACTAATTGAATTTGAAAAACTATGGTAAAACATCACTTTCTACATTAAAACAAAACCAAAAATTTGAGAAAACAACTAAAAACGGCGTTACAGTGCAGTATCAAGTATCATCTGTTACCTGATCCGTCAAGTCTCCGTCACGAGATGCTATCTCAACACAGATAAACGAACAACGGCCACATTACATTGGGCACCAACTAAAGACTATTGCTATCTCTTTTACACAGATGAGGGAGGAAAGAGACGGAAGTAAATACGAGCTATCAAATAAAGTTAAATTAAAAATATGTTCAAGATAAAGGGGCTGTTTCACTGAACTTGTATAGGAACTCCACCAGACTAGACCTACATACCAAACTTCAAAAATGTAACAAATTTTAGTTTGAAATCAATCGTAAAATACCCCAAAACTTAATAGGAAAAGGTGACTCAGTTCAATAAACTATCATGGTCATTGGTAAGAATACACTGAAGTTGAAAACAAAACTTTATTTACCACTCAAACTATAAATCTATAAACGTTGATGAATGGAGAGGGAGACCAAGGAAACGATGGATGGATAGTATGAGGAATGAAATGAAAAAAAAAATACCCTTTTCAGTGGTATCTCACATAAATCCTAGTCAAATATCATTTTTACATTGTAACTAGACACCAGCACATCGTCCATACATACGACAAAGGACAAAATGCATATAATAAAGAGGATGACTCAAAAAGTACCTGAGCAAAGATAATAAAATTCGTATGGGCCCACCGGGCAAGCTTTCTCTACCAAATGAATGAAGAATCATCTAAATCCCGGAGATATAGGTGTACATAAGTGAAAAATGCAAGTTAAAAAAAAAAAACATAAAATGAAAGTAATGGGCCAAACTATATTATATTTTTATGGGACCAAATGGCAACTATTCCGCATCAAACTAAAGAAGAATCACGCAAATCGGAACATCAATCTCAGCGTGATCGGTTTACATCATCATCATCATCAGACTATAATGTTCCCACAGCTAGGACACAGGCCTCCTCTCTATGAGAGGGAGTAAAATCGGTGTAAATACATTAAAAAAAAAAAACAATCGAATTGATAACCTCCTTTTAGAAGTCGTTTAAAAAGGAGTAAATGATAGCGTGACGGTTGACAGAGGAGAATGGAAGAAAAAAACGTGTTGCGCCGACCCCAAGTAACTTGGGACAAGGACAGGAAGATGACGATTTACCGCTTCTACCCCCGTCTCTTTTACCCTTTACCTGTTAGTAAAGGACAGCAATACTCCCAATCATGTTTACTTGGTGCCCAACAGAATCGGCACAAACATAAATGTACACAGTTAAGTTAGTCAGCACTTTACATTATGACGTCATATATTATACATTGTGTTCCTATTTACATGTGTTATGTTCTGTAAGGTAGTCGAATATTTCACTTACACTTACATGCCATCACCAAACGGGGAAATAAAAACGTTTTTACTGCGTTACCGTGATTTACTTTTAGTATTTTCAACCTTATGTAGAACTAAATAGGAGATATTCTTCATACAATAGTTGATAGTGGTTGTAGACTATGAGGAGCAAAATAATATCCTGTTGGCCTACCATGACTTCTTAAAGCAGTATTGTTTTACTCTTATCCCAGTGTGGGAAAGAGACGGAGCTATACAGGATGTCTAGCGCCATCTCTTTCCCACACTGGAAAAGGAGTAAAACAATAATGTTTTATCATGGTAGGCCAACAGGATAGTATTTAGTTAGGAGGTTCCACTCTCTGGAGCCCTGACGGCCGGTAGCTTGGACCCTGTTCCCGATACCGTCGGGGTAATATTTTAAATGTTTTTTAAATTATTATATTTTTAAGAAATATAAAAAAATATTGTATATGTAAAAATGAATTATTATTCTATATTAAAATCCCTATAAATCAAATGCGAAGAGCTTTTCATCGTCGAAGTTTTCGTTTTGTAAATCAGTAGTTTTCTACCACTTTCTTTTAGATTAGGAGTTCTTTCCAAATGCAGATAAAAACGTTTTTATATAAAGATAGAAAATTTTAATGAATCGCTACGGCAGTGTAATTATTGTTTCTGTATATTTATGACTTTCTGGTGCGTGCGTCACTGATATGGACATTATTTTGTAATATTTTTTGGGAAAACAACTGACTATCTTATGGTTGTCTTTGAAAATCTTCGTAGTAGGAATGAATAGCATTCATTGATAAAATTTAATCGTAGCATATTTATAGCTAGTCAGGAAGACAAAACTCTTTAACTTAATACGTATTTTTTTTAAAGCGGAACATTCTTATCCATTCCGTATGACGCTGCATCAGAAAGCTCATCGCGCATATCGTCCGAGTGTGTGTGTGTGTGTGCATGTCCGTGCGATGCGCGTAGCTAACCTTGAAGCAGAAGAGTGCTGGCATGCAGAGTGAGGAACTAGTGCCGCCGCCCACACTCACCTCCGCCCACTGCGCCGGCGAGCTCCAGCCTGTGGGGGGGGGATTACTTCGATGGGTTTCATTTAGCTATGAGTCGACACAATTAGCCTGTTCAAACCAAACGGCAGGTTTAAATTTCTAAATAGGCGCAAAACAGACGCCCGATATCTTTTCCAATTTGCACATCCATGCAGATCGGTTCCATCATAATAACATTGTAAAATGACAGCACCTGCGATATTTATTTACTTATTTAAAACATGGAGGACTTACAGCTATTAAACAAACAAGGAAGGGAAGAACAGTCGCCAGAGAGCCAAAAGGATAAATTAAATGGACCGTTTTCTGATACCGTAAGGTCTAACACACACTATCATTAGGATGATGGAGCACAAAAGGGTCACCAGACATCATGGGTAACCCTCTCAATTTCTCAAGAACCCATAATGCACCCCGCGGGCTCATGGCCACCGTGTAACTATAAAAGATGTAAACAGACACGATGCCGACAACCAAGCATTCTGTCCATTAAACAAAGTATACGCAAAAATTATTGCTGGGAAATGTTTTTTTTTTTACGGTGAAAGTCAATGTTACGCAATCGAAACATTTGCTGATGGATGCATTGAATAGAAAACGGGTCATGGAGGTATTTGAAGTAAATTCGCGACCTTCAAAACTAGTATGTTTTTTTTTTTTGTTAAAAAGTTAGTTGTGAAAAAGTTGTAACTTTGACCTCCAATATCTCAGTAACTAGAAGGTTCCCAGGTATGATCCAGAACAAAAAAATGATCGCAATGACAGGGAGAACAAATGCCTTTTGGTTTCGTTAAGGGTCTATTTACATGCTTTATAGGGTGTAAGAGACAGCCCTCCTCAAACTGACAGGGACAGCTCCATATTTTGAGTCATATTCCACCACAAGAAAATTCGGAGACGCGCCGCACGACGCGTCTAAAGGTTCCTGTGGAAACATCCGGGGGAATATGATTCAAAGAAAGGAGCTAAGTGCGCCGTGCCACCCCGCGTGCAGGCGCGTGCAGGCGCGTGCAGGCGCGAGGCGGACGCGGACACACCGAGCCTCACCGTTGGTGTCGTGCGCGCAGTCGTCGCAGTCGCTGTCGCTGTCGGCGTCGTCGTGCGGCGTCTCGTACGCGTACAGCTCGGTGGCGCTCGCGGCCGCTATCTTCGAGTTGTCGTCGAACACTCGTCCGATCGTCGCGCCTGATAGCTCCACGATCAACATTCTGGAAATTATCATAAACTAGTTCTTAAAAAGTATAACAGGAACTGTCGCCAAATTGGCACAGCTACCGTGTTTTGAGACCTTTCAAAGATTACGAGCTCGTTTTAAAGCGGCATTGCTGTGTATCTGTTCAACGTACATTAATGGATGACAGTTTTAACTTACGATTCAGGCGCTAATCCGCAAAGTTCTGACAGCTTCTTTTTGAGATCTAGATACGTTCCTTCTGAGTTTACTCTCACGCCGTACTTGATAGGCACCGACCCGTCTAGCAGCATCACTGCAAACATAAATAGCGAATTAAATACGTAAAATTACATACACACGTAAACTCATGCGTTTTTCCCATGTGGGTAGGCAGAAACTGCAGAACGCCACCTGCTACGATAGCTATTCCTTTCGCCTCTTCCACGTTCATACATCTAGTCACACACGCACGCAGGTTGCGAGAACTACGCGCCTGACATTTCTGAACAACCTCACCAATAAGGTCAGTGTATGTCCTCCTACGGGGTTTCCTACCGGCGTTGCCACTCACATCTGCCTAATTCGTAATATTATATTTACACACGTGTCGCACACCACCTTCGACTTCACTATCATGTATACATACCCCTAAGCTCGCAGCACACATAGGACTCCATGGGCAGCGGCAGACTGAGCATGTTGAAGGCGTCGAAGCGCACGGACTCGCGCGCACACGTGTCGCACACCACCTTCGACTTCACTATCATGTATACATACCCCTAAGCTCGCAGCACACATAGGACTCCATGGGCAGCGGCAGACTGAGCATGTTGAAGGCGTCGAAGCGCACGGACTCGCGCGCACACGTGTCGCACACCACCTTCGACTTCACTATCATGTATACATACCCCTAAGCTCGCAGCACACATAGGACTCCATGGGCAGCGGCAGACTGAGCATGTTGAAGGCGTCGAAGCGCACGGACTCGCGCGCACACGTGTCGCACACCACCTTCGACTTCACTATCATGTATACATACCCCTAAGCTCGCAGCACACATAGGACTCCATGGGCAGCGGCAGACTGAGCATGTTGAAGGCGTCGAAGCGCACGGACTCGCGCGCACACGTGTCGCACACCACCTTCGACTTCACTATCATGTATACATACCCCTAAGCTCGCAGCACACATAGGACTCCATGGGCAGCGGCAGACTGAGCATGTTGAAGGCGTCGAAGCGCACGGACTCGCGCGCACACGTGTCGCACACCACCTTCGACTTCAGCTGTCCGTAGAACAGCTCCGTCATGATGGATGCGTTGCGTGAGGTGTGCTGCTCCCACGCTTCTGCTGCCACCACCTGAGGGTCGGGAAGGATTTTGTTCATTTTGGATGGATAGAGATTGTTATAAAATAAAATTCATTTATTTCAGATAACTTGATCCATACAATCCGATTCAAATTAAATTAACATTAAAACACGCCTTATGCCCCCTACGAAATAAAAAACGAAAAAAAAAATGAGAAATTTTTATTTGTCCCTAAAACAGTTACATATTAACATTATATAAGACCATTATTAACAATATTGAGACGATTCTCACAATGATTACAAAAAGGTGACTAAAAATAAAAAAAATAAAAAAAACAGTAAATAACTTATAAGCTAATTAGCAGCTCTTTATGTAACTGTTGTTGTATGCCTTTGTGAAACTGTGTGTGCTCTTTATTTTAAACAGGGTTTGTATTGTTGTGTGAGTATGTGTGTGTGTGCCTGTATGTGTTCGTGTTTGTGTGTGTGAATGTTTATGTGTATGGCTTCTTTGAAGTGCTTTCTTTGAAGATTTTTCTCGGTGAGTACTTAAATTATTGATATTGATGGAATAAAGTAATTGTTTAAACAAGCCTAACCAAAACTTGATCAGTTTCCTCGTAGCGTATGTTAAGGTTTTAAGCCACTCGGTTATTACCTTTTTGTTTACGTGTGAGACCTCATGGTGGAAATCTTAATTTTTTTGTTTATTTTATTATAAATGTAGATTGGTTGGGTTGCATACTGACGCCGTGCAAAAGCGGTTCGGACCCATGGAGAGTAAACCACTATATCCTTTCGTCTTTTCTCCTGTCTGTCTTTGTTAAAAGGAATACTTCTCTGTAAGTAAAGGGTCGTAATTCAAAATTCTTACTGTAAGTAAGCCACTGATTCTATATAGGTCGACTGTGGGATATCTGTATGGTTTATAGTACATTACTTTGATTAGTGATCTTTGGGATCTTTCTAAATCAAAGAATTTAGTTTTAGTTGCTCCTCCCCAGACCGGTAAAGAGTATGCAATAACTGATTGCGTGAGCGCAATATAGATGCTATTTAGTGTATTCTGGGGCATCACTTACTTTGGATTTTTTTAAATTCATATAAATTTTCGCACCCGTGACGTAACAATCTCAATATACGAATGCCAAGTTAAACACTCGTCAAGAGAAGATTTTCCTTCCACTCTTTGCAGAGTTTATTAATATAAACTAGAAACAGTGGGGGGCCAAGGTCTGTACCCTGCGAGACACCGAAAACAATGTTTTCCTCCTCACTAAGTGAGTTACCTATTTTAACTTGCTGTCTCCTTCCTCGGAGGTAACTGTCAAAGAGGAAGAGAGCCTTACCTCTTATCCATATAGCCTCAAGTCTTTGCACAAAGATGGGGACAGAAACGGTGTCAAAAGCCTTTTTCAGTTCTAGAAACACTGTAACGCATTTATAACCCTTGTCAACCTTATCAATGATTTCAGACCGGCCGATGATTATTGACATCGCTCTTGTCCCCTTCCTTGTGCACAGGCGTAATTATAGCACGTTTTAGCGCGTCAGGAAATATGCCCGTTTCGAAACACAGATTAGTCAACTGGCTGATAAGAGGAACAAGAAGTTCTCGAGATAATTTAAGGAAACTCACAGTTATGCGATCCCACCCCGAAGCACTTCCTGAGTCAAGCGACTTAATTATGCTATCCACTTCTGCTGGATCTGTCTCCAGCAACACGAACGAAATAATATGAGATAGTGAACTTTAACTAGTGACAGGACTAGAAGCTTGTCCAGTTAGAGTTATTATTTCTTTCGCAACTGTTTTTCCAATACTGACGAAGAATTGCTTTACACGG
This sequence comes from Cerastis leucographa, assembly GCA_963082945.1. Taxonomy (NCBI): domain Eukaryota; kingdom Metazoa; phylum Arthropoda; class Insecta; order Lepidoptera; family Noctuidae; genus Cerastis; species Cerastis leucographa. The sequence continues at coordinate 1,425,372 of OY720365.1, forward strand.
CCTATGACTTCCCTATGGCCCATCTTGGAGAATTTAAACACCGTCGTATTGAAAAAACACAGCATGGTGTTTCTTTTGAATTATTGAGTTTTATAAGTTTAGAGTGGACGGGTTTATTCAGAGCTTTGAAGTTCTTTCTTTAAAATATAATTAAATGTTATTCTCATATAATTTGACTTAGATCTTATGTCTGGATTAAAAAAAAAGAGTTACTTTTGGGTTAGATTCGATGTTTCTTCCAAAGTTCCTTTGACGTATTGGAAGTAATTTACAGAAGTAAATTTTATTTATATTGACTGATTGTACTGCAGTTTAGTTTAATTGCGACATAAGTTATGGTATACATTTATTTATTAACAAGATTACAAAAGGTCTCACCTGGTCGGGCCTCCCATCCTCGTCGTCGGTGTGCGGTCGCGCGGGCAGGGCGCGCGGGCCGGCGCGGTTGAGGTCCTCGTGCAGCGCGTCCAGCAGCCACGCCAGCAGCTCCTGCGCGTCGTGCTGGCCGCCGCCCGCCAGCGCGCGCGCCCAGCGCTGCACGCACCAGCGCACGCGCAGCGGCGCCACCGAGCGCGCCGACAGCGACCACACCTGCGCACACGGGCTGTAGCGCCTGCCACTGGCACGTCATGCAACCAGCTTCACGAAACATTCAATAGGCCTCTAACACTGCCAAACGGTTTAACTTGGCATTGATCCTTCCTTCCTGAACAGCTTTAAAAAAAAAAAGGCAGTCTTAAGGACTGCCGACGTAAGTAAAAACTCAAAATAGAATTACTGTGTTCCATTTTTAAATTTTTATATCTGTGCACAGTACACAGATCACTATACTAAGAGTCGCTACCTCGCTAGTCTGGCGCAATACGTCACAAGCATGTCGAGGTCATCGGTGACGCGAACATATAGTTCTTTTCCACTACCAAAAAACGCACAACGCGGCTTAAGAAGTTTTCACTTCAAAGCCGAGCCGGATTCGACGATTGACCTCTTTCTCAAAGTTATACCTACCCAACTGGACCGTTTGTCCCAGGTAGAAATAATCGTCTACTACTTCGAGTGTAGAATCCCCGATCTTGATAGGAGTGGATGTTACATGGGCATTCAACATGACTTTGGTTTTGTCCATGTTCATTTTAAGACCCACTCTTTCGGAAGCTCTGCTGAGGTCATCGAGCATTGTACTGAGGTCCTCCATGGTCTCAGCCATGCTATATCGTCGGCAAATCGAAGATGAGAGATGTACTCGCCATTGACGTTGATGCCTAGCCCTCTCCAGTTCAGAACCTTGACGACATCTTCCAGTGCAGCGGTGAACAGTTTCGGAGATATGACGTCTGCCTGTCTCACACCTCGCTGTAGAAGGATAGGTTCCGAGTTCTGTTCCTGAAGTCGGACTGACATGGTGGCGTTTTTGTACAAACACTTCAACACCTCGATGTACCGATAGTCGATTTGGCACCGTTGAAAAGCCTGTAGTACAGCCCAAGTCTCGATCGAATCGAAGGCTTTCTCGTAGTCCAGAAACGCTAAACAGATCAATCATATGAGAAATCAAACAGCGTCTGGAGGGCCTTAAGTACCGGTTTTCTACCTGCCTTCAGAAGTTCGGCCGTAATTCCATCATCACCCGGTTCCAATGTTGTTTTTAAGTTGTTTCAGAGCCATCCTAACCTGGGGATCTACTCTCGAAAAGCACGAAATCCATAGTTTCGGCCGAAGTTACGGTCGTTTCCTACTCGTTATCACTTACGGACATAAGATTCGTTAGGGGCCCGAACTAAAAATGAATGACAATACGATTGGACAGTTGTCTGTACTCCCGATGTGTTTTCAAAACTCATGAATCTGAAAATATTAGGGAGTAGGGTTTATTTCAAAGTATAAAGCTAGTTACGGACGGACCCGTATTTTCGTTGACGAACTTAGAGAGTAGGCCCCCTGATAGCCTGTATCAGGGGGCCTACTCTCTAAGTCCGTGATGTCCGTAATGTCTTCGGTATAGTGTCGGCTCAGTCTAGCTCTTGGGTCATTCGCTAGATTTACAACGGGATTACTGGTTGACGTGTACAAATGCCTATAGAATCTCTCGATCTCCCTTAGTAGCTCCGGTTTGGCGGATACGATCCTGCCATCGACGGTCTTCAATTTCATGAGCAGGCTTTGCCCAATAACCAGATCTCTTGCAAAAACCTTGGGAGACTTTATTCCGCTCAATTGCGTCTTTAATAAGCTCGGTATTAAAGCGGCGGAGGTCGCTTTTCGAGGATTTAGAGATTCGTCTATTGAGCTGCCGGTATTTCCAAGCCTGAAGACTGCAGGATCATCTCACGTCGTTCTCTCATAAGCTTGAGAGTATGATCAGAGAGTTTTTTGTGCTTCTGTCACGACGTGTCTTGAAGAACTTAGACCCTGTCGTATGGAGAGTTTCCACGAATCCATCGTTGTATTCTTCCACTGAGCTTCCTACGCACTGGAGTTCAAGATGAAAGCTCTCGGATTTTTGGATCTGGATCTGTGCTGGTCGGAGCGTTGACTTAATCAGTCGAGACCTTTCAAGCTTAATACTAATGTTCAATGTGCCTCTTACCATGCGGTGATCGCTCTGTTTTCACTGAATTGATCACAGAGATCATTAAACATTTGCTTCTTGGTTGACATGATGAAGTCAATCTCATTTTTAGTTGAACAATCGGGGCTCTGCCAGGTCCACTTCCTGTACTTACGCTTTCTGAAGAAGGAGTTCATCATGCAGAAGCCCTCATTCTCCATAAAACTAGCCAGTTGTTGTCCCCGGTGGTTCCGACGTCCAACCCCAAATTGCCCCACCTGCATCTTATCCCCGTCTCGTTTGCCCAGTTTCACGTTTACGTCCACCATGACAACGGTGAAGTGAGTTTTGAAACCATGCATGGCTTTAGAGATATCCTCATACATGGTCTCCACTTTGTCGTCGGGTGTGTCGAGGTCGGGGCGTAGACCTGTATGATCTTCATCGAATATCTTGAGGATATTCTGAGTATAAGGTACGCTACCCTGGTTGACACACTTTCGATTTTCACCACCATCAAGGGACTGTGGATGATAAACCCAACACCACCGTAGGACTGCCGGTCACCCTCTCGGAAATAGGGCAGGTTGCCGGATTTCAGGATCATTGTGTCCTCCCCCTCTTTTCGGGCTTCAGATAATCCCACAATACTCCATCGACACCCGCTTAATTCCTATTCGAGTCCTGTTATCTTCTCGTCGGTCCGTAGTGTTCGCGTGTTGTATGTTGCCAGGTCAAGTCGGTATAGGCAGCCGGATCCTTTATTCTTTTTTTTATTTCTTTTTTTGTGCGCTCATAGGGGGGGGGGTGCCATAATCGCCACGCTTGGTAGGCAGGTTGGCGATCCCAGTACAGTTGTTGCAAAAGCACAGAGAACGCTGCTGCCCATTCTCTGGCAAGTCCCTTAGTCGCCTCTTACGACACCCACGAGAAGATATGGGATGGTGCTATTCTTTACGTCCTACACCGTACTCGCAGGTCTACTGGAGGAAATTTCTTATAAAATAAGCAGTACCTTTGTACTCATCTATTTTAATGTACCGTCCTGTTAAATACTTTGTATGTGCATAAATAAATATAAATACCTCTTTACAAAGTTCTCCGTATCTTAGCGCTAGCACTCCTTTGGTACCGAGCGGGTTTGTTGTGTTCACTTCGTACAGGTGCATGCCTGAGTTGAAATACCTCGTCAAGGGACCCGTGTTCCATACCTAGAACAAACATTAATAGATGTGACATAAGCATAATCAGCATATAATAATGTTCCCACCAACGGGATACAGATCCGTCGCTGTGAGGGGGACTTGTTATGTACCACAAGCACACAGTGCGGATTGGTAGATGTCACAAGGCAGCGCTGTCTAGTGGCAGCAAACTGAACAAACACAATGACCCTTAAAAAGGATATTAAATTTTAAGTTATCTTTAAATAAAAGCTACCAAAGACGTGACGTTATGGCAATTTTCTCAGTTCAATTGTTACTACTGCCCATCACAAATATAATGTACTCACAGACTGTAAGGCCGCATTCATGAAGCAAGTATTCCCTAGGTTGTGTAGACCGGTGGCTCCGGGCAGGTTGGGCGCTATCAATGTCTCGCGACGTTCCGTAGCTCGACTTGATCCACTGCTCATACTGAAAACATAAAAAATTATAATGCATCATTGAAAAAAAAGGAATTATTGAGTTTTGAGACAACTCATTGGGCGGGTCACGGGCGGGAAGACGATCGGCGCCGCCGAGGCCGGACCAGGAAGAGCTGGCGGGACGACCCGGACGTGTAGCGCGACTGCTGGCTCGAGGAGCACGGGAAAAGGGTTCATGGAAGGAATCGGGGGAGACTTTTGCCCAGCAGTGGGACGGTAGAGGCTAATAAAAACAAAATTACGACAACCTAATTTCTTGCAATGGCAAGTCCTTGCTTCAAGAAATATGACCACTATTTGAAAATAAAGTTATAACGATTCTAAACTAATAGGTAACTAAGTCAACAGCTGGTCATAGGCCTTTCACTTCGCTACAATAAATTTGTTTTATAGTCAAACAACAACAAATTCGTTCAATCCTCAGTTCCTCCAGTTCCTCAATGTGGACTGCAAATATTTAGGAGAAATGTATATGTAAATGCCATTCAGGTATTTAACAAGTTACCTAACTCATTTAAGGAACTTCCCATCCCCATGTTCAAGAAAAAGCTGACCCGTTGGTTGCTGGATAATTGCTTTTATGACATTGGCGAATATATGGAATACTGTAACAATCCAAGATGACATGTACCTACTTACTTATTATAACGATTACCTTTTTAATTTCAATTCTAATAATATTACTAATTTATATTGGACTTATTGTATCACAAATCTTAAAATGTATTGGACTGTAAATGACATCTGAATATTTGTACACCACATCTTGTGGTAGAATGTATTGAACTGAACAAAATACTAACACCATACTATGTAAAACTACATTCTCACAAATAAATAAATTCTAATTCTAATTCTAATTCTAGTTCATATTTACGCACTTTCATAAAACACGTGTTAAAACCAAACATACAATTCACTAATAAATAATTATAAATTTAAGGCGAAATAAATTTAAGGCGAAACAACACTAACGAAAAGTACACTTTACCACATTAAAATGGGTTTCATATTTTTGAAGAGAAACTGTCACGAACCTTCATGATCATTGTTTTCACCTTGACAATTGTGAAATAATTCATACACATATTTTTATATTTAATGTATACTCTTTTGCGGAACTGTGTAGGAAAATGATTATTTTTCCTATTGATAAGCATAATATTGTTGTTATATTGGCATGATGATGATTATTCCCAGCTGACTCATTACTAGTGAGAATGAGAGACAAGGACCATTTTTGAGAGCTCATTTAGTTTAATACTAAATAGGCTTGCGTTGTCCGCAACTCGCCTGATGTGAAGCGATGACGCGGCCTACGGTGGATCACGCGCGCTTAGAGTAAACCGATGCACTCGAACTTTGAAGAGATCCAGATTATAATGATCAGGGAACACAGAAGCCAGCAGTGAATTCCAATGATAGAATGGGGATAGTGGGAATTGGATTGTGTAATTCCAAAGCACACTCTCTGAAATGTAACCGATGGGCTGGCTCGTATTGTGTAGACCGACAGTACGGTACCTGAGCGCCCCGATCTCCTCCGGCCAGGTGAGGTCCGTGTTGCGCACCTCCAGCAGCAGCCGCGCGCGCTCGTCCAGGCCCAGCTCGTGCAGCGTGGGCCGCTCGTCGTCCAGCAGCACGGCCGCGCTGCCCAGCGACCACACGCGCATGTCCTCGCGGGCCAGGCCCAGCGCGCCGCACAGGAACTCGCACACCTGCACGATACAAATAGATTCCGTTAATCATCCACCTAACCTACGTAACGAACAACGAAGAAGACGAAGAAGTGTAACCGGGTGGCGGGTCACTCCTATGTGTGCGGTACCCACCTGGCGCACGGTGGCGAGGCGGGAGAAGGCGGCGGTGTAGGCGAGCTGCCGGTCGGGCGGCGCGGGCGCGAGCGGCACGCTGCTGTACAGCGACGCGCCCGCGCTGCCGCCGCCGCCCGACAGCGGGGCCACTCCTATGGAAACGACCATTTTTAGAACACAACCATTTCATGAGAGGAACGCTAAAGTACCTCGAAAATTTTCAGTTGACAGAGAATTTGAAAAATCACAAAAAAAAGCTACTTGCCACCATTTGGTCAGTATCTGGTTGTATGTTCATAATTATTATATTAGTTATACAACCAACAGGTGAGGCGATACATGGTTGACTTTGTACCTGCCTTCCAAAGACCCCAAAGTTAGGTGAGTGAGGAGGTAAAATTGCCACTGTGTGCCATGATTTCCCTGCCTGATCCGGACGTATAAATAAATAACAAAAATAATCTTTGACATCCACATTTAAAATGATTTATGCTATATCATCACAAACAACACCCAGTTAAAGCTGCAAGAATCATCTAAATCACAGAATATTATAATCAGTTATACATACTCTGTGTGGTCTGAACATGACGAAAGAGCTTCAGATGTAGAGGATACAACTCCAACTCGACGTCAGAATTCGGTGGGCGGATAACCTGAAACAAAACAAAACAAATATAGTTATGTGTGATGCATTATAGGTTTAAGGCCCTAACATACGCCAATGACCTTGAGCAAACGAAACATATTCAACATAAACGCCGTCAATCGACCAAATGCCGTGCGTCGAGGTTTTCCAAAGAATAGATCATGAACAGAACAGATAAATACAATTTAGTTTTTGCCCGCTCAACTCCGTGGCAGCTGATCGATTTGCTCGTCCAAATTTATTTGAGTATCTGTTTCATTCTTCCAATTTAAATACTTTTATGTATAATTTATAAACACAAATCTTATCAATTATTATTTTACTTTTCGATGAATATGAATTAAAATAAAATCATACCATTAAAATGTTTTGGTGTCAAACGATTTCTACCAAAGGACTGCAAACAATTATTACCAACCGGCAATTACCAAATAATCAGAGCATCAACAAATCGTGAATCGGGTGCTCGGGATCTTCTGCACTGATAAATTGCTTAGTCAATGACAATGTAACAAACACACTGATTACAAAAGTCACGATAAAACTTGAACCGCGGCGCAAAATATTTAAAGAATAAATTTTATTTACATCTGCTCAATATTACATTGTTTTTTAGGGTTCCGTAGTCAACAATTCTAGTTATATTTTCGGTATGTCCGTCTGTCTGTCTGTCTGTCCGCGGTTTAGCTCAAAAACGGTTGGTACTAGAAAGTTGTAATTTGACATGAGTATACACGTTAATAACGCTGGAAAAGTGGTAAAGTAAAATTTTGAAAAAAAAAAATAATTTAGGGTACCTCCCCTACATGTAAAGTAGGGATGATAATTTTTTACTTCGTCCTTCCCATAGTGTGGGATATCGTTGAATAGGTCTTTTAAAAATATTAGGGGTTTGGGAAGACCGTTTTTTTTGATTAAGTAAACCGTTCGTGACTTATCAAGCTTTAAAGTACCAATTTATGTGTGTGTCCCCCCCCCCCCTCTACCAAATAAACGGTTGTAGTTAGAAATTCAAATGTCACGGCAGTAGTACCTATATATAACGAAGTTTAAAGGAAAACTATCACACTTAAGTGGGCTTTACAAGTTTTGGAGTAATAGTCGATCAATTGTATTTGACTCGAAAATTTCGAACAAGTCCATAGAAATGTCGATAGATGGCGCTAAGCGTCAGTTGTACTAAAAACGAGTCTCATTTACAGATCATATATGGCGGTTTTTATAAATATTGATACGGAACCCTTCGTGCGCGAGTCCGACTCGCACTTGGCCGGTTTTAATTCAAATGAACTAAAAATAAAGCAAACAAATTTGTTTTACTTTTTTTTAACCGCGCACGTCATCTGCCCTTCACAAGGTGCCGCAGCAGACTAAAATGACACTGACGCGTACTCGTCGCGAGCGTTTGGTTGCGAATGTATTTAAAATAATAAAAAAATAAAAAAGCTCGAAGTCGCGGTGCTGCGCCAGCGTCACGTCGCGCCGCAGGTGACCGCCCTCGCCTGTTAGAGTGCGGACCTGGAACATTAGCTGACCTGTCTAGGCAAGGGGTCCGGTCCGCCGTACCAGAGCGCGAGCGCGCGCCACAGTGCGTCTGGCACGAGCTCGAAGTCGCGGTGCTGCGCCAGCGTCACGTCGCGCCGCAGGTGACCGCCCTCGCCTGTTAGAGTGCGGACCTGGAACAATTTATATTAATAATTATTTAATTTATTTATTTTTTTAATTATTTTATTTGAACAGTAATTATTACTGTTCAAATAAAATATCAGATATGGTTTCCCTCACGAACCCTCCACCATTTTTTTCGAACTATAAAAACGTATAACAATATATAATAATTTTATTTTATTAAAGTATTATAATATAATAAAACTAGCCTCTCTCTCCTTCCCGAACTGACCCTATTCACATTTCTTTTATTCTTTTCATAACAATAAATCTATCCGTTGCTGCGTGAAAGAAAGACAAGTTTGTCTTTCTTTAATGAACACTCTTCGCTACATAAATTAAGCGAGTAATTTTACAAACAAGACGGTAAGTATAGATAACAAATGAAGATGAAACAAAAAAAAGTTGTGTGACATTAATATCCCTCATAGTTCGTGCTCCCTCAGTCAGTCGTTTAGTTTACCTTGAGTAAGTTAGGCGCCAATAACCTCTTGTTATCAACAGGCCCGGGATGCCTGTGCCCGCGCTGTGCTGCGGCACTGCTGACGCCGCTACTGCTGCCCGCACTGCCCACTGACGCGGTCTCAGCGCGCCATAGCAGAGAACCCATCGATTCTGGATATGGAGACATAAGAGTTACAAACTTATGTGAAATGCTACTGTAGCTTTTGGTAGTAAGAGTCTATTTGGTAATGTATGTTATTCAAATTTCTGAAAGATTAATAGTTAAAAAAAGATTTGCATGCCTAATGGTAAAATGCAGAGATGTGCCGACTATGACGTTGGCCGACTAGTCGATTAGTTGGTTGTAAAGAGACCGACTAATCGGCCGAGCCGATCACGGTTTCGGGGGTGTTCGGAAATTTCCGTGACGCTTCGTTTACAGCTGATTCGCGCGCAAGTCGCAACATGTTTCGTTTACTTTTCTTATTGTTTCTTGGCCTTTGCGGTGTTTTTGTATAAAAAAATAAAGACAATACTGTTATAGTACATTAAAGTGACAGAGTGCAATTAAAATTTAATCATGTCAAGAAGAAAGTCAGGTTTATGGTTTTTTTTTTACCTTCTGTGTACATTTTATTGAGAAATACAAAAAAAAGTAAGAAGCCGGATAGTTGGCGCTTTTTACCGACTAGTCGGAACTTCTGTAGTAAAATGTGGTGATTCTCAATTGTATACTGACGTATATAATAATTTTAAAATCAGATATACCTACTCATATTTGCAAAATAAATTATTGGACTTCAAACTCGTTTATTACTGTCAGGTAAAATTAATCTGAGACGAATTAAAGATAGTATTGAGGAAAAACTGCATTTTAAACTTTCTTACTGAGTTCGATAAATCGTGCTGAGAAAAACATTTTCGCATAGATGTTTTACCTCTAAGCAACCCAGAACACAAATGCAAATAATTATAACTTCGAACCCAGACTTTCTTACTATCTAATTCAAATTCATTTATTTTGTGAACAAAAGTAAAGAATAGAAAATTTCAATCTGAAATTAAAAAAAAAAAACATCTGTTTCTAATCTACACGCTCAAAATGTATGGAAGAGCTGATTTTTCAGAATGATTTACTGAATACGTGGTAAACGTTTTCGCGTCAATGTCCCTTACATCTTGTATATCTAGAGTGTTATCTAAATGCGAAAACTTGCCTCTGGACCCACCTGTAGAGTTGCTAGTGAAGCTCTCGTCACACACGATGGCTTCATCGATGTGTCTCTGCGGCGCGCGGCAACAGTTGTCGGTGCTGGCTCCTGACGTGTAGGCCAGCCAGTTGCCCCACCACTCGGCCGCCACGAGGTACCAGAACTGGCCCACTGAGTACCCGCGCTGGACTGAGCGACGGAGCCAACCCAGTACTGAAAAAGAAAAGAAAATATCATTATAAACAAAAGAATAAGCCTAAAAGTTCTGCGAGGCATAGTCTCAATTGAAAATTAAAGAAGAAACAGGCATGTCCTAGAATTGAAAATTCGAAGACATGTGACATCTACCAACCCGAGCTATAAGAGCATAGAGAGGAGGCCTGTGTCCCAGAAGTGGGAACGTTATAGGCTGATTATGCTTTATGATTACAGTGTATTTAAAAAAGAATTGAAAGCATTCCTTGAAGGTTTAAAAAACTTGATTCTGTTTTCAATCTGCAAATCTGTTGTTAAATACTACTTGCATCAGGTATTTTGGTTTATTAACCAAAATTGTATTAATCACCTGTGACCAGATCTTAAATAAATAAATACAGATTTTTTTTCAGAAATAATTTAGTCAAAATAACTGATCACTTCATCAATCGGCCAGGAAATCATTTTGACCTTAAGAAGTAGTTTATGTCAACAATAAACACTACTTAGTCTGTATTTTATTGTGTTTCTTACTAGCTTCAATTTTTTTACCAAAACCGCAGTTACAATAAACAACAAAAGTACTGAAAGAATTATATAGAATGTAAAACAGTAATAAACAAGTAAAACAGTTCTCGTATCGTATTACAAAAGGAAACAGTTTAATACGGTAATTCATTGATATTATACATTGGTGCATCAACCGATTAATCGTTGGCGACATTCACGAGCGCCGAGTAATTGAGCACGTCGGAAATCAAGCACGTATTGTGTGCGAGCGATAAAACGTGCCAATTGATTGCGGGAAATTTATCCAGTTCCAGTTTGTCTAACTTAGTTTTAATTTATAGATTAAATTTTGTTAGTTTATTCAATCTTCCTACTTGTAAGTTACATAGAACTTTGGAGTGTGTGCATGTCAATAGTGTAAGCATGCAATAACTGGGAATTGAAAGACATGACCACTGTAACCACAATTGACTACTTTGGTACTAGAACTATATTAATTTCAGATTATTCCTAGAATATTGAATTCATTAAAAAATCTTTCAGCTAATTTTTACAAGGTGTTGTTTTGCATCCTCGTCAAAATTCAAAGTCAAAGCATTTATTTCAATTAGACCATTACAGGCACTTTTGAAAGTCAACAAAACAAAATAAAACGCGAAGCTACAGTCCCAGTCACAAGGCATAATAACTTGTGAAAGTACTGTAGTTGCCCATTCCGTAGCGTAGATCTCTATGGGGAAGAACGGGCAAGAAACTCCATGGACACTCTTTTAAATCAAAATATGTTACAAAATCTTGGTTACATCATTCATGTTAAGAATTACAAATATGTGAGAACAATGTAGAAATACGGGCAAGTTAAGAGCGTCCAGAGTAAAAGATTAAATCAGTAATAAAAAAAAAAGTAATTAAAATATACCGTGGCAGCTAAGAGATGACCAGTCACAACTGACAGCGCCCGTTCACGAACATGACGCATGTATCAGCCATCATTCAACTCAACCATTTTGAAGGGAACTAAACGACCCGACACAATTCAGGAGGTTGTCACAAAAGACATAAGTAATCAATTGAAATTACGGTACCTAGTTAATTATTAATAAACTCTGATTTTTTTGGTTGTTATGTTTGCCAGTATTTCAGAATAGCCCCTTTAACGTGGTTTAGGGAATAAAAATTATCGAATCAACGTTTGAGATTGTTTGTATGTACCATGACCATGGACATAACATGGGTGTTTCACACTTACGGATTTTCATAATTAAGAAAGAAAAAAAAATACCTACCCACTTTATTATTAATTCGGGTCGAGAATCATTAGCATAGTTACCTCCTTGAATTTGACGAGGATGCAAAACAACACCTTGTATAATGGTAACGTATTCAGGCTATCTGCCTACTACTCTAAAATATCTCAAATAGTATAAGTGAGGTTCTGAACCAAGTGACAAAACCCTTTTTTTTTCTTTTGCTACAAGTCCAATTTAAAATGTTCGTTAAATAAAAACTAAATGTTTCGGAGCACAATGTTCCTTAAACGGCCGAAGCATGTCACCTACCTAGATGGAGAATATTAACTGATCAATCAGCTCCATAAAATAACGGGGCCAAATATTAGCACGGCCTACACGCTTTAATTTGCTACGAGTCTTGTGTATTTGCGTTCGTTATTGGGCAATAGAATATTTTGCAATATGATTCTGGTCTGTTTTTACCCGACTAACGAAGCAAAAAGGACAATAGCCGTTGTCGTATGCCCCCTACCCCAAAAAAACAATACATTTTAATAATAGTAAGGGACCACGGCTATCATTTGAACATCACTATGAATATTTTTTAAATACATTAAAATATAAAATGTGAGTAGTGTATTTAACAGAAGACAAATAATTATATAGTACATAACAATTTCAGAAGAGAATATTTTCTTGTTTCATACTTTTAGAGTGTGATTTTTCATTCGTCTATTTTTACTTATTGAAACTTATTTTCTGAGTATGAATTTTGATGGCTATAACAGTAGAGGAAGACCAAAGAAACGATAGATACACTGTGTGAAGCATGATTTAGCTAAAAAAAAAGGTGTCTGATGAGATGACGAGTAATAGAAAAGTATGGAAGAAGAAGACATGCGGCTCCGACCCCAAATTCACACAAGGGCAGGAGATTTATGATGAATGACGATGATTCTGGACTACGGCTTGATACACCAAATAAAATTCACTACCTATTTTTATTTGAAGACTAGCTGTATTGCAATGCATTTTTTCCTGCCGACCAGGATTTTTTTCTGTCTTTTACTGGTCTAAACCATCTTCGGATTACTGCCTTTCTAATAAAACCGGTATAATTATTACAATAGCCACTAACGTTAGTAAAGCAATACCTAGCGTGAGCAGTTCCATGAGCAAACATACCCGTTTCGCCAATCAATCGCCTAGAAAAAATCAAATGAATTTTCTGTAGGTGGTGGTTTAAAAATCGAAACTTTTTGTCACGATATTCTGGTTTCATATAATCGAAGTTCGGTATCTGTCAATAGTGTTAGTCATCTATTTTTATGCAACACGAAGGAGATGCCTAAACGTCGACGTAGTGGATCAACGTCAGCAGTCAGAGTTTCTTGCCGGTTCTTCTCCTAGGCCAGGTCTAAGGGATTTTTTTTTTTGAGTCATTGACAATGTGGTTATTGAATAGTTTCCAATAACTAACACCCGTTCTCAAACATTAGGAGACAAGGCCTTCATCATACAGGTTTCTCCCACTGTTAGAAATAACGGCCATGAATTCATAAGCTAACGCACAAACAATCGTCGCAATGTCATTCATCACAATTATGATGGTAACATGAAAACAAATGAATGCGTCACTAGCAGTGCGTCGTTATGTCACAGTACACATAACAGTTTAAACCTACAGTAATTCAACTAAGATCTTCTATCTTTATCGTGTGGTAAGTGCCTCAAGAGTTTTTAATGCCGCCCATGGGCATCTGACTTGGTGTTCCTTCACCGAAGCAAGTGTTAATTATACAATATGCACATGAATCCAATAGTCAGAGGTGCGTGTCTTGGGTACGAATTCGAGACCTCTGACTTGGCAGTCCGACGGTCACACCATTATATAGGCTATTGCTTCTTTGTGAAGAGAACTAAGATAGAACTGAGATAAAGAGGTCTAAATCGGCTCACAAACGCATATTTTGTTCAAAATGCATAGCGTTAAACACGAGTTTAAAGCATACTTAAGGTAATATAATACTATTTTTTTTTACAGTTAGACACCTACCACTGTTTGTCTCTGCATTACCCAAAGGTTGACTGGTAGAAAATGCCCATGGCATTAAGTCCGCCTCTGTACATTGTACTTGAAGTGTTAAATAAATAAATAAGGTACTCGTGATCGTGACTAATACGGCTCGCATTGAGACAAATGATTACGTTTTATGCAACAAATTACAACACAACAAATTTTAGTTAAAAACCGTGATTTGAAAAGGGGGCCTAGTTGTTTTACTGGTTATCTTTACACTGTGGTAAAGGCGTAAGCGTGCGACCCACTTACGCATCTATCTCGACAAGTAATGTAATTACATTCGAACAACATGCGTTATCTGTTAAGGACGGGTACTGACATGCGAATTGTTATAAGATGGAGCTGGAAATGTTGGTATGAAGTATTTAAATGACATGTCAGTCACAAGGCAGGGGGACTTGAATGGCTATCTCGTTAATTGGCTAGAAGAGGCATTACATAGAGAAAATTGGAAGAAAAGGAGCCCAGGAGTGGGATAGATCAGGCTAAAAAAAACTGTCAGTCATAAACCCATGTTTATGAGGTTAAGCGGAGGTGTACCTCATAGCACCCCCACATTTAACCAGTTTTTTTTTTGGGCAGGAGTGGGAAATCCCCACGGACACTTCGACTATCTCACGATTTGTGAGGCAGTCGAAGTAGTAACGGACTCGAAACGGCTAAAAACCACTTCTGTCTTGCCAGTGTACCTCCAACATTTATCCAGTTATGTTCAAGCCCCATATAACAGGGGGCGAGCCTATTGCCAACAAATTAAGACTCCGTGGCTGCTACTGAGAATTCTTGATGGAAAACTTTAATAACACATTGCCCGACCATGGGAATCGAAGCCAGGACCTCATGCTCAGCAGTCGCTTGCAACCATAAGACCAACGAGGCAGTCGAAGAATTTCAAATACATAAAAACCGGCCAAGTGCGAGTCGGACTCGCGCACGAAGGTTTCCGTACCCTTAAATATTTATATTATTCTGTTTATAGTATTTGTTATTATAGCGGCAACAGAAATACATAAACGGTAAAAATTTCAACTGGCTAACTAACACGGTTTATGAGATACAGCCGGGTGACAGACGGACGGACGGACGGACGGACAGCGAAGTCTCAGTAATAGGGTCCCATTTGATCCTTTGGGTACGGAACCCTAACAAGATCGTATTAAATCTCATACATGCTTCGCGTACTTTTTTTTTGTATTTTGCTTTTAAAAAGTGCCTGTAATGGTCTAATTGAAATAAATGCTTTGAGTTTGAGTTTACATTTTTCTCCCTTGGAAACAAATCATTAAAACAGAAACGTGAGTTAAACAAAACACAATCAATTTAAAGTCATCAGTAGTCAGTTGTTCTCGAGTTATCAACAATACACATGTAAAGTACTTCTGTTTAGTACCTAATACTTGGTACAGGTACGTTGTTATCACAAATAACATACCGTGTTGAGTATTTAACAATAAAACATGAGTACTTTGTAAGTTTTCACGTTTATTTGTTGGTGGAATGAATTACTTAGTATTTTAAACGGTGGGTAGGGATTAGGGAAGATAAGAATGTTCTTTACAAGGGCGCGCTTGCTTAGGTTGGTCCGTGGATGGGTGATAATAATTACATACCGAGTTTCCTCCGTGCCTCGTCAAGCAAGTTTAGCCGTTGGTCCCGGCTGACATTTGTAGATTCTTGGCAGTCGTTACAGGTAGTCAGTGGCCCGAAAGTTTCACAACCAGTCTGACCAAGGGGTATCTTATTACCCAGTACTAACTGGTTTGTGGAGGTCAGATAGGCAGTCGCTACATAAAAGTACTAGTATTCAGTTGCGTACGGTTGGATTGGAAGCCGACCACAATATAGTTGGGAAAAGGCAAGGCAGAGTTTATAAATAACTAGCTGTCCCGCGCAACTTCGTCTGCGTCACATTTTCCTCGTTTTCGCAACATTTTTCATTGCTGCTCCGCTCCTATTGGACGTAGCGTGATGATATTTAGCCTATGTCTTTCCCCAGGTTGAAATCTATCTTCTTGCCATATTTCATTAAGATCCGATCAGCCGTTTAGTCGTGAAAAGGTAACAAACAAACATACAAACAAACAAACAGAGTGACTTTCGCATTTATAATATTAGTATGGAAGTATGGATGTAAAACATGTAATTGTTCTACCGTTTTTTATCCCTAATAAATCAAATAAATAAATGATTATGAAGATTTTTTTTTACAAGGGCGCGGATTCTGTTGATCGCTAATTATACTGTAATACAAGCCATCTTCCATTCAAATAGGAGAAGAATTTAGGTAGAGGTGAATCGGGACGAAAATTTGAAAGGAGTTTTCTCGTTATTTAAATATTTATTGATAGCCTAAAAATATTCTATTGTTGACTAAATTAAAACAGAATTGAGCCCAGTAGCTTTTTAGTGACGAATTATTTGTATTCAATGATGAAATCCTATTCAAAGTTTTGTCCCTATTCTCCCCGGTACTTTTTATTCATATTTCACTATAGGGTTTCGGACTACTTTAAAACTTCATATATACATAACACCACGCCTGTAATCCCTGAAGGGTAGGCAGAGGTATACGTAATAGCACACCCACATTTAGCCCGTTATGTTTTGTCCCATGTAACAGAGAGCGTATTACCATCAAACGAGCACAAATCCAGACTCCGTGGCTGCTACTGAGAAATTCCTAATGGAAAAAACCCAATAACACTTTGCCCAACCTGAGAATCCAACCCAGGACCTCATGTTCAGTTGTCGTGTCTGCGACCACTACACAAACGAGGCAATAGTTCGAAACTAGTTTAAATTAAACTTCAGCATGTCATCTGCCAGTTACCCTGAAATCATGGAACTTAATGTGCGTTTCCGAGACCGGCAAAATAACAAATAATATCTTTGACAAAGCTGCTTTATAAATAAAACCATCTCTTCCTTTTTGGAAATCGGTTAAAAAGTTATTTAATTAAAAAAACCGGCCAAGTGCGAGTCAGACTCGCACACGAAGTGTTCCTTACCATTATTTATAAAAACGAGTCAAAAAATCTAGTAAAAATTTAGTATTTGTTGTTATAGCATCAATAGAAATACATTATCTGTAGAAATTTCAACTGGCTACCTATCACTGTTCATGAGATACAGCCTGGTGACAGACGGACGGACCGACGGACGGACGAACGGACGGAGAGCGGAGTCTCAGTAATAGGGTCCCGTTTGACCCTTTGGGTACGGAACCCTAAAAAGAACTTGATAGGTATACATTCATGATCACAATGTCAATCTATCGCTTAACATAATATAATTTTAAAATTCTAGTTCACATGTCCGATAAGCCGTCCATCGTTTGCTATAAGTCAAGTGTAGCGCGCCACTGATATACATAGATAACAATGTTTACAAGCATTTTGATACTTACAGAAGCGAGGACGCAATGGAAAGGTGCTAAATCAAAATTAAAATGTTATAGAATTCTGAACCCTAACTCAGTGCCATAAAATTATTTTTTTAATGCAACCGTTCCAAAATTTTCTGTCATTGTAAAATGAACTTCATTTAAATGGGTTTAAATTTAATATTTCTGTACATTGTTCTATTTGTTAATCAGTATTGTATAACAATGTTGGCTGTAAGTTTATTTGTGCAATAACTCTGCAATGTATAAAGTAAGCTAATTATAGTAACATATTTGCGATTACAGGCACTACTTAAATGAAGATTGAATTAATTATAGTTCTGTTATGTAACTATTTGATTGTTGTATTACCTTTATTGTTCTCGCGGTCAATTGGAGGCTGACAAAGATTTAAATCGATGGATGGAACAGTTCGAGTTTACACTTTTTCTCGAGACTTAAGTAACTACAGTGATGGCATATCTAGCGATTCAAATCCTTGGAGACAAGTAAATTATTTGCAGCAATGTGGAGAGAGTTATAGTTTCTAGAATATACAGTAGCTTATATGACGCATGTAATTAAATAATCACTATCTTTTGATAATATGTGTGATTATAAGCCTACTTGAAGTTTCAAGGGTACTGCAAATTTGAAGACGTTTGAGATATCGGTGAGAGAACTGGATAAAACCTATCAGCTCTGATCAAATAGCGGCGAATACTGCGCGGGCCGCAGGATACGACTGCACGTGTCGATTGATGCTCTGACTAAGCAATAACGCGACTATCCACCCCAGTGATAACGTCGGAGCAAGAGTAGTTCATCCCATATTTGCCACGGGATTGGCTTCAGTTTGATCAGAGCTTCACAAATTGAGGTTGGATGGAAGGAGCCTCTCAGCGACCAACAGCGTTAAATATAGCGCTTTCAAACGCACGTCGCTCAATGGACAGTTAGCACTCAGTCACGCAGAGTCTAGCTGACTAATCATTACACAACGAAGATGACGAAACCGGGTTCCGCCTCAGTATGACGAAAGGGAGAGTGAAAGGAGCCTCCCCAAGCATTGCGGATCTAGACTTTACTTTCTATAGAGTGAGCGCCGTGTCATGTCATGTAAGAGTAAAGTAAGGAAAACGTGTTCAGATGGAGATTCATAGATGACTCTGCCCTAGAATGTAAATGCGGTGTTGTCCCACAAACGATGGGACTCTTGATATCATGTCCTGCCCGTCCTGTTGCTTGCACATCACAGGAGCTGATGGACGCTTCTGAAAGTGCCAAACTCGTCGCCAAATGGGCTGGCTCTAAGAAGACTAGACTCACCGATGTCCCGCTCCTGATGCTTGCACTGCGGCCGCAGCCCCAGCACGATGTGGCACACCTCCACCATCAGCTCCAGGAAGGGCGTCACCAGCGCCTCCGCGCTCTCCACGCTCCAGATCAGGAAGTCTTCCAGAGTGAGCGCCATGTCGCTGGCTATTAGACCTTCGTTATCCTCTTGTTGGTCTTTTTCCTCTTGTTCTTGCTGTTGCTGTTGTTGCTAGAAAGAAAAGCAAGAGGCTGTTGATTAACAATATTTTGGAGTGGCTAAGCTACGTCAGCGTTTAAACTTAGTATAGCAATATCAGATGAACCTAACTTCATTCATATACCGCATTCTCACCTGAGCAGTTTTCTAAGGGAATATAAGTTGAAGATACTGCACAACCAAAACTAAATTTCATACATCGAACACAACATGCAATTTAAAAAAATTGAAACGCTGGATATCAGCCTTTTTTCTGAGAGGCATGCTCTTGACTTGAATCTCGCCTGATGGAAAGTGTACTCGTAGAGCTCATCCGTATGAGATCTTCGACTAGTTTCTTTTTGAGCCCACAACAGTTCTACTCCTAAATAAAAGACGCCTCATATTCAACGTTATAGTAAAACCTCACTTTTTTTTAAAATTATTACTATAAACTCACCTCCTTCAAAACACTAATCTCCTCCTTATTATCACCATTAGGACCCAGTTGGAACACCGGCTTCCTTCCATTCTTAGGCACAGTCACCAGCTTATCCCTCAAATTGACCAGGATTACTTCAGGGTCGAACCCTTTCTCCATCCCTTCGGAATCATTGCTGTCTGAGGGTGTGGAAGCTCGGGAGCTCTGGTTCTTCAAGCTCTCGTTGGCGACTGTGCAGAGTATGCCCACCATGTCGATCAGCTCCTTCTTGTTGAGGACTCCATCGCTGTCCAGATCAAAGATCTTGAAGCAGACTGGAAGAGGATGATCGAGTTAGTTTATAGGAACTTTAGCATTTGAGATATTGCGGGATTTTCGTGTTTGATGGAGATTTTCCATGAGTATATTTTATTGTTGCCATGTATCGGGAGGACCATGTTCAGTACTAGACGTTATTAAACCCTTTCCCTGTGCAATGAATCTCAAATGGTTTCCGATGAATGTTTAACTATTGTGTTTACTTCAGCATGGACAGTGAAAGTGTTATTTTGTTACTTACTACATTAAAGACCATTTTTGGCGTGTTTTTTTTTTCTATTAAGTTTAAAAAGCATTTGTCCAGTTTGAAGAACAAGCTGTGTTGTTATTATAAATTATGTTATAGATAGATATTAAGTGATTGACTCAATTAATATCTTTCTATTGGCTTTTCCAAGCCAATAAGCTACTGATAGTGATTAATTAATGTTATCACAAAGAACAGATAGTTTCTTGCTAAAACTTACACTTTTTATATTTATCAGCATTCTAGAAGTAAACTGATAACCATGATAAATACATCAAAACCCAACTAAAAAAAAACCGATCAGCACGCGTAGCATGACCGCCGTAGAAACAGGCTATGTCGACGGAAGAATCGACAAACAGACACATTGTCACTGTCTATCTGTCATTATGTCGATTCTTCCGTAGAAAACTCGTTTCTACAGTAATCGTGCTACGCGTGGTGAGTATTAAAAAACTTCTTATCCTTATCATGACATATTATTTTATAACAATAGAGTAAACTTTTGACTTTGAGTTAAAGAATAGAACAAAATCGTCAATTTTTTTTTTTTAATTAATTGATTCACCGTCAGACAATGCAAAACACAACCAGCTACATGTATATTTACATGTGCGCCTAGCGTCTTATCTCTCGATACTATTAATAGATAAGGAAATACAGAAATAAGTTTATCTTAACGAGTGATATCTAGAGAATGAAGAACCGAATTATTTTGATAATGCTATCCGTCTTGTCTTTTCAGAATTTGTGTCATCTTGTTTTCTTACCCGATTGAGGCTTGTCAAAAGGAGACATCAACCGTATCACAAGCTGTTGACAGTGTCATACCTCAAACATAACACAGACGAATAGTGTGATCCTTCAAACGGTACTCCCTTTCTTCTCCTAAAATTGTTTGTCCGAAAATCATTATCCATAACACGTTTGCTATAAACTTCAGTAACCATAATGTTCAAAATCCCGAAATTTTGTTTAACATAATTATCTTTAGTTCTAAAAGTATTCTGTCATAATATCGAGTACTATAATAATTGAATATCCTAATTTTACATGACCTAAAGTCATATGTCCTAAGTAATGTGTTAAATAATGTGTATTATTCCGAATGTTCATTTATAATATTTTTTTAGTTCTAAACCATTTGCTCAAAATTAGGTTTTAGTGACAGAAACGAATCTCTGTAAATCCGACTCCACGCAGTCTTGTCTGCTCTACCCCTAGAGTGTAATTTAAAATCGCGTAGGCGGGAAGGGGCGAGGCTGGCCGGCGAAGACGGCCAGCAAGCCGAAGCTGCGGTGGTGAGCGTTAAACCCATCTGCGACGATGAACTCGCGAGGGACCGCCGGAGCCTCGCAGCGCCGGAGCCGTGACAGAAACCATGCCTGCTGCATGTTGCATGCTTGCTTGCATGCTGCATACTTGCTTGCATGCTGCATGCTTGCTTGCATGCTGCATGCTTGCTTGCTTGCATGCTGCATGCTTACAAAAACCACATGTTCACAATCAACTGCTTTATTGAGTACATGTATAATAGAAGAAGTTCGTAGCAAAAGCGTTGTTGTTCTAAGAATATTATTATTTTAAATAAACATTATGTAATTTGAATTTAGGACTTATAACTTTTATTGAAAACGGTTTTATGTCTTTTGTATATTATTGATTGTAGTATTTATGACAAACGGATTTAGGACATATTATATTTAGGGATTTCAATTTTATGGCATGTGATATTATGTGATACTAAGTTCGGGTGAGTTATCATTCGGACAAATGATGATTAGGACAAAAACTGTTATGGCACTTTAAATTATGGATAAAAAAGTTAGGTGACCCAATAGAGAACCCCTTCAAACAGAATAAAGAAAAAGGTTTTAATCCCGAAGCCGTGCACTCTATGTCATCTCATGGTCTTCTCCCATCTGCGAAAATGACGAACATCTTCGACACAAACTAATAACCCCTAATCAACACCTTTTGCGGCCGACTTTATGCTTCTCGATCCAGCAATTTGTTTGGATGACAAAAGGAATGCAACATAAGAGAAACTAGAACTTTCTTTGTTTTGTAAAATAAAGGAACATCGCGCTTGTAATCCCCGAGGCGTTACACAAAGATGTACTGATTCACCGTTATTCCGACCAGGCACAGATCTAGGTACCTAGCTGCTACAGAGATTGTCCGAAGAAAACTCATCATCAACATCTGCCTAGCTTCTCCCAACTTTATTGAGGTCAGCTTCCAGCCTGAAGAAAAGTGCACATAGAAATCTATAGAAGGCGATGGTGCAAACCTTTGCCTAATTTGTCACTCGATATAAGTGTGACGTCTTTTTCTAAAACCCCAGTTGTGTCATATTTACGTCCTAGTTTACCTACAACTGTAATTCATAACGCGTGTTTGTGCTTCTCAAACCTAAAACTAACTAAACTTGCAATCCAGTATACCTACTAACTGGATGCTTGTTTTGTCCAATCTACCTTTATGTTGCTGTGCCCTAACCGCGTTTTATGTTGGAACTTACTTACGTATATGTATGTAACAACTAAATGTATACACATAATGCACTAAAAAGTTTGAGTTTCTCCTATACAGGTGGCCAGTTGGCCTGAGATTAAAACAGCACCGACTTATACAAAGTGTTGTTTTGCATCCTCGTCAAATTCAAGGAGGTAACTATGCTACTGATTCTCGTCCCGAATCAATAATGAAATGGCATGGTAATTTTTTTTTTCTTGTTTACGGGAATCCGTAAGTGTGAACTACGCGTGTTTTAAACGCGGACCGTCTGGTTCTCGCCCTATAACCTCGCTTACACACATACAAACAATCTCAAACGTTTATGCGATAATTTCTTATTCCCTAAACCACGTTAAGGGATTTATTCTGAAATATTGACAAACTTAAATAACCAAAAAAATCAGCGTTTATTAATAATTAAATATGTACCGTAATTTTAATTGATTATTTATGTCTTTTGTGACCACCTCCTGAAATTTGACGAGAATGCAAAACAACACCTTGTATTTTGTCAGTCATTAATCATCAGCATATTTACATTGGGAAAGCTGTGATGGTTACGATACTAGAATGAAGCAGCATAAATTAAAAATATGTATCTGATTAGAATAATCCTATAATAGGGTATGCTTTTCTTAAGCACAAATGTTACAAAATGCTAAAGGTTATCCGCTGGAGGTGATCAGCACAGGACCATCAAAACTATGATTTCAGATGTTAATACGACGGAACATCTGAAGTGAAAAAACCGGCCAAGCGCGGTCAGAATCGCGCACGAAGGGTTCCGTGCCATTATTTATAAAAATCACTTTTGTATGGGAGACCCCTTAAATATTTATTTTATTATGTTTTTTAGTATTTGTTGTTATAGCGGCAACAGAAATACATAATCTGTAGAAATTTCAACTGGCTATCTATCACGGTTCATGAGATACAGCCTGGTGACAGACGGACGGACAGCGAAGTCTCAGTAATAGGGTCCCGTTTGAACTCTTGGGTACGAAACCCTAAAAAACTAGCAAACTTTTGTAGGCCACTGTTTCATCATCAATTACACAGTCAAAGTTTTCAAACCTAAAGGGTGCTTGTTACACACTTTTTGGGGGCTCGGCAGTACGATTCGGCAATCATCTTCTTTATCGTGTAGTTAGTGCTTAACCTAGCGGGTTTTTATGCCGCCCATGGGCAAGTTCGGCAGATATTCGGCAGTTATTATTTGTATATTCAGATAACTGTACCTACTACGGCATGAACTATCGCTGGATCCTGTTTGGGTCAACAAAATTAGAGCTACGCCATTTAGGGACTTTATCTCGAACGCTCGATCCGATTTATCCGGCCGGTTGTATCCAATGACAACGACAACAGTGTGTAGGTTCCGTAATATCACTAGCCTACCCCAAGAACACCGGATGACGGCTACATAACATTATCAAGATGCCCATATACATACCTCATTGCAGTTCTAATAACCTTTCGACGGATTCAAAACCAAGGTCCTAGGAATCAATTATAATATGCGATAAATTAGCAATGATACTGGCTCAGTCCAGATAGTGGTGATAATTATTATCTGTGCTGAATTACATTAATATAAATTATCTAATTAAATTGCGAGGGAATTTTGACAGTTGAAGCATCTGTTACTTAGTTTTAATATTTATTGTAGTAAGCTTGATGTGTGAGTATTATTTTGAATAGAATAGGCAAATTAAGTTCCTCTCTGCAAATATTTATAATATTTAGTTGTTTTTTTGACTGCATCCTTGTCTTGGCCTAACTTTATCCAAGGTTTTTGCTGTAGAGAGGTTGTTCCGAGGTTAGAACAATCTATGGAACCGGTGGTTCATCTAACCTAACCTAACAGACAGATGTGTTGCTGGGGAGTTTGTTCTGCCACTTCTTCTTCCCAGCTAAAACACTAGGAAGTGGCGAAGGGCGGGCGTTTTGGGAGACTGTCTTTATTGTTTTGATGTTCAAAAGGATTACTAGATACTGATTTTCAGCATAATTGGAATAAAAATGACTTTTGATTTTAATTTTAAACGGAGGCAAAGCTCTTCTTTGTGTAGACCAGATCACGCTTCTAATGATAACAGACTGTGACCAATGCGGGTGGTAACCTAAGGGGTTATATTGCGAATGACAACTAGTTCCTTGAATAAGTCTTATGGAGTCCCGCAAGTTAAGTAGTATTGCAATTTAGACTTGGTGATTTGTGCTGAATCCATTAAAATATTCTGACGATTCTCGAATCAAGTCGGCCTCCAAACTACCGCATAAAGTGAACATAAAATAAATTTATTCACCATTTATACAAAGTTTTTTTTTATTTATGTACAGACAAAACACTTAAAACAAGAAATTGTATTTAGGCAGAAAAGCACATAGGTACTGCTTATTTCATTCGATTTTGTTTACAGCAGACATGCGACAGGAGGTTGTGGATAACAACAATCTTATTATGAACATATTTGGAAGTATTCCCAAAATGCAAGAGCAGAAAAAAACAGGATTGCGCTCCAGAAAAACATTATAATGTATTATGTCTCAAATAAATCGGACAAGGATTTAACGTATGACGTCATATGAATGAAAATCAGATAACAGTCTGTAATTCATAATGAAATTATTCTGAATACGTATTTGGGTCGGCTTAATAACATCATACTTGAAGTCTGACTGCCGCCTGCCCCAGTTCTTCGGATACATTAATTTTACAGTCGAAGAGAGGTCCAACAATTTCCTAACCTAACTTTTGGTGTTGTAAAAAACCACCTCCTCGATATAATTATGGTAATAGGGGCGACGAGATGGGCAGACGTTGTTATCGCGGGTGCACCTTGATGAGGGTGGCACAGAAGTGTAGAGATTGGCACAAACATAAGAGGCCTATACCAAGCAGTGCGTGAAGTCAGGCTGTGAATAATGATCAAGACGAATAGGGGCGGTAGGTACATTTGGTTTCAGTACTTCCCCGATAAATCCTCTAACAAAGACTTCTAAAAAACTAGTCTCTTAATCGTTTATTTAACACCTTAATGAATTAACCTGTCACCACGACCCGCACAGACGAATCAACTGACAATGAGTCGGAAGTGCATAAACAAACAAGTGAAGGCTTGAAGAGGTAGGTAAGACATTGGCAGCGCTTTTATTCCGATGCAATAAGAGCTGTTTTCAAAGTTCCACTGTCATCGGTTGGAGGTAGATACATTGAACCGTAGGTCATTGAGAGGATCTTTATGTTGTAGCAGTAAAGTCGGTTTTCGTATGGTCAAGTGAGGTGCAGACGCGTAGCACGTGCTTAGAGATCGTCTCATTTAAAACGCAATTAGTCGCGGCGTGAGAGATGAACAATGCTGAGACGACCTTCGCTTCACCGTCCGGACATTTCACTTCAATTGTGTGCACAACAGTACTTTGTCCCTTATGTATGACGCGGAGATTTTAACGCGAGGACTTATTATTTTATTGTGAGAACAATTTTTAAGGCTAATTGTTAACTTTAACCAGCTGTTGTTTGCGGCTTCGTCGGAAATTATTCCACTGGCACGTACTATCGGGATCAAAAGTATCCTATGTCGTAACGTGGCTGTATAGTTGTTGGTCGTAACCCAGGTCATGCTCTAACTGTGTGCACTTCATGGCAGTTCGTCAAGCCGCCAAGGCGTAAGAAACAGACAGACTGAGTAACACTCGGATTCATAGAATGGGATGGTACTTAATGAACAACGCAGCGTTAGCACCGCGTTAGCGAAGCGTATACTTTCGAAAAACGCCTATGCTGATATGAAGAGTTCACAATGTAGTCTAGACCAAATTAAGTTAATTCCACGACAAAATTAAGTCTAATTTGCCAAAACAATGATAAGACTGACATTGACCGCTGACCTTGACAAGAAGTAGAAGGAAACATCTCATCAAAGTAAACTCTGAGACAAATCTTAATTAACTTGACCTCGAAATCGGGTTAAATTATCTCTGCGGTAATATCTGTGTCTTGCCAAATTACGTCGGAATTCTTTCCCTAATTCCGTGACACCAGATGCCTCGTCTTACTCCAAATGATAATATTATCAAAGATGAAATTCGTTATTAGAAAAGCAAAGATACTAAACATATGGAAATTGTAAATGGATTTCATCCCTTAATAGGGAGATCTAATTAAATTATTATATACTTACAGATAATTCTTCTTGACAAAAACAGAGTCCGCGTCATGAGACATTAAGTCAAGATCATTTAATGAGTAAGCCATAAAATTGGACAGGAAAACAATGTTGTTAATATTTTACGACGGCCGGCGGGCGGTAACGACGATACGCAAACTTGCGCCTTGCCACATTGCTTTGGTATGGGGAACAGGGAGTTATTTCAAACACTCCGACTAAAACTCCTCGGTACTTAATTACATGAGTCTCGGATAGGTACATACATGGGGTAGGAAGAATCTACGGCACGCCACCTGCTACGTACACCTGCTGCATCATTATAACTCCTTTCACGCAGAAAGGTAAAATAATCTTTCTGAAGAACCTCACCAATAAGGTCAGTGTCTGTCCGTGACATTCGCGAGCCGTCCCGACTTTCACCTTGCCACCAAGACGCATAACTTTTTTCCAAAATTATGCCCGAGGAGGTCAACTAAAGAGCTTGGCATTAACAATCCTCCTTTGAATAGAATTATAAAATTATGCAAGCAAAACAAATAAATAAAGAAGTCTCCGAAGGCTGTGCCAGCACGGAAGCGAAGCCCCGGCCAATGGCTATAAGGACAGTCGCCGGGAAGTCCGATGACAGTCCTGCGTCGTCAGCTGTTTTTAGAATACCAGTGACTGCTGACACAGCCATCCTGTGAGGGAGTCGGAAGTTGATTTGTATGCTTGAAGTGTAAGGGACTTTTACTCATGTGGTAAGTGGTCAGTGGTATATAAGTTACACGGACAGAGAATTGATTATTTCACTGTTAGACCAACAGCCTGACGGATGGATGACATTCAGAAGATCTCGGGTAAGACCTGGTTGAGACTCGTACAGACTAACATGCCACAAAAGAGAGGATGCCTATAATCAGTAGTTGGTGGAAACAGACTACTATTGATGATGATTAGGATGACTGTTAAACATCCATTTGGGAGTACTAGAGATAGCTGAATAACAGTTACTAGGCACTACGGCAGGCCCGAAGGCTCCTAAGAAGCCGATTCCTGCCGGCTTCCCTTTGGGAACAAGGCACTATACGTAGTGTCTAGTGTCTACTGTAGTAAATTATGTACACATCTGAGGTTATCACATCACAGTACAGACATTAAATACATCATAGGATTGAAAACATTACATAAATGCCAGCATTTTTCATTTCAACAAAGAAAGCAACATGTGGCGCCAGTAAGCCGACGCTCGGGTGTCAGAATTCAGAACTAAATTCGTATGAACGCGGACACGTGACTTCGCAGCTATCAGCAGCGTTTTGTAAGGACTAGGTAAGCCGAAGATTTTCGAGTTACGACAGGGAACTTTCAATGTTTTGTATGTATAGGAAGCTAAATTAGAACCACTTCCCGATGCCCGATTGAGCTGAAATTTAGCGCACACCTTTGGTTCTAAGAACAATACATTTTTATGACAGGCATAACTTAATCCTGCAGCCAGGATCGTCTCCTCACGAAGGAACTCCTCAACGTTTAATAGCACAGACAGGAAAATTTGTATACAAGTTCATATTTGATGGATAAACATGAATTCTATCATGATCTCATCCTGCAGCCAGGATTGTCTTCTCACGAGGGAACTCCTCAACGGTAAATAGCACGGACACGAAAATTTGTATGCACGTTCATATTTGATAGGTAAACACGAATTCTATCATGATCTCATCCTGCAGCCAGGATCGTCTTCTCACGAAGGAACTCCTCAACGTTTAATAGCACAGACACGAAACTTTGCATACGAGTTCATATTTGATGGATACACATGAATTATATCATGATCTCATCCTGCAGCCAGGATTGTCTTCTCACGAGGGAACTCCTCAACGTTTAATAGCACAGACACGAAACTTTGCATACGTGTTCATATTTGATGGATAATGACGATTTGTATCATGAATTCATCCTACCGCCAGGGTCCTCTTCTCATGAGGGAACTCCTCAACGGTTAATAGCATAGACATGAAACATTGTATTTATACGCATTCACTTTTATGAATAAACATATGTTCTATAGTTCCTGTTCATTTAATCGTTACAATACATAAAGAACAAGTTATGAAAAAAAGATCAAGTTGGGTCCTTCGAAAATTTTTGTGTATACATCATGGGTGACATTTTCGTGGTTTTCGGGGTCGCTAACAATCAAAATGAAATTTAAAAAATGTGATGACGAATAAAAGGATTGTGTGGTTTTATGAAACCACGGTAAAAGTGAAACTTTTTTTCATACTATAGCGCGGAGTAGACCGCGGAGTAGGGATAAAGTGAAAGGCGCTCTGACGAGCGCCTTTCATTTTATCCGTACCTACTCCGCGGCCGATCGTCACGCGACATGCAACACACAGACGAAAAAGTTTGAGACGATGTAATAAAAGTTTCACTTTAAAAACAAAATTAATGATCTCATTTTTTTCGTCGGCTTCCCCTTACAAAATTTTGACCCTTCGCCACTGCACTACGGTATATTTTTTATTTGAGATGGGTTTGCTCTCGACTCTAGTCTAGGTCAGAGATGACAGAGACAAAGTCGACAGTTCTCTTCTCTTTCCCTACAAAATTGCAAGCGAAGACTGTGGACAGATTTTATGAGAGGCTAAACGACCTGTTACATTTTCATAATGTATTTTCTGTAGACGAGTGGAAGGGTATGCCCAACCGTGGGACAATAAAGGCTAAGAAAAAAATCTGTAGAAGTAATATTAATACTGCTATGCTACACAAGTCGGACAAGTCGCCAAATGCGCAAGACGTTAACACGCAAATTATAGCTTTTAATTGGATATTATGAATTAAACATGCATAATGTAAAACACACATCTCTACTACTGCAGAAGAAAACGAATGCAAAACCTAGTGACGTATGCAACTCACCTTGATCTAATGACCTGGAGTCATGGTCTGAACGAAGGAAACTACGCTTTTTACGTCACTTTAGTTAGTTATGTCAGCTGTGTCAAGAACCCTTCTTATTTTAAAATTTACTTCCGTACTAATTTAGAATAAATAAATGCTGTGAATATGATTAGCGTTTATTTTTATAGTAACGTTTTTGGCATTGATAAGTGTTATAGTAGCAAATTTTCAACGTAACAGTGTATAGTCATGACAAATAATTAGTAGTTTGTGGAAAGGAACGATCCATTAATCCACTGAGCCTATCGCAGTTCTCTGCTAGACCTAGACCTGTTCGAAGTTGAGCCACAATACCTACTCCTTCGTCTTCAGCATCCAGCCTATCCCATTCACCTTCTTAAGGTCACCGAAACATTTATTAGGGGGAAGTGGGGGGCGTACCACACTTATACGGTCGCCGATACGTGTTATCTTCTTCAGTTTGCTCCATCGGCCATCGGTGAGACGGTCCTTCGACAAATATGGCCAGCTGTAACTTCAGCTTCCTTTTTCCCTACAGTTCTTTTTCGGACAATTTTATTTCAATTTGAATGAGAGGATATCGTTCTAAATACATTGATGTCCTTGCCTAACATTGATTATCCACATAAATATGTGTTTGGCCTTTTAGCCGCCTCTCTGTAAGTTCTATTTGGGACATCTGTTGAGTATAGTAATTTTGCACTATCAATCACCATTAGATTGCCAGTTACGACGAGCATATGGTAATTAAAAGGAAGTCGTCATCGAGCGTCTTGTCCAAAAGGTTCACTCAGGAGTCTAGGACAGCTACCAGTAAGTATTGTCCCTCTTGAGTTTTTATTTATTGAAGTGAAAACTTCTTTAGAGGCGTCGTGCACTTTTGAGATGATTAAAAAATGTCAAACTCGCGTCGGATCGTCAGATCGAAAATTCGTAAGACGGATTGACATTAGGTTACGAAGGAATTTGAATTTTATGACATCTGTCATTGAGTTTGGGTTTCCAAAACTGGAAAATTCGTAAGACGGATTGACATTAGGTTACGAAGGAATTTGAACTTTATGACATCTGTCATTGAGTTTGTGTTTCCAAAACTGGATAATTATCTTAAGCACAAACAAAGCCTTCGGTTTCTCCAATGAGGTAAAATTCGTAAGACGGATTGTAATAGTTCTGAAGTGTTACATTTTAAATGTAATATAAATTGTCATGTTTGTGTACGATAGCGCAATAAATGGATATTGTATTTTAGCACATAAGTACTTTAGTACTTTTATACTTATAATTGAAGCAATTCGTGCAAAATGATTCCCTAACCATTCCAAAATATCAAAAATGCACAACATTAATATTCAAGTTTTCACTTCTGCCTGCACTCCCGGAGTATTGTTTTTCACAAGACAAATATTCGTGGGAATACAAAGTGTATTAAAAGATAACTAACTACCTATTTATTGTACTTAAATAAAAAAAATATTATTCACCGCGGATCGGCAAGCGAAAGGTGGGACGTATTCAGGCTCGGTGGAGCGACGGTCTTTGCAGTGTGGCTAGTAGAAATAAGATGAGAGTTGCCGAGAATCGAGAGATAAGCGGCCTATATCCAGCAGTGGACTGGTGGTTGTAGACGATGATGATAATTCACATTTTGTAATATTAGCCAGTATCGGGTTCAGGGCTCTTGAGAGGAACCTCCTAAAAATTCACGCCGTGTCCAGAAGTACTGTTAAATTGGCACTAAATTATTATTATTATTATGACTACGGTCTACGTCAAAGCTATTGTGTATTAACCGACTAAAGTCCAGTTCGCCCTTCGTGGAATAATCTCTTACATTCAAGTACGTCACCGAGTATTTTTGTTTTCCTTCCTTCCCACTTTTTACACGTTTGTTGTTTTTGTAAGTGTGCCTATATTGTTCAACGTCAAAGGTATGACAAGGCAATACAATTGTCTGTATGAAAACTTTTCAAACCTCAAAAACTGCTGCGTCATTTTTGATAGGACTCTTGCAACCATTTGCAAGTTGTTTTATGTGCAATGCAAATTTTACCTTAAAAAATTTCCACCATGAAATGATGGATTTTTCGAGTTATGCTTGTGATTCGATAACAGTTTAATTAACACTAGAAACTCAAATTAGCGCCTTGTCATTTTACTAATTTCATGTCTAGGAAATTCCCGTAATATTATCTTTTATGAAAGATGGAAAAGACAAACCGTGTCCCCCATTGGGATTTCCCATTGCAAAAGTGGTGAATATCCATCCAATATTAATTAACCACTATTTAACCCCTTTTAGGGATGAATTTTCATGATACTCGTCTTCGTATTCGTTCGTGTGTTTGTTAGTCTGTAAGGTATAATATATAGGGGCCAAAGAAGCCTGAAAATAAATGTATGGTGTTGCTATAAAATTAACTCTTCTGCTAATGGTTTAGATGTGCGTGTCTGTCAGCTTATTTTTATTAGGTACTACTTAGATATCAAATTATCACAAATGTAATATTAGTTCACAAACATATGACATCATATCGTGACCTGTAAATCCGTTGTATACATTTTTAATGTAGCTCAAACTGTAACTCGCCATCGATTTTCCATCGAATGAATAAATCATCACATCGTTCAACCGATCGTTATTTCAGGCAAACGTACAAACGTACAGACACTTGAGTTTAAAGCCATGACGTCACAACGTAAACAAGAGATAGCCATTTAGAGTGTTAATTAAATATTATCGTCATTAACATTGAACTTCAGAGATACGCTACCTACATTATGAAAGTCGGTAGGTCTGATGTTTGTTTTGATCTTATCCACTGCTCTAAAAACGGTGAAGGAAAACATCGTGAAGGACTTGGCGTGTCCAAAAACAGAAATATCGGAAGTGATGTGACATTTACCCTGCTCAAGGCCCGCGTGTTTGTGTACGGCCATTCCCTGTCCTATGAAGACTTGTGTCCTATCAATGGGAACGTTATAGACTGGTTGTAAATACAATTAAAAACGGACTAATAGTAACGGAGCATAAATGAAAAATGATTCAAAAACGGGGAAATGTGACGCAGGTGAAGTAGCGCGGTTCAATGTTAATTTCCAACACTAAAAATCGAATTATGAGATTTTATACAGGTATTAATTTAGAAATACCTATGCCTATTGTTGGCGGTATTAGAAATACGATCTCCCAGACACGATTGATCAATAAAAGTTTAGAATTATTTATTTATTCTGATAGGTAACGTACCTGTGAGAATAGAGTTTGGACTTTCAACGACAAGTTTGGGCAAAACCAGAACAACCGCAAACTGTCTGAAAAACACCGCATTTTTTACCAAGTACCTGAATAATATCATCTGTTTCATAAAAGCAATACCTATCCTTATTGGTAAAAATGTACGAAACCATACCTAACACGAATGAAAGTTAAAGGGTAAAATATACAAGTCCGTGATTAGACCTGTCGTATTGTATGGATCATGACACGCGTACGAAGTCGCGGGTAACTACGTCACAAGTGGGTATAAAAATTACCTAAACGTGACGTCATGCGCCATTTGTAATTTTATGACCACGTGTAAAAAGAAAAAATAAGTGTCCAATACTTTTCAATAATCTGCTCGAAAGACAAACAAAAAAAAATGTGATCATCCCCTATTGTTTGCGCGTGGATGTCCCTTTAAGCGTACTTATATTTTATGAAAAATCACGACTACAATAAATTGTACCACATAATATCATACGTATATTATTTACTTAGACATTTCTTTTTATCGTCAACCAGCGCGGACGCAGACGCTTGAAAACTTTTATATCACGAATTCACGAGATAAGGAAGGAACAACGCGAACAAACAGGTTTCTTCTTACTGATAATATGTATTCGCTTACTTTTCGGTTAAAAAGGTTCGTTAACATACGCAATACAATAAAAGGGTAAACTTTAAAAGAGCTATACAGGGTGTAACATAATAAACGCAATAACTCTCGTGTGGTGTCTCTCAGACCATGATACGGGAAGGAAAGTTAATGCAGACAAATTGACCGCACTGTAAAGTTACGACAGTAACCAATGGCACAATTCGATACAAATTTTCAAATAAGTGGTAGGTTTTCGCAAGGTTTATGGTTAAGAGGGCGTTTTCCTGTGAGGAGATTCTGAAATCGGCGGCATACATGAAGAAATTGCAAATAATATCGTCACGAATACTTGTTAAAAACATCTAACACTGAACATGGACCTAATTATAGTATACCACCGTGGAAAAACCATATTAAATTGTCAGCGCTTGCTACGAAAACAGACCCGTCAAAATCACATCGACGTGTAGATGTAAAGATACTCTTGCGAAGACGTCCGCAAACCGCAGCGGCATCATCGCCCATTCGTTATGACAGGCCGCTGCACACAACTGGTTTCTATCTATGTCTAAGAAAACGCCTTAAGACCGGACACCACGAAAGCGGAGACGAGCAGAGATGTGTACAACGGAGAGAAGAGGAGATGCGTAAAAACATGCGGATTTGCAAAGAGATGAAAGGAGATGTCCAAAGCGGTACACCGCTCTCAGCTCATCGCTCATACCAGTTTCCAATGACCTAAACAATTACGGGACATTTCTCTGCTCAACCGACTCCACGAAAGCTAAGCGCAGACGAGAAGTTATACTAATGAAATTCTATTGGTGATTTAGACAACACATCTCTACGCTCGTGTCCGCTTCGGTGGATTACGGCCACAAGGAAGAACACCTTAAAAAAATTCATCCTAAAAACAAAACAACATCGAGTATTGACAAAAATCTACTCACACTTCAGCCTCTCAGTCCTAGGTCCCCGGCAAGCAGCGCTGAGTCCACAGCACAGCTCCTTGAAGTCCACATGGCCGTCCCTGTTCTCATCGAAGGCCAGGAAGGCGCCGGCCACCGCGGCAGCTGGCAGCGGTGGTGACAGCAGGGGTGTTAGGCTCTCGGCGTCTAACTGGCCGGTGGGGGCCGCGTTGCGGAGGGTCCAGAAACATTTTTCTAGCTCTATTATGTCCTGAAAAGCGGATGTAAATTAGAACGAAGATTTACAATAGAACAGTAACCGTCCATCCCTTGTTTTCTTCCACTGGATGGAGATCCACGACATTTTCTAGAGCTTATATTTTTGATACGGGCATTCGAACAAGTCAAATTTATTCAAAACAAATATACTTGAAACTGAGAAAATCATGGAAGTGTGTCTGATATTATTGTACGTAAACGAGCCTTGTATATTTTAGTTTTGGTTTGAATGTCAATTCCATATAAGGAAACACAAATATGCTATGTTATCACATGTGGTATAGGTTTCATTTCATATATTTCACGCTCCTGCTTCGCACGGCTTTACGATTTAACAAACAACAAGATTTGTTTATAGCAAGTTTAATATTAATTTATCATAGTCATAAATCATCCGAACGAAATACCTATCTGTATCGGTGTATTTTTTTTTCCCATCTGCTTTATTTGGTTCTAGTTCATTCTTTGTACCTAAATGACGGTAATAATCAAAATGATTACAATTTGTAGCGTAGTTCAGAAAAACAATGCGGTCACATATCATAATGACACGAAAACCGACTTTATATATGTTGTGACATCACTAATTGGTATGTTACTAATTGTCAAGCTCTAGTGATTATCTATGGTACACATCCTCCCGGAGGCCATAACTTGGTCTCAACTAGTCTGCGACACTACGCACTGTCTAAATACAAAATGTAACCTGTGTCCTGTGATAATTAAATTAAGTATACCCAACGGTATCTTTCATTCCAACCATCCAACATAACATGGTGTAATTTTTTTATAGATTTCTGGGTCAAAACAATCAACTGTAACAAATTATCAGAATATTCTAATATAATAAATAATATATTTAACGAGTTAAGTTTTCTTTTGACATGAAAATTGTCTTTGAAAAGTCATTGTCTTTTATTTATGTAATAAGTTCCGTACGTAAACTGAAGACGTACGAAGTTTCCTTATTCGTGCCGCCCTGCCACGGAAAATAATTATACTTTCCACTATGTTAGCTGTATTCTTGAGCAACCTTGGTTGTATTTAACTTATAACGAGCCAAGTTGGAATAGAAGTTAAAGTGAACAGGCTTCTTCTGGGTAAGCTCGTGCCATAGTCGACTTTGTCTCTGTCATCTCTGACCTAGACTAGAGTCAAGAGCAAACCCATCTATTCTAATATTAAAAACCTGAAGAGTTTGTTTGCTTGAACGCGCTAATCTCAAGAACTACAGGTCCGATTTGAAAAATTCTTTC
Organism: Cerastis leucographa; assembly: GCA_963082945.1. Classification (NCBI taxonomy): domain Eukaryota; kingdom Metazoa; phylum Arthropoda; class Insecta; order Lepidoptera; family Noctuidae; genus Cerastis; species Cerastis leucographa. The sequence continues at coordinate 1,461,190 of OY720365.1, forward strand.
AGTGTTTGATATCCCATTTATCAAGGAAGGCTATAGCCTATATCATTACGCTACGACCAATAGGAATGGAGCAGCAATGAAAAATGTTGCGAAAACGGAGAATATGTGACGCAGACGAAGTTGCGCGGGACAGCTAGTCGCAAATAAAAAAGTAGGATAATACGGGTGACTTGAATAGAATTGTAATTGTATGACTTATTTATGAATTATGTAGTGATTGCAGACGATCAATGCTAACGATAGTTTCTAACAAATAAAATAAACTCGCAAGGCCATGTATGAAGCTTACTACATCGGTGCAGGGGGATGTACTGAGATTCGTGGACGAAAGATGGGGATGTTACAAGTCTGACTAATGGGACGTACTTAGTAGCTATATGACTTTAAATTCACGTCACGTTGTCATATTTCGAAACGACTAAGATTCTTGTAGGCTTTTGATAATGAAGATTCATTCCGTTTGGCAGTATCATATCTATACAAATAAATAAAATTCAAGTGTCCGTTTGTAATTAAAAAATAACAGCTTTGACTGAATACATATGAAATTAGAAACAGTACTACCAGAAAATAAAAATGAATTTTTGTCTGTCTGCTTGTTTGTTCGGGCTAATCTCCGAAACGGGACAGGACTTTCACTGGCAGATAAATGATGATATAAGGAGTGATGACTTTTATTTTAGAAAAAGGCATAAAATTGTTAAAAAAAAAATGCCATTTATAGGGAAGTAATATTTTTATAATTTCACGCGGACAAATTAGCGGGCAGTAGTTTGTTTAAAATAATTTTTAAAATGTTCAGGGTTCCTCCTCAGTCAACTTCTCCTGATCATGAAAGTAAAAGGCATTAAGAAATATCATCAAAACAGTAAAAATTAGACATTCCCGTTTCTAGGTTGAAAGACCGACACTGAACGCTAAGCGCCACAGATAGCATTATCATAACTATTGTGTAACACATCATTAAACTAAAACGTCGAATTAACCACTTTCAAGAGCGAACATTTTTATCAGTCAACCACTCTCCATGGATACGTCAAGTGCTAATAATGGTAATACCAGACAAATAGATAACATTCTTTTGTTTTTATAGATTTTGTAGTTTAATAATGGAACAAGAATAATTAACTAGGAAGAGCTGAATTTCGCAATCACAGCCACGGAGTCTTGATGTGAGCTCGGTTGTTGGCAAAAGGCTCGCCCCCTTTTACATGGGACTTAAACATGAGTGGCAAATATGGCTGTACTGTGGGAGTTTTGTGATTTTTGAATAACGAGGTTATAAAAATCTCAGGGCGGTTACAATACAACCCAGACAGGCACTTTCTCACCACTGCTATCAGAAACCGGTATGTCCTAGACTAGAACCAAGAATTCTAAGATATCTAACATCCACCAAAACGCAGTGAGTCCACATGGTGGGTTTCGGGCCGGCCACTACCTCCTCTCACAAAGAGGAGCCCTGTGTTCCAGCAGTGTACACGTTAAAAACATCGGTTTTTTCTTTAAATTTAAGCTCCGATATAGTTTTCGGCAAAATTCTTTTAGGAGTCATTATTACTATATATTCCACTATACGTTAGCAAAAATAATCATTGACGCCGCTGTGAAATAAATCATGCTACTGGTTCATACAAAGTTTCCCAAACCCCTTCACCTCTTTATAATATTAATATACTCGTAGATTAATACATTGAAATTTTGCACTCTGTTTTAAGTCTCAATACTAGCTGCATTGCATAACATATTATTCAAATAATCAAGTTGGATGTAATTGCAGTCGTAATTTCGATTCGGCCATATAATTTGCTAGTTACATTTGCAATTACAAAATATTCGTAACCAAAGGAAAGTGAAGGCCCAAATACGGATAAATGGCATTGGCATATCTGGGTTCTAGTTTAAGAATAAATCTAAATAAATCTTGGATTCATTGGCAGACATCGTATAGCCTAAACATCTCTTGAAGCATGAAATTTTGCAATAAGAGTTATTTTTATTGTAACAGTTAGAGCACTAAGGAAGGAAAAAATAAATAGGGGATGAAAGTTTGTACGGAAGTTCCATCATTTATGCCGATGAGAATCCCATCGTGAACACGGTCGTTTCTATTTCCTCTAAAATCAGAGCAGAAAAAAAGATACATGAAAAATACTGCGAAGGGTTCACATCGTATTCAATAAGATCAAACACCTTCACATCGTATTTGGCGAAAGTATTCAGTGACCCCTACTCCCTTACAACTCGTAAAATAAATTGTACAAGTAATTGAATTTCCGGACGTGACTCCACTGCAAACGAACTTCGACCTTACAGCGCAGTGTGAAACTATTTTCAGTGGCAACAAAAAAACGGCAGAAAAACTCAACACGCAACATCACCCACAGTGGGAAAAACCACTTAAAAAGATTTTCAGTTCCGTTAAAAGCAGCAAATGAAAAAAGCGCTTAACTTTCACGTCATACGCTATTGAACTCGCTTTGAAAGCGCTAAAAGCTATGGATGTTGAACTAAAACCTCGATCTATACGATACGATAGTAATTGTTCAGATAAAGCAGGTCACATATGCTTAATTTATCGTTCATGCGAATCTTTTGAATGTTTTTATCAAAATAGTCGTACTAAACGATGTTTTTGATATCTTTATATATTTGTTCTTCTTTATAGTGTGGTTAATGTAACGTGCCGCCCATGGGTTTCTAACTTGGCTTTATATGCTGTCGAGAAATATCTCTATATGTTGATTTCCTCACGATGTTTTCCTTCACCGAAGCAAGTGATGATTATACAATACGCACAACATGAATCCGGAAAATCAGATTAGATTAGATTAATCAGGTTATATTTTGATATAATCCGACACTTGACGATTAAATTGCCCCCTAGTTTTATACCGCCATTGATAAGCGAATTGTAGGTACTCGTACATTACAGTGGCGCCAATTGTAAATGGCCTTTCTATTAAATATATCAATAAGTCCAGGAGGCCTACTCTCTTTCTCCGAAACGTGACTTCTGCAACGAACGACAATTAAACGTAGTTACGTTTGTGACCTTAATCTACATAATTTGCGGTCGCAAACAAGAACATTCAATACATTCGTTCACGTTAATTGTCTGTGAATTCGAACTTCTTGTGAGCGTCCTCAAATTATATAATGTAGGGTAACAAACGTAACTACGTTCAATTTTCGTTCGTTGCCGAAGTTACGTTTCGGAGAAAGAGAGTAGGCCTCCAGTAGCGTGATATTATAATTATAAAAATAATCCATTCAAAATTCGAACTCGAAGATCTTGGAGATATGTTTTATTTTTTTATTTTTCGGCGAAAAGGTTTTCTTTGGGTTGCAGGATATAGACGTCTCAAAAACGGGTAAGGTTGGAGGAGTTTTTGGTCAGAAAGCAGTAGCACTCTGGATGCCGAAATTCACTCGGTCGCGATAACATTTGACGAATTGATGATACTTTAGCGGTAGCCTTAAGGAAAACAGTTGCTGAAACTACTGCACTTACACGAAGACAGTGAAATCATGTGGAAATATTGCAACACTTTGTGTTAAATACGAATTATTCCAATGACTGTCGCTTGGCAATGTTCTGAATGCGTTCTTTTGATTGCCTCGTGGACTGCCGGGTTCAAAGATTAGATACAACGACTCATAAATAGCTGCAGGTTTCTATCCCATTGTCCGTCAACACGGTAATAGGCAGCTTCCTTTGGTTGGTCCTTTAACTTACCGCGTAGATAGGTAGGTTTTCATTAGTAGAGACACAAACTTTTATCTTCTTAATAATCTAGGTTCTTGTTCATCTAGACTTCGTCATAAGTTATTCTATCTTGAGCTGGATGAAGTAACCGTATCGCAATGTGTGCGTGGACTAAAACTCCACAATCCTGGGAGTTATTGATAACACAACATCAAACCTGTTTTCCTCCGAAGCGTTGGGTATCGATGTACCTATACTCTACTCAGAAATTCCTGACAAAAACCCAGAATATTTTGCCTGACCCGGGTATCAAACACAGGACCTCATAGTTTGCAGTACGCTTCGAACCACAAGACTAACGAGGCACTTTCTAGCAAGATAACCGTTTGAAGTTTAACGCTACCGTATCAGAAATTCCTTTGACACCTACCTATCCGTCTGTGCCTACAATACGGCAATATTGCCAAACCTTTATCACAAATTAATATTATCAAGTATTGCAGTTTATCTGGATTACACTATCTGTTCCTAAATTAACTACCAAATACTTTAAATTCCATCAACCCAAATCCCTTTGTTTAGATTGTAATCATTATGTTTATCATTACCACAATCCTATGATCAAACATATGAGCAAATAATCGCTTGACCTGAATGAAAACAAACAAACTGTAAATTAGTTTATTATTGTTTGTGCAACCGATTATTATACTGTTACACAAATATTATTTAAGCTCGATTCCTGTATAATCGATTTGTTTATTACCAACAATGTAAGCAAGATACTCTATGGAATTATTCGATAGTCACTTTCTGTTGACTTTAGGAAAGTGAACAAAATTCTATTTACTTTCATACTGCTGGCTGTTTCCAGCTAATAAAAATGTCTGACAAGTTTTCGAGCTCGCACTCTATGACAACATAGGACTTAAACTTGCGAAATGTGTTCAGGACCCAGTATGTTTATTTTGTTAGAAAGTGATTCTATCTACGACATCATCATATCCCTGCTCTTCTCCCAATATACACCGTGTAAATAACACCATCACGAAGCCGTCAACCAAGCATTCTGTACATGAAACTAAGTAACTTTACGCAAAAATTATTACTGGGAAACGACTTTTTTTTGGGATGTGTAAAATCATGTTTTGTGGTAGAACTCAATGTAACGCACTCAAAACATTGTGCTGATGGACGGATTGAATAGTACGAGGGTCGTGGAGGTGTTTAAAGTTAAAATCTTACATTAAAAACTTGTATTTAAAAAAATACTTGTCAAAAAGTTGGAACTTTGACCCCTAATATCTCCGTAACTAGAAGGTTCCCAGGTATGGTGTAGAACAAAAAAATTATCGCAATGACAAAGAGAAGCAGTGCCTTTAGGTTTTGTTAAGAGGTGTTTTACACCCTTTATATTTATTTGGAGTCGATGCAGAAAGGAAGAGAAGTATGGAAGTAGAAGATAGGCTCTTCTTTTTCCATGTATCTTTTCCTTTGTAGTAATATCATCTTTCACACTATCCACCAATCGTTGCTTTCGTCGTTCCCTTTATACAAGGTGTAAATCACCTCATCACGAAGCCGTCAACCAAGCATTCTGTACATGAAACTAAGTAACTTTACGCAAAAATTATTGCTGGGAAACGACTTTTTTTTGGGGGGTGTAAAATCATGTTTTGTGGTAGAACTCAATGTAACACACTCAAAACATTGTGCTGATGGACGGATTGAATAGTAAGGGGTTCGTGGAGGTGTTTAAAATAAAAATATTACATTAAAAATTTGTATTAAAAAAAAATACTTGTCAAAAAGTTGGAACTTTGACCCCTAATATCTCCGTAACTAAAAGGTTCCCAGGTATGGTGTAGAACAAAAAAATGATCGCAATGACAGGTAGAACCAGTGCCTTTCGGCTTCGTTAAGAGGTGTTTTACACCCTTTATAGTCGTCCACATTCATACTCGATAACTTTCCTCAAGACATTTTCCTCATTTCTCCGCATCATCTATCCATACCATGTGACGGGCATGTGATGCGGAAAACCGATTACAAACTACGGTCGGTGACACGACAGTAAATTCATGCAAGAAAATTTGCTGTATTATCCTGTAATATCGTTAAGACCGCCAAACACAGCGTGGTACTGACACAATACGAGCGAAGGGCCATGCCCTAAGTGGCAACCTTGGCAAGGTCGCGGGGAGCCGATGTATTCAAACGACATAGAGCTAATCAATAGGGCCACCTGCTGGGGACGGCTGTGGAAACCATTACTGGTAACATAATTATGATGATAAAAGCCATGAAAATGTAACACACAACATAGATTTACATACAAAAACACATCTCTCTAGCTAGCCTTTTACCGAACAGCAGGCAGTCTAACTCGATGCAGCTCACCAGTATTTTATATGTATGGAACGATTGCTCATCTAACTCCACCACTAACCCAGTTACTGGATATAGTTGCTTGGTATAGTACTGTTACTGTATAGTAGTTGGTAGTTAGAAGACTACCATACAGTAACGACTTCATTGTTTTAATTTGTTACCATAAAAATAACCATAAACGAAAACTTTTATTCAGTATTCAACTGCGGTTTCGCAACTACCGTTGTCAAACCGAATACAAGAACAAAATGCACGTATTTCAGTACAATATTTACTTGGAAGATATCGTACAAAATGTACAAGTAAGATAACGTACTCAACAGATAGTACGTAACTGACAGAACCTGTAAAAACATTGGCGGTAAACAACGAATATTTTGATAGCAGGTACTGTTGGTGCTATCACGAATAAATACTTTTTAACGGATGTCCACGTGAGATAGTTTCTTGACATTGAACTTCGGAAGAACTGTCTTCTTGAGATTTCATTTATTATTTTGTAATTTATTTCATTTTCATGTAAAATACTGGTATTCAGCTGAATCCGATAAGTCTGGAAGCGACCCCAACATATCGTTGGGAAAAAGGCTAGGCCGATGATGAATTTCTTTTATATCCGCTGTTCTCAAAAAGATGAAGGTCGAAAACATCGTGAGGAAACCGGGGCGTATGCTAGAACCTAAAATTTCGAAGACAGTGGCACCTACCAACCCGCACTGGGCCCGCTTGGTGGATTACAGCCAACTCCCTCTAATAGAGAGGAGGCCTGTGTCCCAGCAGTGGGAACATTATGGGCTGATTATGTTATTATTTCGTACTCGTCAAAAGTGCTCTTCCGATGGCGACCTCAATCACAAAACGCATCAACCTTGAGAAATGAAATGAAATCGACAACTGGGATGGCTACAGACAGCAATGTCGCCATCTACAGAAGTCTTTACCTTAGCGCAATTTGGCTGTGACAACAGTGCTACACTGCGAATCACCAGATATCGATCGGCCCTAAGAATTTTGCCGTCATACACTCGAGATTTATCGAAATAGAGTATGCGCATGCCACAGCTTTCAAAGTTGTTATTTTTAGGGTTCCGTACCTCAAAAGAAGAAAAAGGAACCCTTATATGATAACTTTTTTGTCTGTCTGTCAAGATTCTTTATCTCGGGATCGCGTAGACTTACAGTCCCTTCAAGCTGTGAAAAAATCAAGCTTCTAAGTTAACTTAAAAAAAGATACGGCCGTTTATGCCGCAAAAAAACGTATTTTTCGACACTCTCAAGGGAATCAAAATGTATAGGGTACTTCCCGTTGACCTACAACTATGAAATTTGGCAAGTGATATCGTCTTATACTACACAAGTACAAGGAAAAAATTTAAAACTACATATTTGTAACGCGCATAACAAAAATGAATTTTTACGGAACCCTCGGTGGGCGAGTCCGACTCTCACTTGGCCGGTTTTTTTTTACCTAAGAATGACGACTAGCACCATGACGGAAGCTCCTATTCGGTAAATTATTGTTTTGGGCTAATTTATTGCTTTGTGTATCCATTACTGTTTCATGCAGATTATATTCGAACGCAATGTAGATTGTTACTGAATAAATAAAAATAAACCTAAGAAAACTAACTTTATACTTATATCAACAAATGACTAATCCTGTATTACTCGTACAACAAAAAATAAAAATGAGGATATCAATACGAGAGAACTGTTTACAAAATGTTAATGCAAGTTAAAACTGTGTCACAAGCTCTTAACTAATCTTTGTAGTTGCGCATTAAATACGACTAGTTTCGATACAGCAACTTGATATTACTGAGCTCGGGGTTTCCCTACGTGTGGGCTTGGAAGAATTCTACGTAATGAGAGAAATGGAAATATTTGTTATGCGGGGCATCCGTGGCTGGAAGGCAGGCAAGGAATGACATTGAAGCGTTTATAGTAATCCACCCACAGTACGCCAGTTATGTTGTAAGTCCTGTTGCTATCAAATAGGCACAAGTTCAGTGTTCTAATTGCGGTTTTGTAATTACCCTTTTACTAAGATGCCTTTTTTTTTCGGATGGGAAATCATCAAATGACTCTTCCCGCTCTGGGCGGAGCGAAAGGGAGTGTCAGACTTGACCGACTAAAACCCATCCATGTTCCTTCTTAGCCCTTTGTGTTCCAGGGCCACCGTATCTCTTTCGAACAGTCCCGCAGCCCTGGCAGGCATCGGCTCTCTCGGACCCCTTCCGGATTACTGACATCTCCTTGAGGCGCGCGTAGAAGACGAACGCGCTTTACTAAGATGCCTTACGCTACATTAATTCCTTTGAGAATTAAACAGTCTACGAAGTCGGCCCTTTGAAAAGTGGTTTCGAAGAGAAATTGGTCATTTGTGACATTATGTGGATCTGGTGTTGGTTCTCGGTAGGGTTGCCATCTCTAAAATTTGGCAACCAGGACAAGACGCGTGAAAACCCCGGATCTTAGAGCATAGAACCCGGACATTTCAACAGGTTTTTTAAATATAGTCAGTGTAATAAAAAACAGTTGAAAATGACATGAATTTTTTATTTATGATCAGACCTTAAAAAGCTTTTTCCTCTGCCTCTTGCCTTTTTACTTTTCACTTTTTTGTATTTATCACTCTTTCCTATAGCATTTAGAATATCGTCCTTTTTTAAAAGGAATTCGTAAAAATCAATGCAGCTTTATTCTTGGAATTTGAATTTATTTTAATTACTGACGAGTTTGCTTGTCTTTTTAAACCCGGACTACAAATGAATCCCCCGCCCGGGCACTCCCCGGACGCCCTCTAAACTAGGACAAATCCGGGGAGCCCCGGACGGATGGCAACCCTAGTACTCGGGGATACCAATAATAATGACAGCATAAAGGATATAATGACATTTATTAGATCAGATAGCCGTCAGGTAGAAATATAGACATCGCTAAAAAGCTGCCGTTACTCATCATCTGCCTAGCCTTTCCCCAACTATGTTGGAGTTGGGTTTCAGTCTTACCGGATTCAGCTTAATACCAGTATTTTACATGGAGCGACTGCCTATGTGACCTCCACAACCCAGTTCGTACCGGGCAGGTCATACGATATCCCTTGGTAAGACTGGTTCTCAAAATTGCGGGCCACTGATTTTCCTTGTAACGACTGCCAAAAATCTACAAATGACAATCAAATCTACAACATGCTTTCCGAGTCACGAAGGAAACTCGGTATTTAATTGGTGGTCCACCCATCGACGGACTAACCTACGCAAGCGCGGTATAACCTCAAGATTGACCCGAGCGGCTGTTATTATTTTGCCACGAGCTGCGCGTGATCCGATCCTCAGATATTCTTTTACAAACTTGAACATAAATACCACAAACATGTCTCATTTACATGGACAGGTGCATCCACGTACCTATTCAGATAATTATTGTGACTAAGTGTTAAGTGTGCGCAAAATGCATTTTGCTGTCTTTAAATCATATTTTTTCTTTCAATTTGGTGTAATAATCTTTTCATCACACTTGCACGTAAACAGTGTCATAACATACAGGTTAACTTGGCTGTAATGCACCATATAAAACCCTAGGGCGGTAAGTATTTTTTTTTTTAATTTTCATCACACTTGCACGTAAACAGTGTCATAACATACAGGTGAACTTGGCTGTAATGCCCCATATAAAACCCTAGGGCGGTAAGTAATTTTTTTTTAATTTACAGCACCGCTTGACAGCACACAGGTCATGGAAGTTCATCAAGCAAAGAGTTTACACGCAATTGAAAAATTGTCTTAAAATGTTATCTAAACAGGAATTTCATTCAATCTCGCTACATGTTATTTAACTACTCAACTAATGTTCTAAAATCTAAATAATCGATAGTTTTTTGTATCCAAACGTCGAAATTTTTATTTTTTTACACTCCGTCATGGCTGTATATACCTAGGTAAGTATTTTGCCTTTAAAGTTTCTGAACAAAACATTTGTATTATCTGTGGTGTGGGCAAACAGCCCGCCATCCGCAAATCAGTTCACGTATTTCGTAATAATATGTGAGCTGACTTGTGTATATTCAAAATTATTAACTCGCAAATGTGATGAAAAACATTGTATGTTTCACGGGCGGTACGGGAATTACGAACCTCGACTCAGAAAGCCCTCAGTCTTCGACTTCGGGCTTCTACTAGAGCCTCGATCGTAATTCCTTACTTACCGCCCTTAATACACAATATACTATTTCATCACACTTGCACGTAAACAGTGTCATAACATACAGGTTAACTTGGCTGTAATGCTCCATATAAAACCCTAGGGCGGTAAGTAATTTTTTTTTTAATTTACAGCACAGCATGACAGCACACAGGTCATGCTAGCAAGCAAGGAGTTTACACGCAATTGAAAAATTGTCTTAAAATGTTATTTAAACAGGAATTTCATTCAATCTCGCTACATGTTATTTAATTACTCAACTAATGTTCTAAAATCTAAATAATCGATAGTTTTTTGTATCAAAACGTCGTTTTGTTTTTTTTTATACTCCCTCATGGCTGTATACCTAGGTAAGTATTTGCCTTTAACGTTTCTGTACAAAACATTTGTATAATCTGTGGTGTGGGCAAACAGCCCGCCATCCGCAAATCAGTTCACGTATTTCGTAATAATATGTGCTGACTTGTGTATATTCATAATTATTAACTCGCAAATGTGATGAAAAACATCGTATGTTTCACGGGCGGTACGGGAATTACGAACCTCGACTCAGAAAGCCCTCAGTCTTCGACTTCGGGCTTCTACTAGAGCCTCGATCGTAATTCCTTACTTACTGCCCTTAATACACAATATACTATTTTGTGTCTTTGAGCGATATTAATTCATACGATAAACAATCCTAAAATCACAGCACACACAGTTATAAGGATGCAGACGATTTTTTTTTATATTTCGTTTCGCCTATCTGTAGTATTCGGCCTACTTTCTGGCCATTCGATTACGTCCTCAAATTCGTTCCAGAAATAAAATCCTTACTGGAAGCTTGAGGTCGAAAAGGAAAACGCCATGTCCTGGAGGATACTCCCTCCCACAGAGAGGAAGGAGGTCTATGCCTCAGCAGTGGGGACGTTATATGTAGGCTGGTTAAACAATGCCGAGCGAAGTAGAGGGACATTCAGTTTAAAAGCAGTAATTCTTAAAGACATAAAAGCCTTGAGGACACAACTCAAGTTTCGAAAAAGGTTTAATTTGTACAAAGAGATCCATTGGGATCAAGCATCTTGATCAGTAATCATTAGTGGATTCGAATCATGCGTGTAATACTTTAAAGGTCGATTAAACAAATTAAATTATGCACATTGATTTGCTTTAATCAGAGCGTAAAATGAGATAAAACTACCTTCGCAAATTCTAATTAAAAATATTATTTTGTTCTGCCAGGTGTTAAGTATTACGATTTGAGCGCTGGTGGCCTAGGAGTAACTTCCCCGACTTCTCTGCCTAAGGTATTTGGTTCGAACAAGGCGGGTTTTAACTTCAAGTAATTTATTCCATCACCACTGCTCCCAAAACGGTGAAAGAAAACCTCGTGAGGAAGATATCGCTTCTACCCAGCTTGACTAGGAAGTGGTGCAGAGCTGGCGTTTTGGGGGACTGTCTCAAAACTTAATGTTGACTGTTTAAGAAATGCGCGTCATGCAGGCGGACTATATCAATGACACATGATGTCGGTGAAGGCCATGGGGGTGGTGGGTTTGTTCAACAAGTGCTGATTTTTAGATTACTTTTTTTATAAAAAATATTGATTTTTATAAAGATTGTTAGATGCAGCATCATCCTGACTGTATGTTTTTTTTTTATGTCAGTGCGTAAATTGATATCTGAATCTATCTATTTATCTGACATCAATCTGCTAGAGGTCTTCAATACTATATTAGGCCCCGTCACAGTCCCCAAGCCTTTTTCCCAATACATTTGTAGTCGGCACAGAATGTACTCTTCTTCCTCACTCTCTTCTACATTTAGACTAAGTCTATCTTAAAATTATTCCGACCGACTTTCATCATCGTAACCTGCCTAGAGCCTTTCCAAACTTTGTTGGTATCGGCTTCCAGTCTGGTGCAGCTGGATTTCAGTATTTTTTTACGGAGCAACTGCCTATCTATCATACACAACCCACCGGTTACACAACATTCGGGTCTCTGGCGACCGGACTAACCGACTTTAATATATCCCTTACTATCTGCTTCGCCCATTTCCCAAAGACAAATCCATTTTATTTGACGTCACGACCACAACAAGCCGTCTAGCGATTCGATTGATAGCGTATCTTTACATCAATGGACTCAATGTAATCGACAAATTGTTCCGCGATATCGATAGTCAACAATCGAGGTGAGTTGAGAATCGATTCCAACTATCATGCGATTTGGGACGAGCTTATCTAGCAATGATGCTGATCATGATTTTTGTGATGACAAGCCATATTTGACACTGTGTTGAAACATAGATAATATTGCAGTATCGAGTGATTATGTACTTCGAATGTTACAAAGAAAGCTTTGTTTTGGAATTTAGTAGTGACGTCAGTCGCGATTGATTGATATGAAACCTTCATTACCGCATACCACAAATGTTTTATTTATAATAGTATGCAGCCTATGTAGGGAACTAATCTTCGAACATTTTCTAAGTAGCAAAACTACGACGACGACTGAACAAAACCAAACTGAACCTTAAATCTACGAAAATAAACCACAAAATAACCACTCACCCTTTCTTCCAAATGCGTGACTCCAGCTAAACTCTGATAGAAGGTCGGCGTCTCCAGATCCTGGGCCACATTCACTTCTGAGAGCAGCCATTTGGACAGGACCGTCGCATCTTTGTGTATCAGAAGCCAGGACCTGAACTGGTCGAAGGTGACCTTGTCCGCCGGTCCGAAGAGGCTAAGAAGGATCTCGGCATTCCTCTGGGACCCAGTGTGGGGGAGAGATGTGTACTCCAGGTGGAGGTTCCGCGCGAAGTCCCTCTTGTATATGTACGTGCCATTGTCGCCTTGATTGTTTACGTAGAGTGTCCAGAGGAACCTAAAATTGAATTGGTTTGTTATGATCTTTTTCAACATTTGTTTTTCTCGTTTGGTACAGTAATCTGCCGACATATTAAAAGCGATTTCAACAAATCAAAGACGCGAAAAATGCTGTGACAGCCGTAGATCAATAGATAATCTGCCTTGGAATGTTTACAGGGCTAAATGGATATTGCCCTTTTTTATATAAACTGGCTTGTGTTTGGCCACAAATATGAAAGATGATAATAATGAAAAGGTTTTTAGGGCGATAGTTTTAGATTCTACTACAAATGGATTAGATATAATCCTGCTGACAACTTCAACAAAATTTGGAATAAGCAATGCTGACAATTAATGTTTATCATTATAGGTTCATAATTGTGCAACAAGTAGGCTGGGATAAATAATTAAAAATAAATAATATCATTTAGAATCAAATTGATAGATGGAAGAATACAACTCAAATTCTAGTATGTTTTGTTTTAGTAATCAGATTCTCAAAAAAGAATGTTACGGCATCGATTTCCGAATAAATGAAAATCGTAAATTAATCATTTTGATATTTACACATGTTATTCAATACGTCGCACATGGATGATCATTAAATTTATTGCTATCCCATTACTTGCAGTTCAAGTTCAATCAATCACTATCTTATTACTATCCAAAACATCGTTACATTACCTTTTAAAAACTACACCAATACCAACACTCAAAACTACTAAACAAATCAACAATACTATACTTAGAAAGTAAATCTAAAAACCTAAAGGCCAAGTGCAAGTCGGACTCCCGCACAAAGGGTTCTGCAACAAAATACACTTTTTTGTATAGGAGCCCCCTTTAATATTTATTTTATTCTGTTTTTAGTATTTGTTGTTATAGCATCAACAGAAATACATAATCGGTATAAATTTCAACTGGCTACCTATCATGGTGCATGAGATACAGCCTGGTGACAGACGGACAGCGAAGTGTCAGTAATAGGGTCCCATTTGACCCTTTGGGTACGGAACCCTAAAAAGCAATGTATTACAGGATTAGCTCAGTGAACGATATAACAGTAGTGTGAAAAAAATATAAGAAACAAAATTGATGATGTCGTGCAAACGTAATCAGGAGATATGCAAAATTCTGTGATTAAGTACTATAATAGGAAGTCCGAGATAGATTAATTTTAAAGCTTAACAATAGGACTAAAATTATCTCGAATGTTTAAATAAATTGAGGAAAATCACACTTAATTCCATCATAACAATGTTTCGGTTGTTATTTTTATAGGATTTCTAATTTTTTCCTTGATCAGGTTTTGCTTTAATCAAAATCCATTTGAAAGTGTAGTTATTATACAGGAAATTATTTATAAAAATTGTAAAGTTTCAGATGTTATGTTGATGCTATAATTTTAAAATGTAAATGCTGAATAATTTACAACGCTTTAAGCTGTCAATCATTGTCACATTTACACTTGTGATATTATCACATCATGATAATAATTAACACATTCTACTGTATGTTTTCTTAGTGATAAAAAACACTGTGTTTCTCATGCAACGGTTTTGGCTGGCTAATTTGTTTGAATTTTTAATGAAAAATTGAGTTTGTCTTCAATAGCCAAGACCTATCAGATAATCTTCGGCCAAAATTTCCACAATGCATATTATAATATCATCTCATCATTGCTTCACTGTCGACTTTGTCTCTGTCATCTCTGACCTAGACTAAAGTCAAGAGCAAACCCATCTCAAATAAAAATCTCTCATTAATAATTGCTACTATTTCACATCTGATAAAATATTATTCATATAGTGATCTAGCAAGCATTTATCATAAACAAACACTTAGTTTAATGTCAATAAATAAACAAGTACCTGAGTCTATTTTTACTTGGGTTTACAAAATACCTTGAACCTGAATGAGTGTGTGAATTAGTGTCAGAAACGACAACTTCTAATTTACAAATTATCGCAATATTGGTTTACAAGTGACAAATTGAGACTAACTTAATTTTACTGTGCAGTAAATACTTTAAAATTTATATTTTAATTAGTATTATCCGACTGTGGGTCAAATGCTTATACCTCTACAAAGTAGATAATAATTAAAGTACCTACTAAGAAGCTTAACCACAAAATAACATCTTCTGCAGTCAGTTTCAAGTACCAATTCAATTGTATCACCATGAATACAATCTTGGAAAATTACAGCTACAAACTGACAACTCATTGTATTTATTTAAATCTTTGCTCAATCAACCATATCATTTGAACCAATATAGCAGCCACTAAACACCATAAATTAAACCTATTATTTACTTAATTACTAATAAAAAAACAAACTACTTGTTATCTTCATTAATTAATTAGATTCTTGCTACATATCTTTCGGAATCTTCGCTACGTAATAATTAGCGAGTGAATATTTTGGCGCTAACAACACAAAACATAATACATCATCTGATAACTGGCGTGATGTAATTGTTTACAACTGACAATGGCTACAGGACGCTACTCACTTGATTTTCTCTTCGATGTTGCCCTTCGTGAGCACCACGATCCCGCACAGGAGCTCCCGGAAGGCGATGCCTCGCTTGGTGCCTCCGCACGCCTGGTACAGCCACTCAGCCACTTCGTACGGCACTCCATCACACAGCACTTCGTGGACGAATGCCTCCAAGCTCAAGGCCGTCCCGTTCGCACCGGCACATCTCTTGAACGCTTCACGTATACGTCTCAATTCACTATCAGACACTGCAAATAAAATAAACCGATATTCATCACATTCCTACAACGCACTTAGATCAACTCCTTGAACTTGTCGTACCTCGTTTCACTGCATCCTCGTACGATATAAACGATGGCTTTGAGTCTTTCGCACCCATATTCGCGAGTACGTAGCGATCATAACATTTTTAAAGGCGTAATAAACACAAAGAAACAAAAATTATTACAGCTGACAGCTCACGTCGTATGATCTGTAGCCATATTGAATATTTTTTTCTTCTACTTCGTATTGCCATCCAATAAGATTGACTTTTGTATCTAATTGATACAAATTGCGTTTTTCGTATCAGTTGTCGTGTCTGTACTATCTTCGAAAAACGCAATGTACAATGAAAATTTGAAATAACATTGTTTTTTTTTTCTCTTGGAATCTCTATTCGGATACACGTTTAGAAAGACATTTGTATGCAAGTCCAACAACTCTAAGAAAATATTTAAATTTCTTGTTGTTGTATTGCTTTGTTTCTAATTTAACAATTCAATAGTACCCTGGACATTTTTTTTTCCATGTTGGATAAAAGTTTATAAACTAAAACGTTTTTTGTTAAAAAAAAACTGCTCAGTTGTCAAATTAACTCCTGTCAATGTCAAACAATTAATGTCAAAAGTTATTAATATGATGTACCCAAATGTTTTTTAATCTCTAGCATATTTGCTTTTGCATCTCTCTCTTTCATATTGTTGCTTGCTCGCGCTATCTCATCTTTGATTTCGCTTTGATCAGCCAAATTGATTTTTTATTTTATTTGTTCAAGCAATTGACATCTGATTGTGCTGTGCTTCTAAAATTTCTAGAGTTTATTATTGCTTTGTTTGCATTATCATGCTAATTTCGCAACAGATTGAGTATTTAGATAAAAACAAGTGATGTGTAAAGGCTGTATGGAGCCGTTTCTTCCTATTTTATTTTGAATAAATAATTAATTTGATAAATGTCCGTGTCTTTGTGTGTCCTACGTATTGAAATTGACGAAGATCTGCCTGAAATGGGCGATAATCCTTCTGAAATGGGTAAGAAATGTTAAAATGACCTCAATACACACAATTGCTTGAATCTATAAGTTGCCAAAAGTTGGAGCAAACAATGCAACAGCTGTATCAATAGTAAACTCATTTTGAAAACATATTGACGACATAAGATTGACGTGGTGTTTACAATACATGGACATCTTTTTGAGGATCAATAGGAAGCACTCAAAATCTTGAATTCAACTCAGTCCAAATAATATTAATAACAAAGTAGTAAAAATGGCTTTGTTTTGATATTTCATAGGATTCTTACAAACTTAATTTAATTGTATGAAACCAATGTAATTGTAGATACTAATTAAGTAGGTCGACAGCTAATTAGAATATCCAACAAAACAGTTTCTGCTTTTAACCCACATCTTGGGCCTTAGGGATCTAAACCCTACAATGAATACAACTGGAACCATTTTCTTGCTTTGAACAACTTAAATTCTTCCCAGAAGCTGCTAAAGAACAAAAGAAGAAAGACCGAGGAGCCCGAGAGTCCAAGATCATTACCGTAGAGACATATGCCAGTGTCCTCACAGGTCCCAACACAGATACTGGGATTTTACCAACAAGTTCCAGGCGTTCCCCTCCGGAGAACAGTGTATCTGAGGATGAGGACACCATCAGCTTCTTTTGTGGAAACCCTCTTGTGGAAGTTACTAAAGGAGTGCTGCATCTTTATAAAGAGAAGTAAGTATTTAACTGAGGTATTGCTGGTCTTTTTTGGGGAACTGGAGTGGATCTAATGATTTTCCCGCTCATATGCTAAATACTCGCTTTGGATGTGGAGTTGGGGACAGCAGCCCGTTATACAATAAATTAGTTTTTCAGAAAACGTCTTTCAGCTTATAATATATTATTAAATATGGAAATACTCTATAGTGATACAATGAACATTTTTAAAAAAATGGCTCAAATACAACTCACAAGATATCTGAAAAAGATTGTTTATGAAATATAGTTCCTTCCTTTCTCATAGTGCTCTACTTGCATCTGTAAGAAATACATCAGAACTTATACTCATAACCAAAGATCACAATAGGTAATTTAATTATTTGCCTAGACATCATGGAGGTAAGTAACATGTTGATAATACCTCCCTCTAAAATCCCAGAATATTTTTAAGTTGTAAATATAAAAATTGGCCAAATGCGAGTCGGACTAGTTCACGAAGGGTTCCATACCATTATTTTTAAAAACGAGCAAAAATAAACACTTTTTTTATGGGAGCCCCCCCCGTACGCAAAATACGCGCTTTAGACGTGGAGTTGCGGAAATCAGCCCGCTATACAATGGGAGCCCCCCTAAATATTTATTTTATTCTGTTTTTAGTATTTGTTGTTATAGCGACAACAAAAATACTTAATCTGTAGAAATTTCAACTGGCTAACTATCACGGTTTATGAGTTACAGTCTGGTGACATATGGACAGGGAAGTGTTAGTAATAGGGTCCCCTTTGGGTTCGGAACCCTAAAAACATTTGGAGGAATTCTATTTAAGCAAATTATGCTCTAACCATTCTATGGAACTCTTGGCTAAATAAGAACTGGATCAATCTTCAAGTTAAGGCGATCTTGCCTTGGTTGGTCTACAGATGAGCCTCGGAAAACACATCAAGCCTTTGGTCCTGGTTGTTATTTATAGACCTTTGACAGTCATTACAGGTAGTCAGTGGCCCAAAAGTATAACAACCTGTCTTCACAAAGAGTATTGTATTACCCGGTACTAACTGGGTTGTGGAGGTCAGATAGGCAGTCGCTCCATGTAAAATACTGGTATTCAGCTGCATCCAGTTAAACTGGAAGCTGACGCCAACATAGTTGGGGAAAAAGCTAGGCAGATGAAACACTATCTATTCCGATTTCCACTGATAACAATTGATTTAATACCTTCCAACACAGACTTCAGCACTAACTTCTGTTTCAGTGAAATGAAAGAAGCAGAAGAAGCCAAGACACTGTGCCTGCTCTCAGTACCAGGGGCTCTCGGGGCTCCAGACCTGCTAGCATTTGCAGCCGCCTGTCAACAAGACATTGCACATGTGAGAGTACTGAGAGATGGCTCACCAGATCATTACATGGCTTTGTTCACGTAAGTTCATCTCTATTGGGATTTTCCTTTAACACTTTTGCAGGAAGATAACATAAGGGGGTAAGATCATGTTACAGGAACTTGTCGATTTACAGTGTAAATCAACCAGTTCCTGTTTACAGTTGTTGATTTACAGTGCAAATCAACAAGTTCCTGTTGTGTAAATTTTACACAACAAGTTTTAATTTACTAGTGATCATAAAACTTGATATTAAGTTGCTCTATAGCTACAAATTCCCTCTGAATTATTTGCCATCCACTTTAATTTCTTTGGGTACCCATAGAAATCACTAAAATGACACAGCCTCTTTCGTTCCTAAACTTTTGATCAGTACTCTTGCGTTTGTTGCAGATTCCGCAACAGTCACGCAGCGCGGGAGTTCCACGAGACTTTCGATGGTGTCCCATACAGTAGCCTAGAGCCCAATGCGCTGTGCCACATGGCGTGGGTGTCGCGCGTCGAGTGGGCGCGGGATGGCACCCCCCCTCCCTCGCACACTGAGCTGCCCACCTGCCCCGTGTGTTTAGGTAAGTTACCTGAAAGTATAGTACTTCTGTCGAAAATGTAAACATTCTATTGTTTGATAAAAAACTTTTAACTTGACTCTACTTGACCAAAGTTCTTAAAATTTAAAAAATGGAATAAGGTGTTGTGTTTGTTGCACCACTTCTAAAGGCACTTCTTTTTCTCAGCATGTTAATGAAAATCTTAGCGACTTTTGTAAGTAGCTATCAGTTCCTGTAATGAGCAAACAACATGACAAGCAAGATACGATATTAATTGCCCCATTGTTTGTGGAACAGCACCACATTTACACTCCAGAAAAGTTATTTAGGAATCTCCACTACACTCACTAGCTGCTCAGAAGTAGTTCTAAACTAGGAAGTAGTGACGAGTTTCTTGGAAGCTATTTATATAATTTCTAACATTCTAATAGTGCAATTCCTCACCTTAATTCGTATAAATGATGTTGACAGTAAAATTTGTATTCCGCAGAGCGCATGGACGAGAGCGTGGCGGGCGTGCTGAGCGTGCAGTGCGCGCACGCCTTCCACGCCGAGTGCCTCGTGCGCTGGCGGGACGCGCGCTGTCCCGTGTGTCGCTGCGCGCAGACGCCCGAGCCGCGCGGACAGGCCACGTGCTTCCAGTGTGACCGGCCCGCGACAGACGGTACGTTGTTACTTCCACGCCGAGTGCCTCGTGCGCTGGCGGGACGCGCGCTGTCCCGTGTGTCGCTGCGCGCAGACGCCCGAGCCGCGCGGACAGGCCACGTGCTTCCAGTGTGACCGGCCCGCGACAGACGGTACGTTGTTACTTCCACGCCGAGTGCCTCGTGCGCTGGCGGGACGCGCGCTGTCCCGTGTGTCGCTGCGCGCAGACGCCCGAGCCGCGCGGACAGGCCACGTGCTTCCAGTGTGACCGGCCCGCGACAGACGGTACGTTGTTACTTCCA
Organism: Cerastis leucographa; assembly: GCA_963082945.1. Taxonomy (NCBI): domain Eukaryota; kingdom Metazoa; phylum Arthropoda; class Insecta; order Lepidoptera; family Noctuidae; genus Cerastis; species Cerastis leucographa. The sequence goes on from OY720365.1 coordinate 1,481,693, forward strand.
CGCCGAGTGCCTCGTGCGCTGGCGGGACGCGCGCTGTCCCGTGTGTCGCTGCGCGCAGACGCCCGAGCCGCGCGGACAGGCCACGTGCTTCCAGTGTGACCGGCCCGCGACAGACGGTACGTTGTTACTTCCACGCCGAGTGCCTCGTGCGCTGGCGGGACGCGCGCTGTCCCGTGTGTCGCTGCGCGCAGACGCCCGAGCCGCGCGGACAGGCCACGTGCTTCCAGTGTGACCGGCCCGCGACAGACGGTACGTTGTTACTTCCACGCCGAGTGCCTCGTGCGCTGGCGGGACGCGCGCTGTCCCGTGTGTCGCTGCGCGCAGACGCCCGAGCCGCGCGGACAGGCCACGTGCTTCCAGTGTGACCGGCCCGCGACAGACGGTACGTTGTTACTTCCACGCCGAGTGCCTCGTGCGCTGGCGGGACGCGCGCTGTCCCGTGTGTCGCTGCGCGCAGACGCCCGAGCCGCGCGGACAGGCCACGTGCTTCCAGTGTGACCGGCCCGTGACAGACGGTACGTTGTTACTTCCACGCCGAGTGCCTCGTGCGCTGGCGGGACGCGCGCTGTCCCGTGTGTCGCTGCGCGCAGACGCCCGAGCCGCGCGGACAGGCCACGTGCTTCCAGTGTGACCGGCCCGCGACAGACGGTACGTTGTTACTTCCACGCCGAGTGCCTCGTGCGCTGGCGGGACGCGCGCTGTCCCGTGTGTCGCTGCGCGCAGACGCCCGAGCCGCGCGGACAGGCCACGTGCTTCCAGTGTGACCGGCCCGCGACAGACGGTACGTTGTTACTTCCACGCCGAGTGCCTCGTGCGCTGGCGGGACGCGCGCTGTCCCGTGTGTCGCTGCGCGCAGACGCCCGAGCCGCGCGGACAGGCCACGTGCTTCCAGTGTGACCGGCCCGCGACAGACGGTACGTTGTTACTTCCACGCCGAGTGCCTCGTGCGCTGGCGGGACGCGCGCTGTCCCGTGTGTCGCTGCGCGCAGACGCCCGAGCCGCGCGGACAGGCCACGTGCTTCCAGTGTGACCGGCCCGCGACAGACGGTACGTTGTTACTTCCACGCCGAGTGCCTCGTGCGCTGGCGGGACGCGCGCTGTCCCGTGTGTCGCTGCGCGCAGACGCCCGAGCCGCGCGGACAGGCCACGTGCTTCCAGTGTGACCGGCCCGCGACAGACGGTACGTTGTTACTTCCACGCCGAGTGCCTCGTGCGCTGGCGGGACGCGCGCTGTCCCGTGTGTCGCTGCGCGCAGACGCCCGAGCCGCGCGGACAGGCCACGTGCTTCCAGTGTGACCGGCCCGCGACAGACGGTACGTTGTTACTTCCACGCCGAGTGCCTCGTGCGCTGGCGGGACGCGCGCTGTCCCGTGTGTCGCTGCGCGCAGACGCCCGAGCCGCGCGGACAGGCCACGTGCTTCCAGTGTGACCGGCCCGCGACAGACGGTACGTTGTTACTTCCACGCCGAGTGCCTCGTGCGCTGGCGGGACGCGCGCTGTCCCGTGTGTCGCTGCGCGCAGACGCCCGAGCCGCGCGGACAGGCCACGTGCTTCCAGTGTGACCGGCCCGCGACAGACGGTACGTTGTTACTTCCACGCCGAGTGCCTCGTGCGCTGGCGGGACGCGCGCTGTCCCGTGTGTCGCTGCGCGCAGACGCCCGAGCCGCGCGGACAGGCCACGTGCTTCCAGTGTGACCGGCCCGCGACAGACGGTACGTTGTTACTTCCACGCCGAGTGCCTCGTGCGCTGGCGGGACGCGCGCTGTCCCGTGTGTCGCTGCGCGCAGACGCCCGAGCCGCGCGGACAGGCCACGTGCTTCCAGTGTGACCGGCCCGCGACAGACGGTACGTTGTTACTTCCACGCCGAGTGCCTCGTGCGCTGGCGGGACGCGCGCTGTCCCGTGTGTCGCTGCGCGCAGACGCCCGAGCCGCGCGGACAGGCCACGTGCTTCCAGTGTGACCGGCCCGCGACAGACGGTACGTTGTTACTTCCACGCCGAGTGCCTCGTGCGCTGGCGGGACGCGCGCTGTCCCGTGTGTCGCTGCGCGCAGACGCCCGAGCCGCGCGGACAGGCCACGTGCTTCCAGTGTGACCGGCCCGTGACAGACGGTACGTTGTTACTTCCACGCCGAGTGCCTCGTGCGCTGGCGGGACGCGCGCTGTCCCGTGTGTCGCTGCGCGCAGACGCCCGAGCCGCGCGGACAGGCCACGTGCTTCCAGTGTGACCGGCCCGCGACAGACGGTACGTTGTTACTTCCACGCCGAGTGCCTCGTGCGCTGGCGGGACGCGCGCTGTCCCGTGTGTCGCTGCGCGCAGACGCCCGAGCCGCGCGGACAGGCCACGTGCTTCCAGTGTGACCGGCCCGCGACAGACGGTACGTTGTTACTTCCACGCCGAGTGCCTCGTGCGCTGGCGGGACGCGCGCTGTCCCGTGTGTCGCTGCGCGCAGACGCCCGAGCCGCGCGGACAGGCCACGTGCTTCCAGTGTGACCGGCCCGCGACAGACGGTACGTTGTTACTTCCACGCCGAGTGCCTCGTGCGCTGGCGGGACGCGCGCTGTCCCGTGTGTCGCTGCGCGCAGACGCCCGAGCCGCGCGGACAGGCCACGTGCTTCCAGTGTGACCGGCCCGCGACAGACGGTACGTTGGTACTACATCCGCTTAGCTCTAGGTGTCTGGAGGCCACGGTCAATTGTCTGGGTAAACAGTTATAAACTTAACCTATCATACATTAAATATCCAGTAATATAGAAAGATGTCGTTGAGAATGCCACAACACAGTCTGAATCGCTTTACGATGTAGGACATGCAATGATGCTATACTTGTTTGTAAACGACATTATTGTAGAGATGGAAATCATTGTGTTTGACCTATAAGATTGTTAAGACTGTGCTGAACAAAAGCGGCGAGCGCTGTTTTAGTGCGTTCGCTGTGTGCGAGTCACGCTCAAAACTGCAAGCAAACACACGTATTATTGCATCATGAGGGTCATAAGTGAATATAATTCTAGTACCCAAACTTCTTATTTTGCGATTGCTAAGTCAATCTACAAGGTGTTGTTTTGCATCCTCGTCAAAATTTAGGAGGTTGTCACAAAAGACATAAAAATCAATTAAAATTACGGAACCTATATTAATTTTAAAAAAAACGCAGATTTTTTTGGTTGTTTAAGTTTGTCAGTATATCAGAATAACCCCCCTAACGTGGTTTAGGAAATTAGAAATTATCGAATAAACACTTGAGATTGTTTGTATGTGTTAAAAGCGCTGTAATAGGGCGAGAATCAGACGGGCCGCATTTAGAACACGGGTGGTTCCACACTTACCGACTTCCGTAAATAGAAATAATAATAAAAAATACCTACACATTTTATTATTGATTCGGGACGAGAATCAGTAGCATAGTTACCTCCTTGAATTTGACGAGGATGCAAAACAACACCTTGTATTTATTACAGAAATTACATTAGATTTCACAACTTTTTACAGTACAAGAACTGCAATGCGAGACTTGACATTTTCGTACATATAATGTTTTTGATGGGATCTCATTTATTTTTGTAGGTAGTAGTCGTTGTATAAATTTATTAAAGTAAACATCGGTTGTGACTTATTCTACCTACCTGTATCCACTATGTTATTATACACTAACGTGCTATAGTAGTCATCCTATGTTCTAAAGACCTATCTGTGTGCTTCGTTTAAATGTTTAGGCGTTTCTGCGTGAAAAGGTAACAGACAGATTGAGTTGTTTTTAAAATATTAGTATGGTTATAGAAAGTGTGCGAATACAGACGAGTGTATAATTTAAACGTTGGAAAAGGAAACTCCTGGTTTGTGCTGTCCCAGTGGAAAAGTTGTGCTAACGATTTAAGGTGTGCGAGAAGAACCTCTTAAAAACTACCTTTATACGAAGGCAATGATTATCGGTGGTTTTGCATAAAATATAAATTATTTGTCGTGTTTGGCCTGACCCACATTTTTATTTGTCGCTACTTAAATTGCCCTTCACACAGGTTGGAATAAACGGAGTTATTCAGATGATCCGTGTTATACAAGGTGTTGTTTTGCATCCTCGTCAAATTTCAGGAGATGGTCACAAAAGACATAAATAATAATCAATTAAAATTACGGAACATAGTTAATTATTAATAAACGCTGATTTTTATGGTTGTTTAAGTTTGTCAATATTTCAGAATAACCCCCTTAACGTGGTTTAGGCAATAAAAAATTATCAATTAAACGTTTGAGATTGTTTTTATGTGTGTAAACGCGGTTATAGGGCAAGAACCAGACGGGCCGCGTTTAAAACACGGGTGGTTCACACTTACCGATTTCCGTAAATAAGGAAAAAAATAAAAATTACCAACCCATTTTATTATTGATTCGGAACGAGAATCATTAGCATAGTAACCTCCTTGAATTTGACTAGAATGCAAAACAACACCTTGTATAGTTGTTGAAGCCACACGGTTTATTTAATTCGCTGACAGGTAGACTAAAATTGCCGTTCTAATACAAACATTGTCACTCATAACTGTGATGTCAAACAGTCGAAGAATATTGACATTGTGCATATTGCTCATCCCACTTAACGATTAGCGTGATAATATAGCCCATGTCCATGCACTGGCAGTGATAGAAGGCTAAAAGTTTCGTAGATACCTTATAATAATATCGCCTCCTCATGCAAGCAATATTTCATTAATCGAATTAAATAATGAACATTAATAGCTTCTATTTTCTCCCACAAACAGAAGAAGATGGCGATGACACGCGAGAGAATATAAGTGGCGTGGCTGAAGGATTGATGGAGGGTTTGGAAGCTGGCACGTTGTGGATCTGTCTCATATGTGGCAACGTTGGATGTGGCAGGTCAGTTGTCTTCCTAAACTTGAACTATCGAAATATATTCCTTTCTTTTTAATCCTGTCGTTGATCGTCACTTAGACATTGAAATTAATATAATATTAAATAAGTTTCCTTCCAAAACTTTCAGTTTTCGTTGTAAATTCGTTTCGTTTCTAAATTCCAATTTTTCAAATAATTATGTTATTTTACATTTATAATTAATAACAATATATATAATTAAAACGGTGAAAATCAAAATCAAAATATTTTATTTTACATAGGCCTACATGGGCACTTATAAAACGTCAACAAAAGGTGCACGGTTCGGGTTGGTCGTTTCCTATGGAGAAGAACCGGCAAGAAACTCCATGGTTACTCTTTTAAAATCATTTGGTTTTACAATATTTGAAGTTACAGCGTTAGTACTTAAGTATGGGAGGACAGCGTAGGCCCGACAATAAGTCGATTGCTTACTACAGACGGTAGTAATAGAGAAAAAAAAAAAAAAAAAAAGGAAAACATAGTGATGAAACCGGCATGCCCTAGAACTAAAAATTCGAAGGCATGTGACATCTATTAACCCGCACTGGGCCGGCGTGGTGGATTACAGCCCACTCCCTCTCATAGAGAGGAGGCCTTTGTCCCAGCAGTAGGAACATTATAGGCTGATGATGATGATGACATAGTTAAATAATTTGTTAAATCTATCCACCAGGTACGAGGGTGGTCATGCAGCGAAACATTTCTTAGCATCAAATCACACATACGCACTACAGTTGGGATCAAACCGGGTCTGGGATTATGCGGGTAAGTCCTTTTTTCTGTCACTTGATCGCTTTTCATCCCCGAAGGTCGTTTAATGGGCACTTCAATTTCAGTTCGAGTTTGTTTTTTTTTTTTAACAATGTACATAGGGAGAATTAATGCCACAACATATTCTGTGCCAGTCAACCTCGGACTGAATGTCCCCATTAAAGTCACTACAGTCAACCTTCAGTTATGTGCGCTGTTTCGGCTTCTATCAGTTTTGGCCCGTGCTTGTAGAGGCACCGATTCGGGCTAATTATGGTTTTGTGACGACGTTGAGGAGGAAGCACCGTCAACGTACCAACCAGCACCGCTGCGGCATGGATTTATCGGAGTAAAACGTGACTATTGCTTCTGCGAAGCCAAACAATCCGGTGTATGTACATCTCCCGCCTACACCACATCACCACGCCGGAGAACATACAGTACGTGCGTCAGAAGGCTAAGTACGTGGCGAGGGTGGCGGCTGCACCGGCGCCACGATAGTCGCGCCGTAGTGTCAACTACAAGTTGAAGTTGTTTCGTGGTGCCAACCTGTTACCTGCACCTCATCTTGGAAGAACTTTTGGCCGCAGGGAGTGTTGTTCCGTCGCTCCCACGGGCAAGTGCCACATGAACGAACAATGACATAGTGCACAAGTGATGTGTTACTGACTATCATAGTTTTAAGGTTCTATTTAGTAACACAATTTGTATTTTCACCATATTTATGGGTCAAATTGCTGAAATATATATTATAAAGTCTTCTTCTATGTATAATAATTGACATCAATATTTTCTCCTAGGGGACAATTTCGTCCACCGCCTAGTCCAGAACAAAGCTGACGGCAAACTGGTGGCGGCGGAAGGAGGATTCACGTCGGAAGACTCAGCCTGTGGAGGGGAGAAGTTGGACTCGGCGCAGCTGGAGTTCACGTACATCCTGACGCAGCAGCTCGATAGTCAGCGGATGTTCTACGAGGAAAGGATGAACAAGTAAGAGAGGCGTGTCTAAATCATAGTATCTACTTGTAAAAGTTGGTCCTCCCTATGGACAAATACAGTAAGACGAGCAAAGGAATGGAACACGGGAATTAAAAAAATAGAGGAGTCTGCTGTTCCATACAAAAAAAATATTGCTTACTTGATCAATATGTATTCAAAAATCAAACAAATCAAACGTGATTTAGAGTTGCTTCTATTTTAACTGTTGTTTATTTCCATAAGTACACTATCTTTATGTAAATCCTTTCCTTTACCTTCTACTTCTTCTAGCACATTGAACTCGGAATATTTCGACTTCAACTGCTATACTGTATATTGTTGGAAGAGAACAAGTTCGCACTTATTAATCCCAATTACCAATCAACCTATATAACATGCCATGTTTTAATGATGAAAACAAAATAAAACTTGGATTTTTAGAAGCTTAGGCTTAAACTGTAATTTCTTGTTTAACAGACTAGAAGCAGAGCGTATAAACGAGGTGGAGAAGCTTCGGTTCCGCGCATCAGAGGCCGAGGCCAGTTCGTCCAAGCTGAGCGAACAGGTGTCCGCACTCACCAAGGAGAACAAGACTCTTGAGAGGAAACTCAATCATGTTACCAACAAGTGAGCCACTATTAATATCGACAAATATATTGACTGTCATGATAAACATTCATGAAAACAAAAGTTGCATTGTAGCAGTGTTTTTGTTGCTGCAAACATTATTTATTTATTTATTTAATACTAGGAGAACTAACAGCTATAACGGATGGATAAAAATTGTATGTGAGACATAAAGCCAATTACAGGTTCTCACGGATACAAAACAGAAAAAGTAGTAGAAAATTTAGGATCACTAACAAGCACGATTTATAAGATTAAATAAAGAACAATAGGAACTAAAAACTTTTAAAAAAGTCTATTCGATACTCTATCGAACTTCTGATCTATGACTTGGCTGTGCGACAGCCATACCGCTAGGCTATCACTATTTCAGTTACAATTATATTATATACGTCAATCTATGTCAATAGAAGTCCAAAACTAATTGATTAATAACAGTTTCGTTCTCCGTTGTATTTAATTAATAAAATACCCAAACGCGCTTATTACGCATCACCTTCGTCGACAAACATTTTATCCGTCATTCTTTTTGCAGACTATCAATACTACAAAGTGAGTTGTCAGAAGAGCGAGGTTTGGCAGCCGCTCTGGCGAACAGCCAGTCAGAGTGGCAAGCAAGAGCTAAGATACGGGAAGAGAGCTTTGTCAAAGAGGTAAGATTCATCAATCCTATGATATTTTGAATTTAAGGCATGCTATTGACTATTTTATCGTCGTATCCATTGAAATTTAAATGATTGTGGATTCTGTAACATAAAATAATATCACGCCTTATTCCTCGAGGTGTTAGGCAGAGGTGGACCCAATTAAAGTTCACCCACATTTAGCCAGTTATGTTTAAGTCCGATGTAATAGTAGTGCGAGCCCATTGCTATCAATCGGGCACAAATCCAGTCTCCGCGGCTGCTACTGCGAAAATTCCTGACGAAAAAACCTAATAACCCTTTACCCAACCCGGTAATGGAACCTAAGACCTCATAAGAGCAGTCACGCTTGTGACCGCTCAACCGACGAGACAGTCAGATTAGAGAGATTGTGCATCCCGTGTCAGTAAAAATGAATATTAATAGTTAATTGCTACCTATTCACACCGCCGAGGCGGTGGACTGTCTGTCAAACAAATAAATAACCCGTTTTTAAACCCCGACCAAAAAAGAGGAGTGTTATAAGTTTGACGTGTGTATGTGTGTGTCTGTCTGTGGCATCGTAGCTCCTAAACGGATGAACTGATTTTGATAAAATTGGTTTCGTTTGAAAGGTGTTTTAATCGAGTGTTTTTAGCTATGTTTCGAGAAGATCTGCTCGGCCGTTTAAAGGTCATCACCTCTTTTCTAGTTGAAGGGAATTAAACAACTTCCACAGGTCTGATCGATTCGATATTTGAAATGTTGTTACTTGTCACCATGGCATCGCAGGGGGGGGGGGACAGACAGACGGAAAACAAAGTGATCCTATGAGGGTTCCTTTTTTCCTTTTTGAGGTAAGTACGGAACACTAAAACAATAAAAATTTGATTTTCCCCTCAGGTAACCGAACTTAAAGAACAGCTCCGAGACGTGATGTTCTTCGTAGAGGCGCGCGGACAGCTGCAGCAGCAAGCCGGCGCCTCGCAGGACGAGCTGGCAACCGCGCACGTCAGTGTGGCAGCGCCGCCCAAGCCACGCCGCAGGCGCCGGTAGGCGGGACTGCGAACGGAGAGAGCCACGCGATGCCTTGTCGGTACCCTGCGTCCTTCTACCTGACAGAATAAGTTCAAAACCTCTTACGTGGTGATTCACTTTCTATAAGGTCTTCTTCTCCTTCGCTCATTACTGCGGTCGCTACTTTCAAAATCCTTTCCCACCGGTGTCTATTGGCCGCATATTCTGCCACAGGAATCTTGGTGACAGATTTGATGGAGTCTGTACTGTACATTGGGTTGGTGACTGACCACGTGGTCTCGTACCTTCGACTCCGTACCAAACGCTCCATGGAATTTAGGTTCCGGATAACGTGTCAAAAGAATCTGAGGATTCGTAATTGCACAAGCGACGCCCATACAAAATATCGCGAGGAGACCAAATTTATTTTTTCTTCTTTTGTTCCTTAGTTGTCCAGTTTGATTGTCTGAATCACCACCCAAGATGTATTGTGCTTATTCTGTTACACACTGTCTCAGAACGACATGTAGCGACACAACACGTGCGCGTGCAAGGGGCCAGTGGGGGGAAGTAGGGGGGGGGCTACGGGTGCGTGTTATTTTTCATAATATCGACGTAATACGTCGTCATTGCGTTGTGACACAGGAATCGTGCTCGTGTGGCACTCGGTGCGTTTAAATCACATTGCTGTGACGACTGTCGCAACGCATCGGCAACGCTAGTCTAAGTCTCATAGATGATACTACGCTTATGTAAGGTTATGTATTAAGGCTGGATGAGTGCTAGAGGGAGAGAGGAACAGAAATAAAATGATTTTTCTTTTTCTTTCTGACTTCTTAGTAAAGTCAAGTAGTCGCTTTAAATATACTTCAACACTGTTGTCAATGTCGTTGAACCTGATTTTCTGATTTCGGTGCCGGCTTTCTTTGCTGGTGCGTTTCTTCCTCAGTAGTTTAACAGATTTAGGGAGCTGATCCACACTGCCTTGAATCACCTACATGAAATAAATATCATAATGTATATTCTCTCTTTGATCAATGGTCACTAATTATAGGCAACATAAAATTTGTAATTGTATTAATTTGTCAGTGTTATAATTTGGATGTTCTCTAACAAAATCACTGAATGTGTTCTATTTCACTATGTAGCCTTCATATAAGCGTAGTGTTCTTAATAATTTAATAAAAATGTGGCTATAATCTTAATGTCAAACCCCAACTTTATAAATGTCTATTAAAACAAAAATAGAACCGCGCCACAGAGTAGTAAAAGAATGGAGTCCAGTCAGTGACTACCTGTAATGACTGTCAAACAAATTACAGCCAGCTCAACGTGCTTTCCGAGGCATCGAAGTCTACTTATGTAATCCACGGACCGACCTTCGCGACGCTGCTTAACGTTGATAACTAATAGTAAAGATCGAGCATTGACTTTGAACATAGTGATACAATAAAAACTGTTAGAAACCAAAGTTTACACGTAATACTTATTTTTCCAAAATCACATTATGTGACTCCATTTTCTTACTATTCTGTGTTGATTTTTTATCGTCTTGTTTTCAATTAATACAAAATAATTAAGATTGTCACATTTTCTAATATATGAGGGTAAAATAAATGTATGCAGCTTTTTCAAATCTCTTGACTGCTGCAAACCACTGTGATAATGTTCATAGATTGTAAGTGAAAATAGTATTTCGATGTGTTTTGTTCATTTCTAAATCTCTGTGCTTACAGGTAAATCTCAGGCACTTTTTGTGTAGTACTTGGTAAATTGTAGATCTAAAACATTATTCTAATTACTCTATGGAAAATAAAGGTGATTTATAAAACAACATGACAATTTTATTTTTGTTTATGAATGATCCTTCTCATAGTACTGGAGGTATCTGACAAAGTCTTTTAATACCAGTTGAAAATCATATCAAATAATAGTCATAACACAGCAGAGGTCTGCGGGAAGCTGCTCCAGAATTAGGGAATTTAGATGTTAAAATATATGTCGGCGTGAGCAAATTATTACGACTTAAAACGAAACGGAACGCTCTGTGACATCATCGCACCACTCAGTGAATCAGGCGAGTTGTGGAAGGGGTCGGCCTTTATAATACGGAGCGCCGAGCGATGCGGGGCATTCCAATTCTAGCGAGCGACCCGTCCACAACTCTAATTGTGACACGGTTCACGCCTGAATCATATTATCATCAGTTTAAATTTAATTATTGTTTTAATTCATTATTTTGTTATCATTTTTAAAATCGTATTAAAATGTTTTGATTTAATATTGATTTTCTTTAAAAATAATGGCAAATGACCATTCTCAACACGACATGGTCACCGATAATCCAGTCCGGCCATACTCGCGCCGAAATCAGAAGCGGGATCAACCGGGACATATCTTCGGTCCCATCCACCCTCAATGATGGAGAAACGGATGGCTCTAGCACAAAACAGATGCTGGCCACGGGTGATAAATAAGACTGTAGCTCCGACGCGAAGACCAAGATTACGTGTCATCTATATAGCATACTACAATCCAGATGGTGATATCCCAATTCGAGACTGGTGCGAGCAAGTCGATCGAGCCAAAGCACACCGGGAGTTGGCTGACCACGAAGTTTGCATTAAGATAGCGAGTCTATTGCAAGGACGAGCCAAGACTATTGGTGATGCGTGGCTTGTAAAATCACCTGTCTGGAGGGAGATGCGAGAAGCATTGATACAAACGTTCGAACCTGAAGCACGTTACTCCACTGATGTCCTTAAGGTGAGCAACTTCTAATTTGATGTCTAATCTAGCAGAATCGATAACCGAAGGTGGCATAGCTGAAAACGAGTGATAAGCGGCAATAAAGATACTGACGCTGTGGAAGCCATTGCATTGTATTGTATAGCAGGCTGGTTTCCGCAACTCCACGTCTAAAGCGCGTATTTTGCGTACAGGTGGGAACTTTATTCGATCCACCCTAGTTCCCCGAGGGTTACTGAAGTACTTTGCCCTCTAAATTGCAACCTCTAGGCAGTGTAGAAGCACGTGGGCTGCTGTCTCGTTTTTCTCCGTGCAGGCTCTGCACAGTGGGCTATCTGTGACTCCTAGGACAAGGAGGTGTTTATTAAAGGAGCTGTGCCCAGTAATGGCGGCTGTGACTGTGCGGAGCTGTAGCTTTGTCAGCCGGAGAGCTCGTTTGGTAAAGCGGCCGTCTATAGTAGGAAGTGCTTCCTTGGCCTGCCTACACTCACCGTGGTGTTGCCACAGTTTGTGGTGTTGTTCATTGGTGCATTTCCTTACCAGAGTTCGTAGATACCCGAAGGACAGTGGCAGGAGTCTGGACCCACTGCTGCCATGCTCGAACCCGTTCTGGCGAGTTCGTCCGCTGCATCGTTGCCCCGGGAATCGCTGTGACCTTTAATCCACTGTATGGCTATGTTGTTGTGATTACCGACCTGGTTTAGGCGCTGGTGACACTCTTATATTAACCCGGAGTCGACCGTGTGGTTGTCTAGTGCTAACAGTTCAGCCCTGCTGTCTAAAAGTATGCGAATAGTAGTCCTCAACCTTTTTTTTGCTAGGATGGCTGATGCGGCTAGGGAAATACCCGTGCATTCTGCCTGAAATACCGTGTTATGGACCCACAGTGTTACGGCTATATGTATTTTGAGATCCTTCGTGAAGATCCGCAGCTCAGCTGGATTTAACCCCTCACAGCGGTGGTCCTCATGGAGCTGGATCTTGTACTTTTGTCGAATATAAATTGTTTGGGTAAATCATAAATGATGATTATTTTGCAAATAGGTTTTTACAAACACTTTTACACGTCATTTTTTTTTTTTTAACTATTTGGGGCCGGTGTTTTGTACCTGACTACTCTGAGAAGAAACAGCCGAAACAAACTCAGAGGTTCTCTGTTAACTTGCTACTCTTTTAAAGTCCAGACATTCCTCAATTTACATGAGGACTATACAGATTAGTATCTGAAATGGTCTTTTGAAGAAAGAACCACACAGATTTGAGTGGACCTGTCCAGTCAGTGCAAGCATTTGTCAGTTATCGTGTAGCTCGACTCTGGTACTAGATCGTTTATGGCTCTCACCAGGGGGAACTCGTTGTAGAATCCTTCCAGTACCGCGGTGTATTGCGTGTCTTTTTACACCAGAGTTGAAAGTGTTCTGAGGCGTGCGGCCGCCATTGTTGCTTTTTGTTGTATGAACAGATAGAGCGGCGGAAGCTCCAACATGGCTTCAAGAGCAGCTGTCTGAGTGGTCCTCATGCAGCCTATAATTGCCATGCAGGCAAGCCTCTGCATGCGTTGAAGTTTGTACGATGCTGAGACGAGTGTGATGCGTGGCCACCAGACCACTGCCCCGTACGAGATCATGGGACGGATCAACACACAGTATAGACAAAGTATCATTTTGGGGGATAGGCCCCACTTCTTACCTATCATCCTCCTGTACTGCCAGAGGGTGATGCATGCCCTGTTAATTTTGTTGTGTAAGTGACTGCTCCAGTTTTACTTACTGTTTAGGATGACTCCCAAGTGTTTGACTACGGTAGCTGACTGAAGTTCTGTATCGAATAATTTAGGTAGGCGATAAGGCCCTAAAGTTCGTTTATGGGTAAACATGACTAATTCAGTTTTAGTGGGATTGACTGAAAGGTCGTATTCCCTGCACCATCCACAATGCGTAGCGCCTGTTGAAGCCGTTATTGGCTGCATGGATAATGAGTATCTTTGCTCAAAATTGCTGTCCAGTAAGTGCACAACTGTCCCCGAATTAATTTCTGTTGCAGCCACAATCAGGCCACAAGAACCACGCCAAGGCAAACCGCCTGCCAAACGGCCCAGGCTTAGGAACGATCAAGAAGAACCGATAGTATGCTTCAAGTGTGGCAAGACAGTTCAAGCAAATTGCAACAAAGCAAATGGCAAACTGAACGACCCAAAGCCATTACTGAGCGAAAACACCAGAGAGGAGTCTGGGATTCGAACGGAACGCCCAAAACTCAAATGGAATTATTGCAACAAAACTGGACACATTGAAGAGAAATGTTTTAGGAAGATGACAAACGAAGCTGAAAAAGTCAATGTAGCACTGGAACATGACGAAATACTTGCCCCAATGGCATTGGATAAAGAATGTTTTCGCTGTCATTACGTTTCACATTGTCGATGATCAAGAAACACCATATGATCTAATGATTTGAACTAAAATCATAAAAGGCACTGGCTTGAATATTCTGGTTACTTAACAAAATGCTTAAGTAGTAAGAAGCTCGCCTTCAACGGTTCAAGCTACTGAGGACGCTTTAAGCAATTTGGAAACCGATTTCACTAATGAAGAGGAAAACTAACTACTATTACCTATATAACACTATTCAGAGGAAGACCAAACTAAGTGGCACATGACCAGCTACGGTTAGCACCGAAACTTGGAGAATGCATCGACCAGGGTACCGTGTCGGCGAAAGATGAGTCTATAACATTGGAAGGTGAACTCAAGTTAAGTTACATTTACACTATTTGCATTTTGTACCCGTGTTCTGTAATGACTTATTTAAGTTTGTTGAGGACATGGTCCTCCAAACATTTTATTTGATATGGTTTGTTGAGGACAGGGGCCTCCAAACCATGAGACTGATATAATTTGTTGAGGGCAGAGGCCTCCAAATTTTTGATGCCGTTACTAAGAGTTCGTTGAGGACGGAGGGCCTCCTTGCTCTTAGTAATGTGTTTGAGTTGTAGCCATTTCATATTATTATTGAGATTTCGTTGAGGCCGGAGGCCTCCTTTCTCTTGATAATATGTTTGGTTGATGTAAATAACACCAGTTTGTTGAGGACAGGGGCCTCCAAACTGAGACTGATAAAATTTGTTGAGGGCAGGTGCCTCCGAATTTTTGATGCTGTTATTAAGAGTTCGTTGAGGACGGAGGGCCTCCTTGCTCTTAGTAATGTGTTTGAGTTGTAGCCATTTCATGTTATTATTGAGATTTCGTTGAGGCCGGAGGCCTCCTTTCTCTTAATAATATGTTTGGTTGATGTTAATAACACCAGTTTGTTGAGGACAGGGGCTTCCAAACTGAGACTGATAAAATTTGTTGAGGACAGGGGCCTCCGAATTTTTGATGCTGTTATTAAGAGTTCGTTGAGGACGGAGGGTCTCCTTGCTCTTAGTAATGTGTTTGAGTTATAGCCATTTCATGTTATTATTGAGATTTCGTTGAGGCCGGAGGCCTCCTTTCTCTTAATAATATGTTTGGTTGATGTTAATAACACCAGTTTGTTGAGGACAGGGGCCTCCAAACTGAGACTGATAAAATTTGTTGAGGACAGGGGCCTCCGAATTTTTGACGCTGTTATTAAGAGTTCGTTGAGGACAGGGGCCTCCTTGCTCTTAGTAATGTGTTTGAGTTGTAACCATTTCATGTTATTATTGAGATTTCGTTGAGGCCAGGGGCCTCCTTTCTCTTGATAATATGTTTGGTTGTGCGCAAAGATGACCCGTTCATTGTGATAGTTGTGTGATGTTTTGATACTGTGGTATCTTTTCTCTTATTGCAGAGTTATGAGGTCAGTGACGACCTTTTAGCAGAATGGCCGTGTCGGCGTGAGCAAATTATTACGACTTAAAACGAAACGGAACGCTCTGTGACATCATCGCACCACTCAGTGAATCAGGCGAGTTGTGGAAGGGGTCGGCCTTTATAATACGGAGCGCCGAGCGATGCGGGGCATTCCAATTCTAGCGAGCGACCCGTCCACAACTCTAATTGTGACACGGTTCACGCCTGAATCATATTATCATCAGTTTAAATTTAATTATTGTTTTAATTCATTATTTTGTTATCATTTTTAAAATCGTATTAAAATGTTTTGATTTAATATTGATTTTCTTTAAAAATAATGGCAAATGACCATTCTCAACACGACATGGTCACCGATAATCCAGTCCGGCCATACTCGCGCCGAAATATATATTTAAAAAGTAATTTCATACCCGGTTGGTATGAAATTACTTTCTAAACCTTATAAAATGATTTTTGGGATCACCCTAATAAAACTAAAAAATAGACAACTGTACGTGCGGCTTATTATATCCTCCCATTTCCATGCAGCTAGCTATTTTTTCTGCGTTTATTAAGAGTGATCCCAACAATAGTCCCTATAAGGTTTTGGCCTAGTTTTAAAATATTAGTTTTAAACGGTCCGTTGCCAAATGGCAAAAAATGGAATCCTTACGGATTCGTCCTGACTGTCCGTCCGTATGAAACAGCAATTTTACTCCGTTACAATTGGCTTGGCACTATATACAGTTGAAATTTGGAGAGTACCGACGCCTTCTACGAATCCAAAGAGTATAGTAAAGGCGGAAACATACTTACGTGTCGTGGCATGTCGTGACGCGCCAGAAGCATACGGTTTCATACATCGTTGTGACACGACACGCCATGCAAATATGTCCCTAACAGGCCCGAAGGCTCCTAAGAAGCCGATTCCTGCCGGCTTCCCTTTGGGAACAAGGCACTATACGTAGTGTCTAGTGTCTACTGTAGTCAAATAATAAATTATGTACACATCTGAGGTTATCACATCACAGTACAGACATTAAATACATCATAGGATTGAAAACATTACATAAATGCCAGCATTTTTCATGTCAACAAAGAAAGCAACATGTGGCGCCAGTAAGCCGACGCTCGGGTGTCAGAATTCAGAACTAAATTTGTATGAACGCGGACACGTGACTTCGCAGCTATCAGCAGCGTTTTGTAAGGACTAGGTAAGCCGAAGATTTTCGAGTTACGACAGGGAACTTTCAATGTTTTTATGTATAGGAAGCTAAATTAGAACCACTTCCCGATGCCCGATTGAGCTGAAATTTAGCGCACACCTTTGGTTCTAAGAACAATACATTTTTATGACAGACATAACTTAATCCTGCAGCCAGGATCGTCTCCTCACGAGGGAACTCCTCAACGTTTAATAGCACAGACACGAAAATTTGTCTACAAGTTCATATTTGATGGATAAACATGAATTCTATCATGATCTCATCCTGCAGCCAGGATTGTCTTCTCACGAGGGAACTCCTCAACGGTAAATAGCACGGACACGAAAATTTGAATACGAGTTCATATTTGATGGATACACATGAATTCTATCACGATCTCATCCTGCAGCCAGGATTGTCTTCTCACGAGGGAACTCCTCAACGGTAAATAGCACGGACACGAAAATTTGAATACGAGTTCATATTTGATGGATACACATCAATTCTATCATGATCTCATCCTGCAGCCAGGATTGTCTTCTCACGAAGGAACTCCTCAACGTTTAATAGCACAGACACGAAACTTTGCATACGAGTTCATATTTGATGGATACACATGAATTATATCATGATCTCATCCTGCAGCCAGAATTGTCTTCTCACGGGGGAACTCCTCAACGGTAAATAGCACAGACACGAAACTTTGCATACGTGTTCATATTTGATGGATAATGACGATTTGTATCATGAATTCATCCTACCGCCAGGGTCCTCTTCTCATGAGGGAACTCCTCAACGGTTAATAGCATAGACATAACATTGTATTTATACGCGTTCACTTTTATGAATAAACATATTTTCTATAGTTCCTGTGCATTTAATCGTTACAATAAATGTTATGAAAAAAAGATCAAGTTGGGTCCTTCGAAAATTTTTGTGTATACTGATCATGGGTGACATTTTCGTGGTTTTCGGGGTCGCTGACAATCAAAATGAAATTTAAAAAATGCGATGACGAATAAAAGGATTGTGTGGTTTTATGAAACCACGGTAAAAGTGAAACTTTTTTTCACACTATAGCACGGAGTAGACCGCGGAGTTGGGATAAAGTGAAAGGCGCTCGTCAGAGCGCCTTTTATTTTATCCCTACTCCGCGGCCAATCGTCACGCGACATGCAACACACAGACGAAAAAGTTTGAGACGATGTAATAAAAGTTTAACTTTAAAAACAAAATTAATGATCTCATTTTTTTCGTCGGCTTCCCCTTACAAAATTTTGACCCTGCGCCACTGGTCCCTAACCATATTGAATGTATGAAACCGATTTGCTTCTGGCGCGCCACGACATGTTAGTATGTTTCCGCCTTAATTAGTAATATTGTACGAACGGCTACACAAAATGTGATGTGAAATAAAAATAGGGATGGCCCTCCATACATGTAACCACAGATAATATAAAACTACGTAATGTAACAGGTTGGTAACAGGGTTGAATAAAAAATAACTACGAATAAAACTGTGTGGGCTCCGAAGTCTATCGATAGCTCTTAAAAAATGCTATCGAGGTTCCTTAAATACTTTTTTTCTAAAGTCAACGGTTGATAAGATATTTGCTAATAAACTCGTAAAAAAACTAACTAACTTTTCAAACTAAGAGGAGAAATATTCTGAAAAATAATGGATTTGTAGAATGTAAAGAAAACCTTTCAAAGACAATAGGAGATGATCACAACAATTTTTTCTTTTTTTCGGGATAGATTATTGAAAAGTATTGGAAACGTACTTTTTCTTTTTCACGTGGTCATAAAATTACGGAGATATATTGAGTTGAAATTGCGTATGACGTCACATGTGGGTAATTTTTATACCTACTTGTGACGTAGTGAGCTCCCACTCTCCAACTTTAATGTGTTTTAACTAAGTAATTTTTGTGTCGAGTGTTGTGACAAAATAGAATTTTGTTTTCTTTACACAGTCTTTTGGCTTGTTTAAGATTTCATGTTAAGTTTGTGATAAATGAGACTTTTTCGTGAAACTGTAACAGTAACTTTTTGTATTTCATTAAAATTTTAAGAAAAACAAATTTCGTTTTGCCGTTGAGTGTATAGTTATACAAGGTGTTGTTTTGCTTCCTCGTCAAATTCAAGGAAGTAACTATGCTAATGATTCTCGTCCCGAATCAATAATAAAATGGGTACGTAATTTTTATTTTTTATTTACGGAAATCGGTAAGTGTGAACCACCCGTGTTTTAAACGCGGGGAGCTACCATTTTGGAAATATAGAGCTTTTGTAAAAATAAGAAAAAAAAAAAAAAAACTCCTAACTCGGAAACGGTGCGTCGGAGGCCCATCTCAGAACCCGAATAGTTTCTATAGACAAGGGTAGTAAGGTTCTGCAAGAAAAACGGATGAAATCTGTTAATTTTTTTTACCGAAAATTAGTCTGTCTTTGCCCCTAACGATACTCAAGCTGAAAGATCGACCGACGACACTTCGAATATTTTTTCAATTTTTTCTTTTTTCTCAATATTTCTCGGATTTTTTTACACCATCTCTTAGTTTCTTACTAAAGCAACAGTTTCTTTCCTGAAAAGATTTTCATCTGAGCTACCATTTTAGAAATATAGATAGTTTTATAAAAATTAAATAAAATTCGGAGGCCCATAATTCAGAAACGGTGCGTCTTGGGTCCATACTTCTCAGAACTTAAATGGTTTTTATGGTTAAGGTGAACCCGAGGAAGCCATTATTTTTTTCAAATTTCTGTTTTTTTTTTTTGGAAAATTCACTAAGTCCAAAAAAAATGTTTTAACGATTTTTTTTTTTCTTTGCTGCTCATAGTGCCCCTAAGCGTATACTCCAAATCCGCCCCTAAGACGACCCACTGACCCGCCCTATAACCGCGCTTTCACATATACAAACAATCTCAAATGTTTATTCGATAATTTCTTATTCCATAAACCACGGGGGTTATTCTGATATACTGACAAACTTAAACAACCTAAAACATCAGAGTTTATTAATAATTAACAAGCCGTAATATAAATTGATTATTTAAGTCTGTTGTGACAACCTCCTGAATTTTGACGAGGATGCAAAACAACAACTTGTAAATTGTTTGATGCTACGGAACCTTGTGTGTGCGGGTAAGACTCGCACGTAGTCGATGGTTTATTTGATTTATGCATCGTTTTTAATATAGGAGTTAATTCAATCGTGGACATGCCCGCCGTGCCTGCATTTGTGAATCCCGGAGTGAAAAAAAGCGCGGGAAACCTCAAATTTGGCGGACGTGGTTTTTTCGACTGTTTTTTTTAATTAATTTAGTATTGGATTGGATTAAGTTTTTGTATATATTTTATCTTATTATTTAGTACTTACTATAGTTAGTTTTAGTGTTGTTTTTATATTTGGTAAGTGTTTTTATTTGTATTTATAGTTTTTAGCCATGGATCCTCCGGACGACCCCGGAGGAACACCATCTTCAGAAATAGGTCACTATTAGTGATGTTCAAAACCGCTGTAAACCAATCGCGCGCTGTAGACTACAAACTAAAAATAAATAGCGCGCTATTTTATACGCTATCATTATAACACGCTATCATATAACTCGGCAGCAATCTAAACGCGGAGACATCACCGTTTTATTCGGCAACGCGCTACATGGACGTAATAAACTAATAACGCGTGGTGAATGTTATCTCGCTACGCACTGCACTGTACACGAAAGAATATGGTATTAAATTAAATCTCATATATCGTAAAAGAGCAATGAACTTTCTTTCACACTTTCTAGGCTTAGGACTGTCTATAATAAAATTGATTAAATGTTATTATGAAAGTTTTGTGAGACAATTATTATTATTTATCATAGGCGTATTTATAAGTTCATTGATTCTGTAATTCAAAAATCAACTATTTACAAGTTATGAGTTTGTTAAAATCACAATTGCACTAAAAACACAGTCCCATGTCCTTCCGAATTATCACAGTTCTTAATACCTATAACACATAATATTTACAACAGTACGACGAACATACGTAATTATTAACGCACTTCAACTAAAATGAAAACAAGATCGCGATTCGCGAGAGTCGTGTTTACATCACAACATTCACAACATACATCGCGTATTAACAGTAAACGCGACGCAGGCCGGCCGACTAACGAGTTCACTCGACGCGCTCCGCGCTATGCGCTATCCGCTATCCGCTAATAATTGCTATCCTTTTCTGGCCCCGCTATCGCAGTCAGCGCGCGAGCGGCGCGACTCGCGAGTTATAATAAAATGTTATAATGATAGCGCGAAGCCTGAGCCAATGTAGCAAATGTTATGCGTTGAGTACAAATAGCGTGTTTTATTTTGGCGCTATACGTTATATTAACCACCACTGGTCACTATGTCACAATATCTAATAACGATACCAGTGTTGATACTGATGGTTCGTTAAGTTTAGTTAGTAATTCTAAGCGTAAAAGGGTCTCTGCTCGGCCAACAATTTGCAAACATTGCAATAAAAAAAGACGAAAAAGTGGCGGGAAACGCCATAATAATTGTGATTGTGGCGAGATGGAAAATGTGGTAATGGAGACTGAAACCAAGGATCTTCCACTTACTTCTACATTGGGGGCTGGAGTTGATGGGGTGAACGGGTCATCGCATCAACCAGTTACTACTGTTACTAGAGATACATACAATTCCTCGGACGCGGCTCCGTTTTTAGTCCATATTCAAAGAGAGCAAACTGCTTCTAATGAAAATACGTATCTAAATCCGATTTCTTTTGGGCGATTTTTAAAAAGGAATTCTTTTACTAACATCGTGAATGGTAGTCTTAAAAAAATAGGACGTAACAGACTTGTTATATCTTTTTCCAATTATCAAGATGCCAACTCCTTTATTAATAGTAAGTTTCTGGAAAAAGAAAAATATAAGGCTTTTATTCCATCATTTTCCGTTACTCGCATGGGTGTCGTCAGAGGCGTACCCATGGAGTGGACAGATGATGAAATTTTAGAGAACATCTCCGTTCCAATTGGTTGTGGGAAAATATTGAAATTGAGGCGTATAAGAAGGAAAATTTTTGTAGAGGATAAGCCTCAGTTTAAAAATACCGAAACCGTAATTTTAACTTTTGATGGGCAAATTCTTCCCAAGCGCGTGTATATGTGCTATACAGCACTTTCTGTGGACCTATATATTTATCCAACAATTCAGTGTTACAATTGTTGCAGATATGGCCACATGAAAAACCAATGTAGATCTAAACCTAGATGTTTCAAGTGTGGACAAGGTCACTCTGGGGATGGTTGCACCGTCCCCGAGGACAATTTATCTTGTTGTCTGTGCAAAGGCTTTCATGAGGCTACAAGTAAAAAATGTTTAGAGTATGACAGGCAGAAGAATATTAAGGAATCAATGGCCAAATCTTGCATCTCTTATGCTGAAGCTTCAAAGCTTTATCCTACTATTTCAAAAATATCATATGCTGATGCCTTACTATCCTCACCCTCAATTTCAAGCCATATAAATGCTTCTGTTCCTCAAGATTATTCTCCTTCCAAACAAAATAAAACTTCCTCATATAAAAAAACAGTTTTTATTAAACCTCGCTCCCCACCTCACTTTTCTAAAGGTTATGATCAGCAATTCCATCGGGACCTTGTCAAGGGCATGCCTCAACCAAAAGATGGCTGTGCTCTCATCCCTAGAGATGACCTGTCGACTGTATCTGTAAATGAATTAATCATTGCCTTAATAAAATCACTAACTCAAAGTCAACATCTTTCACCGACCATCGCTGCCACTGTATTGAACGCAGTTAATGAATCAAATATTAATAATGGACAACAAAGCCAAGGTATTCCAATGGAATTGCCGAAGCGCAATTAGTAAAAAATCTGATATAATATATCTTGTAAATAAATATAAACCTTTTGTTTTTGCTCTTCAAGAGACATGGCTTAAACCAGGGTCTTTGTTTAAGATCCCTGGTTATGCTTGTCTTAGAGAAGACCGCTCTGATGGGTATGGCGGCGTCGCTTTACTCATTAAACATCATCATTCATTTTCACTTTTCACAATCCCACCTCATAATACTGATTTTTCTGTTATTGCAGCTGTTGTAGATAACATTTGTTTTGTTTCTGTATATATTCCCCGTCCATCTGCTGTAATTTTTAATGAAATTGTAAATATTTTTTCTATTCTTCCTAAGCCATTTATAGTTTTAGGAGATTTTAATTCCCAGCATGCAGTCTGGGGTAGTTCGTCAACGAATAACTATGGTAGCACTTTATTAGATATTGTAGATAACCTCAATCTTTGTATATTAAACACTGGGTCCCCAACTAGACGCACTTCTCCAAATGAAGGAGCTAGTGCTCCTGACCTGTCATTATGCACGGATAAATTAGCTTCGCGTTTGAGTTGGGAAGTTATGCTTTCCTCTTATGGTAGCGATCATTTCCCTATAGTCTTATCATTTCCTTTCTGTCAAAAACCTTACTCCAATCGCCCTCCGCGGTTGAAGTACAAACTGGCGGACGTTAACTGGCATACTTTTAGGGAACACTTAGATGAAATAGTTTCTGTTCTTCCTGAAATTAAGTATGGTAATGAACAGTCTTGTACCGAAGCTTTATCCAAAGCCATGATACAAACAGCCGATAAACTTTTTCCAATTAAATCGCTACAAAATAAAATTCCTTCTCCACCATGGTGGGACAAAGATTGCACAGATGCAATATTAAAAAGGAAGCAGTGTGAACTAGATTACCTTGAAAATTCTACCGAAGAAAATTTCAACATATTGAGCGTAGTTATTTCAGAAACTAAAAAACTATTAAAAAAAAAAGAAATTTGAAGGTTGGAGGTCATTTTGCTTCTCTATTTCTCCAGATGTTCAACCATCTGTTGTTTGGTGCAATATCAGAAGGTTCAGATCAGCATTCACTGAACGATCGAGCGCATTTCTTCCATCTCAGTTAGTAAATAAATTTTTAAATAAATTGGCTCCTGCCTATGTCCCAGAAAATTTTACTACCTATTCCATTCCCCGTTCAATGGTAGATTCTCTTTGTGAATTAAATAATCCATTTACCGTCGAAGAGCTTAAAGGTGTTGTATGTCATATGAAGGACTCTGCACCAGGTTCGGATGGAATTCCTTATTCTTTTTTGTCAAACATGAGTGATCTATCTCTTTTGTACCTCTTGGAACTAATAAATAAAATTATGTTAACTGGAAATATTCCCAATGCCTGGAAATCCCAAGACATTTTACCGATACTCAAACCTAACAAAAATCCATCTTGCAGCACGTCCTACCGACCCATAGCTATGTCTTCAGTAATGTTAAAAATCACAGAACATCTAGTTAAAAATAGGTTAGAATGGCATTTAGAAAACAAAAAACTACTTAGCGACAGTCAATTTGGTTTTAGGCGAGGTAAAAGTACTTTAGATAGTTTGAGTATCTTTGTTACTGATATAAGGTTAGCATTTTCTTCGAATAATTCCGTAGTTTCTGCTTTTCTAGATATAACTTCGGCTTATGATAATGTGGAAATATCTACATTAAAATATAAACTCCAGCAGCTAGATGTTCCTATTTTACTCATAAACTTCATTTTAAATATTTTATCTGAGAGGTGTATAAATCTTACACTCGAGGATTCTACATGTGAATCTAGACTCGTGTGGAAAGGCCTCCCTCAAGGATCACCTCTTAGTCCTTTATTATATGACATCTACACTTATGATCTTGAATCTTCTTTAAACAATCAAGTAAAAGTGCTTCAATACGCCGATGATCTTCTTTTATATTGCCCCCATAGCTCTATTGCAACGGCTTGCATTACAATGACATCGGCCCTTAGCCTTTTAAAACAATGGATGGATAGCAATGGTCTTGAGCTATCTACCTCCAAAAGTACAGTTGTGCTTTTTTCTAGAATGCGCTTTCCTCCTCCTGTTACTGTATATTATGATGATGCTCCCATTCCTGTAAAATCTTCGGTAAAATTTTTAGGTGTGATTTTGGATAGTAAACTATCTGGGATTCCACACTGTGAGTATATAGCGGCAAGGTGTGAACAGAGATTGAATATATTAAGATGTTTATCAGGGGTTTGGTGGGGTGCCCATCCCTCTTCATTAAAATTAATCTATAATGCAATAGTTAGAAGTGTGCTTGATTATGGAACATTTTTATTAGAACCTTGTAATTTGGCCGCATTAAAGAAACTGGATAGTATCCAGTCCAAAGCATTACGAATAGTGACGGGAGCTATGAAATCAAGCCCAATAAATGACTTACAGGTTGAAACTGTAGATCCTCCTCTTTCTCTTCGACGTCAGTATCTTTCTGACAAATTTCTATTCCGTTCATTACAATTTTCCAACCACCCTTTACGTGCAAAACTTCAGTCTCTTTTAGATGAAACCGATTCTTCTAATTATTGGTCTCACAAATCTCTGCCCTGTCTTGTTGTAAGCTATAAAAAGTTTATAGCTTTGCAAGCCCCAATTTACCAGTCACTTACATATCCACTCTTTAATCATTCTTATGAATCATTGGTGCTCACTCCGGATGTTATCTTTAATTTAGGTATTAATAAACACGATGATTTTGTAAAAGAGTTGTTTAACTTTTCCAAAGACTTGCACTGGGAGAATTGGCATCATATTTATACAGACGCCTCCAAACACTCTTCTTTAGGAAATGTTGGAGTTGGAGTCTTTCACTCACAATACAATATAGTGCAAAAAATTAAACTTCCTCCTGAGTCATCAGTATTTACTGGCGAATGTTATGGTCTGTTCAAAGCCTTAGAATATATTTACATAATGAAATTGGGAAAAACAATAATATTTACCGACGCTTTAAGCGCATTGCAAGCCATTAAAAGAAATCCTTTTAAATGTAAGCCAATATTTCCTATAGTTCTGTTCATTAGAAGCCTTTTGTACAAATGCGTAAAATTGGGTCTTCAAATTTCTTTCGCTTGGATACCTGGCCATAGTAATATCACGGGAAATGTTAAAGCCGATCACCTGGCTAATGAGGCTGTAGACTGCGGTGATTTGTGTCCCTATATCAACTTTAGCCACGACTTGGCGAATCTGCCTACCATCTTTCTTTGGGAAGCTTGGAGCAAGTTGTGGGCGGATAGCAGCGTTACCAAAGGAAATTATTATTCACGTATTCAGACATATATTCCCAAAAAACCATGGTATTCGAAATTTAACTTCGGTAAGGCTGCTACCAGTTGCCTTATTCGCATGAGATTGGGTCATAACTGTTCCCGAGTCCACCTTGCACGATTGCAGATCGTTTCTAGCGACCTGTGCGAATGTGGTGAGGTGGGTGATTTAAACCACATTTTCTTTTCCTGTCCTCTTCTTAATCATGATCCTTTAATTACATGTCTACTTTGCTATAAAATTCCTTTTCCTACGTCTGTCTCTGTTTTACTTGCAACTAATGATTTTAAAATATACATGTATTTATCTTCATTTATCACTCTTAATAATATACGTATATAATAGTTATTTTATTTTTATCGTTCCTAATAATCCTGTCCAATATCCATCCAAATTCCGTATCCTAAATTAAATTATATTTTCTACCAAGTTTCCCCGTTTTTGTATGTGGCATTGCGCAAATAGCGACTTGCCAATTAAAAAAAAAAAAAAAAAAAAAAAACCCGGAGTGCACCCGTTTTTGGTAGTAAATAAGTTACAAAATTAAGACATTTACAAAATTTTACGTAGAAGCTAACTGTTCTATCATCGTAATTGCCTAGCCGTTTCAATCGTTAGCTAGGTATGGTATAGGATAGGTCCTACCTACCTACTAAAAGAAATTATATAGAGACCGTGCATTGAAGATGTGGTTTTCAACAGCACTGTATAACTCATTAGAGGTGCACTCTTCTCTGCCCCTCCCATTTCCCCTTCATTCCCCGCGACTATTGATTGATACCGGTATGTAGTCCGAAGGGCGAATCTCTCACTCCTCTAAATCTATAATCGGGTTGTGCGTTGTTTCATCGCTAATTGTTTAATCGAATTTTGTTTCACATAAATTGTTTCTCATATTATCATTTCATAGAATAATCAATACGCAGAATACTTACTTTGAAGAAATTTAAATCATCGATTTTTGTTTCAAATAAAGTTTAATGTTAGAATATTCATATCATAGAATAACAAATCAAATATTATTTATCCACATATTGTTTGTTTCACATAAAACTTATTACGAAGAATAACATTTTAATCGACAGACAGTTCCTAAAATTCAAACCTTTGAAAAATGCATACCCTCCTACAAAATTACAACACCGGGTTCACAAAAATAATGCGGGTAAAGCTGCGTGCCGCGCGCGCGCGCCGCGCCCGCCTGGCTGGCGTGCGACGCAGGAAAACAATCTTGTTATTCTCACTAATGGTGTCCATGCCTGTTGCATGCAGCATGCAACTTGCAGCATGCATGCAACTTGCAGCATGCATGCAAGCATGTAACATGCAATAGGCAAGGTTTCTGTCACGGCTCCGGCGCTGCGGGGCTCCGGCGGCCCCACGCAAGTTTATCGTCGCAGATGCGCAGATGGTATTAACGCTCACCACCGCAGCTTCGGCTTGCGACCAGCCTCAGCCGCGGCGGCGATCTTTAGAAACCACCTGCTCCTCAACTCGCGGGCCGCCTCATCCCTCCGCGCCTACGCGGGCTTAAATTACACCAAAGAGTATAGTAATATAAATTACACTCTAGGGGTAGGGCAAACAAGACTACGTGGAGTCTGTTTTGCAGCCATTCGTTTCTGTCACTAACTTTTGTAGTACAACATATTGACTTTTATAGACAATTTTTTAATTTAAGGTTAATAATTTCGTTGAAATCAAATACCATGGAAACATACATCGAACAAACAATATTCGTTGAAAAATAATTCTGCTGTTTGATAAGTTGGTCAAATAAAAAAATGTGATTGGAAAATTCTTTGAATTGTCTTTCTGTAAAATATTTTTCATTCAAGTAAATAGTAGTCGAAACAAAAATATTCGAAATAAAAATACGGGGACTAAATATTATGTGAAACATTTTCTGGGAAACGTCAAATTTCTGTATGCGAAACAAGGTGACACACTATAATCGTGATGTAGATAGTTAATAATAGTTATTTTTTTTTTTTATATTTTTTGTTCATGACCATAGATGCGAGTCTTTCAGTCGGATACATAGATGGTAATAATAGTTATGTCCTTAAAGTGTTTCTACCATCCTTCGAGTTTTTATACCTACTTTTATGCTTGAATCGATTGTATTCTATAGCGGGCTGGTTTCCGCAACTCCACGTGTATCGTACGGAAAAAGTTGCTTGGCTTGAATGGATACGATTCATGAAAAAGAGCCAATTGTACTCGTGTCGTGTCTTCGATGTAGGAACATTTTTAGTGATGTGTCATTATTATTACCTTCTTTGTTAGATTACCAATAGAATGCAATAACTAAGAGATTCCACCTTTCCATTACGATTTGTACCATCTAAAACTAGTTTTTCTAGGCGGAAACACTAATAATACGTTTCATTTCACAACGCTACTTGGCACTCTACAGTATTTGTTTTTTTTTTGTCTCCTTGAAGCTACAACTAAACCAATAAGTTAGTGCTTGTTCCCATTATTTGTTATATATATATATTTTCATATATTGATCATAAACTGGTACTTTCTAGCGCGTTCTTACTTGGTATGTGTTTAGCGGACATTGTAAAACGGAACGTATTATCAAAACTATGATGAATTGATGATCAAAACGTAAGATCGACAAACCAGGCTGTGTGGTGCAAAATTGCAAAAAGAGTATTTTCAATTAAAATAAATCAATTCTATTTATATTTTGATGTACAAGCTCTACAGCGTTTATAGTTAAACTAGGTTTTAAGTAAAACACTCGCAGAATAGGCGAAATCGTACTAAAAACGAAATTATTTTTGCTATCTATTTTATTTTGAGTGCATGACGGGTCACGTAAGTAACACAATTTATTGCATACTTGCAAAACGGTCAGATTTCGTTTATAGTCCGTAACTTACCTGTTTGGCATTTGACAAGCTCGCAGCGCTTAGCCCTTGAAAGTGTTAAACTAATATTGGAGTTGACCTTTTTGCAAGTAAGAATTCTCAAGTTGTCTTTGCAGAAAACACAGGAATACATTGGCAGCGCTGCCCGAGGTGGTACTCTGCGGGTGTTTAAAGCGGTTTTGCTGCATACTAGACTCTGTAAAATGTGTCAGAGCCCCTAGTCTGTCGCAACTCTGCCACATCTTCGCGGCCGTAGCGCTCGCCTTACACGCGGTCACAGAATTAACGAAAGTTTACATCGAGTGATGGTTGGAATCCAACTGTTGTTGCACATTGGATTTTCAGTGCCATCGCTAGTTGTGGACGATCTTACAACAACTTTTGGGCTTAGTTTATGTGAATAACCTCAAAGGTAAAAGCCTTCAGGTGTTTGTTGGCGCTTTTATTGTTGAAATACTGTTAAGAATGTAATTGTATGGTACTTTGACATAATAATGTATGTAATTACTTTTTAAGTCTTGCTTGCACTGTGCTATTCAATGAACTCATAATAAAGCTGTGTCCTCATTTTCAGTAGTAGAGTAAATATTAAATCAATACTTGCTTTGTGACATGAAAGCCAGTAAATTTACATAAGCATGTCTTGTTTGGGTAACAATGTCTGCCGTCACAGTCTTCCACAGTATTTGCAGCAATAACTGGTCAATTGTTAGTTGATTATTCTCTCTTATTTAGTAATTTATAGCTAGTATGATATTGGTGTAACAATTTTATGTACTAACATTTTTCTGTAGTGTATGATGAATCAAGCCAGAGAGTCACAGAGATTGCATTTCATTGTAGTGTTACAGACAGCATAATGAGAAATTTTATTGATATCTGAATACCTGTGCTCATCTAAACCAACATTATAAAGAGGAAAGATTTGATTGTTTGTTTGTTGCGATTTAACTTGAAACAACTTGACTGATTTTAAAAATTCTTTCACTATTAGAAAGCTACATCTTTACTGAGTAACACAGGCTATGTTATATCACAATTATCGCGGACGAAGTGCTAGTGTTAAAATAAATCTTCTATAGATAATTCAATATTTAAATCTGAAGCATCCTGGCTCGACTCATCAATACCTTAAAAGAATTTAAAATTAACAAATATTTTTATACAGAAAAACATGAATGAAGAGGCCCAATTGGAGATGCCAGCTACTAAAAAGCAAAGGCTCAACAATGGTGAAGCATCATGTTGTTCCACCACAGACTGTGACAATGACGAACCTTCGTGTAGCATTACCACGGTCATAGACAATAATGTTGACAATGGAGGTGACAAGTTTGGTAGTGAAGAAAGTTATGGTAACTACGTGAATCCTGATGAAGTTGAGAGGCTGAAGGAATTCAAGGTGCTTGATGAAGTGAAGTCCAACGATGAAGACAGCAACGAAGAAGAATCGGACAGCTCTGATGGTAGATGTTGTTGACTTTGAGTTTATTACTTCTTGCATGGTATGACTTACTTGTTGGGTTCAGTCAATCGGTCTTGTAACTATGTATGTAATGTATTCATGCAGTTAAAGAATGGGATTTGGTTCAGTCATTTATTAATCTGAAGAGGGTAAGAGACAAAGGGAGATTTGAAGGAAAACTCTTACAACAAATTTTAAATTAAATTACTTTCGTGAAATCATTTTTAGCAGTTAGCTCCTGATGCCCACACGAATAAGGGCTCATTTACGGAGACGCGGCGCGGCACGCAGTAAATTAAGAAATACTGTGATGTAAATTATTGTAAAGGAGCGTTTACGCGGAGAAGCGATCATACGCGCGTTTGCTTGAAATGTAGCGTTACTTGCGGCGGAGACCGCAGATGACATTACTGCGAAACACGCGGCATTTACAGCGGCGGTGCTTTGCTATGCGCCGCTGTAAATGCCGTGTAGGGCGCAGGCGCTCCTAGCCTTTCTGTAGGAATAAATCGAGCACACTTACAGGAGTCGAGGCGCTACTTCTACGACATTTTATCATTTCGTTTAGTGCGTAGCTACGACTCCACCCCACTGACCAACTGGACGGCACAGCTAGTTGTGCAGTCGGCTACGCTATTTCAAGATCCTTTCCGACGGCACAACCAGTTGTGTAAGAAGTTGTAGCTACGTATAGAGTGAAGGAAGAGATGGAAGCATAGCCGCTCGCGCCTCGACTCAGAGACCACGACGCGACGCCGCCTCGCCATACCAGTGGGTATCGCGCCATACGGTTTCAGGAATTCCTATTTATGGTTAAGTATTATTTAACCAAAATATAGTTATTTTTTTATTGCGAAACTGCGATATTCCATTCTTTACCTGTTGAAGTACATCATTTAATAATCAATGTTTCTTTTTAAAAACTTACATGCAATCCTATGCTTGACTATCAGGGAGTATTCTACTTTCTTATTTATTTTTATATGTATTAAATTGTTTTAATGTGAAAATATAATAAATAACATATGATAGGTTATGGTAGTATAACTCATAGATGTATCCAAAGGTGTCCCTGAAGAGGAAATCGAGAAAATGCTGGATGAGGATCTTCCGGATGATTTCAAAGGAGCCCCTAAGCAGAAGGAGAAGGCTTACATCACGAGACAGAAGATCGTTCTAGAAGGTATGCATGTTCCTTACTTCAGGGAGAACTGGAAAGTGATATCCGCCTTTTTCCAAAATACAGGCATGGAGCTACATTTCATCTACCAAAAAGCGTAGTTCATTATTTCTTTGATATCGGAAATATTGTGTTGCATAAGCACTTTTACCTTTAGTGTTCCAACTTTATCGTATTCCTTCTATAAAGACTATGTTTAATTAAGGAAATCGATCTAGCTACGATGAAATGAAGGCCCTGCCTATATACGAATGAAAGAAAATGAGTAGTTTAATAAATAAAAAAAAAACAAAATAGCAACACTGGGTTAGTACCTAGTGTTGCCATCTCACATTATGATAGTCCACTTGCTGATAATTTTTAACTGCAGCCCACAAGTGCTTTTACTCAAATACGAATGTTACATTGGGGATCTTGTGGTTAGAAAATAACAGCCGCACGGGTCGTTCTTCAAGGTCGGTCTGTGGATGGGTGACCATCTCGAGTTTCCGAACGGAACGCAAGTTAAGCCGTTGGTCCCGGCTGTCATTTGTAAATATTTGACAGTCGGGCCAGGTAGTCATAAGTATGACAAGCAGTCTTAGTCTTACCAAGGGGTATCTTATTACCCAGTATTAACTGGGCTGTAGAGGTCAGATAGGCAGTCGCTCCATGTAAAACACTGGTTTTCAGCTACATCCGGTAAGACTGGAAGCCGACCCCAAAAAAAGTTGGGAAAAGGCTAGACAGATGACAAATGTCACATTGCTACCAAGCATATAATATACGTGCGTACCTCTTCTGTACAAAACCCTCCCGCTCTACAGAGAAAGGTGTCAACTTTTTCGAGGTGCTGCCTCTGGATTGGATCATGGTGCGCCACATCAGCGGTATGCCCATCTACATGCAACGCGCTACCCGAGTCTGCACACTCTCTAAGCCTTACTTCCTCGGCAAGGGAAATACGAGGGTAAGTTTGTTTAGTAGGACCGAAAGATCTGAGGTGTTCAAGATAAATGGGATCAAAACTCAAAAAACGAGAAATTATATTTTTATTTTTTTGTTCGAAAGACCAAAAATTTGCCATTTAGTCTCAAAACATTCAAGTTGCAAAATAACTTACGGTCGCAAAACGCTCAAAAGTCAAAAGAGCCAAGTCTCAAAACGTTCGTTGCAAAATACCTACATCAGTATTTGATCTGACTGACACTCCTATTTCTTTGCAGCGTCACGAAATACCAATAAGCGCCATACCATGCTTCGCTTACCGCCGGGCGATTGAAGAAGAGGACAAACAAAAGGAGATCGACAAACGTATTGCTGAACAGATCCGTACCGGTAACTGGGGCAACTCTGGGACCATCACCTCTGTCAATAACCAACAGCAATCAATCCCTGTCATCCCTGAAGTGAAATGCGAGCCAAACAGCGAGTCGAACAGCCAGGATAGCAGCGATGTTGTCAGTGATCAATTAGACTCCAACTTTGAAGACACACAGATCAAACTTGAAGCGCAAGGAACAATGTGTCCGTTCCTTAACGGTAAAGTTGGGGGAAACGCTCAAGAAACGGTAGTGAATGGAGAAAATAAAAGAGAAGAAAAAAATAGAAAGAAGGTTGAAGAACCAGCCGTTTTGAAGATTGAAGAAGATAGGCCAGCAGAAATGGTAACTGTTGATGACGAAGTAGCTAGTACAAGCGGGGCCGCGGCAGAAGAGACACAGTCTCACGGGGACGAGGAGACGCAACTGAACCAGCAGCCCGTGGTTCTACCGGGGGGGCTTGTGATGCCGCCGCCGCGTGTCGAGACCATCAACACCAGCTGGAAGACGCAGCACCTCAGCGCTGAGCAGATCAACGACTACTGCAAGCGTCTGTTCAAGTTTAAGACTGTTAATATCATGCATTTCAAGTTAGTATGACTGGTGTGGTACTTAGCCGATTTGCGTTGCGATTTTTCCACTGAAGTGTACTGTCGAAAAAAGACATTGGTATGTACCAATGTTGGCAAAGGCAGCTTGTAAATACATCTAAAATACGTTGTGAGTAGGTAGTTACCAACTTTTGTTACAAAAAAGAGATGAATGTATACATTTCTTTATTAAGAATTTCATAATGCGCACAGCAAAGGAGTGGAACTCTCTACCTGTGTCTTGTTTTCCGAACGCTTACAACCCTAATCTCTTCAAAGTTATAGTGAACAGGCTTCTTCTGGGTAAGCTCGTACCATCGTCGACTTTGTCTGTGTCATCTCTGACCTAGACTAGAGTCAAGAGAAAACCCACCGCAAATAAAAAAAAATATACATATTCGGAAGGAAACGATAGTTTTGTTCAAATTCGTTTTTTTTTTCCGTTAAAAAGACATTTTTGGGTGCTTTCAGCACAGGCTAACAGTTTTTTGATGTCTTTGAATGATTCAAGCTACTTTTTATAACCGAAACTAAGATTTAAATAAATTACTAGAAACTCTTTTTCGCCCCTTGAGATTCAATACTAGACGAACTCCCTTAGTGAAGGCTGAAGTGGCAGGAACAGATATATAAGATTTTTTTAAACATTTTCTGAGATATCAGATGATTTTTTAAGTAAATGTTGCCATTTGTCTACAGATTTTTCACAATATTGTAGATAACGACATTTTTGTCACCTGTCTCATCTAACCGATCGTGTGTACCTACGATCTGTTTGCATTTAAAGATTGGAAAATAAAGTATTTTCACATACTTTATTTTTGTTTAAAAGTATAAAATATACAGGATGTTTGGTGCATCGTTTGCCAAATCAAATAGGCCGAAAGGAGAGGTCATTTGCTATCTCTTCACGCCCTATAACTCATTCCTTGCCTCACCGGTTTTTTTATACCAACTTTTTTATTTAAATTTAGAAAAATTCCAAAATTCGACATTTTAGGTCAAATAACAAAATAAAAAAATTGTTTAGACTTAAAATTTCGATTTAATTTTGATGTGTACACTTGTATGATTCTACCAAATTCAAAATTACTTGCTAGTAACAATAACTTTCTTTTTTAATAGCTCGTAATTTTTTTGTAAAAGAAAAATAAACTTAAAACTCAACTTTAAATGGCTATAAAAAAAAAAACTAAAAGCGACCGGGATCTTCGAATACCATTAAAAAGTTCTCTAGTCTGTCCCCTTTCCAACGGTATGCGACATGCCCAAAAAAACGTTTAATGCCTTTTCATTTTTAACTAAATGTGTAATCGAGACACTAGGCTGATATTCGACTTTACAGTAAGAACAGTAGTTTTAGCATAAATAACATACCTCAAGTTAGTAGACAGATACTGTTATGTCACTAGTGCGTAGTGTCCTATCTCTTTCTTAAACAGGAACCAACGTTTTAAGAATTTCACTGTTGCGAATGCACGCGCGGCATCTTCTCTCACTGTAGTTGTGCGTAAACGTATTTCTGCTTTGATAGTCACGAAAGCCGCATCAAGGCGTTGGACTAAATCATCCCTAGTTTTTAGACGTAAATATCTAACAGAGTTAAGTCTTGGGAAAGTGGAGGTCATGAAATAGCCATCCCAAAACATCGAAACAACGACTTGAATTGTAGAAGTCAATGTGTTGAATGTTCTTGGTAGGCGCTGGGCCGACCGGCGCAAGTACACCAAGGCGCGCAAGACTCTCCAGTACCCCACGCTACCCGAGGGCACCAAGCTCATCACCATCCCTGCCCAGCCTTCTGCTCCGGGCGACGAGAGTGCTGGTAAGTTCTCCGTTACTTACGTATG
This sequence comes from Cerastis leucographa, assembly GCA_963082945.1. NCBI lineage: Eukaryota > Metazoa > Arthropoda > Insecta > Lepidoptera > Noctuidae > Cerastis > Cerastis leucographa. The sequence goes on from OY720365.1 coordinate 1,516,836, forward strand.
TACTACCTTTGTGGTTGCATCAGTTTTGTCATTCCAAATAGGGGATGATCACATTTTTGTTTTCTTTGTCCGTCGGGTAGATTATTGAAAAGTATTGGACACGTATTTTTTATTTTTTCACGTGGTCATAAAATAACGGAGATATATTGAGTTGAAATGGCGCATGACGTCACATGTAGGTAATTTTTATACCTACTTGTGACGTAGTGGCTCTGACCACTCTCCTACTTTAATGAGTTTTAAAAAAGTAATTTTTTAATATTTTGATAAAACAAGAAATACGTGTCTAATATTTTGTATTACCTATCTGACGGACAAAATAGAATGTCGTTTTCTTTACCCAGTCTTCACCCCTATTCAGCCATAATTTATACAGGTTTTGATGGAAAATTATGTGCATCGAGAATCATAGATGCTATAATCGAACTTTCGTATTTCCGAACAGCTGAAAGGCTATTTTGTAAAATCATAATTACGAAATTATAGATTAGCTACTCTATGCAATTTCAAATAAACTTGGAGAGACAGGGTGTTACTTTGTGACGCGACGTACGTGCTACGTGCTAACACGAGCATTACCGAAGCATAACTTTCCTAGTGTAACTGTACATACGGTTTCACATCAAGACCTAGCTTTGTACTTCCAGTACGATGAGAGATCAGCTTAATTTGGTTTTGCATAGCTTGTTGGTCGTAGTATTAGGCTAAAGCCTCATTTACACGATGCAAGAACTTGCATGCGAGTTTCACTACATTGCTGTTTTTGTTTTATTAACTGAATTCATTGCCCGTCAATAGTCTGCAATGTAATGAAACTTGCATGCAAGTTCTTGCATCGTGTAAACGAGGCTTAACTTATAAAACGATTGCAGCGGGTAAGACGAACAAGCGCGACTGGGTGATGAACATGAATGGTCGCAGCTACCTGTCCGTGTTCCACGAGTACGTGCGCCGTGCGCTACAGAAACAGCCTGTGTACGAGTTCAGGCAGCTTGGTGAGTACATTACTGATATACGACTTAAGTTTTTAAACTGCCATGGTCACTAAAACTACCAATAAAACTAGAAACGGGATATTTACCAAGTTTACTAGGTATTTCTTTCGAGTTCCCGATATTTCGGCGCTGTTGCAAACGTCATGAGCACTTAAAAACTGAAGTTATTGCAAGTGGGTGTGCCAAAGTGCCGTAAAAAAGCTGCGTGCCGTTCGTAAGCTGACACAGTGAGTTTCGTCGGGAACAGAATCGAGTTGTGATTAACAGTGCTAGTGATACGGAGCTCAAAAACGAACAAGAAAGAGGGGAGACCGAATTGTCTGCTCATAAACAATAACTTCAGTTTATCTGTGATCAGGCTTTTCGGCTTCTGACTAATGGACCGTTCAGACAGTCCCCAACGGTTTAAAGTGCTTTTGATGGCACGGAGAGATCCCAGTATGTAATTAATGGTCACCCATCCACGGAGCTACCTCGGTAAATGAAGCTTAACCGGAGATAGACCCCCTATATTACTCACCAGTTCCTTATTAAAACGTCTCGTGACGGCACACAGAGAACGCGTCGACACCGTACCAAGCCACCGTGTTCATCGGCGGCATGCAGTACGGCGTGGGCCACGGGTCCAGCAAGCGGCAGGCCAAGTCGGCCGCCGCCAGGAACTCCATCCACATCCTCATCCCCGAGATGAAGGACGAGCTGGACGCGCACGCGCCGCACCTCGCGCCCGGCGACCCGGCCGAGCCGGACTTCAACGTGAGTACGCTACTGCACCACTCTTGTTGTACGGCGACCAATCAACCTATACTAAACCAGTTTATGCGGACCCCTCATTGGATTGGAAACATATTCATAGCGAGGCTAAGTAATACTGGAAATGATAGCTTGATCTGTCGCCGTTTGTACCATCGTTGGTATACACCAAGATATAATATCGTTATGGATGTCGTAGAAACAAAATAGTCGTAGTTTCTCTAGCTATTTTACTTTGAGTGTGTTCTAGTAGGTCAAAATGTGATGGCGATATTTATCGAAGCAAGATGGTGACAGGGTTTACTTCGTAAGAGCGCTCCCTCACCTCGAGCAGTCGCCGGTAATGTAACTGTTCAGATTCACTTGTTCCTGTACGAAATCGAATATTGGATAGTAACAGTTTATATTCGAGCATTGTATCAGTGGGAGGAGAACCGAGCATAACAGTGTACATCTGTAACAATCACTGGTTTCTGTAAAAAAATCGAATCTTAGACTGTTACATTACATGCGAATGCTTAGGTGAAGGAGCGCCTTTCGATTGATGAAACATTTTGTAGAGCATCATGCCTGCTCTTGCCATACTAAAGTGGGACAGCTGTGCAGGGAATCCTAGGTTAGAATCCCAGGTCAGGTAAGATTTTATTGGCTAATAGGCGAATTATTGAAGCAAGGCAAATGATGTTAACATAATATTAAAATTTTAGTTCCTCAATGCTTGGAAAAAAGTAAGTATGATATTGTTACGAGCTGGGTATAGGACAAATTAACACACTACCAAATAAACACTAAAAATCTTTAATTAACTTAAAACAGTTAAAACACTTCACAAACACTTAAACTTAATCACAATTACAGAATTTATCACTAATCACTTAGATATCGCACTAGTCGTTCACTTCGATCGCTTCGTTTCGTAGCCAAAATCAGACTAACTCACTTCCGCTAACCCGTCGCCTATTTATACGGCCGACCCATGTTCGAGAAACTTCCACAACTTCCGTGAATGTCTAGGTGGTTCCTTAGGGGGAACCCATCCTTCGAGAAAGTTCTACAACCTTCCCGAACCTTCTAGATGGCTCTATAGTGGAACCAATCCTTCTAGAAGGTTCCAGAAAGGTCCAGAACTTTCTCGAACTTTCTAGACACTTCCATCGTGGAACATTCTAGACTCGACCGTAGTCCTAGAATGTTCTCGTAAAGCAGTCGGCGTAACACTGCCCCCTCCTTAGACATGCTCGTCCCGAGCATCGTTAGTCCCGTAGTATCGCGCTAATCGGTCTACATGTACGATCTTAGGCGCACCTCGTGGACCCTTCTGTATCCGATAGGTGACATCGTTGATCCTGGTCACGACTCTGTATGGTCCATCCCATTTTGGTTGCAATTTCGGAGACTTCCCCTTGCTACGCACTGGGTTATGCAGCCACACCAGTGAATTCTCGTCGAACCCTCTACTGTTTGCCTTCCGGTCATAACGGGTCTTCATCCTCTCAGACATTTGTTGGCCGGATTGTCTGATATGCTCATACACGTCATTCAACTTGTTACGCAAGTCACTTGCATAATCGGTTACATTGCGTGGAGCATCAGGAGCAGTTCCAGTGATTAGATCTGCTGGCAACCGTAATTCCCTTCCAAAGTTCGCGAAGGCTGGTGTCACAGTCGTACTTTCGTGGACTGCACTACGGTAGGACAAAAGAAACGGCTGTATGTGCTTGTCCCAATCCCTTTGCCTGCTTTCCACGACTTTTGCCAAATATCTTTCCAACGTTTGGTTGAAACGTTCCACCATTCCATCAGATTGTGGGTGGTAAGAGGTGGTTCTGGTTTTGTGGGTACCCATCAATCGGCAAGTCTCCTGAAATACTTGTGATTCAAAATTCCTTCCTTGATCACTGTGAATTTCTAAGGGTACTCCAAAACGACAGAAAACTTCCTGAACCAATTTATCTGCGACTGTTGTAGCTTCTTGGTTAGGAATGGCAAACACTTCTGGCCACTTGGTGAAGTAATCCATGACAACCATGAAGTACTTGTTCCCGCTTTCACTTTCCGGAAATGGTCCCGCAACGTCGAGTGCTATCCGTTCCCAGGGGGCTCCAACGTTGTACAGTTTTAATGCACCTCTGCTGCGTGTTTGGGGTCCTTTCACAGCCGCACAAGTGGTACATTTGCGACACCAGTCCTCCACATCTTCTCGACAGTGGATCCAGTAAAACCGCTCTCGGATCTTCAGTAGAGTCCGTTTTACCCCCATATGTCCGCCTGAACATCCATCATGATATAGCCGTAGAACATCCGGTACTTTAGCTTTAGGGACAACCATTTGTAGATGACACCTGTCCCCTCGAGCGTTTTCCCATTTACGGCACAAGACTTCATCCTGGATAACCAAGCTGTCCCATTGTGCCCAATAACTCTTTGTGATGGAACTCATCGCTGCCACATCACTCCACTTGGGTTTAGGAGCACCAGCTGTGATCCACTCGAAAATCGGTTTGATGTCCAAGTCATTTTGCTGAGCTTGCTGTAGGGTTTCCTTCCATTCATCGCTGAGATCTGTTCTAAGCATCCTCACGGTTGCTACCTCCTTAGTCTCTTGCCTGGAACTGTGCGTACAGTCTTCTCGCCAAGATCTTCTTGACAGTGCGTCTTTATTATTGTGAGTTCTCCACCGGTGCTGGATAGTCATATCAGCCTCCTTTAACTGCTGGGAATGATCCTCTCTCGACATGCTTCGCTTAGGACAGCTTGACCGTAGATGACCCCTTTCTCCACAGGTGTAACACCTAGGGGTGTATCCTTGCGGGCGCTGGCGCACAGGTGTTCCCTCAATTTTCTTCGGACAGCTTGACTGAAGATGATCCCTTTCTCTACCAGTGTAACACCTAGGGCTATACCATTGCGGACGGTCGCGTAGAGGTGATGCCACAACCTCCCTGATGCGGTGTGTTCGGTGGTCCTGCCTCACTGCCTCTACTTCTAAGGCATGGGCCAAGGCGTCTTTCAACGTCTCATGATGCCCAAGTCTCACAGCGGCTCTAACTTCCAAGTCGCGTATTCCGTCGACGAAAGCCTGTACCAGATTCCCATTGATAAGTACAGGAACAGACTGGTATGCTTTGCGGACCAGCTTTTCAACTTCCAGGGCCCACTGCTGCAGATTCTCGGCACTGCGTTGAACGCGATCCTTCAACTTAGCTCGGAATACGTGCTCCAGGTGCGCATCGCCGTATCTGGACTCTAAAGCCTCCAGCAGCTGCTCGTAGGTCACATCCTTGCCGAGCGCCTCAAGGATGTTTAGGGCCTGGTCTCGGAGGCCCAAGGTGAGCGCAGTCATGGCTTGCGCTTTGGTCCAGCCATTCGCCTTCATAACGGCCTCAAATTGGATTTTATAGGCCGACCACGAAGATGTTCCGTCGAATGGAGGCACTTTAAACCCACGTGCTGAAGGTGCAGCAACCACGGAAACCACAGTCCCATCTCCAGCCTTAAGTTCGTCTAAGGCCTTCTTCACACGAGCAATCTGAACCTCGGCCTCCGAGATACGATCCTCATGCTGGTGGACATGTTCCTTCATCACCTTAAGATCTTTGCCAAAGGTTGCGTGAAGATCTTTTATCAGGAGCATCTGTTCTTCCTGGCGGCGGACCTGCTCCTCTTTATCTCGCTGTAACTGCTCCTCCAACCGGTGAGCTTGCTCCTCTTGACGGCGAGCCTGCTCCTCTTGACGGCGAGCCTGCTCCTCCTTATCTCGTTGCAACTGATCTTGCAACTGGCGAGCCTGCTCCTCTCGACGGCGAGCCTGCTCCTCTTGACGGCGAGCCTGCTCCTCCTTATCTCGTTGCAACTGATCTTGCAACTGGCGAGCCTGCTCCTCTTGACGGCGAGCCTGGTCCTGCAGTAGTGCCATTAAAACAGTCAAGTCTGGCGCCGCAGGTGCTGGAGAAACTCCGGTTGAGCCAGCGACTGGCTCCGACGTAGGCTGGGCACCAGCCGGTGTCTGTGTCGGAGAATCTCCAAACCTCCTTTGGTCCATATCTTGCTGTCGATGACTTCTGGTGCGGACACCGTCTATATCGTCTTTTGGTAGAATTGGCATAATTTATCCTCACTTCTGACACCAATTGTTACGAGCTGGGTATAGGACAAATTAACACACTACCAAATAAACACTAAAAATCTTTAATTAACTTAAAACAGTTAAAACACTTCACAAACACTTAAACTTAATCACAATTACAGAATTTATCACTAATCACTTAGATATCGCACTAGTCGTTCACTTCGATCGCTTCGTTTCGTAGCCAAAATCAGACTAACTCACTTCCGCTAACCCGTCGCCTATTTATACGGCCGACCCATGTTCGAGAAACTTCCACAACTTCCGTGAATGTCTAGGTGGTTCCTTAGGGGGAACCCATCCTTCGAGAAAGTTCTACAACCTTCCCGAACCTTCTAGATGGCTCTATAGTGGAACCAATCCTTCTAGAAGGTTCCAGAAAGGTCCAGAACTTTCTCGAACTTTCTAGACACTTCCATCGTGGAACATTCTAGACTCGACCGTAGTCCTAGAATGTTCTCGTAAAGCAGTCGGCGTAACAATATTAAAAAAAAATATGTTTCGTTAATTTTTTTCATGCGATATCTTACCAACAAGTTATCATCTGTCAGAGCCGGGTGTTCGGAGCCACGTCCAGTTTGTCCACCTCATGAAGGTGTAGGCCCGTCAAGTATTGTATCAGCGTATGACAAGTAGTACAGTTGTGTTGCCAGTTCTTCGACTTCGTGGGCATCGAGGACCCGCGCATCACGGAGTTCTGCGCCGCCACGTGCGAGCCCTCGCCGCACGCCATCCTGCGCACCTGCCTGCTCAGGAACTTCGGAGCCGGCGACCGGCACATCACTACCGAGGTCACTCAATCTATCTATACTAATTATTTATATTATAAAGCTGAAGAGTTTTTTTTTTGGTTGATCGCGCTAATCTCAAGAACTGCTGGTTATACTTGAAAAAAATGTTTTAGTGTTGGATAGCCCTAGATGGTTATGGGCTATACAACCTGTTTTTTTTTAATATCCCATAACTCTAGGGTTATATTTTGTAGGTAAAAATAATACTAAAACTCCAAGAATAGGTGGTCCAAAAATGCATTGTTTCGAAGATATCATCTATCATAATTTACTTAGGTCAAAAATTATCACCTATATGACGAATCTTTACTTTTGCGAGGTTGCCGAACTTCGCAGTAGTGTAGTAAAATAGTAGTAGTTTTATTGATAAATACGAGTAATTCTCTTTATTCAAACCAATAATTCATATTTAAAGCTATGAAAATGCGTAAAAATAAAAAAATAAAGTTTGATTGAAACATTCATATGCCAGTTGATTAGGGATGCCTAGAGTTTATGGGATATAAAAAAAAAACAGGTTGTATAATATCACGCTACGGCCTAAAGGAACGGAGCATCAATGAAAAATGTTGCAAAAATGTGACTCAGACGAAGTTGCGCGGATCAGCTATTTTGACAATAAAGCCCTGAATGTAAAAATTACGTACCGTGAATTTCTAGATAACTGCGTTGTAAAATACATAGCGCTAAGGTTATTGTATATTCAAGGAAATGAATTGGTTAGCTAATTGAATGTCAAAAAGTGTATGATTATATTCAAATCAAAACTGTCATGCTGTATAATTTTATGATTTTGTTTGAACCTGCTTAATGATCCACTTCTTTGACACAGTTTGTGTATAAGCGCAAATATTTGGGCATCAGGAGAGAGGAGCAAATGTGCAAGATCTTGTCTATAACAGCGACCCTCTACGTTTAGAGATGCCTTTGTTGATATGTTTCCTTATACATCATGAAGCATAGTTAGCACTGTGCTCATAGTTAATAGTTAATATGTATGTAATACAGATGAAAAAGCTGGAATACCAGAAGATCGAACTGACTATGAAAGTCGGGAAGCACACCGCCACAGTAGTCAGCAAGAATAAGAAGACCGCCAAGCAACGCGCTTCGCAGGCCATACTGCAGGTACTCTACTCACTTAGTAACCCATCTTGTTTGTAAGCACACCGCCCTGTGGCGGTGAACTGAACTGTTTCAGGCCCCATAGCACAAGTAACCTATTCATCCTTGAGAATGTAGGTTTCCACCCTTAAAAAAATATCTTATTTTTACAATTAAAATGTAAAATTTTATATAAATATTAATGGAATTTAACCATTTGTGCTAGCTCTTGTAATTATTATTCCCCAGGGAACAAAGTTTCGGTTGGTAACTCCACTTGCCAATATGCTAAACATACATGAGCTGTTGTCTTATCTAGTCGCGAAGAAAACAATCCTGAATGCTCTACTCCAGCAGCTTTATTCTGGGAAGAGAATGTATCTAAATAGGTACATCGTTGAGAGAGTGCATTAAGACTAGCAATCACAACTATCTTGTTTTCTTCCCCAGGCACTACACCCGCACGTCCGTTCCTGGGGCTCTCTACTCCGCTTGTACGGCTCCCGCTCAGTGAAGAGCTGCAAAGAGAAGAAGCTAGAAGAACAACAGATCACCCTCTTGCAAGACAAGGCTCGCCACAACGAACCCAACTACGCAGTACTAGAGAAGCTGCGGAACGAGATGCGCAAGCTCCGCGAGAGGGATGAGGCTGTGGTCCCTATAGGAACGTTGCTGGTACAAGAAGACCTGCCCACACACTCCGGCTCGAACCTGAACAATGTTGATCTGTGAGCTGGGTGTATTATGCTGTGGCTGTTAAGTCGAGGTTTGTGGATAGTTCTTGCATGTAGGTAAAAATGGGTGTATACTGTTTGCGTTTTATTCCCGTGTCACGAACATGAATGAATGAGAAATAAACTTACGCTGTTGAATAACAGTGTGCTTTTATTCAGGCGTTCATTAAGATCATTAAGGCTATAATCTTGGCTATAACGGTCATTGCCCTTTTCCTATTTACTTAATATCTCTTTGATGGATCCTGTGATCGTTGTTCATTAGTACGTATCAATCTTAGAAAAATTATGTTAGGAATATGTGGGCCGATGATTACTATTGCCATGATAAAACGCAATTGTAATAAAAGAAGATGTATGACTAACAGGTTAGATGTAATAGCAAGTTGATCAGGGTCAGGATACAGTGTAGTTTCTGCCTACCCCCCGTGGGGTAAGGCGTAATGCATGTAGCAATAGAGGTGAGAGGTTGTATTGTAGCTGTGGTTTTATTTTAATTTATATAGCCAACCTGTCACTATTCATTACTGTATATGATCCGATATAATTTTAAAGTTATAGTTTCAAATGAAATTAAAATATTTATAGATTTAGTTTATTTATACATAAAAAATATCATATTCACCACCCAACATAACTTACTAGAGTTAAGCATAGTTTTAAGGGATATCGATGAATAATCCAGACCTACATTAATATGCAAAAGTTAATTTATATCCATGTCTAAACCTAACCTAAAATGATGTTTGAATTTGAAAGTCTATCGATATAAGCACAAAAGTAGCATTTGTAGTTTATAACGGGCTGGTGTCTGCAACTCCACGCCCAAAGCGCGTATTTTGCGTACGCAAATTAAAGCATTTACTACAATAACTATATGATTCATAATCGATTAGAGGCATCTATATTTTTAATACAAAACCACAAATTATAAATACTAGAATTCTATTCCAAAATTGATAGTTTCATTAGTACTTAAATGTTTAAGATTTGTTAAAGACTAGAAAAGTGATTAAATCTGCAATGAACAATCGATTGATTTTAATCATCAAGTGTATTATATTGTAGGGTAATAGTGGTACTAAACGAGAAATAAGTCAAGACTTGGACTAAAGTTAGACCTTATATTATAATGAGTAACAAGGTGATTAGTCATAGCGTCTATCTCGGTAATCTATTTCGGTATCAAAAGAGTCTATAGTAGCTTAGAATTTAATACGTGTTTTAAGTGTAATCTTAGTGTGCTATTTCGTACTAGTCTTACTACTCAATGTGTGGCATCTGACCAAAACTGCCTTCACTTGAATTCAAAATCTTAACGTAAATGATCTGAGATTCTGAATCTAAGTACTTATAGTAAAATTTTATTAAGTTTTTTTGTTGCCTTTGCTTCTTAGCAGCAATATTTAAACTGTTACGTACGGCACGGATGTTCAGGACAAGGTCACAAGTTTCGCTAATATCGATAAGTAAAATGAGGCTTCAGATTAAAACACACACGCGCTACGACGCCGACATCATATCTACGCCAGCACACCAAGGTACCTGAAACTGTCCAATATTCCCAATCAATCTTTAACCTTAATTCATTAACGATATTTTTATTTACAGATTGTGGTAGCTTGATGTGCTAGCGTATGTACAATGCAGAAAACACTGAGTCCATCCATTTCTTTCAAGGTGCAAGGTTGCAGCGTCAGTTTTGAAGATGTGATGTCGTGTCGTTAGGTATGTGTTAGCCTCTCAAGTTAAGGTAGCGGGCAGGGGCACAGGGTCGGCTCTAATCGCTAAAGATAACGATGAACTAGTAAATGAAGAAGAATGTGTGTACAAGATTTATTCTTCGGTGTGAGGATTATTTGACGAATTAAAGTTTTATCTGAGGTTCTAAAAACACTTGCTTCATTAAACTTTCAACATGCTCTAATTCATTGCAATAAATAAATATTAGTTGTAGTTTTCTGACAGTTAAGTATATTTTTATAGACCTTGTGTATGGCATTTCTGTAACATGGTTAAGATTAGCATTTATCTTTTGAGCGTTGTATGTGTGATTGTTACATAAGTGTGCGCCTATCAGTTTCAGACCCTGGTAAGCCAATATGTGATGAATCTAAATATGCCTAATTCACCTTTAAATCTTAATGACTTTTAATAATCTTAAGTTAGATATGATAAAATCTAGAATTTTATTCGTATTAATGTATTGGTTGTCTTTAGTTTAGTGTAGGATTGTGCAATGTTTTATGAGTGTAATTCTCTAATAATCTGAGGGCCAATATGGGGCACTACTGTGACCCCAGATTTGCGGAATATTAATTGCCGTTTGACAGCTTATAGAAAACATGTCTTATTTATTCTTCAGAAATAATATTTAACGACATATATTTGTATCTTTATAATACGATTTCCGACAAAGAATAGATTTTTTCATGGTGAGGCATTAAATATTATAATAGAATAGATAGGTTAGTATTGAAAACCCTTATCGATGTCGGTATAATGACCTCAAAATTGATGTGATATTCTGAAATTGAACCATGAACATTTTTAAGGGTATTATTGAATGTTTTTAACTATCTTTATTATTTGCTCAAATGTCGTTTTCACTATCATTCTATAATATTCTGTAACGAAGTCCGGCTCAGAAACGAGATTGAATTTTATACTTTCTTGAGAACCGTTCGAGAATATTAAAGGCATAGACATGCCAGTAAATCGGGTAAGTAGCTGGCATGAAAGTTACTGGTATGAACGAGTGACTGGCACACTGCGGATACATTTGCAAGTAATACTGCCTTGCAAGTTGTGCCCTTGCATGTCAGTATTACCATCTTAGGCATGCCTGTAGCATTCGCGTCTGTTCACACGTGACAGTTTGACAACCCCCCGCGACCCCTCCCTCAACGGGCATGCAAGTAAATCAAATGTTGTGCTAGCTACTTGTATGCCAGTTAGCGTATACACATGACAGTAACTGGCACGTGCAAGGAGCTGGTATGCTAGTGTGCAAGCTACGGGCATGTGTATCCCCAGCTTAATATTTGTAAAGAATATAAAAAAGTATCAATGATAATCTCCTGTTTCTTTTTAAGTCGGTTTATAATAATAACTGATATGCACGGCACGAAATCTCTTCACGTACATACAAGACAGAACGCACTAAGTCATTTTTGCCCTGGTCTTGCCTGGTTGGTATTAATTTTAGACCATTAATATTGCGTAAAACACCTGTCACCTGATGGAAATTCGAAATATTCGTCTGCTTGAGTATAAAATAAGCGCAAAAACTTATGTATAAACGCAACAAATGATGTTAAGTTGTCAAATTTGTTTGGGCATAAATACATTTCAATTAAAAGGGTATTTTATAAGAGAGAACATAACTATTTAAAATTGTGATAACTATAATATTGCTAAAAACGTTTAGACATAGTTGCTAAAACATTTTATTTAGTAGCAAATTCAGTCTAAATCTTCAACAATTATGTACTTACAGAGCATTTGTGATGGTAGCAGATCATATTTATTATATTGTATTATCGTAAGTGTGTTATTGTAGTGAATAAGATATGTCTTCAAAAATGTTATCAACATTTTTTAAATGAGGTATTTAAGATTCCAAGTCTAAATTGTCAACCACGGTCAACTTCTAAAGGTCGATTTGGACCAGCCAAATATTACAAGAGTCCGGATCCTGTTTTATATAAAAAGTGTCCGGTCATGGACTATCGATATTCTACGTACCAGCACATCAATCTACCCGAAACTATCAAATTTTCCCAATCAACCTTGAACCTAATTCCTTTAACGATAAAGTTGAAATTGTATTAAAGAACTTTGGCAGATTGTTGTAGGTTAATGTGCAGGCGTCTGTACTTATATAACAACTATTTTAATACACACACTTGGGTCCAATCCTATCCACTATACTATATGGCAGCTATTTTGTTTTTTGTTGATATATTCTCTACATGTCCAAAAAAAAAGCATCTCTCAAAGTTATTGTCGTACTGAGTAAGTAAAAATTTGCTTTTCGGAGGGCGACAATATTGTCTATTGTTGACGTTACAAATAATGGGTTCACATTTTCAAAACTTTAAGAAAAACAATGACACTCCAAAAATAAATACAAAAAATCCTCAAATTACACTTTTTTTATGAACAAAATAATTTTGTCAACAAGTTTTTGATAATCAATTTTGTAATAGTGTTATATGAGTATCTACAATATAGCTACTCGATGACCGGACCCTAAAAACAAAAATAAGTTCGCAAATTGAAAGTTTACGAAAGAACTAAAATACAGATAATTATTTTATGTGAAATCATTAATTATAAGAAAAATGGTGTAAAAATCATAATAAATATATTCCACTTTCATCGGTTATTTTATTTTCAAGCTTCTTTTCACAGGCCTGCCCCCGTATTCACAAACGCTTCGATTCGATTTGGAAAATCATATGTCTATCTCGCTCGCTTTCGTAATGTCACAAAAACAGATAGACATACTACTTGTCGAATCGAAATCGAAGTATGTGAATACAGGGCTGTCATGTTTTTAAACCCCGACCAAAAAAGGCGGGTGTTATAAGTTTGACGTGTGTATCTGTCTGTGGCTTCGTAACTCCTTAAAGGCTAACGGATTTTGATAAAATTGTTTTGTTTAAAAGATATTTTAATCGAGAGTGTTCTTAGCTATGTTTCGAGAAAATCTGCTCGGCCGTTTGAAGATCATCACCTCTTTTCTAGTTGATGAAGGGATATAAACAACTTCCACAGGTCTAGTCGATTTGAAATCTTGTCATTTGTCACCATGGGCATTGCCGGGGTGCGGGGGGGGTGGCGGCTGCACCTCTCCCCTCCCCTTTTTTTAAATTTATAACGTTCGTTATTTTCGTTAATTGTGGAGAAGAGGCGCAACACCGAGAAAATTGGAAGGAATGGGGAAGCCTGGAAGGAATGGGAAATCCTCGAATTTAAGTGTAAAAAGCATGAAATAAAAATTTAAGAAACCCCCGACACAAAAATCCTATAATAAATTAATCACTACGACGCTTGGATTAAATTTATTCGAGGATTTTTATAAATTAAAACCATGTACTCATATATGGTTTTAACTCTATACCTCCACGCGTTCCCCCGGGTCTTGATGACAGACAGACAGACGGACAACAAAGTGATAACTATCTATTATCTATGATAACAAAGTGTTGTTTTGCATCCTCGTCAAATTCAAGGAGGTAACTATGCAAATGATTCTCGTCCCGAATCAATAATAAAATGGGTAGGTAATTTTTTTTTTTTGTTATTTACGGAAATCGGTAAGTGTGAACCAACCCTGTTTTAAACGCGGGCCGTCTGATTCTCGCCCTATAACTATGTACATCAGAACGTTCGGCCAGTCGAGATAGGGAGCTGGCTGCTACTCCAGTTTTTAATGACGATTATGTGACGCATAAAGACGCCAGCCAAAGCATTTGTGACAGAACAGTTCGAAAGTTAGAAGCATTTATTTATGGCCGAACGACCTGATATCAGAACGTTCGGCCAACCTGAATCTCCATAACTGAGGACCTTAGAGGAACTGTTACTGAATAAAGATTTATTGACGATTTAATGACAAACAACCAATGCTTTACTTTTACTCGTAATGCCACCGGTTAAAAGTAAAATGAATTTTGGTTTCTGTAACATCAGGACGTTCGGCCAACGTAATCTCCATAACTGTGGACCTGAGAGAAACCGTTAATGAATAAAGACTTAGTGACGAGACTGAAACGAACTTTTATTGTTTTATTTTTCTTTGTGATGGCCCCCTTATATAGTAAATTAAAAATTTAACATATAACCTCAAAAAATTGGCATTATCGATTCCTCCACAAGGAAGAAGCCCAGAGAAACCGTTAATCAATAAAGATTTTGTGACGACACTGAAATGAACTTTTATTGTTTTATTTTTCTTTGTGATGGCCCCCTTATATAGTAAATTAAAAATTTACAATATAACCTAAAAACATTGGGATTATCGATTGCTCCACAACGAAGAAGCCTAGAATACTCGCAAAACCCTTGATGTGTTAAAGGTATCAGTGCAATGGTGTCAGTATTTTTGTTGATTCCAGATTAATCTTTAAAAATGCACTATGGCGGATGGCGACTGAAATAGGGTGACCATGTATTCCAACGAAACAAGTATTTATCGAGTAGGTATCTATCTACTGAATGAAGCAAAACACGTCGAATTGTTGAAATAAGGTGACGATGTAGGTATTGCAACAAAATAAATGGATACGCGGACGGAGGACTTTGAGAAGGAGTGCAGATAACCAATATTTTATATAATATGCTTGAAAAGATAAAATTATTCAATCACAATAAAATTGTCATGAAAAAGAAAAAAAATATTCAATCACAATATTAATGTCCCGACTGATGCCTGCATACCAGTGTCCACTTGTGAAGTTTTTGTTATATTAGTCGAGTCTATTTTGGCTAAAAGCAAACGAAAGTGGAAAGGTGACTGACATTGGAGATTGGGAAATTTGACTAAGTACAAGAATTCTTAAATAACTAGGTACCCTAATTGAAAAAGGCTTTATTTGTAATCAATCATCCAAAAAAAAGCGGTAGGTAGTTAGGTACATAATAATTGATATTTTTTAGAATGACAATGAATAAAAATTAAATTAAAAATTTAAAAGAACCCCCGACACAAAAACCTCTAAAAAACCAAAAATAAAATAATCCAAGCATCTTAGCGTCGGGGGTCCGCTTTGATTTGTGCTTGTAATTAGTTTATTTTATGCTTTTTAAACTTATATTATTTTATCTAAGCCTTGACTGTCCCAATCTTGGACATAGGTCTCCCCATTGCTTCCACTTTTCTCGGTGTTACGCGACTTCTCGCCAATAAACGAAATAAAAAAATAAAACGTTTTTGGGGTGAAGGGGGGTGCAACCACCACCCCTGGCGATGCCCATGTTGACAAGTGACAACATTTCAAATTTTGAATCGACCAGACCTGTGGAAGTTGTTAATTTCCCTTCAACTAGAAAAGACGTGATTACCATCAAAAGGCTGAGTAGATATTTTCAAAACATAGCTAAGAACACTCTCGATTAAAACACCTTTCAAACGAAACCAATTTTATCAAAATCGGTACATCCGTTTAGGAGCTACGATGCCACAGACAGACACACAGATACACCCCTCTTTTTTGGTCGGGGGTAAAAATGGGATTGAGATTTTTATAGAAAGCCGCCGTAACTGAATGAAGAAAAACTTAGTGGTGGCCTATTGGTCGAAATTCGATCGATAGTTTCAATTATGTTTTTTCATGTGACAGTGACAGGAGGTCTACCCTCTTTCTCCGAAACGTAACTTCGGCAACGAACAAAAATTAAACGTAGATACGTTTGTGACCCTACTCTATATAATTTGCATTTTTGAATTCGAACTTCTTGTGTCCGCGCACAAGAAATTCGAATTCACAGACAATTAACGTATTGAATGTTATTGTGTGCGTCCGCAAATGATATGGAGTAGGATCACAAACGTATCTACGTTTAATTTTCGTTCGTTGCCGAAGTTACGTTTCGGAGAAAGAGAGTAGACCTCCAGACACGGAAAAATAATAAAAGTAGAAGCAAAGAGGCCACATCATAAAGCTAATTGTTAAAAAAAAAACGTTACACACACCACCATTGGTGTATTCTACTTTTATTATTTTTCCGTGTCTGGAGGTCTACTCTCTTTCTCCGAAACGTAACTTCGGCAACGAACGAAAATTAAACGTAGATACGTTTGTGACCCTACTCCATATCATTTGCGGACGCACACAATAACATTCAATACGTTAATTGTCTGTGAATTCGAATTTCTTGTGCGCGGACACAAGAAGTTCGAATTCAAAAATGCAAATTACATAGAGTAGGGTCACAAACGTATCTACGTTTAATTTTTGTTCGTTGCCGAAGTTACGTTTCGGAGAAAGAGGGTAGACCTCCTGTCACTGTCACATGAAAAAACATAATTGAAACTATCGATCGAATTTCGACCAATAGGCCACCACTAAGTTTTTCTTCATTCAGTTACGGCGGCTTTCTATAAAAATCTCAATCCCATTTTTACCCCCGACCAAAAAAGAGGGGTGTATCTGTGTGTCTGTCTGTGGCATCGTAGCTCCTAAACGGATGTACCGATTTTGATAAAATTGGTTTCGTTTGAAAGGTGTTTTAATCGAGAGTGTTCTTAGCTATGTTTTGAAAATATCTACTCAGCCTTTTGATGGTAATCACGTCTTTTCTAGTTGAAGGGAAATTAACAACTTCCACAGGTCTGGTCGATTCAAAATTTGAAATCTTGTCACTTGTCAACATGGGCATCGCCAGGGGTGGTGGTTGCACCCCCCTTCACCCCAAAAACGTTTTATTTTTTTATTTCGTTTATTGGCGAGAAGTCGCGTAACACCGAGAAAAGTGGAAGCAATGGGGAGACCTATGTCCAAGATTGGGACAGTCAAGGCTTAGATAAAATAATATAAGTTTAAAAAGCATAAAATAAACTAATTACAAGCACAAATCAAAGCGGACCCCCGACGCTAAGATGCTTGGATTATTTTATTTTTGGTTTTTTAGAGGTTTTTGTGTCGGGGGTTCTTTTAAATTTTTAATTTAATTTTTATTCATTGTCATTCTAAAAAATATCAATTATTATGTACCTAACTACCTACCGCTTTTTTTTGGATGATTGATTACAAATAAAGCCTTTTTCAATTAGGGTACCTAGTTATTTAAGAATTCTTGTACTTAGTCAAATTTCCCAATCTCCAATGTCAGTCACCTTTCCACTTTCGTTTGCTTTTAGCCAAAATAGACTCGACTAATATAACAAAAACTTCACAAGTGGACACTGGTATGCAGGCATCAGTCGGGACATTAATATTGTGATTGAATATTTTTTTTCTTTTTCATGACAATTTTATTGTGATTGAATAATTTTATCTTTTCAAGCATATTATATAAAATATTGGTTATCTGCACTCCTTCTCAAAGTCCTCCGTCCGCGTATCCATTTATTTTGTTGCAATACCTACATCGTCACCTTATTTCAACAATTCGACGTGTTTTGCTTCATTCAGTAGATAGATACCTACTCGATAAATACTTGTTTCGTTGGAATACATGGTCACCCTATTTCAGTCGCCATCCGCCATAGTGCATTTTTAAAGATTAATCTGGAATCAACAAAAATACTGACACCATTGCACTGATACCTTTAACACATCAAGGGTTTTGCGAGTATTCTAGGCTTCTTCGTTGTGGAGCAATCGATAATCCCAATGTTTTTAGGTTATATTGTAAATTTTTAATTTACTATATAAGGGGGCCATCACAAAGAAAAATAAAACAATAAAAGTTCATTTCAGTGTCGTCACAAAATCTTTATTGATTAACGGTTTCTCTGGGCTTCTTCCTTGTGGAGGAATCGATAATGCCAATTTTTTGAGGTTATATGTTAAATTTTTAATTTACTATATAAGGGGGCCATCACAAAGAAAAATAAAACAATAAAAGTTCGTTTCAGTCTCGTCACTAAGTCTTTATTCATTAACGGTTTCTCTCAGGTCCACAGTTATGGAGATTACGTTGGCCGAACGTCCTGATGTTACAGAAACCAAAATTCATTTTACTTTTAACCGGTGGCATTACGAGTAAAAGTAAAGCATTGGTTGTTTGTCATTAAATCGTCAATAAATCTTTATTCAGTAACAGTTCCTCTAAGGTCCTCAGTTATGGAGATTCAGGTTGGCCGAACGTTCTGATATCAGGTCGTTCGGCCATAAATAAATGCTTCTAACTTTCGAACTGTTCTGTCACAAATGCTTTGGCTGGCGTTTTTATGCGTCACATAATCGTCATTAAAAACTGGAGTAGCAGCCAGCTCCCTATCTCGACTGGCCGAACGTTCTGATGTACATCTATAACTGCGATTTCACACAAATACAATCTCAAACGTTTATTGGATAATTTCTTATTCCCTAAGCCACGCTACCTCTGCCGCCCCGCCCGCCGGGAAGCTAGTCTCCTGGTAGTTTTTGAGACTACTTAATTGTTTCTCATCTCCTACTTGTCCTTGCCAATGTCCTACTAGCAAATCAAAAGCGGAAGTTAATTTGTATTAGTGTGAGTTTTATACAGTGTGAATGTACGACCTATGCCAAAACGTAGTACTAGTGATAACAAAAGTAGAATAATAAATTGTGTTATAAATAATAGAACACATTCAATTTTCTAGGAGGGAGATGGCAGGTATGGAATGAAACAAAACCTGTTTGATGGCGGCAGTGGGATTGAGTTTTATATATTAGATGTATATGAACCTACATAATACATAGGATAATAGTTTCAGACTACCAAGAGACCAGAATCATGAAGAAGACCTTAATTGCATGCTGCATTATAATCGAAATATATGTAGATTGTTATTTTAAACTATGTAAAGATTTATTACTATAAGGTAGAGACACCTGACACACACACACCTGATAGCAGACTTTTTCCTGTTATTCCCCACTAGATTTCTTCAAGCAGTCAGTGAACCCACTGTAACTTGACTCTGTAATTGTAGCTCATTGTAGGCTACCCAGGTTCCACAAGTATTTCGCCTCTCTTTAGGCGATCCAGGGTGTCATGTGTGTGTATGTGCGAGCAGCACTGCTAGTAGATTCGCATAGTGTTAAGAGGTTTTCTGTATGATTTTTACGTAGAGGATTCAAAAGTTAAATAAATAAAAGCAAAATATGGACTTTTGAATTTTTATTATTAGATTTACACTGTCATTTACAATAAATTTCCATGTAGTTGGAGGACATAAATCAATATTGCATAACACTAAGGCTAATTGCATTAGTATTTTTGTGGATAAATTAACAAAATATATGCAATATTACAAATTCAAATAAAAATAACGCTAATATCTTACTCGGGCACGCACTTGCTCCACGCCGCTATGCCACACTACAATTTGGAGTTCAGCGAACATCGGCCAGATATTTAGTTAACAGGTATCGTGAAGATGGAATGTCTTCGAGTAGGCATTACTGTCGCGGTCGCGGCCGCCCGCGACGCGCATCAAATAAATAATTTCCCCAAGTGCATTACCTTAACCTAGCACAACTTTTAGAACTACTGTTTGTCCTGTAAAAATCGTAAGAGATGTAGCGCTACAGCAATTTTCGAGAACTTGCGAAATTAAAAAAAAATAAATTAAAATATACAAAATCTCTATCACAATACTCGTAAGTAATTAAAGCAATTCAAATGTGAATACTCCAAATTTTGTAATACGAACGAAGCGCGGGTACATCGACATGTCTTTAATTCTATTTAAGCTCAGCCACGGTCCGCCGCAGTGCCAGAGAGCGGCGGACTGCCGACTTGCGGCGCGAGCGGTGTAGTGACGACTCGCGAGCGTGTACTACACAGTAGTCACAAGTTACACCAACTTATCCGTTTGCAATAAATACATACATGTACGATACATAGGAGATAGATACACAAAGACCAACAGGGTGACGCCGCTATCACTTAGCTAAATATTGCAAGTACTACATCATTACCACCCTAATAATGTTACGTTTATCGTTTAAAATATATCAATAAATGATTCAAATGTATACAAATGCAGCGAGGGCGCGGAAGACTCGCTCGCAGAGCGCGGCCGGCGACAGACGCTCGCCGCGCCCGCCGGCTGTACGAACTAGCAACAGTCTCAAAACAACAACCTAGCCACGAGATTAAACGTCCATTGTATAAAACTACTATTTGTGCAGACCGAATCAACACGGAGATGCGAATACAAAGTAAACACTATATCGACATACGTGACGATACGCAACTCGCTAATGTATCCAACTATTATATCGTTATATTTGTTTGTATGTCTCATTAAACATCTTCGACGCTACGGTGCTTGTTTCAAGTATCAACAGAGTTTTTAAATACATTAATTTTACACACGGTATAAAATACTTAGAAAATTTACAATTCCCACGTTAAGAAGTAGCCGCACGGAAGTCGGAAGTGTGAGTGACAAGCTAGGCGCAGTGGAGCGCGCTAGGCGACGGCGAGAGATCCGTCGACTGGTTACAGTTATGAAAATACATCATACAACATACAGTTAAAATGCAATACCAAAGTACGTTTTTCTTAAACATTATTTTTTTTCGTAATTGAAAACAAATATATCAAAAGAAGTACATATGAATGTATATAACTCGTAGATAATTTGACACGATACATAAACGAAACGTTACCATGTATACATATGCGTGTTGTGATACAACGGGGCTGGGACTGACAATTTACGTCGGGGGCGAGCTGTGTGGAGGAGTACCATACAACCGGTTGTCATTGGGGGCTGGGTCTTACGTGATACTATAGTTATTTTTTTTATTATATTTAAATAGAATGTTAAAAAGTATTACGACACATCCTGATCTTCCACATCCTGCGGTTGTTCTTTCTGCTCTGTCTCACCTGGAATGCGAAAACAGTTATCGTTAGATAGATGCACTTCTACACACAGTAGCCAAAAATAAAGGCCTCGTGTAGGCGTGGCTATCAAAAATGCTAAACGACTACGTATCAAATAAGATATAGCAACTCGTTGTTTTATCAAACACAGATACTAATCTAATATCGCTATACACTATCTTCTAACTAAAGTGTGACAAGATGTCTATCTAGTAGAAGCCATTTAACTACAAGCGAAATAAATACACAAGAATACATGCTAGAAACATGCGTAAATACGATTTTTAAAAGTCGCACTTTGTCCTATTGCGTCTTATAATTTTGTGAATGGAATCGTAATCCACGTGAGGAGAAAATGTCAAATAGAAGAACAATGCCGCGGTTTCGAAGAGAGCAAACGGATAAGCTGATAAGAAAAGGAATGTTATGTGGATCTGACATTAATGAAATAGTCATTAATTGAAGTGCCAGATTTGGGCATTGGGTCTTTATTCCGCGTAGAAAGAAAACAATTCTATGGAGAGGATAATGACGATGGTAAAGGTGGAAGACGGATGAGGATAAAGTTGCATGCGGTGCTGACTTGCTACTGACCCGACTCTCCGTCGCCCTGCATGTCGGAGGTCCACAGCGTGAGATTGTCCCGTAGAAGCTGCATGATGAGGGTCGAGTCCTTGTAGCTCTCCTCCGACAACGTGTCCAGCTCGGCGATCGCGTCGTCAAACGCGGCTTTCGCGAGCCGACACGCGCGGTCCGGACTGTTCAGGATTTCGTAATAGAATACCTGCACAGACAAAATCAAATTAGTATTATTGTACAGACTGCGTCGTTGGTCGAAAGTTTTATTAGGGTTTTTCCAACAGTAATGTAATAATCTCCAGTAGTTC
This sequence comes from Cerastis leucographa, assembly GCA_963082945.1. Lineage (NCBI taxonomy): Eukaryota > Metazoa > Arthropoda > Insecta > Lepidoptera > Noctuidae > Cerastis > Cerastis leucographa. The sequence goes on from OY720365.1 coordinate 1,538,766, forward strand.
CCGGATAAATATCGGGGAGCTACTGGTTATCTGGATATCTCAAATCCAAATGGATTTGAAATATAGGAGCTTGAGTAGGCTCCCCATCTATTAAGTCTGGGAATTAATACATGAACGGCGAAATGTATTTCAGGCGTGATGTCATACGTATGCAGATTCGTGAAGTAATAATTCAATTGACAAATATTTGAGGCTTATATAAGTTACTGTTGCCAAGCATCGGACTAATACTAGTCGTATTAAATCACAAATAACGTTTATTAACCGGTTAGTTTCATTAAAAAAACTAAATTTTCTTAGAGTCAAAGGGCAAACTCATTAGAATCGGAAAATAAAATTATTATATATAATAGTAGATAAAACAAAATAATAACTATGTATACTATATGCAGTAAATATGTGACATTTTCATTTGAATTTAATCATAAATATCATAACCCCAACTGACAAAATATAAATGTGAAAATGATATTACTGAACAGTCCAATCTCTAAGTGGCGTTATCGAAAATCACACATTGATTCTAGTCAGAATCGTACGTCTATGTAGCGAATAAAAAACTAATTTCCAATTCGTAAAAATTCGGAATGTTTGACGACCTTGAACTCGAGCGGTTGGCCAGATAAATAAGAGATAAGTTATCGCGTGACGCGCCAACGGATTATTGATATCACCAGCGACGCCGGATAATTCGCACTCAAATAGTTTCAAAAATTCAAGAGGCGGTTAACTTTAAACTGGAAACCAGTTTTAATATTAAATATGTCCTGTTTTTATTAAATCGATGACATTACAGATGGACGAACGTGTATGACGCACTTTTGCCAATAGAACTTAGGGTAGGTATGATAAAATTGATTTAGGGTTTAACTATGAGATCCATAAAATAGGTTGTCTGTTTAGCTCAAAATTTATTTTTTAATTTTGTTACGTTATGGCCGTGCAATAAGCCAACTATGTTTCAAATTAAAGGAAAAAACGTTATAATCAGATCCTAAAATAGTCACAATATCCTTTATCTCGCTTTATTACATTTCCATTACGTCAGCCTACAAAAAGCGGCGTTTTGATAGCTATGTTTCACAGTTTGGAGAAAACCGCGTATGATACATAAATACATACATTATTTGAAGGTCGTCAATATATTCAGTGCTCATTAATTCAGCGGCGCGTTATATTACCATACAGTATACTTATATTAAAATTGTCCACGCGTCCCTAGCTTTAGACCTTGGGAAGGACTTTGAGAAAACTGTATTGAATTTCAGAGGGCGGACAAGATGATATCTACTTAGCTATGCAAGATGTCTACAACTAACGGGCGCGTGCGCGTTTGTGTCCTTGCAAGAGCCATTATTGAGCTGCATTTTGAACGCTACCGGTAGCAGTTTCCTATTACTACGCGAAGGTAACATTGAATCGAGCGCAAACAATTAGTCGTTAACTGTCAAATATCTGACAACGGCATAAATTAGGCAGACAGCGGCACTAACGTTCTTATGACGAGTATATTCCAGGACATTAAGCACAGATGGCACATCTTGGTATGTCCTCTACATTTAAATTTCATTATTTCTTATAATAATTACATATTCATGTATGCACATCTATATATATAAAAGAAAGTCGTGTTAGTTACTTCACTTATAACTCAAGAACGGCTGAACCGATTTAGCTGAAAATTGGCAGGGAGGTAGTTTAGAGCCAGGAGACGGACATAGGATACGGTAGGGTAGGGTAGGTAGGTAGGGTAGGGTAGGGTAGGTAGGTAGGGTAGGGTAGGTAGGTAGGGTAGGTAGGTAGGGTAGGGTAGGTAGGTAGGTAGGGTAGGGTAGGTAGGTAGGGTAAGGTAGGTAGGTAGGTAGGGTAGGGTAGGTAGGGTAGGGTAGGTAGGTAGGGTAGGGTAGGTAGGTAGGGTAGGGTAGGTAGGTAGGGTAGGGTAGGGTAGGTAGGTAGGGTAGGGTAGGTAGGTAGGGTAGGGTAGGTAGTAAGGGTAGGGTAGGGTAGGGTAGAGTAGGTAGGTAGGGTAGGGTAGAGTAGGTAGGTAGGTAGCGTAGGGTAGGGTAGGTAGGATAGGGTAGGTAGGTCGGATAGGGTAGGTGGGTAGTAAAAAGTGCATTGCAACGCATGCTGGGTACAGCTAGTATTTAATATTTTATGCACATGTAGTCACACGTATTTAGGTTAGAATGTTTCCTAAGAAGTGTTATGCCACGCAGGATGACCATGTCTCCAAATCAATATAATGAATCTTAGGTAATAGCAGTGTTCAAAGCAAGTAGACAGCACCATAATAATCCCATAAAGTCGTGGTCGTTGCGTCTTTATTACGTATTTACGAGCAATGCTAACTCAGGCAATAGGGCATGTCTGAACGACAAATAATTGTGGAGGATTTACGACTGACATGCAAATTTTATTTTATCTATCCACATGGTTACGTAGTTTGTTATTTTTTTCTGATCAATGTAGGTTAGGTTACGCATTTTATCTTGTGAAACGATATGATGCTGGGACTGACGGCGGATAAGCCTGGTTGAGCCAGGGTGTTTTGGGATAAAAACAACCTTTTTTGTCTATTTTACTACTAATACCGGTTTAGATGTTGGGTCTAGCCTTTCTGAATTGATAAAAAAACCAAGACTACGCGTCAGGGTTCAATTAGGAAGCGCTAGCACGGTCAACTAGTTTTTTAATCAATAAAAACCGTGTCTAACGTTACAGGAAGTCTGTGACGCTTAAACCCAGTTTGGCAGACATTCTTTAAGTCTGCATGGAGTACGATTTGGTGCCGCAGCTTATCTCATCTGCTTTGCTATAAAATGTTACCCATTTCTTTTTGGCCTAGAACGTTCCAGGGCGTAATTTGTGTTTATCATATATTTCTTCGTAAATCTTTTCTTATATCCTTAGTTATTAGTTCGTTGTCATGTTCTTTACAGCGTGACATCACGATGACGCGTCGCCGTGATTAACTCGGTAAATATGTTTGTGCACACGACGAGCGCGTCACTCGAGAGCTATGCGTCGTAACTCCTTTCAAACGTCGTACAATGTATTGCCTTGGTCAGGTTCGGAAATGTAACAGCTATTTTCTCATGAAGTGTTATATCGATTGGTACTTGAAATAGGGGTTCGTACTTCTGACTGGTATATGATAAGATGTTGATTATATGATATCATGTATTCACGCAACGCAGTAATATCAATTCCGGTCCTTTTACCCTTATTCGTCATTTTTCAAGTCGTTGAATCTTAAGATTCATTTATGCTTGTTGTTACTATTGTTATCCGTTTGCAAATTAGTTCCAAGTACGCCATCCAAGTCGTCATACAGGCAGTGCAATAAGAAAGACAGTCATGGCGATCGTGTTTGTACCGGTCAGATACGTAATGATAAAAAAACCCTCCTGAGTTGAACACCAACCCGAGCATTCTTTGTACAACAGCATGTATTTAGTCACAAACACATCCTCATCAACACCTGTTCCTTAAAATCTAGTAATTTGACAAACAGTGTACTTACTGAGAAGTTAAGCGCGAGGCCGAGACGAATAGGGTGGGTAGGTGGCAGTTCCGTCATGGCGATGTCGGAGGCGGCTTTGTACGCGACCAGCGAGTTTTCGGCCGCCTCCTTGCGGTCGTTGCCGGTCGCGAACTCGGCCAGGTACCGGTGGTAGTCGCCCTGGAGTACACAACAAACACATTACTACAAAATATAACATACGAGTTCTTACCTCATAGGTGCCTCATCAAGCGAGTCTAGGCAAGAGATGAGTCCGATATCATGTCGCATGTAAAAATCATCGATATTTTAAAATCATTTCATCATGCAATGACAAAGGCAAAATCATCAATGCTTTTAAATCATTATTAGAATGAACGCGAACTTCGGTGATTCGGATCGGACGGTTCCAGGCCGTCTCAGGCGCTGCGGTGTGAATTGCAACGTTGCTAGGCTGCGCGATCGGCGATACTGAAGTTAGTTCACAGATCTTACATATTTCGATAAAATGACCGGGACTGGGCGCTAGGAACGGTAACAATGCTTTCACTTGCATTGTTTACGTTTTCGTGCGAAATGCCCTGCCATGAATGTCACAAACTAAGAAAAAAATAATTACGCGACTGACGAACTCGACCTATGCCTTTCACTAAGCCGTTCCGCGATCATTTCAGTATCTACTCACAATTGAAGTGACGAGATCTAATACTCAAATAAAAATCATTGATGATTTTGTCATCGTTCCCGTCATCGATATTTTTTTGTCATTTTCATGCAGTCATCGATATATAAAAATCATCACTCAGCCCATCTCTAGTCTAGGCTGGCTATGCACACTAAACTTTTACAAATACTACTATACATTATCTGAAAAAAAATCGGCGTCTGGGAAGTCGGATAGACCGTTGGATTAACAGAGACGAAGCCCTTCAAACTTATTTACTTTTAAAACTTAAACTCGATGCGCCGTAGTCCAAGCATTGTACCAAATAGTCCAGTGCACGTCACAATCGTATGTTATCAATAAACAATAATTATGATCGTTCTCACTAACACTAGGACACACCTAATTGGACGACTAAATATGATTGCAGTCTGATAGGATTTTCATCAAAATCCAATAGCACACTTTTCATCAGGCATTCTATAAAATGCCACCTAATCTTAATAAAACAGGCGTCAATTTCTATTTAAAGTTACTCAATACTTTACAAAACGACACCAACAGAAAATGGACACGTTTTTAACAGTATCCGACACAACGGAAAAAACCCTTTCTTTACCATAAAGTTGAAGTGCGTCATTGCAGAATGTAAACACTTACAAACCCACTTTTTGTTTAGAATTGTTGCGAAAATCGTCACGTGTACGTCAACGGGACACAAATAATTTTAAAGACGCTATCTTTACGAAGTGTTGATACTTGGTCAGTAAGTCAAACATGTAGACTTGACTTTAGCAATATCAGCAATTAGCAACATGTACATAGCCTGACTTATAATAAGCTGGCGTGTAAATGCCTCGGAGTTAATTAGTAATTCTCATGATTTATATACACTTAATTTATCCCGTTATTATCATCGGAAGAGATTTGTTTCCATGCCATAATGTTTAATTAAGCGGTCGATAAAACAGTTTTCCTTTTGTATAAGTAATAAAGGGTGTAAAACACCTCTTAACGAAGCTGAAAGGCACTGGTTCTCCCTGTCATTGCGATCATTTTTTTGTTCTACACCATACCTGGGAACCTTCTAGTTACGGAGATATTAGGGGTCAAAGTTTCAACTTTTTGACAGGTATTTTTTTTAATACAAGTTTTTAATGTAAGATTTTTACTTTAAACAACTCCACGACCCCCATACTATTCAATCCGTCCATCAGCACAATGTTTTGAGTGCGTCACATTGAGTTCTAACACAAAACATGATTTTACACCCCCCAAAAAAAAGTCGTTTCCCAGCAATAATTTTTGCGTAAAGTTACTTAGTTTCATGTACAGAATGCTTGGTTGACGGCTTCGTGATGAGGTGATTTACACGGTGTATTTCTATTTTCAGATAACCTGTATCATGTGAAAGATCAGTGCAATTTATAAGTGCTGTGAACTACTGAACAGATTGAAAGATGTACAAGGTGCAAGTTTAAATAGATCAGACGATTGTTATAGAAATTGACTACCAACTTCAATTAGTGTTCGTTTATTTAAAAAAACAATTTTAACAATAATAATGTTGCCTGACTGTTAAAATGAAAAAGGTCGGATGATGATAATTCGTGTAGCGAGTCAACTGTAAGGTGCTGCAAGTAATTTCAACATAAGATTGTTTAGGGTCCAATTTTCGTTGTGACACATTAGTTAGTGTGTTGTTCTTACCTTCATTTTGTAATAGAAGACTTTGGACTCGCCGGTTTGTGAGCTAGGTATGAGGTGTTTGTCCAGAACACTGAGGATGTCTGAGCAGATGTCACGGAGCTCCTTCTCCACCTGGCTGCGGTACGCCCTAATCATGTTAAGTTTATCTTCAGCCCCCTGAAACAAACATGATTATGTTGTAACAATACTGTAAAAATGGCGAGAGAAAGAAAAACCGGCCAAGTGCGAGTCGTACTCGCGCACGAAGTGTTCCGCACCATTATTTGTAAAACGAACAAAAAAATAACTTTTTAGTATAGAAAAAAAAAAAAAAAAAAACTGTTTTTAGTATTTGTTGTTATAGCATCAACTGAAATACATTCTGTAAAAATTTCAACTGGCTACCTATCACGGTTCATGAGATAAAGCCTGGTGACAGACGGACGGACAGCGAAGTCTCAGTAATAGGGTCCCGTTTGACCCTTTGGGTACGGAACCCTAAAAACGATAGCAGAAAGACAGGTGTGTAAAATCATGATTCCATTGCACATCTTTGAATTGTAAAATTGTTACTTGATCTGTAATACGATTTCTCCTTTACATCCTTGTTCGCTTTAAAATAACAGTATTGTTTTCTTTCTACAGCTAAATTCTCTACGTAACTACGTATATTATGTGAAACTATTGGAAACAGTATCGTCAAAATTATAATTCCTGAGGTCGGGATGACGAACGAGCGCGAAACTACAAATTAATCAATAATCTCGGTTGCGTAGCCTCACGTGTAACAAACGTGTCGACAACTACCTCTGCATGTCCCGCCCGGGATTAGCGTAAACTACGTTAAATGTCATGTTCACGAAGAATACGATGGGATTTTGACTGATAAGCGCGTCACAATATCAAGATAGACTGATTTCGTATGCAGTGTGCATTTTAATTCGTAACATGTTTGATGAACGTGATTTCAATACTTATTCCGGTTTAACTTATTTTATAGGCAATACAAGCCTACGATATTTTTCAAAACGAGTTTCTTAATGAGTTGTAGTGATAAGCTGGTGAATTATTTATGTCGTTCAAGTGGATTCGCCTAAAGAAACATGAATATACATCTCATTGTGTTATTCCTTTGTGCCTCGACTCTTTGGATTTAAATTGGCGACTGCACGAACGAGTGTAACTATGAAAGTAAAACCGAATCGATTACATTTGACGGTTTTATGTAACATCAAATGATATCGTGTTCGATCAACTAGATTAGTTTTTCGACCCGCTGTTTATAGTTCATGTACCTGTTAGATTAATGCTTTTCAATTCTAGACTCTTTCATATTTGGTCCACACTTAAATGAAAAATGTTTTTTTTTATAGGTTTGTCCTATCTCACTTGGGACCTAACACAGTTATGCAAAGCGTGGGTGTACGTAGCTAATACCTCGACATTGTCCTATACAGCCAGAACGACACACATGACGCGTGTTTAGTAATGGTCATGAATAAATTATCATTAGCTTTAATATCTCTACATTAGTCTATATCCACGCGATGCCGGTTATGTTTGAAGCCGTTAAAACAAAAAATGTGGTTATTTAGCCGCATCTGTCGTGCCACGCCCATTCGTTACACAATACATCCTTTTATCCAAGTTTACCCAACCTACACCCACATAAGTATCGCTGACACGACACGATTTGGGAAAACCACTCGCCTCTGCAACTGCCTTTGTATACATATTTTATTCAAGCCAAAAAACAAAACCTTGACGAATGATCCAATTTCACTTGCGGAATCCTATACCGTTACTGAAAGCTACGCTTAGTCTACGACATGCTACGGTAAATCTGTCTGTAGTTTAACCAAACTGTAAAAGCCAACGAGTTTATCACAGACATTTAGGTGTGATTCTTTAGACAACATTCATTTTCACTGTTCAAATTTGTTGCAGCGTACTTAAAACTAAAGATCTGGTATATCTCAGTTGCAATTCAATTATATTTAATTTAATTTCTTGTGGGAGTATCAAAGAGAAAGTTTTCTAAAGAAGCGAATGATGCATCTTTCTCAAAGACGCTGCGATGCATTTGACGTATTTGATCAATAAGGTTGAAAAATCGCGGCGTCCATGAAACTTATAATGCAACATATTGGATCGAGCTTGAAAGCAGGTGCTCTCAAGGAAAGCAATGAAACTTCTAAATTATAAAGTTTGAGCAGGTTTCTTTGCTCGAGTTGATCAACTAATACAATTAGGAATAAACGCAAGATTGCAAACCTTGTCATAATATTTCTAATTATTGCCATGTTTTGGATTATTTTTATTATAAACATTTCAACTTGGGCCAATAGGCAGCAATAGACATGACGTTGCCTTTCAAATGTATTCCCACTTTGTACCGTTGTATGCAGGTTACGTGATTCCGTGTCAGAATATAATAATGGAAAGTTTATAGTACAGATATGAATAAAAAATGACGATTTACTATACATTGCTACGATTTTACAGTTCGGCTTGTTTGGTATAGCTGCTAGTTCGCTAAAGGAATGCAACCAGTTTTTTGTATGCAGGTTTCGATGCTTTTTTGCCAGTCCAGATTTCTCATTATATTCAAGACGGCCGAACGAGAAAAAACTTTATTGTTGGAAACTGTTCGATTTCTTTCAGCCAGCTTCTATGCAATAAAAAGTTTAATGAACTATTTAGCATGACTTACACGATATTCAATAAAGATTCCCACAACTTTTTAAGGCTCGATCGATACGTAAGTAATCGTGCATGACCTTTTAGGCAACCTTTTCATGTCGTCATGTTTTGGGACTGAAAAGTATTGCACTTGATACATTTTCCCGTTCGCGAAAGTGTAAAATGCCACATGTATTTCAACAATTAGCTTGGAGGTCATTGCTGTTTGACTGACTTCTGTTCGACACTTAAATATGTTTAAATCATGGTAATTGACCTCTGGTCATGAAGCAAAATGGTCTTATACTTTCTGAACAATTTACTTTAGTGCCAGACAAATTACAGGTCCTGTAATTGCACCACTGTAAAGAATAGCCTCTTTACAAATATCCCATCATGCACTACTACACACAACAAACATAAATCCATTTTTATGTTTATTTCAACTAATCGCGAAACAAAATTAGCCGTGTAATATAGCAAATGGTTAAAATCCAATTTGCATTCTAGTCTGTTAATGAACCTTAGAGCAGCTGAGGCCTTATTAAAATTAATTGCAGTTTAAATTCAACTGCAATTTGTTTAAACTTGTCAGGGAAAGTCCCTAAACGCGATTTAAGCGTAAACATGTCTCGTACCTATTGGAGTTTCAACACCGACACAAAAACGGAATTGAGATGACATGACGCCGAAATACGAGGTAATGAGGAAAATGACTCACTCGTACAGGGTTGACTATGCGCTGTTTTCCCTAGATAACGACACGTCATACTGGTGACCTTTTTGCTAACCATTCGTACGTTGCCTTGAATTCAGGTTTTCAAATCAATACATGAACACCACAAAGAAAAATATTGGAATACGTAGTCTGGGCTTTTGTGTGCCAAGTTTTTCCGCAACAATAAGACGGGCTGGTCAGACAGGCCGTTATCCTATTATCTCATTATCGCAGAGCTGGACGATTTTGGTCGAGCTCCAACAAGGTTACTATGAAAGTTATCATTGGTCGTTGAACCTTTAATTGCATGAGTAAGACATCGTAAATTACGTCAGTCGGAACATAGCGACTACACACGTGAAAGAACTCAAAGAGCCATCATTTGTACAAATATTTGTCCCAATGTGGGAGGTAGGTTGCTAACTTTATTCGATACAAACATTCATAATATCGATCGGTCATTAGGGCAGTAGTAAAATCGAGTGTGGCAACTTCGATAGGAATCAGCCATTTCAAGTACACGTATGTCCTCACTGTTTCAGTAGAAAATGTAGGTGGAAAGTGGCTATAAAGTTGGCCATGACAGAGAAACGCCGCGTGTGACTGTACATTAGTTTTATGATCTGCTATTTCTATATAGTTGGCATAGATTGCCAGTCGCGCCGTACGTCTAGTTGGGCACGTGGGACACAATTCATTAAATACTCGATCACCTTTCTTATTAGAATGAACTAAGTTCACTGTTAACGGATGCGATTATTCCATTGGACAAAAACTCGCGAAAGGTCCGAGAGAAGAGAAGCGTTTTTTTTTTAAAAAGAACGCTTCTTTACGCAAGAACCTTTATACAAAATCCTAAAGCAAAATAATTAAAATACTTACACCATACAATATTTCAAGGCTCAAACGGAACAATAACTAAGTGCTATTCAAATACTGTTCAAACATGTATCCCTAAGCGCAGCGCCCAGTCTTACCCACTACGCTAAATGGGGTCGCGGGTAGCCCGCTGGGCGCTGGCTAGACTATAACCCCTAAGTATGTCGGGGCTAGGGACAATAGAAGCTCGTGCCTCGCAAAAAAAACCGGTGAATCAAGCGAGCCGCTCGTGCGGAATCAACCAACTGCACCATGTTGCCTATTTATTAATTGCACCCAAGGGAAAGAGTACTCCAAGTGTAGCTATATGTATTACGGTTAGCAATTTTAAAGCTGTAGAACGTAAAAGCTCTCCTTGATGCTATAATGTCATCAATCACCCGAGAATTCGCACAGAGGCTGAATCACTAACACCTAATGAAACCTCACAGGGTTGGTATTGATTCAATACTTTATTACTCAGCTGCGGGCGCCACTCTTTTATAAATCAAAGAGAAGAATATCTAATCTATCAATACGTTGAATGAAAGATAAATCACTTTTCTCTCTATACCAATAGAAATGGGGCCAATTTACAAGAGATTGTCATAATAATGGGTGCCTACACTGCCTATTCATTAGAAAAACTAAGTCGCGTCCCATCCCGACCACAGACTAGTAATACACGCGCGTCATTCATACCAATCGATAGACTCCAGACGCTGTAAAGGGACGGTCACATTGACGCGTAAATACGCTCAAATACACGATCGTTACTTTACGGTTGCGTAAACGGCCGAGGCCTATGAAATTGCTTTTTAAACTAATCCGAGCACGTGTTGCAAAAGTAATAGAACAAACTCTGTTGAGAAAAAAATGGCGGTCAGCAAAATTGAATGTATGAATAATATGATTTCTCGTGCAGCGAGACTTTTGGCACTGCAGTAATCTTCACCCTGTCGAAAAAGAGATCATAATATGCAGTTTGCAGTGTTACCTTGGTCTCCTCCTTCTGTTCGATGGAGGATATGATCCGCCACGAGGCGCGGCGTGCACCTATCACGTTTTTGTACGCGACGGAGAGCAGGTTCCTCTCCTCCACTGTAAGTTCATTGTCGGACACGTTTCGTGAGGCTACATTCTTCATCGCCTCAACCATTTCTGGAATACAGAACGAAATTATGTCAGTATTGATTTTTTTGGCGTGGGGTACAGGAAGAGGGTTGGAACGTTCTGGATTTTGCGACTTAAACATTAATGCGGCGTGTTTTTCAGTGAGGTCTAGTGTTATTGAATAAATCCTTCTAGTTTATGATCACAAGTCGATAAATAAGCCATGTTCCCTTTACGGAGCTTTTGAAACAGAATGACTAGTGAAATCAATTAGGGATTGGTACCGGAAAGCTATTAACATTTTTGAGAGGTGAATAACGATTACGTGCTTGGTGATTGTAACAATGGTAGCTTCTTTGTAACGGGCATAGACGATACGATTCTAATGAATCTGTTATCTTTTTTAACGACAAATAAGGATATTAATGATGTCATATCATCAGGGATGATGAATCAGGGTTTCTAACAACTCATTAAAATGTTCAACAAAACAGATTATAAAATAAAAGGTTGAAAAGGTGAAAGTATTTTAAAGTAGCTCGTCCCCAAAGAACGGAGAGATTGCAAAAAATATCCGCGACGAAAGCGGGATCGATAAAGTATTAGCGCAAGTACGCCTCATTTAGAAGTTTCAAACTGTTGAGCTATTCGGAAGAAATAAGTTGATGGCAAGGCGACAGTGAGACTAAATACTTAAATGTCGATTCTTTACAAACTTCTGCGGATCTCGGAATGTCGGACGACTTAGATAAAATTATTCTTTTATCGATGGGAACTTAGTCTGTGCTTATTGTAGGGGAGGGGGAATGGGCGTCGCACAGACGGAGTAGAGAGCCAAACTCATGTTTCACCATGTGCTTTAATCTTGACGTTTACGATCGTCCTGCAATATAACTGCCGCATTAGAGCATGCAATGCAGACGTAATCCCGGAAACGTAACGCATAGGGGTCATTTTTAATTCAGGGAGGAGAAAGTCATGGAAGAAAATCGAAGGTTCTCCTATTATAGCGCTAGTACAGCGTTGCAGAGTTCATTGTAATCGATTTCAGCGATAACGGCAAGGCCTGCGATGTAACAGGTGCTTAGGCGCCGCCTCACGGCCCATGCGGTTTTCCTCAACTCCGCAACACAGCTGATACATCGCGCTTTCCTTTCACTCCCAGACTTTGAATTATAAAACAGGGTTACTGAAATAAAATAACATCTTAGCATTGGTTGAAACCTGTTCAAACAAAAAAAAATGGGACACTTGTATTATTCAGGCGGCGCTGAGTGATCGTAAAACAAAAAGGGAGGTCCCAAGTTATGAAATTATTTAGGGATATGTTTGCGGCCGTGCAGACGCCATCTTAAGGACCTGGCCCCGCCAGCTGCGCCCAGTCCATATGGCACCCGTATTTAGGACAGTATCCTTATAATTCGTTTCGTTTTCCGGCAATTTGCGCAATGGCGTCCTCTATGCGAAAATTGCAATTAGTATGCGTGAGCTAAATATGTTGTCACTGAATAAATGAAACGCGCCACAGAACTGAATTTCTATTTTGTAGATGGAGTTTTCGGTAAAAAGAGTTAACCTGTGTCGTATTGACTGAGCCTTGCGTAAGCTTTAAAGGCCTTCACGTGTTATTGTCCGCAACTGCGCTCTGCATGCGCGATTGTACGGCTAGCCGGATTACAGGGAATCAGACAGGAAGCACTGATAAAAACTCACTTGACAGTGGTCAGACACGAAATAGGGACTCAACAAAGAGTTTTACAGAAACAGGTTTGTTACATGTAACAAAACAGCCTGTCCCTGCACCCACTTCCCCTACTTTGAATAAAATGTGTGTGCATACAATTAAAGGCAGGTGTAAAACCTGCAGGATGAGTTTATCACCACACTTATCTTCACAGCAATTATTTTAAGTGTGATTGGATTATTTTGCAAAATTGTAGTAATTTTATTCAATTATGGAAAGATAACTGTAATATTTCACTTAAAACCATGAAAGCTATGATTGTGTTAGTGTGGAATAAATAATAGTACTTTTATAGCCCACCATGAGGCTTATTATGTTCAAGCTCAATTCAAATCGTCATGAGTAATAGAAAGTGGTAATTAAAACCCAAGCTCGCTTAGCAACATTATGAAAATGGGCTGAGAATAGAAGTCCACTCATAATTATAACAGTTCTCTCCAAGAGCATAAAATTATCATTTTTAATTATCTTCAAACCAAATACCTAGGTGGTTCATCTTCATTTCAAAAACAAAATCTTTAGTAAATCCAGTTTAATTGAATTGTATGTTACAGAAAAAGAAAGCTGTCTGTTCTATTAAGTTGAAGGATTTGTATGTGCATGGCAGATAATCAATATTTGCTTTTCATGACTACATTGCATGAGTAACCTCTTCATAAGTGGCCTGCTTGCTCACTATTACTTATTCAGCTTTATAATAGCTCCATTATTCATGTGCAGAATTAAAATGTGTCAACTGTTAGCCTGATGACTTATTGATTTTACTTACTTGCTGCATATTTGTGATATTTTAAATTGCTTTTTACTTCACCTTACAGAAGGGTGTGGTCTGTTAACCTTTAGGTTAATTATACATCATAATGTTAAATTTTAATGCTAAATGTCATGAAAGTAAAGATCTAAGTCACAGAAGCCTCTGGAACAGACAAAAATGCAAGTCAATTATTGCACAAGCCAAATTAATCAATTTAATCATGACAGCAAGTGTCATTTTCTGACTTATTGTTATTTATGAATGACATTCATGTAACAATGATGAAGAAGGTAAAGAAAAGCGATAATTATATATTTCAGAATATATTTTTTCAATTTTATTGAATAATTGGGTCAAATAACCTTCCTGAATTCAATAACAGGCATGATAAGATAGCAATTGGTATAATTATTTCAATGATAATTCTAATAAAGGTCATTGAACTGCACATCTCAGATAAAATGGGTAAAAGGTGTAAAATAACAAGAAGGCTTCAAAGAAACCAGTGATAACCTCTATGACCGCGTCGATTCAAAAAAGATGAACGCGATAACGTAAAGAGCTCTCAGGTAAGATTTCCGTGCTACTAAATTGTGAACAATAGGTGAAATCGGAGGCGACATAAAATTGCGACGCCTATTAAAACCAGAACATTCCTGTATCTAATCAAAAGATTTGCCAAAGGTGCGACATGCATGAGCGAATCCAATGACATCGATCGCATTTTACTTCCCCTGGACGGGAAAATAGGAAACACTTTTTTCGTCGCACTTCTACCAAAGTATCGATTCTTTCTCCCAATGATATCAGTTTTCACGAATGAAAAATGAAACATTACTCTCTACAGCAGCTACAGCAGCTTTCTACAGTGGTTGCATAGTTCTTCTTGGGTTTTTTATGCATTCAAAAACCTAAGGACATCCCACCGGCGGATGACGCATCGATCGCTGACCAAGCCTAACGAATGCCATTGATTTGTTAGTACGCCGATATAGTACATTTAATTGAATGTATTGTGCGCGTTTCCCCGCAAAAATCTACGAAACGACGGCTTATCGGCTACTTTGATCTAGAAATTTCCTCAACTATCACCAAATCGTCTTTCAACTGTCGGCGAAAATACGATAGATTTTTCATCTTCTTACAGAACATACAACGAAAATATGTACTCACCGTCATAGCGCTCAGCCTGCTCGGCTAACTTAGCTTTATACACATTATCTTCCCTTTCCGACATTGTGGATGACAAATGATTTTTCACTAACTAAAACCGAATCGCCAGGTCACTAATTCACCAAGATGGCCGCGCCCGCCAACCGAATCCGAATTCGATCTTCAACTAAACTCCGCCCATGACGTCATGGAAATAGCAACTTCCGCTAGATGGTTATTGCCATATACATGAGATGGTTTCCTTCCATTTCACTGTTATTCAGAACTAATAATAAGTCCTACATTATTTAAGTATGTATCAATAATTTAATCCAATATTAATTTCTTCAAAAGACAACACAAACAACCCCATTTTTTTCGAAAAGCATGAAAATGAAGATTGAGCGATTTCTGCAAAAACCACATAATTATTTACTGATTACTTCTTTTTAAAATGAAACTTTTATTACATCGTCTCAAAACTTTTTCGTCTGTGTGTTGCATGTCGCGTGACGCTCGGCCGCGGAGTCGGTAGTGAAAGGCGCTCGTCAGAGCGCCTTTCACTTTATCCCTACTCCGCGTTTTATACCCATAATGGAATATTATTCCAAAAATTTAAGTTAAATGTCTATAGTGTAAAAAAAAGGGATAATATTTTTGTGTTCACCAAAAATCTAAAGGTACATCTATGTATTCATTTCTAAAATATTGTTCTTAAACCCGTTTAATTGTTTTACTATAATTAAACTACTCGGCCAACAAAATATGTTACATCAAACAAATTCCAAATTAACACCAAGATTACCACTTTAGCACTTTTTTTATTATTAACACTTTTTTATTGTAGTCCGCTGCAAATATTCTATTGTAACAATAACTATTTTATTCTTCCCCAAAAAATACTGATCGTGCACCAAATATTCCTGACTGCTTGGGGCACCCTGACTTGGACAGGTTAGGTTCGAAGGGGATGGCGGGGTCTAGTGAGCGAGCGGAGCGAGGCGAACTAAGACCCCGACATCCCCTTCGTGTTAGGTTACTTTAAACCCTGTAGACAGAAATAGGAGCCCCGCGTAGCGGGGCTACGTCGTAAAACTAAAAAAATAAATGCTTGTTTTTAAAATTAGGTGTATTACTATTTTTACAAATTTGCAACAGTTGTTAAATAGATGCTCGTTATGACATATTTTAATGAACATATTTTGGTGCACATTCAGTATATTTGGTGGAACACAGGCAAAATTAGGTAAATGAAACGGGAATAAATTGAAGTACTTTTAAATACCATCCAAAAAAAAGTTTCACTTTTACCGTGGTTTTTTTGTACGTATGTATAGAATTAGACATAAAACTTACGAAATTATGAACAGAATAAAATAGAATATTTATTTGCGTAAAACATGGTATACAAGCGTAGGGTATATGCTATAGCTTTGATTAAAAAATAACTTTCAAATAATCGAAAAATACTACTATTATACTAATTTAGAAGATATTTGACAGTACTTGTCAAACGTCAAAACCTTGGCTTAAAAAAAAAGAAAAAACGGTACCGACGGTACGAGACGGCTTTTTTTACTTTTACAATCTAACTTCACAGTAAAGGCAAAAACATACTTACGTGTGGTGGCGTGTCGTGACGCACCAGAAGAAAATCGGTTTCATACATTTAATACGGTTAGGGACATATTTGCATGGCGTGTCGTGTCACAACGATGTATGAAACCGAATGCTTCTGGCGCGCCACGACACGCCACGACTCGTAAGTGTGTTTCCGCCTTAAGACGAGTCTACATCCATGCACCCAAAAGAGGAATGAGTCTTAGAGATGGTATAGCTGGGCTGGGCTATAATGTCTGCCTCTTTTTTGGCACAGGCCAAACATTGGCCATTTTACCATACACGTTAGGTATATACATCTAGTACATTTGCCGCTCTAGTGTATCGTTTTGTGTCGCAATCGAGGTGCTCTCTAAACTGTTAACCCCTTACTGCATGGATTTTTTGATTGGGACGAAAAAAATATATGACGTAGAATTACCCCAAGAAATACCACTAAAAATATTTAAAAAAATCTACCCCTGGTATTTTTGAAGATATTTAGCAAAAACTTCCGATGCCAAATATGGCATTGTATGCAGTTGTAGGTTTATTATCAAGTTTGCCAAATATGTCATTGTATGCAGAAGTAGCTGGCGAATCAAAAATTTAAGATAAAAATGAGAATGTATAGGTAATAACGGATTAAGGAAGTATTCTGGCATAGGCGTGTTATAGATTGTATACGTGAAGGGAGAAAAACGCTTATTTTTATTTATTTTTTAATTTATTTATTCAGAGTATTATGAACTTTGTTTTTTATGGTGTATTTGAACCTTTTATTTCATCTGTGAGGCTAATATCTCCTAGAAAGGCGGAATTGTCTTCGCTATACTGCAGCTGACCAATTTCCCATTTAAATGTCTTCTTAGGAGTTTTCCCATTGTTACCTCCCTTCCCCTGTCGACTAGTTGAAGGCTGGTCGGTTTGGTTTTCCAATTCTATCTTCATCAGACTCATACAAATAATATAACGGGTCCGCTGCTCGATTATCTCTCCATTCCTTATCTTCATCAGAAGCTCTTCGTCTTCAATCCCATATGAAATATTGACTACATGCACTTGTTTCCATCTCGCCTGTGTTCTTCATAAACTGTTGGGGAGAAAAAGCAGCGAAAGACTAATCAAACCAAGGAAAATAAAAAAAAAAACGTTTGTAGCCACTTCTTCAAAATATTTCTTTAAATTGACACTATTGCATAGTATCCCAAATATGGCTTTCTCATTTCTGTTGTCATTCTGCATACTATCCCATATCTGGCAAAAAGTTTTTCCTACGACAGCATACTAACCCATATATGGGCACTAACTTTAGCAACAAAAATATATGGAATCATTCATGCGAATCTAGTTTTTTTTTGCCTATTGCCTTTCAATAAAAGCCTATTGTATGAAAAATAATTATCGCAGCTCTATATCGTGAAAATCCATGCAAAAACACCCCGAATGCGCAGCCCACTTACCTGTTCTCGACCGTTAGGAAACAAACTGACATTTTTTATAATCTTTTAGTGCTGGACACAATTTTTTTTTCCAAACGTCAAATAATATTACCGGTGTTTTATTTAAGAGTTGCAAGAAGAAAAAATAATGGACCAAATTTAAATGATGTGACAAAAACCCCTAATGCCCGATATGTCATGCTATGCAGTAAGGGGTTAACTGAAAGTTGTGCAGCATCCTGTCGTGACAACAATCTGCACGGCATGCTGCGCTTACGACGTTCCACGGTCGCAAAACTACTACTAAATGTGGTGCGTGCACGCTTGTTTATGCCGTAACAATACACGCGAGATCTTTTTTTTGCTTTGAAAATTCATTAATCACTCGTCACTGTCAGCAGCTGTGCAAGTAGTACCTACAGGTTACGTGTAATGAATAACTATTGTTTATCGTGCTTTCGAGTTTATAAATATTTTCTTAATGATTAAAACAAAAACAAAAAAAAAAACTTTAGGCTTCGATATTACTACTGATGGCAAATTGTTCTGCCGCGGGAAAACCACCATTAAAATTTGACGCTGTATAACCAATCGTTATCTTTATTATCGTTGTTACTGACCTACGTAGTGTCACTGGTCACTTATAATAGGGGACCGGACTGGGTAAAGAAAACGACATTCTATTTTGTCCGTCAGACAGGTAATACAAAAATATTAGACACGTATTTTTTTGTTTTATCAAAATATCAAAAAATTACTTAGTTAAAACTCATTAAAGTTGGAGAGTGGGGGCTTACTACGTCACAAGTAAGTATAAAACTTACCTACATGTGACGTCATGCGACATTTCAACTCAATATATCTCCGTAATTTTTTTACCACGTGAAAAAAGAAAAAATACGTGTCCAATACTTTTCAATAAACTACCCGACGGACGAAAAAAAATTGGATTATCCCCTATTTATAGGGTTTTTATTTATTTAATTCTATGAAATTAGCCAAGTTTAACACATAGTAAAAGAAAATAGAAAAAAAACAACTTTTGTTTATTCAACCATTCATTTATGTATAACGAATGAAATGCCACTCATTGGTTGTGCTGTGCCACATGACTAGCACTTTTTATGGTTGACGTAGAAAAACACAGCAAAAGTGAAACTTTTTTTCACACTATAGACATTTAACTAAAAAATTTTTGAGTAATATTCCATTAAGGGTATAAAACGTGGAGTAGGGATAAAGTGAAAGGTGCTCATCAGAGCGCGGCCTAGAGAGAGAGAGAAGTGAAACTTTTATTACATCGTCTCATACTTTTTCGTCTGTGTGTTGCATGTCGCGTGACGCTCGGCCGCGGAGTAGGGATAAAGTTCACTTTATCCCTACTCCGCGTTTTATACGTTTTATATAATGGAATATTATTCCAAAAATTTTAGATTCATTTTCTATAGTGTGAAAAAAAAAAACACTTTTACCATGGTTTCATAAACCCCACAATCCCTTTTTTAAAATTTTTGTATATTTATGTATATACTAATTTATAATTATGATTATGATTATAAGTGTGTCTTTCATGATTGTGCGGTAGTTTTTTTTTCGTTTGCGTTTGTAGCAAAAGGAGGGCCGAAGTGTTTTGTACGTGTTAACTCACCTCCCGCAAAAAAAGGCAAAAAAATATATTGGCAATTCGCTCTTTGCTTTTCCCAGTATGATGCACCCAGACAATGGAAACATTTCAGTTTCTGTGAGACATTCGATTCGAGTTAAAAAGCAATATCTGATTATTTTGTTCTGAACTAACAACTAATAAGTTAAGAGGCTCGTGCATCTATATTAATATACTCTTTGGGCTCGTGGTTAACTAACATCAGCCAACTGGGCTGTGAACTTTTGAAATCTGTCCGTTATGCGGCCTCTGCGTAAAATACTAATATATTCAGTTCCAAAGTTGACATGAAAGTCGACCAATAAGAAGAAAAAGTTAATCATCATGAAGTTATAGACAAATTTAATCTATAACTTCATGCTAATCATGAACAGATTTTTCAACTTATTTATTGCGTTTAGTTATGAATTTAAACGATTTTTTCCAAAATACAGTGCACCTCTAGTGTCATTGTCAAAACGCACGCTTTGGTTGCGTTCCATTACTTCAAACGTTACATTGCTCGCATATTTTTTTTGCTATACCCTTCCCACTACACTTGAAAGTCCGCGGAACTAGATTAACTAGCGGTGTGTCATGCTCCAGATGTGTAGTTATCCAATCCCAGAAAATTCCAATCGGCCATTTTTGTAGACGGTCGTCGGTGTTCTTTGCTTTCTGTATATCGTATTTCTTTAGGATTTATCTATTATTTTCCTCATTAACTCTCCAAATTCTTATATTTTCTGCATCCAATATAGTTTTAATGAAAATGCAACCTTAAAACCTAATTTCGTGTGGTTAAACTGAGAATATAATCAATTTCAGTGCACTCTTTTGCAAATTTAAATTTTGTCTTTATTGTTAATTATAAATAACAATTGAAGATACTGTGAGGTGTAACAATGTCTAACGTTGGCTATGACCTCGATACTTCGGGCGGGCTTATGCCGGTTTGTTGTCTAAATTTTTTTTCTAAAAAGTTTGAATGCTCCTTGATCTTAGTAACTGGCGCCATTTTAAGCTAACTGAGTTTGAATGAGCCAGTCTTTGTATGGAAAAAAGGATACTTATGAAGGTTTTGGGATGTCTTTTAGCTCATACGCGCGTTGATAAAGCCGCCCGACGAGGATTTGAACGTGCAGAAGCCGAAGAAACCTCAGCATCCGTACTATAAGAGGCCTGGTAAAGGTCACAACCATGATTCTTGCGACGCGTGTGGGGAAGGCGGCGATCTCATATGCTGTGATCGCTGCCCCGCTAGCTTCCACCTCGGGTGCTAGTAAGTAACATGGTGGATGCATGAATAATGAGTTTAATAAGAAATTTAATATAAGAGAATATAAGTATAGAAATAACATAATAAAATGTAACAGCAGTAAGTACATTACACAGTCATAAATAAGAGAAATCCTGATACCAGAGTGGTGGTGAGCAAGTGGCTATATCCTTGACTTATGAGTTGTAGGTTCAGGTTTCGATCTATGGAGGCGCATTTCTTAGTGTAATTTATTTCAATTACCTTTGCTCTCAAAGTGGAGATGGAAAAGAAGCTGTTTTACTGAAAGTAGGCCTGTGCCGCAGACATGTGCAAACATAATGATTATCATGGAGTTTCTTGTCTATACTAAGGTGAGAAGGTACTTCACGCCAGAACAGCTGCTGTATCAAGTGCAAGTTCGTTCATGCATGGAGTACTGTTCTCATCTCTGGGACGGATCTGCCAAATACCAGCTTGATGCACTTGAGTCGGTTGAAAAGCGGGCCAAGAGGCTCATTGGCAATGAGGCACTGGTCAAATCTA
Organism: Cerastis leucographa; assembly: GCA_963082945.1. Taxonomy (NCBI): domain Eukaryota; kingdom Metazoa; phylum Arthropoda; class Insecta; order Lepidoptera; family Noctuidae; genus Cerastis; species Cerastis leucographa. The sequence continues at coordinate 1,560,132 of OY720365.1, forward strand.
AGCTCTAGTGCCTTGAACATCGTCGCCGAGTTGCCAGCCTATCGGTTTTTTACCAGCTGCATTTCGGGGAGTGTGCGATGGAATTGCATGACCTAAATCCGGCTAACCCGTTTCATCATCGGACTACCAGACGTACGGCGATGCGCCGTCGGTACATGGTGGACATCCTAGCTATACGCACTAAGCGCTTTGGGAATACTTTTGTTATGCGTACCGCTAAGGAGTAGAATTCCCTGCCGGAGTCTGTGTTTCCCGATAGCTACAATCTGGGGGTCTTCAAGTCAAGAGTGAATAGGTTTCGTCTAGGCAAGCGTGCTTCACTGTCGACCACATCATCGCTTACCATCAGGTGAGATAGTGGTCAAGCGCGAGCCTATTTATAATAAAAAAAAAAAACTTCTCCATAAAGATCAACCCTTTACAATGGGCAGCTTCAGTACTTTCAAAGTTATTATGCCTTGCGACAAGGATTGTAGCTTCATTCTTTTAATTTTTTATGATGTATTTGATGATTCAAAAGTGCCTGTAACTTGCCTGTTTGAAACAAATGACATAAATAATTTCAAATCTATGAAATAAGAGTAGTTATGTTTGTAAATAGGAAAACTAAAACAGAAATTGTAAATGTTTTGTTCATCTGTGAGCAATTTTGTAGATGGCTTGGTAACTAAAATACTAGGATCCCAAAAAATGTGACACCTGGCTTAGAAATCAGTGTATTGCTATCCATGTAACATAATTTTCTAGTAATCTGAATATTGTATCAAATCATTGTTAGTGTATAATAAGATAGAAGTGGTTGAAAATATCATACAATATAAAAGCAAGGAACCGTTTGGTCTAGGTATGATGTCTAGGGTAAAATATAAAAGTAAGCCGCACATGCGGCACATCCCAACTAAATCAGTATGCTAGACCTGCTCATGATCAAACTGATACCACTGATGATTCTATGTTCTTATCCAATAACATTGTAAACACGACAAGCTTTTATTAATTTACATAAGGCTCAACTCACACCAAAAGAGCGTCGAAGCGCAGCGAAGCGGAGCGCAGTTTCAGTGTCATATGAATTTTAACTTTATTTTCATTACTATAATACTTATTATCGCATGAGAAACTCGAAAGAGTCGCGCGGATGCCCGCGGCGCCGCGGGAATTTGCTCGAGAAGTCGCAGGACTCCGCGCTTCGCTGCCCTTCGCCGCTCTTTCGGTGTGAGTTGACCCTAATAGTGGTAATGACAACTTATTCTCGACTACTAAATATGTTGTCCAATCTTTATTATAAGATGTTATGCTACTGGACAAATATCATTGTCGTATGTGACAGAGTGAAAAATAATATGAGATTTAGGAAGATTTATAATAGAACCCCAACAATTATATATAGGCTAACAAGCATAACCATGACCAACCCATACTGTTTCCCTCTGTTGTAACTGGGCTTCTCTGTGAGAGTTGGCTCTCTCTGTGAGACGGCCTTCCCTCTCACAGAGAGAGTTGACATTAAAAAAAAAAAATGTCATAAGACAAGCAATTTTCCCAATATTTATTTTTCAAACTGTATAGATTAAAACCTTTGAGTACAAATACAATGTCTTTAACTTTCAGTGATCCTCCTCTGGATGAGAATGACATACCAGCAGGGTTATGGCTGTGCAGGGAATGCAAGGCCTCCGATGAGAACAAGCCGGCAAGTTCTCGCAGCAGCCGAGCTCAATCACCCGCTGACAGCAAGTCTGATACTGAAAAGAAGTCTAGGTAAATAACTTTCTAATTTTTTAATACTGGTATTGAGCTCCATCTGGTAGGACTGCAATCCTATCCTAACATTGTTGGGAAAATGCAAGGTAGGCCAAGGTGGAAATTCAGATATTGCCTAGTAGTGGGGCTGATTGCCAACTACTCATAATGGTTGTTTTGCCTCTTGTAACCTTTCTAAAGAAGTATATTAATACACTAGCAGGTTTAGGAGGTGCACTCAACTGTCGCGTTAATTTTGTGTGACAAGTGCGGACGCGTGGTCACGCCAAAAGAGAACGCTTATCCATTCTCCGAACTAAAGCGCAACACACAGGGAGCTGGCACGCGTCGGGCGCGGGTATCTGAATTTCATGTACTTAAATGGACGACATCACATAGCACGGATCGGGTGAAGCGCGGGAGCTATTGCGCGGTATTGATATTCGCGGATCGGTATTGAGCGGTTAGGACGTTAGGACATGGGGTTAGGGCTTCTACACAAAACTGCGAACCGGAGCAATGCGAAATCGCAACGCAGGAAACTGCGACACGAATTGCTGCGATGCAATTTCGTGCGGCAAGGCGTCTTGCTCTTCCACGATTCGGGTGACCATTCCTTCGACCACCGTCAACCGTACTGAACATATTTTGTAAACAAGGTCGTGACTTGAATCTTAAAAATAGAAGTAACATCGCAGGAATGCGCGATGCGAATCAATTCGCAAGTTTTTGCGAATTGATTTGACGCACCGCGTCCGCACAGCTATTGAAACATACACGACGAAGAGTGCATCCTCTGCAATGTTTTCTATTCAAACTACCTGCAATGCAAGAAATTTTAAGTAACTTTTACTTAAAATTTCTTGCGTGCGTATTGAATATTTACTGCCATTGAATGTTTCGGCAGGCGACACACAAAATAGTATTCTTTTATGGATTTAACAAATGTACCGAGTATCCTTTTGCTTATAGCTTAACATGACCTTCAATTCCATCATCTCTATAAAAACCTTAAAGAACGGCTCACACAAGTAGGCTCGGCTCGATTCTGTACAACCAGGTGGCAAGATATATGATACGACTAGCTTCTGCCCACGGCTTCGCCCGCGTTTTTTCGGTAATTGTCCCGCGGGATCACACTACCGGGATTAAAAGTGTCCTATGTGCTATTCCAGACTATTATCTATCCCTGTGCCAAATTTCATCCAGATCCATTCAGTGGATTTTACGTGACAGAGTAACAAACATCCATCCATCCATCCATACTTACAAACTTTCGCGTTTATAATATTAGTAGGTAGGATATAAAATATGTGTGTATTTGATTTGTCATCTGGTTTGTGCGAATGAGATTAACCCTAACTTGATGGATATAGCATCCCTAAGTAAAGCAATACATTTAAACTATGACCTATTTGCCCAGCCTGCGCAACCGCTCCAACTCGGCCAAGAAGAAGAGCAATGAAGAAGAAGAAATCAAGAAAGAACTGGAGAAGGACCTGACACCCATGGAGATCCTCGTAAAGGCTGCCAAGATCATGAATCCGAAGCAATTCGAACTGCCCCGAGAGATGAGAATACCTTGCATCTTTCCAGGAACTGATAAAGGTAGACCGTAGGGTTCCACTACGTATTATACCCCGATTATTTGGAGCTTCATATCTTTTTACGTGTAGTTCTCTTCTGGTAGAACACATTCACAAAGTATCACATTGCAAAAGTTCGCTATTTTGCGAGAAGAAAAATCCTAAAGGTTCAATCATTTTCATCTGTTTCTTTGTTAACGTAACAAGTTTGACATATTTTATTTAAGAAAATGTAAACATTAATATCTTTTAGGTCGTTTCGTTTCACGATCAGATCAAATGACCTCGTTTTTACCATTAATATTGTAATTTTAAATATTATTGTTTTTATTGACTCTAAAACTTTGTATTCTGGAGCGAGCGAAGCAAGCTCGGCCCTTTGGGCACCCGACTCGGACAGGTTAGGTTTGAAGGGGATAGCGCGGTCTAGAGAGCGAGCGAACTAAGACCCCGCCATCTCCTTCCTGTTAGGTTACTTTAAACCCTGCAGACAGAAATAGGAGCCCCGCGTAACGAGGCTACGTCGACTACGCCTTAGTTTTGAGCTGTGGTTTGGAGTTTGCTTTAATAGGATAGCATAATGTACAATTTTTGGTTATATGTACTTTATCTGGTGTTATGTTAAACATAAGCCGTTTAAAATTCCACAATTTCCGATCAATTTCTGTTTGACCTTGACCTTTGGAATGTTTGACCTTGACCATGTCCTAGGTTTGACCTTGAAGATGTCCTCGACGTTGGCCTTGAAGATGTCCTTGAATGTGACCTTGAAGATGTCCTTGACTTTGACCTTGAAGATGTCCTTGACTTTGACATTGATGATGTCCTTGACTTTGACCTTGAATAGGTTCTTAACTTTGACCTTGAGATGCCCTTTGACCTTGTAGATATCCTTGACCTTAAATGGCTTGAAAACTAATGAAGGCCCGCCCTTCCGCCCGTCACTTTCCCTACCCTTAATACTCCCACTATCCCGCCAATCCCGAAATAAACGATTTGGGTTTTTTTTTTTGACCTATGGTTTTTCGCATTTTGCCGATTTCAAAATGACATTAAGAAGACTATAATCTACCTAAAACTACTAAATACTACCAAAAAATAGCGCGGTACTATAAAAATAGCACGGGGCATAATGGGCAGTGATTACAATTTCTCAACAAAAAAAAAATGGTTTTTTTTTTTTTATTTCACCCGAAATTGTATCGTTCTTTTTTTTTAATTATATATCTTGCTGTCATATCTCGCTCTGAAGTTTTTTCTCCCATTGACTTAGAATTCGTATTAATTAAAGTAATACGAACTCTACTAGATTAAGATAAATTTCATTTTTAAACGGTTTTTTGATGTTTGTACACATTCTAGTTAGTATACAGGTGTAACGGAAAGGCTTTATACATACTTAAGGGTGTGCTACAGACTATCAAACTGAACATGTTTCTCATCATAAAACATGTATTTCAACAAAAAAAATATATGCTGCCCCATAGAAAATTGCAATACCTATTCGACCCAAATGTATAGGCAGCTGATATTTTTTTATGATGAGAAAGATGTTCAGTTTGATGGTCTGTAGCACACCCTTAAGGATGTACATACCCTTTCCGTTACACCCTGTATAAGTTCCTTGGTTGGGTTCCATACCTATCTACTTCATACCTATTCTTGCATGTGGTAACTAAAAACATCAAAGTCTTTTGTCTATATTATGTCAAAGGCTATTTGTTCAGACTGCCCATCACTTAAGTTCTGGTAAATGCGAACCAACCTCAAAAATAGAAATAAAATTTCCTTATCAAGGTAATTCTTAAAAGTCAGACTATGTCATCAGATCCTGGCAAGAACGGCAACGGTTCCTTAGTGACTCTGGACTCATCGGGCTGCGTGCCAATACCTGCTAAGAGCTGCTTCGTGTGCCAGGGGACCTGCAAGCAGGCACCGCTGCTGCAGTGCGACTACTGCCCGCTGCTGTTCCACCAGGTACAATAGACAGCATCTGCAGTGTGGGTCCATGGCTTCTTTAATAGTAACAGGTAGTCAGTCAACAACTGCAGCTATTATTTTAAGTGCTGTAAGTGATGGTTTGGAGAAGGAATATCGAAAGGCAACAATGGGTTACAGTAGATAGCCTAATATACTATATAAGTATGTACATACCCAAGTCTTGTCCTGGCATGATTGATTTACTTACAAAGCTGAAAATGAACACCAGATCTGGGAGCACAATGCCACAAAGGTACTATGTTCCATCCTAACGTCATGCAATTGTGTATCACATCCTTCAACAAGGGTCAGGCAGTAGCCCACCAGACACACCCGTCTATTCTCCTCTCCCTCTCCTCATCCCCAGTGAGTAACTTGACACACTGTTCTCTCATACCTATATTATAACTCGATATGTTTGTGTTACAGGACTGCCTGGACCCACCTCTGACTGCTCTGCCGACTGGCCGCTGGATGTGTCCCAATCACGTGGAACAATACATTGTGAGTGTGTACCCAACTTACTTTAACTACTAACAGAACAGCCATAAAAAAGTAGACTTTGGAGCTGTTCCATTTATTAAGAGATAAAACGTCATTGGACATTCTTAGGGCGCCCGGTAAAACTCGCACGGAGCGGGTTCTTTGTATGAAATTTCCTTAGAACACCTGTATGCGCTCGAGCCTGTTATACGCTGCTCATACTACCCTCGGGGCTTGTTTAATACGTATTGTTTTATTAGTTTTGGCGACATTTTCCAAGGTTTATGGCAACGCAATGGTCTACTAACCCTAATGTATTCTTCAGGATTGGAAGCTGGTGAACTCGATATCTGCGACGGAGCGGGTGGCTCTATGGGAGAAGTTCTCGGGCCCCGTGGACCAGCAAGATGTCAAGGAGAACTTCATCAGACGCGCTAGGAAAGCACGGCCTGCTTTTCGGTGAGTTGTGACCTTACAAAAACCGGCCTAGTGCGAGTCGGACTCGCGCGAGTTCCGTACCATTGTTTATAAAAACTACTAAAACATCACTTTTTTGTATACGAGCCCCCTTTAATATTTATTTTATTTTGTTTTAGTATTTTTTGTTATAGCGGCAACAGAAATAAATAATCTGTAGAAATTTCTACTGGCTAACTATCACGGTTCATGAGAAACAGCCTGGTGACAGATGGACGGACGGACTGACGGACAGACAGCGAAGTCTCAGTAATAGGGTCCCATTTGAGTACGGAGCCCTAAAAAGGAGTATCTAATCAGCATTACATTAAGAAAAAGTTTTCATGAAGTCAAGTTCGAGTAACTACACCATCCATGATTTATTAAAAGTAGCAGATATTGATACTCAAAACATTTGTAAAGTGGCTCTGATTAGGGTGCTAATGAACTTCACAGTAGCGAGCTCGACTTGTTGGCCTAACGACGTCAGAACCTCACAGGCCAATATACCTCCGCACCAACTACTGTACACTGTGACACATCAAACCATACATGTCCAGTATAACATGCATCGCTTTGGCAAGGCATTTCCAATACAATGAGAGATCCCCATAAACGGGTTTTTGATCTTGATTGCTCGCTGTGCGTACGAGGTCGCTTAATCTAACTTAATCCTGGACACACAGTAGAACTGCATCTGGTTCCTGATATAACCTCCTCTCATTCCTCAACTTAACAATTGTTTGTTCTTCCAGTATCAAGGTGCCAGTGGCTATCCGCGGTCGTGTGGTAGTTCCGGACATGGTGCGATATCACTACGAACACCCGCCGCCATTGCTGCCCAGCCGTAGAGAGTACGTGCGCTGTAGAAACGGTGAGAATATATATATTGATGACTAGCGTATGCCCACGGCTCCGTCTGTGTTTTGTTCGGTAATTGTCTCACGGGATCGTACTGCCAGGATAAAAAGTATCCTTTCTGCTATTCCGGACTATTACCTATCACTGTGCCAAATTTCGTCCAGTTCCATTCAGTAGATTTTGCGTGAATGCGTAACCAACATCCACACATCCTCACGAACTTTCGCATTCATAATATTACTAGCTGCTGCCCGTGACTTCGTTCGCGAGGAAATTTTGATGTTTTATCCAGGGACAAAAAGTAGCCTATGTCCTTCTCGAGGATATAATCTATCTACTTGCCAAGTTTCATAACGATCCCATCAGCCGTTCAATCGTGAAAAGGTAACAAACAAACAAAAAGAGTTACTTTCGCATTTATAATATCAGTAGGATAGGATTATAATTTTATTTAAGCATGTAACAAATAAAAGACTTCAGTCAGATACAGTAAGCCCAGAAAATGTATACCCTTCGGCAACGTTCGTGTCCCCGTAAAGATCGCCACAGAGTGAAATGCCTTGGCGCCTAAGGCTTGTTCATAGTAATCTTGTACAACAATTTCTCTCTGGGGGTTATTCTTCTCTATTCACAAGTCATCATCTGCCACTCAAAATATTTTAGGACATACATAAAATTGATAATTATATGCTTAATGCAAAATGGTTGTACTACCGAGTTCACTACCCTTTTGCCCTAAGTGATAAGGTTGAAAAATAGTCGACCGTCAGAGAACTCGATGGTACTTAACCATTTTGCATTAACCATAAAATTATCAATTTTTATGTATTTACTAAATAATTTTATGTCTAATATCTACATTAGATCTCAATATCTCACCATAGCAAGTTCTTATTTCCAAAGATTGACGATGATTCCAAAGCGCATACATTCCCTGGCAGATCTGTACATGTGTACTGTATTTAATAAAACTTGCGCTTCCTTCCAATTCAGTAATGAACAAGCAGAAAGCCAGCGGCTGCTACAACTCCAGCGACGATGATGAGCAGGCTCCGAAGCACAAGATCTGCATGAACCTCACGTGTCCTCAGTACAGCAGTGGGCAATGTGACGAGACCCTGCCTGGAGTCACCGAGGAGGACGCTGCCGACGACCTGCACGCCATCAGCTCCGAGCACACTCTCAAGGTGACGACACTCAAATCTGTGTGATTCTTTCTTCAAAAGACCATCTCAGACACTTATTTGCATAGTCCTCATGTGAGTTGGCCAAGATTATGTCTGGACCTTAAAAGAGACTGACCTCTGAGTTTGTTTCTTCTCAGAGTAGTCAGGTATGAATCACCGGCTTCATCTAGTTTAAATAAAACGAAGTGTAAAATATTTCCAAAATAAACATCATTTATAGCTCAGTGTTCAGTATGTGGCAGCATCGACGATGTATACGAACAACGCTTCATAGTACATAGCGTCACGCAAAATCCTGCTGCGCTAGAAGAGATTAACCGAGGATCAGAAAATTTCCACCCTGGTCCTCATTCCTGAATGCCGTTGACATTTGCATTCTTTTTTTTCATTATTTGTGCGACATTGTAAATGTAGTCAACGAAACTATCACTCACTGTCACTTGGATATTTGTCTCTGCATTACCTAAATGGTAGAATGTATAGTTTAGCAATAGGGGATGATCACATTTTTTTTTTCTTTGTCCTTCCTATTGAAAAGTATTGGACACGTATTTTTTCTTTTTTCACGTGGTCATAAAATTACGGAGATATATTGAGTTGAAATGGCGCATGACGTCACATGTAGGTAAGTTTTATACCTACTTGTGACGTAGTGAGCCCCCACTCTCCAACTTTAATAAGTTTTAACTATGTAATTTTTTGATATTTTGATAAAACAAAAATACGTGTCTAATATTTTTGTATTACCTGGCTGACGGACAAAATAGAATGTCGTTTTCTTTAGCTAGTCTTTACCCCTATTATCCACTATAGCATGCCACACGTCTTTGTAACCTTTTCCATAACTTCCACAGCCTGACCGCCACACAGATTCCTCAAGTGACCTTTCAGACTCGGACTTCGAGTACCTCACAGCGACAGTGAAGAAGCGCAAGGTCTCTCAATCTGAAGACAAGAGCCCCAACAAACGAGGTCAGTTATAACTAAGTCTTTTGTTGATTTTTAGGGTCCTAAATGGCAAAAACAGAAGTTTTATCATTGATGAAGATGTTTTTAATGTTATAATTTTACTTTAAATACCTTCCCGACCATCGTACTATATCAATGCATCCATCAGGACAATGTTTTGAATGCGTTACATTGAGTTCTACCGTAAAACGTGAATTTTCACCCAAAAATAAATATATTGTATAGAGTTTCTTAGTTTCATACAGTCCCGGATTATCCATAAAGCGAACAAGGCAACTGCCTAGGGGCCCCGCATCGACCAGGAGCCCCGTGCGTGCACTTACCAAGAAAAAATAAAAAGTTTTATCGAACGAAATGGCTAGGAACAATTTGTTGCTAGTTGTAGGTTAGAATAAAAGGGGTATCATTTAAGCTATCACTAATTTAATTAGTTTTGTGTTTCTTAAATAATAGGGTTTGTCCTCAAAATAGTAGATCTGTCACCTAAATGGAATCATCAAATAACATCAAAACGCTTACCTAAATATTAATTAAGAATTACTTGGAAATAATATCAATCATCAAGTAATTTTATTAGGTTTCAAAATAATAGAAGTGTCACGAAAATTGAATCATCAAACAATGTAAAAATGTTTACATAAAACTCCAAACCACAGGTCCAAACTAAGGCGTAGTCGACGGAGCCCCGCTACGCGGGGCTCCTATTTCTCTCTGCAGGGTTTAAAGTAACCTAACACGAAGGGGATGTCGGGGTCTTAGTTCGCTCGCTCCGCTCGCTCACTAGACCCCGCCATCCCCTTCGAACCTAACCTGTCCGAGTTGATGTGCCCTATGTCTCGTATTAACTGATCTATTTATTTGGTGACAGATCTACCATTCTGAGCACAGAGCTATTATTTAAGTAACAAAACTGTTATTATAAGAACGAAGTTTATATTCATGTAATGCAATATAATTTTATTGGTTATCGATCTCTTATTTTACACATATATTAACATTAATTTGATAATTCATACCTGGGAACAATTTTTGTTTATCTGAGAACGAAAATATTTCGTGGCGATAGATCTATTTATTAGGTGATACAACTTGATGACAAATATGAATTTTGGTGATAGAAAATATAGTTCCCGAATAAAAGTAATAAAAACTAAATTTTTGATCTGTAATTGCGATTTCTGAGTTCTGCGACCCTGAATTTAATTTTAAAAGTTTTACTGTGCTCCGTGTTTCAAAACTTACCTACGAATTTGGATAAGAGTGCTATTTTATTATCTATTTTTAGTTGCATATTTTTAAAATATAAGCCTTTATTCAGAAAGGGTAAAAACGGGACGGTCCCGTTTTTACCCTTCTTTTCTTTGGGTACGGAACCCTAAAAAGTAAGAAAAGAGGAAGAGGAAAGGGGCCCAGAGAATGGCACTGCCTAGGGGCTCCTGATAGGGTTAATCCGGCCCTGGTTTCATGTACAGAATGCTTGGTTGACGGCTCCGTGAAGGATCGGTTTCACATTGTGTATGCTAAACAACTTCACTCCACATGGTCCGACACGTTCTTGGCCGTTTTTTTTACGTATATTGTGTGCATGGACTAATATTTTTTTTTTCTTTAGGCAAGAGCGAGCGCCTAGAGTTGAGACCTGAAGGGAACGTTGAGGAGTTGCTGGCTGTTGTGGATGAACAGCTCAAAAAGCTGGACGAGAGACTGGTCAAGCTACTAGCGTGGCAGAGGCTGCAGCAGGTATGTAACATCCCACCTTCATTCCACTAGGCGCTAGGCAGAGGTGGCCTGGACCTGAGTTTTGAGTGCAATGTTCAGGAGTTGCTGGCTGTCATGGATGCTCATGATGCTCAAGTTGATTGTGTGGCAAAGGCTACAGCAGGGATGTAACATCACTTTTTCATTCCACTAAGCGGTAGGCAGAGGTGTCTTATGCTATAAACATCAATAAAACAAGTTATAGAATCTGGCGGTACTTTGGGCCAATCCGGCTTCGGTGCTTTCTTACGTTTTTTTGCAATTTGCCGGTTCAGTATCAGGTTTTATGTTGAATAAAATATGATACGCGGCCGTCCGACCGGCAAACTTAGAAAATTTGAATTTCGCGGTACACCCTGACGCCTCCACCTTAACGTCCTATCAGGGCACGGAAACTCGGTATGAAATAGGTGGTCACCCATCTACGGACCAACCTACGCAAGCGTGGCTTAACCTGAAGAACATAAGAACAGCCGCGGTCTAGCAGCGCAAAAGTCGCGCGTCTGCCGCGCGACCGTCGCGCTGCTAAAGTTGCCTAAATGTGAAAGCGGTATATGACTGTATAAGAGTGTATAAGGGAATATTACAACTGTACTAAACAGCGTTTAGTATTTTGCGACACTTCAAGCTGGTTTTTATTGAGAAGTCTAGGGAGGATTATTTTTTGTATAAAGGTGCATGAGGAATTCATAGTTGGAGGTATTTTAATGGACATGTGGTAACAATCAGAGGAAGTTATGCAAGAGTAAACGACGGATAGGAAGCTCAATTGCAATCGGCTACTGCATTCGATCTGGCAGTAGGCAACACTTGGTTCCAAAAAGCCAATAGATACCCAATAACTATAAAAGTTATATTCATAACACGCAAATCGTGTACATCATCGTTAGACGCATCAACCTAAAGCACATCAATGACTGCAAAGTGCTACCGAGAGAAGACAAACACAACACAGACTCCTGGTTATGGAAGTAGTCGTACAATTAAGGCAACCTCCCCCTAAAATAAAATGACATATGCTAGAGAAGTCTAATTTAAAAATTAATAGAACGACTGTCGGCTTGCACCAAGTGTCGGCTCAAAATCAAAATCAAAATCAAAATATTTTTATTTCACATAGGCCTACATGGGCACTTGTAAAACGTCGACAAAAAGCTCGGTTTGGGTTGGTCGTTTCCTATGGAGAAGAACCGGCAAGAAACTCCATGGTTACTCTTTTAAAATCATTTGGCTTTACAATTTTTCTATGTTACAGCGTTGGCACTTAAGTATGAGTGGACATCGTAGGCCCGACAATAAGTCGTTGCTTACTACAAAACGTAGAACAAGATAAAAAGTTACCAAGGATCTAGGAATCTATAAGGCCTACAATGTCCACACATTTACAAACAATCGGTAAATAAGAAAATGAGTCTATACAAGCAAAAAAAAAAAAAGAAGATATTGCAAAAAGACTAGATTAAACAAGTGACACAAATGTTGTCATCCGTGCTGTAACTATTCTAAACAAAATGGTGTAATGATTAAGAAAATATTGTAAAACATCTGATTAAAAAATAATGGAAAAAAGTAAATAAAAATAAAAAAGTAAATAAAATAAAACATAAAAATTAAAAAATATAAGATTGAGAATAGTTAGAGACATCCACACATTTGTGCCGTTTTATGAGCTACCAGGGAAGCCGCATGTGCGTAGGGGCTCAGGCCAAACTTCTTTATCTTCAACATAGTCCTTAATTTTGTAATATGCTTTTTTAATTAGGACACGTTTGATATAATTTTTAAACTTTCCATCGGTCAGTTCTGTAACTGACTTTGGCAACTTATTATAAAAGCGTATACTGTTAATAAGAAATGACTTGCTAGTTTTAGTTAATCTAAATTTGGGTATTACAATTTCGTGTTTACTGCGTGTATTTATATTATGAAAGTCGCTTCTAATTTTGAAAAGTCCTCGGTTTTTGCGGACATATAAAATACATTCTAAAATATAGAGTGAAGGCAGAGTAAGTATATTGATTTCTTTAAATTTTTCTCTGAGGGACTCGCGAGGACCCATTTTATAGATGGCGCGGACTGCCCTCTTTTGCAGTATGAAAATTGAGTCAACGTCTGCTGCCGATCCCCACAGCAGAATGCCATAGGCCATAATACTATGGAAATAAGCGTAGTATACTAACCTAGCCGTAGCTACATCAGTTAGCTGCCTTATTTTCCTAACTGCATAGGCAGCTGAGCTTAACCTTCCCGAAAGAGTTCTAATGTGCGCCCCCCACTGCAGTTTTGAATCGATAGTAATCCCCAAAAATACAGTTTCCGCTATAACATCAAGTTTTTTGCCGTCAAGATTTAAATTTAGGTCACGTTGTGGTACATTTGGTAAAGAAAACTTAAGACATTTTGTTTTATTCGTATTCAGTAAAAGATTGTTGGCTGCAAACCATTTTGAGAGAATAGTTAGGCTTTCGTTGACGTGTAAGACGTCCGTATCTTTTCTATGAATTTTGAAAATTAGCGAGGTGTCATCAGCAAATAGAATTATATCCGAAAATTTGGCCATCATGTAAGGGAGGTCATTAATATAAACAAGAAACAAGAAAGGGCCGAGAATTGAACCTTGGGGCACGCCCATCTTGACTATAGACCCGCAGGACGTCGCCCCATTTACATTTACTTTTTGCTGCCTGTCCGATAAATAAGAAAGTACAAGATCAGCAGCTAGTCCACGAATTCCGTAGTGGTGTAATTTACAGATCAGTGTTTTGTGGTCGACGCAGTCGAACGCTTTTGAGAGGTCACAGAAGATGCCAATAGCATCCTGGGACTTCTCCCAGGATTCCAAAATGTAACTGATGAGTTTCACTCCCGCGTCCGTTGTCGAACTACCCTTCGTGAAACCAAACTGCTGACTATGCAGTATCTTATTAGAATTGAAGTGAGACAACATCTGGTCCAGCATGATTTTTTCATAGATTTTACTCAATGCTGGAAGCACAGATATAGGTCTATAATTAGAGGGATCACTCTTACAACCTGATTTGAAAATTGGTACTACTTTACTATGTTTCATCAGGTCAGGAAACTTACCGCTGTCTAAACATTGATTGAATATGCCTGCTAAGACAGGAGCAATTGAGTCAATGATGTTTCCAAGAACCTTGACTGATATCCCCCATAAGTCTTCAGTATTTTTTATATTGAGACTTTTGAATGCGTTTTTAATTGTATCAGTACATACTGGTTTAAATTTAAAGTTAGGTAAGTCTTTTGTAAAGTTCTCTTTAAGAAGAGCTTCAGCTAAAGTAGCTGAGGAGGGGAGAGATTTCGTAACCTCTAACGGAATGTTGGCAAAGAAATTGTCTAGAGTCTCAGCGACTTCTAGCTTATCACAAATGGTTTTATTATCTATTTTCAAAGACAGTTCATTCTTATCTCGTTTTTGCGTCTTTCCTGTTTCTCTGTTAATTACCTGCCACACAGTTTTTATTTTATTCTTAGAAATACCGATTTTATTACTTATTGTTATAGATTTTGCCTGAGCGCAGACACTTTTGAATATTTTTGAATAGTTTCTAACATAAGTGTGAAAGACTTGATCTGAGGTCAGAGATTTTTCGTGATATAAATTGTATAAAATATCTCTGCTTTTTCTTATTCCCGCAGTGGCCCATTCGCTAAATTTAGGTTTTAAGTTGACTTTAACTTTTTTTACTGGACACGTTTTATTAAATTCCTGGCAAACTGTGGAAAATAATATACCATAGTTTATATTGGGATCTTCTAAATCAAAACTAGCGTTAGAAAGATTGCTAAGAACATTATTATTAAAAGATTTTAATTTATTTTTAGAAAGAGGTCTTAATTGAATTGATTTAACTAAGTGTAATTTTTTTTCTAACTCAAAAGATACAAGTTGACCAGTATGGTCTGACCTAACGCCACTAATTAATGAAGAATCTTTTACTATGCAATAGGCTATTTGACAAATTTTGGAAAACCTAACTAAATTATTCCTTATTACTTAATAAGCACATCATATTGATATTTCGGAAAAAAAATATGTTTTTCATAAAAAATAACAATGATAAAGTTTAAATTATCAAAACCGCGCGAAAAACGCTGTTGCACTAATGGCGTTGGTCACGTGATCCGGGTGACGTCACACTCCAGTAAACATTTTAATAACCCTTTAAAAACAGCAGTGAACCCAAAGTAAAATTCATTTTTATCAGTTTTAGTGGTTAAAATGGTGTATAAATGGTGTGTAGTGCCACAGTGTACAAATACGTCTATAAATAACCCACAAAAATTGTTTGTTTCTGTTCCAACAAATCCCAAAAGGCGAAAAATGTGGGTAAAGTTAGCTCGAAGAGACCCAAACAGTATTTCATCTCATTCAAATGTGTTTATGTGTGAAGATCACTTTGATGTAAGTAAGCAATATTTTACTTTAGTGAGAATCATGTTATCCTAAGATATACAGCTGATCCATCTGTTCTGTAACCTTCAAAATATTGTACATAGGATGTAGGTACGATTCATTGTTGATGAATCAAATAAAATTAACATTTATTAGACTACTCGAAATAGTAACTAAAATATCGGTTTTTATAAAAGGAAATAACATCTTTAGTACCTGATTTCCATGAGTAGGTACCGTGACAAAGAGAATTTACATGAACATTTCAAACATTTAACAACCTAACCTAAAATAAATATTTTATGATGATCACACATAGGTAAAGGTTTGTAAATAAATAAGTCTTACTTACATTGCTGTTTTTACATTTTAAAGTTCTGCAGCACAGTAATCAGCGTTGTTCTTAAAGAAAAGTGCAACCATAAATGCGTCTATTTGAGGCAAGTTGCTGTTATCAGCTCTTACATAATTTGTCTCCATTTTTAGATTAGAATCCAATATTAAGAAAATAGTTAAAACAATAATCAATATCTATCAGAAAAAATCTTCAAAAATGGCCCAAAGAACGATTAAAACACTTTAATAAACGAAACGCGCGTACTTTATTCAGTGATCGAAGCCGTGTTCACATGCGTGTGACGTCACCAGGGTTGTGTCCAATCACAAGGCGTTCTCGTTACAGATAAAAGTTCAGAAATTATTACATGTTTATCGGTGAAATTTTCAAAAAATATACGTATTTCAGTTTAAATTATAGTTTAATATGTTTTTTTATGCTATTATCTGACAGGATGACCACAATTTGTAGTATATTTTCAATGTTGTCAAATAGCCTATTAGTAAATATATTATCTATGCATGTAGCTGAGGTTGCTGTTATTCTGGTTGCTTCATTAAATAAATATTTTAAGTTGAATGATTTAAACAATGAGACCAGCTTACATTTTTCTGGTGAATTGACTAACAGATCAATATTTAAGTCACCACAAACAAAAACTAATTTATTATCTGTGAAAAGTTTACTAAGTATTTCTTCCATTGTGATTAAAAATAATGACAAGTTTGATGCTGGTGGTCTATACACACATAAGACAGTATGACCCTCAACCTCTGCACATGCTACCTCACATAAGCGATCAACAGAGTAAGCAGTGATATCCTTCCTCTCCTTATATCTGAGACAGCTATTACAAAGTATCAGGGCTCACAGCTCTTACCTCTTCTTGGTCATAATGGACGCTCTCTTGTCGGACATCCAGGAAGAGGCTTCCTTGTTTGTCGATGACATTTTGCTGGTTGCCGAGAGCGGCCTAGAGGTCCAGAGCAGATTAAAGGTGTGTGGCAAAGACTGGAGAATGTTGGCCTGAAATTGAATAGAACCAAAACGGAATTCTTGTTGTGCGATTTCGCGGTCTCTCCAGCATTTAACTCATGCCGGAACGCCCGGTCTGTTCCGACTTTCGGTACCTCTGGTCGCTTGTACAAGGGGATGGCGAAGTAGACCGGGAAAAAACGCACCGAATCAGCTCATCTCATCTGCATGTAGCGGAGACGAGAATGTTGCGACAGCTGTCTGGAGTGACAAGAATGGGTAAAAGTAAGGAATGTGTATTTTAGAAGAAGTTTGAAAGTGGTGCCTGTTGCAGAAAAAATGAAAGGAAGTCGTTTGTCTTGGTAAGGACATGTAACGAGGAGGGATGAAACGCACGTGATTTAAAGATTGATGGATATGAATGTTGACTAAATATTTTATCTTTTAATGGTCTTTTTTGTTTTTACTATGGACACTTTTAACGTGCACGTCTTGCTACATCGTTATCACACAGTGTACCATCTCAACATGAATGATGTAACCAAAGTTTTTGTAACAAGATTCTGATTTAAAAGAGTGTCCATGGAGTTTGCCCATTCTTCTCCTTAGAGATCTACGCTTTGGAATGGGCAACTACAGTACTTTCACAGTAATTATTAAGTCTTGTGACTGGGACTGAAACTTCAATTTTAGGGTTCCGTACCCAAAGGGTCAAACGGGGCCCTATTAATGAGACGGACGGACGGACGCGTCCGTTCGTCTATCTGTCACTAGGCTGTATCTCATGAACCGTGATAGTTAGCCTGTTGATTGGCTTGATTTCTCGTCTCCAGACTGAACCATCCGTCAGAAATCCCTTTTATACTCAGCCCCCCTAGCATGACCGTTCTATCTCTTTTCTACCAAGAAACGACAAGAAATCTTTTCTTTACAACTTGTCATTTCTTCTGCCCGAGCATGGCGCGCACCGTCGACTCGCGTTTCTACGAAGACATAGACAGAAATTCTTTCCATAGCAACGGGGACGTTGCTATGGAAAGTTAAAAGGTTACGTTTAGTTAACAAAAAAAAGTTGCCAATTGCACAAGTTTTTCATATTTCGTGGGCGGGATGGTGTAGCTGCATCCTGGATCCAGGCCTAGATCTTTTTCGCGAAATTAAACCTTAATATTTGACATAACATTTCAACCTTTTTGAACGTAACTCAACGCAACCACGAAACGTATTTCTCGTATTTAGTATTTATTAAGACTAGTTTGACATTGTCAGAAGTAATGTTTCTACCCCGAAATGTCAAAAGAAGAGAAAATATGGTCGTCATGCTCGACGTTGTAGACTTGTGTCGACTGAAGAAAAGAAACATTTCTTTTCTACATTCTTAATATCGCCATGCTTGGGACGATAGAAATATCTGTCAAATTGTCGATTCTTCCGTAGACATAGCCCGTTTCTACGGCGGTCATGCTAGGCCGGCTGATCCTCCGTTTCTTTCTTCAAATTTATTTCTTTGATTCAAAACTGCTGCGCTCTAGTAAGACGCAACCTGCCAGTATTCAAAGCAGCCAGTAACAATTGGTCAAAAACCTTGCGCATAATATTTTTATAAATGTAACTCAGAATATCTTTACACAGCAAATATTCGCAATTAACTATAAAATACAACAATTGAACTCACGAATTGATGATAATAATTTTTAGTAATATATAATCTAAGTGAAACCTTCATAGAGAGTTTGGCTGGTAACAATAAAAAATAAAAGTAAATGACATCTGACAAATTTGAAGTAAACATGTCACAACAAAGGATATAAAGAAAATATTTATAAAAATGAATCGATTGATAAAATGCCAATGTAAAACCAATAAAAGTATGAATATGGATGATAAGTGTGAGTATAAAGTGTCTGTAGTAGGCAGATACTATATTTCCAATAGGAGGAGGTGGTGGTCGCGAAATGATGGGACTACCACGACGTGGAGTCTTACCAATAGGGAACCCCTCTTCTGACATGATGTAACTAGTATAGACTTAATAACGAATGACAGAAGTCGATTGAAACCTAGCGAAAACATAGGCACGGCATGATCAGCTAGATAAAAATAATCCAGCAACCAGCAGTCAGTGAACGCCACCTCCTCCTATTCCCTGCACTCTTCTAGACTCGTGAAAAATTCCCGTACGCAGGTCTTTCCATCGAAACCAATCTTCCACTTAGTAAGAGAGAACTGCCTGGTAAATTGTAGGCATTCATCAGATCTTATTGGAGAAGGAACGACACTTTGTGAGGAAGCACGAGAAGCTCTTGGCGGGTGACTCCGTAATTTTCGAGCAAAGACCCTGAAGGACGTCGTGACATCGCTCCGCGTCAAGTTATCCCAAAATTTTGTTCTTATCCACTTTTTATAATTTGTAGCAATAGCGAAGTACTTATTGAATGTTTTTTTTTATACTATCGTTTTATAATCTCAGCTATTCGTGTCAAAAGGTCGCGGAATAAACCGTTTTTGAAGTTATATTTAAGCACGGATATAATTTAATCGCGCCTAGGGCCGGATAGCGGTTGCAACCCCTTCTCACCTATAGGCATTAATTTTAAAATCACAAATTTTATTCTTTTCAAGATAAACCATTTCGCAACTTTACTGAAAGTCATTTTTTACCTCGCCAATCCTTTTTCTTTGTATATTTTTTTATATTAAAAATGTTTATATTTGTTTTATATTTAATATTGCAAAATTAAACGTAACACATGTAGTGATAACCATATATATTTTTTTTACATAAGAAGATTGGTTTCGATGGAAAGACCTGCGTACGGGAATTTTTCACGAGTCTAGAAGAGTGCAGGGAATAGGAGGAGGTGGCGTTCACTGACTGCTGGTTGCTGGATTATTTTTATCTAGCTGATCATGCCGTGCCTATGTTTTCGCTAGGTTTCAATCGACTTCTGTCATTCGTTATTAAGTCTATACTAGTTACATCATGTCAGAAGAGGGGTTCCCTATTGGTGAGACTCCACGTCGTGGTAGTCCCATCATTTCGCGACCACCACCTCCTCCTATTCTGGACATTTAAAAAAAAAGATGATTTCTATCGATATATTTGAAGTAAACACTGGGGATACTGTACGGAAAGAAGCGAATCGCCAGTGGTTCCTTGGACTTTATGATCTTGACAGATCATAAAGTTCAAAGGGAATATTTGAGAGCTCGTAAAAAAACTTCAATCTTATTTGCATATAAGTTTTACATTCTGGGACGCTAGTAAAAAGTTCCGACGAACGATACTGACGACGAAACGATACTGTATAGTATCGTTTTTCCATCGGGAACTTTTTTCCATTCTATTTCAATTCCCAAATCAGCTTAATGCGACCAATGAGACAGTTCGGTCTTTGTAATCTGACAGTGTATCGTCGTCAGGTGTTAGCCGGCGAGCAGTCGTGGGGCTCGTGGCGCGGGTCCAGCATGTCGGCGTCCGCGCGCGCCGCCGTGTCGCGCTCCGTGGACCGCGCGCGCCTCGCCCGCCTCGGTCTGCTGCGGCGAGCGCGACCCAGCGAGCTGCTGTCGGGAGCCGACCGCGCGCGCATCGCCGCCGCCGTGTGGGGAGCGCCGCCCGCGCCCGCGCCGCCGCCGCCGCGCTCGCCCGGCCACTCGCTCAGTGATGCCACTGTTAGAGCTACGCTCTGCGCTATCACTAGGCCGGACAGGTATGTCACACTACACGCGAGCTGCTGGGGAGCCCCGCCCGCGCTCGCCCGGCCACTCGCTCAGTGATGCCACTGTTAGAGCTACGCTCTGCGCTATCACTAGGCCGGACAGGTATGTCACACTACACGCGAGCTGCTGGGGAGCCCCGCCCGCGCCCGCGCCGCCGCCGCCGCGCTCGCCCGGCCACTCGCTCAGTGATGCCACTGTTAGAGCTACGCTCTGCGCTATCACTAGGCCGGACAGGTATGTCACACTACACGCGAGCTGCTGGGGAGCCCCGCCCGCGCTCGCCCGGCCACTCGCTCAGTGATGCCACTGTTAGAGCTACGCTCTGCGCTATCACTAGGCCGGACAGGTATGTCACACTACACGCGAGCTGCTGGGGAGCCCCGCCCGCGCTCGCCCGGCCACTCGCTCAGTGATGCCACTGTTAGAGCTACGCTCTGCGCTATCACTAGGCCGGACAGGTATGTCACACTACACGCGAGCTGCTGGGGAGCCCCGCCCGCGCTCGCCCGGCCACTCGCTCAGTGATGCCACTGTTAGAGCTACGCTCTGCGCTATCACTAGGCCGGACAGGTATGTCACACTACACGCGAGCTGCTGGGGAGCCCCGCCCGCGCCCGCGCCGCCGCCGCCGCGCTCGCCCGGCCACTCGCTCAGTGATGCCACTGTTAGAGCTACGCTCTGCGCTATCACTAGGCCGGACAGGTATGTCACACTACACGCGAGCTGCTGTCAGACGTCTCGCGACGGCAACGTTGCACTGCGCACCGCGAAACCACCGGTCTCTCTAAACATTATTTCGTCACCAATACTTTCATAACAGTAAAAGAGACCATCGAGCGTAATTTGCCTATCCTAGAAACAAAAATTAAAAAACGAGCAATATCTACCAACCCACACTCTAACTACATGTTGTATGTATGAGAACTCACTCCCGATTGAAACCAAAACTATGCTAACGACAGCCATATAACGTAAACTCGTATTTTCCAGGAACGGCGTAGGTGACGGACTAGGAAGACCCATCCCCATGCGACTGTCTTCCCTCACGATCGGCACCGACAGCGGCTGCGACGTGCGACTGGACGCTGTCTCCTGCACGCACGTGTCGCGCAACCACGCCGTCATATTCATGGACGAGGTGAGAATACTGCCGCACTCATAAAGGGGCCTATTTATAAAATAGAAAACGTTCTGATGTTGCTAGACTATGTTATACGAATCACGACACACCCCAACCCATTATATCATTACTTTCCAGAATTTGATCCTTCCCAAGTAACAAAATGTGTTACTATAAAAGTCCTGAGAACGTTTTAGGATGCGCTAAATAGTGTTCACGTAGTGCTATAATGGTGTTGTAAACGTTTACAGAACCCTAAAAAGGCTCTAGTTTTATCACTGATTTATTCTATAATCATTACATAAAGGCTCTTATGGTGATAAATCAGCTCTATAGTTGAAATGTTGCAACTTTTATGTCACAAATTTGCACTATAAAAGGAACCAAAACATGTATAGTGCTATTTTGCACCGTAAATGATTCCAGTGATCTTTTTGTCACACTTGTTCGCCAGTTCCCCAAGAAAACAAAATATACCAATATAAGTTATGCTTTATGTCATTTGCCATTGTAACTTAACGTAACATGTTAAAATAATGACATACTACAAAACATTCAAGGACCGTAAATCTGCCATAACTTGCACTTGCGATAAAAATTGCATCGGTAGAACCGGTATGCTGATTTCAAATTTGACAATGTGCCCTCATAATTTTAAAATTTTAATTAAATTTAAATAAATAAAATAAGGGTTTATCCCGATAATGGCTGCTATAGTACACATTGGCTCCAACCGTGCTGGTTATATGATATCAGCAACAGAAAACGGCAGCCATATTTTCACCGAAAACGCTTTAGTCTCGTAACAGTAACACAAACTCACTTATAGAGCTATTTTGAATTTAAGTTATTTAGCAACTGCGCCAGGAGTCACTTTTTCAGAACTAGCTCCATGACTCCAGAGCTTTCATGACTTTTTCAGAACTAGCTCCATTGCAATGTTGAGGGAGCACTGCAGTCACAGTGGTTACCATTATAGGCCTACTATTTCATTGTTTGGTTATAAAACGCCTTGGTTAAAGAACCTCTTGTTACTTGTGTTATTAATAGCGATACTATCGAATGGTGTAATAATAACTGTGTTTTTTTTTTCGAAATCAGTGAGTTCGATTCCTGGCCTGGATTATTGATTTAAAAAAACGCAATAATGAAGTTTTAGATTTTATTAAAATTGGGCTCGAGACTCTTTTGAGTACTTTTCGCTATTTCTGACAGTTTCGGATTTGGCTATCCACACCCACTTAGAAAATTCACCCTGACAGAAATGCTTTACACAATTTATGGGGAACTACAGTACTATCATAAATTATTATGCCTTGGGACTGGGACTGAATTGGTGTTTTTTTTTACATTCATAAGTGCTTTTTTTACGAACGGGAAATCATCAAATGACCCCTCCCGCTTTGGGCGGAGCGGAAAGGACTGTCAAAAATCAAAATCAATCAAAATCAAAATATTTTTATTTCACATAGGCCTACATGGGCACTTGTAAAACGTCGACAAAAAGGTGCTCGGTTCGGGTTGGTCGTTTCCTATGGAGAAGAACCGGCAAGAAACTCCATGGTTACTCTTTTAAAATAATTTGGCTTTACAATTTTTCTATGTTACAGCAGTGGCACTTAAGTATGAGTGGACATCGTAGGCCCGACAATAAGTCGTTGCTTACTACAAAACGTAGAACAAGATAAAAAGTTACCAAGGATCTAGGAATCTATAAGGCCTACAATGTCCATACATTTACAAACAATCGGTAAATAAGAAAAAGAGTCTATACAAAAAAAAAGACTGTCAGACTTGTACTGACTAAAACCCACCCATGTTCCTTCTTCGCCCTTTGTGTTCCAGGGCCGCGGTATCTCTTTCGAACAACCCGCAGCCCTGGCCTCTCGAACCCCTTCCGATTCAAAAGTGCCTGGAGTGGTCTAATTGAAATAAGTGCTATGAGTTAGAATACATTAGTCAGGTTAACCGTCACGTTCGCAGGTGAGCCGGCACTTCGAGCTGATCAACTACTCGGAGTGGGGCAGCGCTGTGAACGGCGTGCTGTTCGCGTGCGACGTGCGCGCCCCGCCCCCCGCGCCGGCCCCGCCCAGCGCTGACGTCAGAGCCGCCGCACTACGCGACATCGTCAGGCATCGCATGAGGGAGCCGCTCAGGTAACACTCCCACACTTCATCATCTGTCTAGCCTTTATCTCAACTATGTTGGGGTCGAATACCAGTCTAATCGGATGCAGCTGAATACCAGTATTTTACATAGAGCGACTGTCTATGTGACCTCCACAACTATGGTAAGGTAAGACTGGTTGTCAGATTTTCGGGCCACTGAGTATCTGTAACAACTGTCAAAGATCTACAAATGACAACTGGGACCGACGGCTTAACGTGCTTTCCGTGACACGGAAGAAACTCTGTATGTAATGGGTCAAATTTCACGAAGTCACATGCTGCGTTATTAAAATACGAAATCTCATGTTACATACTTCTGTTTTCACGAACACTAAGAGACTCCTAAAGTTATTGCCTAAATTCCAAATGAAATATTTTCGCAACGTCAATTTTAGTAAAATAAATGAAAGAGCTGACTGTACCTTGTAGTCATGACTCAAAAATCCAATCGCGACCAAAATACTAAACCTTTTTTTTTCCCAACAGAATAAACGGAAACTTAACAAGTCCCTTACCGAGCTCGCCTCCCTGCCGCTGCTCCGCCCGCAGCCCGCCAAGTGCGGGTGCGTGGGAGGGCTCGGCGCTGGTCCCGCACGGCGCGCTGCTGCAGTTCGGCTGCCACACCTACGTGTTCAGCGTCACGGACGCGCTGCCCGACCCGCTATAGCGGCGGGACTGCACACTGAGCTTGCCTTCACTCTACACCTGACTGCTGCCGATTGTATTGTGAACGAAAGATAGAAAAAATAATAGAAACTATTACCGTACATATGCCTATTCATCATGATTGACTGCTAATTTCATTACGGCATCGACAATACAAATAATTATTACAGTGACTTGGCTGACACAAAAATATTCTAAATTGACTGGAGTGTTGACCGATTAGTCTTCAAAAGATGTGATTTACCGGACAGTACCCTGCTTAGCCTATGTTAAAAGATGGGTCAGTTTATGCTGGTTACTGACTGTGCCATAGTGATTAAACTGGAAAGTAGCGAAGCCCAAAACTACCATCAATAGAAAAAGGTATGTTCAAACTCTTATAGAACTATAACAAAAATTATATAATATTAAATATATTTAATATTATATAATTTTATAGCTACAACGAAGCTGGAAACAAAAGGCTCTCTCAAAAATGTAAATTCGAAAATGTTCAAAACTTTAATATTTATTTGATACATTTATTGTATGGTGATCTACAGCATAGTATTTGAAAAGTGATGTCTCTAATACTAACAAAGTAGGATTGAATTAGCATCAGCAGGAAATTGTATGGTCTACACTTACCGCAGGCCATACACACTAGTTACATCAATACATTATGTTATATCTAACATATATTATTATGTTTACTCCCTAGTTTAATTGTACTACAGTTATTGCAATGTTCTTAGTATACAAGCGACATTTATGTTATAATGTTATATATTCTACACTTGTTCATACCATTGAACCTTTTAACTACTTAATTATACAACAGTTTCACAGTTTTAAAGCCAATATAATAATATATAATTTATTGTGGGTCAGTTCTTGGAAGTTATGACTAGCATCAGTTTCTGAAGCCCTGATCAGTGTATCAGTGTTGGTGGATTTACTTGTATCAATAATTCCATCAAAAATAATATAATTTTGAGAACTTGTTGTTCTGCTGTTGATTTTATCAGGACATCGCTTTATAGAGAAAATGCCCGGAAAATGTATAAAGGAGATTTTTCTTTGTAACGTTGGACTAAATATTGCTATTCACTTACTCGGGAACTGACCTACTCTGCTTTGTTTTGTCTCGTTCCTTGTTAGGTTTCTGTCTTGTTCTAGCAACACTGCGCCGTTTGCGCACCATACGCCTTATTTACCCAAAGTCTATGAATACAATGCTTGCAGGTGTTTTGTGGCATTTCAATCAATACTACAGCACCTAGTTGTACGAGGTTTTTTTTTATTAAGTATTTAAATTCATCGCAGATCGGTTAGAAGACCCGAATCCGGATCCCGTGCGTCGTAACCCGATTTCGGTCTTACAGTAAAATCCGAAAAAAACGGGTTTCACTATTGGACCGAAACCGGGTTTCGCATGGCCTAGTATTTTCCTTCTGTATGCCAACTACACATTATTGATTATATCCTGATTTTATTCCTAGATGTTCGTACTATACGTCACAAAAATACCTGTAGCCATATTGATATTGTGTTTTATCATAAATGTTATACTAATATACGCTTTGCATGTGCAATTGTGTGGTGATTGTAAATATTTAGGTAGTTAAATAATAAATGGACGCTTTTCATTATGGATACTATGTATGTTTAAAAAGAAAACATAACTATCCTTTTAAATTTTCATTATGATGGTTTTAGGAACGGGGATAGTTTTTCATTTAAATAGTTGCAAAATCTTTTCAAGTCTTCTTAAAATGAGGTGTTAACTAAAGCTTTATCTTCTAGTTTCTCGGCTCGGGCCGAAAACTAAAAAGTGTGCTAATTACAAGTTCACCCTCACTCGCTAAGTAAATCTCCGCAGATGTTCTTGAAAAAGTATGCACTTCGAAAATCGTCCAGCTTCTGAAATACGAGAGCTCGATAAGATCTGACATAGAGCTGTTACAACCATAAAGGCACTTGCTTATTTTGTATTACCATGATTGCAATATAATTTACATAAGCAATTGCATGTTGAATTTTGTGTGCAATATAAAATAAGAATTGCAAAATTATAAATTAACAAGTTTATTCAATTCCAAAATTATTTCACAACTTCTTACAGATGATCAGAGCCCGGATTTGCCTGAAAAAAAAAAGCGGTGTCACTCTTTATACTGGTATTCAAACACGTAATTATAGAAACGATTACTACAAATCGCGGCTAGACAAAAGTTAGAATTTTTGCCTCTGTTAAGCTTACCCAGTGGCTCCAGCCTCCGTATGTCGTAGTCGTATGTCTATCTTGTTTTGGCATTACGAAAGCGAGCGAGATAGACATACGACTTTCCGAATCGAAATCGAATCCGAGCGTTTGTGAAGACGGGGGCTGGTCCGAGCTAATTCTGCAACACGAATATTACCGAAGCGCATACATTTTCTGGTTTAACTGTAATGTGTAATTTTTTTAGTTAACGCACTCTAACAATTGGTTGTGATTTCAAATTGTAATCCATGTATATATTTATACAAGGTTCTTTTAAGGGGAATTAATGGTAGTTATAATTATACGCCCTATATTATTAGGTATTTTTTTGTGTAACCCATATAAGACTTTATTTTAAATAAAATAATGCCCATAATCGTAATGTGGGAATATTATATTTTTGGAAATAACCACGGCTGGTTCGATATTAGTGAATTTATTCATTTATTTGTGAAACATTGTGTTGAAGTTAACTGTAAAATTAATCATTAAGAATATTTGGCTGAAACGGACCACATATAGATTTTGGCCGCTTTTTATAATCACATATTATAGTAGAATATTATGTGTAAACTTATGATACCTGCTGTAAAAATATATGGCTGATTTGCAATAATAAAAACAAATCCTAACTATTATAATCAGCAATGATAAAGTATCTGAAAAATAAAGTTAATGCATAAGAAGGATCGGTAAAGCCCTTAAGTTGTGCCTTGCGTTTTTGTTTGTTTAAACAGAAATATTGTCGCATTAGCCACTGTACTATCTTAGACAAAATATAAAATTCAGGTGATGCCATTTTTATTGCGAATCAGCCTTATGTCACTAACTTTTGTGTTCTGGTTTATAATATACACCTCGTATATAAAAATCAAGATAAGTGTATAAAAATTGAACATGTCAGGTGTGCCTTTACATATGGCGTTGATCCAGCGTACGACGAGAGTCGTCGTACATCGTCGTTTGGCATACGCTAAATCTATCCGCAGTGTAGGCACCAACGCTTCTTGTAGTAATACAATTTGTTTTTTTTTTATGTCCCATAACTCTAGGATATGATTGAGGCCATATCAAAGAATCAACTGGCATATGAATTATGTTTCAACCATACTTTTTTTCGCATTTTCTTAGCTCTATATATGAATTATTGGTTTGAATAAAAAGAATTACTCGTATTTATCAATGAAACTACTACATTACTGCGAAGTTTAGCAACCTCGCAAAAGTTAAGATTCGTCATACTGGTGATCATTTTTGACCTAAGTAAATTATGATTGATGATATCTCCGAAACTATGCATTTTTGGACCACCTATTCTAGGAGTTTTAGTATTATTTTTACCTACAGAATATAACCCTAGAGTTTTGGGATATAAAAAAAACAGGTTGTATACGATGTAGTTTCGATACAATCTCTTCGTCACAGTCAACATCTACGTATTATGCTAGCTCAGCTGCGTTTAACGCTTCTTTCTTTCTTTATCGTGTGTGTCATACCGGTGTCGGAGTTTATATGCCGCCCATGGGCCTCTGACTTGGCTATAAATGCCGGTGATAAATATCGCTTAGCCATGCTGATTTCCTCACGATGTTTTCTTTCACCGAAGCAAGTGATAATTCTACAATACGCACATGAATCCGAAAAATCAGAGATGCGAGTCTTAGGTTCTTAACGGAACGGAACTTAAGACCTATTAACGTTTAACGCTTAGTGCGAAGACATTCAAGGGATGACAATTTATTCGTTCAGCAATTCATTGCACTTGGCAAAGTCATTTTCTGCTGATTCCACACCATAATATCGTAAGCGTCAGGACCCCTGGACCAATAGAGATATTTGATGTTTAGCAAATACCAAAATTGACTACCTTTTTGCTACTATTTGATACCTAACTTCAAATATTTCGTACCTCGACTGACAGCGAAAAAACACGTAAAGAAAGTGGTCAGACATTCTGACATCAGGATGTCTGGACCATTTTTTTTTCATAGTTCGAGACAACACAACGAATTTATCTCTTTGTGAATATTTACTACCTTTTTAGTACCTCAACATATATTTTTTTCTAATTTTTTTGACGGTCCAAAAAATATTAATTATGAAAGTTTTTTTTTTGATAATGGATATTTAATTTGCCACAGTAGGATATAGGTATTTGCATAGTGGATTAGAAAATCATAGTCGAATATAGAAAATAATTTTAATAACTAGAATTGTAGACTATACAGGTGTAACAGAAAGGGTATATACATACTTAAGGGTGTGCTACAGACCATCAAACTGAACATGTTTCTCCATCGGACAAACATCGTAATAGCGAAAAAATTATCTGCTCCCCCATAGAAAATTGCAATACCTATTCGACCCAAATGTATGGGGCAGCTGATATTTATTTCGTTATTACGATGTTTGTCCGATAGAGAAACATGTTCAATTTGATGGTCTGTAGCACACCCTTAAGTATGTATATACCCTTTCCGTTACACCCTGTATATACAATATCATGCTAAAATATCCAGTATATACTGACCTCTTATTGTAAGGAAATCCTATAGAATGCGAGATCAGCTTATACTGGAAAAGTATAGCCGTGTGCCGTACATGATGTTATTGATGAATGATTAATAATTTAGGCCTGAGGAATTTGAAGAATAGGTATTTGAAGAAACTATTGCCGTCGCGCTGCGCCGACCAAGCGAAAAGCGTAAAGTACTAAAGGGACAACTGCAGCTCAGGCTGATTTTACCTACAATAAAAACTTTTTTACTTAGTAAAAAAGTTTTTATTTTAGCGTTTTTAGTGGTGGTATCTCACTTAAATCTTAATCAAGTATCATTTTTACATTGTAACTAGACACCAGCACATCGTCCATACATACGACAAAGGACAAAATGCATAATAAAGAGGATAACTCAAAAAGTAGCTTAGCAAAGATAATAAAATTCATATGGGCCCAACGCGCAAGCTTTTTTTTTTAATTACACGTTATTTTTTTAATTATTAGTGGTAACTACACCTGGAAAGTGCATATTGTTCCAATTCCAACAAGCCCAAACACAGCTAAGATACAGTGTCTTATTATGGAGTTCCGATGCCTGTCTCTTGGATTCATCATCAGATCCTCATGGTAGAATGTTCTTATTGAACGCAAATGCTTCACTTGTTGTAGAAAATACCAAAATCGTTGTACGTTTTCCTACAAAATTTGAAGAGTTCCCTCGATTTCACCAAGATTCCATCGTCAGATCCCAACTTGGTGACTATGGGACTATTTGGGAAGTATATCCTTTCCAAAAAAAAAAAGAATTTTCCAAATCGATTGGCCAGAATTTTCCAAATCGATTGGCCAGAATTTTCCAAATCGATTGGCCAGGAGATATGCGCGAATAAACATAAAAAAAAATTACAAACATGTATTGAGAACCTCCTCCTTTTTTAGAAGTCGGTTAAAAATCTTGACCAAAAGACGTTTTGTATTCCGCTGTTTTCTTCTTCAAAACTAAACTGATTTAATTAATTCTCATATCAACATTTAGAGGAAAAGTATATCTATGCTAATATTTTTTTCCTTTTTGTTAAAAACTTATCTAATTTGTCTGATAGTCGTCTGAACATGGCGATAAAACGGGCTTTTTTCGGGTTCGGTCGGATTGTCATAATTCTTTTAGTGTTTATGTTTTGAAAAAAAGGAAATGATAGGGGCATGTATTAATAAGACCTAGATTTTTTGGTAAAAAAAAAACGATTTTATAACTATTGCTCTAGACGCATTATCCACGAAAAAAAAAGAGATGCGTTTGTATGGAGAAAGGCCCACTAGAGTACCCTCTTAAACAATGAGTAATCATGTTCTTACAACTTATAGTAACTCTACTAGACATATCGTCGTAACATTGCCATTTCGACTGTCGTCGGCAATGCGATTTGTAATGTCCTACAGCTTCGGGAGTCGCAGATGGGACAAATTCAATGACAGACAATAGATTGTACTCTTGTCCTTTTGAAAATATCTTTTCTGGTAAATCCGAAAAAAATGTAACATTTTTCTGGAATACCAAAACAATTTGATAAAAATATATGTTGAGGTACTAAAAAGGTAGTAAATATTTACAAAGAGATAAATTCGTTGTGTTGTCTCGAACTATGAAAAAAAAAATGGTCCAGACATCCTGATGTCAGAATGTCTGACCACTTTCTTTACGTGTTTTTTCGCTGTCAGTCGAGGTACGAAATATTTGAAGTTAGGTATCAAATAGTAGCAAAAAGGTAGTCAATTTTGGTATTTGCTAAACATCAAATATCTCTATTGGTCCAGGGGTCCTGACGCTTACATAATATCGACCAGGGAAATGACATACAAACGTTGGATTTAAATGTCCCTTCCTTTGATATTTTATCCATCGATATATCCGACCCTATAATAGCTTTGAAATTCTCATGATAATATGTATATATAGTCCTCCTGACTCTTTCGGTCACGGCGGCCAATCTTGGTGGAGATTGGCCATCGGCGCGGGAGATTTTATATTGCAGGCGTGTGTGCGCAGGCACAGGTGCTCTCTCTGTTCCCTCACTCCCGTAGTCCTATGGCACGGCAATCTGACACTCGCGGAGAGAGATCAGTACGTCTACCATGAGTTGTCATAGTTAGATCGCTTGACGTAACTGCAATAGATCCGTCAATAAGCAAATACTATAGTTAGCTTATTCAATGGTACCACCATGAGCTGTGTTGGTGCTTACTACCAAATTCTAAGCAAATGAAGCCCAAACTTGCAGTCGCTGTAGTTTAGTTTACTACACGGTGACGTTGGATAGATAACTATAGTGACTCATACTGCGCATTTTAGTACCCAACTATCCGCTAGAGGCGCTGTAAAAGTTTCATACATTTTTTTAACTACAGACGCTAGCGAGTATAGATTGTTAAAACTCATGGTAGACGTGCGCACCGAGGCACAGGTGTATCATACCGCCAACAATAATAATAAGAAACCAGAACGCAGAAGTGTTTCACTGCCAAGAATGAACGAGCATACTAAGTTTTAAGTGTACCACTTGTTTTTATTGCAACCTGTATCTTGTTAAACTTTAACCTTTCACTGTTAATAAATAAACATACACAGTCACTTGTGGGCTATTGGGAACTCACAATGATCAATATACTTGGAAGATATTCCGTGAAAGTGTACCTAGGTTAGGTAAGGTTAGCCGGGCTGTTTCCGCACTTAGCCTCTTTATTAGGCTATTGTACGTATTCCTTAAGTCTACCTAATTATCCAGCTATTGATAATAATTTTGTCCATAATGTTCCCATTACTGTGACTTCAGCTTACTCTCTAAGGAGCAAGCCGTAAATGTCTCACATGTCTTAAGTTTTGGTTCTGCGACATGACTGTTCCTCACGATGTGGTCTATTGCCATTTTTTTATTGTAACTAATCAAGGATTACGTTTATAGAAAATGTATTAAGAAAAATACTCAGAAGTTCCTGTTGGAAAAATCCGCAGTCATGTTTGGTACCAAGTTTTTGACAATATGCTAACCCTATTAAATGAGACTTAAACATAACTTGCCGTATGATGTAATGTTGTGTTCATATATAAATGTGCATCATACTACATGCCAATACTTCAAAACAGGAATATGCCTGTCCTTCTTCAGTCACAACTTACAAAACTATCTTGTAGTATTTTGTATTCAAATCAGTCTTCCATCCTCACATTTTTCCACGAGCCCCCAAATATCGTATTATTATGTAATATTTAGGATAATTTATACTTGAATGTAGTTCAATATCTCTATTACCTGATATACTGGTAGTTTCAATTTTAGTGAATTATTGAAAAGCTTAATAAAAGGAATGCTCGTTCGTTCCCAGTCCTCTTATAGAGGCGTTTAGTTAATTTAGACTTATTAATGCATAATACCTATTGTAGTATTATGCGTATATCAATAATGTAGCGTAATCTAGGATAATGATGTTTATGTTTGTCAAATAAAGGTTAATATTAAGAAAAATTGTTTTTAATTTTTTTTAATTCATATAGCTAACATGCTAAACTTCCACTCCTAACGCTTTTATATTTTTCGTATAAGATTATAGCTATAGGGCATATGATACGCCCAGACGCGCATGCCATATAAGACTTTATTTTAACGTATTTTTCCAGAAACATGATCAAAACAAACACCAGAATATTAAAAACAAAATCATTTAATCACAGTTTTCATCATCTTCAGGCTCCTCTTCATCAAAGTCCCTGATCTTCACATCAGCGTCTTCTCCATACTGAATAATATTATCTATGGTAATAAGTATATTCTCCACACTTTCCTCATCCTTTATATTCAGTGGGTAGAAACGAACTAAGCTGAAATTCTCTATGACTTCTCCAATAGCTTCTGTTAGTTTTGCGTATTTTTCATGCCATTTTGAATTCGCGTTTCTCATGTCTGCTAGTAAGACGTGAGGGTCCGGATCCAAGTAACTGAAAAATAATGGAAATCGTGTTATAATAATGTCCTCCAGACAACGAGATTTGGTTAAAGCATCTTATCAGCGAGACAAGCCATTGACTCTGATTAGGTGCACTCCCTCTTTCTTCGATCTTTTAGTCCGAGAGGATGGCACTCAAGAATAATGAAAAACCAAGCCAAAGTACGACTCGGACTCGCATCCAGGTTTCCGCTGCACCAACTTGTATCATAACAATATTTTTAACTCCATTCATACGTAAATCTAAACTAACGGCAAAACTAAATTCGTTTTTCAGTTTGATGAAAAATTTCTTTCTTTATATCACCGGTAGTTTAGAAGTTATAAAATATGATTTACTTACTCATCTATCTGTCTTCTTGCACTTTTGCTGAGCAGATCCATTTTAGTGAGAATATTTACATGTGGGAGCTCCAAATTCACCATAACACTGAGTGCAGCCATTGTGCCTGAAATAATTAAAAAAAATACTATTAGTTATTTTTAAGCAGTCTTGATGAGAGGATACTTAAAGAGGAAGATTTCATTTACTGAGGTAGGTTAATGGCTATATTACCTCACGCTACAACCAATAGGAGCGAAGCATCAATGAAAAATGTTGCAAAAAACGGGAAACTGTGACACAGACGAAGCTGTGTGGGTCAGCTAGTTATTAATAAAAGCCTGAAGGCCTCACAACTCTTCCAGAACTTCTTCCTTTGAATGAGTCTAGCTCATCATGCCATCTCCAACTGGGCCTGCCACATTGTCAGTTGCTGTTAAATGGGTTCTATTGGCTCCTATTAGTTTCTCTATTCAGCCATTACCCAAATATCTCCATCTTTACCTGATAAAAACTTAGCCCCATCAATCATGAACTGTGAGTCCACCATGAAGACGACACATATCCTAAAGTTCCACTTCTGCAGCACATCAACCAGCTTCCTCATGACCGGCAGGTGTGTGTAGAGCTCGATCTGGCCGGGACAGTCGAACAAGATGTAGTCATCGTCCACATCTCCTAGCTGTTCTTCTAACCAGTCACAGTTTTCTAGGAGTGTTCTGGAAAATATGAGTTGTGAAGTAAGTCTTTTCTCTTTTGTTATCCTTATAATGGTCCGGCACACATAGCATGACCACTGTAGAAACGAGTTTTGTCTATGGAGGAATTGACATAATGACAGATAGACTGTGACATTGTGTCAGTTTTTCGATTCTTCCGTCAACATAGCCCGTTCCTACAGCGGTCAAGCTACGCATGCAGAACTAAAAGTAGTATGAGATTTTTTTTATTCTTCATTCACTTTTTTTTATGGAGTGTTTATTATTTGGATAATATAGCAAGAAAGGAGGTGTCTAATGAGATGACAAGTAATAGAGCAGTATGGCAGAAGAAGAAATGCTGCACCAACCCAAAATTTATTTAGATAAGGGCAAGATAATCATGATGAATTATTTGTATTAATGTCCTTTTTCTGCCTTTTCTGAACTCTGTCTAAATTACTCTTGTTTTCAGATATATTATCCCCATAAACAGCACTAAAGTTTTATTACTATTAGCAAGGTAACTTTCTACTTTGAAACAGATTATAGAGGAAAACAGGTTTGCTGCTTCACTTTGTATTTTTAACATAATATTATGAGCTATTGCTATATTTAAGCTTATATGACAAAAAAAGCCATCTAAAAACACTAACTTACTCTATACAAAATACAAGTCCACCGTTGGGTCCAAATTGCAACTCCTCATCCTCCATAGCATCATCCAGGTGTATCAACTCCCTGATGTCCACAAGAGGCTCATAGTCAAAGTGTTCAGCAGCTGGGTCCAGGTTTACTACCTCAACTATACGCTTTGCGTCACTGGCATGTTTTACTATCGTTGAGCAGTATGTGGACTGAAAGAAAATGTTAGCTATTGTTATTTTAATTAAGGTACTTTAATGATCGTGTATCCAGTAACTGGATATTGCAGGCCAAATAGGTAGTTGTTCATAATAACTTGTTATTTATTCATTGTACTGACAGAAACTGGCTTAAATTGTGGAGAACTAGCAAGTCACAACATGCCAAGGTAAAAAAGGGTGAATAGAAACGCAGGGGTGAATTGCAAAAGTGATTTTAATGTTGGATTAATAAAATATTGAACTTGTTGGAACATGACACAATGTTAAAATCTCTTTCAAAGTTTAGTTGCGATTCACCCCGTTTTACAATTTACACTGCAGACAAAATGTCTTAGGGATCCAAATTACTTATCGAAACCATACCTTTCCACTCCCAGCTGGACCCACGACTAATTGTGCGTATCGCATTGTTTATTATTAGAATAAACTTGAAACAAGTGCGCTTATAGGTTAAGTGACAATAACACGCAATATTTATTCTTAGTTTGTACTTTTGTGGTTATAGGCAATTCCAGCAGAGAAATTATGTGGCTGAAGACATTGACTAGTCTAAAACCTTGCTCATTTGCATTTGAAAGTAAAGAAATATTTGAAATAATAATGCGCTTCGAGAATGTTTTTCTTTTGTATTGTATTGAAACTGACAGACAATTTTGACAGAGTAGTTTGACATTGACAATATTATGGGTGCGTTCGGAAAGCACAAAATAGTTCCATGGATCCTATACATCGTTCTGTCAAACTTTTCACTTACAAAAATACTGTCTGAAACAACTAAATAGAATAAATATTGACAGCAATAAATTCGAATTTTGTAAACTGACATCATAATACATAATTGTCAGAATACAAAAACTACTAAACGCAAGGGAATCTAAAATAAATGAAATTGTATTATGGCTGCAGTTGGAATTGATTTGGGAACAACATATTCATGCGTTGGCGTCTGGCAGCACGGTAATGTGGATATCATAGCTAATGACCAAGGGAATCGAACAACTCCCTCATATGTCGCTTTCACAGACACAGAGCGACTCATAGGAGACGGTGCAAAAAATCAAGTAGCTCTGAATCCGCGTAATACAATCTTTGACGCCAAACGTCTCATTGGACGAAAATATGACGATCCTAAGATACAACAAGACCTCAGACACTGGCCATTTAAAGTTGTCAATGATGGAGGAAAACCAAAAATACAGGTTGATTATAAAGGTAAAAACAAACGTTTCGCCCCCGAAGAAATCAGTAGCATGGTACTCATCAAGATGAAGGATATTGCTGAAGCCTATTTAGGTAAGCCAGTTAAGAAAGCAGTTATAACTGTGCCAGCTTACTTCAACGATTCTCAAAGACAGGCCACTAAAGACGCTGGAGCCATTGCTGGACTGAACGTCCTTCGGATTATAAATGAACCAACGGCGGCTGCGTTAGCTTATGGATTGGATAAAGACCTGAAGGGTGAGCGAAACGTTTTAATTTTTGATCTTGGCGGAGGGACATTCGATGTCTCAATACTGACGATTGATGAAGGCTCTCTCTTTGAAGTCAAAGCAACTGCCGGGGACACACATCTTGGTGGTGAAGATTTTGACAGTAGGCTTGTTAATTTCCTTGCTGATGAATTCAAGAGAAAACATAAGAAAGACTTGAACTCCAATCCAAAGTCACTTCGACGTCTTCGAACAGCGGCCGAGAGGGCAAAGCGGACGTTGTCCTCTAGCACAGAGGCAAGCATTGAGATTGATGCTTTATATGAAGGCATGGACTTCTTCTCACGAGTTTCCAGAGCACGATTCGAAGAATTAAACTCTGATTTGTTCCGTACTACTTTAGAGCCCGTTGAGAAAGCTTTGACTGATGCCAAGCTAGATAAGAAATCCATACATGACATTGTCCTAGTCGGAGGTTCTACTCGTATTCCTAAAATACAAAGTTTACTGCAGAATTTCTTTAACGGAAAGAAATTGAATTTATCTATAAATCCTGATGAGGCAGTTGCTTACGGAGCAGCAGTGCAGGCTGCTATACTGAGCGGAGATCGTCATTCTAAAATCCAAGATGTTCTACTAGTTGACGTGGCTCCTTTATCATTGGGTATCGAAACAGCTGGTGGTGTTATGACAGCTATAGTTGAACGCAACGCGAAGATACCTTGCAAACATTCCCAAACGTTTACCACGTATTCAGACAACCAGCTTGCGGTTACTATTCAAGTTTACGAAGGTGAAAGGGCAATGACAAAGGACAACAACTTGTTAGGAACATTCGATCTGACTGGCATCCCTCCGGCACCACGTGGAGTGCCACAAATAGATGTTGCATTCGATATTGACGCCAATGGCATACTCAACGTTTCTGCTAAAGAAAATGGTACAGGGAAAAGCAAGAACATAGTTATAAAGAATGATAAAGGTCGCTTATCTCAATCAGATATTGACAGAATGCTATCTGATGCTGACAGATATAAGGGTGATGATGAGAGGCAGAGGGGTCGCTTAGCAGCCAGAAATAAGTTAGAATCTTACGTGTTTAGTGTGAAGCAGGCGGCAGAGGAGCCTGGACGCAAACTTGGAGAGGTGGAATGTGCGAAGATTCGTCGTAGATGCGACGATACTTTACGCTGGTTGGAAAGCAACTCTTTGGCCGAAAAGGAAGAATACGAAAGCAAATATAAGGAGCTGAGTAGAGAGTTTGCCCCTATCATGAAGAAAATACACGCTACTGGCTCCAGATCCGGACAAGGTGGCAGCGATGGTCCAGTCATTGAAGAAGTTGATTAGAACTTTTGAGAAACAATGTTCAAGTTTTGTTTTTATGAGTAAATGATTTTACGTTGATGAATTTCTTGTTTATTTGAGGTATCTCATTTGATAGGCACTATCTTAATTTTTAGCATTTACAAAATGATAAAAAAAGAAATACAGGAAAAGAATTGATAATATTTAAGACTGTTGCAGTTGGTCTTGCAATAAGCTGCAGCCGCCCTTAGTAACGCCCACAACCGTTGAATGAAACAAATAATAATAAATCAGCTCTCTGTTGCTTGAACACCTTCAAAGTTAAAGTCAAAGATCTTTATTGTGAGACAGTGGTTACAGAGTTGTTATTGTGTTAATTTTGATGTGCGGTTGCACTGCTCCACTTCCCACTCCACTTTGCTTAGATCCCTCTCCTTGTCCAAAAGCTTGTAAATTAATGTTGCATTTGGGTAT
Organism: Cerastis leucographa; assembly: GCA_963082945.1. Lineage (NCBI taxonomy): Eukaryota > Metazoa > Arthropoda > Insecta > Lepidoptera > Noctuidae > Cerastis > Cerastis leucographa. The sequence goes on from OY720365.1 coordinate 1,598,403, forward strand.
GTCGGAAACGTTAGGGCATATTTGCGAAGACGCTCCGCATTGTGCGTTTTTTTCGTTTACGGAAATGCAGTGCGTGCAGCGGTCTGCGTCACCACACTTACCTACTACACACGCGCAAACACAAACATATCGTGGGGAGTGAAGCGGCGCGTTGAAAGCCGCGTGCGACGCGGCGTGGTCATCTGCGGGCTCCGCCGCAAGCAACGCTGAATTTCAAGCAAATGCAGGTAAAATGCTTCTCCGTAAACGCACCGATACAATGCGTAAATGAGCTCTTACGCATTGACGTAGCTGACATAAAGCAATCGTTGGCGGAGCGCTTCTTCGGTCGCCTGAAGAAAGTATTAAATAGCCTTGTTTCAGGCGGAAACAAGGACGGCACGGTTGGTGCAGTGGCTGAGCGATCGACTGCTGCGCTGCGTGTCGCGGGTTCGATCCCCGCACGGAACAAACCTTTGTATGGCCTGTAGAGAGTTATTCCGGGTATGACTGTTTGGGTTAGTGTTTGTGAGTTTAAATGTTTGTAAACGTTTTCAGTTTTCAGCAGCTATATTATGTTTGGGCTCATTTTATGCACCTTGATGAGAAATTTAGATCTTGCTGGGCTGCCATAAAATCAAAATATTTTAATTTACATAGGCCTACATACTTATAAAACGACGACAAAAGGTGCACGGTTCGGGTTGATCGTTTCCTATGGAGAAGACCCGGCAAGAAACTACATGGTTACTCTTTTATAATCATTTGGTTTTACAATATTTGAATGTTACAGCGTTAGTACTACTAATTATGGGAGGACAGCGTAGGCCTGACAATAAGTCGTTGCTTACTACAAGAGGTAGAAAGGGATAGAGCAAAAAAAATAATAGGAATTTACAAAGCCTACAGTGTCCAAACATTCACAAAAAAGAACAGTAAATAAAAAAAAAAAAACTATAAAAAAGTAAAAATAAAATATTATAAGAAGACTAAATTAAACAATTTACACAAATTTTGTCATCCGTGCTGTTACTAGTCATCTGAATAAAATCTGAAAAAAAAAGAATGGAAAAAATAATATTGGGAATATTTAAGAGACATCCACACATTTGTGTCGTTTATGAGCTATCAGGACAGCCGCATGAGCAGAAGGAACTAGAGCCAAACTTCTTTATCTTCAACGTAGTTATTAATTTTGCAATATGTTTTTTTAATAAGGACACATTTGATGTAATTTTTAAAGTTTCCATCGGTCAGTTCTGTAACTGACTTCGGCAACTTATTATAAAAGCGTATACTGTTTATAGGAAATAACTTGCTAGTTTTTGTTAATCTAAATTTGGGTATCACCATTTCGTGGTTACTGCGTGTGTTTATATTATGAAGTCGCTTCTAATTTTGAAAACCCTCGGTTTTTGAGGACATATAAAATACACTAGCTTCTGCCCGCGGCTTCGCCCGCGTGGAGTTCGGCAATTGCCCACGTATGCGTTAACCCCCCAAAATAATGTCGAAAATAGTCATTTATATGTTATAGATAATAGTTTTTGCCCGCGGCTTCGCAGTTCTCACTTAAATCAATGCCAGACATAGCCTAGGGGAGGATATTCAGACAATGCGTATTTAAAATTTTATTATTTGCACTTAGAAAATGAGGTCATCATTTTCGTTATCGGTGACTTTGAAGTCTATAAAAACGACACCCGTGAAAGAAAAACCGGAAGTTTTCCTCGGCGTCAATTTGGTCAGCGACCCCGAAAACCACGAAAACGACACCAATGAACGAAAAACAGGAAATTTTCCTCGGCGCCATCTCGGATTTTCATTTTCATTGCTAGCGACCCGCTAAAACCACGAAAACGACACCCATGAAGCCATTGAGTCGCGCAAGTGTCCAGTCGCGTGAGTGTCTTTCGCGCAAGTATCCACGCGCAATATATTTTCGTCCCGCAAGTGTCCTTCGCACAAATGACCCAGATTCCCCAGAAGCGTGAACTTATATGAAGTTTTTTTAGCGTATTTGTCCATACAAAAGTGCTAACACTACAAAACAAAAACAAAAATAAAAAAAATTGCCACCCCTGTTATCGTCTGAGGGGTGGATTTTCCAAAAACATTGATACGTGTTTATCAATTCCATCGAGAAACACAAAAAGTAAATTTCAAGCTGTGCAGACTATATTTGTTCTACTAACGTTTCAACCCCTTTTCTCACTTTTGGGGTCGAATTTCCAAAAACGGCCAAATACGTGTTCATTTATTTTTGCTCAGAAACTTCAATATTCAGTGTCATTCTTCTTACTTCAAAAATGACGAATTCCGCATAAAAACTTTGAACCCCCATCTCACCCTGTTGGGGTGTAATTTCTCGAAAACGCTAAAATATGTATTTATTTATTTCTAACCAGAAGCTTGTTTATGAAATTTCAGCCTTCTAACTTTAAAAATGACGATTTTCCATACAAACTTGCATATTTAGGTCCCTTAGGGGTTGAATTTCGAAAAATCCTTCCTTATTCCTTGTCTGCATTATAAAGGTAACCACTTGGGAACCACAAGGGGAGATAAGTTTTTAACAAAAAAAGAAAATAATAGAAGCATAGACATACTTTTCGTCTAAATTTTGATATAAGAACTATTTAGTTCAGTTTAGTTTTGAAGAAGAAAACAAAACGTCTTTTGGTCAACATTTTTATAGGTAAAATTCGGCCTGAGTTGCAGCAACGCAGCGCGACGGAAATAGTTTCTTCAAATACCTAGTCTTCCCCTCTTAAAGAGTTACAAAAATTGACTGTTCCCGCTATGGTGATATTGCAGGCGGCGGTATATGTTACGGAACATTCAAACGAATATAGTAAACCCCGAGATAGGCATGACTACTGTACTCGTGGTATAAATAAATTAGCTGGTTTCCCACACACTCTGTCTAAGTCTGTAAAGTTGCTACACATAATGGGTCCAGCAGTATACAACCGTCTACCAGATGATATTTTGAGGTCGACTGATAATGGTTTCAAACTTAAACTAAAAGGCTAACCGAACACGCATTGTAAGTATGACCTAAAATAATGGTTTTAGGTAATTGATTTAATTATGTTTACTTTTTGCTGACAAACGATTAGTCTATATATTGTTATAGTATTTCTCGAGTAATTCTTAATTAATTATTATAATTTGTATTTGATGCTCCTTTTTAAGATTTGTGCTGTTATTTTTTTTTTTGCTAAACTTGACATGTAATTTTGATAATTATTAATAAATAAACTGAACTAAAGTAATCCGTATCATTTCTATGAATTTTAAAGATTAGCGAAGTGTCATTAACAAATAGAATTATATCCGATAATTTGGCCATCATGATTGTAATCTGTAAAAATGAAATAGAAAAGGTCATGTAAAGATTTATCGAATTCGCTCCTGCGGCGCGTCTCGGTCTGGTCCACCTTAATACACCCGCCCTTTGCCGTCGCAAGACGCACGTGAACGTATGGATAATGGATCGTGGCCAAGGAGTAACGATGTGCAGAATAGCTCGGCATGTGGTGTTGTGTTCTACGAAGCAGGTATGTTTTGGAGTGATGCCCTCAGTAAAAGAATAAATAAGAATAACAATAAAACAAAATATGATTAGCAATTTCTTTATTTTTAATTTTAATAACTTTAGAAATTGTTCGGAAAGAAGACAATGGTTTTCAGCATCATTATTAATTAATATTATGATATGAACAATAATAATTACCGCTATAATTTTTAATACTATTCATTATTATAATGGATATAACGTATAATAATAATCTATTCACTACCGGATTACTATTTACATTCTAACCTGGCAACACTCAACGTAACAATATAAAATACAAGATGGCGTATCTTAATTGATAGGTGCTACGAATATTTTGATACCAACAAGACCCTCATCTACTACCGTTATTTTTCACAGCTGTGTATAACGACATAGCTCGCGCGTGGCGTTTGTCCCAGCTGCAGGCCTTCCTATTGTTTTATAATTCATATGTCATGATCCCAATCAAAACAGTTGATTGGTATACAGACCATTCGTACAAAATAAAATCGATGTTGTCTCTGGATTTCTAAAAAGTCTGGTAAAGTTTTGTTCCCTAATAATAAACGAATGAAAAAGATTTACGTTCTGCTTACCGTTATCAATAAAAGTTAAATCAAAATGAATTCCGTTATCATATTTTTTTTTTTTATAAATGGTTAATGTAATACAATGAACTGAGTTTATTCTGACTTGATTGAGTAGTTTATTTTTCAGTCGTGGCAATCTTTTTCGGGACTTCCCCAATAGGAACAGTCTGGCCAACATCAAAAGTTAAAAATTCGTGGAGGCATTTTGGTAAGTAACTGTCAATATCAAAAATAGTCGAAGCATCTATATCGAATAACAATAATATTCATAATATACGTATATTATTCTTTTAAAAGCAAAAAGCTATGAAATGATTCTAAAAATCAATCTTTTAATAAGTTAAAAAAAATCCTTCACTTCTTACAACGGAGTCGGAGAGTTAAAATAACTGTTTTTTTGAAACTGTTAAACAGCCTAAGTTTTTTTTTTAATATTGACTATTACACGCTATTTCTTATCTAACTTACTGTTTATATATAACATCGATATGTATGTTGGTATTTCTAAAAATGGATGTATTTTATAAAGAATTAATATTCTTCATGTAAAATTGAGATATTCCAAACTGTTCTTTTTTATTGAAACCTGGAGGCCTAAATCTATTCTGACATAAGTTCGTTACAATTTCGATACACTTTTAGAATGACAATAATTTCGATTATTTATGATTTACCCTTTTACGAAGTTTAAATTTTTTGGGTTAATCTATTTTCCTACTTAACTATTTTTACTCTAACGTGGCATTTTAATAAGATATTTACATTTAACTGAATATAACTATGTACAACGTGATGCAAGGAGTATGGTTCCTTTAAAATTTACATTTTCATTTACTTATATCCTAAGAAAAAAAAAGGATAAAAAGGAGAAAAATAAAATAAAGAAAATAAGATTAAAAGCAAATTTATTGCTAAAATAAAATAAAACTATAAACCATAAGCAGTACATTACTTGCTTAATCGTATTATTTTGTGTCTTGATTTGTACATTTTCTAAAAAATATATAAAAATGAAAAGAAACAAACAATATAGCTATTGTACGGAATTAGAATTGACAATTTATGATTACTAAACCTTATAAAATGACAGCTAAAATCACAAAGTTGAGCGGTCCCGCGGCGTTTTATAACATAATGCAATAGAAAAAACATACAATAGTATAAAATAAACATTAATAATTTAAATGTTAAACTTATATAACCCGATTATAATATTTTAAACCTCGCTGGTTCTAATAAACATAATAATACTTTTCAACTGGGGCTCGTTAAACCATAGCTTAAATTTACATCTGATTGCACTTTATAATTTTTCATTAACAATTAAATGAACCTTCCCTATTCCTAATTTTATCAGCAACTGAGTTATCTTACACGAATAGTTTCTATCCTACTTATATACAGGGTCTGGTTCACAGGCAATATTCGACACATATTTGGTATATTTATTTACAATCGAATTAAAAAGCCATAACTTAAGAATACTCAGATATTTGTACCTAATCAGGGTACGTGTTTACATTAAAAAATTAAAGCAAAAATGCATCTTTTTGTATCGCAAGTTTACCTCGTCCCGGTCGGGGACGCGTCTGGCGTATCACGAGAAGCTACGAGGGTATTATTTACAAAGTCTTTGGCCTTATAATCGAATTACAACAAACACTAGCTACACAGTAACATTTGCACTTAGCGTCACCAGCGGACACTTGTCACACAATAAATAATCGTTCGAACGTGATATGGTACAGTCTACACCTCACAGTTCGGGACCCGTTTTATCACACTCAGCAAGAGTACTAGCAAGTAAAGTCTTAGTACTCCCAGCCATCGTCGGTCTCGGACTTGATTTTGTCTTCAGGGATCACGTCTTCAGGTGTGTGCGGCGGGCGCGGCGTGTGCGGCGTGTGCGGCGTGAGCGGCGTGTGCGGCGTGTGCGGCGTGTGCGACGTGGGCGAGGCGGCCGGCGAGCCCTCGCGCGCCACCGGCGACGGCTCCACGCGCACCGTCTCCTCCGCCTCTCTCCGGAAGTCATCGCTTCTCATCACACATACTCCATTAATTATCACTTCGTCAGGGTTACGCGGCTTCTCATCCTGCCAGTCAGGGTTAACCCATTGCGGCGCTGCAGGCTTTCGTCTGCTGGATCGACCTGTAGCGTGCGGCGTCGACGCCGCCTTCGGCTCAGTCTTAGATTCCTCGTCCAACGAGTCTTCGGAGCCGAGGTTGCTCTCGACGTCATCGTCTTCGAAGTCATCACCATCGGGTTCTCGTTTCAGCGGCATCGAAAGGTCGAGGCCGCCGGACTGGTCCTTCACCCGGTCTTCGGGGGGTATTAGCCCGCGACCAATCAGCGCCGCTAAGTTGGAGTTGGCTGCGAAGTAAGGCGGGTAGGGCAGGGGTATTCCAGCGAGACCCATCCTCTCCTTTTGAAGTTCTAGTAGTCTCTGATTGAGGAGAAGACGGAACTGGACTGGGTCGAAAGGCGCCGAGGACTGATCCCGCGCGGGAGGTTCGGCGGGCAAGCCATGAGGTGCTTGTTGTTTTAGCCGCATGCGGTGGTTGTGGAACCAGTTGGTGATGGTTCGAGAGGACAGACCCAATTCTGCGGCGAGGAATTCGATCGTTGGCATGTTTGGGTAGGGGTCGAGTGCGAATGCTAATCTGAGCGCCTCCTTCTGTTCTTCGGAGAACAATACTCGTTGTTTCTTGGCACACGGCGCTCCAGCTGTGGGACCTGGCGAACTCGAGTGGTAGAACTCTGACGTATCATTCGACGATGTGTCGGACGAATTGTCTTGACCGGGACCACTTGACCGTCGTCGTTTACTCGCTTCTCGTCGTTCATTCTTCAAAGCCTGTAGGCGATCGATATTATGAGCATCGCTCAACCACAGCTGCATGCGAATGAAAGGTTCTCTACCCTTGATGCTGAGCATATGCCAGGGTTTCGGTTTTGACAGCAATTCACTGACGGAACCCTGTGATAAACCTAGAACAGCTTCGCCAAAGATTTTCTGGCCAATGTTGTTTGCCAGTAGTGCTTCCTTAATTTTGGTCGTAATGGTTTGCGTGTCTAGGTCTTGAGTTAGCGCGGCCATCTCGTAGACGCTCGGCGATATGTGCTGGTGCAGGCTGCGCATGACGGGAGGCTGGTGGTGGGGCTGAGGCGGCGGCGGAGGCTTGCGCTCCTTGTTGTTGTTGTCGTGGTGCTGCGGCGGCAGCGTTACGGCGTGGTGCGGTGGGAAGCCGGGCGGCGTGAGGAGCAGCGGCGTGGGCTGTCCCAGGTGACCCAGGTGACCCGCACCCAGAAGCTGCTCCTGCTGCATCTTGCTCAGCAAGGACGTCGCGTCGGAAATCATCTTCTGTGTTGGCGGCATGGGTTTGTTCATATTTGGCGGACATGCTGTAAGAACAGAAGAAGAAAAATACAATTAAACTACTATTCTCATCTCATTAAGTATTAAATGTAGATGTGTTATCGTATAGAGGTGATACTTACGAGGTGCTCCGCTGTAGTTTCCAGTCCTCATTAGTTTTTCCGGCGCGATTTTGTACTGTGATGCAACCAGCTTGTGAACTGCATTGTCATCCTCCAAGAACATCTTCATGCGGATGAAAGGCTCTCGTCCCTTCTGCGTGAGCATGTGCCAGGGCTTCGGTCTCGCTAGCAAGTCACTCACGGATCCTTGTGATAGACCAAGGACGGATTCTCCGAACAGTCTTTGGCTAATGGAGTACTGGCTCAGAGCCTCTTTCACTCTCCTTACTATATCTTCTGTGTTCAAATTGTTAAAGAGATCAAATTGTTGCTGTGTGATTGGTGGAAGAACTGCTTTCATCGACCTCTGTACGGGTGGATGATGAGGAGGGTTTGACGGCTGGGAGATCAAACTGTTCGTGATCGAAGCCATCCTCTGCAGTGGGCTTGCTGCCGCTGAATTACTGAAATCCTCATTTGGAGTGATTGCAGGCGGTAGTATCGCGTTCCCCAAAGGACTGGACGCGGACGATCCAGTTTGCGATTGCTGTCCCGGCTCTAGTTTTGGTCTTACTAATGAAAATGCACTCCCCGCATGCCTTATAGCCTCTTCAGCATCCATTGATCTATCCTTATCACTATCAGTCATTCCATTCATTTTGGCGTGTTTATCTTTAGGCAAAGAGAGATCTTGGACCGCTCCTGAGCCGTTCATCTGTTGGTTCTGTGCTTGTTGCATCGCCTGCTGCTGCAAGGCGAGGAGGTTCGGAAAGGGCGGCATGGCGGGCAAGTTGTGGAGGTTGGGAATGTTGCCACCCGGCTGGATCTTGGCAAATTCTCTGTGGTACGCTTCCAGGGCCATGCGGATGTCTTCTGGTGGCCTTTCCATGTGTGGTGGCATGCCGCCGCTGAAAAAAGGAGGAAACATGCTATTCGTTAGTTTTAGATATGCTGTTCTCGTTACAATTTTTAGTATCTATAAGGATGTATTATATTTACGACTTATGTTTGGAAATAAAATGTAGACATACCCAGGGAAACCTTCGCGGCGGATGTCCTCTACTCTCCTGGTCATGATTTTGGCAAGCTCCTCCTGGTATATGCGGGCCACCTTCTCTTGAGGAATGTCATCGTTCTCGTACTTCTTGAGTCTTCTGTTTTGACTCCCATCCTGAAGAGGCGTTATAAATAGTTGTGATATTTTTTTGCGGTGTACTTTAATTCATGTTACGAATTTGTGTGGTTTTTTCCGTAATTAGTTGAGTATACTGGTGACATACCTTATTGGAGAAAGGAGAGGGGCACTGAGTCCTCGGCGAGCTAGAGTCCTCATTGCTTCTAGAGTCATCGTTGTGGGGAGGTCCACCGGGTGTCTTCATCAAATGCGCTTCAGTCAGGATCGCGTGCGTTAGCCTGTCGTCACCCTCGCCCTCCGGCCGACCGAATACTGCGCCGGTGCCATCCTTCGTCCCAACTAGAAATAAAAACAAACAATAGTGTTACCCTCAAGTCAATTAGGGGTCAGCCTAACTAGCTATCTGAACTAAAGTTAGATTGAGTAAATATTCATGATTGCTCGTGAATCGTGCGAGATTTCCACGATTTTTTTTATGACTATGCGAATTACAAAATTAGTTTTATTGGTTTTTGAGCTATGATAGCCTGTTTGTGAATCGTGAAATCGGAGCAGAAACAATGGCGTGGCGCATATGTTACAAAAGTTGTGATGTTGTTAATTAAATAATGTAAACACCTATATTTCTACAAAATGTATTGCAATCGTTTTGCATTCGAATCTGCACACGAACAATTTTAATTGCCGCTAAATTGTTCCACGCACACACACGTAGGGCTGCGTACATCCGTGTTAGTAGCTTTAACTGTTGCCAAGTAATAAATACGCGAGTTATATTTGGTACAATTGAAATTAGGCGCTTCATTTAAACTCTACAGCGATGCAAAGCGCTTTAGAGATAATCACTGAATGGGAACGTGCACTCATCGCCTAAGCCCAGTAATCCTAAAACTGCGCCCGCGCACTCATAAACAAGTGAAGTTACGCGTGAACCCCACCCGCCATACTGTGGTCATTCATCCTGTCAACATATTGTCTCCGCTCTCACAATGAAACGACACTATTTAGATGGTGATGTACGCACAGAATTAGTTTAATTAAGTCGCGTAATTAGTTTTAGACGTTCACCGAGATGATTATAGAATTAAAGTGCGCGCATAATGTTCGGATACTGGGATCTCTTGCGGGTAATATTTGTTACAGTATATTTCGAGTTCAAAGAATTTTTGGTGTTAAATCCGAGCGGTGTTAGAGCGGCGCCCTCATTTATTTTATCTTATGAACATGATAATAATTGGACGCCATGTCTTTAGATAAGTACACTCTTGTTTCGTCTGTACGTATGTTCATTTATATGCCAATGTACGTTAAAAATCAGCCACATCCGTCAAGTGTTTAAAGAAAAACGATAAAGTTATTTGCTTTGCGGTATTTTAACGACTCCGAAAACGGATCGTTTGTGAGTTGACGTATTAATTTTCAAGGATCACAAAGGCTTAATTGCGTCCTTAAATTTTATTTTAAAACCGACAATATGTACGCTAATTTCCTCACAAGTATTTCCACTTGGTTTATTTTAGATTTGTCTGTGGTTGCGCCGAGTTGGTCTCTAATTATTTGACAATAAAAAGCATAATGGTGTGCGTTGCAATTGTTTTTCTTCGAAAACTCACAACGGGCTTTTATTGGAACGTAAAGTGGATTTTATTTATTGAGAGTTAAAAATGAATTAAGATGAAGCACAGTGACATTGTTTTTATAAATGTTTTGTCGAAATGCATTAACTTATATTTACCTGCGTTTAATATTAGCTTCTCAGTTACATACCATGAGACTACCTCGATTAGAAAGGGTTACCAGTGTTAAATTTCTAAATACTAGATGCCAAGACAAGATATAATGGAGCAATATGTCAGTGTTTTGGCAGTCGAAATGCTTTTTTCAACTTTCACCATATTAATGTGGCTTTTTTCCTAACCTCAAGTAAAATTGTATTGTTTTCACTTTCGAATATTTCATTGGCAATCTTGTCACTTTCTGGTGATTCTCACGTTCCAAATCATACAATAAAGGCTGTTAAGTCCTTCTATAGACAATATTTTTTTGTGAAACCGTCCGTTCACGAACTTAACGACTTATGACTGAGCGAACGTGATACAAATATTTTAAAACATATCCGCGATTATGATCTTGTGTGACCATAATTCTAGACAATAACTCTACATACGTGATTCGTTTATAAAATAATTACATTTCTAACGTTTGTGTAAATTGCCACTTTATGGTCTGTAAAGACAAAATCAGTTTATTTGCTCTGTGTTAAAACGGAAAATATTTAATCACGCTGACGTTCCAATTTTAAATCGAAACGCGTGATCTGTCACATTTTTATTTTGAACAAATGAGCAGCGACAACTTTTCAAACAGCAATATAAATGTATTTAGTCATCTGTAGTTCGCGAGGACCGTATATAAATGCGAATGAGGTAATTTCTGTATTTATACGACACTGGTGGAAAAGGCCTCCTTCAAAATTCAATTTTCGTATCAAAAAGACATCCGTTATGTCAATAAGTACCGATCGGAACATAATTAGAATGTCACTGGTGTCTCGTCCGCGTCGACTAGCTGATTATTTAGTTTATTTCAAAGTAGCGGCTCGCCTCGGAGCGGTCTTCGCGGTTTTTCTTTTATAACTTCAAAACCGCTTGACATATCGTAGCGAATCAAAATGTGAGGCACGCAGTTATCTCTTATGAACAGAGTAATTTAATATTACGGACGTAAATACAAAACTATAAAAGTACTCTTTAAATAAACGTCTCGCAAATATAGTAGATAATTTTGAAATCACAGACAAACGGCTCGACGCGATTTGTTTGTATGTATTCATCCTTCGACATACGGGCCGTCGATAAATTTCAACACACGTCTATTAATGCCTTTGATCTTGTTGCAGACATTTTGTTATTCTGTAAACGGCACGCGGGCAATTACTGCGACGTGCTTCGAAATATTGTCAAAAAACTGAGGTTATTTCCATAGGCGTGTGACGCAACGCAGATCGCGCCATCTTGTGCACACGTCAAACTCGTCAACATGGCCGATGGCCGGCCCACGGGACGCCGCTACTCCAAATATTACATTTTTATTGATCTAGTTTCATTCGTATTTCTTATCTGGTAGACTATAAAGTATGTAACGATATCAGTTTTTATTGTTGGCCATTAAGATGTGCATTTTTGATGGATATTTTTAAAAAACGCGCTCAATTAACGTCGTCCAGTCACGGAAGTTTAAAATTTATCGGACGCCGTTTGATCGCTTCTGACCGATGGCGGGAAAGGGGCTGTGTAAATTCGAGTGGCAATAACATAATTCAAGGATAACAATAAAAACGAAGAAATTATTTGTTTATGCGACATTATATCGCGTGCGTGCACGCGAAAACTATTTTCTTTGTGGCCGTTATTGATTGCTATAGTCGTATGAATATTCAAAGGCTTTGGAAAGTAAAGGGGCGGTGCCCTAAATTATAGTGTCACTGTGACATACTGAAAAAAGTAACGTTCGTAATTTAACCGTATAGGTTGGATTCGAACGGGGAACTCGTATCCGGGATTGTAAATCAAGTTGGCGGGTAGTCGCAAGAAAGGGGTGAGAAGTGCGCGCTCTATACGTCACACAGGCGATCGATGCTCATTTGCATTCGAGTCGTCGTCGGCAGCGGACGTCAGGGCCGCTCGAAAGTGTTGCAGAGCATGGAAAAAATGCAGCATTTGAATTGTTAATTATTATGCAAAAGAAATAGTTGCATAAACGGGCATCTGAGTTAAAATTAGGTGCGAAGTGGTGCAACAATGAAATGGTACAAATAGGATTGCATGTGTAGGAAGTATTTCAATGAGGAGCCCCTAAAACTTCCAAATACTGTTCGATAACGACACAACATAAATCTTTGGTTATGTTGAACACGATAACCTCGAGAATGAAGAGGTAAAGTCCGGAATGATATAATTTTCGATTGGTAAGTTTCTTTTGTTCGACGTCGCGTGCGTAGGGTCGGGTGATCGGGATCGCGTGCTAGATGGCAATCTGGCGCGACGGGGGCACCGACCACAATTGATTCCATACGAGAGAGAACAGAATGGTCCTGCATGTGACGAGGGCACATACATCTAGCGGTACATGCGCCGGAGGAAGCGAGCTCATGAAATTAAGATAAGGACGAGTAAGACAACTCTGGGAATGATTTGTTTGTACGCTCCGCACACCAGAGAAATCTAACAGTAGACATTTAAGTGGCTCTGTTAGGTACCTTCGCCGAATCTATTTTATGTAAACATGCAATCCGCTTATATTTCGGTGATCACGCAGTTACACATAATGGACAATCACGTTCGTTGATTGAGCCGAAAATTACCGAATTTCAAATTGCGTGCATTTGATTGGCTGATGTCTAAACGCTGTAGACGTCACGAGCGCGAAAATGACACGATTTCGTTAGAACTATAATATTGAGGGTGAGATTTTTTATTATTCAGTAGTAAAACCGTATTTAAAATGTGTCGCGTTATAATAGCGAAATAATTTGAAAGATTTATGGCATAGTAGTAAAATTTAAATTATTATTAGTTTAGGAAGAATACTACATCGTAGATAGAGTTTGGAATTTAAATAATTTTTATAGATCAATTTATTCGAATGATCCCTGTGTTTTGTCAACACACTGTTATAATTTCAGCGACTTAATTTCTACCTACATAATATTGAGCTTGTGTGTATAAAGCTTAGTTCTGGGAATTTTCTTTGTCTACGATATGATTAATCTATGAAACAATCTTCGTGTCACAATATAAATTCCTCAGTTTATTTATTACATATTTCTATCACATTCTCTGTTTAGGCTAGACGTCGAATATAAGCTTCGTTCTTTTATAAAACTGCGAAATATTTTACAATATAAGTACATGGGACAAAATAAAAAGTCTGCTGAAACTCCCTCGGGAGTTAAAATCTCGGTACTCGCTAGTTTGTAACTAGATTCAATAATCAATTTTGCCAGCCCCGCTCAGGGACTCGTCCATATAGATTAAACTGAGTGAGTGCTATCACTACGGCGTGGAATATAGATGAAATTCATCAGTCACCAACTAGAAACTTGGATTTTGTCAGTTAATGGGTCATGGTGCTTCCTTCATATCGTAATTAGAGTAACAAAACTCATACAGATTATTTTTAGGTACTATGCATTTCGAATTTTCTTGTCCACCGGATAAAACTGTCTATTCCTGAAAAGATTTTCTCTTCGAACTTTCATTGCCTACAGTTTCAGTCGAACCTAGACAGACGTTGGTAACTTGGTACCCATTTCATCGTATTTCCTATAGGTAGTTGTAGATAGTGAGATGACAGCACAAAAACTGCAGACTACACCCTGGCGTCTCCCTAGAGCTTATCTGTATAACTTTTAACGATAGCGCAGCGAAGTTTTTTAACGAAATAACCGAATTCCCGTTAACTACAGGCGGAGTAACGCGGTTAGTGCCGATCGCGTCTGCCGCTTCATGTGCTGTTTTTAATTGATTTTAAGGTCTGCGCCATGTCTTTGTTTACAGTTATTACTTACAAACAACCTCAATTTTCACCGAGTTTCGTCTCCATAGTTTCAAGTTCCACAAAAATTATGTTTACGACAGTTTAGTTGTTGAATTTACTTAATTTCGTTTAACCGCCAAACGCTCAATTTATGACAAAACTGTGGCGACTAATTTGAATGCTTTGCCGCCATCTCCGAAATGTCAAACAGTTTTTTCCATAGATAAAATATATCAAACGTGCTGTGCTAATATAGCGATTTTTCTCGTGTACCGCATTAATAGCAGGTATTAATGCATTGATTTCGCACAGTTGCTTTATTGATTGTGGCGGCGATTGATTGTGGCGCGGCACGCGATCACGAGAGGGCTTTTGTTGCGTGAAAATTGAAAAAAATAGATCGATGGCAAGTCTATACCCCATAATTTTGTGGAAGATTAGTGGACTCTACAATGAAGCGATAAGTTACAACAATTTCAGACACAGTGGCTAACATAAAGTTGATTATAAAACAGAACATTCATGTCAAAACCATTGTCAAACATTCCCAAGATCAAAGAAATAGACCGAATTGATCGCTTCATTGATATCGTGTTGAAAAAATAAAGCACGTTTACGAAATAAAATTGAGATGTATCAACATTTGACATGAACGACCTTAGTCGTAAAATTTTCCAGGAATAAGTGTACCTCAAAGAACATCACAGTTTTTGCTGTGTAAACGTTCTTTTGGCATCGTAAGTGCGGAAATATGGTGCACTAAAAATAAGTAAGTGACAAAAGGTCAAAATGTGATCTTGGCAGTCATTACCAACATTTTTTCACTACTAGAGCGCGTTGCTTTGACGTGGTGTATCTGTCAAAACGCCATTTTGAAATTGCGGTCGCATTTTTTAATAACTGGAAATATTTTCAACATGCTGCACAATTCGCAGTCATAAACTGTGCGACTTTTATAGATAAATCTAGAGCTTGATTTAATTTGCGAGTGTGTAGGATTAAAACTATTTCGCGGCACAATGACGAGTCATTCATAGCTACACATTAATCCTTACTAATTATGCAAGACGGGGAGCAAAGATGTAAAATGGTCGGTCACAAATCGCGTCCAAACTGACGTTTAAACAACCCATCTTGTGAGACAGATCCCTGATATATAACTCGGGGTTTGCTAAGGAAACGTGTGTAATTAATTACGACGAATAATACGTCAGGATGCACTTAATTTCCTATTAAACTGTTGTGAAAACGGTTCGCAAAATGGCGCCGTGATTTGGCGCGAGACAATTTTGATCTTTTCTCTGAAATGCTTGTGTAGTTTCTGTTGAAGTTTGGTCAAGATTGTTTTTCTAGCAGCAAGTTTAGTTGCAAGATATTGCATTTAGTCCTAACTTCTTAAATTTCCATGCGGAAGAGACAAGAGCAGGCGCCAAAACTCAGCGATCACTAACAGCTAAGTGTTAAACACTATTCTAAACATAGATGCCAATTAAGGATGGCAACGCGCAATTAATAGCGCCCAACATTCTCCAGATCAATCAAACATTCAACAAAGACCCAGGCGCTGAACGCCTCGCCTCGCGCCTCATCATCAATTCAGACAAACTACATTATTATTTTGGCCGGAACAGCGACAGTTCGGGTGCATTCTCGATCACATTTGCGCGAAAATCGAAATGTTTGAAAGTGAACAGTGGGCGTTGACGTAGCGACGCGACGATCGTGCGACGTGTTTACGACCGTCGTTGCAACCGCGGCTTTATTAAAATAATTACCCGCGCTTCGGTCGCTTGCTTGACGAACGAGATGTCCTTTTGTTTTTTTTTCTACGTATTGTTGACGAATTAAGACCTTTTTTGGTTAATCTGTGCCAGTTTTGAACGCGTTCGATTTTTGATTTCGTTTTAAACATTCACAAATGATTGGGTGCAAAACTAAGATCTTCAAAGTTTTCACTCGAAAGCTTCTGTTGGTATGTGGACTTTGTAAACAATCCTGGCAAACCTGTTTTGAAAAAACTAAAACAAAACAGGTACTAAATTGCCAACACTAATAAAGCTACAAGTTTGAATGAAACCTATCAATTAATTTCCCAAGACAAAATGGCGAGCAAGCTCGTATAATGTCTTTGTAACATCGTAGATGAAAATAGTTAACCCCGATATTTCTCTGAAGTTAATTCACGTGTCAACTGATATACATTAAAATATATTTGTCTGTTCAAATGTAAAACGCAACAAAATTATTGCAACGGAACGCTATACAACAAGAGCTCTTGATTGCAATAATTTAGCGCCATCTTATTTTAGTTTGGCTATTAAAAGCTAATTGTGTTAAGGACTATGAAGTGGAAGACCACATTATATGAATAAATTACGTGCAGTTTCAATGTAATGTCATCGCGTTGGTGTTTAATAGTTTTGACACTTTCTCCAATACACTGCTAGAAATGACAGCTTTTTGACATTACTGGCTGTATAATATTTTTCCATAGTCTAAATTTTAACCTTTAATGTCCGTTGGCAAAAATAAAACTTGAACATATAGGAAAAAGAAACACTTGAATTAATCAAGTCGGAATATTAAAAGATTATTCTCCTATTTAGCTTTGTTGAAGAATGTTTATTTGGTAATTAAAATTTCTTATTATCACAATTACGAAGGCATAATTAAATAATTAACTAACGAAATATTATTCGTTCGCTTGTAAAAACCAATTGTGGTTCTATTATTATGTTATTAATTACTACAAAAGAACAATAACAACTAAGTATAATCTATTAGTCCCCAAGAAGAGTCCACTTCATTATGAAAATTCTCTACGATTTTATTGGCTTGAATTACCTACAATAATAGTTAGACAAAGACAGAAGACACTTGTCTTGCTTGTCAAGTCGTTTACGCGTTCGGCCGTAACAATTACTTAGGTATTATTATCTTGGACAGTCGGTTTGGTATAAAATCATAAAGTATATAATGAGACACGGTATTATAATCATAAATATGCCCGTAAAGAGGTCTGATTGCTTCGTCGGAAGCCATCAAAGCGGCCGCGGGACGACGAACATTCTTCGCAAAATAATTTCTTGACCTCTACTAGCTTTACGCTACTTGGCGACAGATGGCGTTACGTACACATTGTTGTGTGCATACCACACTTTTTTCCAAGTTATTTCTGCTTAAACGTTCTTAAACGAGCATTTAGTTTTTCAAAGGTGCTTTCTAAGTGGCCGTCGCGAAACTTTTTGCTGCAAATATCCTTTGTAACAATACTTCAGCAATAATTGCGTCGTAAATTAAATGTTTGTCTCAGTCATCGTAATTTCATAAGTGTTTGGAAGATGCATTCAGTTTATGTCACTTTAATGCATTAAAAAAAAACTTTTCTAGCAAACTTATTTTTTGTTTAGTTTCGCCACTTGCTACGAGATGGCGCTTCGTTGCAATGTCTTATAAAATGTTCTTTGTTCATATTCACGTCAATGAACCGATTTATCAAAAAGTTTATACGATTAATTTACAATTGGTATTAATGAACAAATATGTTGCCAATTTTATTCTCATTACGAGCTAATCCCTTTCGATCCTTTCGATCCCGGCGGGTTTTATCGGGTCCGTAATTATTATGTGATTATCAACACGAATTTTCGTGTTTCAAAGTTTATGATTTATGTGTTATGGTCTCGATTGGTAGTTACTTTTAGCTGATACGCCCTCATTTGGGTATTTATATTATAGAGGAATCGATTTACCCTCCCTGATAGTTTGTTTTGTAAACTGGATTAACGAGAATTGCAGTTTTCAGTTCAATTAAGTACGTAATCTGTCTAATTGACAAATAATCGTCCTGAAAATATATTTATTGTTATAAAGCAATTACAGTGACATAATTTTGTAGATTTATTCTTTCGTACAGGGCAACATTTATTATTTTGACATTTTGACTAATGTATTTTGTTATTTGTGGATATATTTAAGAATTAAGTACCATCTTATCAAACATTATATACTTATATTAAAGAATTCCCAAAAAAAACTTGGCATGATGACAAACATAAAAAAAAACGCTAAGAGGTATTCAATTTTCAATTTATTATAAACTGCGTTAAGGTTTTTACTAATGTATGTACACAAATTGAAATATTAATTTAGAAGGCTCCCTAGAGGAATAATCAAATTTTCTTGGGAATATTTTTTTTTTAATTTTGTGGCCATACCTAAACCGTAAAAACACATGTAAACTCGCAAGCTCTATATTTTTAAATCTATAAAATATCAGTGAATTGAATTCTAAAATAGAACGCATTCAAATGGATCGTGAAGACTGTTTGGTTTAAAGTCCTAGAGTTAAGACCGTGAGTCGTGTCCGAGCGCGCTCGATGTTCTGTCCTCCCGCATTAGCCGGCCAGCTAATACACTTGCCGAGTTTCCAGCTCCGTTCAGTTTTAAACGCCTTTGACAGTCCCCCGTGTGGGCTGCCTCACTACGTGCCACATCGATAACTTCTTAGCAATAAAAGGAAAGTTTACATTTGAACTTTAATGGTTATAGACAAAATGTGTTGCGACTGGCGACTTTCCTTCTTGTGAATAATTGGGACATAGACAAGAAAATTGTCTACAGATAGTAATTGGCTCATTCATTAAAGATAAATATGCTTAATTGCTTATGGGAATAATAAATAACCACGTTTCATGCTTGATAAAAACCGTAGCGTATAACTAGATCAGAAATGACTATCGGACAAATATTTACTAAACCACTACAGTTTCAAAACTTCAAGTATGAAGCACCTATTGTAAAACAAATCCCGAACATGCAAAAGCACAATTGAATATTAAAATTTGCTTAGCGTTAAACTAAGAGCTCTACAAGGGGAGTTTACAGTATAGGAGCATCGAGGACGCTTAACTTCGGGCATAAAGCCTTTGGCGGGTGTCCTGTGCCGGCCGATAGTGGCCCATTGAAAATAGATTTTCACGCTACGCTTGAAATGCTTTTGAGAGGCGAACTTCGTCCAAATATTGGGTTCTCCAAATTCTCTGCGTGTATCCGAACATTAAGGCGCGCTCTATTTACAAACGCCTTTTTGGAATGTTGGTGCCATTGATTTTGACTTTTAAATTTAGATCGGCTCCAATTTTGATAACAATATCGGTTTTTTTTAAACGGTTTTTATTCAACGTCAAAGATTACACGAGACCTGATGGCCTACCATGACGTCTTAAAACATCATTGTTTCATTCTATTCCAGAGTGGGAAAGAGACGGAGCTATACAGGTCGTCGAGCTCCATCTCTTTCCCACTCTGGAATAAGAATGAAACGATAATGTTTTAAGACGTCATAGTAACCCCCCTGATTAATTGGAAAACTTTGCATATCTTAAACTTGTGAATTCTTTTAAAGCATTGGCTGCAGAATTGTTGAAATTAAATGTTTTTGAAGATAAGTTATAAGATTTTTAATTTAAACAAAAATAAAAATAGCTTGCTCTTATTTAATCACGTGAAAAAGAACGTGCTGAAGATTTACTGCGGCAATATGAAACACGATACTTATCTCGACCAATAAGCTTTTAAATCGATTTTTGTGATCATAAACTAGTAAGACGTCTACGTTATAGCATTTCGTCACTGAACCGTACAAGTAATAAGAGCAATAATTACGACCACCATTTTAAAACTTAATTGGAATGAAGGATTATATGAATAAAGAACGTAGCCATCTAACATCGAAGTCTAGTGCCCGTGAAAAATAATATAATATTATTGTCTTGTATACACTCGATGTACGACGATAGTTTACCAATTTATTTGCTGTGTGCACGCTTGAAAATTGAATTCAGTCACGACAGCTACAGGTATAGTTTTAATACCGTAAAATTTGTACATCACTATTTACCTGTAATTAGACCGTGTTATCGTGAGCTTGGAATATAGAATAACATAAGTTTTACTGTATTATAATTATTTATAAAATTATTCATTAGTTTTTTATATTTCTCTATTAATTGATTAAAACAAACGTTGTAGGATTTGCAAGTAATTATTAGATTTAAAACTATAAATATGGAAGTTTGATTTACGTTAAGATATAGAATATATTACCTATTTAAATAAATAAGAATGTAAATATTTATAGTTAATTACGGTTAGACTATCTAGGTTTATGTTAAAAAACAATTAATACCCATAAAAATTATTATATTAATACTCATAAACATAAACCATGGACAAAATGAAAAACTATCGATGGTAAAACATAGAGTATGGTCTTAGTAAATACTCTTTACGGTTTTTGCGCGCTATATTTTGAAGGGCGGGTAGTAAGTGTAGCTAGTTTTAATTGATCCGCCATTGTTACGGCGCGTGCGACGTTTATCCAATTATTTTTATGTTGTGTCGACTTGGGAGTACGTGGATGTTTAGTCACGTTTACTAGCTAGATAAACAATAGATTGCTAATTAATACATACGGTTTTTAGAATGGCGGTAGGTACAAGAAAATCTATTGCGTAGAATGCTCGTAATTTCGGTTGGATTTACAATATGTTCTTAGACTATGTTTATTAATAATCACCCTGTATTATGAAATCAAAGGCATCGATCGATAGAACTGACGAACAAGAGACAGAACTGTTATTGACTAGTCATTGTCATTGCTAACTCTAGCTGAAATATTTATAGCCCTATTGCAAATCTTGCCCAACGCGATCCAACAGAAGTTTGACAGCTAAACGTCACAAAATGGCGGTAAGGTTCTATTCATAAACACAGCCTACCGGCCACCATTGCTACAACGCTGCCGCGTGTGAACGTCGAACAACAATCGTTTCGCAACGGACGGACGAACGGACATTATGCATGTGTATCGTGGGAACTGGGAAATTGACGACACCCATAACGTTGCGGCGAAATGATACGTTGCTGGTTAGTGGTTATGTAACAGTATTGACGTTATTGTACGTTATTTGAATCCAGGATCCAGAGCAAAAGTTACGTTGGAAAAGGACTCGAAATAGCTATCATATAATAAAACCTTTTTTACGAAATTCTTTGCATTTATTTAGATACGCAATCGTTTAGTAATCGTTTCAGTTCATCTTGCAGCTCTAAACATTATCAATGTTCCAAATCCACTTCAAGAGAAGCCAGGAAAATCTGTTTTCAAGATTTTCAACATTCCCTGTTAGAGATATACGCCAGTGCGGCAGAATATTTGTCTGATAGAACTTAGTAAATACGTAACTGAATCGTAAAGTTTACGAGAAAACCTTTTGTTCTGCAGAAAAATCCCTAAAGATTCAAACTACAAGTTAATCAGGTCTAACTCCGTCTGTACTGATTGAAACTTGGAAAAGTATCCTCAACCGGAAGAAATTGCTTCCCACGATTGCTGGGTAGATTGATTACGCATGTAGCGTGACGGATGAGCTGTCATTACTGCCTATTACCAGCCTCGGATGTACCCAATGTCCCATAAAACCTTATCCATCGACAGAAATGGCACAGAAAGAACGCTCAAAGCTATTGTTTTCATTCCGACGAATTAAAGCGATTAACATTTTCGCGAACAAACGAAATCCGCTAAAAAGGGAAAATGCATCCATCTTCCTTGCATAATAACCCCATAAACGTGACCAAAACAGCAATCAGCAATAACCAGAATAGAAAAAACGAAAACCGCATAACATCGCAGCGAAATAAGAAAACCGTAACCCTTCCGGGAATTATCTGAAATTCAATCTATTTGAGCTCATCCCTATCGATGGGGACAAAGGCTAATACACAAGAGTCCATTGTATTCGCAGATTTATACTTTGTCGTGCATTGTCGTTAATGTGTACACAGCCTTACAATGAGTACGTTCTTTTTAATTCCACCGAATTTCTGTTCCTATTGTGGTTGAATTACGTGTTGGTTTTAAAAAAATCCAGAATTAAAAGCAATTGATAGGAATAGCTATTGTCAATAGAAAGGCTAAGTTCTATTTTAGTTTAAATAAAAATCAGTCTAAAATTAACTCTCACTCACTTTGAAAATAGAAATGGGTGTGAATACGTAAAGTATATTGAATGGCTCATATGTGGGCAATGTTCAGTACGTATATGTTAACTTTAGCTTTAGTGTACATATACTTGTTAAAGTTGTGCCATGCAACGATACAAAGCAGAACGAGTGACAGTTGCAGTTGCTATGCTATGTAACTGAACGTGAACGCTATCGCTTTGCGGCAAGTTCGTAGTTAACACCGCGTGTCCGCTCCGCTTTTCCACATTTATGTAACAAATGGACTCGTATTTTCAGATAAGTTGCTCCGAAATTATTTGGCTCTTGTAAAAGGTGAAATTTTTATGGAATTTCAATTAACAATTTAGAAAAATGTCTCCCTGAAATGGACGCTCGCGAGTTTAAATAGAACATGCATGAAATTATTAAAAAAATACGCAACAATTTCGAAAATGCTAGAGACAGTACAAAACAGGTTGTCAATTAGAAAAAAATAAAGAAAATAATAATTTTACAATTAAAATTGTGGGATTATTACTTGCCCCTTGCTTCCTCGAACTGGGCAGTTCCTGATATTTCCGCACGCGATAGGATTCAGGGACAAAGGAAAAGGATTCAGGGGAAAGGTCTAGAAGGAACAAAACAAAAAAATAAAACAAAATTGTTAAAAAAAAAAAACAAAAAAGAGTGCGGAACTATATGAAGAAGCTTCGAGTGCGTTCTAAACCGTTAATTTAAAAATCGAATTTTCCTAACGTATACGCGTTGATTGACAATGTACGTAGTGACTGATCAATATTCCCGTATCAAGTAATTGACGCGGAAAATGTAAACATCTTTTGTATTCGTAGGCGAGTGCTGCCATGATTGATGAGCTGTATTGTCAGGTAAACTTGACAAGCTAAGATAACCGGCGCGTCAAACGGTTCAGATGATTCGTGTAAAAGGAATTGATGATCATGGCCTGACGTACCAAATGTGATTACTTAGATAATTTTGTCGCAAATGTCTTTGGACGGTTTATATCACTTTTGGTACGTCCAGAGCTAGAACGTGCAAAACTGCGAATACCACTGAATCGGTTTTAGAAAACAAGTCGTCTATCAGAATAGGTTTACTGTCTGAAAAGTATAAATTTATTTTAAGTAAATCGTTGATGCAGTGGTATTCACATCAAGCCAGACGAGGGAAATCCGCACGACGATATTTACCCAAATATACGCAACGTAGGACGCAAATCCCGCTATAACATCTACAGATGTGAATGTTTTAGAAAAGTACCTTTTTTAGGGATCAGTGACTTGAGCAGCATGATGGCAGCCTCGTCGCAGGCCCACGCGTGCATCTTGCGGTACGAATCGCGGCCCTTCTCCGTCAGCTTGTCCCAGGGCTTCGGCTTCGAGAGCAGCTCCGACACCGTCCCTTGGGACAGGCCAAGCACATACTTAGCGAATAGCCTCTGTCCAATGTTGTGGACCGACAGCAGCTCTCGCACTCTCCGGCTTATATGCAACGTGTCCAAGTTCGTATTCGCATATTTGTCGATGTTGTATCTAAGCATCTCTTGTAGTCGTGCCTCCATGGGGTCGCCTTTGGGGATGAGGGAGTCGCCAAGGCGTCCGACTAGAGCGCCGGGCGGTAGGGGTCCCATGTCTTCCGCGAACCTGTAGGTGCGGTGCTCTTCGAAGCGGAAGGGGCTCGGCGGCGGCAGCGGCAGCGGCAGCGTGGGCCCGTTGTTGTTGTGGTGCGTCGTGTTGTTGTTGAGCGGCGGCGGCGTGCTGGGCCACTCCTCCACACCTGCGGTGAGAGCACGGTTACGCGGGAACACGAGGAGAGGAGGCGGAGGATGGGCGGGGGGCAGGGGGGGGGGCGAGAGGAGAGGGAGGGCTAGCACGCACGCTCGTAAGCGTCGCAATCATTCGGCAACGGCGTACGAATCTTTAATGCGCGCGCGGCGTCTCTCATGTCGGCATCATGGCATGCTCCGAATTCTAAAGCCTAAGTTTGAAACGATTACGCGCGTCCGTGAGCGGCATGGCTGAGGTGGTGGGAACTGGATATTCCTCGTACTCCGCGCGTTTTCTTGCGAATTGTTGTTCTTTTTTGCGGACAGAAAAGTGAAGCGAACACGAACTAGCTACGGACATATACAAGGTTTGAAACATCGAACGTGCATAGCTGATTGCCGCAATCGATTATCAATGTTCTATTGACGACGATGCTACCGAGCATCCGGTGCGAAGACACGTCACTTTTTATGGACACTTTTCGGAACATGACGTCATCATTCGGGCCGAGTACTGGCAGTCTACAACCAACACGACTAAACTGAGTGGATCCCAACCCTAAGCTGTACTCGGTTCAAGTTGACCGCCCACTCAAAATACTCGTGGCAACACTAGTGACGTACCTGTATCCCGGTCCCTGCGCTCGGCGCTTCGCTCTCGCTCGGCCGAATGGTCTCGGAGCGAAGGAGCGGTGCTCGGTGAACGAATTTCAGGCTTGCGCTCTAAAGATCGCTCCCCACCGCCAAAGTCAAGTGCTCGAAGCATGCTGGAACAAGGAAAATAAACTTTTAGAATAGGTTGAAAAGCAGCTCAGCATTCAAAATTTCAATGAAATTCGAATTACTAGGTACTGAAAGTATAGTTGGATAAAAGAACGATCTAAAATCATCAAATTTATTCTACAACTACAAGTAATTATCTTATTGTAGAAAAAGGTCAGAGTGATGATAAAAGGCAGAAAGCGGTCCGTTCTGCTGTTCTGGGCTCTAC
Organism: Cerastis leucographa; assembly: GCA_963082945.1. Classification (NCBI taxonomy): domain Eukaryota; kingdom Metazoa; phylum Arthropoda; class Insecta; order Lepidoptera; family Noctuidae; genus Cerastis; species Cerastis leucographa. Next base: position 1,623,475 of record OY720365.1, read on the forward strand.
AAAAAGCGGACATCGGAAAAACGTTTAAATAAGTAGTCTACGTGAGCATCCCTTTTCCACCTCGCCAAAATTCCCTTACACCGTAATCATAATTAAAACACAATCCTATAGATTACCTGATTGTAATATAAAGCTTTTAATTATCACAAGACGTCGGGTCACAGACTCACAGGCTCTCAGTTCGATTTACCCCAATAAATTGGGTCAAAAGTGAATTGATTAAACAATTTCCAGGTGAATTAATTAAGTATTTTAATTAATAGGATGTGCTGGGTCTCTATTGGCAATATTCCTTTAATAAATTTATTGAGATTGGGCCTCTTTGAACGGTATCTTATGGCCATTAGAGAGATAAGACCCTCCGTACCTGTGCCCGCTCATTTATTGGTATTATTTTATGCGTATTTTAGGTAACTGACGGTTGGTTCCTGCGGGGGTAGTTAATGGCTCCCTAGGATTAGAATTTATTAATAATACATTGGCTGAAGATGAGATATAGCTTCTAAAACCACCGGCAGAAAGATTAAGTGACATTATTTACATTTATATAGGGAACGATCAATGTTTCTATTTTTGACGTCTTTATTATTTCCCAAAATTATTATTTATAGTTTGTTTAAAAAATAATTAATCAAGTTTCGTTAATTCTACGCCACGTGCATATTCAGAATCTAAAATATTGTGTGTGACGTCTATGGCTAATTGTTTGGCTATTTATTTTACTAAATAAAAACAATAAAAAATAATTATCAGCATTATGATACTTTAATTGACGTTCGTATTCAATTACTCTTCTATAATTATCTCATTTTAACTTACACGTGCTGTAATGTAATCATAATTAATAACCTTAGAAGGATTTTATGAACTGAGAAGAGATAAATAAATTACCTAATATGTAAATAGTCAATGATTATGATCATGATCTCGCTTACCTACACGTGTTAGCGTTTGTTCGAATCCAAATAATGTCAAATTCTTTTAGAATTACAAGACCAAAATCACAGCAGACTTCTTTTCTAAGTCCACAAGGGACCGAAGCTAATGTACCAATAAAACTATCAACAACATATTGTTGAGGTAACTTACGACACACGATTCAACTTTCGACCAATCGTTCAACTACTCTAAAGTTTTGGTCGAACACTAAACTGATCGTGTGACTCTACCTTAAGATTGTGATCGGTCGGTAGACTAGTGTTGGGACGTTGGTAGACTAGTGGTGCGACACATCGGTGTTACCTTCGGCACAATAGGGTTGCACCTTAATTACAATTTAATAATTATATCGCCAATTAAATCGTTGATCGGTAGTGCCGAATCTCGGAGGTGTTGCGAACTTCATTCTCTAATTGGAAGGCGTATTATACGACTTTGGTTGTAAATTATTTTGGTCGTGTCTGAATTAACTTTCATGTTTTTTCTCTTTGCTACGATAGATTTTAGAGCAGATTTTACCAAAGACACTGAACACGATCAGCATATTTAAACTGAGTTCAAGAGCTGTCAGTGTCATCCTTGCAAATATTGACGCTAACAGATCTTGAACGCGTTTTAGTGCTGATGGATGGCGTTTAGTTTAATTAGTGAATTTCACCTTGAATTTACTGTGATGTTTATTTTTGCTTGAGTTCTGAGATGTGTTACAAAGCGTGACTGCGATGCACCTGCAAGTAATCGAAGCTTTAAAGTTTTTTCCAACATGGCGTCATACCCAGTAATGATACAGTTTTTGCGGCAGTAAACACTGAATTTAAGGGATCCTAACATGCATAGGTTATAAGTGAAAGGGGCCATTACTTACTTTTATTAATGGTACATATCTAGCAGTTTTAATGTTTGTAAAAAGGGAAATATGCTGAAAGTTTTTTGTTTTTCATGTATCAGGGATCATTATTCCGACTAAATCCGATCCACTTTCTTTTTTTTTTTAATAAACTTCAACTAACACCTCATTGTTAAGTTAATTATGTTCAGTTTTTAAACCTTACACACACAATTTTCTGGAATTTAGAGATGTTCTAATTTTTTTTTAAATGCCTAATCCTACAATTATATTAGGCTCACATATCGCAAAGGTGTCTGTTTTATTTATCCCGATACCATAATCTACAACACTAAAACAATTTAAACGCTGGTATCAAAACGTTTCATATAATCGCACGTACTGGTATTGTTCGGAGCTTAGCCGCGTTCGTTGAAGCGACCGTCTCACAGGGAATACAGATAACTAGTGTCGACTGTCGACTCCCTCTGTTCTGCTGTGTTTAAACGATTTATTACTGGAAATTGCTGTTCGAAATGAAACAATACGAAACTTTTACCTTTTTCTTACAAAATGTATAAAAATTACGTTGAAAATTCATTATTGGAACTAAACGCGATCAGAAAGCACATCTAAACTGCGTTCAAGGGATGTTAGTATCAATTAAAAATCCAAAAAAAAAAACAAAATTGTTTATTTCTTCCACAAGATTACAACAATTAGTTTAAAATTCAATATTCCGCAAGAATTATAGCACTCACAGCTCTGGACGCAGTTTAGATGCGCTGATCACCTTCAGTATTATTGGCGACTCGGCATCAATTTTTGGGAACGACCAATAAAAAGTATTTGAAATGAGAATGCAAAGGATGATTCCAAATTGAAATTGTCTTTGATGTTCATTTGACATTCTTTCAGTCTAAATCGGATAGCCAAAGGTACCTAGTACCTATAAAACCTCGTTGAGGTAAGTGTACAATATATACGGTGAAAAGTTCTGAAACTCCCACAAAATGTAAGTACCTTCACAAGGAAGACCGTCGGCTAATGTTTACGATGGTTTTAAAACTGATACATTATAAACAGCGATGACACAGTTGGGAAGTGACGACATCCTAGCTTAGTCTAGTGGCGTGGAGTGGCGTTGGGTGCAAAGGTTTTTATCTTTTTATTTTTTGTCTATGATTTTATGATGCAGTAGCAGTGAATATGGGAGATGGAAGACTTAGCGACGGACATATTTTGATATTCGAAAATGGAATAGAAAATTCAATACGCGCCTTTTTTATTTGACGTTGGATTAGGCTTGTAATGCATTGTTGGTAATGGATGGGTGATCACCCATTACATACCCAGTTTCCTCGATGCCTTGGAAAGCACGTTAAGCAGTTGGTCTTAGCTGACATTTGTAGATCTTTGACAGTCGTTACAGGTAGTCAGTGACCGAAAGTCTGACAACCAGTCTTCCCAGAGGGTAGTATTACCCAGAACTAACTGAGTTGTGGAGGCCAGATAGGCAGTCGTTACAAGTAAAATACTGGTATCAGCCGCATCCGGATAGACTGAAAGCCGACCCCAACAAAGTTAGGAAAAGGCAAGGCAGATGATGTTGATTCATTGTTTAAAGGTTATTTGTTTTGTCTATGGAAGTCATGATATAAAAACTTAATAAGACAATCTAGACTAGCTTTTTATGTGCTTAAAATCCTTAAAGTGAGCTACTCAACATCTTTCATATCCTAAACGAAAGCTTAAAAGCATCTTTGTCTTCGGCCAAAAGCCTTCAGTATAAGGCGTGTACACACTGAATATTTGATACGTCGAATGAAACCGATGTGCGCTTACCTAACTTTGAATTAATTAGTGGCTTAACTTTTAAAACATTGTGTGTGTTTAGGCTTTAAATATTCTGATATCGGTGTCGTTAGGGTTAACTTTGGTTTTAGATTTAGTTTGTTTATTGATTTGGAAACTTTTAACTATCTTGGCGGATTTTCGCTCTATGAAATTCTGTATTGCAACTGTTTTACATTTGGTTCTCCTTAACGTAACGTATCGCTTTATAATTAAAGGATATTAACAGAATACGAAAAAAATACCATAGACTATACTGTAATAAAGAAAAAGTTCTAAAGTAAAATTTATATATAATATTCTTCAACGAAATCTCTCGCTTTTCCATAGACAAACGGCCCGCGAATGACGATCATATTTCAAAATCTGTGACAAAATGTCGATTGATCGCCCCTACACTGCGTAACCCTTTCAAGGGAATATTTCAAAGACATATTTCCGAAGGGGTTGTTCAGTAAAGGGATGTTTCAATATTGATTAGCGAATTAGGAATTCCTGTCGAGTTCTTTACCTTGTTTTATTGTGCTGTGTCATTGGGGAGTTTAGCGGTTTGATTACCGATAGCCTTTCTGAGATCATCTTGTAAATAACAAGAGTTATTATTAGACGCAGTTTTTTTTTTTGATCCGGCATTTTTTTATATCCAAGTTATCATTAAAATGATCGTTTGTTATCGGTGTGAATTTATTCAACACAAAAATGGCGACATTGAAACCTCGCTTCACACCTCCACGTGTAACAAATTCAATTGTATTCAAACAAATATCGAACGCGCACTTTATTAGTTCCCATCAATGTCTGACAATAAACGTGACGTCACTGCATAGTATCAACTCGATCGCCGATAACGATGCCCCGCCCCCGCCAAGCTGACCAATCACTGATCAATCGGTCAAACGCCTTTACACACAGACTTGAAAATCTCAGAAACGTCCATTGGCTATGTCTAAACAAACTCTTATTGACACAAGCTTAGTTTTCCCGCTCTCAGCTATTCCAGTTACAAATGTATGTTGAACAAACACAGTAAAAAGCTTAGGACCCGTCGGGCATTCTTTATGGCATCAAGAAATCGTCGGGCAACGTAAATTAGTTGATAATTTGTGTGCGACAGTGTTAGACTAAACTTGCGTTAAATGTAAGACAAACATCGCCTAAGCAAATGAGAACAGGTGCCTACGATAGGCTCTCATATTGATATATAGGGACAAACACACCTCACATAATATAAGAGAATGTTTCTTTGAAATTATGTAAATCTTGTGTGCTTAGATGTTAATTAAACACCAGATAACCAGCTAGACTCTTTATTTAACTTTCTTTAAATTTCATCTTTGATGTGTCAACAATGTGCGAGCTGTATTTGGGTTTTAGTGAGTTTTAATTATAACGAAACCCCAAAGAGATCTTGTGTGATTATGATTAGAATCCATCAGTTTTTAAAACAACGAGTCAAAAAATTCGTCTAGCATATCGTTTTTCAGAACAATAACTGTCATCCTATTTTCGAATTTAATTTAAAACCAGCCACAGCTTAGCCAAAATCCTCAAAGAAGCACAGACAACAAATAAATCGAACGTAATGACACCCAAGCCAAGTTAAGCGCAGATTTGGCGGGAACCGCGTTCAGAAATCAATCCATTGCCTCCCTCCATTAAGCTTTAATCTTCGGGGGCTGGCTATAACTTAATCCTTGCTTGAGAACCGGAATAAATAAGCAATAAACCAGTGCAGGTGCCTTCTATGTTTATATCGGGAATTATAGATCTTATAGGATTATAAGATATCTTTTGTGTGCGAAGAAAAGCGATCATGGGAAAGAGACCAAATGGCGGACATTCGCGTGCCGGTAGCAATAATTGAAATGGGTGTTCTCCGTTTATTTTTCTATCATGTTGTGTCGTGTGGACTGATAATGTGTCAGTTATGTGTGCTTTATTGGCATAAAGAGGGATTTTTGTTTTCTTGGTATTGTTGGGGTTCGATTGTGTTCCATATATCTTATTGTAGCATGGCAAGTGCAATTTTCTTTGAAAAATGAATGGAAATACTCAAAGCCAAGCTGTTTCCAACTAGATTAGTTTCAAGTTGGAATCTAGGCGTAACTGTTTGTTCATTGAATCTATGACCTTTAAGATCTTAGAATAAAACAACTGTAAATTCGCCAACATGATTAAAATACAAAGGATCACGTGCAAGTCAAGTCAGCTGATGTATAAAGTTATATTTAACTCGTTCCAATTTCCGATTTCCCGTCGTAAACCGTAATCGATCGACATTTTATTAAAGTTAAAAAAAAAACGGTTTTTATCGTGTTTGCACAGTCTTGATTTTATGTCGTGATGTCGGCGCCTGTGATGTGATCTTTGACGGTAGATCAAAGGCGCCGCCGGTATGACACCGTATTGGTGGAGCACATTAAACTGCTCAAAACATCGGTTTTGGGATGTTGTTGCGATGTATTTATAGACTGAGTGGGCCTTTGTAATGTGGACTGCCATTGTTTGGTGCATATGCATCTATATTTTGTTACACGTTTGTCTTAAGTAAGGGATAGTTTCTTTCGCGAATCATAGAGCTTTTGCAACGCAAAATTAGTTAGTTTTCATTTACAGTTGTCTAATAATTGACTACGAAGAAAATTTTCTGCCCTTGTTGTTCATTTTACACCAAGTTTTCATTTCCAACATTCCCACAGACATCCAAATCCCTTTTCACTTATTTCCAATCATCTATCAGTATCAAATAGATCCTCAAATCTCTATCCATCAAACCTGTAAGTGCTAACGCCAATCTTCCGACATCCTGTACCAACTATGACGAAAGCTCCTCACACCTGGTATGAAACTTTGTAGACAGGCATCTACTGCTAATTAACGTTATCAGTTATCAGAGCCGCAGGTGATAGATTGTTCTCGAGGATGTTGACTGATCGCCTGATTACTTTGATACGTGGGAACAGAGTCATCGATATGGAATTGGGAGGAGGAAGGAAGGATGTTGTAAGCGTTCTTGGGAAGATAATACCAGGTGAGGTTACCAAGGAAAGTCTAAGTTATTGGTACTGTGAGGAAGATGACCTAGTCCCAAGGCCTTGGACTTAGCACCGGGATAATATCAGTTCAAGATGATGCCATAACTAAAGAGAAAAATAGCAGTGATGCTTGCAATACACAGATGAACTCTAGAGGGCTTACGTAGGTAAAGATGACGAAAAACTAAGGTATGGGATATGATAGTAGTTTGTCAACCCATGCGAAATTTCGGAATAATTCAAAAATACGAATGAAATTGCTAGAATTAACACCCCAATATAACATCATAAGAACTTCCGCCTACGACTATTGTTTCAAACCAAAATAATTTCCCATTCATCCCATTATCGCGTCAAAATATTAACATCCCTCGATAATTCTATTTATATTTCCCACTGACGACAGGAAAAATAAAAAAGGCACCTTTTAAAGTTCTCAGGGAGCGATTTTTGTATCAATATATATAGTGTAAACTTAGGGGAGGCCGCTAAATTCCTTATCTTGAACGTTTAGCATAGGAGTGCGAGGTGGGACACAGCATCGGGACAAGTGGTTTTCGATTTGTGGTAGAAGAAAAAAAAACGTGTGTTCGGACCTCCTCAGTGACATTCTGGGAGCCGATGGGTGTATTCTGTTTACTGTCGAATGTGTCGTTTACCAATGCATACTTTTTGGTAAAGTTTGTTCGGTTTATGGTTATCTTTGTTAGTCATAGGTACTTTATATGTTGAGAATTGCTCAAATACTTAAGTGATGTAGGACCCAGTTAAGTGCTGAAGAAATTTTCTTAAAAACCGTAAATTTTAAAAGACATGACAATGACATAAGTGGTACATGTTTACGTAAACTTACAACACAAGTACGGAAAGAGGAAGTATCTCAAATATCACACGAACGGTACCAAAACCACGGGCGTCAGATCTCAAAGTGAAGACTCAATCCTTGTTTGAAAAACAACATTAAATACTGGGAACTCCATAAAAGATCCTTTAAGATGGCTGCTGGTAATTAACTGGTACTTGTTAGAGCAGGCTGTCTAAACAACGGGGTGACATTAGTTAGATCTTAAAAAAAAAAAGATAGTTTTAGGAACTCTTTGGTCAAGAATTGATGCTGTTTTTTCTGACTTAGCAGATAGTTTAGATTTAAGATAAGTATAAAGAAGTAAGGATTAGGCATTATTTTGTGTAAATACATAACAAAATTAAGCTTAGATTACAATTTTTGCAGGAATAATTTTGGCAACGATTTCTAGATTTGTGATATCATCAACATGTTCAAAATGATTACAATCTTGTATTTTAATCAACTGTTAAACGTTGTCCAAGTTTTCAGATATGGATTTACAATGTCTTTACTGTCATCAGCATTGTTTTTTTCTTTAAGGTATGTTAGCTTACCTATACTAGTTGAAGAAAAGTTTCTTTGGGGAAGTTGTTTGTTATTTGTTATCATGAGTATAATCATGTGTTTAAGAATCGGTCACTAATAGCCAGTCACCCGATATACAACTTAGCTACATCTACCTTCATCATAATCGACTAACGAACTAATCAAACAAAGCCATCGTGTGCTTGCAGGCGCCTGCTTATCAGTCAAAGGTACGTTCAACAAACAAATGCGCACAAAACACACAATGATACATTGAACGTATGTACTCAAGTGACATCAAGTTAACTTGGATTATCATACCGTTTCTAGCTTTTATGTTTGTTCTATGGCGAAAGAGTTAATCTCTGCTGTCTTGATAAGAGAAGGAACTTTCGTTTTATACCTGTGGGCTTATAAAGTGCCTATATTATTAGTTCGGTCAGGAATTTCTCATTAGCAGCTATGGAGCCTGCATTTGTGTCCGGTTGATGGTATTAGGCGATGGCGTAACTGGCGAAATGTGCGTGTGATGTTTCTTCGGGGATTATAGGAGTGATACCTTAAACGTGTGATGTCTTATACTGTGTTGATTTAACGCGATATTTTATCATCCGTTTCGATTTGATTATGGATAAACAATTGACATCCGATAACTATTTGAATAGTTTGATTGTCAATTATATGCAAGACTACAAAGACGTTGAAAGGAAAAGTGTTAGAACATGTTCTTATATGTCAATTGTTTTCCTGAGACGTGACATTTATGAAAAACGTCAAGAACGCGAAAAACAGAACAAAATGCCAAAACTGTCATTTTGACATTTGATATGTCAAATGAAAATTCAAGTAACATTGCCCCTTTGTTCAATTGCAACACCTCTATCAATATCATAACATTATCATTCCTTGATTATATTTAATTACAACTGCAATAAGCTTGTTTTATTTTTCTTCTAAGCCAAATCAAACAAGGAAATGCAATAATATTTCTTAGGAGCGTCGCGCCAAGATCATTCGCGCCACTACCTACCTCGACCATAGTCAAGGCTTGTTCTACAAACAATATATAATCTGTGCAGGTGAATGACCGAGATACGCGCCTTATCAAGTTTATTAACACGTGCTGTGTTGTAGACTTTTTAATGTTCTATGCTGCCTGTATCTACTTGTAGGGATGTAGACATGGTTGTTTAAAAAGTTGTTCGAAAGCCTTAGTCGATTTTTTTGTGTTTTGATTTATTTTGATCGATTTTATCATTATAACGTTTCTTTTTTGGATTTGTAATTCCTAGTGACTGAGATATCATCATAGCTTATCAATTACCGGTGGAAGTTTTTCTATTACATTTTTTTATTTCAACCGCTGTTGAATGGAAACATTCAGTGATATACAAGGTGTTGTTTTGCTTCCTCGTCAAATTCAAGGAGGTAACTCTGCTAATGATTCTCGTCTCAAATCAATAATAAAATGAGTCGGTCATTTTTATTTTTTTCCTTATTTACTGAAATCGGTAAGTTTTAACCACCCGTGTTTTAAACGCGACCCGTCTGGTTCTTGCCCTATAACCTCGCTTACACAAATACAAACCATCTCAAACGTTTAATTGATAATTTCTTATTCCCTGAACCCCGTTAGGGGGGTAATTCTGAAATATTGACAAACTTAAATAACCAAAAAAATCAGCGTTTATTAATAATTAACTAGGTATCGTAATTTTAATTGATTATTTAAGTCTTTTGTGACCACCTCCTGAAATTTGACGAGGATACTAAACAACACCTTGTATATGCTTTTGCATACTAAGTAGAAGGTTCCCATACTCAAGCCGTATCTCATTTTCTTTCCTTTTAAATACAGAGCAACCTTTGCTTGTAATACCACTAAAAAAATAAACCCAAAAGTCGTCCCAATCGCTCATCAGAACGACGGCTACTCACCTGATTTCTCTTTTGATATCATCATAGTCCCTCTGGGTATCGAGCCTCGCTTCAAGCCTGGCGATGTGCTGTTTCTTCTCGTCAAGCCGCTCTTCTAGCCGCTGCAGCTGCTGAGCGTGCGCTTCCTGAAGCGCTGTAAGCGATGCTTGGAGACGTCGTACGTCTTCCACTAGTTGGGCGATCTAAGGAAGAAATTGTTTGGTTATTGAGGATGCTTTTATTTTAAAAGGTCAATGTTGAAGATATTTGTCGCAGTAGCCGGTTTCTGATTACTTATTGTATTAGATAATAATATATTTATTGACATGTGTTTTAATTTTAGTGAATAGATCCATTTTCTTGAATCAGTCGCATCACTATTGTATGATCCGTTCAACATTCGAACAAAGAATCAGAACAGAACACGTAACAATACATTCTTAATTCTTGTAACGGAACTACCAACATTAAAATAATAACATTACGACATTAAAAATGTCCCCAGTAAAAATATTTTCTAAAGAATTTAATTGCCATATAATTATCTTTTTTATCTGTGTGCACAATAAAAGCATCTAACTCTGTAATTATGTAGATCAATCTTTAACGATAAAGATAGGTGACGCTGTCAGACATGTTTATAATAAAATAAATATGTAAAATTGTGCCATCACATTATTGTGATGATAACTTTAAATATGTTTAAGCTAAGGCCTTCTTTGTTATTAATAAGGTAATTTTATTTATTAACAATTCGACACTGCTCATACAAATTGCCTCCAATGAACCTTCAGACGTAAAACAATATTTTTTTTATTAATATTTTTTCTGAGCGTTTAAAAACGTGTACATATAATTGCTTTGTTCTAGCTTTTAAACTTTACATAACATTCGCTGGTTGGTTGGCAACGCAAAAATTAATTACGTTGATACAACATTTTATTGCTTAACAATTATTTTTGGGTTCCTCCGCAATCGACTTTAATAATAGTCTACAAAAAAAGAATCAACAATTAAAAAAACTGTTTCCATAAACTAAATCAAAAGAAGTTCGTAATCCAATCGTATTATTTAAAAACAGAACTCTAAAAACCAATTTTAGTTCGCGTTTCCGTTCGACAATTGACGATCTATTCATAAAATCAGCACCGAACAAGACAAGCGTATTAATGTTGCACCTAACAACATAACCCTAGCAATATCAACCTTGTTCCATTGAGATAGGAGTTACGCAAGTATTGTATTGGTGTTCTAGTGTGTTAGTCGGATAGCTCTGAGCATGTTATTACCCGACCTTCGGAAGATATCAATTGTTGCCTCAGCTCAGACCGTCAGGTGGGGTGTCGCCGGCACTCGGGCGTGAAGATGCGTATCGTTGAGATAGATGCGACGGAAATCATGGCACATGACCCTGGCTCGTCTTGAGTGTCTTTAGATGGCTGTTTTCCGATTCTAGTTTTATGGAGCTATGTTCTGATTAGTCTTGTTGATTAGTTTACATAAAAATATACTAAAGTATGCTATAAACACCGAAGAAAAACACAAACGCGGACTTGATGTCTTCTGTTCTGGACCGTCTCAATTATTATAAGAACTCATCGACATGCTAAGAAGGAGAATGCCACCATATCTTTATATTTTCTTGATATTGAAATATTATTATGAGTACAGTATTAAAACTTCTCGGTCATGGATATGTTCTTGTTGTTGTAATATCCGTAGACCGCCACGTCATCTTTAAACCGTAAAGTTTTGTCAAAATGGAAATCCGGTTTTTAGGTTAGAGTTTTCTCATCCAATGTTGTTAGATAATCTAAGAATCTAACATTAGATTCATTTAAATAATCAGTTTAGAAATATATTCAACAGTGTCTATTTCTGTCTAGTAAATTATAAACATATCTATTGGTAAACTAGACTTTTCTCATTAGTACAGTTTCACGAGAATTTTCCATCGAAATTTTCCTTTTTGTTTATTTATTTTAGTTTAATTTAAGTAATAATAATACCTTATGATAATTGTAGATAAGCTGGCAGGAAATAATATTATTTTAAAATTAATCTCTCACGAATGACGTTAACGAATAAATGGGTAAAGTAATTAAATATTCAAATTATGTTTTTAAATTAATTTCCAGATCCTTTTTTTCGTGTCTAGACCACAATGGTAAATTATGTAATATTTGTTTTTCGTTATGTAATAAGTGTTAGAGTTGTCCTTGATTCATTTAAACAAATAAACGGATTATAATAATTATAATTAGTTGGTGCGATGGGTACAAGTACAACCCACAAAAATATTTGAAATAAAAAAGCAAAACTTGCTCGCTCAAATTTTTTTTTGCCTCCAGAATACGGTTAAAAATCATTTTAATTAATATCACACCTTGACATCGATATCTTTACACATACCAGTATGATAAATATGATAATACTTCAGTAAATATTGTCAGTTTAGTTTGACGAAACCTTGAAGAACTGTCATAAATAATCTTACATTACAACCCGGCCTCTTTATAGAATGTAGTAAAAAACTGAAAAATAACCTTCAGACATCATTATACTTATAATAATATAGAATAACTAATGAGAACAAATGAAATATTTTGACATACGAGAACGTGCTTATAAAAAATGGATGAAAGTAAACGTCAACTCGATTTTTCACGGCATTTTTTGCGCTACTTTATTGACATTGATATTTTTATGGGTAAAAAAATTAAGTTATGTATTTTATTACTGTAAATATTAATATGATTATATCTTAAAATATTTTCAGAAATAGCTTTTTTCCCTCAATCAACTTTTACCTCAAATTTTCTTTTAAACGGTGAGATATTTTCATGTGTTTAGTCTGTCAATTTTCTAGTTATAGTGCTCGTCCCCATAAAGGCTTTGTAAACACGTATCCCACCATTCAGAATAGTACAGTCACCATAAAAAGTATTAGCCGAAACGAAAATTTGGGCGGACGGCACCGCGAGTAATTATTGTCTTAATTCGGACCTGCACTGACCGCTATTAACTTAGTTTTATGTTATAAGCGGTAGCGGAGCGGGAGGGAGATGTGGGACGTTTAAGACTTTTCAGTTTTTTGTCGAAAACTAACAGGTTTTTTCGCTATTTTCAATATAAGTAAGGTGTTATTTCCATTATTAGATTGAAAATCAATGATTTCGGATATTTTGTTACAAGCAACGTCATGAAAACTGATGAAAAACATTCGATATTCAATTGTTTCATTGGCGCACCCGTTCTGTTTTTTAAATTTTTTTTTGTAACCGCCTTTGCCAGTTGGTCGCACGCCGCTCGCCCGCTTCTTACCCAGCGTCCAAGGGTGGTTCCTTCAGCGAAGGGTTAAGGGTAACCCTCGCACAATTACCTACAATCATTACTATGGACAATTATGTTTTCGACCGCCGCCCGTCACAGTTTCAGCTTTTTATTGAAGTCTACCACATTTTTAGTATAATTACAGCGTGGCCGCCGGGGTCTGTGATCACCCCACTGTGACGCCGATTAACTCGAATACCTCTCTCCTACGGATCGTTTAAAAAAGACCTTTTGCACAATTTGGTGAGATTTACATGTGTTAGCAACATTGTTTTGAGTTCCAGATGGGATTTTTTGGGACTTCAATTTGTAGTTGGTAGTTTATTCGGTAATAGGTGGTCAGTTGTTAATTTGGCTGACTGTACTTTGATGACAGGGAAATGACACGATTTATTTTAGTGCTGAGGTTCGTTGTCCCTTTAACTTTACACCTATCATCGTCATTTGCACTTTTAAGAGAAAACACCGTGAAGCAATTTATTTTTCAGTCTAAAGTTGTCAAGCGACACACGGCCTGCGTGCGTCTCCTCGCATTCTTACCGGTGTACCTTCCGATGCAAATGGTCGAGTCTTGGGCCATAAATCCGCCAGCGTCCCCGGCGGTTTATCAGACGTGCTCGATTCTACCTTACAACTACTTTTATATGGTGGTAATATGCTTACCTACACTTATTTATGGCGGTGGTGTTACTTTGAAAAAGTTAGAATTAAGACGATCTTCGTTAAGGACAAATAAACGACCTTCAAAAATTATAAAGCATACCACTAATACTAGCATGAAAATTTCAACATCCGCGTCAATTCAAACGAAACGAACCGAAGAAGCACGAAATGATAACAGCAAACAAAAAGCCAATCCACAAAATTGAGCTGAAAAGGACGATCACTTTTTATTCCCATTTCTCAAAAACATAACCTCTTTTATCTGCCCAAGATCGATAAAAAGCAACAAAGATGGCGACCACGTCGATTGTCTAAAACTCAATAAAGTAACAAAACAGAATCAATTTGGAGCACAATGCGTCAATACAGTGCTCAATCACAAAGGAAGTGATGACAGACTACTGAATAAAAAAAACCTAATACGCCATTTTGATGTCAGAAAGAGTTCAGTTTGGCGATCTGTCAAAGTGGTCAAACAGTTAAAGGGAAGTATCTGTCAGGGTTTCGTGGGATTCGTCCCGGTTTGCTCAGGAAGAGAGAATTGGTAAGTACTTACTGTTTGTACACCATAATATCAGTTGTTTAAAAACCTTTTAGACCTTTCATAGACCACATCTATTTAAAGAAAAGATAATGCCTATCAGACCATCAAAACATCCGTTTTTCTGTTTTATTTACCCGCAGTGCCCCTCAATGTCAGTCATTTTGTTATAGTACACCGCGCACTGAACTTCCGCATTAGAGCACTATGCCTAAAACCATAAATTAAACCTATTCATTCATTAACTAAACGTTTAAATCATGTCCTAAGTCTTCGGTTGTAGGTGGTGACCCTACGAAAATCGCGAATCGTCGGGAAACATTTATTAGGCCGACGTTTAAGCGGGAAAATTCAAATTTCGTATTCGAACGCGCGAGCAATACCAACTGAACGAACAAAAAGACGTTCGGAAAGCTTCTACGGCGGGACGGCGGTTTTTCTTTTTACGTCATCTATAGTCTGTCTAGTTTGACGCGACGAGTTTCGTTTCGTTTCGAAAAAAGATGATAAACGACGCGAATGATTGAACAGTTGGACGCGAGTTTCAAAAAGATTCCTACTATCCGTTTATTACGTGCTCTTCAGCTGTCATCGCATCTATAGGAATTAAAATGGCCCGATGAAAATTATTATTTTAACGTATTGCACGGGACAAATATTTGTGATTCATAAATATTCACATTTCGGCAAATGCTTTTACAGTAACAGTTTGATTGACAATGAACGTCGCGATCATCAATCACGTGTCATATCGAACGTGCGGCGTGAAAATGGTAAAAATTAATAAACACGGACAAGCGACATTGTACCACATTATTATTTCTATTATTGTGTAGGTGTTAGGGTTGAGTTTGGCTTGGTAATTTGTTTTTGGAGTATATTTTACCGGCAAACACTGACATGGAACTTGTCCATGCACTTTTGACATGATACGTCGGTGGCGTTCGGATAAACATAGCGATGAATCGTGATCATTTCGATTATTACTTTTTCGACGCTGTCAGTTCGTGTTTGGGAACTTTACGCGCGGAGATTCTGTCAGTATTAAATAGTAGATAGTTTTTAATGAACCGTGTAACAGACGTGATTAACGTTGAATGAAGGATATTTGTGGAGCGGCGGCGAAATTTAAGACTCGAGATTGACGGTGGGATATCAGTTTTTTGTTCTCTTTAATATCAGGACTAGGTTTAATGAAAAGCTTTGAATTTTTTCTTTTCAAGTTAAAAATGATACGGGACTAATTAGGTCTCCAATTCTTTACATCACTGTCAACGTCTGAGAGCTGACTTTGACATTACAACGCTAATCTGAAAATTTTAAGCTTTCAACCAAATCGTAATTAGAGACCTGTCATGCGATTCAGCGATACTTTTTATTGACAAATCCAATTATCGTTTGGAAACACGACACAGACAAACCGAATGCAAACTGCATAGTTCTCGGTTCGAGTCGACAACGAAATGAAGCAATTATAAGTTGTGGGAGCTCATTTATTGCCTGTCTATCGTTCGCGTTATAAAACCGAATGGAAAACTAAGTTTCGCCTGTTGTGGTCGCGACTCCACGTTATTGGGGTGTCGCTGTTTTGATTTGGATGATAAGTTCGCTCTGGAGCTGTACGTGGGGAAGGTATTGGATACCGATTGTTGAAGGTTGATTGGGTTTGAGTTTTGCACGTGAGGGTTTACTGGAGCGGGACTTTTGATTTGAGTTTAGTCTCAGTTGGGTAGAACTTGTTGTTGTGTATTATGTTATAAAATTATGTTTTTGATCGATACTGTTAAAATATTCGGTAGTGGAAAAGATATGTGAGACTCCTAGCTGTAAAAAAACGTGAACTTTAAAATTTTATCCGACACCTCACCACACGTTATCAAATTACGAACGGACCCAGTAATACCAACATAACATCGCATGCTACCAACCTCACGCGACTTCAAAATAACCGCCAATTACGTACAGACGTCATTCGGGATTAAAAGAAAAATATCAAGTGAAACGTGTTTCTTCCGTGGCAGAGGCAGTAGATCACGTGGGGTGTGCGATATCTAGCCTAGATTATTTTGAGTAACGGCCCGCCGTCGGGGTGGTCGGAAAAAATGCATACCATGGATAAAATATCGCTTCGTGTTGCAATTAAAATTGTTGTTTCAAGAACGGTTGTGAGGGTTTTTTCTTTTTGTATTATTATGTCTGCATTAAAACTATTTTTGGGTGAGAACGTGAATAATAATCACAATAAAATGTTGCAGTCATACAGATACCGTCAGATTCTTTTTGACCATGTTGCAAAATATGAATGATTCAATATTATTGATTCTTGTTTCCAAAAATAAATTCATCTTATTCATCACAAAATATTAGTGTATCTTGTGATAAATAATCAGAAATTACTTATTTTGTGTTTTTTGGGATTTAGATAATAAGGTAAGCAGATATCGTGAGAAAACTATTTTAAATTAACAAAATATTTAGTTAATCTATCCAAAAATAAATTAAGTTTATTTATCTTGACTTAGGTAACTACTTACAGTCAGTTTTGGGAAATCATTATATAGTTATTATGTCATAATAGATTGAAATAAGCCTGAAAAAAATCGCCAAAAAAAAACTAAGAAACAAATCACTACAATCAGTACAAAACAGAATTTAGCGCCTTCGTGCAGTATGCGGTGAACAGCTGATCGTGAAGGCTTTGCATTCTACCCCCGAAAAGAGGCGATAATTATTTTAATTTATAGTTACGTATCGCTTGCTTTTATCACATTTATTTTTCAAGAATTTCCACCTTTTCGTGCGATAAGGTGTTGGGTTTAAATTAGGGGTAGGAATAGAAATACAGAGAAATACTAACTCATCGCAGATAAATGTTCAACCTCTATCTTGTTTAACTTTTGAATCGCAAGATTATTTAGAGGCTGATACTAGAAGAATACTTTTGTGGATTTACAGGTTTTTAAATTATTAAAGTTGTTTGAAATACTAAACTTTCTTTATAAAATCAGGCAAGGCAGAATCTAAAACTAATAAAAAGTACCATGCTACGATCCTATCAAAATCTCTAAACAAACAATTTCCCTTACAAGACTTTCCATTGCAAATCTATTCAAGTCTTAATCGAACTAATTCGGAAGCCGGTTCAATCCAAGCATATTCCGATGTCTTCCTAAAGTGTTCCGTCTCTGAATCACGTCTTTGTTAATCGGAACACGTTCCGATTCACCGGGACGCGCCGGAGATTGACGAAATTGTGCCTGTCACAATGATCCTATGATACTGCGATACGTCAAACTTTTAGAACGCAGCTTCCGAAAAAATTAAAGTGGAAAATATGTGTGACAGCTTCTTTCAAGATGTTGGCAGTACGTACTTTTGAACTGTCAAAGTGACTTTAAATACAAAGTGACTATAGACTATCATCAAGTAAAAGGGTCGTAACTGAAAATCTACGTAAATTTCCTAAAGCTCCTTTTTTAATTGACTACCAGTATGAACTCGTATGAGCTGTCTAAAGAACATAATTTGATAATACGAAGACATAGAAAAACAAAAAGGAGCTAAAATTCGATATTAGCCATTAGTAGATTCGGAGTTTTCTAATTAGACTAAGCACACAAACGAAATAAAGCATTAAGGAGTTGTGCAAATAGAAAGGAAGAAGGGGGAATGAGTACAGATGTAATATTACTGGAAACGGGCACTGTATGGTGATAACATTAGAATGTGAATGTTTGATAATTGAAGCTAAAAAATACCTCTTGTCTTCTTTTAAATAGAAAAAGTGAATAAATAAAAAAAATAAAAAACACGTTAAAATTTGACAGTTCAATCTTTGTTAAAATATCTAAATTCATTTAATCCTTATTAAAAACAGTGTTTCAATCAAGAAACTCTGTCACCACACTATTTTCAACAAAAAAAATCTAAGCTTTTAAACGTCGAACAATGCGGTTCCAAATTCAAACTGTGCTCCCTTTCTATTTTTAAGCGCGCGTTCAATGAGTCCTGAACATCCAGCGTAGCCATACTTCGCTGGCCGCCCGTATGCAGGCTTCGTAAGCAAATAATATGACAAGATAAAGAGAATGGAAAACGATATTTTGTTTTGTGCTCGACAAATATCGTTAATTCTCTTGTCTATTAAGGGTAGAGCATAACTATACTGAATTATTGCCTCGTATAAAGTTCATATAAAGAAATAAGATAGAAGTGAAAATGTCTTTAAGCCTGATTTTATCTGAAATTTATTTGGATGACAGCCTCAACAAGAAAATTCGTAGGTCACTAGGTCTACACATACGAATTTTCTTTTTGAGTATACGATATAGATGATACATACCTATATTTTATTTTTACCAATTTGGTTGAGTATTTCAACGCAAGCACGTTTCTCATCGCTTCAGCGAGAATTTTATTGAAAAGGGAAGCCCTAATCATTTCAGTTGAAACCATTACATATAATTACGTCTCACAACTGATACAAGACAATATAAACCTTGCCAGTCAACGTGCGGCCATTACAGTAATCAAGGAAGTCAACTTAACCTATTTATATCGTAAGATCGTCACCTGTGCGGCCTGCACTATTGTATGCACCATAGTAGCAAGGACGGCCCACAATGCACAGCAACGTTACTATTGTTATAATAATGCAGCTAATTGTGCTGAATTGTCGCTCATATTACTACATACGGCAGTCTGTTATACACTCATACCAAGGAATTACAGTCGTAAAAAGACGTATTGATTCTCTACAGCCGCGGTAGATACGACCTTTTCTAAAGTTACGATGCTTTTAGTCCAAGACCACCGAGTAGATTACAGAAAAATGTCGTAAATGATCATATTTTTTAATATGGCAACATAAAATTTTTACTTCTATTAAATAATTAAAGACGCACAAGCAAAATTATTACACATTAGTACGTTTTGAAGAATGTGGTCATAGATTAAAATAATAAAATTGTAGCACAGATACTAAAGTCTAATATTGTAAGAAATATTTATATTATCGCATAGCTCATGGGCTGGTCGCGTTTTTACGCAAATACCGCCATCTGGCGGCGCTCGACGCGTAATTATAAATAAAATTGACATTAATTACAAGTCTGCATGTTTTTTCAAAGTGGGTTAGCAATTTCTAGAAAATAATTCCTTTTAATACGAGAAAAGGTAAATGCGTGTAATGAAACGCAGTTTTTAAATGTTGATGCAATTATTATAATTTAACAAGATAGAGATTAATTTTGCAGAGTAGCGACCTATGCAGTACAGACACTAAACATTTCTACACGAATAGCCAAAAGTTGAGGAACCATTTAGGGGTTTTTTTTTTTTAATTTTGAAAAACTATTGACGCGATGCCATGTGACTGGTATTTTCAGTACTTAATATTGTTATCTTCTTGGAAAAATCATTTTCTGTAATCTGTCTTTAATTAAAGGAAATAACTTGTTAAGTACGTAAGTACTCAGATCCATAGACAACAAAAACATAAATCACATTATGAAACGACATTAATTTAATTTGTTTCTCGCGCTATATTTTTAGAACACAAGTTTAAAGGCCAGTCTACACCTTACTCTATGGTTGGGAAGGAATTATAGACAGGTTTGCTAAAGAGCGGCTTGTCTTTGGTACTATTTTATTTTGTGCCATAATTATATACTTAGAGCGTTTTAACGAACTACCAATGAGCGTGTTTTGTTTAATCTTTGTTTATATGAATTACACTTTTTTTGTGATAATTGCTAGTCTGAGGTGTAGTTTAAACAATTAGCGTAATAACTTAGAAGGCAGTTTAGACCTTATGAATTATAAAGATAGCTTTAATGCTGAAATGTTTGCTTCTCATTTGGAAAATAAACGATGATCAAATACTCTAACATTCCCTCTGTCCTCCAAACAATACATCCATACTTTATAACTAAATGGATGTACGAAAACGTACTTAGAAGACCCCCATCCCATCATACATAGAGATACATTAAAAAATCAATAGCAAAACTGCACGCTCACAATTAAGAAGTCCTCTGAGTCGAAACATCCCTCAAACGTCATGACACCCTTACACTACAAACAAAACATTGGCACACACGCGAAAATAACGATACATTCTTATCAAAACGAAATAAGGTCGAAAATTCAGTGAAAAATGCTGAAAAAACGGTAAACTAAAGAGTTATCCGGCCAGCAAAAATGTACGCTTAGCGGCGAAGCTAAGGGAGGTAGGGGCAATTTGGGCAATATGCAAAAGTTGGGTGGTGGGTGGAGGGGAGTGTCGTGATTAGGCCGTGTGTGTCGATGCGCATCTTATGCCCGCATTACCCTTTCGTTTTCCTTCCGATAGCTGCCTTTGTGGGACCCTTCAGTTATCAGTGCAGCCGAGATCATACGATACGAATTTTCTTTTGACGATTATTTTCGAGAGCCATCGATTAAGAACGGATTCCTTTTTGGTAAAGAGTTTGTGATATTGAATTTTTGATTTACTTTAATGGATAGGCAGCTTGGTTTTGTTGTTGAGATTTGTGGACCGTTTTATGAGTGCTTTGGCTTTGTCAAGGACTCAATATTATTTCAAGTTGCAAGATGTTGTGATCTTTCTTGAGGACATTTGACTAATTTTTTTTAACGATTTGTTCCATTTATCTGTCCACGTGTCTGTCCCTGGAACTATTATTTGAGGTTTCCACTTAATCAATGCGATACGAATGGGTGACGTTTTCCCTCCTCACGTGTCAGTGAATGTAACCGATCTGTAACGACAAATACTCGCAGCTTCCTTTCGATACCCGAATCAAGCCCATTAGTGCAGTGAGCCGTCACCACTACTTACTTAACTTACATCAAAAGTTAGTTCAAAACTGACACAATCGACTAAAATGTTATACCCATTAGGAAAATCGACTACACTCGCTGGGGTGAACTCGTTAACACACTTTCCAAGTTTCCCATCGAAAACTACCCCCGTTTAGACTACCAAATACGTTGAGGACAAACTAATAAACGTGAATGTTTAATATTCTGAATCTTCCCCCCGCCGGTTTCAATACGAGTTTAAGTAATATCGAATTCTGGCATCGCATTTTCACGTACAACGCAGTAAAGGGATCCTTGTGTTCCGCCATTCTTCGCGGCTATACTCCAACAGACGTTATGGACTATTCCAAAGAGTGATTTCCCTTGAAACCAATGTAGCATATAAATACCATTATTCTGAAACAATTCACGCTTTGGACCGTTCCGTTGTTTTGGATTGAATGAGGGTATTCAATAAGACGTTTGTGTACGAACAAGCAACTTTTGAGATTTCGTATATTTTGAAGTGAAACTAAGTTTAGGTGATGTATTCAGAAAGTTGAGAAGGTTTCGATTTTCGTATGTCGATGCTGGAATGTGTTTCATGTGTAGAAAAGCGTTCACATTTCTATCTGTAACACATTTTATATTTACAAATTGCATTTCCAATGTCAGTAAAAGTATCTCCTCGTATAATAACCCTTCAACAAAAATCAAACAGTCCTAAAAAAATCAAAAACGAACTGAACCACGAAACCAATCGCCAAAAAATTCGCAAAACTTTCAAGAGCATCCATCAGTTCAGATACTTACCCCACCCCCCTCGCCCTTCACACACACAACCGTCTAATGAAATGAGACATGCCAACGCAATTGTAGATTCAATTAGTACAGAGCAGTTACCATTCTTATCGGGACGAGACGATTTCACGAACGAATTAATCCGAAAACATACGATTTCTATCTTCCCCAGTCTCCCCCCGTCTTCGGTACCTATCTATCTATCTATCAATATGACGTCATTGTATTTGCCAAGTGTAATTAAGTACATGTGGATTGAGAGAGTGATAAGTGATGGAGTTTAAAATGTACCAAGTTTCGTCAAGATGTGTATTTATTGAACATTTTCAAGTTACGACTGTTTTTGAGCTTTTGAAACGTCGCGTCTGTGTGAGCTCTAACATTTGATGATGAAACAAGATAAAAGAGAAGTCGTGTGCGTATTGAAGTTATTTTATATATTGTATTGTCAAACTTTGTCTTTGATTGATTAGATCTGTTGTGCAGATTTAAAGAAATACGGCATCAACAAAAAGTTCGAGCTGATATAATTCAATAGAGCCTTAGACATCTAATCAATTCGCCACTTCAAATTCATTTGATTAAAACTTAAGTGACAAGCCATTGACAATTGTAGAGACACCCAGACACATTCGATTATCAAAAATTAAGCCATAACCGTAAACAATTACCGAAATCGAATTATTCAATCGGAATAAATTAAACCGAATCGGAATAAATCACATTGAGGAATTAAAATGCGATACTCGATAATTCAATAGACAACGCTGTAGAGGGTCCAATCAAAACAGACGATACGAATCATCGATAAAATAGTAATAGAGGGGACGAAAAAAATAGGGTATTTTTTTATTATGGTTTATTGATCACTCACGCCTCTGTATTGAGAGCTATTGATAGATTAATATTAATGCCCGGGTTCCGTGGGGTGGCGGTTTTTTTACTACAGAGCTCGTTGACGGAACCACAATTGGATATTGTGTGTAATTCTTTTGCACACAATGGTTTTATTTTTTTATCGTTTTGTGTCGGTTGATTATTGGCGTTTTTATTCTCATGTTTGCGATTTTTTTCATCGATTGTTTGTTTACAAACGTTTGCAACGGGCGGACGTTGTGTTTGGACAGATTTGTGTGGTGAGTGATCTAATTGGGTCAGGTTGTGTTTGACTTTAGAAATAACATATCCTTTGTTAGTCATCCCCTTTGAAAACTGCTGTTACTATCCACTTCATACTTCAACAAAGAAAAGTCTTGCATTTTAAAATACTCTACAAGCCGTTCCAATTTCAACGAAGCCTCAGGATCCAATTTACCAGATCAGAGACAAGCAAGTTCATAGACAATATAGATTCAAACAATGGCGTTCCATATTCGTGCTCACACTTCAATATGCGAAATTGACACCGCAATATTACAAACAGAAATAAGATTGCCTGAAGGCACCCCCTCACCCCCTCGTGGGGGGACACTTTATTATACGAAATGTCTTCGCGATTGAAACCAATTGTTAATTGAGCTATATCTATGAAAATTGCGTCTGTGCGTCGCCGATTCTTATCGGAATTTGTCGTTAAATTTATTATACAACGGCTTTTCGGTTTCCGATGTGAAATGGAACGTTTACTTGCTTCGGATTTAAGTATTAATAAGACGTCGATTTTACGGCTGAGAAATTAATTACAAATAATATTTAATTGAAAAGAGGCAAGCCTTAGAGTAAATATAAATCATTGTCAGATTAAAATTTAAAACTAGATATCTACTGAACTCTATGGTAAGTCCAACACTGGTACAAAACACATACGCAAATTCACTAGTTTGAATTTAGAACATCGAAATGTTGGCGGCAAAACAATTATTTTAATATACAAAATGGGAAAGCCCGACAATAGTTAGACAAATGAATAAATCCAAATGGAAATTTCCCTATTCGTGAACAATAGTTAGATTTGGAGCCTGTATCTCGTACAGACAGATTGATTGGGCCCTTCCTACAGATGCGGAGGTGTGGATGTGGTTACATTGTTTTATGATGTATAAAATATTTAGTTTTGTGAAGTTTTGCTGTTGTTATTGTCTGGAGCGAGTCGTTTATTGTTCTCTCTCTCTCGATGTTTTTAGAAGGCGTAACAATCGATACAGATCCCGTCTAGAATATTGGAGCAAAATGATCGTAGCAATTTCTTATTTATTTCCATTGTCCAATAGAACGATAATACGAAGTAGCCCAACACGAAACCAGTACATCATCGAAATCTCGCGTCCGTCACCGAGCGGCCATACATCCACCTCGCCGACAATATCTTTAGCAAAATCTCAAGTTTCGACATAAATAATCACATTGCGTTCACATAAATTTAGGATCTCTCTCCATATTTTGTTACCTGCGCCGTTTGTTACGATTTTATTATGAAAATGAATGGCAGCCGAGAGCGGGCGTCGGGCGGCAGTGGTGGAGGGTGGGCCGCGATCAAAAGGGTTCCTAATTCGTACATTCGGCAACGGTGCACACTATAGCAACTATGAGTTTTATGGCCCGAATCTTTTATGAGATAATCAAATTTTGTATTATTAATGCTTTTAATTCGTAGATGGGAATTGATTCTGTAGCGTTTAGTTTCTGCGGCTGCTTGCTTGCTACGTTTTCAATTTGAAATATTGTTTGGTACACGGTCTTATTTTTCGGCAGACTGAACGCATCAAAACAAGTGCTTACTTCAATTTTGCACACTCGAAAGTTTTTTGGACCAAATTCATTTCAACTGTGCAGAAGCCAAAATAAACTTAATTCTCATACAGACTAAACATTAATGCATATCAATCTCATATTCGTTGTTCTTGTTGTTAGTTCAGAATTCTCGTGTAAGTTCGCCAAAGTTCAGGCTGCCTCAAACATCGTTAAAGCGAAGAATAACACGGGAATAAAATACTTAGGTATACCTATGATGGAAGGTGTTCCTCTGTTTCTCTAACACAAGATGCTTCCTTTTCCCCCAAACATAAGCAAACCAACACACAAACCGACATCATTATTTACGTAACAAACACATCCCTATCATTATTTTAATTGAATATGCTTTGACGTTAACTTATTTTTGACATTCTCCTTCTTTGGAATTAATTTGCGTTTCTATGGTCCTCCGTACAGACGTCATATGTTTAAACCTTTGTTTTCATTATTTAGTATTCGCAAGAATAAATTGGAATTTACATTGTATAAAATACACGTGTAATTAGAAAACACGTTAAGTTTAACAAAGAAAATTCATCATGGAGTGTGGATGCCAATGTTTTATTTTCTTTATGGTTTTTGCGGGCCAATGGAAGTCAGAGCGTTCTTTAGTTAAAATTCATAGTTGAACTTTTAATTCGGAAAATACAAAAACTGTCAAATACAATTTTAATATCCGCCATCATATAAAGTACGCGAAGGAAACTATCCCAACAGCCAGGCAATCTAACAGCATGTGAGCTCGAAAACAGAAAGTATCTTTAACGCTCACGGTTCCGCATACATATCTAACATTAAATGTAATCGTGGAAACCTGTGAAAATATGTAAATTGATCCTTGGAGATGCCGGACCGACGGACTGAGTGAAATTTGAATATAAACTTTCCACCAGTACCGTATAAGCGTCATTTATTTTGGCCGCCCATAAAATATAATGATTTTTGACGTAGCTCTCGGCTATATTAATTTTGTGGGTTTATAGGGGTGGGTCTGATATATCGACAGGTATTTGTGTGTGTGTGTGGGGGCGCCTTAATTACGTCATTGACCTCTTCATTAGAATATAAGATACTGTGTCTATCACGTATCTGTTATGTTTGTATAGGAATAGGACCGTTTTTGAACTCATTATTTTTTTAGAACTTTGCGAAAATAAGAGTATGATTGCAGTTACTTGGATCGTTCTGCATGAATAACCTAACCTAACAATGAATTTGGTCAACACAATCAGCCCTGAAATTATGTAAAAGAAACCAATTAAAGTGTTCTGCATCTCTCTTACCATACACACAGCAACTTGAAAACGAGTGTCAAATAAAAAGAAGCCAGTCCGCGAGTCCACGACAACACAATAATAGTAGAAGAAATTAGAATTTTCCAAATAAGTTATGCCAATATGCAAACTCAAAACTCATTATATTAAAATATTCCAACGTCTAAATATGTGAAAAGGGAAAAAATCCGCAAAATGGACGCCACTCGTCTGAATCAGAGATCGAGAATATTTACATAAAAAACAAATAATACACGCCGAGACGGGATGCGCGCATAAAATTAAAATCGATGAGAAATTCTACCCTTCGAATTAAATATCATTGCCCTGTCTCACACACTCAATACACACACACGGACGCACGCGTTAAGATCTAGATTAATGTTGAAGGGGCTTGTGAAGCGCCATCATTTAAAACCATAGTTGAATTCGCATTTCGAATCACTATTCCAAACTCAGAATCACTTTGCAATTCTAAACTTAACAAGCGGGTCCTTGCACTAGAACTATTTATGATTCCAATTTCAAACGTTAAAAACAAGCACATTCTTCCGTACCATAAAGAACAGATATTTAAAAAAAATGCGCTATTTCAATGGGGTGTAGGTTAAAATATCGGTCCGCGCTTATTTGCATACTAACTAAAATAATTTATTATTTTTTCTCGGAGGGTCGCGGTCTACGTGGGGTGAGATTGTATACAATGAGAATAACTAGAAACTGAGTGTTATTGGCCCGATCACAGCGCGTCGGAACATTTTAAATAACGTTCATCGGAATCGCCGTTTGAAGTTGAAATTCAAATATAGATGATATACGGGCGGTGTAGTTCCAAACAAATATCAAATTAAACACACACGGAAATGCAATATTCGAAGTCAAAACACGGGATGCTTAAAAGTTTGAATCAAAGCGGTTCGGAAATCAAAGTACTGTTGGCAAAAGGATGAGTGGAGATCGCAGTTCGGAACGCATCCCTAAAACGTAGCGTATGATTGCGCGAAACAAAGGCCCGCACAACTTTCAGAAGCGAACTCGTTGCGACGGGAAAAAGTTTGTCGACTACGCCGTGTGTCACGTGCTGGCCCTGTGTAAGTACCATCGAACCATTTGATTTTAGAATGTGTGTTTCCAAATTCAAATCTCTAATGATGGCTACTTTTGGTTTGGGTACTCGCGGTTTGAATTTAGAAACTTTCGTGTAATCTACCAGATCCAACCAATTTATGTGGTTTGGAAAAAAAGCGTTCGCGAATGAAATAAACTAACCCACTTATCGGAGTATAAATTAAAATACAAATAAACAACTTGCACAGCTACCACCTACCTACTTCAAGACTTGATTTTTCTTGAAGTCTAATCTGAGAACGATAAATGAAGCCATTTCAAAACTTTTCCAGCGCAGTTCGTACTTTCTAAGTTTTCTTTCGATCAAATATTTCCGACTACAAATCATTTCAATAAGTTTAAATTATGAACACTAATAGATGTTTCTGTTGACTCTGGTAGTCTGCGAATGAAATTATCTTCTGTATCAAAGGGAATAATTTTAAATATCTACACACAGGCATGGCTAGTCCGTAGTCGCCAGACGGCCACCCCGAAAGATTTATACATTTTATACACCCCGTTCCACGATACTGTTCAAATTCTACGATTCACTGATGCATTATATGTTTCCCCGTTTTTTTGGCGTCTGCCCATGCCTTTGTTTTGGACGACTCGTTATTAATTGTATATTTCTGATACGCAATTGGTGTTTCTAATATCTTATTGGGACGGAGAGTTTTTCTTGCGTGAAGCGTTCGAGTTTTGCTTTTGTTTCATCGAAATGGACATTATTTTTAAAGCAGGGGGGACTTTTTGCTTAAAAACACCTTCGTGTTTGCGAAAAATGAGTAAATCATCTAGGTAGGTAAAATAACTTTTTCTTTTTTAAAGACGTCATGTTACCATTGCTTTTCGAGATCAGAAATTGGGGGACTTCTTTCGTTAACCTTGATTAGTCATCGCAGTTTTTTTTTCTTCGTTTTATTTGTGTCGCAAAAGGTATGAAGGTATTCATATGCAAATGTTATAGAAACATGGAAGTAACCCGACGTTATATCGACAGGAATCTTTACAAATATTAATGACAGGGAAGTTTTAAATTACACGGTGCGTAGTTGTTACTATAATGGGTTGCTGTATTGTGTTGCTTTAGTCACTGTGATACTAAGAAACACTGTCTTGGCTTACTAGGGCCTGGCAAAAGGAGGGTTTGTAGACTTTTTTTTAATGATTTCAATTACAGATTTTCGTTATTGGAAAATTAATGTTTAGGAATCTGTTTCGAGGTTTATCCATCTTTTACAATATTTATATGATGAACAATTGTCAACATAAGCATACATACTCCTACCAAAACAAAACCGACAAGGGGAGATGCACACTCACAGTGCAAAGATATCGGACAGGAAAAGGGGTTGATTTTGATTGAATATCTGTTATTAAGACCCTCCGCACTCACACAGGCGCAGATATAAAATAATATACACATTAAGTTTATAAATATGCATGAGTTTCGTTAAAACTTGTGTGTGTGCGCCGAATTTATAATTGTCTATGTGTGTGTGTCTATTAATTGTAATAAATTGTGCTCATTGTATGAATGCTAAGCTTGCACGAAGTTTTTTGAATATAGAATTAGATTGGGTTTGCTATAGACAAGTATAAAGTGTTATATTTTGAATCCATGTTCTGTTTTCTTGAGGTTTTCTCCCCTAAGATGGTTTAGTAAGTTCGACAACTCAAAAGAAAATGTTCCACGATTCTTGAGCATTCTGAAGTCTTCGAGATCCTTACATATATTATGTATAAGTAATACAAAATACGAGTTTATTATGAGCGTTGATATCCGTCGTTGGATGATGACACTGAATAATTAATGGCGGTCGAATTGTGCGGTTTCCTCCGAAGTCTTATTGTTTTGCCGTTTTTTTGTTCCACTTCCAGAATTAATTTACTTTTCAGTTGCCAGCGATCGTACGCAGATATTTAATGATGTACGTTTTGTTTTGATTACACCGAGTTTGTAAGGTTTTGGGCCACGGTTTTGAGATTTTGCCGCCTTATCGGATGGTGATGTTATCATAATGATTATAATTACTTCTGCGAAAATGGGATATTTTGCATTTTAATTTTATCATTATCTCACATTTCTTGGATCATTAACATCCTTAAATACAATTCTTTGAATGTCAATTCAGCTTTGCATCCCCAGCAACTGATGTACAGATAATTAAACATATTTTAATATACCAAGTTGACATCGAGACGTGTTCAAGAACGTACAACAAAATTGGCAAGATGGCCGTCAGAGGGCGCCTCTTGTCAGCCATCATTAAGGAACTGTCAATGTCAACTGTCAGTTGGAGCGGAGACGTCGCGGCGATCGGACGTCTAATGACAAGAATTATATTAATTCTTGGTGATGCATCGACTTGGGGAGATGTATTTTTAGTTCTGTTCTATCTTAAGATGATTTGTTACAGATTTCGGTGTTCTATCTCTTTAGACTAAGCTTTGTAAGTAATTTAAGGAGGACGTATTTATTTCAATATGCATTATAATTGAGCATATTAAAAAATCCTCTTTTTAATATTCATACCAAAAATGTTCTAATAAAACATTCACGTATCAATATTACAACAATTAAAATAAAAGCTTTTGATCTAGAAATTAATAACGAAGCGAACATTTTGGACGCGTTCCAGATTATTTCTAAATGAACAATCCTTTTTTTAAGTTCGATATGAATATTCGTTTGCATGCGTGTCGCCCTGCGGATAAAATACGAGTATATTGGACAAGTTAGGAGAGATAGCGGGTTCGATTGATAGATAGATGAATGATTGACGTGTATGATACAGATTATTTTGATTGGGAAAGAGAGATTTGTATTAAGAGACTTTTAATAACGAATTCCTTGTATTTTAGAAACGGCATAGCCGATGTTAGAAGATTTAATAATGTCAAGGTGTAATCTCAAGCCAGTAGCATATTATAAACATCTTGTACAGATGGAACAAACGAAAACTTTTATTCTGTCGCAAGATATCGTGCATAAACATCAAATTCAACAGCTGTCATTACTGTCACCAAAAATCGCCAACGCCTATCACTCGCCACGGCACAAGAAAGTCCCGTTTTTAACTGGGTTGTTCACCTTTCTGTATCGAAAGGGTTAATTCTATGCGAGAGGGTTCCGCATGTCCGTCTGAGGTGCGTACTATATGTTTTTATTGTTTTTTGAGGGTTGGCTGCTACTGTCGTCCGCTTTTGTTTTTATTTGCAATATTATGAATCATTTTGGTATACTCTGTTGATCGTTTCGGGTTTTTGTGGTAAATGGGGTAGTAAGGCTGGAGAGAAATGGTTTTTGGAGCTGCGTGAAAGGGTTTTTGTTTGTTAGTGTTTTTTTTTTCAGAGTGTACTTAGCATTTGGTTGTTTTTATAATTTATATGTGGTTTAAGTAGGCTCTTGCTAATATTTCATGTTTGGTTTTTTTTTTTAAATTAATTTTGACAGATACGTCGACGCCATCTTTTAAATTACGCGCCAAAATTACCATCAGAATGTCTTCGAGCCGTATTGCGACTTATAGTCAAATGGAACTGCCCCAAAAGTAACACCCAAGGGCGCAGTTTTAATTTGTATGTATGCAACTATAATGTATAATTCTTGTATATAGTGGGCTCGAAAAGGGTGGGTTCTCTCGGGACCAAATTTGAGATGGGGATCAAAAATCGCGATTGAACCCTATCGGAAACTTACGTGTCTTGGTGTGTGAGTTTGTGTGTGTGTTAGGGGTGACAGATTAGGGGGTGATTTTTTGGACATCGTCGTGATGGCATTGGATTTTGATCAGTTATCGTGGAGCACTTTTAATAATTACTGTGAATCCTAGGTTTTATCTTCTGTACGCATATTTTGTGGGACGTATTCTGGCGATAGCCACAACTATCTGTAATTTGTCGAATTTTCCTTAATTATCATTACAATGGTTGTTTTTCTAAAACGATAGCTTTGAAGGTGTTATTTACGATATTTTTTGCTCATTGTATGCTAATTATGTGTTTTAATTAACTCAAAAACGTCTCACACACACACACGTGTAAAATCTTAAGAATAATTCCTCGGTTATATCATTATTTCTGAAAATTTAACTCAAATCTACCGCTTCCATACGACTTCTTATTGGTATAGCGTGACGACATGTACAAACACAAATAATTTACCAAAGAAATATACTTAAAAGCAGTATTATCCAAATTGGTACAGCAATTTCTGAGATTATGTTTCACTATCGTATTAAAATTTTGCAATTTTTATACATGGCGTAACTAAAGGTTTTTTTGTAGGGTTGCCAATAAATTCTCTATATCTAATCATGATCAGATATATGGTGTGTTTTTATATATATTAAAGCTATCGGTAAATAATAAGGGGTGGTCAGGACCCAATCGATTGATCGCAAACTCGCAATCAAAGGGTTGGAACGAAGGGGTAGTTTAAAATATTGCTAGGGGTTGGGCTGATACTGTATGTGTGTCTGGTCTTATTTGTGTAGAGATTGGGACTTAGAGAACGAAATTAAAAATTCGCATTTGCTTTAGATAAGGTTTGTTGATGGCAGTGTTCAGTTTGGGAGATAGAAAGTCAGCTTGTTGCAAAGTATTGAGTGGAAGCTATTTTAAGTATGATTCAAAGAAGTATCAGTAATTAATAATCCAAATGATCGATGGCTACATTATTTTCTTTCAATTCTAGTTCTTGCGTTTGACCTGTTGGTCGACGGCTGAACAAACTTGCCTACATTTATGATTGTTTTTTGTATCACACTTCAATTCAATGATTCCTTAAAAGCACTCAATAACCGTTACAGGTAAAAACAAATCTCTATACATACTGACAATGAGTGACTGCTAATTTCACATTATTACGTAGTTAGGCGTATTTGTGCAAAAACTTTTATGTATAATGTTTTGCCAAATGCACTTTTATTGTTCGGGGACATGCGATACTTAGGATCCAGGCGAAGTATGATAACATTTTGAGCTCACCCCACTTGCACACAGCAGTGACACTGTGTTCCCACCCTTGGGGTAGTAGTAGCGGGGTTTAGGCACGGTGTTTTTAGTTGGGATACGGTTAGGCATCGTCGCGTGACTACCCCCATAGTATTTGACACGGCATCGTCCGTACTTTTCACACTCAAATTTTCGCGTTTAAAGGCTTGCTTTTTGGTGTGCAATTAGTGATTGTTATCTTGTTTTGTATTGTTACTTTTGTTCGTAACTAGGCACCGAGGTTTTAAGTGGCAATTTTTAAATATGTTGCTGTAGTTATTTGTGGTTTTGTAAGTAGGTAAACGATTCAGGTGTCTGTCTTAAGTGGCTGTTCGATTTCGAGTGAAACAATTTGAATAAAACACTATTCGTGCTAAGCCACAAAAATTACTATTACAGTTCTCCCAGTCATTAATAATAAAAAAATACACTAACAAAAAGTATGAATCATTTTACTAACCGAATCAATCAAAATGGCGAATTCTCGGCGCTTAGCAATCAATCCTTGGTATAACTTATGCATACGAAATAAATATTAATAGCACACAACCCTTTCTTACACCCCTTCACAACAGAGGTACTACCCTCAGTTTTGCTAATAAATGTGTATAATTAATCATATAAATATGGGTTGGTGTGTGTTGTAAAAACTGTGAATAGAAAATTAGAAGTTGTAATAGGAATGAAACAATGTTGTTTCTAGGAAAGTTATTTTTTCCATGTAATCGACGGTTAGATACTGAGTAACACAGCAGTGGCTTCAAATACAACAAAAAAGATCAGACATATACCCTGTAGTAAAACCTCTTTCCAGTCTTTTCTCAAGTTGACCTACATCTGGCAACCAAAAACCCATTTAAAAAATATTTGACAGCTGAATGACAAGCAGCTTTACTTTTCACATTGTTCGTTTTTCAAACAATTTGGCGGGAGCTTAACCCGTTCACCGCATACTTAATTCCCTCATAATTGTAACTCGAGAATATTGATTATCCATTATTATGCGCTGTCATTAATAATTTTAATTAATTACGTGTGTGTGGGTGGAGGGTTGCTCGTAAGGGGGAAGGGGGGTGTGTTTATAGATTCTGTCCATTGTCGTAACATCGTGTGAGATGATTAATGCGCTCATCTTTTGGTGAGAAGACGCCTCATTGATTTTTGATGACTTTGTATATTTCTGGCTGGTGAAGGGTTAAACTTGCACGTACGAAAATAAGGTTTGAATAATGAATTGATTACTGACTGTCACGAATAGCTGGTACTGAAAGACAATAAAAAATATTATTCAATTCGCAAGGAGGTTCTAACTCATTCTCAGACGTTCTATTTTCCAAAATGGCGTTTCGCGTGCAGTCGTTAAACGTCCGAGCATCGGATCATATCTAAGTCATTTTCAGTTTCCGAACCATAAAGTGTCAATAAAAATAATCGTTAAAACTCCCATTTGAATATTTGCGCAGTTAAAAAATTAAATACGAAAGAAAAATTAATAACCCGTTCAAAGCTATTTATATTTGTTCCGTTTGTTCCACTTGAGATTATCGATTTTACGTTATTTTGTGACTTTATTACTCGCCTGTAGTTTTATTACGCAATTACTTTAAAAAGGGCAAACATTTTTTTTGTATAATTCTACCGGCTCGTAAATTGGTGTTATACACACCTACACTTTCTGAGTGTTTGTTTAGCCCTTTTTGCTGCTTTAATTCTGCTTGACATTTGATGGACTTATACATATTTTCACGTCACATCATTTACTCAGACTCATGACTTATTAATTGTGGTACACACGTTACATTTTTGAAAAAAGTGTTTGTAAAAGTAATTAGCAAGTACCTTGAATTTTATTCTAAAAGTTTCGTGACTGTTCATGTTACAATAGAATTACTTTTCGAATTTCGAATCAAACGATAAAGTCAAAGACAACTATCTATACAACCAATAAGGACTGTCTAAAACAACGCGACCACGCGATTAGGCTTTATATATCTGTGGCACACTAAACGCGACACGGCTCGCTCTACCTCCGTTCAATGTGAAAAGCTCTTTACTAACGGCTACTCAAACGTGTTATCGTTAACAAGTGACAGTCGATAAGTCGCGTTTAAAAATGGTGCCTTTTTATAGTCACGCGACTTTTTAATCGTTTGACGTTCAAAGATTAATGCTATTAATGGCTGGCCGGTTCGAATATTGACAAATTTGTACTGGTAATCGAGTGGGTTTAATGGCAATTGTTTTGGTATCTGTTGAATTGTTTCACTTTGATGTGTAACTGACAGTTGGCGCCAACGGATGACGTTTTTTTTTTTAAATGTCAAATAGCCGAACAAAAAAGTTAGTTTTTTTCTTATTACTTCATTTACATTTTGAATGTTGATAGTTCTGTTTCGTCTTACCCAGTTCACGTTCGAAATAATCAGGATTTATCTAGATTTAATTTTGTGTCTAGACGTTTCATGTTGATCTTACCTGAAACAAAAAAATAGGATCATTGGTTTACGAGTTCAACAACCGCTAGCAAAGCATTAATTAAGTAATCAATCAGTTTATATGATAACTTGTTGAAAAAATAACAAATGTAAAATTAATAATACCTACCTAACAGTTCAGATACTTTGTGTTTCTCTCATTATCAACAAAACCACGTAATAAAACATCATCTATATCTCTATTTGAACATTAAGCCGCCATATTTAAATGTACGTAGTAGCGCCGGCCAAATCGGCAAACCATCTGGAAATGGGGAGACTGGGGAGAATCGCACAATTTGTTACTAAATCATCGATAGTAGTTGAAAGGTTTTATAATGAGTCATGCTTTTTAGGGTTTTACAAGATTTATAAAATCGCAATAGGTTATAGCCTGAAAACTTTAATAATTGAACCAAAAATACTGTTAATCAGTAAGTACTTAGGCATTTATTTGTAACGACAATATGATACGTAAAATCCATTTTTCAAATTAATTTCATTATTATCAGCTTTATGACCGTGACCGTGAATGGTAAGGTCATCGGGTCATTATATAGATGGCACGTTACCATTTCGTTGACCGTTAAAATTAGCAAACGGTTAAAAATATATTTGATTATTTAATCAATTAATGTTACCACTAATCGCCTAAAACACAGGATTACCTAGTTCAGGCACAAATTATGAGTGAACTTGACATACTTACATTTAAGAGAACTTGTATGTAACGTTATACCTTATTTTTTTTAAATAAATTATTTATTATTATTACTTAGTTTATAAAAGACTATCTTAATGTGCCTAGCTTTAAACCTAGCTTCTATGTTGGGGTCTACTTCCAATCAAACCTGATACAGCTGAATACCAGTATTCGACATGCAGTGGCTGCTTATCTGACCTCCAAAACCGAGTTCTTGATGGATAACATCATACGTCCGGGCAAAATTTGTCAGTCTTCCAGGCTTTGTTAAAGGTCACTGTTAGATCCAAGAAACTTAGAAAGAGATGAAATCCACTCTCGAAGTTTGTCTCGCTCAGAACGCTTTTGCGTTGTTCGTACTCATTCCAGTTAGTATATAAGTTCCTTGGTTAGAACAAAACACAGTTTGAAAAAAGAACTGAATGAAAATTGGAACCAAAAAAAAAACAAGTTTCACTCTTACATTCAGCCAAACCAGCCTAGACCCTCCTATTA
This sequence comes from Cerastis leucographa, assembly GCA_963082945.1. Classification (NCBI taxonomy): domain Eukaryota; kingdom Metazoa; phylum Arthropoda; class Insecta; order Lepidoptera; family Noctuidae; genus Cerastis; species Cerastis leucographa. The sequence goes on from OY720365.1 coordinate 1,659,350, forward strand.
CAATCTACTTAAGTCAAAATCACTTCAAAAAGAGGTAAAGCCAATACACACGCACAGAGACGCATCAAATAACTAAATAAGTACAGTCACGAATATATCGCGGTATTATAAATATGTTTTTGTTTTGTGTGTTGTGTCGGATCACAAAAGATGCGCTCTTTGGATCGGGGAAGCAATTACTGCCGAGTCTCCGGTGTCTGAAGGGAGAACATGACACATACAGGAGGATAAGGAGATGGTACACTGGATGGGAGCTTGGAGTTAGAGGTAGTTTTGGTTGTGATAAGATAAATGCTGGCAAATTTAGCTGGTGAAGTTTCAGAAGACATGCAATAATTATGCAAATAATAAAAATGGAGTGCGGGACTATTTTGCTGAAGTAACTAAAAGAATATTTGAATAGCGTATCGGAGTACAAGTTTGTTGAATAATTTTTGGGTCTCGAATTTGATAAAACATGGAATATTGCTGAAATTACTTAGCGAATTTGGATTCAAGAGTTTTTTTTTTATTTAGTGCAGATAAATACATCTTGAATCCTACCACCCAATGTTTTGAAAACATCAAAACAACCTCATCACGCTAAACTAGAAGATCATCCAAATATCCAATGTAAACGCTCCCTAATAAGGGTTGTGCGTAAGAAATTTATAAGTAGGTCTCGGCATAAGGGAATTAATTGTATTATTGTAGGAGCCCCGATGAGGGATCGCGCAAGAATTATCAATTAGAGAAAGAAAACGCTGAATTTGGGGGTGCAGGGCTGTGCTGAAAACGATTTCTAGTATGACAGATACAAAGAAGATACTGAATATGAGTGGAAAGACGGGTTTTAAAATTAGGCACATTTTGCTATCATTTTTGGTATGTTTTTTTTTTGTTGTAAAAATATAATTTTAAATGATAATTAACCATACAAAAAACCCATTTAAATCGTTTGATTATTACTGTGCCTATGAGTAAAGATTTTTTTTAAAACAGTCGTTTGAATAAAATCTAAGGTAGTAAAAATATTTTTTATTCTTATTTTGTATAATGATTAGATAATTAATAATTATACTACAAACAAAACAATACAATATAATTTCCTCAAAAAAAAATGAAGGTTTTTGAAACCATTCTTCTTTTAGTCATTAAAACGAGCGACACAACAATCTTGAATATTTATAAAAAAATTACAAAAAACAAAACCCCATTCTCCTCTAGATATCGTAAATCAGGCGTCCCTACGGTCGTGGGGAGGCTGGGGGAAAGGGAGACGCGTCGATTTTACGCAACATTCGTCTTAGCATTAGTACTTACAAGTATTCTTGTTTTCCTCTTTAATTGTGTATCGGTTTGGCCCGACCGCCTCTTTGTATATAACTTGACGTATGTATTGATGTACTTATGTATGTCTTTTGAGTTGTGATTTGGATTACAAACACGGTAAGTACTTGGAGTTCCTTAGGGTGTTTTTGAGAAGTATTTATAAAGCACGGGAAACGAATGAAGTTGTTAGAATAAAGCTTTTTCTTTGTTTCTTTACATAATTATACTTCAACGACCAATAGAGTAGAAATGTAGAATATTACACAAAGTGCATCAAAAGGTTTTTCTAAAAAATCTTTAATTACAGACACAAACGAAGTTGCAGTGAAAAATAATGTAAGCCACAGCTTACTCCCCGATTCAAATCCTTTACAGAAAATACTAACTTCAACAAACAATTCTGAACCCAACCGAGACCATGATAAAGATGAAATTAAATTTGAAAATGCTGGAAATATAAAATAATTAGTAGGAGTTTTTTTGTCAGTCGCCAAAGCCTCAGGTGGCGAAACTCTTAAATAAATAATCGAAGGTTATTAAAGAGCCCCTCTCAATTATTGGGAGCCCCTTGCGCACCAATAGCCATTGTCTTTGGAGACAAATACCCTCTTTTGTAAAATAAACAAACAGTGGCTGACGCTAAACAATTTGTCGATCGTTTTGGTCAAACTTTGGGTGAGTTCAGACTCAGGCTGATCTTTATAAAGGATTTTTCCAGACTAACTTTGGAGGTTTCGTAAAAGGAATATGTTCATTGTTGACTAGAATTTTAAGTTTGATGATAAGTAAAAACTAATACCTAAGTGTAAGGTTAAGAAGAGAAACACAAGAGTACAGCGATAGATAAATATTACGATAATCGCGTAGAACGCGCTTCAGCCAAAAATTAACAATCAACTGTGAAACTTAACCAAACATTTGTATAAACTTGCCAATACGTTATCCAAACAACATATTTATGATAACAAAAGCATTTTATTTTCCAAAACAGTTAGCTAGAAACAAATATTTGTCGTACATGAAGAATTTGATCAAACGTTTGACAAACTCCGTTTAAGGCAAATAAAGCTTCGCAAGGCAATTGTCAACAATAGTCGAGTCAAAAGAATCATTGTCCCGAGACGATCATAAAATAAAAATCGGCGTATTATAGAAGAAAATTGCTTCCCGCGGAATCGAACCTCATTATCCACGGCAGGCTGTTACTGCATGGTGGATTTGCTCAACCATGCCGCGGTTCTGAAAATTATTGCAAATTGAGTAACTCGAATCGTTGACATTTTTATATAAGCCTGTGATGGATCGGTGCGGCGACAACCAATGGCCATTGGTCATGGGAGCCTAGTTGTGGATAATTATGATAACATGCTCACATGGAAGGTATCTTTTTGTTTTTGGATTTTTTAACTTTGAGATTTGCACTCGTTCTCAGTGACAAACGAAATCTTAAGACGCTATTTGACTGGCTTCATATTCAATAACATTTACATCCTGATTCTGATAGATTACAAAATTATTCGCAAGTCTATCAAAATAACAAATGACTTTCAAACGATTTTCTATAACATCCAAAACGCACACTATTCTCAAATCAGTAAACACCAGAATCGCTCGTACATCACCCGCCGCGGATAATGTCACAGTTATTTGTATTCAAATACATTCATCAATAAAACTAAACAGTGATCCATTGCTGGCCCTCGTTTGGGGCTAATTCCGACTGTCATAAATCGTGGCATTAATTTAACGACAATGCATTAGACCTCCATCCTAAGAGAACTATTCCGATAGATTGGTAACAAACCTCTCCGGAGTGACGATGACGTAACTAAGAACACGGAATGGACTGACAGTCAACCGAGACGACTCGATATAGAGTTGATTGTACTTTGAGAATAGTATCCTTCGCGTACCGCGTTTAGATCGGATGTTTTCAAGGACGGTTGGATCCCCAATCGAATGTCAATCTTATTGATTGGTGCTTTAAGTTTGCTATTGATTGCCGGTGATAAGACATTAAGTAAATCGCTTAATGTGTTCTAAACGGATGGTGGAAACGTTTTGTTTCTGCGTAACTATTGTAGTGTTTGTTGTTGCTTGTGTTTGTATATTATAAAGCCGTCTATTGAGGCAGTGATGGAAACTGTCTGCGTCTCAGTAGGCTTATTAGATATTTGCCTATTTTCAAGATATGATTCTTAGTACTTTGTAGGGTTTAGTAACTTCATTAATAATAAATTCTATGTAACTTGTTAGAATTATTAGAGCTTTAAGCGTGATTACAAATATGGCAGAATTATGTGAATATCCTTACACGTGTAACATAGTTTTTCGAAGAACACATACTTCTTTTTCACAGCTACAAGAAACCACGACATAACCACAAATTCCAGACCAAGTACAAAACAGCAAATCACTTACATACATATCATCAGTTGCTACCAAGGGTATCAAATCTCTACAAAATGATAAATAAACGAATAAACCGACCTCATCACCAAATATCCCCGATAGACATCAGAAGTATCAGCCACTATCACTCACGAACGGATGCAAGCCTCTGCCACACCACCGGCAACTAACATATTATTATACTGATATGTATAAAACAAATATATATATTATATAAACACCGCCTTATCAACAGTATCGGGAACATTGTTTTTGTCAAAATGCGTGTATCGATCTGTTGGTTGTGTTTGTCAAAGTTTTTAAAATTCATCAGTAAAGCTGTGTGTAGCTGTGTGTGTGTGTTTTGATTGGTAGTTTGTCAATCTTAGAAGATTTGATATTTCCTTTGAGGAATATTAAAATTTCAACTTTTGTAATAAAATTATCTTGTATTTGATCTTAAGAGCGTTTACACCTTACGGCATTTCAAACAAACTTTCAAGTCCTTATTTTCTGAAATGACTGAACCGATTTTCATGAAACTTAATATGAATACGTAGGTCTAAAAAGTTACTAAAAACATTCTCGAAATGTCTTTAAAAAAAATGGAATTTTTCCTAACAATTAGACAATCCTAAAATTCGTAGACTCATTACAGTTAATATCCCAATAGTTATCCATGGAATATGGCTATTTAAATTCCGAAACTTTGACAATAACATATCTGCGCAAGAGTTCAGATAATCGTGAGTTCGCTCAACTAAACTACACCGAATTATTGACCTGTGATAAGCAGGTCGTTGACTTACCGTCTAAATCGTCTCCACTATCGATTGTTTTACGATCAATTTCTGCTTACACGTGCTCAGTATTGCGTCAGTGTAGCTCTTATCCATCGGAAGCTGTCTCTCTTACTCTTTATTTATCGTAAGCTTTTATTATTATATCAAATCCGCTGCAGTATTATAGGTAGTCAGTCTCCAAGGTAGCGTTATCTATGCTTTTATTTCTTTCAATCTTGCCTTGCTTTTTAATGTCATCTATCTCGAAACTATCGTTTATTAAATCTTTGCAAGGAGAATCTATTTCAAACCTCTACAGTCATTTGTTTTAATTATTTGTTAAAACAGAATCCCAACCCCAAATAACCCGATGAATTGCAACGAAAGCAAATAGAAAAGTTCTTTGACGAAGATATGGATGCAAAGGGAATATCGGCAGCCATTAAAATAACAAAGGGCTGTATCACGAATATTATAAAGCGTGGTGTTTCCGTGTCAAAAAATTAATATTAACGATATCTTCACAATGAAGTGTTGAAAAAAAGAGAAAAAATAATTTATGCGAAATATTCCTTTTGACGCCTTTGTTTCGATGGGAGCTGGAAACGTTCAATTAAAGTGTCCCCAAGATAGGGAAGACATGCTAATCATTTTAGTGTTTTGTTGAGTGTGTTTTATTTGTATGTGTTTATCAGTTTTTGTTGTTGATATGACCACATTAGTTTCGGGCTTTTTCATAGGGAACTATCGAGTTAGGTTCGCGACCTCACCGCGTGATCAATTTGTGATATGAAAATCTAGTAATTAGGATATTCCAAATCTATGCCTCTGTGAGTAAACAATTATAAATGGAAAACTGTAACACAGTCTAAATATAGATAGGACTTGGATCTTAAGAGCCCTCTTACATTTCGGCTTTACGGTAATTTAGGTATTTTACGCACCGAGCGGGCGGCGACTTACGCGAGCAACACTTTCTTTCATTCTATTCTCTCGCTCGCACCATTTTACTGCAAGTATTCCGACTAAACGATCTTGATCTTCCGTTGTACATGTTTTCAAAAGATGGAATTAATTTATTTTGATATATTTTAAATTATTTAAGATTCTTAGTGTTGACGTATGTATACATAATATTTTAATTGTTACGCAGTAATCGATTGTTAAACTTTATCAGTAGCACAGAAATGGAATTTATATGGTACTATAGACAATAATATGAAAGTACTTTTGTGAGATATTTTAAAAGAGAGAGAATATTATAATCAGCGCTGTTCGTATTAATTAAAAAATTCGTTTAAGTCATCTTGGATATCACTTTCCTAACGCGGTCAAAAACGAACGCACGTGTTTTACACCCAGGTCCAGGAATCACTACTACCTGCGCGCAAACCATAAAGGTTTTTAATTAGCGCTAATTGTTCACTCTAGTATTTATGATTTCAGGTGTCTGTCTCAAGTGTAAAACAATATATACCAGCGCATTTACTAATGATGATTACTAGAAAGTAAAAGCCGACCACATGAAACAAGCATTCAGGTGTGCTTGATCAAATTTCTTTGAAAAATAAACAATACCTTTATACCATCGCATTCTATAACGATATTTGACAAACAAATATGTATATACATTTTGTGTGTGTAAATAAATAAATAGTACGGTTGCAACCTGTTTTAATGAATTAATCATACAAATGTTAAACAAATTTTTTTTATTCGGTACAGTCAATTACCATATTTTTAGATTAGAAAAATATTTGCCGCAACGGCATTGATCGAGCTTTTCATAAAAAGCTTGTAACTTGGGTAACATATTCAAAATCCAAAATTGGTCGTCAAAATTTAAAACGTTTTAGTTTTTTTGTTCTATTACAATATTTTCTTGTTTGCTCAATTGGGCTAGTGCTACAGGTTCGTTGTCTCTACCATGTTTGATGGATGAGACATTATCTAGATTATAACTATATAAAATAGTTTTAACAATAGGAGCAGAATTTTGGTTAGGCCGTCTTTTACATATTTTTGAAAATGTTGATGCCGTAACAATGCATCGACGTAACTCCAGCCACAAAGCGCTTTCAGCTTGTAAAATAGTAGCTCGTTCTATTTCGTGACGATTTGCACATTGATCTTGACGATTTTTCAGAAATAGAGTTTTTCCATTCTCATAATCTTCTGCGCTCATATCTGGGCGCTGATATTGGCTACCATAATCTTTTTGACCAAAATTAATGCACTTGCGGCTGCGTTTGGTTCGCTTCATCAAACTACGGGCATTTTTGGCTTCTCTTTTCTTCGCTTCTCAAACTGGTGTTCCAGATTCTAAAAAATAAAATAAGCAAGCATGGTAAAACAGGCACGGCTAATAAAGAGTAATGCACTAAGAAAAAAATTAAAGCGTTTTTCTCGTGAAACTACGTCTTCGTCTCGTCTCTGTCGTCTCTACTTTGAGATAAGAAGTTATTTAATTATGTAAGTGAAAGCACAAAAAAACACTTTCAAAAGTATGTGTATATTTCATTGCTCGCAACTGTACATAGATAATTCATGAAGTTTCGTCCTAGAAGTGATATTTTCTTGGATTAAAAACTAAACTTTAAGTATTTTCACTTTGAAAAGCTCGGCTCCAGTGTGATAAAGACTTAAAAAAACTATCGAACTTATTCTCTCCACATCTATAGATAAAATGGTAAAAATTGTCTCTCACCATATCCATCGTTTCGACGAGATTACTTGAGGTTGAAGCAACAGTATTCTCCGGAGTACCTCGTTTTTTCATTCTATAAGAATTATAAAGCATGAATACCTACTCATTTTTCTGTACACATAGATCTGTTCCTATCGTGGTTCTCTATTATGTATAAGGTCAATTAAATTAATTAATGGTAACAAAATGCTTTATGAATGTTTAGATTACGCCCGGGGGCAATGAACTTTCTACGAATAGGTACAATGATAGCGGGCTACCGAACATGTGATTAGAATATTATATAAAATTATACCTTACCTTGCTTCTCTTGCCTTCTCCAGAAAAAGGATATTTCTTTTTTTACGTTTAGTGACGCATTGATACTTGTATTTATTTTTCCCCATTTCGACAGGTAAGAAACCTCAGCTAAAATCAAAATAACTATGATGAGTTAACTATCTGGTATAAATAATAACGTACAAAATTTATACTAATTGAAATATTATACTATACGAAAGTTAATACTTACAACGATCAAGAGCTGCGGTCGTAGTACTCGTAGTTGACGATACGCTAGCACGCACACACAAGCAACATTTATACGGCACTCAACGCACACCACGATAGTATCGACACGAGCAGCGCGCGAAATGAACTGACATAGATCCTACCTCGACAAGCGCTCGCGCAATACTGATCGCTGATGGCCGGCGCAGTGAAATATATGGTAGCTTTATTTAATTAATTAAAAAAATATAGTAGCGATTTAAAAAGTAAAAAAAATAGTGTAATTTAAGCAAATGTTGATGATTATTTTGGTGTAAATTTTACTTCAAAATGATGTAGATTTTCGGAGATATTGAGGCTTGTTTCGCAGCCTTTTTGGTCGATAATTGAATTGTGTACATTTTTTTTTCCTTACATGAAAGGCATATAACGAAAATTTATTCTGTGATTATTAAAGTATAGGATATTAGGGACATAAATAAAATTTTTTTGATGTTCAATATTCAATAGAATCTACAAATTAGAGCTCCCAAATCATGTCTCCGTGAGTTTTTGCCTAAACATGCATCGGGAGAATGATTATTACTCAATAAGTAAATAAGTTATCTAAAATTCACTCTGAGCTTATTGTAGTAAAGAAAACAAACTATTTGTAACATGTAATTGTTATTTCATGCAACTAACGGAAGATATCCAATTTCATCGAGGAAACCATGCAATCTCGCGTTTTTTTGTAATACTCCTCTTAAAATAAACCGAAATCTGAATGAATTTGCATACTAGTTACTAGTAACAGTTCGGAATATCGTTTGCAATGTTCAAATATACCAAGCGCTTAACCTGACATTTTAGAATTCACGATATCGTGACGATAGATTTCGAAGGTTTACTCAAACTGTCTGAAATAAACACAGTAATAGAATCTTCCATGGCAAACGCCAAACGCCCAGGGCTCCGGGCACCGAATTACATTGAAATCGTCACGCGATGCTCTATTCAAACTTGACCATTAATACAACAATAAAAAATCGTATCAATAGATCTCGTTCGATTAAATGTGTTATGTGACCAGCTGGACATCTGCGTAGATTCAAATCTGGCGAATGAATAGGCGATCAAAATGTACCAATGTAGTGATTGGTCCAATTTTTGTAACTCTCGCCCTTATTTTGCATGAATAGAGGTCAGAATAGCGTGACCTGCTATTGTGGAGTTTCTTTACATTAGTGGTGGATTGTACGAAATTCGATTGAATGGTGTTTTATTAAGAACCGGTTGCGACCGGTTTTGACCCCCGCCACGTGGTCATACGTTTTGTCATTCAAAGTATTATTAAAATTATCGGCTGTTTTGTGTTCCATTGTGTTCTGTTAAAATCTGTGATTTATATCCAAAATTTTATGTTTATTATTAATTCCTTTGCGAATGGGTCGACAACTTTTTTCTATTCAAATTCTGTGATTAGGTTTTCATCTCAAGTTGATTTCAGTTCAAATCACTTTGAGCATGCTTGTTTTATAGTTTATCATTTCCCAGTACCCACAATTCAACACATCCCAACTGATATAAAATTAAATTTCAATTTGTACCAAAACCGAATGTATCAAAGGAAGCCAATATCAGTGTGGAACTGCCACCCTTCTCCCAGGAGGCAGAACACCCCATGAATCCTTAATGAGTAAATTAACAACACCTATTGTTTAGCGCCTCTGTTTTTTTACAAGGAATATTAATAACCATTTTCTATTGTCTCTGAGAGGGGGGACGAGAAAAATGGTCCGAACAACAGGGGACGACAAGAAAGTTCTGAATTGATTGATTTTCAGAATTAATTTTAATAAAAACAATAGTAGAATGTTTTCGACGGGCTGTAATTGCATTTGGACGAAGTTGCAGGTAGGGAGGACGAAAAAGTTTTAGAAATTTTGATGAGGCTGAAATCAACGGAAGCTTTTTCGTTTCTTGAATTAATTTCTGATTTGAATGATGAATCTTGGGCAATAATGCGTCACTATGAAGTACATAATGAAAAACCGACTAAGAAAGTACAAATGACCCTTTCAATTCAACTCACAAAACTTCTAAACAATGAATGAATCACACAAATCTTCCCATTCATCCCGAACCGAAACTTTCTCAACGATAACATTACTGAATCGATAATACGAACAATAAACAGACAGAAACTAATTAAACACATAATGACAGGCACACACCGACAAATTTCGTCAATTACTCAGAATTCGGCGGTATCTACACACGAAACAATAAGTCCTTAATGGATGCATGTACTAACAGATACCGCATTATTCTATAATATGTCACAAATCATCTTCTATACGACACAAAGTTTATAATGAATTGACATATTCCGCACACGTGTTCGCTCCGAACTAACACGTCCCTACATATGGAGGCCCACGACCAACATACAATATTAGACCCTACAAGGTTCCGTCTTAGGTCCTATTTCGATTTTCTCCAGATTACGGTAGCCGCGGAACAAATTGGTTCTTATTGAAACCCAATAAGGTTTTAGTTAAGGTAATATGGCGGTAGTTCCGATAAGTGTAATATTGCTTGATCGTTAGTCGCGACGATAATTGCCTAAGAATTAGTATTGGAGCTATTTTCATTTATAATTACTGCTTTTTATTATGAATCGCAATTGAGTTTAGAAGATTACTTTTTTATTAAGATGGATTAATGTGACGCGTGATTATCTTTTTCTATCTTTCTTTCTTTCCTGTTTGATATCGTGTGTGCTGCGGTCATCAATATAATCTTATTTGTTGCTGTTTCTTGTCTATTCAAGTGTAGATGTATTAGTGTCTAACATGCCATCAAACTATAATAATTTAACTTCACTAGACCAGAAATGACTGCCATATCCGTGGTTTGATCAAATAATTAAGATTAATTATCACCAGACGCCCATAAACCATAATTTATTAACAAGAGCAAAAAATTTAATCCCCCATAAAAATGGCCTCCTTATAAAAACTTGAATGATCAAACGTTCAATATTGAACAAAAACATAGCTAGTAAATCATGAATAAACAAAACGAATTAAAGTATAATGAAACTGGAATGAACCTAATCATGTACGGAGGCGTGATATTGTAATTGCAAATTAATATTGATGATCAGGAGATCGAACTAATTACGACGACATACATAAAACATTAGGTGATCAAACGAATTATGAAGTGATATGTAGTGTTGAGGAATAGTTGGAATCTTTTGGCAATGTGATACTGATTAGATGCTGGTTGAATATTCGATAGGAAATAAAAGTTTCTTATAAGGATTTTCTTCAGAAAGCCGATCTTGAAATTCAAATTGAATTGAAAATGATTTAGCTCTTTGTCATAGTTTGTGAGGTTCACAAGGTTTCCAAAGTACCTGGTTAACATCGACAGCTTACACAAACTTTGTTTTCAGTAACAGAAGTCAACGCTCTTACAAAACGAAATAAGTTCAACAAAACAATTCCGTGAGACACGTTATGAATAAGCCGTTAAAAATATTGATAACTCTTCCCGTTGATTTACTCATCTTGTAGCGTCTCGATGAGCCATCGAAATTTCTCAGATCCCCACAAAAAGAAATCGAAATACATCAAAGGTGTAAATCTGTAAATATATCACGAAACCACAATCCTTATTAACAGACAATAAGGTTGAAAATTGTTGAAAAAAAGCTCCTGTAACTCAATATCTACGCTGTTGAATATATGACGTTTGAAGACGATGTCCCCAAAATATAGTAGTAACAGATGTATCTTATTAAACTTGCGGCAGACTGAGACAAAGACGGCTTTTAAATATAAAAAGTCAACGTAGACTTGTATAGCAAACAGACTCCACGACCATGTAGCATTGAGGGCTGAATCATATTATGAAAAGCTGAACAAAGGTAGTTTCATAGTAACATTTGACTTGGTCACGAAATCGGAAGAACTAAGAGGCGTTGACGATGACGATTTTCTATACGACAATCATAAAGATTAAAGTTGTGAATCATCACTATTGCACCAGGTCACAGAGTCGTGAAATGTTTTAATTCAAAATTATTGTAAAGAATTTACGAGGGTGCGTCAGTGTTTCACAGATTTTCAGAATGAGTCAATTAGTCAACTACTGACTAACACATGTCCACATCTATGTACAAAGTGACATCATGACACGACCCATCCTCTTCGAGTCCTGCCAAACTGTTATCATACCACACGCTATCTTTGAATTTATGATCCGTTCTTAATACATCAAATCTATGATAAAAGAATACTGGCGTTTACTTAATAATGCCATTGACGTCTGTTGTAAAGCCAGGAATTACCGCGCTAAAGAAACAAAAGTTTCAAAATAAGCAAGTCTTTGATGATAAATAATTTATCGCTCCACTAAAACCTGCATAAGAAAGAAATGTTGATAAACATCGAACATTAAATATGTAACTGTTGACGATCGTAAAAGATGGAAGCCAGACGTAGTACATACATAAATATCACTTCGTAGGAAGTATAACTTTTATTAGTTTGGCGCAGTTGAGGCGCACTTACACCGGCTGTAATTTAAAAGAAAAGAAACGCACGATTTGCTCGGAGAGGCATCGCTCGGTGCTATCGACGCCGACACAGATGTGACCGACTCTGATTTTTCTCAACGCATCGCGTATTATGATGTACGACAGCTCGACACATCAGCTCTGGGCCGGCGAGTGGCGACGAGTTCGATAGTATCTGGTGCGGGCCGCGCACACGTTAATAGATTCAACAGGTGTACCGCAGGGTGGTCCGATCGGCCCGCCACACTTTTTTATTTACGTTTTCACGAATTTATTGCACATAGTCGACGTCTCGAGGCGCACGTTTGATTCATATGCTTACGTTGTCGCTTTTTAATACTGATTTACAATAAAAACAGAAATGTTTCACCGGCGATTGATGTGAGTTATGATTAATGTTCGCTCTTTGATGTTCGCTGCTATGAATCTATCAAGTTGGCTTCTGAATATCGACGCGGGACCGTGTATAAATAAACCGGGACGAATTCGACGAGCCGTCTTCGTTTTAGTTAATTACGAGGTTATTAAAGTAACATTGCTGACTGACTAACAAAGTTTCCACTCGGTTGAGATGTACCGAACACTTTCCGGTCATTATTGAGCCTCGGTCGCAGTCACGCCAGCCGTTGTCACGGTACACACAAATTACATATTTCTGATGTTTTTTTGTCGGATAAAATTAGACTAATCAGCATCGAGTACAAAGAAGCAGATCGCTTTCATCATCGACACGATGATGTTTACATCGGATCTTCCGAGAAGCGAGCTCAGCATTCAATACTAAGAAATAAATATGTGAGTTTGACATTTGCTTTCAAGTTGCGCTCGCGTGTTTGGAGCGTAATTACGGGCGTCGCCGACGAGCGAGCGAGAGAGACCCACGCGCACACTACTTACCATTTATTTTTGTCCTTTTTTCTAATGTAACTCTAGGCTTTTTTTGTTATTAAATTAACGTGCGTGCCGATTTCTGACAAGATGATAGGTTGCGTTTGATGGGGCATCTGATTGCTTCTCTTGTCGACATCCCTCGATGCTTTCTCTTTGATTCGCTTGGAAATCAGAACGCAAAGGTCACGTGTGTTTGTATGTGAGAGCATATCTATAATCAAACATGGATTTACATTCGCGAAAACATTATTATTTATTTTCTTTAGTTAGTTGTTAGAGTCGATTCAGTTGCAATTGAGAGCTCAATGTTGAATGTCAAGCAAAGGCTTGTTTATGTTGATGATCTTTTGAAAGTGAAATTGCGTGTGTAATTTCTATTTCAAATATGTTATTTTAACAAGCTTGAGGTTAGTCATGTTTATCGGGTCTCGTATATCTATCGATACGAATCTATCGGTCGATATATTGTCGTTCCTCAGGGTGCCAGACGGGCGCGTTTTGGCATCGTCTTTGCAACATAAATTATCAGTGAATAGTCCACTGCAAATTAATGTCAATAGATTGCCAGTTGTTAACAAAATTTATGATTAGCTGTATAGTGCAATGGATAACAATAAATAAGTGACCAAGACAGGAACGACAACACTGTTCTGTGCAGTCAAAAATGAACGTACTGAGATTGAATATTTTGAGAAGATACTTGTCAGAAAGATGATGAGAGAGGTGAAGATGAAGAATAAGAGTTTGATGAGGCAGCTTTGAATGAAATATCAAATAATTATATCGTCACTAATGTTGCAGACAGAGATGAAGGAAAGCAAGACATTTATCAAACTAAATGAGTCTTGCAAATGTAGGAAACGAAAAATTATCAACGTTATGCCAAGCGAATAGAATTTAGAATAACAAAACTAAAAAACTATGGGAGGACGGAATGTGTTACATCAAACTTGTATTCTCGTTTCCGGCGCAAGAGTGGCCGATCATCGATAAATGTCAATATAGTCTAAATTAGAAATACTGCCGCCATCATTAGTCAAGTCAGGCGGGAGATAATTCAGTGTCGAACTACACCATTTTACGACGACCGACACATAATAAGAGCACGGCCGCGGCCCCCGAATATAACAAAATTAAAATAAATCGAACTACAGACAAACGTCATAAACTAATTTCGAGTGTTTTCGTTTTGGTGTGTACAAAAATAGCATCGTCACTCTTTCATGTCTCGCCGTGAAGTGACATTAAACTATAATTTACAGTTGGATTTTAGTACAGCGCCATCTATGAGTCCCAAGATGAAAGTAACATTTTTACTGCCTAAAAAGAAAGGTGTTTATGATTTATGTAGGACTATTACTGCTTTCTGAAATTAAATAGTAGCATCGTAATGTGTATGTATGTATTGTGTGTTTACCTAGTTTTGATGCCAGGTGTCTGGCTGTATGTGTTTAATGACAGGTGCCTGTACGCATGAGATTTAAAAAAAGGTATTCCAAAATAAGGTTTTATTACTAAAGGGCGCTATCTGTCGGCGTAATTATGTACTAACTGCTTGTTTATGATTCAATAACTTTGTTAAAGAATAAAGTCAGTTGTCTGTTGATTTGATTGTGAAAGAAAAACATGTCGGGATCTCGTTATCTTTTGTCGCAATGTGTAAGTAAATAGTATAGAGCCTTGATGCTTATGTTGCCGATGAGTAATCCATTGCGGTGGACAAAGTTAATAATTATTTACCACAAATAGAAGTAGCTATTCTTGAAACATTTCGTCCTTATAAGCCTTAGTCCTCAGTCCTCCTACTCACTATCAGTATGTGAATAGAAAGATTTATGGTAAACATTGCATTAAACAGAACCCCTAATTCTATTCTATCAGTTTTGCTTCAATTTTCCTCAATTCACCTTATCATCATCTTCACATATAGGTACTTCTGCGTCTCAGCGGATGAAGCTGTATTTAAAATGCAACGTTTGTCTATTTGGGTTCTCACATGACATCAAAAATCTTGTTAAAACCTATTGGAACAGACGGTAACATGGTTTATTGTAATAAATAGACAATTTATAAAGAAAGAAATATCATCGCCCATCATTTGTCATAATACGGCCAGGGTGACACACGCTAAATTTTATTTCGTTAATTCTAATAAGTCAATTGATGATAGGTATCATGTAGAAGCAGTAGAAGTGAGAAATGTTATTTATTGATTTTTTCAATTCAATTCAATTTCTTTATTTCAATCAACAATTTTGGATCATATAATAGGTACATTAAATAAAAATTCTTAGAAAAATAAAAATAAAAACAAGACAAAACACACTTTCATTATTAATCACAATTTTTATATCGATGACGATATTAAAGAGTTGAACGCAGAAACCCAACATGGCTGACGCGAACTTGTCAATGAAGCCTCAAAACATCTCTTGTGTACGGTGAAAACAATTTTTAACGAAGTTAATATTTTTCTTTGTACGGATATTTAAATACGAATGCTATATTGAAGCTTCTGGACTTCACTCTTTGTAATGCTTTCCTAAAATCAAAACAATTAAGTGTTTATTCGCCCGTGGAAAATTCCTTTTCATAAACAAAAACAAATCATTATAAAGCATTTCCGCGAAAAAATTAACCACAGAAGGGTTAAAAGTCAAGAAATTGCGACAATAGACCCTTGGGCGTGTATTCTCTGATACCTTTTGATTGTTCGACAAATTTCGAAGAAACGAAACAATTTTTCAGTCCACAACCACAGCTTGGAACTTATTAACCTTATCGAAGGGACAAAAGTTTTTCCTTCGGGAATTTTTTGCGAAGATTTTAATTAAGTTGCCGAAAGGGTGACGCTGTTATTTCTTTTTGATGACATTCCGATAATAGGTCCTCTTTTTCGTTTGATAACTTACCTTTGAATTTGATTGCACGAGTTTTTGATTTAAGAAAGTTTTTTAAGATGTTATTGATTGGTCTGTGGGTTGAGTTTTCATTATTATTTTTTTTCGTTGTAAGAAGTCACATTTCCATCTGAACTGTACAATTCAAGACAAAAAGAAAAACTAACAAATAAAGTAAATTCCCCTTCCAACCTTAAATTAAAACTACAATATAAGAAATTGAAAGCAAACACCACAAATAAATCCGGAAGACAACGCAGAAGCTCACTAAACACATCGATATTTCGCAACGCCACGAATTTGCATAAAAAGCGGCGTAGTGGCGTAGCGGCGTACTATCAAAAGTTGTTCGTTCGGTACCTTTATCGGATTGTTTATGGCTAGTTTGTGAACGAAACTATGGCTGGAGATTGTTTGCATTGCTGCGTTATAGTACCTTGTGCCTGCATCGGTAGGAACTCGCGCAGCGTTGTACGGCTATTCTTCTTTAAGATAGTGCTTCTAAAGGCATTCCCCCGCACAAAGGCGTTCGTTACGGCAAATAACAGCTTTTATATCGCGAAGTCATTGAGTTTCGACACTGTGTAAGTATTCTGGATGGCCGTGTTCAACACTATTGATGTTTTCGTGTTTTACGTTTTTGTGTCCTTTTGTTGCTTCAATTTGTGCAGTAGTTTAATTGTTGTCGACGTGCTGATTTGTGTCTTTTTCTTTTTGTTCGAAAATGTTTTAAAATATTTTGCACACAGACTCTTTTCATATATCCATCATCTAAAATCTCATCCCCATTAGCTTCAGACTGTACAGCGTCCATTTTCACCAATAAACCCAAACATACTTGTAATTATATAGAGCTATTGAATCCCCAACAAAGAGATGAAAATTCGTTTCAAATCCGCGTTTTCGCTTGCTTTAAATTCGGTGATTCAATGGACTAATGATTCTGAAGCATGAATGGGTGCATTCTGAAAGGCCTCGCTTGCAACTAGGCTTCTTTGAAATTCGGCCGCATTGGCGATGAGCACCACTTCAAATGGATGGGGTCTGTTTTTGACTCATGAATTGTTTGTGTAGTTTCTTTCATGTAAATGTTGTTTGTGTTGATACTGTTTGTATGGAATCTTCAGTAGGCTTCGCTTCACATACACCTTTATGTACTGCGATTTTTTTTTCTTCTCTTTCATCTATCGTTCGTGCTAAACACATGATTTTCTTTACAAAAAACTCGGTCTCACCTCTTGCAATCTCTAGGTCAATCAAACTCAAGACTTCAATTTAAATGCTTTTTAAGATTGTAATGAATGAACAGCCATCAATAATATCTAAGATATAATACTTTCTACGCACATAGTAGCGACAGCTAGCTATCTCGGCATCAGCAGATATTGTAATGTGTTTCTCAGCATGCCAAGATGCGTGACTGTTCTAACGTTTACTAGTACACGTTCTTTAATATTCATATCAATAAATTATACATCTGAAAGTTCTCATGGTAGCGTTTACTTTGTAAACGTTATCATGTATTTGAAGATCTTCATGACAAAGAATTATGGAGAGATGAGGTCTGATTGCTCTAAGATGACAATCATCGCCAGTCTTGTCTATTTAAAACTAGATTGGCCGCATTTTATGTGTGTTCCAATTTTTCAGGTGATTTAGAAAAAGTTGACAAAACCCAGGTAAACACACTTTCGATACTCCTCAATCCTTTCCTATACGCACTGGCTATATATACCCCATTTCTTACCTCCCATATGGCCTTAAAACCCAATACTCAATCGCTCCGTCCCCTAGCGTCCACATGACTTATGCGATCGAGGTCAGCCGGTCAACTGGTTAGAAATTGTGAGTAAAGGATGCAGCGCAAGCGCAGCTCATCTCGTATCGAATGTAACGTACGATCAATAAATCAATTACGTGTGCGGGGGCAATGCTGAATTGGGTTTGACAGTCGGTTACATCTAGGGATGGGTTTTGTGATCTGTGGGTGGGATTTTATCGATAGAATTTAAACGACAGTCGATAAAAATAAGCCGAGGATTTTTTGTTAATTGTTGAATAATTTATTAAGGGTATAAAAGTAAAGTAATTAGTTAAATACAGCGGAAGCCACTAAAGACTAAGGTTGAAAAGTACAGAAGTAACTACTGAGGTTACTTAGCACAATAATAATGAGGAAGTTATTTTATTAACTAAAACAGGAAGCTTGTAACTAGCCATTAGGATCGTCGGCGACCATTCATGGTTGTAATCGTAGAGGTTATGACGAAATAAAATAAACTGCGAAGGTTTTATTAAAGGAAATTATTTCAGTCAGTTTCAGCAAACTGAGGATTTGAACAAAGATTTATTTTCTATCGATATCAACTTTTACTGAGTGTCGATACCCAATCGGCTTGCACATCCCTAGGCAAAGGAAACAGGATACGTTCAATGGGATGATTGATCGGCACCGAACGAACGTAATCCTTGCACTAAATAAATATCACCGTTTATGAACGTCCCTCTAAGACACGCGACTCGACCGTTATTTATAGGATGCCACCTAATTGGAACTGCATTGATACGTGCGTTGGTATTTCGGATATCTATAGTAGCATGGCCTTTTCGTGTTTTCCTGTACGAATCTTATTTGGTTACAGGGGCTGGTTCGGTTTTGGCTACTTCTATACTCTTCTAAAAAGTCTCCTTTGTTCTAATTTTGTGGCCTTTGGGTAAATCATTGGGTAATTTTATGTACTTTCCACAAAATCCTTCAATCTCAAGATAAGAAAAGATGATGAAAGGCTGCAGTGATGAGATCAAGATCCGAGATTTATTCTATGAATACATCTTTCCACGTGCGATATTTTCGTTCAATAATACGACTTCCACTCTGTACTCATTAACCTATTTCGCAACAAGATTATCAACTGATACGAATTTCTTTCACACGCCGGAAATCCCAGAATTAGATCTAAATCTACCATTGAACATATGTCACGAAGAATACAGTTATTATTTATAGCTATAGTTATCTAATATGACATTATCTTTTCTGTCTTAATTGTCATTGGCAAACGATCAGAGCGGGCTGCTAATTTCAATTAGTGTTGTGCCAACACTGATGTCGAAATGTCGACAAGACATGATAAGTTTTTTCCGCAGCTCTTAAGAGTGCTTGTTTCACGTGATACTACTTCTAAATTGAGTTTCCATGTCCAACACGTGAATGTGTTCGCAAATTTTTGTGAAATCGATTTTCCTTTAACGTTTAAACTGACCCAGTTGCGTCTCCTAACTGTTTTATTGTTTTGTTACTTTAAACAAGCTCTTTTAAAAGCTTTTGTTGCGAAAGTTCTGCGTTTTTTTGGTCAAGTTTCTCGTTGACAGAAACCAACATTAAATGAAATATTGTTACTAAACGGACTCGTATTTGTCCAAATGCCCGAGTCACTTAACTCCTAAAAATTTACACAATCACCTATTCATTTAAGCGTCGATAACAAATGTTGGCCGCCCACCAATCGATCAATCAATATTATCGATACAGTCAATTAACGCGAGTCGGCTGGGCACCTCTAATTGAGAGCAATAGAGCGGTGATGCAGCATTTAAGTCAATCGCTTGTGTTGTCATAACTGGTAGACTCAGATGGCCGCCCACATGCTCCTATGATCGCGGATAATGGCACTGATATATGGGAAGATTCATGTACATTAATAGGACATGTAATGTGCCTGTAGTACATGCCTATGTGACATGATTTGATTAGAATTTATTGCATGAATGATAGATATAGCTGTACAGTCTACGTCCATTACCAACTAACATTGAATCTAACTATTCATCAATATTAGACAATGCCATTTAAATGTGCAGATGATGTACAGGACATAGCGAACAACGTCGTAATCTACTGGCAATAACCAAGGTTGCTGTCAGTAAAAGTGTATCGAGTAAACCTGGAATGTATGTATGTCATTTTGATGGTCTAACTGAGATAAAGGATTACAGTTTTTTCTATGATAGCTTCTCTCTTCTTTGATATTTGCCTGTACAAATATCAAATTTTCAGGCTCCCCAGATGCAGCTGAATGCCAGTATTTTTAGAGTGACTGCTGATCTGACCTCCACGGTCCAATTGCTGGGTATGATATCTCTTGGTAAAAGTAAAATAGTCTACGAGTATGTCTCCTTGCAATTAAAAACATCTAAGTAATAAATTAGTCTTACCTCTTTCTCCTTCGCAGCAAGCTCGCCCTCAAGAATGGGCTGATGTACCACGGGACTACTCCTCGAAGAGTTGCTATTACTCCTCCCAGTTGCTGCCATATCCATCTTCTCTACGTCGTCATCAACGTCGTGCTTCTCTTCCTTGATGTCAGGACTGAACCTGTCGATCCTCGTCTCCGTGGCCTGATCCCTAGTGGGTTCTATGTGGGAGCCATTGGTTTTAGGGAGTGTGGCCTGGAGAGGGGTCGGGCTGGTCGTGGCCAGTTGTTCTTTTAACGTGGTCACTTCTTTTTCGGCCAGTGTGGCTCGCTGTAACAATAGAGAGAGGCTTTTGAGTATTGTGAAATGGATTATCAAACTTGGAAGTCATATTGTCAAAAATGACTGTAAATGTAAATAATATGTTTTATGCCACGGAGGAATTTGGATTATGGCGATTTACGCACTTTATATTGCAAAAAAGAGATGCAAGTTTCGATTACATTTTAATCTTTGCAACTTCAATAATAAATAATGATACTATTCCTAAAATAAAGGTTTATACCGAGAGAGATAAAGGGTCATACAAAATAGAATAGAATACGCCAAACAATTTGTAGTCCATCAATATCCTCAATTAAAACTACAACAATAAAATTCTAGAGGAAGTAAATTTTTCACAAGCGCAAATGAATTAATGTAATCTAATTACCAGTTCCCATAGTGACGTACTTCCGGTAACATCATCATCATTGGGCCTATCAGCGATCGCCGGAAGTACATAGCTATTGGCGGTTGAATCGGTGAAATAATGAAAAGGTGTTGTTCTCTTGTATTGTTTATAAAAGGCCATCAATGTATTGTGGAGTATGAATTATTTGATGAGAGTGTTTTGTTTTTGGAATTCGTTTAGTTGCTATAAATAGACAATTATAATCAAAATAAAAGAGTCCCATTAATTATTCAAAACATAAAATTATTTTTCGAATAGCAGCTAAAACTATAAAATAGTAATATAACAGAAAAAAATATTTAATAAAAAAATGTAACAAATAAACTCAAAACGGTACCACCGAAAATATCTATTTTGAAACGACTAAAACTAAAATAATGAGCCATTAGTTAAAGAAAGCTAAAGTATAAAACTGAGTGAACACACGCGTGACTGCACGGCGCCTGCACAGATCGTATCAGCGTGATGATATGGACGCAGATTAGAAGGGTGGTGCCAGACGCAACGGCGGTTTCGCTGCGGTTTTCGGTTATTCAGACACAACTTTCGAAGACGATGACTAGTGCGTACCTACAAAAAAATTTGGTAACGATGAACAAAAAAGATTCGATATTTTGTACAAAAACATAGCAAAAGTATTAAATCTAGCAAAGATTTCGATCGATCCAGTTGAAATTATCATTAACGGTTTATTGCGTGATAGATATGTACAATAATTAAAAGTTTCATTCAGATAGATACAGCATTAACGCAGCGTACATATCTCATCTGAAAACACGCACGGTTTACGCACTAGACGCACGTTTCTGATGAAACCAAAGATCACTGGATTAAACGCCATACTTGTCTAATTATATACAGTCCACTTTCTTTTGTATCAGTTGACTCTTAACTTGTATTTAAGTCATTATAAGTATCCTCGTTGGGTTCAATATAAAGAATTGTGTTTTAATTTTTTTAGTTATAAATTAGTCATTTAGAATCTTCACTTAAGATTTTACCGTTTAGTAGCGTCAGCGAAATGTTGATCTAATACAGGTAAATCTCTGCCTAACTTTTCTAGGATTAGGGCCGTGATGTTATCTATTTTTTTAGAACGTAATAGGGGAACAATTAGAGCTAATCCATAGTTGCTAATATCAATCATGGTGAGACGAAACCCATCGTCATACCATCGCTCCTTCTATATTTCACAGACATAAATACAAAATGATTCCTCCAATTTCAGGAGACCTCTCTATCCGCTAGTAGTTAGGCTAAGAACATATATCTAGACATGCTTTATGAAACATAAACAGGAGATACTAATGGTGTAGTAACTGGAACATACCACGACATCTCATAACGACCAGGGTTCCAGGAAAGTCTTCCAATACAGCAATAGGTAAATATTTGTCCGTACTGCTCTGTCTTAACGTTTAGCTACAGAATTAGTTATTGCTTTAAATATTATGTTGAATCCTACAGATATTATGGTAATACGTGTAGGATTCTTAGGATCAAGTTGATGTTACAAGAGATAAATTTTAGATTTAGTTATCAGTCACTGAGATTTCAGAAACTAATATGTGTTACATTGAAGACGCTTTCCTTTACTTCAATTTTATCTAGAAGTTCTCCAGTGCAATTAGCGCCATTCTTCATGTTTAAACATTCTTCATTCAAGATTAGAATCTTTATAAATATAGTCCGAGATTTAATTGTAACCAAATATCCGATAATTCCTATCACCTAGTAGCAAATTGACGGTGTCCCGATTACGTAACGTCTCTCAATTGACCAAGATTGATCACTCAGTCTCGTTGCCTGACTCAGTGCAGTGTTTTAAGAATAAACGCCCTTGAGGACTGTCGTCATCCAGACCTTATAGTTATGACATTGTGTATCAGATGAAGGATGAAGGTCTTACAGGTGGAAAGGGAGAAGTAGCATCAGATGAATTTGTGACGGAAAATGATGAAGAGGAAGAATTAATAAAAGCCGTAGAAGGTTTTGCTTATGAGATGTTTGGAATGATGTTATAAGTACAGACACATAGAAAGTATACATTTTTACAAATTAATCGAATACGATATTATCATACAGTATCTATTTTCCAACAATATATCGTCCCCGCAACATAGTTGCAGGAGCAATATATATATATGTGTATATATTTATCGTGTCATCTCTGCGCACCCAGCCACGAAGCCGACCATTACTAGTTATCTATTCAGACTATAGAAAACCGCCATCGTAAAGTGCGTAATTCAAATTAAACTTTAAACAGAAACGATGTACTTCGACCGAATAATTTTATGTTTACAACTAGAAAGTCGAAACACACGAAAGTATGAAAGTAGTCATTAGAGAGGAAGCACACATGCAATTAAAATAGAAGTAGAAGTAGTTATCAGCATTGTGTGAAGTGTAATGAGAATGTAATAATTCTGAATAATTAAAAACAGTCGATGTCGTCAAAAAGGTTTTTATAATAGCCTAAGAGACATTTTAGATGCGTATAATGTGAGAAAGTAGTTTTTTTCGATTGTGTGGACAAGAAAGGTGAGTCGCACTCGACATTGATGAATTATAACTTTGAACATGAAAGAGATGGGAGCGTTGATGACTGTGAAACTGGGACGAATTGACGCGACGAATAGATATCATTGTTCCAAAAATATTCGCGAAAATGTAAAAGAAGTTGATAACGATCCGAATGTCGGCCAGAAAATCTTTTGGTAGACTCATTACTTTGACATTGATCTTAAAAATGATATTGAAGAAAAGCTTGTTGCTAGAAATTAGCATATTGGTTCTGAACAAAAGGTAATTAATTGTGAAGATTAAATCCTAGCGTCGAGCTGTCTACCCGAACTTACATTACCGCAGATAGCAATCAATGACGATCCGTTATTCAAAAAGAACCTAACCGAAGTGCACGGTTCTAAACCAACAATTAAAGCAATGGCGACTAACCAACAAAGAATAGTTATCTATTCAAGTCATCAGATTCTAAATTTTAGTATGTTTGTGCAATAGATTAAGTCGGTGTAATTTTAGTAATTGAACTCTCACGGCTAACAATTACAGTAACGGTTGTAAGCTTAATGATTCAATGAGTTATTGCGCGGTTAGATTTGGAAAATAACGTGGTTCAATCAGATCTTGTTGATCAATGTGGTTAATTGCTGGAAATTCTGGCGATGGGTTAGTCACCTGTTAATGTTCAGTCATCGTTGTTTTAACTGTTCGTTTCATCAGAACTGTACTTTAAACTATTTTTATCATCAAATCTTTCCGCTGTTTGACTGTTATTCAAGCATTTTGTTTTCTAAAATTCAGAACAAAAGCTTTGGTAACGTCTTTTGTTAAAACTTTAAAATTGTTTACTTCAAAACGGTAAAATCAATCAAAGTTATTCATTTCAGCGGTGTCGTAACCAATCAATAAAATCGAAAGGCCAGAAATTGTATTGAAAGCTCATTGTCCTGGAACTCTTTTGTCTTCAAATGATATTTTGCTTATGATTTCAATTTGATTTGTAAAGCGGTTACGGTCTTTGTTATTGTTGTGAGTTTCAAGGGCTGCGGGTTTTTCTCTCCTTTAGAAAAGTTTCGCAACGTTCACGAGGTATGAATTTTTCCGCCTACACATTAAAGGAGAAATTCTCGAAAGTAACGTGAAAGAGCGAATAGCTGCAGATAGTCTTGACGTGATTCACGTTTGAGAGTAGCTAATTCTGGAATTGAAGCAAAGAACACCGATCGCAATTACATATCACAGATGAGTTATTTCAGCGAGTACCGGATGGTGAAAAATATTAGATGATCTTAAAGACACTTCGTTAGTTTCTATTAGATTTTTTTGCGAAAATTTTCTTTACAATAAAATTCGCCGGGTTAAAGGCAAAACCAACTATCTGCGATTTTTTGAGTTTTTCACTTTAATATACCATTCGAATCAAAATTTGATTCTTTACATAATGGTAAAACCAACTATACTACAAGACTTACCGTTCCCGAGTTACTGAATGTAAAAACAGATTATATGATCGAGAAAGTGTATCTTTAGAGAATTAAAAACTAATAATTCGTTATAATTTTCCGGAATATTTCGGAATATAGATGCAAAAAATACCAAACTTTTTTAGTGGTTTTTAGTCCTACAATAACGTCAAATCAAGGTCTTGGTCACTAATGGTAAAAAATAATATTTTTGATTAGCATCTTTTTGTCCTCGAATATTCAAACTAAATAAATATTAAATAATTATAGACGATTTTGGCATTCGGTTTTCGGATCTTTTAAGCGAATTGCCTAGAAGCAAAACCGATTAACATATTATGGTCGGTACTACCCCGCGCTTCTGCTGTCGCCCTCCCGCTTTACGGGGATTTAGTCGAATCTTGCGCAGAGAACGACGAGGCTTTATAGTGCTTTTTTCGGATTTTTGCGCATATTTACTGTGGGTTTTGTGTGTTTGCTGAGAAAATTTTAGTTGAAGAATCAGAACCGTCAACAGCAGGATCTCCAGATAGTAAGTACTTTTACAGTGTGTTAAAATAGTTATGAGGTTATATGTTCGGTAATTGAGCGGTGTGGTACCTACAATAAATGTCAAACTAAATCAATAAAATAGCAATGAAACCGGCAATAAAGCTACTTGCTTTATAAAACATTTACTTTACAATAATGGCAACATGCGTAGTAATCGATCAGTCATATTATTAGGAGGTAAGTAATTTAGATAGATAAAATTGTTAGTTGGTAATCACGTCGAAATTGCTGAGCGGTTCTTGAAATATTAGTTTAAGTACCCATATTTAATAATATTGGTTTGAATATAAGTGGTTTCTTCATTTTCAGATGTAGCTGATGTACTAACACAGGACGAAAATGGTGTTGTTGGTTGTATACAACGAGATAGGTCTGAGGAGGTGAATAAAAAGAAATGTTCCATGTGAACATAATTCAAGAAAATACTAATAAATTTCTTCTAATAAAGACCTTATAGGGCCAGTTATTTCAGCATTTAATGAAGACGTTTTTGATAGTGACATGCTTGACCCTGACTATGCCTTTATAATGCTTCTGTTATTACAAATCGGCCAAAGTGCCACAGGCTGTGGAATGCTCAAAATGTAGATTTAAATGTACCGTAAACTTCTGTGAAACTGATCGTTAGAGATGTAGGAAATAATACTAGGCTGAAAGCTTACTGCGAAGAAAAGCATGATTTTGAACTTGGTCGAAGTAAAACAAATCAAAACCACTCTGCTTGAAAGAAAACGAAATACAAAGACATCAAATTCAAAGCAGTACTTTTTCTATTAACAAGGCGTTGCACCATAGATATGCCATTTTTTTTTCTGCAAAACGTGCATTTCTGCTTCAGTTATCACAGAAGCAGTGGTTAGTCGTGATGCGATGAGATTTTATTCTCGAGATTGTGATCCGCGAGGACGGCATGAGCCCCAAAACAAAACGCCACTAGAAAAAGCTGAAGAAATTCGGCGTCATATGAAATCTTTCCCTGCGATAGAAAGCCATTATGTGCAAAAAGATATTAAACGGCAATATCTAAAGGCTGTTGTCTGTCAATTATAAAAATGTATGCATTATATGTGGAGGAGTCTGAGAAGGAGAGCACGAGTTACACCCGTGTCGGAGGCTACATATCGAAATATATTTTGTACCGAATTCAATTTGGGGGTTTTTGTTCCCATTGAAGAAGAGTATAAACAGCAGATTATTAGAAAATATACATGTAATCGCGAGAAACAAAGAGACAAGGAGAGAGCAGAAAAAGAAATGAACTTCACTTCGGCATCCTTTGATTTGCGGGCAATTTTACAAATACCTAGTGGATATGTAGGTCTTTTTTACTATTGCAGAAAACTTATACTATACAACCTGACAATTTATGAGAGCACTTGTCCAAATGAAGCCTTCTTTAATGCGTGGACGGAAATTACTGGCAAGAAAGGAATCTCTGAGATTGGATCAATAATTTTACATTACTTCAGTGCCCCCAAATCCCAGATAATATCGACGAGGTTTCGTTATTTTCAGATACATGTGGAACAAAACAGGAACCAATATGTGGCCGCTGTTTTGTTTTGGGCTGTCCATAAAATTGACCACATAAAATTGATTGAACACTTTTTAAGAAGAAGCACTCATGGAGGTCGATTCTATGGACAACAGCATTGAATCAGCCCAAAAAAAGTATGATGGTTACTAAAGCAAGAACCAGTAACTGACAACGTGTCAGGTGGCTTAAAATAAAAATAATGCGATACATTAAAGGTGAATCAAAAAAACATTTTAATTACGAAATGTGTGAAAACTTTTTTATATAAATCTCGGAAACGAAGAAGCCACTTTGTAATCACCGTCAATAACACAAGACCAAAGCCCTCAAAGAATTGTCATCGTTACAGTACGCGACTCCAGTCTAAGCATGTCAAGCCAATTCAAAAAGTTATCACTGAACCACCACTACAAGCCACAAATGACCCATGTTTTCCACTGATAGTGCTACCCGTTATATAAAGAACCATTATGCATATCAAAAGCCAAAAAAGCCGATCTATTGAAACTTTGTGAAAAAGGACTAATTTCCGACGAATATCGTGGATGGTCCCAAAGTTTGAGAGCTGATGGCCAAAAAGTGAATCGTATACCTGATCTTATGGTTTCTGAAGAATCAGAGGACTCGGATGACTGAGTGTTTTTTTTAGAATAAATATTTATAGGCCAATTATTGTTTGTTTAGATAACGAAACTTTTGTGTTCATTCAAAGTAAAAAAACAATAAAATAAATGCTTCTTCTTGTTACCTGACGGTTTTGTTTTCTGAGTGTTTTCTTGCACTAGCTGAGATGTTATAGTAGTAGTAGGTTCACAATTTCAATGATTTAAGCAATACAAATCAGTAACTTGTAATGTTAGTACAATTTTGCATTCTACATTTAAAGACATCCATTAAGAAATAGAAAGGCAAAACCAACTATTTTTTCGTATTTTTTAAAATAGTTTCACAACTAATGTTAAGAAAACCAGCCTTATAAGCTAATTATCAAAACAATACTTTAACTCACGTAAATTGAAAGTCTGACGGAAACAGGACAATTACTTTTTCAGATATGCTTGTATTTGTACTATAAAGGCAAAACCAACTAAAATGGGGGGTTATAATCAAATGTATTTTTTTTTGTGCAAATAACTTTAATTTGTGTGTTTAGTATGTAACTGTTTTAAACATAGATAATTAAAGAACACGATCTTAATTTTCCGACGGACATAATTTTACTACTAAGGACTTCATTTTAATAGCAAACTTTCCAAATGTGCTTATGGAAAATTTTGTAATGTCTTTTTTGGACTAAATAATTGGTTTTGCCTTTAACCCGGCGAAATACAATATCACAATATCTACATCTAAAATGAAATCTAGTCTTTTAAGAACGATCCACCTGAAATGATTCTCCAGTCATCTCATTTCTCCAGTTCTCAGAGATCATAGACATTTTATATTTTCACCACCTGCATCGAAGAAATCATAGTATCAAACCCAACAATAAAAAAAAAGCACAGAAAACAAAAAAAACATTATTTACATTTCAACGCCACTGTCGGTGTCATATTTATAATTTAAAACAAGAATTTGTGCAATATTATTAAGACACGACTAGACGTTGATATTGGCACAGTCTTGTATCCATGAGTCAAAGCACACAAGTCTCTCTCTTTGTAACTACATCGGCATTTCGTGTATTCTAATGACTGATAATGACTACAAAAGAAAAAGAAATAATGACTAAAAGTATGACAATTCGTATGTTTACGATGCCTGAATTGCTAAACTGACTTTTATGACTGTTGGTCGTATAGATATGTCGACAGTTAATATTCTTTACAAAGGTCGGAATATACTAGACGATCTTTGGTGTAAAGTAGTTAACGAAATACTGACTGAGTATCATGAGAGTGTTATTTTAAAAGCAGCTGAAGATGTTAAGACTTAAATTAAATTTGATGTATTAGAAGAAGATTTTAATAAGAATGACAGTTTTTGTGACGATACTAAATCAGTCCAAGCTTTCTACGTACAGTTTACTGATAAGATGCGAACTGACTGTCAGATAACAAAGAACATTGGCACCAATCAGCTCCACGTGTAACCGACCCAGCTAAAACAATAAAATTATAAAACCTAACAGTAAAAACGTATTAACAAAAAACATAGAGCCGAAAAATTAAGATTTAATTACAATGAACATGAAACGACCAATTAATATGATACATGGTACGTTAGATCTGATAACAGAAAGGTGAATCTCAATGAGTAACGCATCCGTTTTCTAGAACATTATAAAATTGTGAAGATAATGAAGGAAAACATATATGTGTTTCGGTGAGAGCCGCCACAGTCCAGCGGTTATATTAAATGCGTATGAATTTTTTTAATGTTTTGAAAGTTTGAGAGGCTTGTCACCCTTTTGAAGTGGGGAGATATCTCATTGTTCAATATGAGTTTAAGAACTTTATAAGTTTATAGTGGTTAGCGGCCCACTCCCTCTTACTGAGACAAGGCCTGCATCCCAGTAGTGGGAACGTTATAGGCTGATTATGAAGATAAATTTAGTTAGGTTATTCTGTTAACAATCTGTTATGAAGACAATGGAATTAGAGAAGGATCTTAATGTATTTCACGAATCTTACAAAACATTCATATGATTGAACAAAATGTCGATCGCTTATGACTTACCCAACCACCCAACCCTGCGGCCGCCGCCAAGAAAAATTAACGCATCCTCGCGAGGGGTCGGTCAGACCCCGCATTATACGGGGAGCGGTCACTAATTAATGGAAAAGGATTAAATTCGGACCGAATTGAAATAAAATAAATATGATAAAGGACGCCCTTCTTGCCTCGGTCGAAGGGCTTCGGGGTTTTTGTTTTTTTTTCGGTAGCCAGTAGCTGAAGGCTTAGTACGCCAATACGATGTAGACAATTGTTTGTTTTGGCTCGTATTGATTAATTTTTACTTCAAAAGAGAACTCAATTACAAGAAAAACTGGAGAATAATGGGTTACATATAAGTTATGTTGGCAAAAAATTGCGATCCAACATGATGATCTTGTCTAGTTAGACAAGTAAACTCTTTAATTGGACTCGATTGGATAGGAAATTCTAACAGATACAGATTTTTTTAGAGTCAAGAATTATAAATTTCAGTACAAGTAAGTAATCATGGCATTCAAGTTCGGTTAAGTACAGGATTTTTACTTCGGTCGGTTAATTAATGTTCGTGGTTTAGACTGTTTAGGGTGAACACAAAAATCGAGTGGGCGGTCTTAAGTACCAGCTAACTCGTTGGAAGGTTAGCTAACCGGTTACTTATTTATTGTAATTTTAGTTTTATTCAGTTGTTTTAATTTGTGGTTTCTGGTGTTAAAGTATGAATCGGTTTTACTCATTTTAGACAAACAATAGAATGCTTTTTCCTCTATTTTTATTTTGACAGTTTTTCTAGCCATATAATGTAATAGGTCAAACTAATGAAAAGGTTTTTTTATTCTACGAAAAAGCTCAAGTAATAAGTCAGTTCTACGAATTTATGTGTTCTGTATTTTTTGGACTTTATTTACCCTCATTCGTCCCTCACAACCCTCCCGTCTTCGCCCGCCTGACCATTGTCAGATAATTTGCCTATTCATTTGTACATGTCAACCGATGCATTGAGGCTTTCCTGAAACTTAGATATAATTCGTAAAAGTACGAGAATCATGAAGTTTGTAATGGTTGTTGTTTTTTTCATATTTCTTAAAAAAGAAGTTAACCAAATCCTATTGTCAATCGACCGATGGGCTTTTAAGAAATGACAGCTGTCAAAAGCAGCAAAAAAAAAACGGCGTTCGATTTTTCATTTCATCACAAGATCAACATATTATTTTATTTTCCACGCAGGCTGTCGAAACGCGTTTCCTTGTCTTACTTCTGAAAATAAAACTGTTGGGAGGTAACACGATGCTCCCAAATTAAAACCGACATTGAGATATTAAGCGCTGTTCAATAGATTTAAACGAAAAAAAAAACATGTTTTTAATAACGTCTACATAGTAATTTGATTAGGCTCGGCTTTCCAATTTTGTTTTGCTGATTTTTTAAGGGTCTTATGTACCTGGGACTGTATTTTGGTAGTTTGTTATAGGTACTGCACAGGAGGGTTGATTGAGATTACACATCAAAGTTCATTACCATAGCATTAAAATCTGTACCACAGTTTCTAAAAATAATCGAGAAATTCAGGTCAATGTTTAAGTAATTAATTTGAGTAAACAAAATCCTCGTGGCCGACTTACTTTTCCACATCCCAAAAGGTTGTTATTGATGGAATCGGTCCACAAAACAAAACCCTCAGAGCATGAACACCTCAGATAGACAAACACGGATCCCAAACAGAGTCGAATCGAAAACTAAATAATTCAATTCTCAACAAAGTCGGATTGACAAATTCAAATAGAAACGTTCGAAAGGCGAAATTTTCGTTCAAACACCCTTCTATCGACTATAGGCAGGTAAGAGTTGATCATTATTAGATATTGAATTTTCGTAACTTTGGACTCATCCGCTTTCTAATTTACTAATGAATCCGAGTGGTACTGCCATTAGCTACACCCTGCTCCCTCTTCCCCTTCGCCCCCCCTTCGCGTCCTCGTGGGGTGTCGGGCAAAGGGGTAAGAACGGGAATTTTCGTCTTTTATACATGTAGAACGATAATCCGATTGGTGATTCCGGCGTTCCACATTTGAATTTTCGTGTGTTCCCGTTAATTCAGGAACGCGATTAGAATTTGTGTAGTATCTTGTTGTTTTGGTAATAAGTGCCTTTTGTGATTACTTCTTTATGTCTTCTGGCCGCCATTGATGGATTGAAACTCTTTTGAGGCAAAGCTTGGCTATGGATCAGGATCATATGAAACTGTATGAAACAGTGTCATGAACGTTTATAAGAAAATGTGTTTGTAGAATGTAAAATCCATTTCTTTCCTCTAATCCAAAATACATATTTCCAAGATGTCAGACAACCATCCCCGATGTTCGGACAATCATATTACTAGATTGGAAGTGACATCTTGGCACTAAGACTGAGTAAGAAATATCTTCAATTAACCTATTTTTTTGCAAGAAAACTGATTACTTTTTGATTTAGGATGTCGTAATTCTTGATGTACGGAATGCTAGACTGATTGGTAGGAGTTAGACGAATCTGTGGAGCAGTTGGCAGCATTGGAGCTGTCTTTAGATTTATCACCTTAATCATCATTAGCTAGAATGTTATCAACTCTTGATTGTGCTGGTCATCAAAGATGTGAGTTTGTCATTGGAGTCTTTTTCTCTTGCTCAATCTTCGTCTCATAGTTTAATAAGTTTGGTATTAGATTTCTTGTAAGACACTAAAGAGCTTTAACTTCATCTGACACCTTTTTCTATTTTGACTGTCTAATTTTAGCAGTCCATCTATTCTTAAGAAAAAAAAAAGGTTTTGAAAAGACATAAGCATTAGGTGCTATCAGCTACATCAAGTGCTCAAAATACTCAAAAAGTCATAAAACCATTTCTAAAAAAAACCCAGCTTGTACAACGACTATTGGAAATACATTTCGTTTTTGACGTAGTTGTTAGCAAACTAAATCAAAAACTTGTGCTCACCTACCCGGTCGGGGTGGGCGCCAATAAAACTCAATATTCGCACCTGTAACTTTTGATAGTGAGCAGTTATTAGGGGTAGAAGGGACGTATCTAGGAGTATATTGTGCCTATCTTTGATGTTCTTCTGTGAGACAAGTGTTGGTTCATCTGGTACGATTCTTTTGTTTATGACGTTTAATTATCAATGAGAATTGTCATTTCTCAAGATTTTGATTAGATGTATTCTACTTAAAATCAGCTTTTCTATTATAGTTCTCTCCAGTTCTATTATCGTTATCGTTGGCAGTCTATTTGATTAGCTAATCGTCGCTAACTATTTTTTATTTCTTGAAGTTGTTGTTGAACTTGCCCTTCTTATGGTTATTTTCCTTCATGAAGGTATAAAGCTCTCCCTTATCTGCCTTCTATTCTTTGTCCAATGTTCGAAGTTCACAAATCAGTAGGGTGTACAACAGTGCGCGCAAGTTGTGTAGCGGGACGTTTATTCGCTTGTTGTGCGAACTTTTCATGCAGACGCACTTGTGGCGCGTATTGTACGCTTATTGACTGTTTGGTTACACGCGAATTCTAATGTGAATCGTTAGTTATTGTTGTTTGGTTTTAGAAATTTCTGGAATGTTTTCCTTTTTAATACGCAAAGTTCATCTTTTTATAGAAAGTTAGGAAGTATGTGGTAGTAGAAGATGCCTTATGAATCTGTAACAATGTTTTCTTAGCAGATTAAATATTTAGTTTTACAAGCCTTTTACGAATTAGAAAAAGTAAGAAACTCTCGCACAAACAAATATTGTAACATATCGCTAAAATCTGTCACGCTTTCATTCCTAAGTTGTGTACGTAAGGCAATTACAATCATCAAGGAAGCACCGGTCTACACAAAGTCAACGGTCTCACCTATCTATGATCACCTGGTACCCACTCGAGCCTATGATTAAGCCAAAAGAGCGCATTTAAACAATATTTAACTCGACTCATTTAGATCTGTATCATCGGCATTGTTCGGAGCCGTTCGGAAGCGTTCGGGCGAGATCGTACGCTGCAATGATTTACATTGTCTTGTTATTGGTCCGGTCAACTGGGAATGGTGTTAATGGCGGAATTAACTGTAACAGGTTGGCGCTTGTTAAATGTGTATTAAGGTTTGATTTTAGTTCAGATTGGTGGAAAGAAAAATTGCGTGGTTTTAATCTGTTTTCTCGTATCTTACTTTACTTAGTTATTGCGATGTTTCATAAAGTAATTAAGTATCTATGTGCATATTTGCATTTTCATCAAAGTCACCCAATAAATCAGTAAGTAATATCGTCTAATAAAATGTTTCAATTAATTACTCCCTACACGGGCTTCCCCCCTCGAAAGTACATTAAAAACTGAACGTGCGTTATTAAATTCGGCGACGTTCGGCTAACATCGGTAATTTCCGTCGCCTCTTAATTCTGTTCGGCTCAATAAAGGCTTTATTGGCGCGTTATTAGCTAGGCTTTTATCTTCAATCGTGTTCACAATGAGGTACTTGTTAGGGAGGCTGCACACTTTAAGATTATGGCAGATGCGACACATTACAGCGGATTTTGCCTACAGATAGTAACTGAACCTAAGGCCGTGATTAAAACTACAAATATTTTGATAAAACTCAATGATAATTAGCTAATGCAAATGATAATTTTATACTATCACTTATTAAAATAAGTTAAAGACTTCTAATTTCAAAATAAAAAACCAAGATCAACAATGACGTAGACATGGGTAATTTGTTCCGCTTATGTCACTTGAAAATTAAATACTTAAATAAATCTTTTATTCATACATCACAAGTAAATCAAATTCTGTTCACTTGTGCCCGAAACATTCAGTCAAAGTGACGTTGTGCCATCACCGATGACTCTGTAGAATTGGCAAAATTTTGAGCCAATTGAATTATATCGTTCCAGCGATCCCAACGAAAGAAGAAAATCACATCTATTGTATTATATATCGGGCAGGTTTGAGAAAATCCACGTTCAAATCGAATCTTTTAAACTGTCCCATCTACTCACACATGAGAACTTAATCTTTGCCAAAGACGTCAAAGGGCGACGTTTATTGGTGACTGCCGATGTTCAGGGCGCGAAACAAACTGACGCCCGATATTACACCTCACATATAATAAACATCACGTTATGGGAAATCTTCTGAAAAGTTTCCAAGGCGAAAAGTTATTGGGGAAATCTCGTGGCGTTTTTCCCCAATAAGTTGGTGAAATATTGAAATTTTTCCGAGGAAGATGGTGGCGGATTTTTATAGGTTTAGTTGTTCAGTTAGTGCGGGTTAGTCTAGATAGTTTCTAAGATACTGTGAGGATGGTGTAGGCAACACTAATTTGTGAACAGCAACTTTGAAAAAAAAAAATGTGTACTTTTTGTTAATTGATTGATTGTTGCTAAATTGATCTAATAATTTATAATAATATTACTGAATTTTTACTGTTATTGAGAAAAAGAGGGCTATTCTTTCTCCTAATGCTGTGCCCGACAGGACCCATACTGATCTCTTATTTGATAACACCATCTTTGTAATACAATTACAGCACGGATGACAACATTTGTGTCACTTGTTTAATCTAGTATTTTTGCAATATCTACTTTTTTTTTGTATAGACTCTTTTTCTTATTTACCGATTGTTTGTAAATGTATGGACATTGTAGGCCTTATAGATTCCTAGATCCTTGGTAACTTTTTATCTTGTTCTACGTTTTGTAGTAAGCAACGACTTATTGTCGGGCCTACGATGTCCACTCATACTTAAGTGCAAATGCTGAAATAATTAACATAGAAAAATTGTAAAGCCAAATGATTTTAAAAGAGTAACCATGGAGTTTCTTGCCGGTTCTTCTCCATAGGAAACGACCAACCCGAACCGAGCACCTTTTTGTCGATGTTTTACAAAGTGCCCATGTAGGCCTATGTGAAATAAAAATATTTTGGTTATGGTTGGTTTTATGGAATGCAATAAATATTGGGTATTGAAGGATAACCAGTCTTACCAAGGAGTATCATACTACCCAGTAGGTACTAACTGGGTTGTGGAGGTCAGATAGGCCTTCGCTCCATGTAAAATACTGGTACTCAGCTGCATCCCGTTAGACTGGAAGCCGACCCCAAGATAGTTTGGGAAAAGGCAGGCAGATGATGAGCTTTGAAAGGGACTATGTCCAACAGTGGTAAAATACTGTAGTTGTTCAAAGTAAGGTGTTTCGTTCCCATTAAACTCTTCTCCAAATCTATGCGATGTTCAGTTTGTCTCTGGGCTTTACCAGCAGTAACGAGACGCCAACTTTATGGTTGTCATGCATCGTATGTAAAACGTCAAGGCTCAGAGCAAATGACAGTTCATAACGGACACCGATCGAAACGCACGCGCAATTTCGCGACTGGCTCAACAGCTTTCAAATCTAACCGACTCCGCGTGTGCTCTGCATCATCTCATCTCATCTGTACTTGTGAATCCTGGCCCCCATCGTCAGCTCATGGACGCACCAAGGTGGAAGTTCAACGAGTGTCAGTTTGCAGTCTGAGGTACGTACTTTGCACATATCTTTACTGTTGGCTGCCTAGATCAAAGTGAACAACGTATTTTTTTATCGTGTAACTCGTCAGACCTCGCATCCAGGTCTTCCCTGTGTAGCAGAAAGCCATCACGGTATTTCGGCGTGGTGCGAATGCTACATAAGGACACTCGTGTTTTGTTAAGTCAGACGATAGGTAGGGTAGAAACACTTTCAGGATCCGACTACTTAACCACACATTAGTCACAATTGTGTGAACTTTCAAAAGCAATCCTCTTTAATGAAATAAGAACTGCACAGCATCCTTTTTAAGTCAATAAACTTGACTTATGTGCCCATTTGTTCGACGTATTTTCTTAAGCTTTCTTAATTAGAGAAAAAAGAGGTCTAAATGTCTTTTCCGCGATCAAACGTCTATATTAAGTGCAGACATAAAAATAAAACATCATACTATCTTGATTTATGCGCAGTCGGGTAAGATGGCGTAGATCTATAGATCGGCGAGAGATCCCCGTAATGATCCATGCGCGCTGATTGATCGCTGACGAGTGAATGGGAGGGGAGGGGGGTCCATTGAAACGTAGCCGGCGCAGCTTTTGGAACCATGCCATTTTTTGGAAGATAGGATTTTTAATAGGTATTTTAATTAGTTTAATTAAGAAATGTTTCGGTTTGGTTTGATTTGTCCTGTTCTATTTATTTTTCTTTTCTTAATCTTACTGTCCACATTGACACTTTTAACTCCATTACAAAACAATCAAAGACACCCCTTTTAAACTGGAACCCTTTTCCTGAGGTTTATTTAAAATTTAAAAAAATAAAACAAATTCTCAGAAAAGTCGCACTGCAAACGTAATTACAATTTATAAGTGCCTATCAGTCAATTCGGAAGAAAATCAAGAGGCTGAAAGGGGCCGATCAAAGTACCTGAAGGGGGTACGGAGAAATAATTAAAAGGCGTACAGAAAACCGACAGAAACTTAATTCCGATGCCTATTTGTAGCTCATCGAGTTCGGACCAAGTTGTTCAACTTTGCCAAGTTGGGCCAAGTTGGGTAAAGTTGCGCCAAGTTGGGCCAAGTTTGCGACGCCCAGGCCTGTCTGACGCTTTGGTAATATTTGCAATCCACGACTTTTATGGTCCTCGTTACGTTAATTTATAATTACTGGTAATTGCTAATCATGTGAGTTTTACATATTCTTATGCAGATACATCTGGTAATAAAATAGCAATAAATGAACTAGCTTTGTAGATATCTTTCCTTGGAGGTAGTTTCTTACGTACACACACACACCTGTAACAGTTCAAAATGCCGGAAAAAAGGTTACAACCTGGGAAGGATTAAGACTGGCCTATTTTAGGCAGAAAACTAGATTGTAAATGAATATATTCAAAGTGGAACTTCCTCAGTCCATTATAACCCTAATTGAATGACTTCATTGTAACATTAAACTCTCTATCAATCAGAAACGAATCTTTGAATTGATTCCTATTAGACTGATTGCTCCATCTATCATTCGATCAGAACGAATTAGTCGCATCGTTTGACTCGAGTGCCACAATCGATTCGCACTTCATTTAGAATCGATTCAAATCGATTGCAATATGTATCGAATGATGCGAGTCGTGACGAGAGAGCGAGTGACGTCTGTATCGTATTGTGTTATTAAGTGTTGAGTACCTCAGTTGTGTGTCGGATTTTCAAGAGAAAATATGGTTTTCATTTCAGACCAAAAACAATGTCAAACTTAAAAGGAAAAACTTGAGATACATTATGTAAGCTATGATTTTCTTAAGAGTTTCAGGGCTTAAAACAAAACTTTCGTACCTTTATGACTTTAATTTTAATGACAAAACTATACAAGGAAACTTAATGGCCTACTACTACCTTATCATAGACGTGATAAAGCATTGGTTTTTCATCCAATAACCTTCATTGGACTAACTAAAACATCGAATCAGTACAATGTACTCGTATTGAGTAATTAATTGATTAAAAAGGGTTCGGAGGCATTCGTTAGAAGTTTTTCTAAGCCCGCCCTCTGGCCCTCACACGATTTTAAAACAGCCCTTAATTGATTTAACTCGAAGGGATGTAGGTAGGAGCAGAGAGTGTAACTTTTACTTTAGCAATGGTTGCCGAAAATTTTCGAGCAACACTTGAGTTGTTTTTTAGCAAAAAGTTTCGATATGTGATGTTTCTGCGGCCCTTGGTATACTCATTCGATTGCTTTTCATTTATAAATATGATGATTCATTAGTTGTATTAATATCGGCAATGTTTGTATTTTTTTTTTCGTCTCATTATTGTCAGCTTAGCTTATGAGAAAGAGGTTTGTGCTTTTCTGCAATTACAAAAGTTACAGCAAGAATTCTTGATAAGAATGACTTATGTATCAGACAAAACCTTACAAATGCTGAGCAAAATCGCCCTAAACCAAAATATTCCACAAAACCCTATTTACCGTCAATAATTATTTAGCCCCAAAATCCCTCCTAACCGGATCAATACCTTATAACTGAATTATCATTTGTTTACACCCCAGACGAACTGTAGAGGATCGATAACATTAAAAGTGAACTTTTAATAGAATACAATTAATACCCGAACGGATTTCAGCGCCCGACGTCTGTCGATATTGCCAACTTTGCCAAACTTTTAAATGGTTTAAAAGTTTAAATGTATTTTGTAAATAGATACTGTAATTATGTTAAAGATGAGACGTGTGTATGGTGCTAATTTTACTTAGATTTTAGCTTGATTTTGATTCAATTTTAGGGCAAGATGGCGTCTGATTACTTCATTCTTTTTCGTCAAAGGAACCAATTTCAACCAATGGTATTTATACTTAGATATGTAGGTATTGCATTAAATAAAAAGCCATGTTCCTAAAAAAAAAATCTAACAAGAACGCAGTCTAAAGGCTCGCTTCGAAAAAACGTATTCAAATAAAACCGTCCAGTCGCAACTTTCACGTGTAAGGTATCTCACATGGCACCGATAAGAACCTATTAACAAAATCACCTTTTGAAAAGTTAATTAATATGACGGCCTTTGATGGTAATTTTTTAAACTGTATTGCAGGCATCAGGGCTTTTTGCGCACCGTACAAAGAGGAAAGGTTCCGTTCATAAAAACCCTTTAACTTATGATGAATTAGCGATCTCCTACGCTTTATGTCTCCCGTTATCTACCCTTGCCTCCCTGCCTACCCTTGCCGTCGATATTAAGGAATTAATATGAGTGGAAAAATTATAAAGGACTGAGTGTCCGATGGGTAAGGACGTGGGGATCATTTGGGCTTAGACGGTGATGGGGGGTCGTTTGTGTTTAGATGTGTCTATGGATTTTGATGTAGGGGGTGTTTTGGGTTGATTATAACTTTTTAAAAGGGTTGTGCTGATCGGTGATGTGCATTAGGTTTGTTGCAGATAAGATTTATGATGGTTTACTTTGCATTAACATTGAGAAAGATAGAAAATTGTTTGTTCTGAAAATCTTAGTGATTTATTGATATGCTGAGATTGGTATCTGTTGTTAATGAGTGTCAAAATTATCAATATTTAACAGCCTACGGACCCATTCCTTAATTTTCAATTTCTTAGTACTCTTTTAGGCGGTAAACTGTCCTAAAATTCCTTAACGACACAACACAATCGCTCCAAAACGTCAAGTCACGCAAAATTGATCCCGCCATCACGATTAAAACCTTCTCGTCATGTATTACGTAATCCTTTTCCCTAAAAACTGTACCCTTGCTCCTCTGATAAGGGAGATGTTTTGATAGCCCCCATCATTCACTTATTCCTACACTTATACGGTCCCTCCGTGTTTCTATAGAAAAACATTGACGTAAAAAGTGGGTTGAAAGGGGTGAATGGGGGGTGTTGGGGCAAGGTTGGCCGCTGTCGAAGTGACCGCTGAGTCGGGTCGTATTATATGGGTAACGACGTTATGTGTTGATCAATTTTAATGTGTAGCGTCAGCGTGGGCCAAGATGAATAAGATGGACGTTTTTTTTTGAAAAATAATGTGTTTTTATAAAGATTGCTTACATTACCTATTAGGAACCGACAAGTATTTTAATAGCGGCCGGCATGTATAGCTGGGGAAAAAATACTTTTTAGCTTTGGATGTGGCATATTAAAATTATAAATTACCCGACTAAATACAGGGTGTAACGGAAAGGGTATATACATCCTTAAGGGTGTGCTACAGACCATCAAACTGGACATGTTTCTCATCATAAAAAACTTTTTGCAGCAAAAAAAAAAATCTGCTGCCTATACATTTGGGTCGAATAGGTATTGCAATATTCTATGGGGAAGAACATATTTTTTTTGCTGCAAATTTTTTTTTATGATGAGATACATGTTCAGTTTGATGGTCTGTAGCACACCCTTAAGGATGTATATACCCTTTCCGTTACACTCTGTATAATCAATATTAGTTTAAGGTTTAGTTCTTGTCGAAATTAAGCCTGGCTTATAACAAAAACACTTAATCGGTATAGCGCATAGCATCATTTGAAGATATCATGTAACAGAATTGAGCACAAACATCCAACATTTTGAAAACGCATTCACTTGCTACTCCACACTCGACCAACACTTGCCGCCGCCATATTTGCACAAAATGCGAATGTTTACCTAAACTAAACATTAAACCAACAATAACACAACGGTATCAACGATGCACAGGAAACCGCGACAATTTTATCAAACAAATCCAATTAAAATAACCCAGTCACAGTAAAAGGACTAGCCTAATCAAAAAGACCAGAAAAATGAGGTTATAATTAACCATTGGAAAAGAGACAAACAAATGTTAGGTTGGCTACAAAGGTACGCTGTGTGAAACTGTGAAACCTCATGGCGTAGGATGGCCACATACGGGCGGATAAAAGAAAAAACACTCGTCTTTCGCTCGTGTTGCTAATTTTCGCCTCTTAATTACCAACGACGTGTGGCGCTAGGAGCATAACGTTTGGTGCGGTATTCCATGTTTGAATTATGTATTTTTTTTTGTTTTGCTCAAAGAAGTTTGTTGTTCATTACTTATTTTTTATTTTTTTTTTACCGATCGAGTGCGATTCGAATAATCGTAAATTGTACTTATTCGAAAAAATCTAAATTGCCAGTAATAATGTTCTGTATTTTATGACTGTCATTTAGTATCATAATTTATATCACGCTGAAACAAATAATGGATATTAAAGTTTTAATTAACTAGTAATGATGCTTTACAACAATTTAATTGATAACACACATCTTAATAATCTTCAAGGAATGAAAATAACATCTTGTAATAATGACTCAATTTTATCTCGCGACAACCGATATCAATTATCTGCTGGGATTCTAGATCAGCATGACATCATATGGAAAACAATGCGATAAGTTGAACAGAGGACGTCTGCGTCATTTGGTGGAGGAACCGAATTATAGACTATTATGTATCTGCAGACAAATCATTCAGTTTTGGATGAAATCATGGTGTAACCACCATGATTTCCATGTAATTTGAATTTATAAATTACAAAAATAAGGCGTTCGAAATTCAATTTTAATGTTGTTCCATAATTATCAATAAAGAAACAAGTC
The DNA here is from genome assembly GCA_963082945.1 of Cerastis leucographa. Classification (NCBI taxonomy): domain Eukaryota; kingdom Metazoa; phylum Arthropoda; class Insecta; order Lepidoptera; family Noctuidae; genus Cerastis; species Cerastis leucographa. The sequence goes on from OY720365.1 coordinate 1,701,170, forward strand.
TTTTAAAACTACCCACCTAAGTATCTACCTAATAATAAAAGTCGATACCAACTTTTGGTAGATCAAATAATAGTCTGAATTCGCAAACATTCAGGATAGCATCGACTCATTACCCTGTATTCAGTAAATAATTCCGAACCAAGAAAATTTTCTTTGAATTAAAAAAAAAATCGCTGCTCCATTTATTTTGACAGGGTTTTGAAGCGATAAAATCAAACACACAAATAAACGTTTCTCTGTATGAGACCTAGCTTTACACTAGAATTTTTGTACTTATAATTTGTGACCATCAGCCCTTGTCCCACGTTACTTGAGGTCGGCGCAACACGTTATTTTCTTCCATTTTCCTCTGTCAACCGTTTATTCCTTTTTCTTTCAAAAAATTTGTCACACCATCCATCCATCGTTTCCTTTGGTCTTTCTCTCCCTCAAATTAATACATTTTATTTTTAATTATGCCGCATCCTCCGACTCCTAAATCTATGATTGAGGTTGACCTCCTCAATTATAGATTCTCTTTTCATTCGCTTCTACACAACTTTGAGCCTGGATACCGAAGTACTAGAGTAACTACTGATCCTACGTTGTTTTATTTGTCGTGTTAACTAGTAGGCTATTAGAGTTCAACTGTTAATTAGCAATTACTGTTTGGTTCGTCGTTGTTTTTTTTTAATGAAAAGTTAGTTTACTGTTGTAGGTTTTTTTATTGTGAATTGAACTGAAATGCGTTCACTGATCTGTTTTTGTTGTAGTTTAGAAGTGTAAAAGATATTTGGTTTCGAAAATAAACAGTTAATTAAAATATTCAATGAAATTAAGGAAAATCATGTATTAAATCACTTATTTAATCAATAAAATAAATTTTCTTACCTCATGATAATAATTTCGAATTTTCATAATTTCGAAAAATGTTATCCTGAGCCTGTCACAGTAAATTTCATTCATGTGCACTGTTTTTATTTATTTCAATTCTTGAAAAAGTTATTTTAATCATTAATTTAATCTATCTACACTTGAAACTGAAACCCTGAAAATATTAAAAATAGATGACGCTCCGTTTGAAAGCAACTTATAATCACTGTTCGATTTAATAAACAGAAAAATCCATTCAATAAAACATAATATAACCCTAAAATGATAACGAAAAAAATATTCAAAAAATCGAATAGATTTTTCCGAATCGAACAATAATTATAAGTAAAAATCTTTCAAAAACCGAACGCGTCGTTTACACTTGAGTTCTAAACACTGCGATATTGCCGCGCGTGACGTTTACGGATCCGAAGCGCGCGACCAACTAACTGAGTAAGTTAGATAAAGCGGCCATCTCGCCGCGTTATCGCCTCATTTACATACGCACCCGAACATCACAGTTTCCCATACTATCGGCTCCTTGTAAAAATCGTATCAAATCATTTACATATGCAAAGAAGATGTATGCAAATCGATGCGAGCATGCATCTTACGCTATTGTTGTTCGACATTTTATATCGGAATCGAGCTATCAATCGGTAAAACAGGTTTAAATATATGTGATGGGTCTTTGTTCGTCCTGAGATAGGATTAGGGTTAAGACTTTTTAACCCTTCGGCCCAGATGTCAGTGTCGCATTCGAACTATTGATATTTAGTTCATTGTTCGGCCCAAGAAATTCGGAAATGGGTTTTTTATAATGCGATGCGATCGCTTGTGTGCATTAATGTCTCAGTATTCAGCATAGACGATTTATGTCGTTGACAATAATCAGTGTGGAGAAAAATGATGTTTTGAATACAAACTTTCTTTTTTTGATCTGTTAAGTCGTGAGATAGGTGCGCAGAGTAGCTTTGGGAATGGTTTTTTTGGCAAACTTTATCTATAGAGATTTTTGAGTTTGCTTTTAAAAAGAGAAAATATATCAGGCATAGAAAAATTAATGCGAGTTCGAATAATTAACAATTTCTTCAAGTCACTGTTGGATTATTCGAAAAAATTTCCAGTTGCCACATTCATTATTTCAAAAACAGAACAGATTTAAATAAAACGGCCACCCCGATAACAAAATACGAGTATCCGATCAATCAACCCCATTCGTGAGAAAGTGACTCAAGAAAAATAAGGAAACACTAATTGTTATTCGCATATTAAGTAGTTTCGACCTCCGTAATAATTATTCGAATTACCATATGCAGATCGATCGGTATAAATCATAGAACAATTGAGGGGGTTACGATCGGATCGGTAAGAACCGGTTTACTGAATTATTTTTTATTTAATTTTTTTAATTTATTGACCTACATGTGTCGGGTTAAGGGTTGAGCGATACTCTTGGTTAATTATTTGCATATTAAGAATCCCCGAATGTCTTCAACTGGTTTCTTTTTTATGAGAATCTTTAACTCGCACCGTGGGTTCGATCTTGATTTATTATTTTTACGGATGATCGAATTTCTTGATGTATTTTTTAATTCTTAATTTGAATTCGTTGGTTGCTGCTATTTTAGTTTTATTATTGACGAATGTTGGGTTGCAATTGTTCTCATACTTTTCCTTGTCTTGGTATTTTTGTGCTAGTTATTCTTAAATGAAATTGACTCAATTTACTTAATCCGTTGTATTCCTTATATCATTTTATTCGCTTATACAACTAGACCATATTTATTCTCCTATAATGGTAGTACTTTTTAATTATCCACGATCCCTATTTCCGCAATTCCTAATAAACGTATACATACAGGAAGAACATATTTAGCGATTTCCGTTGCGAAAAAGAGTAAAATTAAAAACAAATTAGCCGATGATTCAGTCGGTCTAATTGTAATAACTTTTGACACGTTTCAATGGAGGACATTGTAATTAAAGCACTCGTCCTAGTTAGTGAGATATTATTGGCAAATATTATGTTTTGTAGATGGCTGAATAGTTTTGTTATGACGAGTCTTAAAAAATAATACTTCTACAAATGAATGTTATAATAATACTTCTATTTATTCTAGAAAAAAGTTAGTTCTTAAAAAAGAAAACGAATTCTATCTAAGTGTTTTCATAGACATAAGTATAAAAAAGCTATGTTTACCTATTCATAATTATTATACAATAAAAATTTCGAATAATTATTCGAATGGAAAAATAAAATCATGCCTAATTATTCGAAATTAAAAATACAAAATTCGAATACCGAAAACTAAGTAGCTTTAACGGTCATCAATAAAAAGCTAATTGTAAAAGTATATCGTGGTAACGGTCCGAATAATAAAAATTAAACAATAGCTGTAAGTGCCGGTCTCACGTCCAACGATTCGTTGACTCCGAAAGAATTTGGAAATGTTTTAGTAGATATATAATCTTTTTAATTAATTATCACTATTAAAAACATAACCTGCCAAAGGAAAATCGTCTCTATCATAATCTCCTTAAGGTCTGAAAGTTTTGATGTTATGATCTACTTTGTATGAGAAAATATTATTGTTTTGTCCAATGAATGAGCGTTGGATTAGTGCAATTTGAATTTATTTAGTAATTGTGCGCCGTAAACAATAATTCATATTAATTCGTTCGAATTAATATTTTCGGTACCGCAATTGACCTCTTTGCTAGTTGGCGGAGTTTAGATTGTTTACCGGTTTTGATAAGTTTGGAATTAATGAACTTTAATTAAGAATAACTTGAGAACACCTACTTACGCACTTTTTATTATGAAGTACAAGGTTGTTAAACTTGACTTATAAATTACATTTAGGGTAGTAGAATAAATAGGTAATTTTGTTTAAAAAAGAAAAAAAACTGTTGGTTGGTAGTATCGAAGGAATTGCTACTTAAAAAAATACTGTTTTGAAATTCGTAATTTGGAATAATCGAATCCATGTGTCGGGAGAAGGGTTGGGTTCAGGGTCATAGGTACTCTGGTTATTCGAGTTTGTGGAATAATAAAATATGTTCGCCATATTCCTGGTACATGATAAATAGAGCAATTATAAAAAAAAGAAAATTAACACTTTACCCACTCAAAATTAAAAATAGTTAACGGCCAATTACTTCCTACTTATTACCAGTAGGTACTACGCTACATTCCGATATCGGCCTGTATTCTCCGGTATTCTTCGGTGTTCTCCACGAAAACGTGCGTTAACCCCGTCACAGTACACTTGGCCCATGTTTAATTAATATAAATAAAAATTATGAATAAAAGAGTTTTTATGAACGCTCTCATTATCAGATTTCAAACGTAGCGGTGGTAGGTAGTTGGTGAATTTTTTAATTTATCTACCGTGTCCGGACCACTGTATTTGATCACGTAAATGTTTGGTATACGCTCCGTTTGGCGAACGTTCACATTGAAATTGTGCTTTTTGGTTTTATTTCGTTTATCAATTAATCGGTTTATTTTTGGAGGATTTGTTTGATGGTATTTAAAGTTAAGAGTTCATTGCGAAAAGTTTGTTTGTTTCTCCTCTCTTGGTAATCTTCGTCATTCAGTTTTTTTTTTATTTGCCCTTACTGCCAGTAATCGTGTCAATTTTCGTAAAAGTTTTCAGACATTAGAAACTAATTTTCCATCGAAATTATTACCATTTCTTGCAAATGTCCTTATTTTTCACACTTAATCTTTCCCGCCAATTTTCTCAATTTTACGCGGATAATTTACGCGTTTTACGCATTTCTTTTAAGCCACAATTTGATCGGAGCCACGCATGATCGCTCGCGAGTTACTTACGCGGGGAAAGCGACCGATGCGCCCCCTAACGACTCAATCTACGCACATTTAAATTGCCCTTTCCGAACGAAACCTCATTACTTCCCGAAATATAACCTCTATGGAGCCCATAAATAACCTAACGGCGTACATATTTCAAAACAAGAAAAAAAATAACACATAAAAATTTCTTTGCCCCACGCGTCTAATGTTTGCGCGCTTTTCCATTGTTCTAGGATATTCTCGTGACGGAGGATCTATTACGGTATGCCGTACGAATATCTGTACGGTATGGGCACTAAGTCAAAAAAAAATAGAAGTCAGAAGTTTAGTAAGCTCTTTAATCAACCTAATTGTTCCGTTATAGAGGAATATACTTAGTCTGCGAAATGACTAGTTACAGTAAAATCTGAACCTCAGACACTACACTGATTCCTTGTAAACAACAGAAAAATTTTGGAACATGGCGTAAGTATTATACAAGAAATTACTCTAGTTAAACTGTGCCAATAAGATTCGCAAGATTTTGATAAATTCACATTTCACATAGCTCATCAGTAAGAGCTCCTAATAGACGACACGAAATAAAAAGATCGTGTGCAAACGCGAACGCGCCCCAAGTGCGTTCCGCGCATAGATTTTTGCATTATTTTAGTATGCAAATGTTCGGAGCGATAGCGAGTCACTGTAAGAGCAATTTAAATTATTTTTTATAGCGCCCGAGTGTATTGAGTCTTCGCCAACTGACGGCATCGAGGAATTGCCTCCGTTCTTCGTAAATTTTATATGAACCGACACATTTGATATGAAAGACGCCATATTTGAATGGATTTCGTCTCCACTCGTGGGTATAGAGACGCGTTCCAAATTTAAATTGTATGTGTGATAGATTTAATGTGTGTGTTCGAGATTATGGTTGGAATAAAAAAAAGTAATGGATTCGAATATGGATTTTTGTTAGGGGTTAATCTTATTTGAATATTTTATAATTCCATCCTTGGAAAGGTTATTTTGGCAGACTTGATTACTTATATGAATACTATCAGAGCCAGACATACTCAAAACACTTCCAATAGATACAAACCCACTGGGGTGTGCAAAAAGATAAATGATGGATCCAACAAAAACACAATAAGTATTCGCATAAAAATGAAATCTTGCAACGAAACTACTAAATTATCCTCGTCTCAACGTACCCTATTTAATCCCCGAAACATTTTACCAAATGTACGGAGCAAGGAAAAAATCTGATTAGCTTCGATGATATATCGCTGAGAATTCCTCGCCTTAGTGCCTCTAATTTGAATATTAGACGCGTTATTGAAAAGAAAACTTTCGGAACGGCCCTCCGCAAGCTTTTAATGGTTATTGCCTCTTCCCTTGCTATCTGTTACCGAACGAACGAATTATTCCGAACTGTTCAGGTGCCTCAAAAAAATGTATCTCCTCAAATCGTTCCCGATTCAAACAGTTGCATTCTCATTTCAATTATATCGACAGTTATCATTTATTTGGAACGGCGTTCTTAATTCATACGCGCGAGTTCAAATATCGAACGGAAGCGGAAACGGTACTGATTCTAATTTCAAACGAAATATCGCAACGTTTCTATTGATAAAATTTTGTTGCGCGACACAACGCATGTTATTATATTGAACGGAAATTTACGATAATGGCTTATAATAGACCGTTCTATGCAAATGCGGTAAGTGGATGTACCGCGCTCTGAACATACAGTTTCCAGTTAAGAGCAACATGTTATTTCGCCTCAGTACGCCGATAATTTGAGCGTTTATTGCGATGAATGCCAATAATAAGTACGTGAGCGTAATATTACGCAATTTTAACTTTTTACAAGTATACGTGTCACCGAAGGGGGCGGCATATTGTGCGTCTATGCTGTCGAGGGAAACTCATAAAACATGATTACCGGTAATGTCGCGAGGATTCGTTCATTTTTGACGTTATTCCTTTTCATATTTGGGGGTTCCGTTACCGCCAAATGCCATTCGAATCGGCGCCTAATAAAAAGAACATACCAACCCCTGATTTGTTAACAGAAAAACTTTGTTTACGACGACTTCGATATTCAAATATACGAAGGTGGAGAAGGTAACAGTCGTTTTGTGTTCGAAGTTTGAAACTGTAGGCGCGTCAAGTTCCTGAGTGACGCGACATCTCAAAACTATAATCGAGAATCATTGCCCGCATTCATAATCGATCGATTATACCGCGAGACAAGGTGACGCGGCGCAGGGAGGTCCGACGGAAGGATTACAAGATACATTAGCATACGTAATTTGTGAGCACATCTGTCCCAAGCTCACACGTGGGCGACTCTCGCTTTCTTATTGTTCAAATATATCATTTCGCTCCTTTGTATACGTTCGAATCGCATTTTGATTTGAGATAACGCGCGCGGGTAATACGGAAGTTGTAACTGTCAATTTGACATTTTCAGATTTTTTTATTTAGATAATGTTTTGTCGTTGGAATTGAAATAATGAGTTGTTATAGCAACAATGATCGGTTTAATTTGTACTGCTATAACATTCATCTTTTTACGATTACTGATACTGTAACCTTATTTTTCTGAATTTGTTATTCGAACAAGAGCCACAAATCAATTACGTTCGATTCGAAAATCAAAAATTCAAATCGTTCGAGACAAAGCGACACGTTGCCTAATGAGCCAATAACTTGCGAGACAATGGGACGGCGTGGGCGTTCCGAATTCGAAATTATCACAAAAGAATATTAATGTAACACTTATTCAAATATACCACGATACATATTCAAAAATTATCTTGTCGTTTAATTTGAATGGTGACGGTGACATACATTTTTTTTAATATCGTGTGCATTGTGATCGATTTTTTTTCGGAACTATGAAAGAGTCCCCCCTGTACTGTTCCAGCGGAGTCTGTCGAGTCGCATTCAAATATGGATGCTTTATTTAAATTATTTATTCTTGTTTATGATTTTTGTGCGGCGTACACGCTTTATTACTATTTCCTGTGCTGTCAACACTAATGAATGTGACGCCGGTGACGTAGGACATGTGCATACGCACACACAGGCGTTACGTCTGTGTGTGGAGGTATACGTCAGATCACAAGGACATTATCAACCAATGATACAGAACCATCAAAATATTACGGATGATGGTATTAAAATTCTTTGATGGCATTTAATAACACAAAAAAGGGGAACGGTAATCACGACTGAAATTCGTCTCGATCGAGAAACTCAAATTAGACGAATGGCGGTCGGAAGATTTCTTTGTCTTCGGCCTAATGAGTTTTTAAGTCGATTATAGCAATTTTTCATAGAAAAACGCGTTTAGTGATGTATTGGCTGTATCAATCACTGTTGGGGCTAAATTGTTGTTTGTGGCGGCTATCGGATCGTAGGCGCGGCGGACAAATGGGCCGATAGCGCGCCCCGCAAGAAGCCGGCCACCTTTGATTATGGCTTTTTGTTTGCTCTGATGTCGAGACAGATGTCTGTTGTGTATGGCTTGGATTATTTAGAACAATGTGGATTGCCCAATCGCTTTTTGATAGTGTTTTTTTGTCTTCTAATGGTTGGACAGAAACTTTGATAGACTTTTTAAAGTTTGAATTGGAATAGAGCATGAAAAATAAGACCTCAGAACTATTCCCGCCAATTTCGCTGTCAAAAAAGGCAAATACAACCGAAAAGGGCATCGAATTCAAAATTGGAATTAAGCAGAATCCGTCAGTTTGCAGCGGGCATCACTTAAAACGTCATATTGATAGACATTTTACCGGCGATCCGTGTCAATCAATTCGTAAAAAATAATGAAATCCTTCACACAGGTAGCGAAATTGAACGCACCCGAAATAAACAGTTAAAAGGAACCCGTGGATCTGTCCATCACGTTCCATATTCAAACGGGCCAATGGCTGAATGGCGTATTGTTTTAAACTCCTAACGCATAAAGAATTCTTTTTTTTAAAATCGTTAATCGAGCTCTTTCACTTCATTTGTTTCGATCGCTTTTTAATCGCATTGTGAGTGCGGCGTATCGCGTTCATTCGCCTTATTCGATTTGTTCACCTATAGGAGCTCTAATTGTTGTTCAAATTGGGATTGTTCTAGAACACTAGCGTGAAACTCAATACGAATTAACGGTACGCGCGATTTGTGACTACGACTCGAATTGAGTAATTCTATATTCAAATACGCCTGTATTGGTACATACGTATGTATTCTTATAATACTCTCGTTATTAAGTTCGTTATCTTTCCAATTTGAATTATCTTTTCACAAATTATCACAATCTTCACGTATTCTTTTAAACACCAATAAAAATCTCGACACTAATCAAACAAAGGGATTTCCTCATTGACAGTGTTAGTAGATCTAGGTTATCTATATTTACCTGATAGAGACACAGCATCTTAACGTACCTGGAAAAATCAAAGCAGAATAAGATAAAGAAAACATTATCAACAATGAAATAAAATAATATACGTCTTATCTCGATATATTGCGGGTACGATCGAGGGAAATAAAAAAAGTCACTCCTCATTTTTCCATATAAGACTTGGGCGTGTCCCAATACGGGAACGCCTTGTCGACTAAAACCTTTACGCTTGCTCTATAGAGGTGTTTTTCCAATAACGTTATATCGGCGTTCGATCGGTTCCGAACGCCCAGACTATCTTACAAGATATCGAGTACGCCTTCCAAGAAAACAACGAAAACCCCAAACTCAACCTTATTTGTACCGTTCTAAAATATGGAGTCGGTTGCAGAATGGCGCAGTAAAACATATTGATGTCGTATCGGTTTTCCATTAACTCAAATAAGCGATATTCGACTCTATTCTGTTGAACTAGGGACGCTTCTCGTGTGTGGGTACTGTAAGGAATGTATTGACGTGTTATCGGAGGTGGTGGTGTCTCTTTCGCTCCCCAGTTTTTTCCATATATGCGTCCTTTTCAGCGGCGCAGGTCGTCCTGAGATGAGGACCGGCTCTTTCTCTGCGCATTCTTTCTTATCAAACAAGCAATAATGGGCAAATAAAATGTATTAAAATGCTAACCGTTTATGAATGCCTGGTACTTTGTTTAATTGAAATATTCTTGTTTGTTTTACATTTTATGTAAATTGAGTGTTTGTGGGTGTTTAGAGGTTGATACGTTTAGTGAGAATATCGTCCAACACTATATTCTTGAATTTTATGAAAAACTAACCTGACTCTGAAGATATTTGTCGAGTTTTAGTGTTGTCAGACTGTCTCGAGAGCTGTCAGAATAATCGTAATATCAGTCTTTGAGCGTGGTCGGCAATTTAAAGGCTTTTGTCCCTATTTCTAAGCCGAATGACACAATATCCTTTATTTAGCGGGAGTTTATAAATACGGCGGGTGGCTCTGTTTATTGTGGGACCTACTGGTTTATTATTAGAAGTGTTTTTCAAAATGCTTTGGAAGTAAATAATACTTAGGAGTTTATGATTGCGAAGTCCCGCACATACACCCCCATAAATTTTATTGCAATAGATGTACTGTATACCTTTTGACTGAAACTAACGATTTCAGTGTCTGACTATATACCAAAGAGTAAGTACGGCCCACCAACTATTCGTCTAGTTTAGAAATGAAATCAATTCAGGTGTTTTAATACGAATACATAGAAGAAAAATGGGGTTACAAATGTCTTTTAATTAGTATCTGGTTCCTAGATAATAGCTTCGTTGATAACATCAATCATTTCTCGAAAAACATTAACAAAGGCTACTCAGAATCTTGACATTTCGTAGATTTTTAATTTGAAACAAAACATCTATACAGGGTGTAACGGAAAGGGTATATACATACTTAAGGGTGTGTTACAGACTATCAAACTGAACATGTTTCTCATAATAAATGTTTATCGGCAAAAAAAATATCTGCTGCCCCATAGAAAATTGTCATACCTATTCCTCCCAAATGTATCGGTAGCTGATATTTTTTTTGCTGCAATTTTTTTTTTATGATGAGAAACATGTTCAATTTGATGGTCCGTAGCACACCCTTAAGGATGTATATACCCTTTCCGTTACACCCTGTATACAAGTTGTTGTTTTGCATCCTCGTCAAATTCAAGGAGGTAACTATGCTAATGATTCTCGTCCTGAATCAATAATAAAATGGGTAAGTAATTTTTTTTTTTTCTTATTTACGGAAATCGGTAAGTGTGAACCACCCGTGTTTTAAACGCGGCCCGTCTGGTTCTTGCCCTATAACCTCGCTTACACACATCACAATCACAAACGTTTAATTGATAATTTCTTATTCCCTAAACCACGTTAAGGGGGTTATTCTGAATATATTGACAAACTTAAACAACCAAAAAAATCTGCGTTTATTAATAATTAACTAGGTATCGTAATTTTAATTGATTATTTATGTCTTTTGTGACCACCTCCTGAAATTTGACGAGGATGCAAAACAACACCTTGTATATTTAAAATTCAAAGTCCTGACTGACTGACTGAGATATCAACGCACAGCCTGAACCACTGGTCGTACAGACCTGAAATTTGGAGGGTGTTTTCTTTGTGAAGAGTAGGTATGCACTAAGAAAGGATTTTTCGAAATTCCATCCTAAAAGGGGTAAAACAAGGTATGAACGATTGTATGGAAATCGGACATTTTAAACGTGAAAAGCATGACATTTCATTAACAAGCTTCTGGTTGGAAATAAATAAATACTTACATATTTAAGCGTTTCTGAGATTCTAACTAGAGGTTAGAATAATTATGAATACGTTTTTCGTCGTTTTTGGAAATTCAACCCCAAACGAAGAAAGAAACGGGTGGAAACATTAGTATAACAAAAATGGTCTGATCAGCTTGAAATTTACTATTTGTGTTTCTTGATTGAATTGATAAACACGTATTTCAACGTTTTTGGAAATTCCACCCATCAGACGACGAAAGGGGTGGCATTTTTTGTGTTCTTTGTTATTTAACAACTACGCTAAAAGAACTCCATATTAACACTTCTAGGGACAACAAATGGACATTTGCGCGAATAGGTATTAGCGCGACTTACATTTTCGAGACTCAATGGCTTCATGGGTGTCGTTTTCGTGGATTTCAGGGTCGCTGATAACAAAATGAGAATTTTGGATTTTCATTTTGACCACATTTTCTAGGTGCAAATAATGAAATTTAAAATACACAATGTCTCAATATCCTCCTAGGCTTATGGCTGGCATTGATTAAAGTGAGAACTTTTTCGCAAACGTCATCTGCAAAGAGGTGATAGGTTAATACATTATTAATATAGTTTTCCGGGACTCAAATAGTTTTGGTTAGTCTGAGTATATTTGAATAAAAAAAAATTGTAAGGTAGCTCATTTATACCACTAACTATATCGAAAGGCGTGAATGGATGACCGGGGCATATAAGCTACGACATCGTAGCTCGGAAGTCATGTATAAAATAAATTATGGTTCAATTTCCATTTAATTTTACGGCAATTGCCGAATTCCACGCGGGCGAAGCCGCGAGCAGTAGCTAGTATATCTATAAAACTCTCAAAGCCAATGTCTCCAAACATGACAGTTTCAATTATATTCGAAATTTAAAACACAGAACTGTCAACACTGTCATCTGCCTACCAAACTGCACCTAAGTCAAAAATCATAGTAAATGAAACATAAATAATACCAACCGTCAAATGTTTAGAATAATTTTTATTATGTTGTCTTAGTTTAGTAAGGATATTTGTATAAGCCAGTTAACTCGTTATTTAGATTCACTAGAAATAACTTTTCAAAACATAAATATGATACATGTGGCGTCTCAATCGTGTTGAGTTTTGTTTGATTTTGTTCATAGAGATGTATTTATGTTATGATTATTTATGTATATCTATAATCCTGGTGTTTTCTCATGTCGGTAATTACTCAGAAAAATATTAATGGGGCTTTGTTTATTTAAAAAAATATAAATTTTGTATCTTTGTGTCGTTAAAACATTGCTTTTAATCTTTTTGTCATATTTTATGTTGGTTATTAATTAAAATATAGATTTTTTGGTGTGGCATTGAAAATCTGAGTTCACTAACATCAGGTGGCGTTTGTTTGATTATGTGTGAGTCAGAACAATGAACTAGCAGTATGTATACGTACTCATAATATTTATTTTGATGTCTGATGTTCAAAGCTGCGAAAAACCTAAACAGATTCTAATAATTGCTTCATGAACTACTTTACTGATCTTGAAACATTACAATAGACGCGAGAATCTGAATTCTTCAGTAGAGATTATGTAACGTTGTTTATCCCAAGTGTTTTAACTGGTCCATATGCATAGTAACATGTGAGTATCATAACAATAACAATTCCAACGCAACCATAGTACCTTTAGCCGACTCAATCATCTTTATTGCCAATAGTCTGATTCAGTCATAACATTAATAAGCAATATCCGCTAACCTTTCGTAAACAGATTGCACGTGTTGAGAAAAACACAATCCAATCTGAACGTTATGTCTTTCAGACTAAAGTTCCTTTTCGATAAGTAGAACATTGAGTTTTTTATCGTTTTAGAATTGGTGGTTCTTTGTATCTCGATCAATCAATAGATGAAAGAGATCAATGGTTGGAATTCGTCACAGGGATTAGTTTTTTGTTCGTCTGTCCTGACTTAAGCAGGTGATGTCAAGGTGATCAAATTCGTAATGACATAATCTTCTTTATTAGTTATTGCATTAGTCTATTCAAGAGTACAATACACTTCAATCTCAATAACTTATTTATTTTCGGCCATTATGCTTAGTAGATCTTGACAGCTTATAAGTAATTCTGTTTGTTGTTTTACTCCTTCATCTCTAGGGTAGCAAACGAAACATCACTTAATAGAATTTACGGATACATTAAAGTCAAAACTTTCAATACGGTTTCAATCAATGGGTTGTTTATGTCTGCTCCTAACTCAATAAACTATTCGATAACAAATAAACCAATAGGGGTGTTAGTTAAAGTAACCGACAGTTTACACTGAACTCGGAACTATTGACCCTAATTAAGGCGATGGCCCGTGACAGGATACAATGGTAATCCGGGATTATCCCAATAAAACACCTCTTGACCGAGTCCACTAACATCTTTGCTGTTAACTTCTTTAGGATGGCCCCTGTCAATTTTGCAATAACTCCAGAAAACTAACCTCAAGTGCCAAAAAGTAACAAAACAAAAATTCTGTAAAACATTCTTAACTGTCTTGATTCAATTCAGTAATGAATATCAAAAAAACTACGAATATATTTCCCAAAACAATTAACAAAAGATAGTTTACAGAGCTCAAGTTATATTGGCAAATAACCGGATCAAACTGCTTCGCGTCGGCTCTGACCGGACTTTTCTCACCAACGGAACCCCTTCTCTTCTATTATTTAAAGCGACCTTTGCCCTCTAGTCCTGAATTATGTGATGTAACATGGTGATATTTTAACTTTGGATTTTGTTAGTTAATTTAAATTAATTTTGTAATAATCTCCTGTTGAACAAATGGATTTTCGTGTAGACTTAAATAAATAGAGATTGTATAAAAAGTTCTTGATTTTTGGGTATTCTAACCATTAAAATTGTATGTTATTTTGGTTTATTTATTTAGTATCACTGTGAGATTGTTTCATTACTGTAATGATTTGAATTAAAATGATGTTTACATAATATATACTGAAAAAATATTATGACAAAAACATGTTTGTCAAACAAACAGTTAACTAAATACTTAGCTATCGTATATTTCAGCCGAGCCACCCAAATTAACTAACATTTATAAACCAAAAGCCGCATTAAATGCCTTTGCCATAAAATTTCCCACTACAAATAACTAAAATACATTCATAGCATGTAAACCCTTACCCTCTTACCCTCCCGGAGGGCAAAAGATCGAAGGCCGGACATCCGGTCAAGTCGCCCTCAAACCGATACTATGAAGTATTTATTGAGTTGCGGCTCACCAAAAGTATTTTATTGTTGAGATATACCCTTTTGCCCAGCACCCTTTGTGTCTTGGTTGTCACACATGCAATTTTGAACCCTCTTTATGTCTAGTTAAAGTATAATTTTCGACGGTGTTGGTAAGGGTCAGAGCGTCAGTTGCAAGGTGTTATATTTGTATTAATTGGACTTTGAAATGTTTTCGTTTGTTAGTTTGTGTTAATTCATCGTATTGTTGTTGTAAGTTTTTGGTTATTGTAATTTTCTTATGGTGATTAGTTTATGGCTGGTGAACTTCACCTGCTGTGCTGTTCGGGGAACGGTGAATAAAGAATCTATTAGTGTGGTAAAAGAACTTTTGAAACGGAATATTTCGGGAACTTTTAAAGCTCTTGATACCACGTAGGTAGTAATATGAAAAATATGCATAATAAAAATTATCATTTATTATTTATACAACTTCGTCTTCATTTATTTTGCTTCTGTCACAAAAATAGGTCGTCAGATAAGTGAGATATACGATCAGTAAATAAAGCAAAATGTAAAACATTTTTCCCCGAAGTATATTAAAAAAAGAAATTAGAAAATTATATTTAGCCAAATCCCGCTGGAGTTATCCCGATAGTTGAGCAGATGCTTGTCGTAACTGTCAGTCGGTTTGATTCCCGACACCTGTTGTTTTCAAACTCTTCGATTACGACCCATTAGCGAAGACAGGCTCGATATTTAATACTATTGGGTTTTATGTTCTGTACTCTGAATAGTTGGGTAAGGTCGATGACATGGAGTAAGTGGTTGAGTCTGTAGTAATTCAATCATCAAATTCGACTGTCTAAAACGTAAACGGTAATTTTTGACTTTCGAGTAAGCAATGAAAATCATTTTATCTATAGGATTAAAGACCCTCTTTGGTCCAGTTGTCGAAATCGCGTCGAAATTGGCGAAAGTTGGTGTACAATTAGGTACACCTCTGTTTTTAAACTAAAGATAACAGTTACTTGTTTTTAGTCAAACATCCTGTCAATATTTCATGTGACAGCAAGCGCCATTGGCTGATAAAAAAATCTTGTCAACTTCTATTTGTTCAAGCCTTACCTATATCATCAGTATTTAAGATAGTGTCGTTATCATCAACCTATATGACAGTTACGACACGTATTTTTTACATTATATGATACCTATTGAGTTTAATCATACTGCAGTATTTTAATGATCTGATAAATTATATCTGTATACTTGCAAACAAGACTTAAGTTTCCAGGTATTGAATGGAATGAAGTACCTACTGTTTATCTTATTATAAATAGAACAATACCTATTAGATATGAAATATATAGATTTATTGATACCACAGAACCTCTATTAGAAACTCGAATCATAGGCCAGGATAGGTCCCCCATTAAAATCTATAACTGTATCTTCGGTGCGGTATCGTTTGCTCAGCCATCGATGGCGGCTGACAATCGTCCGCCGATTTGCGGTCGCCGATACCCGACCCACGGGACCACAGATAAGGATCTCCAGTTATGTGGTCTGAACTGAACACCATCGCCCGTTTCACTTTATAGCCGATAGGAAGCCAATTGGCGGCGACTGTTAAACTTAATTGAGGGTTTTAACTAATGAAGAGGCGGTTTTGTTGCTTTCAAAACTACCAACAGTGAAAATTCGGTTCGTAAATAGAAAAGAAAATGTGTTTACCCCATAAAAACGTTACCAATTTTCAAAGTTGCGAATTCCGACACAATAGAATCATTGAAAGTCAATAAAAAATATGAAATAGAAAATATGACCACTTTACACAGAATCAATGGGGCGAGGGTTGAGAATAGACGTATCTTTGTCGGTGAAACTCATCCGATTTCCGAACGAGCACCGATAGCGGAAGCGGCGCCCCCTGCCGGATGTGCGTTGAGCGGGAAAATAGGCGGAAGTTTCGCGCCGGGGAGAAAAAATTCGGAAAAGAATCCCTCTGACAAATTTGCATTCGAAAAGGGCACTTTTGTGTGTTTGGCTCAGCGATCGGTTGTAAATTTGTCAGATTGTCAATTCACAACAAACGCTCCTCTTCATCACTTTTGTTATGTTAATCATTGTTTTCTTACACCGTTTTTATTTTTTCGCGGTTGCACCACTTTCGTTATCTGATAGAAAATTCAAATTTTGAACGGTGGTCGTTGAGAGAGAAAGAATTCGGGATTCGAAATTCAAAGTTTGGATTTGTGCGTAATTAGACAGGTGATTCGCTAATTCGTAAAAAGAATTCGTCTTAATTCCACCGCGGGGCCTATTCCGGCGATTGCTCGACTTGAGTCGGGAGCGCTGTGGGAACGTCACGTCGAATAATCGGTATCCGCGCAAAAAGTGGCCCGTGAATGTTTTGAGATCAACCTTTTTATAATTGCGGACGTCTAAATTGATTGACAGTTAATTTTGAGCTTTCTTCCATTGCGAGAAGCGTCACATTTAAACCCTTTCAATAATAATAATAACAGTGTATTTAAAATCGTATCATTTTGAGTGTCGTTTTCCTTGAGAGACTTGAGGTAGGAATGAGCGAGAATTCATTTACATTACCTAAACGTATTGTAGCCGTAGTATTAATTAAGCTTCAGGAGTAATTTAGTAACTCCTTGAAATGCATTTCATTGTCTGTCCTGGGTCACGGATCCTAAAGTTATTAATAATTAATTTTACAGTTTGTTTACGTCATCGCTTTGCATGGCTTCAGCTTATAACTTCATTCATTTGGCAGAACAATTTCCAAATGAATTCAAATTTGAATAATACAAAATCAATAAAAATATTTAAACTGATTGCGTCCTATTCGTTACAGGCACATTTATTTCTAAAGATATTATAGTACTGTAATTTTTCTGATCAGAAAGAGTCAGAAAATGAACTTCAAATCATCCAAAACAAAACTCATTTCCAGTCAATTCATTCGATTTCTGCACATAGAAAACCCTTTACCCAGGATGTTAAAGTTAAAACCCAACCGTTCCTGCAATCAGTACAGACAGACTATTAACACAGTTTTCGCTGCACAAGTGCGTGTGCGCATCGTATCCCCTCGCGGACGCGATCCCGTCGGCGCGCGATGCGCAGGCGCTGAGCGGCTGAGGTCAGGGCCGAGCGCCGCGTGCGCATTTAGTGCGAAGTGAGCTCGTATCGTCTTGACCGCGGATTTAGCTGTTGATGGTCGAAGTTTGTAACTTACAGTGCCTAATTCTCGCTTTAAGAGCGTTAACACCTTACGGTATTCCATACAAACTTTCAATGCCTTATTTTCTGAAAAAGTTACTAAAAAAAATTACGAAATGTCTTTAAAAAAAATATGATTGTAAATTTAGTAACTTTTTAGACCCATGTATCCTGCTTATGCGTATGAAGTTTCAATAAATCAGTTCAGTAATTTTGGAAAATAAAGACTTGAAAGTTTCTTTGAAATGTCGTAAGGCATATACGCTCTTAAGCTTTGGTTTGTTTTTTTTAAGTTTCAAGGGCAAGTATATGAGTAGCAAGTTAGGTTTGTACGAGGCTGTGCATTGTTTCAATGTTTCATAATACAGGCTAAGTTTAAAAATGATCATAGTTTATTTTATAAGGTATAAAACAATTATGCTAGCTAATGAAATATTGCATTCGGTTGAGTTGCTAAAACGACAGCACTGTCGAATGGGATTGTGTTACCTACGCAAGACAGATAAGATCAAAGAATTTTTCAGCTTCCAAAAAGAGCAAAGCTTTTAATCTCCATCAATATTTATGAAACAAAGCAGCACAGAAGCACATCTGCACTTCATTAGCAAATATGACTCCTTCGATAATTGCTCGTATGTTTTGGAATCCACAACTCTCACAGCGGGGGCTTGTCGGCGACATCAAAAGCGACGCGAGCGCAATTTTGACAATTAAAGCGCTGAGCATCGCGCGCATCGTCCGCTCACCAGTCGCGTGTCCTTGCCAAGAATCCACGGCCAGCAAAACCCACTTTTTTACAGAATAGGGAACCGACATAACCGGTCTAATTTTTACGCTCTTACAACCTTTTAATTCTTTTAATTTCTACACAAATGGGATGTGTAACACTGAGACTGCTCATACACACATCTCCTCTTTAATTTCGGAGAAAACACGTCTCGGTCAATATTTCACATTACAAAATGTCATTTTACGATCACCTGATTCTGAATTACGTGCCGCAATCAACGTCCCATAACGATACTGTAAAATTTTACGACTGTGTTTTCATCAAATCGTATATACGTAATAAAAATCATCAATTTGTTGTGTATCTATATATAAGTTAGAAAAAACCCTATCGTTTAGTTTTAAACCATCGTAAATTAGAACTTTCGGTCGTAATATCGAATTTTTAATGTGTAGAATTTTTAGTGGAGGTACCTACGTGGCGACTGAAGTCTCGAATAAGTCAAGTTTTTATTGGTCGTAAAAATTTAGGAGCTCTGGTAGGTGACTCTATTCTTCAAATCGATTCCACGTATCGAATATTGGACGATAATGGTCCAAAAAAATGTTTTTAATTAAAAGATTATAATCGTCTTAAATCGTAAATTGAGTGAGCGAGACACTATAAATATTTGTCAAAAAACTAATTTCGGCTTTTGTAGTAGATATGTTATTTTTGTGATTTCGTGTGTTTTTTTTAATGAAAATATATAAGAAAACTGCTTTCCCACGCATTTTATACCGCCGTAACAGCGATTCAATGTCATTATCGTTAAGAAAAGCTCTTTAAGCAACTGCTAGTTACCTTTGACTTATGCACCTTATATTTGATCATCTAACTTCCAAAGCACAGTATTCTATCACCATCCTCCGACATCGCATGATCGCACTCCTACTTAATTCTCAGCGAATCTATGCCACGCTCACAACAGAACATCTCGAACGAACTAAATCGAGTTCAATTGACTAACGATTGATTATTCAATCAAAACAGATTGATCGGCATTATCGGATAATAGGCGGACAATTGCCGACCAGTGCAGTCAGAGCTGTCACGATGGGCTAACGTGCGCAGAAACAAACTGTGGTTAAGGAATATTTTTATCTTTATGTCGAGTGATTGAACTATAATTGATTAGCTACAATATTAGTAGGTAGCTTTATTTTAATATAGAATCGGCTACACGTAACAACATAAGTTGTGAGAAAACTGTTTTTGGGAGAGAAAAAAAATAGGCAACTCTTCGTATTCGAATTCGAAAATAAATGACACAGTAATAACCCCCAGTTTTCGAATCCTTTATCCAAATTAAAAAAATCAAACAAACTTTTAAACTTGGAACTCAACCTCGCGAGAATCAATAAAGCGCGTTCGATTTAGGTAGCTGCACGTTCAAATCGTTTCGGAGGGGAAACAAAGATGTCTCACTTAAGGACATCGAACGTGATCTGTTTGCAAAAAAATACCTTTAAGCACCTCTTTACCTGTGTCCCGGACCCTTCGAGGGGAACGCCGGGAGTTTTCTTTTGAACTTGTAAACATCGGCTGAAAGATGTCGGGAAATCTTTGCGGTTAAACTTCGATTGCCTTTATTTGTTTCACTTTGTTACTTTTGGTGTTTGTAAGAAATCGAACGCGCTTTGTTTACTTTAAAAAATAAGGGGTTGCCGTTGTTACTGTGGTGGACAGATCTGCAGGTAGATATTTATTTATAAATCTCAGCAGCAATTCAAATGAGTTAGTAACGTTAACATTAAGGCTTGCTACATAAGTTTCAAGACACTGAAAGTACATTGTGCTCCGTGCAGGGCACATTTTTATGTGTTCTTTCTCCAAAACCATCAAAGTTTCTGCTCCAAGATTTGGCTTGCAAACTGCTCATGCGTCCAAAAACATGAATTCACGAAAGCACCGCATCGTTTATGGTCCAAAAGTAATTCGTAATTTCATAATACGCAGCGACATAGCAAGATCATTGTCTTGAAGTTTTTGCAGATCATTTTCAAAATTATCTCTCGTTGCATTTACACATAACCTACAAAATTACGCGTTTTTAGCTCTTATTTTAAACAATACATGGTCGAGATTATCATAAATGTTTAATGTATTTTGTCACGGACAAAGAAAAGTCGCGATATGTGCAGAACTTTATCCACCATTTTGAATTATAATTCGCAGCGGCTCACGCGCAAATGTTAAAAACTTCGCCGCGAAAGGGATAATACATTTTGAAAAACCCTGTCATAAACTCATAATACACAATTTATGTGTAATAAATAATTGTAGTGTGAATTAAAAGGCAGTTAAAAATTTTCTATGAATTTTAATATTGTTACTTTTATACTAGAAACTACTAGAAAGTTATTAATTAGTGCCGCTGTGCTAATAATGTTATTTATGAGGTTTCATGCAGTGTACTTATGTAGTAAGTAGTATAGTAAGATAACATCGAGGTTATGGAAACTACCGCCATAAGTATTTTTTTAATAACATTAAACAGTAATGCGATAAACATAACAATCCGCGTAATGAGTACTTAACAGTTTGTGAACATTGTATTCGATTTAATATAATTCGATTAAAATTAAAGGACTGTTTATAAAAATACAAAAACACTAAAAAACTCTTACATTAATTTACGAGACTTCTTTTGAGAACGAATTCACAAAAAAAAACATCGATAGAAAAAAAGACCCATAGATATCAAAATTCAATTTTCGTCTCCAAAACACATTTTTTTCTTCGTGAACCCTCAAAATTCCTGTAAAGTGCTATACATGGTGCATCAGTTTACGACACGAGGGTGTTACCTACGTGTTCAAACTGTCGAATTGTCGATGCTAATCAATTTTATAGCTTCATCCACCCCCGCACCACTGAGGGTTGCATAGCATTGATACAAAATTGATTTTATCAATATTTGCTTTTAGAATTAGATTCTTTAAGTATCTTAGATTTTTTCTGGTGATATAGGAAGGTATTTTGAAAACTTGAACTACTATATTTAAAGCAATTTCGCTGAGTAAAATTGTTTTATTTTGTATAAAGTTAGATATTTAAGTTTGTCAACTGACTGAGACAACTACAGCCTATCTACGACTACTCTTTAGTTTTTCAAACTATCGAGTGATGCCACCGTCACTTGCAATCATAAAAATGCGATGCCAATAATTTTCCGAATCTAACTCGTCTTACAAATCTTCCTATTTAACCATCTTAAAATTGTTGCAAAGCGTCTTACGTAGACGAATAAACTTTGCACTCCAACCGAACGAACGCACTGACAATTGCATCTGTCATTTGTAAGTTTGTGACACCCACCCTTTTATTGGCGTGTTTTCAAATATTCTAGAGTTTCTTTTCTTCGAAGTTGTTTTTTCATTTGTTATTTCTTTGATTGTAAAGTATGCAGTCTCTATCAAGATTTTCTTTCTTTGTTCTGTCTCATCGTAGTTATTTTTATTGTCTTGGCGACATTTCAACTACATGACGTGGGTATCGATGCATTTATTTGCAATACATTCTATTACTAGGTACTTTGTCTATGAACAATTATTTGTCTTTGGACGGTAATTTCTGGTTTGCATAACTTTATAATGTCAGGCTTTTATTTCCTATTTCTGTTTCCAAGATATTTTAAATTATTCACTTTATTACTTCTTAGTCAATTAATTACACAGACACAATCGATTTTTAATAAAATCTCTTTACCAAGAGAATACTTTCTTCATTTATTTAGAAAACAGAGTACCTAAGTATTGCATTTGATGCAAATTACTTTTGCCATCATTGAGGCGTTAAACAAATAAAATGAGAAGAAAATGTGAACGAAGAACGCAAAGAGAGATTGGGTTCTGTATCGAAGACTTTTTGAAAAAAAAAAAGCACTCATTTTGAAAGAGAATTTTAATTTCGCTTATGATGATAAGTATGCAGTATTATAATTTTGATAATAATTTAGATTTTGACCTGTCACAAACAAAAATCACCTGAAATGAAAATAACACCAGTAGGTACTGCCTATTCAGTATTCTGTGTGCTAATATGAATCACGACAAGTTTAGACATAGATCTCCGACTAATCATAACAGTGTACAAACAGTGTTTCAAGCCAGACACTACACATAATACCTATTAAGGCTCTTGTTCACAATGACACATGTTATCCACATATCACTGTCCATCGCCGCATTTGTACGCGAAATGTTCGTCTAAGTAGTTAGTAATCTATCAGTGTACGTCAAAATTGTCCCATACAAACAGACAATAATTTACGGAACTCTAAAATGCACACGATGCTACTGTGGCCAATGTTAACAAATTAATAATTAATTTGCAGCAGGGGGCGCTCTTTTTGTTCCAAATACAAAATACGTTTGTGTTCTAAATTTGGAAAACGTGTCCCTTTTTTTGGTATCAATTGTTTGTGTTGAAATTTTCGAATGCCAGTTGTCATTAATTGTCGAGTTGTGTAAAAAATATTTTTGTAGATAAATCATTGATTTCAATAAACAATGTCAATAGACGAGCTGTTTTTTTTTTGTCATTTGAAAAAAGTAAATTAAGTGTCAATTGGAAATCATAAAATAATTTGTAGGTACTCACTGTAGTTTTTCATACGGGAACTTAATTTACCTGAAAAGATGAACAGTCTTATTAAAAGCAATAATGATGGTTAAATAGTTAACTTAGTTAAAAATTTGATCATGGTTCATCAAAGGGAGGGGTTAATGTATTATTTTAAATAAAGGATTATTAGCATCAAGTAGATCATGCGGGCCTCGTCATAAAATTACACACGAACACATTATACTATATTTCTTTACGAGCCTAGAATCATTTTTACAACCAACATTAAAACTTGTATTCAATTATAATAATGGGAGCATTATCTTCTTTTGATTTTTCGGCACTAAAATATGGAACTTAATAAATTTTTACCCATTTGAAATGTTTTTGTTGAATCGAAATATAGTGTCAAAAGTATTCGGAATCAATAATTTTCGGTAACTTTTGTTTCCGAAAACGAAAACCAGAGCCGGTTTAAAGAGTAAAATAATTTTATTTAATAGAGAAATGGCCTTTATACTTCATACAGTATCATTATACATATAGCTTATTAATATAAGAACAAGTTACGTTTAAAAAACATTTATACCTGATGTAGAGATAGTGAAATGTCTATCGCGATTGCCGACCATAGATATCTATCTATGGCATATATATCAATCCGCAGTCTACCTATCTAGGTAGACTGCGGCTTGTCCCTGAACGTGGAAATATCGTTTGATTTATAGAATTGGAAACCGAGAATTTTGATTTTCTTATCAGCTTACATCAGAACTAGAAGGGTTTTAGTTTCTTTAACTGTTGTAAAATACCTTAAAATTCGAAACTTTTCTTTTCTCTATTTATAATGGCAGCATCTTAATCTGCATCTTCTTTTTTGCTTAATTAAATTTAATGGTTCCGCAAGCAGTTTCAAGAAAATAAACAAGCCACCGAAACAGTACCTAGGTACCTACATCATGAATGAGATCTCGAGAATATCAAAAATATTATTCGAACATCCAAATAACACTTTTAACATCCAACCCGTTCGACCCTAAACTCCGTCTCTGAAAGGACCTACCTGCTCGTAACCAAATAAACCTTTAATTATCGATACATTAATAGTTCCACCGCCCTCAGGAACCGATGACATTCATAAAACGATTTTATACCACTATAAATAACTATAAAAACAACATAAAATAGTTTACTCGGTCGCGATCAATACCAACAATTTTACTACCATTTTTATGAGCCGATGGGAAGCCGAAAATGCCTAATTTGACTTCATTAAGTGCTCGGAAAACAATAAAATTATATTTAACAGGTCGAAAAATTTTCACCCTGGATATAATCTGTGTAATGAATCGGTGTATTTACATATAAAAAGCTTATTTTCTGGTTAAAGTTTTACTGCCACCGTCTTCAAACTGCTGTTTACTTATAAAAACTACAATTGAGATAAGTACCTTAATATTAAAACCAATGTGTGAATTAAATAACGACTCTTGCTGACTTTATGGCATTCTTCAAAACTCATTTTTGTGCGTAAGTAAACATATGAAAAATACTAGTGCAATTTAAAACAAAACTCGTCGAAACCCGAGCAATTTATGCGCGTTTACGAAACGCAAATGTCAGACCTTAAGACAATGGCTTTTTTTCGAAAAAACAACACGCAACATGTCAATAAGAGCAGGCTGGAAAAAATAACCCCTTTTTAAATTTCGAATCGATCCTTTCACACTTGGAACAAGCGGCCGCGACGGTTGATTTCCGTTCTTAATTCAAACAGAAGCTTCTTTTAAATAGGTTTTTATTTCTTTTCGAATTCTGAATGAGCATAGAGTGCGGAACTCAATCGGTAATTTGAATACCGAATGAGATTCGAATTTCGATTATAGATTCATTCGATAAGTGACCTCATTTAAAGGATATTGCTTATTTTATCGATCCGGCTATTGAATGATCCAATCCAAAGGTCTTTTTATTTAAATTAAACTAATTTTAAACCGGAGTCTTTGTAAATTTTATAACATAATAAGTACGGGTCGTCGGGTTTGCATATCACTGTTTAATAATCTTAGATCTTTCGATATCTTAGCGTGGTCAAGCGGTGTTGATGTCCTAAGCCCCCCTGGTTTAGGACGTTTAGGACATCAACACCGCGTGTACTGCCATAACGTTTAGTTATTTAATTGGCTGTTTTCTGTTATCTAAATAATAACGACCATTTCTTTTAAGTAGTTATCGAGCATCACTTTTCGAGTTTCAATACTCAGAAAAAGTGTCATTCGTTAAACTCTTCAATAAATAACGTGCGAACAGGTCTCCGTCGTAAATTTCCTAACGTTCAGAATGTATCCGATCACGAACCCGGTGTGACTTTCATTGGATTAGAAAAATAAAATCTATAAAAACTCATAAAGTGCTCATAAACACGAAGGAGGTAATAAAAAACAGTCCGATGTCGTCTCTCAGCTGTCGCGCGCTATTTCCGAACGAAACGGCATTCAAAAATCGAACTCCATCGAACCACGAGGGGGATATCGTTACGATTCTAAAATTAGAACATTCTTTTATTTCTTTTAACGTTTTCATTTCATGTTATTGCTTATGTCCTGTTCGTATTGAGGGAAGTGTCTCTGTGACGTCACATGACATGCTTTTCACATTCGGAAAAGTAATAAAGAGGAAATACCGATATTCCCTCTTCATTTGCGCGAGACATCGTGTACGCTTCGGGATTTGATAGATATTGAGTTTTAATTAACGACGAATTAATTTTAATGTTTATTAGTTGAGTAAATATGGCAATTAATTGGAATTGCTGGAGGGAGTTGTTACTAGTACTTAATTAACAAAGTGCGGTAAAATACATTTATTAATTATATTTATTGACCATTGCAAAATTGATATAACTAAGTATATGTGAGTCTTCGTGTTTAGTTTATAAAATCTCTATTACTATGAATCGGGTATAAATTTTCTTTATTTTTCATCGTACCTACTATGAATCAAATCATATTTTTTCTTGCAATAGCATCTAAATGGCCGGGAGGTTGTACATGTTTTTTTCATTGCAACCAGGAATAACTGCACCTTATATTTAAACACTTCGGAGCGTTACCAGTTTCTGTTGCACATGATCAGTTAATAAATAAATCACTGAAAATATGAAAAACTCCAATGTTTTCGTAAGTAAAAGCGTCATTATCCCAAAAACACGTGCCAAGTGGGTGAGTGTCAATGAAACAAAACACAATGTGCCGTATTTTTAGACTATTTTCATTTAAATATTACTTTGTTAAAGAAATTAATGTCATAAAACCGAATTTATTTTTGTGACCGGTTACAAAATCGGTTACAGCACCGCTCCATTTTACGGAATGTAGGAGATTATTTTTTTTATAGCGTTACACGTGTTCACACTATCGCCGAGACATTGTTGTCGCGATTAAAGATGAGTGAAACGAAGCGTTCTCTTTGAAATTCTTGGTATCACTAGCTAGATGAATGACGGTGAGTCAGCCAACATGAGGAATTCAAATCGCTGTTCGGAATTTGATTGACAAAGTTCGAAATTTAATTATTGTTTTAAGTTTGTACGTATTTTTATTTTTTGGTATTTCTTTTGAAACCAATAGATATTCGATTCGATATTTCGTCAGTTTCCAGTCTTACGCTTCTACATTAAATAACATATTTTGAATAATTAATAAACCTATAAAAGTATAATTCTGACATAATTAGTATCTAGAAGACCGGATTTGAACATGATTAATAAAATTTAATTTTATCGATTTTTATGACTTTATAAATGAAATATACGGAATAACTAAACTTGTTATAATAGCCTATTTTATTTAAAAAATAAATGGTATTGAATAATAACGAGATATTTTCCGATACTTGTTGAATATATCAATAAATTGAGAAAGAGGGCTGAGTTTAATAGAGAAGGTATTTGTGACAATAAAATTTTATTGACATTTTTTAACGTAATTTACATGACAAGTCTCGATAATGATCGTAATGTCTTGTTCTTTGTAGAAAGGGCCATGTTTCTGTTGCATGGCGACCAACCAAGCTATACAAAAACCACTTTATGCTGATTTCTCATTGTACCGAAAATATAAACAAAGCGAAGCCAAGTTATACTGGAAATGTATAGTTTCATGTGTTCACGGCATAACTTATTCAATCCATGGAGATGAATTTGAGTCAATTCAACATTATGGTTTAACTTCATTGAGAAAATCAAACATTTTCTATGTTTTAGTGTCTTTTCTAGCAGAGATTGATCCAGAACCAGTAGGCCAGTAAAATCGTCGTCATTTGGTTACTTAAATGACTACAGTGCAGAGGCAGAGCCAGCCTGATATAGCTGGATAGGTAAGTATGTAATTACTGTCCATAGTGACATTGACGGTGAGAACTGTCAGTAGTTTGAATTCAGCGTTCCCTTTATAGACTGCGGTAGCCTGAACATAAACCAATACATACCTACCAATGCCATCAACAAACATCTAATAATACAAATAATAATTAAATTCCTTGTTCTAATATCCTCAATCTTCGGTCCAATCGTCCCTTGGGCTCGGCTGTGAAGGCTGAAATCACTGACGGTACAAATCCTAGCGTCCGAAACGTCAAAGTGACGTCCGCTACAGATGACAGATGTTGGAAGATGTCAAGATGGACTCGGATTTATAAAGGACTTATTGATTAGTCTGTGTTTTGGTAAATTGGAGATGAAATGGAAGCTTTAGGACTTTTGTGTGATCAAGTCTTGAAAATATGAGAAATGTGATGCTGTTTTTGAGATGACAAGTTGGAATGTAGAATTGATTTAAAAGTAAGGCGGGTGGATAATTGGGTTTAGTTTAAGGCTTATAAGCTAGTTGTCAAGTTTGACGTCAAGATTCTTCTCAAGTTAATATGGAACATATAAAATGTAGTGAGTTCGGCTTGATCATTATAAGCTTTACTATTATAACATAACATCTTAGTTACGATAATCGCCCATCACTAACGTAGAATATATGAAAATAAATCCCGCCCACGGTCATAAAAACAAAAAGAAAAATTGTTAAAAGCGCAAATAAATTTAATATTACCAATCTCGAAATGTTTCGTAACGAAAATCATTAAACTGACAAACATCGTAAAGTGGCGACGAAATAGAACGCGTTCGTCGGTTTATATTTAAAATTAAGAATACGACATATTTTTAAAGTTCGAACGGCGACATTTAAAACTAATCGCTGTTTTCGATTCCCGCGCGTATTTTGAAAGAGTTCGAACACGGGCGGGGGTGTTCTAAATTTGAAATGTTTTCGATTTTCGAACGGCTGCCGGGACGCGTCAATGGCGGCGCCGTGAAAAATTGCGCGGGAGTTATGAAATGCGTTTGTTTCTTATTTTTATTGTTTGCGGTGACGGGTTGGTTGATTTTCCTCGTTTTTTTATTTGGGATGCATGTTTCTGTTACAATGAATTGGGTCACGTCATGTAAGAATCCCAAGCTTGCGTAAGTTTGTTTGATTAACAGGGGAATTAAATAATGAAAAATACTTTCAGATTACCTTTCCTGAAATCTGAAAAACTGTGATTCATCTCCACAAGATTATTAAAACAAACACTGCTTTCCTACTGTAAACCTTATGTTTCTCCAAGAAGTTTTTTTTGTCATCACATTAATCATCAGAGCTTGCCAAATCATGGTATCCGGGAAAGTCCCACTGACACAAACTGCATATCGCAAAATCAAACAATTCTTGGTTACGTGTCTCGAATACAAGTTATTTGCTATTTAGGTAATTGCACGGGAAAACTTGTGATGTCATCTGTCTAATAATATGACTTTCTGCCAGTGGCGAAGGGTCAAAATTTTGTAAGGGGAAGCCGACGAAAAAAATGAGATCATTAATTTTGTTTTTAAAGTGAAACTTTTGTTACATCGTCTCAAACTTTTTCGTCTGTGTGTAGCATGTCGCGTGCCGATCGGCCGCGGAGTACACCTACGGATAAAATGAACCTTTCACTTTGAGAGAGTTCCATTCATGAGAAGAGGACCCTGGCGGTAGGATGAATTCATGATACAAATCGTCATTATCCATCAAATATGAACACGTATGCAAAGTTTCGTGTCTGTGCTATTAAACGTTGAGGAGTTCCCTCGTGAGAAGACAATCCTGGCTGCAGGATGAGATCATGATAGAATTCATGTGTATCCATCACATATGAACTCGTATGCAAAGTTTCGTGTCTGTGCTATTAAACGTTGAGGAGTTCCTTCGTGCAAAGACTATCCTGGCTGCAGGATAAGTTCATGATAGAATTTGTGTTTATCCATCAAATATGAATGTGCATACAAATTTTCGTGTCCGTGCTATTTACCGTTGAGGAGTTCCCTCGTGAGAAGACAATCCTGGCTGCAGGATGAGATCATGATATAATTCATGTGTATCCATCAAATATGAACTCGTATGCAAAGTTTCGTGTCTGTGCTATTAAACGTTGAGGAGTTCCTTCGTGAGAAGACGATCCTGGCTGCAGGATGATATCATGATAGAATTCGTGTTTATCCATCAAATATGAACGTGCATACAAATTTTCGTGTCCGTGCTATTTACCGTTGAGGAGTTCCCTCGTGAGAAGACAATCCTGGCTGCAGGATGAGATCATGATATAATTCATGTGTATCCATCAAATATGAACTCGTATGCAAAGTTTCGTGTCTGTGCTATTAAACGTTGAGGAGTTCCTTCGTGAGAAGACGATCCTGGCTGCAGGATGATATCATGATAGAATTCGTGTTTATCCATCAAATATGAACGTGCATACAAATTTTCGTGTCCGTGCTATTTACCGTTGAGGAGTTCCCTCGTGAGAAGACAATCCTGGCTGCAGGATGAGATCATGATATAATTCATGTGTATCCATCAAATATGAACTCGTATGCAAAGTTTCGTGTCTGTGCTATTAAACGTTGAGGAGTTCCTTCGTGAGAAGACGATCCTGGCTGCAGGATGATATCATGATAGAATTCGTGTTTATCCATCAAATATGAACGTGCATACAAATTTTCGTGTCCGTGCTATTTACCGTTGAGGAGTTCCCTCGTGAGAAGACAATCCTGGCTGCAGGATGAGATCATGATAGAATTCATGTTTATCCATCAAATATGAACTTGTATACAAATTTTCGTGTCTGTGCTATTAAACGTTGAGGAGTTCCCTCGTGAGGAGACGATCCTGGCTGCAGGATTAAGTTATGTCTGTCATAAAAATGTATTGTTCTTAGAACCAAAAGTGTGCGCTAAATTTCAGCTCAATCGGGCATCGGGAAGTGGTTCTAATTTAGCTTGCTATACATACAAACATTGAAAGTTCCCTGTCGTAACTCGAAAATCTTCGGCTTACCTAGTCCTTACAAAACGCTGCTGATAGCTGCGAAGTCACGTGTCCGCGTTCATACGAATTTAGTTCTGAATTCTGACACCCGAGCGTCGGCTTACTGGCGCCACATGTTGCTTTCTTTGTTGAAATGAAAAATGCTGGCATTTATGTAATGTTTTCAATCCTATGATGTATTTAATGTCTGTACTGTGATGTGATAACCTCAGATGTGTACATAATTTACTACAGTAGACACTAGACACTACGTATAGTGCCTTGTTCCCAAAGGGAAGCCGGCAGGAATCGGCTTCTTAGGAGCCTTCGGGCCTGCTTTCTGCTTATCTTTTGATTGCAACATTCATGATCTTCTGTAAATTGTATCCATGCTGGATCTAAGCCCGGACTTTAGCCAAGTTTTACTTTACTTGGAGGTACGGTATTCTTCGACGAGCTTATTCTGAAGTCAATCGGTTTGTATAAATACTCTATAACCGTTGTTTTACTATCAACAGTACAACTTAATTGTATCTGCTTCTAATTTGATTTTGTTGGTGTATCTAGACGATGTTTTGATCTTCCTAGCTTTTTCTATCTATGTTGGCACCGGCTTCCAGTCTAACTTGATCTATTGTGCATCTGTCTTCTGTACTCAAATGCCCTCATTTACTTAACGTTTTAGCTATAGTTTTTCCTTTTTAGTCAGTGGTTTATTATTCTAAACAGTACTTTACCTGATACCTAGGTACTCTTTAAGCATCAAGTCGAGCTTTATGAAGTCATTTCTCACAAGCAGCGCGTGAGCAATTCTAACTGCGATGCGTATCGACGCAAACAATGGGCAGCTTTGGGTACCGTCAGCAGACGAGGAAAGTTTGGCAAAAACAGCTCGTTTGTGGTGACACTGATGGGTATCGATTTGGGCTGCATAAAAAAGTTCCAAGTGACTTCTTTGATTGAACGTGTGGAGAATGTTAAGCTTGTTTTGCTGCATCCTGGTTTGAACGGAACCCGATTGGCAGGTAAAATGTAAGGTAGGTTGATGACTGCGCTGGATGGGTGAACTTCGTGATAAACCTTAATGTTCATTTATAATACTGTTAATAAGGCTGCAAGACGTTAACCAATCATTTATGGTGTCAAGAGCTACAGTCAGTCAAAGACTGGTCCTGTAGTTATTGAGAAACACAGCAAGATAACGAATTTACAAACATTATTTCTTACAGAAAAGCCCTAGATCTATTGAGCAGCTAATCTCGATATAATACTAGAAGTCACAATTGAAACATCTATCTCCCACGGCGTGCTTAGAGAATCTGGCAAACATTCAAATAGTTACTTTAATTTTGAAAATCAAACTCTCTGTTTCAGATTTTATGTACCGACGGTGCACGAGGCAATGCTAGCCTCTATTTATTGACATTATTGTGCAATAAACTGTATTACAAGAAACGTTTACTATCTCCTGGTTGGATCTCTTTTCAAACAATAAACCTTTGTTGCAGACATGCGATTTTTTTGCTATCCGTACACGGCAACATTTTGCAGTTCGATAGCAATCAGTCAAACATGAATGACATTTCAGTTGGACTTTTACAAATGTTTCATTTTCGCACACTTAGCATATTTTCGGGTCTTGTTCTTAATGATTCTAAGTTTGAAATTGCTTGGCAAGTTGTTTTGGAACTGTGTTTTTAAGATTGTACGTTTTACCCAACGACTTATAAATTGTTCTCGCTTAGGTAACTAGGAGGTATTTGCTAAATGCTAGGATTTCGAATGGAAAGGTTTAGCTGCGTGTTTAATGTTAAACTCTTTCTTCATCCCTTGATCTTGAATTTTTATCATAGATAGCTCCCTAATCTCAATCCATAGTCATCGTTTCCTGTCCGTGATATACGTTCTGACGTTAATACGGTTTCTAATGAAATCCTCTAAATTATAATGCATTAGCTTCATATTTATCACCGCTCGATATCTGGGCACTCTACATAAAACTTTACGATTGGTTATTTTAGGCGTAAAGAGTACCCAATTAACCTTTTAAGTTTGTGCGACATCGATTAGCTGTCGCTTACCATAATGGTATCGTAAATCACTAACACAAGCTATTTGTATCTGTAACTCGATGCGTTATCGATACATAATTAATCGGTAAACCCATCGATTTAACGTAATCGATTAATTAAGTGCCGATACAACACTCGCATGATTAAGAATTCTAATTCCGAACGTCAAAATTAATCTTTGATTCGTGTCCTGTTTGTTTTGAATTTGGAATGCAGAGGCGTTCTATATTCAAATTTTTGTGTTCCACATTTGGATGTGGTAATGATGTTAAATTAAAGTTTGTTGTCATTGACTGTTTATTGTTTCTTTGTTTTTATTGATAATTGTTGTTTAACGAAAAATCTTTTGAGGAAAAGTTGTTTCTCGAGGTTCTGGACCTTATACTTTTAAAACTGATTGTTTACTTGCCAATACTATTAGGAAAATTCATTAGTTTTTTTTCAAAGCATCACAATAGAGCTAAGTAAAGCAAATGGTTCAAGGTTGCCAGCCCACTTAATGCTTCGCTCACTAGGCCTCGCTCATTACCAGTATGTACTAACACTGGCATAAACAGATATAGACGTATTATAGCAATTATCGACCGTTAACAGTACTAACTTTACGAGCTGTTTAATACTTATGTTTGTTGGTTTAATCAACTAGCTTTTAGTGTCCATTCTGGCATTTTAGATTTTTTATAATTAATTTAGTGATTTTAATTGGTTTTAGTGAAGCCTTTTGGCTTACTACTTTGGCTGCTTAAGCAATTTTGGTGGATTTATTTCTTGGATTTTGTTATTTTACTATAACTTGGTAAACACGTGATTATGATGGATTCAGTTGATGGTAGTATTTAGCTTAGGCAGTTTTCATTGGCTTTCCCTTCCTTGGCTGATCAAATTGAGGACTGATCAGGATGAGTTAGGTTAGAAGCCGATATACTCCAAAAATAACTATCCTCTAACCTCCTGGTTAAAATTCATCGATAATTTTATATTCGTTCGTTGATAAGTCTGATCAGTGCTGCGATTAAATCATAATTCTTGTTTTATATTCGTAACAGGTGTCCCGGTGCCATTGAAACCTCTAACAAAAAACATCTGCTCCACTCTATGAACGACTTTTAGAAAAAAAGCTGTTTTTAAGTATAATATTGATTATTGTGTAAGTGAAAAGTAACAGTGGTCGTATTATTGAAAATTAATAGCTAATACTTTGTAGTTAAAAATATTTCACCGGATATAGGCGATATTTATTTTTTTATAATTATACTTAATTTTTGTACATGCTACAATAGACACATCATTAAACAGGAAAGGGTTGGTAAGGCTGAGAGTTAACTTGTACCTATGATAAAATCATCTGACAGCCGATACGTAAATGAAGTATTTTTCGTCAGAGTCAGAAAAACGTTCGTATTCTACAGCAAGTTCCAAATTCAATTTTTCTTCTCCATTTCCAAATCCTTTCGTAAGAACCAATCCATTCATCAACCGTTCTATCTAATCATTCACTCACTCCATCAATAGTGACGTGCAGTGTGCACCCAATCAAACATCGATACATTCATTCATAAAGGTATGTTTACAAACATTTAGTGTGGTGCATTAGCGACTCGGCTAAACACGCGAGCGGCGAGCGGGAAATTAGTCGAAACCAGTTGAAAGCGGTTAAGATTATGATAATGAGCACTCGACTCCCGCCGCCCGTTGGGATGCTACCCGTGTTCGCTATTGTTCGTTAGTTTAGTCGATTTTAAATGCTGTATCGATTTTGTGCTTAAATAGTTATGGTTCAAGAAAACTTTTGTGAAAAATGATGCTTTGAACATGATGTCACGAAAGAATGCCAAATTGATTCGGACGTTTTATTGACCTGAATAATAGAGAAAATTCAGAGCGGATTAAAAAAATCAACTGGCTGAAAGATATTGTTTAGATTGGCCATAAATATCACAGTTGTCTAGCTGCAGTAAAGTGTTGATTTTTATATCAATCCAATGTAAAACAACGGACAAATAACTGGCGACAGAGCACGCTATAAGTTTTCTATTTGTACGACATTCACAATTCTTATAATTTTTGTATGACGCATCATGGAGACGTTCCCACCACAGCTGAACTATACGACCACATGGAAATACCACTAATCGCTGATGATTTGTGCAGGATTTTGCCCTTTATCTTGTGGCCTTAAAGATCAGATTAGCGTAAGTAACATTGGTAAGGCGGTGTTAACTGTGTCGAAGTCTTAACATTCATGTCTCGGGGCACTCGCCTATACCTAATAACCATCAATGATCGGGCCGATTGTGAAAAATATCATTAAAAAACCATCAGCGCTTGATGATTTGAATGTTCCACAGATGATTCGTGCGGGGCGGCCATCAACCGCAATCGATTCTTTATTTTTCTTAGTATTTTTATTAAATTATTGAGCCACGTCGTGAGGCGCGCTCGTTTATGGTTCGCGGTATTTATCGTTCGATTTTGCGCTACCAAACATAATGTCCAACATTAACGAGAAATAGATCTTTACTTATTTGTTTCAATCACAAAAAAAAATTAAGGCTTAGAACGTGGGATTGCTGATAGAAGAAGTTGATGAGTCTATGGTAATGATCAAGCTAGAGGATCGATAGGTCACGCCCACTTATAGATGCAGGGGGAGGAGCGCAAATCGAATTAGTGGGCCCGATGCATCGATTAGCCTCGAACGTATCGGCAAAAAACACGATTAGCCCCGAAAATCATTGACAGCCGAAAAAAGGTAACAACCGTTGGTTAATGGCAGTTTTTGTTCGAAATTCGAAGATTTGAATTCGTAATTTCAACCGCAAGGCGTTCGAATCATTTGTCAGTGACAATTTTTTGGTTGCAATCGATTTTTAAATACAGGTTACAGTTTTTGTTTCGGGCCGCATACGCGCCATAAGATTCCACGTTTTTGGAGACTTGAAATGTTCGGTTTTTGCACGATAATAAGATAATTGGAGTAAAAAACTTTCTAAAAATAAACTTGGGACACTTAGTGCTCATTTGCTTAAAATGAAGAAAGGCAACGTTCCGTTTTATTTTTATGGAGTCTACGTCCTTGCTGGCGTCACTATTCGACCCAGAACTGCCGTGGGCATGGGAAAGCACGCGATTTTTTGCTCTAAACGGGACACGGGACAAATTCTTCGGGGCATCAAGGCTGTGGGAACCCATTGCATTCCGCTTGCGACTCGTAGGGAAATGCTCTTTTTACGATCCAAACCGATACGATCGGCCGATGAATCGAGTCGATTAATTACGGCGTCGAAATTCGAATGTTTGCGGTGACGTTCCTCGGCCAACACTAATTAACGTTCGGGACGCGACGTTCGAAGCTTAATTTTTAAATTTAAAGTTATTTTGGAAACTACGAACGTGTTTCGCTACAATGAACAGTTTTTGCATGAAAACTTTATTATTTCTGCTAATGAGGTTTTAAGCATTTATGATCAGCGTTTGAAACAAAAAATAAATCAAATAAAGACAGCAATGCAAATAATTATAATGAGGAAGAATTTTGATGAATTAAACTAATGATCATTCGTGGCAAAACTCAACGAAGCATTAACACATAGTCCTACCTTGTAGATCAACTAATTCTGACTGCCGATGCAACTTTTTGCAACCTAAAGTCTCACCACACAAACACAATACAGTCTAGACTACAGAAGGCTTTTTACAAGAGCTCGCTGTCCTCAACATCCTTATTTTTTGCTACTCACGCCGCTAAATGATCTAAAAACCTTTGAATCGAAGCTCGCTGGACCTTATTCAATTATAGTGACAATAAAATGATGCGAAGCTATAGGCAGCCAGGATTTTATTGATGTTAATTGTTAGTTTTATTAACAACCTCCTTTGAGTACCTGACCGTCCCGCGTCTTGAAAAGTTTAAAAAGGTAAATTATGAAAAAAGTTGCAGTTGCCGCGAAAAGTGACAGTTGACAGGCGAATCTGACAAGAGTAAATCTGTGGCCGGCCGGCCTCCTTCGTTCGGTCTTTCGTTCAATCACGATGGGCGGCTAATATTTCATTTATTACTATTGGCTTTGATAGCGATTAAATACGAGTTTTATGACTGCAAATTACGTCTTTGCGATTGAATAGTGATGTGATAGAAACTTTAATTGAAAATTTAATTGACTCGTGCACTTGATTACTTGTGGTATTATATTTGATTAGTGATGTAGAAAACGAGACTAGTTATATTCTGAAGTCAATCTGTATACCGCATCTCAGTTATTATTCAAGCTGCAGAAGAAATTACTATTGTTAAACCAAAATATGCTCTATTGTAAATGTTTAAAGTTTTCTTCAAATCGTATCTAATATGTTTTTGCAAAAAGATATGAACTTAACTTCCCAACACTAGCCGACAAGTAATAAAAACTATTTAAAGAAATGCAGTTTTATGATCATATTAATTACTGTTTTAATTAGAAATCTATTTACTTTCGCTATTTTACGATTTCTTTAACGTAATTTTACGGAAACATTGGCATCTTGGCTTATGCAAGTAACTTCCATAAATTGTCATTTTTTATTTATTGTAATTAAACAGAACGTTTTTATGCAATTAAATTCAATATAAATGGAGTGTTTAAATATACGTAGGTGGTACGCTTTACCTTTATCTCTTCACGTATTTTTCAAAAGAAGTTACAGTACAAAAAAAGTTTGTAATATTTTTCAGTTGCGTAGTTATAACATTGTTGTGTACCTAAGTATAAGTAAAGAGCATTTTTCTATAAAGTTTGATTAGCCATATAATAACAAAATCAGCTGACAATTTCGTCCTTCACTTTCAAAACGCAGCTTAAAATTTCTCCAAGTGCACAGAAATCCATATTAATGAAGTCTGAAGTCCCGCAATATATAGTGACATATTACACAAACACGCGAACACAGCTTTAATGCATATTTATATGCAAAATAGTAGAGAAACATCATAAAATTAACTACGAAATTAAAGCAAAACGTCCTTGCAAGTTCTAATCGATAAGTGCAATTCGAGGCACGGAGTATGCAAATTTTGTATGTAAATATGCTTTTTAATCAATGTTAAGGCTTAGTATACTAACAATACTATCGGAAGGCAGCATTCAAATGTGTTCAGTATCAGTGGGACGAATCGGTAGCCGTTCCTTGAACGCGAATGAATATTTATTTAGCGTATAGCAGTTTATATGATACTATTGTTCGTAATCTGTCGTTTAATGTTGTATCGGAATCTAGAATAGGGATTCGGAATGGAACTTGCAATTGTTTTTATTGGTCTGGGTTTAAAATGCGAATGTTTTAATTTTAATGTGGCACTATTTGAAAAAAAAAGAATTTGCTTGGATATGGGCAAACACGTTCGAATACTTAATTTTATTTTTAAAATCATGATTCAAAAAGGTCACAACTTAAAAATTTATTCAAATCACTGCTTATGGTTCAAAAGACGTTCTGATGTGTATTTCAGAAAACCTACTATCAATTGAAGTTTTTGATAAACCATCAAGTAGCTTATGAAAGAATAATAGACAAACAACTAATTACAAATCACAAAATACCCACCCAGCAAATCATTTAGCATTCTTAAAGAAGCCATTTTGACCCTCGATCGCCGCCATTTTACATGTTAATTTATACGTGTCGCCCATTCAGGATCGATGTTATTATTCAATATTACACACATTAGACGATAATGCGACGTGTGATAATTGAATGGCGTTTGGCATAGCCAATGTCGAGTCACAGATCAGGACTCATTATCTATGATATTCACTTAAGAATTTATAGGATGTTTCTGTTTGGATTCCGAAATCGAATTTGTTGATTTGATAATGGAATGTTTCTAATAAAGATTTTAGAGTTTAGACTTTAGAGTTCCTCAAAAATCCCCCAAAAGTCTACTGTAATTATGACATTTTAGTAATTATTCAAAACTTTTTTTTTCCAGTTTTCTCAATCTATGAATTGCTAAACTTAGAAGCAATTCCTATATCGCATAAAATCTTTAAAGTTCATAACTAAAGAGCTCATTTACACCCATAATTACTGGCCATTACAGACTATTAATCTTTCAATATATACTTTTTATAGCGATTCCTACGTAATGATTTGGACTCATCAACGTGTTTCCTTTGTGGCGTAACATCCTGCGACCTTACTATTAACGATATAGATCTGAATATCGCAATAGATCAGATCAAAATACTTAGAACTATTGTATTGTCTTGTTATAATTGTTGATTTGATACGGCTTTAGAGGTGTGTAAGAAATATGGAAAATATGGAAACCGTATTTTTTCTTAGTAGTTTTTCGATACTTTTGCAAGGATTATATAAAAAAAAAAAACAATAAAATTTAAGTAATCACTTGCCGTTTTTATAATTAGCCGTCAAGAATTTTGAAGACGTGTCAAATTTTGTCTTAAACAGAGCAATTTGTGTATTATTATTAGTGGACACTATCACATCTTTTCCATCTTGTAATCTTTTTCAAGACATGCTGATTTACTTTAGAACATCTATCTAAGTAATACAACGTTCTCGACAATCCTTTTAGAATACCCCTATATCTAAAAGGTATACTAACCTCAACGTCTATACAGAAATTGCTAATACACCAATCACAATTACCATACGAGACAATACAATAATCACGTCTCGATGGTCGGCCCGACCTGTGGGTCCTGCAGGTTAATTGTGCCTCTAATGTTCAACTATTAATTGATTTTGTTGCTACATTGTCTAATAACTATCGGTATTCAATTGTTTCGAATAGTTCGAATAATAGGGGTATGAAGACCCCTGTCGCATTTGTAGGGTTAGGTAATTATGTTCGTGATTTGAAAAGGTGTTGTTTTGTTCGTGAATGTGTGAGTGTTTTGATTGGTAGTTAAGTAATTATTGCTTGTTATTCTCGTAACTAGGTTTTTTTTTCATAAATTATCCTATTTGTTTGTGTAACTAAGATTCTTACCTGTTGCCAGAACTGCGCGAGTAGATATATTCTCTCTTTCTTGAAGAGCCAGTCCATAGAGTGCATAGCTTGCACCTCCGCCTCTGGTGCGGCGGGCAGGCTTGCCGCGCCCGTGGGGTGCATCCGTCCAAGTCTCAGGCCCGGCTCATACTGACCACATCAACATCGAGCCAGAATTTCAAACGTCATTGGGGCACCACCGCACATTCTATATTCAAAACTTCCATCGATTCTTGACTCGACCAAATCGATTGTTCTTTCCTTTGCCTCGCGTGTCAAATGTTTTTACTTTTTTCTTTAACTTTCTTGTTCAGCCTGAAACAGAAAAAAAGGCGATTGAAAGGGGAAGGTTTACATCGATTCTATTGTCTGTAGACAATCGGCCACTCGGTTTTCGTGTCGAAACTAATTTGGTTGCGAAGTTTGATCAAAGCGATAGCTTACGAAAAAGTAAATTGACAGGTTCGTGGATCGAAAAGAACAATCGGGAGGTAGATTGTGAAATACAATGGCGGAAAAGCAAAGGAAAAGCATGAAAAATGGGAGTGGGTTTGTCAATGACGGAAGTCGTTAATATTGGTCAAAGGACAAAGATTACTTCTGTAGAGGTCTAGTTTCGACGATAATTATAGTCTGTATTAACTGTTTGCTATTAAGTTGTTATTATTACTTCAGGAAAATAGGTTACAGTGCGTAGGCGAATTTCTAGCAACTTGTCGCCGCCATTGTGAAACTTAGCTTAAGCTAAACATGTTACTTTAACTACAGTACTGAAGTCTATTTCTTATTGGCATAGCCAAATAATTATGGCCAACCGAAAGCAAGAAAAAAGTGAATTAAGTATGAATATTCAAAAATAGAACACGACATTCGGAATTTCGGATATCACACACCAACAGATCCTTGCAACAAATTCTACATTTAAATAAAGAAAATCGTTATTTTAGCGGAAAAACGGTTTCTACCTCCTTACACGAAGTCGTTTGTTTCTTTATTTAGTTCATGTTATAGTAAATACTAAATAGTATAATAAAACATGTAAAAACTTATCGCCACCCAAACAAAGAGCCGTAAACTGCTACCTGTGAATTTGTGAGGCCGGCCCAAGTCATAGGCTGGGGCGAAAAAGAGCAGTCATTTTTTTATTAAAAAACTAAGAATTTCTTGAGGAGAATTTATAGTATTTTGAGTTTTTTAAGAAATAATATAGTAATTAAAAATAGGACGAAACTAATGGGTACTAGTTGCTAAATAAAAGGTAGTTTCTGTTTAAACCTTGTTATAGGTGTTCTGAATTTGTGTAATTTTTTGTTGTTTTATTAAATTAATTAATTTATATTAATTTGTAATACTTGCGCCCCAAGTATTTTCTTCATATTTGTTCCCGCTTACGACTCCCAAATTGCAGTTCACCCCGCAAGTTAGCCGGTGGGGTTAGTACGTTGAATTACTGCCGTGTCAATCAATAAACATGATAAGTGCGGGACTTTCGTGCTACCCGATATGCAAACAGGATTACACGGCCGCACGAACTCTGCACGCGTTGAATCGATTAGGCGATTGTACGAATCGATTGCTCATGTTAATTAGTTGAGACTAAATGCGACGACACTATAGGCCGTTTGATTAGATGTCTGTGACTCTGTTCGAAAACAGAGACAATGATGTCAGTTGGAATATACAGTCCGTTTGCAAATATTTTACCTCTGATTTTCCATGACTGACAAAGTTACAGTGACCTTTATTCTCGTTACTTTAAGGTTGCGGTGGATTGCTGCTGTCACAGGTAAAGTAACTCTGAAAAGACTTTGGCTTGTCAATTTGTTTGGATCGAACTTTTAAAATTCACAATGTATTGTGTAACGAACCGTCTATAATTAGGTACTTATGTGTTTTTTGCTCCCTACACTTTAAAATCCAGTGCTCAGTTACTACATCGTTGGAATTTTAGTAATCCATCTGCTTGTCTATTAGTATGCATTACATGTTTGGAAGAAGGTGTCTGTATAAACCGAAAACTTAATAAAAATAATATAAAATTAAACGGTATTTCCTATTTTAAAGTGAGTCACCGAGTCTGACACAATATAATATAGCTTTAAACTGTAACCATCCACTTTGCAGCAGTTCGTATTAGTTAATATTCTCTAGCCGGGGAGGTCAGATGTGCTCGATAAGATGCAGTCGTTATTAGTAACGCTTTACCCCACCTATTGTTAAATTAGTTACATATTACACTAAACAAATTAATATAAGCCCGCTTATGATAACAAAAGAGAAAACAAATACCTTTAAAAAATTTAAAAAAATGACAGCTCGTGTTGTTGACATGATTTTGACAATCAAATGTCACTTTAAACGACATTGACACTTTTACACTATCTAAATGTTTATAGGTGAAATATGTTTAATTGGCACTAAAAAACTTTAAGTTAAAGCTACAATTTTTCCTAGAAACTATCATAAAGAGGAAACAAGCACCGATCGAATTCTACTGTCATCTTAATAAAAAAAAGAAATTGGCCCTTTGAATTAATTAACAAAGCTAACAAAAAAAATTGAAACCTCAATTTAAAAAAATTGAACGTCAACATTTTGTGTTTGGCGTTTGACAGGTGAACTTTTTTTTGTCGAACCTAAAGGCAAAGGTATAAGGATTACTTTGTAGAATTTTTAATTATTCGATAGATATTGGTTACTTGGTTAAGTTTGTCATTGATAGTGATCTTTGGTCGCGTGCTGGCCGCCCGTTCGCCGTGTCCCCCACTACAATGGCTTCTAACAACTTTATTTTTCGACAAAATCTTAAAATATGTCTACGTTGGAATATAATATAAATTAACTGTGAATTAGAATTGTAAATTTGTCGTGTCGCTAAGTGGTTTGTGTCGTGTACTTGTTCGTTGGAAATTGGCGGGTAATTGAAAACTGTTGAAGGAATCGTTGACTAGTGCTGGGCCGGTTTCGAGTTTTGAATAAAGACTCCTCTAGAAACGATGTCCATAGACACAAAAATATGTCTGATTGTTAGTTTCAAATAACTTTTTTTTTTAATAGACTATTAATAGTCTATGGTAAGAATTTTCCTGATCAAGGCATTTTTTAAATTTTACGATCGCCAGGAAACACGGAAAAGTGAACTGTCTCAATGATAAACCACTAACATAAAAGATTTTAATATCTATTAAAGAAATCGCTCCTATAATACTTTCTTCCTTCATACCGAACCTTAGGCGCATCATTATAATGATTTAGTAAACCATTAAAAACTATTTTACGACTATCCAAAGACTACTCAACAAAAACGAACGAATACACGGCCGCAAACATTTTTATCACTGTTGTAAATAAAAAATACCCTCAAATTCTAAAATACATCGAAGAAATCTAATACAATACACACAAATCATTCCTATAAACAAGTAATCGTTCTCTATTTTCAGGACACAAGGTTTATATTTCCGTGATTTTCAGTTTTTGGGAAGTAAATTAAGTTTTGGCGCGCAAACAGTCGATACTGAACCGGGCCATAGTAAAATCTATCGTGCATCGAAATCGTTGGGTTCGTGACGGAAAAGTTCGCTAGTACCATTCAATCGATGCCTTTTAGTTCGGCGTTTTTTTCCTAACTTTCTAACCTAATTATTTATTCACATGCAACGGTTTAGAAGAAAAAAACTGAGTGTGAAATTCCAGTAGACGACTTTTCAACTTTTATTTTAAGGTTAGTAGGCACTTGAATATCAATTATAGCCACAAATCAAACAGATCAATAAGCTCAAAAGCTTTTGGCTCGTAGCCGCTAAAGCGCAATCAAAACGAAAATTCAATAAAAACGGTTGTCATTCCATAAAAAAAAGCTAGACGAA
Organism: Cerastis leucographa; assembly: GCA_963082945.1. Taxonomy (NCBI): domain Eukaryota; kingdom Metazoa; phylum Arthropoda; class Insecta; order Lepidoptera; family Noctuidae; genus Cerastis; species Cerastis leucographa. Next base: position 1,744,668 of record OY720365.1, read on the forward strand.
ACAATCATATCCAGCAAACTGACTTCGAGTTTTAAAAAGAATCAACTCCCAGTGCTCTCTGAACGTTCCATTTCTAAATACCTTCCCCTTCCGTTTCCTTTTGTTCATATCGACACCGAACTTTGTACCAGATATTAGTCATGTTCGGCCATTTTTAGTTTTTTATTTTCTTTTTTCAAAAATCTGTTGCGGTCTTCTCTTGTACTCTTTGAACTACGCTCGACGTTCTGAAATTCGATTATTTCATTTCTGTTCTTTGATTGATGCGTTTTTGTTTTCTCTTTTAGAGCGGAGCGGTTTTCGAACGTGTGCTAAGTGCCCTTTTGTCGTATTGGTTTAAAACGAGTGTTCTTTTATTGAATGGAGTTACGTTTTTTAGGATTTTGTGCTCGATTCGGTGCAGTGAGCTGTGTGTAGTTTTTAGTGAAGTTAATATGCTTTGAACAGTGATACCACGTGTAAGTAGTTATAGTACTGCGTTATAGGTTAATCACTTTAGTATCAAAGTCTCATGTAAAACGTTTAATGACATCTTCGTGTTTATAAGCACTGAAACCTTTCTTAACCTCATACTGTTAATTAATTCGCTTATAATAAATATTAATTTACGTCTATTATAAACAGACATAAAACGACGCCCTAACACTAAAAAATTTGGTATTTTAAACCAATTACTTGACCATACGACAAATAACGGTTATCACTCCAATAAACGTTAATTCTACGAAATGATCAATTTCAATTTCACTTGCGATAAGGTACATCACTTTTTAACGTCACCCTATCACGATAGTGACGCGCCGTTCGATTATTAAATGGTCGATTATCGATACAGTTGTATCGAGTCGCGTGTGTGTTTATCACTGGCAGGTGCGGTGGTAAATTTCTTTTTTTTTCCGCCATTATGTTATTGTCATAGTTTTATTTATTAAAATTGTAAAATAGTATAAATATTGTGTGTCACTTCGGAAAGGTCTTGTGTGTTATCGTATTATGTCGAATGTTTTGATGTTACGGTTATTTTTTATAGGTTAAAAGAGTTGTTTGTAACATAAAGGTGTGTCCTAAAAATTTACAAGAGTTATTTATTTTCTTTGACAGTAAAAGTACCCATTTTGATATTTTGAAGTCCATTGTCTATGAAAGTAGGTAGTAGTTGTCTAAACTATCGGTTCATATCTTCGAAAAGCCATTTCGAATTTAAGCAGGGTCAACTTTGATTCGCAAGCGAAAATCTACTCTTTTTATATTTTGGTTTATAGTTAAAAAAAAACTTAATAAAACTACCGCTTTTATTTTAAGTTTCTGAAAATCTAAAGGAAGTTCATATAGGAGAACGTTACTGACAAAACAGACGACATGCAATAATAGGTGTAATCTATCGGAATTAATAATTAGCAATAATAACTGGGGCTTGTTGAATGGACGAGAAAAAATTGCATTGTCATTCATGAGTCAAGTACAAAAAATGTATCGTTCCGTGAACAAGTGACTGGTTAAAAAGTATTGAAAAGAGTTAGATTTTCAGTCCATTTTATATCCCGAAACTGGTAGATTTTAGTAAGCAGAGGTATTAATTTACCTCAGATTTGAAAAATATGATCACTTAAACGTATTTATATTATTATTCTATTTTTTTTTACATCCGTTTTTAAAACTTTTTGTGCATCTCAAACAGAAATAGAAAACGCTGCGACCACCATGTTTGTACAAATCAGAGGTTCCACATAGCAACTACCTACCTCTATAAAGAAAAACCTATAACGCATTATGCCTACGTAGCAAGAAGCTGTCATCAAGTTACATTAATTACAAAAAAGTATCGTGTATTTGAACAGGTAATTAATTAAATATGAGTAATGTTCGGTGCATTATTGCATTTCCAATGGCTGTTTATGTACACATTTGTATGCAAAACGACCACTAGCAGGCGAGAGTGTTAACATTTAATATGGCCGCTGTTTTAATCACAAATATAACCTTTTTACATTCGATAAATAAGGCCAAAATGCACCAACAAAATTGAACGCGGTCAATAGCCAATATTCCATTGAAATGACACGACAACGACAGATCTTAAACGCAGTTTAGTTGTACTGATCCAGTTCAGTTTCTCTGGTGAAATCCGTCCTTGAAATGTTGTACCCAAAAAGCTTAAGTTTCAAGTTAAAACCTAGTAGACAATGCTAAAATCTGCAGTGGCATGTCTGTGGCTACAATTTATTGGTTTGCAAACTTCTGCTTTGCAAATCTATTTTGTGTAATAAATCCTTCAAGTCGACATTGAAGCATGTCAAACTGTGGTTGAAACATTGCAGTGTACTGCTTAACATAATTCATTCGAGATATCTATTATTGCAACTAGAAATTAAACAAACATAAAATAGCAGTCCATAGAATTTAAAAAAATACTTATATCACCTTTTAACATTTAAAAAAAAAATTAACTATAGACAAAAACAAATCTTCTTTTTTTCTGTACAATGTCACTTGTCTCCGTGACTGCACCAATAGGCTCACACGCGAGTACGAGTCGCGAGCGACTATCGCATTACTTATGCCGTCGCTCAAACGTTCATTATGATCGATTGAGCGTTATCTGAGCGATGGAAACTATGACCTACGAAATTAGGGCTTGAGACTTTTGGAATAGCATTTTGTTTGAGACTTTATTAAGTACAATTAGTACCCTAATTTTTATTGATTGTGATTTTACAGCAACAATTCAAAGTACAGATTTTAATCGACAGTTGTTCACTAAACGTTTCCCATCCCTATGCTTTATGAATTAAAAAATACAGGTTGATAAAACTGCAACATTTAATTTAACCACTTTCTTTATAAACAAAAGGTACCTACTTTCCAAAAACTGTTTTTTTTTCTACGTGTAGCAACACTGCCCATTTTAGGTGTCACAATGTTACCCTACAAAATAAAATACACTTCCCGAAATTAACAAAAAAGTTAAAATAATTATAATACTAAATATACGCTTGGGTATAGTTATTGGTTAATTTAAAATTCATTTGGGATTTAACGCGGTGCGAGTTGACATAATAGTGTGCTTAAAAACTCAATCGAAGGGGAGATGGCAGTAAAAAATTAGTTTATGACTAAAACAAAATATGTTCATGTGTTAATGAACTTTCAATGTTAGGAGGATGAGAAAAAAGGGAGACGGGAGAGTCTTTAGTAGTATTTAGTATGATTTAGTGTGTGATTGACGAAGAGTTGAAAGCATATAATACCTATAACACTTTTGAGGCAGATTGAAAACATGAACACAAAGAAATCGACTGCCGAGTCGAAGCGCCTGGAAGAGCTACTGTCGGTCTACGAAGTCGCTTATGAAGGGTGACCAGTTTTTATCCCTGAAGCGCTAACTCATCGACACGTCGACATTCTGCTCATCCAAACCCACGGTGCTCAAACTTGGTCCAAACTCAAGTTTTGCCAAAGGGCGATGGAGCGTACCGTATTGGTTATTAAGCTCAGCGACAGAATTCGCAATACCACAATACGCTCAAAAACTTGATGTGACACTAAGACTTCTAGGTTGAAGTGGGATTGGATGGGCCATGTCTGTAGAATGCATCAGGAACGGTGGGCCAAAGTTGTCACGCAGTGGGTGTCATCGCAAAGGGAGGTGACGATTTAGAAGCGTTTGTGAGAGATTGGCTGGAGACAACCGCACGGAGAGAAGTGTAGTATGACAACATTATGCTTAGGAAAAAAAAAAGACTTATAAACCTGCAAGAGCATTACAGTACACACGCAAAATATAGACAAGTGTCACAAATATTATAATTTTTTGTATGAGAAACCGCTGATTACTCTCCCAAGTCTTGTCACGGTAGGACAGATCGATTTCCTCCCAATAGATGGGCACAGCACATGATTGACTACCATAATGGTATGTTCAATTATTATCTACACACGCATCAAACATAACATCACGCTATCCTCCGTAGACGAGGAGCAAAAAATGACATCCGAATATGTAATATTGTACTACTGTTTTTTGTTACCCTGGTTTGTAGGGTGACTCTGTGTTTCTTAGGTTCTTAACCCTGTTAGTGTTTTCGGCTGTGGGTATCTTCAAAGATGCTTAAGTGTCAATATCGTTGGGTATCTCTATGCCCTGCTACTTGATGATGGCAGTAATTTGTGATGCAGTGTAAGCTTGTTCATGTAGAAGTGTCCTTTTGATTCGACAAGGCAAAACCTAGCAAGAAATACATTGTAGATTTCGGCAAGGAGCCTTTGGTAAGACCAACCATACTTTTCAAATTGTGATTCTTCTGTCTAAAGTGTTTTCGTCTTTTTTTTAATATTGTATGATCAATTCCTAAGACTAACTTTCATTCGACAATATTAATGGTTAATATCGTTCTTATGCAAATAGTAATTTATTTCAAAGAATTAACTTAGGTGAGCACTAATTGGTTGTTTGCATAATAATATAAGTCATAAGGGCATTTAATGCAGGTATAGATATCTTGAGAAAGTTTGTTGGCACATTACAATTTATAGTGGAAAACCAGTTGCGAAACAAACTCGTTAATTAAATTGGCTCGGTTTATCGCTTGATTGGAAATAATCTTAGTGAGCATACCTTTCTCGCAATCATACTGTATCATCATCTCTAGCCTTTTCTTAACTATGTTGGGGTCGGCTACCAGCCTAACCAGATGCAGCTGAATACCAGTATTTTACATGGAGCGACTGCCTATCTGATCTCCACAACCTAGCTAGTACTGGGTAATACGAATCCCCTTGGTAAGACTGGTTGCCAAATGAAAGCCGAGACCAACGGCTTAACGTGCTTTTCGAGGCACGGAGGAAACTCGGTATGTAATGGGTGGTCACCCATCCACGGAACAACCTAGGCAAGCACGGCTTAACCTAACATTCGACCCGAGCGACTGTTATGATTTAGTCACGAGCTCCGCCTATCTCTCAAACTTTGTGAATGATTATTATTTATGTAATAAACTCCATAATCTTGTAAAGGGCCTGTCCTATTATCTCCCATGGTGTGTCCACCCCATTGATTCGAGGCACTATGTCATTACTCCCTCGCGTGGGACAGTATATTTCGGGAGGCTGTCGATTTCGTGTATTACGGCTACATCAAAAGCAAGGAGTAATGGGATAAAGATACTGGTGGTAAGTCTTTTAAAGGTTGTTGAGTCGGTGGTTGATGACAAAGGCAGAGAGGATGATGTATTTCTAAGATTTGGCAAGGTATATGGCATTCGTAAAGAATCATGCGCATTTAAAAGGATCCTCTTACGTTTCTTTTTATCAAGTTTTGTAGTTAAGAAAAGAATATTAACAGACCTTCAACAACAGAACAGGAGATGTAACAGCTTCTTTTAGAAAGTGACACTATCAATGTAGAACTGGTCACTATCAATATGGTAAGAGAGAAAGAGATATTTCTCGACGGCGTGTAAAGCCAAGTCAGAGGCCCATGGGCGGTATAAAAACCCCACACCACAAGATAAAGAAGAATAATGCTTTAGACAAGACACTCAAGCTACTTCTAATCACAAACCAACCCTCATAATGCATAATCAACTCGGCTAGTCTTCATAACTCCAACGCCATTAATATCGACACTGCTGGCCTGCCGCGCGACAATGACAAACCGACTGCCCACCATACGTCCATACATACAAGCAGACATATAAACACACAAACAGGCACACAAGATGATCGTACAAGATGTAATGAAGAACAGGTGACTGAAGGGGATATATTTAGGCCTGATTTAGGGATGTACGGTCTAATAAAGACGAGATTGTTGCTGAATCAATTTATGATTGTGTGGTTTTGTTGTTCAAAGAGATTCTTTGGCTGTTTGATTGGCTTTTAGGAGCTTTTGTTTCTTTTGATTGGTCGATTTATAATATGCTTTGTTAACCGTTATTGGTAAGTAAGTATTCAAATTTTTCGTCTTCTAGAAGTTTTGTCATCAATGATATGGTTAACTATCTTTCAATTAGCCATAGCGATATGTGAAAGAGTTTGCTTTTCATACCGTGATCTGCCGAGTAGTTCCAACCCAATCAAAAATATAAATGACACAATAACCACAGTCAGGTCTTTGTCATTATTATTATCTTATTGTGTTTCTCTCCTACCCATCAATAACTTTTATATCTATCATAATCATATTTAATATCTCGGCCTGACATTTTGTCATCTGGCAGAGTTTCAAAACTATTGACTATTGGCAGGTCACTGAGAATTGCACAACTATTATGACTAACTATAAATTTGTAAAGTTAGACTAGAATGGCAAGTTATTTTAACCAGAGCTACATTGTAGTGATCAAAAGGCATGGTTAAATAATTGGGTTATTTTTGACTGTGAGTTATTGGTAGTGTCTAATGATATTGATTTAGATTCTATGAGTTTGTCTACCGTGAGAGTGTTACAAGTGGATTAAACGAAGATTGAATTATCGATGACACTAATGACCGAAGAATAGGCAGTCTGTTGGTGGATGTCGTGAAAACAGACTATAATTAGCAGGTTCAGAATAAGAGCGTGTACTTTAAGCGATCATCAATGCATCTAATTCATCATCGAAATGACTGTGACATGCACGATTTACTCCTTTAAACCAATAGAAACTTCTAAAAGAATTTAATTGCCGAAATTCTATTCCATACACTCGTAAACCCCAAATTGATCACACACACAAAAATTCTGGTGTTAAAAGTGTCGCCCAAACTTCATCAGGAGCGATGCAGAGTCTATACAAAACCGATGTTAGTCCAATCCTTTATTTGTACAAAGCCCAACTAACCAATTTTATTACCATCGAAGCTTTGAACATATGGCGAAATCGGTGCCTCCGATGGCTAAAAAAAAGAGAAAAATTGTAGCTATGTCTCTCTCTCGTGTATAGCGCTGTCCTTCTCTCCCTCCACATGTGTTTCCAGTGTGGGATCAATGGATATTGTCCTTTTTTTCGAATAGTTTTATTAACGGGTTGATTATTTGTTTGTCTTGAGTTTGTTTGATTATGTTATAAATACTAATCAGGTCTTAGATTCTTAGTAATCCTGAATATCTTGATTCATTTCATCACTGTTAACGCTCAGATAGTGACTGCCAATGCAAAATGCTCAGTTAAAAAGACTCGACTAAATAAAACTGTTACATGTAGCGACTAATTGAAGACCGACAATCAAGGCTATTGTATTAGAAGGTTCGATTTCCATTTAAGGCAAAGTGTTATCCTGCCAGGGCTGCGGGTTGTTCGAAAGAGATACCGCGGCCCTGGAACACAAAGGGCGAAGAAGGAACATGGGTGTGTTTTAGTCAGTACAAGTCTGACACTCCCTCCCGCTCCGCCCAGAGCAGGACGTCATATGATGACTTCCCATCCGGAAAAAAAAAAAAAAAAAAAAGTTATGTTATCATCATCATCATCAGCCTATAATGTTCCCACTGCTGGGACGCAGGCCTCCTCTCTATGAGAGGGAGTGGGCTGTAATCCACTACGCGGGCCCAGTGCGGGTTAGTAGATGTCACATGTCTTCGAAAGTTTAGTTCTAGGACATGCCGGTTTCCTCACCATGTTTTCCTTCACCGTTTTTGAGAGCAGCGGTGATGGAATAAATTACACAAAGTAATGCGCCTTCCTGGGTTCGAACACACGGCTTACTGCTCGTAAGTCGTGGCTGCCACCACTGGGCCACCGCTGTTCTCATCATGTTATCATGCTATCTCTTAAAACAGGTAGCTCCTTTGCATTCCAAGAAATCAGCTCAGTATTGACCTTGGCATAGGGCTCTCCCAAATAAAGCCACAGCCTGACCTTAAGATCTTTCACCTCTACACCACAGACTCTTTGTTAGGTCTATCCCTAACACGTAGACCGTGACCTTTTGTCCTATCCTTGCATCAGTCGCATCCTCTCCTCGTCCCATTGACAAGAACCGTTGATTCGTGCCGTATCGTATGTTCGAGTCTACCGATAGTCATTCATGGGACGGTTACAGTAATAATACACCATTAATTGATCCAAACGCCCCATGAACGCGTTTGTTTGTGATATGCTACACCGTGTGGTGTGTGCCAGAGGCGGAGGCGGGAGCGGATTGATTAGTAGTGAATAATAGGGGACATAAATAAATGTGGGTATTATTAGGCACACCTCTGCCGAAACCTTCGGGTATTACAGGCGTGATGTTATGTTATGTAATCTTTTATAAAAAAAAACTCGTGTCTCAATGTTAGTTACCATACTCCTCAGAAACGGCTGAACCGATTTGTATCAAATTTTATGTGCATATCGGGTAGGTGTGAGAATTGGCCAACATCTATTTCTCATACCCCTAAAACCCATCAGGAACAAACGAAAATTATGACGCGAATGAAGTCGCGGGCAGCAGCTAGTGTGGTTATAAAATGTTCTTGTTAAACGACGTTTTTAAATATTACTACTCCTTTCAGATCAAGAGTGCCTAACAGCGATTGGAATGTAATTAAGCGTTAAAAGGTAAGCATGAATTACATCATAGTGATTAATACACTCATTTTGATTTAAAATTACGTTTACCTTTCAAAAACAACAAATAAATATTGAAGTAGTCAGTCTAAGTTTTTTTTTAAGTCTTTTTAATGTGATCAAAGCAAAGTAGCTATCACATCATTTTTACCCAGGTTTTTTCAAAAACCGCTTCATCCTCTCGCTTTATACCTATAAATCTATTCGTAAACCGCTACCTCTCACACCTTGGGCCAATATTACTTCCTCAAACAAAACACCCAATCGATAACCCACTTTAACACTGCAATCTAAAGCTCAAATTCCCCCATTACAGCCGTGAGAAAATATGTCAATACATCAACATGATAAGGAGGTGATGATTGGAGAAATGTGATACCAAAGAGTTTTTATATCGTAAACATTTTAATTTCCTTAAGACTAGCTTGTTCGCTGTTATTTTTATAACTGATATTGATACTTTGTTATTACTAGAACAATTCCAATAATTGAGAGCTTGCAATAACAGTTTTTTTTGTTTATTTATTGGCTGTATTTTTCATGTATTTTTATTTGAATTTAGAATTGATAGATTAAACAAACAATGGTTTAACCATATAGTTCGGTACGGGCCCCCGAAGGGGCTCGAAGCTCATACCTCCACTGGCTTGGTATCGGCCCCGAAAGGGGCTAGCAATTAAGTCAATCGTCGTCCTCATTATTTATGTATTTATTTAATATTCTGATTATCAAATACTATGAGTGTGCGTTAATTAAGAGAGTTGGATAAAAATCTCATATATCAACGCCATTAAAACTTCTGTATTTAGCGCGCAAGTTTCTTAATTTACCCTTATAAAATTAAAGTGCATAAAATATGGTCACCGCCATTTTGACGGCAGTGCCGGTCGAGGCTAAAAATCATAAAAATTGTGGTTTTCGAACATTCGAGCTCCACTATATAGACAATAATCATCTCGTCATTTAATTATGGTGCGAATTCATCCATAGTTCAATTTAAATAAGCAGTGGTAATGATGAATTTTCATATCTAAAGTCGAAGTTTCGCGCCAATCGTGCGTGTTTACATTTTTATATTTCACATATAACGCACACACGCGTATAGATCCGATAACAATTATGACAAATATCATTCCAAATATTATAAACCACATGAAAATGCCCAGATCTTAGCGTTATTTACTAAAACAGGACCAATAACACGTAATATTCATTACCACCACTTAATTTGTATTTGAAATAGACGACAATTTGTTTTTTTTTTTAATTATTGTGATGTGTGAAAGCGATTATTCCAATCGATTATATTTTTGAAAACAACGATTAACTCGAGTAATTAAATTAAAGAATTTAAGAAATCGATTAATGAAAATTAAAATAAATTTATTTTAAGCGTAAAATACAATACATATTTATTATAATAATTTTTTAAGCTTGGAATGTACGGAGAACAATTAAGATTAGCATTATGAATGCTAATCTTAATTGTTTTTCGTACATTCCGACCCAACAATAAACATCGCAGACTGATATTATGACTAAATTCGCGCCGATATTTTTTCCATTTCAAAATTTAAATTAGGAATTCGTTCTCTGTTCCAATTTATATTGTAGGGTTTAAATTTACTATTATAGATAATTTATTGTGAATTTTGTTTTGAACTATTCGAAGGTTGGTAGAATGCCGAGGATCTCGGTAGGCATAGTAAAAAAGAATTATATAGTTTGATTATTGGTTAGGAGGTGTGGTTATATTTATTTATGGTTAGGAGGTTGGGTTCGTGGCAAAATAATAACAACCGACTGGTTCGATCTTTAAGGTCGACCCGGTCGAGGCCGTGCTTGCTGTGGTTTTTCCGTGGATGGGTCACCATAATTACATACCGAGTATTCTCCGTGCCTCGGAAAGCAAGTTAAGCCGTTGGTCCCGGCTGTCATTTGTAGATCTTCGAGAGTCGTTACGAGTAGTTAGAAGCCAAAAAGTCTGACATCCATTCTTACCAAGGGGTATCGTATTACACAGTTACTGGGTTGTGGAGGTCAGATAGGCAGTCGCTTTATGTAAAATACTGGTACTCAGCTGCATCCGGTTAGACTGAAAGCCGACCCCAAGATAGTTTGGAAAAAGGCTAGGCAGATGATGGTGGTTAGGAGGTTGGGTTGGTTAATGGGTATTTACTCTTTTATCAGCCTGGTCTGTCCCACTGCTGGTTAAAGGCATGCCCATGACTTTCCAATTTTGTTTATCTTTTGCGTTCTCCGACCAATACTTTCAATCGATAGTATTTTTTGATACTACTTAGATAAGCAACAACTCCAAAAACATTTAAAAGACTCATGTCCTGATGGTTCTGGTTCATATCCATTGCTGTGCATAGCTTCACTCAAGTGACTGCTCACGGCCTATGATGGATAACCTGAAATTGGCAGTTATAAAAAAAAAACCTTTTTAGACTGTTCAGTGAACCGTTTTAAAAGAATAAACTAATTTTCCTTGAAACGGCTTATGAATTGCCGATTGTCAACCATCATCATCATCTGTCTGCCTAGCGTCTTCCCAACTTTGTTGAGGTTGGCTTCCAGTCTACCTGGATGCAGCTGCATACCCGTATTTTAAATGGAGCGACCTGCGACTGCCTATCTGACCTCCTCAAACCAGTTAGTATCGGGTAGCAGGATACCCCTTGGTAAGACTGGCTTTCATACTTTCGGGCCAAACGATACAAAATCTTGGAAAAATAAATATAATTTATCTTTGATGGATCAAAATAATTATTTTACTATTCCTTCCAAGATTCCTGGTCATTCTTCCAAACATCAGACATTACACAGCAAAATTAAATTAAAATACTTATTTTAAATTATGAGAATTGCGAGCGCATTCTTAATTTAAATTTTGAAAAAGAAAAGAATCGGTGCGAATTCATTGAACTATATTACTAGCGTAGCGCGAATTAAGCGGTGCTGTCTGTGCTTAAATTTGAAAATCATTCCATTTTCTGTTGTTTTAATTTGCTTGAACTTTGAGACTTCATTTCTTGTATTTCACGCAGCTAGTTCAACGGAAAGTTTCTCCTATAAGTTTCTCAACGAAAGAAAATCATCAAAATGTTGACTTGGTTTTTTTTTGGGTTTACAGACTTCTGTTGTTCTTATTAGTAATAAATCTACTTCTCTTGAAGTCAACGTTCATTAATTAATTATAAACTGTTTTCGATCTAATAATTACTTAATGAAAAAGATAGCATTATATGACCTATTTGTAAATTAAATAATTATTTGAAATTATACCAATGAGTTTTTATTCAGTCTCAACTCTTTTTTCCAAACTCGATTTAATTACGATTATCGATTAGGCTGAATGCAACTTATTAATCGTAATTATGAAACCCGGGTTTTCGGTCAGCACTAAGAAGTGTTATTTTACAACATAGTTTTTAGTAATATTTGTCAAGACTTTGATTGTGTTTTTATATGAAATTGTGTATGAATAATGGCAAAAATAAGAACGCAGATAGAATGTTACTGTTTTTATTTTGACTTTTCGAATTCTTTTAGCAAACGAGAAGCTTGCCTATGTACATTATTTCCAGCGCATCTAAGGTACCTACTTTTAGGAAGGGTTTAGTAATATGTATTTTACACATGTTTCGCAATATATTGACTCCATTTTAGCGACTTCAACACGATATTGGAGATATTAACATCAAATTTATCGTATTAAACAGATCCCATGACATATTTTTCACAATAAAATTGAATGCTGAAAGTTGATGAAAATTTCGTGAATTTCATGACAATTCTAATCATCCCGCCGATTCAGCTGATGTGTCATGTGTCAAAATCTTGTCGGGCATAGTGGTTAACTGTATATTTTACAATCAAATCTCTTGTGTGGTACACATAACTATAACAAAACGCCCAAAAAAAATCTAATATTATAAAAGGTTATTAAAAACAGTGACTATAGTTTCGATCCTTCTACTTCGACCTTTTTTAGGCTTTTAATTACTCGTTACTTTCCAATAATAACAGTATATTTTCCATTGCAACACAAATCATTCGCAGGATTCAATTGAATTCAATAATTTATTTCGGAAATCATCCATATTGTATTAGTATTGGAAGCTTACAAACTATGTTAGTAGCACTTAAATTAAAACTAAAATATTACAACAAAAACTAAACTATACATAACACAGAAATATCAATTTAAATATGTTTCCTCAGCATCGGCCACCAGCTACGTCTACGGGACCAGTGCATTAGAAAAGGACAGTCTGACCGCTCCACAATAACCTTCAGGATGCTATTGGATTCATGGTCAACATAATTTCTAAAATAATTGGGACATTTATAAATTAGAATAATCTTTTCGGTAACTTGTTTCAGTCCAATACATTTTTGTCATTTTCTTTATCGTTTTTGTTGATAAAATATCACTTATCTGGACCGGTGTCTCGTCATCTTATACCCCTCTAATTCATAAACATTACTGCACGTTAAGTAATGATTAGCGTCTGCGTAACCATATCCTTTTTGACAGGTAAACTTTTCAACACTTGAAGAAACGTTTTTTTTTTAAAACTATTTCAATTATAACATCTCATTTCTTTCAAAATTATCATTCGCTTGCCCTTATTCCAATTCATTTGGGGGTCGCGCAGCACCTCTTTTTCTTCCATACTTCTCTATTACTTGTCATCTCAGCAGACACCTCTTTTCTTGCCATAACATCCTTCACACAGTCCATCCATCGTTTCTTTGTTCTACCTCTACTTTTATGGGTATAATTTAAATTAATTAATATTTATTTCTAACATATCTCATTTCTTTCAAACACTTAACTAAATATCTTCAGAACAATAGCCGATAAAAATGTCGATCTCTTCTTTCTTCCCACAAGCATCCTGTGTGAGATCTATAGATCTCTTGTTTGTATCGATCGGCGCAGGAGTCGAGTGGCGATGTCGGCTCGGTTTACCGTCCTGCAGATAAACTTAGAGTAAACAATATTGGACGCTGGATCGAATACAGGATGTTGTAAAAAAAGTTTTTTTTTGTAATTTCTCGTACTTATCTTGACAATATTGTAGAAATTTAATAAAAATCATAATTCTTCCATCTTTCTAGAACCACAAGGGAAGCTAAGAATTTTAATTAGGTAGCATTTTCCTAAACTTTTCCTCACTGATCAATCCGGGATCAGCATTAAAATTAAGTAATAGTTTTACGACTATTTATAAATATTTACTTCCAATGCGTATTGGAATCCTCCATAATTCCGTATCTCGGTATCTACCTAACTACTAATAAACGTATTTGATTGCACATTACCTCCAGTTGCCGACAGTAACGTTCAAACATTTGTTTATTTAAACGATTTCGGATTTCTTGGGGATAATTTTGATGGTTTTATGACTAGAAAATTCCTGTAAAATGTGTGTGTGTAAGTTATTGATGGAAGATATTTTCGTGGCCATTTTATGGATGATACTTTTTATTTTTGGTTTTTACTTTAGCCAAACTTTGATTTGACTGTGACCGTTTTAGTTTTAGTTGTAGATGTGGTTAAGAGTAGTTGGTAATAAATACAGGGCTTTCATCACAATTATCATTTACCTTCCCAATAACTTATCAGGCGTCGGTGCAGCATGTCTTCTTCTTCCATAGTTTTCTATTAGTCTTCATCCCCTTTCTAACCCCTATCATCTTCATAAATACAGAGTATCCTATATTTTGGCACATGGCGTATTTTTGGTTATTTTAAGAGGGGACTTTAGCTCCGATAAGTTTGAAGAATAGGTATTTGAAGAAACTATTGCCGTCGCGCTGCGCCCGACCAAGCTCCCGTAAATTGCGAAAGGGACAACTGCAGCTTAGGCTGATTTTACTATTTTTTGTATTCCGCTGTTTTCTTCTTCAAAACTAAACTGATCTAAATAATTCTTATATCAAAATAATTCTTATATCAAAATTTAGAGGATAAGTATATCTATGCTTCTATTATTATTATTTTTTTGTTAAATCTTATCTAATTGTCTGATAGTCGTCTGAACATGGCGGTAAAAACGGTATTTTTTTGGGGTTTTTGGATTGTCATAATTCTTTTAGTGATTATGTTTTGAAAAAAAAAAAGGAAATGATAGGGGCATGTATTAATAAGACCTAGATTTTTTGGAAAAAAATCATTGCTCTAGACGCATTATCCACGAAGAAAACAGCGGAATACGTTTGTATGGAGAAAGGCCCACTAGAGTCCCCTCTTAAGCAGCGCTGGTATCAAGTACAGTCATTGACCAGCATAAGCTGAACCGTCGTTCCCTATCCTTTTTTCTAAGAGGGGTCAAGGAATAAAGGCCACTGACTGTACACATAATTACGATGATCACGATTGCACAGTCTTTAGTGTTTATAAATTATTAACATCAGTGGTTAACAAGGTTGACTGATTCGTCTTATTATAGTCATATTAATTAATAGCGAAGCACTAATCTATTTTCTTTCCGTTATAAATGGCAAGTTACACCCTCTGTCTCATTACTTATAATCTATCCTCGTTATTCGCTTTAATTTCTACTCTATTGCATTAGGTATAACTGTCATTATGACTATACCGTGTCCAAGTGACATGACAAAATCTACCCCAACGTTTTTTTCTGTCTATTTTTTTATTTAATTCATCAATTTTATTACTATTTCTAACGATATCTACCACCTGAATCAATATCCATGTCTTTACACACTTGTGCAATAAAGAACGTGTATCAAATCGGTCACACCCTGTATAAGTAACACTAATAATGACGTCAGTGATCGAACAATATGGGAGCACCTCGGCAAGCCGCGTCCCACGCATTAGCAACACCCGCTATTTGCTATCTGTACCTATGATCAGCAAATAAGTTCTACTTAGAACTTAGTTGATTGGCATTTGAAAATAAATTGATGAGTCTCGGTTAGTACTTGGAAATTAAATGATTGTTTCATATTTGCTACAGTTAGATATGCTGTCCGTACCCAAGTTAGGTCTGCTGGAAGAAATTTCTTATAAAATAAGCAGTACCTTTGTGCTCTTTTATCTTAATGTATTGCCCTGTTAAGCATTTTGATAAATACATTTTTTTTCTAAGTTCATAAATGACAAAAAAGTGTTAAAACTCTAGTTTTCCTGTACGTTTAAAAACAATAAGGTTTCAAAAGATAATTTATGATGATGTTTGGATTATCAGAGTTCAACAAGTTTACCCTTTTTAAATCAAGTTGGACTACTGGAAATCGAAAACAAAGATTATGAAAGCCGGCAACAAAGCGGTGCCGGCTTCACGGGATGAGGCAAGAGAAAAGAAGCGGACTATTAGAAATTAGTAATACGGTATGCTGCAAACTTTAAATAGTTTCGTTAATAAAAGCAATAGTTTAACAGTAATAACACGCAGCCTCAGTTTAGATTAGTGCCCTATTGATGGCGTTAGGCTCGCCCCCTGTTACATGGGACTTAAGCATAGCTGGCGAAATACGTGTGTACTTGTTAGATCCACCTCTGCCAAACCTTTTGGGATTACAAGGCGTTATGATACGTTTAAGTAATTAGTGGTCTATAATTAAAAGAGTACTTTTTTAGGGTTCCGTACCCAAAGTGTCAAACAAGACCCTCTTACTGAGACTATGCTGTCCATCCGCCTGTCACCAGGATGTATCTCATGAACCGTGATAATTATAGCCAGTTGAAATTTCTACAGATTATGTATTTCTGTTGCCGCTATAACAACAAATACTAAAAACAGAATAAAATAAATATTTAAGGGGGCTCCCATACGAAATGATTGTGACTATTTTGCTCGTTTTATTTATCAATATAGGTACGGAACCCTTCGTGCGCGAGTCCGACTCGAACTTGGACGGTTTTTTTAAGAGCACCAAGAAATGTTTTTCCAAATTTCAAACCCCTAGACAGTGGGTCAAACGGGGGACAAAGTTTCTATATCCACAAAAAATTACTATACTATGTCAGTAGGTATGTGTATGTCCCCTACATCAATAAATTTCTTCACAACGTTTGAAGCAGTGTTTAAACGATTACAACATATGGTTCCAGTATCATCGTTATATAGCTCAAAGTTGATACTACATTGTGTTACAAAGTATTTTATATTAACAAGCCATGTTATTGATATACCGGGCTTCAGTAATCGTTTCAAAGGAAAGACGGTATTTGGGGTATTCACCTTAATAAAGTACAAACTTCTTTCAACTCTATGCTATAAAAAAAAAGTCTGATTGTCTATTCTTTTTTAATATTCTATTGACAGTATAGAGTGCGGATTTATAAAGCGCTTACATGTCCGCCAAGTTTTTTTTTTTTTTTTAATGTCTGTAATTTATATATTTTAAAAAAGATAACGAGATTTTATTTAATCGGAATGCTTAAATGAATTTACTATTATCTAAATTACAAGCAAATGCAACCAAGTTACATTATGTTTATAGTTTCAAGATTAGACTAACATACTAAGTATAAATCATACCTACATAATAATCTTAACCTACCATAAGTTGAAACCCTCCATTCCTGAATACAGCCCTTAGCAATTGCTTAGCGGGCGTATTTAATCAGCGCTCTTAATATTGATAACAAAACTTATAATTAGTAGGGAAGTAATATAATTGCTATATTTTTAAAAATAATTTTAGACATAAAGAAGTGCCTATATTAATACTTAGGGTAGGTAATATACTAGCGCTGGGGAAGTGTGATTTTCAGACATAATTTTATTAAGACAATAGCTTTATTCGATTAAAAAAAAAGAACTTTAAATAACAGGAGTTTAAACAAGTTTTGACAAATTTTTTTTTAGGAGTAGCCGGCGTTTTTTTTTTTGAAGCAAAAATTTATCCATGTCTACTGTTTTATAAACTTTAAATTAAAGCTTAAACTACATTTTTCTTAAGACTTAAATACCGCATTTAATTTTATTTTTAGCGTAAAATATTCTTAGCATTTCCCTACTGTATTGAACAAATCATGTATTTTAATTTCTTTATTCCTCTAAGTACTTAAGGCAAACAATCTTACTGCGGCTTCGACATTTAAAATTCCTATCTTCTTTATAATATTATACTTAACTTAATAAAAAATAACAATGTCTATAAAACGTTGTAGACAACGACTTCTAATAATTATTTTTATATTTCAATAATACCAATCTGACATTTTATCATAAAATTAATCAGATTAAATTTACACCTAATTGACTATAGCAAAATATAATTTTGTAGATATCAAACTATTCATTTTTAAAAATCTCTAAAAAGTACAGAAACTACAAAAAATATTTGATTATATTAACTTATATTTTAAATCGTTAATTATAAAAGTCTTGCTTATAATAATTGAAATAGTATTCTACTCGCAATACATTGTAACGTAAGCAATAAAAATAATTCTCTCACAGGTAAAAAAACTAGGTATTTCACGACAACAATGGAAAAATCTCACATTATCACTTATTCGCGTTATTCGATTCACTGTTAATCGATACTGTTTAGAATCGATTAGTTTTTTGCCAGCATTCTAATTAGTATTAACTGTAATTGATATAGTTGGAAAAACACTTGTATGGGAATTTATTCAATATTCATTATTCGTTTATTATACGAAGGTCTATTTGAATATTGCGTTTTTTTGCATATTAACACCATGTATAATGTTTCCTAATGTAATCAGACCTGTCTAGTTATTTTTATCTTTCAACTTGAACCCCATTTATTTAAAAATATATTATTATAAATAATGTACCTTGTATTATTAATCATTGGTGCACTTGTCAAATGTAATAATGATATTGACATATTAATCATAATAATATAATAATTAAGGGCCGGAAATAGTACTGTTTAATTCCACAGTAGTCAAAGTTAACTCCAGGGGTCAACGACCGGAGGACGCCATCTGTGCCAGAATCATTTAACTTTACCTACCTACTTACTTAATTTTGTACATTCTCTATTTGAATTAATTAAAATACAATAAGACTTTTTTGTTATTTTTTTAAAATAATCTTTATTTTTTGTTTTAGTAAAATAAATATAAAATTGTCTTAAACAAAATAAAAAGGTGATTTTTTACTTTTTCTTTCTAGTTAGTTTTGATTTCATATTTATCATAAGGTCATTACGATTACTTCGTATTCGTATTATTTAAACTAACTGGACACAGGTAAAACAGACAAATATAATAAGTATCAAAAACTATGTCCGGTAATATGAACCTTTGCCCATCTGCCCATTCGGGCAGTGAAATCATAAATTCCTATAGTTTTCTCGAATTTTAGTTCTGCTATCCATAGTACTGAAAAACGAAAATTTTAAAATCGTTTTCAAAATTGGATTTTTTATTTTGTCCATGAGGTAAATATTATTTTATAAAAAAAAGATCAATTAGGTACATTTTTGTATCGTAATGTCAATGCCCACAGTCAACCACAAAATCTGACCAACACTTAGACACATTAAAACCCGGCAAACGCAACTTTTACAAAACATTTCTCAGCTTGACCACTCAATTAAAACCAACTTTACCCAACACAGGAGTACAAATTAAGTCCCTAAGCTTCTTCAATTTGAAACCAGTAAATCTACGAAAGAAGATTGTGAGGTGAGAGCACCAACAATCGTCCAATCAATCAGAGAATCATCCGTATGGTCGCTCGTCGGCAAGATACCGTCGCGACGCGCCACAGATAATTAAACTTTCGATTGCAATTGATCATTTGATTTACCGATCGACTCCTCTCTGTGCTCTATTTCCAACTTTTTATTTTTTAATGAGAAATGCATTGTTCGAAGTTGTGTTGAGCAATTTTTATTATTCGGTATTACGAATTTATTGTTGAGAGTTTTAGTTTTAATTTAATGATCATAAAGTTTTGCCGGGTCTGGGTAAAAATGTTTTTTTTTCGCTAGTTGGATTTGACGGGCTACTTTCATATTTTGTACGTTTTGTCGTAAATTATTTTGATGTCCAGTTGTCCTAAATCTTGTTGGTACTTAGAAACCACAGTAAGACAACTTTGCCAGTCTTATAAGATTTTTGTCTTATTGACACTTAGTATTTTTCTGATAAACGTTGGAACTCACTACAAAAAATCACACTTCCCCTAATCAAAACAAGCAAAACACTTAACTAATTTACACTTACGTGTGTTCTCAGAAGAGACTTGTAAAATCACAATATTTTTCAATGTACGTCCACATAACACTTCTAAGTCAAAATATTCACAATAACTGTTTTAAAAAAATGTTGTCCAGTATCACACGCACTAGTAACAATATTGTTACTAAATTATAAAAGAGAAGCACAGTCAGCTACGCCCAAAAATAATCTTAAGTCCGAGCGAAAACAAAACAAAAACATGACACAATGTACACAAAACTCAAGTTCACAAACGACCGGTACGGAAGAAAAAAAAAATTAAATTAATAAAAAATCAGTGTGAGATTATCGACAGTTTACAATCACAATCGATTATCGGACAAACGGTTTCGATCCGATTAGTTATTATTACGTAAGGTGATCCTGTTCGCGGAGCACGGCGTGTCAGCGGGCGCGCGTCGTTGGCGCGACACACGACTGCAGTGCGATCCTTCGGACGAAGCCCCACCAACTCTACGCGCATCTGAGGCTCACTCCTTGGCGCGGCCCCGCCCAGTGGGACGCCACTCGGTAGCTAAGATGACCGTCTCCCTCTTTATCACTCGCGCTCTGTTCCACGCTTCTCGTCCCTTTCCCCCGCGGCGACAGTGGGGCGCGCCAATAGGATCGGTTCGGCGGATCGAGTCGAGACGATGAATCGAGATGTGTACTTAGGTATCACTGCACAAGTCCTTTTGTTGTAGTCGATAATAGGATGCGCTTTTTTGCGGCGCGATCGACTGCCCGCTTCTTGGACCGCTCGGCGGCTGTTTGTGTTGCCATTCATTTGTTTACATTTACTCTACTGCTTCCACTTGTGACCACAACAAACACGCCTACCTGATTTTTTCTGTTTGTTAAAAATGTATTGATCAAAGCTCCACCGCCTTGGGTGCCACTAAATTATCATACATGCTCTCTAATATACATCGATATTTTTTCTGCACTTTTTAGGTAACCTCTGGTGATAAAAAGATGACGCGTGATTTTGATTGCACTGTCAATATTGGCGGTTAAAAAGAATAAGAAAGGGGGATCCGGTATCGAGCATCACCTTGAAATAATAGAAAGTGCATGAATACAACTGTAAGGGCAAGACGCGTAGGGTGATCGTCTCATCGTCGGCAGGGGTGGGTGAACTCCGTAGGGCGCCGATGTAGGTCAGTTTTTGTTTCGCGCCACCCGAAATTCGGTTACTAGGTTCATTCGTGTTTCGTTCGGGTATTAATCTTTTACGGGGCCAATAATTGGTGCTTTTACCTCACTTTTTGGCGGTGACAGAAACATGTTAGGTTACGTGATAAAATAAATAAAGAATAGGTGATCAAACTTATTTACAGAGTTAATGGGTACCTCCTCTTTCTACCTATCTTGAAATAACATAACATAAACTTAATTTTAATGATAGTAGGTAATTTTAATAATTTATGCAAAAAAGACAATCTTCAAAAAAAAATAAAGATATACTGTTTAATTTTTAAAGGCAAAGTAGGAACCAAACAAACCGATTTACCAAATGGAAAAAAAAACGCATGTTTCTTTAAACCACTTAAATATAAATATAATAAAAATAAATTAAAAACATCCATACCTCACATGTCCGTGCGAAAATTGCAGTTTCGTTCCCCTCATCGCTAGATGGCGTTAAGCGGCGCTTTTCCTCATTTTCCGTACATTTTCCGAGCTTCGTCACCAAGTGATTGGATAAAACCTTTAGAAAAAGTTGTATGATCCTTCAAGACGGTAAATTCAGTTACTTTAGAAAAATAGAAGTGAGTTTTCGGGTACTAAAAAATATTTTTATTTTGTTTTAGTTTGCGAGGACAATATTTGAAGTGTTTTTTGTAATTGTGTTTTTTTTTTGTGTGAAGAAAATTGTGTTTTTTTTTTGTAAGTTTTAAGAACTTCCATTAAACGTTGATTTTATTTCATAATACGATGAATTAAGGTTGGTAGCTCACATTTTTCTCCCAATCCAGAAGTTTTTTTTTCTGAATTGAGTATCAATTTCTACAGCAGTTAAAAAAAAAATATTAACGATATTTTGTGGCTGTGAAATGGTAATATATATACTACCTACTTTTTTAGGCCTGACGGCTGGACTGAAGAAACGTGGTTACCGACGCCCATCATGGAGTTGGCTATGCATTGACTACTCATGGGGCAAAGTTCTTTATGTGCCAGACCATTTTAAGAATTTTATATATCTACAGCTAGTCTTACTTTACTTTAAGAAAATGCTCGGAGGTTAACAGGAGTATATATACTATATTAGATAAACTCTTTTTATTTTTCAATATGTTTTAATATCGTGTCCTACGTGTCCTGTTGTTCATTACAGGAACTAATTACTCATGGGGCAAAGTTGTTAATGTGCCAGACCATTTTAGGAGTTTTATATAGGTATCTACAGATAGTTTTACTTTACTTTAAGAAAATGCTCGGAGGTTAGCAGGAGTTTAAATACCATATTAGATAAACTCTTTTTATTTTCAATATGTTTTAATATCGTGTCCTGCGTTTCCTGTTGTTCATTACAGGAACTAATTACAATTTAGATTGCCATCGGCATGCTAAGAAGAAGAATAGTGTTTAATTCATGATTTGGGTTATTGGTATTCAGTTGTGCATTTTTCCCAGTGACTGGCAGAGTATCTACAGGTTAGTGGTCAGCACAAGATTTTTATTACATAATTTACTTAAAATAGCTATCAAGTACTAAGAACCGTTTCAAAGATGATTTTACTTACATAAACAAATCTTTTCATATCCATCTATTTGAAATTAACATTGAAAACAAAAGAAGAAATTAAGATTCATGAAAATTGTGACAAAATAATTGCGTCTCGAGTCGATCGTGCGAACGCAATTATTATAGCAGCGCTCACGCAAGCGATGTGGCGACATCCGAATAGCGCGGATTGAGCGGACAGCGGGGTTTGGAATACAAAAGTACTCTTTTTTAAGGAGTAACAGAAGTTTTTTAAAGAAGATCCCAGTGGAGTAAGATGATCATGCTTGGATATTTTTCCGAAGCTGGCTGTCATTTGTAGATGTTTAACTGTCGTTACAGTATTCAGTGGCCGTAAAGTTTGACGACCAATATACCAAGGGGTATTACCCAGTACTAACTGGGTTGTAGAGATCAGATAGGCAGTCGCTCCATGTAAAATGCTGGTTCTCAACTTCATCCGGTTAGACTTGAAGCCGACCATAACAAAGTTGAGAAAAGGCAGGCAGATGATGCTGACCGAAACCACTGAAGTGTATATCATCAAAAGAAGTTTTTGTTGTCTGCCTCTGTCGGAGCTTGTCGGCAATGTGGCAAACCAAGATTGACAGCATTATTTGAAGTAGATACTTCACAAGTACCATAAAGAAACTTATCGGATGTTGTCGCTTTTTTAGAATTATGAACTTGTCATTACGCCTGATTCAAGAAGGTGACTTACATACATAGTAAGATCCAGAAATTTCCGGCCTCGACTATAAAATTAAGGACTAATATCCAGCCTGCCAGGGCTGCGGAACTGTTCGAAAGAGATACCGTGGCCCTGGAACACAAAGGGCTAATAAGGAACATGGATGGGTTTTAGTCAGTACAAGTCTGACACTCCCTTCCGCTCCGCCCGGAGCAGGACGAGTCATTCGATGATGGATGGGTACATCCGTAAAAAAAGGAGTAATATCCAAACAAAAATGGATTGAAATAAACTGAGGGAGACTATATTAAACTAAAATATTACTTTTAACAGTGGGTTGCTAGAAAAAGCTTCAGTAATTTAGTGACATTATAGTTTTGTATCTCTGATTAATTTAATGTGTGTAGGCCGGAAACTATTTGACCTACCTGACAAGTACCTTCGGAAAGTTGCAACTTTAACCGGAGGTTTAATCGTATTTAGTAGATAATCTCCGAAGATTGCTAAAATATTTATTTTATTTATTTCAGGCTTAAGTACCCATACACAACAATTATTATAACGGCAAATAAGAATTAGAATATCCTACTAATATTATAAATGCGAAAGTTTGTGAGGATGGATGGATGGATGGATGGATGGATGGATGTTTGTTACTCTTTCACGCAAAAACTACTGAATGGATTTGGATGAAATTTGGCACACGGGTAGTTTATAAAAAGTATCCTATGTATTTAACATAGGATACTTTTTATCCCGATAATATGTTCCCGTGGGACAATTACTCCACGCGGGCGACGCCGCAGACATAGTCTAGTAATAAAATAAAATTACATTTCACTACATTACAAAATTATTATTAAATATTTCTATTGATTTTAAATGAACATCGCAAATAAAGGATAATGTTACAAGACCTTGGTTAGTTTATGATTTATTTTAAAGTACCTAGTATTCCAAAATGGCGTCCGCTTTCTCTAGTAACTTGCACTACTTCATATAATTGCAGGTCGGTTAGCAAATTGTATTATTTGAACATCATTATTATTGTCATTGAGCAAGTCTAGATTAATGGAGTTTTCTTAATTTCGCTCAAGACCGTAATTGTAACTTACTTTTGGTAATGACTTTGGATTTTTGGTTTGTTAATATCGAGATCTTCTTCAGTGTTGGTAACTTTCAGATATGGGTAACTTTTCGTAATGGGTAACTGGAGAAAATTACAGTTATTCAAAGGCAAAGTCAATTTTTTTATTTTCCACTATGTGTACAATGTTGGTGTTACTTTATGTTGCTACTTAAGACTTATCAGACTTTACGAGTATTGTATTTCTATTAGTACTTCCAAAATTAGCATGCATGCATTAAATATTATTACACAATTATTTCCTGTATATTAGTACAATTAAATTGAGAAATTTTATTTATGTCAAAATGAAATGTCAATTGTTATGATTTCAATACAATTATTCAGCAATATGTCATCCTTTACAGGTAGTAAAAAATAATATTTTTGATTGTAAATGTTCTTTTAGTCTAACCGGATGTAGCTGAGTACCAGTATTTTACATAAAGCAACTGCCTATCTGACTTCCACAATCCAGTAACTGGGTAATACGATACCTCTTGGTAAGACTGAATGTCAGACTTTTGGCTTCTGACTACTCGACTAACGACTGTCAATGATCTACAAATTACAGCCAGGACCAACGGCTTCATATGCTGTCCGAGGCACGGAGGAAATTCTGTATGTAATTATGGTCACCCATCCACGGACCAACCTCGGCAAGCACGGCTTAACCTTTAAGATCGACCCGTGCGGCTGTTGTTATTTAGACACGAGCTACGCCGGCTAGAGTGTATAACGCAATCATTCAATCTTCTTTAATTCTGATTATTACGTATTGTCCCACTCCTGGGCAAAGGCATTCCCTCATTCCTTCCACTTCTCTCTCGATGGTGTGCTTCTTTTCACCAAGTACAGAGTAGGCTTATAATATTATTATATAAGAATAGAATAGAATAGAATAATACTTTATTGTAGACCAAAAATCAAACATAACGGGTTTACAAAACTTACAATTTTATGGTTACAACGGCTGTCTTATCGCTTATAGCGATATCTTCCAGACAACCTTTGGATGGACATTACGGAATTCAAAATTAAAAGGGGGTAGTCAGTGGTGTACTATACACAAAAAATTAAACAAAATAACAAAAGTAAAGTTACTCGTGTCTACTTCATATATGTACATATACATGTATAATATAAATGTAATACATAAATAAATATATATATCTAGATATTTGTGTGTTTTTAACATTAAGAATAGTGACAAATTTTGACTCAAAGAAATTACAGAGACTGAAAATGATTTGTAACTAAGTTTTTAAAAGTAACGAGTGACTGTGTTAATATATATAATACTAGACTAGGTAGACTACTTATAGGTTAAAATTTATTTCTAAACGCTTTTTCATTGTCCATTCATAAAATTTGCTAGACATTATTTACCAAGAGAGGCAGCGTCTGAACACACCTGGATCTACCTGACTTGCACAAACATTTCTTAAGCAAACGCTTAAACAATCAAAACCCTTGAATATCGCAAGTTAAGTCGGAGCAACAATGACTGAATGTAAACAGTTTGTAAGGGGTGTCTCTCCGATATTAAAAACATCTGTTCTGATCCCTCCGATACCCTCCGCAGAAGGGTAAAGGTAAATTCTTGTGGACGTTCTTGCTTTTTAAAGTATTTAAGAATTTTAATTTTTGAGGTGTGTTTTAATTTTGGTATAAAAGTCAATGGTATTTGTTTCTTTATCCAGTTAGGACACCAGCTTGAAATTAAAATTATTTCTTACTTCAGCATTCAATATCATTCTCGTAATAGCTAACAACTTACACCAACTAACTCGTGTTTAACAGAATGCAGCGTCATAAATACGTACGTACTAATCTCGTTTAACTTCATCAAAAACTTTTAAATATTTGCCCCAATCATATCCCCCCTAATCTTACTCCGGAAATCGGAAAGTGAACGCTAAGAAGCATAAAAAAATGGTAACGGAAAAAAAGTCTTTCCTTCTTATGCAAATAACTCCTTAGAATTTACGTTTGATTTTAGCGGCCCGTCGCTTCCGAGTGTTGCTTTATTAATTATTAATTTCCAAGTGATTTATTAGCATTTTTTTTTGTTCGGAACGATTTGTTATGAAAAATTCCGAATTCCGAATGGCACCTATTTTTTCTGACGCGCCTTTCAAAGGGTTACGAATGTTTCTCGACTTTTTCGTTCAATAGAATTAATTAACGCGAAAGAAAATCGAGGTTTTTTGAAGTGTAAATTGTCCTTTTGTTTTTATATTTCTGTAATCAGAATTCCGGATTGGGTTCGTTTGGAGTTGATAGAAGGATTTCAGAATTTTTACTTTGTTTTATTGTAGAGGTTATTATTATTTAAATTTATATAGGAAGGCAATTTTCCACAGCCTTATTTCAGCCAAGGTTTTTCATCTTTGTCATGTTTCATCCTTCCACATTATACTCGTACACTGTTAAACATATATGGAATTAAAATTTATTATTTCAGTTGAAAGTTATTTAACCAAAATTCATCATTAAAACCTGAAATGTTTGATGGATTAATCATAATATAGGATAGCCGTCAGAAGTTTACTCCATATTTAATTCTGATATCACTACGTAAGTCATATCAAAACGTTTTTAACACAAACTTTCCACACAAAGGCAACCACACAATACTACCATTCAATCTGCCCCAACCAGCTCAGCTTATAACCAGTTCTGATACATTGTCACCCTGCTCCTCACACAATGTGGCCACGTGTGGAGTGACAATAGTCACCCACTACTGGATGCGCATAGGTGGACAGTGTGGGATAAGACATGGGAGATTAGCGGTGTAATGGGCAAGATTACTTATACTGTCTTACTTTTACTTAGGTACTTAGAGGAGCTCGTGACTAAATAATAACAGCCTCACGGGTCGATCTTTAAGGTTAAGCCGTGCTTGCCGAGGTTGCTCCGTGGATGGGTGACCATAATTACATACCGAGTTTCCTCCGTGCCTCGGAAAGCACGTTAAGCTGTTGGTCCCGGCTGTCATTTGTAGATCTTTAACAGTCGTTACGAGTAGTCAGAAGCCAAAAGTCTGACATCCAGTCGTACCAATGGGTATCGTATTACCCAGTTACTGGGTTGTGGAGGTCAGATAGGCTGTCACTTCATGTAAAATATTGGTATTCAGCTGCATCTGTTTAGACTAGAAACCGACCCCAACATAGTTGCATCTGGTTAGACTGGAAGCCGAACCCTAGATAGTTTGGGAAAAGGCTAGGCAGTTGATACTGTCTTACTTTTGGGCAAAATCCTCCTTCATTTCTCATGATGCATAAATATTATGCTGTTCGTTAAGATCAAAGTGTAATTACTTGGAAGAGACCTACAGTTAGCATTGGGTGGCCAAAAGAAGAAGAAGATAGCCAAAAGCATTTTACTTACACTTGGGACAGATAAGTATTTGTGATAGGATAAGTTTTTTGAATAATTATAATATTATGAGCAGGAAGCGGTTTTTAGCTAAAGAATTCGCGAATGATCAGTCAAATATGTTTTGACACAGAGACGTATCCTATGGTTGAATTTGACAAGCAATTACTTTTAGTTCTTAGTATGTAGCTAATACTTTTCTTTAGGAAGAAAAAAACAATAGGGGATCGGACTGGGTAAAGAAAACGACATTCTATTTTGTCCGTCAGACAGGTAATACAAAAATATTAGACACGTATTTTTTGTTTTATCAAAATATCAAAAAATAACTTAGTTAGAACTCATTAAAGTTGGAGAGTGGGGGCTTACTACGTCACAAGTAGGTATAAAACTTACTTAAATGTGACGTCATGCGCCATTTCAACTCAATATATCTCCGTAATTATATGACCACGTGAAAAAAGAAAAAATACGTGTCCAATACTTTTCAATAAACTACCCGACGGACAAGGAAAAAAAATAATAGGATTATCCCCTATTGTCTTCCATTTGCGACAGATAATATATAGTGTGATATTATTACCAGGCATTAGTATTTAACATGGTTAGCTTCCAAATCAACTAAGAGTAGTAAATAACTAATCGGGTTTCTCCTCCAATTGATATTCCCAGTTTATATCCCGATCTTGGAAAGATGCCATGGATTAGATTGCCGTCATAGGTGAGCTGACTTCGTCTATTTGTTCGGGGAAGTGAAGGCGTCATGGGTATCAATGTGCGATCGCCAAAGCTTGAGAGAAATATGTTGGTCCCTGGTATTTTGCACTTGAGCTGTTTAGTGATGGAAATGTTCGGTGTTGGAAAGACCTGATCTTTATACGTCATCATTCTGATTTCATGAGTCATTATTCTTCTTAGCGTATCGTAGATAATTCAAATTGAGTAAGCCCAAAATTTAGCGACGATTTTGGCAGTTTCAGTAGCATCCGCTCCATCAGCTTCTGTGATGCAAATAATAGGATAGGCAGGACACGATATCAAAAGTCCCATCGTTTGTGGCGCAGTACCACATTTACACTCAAGGGCAGTCATCTATGAATACTTAGTTCTTGAAGGAGGAAACCTAAACAGGTTTTCCTTTCTTCGACCAATCTGTGTCCGGAATCTATTTAAAGACTCAATACGGTTCAATTATTATGACCGTATTAGTTAATCCCTAAAAATGAACTTCGTCAATGTATTTAGGCAGTGTAAGTATTTTGCCAAACAGCAAAGGAGTGAAACTCTCTGCCTGCGTCTGTGTTTTCGAACGCTTACAACCCTAAACTCTTCAAAGTTAGAGTGAACAGGCTTCTTCTGGGTAAGCTCGTACCATCGTCGACTTAGTCTATGTCATCTCTGACCTAGACTAGAGTCAAGAGCAAATCCAACACAAAAAAAAAAACAATAGATAATTCTTTCATTTACTCAACTTTCTTGGGGTTTGCTTCCAGTCTAACAGGAAGCTGCTAAAGAGTAAAATCTTGGGGTTGTTGATTACTCCGACACAACATAACATTACGCCTATATTTCCCTAAAGGGTTAGGTAGAAGTATTCCTAAACACTCGACTGTCCTCGCGACGGTTGCGTCTTGATACGACGTCACATAAGTATGGAGTATTACACATTATGATGAGCTGTCAAGATCGCTTCAGCTCATCACAGACCCCACATCCCAACATCAAAGCAGCTACCGTCTTCTGATAAAAGAATTCTGTTCTTACATTAATTATTTATGAGTCGTGAAGACTTTATTACTGACGTCTATCGTCGTATGCTAATACAAGCTGTTAGATCAAAAATATAGTGTTTCTGTATCGAGTGAACTATGTCTGCTAAGATGATATTTTATACCAAATACATGTTTTTGGATGGACAAGTTATTTGGCCTTGGTTATAATTATGTATTTTTTGCCATTTGGTAAGTTGTGGAAAGGTGGTCAGAGCGTGTAAAATGAGAAGCGTTAAGGTCGTCGTCGTCAATCAAGATTATTTATGTCTCAAGTCTAAATCTCAAACGAGCTCCAACTCCATCCTGAAGACCGTAGCAGGCAGGTACGATTCTCCTTTGTTAGGTGATGTTGTTCAAAGTTGCATTTTGAACAACAACTTGGTTACTGAATAGATACATATGTTTACTAACATAGGTATAAGTTATCTTTTTGTTTACTAACCCATATGGATGTTGCTTGTCTGAATTAAAGATTATTTAACCCTAGATAGATACTGCGAGTTACATAAAAAATAACCATGCGCTTCAAAAGCGTGATTTTCAAATGCGTCTATTTCAGAAAATATGTTAGGTAGATTTTTAATAACTTCATCGTTTTAAAGGTTTACTATTAGAGTTAAGATAAAAATACAATTATATTACAGTCAGTGTTATTATAAGTTATTTATTACTTAATGAGTAGACCTCTAAACAAAAATAACAAAAATCAACAGTTTTTCTTTACTATCTAGTCATTTTAATACAATCAGTCTGAAAATAATAATCATCATCATACTAAATAGGTTTATAGACAGTCATGACAAACGTCATTCTTGTGCTCGCCTCTCGAGCGCTTCAACTCTTCATGGCTACTAAAGTATCGTATTTACCGCAAAGAAACAGTCTTCTTGCGGTAGAGTAGACCGACGTCTGAGTTGATTAAAAAGCATAAGTTGATACATGCACGGAATAAAAAACAATGGCGACATTTTTTTTTTTCGCGTGCGCCTTTGGGGCGTAGGTTATCTTTCTAGGGTTAATTTAATTTTTAAAAGGAAAGCAGTGGCGTGCCTATACGGTAAGCAAATAAATAAGACAAGCACACTGTTCAGATACCCTCACATCATGAAGAGTAGGTAATAAGAGTGAGCCAAGCTTTTAGGCTTGAATGAAAGTATCATCACTTCTACAGCAAACTGCAGTCTTTAGCAGAAATTTGGAACCTTTAGTATGTACTGTTCTATAGACATTCATACCCTTTACAAAACTTGCTGATTGGTTTAATTCATAAGCTATTCTGATGACGTAGCTATGGATGACCTCGAGTTCACCAGGATTTTTATTCCACTGTCCTAAAAGATTTCAAACCACTCAAAGATTCCAAAAAAACCTCTCCTCCTCCTTTTGTTTGCTATGAAATATTGATGGAAACTTGTGAAGAGTTTAATTTTCTTTCGATTCATTTAAACAGCATTGCAGCAGCAGCAGTGTTATTGGGTTTTTCTACCAGGAATTTCTCAATAGCAGCTACGGAGTCTAGATTTGTCCCCGGTTGATGGTAATAGGCTCGCCATGGAACATGGAACATAGGACTTAACATTACTGCCGAAGAGTTAGGGAGAAGTGTACCTTATTAGGTGCTGTGGTCTGCTTAACTCTTCGGGCATTACAGCCGTGATGTTATGTCTTTTAACCATATTGCTGGGACTTTAAACCAGACCATAACACCTAATGTCAACCATAATCACAAAAAAGCTTCTAAAAAAAATATCTACACGAAAATCTAAGAAAAGCAATTCAATAATCCATGCCTCTTGAATCTTTGATAGCGGCCATGTTTGTCACAGAGTAGTGCTAGATGTGGAGGTTACATGTAATGTTTTGTGTACCGTGGCCATTGTGGACAGCGGTCAGACCACACAGGTGGTCAAATGTTAGTGTTTGCTCATATCTGATGGGCGTTACTTGTGATGTGATTATTGCTGGAATTAAGTGGTTTGTGAACAGGTGTTTGGATGACTTTTGAGTTTGGGAATGACAATAGAGAGTCAATGTATGGGCAGTTGGATGGTGCTGTTTGTTGCATACTTGAAGCTGGGCAACTTGGAGACTTCATTAGGTAAAAACTTTTAAGAGTAACTTCATAGTCATTTAAGTAGTAAAACATGGTAACTTCGTATTATGTTTTGCTGGTTCCTAGAAAGGTTATGGTGAAAAGAAGTTGGCAAAATGTAAATTGATAAAAATCTGATCTATACTAATATTATAAAGCTGAAGAGTTTGTTTGTTTGCTTGAACGCGCTAATCTCAGGAACTACAGATCCGATTTAAAAAATTATTTCAGTGTTAGGCAGCCCATTTATCGAGGAAGGCTATCGGCTATATATCATCACGCTACGACCAATAAGAGCGGAGCAGCAATGAAAAATGTTGCTATAACGGGGATGTGACGCAGACGAAGTTGCGCTGGACCGCTAGTTGCTTAATAAAACAGCATTTTAGATGACTACCAATGCGAAAGTTTTAATTTTGCAATTGATATTTTTATATGTTGATAAATTCTCTGTCTATCATCTCTGTATCAACACTACTCTGTGACCTATTATCGAAATGCACATCGCGGTTTCGTAAGGGTTGAATATTTCTCTCTTTCCACACTTGATCATAACACTACAGCTAGCTAACACCTTATCACCACTACCATAAAGATCATTTTTGTCTGTCGAAAATGTTGGTTCAACATTCACTGTTAGGAAAAGTACTTACCGAAATTGTAGTGTTTCACAAAAGCGATATCTTAAGAGTGTGGTATTGAGTGTACTGGTGACATCTGTTTTTATGAGATTTTAGCATTGGATAAACTACGTCTTGTCGTCTCATTGTTGTTGACTATCAAATCTAATAACTTAACTTAGTAATCTAATAACTTAACAACTACTGCACACGAAGTGATCGCGTCAAATAATGGTGCGGAACCCTTCTTGCGCGAGTCCGACTCGCACTTGGCCGGTTTTTTAAATTCTACCAAACAACTTCATAAAACAGTAAAAGTCTATATACGAAACCACTGATCATACCAATAAACTTAACTTACTCAAAAATCATCAATGCTCTCCAAGCACCGCATTACGACTTCCCTGCCCAGCCCCCATGGCTGATGTGGTCGTTCACCGTTGACGCATTGTTTTACCATAATCACCATAATTAATTAATCAACATTATTATATTCTTCAGAAAATTGCCCCCGAATTGACGGATACATGTGAAATGAGTTTTGTGTAGACTTAGGAGGTGGGTAGAGAGGCCATTGTGCCAATGAGTAACGAGATTGACTTCGTTAGACGTGTTCAAGAGAGGAATTAGAGAACATTTCCTGTCAACATGATTATAGTATGTAAGTATATAGTATTTTATATGTATTTTGATGTATATATGTATAGTATGTATTACGTTTATTACATTGTATTTATTAGTTTAGTTAATAAAATAAGTTGATTTAAGTTTTAAAAGCACTGTTCATTCACAAAGCTTTAACCTCTTTGGCAAATATTCCTGTTAAAGTAAGGTTTGCTGTGAGAATACCCAATTGAAAATAGACGTAAGTACTTAGAGGCCATGAATCTGTTTAGTATTGTTAGAAATAAATTTGACTGCATTGAACTCTCCAATATGTTATGCTATGCAGTTCCTAGGACAGTTCACAAGCGAAAGGTGCGCGCTGGCAGATTATTTTCAGTGGGTTCTTGCAAGTCCAACTCTGGCTTGCGATCACCTGTTCGCAGAATGGTCGATTCCTACAATAGAACTTTTGAACATATAGACATTTTCGCATGTGCTCCCTATAGGTTCAAAAGTCTTATACTCAAGGATATTTCTTGAAAATTATATACAGATCTTATACATCTTAAAAACGAAAGATAATTTAATAACATTGTAAAAAAAAAAAGTATTTGTCTCCCTAGCGATTATTTAACTGTATTGTATTCTTTAGTTAATCTGTGTACAGCGTTGTGGGCTGCAATATTGTCTATAAGTTTTGTGTATTTCTTGTTCCTATTTTTATATTGTAGCTGTTTGTTGTACCTATTGAATAAAATAAAATAAAAATAAAATTCTGGGTTAAGCTCGCCGTTGCACATAAGCTATATATTATTTGCGTGTGTATCTTTTATGTGCAATAAATAATAAGAATAAGACTGTTGGTCTAGTAATCACATGTGCGACTGTTAAGCATAAGATTCTGGGTTCGATTCCCAGTTTTGACAAAGTTTTATTAGGTCTTCCCATCAGCTATTTCTCAGCACGGATTCTGGATTTGTGCCCGTTTGATGACAATAGTCTCGCCCCCTATTATATGAGACTTAAACATAACTACGGCGAATTGCGAGGAATCACATCGTGAGGAAACCAGCGTGCCTATGATATTTTTCTCGACGGCATGTACAGCCAAGTCAGCAGCCAATGGGTGGAATAAAAACTCTGGACACCAAGTTAGGTATATATTAACCACATGATGATGAAGAAGAGTGAATGGCTTATCAAGGTTTAAGGTTAAATTCATCACGGATAAACAACACATTCAGTTGCACCAATGCATGGCACCTCTATCCACTCCTTACTCTACAAAAGTAATGGCGTCATTGTAACAATTAAAATTTGATGATGCGGGCGCTCTGTTCTCTCCGATACAACTGTGCCCGCCCCGCGACGCTGCCTGCATTTGTGCGTATACTGACCTGTTACCACTTGTTACGTGCTTTCACTTTTAAGGGCTTGAGCCGATTGAGGTACTTAAATGGTGCTGGTGAAATTTTGGCAAGGGTGCCGATGGTATGTTACTTAACTATTTGTTTTATAATATTAATTTCATTTTTTTATTAAAGTGACAAGGACTCATTATTCAATACATTAAAATACACAAAAATTCAATAATAACACCTAACTGTCACAATAAATTTATGTAGACAGCCGACGACTGCAGGTGACGTGCAAGTCACTGCAGCGTCGTATGTATGGACAGTCGAGCCTGTCGGCAATCATCATCAGTACGCTGTTGTTTTGAGTTTCCGATATTTCAATTTATTTAAGTTCTAGTGTTAGAGACCAAGTTAGTTTAAAAACCTATATTGTCAAACTTCCTTATAAACTTGGTCGTCATCAACACTAGCAAAAGTACAATTGTTACTTCTAACACGTCATACAAAAGTTTTTTATCAATAACAACGCACAAGACGGTGGCATGCGATACAGTTTCTTCTTTCTTCATTGTGATACAAAAAGGGTTGATCTAAATATAATAATACAAAGATTTGTGTATGAATGGATGACATCTGTCGTGGAGGAAGTGACGATGTGTTACAAAAAATAATAAAGCGAGGGTGTTTATCATTTCGATGTTAATTAATGTAGTAGGTTCGAGGAGTTTTAATTATAAGTTTAATAATATAACAGAGGTCGAGCAACTTCTTCATCTCGTCTTACCTGGAAGAGCTACTGGTCGATGAAACATTTAATCTTTTTTTTTTTTTTTTTGTATGTGGCATCTCGCAGTTCAACCTATGAGGTTGTCGTCTGCTTAACCGGACTATCCTGTGGGTGCCTTAAGAGTAAGGCCTCCAGCCAGGGCATAAAAACTTACGAACTAAGCGACTGCACGCTAAGGGCACCCCCTGTGGGGTACGAACCTCGGCTTAGGGCGTCGCTGGAGGAGGACTGCATGGGGACAGGCTGGATCTGAATGGTATCATTATTTAGGGGCTGATTTAAAACTACTGGCACAGCATCGCGGGCTGGCTCGAGCGAGGGTCGGGGAGGGCATGGACCGGGACGTCGCGACGGACCTCGACGGCGAGGTCAGAAAGACGGCGGTTTGAGTCAGAACTTTTTAAGAGTGCTAGTCTCTTTGCTACTCTCCTGAAGGAGTGTGATAGCATCATCTGGAGTGACGAGGGTATGCCTAGGACGGCGTACTGTACTAATGCGCGAGGGTTCGTAACGGGCGGCCGCTGCGATCAGGGGATTACGGTGCTTAATGGCGGTATCGAACAAACGCTTCGAAAGACGTTTCATAAACTGAAGGACGGTGGGCATTCTAAGGTCTACGTGTAGACGGTCATTACGGACATAAAAGGGGGCTCCCGTGACTCTACGTAAGAACCGGTTCTGCAAAGTTTGCATCCTATGAATGTACTTAGGCTTGGTGTGAGCAAACATTTAATCAATGGATCGCTCCCTCTTTGACTGAAACGAATTCTCATGGACATGTGTATTCTCCCCACCCTCACCTATGGAGCGCAAACAAGGTCGCTTACAAAACGTCAGAAGTCCACACTTGGAGTCTGCCAACGAGCTTTGGAGCGAAGTATACTGGGTGTCAAACTTACGGACTGCATCAGAAACTCCATACTTCACTCCAAAACCCAAAAAGCGGATGCTGGCTTTACTGCTGATAAGTTGAAGTGGAACTGGGCTGGTCACATCTGCCGCATGTCGGCGGTGCAATGGGAAAAAATAACCACTCAATGGATACCAGATAGCAAGAAAGGACAACGCAGCAGGCCCAGGAGGAGATGGCGGGATGAGTTGGACTCGTTCTCTAAGGATTGGCCCACAATCGCACTAGATCGCCAAAAGTGGAAGGAGGGAAGGAAGACCTTTGCCGCTGCAGTGGGACAATATAGGCTTATAATAGTAACTGTGGGAATGTAAGGTGAGTTAAGTGGCAACACTGATTTAATGAGGGAATATAAGATGATGGAGTGACAACACTGTATGTCAAGGACGGATGCGCAGAGGAGAATAGAAGTACGACGACAACGACAGATGAAAGACGTTCAATTTTGAAAAGTTCATTATATTTTTTAAAGAAGTTAGCTTGCCGTTTTATTCGGAATCCCACCACACACTACATAACTGAGGTCAGAGGTGTTCCTATAGTATAGTAAACACACGTCTTCTGCCTAGATTTTCCTCAACCATGTTGGGGTCGGCTTCCAGTCTTACCCGATTCAGCTCAATACCATGCTCAAAAAACGTAACTAGCCTTAAATTTATAAGCTCGGGCCCAAGATCCACTAAGGCAAACTGATCTAATGGAACATACATGTTATAAGCACAAGCTAGCATACCATGACGTCTTAAAACATTATTCTTTTAATACTTTTCCAGTGTGGGAAAGAGATGGCGCTAGACATCCTTTATAGCTCTGTCTCTTTCCCACACTGAAATAAGAGTAAAACAATACTGCTTTAAGACGTCAAGGTAGGCCAGCAGAACTCTTGTAGAAATTTGATATTGACTGGAAATCTTTATTTAGTTCTGTTTGTTTATTTGACTTTTGAATATACGATACATCAATTCACGCATTTTACCCATGGGGGGAGGGTTTCAATCACAGAAAGTTCCTGAATATCTATTAAAAGTCTCACTTTCGAGCCCGAGATAACACAAGCATTCCTAAAGAATAACTTGAATAAGCAAGTATTAAAGAAAGTACAGACTTACAAAAAGTCTCCCCCTCATACAATTCCAACACATCCGATTTATCGATGCCGTGGATCGGATGACATATTCAAATAGTTCCTGCCGTCAAGGTGTCCGCTTTTTGTAACGACTCACTTTCTATAGGGTAAAAATGAAAGTTTCATTGTATGGTAAAAACAAGGAATACAATTATTTGCAGTTTTTATGACTCCATTAGCAGAAAGACCTTCAATTATTTTGGGGATTTTGTTTAGGTAAGTCACTTCGTTGCAAACTTTAGTGTGTTACCAATACCGAAACGTACGTAAATGAAACTATCTATGGAAACAGAAATTTCCAAAGTTTTTTTTTTTTAAACACATTTCGAAAATGATTTTTTTTAGTAACTTTTCAGACCTATGTTAAAATCGGTTCAGACATTTCGGAAAATAAGAACTTGAAGTTTGTATAATTGCCGTAAGGCGTAAACGCTCATAACTAGCATTGATAGCCTAGTAGTGTGACCGATGGGACTGCCATGTCTTAGATCTCGATTCGAACCCGAGACACGCACCTCTGATTTTTCGGATTCATGTGCCCGTTGTATAAATACGAAAAACATTGTGAGGAAACCAGCATGCCTGAGAGATATTACTCACAGACATGTAAAGCCAAGTTAGCGGCTCAGGCGGGCCTGTGGACGGTGAGTACTGGGCTAGCTCACCGTCCGTCCGTTTTATGACAACAGGCCGTGTCGACGGCGCGTTCGTGTTCCACGCGCGCCTCAAGGAGATGTCAACAAATCGGAAGGGGTCCGAGAAGGCCGATGCCTGCCAGGGCTGCGGGACTGTTCGAAAGAGAAACCGTGGCCCTCGAACACAAAAGGCTAAGAAGGAACGTGGATGGGTTTTAGTCAGTACAAGTCTGACACTCCGTTCCGCTCCGCCTAGAGCAAGTCATTCGATGATTTCCACTCGATAAATAAAAAAAAAACAGTGGCTCATTGGCGGCATAAAATCTCTGACTCCAGGTTAGGTTTAGTACCCAAGTAACAAAATGTGGTACTATAAAAGTAACCAAAACATGTGTATAGTGCTATTTTGCACCGTAATAATCCGATAACCACACGATTAAAGAAGAACTATTGAATTAACACCGGCAACATCAGTTTTCACAAAAAAATGCAAATACAAAATGGCGATCCAGTTTCGAACATCATAACACCCCAACGGACAAGTCAATGTCAAAAATAATTTATTATCTATCAAAAAATAATTGTTCTAATTACTTATGCAAGGCTGAATTTCTCCCCTTTGGTTTGAAAGTTTTTTTTTTTATTATTCAAATCTAGTAATGACTGGGGCTATTGTTAAAGGATGTTTGATCGGATACCTTTGCCATTATTAAAAAAAAAATATAGCACAGATAATACAATAGATTTTGGTTTGAGGCATTGCGGATATAAATTTCCGTGTTTGTTTTTCTTTTTTTGTTGTTTAAGAATTTGTGTGTTATATTTATCCTATATCTTAGCATATTGCTCTCTTGTTATACATTCTATAAAAATGTATTATGATGTAAATCAATCTAGTGTTAACATATTAACATGACCGCATTCACAAAAACCAGGTGGCACTTAATTGGTAAGAGCTAAGTCCAAGTTATTTAGGCATTTGTTTAGGATTAGGCTAATCGTACATGAGCAATAGTGTATTGGTTATAAGTATTTTATTTTTGTCTTGAATGTCCTAGCCTTTAATGTCCCACTGCGGGGCAAAGGTTTCCCAAAGGCCCCTATATCTTTTTAGGTATTCTTCGTGCGCCACCTCGCACTTGCCATTGCATCTCTTCCTGGGTCGGCCTCGGCAACGACGACATCCAGTTTCATACACCCAAAGTACTACAAGTATCTTTATTTTATAACATCACGCTTGCAATCCCCGAAGGTCTAGGCAAAGGGGTACCTAATAGTACGCCCACATTTCGGCAGTTATGTTTAAGTCCCTTAAAGGGTGACTGGTAATTAGCGACCGATACCTAAACACGTCATTCTACTCATGATAACAAACAACTTTCCCTAAGAAAGTTTTATGTTTCTTCACTTTAATCACAATAACACAACAGCCGTATGAAGCGGCTGCTGGCTGCAGCTTACGGAGCTTGCGAGCCGCGCGAGTGCTCTGCTTGCCCACTGTTGCACGGTACGATAGTAATGAGACAGAACGGCGTCACGCGGCCAACAGCTGATAGGTCACAGGTGCAAGCGCGCGCGAATTTCATATGGCTGTTATGTTATTGTGATAAAAGTGAAATAGTTTAAAAAGTGTTTCTTGGGGAAAGTTGTTTGTTATCATGGGTACAATGACGTGTTTCAGTATTGGTCACTAATTATCAGTCACCCTATACATAGAGGGCGATTCTATTGGCATCTACGAGGCACACATCCAGATTTCGCGGCTTTTACTGAAAAAAAATCTGATGGAAAACCCAAAAACACATCACCCGACTCGCGAATTGCAAAAGCATGACGATGCTCACCCACAAGACTAACGAGGCAGTCCAGTGTTTTTTTAGTTAGGTAGTTAAAATTTATTCGTCATAATAATCAAACTAGTAAATTAATTGCGAATATTTAAAAAAAAGGATTGTGTGGCTTTATGAAACCACGGTAAAAGTGAAACTTTTTTTTGACACTATAGACATTTAACTAAAAAAATTTGGATTATTATTCCATTAAGGGTATAAAACGTATAAAATGGCCGAGCGTCACGCGACATGCAACACAGAGACGAAAAAGTTTGAGACGATTTGTAATAAAAGTTTCGCTTTAAAAAACAGCTGCAGTGGTCTTCACGTTGTCTTAAAAAGCTTGGAGTCTTCACAAGGCTCATTCAAATAATGTCACCATATTACGAAAACCTCTGCTTTTCAAATCTTTACAAGATAGGCGTAAAACATTTAGTGACAGTTTATCTAACCCGCTGTCTGTTTCGATTTCTTGTTATTATAATAGAAAAACATGACTGTGTGAGCGTGATTGGCAGATGGGGTTCCGTAGAATAATCGCATTTATTTTTTGGTTAAATGTTGATGCATGGCGATGGCGTGGGCGTCAAAGTCATGTTAAGAATTTCATCACAGTAATTAAACAAGCAGTCAGCTCACCACTAGCAGTCTATATAGATATTGCTTGTATACGTACGTACCAAAAATACCATCAATATACAGTTGTGGATGACATAATATTGTTATCATATTCAAGAATATCCTTGAATTACCAACAATAGGTGGATAATCCTCTATAAAGGTCAAACTCGATAAACCAGGTCTTATAAAGTCAAGTGAAAGAGTTTTAAATACCTTTCCAAGGGACCCTAAACTCCCAAAACCAAACCAACAATGCAGGGCAAAAATTCTCTTGATATGCAAAACAGGGTTTATATTTTTGACATATCCATAAAAGATGGATCGTATTATAATAGAGGTCTATTGAAATCATAGACAAAGCGGTATCTATGGTGTTGGTATCATCGAACTGTTTGATAATGCTCTAGTTATTATTATTGATGGAATATTGAAATAGCTGGCGGCTAGTTCGTTCTAAAATGTGCATTTGGTAAAGCTTTCTGAATTATTGTTTTTTGAATAAATTAACTGAGATGGCACGGATGTACTGATCTGGAGTTCATGGGAGGCCTTGGTCCAGCATTAGGGATGATGCTGCTTAGCAGTAGCTATATTAAGTTAATTGTTATTATTAAAAGTTAGGACAGTTGAGCAGTGTGGTGTAAGTCATGATTCAATTATAATCTAGATCTCTTCAAAATTGGAGTGAATCGGTTTATTCTAGGCCGCACCATCGCTTTACATCAGGCGTCCAAACGCAAGCCTATTTTGTATAAAATAAAATAAAAAAACAACTATTTTAAACATGAAAAAAATGGGAACCAACCTTATTAAAAAGGTAGCAAGTCTCCATCTTAAAAGTCCAAGCTTAAAGACAAAAGTGATAAATGTTATATTTTTCATATGGATCCTCAAATCTTTGCAATCAATGCAATCAACAAACTGATAGAAGTAGACCCCAAAAAGCAAACCCACAAACAAGACCCCACTAACTCCTCACCAGATGACAAGATATCCAAAAAGCACACATTCAAGTACTCAACAAAATTCAGAATTAACTCGCCAAATCGAAAAATTACGCACAAAGGGGAAATAAGTTATAAAAAACACACAATACAAATCACAGTATCGCCTGTTAATGATCTTGATGTCTCGCGATGATTGCAGATAGAGACAGACGATACAGAACACCCAAGTGCGAAAGAGATGCAAGACGTGATATCTCACCGGAAACAGCGTAATATATGGTGCATTGTTAGTAACGAGATCGGTTTGTGTGTCTGTTCGTCCGTGGGCGGACT
The DNA here is from genome assembly GCA_963082945.1 of Cerastis leucographa. Lineage (NCBI taxonomy): Eukaryota > Metazoa > Arthropoda > Insecta > Lepidoptera > Noctuidae > Cerastis > Cerastis leucographa. Next base: position 1,785,967 of record OY720365.1, read on the forward strand.
TGCGCATGCGTTCTTTAAATAGTACCCTACGTGAATTAAATTATATTTTTTGATATGAAATTCTACGGTTTTCTCGGTGCGTCTAAATTTAGATTCTATATGTTGTACCTGGATGTTTTTTTATTTAAAGTGGCTGCGAAGAGCGTGAATCGAGGTTGGAACTAGAAATCTTGTATGTTTCTTGTAAAGTTTTGTATTTAGCTTTCTTACTATAGCTTGTTAACGACTACGGCTGTTTTGTTTAAGATTAAACGATTGAACCAAGTATCAATTGCTCAACACAGGCTGCAATACAAATTGTACCAGTACAGTTACGAGCAATAAAATGAAACCACCTAGGAGAATTCAAAGGAGTAGATTAACGTTTACGTCATTCCCAAAAATCTTGACTTTTAGGGGGAGTCGTAGTCCGCATCCACGTAGAAAAACGTAAGTAAAGACGTTCGCGGTCTACACAGGCGCTTTCATCTTAACTAGGGATCATGGCACATATGACTTCAGTTTCATTTTGCACCATTCGACTACACTTTTACTGGATCCACAAACAGCAATGTATTGGCATCACATTCACTGAAAACTCACGCAAAAAGTTTCAAATCATAATCATAATCAGAAAATCACACAGGACCACCTTGGTACCCCTAAGCATTTCAAAGGGGAGTTTCACGCATCTCAAAATGGTACAAAATCATTAGCGAGTGACAAATGATTGGTAGACGCGTGGCGAATACATACAGAATAGACAGATTTATCTGGTTCCAGAGATTTGGTTAACGCAACGCAACCAGGCGTAGAGGGTGTGGTTGCTAAGTATCTGATAGTTATCGATGTTGTTTATGGTAGAAATCTTGGAGAGAGGAGTTTTGGGGATTCTGTTAGCTTCTTTGAATTATTTGAAGTAAGTGGGTATGTTATGATTTGAAATCATGAGAGATTTCGGAGTCGGTATAGTTTAAAAAATAATGTTGCCCCATATTAGGAGGATTTCTCATGTATCGTGAGTGCGTTAACAAACATTCAAACTCACATAGACACACAACCAGACTCGGAACAACTACATGTACTTCATATAAATTTTGCTCCGTGCGGGGGTCGAACCCGCGACACACAGCGCAGCAGTCAATCGATCAGCCACTGCACCAACCATGCCGTCGTTACTGCACTGCACTACTACTACTTACTATACTAAACTTAAAATTAGTCAATTATTGTTTTGAACAAATGTAGATAAATATTGGAAGGATTTCTATTTATTCTATTGGGAGCTATTTGCATACGTCCGCCATTTTACTCGTATATGAAAATTGTAAAAAACCTTTAATTTTGTATAAACAAAACTATTTTTGTTACAATAAAGTATACACACTTTAAATACGAATCTCAAAAAAGTAAAACCATTTGAACACATTTGCACATGAAGTGAAAAATGAAAAATATTCAGTTATGCTTTAAAAACATCGTAGTTTTTTTTGACCTGATGGTACAAATGCACCACTAAAATAAAGACAGGCATCACAAGCAGCACAAAAACTATCACAGACAATAACCGATCAGTAACCAGCACTCATCGTAGGCGTCAAACATTAAGCCTTCGTCATAAAATCCCCATTAATTAATCACCATCGTGTAATATCGCCAATTACGGCCACGGACGTAAGTAGACATTATACGCGACGCAAAAAGTGCGGCCGTCACGGAGAATGCTCAAAGTGAGACTGACAGAGTGTCGGCGTATCGATGGTATAATTTTTGAATTAGGAACGTTGTTTTTTTTAACTTGAATAGGCTGCTAGGGTATCGTGCCAGCCAGTTGCTGGATTGTGGAGGAGGTTTGATAGTCTTTTCATGTGAAATACTGATACTCCATTAGATGCATCCGTTAAACTCGAAGCCGACCCAAACCATTAATTCGTCATTATTTTCATAAGCAGCCTATGGCTGTATTTGAATACTTGATGTGGCTCCTAAATGGGAGGTAATGCCAATGCTTTTGAAAGATATACCTATCTATTATTATGGTTTTGTGTACAAATTCAAGTTCACGACCTGTTTGTTTAACAGCTAGCGCTGATCGTTCTTTTTTCAATCTATCTAGAGTAGTAATTGGACCAAAAATGTTGACACTCTTTTTAATAAAAAAATGTTACAAAATCGTGGTTACATCATTCATGTTAAGAATTATAAAGTAGATATACGGGCAAGTTAAGAGCGTCCACAGTAAAACATTAAATCAGTAATTCAAAAATAAAGTAATTAAAATAAACCGTGGCAACTAAGAGATGACCAGTCACAACTGACAGCGCCCGTTCACGAACATGACGCATGTATCAGCCATCATTCAACTCAACCATATTGAAGGGAACTAAATGACCCGACACACTCGCCACCATCAGCGTGACATTGCTCACTTAGAGCATGACATTCATTAAACCACCAGGGTAAATTCGGGTCAATGAAAGATGTAGGTACTCAGTAAATAGTGGCTTAACAGTACATAGTACTCACACATGTGCTTTGCAATTATATAGTACTAAGAGATTGAATCTATACAATGCAATTAAATTTAACAATCTTCTGCAAAGCAAATATTTGAAGTATTTTATCATACAATGGCATTGATAATAGTGGTTATTACAACATTCTATGTCATTATCATCTCACTATTTAACCTCTGTGTTATCTGCCAATATTCAGCTCAAAAATATGATTGATTCATATTTTGAACTCACGACCAATAGTTCGTCCGGACCGATACGGAATCACCCGAGGACGCTCGACTGATCCTTCCGATCCCATTTGTATTTGAAATTCAAATTTGGAAATCCATTAGTGCGACTCGTCATTTTAATGTGACAGAGTATTGAGTTACTTTAATTGATCGGTGCTCTCATTCGTTCTTTTTTTCGAATTTTAAATTTGAATATGAAAGTTCGTTTTGAAGTTCTTTTTTCAAATGCAATACGTTCGATATTATTGTTCGGGCTTCCGGATTTTGGTTAGGACCTGTCATTGTGCCGGTGGTGGGCCGGAAGGCGTTGGGTTTATCAGTAGTATTTAATTATATTAGTGGTATAAATTATAAGTTGGCGTTCAATGGTCAAAACAATTTACATTTCGATATTATTTATGATAAGAAGTCATACAATTTTTATTTGGATACAATATTTCGATTTTGACGACAGAAACAGCAAATTAAGTTGGGACAAGGGCAAGACAAAGATGATGATGATTTCGATTTTGACGACAGAAACAGTATTTTGGCTGTATTCAGGCAGTTTTCTTTAATAAAAAAACACATAGCCGCATTTGTAAAAATTATAGCAGATGTTACATTTTTAGTAAAGTACAAATTACCATGACCTCATATCTCAGCAATCGTACCGTATAATTCATATTGATGATCGAATCGATTCATAAATGTATCGATTTGCTTGTCAAACCTAATGTGCTCATGATCATTAATCTATATTTTTCGGAACCCGTTAACGAAAACGTGACATCGACAGTTGTAGATGTAATTGATGCAAAAATAATCGGTGTTTTACGATTCGTACAAAGACGATTGTATTATTTTTGTATTGTGAATATTTTAGGGTTAACTTAAGGGAATTGCCATTTGTACTTGACATAAGAGCTGACTAAAGTTACTCTCCACTGTTGCTAAGGGAGAGATAAACAAAAACTTATAACTTTTCTGCACGGTAGGAGGTTCAAAGACTTTTATCATGGATTCAGTTAGTACATGCTAGACAGCCCAGTGAGGTATTTTTATTATCGGATACTAAACAAAAAATCATCTGCTTTATGTGTGTGTTTCCATTAATTGGACCGTGTAGGTACGCTTTAGTATCAACACGGTCAAATTAATGGAGCTTTTCCTTTGATTTGTTTTTTTAACCGACCAAGTATTCGTGTCTAGAATCAAATACTGAATTCATGGTACCATTTTATACGTTGACGTACACCCTGTATAATAAATAAAGTCATAACTTAGCATTAACTTAGCAGTAGAAGGCTCATTCAAAGCATCAATTCTTCCGCATTCTAAACTCAGAGTCGCGTGTTCGATTCTTACATGTTATGCTACACCGAATAAATATAACAACACAAATAAATCAGACCATAATTAAGATCTACACAAAACAAAAAGCCAACAATATTGACAAGGAAGCAACATGAAACGAAACAGTAGACTCATCAATAATGCATTCAATCAAAATCGATACTGAAGAGAAAAAAGCTGGAGATGGAGGCAAAACGGTGGTGAACAAGTTTTTGTCAGTTAAAACAGCAAATATTGTATAAAATGCTGTCGGCGATGGACAGAGGAGCTTTTATATTGCGCCGTCGTGCGTGGTGGGCGATGAAGCGTGGTCTCACCTGCGGACATCTCGCGGTACATAGGTGCGCTGGAGACGGCTTCTGTTTGGATAGAGAAACAGGAGCTGAAATGTTTAGCTGATACCATATATGCTGATGCTGATATATGCTAGGTATTGGATACCCAAAAAAAAAAAAAATGGATTTTGACTGCTGTCGCTTTCAGCGTTATTTTGAATGATCAGTGTCTTTATTGATTTTATGTCAAGCCTTTTAATGAGACAGTAATAATTACTGAGTAAGTAATGAAAACTATTCTGCTATTTATAGAGAAATAACTTAGAGCTTGAATCACTATTACTCAACCAACAACAAGAGCCTCCTCCACACTATTCAACGTTACAAAACGAAGAAAGTAAAACGTCGGTTAATAATTACAGTGTAATAACTCGATTACTCCCCGCTCGTTTAGATCACCTCTATCGATATTATTACTTATCGATTGTCCGTCCGTCTGTCTGTTGTAACCGCAACTTTTTTTGCGTTCAAGCGAATCCGATGGGGAAGTATGCAGTCGCCTTTTTATATCAATTTGTGAGAAAAATTGTGAGAAATGAAACGTAACTTTAATGAAGAAGCCGAAATATTTAATCTTTCTTAAGTTATTTTCAGTTTTTCTGAAGACTTTTAAGATGAATCAAGGTTTATCGAAGATCGTGATCAATTGAATAAAAATTCCAACAACGGTTTGAAGTCTGATGAAATAGGAACGGATCAAACGATGCATGAAGATGACGAATGATAGCAAAATGGTTTGGATTTAAAAATCATGATAGAGCATAAATGCGATATTGAAGATACTCATAGACCATAACTAGGTACCTATGGAAATTGAGAATTTGCTCTTAAGAGTCTACTCTGGTTGGATACACACAGATTAATGACTTTTATTCCGATTTTTATCTATCAATACTCAGGTGCAGAAATTTTATACGGACAGACTATGTTGTTGAGGCATCAACTGTGTATGAAAATATACATAGAGGACACGAAAATAAAAATGCAATTAAATGGAATATTAAAAAAGAACAGTTTCAATATTAATTCATAAACAATTCATTTTCAAGGCGTGAGAAATTCGAGCCATTTCAAATAATTTCAATCAATAACATTAGAAAAGGTCAATCCAAAATACAATCCCAGATTCGCTCTGCTCCTCAAAAATAAAGAGTAACTCGATATGATGTTTGTGTCCCAACCTCGCATCTGTCATCGCATATTGAGTCAACCCCCGAACGCTTCTCAATCCTTGCATACGCATCCGATTGACAATGCGGAAATTTGCATACGCCATTTAAGGGTTGGAAAAAATTATCATATGATTACTTTGACAGCCCATTCCGTTTGATTTTGATCTCTATTTTTTGGGGTGTAACGTTGAATGTATTTGGAATGGTGATGCGCAAGATTCGAATGCTCTTTTGAAAGATTTTTCTTTCAAACGCTAAATACAATTTGGTGTCTGTTTCGAACACTTTAAGGTGCATTTTCGTAAACACTCCCAGTTCATGGGAACACTCAACCCTCAAATGGCTTATGATAATTTTTCCTTGAATTATTTTTGCTATCATTTTTCAATAGCTCATTAGAGTGTAGCTATCGGTCCGTAAGTGGCATTGGGCAAAGCCGATATTGTTCGGGATCCCTGGATCTCTTCTCCATATTGTGTCGCGACCGATTTTATAGCCGTCATTTGAATTTTTCAACTTAATTTGCATGATTGTGATTTATCACAATTCAGTGTTTATTTTTGTATGAGATATGATGTGGATTTATGGTTTACGTTCAGATGCACTTAATCTATGAATGGGCCGTTTCGGTTCGTATAATGTGGTGAGAGGTTAAAATGGTATGGAAATTGGCGACGATAATGCTAAATGTGTGTGACGTGTCTACTTAGAAACAATTTTGTTTGTAGTACAAATTGTGTTTCGCTCAGAAACTTTGATGATGTGAGTGTTAATTGTAGAAAGTAACATACCAACATCACAGCTGTAACCCGAGCAGGTCAGAAATGTACCTGTAGTACTCTTTCATTTACATCAATTATGTTTAGGTCCTATGTAACAGGCGGAATAATGAGGAGCTCGTGGCTAAATAAAAACAGCCGCACGGGTCGATCTTTCAGGTTAAGCCGTGCTTGCCGAGGTTGGTCAGTGGATGGGTGACCATAATTACAAACCGAGTTTCCTCCGTGCCCCGGAAAGCACGTTAAGCCGTTGGTCCCGTTGGCTCCTGTCATTTGTAGATCTTTGACAGTCGTTACGTAGTAGCGGTTACTAGTAGTAGTAGTAGCAGTCAGAAGCCACAACTCTGACATCTAGTCTTACCAAGGGGTATCGTATTACCCAGTTACTGGGTTGGTGAGGTCAGATAGGCAGTCGCTTCATGTAAAATACTGGTACTCAGCTGCATCCGGTTAGACTGGAAGCCGACCCCAGGATAGTTTGGGAAAAGACTAGGCAGATGATGTAACAGGCGGTATTATAACCGGGAATAAACTCCTGAGCAGGCAGCTATTGGCAAATTCCTGATGGTCAAACCCAAAAACACTATGACCTGGGAACCGAAACTTAGTTCCGAGTGCCAGGTCGGGCACAGTGCTCAGTAGCAGCAAGTTAAAAGACTAGTAAACACTGAGACTAATGTATTCACTAAAGAAGCAGTATTAGTGGTAGTTAAACTTATTAAACCAGAAAAACGTAATTTTTTTTCAGGGTCTTCAGAAACCCCTTGAAGTGCGTCTGTTTTACGATCATGATAGATCAATCAGTACTTAATGGTTACTCCATTTTTTGCCATTATAGAGACTTTAACGCCTATAAATACACGGAGTGATTGAAAGATGACAGAAAAAAACTAGAAAAGAAGCAAAGGGTATTGTTCATTCTAGGCTTTAACGTGGACAAGTTGTTCAGTTAAAAGTATTTTTATGATTAAATATAATTAAATCTAAAATGAATATTTTTTGTATACTCGTAGTTGGAAAGTAAATCTAAAAACATGTCGTTTAAAAAGTATTTCTTCCGATTGAGTTACAAAAGAGTCGCCATCTTTTTGGTTACAGGCTGATTTTGTGTTGCCACATTAATAATAATAGTGAGTTGTCTCTTTATAAGATAATAATCGATTTCTAAATCCGAGTCAAAAATATGTATTTTCTTGAGAATGTATTATCAAATCAACTGATTTTCAAACGCATCTGTGTTTATTTTCCTTTCAATACTTTAAAAATGAACAAAACACTAATCGTTTTTGACCTGCAAATCATTTTCCATTCGATTTTAATAATAAATCGATTATTGTACAATCGTTTTTTTTTTGGCAACACCTGTCATCTGTCATTAATGACGTACAGTAAAAAATAAACATTACATTCGCTTTGCCTCGAGCAAAGACTCCCTCATTGCGAACTTTTCTGTTTTTGTTATAATGGACTCTGATACCGTTCCAATTGAAGACCCGGGTTTACCTTTGGACACTGTATCTGCTCATAACGATGACCCTGGCGCTATTTTGTTAAATATTGAACCGGCTTGAAATGAAAACCTTGGCATGAACATTGACGCTCCTGTATATCCTATTGCCCATAACGGGAATGACGAACCTATGCGATGTGTCAATTGCGGCATTGATATTATTTATCGCAGAAGTCGCACTCTGGAACCCATTGAAATACTAACAGTAATTCGACATTGGACTGCTCCACAAGTGGTAAGCTAATGTTCTATTATTATTTTTAAAATAATCATTGCTATTATCCATACGAACTGAATAAAAATAAATATGCTTATGTCTTATTTGCTTTCAGCCCAGAGCTTTGTCTGTCATTCTTGCTGGATGTTGGCTATCAACAATGCAGCGGCTCAAGAAAATGAACCAAGCACAAGTAGTGGTCAGCAACGACAATTATGTGTAAATTGTGGATGTTCAATACTACATACTAGATATCATGTTTTGCATACAAATTCCGAAAGAGAAACACACATAAGAAATGTAATTATGGAGTGGATATCACCATTATGTGAAAATATGTGTGAGGAAAAAAAAGATGTCAGTTTGTGTTTCAACCAGTGACTATGAATGAAATTCTTTTAGGTTCATGGATCTGACCGCATCTGCCATCCATGTTGGCAATGTGCTGATAGAGCACCACTTCCTGCTTTAATATCTGCAAATGTACCAGCATAAGCAGAAACAATAACCTTACCGGATTATACTAGAGCATCTGATACACAGGCTTTTTGTTTTTGTCCCTGTTGTGACTCATCGCAGCGATTGAGTATCCCAACATTGCTAAGGGGGAGAGAGCCAGCAACCTCCTTGAAGGTTTACCTTTAACTGGCAATTGCGCTTTGTTACGAGGAAAAATTCAAAGCGTGCACATAAGCCGAAAAATATATTTATATCATAATTAATAATGATCTGCAAGGCAGAGAAGCAATAACTCAATATTGTTGCAATTGCCTTGTACAGCTAAGAACGGTGGGCTGCTGTGCTCATGTTATGACCATAATATGGTACTTAAGCTGGGCAAGGCACAACAATAGGCAGGCAAAATAATATTAGACTGCCTACCCAGTTTTTAGATAATATTTTATTTATTTGTGATTCGGAATAAAAGTTATTGAAAAAATATATTATTTTTATTTTTTTCCATTTAAATGACGTCAGGATGAGTTACTACCACATTAAAAGGAAGAGAATATCATTATAGGAAAGCTACAAATCATGTTTTTTGGAAATAAAATACTGATAACTAACTTTTTTTCATCGACAAGCCTTATCATTACACATGCTAAATATGAACTATTTTTACACTTTCCAGCTATCTTATTACTATAATTCGTTTCTTAGAGGTATAAACTATTAAAAACACCTGTCATAAAATATTATAGTTAATGTCCACGTTAAGCCTAGTTACCCTAACAAAGTGAGCAATTCCCTTTACTGATATAGCTGGCAAACTGGAGTGGCAAGAACCCATGGCCATTGGAGCAGAAAACTTGGTCATGGGTAAATGAGATAAAGATGGGGGGGGCCGCAGAAAGATAACGTCTGATCAAAAAGAGCATGAAAGACTTTAGATCTTGGCAATTTTGGGCAAATATGGAAAAGTTTTAAATTACTATAGAGAAATACGATGGTTACTGTAGAATCAATGCCTTTTTTTCCCGTAACAAGAACAACCAATGTAACAATGATAGCCATGTATCTGTGCCCATCCAACGCGTCCACTATTATTAGCCAAACAACAAAAACAATTCCACACACAGTTCTATTTACCTTTTTAATTTAATCGCAACTACATTCCACAAAAAACTAACAATAGTTGTCCGATCGCTGGCCACTGAACAATTTCATTACGATCAGCGCTCACGCACATAACCTCAAAAACACAAAAGCTAAATAAATCGACCGGGATATCATTTATCAAACTGCCGCCTGCATTTTTAATTAGTAAAAAACATATTCGGACAGTGCGCAGTGGTGCGTTCCAATCTGCTTCCGATCTTGGCTTGTCTGACCTTTCATTCCCACTCATAGCCTTCCCATCTCTTTGTCCCATTCACCCTTGCTTTAGTAATTAGTTTCTCATGTATAGGAGCTTTTGTTTAGAATGACATGTGGCGTCTGTTACCAACAGTTAATTATGGGCAGTTTTTTTAACGATTCGATGGTATCGATACGTATCGATGTATCGCAATCGTAATGAGAACATCCCTTGTACCGACTTTATAAATGAATGGTGGCCTGTTACTTTTAGTATCGTAGAAAGTAAAATAGTGTTAGTATTAATGGCTTTGTTTGACATAGATTTGTTAGTTTTAACGGTTTTTCTATCTGCGTTGAAAATACCATTGTCTATTGCATGGTAATTTTAAACTTTTGCATCGTCTTTGAAAGTGTTAGTTACAACTAGTCGTCTATTATTTTCAATGCATGTTAGTATGTAGTACATTTTTTCAGCTTTGTTATTATAGAATATTTGTCCAAACACATTTTGTCTTTTCCTTGGCATATTTATAAATGATTCAAACAGTTTATGTTGATTAGTTTACAAACAATTTTATGTTTAAGTCATTCTAGAATGTTTTCAAATAAATAATTCCAATTTACTATATCCTTAAACGGTTATAATCCATTAGACCATGGATTTGCTTAACCTTGTACTCAATCGAACAAGTAACAAAAACTCAACAGTTTAACAATATTTTACAATAGCTGTTACTTTCTTTCTATATCCCTTATAAGACTTAACGGCCCACAGCGAACAGTTATAAATAACACCATTGTAAGTATGGATACAATGACAGATTATGTTAAATTCAACTTTGACACGCGAAGTTCACCAGGGAGCATACCTAGGACCAATAGCATTCCTATTAGAAAGCGGTCATTTATACTTAGTAGTGACGTTTTTATGGGCACCATAACCGTTGCAGTTTCTATATTCATTCTTTTTACATAATTATTGCGGGTAGCAAAAACAATAAAAAAAAACAATGATAGATGGATTGGAAGTAAAAGTATTTCTTTTTCCTGGTCTATAAGCTGAGTTCGATAGAATGTTCTGGGCTTGTTGAGTAGTTGAAGTGTAACATATTAGACTTTTTTGATATGATTCATGCTGATCTAAAAAGGGAAGAAAAAATGGGACATGTTTATAAGCTAGTTGGCATCTCGTGCGAGCAGTTAAAGTCAAATGAACGATTTATGATTCTACTTCTTGTAATTGAATACTGGAGCTACAAAGTTCTTGTTGTACAATATAACAGTTCTTTCAAACTTGCAATAATTTGCTGCTCATATGACGTTTGACACGAACACAGATAGAGCTTGAATAACATAATTTACGGTTACAAAAACAGTTGTTGACCACAACTGTTACGAATTAAAAATTCTAACGGAGAGATATCTTTTAAAGTTTTAAATAAGAACACGGTGAAGGTACACCAAAAATAGTACGGGTAATACAGACAACCGAAACTTTTTGTTAGTCAAAGTTTATTGGCTGGGTTAATATACTGGTAGGTAATTAAAATATAAGTTCAACTCTCAAATGCATTCTTAAAAATGCTAGGTTACATGGCAGCCAAAATTAAAGAAAAATCAGGTAAGTACAGTATTCTAACTGAAATGAAACAGCTTGGTAAATTTAATCCTCTAACCGATATTAGGAACATTAATTCTACAAAATTCATAATAGGGTCAGCTAATCCAAAAATTGTAAATTATGGTACAAGAGGTTCCACATGGATGCGCTATCAGACCCATCGACCACTTCCACGTCCATCAAATTCAAATTACGATCGACAACCACCTTTTACTAATAAAAAATCATTCGACCATCGGTCAGTAATTAACGATGCCGAATTCGACCAAGCTATTGACCTTACGCAAAGCCAGTATCATTGTTACCAAATATATTCCAACGTTCAATAATAACCTCTACTACTTTCTTAATACGAATCATACATCGATCTTCAATCGTGTCTTCATCCTTGAAATTGCTGCAATGTGCTTTAAACTCTGTGTTTTCATTGTTATGGTCGTCTTCAGCTTGTTTCTCCGCTTGACTGATGCCCGTTACGGCTGGCTGTGCACCTGCAAGACGGTCACCAATATGAATGTAATTAGGGGCACCACACATGTAAAAGTGTGTGGTTTCGTTAAGGAAGTCCCTTTGTAACGATGCGGAACCTTGGCCTAAGAATTGAATGGGTAAAATAACTGGTCTTTTGTTGTATAGTTTCATTGAGGATCTGGTGTTGTTTCTATGAAAATGTTTTTTAAGACGAAAGGCGTTTTTTACGTTATCTATTGATTCTAGTTTTTTTTTATGTCTTCATTGCTGGTTTGTTCGTTCTCATTGAATTTTATAATCAATTTAGAAATAAAAAAAATAGGGATTATTTCAGTTTCTATCAGAGCTAAATATCACCTTCAGTAGGTTCAGTACTAAAGTGTCTTTGGGTATCGTTTTTTTTATGATCGTCCTTCAAGTGAAAGTCATAAAGTTTTTTTTTTACTTAGCCTATTCTGTCCTACTACTGGGCAAAGGCCTCCCCTATTCCTCTCCAACTCTCTTGGTGTTGTTAAGAACTATTTTTCTATCCTCAAACAAGTACCAGTATCATCTTCTACATTACACAGTCGATAGGGCCATTCAGCATTGAATCAATTAACGTATGACTGTAATTTATTTCAATCTGATTGTCATGAGTTGTGGCCGTTTCTGGGGAGGTTACCGATATTGTGGCTGTCTTGTAGCTCGTGTATTGATGGATATTGTAGTGCTGGAGGGTGTGTTGTATACTGTTTAGCTTTGGGGGTAGAAATGTGAGTCATATGGTTTTTATTTGATAACTTCGAGCTACGGTCAAGTTCTTACATTGTTTTAACTAAATTGGTAAGTTCTTCAAAAGTTTACAAAAGCTACTTGTTAGCATTTAGTTTTCTAGTCAAAGGGCTTTTTCTGTTGCCCCTTTGTCATAGAATAAACGAGCTAACTATATGTATGTGTTCACAGGGTGTTCGCGATTTCAGACCAATATGTAAGTAATAAAGAAGTATGGAAAAAGAAGGCATGCTACGCCGGCCCCAAATTAATTGGAATAAAAGGCCGGCCCGGAGAATGATGATGATGATCCAAGTCTGGAAAGCCTTGGAAAATTGAAATTCTATCAGCAATTTTGATAATTAATATTATTATTATAAATATCAATGCAAAAAGCTACCGTAAAGCTGCTGTCAATCTTGTTACAAGTATTACTAGAAATACGAAGCTTTTTGAAAGCCACTGTACCATATCAGGTATCCTGTAGGAAGTCTTCTATCGAATCTTCGTCAATGTCCTCACATGTTCAATCGGTAGCGCCATCTATACTAATATTATAAAGAGGTAAAAAGCAAGTATGTTTGACGTAAAACTCCAAATCCGATTCCAATAATATTTTCATTTATAGGAAGCTACATTATCCCCGAGTGTCAGTGGCAAAAAAGGTTCCTGTGGGTTAATTTCCAAACATCACATAAAGTGAAGCCGCACGCAAAACCTAGCATATTCAGCCAGTAGCTTTCAAACAAAAGTTGACAACAAAATTCACTAGAAGGCAGCATAATTATCGTTGAAAAGGGACCCTTTTACACTCATTTAACTAAGGCATGGTATCGGCCGGTGGGAGTGTAATCGGTTCGTATCGGGCAGTCGATCGCGGTTCGATTCCCGTGGGTTGTAATTAGATTGTTAGTCGCATGCGATATTAACGTGTTATGTTGTTAGGTAGAAAGTCTTGGTACTTGTGGGTGGTTTGATGTATTTGAAGTGAAATCTTCTTTAGCCGAGTTGAGCGATTTTTGGTGGTATAAAAATCTTTGGGACGCGTCACCGATGACTTCGACATGCTCGTGACGTATTGCGCCAGACTAGCGACTCGTAGTATAGCGTCTAATATTTTGTATTGAGCTTGTGCAGCCGCAGCAGTTATGTTTGAATATTTAATAAACTGTATAAAAATAATATAACCATTGCTGGGAATGCCAATAGATGTGAAAACAAGGGTAATATCAAACAAGAGGAATGTTAATAATTTCATTTTCCATTATAGCTTTGCCGCCGTGTGATCTACATTAGAGATTTGAGTTTCTTGGCTTAATAATTCATGATTATTGTGGACCTACTTAAACTAAGCTAAACTGTGTTCTACATCATATCTTGTCATCTTAGCCCAAAATCATGAAAAAAAAAACGAATTTGTACAGTGGGGCTCATATGTCGAGTAGCAATCACTTACACATACAGACGCACGGACGCTCGCTTTTACGTTCACAGCAATTCAATACTTAGCGTGCTACTGCACTTATGAACTCTTGCTGTACATCATTTGCCTAGCTGTGGCTAGGCAAATGAACATTCTAGGGTTAACTTTTAGTCTAATTAGATCTATGTAAAAAACATTATTATTATACAGTATTTTATATAGAGCCACTATGTAATCGCCACATTTCAGTAACGGGTAACACAATATCTCCTGGTAGGACTAGTACTCAGACTTTTACTGGTCTACGAATATCGTCGTCAGTTACTTATGAAAATTTGGATGCTTTCATAACTTTTAAATTAAAGCAGTTTTTGCACTAGTGGTCTCTTCATATCACAACTTTTCCTAGAGCCACATTATTTTACTAAGCACACGACATCTCAAAGAAAAATTGCTAGCAAACTATCAATTAACATACAGGTGATTTAACTGGTCATTGATTCCAATTACTTTTTATATAATTGGCATTCACATTACACCTTCAAAAAACGCTCATTGCAAGCAAAATATCACCCACTTTCAATACCCAATTAAAAAAATTAAATGACTTATTTCCAAGTATCAAGACTGCTATCTCCCCTTCGCCGATACATTTTGATGTCGATAAGAAAGTCAGTTGAGAATTTAATATACATAATTTCTTTTAACGTATGGACTATGGACACTATATCTACGTTGACCACATTTTAATTCAGACATCGATTGAAATTGTTGTTTTTTTTGTGGTATTAATTAAAGCGACATGTTCAACGGTTAATGATTCAATAGTTAGCAGTTTACCGTTTTTGGTTGGATCAAACACCTCATTTATCTCTGCCGATATAGTTTAATAATTTGTATTCGATTTTAGACAGGAATCGGGAATTAATCATCTGCTTAGCCTTTTATTTATTTAACACTTCAAGCACAAAATATAGAGGCGGACTTAATGCCATAGGCATTTTTTACCAGTCAACCTTTGGGTGATGCAGAGACAAACAGTGGATGAGGACAACAGTTGGAGTTTATCTGAAAATAATATTCATCATCATTAGCCTATTATGTTCCCACTGCTGGGACACAGGCCTCCTCTCTATGAGAGGGAGTGGGCTGTAATCCACCACGCGGGCCCAGTGCGGGTTGGTAGATGTCACATGTCTTCGAATTTTTGGTTCTAGGACATGACGGTTTCCTCACGATGTTTTCCTTCACCGTTTTTGAGGGTAGCGGTGATGAAATAAATTACATAAAGTAATGCGCCTGCCTGGGTTCGAGCCCACGGTTTACTGCTCGTAAGTCGGGGCTGCCACCACTGGGCCACCGCTGCTCTCCGAAAATAATATTAATTACTTATAATACTTTTCTAATTTTAATAATTTAAAATAATTTGCATTTTCCAGATGAATACCAGTATATAACAAGAAATGTTTGTCTTTCTGAGTTCCCAACCTAGTTACTGGGTAATAATATGATACCCGTTTGTAAGACTGGTTGTCAGATTTTCAGAAATTATTTGTTGACATCGGACATTGTTTAATTCATAAAGTTTACTTTTTTCCATACGTTGAAAAATGGAGCTTAGCAAAAAATTGTTGGAATTTACTACTACTAGAAGTATTGGACTGCGACCACTACAAGGCAGTGTTTCAATTATTTCTTAGAACAAATCTAGCCAGAGCACTCAAACGCTTCCAAAGCTCAGTTCTATAGGAAGGGGCAGAGCCATGGGGCACAGACACCGCTGCACTGTACGATTTACAGCTTTTACGCTATTTTCAATTAAAGTCCTAATGGCTCATGGGCCACCGATGCGCCGATTGTCTAATTGTTGAACTGTATAGAGTTGTGCGGCTGTGATTTTGTAGGGTTTTGGTGTGATAAATAATAGATAAGTTGCAGATAAGGTGACAGATTGTATAAAAAAGTGGGAAATAATATCTTGATGTTCATATGTTTATTTGTATTCCATAATGTGTTGTAAATTAGCTCAACAATTACGGACCTGCAGGGCTCAGCAAAAAGTATAGAAAATAATACTTATTCAATTACCAATTTTAAAACATGTCTTTAGTATTAAGGAACTGAATTATACAACATCTTTAAAATAATAAGTTCCAACCAACGATTAAATTAATACAAATTGTGTCTCATTGCTGATTTTGTAATAGACACCAGTTTTTTCAGTTGCTTCTACATTTTCAAGAACCAAATAAAATAACTACTTTAACTTACTCTGTCACTTACGGGACGTCTTCAGTGATTATTATTTATTCTGAGCTCCCGATATTAGTGTTGTGTGTGTAGTGTTAGTGTAAGTTCAGCTATATACCGTGAAAGCTTAAAATAGTGTTTAATAAATACTTTCTTACAAATCCCAAGTATTAACAGCTCTATACACTTCCTCCCCGTCCCCAAGCCACACCCTTTTGTAAAAACTTTCCTCTTAATCACCGCGCGTTACAATCATAATGTGCCAAGTTTCTCCAGACTGGACCCAGATCGAACGCAAAAGAATATTGGACTTACCCTAAAGATTATTGAACTTACCCCTTCAAGAATATTGAAGTTACCCTTTAACTAATATTGCAGTTAATTGTGATTGTAAATGTGTTTTGTTGTGAAGTATTTTGAAGCTGTTTTCTTGTGCTAACATCATGTTTGTGATGGTGCTTTTTATAGAGTTTTGTTCATTCTTGTAATTTGATACAATATATACGCTTTTGGGACTTTGAATGATTGATGATAAGGGTGGTTTAAAGTTGGTATTATCACCATGTTACGTTTGAGATCGTAGATTTAATTAATTTGGTAGATAGAAGAATGAAGTTCAAGTTCAGTTCTAAAGGTATTGTATTACAACTATACTTTTTTTTTTATTAGTAATCTGTAACCACAGAGTTTCTTTCCAGTTCACCTCCATAGGAAACAACCTACTCGATTGCTGAACCAGTCTTCGACGTTTCATAAGTGCCCGTTTAAGTAATGTTTATGTGATATAAAATATTTATAGGTGCTGGACAGTTATTAACGATGACGAAAAACACCATAGATACAACGATTATTCCTGAAGTAAATTGAAATTTAAACAATCACAGTTTACTTTTAAAATGGCAATATTCCACGAACTTTCGCAAGCATTGATAACTATGTGGTGTGAACGTCGGACTGCCAAGACATAAGTCTCTTGTTCGAACCCAAGACGGCGTAATTCGGATTTTTCGGATTCATATGCGTATTTTGTTATCACTTGATTTGGTGAAGGAAAATAAAGTGAAACATGTAAAGCCAAGTCCGAAGCTCACGGTCGGAAAGAAATAATGAAATGCATGCCTATAAATGACAAAATTTATACAGGACGTCCTTCTAAATGTCCAACTCAAAGTATTTCTTGAATAAGTTGTGCCCTGTGTATAAATAAATAAGTCATTATTAAATATTTATAATGACTTTTCTTTAAGTATAAGTTGTAGCACCTGCCAACAGTTAGACAAAGAGCATTAGAGCTAAGATCGGCAGACATCTCCTCGCCTACTTACGTTTGACATATTTTACACAAATCCTACCGGCACGCTATAATGAGTGTCATATTCGGTGTACGGCCTGCAAAACAGGTGAAAAGCTATTTATTTTCTGTGCAAAGACATAAAATAAACAAAAAATAATAACAGTAGTCGTCGTGCAGTCATTTGTACCTATTTAAACTTTAAGCTGTTGGTTGGGTGGAGAGCAGCGGTGGCCCAGTGGTGGCAGCCCGACTTATGAGCATTAAGCCGTGGGTTCAAACCCAGGCAGGCGCATTACTTTGTGTATTTATTTCATCACCGCTGCCCTCAAAAACGGTAAAGGAAAACATCGTGACGAAACCGATGTCCTAGAACTAAAAATTCGAAGACATGTGACATCTACCAACCCGCACTAGGCCGGCGTGGTGGATTACAGCCCACTCTCTCTCATAGAGAGAAGGCCAGTGTCCCAGCAGTGGGAACGTTACAGGCTGATGATGATAATGTTGGTTCCGGCTGTCGTTTATCTTTGACAGTCGTTACTGGCAGTCGGAAGCCTGACAGTCTGACAGTCAGACCTATATCTACTTCCAGCTAGACTGGAACCCGACCACACATATAATATGGAAAAGGCGAGGCAGATGATGATCATATAATTAGGATACCTCTAACCACCTCTTACTAAAAGTAAAATACAATGCATTCTATAAAAGAGGAAGTCTGAAAGTCGCGGCGGTGACTAAAAAGTTGTGCGGTAATCGGTTGGCTTCATATGGGTATGTGATGCGGAGGAAAATGGAAAATACTGTGTGGAATGTTTTGAGTATGAATTTGGATGGGTATAAGAATGTAGAAAGACGATATCGCAAGAAAGGGGGTAAGAAAGACATGCTGCGTCGACCCCAAATTAATTGGGATAAGAGCAAGAAAATGATGAATGAATTCTTTAAAACCGCCAACAGGTCTTGTCAACGTTCCTATGATAAAAAGACAAAAGCCGTCTTCGCGTGCCAACCAACTCCACTAACAACTCCACTTTATAATAATCTAATAATACTTTTTATACACCGTTCTTTTTAATGTAATGTCTCATAAATCCTACGCAACGCTGTGTATTGTATAAAAATGTGCTTAGATACATATCTGTCACGCTATGTCTAACTGAATTATATGTTGCAATGTCTTGTCATGTAATAGGCAAGAAGTTAATATCTACATGGATATTGTGGAAGACATAAAAGTTTGTATGAAAGAATCAATAAACCTGAATAAAAAAAAAAAAGGGTTGCACTCCGGAAGTGCCGGCAGAAGTGAAAACTTGTATATCACAGTTGTGCATTTTTTTAATTTTGGAATGGTTAGGGAATAATTTTGCACGAATTCCTTTAATTATCAGTATAAAAGTACTATCATTTACGTGGTAAAATACAATATTCATTTATTGCGCTATCGTACACAAACATGACAATTTATATTACATTAAAAATTTAACACTTCAGAACTATTACTATCTGTCTTACGAATTTTACCTCTTTGGAGAAACCGAAGGTTTTGTTTGTGCATAAGGTAATTATCCAGTATTAGAAACCCAAACTCAATGACAGATGTCATAAAGTTCAAATTCCTTCATAACCTAATGTCAATCCGTCTTACAAATTTTCAACAGGTGACCTGACGGTCACGTGTCCTGACGCGAGTTTAACATTTTTTACCCATCATAAAAGTGCACAACGCCGCCAAAAACGCTTTCACTTCAAAAACCGTTTTATGATTTACTATGCGAGGTGTGCTTAATTTTTTCATTGCCTCATAACTACACGCCTTTGTGGCTGCAACTGAAAACTTTCAAATGGAAAAGCCCATTGATACTTTGTCCGACCTGGGAATTAAATACAGGATCATGCTCAGCGACCACTAGACTAACCAATAGTAACTAGAGTACATATTATAAAAAACACCTTTTAAGGTGTCTCTAAAACACCGTCCGTCCGTCTTGTGACGACAGGCCGTGTCGACGGCACGTTCGTGTTCCACGCGCGCCTCAAGGAGATGTCAGCTAATCGGAAGGGGTCCGAGAGGGCTGATGCCTGCCAGGGCTGCGGGACTGTTCGAAAGAGATAACGTGGCCCTGGAACACAAAGGGCTAAGAAGGAACATGGATGGGTTTTAGTCAGTACAAGTGTCTTTAAATTGTTCTCGGATACATCTACAATAGTAGAAAAGTTTGGTCACATACAAGTTGCGTTAGAAGTTTCTTTCCTTCGCTTTTCTCATCCTATCAACTTTCAAAATATAGAATTATCTCGTAGTGTCATACAATTTAGACACCACTAAAAATACCAGCTTCAGCGGTTACCTTAAAAATGACATATTTTCATCCGTGTCGCATTTGCGGACCGTACGCAACAGTCTACGCGATACATCCGACACACCCGAAGAGTAGCGACGTGTAAAATCTGCATTTCTTTGAGATGCACTTGTCCTCCCCCCTCGCACCTCACCTACACCCTCCCCCTCTAGACGCTCTTAGATAAAGAGGGCTCTACTTTCGCGCGCTTTGAGCAGAGTCCCAGGGTTTTGTTAGGAGTGCAGCGTCCTCCTAGGTATAGCGGAGTTAGGTTGTTAGGTGTTGTTTTGTACTGTACGATAGAACTGAGCCAGGTTAGGATTTCTATTGTCTTCGAAAGTATGAGGATATAAATCTGCGTTGCGTTTAGATTTGTGTTGGGTTGGTGTTTGGGAGTTTGGTTTTTGTTTGTGTCACTTGTTTTTTTTTTAAATATTATTTGGTTTTTTTGTGGGTGTAATTTGAGTTAATGAGAAATGATTGTGTTTTGCCCGATGATAGCTATTGAATTTGAGTGGTTATTTAACATTAAACTGGACAGTTAGAGGTGGGCACATTATGACATATTCTTTTCGTAATATCCAAGCCAAATACGAGTCTAGTCCACTGTAGAATCTAAGAGCAGTTTATTTCATTCTCGTCTTCTTGTCACTTCTTTAGAAGTCTTTATTTAAGTTTTTAATTTTAGCCCATAATATATTGTATCCATCTATTGTATGCGCATGATACTGAACGCGGTCCGAACATGTATGCCGCGTTTATCAGTGTCACTTTTCCACAAAACCTTAAATCATAAGATGGTATTTAGGTGAATTGATGTAATTGCCCTTAGTCGTCTGTGGTAGCATACATAAATATCACGCCTATAATCCGCAAAGGGCAGGGCAGTGGTACACCTCTTATTTTGCCAGTTAGGTATGTTTGTAATAGGGTGCGAGCCTATTGCCATCAACCGAACACAAATGCAGACTCCGTGGCGGCTACTGAGAAATTATGAATGGAAAAACCCAATGGTAATTAGCCCGACCCGGGAATGATAATCAGGACCTCATAATAGTCGGCAGTCGATATTGTGACCATTAGACCAAAGAGACAGTTCCGTTTTATCGAATTCAAATGTTGGCCACTTAGAATGTCCACGTAGAATGTTTTTGTAGTTAATTGACAAAAAGGTTGCATATAAAATTTCCCATACATGTAAGAAATGACTGCGTTGCGCAAACGACACACAAATGTAATGAGCGGTCTCGATGTGTCGCATACTACGATTGTTACGAACAACAATAGAAATATTAATTGTGTAAGATCTTATGTAAAAATATGTACAGTTTTTGATAGCATAATGTTAAGACATGATTTAACCAAAATGCGGAGGAATGGGGGGGGGTGTCGTGAGGAAAGTTTTGAGTATTTTTATTTTATTTAGGTAACCAACAGCGATATGAATGAGGATGGGTACCTATAAGAGTAAAAGAGGACCAAATAAACGATGGATGGACTGTGTGAAGGATGATATGGCAAGAAAGGAGGTGGATACTTCCCTATTACTTGTCATCTCATCCTCATGGAATGAAAGAAGAATACTTGCAGCTCCGACCCCAAATAAATTGGGCAGGAGAATGCTGAGGATAATAATGAACATTATAACAAAATCTACACATATTTTGGAAGGTAAAACTAGCTGTTCAAGGAGATGTCAGCAAATTGGAAGGGGTCCGATAGGGCTGATGCCTGCCAGGACTGCAGGACTGCTCGAAAAAGAGACCGTGGCCCTGGATCACAAAGGTCTAAGAAGGAACATGGATGGGTTTTAGTCTGTACAAGTCTGACACTCCCTTCCGCTCCGCCCAGAGCGGCACGATTTGATGATTTCCGATATCATCCGTAAAAAAAAGTGTTATCATGATGGTATGTCTTTTAATAGCAGCTCATTTACTTGTTAGTGTTCTGAAGAGTTAGTACTGCCGTCTATGAACAATAAAAACATAATCATCACCCGGAATCCCTGAAGCTACAGATGTACCTATAGTCCGACCACATTTTGTCAGTTTTATTTAAGTCTCATGGCTAATGCTACAACCTAGACAAATCCAGAGCCCAGGCTGCTAATGAGAAATTCCTGATGGATCCAATAATACTTTGCTCGACCTACGAATCGAACCCGAAACCTCATGTTCCGCGGTAGCATCTATTGCTCGTAGATATTTAAATGTCTGTACAAAAGAAGCTCCAATATTCGTAACAATCTGGGCAGTTATTCCCAGCCATCTAAATAATTGTGTAGCGACCACAAAAAAGCAACATACTACAAAAAGCACTACATACATACATCTATGATACGACGGAGGAACTAACATCAATTTCCTACAAGTCGCAAGCAAAGTTTACATCGACTTCAGTATATAAAGGGTGTAAAACACCTCTTAACGAAGCCGAAAGGCACTGGTTCTCCCTGTCATTGTGATCATTTTTTTGTTCTACACCATACCTGGGAACCTTCTAGTTACGGAGATATTACGGGTCAAAGTTCCAACTTTTTGACAAGTTTTTTTTTTTAAACGAGTTTTCAATGTAAGATTTTTACTTTAAACACCTCCACGACCCCCGTACTATTCAATCCGTCCATCAACACAATGTTTTAAGTGCGTTACATTGAGTTCTACCACAAAACATGAGTTTACACCCCCCAAAAAAACGTCGTTTCCCAGCAATAATTTTTGCGTAAAGTTACTTAGTTTCATGTACAGAATGCTTGGTTGACGGCTTCGTGATGAGGTGATTTACACCTTGTATAGAGAAACCCGATAACAACTATCGGGCAGTTGCCCGCCAGACATAACACCTGCCTGGCCGGAGGATCCTCTCTTTTCAATGGAGTATTGAGGAACTTTACACCCTATTCCTCATGCCCCTAAAATTGTACCACATGATGACAGCTATGTATGTTCTTAATTCTTAGAAGTGTTTAACAAGTTGATGTAGGTAGAATATTCTCTGATA
Source organism: Cerastis leucographa (assembly GCA_963082945.1). Lineage (NCBI taxonomy): Eukaryota > Metazoa > Arthropoda > Insecta > Lepidoptera > Noctuidae > Cerastis > Cerastis leucographa. The sequence continues at coordinate 1,809,000 of OY720365.1, forward strand.
TCGACATTCCTGGCCTAGCCTTTTCCTAGCTATGTTGGGTCGGCTTCCAGTCTAACTGGATGAGCGACTGCCCATCTGACCTCCAAAATCGACCAAGGCACATTTCGATTAAAAAACCGCATTTAAATTAACAGAATCTAACCCAGGACCGCACATTCAGCAATCGACCACCATTACCTAGATTAACGAGCAAATCAATTATTCTTGAATGAAATTTCTTATGTCCATTAAAAACAAACTCTTGAACTTTTCCACCATTTTCTGATCCGAATCTGCACCAAAGCCACAAGAAGACACAAGAAGCTCCATGATACCTACATAACTGGAGTATCTGTCTGTGTGAGAGCCATCGAGCTCCACGCCTGGCACGGCGAGGCTCTTGAACGGCCGTACTATACGGCACGGAACGGCAGCAACGGCAAGATACGGCCCTTGAACGGCACAGACGTAGATATTGCTGTTTTTTCGTCACCACTTGCAATTGTGGATGCGTTGTGCCGTGATTTAATATGTGTTTAAAGAGGGTAGTTTGATGGCTCATTTAGATGTAATTTTGTAAGGGTTGAAGAAGCTCTTGGGTGTAAATAAAATTACATCACTTTTTTAAAGAGTTGTCTCTCTTTCGTTTTTAGAGTTCGCAAAGTAGAGGACTATTAAAATCGAGGAAAGGAAAGGAAGGAAATTATTTCACTATCATCATTTTGGCAGAAAGACTTAGAACTTCCTTCATAATGTATGATGATAATACTTAATGTCGTTTTTTTTTAAAATATATACATAACATCTGCCTGTAATCCACAGAGGGTTAGGCAGAAGTATACTTAATATGCCTACATTTCGCCACTTATGTGTAAGGGGCGAGCCTATTGCCATCAACCGGGCACAAATCCATATTCCGTGGCTACTACTGAGAAATTCCTAATTGAAAAAACCCAATAACACCTTGACCGACCTAAACTTGACTAAAAATAAAATGGATAAATTATTCCAATATGGACATAATGTTAAGAAAACATTGGACATTTCTATCTCTCATACTCAAGCCACCGTTTACGACACCCACAGGTAGCAGGAAAAAGCCATTTGTTCCCCGAACCACAAAGTAAAACCGTCACACTTACATACATTGAACGGAAAAATCACAAATCCCCCATTCCCCCCTTTTCTCCCCCCTCCTTAGACACTACCCATCACTCAAGCCACCCACAACTAGGAAATCAATAAGATTTTTACAATTTAATAAATGCCACTCCGCCATTACTATATTACAGGGATAAGTGGGTCGCGTCTCCCATCCCTCCCCCCCCCCCTTTGGGGGGAAGGAGAGGTCACATCATACATCTCGATTTCAGAACTTAGTTCTTGGTTCATGATAATTGAGGGATTCATATGCTTTTACATTTTAGTTTGTGGAAGCTTTCTTTGTAGACGCTGGTGTCAGCAGGATTGTAGGTTTTTCGGGAGATTCGTCTATAAATAAATATTATGAGCTGGTTTTGTTCCTCTGCAGTAAAAATGATTCTGATGTAGCTATTTCACTAGATAGTATCAATTTTTGTCGAATGTAATGTACTCTCTAAGCTTTTTTCCAAAATTATATAACGCTGACAACTACGGCACGGTTGGCGCAGTTGCTGAGCGATTGGCAGCTGCGCTGCGTGTCGCGGGTTCGATCCCCGCATGGAGCAAATATTTGTATGACCTACAGGAAGTTGTTCCGAGTCGGGCTGTTTGTTTATGTGAGTTTAAATGTTTGGAAACGCAACCACGATACAGGAGAAAATCCTAGTGTGGGGAAAGGAAAAAAAAAAACTGGCTAATCCCTTAGAGATTACAGATCTATATTATCATCTGCCTAGCCTTTTCCCAAGAATATTGGGGTCAGCTTTAAGTCTAACCAGATGCAGTTGACTTAGAGTCAAGTTGAAGTAAAACCACCAATTTACCTAGACCAGTAATCAATGTATCGTATGCGTAAGTAAGTATTCCTAGAAGTATATAATTACATACAAATTATTCAATAAAACGCACCTCCTGACAAGGTGTTGACAGACAACAAGCTCATTTGTTGATCACCACTCTTCACTGCTCATTGAGCCCTAGTACTACAACCTATAATCAGCTGTAGCGAGTTTTTATCCAATATGTTAATTAGGTACACTTTTTATTCTAATTAATTCTTAGTACATTATGATCTTGAATAAAAATAAAGACATCCTCTTCTTTATGTATACTTCTTACTGCTTGCTTATGGGACTTATTTACAGTTGATTCAACCTTTAGTGGTGTAAATATAAGGTTGTGTTTTGCGTGTTGTGTATGGAAAAAATGGAAGTAATTTGTATGGTAATGTACTGTCATCAGTTAGGGATGTAAGTATGAATAATTTTCTGCACAATTCATTCGTAGTTGTTATTGTGAAACAGGAAAAAGTTGACGATTGTAATCATCGATGAATTGATATTACTTCATTGAATTTAAGCGCCACTTTGCATTATTGAAAAAGTTTTTTTAGTGATGTCTTCATTGGTTATAGATCAATAGGTTTCTGAAGAACTGTTATTGCTTTGAATAATTGTTTTATTGAAATTACGTTTTGTGTGATGTTATTGCGGATGAGGGGAAAAAGAGAACTAATTGATACTTAATCATGTCGGTTCCAATGGCAGTTACCTAATAGAGATATAATGGTGATTGTAATGTTTTCGATTTTAGACTTTAAAGCCTCATTTTCTTTGATCCTGTTTCTTGATCCAGTGCTGGAATCTAGTAACACTGGGTTGATCTTTGACCAATGTCAATACATTTTAATCGAAATCGAATCGAACTACCCGTTGAATGTATATCAGTCTTAACTGTCAAATCTATAGGTATACAGGCTGTTGTTTTGCATTTTCGTCAAATTCAAGGAGGTAACTATGCTAATGATTCTGGACCCGAATCAACAATAAAATGAGTAGATATTTTTTCGGAAATCGGTAAGTGTGAACCACACGTGTTTTAAACGCGGCCTTTCTGATCCTCGCCATGTAACCGCGCTTTAACATATACAAACAATATCAAACGTTTATTCTATAATTTCTTATTCCCTAAACCACGTTAAGGGTGTTTATTCTGAAATACTGACAAATTTAAACAACAACAAAAAAAGCAGCGTTTTCTAATAATAAACTGGATACCGTAATTTAATTTGATTATTTATGTCTTTTGTGACAATCTCCTGAATTTTGACGAGATTGAAAAAAACGCTTGTATTTTACTGCAAGCAAATAATCCTAGTCTTAAAACAAACACCAAGTGAGCCATTTCTAGCTTTTTTTTAAGGTCTGTGCCGTATCGGTGATTACTTTCGACGTTTATATGCTCGTTGGTCGTTAACAGTTGAAACGTCGCATGTTACTGTAATTTCACCCTCCGCAGAAATACAATAAAGCTTAGGCTGTGGCCAGACCAAAGTTAAGATGGTCTTTATACAAACTATCGCTCAAAAACCATAATGATAATGAACCATGATGACAAATGAAGTTCGCATTTGCAAGAAAAGAATTGGCCAAAAAAAAAATTGTTTTCATAAAAATCAATTCAATCATATAAACACTGATTTGCGCACTGTCTTGTCAACATCAGGTTTTATAAGTAGGTAGGAATGACCTCTTTCACAAAACCTATTTATAAAACAATTAAAAAAGATTAAATAAACTAACAACAAACTATAAAAGAGCATCAAAGACTCCTCAACGCTGTCAACTGGTAATGTGCCCAAGAGACTGTACTCTAGACTCTTCGTTGTAAGGAAATACTTAGCCTCAGTTCAAGGTAAAAGCCAGTTCTTGGGTCACTGGAACCGTCAACTAGGCGTATAAGTACAGGATCAGTTGGTACTTGCTAATTTCCTATACCTCCATCGCATCACAATATACAATAAAATTATTCGAAACAAAACAAAACACATCATTCGCACAAGAAAACAGGTCATGAAGTTGAATGGAACAAAGTCGTAATTTTCTAGTCACACGACTTTCAAATACAGTACGTAGAACAACTTGCTGGATGGCAAGGAAATAAAAATATAAGACACACGTACCTCTGGGAGGCAGGAGGAGGACATACATTGTAAATACGTGATAGGTATGTTGTATCTGGTATTGCTGTGGAACGGAAGTTAGTGAAAACCTTGAAAATGGTTAGAAACTTGTCCTACTATAGGATTTGATACTGATAATAATATGTGTGTGAGTCTACACAAGTGAGAAAGTTTTAACAAGAATGATTGGTAACGAGTTAAATGCGGGAAATTTTCGATTCAATATTTGTGTCAGGATGTCAGTTGTACATCTTTCGTAGTCGTTACAGGCAGTCAATGACCCGAAAGTCTGACAACTAGTCTTACCAAGTGGAGGTCAGATAGGCAGTCGCTCTATGCAAAGTACTGGTAGTCAGCTGCATCTGATTAAACTGAAAGCCGACCGATGAATAGCCCAATATACTGCTAGAATTAATGTTTGCAGAATCACCACATTTGGCGGACAGATTTTGTGATAGAAAATTTGATGACCTATGAAAATATCTTTTTTAGTCCCTAAAGGACATATTTAAACATGCCTATTCTATCACTTAGATATTTCTCGACGGCATACAAAGCCAAGTCAGAGACCCATGGGCGGCATAAAAACTCTGACACCAGTTTAGGCACACAACACTATAAAGACGAAGAAGAAAGGTCTATCACTTTTTCAAAGTCAAAGCATTTATATCAATTAGACCATTACAGGCACTTTTGAAAGTCAAAAAAACAAAATAAAACGCGAAGCTACAGTCCCAGTCACAAGGCATAATAACTTGTGAAAGTACTGTAGTTGCCCATTCCGTAGCGTAGATCTCAGTAGATAGCGTAGATCTTTAGTTAGGTCACCGCTACAATCTATTAAAATCTAAACTCAAAAGATCTCCCTGTTACCTACATCTATTGCTCTATCATTAAAAAAACCACGACACATAATTTATGATCTTGAAAAAAGTAGGAGTAAGCGTTTCTCCATACATTCTCCACGTACCCAAGATAACGAGAGTCCATACAAAATTCCATACTCAATTAACTATTCTCTAAATTTTTGGAGTCCATTTTAATACGGCAGAGGAAAATTTTCTGTCCAAGTGTGTGTTAGATGCGTTTCTGTGAACAAGGGTGTCTGTGTGTGGGTGTCGATCCGTATTAACTAAATATGTAAATTTTGTCGGGCGCACAAGAGGATAGCTTTTTTGGTTAGTTTGCCTTCTTTTTGGGTTGCCATCGTTTTGTGGTGGTCATTTTTGATGTTGTTTTAAGAAAGTGGGTAGGAGAAATAAAGGGACTTTAAATCTTTTTGTATTTTTTCACTAGCGCTCGTAGTAGGTATTGAAGTCAATCATTTGAACCGCTGCTAGATAATAAAAAGATATTAAAACCTAAAATTACCTACCTGTTTCTCCATCTTTCTATTTTTTTTCAACATGAGCATTAAACTCAGCACCACACAAATCACAGTTGACGAGGCCTTTAAACCAACGTTCCATAATAGGCCACGATCTGAAGATTGTTGCATAGTTTCACTTATAATACACACAAAATATTTCATGCTATATATTCAAGATACAGAAACATGGACGTTTAAAAAGTAAACGTACATTTCGAAAACTATCGTAAAACGTTCTCATCTCACTGCAACATTAAAAACAAATTGAAAAGTTGCAAACATGAAGCATAGAAAACAAAGCGAATGACAACACAATTTTTAAAACACTAGAACCCGCCTCGACACAGATTTATCAAACAAAGTATTTCTCGAAAATCAAGTTCCCTATGATACAACAAATGGTCCAGAACCAAGTAATAGTGAGACCGTCAAACGAAATCCTACGCTTTCCAGCAAATCCTGAATATTCCTCACAGAAAGCAACTCGAACAGTTTCATCTGAAACGAATTAATTACACCCATTCAGTATTCTGCGAACATCGAAAGCCACCGCAAATAATTCACACACACACATGCAACACACAAGCTTATATACAAAAACATCTAAATCGCGCACATAAAATTTCATGTATAAAAATGTCAATAAAACCCTCACACTAGTGCACGGTAATACGAAACAGCGTTGACACAGAACGCACACTGCTGGAAAACCTTTCGCTCGACGAATATGTATGGCAACTACACAGAAGCAATCTTTCATTGACGCACACTGCCGTTTTCTTCGTACATTGGTGAGGTTTTTTCCGTGTCGTTGTGTGTGTTTTTGCTTGAGCGTGGGAAGGGGGGGTAGCATACATTTTCAGGAAGGCTTCGGCGTCACAGGGCGTCTTTCAGCGTTCCAATGCCGCACACATCCCAGGCTATCGGCGAGACGAAGAAGCAAAGAGTGCCTGTAGGTTAGTTTGATGTTCAGAGATGACGAGTTTTCAGGAATCTTTTGAAGTTTGTTCTTAGTATGCGTTTAGGCTTTGCAGGAGTTGGTGTATATAGTTTTATACTCTATAGATAAAAAATAGTTTGTATATAATGCATTTCTTAGATTTTGTTTGAGGATTGGTTGACTGTAAATATACAGTAAACTTGAACGTTTACAACTTCTAAGATTACTGAAAAATTGCTTGCAATCGAATTGTCAATGATTTAAATATGAAAGATCAACAACCATTTTAATTGCAGATGATTTCTTGATTAATTCTGAACACAATTAACTGACCTATTTATTTTAGAAGTATAGAAATTTCCTTAATCAATGGTAGCGCCAAAACCTAATTTTCACCCATTCAAATTCTTAATGCTTGTATCCACTTACTTCTGACCGAAAACTAAATATTTTAAAACACAAACAATGTCCTACATAAATTGTCTCTGCAGAAAATTCTCAGGCTACTCTACGGTATCGGGCGCAGATCACCGGGGTGGGGGGTACCCGGAGAGGGTGGTTAGGGGGGGGGGGTGAGGTAGTGGCTCGTGTGTGTTCGGAAAAATGCCTTATGATCCCGCCCGCCCGTTGTAAGCTTTAAGTTTTTTATCCTCTCCTACAATGTCGGCCTTAGGGACAAATAGATTATCGTCCGCATATTGTATTTTTGTTATTTTTGGGATAGATTTTTTGGCTGGTTTCATTAAAGATTTGTGTAGGATTTTGTCCGTAGCTGAGCGTTATGCAGGTCTTTGATGGAACAATGGATGGACTGAGCGAAAGATGATATGGTTAGATTTGGGGGTGACTACTTACATGAGGACCCCCAAATAATTGGAATGAAAGCAAAAGAACCATGTCACCAGCACTTTTTCCACTTCATTTGGTAACTAGGTAAGCAAAACTATTTTCTTATCACCTATCACCATCACCAGTCTTCAGACAAGTCTGTATTATGGCTATTGTCTTTTTACCGACGCATGTAGTTTTTTTTTACCGGACTCAAGAGGGTAATGTGTTTTTGTATTTAGGGTTCAAGAAAAGAGATGGCTGTCTGCGTTTTGTCATTGCGAAGACAGTAAAGAAGAGAGGAAATAAGATGCTCATCTTCTCAATGCAGATATAAATTCAAATCCTATACGTGATTTTTAATGTTTGAGCTGGAGAATTTGAGGCGTGAAATCCTACATTTCCCTTGTATTCTGCATACATCGGAATATCCTCCATGTTCCATTTATTTACACGTCCAAGTTTCTCTGGGCCCAACCAACCCCACCAGCCTTAAAAAAACTACCTACTGTTTCAACATGATAAAAGAACAATGGCCCTTGAAAGGAGATTCTTACTAACCAGTTACTGGGTTATGGAGGTCAGGTAGGAAGTCGCTTCAGGCAAAATAGCCGGGAGGCGAACTTAACATAGTTTGGAAATAGCTAAGCAGATGTTGATACGAACAAAGGACAGTGGTCTTAAGACCAGAAAAACCTAGGCCCAAAGCCTGTAACCACAAAATGATGGACATAAACTCCGTCTCATTCCCGAAGAAACTACAAACATAAAATTCTCAATACCTCCCACAGTTTCTACAGTTCAATATAATAAAATACGTATAAAAAAACCGGTTTCACACGTACAGCCATCTCCCTCCCCCCTTCTGGGGTGGTGGGGGGTGTTCACCCCCGGGGTGACAAGAGCCCAGTGCTCTACGGGCAGGTGCAATGTATTGGTGCAATCTGGTCCGCTGTTGCATTATTAGTTTTAGCGTTTCTGTACCGGGTTACTTATTAATTTTAGGGTTAAATTTCTCGTATTTGGGTATAGTGTCGATTATGAAGAAACGGCGGTAGGGTATTTTGAACCTTGGGTAAAATGGTTTTAAGCCTTTTTGTGGGAATAGGCAAAAGAAGCTATGTTAAGGATCATCCAGGGGTGCGGTAGATGATCGGCGCCTGGGCAAGGTGACATTCTTTCAGCGATGACGATGGAACATTCAAATATGTTTTGGATTGATAAGTATGCTAGCGTAAAGCTTATAAAAAGAAAAACATTTATTTCAGGTACCACGTAGCCAGCTCATATTAGAAAACATACACATAAATTACATATATGGATTATGTCAGTTCTTTTTAAAGTCGTTGTATAGTTACGAAATGCTTCGAAAGCGATTGCCTCTTGTGTAGTCCTCACATGTCTGGTTTATCTTATAACTGTATGGAAAAACAGAATTTCGTCTATTTCTGGTGTGGTCATAGTGTAAAATGTTATAATAAAATAATTAATACTTCTGTTTATTCATTTTCTAGAGTATTATACTCTTTTCACTTCTTCTGCATTCACTTTTGCTACGCTTACAAATTCTAAGAAAGTAGGACATATTTCATATTGCTGATTAGTCTACAATGAAGGTATTCAGACTGAACGATAATGGACTGCTTACTCCCATATTACGAGCCGTAATAAGAGACATCGTTAGAGCCATTTATTGGAACACTTTGGGCACTATTCCAAATTCAGAAAAAGGATCGAAATCGTGGTTCCTTTTCCAAATTCCTGCATTCTTGATTTTTGTAATAGAATTAATTTAAACATGAAAAAAGTGTAAATATTCTACGTGTTGTTAAAATATTTAAGTGATTCATTTAAAATACTGGTATTCAGCTGCATCTGTTTAGACTGACAGCCGACTTCAGAATAATTGGCAAAAGGCTAGGCAGATGATGAAAATGACGATTATATCTGAAATTATGAAGATTTAAAATAATGTGGTGTCTTTATAAAAAAAAATTGGTATTGGCGGAATTATCAACAATATCTAGGTATTGGAAACTGTATTTGATGATGGTTCAATCCTTTAAAGACCGATAAAAATATATATGTACAACCGGAAATGCTGGAGAAGTTTCACCACCTTAATTCACAACATTCTCAAAAGAAAACAAAAGCATAGCGATATTTTGCAAACGGAATCATATTTTCTATAACATATTCTTCGGTAAGGAAGCTGTAGCGCCCGCTCCGTTGCTCCCGAACTACAGATGTTACTCTTTGGATTCTGCACGAATACGAATATTGCTCTCAAAAATTCGAACGAAAATGGTGACGTATGGTATAATTTGCGACTGTTAAGAATTGTTGAGTTGCAATTAATGCGAGATTTGTAATGAGGAGAGTTGAAACGCATGGGACTAAAAGAGTGAAAGATATGAATTTAGTTGGATCGAGAGGGAGAGGAAGACCATAGAAAGAATGGATGGATTGTGCGAGGAATCATATGACATTGTAAACAATGCCGTGACGTGACAGCGGAGAATGAAAGCAGAAAACGTGTTGCACCAACCCCAAATAGAATGGTACAAGGTCAAGAAGATGATGATGCTGATGATTTGTAAAAAGATATGGGAAGTTTTAGAAAGTGAGTGAAGTATTTCGCATTCAGAATTGTATTGATAGTGAGTTTTAGAGTTTGCTTGTTTTCTTAGTTTTCCAATTCCTGGAGAAGGCAGTCGACGGCAGACGGCAGTTCGTGTCCGTTGTTGATCTTAAGTTAGCCTAGCGTAGTACGGACTTTTAAAGGAGGAAGAGATCAGCAAATACTGGTTTGAATACCACTGTCGTGCGGCCTTCTGTTCTGTTCAACTTGAAAATGACTCTTAATTTTAATATAAGAGGAATCACAAGCCTGCTTTAATTCTACACCACTTTAAAATTTAACAAAGCCTCCATTCTTTTTCAGATTAAACCCCAGAATAGTTGACAAATACTTTTCCTTTTTAATTTTGTCAGGTCCAACGCAAAGGCAACTGCTGGAACGACCAGTTGCAAACTACACAATAAAGTTGCCGAACATTTAAGTTTCGTGTGTCCGTTATAAATTCCGAGCGGGCGTTCTATATTCAAATTGGCCGCCGCTATTGGCTGGCGCTGGGTGGTATTTTACATCCGCGAAACTATGAAATACTGGATAAGGTTATGACTTCTTATTTTTAAAGACTTTCCTTTTGGACAACTATATTTGAAGAATTATTTAAGATCAACATCTTGAATTTAAATCAGCCGTATTGATAGTTGTACTTGCAAATTAATTGTGTGCGATATCTAACAGATTTTGGGAGCAAGGCAGCGTCAATCTGTTTATATAAGTCAATCTGCTACATATTAAACTAGTTCTGATGATACTGACATACATAAAAATCAATAATTTTGGACAAGACGTCCCTGCTGACGCTATCATCTTGTTGAAAATACTATCTTTTAGACCCCGTCCACTGCCTCGGGAGATGTGACTTGCAACTATCTTGCGACACGACTTACGTCAAGAGACCCTTGTTTCTTTCACGTGAATACTGTTATTCCATAAACCGCGTCGCGATGACTCACTTGACGAGCCAATAACAACAGCTTCATTGATTTATTTGTTCTGCCAACGTAAGCCATTCTCGTGTAGCTTACTTCCAAAATCTTCTAACACCAAAACTAGAGATACCCACAAACCAAGTGCCTCTAGATCATAAAACTTAAATCTTATACTATATTTCCTTATCCAACCCACCAGTTCTTTATAGCATCGAATGAATTTCGCCTGTACAGAAAGGTTACCGTAATGTCTATGCATAAAGTATTATAAACTGGTTAAAATGCAACGTTCTGAACGCGGTGGGGTTTCAAAGGGTGTTACTTGCTTACCTTTGAAGAAGTTTCTATGTTTTGAATGTTGGGTGAGCAGGAGTCTAAGGTTTATTGTAGGAAGAATGGAGTTAGTACATTGGAGGGAAGATGTGATCTCTTTTATGGCGTCATAGCAGGAGTTTGGATTCATGCCAGATGGTGGCAATAGGTTCCCCCATGTTACTGGCAAAATGTGAATATACCAAAAAACCAGTTTATGCGGATCTCTCGTTGTACTGAAAATCTAAACAAAGCGAGGCCATTTTATAGTGGAAATTAATAACTTGATGTATAGCCATGACAGTGGGTACACCACTGTCAATTTCTTTGGGTATGTGCTGCACGCGTAGCATGACCACTGTAGAAACGAGTTTTGTCTACGGAAAATCGACAAAATGAAACATTTTCAATTTTCATTGTCTATCTCTCATTATGTCGATTCTTCGGTAGACAAAACTCGTTTCTACAGTGTTCAATTGTGCATGCTACGAGTGCAGGCGTGATATTGCCACGAAGTGTGTCATTAAATCAAGGTCAGTGAGGGTCAGCGGTTAGTAACAATATCTCAAAAAAAACAATGCAACCCCGTTTGTTCATATTTTGCATTCTCAACAAATGCATAGTATGACGTTACATTATATTCACAAAACTTGATTCTTTATTATATGCGACCACGAATATACTTTCAGTTCACGGCCAAAATAGAGTACCGTACATTATCCAGCTATTTTATACGTCACGCGTATGTTATGCGCAGAGAGGGAGACAAGGCTGCCATTTAACCTTTATAGTAGTCAAAGAGTAAGAGAGATATAAGTTTTTAAACTGACATGCTCACTGACACTAGCAATTAATACTAGAAACGGGATATTTTCCATATTTAGTAATTGTTGTAAGGTTGAGAGTGACAGTACTAGTGGTACGGAGCGCAAAAAACGAACAAGAATGAGGGTAGACCGATTTGTCTGCTCATAAACACCCACCCGCAATAACTACAGTTTATCCGTGATCATAGCGTTTGCAACAGCGCCGAAATATCGGGAACTCAAAATAAATAGTAAATATGACAATTTCCCATTTCTAGTGTTATTGATAGTAGGAGTGATGTTTGGGAAAGAGATCGTCCAGGGAAAGTAGGTAGGTATTACCATAACTATTAATTTGTTGATTTTAACCGACTTCAAAAAAAGGAAGACGTTCTCATTTCAGTCGTATTTCTTTTTTTGATTACCACGTTACTCCGTCACGTATACAAAACCATTAACTTCCAAAAGTAAAGTTGTTTTAGACTTTTTAAATGTTTTTTTGGTAGCCTGTTTTTTGTTGCAAATATTTATCGGTCCACAATTGGTGGAGATATCGGTGAACATACAATAAAAAATACAAACAGTCGAATTGAAAACCTCCTCCTTTTGGAAGTTGGTTAACAATACTTTACATCTATTGCAGTAGTAGCACAAAAATAAACATTTGTTTTATTATATTTCACTAAACATAGTCACTTTTTTATCGCTTACAAATTTATCACCTTGGCTAGGTGATCCGGCGATGATATAACATTAAGCCTGTAATCTCAGGGGTTAGGTAAAGGTGTAATCCCGGTACACCCATTTTTCTCTTTTCATTTTTAAGTACCATGTAATGGGGGGAGGGGGGTGCGAACTCATAGTTTCATCACAGTAAATGTGTAAACTTTAATCATCGGTGGACGTTTTTAGTGGCCTACTAGGCAAAAGAACCACATGGGCCAAGTGCGGAGGTCACAATTCCTCGATTATCTAGTTTTAGGACGTGTCGGTTTCCTCACGATGTTTTCCTGCAACATTATGTTCCACACTTTTTAAATCGAGTGCCCACAGTAGGGGCTCCGTTCTTTTCCAGTAAATACGACCATTTTTATGAAGTTCATAAAGAACAAGCCGGGAACTTGCAGCCAACGTACACTTTGATTTTATTTAAAAACAACGCGAATATAACTTGCAGTTACCTCACCTCGGGGGAATATTGAAAAATTTCAAAATTCTACCTATTTTAGTATTAAGTTCGAATATTCCGTTTTTAGAGTTTACTTGTATGGGAACTTTGAGAAAACTATGTTTCTGGCTATGCATATTTTGGATTGGAAAGGAGATGGTCTTATTTAAAAAAAAAAAATAGGAACAATATGTAGGGGAATATATGTGAGGTGGCTGTATTTGTCAAGCCAAACTTCCACTTATTTGAAACATTACACAGCTCGCGACATAGAAAAGCGGTATTCTATAAAAAAACCTCTTAGGAATGGCACCACATATTTATAATAAATTACCTAATTCTTTGTTATGCATTAATTTGAAGTTTTTTGTTGTTTATGGTGTCAATATTAAATTCATGTCATAGTTTAAAGTATTAATTTGAATTTATGAAATTGTGAATGATAAATTTTGCATGCCTGAATAGGTACAAAACAGTGGACTGCGTATTCACTTGACACATTATGTACCGTGTTGAGCAATAAACATTTAAATTTGAAAAACTAAGGGATTCTGTAAACATTTTTGGGAGAGGATTTACTGAAATACATGATTAAACATCCTTTCAGCAATGGTAGATATAGACTGTTCATCATCACCATCATGCCTAGCCTTTACCCAACCATGTTTGGTGTCGGATTGGGGTCGGTCTTACCGATTCAAATCATCAATCAATCAAAATATTTTATTTTACATAGGCCTACATGGGCACTTATAAAACGTCAACAAAAGGTGCACGGTTCGGGTTGGTCGTTTCCTATGGAGAAGAACCGGCAAGAAACTCCATGGTTACTCTTTTAAAAAAAATTGGTTTTACAATATTTGAAGTTACAGCGTTGGTACTTAAGTATGGGAGGACAGCATAGGCCCGACAATAAGTCGTTGCTTACTACAGAAGGTAGTAAAAGAAATGAAAAATAAAATGTGATTGCAACTGAACACCAGTATTCTACATGGAGGGACTGCCTATCTGATCTCCACAACCCAGTTAGTACTGGGTAATACGATACCCCTTGGTAAGACTGGTTGTCAGACTTTCGGACTGTTACTATTTCAAATTATTCTAAAAACTTCGTGAGTAATTTATTATTCCAAAGATACTTTTTCTCCTAACATATCTCTTCAAAGAACTCCAATCATACATGCATACTCAAGAAATAGTTTCTACAAAATATAATATACGTCTGTGAATTCAATATGAGCGCAATAATATCCAATTTATGTAAAATATAAGCTGAGAGTCATCTGTGAAGGATTTTTCGTGGTGCATCACTATTAAATATGAAATATTATATCGGAAGTGCTGTTAGGGATGGGGAAGGTGATGTCGATAGTTTGGATATGACTTTTCCTTTCTTGAATTAATTAAATTTAATTTAATTGAGGCATCATTGAATTGACTGGTTCTCATAAGGCCCCGCAATGCACTGCAACTGCAGTGCAGTGCGGGGATGGCTTTCTCAAGGTTTATTTTGGATATCTATATTGTTTTCATTTCATTAAAGCAACATGTCGTAATGATATCAATCATGTAGCCACTGCCAATAATCTGATATAAGTCTAAAGTTGCATTTGATGATAATTCCTGTACTTTTCTGCCGAGTTATTTGCATCCGTAGAAGATGCTTTGCTACCAAGTTGACACCACGGTTACTAAAACTCAACCCACACATAAACATATTTATCGATATATCGCCGTGCAGCACATCACTAACTAGAGCAATGTTTCACCGGGATCGAGTGGAGGCGACGTGCTCTATATCGAGCATATTCCGAGCGCACTGCCACCGACTATGTACCGTATATGTTAAACTTATTACACACATGGAGCATAACTTTTATTATTTTAATATTAACTTTAATATAATAATTATAACAAGATGAGGCTCTTGCAGCTAGAATACCTCTTGGTGGATGATTTATTAGACAAAGATCAACGTAATCCCAATAAACACTGACTTTAGGCGGGACAGACCAACTGAACGATCTGGTTTAGTTATTTTACCGTACAAATAAATCTACCCGTTTTGTTTTTTTTTTTTATACAATATCTGCCCGGGCGGCTGTTATTGATTAGCCACGAACTCCTCGTGGAGCCCTTATATTCTACATTTTATTTAACGTTTAGTTTTTTTGACTATCAGATGACATTTTGTAACTGAAAATATTATCATATTCCCTCTCGGTGTGTCTCATATGAACGAACGTGCGACGCCTCCGCTGGCCGAATGGCGGATATCTCGCTGTGGCGATACTCGATTTTGTAGTAATTCCACTGCTCTGGAGTGGGCGCTACTGACAATTTTATATATCACGAGCTTGAGGAATATTTCTGTGATCATTTGCAAGGGTTTTGGGGACTAGCGAGTCGTGAGCGAATTTTATTGAACCAAAATTAAAGGTGTGATGGAGATTGTATCGTTTCTTTGGGTTAAATACGGCTTACACTTCCATCAGATGCGCTTTGTTAACTATAATGGTACGAATCCATTTTAAGTTTAGGGATCTCTAGGTAATTTCATGACGTACGGAGCTGAAACTTGAACGCTCACCAAACACACTATCCACCGCATGCAAGTCACTCAGAGAGCTATGGAACGAGGCATGTTGGGCATCTTCTTCTATGACCGGGTGAAAAATACCGAAATACGGAGACGAATGAGACTCACGGACATAGCGGAAGTGATAGCAAAAAGAAAGGGTAAGTGGGCGGGCCATGTATGTCGTAGACTGGATGGAAGATGGGGGAAGAAAATGCTGGAGTGGAGACCACGGACGGGACGGAGGAATGCGGGAAGACAACCGAGTAGGTGGACAGACGATCTCATTAAAGTGGCCGGAAGAAACTGGATAGCCATGACACATAACCGCCAAAACTGGAGAGATTTGTAAGAGACCTTCACTCAGCATTGGGTGGCCAAAGGTTGAAGAAGAAGAGGTCATTTTATTAGTTTTTTGTTGTTCAGGAATCTTTCAGTGGCAGCCACGGAGTCTGGATCTGTCCTCGACTTGCCATTATTGCATTGAAATTAAAACATAACGGGCAAAATGAGGGTGTACTAAAAGAAAACATGTACCTAACCCTTAGGGGGTTACGAGCGTGATGTTATATTTCCCTTATCAAAATGTCGAGGTAATTCGCAGTTTTCAAGGTCACGACTGAAGTTACAAAATTGTTTGTTTGTTTGAAAAACAAGCTACCATAAAGCATTATCAACCGACCTCTTCCACCAGATAATCCAATTAAGCACACAACATTATTCAACCCATCTTTCCTATCAGCCTGCATAAGCTAGAAAAATAAAGGCCATCTATCTTTAGCCACCCGCATTATAAAAAAGAAAAACATCAAACATAATGCAGTTACGGCTATCTGCAGCGGAAGCGACGACGGGACGCAGGAAAAATATTTTTCCATTTTAAATAAGTACACGGGAAAGCATATATATTTGCTTTATCTAGAAGTTCGTTAAATATTAGTAGGTAGTGAACAGTAAAACCCCGGATTGCGCACTTTTTCCCTATTAATAGCCCCCGGTTGATGAGGATGTTCTGCCATTTTTTATCTGTGAAACTTTTTTTTTGTATCCAGAAATGGAGTGGAACGTGCTTTTTTAATTTGTCGAAACGAGTCCGGGTTTTTTTGCACTGACTGACGTTTGTGAAGATTCGCTATAGTAGTGAATTACGGACTTATTTTGTTGCATTTTAATTAACGGTCGGTGGCGATTTTTTTTTTTTGTGGTTTTGACTATATGATGTAGGAAAAGAGTGTGCATTGATTTTCGTGAAGGGTTGGTTACCAAATTGGCTAATAAGAAGCTTTGTGCCTGGTTACTAAGAGACATCATTTTTTTCTTACATTTTCTGATTTCCTTTGATCTAGTACAATACTATTTCTATACATTTACCTTTTGATATTAAATTTTATTTTCTATGTCTTCCAACTGAAACCAACAAAACATAAAGGATGACACTATTCAAAACGATAGTTTAATTACGACACTATCTATTACTAGCTCTCATCCAATCAGACAGCGTTACGTCACGCTAACGGTCAACGATGCATACCAAATTTAAATATCACGTTCCAAATTTAAATCGACAGTGACGCACTGCGATTGACCGATCGGCGAGCAGGCGTCACAAATCAAATCGATACCTACACCAACACATTGATACATACCTATCGAAGGCGGCTTCATACACGCACACATACAAACAAACGTCGAACGTGGTAAATACGAGATATCGGTTCGAGTGTGCGCTGTTGTGCCCAATCGCGCAGAACCGATCAACCAATCACGACGCGTCGTTCGTTCTCGATACTCTCCGACTAATGTCGCTTGAGCTTCGTTCACACTTCGGGTTACCGCTCGTGGGTTCAGTTTATGAACGGAAAAGGGAGAGTGGGTAGGTCTGGGTGCGCTGGCCGTTAATCGCCGAAGGTTCGATACGCCATTGGCTATCGGTTGTATGTTACGTCACGTAGATTTTCCGAGGTTTTTTCTCTCGTAAATGGGAGTGAGCGCTACGGACATAGATGGGCGCTGAAGCGTCTGATTGGTATTGCTTTCGTATGTACTTCGTGACCGCTTGTCGTGTATTTCAAGTGCATTTTTTAGGACAATTTTTTGTAGACTGGTGCGCATAGTTGGATGTTATTGTCACTAGTCTATAGACACTGTTTTGTTCGTTACGAGGAATGCTGAATCGTTGCTTTAGGTTTTTGGTATTATAGTCAATCTGAGTACCTTACTACGTTTTTCATCTTGTTCGTCATACTTTAGATGTAGAACATAGACGTTAATAGAACAATTGTTTGGGAGAATAAAAAGTGGGAAACGTTAATGGCACGATACCTATATTATTTTAGATTCATTTAAAAAATACAAGGTGTTGTTTTGCATCCTCGTCAAATTCAAGGAGGTAATTAAGCTAATGATTTTCGTCCCGAATCAATAATAAAATTGGTAGGTAATATTTTTTTTTTTCTTATTTACGGAAATCGGTAATTGTGAAACACCCGTGTTTTAAACGCGGCCCGTCTGGTTCTTGCCCCATAACCTCGCTTACACACATACAAACAATCTCAAACGTTTATTCGATAATTTCCTATTCTCTAAACCACGTAAAGGGGGTTATTCTGAAATATTGACAAACCTATACAACCAAAAAAATCAGCGTTTATTAATAATTAACTAGTTACCATAATTTTAATTGATTATTTATGTCTTTTGTGACCACCCTCTGAAATTTGACGAGGATGCAAAACAACACCTTGTAGACAACTACTCATTTGATTATTATTTTTTTGCATAAAAAGACAATCTCACACATAAAAGCAACACCTTGAACTCTGATAATGCAAGCACCATCTATTTTAATACCAAACTAAAACTAATTAATCTATAACGGTAAACACAGTATCTTGCTGTGTCGACACAGCACACAAATAAACGCAAGGTCAGGTGCACTGTGTCTATAATGGTTGCAGTTGGAAAACGTCTCCAAGACGTAAAGATCGGGGGGGTTTGCCACCCTGTATAGATTTTTCTTTTTCCTCGGGGCTCCGTTCTTGATATTAAATACTAGTGTCTCGCTCCCAACTTTGCTTATTGAATCAAATAACTCGTTTTTCTTGAGGATTTTTTGTTTTATTTTGTTTTGTTATTGTAGGAAACTGTACTGTTGTTGGGAGCTGGGGTATTGCATTATTTGATCTTTGATTTATGACGAAATTCAATAAAATCATTTGGATTTGTTGAGAGTTCAGTTATGGAAACGTTTCCATAACTGAACTCTCAGGTAATTTCCTCTTGGTAAGCCTGTACCTACCTTATCATCTGATGAGCGGCTATCTTTTTGCAGGTGTATATAGATCATCATCTGCTTAGCTGTAGCTGAGTACCAGTATTTTACATGAAGCGACTGCCTATCTGACCTCCACAACCCAGTAACTGGGTAATACGATACCCCTTGGTAAAATTGGATATCAGACTTTTGGCTTCTGACTACTCGTAACGACTGTCAAAGATCTACAAATGACAGCTGAGACCAAAGGCTTAACGTGCTTTCCGAGGCACGGAGGAATCAAGTTATGTAATTATGGTCACCCATCCACGGACCGACCTCGGCAAGCACAGCTTAACCTTAGAGACTGACCTGTGCGGCTGTTATTATTTAGCCACAAGCTCCTCCAGGCAGGAAGATAGATGTCCTTCTTAAATAGCTGGTTCAGAAAAAGAGTACTAGCTTTTCGTACCGATGACTACCACGTACTTGGGAAAGATTTTGCCTATTGAAAAGAGTCTATTAAAACAGGTTGGAAGGGACACTCTGTACATCATTCTGAACCCATACATAAAAATTTTCGGTAATTAAAAAAAAAAAACAGCTGCTCTATACATTTTCATAGTGTAGGTCACTATTGGAGGAAACAGTATGTTTGAAATGACCTACCGAGTACGCGATGACCGTTTTCGCGACGGAGTACCTTCCTCTCTTTATGTTTGCCAAAATAAAACACATTAGTAAGCATTTTACGAAGGAACTCGTGGCTAAATAATAACAGCCGCACTGTTCGACCTTTAAGGTTAAGCCGTGCTTGCCGAGGTGGGTCCGTGGATGGGTGACCATAATTACATACCGAGTTTTCTCTGTGCCTCGGAAAACACGGTAAGCCGTTGGTCCCGGCTGTCTTTGTAGATCTTTGAGAAGCCAAAAGTCTGACATCCACTCTTACTAAAGGGTATCGTATTACCCAGTTACTGGGTTGTGGAGGTCAGATAGGCAGTCGCTTCATGTAAAATACTGTACTCATCTGCATCCGGTTAGACTGGAAGCCGACCCCAAGATAGTTTGGGAGAAGGCTAGGCAGATGATGAGGAAACATTTCTAGTTGGTCCCCAAGACTAGCACAACACCGGCTGCGTCATGGAGATGCTGGTGTCCAGCCAGTGCTCCCCATTTATATATCAGGAGACTTATCATCAACCATCGTAAATGTGCGAAACTTTTGTCAGTTCCAGTCAAAAGACTATCATCATGTCCCTAGCCTTTTCCTAACAATTTTGGGATCGGCTTCGGCTTCCAATCTAACCGCTTTCAGCTGAACTCCAGTAGATTACATGGAGAAACTGCCTATCTGACCTTTACACCCCACTGTCTTATTAAAGGGTAACAATACCCCTTAGTAAGACCCCTTAGGAGGAAGTTACTAAATTAGATAGACAGTTATAACACTACCAAACCAACATAATCTCTATGTTTTCTTTTCAAAGTCCAATTTCTACTTAAAAACAATCTTCCCTTAGGTTATAGTATCTGCCTACTACAGACACTCTATACTCACACTTATCATCCATATTCATACTTTTATTGGTTTTACATTAGCATATTACCAATCATTTCGTTTTTATAAATATTTTCTTTATATCCTTTGTTGTGACATGTTTACTTCAAATTTGTCAGATGTCATTTACTTTTATTTTTGATTCTTACCAGCCAAACTCTCTATGAAGGTTTCATTTAGATTATATATTACTAAAAATTATTATCATCAATTCGTTAGTTCAATTGTTGTATTTTATAATTAATTGCGAATATTTGCTGTGTAAAGATATTCTGAGTTATATTTATAAAAATATTATGCGCAAGGTTTTTGACCAATTGCTACTGGCTGCTTTGAATACTGGCAGGTTGCGTCTTACTAGAGCGCAGCAGTTTTGAATCTGAAAAAGAAAATTGGAAGAAAAGAAACGGAAGATCAGGGTATAAAAGGGATTTCTGACAGATGCCCTGGTTCTAGTCTGGAGTCAAGAGTTCAGTTCTAGTCTGGAGTTAAGAGTCGGTTCAGTCTGGACACGAGAAATCAGTATAGTCTAAAATCAAGAAAACAGCTAAGTCTAGTTTGGAGTCAAGATCTGTCATATCTTGAGTTTTGAGCACAGCCTGGTGGAGTCAAAGAGCGGCCTTCGTTTAGTGCTGCCGTGGCTGTTGCTAACTGTCTGCTGGAAGCTGCTTTGCGAACTGACGAGCCTGGCACTGGGGCTCATTACCTGTCTGCTGGAAGCTGCTCTTCGAGCTGACGAGCCTGGCATTGGGCGATACGTGTCTGCTGGTGGGTCCTACCAAATCGCCCTGCATCAAGTTCGTCGTGGTCAAGCTCATCTTAATCAAGCCAGCTTTCTACGACTGCAAGTTTGTCTTCAGTTACTATCACGCTCAGAGATTTGCGGAGATATTTAAAACGTTCTCGGTTAACCTGCCCTTCACTTTTGTACTAATTTATTGTATTTTTCATTTCATCATTTATTAAATTCATTTTCCCCTAATTACTTTTTTTAATGTATAAATCTGTTTACTCCTTTCATCAAGGAATAAGCAAGTTTGTTACAAGGTACATTAATAATCTAAGTAACAGACAAGGACAGACGAACAGACAAGCTCCGCGCAAAATGGCCGTCGTCTTGCTAGGCGGCAATATTGCAACCGGTTGGATTTTTAGTTAACTTCGCAGCGAAAATTGAAATTCCATTAAGAAGATTGCATTTTAACGTAGCCTAGAGGGGGTGTATAGGTAAGTCTTAGTGGGGAGAGGGGGTGTAGCGTTATGTACTGTGAGGGGTAAACAGTGACAGTTACGGGTACATAGATTCGGTGCAGTTTTTATAGGTATTCTTGTTTGTTTGGAGGGTTTTGGAGCAGGTTTTGAATAACCAGAGGACTTTTTTTTTGTATTTCAAAAGTGGGTTTTATAGGATTGACATATTAAGCTTAATTGTCAGCGTTGTCATTGATTGAACTTCACTTTATCTTGAAACTTGTTTTTTTTTATATCACACTATGAATTTTACGGCGCCTTTGTGAAAAGGCTTCATATTATTCAGGTTGTAAACTAAACTGTGACCACAGACGAGAGAGAAGCGGTGTACAATTCTCTCTGGCGAAACGTCAAGTCGTTGCGGGCAGCCATATTGACTTGAGTGGTTGTCAAGGAAGGTGTACGTAACAAGGCGTTGACGGATCGCTGACGTCTGTTTTCTTAATCTAATTAAAATTGGTGCCACATATCATACGTGATTCCGATGAGGCGGGAAAGAGCCTATAAATTTATCGGGGGTGCGTTTACAAATATTTAAGGTCACATATACAAACAGCCAGATCCGGAACAACTACCTTTAGGCCAATATTTGTTTTACCTGCGACACGCAACGCAGCACTGAATCGCTCAGCCACTGCGCCAACCGTACCGTCAAAATGTTAATGTGTCTATATTAATATCAGCTCATGTCAACATGTTGGCATTTTCTGAGCCAATTATCATCACGGGGAATCGGTTACCAATTAATGAAATTATCATACATAACTTAAAACTCTCGTTAAACTTCATTCAACTTTTAGTAGTCTATGCTTTGTAGTAGAGGTTTTTTTAGGCTTAATCCCACACGCTCCAAAAAAACAAAACAGCAACACATAAAATCGGCTTTGTCTTGTCCGGTTCTTTCCCAACTCGCCACCTAAACAAAATACCATTACAAAAGTTCCGTTTCGTAACCATTTTGATTTTAAAACATTGAGTCTCGTTTTGTCAACATTTTCTTAACTTTTTGTATGGCAAGTACAGTCCTAACTGTACAGGAGAACTACCAAAAAAAACCACAATTAATCTGTAAGTTCTTATTTATTTTTAACTTTTATTTGTACCCAAAACAAGGTAGCTACAGAAAATCCAACCTTCTCGCAATGAGAATAAATAAACATTAATATGACTTTGTAACTAAGTACACAAATACAAAAATAAATAAATAAATAAATATTTCAAATAATAAAATGAAATAAAAAGTCAGAAATAGTAACAGAGCCGCCGCCTAGAATCACGCAAGCCTAGTACTTTTTGCAGGATATTTAATAAAAAGACGATTCTGCTCTCCTAGTACTTTCGGTTCAAATTCTTAATTTAGTTCTTGGTAACAAACCTTAGTGTGCTAGAGAGAGACGAAAAATTGCAACGTCAATAAAAAGTTACCAGTTGGGATGTACCCATAAAATGTTTTCCACCCGTTGCTTTTTCGTTTTGGAACCGAAATTTGGAGCGTTTGGGTAGTTTCGCAAAGATTTAGATAACTTTACAACACTGTAAAAACAAAAAATAGTGCTTTCATTCTCAATCACAAACACCACAGCTCTTCTAATAATCCCAATAAACGCGGAAATCGCATCAAATTATCAAAATTATTTGCCCTACAAAGTAGCGCCCGTACTTGCGATTAATTTGTCGCACATTGATGCGTGCGTCTGCAATGTCGCTATATTTAGCGAGTGCACTTCGATCTTATGGCAGTCGGTCGGGTTAGTTATTAACTGGGTGATGGACTTAGGGAGTCTAATATAGTTGTCAAAGAACCTTCGTCTTGGTGGTCTAGTGCAGTGTGCCGCAAAGTGTGTGCTGTGGTACACTGGTATACCGTGGCCATAAGTTGGTGTGCCTCGGAAAATTAGTTTATTTCTTAAAGTTAAATAGTCAGACGGAAGAAAAATGCCTACTAACAGGCTGCAAAACACGTGATAGATTTTTTATTTATGGTGTAAATACTTCCTATTCCACTGATGATGCAGGTCTTCCATCGGTAGTTCGAATATAAATCATTTCATTACGTAGGTAGCAAGTTTGTTCGCAACGCAATATTATGACTTTCAGAGCAGCATTATCTTCATTTAATTGTAGTGGCATTACAAAAAGTACTATAGCCCCATCTTTGACACATAAAAGGAAGAACTAACATCAAAAAACTAAATCACGATCTTAAAATTACCCGTTACTTAAGACCAGATAGAAAATCCCGACAACAACTGTCGGGCAGTAGCTCACCAGACATAAGACCGGCGGAGGATCCTCCCTTTTCTGTGGGGTATGAAGAACTTAACACCCTGTTCTTCATAGTCCTAAAATAGCTACTGAAAACCCGTAGTAACTATCTAAAATAGTGATTTTTTCAGAAAATGTTCATCTCTATCGACATGAAGATCAACAATAGCAATTTTTACACAAAAGAATTCCATCAGCTGAAAAAACAGTTGCAACCGAAATCAATAACGTTCGCTATAAAACTGCCAATTTGCCAAATGTTCACATTCCCGCGACAATGTCTGCTGGGCGATTAATTCCTCTCAAATTGATGGGTGTTGGTCGCTGGTATATTTAGATACTTGCACTTCGATCTTATGCTGTCAGGCGTTAGTTATGACTGGGAGAACGGATTCTGGTTAATTCGACTTTTAAATAATTTTTCAGGAGTTCTGCTTATTTTTTCAAGCGCAGAAAATTATCATAACTTTTAAATTAGCATCATCTCTAATGAAAGAAAGGGGGTCTAGGTTTTCTGATATCTCCATAATTTTCAATGAAATCCATAATTTTCATCGGTGTTTATTTCCCTCGTTACAGATAACAAACACGTTTTTTATCAACACAGTTGACATGACAGGTCACGATTTTATAAGAAACCCCGAAGTAAGTGAATTCATCATCGTCTTTTTTTGAAACCGAAGTGTGCAATATAAAATATTGAGTATAAAGATGAAGAAGAAACCGAAGACCTTTACTTACTGAAAGTCACATTACTTTATAGCAGTGTTTTAGTAGATTATCTTCTTCGCGTGTTAATGACAATTCAAATTGAGTAAGCCCAAAATTTGCGTCCAGCTTCCATGTCAGCTCCTGCGACGTGCAAACAACAGGACAAGCAGGATAGGACATCAAAATTTGCCCTCGTTTGTGAAGCAGCACCGTATTTTTACACTCCTGGGTAGAGCTATCTATGAATCCCCACCTGAACAGGTGTGCCTTGGCCAACCTGTGTCTATTTAAAGACTTCCAGGTCAGCCATGGCAAGTCGTGTCCAGGTAGATTATACCACGTAATCAGCCTATAACGTTCCCACTGCTGGGCCACAAGCCTCCTCTCTCTGGATGCAGTAGCCGTAATCCAGTACGGGTTGGTAAAGCATTAAAGTTTAATGCTAAAATATTACAGAATACAGTCCGTCCCTGGTTTGGTCAGATCATGAAAGCATTCCAGTGACATTAGGAGCACGTTCATTTTCATAGATTTATCGACGGACCGAACTTATTGCAGTGCGGTGCTCAAACTTTGAGCTTCTAGTTTGTTTTAGTGCTATTTTATGATGTGTTTAGTGCTGAGGATTGACATCTTCTTTGCGGTTCGAAAGGTACCCGTGTGAATAAGAGGCAGATGAGACACTTTGGTTTGTCTTGTTTGGTATTGCAGTTTTACCCATTTCCATAGGCAGCGGTAGCGGTCAGGTGGACCATCCGTTTGTTTGCCTTCCAATTACATTGAAATTGTCAATAATCCCGGATAATATCAGAGGATTTAAGACATAAATGGCAATCGGTTTCAGTTTCATGAGCATGTCATCAGCTTTTCGGTAGTTTATGTCAATCCAATCATTGTTAGCGTTGGTAGACTTTGAATTAACCCTCAGGAGTGTGAACACAAGAGCTTATCTAGAGAAGCAAGTGATCAGATACGTTTTTGCGGTACTTATTACATCGTCTTTTTATTGGATAGACTCATTTAAGACCATAGTCTCTCCTTACGTTAACGACGCAAACTTAGCTTCAAGTAACTTATTTAATTATGAGTTGAACAGTTCTAAGTTAGAGATATCAGGAAACACATTCCCAGGCGCGGAAGTACCCACCAGACGCCATACGATAAAAACAAATCAGATCCCAGAATACTTCGACATCTATTAAGATTTATTCGACCTTTTGCGCGACGTTGAAGCGTAAAGTGTTGAAGTGTGTCCAAAACAAACACTTCTCGAAGATACTCTACTACCGCATGTCGAATGTCACATTATTGGTCTTAATTAGATGTTTAGCTTCGTAATCCTATCCTGATTAATGTTTGAGACAGTGCTGGTGAACAAAAAATGACAAACTTTTGAGAAGTGAGATTCTAAAAGCGATAACTATTATAATGGTGCATTCCAAAATGTATTTTGTTAATATAGGCTGCCGAAAAGCTTACGTCGAACCTACTAGAAGTCGCTGCAGAATGAAGAAACGGGTAATCCAGCAAAAAGTGGCGGGCTTTCTTATAAGTCTAAAAGCTTGGCTTGCCCTTCTAGCCTACTACTCTTCACGATGTGTTTGCCTTATGGGCTTGCTATCTTGCTGGCCCCTCGGTACGCCAATTCCATCAAAAGGGGTCCAGTGCGGGTTGGCTGATGTCAAACATATTGTAATTTTTGGTTCTTTGATATGTCCGGTTTCTCATGAAGTTTTCCTTCCAACCAAATAACCTTTATCATCATCAGCATGATCAGCCCACTGCTGGGACACAGGTCTCCTCTCTAAGAGCGGGAGTGGGCTGTAGTCCACCACGCGTGCCCAATGCGGGTTTGTAGATGTCACATGTCTTCGAAATTTTAGTTATAGGATATGCCGGTTTCCACATGATGTTTTCCTTCACCTTCACCGAAATAAATTACACAAAGTAATGCGCCTGCCTGGGTTTGAACCCACGGTTTACTGTTCGTAAGTCGGGGCTGCCACCACTGGGCCACCGCTGCTCTCAAATAACCTTGCTGCATTATAAATAAATGTAATTAATAAACTTTGAGTACCATGTCAAAATGCCAATTGAGATGGCGAAACCGAACCGGTTGCGATGTATTTGCGTCGAACACCTGTCTTCCCACAAATCATAGGAGTGGCCCACGATGCATCATCGAACTGTTGCGAGATTTTTAACGGTATATTATTAGATATAGAGTTATGTACTGCAATTGGAACTGTTTTGAAGAATCTTGTGCGGGTAATAGTGGGACTTTGGCTGGGAATTTCGATTATAAGAAGTAAACAGATTATATGATGAACTTGTAATTGAAAAAAGCACCTAAAGAAGGAGAAGAAGAATGATAGCCTGTTTTGTTAGTTAAAATGTTACTGGAGATCTCAAGTTAAACAATGGCCTTAATATTCGTTTGAGATTTCAAATCAAAATGTTATTTTACATAGGCCTACATGGGCACTTATACAACGTCGACAAAAGGTGCAGGGTTCGGGTTGGTCGTTTCCTATGTAGAATAGTTACTTTAAAAAAAAATAGTTTTACAATATTTGAATGTTACAACGTTGTACTTAAGTATGGGAGGACAGCGTAGGCCCGACAAAAAGTCGTTGCTTACTACAAAAGGTAGAACAAGATAAAGCAAAAAAAAAATGCTGTGGATAGTCATGTTAGTTTTGTTACTTTGAGAGAAACCTACTCATGTAGGTTTAACCACATTCATTTAGGAAAATAGGAAATACAGTTTATTTTATTTTTAAAAATGCTACATCCCAAGTTTTTCTCACAAGACTTGCACTCAATTGCTCTTTCATAAATTATTTGCATTCATCTTGTAAACGATGTCACCTTTCTTCTTTGCATCCTTTTTATGTCTTTTAATAAATTGTCCATCTGCCTTCTCCATTTGCCTTTTCAATCATTACGTTTTTCGCCATCACAAATTCTCCCCAGACTAAATACTTCACTATTTCCTGATAGATGTGCACCACAGCTGTCGCAATCAACATAGAAAATCATTGCTACTACAAATATCCCACTAATATTCTTTTTAAATGAGTAAGTTTGTATGTTTTTGAATTTGAATCTTTTGTTAATTAATATTGTGTCACTTGTCTTTTTGTAATATCTTCTTTCTTTTTTTTTGTATACCCTTTTTCTTATTTACCGATTGTTTGTAAATGTGTCGACATTGATCTAGGAATCTATAAGGCCTACGCCTTATAGATTCCTAGATCCTTGGTAACTTTTTATCTTGTTCTACGTTTTGTAGTAAGCAACGACTTGTTGTCGGGCCTACGATGTCCTGCCATACTTAAGTACTAACGCTGTAACATAAAAATATTGTAAAAACAAATGATTTTAAAAGAGTAACCATGAAGTTTCTTGCCGGTTCTTCTCCATAGGAAACGACCAACCCGAACCGAGCACCTTTTTGTCGACGTTTTACAAGTGGCCATGTAGGCCTATGTGAAATAAAAATATTTTGATTAGATTTGATTTGATTTGAATAACGTCTTCATGATGTGTAACTATCAGATTTGGAAAGAGCTCGTGCCTAAATAATAACAACAGCATGGGTCCCTCTTCAAGATTGAGCCGCTAGCCTAGGTCGGGCCGAGACTATTCATCACACACCGAGTTTCCTCAGTGCCTCGAAAAGCACGTTAAGAAGTTGGTCCCACATGTCATTTGTAGATCTTGGACTGGACAGTCGTTACCTATAGTCAGTGGCCCAAAATGCTGACTTTCAGTCTCAAGGGCAGTACTAACTGGGTTGTGGACGTCAAATAGGCAGTTACTCCATTTAAAGTTTTTGTATTCAGCTGCATTCAGTTAGACTGGAAGCCGACCTCAACATAGTTGGAAAAAGCAGGAAGATGATGGGTAAACGCTTTATAAAGCGTGTCGTATTTCTGCAGCGGCTGAAGTATAGCTTACTAGCTGTACCGCGCAAC
Source organism: Cerastis leucographa (assembly GCA_963082945.1). Lineage (NCBI taxonomy): Eukaryota > Metazoa > Arthropoda > Insecta > Lepidoptera > Noctuidae > Cerastis > Cerastis leucographa. The sequence goes on from OY720365.1 coordinate 1,837,670, forward strand.
TTCGTCTGCGTCACATTTTCCCCGTTTTCGCAACATTATTCACTGCTGCTCCGCTCGTATTGGTCGTTTTTGCCAAACTTCATTAAGATCTGATCAGTCGTTTAGTCGTGAAAAGGTAACAAACAAACATACAAACATACAAACATACAAACATACAAACATACAAACATACAAACATACAAACATACAAACATACAAACATACAAACATACAAACATACAAACATACAAACATACAAACATACAAACATACAAACATACAAACATACAAACATACAAACATACAAACATACAAACATACAAACATACAAACATACAAACATACAAACATACAAACATACAAACATACAAACATACAAACATACAAACATACAAACATACAAACATACAAACATACAAACATACAAACATACACACATACAAACATACAAACATACAAACATACAAACATACAAACATACAAACATACAAACATACAAACATACAAACATGCAAACATACAAACATACAAACATACAAACATACAAACATACAAACATACAAACATACAAACATACAAACATACAAACATACAAACGTACAAACATACAAACAAACAGAGTGACTTTCGCATTTATAATATTAGTATGGATGTCACTTTCCATACCCTTTTTCTCTGCCTGTATCGTTATCGCTCATACAATGTTATTTTTACTAACCCTATGAGCTAAACCAGTGTTCCGCACTGGTTTAGCTCATAGGGTTTTACCCTGGACGTTCCTTGGAAGAATTGTTTGACTTTCACATGGGTGAAGTCACTGGTTTTACTCCGGTAGTATTCTTGGGGCAATTTTCGACTTTCACGTAGGCGAAGCAGCTGGCAAGAGCTAGCTATCTATAATTTAAGATCTTCTCCGAACGTCGAAGCATATCGTTCGTAAATTTATCGCATACATATGACAGACAGATATTGATGGTAATATACCAGATGTCTTGGCACGACTCATTAATCGCACGCGCAATTCTGCATCACATAGTTGACGCATCATTGATACTCTATATTTATCACATTATGAGTTTCGACGTGTTATATTATTATCGGTTCGTTATTTAAGATGGCCACTTCAAAAGATTTTGTGGCGTCAGATTTGTTTCAGTCAGTGTCTGTTTGGTTAAGGTTTGTATTGATAACTCTTGGACTGAGTTGTTTCGTTTGTTTCATACACAAGTTTTCTGTTTTTAGATTGTTGGCTCTCGTTATTAAAGTAGTAAGTATTACTTAGGGCATACTGAAGGTTTCTGGATTCTGGTACATAAGACTAGATTTAAAACTTACGATACATGAATTGTAAGCCAGATCCAAAAACTTTCAGTATGTACTACTTATCCACTTATAGGATAAAGAAAAATATTTTCATTTAGTAGCGGTACTTTTATACAAGCCTATAAGCTTTGCTTGCTCTTATAACCAGTTTGAGATTCTAAAGTCAGTCTGCTTGCTTTATAGGCTTGCCATATTGCTTGCCGCTAGGAACGCCACTCATCTTGTAGTTTTTGGGAGTTATTTGCTTTCCAAAAGGTGTTACCAGTCACTGGGTTGTGGAAGTATAATAGGCAGTCGCTTCTTGTAAAATATTGATTTGGGTTGCCAGATGATGAACTATTTTGTAGGTATAAGAATTTCAAGAAAACTTTGATGTCCTAGAGTTTTGAATTTCTCGTTAGTTTAATTGGAGCCTGTGTTTTGAAATAGTAATGTGTGAAATTATTTATGTCCAATTACTGTTTGACAGAATTCCAAATTATAACCCTCATTCATAACGATGATACTATCAATGTTATTACACCTATAATTTGTAACAAATTACCCTGTGCTTCGACCTCATTGGTGTTCAAATCAAAATAAATCTGAATATCCGAAGCTCGAAGGCGTGAATTATTATAACTGTTCCGTACGTCTAGTAATGTCATTTTAATACGACAGAGGTTACCTAGCGTGACGTCATTATCACCAACCACTTTGGAACCATCTTCATAGTTCACTTCATTTACATTTCCTTGTGTTTTAATACATCTAACTAAAGTTCAATTTGCAACCTCGTCAGTTTTTTCATCATTGTTAAAGTTTGTGAAATGTGAAGAATTGTAGTGGTGTTATAAGACAAAATGATCTATTTGTGTTTAATAATAAAGATGACATTTGCATAGCAGTAGAGAATGATTTTGACAAAAATACATTTTTAGTTGCACAAACGCTGGACTTTCTTTATGTTCAAGATAATAAGATGGAAAATTAAAAAAATATGCAGTTACTAAAGGCAAATAAAAGTAGATGATCGCAGAAATCGCTCGATTGTTTCTGAATAGGTGACAATAAGTTTTTTGTTTTTATATCTAAATGATGGCGTTCATTTCAAGTAGCTTATGGTGAAACTAGGGTTTTAATGGTTTTTTAAACGATCCCCGATTTTCCTCCGGTGATGTTGCATTCATTTATGTATTAACACGTGCTGAGGTTTTGTTTTGATTGGCAACGAAACTGTCATAATATTTAGGCTAGTTCTATTTTTAGTCAGAATCTTATTTGATGTATTATTTTTAGTTGCTCTTTTAAACTTTTTTGCTACTGACTAGTCTAGTCGGTGGTTTTAAAGAAAATACCTATAATACACCTATGAACATTTGTGTTTTTAATTTCAATATATTACTTAGATGTTCGGACCATGATCTTAAACCAAGTCTATTTTAATTACAAAGCTCATCATCCATCCATCTGCTGCTTTTATCAATGAAATACATGTTCAATAGCAATGATGTCAGTAACAACTATTGAACACGATTAGTAATATGCTGATCACATTCAGTATCCTTGGTAAACATCTTTCTTAAAGCTTTAACAACACATTCACACTAACCTATCTTTACTTTTTCTGCTTACCTATATCTTATTATATTATAATTATTTATTATAATAAAGATTATATTATTATTATTCCTTATCCTTTCATTTATAATCATTGTCCTGCTCTTCTCCCAATATATTTTTAATCGCCGCAGCATGTCTTCTTCTTTCCTTCTTCTCTCTTCGTCGTCATCCTAAGAGTCCCGTCTCTAGCCAACTTATCTTCCACACAGTCCATGTATCGTTTTTTGGGTTTTCCGCTACTGCTACAGCCATAATGATATCTTCTTCATTATCTGCCACGTCTTTTCCAAAATTACCTCAGCTCGGTTTCTAGTCTAATCCGATGCAGCTGCACATGAGTAGCTTACATGGAGCGACTGCCTAACTGACCTTCTCAAGGCTATAGACTGGTTGTCAGACTTTTAAGCATTTATCTCCTCGTAACGCTGCTACCCGAAATTCGTTTCGATTTGTAATGGATGGTCACCCATCTACGTACTAACCTTGGCAAGCACTGCTTAACCTTGTGGCTGTTATTATTTTAGCATCCCCTACTCTTATACCCATGATATTATCCTCTCATCCATACACACTTCAATTGTCCAATGATCGTTTCCCACTTCAAGATCAAAGTGTAACGTCGCCTCACAAATAACGCGTAGATACGTGCGCAAGCGCAGAGAACAATGCGCGGAAACTCACGCGTCGGTGCGCAGTCGACTATCGCTATTGGCGATTTACGAAGTATATTTTGATGATCTTTTGTTTATTTTTTATGCTCGTTTGACATTTTTGATAGGTTGTGTCGTAAAGTCGGATTTGAGTATGGAAAATACGGGTGACTAAGATATTTTTCTTTTTAGAGTTCCGTACCCAAAGGGTCAAACGGGACCCTATTACTGAGACTTCGCTGTCCGTCCGTCCGTCCGTCTGTTACCAGGCTGTATCTCATGAACCGTGATACTTAGCCAGTTGAAATTTCTACGGATTTTGTATTTCTGTTGCCGCTATAACAAAAAATACTAAAAACAGAATAAAATAAATATTTAAGGGGGCTCCCATACAAAAAAGTGTTTTTTTTTGCTCGTTTTTATAAAAAATGGTATGGAACCCTTCGTGCGCGAGTTCGACTCGCACTTGGCCGTTTTTTTTTTAAATATTGCAAGTTTTTTATGAGATACCCTAAATACTCTTGGCCTATTGATTGTATTAGTTATTAGATGCTATGGTATAGTATTTTTTGTTACTTCTTCGATAAATGTTCAGTCCTTTACGGTGTCCCTTAAACCACATATATTATAAGCACTAGGTACTTACTTTAAGTAGGTAATCATTTTTGCGCCGGTTAAGCTCATCCAAAATATGTATATCCTGAATTTCTTAGAACTCCTCTAGTTTTAGATGACCTAAACAGAGGGAACCTTACAACTGCTAATTTTGATGCTAATAAATCCTCCTAAACAGCTCAACTTGTTACAACAGCTCCTACAAATTCACTGAAATACGAACATGGTAATATTTTTCGGTGACACTACAAATCATAAAACATCCCAGGTATTCACTGCTATATCAAAAATGTGTCCAAACGGCTAATATATCTCCGCTACTCTACCGGCAGTGGAAATTTATAATCCTTCTCGTTATTTTAATAAGACATATGTAGGCAAAGATTGAGACATATTAAGGATTAGTTGCTGTTTGTTTTGCCGCTTCTATCGGTATTTAGGTAGTCGTTGTTGTTTTTGTGGCTTTACGAACGGTTTTGGTAGTTTATAGTTGTGTTGATGAAGAGTTAGTGTCTTCAGCTTATGCGTAAGTTAAGGGCAATATGAATTGTGAATAAGATTCTGATTCATACTTTGTATTTTTAATTTTTGTATCGAAACAATAATGGGTTCATCACTTATGATCATCGTCACCGATGATCGGTTTGTCTTTCAAATTGTATTCATAAGTCGTATGCTGTTGTTTTGCATCGTCGTCAAATTCAAGGAAGTTACTATGCTAATGATTCTAGACCCGAATCTCTATTCTTTTTACAGAAATCCAAAAGTGTGAAGTGATCCTCGCCCTATAACCGCGCTTTCACACAAATACAAACAATCTCAAATGTTTATTCGACAATTTCTTAGTACCTAAACCACGTTAAGGGTTATTCTGAAATACTGACAAATTCAACAGCAATAAAAGCAGCGTTTATTAATAAATTATCTAGGTACCGTAATTGTTATTTGGATTTGAATTTTTGAAATACTATAGTAGTTTTAAGACCATTGTCACACCGACGATTACTACAATAACCACGAGAAGATATTAAAGATTTGTTAGCAGTCGAGATCACAAGACACAGTGTGATATTAACAAAGTATAATATCAACACATGCTTTATAGTCCATGCAATTACTCACACATTTGCCGTGTTACAGTCTATTCTAGTTCAAGTCGTTATTAATAATATTTTCTTACAAATGTCGATGCGTCTGGCTTTATTCCAGGATGTGAGAGGGACAGCTGAGATGATTGATTAGGATCGTTTAAAGTGGACTTTGTTGTTCGGCACCTGGTTGAGTCTATTGAAGGAATGATAGAGAATTGAGAAGGTGGAGTGATGAGGGCGATGGTAAATATGGTGTAGTGATGCAACTTTGTAATTAGTCTACATAATTATTATACTATAGACTGAGTTGGTGGCTAGCTAATTTACAAGTATCAGTGTTTTTGTGTTTTAATACTATGTTATTATAGTGAAAGCTTCGTACCCTATTACGTGGGCCATAAAAATTTCTGGCTTGATGTGGGTTTTCTTTTTTGAAGTGAAACTTCTTATGCGACTTCCAACAACGCTACCATGGTGGGGGAATATTTTTTAAAACTCACTAAGAGATGGCAGTATTACAAGATTTGTGACTACGTAGTTCTACTAGGTACGCAAGATGGCGTGCAAACAGTCATGCATTCGACTCTTCGGTGTGTCCAGCCTTCGCTCAATTTCCATGATTAGAATAACCTCGATAAACTTATGTTATAATTATTATGTAATAAAAATAATACAACAAGAAAACAACAAAATATTATTTAGAAGCTCAATAAAATAACGAGACTGAATGCGTGGCACTCGAATGAATGCATATAGTATTACGTAGTTTCACTTCTTCCCCGCGGAGGGGCTCCACGCACTATTTTTGTATTCTGCTTAACGCTTTGGGGTTAACTTGTTTGATGTTATGATTTTATGTTAGTTTTAGCTATGTCTTGTATATAGAAAATATGATAAATATTTCATAATTAAAATGTTTATCATATTTTCACCTACTTCTTCACCATCATCATCATCATAAGTCTATAATGTTCCCACTGCTGGGACACAGGCCTCCTCTCTATGAGAGGGAGTGGGCTGTAATCCACCACGCGGGCCTAGTGCGGGTTGGTTGGTAGATGTCACATGTCTTCGAATTTTCAGTCCTTGGACATGGTGGTTTCCTTACGATGTTTTTACCGTTTTTAAGGGCAGCGGTGATGAAATAAATTACCCAATGTAATACGCCTGTCTGGGTTCGAACCCACGGCTTACAACTCGTGAGTCGGGGCTGCCACCACTGGGCCACCGCAGCTGCTCTCACCACTTCACCTGCTTACCTTGATCAATATCTATAGGTATTGTTAATGAGGATAATCTCATTTTTTTATTACCATCGAAAAATATATCCACTCTCACAAAGTCACTCCTTTTTCCTATGGGAAGGCGGTAACTGCAGTACTTGTTTGAAATAGGTATTGCAATTCCTGATCAAAGCAGGTTGTTTCGCTCTTAACATACTCCATCGAAAAATCCTACCAAGATTTAGTCATTCTGTTGCAAGTAATTTTAGCTTCTACCGCTATCATCATCCCTTGCAAGAAATCTATTGGATATACGAATAAATTACCCTTAGCAATTATGTCACAATGTGCTACCGTTTCCAAGATTCCGTCTTCCTCTCAGCTACCATCATTTACACCAGGAACATTATTCTGATGTCCTGTTACTTCATATACTAGGAAAACAGCAATAATTCCTTAAGTTTTTGCACCACCTTAAATCATTCGGCGCTATGCACGACCGAGATATGCTCATCCGCATTTAATTAGCCTTTTTAGGATGGGTGCATGCGCACGATGTGTGGTTGGTGGAGTCGTTGATGGCCGAGCAACTACCTCATGTATAAATGACGAATTTATTACAGCCATCATGGGGTTGATACAACATGGTTTTTGTAGTTGAAAACCTGGTTCGTTTATACAAGGTGTTGTTTTGCATCTTCGTCAAATTCAAGGAGGTAACTATGCTAATGTTTCTCGTCCCGAATCTATAATAAAATGGGTAGGTAATTTTTTTTTTTCTTATTTTCGAAAATCGGTAAGTGTGAATCACCCTTGTTTTAAACGCGGCCCGTCTGGTTCTAGCCCTATAACCTCGCTTACACACATACGAACAATATCAAACATTTATTCGATAATTTCTTGTTCCCTAAACCACGGTAAGGGGGTTATTCTGAAATATTGACAAACATAAATTACTAAAAAAATCAGCGTTTATTAATAATTAACTAGGTACCGTAATTTTAATTGATTATTTATGTCTTTTGTGTCCACCTCCTGAAATTTGACGAGGATGCAAAACAACACCTTGTATAAATCTACGCCCAATTTTGTCTACACCTAGGTAGACAAAATTTTCAGAACGTCACCTACGCTTTGCCGACTACAATTCTTAAATTTGGCTTCGTCCATGTTCAAGTTCATGCATCTAGTCATACAAGTTGCGAGTACTAAGCATTTCAAAGAGTTAGTAAACCTGGTGAGGTATCACAATAGTCGTTAGTAGTTTCCTGAAGATGACAATCTCATGAATAATCTTTATTTATCAATGAGTGGTGATTCATAGTCCTCTACATTTTCTAATTAACTCAAGTAATAAAACCGACTAGACACAGTAATTAATCCAAAGCCAAAAGAAGTAATCTAGTCCTTATCTCCCAAATACTGAGTCACAGACTCCATAACAGTTTCAGATGAACTGTTTATTTGTCGCAAGCGTGTAGCCAGCCTGTTCACAGATCACTCCGTCGTATCGCGATTAACATGTCCTGGCAACTTGGCAAACATACCGATACACTCGCAAACCAACTTGGCCTCGTGGCTTTAAGGGTGATTGTTGATTGGTTTAAGTGCATTGAACGTGTGGTAGAATAGTATCTCAATTTACTAGGTTTGTATCAGTAACTGTATGTTTATTGGATCGGAGATAGGTTAAAGACTGTTATTGGGATGTCCAGTTAGGAATGTTGGTTTTAATGTGGAAGCTGCGGAATTGCTAGTTTAAGTCGTAATGCAGAAAATGAGTTGGCAGATTTGTGTTTGTCGCTTTTCTGTTCGTTACTTAAAAAGGCGATCGTACTTAATCTATACTAATATTATAAAGCTGAAAAGTTTGTTTGTTTGTTTGCTTGAACGCGATAATCTCAGGAACGACTGATCCGATTTGAAAATTCTTTCAGTGTTAGATAGCCCATTTATCGACGAAGGTTATATATTATCACGCTACGACCAATAGGAGCGAAATAGCAATGAAAAATTTTGCGAAAACGGGGAATGTGACGCAGACAAAGCTGCGCTGGACAGCTAGTATTTTTAATATAAACAGACAATGTTACTGTTAAAATAAAATGACTTGCCTATTATTACCGGTTACGTGAAATAAATGTAAAAATACATAATCTGTTAGAGTGTAAAGTTTTCAAAGTTCAAATTTCATAACATTTTAATTTTAATGAATTTGTAAAAAAGTAATTTACAACACTACAGGATTAAAATAGTTAAACGTTTAATAATTAACGATATTAATTGCATTTTTTTGGTAGTTCTCTTGAGCCCTTACCAAACAAAAAGTTTCATAAGCGGGGAATGAATGTATGAAAATCAAAATATTTTGTTTCGAAATGAAAACTTACCAGATGAGAAAAGTAGCCGATTTTATTCATTGCTCTTTTGTTTTTTTGGAGCGCGTGGGAATAAGCCAATTTTCCAATTGTCATCCTTTTATAAATACCCTTTTATTTCCCCAAAAAAAATCCAACTCTCATCAACTTAAATTGGATTTTTTCTAAGTTTAAGAATTTGGGGGCACAATTATTTTACAAACATCATCAAAAATATTTTCACCAACGCACGGCGATTAAAAAGTCGCAAACGTTACGTACCATCGGGAAAGTGAGAATATGGACACTTTTCAAACAAAATCCCGTGCACACGATGACATCTGTTTAACACCCTTATTACTATTGGTCCGCACAAATACTTTGCGGACCAATAGTAGTAAAACAAAAAAACCCGACCGAAAAATACACGACCGTTTTTTAAATATGTATTGTTTTAAACACAATCTCAGGCTCTGTTAATGATCCCAGATGTTTGACCACAGTTTTTTTTTTCATTTACGACACCAAGGGACTCGGCAAAAAATAGATGCTGTGATGCTATTGGTAGCTGGGCGTTAATAAGCGCTTCTGTAGCGGCCGGACGCTGCAAGTAACGTTAGTCCTTACCGTGGTCAGATACGCAGTTTGGTGATAGTACATAATAGTGTATTAGAAAGTGCGCCTCCACTATGCGCGTACGCAGTCTCACGCACGCATTGTGTGATATCTCGAAGAATATCTTGCTGGCTTCACACGACTTGTGCCCACTAATTAAACGGATGTACCCCACAATGTAAGGCTTATCGAAATTGGTTCAGTGATTTTGTAGAGAGCATTAAAATACCTAGATAACTTGTATTATAGTGGGTGCTGGAAATTGTTTGGTGTGTGTGGTCTGAGCATTGCATTTTGTGGGGTGGTAATATCAAGCAAGTTTGTAAGTTTTGTGAGGCATTTTTTATGTCTGTGATTATTTATGATCATTGTAATTATGGAAGCCTTAATTAATATAGTCCATAGGGCCTAGAAAAGAAGCTGGAAAACAGCGATAACAATTATAGAAAAGTGTACTGGATTGACATAGCTTTTCAGTAGCTCAGTACGCTCTAGCTTAAACCGTTAGATCCGACTGTCATTTATAGATCTTTGACAGGCGTTACGTGTGGTCAGTGTGTCAGTCTTACCAAGGGGTATTGTATTACCCAGTTACAGGGTTGTGGAGATCAGACAGGCAGTCGCTCCGTGTCAAATACTGCATCCGGTTAAACTGGAAGCAGACACCAACATAGTTTGGGAAAAGGCTAGTCAGATTAGCATACTTTCGCTTAAGGTAGAAGGGACAGGGTGCCCCGCTAAATTCAAATTTTCTTACGTTTTTAGGGTTCCGTAGCCGAATGGCAAAAAACGGAACCCTTATAGATTCGTCATGTCTGTCTGTCTGTCTGTCCGTCCGTATCACAGCCACTTTACTCCGAAACTATTAGGACTACACAGCTGAAACTTGGTAGGTAGATGTATTCTGTGAACCGCATTATGATTTTTGTACAATATTTAAAAAAATATAGATAAGGATATACATGAAATTGAAACTAAAAAAAGAAAAAAAAACTGTCAAACCTATACGTGTGGGGTGTCTATAGATAGGTCTTTAAAAATGACATTGAGGTTCCTGAAACCATTTTTTTTCAAAGTCAATTGTTTGAAAGATAGACACTTCCAAAGTGGTAAAACGAGTGTCCCCCCCCCCTCTAATTCTAATTCTAAAGCAACAGGAGAAAAAATCTGAAAAAATATGGGGATGTAGACCGTAAAAAAAACTTTCAACGAAAATTGTTTTGAATAAGATTTGATATGTAGTTTTTGGGATATGGGACTTTTTCACCAAACTGCAGCAGTAACTTTGTTTTTCATTAACTTACTATGTCAAACAAATTTAGTTTTGCGGCTGAGTGAAGGTTTACTAATGAATGACCGTTCAAAACATTGTCATTATATTGTTTGGGGCTATGGAACCCTGTGTGCGAGTAAGACTCGCACTTGGCCCGTTTTTTTTTCAATTGGCCGGTCAGTGTCAGGTTTTATGTTGAATAAAATATGAAACGCGGCCGTAACTAATATTACTTTACTGGAATAATCATTGAAGTTATCAAAACAACCCCTTTTTAAAATTTGAATTCCGAGGGCCATCCTTTCGCTTCCACCTTAAGTTACCGAAAAGCTTAGCCCAATCCTGTTGACAGTCATTGAAGAGACTATGACACATTTTGAAAGCAATTTCAACTTGTTTAAAGTCTCAAATATTATCAGATTTCTATATTAAAGCCTAAGTTTGACGAAGCCTAAATTACTTTAATGAACGAAAAAAACTATATTTCATTCGAGTTTATAACGCTTTTTCGTTACATTGCTTCCAAAATATTAAAACTTCAAAATACATTTATTTATAGTAAAAAATAAATGTGGTTCCCAGTGACACATCCTAACTAATATTGTAAATGCGAAAGTAAGTTTGTTTGTTACGCTTTCACGCGAAAACTACTCAACCGATCATCATGAAACTTTGTACACATATAGTTGGAGGTATTAGAAGTAACATAAGCTATATATCATCACGCTACGACCAATAGAAGCGGAGCAGCAATGAAAAATGTTGCGAAAACGGGGAAAATGTGACGCAGACGAAGTTGCGCGGGACAGCTATTTAGTTATCTATAAATCTTTCTAACTTCGATGAGCCCAGCGCAGCAATTTTCCAGCACACATAGGCTCAGAACTCAGAACAATCCAACACCTTAGGCCGCTGCTGCTGATAACATCTCTTCCTGATTAGACACCGCTTACCATTGTTGTGGGTAGGAAGACTCTAGTACGAGTACTTAGTAGATATGCGGAGGTACTAATTGAACTCGATGATGAATTGAGTGAGGTGATAATAACGTGAAGAAACTTTGTTGTGTTATTTTTCTTTCTTTTGGTCAAGAGAGAATAATTATTTGTTGTATGAAGTAGGTATTCATTTGTGTAGAAGAACAGGGATCTATGTTTAAGCATTCGATTTCCGCTTTTGGTGGCCTAACCTCACAAACTAAATTATAATTATTAGGGTCTTGTCTTTCTGCGAAGTAGCTTCACAAATCTCTTTGACGAATTTAAATATCCTCAAAGCTTCATTTGTCTAGATCTTACTTACTATTTCAAAGGCCGCAGTTTGGATGAATGGGCGTTTGTTATTCAATCACGCCAGAACTGTTGAACAGCTATAGATGAAATTTGGCACTAAGACAGATTATAGTCTGGAATGGCATATACAGTATGTTAGGTTAAACGAGGGAAATATTGAGGGAGGGTATTCAGTATTCGACTCTCGTCCCAAATATGTAAAAAACCTATAACGTATATAGAAGAATTTTTAATGTTTTGTTTAGTGCCTAGATATTTTGGACTGTCCTAAGCCAGGTAAGTCTAAAGTATGAAGGGAAAATGGATTATACCTAAGAGTCATTGACCCGCTCACATGTTCTGCGATAAGTCGCTAGCGCAAGGGTGAATACACGTTGCGTGACATTTGCGAAAAATTTGGTATGGTTCTGTCTGTTATTTATCAGTTTTTTTTTTTTTATTATTTTTTTTTTTAGGTTTTTTTTTTTAAAACTTTGCCCCACACTAGGAATTTCTCCTGTATCGTGGGTGCGTTTACAAACATTTAAACTCACATACACGAACAGCCAGACCCGGAACAACTATCTGTAGGCCATACAAATATTTGTTCCGTGCGGGGATCGAACCCGCGACACGCAGCGCAGCAGTCGATCGCTCAACCACTGCGCCAACCGTGTCGTCAGTAATTTTTATAAGTATCATGTTAGCATGTACTATTATTGGTTTGAATATGTCCCTCGTTTAAACTAACATACTGTATACTACTTTGTTTTTTCTTACACATACTCATCACAATTTCCACACGAACGAAGTCGCGGGCAACAGCTATTGTTTAGATTCGAAGTAGTGGTAACCAAAGAATCTAGTCTCCATCAAGATCTTCGCAGCCGCGCTCCGCTGGCCAGCGAAAGAAAAAACAACAATTTGTTTATTTACTATACAGCTCTTAATAGCTTGCAATTAATCAGCTTCAAGCTATAAGCCGGAGATGTTACTGATTATGTTAGATTTTATATCGCTGTCTGGTTTTTGTAGCTTTATTGGTATAACTTCATCTCACACAAATTGAGTTGGTATTTGGTATTAGTGTATTTATAAGATGTAATTATCTTAACTAGATTTAATTATTATGTTTGACTTGAATAGATTATTCGTTGATGATTTCTTCTTGTCAGGGGTTTGTCACCAACTCGACACGAGAGACTGGACACACGTGTATCCAGTTGACGAAAACATAAAAGTGAATTAATTAAATTTCACTATGTGGACACACGTAAGAATCTTGGCGTGTCTAGATGACGAAATAGTAAGTGATACTAATTTTGAGTTTCACCAACAGGACACACGTGGTCCAGTCTTTCGTGTTGAGTTGGTGGCTAGCCCCTTCTCAGGCTCTAGCGTTTTGATGGCAACTATTGTTTTTTGGTCCAGTACTCAGTAACGGTAAAACGCTGTTTTGGTTTTGGTCTTACGAAGAAGTGTCTAAAGTAAAAGTCAGACCAATAGTCTAATATTTCAGATCAAATTCAGTTATTACAATAAAGAATTATAACATCGAAAAATAGAGGCAAATCCGATGCCAGTTTTATGTGATTGAAATAAAGATCTCTATTATAAAACTTATTCTATCATACAAACTGAAAAAAAAACAAACGCTTGAAAGCGAACAATCTTCAAACACAACACAATTCCTTGACATAAAAGTACAAAATCCAATTATAAAAACCATGGAGTCACAGCAATCATGCACAATTAAACGCACGGTACATGACAAACAGAGGCAACAAACAAATTACATGGATATGTGTTATTAGATAAGCCATTGGCTGGAGACAGATCTGAAGATAAAGTCCGTCTTATAGGTGAGGCAGGCACGAATGAGGATGTCGTTATGTTATTAAATAGGCTCATAATGGATGGAAAAAATATATTTGATTGCTTCCAAGTAGTTTAAGAGAAATAGATACGTACATGTTGTTATGAAATTATAGGTTTTATTTGGTGTATGTACTCGTATTTTCCAAACATGGTTACTGATTTCTGCTTATTCAGATTTTGAAGATTTCTAAGTAATTATTTTAGCCAACACAAACTAATATTGTATCAGCGACATTGGTGATGGAGATTTCAAAAATGTATTGGTTTGAAATAATCTACCAAGAACTAACGATCCAATTTAAAGTTATTTTATGAAAACTCTGACAAAATTATTGAAATTAAATTTAAATTGAAATTAAATGTTGCAGTTTTCAAAGGAAGAGTAAAAGAACATTATCTTTCCATTCCGTCATAGTTGCATACGAGTAGGTATTTATTTTATTGGTATATATTTTGTTTTGTATTTATATATAAGTTAGTATATTTTTGTATATTTTAAATAGTTATTTGCTTTATGTTTTATGTATTCAATTCTCTCTTTTTCTTTTACACACTATGTCTGCATCTCTTTTTTTTAATATCTCCTTTCGCAGGTATGCTGGAAGAGATTTCCTTAGAAATAAGCATCACCTTTGTACCTATTTTCTGTTCCTTTCTTCTTCTCTGTATTAAGTGTGTACATAAATTGTTAAATAAATAAATAAATTTATTTAAATTGAATTGATATTAGCATTTTAGTAAACCCGTTATGTTACATTTTTGCTGTTCAATAAAGTTTTATTTTATTCTATTCTGACATCAGGATAGGCATTAAACCTCGCGATAACAAAAAGAAAGTTTCAAACTTGAGGAGCAAGGAGTGCTAAAGAGGTCAATTACTAGAAATACCACGAAAAGTCAGTAGTAGAGTAGTGAGCAACCTAAAGGTTGAGGAAATAAAGTTCAAAACGAACGAACTAAAAAAAAAACCAGAAGCATCAATCCATAACTTTTCTTCAATACATTCGTCGTACCCCATTTAACCCGTCACCTCGCGGTTGGAACAACGATGTTAAATTAAGCTCGACCAGCCACGGGTCATTAGGTCCCAAACAAGCAGGTGGGGGGTTGATTGATTCAATACATGTCATTTAGGTGCGCAACCAACCAAGTGATTGACGTGGAGACAAGGGACAATGGGATGCACGGGTTTTTTGGTGTGAATTTATGTGCTTTTTATGGATTACGATGTTAGTGTTTTTTTTCAGTATCAATATATCATGCATACATCATGTATAGCTTGGTATTTTAAACAGAGGGCCTGGATGAAGGGGCATAGAATAAGCGAGAACGATGGAATAGTTGGCATGTGGTTTGGAGAAATGACGGAAATGTCATGAGGAAAGTTGAGTTTGAATGTGAGGAGGATGATCAAAGAAACAATGGATGACTGTGTAAATGATGATATGGCAAGAAAGGAGTTGTAAGCGTTGAGGAATGATGATGATGATGGAATGGTTAAAAATGTACTGCATTCATAGAAGCTATAGAAAAGCCTACGCCAATCACGTTGAAAACCGATATAGAAATACGAAACGTATTGTCAATTGTGTAGGCCCTGAGGTAACAGATCAGCCAAAGATTAAGTGATATAATTATCAATTCATCATCTGCCTAGCCTTTTTACAAACGATCTTGGGGTCGGCTTCCAGTCTAACCGAATGCAGCTGAGTACCAGTATTTTACATGAAGCGACTGCCTATCTGACCCAGTACCTAACTGGGTAATACGATACACCTTGGTAATACTGAACTTTTGACTTCTGACTACTCGTAACGACTGTCAAAGATCTACAAATAACAGCCGGGACCAACGGCTTAACGTGCTTTCCGAGGCACGGAGGAAACTCGGTATGTAATTATGGTTACCCATCCAAGGACCAACTTCGAGAATCACGACTTAATCTTAAAGATCGACCCGTGCGGCTGTTATTATTTAGCCACGAGCTCCTCCTTATATAATTATCAAGTTATTACTATTATAACATAGGTAGGTACCTAATGTAGAAAATTGTACCAAACGAAACATGGATCAATTAGCTATTTCAAAACTAAAAAAACAAATAAAAAAATGTATCCATGAAGATATAAAATTCAAATTGACACCAAAGCTAACCCATTAAAAAATAGCGACATCCAAACACCATTAGCAAGAAGCACCATCTTACCATCAACATATTTCCGAGATGGCATCGCACAAAGGGACAGACAGGAAGGAAGAAAGACATTTCATTGGCGTCGCGACAATCGCCATTATATCATCACGCTTGTGCCAAAGTGGGTAGCCAGGCGTGACGCCCCCACTCAACGTATCGAATTGTGTGTTTTTAGCTGTTGAGTCCTTGGCGTTGATAGTTTTGATTTTAATTTTTTGTGTGAGTATTTTCTTCTTGGCACATCGTTCGTAACTAAAGATTCTAAAATCATCTAATGAGCAACTCGACAGTTTGTGTGCGTTTCCATTGTTTCGATAGTAGATATTTGATTTTTTAATGATTTTTGCGAAAAAGCCAAGAGACAACGAGAGGCAACCATTCAGACTAAATTACTGATAATTATATTTAACTTCAGATTTGCTTCAAAAAAATACAAGAACTTGTCAGAACTTTTATTAAAAAAAAATCGTAGGTTATAACATTTTTCCAACAGATCCTAGTTACGATTTTTTTCACCAAGTTTAACCTCAAATCTCACCAAAAACCCTGCCATCGATTTTGGAGTACTACCAGAGTCCCTGACCTTAAGACTGGTGGTGATTGATCAGTGTGAAGCCTGTCGTCCGGTGCCTCGTTACCGAGCTCAACCAACCGGCAACGTTCACAAACCTGTCGAGGGAAACTGTGTTGAACCAAATTGTTGGTATATTGAACCATGCAGGTATCGGGAATAAAATGAGTCTCCATTTTGTGGAATGAAGAGCAGAGTTTTGATTTCCATGTACCTATAAAAATGTTGGGTATGCCACACGACAGAAAATGAATCACTAGACTTAACTATTGTACGAAAAAATCTAGCCAAGAATGGCTTAGGATAACTGAATCAAAATAAATTTATATAGGCAAAGCTTGACAGGATACATGAGAGTAAATACAAATCTAGAGTTAATGATTTATGAATTAGCATATTTTAAGCTCAGCAAAGTAGTGTTATAACTGTCATAAAATAGTGAATAGAAGGGGTCTTGCCGTGCAGCCGTGGATAAGTAGAATTTGAAATTGGATAAGCCCAAAACATCTTCCTAAAAGTACGAATAAGAATACCTTGTACTGCATTCCAATTATCAGCACCTTTTTAATAATTCTGCTGCCTGTTTTGCTTACTGCTCCAATCCATCAGAACTACTTGGTTGTGATACAGATTAACGCAACGCTTACATACAATAACATGAGTTAAGTTATTCTAGATGTGTATTATTGATAAGTGCATATTCTAGTAGCATGAGGAGTTTCGCAATATTGACTTTCAAAACTGGTCCAATAAACATTCGATTATCTTTAACAAGTTTTATTTAGAGGTGTTTTACACTTGTTCAGCACAGTAAGTATTTGTTAAATGACAAAAATGACCTGAATGACCACATAATATTCTGCTTCCATTCGGTATCACCCCTGAAAAAAAATGCGGGTTGGCGTGATATCAATTTGATTCATACTTTATTGTATCCTGCGTTTCCAGAAAATCCGTGGTCAAGTAGTGATCAACTTATTTTATGAAACCAACATTGCTGTCCTCTGTCCTAATACCTTTGGATCAGGTAGGTATTGAGATTTTGTATGGAACAGCCAATTTTTTAACGTTTCTCGTTTTTTTTTTATTTTTTGTAAGCTTTTCAAGTGTCTCACTGTTGGGCAAAGGCCTCACCTTTCCAATTCTTTAATGTTTCTCGTGTTTAAATAAATAAAGCCGTTTTGATCGATATTTAGGTTAAGCCGTGCTTGCAGAGGTTGGTCCGTGGATGGGTGACTACCCATTACTTACCGAGTTTCCTCCGTGTCTCGTAAAGCATGTTAAGCTATTGGTCCCGGTTGTCATTTGTAGAGCTTTGACAGTCGTTCCAGTCGTCAGTGGCCCGAAAGTCTGACAACTAGTCTTATGAAAGGGTACCCAGTACTAACTGGGTTGTGGAGATCAGATACACACAAAAAATACTGGTATTCAGCTGCATCTGGCTGGACTGGAAGCCGACCCCAACATCATCTGCCTAGCCTTTTCCCAAACTATTTTGGGGTCGGCTTCCAGTCTAATCGGATGCAGCTGAGTACCAGAATTTTACATGAATTGACTGCCAATCTGACCTCCACAACCCAGTAACTGGGTAATACGATATCCCTTACTAAAACTGGATGTCAGACCTTTGGCTTCTGACTACTCGTAACGACTGTCAAAGATCTACAAACAACAGCCGGGACCAACGGCTTAACGTGCTTTCCGAGGCACGGAGGAAACTCGGTATGTATGGCTGGACACCCATCCACACAGCACGACTTAACCCAAAGATCGGCCTTGAGCGGCTGTTATTATTTAGCCACGAGCCCCGGGAAGCCGACCCCAACATAATTGGGAATAGGCTAGGCAGATTCGATTTTGGCGCACAGTTTATAGCACCCCTTACAGGTTCAAGTTTCTTCATCATTGCCAAACCCAATCCAGTTTAACATTAACATACTATAATAACATACATGTGATATCATCAGGTCCTAAATAATGTCTATTGTGACAATATTGTGCAACACCACGTTTATCGACATTCGCACCACAGAACAATCGACTTGTGTCCATGCGAACTTCCCGCCACTATTTTGCATATTTGTAACTATCGTACTTCTAATTTGCCTTTATTTTCTGTATCTCGATTCTATTTAGGAGCTCAGCTGTAGAAATTAAGGTTCGATTTTCATTGTTGATTTTTCTGCGGATGCAAAGCTATCTTTGCATTTTTTGTTGCAACAATTTTACTTTTTGCAGTTCTTAAATTTTCATTTTATTGAATTTGGAGCTTATGTGGTTTTGGTTACGATCACGGTGTTGTAAATAAAGACTTTGGTGGTTGCAACTAAAAGTTTGTCAGCGACTGATAGGGTTTTACTCTAAGATCGGTATTTCAATCATTTCGATTATTCCTGTTAGCTTGACAGTAATATTGGGTGTGAAAAAGAATGATTGTTTCTTTGAAGTCCTTATCAGCAAGTCCATCAGTTTCACATATGGCCGTCACAGATGATAAAAGTCGACCATTTTTGTATTTAAATGTTGTTTCCTGATCAACGATGACTTTAATTGACAATTTGTCCTTTTGTGTCGTGATATCAATCGTCAAGTTCTTCCTGTGGTATGTCAACAGTAAATTAAACTGAATTAATGTTGCAAATCTTCCGAGTTTCTGAAATCAGTTGCATCAATGTATTTCGAGCTACTTAATCACAGATACAGATATTGCTACTATGAAGCCATTTAAGGATTTTTAGGGAATATCAGGCGTGATGTTTTGTTATTTATCTGGGGGCATTTCGGAATCATAGTTGTTTTAATTGTCTATATCGAACATTGCTTTTGCCGTCGCCTTGTTTTTATTGAAAGGCAGATCATCTATGTTAAGCAGTTAGTCCTATCTGTTATTTGTAGATCTTTGGCAGTTGTTGAGGGTAGTTGGAAGCCGAGAATCTGTCCGATCGAGAGTTAACTTATAGAAAAAGAATTGGCCGATGATGAGGTGATCTTCTATTTGACTCTCTTCATCTCTTCTCTTTCGATTAGACACACGGACTTTGGTAAACTTTGTTATAGGGTTCCAAAAATTAACGCTTATATCTATGACTTCCAATAGCTATAATATTGCCAAACCCTTTGGAAATATGACACGTTCAGAGATAAAACAGCAATTCATACTATCTGATAAATATCAATCACTCGCACAATCTCGCAATCCACACTTCAAACTTGCAAAATACCAAACAAGGACACCTGTCCGCCATCTTGCAACCCGCTGCCATATAGTCTGCCGTCATACCCAATAATATTTCTCGCTCTGACTCACCGCTACATCGGAATAATTTATTGATAACATCTAGTATTTCCCTTGAACTTCATACGTATCTTTGTTTTAAAATCTCATGTGTTTAAAAAATAACTTTGCCATTACCAAGTCTCATTTGCATCTGTCAACTCTTTCTCCCTTCCAAATGTAGCCTTATCTTCTAGACCGTAAAGTTCAGTCTTGCTGAGTTAGTTTTATTCGGCAGCAACTGTTTGGGTCATGAATATCTGTGGTATATTAAGTGTCAACATTTAGCACCTCTTTTTAAGTCGTTAAAATTCATATTCGGACGTGTTTCAAGTTCTCACGGTCAAAGTTTCTTTTCCCAGTATCTGATGTATAAGACACCTGGACAGGTTGTTTGCTGTCAATAGCTGGAAGCCTTTAGCCGGTAGGTAGGTTGGTATGCTAATAACTGTGATGGGTTACTTGAAAATTGGACATTGAACGGACTGTGAATGTTCTATTAAAAGTGTTGCTGGTCCTTTGATACAAATATTGTGCCGTTTAGAAATCTGTTAAAAATATGTGACTTAAGGGATTTGATGTTTTAAATTGTTCTCTCAATAAACACGTAATCGCAGTCTTATGATAATGAAAACAAAGGCTTATTTATACATATTCCTAATCACCACCTTCTTTAGAACTTTTTACACCAGCATCACCATGAGCCTAGATTTTTTCCAACTAAGTTGGGGTTTGCTTCCGGTCCGAGCAAATACATGTTACATGGAGCGACTGCCTATCTGACCTCTGAAACTTAACTTTCAACCATCATAGGCTTCATGTAAAAGCAACAAACAATTGCTGTATGTAATACTGCAATGTAATATCAACAAAATCTATATATTTCTTAAAAATAAAATATTTATTTTTATCAATATAGCAGTAGCGTTTACTCATGCCATTATGTAAGTTAACACGCAGCGGCGCAAATTGCGCTAATTCACTCATAGTGCGGCACAATTTGCACGTATCACCTTTATTTTAGAGCTGGACATGAACTAGAAGTTGCATGAATAATCCTTTGAAATGTCTGTGTCGTTTCCTCGAACAAAAAAAAATCTGTCTCCATTATTCTTTGATTATTTATTCTTAATTAGAATAACAATAAGAGTAAGTAAGTAAAATAAATAGAGGTCGACAACGCAAAAGGTAACGAACTTAAGCCCTCAGCCCGCAGGTCCAAAATGAAGAAGAGTTGCAAAGGACAGAAAGCAATGGAAATCGTTAGAAGAGGCTTTTGCCAAGAGACACACTGAACTCCGAAATATACTACTATGAAAAGAACATCAATAAAAGTACCACAACAGAGTACACTCAGGATAAAAGGGCTATTGAAATTGAAAATAATTTTAAGGTTTCAGTCAAGCTAAAAGGTGTGTTTCTAACAGAACTTTAAAAACGAATCTCTTTTCGTTTGAACACGAATCTCGACTGGCACGATCACGAATGGGATCTGAGTAACGGCGAAAAATTACGTTTCCAAGTCTTTAAAACATTCACAAAATTGGTACGTCACCGCTCGGGCTTCACCCCTCTTTCCTGCGGTATCGAACAATAAGACCTTACAATATTTGAGTACTATTGATCAAGATCCTTTGCCTCCGTGTCTTCACTGAACATCATAGGCCTCTTCCAACCCGACGCTGTTTTGCCTTCCGCCTGTATATTACAGATTGGATCTTCCTAATATGTAACATCTATCCTTCTTCCACCTTCACTTGTCTCAGCCACTTCTTAAGAGTTGCGGTTTCAGTGACGAGCCGTGGGAACGGCGGCTGCGGATACGAATCTTAGATTACCATTAGCGTTTGGCATACATATGTACTTGCCTGGATGAATGAGGCTTTTTCTGGAGAAATCAAGTTCGGTTTGTCAGCCTGAATACATAAACATTTCCTACAGTCATCATCATCAGCCTATAATGTTCCCACTGCTGGGACACAGGCCTCCTCTCTATGAGAGGGAGTGGGCTGTTATCCACCACACGGGCCCAGTGCGGGTTGGTAGATGTCATATGTCTGTCCTCGAATTTTTAGTTCTAGGACATGCTGGTTTCCTTACGATGTTTTCCTTCACCGTTTTTGAGAGCAGCGGTGATGAAATAAATTACACAAAGTAATGCGCCTGCCTGGATTCGAACCCACGGATTACTGCTCGTAAGTCGGGCTGCCACCACTGGGCCACCACTGCTCTACCTTTTCACTGCTCTTTCCTACAGTACGAGCAGGAAAAAGTATCTATCTGTATATTTAAAAACAGATTCGTGTTTGTTTATCAACGGTTACTTTCTTCGTTCACAAAAAATGGTCATTTAAATGCTTGCTCACAAATATTTTAAAGCTTCAGTGTAAAAAGTTCCTTATGCATACGATAGATAATAGTCAACCTCCTATTTTTAGTACAACCCTAAGTTCTCGACTGTCATTTGCGCATTTAGTTGAATGGGAAAGATAATTTCAACCCCAGTATAGTTCTAATGGACTAGGATTCTTTGTCATTATTGGTAAAATAATTTAGAGTCCGACTATTCTCTCCACGACCATTGAACAAAACCTCTCATCAATCTACAAGTATGTATGAGTATATAGTCCAGTAGTTTGTATGGCCCATGTATTAATATGATGACTAACATACCAGTCTTCAACATCTTAATGTAAATTGGAGTCATTGAAAGCGGAACTGGCGACTTTAAGCTGTTTTGTCTAGGTCCATGTGACTCACAATTCAAACAAACTTATCTTTGTAATTTTCTAATCTGTCATAACCTTTATAATAATGAGACTAAGGTTGATAGTTGTAAACAGTGAGTGCAGCTATAAAATTGTGGGGTAATTTTCAAGAGTTCCTTGATCAAAATTTAGGGTGAGTCAGTCAGATTTTGTCTGGCAGGTCAATCGGGTACAAGGTCGTGTTTTATTAGTTTAAATAATTTTCTGACACCTGCTCAGCTGATAGATCAACAAAAAGTTTAAATTGATGACAAAGAATAGCAACCTTTACGGCTTATTACCAAATGTAATGCAATTATTTATTTCAATTTGAACATTTTGCCAATTCAGATCCTCTGAAATTTTAGGTTAGCGTTGAGTTCACTGAATAACTATTATAGAATATCAAATCCATGGAATGTTGATCTCCTTCTTAGCTGACTTTTGGCGTTTTCCATAGCTTCCATCGGTTGCTATTACGAACAAACATCAAGACATGCAGACAGACATGCACAGTTAATAAAAATGCCTGTCTTAAGGACAATTCTAGGGCGGAGTCATCTATGAATCTATACCTGAGCAGTTTTTCTTAGCCAACATTGTTGTTGATATCCTGAAAATAAGAAAATTATCTGTAAAGTGAGGTCAATGTTCGATAGGAATTAAGTATTATTTATTTGCTTACTACGGTGGTTTCAACAGAAGTTGGGGAAACTCGTGGCTAAATAATAACAGCCGCTCGGGTACATTTTTAGGTTCCTAGGTTGGTCCGTGAATGGGTGACCCCTATAACATACCGTGTTTTTTCCTTGTCTCGGAAACCACGTTAAACCGTTGATGCCGGTTGTCATCAAATCTTTGACAGCCATTATAGGTAGTCAATGGTCCGAAAGACTGACAACCAATCTTACCAACGTATCACCCAGTACTATCTGGGTTGTGGAGGTCAGATAGGCAGTCGCTGCATGTAATATGCTGGTATTCAGCTGCTTCCGGCTAGACTGAGAGTACGGTGGTTACAAGGAATCAAGTTATGCAAGAACACAAAGAAAAATCAAAATAGATATTTTCTTTCATACGTTCAATACACGGCCACAATTTCCACATTATTTGTCTCATCCACATGAAAACCTGAACTCGATGCCAGTCAATTTGCGACTCTATTCTTTGCGCAATAAGAAAGAAGTGTAATTAATGGTGTGTCAAACAATATCTTTGTCAAGGCATAATGGGTGGTAGAATTATGTCAAACGTCAAATTAGATGTCTGCCTTCCTGTCGTTTGCGTTTTGTGTTACAATAGAAACGCTATTAAACGACATCGGGTGGTTGTTACACCGAACTGTAACATAATTTATAGTAAAGACGTAAAAAAAAACAAAATATTTTCATAATTCTGTTCTCCTAGTACTTTCTGTTAAAATTCAAATTGAGTTCTCTCGTAACAAACCTTAGTGTGCCAGAGAGAGACAAAAATAGCAACAACAGCACAAACATCAAAAAGAAATATCTTTGTAACTTTGGGAGCTGACTGTACCGTACAAAAAACTGTTAAAATTTGTTTGTTAATTCTAATTTTCACCTTTTTTATCGTCGGTATGTTACTTTGTTAAGATTCCTTGGTTTACTAGAAAAGTCTTTAAAGGGTAAATCCCTTTGGCTTGGTGAATCTAAGGATGCTGGGGCCATGGTGTTAAACATTGTCCCAGTATGATTATCTGAAACTTACTGTCTAAATAATACAGATGTATGGAAGAAAACGAAAACAAATACAGCATTGGCCTCCAATAAATTGGGAGAAGGTGAAAATATCAAATATTGTTCAAGGGTAACTAATCCTGCTGCGGGTTGTTCGAAAGAGATACCGCGGCCCTGGATTACAAAGGGCTTAGAAGGAACATGGGTGGGTTTTAGTCAGTACAAGTCTGACACTCCCTCCCGCTTCGCCCAGAGCGGGAGAAGTCATTTGATGACTTCCCATCCAGAAAAAAAAAAAAAAAAAAAAAAGGGTAACTAATCCTCCACGCGCGCCTCAAGGAAATGTCAGCAAATCATAAGGGGGCCGACGCCAGCCAGGGCAGCGGGACTGTTCGAAAGAGATACCGTGGCCCTGGAACACAAAGGGCTAAGAAGAAACATGGATGGGTTTTAGTCAGTACAAGTCACTCCCTTCCGCTCCGCCCAGAGAGAGAGTAGTCATTTGATGATTTCCCACCCGAAAAAAGAGGGTAACACATCCACCCAAGTAAACTACTTGAACTTCATCACCGTCATTGGCAGACGAAAGCTTCTTTTTACATTTTCTTTTATTTTGTGTTGCAAAGAACAGTTTTTAGTTAACATCAATGAAATACCATAACCGACCTATATTTTCAGCTCACTTCGGTGTGACTAACCGCCATGTTTACTGGAAGGTTTTTATACGACAAAAGGCGCCTTATTGAATTCTATTGAGAAAAATACATGACAGCGAAATGATTACTGAAACGTCAGTTATACCGATATTACTGCCGTCATCCTTCGCATTATGAAGCTTGATAATATGAATGACAGTAGCTGAGGAATGGGAAAGAAAGTGGTCAACTTTGAAGTCATAAGGATTGACTATTGAATGACTTTTTTTTGTGGGAACTTGATGAATTTAGATGGTTTAATGGCAAATCATTTTGAAATGATTATTTTGACAAGAGACGTTGAATGACTAGAGGTCTATAAAGTTAAAAATATTTGAATGCAATGGAAGTGGGTAATTGAAGATAATTAGCAATAGCGTGACTGTTTCTCAATTATAATTTGTAATAAAAAATATGTTTTTCGGATGGTGATCCTATTATTGCTTGGGAATCATTCATCAATTTATTTGAAAGGTTCGATTAAGCTAAAACCCTTATACCAGTTTTTAACAAACCTATAGGTACCGTTAAATAATGGCTGATGTGTACAAATGATGTCATAAAAAAAAACGAATATTCCAAAAAGCAATGCTCTAGTACTGCTGCTTACTCAGAACAAGATACTATAACACTACAATTACCATATAATCCATATTCAATGACAACAAAAACGCTACTTTTATTAAAATTCCCATCAACCCATGACTTCACGACCTCAAGGACTCTAACGGTAAATATAATGATAAACAAGCAGATACACCATAAAACGTATTCTTGGGACGTGTATGAACAAGTATTGAATTTGTATTGTATTGTAAAATGAATACAAATGAGGGTGGAGTCGGAATTTTAAACACGCTGTGGTTTCGGTCGAGCGGTTCTCATGTGCTAAGGGCTGACGAATGGACAATGTGGCTGGACGATTGGGAATCAAATTTAATCTATAGCGGTATAATTAAGATATAGAAACTGTTTCAAATAAAACAGCTACTTTCCTTGTTGCTTTTAATGATTTTCATGAAGATTCTAAAACAAATGTTTTCATCAAAATAACTTCATTGTAAGACTGATTGTAAACAATACAACGGCTCATTACAAGCACCAAATGACCTATGCAAAATATAAAGAAAGAAACAAATAGAAGGTAGGAACAGAAAAACGGGAAGAAGAAGACATGCTGCGCCGACCTCAAATAAACTGATGATGACCAGAAGAACAGCCTATTTCATATTAACACCAACATCCAGTCAAACACAGTTACAAATGCTCCAAATGCAGTCCCAACAGCAACGCATTCAGAATCACACGACTCATTTTATGCACAAATGCAAATAGCCTCAAATCAATTGTCTACATCCATGGCCTGCTCTCCATGACAATGCACATTGGTCCTGTCAATCTGATAGACAATTATCGGCCTCCAGCCAACCGTGCCTAACCACTACCTCTGCTGAATTTGTACGACTTAGAATAACATGATTTGGTTGACTTATTACTAATATCGGTGGTGATTTTTTGGTGTTCGTAATAAAATGTACCCATGTGTTTTTGTTAAGTTTGTGGCAGTGTGTATAATATTGATTTTAAATGTGTTCGTTTCAGAATGAAATGAGAGACAAACTACAGTCAGCTTACGTTTCCGATAGTTATGAAAAGACTACCTTACTGTATTGACAGTAAATCCATAGCGTTATGGATTTATATTTGATCTTACTTACTGTTACTGTTGCTTATGTAATCCCACTGCTGGGCAAAAGCCTCTCCCCATGACTTCCAAATCCTTTGATCCAGGGCCAATGTGGACCACACTGGTCGTTGGTAAAAAAATGTGTTTAAAAATTAAGCAACTTACGTTTACATTGCATCTTAAGAATGACTTCATTTAATTCCCGAATCACTTTTTCATTTTCATCATCATATTCAACTTTTTGATTTCGACCTCTTTAGTTAATAAGATATTTCAATCTTCTCATCACTTATTCTTACTTTTTAAATCTCCTGTAAACTAACCTCCTATTTCCCCTAACCTACTATCCAACATATTCAAAACCAAACAAACAAACGAACATATCTGCATACGCACATTCCTCCGGTCACAGTTCAAAGCGTCCATTCATACCTGATGACTGGTTGGCGACGAATTGATTGATGTGCCCGTGTGTATTGAATTGTGTCGTATCCTCTACATCTATTGTGTGCGCTGTGGTTTGCGTTCGAGTAGGTCAGGTGAATTGATGGTGTATTAAGTTGTATGGGTGGTTAGTAGTTTTATTGTTTGTTGTTGATTTGATTGGAGTCATAGTTTTAATGGAAATTGTTTCAGGGTTGGAGGGATATCTTCAGTTCATCGAGTGCAAAGTTGTGCAGTGTGGAAATCGAAGCTATAAGACCTTTGCAATGCTTTGGAATATTATAGGTTTTGTTTAACGGTACTCAGAAAATAACTGCTGCTATTGCTTTAATTGCAGTAACAATGGCTTTAAAGTGTTGAGTATTTAAACATCGTTTTTCGAAAAGATTGGCTTTATGGTTTTTGACTTTCCTATCATTGTTGTCGCTGGCAGAATATCACTTTGCCTTGACCTGTCTTAAAACTACATTTGAACAAGCATAAAAGTTTCGTTCAGCATCAGTCATTTTTAAAATCGTTCTATAAATACAATATTCTTCTTCTTCGTCAAAATAGCTTGCACCAGAACTTTGCCACCTCGAGCGATGGCGTTGTTGGCTAGTATGGAATCTGCTACTCCAAAGACGTAAGCCTTTTACTTCTGGGCCTTAGATTTGCATAGTATGACTACAAGTAGTAGTAACATTACATACCCTCTACTTAAATTATTTCGCAAAATACATAACAATTGGTAAGTTTTGAACAGCGACACTGCAATCCATTGTCAAAGAGTACGCACAATAAAATTGAACCACTTACGAAACATCAAAACGCGTCACGAAGGGGGTCTATTGTCTGAGTAGGTTGTAGGTTGAGCAATTTTTTGATTTGATTTGTTTTGGGCAATACTTTTGGCATTGGTTGGTAGATTAAGTCTTATGTGCTTAACCTCGGCTATCTATTTGAAGTAGGTGTATTTGAGAGGTCAGGCAAAATACATAAAGAAAGAAACTGCCCAGAGGGAGATGGTGCGATAAGCGCATTAAAATAGAAATAGAGGAAAAGGGGAAGGGAACCGGAACAGATGCAGCCAATTCGACAAACCTAAGAAAATCTTCTGACAATGGAGTAACGGAATCGGCGTCAACCACAGACAAAATTGACAAAAAGGTAAAGAAACTTAACCAACGAGTTTTACCAGCGAAACTTCTAGGAACCACCAAAATTAACCTCAAACAAAAAAAAACGACCAGTCCTAAAAAATCGACGATACTTATAGCTAGTAAGATGGCCCCGATGCACGTCGATATGCAGCAGTTTAGATCGAAATCTACCCTCCGGTATAAATTTAGACCCGATGTTGGCGGTGCGTGAACGAACGTAATTGCGAGCGTGATCGTCTGTTGTGAGTGGCGCCATCTATTGCTGGAAATGG
Organism: Cerastis leucographa; assembly: GCA_963082945.1. NCBI lineage: Eukaryota > Metazoa > Arthropoda > Insecta > Lepidoptera > Noctuidae > Cerastis > Cerastis leucographa. The sequence goes on from OY720365.1 coordinate 1,866,270, forward strand.
GAACTTCTTATTGATTTATTGGTGTATCTTAATTTGCTGTAAAGGTGGTGTTATTGGGAAATGTATGGGGTAGTATTTTTTTATTTTATAATACGTCACAGTATGTAAGTAGAAACGATAGATCTTTGATAGTCGTTACAGGACGGTAGTCAGCGGTTAAAAATCTGACAACCAGTCTTACTAAGGGGTTCGTATCATCCAGTACAACCAGTTTATTTAGGTCAGATAAGTAGTCGGTCCATGTAAACTACTGTTATTCAGACGCATCAGGTTAGACAGGAAACCCACTATAACATAGTAAAGTAAAGGCTAGGCAGATGTAAGCAGCGTGATCAGACATCATTTGCGAGCGTGATTGTCTGTTGTTAGCAGCGCCATCTATCGATGGAAAAAAGAACTTCTTATTGATTTATTGGTGGATCGTAATGGTGATGGTATCAGGTAATGTATGGCGAGTAGGTCGTATTTTTTGTAATTAGTTACAGTATGTGAGCTCATGGCTGATATTAAAGTAATGTATAGTATAGCAGGTATTGGTGAAACATTGGAATCAGAAGCAGTAGTCATTAGAAGGGTTTTCAGTCACAAGCCCAGGAACCGTGTACCAGAAATACAAAAAGTAACATACGTAGTGTAGAATAAGCTAAAGAAGAAGGTGAATAAGAAGCTTATGATGAAGATACAGGTGATGATCAGTTTCGACTTCAAATTCAATAAGTGGAAAAAAAAGAAGGATAAAGCTATGAACAGAATTTAAATCGATGCATTTAGTTTTGCTGTTAAATGAATCACACTAATTATTGTTTAAAAAGCTTTTTAAACAATAATTCTATGTTAAAATGAGATAGCCATCCGTCTAGTTCACACCAACAGGATGTCAAGTCAACCACCAACGACTTTTATTTTCTGCAATCCAAAAATTCTTCTTCTATGCCTCCTTCATTCCAATTTCCACCTTACTATCTTGTACCAGAGTTTTAATTTCTTCAACTACAATGATAGTTGCACAAACATGGATGGATGCAATGTTTAATATAATTTTTATTAAAGTGTAAGTTCAGAGGAGCGGAGCTATCTTTGCTCTAATCGTCGCCTGTAATGATTACGGTTTGCCGTAATTATTTCAAGCTGCCTGTCTTTGTGATGATTTAGAGAATATGGATGAGCATGGTGTTGGTGTAGTTTGAAAAGAGGTTTGAACGCGGTTGACGTTGGTTTTGTTTTTGGACTGTGGTAGCTTTATATAACATAAACAAACAAAAAAATCAGGTTTTATTAATAATTAACTAGGTACCATAATTTTAATTGACGGCACGGTTGATGCAGTTGCTGAGCGATTGGCTGCTGCGCTGCGTGTCGCAGATTCGATCCCCGCACGGAGCAAATATTTCTAAGGCCTACAGGTAGTTGTTTCGGGTCTGGCTGTTTGTGTATATGAGTTTAAATGTTTGTAAACGCACCCACGATACAGGAGAAATTCCTAGCGCAAGCGGGCAAAGTTAAAAAAAAAAAAATGATTTATGTCTTGTGTGACAACCTCCCGAATTTTGACGAAGATGCAAAACAACACCTTGTACATACCTTCGGCTGAAATATGGTGCAGAAAAAATAGTCAGTTGATTAAGTATCAGATATCGATAGCACTAAAGCTAGAGACTGCAATTCACATGATGTGCATGATCAACTATTCTGGAAGTAGGTAGTTTTGCTATCTTATGATATTTATAATTTTGGAGGTCTGATCAGAGAAAACGATGAAAGGAAATGTCTAGAAGAAACAAATCGGAGACATGCGCTGCCACCGACCTGCACTACGCACGCGACGTAGATTAAGCTCACTTTCTCTTAAAGAGACAATGTCTTTCGTCTCAAATGGGTACAAATCAATGGGTACGTATCGTGACCTGCGAGTCCTGGTGTGTGTTCATTAAAGGAACTGATGGACGCTACTGAAGGCCCTAAACTAGTGGCTCAGTTCTGTGCCGACATAATTAAGATAGCCATCGACACGCTAGGAAGAAGAATGGGTACATGATATACTGGTTTTTTTTTAATGGTATTACTCCCAAAAACCTTGCCACATCCAGCACACCACCACGCACCACTATTTCATTACGGTAATCGTAATTTTTACGTAATGGCAGCCAACTCGTGATAGTATCGCTGTGATTGCAAACTACTTGTTGATTACTAAATGCTGCGGCTTGCCTTACCCACGCTCTCGGCTATTGACGCTTGAAAATGTGATCGTGTTTCTTAAGATTGTAAAGGATAGGATTGAGGAGTTTAACTCTTAACATAGCTTAGTAAATTAAACATTATAATTTGTTATTGAATCGCTTAAAAATCTTAAATGCTTGCTGTCACAGACTCAGATAGTGATTTCAAAAATATAAACACCGCACTGTCCTCTATAAAATGGAAACCTGAAATCATAACATAGTTTTTTTTTAAATAAAACGTTGCCCCACACTAGGAATTTCTCCTGTATCGTGGGTGCGTTTACAAACATTTAAACTCACATACACAAACAGCCAGACCCGGAAAAACTATCTGTAGGCCATGCAAATATTTGTTCCGTGCAGGGATCAAACCCGCGACACGCAGCGCAGCAGTCAATCGCTCAACCACAGCGCCAACCGTGCCGTCATGTTGTTAAAAGTTGTTGTTAGTTGGGAAAATGCAAGGCAGATGGTGATGTCTGCCCTCAATAACATCGCTTTGCTTGGTGAGCACATAGGTACTACCAATAGCTAATACATTACGGCAGCTTAAAGAATGGAAGTTCTTTAACTGTCATGGTAAGCTCCAATAAATAAAATCATTGTTATAATATTACACGATATGCTTCGATAATCTCTCTATCAGAGTTCTTAAAATGGCAGTCGAAGTTTATGCTTTCCTTTTTTATTTTGATTTCAATTTGTTATCTTCTAAAAGCGAATTTTACCTATTACAAGCCTTCACAATCGGTTTCGGTTTAAAGAATTTATTCTCATAAGAACAATACATAGGTTCACTTATAATGAGATACAAAGTAATTGTTTATATCTAAATACATTTTGCCTCCAATGCGTGTTGGTGAAGTTATACAAAACAAATATAATATATAGGAAGTATATAATTGCTAACATTTAATATGCGGTGTGACTACATTTCATAAACATAATTTCTCAGTTTTAGTTTAAATCTGTTAATATTATCACAATCTTTTACGTCATTTGGTAGGTCGTTAAACAGCTGTGCTCCTTCGAACAATATGGTTACAATCTTAGACATATCCTAATTTGAGTCAATGCTATAACCATAAAAACAACTAACACTATAGTTATCAACTGCGCAAATACAGGAGGTGTCTAAAACGACAGTTTAATTGACTATCTCAGCCTAGCGATCATAATCTTTCGTGTAATTGGCCTAATAATAGTAGTTATAAGGTTATGGAACTGTTTCACACTATGTACCCATCTAGAGATACTTGTAGGGGTGTCTTCAGACGTCTATGTCTGTGCGAAATCGTGGATTAAGTTTTGGAGATCAAGTTGGAACTCAAAGCAGAATTATTTATTTGCGTGCTTGAATTAAATCCGAGTCCAGAAATGTAGAAATGCTAGTTTTTGTTACATTTTATTATTAGGTTATAATTCAGCCTTCCAAACAATATAATCTCGATAATATTTTGTCATTGACAAGCAAACACTATGTTTTCTACATTTTATTGATATTAAGTCGATGTTTCGAGTACCGCTATTGAATTGATAAATCCCAATGTTTGTATTCATTTTTTTTTACTGGTTTGTTTTGTTAATGTCTTAGTTACAAAGTTACTCATACTAAACTGCTGTTAAAAGTTATGATTCTAGTTCTGCTGGTTCTACTTCGATAACTTCTGACAGCATTACCTGAATGCAAATTTTCGAGTTTTTAACACAATTCTCAAGACTCCCTCAGGGCACTATCCTAGGCCCACATTGGATACACACCTGTGTTTCCCAGAATCCAAACAGATGCTTAAAACCATTTTTTTATGAGTAGAAAAAATAAAAAGTAAGCACAGCCATTAACCACTAGCTACCAGTGCGAGGCGTTTAACCGAACGGTTACAATTTTACAGTAACCGCTATAAGGCAATAAGACATGCGTATCGTACGGTCGTATGCTTCTATCTGGTTTCGGCATCTTGAAAGTACTGCACGCGCGGACGTGTTGAACTTGTGGGTAGTCGAGGACAGAGGTGGCTTGGACAATTTGGGTAGTATTCATTTGTAACTGTTTTATGAAGATCTTTAAGCTGCATAAAGTGGTCTACGAAGTTTGATGTTAAAATGTCAGTACCTGACTTTGGCTGTCTTGCCTAACAAAGATCAGATACATCACTATTTTGGGTTTCATCATAAATACTGAAATCAGAATGATAATAAAGTTCCTGCAATTTTTTGTGAATCATAATATTTTCTGAACCTTGCTGAAAATGTAGAATTTGTAGCTGAAGCTTTTCCTACTGTAGGCATTAGTTTTGCTGCGTCTTCTAGCCACTTATATTCTACTAACCATTTATAAATTTGGAGGCCTACAATAAAGCCTTTAAACCCTTAGATCAGATGCATCCAAACCACATCTGTACCCACCAGTACAAACAGCGACACATCACAACTCAAGTATTCCGAGAAACGGCAATAATTCTGAACAAAATCCTCCAGTCTTGTATTAAATATGAAAATCACACTGATTTATGCGTTAAAGCCGGTACACATTAAAGAGAAACAACTGACATTTGACAGGCAAGCTCATTATATCGATCGTTAAACTTTATCCGTGTCATCTCGATAGTCCAAATTGACACCTATTACGATGACAGCTGTAAAATTGCAGAATACCTATGCTCGGCCATTTTGTTTCTAGTCTTTGATATTTAGCGTTTCGCTTTTATAATTTCTTAATAGACGTAATTTGTGGTGATTATGTTAAGTTTATTCAAGTTTTCTTAGAGAATTCTTTCATTTTGATTTTACTTATTTTTTGTTTGGATCATCAGTGCTTTGACATATTACTATCACATTATGTCATCTATCACTCTAATTTATCTATTGTAGTTTAGTGCTTCATTTTTTATAAACGTGGCTACTTAAAACCATCCGTATTGTTAAGAACTTGATGATGCGGTATACACTAGCTACCTGATAATAGATTTGCTTTTGGCCAAGGTAATAAATGCTGCAACATTCTACAGAACTTTTTTGACCGTTACTTATTGTTGTTAAGTAATGCAAATATGAGTAATCAGTTATATTTTGTACGCCTCTAAGGCAAAAGATGACAGTGACTCAATTGAACTTTTTATGTAACATCTTGCATTTATGTATACTCATGTTTTAGAAAAAATAATATTTTGTATCTTATAACGTAGATTGTGAAATTCATGCTGGGTTTGCTGAACGCTGTTGTGCTATGTTTCTGACTGTGTGTTTTTTTCTTATGTGACCTCAAAAATTTTAAGAAACCTAATGAAGTCGATGATCTTAAATTTGATCATTCTAACATTCTGATACACAATCTTAGACCATACTGATAAGATTTTGTACCAATCAATGTAACCACAAATTCAGCTAGTTAATTAAACCATAACAAACCATCAACAAATACTTGGAGCTACTACCAGTAACCACACATTAACCCGAAACCTATCCGACCGATCGGCCAGGCCATCAAATATAGAGACATAAAATTTTATAACCCTCAGAAACTTGGAACTTCGAACCAAAAAAAAAACCGATAAAATTTCGATAAAAATCGGTAAACAGCCGATGCACGTACACGAAGCGGTTTTTCTCGGAAACCGTCGATATCTTGGAGTATAGAATATAAAGAGAAGTTGGAAGGTGTTAGAGGTTTAGTAATTGATTTGAAATGCAACGCGACTCGGCCATGGGACCCATAATGGGTTGATCGACAAGTTAAGATTATTAAATACTGTAGCTATTACTGCTGATGTCAAATGCATGGTTAAATGTTTTATGGGATTACGTGACTATTTATTGTGGTAGAATTAGTAATTTACTACTGTTGTTGTGTCTGCGTTAATAGTTGTGTATTGAATGCTTGTTAGTTGGGTGAACAAATTGCTTGAGGTTCTTCATCGTTCACAACCACTTCTTCTCCTTAGAGTGTCGACGACATTTTAGATTGGTCGCCAGCCACTAAGCAAGCTGGCTGTGTACTTATAAGAAATTCTACGATTTTAATACTTTAATTACAATATATGGATACAGAATATATTCTGTCTCTAGAACTCCACGAGAACCAAAAATTATTAGGTATTCTAGATAAATTTTCTTATAGCAGTGTCTGAACCGTCTCCGGACCGTCACCAAGTGTGAAGATGTAACTCGAATCTCGTCAAGTGAGGCTCGGTGTAAATGTGGCACTGTACTGCAAACTATACACCACCATCGAACCTGTCCTCTAACGATGAAATATCCATGTCGTGGTAATGTTTTAGGCCAACTAAATATGAAAAATGAAATAACATGTGACACAAAAATAATCATGTTCAAGATCTTCCTTGCCTTTTTCATATACTTTACCTACGTCAGTTTGTATCATCAAAATAATTGTATGTTGAAGACAAGTATTATAAGTTTCATATCTGTCTCGATTACACATTTAGTTAAAAATTAAAAGATATTAAACGTTTTTTTGGGCATATTGCATACCGTTGGAAAGGGGACAGACTAGAGAACTTTTTGAAGGTATTCGAAGATCCCGATCGCTATTAGTTTTTTTTTTTTTTTTTTGCCATTTAAAGTTGAGTTTTAAGTTCATTTTTCTTTTACAAAAACTTTACGAGCTATTAAAAAAGAAAGTAATTGTTCCTAGCAAGTAATTTTGTATTTGATAGAATCATACAACAGTAGACATCAAAATTAAATCAAAATTTTAAGCTTAAACTATTTTTTTATTTTTTTATTTGACCTAAAATGTTGAATTTTGGAGTTTTTCAAAATTTAAATTAAAAAGTTCTTATAAAAAAACTGGTGTGGCAAGGAATAAGTTAAAGGGCGTAAAGAGATAGCAAATGACCTCTCCTTTCGGCCTATTCGATTTGGCAAACGATGCATCAAACACCCTGTATATGTGTTATCACTTAATATGCTTATTTCTGTTTTTCACATTCATATTGGTTGCGCAGGTTCTTTAAACTTTATCTGTTACTAATTTCATGAATTTCTAAACTCCAATAAATATCTAGTTACTTCTATACATAGGCCGTATAACCTTATCTTAATTCTGAATTCTCAAATCTTCGATAGTTATATTTCGAATAATAATGATCTTCATTAATTAGTGGCTTCTTCGGATCATTCGATATTATCTCACTTACTGGAAACGACACCGAACTGACCAACAAATACGATATTTTTAAATACATTTATATCATGTTCGTTGATATCATGTTGATGATATTCATCGCTTCATCGCGTAGTTGTACCGCTTCTGATTGCTACTGTTTTTGTTATTTGAATATTTTTCGTAGATCATAGATGAGATTGAGTCCGAAATGATTGTGGTCAATCTTAAATAATGTTTTATTTGATTTTTGTTTTGTACGTGTTATTAAAAGTTATGTTAAGTCAGCTTTTTTATACGGTTGGATTTGTATATTCACGATAGTTAAAGTTTTGCTGTATTGTCCGAAAGTTTTCTCTAGTGGCAGTATTTCGGTAAAATTGTGTGTAATTCGACCGCTTGTCACAGTCTTAAATAAAAATTACATAATATTTGCAAGTAGGACTCAAAATCAAATACAAAACATTTTTATTTCACATAAGCCATACATGGGCACTTGTAAAACGTCAACAAAAAGGTGCTCGGTTCGGGTTGGTCGTTTCCTATGGAGAAAAACTGGCAAGAAACTCCATGGTTACTCTTTTAAAATCATTTGGTTTTACAATTTTTCTATGTTACAGCGTAAACATACTTACTAATTAGTAACAATGAATTAATAACAATGAATAATTTTTCGATAAACTACTTCTAGCCATGTTTCAATCAATCATATCAATTATTAAAAATCTTAATTTTACAAAGGGCAATTCACAAAACGGTGGACAAAAAAAAGTATTTATAGACTTTTTTTTACGAAAATGAGTCTGGTGTTTGTCTTTTATGAAATAAACACATACTCGTTTTCTTTTCAGACCTTCCTAACAATTAAAACAGTTTCAAATTACAACTTTTCACTATAACTTAGACACAACTAACATCTTCTCCAAAAATAACAGCGCCATACAACTCACCCCTTTTAGGGGGTTGATATTTATCGCGGGGTGTTTATTGCTGCGAAAATTATACCCCTAATGAGTTCCCGAATTCACCCTGCGGTGCCGAGCGAGGACAGAAAATCCTATCGGCTATTAACAGTCAAGAAATGGTAAATTATTGTGTCTGTAGAGCAAAGTTTTCGCCCGCAAAGTCCTTATGGTAATACGCGCTTTGTACAATGGCTCCTTATGTTTTTGTTTAGGTGATTTTGTTAACTGTGTAAAGTGTAAATCGTAGGTTAGGGTGGTTTGTTTTGGGATGGGGGTTTCTGAATTAGAAGTAATCTATGATCATCGACAACTGCCTAGTATTTTCCCAACTATGCAGCTCAATGCCAGTATTATACATGGAGTGACTGTTTAATTTACTTGGCTGTCAGATTTGATCATAGATGCAGATGATCGCAGATGATGAGTTCATCGTCTGCAATTGATTACATGATAATTTCAAAACTACTATTGAGTGATTTTTGACGGCACGGTTGGCGCAGGGGCTGAGCGATCGACGTTTGCGCTGCGTGTCGCGGGTTAGATGCCCGCACGGAACAAATATTTGTATGGCCTACAGATAGTTGTTCCGGGTCTGGCTGTTTGTGTAGGTATGTAAATTTAAATGTTTGTAAACGCACCCACGATACAGGAGAATTTTCAAATGAGGGCCAAGTTTAAAAAAATATATGATTGGCTCGTTGATCTAGTGGTATCAAGCTCTACTGCTAAGCATGCAGTCTTCGGTTCGATTGCCAGGTCCGAAAAAGTGTTACAAGGATTTTCAGGACATCAGAGATGCTACTGTGAAATCTCTTGTGTGTTAAATCTGTTAATATTATCACAATCTTTTACGTCATTTGGTAGGTCGTTAAACAGCTGTGCTCCTTCGAACAATATGGTTACAATCTTAGACATATCCTAATTTGAGTCAATGCTATAACCATAAAAACAACTAACACTATAGTTATCAACTGCGCAAATACAGGAGGTGTCGAAAACGACAGTTTAATTGACTATCTCAGCCTAGCGATCATAATCTTTCGTGTAATTGGCCTAATAATAGTAGTTATAAGGTTATGGAACTGTTTCACACTATGTACCCATCTGGAGATACTTGTAGGGGTGTCTTCAGACGTCTAAGGTGTCTGTGCGAAATCGTTGATTAAGTTTTGGAGATCAAGTTGGAACTCAAAGCAGAATTATTTATTTGCGTGCTTGAATTAAATCCGAGTCCAGAAATGTAGAAATGCTAGTTTTTGTTACATTTTATTATTAGGTTATAATTCAGCCTTCCAAACAATATAATCTCGATAATATTTTGTCATTGACAAGCAAACACTATGCTTTCTACATTTTATTGATATTAAGTCGACCCTGTATAGGGTGTAACGGAAAGGGTTTATAGAGTACATACATCCTTGAGGGCTAAAAATTTTTGCAGCAAAAAAAAAAATCAGCTGCCTATACATTTGGGTCGAATAGGTATTGCAATTTTCTATGGGGCAGCAGATATTTTTTTTGCTGAAAAACATGTTTCATGATGAGAAATATGTTCAGTTTGATAGTCTGTAGCACACCCTTAAGTATGTATATACCCTTTCGGTTACAACCTGTATATAGCACTTGATTTTAGCCCGGTTCATAAGCCCCCCTGTTTCATAGGATTTACACATAGCTGGAGACATGCGTTTGTACTACTATAATGGTACATCTCTGCCTAATCTTTCAGGGCACATTACCGTGGTGTATAATGCGAGGACAAAAGTAATAGTCATGTTATATTATTATATTAACATTGCCGACAGACGATGGCATTAAGAAGTCATTTAAAATGGCTGAGGTGACTACCTTTTAGGGTTCCGAACCCAAAGGGTCAAACGGGACCCTATTACTGAGACTTCGCTGTCCGTCCGTCCGTCCGTGTGTCACCAGGCTGTATCTCATAAACCGTGAGAGTTAGCACGTTGAAATCTCTACAGATTATGTTGCTGTTGCTGCTATAACAACAAATACTAAAAACAGAAGAAAACAAATATTTAAGGGGGCTCCCATACAAAAAAGTGATTTGTCTAGATTTCGAAGAAAATTCTCGTTTTTATAAAAAATGATACGGAACCCTTCGTGCGCGAGTCGGACTCGCACTTGGCCGGTTTTTTTTATTCCTCTGTAACCCCACAACCAGCCTTTCAAAAACGAACTACTATCTCTTTCTTATTGCCGAACCCTACTCTTCAATACCCAGTACATAAGTCACAGCTGCCTCTTACAGGACTCTTCATTTTAATTCCAGTTCCTGATCGGCCCCGGAATGCTGCGGCGTAATTATATGAACCCTTTCGGCACTAAATTCGAGCCGTGGCGCAATTTAACTCAATGTTTGAACATGTCCCATTTTATTGCCCTCTACAAATTAATAGCGTTAAGGTCAATTATTAAAATAATTAAAGGATTTTTGGAATTTCTTCATTTTGTTTGCAATTACATGTTTATTGGTCTGTCTGGCCAAGTTATTGCTTCGTGGTCGCAAGCACTGCTGTTGAGTCTTGGCTTCAATTTGAGACTCGGGCAAACTGTCATAAAGTTTTCCTGTCCCCTGTCCAGTATTGATGAATTCCTTTTGAGTAGTTGCCCATTCCAAAGCGTAGATCTCTATGGAGAAGAATGGGCAAGAAACTCCATGGACACTCCTTTAAATCAAAATATGTTACAAAACCTTGGTGACATCGTTCATGTTAAGAATTACAAATATGTGAGAACGATGTAGAAATACGGGCAACTTAAGAGCGTCCAGAGTAAAATGTTAAATCAGTAATTACAAGATAAAGTAATTAAAATAAACCGTGGCAGCTAAGAGATGAACAGTCACAACTGACAGCGCCCGTTTACAAACATGACGCATGTATCAGTCATAATTCAACTCAACCATATTGAAGGGAACTTAATGACCCGACACACCCACCACCATCAGCGTGACATTTAAGTGAGAATGACATTCACTTAACCACCAGAGTAAATTCGCGTCAATGACAGATGTAGGTACTCAGTAAATGGTGGCTTAACAGTGCATAGTACTCGCACATGTGATATGTAATTATATAATACTAGGAGATGGAATATATACAATACAAATATATTTTTACAATCTTCTGCAGCTTTCACAATAACTTCACACGCTAAGAAGAAGTATAATTGTGTTTTGATTTACTGATCCTGAACAGTTAGGTACTTCACTCAGGTGAGACGTCCTCATTCCAACTGTTACTGATTCTTAATTGAGAACAGCTCATACCAATCCTTTAAAACTGTCTCCATAATCGAATCCCTCCAATATAATATTCTGTCACATATTTAATTTTATAAATACTCGTACATTTGTCTTCAGCTTAAACTTTATGGTCCATTATTTATATATTAATTCTCAAAACCTCAATACTTTACACTTTTGAATTAAATCGATTAGATTATATTAAAATTTTCGTATTTCGCGCGTCTAAAGTGTCACGCGGATGGGTTTTTATTGTGTCGTAAATTCTATATTGTTTTATTTCTTCCGTTTTATTTTGGTTCGACGGTATTTTTGTATTGCATCGAAAAGGTCGGCAAATTTGCTTATTTTGGTGAGTCTTAATGATAATGTCGTGTTTTAAGCTTTAATGTAATATTAATGGTGCATTAAAAGAAGTGTCATTGATTTACATAAAGAACTTAAGGCTTCTCTTGAGGGCCACGAGTGACGAAGTAATATTTTATCTGCGATATCGATGACAGAATGGTTCAAAATGAATTGGACTGAAATAAGCGACCCAAAGGTATGCCAATCATATTTAACATCGTTGTACAGTTATGTAAAGCTTTGAAAGCCATTATTTCCACCAATATTGTCTTTTGGTCACGTAGCTCACTTGACTGGCATCTTATGGGTTTTTATTTATTTATTTAGGATCTCCAACAAAGGATGTATACAGATCATGTGGAATAAATTATGGACTTCAAAAGTATCACGCAGGTGAACTCTTTCACTTACAGGAGACCACAGCATGCATAATGGAATTTACTTCTAAGCTAACAACTATTTATGAAAGATCATATGGCAAGAAAGGATGTGTCAGATGAGATGACGAGTAATAGAGAAGTATGGAAGAAGAAGACACATGCTGCGCCGACCCCAAATAAAATGGTGTAAAGAAAAGAGAATGATGATCATTTTATAGGTAACATTCATTCAAGTGACACCAGGGACTTTTAAAGTACCAATGATATCCATAAATGTTCGGGAAGTTGCGTGGTATCTTCTCGTCCAAATTACCGCAGTGTCTCAAGACGAAACTCTATGACCAGAGTGTGTTGCCAGTAATTACATACGGGACCGAAACGTGGTCGCTCACAATGGGCCTCATCAGAAGGCTCAAAGTCACCCAAAGGGCAATGGAAAGGGTTTTGCTCGGAGTTTTCTTACGTGATCAAATCAGAAATAAGGACATCCGCAAGAGAACCAAAGTTACTGACGTAGCCCGAAGAATTGTCAAACTGAAGTGGCAGTGGGCAGGGCACATTGCTCGCAGAACGGATGGCTGATGGAGCCGAAAAGTTCTGGAATGGCGACCGCAAACTGGGAAGACGATGCGTTGGAAGGCCTCCTACTAGGTGGACCGATGACCGAGGTTGCGGGAATCCGCTGGATGCGAGTCGCACGGGACCAGTCAATGTGGCGACACTTGGGGGAGGCCTATGTCCAGCAGTGGACGGCTTTTGGATGAAATAATGATGATGATATCCATGATGATACCCATGATGCTAAAAAACAAAGCAAATTCGGCAACGCTGAAATAGTACAATTTGACCAAAGATTTTGTTTTAAATTCTTCGGTCCACAATCAAAGTTATGAGCCAAACATTACACCATCAGCCATTAACAGTAACCCATTAACACTTTTAAACCCATCCCGAATCAGAAGTATCTTAACCACTGCACATAAATCGAAGCAGGGTGGTACAACCCTTACACATAAATCTAGAGTGTAGACCACCCCTAATGGGGCGTCTTTGTTCCGTCTAGATGTGAGGGGGCCTTAATCGAACAAATGCAAATGTAGTATTATTGTAACTGTCTGTTATGGGACATCTTTGTCTTAGGAATCTTTATAGCTGATTTTAGTGATGTAAAAAGGAGTTATTTTATGTAATGTGAAGGGTTTGTCTTTGGCTGTTTAAAATGAGGTCCTTAGAAACATATTAGTAGACGGTGTAAGTGTTAATTTAACTTGGAATGGCTTTCGCTTGGCCAAAACTCGCCTGAAGTGCAGGGAAGGAACTTTTAGATCCGATGTCTTTATAGTATATACATTTCAATGGTTGTATTTCAAATATTGTAGGTCTTTGATAGTCGTTACAGGTAGTCAGTCCCGAAAGTCTGACTACCTGTAACGACTGTCAAAGATTTAGAACTGACACCCGGGACCAACGGCTTAACGTGATTTCCGAGGCACGGAGGAAACTCGGTCTGTAATTTACTATTATTTATTATAAATCATTTGCTATGCTCAGTCCCTCCAAGAAACAACTTAATAGTACTAGTAGAAAATCGGAAACAAAACACCTTTCACACAAAATTCCGATCATCTTATTAAAGTTATTGGTCGTCCGATCAGCGATAAGCTACCAAAAAGTAACCTTATTAAGTAATAAATATTTTACCGACTAATCTACTAAAGTACCGGTTTTCTAACAAACTCATCGTCCCAAAAACTCTAAAATACATTATGATACCAATAAACACATGTATAAATTCCGTTTTACGATCGTCGAGAAACGAAATACCGATTTTTTTTATCGATAAATATCGATTTTCTTTTTGGAAACGCCGCTTTTGGGGGGTTAAGTTATTGTTTTGTACGACTATTGGTTTAGTTTACGGTTATCGTCGTATTAAGGTGAGGCACTTGTTTTTGCCGCGGAGCTGCTTGTTCTTTTTTTTTGTTGATTCATGTTATATTCACAGGTGTGTTTTTGTTATGTCTTTTTTTGAAAATGTTTTAATCACTGTTGGTTGTCGGTTTGAGCATTGTTTTAATAATGTTATCAATTCAAATATGTCGTTGTAATTTGTGTTTTTGTATTAATCGAATAATTGAATAAGAAAGCTCATTAAACGGTTGTATGGTGGATTAGATTTAAAAAAATACTCGTACATAAAAGGTACCTTCAGAGGGGAACACAAAACACATGCCAAATATGAATCAGAGGAAGTCAGAATTCAATATTACGTAAAAAGCAAGCACTCAAATCGGGCCTGTAATCATGGAGAAAATAGGTAATATATTTTTTTTGTAAAAATGTTTTATTTTACCCTTTTCACTTGTGTATCTCACATAAATCCTAGTGAAGTATCATTTGGAGATGGAGAGCAGCGGTGGCCCAGTGGCGGCAGCCCCGACTTACGAGCAGAAAGCCGTGGGTTCGAACCCAGGCAGGCGCATTACTTTGTTTAATTTATTTCATCACCGCTGCTCTCAAAAACGGTGAAGGAAAACATCGTGAGGAAACCGGCATGTCCTAGAACCAAAAATTCTAAGACATGCGACATCTACCAACCCGCACTGGGCCCGCGTGGTGGACTACAGCCCATTCCCTCTCATAGAGAGGAGGGCTGTGTCCCAGCAGTGGGAACATTATAGGCTAATGATGATGATGATGATGAAGTATCATTTTTACATTGTAACATTTATAATAAAGAAGGTGACTCAAAAAGTACCTAAGCAAAGCTAATAAAATTCATATGGGCCTATTGGGCAAGCTTTCTCTATCAAATGAATCAATCTTAATCGGTCAAGTAGATATGTGAAAAACGCAAATAAATAAAAAAAATGTTCATTAAATGAAAACTACTGAGCTAAACTATGTTCAATTTTTATGGGACCCAATGGCAACTATTCCGCATCAAACTAAAGAAGAATCACGTAAATCGGATCATATGTCTCAGCGTAATCAGTGTACATACATAAAAAATACCTATCGAATTGAGAACCTCCTCCTTTTTGAAGTCGGTTAAAAAAACAAAAGATATTGGTGGAATACATAACCTTCTATTTTTTTAGAAGTCTGTTAAAATACAGAATGATAGAATTGTCCTTTAAGCAATGGTATTGAAAAAAATCTATACTTAAAGTCGAGAGCCATTTTTAAAAACATTATTATACAATCTTGATACTTTACTTCAAGTGAAGTACTTCTTATTTATAATAATAGCATTATCACTTACAGATTAAACTCACACTCGATAAAACCACATCCAATACAAACAGACAAACTAACAAATAAGAATAAGCGATACACCGACGACACCACATCGTTATATTTATCGTTATCGTTATTATCGGTCGTTATAACGTTATTAACGATCGAAAGAACAGAAATATAATCGTTATTTGTATTTATATCGTTATACCTGGCGGTCGCGTCACTAAATAAGACTTATACTGATGTATGAAGTATTCAGCGGCTAATAATAGTAACGATAGTGAAAGTTGTTTGTTTGTTTGTGGGGATTATATTTTGGGAGAGATACAATTGGGTTTTGTAGGTCCGTGAGGAGAGCTCGTGGCAAAATAAAAACAGTTGCTCGGGTTGATCAGGCCAAAGAGTTTCTTGCCCATTCTTCTCAATAAAGATCTAAGCTATAGAATGGGCAACTACTTTCAAAGTTTTATGTCTTGTGACTGGGACTGTAGCTTCATTTTTATTGTTGTTCGACTATTCAAAAGTGCCTGTAACTGGCCTACTTGAAATAAATGATATTGATTTAGATTTTGACCTTGAAAAGTTCAACGAGAAATATTCGGAGTGACTGGTATATGGAGAGGCACCAAAATAAAGATGAGGTTGACACGAAAAAGTGTCAGAATACTACTAATATTAGATTTAATGTCGCTTAGGCTAGCCTGAGCGACATTTCTATGCTAGAATTTTAAAAAGGTTTTTCAATTTCATTGTTTTTTTTGGGTGACTTCTGCCATCTTAAAGCTTATAAATTATAAAATTATAATAATATTATACCGATTAAATTGCATATATTGCGTTACATAACATTTTACTGATGTTTTCCTGTTCGGAAATAAATGAAAACTTTTCTGTGAAAATTCCGATGATGGTTTCTCCTTGGTAAGACTAGATGTCAGACTTTTGGCTTCTGACTACACGTAACGACTGTCAAAGATCCACAAATGACAGCCAGGACCAACGCCTTAACGTGCTTTCCGAGGCACGGAGGAAACTCGGTATGTAATTATGGTCATCCACGGACCATCCTCGACAAGCACGGCTTAACCTTAAAGATCGACCCGTGCGGCTGGTATTATTTAGCCACGAGCTCCTCGCCCAGGATTACATTTCTATTACAACGTAAACGAAGAATATTAATGTAATCAAAGATAATTTACTAATAACCACGCATCTCGTCACGCAAGAAATGCAAGCCATTATGGAATACTTCAATAATCATGCCTGCAGTCTCAGAAGGATCTCGCCTGTTATGTTTAAGTTCCACTTAGGTAACGAGCCTATTGCTATCAGTTGGGCACAAATCCAGAAGATATACGTGCATTCGATAATGATAGAGTATGAGTATATTATCGTATGTTAATTCCATCTATTAACAATAAACTGTCAGTAAACAAGGACAACTCAACAAGTTCAAACATGGCGCGGTCGTCAGGCCATCGACACGGCCATCCTAATTATGTGCACCGCTCTAAGCGTGTTGATTATTAATTAAAAATAATTACGATTACGACCATATTCAATGACTCTGGTGTTACTGTTATTAACACTTTAGGGATGGGGAGAGAGTATTGTGAGCGTTTATCGATAGATTTACTGTTTGATGTTAACTCCTGCTGCAATCATGGAGGTTGCAATTGAGTTGTTAAATGATGAAACTATTGTTTATTTATATTGTAAGCCTTAAAGTCACATAAATTAAGCCTTTATTAACTGACCCTGCCTAAATAAATACGAATTTATTTACACTTTACCTTATAAAACTATTGGAAGTATGGTTTACAGGCCAGTTTAAATTCATCGTATGTTCAAAGATGTATTAACTATAGTTTGGTTTCCATTTCTGAATATTTAATCTAACCTTTTCATCGCCACACAACGCACAGCTACGAATTTTACCAACAGCGTTTTCTGAGTGTGGTCAGCGCCCGTACAAAGCTCTCTTACACGTCCATTTCCAGAAAAAATGTATCGATATCAACATTTTACCCATCATTACACCACAATCCCATCACTACTCCCAGTTCTAATTAAGGCATCGACCGTGCACCGAATGTGTGTTTAATCAAGCATGTTGCCGCTATACTTGTTTGCTTTGTCGATGCGCTGGCGCAGAGTTGTGGCCGCTTTGAAAAAACTTTCGTTAATTGTTCGCTTCCGTATTAATTCTGTTAGTTATATGGCTATTTTAATTTTAAATCGTGTATCAGGTGTTTTTGTAAACAGATCTTCAATTTAATTGGGACATGTTACTTTCTTTTGAGGTGGCCTGAAAAACTGACACAGTCTTACAACGGCTTATCGTATTACCCAGTACTAAATGTATCCGCAATGCAGTTAGTACTGCCTAATAAGATAACCTGGTCAGATAGACAGTCGCTCCATGTAAAATACTGGTATTCAGCTGCATTCAGTTAGACTGGAAGCCGATCCCGACATAGCTAGGAAAAGGATGAAGACATTATTTTATTTTATTTTATTTATTTGGGACAAAAAACAGTTACACGTTACAATGTTAATACAAAGTTTAAGCATAATAGTAAAAAAAAACGCATAACCCACACTATTGTCCACGGAATAACATGAAATTTATGAGAAATAAGGAAACGGACGTATCCAGAAAAGGCGAGAAAAGAAAAAAAAAAATAAAGATAAACCTGAAACGTCACATAGACCAACTAACCCTAGACAGCGTTCCCCGTCTATAGTTAGTCGGTAGTCACAAAATCGAACCACAACATTAGACCAATATCAGCGAGAAGCTGTCATCGTTGAGGACGACCAGCAAGCAATTGAATCGCCATTTTTCTAAATTTTTTCTGAGTGTGTGCAAAAATATCGATATATATCGATTTTTTTGAGTTGTAATGTGAGTATCTTGTTTTCAATTAGGTGAATCTCGGAAACAGGTCATCCATTTGTAACTTATATTTGCATCTGCATCAAAAGATAAGGTTTTATTTGGATGGTTGTGCATTGTTCTGCGATTTAACAAATCATCATGCTACTTTGGGCAATAGGTACCTATAATTAAAAGCTTAACTTAATCTTTATTCATAACAATCACAAATGCCCTATAAAAGTTTAGGTACAAAAATTGTGAATGCGATTTGCCTTCAACATTATCAATAACCAAATAATATACTAACTAAGGCGTGGATTTCAGCTTTACAATTTTTTTGAGTAACCCTAAATTTTTATTTTATTTGTTGGTCGTCACTTAACATGCGCCTTTTTTTCGCATGATTCGGTTATAATTCCTCTAAAAATATCAATTAAAAAAACCTCAATCAAAAATCTGTCACTGTCGACTGAATGCGGTTCAAAAAACCATACCACACCATTTAAACCCGCAAAGAAAAAAGAAAAATAATTCTTACAAATAAGGTGAAGCACAAAACATCAAGGTGCTATAAATCTAAATAGTATCGGACATAATTTAATCGGGACCTCTCGATTTTGGTATCATAAATAACAGATTTTTACATTTTATAAAAACGAAAACAAAACATTTAATACGCCGTATCGGGTATAAATCACTCGAAAGTGGCGTATTCGTCTTTGGTGGTATGCCATCTTAAACAAAATCCCTCAAACCCCAACCTTAAAACACACATAGCACAGTCCAAAATCCCTTAAACACATTAAATTTCAACTCCCTGACAGCTGTCATTCGAATCCGAACCCAACTTTAAATTCTTAAAGTTGGAAATCGTGTAAACTTTTAAGATGATTTCTCATATAAATCAATGAGTTTCGGTGTCCCCCTGATCCCCGATAACCGAGTATTGATACGGGGACGGAGGTGTTTTGAGATCTCGTTCGTCATGCCGAATTATAAAATTAGTGGTATGTAGTGGTATTCTTGGCCTCACGCGTACGACCAGATAAAGGGAGAAACATAGGATTGATAGCGGCAGGTGATACAAATTGTTTGTTCGGAGGTAAATTACTGGTCTGACCTCTTTTATTGGAAGAAATAAAGATAGTCTGATGTCATTCTGTAATTTGAGATTCCAAGTACAGTACTTAAAATTGGACAAGCAGTTGGCAAGTGAAAATTGTACCGATAAATATATTCTCCAAATTATAATAGAACAGAGCAGGCCACATCAGCTGCATGTTGTGTCAAAATTGGTCCAAAGTGAACTGTAGTGGTACTGTTGTTCGGAACAACAGAACCCAGCGACGAGGAAGGTCCAGAAGGAGATGGCGTGTCAAGATTTACTCTTACAAAAGGAATTGGGTTAAAATAGCCAAAGACAGAGAAATATGGAGAGAGGGAATTGAGGCCTTTGCCCTGCAGCGGGAAACATCAGGGGCTCATAATAAAATATTCTCCTCTTCCTTATGGAAGCAGTCGCGGTCCAGTGGTAGCGGCCCCGAGTTACAAGTTAAAAGTTTTAACCCAGTCAGGCACTTTGTTTAATTTATTTCATCACCACTTGTCTCAAAAACAGTGAAAGAAAACATCTTCAGGATAGCGGTCAACTAACTCCCACAGGTGTTTCCCAGCAGAACCGTACCGTATGCATTTAGACCTCTTTTAGAACAGGACCCTGACAATCATCAGACAAAACTATACTACAAAACAGGCCTTTACAAATGACTGCGTTGACAAATAACTGCATTACCTACATGTATCACTTCGCAGCAAAGATAAATAAGTTTAATGCTCGATACCAATTATCGTGATTTATTCCCTTTCTTGCTACCTTTAACGGAGTGGTGATCAATTTCATGTGTTTGTAATGTGACTTGTATACAAGATCTTAAGATCTACATGACCGATGTGCCTGTTGTTTCGTCAACAATTATTTTTATAGTAATTGTTGTTATCTTCAAAGTGATGTAAGCTTTTTGTATTAAAGTTACAATGTTTTAACTTGAACCACTGAAAGGATTACCTTCCTTTTGGATTCCGTCGTTGTCGGATAGTTAGAAGTGCCTACTTTTGTTTATAAACTTCTCTGTCATTCACGTACAAGTAAACGTTTTATACGATAAGTCTCCAAGCTATGCGATCTTCTGTAGGGTGGCCGCTCGGTGCAAGTTGCCTTCCATAGCCTTCTTGATCTGACCATCTGACCATCTTGCCGGTGCTCTTAGTTACCTACCACCCGGCATAGTATAGATGTAGGAAAACCATCACTTTTTGCTGACCTAAAGTCCTTGTTTTTAAACAGCACTTCTCGGATACCATTTTCACTTCCACCAATAGGATTGTTGCTACTATAACGAAATTCCTCTGCGGAAAAAAAATATTTAAAACCACTTACTCACTTACAGCTGTTACAATTCGAGCTTTGTAAAACAAATATACCAGTGTAATCAGCAATATTGTTATGTTATGTTTCAATTTTGACGTAACAATAAAGTATAATAATATTCTATTCTATACCAGTGAGACAGACAGTATGAATGTGGATGGTTATAAGAGTAGAGGAAGACCAAAGAAACGATGGATGGACTGTGTGAAGGATGATATGGCAAGAAAGGAGGTGTCTGATGAGATGACAATCAATAGAAGTAAGTATGGAAGAAGAAGACATGCTGCGCCGACCCCAAATAAATTGGGATAAGGGCAAGAAAATGATGACCAGTGAGACAATTGTCAACACTAGACTATAAAAAAAAAACTAAAATCAACTGATAGATGCATTTGCAAAAATGTTTTATAACCTTTTATCTAATCCACAAATCACAAGAATCCTCACCGAACAACTCCCTCACATCTAACAATGACGAATTCTCCTCCTAAATCCAAAAACAAATAGGCCAATAAGATATGAATAAATTCATTGAATCGACAGCGCAGTGGGCCGTTGCGCGCTGCGTAGGCGCAGATCACAGGATGCTCAGTTAGTTCGCAATCAATTTTATAGTCGACTGGTATTTGCTGCTTATCTGTACACTGGCGGATCATGTGGTTGGGGATTAATTGTTTGGGTAGATAAATTTGGAATCTGTTCTGTCGTTCAATTCAAAAGAAATTTGAGCGTTCTTGACTTGTTTCTTGTTTTTAGTGTGGTTAAAAGCCTATCCAATTGTCAGAGTTTTTATGCCACCCATGGGCCTCTGACTTTAATTTACATGCCGTGGAGAAAGATCTCAGGCATGCTGCATTATTTGTGTCTTCATCATCATCAGCCTACAACAGTCCTCTGCTGGACATAGGCCTCTTCAATCGTTCGCCACTTAGCTCGATTCTCGGCAACTCTCATCCAGTTGCTACCAGCCACCCTGCGAAGATCGTCGCTCCACCGAGCCTGAGGGCGTCCCATCTTACATTTGACCATTCGCGGTCTCTACTCAATGGCACGTCTACCCCAACGGTCATCAGTCTACGGCTAATATGGCTGAGCCATTGCCACCTCAGCTAACTTATTCTATGAGACACTTAACTCGTTTCTCGGCATTTTCTTGTACGTATAATAGACAATATTTAAAGAATAAGACAACTTATTGCAGTGTCCAACTAGCTAGTGGCTAATTAATAACAGCCGCACGGGTCGATCTTTAAGGTTAAGCCGTGCTTGCCGAGGTTGATTCGTGGATGGGCGACCATAATTACATACCGAGTTTCCTCCGTGCTTCGGAAAGCACGTTAAGCCGTTGGTCCCAGCTGTAATTTGTAGATCTTTGACAGTCGTTACGATTATAGTCAGGAGCAAAAAGTCTGACATCCAGTCTAACCATGGGGTATCGTATTACCCAGTTACTGGGTTGTGAAGGTCAGATAGGCAGTCGCTTCTGCGTAAAATACTGGTACTCAGCTGCATCCGGTTAGACTGGAAGCCGACCCCAAGATAGTTTGGGATAAGGCTAGGCAGATTGATTTTTATTGCAGTGTCCAACTAATTCTGTCCGCCACCACACAACGCTAGATAACCTCCAAAATTAAGCGTAAACAAGTGCTGATGTGAACAGCGAGAGGAAACCCGCGCGATGTCAAATTGTTGAATATGACACCGTCTGAGCATAAACGGTGTAATCGCGGCCTAATGTATGAGTAATGGCTCCGTGTGTCTGTACCTAGCCTGTACTGTATGAGCTGTGAGATTGGAATGATTTGATGGGCTTCATCACTGTCTTTGTGATTTTGTGTGTGGGTAGTTTTAGATTTTTCGCTGTCGGAACTAATGAGCTTGAGCAAGGTTTTGATCCAAAATTGAGCAAGAAACTTTTCTATCAAGAATCATCCAGGTTTTGGGTCTTCATATTTAATGGCAACAGATGCATCAATTGACACATAAAGTTAGATTTTAGTCATAGAATAAAAGGACTTGATGTTGTGCATAGGGACTGTACCTATCCTGTACTGTGTTAGCAGTGAGATTGAAATGATTTGATCTTCTTCATCATTGTCTTTGTGATTTTGTGTGTGGGTAGTTTTAGATTTTTGGCTGTTGTAACTAATAGGTCCAAGGTTTGATTCCCGGATCGAGCGAAAAGTCTTCCAGATTTCAGGGTTTTCTTATGTAATGTTAACAGGTGTGCATCCATTCACACACTTAGGATGATTTTAGTCATAGACAAAAAATACTTGCTGTTTTGTATCGAGCTCAGGCATAGCGCACTGACGAAGTATTGGTGCGTTAAACTAAAAACTTCTTTCTGGTAACGCTGCAATACAGGTTTGATGTTAAGTTACTTACTAAAGAAAGAGTGTTAGCAGAAAGGACGTAGCAAAAAAGCATAATTATGTATTCTGTAGTCTGCTTCTGTGTACTTTTAAACCGCCGGAAAACGGCGTTTGTATAACCCATCATCCGCCTAGCCAAACTGCTGCCTACCCAACTATGTTGGTGTCAGCTTCCAGTCTTGGCTCCAGCTGCAGCTGAATACCAGTATTTTACATGGTGCGATCTGCCTATCTGATCCCCATAACCCTGTTAAAAAGGGGTTATACGATACCACTTGTTAAGACTACTTATCAGACTTTCGGGCTACTGACTACCCGTGATAACTGTCAAAGATCTACAAACGGGCTTTGGAACCGACAGCTTAACTGAGGCACGGAGGAAACTCGGTACGTGTGTAATGGGTAGTCACCGATCCACGAGCCAACCAGTCAACTTGAGCAGCCGTATTATTGAGCCACGAAAGCCTCTAGTTTGTATAACCCATATTGCGATCCAAATTGCATTCAACGAACCCACCATTTAAGCGTGTTTCCACCTTACGGCATTTCAAGTTCTTATTTTCTGAAATGACTGAACTAATTTTAATGAAACTTTATACGCATAAGCAGGAAACATAGGTCTAAAAAGTTACTAAAAAATATTTTCGAAAAATAGCGTAACAGCTAATTAGACCGCTTAGAAATTATTTATAGAAACGAAAATTTACAATTATCTTTTTTTTTTTTAAACGACGTTTCGAAAATGTTTTTTAGTAACTTTTTAGACCTATGTATCCTGCTTATGCTTATTAAGTTTCATTGAAATCCGTTCAGTCATTTCGGAAAATAAGACCATGAAAGTTTGTGTGAAATACCGTTTGGTGTAAACGCTCTTAAATCACTCACGAATTGTCAACTGACAATGCCAAAAGCGTGACGACAGCGAGACAATATGTAAAACATGACGCTGTTTCCCTATCCCACACGAAAACGAAAAACGACAGCAACCATAGAGCAAGATTAATTGCCGATAGTTCACGAACAGCGCGCACGGGACAAACAAACAAACAGACATGCAAACCAACAGGCAAAACACGGGGATTCGATATGCGAGCTATAATTTTAGCGAGCCTACAGACGGTGCTACACCTACGGACGGTGGGCGGGAGTATTCTGGATTTGTGAAGTTTTTTCATTTGAAGTGAAATATTATGATCGTATATTTTGAAGGAAACCAAAAAAAAAAAACATAAAATCACGCCTGTAATTCTCAAAGAGTTAAGCAGAGGTGTACACTGTAGGCCCACATTTCGCCAGTTAGATTTAAGTCTCATGTAATAGGGGGCGAGCCTATTGCCATCAACAGGGCACAAATCTAGACACCGAGGCTGCTTCTGAGAATGAGAGAAGAGCCAAATAAAATTTTACCTGACTTGGCAATCAAACCCACTAGATAGTAACTACTACTAGTACTAGTACTAGTGATAGTAGTACTAGTTGATATAAAAATCAACCACTAGATAATAATTGTATAAAAAACTTTCATTATTTAGTAATAGTAATAAATGTCATATTATACACACTCTTTTACAACACACGTCGTATTTCTAAAAACAAAACTATTTTATTCTTCTTTGTAAAAAGAGATAATAATTATGTAAATTAACGATCTATATACGACGCATAAATTTTTATGTCCAATGTAAAAACTTGTATGTTGATATTATTAACAATTTAATTATAAACACGCTATTCAAATACCTATATTATTGAACTATTATGATTATAGCGAATCAACTGCTTTTTTTGTTATTTCTTTTCATAGAATTTAATTAAATTCCCAAACGATAACTATAACGCGAATTACTTAGCTTTATAAATGTGAGAATCGTATACATATTTAATTAAATAGTTTCTTTTCTTACCTAATGACTCAAAAATGCTTGAGTAATGCATTTTTTTATATAAAACTTTGCCCCACACTTGGGATTTGTCCTGTATAGTGGCTGCGTTTACAAACATTTAAATTCACATACACAAACAGGCAGATCCGGTATAATTATCTGTAGGCTGAACTGTCGATAGACACCCAACACAGTTTTTACCTTGAAATATATTTTTTCAACCTTTAGTATTTTTCTTAATTTCTTATCACTATTTTCTAGGGGTTCATAGAAGACACCTACTCGCTAAATTTCAACTATGCCTACAGTCTCTGAGTAATGGTTGGGACAGGGCGAATCTATAAGGGTTCCGTTTTAGACGTTTGGGTACGGAATCCTATAAATTGCTTATGACTATAACGGTTTATCTTTTTAAAGTTCCGGCAACCCGTACAAACTTATGAAAGTTTGCACCATTGATTCGTGCAGTAAGAGTACTCAATAGTGTCTCTCGATGTTTGGAAATATTTTATGATCTTTGGCGGAATCCCAGAGGGTGACACTTGGTAATAGTATGTTGTCCACTGTGTCACTTTTAACTTGTGCTTCTAACCAGACCCGTTACTTGGGACTGGACTATTAGCATTTTTAAAATTAATAAATCTTCATCTATTTTCTCAATCGATATTTTCTGAGCCGTCTTTACAATGTTGTCTTCACCAGAATACAGCCTCCCGATCACGTCTCCGTACATATCGACTTGAGGGATTGGCTTGCCATTCGCCCCTAAATCAAACACTCGATAAAAAGCTAAATGTTCGATTGCAAGGCGAGAACTCTTGCGCATAAATTTATGCGGTACTGATAAATTAGGAGATGTTTCGCGTGAGTTATGGGGTCTTAGCTACGTGTAAGCGCTTTCTGCGAGGAGAATTCAATAGTTTTGATGTTTGGGCTATTGTATGAACTAGTAACACAATTGTATGGAACTTGCGACATGTTATTGCACTAAACTACTAGGCTGAGCAGGAAAAGCTCGTGGCTAAATATTAACAGCCGCTCAGGTCTTTAGGTTAAGCCTATCTTGCCTAGGTTGGTCCTTGGATGGGTGACCGCCTTTTACTTACTGAGTTTCTTCCGTGCCTTAGTTATATTCGTTAAGCCGTTGGTCTCGGCTGCCATTTATAGATCTTCAACAGTAGTTTTAGGTAGTCAGTTGCCGGAAGGTCTAAAAACTAGTCTTACCACGGGGTATTGTATTACCTAGTACTAACTGGGTTGTAGAGGTCAGATGGACAGTTTCTCCATGTAAAATGCTTGTATTTAGCTGCATCCGGTAAGACTGGAAACCGACCCTAACATAATTGGGAAAAGACTGGGCAGATGAAGAATATCAAGCATGCCTATAATTTGAGTGACACCTATAAAATGAATACTGTCTTAACACCGTTTTTGCTAACACATTTACTTTGTAAGTAGGTAGGTTCTTTAATGCACCTACCAAGGTTGCAAACAAGAAAAAACCCTACCACCAGTATCGATCAATTTGCTACCAAAAACAGATGCAAAACGGATTCCATTGCAGTATAATAAATAGCACTATCAAACAAAATTAATCGTTACTTCGATAGAAATTCAAGAAATTAGTGCGATTCCGAATGAGCTGGATTTTAGTGTGAAAGATACAGATTGATACTTACGACACCATTTTGTAGGGCTCTGTTCACATGCTGGTATGTTTTTTTTTTAAATATTTTTCAACAGACCCTTTTTTCACGGATGGGAAATCATCAAATGACTTCTTTCGGAGCGGGAGGGAGTGTCAGACTTGTACTGACTAAAACCCATCCATGTTCCTTCTTCGCCCTTTGTGTTCCAGGGCCGCGGTATCTCTTTCGAACAACCCGCAGCGTCAACAGACCCTGTAGTTTGATTTTGAGGTTTGAGCTGAAAGATTGGGTTTTATTACGTCGGTAACCATAGTATAATAAGCAGAGTGGCAGCGCTTATGGACCAGTGGTCTTCTCTCACGCGCTAGCATAGTGCGCACATGATGATGTTAACAGAATTCGGAAGCAAGGTGAGTGCAAGTCTTCATACTCCTGTCCTAATTCCTTTTTCTTTGTGGTCAGTGCAGCATGTCTTGTACTTCCATACTTCTCTATTACTTGTCATCTCAGCTGACACCTTCTTTCTAGCCATATTATATTTTACACTTTTAATTGCAAGTCATCATCATCATCATCAGCGTAAAATGTTCCCACTGCTGTGACACAGGCCTCCTCTCTATAAGTGCGGGTTGGTAGACGTCACATGTCTTCGAATTTTTAGTCCTAGGACATGCCGGTTTCCTCACGATGTTTTCCTTCACCGTTTTTGAGAGCAGTGGTGATGAAATAAATTACACAAAGTAATGCGCTTGCCTGGGTTCAAACCCACGGCTTACGCTCATAAGTCGGGGCTGCTACCACTGGGCCACTGCTGCTCTAATTGCAAGTGCCAATCTGTAATTTTAGCGGTCATATCAAGAACCGTGTAAAAAAAAACATTTTGCTGGGCAAATTATATTAATATGCAAATTAAAATAATCTATCAACCGATTATTATAGATACACCCTTATAGATATAATCTTGCGCAAAATACCGATCCGCTCGAATTTCCAAGTGTTTATACAGTTTTAATAAAATGTTGTGAAACGGTAGCGCTATATCGCCGTATGGCACCCAAGATTTGAGCGATACGTTAAATATAAGGTGACCATATTTTCTCAAGTGGTTGTGTAACTTATCTGTACCACTGCTGGGCAAAGGCGTCCCTCAATTCCTTCCATGAGCTCTTTTCCCCTGCCTCTACAAACCAGTTCTCGCGGCCCGCGTTCAGATCGTTTCTCCAGTCCTTTCTAGGCCGGCCTCGGCGGCGCCGTCCGTTTTTCGGGACCCATCGTGTGGAGGCTTTTGCTCAGCGGTCATCGTACATCGTGTCTTATGTTTGAAGAATAGGAAGGTATTCCATTGCTGTAAAAAGAAAGACCGTAAAGGAGCTCCGAATCTGTAGTATGAAATTAACACATAGCAATCAAGCATGTGGGATCAGAACGAGGTGACCGGACAGAGAACCAGAGTTGTCAACATAGCTCACAGAATTAAAAAGCTGAAGCGGCAATGGGCCGGCCATATAAGCCGTAGAACCGATGACCGTTGAGGTAGACGTGGGATAGCGATGTGGAAAGTTCGCAGAACAGAGGCAAGCTCTAATGAAAGAGCCAAAATGGCTTCAGACACACGACACCCTCTGCACCTAAATACCCTCGTTTCGCAAAGGCTGAAAAGCCGAGCCAAAACAGTTTTTAAAGTATGTCACCACTCACTGGCGAGCGGTCTAAGGAGAGACTTAAGCTGTGGCGAGGTAGTGTATCCTTACCTAACCCATTCGTTCCACCTGCTGAAAGACTCCAACCTGGACATGAGATGCCATGGCTGACCTGGAAGTTTTTCAATGTCTATTGAAAAACTTTTGCAGAGGGTGCCAAACTAGTGGCCCAGTTCTGGGGTGACACTATTTAGATGGCCAACGACACGCTAAGAAGAATAAGACGTGTTCTTGAGTGGGAACCTCGAATCGCCAAGCGTAAGGGACGCCCTCAGACTAGGTGAGAACTAGATGAGAGTTGCCGAGAATTGAATGAAGTGCCGCGCGATTGCTGTGGACTTTTGTAGGCTTATGATGATGAATCTAGTATGATGATGAAACGCCCTTTTGCGTCGTCTAGATCTTTTCATAAAATTACCCTTAATCATATTACCATTAACTTCAATAGTGTGCTATGCCTCTAGTATACTTATTTGCTGTCCAGAATACCAGAAGAATTCTCTTTTGGCTGAAAAAAAAACAAGCCTTCGCTTGAATATGGTCAAACCAAAGTTTTGTGGTGTGTTGAATAAAGTTTTCCTTAAAAACAGAGAGACATTTAACATATCCTAAAAAATTCTTGATCATGGTAACTCTACACGTAATGCTCGCTACTCCATTTTGGGCGCAAATTAATGCGCGCGCGCCGATACTGTTCACAATCGTAAGTGCATGAGTGTGACATTTTGTGGTCGAAACTTTTCATTTTTTACTTCTTGTTTTTCGAATCAAAGAGGTATTTAATATCATTTTATTCAGATCTGGGGTGATGGTGAAATTCTTATAACATGTAACGGGGGATAATTATTTAAACCATACTACATTGATTGCAGTCTCGTTTGTGTTAGTGCGAGCATAGTTTTATTTTTCGTCGTATCAATGATTCCTTTGAAATCAAATTACGTCAATAGCGTTAATAGTGCCCTCGGGCAGGTCCCTAAACTTCCAGGAGCAACTGGCTATCTGACCTTCACAACCCAGTTATAACTTCGTAATACCATACCCCTTGGTAAGACTGGATGTCAGACTTTTGGGCCACTGATTACCTGTATAAAAATAAAATAAATAAAATATATTATTTATTCAATTTTTTTTATATCACAAGCAACATCTACATTTTCCATTACAATGATATAATTATATCCCCATATCGATAAAGTACATCGGTCCCCAAAACCAGTCTTCCGATTCCAATAAAACGGACTTTGAACCGAAAACTAGACTAATTTAATAAATTATCGGAAATCTCTGATAATGTTACGATACGGCGACAGACAAGACCGGTGTCGTTTACAAACGGGTATCGACTGTTTTAATTAATAGTTTAGTTATTAATGTAATCGCATGCACCTGCCGATGATAAGGTATCGATGCAGAGGAGTTATTGCAGTAGATTGGGTGAAGGTTTCTGCCTATTAAGTGGAGCGAGGCAATAAGAATTATGTAGGTACCCAGGACGATAAAGATATCGGGTGCTCAGGCAATGGGTTGTGCGACTCATATTCAGTTCAAGATCTGCCTAGATTTTTCCCAATATGTTGTAGATCTTTGACAGTCCTCACAGGTAGTCAGTGGCCCGAAAGTCTGACAACCAGTCTTACCAATGGGTATCGTAGCTCGTACCCAGTACTTGCTCGGTTGTGGAAGTGAGATAGGCAGTCGCTTCGTGCAAAATAATAGTATTCAGCTGCATCCAGTTAGACCAAGAGCCAACATAATGTATTTGGGGAAAAGCTAATGATTATGAACTTTTAATGCCCTACTTGGTTATTGTCCAAGTAATTTCTTGCCCGTTCTCCATGGAGTGTTGCGGTAAAGAAAGGAGAAACTATTTTCTAAAAACAGACCTGACCTGTCTGAGTGAGCCTTTCGTAAGTAATAAATAATAATTTACCTACTTTATTGATATAAAGTAGGTAAATTTACTGACTTGCTTTCTGCAATCTGAATGGACTCCTCTCTTGAAAACTGCAACAGTTTGGCAGTCTCTAATGTCAGGCGAAAGTGAATTCCGCAACCGCACAGCGTGTACAGTGAAGGAGTAGGAGTAGATATCGGTAGAGTGGGGAGTGGGTTTAAGGAGTTTCCTAAGATGCGACCTGCAAGGCGCAACAGAAGCCCTGCTAAGGATGGGTTCGATTCCCAGTGCAGCCAGACCAAGCCAACATACCAGTTTTAAATTTATGCTTATAAAGTACTAGCTGTCCCGCGCAACTTCGTCTGCGTCACAATTTCCCAGTTTTCACAACAGTTTTCATTGCTGCTACACTCCTTTTGGCCGTAGCGTAATGATAAATAGCCTATAGCCTTCCTCGATAAATGGGCTATCGAACACTGAAAGAATTTTTCAAATCAGACCAGCAGTTCCTGAGATTAGCGCGTTCAAGCAAACAAAGAAACTCTTTAGCTTTATTATTAATAATTAATTAGTATTACGCAAGCAAACAAAAAAACAAACAAACTCTTCAGCTTTATAATATTAGTATCTATAGAAACAATTTTTTAAATTGTAACGTGTTACGATATCCAGCAGACTTAGACTGTGATGTTATTGTCAGGTCTAGTTTCGTACCGTGTTTTCGTACCGTCATATATATCAAAAAGCCCAATCTGCATAAATATCTACTCTATCCACTTCTATATAACTTATCTGCGATCGACTGGCCATTTGACCGCATCGACCAATAAATTGTAATGGCTCGCCAATCTGTCACATTGACAGACAAACAGCCGTGTCTATTTATTATAAATACTAATTAAAATTCTATGATAATTACCTTTTGGGTTATCACATTTCTGATGGATTTCTTATGGTATTTTATTGGGTAAAGCATTTTATCTTTTATCAGCGGCTGGTGTAGCATCGTCATCCGGGAAGTACTACCTACTGACTTACTTATCTGGCTGCGAATCAGCATTAATTTTTAATGGTTGTAGGGGAATTGAAATCATATTAGGGAATATTAGAACTTTGTCGTAGCTAGTAACTACAAAAAAATTAGATAAATGAAATCTTTAGAAAAACTGCAGTGCATGGTAGTCCCTAGACAATGTACAACAATCGCTTTTAAAGCATTTTCTATTCCTACAACGACTTTACAGTACACTTTAACTTTTCCATCATTTTTATCACTGATAGAATCATCTGTCTATAGGCCCTATTTCTTGCTATCATTTTGTTTATCACTTGCCCCATACTAGGATTTTCTCCTGTATCGCTGTTGCGTTTACAATCATTTAAACTCACATACACAAACAGCCGTTTGCTAACAGACAGACTAGTTTTTGTATCAAAAGATCTTATGAACCAGCAGGTTCTTACAATTGCCTTTGGTTGCAATGATAGATTTCGTATAGTTTTTCTAAATACGACTCATGCAACAATGCATGTCTCTTATATCCTATCACATCGATGCCCTCACAAGGAGCCAAAGCTAAATCACAATATCGAGAATAAACCAATACAAAAATATCAATTTATTACACCCAAATCACAGTACTAACACATCAAAACATAAAGCTGTACTCCCACATTACCAGTTCATAAATAAGACAGCACAAAGGTGGCCCATAACTTATAATTCAATAAAGCATTATTTTTTAGTCGCATATTAATCAATGACCGATAGCCGGAGAATTGATTCAATTATTATTTAAAATGTTGTGCACAATAAGTGAATGGATGTACCCTTATTTGTTACTTCGCTTTTAGTTATTCTATGTTAATGTTGCGGTTTGGGAATGTGGAGTAGGATTTTGTTTAATGACTAGACAATAGACACTTATATTTGACTCGGTGAGGAAGGAAACATCAGCATAGCCTTTTTTAATAGTATTCGAAGCATTTTATATTTTGAGCTATAGCTAACAAACACACATAACATCACGCCTGTGATCACCAAAGGGTTAGGCAGAGGTGTACTATCTAATAGTACACCCACATTTCGACAGCTACGTTTAAGTCCGATGTAATAAGGGAAGTATAGATGTTTGTAATAATATTTTTTTTTGGAAAAATGCCAAATATTTTCTGTATTATAAAATAAATGAAAAATTATTGAACTAGGTGTGTTAAACGAAGAGTTTCCATTGGATCTACCGATTTGGCGTATTATAAACAAAAAAAGTGGGATCAAACTGGACGGAAACACGTTCATTACAAATACCTAAGAAATAGCTAATCACCCACCGACAAACTGTCACGCAGTTTCGTGGGTTTATAAAATTTCACAAAGTTTTTGGTCCAGACTAAATGATTTATTTATTTACTTTCACAGCTTTCTAATTAGCCTGTTAACTTAACACCTGCCAGTACCAAATCTCCCAAAAAGTACTTGTTACCCAACAATTGGATACTGCACCAAAGATCCTTAACAAAAGCCCTTTCCACACTACCACACATCTGCAGCTCGCGAGGCGGGCGGGCCGATCTAGCAGTCGATCGGGCCGTGGGCCGCTACTGTGGGCGGTGTGCGCTCGCCCTTACAATGCATCGTGTGCGCGGGCCTTAAATCATCCTCTCGTACTTGTGGCTTATGAATACTAGTGCAGTATGGCGTCTGAGGTGACGCTGTTTTTATTTGTTCTTACTTGGAGTGGTGATGGATAAGGTTAGCGCCTTTTGTGGGTGGGGGATGTCGGGGATTGGGAGATGTCAATCAATTGATGCTGAAGAAAAGCTAGTTTTCTTGTAAGGAGAGTATCTGACTGACTATCTGCAAGGTGTAATCAGACCCTGCACGAAGCCGGCAACCAAGCATTCTGTACATCAATCTAAGTAACCCTACGCAAAAATAATTGATGGGAAACGACAATTTTTTTTTTGGGGTGAAAAATCGTTTCACTTTAAAACTCAATGTAACGCTCTCAAAATATTGTGCTGATGGATACAATAATAGTAGTAAACAGGTCATGAAGGCGTTTAAAGTTCTTACCTTAAAAACTAGTATTTTTTTTAAACTTGGGAAAAACTTGGAACTTTGACCTCCAATATCTCCGTAACTAGAAGGTTCCCAGGTATAGTCCAGTACAAAACTTGATCGCAATGACAGGGAGAACAAGTGGATCTCAGCAAACCGGGTCTGCTGCAGCTGCCAAGGGTTGCGGGACTGTTTGAAAGAGATACCGTGGCCCTGGAACACAAAGGGCTAAGAAGGAACATGGATGGGTTTTAGTCAGTACAAGTCTGACCCCGCTTCTCCCGCTCCGCCCAGAGCGGGAGAAGTCATTTGATGATTTCCCATCCGTAAAAAAAGTGAGAAGAAGTGCCCTTTGGCTTCGGCAAGGGTTGATTTACACCCTTTATATTATTCTATACTGAGAACTGTGTTCCATACCCTTCAACTAAATATCTTTGTCTCTGTGTCAGCCAGGAAGAACATAATTATGGCTGTAAGGAATTGATGTTCGTTTATTTGCTCAGTTCCTATAAGACTATTTGACAAGACATTAGAAACTTCTTCTTCATCATCAGCCTACAATACAACAGTCCACTGCTGGATATAATAACGTATATGTACGTGTACGTCTTCCAAGAGTTGCAGTGGGTTGGGTATAGGGTGGCGGGCTTACTGGTCATAGGCCCCTCCAACCGCACTCCACTTATCTCGATTCTCGGCAACTCTCATCCAGTTGCTACCAGCCACCCTGCGAAGATCGTCGCTCCACCGAGCCTGAGGACGTCCCACCTTACGCTTGCCGATTCGCAGTCTCCCCTCGAGAACACGTCTACCCCAACGGTCATCGGTCCTACGGCTAATATGGAAACTTCTTTTTATGTCTCTTATAAAATAAATTTAAAGCTTCTTTAACAGTTTTTCCCTCAAAGAAAAAGTAGAATAGAGAGAGTCCTACCATGGCTCACTCGATAAAACAATCAATAACACCTCTAATCGATATTTCACTCGTTAACTCCGAACACGGGCAAACAGACTCACATACCAATCCGTATATTAATGCGTGCGCAAGAGTTGACTAATAACCACGTCGGTTGTAATTAACAATGGTGATTATAAAACATTTATGTGGTGATAGTCGTGGTTTATGATTTAGGAGGACTTGTTTGTTTGTTGGATTTTATTGTGTGTTACGGAGTTGGTGAGGGATGTTGGTCTTTGAATTATGAAACCTTATTTTTGATGTGATATCGAACAATAATATTTTAAAATGATAGTATTAGTGAATATGAACACTGACTTGACTTTATCATTAACACTGAAAACTGATATTAACCATGTTTAGTATGGTGTACGGGTAAAAAAATTGCCCGTGTTACTACCGCAGTTGAAAATAGTAGCACGGGAAATTATATTTATTTCCCGTGCTACTAATGGCGGTTGCAAACCAAAAACAATAAGATATACATTACAAATAATGATGATAATAATACATCTAAAAGACAAAATATAATAAGAAATTAAAATAACCCAACTAAAGTACTAGGCTAGCATAAGTTAGGTAGTGTGTATATTAAACTTTCTGACCCGTGGAACACCAAAGTGGTTCACCTAGGTGTTCCACGTTTAACTTTCTGTACCCTTGGTTCACCTAATGAGTGAACCATGGGTATTTAAAGAGTTCTGGGTAGGTTGGTAGATGTGTGTTGATAATATGACTGGATTAAAAAAAATACAAAAAAATCATCAATCAAAGACGTTTAGTGGCCGATGACGATTGTGATGACAGTAATTTGTCATAAAATCTTGAAGGAATCAAGCAAGGTAATAAATACCCTTAAAAAAATCCGTAAAATGCGTACGTGTGTCTAGTTAGCGAAAACATAAAAGCGATTTAATTTATGTTTCACTATCTGGACACACGTAAAAATCTTGGTGTGTCCAGATGACGAAATGATAAATAATACGAAATTTGAGTCCAACAGGACACACGCGTGTCCAGTCTTTCGTGTCGAGTTGGTGACAAACCCATTTTAAGTCCCCTTTTTTTAGGACATATTTTTTCTTCTTTATAAAACACTTGACGATCTTAAAGGCCGTGCTTAAAGAATTTGTAGCATCATGTAACTTAATAAATTCGCTTTAAAATAACTAACTACAATTTATTATTATAACCGGGCTATTAATTAAAAAAAGAAAGAGAAAATTATAGACTAAGTAATTGTACCAGGGCAATGTCGCATATTTATGGTAGGTACCTACCTACAGCCATAATATTGCAGGCGTATCCGGGAAGTGAGGCATTGGCAATACGTTTTTAAACAGTTTTTGTGGCTCAGTGACTAATTAGGACTACAATTAGGCAAGTGAAGTCAACGTTGGACGACATGTTACTGAATAATTTTGGCTTAGGAACGGTTTAGAGGGGGCAAGTTAAAAAATAAAGTTTTATCGACCTGTCAATCAATAGGTCACATACACAATATCATCGGTACTAGAATAGGTACTCTTTATTTAAACGCCAATCATAAAGATGAAGAAATTAATTTTGTAGTAAGAAAGGTGTTCAAACGGGCTGTCTTATCGCCGGTATCTGACAGGCAACCTAAGGATATACAGGGAGGTACATAATGACAAAACATAGGTTTTTCTATATTTTGGTCTGCTCGGTTAAAAATCCTATATCTGTAGTACTGTGTAATACGATACCTTGGTATCGTATTACACAGTACTGACTGAATTGTGGAAGTCAGATAGGCAGTCGCTCCAAGTAAAATACTGCTATCCAGCTGCATTCGGTTAGACTGGAAGCCGACCCCAATATAGTTGGAAGAAGGCTAGGCAGATGATGATGGTTGAAAAAAACCCTTTTAGACAAAAAAACAACTATTTTAACACTTCTAGATTCTGGCAATGGTGGTGACAAATGTGAAACTGATGGCACTAGCATAGCTGGTTTCAAGCACCGTCAGCTATTAGTCTAACCAGATACAGGCGAATACCAGTATTTTAAATGGAGTGACTGCCTATCTGAACTCCACAACCCAGTAACTACTGCGTAATACGATAACCCCCTGTTAAGACAATGGTTGTCAGGCTTCGGGCCATTGACTGCCTGTGACGACTGTCAAAGATTTACAAATAACAGCCGGGACCATCGCCTTAACCTGCTTTCCGAGGCACGGAGGAAACTCGGTATGCAATGGGTGGTCACCCATCCACGGACCAACCTATGAAGCACGGTTTAACCGAACGATCGACCGGAGCGGCTGTGGATGCTTAACCACGAGCTCCTTTTAAGACTGACACAATACAAAACAATCCACCTTCCATCTTGCGCTGCATGCCCTGTTACCTGCGTACTTGAGGATCTTAAGACTGCATCAGCGCGTGGAGTTCGCTTGGGTGATTTTTGAGCTAAACAAATTTAGCAATTTGCCGTCGACACGCCAAAAAGACTAAAAAATAATAGTAATATAATATCTACATAATTTATTTACACCTGCAACACCAAGAGCCTCTCGAAAGACCTTTGAGACGAAGTTGAAATGTCCTTACAATTTCACTGGCACCCGTACAATTCAAATTCAAACCCAACAATGCGGCTTAATACCACAAACATGTTCACAATAAAAGTCATTTACTATCTGTATCAATGATCTCACTTCTTCACTTTCATCAAAAATATTTCAGGAGCTAAGTTCTTTAGAAGTTTCTAGAAGCACTTCATGCATTTCTTGTCGCATCTATACGGTATTAAGGCGTTGTCACACGAACAATTACCGATTGAATTTACTACGGAGTCGCGTGCTTGCTGAACGGTTTACTGACGGATAATGTTGGGCATGCGCTTGTAAGATCACCTGCCTTCGATGCGTTTGCGCTGCGTTGGGATAGTGTGGATGAGACCACCAAAAGATCATTCCATGTGGATTTGGGATACACATACTGTAAATAACCCAGTATTTAAGTCCACAGCTGGACATATGATGTAAGTCAGACAATAAACCACCCAGGACAGTCTCCTACTTCCTACCAGGGTAGCCAGGGTCCTTCTTCTCAATACGGCTGGTGGCCCCAGCTCAAGATTGGTCAATGGTCCTATTGGATCTTCTGGAGTTCAAGGCTTCCCGGCTCAGCGTGGTCAAAGACCTGCTTCTCAATACGTTGCTCCTAGCATGTCTGGCTATACCGGATCTTCAGGTACACAAGGATTCCCTGCCCAGCGAGGTTAAGGACGATGGAAAGAATAAAGGAAAATGAAAGTTGAAGTGATAGCGACTGATAGAAACGTAGAAGAAAAAGAAAATATGCTGCGCTGACTCTGAATAAATTAAATTAATTAATTATTAGGTTTCTCGTTTTTATTTTGGTATTTTTTATAATATATATTAGTATTTTTTTTTGTATAATGTGTATTAGTGTCTATGTATGTGTATTTTCGAAAACTAGTAGTTACTTGTAAATATATTTTTTTGTACCCTATCACAATGTTTTCGTTTTTTACCCTATGGTTGACTGGTAGAGAATGCCTTGTGGCATTAAGTCCGGGTCCGTGGCTTACGCCCCCAGTGGTCGAGGCACCCGTGGCTGACGCCCCCGATTCGATTTTTAAAATTCAAAGCATTTTTTGATCAAATGTACTGTCAGGCACAAAAATGTTTAACAAAAATAAGTATTTAAGTGGCGCCTATGTACCACTTTTGTACATGAAGTTTAAATAAATAAATTGAAAAAAGGGCAAGAGCCAAAACCATGTCGATCAAATTTTCAGCTCAGATAACCTGAAGAAAGGCTATTACAATCAAAATCTAGGTCAAATAAAATACAAACCGCGTCCACACTTATCCAACTTCAATAAATTAACCCGATAGAATACGGTTTTAATTCAAAAGGATCGAAATCTGCCATACACCGAGAGCATACCGGCGTAATTACTTCCCTTTGCCTTTTTTAATTAATAAATAATTACACTATAGTCTCACCTTTTCTTTATATCTTTGTGACATACGCTTTTGTGGTATTCTTGATCTTTGGAAAGTGTGCCCATTCGTCACCAATCATGCGAGATATTTTTCTTTTTGCTAGTATTGTCATCACCTGCCTTGAATGACTTTTTATAACATAACATCACGGCTGTAATCCCAGAAGGGTTAGGCAGGGGTGTACGTAATAGTACACCCACATTTCCCTAGTTATTTTTTTAATCCCATGTAATAGTATTTTATATATCTTTTTAGTATTATTATTTTTAACAGTTAGACACCTACCACTGTTTGTCTCTGCATCACCCAAAGGTTGGTAGAAAATGCCTATGGCATTAAGTCCGCCTCTGTACATTGTACTTGAAGTGTTAAATAAATTAATAATAGGGCGCGAGGTACTGAGTCTTCCTGATGGAAAAACCTAATAAGACTTTGCCCGACCGGGGAATTAAAATCAAGACCTTATGCTGTCGCAGCAGTCGCGATTTCGAACACTAGACCAACGAAGCAGTCATCAACGAATGGCTTGGATTCTTTCTCTAATTGGTTCTAGTTCCTTCTGCTCATTGATGTCTCTAACTATTCCCATTTTTTCCCCATTCTTTTTTTCAGATGTTTTATAATAGTTTTCTAATAATTGCACCGTTCATTCATTGCTCAGAATAGTTACAGCCTGATGGCAACATTTGTATCAATTGTTTAAATTATTCTTATGATATTTTATTTTTACTTTTTTAATAATATTAATATTCAAGTATTGTAAAACCAAATGATTTTAAAAGAGTAACACTGCCACTTGACCTTTTGCAGTTCACAACTCAATTGTCTAGGAATAGGGCTGCTGTATATAATGAGTGAAGTCCAGATACTAGGATATCCTGCTGTATCCAGTGGTGCGTCTAGAAGTTCAGCATTGCTAGAGTAAACCATGGAGTTTCTTGCCGGTTCTTCTCCATAGAAAACGACCAACCCGAACCGTGGACCTTTTGTTGACGTTTTATAAGTGCCCATGTAGGCCTATGTAAAATAAATAAATTTGATTTGATTTGATTTGCTCAAATAAAGGTGCCGTTATCATTTGCTTGACAATTTCAGACTACCCAAAAAGTGGCTAGACAGGACTGAGCCGGAAACGTCTGCTGTATATCGAACGGATCATGGTTGTAATCAACTACAGTGTGGGTCGTAGGAAACGTCCGCAGCAGTAGTTTTACATATAATAGTAAAACTGCTGCTGCTTCCTATGGTTAAGTAGAGATAATATACAGGGTAGAATCCGGGACACCAACGCACAAACGGCTAACTTCAAACGACTCGGCTAAAATCAGCTGATTCTTTGTGCACCAAAAAATCAAAATCAAAAGTCATTTATTCAAACTAGGCTGATAATCAGCACTTTTTGAACGTCAAAAACATCAACATTTAAACGTCCCCCAAAACGCCCGCCCTTAACCACTTCCTAGTGTTTTAGCTGGGAAGAAGAAGTGGCGGAACAAACTCCCTAGCAACACATCTGTCTGTTAGGTTAGAAGAACCAGATTCTAATACAATAGTGTTCAAGTTTATATAAACAAGGAATCCATTACATCAAATTAATGTCAGCTAGCACACGCCAATAATAAAAAAATATAATCAAGAATTGTAACGCACCTCTTTAACAGTGTTGCTAATTAATCTCTGCTTCTTCTTAGCGTGTCGATGGCAAATCGCTGTTTAGCCCAAAACTCAGCCAATCTCTGCTAATATCTATATCTTCCAGACAACCTTTGAATCGACTGTATGAGGTTTCGTAGTTTCAACGCTCACTTCCCGAATCAAAATCCCTAGAAAGCTTATAAAATAAAAAAAAAAACAAAATCAAAAGTCATTTATTCAAACTAGGCTGATAATCAGCACTTTTTGAACGTCAAATTACAAGAGACAGTCCCCCAAAACCGTTATATAGGTTCCCAAGACCGTTTCCAACTGTGTACTTACTCCTAGATTACAAGATGTGAACCAAATTACCACAATATGTCTCGGGGAATGAACCGAGATGGCATTGACATAATGTTATTACTTATTAATATAAAAAAATAAATCCATTCATAATTAAATTGGACTATTGATTGACTGTCAGTGCAGAGAGTTGGTCGGTAAGTTGCTCTACTTTAATACTTCATCTTGGTTTAAATAAAAAACTTGGCTAATTTAATATAAATAACATATTTTGTATCAAGGAAGTCTTGTTTTTTTGGTTCTTGTCTTTAATGAACTTAAAGACAAAATAAACATTTGAAGTGTTTATTAAACCGATGATTTCAAGTTCCGAACACTGAAACTCATAACCTTTATGGTTTCATATTTTTGTTTTCAAACGTTTGAATTTTCAAAATAGCTTATATGACCGTCAGGGATAATGGAGCTTCCCATTTGTGATTTTGTTTGGAATCGGATCTCTATGACGACCAAACTTACAAACATAACCTTTATATTATAAGTATACCATAGATTAATACTTTTAAGTATTTTTTTTCCACTCCACACCACACCACACAACACCCACCCCACGTCCACCACAGGTGGATTTAATCATACTCTGTCAAGTAACTTAAAAACATTTGAGGAGATCACTAAATTCGATTTACAGATCCGATGTAGAGCATCTTTCTCTTCAAAAATTACCAGTCGAATGGTCATCGTAATACAGTTGCCACCTACCGTCCCACTGATTGAAATCAATTCCAAAGCTGTGCTCATCGATTCTTTATCTATTGTCCAAAATATCACTTCGTACTAACCGACAAGCACAACCAAAATCAAACCTTGTGCCAAGAAATATTGAGTTGAAATCGGAACTGAGATGTTTGGATATAACGAAATTACGTTTGCTGCCACTCAGTTCAAATTTTCAAAGAATTTAGGCCTTATGTCCTGGGAATACAGATTGTGTTTTGGACCCTTGCGAGTTTAGTAATGATAAATGAAATAAAGTCAATCTACAGATGATTTTCTATTAAAAGTTTGGCCACAAAAAGCTCAGATGATTCGTAGTTTCTTGGAGTGGTTCCCATAGATGTCTTCAAATAAAATAATTCATCGAACTGTGAGATTTGGATTAGGTTTTTGTGAAGTGCGATGATCCGAATTCGATTTATAGAAATTAAATAAGTGTAGCGATGGCGAGAGCATTCAGGTTAAGTTGACCTGTAAAAAAGCTAGGCGCCTCGATCAAAGAGTTTCACAAAATAGTTATCTTTGAACAAGTTCGTTTTTATTTCTTTTCTTGAAATATGAAGTATATAAAGAAATATTACTGATATTATCTAAATTGCCCATAATAGTCATGATAGAATGTCCCATACATTATTATGAAACGCGATATTTTTGCGTCAAGCTTTTTTTAATGCTTCACGTTTTGGAATTGATCAGCTGCTTACGTTTTCAGATAAAATGTTTTGTTACTGTGTTAGACGCTGATGATTCACTAGACAAACTCGTGTAGACTGCGTGGCAACGAACTTAATTTGGTAGATTTCTACTGCTTGATGCAATAGGGGATATTCCAATTTTTTTTTTCTTTGTCCGTCGGGTAGTTTATTGAAAAGTATTGGACACGTATTTTTTCTTTTTTCATGTGGTCATAAAATTACGGAGATATATTGAGTTGAAATGGCGCATGACGTCACATGTAGGTAAGTTTTATACCTACTTGTGACGTAATAAGCCCCCACTCTCCAACTTTAATGAGTTTTAACTTAGTATTTTTTTGATATTTTGATAAAACAAAAAATACGTGTCTAATATTTTTGTATTACCTGTCTGACGGACAAAATAGAATGTCGTTTTCTTTACCCAGTCCGGTCCCCTATTGTGCGTTTTTAAAGTAGGTACTTTTTTTTATTTTCTTTGAAAATATCCTGACTATTTGGATGTTATTAACTTAATATCATAGTTTTCAGATCAACGGCAATTTTGTCCTTTTCTGGCCATCATCACCTGTTATGAATAACCTCCATGATGTCAATGAACTTACATTTTGTCTATTCTGATTATTTTTAAAAGATTTGTTTATCATCAGCCTATATAATGTTCCCACTGCTGGGACACAGGCCTCCTCTCTATGAGAGGGTGTGGGCTGTAATTTACCACGCCGGCCCAGTGCGGGTTGGTAGATTTCACATGTCTTCAAATTTCTAGGACATGCCAGTTTCCTCACAAGGTTTTCCTTCACCGTTTGGGAGAGCAGCGGTGAAGAAATAAATTATACAAAGTAATGCGCCTGCCTAGGTTCGAACCCACGGCTTACTGCTCGTAAGTCGGGGCTGCTACCACTGGGCCACCGTTGCTCTCAGATTTGTTAGATGCTGGTAACATCAGCTGGTACCAAGATTGATCAACTACATCTTTTAAGCATCCCAAGCAGCCCTAAAAATCGGACCCGCATTACACCATAACTTTAGACTATAAACCAAAACGCAGGTGACCAAAAGATAATGAAAGAGTACAAAAGAGGTGAAAGTTTTTCAAATAATTCAACCCCATGGCACACTCCCCTGCAAGCCTCGAGGAATTAATTAGGGCCAAAGATCGTGATTTATGCTTTCATTTTTAAGCTCGATGTCCCCGAATCACTTACTATTGCTACACTCGAAGAGTTTTCACCTGATCGTGGAACAAGTGACTTTAATGTATACAGGGTGAGTTTTTCAAGTGGGCGTGGATGACCAAAAATATGAAACTATGAGGAATGGCGAAAATCACTCAAAGGAATCTCGAGCCCGATTTAGGTGAGAACTAAAACTGCATCATAGGATTTTTGTAAAAAAAAATCCTAGTAAGGAATCGAACCCGTTGGTTTTGAAAAAAAAAAACACTGTATTATTATACCATTCGATGTCGCTACTAAGGATTAATGTCTGGGAAGTAATGACATATGACAAACTAAAGGAAATAGGTATTTTTTTTATAAAATAGTCAAAATTTAGTAGTAATGAACCAAACCTCGAACATATATTTTAATGCTTAGAATCTAGTGAGTTGACGTGAATCACTAGATCCTAAGAATTAAAAAGCTCATAGAACTGTCTCTATGAGCTTTCAAACTGTAATGGCACCAAAGAATTCGCCTTTTATGCTCCGTTCTATTCCATTCATTTATGACATCAATACTATTAGGGACGTAGCATAAAGATAAGATTTTATTATTCAATAATCACTTACTCCTGGCC
Source organism: Cerastis leucographa (assembly GCA_963082945.1). Lineage (NCBI taxonomy): Eukaryota > Metazoa > Arthropoda > Insecta > Lepidoptera > Noctuidae > Cerastis > Cerastis leucographa. The sequence goes on from OY720365.1 coordinate 1,909,863, forward strand.
TACCAGGAGTTACTGATCAGTGAATAATAAAATGTGTAAATGTGTAGATTTACAAAGCAATTTCAAAGCAATTGCTACTTGTCTAGGCCTTCTGTACAACCGAAGTTATGAATCCTGTGAATATAAGGGACCATTGAAAGATGTTATCAATAATAATCTGACACCAGCTACTGTCTCCTTTTTTTTAACAAAATACTCATAACATAATTTCGAGATTACCAGAATTCGTAGACGAGACGAGACGAGTTCAGTAGTAGTAGCGATGGTCCCTGATTAAAAGTTTTCCTGTAAAACCTTTTTATATTCAAAGGGATAAGTCGTGGAGGAATTCCTTTTACTTTATCATTGATGTTCTGCTCTTTCGTAGCCAGATTTACAACACTTTTTACAATAGTTTAATTTGTTTTCTTTGAAACATCCTTATTAAACAAAATATAGATCGCGTTGGAGGAAAGGATTGGACGGAGAGATTTTTGTATGGCGATCGTGGTTGGAAGGGAAAAATTGTGATTTTAGTGATAGGATTTTGTGTTTATTCATAACAACGGAAAATTCGTTTAAATGCTTGATACTGCAAGATTATAAATATGTATCTGCTTCGTTCTTGCCCGCGTTTTTAATCAATTGAAAGTTAGCAATTATACAACGAGAACGTACTACCAAGATAAAAAGCATCACATGTCGTAATCTAGACAAAGTCTACCTGTCTGCCAACTTTACCGAGATTTGTTCAGTCATTAGGAAAAAAGGTAACAGACAGACAGACTTACTTTCGCCTTTCGCATTTACAATATTAAGGAGGGATTATTAAGTTTTTAAAGCATCATAATCATTCTTCTTTAGCCCAATGTAAGCGGCCAAAATAATTGCCCCAATGTTATCAAAAACTTTAGATGCATTCAGATATATGCAACTGTTATTGTGGCAGCTCATGACCATCGTAAAACCAGATAGTCGAAATTTCCATACCATCATGTACCGCGAAGCCTGTTTAAAATGACCCTGCTCAATTTACACCGCGACACATTATTGACAAACCAGCCCAATCACCTGAAAACCTGACAAACTTGACACTTGACAAACCCATAAGTCCTTTATTTAAAACTGTGTGCAAACAACTACATTTGCAATTTTATACGCACAAACAACCGTGATACTTTCGTTCATTTGACACTACAGAACGTACTACAAATGTGGCGGCATCGCTTCATACCAACTTAAAGGGCATTTTTTATCTTAAGCATCATACATCCATCTCACTCAGATATTGATGGCTCCACAAGCCAGACAAGGACAAAACATCTCGCCAGTAACCCTTTTGATGTCGCCGCCCGCGGTCATTGCATCGCATAAGTTATTCGCAGACTTTTTTTTCATATCGAAAACTAAGAAAAAAAGTTATAATGATAGTATGTTGGTATTTTCCTTTGGTAGCAATTTTCGGTAATCCAAGACGTCTGGTTTGTACATCCTACGATTATGTTTGGCAAGGTTAAAACTGTGTTGGGAAATTGAATCGCGGACTTATGTTTTGGAGGACAGAGTTGTTTTTTGAGAAGAAGAATGGTAGATGCATCGTTGTTTTGCAGATTACAAGGAGCTAATTGATTTCGGCAGCGATCGGCAGAGGCCGAAATTGCCCGATTCGATTTGTTTGTTTGTTTGTTCCTTTGTTTAATGGATACAAATGATTGAAATTACAAATTCAGTTTTCCAATTATCGGCTTCCGAATAAGAGATGTTGAATTTGTGAATGTAATTGAGTTGTGATGGATTATTGATTGTGAATGAGGTTTTATGTTGATTATGTTTTAAATGTCTTTGTCCTTGTTGTGTCTTTGTGCTGTGGGTGATGGAAGGTCTCATGTTGATAAGAGAATTTTGGATTTAACAATGTGTATGTTTTATTCGTGTAATTATTTCTAAGGCAATAACCTATCCTTCTCTTTGGAGTCTGAATCATTATGTTTAAAGTCAGCCAGAGCACAGCTGTTGTTTTAATGATTTTTAGATTAAAGCTGCATCTGCAAGTCTCATTGAAGGCTTCTGGCAAGGGTTCACAATATGAGACTTGAGAAAGTAGTACCCGTACCATTGGTCCCGTACACCGTGGTCATACTCAAGCAGGCCTATAGCCAAGCCTGAAACTATAGTTCTTATTCTTTTCAACAACTTCTTTACGTGCAACTGATTAAATTACTTAGGTCCAGTAGTTTTGAGTTCTCTAATGTGCGGGTGTAGGGCAGTCTTCCAGAAAAGGGGTATTGGTCTGGTCAAGAGCACCGCATTAATACTGATTATCCAAAGGATAGTCTCCGATTTTGACAAATTTAGTTTGCCTACTTGTGTGCGCAATCACAATTCATAGATAATATAGATACAAAAAAAAATCCAAACCAGATATTCAGATGTGTTCCCACTTCAAACAAAATAAAAAATAAAAAATCCAAAGATATCAATTCTCAACAAAAACATCTCACAGGCATCGCTCAAAACAGAAGAGTGATCGAGTCTTTCCCGAACCTCTCCGAAAGACTCCGAAGTACTTCGAGTGCTGAAGAGCCATCGAGTGTAGTGCTCTAGGGACAATCTGTCGGAAAATGACGAGAGAAAAACAAACCTTTGTCACGAATCACCATCGAACTGTGTATTACGTGTATTGTAGGCTATTGCAAACGATTTTTAAAATTAAGATTGAAAAAAAAAAGTAATCTCTGTGAAACTACAGAAGACGGGGCTGGAGAGGTTAAACTATAGTCAGTCTGAGAAACAGTTAATTTTGTAATTTTAATTGGACTGCCAAAATTAATGGTGAATTTCAAAAAGTAATAGAATAATCTTATCGTGGTTTCTTTCTACACCGTGGGCCCCTTAATCTTGGTGGAGGAACCCTTGGTGGAGGTCAGTTAGGCAGTCGCTCCATGTAAAGTACTTGTATTCAGCTGCATTCAGTGAGACTGGAAGCCAACCCAAAAATAGTTGGGATGAGGCTAGGCAGAAGATGACGATGAGGATGATCCGGTGTTACGTTTCGATCTACTAAGCTTTAAGCTTCATCATACAGGGCAGAAACTTCAGTGAACAGCCAAACATGTGCTGACATGACGTATCTATGGACTTTCCAGAAGCCGCGTGTTACAGTACTAAACGTCAGCAATCAATTTCCATCATAACACGTAACAAAATCCAGTGCCAATTGCAAAATTCTACAAATCAACAGTTTGAAAATTTGCGAGAAGCACCAGTAGACTGTGACAGTAACAACCCTTTCAGCTGAAGTACCCTTTAGACTACAGACGTTGTCCCAAGTTCGAGTGGTCCTCAATGTCCCCACTATCGACTTCCTAGGATACTTTGAGAATTTTTAATTAATTATTGTTGTATTGCATTGTCTGTGGATAAAAATGGCGGTTTGTTGGTAGAGGGAGAGAAGGATTTTATTTCTGGAGAAGTTGGATCATGGAATGGTTTTGAGTGAAGATGTTTGACTTAATGTTATTATAGTAGATGAGATGGAATTCAATTTAATGATGATTGGACCGCTAAGTAGACCGCTTAGTACATAAAAATATATATACAAACAAAGCGGACCCCCGACGCTACGACGCTTGGATTAATTTTATTTTTGTTTTTTTTTAGAGGTTTTGTCCGTCGGGGGTTTTTTAAATTTTTAATTTAATTTTTTATTCTTCTTCTTAAATCAATCAATGCTAAAACAAAACGTTAATTCTACATAATCTCTATCTTAAGACTATTGGATTATTCAGTACGTACCCCTCAAACCCCTGAATTAAAAAATATAATCTTAATGGACTACTTCTGCTAATACTAATTACGAAATAAAAAATTACGACAACTCGCGATTGCTTCCGATTTGCGTACCGCTGGCAAGAAAAGATGTTTGTTTATTTTTGTACAAACTGCTTTTTTTTTCATTTTGGATATTGGAATATACTTAATATTATGTTTCAAATGCACCAGTTGATGTTTAGAGTTTAGTTTAAATTGCAATAAAGTTACATTTAAGTTACCCAATAGAATACCATTTATAGGAACTTCTATTTATTTTATTTATATCTGTACCCATTAAATATATATTTTTTAATATTTCATATAAGAAAATTACATAAATGTATAAAGTCCAGGGCTCTTGAAAGCGAAATACGCGAAAAATAAATACGTGCCGTGTTCAGAAGTTCAGCTTTCTGAATCAAGCCATAAATCCAGCTGCTAAGTGAAACCCTCCTCAGATGTTGGTCGCGGCTTTTGGCCGACACGACTATCGGGACAATGACTGCTTCACTCACATCCCACATGTTGTATTTGAATTTCTTATCTTTTTCTAGTTTCAAAAGGTTCTCGTCATGCGGGATCGATTAAAGGGACTTGTTATTAAATTTTCTAAAATCTTGGTCTTTATAGTCATCATCTGCCATCATCTGCCTAGCCTTTTCCCAAACTATCTTAGGGTCGGCTTCCAGTCTAACCGGATGCAGCTGAGTACTAGTATTTTACATGAAGCGACTGCCTTTCTGACCTCCACAACCCAGTGACTGGGTAATACGATACCCCTTGGTAAGACTGGATGTAGAAGACTTCTGACTACTCATGACGACTGTCAAAGATCTACAAATGACAGCCGGGACCAACGGCTTAATGTGCTTTCCGAGGCACGGAGGAAACTCGGTATGTAATTATGGTCACCCATCCACGGACCAACCTCGGCAAGCACGGCTTAACCTTAAAGATCGTCCCGTGCAGCTGTTATTATTTAGCCACAAGCTCCCCCTTTTAAGTATGGAACTTACATTATAACCTTTCATGATAACCATAAAAATAAAAGTAATTTATTAACAACCCCCATAAACTACCAGAAAACCACTGTAGGTTATAAAAAATATTTCAACTTTTAGAAAATAATTCTCATCAAAACTTAAATTTCACAGACCATTTTTTTTTATTTATTAATTCTCTACAGAAACAATAGCTTGTTTGTCTCACCGTACTAATTTAGATTAGCCCTCGCCATTTTGTTTTTACGCATTTTTTTTTCAAATGCCAAACGTTGCTCTCTAGGGAGCTACTTACCGTGCCCATCCCCAAACGGTAATACCGCGAAATGGCTGCTTTCCAATCAGTATTAATTTTTCTCTTTCAACTTTCTGTTTTAAAGGTATAATTATATTTGTTTGAGTATTTTTAGCTGGGTTTTATTGTTTTTGTTAAATATTAAAGAAAAGCTGGAATTTTCATAGTTTTAGAAGAAGGTTTTCCATGCGTCACATAACAATATAACTAAGATTTTTTTCACACTGAATGCCAATTAAAATTGTTCTTACTTTCCATCATCTGCCGGAAGATACCAAACTTCGAGGAAAAAATCGCTACAGATAAAAAATGTTTTAAGATTTAAATTATCTATCTACCTTCAACTCAGAAGTCAAAATAAAATATTCACCTCTTTGTCTAAAAAGTGCGAGGGTATCGTACAGAAACTTAATCAAAAAAGAAGAAAATTTGATCAAAAAAATTAAAATAAAAACGAAAAGAATGACTGACCTCCCAAGCCCGTCCGTCCATCTCGATCAAAGGGAAACAATTATGAAACATTTTAAAAAACAAACAAATAAAAAAAGTATTATAACGGGTAAAACAAAAAAATGTTCACATTCTTCTTCCATTCGAGTTGAATTTTTTCTTAGGGTGGATTTCACAACCCTTTATGTTAAAAGGGAGGAGTAAAGCCAAAACAATACATGAGGTTTTTTTTCTCGAAGAACCATATTTTAGGCCAGGAGTTGATGTGCAAATTGTTAAGTGGCTACAAAACAGAGTTGACCAGTACGCGTATGCGTAGCATGACCACTGTAGAAATAAGTTTTGTCTACGGAAGAATCAATATAATGACATGACAATGACAATGTGTCATTTGGTAGACTTCCATCGACTCGACCCGTTACTACAGTGGTCATGCTACCCGTCCTGTAGCAATGGCAACTATAATACCATTTTTTTATAAAGTTGTTCGTGACTTATAAAATTAAATTACTAAAACCAAAGAAAAAACATAATTCAATCGCTTCATATGAATAAAAAACACTTTTCCTGTTTCACTACTTACTATAACTTTTTTATACGTACGATCACTAAAAATACCTTCTGAACAGCATATCCATTAAAACTATTACAACATTGAGCAAAACCCATGAAATCTCAAGATAACTTCATCACTCAATATGTTTTTTTGTTAATATTACCTCTTTTTTTTTGTCCTGTGTGAGTCTAATAAATATTTTTTCTTTCTTTCTTTTATTTACGATCCAAGCTCCCGAACTATATCCGTGGCCAGTGCCGCGGGTACGTCGTGTGTTAATTGTTTGTTCTTCATTATTTTCGACTTCAATTGCCCTTTTGTCTCGACCATTCTTTTCACAATTCCGCATTATTTCGAAGGCTTTCTTCCAGCAAACGATTCCGTTCATTTTTCAGCCTTTTCAGTGGCGTTTCTCGTGCGTCATCATTAACTGAAAACTGTTTTTTATTATTATTTTTCCGTGTCTGTCTTTCTTTTGGCTGTCGATGTGGAAATTTGGTGCGCGGTGAACTGTTTTGCCTTTTTTTTTGGAGATCATCAGCAATTAAAATTGTTTTGCCGACTGTGGCTGATTGTTTGTTGGCGAAATCCTAGGTATGTATCGTAATAATATGGTTCTTTGTTCTAATGTGTACTTGAAAAGCTATTTTTGTATGTAACTGCAAAAATGACAGTAAAATGTGATTCGATTGCGACCACTAATTTACACAAGCATGGTGAATTGCGTCAAAGTGTCGCTTCTAGGGCTAATATTTTTAGTAGATACCAACAGGCTTTTAATTTTTTACTAGCATTTACTGATACTAAAATCACGTTAACAGGATACCTTGTTATTCCTTGTATTCAAATCATAAAACATTCGATTCGTAAGAAAACTCAAATAAAACTAACCACACTTCGTCACAGCATTAAAAAAACTATCGAAACCAAAATGGCGTGTCAACTTTTAATATCACCTTGTAAACAGTAAAAGACACTGGCCATCGCGGTCGTGACTAACAATTTTAGTTAAAACCAACATAAAAATCGACAACACCAAAGCAGAGTAAGGCACGATTTCGAACCTTAAAGTTGCAGACAAAAGAATTGTAGTGTAGTGTTTTCGGGAGTCGAAACTCCCCAAATAACTTTGTAAATTAAAAAGATACCATCTACCACGTAAGTATATTGTCTGATGGTAGATAAAAAACTGTATATAGGGGATTTTTGGAAACACCGCTCCCGTCCCATAATTGGCCCAAAAAGTTTATCTTTTCAAAGAAGTTATGGTCATTTGTGGTACAATATTGTCTCTGTAGACCCGTAACGTACGTTTTCGGGTAGTTTCCTTTAAGTTATGGGTTCGTGACGTTTAAAATAACTTTTTTGTGTTTATATTGCCATGAGAATGTTGTAATTAGTGACTCATAGAGGAATCGGTTTCTGAATTACGTCACAAGTTTTAACGGTTTGGTGGTTTTAGGATATTAAGATTATGAGATATCAAAAATTTAAATATGGTTACAGTCTGGTCAAAAGCTACGGTCACTATAGGCATGATTGGTAACAAGAATTTTCTAAACTTTAATGAAAATTGATTTTTGGCGGACACTCCAAATACATTTTTTTTCCACGAAATGGAACCGAAACAGAATCCGATTTTAACAGAAGTCCTAGAACAAAACATATTATGTCATCAATGATACTACAATAGTTGAAATATTTTAGCATGACGACCTATAATAATAACGTCCTGAATTTAAACTATGAAGAAGCCAGCACGAGAAATATCTTTACACTGTCGATTTTGAATACCCTTGAGGAAAAAGTGGTCGAGAATATATGGCGTCTTTTGTCAAAGGATTTGATTTCCTTATTTCTTTAGTATTCAAGTCTAAGATCATCTTTTACCTTAGTAGGTATTACTTGATAACAAGTCCTGATGTGAAATAATATGGATCTGACTTTCATAAAAGTTTCTGGGTATACTTTTAAATGTATGTATAAGTCAGGCTGCTGTCATTTGCTTTCTGGTTACTCAAGCAGAAAGGTAATGAAATGATAAATCAATGCCACCGCATTATACTCCTTTTTTTTTCGGATAGGAAATCATCAAATGACTCTTCCCGCCCTGGGCGGAGCGGAAGGTCAAAAAGAAGAGTGTCAGACTTGTACTGACGAAAACCCATCCATGTTCCTTCTTAGCCCTTTGTGTTCCAGGGCCATGGTATCTCTTTCGAACAGTCCCGCAGCCCTGGCAGGCATCGGCCCTCTCGGACCCCTTCCGGATTGCTGACATCTCCTTGAGGCGCGCGTGGAACACGAACGCGCCGTCGACACGACGGTGGCCGGGGACCAGTGGGTGGCCCCCGACGCCCGGGGCGTCTCCCGCGGACCGCATTATATTCCCTATTTCATCATCGAATCAGTATTGGCATTTTTTAAATCCCGTCTTACACTTTTTTTAAACCTAAATCAAGCAAAAAAAAAAAGATCCTCGGATTACTATTACCCATTATAAAATACTTTTTCTTTTTTTACTCTTGCATAGGCAAGGTAGTGCAAAGTAATGATTGCGAGCCACCAAATCACAAAATAAAACATTGTGTTGATCTTCAAAAATTAACCTTAAATAAATTGGGATAGGATATGGAAATGATGGTCTGCCAAAGATCTCAAGACCTTTCTTTCTTCTTTATCGTGAGGTTAGTGCTTATCCTGTTGTCAGAATTTCTATGCCACCCAAGGGCCTCTGACTTGGCTTTACAAGCCGTCGAGAAATATCTCTCAGACATGCTGGTTTCCTCACGAAGTTTTCCTACACTGAAGCAAGTGATAATAATATACAATACGCATATGAATCCGAAAAATCAGAGGTTCGTGGCTTGGGTTTAAACTTGGCAGTCAAACGGTCACATCACTAGGCTAATAACTAATATAACATTTGTAATGGGAACAATAAACAGGGTGGACCGATTTGTCTGCTCATTAACACCCACCCGCAATAACTTCAGTTTATCTGTGATCATGGCGTTTGCGACAGCACCGAAATATCAGGAACTCGAAACAAATAGTAAACATGGTAAAAATCCCGTTACTAATGTTATTGATATTGACACAGAAAGATCATCATCATCTGCCTAGCGTTTTCCCAAACTATCTTGGGGTCGGATTCCAGTCTAACTGGATGCAGCTGAGTACCAGTATTTTACATGAAGCGACTGCCTATCTGACCTCCACAACCCAGTAACTGGGTAATACGATACACCTTGGTAAGACTGGATGTCAGACTTTTGGCTTCTGACTACTCGTAACGACTGTCAGAGATCTACAAATGACAGCCGGGACCAACGGCTTAACGTGCTTTCCGAGGCTTGGAGGAAACTCGGTATGTAATTATGGTCACCCATCCACAGACCAACCTCGGCAAGCACGGCTTAATCTTAAAGAACGACCCGTGCGGCTGTTATTATTTAGCCACGAGCCCCAACACAGAGAAAGATGTCAATAACAATAACAACAAGTAATTTAGAAACCAAAAAGATTTACTAAAATAACTTTTGTTTCACGGGACCCTGAACCCAAAACCGATGCATCAGAAATAATCGAACGTGCCACATAAACAATGACTTTATGTAACCCAATCCGATTCGGGAGCCTCGGGTAAAGTAAGACATAAATAAAGAAGTTATGAGTGTGGAGACGCGATACGATTCGGTGTATGTGTTCACACTGGTACAGTCAAGTGCGCGTCGGCTGTCGCTGATGTTTCTTTGTTTTTGCTTGTGGTAAGACCTGCAGTTGGTTCTTAGAATTTCATGTGTTAATAGTGTTATATTATAATTTCCTTTTGTATTCTTTTGTTTCTTACTTCGTCTATGTTCAATGCACCGTTTGTCGAAAGGGCTTTTGTTGTTCTTGTTCTATTTTTAAAGGTCTACAGAAATTAGCAATTTAACAGTGATAAGGGTGTCGGTAAAATCAAATTGTATGGGATGAATATGAGCTTCAGAAAAACTGATTTCAATCCTTTTGAAAGTTGTAGTGGTGTGCAACGCTTTGCTCTCTGTATTGATATTTTTTTTTTATTGTTTTGTTAAGATGCAGTGCTAACAAAGATTTTAGAATACTATTGGTAGCTACTCCTTTACAAATTTCTGTTGTATTTAATGATTTAACTTCTTCAACTATTATTGTCTGGTAGATATTAAATATTCCGTTACAAGACCGAAGATTTCAAGTTAACATAAATTAAAGAAAACAACTAAACAAATCTGAGCTATGCTTTCTAAGCTCGATCTTCCATTTCCCATATCTACGTTGTTTCATATGCGCGCACGCACCTGATGTCTATCAGCGAGATGAAAGGTGACCGAGCAGCGAATGAACGCTGTGAATGCTAAACACAGTACTCGTTTTGTCTATTAATATTACCCGACTGTTACAATGACCGTATCTAGACGTTTTGGATGTCGCAATTCGGTTTTGGATTTAAATTTTGAGGTGATTTTTTTGATATGGTTCTGTTGAGGAACCACGTTCGCTTATTCTGTATGCATGTACTGTTGAAACTTTATAATCCATTAGATAAGATTTATATTTTTCTGTGTAAAAGTAAACAGAACATCAATGAAAGAGGGTCACAGTTAGATACACTTTGCTTTATAATTTTGTAAGAGTTAGATCCTGGATTTTAAGCAAACTATATCTTTCTTTTCTTTAGCTTGCCTATGTGTTCATGGTTAATTTTCCTGTACAAATGATCCATAGATCAACCGTTTTTTTAGCTTATGCATAATTAGCATATTATAATGCAACTACTGGAACACAGGTCTCCACTCTGTGATCCGGGGGAGCTGCTTGAGTACACACCCAAGATCTACAACTCATAAGAGTCACAAGGCAACAAAATTCATTGCATTTGCTGTCTTAATGCACACACTGCTGAGTCAGAGGCGTGGCTACAGGCTAACAATATGGCAAGCATACTGTTCAGAAACCCTACCCAGTACCCATCATGAACTGTAGTAGGTTATAAGGGCAAGCCAAGCTTGTAGGCCTCCGTAGGCGCGGCCTGAGGACGGCTAGCTCCCCGTCCGTCCGTCTCATGACGACAAGCCGTTTCGACGGCGTTCGTGTTCCACGCGCGCCTCAAGGAGATGTCTTCAAACCGAAGGGGTCCGAGAGGGCCAATGCCTGCCAGAGCTGCGGGACTGTTCGAAAGAGATACCGTGGCCCTAGAATACAAAGGGCTAAGAAGGAACATGGATGGGTTTTTGTCAATACAAGTCTGACACTCCCTTCCGCTCCGCCCAGAGCGGGAATCTCCACTTTTATTCTATCCTATCCTGGTCTGCGCGACTCTCTACTATATCTAACCCGTTCTCTACTTTACTTATTTCATTTTTATCAATCTTCAACCCTGTATATTCTTCTCTCTCATCAGAGATTACGAACAACAATTATGCATAAGATCGCGAAGCCACAATGACTAGCTTGTTCACAAATCCTTCGAGGTTATCTTCCACATCTTATAGCGAAATATTAAACGTCGCCGCGAGTAAACTTTATTGATATTCTTTTGCGACCGCTAATAAAATGGTGGCGAACATGACTTGTTAATTCTCTACCGATTTAAGATGGATGTCGTTTGGTTCATAATGTTTGTTGATTTATTTGCTCGGATTAATTACTTACTTTCATTATTGGTCGTATCGGTTTTTTTGTTTATTTTCTTATCTTTTTTGTTTTAATTTTGTTCCACTGTTTCATTGCTTAATTATTTAAATGGTGCCTCATAAATATTTTAGTCTAACATTTTGATCAGCATAAACAATATCTGCAAAAGTTCATGTAATAACAATTATTATAATTCCCTTAAAATAATCACCATAATAATAATTTCTAGAATCTTCATCATCGAGACATAATGTTTCTCATTCTTCCTACTTATCCTTTATTCTCATAAAGAAGCATTTGCATCTAAGATTCTCAATACTGGGAACCAATATCATCGAACATAATACTGATCACGATCTCAGTACCTAAAGTTGAAAGCAATAAGGATGAAAATCTCCTGGCAATGTGCACAGGTGAAAAGGCACAGGGCCAAGGAACATTAGCATGCAGGCGGCAATCGCAACCCGATATGACAAGCCCGTGTTAGTGCTTTATGATTTTAGATTTTTCTGTTAAACGTCAAACTCGCCGCTGCGTGCGTTTGCGCAGCTTCAGAAAGGATTAGATGCTCCATTGTATTTTTTTTAGAGTTAGGAAGAATTTGATTGTTGTCAAGGAATATTGTATTTTTCCTAGGTAGTAGTGGCAGTAGACTTGCATCCTATTTCGTGAGATTAAAAGATAACTGGTAAAATGAGGGTTTACTATAGGCACAACTTTTCTAACTCTTTTAGAGCCTACAAGCGTGATTGTTTCGTGATATTATTTTTTGTGTAAAGTTTAGAATTAAAGCACCTAGAGTTATTGTTGTCCATGTCTTTCAAGTTTGTGCAATTACTACTGGTCACCTGGATGCATCCATTTACCATTGTTATCATCTCAACAATCAACATCATCATCAAGCTTATTTGCAGCTACAAACAATGTTTTTATGTCTTATAATGGCTATACGACTGTGAGGGAGACAGCACCATCTTTAAACTCATTTCCATCACCACCTGTCCTCTCTCTCTCATCTTACCCAACGTTGTCTTTTAGTCCCTTCTGTCCATTCCTAACTCTATCAGCTCACGATCCCACATCGTTGTCAGTGTAAGTATTCATTGTTTTTATATTATTTATACTGTTTTGGTCGCACTGTACAAATTAAGACATGAGATAGGCACGGTGCGTGCTGTGCGCATTGCTTTATGATCGTCGATGGTACAAGTTTATTGCATTCGTTTCGCGAGTCGGTGTGGTGTTGTGTTTCTTTAGGGTTCTTGGTTGTTCTCGATTGCTTTTTGTTATTGGTCTTATCGGTACTTTGTGATTAGTTTTATTGGTTTTTCTATTGTTATGTGGCATGATTTTTGAAGCATTTTTTGAAGATCTTTGTTTTTCATGTCTTGAAAGTAGCCATAGGCAATGCCATCAATCATCATCAGCTGCTTTAAGTAACTTTAAAAATGAATTGAGCGTAGGATGGATGATGGATAGACAATATTAAGTATAAAGTTCCCACTGCTGGTAAAATAGAGGCTAGTTTACCAGTAGTGGGATCGTTCAATGTTAAAATGAGTGGGCTGTAATTCAACCGGTACGGGGTGTTAGATACAATTATTAGTCATTGGTAAAAACTTGTCTATAATGAATGTGCTATTACTGAGAACAACATAGATTAGGACTTTGCAATTAATTACGGCAGCTAATTTTAATTACGTCAGGTAGCTAGCTGAAGTATTAGCAACGCTAAGGAACTCTAAATCTATCAAGTTGGAATTCAAAAACACCATTTTCTTACGAAAGATGGATTTGAACTTTCTAGGAAACATGAAAGATTAACAAATAGACCAAATCTATCATTAGAATTTATATGCCCAAATTCTTGGTAAGATCTTGTAGTTGACTAAATAAGGACTAATTAAAATTTCATTGAGAAATTATGACGGGGGCGTTTGTATTTATAATTCATTTAAGGTCCGTTTACACGAAGTGACTTACATGTGCAACAGTATGCATAGACAACAAGATGCATGATACAGTTTGTGCAAAGAATTTGTCTGATGTCCACATTTAAACATGCTTGCATATGCAGCTTAAGTTGGAGCAAATCAGAGTTTGTGTAAGCTGCTTGCACGGCATACCGTTTTGCCGTCTCAGCGTTACAATGACACCATGTTTATCATCAATATCCTTGCTCCATTTTCTGCTGAATACGCTTACTCTCCTTTGTACCATTCTTTCCTGTTTCAGACCATAGAAGATCGTAAGCAAGATCTGGTTGCAGAACCAGGTCTTGCTTGCGGTCTTCTGAATGACATCCATCCATCTAAATGCTAGTGTTTTTCTTGGAATTACAATTGGAATTTGTGTAAGTAAGATTGAGCGTGTAGCCGGGTCTTTATAAATAAATATGTGGGATATCAAGAGCTGTTAATTGGATGCTCAAAACACAATTCAGTAGGTTATAATTAGAGTTCCCTTTAAGAATACCGCGTGGCCTTTTTGGAATGTGTCCAGGGACACTACTATGATTCTTGCTATTATTTGGAGAATAATGTTTCTTATTTATTTACTTTAGTATTTGTGTTGTTTATTAAATTAGGGCAAACTGTTTATAAGGGCTGGTACACAAAACTGCGATGCGATGCGAATTGGCGCGATGCGAATTCGCAACACAGAAGAAACTGTAACTACTTGTACTGTTTGAGCTCGTAGATTTTTACGATGCGACGTCGCATCGCAGTTTTGTGTACAAGCCCTAAGACAGTTTACCCAAAGTTATCTGTTTGGATGATTTGAAGGTCTTCAATTCAAAGATTCAGGAATAGTTATTTGTTCGTTTAAATACACATACAATTTTTATCATATCTCATTCATTCATGTTTTAGAGATTTTTACGACCATACTTGTTGAACGAAGTGACCAGATTATGTCACTCATATGTCATAAAAGAGTCGAGTTCGCAAACCCCTAGTAGCGTGCAGTTCCATCATTACAACTGTCATATTGGTTGTTTATAATGATAGATATTCGCTAATCCAACACGACAGTTTCTTTGCCCGTCTGCGCGTCTTTTGATCTTTACATTACCTCCCAAGATGGAAGTGTTTATTGAGACTTTTATTTTGTATGTGATTATCAAGGGTCTTCATTTAATTGGGTTCTAAATGTGGATATGTATCATTATTATTTCATAAAGTTACAGCCTCAACCAGTTTACCGTCATAGGTCGGACCTCTTTTCTTTTTCGTCGCCACCTTTAACTTTTGCTTGTTCCAGTTTTTCACTCATAAGTTTTCCTCTTCCATAGTTTTAGAGAATCTTTTCAACTCGTCCAGCTACCTATCTCCATCGTGGTCCGCGTCCCCACCTTACTATCTGAGGGCACCAGTTTCTCTCCTTTCCTGTTTTTTTTTGTTATTGTATCTCGCCGGTCACGTTGGCTTCTGCTAAAACGGACTATTCTATGAGTGCCTTGACTGTACTCAAAGTACTTAATGTTTGAATCACGCTCAGAAAAAGAGACACCTGGCTGACCAAGTATGTCAAGACCAGAGCAGGTGGAGTTCAGTAGGATCAATGGGAAAAGAGCGTAATTTTATGCAAGTTAGTGTTTAAATGCTATAGTATTCCACCTATTTACCTAAATAGAAACATTCAGCTCTATATCTGCAAGCTATTCGAAGCTCGTGATCCCAATGTTAATTTTAATGTGTGCAACACAATTATCGTCGTACAGTTGCTAATTTACGCAATTGCATCACTACAGCGCGGTTGTGGTCGGCTTCTGTGTTATTTTGTTTCAATTTGATTCGTTCTTTCAGCGTTTACCATTCTGGCTTCGAATTATTTCTAAAGTTGATAATGATGTCTGAAAGAAGATAAATAGTTAGGAGATGACGACAGAAAGAATGCCATTTGACAGACAAAGGTAAGCTGCGTAAAGGGATATGGGCAGAAGACTATCCAGACCCTGACTTATTTGGAATTTAAGATATGCGTAAGTTCCATAACTATCTAGTCCCATTCCTTGCCATATCACGCTTCGAAAAGTCCATCCATCGTTTCTTTGGTCTTCCTCTATT
This sequence comes from Cerastis leucographa, assembly GCA_963082945.1. NCBI lineage: Eukaryota > Metazoa > Arthropoda > Insecta > Lepidoptera > Noctuidae > Cerastis > Cerastis leucographa. Next base: position 1,925,685 of record OY720365.1, read on the forward strand.
CTTATACCAATTCAATCGACATTTTACTCATTCCTCCGCATCACATGCCCATACCACGACAACCGATTACCACACATTTTTTCAGTCAACTGGACCACTTTCAGACTTCCTCTTATGAACTCATTTCTTATTTTATCCATTCGCGTAACACCACAATACCCCCTAGCATTCTCATCTCAGCCACATGCAAAATGCCTTTCATTCATCCATTTTGTGGCCCAACATTCTGATCCATACAAGACAGCAGGTCCAACCAATGTTTTATAAATCTTCTCCTTAAGTTTAAGAGGGATGCGGGAGTTGCAGATTAAGACCAGTATTTTACATGTTCGTTGTTTCTCTTATGTTCCCTCCAAATTAACTGTCAAAAGATATTAACAACATTTGGTTAATAGTTGAAGACCGTTTTATGAACAGAGAGCTCCTATTTGCGATATCGCATGTAATAATACTGCGCGATACGTCGCGGCAACATTATGAGTCATCTCAAACTGACAAGGCTATTGGAACTGCTCCAACGAAGAGTTGAGGTTGTGGTACATTGATGTGTAAGATAATGTTCGGAATTATTAGCGGAAGAAAGCTTTCTTTCATAACCTACGTATGATCGTACTATTGTTTTTCTCTGCATTAGCTAAAGGTTGGCTAGTAGAAAATGACAGCAAGTCCCATCTGAAAAATAGTCTGTTTAGAGTATTAATTAAAAAATTGCAATGTTTTTACATTTGTAGGTCAGTTAATACGCTTGGATAATAGGCCAATTACTGAAAAATGGCCATCGACATCCGAAAGTAAAGTAATTATTTCCGCTTTTTAGTGTTTTTCCTCTTCGTGGTTATGGACGATGTGCTAGTGTCTAGCTATAGTAAAATTGATACATGAATAGGATTTATGTCAGATACCACAACTATAAGTTTTTGTTCTGTGGATTGGTGCTAAATGCGATTTGGTGACTACGAGCCATCAAAATAAACTGTCAACATGATTTACCAGAAAAGGTCAGTTTTGTTTTTCTTTTAGAAACCCAACTCCAGAATATCAGTGGTGACCACATCAGTGTGTCCTATGCCTATTAATATAATAATATTGTAATGAAGACGTGTCCGTACATTGAATAGACTTTTACACAATCTGTGATGTATTACCAAATTATTTATTATTAGGAAAAAACAAAATATTTGCTGTTGTTTCGGGTGATTTGTACTGAAAATAGGTCGTTCTTTTATTTGAAGTAGGTAGAGTGGGGATATTGAGTTGCAGCTTTTATCTGAATATTTTTCAATCTAAACAATGATCAGAAGAAAGCTGCGATTATCTATCAACGATAACGATAGAAAAAGAGAAAAATATAGTAAGGAAAACGTTGAGTATGAATGTGAATGGCTAAAAGAGAAGCGGAAAACCAAAACAGAGATAGATGGACTGTGTGAAGGATATTATGACTAGAAAGGAGGTAACTTCTAAGATGACGAGTAATAAGAAGTATGGAAGAAGCAGACACGCTGCACTAACCCAAAATAGAATAGAAGAGAATGACTAACAAAAAATATTGGATTTATATGAGCTACTGAAACGCTTATGTCTTGTTCAAAAGTTGATGTAGATATATAAAACGCTTTGAAAAGCATTTATGTCACTGGTTCCTTTTATTCAAATCATTTAGTTACTAACGTTTAATCCACTCTCGGTGCCTCGACCTCCAATAAATAAAGAAGTTCATCATCAATATGGCTTTTTCCGTGTACCATTGATTTCACATTCTTTCCTTGCTTCGACTTGCTGGATCAAATAAAGGTATAATTTTAAAAACATCAATGATGTTCAGTGTGGTACTCACTATCGCAGTTTTTTTTATCAAAGGCCTTAAAATTTCCAAAATAACTAATCTTATTAATATCTGTCATAGATAGAAGAAAATCTATATATATATATACACGGTGTAAATCACCTCATCACGAAGCCGTCAACCAAGCATTCTGTACATGAAACTAAGTAACTTTACGCAAAAATTATTGCTGGGAAACAACTTTTTTTTGGGGGGTGTAAAATCATGTTTTGGGGTAGAACTCAATGTAACGCACTCAAAACATTGTGCTGATGGACGGATTGAATAGTACGGGGGTCGTGGAGGTGTTTAAAGTAAAAATCTTACATTAAAAACTTGTATTTAAAAAAATACTTGTCAAAAAGTTGGAACTTTGACCCCTAATATCTCCGTAACTAGAAGGTTCCCAGGTATGGTGTGGAACAAAAAAATGATCGCAACGACAGGGAGAACCAGTGCCTTTCGGCTTCGTTAAGAGGTGTTTTACACCCTTTATAGATAGGAGGAGCTCGTGGCTAAATAATATCAGCGGCACAGGTCGATCTTTAAGGTTAAGCCGTGCTTGCCGAGGTTGGTCCGTAGATGGGTGACCATAAATACATACCGAGTTTCCTTCGTGCCTCGGAAAGCACCTTAAGCCGTTGGTCCCGGCTGTCATTTGTAGATCTTTGGCAGTCGTTACGAGTAGTCAGAAGCCAAAAGTCTAACATCCAGTCTTACCAAGGGGTATCGTATTACCCAGTTACTGGGTTGTGGAGGTCAGATAGGCAGTCGCTTTATGTAAAATATTGGTACTCAACTGAACCCGGTTAGACTGGAAGCCGACCCCAAGATAGTTTGGAAAAAGGCTAGGCAGATGATGAGATAGAAGAAAATATTGTCAACCCCTTTAAGGCAAATATTAAATAAAATTAATACCAACTATTCAAGAAAACCCAGCAACAAAACTAGTATAAAACAATGCAGTCGTTTTAATATTATTGCGAATAAATTGTTTTCATCTCATTGTAGGTCAGCGAGCGTTTAATTTAATTAGCTTTAGGCTTCTACTAGACGTTACGATTATTTTGTCGCAAGACTGTTGATGAATTTTGTGATTGTGTAAGAATTTGAACTGCGGTTTGCAGACGCTCTTTCGACAGTTGTGGGAGTATTAGACATTGTGGTGCAATTAGGGCATACAAAACCGGTTTTCGGTCCCATAGTAAAAACCGATTTTTCCCGTGTTTCATTATGGTACCGAAAACTGGTTTCGTATGCCCTAGGTGCACTGGTCTGTTTGGTATTGGATCTAGCTATTTCCATCTTACGCAGAAATCAACTGGGAGTACGAATTACATTATAAAAGTGAAACTTTTATTACATCGTCTCAAACTTTTTCATCTGTGTGTTGCATGTCGCGTGACGCTCGGCGTTTTATACGTTTTATACCCTTAATGGAATATTATTTCAAAAATTTTTAGTTGAATGTCTATAGTGTGAAACAAAGTTTCACTTTAATCGTGGTTTAATACATTGGAAACCCTCGATCTGTATTGATGACCATGATACAGGCTTGGCTTAGTTTGGGGCCAATGTAAAAGCTTTTTGTACCTAATATTTTTGGTAGTAAATTAGTTGTTCTTGTACTATTGTAGTTTCCCTGTTTTTGGTAATGTCAGAACATTAAATTCTGGTTCTCCAGCCAAATTTTTGATCCGCGTTTTTCTTTGCTATAAATCATTCAGCAAGACAGAGTAAGTAATTTTGATATTCCAGGTTGTTCTATGGTTTACAATTCACTATACACCGGGAAACTATTTCACACCGCAAAAATAAAACAGTTTAATCCGTAATATCAGATTTTGTCGAACCACGGAAGTATTTTTACTCATAAAGGACGACGGTGTGTGAAGGATGATATGGCTAGTAAATAGGTGTCTGACGAGATGATGAGTTACAGAGACATATGGAAGAACAAGACATGCTGCGCCGACACCAAATAAATTTGGATAAGGGCAAGAGAATGCTGATTATCAGTGATCGGAATAGGTGGAGCTACTTTATCTAAAGTTCGAGGAAGGAAGTAACAAAGAGTTGATGATTCCTCGTTTAAATTCCCGAAACCATAAACTTGACGATTCATTCCCGGGATTTATGAAATTGCAAATTACTTATCGCGCTTTAATACATTTGAACTAAATTATTATATTGATGAAATTTGTTATGTTTTTAGAGTTACGTACTAAAACTGGTCAATTAAAGAGCTTTGTTTTACATACAAACTTTACAACATTAATTCTCGAAAGTAGTCCAGTTATACCTGATTTTAATGTAATAAAAAGGGTCTAAAAGGGTAAAGCATAACTTAAAATCATTTATTATTTATCTGATATCCAAGTCAACAAAGCCAACATAAAAAAAACTATTTGAATCTGACACAATTTGAGTACAGAATCCAAAAAATAGGAATATTATTCTTCAAATCAATAATTGGTAACTAAACCTAGTCAAAGTCCAGTCAAGTTTATAATTCCGAGATTTTAAACGAGGTATTATCAACTCTATGTTACTTTCTTCCTCGAACTTTAGGTAAATTAGCTCCACCTATTCCGATCACTGGTGTTGATCTATTATACATCACAAGAAAATATCTTGTACTAGCTTATGCCCGAGGCGTCGCCCGCGTGGAGTTTGATCATTGTCCCACGGGAACATACTATCGGGATAAAAAGTATCCTATGTGTTAATCCAGGTTATAAACTACCCGTGTGCCAAATTTCATCCAAATCCATACAGTAGTTTTTGCGTGAAAGAGTAACAAACATCCATCCATCCATCTATCCTCACAAACTTTCGCATTTATAATATTTGTAGGATTCAAAGTGAAGTTATTTTCTTGCATTGCCAAATAACCGCAGCGTTTAGTCGCAATTATGTACGAACCCTTACGTGCTTACTCGGATTAAAGCGAATTCTTTATGGATTTATAGCGCTTTAAAACTGATTCCCTGTACTATGCACTAGATTTACATGTAGGTTAGCAGACCTGTAGGTGGGAACGAAATAATCTGACTGACTTCTAATTAAATATTTATTAAGGACGCACCTACCTACATTTTCTCTTCAAATAATGTATTATTTAATTATTTGTTTACAGAAGATGAATAAAATATAAACCTTGTAGTTGTATTGACATGCTTCTTAGAATTTTGGTTTCTCATTTTGGAGTTAGATCGTTTTATAGACTTTCTAGCTGTCCCGCGCAACTTTGTCTGCGTCATTTTTTCCCCGTTTTCGCAACATTTTTCATTGCTGCTCCACTCCTATTGCTCGTAGCGTGATGATATGTAGCCTATGTCCTTCCCCAGGTTAAAATATATCTTCTTGCCAAAGGAGGCTGGCGAAAATGGACCCAAAGAATCTGAAAATTAACTAAACTCCGTTCCAGTGTAAATATAAAATAATTATAACTACAATTTTATGAGATATTTATTTATTAAAAATTGATTTTTTAGGACTCGGGAATCAAAAGTTATAAATAATTTTCAATTTACTAAAATTAAGTAGTCGTGCACTTACAAAACGCAACATTTTTCCGTTTACGTTCCAATCCAATGACATGTGTTTTTGTTCATGGGTTTGTTACCACAAATGGATCTTTCTCTTAGTTTTTATACATTCAATTATGTCCAAAATTCATAAAAAATAACATGCAAACCTGATATTAAAACGCCAATTAACAATGCAAAAGCATCTAATAAAAATGGTACTGTGGCGATTTTATAGTATTTCTAATAAAGGAACGTTATCAATGATGATCCATTGAGTCCCGTCACTACTGTCACTGTCAGATCTGTGATGATCTAGTCCATCGTTATGTTTGTATTTTTGTCTGGGATTTTATGTTTATCATTGCGATTTTGTAGATTCTCGACGACTTGGCCTTTACATCTTGAAATGTAGATAATGCACCCTGTCTTAGACTACCGCATTCTTTTCTGGACATTGGACAATTAGTTGCTTTTGATTTGGACTTTGATTTTAACCACAAACATGCGTTGCGTTAATTTCTTCTTCTCTTACGACTTGCGCTCTTACAGAGGCGTCGTCTCTCTGACGAAGGTGCTCAGAGCTTTGAAAAAGTTCAGAGATGGGTGTATCCACGTGATGTAAGTATATTCGTAAAAGAACATGTATTTATATCATAAGTAAAGAACTTATTTAGGATATCTATCTGAACAACAAACTAAGATTCGTTTAGCTTTTATATGCATAAATACATACTGTTGTAATCTTATATTAGGCTCATTCTTACTGTTGCCCAATACTTTATCGAACTAAAACAGTATACAGTAAAAGACTAGCCGAGGTAGCAGTAGAAGTAGTGTATTTTACTGAGATGTTTCAGTCATCAAAATGGAAGATGGGTGGCTGTTGCATTTTGTCTTGAAATATTTATATACCGCTCCATAGGTATCAGAGGTCATATTAGCTTTCATATCAAACTACATTTCTGTTTTTCTTTTCGTGGGGACCTGGATACACTCTGCGAGTCAGGCACTTTTGTTACTTATACATGGAACTCTTTATGTTTATTACACTAAAGGTGAATTTATTTATTTTAACATATTTAATGAATTCCAGATAACAGGAGACAACTACCTTTGTCACTCATGTTGGGGGCTGATAAGCTGTGACCCTGAAAATGAAACCCGACAGCAACTTGGCCATCGTAACGTCTGTGTTGCATAAAATAAAAACTATGTAAAATACCAAAAAATAAGATTTATTACTCATCGTTTTTTTATTCAACAAACCCTGCTTTTCAATAGCTGTGCATAGCTAGTCAGCTCTGGCTGTTATAATTTATGTAAAACAATATTATCTACTCTCAGCGTAATAAGAATCGTTTTACTTGACTATAATTCGCTTATGGATCAAAATCGTAACAACATAGTTTTTATAGTGATTGAACTAATTACAGGGTTAGTAATCAGTTTAGTCTCTAGCTGCAGTCTAGCAGTTTTATGATTCATCAATTAGGTACAGGCAATGAAGTAAAAATTCTGGTTTTGGCTTATGACGAGAAGCAAAACACGTAAAGTCAGAACTAAAAGTGCGAGGGAAATACAGTAGTTTATTCGAATCTTCTTTTAGGAGTCGTCTTAAATATTATTATATTTTGATTCATCTTAATTACGGAGTCATTCCACTGTTAAAAACCTTAATCGTAAGATTTTTAGGTTATCTTGTGAATAGACGTATATCTCTTTTCTCCCAACTTTTCCGTCTTACTTTCCATTTACTTTTCTGATAGTCTTTAGTCGTTTTACAACTACGTATAAGTTGTTATGATGAATGCTACCTCTAAGAGTGGGTCCCAAAATACATGTAGTCTCGCCCGTCTCCTTTCATTAAGATCCGATCAGCCGTTTAGTCGTTAAAAGGTAACAAACAAACAGACAGAGTGACTTTCGCGTTTATAATATTAGTATGGAAGTATGGATATGGAAGTATGGATTCAGATTGCATGATTTATTATTAGTATTCTTGAATTTTATATTGTTGTCACTATGGTGATGGTGAATGCTGCGTATACCTATAATAGGCGTACATAACAGTGTTTTTTTTTTGTTTTCATTAATTAATAATATGTATTGCTGTTGGTATACCTAATAAATAAATAAACCTTCAGGAATAACAGGCGTGTTTTGTTTTGTAAAACGGTTCAATTGTTACCGATAGACGCCAATTAATGTCAAAAGTTCAATTGATATCACAACCCAACAACATAGAAAATGGCAAAGCAGCGATGGCCCAGTGGTGGCAGCCTCGACTTACGAACAGTAAGCCGTGGGTTCGAACCCGGGCAGGCGCATTACTTTGTGTAATTTATTTCATCAAAAACCGTGCCCTCAAAAACGGTGAAGGAAAACATCGTGTGGAAACCGGCATGTCCTAGAACTAAAAATTCGAAGACGAGAGAATTAAAGAAGAGATTAAAGCCCACTCCATTTCATAAAGAGGAGGCCTGTGACCCAGCAGTGGGAACATTATAGGCTGATGATGATGATGAACATAGAAAATTGGTTTCAAATACCCTCATTATTGACGGCTCATTTGGGACAAACTATACTATAATCGTGTTTGTTACAAACAAACAAGTTAATGTTATTTTAACGAAATTCTATTCGATGACGGTCAGATATGAGTTCTTTATGTTTTGTTTGTGTATTTTTGTGGGTGTATGTGTTACAATTCATGTGTTGTGTTGATCCTGAGACTTCCAAGAGTCTTTCCTCGGTAAGATAAAGAAGTCCTCGTCTTTTATTGATTGTTTCTGAAAGGCTAATTCATCATCATCATCATCATCATCTCCTGCCTTTATTTCAAACTTTTTGGGGTCGGGGCAGTGTTTCTTCTACTTCAATACTTGACTGTTACTCGTCTCATCAGACCCCTCTTTTCTTGCTTATTATCACACAAAATTGCTGACACACTGGCAAATCAGTAACGATTTGCTGATTGCAATAATAACAGTTAGTAAAATTACTTGTACTGCTAAGAAACCAGATTATATTGTTTTACCCACTCAAAAACTCAAAGCATTTATTTCAATTACAGTACCATTACAGGCACTTTTGAAAGTCAAAATACGAAGAAAAAAACGCGAAGCTACAGTCCCAGTCACAAGGCATAATCTTATGAAAGTACTGTAGTTGCCCATTCCGTAGCGTACATCTCTATGGAGAAGAATGGGCAAGAAGCTCCATGGACACTCTTTTAAATCAAAATATGTCACAAAATAACACTTAAATATGGGCAGCTGAAAAAAATGCCTATCATTTTGCTTTTACTCAAATACTTTTTATTCAAATGCATCCAATTAGACTGGAAGCTGGCCCAGGCAGATGATGACCATTCTCTTAATTTCACTAAAATCTGAATAAAATCGCGACTCATTCTAATTTCAAGTTGATAATACTAAAATAAAGTCTCCTTTTATAAATAGTATAGTCAGAGAGATCTACGAGACAAAACGCAACAATGTTTCAGGGTCCTTTCAAAATTTCGATCGCCAGCATCAAGGATTGCACTAACCCTACTAAGCCTTACATGATGAATCCTCCGGTGGTCTTCCTGCCAACTACTCACAACAGCACGCTGAGTGGAAACATTACCTTTTTGAGGGACACGAAGAATATGAAGGTATTGCAATAAAACGCATTTCTAAGTAAAGTATCAGAAAGAGACTTTCACACAAGACCGATAGCCGTGGCGACGCTTACCGAAGGCCCTTGCCAGCAGCGGATCTCTTCGGTTGTTTATGATGATGACAAAGGTCAAAGCCAAACTTTTTCAATAACCCCAGAGGGTTATTAAGTAAGTTTGGCTTGCACAAGTTGCACAGATGCAATGTAACTGCTATTTTATGATACTGTCTCTAAAATATAGTTGCAACGATTGGTGGATAGCTAAATCAGCCTATAACATTCCCACTGATGAGATACAGGCCTTTCTATGAGAGAGGGAGTGGGCCAAAATCCACACCACGGGCCCACTACGGATTGGTAAATATCGCCATGTCTTCGATTTTTTTGTTGGGACATACCGGTATAAGCATAGCTTGAAAGACTTTACGAAACCAGATATTGACATACCAGAAGCGTTACAAGCAGAACTTTTGTACGAAAGTCATTACTTTTCAGATAAGACTCAGAGGTTTCATGCTACGCAATGGGAAATGGGATCCTTCCTACCTAATTAACAACCTGGATTGCCACGGTATGGTGCTGCATCTGCTATGTGCCGCCATGAACATCAAGTATGACAGGAAGAACTGCATGTATTTCAAAGTAAGCCTAAGAAACAACTGAGTTACGTCAAAGACTGCTCAGTGCGACAGTGCCAAGGTGTCTTAGCACTTTTGTTAGCAGAATGAGAGTAGACCCAGATTCAGCGAGACAGCTACACTTAAAAAGTTTAGACGCAAACCGCCGTCTTTCCGACCTCACCGTCGAGGTCCGTCGCGACGTCCCGGTCCTTGCCCTCCCCGACCCTCGCACGAGCCAGCCCACGATGCTGTGCCAGTAGATTTAAATCAGCCCCTAAATAATTTTATCATTCAGATCCAGCCTGTCCCCATTCAGTCCTCCGCCAGCGACGCCCAAAGCCAAGGCTCGTACCCCACAGAAGGTAACCTTAGCGTGCAGTCGCTTAGTTTGTAAATTTTATGCCCTGGCTGGATAGTCTGGATAAGCAGATGACAACCTCATAGGTTGAACTGCGAGATGCCAAACATAAAAAAACCAGATTCAGTAATATGCAAAAACAAACTATGGTAGTGTCAAGAGTACCATTCTGATTTAAAGTCAGCAAGGAGGTTTATAAAGTAAAAACAGTAATTTTGAAAACGTAGATTCTGCGTTGGCAAAAAAAAATAAGCAGCCCTAACTGCTCAAGTTTTGCTGAATGGTTACTGGCAATAGATCCGAATACATGAGACATAGAAGTCGCCTTCCTTTTTCACATGTCCACAAGTGGAATAAAAGATTGATATTTTGATTCAGGGCTCCTACTCCTTCGAAAACTTGGACGTAAATCAATTGCTGCATTTCTGGATTATGACCGTGCAGTATGGACATATCCTGTGGCGATCAGAAACGTATTCTCAAGCTGGAACATTCGCCTGCAAGGAATTTGATACTATGACTGAACCTGCGTAGATTATCATCGTCATTTTAATTCTCCAATCTCTTCTTTCATTCATCATTATCCATCATCTCAACAACTGTCACTTTCTGTTTAGTCATATAATCTTGTGCACAATCTATCAATTTGTTTTTGGTATACTTCCATTCACCTAGCATCATCTACATTGCCTTATATTGAAGCTGAGATTGACATTTTCTATACTAGTTTGAGTAAATTGAAGAAAATTTTATGTGATTGCTTCTTCGAGCGTAAATAGTAATTTTACTGTTTGGTGTCACATACATATTAATTTGATCCTTATGTATTTTATCAATTTTCTGTTTCATATATTCCATTTACTACATGTGGAAACTTGTAATTGGCCATATTCTGTTTAAACTATTGCTAAATGTCTGCTTAGCTGTAAGTTTTCCTAAAAATTCAATAAATAAATAAATAAATAAATATTATGTTCAGAACTTTTCTAACGATATTTCCTGTCAGCAACTTATTTCAATTACCTACAACAGGGCATTTCGATACATATTATTGGAGATCACCTTTTAAGCAAGGAATTGCTTGTATTATGAGACTCCGCACTTCCACTTGTCATTTTTATGTAATTGAAATGTAGACAATGTAAACATGAGAGACGAAACAAAAGTAAAGTAGGCAATAAAATAAAAAGGTAACTTAAAAATTCTGTTTTTCTAATTTTTAAGTTACCTTTTTTTTTATTGTATTATTTTATTTTTGTTTCGTCTCTGCTCTCAAATAAATAAATGAGCGTTATGTAGAAAAAGGCCTGATCGCGCATGTACGCGTGAAATGGGTATTATGAGTTAGTCTGTGAGTGAGTGTGTGAGTGAGTGTGGGTGTGAGTGTGAGAGTGAGGTTGTGTGGTGTGTGAGATAATGAGCAATGTTTAGTTCACTTTCCCAATTTATATCCAGTCTGGTTGTTTATTAGTCACGCTTTCACGCCTACAACATATAATTTTTTATCATTTATCTTTCAACTCTATCATCTTTCACACAAGTAATCTATCGATCCTTTGGTCTTCTAATACTCCTGGAAACTTTCTTTAAGACATGTCCCTCCACTCACGAAACTATTTCGACATGAGCATGTAAAAAAATAATTGAGATGAAAAATAGATATTAGTTTTATGGCTATTTAAAGCGTCATTATTTGCCTCATTTATTACAAATATTCTATTTATCTGTTGCACAGATACCCAAAAAAACTAATGTGATTTTAACAATTTATGTTCAATGTTACGGACATGACACACGTTCAATGGTTTCTTTCTGTATTTTTGTTTGTATTATATTATTTACCAATGTTTTATTCTGGAACTCAATCAACTGCAATTTCGGTAAGTATAAGTTTTATTATTTTAATTACGCTTGTGAATTGGTGATCAGGATCATAATAAAGCCACTAGCTGTCCCCGGCATGCGTTGCAATGCACTTTTTACCTACCCTACCCTAACCTACCTGCCTACCCTACCTACCTACCTACCCTTCATACTCTACCTAGCCTACCCTACCTTACCCTACCCGAAACATTCCCTGGACTACGACAAACATTCTAAATACAAAATCAGCTAAATCGGCCCAGCCGTTCTTCAGTTATAAAATTACAACGAAAAGTGGCATTGATTTTTATATATATAGAAGATAGAAGATGGAGATGAAGATAACAGATGATTTCCTAACATAAAGACAAGTTCTCTGGATAAAAAAAATGGAGACTCTTATGTCATCGCTTTTATATTTCAGGGACCCTTTAAAACTTCAGTGGTGAGTGTCAATGACTGCCATAATCCTGGTAAACCATATTCGAAGAACCCGCCGATGATCTTCTATCTATGGATTCAGAATATCGATGGAAGGAACATGCTTGGCGGGAATCTTACCGTCTTGAAAGACACTTAGGATGTAAAGGTATAGTTATAATTGAGGCAAGCGTTATGACTAGCACTTGGACCGTAAGTAAATTTTTGATGGAGATTTTCCTTTACAAGACCTGCCCGAAGTATTTATAAAGATAGCTCCCAAACATAACATAATAATATTCACGTCTGTAATTCTTTAAGATTAAGGCAGAGATGTACCTAATATAACTGCCACAGTTATGTTTGAGACCCATAAATATAGGAGCCTATTGCCATCAACCGGGCACAAATCATTTCTCCGCGGCTCCTACTGGGAGATTCCTAATGCCGGGCGAAGTATTCTTGCATTTTGTACAATAACTTATTGCCCAATCCGGGAAGCGAACCCAGAACGTGCTCAGCAGTAGCGCCTGTGGCAAACAAGCCAGTCAATAATAGCCAGTAGCCCATTACTTCCTTAAATCTTTAGCTAGTCAGCAAGGTGGATGCGAAGCAGTCTGTCTATAAAAGGATCTTCGATGGCGCTGAAGTATCTTTTGAAAGCTATTATTTGTTTGTACCTCTGGCAAGCCAAATTTTATTTGGAAGATGATAATGAAGTCACATACAGATGCCAAAGGCGCAGCGTTGGAACGCCTTTCGTAAGGTAGACCAATGACCTTGTGAATGCCGCAGGAATCCGCTGGATCGACGAACCACTGGATCGGTCGATGTAGCGACGCTTGGGGGGAACATACATACGCTCCGCAGTGAACGTATTTTGGTTCAAATGATGTTGGACACCAAGTAGCCGCGTCTTTTAAGCCTTTTCATTACCATTTTTTTTAGATGAAAGTCAAGAGCTATAGTTGGCGCGATGGCAAATGGCGCCAATCCCATAGTTTTAACAACTTAAACTGTCACGGTGCATTGCTACACTTCACCTTCGCAGCTGTCAAGGTCAAGTATGACAAAAAGAGCTGTATGTTCTATAAGGTAAGATTATTTTTTATGTACCAGTGTCATGGTATGTACACTCCACCAATCAAAGTATTTTGCTGGATAACTTATGGATGATTGTGATGATCATCAGCCAATAGCAGTCCACTGGTGGACGTACAGCTCCAATAGCAAGACGTTTAACTCTATTCTCAGATTTTCTCAACTAGTTTCTACCAGAGCATGCACCTGGTAGAGCATGTCACGGGTCATCGCGACGCGTGTCTCAGGACCTGTAGTCACACTAAAGAAACAAATAACATAAGCTTGTCGTTTGATGCAAATCACATCGCATGAGGTCGTGGGTGTGGCTCATGCTTATCGAAATCTGCAAAGCTGCGAATCCTTTCTTTTGTCATTTTCCAGGGTTTTTACTCCTTCAAGAATATGGATGTGAATCAGCTGCAGCATATTTGGGTTCCGACGATGCCATACGGAAGACTTATGTGGAGATCAGAAACCTTCAACAAAGATGGAACGTTCGTATGCAAGGAGTTCGATACTATCACTGAACCTGCTTAGGTTGAATTAAAAAGATAGAGAGAAAAGTTTTATTATTTTATTAGCTTATGCCCGCGACGTCGCCCGCGTGGAGTTCGATAATTGTCCCACGGGAACATACTATCGGGATAAAAAGCATCCTATGTGTTAATCCAGGTTATAAACTACCCGTGTGCCAAATTTCATCCAAATCCATTAAGTAGTTTTTGCATGAAAGAGTAACAAACATCCATCCATCCATCCTGTGGTGGACTGTATTTAATAAAAGATTTCTTGATGATTTACTTGGTTTTATTCTTCATAATATGTACATAGTTTCTTCTTGAAGCGATAGTAACGACTGCGTTCTAGCTTTCCTAGATCGCCCCTATTTATACTGTGCACAGTGATGTGCGTGAAGCGGTTGGCGTGCGGCGTACTTTTGCGCGCTAACCAATGGCGTGGCTTGACTTTGAGTGAAGATCGTTGGAGCCACACGGACAGGTTTCGACCTGTCTAGACTCGAATCTGACATGACCTGTGGCTTCATCGGTCTCCATTCTCTGGCCAATCAGAGGGCTCGGATTCTTTCCTGACCTTATATGGTAAAGTATACAATTCAATTTTCATCTAATAAAGTCTATTTACATAACTACGTGTTTTATTCCGTTTATATAGGATTCCCTTTATTAAATATCAGTATTTAGGGGTAAATAAACCTACTTTACTCAACATTATGTTCTCTTATATACTAAATAAAATCGTTTATTCCTTATTCTAATTACATTATCTTAACGCTATTCATAATTCTAAGTGATTTAGAAGTCTTAGTTCGGCGTCCGCAACAGTTCTCCCCCCGGCGCAGCTCGCGTAGCCTCTTCTTTCTTCCTTAGGACGACGAGCTTGCTCACCGGGCGTCGGAAGGTGCCGGTTCTGGTGCGTACCTCGACGACTCGCGTGCTGCCGTCCGCTCCTGGATGCGCTCGCTCGACGACTCCCATCAGCCAGGTGTTTCGTGGTAGCGTGTGGTCGACGATCATGACCACGTCGCCTTCCTGCAGCGGGCGTGTCTCGTTCTTGGGCTCGCCGCGGGGTACCAGGGTAGGTAGGTACTCTCGCAGCCAGCGCCGCCAGAAGTGGTCGGCAAGCGCTTGACTAGCTCGCCATAGTCGTCGATCAGCCTCGTCGCATGGCCCCGTCGTCGGGAGACCGGTTGATGACCCCAACAAGAAATGATTAGGAGTCAGGGCCTCAGGGTCGCTGGGGTCCACGCTAACGTGGGTCAGGGGTCGCGCGTTGATGGAGAACTCAGCCTCAGTGAGAAGCGTGCTGAGAACCTCCTCTGCAGGTGCCTTCTCGTTCAGGGTCGCCTTGAGGGCGGTCTTGACTGATCGTACCATTCTCTCCCACGCGCCGCCTTGATTTGGCGCGCCAGGAGGTATGAAGCGCCATTCCATTCGGTTTCGTAGCCCCTCGTCGTTCAATGCAGGTAGCCACTCGGTGTAGGCGTTGCGAAGTTCTTGATCAGCCCCACGGAAGTTGGTCGCGTTGTCGGAATACATGATGGATGGCCATCCTCTTCTTGCTGCCATCCTTCTTAACGCCATGATCGCTGAGTCGGTAGAAAGGGATGCGACGAGTTCTATGTGCACGGCGCGGGAGGTGAGGCATGTAAACAGGGCCCCCCATCTCTTCTCTCGACGTCGGCCCACCTTAACCATCATTGGTCCGAAGTAATCCACCCCGCAGTTGGTAAACGGGCGATGGAACGGGTCTAGGCGGGCGTGTGGCAGGTCCCCCGTAGCCGGCGTCTGAGGCACTCCTTTCAACCTCTTACAAAAGGTACAATTCTTCTCTATCGTACGTACAGTGGGTCGTAGATGAATGACCCAGTAGCGTTGCCGTAGGTCGTTCGTCACGCGTTCTCTGTTGGCGTGCCCCGCAGCGCAGTGTTCTCGTAGCACGATGAGTCTTGTCAGCGGGTGGCGGCCGTCCAAGATGACAGGCCTTTTCGTTTCTATTGGTACTGAAGAAGCCTCGATCCTCCCTCGTACCTTCATTACTCCGTCTTCAATTACCGGGTCTAACTTGTATAGTTTGCTCGACTTTGATACAGGCCGAGCTGATGTGAGTCGCTCGATGTCTTCCCCGAAGCTCTCTCTCTGCGCCTGCTTGATTAGTTCTAGCTCGGCGCGTAGGACGTGACGATGTTCCATCTTCGTGGCCCTCTTTCGACAGATGTCTATGAAGGCGAGTGCTCGTGCTGTGGCCCTTACTAGGACCTCGTATCGGGAGAAGCGGGCAGGTTCTGGTAGCCAGCTATCTCGTCCTAGCTTCTCGGACGTGTGCAGTACTTCCTCTTCTTCATCTTCTGTAGTAGACATCGTGGGCCATTGCTCCTCTGGTTGGTAGAGAAAGCTAGGTCTCTGGAACCATCGGTCGTTCGTACTTAGTGGCTCGTTGTTGAGTCTCGTTGCGTCGTCAGCTACGTTGTGGTTAGTGGGAAGCCATCTCCATTCTTGTTTCTGAGTCAACTCTGCGATCTCTCCTAATCTGTGAGCGACGAAAGGAGTGTAACGTCGCATGTCGTGGTGAATCCAATGTACCACCGTAGACGAGTCGGTCCAATAGGTCGTCTGACCGATCGTTATTCTGTGTTCCTTCTTAATGGTGCTGGCGAGTCTTGCTCCGATGACAGCCGCCTGCAGCTCCAGTCGTGGTATGGTCTGCGCTTGTTTTGGCGCTACCTTGGCTTTGGCGGCTACCAGCACAACGTTGATACTACCGTCGGCGTATGTGATCCTCCAGTAGGCCACGGTCGCGTAGGCCTGTTCGCTGGCGTCGCATAGCATGTGTAGGTCGATGCGTTCGTACTTCTTAGTGGTGTAGCAGCGTGGCAATCTAAGTTGGGCGATCTCGCTAAGGTGCGATAACCATGACGCGAACATCTCGTTTTCTTCTGCCGGTATCTCGTCGTCCCACGTCGTTTGGAGACGCCACAGGCTCTGTAGGATGATCTTGGAGCGGATGGTGTAGTGACTCAGCAGCCCGAGCGGGTCGTAGATTGACATCACGGCGCTGAGGGCTTCTCGCTTGGTTGGTGCGCGCATCCTGTCTCGTACCTCTGCTGGTACTCGGTTCATAGATGTATTGAAACCGAGCTCATCTCGTTCTGCGTTCCAGAACAACCCGAGGATCTTGTTTTCTGGTTGCTCTCCCCCCAGTTGTGTGGGCGTTGTGGCGTGTAGCTCAGGTGGCACGTCGCGTAGTGTCGTCTTGTCGCTGGCGCTCCAACCTCGCAGTGTGAAACCGGCGATGGCGTGTACTGTTCTTATTTCTTCGATCGCTTTCCACGCTTCTTGTGGGTCGTCATAGCTTACCACTAAGTCGTCCATGTAATGACTCTCTTTGATAGCTGACAGCGCTCGCGGGAACTCCTGCCCGTGCTTGTCCGCGTTGTGGTTGCGAACATGGTGGGCCATGTACGGGGAGCTCGCGGCGCCGAAGATCATGCTGGTCATCTTGTACTTTGTCGGAGGTGCTTCTCTCTCTGCCCCTCGCCACAGGAACTGTTGAGCTGGCTGGTCCTCGGTTCTTATCTTGATTCTTAAGAACATTTCCTGGATGTCTGCTGTCACTGCTACCGCTCGTTCTCGGAATCTGAATAAAATTCCTGGCAGTGATAACAGCAGATCCGGTCCCTCCAGTAGCTCGTCGTTCAAACATACTCCTTGGCTCCTTGCAGCTGCATCGAACACCAACCTACACTTGCCGGGCTTGTTCGGGTTCTGTACGGCAAAGTGTGGTAGGTACCAGCACACCGGGCTCGTTCGTTCTGAGCCGTCACACGGCGTGGCGTAGCCTTTCTTCAGCAGGTTGTCGATCTGTTTGGAGTATTCTTCGGCGAACTTTGGGTCGGCGTCCATTCGCTGCTCGACCTTTGTGAGGCGTCGGAAGGCTTGGTTGTAACTCGGCGGCAGGACTGTATCGTCTCGTCGCCAGGGAAGTCCGACTTCGTACCCTTCGTCTATCTTCTTGGTTGTAGCCTCGACGATCTTGACGGCCCTTTGTTCTGCCTCGTTGACGCGTGGCTTGCCGTAGACGCCGAGCGCTTCGATCTTGAAGTGAGCCTCGACCAAGTTGTGGAGCTCGTAGTCGCTCGCGATCGTCGCTCGGTCAGGCTCGTAAACGTGCAGCACTCTTCCCTCTTGCATGATGGCACTGCGTGGTGCCGTTCCGTGCACCACCCAACCTAAGTTGGTCTTGGATGCGGCTGGTTCATTCGGGCCGCCAATCCGTAGTTCCCTCGAGACGATACACTCCCAGTGGTCAGTTCCCACTAAGAGCCCGGGGCGCGCGCGTTCGTAGCACACCTCGTCCGTTGGTAGATCGTGCAAGTGCTTGTAATGCAGTAGGTTCTCAGGAATAGCTTGTTGATGTAGCTGCAGGTTTCTTATTGTTCTCGCTTTAATTTTGAATCTGTTTTCTTCTTTCATACCTCGGACCCCGACCGTGACCATCTGACTTTCGTGTTCTTCTTGCGCCATGTTGACGCCCTTTAAGTGCAGCGGCTGTGTTGGCCCCTCCACTCCTATGTGGTCTGCCAGTCCCTTGTCAATAAGCGATATGGTTGCCCCTTCATCTAGGAGCGCGTACGTCTGTGCCTCCCCTCTTGGTCCGGACACGACGACAGGACACATCTTGAGTAACACCGTTCGCTGCCCCGTGGTTGGTCTTGGAGTTATTGATAGGACGACTTCCTCCTTCGGTGTTTCTGTAGTCTTGTCGACGTCAGTCTTCTGTTGTGGTTCTTGATGAAGGGACGCGTGGTGTGGTCGGCGACACATGTTCACGCCGCAGGGTTTCGCTTTGCAGATCAGGCGTCGGTGTCTTTGCTGAGCGCACTTGAAGCACACCTTCTTCTCCTTCAGGAACTCCCAACGCTGTTGTATGGTGAGCGCCTTATACTTAGGACACTGGGGTAAAGTATGTTCTTGCTCGCACCCGGGGCACTGTAGCTTCTCTTGGTTTTCATTGACGGTGCTGTACACCTGCGCCTTCTTCTTTAGGGTTACGACGGGTCGTGTTTCCTTTTTTGGGTTTGCAGTGGCGCCTGTCGACGGGGCGTAAGTATACCGTAACGCCCTGTCAGCCTCCCGCATCAGGAACCGGGAAATCACGACGATCTCTGGGTCGGCCGTTCCTTCGTTATCGTAGGCGTAGTCGCACCACCGTGAACGTAGGTGCGGGCTTAACTTGTCCAATACTTCTCTTGCTAGCAGTGGGTTAAATAGGTACCCTTTTCTGTCGATCGTCTTCAGGATACAGATGATGTTTTGTATTTTCACGGCGAAACTATTTAAATCTGCCGCCGCTGTTCCAGGCTTCGGGAGTTTCTTCAGGTCATCGAGCGCCCGATCGATAATCATTTCCGGTCGCCCGAAGCATTGTTCTAGTGTCTTCATTACGGCATCGGGGTCGGTAGCTGTGTGTAGTAGCGCGGCTACCGCATCCCGTGCTTCTCCCTTCAGACAGCCTCTTAATCTCTGTATGTTCTCTGCTGACGATATCTGGTACATGTGTGTTGAATCTCTGAATGCTGCCTTAAATGGTAGCCACTCACTGGCGGCTCCGTTGAAAGTAGGTAAGTCGGTGTGTCGCGGTCGGGGTCTGGCCATTCTTTCCA
Organism: Cerastis leucographa; assembly: GCA_963082945.1. NCBI lineage: Eukaryota > Metazoa > Arthropoda > Insecta > Lepidoptera > Noctuidae > Cerastis > Cerastis leucographa. The sequence goes on from OY720365.1 coordinate 1,945,231, forward strand.
ACGTGACGGCCAACTGCTCAATGCTATTCTTCGCCCTGGTAGGAGTCGGCGATCGGGCCCGGGGTACTTCGAACCTAATTTGTTTAGGTTCCTCTCGTGTATCCCGCGCTGCTTCCTCCCCCCGTGTGTCGAGTCTGTTCGTTCTCAGCCACTCGTCCACCTTTTGATGCGGTTCTTCATTGTTGGGCTCGTCGTTGATGCTTTCCTCATCGTTGATGGCTGACACCTCGGCGGCTAACCTCTTCTTAACCAGCTCTGCTTCTAGTTCAAGTTGTTTTCTTTGCAGCACTGCAAGCTTCTCGGCGGCGTTCAATTCTGCTACCCGTAGCCTCGTAGTCACGCTCGTAGTTGACCGGTGTGACCTCGTCGGTGACCGCGCTCGTGCGGTCGTTGTTGTCCGAAGTGCAGATGGTCCCGCCGTGCTGATGTCCGCCAGCCTCGAGAAGGGTGAGGCTGGTGGTTCCAGAGAGATTCTTCTTATTCTCTCTTGTTCTATCTGTTGTTCTTCATGACGGCGCGCGGCCTCCTGCTCTTGGACGCGTCGCTGTTCTTCTATTTCGGCCAGGTCTGACTGGCTTCTTGTCACAACCATCGTTCAGGTTGTCTAGGTCCGATCAGTTCGTCACGGACCCAGTCGAGTCGGTACAGGCACTGTAATATTTTAGTCCGGGTCCGTTCAGGTCGTCACGGGCCCCAGACAAGTCGGTACAGGCACTGCTGCTTCGGCTACCGACGTTCTGGTTGTAGTTACGGCGGCACTGTTTAGTATCTGGTCGTCGTAGCTCCGCTGACAGTCGTTACTATCGTTTCTTGGCTTGTATATAGGCCTTATTCGCTCTATATAAGCCTTAACTTCTTGTACATAAGCACTATTCGCTTGTATATAGGCCTATACTTCTTATACATAAGCACTATTTGCTTTATATAGGCCTAAACTTCTTATACATAAGCACTATTTGCCAGTATATAGTCACTTGTTCACTTTATATTCGTCCACTTAATGTTTGCAAGTATTAAATAGTTCTGTATGTGCTTAACACTTTTACTCACTTTATTACTTAGTTATAGTTTATGTACTTACTATGAACGCGGATCGTTTTATAAACTTTTACGCGGGAATGTTCTTTACGTTTATATACTTGTACTTCCTTTATAAACTTTCGGGTTAAAATCGCGCACTTTGCGTATATACTCCGCACTTTGTACTTTCTTCCTGAACTTTCGGTTTAAAATCGCGCACTTGCGTGTATACTCCCGCACTCTGAACTTTCGGTTTAAAATCGCGCACTTTGCGTATATACTCCCGCACTCTGAACTTTCGGTTAAAATCGCGCACTGATACTTTACATAGATTTATAGCACATACAGTTTATAGCACATACAGTTTATAGCACATACAGTTTATATGGCACATACAGTTTATACAGTTTATTACAGTTTATTGTTTACTTACTTGCAAATTAGGACGTATTATATCACTTTTAGCACTGATTTTATTTTATTTATCCGTGTCGATGGACCAGACTGTGGTGGACTGTATTTAATAAAAGATTTCTTGATGATTTACTTGGTTTTATTCTTCATAATATGTACATAGTTTCTTCTTGAAGCGATAGTAACGACTGCGTTCTAGCTTTCCTAGATCGCCCCTATTTATACTGTGCACAGTGATGTGCGTGAAGCGGTTGGCGTGCGGCGTACTTTTGCGCGCTAACCAATGGCGTGGCTTGACTTTGAGTGAAGATCGTTGGAGCCACACGGACAGGTTTCGACCTGTCTAGACTCGAATCTGACATGACCTGTGGCTTCATCGGTCTCCATTCTCTGGCCAATCAGAGGGCTCGGATTCTTTCCTGACCTTATATGGTAAAGTATACAATTCAATTTTCATCTAATAAAGTCTATTTACATTACTACGTGTTTTATTCCGTTTATATAGGATTCCCTTTATTAAATATCAGTATTTAGGGGTAAATAAACCTACTTTACTCAACATTATGTTCTCTTATATACTAAATAAAATCGTTTATTCCTTATTCTAATTACATTATCTTAACGCTATTCATAATTCTAAGTGATTTAGAAGTCTTAGTTCGGCGTCCGCAACACATCCATCCTCACAAACTTTCGCATTTATAATATTAGTAGGATTCTCACAAGTATAGCACTTTATAGGAAAAATCAGTCTATAATGTTTCCCTTGCTGAGACACAGGCCAGCCCAAACATCATCTTCCAAACCTTTTCCCAATTGGGATTATACTGGGACCGGCTTCCAGTCTAATCTAATGTAGCTGAGTACCAGTATTTTACATGTAGCGACTGCTAATCTGGCCTTCAAAACCCAGTAACTGGGGGTAACACAATACTCCCATGATAAAACCAGTTGTTGTAAATTCGGGCATCCATCTACCCGTCACGATTTTCAAAGATCTTCAAATGACTGCAGGACCAACTCTCTGTGAGAAAGTAAAAGTTCTACAGGTAAAGGTAAAAGTAACAGGTAAGAGGTAAAGTAGGCGAAAGTCTCTTTCTCAAGATCAACATTTCATGTTTATACCGGGAACTGCATGTTTGTAAAGTTATCATTTCACTCACTGAATTATGAGCACTGCTCATTAGTGATTCAATGGACGATACATCCAAGAAATCGACGTATGCACCCACGGGATGTCAAACAATGTCCATACCTACTGGCAGGAGGAAAAAACATGGATAAATTAACGGTCGAAGAAGGATATATTGATGTAAGCAAAATAACAACGATATTTTTCTAAAGATGGTCACCCAAAAATAAAAATTATTGTCTATGGCCAGTTCCGAGATGTATAACACTAAAACTGCTTTTACTCAATGAATGCTTTATGCTATCATAAATTAAAAATACAGTAGCTGCTCAAACTAATCCCGTATCCAAAAATAGTCCTTAACAAAACCCAATAACCAAACACCTAATCAAAACAATCGTATTTGTATAATAATTCAATTATTAACACTCTTTCAAAACCAAACAGGTTTTAAATCCTCAAAAACTGTCGATCGCTAGTACAGAGTAAACAAATAAAGGTTCCGTTCTTTTGTAGTTCGGAACTTTTCAAAATCTTTTTGTAAGCCTCTGAGGTTACTTGGCAGGGCATCGATAAATCATAATTAGGGGCGATCTAACTTTTCATCGGGTGCCGATACGGACATAATCCTGGGCCCACCATTCTGGGACCTTACGGCCTTTGACTCGACAGCCCATATTTTATCGATACTGACAATATGGGGCTAAGATGCTGCTGTTATATTTAAAAAAATGTTTTTTGAGGAAGTTTCTGTTCTGGATTGGTTCAATGGAGGTTATTTTGAACCAAACTAAGTAAGTAAGCTTTTCTTACTAGCTACTTTTGAGAAGAATTTTAGGGTCAGGATCCAGGCGTATCGAATACTGCTCAATGCCAGCATTTTACATGCAGCTACTGACTATATATTTGGTGTCGTATCACCAATTTGCTAGTAGTGGGCAGTGGTGGCGTGAATACGACACCAAATCAAACAGAATCCAGTAGAAAACTTATTATTGTTTATTTTTATGTGTATTGAGAAACTTTCTCTTCAAGTCTTAATCTTTAATTCATTCGCGTTCAATTTTACCTGTAGCGCCATTTTAGGGCCCAAAAAAGGAAACTTTTTGTATTCGTAATGTACTTTCGCGAGCGACACTGTGTGGGCGGTAGCGTCAACAAATGATAAGTATTCTTTTGAACGCTAAAATAACTGAGTTTGATTTAAATAACTATGCAATAAGTATGACGAATATTTTACCGTGACAGTCCTTGATTTTATCATTCGATTTTATCGACGGTTCGCAATCATAATAACTTATTTTTCAGTATTTATTTGCTTCTAAAACCTTTTTTATAATATTAACCTTGAAAGGTACAAATAGGGGTGTTTTTATAGACTGTGAATGTGTACTGATAAAGAGGGTACAACTCTGCCTAAACTTCCGGGTATTGCAGGCGCGGTGATAAGCTCTATTGACATTCACAAACAATGTTGAACATAGGCTATAACAGAGTGCTCTGTTAATAGATCAACGGAAGATATCCAATGGCTTTGTGCATTAATTTCATTCAAAGTTTTGATAAATTTCGACAATTAGAAACCATAAAGTCCCAGCTAGGCACTTGATGCACATACATACATTAATATTTCTGCAAAACAACAAAAAATTTATGTTAAAGTAACAAAACTAAAACAAGTACCTACTCAAATAAAACCAAAAAATCGGTATAATCGATCTTATATCGAGCAAGCTTTACGTCAAACCCCCGATATCTCCCGATTCACGCCGCGCCGGGCCGATAATGCCCGATTATTTTAAGCAGTTTACATTATTTTGACAGGAGTGACAAATTGAATGCCTCCCTGGCGGATGTCGAAGATTCATGGGGCGACGCGCCAGGACCGGATTCCGGATTCGAATTAATAATATTATTATTTGTGTGGTCGATCGGTAAATTGTGTGTAAGTTTGAAACTTGTTATTTGATCTTCGATTGGAATAGAACTATTTTTTTAAAGAACAATGAAGAAAGTTTCAGCTGTCATTGGTTTAGCGACAATGGTAAGTACTTAACTTCTTCTTTAAAAAAATACTTCTTGCAAGAACATAAAAATTGCTCACAACATTTGCACAAATCCAAATACTGTCCAACACTAATTGCATAACACTCTTAGCATCGTAATGACCTTTTGGCAATTTGCCAATATCGACTGCTCCATATTATTGGAAAATTCGTCTTTCTCGATAACTGTATCGCTGTTTGCTCGTCATTAAGCTTAAAGCTCAAGAATTACTTCGCAGTTTTCTTTATATTATTATGTCAATTCATTCAAAAAATCGAAGACATGTGTCATCTACCAACCCACAGAGTAGTGTGTTACAGACCGCTTTATGTCAAAGAGACGACGCTTTGGTCCCAGCAGTGGGAATATGAAAGGCTGATTATGCTGTTCATCTGTTTATGATTAGGATGTATGAGAACCACTCCATCAGCCGCTTTAGAGTACCTCTTAAACTTGAGGCCTCTAGATCTTAGCATACAGGAAGAGGCGAAGTTAGCCGCCTTAAGATTAAGATCAAACGGTTTATGGAAACTAAACGCAGAGACAACACACTCAAAAGTTCTGCAAGGGATTCTAAAGGAAATACCACTTCTGGATGCACCCACGGTCAGAACTCCTTGTCACCACGTCTTCGATCGAAGATACGATATCCGACTCAAAGCGGAAGCTGAAGATTTCTCTGGCATCGATGAAGTTAGGATATACACAGACGGCTCCAAAACCATAAATGGTACTGGAGCTGGCGTCTTCTCGAACGACTTAAATATAAAAATATCAACCACCTTAGACAAACTAAACACAATCTTCCAAGCAGAATGCATTGGAATCACCAGAGCGGCTCAAGCTGTTGCAGCCAGAGATGTCAGAGATCTTAAAATCAAAGTCATCTCAGACAGTGCATCGGTGCTCCAAGCGCTACAAAACAATGTTTTAACTTCCGCCCTCATATTGGAATGTCACAGCGCACTCCAACACATTGCAAGCACAAACAGGGTAACACTGCAATGGATAAAAGGGCACAGTAACTCACTAGGAAACGACGCAGCAGATGAACTGTCCAAAAGGGGAGCGGAGACAACAGCATACGGTCCGGAACCACTGCTGCCCATACCCCAAGCCCAAATAAAATCATGGCTGCGTAAGAAAACCGAGGAAATACACCAAATGGAATAGAGAAACAGTGAAACCTGCAGGCAAACAAAGATTGCAGTTCCGGAAGCATCAAAGAAACTTGCCCGCAGCATCACTAGACTGAAGCGGGACAAGATTAGCAAAGTTATAGGTATTATAATCGGCCACTGTCCCCTGAACAAACACCTATTTACAATAGGTGTGACGGATAGCCCTCTGTGCAGAGGATGCATGGAGGCGGAAGAAACACCACAGCACGTGCTCATGGAGTGCAGCAGCGTGGCAGATCAACGGGCACGGACTCTCCAATCGTTAGCATCGCTTCCGGAGACCTGCAGCAGCCTGAAAAGGCTGCTAGCTTTCTGGGAGGACCTGGGATGGTTGGAGTAACCAGAGAATTTTTGTTTATACGTACAATGGCCCAATAAAGAGGCTAAGTGCGGAAACAGCCCCGCTAACCTAACCTAACCTATGCTGTTCATCATCATGATTCTTCTGCCCTTATAGCAATTTATTTGGGGTCGGCGCAACATGTTTTCTTGTTCCATACTTCTCTATTACTCCTCAACTCTTCAGTCACCTCTTTTCTTGGCAATCTTTAGGGAGTCTGACAATGCTATCTTCTTCTTATAGCGTGTCGATGACAATTCAAATTAAGTCAGACCAAAATTTGGCGACGAGTATGCACTTTCTGTAGCGTCCTTCAGCTCCAGTGATGAGCAAACAACGGTACAAGCAGGACACGACATCAAGTGTCCCATCGTTTGTGGGGCAGCACCACATTTACACTCCAGGGAGAGATATCTGTGAATCTCCACCTGAACAGGTTTTTCTGTGTCAATGACAATGCTGCAATTCCAAATTCTTTTTTTGCTAAGTTTTAGTGAAGGTTTTAAATCAAACATTTAAACGAGCCAGAAACATTAACAGCTAGACCTACTATAAATTAAAATTACTTGATTCTAAGATAAGACCACCCTTCCAAGATTTTCTCAGCTTCCACACTTATACCATTTCTGTGGCATCTATAAATAATATTTACCGACAATAAATAAGATGAGGCTCACTAAATCAATTGATGGACGATCTGTCTGTGTAATTGCTGCTTAGCCCCTTACTCATAGTTAGCGTCGTGTTATTTGTTTAGTTTACAAAGGTAATAAATCGATTTGTATTATTTTTGTCAATTTTATGAGTTGTTTGAGCTTAGTTGTGAGCTTCTTGAACTTAGTTCTAAATACTTGCTGTATTCGTAGATTTCTGGTTGTATTAATAAACTTGATTTTTTTAAAGATTTAGACCAAATTTTACCAATGAAGAGTAACGTGGTTAGCACATCATACAAGAGGATTAGTGACATTAATCGACAAAAATGACAGCTCTTGAACGAAATTTTGATTCATGAGCGTATCTTAACTTCGTTCGCAATTCACTAGTTAGGTTTCATTGGTAGATTCGCAGCAGATTTTAATAATAGCTAAAGCAACGAAATAATAAATCCTTTATTGCAACAGTAAAATTACTGACTGCTTGAATCTGGTAGACGTATCCAAAAAATCATCTTATTTTATAAATGAGCACTAAGAAGAAACTTCTCCTAGCAGCTGTATTAAACAAAACTAAACCTTGAATCTACACTCATAAAGATAAAAACAACAGCAATATTAACTTTGTCAATACAAAAAGAATTTGATTAATAGTTCAAGCGGACAGTAGCAGTAAACTTTTTTAATTTTTATATTTCGAACGTCCGGTGACTGGCCACCTTTGTATTCGATTCATTTATCAAACTGCCAAAGGATCAAATCGATTTGGATATTTTAATATCGATACTTTTATTCGAATCGGTATGAATCGTTTTATTTTTATGAATGGAAGGCATTCGTAAGGGCGTAGGAATGTGTGAATGGAATCGTTGTTACTCGATTCAAATGTGTTCATCACGATTTGAAATCTTCGGTGTAGGTCGGTTAAGAAGTAGTTGTTTTGTTACTAAAATTGAGTTTTATATTTTAAAAACTGGCATATTTAAGCTAGATCTTCTTAAAAGGACTGTCTCGAGGGGTTAAGAATGCAAGAACTTACGCTGAGGTTTTAGTTTCGATTCCCAGCCCAGGCTTTATTTAGTATTATAATTTAGACTAGTTTTTTCCGTCAAAAAATTCTAAATACATAGCATAACCGCCGTAGAAACGGTCTATGTCGACAAAGTTGTCATTGTCTATCTGTCATTATGTCGTTTCTTCCGTAGATTTGTCTTCGGAAGAATCGACAACGAACGAAAAACGAAAAAGGAGTTTAACGTGAAACGAGTTTTGACTCGTTTCTACAGTGGTCATGCTACGCGTGTTGATCTTAGTAAACTTGCCCCCTGTTACTCAAGGGTTGAATCTCATCGGGCAAAAGGGTATGCACTTTTTGTGCTCCTATCCTTAACTCTCGCTCAGAACCGTCATTTGCATCGCATAGCATTTTTGTGATTCCGTGCTGCCAGGTAAGGTTTAATCCAAAACATAACTGGCGAAACGACGGCAGTGACCCTGCGGGGATTACTAGTATGACGTCATGTAACAAACCACCCATTTCAGCATACGCCATTCAAAGGAGCTACTTTAATCCACTTTAAGTCCTTAATAACCAAATACCAGCTACCTTCTAAATTACCCACAACTTACAAGTAAAAGATACAAATATCGGTTCTCCCCAGTCATCCATCACCGCAGTACTTACTTCCGAGGGAAGCCAGATAAATAGATAAAAGTGATTATACTCGCCTACTAGATCAAGATAATCGAAATATTGAGGTGATAGACGCGATCGGTATAAGCCGATCGGGTGCCACTGCGCATAACGTACAGGGTGATGCGAAAAGCTTGGAAAGTGTTCAGCAAGTAAAAATGGCTATATGCGCAAAAAACAAACAAGAAAGAGAGGACCATTTGTCTGCTCATAAACACCTACCTGCAATAACTTCAGTTTATCCGTGATCATGGCGTTTGCAACAGCGCCGAAATATCGGGAACTCAAAACAAAGTAATAGTTAACATGCTAAATATCCCGTTTTCAATGTTATTAATAATATGGCTAAGTATGTTAGGTTGTTGAAGAAGGACTCGGCTGATCACGTCTGCCTTATGTCCGATAAACTGTGGGACAACATAACCTCTATGTGAAGACAGGGCTTCACACAGAGGTGAAAGGCTTGTGTCAGGACACAGCAAGAAAGCTTTGAAGCAGACTTCGAAGGTGTTCGCGGGACGATTTGTACAGAACCAACGACTAGTCCAAATAAGCCATGATTTGAAAGAACTGGAAGTCATTGAAAGAGACATTTGTTTGTCTGTACGCGAGCCGTAACAGTTTTTTATCATTGGTTAATTAAGTAAGACAGTAGTTAAATTGATTTTACATCCAATTTAACTACTTTCTTTTGGTTACAACCAGTTTTACAGAGGGGTATAGTTTTAGCCAGTAAGTACTAACTGGATTGTGGAGGTCAGATACGTAGTCGCTTTGTGTAAAATACTGGTATTCAGTTGCAACCAGTAAGACTGGAAGCCGACCCAAACAGAGTTAGGAAAATCATGGAAGGCAGATGATGAGTTAGTAAATTGAAGTCGAATTGAGAGTTATTAAGGTTTAGTTCGTAAGTTATTTGCGCAAGAACATTATGTGCAGAGTACAGTTTTGGATAAAACGAGGTGATGATAGCAAAAATTACAAATTAGAATTGGTCGTTTCCCATGGAGAAACAACGATAAGTAGATAAACAGACACTCCATCATCTGCCTAGCCTTTTCCCAAACTATCTTGGGGTCGGCTTCCAGTCTAACCGGATGCAGCTGAGTACCAGTATTTTACATGAAGCGACTGCCTATCTGACCTCCACAACCCAGTAACAGGGTAATACGATACCCCTTGGTAAGACTGGACTTCTGGCTTCTGACTACTCATAACGACTGTCAAAGACAGCTGGGACCAATGGCTTAACGTGCTTTCCGTGGCACGGAGGCAACATGGTATGTAATTATGGGCACCCATCCATGGACCAACCTCGGCAAGCACAGCTTAACCTTAAAGATTGACCTGTGCGGCTGTTATTACTTAGCCACGAGCTCCTTTAATATAAACAGACACTCCATGGTTTCCTAATTAAAACTCAATCGTTTATTACCCAAAATCAGAACAGCCTGTATAAAACGTTGCGGCTCACGGAAGATCCCAGGGTCGCGATACTGTCTTAGTGATAGATAATCTTTGAAATCGAACATCGTTCGACGGTTGCACCAACTTAATGTGGCATTAACTTATTGGGCAAGCCAACCAGGCACGGGTAAACTTCCACAGGCTATAATATGGATTTCAGGTTGTGTAGGTTTTCAAGCAAACAGGAAATACAAGGTGTAGTTTTGCATTCTCGTCAAATTCAAGGAGGTAACTATGCCAAAGATTCTCGTACCGAATCAATAATAAAATGGGTAGGTATTTTTTTTTCTTATTTACGGAAATCGGTAAGTATGAACCACCCGTGTTTTAAACGCGGCCCGTCTGATTCTCGCCCTATAACCGCGGTTCCACACATACAAACAATCTCAAACGTGTATTCGATAATTTCTTATTCCATAAATAACGTTCAGGGGGTTATTCTGAAATACTGGCAAACTTAAACAACCAAAAAATTTGTGTTAATTAATAATTATCTAGGTACCGTAATTTTAATTGATTATTTGTGTCTTTTGTGACAACCTCCTGAATTTTTACGAGGATGCAAAACAACACCTTGTAGTTAGCAGAGTAGTGAACATTTTGAGTTTCACTTTCTCGCGAGTGATTTTTTGTTTCGGACTGTAGGTCCTATATTAAAGGAGCTTGTGGCTAAATAATAACAGCCGCTCGGGTCGACCTTCAGATTAAGCCGCTCTTGCCTAGGTCGATCCGTGGATAAGTGACATACCGAGTTTCCTCCGTGCCTCGGAAATCAAGTTAAGCCGTTGGTCCCGGCTGTCATTTGTAGATCTTTGACAGTCGTTACAGGTAGTGGCCCGAAGGCCTGTCTGAAAGCCAGTCTGACCGAGGGGTACCGTTTTATCCTGTACTAACTGTATTGTGGAGGTCAGGTAGGCAGTCGCTTCATGTAAAATCAAAATATTTTATTTTACATAGGCCTACATGGGCACTTATAAAACGTCAACAAAAGGTGCACGGTTCGGGTTGGTCGTTTCCTATGGAGAAGAACCGGCAAGAAACTCCATGGTTACTCTTTTAAAATCATTTGGTTTTACAATATTTGAAGTTACAGCGTTAGTACTTAAGTATGGGAGGACAGCGTAGGCCCGACAATAAGTCGATTGCTTACTACAGAAGGTAGTAATAGGAAAAAAAAATACAAAGCCTACATTGACCACACATTCACAAAAAATAGGTAAATAAAAAGGATCTATACAAAAGTAAAAATAAAACAATACAAGAAGACTAACACAATAAATAAAACAATAGACACAGATGTTATCATCAGTGCTGTAACTATTCTGAACAATGAACGAAAGGTGCAATGATTGGAAAACTATTGTAAATACTAATATTATATACTATATGTTGTAAAACACTGGTATTCAGCTGCATCTGGTTAGACTGGAAGCTGACCCCAAGATATTTGGGATAAAGCTAGGCAGATGATGACTGTGGGTCCTACATTTAACAGTGAACCGATGAATCTTTCTGGATTGTCCCAAGAATCTATGATATGTTCTGAGGATTATTAGATAAAAAAAAAATTGTTTAGATATAGATTGCTCTAGCTACATTGGGCTTACCACAGTCATGAACCGGTAGGTCATGAAGATCACGGTTCGTAATATATTTCACTTCTTCTTTGGTTGTCTATCTACTAAGGAATGTGCATTTAATATTTTCTTCACAGAAATCAATGAAATACAGTACTAACAAGAAGAAAGACTAGGAAAGAAAAAAAAGTACCTATTCAAAGTTAAGTTCAACAACTGCATGTCGCTCAAAAAAAAAAACACTCCTACAATTTTCTCAGTTCAAACGTCTTTGACTGTCGCAGCCATGATGTGACGTCATTTCCCTATATCTGGCTTTTTTTTGTCTGCCCAAAAATATTTGAGCTTTTTTTTAGCGTATACTTAGAAACAGAAGTCCAAACGAAAGATACTACTTGTTGCTAAAATTCAAAGCTATCACCACTTCGAAAGTACCATCGGCCATCATCGGCATCGGTCGGCCCATTGTATTCACAAACCTTCACCAATCAATCCTATCATTCACATTGAATCTTCGACTGACAACTCAATCGGAATCGACACGAACTAATGACATACATATGTTTACGTCAAACGTCCAATGTATCCAAAATATAACAAATTTTGTATTACCACATTATTTCTATGCGATTTTTACGGCTATTTCTCTATATTACATCATCAAGAAACCATACCTTAACCACGTTATTAACCAACTCCTTTTCATTCAAAAATAGACTCTATACTCTTGATTTTAAAGCGATGGGGGTTGTTAGGAGGTGAATCAGTAATTTGGTAAGGTCTGAATAAGGTGCGTCGTCCATCACATTCGATTTGTCCCTAACACGAGCAAGCCACAAAAAATGTCAGATAGGACGTTCAATCAATATAATGACTTTATTTAACATTGACAATAAAATATCGCTAGTATTGTATGCGGTGTGGAGGAGTAGGGTCGAGGAGACAGTTGATGGACGTCAGGTTTTAAAGGTTGACATCTTATCGAGATTATTAGAGAAAGTTCTAGAGTAGTAGCTAATCTACAATAAAAGATAGTTAATTAGACATTGTACAGTTAACAATAATGTAATAAATAAGGGATTACTAGATGAGTTTAATACCAATTTATTTGATGTTCTTGGCAAGTACAAAATGATTAAGGTTCAACCTCCATGTCACTATCTAATACTGAATCGTAAATAGATAGTTTATAATTAAGAACCGATGATGGCATTTAAAATCATCGTCGAGTATACATATTACTGTTCTGGACTGCACACGTGTAATAAAAGACCAATGATGAAATTGAAAACAATGTTAAACTCTTAAAATTGACAAACACTACTAGCGGTAACCGGTACATCCACCCTACTAAAAAATTATTCAAAGCCAAATCCAGATGGGCCAGCATCCAGCATAAGCCGACAATACTGATCGACCGCCATAAACCAGCGTATTGAGATATCTGTCAGTCACGAGACAATGGGTTCGATTCCCGGTTGATGCCAGATGACACGATTACTGCGCAGTGTAGCCTTCATTTGATTTATTAGAGGTTAACGTAGAAAATCCAATGAGTTGGTTTGTAAGATATGTTTATCCACTGGACCTTGAAAAGCTTGTCCATTCGACAATCTCTTCATCATCATCAACATCGTTTAAGTAGCCTTTACAACAATTTTAGAGTCGGCTTAAAGTGTAATCAGATACAGCTAAAAGCCTATCTGACCTCCAAACAACTCACACATAACAGTCACAACTGAGTAACAATGATACCAATTGATACCAATTAATAGTCAAGCAATTCCACAATCCCACAAAAAAAGAACAGATATATTCCAGGATTTTGACTGTGAAGGTAAATTATCCAATTTCTGCTGCTGGCTCAACTTTCTGAAAAACATAGTGATTAATAATACTGAAATTCCTATTTCGACCGGATCGGACGAAACTTAGCGGCCGAAACATACACCGTGTAAATAACCTCATCACGAAGCCGTCAACCAAGCATTCTGTACATGAAACTAAATAACTTTACGCAAAAATTATTGTTGGGAAACGACTTTTTTTTGGGGGGTGTAAAATCATGTTTTGTGGTAGAACTCAATGTAACGCACTCAAAACATTGTGCTGATGGACGGATTGAATAGTACGGGGGTCGTGGAGGTGTTTAAAGTAAAAATCTTGCATTAAAAACTTGTATTTAAAAAAATACTTGTCAAAAAGCTGGAACTTTGGCCCCTATTATCTCCGTAACTAGAAGGTTCCCAGGTATGGTGTAGAACAAAAAAATGATCGCAATGACAGGGAGAACCAGTGCTTTTCGGCTTCGTTAAGAGGTGTTTTACACCCTTTATACTAAGCCCAGTAAATAAACATTTGATTTCCCTTATGACGAACGCTGAACGCTCCAAACGCTTATAACCCAAATCTCTTCAAAGTTACAGTGAACAGCTCTGCTGACCTACCATGACATCTTAAAGCAGTATTGTTTTACTCTTATTACAGTGTGGGAAAGAGACGGAGCTTTACAGGATGTCTAACGCCATCTCTTTCCCACACTGGAAAAGGCGTAAAACAATTATTAACAGTTTCAAGACGTCATGATAGACCACCAGGCTTCTTCTGGGTAAGTTCGTGCCATCATCGACTTTGACTCTGTCATCTCTGACCTAGACTAGAGTCAAGAGCAAACAAATAGCAAATAAACAAAAATAAAAAAAAGACAAACATCGCTCCGTCCATGTTTTAAAACATAACCAAGATCTCCACAAAAAAAAAAGATTACAAAAGAATTGAATTCTAATCAACACCTAACATTGAATTCAAAATATTCACATTCTAATCTCTTCCCTTAAACACTAAATACTCCTTCGAGAGCAAACAATTCAATACACAAGCACACACAATGGTACAAAGAGCTCACACAACATAAGCCATCAAGGGCCATCACTCCATAGTCCTCGGGAGACAATCGGCAAATGATGACAGCTAATACCAAATGACGATTGGATGTAGATCAAGGAGTTGTAGACGGGACATGGAATACTGAGACGGAGAATTTTGCCTAGTGAGGTTTTGATTCTGTGAAGACGCGAGATGAGTTGAAAGCGTGTGAAGAAGTTATCTAATAAGTGGGAAAAGAATACAAATTAACGCCTGCAATCCCCAAAGGATGGCAAAGGGGTACCTAATATAGTACAGCCTTATCTCGCCAGTTATGTTTAAGCCCCATCTAATAAGGGGCGAGCCTATTGCTATCAACCGAGTAGAAATCCAGACTCCGTGACTGCTACTGAGAAATTCCTGATGGAAATAACCCAATAACACTGCCCAACCCGAGAATTGAACCCAGAACCTCTTGCTCAGTAGTTCCCCCAACAAGTTGCACCAACTCAAAATATATTGGGAGGGTGATGATAATTACGATACATACATTTTGTTGCAGTTGATTTATAGGGGACAGAGTTTGTCTGAGAAAGTACTGCAAACAAGTCACATTCCGTTGACATGCTGTATTGCTGTACATTTGCAGATAAAGTCAACGGTACTTACATCTGTGTCTCTAATGGACTCTTAAAAATTATTCTGGAGGTGTTAATTGAGGACGTGGTTACAAGTTTTCATTACTAGGGAATGTGCCGGTTTTCAAATCTTCTTGTCGTGTCTATGGACTCAAATTATACCCGGCAAGAATGTCAGCCAGCCCATCCTGTGGTTTTTTTTTAGGATTTAAACGAAGCCAACAAACTGCAAAATAAAACCTTAACATACATGAAACGATATTTTTTATTTAATAATAAATTATTTACAATTTTAAAATAAACATTTCTGCCTACATGTGTATCATAGGAAACTATGATACAGGATGGGTAGATATTTCGATAGCTTTTCCAGAATAATGTTACTTAAATCGTCGTAAACAATTCGCTTTATCGTTCGCCGTTTAATCTTTGGCAAAACCTCAGCATTGCACTCCAGGGCTGCGTCCATTAACGTAAGTGACTCTCAGTTCGATGTGCAGACGTTTTTTGTCTATCTACGTGATTGATAAAGAAATGGGAGGGATACGACACTTTTTACAACCAACTCTTCTATGCCATCATCATTATCCCAGGCAAACGACTTCAAACCTTCTGCCCACTACTTTAAGGTGTTTACAATAAAAAGTTTTGCTTCTAACTTTGCTAAAAACCAATCCTCCCTTACAATCTTTCGAACGCAATTTTTTTGAAATGCTGCTGGCTATTTCTTTGCCATTCTAATTTGACTCCCATGGTAATTCTTATAAAGTTGACTGTAGATTGTTCAGAATGGTAGAATAAAGTTGGTTGATGAACAAATCATTCCATGGGCTTGTAAAGAAATTGTTTGCAAGTGCTTTGTGTATTAATTTGAAAAATGGAAAGATACAATGGATTGATTCTTATAGGAGTCTCAATGAAAGATGTCATCCGGATGAACCTTAGTAAACTGTACCTGGTAGAACTAAACATTAAATTACGAGGTGTGTTTAATTAATGTTATAAAAAACAATAGTGAATATCGATTTAAAAGATTTGGTAGTACACATGATAGATGAGATAGCACTGCAAACAATAAAAAAAAATCTAAGAACATTTTTAATTTCGAGTTTTTAACGAAACAAACGGTATCAAAGATTTCTCCACGAATAAACTTCAATAAGCCTGATACCCGATTATAATCCTCTTTTGAATAAAACTCTCCAGACAAAGGAACATCATCGACAATAGACTTTTTTTTTTGTTTGAACCTACAAGGAGGTTGACATTGCCATTGATATTTATAAAAAAAATCGTGGGAGTCGTAAACAGGTATCGATTGTGACTTTTGTCGGTTTCTGTTATATCGATTCTTTGACGGTTTTTTAGGGTTGGGATTTTTTATCGATATTTTTGTTTGGATCGAGTCAGATGTGAAATTGTTGCTTGAGACTTTGTTGGGATCTATCAGGCTGTGCTATAGAGGTTACATGTTTGTCATCTATACTTATGCTTGAGTTATTCTGCGTGTTTTGTAGTTCTCTATGCATACCTTTAAATACAAGATCAAGTGATTCACAAGACTGACTTCAAAGAGGATACTTTAATAATAAGCTACTTTTATTTTAGAAAAAGCATTAGGTTAGGTACCGTGCAAAAACTCAAATAAATTTTGGAAATTATATTTTTATATTATATACAAGGTGTTGTTTTGCATCCTCGTCAAAATTCAGGACATAAATAATCAATTTAAATTACGCTACCGCTACGCTAGTTAATTATTAAAAAACTCTGCTTTTTGTTGTTTAAATTTGTCGGTATTTAAGAATAAGCCCCATAACGAGGCTTAGGGAATAAGAAAAATATCAATTAAGAATTGAATTGAATTGAATTGAATTATCGAGTAAACGTTTGAGGTTGTTTGTATGCGTGAAAGCGCGGTTATAAGGCGAGGAACAAACGTGTTGGGTTTAAAACACGGGTGGTTCATACTTCCCGATTTCCGAAAATAAGAAAAAAA
Source organism: Cerastis leucographa (assembly GCA_963082945.1). Lineage (NCBI taxonomy): Eukaryota > Metazoa > Arthropoda > Insecta > Lepidoptera > Noctuidae > Cerastis > Cerastis leucographa. The sequence goes on from OY720365.1 coordinate 1,962,259, forward strand.
AAAACGACACACATTTTATTATTGATTCGGGTCCAGAATCGTTAGCATAGTTACCTCCTTGAATTTGACGAAGATGGAAAACCACAGCTTGTATAGTAAAAATAAAGGTCCAGTTTATCAATGGTTATGAGTCTTCAGAATTTCAATCAATATTGGACATCAACCGTCCATTATCGTACTCATTTCATTATGAACGATCAAAAAAATTATAAAATCAATATAGTATGCAATCGCTATGATGGTGCGCCTGTAAGCTATAAAAGTTCAATCTCGGAAGCTGAGGACCTATTCTGAGATGATGGCGAATAAAACATAGAATGAATACTGGTTTTAATATTTATTTGAACTCACTTGAAGTAATGATAAAGAAGAGTGAATACCTCTTTAAATAAATTCGAAAGATAACATTATGTTTGATATAGTAATTATAGATAACTGCTGATTTTGGTTGAAGTGTTTTTTAGCACCCAACTAGTTGAAAACTAAACTAAACTGTATCAACTAGTTGAATGAAAACCACAAAAAGTTGCATGTTATTTTTTTCTGCATGTTTGAGTTTAGTCGCCATTTTGCAAGAACCCACTTAACGTTATGTTACGTTCGTTACGTTATAATAAATTAAATCATTATGTTTCTTTACTGCCTCAACATCCTAAGTTGTTATAGGAACACCTATTACCAAGAAACTTCACCAAAGAAGAAGAAACCTAACTTATACCTCTCTCTCTTTTACCTCTTCCTATTATCTTCTCTCTCTTTCTAAATAATCTACCTATATCGTCATACTCTAGTCATTAAATCTACTGATATATGGACTCTTAAATTTGCATGCTTGGCCTATAACATTGTGTATATACCACATTTTAAGCAATGATATATACTTATAGATATTCCGTAATAAAACGTCTATCTTCCCTCCAGAATATGGCGACCGCCACAGCGGCGGCGAGCGTGCGCTTGCGCTCTTTAATTTGTAAATTGAGCCGCGCCGCTAGCGCCATCTATTAGCCGCGCCGGCCACTCAGCTACTGTGGTGCCACCTACTGTCATTATGTGCTGTTGATTTGTTTCATTGCTAATGTTGATGGGAATTGATGTTTGATTCGTATTCAGGAATATTGCTGGTTTGTAAGTTGATGTGTTAGTTTCATTGTTGGAATTTTGAATTGCAATTTAGGTTTCCTCAATTTTCCTAATTTGGGTATTTTTTGTTACATTTTCTCTTATTTCCTTGGGGTGCAGGGTGCGTTGTCTCACCCCTCTTCTCCACGTCTTTTTGTGAGAAGAACTGTATCATCTATCTCTAAAAATAATGTTTTCTAGTAAGCACAAACAGCCAGGCTAGGGCAAAGATGGTACACACTTGACGCCTGAGAAAGGACAGCGCCGTAGAGGTCGATCACGACGAAGATGGCGTGATGATCTGATCCTGTTTGCGGGGCTAACATGGCCAGAGATCAGCAAAGGAGAGAGGGAAGGCCTTTGCTCAGCAGTGGGACACTCTGTAGGCTACAAAAAAAAGTTAGACAGCACAGGACCAAAATCAGCGACCGTCCAGTGAGTGGTCCACATTGGCCCTTGATCGAAACAACTGGAAGTCATAGGGAGAGCCCTATGCCCAGCTGTGGGACGATGTAGGTTAACAGTATTAGTAAGCACAGCAAATAAATCCACTTGCAACGAAAATCAGGATAAATCCTGATACATTCTGTGATACATAGACTTAATGAAATAATAATTTAGTAGTTTCATTAAAAAGCTCACTCTTTTTTTCGTATGCTTCTTTTTAATCATATTTCAAAACCGAATTAAAACAAGTAAACTGACGATTTTAAGACCCCCATCACCACCTACAAATCACCGTACATAAACACAAACATAAGTGGTCAATAAAAATCGGAACTTCACCTTCGATACACCGTAACCGACTAAGAATCGATTTATAGAGTAATTACATACGACTGTAAATCGAGTGGAACGAGCTACGAAGCCTTTGATGACCACCGATGAATCGATTTAAATTATTTTTTAACGTGTAAGTTCACTGAGGTGTAACTAGTAAGGTGTTGGTGGATAAAATACTTTTTGAAGTGAAACTTCTAATGCGACTTCCAACAAGGTTGCGTTAAACGTTTAACGCTACCATGGAGGGGGTATGAAAGCACTGTTGCTTTAAACGTTCAAAGTTTGTGGGGAGGGGGAATAGAAAGAGACAGAGTGATAGTGAATGCGTGGCACTCGAAGTTTCACTTCTTCCGCGCGGAGGGACTCCACGCACTACATTTTATAGCTTTATCTACTGTCTTACTTGACGAAAAGGCCTATTTTCAGCAGCATTGGTTAAAATACATAACATCACGCCAGTAATTCCCGAAGAGTTAGGCAGAGGTGTACCTAAAGTACACCTATATTTCGGTAGTTATGTTTAAGTCCCATTTAAGAGAGCGAGCCTATTGCCATCAACCGGTCACAAATCTTAAATCTGTAGAACCCACACACACTTTGCCAGACCTACATTCACACAAACACACACACAGCCAGACAGATCAGCACTCGCTAAAATATATTTAGTGCCAAGGAATACATCGTTCTATTTTTGGCGTTTGATTGAAAATCACGAAGTATTATGTTTTAAACAAATGTTTAATGTTAAGCACATGTATTGCCCGCTGGTTTAGTGGTCGCAAATGCGGCTGCTGAGCATGAGGTCTTGGATTCGATTACTAGGTTGGGCACTGTTATTGGGTTCCACGGAGTTTGAGATATGTGTCCCAATAAGACTTTGTGGTATGGATACCGATATTGACAACGTACTGATACTACTACGAACACATACATATTTAATTTTGTTCTTATATTTCATATTAATATAGAAAATCAAAACGTGAATCGAATTGAATACTACCTACCGCATAAAACTCAATCACGAGAAAAATTAACAAATCGAATTGCTATTGCATATCATTACAAACAGTATCAGTGTATTATTACCTCAATAATCGGCATGCGATCGTATAATACAAAATCCGATATACGAAAATCGAAACAATTGAAAACCAACCCAATCAAGCTCTACACAAAATCGAAATTCCAAATCAAATTCATAAGAGTTTTTGATTTCAGAATTGGATTTATAAATCTAAAAGTAGGAGAGAGATGGCGATAAGCTTTTGGGTATGAATGAAAGTGATAGAAGATTCGTAAGACCGGTAGCTGAACGCTTGCAATTATAGTGATCATGGTGCCAAGGCAATTTCCTTCGTATTCCTATCTTAATTAGGTAGTTTTGCTAATCGAATCCTATGCGGTGGTCTGTCGTCATTATTTTGATTATTCTGAGTGCGATTCGCTAATAGAGAATGAGATTGGGATGCTTGTGTGCTATTTTTATCTTATAGACAATGTTGGGTTGGAAAGTGTGGGATTTTCCTTTTGTTTTTGTACGGGAGATAGTTTTGTTTTTAGTATGTTTACTATTAGGTACTAGGACTCTCTTCTCTGTAATTTTAGGTACCTGGTCAAAGGGGCAGTCTTTTGCTCTGCACTTGATAGAGGCCTTTTTAGGCATATATGTTGCCATTGATATCACCTATACCTACTCGATAGCTCAGATAAAGATTCTTCCTACTGTGCCAACTATAAATTGGAAATCATGGTTAATAATACGGATTTATACTATCATCCAGCAAGATTGTTACTTTCAACTTCAAGTAATAATAATATATTAACATTTTTTTTTAAATATCGTTCCGTTCCCACAGACAAACTGTGAAAACGGTTTCGTGGGGCTTAATTTTTAAAAGAAAGTTTGTATTAAAATTGTTTAATAAATAAATATTTAAAAAAAAATGAATTTTCCAATTTAAAAACATATCAAAAGTCAGAAGTATCAGAGTTTGAATGTTAAAATGTAATATGTACAAAACCACCTATTGTCTGCTGACCTCCAATTATCCAACTACGCAGATAAATTATTAAGGTATATCACTAACGAGTACCTACATCAAAATGCCTTGCAATAACTACCACGAGTCAACGCCCTCGATGACGTTTAACCCTATCCGCGCCGCCCGAAAAAAAAACAATATTCAAAACTTTAAAACATCATCTTTCATACCACATCACGCAAACTGGAATCTCGTTCATCTAAAACAATGCTCTGAACACGACCGAGGACACTTAAGATTGAACCAAACGATAAATATATTATGGTGTATTTTATTTAAATTTATGTCTTATTTTCATTTTCTTAGAATTTATTAATCGGCTAATATGAATTCCGTTTGTGTTTTACAACGCTGAGAGAGGAATCTGATATGTTTTTTGTTGTTTTCTGTTATCGTTTTATGGTCGGTATTGATTTAAATGTTACAAAGTTTGACAGTTATTTGTGATTTATTCGCGATTGGTTATTTTTTAATGTAAGAATTATTCATGCCTTTACGTCAATTTGAAGTGCAAAACCTTGTTAACAAAGTTTTCTAAAGTTATTTAAATGCAAAAGTGTTTATCGAAGAAAATGTGCTTAAAAACTTGATAACTTGTCTTTCTTCACACAATAAGTAATGTGTGCCTGTCCATAACCCGATTTCAAAGAAATGTTTTTCTAATTTAATTTTAAAAGATATTTAAAACGATGCATACCATTTAATACTTCACTGTTTCTCGAACAAGCCGCCTCTATAAAGCCAGTGTTCACTCATTTGTCAAACCGTGTGGATATTTATTTATCACAGACCCTCCGCGAGTAAGAAATACCTGACTATAAAAACCGTTTATTTGTTTATTTAAAACTGCACATACAACCCTATTTTAAAACCAATACGATCCAAAATCGAAAAATGATTACCTTGTGAAACGCAAAAGTTAAGTTTAAGATTGGTTCTTTATTCACGTTACAATCTTTTATTTACATTTGTAAAATAAAACTCTGACTCTTAACACCATTAAAATAAACACCAAATTCGTGAATGTTTTCTTAAATAAACGTCATTATTTAAAAAGTTTTATCAAACGTAAATAAATTCAAAATCTATACCCGGGTCGTTTCGGCCAGGCCACTGTTTTTGAGTGTTAATAGTTTACAACCTTTTTAGATTTTTTGTATTTTATGGCTTCATTCTTTACGGGTTATTAGTCGTTTTTAATAATTTATGTTCTGATAAGAAATCTATAAAATACTTTGGCGAAATGATTTCTACAGCTTTTAAATTATAAATATCTATGAGTTCTGTAGTAGGATGTTGCTGTGCATAAAGCCTTATTTAACTGATGTTAACAAAATCATCCAGACAAAAAGTTGGACCACTCTTTAGCACAAATCATAAGGACGGGGACAGTGATGACCCTGTGGAAACAGCTTCGGCTAACGACTTGTAGAATTTTGGTTCGAATCGAATCTTTGTGTAATTTATGTCATCTCCACTGCTCTCAAAACGGTGGAAGAAACATTCTGAGTAAACAGGCATGTTTTAGAATCATTATTATAAGACATGTCGCTTGTTTGCGACAATAATGACAATTCGAAAAAAAATACAGGACACCGTTTACGTGACCCAAGGGGCACTTTGGTTAGAGGCTAAGTATTGTCATACGACGTGGCGATGCTGCCAGTGTCTTGGGCACATTACCAGCTGACAGCGTTGAAGAGGAGTTTTATGACGCTTTTATAGTTTACTGTTATTTTAGTTTATTAATTTATTAGTTTGTTAATCGTTTTAATGTAATTATATAGTAGTTATTAAAACCAATAAGGTCACCGTTTTCTTTTAAGTTAGACTAAATATATTTTAATTATATTGCCGATATTTTGTTGCATTGAAACCTTTTATCAAAAGATGAAAGGTTATGTTACGAATTTCGTTCATTTCACATTAAACACAAACAACATCGAAAAATCAAAATTTTTGAGTTAAGACATTCTTGTCGCAATCTAGCGATAATATGACAACCACTTACCCTCACAGTCCACTCGCTCTCACAGGAAAGAGCTGTTTCCCAGCCTTTGAAAAAATATAGGGTGATTAATATGTCCTAAAATATAACTTCTTTACCAATACATCATTATCATCCTATAATGTTCCCACCGCTGGGACACACGCCTCCTCTCTATGAGAGGGAGAGGGCTGTAATCCACCACGCGGGCCCAGTGCGGGTTGGTAGATGTCACATGTCTTCGAATATTTGGTTCAAGGACATACCGGTTTCTTCACTATGTTTTCCTTTTTTGACCGTTTTTGACAGCAGCGGTGATGAAATAAATTACACAAAGTAATGCGCCTGCCTGGGTTCGAACCCAACGGCTTACGGGTCGTAAGTCGGGGCTGCCACCACTGGGCCACCGCTGCTCTACCAATAAAATGCCAATAAATGTCAAATATTTCAAATACACCATTACAATTCACATATTTACCGGCTACCACAAGAACATAAATCACAAAACGACAATAACCACTCAAAAGCCTTCATAATACAATTTCTTGTTCATTTTCTTTGTAGCATAATGCCCAGCATAATGCCCGAATGTTAATCAATCCTAGCAGAATAGTTGTACAAACTAATAGCGGGCATAAAGCATAGACAAAGGATAAAGAGCGAGCGGTTTGACCACACGACGACCGACCACAGACTTTGTACCATAGACGTAGTTTCATGGAAGGCTTCTAAGCTAAATATTGATCATTGAAGTGGAATTCTGGGTAACGATTAGCTATATTATGAGTTCTTATGTATATTTGATAATTATAAGTTCTTAAATACTAAATATTATAAAGCTAAAGAGTTTGTTTACTTGAACGAGCTAATCTCAGGAAATATCGGTGCGATTTGAAAATTCTTTCAGTGTTAGATAGCCCATTTATCGAGGATGGCTATATATCATCACTCTATAACCAACAGGAGCGAAGCAGCAATGAAAAATGTTGCGAAAACGAGGAAAATGTGACGCAGACGAAGTTGCGCGGGACAGCTAGTATTTCAAACGATTGTACAACTAAATGTTTGGCATTTGCTATCTCAGGATGGTTAAAAGTTACTATTTTCATTCAACAATAAGAAAGTTTCTTCCTTGAAATCCCCAGCAGCAAGTTATTCATACTTCATGCTTACTCTGAAAGTGAAATTGATTCATAAAACATTTACCTTCTTCAATCACAATTGGCAATGACGTAAGAATCATCAAAATCAGCCCACGCGTTTAGTCTATAGAGTGCCACAAAGGAACAAACATACATGAGCTGGAAAAAGGTTCATATGAAAATTACTTCAGAATATAAAGACAACTCACTTTTCATGCGTTTGAATTCCATGCTTACAACTTGAAAGCCGACTGCTTAATCAATACATTCAATACGTCATAATTTGGTTAAATATCATTAAAAGGACAGATGCAGAAAGAAACTGTCACACAGACATGATCGACAGTAACTGACGTTTTTTTTACAAAGGCAGACTTTCCCGTTTATTCCTTTCTGCCCCCACCGGTCTGCCCCAGTGGTGGCAGTTGCAATTATTTTTCCCATCTACCACCTCTGGTGGTGGTTGCGTCTGACTCAGCAACATTTGCTCCTACCCCGTATAACTCGATGTGCCATATTTCCATCCAGAAATACCTCATATTTAAATGCAAATCAAACGCTTCTTTTGAAAAGTTTCCAGTAACTAATTTGTGCACACATCCAGTAGTTTCACGAACATCCAGTAATATGTAACTTCTCTATACGTTGCAAGCGTGGGTGTCATTCCGGGAATAAGACGCGAGCAAAACCGGGCATAAGTAATAACTTGTCGCGAGAATAACATACATCTTAATCTATATCGTGATGTATATTATATGTTGGGGGAATGTAGTGGTTTTGTATGTACCTATAGATATTGTCTTGTATATGTTTTTGATCTATTACTGTGATATGAAAGAGAGTTGTGTACAAATTAATAAGGATAATTATGTCCGTTTATAATATGTTTACAGTCAAAATTGTTAGTCGAGCGAACTTAATTGTGACTGGTGTCCGTCATAACTCTTATTAAGTTAAATGGCGTTATTTCAACAAAATTATTTTTTCTGAGAACGCTTCAATTATACAAGGTGTTGATTTGCAACCTCGTCAAATTTCAGGAGGTGGTCACAAAAGACATAAATAATCAATTAAAATTACGGTACCTAGTTAATTATTAATAAGCGCTGTTTTTTTTGGTTTTTTAAGTTTGACAATATTTCAGAATAATCCCCTTAACGTGGTTTAGGGAATAATAAATTATCGAATAAACGTTTGAAATTGTTTGTGTGTGTGTAAGCGAGGTTATAGGGCAAGAACCAGAAGACGGGCCGCGTTTAAAACACGGGTGGTTCACACTTAGCGATTTCCGTAAAAAGAAAAATTACCTACGTGTTTATTATTGATTCGGGACAAGAACCATTAGCATAGTTACCTCCTTGAATTTGACGAGGATGCAAAATAACACCTTGTATAGTAGTAAGATGCAAGATAACACCTTGTATTTTACTACAGCACGATGTTGTGAAAAAGCTAGGACGAAGAATTGTAAAAAGTACGGGTGCCAATGGTCTCGTTTTTTTTTAAGGTTGTGTACGAAATGGCAAAAATATTTGTATTTACAATATCAACTTCGTGATTATTTTATTGTAATACGACAAATTTATTAAGTTTACGCGGTGATAGCCTGGTGGTGGTCGTACTACCAAGTCTTACTTAGGTCTGAAGTTCGAACTCAAGACCTTTTATTTTTCAGATTCATGTACGTATTGTATAATTATCACTTACTTCTCGACGGCATGTTAAAGGCGGCATAAAAACTCTGACACCAGCGCGCTGGACATACTTTTGACGATTAAATACAAGCAGAGCATCATTGTCATACCTAAAAACCTCTCAAAACACAAAACCCCATCAAAATCTTCCTAAACACTCATAAATCCTACAATATTCGGTGAAAACCCATATAATACCCCTTTCTTTAGCCATCAAGCAAGCACGTACGGTTTCCAATGTTCTTGGAGGTCAGTCGGAGGCCTTCCGAGAAGGAACTCGGGCTTCCGATCATGGCGAGTGATACTCCTCATCTCGATGACTACGTCACGTACTAGAAGCACGAACTACAGCGGTAGGATTTTGTTTATTTTTTTTTTGTTATTCAATTATTATGTTCTTTTTTTGAAGTTTAATTAGGAAGTTATGTTTTCATTTGATTGTCTATTGTTTTTTTTGCAAATGTTATTATCAAAAGGCAGCCGAGGGCGTGATGATTGCTTTCAAAAGTGTTTCGTATACCTTTCGGTTATGTCAGATCTATACAGTGTAACATTTGAAAAACTAAAGAACAATTTCAAGTTGTTTAGATTTTCAATTAAAATTATATTGCGATCACGTTTGATTGATGACGTCAATTGATCACACCTAGTTCGGTGCTCAATCGTCAAATTACTTTCATCAAATTGATCATGCATTAGACATTTGCATACATTATATTTTTTATGTCCTAAATAAAATACTTTGCCAAATATTTAGTACATAAGTTTCTTAGGGACACTACCCAGACATAGGTGAATTTTTCGGAAGTTTTTAAAAACTTCAAGGGTTAATACTACCAATTTCTGTAAGTGCTATCATTGCTTGCGTACCGAAGGATCGTCGAACCTTTTTGAAACGTTAGTTTTGTATCCAAACTCAAACCAATGACGAATTAAAATCCAGATCTACCTATATCTAATATGACATTCCCATTGCTTTGTTTTATTTATTGCATTCAAGAAAATTTGTTATCCGCGTTGTTTCATCGGAATGTGTTTATGAGATATCTTTCCGATCGGATCGGTTGGACTTGCTACCGGACCCGTCGAACTTACCAACTTATTTGCAGTCACAAAACAAAATTAATGCAATTATCTACTTTAATCCTTTGACTTAAAAACTAAAGTCTACTTACAGAAAGGTAAATAAAACCGCATCAGTAAATATTTTTAATATTGTTTCCAGTCGAACGCGCGCTGCCCATTCGGCCATGTTCGAACGCGTCAATCGAATTCGAATTTCAAATTCAAATGTGTCAATTCAACACTGGTTTTGTGATATAGGAATTAGATTATTTGAAAAGTATTTTTAAACATAGCTTCTTTATTTCTGAGGATTAAGAAAGGAGGTTTTGAAAAGGTCACCATGTTTTTTTTTTATGAAACATCTTATAACTCACCAGAATCACTTGACTAGAATAACTAAATACTAACTACCAAGGCAAATAACAGTAGAATTAAAAAAAAAAGTAAATTTCGAAAAGGTTACCATATTTTTTTAGAAACATCTTATAAGGTATAACTCTCCAGAATCACTCGACTAGAACTACTAAGACAAATAACAGTAGAATTTAAAAAGAAATAAAAACGAATAAAAATACCAATAAACTTCGTCTAAGGCAACCAAAGTAACAGAGCTTATGATTTGCAATTTATTCCACATGATATTGCACTCAGCAATTATTTAATTCATCCAAATAAGAACACAACGAGCACTTCTTACAAACGATCACAAATAAAATTTAATTATCCAAACATATATAGAAACGCAATAACCATTTACCAAAACAAAAAGCGACCATAATCGGAAACGCATTGGGGACATCAGATGAAAAAGAAGAAAAAAAGTTTTTTTTTTCCAATATCGCAGCAGCAGGTCGGCCATTCATATTGTGCCTTGACAACAAAAAATAGGGACACCCAATGCTTTAACTGAAGAAGACATACATTAACTCGGCAATAATTATAATTCAAAGTGGACATTACTGTTTGTGGTTGGGTTAAGTTATAGGCGGAAGCGGTAGCGGGTTTATTGAAATCTTTAAAAAAAGTTTAGATTCTTAATTAAGAAATGTATAAAAAAGAAATTACAAAGGTAGAAAATTTAAAACGATAACGTTAACCAAATGCAGAGAAGAGAACCAGTGTCGAGACAAGCAGGCAAAACAAATTCCGATACAAAATTTGCAGAAGGAAACATTTTTTTTTTAGAATATTCTATGGGTACACTCAACATCATTCTCTTGATCTTATCCTCCTTATTCTTAATATATTTGTTTGGGTTCTGCGCAGTATTTCTAGGTAGGAAAACTAATTATTTAAAATACACATATTATTATTGCTTGCTGTATCAGCAAGTAACACTTCTATTTAGTTTGATGTATGTCTCTAAGCTTTTTTTTGTTGTACTCTTTTTTTTGGGAATATTACCTACTTATATTGGGTATAGATCAAGGATATTTCATCATCTATGTTGGGGTGTGATCCCAATCAAATCAAATCAAAAGTCATTTATTCAAACTAGGCTGATAATCAGCACTTTTTGAACGTCAAAATTACAAGAGTCAGTCCCCCAAAACGCCAGCCCTTTGCAATCTAACCAGATGCAACTAATTACCAGTATTTTACATGAAGCGTTGGATTTGCGGTATTTGAAAATTAAAATCCTCTGCTCTCTCATCCCTTGTACCAACCCCCGAAGGTCATTTAGGCTACAAACTGACGATTATTGCCTGAATGTGATATTGATGTTGTATTTGGTAATTTGTATTTCGCAATTTATTTTTAAAACTGTTTTAAACGTAAAGTTATGTACGAACATAAGTTTGAAAGTAGACGCGACAATTTTCTTATGGCCCTTTTTGTGATAATGTCTTGTACTTATGTTCTCTTTTAATTGTCTTTATAACTTGATTGTTTGTGTTGTTTTTTCTAGTGTGTGGTATGATTTGCTGGTGTTTGGGTGTGTTCTTTATTTTATACCTACGTTGTTTAGATTGTGTATGGCAATAAGAGTAGAGGAAGACCAAAGAAACGATGGATGGACTGTGTGAAGGATGATATGGCAAGAAAGGAGGTGTCACCTGAGATGACGAGTAATAGAGAAGTATGGAAGACGAAGACGTGCTGCGCAGACCACAAATAAATAAGGATAATGGCAAGAGAATGATTGATGGTTTACATTAATATAACCAAAATATAAATAACTATCTAATTCTTTGTTCTTTTTAAGAAAAAAATTAATTTGTTTGACCTAATCCTGTGGGTGCCTTGAGTGTAAGGCCTACAGCCAGGGCATAAATAAGTTACAAACTTTTCTGTGTGGCGATACTAAAATCCAGATCATACCTTAAAAGTAATTTAAAATAAAAACTTTTTTTTTTTTTTTTAATTTACTTTTAACGTATGATCTGGATTTTGGTATTGTAATCACCTGCCCTATACAAAATTTCAATACCTACTCGACCTTAATGTATCGGACAGCGATAGCGATTACATTTTTGGGTCCCATGTAGAAAGGTGATAAGTTTGAAGGTGTTTAGCACACCTTTAAGTATATACCTACCCTTTCTGTCATACACTATACGGGGTGGAAGATACACAGTCAGACTAACGGTCACCACATGTACATTTAGGTACTAAATACGTGGTAATAAGGAATGATGTATAATTCCTAACTCGCCACATAGAAAAGTTTGTTACTTATTTATGCCCTGGCTGTAGGCCTTACACTCAAGGCACCCACAGGATTAGGTCCGGTTAAGCAGACGACAACCTCCTTGGTTGAACTGCGAGATGACATTGACAAAAAAAAACAAAACCCGCCACATAGAACTTTATAGTAATTAAAAAAAGCCGGCCAACTGCGAGTCGGACTCGGGCACGAAACATTATCTATAAATATAAACATTAAAATTATTTATAAAAACGTGCAAAAAATCAATTTTATTTTATTCTGTTTATTGTATTTGTTGATATAGCGGCAACAGAAATACATAATCTGTCGAAATTTCAACTGGCTAACTATCACGGTTCATGAGATACAGCCTTGTGACAGACGGACGGACGGACGGACAGACGGACAGACGAACGGATGGACAGTGAAGTCTCAGTAATACGTACGGAACCCAAAAAAACTGCTGTTTCACACATTTTGATCGCGTGGGTATTGCACTTTTTACTGTTTTTGATAAAATATACAGGTATTCCAATATCATTTAAATCTTTAAATTAATCCCACAACTCCCACCCACAATCCCATAACTTATCATCATTACAATTTATAATTGAACCTCAAAATACGGCACTCAAACTTTTTAACAATCGTCCATAAAATAAAAATATATCGTGAAATGAAAAGGCGATAATACAGAATGGAATTATTGCGAGGGGTGGCATGACGTAAGAGGGACATTTAAAAAAGTTTGATTGAGAGGAGCAGAACTTTTGATTGTATCCCAAAGATTCGGAATAAAAACAAGCTATAAATAAGATTGGGAGCAAAACAAGGAAATACGTAATATTGTTAGGTATAGGGACACGTAGTGTGGATGTCTGTTTGTGTGTATTTCTTTAAGGGTTGTTTTTGGTGAAGCGTCTACGTCCCCGAACAATAAATGGTCTAACATAAACAAGCAATTTTCGAGCTACTATTTCAAACATCCTTTTTTATCACCAGTCTAATCGACTCGAAGCGACTGCCAATCTGACCTCCACAACCCCGTAACTGGGTAATACCATACCCCTTGGTAAGACTAGATATCAGACTTTGGGTTTCTGACTACTCGTAACGACTGTCAAAGATCTACAAATGACAGCCGGGACCAACGGCTTAACGTGCTTTCCGAGGCACGGAGGAAACTCGTTATGTAATTATGGTCACCCATCCACGGACCAACCTCGGCAAGCACGGCTGAACCTTAAAGATCGACCCGTGCGACTGTTATCATTTAGCCACGAGCTCCTCTCTATCCTTTTTTATCACCACTGCTTTTAAAAAGGTGAAGCAAAACATCGTGAGGGAACAGGCCCACATAGAACCAGGACTTCGAAGACATTTATGGGTGGATGTTCCACCAATCTGGGCTAGGCTTGTGTGGTGGATTATAAACAGTTCATAATCCCTTTCAGAGTACACAGGCCTGTGCCTTGACCATTGATGAAAAATTACCTACCCATTTTATTATTGATTCGGGACGAGAATCATTAGCATAATTACCTCCTTGAATTTGACGAGGATGCAAAACAACACCTTGTATATTTCGTATGGTTTAGTGCCTAATCCGGTGTCAGAGTTTTTATGCCGCCCATGGGCCTCTGACTTGGCTTTAAATGCCGTCGAGAAATATCTCTCAGGCATGCTGGTTTCCTCACGATGTTTTCCATCAGCGAAGCAAGTGATAATTTTACAATACGCACATGAATCCGAAAACTCAGAGGTGCGTGTCTTGGGTTCGAACTTGTGACCTATGACTTGGCAGACAGACGAACGATCACACCACTAGGCTATCAATGCTGCCAAAATTCAAATCAAAGAAAACAAATGTGACAATACCACAGTGTCTCAATAATAAATCTTGCAAAAATACGCAAGCAAACCCGAAAACTATCACACAACAGAATAACAGAACAACAATGAATATCGTAATCTGATTGTTGACGAAAAAATTCAATTCCGTTTATAGCTGAACGCTTCGACAGTGATGACGCTTCGTCTTCGCTTAGCCAGCGATGTATAGTCGTGTTGTCAGGATTTGTTTCGGCAATACATCGACACAAGATTGGCTAGGTATATCGTAGAATTGTTTTGTTTTTGATGAGTTATCTGTTTTGTTTTTTATGGGAACTAGTTTCTGAGATTTCGTGACCTAATCAGTGTGTGCTGGACTTCTGGAAGGTTACAATTTATAGCTGGAAAACATCCATATTGGTCACTATATAATGGGTGCAAAAGTGCCATTAGCACCACAGGGTGCGGTCGTGAGGACGGGAGGGGACGTGACTTTCGGCTTCGGTATACAGATACCGAAGCCGAAAGTCACGTCTTGTTCTCCACGTCAATTAAATGCTTAATTTTTTTTGTTCTTCACACACTATACCTTCTAGTTACGGGTGCATTGGCAATCAAAGTTATCAAAAAGATGTTTTAAATACCATTAAATAAAATATAATTTATACAAGGTGTTGTTCACACATACAAACAATCTCAAACGTTTATTCGATAATTTCATATTCCCTAAACCACGTTAAGGGGGTTATTCTGAAATACAGACAAACTCAAACCACCAAAAAAATCAGCGTTTATTAATATTTAACTAGGTACAGTAATTTTAATTGATTAGGTACTAATGTCTTTTATGACAACCTCCTGAACTTTGACGAGGATGCAAAACAACACCTTGTATGTTATAACTCTATTTTAAATACCTCCACTACAAATTTTTTTTTAAACTGCCGTACTCAATGCATCCATCAGCACAATTTAATGGTGCGGTACATTGACTCCTCCCATCCCAATAAAAAGCTGTTTCCCAGCAATCATTTTTGCGTAGAGTTACTTAGTTTGATGTACAGAATGATTGGTTTACAGTAGAGCGTTTTTAATAAACAAAGAATAATGTAACTCTATAGTATGGTTGTGGATTCATGTAATGAATGATTGGTAAAAATATAAGATTTCCTTACACTATTAAAAGGAGCTAGGAGGAGCTCGTTGTTATACAGGGTTATTTGTAAAACACCGGCAACCTCTTAAGAGGTCATTCTACTCATCATTATGAACAACTTTTACTATGAGACCAAACCTGAAATCGCGAAAAAAAAATCAGCTGTTCCGTACATTTTGACGAGTTATGTGAACATAAAGTAAGGAACAGCTGATTTTTTTTTCGCGATTTCAGGTTTGGTCTCATAGTAAAAGTTGTTCATAATGATGAGTAGAATGCCCTCTTAAGAGGTTGTCGGTGTTTTACAAATAACCCTGTATAATAACAGCCCGCACGGATCGATCTTTAAGGTTAAGCCGTGCTTGCCGAGGTTGGTTCGCGGATGGGTGACCCAGTATTACACAGTTACTGGGTTGTGGAGGTCCGATAGGCAGTCGCTTCATGTAAAATACTGGTACTCAGCTGCATCCGGTTAGACTGGAAGCCGACCCCAAGATAGTTTGGGA
This sequence comes from Cerastis leucographa, assembly GCA_963082945.1. Lineage (NCBI taxonomy): Eukaryota > Metazoa > Arthropoda > Insecta > Lepidoptera > Noctuidae > Cerastis > Cerastis leucographa. The sequence continues at coordinate 1,978,239 of OY720365.1, forward strand.
AAAAGGATAGGCAGATGATGACACCATTAATATAAAAAGGTAAGTCAAACATACAGTTTCATAACTATTTAATTAACTAATGTTGACAATGTCTCATCTTCTAACTTCTCGTCATCTTCATAGATTTGGTAGAAATTCGCTGAACTCACTAAATAATTCTTTTGCTCGAGATCAACTCCGCCAAAGGATATTTCATTAAAAACTTAAAATAAGTTGTATCTGTACTGTGTTGTAGGTAGAAGACGATCTTGGGTGTTTTCGTAAATATCTAGTAGTGATGTATTTGTGTAGTAACTGTCAGGTTAGTGAAACGGCAAATAGACGCCGTGACAAACGATTCATTGGATTCATTATGGAATTTAGCTCGGTAAAGTACCCGAAAGAGGTGGCAAGATGATCTGGACGCGCATCAGGAAGGCTGGTATGAGGTGGCGCAGGAGAAAAGTACCTGGAAGGATATGGGGAGGCTTTTCTCCAGCTGTGGGACATACAACCTACTGAAAAAAAAGTACTACATTATTGAGTATCCAGAAATCATCTAGGTTCTTTACTAAACTGATTACATCTATTCGTCATACTAATTATAAATTCTGGTATTTTACAAAAACCAGCCAATTTCCATTTTCTACGATTCCCAACAACAGCCACAGCACATGTAAATGCTATAAATGTGTTACTTCGTCTCGACAAAGTTAGATTGGCATCGAACGAACTCTGACGAATATGTCGTAAAAATGTGGCGACTAATCGCAGCGACCGAAGATTTGTCGCAACGGGTTTTTATTAAAAGTTTTTATTTTTATCTGTCATTTGTTATTTGGAGACAAAAAAGTTTAATTGATTTATTGTAATTGGATATTCAGCTGATATATCAATAGGGGTGTTATTCTCAAGTTATTTTGAAATTGAAATAGTGTAATATGTCAATAGTGTTAAAAGCTTTAGCTAGCTTTGGCTAGCTTTAGATTTAGCTTTAGCAACGTGCAGGCTGACAACAATTTTACTTTTTTTTTGTTTTTTTTTTTATTTTTTTTTATTGTTGTCTATTTGATCTTATTGTACTTGTAAATGTTTGTTATGCTTTGTATGTTTATTGTTTTCATTGTTATTTTGTATGCACGTCATGTCTTTGCGACAAATAAATATTTTTTCTTTCTGTACCTACCTGTATCACTGTAGTCTGCATGCCTAATTAAACTGACTTAACTTTTTACTTTACTTTACTGTAAACTTACTTGAGATAAAGCTATTCAAGGAAAATTATTAAACATAACACGACATTACGCCTGTAATCCGTGAAGGGTTTGGCAGAGGTGTACCTAATAGTACACCACATATCACCAGTTACGCTTAAGTCCCAAGTAATAGGGGGCGAGCCTATTGTCATCAATCAGGCACAAATCCAGACTCCGTGGCTGCTACTGAGAAATTCCTTATGGAAAAGCTAATAACACTTCTTTCGACCTGGGAATCAAACCCAGGACCTCAAGCTCAGTAGTTGTGCTTACGACCAACAGACCATGGAGGCAGGAAATTATCAGTCTTTTATCTGCACTTAGTTTTTTCGTGAGAATCAAACTCTCGAACCCCGCCCGAAGAAAGGAAAGCTATAAACTTAGCTACAGTGCCTATCAACCATGAAAACCATTCCAATTCACTATAATTATTATGAATTTTATCAATTTTTACCAGGTATTAAACCATCATATCCAACGCAGGAGCAGCGGTGGCCCATTGGTGGCAGCCCCGACTTACGAGCAGTAAGCCGTGGGTTCGAACCCAGGCAAGCACATTACTTTGTGTAATTTCGGTGAAGGAAAACATCGTGATAAAACCGACACGTCCTAGAAGTAAAAATTGGAAGACATGTGACATCTACACCAACTCGCACTGGGCGCGCGTGGTGGATTATAGCCCACTCCCTCTCATAGAGAGGAGGCCTGTGTCCCAGTAGTTACATTTACAGTTTACATTATAGGCTGATGAAGAAACCATCATATCCGATTAAAGCTCACCAGTCGTGGATTCTCAACCAGTAGGTACTACTTTCTGCCTCCTGCAAGTGACGTCTCCAAAACAGTAACAGTCTATAATTTAATCAACAAAATAACTGATCAAGGAAGAGTGAAGCAAAATTAATTGACCGTTAACCGTTAGCGATTCTCCAAAATATCAAGTTTGTCATCAAATTACTTTGGCGTCTCTATTAATTAATGAAGCGATTTTCCGATCGGTTGTGTCAAAGAGTTTGTACTGTACAGATGTGACTCATCAATGCACACGCGGTAGCCTGCGAAATTTAAATTTTCATTGATTGGTATTAAATGAACTTACAGGATTGTATTGATGATTTTAATGATAATAATTCTGTAATTTCATACGTTTTACGATTGCGAATTTTATTTTAATACACATACAAGCTGACACTAACCTGCAAATTGCAAAAAACATAAGAAAATTCGAATTTTGCCGGCTACCCTGGCAAATTCGATTGTTGCTTTGTTATTCTCTGCAGTCTGACAGTTATAGGCTAGTCGGTGGCCAGTTATTTTTTTTTAAAGACTAAATTTGGTCACACATTTGGGATATAGGCAGATGGGTGATCAAGAAAATAAATGATAACACATGAAAATTTAATAAATGATGTTAAATCTTGAATTACAACTGCATGAGAAGTTCATTTTATTGAAGAATCTTGGTTACGTATTATATATTATGTAAGAGATTTTTAAATAATTATGAACATACAAGGTGTTGTTTTGCATTCTCGTCAAATTTCAGGAGGTGGTCACAAAAGCCATAAATAATCAATTAAAATTACGGTACCTAGTTAATTATTAATAAACGCTGATTTTTTTTGGTTGTTTAAGTTTGTCAATATTTCAGAATAACCCCCTTAACGTGGTTTAGGGAATAAGAAATTATCGAATAAACGTTTGAGATTGTTTGTATGTGTGTAAGCGAGGTTATAGGTCGAGAACCGCACGGTCCGCATTTAAAACACGAGTGGTTCACACTTACCGATTTCCGTAAATAAGGAAAAAAAAAAGTAATTATCTACCCATTTTATTATTGATTCGGGACGAGAATCATTAGCATAGTTACCTCCTTGAATTTGACGAGGATGCAAAACAACACCTTGTATAAGCTAACAATAACATAAGAGTGAAAACAATGGGTTAACCCAAAGTTAAGACCAGTGAAACTCAACCTTTCAGACTCAAAGCATTTTTAAGCGTTCATTTTTATTTACAAACTATAATGTAAGAAAACATCCTTGCAATTTTACGTCCGCAATCGCTAAGTTTTAAAAACGTGTCTCACAACAACAACTCCGATATTTAATCTTTGACCATCTTTAGCTTAATTTTATTTGACGTTTTGACAGCTCCGTTCATCCGTTAGAGCAGGACAAAACATATTGATTTGTGCTACAGAGAGACCAGGATAGCAACACATTGATCTGGATTAAGTTATCAGCAGGTGCGTCAAGTAATTTGTGAAATAATAGCTGTCAAAGATGAAGACAGTGTATGCAAATCTTTGGGCTTTTAGATTAAGTTCAAAACGCGAATCAAATTAAAGTTCTATTAAACTGGATTTCAAAATAATGGAGCTGAAAGGCTCTTCTTGTAACTTTTCTTTAAATACCTCTTTGGCCCCCGCACTATTAAATGCATCCAATAGTACAATGTTCTGAGTGCATTACACGGAATCCTATCATGAAACATGACTTTTTCAGCCCTTTTTTTTTTGCCAGCAATGATTTTTGGTAGAGTTAATTTGGTGTTGTGAAGAGCAGCGGCGGTCCAGTGGTAACAGCCCCGACTTACGAGTGTTACGCAGTAAATAGCAAACTGATTTAAATATATATTTATTTATTAATTTAACAAGTTTTTATTGGAATTGGTAAATATTCGAAGTTGATGTCTTGAGTAACGAGAATAGAGTGACTTAATTTCGTATGTGCTAGTCTTATATAATGCTAGGGTCGTGAGATAGATAAACAAATTTAGGAAAGACATAATTAAGGATGTAAACAAGAAATAGTAAATACTATTAACTATCTAATAAATGATTTGTTAACAACTATTTAAAATAACAACTTAGTAAATGACTTATTTACGAAACAAGGGATAAGATATGTTTACTATACAAAATAAAATATATTGTCTTAGGTACTAATAATATAGAGAGGCTAACATAACATAACACGAGCAGTAAGTCGTAGGTTAGAACCCAGGCAGGCGCATTACTTTGTGTAATTTATTTCATCACCGCTGCTCTCAAAACGGTGAAGGAAAACATCGTGAGGAAACCGGCATGTCCTAGAACTAAACAACCCGCACTGGGCCCTCGTGGTGGATTACAGCCCATTCCCTCTCATAGAGAGGAGGCCTGCGTCCCAGTAGTGGGAACAATATAGGCTGATGATGACTGAATTTTATGTTGCATGCTTGGTTTACGACTTCGTGAAGGGCTGGTTTTCACCTTGTACCTATTTAGTAATAAGCCTATGACTTTCTCACAATTGAACAAAGAGTCAAAAGACATAAGAGTACCGTTTCCCTGTAACCCTTGACTTAATGACCACTTCAAACACCAAGCCTGGAAATCTGCTTTTTCTTATATTTTTGGTAAATCTTTTAATGATTTCTCTTCAGCTACCAATGAGTTGGTGGTTAAACAAGATCTTTCTTAAGACTTGTAATTGATTTCTTAGCCTTGCAGCTTCCAGTATCTGAAACAAAAGTGAATTGAAGCTTTTATGAGTGATGAATCAATAAGGTGTAAAATTATGATGTTCGGAGCTGTTGTATGAAGTTAAATCTATCAAAACCGATAAAATATAAAACAATTTTCGATATGCTATACTTAGTATATCTCTTGCTCCAAATTAATCCTAACACCGACCACGCCGATCAAGCCCAACAATTTAACTCAACAGAACATCAAATATTACAACATGCATAGTTTAACAAACGAACAAACATAACAGGCAGACAAACTAAAAAACAACCAATCTATCCGTGCGATGATCGCCGGCGCACATAATTGACTGCATGATCCTATATTCATACGAATGACTTTGGTCATCAATACTCTTCACATGACAAAATACACTAAATACCTATCCATCCACAAACGATTTTAAAAGTTCTTTTCTACAGATAAGGTTAGAAATACAATGGCAAGGAGAAGGGAGTTAAGGTAATTACAGACGGTAGTTGTAAAGTCTTAATTATTAAATACGTTTGACATCCGTTCACGCAATACCGTGTCAATGACATTAGTGTGGCGACACCCTTAGTTTTGTTGTGTTTGGTATGTATTTAGCTAGTAATTATAATCGTTTCTTTAATGATTAAGAATCTCTAGGCTTCTATAAGCGTATGAAAACCTCATGTATTGCACTCTGCCTTGAACTTCTTAGTACACAAACATTTCAAACGCTTTCCTTTTCAATACAGTGTATTCGTGAAATTGGAGAATTTTTACAATCTTTTATTAGCACTCCCTTTCCACATTTAAGTTTCGTTCATTTTCTGGTCTTCATGCGAATGAAATACTGTACATTATCTGAACTCAATATGTTTTTCAGCCACAATAAACTTTATTAGACGACAAAGACTTCCTATTTTACGAAGCATTTTATATGGATCAGGGCTTTTTCATTTTATAAAATTACTTTCTATTTATTATATTTTACAAATTAATATTATTTTTAAAACTAGATAAATAAAATAACAACAAATTATAAAAGGGCGTCAAAAAACTCCTCAACGCAGTTAGCTGGTAACGTGCCCAAGAGACTAGCGGCGTTGCCACGTTGTATGGCAATACTTAGCCTCTGGCCCAACCCAGCCCTTGGGTCACGGGAAGTGTCAACTAGGTGTTTAGATATTTCCTTGAAAAGGCTGTGAGCACTCGGACCCCACGGCCCCAGAGTTTCAACCCCAAACGGCTCAAAAATATAGTTACCACAAAGGTTACTATATTTATATTTACTATATTTTTCATTTACCTCACTAACCTAATTACTTAGTAAACGATACGGTCACATTTAACTAAAACTAAATATCAAACAAAAAACCATTTTTTTTTTACTTTGGCCACATTTAGCTCATCTCATTGATTCAACCGTCATAAATAACAGAAGATTGAAAACTTGAAGACACATTCCTATTCATTCAGTTTTTTTAATTAATAGTTCATATAAATTTTGTACAATAAATCTTCGGGTAAGACGTGTGGTACAATGGCAGTCAAATGTTGTGGCCAAACAAAAAGTGAGGACGATACAAAAGTAGGTGTGTTTTGTATGGGTCTTTCTTCTTGCTAATGTTTCTCGATGTTCAGAGACAGTTTATTTTTATTTTATTAGGTTGCGGTAGGACATCTTCTCGCAGGACTATTGTCCATTCAAGAGTACTAACTACTAATTTAAAAAACGTGCCAGTATTTTATTTGTACTCTCTTCTGTCCCACTCCTAGGCAAATGCCTCCCTCCATTCCTTCCACTTCTCACAAACCAGCGCATACCTTCTAATTAAAGTTAAAAAAATTGTACAGGTACTCATTTCGACAACAGATAATGAAAAACTATTTAACAAACTTGTAAACGTTGAAATCTGTAGTTTCAGCAATGCTGTTCATAGGTGACACAGAACCGATTTCAATATTGTCGTATTAAAAAAAAAAACAATTAGTACAATAGCCTATAAAGCAAAAAGTTTGCAGCCACACACACTTATACCAGTGCGACAATCTCTTACCCATCTCCTTATTCTCCTCGTGTCATATGTATCTCCAGTTACTTTTAAGGTGTGTAAACTCACCTTGGTCAACCAGTAAATCATCTCATCTGCCTTTAAGTTGACATTCAACCTTACCGTATCAACGAAACTCCTTAGTACATCCTTTGAAAAAAAAGCTATTATTTTCTCAACACCAGACAATACCACAAGAGGCTTTCTGAGGCGACTTTTAATTCATATAAAATTGAATCCCACACCATTGAAATTAGTACATATCGTTGCTGTTTGTATTGTAATGTAATTTATGATTTCTTTATGACTTCGAGTAAGCTTGGTGGTGTTGGCAACATTTGGTTGGGGTTTACTTTCTTCCTTAGAGGTAGTTTTTGATTGGATGAAAAGTTTATGTTTTAATTGATTCTTATTAGCAAGGGATCGATGATTTTAGTTGGTGATTTACTTTGGTAATTTTTTGGTTTTGGAATTCTATCACTGTCGTTATTTTAGTGGTAGCAGTCACATTTTTTAAGGAGATGGATTCTTTTTTTTTTCTGTAATGACTTTTAAATACGTGTGTGTTTAGATAATATTCTGCACGTTGGTCACTCTTACGGTATAATGTAGCTACTTTATGTTAATCCATATTCATGTGGTCAAGTGTATTGTTTTCTACTATACTTTCAACTTTATTATCATTATAATTGGCAGCACTAATGAATGTAGGCTTCTTGGTTTTTGTGCCATTCTTTCCTGGTCTGCAATCGTCTAAGATAATTACTCGAACCAGGTGTCATCAGTATTTTCAATATCATAAAGTTTTAAAACATTACCTGTAAGTTAATCATCTTTTATTACCACCCAAATGTTATCAACTCCTGCATGTTCAGTGGTCCATTCACAAGGCGATGTCTTCTCGCTGTGTTGTCGCCTACGCACCCCGCAGGATTGTCACTGGCCGATTATTGTTTATAAATTATTAGCAATAATAGACATTCATATTGGTCGTGTATGTGACTGGTCTAATATTAATAGTGGCATTGATGAATGCAGAAGGAATGATTTTGCAAAACAATTTTTCTAAATCAGGTGATATGTAGATAAGAAACCATTTAGAAGAAAAACTACAGAAGAACAATGCCAACAAATACATCCTACTAATATTATAAACGCGAAAGTTTGTATGTATGGATGGATGGATGGATGTTTGTTACTCTTTCACGGGAAAAAATCTGAACGGACACACACATACGATAATTTTTATCCCGATAGTACAATCCCGTGGGACAGTGATCGAACTCCACGCGTGCGAAGCCGCGGGCATAGGCTAGTTGTGAATAAATTAAAATAATATGACAAATTCAAAGTTTAAAGAAAATCTCAGAATCAGCACCTTATAAACGTCATAAAAAACATGAGACGATCTCCCAAAACTTGTCCTTCATGTGGTTGTTTTACAGACTAGAAACATATTTTAGGAATCCACCTTTAATATCTAATATACCTATAAGTAGAGAAGTAGAAGACTTGCTACTTAAAATAAATTAGGATAAAGAGAATGATGATCATTCCACTTTTTCCAAAACAGGCTGCACCATCACGAACATCATATTCAAGACAACTTAAAAACAAATAGTGCGTGGAGTCCCTCCGCGCGGAAGAAGTGAAACTTCTTAATACTACACGCATGTGTTCGAGTGCCACGCATTCACTCTTGTTATTTTATTGAGCTTTTATATGATACTAGCTGTCCCGCGCAACTTCGTCTGCGTCACATTTTCCCCGTTTTCGTTACATTTTTCATTGCTGCTCCGCTCCTTTTGGTCTTAGCGTGATGATATATAGCCTATGTCCTTCCCCAGGCTGAAATCAATCTTCTTGCTTTCATTAAGATCCGATCAGCCGTTTAGTCGTGAAAAGGTAACAAACAAACAAACAGAGTGACTTTCGCATTTATAATATTAGTATGGATTTTGTTGTTTTCTTGTTGTATTATTTTTATGACATAATTATTAGGTACATAAGAAATTGAGCGAAGGCTGGTCACACCGAAGAGTCGAATGCATGACTGCAGGCCATCTTGCGTACCTAGTAGAACTACGTAGTCACAAATCTTGTAAAACTGCCATCTCTTAGTCAGTTTTAGAAAATATTCCCCTCCATGGTAGTGTTAAACTTGTTGGAAGTCGCATACGAAGTTTCACTTAAAAAAAAAAATGCAAAATAATCACATTATAAAAAACTGCACTCCAAGTTACCCAGCAACCCTACAATCCTATACATCACCTGGACTGCATACCCGGCGATATTTTTGCTCACAACTATACGCTTTGGTTCAAACTCCATTGTGGGCCAGTTGACAATACACGTCCAGTAATGGCCACCATTGCATTTGTATTTTGTTGGTATATTCGAAGTTGATGTTTTGGATTCAGATTTTTTCTTTGGTCTATCACGATCATATATGGTACTTTATCGAAGTAGAAGAGGATATTGACAATGGGAAAGATGTAGTTAGATTTGGAAAAAACACATCTTAGGTATGGAGAGCAGGGTTTTTTGTGCCTGAAAACGGTCAAACATTTTGGAGATTCTGGATGATAATAAACATGGAGATTTATACTTTGGGTATGACTCAGAGCTATCCTTCGGTAACGCAAATTGCTATTGTTCCATGATGATAAAAAAACCGGCCAAGTGTGAGTCGAACAACGGGTTCCGTACCATTATTTATAAAAACGGGCAAAAAATGACTTATTTTGTATGAGAGCCCCCTTAAATATTTATTTTATTCTGTTTTTAGTATTTGTTATTATAGAGGCAACAGACATACATAATCTGTAGAAATTTAAACTGGCTGACTATCACGGTTCATGAGGTACAACCTGGTGACAGACGGACGGACGGACAGACAGCGAAGTCTCAGTAATAGGGTCCCGTTTGACCCTTTGGGTATGGAACCTTAAAAAGGGAAATCAAAATCATTATCATCAACAGCCTATAATATAAACACTGCTAGGATTCAGGACTCTAATGGATTATGTGGGTTAGGGTCTAGTACGTCACGATTGGCGGACACATGTCTTCGAATTTTTAGTTCAATTATTTCTTTCCCATTTGGGAGCACTGGTGACGTATACACAGGAAAACAGTGCTGGGTGCTTGGGTGACTAAGACTTACTCGTAAAATCTTGGTCACTTATGTGATGTCAATTCTTTTAGTCACTTACTTCTTCTAAAATAGAGGAGAGCTCGTGGCTAAATAATAACAGCCGCCCGGGTCGATCTTTCAAGGTTAAGCCGTGCTTGCCAAGGTTGGTCCGTGGATGGGTGACCATAATTAAATACCGAGTTTCCTCCGTGCCTCGGAAAGCACGTTAAGCCGTTGGTCCCGGCTGTCATCTGTAGATCTTTGACAGGCGTTACGAGTAGTCAGAAGCCAAAAAGTCTGACATCCAGTCTTAGCAAGAGGTATCGTATTCCCCTAGTTACTGGGTTGTGGAGGTCAGATAGGCAGTCGCTTCATGTAAAATACTGGTTCTCAGCTGCATCCGGTTAGACTGGAAGCCAACCCCAAGATAGTTTGGGAAAAGGCTAGGCAGATGATGACTTACTTCTTCTAAAATATACATATAATGTACACCACATCTTGTGGTAGAATGTATTGAACTCAACAAAATACTAACACCATGTAAAATGACATTCTCACAAATAAATAAATTCTAATTCTAGTTGTAAGTTACAATTTCTACAGAAACTACAGCTGGGTTTACTAATTAGTTTGTCGTAACTTTTTTACTTATTTCAGCTGCTTCATCATCATTTTTGAATTATTTTTTTTTAAGTTCACCGCTGAAATAAAATAAATATAAAGTCATCTGCTTAAATTTCAACAAATATAAAGTTATCTGCTAAATTTTCAACAAATATAAAGTTATCTGCTAAATATTCAACAATCCTTGCCTTCATACTTAAGCTAAGCACCAGAACACACGTGAGACGCAAACGGATTTAAAACCCATCGAAGGAGCTACGATATAGACATATTATTATATCTAAGCCAATGACTCCACAACTCCATTCATATCGAAAATAAAACAAGAAATAAAGGCTATTGCACACACGGCTTTATTCGCCTGGAAATCATAAATCAATTGTGAGTAGCCACCTTTATTGTGGAAACGAATCTGTCACCGCCTCTAATCCTTTAAGAGTTTTCATATTTAATACTCTTTTTGATAGTATATAGTGGGTTTGGAGATAAACTGACGTGCGTAGGAGGATGGATGGGGAAAGATGTTTGGATGGACAAATTGTGATGAAAAAGTAGTAATATAATTAGTTGTTACAAAATCCAAAATACGCACAGCATTACACAATATGAGGTAAAGAAGAGAAATATTTGGCTCAATGTTTTACCAAACTCTTTGTTGATTAGTTTTCCTCCACACAAGAATGACTCATTCTAAACAAAACTATACGTAATAAAACTATTGGCAGTATGATAAGAGAAACTATTTGTGTGACCAACTCAAAGTATCAGTTCGATGCAATCGATGGCACCTTAAAGAGTTCTAAGAAAAAGTTTGTACTAATTTCTTCTATCTTCGGTGGTTGTTTTTGTAGACTTGATGTTTCAAAAATATGTGTCCAATCTTTCCTAATCACGAATACATACCGTATAAACATAGAATGCTTAAAATTACAAGCATCATGGATATCTACCGAATCACCATCTACAATTTTTCCATATACTGCTTTCTAACCAGAACAAAAATCATCACAGTGTTTATGGTTAAAGAGTCACAATTTGTCTCTTCACAGAAAGTCGATCCACCTTTTATTGTATGTCTTTTATAATTTTCTTAATTCCATCCATCATCCATACATCTCTTCAATGTATGATGACAGATAATTTCAACCATTTCTATTTGTTGATTTAGATATTTATAGTATCGTTGCTTGTTATTAATTATTCTTATAAAGTATATCTGAATGGTGTTTTGTGGTTTGACATACAGGAGATGTCATAGGAGTTATGAAAGTCATCTATTGAACAATGAAGATTCAGACAAATGTATGAACGAAGACAAAGTGTTGAGATACTAGGATGTAGTAATGATTGAAGTTCCAATTAAGCAGTTACACTTAATTGAAATAGAGTAATTAGCAGATGTATGTAATTAGCTCGAAGAGCTGCAAATATAATTCAATGAATTTTAAAGATGTGTTAAGTATGTAAGAAATCTTTTAACAAGCGTAAACTTGAACACACTTTTAACAGGGTTAAATTGTAGTTAAATGAATATAAAAAAATAATAATTACTTAATTAGAGTATAAATTTCAACATATATTGGAACTTTTCTATCTACTCCGTATCGATGGTGTCATCAAATTGTATTGGACCACTATTCCACTTACAGGTCTTTTTAACTACAGCTTTTGGGACACTGACCATATAAACTTTTTTAATACGGTATCATGTTGTGTCGGCTTCCAGTGCAATCGGAAGCAGTTTCATAACAGTATTTGGCATAGCGTGGCTGCTTATCTGACCTCCGCAACCCAGTGCAGGTCCCCTTCGGTTAGACGGTTTTCTCATACTTTCGAGCTTCTGACAACCCGTAACGACTGTCGAAGAACTACAAATGACAGCCGGGACCAACGGTTTAATACTTTTCGAGCCATATTCAAAAACAAATCTCAAATTCATTGCCATATTTCTCGGCTGGAATGCTGATATATCATATTCACAATCTAGCTAATCTAATCTAGCATCTGCTCCACATTAAACTCCAACGCCTAGCAAAGACAAAAGGCCCATATCAGCCCTCGTGACCTGATAACGCCATGACTCATTAATTATAACAATCGACGCCTCACTCGTCTCACAGCCATTAAGAACAATCTAATCTTGTTAACATAATCCGATGCTGGACAGCCCACGCTGAGGAAGTCAATCATCAGACCAACGCTTAGTTCGATCAAAGAATTGAGACGTTTTAAATTTTATCACGTGTTGGTGTTAATTTCCATTGTGTTTGACGTGTTGTGTAGTTGGCCTTGTTATTGCTTTGTCAACCTAAGGTTGAATGCCACTTGCATGTCGTTAAACGTCAAGTTGCATTTGTCTGTGACAGTTATCTAGTTTACAATCCGTTCAGTTATTTTACCTATTACTTAGCATTACTGTAAAAAAAAAAACAATGTAAAAACTATTTAACCAAAAATCTTCATTTAATTTTTTTACAGTACTGTTTAAATACTCATTTTAAGCTTGTATTGCGTTGCTGCTGTGAAAGGACAGTATCAAAGTTTCAATTTTATGAAAATGATTACTGGTAAAAGTGTAGTAGGTATGGAAGAAGGCATGCTGCGCTGATTCCAGATAAATAAGAGTAACGGCAAGAGAATGACGATGATGATGTCGTTGTCTAAAGTGGTGAAGCTAAATACGAGGAGGTTGTAGCACATCAAGCAGTAATCTGTCAAAATTTATATAATATATTTTCAACTTTATATATAAAGAATTAAGTTCAAGGTTGATAGGAAAAAATTGACAGTTTTGGGTAGCTTGATGTGCTGCGTCTGTACCAACACACGATGACATTATTATTCATTCATACATATCCTGTATAACTTGACCTCGTATTGTATGAGCTTTCCGTACTATACAGTGGTCAGTTTATACTGGACATCTACCAATTTGACTTTGCTTGACAATGTCGTCGTATGTACCATGTTGATTGGTATAGCTTCTGGTTAAGTAGTTTTATGGTTTCCTTTTCCTTTAATTGTGCTTATCTTTGCCCTGTTAGGTTTTACGGTGGTTAGTCTATTATGATCTTTTACGACATTATTAGAGTCAATTGTTACTCGGTTTTAATTTGGATGATCTGTGAGTTTTGTATACTGTTTTATGTATGAGAGTCACAATTTTTACACACAGTTATAGAAACCTAGTTTGAAAAATTAAACTAAGAGTATCTTTGGAGTCACAAAAACGATGTCGCATTGTCCGATGTCTTGCTGTCAGTGAAACTGCACTTGAAATTTGAGAGACTTGTCCGAAGCCACTGCTAACGCCATCGATGTGGTAGAAATGTAGTCGTTGACAAAACGAAGAAGAAAAAAACAAATTAAAATATTCTGTCTGTTGATTGTGTGTCTTCTTACAAACGATTAAGAACCGAATGTTGAATAGCCCAGTCTAAATATAATAAAAACAAAAACATTAAGTGACAAAAGCCTAAAACTAAAGCTGAACCATCGTGAACAAACTGATAAAAATCTCAACTCAAACAAAATCTAAGATATCTCAATTGAATACATCATTAACGCACCAATTTACCATCAATAGGGTTATCATCTACACCAAACTAAACCCTAAAGAATTAACCGTCAAAATATTCAAATCGATACATTATGGGGATCAGAGCGACAATTTGGTCCTCTATTGTATGGTAACGATGTGTTTCGGTACAAAGGACCGAGTCGAGAGGAAATTGGTCCATAGGACCGCATCCTGTTGACAGTGTTAATTGTTAGTTTTATAGTTAGCTAGCGATATGCTTTGGGTGTGGGTTTTGGTATTGGCTACTGTTTGGTTGAAACTAAGCTGTCATAATTGATACGGAATATTGACCGCCCACAAAGGTGATTTAGTTGTGATCACATTCAGTTTTATTGTGGATTTCACCCTTAAGCTTCCCAAAAAGCATTTAGCCACAGCACTTACTTTTTCTTAACAAACTATACTCAAAAGTTGACGAAACAAAACTCAATCTATGAAGATCCAAATAATTTCAAAATTGCATTTTTGTAATGGTATTTTGTTTAGTTGGCGAATCGGGAGAGTTACCAAACGAGATGTTTTGGTGATTGGAGAGCCTTCGGTAAGGCGCATTTAATCATGGACTGACTACCTGGTGAAGCCCGCAGGAATCCCCTGGATGCTAAGATCACTTGACCGGTCCACATGGTGACTCTCGGAAATCTCGGATTAGTTGATAGAAGAACCTTATCTTTACCGATTAATATTATAAGGCTGAAGAGTTTATTTGTGTTGAAAATTATTTATTGTTGTGATAGCCCATTTATCGATGAAGGCTATACAGGGTGTAACGGAAAGGGTATATACATCCTTAAGGGTGTGCTACAGACCATCAAACGTAACCGGTTTCTCATCATAAAAATTTTTTTGCAGCAAAACAAAAAAATCTGCTGCCTATACATTTTGGTCGAATAGGTATTGCAATTTTGTATGGGGCAGCAGATATTTTTTTTGCTGAAAAACATGTTTTATGATGAGAAACATGTTCAGTTTGATAGTCTGTAGCACACACTTAAGTGTGTATATACCCTTTCCGTTACACCCTGTATAGGCTATATAACATCACGGTACGACCAAAAGGAGCAGAGAATTAATGAAATTCGGGAAACATTTCGCGCAGACGAAGTTGCGCGGGTCATCATAACAAATTGTCAATAATTAATCTGTGATAGACATCGAAGAAAACCTGTAACAAGTTTTCTCATACATCAGTATCCACGTAACAGATAGGACGTATTTTCAGTACATATTTTTCTATACCACAGGGTACCCTGTAGGTATCCTAAGAACTTTCAAGGATTACTTTCGAAGCCAGTCAGCCATTTCAACTAATTATCGTCTACCCAATGATACTAAGCTGGTGTACACAGAAACACGTCCGAAATAAAATCACCATTTTATTTTCAGATTTACTTTTTGTTACCGTAATCTGTCGATCCCAGTAGCCCTCAACCCGTCAGCTACTGAACATCAAAATTAATCTTTTATTGACCTCAATGACAGCCCGACGATTTTTTACCATAAAGCATTCGAATCTGCCGTGTCATGAGGACTTTGGGTTGAGTCCGGTGTTTTTTATTTATTGATAAATTGATATGACTTTTTGGATTTTTGATCCGATGAGAGTGATCCTTTTAGATTATTTGAGTACCTACTAAGTATAGGTAGAGGCAGCTTTGTAGCAATCGAATTTGTGTGTTGTATCGCTTGAATTACAATTGTCTTTCGTTATACTGGCATCGATAAGAATGATTAGAGCTTAAATGATAATGATCTGTGTTATGTAGTAGTATAGTTGTAATATATTTTTTAGAACTTTAAAGCATTGGGTCCATGCCAATATGGTAAACCTTACAGCTTCACATCGTGTCTGTGGCAATCTAAATTGATTTGGCCCAGAATTCGGGTACGATTTAGCGTTTTCAGAAGCGTTAATCAGTTCCTGTTATGTGTAGATAACAGGACACACCGTACACGACATTCCGACAAATGTCCCATACCGTTTTAGTACTAACTAATTTACTGATAATTTATATACTTAGGTACCTCTATTATAAAGGGTGTAAAGCACCTCTTAACGAAGCCGAAAGGCACTGGTTCTCCCTGTCATTGCAATCATTTTTTTGTTCTACACCATACCTGGGAACCTTCTAGTTACGGAGATATTAGGGGTCAAAGTTCCAACTTTTTGACAAGTTTTTTTTAAAATACAAGTTTTTAATGTAAGATTTTTACTTTAAACACCTCCACGATCCCCGTACTATTCAATCCGTCCATCAGCACAATGTTTTGCGTGCGTTACATTGAGTTCTACCACAAAACATGATTTTACACCCCCCAAAAAAAAGTCGTTTCCCAGCAATAATTTTTGCTTAAAGTTACTTAGTTTCATGTACAGAAAGCTTGGTTGACGGCTTCGTGATGAGGTGATTTACACGGTGTATGCATACATGAGCATGTATCATGAACCACATAGTGATCTATCTAATTCAATCGACATCTACTGTAATGTCAGCAGATAATACAGCGAACATAATATCTGTGATTTATTTTAATCTCATTTTCCACGAAATAATATTAAAATCGTGCTCGTCCCGAACTCACGATTATAACATAAGATTTCAATTCAAAGTTACTATCATCCTTAACTTTCATAACATAATAATTCAGCGCTTTACCCGGCCAATGCTCAAATAACCTGCATTTACCTTGTATGGTTGAAACACGCTGAAACTATTATAATCACATTTTCTTCAGTTCACAGCATCATAAAGAGACTTGGGTCAAATACAGTTTTTAAATTGAAAGAATTTTAAATACTGCAAGAAGTGAGAAGTTAGGTATTAATAATTATAATCTCGAGCTGTCCATAGGTAGGTAATGAGAATGACGCAGAACGAATTCAAGTAGCTTTTATTTTTGATTGCCTTTGCAATTTCATAAAAAAGAATGGATGACTGATATTTTCTCATAAAAATCAAACGGATCCATCCACAAATAGACACACCTGAAGAGAGACGTAGAAATAAGACACATCTCCAAGTAATAAATATCTAAAGGGAACATCAATAAAATATGCTATAAGAAATAACGCAATCAGGCAGCGCATGCTTCATACGAATTATCAGACATCATTCAAGCAATCATTCGAGGTAAAAGTAATTCTACAGACGATACGAATGTATCAAACCTCTCCGACTGCTATTAAAATCGAATTATTGATGACCAGACATAGATAATCCCTCCATCCATAAATCCATTCACAGATCAGAGCTCTGATCAAATTGGTCGAAGATCGTGATGTCAGCTTCTAAAGCTTTACAAGAGATGGCGTTAGTGTGCCATGCGTAGGAGTTGATTGTGGAGTTCTGAGGTCAGTAGCGCCATCTATCGCAGAGTAGCGTAAAATTATGTTCTACAGGTTTATTTTGTAGGTGTTAATTAGTTTAGTTTCAGTGTTTGTTAGTGTTTTATGAACCGAATGTCTCCATGGGAAAATTAGACATCTATAGCATTGCCATCCGCTTTAATGCAGAAAATTAATTAGTAGTTATATTAACAACATTATCTCATTAATATTAAAAACAGAATATGTTTTTTAAGCTTAGTTTTGTCCTACAAAATACCCAAAAATGCTAGTAGAAATCTGTGCTTATTTTACAGTAATTTTAAACGTGATGGGCGATAACTTAGAATGAATCGTTACTATAATATTTGTGTTGGAGGAAAAAATCAACGTGATTTTGGCGGCAATAAAAATAGCTATAGCAGAACGTGCATCGCAGGATCTAAATGATCTTTACCATTTTATCGTGCAACAAAAACGACTCATTCGCCTATTAAAACTTGGGAAAAAACGAACAAAAATAGCAAAAATAACTCAATAAGCATGTCAACGAACTAACATTGACCCCACACACTGCCTAGAATCAGAGAGATTCACGTTTGAACATTTAAAACGTACATAATTATGAGTCATGTGGTAATAAACATTTGAATGCGAGATTTAAGACTCCCACGGATAGGGTAATAAAGATAATTTTAAATACAAAGCAACGAAGCGCACGAGTAATCGCGAAACGAACATCAAGTCATGACGAGATTCAAATCATTGCGCCCGCGCAGGAAACGGGTTTTTCATTTATCAGATCGATTGTGGGGCGTGGCTTATAGATCGGTAGGATCTATATCTGTGCTCCTCGCTCTTGTACCTTCTCCGTTTGACAGTGTAAGAGTGAGGGAGATAGGAAACGTTACGCCCGATCGATTCCAATGAAGTGCGCGTGCGACTATGTATTTTCTCGGAACAAGAAAGTGGACACTGTCTTGTTTTAGAATATTATGTACCGTGTAATAGTCTGGCCGAGTGTGTAGATACAACACAATTATTATTATTGCATATATTTTGATTTTTTAACAAGATTATGCCGTATGTTCGTATGAATGTTTTATTAGACGGGTTTCTTGTGATATTGCTACTGGTTTTTGCGTAATTTAAAGCGAAATGTAAAGATGTATGGAAGCCGTTTTGGTTATGTAAATTGATTGAAATATGAGATAAAATATTACTGAGAAGAATGCTCAGTTACAAAAAAAAAAAAACTGAATACATTTTGCAACTCAACAATTTGTGCTTATTTTTAAGATGCTGAATGCTGACTTATGTTGTGATAATTTTTCGACAGTACTTTTTTTTGCGAGGAATTGCCAACCAGCAATAAAACAATTGTAGTTAAGATTTGCTTATGCCCGCGACTTTGCCCGCTTGGATTTCGGTAAATATCCTACGGTATCGTAGTACCGAGATTAAAACTATTCAATGAATGAATCCAGGTTATAAACTATCTGTGTGCTTACTCCGCTAAAGCCGTTTAATGGCTTTTTAATAATATTTACGATTGGAGAGAAATGAGGTTAACGAAGCTTGCAGAATAGTTGGAATTGGCTAACTAACGTTAGGAGGTTGCATCCAAATCCTTTTGTTTTTGCGTGAAAGAGTAACAAACAATAGGAGTAAGTTTATCATCTAGTCATCATTCCAGTCGATAGAAGTCGATTTAAAATAAAGCTTCCAAACCAACTTTCTTTAAATTGTGTGTACTAACATGTATTTAATGTAAAATGTTAAACTTGACGCAAATAAATTATTATAATTATTAAAAAAAAAAAAAAAAAAACTTAGCTATTGAACCGTAAAATATAATCAACTAGCTTATGCCCGCGGCGTCGCCCGCGTGTATTTCGATAATTGTCCCACGGGAACATATTATCGGGATAAATAGTATCCTATGTGTTAATCCAGGTTACAAACTACCCGTGTGCCAAATTCCATCCAAATCCATTCAGTAGTCTTTGCGTGAAAGAGTAACAAACATCCATCATAGGATCTTAAGACATAAATTTAACATAACATAATATCACGCCTGTAATCGCCGAGGGTTAGACAGAGCTGCAGGTATCTAATAGTACACCCACATTTCGCCAGTTATATTTAAGTGCCATGTAATAGGGGGCGAGCCTATTGCCATCAACCGGGCACAAATCCAGACTCTGTAGCTGCTACTGAGAAATTCCTGAAGGAAAAACCCAATAACAGTTTTGCCCAGCCCGGGAATCAAACTCAGGACTACATACTCAGCAGTCGCTTGCGTCTTCTAGAGCAAAGAGGCGTCAATTTAATGCAAAACAAAACCAAAACAAAAACCTTTTAATTCCCACTTCTAAAAATAACAATATCTCTATCTCAAGAGCTGCTCTGTGGCCACATCTGAAGACCTTTCCAATCATTATCCGTTAACGCCGTATAATTATTTAGATATGCACGCTTGCTATCCTGCCCACCCCTCTCCTGAGGCGTCACGCGTGATTTTTTGTCCCTTTTGCAACAAAAAACAGACCATATTTTAATTGCCCTAAAATATTTTTTGGTTCGATGCTAATGTGCGGATAAAATAGGTTCATTAATCTTAGATTTTTCGTTCTACCGATTTGAAAATTTCTGGTTTAATTTACCGAAACACGAAAATAAGATACCGTATTTATTTCTAAGATTAGGAGTTAATTTTGCATCATCTGTAACTTTCTTTCAAATGTCTAGAAAAATTATTGTAGCTGCCTGTATAGCAAATTAACCGATTATGATTTGAAATTTATATAGATATAAATAAAAAAAAATTGTTCACAGTGTTGCACCTTGAAAATCCCACATTTTCAACATCAATTAAATAAATATTGAACAATTTCAAGAAAGTGTGTCTCGGGCCAGTATTGGAAATAAGCCAATTATCATTTAAAATATATCTAAATAAAAAAAATAAAAAATTGGTCACAGTGTCGCACCTTGAAAATCCCAAATATTTAATAACAATTAAATAAATATTGAACAATCTCGAGAAAGTTTTTTCCGGGGTCTTCTGATATGGCTCTGTAGACACAACATTAAGGCAGTAGGTATTTTTATTAAAATCATAACCCGAATTATCGATATCAAAGATTCTGTGATATTTTAGGTTATCGTTTAGACCCATGCTCCGAAGTCTGTATATCAAATAATTCACAAAATTGTTCTCTTTCATATTTTTGTTCATGAACATCCTCATCGGAGTAATTTACAATTCTCAAATTTACCTTCACATCTTCCAATAACCTTATATGAACTACAATAATGTTATAAGTAAATGCTTCAGCCATATTTTTAACCGAACATAAACATAGCCATACGAGTGTATTTAATTCATTAATCCAAATCGGTTCACCTCAAAATCACTAGTTACCTTTCGTTCAATTGCGGCTTCCATTGCACCAATATTATATACAACCACTTTCACCATTCCTCCCCCAAAATAAGATTCAATTTTCTCTATACAAACTGCAAATAACTTCATCATTTATGTAAAGTAACTGGCGAAGTTGCTAATGCTGTTGGCTTCAATTCTATTTCTTTAAGTTTAGGAGTGATTATTGCTTGATGGTGATTTGTTTATAAGTTTGTTGTCGCAGCTTAATGAACATTTAATAACAGTGTTTTTTTTAAAGGTTTTGTTCGATACGCTCGTCTATATGTTCAGATGAGTTGCTGCAGGCTATTTCGTATTTGCACAGGGTAGTGTAAAATTTAGAGACTTTAAAAAAATTGTGAGGCATTTGCTGTGTTGTTGTTGTTGTTGAATTTACAGTGGAAAGATCAAAAGAAATTGTAGATGATCGGTTTTATTAATAAATCCGCTTCTTGTGCACTTATCCCATTTTATTTAGGGTGTAGCATGTCTTGTTCTTTCAATAAATTCTATTAGTCGTCATCTCAAAAGTCACTTATTTCTAGCCATTTTTCACACAGTCCATTCTCCATTTCTTTGGTCTTCCTCTATTCGTATAGCCACACATTACATATACATATATATTCATACGCAAAAATTTCCTTACAAAATTTTAATAAATGTAAGTTTGTTTACCAATAGCTGTATCCAGAACAAAAATGCTTAGTTAGATCTATCTCTTAGAAAAGGATAATCAGCTTTAGCATGCGTACTCGTAAATACATTGCCAGAGGTCAGAGGCACACTGGGAATCAGTTGCACCCGGTTAGACCGGAAGCCAAATCCAATATCTTAGTCGCCAAAAAACAAGGTAGTCTTAGTAATAATTGTACAAATGACTTAAACAAACATAACACTAATGCCCAAACCACTAAAAAAAAACATTAAAAAAGCCAACATACATATTCAAATCTAAATCACATCAGACAACTATGTCACAGTAATCGCGAAAACTATACATGAAATCACACAGAGCTGCTAGCAAATCCGATAATGTGCCATAGTACAAAGTTGCTAGCGGTTACCACAGCGAAAAACCCATTTTCTCGCTCGATATACCAGCCGTATCAGGATGAGAGCAATTAAAGGTTGGATGACGTGGAACTGGGTGAGTGGTGGATGTGGTATCTCGGGATGGATAGTAATTTATTTGTGAACAAAGGAATAAATGATAGCTTGACGGATGACAGAGGTGAAGGGAAGAAAAATACGTGTTGCGCCGACCCCAAGTAACAAGGGCAGCAAGATGGTGATGAAGATGATGAGAAATAGAACCACAAAGAAAAGCATAAACAAATAAGAAAAAAATCACAAGCTAACACAAAACACTATAAAGTAAAAATTACAAACGGATATTAGGTGCGCAAAAGTGATGATAATTTCATCTAATTCAAACAGATTTGCGATAGGTGAAATGTTATTCACATTTATATGATTTAACAAGTTCTGTAATTGTAAATTGCTAACAAATAAGAAAATATAAGTTTAGCTGGAATGTAAAGTGCCGTAAAATGTTCGCGAGTGGACACAGTGTGTTTCGTGTTTCGGGAACAGAATCGAGTTGTGAGTGACCTTGGTAGTGGTATGAAGCGCAATAAACGAATAAGAAAGAGATAAGACCAATTTGTCCCACCCACCTGCAATAACTTCAGTTTATCCGTGATCATGGCGTTTGCAACAGCGCCGAAATATCGGGAACTCAAAACAGATAATAAACACGGTAATGTCATTGATAAATTAAAAAATATTTTCATACTACATAATATCGACAAAGCTGTACGTAAAATATTTCTGCAGTTCGAACCGAAGTAAACATTAAAATATACCGTCTCCATATTCATACTCGCATCCTTCAACAAAACTGAATTGCGCATAGCGTTTTTACGGCATTCGGCGGAACCGTATGACTAGACGCGCTGGATCATTAATCCTGAAGTTTCAGATGTGAGCAGAACGATAAAAATTACGCGCGCCACGCTAGCCGAGCGTGGCGAGCGTGGAGAGCGTAATGACATGTTATCTGTACGACATATTTTTGGATTATGCTTTTTTAAGATTGGAGATAGATATGTGTATTTTTGGGTGTGCATGTGTGTGGTTGGGTTTGTTATTGGTTTTTATAATTATAGGTGGGAAAGAAATTACATAAGGTACCTGTAACTATTTAGGTACATGAGTAGATTTTTTTTGATTTGTGGGATCTTACTTAAAGATACACAATTAGAACAAGTCGGGACAGATCGATAAAAATATGTGCTGATAAAATGTTAGTGTGTTAAGGTGTCTTGAGTCGGAAACCATTTTGGCTGTTTCGCTAGAGCTTGCCACCGCTCTGCGAACTTCTGGTGGCCAGTGGATAGAGTATCTGTACTGGGGTCGGTTTAAGGCAACCACTGATGATCGTTTCATTCAGAGCTGTATCCACTAACTTTGCATGTGTGTGATAGCGCCAGCCCAGTAGTCTGCATATGATTATATAGAATAAGTCATAAACCGATAGATAGACAGAGATAGAGAGAAGTTTCACGATTTTCGCATTTTGTATCTACAAGGTGTTGTTTTGCTTTCTCGTCAAATTCAATGCGGTAACTATGCTAATGATTATCGTCCCGAATCAATAATAAAATGGGTAGATAATTTTTATTTTTTTTAATTTTTACGGAAATCGTTAAGTGTGAACCACGCGTGTTTTAAACGCGGCCCGTCTGGTTCTTGCCTTATAACCTCGCTTACACACATACAAACAATCTCATACATTTATTCCATAATTTCTTAGTCCCTAAACCACGTCAAGGGGGTTATTCTGAAATACTGACAAACTTAAACAAACAAAAAATCAGCGTTTATAAATAATTAACTAAGAACCGTAATTTTAATTGACTATTTATGTTTTTCGTGACCACCCCTGAAATTTGACGAGGTTGCAAAACAACACCTTGTATAGACACTTTCTATATACCTAATTTCATTAGTTTTTTTTTTTTTTTTTAGATTTGCTTTCATTCGAGTATTGTGAATTAATTGAAGTACCTAAAAAAGATCTTTCTTATGGAGGATCAGCCTTTTTATGTGTGAACCAAATCAATATGAATAAGAGCAATTTAAAATCCTATGCAAAAAGAGGTAATTACCTATCATGAATTGTGATGAATAGAACGTTCCAAAACTACTCAAGAATCACAAATAGCTTAGATTTGACTTCAATTAAAACCTAATCTCCCGAAATAGATTCTCCATTCTCGAATATTTCAAGTCAAATTGAGAAAGTGACAAAAGCCACTAATATAATGTGTAAGTGTGAACAAATCAGGGAGCAGTTGAACTTAGATGTAACGCTATGTCTAATGTCGTACAGTAGACACTCCGCTGAGAATTAGATGGTATGCACTGTGCTGCGTTCAGACGGGGCTAGCTACTTGATTGACTTCTGAGATTTAAGCCGAATTGCTAATCGTTAAGCATATTTTTTTGAACAAGTCTACCTCATTGGTCGAGTGGTTACAAGCTCGACTGATGAGTATGAGGTCCTGGGTTGGATTTCCGAGTCGTGATAAGGGTTATTGTATCAGGAGTTTCTCAGTAGCAGTCACGGAGTCTAAATTTGTGACCGGCTGATGCCAATAGGCTCGCCCCGTTTTAGACAGAACTTAAAACATAGCTGGCAAAATTTGGGTTTACAATTTGGTACGCCTCTGGCATTACAGGCGTGATTTTACGTTAATCCACTACTAAGTCATCTTCTAACGTTTAATACAAATAGATGAGGCTTACATTCTAATCGTCTAACTCAACAAGTTTCCCTATCGAGCTCATCTCCAATTCTTGAAAAAATATCGAATTCCTATAACAGCAAATTGGTGGGTGACCGCGTACATTACAGACCGAGTATCCGTAAATCTTTTGTAGTCGTTGCAAGCAATCAGTTGTCCGAAAGTCTGACAATCAGTCTCACCAAGTATCGTTTAACCCAGTGAGGTCAGATAGGCAGTCACTCCATGTAAAATAAATTAGCTGTATTGGTTACACTGGAAGCCAAACCTAATTGAATTGGGAAAAGGCTGTAATTTAATGCTGATGCCAACCATAGAAACTCCGTATCTTCCCAACTCCAACTTGACCATTCAACCTCTCATACGAGTTACTAGAACAAGTACTCACTCCAGCAACTACCCCAATCTGAAGCCACCTGATCGAACACTACCACCTGTTGGCAAGTGAAGGTGCAATTGTCAACATATTGCATGACATTTGCACGTGCGGGACCCGCCCCGGGGGCTCAATCGGGGATGTTGATATAGTTCATTGAATTTCAGAGGTACTAGTGTTAATATTTAAGCGTTTTCGTTTGGTTAAGTTGAGGGGTTAATTGATTTAGAAGGTTTAGAGCTTAATGAGGTAGGAAGGGCGGGGATAGTAGGGTTTTTGTTCTATGTTTGATAAAGAAGCAAATATCATAGTAAATTAGGCACATTTCGAGACACAGGTCTAAGTTTAGATTATTAGGGATCCCTAATAATCTAAACTAAGACAGAATACTTTGCGTTTTTTCTACCATTCAAAAGGAATCTGAAGAAAGGGTTTTCCCACGGTAATGTCGGACTTTAAAGTCAGACTTACTTAACGCCAGTGAGTAAGGTAAATTATTATTCTCTTAATAAAATCTCTTCATCTCTCCCGTGGGAAGAGACTGAATACTATGTTCAAAGAATCCATCACATGATTAAACAAAAATAATCCAGCAAAACAAACAATTAACCACAAATGCAAGACAGCAGAAATAGAAAAAAATCTTCAACCGCACAGAGCGACAAAACGTCCGAGCATCTGGACAAAAAAATATTAAAAACTTTCCTTTCAAGAACTTATAACACCCTTTGCGGTGAAAGGTTGCAACTCTCGCAAAACAATAACCGCTGGGCGAAAAAAAAACTTTATTTTTTAAACAGCCCACTTAAACAAGACAACTCGCTCGCGTGCCGTTGCTAAAAAAAAAACAAACTCAAGCCCTAAAAGCTCACAAAAATATTTCAGATATTTAACAAATGCTAACCGCTAACGATGTCCTTTAATATTTGGAATATAAAATAAAAAATCCTCTTTTGTCGGTCGGAGGCGAGTGCCGACAACTTTTTTTTCTGTATTTTAAACACTGCGGTTCGTTTGTATGGCGGAGGGAAAAATGCCCGGTTGGCCCACGGAAAACTTTTTTGCGGTAAGAAAAGGTTGTGTACCACTGTGTGTCTGCTCATTTTTTCGTTGTTGGAAAAAGTGATGGTACCTACATTGGGTCTTTGATGTGAATTGGCGAACAAGCGAATTTTTCCTGAAAATTTTCTCGGGCATATTTGAGGTGTACAGTCTGAAAGATAAACGGACAGGATTCAGGTTTCAGCTGTTAAAACCTGAAAAAATCCCAGTGCAAAATAAAATACAATTATCACTACCATTACAATATTTGAGTACCTTTTGGCAATTGAAATATTTTGCCTTGGCAGGATACACGATGGTTCTTGGTACAAAATATTTATGTAGAATGTCATTACAAAACAACTAAGATATAACTGGAACGTCAATAAAAAGATGACTTGTCACCTACAATCCAATAACAATCTGCGATCATAATAAAATTCTGTCTAACAAATATTCGTCATGTGTCTATGCCAGTTTGTTTTGACCATTCATAGCAGCAGTCATTCAGCTATGGCTATTTTTAGGAATGGCTGACTCTAAATCTAGTCATTACAGTATTTGTGGCAAGATGGCAGTCTCTATCTAGTCTAAAACTAATAATAAAGGTGAAGCGTTTGTTTGCTTGAACGCGCTAATCTCAGGAACTACTGGTTCGATTTGAAAAAATATTTCAGTGTTAGATAGCCCATTTATCGATGAAGGCTATAGGCTTATCATCACGCTACAACTAAAAGAAGCGGAGAAGCAATGAAAAATATTGCGAAAATGGGTAAAATGTGACGCAGATGAAGTTGCGCGGGACAACTAGTTTAACAATATTTTACTTACGACAAGATTCCGATATTAAGAAAACTAGAAGAATCTCAATAAGTTCGGCTTTTCCTCAATTTTGGTTTTGATTCCTGGCCACTGGCAGGTATGATCTGCTAGTGGCCAGGAATCAAAACCAAAATATAGGTCGTTTACGCGAGAGCAGCCAAATTTCACATAAAAATGATTATGTTGAAGAAAAACAAAGATTTAGCGTACCGCACAAATAGAGCTATCTGTTTAGAATGCGATACATAATAGGATAATTATTCAAGATGTTGAGGTGCGGACACAGTGCTGAATACGTTTGAAGAAAGATTGTTTATTAGCTGATTTGTAGAAATTGTACCAAACATCTGAATTGAATTAACATCACTGCTATACAAGGTGTTATGCAACCTCGTCAAATTTCAGGAGGTGGTCAAGAACGACATAAATAATCAATTAAAATTACGGTACCTAGTTTATTATTAATTAACGCTGATTTTTTTGGTTATTTAAGTTTGTCAGTATTTCAGAATAACCCCCTAACGTGGTTTAAGCACTAGGAAATTATCGAATAAACGTTTGAGATAGTTTGTATGTGTGTAAGCGAGGTTATAAGGCAAGAACCAGACGGGCCGCGTTTAAAACACGGGTGTTTCACACTTACCGATTTCCGTAAAAAAGAAAAAAAAAGAAAAATTACCTACCCATTTTATTATTGATTCGGGACGAGAATCATTAGTATAGTTACCCCCTTGAATTTGACGAGGATGCAAAACAACACCTTGTATATATGTTTTAGTTAAAGTTTACTTATAAGTACTACATAAACCATTGTATGAGAAAAATACTACTGTGCCTAAATGTAAACTTTTTGTAATACTTTTTAATAAAAAAGTTATCTAAAAAAAATTTGTCCATACCGAGACCAACTAGCGCAACTTTCAAACTTGTTCTAATATTCTCGATTACTTTACACGAATTCGGACAAAAAGTATTATCTAAAATTCTTAGAACCACATCCAGTGTAGAATTACTGACTCTAATACGACCTCCCTCTATTATAACCGCAGCCTAAGATCAGCCAAGCATCGGCGATGTATTCGTTGCACAATGCTTGCACCTAATTTGAATACCATGCTTAAGGGACAAACGGCAGACTAAAAATATGAACAATAAGCCTGGTCACGTCAAATCCCATGGTTGCCTCTTACGAAGCTCGTTAAATTTTATCTTAATTGTCTATCGGCTAGTCAATGTCCTTTACTTGAAAATTTGGAAGGTAATAAAGTAAATATGGTGTATTATTCATTATGACGAATGGCCAACAGAATCCAAGTAGGTAAGTTGAAAGAGTTAGTCACACGGGTATAAGTGATACAGAGGCCACTATACACCGTGTAAATCACCTCATCACGAAGCTGTCAACCAAGCATTCTGTACATGAAACTAAGTAACTTTACGACTTTTTTTTGGGGGGTGTAAAATCATGTTTTGTGGTAGAACTCAATGTAACGCACTCAAAACATTGTGCTGATGGACGGATTGAATAGTACGGGGGTCGTGGAGGTGTTAAAAGTAAATCTAACATTAAAAACTAGTATTTACAAAAATACTTGTCAAAAAGTTGGAACTTTGACCCCTAATATCTCCGTAACTAGAAGGTTCCCAGGTATGGTGTAGAACAAGAAAATGATCGCAATGACAGGGAGAACTAGTGCTTTTCGGCTTCGTTAAGAGGTGTTTTACACCCTTTATAAAGATCGTCAGTATAAACCTAACATCTAATTTAATTTAAAGGCCTTCTGGCGGTTTTCGGTTTTGGCGGCCGATCTTAGCGGAGATTAGCCATCGGCGCGAGAGATATTGTAGTGCACTAGCGTATGTGCTGGCACAGGTGCACTCTATGCTCCCTTACTCTCATAGTATAATGGGACGGCAATCCGACACGACCGGAGAGAGATCAGGCGCAAGATCAACGGCTTAACATGCTTTCCGAGGCACGAGGGTCTCATACCGCCAACTTCCAAGCTCCGGATTACTATTGTTTTTTTTTTAAATAAAATACCCAATAGAACTTTTTGACCGATCCAGGAATCAACCCCAGGATTCCACGCTGTCAGTTGCGTTGTGACCTCAAGACCAATGGGGAAAAGTAGGCCCGAGAAGAACTTGGGACATGGTTCGTTTACAGGGAAACAACAATACCTACTTAAACTATTTCGTCGTTATCTAGTTTAAATAGAGACTTGCTGTATTAAACCAATTGATAAAAATATAGTGTGTTATGGATTATAGAACCAAAAACAGTTAAATTACCATTCTATATGCTATAGCTTGATACTGAGAGCAGCAGTGGTCCAGTGGTGGCAGCCCCGACTTACGAGCACTAAGCCGTGGGTTCGAACCCAGGCAGGTGCATTACCTTGTGTAATTTATTTCATCACCGCTACCCTCAAAACGATGAAGGAAAACATGGTGAGGAAACCGGCATGTCCTAGAACTAAAATTCGAAGACATGTGACATCTACCAACCCGCACTGAGTCCGCGAGAATTACAGCCCACTCCCTCTTATAGAGAGGAGGCCTGTGTCCCAGCAGTGGGAACATTATAAGCTGATGATGAAGATGCTATAGCTATGGTTCCAGGTGATAGCCTTATCAGGGAGCAAGCCATGACAGATGAAATACGGGATATTATTAAGGAATTAAGTTACATCGAGTCTCGCTGCGTTCCAAAACGGGCATAGTGCACGTTGGGAAGCTGCTAAGTTAAAATGGGATTGAACGGGTCACGTCAGCCACATGTACGAGGACCGCTGGGCGAAAGACTCCAAACATTGGTTGCCGGAAGACGGACGGCCCAAAAAGTGGTGGCGAAATGATTTGGACGCGTACTGTGAGAGCTGGTTGGAGGAGTCAGTACAGGCTAAAAAAAATCTTAATTCTAAATGTTAATCGGATTGGATTTGAAGAGGCGCAACTTCGATAAAAGTGGAAGGAATAGGGGGGTTCCCCTTTGCCTATGAGTGGAAAAAAAGTTACATTGTAAGATTTAGGGGCAACCCTAAGGCAAATGTAATAAATAATGTAGAGGGACAAATATGAAAATAAGTTCTCTACCGCAGGTATCGGCACTCGCACAACTCATTTGCCTACCGTTTTCAGTACGGTCAGCAAAACTACATTAATATTTCGGAACTACATACAACATTTTTAAAGGAACATTGTCATTAATACACAATTTACTATCATGAACCCTTAAAACGGGAAATAATCAGTTATCCGTGATCCAGCGCCGAAATATCAGGAACTCAAAACAAATAGTAAACTTGGTAAATATCCGTTTTCAGTTTTAATGATAATAAATACAAATCTAAAGAGCAGAACCACAATCGTTCAGCATTAGTCTAGGGTTCCATCAGGCAAACAGTTATTGGGTTATTTTTGGAACTTCCCAGTACCGTACCGTAGTCTGGATTGGAGCTCAGTTAGAAAAAGCAAAAGACTTGCTACTGCTTACTGTTTGTTACTTGACAAAGAACTTAGACAAGATAAGCGCAAGAACTGCACCGACCTAACTAATTGATTTACATGTTATCTTATGATGCGATTTTTGTGTCAATCTAAGCTTGTTTTTCTAATCACTAGATCCTGACAAAAGTTTAAAATCTGTTACGAGGATAACATTAGATTTTCAAAGAGAGAGCACAGTAAAGTTCCCACTATTCCACAGTTAACGTTTCTCTTCCTGACCGTACATAAACGATTCAATACAATAAACAATCACGTTTAAACTTTTTGCTCATAGCCATATTTACAAGACGTATCGGGCCGCAAGTAGCTGACCACTTCCTGTACAGCATCCCCACACAATCGACCAGGGAATTCCGGCCAGTTCAAGTTTGTATTGATTTTTATTGGTCTGATCGTATATGGTGGTCGTATTATTGTCATTTGGAAAATAAATGACTAATAATGGTGTATTTTGTTGTTCTTTCAATGTTGAATTGACTCTGAATGGGAGCGTTTGATTAAGTATTCTTGAATCGATGTTTTAAATGATTGTATTGCTGGATTGTATTACTGGTTTGTACTTTACTGGAAGTTTGTAGCTTAGACAGACTTGTACAACGGCACCGTTTATGTTATTGCAGTTGAAAATATTTAGATTCAGTTAACTTTGGATAATAAATACACTTAGGATAATACACTCTCAAAACGGTGAAGGAAAACATCGTGAGGAAACCGACATGTCCTAGAACTAAAAATTCGAAGACATGTGACATCTACCAACCCGCACTGGGCCCGCGTGGATTACAGCCCACTCCCTCCTGTGTCCCAGCAGTGGGAACATTATAAGCTGATGATGAATACACCTTTGGTAGCAACTGGATGAGAGTTACCGAGAATCGAGTTAAGTGGCGTGCGATTGAAGAGGTCTATATCCAGCAGTAGGCTGATGATGATGATGAATAGGTTCACTTTTGGCCATCTTCCCATTACTAGGTTTCTATGGCCAAAAGTGTAGCTGGGTGGATCCAGGACGTGGATAGAGAAGCAGGCAAGAGTTGGTTGCGGCAGACACAACACTGGGCAAAGTGACGTGCAATGCAGAAGACGACACAAAGTATTGGGTGGATACGGGATGAAGAATAGAAGAGGGGCTTTGCAAAAGTCAAACTTTGTAATCAGAACATTAATCCTCTTGATAATATTTTCCGTTATCGAATCTCTTTGAGAACCTCGTTGGTCTAATTACTATTAGACCAACGAGGTTCTCAAAGAGATTCGATACTCTTTTGCTACTGCAAAAGCAACTGCTGAGCATCTGGGCCTGAGTTCGATTCCCGGATCGGGGTCGGGCAAATTGATAAATGAGTTTTTTCATCATATTTTTTTCAGTAACGGCCCCGGATTCTGGCCCAATTGATGGCAATAGGCTCGCTCCCATTTACACGAGACTTTAACATAACTAGCGAAATGTGGGTGTACTATTATCTTATGATATCTATTTTAAAATACAAAAAATCGTGTTTGGCTGACGGGAGCAAATACTTACTCCATTAAAAAACATCAACGTATAAGCAAACTTGTAATGTGTGGTCCCTTCGGACGATAGACCACCCACCTCTTTCAAGTATCGCACAAAATTACTGAGGGCATAAAATTCATTCGACTGCTTGCTTCTACCAGGAGTCTGCTGGTATCTTTTTGAAAACACCATTTATGCTCACCGATGGTGATAGGCTTTGAAAACATTTCTATTAATAGGTCAAGCTTTTAAACGGTTTGCGGTAATTCTTACGAGTATATCGAAAACTAGCTGTCCCGCGTAACTTCGTCTGCGTCACATTTTCCCCGTTTTCGCAACATTTTTCATTGCTGCTCCGCTCTTACTGGTCGTTGCGTGATGATATATAGCCTATAGCTTTCCTCGATAAATGGGCTATCTAACGCTGAAAATATTTTTTAAAA
The DNA here is from genome assembly GCA_963082945.1 of Cerastis leucographa. Classification (NCBI taxonomy): domain Eukaryota; kingdom Metazoa; phylum Arthropoda; class Insecta; order Lepidoptera; family Noctuidae; genus Cerastis; species Cerastis leucographa. Next base: position 2,010,606 of record OY720365.1, read on the forward strand.
TCTGATTATTAATTCTTTCGATTAGCAAACAAACAAACTCTTCAGCTTTATTCGACTCGAGCAGCGTTTGTCCGACTGTTATTCAGGCGATCTTTGTCAATCGTTATGGACAAATGATATCGTACCTAACTGAGAAGTGGTCAGATAGGCAGTCGCTCTATGTAACTTGGATACTAGTATTCAGCTACAGTCGGTTAGACTGGGCGACAACACAATAACATAATTTGGAAAAAGCAGATCATTATCTGCCTAGCTTTTTTCCAACTATGTTGGGATTGGCTTCCAGTCTAACCAGCTGCAGCTAAATACCAGTATTTTACATGTAGCGACTGCCTATCTGACCTCCACAATCCAGTTAGTACTAGGTACTGGTACGACTAGTTGTCAGTCTTTCGGGCCACTGATTGCCTGTAATGACTGTCAAAGATCTACAACTGACAGCCGAGACCAATGGCTTAGCGTACTTTCCGAGGCACGGAGGAAATATGTACTGAGTGGTCACCCATCCAGAAACCAACCTAGGCAAATGCGGCTTAACCTCAAAATTGATCCGAGCGGCTGCCACGACGCAGATGATGATGTTAATAATGATTGAGATTTTGATGACTTATAAAAAAAGTGCACAGGCTTCAAGATTCGTTGACACCTGTTCATCTTGTTAAAGTGTCGCACTGCTATGCAAAGCAAAACTTCACATTAAATTGAATCCTAAATTAGAATCGCATAATCCCTTTGATCGACACAAAATTAAAAATCGTATCACACGCAAAGAGATCAGAAATCGCCATTTTAATTATAAATAACCACTTCACTCGTCAAACCGATACAAAAAGAATTGAAAGAAATCAAAATTCTAAAGAGCAATATCAAACTTGACTTATAATTGGTTGCTCATCCTGACTTGGAGATGAACTCACCCTTAAAAACCCTCATTTTCCAATCAAAAACCTATTGCAACATTTGTTAAATAAAGTTTAAATTCGAATGGCAATATTGTCGATCTAGGGTCCAAGACATGTGGATATAATATTTATAAGACACGGCTGTATCAAAACCGAAGAGCCGTCTTCCAGGCCGATGACGTTTGACGTATATTCTGACATCCCCTTTATAATGTGGTGCAAGTGGAGAAACGGAGCGAATTCTGTAATTTCGCTGTACCGAGTCTAATTAATAAATATGGATAAGTTTGATAAGTAAGTAGATAATTATGCATAAAACACTTTTGGCCACAGTAACCTAGCCGGGCCAGAATCCAGGTGGATCAAGAACTTGTGCAGAGTAGTTGGAGATGGTTGCGGCAGGCACTAGATCGAGCAAATCATTAAATTAAATTATTTAATTGAATAAAATACTATCACATTTTTTATTTAATTTATTTATATTCCATTGCTATTTTAACCTCACTTTTTAATTTAAATTAATTTGTTCGTATAGTTTAAAATATTTTATTCCAATCATTAATTGCATGATTGTGAATTTGTGATTCAAGATTGTTTGTATTCCTAATTTTAATTTAATTTAATAGCATGTGTACTGGATAATGGGTAAGATGTGGTTACCCGTTATTGAGTATACGTTACATGACCATATATTCTGTTCTAAATTTAATTTTATATAAGAAATTGTAACACAAACTCGTTGGTAATCCAAAAATAAAATAAATAAAGTGCCGTGCAATGCAGAAGACGACACTAAGCATTGGGTGGCTACGTGTTCAAGAAGAGAAGAGCGGCTTTGTAACAGTGAAGCTTTGCAATCAGATGATAAATCCTCTTGATAAGACTACCTCGGTCTAATATTTGGAAGCGTGACTGCTGACCATGAGGCCCTGTGTTCGATTCCCAGGTCGAGCAAAGTGTTATTGAGTTTTTCAATTAAGAATTTCTCAGTAGCAGCCACGAAGTCTAGATTTGTGTCCGGTTGATGGCAATAAGCTCTCCCCTATTACATGGGACTTAAACATAAAAAAGGATTGTGTTGTTTTATGAAACCAAAGTAAAAGTGAAACTTTTTTTCACACTATAGACATTTAACTAACAATTTTTGGAATAATATTGCATTAAGGGTATAAAACGTATAAAACGCGGAGTAGGGATAAAGATAAAGTGAAAGGCGCTGTGACGAGCGCCTTTCACTTTATCCCTAATCCACGGCCGAGCGTCACGCGACATGCAACACACAGACGAAAAAGTTTGAGACGATGTAATAAAAGTTTTACTTTAAAACTGGCGAAATGTGGGTTTCTATTAGGTACTCCCCTGTCTAACCCTTTCGGGATTACAGGCGTGATGTTACGTAATCGAATAATTTGTTCTTTGTTCTAGTTCAAGAACCTTTGCTTTTATAACATACCCCACACAAAGAGTATCGCAACTCGATGAGCAAATAAAACACAAGAAAGTTGAACTGGTACAGCTTTGAATAACTTACGGCCAATATGGAAGATTGTTTTACATGTTACCAACGATATCCATTGAATACTCAATGCTATTGACTAGAAGTTTTACATTCTCCTGGTCTATGGAGATTTAGGTCAACGACTGTTTTCCTGTGTGAATCTGTACTATGTATAATCTATCTAGGAAATAAAGCTGTAGACAAAACAAAAGTTAACATGTTAAATATTCCGTTATCTGTGTTATTGATAGTGTGAGTGACCAAGTCAGAGTCAGTTAAAAACTATGATGCTGTAAAGTTTGGTACAGTCTGCTTGAACGCGCTAGACTCTAGAACTACTAGTCTCATCTATAGAAATCTATTTGCATTTGAAAGACTTTATTATTGAGAAAAGTTATAGGCTAAATTCCATAATTGTATGATCCTAGGAGCCGAGTAGAAAGAAAAATGGTTGGAAACCGCGTGGTAAAGATAAATATCGCAAACATGCCTAAGATAAATCGTTAAAAACCTAAGTAGGTTTTGATTGGGACTGCTTTCAAAGAGAGCTTGTAGAAGGTAGCCTGTACCAAGTGGTTTACTCTTCGGAAAACCACATAGCTTGAACAGTTGGGGACCCATCATTGTGCCCCCAACCAGAAAGCGAATAGAAACAAAGCTCAACCCGACCCTGGAACCCAATTCTGGGTTAAGGTCGCAGTTGTACATTATAAGCTTTATATTATTGGTTATCTTTTAATTATAAAGTATAAGAAGCTCCATAACCTGGGGTATCTTATAATGCCTCAAGAGGACATACACGGACCTTACTGCTGAGGTCGGGTACTTGTCTTCAGAATGGTCAGGTGCGTAGTACTTGTGGACGAAACATAAGAAATAATTGTATGGATCGTTGCAGATGACGGTCCGTAGTTTTCTACATGAAATGTATCATAAAATACACATAAAATGTACACAAACTGTACACCAAACGTACACAAAATGTAAATGTAACATGTACATAAAATGTAATATAAATGTTAACCTCTCCAGCCCCGTGGTTCCCATATGGGAACGCCGAACAATTCGGTTGAACCCCGAGGTTCCCATATGGGAACGCCTCGTACAAGCAAACTTAAACCCTTATCGTACGTACAGTAAGGGTCTAATTCGTTTGTAAAAATTTACGTCTCTGGCCAACTAGAGTTCGATTAAAATGAAACCAAACATACCAACCTAACAACTGCACAAAATTATTAAAAAAATAAAGAAACGCGTCTTTGTCGACTGTCAAAATGAGTCATGGCGGCCAGTGTGGAACGGTGGTGTTTTGTTTTGGAATGCAGTGAAATTTTTGTGTTTTGTGTTGTTAAACTTTGGTAAGTAAATGTATAGTATGTTATAAGTGTATAATGTAACTTTTTAGATAGTCATTTGCTGGAAAAAATATCTAAAAATTATGTTTTTGACCCAAAAATTTCTCCAAAAATTCCTTTGTTGTGAAGTTCGTCAGTCGAAATTGAAAATATGATTTTGACTCTTTTACAATGAAATATGGTCTTGGAAACATTAGTAATAAGCGAAAAAATAGTGATAATTCATAATTTCATGCATTCGAGGCATATTTATTCATATTTATTGATATTTCAAGTATTTTCATGCATTGAACTGCGCAGTTAGAAAATGGCCGATTCTAATAAGACGTTTGAATTGGAATCTTGCAAGAATAATTTATGTAGGACTCCTAAAAAACACTGTCATTAGATTATTTGTATATTTGTTATGTTAGATCTAAAGTTTCGTGTAAATTGATTCAGTAGTTTTACCAAAAAAAAACAAACTACGACAACAGTATGTTTGCGGCGAGCTCTCTGAATTCTATGCGATGTTTATAATTCTCAAGTAGTTATAAAACAGTTGTTTATATTGTAATACATGGTCTCGTTAATCAAGAACCCGAAACTGTTTACCGCTTGAGATAAGAGCTAATAGAACTCGCGCGATAAGCTTTTTATGAGCGCAGGACACTTGACACGCTCGATGACGTCATTGTGAGGCCGGCTGGGTGTTTTACCGTTTAGCCGCAAGGTTGGAGAGGTTAATATCTTGAATTTATAACTAATTCTAATACAAATTTACTTAGCACACCGTCATTGCTATCCTCCATCGAACATCCACGGATGTACATCATCAGCAATCGTATCATAATACGAAGCTCCAATGGGAGTATAAATAAATAAATTACCACACACTTTCGTTCACAGATCGTCGCATCTCATGAACATGATCTCAATCCGAGCAAGTAACAACTCATGTCAATTCCAGTCAGTCAACCAAGGAAGTACTTGAAGAGTAATTCAGAGGCTCTTTATGTTGTGTGAATTATGTTAGCACTGACTTTTTCTCCCGGCTGCGGCTCACCTTACGTAGAAGTCGCACGAACGCACTACTGAGAATAAGGTCATGGTATACCAGTTTGCTATCAGTTCTGGGCCGACACAATTTAGTTTTCTTTTTTAATTTTTCTTTGCTTTGGGCTCTTGACTCTAGTCGAGGTCAGAGATGGCACTTGACAAGGACAAAGGCGATGATGGTACAAGCTTACCAAGAAGAAGCCTGTTCACTCTAACTTTGACGAAATTAGGGTTGAAAGCTTTCGGAAACACAGACGCAGGCAGAGAGTTCCACTCCTTTGCTGTACGCATTATGAAAATCGTTTGAAAACGCTTAGTGCGAATTGGTCGAATAGCAATAAGGTAGGGATGGTAACTTGCAGTGCGTCTAGATGTCCGATTATAGAAGGGGCCGGTGGGATGAGGTGGTGGAGTTCTTGGGCACACTCACGGAGGTACAGCCTGTAGGAGACCGACAAACAGGCAACCTTGCGGCGATGAGCCAAGCTATGAAGCTTGGCATCCACCAATTTTATGTCGGTAATCAGCCTCTTTAGATTACCATAGACACGCTTAGAAGAAGAAGTGTGCTTGGTTTTACCAAAATCTATTCAGCCGTAAAGGCGTAAACGAGTAACATGCAGGCAGAATTACTATCGTATTTGTAACTATTATCATCTGCCTAGCGTTTTCCCAACTATTTTGTTGTCGTCTTCCAGTCTAACCGGATGCAGCTGAATACCAGTATTTTACATGGAGTGCATGTCTGACCTCCACAACCGAGTTAGTAGCACTAGGTAATACTTTGGGCTATCAAAGATCTTCAAGTGACAGCCGGGACCAACGTCTTAACGTGCTTTCTGAAGCACGGAGGAAACTTGGTATGTAATGGGTGGTCACCCATCCACAGACCAGCCTAGGCAAGCGTGACTTAACCTTAACATTGATCCGTGCGGCTTCAATTATATAGCCACGAGCTCCTCGTTTTTATAATATTATAGTATTGAAATATGAATTATATTCTTAATAACCCTAAAAACGATATCAATCGGTAAACATCCAAAACAATTCGGTACACATCAAAAACAACGTTTTTTAACCTTTTAAACCGTGTAACACGTACGGTAACATGTGACAAAAACAATCCCAAAAAAAATTGTGGTACAAACAGAAAAAAAAGTTCTTGCGGTATTTTCGATGGATGTCATTTCCTACCTGTGTTGATCCGATTATTCCTCGTTTACGGAACAGTGGTTTGCGAATAACCCTCTTCAGGATTCAATGATACTCGATGGATCAAGATTATCGAGAGCGCTAACAATAGTGTTGTGCAAAAACCGTACTTGAAAAATCGATTTATTTGATCCTTCGAGTTCTTTTTTTTGTGGTAAATTAAATCTGTAGTATTTGGTGTATTTTTGAGAAATGGGTTGTCAACTTGAACTTGAATAATTTAGGTATGTCGAGCCTAAAACTTGGAAATATTAGAAAAATTGGTTTTCGATAAAATTGAAATGTTTTTCAATTTTTTTTTTTTTTGTTATTTTAGTTATTTAAATATCTAGTGTTTAATTATTGTGATGTATATAGTTAGTTGCCAAGTGTAAAATAAAATTAATTAGTAAACCATAACTAAAAAAGGAGATTATAAATAATGTCATTCGTCTACCGACATTGCATACTTGGTTTTCAATATTGTGATCAAATTATCAACCATCTATCACCTGTTTTTAGTAAAAATTTTTATTTCTGACATGATTTTCTACAACCCATCTGACATGTTATGGAATTGTCGACATCACTAGCAAAATAAAATAAATCAGATGCTACAGGCATTCTTAGCTAAATGTTATAAAGAAATAACTTTAAAAGCTCAATAACTCAAAACCATGAAATCATACTCACATTTTTAAACATGTCCTACAAAAAAGTAGCCCCAAGATCCAACATTATGATGGAAATTAATCAATAACCTCGTAACCAGTAATTAAGCATGGATTCCAAGCGAGACTTAATTCTGATTGATGATTTAATAATAAGCGATGCTACGTATATTATAAATATCGGTTTGTCTGTCCATCTGTCATCTGTCAGTTTCATGTCAATGCTGCAATGTGTTAGAATATTTTGAGCTTTTTGAGACTTTTTAAGATTTATACACACTTGCTTTTCCAAGTCATTTTCGACATTGGCAGAATAGTCGACATTGGCTCTGCTTGCCATAATTAAAAATAGAATAGAATAGACTTTTTAAGAATTTTAGTTTTTTTTAAATTGTGATTTGTGTGACATGGAATGATTGAAATATCTTTTATTTTGTTGGGATCAGAAACTTCAATAATTAGCTTACAGATATACTGATATCGATATTTTTGTACATGTCCATTTAGGTCAATATTTTTAAAAGATTCGTCGGCCACCAAGCTCAGTTGCCGAAAGCTTTTTTGTTTCAAATAGGTAAATTTGAATTAAATTATTGTTGTATTAGTAATTTTATGTTCAAATTCAATTTCCAACAACATTTATTTTTTAGTAGTGCTACTATTTAAAAATATTGTTTGTACTTAATAAATAGTAAATCATTGTATAAATCAAATGTTTTTAAGATAACTATTGTACAGCATAATATTAATTACTCGTTTGATTTTCATTTGACATGTTATCGACAGAATTTATGACATCGACATTACTAAAAATAAATTAAAAAACAAACCTAAGCTAAAATTAATCCTCCATTATTTAACAAAAACAATATAAAGCCCTAATTAATAAGAAACAATAACAACTAACAGACGAAATAAAATCAAAAACAAGTAAAATAATATCAGACTAGAGCTGTCAAAGTCGAGTTGGCGGGCGGAGCCGATCCGGTATGATTGACAACCCTTGACAGCGGTTAAACACAGGTCGAATCGCGAAAGGTATTTTTTTTTTATTCTTTTTTAAAAATGTTCCAGGGTTGTGCTGTTGTTTTTTTTTTTGTGCTGAACGTTCCGTACACTTTGGTGATTGATTTTATTGGTACTTGAAATAAGAGTGTGTTTCTTTTTTTGCTTCTATTTTGGATTGGCTATTATGGCTAATTTGTTTGATTTGTTTTTCTTGAATCTATCTTTAAGCTTATGCAGAGATACAAACATTAAAAGAATACACAATACATTAAAACATTAAAAGCCTACTAAATAGCATGGCTGCAAGTTGAACTTAATACTTCTAGGTACCTAGTACAGTCAGTGAGCAGCATTACCTGACCCATTTGCCTCTTTTTTGCTTTGTGAGATGGGTCAGGTAATGGTGCCGGGCACCGTACTTCCAGAGTAAAATAAATAAACAGATAGATTACCTTAAGCTAAGGCGCACTAATTAAATTCGTTTTCCCTACACAGATAAATTTTTCAAAATATGTTTTACAATGATGGAGAAAGCATTACTATCTATTGTATCTTAGCTTAACTTTGTACCCGTCTACTATATTTTTCGGTTTCAATTTGGCAGAGGTGAGAGATCTTTTTGGTTTTTTGAGTTTCTTCATCTTCCTGCCCTTGTCTCATGTTATTTGGGGTCGGTGCAACACTTTTTTTTTTCTTCCATTCTCCTCTGTCAACTGTCACGCTATCATGTACTTCTTTTTCTTTCATATCATTCGACACACAATCCATCCATCGTTACTTTGTTATTCCTCTCCCACTCCATCCATAACAATTTATATTCATAAATATTTTAGTTACATGTGATTCATCCCTCCTCGTCACATGCCATATGGTATGGTATATGGCCCATACCATGACAGTCGATTCCTTTTCAACTTTCCTGAAACTGGCGCAACTTTCAAACTTCCTGTTTTTTTGTTTTTCTGAGTCAAAAATCCATCAAAATCAAATCATTTATTTCAAGTAGGCCAATTGCAGGCACTTTTGAATAGTCGTAAAACAATTAAAATGAAGCTACAGTCCCAGTCACAAGACATAATAACTGTGAAAGTACTGTAGTTGCACATTCCAAAGTGTAGATCTCTATGGAGAAGAATGAGCAAGAAACTCCATGGACACTCTTTTAGATCAGAATCTTGTTACAAAACCTTGGTTACATCATTCATTTAGAGATGGTACATTATGTGAAAACGATGTAGCAAGATGTGCACGTTAAAAGTGTCCATAGTAAAAACAAAAAGAACAATTAAAATATAAAATAATTAGTTCGAGTTTCAATTTCGTCAAGAAAACCATCGTTCAGTATTCACCACGGAACCCTAATTCATCTCACATACTTCACAATCAAACTCGATACATACTCAGCTGGATACGTTACGCTTTATAATTTTACAACAAAATATAACAAAATCTTACACATTCGACTTTTTTCCGATCTTTGTATCCTTGATGAGCATGGATTAAGTTTGTAGAAAAAATGTTGGACAGATGTTGGTTTGTGTGAATTTTTGTGAGCCGTTGGATATTGGTGTAGGTGTTTTGATGCGATTATAATAAAATTACGCTGATAAGTAAGTATGAAGATAGCGGAATTTTGTGTATTGACCTTTTGAACGCCAGAGCATAAACGAACGCTCGTGCCCTCCACGCCGAGCCAAAAATTCACCACAAATACTTACAAATAAAAAAAATGGGCCAAGTGCGAGTCTTACTCGCACACAGGGTTCCATAGCCCCAAACTATATAATAACAATGTTTTGAACGGTCATTCATTAGTAAACCTTCACTCAACCGCAAAACTAAATTTGTTTTTCATAGTAAGTTAATGAAAAACAAAGTTACTGCTGCAGTTTGGTGAAAAAGTCCCATATCTCAAAAACTACATATCAAATCTTATTCAAACCAATTTTCGTTGAAAGTTTTCTTTACGTTCTACATCCCCATATTTTTTTCAGAATTTTCATCCTCTTACTTTAGAAATTAGAGGGGGGGGGGACACACTTTTTACTACTTTGGAAGTGTCTATCTTTCAAAAGATTGACTTTGAATAAAAATGGTTTTAGGAACCTCAATGTAATTTTTAAAGACCTATCTACAGACACCCCACACGTATAGGTTTGATCGTTTTTTTTTTTTTTAGTTTTAGTTCCATGTATGGGAGGATATCCTTATCTATATATTTTTTTAAATTTTGTACAAAAATCATAATGCGGTTCACAGAATACATCTACCTACCAAGTTTCAGCTGTGTAGTCCTAATAGTTTCGGAATAAAGTGGCTGTGATACGGACGGACAGACAGACAGACAGACATGACGAATCTATAAGGGTTCCGTTTTTTGCCATTCGGCTACGGAACCCTAAAAAGGGATTTTAAAAGTATTGTTAACTTATATCTTGATAAGACATTTAATATTTATACAGGGTGTAACGGAAAGGGTATATACATCCTTAAGGGTGTGCTTCAGACCATCAAACTGAACATGTTTCTCAACATAAAAAATTTTTCGCAGCAAAAAAAAAATTCAGCTGCCTATACATTTGGGTCAAATAGGTATTGTAATTTTCTATGGGGTAGCAGATATTTTTTTTGCTGAAAAACATGTTTTATGATGAGAAACATGTTCAGTTTGATGGTCTGTAGCACACCCTTAAGGATCTATATACCCTTTCCGTTACACCCTGTAGATCACATTTTAAAGATATACAAAGTGTTGTTTTGCATCCTTGTCAAATTTCAGGAGGTGGTCACAAAATATATAAATAATCAATTAAAATTACGGTACCTAGTTAATTATTAAGAAACGCAGATTTTTTTGGTTGTTTAAGTTTGTCAATATTTCAGAATAACCCCCTTAACGTGTGTTAGGGAATAAGAAATTATCAAATAAACGTTTGACATTGTCGGTTTGTGTGGAAACGCAGTTATAGGGCGAGAATCAGATGGCCCGTTTAATACACGGGTGGTTCACACTTACCGATTTCCGTAAATAAGAAAAAAAATAAAAATTACCCATTTTATTACTGCTTCGGGTCGAGAATCATTAGCGTAGTTACCTCCTTGAATTTGGCGAAGATTCAATACAACACCTTGTATTAAGTTGGCCATGAAATCCGCTGCGAGTTTGGCGGCTTTCTTAGCGTCCATCAGTTCCTGTAGTAGACAAATAACAAGACTCGCAGGACACGATAGTGCCCCTTTTTCGTGGAACAGCACCTATATATATTTCGGATGCTCTCATTTGCATCGAACATTATGACTATGCTTATAACTGTTACAAGTCAGGTCAAAGTCAAGATTTCCCTAAACCTGCATACTTATGACAAAAGTCGTAGGTTTAATTTTCCTATACAACTGAAGTACAAAAATAGCAAAACATTGAAACAGATATCGATCGAAGTATCAAGAATGTAACATTCAAATCGCACAATATAGAGAAGGCTATAAAACAGAAGTGGCTCACTCGCGATACCAAATGATATTCCTTGAAATGTTTCCGACTGCTTTTAGTGGACACGATTTTAGTCGTGACGATATCGTGGCGGTGTCGTGTACCTACCTCATGAAAAATGCAGACGTCATTTTGCGTCGATGATGTAGTACGTGGAGAATTGGTACTAGACAAGCAGGTTTGGAAAGAAAATACAGTAAGAGTAATTTTTTGCAGTCTTCCAGTAAGGCAACTATAGATAGTTGACAAACTTATTCGCTGGTAAGTACCTAAATATTAATCAACACACCTTGAAAATGATAATAGTGCCTAGAAATTGGGACTGATTGATCTGAAACATCTGCAGAATTATAGCATCATCTTCGCTTCCGCAAACTGTTGGGCATTTGCCTTTCCCAAGCTTTGCCACATCGACCGGGCATATTGTGTGTCTTGATTACAGCAGATTTACGCAGCCATCACTAAGTCACCTTGAATTTTCATTGATGAAAAACATTTTTTAAAGGTTGATTATTTTAATAAGTAAACTTTAGCAAATAGTTATTGGAGCCTTAAATAAATAAGACTGTGTTGGGATTCTTTCTTGATGGCAGTGCAGTTACAAGTTCTAAAAATCCTATTCCTATTATATTTTAATATTATAAATGCGAAAGTTTCTGGGGATGTATGGATGTCTGAATGTTTGTTACTCATTCACGCAAAAATACCTGAATGGATCTGAATGGAAATTTGGTACTTGGATAGTTAGTGGGATACTTTTTATCCAGGTATTACGATACCGTGGAACAATTACCGAACAAAACTCGGGTGAAGCCGTAGACACAAGCTAAGAATAAAGTGCTACCAATTTTGCTAATAGTCTTACAAATTATAAGCGAGTCGTGTCGTAACACAAAAATGCCTCTCCGCAATTTTTGATATTAAAATTTTCAATAATACCTAATGGATGTCTTCTCGAGATCGGGTCGAAACCCCTCCATATTGGGGGGACCACAATACTCTTGTTTTTAATACAGCCCTTTGTATTCAGTGCTTTGTCTTATTATCAGAGTGTTTGATGTCGCCCTAGTAAGTACTGGAGTGTCATAATTATGGCATTTCTATGATATTGGAATATGGAGGATGCATATCACTTGACATTTTATTGGCGAGGATGGGTTTTTAATGGCTGGAGTTTTATTTCTTACTAGCTGACTCCGTTTTTGCAATGTTTTCATTGATGCTTCGCTCCTATTGGTCATGGCGTGTTGTTACATCCTTCGATCTTAAGGTTTTATTCAATTCAAACCAGTCGTTTCTGAGATTATCGCATTCAAACCAAAAAAATAACTATTTAGCTTTATAATAGTAGCATAGATAGAATACATATATTTATAGATCTGAATGATAAGTTCAGTTGGTATTTTTCTTGAGATCAAACAAAAATACAACTTTAAAGTCATTTGTTTGGAAGCGTCAACTAACCGTTTTGAAATTTTTTGATCAGGCTCTAGAGTGAGTAAACTAGTTATTTATAATGATAGTAAGTTTTATTTCAGCTCTAAATAAGAAAGTACTCCATGCCCACACATTCATATAAAATCTTAATGCCTAAAAGAATCTGTCCCCAATAACCACGCCTTTACAACCCGAAATAAAATAGAAATAAACGTAACAGGAACCTATTACAGCATTATTAAAAAATAAAACAGACAATGCGATCACCGAAACCAATATGTGTGCTATAAACATATTCACGGCAAAACTGGCTAACCCCTCGAACGCTGCCCATAAAAATACATACCCAACAAGCCAAAAACGGCCGACCGTAATAAAGAAACGCGATAAACCGTGCAAAAAAATTGCGGGACATGAATTCATTGGTATGACATTCGGGGTTCCAATGGTCACGGTTATAGCTCAGAAAATATCCTCTAGACATATTTCCTACTTATAGTTTTATGGGATCGGCCCCCATCTTTTATTGGTCGTCGGGAATCTTGTCAATCCTATTAAGTTGGTCGTTTTTGCCCGCCACCGCTTTTTAGGGTTATGACGTATATTGAAAGTTGGAATTGTTAATTTGTGGCGTTTGATGGCATCGGGGGCTTAGATTAAACATTCCTTTTTGTATGAATCTATAAAAGCAGAAAATGGAAATGGTTGATTGATGTAATGGAATGTCAGAGTTCAGAAGCATTTTCAATGAGATTTTTCTGGAATAAATTGTATGAAGTTTTTTTTTTATACAAGGTGTTGTTTTACATCCTCGTCAAATTCAAGGAGGTAACTATGTTGATGATTCTTGACCCAACTCAATAATAAAATGGGTAAGTATTTTTTCTTTTTTGAAATCGGTAAGTGTGAACCACACGTGTTTTAAACGCAGCCTGTCTGATTCTTGCCTTATAACATCGCTTTCACACACAAAAAAATCTCAAACGTTTATTCGATAATTTCTTATTCCCTAAACCACGTTAAGGGGGTTATTTTGAAATACTGACAAACTCAAACAACAAAAAAGCAGTGTTTTTAATAATTTACTATGTACCGTACTTTATATTGATTATATTTATGTCTTTTATGACAACATCCTGAATTTTGACGAGGATGCAAAATAACACCTTGTATAACACCAAAAATAGGAAAGAAAAAAAATAGAAACAAAAGAACTTATTCACAAAAGAATATAGTTTCAATATAATTCACAATAATAATAAAATGGAGTCCATCCTGACCCCTAAAGAACCATCACAAGTCGGAAGACTGAAAAATTGAAAAGGCAACGGCATTGAACTATTTAACAAAAACAGATGAAGAATTTTCCTAATCGGTATTCTCTAGTCATCCAGTGGCTATACACCGTGTAAATCACCTCATCACGAAGCCGTCAACCAAACATTCTGTACATGAAACTAAGTAACTTTACGCAAAAATTATTGCTGGGAAACGACTTTTTATTGGGGGGTGTAAAATCATGTTTTGTGGTAGAACTCAATGTAGCGCACTCAAAACACTGTACTGATGGACGGATTGAAGAGTACGGGGGTCGTGGAGGTGTTTAAAGTAAAAATCTTACATTAAAAACTTGTATTAAAAAAAATACTTGTCAAAAAGTTGGAACTTTGACCCCTAATATCTCCGTAACTAGAAGATTCCCCAGGTATGGTGTAGAACAAAAAAATGATCGCAATGACAGGGAGAACTAGTGCCTTTCGGCTTCGTTAAGAGGTGTTTTACACCCTTTATAATGATCAGAATCAGAATCTTTATTTGTAAAACATAGGTATTTACATAAAGGATCCTCTGCCCTTTTCCCAATTTATTTCAGGTCGGTGCAGTAAGTATTTTTCTTTCATACTTCTCTATTATTTTGCCATCATCTGAGAGCTCACTCTCTTACAAACAATCGATCTATATTTTCTTTGAGTTTCGTGTGAGTCGATCAAGATTATGTCTGGACCTTAAAAAAGATCTCTGAGTTTGTTTTGACTGTTTCTTCTCTGAGTAGTCAGCTACGAACCACCGGTCTCATCTAGTTTTATAAAGACAGCGGCGTATAAAACTTTTGTAAAATTAATTTGCAAAATAAACATCCTTATCTTTCTTTTGATTCTTTTTGCATCATCAGCCTATATTGTTCCCACTGCTGGGACGCCTCTCAAAGGCCTCCTCTCTATGAGAGGGAGTGGGCTGTAATCCACCATGCGGGCCCAGTGCGGGTTGGTAGATGTCACACATGTCTTCGAACTTTTAGTTCTAGGACATGCCGGTTTCCTCACGATGTTTTCCTTTACCCTTTTTGAGAGCAGCGGTGATTGAATAAATTACACAAATTAATGCTCCTGCCTGGGTTCCAACTCACGGCTTACTGCTCGTAAGTCGGGGATGCCACCACTGGGCTACCGCTGCTCTCTTTTTCAATTCTTTTTAACGATTGTTTTTCATTTCCACATCATACACATTTCTTATCACCCACTCTTCATTCCTTGCTTCGCATCAAATAGAAAATCGTCTCCCCATTTCAATCTAATCAAAATTTCTGTAAAATCTCCAGTCTCAACATTCCTAATCACAACAAAACAAAACAGAAACATCTATCACTGTCGCCATAAACGCCTCAAATCACACATTATTTACGTTCACAGCTTACTCTCGAACAATAATCTGCCATAATCCTGAATTCAGTACAAATGTACCAATAACACACGGGGGCTCAATCAAAGGGTCCGTACAGACAGACAGACAAATGGAATTGTCGCAGTACAGGCGCGGCCGGCAATTAGTGGCATGCTCACCAGTTTCGATATGAAATACAGCCGCCCGAATCAGCTAAGACATATAGATTAGGTGGGGTACATACGGACGATTTGTTAAAGAGGGGTGATATTAAAGTAGTTTTAAAATTTCCCACAAATATTAACCAAATGCAATGGTCAGTTTCACTATGAAAAAATAGGTTTATGGAGACGCTCTTGTTTTGTTTTGTGAATGGCATCTCTCAATTCGACCTATGAGGTTGTCGTCTGCTTAACCGGACTATACTGTGGATGCCTTGAGTTTAAGGCATAAAAAAGCTTACAAATTAAGTGACTACACGCTAAGGGCACCCCCTGTGGGGTACGAGGAGGACAGCAAGGGGACAGGCTGGATCTGAATGATATCGTTATTTAGGGGCTGATTTAAAACTACTGGCACAGCATCGCGGGCTAGCTCAAGCGAAGGTCTGTAGACACTCCAACACATTACCCTATTTATTTGAGGCGTTACCGGGAGATCCGAGATGTCGGGAGATCCTCAAGCTCTCTTTAAAACTCTAGTTAACATTTTCCACCTCTATTTAAACCAAACTTATATGGGGTCGGCGCAGCATGGGTTTTCGTTCCATACTTTTTTCTATTAGTCGTCATCTCAGCCGGTTTTTTTCTAGCCCAATGATGTCTTCAACAGTCCATCTACCGTTTCATGGGTCTCCCCTTGCTCTTATATAATTTATATTCAAGAAATCATCATTATCAGCTTATAATGTTCCCACTAGTGGGACACAGGTCTCCTCTCTATGAAACGGAGTGGGCTGAAATCCACCACGGGGGCCAGTGCGGGTTGGTAGATGTCACATGTCGGTTTCCTCACGATGTTTTCCTTCACCGTTTTTAAGAGCAGCGGTGATGAAATAAATTACACAAAGTAATGCGCCTGTCTGGGTTCTAACCCACGGCTTACTGCTCGTAATTCGGGACTGCCACCACTGGGCCACCGCTGCTCTCATACAACACTCAAGACTTGGCCCTCTTATAATAAAAATCTACGAATATGCGCTAAGAGAATCATAAGCCTTCTTAAATGTCAAAATCAAACACGAGTGCGAGTTTCTATTGTTTTAACTTGATATACAAAATAGCTCGGCTATCGGGTTCCTATGGTATAACACTAAAAGCTTCAGGGTTCCACGAGAAAACATTGGCCTATTTCTGTACAGTCAGTTTTCCAGATCCAAAAATTAAGACAAATTTCAATTGCAAAACTAATTCAACCGTGTGTCAGACAATAGTTACCACCCTATAACATATGCCAAATCCATGGTTCAACCGTTTTGCATTCGACTGCCTACTCCCTTTTGGATGACGTCAATATGCAAACTTCGCCATCCTACCAAAGGTCCTATTTCCCCCATCATCCCCACTGAAAATTGAATTTTGGATGTGGAGGATAGGGTTGTATTTTCAGTGTGGGGGAAAATTTCATATACTATCCGTAGATAACATCGGAGATTCAATGTCAGGCAGAACAGCAATGAAATATAGTTTCGCCTTCATTGAACCTGTGATAAATTGATATCGCCCGGGACGGTTATTGAATAACAAGCAAGGCTTGTTGATCGCGACGTGCGTCATTTGTGGCGCGTTGTCGGGTAGTGTGGGTACAGCCTTATTATGTTTGCGGATTGATTATCTAGTGTGAAAGTTTTTTTGCTTGCATGTATATTTGTTTTGATTGTGTAGGGATTGAGTGGTTTACAATTCGAACAGGTGCAATTTTAGATAGGATGAACGAGTCATAGAAATATAAAAAGGTACCAATTGTTTCAAAGTCTCAGACTGAAATCATTTGAATATTTTTGGAATCAGAAGTAGGATAGAGATTCTCTTACCGACTTTCTTTGTGGTTCATAGCTGCCCTTTGCCGGCTGGCAGATGACAGCTTAAGTCACATTGTATTTGACATTTTTTGATCAAAAGATTTGAACTTTTCCAAAACTAAACCAGTTTTCATTAAGCTACTGTATTAGCAAACGCAAAACAGTACCTTTTCCTTAAAACTCTGAAACATAATCAGTGTTACAGCTCCAAATCTACGTACGAACCTAACAATTCCACCGCAACTAAATCAAAAAAGCTATCAATCAAATTGCCGTCCATGCAAATTGTGGCGCATCATAAAGTAAAGCGTACCCATTAGGCCGGTTACACAAGAGCGTATAATTCGCTGGTATCTTCCATCTTGTGCCCGCACGGCACTAACAAACAACTCGGTGGCTGGACATTAGCTGGAAGAGCTACACTTGTGACATCTAAATTTCGGCTAGCCACACGGTATGGGGGGGTGTGTGGAACTAGCCTTGTGTTTAGAATGGACAGAGTAAAATAATTTGGTAGCTAAGGGAATTAGAAAATAAATGTGTAAAATGACATGATGTTTATAGTAGCAGTACATTCAAACAGGCTTACAAGCTTGGCTTGGCCTCATTACCTTGGTGTGCTTTACTTAATAAATAAATAGTACTCTTGATGATGGTAGAGTTTTTGAACAGTCTGCTTGCCTTGTGGGCTTTTCGTATTGTTAGCCCCTAGGCACTCCAGTGGGTGTCTAGTCACTAGACTAGACACCCACTGGAGTGCCTAGGGGCTACCAACGGTACTACTAAGTACTGTTGGTATAGTGGTTAAAAGTGTAACTATTGTATTTAGGGCCCTGGTTTCCTGGTCGGAAAAATTGTTATTATCTTTACCATTAAGAATTTGATGATATAAAAGCGAACACTTAAAAATGTTGACGTAACAATTTCTCAATGGTCTAATCAGTTTCTCAACAATCGATCAGATCCAGGTCAATAGGGGATAATCCATTTTTTTTTCTTTGTCCGTCGGATAGTTTATTGAAAAGTATTGGACACGTATTTTTTCTTTTTTCACGTGGTCATAAAATTACGGAGATATATTGAGTTGAAATCGCGCATGACGTCACATGTAGGTAAGTTTTATACCTACTTGTGACGTAGTAAGCCCCACTCTCCAACTTTAATGAGTTATAACTAATTATTTTGATAATACAAAAAATACGTGTCTAATATTTTTGTATTATCTGTCTGACGGACAAAATAGAATGTCGTTTTCTTTAACCAGCCCGCACCCCTATTGCAAAAAGATTACGATTGAGCATCCCACAAGACTGGGCAAGGATGCAAAAATCCTTCTAACAAATTCGAACGCTGGACAAATTTTTAGGAGGGATTACCTTACCACCACGCACTCTCTTTGCAGGTTGGTATTAGCCAGATTGTCTTCTGTTGTATTTATATTTCGGGCTTATCAAACATGACCTGCCCTACCACTTCAACATCACCTGCTGGCCGACCATGACGTCTTAAAGCAGTATTGGTTTACTCTTATCCCAGTGTGGGAAAGAGACGGAGCTATACAGGATGCCTAGCGCCCTCTCTTTCGCACACTGGAAAAGGAGTAAAACAATTATGTTTTAAGAGGGTTGTTAGTAAATGAGAACACGAGCATTTATATGTTTCTGTTGGCTTTACTGGTAATGTAAGTGCTTTATGTTGGTAACCTTTTCTTCTCTTTCCGCGATCTTGATATTATGTCTAATGTTGCTAATAAAATACGTTTCTGCATATTTCCGAGTTCTACAGTTATTTTAATGAAAATATCATCAAGGGTAACGGTGTCTTGAAATCTAAAATCAGCTTCACATTTTAAAACCGCTGCCTCTATCCATTCTCAGGTCTATGGTAACGCGTCCACAGCGGCGCTGCCTGGACTGCGAGACTACAAAACATATCGGCGGTGGTTGCCGTCCAGATAACTATGCGTCGCGATCTGTGCCCGCACAGCCTCCATAGGCACAACTGTACCTAAGCACACTGGAATAATTTGAATACTTTGAATGGCCTCTCTGTGGAGCTGTAAAACTAATACAATTAAACGATACAGATGACACAAACTTTAGATGACCATTGATATTTACACTTGTCCAGTGACCTTTTATTATAATAGGAGATGGTTTCCATAGAGCTAATACATTAAAAAATAATCCTTAGTGACTTAAAAATTAAAAAACTGTCTACTTCCCCATAAGCACAATTTTACCTTTGCAGACTAGAATACTCGTAATGTAATTAATTCATTTCATTTTTACATTAATTCATTGTAATTAATTCGTAATTTGGATTTCCGCTCTGAAATTGCAAAACATAACTTTAAGCAAAAATTATTATATTAAAAAAATATTCACGAAACGAAGACATTTGTTGATGGTATGTCGTCCTCTTATACGTCGTCGTTTTACTAATAAAGGGTGTAAAACCCCTCTTAACGAAGCCGACAGGCACTAGTTCTCCCTATCATTGCGATCATTTTTTTGTTGTACACCATACCTGGGAGCCTTCTAGTTACGGAGATATTAGGGGTCAAAGTTCCAACTTTTTGACAAGTATTTTTTAAATCCAAGTTTTTAATGTAAGATTTTTACTTTAAACAGCTCCACGACCCTCGTACTATTCAATCCGTCCATCAGCACAACGTTTCGAGTGCGTTACGTTGAGTTCTACCACAAAACATGATTTTACACCCCCCAAAAAAAAGTCGTTTCCCAGCAATATTTTTTGCGTAAAGTTACTTAGTTTCATGTACAGAATGCTTGGTTGACGGCTTCGTGATGAGGTGATTTACACGGTGTATAAACAGATACGAATATGTCAGTGTTGACCACCATGACGAATTGTAGACACTCACTAAGAACAGCTGATAATATTTTAAAGGCACGAAAAGCAAGAGCACCCGATATTGAAAACGAGACATATTCACAGACATGTTTTTACTTTACATGTTTAACACCAATCTATTTGCGAAAATATTGTTACTTTTGACGAAAACTGTAGAAACCAATGTAGCAAAACCTCTTGTACATGGCAATCGCTTTCAAACCGTTACGTATTTCTGTATCAACTTTCAACGAGATTGTTTAGCTTTTCTGTGGCTTATGCCAGACCCATTTTTGCTGATGGAGTGTAACTATATCTAGGCCGCCCATTGATTAAATGTTCAATCATTCCATTGTTACGTCAAAAATTTTAGAAAACAATCTCTATGCGTTTGATGGCATTCCCACTATAAACCCTTTTTAGGAGTTGAATTTAAAAAAAAAACATAATTGGGGACTTGTGCAAAACAAGCTTCTTGACCGAGCCGTTCTGGATATGTCGATCCATGCGTTGGTTTAAGATTTCGATAGATGTTCAAACAGGAGCACCGATATATTATACTTCATACTAACAAGAATATTTTGCTTTAAAGACATCAAAAACCTAATTACCTGCCCAATCACACAACCAGAGAACCTGCATTCAGGCGCTGATTGATTTACGTTGGCAACTGTCAGCCGCGCGTCCTGCGCTTTGTCGCGACAGAGCCGTTTCCCTAGCTGTCGCGTCTAATTGCGACTATAATTCATGTCTAATAATCTTGTGTTATTATCGGATTGTATGCAGGTGAGGGGGTGAAGGGGTGGGGGTGTTTCCGATGAGTTTTGAGTGAATGAGTGATGGAGGTTATTATTATAAGTAATTAACCTGGATTAACACATAAGATACTTTTTATCCCAATAGTCCCGTGGGACAATTATCGAAGTCCACGCGAGCGACGCTGCGGGCATAAGCTAGTGATACATATATAATACTAGCTGACACAAAACTGCCCCTGCGTCATATTCTCCCCGTTTTCGCAACATTTTACATTGATGCTCCGCTTCTAATGGTCGTAGCGAGATGTAATATAACCTATAGCCTTTATTTGCCTTTATAAGAAATATTTTTCCAGTTCGAACCAGTAGTTCCTGAGATTAGCGCGTTCAACCAAACAAACAAACTCTTCAGTTGTATAATAATTAAGGATTGATATCAATTAAGGAAACAAAAACCGATCATTCCCTCCACCTCACCCCCTAATGATCCAATCCATTTGACAATCAGAATCCAATGTAGTGACGCAATAAATCATACGTCATAACATCCGCTGAACATAATCAATACGCCATCAGCATCGAACCTCCATTGTATTCGCGTCTTACATAATTGTGATTAAATTACTGTTGTTGCTGGGCTGTGATGAGATTTAGTTAGTCTGTGGCATATGTAAACTATGTAACTTCGAACTCGATATTCTGCAGAGATGGACAAAGGTTGAGGAGCTCGTGGCTAAATAATAACAGCCGCACGGGTCGGGTCTTCAAGGTTAAGCCGTGCTTGCTGAGGTTGGTCGTGGATGGGTGACCATCATTACATACCGAGTTTCCTCCGTGCCTCGTTAAGCACGTTACCTGTTGGTCCCGGCTGTCATTTGTAGATCATCTGCCTAGCCCTTTCCCAAACTAGCTTGGGGTCGGCTTCCGGTCTAACCGAATGCAGCTGAGTATCAGTATTTTACATGAAACGACTGCGTATCTAACCTCCACAACCCAGTAAGGGTAATACGATACCCCTTGGTAAGACTGAATGTCAGACTTTTGGCTTCTGACTACTCGTAACGGCTGTCAAAGATCTACAAATGACAACCGAGACCAACGGCTTAACATGCTTATCGAGGCACGGAGAAAGCTAGGTATGTAATAAATGGTCACCCATCCACGGACCAACTTCGGCAAGCACGGCTTAACCTTAAACATGGACCCGTGCGGCTGTTAATATTTAATCATTAGCTAAACCAAACATTAATACACCATCACCCATCCTTACAGCATCTTCGCATCAATTACATTAAAGTTGATTACACCCGAGCGACATGCGACTAATAAGACCGTTGCGACAATCGTGTGCCACACGTCTCTAATATTGAAATAGTGATTTACGACTACTATAAATCTGTTGCGTGTCCACTTGTCTGGCTTACAAACGTAGGATAATCGCATGACAGATTTGCGTTAGCATCCTACAATAGAAGGCTTTGTGCTCGTATTTCCTGATTAGATTAGTTTTAGGTGGTTTTGGGAGGTTTTAAAATTATATATAAGTCGTATGTCTATCTCGCTCGCTTTCGTTATGCCAAAACAAGATAGACATAAGATTTATCGAATCGAAATCGAATCCGAGCGTTTGTGAATAAGGGAGCAGGTGAGGCACTATCAACAACAAAAAGAAGGATTGTGTGAACTGCAGCGGGCATTAGATGCATACATTTTAAAACCTCCCAAAACCACCTATAACTAATCTAACGCTGTTGTCAGAATTTTTATGTCGCCCATTGGCCTCTGACTTGGCAAGCTTGCCAAGGTTGGTCCCTGGATGGGTGACCATAATTACATACCGAGTTTCCTCCGTGCCTCGGAAAGCACGTTAAGCCGTTGGTCCCAGCTGTCATTTGTAGATCTTTGACGGTCGTTACGAGTAGTCAGAAGCCAAAAGTCTGACATCCAGTCTTACCAAGGGGTATCGTATTACCCAGTTACTGGGTTGTGGAGGTCAGATAGGCAGTCGCTCCATGTAAGATACTGGTATTCAGCTGCATCCGGTTAGACTGGAAGCCGACGCCAAGATAGTTTGGGAAAAGGCTAGGCAGATGATGATGGCCCCTGACTTGGCTTTACATGCCGTCAAGAAATATCTCTCAGGCAGGCTGGTTTGATTTCCTCACGATGTTTTTCTTCACCGCAGGAAGTGATAATCAATAATGCTATACGCACATGAATCCAGGAAATCAGAAGTGCGTGTCTTGGATTCAAACTGGAGACCTATGACTTAGCAGTCCGACGTTCACACCACTAAGCTATCATGACTGCCTAGTTGACACAATGCGACACTTCAATGAATGCTTCGAATGGAAGCGCACTAGTGGATTTTCAACTTTAGACCCAGCAACGAGACTTTTTTAAGCCAGAGTTAGGGTAGCCCACGAAATGCAAATTTTCTGACCCTAATTAAGAAGTTAGATTTGAATTTTAAAAAACCACAAGTTTCTGACACTGACCTGCAAATTGCAAATGGCTTACGAAAATTTGAATTTCGCAGACTACCCTGGCGTTTTACGTTAGGCTGTAGCTTCGCGTTTCATTTTGTTTTTTTTTGACTTTCAAAAGTGCCTGTAACGGTCTAATTGAAATAAATGCTTTGACTTTGACTTTGACTTTGACTTTGACTTTGCTTGGTGAAACTCAACTCACTTTCGGTCACCGAGTACCTGTAATGACTATCAAAGATCTACAAATGACAGCCGAGACCAACGATAATGTCAGTGATGCAAAGTCAGAGATAAAATAGCTGTCAAAAGACTGTACTTCCTAAACTTCACTTTGTTCTATTCTTTTTGCGGTCAAGTTTCCTTTTCCAACTTCAATTCTTTTGCACCCGAATTGGATTGGTTCATTCACTATTGTCCTCTAAAATACCATCATTATCTGCCTGTCTCTTCCAACCTATGTTGGGATCAGCTTCCAGTCTAACTGCCTACCTGACCTCCATAACCCAGTCAGTACCCTGTAATACGATACCCCGTGATAAGTCTGGTTGTCAGACTTTCGGGCTATTGACTACTTAACGGCTGTCCAGGAGCTACAATTGACAGCCGGGACGAATAACTTATCGTGTTTTCCAAGGCGTGGAGGAAATTCGGTGTTAATAGACGCTCACCCATCCACTGACCAACCTAGGCAAGCGCGGCTCTAGCCTGAAGATCGAACCGAGCGCCTGTTATTATTTAGCCCTCTTCCATCACTATCTTATAGCTTAAATTTTGGATGTAAGCCATACGGTAACGCGTCAAAAGCAACACATGTCTCAATCAATATCTGAGCTTGCCCGGAGTATGGAGTATGGAGGTGCTAGTAACATGTCGCTCCTATCCGAGTGAAGCCTTCTGCATATTTTACAGCATCGGCTGTGCTAGTGTGGAGATGGATTTCGTTTTGTGTGGTGACGTTTTATTTAGTTTGGCTTTTGTGCGTGGTTGATTGATAGCAATTTTAGTTAAGATATGTTATACCTCTTCATTTCATTTTGTGTAAGTGATTGTGAGTGCGGCTGTTGAGTTGCACTATTGAACCGTTGAGGTATTTCCTGAGATCAGTTAGACCTAGAACTGAACAAATTTTTTTTCAGCTCTTGTCCAATATTTTATCAAATTTTTTCATTATAAGTTTATCAGTATATCACAGAGTCTAGATTCGTGTCCAGTAAAAAGCCATGATGATGCGTGTTTGCTCTTTATCCGTATTTTTTTATTTAAAAAGAAGGCGATTTTAAGTGCAACATTATTGCGGCAGTTAGAATTTTAAAAGTTACGTCATCGTCCGGAAAACGTATGACGATTTCACATTCGGACAAAAACATTTCATGTGTACAAGCTACATAAAGGCTAGATTTTACTAAAAGGTAAAACGGACAGAACACACACTACAACCGTGCAAATGCAATCCACTAGCCAATTTCACCTGCAAAAAATCCTTTCCCCATCTCCCGATTCTCCCCCACTCGATCCAATAAAACCGAACACTCACACGTGTTCCATTACCCCAATTAATCAATCCCATATTCCATATTAGCCTAACAGTTAGCACCAACCGCACTATTTATATCACAGCCACGCGCGACCTGACCAATCACCGAGCTGCGATAGGCGCCCGTTTGAATTTCGGATTGCTAGACCAACAAACTTGGAAATGCTGCTGCGAAAATGGAAATTTTAAATCTCATGACCTTCTGGACCTTGGAATAAGGTTGACAGTTTATCTGTTTTTAAGTTTCTGAGGTGTTTGATATCTTTGGAAGTGTGTATTGCCTTTGATTTATGCATTTGTTCGATGAATTATTCCCGTCTGTGTGTCGTCGGTTCGCACTCCACGATAACTTGGTTAAAGTTAGCGTTTGTGTGCGGTTTTGTATGTATGTCACTTGAATTTTGACGTTTCGTTAACTGGTCAGGCTATTCTGGTAGTCACTTTTATATCTGCAACGTCAGTAGTCAAAACAAATACAGATGTAGTGTTGGTAAGTTTTGACGAAGAGGTTCTATTCAAAATTTTGATGTTTTGGATTGGATTTCGACCCGGTCACCTCACTGTGGAACACAGGGCACCTACTAACAGACTCTTGAATGGATTTTGGTGAGGTGACTGATACTGCTAGCCTGCGTCATACCACTGCTGGATTAAGGACCCTCTGGACTTCCAGTTGTTTCGATCCAGGGCATTGTGGACCACTGGTCTCTGGTCTTGTCCAATTCGTCCCGCCATCTTCTGCGAGGTCTGCCGCGACGCCTTCTGGTTGTGTCAGGTCTCCAGAAAGTGGTGATTTTGACAGCAGACGTGGCCAGTCCAGTCCCACTTCAGCTTAGTGGATTTTTGAGTAACGTTAGTTAGTTGTTCTGTGCCTATTTCTGCCTATACCGATCAATGCTGTTTTGTTCCGATATGGGTGCCTCTGAAATTACAAGTGCATAAGAAACACTTTTTGTTGTTACTTTAGTGTATTAGATGTCCACAAGTGGCCACTACTGCCAGATGCGCTGGCAGTTATATGAACTGTGGTACCCGTCAGCTCATTTACATTTGCTGGTGTTATATAGTGGAGGTCAGATAGCCCGTCGCTCCTTGTAAATACTCGGTATGCATCTGCACCAGGTTAAACTGCAAGTCAACACCAACATTATCTAAAAACGCTGGGTGGATGATAAGATAGAAATATAGGGGTATGAAGAACAGGGTGTAAAGTTCTTCATCCTCCATGGAGAAGCGAGGATGCTCCGACCAGACGGTAGTTGTGTCTGGTGGACTTCAGCCCGTCATCTGTCTTTTACTGCGCGATTTAGAATTTTGATATTAGGTTCTTTATTTGTGTCATAGAGGGCACTGTAGTCTTTTTTAGGGTTCCGTACCAAAAGGGTCAAAATGGGACCCTATTACTGAGACTTCGCCGTCCGTCCCTCCTTCTGTCACCAGGCTGTATCTCATGAACCTACAGATTATGTATCTCTGTTGCCGCTTTAACAACAAATACTAAAAACAGAATAAAATAAATATTTAAAGGGGCTCACATAAAAAAAAGTTACTGGTAATTACCAGTAAATTTTTTTGCTCGTTTATCTAATAATGTTACGGAACCCTTCGTGCACGAGTCCAACTCGCACTTGGCCGTTTTTTTATAGTACCTCTACAGAAACATTCTTCTTCGCACATAATTAACACAAGCAAAACCAAGTGAGACACAAGTTCTCTAAATAAATAAGGCCGTGTATACACTCGTCGTCTCGTACCGATTCCGCTGTCATTCTGCCGGATTTATGGGTTGATTATTTTAGAAAATGAACATATCTTTGTCACGCGTCCGATGCGAGAGTTTCAGAGATAACAGCTGACAGACGGAGTAATGTTGCTGTTGTCTATTTTCGCGAAGCCTTGTGCTCTGGGGTTTATGTTGAATTGAGTAACTGGGCTGTGGTGGGGTTTAATTTTGAGTTTTATTTAATTACTTAGTCTAATTAAAATTGTTAAACCAATAACATTCAGAGTACCCAACAGAAGAAAAGGCGGTTGTACTTGATAGATTTTTCGTTCTTCGAAAAATATGTATATAGTAAAATAAAATAAAAAACTTGTACGTTCGTTCTTTAATCATCAAGCTTTTACCCGGTCATTTTGGGGTCGGCTTCCAGTCAAACCGCATGCAGCTGATGACTAGTATTTAACATGGAGCTACTGCCTGACCTCCCCAACCCAGTTAGTACTGGGTAATACGATATCCTTTGGTAAGACACGATGGCTTTCGGGCCACTGACTACCTGTAACGACTGTCAACGTACTACAGATGACAGCCGGGACCAACGCCCGAACGTTTGTTTTTTAACCATGCTCTGAAATTAATAAAGAAAAGAGAAATAAAATTTAAGATCCCTTGCCTCAAAAAATCAATCATGTACTTACTGACATTAAATAAGTAAACAATAGATCTCTTGTCTCCTTTACCTGTCTTGTAATCTGAAAATATACGATCTCTTAAAACTGTAGCGACGTACAAAAAGCAACTTACTACAAAAAGTACTACAGCGCCATCTATGACACTACGGAAAAACTAACATCAATTTCCTACATCTCGCAAACAAAATCTACATCGACTTAAGACTATAAGAGAAACCAGACAACAACTTTCGGGCAGTTGCCCACCAGACATTACAGCTGTCTGGTCAGAGGATCCTCCCTATTCTATGGAGTATCGAGGAACATTACACCCTGTTCCTCATACCCCTAAAGTAAAAATAAGCGACGAAAGTTAAAGGAACCGTATAAGAAAATTCGCAGCTCCTACTCTGATTCAATAACTTAACCATACTCAAAAATTAACCCCTTCAATGCATTCCACAAGTGACACCATCAGAAAATTAACCCCCAATCCACCACCAACTTTATATTAGCTCTACACATTCCGGGTGTTAAAAGTAGTTAGCGAAATAATAAGCTAACACAAGTCATAGTTAAGTATAAGTTAAGTATGTCTTGTCAAAGTCAAACGCTTGATATGAGTACTTAGGGAAAAGTGGTCGCAACACATATTGGTGGGCCGTACGACGGAATAGTGTGGGCGGTTTGATTTTGAAGTCTATAATGATTTTGTTTTAGGATTATTTTTGACTGAAACGTATACTTGTTGGTCGACTGCTGAGCTTGGGGTCCTGGGTTGGATTATCAGGTTAGGCAAAGGGTTATTGGGTTTTTCGATCAGGAGTTTCTTAGTAGCAGCCACGGAGACTGGATTCATAAAAGTGACACTATTATACTTACTTAAATGCCATTTACTAATATTGACCTCCTCCTACAAAAAACTTGTGCGTGGAGTCCCTCCGCGCGGAAGAAGTGAAACTTCGTAATACTACACGCATGCGTTCGAGTGCCATGCATTCATTCTCGTTATTTTATTGAGCTTCTGAATTATATTTTGTTGTTTTCTTATTATATTATTACATAAGTTTATAGAGGTTATTCTACTCATGGAAATTGAGCGAAGGCTGGTCACACCGAAGAGTCGAATGCATGACTCTTTGCACGCTATCTTGCGTACCTAGTAGAACTACGTAGTCACAAATCTTCTAATACTGCCATCTCTTAGTGAGTTTTAGAAAATATTCTCCCTCCATGGTAGCGTTAAACCTGTTGGATGTCGCATAAGAAGTTTCACTTCAAAAATATGGTAAGCCCCGGAGGAATTCACTAGCAACGAAAGATAAAACCGTTCGGACAGAAAAAATATTACATCACTTTAAAAATAAAGACAAAAACATAAAAATCTAACAGAAATGTGAAAATCACCAAGTCAGCTAATAGCTTAGATTTTTAACTTATCGTTTTTTTTTCAACAGCACCTTCTAATCCAAAGTAGGCTCAAAACCTCGCACCTTGTACAGTCGCACATCCAATACTTACGAAAGCCGATACGCCACACATAAGCGGGGAGACACCCCGAAACTACCCTTATCGCGGGAACCACTTACACTAGTTTTAATTACAACTCGCATTTTGTGCCAGTCGAAAATTAATCAAATTATGTACGTTTCAGGCAAAGATGTTTTGGATGGTGCGATGTACGATGGCAGGAATCATTTTCCAATATGCAAAGTTCAAAGAGGGATTACTTTTAGGGAAAAAAATTGTATGTTTTGCAGATGAAAAGGAGTGTATAACGTGAGGTCGACACACGGAAGCGCGATTAACGCTTGTGCGACAAAACTGTACTGCGACTCACTATAGGTCGAATGCACGCTTGTGCGACAAACTGTAGCTCGACATCACCCTAGAGCGACAAACTGAAGATCGACATCACGATGGTGCGACATGAATCTAGTGATAACTAAATCAAAGTCAGCTTAGTAGGTATGTTTCCTACAAACAAGATATGCTATTAGAGCATCTTCAAATCAATTCTACTTTAATTAATTAGGTAATTGTGATTCCTAATTTTACTTCTTTACAAAATGTATTTTCTAATGTATTATTATTCTTAGTTTTAATTATGTAGGTATGTCAATAGTATAGTTATAGTATTTATTTGTCGATTATTACAATAATATGCAGATTTTTATGTATTAGGGAAAAATGTTTGTGGAAGAATCATTTTCGTTTTATTTTATTTTATTAGGGCATCTACAATGCCTCAATCTCATGCTGAATTTTTAAATTGTGTCACCCTGCATTCGATTCTCAGCCTGTTGTATCCAGTTTGTCGCTACTGCCTTTTAAAATCATCGCTTCATATACTCCTGATTCACAAACTTCTCACAGAACTTTTTTTGCTTCAATGACTACAGACAGCCAGTACAAGCAATATAATCAGCCTGTATAGTGTGCCGACATCTTGGACTCAAGTTTGTTCTATGTGTGAAGGCAGATGTGTATGTTAAAATGTAGGTCTTGATGGTTTTGGTTCTAGAAGACTATACGATAAGGCTACCTAGGTAGGTTTAGGGTATCGTTGTATAATATCACACGTTGGCATCACTTTGGGCCTTCACTGGGACCTTTTCTTAGGGTTCCGTACCCAAAAGGTCAAACGGGACCCTATTACTGAGACTTCGCTGTCCATCCGTCCGTCCGTCCGTCCGTCCATCCGTCCGTTCGTCTGTCACCAGGCTGTATCTCATGAACCGTGATAGTTAGCCAGTTGAAATTTCTACAGATTATGTATATCTGTTGTTGTTATAATAACAAATACTAAAAACAGAATAAAATAAATATTTAAGGGGGCTCCTCGCATTTATAAATAATGGTACGGAACCCTTCGTGCGCGAGTCCGACTCGCACTTGGCCGGTTTTTTATGTTACAACATCATGCTGAGATAAAGGCCATTTGCCTTCGTACAGGACCAATTTTAGTGTCTTAATATTTTTTTTGTTCTATTGTTAAGTATATAAGCATTATGTCCTGTGCGAAACAAATAAATACTTTTTCTTTCTTTATTTCTTATTTGTTCCCAAAATAAAAGTTCTAAAAGAGTAACCATGGAGTTTCTTGCTTGGACGTTCTTCTCCATAGGAAACGACCAACCCAAACCGTGCACCTTTTGTCGACGTTTAATAAGTACCCATGTAGGCCTATGTAAAATAAAATATTTTGATTTTGATTATTTAGTTAACAGTTGAATTGCTGTTTAATAAAAATAATACGATTAACAAGTACGACATAACACCTTCCATTGGAAAGGTGTCTAAAAGCGCGATGCCAGTATTGAGGGGAGGAGGGAGATATAACTAAACACCACTATATGATATGTCAAATTGTTACAGTTCCTACTCCTCACTGCTTTTATGAAATGTCTGCGTAAATGCTGAGTGACGGAGGCTTTACTTATTTCGCAACGTTTTCAAAAGAGTAACTATGTTTCAAGCTATGTGTAATACGAGGACGCATTTTATTAAAAAAAAAACCATATTCATGGCTGCTGCGGTGGCCCAGTGGTGGCAGCCCCGACTTAAGAGAAGTTAAGCCGTGGGTTCGAACCCAGGCAGGCGCATTACTTAGTGTTGTAATTTATTTCATCACCGCTGCTCTCAAAACGGTGAAGGAAAACAAAGCGAGGAAACCGGCATGTCCTAGAACTAAAAATTCGAAGACATGTGAAATCTACCAACCCGTACTGGGCCCGCGTGGTGGATAACAGCCCTCTCATAGAGAGGAGGCCTGTGTCCCAGCAGTGGGAACATTATAGGCTGATGATGATGATGATATTCATGGGCGATGCAACCTCGTTTAACATTATTTTAAATATTTGAAGTCCCATTTAAATATTTAAAATTTTCTAATTTTTTTCCAAATTAAAACCTGTCAGTAGTAATACATTTTTCTTAAAAAACTTGTCCAGTAGGTATTATAAGTATTTTTGACTTCTGAAGTATATGCTTCACTGG
Organism: Cerastis leucographa; assembly: GCA_963082945.1. Taxonomy (NCBI): domain Eukaryota; kingdom Metazoa; phylum Arthropoda; class Insecta; order Lepidoptera; family Noctuidae; genus Cerastis; species Cerastis leucographa. The sequence continues at coordinate 2,041,907 of OY720365.1, forward strand.
AATTTATTTTTAATTTACCTGCAAACCGTTTTCTTCAGACCCCATTTAGCTTTTAACAATATACAGGTTGTTTTGTTTCCAGCTCACCAAAAAACATAAAACTATGCATCTATAGGTCTTCAAGTGCAGTTAATAACAACTTATCACCCCTATTTGCCCCCCCTCTTCACCCCCCTACACCCCGTCGTCTGTCAAACATATGACAAGCGCAGATTTCGCTTTGTACTTGTCAAAAATATAGCAAACAAAAGATACGGCAACGCGGGTAAATGAAGTGAGCTGATATATCTTGTAGTGCTGGGGTTTATCGATAGATTTTGCGGTGGGTAGTTCCGCTATCGATGGTTTCTAGGTAGGTAAGTAAGTCTAGCTAGACTGTAAAGGTTTTAGTACAGAAAACCGTTGGTAAGTTTGAAATCTTCTGTTTAATTACTTCCGCTAAGCAAGATTGCTTCATACAAAACTGATGGATTTGATTTTCAAAATGATGATAGCTTCCCTTACTATCAGAAATGGATGTGACCTACCAAACTAAGTGTCAGAAGTTTAATATGCAGTATTTATTTACAATGTTTCCCTAAATATTTCTTAATCGACACAATAATCGCCACATCCCTCAAACCGATACCACCCCCTCACTAGCCAAGCAATATGTGTAGGCAGACAATATAATATACGTGACGTATCGCGCACCAACACCCCGCGCTTCCCGGGAAGTATGCAAAGAAGTTCCCGCTACGCCGCCTTACAGATCTTGATACTTGACGCCGCCTCGGGGCACACAACTTTTGACAGCTCATTTTGACTTGCGAGGTTTTAGATTTTAGGTTATGTTTTGATTTATTTTGTGTGTGTAGTAATGTGTCGTGCTTTGAGATTAAATTTTGTGTGTTTGAATGTTTGAGGCGACTTTTGAGTGGACTGATAAGTGTGTTTTGACGTTTGATGGTTTCTTGGGTAAGGATTTTTTGAGCATCACATGGTATTTTATATGTTAGCGTGACGCAATCACCCTAGGGGTGATTGAAAGAAGAACAAGTGTTGCGCTGACCCTGATAAATGGGAGGAAGACGACGATGGTGCGATTACAAAATGAACTTGAATGTGTCGATGAAATACATCCAACAGAACTTTTAAAATAAAAATATTGTTCTAGTTTTTGTTTATTTTTTATTTAAGCATACCAATACTAGTTCTCATTTTATGACAGCTCAATCTTATCAGCTAATCTGTCAACTAGGTTATACATTAATGACGAAATAATAAAATACCTTAAAATCGCTTCTAGAGTTACACACTCCCAAGTTTAAAACAGTAAATGTTCACTAACAAAACTTTCGCACCTATTTCCACCCTCAACGATCAAGACTGCTCCCACTACATAAATATCGACAGTAGCTCCTACAATAATAGTTCCGTATTCCATTTGAATATTAGAGCATCCATCTACTGAAGATTTCACTCCGTTCTCCCTCACCCCCCTTCTCCCCTCCAACACACAGTGACAGTGTGTGTGGAAAGAAGTGTGAATATGTGTATGTGTGTGCTTTAATAGATTTTTCTGTGTTATATCTTTTGAATTGTAGTCGGTACGGTATTGTATAGTTGTTTTTTTGTTATTGGCGGGTATTTAAGGTGGGATTCTCGTATTTGAGCTGATAATTTAAATTGTATGGTTTTACGTTCATCCTGCTATTTCTTACACGACTAAGTATTTTTATCGACTCAGCGGGGTCTGAGACAGCTAGACGGGGTCGCGGCAGACTGAGAAGACCGATGGCTGGATGCCTTGGATGGTTTTCTCGTTAATTGGCGAACAGAGGCGTATCATCGCATCGAATAAAGTGGAAGAAACAGGGGGACGCTTTTGCATAAGAGTGGGATAGATCAGCTTACAAAAAAAAAACACAAACGCGGTGTCTAATAAATGCCTAGAATATACTTTTTTTCAGCACAGCATAAGATGTTTTAGGGTTTGTTTTTGGTTCTTTGTAGAAAGGTATTAATAGTTTAACTATTATTGTATTTAATTAAAAGTTTAAGTATTCTTTGACTGCCTGTTGTGCTGTTGCATTTTCAACGTTTGGCTTAACACCAAAAGTTGGAAATGAAACATCATCATTTATTGTGTCGCCCAGAATAGTATTTTTTAACAGGTTTGTGGGTTTTAGTTTTATACCCCACAGACCCGTTTTCAGTAAGTTTTTCTCTGTAGGACAGTAACAATGTCGTTGTAGTGATTTCAAATGCTTAAGTTTAGTGCAACAAGGAATCCTTTTTCAAAACCATAAAAAAAACCTCAGATACTTTTCAAACTTAATTCTATAAATAGAGAAAATAACGCGAAATTAATACAAACAACAAAAATTTAGTTCCACAAACATAATTCACAGAAGATACTTCAAACAATGCGCAAAAAAAAACAATGTATTTTTTACCCCCTTCTTTCATCCCCAAAGTGGCAGTGTATCTTTAAGTTACCGTTATTGTAAACATATTTCAACCGATACTACCCCGTATCGCCGTATTTGAAGACGTTTATATTCATTCGCCATATTTTACGCGGATAAGTCTCGGGATTTTCGATTTTTATGCTCACGTGTGTGTTGGTCTTTTCTTTTAAAATATGGTGTATTTTTGTTTAAAACACTCAGGCAGTTTAGTGATTACAGCTACAGTCATCATCATCATCATCAGCCTATAATGTTCCCACTGCTGGGACACAGGCTTCCTCTCTATGAGAGGGAGTGGGCTGTAATCCACCACGTGGGCCCCGTGTGGGTTGGTAGATGTCCGTGTCTTCGAATTTTTAGTTCTAGGGCATACCGGTTTCCTCACGATGTTTTCCTTCACCGTTTTTTAGGGCAGCGGTGATGAAATAAGTTACACAAAGTAATACGCCTGCATGGGTTCGAACCCACGGCTTACTGCTCGTAAGTCGGGGCTGCCGCCACTGGGCCACCGCACGGTGGGTTGATTTATATACGTAGTGGACTTAGGACATTAAAAAAAAAGTCATCTTATTTTTACTGATTAATGATGCAAATTTGTTCTACTATCTAATACAGTAAATTATTGTTCTATGACTTTTTATTTTACGCATTATTTTTAGTACTACAATTTTTTAAATATTTTTTTGTATAGAAAAAATCATAAAATCTAAAGAATCTCAAAAATCTGAAAACATCTCCAACTGCGATGTATATATTAAAATAGTACTATTTATTAGCTTATTTTTACAACTAGTCAGCTACTGCGCTTTGCTGCGATTTAGGAGAATTTTTTTTTTAATTTTTTTTCTTATTAAAATCGCATTTAAGTCTACAAAATCTCAAATTTCTTCCAATTGTTGGATAAGTATTTTAATAGTACAATTTATTTGCATCTAATCGTCTACTGTAGTTTACTGTGACTTAGTAGGTAGTTAGACTTTTTTAGATTTTTTTGAACGAAAATATCTTAAAAGTCACCTAAATCTTAGAATACTTAGCAGTGATAATTATTGTATTCTCTATTCCACACCACCCCAGAGGTAGAGAACTAGGCGCGTTTTTTTTATCAGTGGTCTCCCCAATAGGCCTAATCCACGACTACAAATCTGTGTTCTGTATGTGTGAGACTTACAAAGACAAATTCAAAATTCAAATCATTTACCAATATTTTTAGGAGGGGCCTGCACCATGCTCAACACCATGCTCTGACAATAACGGGTCTTCAGTTAAAACCCCTAAATTTTCTTGATCATCATCGTCAACAAATGTATCCTTAACGATCAACAAAGCTGTTGCTTCTTCTGAAAAGGCTTTGTGTTTTCGCACCAGTTTGTGTCGTATCTTTGAAATATGTGGATCAGAGCTGATTAACAAATTGTTCAAAATATCTTCATTAGTAGCTTTTCTACAGAATTTCCTCGAATTATGAGCACGATATCTCCGAAAATCTTTGTTGCGTGCTTCAGCTGCTTCTTCGGATAATTTTCCAATGGGCACTATACCCAAGCTTTCAATAATAGCTGCTCCGTGAGCTAAAACTTTGTGAACACTTGCAGGCATGTAAAACCAATTATATAATTCAATGTATAGTTCCATGGTGGTTTCGGTATAATCTTTAAACTTCAATATATCAATACGGTGACCCGACGAAATTGCTTCTAATATAGTTTTAAATCTTTTTATTAATTCTTCATTTACTCCTGTGATCGAAGCTGCAATATCGGGGTTTTCGAAAAATCTCCTCGCAGTATTCCCATCATTTGTTGTACCATGACCCTGTTTCACAACATCAATTAAAAGTCCTGTTTCGGATTTAAATGCTTCCTGAATATTTCTCTTTTTGCTCTCCATAATAGCTTTACTGTCACCTTTCACCATCCATGTCTTCAAATCTAATCTGTACGCTATATGAAGAATGCATTCCATGAATCGTATCCAGATGTGTAACGACGATAAACCATATTTATATAAATCGACATCAATTTCTTTTGCCAAAACCAAGGACAAATCATTCATTTCCTTTGGAGTAGCTTTACATATGTCACATCTTTGTGTTGATGTATCGCAAAGAACTGCAGTCGCTTTACCATCTATCATGGTTAGTATTAGGTTGTGCGAGATGGTCAAATCATCAACCACTGTCTTAACTAAATTGTTAATCTCTGCCTCAATCGCATTTTTTTCTTGCAAAATGCTGAATTTGTTTTCCTTCATGAATTTAAAAAACAGCGGACGACACCATAATGAGGAATTTGGGGAATCATTTTCCCATATAACTCTGTCACCAGACACTAATTTGATAGGAATCAAACTACCCATAAATACGCTAGAATCGTCAAAGTCCTCATCTTCTTCATTTTCTCTTCCAACTTTCTGCTTATAATTGGCTTGATTCGAAGCTCCGTCAAATCCCCATTTACTAATCAGTGTCAAATCTTTACAAGTTTCACTAATTTCGTTTGACATTATAATTCTCTTCACAGTAATATCCAATAGTGCCTGCAATTCTATCATAGCCGTTTTATCTGTTACTACAATAGCAGTTTTAGGTGGATAACATTTAATTTTTTCATTTTGCAGTGCGTAGTAAGAGGGATATACGTTGGTACCAGTTACTTCTGCGATACTTTTTCGTAGCGTATTATATTGCCATTTTGACAATTTCAAAGACAAAAACAAGCCTAAAGCTTCATCTGGAGAGAATACTGATTTCTTTTTATTTCCAAAAAGACAATCTTTTACTTTTTGCACGTCCTGTGGATGCTTGAGCAGATGCTGTAATATGTCAGCAACATCTTCCTTTCCTTCTGCTTTTAAGTTAAAAACATGGGCATGTGACAACTCCTCTGAAGCAATAGTTTGCGTAGTAAGTTCCGTACGTCTCTTTTTTTGTTTAGGACCTAATTCTGTAAATGGTTTTCTCGGACTTACTTGAGTTGATGTACCAACAGACACCTTTTCATGAGATGTAGTTGATGTGCTAGGAACTGGTTCGTCGTCGTTTTTTGCAAAATCTTTCATAAACTCAGGCCAAACTATCTCCGATGCCAACCAATCACTGTATTTACTTCTAAATGTATGTTCTTTTCGTTTAGCATTTTCCCATTTTTTATAAGTATTATAACAATACTTTGCGCAGAATTCCTTTAGCAAATTATCATTATCTTGATTTAAATCACACAATTTTGACTTGATAGCACTGTATAAAAAGTTATGATCCTTAATACTACCACTTGATTTCAATTTCACAAACATATCAACATTAGTAACTAAATCACTAAACATTTTCACAAAATTCTCGAAAATCAACTTTTAACAAAAATCAAGTAACGAGCGGGTAGTCCGTATGTAAAGGGTGGTTACAACGAACTGATATCATTGTTTTCAACTTGCTACCCCAAATATTTTTTACCTGCAAATTTACTGCCCTCTGATTGGCGCACGTCACTAATGACGACTCGTCTACTGATAAGAAAACCGGTTTTGGTGTTGTGGAAAGAGTGGTGTGGAATGCAGTTGCACAAAATATTTACAACAAACTAATAATAATAATCCTAATAATATGCACCATGCATCGAATTCTTTGTTTTATTCATACAAATTAAATCTCTGAAATTTTAGGGTAATAACCTACTTTAAAAAAAAGTTCCAAAACATAAAAGTATGGTATAAGTATATACAATGCAAATATATATTTAAAAATCCTTAAGTCCCAACTTCGCGATTTCAGCCCACCGTGCACCGCTCTCCTAACATCGTGCACTGTACTAATTTCGCTTATATTCATTGTTTATCATCATCTGCCTAGCCTTTTCCCAACTTTGCAGTTGAACACCATTATGTGTGTTTTCACGTGAAGCGACTGCCTATCTGACCTCCACAACCCAGTTAGTTCTTATACTACTCATTGTTATGTTTACTAATAAAATTGAGTATAAGAACAAACATCGAATGCAAAATTAATTAGTTGTTTACATCTATTGAAATTATTTTTAATTATTTTAACACACTCCATATAGGAGTCGTCCTACAGATCAGCTTTGACTACAGATGCTGCACTATCCATACAGGACGATTCCTGTATCTCGGCATACTGCGTACGACACTCCAAAACAAACAAAGATACAAATAATCCCAACAAATGAATGAACGCTAAATTTTAATACCAAGCCAATCAATTAATTTTAACAAAAAGGCAATACAAAACAGAAACGAAAAATCTGCAACGAAAATTAAAAAAAAAAATACCTATAACAATCAAAACATTAAAAGAAAAACATCGTCCACGCATGCAAACAGACAAAACCGTCACTGGACTGCAATTCTTCACACTTCTTTGTGGCGCCCTCTTTGTTATCAAACGGGCAACTTGACAAATGGAACGACAGAGACATCGGCCCCGCTGCAATATCCGTTTCCGAGGCGGATAAAATATTCCAGACTTTGGTACGGAGTTGAGATTCTATGGCAGTGTGTGTTGTGAAGGAAAATAGCTGCGTATGGATAAAGTTTTAGGGAAAGTCTTGGTTGAGTTTTTTTTTTAAATATTAATTGATATGAATGCATGACATCTGCCATAAGACAAACAGTGATGTTATTGATGATATTCTTCAGCAATATGCGTATGGTGCGTAGTTTTAGCAACCGGCGTGCGTTTATGACCGATGAAGCAAAAGAAGTATGTAAAGCCGTATACAGACATTGCGAGGCATGCGCCGCGATCAACGCACAGCAAAACCCTCGCAAGGTGTGTACCTTTGTATTCGTGGCGAGGCATGTGCTACGCACGTGCAAGGGCGAGCCAAAGTATGGCCGCGGCATTCGTTGTGCGCCGTTCGTGGCGCATGCCTCGCAAAGTCTGTGTCCACGTTAAGGATTGTGTCAGGTGGGGTTCTGAAGTTCCTAATCTGGTATTCCGTTTTATAGGAAGAAAAGACGTGAGCTTATGTAAAAAAAAAAACGGCCAAGTGCGAGTCGGACTCACGCACGAACGTTTCCGTACCATTATTTATAAAAACTAGCAAAAAAAACACTTTTTATATGGGAGCCCCCTTATTTTTTTTAGTATTTGTTGTTATAGCGGCAACAGAAATACATAATCTGTAGAAACAACTGGCTAACTATCATGGTTCATGCGATACAACCTGGTAACAGATGGACGGACGGACGGATGGATGGACGGACGGACGAACGGACAGCGAAGTCTCAGTAATAGGGTCCCGTTTGACCCTTTGGGTGCGGAACTGTAAAAAGCTTAATTTATAACTTGATATTTTTTCAAAAGATTAGATGTAATTAGGCAAGATAAAAAAAAGGTAATATTATTCACCCACAGACAGTCACAAAACGATCCGCTACCAACTTTAAAACATCATTACTTCTGAACTACGAGTACCAACATCAGCAGTTCTATAATATTATTCTCCGCCAACGAACGGAAGCATTTCAACGCGACGGGAATTCTCACATTCAAATACTCGTATATATTTTATTTCCAACATTTTTATATATCGACAAGACTTTATGAACACCCCTTATTGCTTTTTATGACATTTCTCATATTTTCCCTTCAGTAAATGGTGGGGTTGGAATTTAAATTCGCCGATTTATATTATAATCGATGGTGTAAATGAGATTATGGGAGTTTGGATGCGATGCGATATTATTCGGGCTGATGGAAGTGTGCGGGAATTAACTTTTTCTTTGAAAATTTATTTATTTATTTTATTCATTTAGGCTAAGGCCACACGGTGCGGTACAGCTCCGGCGCGGCGCCTGAGCGGTGTCGCAACGGTTTCCTACATATACAGGGTGTAACGGAAAGGGTATATACATCCTTAAGGGTGTGCTACAGACCATCAAACTGAACATGTATCTCAACATAAAAAAAAATTTGCAAAATATTTTGCCAACTGTCCAGTCCCAAGAAACGGGTCTGGATAGAAGCACAAGTTACACAGTGGACAACATACTAAATGTCAACCTCTGGAATTCCGCCAAAGAGCATGAAAATATGTCCAAACGCCGAGAGACACTATTGGGTACTCTTACTGCACGAATCAATGGTGCAAACTTTAATAAATTTGTACGGGTTGCCGGAACTTTAAAAAGCCCCTCCCTCGGTCCTAACCGTAGCCTTCTGTCTGGAACGAGCAATGCCAAGGATTCCGATATTTTTTGACCAAAGAAAAGATGGATGGACTGTGTGAAGGATGTTATGGCTAGGAGGCTAAGGAGGCGACTGTTGAAATGACAAGTAATAGAGAAGTGTGGAAGAAGAAGACATGCTGCGCCGACCTCAAATAAATTGGGACAAGGATAAGAATGATGATGATGATGATGATGAAGAAACTTGACAACATCAACTTATGCTTAAGCTAAGTTTAAGAAACGTAGAGGCTATACAAGGTGTTGTTTTGCATCCTCGTCAAAATTCAGGAGGTAGTCATAAAAGACATAAATAACCAATTTAAATTACGGTACCTAGTTATTAATTAACGCTGATTTTTTTTGGTTGTTTAAGTTTGTCAGTATATAAGAATAACCCCTTTAACATGGTTTAGGGGAATAAGAAATTATTGAAAACACGTTGGAATTGTTTGTATGTGTGTAAGCGCGGTTAGAGGGCGAGAATCAGACGGGCCGCGTTTAAAACACGGGTGGACACTTACCGATTTCCGTAAATAAGAAAAAAAAAAATACCTACCCATTTTAGTATTGACCTACCCATTATAGTATTGACTTACCCATTTTAGTAATGATTCTCGACCCGAATGGGTCGAGAATCATTAGCAGAGTTACTTCCTAGTATTGACGAGTATGCAAAACAACACCTTGTAGAACAAACTCTTCTACCTTTGTATTGATGCTTTGTATAGGTATTTACAAGTTATCCTACTAGACTAGTATTTTTTATCTCCTTGGCTACATGGTAAGAAGGCATTTGGATTTGTCGCTTAGTTTGCACAAGACGGATTCGCGGTTCCTTTTTAACCAACTTCTTAGAAAGGGGATGTATTCGTCCGACAACTTTATATTTTTATTATTTTCATGCATGCACACCGATAATTCCGTGAAAACTGGGCGATTCTCATTTTGTTCTTTTTTTTTAAGTTTTTGGTTAATAAGTTCTAATATCGTCATGGTTTCTTTCTCCGAGGTCAGCGATGCCCAGGACAAACTTAGAAAGAAAAAATTGAGTCCCATATCTATGATGTATTTGCATTTTAATTACATTAAGTTAGGTTCAGCAGTGTTATGAATAATTCAAATGAAAATTTAGTCAATTCCACTATGTCTCAATCAAAATAAAGTTTGACCAAAAGCCGCACTCCTAATGGTATGTTCCACGTAATGTCGCAGGTAAATTGACAATAATAATATAACGTTTGTCCAAATGTTGGAAACCTGAACAATAATACAATGTAATGTAGGTAACAGATCAAGATTGTCACTAAAAAGACAGTTCGTAATTGCCTTTTGTTTTACTGATTCGGGGACGGTTTGAACTGGTTTCTGGTGATGTGGGTCTGTATAAATAAAAAAAATAAAAAATTTAGAATTTAGTTGTCTATGTCTAATTCTCCAGTGATTGCACAGCTGCTAAACGTACAACTGCTCGGGCATTGGTTCAATACCCAGGTTTTAGAAAAGTTCACATTACGTTAAGAATTTATGTTTTTGTGTTTTTCTGTTATGAATTTCACAAAAAAACCTTCGGGGAATACAAAAATCATGTTTTATTGGCGTATATGATCTACTTATTCTGTTGTTTTCTTAACTAATAGATAAATAAACAACTAAATTAATACAAGATTTAAAAGCTGTGCTAACTTTTGTGAGAAACGGTTGGCCTAATTTTCATCAAATCTTAGTTTTTCCGAAAAACTTGTAAGTCATCATCATCTGCCTAGCCTTGCCCAACCATGTTTGCCAGCTTCCAGTCTAACCGGATGCAGCTGATTATCAGTATTTTATATAAAGCGACTACCTATCTGACCTCCACAACCCAGTAACTAAGTAATACCCCTTGGTAAGACTGGTTGTCAGACATTCGGCTTCTGACTACTCGTAACGACTGTCAAAGATCTGTAAATGACAGCCGAGACCAACGGCTTTACGTGCTTTCCGAGGCACGGAGGAAACTCGGTATGTTTTAATGGTCACCCATCCACGGACGGACCTCGGTAAGCACGGCTTAGCCTTGAAGATCCGATCCGTTCGGCTATTAGTATTTGGCCATGAGCTCCTTCAGAAAAACTTGTAGGTATCTGAATGTAAATAAGAAGAAACGATGTTGGTCCTGTGTTACGGAACCCCAAACAGTATTATTGCTCATACAAGTTTGGTCTGTCATCATTCAGGATGTGATGATGTTTTATTGTATACTAGCTTCTGCCCGCGGCTTCGCCTGCGAGAAGTTCGGCAATAGGGGTGATCACATTTTTTTTTCTTTTCCGTCGGGTAGATTATTGAAAAGTATTGGACACGTATTTTCCTTTTTCACGTGATCATAAAATTACGGATATATATATTGAGTTGAAATGGCGCATGACGTCACAGGTAAGTTTTATACCTACTTGTAACGTAGTGAGCCCCCACTCTCCAACTTTGATGAGTTTTAACTAAGTAATATAATGATATTTTGATAAAACAAAAAAATACGTGTCTAATATTTTTGTATTAACTGTCTGACGGACAAAATAGAATGTAGTTTTCTTTACCGAGTCCGCATCCCTATTGCCCACGTGTGCATTACTCCCGCATAATAATTTCGAAAATAGCCATTTAAGGTTATACATAGCAGTTATTGCCCGCGGATTTTCATTTTTGAATGTTGAAGTTGAATTTACAAAAACGACGAAATACGTATTTATATATTTTTGACCGGAAATTCAATATTTAATGTCATTCTGCTTACCGACGGATTCCGCATATAAAATTTCAACCCCTTTCTTACCCTCTTAGGGCGTAGATTCTCAAAAACGCTAAAATAACGTATTTATTTATTTCTAACCAGAAGCTTGTATATGAAAATTCGCGGTTCTAATTTTAAAAATGACCGATTTCCATACAGTCGTTTATCCCTTGTTTTACCCCTTTAGGGGTGGAAAAACCCTTTCTCAGTGGGTACCTACTATTCACATAGAACACATCCTCCAAATTTCAGGTCTCTAGGAGCAGCTGTTAAGGCTGTGCGTTGATATCTCAGTATGTCAGTCAGGACTTTAAATTTTATATATATAGATTTCTATAGAAGTGGTTTTATTGTCTCGATGGTAGATAAGAAGCGGCCATTTTGGACAATATGGCCGCGCAAGTAATTTCTAGATAAAGTATAAACTTAATGTTTCTATTATTTCGTTTTTAAATGGCTTCATGTTTAATATTATATATACAGGGTGTAACGGAAAGGCCGGGTATATACATACTTAAGGGTGTGCTACAGACCATCAAACTGAACATGTTTCTCATCATAAAACATGTTTTTCAGCAAAAAAATATCTGCTGCCCCATAGAAATTGCAATACCTATTCGACCTAAATGTATAGGCAGCTGATATTTTTTTGCTGCAATTTTTTTTTTTTATGATAAGAAACATGTTCAGTTTGATGGTCTGTAGCACACCCTTAAGGATGTATATACCCTTTCCGTTACACCCTGTATATATATTATGTTTTATGAATAATTTTAGTTGTTTTATTAACTATTTTTAATGGCCAATGATATCAAGATGATTTCAAAACGGTAAAGGAATATTGTGAGGAATCCAGCATGTCCTAGAACCAAGAAGACATACATGTCACCTATTGGGAATAGTTACTTAAGTTAAAGTAGTCCTTAAAACTAGTTCTAGTACACTAATAATTATTGTCTTCAAGCAATTCAAGTATCTAGATTTGGCTCGCGAGGTTGGCGTCATTTGGGACGTGAGTACAGCAGTCATTGTGCCGATAGTCGTGTCAGCCAATGGCTTAATAGCCAAAAGCTTTGACCAACATCTGAGTAGGCTTTCGCTTGGCAGCTGGACCAAGGGCTTAATTCAGAAAGCAGTACTTCTGGACACGGCACGTATTGTTAGAAGGATCCATTCTCTGGGGCCTTGACCGCCGGTAGCTTGGACCCTGTTCCCGATACCGGTGAGCTACAAGTTTTTATATATTTTTTTATTTGTTTATAAGGAATATCTAAAAATGTATCAAATTTGTATACGTCATAGTGAGGTGATTTTATTTCGTAGACTTGGTTATCATGTGGGCAGAACATGGGTTTCGTGCTATGAAAACACACACTACACAAAGTACACTGCTTTTATCGAACTAACAAATTACTTGAAATTACAATCCAACACCATAACATTAGGCACCATGAATCGGGATACAGTTCCGGGACGTCTTCACTCCGCCGCAATCAGACACTGACTGTCCTCCTTGCAGTGAACTCGAAACATCACGACTCTGTAGAAGCGCGCTTAGGTGTGGGTAGACTGGTAAGTAGGTCACCTTTGGCGCGCTTTTCCGATTCAATTTCTGTCCATACTAATGACTAGATCCGACATATATATAAATAAATCATCATCATCAGCTTATAGTTTTCCCACTTCTTGGACACAGGCCCCCAGACAGGGAGTGGGATCCACCACGCGGGCCCAGTGCGGGTTGGTTCATATAAATGAATAAAGGACATAATAATTGTTATCATACATTAAATAAAAAAATAAATATATATAAATCTACAAGCCCACGCTTGAAAACGAACCTTAAGTTTTGGGTTTTACTTTGAGAAAACGGTAAACGTAAAACAATCTGTTGCTAAATTAAAAGAACACAACGATATGCGTTTTAAGTGAAAATTAAATAATTATGTTATGTTCTTCAATCTCATATTTGTGCTCCTTTGTCTAACAAGATAATGATTAGTTATGCATCTTAACAACAATTATTTAATTGCACTTAGACCAACCCTTCTATCAGCTTAGTACAGGATACATGCTAGGGTTGTCTCAAAACTGAACATAAATTTTAATCACCAAAGGTTTAAAAAGCATGATACAAGGTGATTTTTTGCGTCCTCGTCAAATTCAAGGAGGTAACTATGCTATTGAGTCTCGACCGATATTGACCTCGTTTTACGGAAATCGGTAATTGTGTGAAACACGGGTGCGTGTTTCAAACGCGGCACGTCCGATCCTCATTTTTTTTATACCCTAAACCACGTTAAGGGGGTTATTCTGAAATTCTGACAAACTTTAACAACCAATAAAATCAGCGTTTAACAGCAACCTCCTGAATTTTGACGAGTTTTTTTTTTTTTTTTTTTGAATGGCATCTCGCAGTTCAACCTATGAGGTTGTCGTCTGCTTAACCGGACTATCCTGTGGGTGCCTTTAGAGTAAGGCCTCCAGCCAGGGCATAAAAACTTACAAACTAAGCGACTGCACGCTAAGGGCACCCCCTGTGGGGTACGAACCTCGGCTTAGGGCGTCGCTGGGGGAAGACTGCATGGGGACAGGCTGGATCTGAATGGTATCATTATTTAGGGGCTGATTTAAAACTACTGGCACAGCATCGCGGGCTGGCTCGAGCGAGGGTCGGGGAGGGCATGGACCGGGACGTCGCGACGGACCTCGACGGCGAGGTCGGAAAGACGGCGGTTTGAGTCGGAACTTTTTAAGAGTGCTAGTCTCTTTGCTACTCTCCTGGAGGAGGGTGATAGCATCATCTGGAGTGACAAGGGTATGCCTAGGACGGCGTACTGTACTAATGCGCGAGGGTTCGTAACGGGCGGCCGCTGCGATCAGGGGATTACGGTGTTTAATGGCGTTATCGAAGAAACGCTTCGAAAGACGTTTCATAAACTGAAGGACGGTGGGCATTCTAAGGTCTACGTGTAGACGGTCATTACGGACATAAAAAGGGGCTCCCGTGACTCTACGTAAGAACCGGTTCTGTAAAACTTGCATCCTATGGATGTACTTAGGCTTGGTGTGAGCGTACACGACGCAAGCGTACGTCATAATGGGGCGGATCACCGCGGTATAAAGGCGCAACTTGCACTTGAGTGACAACTTGCTTTTTGCCGAAATCATGAAATGAAGCCTACCCATAGCAAACGCAGCTCGGTCGCGAGCTGCTTTGATGTGCGCCGCGAAAGACAAGTGGTTGTCAAGTATGACTCCTAAGTACTTGGCTTGCTTCTCCCAAGGGATAGGCTTACCGTACATAGTGATCGGGCTGAGCGCGGGTGGCTTAATTTTACGCTGTTTAGAGAAAAGAACTGCCTGGCTCTTGTCGGGGTTCACCTCGATTCTCCATTTCCGGAACCAAGCGCCTAAGACGTTGGCTGAGGTTTGGAGGGTGCTATAGATAGCGTCGTGACTGCGGCCAGTGTAATAAATGGCCGTGTCGTCCGCGAACAGGGCTAACTGAGCCTTCTTGCTCTTGGGGATGTCACTGGTGAACAGAGTAAAGATAAGGGGGGAGACGACGGAGCTCTGAGGGACTCCGGCTCTAATGGGGTGGGGGGAAGACAGTGCCTTCCCGATGCGATAGCGGAAGGTGCGATCCGACAGAAAGTCTCGTAAGATGAGCACGAGACGGTCCGGCACTCCCAGTTTGTACAGCTTATATAATAAGCCGTTGTGCCAGACTTTGTCGAAAGCCTTTGCTATGTCGAAGTACAACACACCCGTCATTGCTCCACGCTGGAAGCCAGCGCTCAAGTGTTCTACGATGCGATGGGCCTGTTGAATGCAGGAGTGTCCGGTCCTGAAGCCGAACTGCTCGTTGGGGATGAGACTCTTAGCCTCGGCGAAGTCTTTGAGTCGCTTATAAATAAGTCTGTCGTAGATTTTGCCGAGTGCGTTCAGGAGACTGATAGGTCTGTAGCTTGAGGGCTCAGACTTGGGTTTGCCTGGCTTGGCGAAACCGATGACAGTGGCCTCTTTCCATATTTGGGGAAAGGCGTTGTTGCTCAGGGCGCCATTGAATATGGCCGCCATTAACACGACGAGCTGAGCGGGGAGGAGTTTTAACATCCTATTGGTGATTCCGTCGGAGCCGGGTGCTTCGCGGTTGAAGCTTATTAATGATGTCTTGCACTTCGTCAGCTGTGACCGAAGGCAGAGGATCATCAGGGTCTTCTACGGGAGGGAGGGCGGCTTTACGTTCGACGAATGCGTTCACCTCATCGAGATGTCGCTTGTCTACTGGTTGAGAGCTGGGGGAGCACTGGGACTCCAGGCTGTCGGCTAGGCATTCGGCCTTCTCAGAGTCGTCGAATGCGACGCTCTTATCGGGTCGGGTGAGGGGAGGCATCGAAGCCTCTTCGGTGGAGCGCAACTTGCGTTGGAGCTGCCAGAAGGCTAGGTGGGTAGGCTCGAGCTCGCTAAGCGAATTTTGACGAGGATGCAACACAACACTTGGTACACAATCCCACATCGGAAAAAAGCGTTCTTGGGGTTTTCAATCAGAAATTTACTAGGTCCGGGTCTGGATATTTGTGTATGTGAGTTTAAATGTTTGTAAACGCATCCACGATACAGGAGAAATACCTAGCGTGGGGCAAAGATTAAAAAAAAAAAAATTGAGTACTCTGCCTAACTCTTCTGAAAATACAGAATTGTTTTCTGTGGTTACTATCAAAAGGGTCGACGGGTCATCGTTGGTCAAGTGGTCACTGGCGCGACTTCTAAGTATGTGGTCCGATTCGGTTCGATTCCTAGTTCGGGCAAAGTGTTATTAGGGTTTTCTCAGAAATTTCTCAGTAGCAGCTACGGAATCTGGATTTGTGCACAGTTGATGGCAATAGGCTCGCCTCCTATTACACGGAAATTAAACTTGACTGGCGGAATGTGCGTGGGCTATTAGGTACAAATTTGCCTAACCATTATGTTTTATGCTGAAAAAAAAGGTAAGAGACCTTGCTGGATATTTTTTTTTTCTTACCAACCCTACATCCACGAGAGTACAGAGATTACAAATGCATGCCTTCATGAATACTCATATCGGTGATGGAGTACTGAATACTGACTGCCACTGATCATCATTAGTAATCAGCAGATCAAAGGGAATTACACTATTAGAAGTATTGTTGTCTAGGGTGTGATGTAAGAGGAACGTTTTACAAGTTGTGATTTAAAGTGAAAACTTCTTTAGCCGCGTTGAGAAATTTTTGGTAGAGGAAAACTCTACGGGTTCGCGTTACCGATGAACTCGACATGCTCGTGGCGTATTGCGCCTAACTAGCCACGTATGTACCGTGTACAGATTTAAAATTTCATAAAAAGAACACAGTAATTCCATTGTTTTGAGATTTCACTTCTGTCGGTCTTTAACACTGGCTGTTTTTTTTTTCTTTTGTGTCCTTCATAAATAGATGTTTTTTTCTTTTTACCTTTTTAAATGTTTCTGGGATTTGTCCCAATGGAAAGCAAAAATAAAAGTAAAAGTATTTACTTATCTTGCACTGGAAAAAACAAAATGATTCAAATTATCAATAAAAATATGAAAAAGCAAACATAAGAAAAACTTAAAAATAAGACACAATGGCAATCAAAATGTCACAGCTATTGATGACAGTTTACTGGTTGCTGATTTTAAGATTCATGGGCTGCGGAGTTAAGCCCTGCATTTTTTTTCCCTCATCACTAAAAAAAACTTACTTTTGTGGGAAATGTTTTAGCAAGAAAATAAAACAAAAAAAATAGTGCGTGGAGTCCCTCCGCGCGGAAGAAGTGAAACTTCGTAATACTACACGCATGCGTTCGAGTGTCACGCATTCACTCTCGTTATTATATTGAGCTACTAAATAATATTTTATTGTTGTACACTTTTTATTACATAAGTTTATCGAGGTTATTCTACTCATGGAAATTGAGCGAAGGCTGGTCACACCGAAGAGTCGAATGCATGACTGTTTGCACGCCATCTTGCGTACCTAGCAGAACTACGTAGTCACAAATCTTGTAAAGCGCCATCTCTTAGTGCGTAATAGAAAATATTCCCCCTCCATGAAAACGTTAAACTTGTTGGAAGTCGCATAAGAAGTTTCACTTAAAAAAAAATGTTTTATTTGTTTCCTTCTCCGTCTTTCAAATACACAATATTTCAAATAGAAATAGTATTTATTAGTCTCGCACAGGACAATAAAAAAATGGTTAAAATTAAGAGCGTTTATTACGCCTTACGGTATTTCATACAGACTTTCAAGTTCTTATTTTCCGAAATGACTGAACCGATTTTAATGAAACTACATACTGAATTCAAATAAATGCATGTGAATACAATTTATCCAGTTTCTGCTTACCCCTTTTTTTTTTTTGCGGATGGGAAATCATCAAATGACTTCTCCCGCTCTGGGCGGAGCGGGAGGGAGTGTCAGACTTGTACTGACTAAAACCCACCCATGTTCCTTCTTCGCCCTTTGTGTTCCAGGGCCGCGGTATCTCTTTCGAACAACCCGCAGCCCTGTTCTGCTTACCCCTAAGGGAAAATGGGCGTTAGTTTGTATATATTTGGCGACACATCAAGTAATAGATTTCCAATATATAGCATGGCCTTGATTTGTTTAGATTTCCTGTATAATGGAAGATCCGCATAAACTGGCTTAACATTTTTCCTACACGCCATTTTGCAGTGCATTTTCTCAGTCAAAGTTTACAGCCTCCCTCTAATCCATTCCCATTGTATTACCCCATTGTTTGGTTAAGGTATGTTTTATCAGTTGCAAATTTGTCCCATTGAAAAAAAAAAACTACGAAAAAAACTGTATCTCAAACAAAAAACGTTGACTATCAACGCATTTTAATCATCTGTCCAAAGAGGGTTCCTATTCAAAACAATACACGTCATAAAATATTAGGTACCCTTGATGTCCTCGAAGCCACTTTTGAAAGATCAAAGAGTATTATTGGCGGCCGAGTCAACAATACGGTGCATGGGTGCACGGATGCATATGCATGGAACGATGTTTCATGGAATATGTATGAGGGAGAATGAGGTTGCGTGTGTGGATGTGGCTTTATGCAGTTATTGAGGCTGGTTTTTTAAAGCTAGATCTTTGTTTGTTTGGTTATTGGTGTTGAAATATGTGGTGTTTGCGATAGTTTTGTTTTGAGGATGTTGTAAGAAGAGGCGTTCAAAGGACGTTTTCGACTGTATATACTCTGTTATTTGCACTGATTTTTCTGTAATTAACTGTGTATACTTTTTTTAAATCATTCAGTTTTTTGGTTAAGAGCGTTAACGTAGTGAAAGATAAGCAATTCAAATATCTAGATCTGGCTCGCGAGGTTGTCGACATGTGGGATGAGTCATTATGCCGATACTCGTGTCGGCTAATGGCTTAATAAAATCAAAATATTTTTATTTCACAACGGCCTACATGTGCACTTATAAAACGTCGACAAAAAAGTGTTCGGTTCGGGTTGGCCATTTCCTATGGAGAAGAACCGGTAAGAAAATCCATGGTTACTCTTTTAAATTTCATTTGGTTTTACAATATTCTTATGTTACAGCGCCTAGTACTTCAGTGTGGGACGACATCGTAGGCCCGACAATAAGTACAATAGCCAAAAGCCTCTACGAACATCCGAGTAGGCTTTCGCTTGGAAGCTGGATCAAAGGCTTGATTCAGAAAGCAGTACTTCTGGACACGGCACGTATTGTTAGGAGGTTCCTCTCTCAAGATCCCTGACCACCGGTAGCTCTGACTCTGTTCCCAATGCACCGGAATTACCGGCTACTATTTTTCATATTTTTAAATTAATTTTGTAAAAATATTAAAAATGTAAATAATGTGTGAAAAAGTGAATAATGGGGAAAATGTACAACTAAAATGTGGAAAATTAATGGGCGTCAAAAATATTGTTCACTTTGCTGTCAATAGGAAAAGTACCCAGCAGGTTGGCAGCATTGCCACTTTGGATGGCAAATCTAATTCTAAAGACAGAAAAAATATTGCACGCATAACCAAAGTCTTGTCCTGCATGTCCTATGGTTTGTTCGATACAAGATCTAAAGGGGCCAAATCCTTGAGAAGAAGAAGAAGCAAAGTTAACAGAAGAAATATTTAATAAAATGTAGCTGGTATCCACAGAAACAAAGGGGTCTAAAACATTGAATTTATGAAGAATCCTCTGTAATATTAAACAAACCGAACATTAATTCAAACCAACATCAATAAGTCTCCGAAAAATTAATAATAAAAAAACCTCTTTCACGAACAAAGCCGATATTTGTTACGCCGATTTTAATTTAAAAACTTTGTTAATCTAAGTATAAAGAGTAGGCCGCAAAGAGAGCGGATCAAAACGATGAAAAATTATTGAAAGGGGGTCCAACTGAAGGATGGGGGGAGGGGGGAATCGACTGTTTGAAAAATACATCGATAAATCTACAGTTACCACTGAAAAAATTGCCCTTACAGCTTTAGAATAAGGACTAAATTCTCTTGTTTACCCGATTTCGGTGTGTAAAGGGTGTCTTCAAATTCCGCAATGGGGTGGTCGCGTAATAATCGTGATTTTTTAATCAAATTTCATCTGTACAAGGGAAGTGGGGGCTATATTTTTTCATTATTTAATTTTCGGTCGGTCGTGGTTTTTTTTGTAAACGCTCCTTTAAGCGACAGCGATGTTTGAACGAGGTTTCAGATGTTTGCTCGGTGGCTATCACACCGTAACTGTAACAAAAGTCTAGGGGTGCGAAAAAAAAAAAAGTTACATTATGTTAAGATTGTATTAAAATCCCTCATCAAAACATGTTAAAAATTATTAGAGTCACATTAAAATCGTCCTTGACGGTAGTCCAATTCAGTAGTTTTAGAAGTAGAGCTTTATTTATTGGTCGAATTTGCAAAGTCACTCTTGATAAAACTTAACTTACTTAGTGTAGGAAAAGTCTTGATTAGTAGATGGTCAAATAAATAGTTATATATCTCATTTTAACCAATTAAACAGAAGGAATACGTAACTAATAGATAAACCAAAACTTTAACATACATAAAAACACAAAAAATCCAACTACACTTACAATACATATACTTGGTCCGATCAGAAGATAAGTCACTTTGCAAGCAGTCATGTTTTGCAATATGAAATAAAATTGACCATGATCTCTCTCATAGATTAAACAACTACATTACACTCCGGTGTGGCAGGCAGCCGTTAATATTTCACCGTTCATTGGGATCGCTTTACGTTAATATTGGTTGATTGTGCTCGTATTACAAAAGTAATTACCGTTATATTGAGATCTGAATTAATTATGACGAATTAATCTACTGGAGTGTGTTTTTTTGGGATATGAAGTGGTAATGACTAACTTATCGGAAAATAGTGGCAATAATTAAAGCAACAGTGGTCTGATAGTTTCTACATTTATTCGTGACCAATGTTTTTACTTAGTGACAGTGTACAAACATAAGCAAAGCTAGTTACTATGCTAATTTCAAATCGGTGACAGTCATGTGTAAATATGAAATTTCGCACCGGTCAGGGTATACATAAATGCGACTTCCAAGAAAACTAACCTGTGCTGTCCCACTGCTGGCAATGGCCTCACTGGCCCTTTTACACATATTTCTGTGTTTAGTTTAAGCCATTGTAATTGGATAAAAATATTTTTATTTATTTATTTATTTATGCACACACAAAATACTTAAAAGAACAGTACATTAAGATAGAAGAGCACAAAGGTACTGATTATTTCAAAAGAAATTTCTTCCAGCAGACCTGCGAGAGGAAAGTTGGATTAGAAATGTAGACACAGTGTGTAGAAAGGACGAAATAGGAAAATTATTATTATTATTTATTATATTATTATTTAATTAATTGGAAGAAAAAAAAGTCAAGAGTTGACAATAAATTAAACAACCAAGATTTACAGGCTTTATGAAATATAGCCAGTATATACCAAGAGGTAGAGAAAAAAAAGCTTTGAATTTATACAGTAATTCTT
The DNA here is from genome assembly GCA_963082945.1 of Cerastis leucographa. NCBI lineage: Eukaryota > Metazoa > Arthropoda > Insecta > Lepidoptera > Noctuidae > Cerastis > Cerastis leucographa. The sequence continues at coordinate 2,063,358 of OY720365.1, forward strand.
CCTTTTCCTTCAATGCCTCAAGGTTGTAGTTCCATACCTTCTTAAAACCATCTTTAATACAGCGAACACCAATCCAATGGCTATTTCTTATTTAACACAACAAAAATCTACATGGTCCTTACCTGATTTTGCCCAATACAACTTATAATTGGTTGGACTTTAAAAGCAACACTGACCTGTAATTAATTTCCTTCAAGTGTGCCTATAAAATTTAAAGAGTTAAGTACCTCGATTTCTCCAGGATTCCACAATCAGATCCTGACCTAATGACCATGGAAAAACATGCGACGTATACCGTTTAAAAAAAAACAAATCGGCCTAGGCGTCTTCGAAGTAGTCAGGGAACATACATAAAACCGACTTGATCCACTGTAATTTTTATCCATCATCTCATCAACTGCCTAGCCTTTTCCCAAACTATTTTGGGGTCGACTTGCAGTCTTACCGGATGCAGCTGAGAACCAGTGTTTTACATGAAACGACTGCCTTATCTGACCTCCACAACCCAGTAACTGGGTAATACTATACCCCTTCGTAAGACTGCATGTCAGACTTTTGGCTTCTGACTACTTGTAACGACTGTCAAAGATCTACAAATGACAGCCAGGACCAACGGCTTAACGTGCTTTCCGAGGCACGGAGGAAACTCGGTATGTAATCATGGTTACCCATCCACGTACCATCCTCGGCAAGCATGGCTTAACCTTAAAGATCGAGCCGTCCGGCTGTTATTGTTTAGCCACGAGCTCCACACCAAAATAAATATCAGTTCTAGAAGTAATCATTCACATTAACAGTTTTCCAATGAAAGTTTTCAAAATGGCCGTGTTTACTTTTGTATAAAATTCTCTTAATAGCAGAACTTAATAAGTAATGTCTTCGTGGCGATCTGGACCGCGTCCAAAAGGCTAATGCCTTCTGATCAAATGAACTATTATTCATGCTAATAATGTTTTACGTTATTGCTTTCACGGTGTGTTCTGTTTATTAAATGATTATGAAGAACTTTTTACAATACTCAGAGTGCATGCCACAGATTTATAGGGTCGAGAATCTAGATAGGTGGGCCAATTCTTTCCAGGAAAGTTGTCTCTGATTTGTCATTACTGTCGAAATCAATGTGATCTTTAAACACGTTTCTTTAAAGTTGCTAGTGTGTTGCTGCAAGCGTTTATGTTCTCCGTCTAAAAACTATAGTCTTTACCACAGTTATTTTCTGCTAGCTGTGCCCCAAGACCTTCGCCCGCGTGAAGTTATTACAAAAATAAATTCTCTATTTGAATGGGATATTGTAAACAATTTCACGGGTTCTAATTTTTTGCATAAAACCCTATTTTTTTTTTTAAATAAAATTTGTCTAACTTGCTCCCTATATCATCAGCTATCTCATAATAAAAGTCCCGTCAAAATTGGTCCAGCCCTCTGAGAGATTACCCGGAACAAACAGACAGAGATTTTAAAAAAAGTTTTTTTTGCTATAGGTAATTACCGCATATGGATTTCAGTTTCCATTCAGTGAAATCTGTTATTTTGACTTTACAAACAGACACTTCAATTAAATTTATTTGTTTTTATAGATATCTGCAATATAATGCTAAACTATTGTCATTTGGAAAATAAATTTGCAAAAACACACATCTTCATCCTACTCGTATCCCAATTTATTTGGGGTCGGCGCAGCAGTAGTCTTCTTCCATACTTCTCTGTTACTCGTCATCTCAGTCAATTCGCTGAAGCACATGACAAGAAATAAAGAACCAATCACTGTTATTTTATCTCATGAATGTACCAAACTGGAATAAACGCTTAAAATCACACATGCATTTTCAGATACTAAGCTTCCCAATAAAATCCATAAAAACAACACATTTGCCTACAAAAAATAATCAACCCGAAAAATGCAGCAGAATTTAAAATCAAAATTCAACTGAACATTGGCTAAAAAATCACCTCCAATTCCCGTTTAAAACCCCGGATATCAATTACGGGACACAGGAGAGAATTTAAAATCACTTGTCGATATGCAAATGCGATCCCGGTGTTCAATAAAGTCCCGGCGCGGGACGGCCCTAGAGTCCGGACATCGATAGCTTCCGGGAACGGGACGGCCGAAAGATTCTTTTTTTACGACGCTTTTGCGGTTTTTTTGCCGATGGTGTATTTATAGTGCGTGGTAAGGTGCTCTGCTTTAGGTTTTTATTTTTTTGAGAACAAGGGCAACAACAATTTATTTGCGTTGATATTTTATGTGATTCGTTTTATTATTGATAAGTCGTAATAAGAGTAGCTGCCCACTTTAAAATTAGATGATCAGTTTAATCACTTTTGAATCCTTGAGCTGAGCCTACGACACAGGTATTTTATTTCTGGATTACAATTTAAATTGAGAACGGTGTAAAATGACATTTTTCTAACACACACTGAAGTTCATGATGTAGTACCAGGCCTGTAATCCCCGAATGGTTAGGCAAAAGTGTACCTAAGCAGTAAACCTACATTCCGCCAAATGCATGATGCTTAGTTGTAACAATAAACTGTGCTAAAAAGGCTAACCGTCACATGATTAAAAAGTTGCACATTCAGAACAGCACCCTGAATGTTGAACAAATAGGTACTTATATTAGGTTAACAAGAAAATTCAAAGTAGAGCATCTTCCACGCCATCTCATCGACACCAAGTTCGAACATATATTTATAGGTCCGCTGAAACCATCGGAACGTGTGGGCTCAAGTGGGCCCCTCACACTTGTGTCCTGTCTCGCTCACACACAGGTTCGGTTGGATCGTGGTCTCTTTGTCTGGCATGCCATTGAAGGGTATCGAATGTTCAGCGCAACAGGTTGATCGGCTTCAGGAATAGGGTTGGCAGTTTGATTGGTTTCCAATAGATTTTAGTTTTGGTCGGGAAAATGATTTTCCTGAAAGTTTTGGAGATGAAGAAGTATGATTTTGTTTAACATGATAATTAATTTTATTTCTTTGCAACGTACTTTAATGTTTCTTTTTGGTTTAGACGATTTTGAGGGATCTGTCATACTCATGACAATGAAAGACTTTTTCATCACACTTAGGCTAGATGTGTCTTCCTACAAAAACAAGCAAGAAAGAAGATTAAAAACAGTATGATTGCATGCAGACATTGATTGGAGGCTACGGTCGGGACCGAGGGAGGGGATTTTTAAAGTTCTGGCAAACCCGTACACTGAACTTAACTTATTAAAGTTTGCACAATTGATTGGTGCAGTGAGAGTACTCAATAGTGTCTCTCAGTGTTTGGACATATTTTCTTGCTCTTTGGCGGAATTCCAGAGGGTGACGCTTAGTAGGTTGTCCACTGAGTAACTTGTGCTTCTATCCAGACACGTTACTTGGGACTGGACAATTAGCAATTTATGACTACTTTTGTTAACTTGGGTCTTACCTGTTAAAACAAATGTAGGTAATTGTTAATGAATAAAATAAATAAATATTGTATAGGTTCTGAAAACTTATTACCCTCCCCGACCCTCGCTCGAGCCAGCCTCCGATGCTGTGCCAGTAGTTTTAAATCAGCCCCTAAATAATGATACCATTCAGATCCAGCCTGTCCCCATGCAGTTCTCCCCCAGCGACGCCCTAAGCCGAGGTTCGTACCCCACAGAGGGGTGCCCTTAGCGTGCAGTCACTTAGTTTGTAAGTTTTTATGCCCTGGCTGGAGGCCACTTAAGGCACCCACAGGATAGTCCGGTTAAGCAGACGACAACCTCATAGGTTGAGCTGCGAGATGCCATTCACAAAAAAAAAAAAAAAACTTATTATTAGATAAATTTTATATTTCTGAATTTTCACACTTTTTTTCCAAATACATTTCTTACTCTAATAGTCAAAGCTTGTGTCGGTCAATGTGTTCTTGGGTTTTCCATCAGAAATTTTTCAGTAGCAGCCACGAGGTCTGGATTTGTGCCCAGTTGATGGCAATAGGGTCGCCCCCTATTACATGGGACTTAAACATAACTGGCGAGATGTGGGGGTATTATTAGGCACACTTCTGCCTAACCCATGGGGGATTACAGCCGAGATGTTATATTACATTTCTTACTAGAAAACACACCATCAATATACATACATTAAAATTATAATAATATTATATTTTGTGTGCATATCGGGTAGGTCTGAAAATCGGCTAAAATCTACTTATCATCATCATCATCTGCCTACACACACACACACACATCATTCCTAAACATTAGAATTGTTCTTATTTTATTTTTTTATTGTCTTTATTGTCTCAAAAAACCACGCGAACGAAGTCTAATATATAAAATTCTCGTGTCGCGGTACTTGTTATCAAACTCCTCCGAAACGGCTGAACCGATTTGTGTGAAAATAACACACTATCAACAATTATTGACTAGAATTTTCCGGAAAATTACAAAATTATTTCCTGAAAATACCGGAGTCAACCCTATACCGACTTATCGTTTTTCAACGCCGTGCCGGGACGTTCGACGGCCCGTACCGGGATATCTGTTATTGATACGTTAACAGGTGCGAACCGAGCGTTGGGGATTTTTGTACCACACAGCGTTGGGAGGGTTGCGTTAGCGTCGTGTACTGACAGTTTTTATGCGGTTACAAAGAGGTTCCGAAGAGTTTAGGGTTTACAGGATTAGCGATGTTTGGGTGCTTGCTTTAAGGATATTATTGGTACGGATTTAGAATGATGATCTGATTATAATCACGTTGGTTGTCATTTAAAAGTCTTCAATTAGTGTCTGAGATGATCTTCAAAAGACCATCTCCGACACTAATCTGCATAGTCCTCATGTAAATTGAGCAATGTCTGGACTTTAAAAGAGCAACAAGTTAACAAAGAACCTCTAAGTTTGTTTCGGCTGTTTCTTCTCAGAGTAGTCAGGTACGAAACACCGGCCCCATCTAGTTTAAAAAAGAAAGACGTGTAAAAGTGTTTGTAAAAACTTATTTGCAAAATAATCATCATATATCATTTATCAAAGGTCTTAGACAGTTATTAAGCAGTCACTAGTCCGAAAGTTGGACGACCAGTCTTACCAAGGGGTATCGTATTACCCAGTACTGAACTGAGTTGTGGAGCTCAGATAGGCATTCGCTCCATGTAAAATACTGGTATTCAGCTGTATCCGGTTAGACTGGAAGCCGACCCCAACATAGTTGTGAAAACTCAGGCAGATGATGATTTGGAATGATGAAGTAGTTAAGGAGAGTCATTGCCGATGTATACTTATTAAACGTCAGGCTACTTCCACTTAGAAAGTTTGGCAAGACGGTTGCAGGAAGGGTCAAACAAGAATTTTATAAAGATAAATAATGTAGGTCCAACTGGGAGCTCCAACTTCAAATTGGCATTTATTTAATTTTTTTGCTTTATTTTTTTCTTCCTTTTGTAGTAAGCAACGACTTACTGTCGGGCCTACGTTGTCCTCCCATACTTTGGTCATCATCATCATCATCGGCCTATAGTGTTCCCACTGCTGGGATGCAGGCCTCCTCTCTATGAGAGGGAGTGGGCTATAATCCACCACGCGGGCCCAGTGCGGGTTGGTATTCTTCACTATGTTTCATTAAAATCGGTTAAGTCGTTTCGGAAAATAACGACTTGAAAGTTTGTCTGAAATGTCGTAAGACGTAAACGCTCTTAAAAGCAAACCAAATAAACCGAAATGGATTATCTTAAATGCCACTAAAACTAACCCTAACACTGACAGCAACCTTTCACCCCTTCCATCAAACATTTAACCCTTATCCCAATAAATTGCCGAACAACCTACGACGGGCAACCCATCGATCTCATCCAATACATCCCTGTCCACCTTGACCTTGGCACGGGTCGATCAGACCGCAGCCCTCCGATAAGTGACCTTTATGTCAAGTGAAGTTTGGAAGGTTAAGTTGAAGGAGTGGGTTAAGTGGGAAGTGTGGGGTTAAAGTTTGTGGGCGAAGTGATTTTGTTGGGTTATAGTTTGTGATTTTATTGTGGGTGATTTTTTGGTGGATTTTGTTTTCAAAAGTATACTATGGATACACACGTTAAGATCGTTTATACCTTATTGCATTTCATACAAACTTTCAAGTCCTCATTTTCCAAAATGACTGAACCGATTTCAATGAAACTTAATACGCATAAGCAGGACACAGGTCTCAACGCAAGTAAATTGACATTCACAGTAATTCACAAATCTTAAACGTAGCCTTATCATATTCCAAAACTTCCACACTATTCCAGGAACAAACACCGCCTGAAGCCATCGATTCCGCATGGTAATAACATCATCCCATGTTATCATTACCTTTATACTATAAAGGCACAATCCCACTTCTGCATAGGATGTACGCGGAGAGGCTTTGCAACCACGGCCATGACTCCGTGCGTACCGTGGCCGTAAGTGTCAGTGGATGATACTTGCTCCACGCTCATTCAAAGCAAAGCTAACGGCCAGCGGCATCGATACGACTTTCGACGCGACTGACGTGAAAGCCGGCTATATCTATAGACGATAGGTTTTGCATGACTGATGAATTTATGTTTTAAATGTGCATGCAAATCTTTCATGCAAAACCGAGTTGTATATAGAACACGTACGTAACTGCAAGCCTGTAGCTTGGCATAACCGGTAACACACGACGATATTATGGTAGCTTTAGTGAGTTTATTACTTGTTATGGAAAAATAGAAAATAACTGAGAACTGTGAGCTGTACATGCGACCTGCCAGTCACACACAGTCGGTTATGCCTGCGCAGTCGCACCACGCGCGTAATCAAGTGGCAAATAATCCTATTTGATATTGTCTAGGTTACCTGTACAAAACCGCAGATACATAACCTATCTATGTCTATGACTAAAGAGCCGTCTATGGCTCGCTTAAGCAACATGTAAACGTGCGTCACTTATTGCGTTTGCGTCGCAAGTCGGGTCGCGGCGACTTGTGGCATGTTTTAAGCTGCAATTTCTTTCATTTGTTTTTTTTTTTCAGTTCCTCTTACTGAGTTGCAACACGCATGTATTTTAGCACGTAGCTCGTTACCAAGCGACAAGAGGTTATACGTAGCATAGCCGTATGCCGCAATGGAATAGCGCCTTTATTTTCATATGTACCATCATCGATTGGCCATGCCATATCGATTTTACAGTGGTTTGATAAAATTGTTACCTGCAAGTGATTCCCTATGAAATCTATAAGGTGGATTTTATTATAGAGCTTGCTTGCCTCAGGCATGTTGAAAAATTAAAGAGAATTGATGCAAAATGGGCTGGATATCGCCTATCAGCTATATCGGAATATTGGCTATTAACTGTTTTTTACTGTCACTGAAATTACACGTGGTAACATTATGGTCCAAAATCCCTAAATAAATAAAGATTGAAAAATAAAAATAATATAGGATATGAAAACTGTAGAAATGGAATTTTGGAATTGGAATAAACTCAATAGCTTAAGCTATTGAGTTTATTTGTTTTTTGGTAACGTACGTTTTGTTTATTAGTTACAGTTGAAGCTATGGTGACTCATTATATCATGCTTAGGTTCTTCTGCACCCCCTACTCCCTAAAGCTCGGGTTTCCTTTTTTTGGGAAGTGATAATTTGTCAATTTCTTTTCGATGAAACAAAGGTAACCCCAGGTGATGACATATACACATTATGAAGTCAAAGTTTACGCCGTGGTGTCCAGCGACGCGCTTCATTAGCGAGAAGAGGCACAACACCGAGATAAATGGAAGGAATGGGGGAAACATATGCCCAGGAGTGGGACAGTCAATGCTAGTAGTTTAAAATCATGAAATAAAAATTAAAGCGTCGCGTCGTAGCGTCGGGGGACCGCTTAACACAAACACAAAACAAAGCGGCCCCCGACGCAACGACTCTTGGATTCATTTATCTTTGATTTTTTAGTGGTTGTTAGAGTCGCAGGTTTTTTTTTTACTGTAGTGACAGATAGACACGTGCTAAAGTTTCAAGTATTTTGAACCAATCACAAAACATTGAAACTAAAATCAAAATTATTCTAAAATACCAGGTGTAACCATACTCCTAAACCTCACCAGCAAAGAACGTCAGTCAGAAATCCAAAATCCGCTTTGATCCCACACGTCGGCTGAACTCTATGTTATTAGTTGTAATATACTATTGTTTAACTACCCGCGAGTAGGATAGATAACTTTCGACAATGCTTCTGCCACGTATCGCCTTTGTGCCGACCTTCGCAGAGAAATATGGCCGCGGGGTGGGTATTGTAGACTGGTCTAAGGAATAGAGGTGGCGCTGCCCCTTTATTTTATTTTACTCGAATGGAATATTTTTTGAGTGACTCGTTGGTCTAGTGAGCAGGAAGTTCTGGGTTCGATTCCCTGGTCGAGGAAAATGTTATTGGGTTTTTCCATTAGGGATTTCTTAGTAATAGCCACGGTGTTTGGATTTGTGCCCGGTTGATGGCAATAGGCTCGCCCTATTACATGGGAGTTAAACATAACTGGCGAATCGTGTATGTACCAATGGGGACCTTTCAATTCAATTCAATTCATTCATTTATTGCATCAAAAAATGGTAGGTTACTTAAATGAAGTTCTTATTTACACATATATAAGGTGTTGTTTTGCATCCTGGTCAAAATTCAGGACTTCACAAAAGACATAAAAAATCAATTAAAATTACGGTACCTAGTTAATTATTAATACACGTTGATTTTTTATGTTTGTCAGTATTTCAGACTAACCCCCATCGTGGTTTAGGGAAGTAACACACATTTGGCCAATATATAGCATGCAATAGTACTAGTTTTTGCACTTAAGATATTAATTGCGAGCTAACTACATTTTCTCTATTATGTATAACTACTTAATAATGTTAGATACTCCAGTATCTAGTTAAACATATCAGTGCTTTAATGTATAAAATTTACAGGGACATTTTTGAAAGTACTCATCTATTGAATAAATACACTCTTGTAACAATCACTTCCGCAACGCAAAACGAAACTTATTGAAGGGCAGTTGAGTAATTGATCTAGGCAAAGCATTGTAGATTAGGGGAGCCATGTAAACGCAGCTCCGCCGACGGGCATTTCAAAATCTAAATGTGTAGATTCCCTTTTATTAACCTATCCCTAACCTTATTACTTTGCCTAAACCCTTCGCGTATTACAGGCGTGAAGTTATGTAGGTATGTATGTTTTCTGGAAAATATTTACTGTAACGCAACATGACAGTAATTTGAAGATGATATCAATGTAATGCACTACTTGCAAATCACCATCAACCACGCATGTTCCCAAATTTGGATCCGCTTTCATCCAAATTATGAAATAATACTTCATAATTAGCATGGACTCGTTACCTCCTTTGCCGCGGCATAAGTACATGACATAGATAGGAACAGAAAGAGAAGAAGAAGATCTGTGACTCCTTGGGTCAAAATCCCTAAGCCTAACTGTACCGGTTAAGCAAAACTCAGCCTCATAAGCGAGAATTTATTTTTAAAAAAAGTGCGTGGAGTCCCTCCACGCGGAAGAAGTGACACTTCGTAATACTACACGCATTCGTTCGAGTGCCACGCATTCACTCTCGCTCTGTCCCTTTCTATTCCCCCTCCATGGTAGCGTTAAACGTAAGCTTGTTGGAAGTCGCATAAGAAGTTTCACTTCAAAAAACAACATTAAGAATCGGGCTACATTATAATGAACGTAAAACCAGTCTATAAATTGTTAGGTCTATACTCTTTTGATCTCACTGTTATGCTAAGTGATGTGTGGCTAAGTTCTTTGTGCGCGGACATCGGGCGATAGTTCGCTTAACTTTAACTTAACTCAGTTAATCATCAGGTATTAGATGCTCTTCATTCTTATGTAAATAATTATATGATATAGACCTGCCAAAAGAAACATCAAGATTAAAAAAAGTTAAACTGTAAGTAAGTAGATAAAACGTGTTTGAACTTCTAAGCACCACGGATGTCAAAAATACCAATTTTAGAGAGGAGAGAGAAAAAACTGTATAATCAGAGCTAGGTAATGGTACAAAACCATTTTATAATTTGTGTTCACCTCAAATAACATGCTGGATGACGACGTTGCTTATTTATGTGATTGGCTGAAACTACGCGTCTTCCAATGCTCTAGCAAACGGCATCAAAAATCAAAATGTCATAACCTCCAAAACTTTACTAACGTGTTGATAGAACTTCAACGACAAAACCAAAATGATCAATACCATAATCCATACTAATATTATAAATGCGAATGTCACTCTGTTTGTTTGTGTGTATGTATGTTTGTTTGTTTGTTACCTTTTCACGACTAAACGGCTGATCGGATCTTAATGAAATTTGGCAAGAAGATAGGTTTCAACCTAGGGAAGGATATAGGCTATATATCATCACGCTACGACCAATAGGAGCGGAGCAGCAATGAAAAATGTTGCGTAATCGGGGAAAATGTGGTGCAGACGAAGTTGCGCGGGACAGCTAGTAATTTATAATTTGAACGTTTTATTATTGAAAGGTATAATATAAATTAATATGTATCCATACTAATATTATAAATGCGAATGTCACTCTGTTTGTTTGTTTGTATGTTTGTTTGTTACCTTTTCACGACTAAACGGCTGGTCGGATCTTAATGAAATTTGGCAAGAAGATAGGTTTCAACCTAGGGAAGGATATAGGCTATATATCATCACGCTACGACCAATAGGAGCGGAGCAGCAATGAAAAATGTTGCGTAATCGGGGAAAATGTGATGCAGACGAAGTTGCGCGGGACAGCTAGTAATTTATAATTTGAACGTTTTATTATTGAAAGGTATAATATATATTTATATGTATACATCAACGCTTTTGCTTAGTACTGAGTGTTAGCGATATTTAGCCAAACTATCGGAATTCCTAAAAAGTTTTATTGCGCTATATTTCTCATCATCTGCCTAGCCTTTTCCCAAACTATCTTGGGGTCGGCTTCCAGTCTAACCGGATGCAGTACCAGTATTTTTACATGAAGCGACTGCCTATCGGACCTCCACAACCCAGTAACTGGGTTATACGATACCCCTTGGTAAGACTGGATGTCAGACTTTTGGCTTCGACTACTCGTAACGACTGATAAAGATCTGCAAATGACAGCCGGGACCAACGTCTTAACTTGTTTTTCGAGGCACGGAGAAAACTTGGTTTGTAATTTTGGTAACCCATCCACGGACCAACCTCGGTAAGCACGGCCTAACCTTAAAGATCGTCCCATGCGGCTGTTTTTATTAAGAAACGAGCTACTCCTTTCACTATATTTCTTTGATTCAATTTAAAATATTGTCAGTTTGCCATAATAGGGGATCGGACTGGGTAAACAAAACGACATTCTATTTTGTCCGTCTGACAGGTAATACAAAAATATTAGACACGTATTTTTTGTTTTATCAAAATATCAAAAAATTACTTAGTTAAAACTCATTAAAGTTGGAGAGTGGGGGCTTACTACGTCACAAGTAGGTATAAAACTTACCTACATGTGACGTCATGCGCCATTTCAACTCAATATATCTCCGTAATTTTATGACCAAGTGAAAAAAGAAAAAATACATGTCCAATACTTTTCAATAAACTACCCGATGGACAAAGAAAAAAAAATTGGAGTATCCCCTAAGCATTCATTACGTTATCCCTAACCAAAATCCACCAAGTTAACTTGTAAAATCGAATACCTGGTAGGACCTCCAGATACCTGATGTAGATTCAAACGCTTTAACGGAGGTTGGACCACTTTGCCAAAGGAATACCTACATGACCCATGCGTGCCTTGCGACGGTGGAAATCAATGTTATACCTGCTGTAAATAATAAGAGTAGAATTAAATAGCATCTTATAGAAATATTTATGAAAATACTAGCTGCTGCCCGCGACTTAGTTCGCGGGGTATTTTATTGGGTATGAAAAATAGATGTTGGCCGATTCTCAGACCTACCCGATATGCACACAAAATTTCTTACAAATCTGTTCAGCCGTTTCGGAGGCGTTTGATAATTTGGGGGTATGAGGAACAGGGTGTAAAGTTCCTCGATACTCCATAGAAATAGGAGAATCCTCCGGCCGGACAGGTGTTATGTCTGGCGGGCAACTGCCCAATAGTTGATATCGGGTTTCTGTATATATACTGAAGTCGATGTAAACTTTGCTTGCGACTTGTAGGAAATTTATGTTAGTTCCTCCGTCGTATCATAGATGGCGCTGTAGTACTTTTTGTAGTATGTTGCTTTTTGTGGTCGCTACAATAACAAAAATCGCGACACGAGAATTTTATATATTAGATTTTGTGCGACGAAATTCTATGACAAACGATTTCTGCCGCTTGGTGGTTTTTTATGTCTTCTTCTCTCATGGCTCATGAGAATAGCTAAAGCATATCTAAGCAAAGATCTAAGCCAACAGTCAGCAATTGCTCGCAAATCTGACTACCCATGCAATATAGCAGTGGCTTTCCAAGCGTTTTGTATTTCATCAAAACTTTCTACCAGGATCGACATAGAATTTTGGGTAGCTTATGTCAATCCAATACATTTCGACTATAAAAAAATACCTACCTTACCCTACCTACCTACCCTACCTACCCTGCCCTACCCTACCCAATCCTACCTACCCTACCCAACCTTTCACACCTTTTAAACCTTCCCTGGACAACGACAAACATTTTAAAACCAAAATCAGCTAAATCGGTCCTGCTGATCTCGAGTTTTAGCGAGACTAACGAACAGCATTGATTTTTAAATATATAGATAGATGGGTAGATAACATAACATCACGCCTGTAATTCCCGAAAGCTTAGGCAGAGGTGTAGGTTCTTAATAGTTCACCAATATTTCGCCAGATATTTTTAAGTCCCATGTAATAGGGGGCGAGCCTATTGCCATCAACCGGGCACAAATCTAGACTCCGTAGCAGCTACTCAGAAATTCCTAATGGAAAATAGTGCGTGGAGTTCCCCCGCGCGGAAGAAGTGAAACTCCGTAATGCTACTCGCATGCGTTCGAGTGCCACGCATTCACTCTCGCTCTGTCTCTTTTTATTCCCCCTCCATGTTAGCGTTAAACGTTTAACGCAACCTTGTTGGAAGTCGCATAAGAAGTTTCACTTCAAAAACCCAATAACGCGTCACCCGAGTTGGAAATTGAACTTAGGACCTCATGCTTAGCACTTGCGCTTGCGAAAATTACGCCAACGATACGATCTATTAAAGTTATCTCTTTATCCCTTGAAGGACTAGGTAGAGAGAGTAGAGGTTTATCTATAGTACTTACAAACGCAATTCGCCAGCTATGTTTGTGTCCGATGTAACACGGGCCGAGCCTATTGCCATCAACCGGGCACACATCCTGAATCCGGACTGCTACTGGAATATTTCCGATGATGGGGTTAACATTATCCTCTTCAATAACAAGAAACAGAATTGATTGAGTGAATGATATATCATGAACACTACACACTCGACAGCTTATGTCACTTTGTTAAGACGTGTCATTTAAAAAAAAAAAAAAAAAACCTCTGACATACAAAACCTCTAAAAAAACCAAAAATAAAATTAATCCAAGCGTCGTAGCGTCGGGGGTCCGCTTTGTTTAGTGTTTGTGCTAAGCGGTCTATTTTTAATACTAATTTTTATTTCAAGCTTTTTAAACTTAAATTATTTTTTATTGTATTTAATTTTATGCCAATGTAGTTTTATGTATATGGGTTATGCTTGCCTGAAATAAATGAATATAAATAAAAATAAAATAAATAAAATACCTTTCAAATGACACCAATTTTATTAAAATCGGTTCATCCGTTTGGGAGCTACGATGCCACAGACAGACACACAGATACACATGTCAAACTTATAACACCCCTCTTTTTTGGTCGGAGGTTAAAAAATCAGCATTTTCGAAATTGAAAGCACAAAATAGTGCATTACAATTAAATAATTCAATGACCATTGAATCTCCACTATTCCACCTTCAAGCAAACAAATCAGTATCCAATTCCTCCCCATTCCCGGAGACGCAGAATTTATGGAGCTCCCAGTCGCGGATATTAGAGAGAGAGTGTCCAGGTCTCCAGCTGCATTGCAGCACACGAACAATTAGAGCTCTTTGTCCGATATTCAATAGTGAGCGCCGAGTGCCGACCTGTAATAACGCCTCTGGTGTTTTGAATGTTGCGGTAGGAATTGGGTGGATAAGACTTCTGAGTTAAGGTTTATTTTTAACTGCTTCGTCTGCTAAATTGAAAACCAGGGAAAACTTTGCAAGGTAATAAATAATATAACTTAGAATGACGCCAGCAATATCCGAAGGATTAGGCAGAGACGAACCTAATAGTGCATCCTCATTTCACCAGTTTCGTCCTATGTAATGGGGCGACCATTTTACCATCATAAAAAAACCTAGAGTCACCCATTGCTTTTGCCAATCAATCGGAAAAACTGCCGCAGTTCCCGGTGGTTCTATCTGTTCTTTTACCATCAACCGAGGACAAATCCGAATTCTGTGGCCGCCACTGAGAAATTCATAAGGAATGCACTGCTACTGCCCGACCTGGGAATCCAACCTATCCAAGGTTGTATTCTGCAGTCCTTTGACCTCTAGACCAACGAGGTAGTGAAGCAGAGATCTATGTATTCATAGAAAAAGAACAATAATCAAATTACAGAAATAAATCCTGGTTAGAAACCTGCCAAATGCACTGATAGCGAAGGGTAATTTCAGTTGCACTGTCGGTCGCCAACGATCATGCCATGTTGAGAACACCGGTTCTCGTTCCGATCACCGAAGGTAAGCAACATCGGGCATGGTTAGTACTTGGATGGGTTACTGCCTAACACCACGTGACGTTGGCTTTTTTGTTGAATTTCTTTTGTAGTATTTGCAAGGAGTGACCTCTGTGATTAAAGTCAAAGTCAAAATCAAAGTCAAAGCATTTATTTCAATTAGACCATTACAGGCACTTTTGAAAGTCAAAAAAAAACAAAATAAAACGCGTAGCTACAGTCCCAGTCACAAGGCATAATAACTTATGAAAGTACTGTAGTTGCCCATTCCGTAGCATAGATCTCTATGGAGAAGAACGGGCAAGAAACTCCATGGACACTCTTTTAAATCAAAATATGTTACAAAATCTTGGTTACATCATTCATGTTAAGAATTACAAATATGTGAGAACAATGTAGAAATACGGGCAAGTTAAGAGCGTCCAGAGTAAAAGATTAAATCAGTAATTAAAAATAAGGTAATTAAAATAAACCGTGGCATTACAACTTTCACCTGGAAGTTTTTCTTAAATGTTTATCTCCATTTAAAATTCACAGTGTTGTTTTGTATCCTCGTCAAAATTCAGGAGATTGTCACAAAATACATAAACAATCAATTTAAGTTACGGGACGCAGTCAATTATTAATAAATACTGCTTTTTTTCTTGTTTAAAGTGAGTATTTCAGAATAACGATCGTTTAAGAAATTAACGAATAAACGTCTGAGATTGTTTGTTTGTGTGAAAGCACGGTTATAGAGCGAGTATCAGACGGGCCGGGTTAAAAACACGGTTGGTTCACGGTTACAGATTTCCGTAAAAAAGAAAAAAATAAAAATTACCTACCCATTTTATTATTGATTCGGGTCGAGAATCATTAGCATAGTTACGTCCTTGAATTTGACGAGGATTCAAAACAAACGCCTGTATAATAATCTCTCATCTTCATCATCAGTTTAATATTTCCTTTCTTCTTTAACAAAAATAATATAAGCAACCAACCCTCGATCCTCACTATTCTATCTCGGGCACCTAGCTGGTCAGTGCCCACGGCTACGAATCTAAGCTTTCGCACAATTTCCTATCGCACTGCCGAGCACCTTTCTAGCTCCGGGTGTCCTGTCGAACCACCTAGGGATCACTGAGGGTACACTCACAAGCACTTCTTTTTTAAGTGTCAATTGATAACGACTTTTTTTCTGCCAATAAAGGACTGGTCGAACAGAAAAGGTTGGCAGATTCATGTTGCTTTTGAAATTTTACTGCCTTTATTTGCGACTCACTAATATTCTACTATAGATACAGTACACAAGCTATCAGATCGCTTAACACCTATTATGCTTCGCTACATTGCTCGATGGCAAATGTTAAGTTTTGGCCTTCTGTTGTTCAGTTTGTGACAATCTGATAATGTTTACGGGGCTAACATGGCCAGAGATTGCGCAGGATAAAGAGGTATGGAAGGTGAAAGGAAAGGCCTTTGCCCAGCGGTGGGACACGCCGGAGGCTAGAAAAAAAAAACGGTCTGAAAAATTAGTAGGATCTGCTGTACGCAGTCCAGTCCGCTCTCTAGTCCACTCATTTTGACCGCACCTTAAGTACCTGAGTCTAAAAAGTGACAATTGCATTCAAAGCGTTTCGTATTTCTACTGCGTCTTTCAACAGGATTGACACAAACTGATAAATGATACCGTAATGAGATAAGGGAGATAGGAGAGAGTAATGATAATGAGAACTGATAGATGTATTTACATTTTTAACTTTGCTATAGCTAATACTTTGTTTAAGCCTTCTTGACAGGTTTGCCATATGCCTCGGGATTAAATGCGTTTTTGCCGGTAGACACATATTTTTAAGGCAGACTGTACTTATGTCAGGATGAGCAAGAAAATTGTAGCAAGCGCCATTGTTTCAACCGGCAGCGTGTCGGTTGGTGTCATTATGTTAGGGCCTGGGGGTGACTTTGATAGACTAGTGATTGTTAATTGGTTTTACTTGCCTTTTATATCAATATAGCGTTTCTAATAATGGTTTTATATGAGGATGCTTATTAGCAATGAAACTACTTAACAAACAAGAAAAGCACGTTGTAGTAGCATAGGTACCGAAAAACTAATAAATATTAAATAAAAAACTTTATCATAAAATTACATAAGAAAATAACCTACCGTTTGTTCCATTCGCACAGACAAACCGTAAAAACGCTTTTGTGGGCATAGATCATAAGGCTGGTAAGCACTAATTGCAACTATAATCTAACGGAATGTTTGAAGGAAAATTTGGTAAAACATTGAACTTTCAAGAAATTGTCTAAAAATGAAAAAAAAAAAATCTAAGGGTCCAAGAATTTAAAAACATTTGAACATATCAAAAATAATTATTTTATTTATTTAATCAAATGATACTGACAATCAGCACTTTTTGTACGACAAAAGTAATTTCGACCTTATAATAAAAACACCGTTTTTGAGACAAAAACGGTGAAGAAAAACATCGTGAGGAAACCGGCATGTCCTAGAACTAAAAATTCGAAGACATGTTACATCTACCAACCCGCAATGGGCCCGCGTGGTGGATTACAGCCCATTCCCTCTCATAGAGAGGACGCCCGCATCCCAGCAGTGGGAACAATATAGGCTGATGATTTTTTTGTTCTACACCATACCTGGGAACCTTCTAGTTACGGAGATATTAGGGGTCAAAGTTCCAACTTTTAGACAAGTTGTTTTTTAAATATACAAGTTTTTAATCTAAGATTTTTTAACACCTCGACACGACTCCCGTACTATTCAATCCGTCCATCAGCACAGTGTTTTGAGTGCGTTACATTGAGTTCTACCACAAAACATGATTTTACACCCCCCAAAAAAAAGTCGTTTCCCAGCAATAATTTTTGCGTAAAGTTACTTAGTTTCATGTACAGAATGTTTGGTTGACGGCTTCGTGATGAGGTGATTTACACGGTGTAGGTACATGATCGACTTTGTTACTAATTTCAAAACTTGACGTGACTTTCTCCATCTTCATGCATTTTATGCACCCTCGTACTATATCTATTATTCCATGGCTCAAGTTGCTAAGTAGGTATGCGGAATAATAAAAGTACCTACTATAATTCTCAGGCACAACCACAGAAACAGTTTTCATTTCATACTCAAATCATCTCGAAAATGATCCCCAAATAAACGACGACATAAAATATATACACATCGTGTGTGGCCATTAAAACCGCGTATCTGAGGCTCCTGGCGCGACGTAGCGATTTATTTTAACACATTTTGTTTATAAATGATATAATGCGATACTCGCGCGTTACGCCACAGAAAACCGTCTTTGTAACGAGACGTTCGATATTCATGTAGAGATGTTAATACACCTGAAAAGTTTTCCGGAAAATTATATAGGCATACAAAATCAAATGCAATAATGAAATAACAGTTAGAGTCTTAAATCTCAGATTGAGAATACAATAACTTTTCATTCAAAACATGAGCGTGGCTAAATAATAACAGCTGCTTGAGTCGATAATCAGAATAAGCTACGTATGCCTAGGGTGGTCCGTGGACGGGAGACCCATAACAAACCGAGTTTCTTCCGTGTCCTGGTGCACGGTTGCCGGTAGCCGTTGTTCTCAGCCAGTGTTTCAGTGGAATGAAAGTCTGGAAACTGATGCTAGGCGAATGATGATGATACTTTCATTTTTTTTTTTTTTCATTTCACTTAATAAGTCAAATCGTTTGGCAATCTCTTTCTCATTTGAAATAACAAGTAGCAATGCAATTCAGTTAAATAGTATTATGAAAACTCTTTCAATTGGCTGTTTTTATTTACATGTAGGTATCAACCAATGATCTATTGCTTATCCAAACATATGGATACTAAGTCATCATTACTAAATGAATCCGATCCATTACGAGTATACATGAAATTTACAAATACACCTGACAGTAAGTGGCCAGTCTATAGATATCTACAATCTCATCACAATTGCATTATCATCTCCAATACAAAACTGAAATATTTCTACGATACTAGCACTAAGAACACACCACAATTCCAACTACAAGTGTTCACACAAATCCAAAAACTTTCGCATTTACACCTCTTTATAAATCCCCACATATGGTGTGCTAAGAATGCTCACGTATTTTCTAGCACTCCGGTTTATGTAGGGCATTTATTCTTAGAACTCCCCCTGTCCCCGAGGGGTGGGTACCCTGTGTTTTGTGTACTTTATCATCGTGTATTGATGTTTTATTTGCACTGTTTTCGTCTGTAATTGTGGGTTTTTTGCGTGGGTGGATGTATTGGGTTGGGTGTGAAAATTGGGAAATATCGATTGTCATTTGTCATTTTTGGAGAGATTCGTTGCTAATGGATTCTCTCTATTCTATTGAGCCTGGCCATAGTGATAGAAGATTTATTCATCTTTTTTTAAGATGTCGTGACCATTGACAGGGCTAGAATCTATACAAAAACTTGTTGCGCTGAACCCAAATAACATGGGATAAGGGCAGGAACCAAGGTTACCGAAGTAGCCAGAAAAATTGCCAAAATTAAATGTCAGTGGGCAGGACACATTGCTCGCAGAACGGATGGCCGATAGGGCCGAAAAGTTCTGGAATGGCGACCGCGAACCGGAAGATGATGCGTTGGAAGGCCTCCCACTAGGTGGACCGATGACCTGGTTAAGTTTCCGGGGATCCGCTGGATGCGAGTCGCACGGGACCGGTCAGTGTGGCGACACTTGGAGGAGGCCTATATCCAGCAGTGGACGTCTTTCGGCTGAAATGATGATGATGGTGATGATGAAGGGTAGGCAGATGATGATTATTGCTGATAGATTGTCACATTGTCGGATTCCTCAAATCCTCAGTCCACTTGGCGTGCTGCCTGTGATCTCCTACTCTCGATTATGTGATCTCACTGTATTACTGACCGTTTTGTGTCGTATCGTCGGCGTCGGTGCAAGACTTTGTGTCTACATTTTACTGCGGAATATTTTTTTTTCATCAAAATGGATAAAGGATGAATTAGCCTGATACACTGGTATAATGGCAAAACATTGAGATAGAGCCTAGTCAGTACGCACCGAAGGATCGTCCTACGGAAGAGTCCGACAGACGGAGTCAGTACGGAAGATCCTCGATTCAAATTCAAATCAAGGACTTTTTGACAGTTTTTAGCTTCTCCCGTAAAAAAGGGTGGTGTGCGTTTACAAGGTTACTCTACCTCTTCAGATTTCACTTCCAAAGGACGCTACAACAAGTTTTACGTTACTAAGACTATATCCGTCACCTGCGTTTTTCTTTTGTATTGTGAAAACAATGAGCAATTCTCCTATTTAGCCTTTTCTATAATTGACCTGCAGTTTGATCATCGCTTTTCTAATGAGCTGCCATGTTGTTAGCAGAGGCCTATGTTGATTAATTACTTGACATCTGAGACAAAATAGTGTTAAATTAACAAAATGTTACGTAAAAGTTCGTTTGACACAGTGTGGTAAAAAGGACTAGGCCTCATCAACTATATCTACATATTATATCAGTTCACTTCTGGACGTACCTAAGCCTCTCCCAAGCTACGCTGCATCACCGATCTGTTTAGCAAATGATGGTGTGAAATTTTAATATGTGCAAAAAACAACACGAATTTACCTTAACCAGTAACTCTGCCTACCCCACGAAGATCTACCCCAAAAACAAACAAAAGAAGAAAGCCTGTACATCAACTGATAAGAAAATATGAAATTCACCAATTTTCTTCAATCATATTATTTGTCTCTAATACTACAATATATTTCTTATACACACTCGCATTTCTATAGTCAGAGCAATTTTAACCCTTACAATGCGAAGGGGGTACATTTGTACCCCTCGAGAAGGTGGTGATTTATCAAAGTATTTCGCACCTAATAAATAACGCACATATTCGCTTTATATTTGTATGGTACATGTAATATTTTAACTGTAGGCTTAGAGAGTGATCGAGAGCGCTGTGTTTTGTTTTGAATAGGATTTTTGACGATGGTAGTAGATCATAATTGTCTATTAATTTAATTGGTTTCAAAAGATCAATATACACCTTGTAAATCACCTCATCACTAAGCCGTCAACCAAGCATTCTGTACATGAAAATAAGTAACTTTACGCAAAAATTATTGCTGGGAAACTGGTTTTTGGGGGGTGTAAAATCATGTTTTGTGGTAGAACTCAATGTAACGCACTCAAAACATTGTGCTGATGGACGGATGGAATAGTGCGAGGGTCGTGGAGGTGTTTAAAGTAAAAATCTTACATTAAAAACTTGTATTTAAAAAAATACTTGTCAAAAAGTTGGAAGTTTGACCCCTAATATCTCCGTAACTAGGTTCCCAGGTATGGTGTAGAACAAAAAATGATCGCAATGACAGGGAGAACCAGTGCCTTTCCTCTTCGTTAAGAGGTGTTTTATACACGAAGGATACTCGTACATTCGATTTATTTTAAAGACAGATTTTAAAGATGAACTACAGACTAGCCAAGGCCTGTAGATATCCGATACAATTCTTCATCATCAATCAACAATTTTTTTGTTAATACAGCTCTCCTTGTTTTTTGGGTTCTGTACCCAAAGGGTCAAACAGGACCCTATTACTGAGACTTCGCTGTCCGTCCGTCCGTCTGTCACCAGGCTGTTTCTCATGAGCCGTGATAATTAACCAGTTGAAATTTCTACAGATTATGTTATTCTGTTGTCGCTATAACAACAAATACTAAAAACAGAATAAAAAAAAAATTAAGGGGGCTCCCACGCAAAAACGTGTTGCTCGTTTTTTATAAATAATGGTACGGAACCCTTCGTGCACGAGTCCAACTTGCACTTGGCCCGTTTTTCTGGATTGGTTCTGGGTTTTAAAGTCTAGTTCGTTTGTCTTCATTATTAATTATTCATTTAATAAATTAAACATCAACGCTCTCAATATTCTCATACATACATACAAAAACTCACGACTTTTTCTCATTGTGAGGTAGGCAGGAAACACAGAACGCAACCTACTACTATCCTTACATACTCCTTTCTCCTCATCCACGTTCATACATCTGGTCATACACGCACACCGGTGACCTTTATAAGAACCTCACCAACAAGGTCATTCAGTGTATGTCCTTCTATGGCGTCCCTTCACGGCGTAGCCTTTCACATCTGCTTTGTAATTTCTTTTAATTTTTCTACTATTTGGATCAAGCCTTTTCTTCTTAATTTCGAGTGTCAAACTGATGCTGCAACCTTTTTTCTTTATAAAATACAGATCGATATCGCAAGTAAGAGAATGCAAAAATAATCGTAAAAAAATGACGCGTCACCACGCGACATTTTTGTTTTTATGCTTTCATTACGAAATGTCTACAAACAGCCTTCCAGAACACACCATTTTTTTTACAGCTTCATAATAAAAATATGAAACATTTCATTCCCTTTTCTTTTTACCCTTTTTTTCACCAAAATCCAATAGCACTCCAGTGTATTAAGTCTATTGAAGATTTATATGAACAAAAACTGCTTCCCGCTATTTTAGTATTATCCCGAACGGGGCATATCTGAGCGACATTTTTGCATACCTTAGGGGGGAAAAAATATTTATCTTAATACAAACCAACAAACATAAACCCACATTTTTAAGGGATCCGTCACAAATGTAGGGGTCGTTTTATATTGGCTGACGCAAATAGTCACATGCCATTCGGTATTATGTCATAAATCATAATATTGGAATATTTTTTGAGGTATGATATGAAGTTGGAACATTGTACCCTTATTGAAAGTTACTGTGACAAATGATGCGGCATTTTAGGGTTAGTGTTTTTGGTATATTGAATTTTTGGTATTATTTTCTGATTTATTTTCTTAATAAAACGCAAGTTATTTTAAAAGAAATAAGAAAACTTTCTGCTCATTATTTATACATTCGTTTTTTTTTACGCAGAAAGTTTCAATTCTTTTATCGAAGTTAATCATGCAATTGCTGTAATCCTCAATGATCGATGATGCTATCATTGCAGTTTGCTATTATAAGATTTCTGATAGGTCCATTTGTGACCTCTTAGTCGTCTCTGGTCCATAAGCTAGTCCTCATACTTAACAGGTATAAACGTATTTTATGAACTTACTTAAATATTTTCTTGTATTTCTGAAAAATCTAAGAATAACTAGTTACTATTCCATCTTTATAAAAAAAATATTTTTGACAGCCCAAATTAAACAGTTTCCCAAAAGGGCCATAGAATTTCAATGAAAAACTTCATCTAAAAAGCGTGATAAACTTCCCTCAAGCATAACAAGGAACAAGCATTGTTAGGAAAGACAAATGCTTATAAATTGAACGCGAGTGTTAAATCAGGCGTATAATTAGCTCAAATATTTGCCACGGTTCGAACAAAGAAAACATTGGTAAGACTCCCGATTGTCTGAACAAATCGGAGCGGTAAGATGGCGCTCCGATTTCATTGACAAATAGTTGGACAATTATGATCTTCTGAAGAATTAGGCTTTTTTAAATTTTGGTTGAAATTTTCGGATATGGTTTTAATGGGTATTTATTTTTAATTTTACACTTAGATGTGTAATGTTGAGGTCAGTTTAAAGTGTAACCGAATGTACCTGAATTATACTTATCAGTTACTGGATAAAAAAGTACTCTTTGATAACAACATACATTTATTTTCAGGCAACTAAGACCGGCTGGCAGACTAACACGAAGACAACATTAAAACACTTTTTACTAACTATAAATGTTGTTTATGTGCTTGTGTTAAACATCAATATGCATTGTATTTTAAACATACAAAATGACATTTTCTTTCATTACGTATTTCTATTATATTTGTTTTTCTACCAAATTTGAACTACCTTTTCTTTTTATAACTACCAACTACTTCTATCACTCATCACACAAAGTTTTCGCAAAATAAATTCACTACAAAAGCGCCAACTTACCACCCCTCAACCTCAAGAGGGGTAGCCGAAGATACCCCATGTTTGGCGCACCCCGCCATTTGATCCCAAGTCTAACAAGACGCCGTGATGTTTGTCTAATCATTTGAAACTTAATACGCGTGTCTACACGACTTTTTGTGCTGAATTAGGTTAAACAATTGACTGTCTGAAATATGGGTGCTGAAGAGAAGTATGAGACAGAACGTCAATCAATGAGCTTAACCTATGGCCGTCTAGTGCTAGTCATAGGCGGCTCTCAAGATGCTGCATGTCCTTTGCCTTTTGCATTCAGTATTTTCCGGCCAGTTTTTTTAAGGTCTTTGGTTCATCTGGGGGGGCACGTGGCTAACCAATAACAGCCGCATGGGTTGATCTTTAAGGTTTAAGCCGTGCTGGCCAGGCTTGGTCCGTGGATGAGTGACCATAATTACACACCGAGTTTCCTCCGCGCCTCGTAAAGTTGGTCCCGGCCGTCATTTGTAGAACTTTGACAGTCGTTACGAGTAGTCAGAAGCTAAAATTCTGACATCCAGTCTTACCAAGGGGTATACCCAGTATTACCCAGTTACTGGGTTGTGGAGGTTATATAGGCTGTCGCTTCATGTAAAGTACTGGTACTCAGCTGCATCCGGTTAGACTGGAAGCCGACCCCAAGATAGTTTGGGAAAAGGCTAGGCAGATGATGATGATGATGGTTCATCTGGGGGGGGCGAGGCGGCACGCTACGCTATCTACTAGGAATCGTTTGCTCCGTCGTCCAAGGGCCCTTCCACACACATGACCAGCTCCCTGCCTCTTTAATTTATATCTAGATAACATATTACAAATAATTATGCCAATAGTGTTCGCACCATTGAGCGGACACAGGCATTTCTCTGAGTAATAGTTGACCACAGTCCTCGTCAGTGAATGTTACATGTCTTTAAAATTTTCGGTTCTAGAACATACCGATTTCACCAGATTAAATTGAGATTCAAAAGTTATCAGAAGGTACCATAAAATTACCTTCTATCATCAATAACGATGATAGAAAAGTCAAAAATGTATTAGGTCGACTTAACTTGCTTCTTCTTCTTCTCGAATCGATCACTGAAAAACCTGCCTACCAGGGCTGCGGGACTGTTCGAAAGAGATACCGTGGCCCTGGAACACAAAGGGCTAAGAAGGAACATGGATGGGTTTAAGTCAGTACAAGTCTGACACTCCCTTCCGCTCCGCCCAGAGCGGGAGAAGTTATTTGATGATTTCCTATCCGAAAAAAAAAGCTACTGCTACTTGTCTTGAAAGCTATTGCTACTTATCAAAGTCTTCTATTCTTTGTATCAGAAAGTGATTGGTACTTACTGTCACAGAACTAGAAATGTTACAAGTTGAAAGTCAAAGAAAGACGTCTTTAGAAACAACCTTAAACCCTAGTTTACAAACAATAATCTAGATCTAAACTCTCACACATTCATTATAGTGTTGTAAAGCAAACAATCGATAGTTTAATGCATAATATATGTGTTGTTGCTCCGTCGCCGAGCAAAGGGTCCCGACTCGAGTAGCTTCGAAAGATTAAACATTTCGCGGGAGCACTATTAATCAGATCGCCGATTGCACTGACTAAACATCAGTATAGGGATGTGGGTGTGGAGTGGTTATCGACAACGATAAACTGTAATTTTGAATTCTTTTTGTAGGCGAATTGTATAAGTGTCTTAATGGAATGTCCAAATTACAACTTTCTAGGTGCTTCTTCTAACATTCCCCATTCATCGTAACATTGACGGTTTCATGTATTTACCTAAAACTTAAACATTTCAATATTCAACGTACTTATATTCAATTAAGAATCATTCAATATGCTATACTAAAGTTGTATTACATTCTAATTTAAACTTGCACCAAAAAGTTTTTTACTGGAAATTACAAAAGCTTTCCACCGAGTACTAACATCAACGCAAATCCATCAAACAAACTACACAACAAAAAATCTATCGATAAAACCACAACACCTAGCACATCCCTAGTCAAACCCAAGGGATCAGCAGAGCCGCCCGGTTAGTGTGAACTAAATGAATCATTAATAATGTAAGCCAAACGCGATCCTGACCGCAGACATCGATGTCGAACGCCCCTCACTAGCGTTTAGTGATGTCCATAATTTATTTGTGTATCGGCTTTGATTGGTAGTGTCGAGTGATGTGTTAACGGTAATGCAGAGTTAATCAGTTGATTCATAAATATTGGGGAAGTGGTGTGTTTGTATGAAGGTTGGTTGTCGGATGGGTGGCAGTTATGTTATTGTTTATGTCGCTGAACGCTGTAAGTATTGATATGCAGGAGTTATTGAGACAATAGCGGGGATGCGAGGACCAGATTGAAAAAACTGGTGTTGGGAAGCTTCTTCTAGTTGTGGATCTATAATAGAGTGAATGAATTGATAGATTAAATAAATAAAAATAAATAAATCTTTACTCAAAACTTAAAATGTAAAATACAATATGAATCCAAAATTAACAATTTAGGTATCATAATGTTAGATGCCTGTACTAGGATAATCCTGTATCACAGGCTGCGGGAGCTCTAACAATAAGCTATATGTAGGACAGTAGTTTTTAGTTTAATATTTAACATTACTTAGTGGCAAACTTATTTTAATTAACATAAACCCTACTATCTTAGAACTTAACACATAATTATTACAGGAGCGTATTAAGTCTTTACAGAGCTTTTTGCCTTTTAAAACCAAAATTTACTTGGCTCAAACCCTGATTCAGCCGATCATTGATTATGCTGATGCCTGCTATTTGGATGCCACCGAGGAGCTGTTGAATAAGCTTGAGCGCTTGCAAAATCTTTGTATTCGTTTTGTGTTTGGTCTTAGGAAATATGACCATGTTTCTCACTTTCGCAAGGAACTCAAGTGGCTCCCTATCCGTCTTCGCAGGAACACTCGGATATTATGTCTCTTATACAATGTTCTTCAT
Source organism: Cerastis leucographa (assembly GCA_963082945.1). Taxonomy (NCBI): domain Eukaryota; kingdom Metazoa; phylum Arthropoda; class Insecta; order Lepidoptera; family Noctuidae; genus Cerastis; species Cerastis leucographa. The sequence goes on from OY720365.1 coordinate 2,090,088, forward strand.
AATCCTGCATATCCCAGCTACCTACGCGACCGTTTTACTTTTACCCGTCCTCCTGATGCTCTGTGTAGATCCCACCTTAGGCATCATCTTAATTTCCCATCTCATAAAACTGAATCATATTCCTATTCCTTCTCCGTTCACGCAGTCCGACTATGGAACTCACTTCCGCCTAACATTCGAGAATCTAAAACTTTATTTCTCTTCAAAAAGCAAGTCAAAGAACATTACCTTTCCTCTATACTGTATTATTCTGATATATATTATAGGTTTATTTTTACGTTTATTTTTATATGTGTATTTATTTGTATGTATGTTTATTTTATATAGGTATAAAGTTTTTTTTTTTAAGCTCTAATTCAATTTTTTTTCCTGTTCTATCTATTCTACACGCTGTGTCTACATTTCTAATCCATCTTTCCACTCGCAGGTCTGCTGGAAGAAATTTCTTTAGAAATAAGCAGTACCTTTGTGCTCTTGTATCTTAATGTATTATCCTGTTAAGTGTTTTGTGTGTACATAAATAAATAAATCAATAAATAAGCTCCGAATAAGGATTTTTTTCGAATTATACATATACTAGATTATAATTTAGATTTATTGCTAGTAAGACGTTGGACATGTTATGATCGTAATTTTAAAGGGAGAAAGTAAAAACTTTGTACAAAATAAGGCGCACAATACGTTAGTTTGTTTAACTGCACTTCAAAAGAAGGAATGCCAATAAATAAATAAAGATACATAGAGGCCCTAGAACGAGCGTGCCGTGAAAACGTAACGTCAATACCACGATTTTTAATCGAAAATACAAGTATCGTATAGCATTTTGTTTAAATTGTTTGCAAAATGCACAATCAGTGTCATCCATAGATAATTATGATTAAGTTCCTAAAATTACGAAAATAGCATTTATAATCACACGTATTTACGTTATGTTAACAACGCGCACTCGTGCTCGCTTCTGAATTTAACCTTTTATGAAAAACTTCACAAATACGATTCAATGTTGATATTTCCTGACATTTTCCGACATACCAACATACACAAACAAAACTTTAACCATACAGAGGAAGACATCACATCCTTCTGCCAAAATAACTTACCAAACATACACGTATAAGCATATCAATAAATAATATAATTCTGCCAACAGACACAAGCCGGGATACTGACCGCCACCCTACGGAGTTGACAGCCATTTTGAAAAGGGCTCGGACATGACATGCCTGCAATTCCAGGGTTGCCAACAACAAATATTTATCGGCGAAAATTCTACGGCTTCTTTTTTTTTTTTGGTGAGGAAAATAAATTGTTTTTTAAACTGAAAGGGTTCAGGTTTGGTTTAGTAAATCGGGCGGAATCGGAGGCTGTGGGCTTTCTTAATGGAGAGGGGTTTATGTGGTTAGGAAGGTTGGTAAGTAATAGGTTGGTAGAACGCTTCTTTGGATTGATTGGTTAATTGAAAGTATCAGTTTGTTTTAGAGACGAGTTAACACTAGCTCAGCTTTTGATGTTTTATATTCTGTTACCAGTTTTTTTTAATCATATATAAGAGGATTTCAGTAAAATTATATAAGAGGATGACTATTAAGATTATCCATACTAATATTATAAATGCGAAAGTCACTCTGTTTGTTTGTTTGTATGTTTGTTTGTTATTTTTTCACGACTAAACGGCTGATTGGATCTTAATGAAATTTAGCAAGAAGATAGATTTCAACCTTGGGTAGGACATAGGCTATATATCATCACGCTATGACCAAAAGGAACGGAGCAGCAATGAAAAATGTTGCGAAAACGGGGAAAATGTGACGCAGACGAAGTTGCGCGGGACAGCTAGTTCACTATATTTCATAATTTGTCTTATATAGTTTATTAAATTGTCATTCCTATCCATACCCTGATTTGTAGAGTTATCATGATTTTAACAGCTTAATACCAATACAATATTTGGCACGGAATCGTTCATTTAAACGATAGCAAAAACTACATATAAATGCACACAGCTTAGAAGCATAATATTAAACAACTTGTGTGTGCTTATTCTGTTGCTTCTGCTTTTTTGTGAGGTCTTGTGTGACACAAGACACAAAAAAAAAGGTACTGTGAGCACATTGCGTTTTGTAGAAACACGTCTAACAACCAAAGAAACATCAAACAACCTATAATACAGTTTTAATTGACATACACTGCTTAATTTTTATTTAAAAATATTATCTCAACCGCCATCATTAGCAGTGCCAACCCTATTAGTCATCAACAGATGACAATCGTTCAAAAACCGGACGCCTCCTCCCGTCCAAGGCTTGACGTTCAATATCCAGCCTGCCATTACTTAAATACACGTCTTATCTGATCGAGAAATAGGACATTGGCCACCCCTACCTCACTGGAGGTAGCTGCTTATGATTTTGGGGTAATTATTTGCGGAATTGATGAAGAAATTAGTTAATTCACGGTAGGGTTTGGTCTACAATCGCAAACGTTTATTCGATGATTTCTTATTCCGTAAAACACGTTACTGACAAACTTACAACTAAAAAAAACAGTCATTATTAATAATTAACAAGGTAAAGACATCAATAATCAATATACCATTGATTATTTATGTCTTTTGTGACAACCTCCTGAATTTTGACGAGGATGCAAAACAACATTTTGTATAATATCTACAAGGTGTTGTTTTGCATCCTCGTCAAATTCAAGGATGTAACTATGCTAATGATTCTCGTCCCGAATCAATAATAAAATGGGTAGGTATTTTTTTTAACTTTTATTATTTACGGAAATCGGTTAGTGTGAACCACCCGTATTTTAAACCCGAGCTGTCTGGTTCTCGCCCTATAACCGCGCTTCCACGCATACAAACAATCTCAAACGTTTATTCGACAATTTCTTGTTCCTTAAACCACGTTAAGGGGGTTATTCTGAAATACTGACAAACACAAACAACCAAAAAAATCTGCGTTTATTAATAATTTACTATGTACCGTAATTTATATTGATTATTTATGTATTTTGTGACAACCTCCTGAATTTTGACGATGATGCAAAACAACACCTTGTATAATATTGTAAGCACAAATTGTCTAGGCCTCTAGTTATCCACCCACCCAAAAACTACACAAAACCTTCCTTAGAATGACCCCTAAAAAATACAATATCCGAATACCAAAACATCATGTAACCAGCATCCAACTCAACCCCAAGACTTCCAATATCCAAGGGTCGCACATATCCAAAAAGCTTTGTCAATGACAAATAGTTCTCGCTTCATCCCAGTTGGCATTTTGACAATAAATAAGAGATATCAAGGAAGGAGCCTGGAGGATTTGAGAGTAATAAATGACGTACGATGCGATGGACAGTAAAGGGTTAGCCGTATATGTATGTGGTTCGTGATTGATAGTTGTTTGTATTTTTGCGTTGTTGTTCATCATTTGGGGGGTTGTTTGTCTTTAGTTTTGGTGTCAGGAATCGTATTTGAAAATTAGGTTATTTGTTTGACGAAATCCTATGCTACTACTAGCTGTCCAGCGCAATTTTACCCGTTTTCGCAACATTTTTCATTGCTGCTCCGCTCCTATTGGTCTTAGCATGATGATATATAGCTTATAGCCTTCCTCGATAAATGGGATATCTAACACTGAAAGATTTTTTCAAATCGGATCAGTAGCTTCTGAGATTAGCGCGTTCAAGCAAACAAACGAACTCACTTGAGCTTTATAATATTTATTATTATTATATGGCTTATGTTTAACATAACACCAGATAAAGTAAATATAACCTTAAAAAACTTTTTTATACTGCCTAAAATAGTAAATGATCACCAGAATTGAATAAGGGCTCCTATTTAACTCTGCAGGGTTTAAAGTAACCTAACACGAAGGGGATGTCGGGGTCTTAGTTCGCTCGCTCCGCTCGCTCACTAGACCCCGCCATCCCCTTCGAACCTAACCTGTCCGAGTCGGGGTGCCCAATATCCCGAGCTCGCTTTGCTCGCACTTGCTTCCTAAGTTCTTCTTGCCACAAAATTTGGTTATCATTTACTATATTTGGTGATCATTTACTATATTTGGTCTTTGAATACAATTTTTTTGGTGTTTAGTATTTTTTTTTGGTAACGTAGCTTAGGATCTCAAAGTATTTTTTGGTGCTCATTATATTTAATCCCTTATTATATTAGTATGGATTTAGTGGCGGGTCTTGTAATAAGATCGATTCACAGTTTTAGCTGTGTTATTGGGTGTTTCTAACTAACAAGATCTCGATAAAATCCCGGAGTCTGTTATCTGAAAGTATGCGATGCGACCCCTCTACCAGGTTTTTATAAGTACAGTGTTTGACGACATAAATAAATATTCTTGTAAACTTCGTGCAAAAATGAAAGACCAGATTTTTTTGACTTTTAATTAAACTAATAATCACCCCACATATTTTACTGAAAACCATTAGAATGGCTGTTATACCCGAAACGAAGCGGAAAGGCTCTTGTTCTCCCCGTCATTGCGATATTTTTTTTATTGTTGACCATACCTACAGGGGTCAAAAAATTCTCTCCAGGTTTCGTTTTGACATACAAGTTTTAATTTTATAACTTTACTATAAACACCTCCACGACACTAGTGCGGGAGTTTCTTTAAAAAAAAAAAAAATGGTCCACAGGGTTCGATCACAAACATTTAAACTCACATACACAAACAGCCAGACCCGGAACAACTATCTGTAGGCCATACAAATATTTGTTCCGTGCGGGGATCGAACCCGCGACACGCAGCGCAGCAGTCGATCGCTAAACCACGGCGCCAACCATGCCGTCAAATACATTTTACAAGTTACATTGAATCCTACCGTTAAACATCTATTTACACTGCAACAAAAAATTGTTTCTCAGCAATAAACAGCTTCTCAAAACACGCTACACATGACAACACTCAACTCCCTCACATCCTCAAACCATCATCGAAATCACAGAATCCTCTCTAATAGACAAAATTTCCTTTGACCATTATTCATACGTGACCCATTAAAGTATAGGGTGTTAATACGGCCTGACTTATTGGCTCCATCGGTCATGCACACCCTTCGGCCTTCCCTAATGTCAGCCTTTAGGAGGCTTCCTAATGGGAGCCTCTGATGTTTTGTATCGGATGGTAAAGGATTTTTGGGGAATCGATAGATGTTGTAATGGTTTAAAACCCCTTCGGTTTTAATTAAGAGCGCTAATGGGTACCAAATGCTCAATTATACTAATGTTATGTAGAGAATTTTGTATGAAACAATTTGTAAGAAACAATCTCATCCGATTTAAAAAATTGTTTCACTAATGGAAAACTTCACTATGGCATGTCACAGATAGAATCCAGTTATTTCTTAAATAACATTATTAGTGAAAATAAAATGTTTGAAAATTTTCTTACTATTTAAAAAAACCAGCTGCTCCATACATTTTGACCGTGTAGGTCGTTGCACTTTTGTAGGAAACTGCTCTTTTGTTTGTATGAGAATTTAAAATGTTTTATTTGTAATGACTTTTCCTACCTATTGTATATTTGTATGCCACAAAGGCCGAACATGATGGATCTTTTTTGTTTATGAACAACCTGCATGCCTTGTATGTATACTCATGTTTCCACAAATAAATGTTTTGTCTTGTCCGAAATGACTGAACCGAATTTAATGAAACTTCATACGCAAAACAGGATACATAGGTCTAAAAAGTGACTAAAAACAGATTTGAAAAATAGTGTTACAGCTAAATTAGACCGATTACAAATTATCTATAGAAACAGAAATTTCCTATTATCTTTTTTTAGGGTTCCGTACCCAAAGGGTCAAATGGGACCCTATTACTAAGACTTCGCTGTCCGTCCGTCTGTCACCAGGCTGTAATCTCATGAACCGTGATAGTTATCCAGTTGAAATTTCTACAGATTATATATTTCTGTTCCCGCTATAACAAAAAATACTAAAAACAAAATAAAATAAATATTTAAGGAGGCTTCCATACAAACAAGTGAATTTTTTGCTCGTTTTTATAAATAATGTTACGAAACCCTTATTGGCCGATTTTTTTTTAATGAAAATTTTCTATTGTTTTGTGAATGATCTACAGAATACTTAGTACTTAGCCGTTTTTTCGTCGGTGTCACATCCACGCTGTATTAAGTGGCAGTACTTTTCATCAAAATATTCGCATTTCTCCCAGTCCAAAAACGATTCTTCCCAATCAATCTATCAATCCCCAAATTGCCAACTACACCCAACATAGACAACCCCAATTTACCCAATCCACTGCGTATTTACCTACCAATTGACATTCATTTTTCTTCTAAAATCCTCTGTAGTGACATCGCAAGGGTTGGTAATCGGCTGTGATAAATGAAAGGCGACTGGCGGACTTAAGGATAACCGGGTCAGTCCCGGGTAGGTACCGGTTCTAGAGATAGCCAGCTGAATTGATGGTTGGACGACCCGGTTTTTTAGGAGTGGGTTTTTTTAAATATTTTGCGCTTATTTGAAAATGTGTGGAAGGTGGTGATTATTTATTTGGTAAGTAGATACTAACAATACATAAAAAGATTTTTTTTTATCCATTTTGATACTTGCACATATTTTAAATGTATTTGTACTTTCTGATTTCAAATAAAAATACGTTATTTACAATTTTAGGGTCACTTTTAAATAGTATTATTTTTTATTTATGCTCTAAAGCCTGAACACTTTATTTATTTATTTATTTATTGCAAAATGTACATATTCTCAGTTACAAGCTATGGGTTTAAAACTAGACAGTACATGACCCTGTTAGGGCGCAGCAAAATAACTTAAAACTAACTTAAAAATAACTTAATAGTTCTTTTATTACTTACTTTAGGAACATTCACAATAAAAAATATAAAACATAAAAAAAACATATCTAGCACCTCATCATACTATAAAAGAAATTAATTGTAATTAACACGAACACATACATATAATTTGAGCTCTGTTTTAGTTTTCCATCGACCATAAATTCCTGTACACTATAGTAACATTTTTCTAAAAGCAATGTTTTCAGCCTTGCTTTAAATACACATAGTGTCTTTGTGGACCGGATATTTTTAGGTAATTTGTTATATATTTGTATGCTTCGGTATTCTGGACTCTTTTTATACATTTCTAATCTAGGTGCTGGTAGAATTAACTTAGTTTTGCGGCGCTCATTCTTATCGAAATTAAACAGTTTTATGTTTTTCTTAACAAAAGTGGCTATTTCTAATATATAAATGGAGGGCAGAGTTAACATTTTTTCTCTTATAAAGTAGGGTTCTCTCTCTCTCACAACTCACCGGGTTGTGAATAGTTGTTATGGTCAGGATAGGCAGTCATTCCATGTAAACCACTCGTATTCAGTTGTATCTCGTTATCTTGCAGATGATGGTAAATGCTAGCGTGAAGACTTCCTACTTTATGTGTTTTACAAATTGTGACTCAGTATTAGTTGGTATTTTGATTTGATAACAGACAATTACATTAACTTACAATTAATACATAGAAAAATGGACAGCATAATTATTTCTTGAGCGAACCACCAGTCCATGGAACTCACTGCCGGCTTCTCTGTTCCTTGATCATTATAATCTGGATCTCTTCTAAGTTCGAGCGAATCGGTTTTTCTAGGCAAGCGTGCTCCATCCTAAGCCGAATCATCGCTTCACATCATGCGATCTGCGGCCAAACGCAAGCAAATTTTCGTGTCTCTAAGGGTCAGCTCACACCGAGACGCGACGCGACGCTGCGCGCACACTTTTAAAAGAACGATTCAAAATATAAATTTATTTTCTACACGAAAAGATACACATTTCGTTGTGAGAATTCAGAATACGTTGCGCAACGTATTCTAAATTCTCACAAGTGCGCGCAGCGTCGCGTCGCGTCGCGTCTCGGTGTGAGCTGACCCTAAGTTGTATTTGTTGGAAAACATGACGTTTTGTTTTCCTTATTTTGCAGTCTGGCGACATTCAGACGTAGCTAATAGAGTCGTCAGTAATACTTACCATTTGACAGTGTTTCATACCGACTCATAAATAATATTTTACGAAAGACGTAGGGGTCACCTCTGATTTACATGCACCCTGAGGGTTGTCACATTAATATACATTGTAATGATTTATGCCCGACTCGTAACTGTTCTTTCTCGCCATCGAAAAACAAAAGATCATTCACAACTGTTTCAAATAATTTTTTGTTTTCATAGTTCCGATTCGTCATCGATACAAAAGAACAAAGTTACAATTCATTTTATACCCATAAGATTGGTAGGAAAGAAACATAAATTTTGAACACCATCCTCCCCAACAACGACACTACCCAAATTCATGACTTCTATTGTTTAAACGTTTTGAGCTACTACTTAAATTATTGCTCATTAAAATATCATTATGGCAGCTTCTGTTTTCACCATAGATCCTTGATTTATTTCAGTTTAAAGTAGCTTCATTATTAAAATAGTTTAAAAGCCTTTTTTCAGCCCGGAAAAGCTAGCTGTTAAAGATCCTCGACTACCATGACAACCAGAAACAAATGTACCTATTCCTAGTTTTTTTTTTTCATTAATTTTAATTTAGCTACGTGGTGATTTTTTTCTCGTTACAAGTAGTTAGTTGACCAAATCTGACAACCATTTGTAACTAAACAGTACTGTATTACCCAATACTGGGTTGTGGAGGTCAGACAGGCAGTCACTCCACGTAAAATACTGGTATTCAGCTGCATCCGATAAGACTGGAAGCCAAACCATTAAGTTGGGAAAAGACTAGGCAGATGATGAAGTGGATTTTTTTTAACCTTTTATTTCTTTTTCTACGACTAACTAAAATTATTCCACATAGTACAAACTTCCCAAAATAAATAAATAACCAGCTCCTAAAGACGGGTCACCCCCAATTTGCATGTCTCCAAGGGTTGTCATCCTAACTATGATTTATTTGCGTCAAATATATCGGAGAATGGAATTACTATGTCGTGTCCTCATGCTGTGAGTGATGGACATACCCTATTATATATTATGCTCGTATGTTATGTGATTACAGGAATAAGGGTGCTAGAGGTAAGGTGACGTGGTTGAGGTCAAGTTGTAGATGGGCGGTTCGTATTTACGATAAATCTTGAATTTTTAAACGACTTCAAAGAGGAAGAGGTTATCAAGTCGACTGTTTTTTTTTTTTAAGTGAAAACTTCTTTAGCGGCTTTGTACACACACTTTTGCGATGGGTAAAAAAATTTAAACCCGCGTCAGGACTGATGTCTGATCGAAAATTCGTAAGACGGATTGACATTAGGTTAACTAATTCCATGGTCTACCGAAAACTATTAGGACATTGTAATATCGGATCTGCTCTATTCACACCGGTACCGACACAGTTCAGCTCAATACCGTATCGATATCGGTACAACAGCTCACGCCACGTGTGCCGGATCATTCCGGATCGCTGCCGGCCGGACATCGAACGGACGCCGGTCGACCGGACAGTTGCAATTAAGAGTGCTGTACACTGGGCTTATGTTTTTTGAGTCATTTTTAGGGCGCAGTTTTTAAAAGGTTCTATGGCACCCATAAGTACACTTTTCTATCACAATCTGAAATATGTTGAAAGTAAATTATTTTGTAATCCATTGCTTCATGCGTTTCAAATATTCGTCTGCTCAACATCGTTATGTACGCAATGAATATAGTTGAACTGGCAAAAAAAGTATAGCAGCTGTTCCACTTAAAACATGACAGGTTTAATCATCATCATCATCATTAGCCCGCTGCTGGGACACAGGCCTCCTCTCCTATGAGAGGGAGTGGGCTGTAATCCACCACGCTGGCCCAGTGCGGGTTGGTAGATGTCACATGTCTTCGAATTTTTGGTTCTAGGACATGCCGGTTTCCTCACGATGTTTTCCTTCACCGTTTTTGAGAGCAGCGATGGTGAAATAAATTACACAAAGTAATGCGCCTGCCTGGGTTCGAACCCACGGCTTACTGCTCGTAAGTCGGGGCTGCCACCACTGGGCCACCGCCGCTCATAATAGGTTTAATGTTTTGTGAAAATCTATGTGTCTGGTTGATTATATTTCTACTGAGGTTAAATACTATTTAACTCAGTTACTTTCCAAAAACAAAATAAGATTTAATCTATTTTTATCGTAACGGTTTTTCTTACTAAAGCGAAGTAAGCTACCTACTTTTATATTTGCCTAAACTTCAACGAGGTTAGAAACATGTGGAAAATACCTCCGCATAAAATAACGAAATTATTTTTAAGGGGAACACCCAAATACTCCGAAATATTTTATTCCGAATTTCAATGATCCGAGTGCCAAAGTCCGACTTTCATAATACCTAAGAATTAAAATGTCTATTATTAAAAATCACGAAATTTATTTTACCGAAAGTCGTAAATGCGATTTGTTAGTTTTCCGATTTTCATACGTTCGAAGAATCAAATGCTCGAAGGGTTCTCGGTCCAAAAAAAGACATTTCGATTTTCAGAGGTAGGTATTATCCACAGGTTATTTACTAGCTGGAAGTTTAGGTAAATATACTCTACCTATTCCGATTTCTGCTCATAGTATTCCAAAACAACGCCATTAAAAACGTTGTTACCTACCTATTTTGTGTAAATGGTAAGCTAGCTTATTTCATAATAGATTGTGGAAATCAAAACCCAAGTATGCAGTACTCTTAACATTATTCGAAATTCGAATTCAAACCAATGAACGAGCAATGCATGTCATTCACAACTTACATTAGTAATACAACACACGATATTCGACCTTAATGTACAGTTTATAAAGATGATAGGGATGGCGAATAAAGTTTGTTTTAAATAAAGGATTGATATTGTGAGGTATTGGTCCGTGACGTCACATGTTGTTCGCATTACACTACGATTGAGTGACGTAGGGGTATTTTGCGTATTGGAAGCCATTTTAATTTAGTTAATAAACAGATTAGGGTTGCGTAGTACAGCTAAAGGTACTAGTAGGAACACCGTTTAGTTTTATTCAGTAGGAGTGTGGGTTAATGACACAGCTGACGTAAAAATAAAAAAAATTGTGCGTGGAGTCGCTCCGCGCGGAAGAAGAGAAACTTCGTAAAATACTACACGCATGCGTTCGAGTGCATTCACTCTCGCTCTGTCTCTTTCTATTCCCCCTCCATGGTAGCGTTAAACGTTTAACGCAACCTTGTTGGAAGTCGCATAAGAAGTTTCACTTCAAAGGACACTGGCTGATATTTTAAGAAAGCTATTCCTACAAAAAAATAATGATGATGATTTCTAAAACGCATCTATTACAAGAAAGGAAGCTTATAATTAGCCGATTCTACTTTAAAGTTTAATGACGTTTAATGAACAAAGCTCGTTCAAATCAAATCAAAATCAAAAACATTTATTTGCTAGAATATGGTATTTTAGGTGTTACTGTAATTTTGTTTCAGCATATTCTTACATACCCTGGCGTGCAAATGTCTTCACAATCAGAGATGTCAATTATTCTACCTTTCAAATAACAGATCTTGCTAGATGTATGCTCACTTTTCTCTTATACTTTTTAGTACAGATATCTTGCTCGAATGTAATTCACTAGAATCCTATCAACTAGCCACTAAATACCAAATAATCCACCATACGACATGCCAGCCAAATTTCAATATGAAAACAAAATTGGCACTCTAATTTAAAAACTCAAAAGTTAATTTTGTAACAAGAACAAAGAAGCTCTTGTGCTGGAAGTGGTTTTAACAGTCGTAATAGCGCGCTTGGCACGCTCGGAGCGTAGTCGATACGATAGCTATAAATAATACAAGTAAATACGTACAAAGAATTTGGCAGAGTTGTGTCCGGTGATGTGGATGTAGAAGAGCTAGAAGTGACACGCTTTAAGGTGCGGTCAAACCGATCGGATCGGACTAACTGGACACCGGATTTTGACAGATACTTCAGTACGGTATGTTAAATGTCAAAGTTTGGTGCCCGAAGTTCGTTCCGGTTGGTTTCACCAGACCTTGCGGCTATGCGTTTATGTTTATATTGGAATTTTTAGATAAGATTTCTTATAAATTCGTTGAATCGACGGGTCAAGCATATTATTGAGTTTTTCTCTTGAGACCTTTTTGATAGCCTTGGGATTATATTAGTGCCAAGTTGTTGGCAAAAGGCGTTTCATCTTTTAAATGGGATAAAATATTGGGCGAAATATAGATTTTTTTACTTTGCATAAATTATTCACTTTTGTCTTTGCCTAAATCTTTGAGGAATCCAGAGGTGATTATATTATGTTTTTTTTTTTTATTTTAGGCAAAAATTTCGCTGGCTAACACCACTTTAAATTATATGACACATTGTCATCCAGAATAACGTTCACTGCACCATGTTCTCACTTCCCCTACGCGTCCCCTTATTAAGATTTAAACTATGTTCCCATGCTGCCACTTCCATCAACTTTACATCTTCGATCGTCCAGTTTGTTAGCAGAAAACTTGTACAATAATCACTAATGGAGCGATGCAGTGGTCACAACTCACGCGCCGCCTCCACTTCCACATTTATTGCCTCAGCCGGGAAACGAACCCGGGAGTTTGCCGATAATATATGTTTAATAACTGCTGCTATGGTAACTGTTCATGTAATGACTTTATTTGCTCACTGATTTGGTGGTTTGTGAAGGGGGAATTTTGATTTTTTCCTGTGTCGTATTAGCTGCATGTTGTGTGTGTTTAGCAACTGATACTGCCATACCCTCAGAAGTAGTAAGCAGCCTGTTTTAGTAAACCGTTGCCACTTTTGTTTTGTTGAAGTAGCTCATTTCGAACGATAAGTTGGTATAACGTTCAGCCGAGAAGATAAAATCAATTCATCTTACCATTTCATCATTTCATTCAATTTATGCGGATGAAATGGAATAACTGCATATGGAAAGTCGTGAGGGCAATCATTAAAAATGACTGTGCTAAATGAATTAACCACTCCCGCTATGTCGATTCCCTTTACGTCAAATGAATATGTGCGACTTACTTTACATGAGACTCTAATAAAACTATTTTCTCTGGATACAAAACCTTACGCCTGGTTGCTAACAAGCGATTCAGCGTCGGGCACTAGCTGTTCGGCAGAGGCTGGACTTGGCCTTTTTGGCGCAGCCGTGAGACACACAATATTACTTTTTTTCTGTTTAGTTTTAAGTTTTAACTATTTTTTTTGTTGTGTGCGCTTGTGGCATGTGCCAAATAAATATGTTTTCTTTCTTTCTTTCTTTCTCATTCCTGACCACTGACAGTTACTCGGCCTGGGACCCTAAAATAGCCGCTTTAGTAGAATCATCATCATTCGCCCTTGCCTTTATATCAATTTATTTTGTGTCGGCGCACCATGTTTTCATCTTCCATACTTCTCTATTACTCGTCATCGCATCAGACAATATCTTTTGCAGCATCATGGTAGGATATGGATGGCACAGACGCAGTTAATATTATGAATTGTCACTTTGTGACCATTTTACGAGATCTTTTACGTAATTATAAATTACTAGCTGTCCCGCGCAACTTCGTCTGCGTCACATTTTCGCCATTTTCGCAACATTTTTCATTGCAGCTCCGCTCCCATTGGTCGTAGCCCTCATGATATATAGCCTATAGCCTTTCTTGATAAAAAGGCTATCTAACACCGAAAGATTTGATCAAATCGGACCTGTAGTTGCTCAGATTAGCGCGTTCAAGCAAACAAACAAACTCTTCAGCTTTATAATATTAAGTATAGATTTTCTTATTAAAATTTTGCTATGGCGGCCATTTTAGGCCTCCTGAATATCGATTTAGCCCCAGGCTTCACTTTTGGATTATTCCAATAAGTACCTAAGTAGCTAATGTCAAAACTGCCTCCTAAATTATTGCCTAAGCCTACGTGCGCTTAACTGCACCACCTTACCCGCCAAAGACTTCACTAACTAAAACTGCAGTTCCATGCGTCTTGCTTAGTTGCATGTTTTTAAGTCACGCTGCCGTAATGTGTTCATACAAGCCATTGATGCTGCCGTGTTCAGAGAGAGGGACTATGTTATTAGAATATATATTTATGTGAAAAGAAAACTATTTTGGTCAAATATTTTTTTGCTTTCATAACTTTTCCGTGTACTACACCACACTGCGCTCCAAAACAAAAAGTTGCTGACGTTGCTCAAAAAGCCGCTAAGCTGAAGTGGGACTGGGCTGGCCATGTCTGCCGTATGCCCGACGAGCTGTGGGCAAAAATAACCACGAGGTTGAGCCCTGACACAGCCAGAAGGCGACGCAGTAGACCTCTCAGAAAATGGCGGGACGAGCCAAACAGAACCAACAGCCAGTGGTCCACATTGGCCATGGATCGAAGGATTTGGAAGTCTTGAGGAGACGCCTTTGCCCAGCAGTGGGATGACACAGGCTAACAGTAACAGTATCACATCACCTAGGTATCGGTCTACTCAGTAACTGGGCTGTTTACTGTAATACCGGTTTAAAGCTAGTTAGACTGGAAGCCGAACCATATACAGATGGTGATGAAACAGTCTCATACTAACTACAAAATTATAGACGCCCCCGAAAAAGTAACCCGGTGTTGTCTGCTTAGATTTTTTGGTTTACCTAAATGCTATCTCAATGAATCCTACTAATATTATAAATGCGAAAGTTTGTGAGGATGGATGGATGGATGGATGGATGTATGTTTGTTACTCTTTCACGCAAAAACTACTGAAATGTCAAACGGGTAGTTTTTAACCTGGATTAACACATAGGATACTTTTTTATCCCGATAGTATGTTCCCGTGGGACAATTATCGAACTCCACGCGGGCGACGCCGCGGGCATAAGCTAGTTTAATAATAATGATATTTATTTGAATGTTTAATAAATGAATATGGAACCAAAACCATAAACTCTTTCAGGCGTCTAGTGTGCTTGAAAACTTTTCCTAATCGTACAATTTCACCCCAAAAGAAGTTTTTGAGCTTGGATCATCTCATCAAGACAAACCTAAAAAATCTAACCCATGCTGAAAATGAGTATATTTTCAAACTAGTGCCTTAATACGAGCAGCAGACGCATAGGGTAGTTACACATTGCGGTGATGCAATCGCCCCACTAAGGCCATCTTACACACCATAGTTTATCCGCACTCACAATTAGTTGCCACGAGATGGCAGGTAAAACTATACCACAGGGGATGGCGTGGAGTCGCAAAAGTTGTAAAATTTTTGAGCAATTGGTACTGCACTTTGGAAGCCTGTAAGCCGCTAGCTGATATGGCGTGGATTAAGCTTATTAGAAAAGTATATGCCCATCGTTTTACCTAACTATTCTCTTGTAGGCTTGCTACAACATCCGAGCAATCTTGCAATGGCTGAAAAAATAAACGATTTCAGTGTGGAGTGCAAAAATCGTTTCGTTTCACAAATGCTGTCATATTTCACACTATGTCTTGCATGCCCTGATAGTTACACGTTACAAAAACGAATGGGTGCTACGTGTAACGGCAAACTTATTGCTAAGATCTGGCTTGACTCAATTTAGATTTCCAGCAAAGTGCTAAAACAGCTGTTAGAGTTGAGAGCAGCAGTGGTCCAGTGGTGGCAGCCCCGACTTACGAGTAGTAAGCCGTGGGTTCGAACCCAAGCAGATGCATTACTTTGTGCAATTTATTTCATCACTGCTGCTCCTAAAAAACGGTGAAGGAAAACATCGTGAAGAAACCGGCATGTCCTAGAACTAAAATTTCGAAGACATGTGACATCTACCTACCCGAACTGGGCACGCGTGGTGGATTACAGCCCACTCACTCTCTTAGAGAGGAGGCATGTTTCCCAGCAGTGGGAACATTATAGGCTGATGATGATGCTGAAACAGCTCACATTCCAAAAAATCTACAACAAACATCGACTCCACTCCTCTGTCCGCCAGCTCGTCGTCTCAGCCCAAGTCGTTAGTAACAAACTCCACACATTTGTGTCACCGGATACACAATCCCATTATAATTTTAAATTTTAAGCTCATTTATTTGCGTTTGCGCCCGATGGTACTCGCGCAATCTTTGATGCGTTTTTGATACTCCACCGCTTTTTTAAGTATTCTTTCTTTTTTTTCTTGACGAAGTTATTTTTGAAAGAGTCGTTGAGGTTGGTCTAAGTTTTGTTTGTTTTTGGAACAGTAGAATTAAGATAGAGGTATAGACAGCGAAATTAAGTAGTTAGCCCCCTGGCGTATTCGGCGGGACTGTAGAGGGGTTAGCACATACTGACGCTGTCTGTACATCGTTGGTCTTGTGGTTGCAATTGCGACTGCTGAGCAAGAGGTACTGAGTTTGATTTCCAGGTCGGGCAAAGTTTTATTTGGTTTTTTCATCAGGAATATCTCAGTAGCAGCCAAGGAGTCTGGATTTATGCTGAGTTGATTGCAATAGGCTTACCCACAATTACAAACATAACTGGCGAACTATGGGTGTACTATTAGGTACACCTCTGCCAAACCCTTCAAGGATTACAGGCGTGATGTTATATTATTTTTTCCAGTATAAGATGTGCCTCTGGTCCATCCTTTATCCACGTCTATTGATTGATTTGTTAAGATGACTGACGCGCCGATATACCTAGGTCCTCCATTAGCAATACTGATCTTGGTCTTTTTCAATAATAGAGCATACCAAAACTCGAACATAAATCTGGTATCTCGACGATCTTGGTCGCTACGACCAGCTTCTTGCACTCAATTACATTTAATCAATTAAATGGTCACCCAATAACATGGGTGACCAACCGGCTTGTCTACCAGTGGTGGACATTGAAACATTTTGTAAAAATCACCACCAACAGGGATGTGTGATGTTACGCGAACGGATAAAGTAAGAAATGACTACATAGGAGGAAATCGAAATAATTATTTCTAAACATCGTTTCGTCCTCCACCACTGGTGGACAAACCGGTGGTGGACATCGGGAATCATCTAATTACACTCAACACATCACTTAGGTGATACCCAGGTGGCCTACCATAATCTTATACAAGAGTGGGAAAGAGATGGAGCTACACGTCCTCTATAGCTCCGTCTCTTTCTCGCACTGGAATGACAACTGCTTTTAAACGTCAAAGTAACCCCCCAGGTCAAAGTGACATTGACATTTCGTCACTGAAGACGATGTAGGTAAGAATTTGATTGACACATACTACTAAAACATGATTTCCACTGCCCCCTAGTCTTTAGAAAACAATTAATATCCTTAACTTTGCAAATGTGCATAGAAAAAACACCGTACACGTGCAAATAACATTAATTTAATTACAAAATTTTACACCTTTTCGCGGAAGCGGGGCAACCTATGCAGGTCCTCAATCACACCGTAATGTTACATAAAATAAAAACATCATTAGCTTTGCGGTCCGCGCTCTAAATTATGAAATAATACGCGCGCAGGTGTGACCTGCGCTCCTATTGTACTTTTGCTTTTTTCTCGTATTTTTAGGGTTGCGTAGAGAAATGTTTGCTATTTCATGGAGAACAAAATGGGAACTGCAATTTAATTGTATTCCTTTATCCTCGACAATCATAAATATAATAAAATGTCTTTACAAATTGAATTATTTTAAAAATAAAGCTTTAATTAGTTTTCTAAAAAAATTGGCTTAAAATCATGTCGGTAAAATATTATAAAAATGTTTTATTTTTCGGCAACAGAACACCAAGTATAATATCGTAATGACAAAATCGTTTTATGCAAGTAAATAAAGATGCGTAAGACTTTCCATTCTTCACAATAAAAAATATCTTCCCTAAACAATGTACGGAACCAGTGTACCAACTTATTAATGCATATACATGTCGACAGTGCACTGTTTATTTGTAAATTTTCACATTATTTTACATTTTTCTAAAGTTACACGTACGATTCCGTTGTTCCGTCGGGAGTTTGTGTTGCTTCACAAATAATAACTGGTGACTCGTTGCTTGCATATCTTCATTTAGTTATGTTTAATTTATATCTGGGAATGGAAAGAGAAAGAAAACTTAAAACAGTTTTTTTTTTTGTTTAAAACTTGTCATCGTCTAAAAAAGGTAAACTTGTTTTTTATCTGTACGTCATTTTTATTGCATTGGAAAATATTATCGCTCCGATACTCTTTTTCGATGCAATAAAAATGACGAATAAATGATGAAATACATCATTTTGTCATCATTTATTCGTCATTTTTTAAACAATGATGTGTGTAACAAATTACAATGCATTACAAAACATCAACTGCCTAGCTTTAAGGAATCGGCTTCTAGTCTAACCGAATGCAGTTGAATGGTATTCAACTGCATTCGGTTAGACTATTCGGTATTTTACTTGGAGTGACTTTCTATCTCTAGCGCTTCCACAACCCAGTACTGGGTAATACGAAACCCCTTGGTAAGAATGGACTTCAAATTTTCAGGCCACTGACTAGGTAGTCATTGGCCTGGAACTCTAACAGTCTTTACAGGTGTAACGACTGACAAAGATCTACATATAAATGACAGCCGGGACCAACGGCTTAACGAGCTAATAAATTTCAATGATAAAGAAGTAAAAAATCAATCGGATTGACATGGTAGCTATCCAGAATGCGAAATGCTTAAAAATCAATTGTGACTGGTGTGTTTTAATAATTAACTTATGAAGCTGTTTGAGCCAGTACTAATAGCATCTTAAAATACAAAATAAAATCCATAACATAACTTTATTACCTTTCCTATTAAGGACTAAAAGAAAGCATATTACATAAATTAATTAATTCTAATAAAAAAAAATTAACAGCCAAAGCCGAATCTGCGATACACCTGAGCTAGAGGAGAAAGGGGACGAATGGCACAGAAACACTAATTAAATATAACTGGAAATATTTTAATAAGTTTATGTGGGCACGCCGGCTCTGTTTAAAACAAATATTATGTCCGTTTGCACTGTACGTTAGCTGTGGCCGCAGAAACGGCGACTTGGAATCGAAGAGCGACTTAAGGATGTCTTAAAACGATAACGCACTTATATGCTGTCTCAACTTTGCTGCTTTAGTCAAAACGAATCTTTACAAATTAAGATTGTGGGAAATTAAAAAGTGTTAAATAAACAACAAAAATCTACTAAATTAAAGAAAGTGCGTATGTCTTTAGTGTCTTAAAATGCAGTAATTTATTTATTTATTTATTTAATCGTAACATTCCATATATTTCTCCTTCAGTCGTAATAATAGGTGCACACAGTCATACACTTTTCGCCAGTTGGGTTTTAAAATTCCTATGCAATGAAATGAAAGCGAGCTGACTGCCATAATTCGGCACGGTTGGCCCAGTGGCTGAGCGATCGACTGCTGCGCTGTGTGTCGCGGTTTCGATACCCGCCCGGAACAAATATTTGAATGGCCTACAGATAGTTGTTCCGGGTCTGGCTGTTTGTGTATGTGACTTTTAATGTTTGTAAACGCACCCACGATACAGGAGAAATTACAAGGGTGGGGCGACATTACAAAAAAAAAACTGATAGAATTCTAGACTCCGACTGAAATTCTAGATAATCCTATTGAAATCCTATTTGGTTATCAAGAATTTTTAGAAAACGTTATTACGTTTTGCATTACCTGAGGACTGAACCCAGGAAACCATGCTCAGCAATCAGTTTCCGATAGACCAACAACGACGGGACAGTCCTAATTAGTCTTCGCAATTCTTTTAATGTAAGATGCTCCACTCAGTCCCGCTAAATTTAAGGCCACAACGCAAGCGTTGAATTTTAATATCATTACTTGTGCTGCGTTTTTAATTTTATAAAAGCCGGGCTTTTCTTTTGTTAGAGTTACTTGTATTTGTGTTTGGTGCCCACCTGTTTACGTTTGCTGTTTTACTTTATGTTCAATGTGGGTTCAATATTTTTAGGGCATATTTTTGTATGAATTTATTGAATTATAATTTTATGAGGTGGCGACAGGTTGGTTAATGTTTTAGCTTTAATGTTACTGAACTATTTATTTTTGTGAACTTATTATTGTCAGTCTATAAGCCTTTCTTATTTTTTATATATATTTATCTGTGACTGCACATGGCTACCAAGTGTCATCATATTCAGTAATTAAATTTGTTTTTCGTTGTCAGCAACGCTTAAAAACTTCGTTTTGTTTAACATAATTACAAAACATTTCTCCAATAAAATTCTAAAGCCACCCTTTCGATCACTTCCTTAATTTCGCAGCTCCAATGACTAATTAACTCTTTGAGAAGTGACAGAAGCTCTTACTTCCTCCTATCAGCGACATTAGCAATTTTTCCCAATAAACCTGTAATTGCTCCACCGTTTCTCACTCAATCAACATCTTCAGTGGTTTATGACTTCCGTGCCCCTGTCACTAGCAGCGCTTTCAGCGAATTTATTCTTATATAACGTCTAACTTTATTAAAAAGGGCTCAGATATTGCAGCGCTTGAAAGTCACGAGCATTCCATTGGAGTTGGAATCAAAAATTTAAATTGCTAACATTCTTCACTCGTTCTGTCTCTTTATTGGTGTTCCGATGCGCTCATTGGAACTGCGGTTCTTAATTTTATACGTGACTTTACTTAGACAGATTAAAGTCTTCTTGTTTGAAGATGGAAGTTTTAAACTTGAATGAAACATGGTTTGAAAGATACAGATGATTTATTTTCGGTTGAGACACTGATTTTGCGTCAATTTTATGAACCCGATGTCTATCTTATGTTTTTTTAGTAACTGAAAACATACTGTATCAAGTAATAACAAACCGAAATCTACCTACGGGTGGTAAGTTAAAAAAGTTTGTTAGTGATGTATCGAACAAAAAGTGTATATTGGAGAGCTTGAAACATTGCCCCACACTAGGAATTTTTCCTGTATCGTAGTTGCGTTTACAAACATTAAATTTAAACTGACACACACAAACAGCCAGACCCGGAACAACTATCTGTAGGCCACACAAATATTTGTTCCATTGCAACTACAGTACTTTCACAGTTATTATGTCTTGTGACTGGGACTGTAGCCTCATTTTTATTGTTGTTTGACTATTCAAAAGTGCCTGTAACTGGCCTACTTGAAATAAATGATTATGATTTGATTTGATTTGAACTATTACAATTAAACCTTACAAAAACACACCTTACCATTCCGACCGGAAGAATATTTAAATCGGTTCAATACTTTTCTAAATTAACCACATTCACAAACCAGGGGAGAACTTTTAACAAAGTTTTTAATTTAAAGCCACTGTTCTTTTTTTTCGAATATCGGGGGATAAAAAGATACATTTATTCGTAAGGGGTAGGAGAGGGTTAAACGGCTATTTCCCTTCTTTCTATTGAGACAGATTTACACAATGCCCAGGGCCAATGGGCTCTCCGAGACGATATTTTTATATCTTTATTGGGATCTTGCAATATAATAAAATATGTTTGTGAAAAATAGTGGCAATTTGAATGTCAAGTCGAGGGGTCGCCGGAAAAGGAAGTAATGACCACGAAATATGATGGAATAAAATAAGATAGGATGTCTATTGAAGGATTATAACGTACGCGTTTTATTTATTTATATACTAGCTGTGCCCTCGACTTTTTCCGAATGTAATTAGACTTTTTCTAAAATAGAAGTAGCTTAAGTTACTTCTTATTACATTAGCTATCTGCCAGTGAAAGTCCCGTCAAAATCGGTCCAGCCGTTTCAGAGATTAGCCGGAATAAACAGACAGACAGACAAAAATTCTAAAAAATGTTATTTTGGTATATGTACCGTTCATATGCATGTAGTCAAAAGCGGTTATTTTAATATTACAAACAGATACTTTAATTTTGTTTATTTGTTTTGATTTAAATATTGCTTTGGTAGTAGGATATTACACTATTGTGTCTCTTTTCCCCAGTTTTGCTTTGACAGATTTTTGGAATGGCAATGAATATACCGGTGAAGGAAAACATAAAATCGAAGACATGTGACATCCACCAACCCGCACTGGGCCCGCGTGGTGGATAACAGCCCACTCCCTCTCATAGAGAGGAGGCCTGTGTACCAGCAGTGGGAACGTTATAGGCTGATGATGATGATGATGATGAATGGGACACCGACGCTAAAACAGTTACCACATATTCAGTCCAACATTTTGAACCCATAGAATATTTTCAAAAAATGTAGTATGTCAAATGAACTAAAGAATTTCCCTGACGTATTCGAATACCTAATGTTTCTTACCGTCCATCCAATGAAACGTCATCACTTTATGCGTCTTTAAATAATTAACAAAATAAGTATATTTGAATCCAAAATCTTGACTGTTTCGTCCAACAGAAAATACCCAATAGTGCGCTCATAAACATAACCCGCACTTCTTCACAAATTCCCGATACTTACGAAACAAATAAATAAGGACACCCCATTGAGTATCCGCAAAATAGAGTGGACTGAGAAAAAAATATCCAACCGCTAACAGAGCAACTTCCGAACTCGGATATTTATGGACAGAAGGGGTGTTTTATTGCGCTGTGTTCCATTTTAACCCACTTGCCCCCGGCCGTCCACACTTTATAGTGCATTTAGACCGTAGAGTAGCAGATTTGGTTTTTGTAAAGTAAGAAGTGATGTTTGTGAACCAACTTTCTGATAACATATTTTTTTTAATTATTACTATATAAATATACATACTATAGACATCCTGTATAGCTCCGTCTCTTTCCCATACTGGAATAAGAGCAAAACAATACTGCTTTAAGACGTTATGGTAGGCCAGCTGGTCATACAATAATGATTCAGTAAATCATTCGTGAAAATTCGGAGTCGGGAGTCCAGTCCTTAAACGCGTCATGGATGGAGAACTCGAAGAAAAACGATTATTACACATCGGTGTAAGAGACAGCCAAGTTGTTCGACGTTTGGAAAAATAAGTTTATTTTTTATCTGTATATTTATTCGTCAGTGCCCTTTCCCTCAGCCGATAAGGTGATGTTTAGAGATACAAGCGTATTATTTTGCTAGAGCACCATCATTTTTGGCAGGTCATTCTTTTTATGGTCTTATGTGATTTGTGGAACGTTACTTTGGGGGATGGATGGATTTGTGTTTTCTTGGACGGATAGTTTGACCTATGTAAAACAATTGGATAGCTTTGTTAGGACCTTTTAAATAACGTGCTGACTAATTTGACACCTTCAATTTTCATTTCTTTTTCTTCAACTTCTCAGTATTTTTGGATATTAAGGAAATCATCAATATGTCAATATGTGTATTTGTGTGCGTGTTGTGTGTATGTATGTATATGATGATCCATCTCAACATAATAAGATTCTGTTTTAAAAGAGTTTCCATGGAGTTTCTTCTCCATAGAGATTTACGCTTTGAAATGGGCAACTACAGTACTTTCTTAGTTATTATGTCTTGTAACTGGGACTGTAGCTTCATTTTTATTGTTGTTCGACTATTCAAAATTGCCTGTAACTGGCCTACTTGAAATAAATGAATTCGATTTGATTTGATTATGACGTATGTATGAAAGTGCATAAGTATTCTACATCTTTGATCATTTCAAAGATATGACAGTGACATCCACCAACCCACACTGGCATCATCAAGCAGTGTGGCTCACATGGCTCGCTGCTTACAGCACAGAAAAAGCCTGAGTTCCAGTAAGAAACATGAGAGGCTAGAGGATTATGTTAGGGTTTTTTTAACGAATTCCTCATGGGTCTAGTGGTCACAAACGTGACTACTGAGCACGAGGTTCTGCGTCCGATTACCAGGTTGGATACAGTGTTATTGGGTTTTTCCATCAGGAATTACTCAGAAGCAGCCGTGGAGTTCGGATTTGTGACCAGTTGATGGCATTAGGCTCGCCCCCTATCACATGGGACTTAAGAATTACTAGGGAATTATGGGTGTACCTAAAGGGTACTCCTCTCATCATCTAGCCTAGTCTTTTCCCAAACTACCTTGGGGTCGGCTTCCAGTCTAACCGGATGCAGCTGAGTACCAGGGGGAAAGGTAAAAAAAGGGTACTCCTCTGCCTAACGTAAATTGAGAAAAAAAGGGACATGAACTATTTGATTACTAATCAAATTTACTCACTGACTGACTGCATTAGTTCAAAAACACTTACTGATTGACACAAGCTTAGTTTTCCTCCTAAAACAAAATAAAACATTTAAAACCCAAAACAAGCACGAACAACCACTTTATCTCACAATAAATCGACACTAATGCGGAAAAATAAATCCACCCCCATTCCCGAAGGGGTTGATAACACTTATCCCGTCAATAGCCAACGATTTGCCACTACCCCCAAATTGGGTAGAAGACGTGCTCACACGAGCACGCGGTCCGAGGATAAAAAATATTTTCGAATCAGCGGGAGATTGTTTCTGAGATGACCTTGTTTGGAATCGAGTGCTGGCCATTTTGGATAAATGTTGAGTTATCAATCAGAAGAAGTATAAGGTATTGGAACGTGATATTCTTTGTAGGTACGTAAGCTAGCCGTGCAATGGCCGTTAAATCTAATTTTTTTATGAAAAAGTCGGTTAACAAAAAACTATTATTTGGATAAAAAAATTACATTATTAAATTTATCACACTTGTTATTCCCGAAGGGGTTACTCCTGTATCTATAGCTGTTAATTAATCAGATTATTTATTTTTAATACTGAACTTTAAGCACACATAACGAACAGAGGCAGACTATTATAAATTATCTATAGAAATTTCCAATTATCTTTTATTTTTAATGACATTTCAAAAAAAAATTTAGACCTATGTATCCTGCTTATGCCTATGAAGTTTCATTAAAATCGGTTCAGTCATTTCGGAAAATTAGGCCTTGAAAGTTTGTATGAAATACCGTAAACTGTAAACGCTCTTAATGCCAATGGCATTCTCCAACAGTCAACTGTTGGGTGATGCACAGAGAAACTGTGCAAGGTGCAATTGAGAAAATTGAGAATTTACTATCAATACTTTGGCCTAAGTACTTAATTATAATACTGATACTATTAGTCTGCGCCATCCCATTGCTGGGCAAAAGTCTCTCCCCATAACTACCAATTATTTCGACCCAGGGCCAATGTGGCCCACTGGTTAATTATAATTTCTGTTTCAACCGGGTGGGACGAAATCAGCGGCCGAAACACCTACCAAGCCATAATATTAACTTTTATTGATTGATAAAAAAAACCTTACCAAACCCTTTAAAAAAATCCAGCTAACTACTCAATCCATTTAAATCTATAGACAGGATCCCTTCACGAAAAAAGGAAGGAAAAATCGCCCCGACCTTACCGCATCAATTTAGCCCCAACTGGGCACATCTCCACCGGCTTATAAGTTTTCCACCACCTAATGTTGTTAGTCTGACCACGAATCTCCCACGGGTAAGATTTAGCTATAAATTGCCTAAGTTAAGTGATTTCCCCTTTTCAATCTTTCAATGCCTCTGTGGATATTTTTTATGTGGGTTGGTTCATAATTTAGTGGGTTGGGATCGATTCTTTTTGATGTTGTGTTGTTTATTTTGTGTTAGGGATTATTTTTTGTAGTTTTTTTTTGTGTATTAATTTTTATCTATTGCATATATTATTATAAAACTGAAAAAAGTTACTAAAAAACTTTCAAAAAATAGTTTTATAGCTAAATTAGACCGATTGTAAAGAATCTATAGAAACAGAAATTCCTAATTATTTTTTTAAAAGACGTTTCGTAAATGTTTTTAGTAATTTTAGACTTAGATATACGACATTAGCGTATGAAGTTTCATTAAAATCGGTTCAGTAATTTCGGAAAATAAGGACTTAAAAGTTTGTATGAAATGCCGTAAGGACTGGTGTAAACGCTTTTAAGCCATCGTCGATATGAAAAGTTGAATTTTACCCTTTTTTATTTTTCGTGTGTTTAGTGCTTAACTAGATGTCAGAGTTTTTATGCAGCCAATGGGCATCTGATTTAGCTTTACATGCTGTTGAAAAATATCTCATAGGCAGGTTGCCTCATGATGTTTTCCTTCAGCAATGTAAGATGATAAACAATACGCACATGAATCCGAAAAATCAGAGGTGCGTGTCTTGCGTTCGAACTCGAGACCTATGACTGGCAGTTACTCTATTAGGCTATCAGTGCTATTATTTTAACCCTAACACAACCTAAAGGTCATAATGTCATATTTCCAGTTAGAAAATATGTCATTTCTGAAGGTATGCAAACGTGTGACCTTAGGTTCTATGGTAATGCAGGAAGGAAACCGCCGTTATCAGCGAAGGCTTGACAACCGGATCGCAGAATGATGTTTCCTGCCCTAGTGTGGTATGCACTCTATTTTACGGCCATTTTTAGTTCTTTGGATCTTGCATCTATGCTGTACCTACCCTTTGGATGTAATGTGTTTTTCTGTAAATAGGGGTGCGGACTGGGTAAAGAAAACGATGTATTCGATTTTGTCCGTCAGACAGGTAATACAAAAATATTAGACACGTATTTTTTGTTTTATCAAAATACTAGCTGTACCCAGCATGCGTTGCAATGCACTTTTTACTACCCACCTACCCTATCCGACCTACCTACCCTATCCTACCTACCCTACCCTACGCTACCTACCTACCTACTCTACCCTACCCTACCTACCTACTCTACCCTACCCTACCCTACCCTTACTACCTACCCTACCCTACCTACCTACCTACCTTACCCTACCTACCTACCCTACCCTACCTACCTACCCTACCTACCTACCCTACCCTACCTACCTACCCTACCCTACCTACCTACCCTACCCTACCTACCTACCCTACCCTACCTACCTACCCTACCCTACCCTACCTACCTACCCTACCCTACCTACCTACCCTACCCTACCGTATCCTATGTCCGTCTCCTGGTTCTAAGCTACCTCCCTGCCAATTTTCAGCTAAATCGGTTCAGCCGTTCTTGAGTTATAAGTGAAGTAACTAACACGACTTTCTTTTATATATATAGATAAAAAAATATTTAGTTAAAACTCATTAAAGTTGGATAGCGGGGCTTACTACGTCACAAGTAGGTATAAAACTTACCTACATGTGATGTCATGCGCCATTTCAACTCAATATATCTCTGTGAATTGCATCTCGCAGTTCAACCTATGAGGTTGTCGTCTGCTTTACCGGACTATCCTGTGGGCGCCTTTAGAGTAAGGCCTCCAGCCAGGACATAAAAACTTACAAACTAAGCGACTGCACGCTAAGGGCACCCCCTGTGGGGTACGTACCTCGGCTTAGGGCGTCGCTGGGGGAGGACTGCATGGGGACAGGCTGGATCTGAATGGTATCATTATTTAGGGGCTGATTTAAAACTACTGGCACAGCATCGCGGGCTGGCTCGAGCGAGGGTCGGGGAGGGCATGGACCGGGACGTCGCGACGGACCTCGACGGCGAGGTCAGAAAGACGGCGGTTTAAAAGGCTAGGCAGATGATGACTTCGTTTAAATTCTTACCAATTGCATTAAAATGTTTGCATATAAGTAAGTGCTTAATTAAGGTCAAGTTACGGGTATCTGATGAAATTGTCCATCGTGATGGATAATACATCATCATAACAAAGCAATCTACTTATATCACACACATAAGTATTTCACATTCACACACAGAAGAAAAACAGCCTCTCAATAGTAACTATCTATGTTATTCAAAACCACCCGATGACGTTACTTTTGTCTCGGCACCCATTATTACATTTCCTGGTTACTGACCCAGATAATGGCTGGGTAACCCAATAGCGTCTGGATCTTTTGTCCAGTGCTGAACTATACAAATACACTTGAATACGGTAAGCGATGTATGACCGATCCGGAGTGTGACTTGGTCTTGTTTTATTGAATGGGCGCTTAGATTGCTGTAGCTACCTGTTTGGAGTATGGGGTGATGTTTTTTTTCAAAAATGAAGATGAAAGTTTTAGTAGGTGATGTTGTTTGAGTTTTGTGGTAATATTGAGTTATCCTAATTCCTACATAATATGATATTAATGTGAAAGTTTGTGAGTATGGATGTATGGATGTTTGTTACTCTTTCACGCAAAAACTACTGAACGGATATAGATGAAATTTGGAACACAGATAGTTTATAACCTGGATTAACACATAAGATACTTTTTATCCCGATAGTATGTTCCTTTGGGAAAATTATCGAACTCCACGCGGGCGACGCCGCGGGGATAAGCTAGTCTTTAATATTTACACAACTTAGCACCACGTGTAACTCCTGAAGGGAACGGCAGAGGTGTCGTACCTAATAGAACACCTCCATTTCGCCATTTATGTTTAAGTCCCTTGTAATAGGAGGCGACCCTATTGCCATCAACCAGGCACAAATCCAGACACCGTAGCTACTGAGAAATTCCTGATGCAAAAACCCAATAACATTTTACCCAACCTGGTATTCGAACCTAGACCAACTAGGCAAAAGTCTCAAACAGACTGATAAACTACTAGTAACTAAATAGGAGTCTACTTACCATTATTTTTTTATCACACCGACAATAGCAAACAGCACAATTATCTATGCATACATACATACAAATAAATTAAAGTGACGTGTCTATTTGTAATATTAAAATAACCATTTTTTACTACACGCATATGAATGTATATACGGTACATATACCAAAATAACTTTTTTTACAATTTTTGGCCGTCTATCTGTCTGTCTGTCTGTCAGTTTGGTCCGGCTAATCTCTGGAATGGCCGAGCCGATTTTGACGGGACTTTCGCTGGCAGATAGCTGATGTAATAAGGAGTAACTTAGACTACTTCTAAAATTAAATGCGGACGAAGTAGCGGGCACAGCTAGTTTTTCTTAACAAAAAAAAATGTTGTCAGACGATAGGAATCTTTCCATTACGTCCAACATCACGTAGGCCCTGTGGGTGTTACCTTCCCCTGAAGGGGCGTTACTTCATAAAACAATAAACAAAAAAAACCTAAGGAAAAGGGTTGATTTGTTCTCTGAAGTTGGTTGTTGTCGGTGCCTACGCAAGTCTATTGAAAACGTTTTGCTCACATTATCTTGGCTTCGTATTGTGACCGTCTGCGTTATTCTTCTGATTGTTTCAAGTTAATTATTGTTTTAGCTCAGTAACGCCTACTTGCTTTCCTTTTTTTTTGTTGTAAAAAACATAATTAAAACAATGGTGGTGGAGCAATGATGGAAATAAACTGAAACGTCTGTGTGATTTTTTTATTTAATAAAGAAAATCTTATGGCATTTTAGTTCAATTAAAACATTTACTTTTGAATGGACAAGGTCTTTAAGATAGTCACAAAGTTAGAACAAGAAACTTCATAGTCTCGTTATCTTTTTAGCCACGGTTCCAAACCAAAATGGTCCCAAACAGTATCCCTGTTGCAGAAAACATGAAAGGCAGTCGTCTGTCTTGGTATGGACATGACTTTGATGAGAAGGGATGGAACACTTGTGACTAAAGAAAGAGTAAAGAGTGATGAATATAAATTTTGATAGATGGATAGGAAAATAAAATTGAATAAACATAATAAACCGAGCACCTTTTTGGCGAAGTATTGTGGCGGTGCGGCGGCGTCGCGGAGGCGTAGGCGGTGCGGTCGCGAACGTACACACAGCATAGAGGCGCGGTGGCGGCGCGGTGTCGGCGCGGCGGCGGCATCGTGTACAGGAGCCCTAACACTGAAAACGGGATTTTTACCATGGTTACTATTTATTTTTAGTTCCCGATATTTCGGCACTGTTGCAAGCACCATCGTCAACGATAAACTGTCAGTATTGTTTATCCGTGGCAACTCAAAATTAATAATAAAACGGTAAAAATCCCGTTTTTAATGTTAATGTTACTGTCCAGGCTTTTGACAAGGGCGACTCGTTTAGCTACGTTATTTAAGCCCCTTAAATATGCACTAAATCATTATATTCCTGCATTTGTCTCATCTTACAGTCGGTGCATCACGTTTTCAAAATCTATTCTCACCGGTCAGTCTAAAAAAATGCACCAAAAACAACTAAATCGCACACCGCAAATAAACAACCCGCTGTACATAAACGGGTCACGTCGCCGATTGTGTATCTGTCACGCGACACGCGAGCATTGTCCGCGGCCGACGTCGTGACGGCCTGTCATTGTGACGGCCACGCTTGGCCGCCCGTGGCCGTACTGATGGCCCTGCATGGCCGCCCGTGGCCGTACATTGGCGGTGGTTAGGTGGTAGGTTGCTGGGCTTCCGTCTAATGCGGTTAGGTAGGGAAGTATTGAGTTCGATTGTGTGGTTTTAGCTTATTGATGGCACGTGTTTATAGAAGAAGTGAGGAATATGTTGAGTATGAATGTAGAGGCTATACATAGAGTCGAATAAGCCCAAAGAAACGATGGATGGACTGTGTGAAGGATGATATAGCTTGAAAAGAGGTGACTGCTGAGATGATGAGTAATAGGGAAGAAAGGAAGAAGAACACATGCTGCGCCGACCCCAAATAAATTGGGATAAGGGCAAAATATTATAATGATGATGAAGGGTTTATAGAAGATCTCGAGTCTTAGTAATATGCGGAGTAATATAGTATGGAGTTTCTTGCCCATTCTTCTCCATAGAGATCTACGCTACGGAATGGGCAACTACAGTACTTTCACAAGTTATTATGCCTTGTGACTGAGACTGTAGCTTCGCGTTTTATTTTGTTTTTTTTTGACTTTCAAAAGTGCCTGTAATGGTCTAATTGAAATAAATGCTTTGATTTTGATTTTGAATAAGAGCTGCATAGGTCCATCCAAGGTCAAGATATACACTCACGGAAGTCCGTTTCGTAGATAAGTGACCACCCGTCACATATCGAGCTTCTCCGTACCTCGGAAACCACGTATAACAGTAACTCGCGGCTGAGATTTCTAGATCTTTGACAGTCGTTACTAGTAGTTACGAGTCTTATTATCAAGAGGTATATTGCCAATCGATCCATATAAAAAAAACTCGTTATCAGCCATTTTCGGTAAGATTGGACACATATAGATTGGATACATATAGATGTATGAATAGCTTGATTGGTTGGTAAATAAAACAGTTTGATCTGAACTGGCGCTTTGTGGAAACAATATCAATGGATCTTGTGAAAATAAGATCAATTGACCTTGTTTTCACGAAGTGCCAGTTCAGATCAAAAACAGAAACTCCCTTGCATTTTTAAATTACCATAAATTGAAAAAAATGTAATTGAGATGAGAATGGAAAAAAGATTTAGGATTTGTCTTGTTTCTAACGACTTTATTGATAGTTAAACAAGATATAAGTATGTTTGATAAACAGCCAATTTGAATATATTCTTGAATTAAGCATTATAAACTATGTCAACATCTCTTAGAGAATGAAGTACCTATCCCGTAACGTGTATTGATAACATCAGTATTTTTTTTTATCAACTTAATTTACTTATACACAACAAAGGCCACCCAAAATGTTCAAAGGAAGGCACGATATTTTCAAAACAATGTCTCAATTTCAATACAAAGAAAGTACGAAATATGTACAATGTTTTCTTCAAAGTCACTAATGCAAATGATAGCAATTTTCAGTCTACAAGTGACAATTGTTATGCATTAAATCCACAAAATTAAGTAACAAATACAAAGAAAACCCATAAAAATTCGAGACATTTCTCTTCTTAAAAAAATATCGACGCAAAACAATATCATCCTTAATAAAAAAAACATGGCCGCCGAGGGATTAAAAAGAGAAAAATTAACATTTAAGACAAACAGCAGTTCGACTTGCGATCTCTCAACCTTCTATCAATAATTAATCAGCCATCTCGTCTCGAAATTAGCCACCATTTGAGGGTTAAACAGAGTCTTGTGCAAAGAGAAAAAAAACGTATTTTTTGAGCGAGAAAACCCTGAGGGAAATTTTATATAGGAACTTGGTATCGACTAGGGACACATGATGTAGGTTGACTGGATGTGTCACGAGTGATGGTAGGATGAAAGACCTATTAAGCTGGTTTTAGTGTTATAATGTGATGTCGGTTCTTATGAAATTGGAAAGTGGGTTTAGAAGTAGTTTCAAAGATTCCTATGAAATTTTTTTTCCCGAAGTTGGCGTACCATGTTGAAATTAAATTTTTAGTAAGTTTACAAATAATTATATTATTAGGTACTTGTGAATTATTTGATTGAATCTGCTATCTATTAGTACACATATTCAGGATGGAGATCCTGACCAAAAAAAAGAACTGGAAATGCTCAAATATTTGGAGTCATTTAATTACTGGGAAGTTCACAAAAGACGCCCTTTTTTGTATTATTATTAATGTGCTTAGAAAACACTTTTACTGGAAATTACTTTCAAGAATAGTAGAATTGTACTTGTTCAGGCTGACCAGCGATAGGAGATTTTGACAAGGCAATACAGCATACCTAGACCCATTGTAACTTAAACATCCTTATAAATGATGTTAATTTTGCAAAGAGGTTTCTACAAATACTTTTACACGTAATATTTTTTTTTATTGGTGGGACAGTTTTTTCGTTTCTGAGATGAAACAGCTGAAATAAACTCAGAGGGCATAGTTTCTTTTAAGTTCCATACATAGTCTTTTACAACTCTCATGGATGTCACTATGCAGATTAGTGTCTGAGATGGTCTTTTGTAGAAAGAACCACACAAATTTGAGTCCAGTCAGTGCAAGCATTTATCAGCTATCACTGTAGCTCGACTCTTAACTCAAGCAGCTCAACGACATGACGAACAATACCAAAAAAAGAAATACACAGACCTAATCTGCAACAACCTGCAACAGATGTGCCGTATCCAGTATATCTATCTCCACAACAAACCCTCCTCCATGAATTAATGAAAAATGAAATCGACTTGGCAAATTTAATTTTTTTCCAGCCGTGGACGTTTGAGGGCAATCTGACTGGTGATCAAGCCAGTGCTCCGTAACGATGCGATTTCAATGCTCTTTAATATTGATTGCTTGTTTGATGTCAGATAATTTTATTAGCTATGCTAATCTGAGTTGAAAATTATGTTCCATTTTATTTTGGTTTGTTGCGAGTTGAAGTAACTTTTTTTGGGTTTAAGAATTGAAATGGTCTAAATTTATATGTTTATTATCAAAAACCTTTATTTCAGGACACAGAGAATCCACCCAGTTAACAAAACTTATAAAATGTTAGTTTCTCAAAAGAATTTTATGAGGGCGTTTTATGAGTTTAGGATTTGGGATTCGAAGTTATCTTAGATGTTACATAGAGTTAAATAAGATTATATTATTCACAGCTTCTGGTAGACTACCCCTAAAAATTAAATCTATACTATAATATTATAAAGCTGAAGAGATTGTTTGTTTGTTTGCTTGAACGCGCTAATCTCAGGAACTACAGATCCGATTTGAACATTTTTGAAAACTCTTTCAGTGTTAGATAGCCCATTTATCGAGGATGGCTATAGTCTATACAGGGTGTAACGGAAAGGGTATATACATACTGAAGGGTCTGCTGCAGACCATTAAACTCATTACGTTTCTCATCATAAAACATGTTTTTCAACGAAAAAATTATGTGCTGCCCAATGCAAAATTGCAATACCTATTCGACCCAAATGTATGGGGTAGCTGATATTTTCTTCGCTATAACGATGTTTGTCCGATGGAGAAACATGTTCAGTTTGATCGTCTGTAGCACACCCTTAAGTATGTATATACCCTTTCCGTTACACCCTGTATATCATTACGCTACGACCAATAGGAGCGGCACAACAATGAAAAATGTTGCGAAAACGGGGGAAATGTGACGCAGACGAAGTTGCGCGGGACAGCTAGTGTATTATAAAATGTTACGAACTGAAAACCACACCATAAACATGACAGAAAGAATTGTCCGAGTTGTCCAAGTCAAGTGACGGCCGTAGGATATGACTTTGTCTTTGTTACAAGTGCAGATTGCTGATGAGGTACGTTGCGGACCACATAGCCTGACACTGGCCGGCAAATTTCAAAAAACGTAAGAAAATTTTCATTTCTCACATTACGCTGGCGTCTCCACCTTAATTTAAAAAAACTTAAAAAATAAAACTCACTTTGTGCACTCTACCGTAGTCATGTAAAAAGAATCTGTAACATAATATACCCAAGCTTTTCGATCCCAAATCAGTCCACAAAACTTTAAAAAAAAAACTACAAAGCAGCGTTCACACACCCTCAGGCGAAAAACGTTGCCAATCTGTTGATTAGCTACTTTTTTATATTTTCGGGGGCGACATTAAACACAGATTAATCGCCCCCCGATCCCTAGAGGGGGGCAGGGGGTGAATATTATACTCCGAATTAATGACAGCTTAAATTTTTTTAGTTAGCTTCGTGGCAGCCATGTGTAATGCACCAATTTAGGAAGAACTTTTAGTATTTTGTTGCATCGTAGAATTTATCTATTTCATCCTGAAAGTTTTCAATATAAGTCTGGTTTTTTCTCCAAAATTAAAATGAATGTATTACAATTTAGTTTTTTTTTTAATTAGGCCATTGAAGGCTCTTTTTACACGCTTTTTGTTAGCTTCACTTGTATGTAAGCTCTCAAGTAAGTAATGTAAATATTTTCCAGTCTGCAAAAGAAGTTTATATTGCTACTGTTAAATCTTAAGTAATCTTTCGACTTGAAACTTGTTTTTTTTTATGTTTCTTAAGGATCTGATATACCTATTTGGCCTGAAATGATCCTTGCACATGGACTCTAGGAAACACTTGAACTCAACTTGCGTTACAGGAAATTTTCGTGATTTTCCTAGCGTTGAGAAAATGACAAAAAAAACATCGAATGCTTTTTGTACATACATAAAATAAATGAATAATATGATAAAATTTCAATAAAAGAGTTTCATCAATTTTCCATAACGAAATGTCATCTTAAACTGGCCGAAATCAAAACCGAATATTAGCCGAAATGAATTCGTATCGAGACAAAAACTTTCGAATTTCGAACCACCCCCGGTCCCCAGCGTCTTGCATTTTACAAATTTTTATTTATG
This sequence comes from Cerastis leucographa, assembly GCA_963082945.1. Classification (NCBI taxonomy): domain Eukaryota; kingdom Metazoa; phylum Arthropoda; class Insecta; order Lepidoptera; family Noctuidae; genus Cerastis; species Cerastis leucographa. The sequence goes on from OY720365.1 coordinate 2,125,148, forward strand.
CCAGTATTTTTTAAACGTTAATTCGTGAGATGGATTTTTAAAGGGTGGGACAAGCATTCAATATTTGAAAGGTTAAATTTCGAATGCTTTTAAAATGGGAATGTTGTGAGTGCCATTTCGAAATATGTTTTTGTGTGTTGCAGGTTAATATATTTTTGATTTTTATGATATTGTTTTTTACCATAACTACTTGAAAACGAACAGTATATATTTTTTCCCGTATCCAAGATCAAAATATACAAGGTGTTGTTTTGCATCCTCGTCAAATTAAAGGAGGTAACTATGCTACTGATTCTTGTCCCGAATCAATAATAAAATGGGTAGGTCATTTTTTTGTTGTTGTCTTCATTCAGTCATTTACGGATATCAGTAAGTTTGATCCACCCGTGTTTTAAACGCGGCCCGTCTGATCCTCGCCCTATAACCACGCTTCCACACATACAAACAATCTTAAATGTTTTTTCAATAATTTCTTATTCTCTAAACCACGTTAAGGGGGTTATTCTGAAATACTGACAAACTCAAACAAAAAAAAAAATCAGCGTTTATTAATAATACCTAGGAACCGTAATTTATATTGATTATTTATGGTTTTTCTGACAACCTTCTGAATTTTGACGAGGTTGCACAACACCTTGTATATGTATCTGTAAAAGTACTCATCGGTAAAAATGATACATACCAGTCCAATAATTTAAAAACACACTAAAATAAACGATCAGTAATAACAAAAAAAAACATATCAATTAAATTAATTCTAATCGTCAACCATTAAAACCAAGACAGCATTCCATCTCCAAAGAAATGAAGCCGAAGGTTTTCCATCCAGAGAAGCATTATCATTAATCCTAAAACGAACGGACGAACGGAATAAATCGAGCATGAAAAAGAACATAAAAATTAACAAAAAAACAATAGAATTAGCATAGAAAACATCTGTGACGAAATTACTACCGTGGAAGATACCATTGGTACGAGTGAGTGGGAAGTGAGAAAACTCGAATGGAGAATATTGTAATGTGTATTTTTATAATTCATTTTTGTGTATGTGTGTGTTTTTTTTTGTGTTTATTTATTTGTTCTTGATTTTGTTTCAATCCTGGTTTCTATTTTAGTAAATAGGTGTATCGGAGTTTATTTGAATTGAAAATTCTTTTAATCATCATCTAAGTCTTATTATCTTTCGTACAATTTTGCAACGTTTTACTAGTTTTGGATACTATACAAGCTGTTAATCGCATTCTGAATGTTGGTCTCATTATCTTTCGTACATTTTTTGCAACATATTACTAGGTTTGGATACTCTACACGCAATTAATCGAGTTCTAAAAGTTTTTATACTTATCCATAATTAGATCAAAACCCAAACCTTGCCTTACACATAACACACTCACGTACCACCTGTTAGGAATCAAACTACGCCATAAAAATAAAAGCCCATTAAAACTATCCTCCCATACTATCGAGAACAAACAGTAGCCCTCCTGTCCTCACCGCATTGATTCCTCAGATCTCATTCCCCCGGGACCAAGTTATCTCGTGAGCAACGGGCATTAGGCAAAATGGCGTATCCTCCCTCTGTCACTCTAATGTTACTGAGGTGATATTTTTGTCGGGGTCATTACAAGCATGGGTAGAATGATTTTGGGCAAGTAACAGTGATGTGAAGAACGGAAGACTAGTGTTTTTAAAATTATAAGCAGTGGTATGACCGTCAGACTGCCAAGTCTATGCCAGGTATCAAGTTCAAAACCAAGACATGCACCTCGATGATTCCATGCACATGATGATTTCATGATTTCCCATCCGGAAAAAAAAAAAAAAAAAAAAAAAAAAAAGACTCGCACCTCTGATTTTTCTTTTTTTTTAGATTCATGGGCGTATTGTATAATTTTGACGGCACGCTTGGCGCAATGCTTGAGCGATGGACTGGTGTGCTGCGTGTCGCGCGTCCGATCCCCTCATGGAACAAATATTTGTGTGACCTACAGATCGTTTTTCCGGGTCTGGCTGTTGTATATTGTGAGTTTAAATGATTGTAAACGCACCCACGGTACAGGAGAAATTCCTAGAGTGGGGCAAAGTTTTATAGAAAAAATAGATATCACGTATTTCGGTGAAGGAAGACATCGTAAGAAAACCAGCATGACTGATAGATATTTATTGACGGTATGTAAAGCCAATTCAGAGGCACACGGGCGGCATAAAAACTCTGACACCAAGTTTATTAGGCACTTACCACACGATAAAGAAAGAAAGATTAACACTCAAACATTGTCATAGCAGATATCCGTTCTCACACGACAAACAACGTAAAATGAGGGAATTTGGGACACAACTTCCTATTCCTTCAAATATACTGTCGTTACTAAATCAGCAAACAGTCACACAAAAACATCCCAAAAAAGACAGACACACATGGAAATACTAAAAGCCAATCTGAGAATCGAACCACTGACTTACCAATCGGCAGCCGACTTGCCATCACTTTAAGACACTTAAAAGTGATACCTCAGTTACAGGGGGTGACTTTTAATTAGGGGTGACTGATATAAGATTTAACGATGGAATTAATGGATTTTTCCCGACTTGGCAGTAGCTAATTGTGCGTTTTACTGCTGATCATTAGATTTCATTCGTTTAGTCATTAAATAGATTGATTATTTTATGGGTAAGTGACTCCTGTTAGTGGAAATAGATTTACTTGTAAAAAATGGCCAATTTTTGAATAAGTATGCCTTAATCGAGTGCTGATTTCGTCTTAATTTTATTTTAAAATACCCACAAATGTTCATCATCAATGTGTGTGTGTGTGTGTACTTGATGAAAAATAAACAATACCATCAGTTAATTATTAGTAGAACTCTGTACGCGGTGCGGCGCGCGCGCGCCTGCTGTTCCACCAAGACGCTGCTGCGGCGCCAGTCCATCCTGCAGTGGTTACCCAAGTACACCCAGGAACGGCCTAGAGGCCATGCACATAGGAAATATAATGATTTTTTATAATTAAAAAACATTTACTTTACCGATATAATGTTCCTTTAAGTTTTAGATTCCTCGCTATACACTGGTAAATAACATAATAAGTATTGGCAACATTATGATTAGGTACACTTCTTGATGCTATTTTATCTATAAAAAAACTATCACATGTCAAACTCGAAAAGTGTGAAACATACTTTGATACGTCTTAAGATTATCTCGAGGTGGTCTCGAGGTAAACTATCACGGTCAAAATGTTCTGTAAGAAATAGCTGTTTTTTTTTTTAAATTACCGATGTAAATTTTCTATCTTGGGGGTTTAGAATGATAACCGTTTTAGCATCGGTGTCACTTCTATCTTGTATACCTATCTATTGTCTATATCTTTCAAATCTCTGTCAACAAACTAACCATTTCTTCTCATTACAAACATCGACAGACCACAAACAATCTATGGCGGCCAGCATCCCTTATAACCACCCTCGCAAGGGAAGGAAGCGAGTATTAATTTATGTCGGCGCAGACAGTAATGACGGCCAGTCGATTATAGCGATATTGGAAAATATTGGTATTACGCCCCAAGGGATGGTGCCGATGACGCATAGGATCGCAGAGGATAGCTTTGCTTTGTTTTGGATGAAAACAATTTTATTTCGCAGACAGTCTCATAATTATATCTCTACCATTTATTTAAATAACATCACGCCTGGGATGTAAATGGGCACACCTATCATCGCAGTGCCCTAAGTCAACCTCACCTGCTCGTGGTACATCCTGCTGAACAACAAACGAGGCTCTGACGACCGATAAATGGCGGTATAACCATTTCCATAGAAACGTTCGCAGCTAAATAGAGCAGACTAGCGACGGGCAGCAGCGCCACTAGTGCGAGAAGCTGCGATCTGCGATCGCCAACCCGCATGCCCAGCGTGGCGATTATGGGCAAATCCTTTAATGGCAAGCCAAAATCAACCATGGCCCCGAGTTCCCGGCGGCCTTGCTATTCCTGATCTTGGCGGCGGTCACGGTAACGGCAAGGTAGGGGGTGCGAAGAATCCCCGGGTTACGAATGGCCGCCAAAAACAACTGACCTTGGCGACGTATAATGGACGCACGTTACGGCTCGACGAACACTTAGTGCAGCTTGAGGAAGAACTCGAAAACATAAGGTGGCACATTCTTGGCTTGAGCGAAGTCCGAAGAGAGGGGGAGGACACAATTACCCTCGAATCGGGCCACCTTTTGTATTTTCGAGAGGGAGATCAGCTATCCCAAGGCGGAGTCGGGTTCCTGGTACACAAATCTCTCTGTGACAACGTAGTAGAAGTCTCCAGTGTCTCGAACAGGGTAGCATACCTAATAGTGAAGCTAACCGAGAGGTATAGCCTCAAGGTTATACAGGTCTACGCACCGACCTCGGGACACTCGGACGACGTAGTGGAGGAAATGTTTGAGGATATCTCTAAGGCCTTACACTCTACCACTAAGGCCCACTACAACGTTCTCATGGGAGATTTCAACGCTAAAGTGGGAGTACAGAATTGCGGTGAATCGGTAGTAGGATCCTACGGGTTTGGCAGCAGAAATCATAGGGGGCAAATGCTTGTCAACTTCCTTGAGAGGGAGGGGCTTTTCGTGATGAATACTTTCTTTAAGAAACAGCCTCAAAGGAAGTGGACGTGGCGAAGCCCCGACGGTGTGACGAAAAATGAGATAGACTTCATCATGACGGATAAAAAGCATATATTTAGAGATGTCTCGGTGATCAATAGGTTCAATACCGGTAGCGATCACAGACTTGTTCGTGGCTCTCTAAATATCAACTTCAAGCTGGAGCGAACCCGTTTGATGAAGTCTCGGCTACGTCCAAATATGCTCCAAACTATGTTAGGATCTGAAGCGTTCCAGTCAGACCTGGAGAACCGATTCACGGCCATGGAAACTACAAATGACGTTGACCAGGCGCTCGACCTTATGGTGGAAATCCTCAGGGAGGAAGGAACGCGTTTTTGCAAGATGCGGCGTACGGGCAAGAAGTCTAAACTCTCGGAGGAGACTCTGGAGCTTATGACGGAACGACGTGAAAACCCACCCATCACTTCGGCAGAACTACAGGCACTAAATAAAATCATTAGGAAATTGGTACGACGCGACCTTCGATGCTCCAGCACACGTTCAATAGAAAAAACGATAGAGCAGAACCGGGGATCGAAGGTGTTCGTCCAATCACTTGGGAGGAGCCACCTGACGAAGTTGACAAAACCTAGTGGGGATATCGTCGTTTCGAAGCCGGAGATTCTTACGGAAGTTGAAAACTTCTACGGCCAGCTGTACGCATCGCATACATCTCGACCTGATCCCGAAAATGAGGATTCCAGAGCCACCTTAACCCGCCATTTCACAGAAGACCTGCCTGAAGTCAGCCTAGATGAAATCGAGGCGGCTCTTAGACAGCTTAAAAATGGAAAAGCCCCTGGTGAGGATGGGATAACGACTGAGCTTTTGAAAGCGGGAGGAAGTCCAATATTAAGAGAGCTTCGGAAGCTTTTCAACTCGGTCCTATTCTCTGGGAGAACTCCAGAAGCGTCGAGAAAGAGCGTGGTCGTTCTTTTCTTTAAAAAGGGGAATAAGACCCTATTAAAGAATTACCGACCCATTTCGCTCCTTAGCCACGTATATAAGCTGTTTTCAAGAGTCGTCACAAATCGTCTAGCGCGAAGACTCGACGATTTTCAGCCACCGGAGCAGGCCGGGTTTCGAGGAGGATTCAGCACCATAGACCACATTCACACAATGCGGCAGATTATACAGAAGTCCGAAGAGTATAATCGGCCTCTGTGTCTTGCATTTGTGGACTATGAGAAGGCTTTTGACTCTATCGAGACTTGGTCAGTTCTGGAGTCTCTGCAGCGATGCCAAGTAGACTGGCGATATATCCAAGTGCTGAGAAGTCTGTACGAAAACGCCACAATGACCGTCCAAACTCAGAACCAGCTAACAGGGAGTATCCCATTGCGTCGGGGAGTGAGGCAAGGGGACGTAATCTCCCCGAAATTGTTCGCCAACGCACTGGAGGATGTGTTTAAGACGCTGAACTGGGAAGGACGTGGCATTAACATCAACGGCGAGTACATCTCACACTTGAGATTTGCAGATGACATCGTCATACTGGCTGAATCGCTGCACGACTTGCAGCAGATGCTGGATGGCCTAGTTGATTCTTCACTACGCATTGGGCTCAGGGTGAACTTGGACAAAACGCAGGTTATGTTCAACGAACACGTCACCCCGGGACCTATTGTTGTCAATGGCGCTCCTCTCAAGGTTGTTCAAGAATATGTTTACCTCGGGCAAACTCTGCAGTTTGGTAAGAACAACTTTGAGAGAGAGGCTAACAGAAGAATTCAGCTGGGCTGGGCAGCGTTTGGGAAGCTTCGTCGGGTCTTCTCGTCGCGTATTCCACAGAGCCTAAAGACTAAGGTCTTCAATCAGTGCGTCCTGCCAGTAATGACTTACGGGGCCGAAACGTGGACACTCACGGTACGGTTGGTCCATAAACTAAAGGTCACTCAGCGAGCTATGGAGCGGGCTATGCTTGGAGTCTCTTTGAGGGATCGCATCCGGAACGAGGTGATCCGACAGAGAACCAGAGTGGTCGACATAGCCCAGAGAATAAGTAAGCTGAAGTGGCAATGGGCCGGCCATATTAGCCGTAGAACCGATGACCGTTGGGGTCGACGTGTTCTTGAGTGGAGACCGCGAATCGGCAAGCGTAAGGTGGGACGCCCTCAGGCTCGGTGGAGCGATGATCTTCGCAGGGTAGCTGGTAGCAACTGGATGAGAGTTGCCGAGAATCGGGTTAAGTGGCGAGCGATTGAAGAGGCCTATGTCCAGCAGTGGACTGCGGTAGGTTGATGATGATGATGATGACGCCTGTAATCCAGGAAGGGTTTGGCAGACGTGTATCTAAATGTACACCCACACGTCGCCAGTAATGTTTAAGTCCCATAATATAGGGACGAACCAATTGCCATCACCGGGCAGAAATCCAGACACCGTGGCTGCTACTGAACCGTACTGCTATTTTTTTTAAGAAAAAACTCAATAGCATTTTGAACACACCCGAGAATCGAACCATGGACCTCGTGCTCAGAAGTCGCGCTTGCGACCACTTGACCAATGAGGTAGTAATCTATTTATTTCTATTAAAAAAAATATTGCCCTAATGTCTCCTGTATTGTGAGCGCGTTTACAAACCTTTAGGCGCTGCACAAACGTGGACACTTTTGTATCTCGTGTCGGATACAAGCTACCAATGAATATTTGATTTCTATACTTATAACTAGTATGAAATCAGCCAAGACCTGCGCAGATGCTGCAGGACACAGCAACTACGGTTTCCTTTGATGGTGTGCCGTGTCTGTAACAAAAAGTGTCTACGTTTGCGCAGCCCCTGACACAAACAGCCATACTCGGAACAACTACCTGTGGGCCGTCCGCGGATCGAACTCGCGACACGCAGCAGCCCGTCGCTCAACCACTGCACCAACCGTGCCGTCAAATGGATAATTACTAAATTTGAAACTATCATCAAACTACTACCTACATTGTTCTTAAGGTGGAAGCGCCAGGGTATCCAGCAAAATTAAAATTACACGTATAAGCATTTTAGCGTACGTGTGTTATGCATCAATAGATTTCATACAAGCCAAAAGCGACGTGAGGACCGTTTCACCGCCCGTTCGCGCGGACAAACGGTGTCGTGTGATAAGCACCTAAGCTCACCTATTGTTTTTATACTTTTCTTCATAGTATTCATTCGGCCAAAAGTAATATAAAATTACTTCAGCTACTCGAGTTAAACTAACTTCGCTCTTCTGCGACCGGCTTTAAACTTGGCGTTTAATTGCGTAAAAACGGCACATTGATTGTGTGTAACTTTTTTATTTTTTGTCAAAATAACGTCTGCTTTTAACTCGATGATGGTGTCCTGGCTTCAATCAGACGTAGATCAGGCAGTGATGGCAGTATAGACTATTGGGAATTTTTCAGTAGCAATCAGTTCTCATAATAAAGTCCGACAACCAGTCTTACCAATGTATATCGTATAACCCTGTACTAACTGGGTAGGCAGTAGGTCAGGTATGTAGTCGCTCCATGTAAAATACTGCTATACAGTTGCATCCGGTTAGACTGGAACCAAACTCAAAATAATTAGGAAAAGGCTAGGCAGATGATGGTGACTCAGTTCTCATAATAGGCTACTCAAATCGAACCTGTGACCATTAAGGGCCCTCGCTCACGGCGACTTTTTGTAGCGATGCTGACGCGCGTTTACGAAATGCGCGACTGCATCGCTACTAACGCGGGTTAGTCGCATTTGCAACGCGATACAGAAGCGAGCAGTATCGCGACTGTATCGATGCGGACGCGCGACAGGATCGCTACTGCATCGCTACAAAAAGTAGCCGTGAGCGAGGGCCCTAAATAATCCAGTCAGCCACGTGTCAACCTGAACGTTAAATTCTACCTCCTATAATCCAAACGATATACTTATACCAAGCACCCTGCAACACATGAGATTATTGTCTAAGATTAATTATTACCAAAATAATAACACCACATGCCCCCATAAAACGAACATCGATGCGCGATGCTAAAGAAATGCCATTAGCAAGGAGTGTTGTGCTCAGATAGTAAGTAATAACAGACGTACGGCTACAATGTTTAATGGAGACTTAGAGATACTGGAAGTGGCAGGGTATTCTGTATCTCATCGGCATGAGATACAGATTGACGGGTTAAACAATCTGTATTTCATCGGCATGAGATACAGACTGTTCAAGCCGTGGTAAGGAAAGTTGGTTAATGGGTATGGTGGAAACAGTGATAATGTCTGATGTCGAGTTATACGAGGCAATGTTATATGCTTAGGTAAGAGTTTTGTAAAAGAAAATTATTTTTTTGGTTATGGAAAAAAGTGAATCTTTTTTCAGGTTTTTATAATTTTGAAATAACTTTCATCTTCGTGAGTTGAACAAAACGTTGGTATTATTAATTTTGCCATTGATAATCCATCCAATCCATACCAATTGAGTTTTTAAATACTTTTTGTCTCCTTATTACTAACACTAAGTTAGTAATAAGGAGACTTCAGTTAATAAGTTATCTTGTTGCTACTAACACTATGGACTCATGTCTGAAATAAAGAAATTGAATTGAATTGAATAATATTTTGCGACATTAAATAATTAAATTTATTAAGTGTTTTTTTTTAATTCAATTTTTATTTATTTATTGGTTTGAATTACCAAAAGTGCAAATAGGAGTTAATCAGCATGTTTTTAATAAACATACTTACACAACTTTGATAATAGAAAACTAAGTATCAACAAAAATTACGAAGACAGCTCCTTAGAGTTTTCCTCAAGCCACATCCAGCAAACAATAGCCTCACACAAGTAATAACAACAGCATGCTACATAAACGGCTATAACCCTCCACTGGAATCTCACCCCCATTCCCTTCACACCCCCATGTAATAAGGTCGATAATCGCCTACAGGATACAGCAGTAATTTCTAATAAGATAATAGGCGCTCTTTCCGATATGGGTGTAATGATCTGGAATATGAGAATTGATGGGGTATTGCTCTGAAGGGTATTTTTTGCCATTTTCAGGGAAAATGGGAATGTTGGAGTTGCTTGTGAGAATAGGTGTTTAGATGTTTTCATCCCATCTATTCGAAAAGGACGAGTTGAATTGTGCACCCAAAGGTGGTGTTTTCTATAAGAAACTTTTAGCGGGCAATAATGAGTTTTTAATCCTCTTTATTTCAAAAAGTGCGCCGCAATTATCTTTGCCGCGCACTTTCGAATCTGGAACATCTTAGTGTTCAGCGCCAAAGAAATCGAACGAAAATATTGTTTGAATAAAGACTGGCTGGTACGACAGCCCATAGTCGCACCGCCAGCTGAATAATAAATTTTCATAATTGCGAAAATGTCTCAAATGTAAATATAAGTTTTTAGAGAGGTTTCAGATAGGCAGTCGCTTCATGTAAAATACTGGTACTCAGTTGCATCCGGTTAGGCTGCAAGCCCACCCCAAGATAATTTGGGAAAAAGGGTAGGCAGATGATGATGATAATTATGATAATTTTACCACGATTTTTGCTTCTTCACTTGCCAAAGTAATAACACTAAAGTCTAGCCACAAATATCTACAACACATCAAATCCTATAATTAAAATAATAACCACAAAAATAATTAAGCCGAGAACATACGCACGGACATATTCAATTAAATGTTGTATTTTCAGAGAGGAATAGCTCGCCTTAGTTCGAATAGAGAAAATCCCTGTACGAGTGTACAGATTGCGCCTCACAGATCCGTTAATGTGTATATAGAGGGATTAGTGTTTGGTTTTAGATAAAGCTGGGGATACACGAGCTGGAGGGAACTGCTAGGTTTCCTAGAGATAAAATACTACCTCTTTTGTTCTTCTTGATCGTGTGTTAGTGCCTATCTTGCACGCGTAGCATGACCGCCGTTGAAACGGGCTATGTCAACGGAATTATCAACAAACTGACACTTTTTAATTATCTATCCGTCATTATGTCGATTTTTTCGTAGACAAAACTCGTTTCTATGCTACGCGTGCTGGTGTCAGAGTTTTTATGCTGCCCATGGGCTTCTGACTTGGCTTAACATGCCGCTGCCGTCGAAAATATCTCTGAGGCATATTTGGTTTCCTCACGATGTTTTCTCTTTACCGAAACAAATGATGACTGCACATGTATCCGACCTTGTGACCTATGACTTGGCAGTCCGATGGTCACACCATAAAGATCCATAGTAAGATGCTACAATGAAGATGTGTAAAAAGTCGTTTGGCCAGTCAATTAAAAACTTCTTCTTCTTCTGGGTGTCGATGGTCGTCTACTTATTCAGTGCATCATTCTGATCCCATTGAGAAGAGAGATCTCCCCATAAATATACGGTCGGGATTAAAAAAAAACAGTTACTTATTTATTATTTTCATTTATTTATTTTATTACAAATAAGGTTTTTCATAAACTTAAACAATGCATACAATTACACCCCTGGTGTCTGTCCTAGCATGCCATGGCCTGAGAGGTGATCAACGCGCTACAAACCGTTAAGTTATAATCAAGTTTATGTAATATTCTTTCAGCTTACGCTTTATGTGTCTGCAGTCCAAATCTGCGCGACGAACTTCAGTGAAGACGACATTGCTGCTGCGAAGCTGCTCCTGTACCGGTCGCTCAACAAAAGTGACCAGATTGTGTCCCGCCGGCGTGATGGGACAAAGAAAAGCATTCAGGACGTAATCACGCTGCTAAAGGAGACCGACCCTGACGACGTGCCGACGTTCGTGGCGAAGGACTTGAACAAGCTCCCTCCCGTCACATTCGACCACGTCGATGTAACTAGCCTTTTGAAGGACATCGTTCTTCTTAAGGCAAGTCTAGCGGATGTGCAGAAGAATTTAGTTGCATCCCAAAATGCCGTCGCCGAATTACGCAACGAAGTCAATCAGTTGCGTCAAAAGGCAACGGTATCTGGGTCACCGTCGGGTGCATCGAACATAAACACGCGTCGCGGAGCTGGCCTCGATGTATCATCGGCCAGTTTTGCGTCGGCAGTTTTGTCGCCGTCCTCGCCGAAGTATGCTGAGCCTGCGGAATGCGCTCCTCGTGCGCCCCGCTGCCCCGCTCCCGTCCCTGTGGCTCCTCGCCTCGCCACCGCACGACCGCACGACCCGCTGCCTGTCTCTGCAGCGTCTGCAAAATCTCGGCAAGTTCCTGTAGATTTTGCTAGCGTAGTCACGGGCAAAACTGCTCCCGCTGGGAAGCCCGTGCCTGAAAAGGCACCGATTGGGGCTGATGATGGTTTTGTGACGGTGTTGAGGAGGAAACGCCGTCAACGGACCAACAAGAACCGCTGCGGCAAGGCTCCTTCGGAGCCCAACGTGCCTATTCGTGCCGCGAAGCCGAACACTCCGGTGTACATCTCCCGCCTACACTACACCACTACGGCGGAGGACATCGCGGAGTACGTGCGCCAGAAGACCAACTACGTGGCGAGAGTGCAGCTGCTTGAGTCGCGCCGCAACGTCAACTTTAAGGCGTTTGTGGTACGAATACCAACTTGCTATCTGCACCTCGTCTTGCAAGAGGACTTTTGGCCGCAGGGAATGGTGTTCCGTCGCTTCTGCGGACAAGTGCCACATGAACGCACAGTGACTCAGTGACGTAGTGTGCAAGTGAAGTGCTACTAACACATGTAGTTTTAAGTTTTTATTTACTAACACAAATTGTATTTTATCATATGTATGTTAGACTGTAAGGTATATATCTATGGGCCAAAGTTGCCTGAAAATAAATAAATATTATTATTATTTATGTTTTCGTTTAGACGTTTAGACGTTAAATCGAAACTGTTATTTCAATAATAACAGTTTCGATTTAACGTCTTTCAACATTTCTTTTGCACTTTCCAGACTAAATAGTCATTCTAAATACAAAAACAATCATACTATCCTAGGAAAACCTACACTCACTTTCCTAATTCCCCTCATTAGGCATTCCCCGCGATTGTAGACCAAGCTTTACGCCATTCCATTCCACGTCCACTCATGAATGCAAGTACATTTTTCGTCGGAAGCTTATGGCTTTTAGATTATTCGTCCGCAATGTTTCCTAAATATAAATCATTATTTTCTGCTACTACGTTATTAAAGCCCGTATTTGTAGAAATTATTTTTCTGAGTGTGTGTGTGTACTCTGCCCAGATTAAACATTCTTTAGAATTTGAATTCTTGTATGAATGATGATAATATTAGTGTTTTCATTAATTGTGTTGATAGAAGTTTTTTGAATTATTATTTTTTTCAGTTTTGTCTCCTTTTTAGTTGTACTTGACAGACATCGACTGTTGTTTGTCTTGAAGACATTTTTGCTGACAGCCGAGACGCTTTCATCGACACGCATCAAGATAACAACAACATAACATCACGCCTGAAGGATAGGCAGAGGTGTACCTATAGTAGACCCACATTTTGCCGGTATTTTTTTAGTTCCTTTTAATAGAGAGTGAGCTTATTGCCAACAAATAAACAAATAAAAACAGCCATATGAGTCGATCCTTAAGGTTAAACCGTGCTTGCCGAGGTTGGTCCGTGGATTGGTGACCATAATTACATACCGAGTTTCCTTCGTGCATGGAAAGCACGTTAAGCCGTTGGTCTCGGCTGTCATTTGTAGATCTTTGACAGTCGTTGATGACTAGTCAGTAGCCAAAAAGTCTGACATCCAGTCTTACCAAGGTGTATCGAATTTCCCAGTTACTGGGTTGTGGAGGTCAGATAGGCAATCGTTTCATGTAAAATACTGGTACTCAGCTGCATCCGGTTAGACTGGAAGCCGACCCCAATATACTTTGGAAAAAGGCTGGGCAGATGATGATGATGAGCTTATTGCCAACAACCGGACTTTTAAAAAAAAACCAGCTGCTCCATACATTTTGACCGTGTAGGTCGTTGCACTTTTGTAGGAAACTGCTCTTTTATTTAATAACCAATGAAAATTTTCTATGTTTTGTGAACGATCTACTGAATACTTAGTAACACCCTGTATTAAGAGCGTTTACTTTCAAGTCCTTATTTCCCAAAATGAGTAAACCGATTTTAATGAAACTTATCTAAATTATGCATGGAAATAGAAATTTCAAAATATCTTTTTCTTTAAAAGACGCATTTGTAAATTTGTAGACCTATGTCACCTACGTTTGAAGTTTCATTAAAATCGGTCGGGTTAAGTGTAAACGCTCTTAAGATCTGAAACAGTAATTTAATAATCCATTAATTCTATCATTACTGGCAACCAGTAAACAAGATATGACATACATCTGAAATCTGTCATACATACATCTCAACAAATCCATAGAGAATTCAAAGAGGATCAAATCCCCATAACTTCTATTAGATATCCCATAACCAAAGACACGCCATTAAATAAGTCAAAAACTAAGCAACACCATTACTTGAAAGCTATAAGAAAACCAAGAAATAACGTGTAACCGTATATAATCTTATTTATCGTGAGGGTAGGTCCGGCCTAAATGGGATTCGATGAGCAAAAGAAGCACTTAACGCTTTGATGTCCACCCTGGTCCTGCCTCCCCTGTATTTGGGAGAGGGAGTGCATGGTGAAAGGCGGTAGCGGGTGTATAAGCGATTTAATCGAGAACGAGAGAAGATTTATTACATTGTCTCATACATTTTCGGGTGTGTGTTGCATGTCGCGTGACGCTCGGCCGCGGTAGCGCGCAGTAGGGATAAAGTGAAAGGCGCTCTGACGAGCGCCTTTCACTTTATTCCTACAGCGCGTTTTATACGTTTATACCCATAATGGAATATTATTCCAAAAAAAAATAAGTTAAATGTCTATAGTGTGAAAAAAAGTTTCACTTTTAGCGTGGTTTCATAAAATCACACAATCCTTTTTATTTATTTTTATTAAATGTGACTGCTGAGCTTGGCTTGAGGTCCTGGGTTCGATTTCCAGGTTGGGCAAAGTATTATTGGGTTTTTCCATAAGTAATTTTCTTAATTAGCAGCCATGAAACCAGAATTTGTGCCCGGTGCAAACCGGCCACAAATTACTTACTTGACTTACTTGGGACTTATGTCAATAGGCTCGATCCCTATTACATACCATGTACACAACTTACTGGCGTTCGTTTGTACTATTAGGTACATCTCTGCCTAACCCTTCGAGGATTATAGGCGTGATGTTATGTTAATATTTATATGAAACGCTGAAATATTTTTCTTCTAAAATACTGATACTTAGCTGCATAAGGTTAGACTGGAAGCTGACCCCAAGATAGTTTGGGAAAAGGCTAAGCAGATGATGATGATGATGACTTTACGAATAAAAAGATAGACAGGTAAACGAAGTAACTGACACTTGGTGTGAACTAAATAATAAGGATACCCGTTTTCACCTTGTGAGGGAAGAAAAATGGCGAAATGACATGAATATGAATGATGATGAATGATGAATTAATAATGATGATGTCGTACCTATACTGAACTTTTCTAATAACAATGTATTTTTAATTCAGGCAGCCATTTTCTTTTTAGAAAATCGCTCTCCGCTCCATGTCTCCACTAAAACCGCTCCCTTATTATCACGTGTGGCTAGCCAGAAATTTCTTTCTTTGATTATAAGTCTCGCATTAGTCTCATTTTGCCGCTAATATATGATTTAGGGGTAAGCAGAGCTCTGGCTTAGTGGGGTATAGTTTATTAGGGTAGAGTTGTTTTTGTCATAAGGCTGTTTAGTTGGAAGTGAAGAAAAACAGGTGGAAATAATTCGATGATTAGATAAAATAAAGTATACTACGTTTATTTGTTTTATTTTACTGTATTTTTCGTTGACAAACTTAAGCCCGCCGTCCCATGTCGTGAGGAACGTTCTGAGTATGAATGTGGATGGTTATAAGAGTAGAGGAAGCCTAAGGAAACGATGGATGGACTGTGTGAAGGATGATATGTCAAGAAAGGAGGTGTCTGATGAGAAGTAAAGAGAAGTATGGATGATGAAGACATGCTGCGCGGACCCCATATGAATTGGGATAACAGCAAGAGAATGATTAAACTTAAGCCCGCCATAGACGATAGTCCATGCATGTGCAGTAAAATGTACAGTAATGCATGAAAGTGTGTACGAGAAAACTGTACAGTTGTCTTTAGAATGACACTCGGTTTTGCATGCATATTTAAAACTATCGTGCATATAGCGTATCTCTTAGCTTTTAGCGTAGCTTTTTTGTTATTTTGTTTTTATTAAAATGCCTTGTACTTAACGCAGATTTTACCGTTTCAATTTTTTTTTAAACATTACAGTGACAAGGAATTATTTAATCTAAGACGCAGGTAAACATTTGTGAGAGACTGGTGCCTGAAATAGGCAAACAATACCTGTGTTACGGGTCACCAGACTTGCTAAGACTTTAAAATTAAGTTAATTGATAAACGACTACTCCAAAGTGATAAATAACTTAAATAGTAGGTACATAAAGTTGTAAACAAAAATAGCATACAAAATAAATAACTCTGGACGACATACATGTGTGATTTCTGTATGAGATAGTGTGTGTTTCTGTATGTGTAGTATAGATGTTTAGCTGATTGGAATCAAAATATTTTACCGTTGAATCTGTAAACAATCAATTAAAAATTGCATCAAACGTTGAAGATAAAGAAGTTTGGCTCTAGTTCCTTCTGCTCATGCGGCTTCCCTGGTAGCTCATAAACGATATAAATGTGTGGATGTCTCTTAACTATTCCCAATATTTCTTTCTCAATTCTTTTTATTCAGATGTTTTACAATATTTTTCATCACACTTGCACGTAAACAGTGTCATAACATCCTGTATGTTGTGTTAACTTGGCTGTAATGCCCCATATAAAACCCTAGGGCGGTAAGTAATTTTTTTTTTAATTTACAGCACAGCATGACAGCACACAGGTCATGTAAGTTCAAGCAAGGAGTTTACACGCAATTGAAAAATTGTCTTAAAATGTTATTTAAACAGGAATTTCATTCAATCTTGCTACATGTTATTTAATTACTCAACTAATGTTCTAAAATCTAAATAGTCGATAGTTTTTTGTATCAAAACGTCTATATTTTTATACTCCATCATGGCTGTATACCTAGGTAAGTATTTGCCTTTAACGTTTCTGAACAAAACATTTGTATAATCTGTAGTGTGGGCAAACAGCCCGCCATCCGCAAATCAGTTCACGTATTTCGTAATAATATGTGCTGACTTGTGTATATCGGGCTTCTACTAGAGCCTCGATCGTAATTCCTTACTTACCGCCCTTAATACACAATATACTATTTCAAATCATTGCACCATTCGTTCATTCTTAAGAATAGTTACAGCACTGATGATAACATCTGTATCAATAAAATTGTTTAATTTAGTGCTCTTATATTTTTTTACTTTTACTTTTGTATAGATTCTTTTTATTTACCTATTTTTTGTGAATGTGTGGACATTGTAGGCTTTGTATTTTTTTTTCTATTACTACCTTCTGTAGTAAGCAATCGACTTATTATCGGGCCTACGCTGACTTCAAATATTGTAAAACCAAATGATTTTAAAAGAGTTACCATGGAGTTTCTTGCCGGTTCTTCTCCATAGGAAACGACCAACCCGAACCGTGCACCTTTTGTTGACGTTTTACAAGTGCCCATGTAGGCCTATGTAAAATAAAAATATTTTGATTTTGTTTTATCAAAATATCAAAAATTACTTAGTTAAAACTCATTAAATTTGGAGAGTGGGGGCTCACTACGTCACAAGTAGGTATAAAAATTACCTACATGTGACGTCATGCGCCATTTCAACTCAATATATTATCTCCGTAATTTTATGACCACGTGAAAAAAGAAAAAATATGTGTCCAATACTTTTCAATAATCTACCCGACGGACAAAGAAAAAAAATGTGATCATCCCCTTACAGCTTTGACCAATATCAAATTTGGCGGATTGCCGATTTGACGAATATCTAAGTTGACCAATGTCGTTCAACCCGTTTTGGCGTCGGTGTCTCTTCCATCATGTATATCCAATAGTTTTTCGATCATACATTTCAGTAAAATTATCACTATTTCGACACAACATAACACCCTTTATAGGCAATAAGGCACCCCAAAACACAAAATATCCCGCAAATTCAATCGACATCTAATTTCAATATCTAACGTAAACAAACAGACCAACTACAGGGACCTCCATCAGTCTTACCGAGAATTCCGATAGGGGGGTAGGCAGGCTTCGAGGTGCCTCCGTCACGAATCGATGTCATTGTTTAATTAAATACAAATCAAATTATCTACCAAGATGCTTGTCTTCGGGTGGTGGATTTCTATAAAGGGGATAGATACCCCTTAATATTCCTTATCTTGCCTAGTTTGTTTTTATTTCCAGAGAGATTTTTATTGCCTTGATGTCCTAAACCAATGATTCTTTAGCAAATATATACTATCATTTTTGTATCTTCGTTTCAAAACAACTGAAATTGACTGTACTAGTAAAACTGCCATAAATAAGATTGCCCTCCTCTAGGTAGATACGATTATTGTCAGAAAATAGATGTGTGGTAATATTATGGTAATAACAAAATGCTTTTACACTAGGTACTTTCTTGATAAAATCTATTTTGCAATAAAAACAATTACTCATGCAAAGTTAATAAAATGTATACATATGGAGCCACAGCAAGGGCATTCTTTAATAAATGAAAAAGATCACGTAAATCGGCTTAGTTATCAGGGAGTAATCGGCGTACATACATGAAAAAAAAAGATGCTGGTGGAATAACCTCCTCATTTTGTCGAAGAAGGTTAAAAATAAATGAGAATTCAACGATCTTGACTTTTAGGAGCGAATTACGTTTGAGCCTGGTATTTTATAAATCTTTGTAGGTACTTCCTACGTATAAAACAAATTTTGCATATTTCAGGTGCTCTAAATAAAAAAAAAGTCAAATAGAAGGGGGATATCATCCACTCCTTACCGTCCTTGTACTGTATTCACTTACGGAAGCAATGGAGCAAGCGAACTTCAATCAACCGCGCGTCGCTCCGACACCTACTGAACCGTCCTGCAACTTCGATTTACACCGCGGAACCCTAAATTACAATAATCAATGACGTATAGTTTGTCAATACAATTCTGAGGCAGTGTGCATGTTGTAGCAATCTGTGATTCAAACAATTAATTAGCAGCATTATGATTTATGTTTAACAAGCTTATGCCCGCAGTTTTGTCCGCGTGTTGTTCGGTGATTGTTCCACGGGATCGTTCTACCGGAATAAAAGTGTCCTATGTGCAAATACAGGTTATAAGCTGTCTGTATACTTGATTCTGAAACATTTCTCCGACACTCGTTTCGCCGTTGAACGGTTCACCGACAGAACGATTCATTACCAAATTTCATTCAAGTCCGTTCAGTAGTTTTTGCGTGAAAGAGTAACAAACATGCATTCATCAATGCATAACACCATCCATGCTCACAAACTTTCGCACATATAGTAGTAAGATCACATCACGCTTGTTATTCTTGAAAGGTTGGGCAGAGGTTTTTAGAATATCCATATATTATTAACCAGCAGTAGATCTATCCATGACAAGTATTCTTCTTTTTAGGATGTTGATGGCAAAGTAAACTGTGTCGGCCCAGAACTGAGCCACTAGTTTGGCGCTTTCAGTGGTGTCCATCAGTTCCCGTAATGAACAAATATTAGGATGCGTGTCCTAATATTTGTTCACGATATTATTTGCCTCATCGTTTGTGGAACAGCACCACATTTACACTCCAGGGCATATTCATTGATAAATCTCCACCTATCAGGAAAAGTTTGCTGCCAAGAAGCAATGCTAGACAAATGATGATAATGATGGTACTTAACTAAACATTAAAATCGGCGAAATCTTTTTCTACCTTATAAAAGACACATTTCTGCCTACCCTATTTAATTACTCCACCAATACTAGCACACAACAACCTACAGAAATTCCGACGACAAGTTGACAACTTCGGCTTTCCAAAACTTTTATTAAACTCGTATGCAGGTCTTTATTGAAAACCTAAAACGGCTTGCAAGAAATTAATGGAAGTCGGAGTACATTTTCAAAGAAACCTTATTTACCACTGAAAACTAAACCTTCTTCCTCAAAATCTAAGGTCTAAAGTGATCTAGAGGCATGGATTTTTAAGTTTCGTACAGCAAAGAACGTTTGAATTCGTTTTTTCGGCTAAAATTGTATGCTTGAATTATGTTTAAGTTTTCGTCTGGTCTTAGAGCTTTGCTAAGACTTTGAAAATCGTGTGTTTATATTGTATTTGTGTATGTTATGCTTTATGTCTGCGTTAGTATTATGATTTGTATTTTTCATGAGCAACTTATAGCGCTCCCACTGTTGGAACTAGGGTATGTGGAATTTGGTTTCGAGCCCATAGTAGAACCCGAATTTTCCCGAGTTTTCTCCATACTTGCTCCTGTGAGAACAAGCTCACCATACTCCACCACAATGGCCCATTGTGGGTTGGTGGATGTCACAAAGCTGCGATTTTTTGTTCCGTTTTCCTCAAGATATTTTCCTTTGCCATTTTTATAGCAGTATTAACATATCGTCAAGTTAGTTCCTTCCTGGACTAGGTTTTTATTTATTAACTATTCTTGCCCTCCATGCCCCATAAACTGCAGTTAAAGTGACCTCTGCGCTGCCATCATGGATGCCTTGGAAGTGTCGAAGTATGCTCAATAAAACTACCAAACAATTTGGTGGAACACAAGAATAAATTTAAAAATAAATGTGTTGCCGTCCACCACTGGTGGACCAGCCGGTGATGGACATTGGGAATCATCGCAATTAAATCTTGACACAAAGAAGAAGATAGGCTATAGCTCCGTTTAGGCATACCAGTCAGACGATTTAACCACACTCTGAGATTAACCAAAATCTTGAAAACCAACTCAGCATTTGCTATACAATCGACAAACTACAAATATAAACAAGGAAGAAAATACATTCACCTCAAAAGAGACTATTTATCAGCACAGATTATGATAAACGCCATACCTACATAAAGCAAGGACTACATCGATGGGTATTAAAGTATATTCTGAAATAGATGTAGAACCGCATTAAGGAGTTAGCCTGGGGCTCTGCTTCTTTTTAAATGAAGAGGAAAATTTTAATTTCCTATCGCGTACCAACTGTAGAGATGGGGGAATGCAGTGTCGATATATTTTATGTGGATTAAAATGCTTCATTGTAATTTTTGTTATTATCATATTTTTTTATTCGTTGTTTATGAGGAACGTTTAGGATAGAAACTTCTCTCTTGCTAAAGTTGCTTTTCAATTATGGCTGATGGAAGTATCAAAATAAGAGAATCTTCCTCGTTAAATTTCTTCACAGAATACCTAATAATTTGTAGCCTTTGCAGTGTAAAGTTTGCAGCATAAATAAGTACACAATATTATTATTATATTTAGACAGATATTTTTCCATCTAAAACATAACCAAAATTTGTTATAAACTGTTTTATAAGTTTTATATTTTTTATCTGATTTGATTTTCGAGATTTTTTTTTTTCGAAGTCTTTTATCGAATATACACCAGTGGGAATTAGTTTCCAATCATCCATCGAAAACAACCATTTACCGAAATTTCAGTTACTGCAAAACACCAGTAAGTACCATTGAATAAACGTGGAGCTAATTCAAAATTTATCACGACTCGACCGTGTGAGCAATCAATTTGACATAAATATAGAATAATTGAATCACTACGTATATGTAACAGTTTGCATTGCGCGGTGATGTCATGTTGAATTGATCCGATACTATTGTGCACATATCAATTTGTATGCATTCGCTATTGGACATGGAGTAAGGAGAAATTGGAGTGACAATTCTGTCAGCTTATTTTAGCTTGTTTAAGTAGCATTACGTTTGACAACGATTATATAAGAATAAAATCATAAAATTCACGTCTAAATTTAATTTATTTCAAACAAACATTAGTTTTTAATATTTGTATACTCAAAATGAAGTGATCAATCAACAATTCTTATCATTTCTAGTAGTAGTAAAGGACTATTTGGAATGCTTTTGATTTGACATGTCATTTGACGAGTGTTTGCCAATCAGAGCCAAATATTTGGTCCGTCAACTTTTTTAGTAAATTTCAATGCGTTGTAGAAGATGGGGTGAGCTGGGCAAGACCAGCGCCCAGTGACCTATATTGGCCCTAGATCGTAATAATTGGAACTCATGGGGAGAGGGTTGTGCCAAGCAGTGGGATGACGCAGGCTAACAGTATCAGTAATGCGTACAACGCATTACTGGCACTCCATTCTTCTATCTCATTATCTCTATGCCATATAGTGTCATCGTTTTATTGGCATTTATTGTTTTTTAATGCTGTGGCGCCGTCCATGTTTTGGTAATATATAATTGGGTGATGCTGAATGAATGGCCGATGCAGTCATCGTGTATACGTGACTTTCGTTTTCATCGATGAGTAAGTTTCTTTGATTAGCAATCAATTTGTTTCATTCATGATGTTTTACTTTCAATTGGAATATTTGCACGCGTCAAAAAGAGTTGATGGATGGATTCTTTAAATGAATATAACATCGAATGAAACTCCGGCGACATTTATAATGCGACATACAAACTAGCTTAAAATATGATTCCGATATTAGAGTTATTCTCGCCAGAAACATAATTATCGATAAAAATCGGAGAAACACCCTACGGGCAGTAGCCCATTCAATACTTCCTATATCCTTACTTTTAATCGGAAGATCTAAAAGAAAATAATAGGTATGAACTTACTTTAAAATAGTGTTATCAATATAGTTTATTAAATAAAAGTAAACAAAAACGTGTTGTATTTTTTTTAAATATATTCGAATAATTATTTTTAAAGAAAATTACGTCAAATAAACAGTTGTAAGGGGAACGAAAATAATCGTAAAAATATCGATAGTTTTCCCATCCAGTAAGCACATCACTAGACCTAACCTCCGTCGTTAAAAATATTGCTGTTTGAACGCAGAGTTCGCTTAGCGTTTTAATAAATTTGGAAAATTAAAGATTCATATCTGATTCACTTCACTAGTGTACCTCCAGACTCCCCCCGACATGTTAAAATTTTATGCTCTAATTTAGACGACAAAATGTTGCAATAATACCGGGTTTTGTAGAAAAATTTATGCTTGTTATTTTACAAAAAAAAAATGGTCTGAAAAGTGTCTTCACAATCAATCTTATCATGCATAGTTCTTTCGACACATTTACCTATTCTAAAAAGTTAATTTAATAAGCTACATCCATAGATACATATACTCATGCCATTTTCTCATGGGGGTAGGCAGAAACTACCGAACTCCACTTGGCACAATCGTGGCGAGGCATGTGCTACGCACGTGCGAGGGCGAGCCAACGTATGGCCGAGGCATTCGTTGTGCGCCGTTCGTGGCGCATGCCTCGCAAAGTCTGTTTCCACCTTTACATTCTCCGTTCACCTCGACCACGTTTCTACATGGTCATATACGCACACCAGTTGCGAGTACTACGCACCTGATAGCGTTCTGAAGAATCTCACCAATAAGCATGATGATGCCATGTTCCGCAGATGCATCAGTGATAACTCCATGAAGCAAAAACTTTGATAAGAAATCAAGTCTTTTTACATTGCATTTGAAGTACATACTTTAACTAGTTTTGCTTTAAACATTTAATAACAATTTCCTGTAATCTGAAACTTCCTCGGATTAGTCGTTTTTAAAACTCTTATATTATTAGCTTCACCTGTAACTATGTTACTATTCAAAAATCATAGAAGTTTTGACTTACTAGTTACCCGAATTCATCAGTCATGTTTAGTTTGGATGACAATGAATAGTTAGTTCAGTGACGTCACTCGAAATACAATATGGCGGACTCTCAAAGATACCGAACTAGTTATTTTTATGCTTTCCTAATACATGGGGCGTGCCAAAGCAACTTTGCTACATAGAATAAAAAGAAAAGATCTGTAGATTGTATATACCAGTTTCACGAGAGCAGCGGTGGCCCAGTGGTTGCAGCCCCGACTTACGAGCAGTAAGCCGTGGATTCGAACCCAGGTAGGCGCATTAGTTTGTGTAATTTATTTCATCACCGCTGCCCTCAAAAACGGTGAAGGAAAACATGAGGAAACCGGCATGTCCTAGAACTAAAAATTCGAAGATATGTGACATTTACCAACCCGCACTGTGCCCGTGTGGTGGATTATAGCCCACTCCCTCGCATAGAAAGGAGGCCTGTGTCCCAACAGTGGGAATATTATATGGCTGATGATGATACAAGTTTCATGGTGTAGTGGTGAAGACCTCACCAAACACCAGCGAGCACTTTTATAATGTGGATAGTTCTCTTTACTGCCTCGTTGCTCGAGAGGTGGCAAACGACTGCTGAGCAGCATTAGGTTCTGGGTTCAATTCCCGGATGGGGAAGTGTTGTTGGGTTTTTCCATTAGGGATTTGAAGCAGCCATTGAGCTCGGGTTTTGGATCCAGTTGATGGCAATTAGGGTCACCCCCTACAGCATGGATCTTAAAGCAACAGGTGAAATTTGGTTGTATCATTTGGAACACCTCCGCGTAACGCTTCGGGGATTATTAGTTATGTTAAGTTTGTAGTTAATTCGCATCTTAGTATAATATTTTTTTCAGTTTGTTCAAGTATTTTTATTTAATTAAATAAACCTTTGAAGTGACCCTCTACCTTAATAAACACCATCTTCGATATCAAGACTGTTTACAGATGAAAATTAAGATAAAAAATACAGCATCTCAATCCACCCTAAGTTCGTTAGTATTCTTAATGAAAAATCGATTTCAAAATGGCGACTCGCCTTAGGTGCGATTTTATTTTTAGGGTTCTGCTAGACAAAAAGAAAATGTTTGATTGGGGACGCTTTTATTAGCACTTTACTTTTTTATAGGGCTGGAAACTGAACTTGTAGGTAAAATATTTTTGTTATGATTATTGAGTTTCTTATTTCGTCTCAATATTAGTCTATAGTTTTTACATTAACATACTGCAAGCCAAGCAGGCAGACTTGAAAGCAAATCTCAATTAAGATGATTATTTTCTGAATTTATTTTTTTCAAATCTTAAAGGCACCGGTAGTCACTAGCATCAATATACAAGGTGTTGTTTTGCATCCTCGTCAAATTCAAGGAGGTAACTATGCTAATAATTCTTGTCCCGAATCAATAATAAAATGGGTAGGTATTTTTTTTTCTTATTTACCTAAATTGAACTTATTTCTAATCCAACTTTCGTCTCGCAGGTCTGCTGGAAGAAATTTCTTTTGAAAGAAGCAGTACCTTTGTGCTCTATTATCTTAATGTACTGTCCTTTTAAGTATGTTGTGTGTACATAAATAAATCGGTAAGTGTGAACCACCCGTGTTTTAAACGCGGCCCTGATACTCGCCCTAAAACCGCGCTTTCACACATACAAACAATTTCAAACGTTTATTTAATCATTTCTTATTCCCTAAACCACGTTAAGGGTGTTATTCTGATGTACTGAAAAACTTAAACAACCAAAAAAGTCAGCGTTTATTAATCATTAACTAGGTACCGTAATTTTAATTGCTTATTTATGTCTTTTGTGACAATATCCTGAATTTTGACGAGGAAACAACACCTTGTATATGTATATCTTGATAGTCGAGTAGTCGTAAGCGCGATTACTAAACATGAGGTCCCGGGTTCGACTCCCGGGCCAGGCAAAGTGTTACTGGGTTTTTCATCAATTCAATCTCACAGTAGCAGTCCCGTAGTCTCGATTTGTGCCCAATTGATGGCAAAAGGCTCGCTCCCAATTACATGGGACAAAAAGCTGGTGAAATGTGGATGTACACTAATAGATACGTCTGCCTTACCCCTCGAGGATTGTAGGCGTGATGTTACGTTATGTTAGATATAAGTAAATAAAGGGGTTTGGGTAAAAGTGGCATGATTATCTAAGTCTTCGGCCACAAATGAAAAATATTTCATTAGTAAGAATACAATAAGAAATTCATTTTCTTCTCTTAACAATTATTTCCAAAATGCATCGGAGCTGAGATATACAGGGTGAATTTTTCAAGTGGGTGGAAGGCCAAATCTGAAACTATAGCGAAAAAAATCAAAGGAGTCACGAGCCGATTTTGATAAAAACTAAAACTGCATCATTGATTTTTTGAAAAATCAATATTCCTAGCCAGGAATCGAACCAAGATCAACCAAACAAGTTTTGAAAAAAAAGACACCTTTATTATTACACCATTCGATAGTGTCGCCGCTAAGGATCAAATTCTGGGAAGTAATAACATACGGCAAATGAAAGGAAATAGCTAATTTTCGATAAAATACACAACAGTATACAAACTGTTAGTAGGAACAGCACAACTTTAACACCAGATATTTCAGCTCCGATATAATTTTCGGCAAAATTATTTTAGGAGTCCTTTTATCATATATTCCACTATACGTTAGCAACAATAATTATTGTGTCCGCTGTGAAAAAAAATCATGCCACTGGTCCATACAAACTTACCCAATGCCCTTTAACGTGTTTAGTTTCATATGAATTTAAATAAAATAAGTATTCTGATTAGTTATCCACGTGTAAGTCATTATGACTAGCAACTATACCATAGTGGTAAACCGTCTGCACTTTATATCCTAAACCTCTAATGAAAACCTACGGAACTTCCGAACACAAAAAAAGTTCGCACCTGCCATTTTAATTTCCCAACGAATCGAACTACCAGCCTCCCGATTACGTCTTCATTTGATATTTATTTTTAATTAAGAAAAAAGGCGCCGTTCGCCATCATACCTAATTATTTTGTTGGTTATCTTTGCTAATGATTTATTCATTCGCGGATTCTGCTGAGAACCTTTTTTTATTTGGCTTGAAGATAGATGGCTAGAGGGTGGTTCATTAATTAAATTACTTACTTATAAATTATTTTTGAACGATAACGGAAAAATATTGGCTAAGTTTTGGAGTGAGTGAGTAGCTAGATGTCTCTAGGCATTGGTATGGTTTTTTTTGTAATCAGTGTTTAATTTGCAGTTTCTTTATTTTATAATAAATGTAAATAAAGGGTGTAAAACACCTCTTAACGAAGCCGAAAGGCACTGGTTCTCCCTGTCTTTGCGATATTTTTTTTTGTTCTACACCATTCCTGGGAACCTTCTAGTTACGGAGATATTAGGGGTCAAAGTTCCAACTTTTTGACAAGTATTTTTTTAAATACAAGTTTTTAATGTAAGATTTTTACTTTAAACACCTCCACGACCCCCGTACTATTCAATCCGACCTTCAGCACAATGTTTTGAGTGCGTTACATTGACTTCTACCACAAACCATGATTTTACCCCCCCCCCCCCCAAAAGTAATTTCCCAGCAATAATTTTTGCGTAAAGTTACTCAGTTTCATGTACAGAATGCTTGGTTGACGGCTTCGTGATGAGATGATTTACACCGTGTATATGTCTAGGTATCTAGGTACTGTGTCTTTCGGAAAACTTACTTAGGTACGTAAACATAACGAGTAAATAACCCCTGTAGTTTACTCTTAAATCAGTTAATAATGAGCTATTTGTGTAATTAATAGCGAATAGAATATTAAAGCTTTTTTTTTTGTTAAAAATAATTACTATTACTTTTATACTTATTTAGTAATATTTGAAGAGATATATTTTGGTGTAGGTATTCGTTCTACTTGCAAGACAAAAACAATACTAGAGTAAATTAAAATAGTATAAGTAAAAGAGTAAAGTAAATTACAGTTAAATAAGTACCACCATAATTAGTTACAATTATTCTAACTGAGACAGAAATACATTTTTTTTGATTTTTTTCTCCTTTAAGAGCATTTACGCCTTACGACATTTCATACAAACTTTCAAGTCGTTATTTTCCGAAATGACTGAACTGCTTTTGATGAAACTTCGTACACATAAGCAGGATACACAGATCTAAAAATTTACTAAAAAACATTTTCGAAAAATAGTGTTACAGTTAAATTAGACCGAATTTTAATTTTCTATAGAAACAGAAAATTCCAATTATCTCTTGTTTTAAAACACATTTTGAAAATATTTTTTAGTAACTTTTTAGACCTATGTATCCTGCTTATGCGTATAAAGTTTCATTTAAATCGGTTCAGTCATTTCGGAAAAAAACTACTTGAAAGTTTGTATGAAAAGCGGTAAGGAATAAACGCTCTTAACGTGGGTGCGTCTACAAACATTTAAACTCACATACACAAACAGCCAGACCCCGAACAACTATCTTTAGGCCATACAAATATTTGTTCCGTGCATGGATCGAACCCGCGACATGCAGCGCAGCAGTCGATCGCACAGCCACTGCGCCAATGATGTCATAAAAAATATGATGACAAACTGTACCTATTGTACAATACTCCGATCAATCTTGTTCCTAAACATACTTAACTATAAAGCTAGTCACACACTAGTAGTCAGTTACACTGTAATCTATTTATAGCTTACCCCCGATACGCGACTAGGCATTAATTAAAACGACAAAACAAAATAACCGAGGACTTCAGTTGCAGTCAGAATTCACACTATTCCAATGGGAGAATTAATTAAATACTGCCTCTGTTGCCTCTTATAGGGATGCTGGATACGGCTTATTTACATAGTATAAAACAAAGTAGCTTCCCGCGTTTGTACGCTTAGATCTTTTAAACTACGCAACGGATTTTGATGCAATTTTTATCAATAGACAGAACGATTCAAGAGGATGTTTTATATGTAAAATTTATCCCTGAAAACAAACTGTGTATTCTCTGCTGAATTAAAAATTCTCTTTGGTATTCGAAAATTTCCTAATATTAGATAAATCGGTTAAAGATAATGGTTGAAACCAGGGATGTTATGGAGCTCCGTAACCGGAACCGAAACTATCGGATATCCGAAATAAAAATATATCCGTAACCGTTACCGTATCCGTTTCACAAGTTTCGGATAGTTTCGTATAAGGGCGGAGTCTAAATAAAATGACATGTTTCGACAGGTTTTTGTTTCACCGCTCGCGCGCCACGTGAATCTTGCAGTTTGTTTGATATTTCTAGTTAGTCATAACAACCTCTTTCATAACTAGTTAGTTTTTTATTTCAGAGTTGATACTTGATTTAATAAAGTCTTGTGTTAAGTATTAAATTGATTTCTATAGACAAAATGCGACCAATGTCAAATGGGACGTTTTTTTTTTTCAAGTTAATATAGATTCTGCAAAATGTAAACAGTGTGATAAAAACTTTTCCTGGAAAGGAGGTGGTAATGGTCAATCTAATATCCGTAACCGAAACTAAGCGAAACTAACGAATAATCCAAAATAATTACATATCCGCAACCGTATCCGAAACCGATATAATTTTATTCTATATCCGTATCCAGATCCGAAATATCATATCCATAACATCTCTGGTTGAAATTTAAAATTAACATCAATTCCTGCCTTAACGACTATAGATGAAAATTATATAAATAAACTTTATAATTGAATTAATTTTGCAAATTGAAAAATGGAATAATTTTATCAAATTAAATGTATTGTCACCGGCCGGGCGGCCCTCGATAAATCTACAAAGTTTGAAAGAAATCTGGCCGTTTAAAGTGGTTCAAAATCGCACCCAAAGGAGTCGGTTACAAACAAACATACATACAGGTGAAGCTAATAAAAAGCTTGTAAAAATAAACATTTTCAATGCCCACTTCCAATTTCCAACTCAGGCCACATCCAGGGAGGCCAGTCCATGGCCTAGCCCGGTAGACAGTAGGGCCATAAATTGAGGTGTGCTGTCAATTGCAGCCGTCCACCAATAGTTGCGGTTCGACGCCGGGCCGTGCATGTGCGGTGGCCGTACAAATTTTACATGACATTTTAGCCTTTTTTTGTGCACTTTTGATATTTTAAAACGTCGTTTAATGTTTTTTTCTGTTTAATTTTTGTTTTAAGAAAATACGATTTATACACGGTGTAAATCACCTCATCACGAAGCCGTCAACCAAGCATTCTGTACATGAAACTAAGTAACTTTACGCAAAAATTATTGCTGGGAAACGACTTTTTTTTGTAAAATCATGTTTAGTGGTAGAACTCAATGTAACGAACTCAAAACATTGTGCTGATGGACGGATTGATTAGTACGGGGGCCGTGGAGGTGTTTAAAGTAAAAATCTTACATTAAAAAATTGTATAAAAAATACTTGTCAAAAAGTTGGAACTTTGACCCCTAATATCTCTGTAACTAGAAGGTTCCCAGGTATGGTGTAGAACAAAAAAATGATCGCAATGACAGGGAGAACCAGTGCCTTTCGGCTTCGTTAAGAGGTGTTTTACACCCTTTAATTAAATTATTGTCATGAATACTGCTTTAGTAAATGTAACGGATTATTGAGTTTTTAGATAAAATTCTTATTCAATAAATTATGTTTTTTTTTTGCAAATAGGGTTTGAACACACTTTTACACGTCGTATTTTTTTTTAAATATATGAGGCCGATGTGGTATAAATCCTGATCTTATATTTATTGCGTATTTTATTGTAGGTTGATATAGGATTGGTACTCTACCATTATCTAGTAACCTAATGTTGTAATGTACGTTTTTTAATTAATTTTACATTTGCTGAAACTTGAAACAATGCAACCTTTCCCAAACCACACTTGATTGATAAAAATAGAATGACGTCACATAGTGATAGCTAATTTTGCTCCCCACTCCTGTAGCCTCGGTAGCGCAGTAGGCAGCGCGTAAGTCTCATAATCTTAAGGTCGTGAGTTCGATCCTCACCCGGGGCATAGCTTTTTGCGTTTCTTATCAGGTTTTTTGTTAGAACTTTTCAGTGGAGTTTCAGTGAAAAGTTTGCTGATGTTTTGTTTAAATCGAAAACTGAAATATTCCCTATTGTTGGTTTCAACACTTGTCAACTTTTAAAAGTGGTCAATTTTGTTACGAACGTATTTTGGAGCTCATTCATTAAGATTTTTTAAGTCTTAACATAATGTTGTAATCTTATTCCATGATAAATTTGTTTATACCCGACTGCAACGAAGCCTAAAAAGAAGGGTATTGCATTGAGAAAAGTGTATCCAATGTTGTTGTGTATATTATTAAAAGGTTAGTCCTCAGGACTGAATTGTCCATGTATCTACTTAGAACCTACGTACATAGTTTCCATCTATCAGGTTACTTATTCATAAGGTTAGCTAGTTACTTTTCTATGCCAGTTGTATGTTTCCTTCGAGTATCTTTCATTTTACTCTTCATGGCCTGTAAAAATATAATATGACCATTTGACCATCATCAATTTGCAATAACCAGAAATGTCAGCTCCAAGTGTTCAAAATATACAATAAATAAAAACACTTCAAGCCAAAAATAACGACCGCACTAAAACAATAAGAATTAAAAGCTATAAAATTGACACCAAATAATGTCCTTGAACCGTCTCCCCGTTCCCATACATCCATAGAGGCATCAATCGAATTATTTAGCTCTAAATCAATTGATATGACTCAGAGACCAAACACGAAATAATTGGTGTGTGAACATAGTGGCAAACTATGTTTTATTTGTGACCCAGTTCAAAATTAGTTTGATCATCGGCTACTTTTTGTGCCAGAAGTGTACGATGAAGATGTTTTTTTTTTTTTTTTGAGAATTTTTGGTAACAAATGATGAATCAAAAGCAGAGCCCCGTTTTTGTTGACAATAAGCAACTCAGATATTAATGCGTTAAAAAAAAAAGTGCCGATGATGCATCCTCAACACACGTCTCGATATCGAATGTTAAATTAAACTGACATGCGTAATTTTACTCAGGTATTCTTAAGGTGCCATTATACAAGGTGTTGTTTTGCATCCTCGTCAAATTCAACGAGGTAACTGTGCTAATGATTCTCGTCCCGAATCAATAATAAAATAATTAGGTTATTTTTATTTTTTGTCTTATTTACGGAAATCGGTAAGTGTGAAATACCCGTGTTTTAAACGTGGCTCGTCTGATTCTCGCCCTATAACCGCTTTCCACACATACAAATAATCGCAAATGTTTATTCGATAATTTCTTATTCCCTAAACCACGTTAAGGGAGTTTTTCTGAAATACTGAAAAACGTAAACAACCAAAAAATCAGCGTTTATTAATAATTATCTAGGTACCGTAATTTTAATTGAATATTTGTGTCTTTTGTGACAACATATTCAATTTTGACGGAGATGCAAAACACCACCTTGTATAACGAGTTGTTACCTCCGTGCCACGGAAAGTCAATCCGTTGTGATTTTTAGAACTGTGACGGTCGTTACAGGTAGTCAGTGGCCAGAAAGTCTGACAAACAGTCTTACCAAGGGGTATCGTATTACCTTAGTACTAACTGGGGTGTGGAGGTCAGATAGGCAGTCGCTCCATGTGTTATACTGGTTTAGACTGCAAGCCGATCCCAGAACAGTTGGGAAACGGGTAGGCAGATGATGGTCCATTCAAATCTCAGACTAATCTGCATGGCCTCCGTATGACCTGTTGGTCAAGATAAGCTTAGAATATGACTGTCTGGACTATAATAGAGACTGTGACCTCTGATTTTAATTTGGAGTTTCTTCTCAGACTTAACTTGTTTTAACTTTTAATCCATACTTATATTACATATTATATAATATAATCTAATCTATACTAATATTATAAAGCTGAAGAGTTTGTTTGTTTGCTTGAACGCGGTAATCTCAGGAACTACTGGTTTCATTTAAAAGAAATCTTTTAGTGTTAGATAGCCCATTTATCGAGGACGGCTATATATATATATATATATATATCACTGCGCTACTACTAATAGGAGCGGAGCAGCAATGAAAAATGTCGGGAAAATGTGACGCAGACGAAGTTGCGCGGGACAGCTATAGTCAGTTATATTATTATATATTGAATGTGATGTGTTTGTATAAACTTAAAGAAAAATAAGTACTGTTTTACCAAGATTGGTTGTTTTTTTTAGCGGTAGTCTTCTACACTATGAAACGTAACACTATACGTATAAAGAGCGCCTTATGAATTAATCACGTTAGTTAGAATGGATAAGCTTCTACACATTAAAATAAGTTCAGGCGTTTAATGTAATATCTGACGACATTTTGAAATCTGAATTGGCATGCACATGTACATTCATGTTTCGAATATTTTGCGAACATTGGTAAGACCCTTGCTCAAAAAATTCAGCCGTCTTTAAACAATGAACATAATGATCTACACTGCTTACAACGAACTCAACCCAACTCCTTCGTAATGTTAAATACTGACAACGATGAAGTGAATCATATCCTAATGAGCCTAAAATCTGACAGTGCGACTGGTTGGGATAATGTTTCTACTGCATTTCTAAAATGTATAAGAAAGGAGGTTGTTCCTATAATCACACATCTTGCTAATCTTTGCTTTGGTGAAGGCATCTTCCCGACTGCCTTAAAGCTAGCTATTATTACGCCAGTATACAAGGATGGGGACAGAGACGATGTCTCCAACTTCAGGCCTATATCTGTATTACCCTCTATATCAAAAATAATAGAAAAACTTATTAATAAAAGGCTTCTAACATACCTAAAAGATTTTAACGTACTATCTGACTCACAATTTGGCTTTCGTCGAGGGATTTCCACTGAAGATGCAGTTACTGCACTAAGCACTCATGTAACCGAACAGCTTGACAAAGGCAAAAAATGTATAGCTGCATTTTTAGATTTAAAAAAGGCCTTTGACACCGTCTCTGTCCCAATCCTTGTAGAAAAACTGGAACGTATCGGGGTTCGAGGAGTGCCTCTTAGCCTGTTCAAGGATTATCTTAGCAACAGGAAGCAGAGGGTTAGAGTGGGTCAGTACACTAGTGAAGACGCAAGCACGTCATATGGCGTCCCTCAAGGAAGCGTATTGGGACCTACATTATTTCTTATCTACGTCAATGAACTCTGTAACATAAAGGTAACAAATGCACAAGTCTTCTCTTACGCGGATGACACTGCTGTAGTCTTCACTGGTGATACTTGGCAGAATGTCAAAGTTAGTACTGAGACAGGCTTGGCTAAAATCGCCAAGTGGTTAACAATTAATTTGCTTGCATTAAACATCACAAAAACAAATTACATCTGCTTTAGTGTCTGCCAACGTACACAACCGGAGGATGATTTTAATGTAAAAATCCATACTTGCAATGGACATAATCGCAATAGTTGTGACTGCTCAACAATAAACAAAGTTCCTCTTTTAAAGTACTTAGGTGTTATCGTGGACCAAAGACTAACATGGTACCCACACATTGAGCAGGTTGCCAATAGAATCAGAAAACTAAGCTGGATGTTCAGGACTCTTAGATACGTTGTTCCTAAGACTGCTAGTAATCATTCAGGCCGTCAAAAAGATTTCCTTAAGATAATTTACGTTGCGCTAGTCCAGTCAGTACTATCCTACTGTATACCTGTCTGGGGTGGTGCATCCAAAACAAAATTTCTAGCGGTGGAAAGGGCTCAACGCGCTCTTATCAAGTGCATGTATTTTAAAAAAAAGAGATATCCTACTGAGGACCTATATCGACTTAGCAACTTGCTCTCAGTTAGGAAACTTTATATTACGCAAGTTATATTAAAAAAACATAAGTCTCTCATCTATGATGCTGGCATACTGTCAAAAAGAAGGAAAGACTTGATATTAAATATCCCTAGGACAAGGACTTTGCTTGCCAGTATGCAATTTAGCACACGATCTGCTGCGCTATATAATAAAATCAATAAATACATCTACATTTATCCCAGAAACTACCATGACAGTAAAAAAATGATAATGGAATGGATACAAACCCTTACCTACAATGATATCGAAATACTTCTGAAACCTTGAAACATACACACCCTCACGCTCATGTACATTCAGTCACACCTACAGGCTACACTCTCACTCACATTTACTTACACACATTTACACCCAGTCATATATACACACATTTGATTTAATTTTAAGTTAATGTTTATTAAGTAGTTTAACAAAAAATACGTTTTTGCTTCTGTATAACACGTCTTGCAATGAAAGAGCGGACTCTCCTAATACAGGCACTGTCTGCCTAAAAGGAGGATCCAATCAAAAAACTTGTCTATGTCTAAACTTGTTTTACCAATAAACTATTTTATTATTATTTATTATTATATTCACAAGCACATGCACATTGACATGCACATGCACATTGTTATGACAGCAGCCCGATGCACGAATGCACGATAAGGTTAGCACAGGGCCTGTGTGGTTAACGTTGCTCCTGCGTTTAGCGGGTTCGATTCCCGCACCGAACAAAAATTTGGATGGCCTACATTAAATGTTACTCACTTAGCAAACAGCCAGACCCGCGTCTGTCTGTGTATGTGAATTTAAATGTTTGTAAACGCACCCAAGATACATATATACAGGGTGTAACGGAAAGGGTATATACATCCTTAAGGGTGTGCTACAGACCATCAAACTGAACATGTTTCTCATCATAAAAAAAAATTTGCAGCAAAAAAAAATATCAGCTGCCGATACATTTTGGTAGAATAGGTATTGCAATTTTCTATGGGGCAGCAGATATTTTTTTTGCTGAAATCATGTTTTATTATGAGATTATGAAAAACATGTTCAGATTGATGGTCTGTAGCACACCCTTAAGGATGTATATACCCTTTCCGTTACACCCTGTATAAATAATTTTATATTTTAGATAAATTCCTAGTGTGGGGCAACGTTTTAAAAAAGAAAGAACAGAAAATATTAAAGAGTTTTATCCAGGCCAACTGGACCTGAAGAGTTTACCTAAATGGATAGGCATCTTTATGCCTGGGTCGGCTTCCTGTCTAAACAGATAGTCTAAATATACGCATAATGCTTTTTATTTGTAAGGCTGGTGGATATTTTGTTTTTGTTTGGAGAAGCTCGAGGCTAAATAATAACAGCCGCACGGGTCGATCTTTAAGGTTAAACCGTGCTTGCCGAGGTTGGCCCGTGGATGGCCATTGATTGATTGACCATAATTACACACCGAGTTTCCTCCGTGCCTCGGAAAGCACTTTAAGCCGTTGGTCCCGGCTGTCATTTGTAGATCTTTGACAGTTGTTACGAGTAGTCAGATGCCACAAGTCTGACATTCAGTCTTACCAAGGGGTATTATTACCCAGTTACTAGGTTGTGGAAGTCAAATGGCAGTTTCATGTAAAATACTGGTACACAGCTGCATCCGGTTAGACTGAAAGCCGACCCCAAGATATTTTGGGAAACGGCTAGGCAGATGATGATGAGGCTGGTGGTTGGTTTGATGGATGGATTGGGAAAGTGCAGGTCACTGGCCATACAAGCCTAAAAGCTTGGTTTGTCCTTATAACCTACTGCTCTTCATGATGCTAGGGTTTCTGAACTGTCCTTGGAGCTTGCCGTATTGTTGGCCACTAGACAACCCGATGCTGACACGACATCTAATAAAGACAAGGAAGAAAAAAATTGAGAGGTGTCAAGGGACACCCGGATGGAACGAAGTTCCTTTCACGTACATAATATCAATACATTTTAGATTTAAGTTAGTGTGCGAAAAATAAAATATTTAATTAAAGGAAGATTAATCCTTAATTCGAAGCAATACGTCTTACTTAACTGCACAACCGAATTTGTACTTTGTAGTTCGGTCACTCAAAATAATAATCATATCTATCCTTACTCACATACACACCCCAATTGTACGTAATTTAAGGAAATTTCAACTTTATTTTAAAGAAATAAAGCTTACAATAGCTTACTATAGCAAAAAGTGTCGTGACAACTTTTCGTAAGATTTTTTTCCGTCTAGCCCCCTTTCACAACGCGCGATAAGGAACTTCGTTCCAAAAATACCTGCAACGACATAGAAATTTAAAAGCAGGAGGATCAACTTTTAGTCGATTAAGCTATCAATCATCAGAGTAAAATAAATGAAACATCAATTGAGGTAACGACATCTCTCCCAAAGCATCACTACACTATGCACCAGTGATAGCCTAGCGGTGTGACTGCCGGACTGCCAAGACGGTCTCCAGTAACTCAAGATACGCTCTAACTTTACGGATTCATGTGTGTATTTATCACTTGCTTCTGCGGAGGAAAACATCGAGAGGAAACCAAGCCAGCATGCCTGAGAGATATTTCTCGACAGCATTTAAACCCAATCACAGGCATAAATATACTTCTTACGACTTCTTCGTGTGTTCTTCTTGCATATCGATGACAATTTAAATCGAGTCAGGCCAAAATAAATAAACAACCTCACGAAAAAAGAAACCAAAATAAAACACGATTGACGTAAGAATTTAAGCATTATGTAGGCGCCTTTGCAAAAAGGCTTCATATGATTCACATTGCAAACTAAACTGTGACCACAGACGAGAGAGAAGCGGTCTACAATTCTCTCTGGCGGAACGTCAAGTCGTTGCGGGTAGCCATATTGTGAAGTTGTCAAGGAAGGTGTTGTCAAGGAGTTAACAAGGCGTTGATAAGGCGTTGATGGATCGCCGACGTCTGTTTTCTGAATCTTATTAAATCTGGTGCCACATATCATATGCGATTCCGATGAGGCGGATATTAGCCTTTACATATAATCCAACGTCTTTTAACTCTGCCATCATCGTTATTGCTTATAAGATATCCCCATATCTAGGTCCACCTATTTCTAACAAGAACATTTATAAAACACAACTACGTTTGCCATACCAGCACTTATTCAAATGACCATTATAAATCGTTCAGGAATCACGCGGAGTCACAACCCCATTCAGGAGCAATCGATTCATTGAATAACGCGCATGCCATCACCGCTATATTTAGCGATGGTCAATACCTCGTTGATAGGATGTGATGAACTGGATCTAATAATAGAAAATGCATCAGTGGCACGATGGTGCCGCGTGGCGGTTTATTGATAGTGGGCCTGAGGACTGCGCCTGGTTCGGGAGTAAGTTATTTGGAGTCGCGAGTCTTTTTTACCTTGACTTCAAAAACGAAGGTGGTTTTCAATTATCGGAATCTTGATGTATGTTCTCCGATTACTCGACTATGCGACGCCTGGACCGATTTGGAAAATAATATATTTTTTTGTCTGAAAAGGTGACCTGATGGTCAGGATCTAATGATGGGATCTTGGAGAAATCAAGGGAACACTTCAGAATCTTTTCAGCCCTGAATCACCACTATTGTAGGCCTCCTTTTTCTTCTGCCACTCTCTTCTGTTTTGTGCGTGCTTTATCCATCTTTTTTCGCGATTTTGACGATATCGCCAAACCTACACGCTTTTGGACGGTCCTGGCTACTTAGGCCCAACTTTATGGTTTAATTGAAATAAAATTATTTCGTTTGACTTAAGTATGTTACATGACAGCCAGTTTGGCAAGCTTTTTTGGTAACATCACGCTGCGTATATATACTAACAGTACACCCACATTTTTTAAATCGACACAGTCGTCTAGCTACTTAGCCTAATTTAAGGTAAGATGGATCAGTTTTCAAAATTTAAACGGGTTAATTGGTCTGATGTGACGACTTGGGGATAGTCCCTAGTCCGATTGCCTGGTTACGCAAAGATCGTTTTACCTAACCAGGCTATAATGATAAATACCAATAGGGGATAATCCTATTTTTTTTTTCTTTGTCCGTCGGGTAGTTTATTGAAAAGTATTGGACACGTATTTTTTCTTTTATCACGTGGTCATAAAATTACGGAGATATATTGAGTTGAAATGGCGCATGACGTCACATGTAGGTATGTTTTATACCTACTTGTGACGTAGTAAGCCCCCACTCCCCAACTTTAATGAGTTCTAACTAAGTAATTTTTTGATATTTTGATAAAACAAAAAATACGTGTCTAATATTTTTGTATTACCTGTCTGACGGACAAAATAGAATGTTGTTTTCTTTACCCAGTCCGATCGCCTATTGAGGAATCCAATCATTCGATAATCATTGAATCTAGTCGAATCGAATCATTGGGTTCCTTCCTTCTCTTTGTATTTATCATTAGCTGCCCATAGATTTCTGAATTGTGGCTAGACAATGGTGATGACTCTTTATTACATGCTACCCAATCAAAAACACCCAAACCAAGAGCAGACCGTTTGAAATCGATAGCGATCAACATTAGACTTGTTACAGCAATGAAGACACGCATCAAATCATAACTAACTTCTGCACAATTAGCGAACGACACATATTACATGATATATCGGTTCGTCATGTGATTTCTTTCATCAATTAAAAGTGCTTTAGGTTTGACGGGTGGGCGGAATTCAGTTTAAGTACTGTCGCAGAGGTCAGGGGACTATCCAATCATGACTATATCATCCTGCCTGTCTTTTGGTGCAGAGGTGGAGTTACAGTACACTACACCAATAGTAATTTGTATCTTTTTAACTCGCTTTATTAGCTTCACTAACGAACTGTGTACAAAAATAAAAACCTTAGAATTTAAAATTGAACCACTTCCCGGTTTTCATCATCATCAGCCTATAATGTTCCCACTGCTGGAACACTGGCCTCCTTTCTATGAGAGGCAGTGGGCTGTAATCCACCATGCGGGCCCAGTGTGGGTTGGTAGATGTTACATGTCTTTGAATTGTTTGTTCTAGGACATGCCGGTTTCCTTACGATGTTTTCCTTGACCGTTTTTGAGGGCAGCGGCGATGAAATAAATTACACAAAGTAATGCGCCTGACTGTGTTCGAACCCACTGCTTACTGCTCGTAAGTCGAGGCTGCCACCACTGGGCCACCGCTGCTCCCGGTTTTCGATTGAGTTAAAAAAAAAACTCACATATTTAGTTTGGATGACAATGCATAAGTAGCTAATAATACGGCCCGTACTATTCTTAAAATCCGGCAAAAAGCAGAGGTACGTTAAAGTATAAAAACAAATAATAATAATAATAAAAATTTATTTCAGACCAAGTAAGTCCATATTTAAAAACATAATAATTTTAGAAAACTACACATATTTTATTAACTTATTTTAAATATATGAAAGACGCACGATGAGTGGTCATCCAATGCCACATTATTGGACTGTCCATCCTGTCGGCCACGACAGCCACCAGCCTGTTAGAGCTACCGCGCACTCGCCGCATCAGGGATGCTATTCGTGTCCGCATAAGACCATAAAAATCAGACACGCCATTCTCCGCAAACATTCCCGATGCACTGCAAAAGCGTGGTAGTCCCAACATAAACCTGAAGGCGTTATTATATTGGACCCGCAGAGCATTGTACGAACATTTTGTATAGCCGACCGACTAAGTGACGTCGTTCTAAATCTAATATGGCGGACTCCCAAACATGGCGGACTAGTTATTTTTAATGCACACCCATGATATGGACATCAATTAAAAGGGTTGTATGAAAGGAACACGAAAAAATAAAACAACTTTTTGTGTGAGGAGTAACAAACATCCTTCCATCCATCCTCAAAAACTAATATTAGTAAGATGCCTCGTGCTAACATGAGAATCTTTAGCCCATCAAAGCCCCGGTAACTCATCATCTTTTTTTGCCATTTCCCGAGTATAGTCGGCTTCCAGTCTAAACGGATGCAGCTACATACCAGTATTTTACATGAAGCGACTGCCTATCTGACCACCAAAACCCAGTTACTGAGTGTCACGATATAATGTTATATCTTACAATCTGCAAGTCTTACCAAACACTCTTAAAACTACTCACTGTAAAACGGAAAACGTAATGAAACATCACGTGGTTAAATAGATTAAAAGTCGTCGATTGACCACTTAGAAAGTAGTGGTAAGAATTCAGTAAAAACAGCTGCAATGGTTTGATCTGTTTTGACCAAGGTCTGGTCGAAAAACTGAGCCATCCTTACCAATGTAAAAGTGAGGAGAAACTCTTGAACGCGGGATGTACGAATTCGTGGATCTTGAAAGGAAAAATAGGAAGCCTCTATACCCTGCACTTAGTGATTCTGGACAGAAATGATGACCACTCTTTTATTTATTTATTTATTTAACACTTAAAGAACAGAGGCGGACTTAATCATCATCATCATCATCAGCCTATAATGTTCCCACAGCTGGGACACAGGCCTCCTCTCTATGAGAGGGAGTGGGCTGTAATCCACCACGTGGGCCCAGTGCGGGTTGGTAGATATGTTACATGCTGGTTTCCTCACGATGTTTTCCTTCCCCCTTTTTATGGGCAGCGGTGATGAAATAAATTACCTACACAAAGTAATGCGCCTGCCTGGGTTCGAACCCACAGCTAACTGCTCGTAAGTCGGGGCTGCCACCTGGCCAGGCGCTGCTCTCTTGCGCTGGCGGACTTAATGCTATAGGCGTTTTCTACCAGTCAACTTTTGGGTGATGCAGAGACAAGCAGTGGCAGGAGTGTAT
The DNA here is from genome assembly GCA_963082945.1 of Cerastis leucographa. Lineage (NCBI taxonomy): Eukaryota > Metazoa > Arthropoda > Insecta > Lepidoptera > Noctuidae > Cerastis > Cerastis leucographa. The sequence continues at coordinate 2,166,263 of OY720365.1, forward strand.
ATTATTATTTATTTTTTATTTTAAACAAACTCGTATATAGTTAAGATTTGATGGTTTTCCTTTAATTTAATTTATCATGTTTGTTTGAGAGATTTGTCCATTCTTATGATGGACCTTATCGATCGATAGCATAAAAGTACAGGTTGTTATTTTTTCTGACTTTAGCTGGTCGATTTCCGAGTACAGGAACCGAATTTTCGAAAAACTTTGAATGCAGATATGTTTCTTTTTAAATATAAAGGAATGTTTCCTTTCAATAATATTTGCTATTGCCAGTATTGCCCAGTATTTAGAGTACTTTTTCTCCAGGTGGCGTTGAAAATTTCCGCGCAAGATATCAAAAACTATCTTCTTTAGATCATCTTTTTTTTTAATCCACTGCGTTTCCAGCTTGCTAATTGTTGATTTTTTTCACCAAGGCATGAGCTTATTAAGTACGAGAGAAGAACTGATAATAATTATAATAGTCGAAGACAAAATTCCGTTAAAATAAATTAGATTAAAAAACACAACATTGCGACAACTTTCAAACAGACTAAATTAAAAATTATCATACAAAAAACATCTCAGAACTTAATTAGAGATCTTCGCAGAAACATACCAGAAATACGATAAAAACTGCGCTTTTCCATTTCTTAATTTCCGTTGAAATCTAATTAATAAACGGAAAAGGAACACTTCTCTTTGAAAGATAACCCGGGCATTGAACCGGCGACCCGAGTGGAACGATATCGCCGCGGGCAATAAATTAGGAAAAATTTCGTTATCTACAGTTTTTTTCCCGTAGTATGAAGGACAATGAATTGTGGGGAGGGGGCTGAACCACAAACTTATGAAATCCATTTGAGTATACATATACAGGGTGACAGGGAAACTCCACCTATTCCTTGAAAGGGGTTGGTTATACTAGAGGTCGTTGGTAAAACAAGCAATATATTTAAATAAATAATGAATGAATACATAATATATAATAAGTAAAGGGAAATATAAAAAAAGGATATAAAATAATTAAAAATTATAATAATTGTATTTTTTATTCTTCCTCTCTCAACTTACTTAAAACTTGCTGTGCCCGACAGGGTCCATAATTGTGTCTTTTATTTTTTTGACATACTGTTATGTATTCATTATGGATGCAATAACTGATTTGATTTGATTTAAATCAAATTAAATTTTTAATTTTAATTCCGTAATGTCCATCCAAAGGTTGTCTGGAAGTTATCGCTATGAGCGATAAGGCCGCCGTTGTAACCATAAAATTATAAGTTTTGTAAACCCGTTATGTTTGATTTTTGGTATACAATAAAGTATTATTCTATTCTATTCTATTCAATTCTAAATCCAGTTAACTAGGGGTCAAATGTTTTTAAAAGCTTTTTTTTTCCAATAGTTTAAGTTTCCAATAGTCCAATAGTTTTGGCGGACTTAATCTTGTTGCTAATGAATAAGGCTACCTAGCAAGAGTTTTTAAAGATTTTTGAATAGGTTGCAACATATTTATTAAAAGTTTCCGAGTTGATGTAAGGCTTAAGGCCGTACAACTCAAACAATCGCTGTCTACTTATCGTAATTCCCTTAGTTGCCCAGTCGCTGAAAATAAACTTAGGTTAAATAGAAATCGCCAGGGTTGCGGGACTGTTCGAAAGAGATACCGTGGCCCTGGAACACAAAGGGCGATGAAGGAACATAGATGGGTTTTAGTTAGTATAAGTCTGACACTCCCTCCCGCTCCGCCCAGAGCGGGAGAAGTCATTTGATGATTACCCATCTGCAAAAAAAAAAGGGAGGATCATCACGCTACGACCAATAGGAGCGGAGCAGCAATGAAAAATGTTGCGAAAACGGGGAAAATGTGACGCAGACGAAGTTGCGCGGGACAGCTAGTTTTTAATATACCTATTATTTAACTCTACGTGGACTACTGAAAATAATTCCTTGTGAAATTAATTTACATTTTCAATAATACAGCCCGAAATGGCTACTAATTAAGTTTTTATCAAATTTATTCAAATTTCTGAGTGTTATTTGTCTAGAGTTTATCTAGATTTTTTGTAATGGTGCGTAGGACTCGAAAACAACGGTTGGACCGCTGTGATCAGAAGGGAGGTAATTAACAATGGATTTATTGTTTTTTTTTTTGTATGGATTGATTTTTATTTTTATTGATTATCAATACATGTAGCAGTATTTGTAGTTCAGGTAGATAATTCAGGTTGGTTCCGAAAACACGAATTCAGGTAAAAGCAACTGCTCACACTGTAATGTTCGTAATTAATTAGCATTTCATAGTCTTTTAACCAATGTTCAGTGAAATAAACAATTTCAAACTTTGTTTTATTTTTAAAAATAATTCAATCTTTAATTGCTTTGAAGAGAAACCTTGAATGTTTTGATTGAATAATTGCAACGACTTCTGCTTAGCCCCTTTTTTACATTTAGCTATTTAATAGCGATGTCTGTTTTTTTTTTAAGTCGTGGAAGGAACTGACACAGCTTGTAAATCATCCGGGTCAGGAGGCCTACTCTCTTTCTCCGAAACGTAACTTCGGCAACGAACGAAAATTAAACGTAGTTACGTTTGTGACCGTACTCTATAATATAATTTGCGGACGCACACAATAACACTCAATACATTCGTTCACGTTAATTGTCTGTGAATTTGAACTTCTTATGTGCGTCCTCAAATTATATAGAGTAGGGTCACAAACGTAACTACGTTTCATTTTCGTTCGTTGCCGAAGTTACGTTTCGGAGAAAGAGATTAGGCCTCCTGACTCTAGTTAACTGAACTTATTTTGTTGTTGTTAATCTCTAGTACAACCCCTTTCAAGGAATAGGCCGAGTTTCTCTGTCACACTGTACACGGTTTTTTTCAAAGTAATAAATTATTTTGTTATTGTAACTGTTTTTCAATTGCCAACTTAAATAAAACAGGTTACCAAAATATTTGAACAAAAACAACACAAACTATTCAATATTCTTAGTAGGCAACTTAATAAATGATCTACATTAAGCATATTTTAATATAAATTACCTAATAAATTAGATGAAAAGGACATTATTTAAAAAAAAAAAAACATACTAAACTACTATTATTAATATAATAGTCCGGGAAATTTACGCCGAATATTAGGCCAACTTTGCATTAATTAAAAACAGCGATTTTTTTCCTTGAATATATAGTACAGACAGGGGAGTATATTAAGCTGTATCCCGCAAAAAGTATTTTTTTTAAAGAAAATGTCTAATAGGTGTGTATTTAACTTGGTGGAAAAAAATATAAACATGTATGTTTGTATGGACTATTTGTAGAAGAGATCGCGAACTACAAGTAGGTCAGTATATTAAACACTTTTCGTCCGCGGAACAATCTTTTTTACAAAAAGGCTCAAATGAAAATGAGCGGGACACGTAGCGAGACTAAGAGATGTCAGATGGACCAAAAGAGTCACATCATGGTGGAATGTCCCAGTAAGGAAACGCCAAAAAGGTAGACCGCATACAAAATGGGAAGACGATATAAGAGAAACGGCCGGCCCACAGTGGATGTAGAAAGCACGAGTCGGAACTAAATGGAATTCTTTGGAGGAGGCCTTCACCTGAAGAGGGGTTCTTGCAATAGTGGACCGGACTGGGTAAAGAAAACGACATTCTGTTTTGTCCGTCAGACAGGTAATACAAAAATATTAGACACGTATTTTTTGTTTTATCAAAATATCAAAAAATTACTTAGTTAAAACTCATTAAAGTTGGAGAGTGGGGGCTTACTACGTCACAAGTAAGTATAAAACTTACCTACATGTGACGTCATGCGCCATTTCAAATCAATATATCTACGTTATTTTATGACCACGTGAAAAAAGAAAAAATACGTGTCCAATACTTTTCAATAAACTACCCGACGGACAAAGAAAAAAAAATGGATTATCCCCTATTAGCAACATTAAAAAATACTTTTTATCAAAAATAAAATTTCAGTAGTAATAATAGAAAATAGTTTATTGAAGCAAAATAATCATATCTGAAATGGAATAAATAAAAGGATTATTATTTTCTATTATTATATTATTATTTTCAGATCTTAGGTCAAGTACACGATTCAAGAAAAAAATCGCAGTTTATATTTAAAATAAGGTTCAAATCTTAAAAGCCTTTGACTACAAATAGAATCTGGTTTCTTTATTATTTACAAGTATAAGAAACTTATTATTTTTAATTGTTATGCTTATGATAGTGGTAGTAAGATCAAGGATTTATTGACACGCCGTTCTTTTATTACTGGGTACAATAATCACATCATTAGCCACAATTGGTAACAATTCCTTGGCCTCTTCTACAGGTTTCAACCCCTTAATATTATCAGAAATCTCTTGTAAACTCTTATCTTTAGTCTCAGGTAAATATAAATATATCAAAACCAAACACACAGATGAAGACAAAGCAAATAATAAGAAAGTACCATGCATTCCTAAACCTTTAAAAATGTATGGACTTGTTTTTAAGAATGTACCCATCGTTATCTTGCAACACAATGCAATAGCACACATTGATAAACTTCTACATTCTAAAGATATTAACTCACCACTTATAGACGTTGACAGAATCATTGGTCCACAACTGATAGATACTGAATAACCTACTAGCAATAGAATTGATAAGTACTTGTTTTCTGAAACTACTGATAACTTTACGAGATACATGTACAGTGACAGTAAAAACAGAAAGACAATTGCAATAGAAGAAGAGGTTAACAACAAACTTCGTCTTTTAAATGCTTTAGATAAAAAACATCCTACATACATCGTTGAAACTGTCACAGCATCTAATATTAACATGCCTGCATAAGCGGCAGACTCATTGTTAGTTATCTTCTTTAGTATATCTATAGCGTATAATGTACAAACTAATTTGCCAGAAAAAATGTACAAAGCCAACAATAACGCAGCGAATAACACAGGCTTATAAAATTCTTTCTTTCCTACAACTTTTATAGACTCCATAACTTTGTTTCTTAGAGACATATTTCGTCTATCGTTTTGATGGTCAGCTATGAGTTTCTCGAGTTCCTTTTCAGAAACCATGTTTGATCCTTTCAGCCATTTGTGGGCTTTTGCGCACTGGTCAAAACGGCCTTGTGTAGCTAACCACAGTGGGGACTCAGGCCAGAAGAATACTGTGGCCAAACTGTACACTGAGCACACCAAACCAATTAGGGCTATATTGCTCCAATGGAAGAAAGTTCCTATAACATTTGAGGCTAGTATACCCCAGAAAAAAGTTGCAGATTTGATGGTCAAGAAGAGGCCTCTGTATTTGGCTGAGGTATACTCTGTGATGATGGCTAGTGAGATGGTGAGATACGAAGCAGTGACGGCTCCTTGGAAGATTTCGCTGATGAGGATCGTGTAGACGTCTTTACTGTTGTAGAAGATGATGAAGCCGATAAAGCTGGAGACGCAGACGACACTGTGGGTGATCTTCCTGCCTACAAACGCCACCATGGTAGGCAGGATGATGACCCATGGCATCCCACCGTAGCTGAAGACGGCCGCTGGAAACACAATAATAGCGCTAATTTAATACAAGAGAACCGTGCCTATTGAAACTATTAATCACAAACGTCGCGTAAATCTTACTTCTTACAACTATTATGGTATAGCTATTATTTGTAAGAATACAACATGTATGGATGGATGGAAACTACTGAACGCATTTTTATGATTCTTTGCAACTTTACTTTATTTGATAGAATAATATGTATGTATTAAAACTCGTGATTTCTGAAATCCCAAATTTGTCATTCGATTGCTGTACACCACCCTGGTTCGTAGCGAACCTGAGTCTTGTGCCTATGTCTGGCATCCCTACACCGCTACCGCTACACTGATGCTCGAAAAGGTGCAGAAAACCTTTCTGAGATGCTGTTTCCAAAGGCTATACTACTTTGTTCCCTTCATGTACCCTACCAACTACGTGTTAGGGATGTTGGGGTTTAACTCTTTGGAGGTGAGAAGATGTTCCGACCAGCTCACAGAAACGTGTAAAATCCTACGGGGACTAATCGATTACCCAGAACTACCCAGCCTTTTCTACCGGCTATTTGTGTCCGACAAATGCATTGAACACCGCAGGAGCCGCCGGGCACAATTTGTTTTCTCCACCGTCGTCCAAAACTGTCGCCAGAGCTGAATCTCCTGTGTGTCGTACTCTTATGACGCTCAACGCTCTTTTGACTGCCAACCCTGAGTGTGATGTGTTTACGGATGAATGGAGTAAATTAATGCGTAAATGTCTGGAGTTCTGTGATAGAAAGTATGCAAGAGTGCGAGCGTGTTTGTTTTAATTTAATTTAACTTAATTTTAAACCATTGAATGTTGTCAACTGGACGTATTACTTATGTTTTCTGTTTTTATGTTAATTATTGTAATTGGTGTAATACCGTTTTAATTAACTATAATAAATAAATAGTTTAGAAAGACATTGTGTAAAAAAAAAATACGCTGGCGAAGCCGCGGGCGGAAACTAAGAATATTATATGGACCTAACTGTCAAAATGTAGAATAGCTAATTTCCGTTGTCGTTTGACAACTACGAGTAAATGCATGCCTCGAGGTTACTCGTATTACACTTTTGGAATCTCGACTATTAGCTTAAAACGATAAAATACATAAGAAGAATCTGCTTTGCATTATTGACTACCATTATTTGTGTTTTTTATTTATTTATTTTTATAAAATACGTACGCTAACTAAGTACATATAAATCTTAACTAAATTATTATAAAGAGGAAAGATTTGATTGTTTGTTTGTTACGATTTAACTCAAAAAATACTCGACCGATTTCAAAAATTGTTTTCGTCCATATATTCGAAAAGGACGAGTTGGTTTGCTTAAAAGTGCACCCAAAGGTGGTGTTTTCTATAAGAAACTTTTAGCGGGCAGTAATGAGTTTTTAATCCTCTTTATTTCAAAAAGTGCGCCGCAATTAACTTTGCCGCGCACTTTTTGAATCTGGAACATCTTAGTGTTCCGCGCCAAAGAAATCGAACGCAAATATTGTTTCAATAAAGACTGGCTGGTACGACGCGTCGGCCGATAGTCGCACCGCCAGCTGAATAATAAATATTCATATTGCGAAAATGTCTCAAATGTAAATATAAGTTTTAGTCGTTTTATTATTAGATACTATTTAATTTCAATTAGTTTTTACTCTATGTTTTATTAAATTATAATATTTCAATAAAATATGAGGCGCCTTTTATTTTCTCATAGTGGGTGATGAAAAGTAGAGTGTATCACTCGGGCGCAAAATATATTTTGGGCTCGGGCGACGTACTTTGAATCCCTCGCTACGTTCAGGATTCTATTCTACTCTAGAATCCTTCACTTCACTCTGGATTAAAAAAAGCGCCCTCGCCGTAAAAATATTATTTTGCTCCCTTATGATACAATCAATCAATTCAGCATTAGTAAGCTACATCTTTACCGAGTAACATAGGCTATATTATACCACAATTTTCGAGAAAGAAGTCGCGGGCGAAGTGTTAGTACATTATACATCATCATCTCCCAACTATTTTGGGGTCGGCTTGCAGTCTAACCTGATGCAACTGGATACCATTATTTTACATGGAGTAACTGCCTGTCTGACTTCCACACCTAGCAAATACTGGGTAATACGATACCCCTTGGTAAGATTGGTTAAGTTTTTATTTATTTTATTTTTTTGTTGCGTGCACTTGTGACATGTGCCAATTATATGTTTTTTTTTTTCAATTACGTATTAATGTTGTCATTATCACTACAAAACCTATTACAAAGGATGTATTTTTTGCTTAAAACCAAAACAGTGCAGAAATGTTATATGAAATCTCATGATTGCACAGTTTTTCATTACTGCACTGTTTTTTATTTTTTATTTGGATATAAATTTACCACAGAAGTTTGATGTCCCCCATTAAGTTTAATATAAAATGTATGCATTAGATCAAAAAGATTCTGACTGAAAATAAAAATTGGCTGAATAAAACCGAAGTGGTAAAAAAAAATCACTTTTAATAACTGCACATTTAATAATTGTACGTTTAAAATGTTTTAATGTAAAATGAATTAAACTTTGTTTCATTAACAATTAATGAGTAGGTATATTTTTTCACGGTAGTTGAAAGAAAAGTAGATAACGCACCTTGCTAAAGTGAGTAATTAATGCACTCGTGTTAATTTAGTGCCCTCGCTTGCGCTCGGGCACCAACATAACACTAGTGCATTAATAACTCACTTTGCGCTCGATGCTGTTGTGTTACCTATCTACTATTTCTATCTTTAATTTTGACTCGGAAAAAAATGCGATTTTAAGGGAATAATATTGTTATGTTCATTGTGGTACCGTTGAAATTATTTGTAGTTTTATAAGTTTTATAAGTGAAAAAAAAAAAAAAAAACGAAACGGTGGGGAAATCGATATATTATAGGTTAGGTTTGTGTTGGTTCTGATGTTAATTTGATCTACCACAAGCATTTAAGTGAATACCTAATATGAAGTCGAAAAAAACAGGTTTTTTTATTTCTATTTTTATCGATTCCTTCATAATAATATTATGATAATGAACCTGACAAAACGATGTATTTATCAAGGTTCTTCTTGGTGATGTTAATAAGATAATCTATATTCGTCTATGGATTTTTTAAAAATAATATTTACGCATTTCTTAAAATAAAGTTACGTTTCTGCATTAAATAACACTAAACCTAACCATTTTCTGTATGAGGAAGTCCTCATATAAACCCTTCGTTTCGGGGAATTGAACCAGGACCTAATTCCCAGCAGTAGCGTTTGGGACCACTGGACTAATGTGGCAGGTAGGTGCTAAAAATACTTACGTAACCAGGATGCCATCTCTGGAGTAACAGCTTCAGTGGAATTTGCTTCTCTCCGGAGTTGGGGGACCAGCACCGTGACAGACCCTGTACAGAGTCCCAGCATGAAGAAGGATGACCAGGCACCACTGCTGACCAGTAACTGAAAAGCGAAACCTTGAGTTTTTAAGTTTCATCATCTGCCTAACCTTTTAGGGTTTCGTTTCCAAATGGCTAAAACGGAACCCTTATGGATCAGGACTGTCCGTCTGTCTGTCCGTCCGTATGTCACAAGGTTTTGACTCCGAGACTATTTGCACCACGCAGTTGTTTTGGAGAGTAGATGCATTCTATGACATTCACCGCTACACAAATATGATGTGAAATATAAAAAATAGGGGTGCGGGCGGCTCCATACATGTAAGTGAGAGTTGAAAAAAAATATCAAGGTATATAACTGTGCAGGGTCTATCGATAGATCTTAAAAAAATATATCGAGGTTTTTTTTTTTCTTAAATCAATGGTTAATGACATATTTGCTTCCAAAGTCCCGAAAAGTGACAAAAATTGTAATTTCTAAAAGAAGAAGAATAGAGATATCATAGAATTTCGTTTCCCAAAAAAAGTTTCACATAATGTTTGGTCCTTGTATTTTTATTTCGCATATTTAACATAATTTAACAAACATATCATACAGAACCACAATTCAATAAATTTTATAGTTTTAGTTTTTTTTTAATAACAAACATATCAAACAGTAGAATTATTTTTTTACGAATATTGTTTGTTCGATGTATGTTTCCATTGTATTTTATTTCAACGAAGTTATTAACCGATTAAAATGTTGTTTTTAAAAGTCAATAATTTAGTGACAGAAACGAATCGCTGCAAAACCGACTCCACGTAGTCTTGTCAGTCTTGTCAGGCACGGAGGCTGAGGCGGCCCGTAGCGCCGGAATTGTGACAGAAACTATGCCTGTTGCATGCTCGCTTGCATGCTGCATGCTTGCTTGCACGCTGCGAGTTGGATGCTTGCTTTTATGCTGCATTCAACATGCAACAGGCATGGACCCTATTCGTGAGAATAACAAGATTGTTTTCCAGCTTGACAAGAATTTACCCGCTTTATGTTTAATTTAAACGCAAATTAGCACAAGTTTGGAATCGTAAATTGATCAAGTCTAGAAACTTGCGCATTTATCTAAACTTGCACAATTATCTTCCAACACACGTATCTGAATACTGGTGCAAGTCTGGACTTGCACCACTATATCGTTAAGTGTGTGGCCGGCATGAAGTAAAACGCGAAAATGCCACACACGCGCCGGTAAACTTGCGCAAACGCAAATTAGCACAAGTTCGGAATCGAAAATTGGTCCTGTTTAAAAATTTGCGCAATTATCTGTTCTTGCGCAATTATCTATTCTTGCGCAATTATCTATTCTTGCGCAATTATCTTCCAACGCACGTAACTGTATACTGGTGCAAGTCTGGACTTGCACCAGTATATCGTTAGGTGTGTGGGTAAAGCTCGCACCCCTAACCCTTCCAAAACTAACCCCCTACCCTCTTTCTGAAAAAATAAATAGTAACTTAAATTACACCTTGACTTGATTAAAAACTTTAACAAATTAAATTCAATTTCAAAGTAGAAAGCAAAAACGAACTCCTAATTTTAATAAAAATATTATAAAGAACTTACCTGCCGCAAAAAATATATCCACACAAAACCATCCCGTACGTCTGAATCACTCATTTTTTTAAATTCACTAAATCTTGGGAACCACCGAACGCGTGTGATGTCAATTCCATAATATCGTATTTATGGTAATCTTAAAGCCTACCATATAAGACTTTAGGGTACTGTATGAAGTATTGAAAAACCGTTCTAATTAAGAAAAAACTTTTGACAATTTTTACCAATGATTGTTCCATAATTATTGTATATTACTTATGCAAGGCGTTGTTTTGCATCCTCGTCAAAATTCAGGAGGTTGTCACAAAAGACATAAATAATCAATTTAAATTACGGTACCCAGTTAATTATTAATAAACACTGCTTTTTTGTTGTTGTTTAAAGGAGACGGGCGAGACTACATGTATTTTGGGACCCACTCTTAGAGGTAGCATTCATCATAACAACTTATACGTAGTTGTAAAACGACTAAAGACTATCAGAAAAGTAAATGGAAAGTAAGACGGAAAAGTTGGGAGAAAAGAGATATACGTCTATTCACAAGATAACCTAAAAATCTTACGATTAAGGTTTTTAACAGTGGAATGACTCCGTAATTAAGATGAATCAAAATATAATAATATTTAAGACGACTCATAAAAGAAGATTCGAATAAACTACTGTATTTCCCTCGCAGTTTTAGTTCTGACTTTACGTGTTTTGCTTCTCGCCATAAGCTAAAACCAGAATTTTTACTTCATTGCCTGTACCTAATTGATGAATCATAAAACTGCTAGACTGGCTAGAGACTAAACTGATTACCAACCCTGTAATTAGTTCAATCACTATAAAAACTATGTCGTTACGATTTTGATACATAAGCGAATTATAGTAAAGTAAAACGATTCTTATTACGCTGAGAGTAGATAATATTGTTTTACATAAATTATAACAGCCAGAGCTGACTAGCTATGCACAGCTATTAAAAAGCAGGGTTTGTTGAATGAAAAAACGATGAGTAATAAATCTTATTTTTTGGTATTTTTACATAGTTTTTATTTTATGCAACACAGACGTTACGATGGCCAAGTTGCTGTCGGGTTTCATTTTCAGGGTCGCAGCTTATCAGCCCCCAACATGAGTGACAAAGGTAGTTGTCTCTTGTTATCTGGAATTAATTAATTATGTTAAAATAAATAAATTCACCTTTAGTGTAATAAACATAAAGAGTTCCATGTATAAGTAACAAAAGTGCCTGACTCGCAGAGTGTATCCAGGTCCCCACGAAAAGAAAAACAGAAATGTAGTTTGATATGAAAGATAATATGACCTCTGATACCTGTGGAGCGTATATAAATATTTCAAGACAAAATGCAACAGCCACCCATCTTCCATTTTGATGACTGAAACATCTCAGTAAAATACACTACTTCTACTGCTACCTCGGCTAGTCTTTTACTGTATACTGTTTTAGTCCGATAAAGTATTGGGCAACAGTAAGAATGAGGCTAATATAAAGATTACAACAGTATGTATTTATGCATATAAAAGCTAAACGAATCTTAGTTTGTTGTTCAGATAGATATATCCTAAATAAGTTCTTTACTTATGATATAAATACATGTTCTTTTACGAATATACTTACATCACGTGGATACACCCATCTCTGAACTTTTTCAAAGCTCTGAGCACCTTCATCAGAGAGACGACGCCTCCGTAAGAGCGCAAGTCGTAAGAGAAGAAGAAATTAACGCAACGCATGTTTGTGGTTAAAATCAAAGTCCAAATCAAAAGCAACTAATTGTCAAATGTCCAGAGAAGAATGCGGTAGTCTAAGACAGGGTGCATTATCTACATTTCAAGATGTAAAGGCCAAGTCGTCGAGAATCTACAAAATCGCAATGATAAACATAAAATCCCAGACAAAAATACAAACATAACGATGGACTAGATCATCACAGATCTGACAGTGACAGTAGTGACGGGACTCAATGGATCATCATTGATAACGTTCCTTTATTAGAAATACTATAAAATCGCCACAGTACCATTTTTATTAGATGCTTTTGCATTGTTAATTGGCGTTTTAATATCAGGTTTGCATGTTATTTTTTATGAATTTTTGACATAATTGAATGTATGAAAACTAAGAGAAAGATCCATTTGTGGTAATAAACCCATGAACAAAAACACATGTCATTGGATTGGAACGTAATCGGAAAAATGTTGCGTTTTGTAAGTGCATGATTACTTAATTTTAGTAAATTGAAAATTATTTATAACTTTTGATTCCCGAGTACTAAAAACTCAATATTTCATAAATAAATATCTCATAAAATTGTAGTTTTAATTATTTTATATTTACACTGGAACGGAGTTTAGTTAATTTTCAGATTCTTTGGGTCCATTTTCGCCAGCCTCCTTTGTCAGTATTTCCCCCTTAACGTGGTTTTGGTAATAAGAAATTATCGAATAAACGTTTGAGATTGTTTGTTTGTGTGAAAGAGCGGTTATAAGGCAAGGATCAGCCGTGTTTATAACACGGGTGGTTCACACTTACCGATTTCCGTAAATAAGAAAAAAATAAAAATTATCTACCCATTTCACTATTGATTCGGGACGATAATCATTAGTATAGTTACCTCCTTGAATTTGACGACGATGTAAAACAACAACTTGTATATTAATTTAAATTTATTTTTGCTGCCTCATTGGCCTAATGGTCGCAAACGGAATTGCTAAGCATAAGTACACCTCTGATTAAACCTTCAGGGAACTTCTTTGTGTCAATTATTTCATCATTGCTGTCAAAACGACACTCCATAACGCAATCAGCGACAAGACCACAATAGGGTGTGATCACCATTTTTTTTTCTTTGTCCGTCGGGTAGATTATTGAAAAATATTGGACACGTATTTTTTCTTTTTTCACTTGGTCATAAAATTACGGAGGTATATCGAGTTGAAATGGCGCATGACGTCACGTGTAGCTTATTTTTATACCTACTTGTGACGTAGTCAGCCCCCACTCTCCAACTTTAATGAGTTTTAACTAAGAAATTTTTTGATATTTTGATAAAAGAAAAAAATCGTGTATAATATTTTTGTATTACCTGCCTGACGGACAAAATAGAATTTCGCTTTCTTTACCCAGTCTTCACCCATATTATAACCTTAGAATTGGCAATGTAGTAAAACAGTTGTGTTTCAATTTTGGTGTACAAAAAAGACAAAATTATGCTATTCCAAAACGGTGAAGAGAGGGAAACCGATGTCCTGCTGGCCTACCATGACGTCTTAAAGCGGTATTGTTTTACTCTTACTCCAGTGCGAGAAAGAGAAAGCGCTATACGGCCTCTATAGCTCCGTCTCTTTCTCACACTGGAATAAGCATTGCTTTGATACGTCATAGTAACCTGCTTTACAGTTTGGCAGAAGTAACATTTTGTGTAACAATAATATGATGTTACTACAAATAAACGCTTTTTCATTGCGTTTTAAGTGGGTTTATTGGTTTTCTACTAGGTTGGAACTATGGGGGAAGGGGGACACTGGATCTAATTCAAACTGGAACCTGCACGTAACTTACCTACATCGTGTATACAGACCCTTCACGAAGCCGTCAACCAATCATTCTGTACATCAAACTTAAGTATATCTCCAAAAAAAATTTTGGTAAAGACTTTGTTTTTAGGGTTCCGTAGCCTAATGGCAAAAAGCGGAACACTTATAGATTTGTCATGTCTGTCTGTCTGTCCGTCCGTATGTCACAGCCACTATATTCCGAAACTATTAGGACTACATAGCTGAAACTTGGTAGGTAGATGTATTCTGTGAACTGCTTTATGATGTACAAAAAAAATATATAGATAAGGATATCCCGCCCTCACATGGAACTGAAACTAAAAAAAATAACTTTCAACGTGTGGGGTGTCTATAGATAGGTCTTTAAAAATGACATGGATACAATCTTTTGAAAGATGGACACTTCCAAAGTGGTAAAACGTGTGTCCCCCCCCTCTAATTTCTAAAGTAAGAGGAGGAAAATTCTGAAAAAAATATGGGGATGTCGAACATAAAAAAACTTTCAACGAAAATTGGTTTGAATAAGATTAGATATTTAGTTTTTGAGATACCTATATTAGATATTTGAGAATAAATATTTAAGGGCCCCAAAGGCATACAAAAAATTAAAATGCTTTTTTTGCGCGTTTTTATAAATAACTAGGTGTCCTGTGCTACTTCGTCTGCGTCACATTTTCCCCGTTTTCGCAACATTTTTATTGCTGCTCCGCTCCTATTGGTCGTAGCGTGATGATATATAGCCTATAGCCTGCCCCGATAAATGGGTTATCTAACACTAAAAGAATTTTTAAATAAGATCAGTAGTTCCTGAGATTAGCGCGTTCAAGCAAACAAACAAACAAACTCTTTAGCTTTATAATATTAAGTATAGATGGTACATAGATGGTACGGAACCCTTCGTGCGCGAGTCCGACTCGTATTTGGCCAGTTTTTTTACATAATTGTATTCAGAATTCCTTATTAACCGACTTAAAAAAAAGAAGAGGTTCTCAATTCGGTTGTATTTTTTATTTTATGTGTTGATTTGAAAATTCTTTTTAAAGTGAAAGGATAAACTTTCCGATTGGTCCCATAGAAATTTCGTCAAAATCTGTTCAGTAGTTAGGTTTGAAAATTAAAATAGCTGACAAAAAATATGAAACACTATAAATTATCCAAGTAAACGAAATTGCGTATGTGCAGTTTTTCAAACAATTTTGTGTATAATTAGAATGTTATCAAACAAATCAATACACAATTATGTGTCATGGCGACAAAGTCTGTAAAGCACCTACAGTCCAGTACACTCCCTGTCACGTGAAAATGCCATCTTTATTATTTATTTTCTGTATTGTTAAGCAGCCTTTTCTAACATTTTAAGTAAGTAATTTATTTTGTACCTGAAATGCGAAACACTAATTTTAGTGCAAGAAATATATTGCCGATTGCCTGGTGCGATCTCTCCCTCTAGAATTCTTTTGTTGACTGTATTAAATACCTAAATTGGGCCCAATCACTTTTATTTATTGTCTTCCGCTATTTTAAATATGTTTTATTCAATAGCTTTAAAAAAATATAGTTTTGTAATAATAGCTATAGCTATTAATTATTATTAGCAATAAGTCATTCGGAACATTTGAATAACCTAAAAATAAAATGGATATAGAGGCAAATAAAAACGCCATTTTTTAAAATTCTATTTTTAATTTAGATCAGCGTACCAAAAGTTGATAATAGATATAATTCTATCTTAAAGTTACAACTTAAAAACGATGAAGTTAATGACTAGCTTCATAAATAATTGTCTCAAGTTGTTTTAACTCTTTTCGGGTAAGAAGTTAGCCTCTTCTTGCAATACAGGGGTCTTCTTAGTTCCTTTCATCCATTCGGCAATTTCTTGCAATGTCATATCCTTAGTTTCAGGCAAGTATACGTAGATCAAGAACAAGAAGAATGATGTAGACAGACCAAAGAACAAGAACGCACCATGAGTTCCCCAAGATTTAAATAAAAATGGTGACATTTTCACTAAAGTACCTAGAAGTATCTTTGAAGATAGATCCATAAGGCAAGATGAAAGTCCTCTGGCTTCGATTGAAACTAATTCTCCAGAAATAGTTTGTGTCAATATCACAGGACCAAAGCAAAGTCCCATTGAATAACCAATTAACAAAAATATAGCAAAGTAATTATTCTCAACTACTAGCGACAATTTAATTAGATATGCATACAAAGAAATCGATAAAAGGAAGCCGATTCCTATTAAAGAAGAACATATTAATAGTTTTTTTCTTGGCAATACTTTCGCAACTAAACACCCTATATACATGCAGAATACTGTAACTCCATCTAATACTAACATAGCTGTATAAGGCGATATGTGATGCCCAGCAGTTATTTTACTTATTATATCTATGGCATAAACGCTAAATACTACCTTGCCAGAAAATATATACAAAGAGTGAACTAACAAACATAAAATTAAAGGCTTGTAGAACTGTCTTGATGAAATAACCCTTAAATAGTCAGCAACATATCCTTTTAGCTCAAAATTCTTAGATTTCTCCTCCGCGACGAGATTCTTCTGATAGTTTATCAACTTTTCTAGGTCTCCTTCTGCTTGCTTGCCTGTTCCCATCATCCATCTATGAGTAAACGAGCATTTTTCGTAGCGTTGCTTTGTCGCCAACCAAAATGGTGATTCTGGGAGAACGATTGCTATCAATAATCCGTAGGCACTGCAAATAATACCAGCGATGCCAATGTTTCTCCAATGGAAGAAGGTTCCGATGGCATTTGACATGAAGATACCCCAGAAGAGAGTAGCAGATTTGACAGTCAAGAAAAAACCTCTGTGTTTTGGCGAGGTATATTCTGTGATGATCATGACTGATACAGTGAAGTGGGATCCAGTGTTGATACCATTTATGATCTGACTGATGATGATTTGGTTGACTGTGACGCTGAAGTAGAAAACCATGAAGCTAATCAGATTGCTGATGGTCACAAACATAAATGTGTATTTTCTTCCGATGTATTTCATGAAGATTGGCAGAATGAAGGTCCAAGGCAGGCCCGAGTAAACCATGATGGCAGCTGGAAAATGCAAGAAAAAGATTTAGAATAGTACCTGTGTAAAAACTGATAAATTAAAAACAAGTTTAAGTCTTAGCCTTTCTTGCTTAAACTAAAAGCAATGGTTTAATTTAATAATAATTTCAAACTAACGCCTAATGTTATTATACTGGTTTGAAAATATGTTACGTTGTCTTGCTAGTAAGACTTGCGTGACATCACTTTTTTACTTAAAAACAGTCTGGTGCTCAAATGGTTAATATTTTTAGATAGTACAAGGATTGCTTCTCCCACACTTTTCTTATAATTGTAAATTGATATTGTGCTCCTTATCAAGGAGGAGCCTGTTATTTTTGTACAATCGTTGTGTTTGACTCCTGTATCTGAATAATAAACTACTTACGTATCCAAGAAGCAGTAGATTCACTGACAGCATCAAATGAGTTAGCTTCCTTCCTGATCTGAGGGATGAAGACTGTGGAGGCGCCAAACGACATGCCCATGATGAAGTAGCACGTCCATCCTCCACTGCTGATCATCATCTGTCATAAGAAGATGAGTATGATTAAATAGAATATATTTTCAACATCATCCATTCATCAATTCAGTCGCAAAATGTCCACAGATTGACACCAGCGTCTGTTAAAGGTTTCTAAATCAACCTGTCCTGTGACTTCAGCACCCTTTCTTTTACTAGAGCATGTGTGAATTTTGTAGGCGTTTTCACTATGCTATGTAGCGAATTAGTGAGATCACATGGCAGTCAAAGAAAATTAAGTAGGTAAAAATCAGTGACGGAAAAAGTTCAAATCACAATAATCAATCAATTAATATTGTAGTGCAATCGTAAATCATAACTGACAGGACTATTGCAGCCGTTAATCCTGATGTGGTTAGTAAAAGATATGAGTTGATAAGAATTAAAAAGATTGTTGATAGCAATGTCCGACATGACCGTCTGCTAAACGATACAGAATTCGTTAACTGTTTTGGCAAACTAGAGGTTACTATGGTAAGGTCATCAGTCTTTAACCTCGAATAAAAGGTAGCTGACTGAGAACAGGGTGTTCTCGTGTACCTTGTAAATGGACTATATCCAGCTTGGATGACTAAATTCAGGCTCTAGTTATCACACAGGCCAGCGCGTTTGGCAAGACCCTCTTCAGGTGGTATTGAAAAGTTTTCTGTTCGTTATTTATAGACAGGTAGGTCAAGCATTCGATGTTGATAGCGGTACTCTTTTTAGTTTGGGTGTAGTTATAGATTCTTAAATAGGTTAAGTATACTAACCCTAGTTCTAAATTATGGTTGCGCTAGTTAAATGCAGTATATCGTTATAAAGATTTGAGTCCGGAGGTTTTATGTAAGAGACGATGCTGGTGACATATCACAACCTCAGTATCTGAGTATTATTGAACAATGCTTCATACAGCATTGTTCAATAATACTCAGATACTGAGGTTATAATACACAAAATTGTTTGAAAAACTGAAAAGTTTTCTGTTCGTTATTTATAGACAGGTAGGTCAAGCATTCGATGTTGATAGCGGTACTCTTTTTAGTTTGGGTGTAGTTATAGATTCTTAAATAGGTTAAGTATACTAACCCTAGTTCTAAATTATGGTTGCGCTAGTTAAATGCAGTATATCGTTATAAAGATTTGAGTCCGGAGGTTTTATGTAAGAGACGATGCTGGTGACATATCACAACCTCAGTATCTGAGTATTATTGAACAATGCTTCATACAGCATTGTTCAATAATACTCAGATACTGAGGTTATAATACACAAAATTGTTTGAAAAACTGAAAAGTTTTCTGTTCGTTATTTATAGACAGGTAGGTCAAGCATTCGATGTTGATAGCGGTACTCTTTTTAGTTTGGGTGTAGTTATAGATTCTTAAATAGGTTAAGTATACTAACCCTAGTTCTAAATTATGGTTGCGCTAGTTAAATGCAGTATATCGTTATAAAGATTTGAGTCCGGAGGTTTTATGTAAGAGACGATGCTGGTGACATATCACAACCTCAGTATCTGAGTATTATTGAACAATGCTTCATACAGCATTGTTCAATAATACTCAGATACTGAGGTTCTTAGGTTTGACTTCTAGGGGTTCCAAATCATCATCCACATTTGGACTTCGCCTACTGCTGCACATAGGGTTCTCCCTGTCTGTACCATTTCCACGCTCCCACATACAGTAAATAAAAATCGAATCCATATCAAAAGTTTATAGAGATAAATATATAAACACAATCACATATTATGTGATTGTGTTTATATATTTTTGCTGTTTATATTAATTAACGTATTATTCTAACACGTGAAAGATACAGAGATTAGATTGTGATGCGTGGCGCCGTCTTGTGCGTCTTCTGTAGCGTGATTGCTGCTATCACAAAAAAACAATCAGTCTGACCATGGGGTGTAATGTTACTTAGCGTCTACGTTGTGAAGGTCAGATAGGCAGTCGCTCTATGAGAAATACTGGTATTCAGCTGCATCCGGTAAGACTGGAAAACGACCCTAACATAGATGGGAAAAGGCTAGTCTAATGAAGATGATTTGGATAAGAGCCACTTTTTAGGGTTTTTATATTTTAGCTTTTTTATTTCTTATAAGATTTAAAAGTACCATTCCAATGTATCCGATTTCTCTTGACTCGCTGATTATTTTTGTAAAGAAAAACTCATACTTTAGAAAGGCCTTCTTATAGCTTACTTGCAAAATAACTCCAATCATATTTTCAAACGAGCGACGCCTTACTTAACGAGATACGAATCGGAATGAATAACTATGTTGGCCAAATAGTATTTTGATTTAATCAATCAATAAAATCAATAATGCGGGAAATAAATCACTCCCAAACCTGCGCCACAACTTATGATTGAAAGCAAAATATATCTCAGATCTCAAAATACACTCATTAGAAATTTATTTGAATTAAGCATGTAAATTATTTACAGTTCTAAAATAATAATAAAAATATGTACAGTCACGAGCACCAATATTTACTTTCCTAAATTTATAAGCGATTTTCGCGAGAAATGACGATTGTATGAGACAAGATCATTTGCGTAATAATATGAGTTCGAAAATACTATGTTCGCAACAACATGAAATTGTAATCGGAACAGTACGAGATATTAACCTTTTTTTAAAGTTCCTCAGTGTTTACATATTGGTGCTCGTAATTAGACAAGTATCAAAATAGGAAAAGAATTACAGGGCGTAAAAAAATTCCACATCGTCGTCAATATGAAAAGTGACGAAGGCTGGCAGCATTGCCACGTTGGATGGCAATGCTGATGCTTTAGCCAAAAAGAAGGCCAGCCCTCTGGTCACGTGAAGAGCCGATAAAAATTTTAGTAAGTACCTGTCTCAAGAAATATTTCCTTTTCTCCCATTTGTTTTTCTTTTCCAATCGTTTTTCCAACTCGTAATCTTCCATCTCGCACAAAATCAGTTCGCAACTGCACTTCGATTGAAGAATCACTTAAACGTTAATATAAGTTTTATCTAATCTTTTAAATTTATGGATAAAATGTGATTTATTTCGGCAATTCGATAAAATTGACTTTTTTTATTATTCTTTATCGTCTCAGTTGTCAGTTTAAGCCAAAATAAGTAAATAAAGATATTCTGGCGGACTAAACAAAAGGTTCAAAAACCTATGGATTACGGGCGAGGAACAATAAATTATTGAAAAAGGACTATCACCTTTGTGCCAGAAGGTATAATTTCGAAGACACACTTATTACAATAACAAAGTCCTAAACCGATGTTACTACGTAGAACAATTTAATTCTAAATTAAAGCAAAAATAGTTGTTCAAGTGTCAATTAGATACTGAACATGGTGTTGAATACTATCTACTTGATGTGATCTTAATAGATGACCACAAGTAGCTACTATCACTATGTGGTTATACTAATGAAAGTACTACGTGTCATGTTTCAAGCTTGCCTACTACCTTATTTCGGTTTCCAGTCTAATAAGAGTGAAGTCTCTTATTCAAGATATGGTTGAATAGACTAAGACCGAACAGACATAGACGTTACAGAAGTATACTTAGGTCCTACTAGGCATCACGTTGAGGCAAAGTTAAAATGTAATGATTGAGAGATTCTGCGAAATGGGAATAAATGGTGAATTTAAAGCGATTTTTATGAGAAGCCCTTGATATTATATTGGAAAAAAGCATAATTAAAAAAAAAACACAAATAACTCTGTTTATTTTCATATCATTTATTCTACTCTCAGTTTACTGACCCGGTTTAGTTCCCGAGAAATTTGTCGTTTGACTTCTAGTATCAATAGTTTCTTCATCATTAATCTTTGCATGTTTGTCCAGTCGAAACTTGACAGGTAAAAAAGTTATTTCTTCTTGCAAAACCGGGCTTTTTTCAGACCCTTTCATCCACTCTGCAATTTCTTGCAAACTCTTATCTTTTGTTTCAGGCAAAAACATATAAATCAAAAACAAAAATATTGAAGTCGACACACCATAGAATAGGAAGGCACCATGGGTACCCCATGACTTGAACAAGTACGGAGAAATCTTAACTAAAGTACCTAAAAGTATCTTAAGACATAAGTCTATACAACAGGATGAAAGTCCTCTTGATTCTATAGATACTAATTCTCCAGAAATTGTTTGAGTCAGTATAACTGGTCCACAACAAACACCTATTGAATACCCTACTAATAAAAATATAGCTATATAATTATTCTCTTCTAAAACTGATAATTTAATCAAAAACGCGTACATAGAAATAGATAAAAGAGATCCAATTCCTATCAAAGAGGAACCAATTAATAATTTTCTCCTAGGCAACATTTTTACAAATATACATCCAATATACATACAGAATACTGTGACACCATCTAATATTAACATAGCTGTATAAGCTGACATTTTGTTTCCAACAGTTATTTTACCAATTATATCTATAGCATACACACTAAATACAACTTTACCAGAGAATACATATAAAGATTGTATCAATAAACTTAAAAGTAACGGTTTTAAAAACAGCTTAGACGATAAAACATTGCAATATTTAGTTGCGAATCCTTTTAACTGAAAATCTTTGGACTTGGAATTCAGACAAAGATTTCTCTGAAAGTGGATCAACTTCTCCAAATCTGATTCTGATTGCTTTCCTTCTCCCATGAGCCACCTGTGTGAAGATGAGCATTTTTCAAACTGCTGTTTAGTTGCCAGCCAAAATGGTGACTCAGGTAGTATAAAAGCTACCAAAAGACTGTAGACACTGAGAATGATTCCAGCAATTCCAATGTTCCTCCAATGGAAAAACGTCCCAATGGCATTAGACATAAAGATACCCCAGAAGAGAGTAGCAGATTTGACAGTCAAGAAAAAACCCCTGTGCTTAGCAGAGGTATATTCAGTGATGATCATGACTGATACTGTGAAGTGGGATCCAGTGTTGATACCATTGATGATTTCGCTGATGATGATGTGTTCGACCTTGGTACTTAAGTAAAAGACTACGAAGCTGATGAGATTGCTGATGGAGACGAATGCGAAGGTGTACTTTCTTCCGATGTATTTCATTGAGACTGGCAGGATGAATACCCAGGGTAGGCCTGCATATACCATGATGGCAGCTGGAAAGACAAAGGAAGAATTAATAAAGACGTCACTGCCATTTTATGATTTCGAAGAAATGATAAAGAATTTGTAGTAATAATTGTAAAACGAATAATAATTTTAAAAAATTACCCCATTTACCAATTATAAATTTCCTCGAATACAATGTTCCTAGGTTTTGTGTTTTCGGAAACCAATATTAATAAACAATAAGGAAACATATTCTATAATATTCACGGATCATTTGCACTGCATTTGATTCGCATACGTCATTAACATAACTTACGCGAATCAGATTTTAACATTCCAAGCAGTTCTTTGCATTCAGTTGTGTGCTTACAATAAGATTTTTTTTGGTATTAAAACTAGTGGGTCGCCGGTGTCGCCTCTACTCGTCATCTCATCAGACTCATCCTTTCTTGCCATGTCACCCTTAACCACATACATTATAACAAAAACAATAAAATAAACTAACCGCAACCAAAAATATAGCACCATACATTCCTCCTCAACACTGTCAAACAGTTACCCAAGAGACTGCCGGCATTGCCACATTGTATGACAATGCTTAGCCTCTAGCCAAAGTAAAAGCCAGCCTTTGGGTCAATAGATTAGTTTAGTTGAATTTTATTCTAACTAAATACCACTACCAATGCGGGCAAAATATATAATACTAGCTGTCCCGCGCAACTTCGTCTGCGTCACTTTTCCCCGTTTTCGCAACATTTTTTATTGCTGATCCGCTCCTATTGGTCGTAGCAGGATGATATATAGATGTTACTTCTAATACCTCCAAGAATATGTGTACAAAGTTTCATGATGTTCGGTTGAGCAGTTTTCGCGTGAAAGCGTAACAAACAAACTTACTGTCGCATTTATAATATTAGTTAGGATAGTAACACAAGACAGTAAGTTTTAAATTGATTTTTGAATCGATGTAATCCGCCTTAACGTGTTCTTGGGGCAACAACCTTTAAGGCTCGACTTTCCTTCTGTGTGCTAGGATGAATGCCTCTTCAAAATACGAACCCATAATCATTGCCGAAACAAGGATAAACGTGTGGATGAATGTCACAAGTCTAGCAAAGATGAGACGGCCTAAAAAAAATTGTGTAAAGGCTAATTAAAAAGTCAAAGAATTATAACTTACGTATCCAAGAAGCAGTAGATTCACTGACAGCATCAAATGAGTTAGCCTCCTTCCTGATCTGTGGGATGAAGACTGTGGAGGCACCGAAGGACATGCCCATGATAAAGTAGCACGTCCATCCTCCACTGCTGACCAGCATCTGGAAACCAAAGAACAAAATTTTCTATTTGTTGTTCTAGAACTATTTATATTTAGGGAATGAATGCCATGATTGAATCTTGTCTGATGAAAGATGATATTATTACCGTAATTGGACGATCGCCCTGGTATATCCGAGGGTGTCGGCCCTAGTACCTTTTTGTTGACACGATCATACTTTTGCTACTGTAGGTATTAGCTATTTCGCATAATAGTTTAATTAACGATACTATACAATATAACTTGCTTAAATAAAACCATAGATACTATAATGTTATAAATGCGAAAGTGACTCTGCCTGTTTGTTATTTGTCACATATTCCGCCTTCTAACGGCCACGGTATCTCAAATTCAAAGCATCTAATTAGGCAGTTTCACCATTACAGGCACTTTTGAAAGTAAAAAAAAAAAAAAACAGACGAAGCTATAGTCCCAGTCACAAGGCATAATAACTTGTGAAAGTACCGTTCCCATTCCAAAAGTGGATCTCTATGGAGAAGAATGTCATTGCTTCTATCTCAAAATGTACGTTTTCATGGGATAATTTAATTACCGACGACACGCGACGTCCACATAGGCGAAACTACGGACAAAATCTAAGTAATTTATTTATACTAATTAGTACTGGACCCGCCTATACGTCACAGAAAAACATTTCCATTTAGCCTTTTTAGGTCATCCGTTCGTGAATAGTTATGATACACTTCGATAGATTATCAAAATAAATGAGTTAGCCAACATCCATCTACTGGCTCTCTTAAAAAATCTATGAAAACTTCATGGAAATTGTTCTACCAGAATCGCGTCGCGTCTGTCTGGAGAGCCTTTAAACATCGTGAGGCCCGCAGGTCAAGTTGGCACTAATCCGGGGCAGTGGAAGTCCCACTCGTCCGTCTCGTTCCCGCTGCCCCCCGAAGCAAGTGTGCGAGGAGACACCGCCGGGTTGGTTGTAGTCAGTACTAGTCTGACAGACCCTTCCACTCTCCCTGGACGGAAGACATCCATTGAGGATATCAAAAACCTACCTACTGGGGACCTAAGTATTGCCATTCAACGTGGCAACGCCGCCAGTCTCTTGGGTGTGCCCAACCGGTTACCAGGTGACAGCGTTGAGGAGGAGTTTTTTGACGCTCTTACAGTTTATTGTTATTTTAGTTATTTAATTTATTAGTTTTTAATCGTTGTATTGTGTATGTTACTGGCCAAACCCGATATCCGGCTAAACTAGTTTGTCCTAGGCCAAACTAAGACTCATCATAACAGGATCATATAGAGCAACCCAACTAAATAGGTTAGGTTAGGTTAGAACTGTGACCATAAACGCGCGAGCCGAGCGAGCGCAACGAGCGGTACCACATCTAAGTTAGGCGCATTGTAAATGTTTTGTTTGGGTCAATATATCCTGACACGATAAGCCACGAAACCGGTTTGGCCTAGGACAAACTAGTTTGGCCTGAAATCGGGTTTGTCCGGTAACATATACATTTCCCTATATTCATTAGTTCCCTTTTATGGAATAAAGTTCCATAATCATTACATTTTTCAGTTTTCCTCTGATATATTGTCAGTTTTACACACTCGTAGTTTTCCTATAAGAAAAGAATCATTTTTCCTTATATAGGCGTAATTATAAGATAGTAATAATTTACTTCCCAAAATTGGAACCGACTGTCTCGATAATCTAGTAGTCGCAACCGTGACTGATAAGGTCTTCGATTTCCGGGTTGGGCCAAGTGTTATTGGGTTTTCGGTCAGAAACTTCTCAGTACCAACCACGGGTTCCAGAACTGTGCTTGGTTGATCATCGCACCTGTTATCCCTGAAGGGTTCGGGAGAAGTGTAACTAATAGAACGTCCACATTTCGCCAGTTATTTTGAAGTCCCGTGTAATAGGGGCATAGGCTATAGGATGGCAATAGGCTCGCTATAGCAGGCTATATATGCCGTAGACTGGATGGAAGATGGGAGAAGAAAATGTTGGAGTGGAGACTACGGACGGGACGGAGGAATGTGGGAAGACAACCGACTAGGTTGACAGACGATCTCATTAAGTGGCTAGAAGAAACTGGATAGCCATGACACATAACCGCCAAAAGTGGAGAGATTTGGCAGAGACATTAGCATTGGGTGGCCAAGGGTTGAAGAAGAAGACGAAAAAGGTGTAAATCTGAGGGATGTTCTCGTATTTTAAACAAGCTGTGCCCCGTGAGCCTCATCCGCTTAAAATGATTATAAAAATATTACTTCCCTATTTGAATCGGATTTTGTTAACAATTTCAAGGGTCACGGATCTCTAATCCTTATTCGTAAATAAAAGTAGCGTCCTTATAACATCAACTATCTGTCAGTAAGTCTCTTCAACATCGGTTCAGCCGTTTCGGAGATAACCCGGGACAAACAAACAGACAGACAAAACTGAAAAAGATTTCTTTTACGTTATGTTTTTATACATTCAGTAAAAAGCTGTTATTTAGTAATAACAAACAGATACTTCAATTTTATTTATTTGGATATATAGATTACCGTCGCTTACCACAGTCTCACACTGTCAAAAATACCTCATATATCTCATACATTTTTGACAAGTATTTGACATTGATTGTCATTGACATAAGTTTGCGACCAGATTTTAAACACTTTTATTCAAGGTTTTGTTTTGCATCCTCGTCAAATTCAAGGAGGTAACTATGCTAATGATTCTCGACCCGAATCAATAACAAAATAGGCAGGTATTTTTGTTTTTCTTATTTACGGAAATCGGTTAGCGTGAAAACCACACGTGTTTTAAACGCGGGCCGTCTGATTCTCGCCCTATAATCGCGTTTCCAAAAATACAAAATATATCTCAAACGTTTATTTGGTAATTTAATAATCTATACGATAATAACATAACTCCTAATGACCTCATGACTTATTTCATTCAAACCTTACAAAAAATCATAATAAACAACACAATAAATATTAAAATTCCTAGAAATAAAATCACAATAAAACCGTGGATTACTCCCGGCCTTCTGAGGTGCATAAGAACAAGAGACAGAATGCGTTACAAAGTAAAACACAATCCCGACAATAATATTTTAAAAATATCCTACATAGAAACTTTTGTAATGACATTATAAAAAAATGTAAGAGACAATATGATAAGAATTTGCTTAATTCGGCTGGAACTGATAACAAAAAACTTTGGTCCGCTATTAAAACTATTACCAATCAGAAAAATTCTAATGCACCATCGTTACAACTTTTGCAAACTAAAACATCCACCCAAGATTCAGTTAACGCAGTAAAATCCTATTTTGCAAACGTGGGCATGGCCTTAAAAAATAAAATTCCAACGGGTCTTCCTCCACTTCCAGCGAACGCGGCCAATGTCAGGGCCTCGTGTAACTCTTTTGTACTTTTGGAGACATCTGAAGAGGAGGTTGAAGGAATCATCACCAATCTTCGCTCAGGTTGTGGACCAGGGTGGGACAATATAATGTCAACAGTCCTTATACATTTAAAAAACTATATAGTCCCTCCCCTCACTTATATCCTGAATAGATGTTTAACAGAAGGCATTTTTCCAGATTCCCTTAAAAAAACGATTGTTATTCCTATTTTCAAGAGCGGTAGCAAAGAGGAGGTAGCAAACTATCGGCCAATTCCTTTACTAACCTCTATCTCTAAGATATTTGAAAAGATTATTAATAACAGATTTGTAAAATTCTTGGAAGATAAAAACATCTTATCACCTAACCAGTATGGCTTCAGAAAAGGAAAATCTACAACTGACTGTATTCATTCATTTACCGAACTAATTGTGAATAAATTAGATAATAGAAAAAAATGCTTGACCATCTTTCTAGACCTTCAGAAAGCTTTTGACACTGTGTCCCCACGTATATTAATATCCAAACTCGAACAGATGGGAATAAGGAACACACAATTAAAATTATTCCAGAACGACTTACAAGATCGACATCAGTCAGTTCGAATGGGCAATACGTTGAGTGATGAAAAACTGATAACAATTGGAATACCACAAGGCAGTATATTAGGCCCCCCCTGTTCCTTTGCTACATTAATGATCTTTGCCAGCTAAACATCAAAAACTGTAATATAATGTCATATGCTGACGACACTACCTTAACGTTTTTTGGTAATTCATGGGAAGAAACCTTTACTGCGGCGCAAGAAGGTTTCAATATTGTAACTCATTGGCTTGCTCTAAACGAACTGACATTAAATTCAACCAAAACTAAATATATAGAGTTTACAATTCATAACGTAGCATCTCACAACAATGATTACAATATCTATGCCCATACTTGTAATCCTGTAACCTCAAACTGTACTATGTGCCCAAAAATAACAAAAATAGAAGCTATAAAATACTTGGGTATAATAATTGATAAAAACTTATCTTTTAAACCTCACATCTCACATCTGGTCCAGAAAACAAGAAAACTCGTTCATATATTTAAAAATCTGAGGCATGTTGCGACTTGGAAGCTGGTCAAAAATGTTTACGTATCCCTCTGCCAATCAATCCTATCGTATGGCATTTCCACCTGGGGCGGTTCCTATAAAACGAATATCATAAACTACAAAAACAAAATGTGATAATTCCAATCTCGGCGAGGGGGGCCAGGAGTCCATAGCACAGGGTATCCTAGTTTGGATTCCTGACTCCCACAAACCTGTGTACCTCCAGTATTTGTAACATCTGTATATTGTATTTGTACTTTGTGGGAGAAAATAAATCGTTATTATTATTATTCCCGAAACCACGTTTAAGGGGGTTATTCTAAAATACTGATAAACATAAACAACCAAATATCTGCGTTTATTAATAAATACCAAGGTACCGTAATTTCAATTTTTTATGTCTTTTGTGAGGACCTCCTGAATTTTGACGAGGATGCAAAACAACACTTGTATACGAGAATTGGGCATCTTGTGTGGTCAACACATACTCAAGTAAATATAAACAAATAAAGATATAAGTACCTGTCTAAAGAAATATTTCCTCTTCTGCAATATATTTTTGCATTTCACACTTTTTTCAGAATCAAAATCTTCCATTTTGAACAAAACTCACTCTTCAGTTCAGTATTATTAAGTCACTTATTATTTTTACAAAAATAAGATTTCACAAGATAATATTTTTTATTATTTCCCTCGACAGTTTATGTAATCTTGCAAGATGTAAGAGGTAACTGAGCTCAATAAGGCGGATGCTGGGACTGCATCCACTGTATTTAGAGATACTGGTTTTAAAAACAGGGTCACCATTTTTTTATTTTTGTAACGGGTCATTCTTGTTAATTTTGAGGACCTTTAACATTTTAGGACAGTATTTTTTCAACACAAACTAACCCACTACAAAAGTTCAATGAGTAAAGTATAATTATAACTGCGGTTTAACAAAAGGTTAATAAAAAAATGTTTTGAAATAAAAAAAAGGTGAATAAATGTTCAAAGCTAAACAGACTCAAACTAGTATACTACCTACAATAATTAAAAAAAAATGAAAACAGCGTTTCTAAAAGGAAATAACAAAAATGTTGATAAGAAATTCAATTGACTTGTTTCTGAAAGTGGACCAGTCTTCTATAACAGCTATTGCGATAAACATTAGATATCTTACACCGAGCAATTAAAATAAAAAACCCAAATCAATACATTAACACAGAAACAGAAATTGCAAGAGAAAAAAAAAATATAATACTCGTAATTAGTTCCACTAACTATATTGCGACCATTAATTTGATATAATAAACTAAGACAGTACACCTAAACTTAATATTATATTACAACATAATCTTGCTACTCAAGAATGAACAACTAGAATTTATGAACGTAAAAACGACAACAAAAGTGCTATATAAGGATATAATAATCGATTACTTTGAACCGGGTTAACAAATGAATATTCAATCCATAATAGAACAATTAGAAAATAGAAAGAATAGCTAAAATACATCGACTTAAAAGTGAGTTGGCCTACCTCCGTGTTGCACGACAGACAATAGAAAATTGCACAAAAAACTGTCGTTTACTTAGATAGAATAGTTATCTAAGCTACGTGTACTTTTAGGGTTCTGTAGCCAAAAGTTCTAATAGCTTAGGATTTGTGATAAGGTCCTCATACTAAAACAAAGTAAGACCAAAGTCTGCTTTATGGTTAAATCGTTAGGCATAGTTGTGCAGTGATAACCTAGTGGTGTCACCGTTTGGCTGCCAAATCATAGGTCTCAAAGAACTCCCCGTGATTTTACAGATTCAGATGCGTATTGTATAATTATCACTTGCTTCGGTGAAGGAAAACATAGTGATAAACCAGCATGGCTGAGCAATATTCCTCGACGGTATGTACAGCCGAGTGAAAGGCCCATGGGTGGCATAAAAACTTTAACACCAGCTTACGCACTACCCAAGCGAAAGAGAAAAGATGAGACTACTAACTAGATGAGGTCGGTGTTTCCTATCTGACTACTGTGAAAAGTAACAGCCGAAATAAACTTAGTGATCACACTCTCTTTTGAGATGTTGTCTTGGTCACAGCGTGTGGTCTTTTGAAAAAAGACCCACGACCCACACAGATTTAATAGGACTTGTCCAGTTACTGCAAGCACGGTGTCGGGCAACGTAACTCAGAACTTAAGGATCCCAACGGACAAACGAACAATATCAACAGTTTTATCTTTGGACCTATTATAGCAATATATTCCTCTACCGATAAACATAGAATAAAGTTTTTATAAGGTTTTTTGACTGGAGGACTTAAACCTTGGAGCAGCGGTGGCCCAGTGGTGGCAGCCCCGACTTACGAGTAGTAAGTCGTAGGTTCGAACCCAGGCAGGCACATTACCTTGTGTAATTTATTTCATCACGGCTGCTCTCAAAACGGTGAAGGAAAACAACGTAAGGAAACCGGCATGTCCTAGAACTAAATATTCGAAGACTTGTGACATCTACCAACCCGCATTGGGTCCGCGTGGTGGATTAAAGCCCACTCCCTCTCATTGACGGAGGCCTGGGTCCCAGCAGTGCAACCTTATAGGCTGATGATGATGAAGGTTTTAAACGTGTGATGATACAGAACCCTTTGAGTCCAAGGTTGACCAGATCGGTCAATTTTTAATAGCTGTAGCCAGCTATTGTATTCGCTCATTTTAACCTCCCATAAATCTATCCTGGGAATGAGATTTGAAAAATCCTTTTGCAGCAATTAAAGTTCAGAGGCCCTAGCACGAGCGCGCAGTGTAAGTAATAATAATAATAATTCTTTAATGGCATTAATTATACAAACAATTTTATGAAATTCCCTACTCCTGTGCTAGTGTACACTGTATTACAGGAGCTAGTGTCTTCCCCTTATTACAATGATACAATTTAAATTATTAATGACATCCAAAAATTACAAAGCTAATAAGAAAAAAAAAGTTAAGTAAGTACATAATAAAATAAACATGCACACATTTTTTTTTTTTTTTTTAACAATAAATTGGAATCGAATGTGGCTGGAGTAAGGGAGTATGAATGTGTGTATTGTGTGAGGGTATGTGTGGGGTAGGGCATGCAAACCGGATACCCGGTTAACCGACTGATTTGAAACCCGGTTTTTTGGGATAGTAAAACCGGTTTTTCGGTTTTTGGATATTTTTCGTTTTTAATAAATAAATATTAGGGAAAACAATAAATTACACACTATAAATATTGAATAACAAGTTATGTTTCTCCTATTGATCTATCTATCTGTCTATCTTATTGTAAGTGTAATGTAAATACGTCGATTTTAAATCGAAAATACAATTAGCCTATTTTTGGCATTTTTGTTAAATTATTAATTTGCAACATGCACAATCAGTATCATGTAAAAAAAAATAGTGAAACGAGTATTTTTAGTTTGAAAATTGACAAATTTACGTTACGTCGACAACGCGCTCTCGTTTTTTTTTGTTTTGTTTATTTGTTTACTCAAAATCTGTGCAGCAATAACAATCAAAAAGTCTGTTGATCTCGTTTCACAATATTGGAATACTAACAAAATTCGAATTTTATTGTAAATAAACGTGCAAAAAAGAAGCCTACAAAAAAAAGAGATTTTCACATTTTACTCCAAGGTTTACCCAAAGGGTCAAACGGGACCCTAATACTGATACTTCGTTGTCCATCCGTCCGTCTGTCACCAGGCTGTATCTCATGAACCGTGATAGTTAGCCAGTTGAAATTTCTACAGATTATGTATTTCTGTTGCCGCTATAACAACAAATACTAAAAACAGAATAATATAAATATTTAAGGGGGGCTCCCATACAAAAAAGTGCTTTTTGCGCGAGTCCGACTCGCACTTGGCCGGTTTTTAAGTAGGTGTTTAGATTTGACATGCGACGTCAATTTTCGTGCTAGGGCCTCTGATCATAAACAGTTATTGAGAAGTTTGTCCTGCTAATACACCCAAAATGATGGCAATCCTAATCAAATCACATGTCTGAATAAACATTTAATAATAACATATTAGTGTCAGGATGGTAAATAATGACAACTTTTATTCACAAGCCGGTTCATTTAACCTAATAAAATATGCGTTTCGATAAAAGCTAACATTAAATGCGAAAATTATGTATAAATTCATGTCACACTAGTAAGAAAAACACGTGAATAAACAATCTTTACATAGTATAAAACAAAAATAAGATTACAAGTAAATAAAATACGATCCAAAGATAGTTTGGGAAAAGGCTAGGCTTAGGATGACGTAGTATAAAACAAAGTCGCTTCCCGCCGTGTGTGCGCCCGTAGCGGGCGCCCGCGACGGGGAACCGACGGGTGTCCACGCGCGTGGACAGGCCGGGTGGGCTCCGTGGGAGCGTCTCGGAGGCTGGATTATTTTATTTAGGCAGTGTCGCTAACTCAATTTTAACGGTGAGCCTGTAGCTATATTGATGGAGAACTTAAACTTAACTTGGATGCGGGGCCCGCCTCCTCGCGACGGACGCCCGCGCGTCGGAGCTTTTTGTATGGAACCGCGCGGGCGCCCGCTTAACGCAGTTTTAGGCCTTAGATCTTTTAAACTACGCAACGGATTGATTGATTGATGATGATGATGATTTAATGCGGTTTTCATCAAAAAACAGATGTTTTATTTATCCCTTAAAAAAGACATTAAAATTTCAACGCGAGCGAAGTCGCGTTCAGCATCTAGTATACTTAAAGCAGAAGAATATTTGTTTTCGTCAGAATTGATTTTAAGTTTACACACGTTTTGCATCTTTGCCCTTGAGCCAGAAACAACCTTCTTCCATATTGAATCAGCTCAAAATTTGGCAACGAATTTTCCATTTTAAGTAGCGTTCATCAGCTATTGCTATGCGCTAACAACAGGACTGGTAAGACATGATATTACCTGATTGTGCTCTTGTTTGAAACAGCACGCATTAACACTCCATGGCGGAGTTATCTATGAATTTCCACCGGAACAATCTGGGTCCGAAATCTATTTAAAGAATTCTAGGTCAGCCATGGCAATGCGTGTCCAAGAGGGAGATTTCTCAAACTTATTTCGTTGAATTTATTTGTGCCCGTTCTCACTAATACTAAGCTGCACCTAAATAAACGCCTAAATTAAAGCAAGCGGTTGGATTTTCAGTGCTGAGATGAATGTTGAGGAGAAATTGAATGGAGAAAATTGAATGAGAAAAATTGAATGAGGAGAATTGAATTAGGAGAATTTAATGAGAATTGAATGAGGAGAATTGAATGAGGAAAATTGAACGAGGAAGATGTAGTTAGGAAAGTTTGGGGTATGTAAATGTGTGATGGCTGTACAGAAGCATCATCATTATCTGCCTAGCCTTTTCCCAACTATGTTGGGGTCGGCTGCCAGTCTAACCGGATGCAGCTGAATTCCAATCTAATACATGAAGCGACTGCCTGTCTGGCCTCCACAACCCAGCTAGTACTGAGTAATACGATTACCATTGGTAAGACTGGTTGTCAGATTTTCGGGATCTGACTACTCGTAACGACTGTCGAAGTCGAATCTACAAATGATAGTCGCAACCAACGGCAGGGAACCCGATATGTAATGATGGTCACCCATCCACGGACCAACTTCGGCAAGCGTAGCTTTGAAGTGCCGTTATTATTTAGCCAAGACCAAAGCGGTAGTAAGAATAATAAATTAGCTACTTCGGTGTATCATAAAAGCAAGTAAAGGATTTCAATGATTGTCAAAATCGATCTTTTAATCTACGGAAAGACTTATTAAGTATCAATTTTAATACTATCGCGTGTTATTTGTAATTAATTGATAATGTGTTATCATTGGCGTAAGTTAAAATTCGTGTATTTATAGAACAAACGGATGGGTGCGGTTATGCCGTTTTTTTGGGTTTGGCAATAAAACAAAATTTTATAATAATACACAGGGTGTAATGGAAAGGGTATATACAAACTTAAGGGTGTGCTACAGACCATCAAACTGATTTCCATAGGACAAACATCGTAATAGCGAAAAAATTATCTGCTGCCCTATACAAAATTTCAATACATATTCGACCCAAATTTATGGGGCAGCAGATACTATTTTCGCTATTATGATGTTGGTCCGATGGAGAAACATGTCTGCAGCACACCCTTAAGTATGTATGTATATACACTTTCCGTTACACCCTGTATAATATCATGCTTGTTATGGATCAGGTATAGGTGTAGCGATAACAGATCCGCATTTCGCTAGTTATGTTTCAAGACCCATGTAAAAGGGGTCAAGCCTATTGAAGCTGGGAAATTTTAAATCTTTATTATTGGTTACTCACAGGCAAGTGTGCACCAGTGTCAGCTAAAACTGTACTTTCCTACTTATTACTTTGACCATTGCAAGAAATTCTGATTTAGTAAAGCGACATCTATACTTTTACAACAAAACTAATACAACTGCGTATTGATCGAATCCTTGAAAGTTTCCAGATGGACTCACAGATGGCACTTTTTACATCTTAAAAACTAATAACAGCAATCCGCTACAATGTCTTTCAAGGTGTTCTGACATGTCCGCTTTGTGCTCGGAGTTTTTCAGCCAAAGTTGGAAATGCTAACTACTTGAGAACAAATAAAAGAGCAGCAAATCTAAGCCCTCAACAACCACCCTAGAAAGGCATCTAACGCAGTCGCTGTGGCTGAAATCGGCTACATGGCACCATCATCATCAAAAATTAATTGCTGGTTTTTTAAAAATTATTATTAGGAACTTAGAGTCACCAATTTTAAATCGTTTAAAACCGATGTTCTTAGTGACAAATCATGAACTACTTTTTTTAAAACAGCGGCATCTGTTGTTTAGTTTGCAAGTCACATCGATTTATATATCAGCATTGGTCTGAACGATGGCGCTAGCTCTACAGTAATTTTAATACTTTTAATTGCTTCGTAGAATTTTAAAGCGTTTTCATTATTTTGGTAGCTTACCTTCTGAATCACTTCAGCCTGTGGTGTTCGACTGTCAGGCAATTGCTTTTCAATAACTATCTACACGACTGGACGTTTGGTACAAAGCCGTTATGGTCATCCAATACATGCGTCAGCCAATTATTTTTAGTAGGTAGTATCAGCCTGTACATAAGCTTACTACCAACTTGCCAATGACCTCAACCGCTTTTCACTGCCTACTCTTGTTAACTGACGTAGCTCCGGTGCATATACAGGGTGTAACGGAAAGGGTATATACATCCTTAAGGGTGTGCTACAGACCATCAAACTGAACAGGTTTCTCATCATAAAAATTTTTTTGCAGCAAAAAAAATATCTGCTGCCCCATAGAAAATTGCAATACCTATTCGACCCAAATATATAGGCAGCTGATTTTTTTTTTTTTGCAGCAAAAATTTTTTTATGATGAGAAACATGTTTAGTTAGATGCACACCCTTAAGGATGTATATACCCTTTCCGTTACACCCTGTATAAAGGCAATTCCTACCAATAAACTTAGGTATAATGTCTACCCTTAAAAGTACCTGTAGGTAGACTCACTACCTCTAAAAGATAGTACATGATGGACCAGGCAAAATACATACCTCCGTATAAAAGAGGAGTTCGTGGCTAAATAATAACAGCCGCTCGGGACGATCTTCACGTTAAGCAGCGGTTGCCTAGGTGGATCCCTAGATGGGTCATTACATACCGAGTTTCCTTCGTGCCACCGATACCTTGGCAAGCGTGGCTTGACCATGAAGATCGATCAGTGTGGGTCTTATCATTTTGCCACTAGCTCATGGAGACGTTATAAAAGTAAAATAAGGTATTGAAAAGCTTGCTTTAATTCTTTTTTTAATTTAATTCTGTGGAGAGTCATTGTGGAAAAAAAACACGTTTAAAAGCGATGGCCACTTTCCTTGCCCTCTAGATTCCTGGAACTTGGTGTCTATGGGGTCAATTTCGTTGAACGTCTATTGCGTCGCCGTAATGCATTTAGTTTTCTCATTCTACATTACTTTATTGTCCGGTGTTGTGATTTTTACTATTTAAATTAAGGTGCTCTCCCACCTGCAGCGTTCGCATGTAATGTAACATTTCAGACTCGATTTTGAGCATTGCGTTACAGTACACTGCGTCCCTGACTTGACGAGCATTCACCAGTAATCCAAGATAGGTACTATTCTGTTCAGAAACAAGTGATTTTTAAGGTTAAGCCGTGCTTGCTGAGGTTGGTCCGTGGATGGGGGACCATAATTACATACCGAGTTTCCTCCGTGCCTCGGAAAGCACGTTAAGCCATCGGTCCCGGCTGTCATTTGTAGATCTTTGACAGTCGTTACGAGTAGTCAGAAGACAAAAAGTCTGACATCCAGTCTTACTAAGGGGTATCGTATTACCCAGTTACTATGGGTTGTGGAGGTCAGATAGGCAGTCGCTTCTTGTAAAATACTGATACTCAGCTGCGTCCAGTTAGACTGGAACCCCAAGATAGTTTGTGAAAAGGCTAGGCAGATGATGTTTGTCCACGGCAGGTGGACAGAAGCATTCGCGCGCGCCTGTCGTCCAATCACATGCGCGTTGCACACAGGAAAAACCAAGCATTATTCTTCTCTCTTTATCGTATGGTTAGCGCTTAACCTAGTGTCAGAGTTTATATACCGCCCATGAACCTCTGACTTGGCTTTACATGCCGTCGAGATATATGTCTCCATTCTGGCATTCTGCACATGAATCCGAAAAATCAGAGGTGCGTGTCTTGGGTTCGAAGTTAAGGCCTATGACTTGGCAGTCCGACAATCACACCACTAGGCTTTTTTAAAGTGGGACAAGTCCGTCATACTATTCTGAAACCACTGCAACTCCTGTAAGCTAGAATCAACAGTGGCGACCACCAAAAAAGCGCCGAGACAATGAAGCTCGACGAAGTACCAGAGACAAAGTTTAACTGTCTTGGATACCGCAACGAAATGAATCAGAAAATAATAGTGGAGAAGTAGGCAAACCACACCATTATGCTATCAATGCTGCTATTGGGGTGCCGATTCATCATCATCATCAGCATCATCAGCCTATAATTTTCCCACTGCTGGGACACGGCCTCCTCTTTATGAGAAGGACTGGGCTGTAATCCACCACGCGGGCAAAGTGCGGGTTGGTAGATGTCACATGTCTTCGAAGTCGAGTTCTAGGACATGCCGGTTTCCTCACGATGTTTTCCTTTACAGTTTTTGAGAGCAGCGGTAATAAAATAAATTACACAAAGTAATGCGCCTGTCTGGGTTCGAACCCATGACGTGCTGCTCGTAAGTCGGGGATGCCACCACGGGGGCACCACTGCTTGGGTGCCGATTGCGTTCATTCTATCTACAAACTTTCATCTCAGCATGAAATCCATCGAAAAACTATGAGGCCAATCACATAGTAAGTTTAGTTAGAAACTGTAATATAATAATACGTTAAATTGAGGATAAATCGAGGAAATGCAAAACAATAAGGATAAATTAAATAAAATATGACATAAAATATACAATCAGAGTATTTATTTTACCTTATAAATAAGTCCACGTAATATATTACAATATTTACAGATGTATACAAATAATATTAGTACCTACATAATAATTTACATTCATATTTGCTTAATAGATACCTTTTATCATCATATATTTTTTAAATATTCGGCTTTTTTTTTACCCTGCCTAAGGAATTGTTCAGACCTGGCGATTGAATTGTGAAGCTACAGACTGAGATCATGAAATAAAGATGTCATTCTTCGAATACTATAATATGTACACATACAAGACATACGTTACATTACAATATGTACAGGCTTATATATAATTTAAAGGTAGGTAGTCTAAGGCTTTCTTAAAGCGGGGTTGTTATTTCATTTATTCATAATGTTCGATAACAAATTGCAAAAGTAGGCAATCAATAATATTTTGACTGAAACCGACCGGAATTTATTAAAATATATATAATATTTTCTGTGGTTAGTTACGCTAGATAAATATAAAAAAAACAATGATTAGGTAACTACCGATTTCATTCAATGATAAAACCATACGTCATACAAATCGACAAAACATGACGTGGAATGAGAAAAAATCTATGGAAATTCTGATAACCACAATAACATCCGACTTTATATTACCGCAATAAGCCTGCGTCATCCACATGATTTCTTCTTTTGATCTAGAAGTTTCTATTACCCGTTTATATTTTTATTTGAAAAATACTTTCTACGACATACTACCTATAGAGACCTTTGCGAAGTTACTTAATTTTTTTTTTTTATCGCACTAATATTGCTTCCAACAAGAAAGTTGCCCTGTCTGAACAAACCTATTTTCTTTAACGAAACCAAATCGAGTTGTCGATAATATCGGGTCTGAATGTCAGACCTACCGAGTTTTCCGAGATTTTCGAGTTTTCCGAGCTCGGAAGTATTAGACCCCCGCTGTCGTTTCCGGGCTTAGGTCGAGGGGGTCGTCACGAGTGCTTTCCGTTGCTGTTCTGTCTACCATACGATGAGGTGTTAGATTTGCTGGCCCCAAAAGTGGGGGCCATACCCGTAGGTGACTGGGGAGGTGTGATCGGCATAAGATTGGTCGCTGGGTGGTAGACCTTTGCCGACATCGTCATCCCGTCTGAAATAAGAAAATATGGGGTTAATAAAATATCTCGCTTTTTTTTTTGGGTGAATGCATGTTTTACGGTAGAACTTAATGTAACACATTCAAAACATTGGGCTGATGGATGCTTTAAGTAGTACAGTAGTCGGTAAGGTATTTCAAGTAAAATTATAACCTAAAAAAATGCTGTTTAAGAAAAAACCTTATGAAAAATTTTGAACTTTGACCTCCAGTATTTCTCTAACTAGAAGGTTTCCAGGTTTGGTGCAGAACAAAAAAAAATGATTGCAATGTCCGGGAGAACAAATGCCCTTCAGCTTCGTTAAGGGGTTATTATTAGTATTCTATTTACACCCTGTATGTAGACATAAGCGAGGCAAGGTCAGAAGAACAAAGACCTACTTGGCAGTAGGCCACCAATCGTCAACTGTTACTAACCACTGTGTCGCGTTGCCGGGTCCGTGGCTTACGCCCCCAGTGGTCGAGGCACCCGTGGCCGACGCCCCCGATTTGCCGGGTTTTTCCGGCCTTATCTACCTAGATTATTTATATCTTACAAACATCTACGTGGTATTGGAAAACACTATAATGCATTGTCATTATAATAATTCTAGTTACTGCTGTGCCCCGCAACCTTCGTCCGCGTGAAATTATTTTAAAAATTTTACTTTCTTATTTTTAACACACGTTATATAAAAAATAATTATTTATCTAAACACCTTATATTCCTACTACTCCTACCCCCAAAAAGTACTTCAGCGCCATCTATGATAAAACTGAAGAATTAATATAGTCTGAATCTCGCAAGCAAAGTTTACATCGACTTATGACTATATAGAGAAACCAGGGCAGTTGCCCACCAGACATAACACCTGTCTGGACGGAGGATCCTCCCTTTTGTAAGGAATATCGAGGAACTTTACACCCTGTTCCTCTTGCATCTAAACTTGCATAATACTTACTATTGGAGTAAGACCGGGCATAGGTTTGTTTGGTGGTGTAATCTTTGGTGGGCGGCATTATGGATTCTGGAACAAAAGAAACAGATTATTAAAACAAATGTCAACAACACTTTAAGCATAGTCTGATCCATTTGAATTGGCATAATTTGTTTTGTCAGTATCAGAAATATCAAAATATATGCGTTTGGGGGGCAAAACATTACCCTGATTTTATAATCAACAGTAAAAACCTTGAAAAGCCAGCCAGCCAGACAAAGAGCAAAACGAAGAAGACCTAAACGAATAAAACCTTTTTGTATTGAATTTTTTTTCAGACGAAAAACATCAAAACTGAACATTTTTTGTATGTATGTGGTAGACAACATAATCATCATATGCCTGCCTGTTCCCAATCACCACACCACAACCCAGTAACTGGGTAATACGATACCCCTTGGTAAGACTGGATGTCAGACTTTCGGCTTCTGACTACTATAACAACTACCAAAGGCTTCGTATTTTTTTTTTATTACTACCGTCTGTAGTAAGCAATCGACTTATTGTCGGACCTACGCTGTCCTCCCATACTTAAGTACTAACGCTGTAACTTCAAATATTGTAAAACCAAATGATTTTAAAAGAGTAACCATGGAGTTTCTTGCCGGTTCTTCTCCATAGGAAACGACCAACCCGAACCGTGCACCTTTTGTTGACGTTTTATAAGTGCCCATGTTGGCCTATGTAAAATAAAATATTTTGATTTTGATTTTGAAAGATCTACAAATGACAGCCAGGAACAACTTCTGAACGTGCTGTCCAAGGCACGGAGGAAACTCGGTATGTAATGGGCGGTCACCCATCCACAGTCCAACCTAGGCAAGCACGGCTTAACCTGAAAATCGACCCGGCTACTACTATTTAGCCACGAGCTCATTAAGCATTATTATTGCTCCTTAGTAGTCTAAATTATATTTTTTTAAATATTACAACAGTCATTTGCCTAGCCTTTTCCCAAACTTTGTTGGGATCGGCTTCCAGTCTAACCGGAGGCAGCTGAGTATCAGTATTTTACCTAAAGCGACTGCCTATCTGACCTCCACAGCAGTAACTGGGTAATACTATACCCCTTGGTAAGACTGGATGTTAGACTTTCGGCTTCTGAGTACTCGTAACGACTGCCAAAGATCTACAAATGATAGCCGGGACAAATGGCTTAACGAGCTTTCCGAGGGACAGAGAAAACTGGATAAATAAAGATGGTCACCCATCCACGGACCAACCTTGGCAAGCACGGCTTAACCTTGAAGATCGACCCGTGTGGCTTTTATTATTTAGCCACGAGCTCTTCTAAAATATTACAACAATATGATGGCTATATTATAGCTATCTAAATCTCATACAGAGTAAACACCAGGACAAGCCATGATAAAGAGCCGATAGACCTCCGTAAATAAATCTAAGCAGTAACGAGCATCGAATCAAGATACTAAAGCGGCCATTAATAATAAATGATCGTATTTATATCTTGCAGTCGAAGGGAGTACAGGAGATACGTCATAATGTAATCATTATTAAGGTCCCTACTCACACAGTTAGGAAAGAAAACTTTTTTTGAAGTGAAGTTTCTTATGCGACTTCCAACAAGTTTAACGCTGCCATGGAGGGGGAATATTTTCTAAAATTCACTAAGAGATGGCAGTGTTACAAGATTTGTGATTACGTAGTTCTACTAGGTAGGTACGCAAGATGGCGTGCAAACAGTCATGCATTCGACTCTTCGGTGTGACCAGCCTTCGCTCAATTTCCATGAGTAGAATAACCTCGATAAACTTATGTAATAATTATGTAATAAAAATATTAAAACAACAAAATATTATTTAGAAGCTCAATAAAATAACGAGAGTGAATGCGTGGCACAGACGCGGGAACAGTGCGAGTTGGTACATGTTACATGTCAGATGAAATTAAAAAAAAATGGTTTGACATTGACTTTGTTAAAGTCTAATGTTTCCTCACGATGCTTTTTTCCTTGAATAATTAAACATAATTGAAATAATAGAATAAACATAATAACAAATGCGTCAGTAAATAGATTCGGATTTCCCTAGAGCACAGTAACTGTCATTATCATCCTAGCCTAGCCTTTTCCCAAACTATCCTGGGGTTGGCTTCCAGTCTAACCGGATGCAGCTGAGTACCAGTATTTTACATGAAGCGAGTGAGTAACTGTCATTAATTAATACATAATTACGCGATACATCATCTTTATGTAGAGACGCCAAGCACATCAAGCTACCCGAAACTGTTAAATTTTCCCAATCAACCTTGAACCTATTTTTTTTAACGATAAAGTTGAAAATCTAATACAGGAATTTGACAGATTGCTGTAGGTTTATGTACTGGCGTCTACATATCTATACAAATAAATAAAATTGAAGTGCCTGTTTGTAATATTAAAATAACCGCTTTTTACTACATGCATATGAATGTATATACGGTACATTTACTTTTTTTTACAATTTTTGTCTGTATGTCTGTCTGTTTGTTCCGGCTAATCTCTGGAACGGCTGGACCGATTTGACGGGACTTCACTGGCAGATAGCTGATGTAATAAGGAGTATCTAAGGGTAGTTTTTAAATTTCACGCGGACGAAATCGCGGTTACAGCTAGTCATTAATAAAATTTTCTCTTCTCCCTGTTACGGGGTAAATGTACAACACACTCAAATTAAAGCATTTATTTCAATTAGACCATCAATTAGACTCTTTGGCATGTCAAAAAAAAAACGCGATCCTACGGTCCCAGTCACAAGGCATAATAATTTGTGAAAGTACCTACTGGCGTGTTTCCCATTCCAAAACATAGATCTTTATGGAGAAGAATGGACAAGAAACTCCATGGAGATTGATTATAAAGGGTGTAAAACACCTCTTAACGATGCCGAAAGACACTGGTTCTCCCTGTCATTGCGATCATTTTTTTGTTCAACACCATACCTGGGAACCTTCTAGTTACGGAAATATTAAGGGTCAAAGTTCCAACTTTTTGACAAGTATTTTTTTAAATACAAGTTTTTAATGTAAGATTTTTAATTGTTTTGAGTGCTTTTAAATGTTTTGAGTGCGTTACATTGAGTTCTACCACAAAACATGATTTTACACCCCCCAAAAAAAAGTCGTTTCCCAGCAATAATTTTTGCGTAAAGTTACATAATTTTATGTACAGAATGCTTGGTTGACGGCTTCGTGATGAGGTGATTTACACGGTGTAGAGAAATTATGCATAGTGCTATATGATGTTATATAGTATTTCAACTGAAGTAATTAAATAAAACAATGCGCTTAGAATACGTAACGCCTGTTTACGTGATAAGCAGATTTCGGAACCTATATCAAATATACCTCAATTTCATGGAAATCATCAGCGTCGTTCTGCCCTTGTCTTGTTACTTGGGCTTTAAAACATTTTTTTTCTTCCAATCACACAAATTTTATAGAAGAAGTTGATGATGGAGTATGAATAAAACCTCCCTTAAATCCAACGATTTTATAACGAAACTTAAGAGTACTCCAGACTTTTATAGAGAGATAGTATACCTACACAAGTTGCTTACTTCTTTAGAGTAGATAAATGTAAATATGTTCTACTTTACTCCGATCTTTGGCAATAAGTCTTTTATTACTATTATCACTTATATAAGACAGGCTCTCCTATATGGTAATTCTATTTTTTTTTTTTTTTGAAGATACCACACTAGGAATTTCTCCTGTATCGTGGGTACGTTTACAAACATTAAACTCACATAGACAAACAGCCAGACCCAAAACAATTATCTGTAGGCAATACAAATATTTTTTCCGTGCGGGGATCGAACCCACGACTGGTAGCGCAGCAGTCAATCGCTCAGCCACTGCGCCAACCGTGCCGTCCATAATAATCTTTCACTTCGCTTTTTTCTAGCCTTTTTGGGACTTCAAATCAAGCAATGTACTGCTTAATAATTAGCTAATCTCAGTGTAGTCGCCTTGTTCACTTAATAAGCAAAAACTCACTATTTAATATTTTTATGCTCAACAAAATTTAATAACGCAAAAATCCTCGAATAGAATGATGTGTAAGCGCCTTAATAGAACATTTATTAACCAATTTTTCCCTTGAACGGTTCAGTCTTAATGCTACGATATAAACGATAATACAGACGATACGGTATTGATGACAACTACCCGACGTGAAAAGGTCCTATCTGCAGAACAGACATGCAAAAATAAAGCTTAGAGGTACGAAGAGAGGGTGGAAAATGCACTGCGTCCAGTATTAATAAAGTTGAGTTCGATACTTTCACACAGTGTTATCATATTTTTGTAAATAAGGACGTCATAAGTACAACCAGATTCAAACACAATCGAATTCAAACTTTGCACACAATCTATAAAGTTCAATTTTGTGTTCTGGCAAAGTGGAGTTAGGACGTTTAAGGTGTAATCACATCCAT
This sequence comes from Cerastis leucographa, assembly GCA_963082945.1. Classification (NCBI taxonomy): domain Eukaryota; kingdom Metazoa; phylum Arthropoda; class Insecta; order Lepidoptera; family Noctuidae; genus Cerastis; species Cerastis leucographa. The sequence continues at coordinate 2,210,878 of OY720365.1, forward strand.
CTTCAAGCGTTGCCTGAAAAGATTTATTTCATAGGAAAAGAAAAAGACGTACGTTAGGGGTGACTGGGGGGGAGGGATATTTGTAAAATTGATTATCTTTGACGTTCTTTTGATGGCATCTCTTTGAATATGAAACAGCCGATTGGTTTTAATTTAATTCTACAGGAAGCTTTGATTTTCGAAGCTTTTTGACGATTATCTGTTTCGGTACACAAAGTTCTTATTATGCAGAGTTCGTTTTTTTGTTAAGGCTTGTAGATCGTTTTAATGGCAAACAAAAGTTGCTCAACATTGTGTCTTCAACTTGTTTTGTGTTACTGGCAACAATCTATATCTTCCAGCAAGTAACAAAAGTATATTTGAAAATTTACACCCACACTTAAATGTAGTTGCAGTTCGTGCTACAGTAATTTTATAAGATTTACTTATTTAAAAGTAAGTAGACATTCGGTTTCCTAGCCCTATTGACACATTATAAAGCTGATATTTCCTCAAGTGGAAATAACATCAATTTAGAAACCAGGTTTTAAATATATACACCGTGTAAATCACCTCATCACGAAGCCGTCAACCAAGCATTCTGTACATCAAACTAAGTAACTTTACGCAAAAATTATTGCTGGGAAACGACTTTTTTTTGGGGGGTGTAAAATCATGTTTTGTGGTAGAACTCAATGTAACGCACTCAAAACATTGTGCTGATGGACGGATTGAATAGTACGGGGGTCGTGGAGGTGTTTAAAAATCTTACATTAAAAACTTGTATTTAAAAAAATACTTGTCAAAAAGTTGGAACTTTGACCCTTAATATTTCCGTAACTAGAAGGTTCCCAGGTATGGTGTAGAACAAAAAAATGATCGTAATGACAGGGAGAACCAGTGTCTTTCGGCATCGTTAAGAGGTGTTTTACACCCTTTATAATCAATCTACAGGGTGTAACGGAAAGGGTATATACATACTTAAGGGTGTGCTACAGACTATCAAACTAAACATGTTTCTCATCATAAAAACATGTTTTTTAGCAAAAAAATATCTGCTACCCCATAGAAAATTGCAATACCTATTCGACCCAAATGTATGGGCAGCAGATTTTTTTTTGATGCAATATTTTTTATAGGATAAGAAACATGTTCAGTTTGATGGTCTGTAGCACACCCTTAAGGATGTGTATACCCTTTCCGTTACACCCTGTATAATTATTATAGATACGGCTTATTTTATTGCAATTATCCGGGGGTCGTGGAGGTGTAAAAATCTTACATTAAAAACTTGTATTTAAAAAAATACTTGTCAAAAAGCTGGAACTTTGACCCCTAATATCTCCGTAACTAGAGGGTTCCCAAGTATGGTGTAGAACAAAAAAATGATCGCAATGACAGGGAGAACCAGTGCCTTTCGGCTTTGTTAAGAGGTGTTTTACACCCTTTATAACAGAGGACCTATTTGTGAGTGCAAAAAAATCCAGAATGGCTTCGGATCGAAAACTAAAAACGATTTCAGAGGAAACTTATATTTATATTGTAATGCCATTTAAAGAACAGTTGATACAGGCCAACTGCAACTATTGGGTATATACATATACATATAACCTTCACAATGTTTTCCTTATTTGCCTGATGGCCTTGGCTTATACCAATTTACTGATTTACTTATAGCATTAAAATCTTCATTCATTAACTGGGGAAATGTGGGTGCATAATGTTAGTTATACCTCTGCCTTACCCTTCGAGGATAACAAGCGCGATGTTATTTTCCCAAGATTTCAAAGAGAGAATATAACGAAAACGTTAAGATAAACACTATCCAAGAAATATTATAATAATATAATATAACCACTTTTTGGAACGCAGTAGGCTTGGCAGCAGAAGATGGCGGGACGACCTGGACAAGACCAGCAGTCCACATTGGCCTGGGATCGAAATAACTGGCAGTCATGGGAAGAGGCCTGTGCCCAGCAGTGGGATGATCAAGAAATATTTAAATTTAATCACACTAAGGGCGAATTTGCCAATGAATGAATGCGCTGTTATTGCAGAAATATTATTGTTTTTATATCCCATAACTCTAGGGTTATATTCTGTAGGTAAAAATAACACTAAAGCTCCTAGAATAGGTGGTCCAAAAATGCATAGTTTCGGAGATATCATCAATCATAATTTACTTAGGTCAAAAATAGTCACCAGTTTGACGAATCTTTACTTTTGCGAGGTTGCCAAACTTCGCAGTAGTGTAGTAAAATAGTAGTAGTTTCATTGATAAATACGAGTTATTCACTTTATTCAAACCAATAATCCATATTTAAAGCTAAGAAAATGCGAAAGAAAAAAAATATATCATTGAAACATAATTCCCAGTTGATTGTTTGATATGGTCTCAATCATATCCTAGAGTTATGGGATATCAAAAAAACAGGTTGTATATCTATCATGACACAGATAGCTCTTGATCGTGGTTTGGATGTGCTAATCGCGATCAAGGCTATTTGAACATATCTACTTAGGGTAATTTTCATCAATGAAGCTGATAAAAGTTAAGCAAACGGATTGGAAATCATGAAATGACTCTTCCCGCTCTGGGCGGAGCGGAAGGGAGTGTCAAACTTGTACTGACTAAAACCCATCCATGTTCTTTCTTAGCCCTTTGTGTTCCAGGGCCACAGTATCTCTTTCGAACAGTCCCGCAGCCCTGGCAGGCATCGGCCCTCTCGGACCCCTTCCGATTTGTTGACATCTCCCTGAGGCGCGCGTAGAACACGTACGCGCCGTCGACACGGCCTTTCGTTATAAGACGGACGGACGGTGAGCTAGCCCATTACTCACCGTCCACAGGCCCGATGAAAGTTACCCTAAGTAGGTACATTCAAATAGGTTTGTATAAAATATTATAACCGCAAAACCTATACTTTACATTTTAATGAGAAGAATTGACAATTGTTATAAATCTGTTCTCTAAAACATGAGCTTGAACATACACATGGATATGGAACTAAACAGGGGAGGGTAGTTGTATATTTGTGTAAGATAGCAACAGTATCGGAACGGCGCGGCGCTTTCACACCGAGCACAGTGTGTGGAAAGTTCGCCACAGTTTGAGCAAAGCGCGGTAGTTTGGCTTAGTGTGGACATGCTTTAAGAAATTATTACAGATTGGTTTGTTTTTGAGGAGCCCGTGGCTAAACGTTTTTTCTTTCTTTCTTTCTTAAATTATAACAGCTCGGGTCGATTTTCAGGTTAATTCACGCTAGGCAAGGTTGATCCGTGGATTGGTAACAACCATTACATACCGAGTTTCCTCCGTGCCTCGGAAAGCACGTTAAGTCGTTGGTCCCGGCGGTCATTTGTAGATCTTTGACAGTCGTTACAGGTAATCAGTTACCCGAAAGTCTGGCAATCACGGCACGGTTGGCGCAGTGGTTTAGCGATCGACTGCTGCGCTGTCGCGGGTTCGATCCCCGCACGGAACAAATATTTGTAAGGTCTAGAGATAGTTGTTCCGGGTCTGGCTGTTTGTGTATGTCAGTTTAAAGAAAGAAAAAGAGAAATAGTTTAAATGTTTGTAAACGCACCCACGATTCACGAGAAATTCATAGAGAGGGCCAACGTTTTTCTTAAAATAAAAAACATTCTAAATTAACGGCCATTTATTCTGTATAGTTTGTGTAGATGTTAAAAGGTGGTGAGCTTTAAGTTAGGGCTCACTTTTATTTGCTTTCTCTATGTCGCAAGACGCGGGTCGTTTGAGCATGTATGCTCGACGACCTCTCAAGCTATGCAAAACTAGGATTAGCCGATCTTTCACTGTACGATAAAACTATAAAAAAGGGGGCCATGTTATTCTTGGATTGTATACCTTGATAGGTCGCCGCGTGTATGAGTAGCTCGTGTTACAGATAAAATTTCTTTCAATACCTCAAGAAGTTCCGTTTCCGATCTCAAACTTAAGTCATCAGCATTCCTACAAACCGTCCTTGAGAACACGTCATACTCCAAATCATTTTTCGTAAAATGATAATAATATCTTGATATACAAAGACTTGTTTGTAAAAATGCGTTGTGTGATCGTGCGAAAACCAGAAGCTAGTAAAATCCCCGATAAGAGGGTATATTGATTATATTTGCTGATATTATCAGTTGATATTATCATTTATCGGTTATACAATGAAGAAGCTCGTGGCTAAATAATAACAGCTGCACGGCTCGATCTTCAAGGTTTAGCCGCGTTTGGCAAGGTTGGTACTGGGTTATACGATACCCCTTGGTAAGACTGGTTGTCAGACTTTCGGGCCACTGACTACCTGTAACGACTGTCAAAGATCTACAAATGACAGCCGGGACCAACGGCTTGACACGGAGGAGACTCGGTATTCATGTTTTAAAAAAACGGGATGCGCACCCATTTACAGACTTTTAAACATTATTTGTTACTAGCTGTCCCACGCAACTTCGTCTGCGTCACATTTTCCACGTTTTCGCAACATTTTTCATTGCTGCTCCGCTCCTTTTGGTCTTAGCGTGATGATATATAGCTTATGTCCTTCCCCAGGTTGAAATCTATCTTCTTGCCAAATTTCATTAAGATCCGATCAGCCGTTTAGTCGTGAAAAGGTAACAAACAAAGTTACTTTCGCATTTAGAATATTAGTTATGATTGTGTGTGACGTTGCAAAAGAGTATTAAACTTGTAAATTAAAACGTGTATATTTTAAACAGACACTAGCACATTAGACTACAACCATCTGTCATTTTTTTAATAGATTTTCAACTTTATCGTTGACGTATAAGGTTCAAGGTTGATCGGGAAAGTTTTATAGTTTTGGGTAGATTAATGTGATGTCGTCTGTAGTCATTTGCCAATAGATAATAGAAGATAAAGAATATATTAAATAGAAGATTCAAGAGTGATTGGAACAATAGAAGATACATATGCGTGGGCATACATTTTTGAGATAGTTTTGTCTTATTATTTGGATATATTTCCCCTTTTTTTATCCTGTTGGCGTTGTGACAACTTTCTTTTTTTTCCATCTATTCGCGTCACACTGAGTCATCAACATTTGTGCGGTCAGTACAGTCACGTTTAATAATATGTATACACTCAGCAAAACTGAAAAGTGATTTGCTCGTGAAATTACGGTTTCTACGTTGAGATAAGACCTATTTCTTAATAGTGTGGCTTCCAAAATGCCATGTTCGTGAAAACGTAAAACCTTAATCAATACAGTAGGAGAAAATCACTTTTAAAAGTTGCTGCGTGTATACATATTATTAGACGTGACTGTACATTGGTGTTCACATTGATCATCCTACAACACCAAACAGTTAGCTTATGATGTGTTTTAAACATACTTAATCACGACTGCTTTCCCCAAAGGGTTTGGTAGAGGAGTACTATGTATCTAGTACACACAGCGACACACCAACTTTCTTTCTTTACCGTGTTTGTTTTGACATTTAAATGTTGTCTTATCCACTCAATCCCATCGTAGACCACATTGTTCACTAGATGCAGTAGTGTATGTATTTATTTATTCACCCACCTAGCATTGGTGACAGCCATTTTGTTTATCAACTGACGTTCTGCATGTTTGTATGTTTGTGTGTTTGTGCATCGCTACTGAGATGTTTGATTGTTACAATGTATTATACAGTTTGGAATAGACATGTGTTTAAAGTTAGTGAAAAGGTAGGTTGCTGTTTGGTTGGTAAGTGTTTTAGGTGAACAGTATGTTGTTAAATAAACGTAGGTAACGTCGTAAAGTATTTCTTATTCTACATAGGCTTGCGTTTGGTCGCAAATCACCTGATGTGACGTGACGTGGCCTAGGTTGGAGCACGCTCGAGTAACGTGATGATATCCCAACATCTGCTTAGCCTTTTCCCAAACTATCTTGGGGTTGGCTTCCACTCTAACCGGATGCAGCTGAGTTCCAGTATTTTACATGAAGCGACTGCCTATCCGACTACCACAACCCAGTAACTGGGTAATACGACACCCCTTAGTAAGACTGGATGTCAGACTTATGGTTTCCGACTACTCATAACGACTGTCAAAGATTTACAAATGACAGCCGGGACCAACGGTTTAATGTGGTTTCCGAGGCACGGAGGAAACTCGGTATGTAATTATGGTCACCCATCTACAGACCGACCTCGACAAGCACGGCTTAACTTTAAAGATGTGCGGCTGCTATTATTTAGCCACGAGCTCCTCATGTCATTGACCAAGTTTTCATTAAATTACGACAGTTTGACACCGTCATTATAAAGGGTGTAAAACACCTCTTAACGAAGCCGAAAGGTACTGGTTCTCCCTGTCATTGCGATCATTTTTTTTTGTTTTACACCATACCTGGGAACCTTCTAGTTACGGAGATATTAGGGGTCAAAGTTCCAACTTTTTGACAAGTATTTTTTTAAATACAAGTTTTTAATGTACGATTTTTACTTTAAACACCTCAACGACCCCTGTACTATTCAATCCGTCCATCAACACAATGTTTTGAGTGCGTTACATTGAGTTCTACCACAAAACATGATTTTACACCCCCCAAAAAAAAGGCGTTGCCCAGCAATAATTTTTGCGTACTTAGTGTCAACGTTGACATCTGGATCTGACATTGCTAATAAATTTAATAATCACTTTGTTGACATTTCTAATAATAATGATAATAATTGCTCTACTCTTAAAGATAATAAAACTGACATACATAAAATAGAATCAAATGACAAAAGTATTTTTATAGAACCCACTAACGACTCTGAAATATATCGTATCATAATGTCTTTAAAAAACACGAAATCGGCTGGGTATGATAACTTCACAACCGAGCTCGTTAAAAAAATAGCTCAACATATAGCATCGCCATTGGCTCACATTGTAAATTTATCCTTGGAACAGGGCCGCTTTCCTGATAGGCTTAAACTGTCTCTGATAAAGCCGCTATATAAAAAAGGGTCAAAATCAGACGTTGATAATTACCGACCTATAGCTCTCACTTCCATAATATCAAAAATATTTGAAAAAATTATGTACAGGCGAGTGATGAAATTTCTTATTAAACATAACATTCTTGTTGACCAGCAATACGGGTTTCGAAAAAATAAATCGACGACTTTGGCAATATTTACGCTAGTGAAAGCAATGATGACGAATATTAATGATAAAATACCAACTTGCGCACTGTTTTTAGACTTAAGTAAAGCGTTCGATCGTGTTGATCATGCGCAGCTTCTAGAAAAACTTGAAAGATACGGCATCAGAGGTCCAGCAAAAGAATGGTTTCAATCTTATTTAACTGACAGAAATCAGGTAACGAGGTTAACAAAATTAAATAAATTAAGTAACACTTTAGAAGATTTTGATTCTGAAGCACGGACTATTTGCTGTGGTGTACCACAAGGTAGTATCTTGGGGCCATTATTGTTCCTTCTTTACATAAATGATCTGCCTCAGTCAATAAAACATCAGTGTGTATTGTTCGCTGATGACACCACTATTATCATTAAATGTAAAAATTTACAAAATTTTGACATAGAAATTAATCAAACATTAAATGACATTATGCAATGGTTAGATATTAATAAATTAAAAATAAATATTTCCAAAACTAATGTGCTTTATTGCAAAACATTTAAAAGTAAACCTGTACGCTTTAATGTTGCAATTAACAATAATAATATAGAACAGGTACGTAATGCAAAATTCCTGGGTGTAACACTTGATGAGCATTTCACTTGGAAGAGTCACATCGAAATAATTTCAAAAAAAATCAATCAATTCGTATTTGCCCTAAAAAAAATTAAAAATATTACATCTTTGCGTACTGCCATAATGGTATATCACGCATATGTCTGCTCTGTAATACGATACGGTATAGTTGTGTGGGGAAACTCTTCCGAAATGGCGAAGATCTTCATCGCCCAAAAAAAGTGCATTCGTGCATTATTCAAAATGCAGTGGTCTGACTCATGCAGGCCTATATTCAAGTCGCACAATCTATTGACCGTCCCATGCATTTATATTTACGAAGTTGCCAGGTTTGTGAGGTCTAATCTTGATTTATTTGAACGGAAAAATAACACAAATAAAAGGAAACCTACACATTTAGATTTTGAAATGCCCGTTCCAAAGCTAGAACTTTTTCGGCGAAGCTGCGTTTACATGGCTCCCCTAATCTACAATGCTTTGCCTAGATCAATTACTCAACTGCCCTTCACTAAGTTTTGTGTTGCGTTGCGGAAGTGGTTGTTACAAGAGTGTTTTTATTCTATAGATGAGTACTTTCAAAAATGTCCCTGCAAATTTTATACGTTAAAGCACAGATATATTTAACTAGATAGTGGAGGATCTAACATTGTTAATATATTGAGTGTAAAACTTGTAGTATTGCATGCTATATATTGGCCAAATGTGTGATACTAAATATTTTATATAAGATCTTCATGTACCTACCATATTTGATGCAATAAATGAATTGAATTGAATTGAATTGTCATGTACAGAATGCTTGGTTGACGGCTTCGTGATGAGGTGATTTACACGGTGTATTTTAACTGTTGACTGCTTCGTTGGTCTTGTGCAAGTGCAAGAGCCCCCCTTAAAGATTTACTTTATTCTGTTTTTAGTATTTGTTGTTATAGCATCAACAGAAATACATAATCTGTAGAAATTTTAACTGGCTACCCATCATGAGATACAGCCTGGTGACAGACGGACGGATGGACAGCGAAGTCTCAGTAATAGGGTCCCGTTTGACCCTTTGGGTACGGAACCCTAAAAATACGTTTGAAAGTGTTTGTACCAAGTTACCAATGTATAAATGTCGTGCGTCATTTTTCGTACAAAATCATTTATTTCAAGTAGGCCAGTGACAAGACATAATAACTGTGAAAGTACTGTAGTTGCCCATTCCGAAGCGTAGATCTCTATGGAAAAAATGGGCAAGCAACTCCATGGACACTGTTTTAAATCAGAATCTTGTTACAAAAACCTTGGTTACATCCATTCATGTTGAGATGGTACATTATGTGAGAACGATGTAGCAAGACGTGCACGTTAAAAGTGTCCATAGTAAAAAAAACAAATGAGCCGTGGCAGTTAAGAGATGACCAGGCACAACTGACAGCGCCCGTTCACGAACATGACGTATAGATCATTCCTTCATCAGCTTTCATTTCATGCACGCATTCATTCCATCTGCTTCCAAGTAGTTATTAGTGGAATGTTGTATTAGAATGTATGAGTACCTACGAAGCAGAAAAAGTGCGCGCAAAAAAAGCTTAATCATCACCCGTTCACCACGTCACCATCATCTTCGTTTTTAATGATAGAACCTGTTCTTTCTCATAGTGGCATAATTTTAAGAAACATGGTGTAACTACCTACCTTGCATTTTTTTTTAAACCGTTGCCTCATAGGTGAATGTCAATGACCGCAATTGAAATTAACCTGTTAATGATGACAGGTCTGTGAGACACGGATGATGTTGTAAGCTTATACAGGGTGTAACGGAAAGGGTATAATATACATCCTTATGGGTGTGCTACAGACTATCAAACTGAACATGTTTCTCATCATAAAACATGTTTTTCAGCAAAAAAAATATCTGCTGCCAATAGAAAATTAAAATACCTATTCGACCCAAATGTATAGGCAGCTGATACTTTTTTGCTGCATTTTTTTTACACACACCCACATGCACACCCTTAAGGATGTATATACCCTTTCCGTTACACCTTGTATAACTGATTTCATAAGTAATTCGTCTCATGTGTTTCTGAAAAAGTTTTAAAACTCTATTTTGAAAAGATCAAGCTTTCATTAGGCCTCGTTGTGTTTACGTCCGCTAAATTAGTAAGTTTTAAAAACATGAATGCTTTTCAACCGAAGTAATTAATAATAACGAAGCCTAATTAAAACAATACCGTCTAATCGCTGTCCTACCAAATAAGTACCATAAAGGACACATGCGCCAAATTATAAAATATCAAATATAATATTTAAACACCACCCCGTTGTTAATCTTGATTAAAAAAATACGAACATCAAACAGAACAAAAAGGGTTGGAGTCGCCACCAACCTTACAAATATTAAATTACTCAATATTTCATACCGATACTAATTTCGCTATCTTAACCCTCGCCGGCCGCGGAACGACAGAAAATATTACGAAAAAAAAAATTATGCTCGCCAAAAGAAAAAAAAAAAACGTCGCAGGCTTAATTGACATTCTTTATGAGCGTCAGTCCTTAGACGCGGATATTTTTTAATTAGATATATTTTATGGGCTTTTTTTCGAAAGGGGTAAGCGCGAATAAAGGGTTAACATTTGTTTGAGCCAATGGGGTAGGGGGTTCAATATTAGCCTTTCGTAATCAGCCGGGAAAAAAATGGTCGATTAGGCCCCTTCCGACGTTAATTTAGGATCATTGGGCCTACGTGGAAGGTAGGCTACCGCTTTCCGCTTTCTTGGGTGTCTTTTTAATGTTTTGTTCTCGATTTTCGAGTTAAAAATGTCGAAGATTTAATTTGTTTCTGTTTGTTGTTTTTTTTTTATGTAATTTATTTTAAAATTAGAAGCATAATTACTATGGATTCGATATTGGCAAAAAATTGTTAACATGAACGTTAATTTCTTACATTATTAAAATCGTAACTACAAAGACAGGTAATTTAAAACTGTTTTTTTTTACCTTATTTCAGTCCTAGCTACGGGCTAAATAATACTTACTTCTCTTTAAGGCAGTGGCGTGCCTAGGGGTCAACAATACAGCGCCCAAAAGGCAAGCAGACTGTTCAGAAACTCTGAACATCATGAAGACTACTAGGTTATAAGGGCAAGCCAATGTTCGAGGTACCCACCTAATTGAATCAAATAAGCCAATAATTATGTACTTTATATGCAATAAAATAGATGATGTCCAACACGGCCTACAGACCTTCTGTAGGCCGTGTTGGACAGCGTTAAAAAATCCATACTACGTTAAGACCGAAGAATTGTTGGGAGACCGGACTGCCCCAAAGGCGTTGGGTGGAGGTAGCTATAGGTAGCTATAAGTAAAGGACTAATGATACTAACATAGCATATAAGAATAATCATTTAATAACACACTAACCATTTATGGACTATGTAATGGGTCTGAAATAAAGATATTATTATTTTATTTTTTATTTATTTATAAGAGCGTTTTACACCTTACGGAATTTCATACAAACATTCATTTTCCGAAATGACAGAATCGATTTTGATGAAACTTAGTACGCATAAGCAGGATACATAGGTCTAAAAAGTTCCTAAAAAACATTTACGAAATGCCTTTAAAAAAAAAAAAAGAGAATTGGAAATTTCTGTTTCTATAGATAATTTATAATCGGTCAAAAGCTGTAACACTATTTTTCGAAAATGTTTTGCGTCTGAAGTTTCATTAAAATCGGTTCAGACATTTCGTAAAATAAGGACTTTAAAGTTTGTATGAAATGTAGAAAGGCGTAAACGCTCTTAATTAAGCTAGATTTAGGTCGAACTGTATCCAATGCCATGAGGTTATGAATATATGTAAAGCTACCTATATACAGGGTGTAAATCAGCTTATCACGAAGCCGTCAACCAAGCATTCTATACATGAAACTAAGTAACTTTACGCAAAAATTATTGCTGGGAAACGACTTTTTTTTGGGGGGTGCAAAATCATGTTTTGTGGTAGAACTCAATGTAACGCACTCAAAACATTGTGCTGATGGACGGATTGAATAGTACGGGGTCGTGGAGGTGTTTAAAATAAAAATCGTACATTAAAAACTTGTATTTAAAAAAATACTTGTCAAAAAGTTGGAACTTTGACCCCTAATATTTCCGTAACTAGAAGGTTCCCAGGTATGGTGTAAAACAAAAAAAAATGAAAAAAAAATACTAGTCAAAAAGTTGGAACTTTAACCCCTAATATCTCCATAACTAGAAGGTTCCAAGGTATGGTGTAGAACAAAAAAATGATCGCAATGACAGGGAGATCCAGTGCCTTTCGGCTTCGTTAAGAGGTGTTTTACACCCTTTATGTATTTATAACCTCATGTGCTCTAAATAAATAAAAAAGTTCTGTAATACACATGAAACTTTTTCTCAAATCAGTATAAACGAATTTTCATTTGCCAAACAGGAGGGTAGATAAATAATTTTAACGTATTTTCTCATCGAAATGAGGTGCGTTTGTCGTGCACTAATTCAATCTGCGACACGAGAAATATCGTCGAGATTAGTCGCCGGTGAAAAAAGTCGCCGGAAGAAATGTAGGTAGAGTCGTTCATTGCATGATGGTTCCGCACTAATTTATTTATTTTGCTTATATTTTTAAGTTTCAGTTAACTGGCCGACAGTTACTGAACTCGGTATTACGTCATTGTATTTGCTTCTCATAAAGTTTTCTGGCAGCATGGTTTTTAGACATAGCTAAGTTGAAAGCCATAATGATGGTTTGATGGATGGCAAATAAATGTCAATAATGCCTGCCTTTTTCTTACTTTGCTGGCGTCGGCTTCAAGTCCAACCGAATGAAGCTAAAGAACCAGAACTTTTATAGAGCAACTGCTCATTATGACGAGAAAGTCTAGCTTTTTAATAAAAAAAGTATTTTCATTATTTTCAGCTATTGTTCTTGGCTTAAATTCAGGAGTCATATTTTTTTGTATTATTACAACACAATATGACTGTTACATATTCCAAACATACTATTTAAAATAGGTGAAGTATAAAACTATTTCAATAAAAAATCTAGTTCTTAAAATGTATTTCTCTGCTGATCTTAAATAATTAAAACAGTTGTTAATAACTAAAATATTCCTCGTATATTTTCTTTATCTTGCTTCAAAGGCGCACAAAACGTTCCGTATCAAATCCAACGGAACCCCAAAAACTTCGTCGAAGCCGAGAGAACCCGTGAAAAATCTTTATTAAATCCCTCTTGAGCTAAATAAGTTCATTTGCAGAGTGAAAAAAAAAATTTTTTTTTCGCCTTTTTTATAAATTAGTAAACATTTTCGGCGATTTGTATGGCTTACTCCGGGGGTAATTAGTGATTGTCTGTCTGCGTGTGGGGGTGGGCCTATTGGCGAATTAAATTATTTTTCCGCCTAACTAATGAGGGGAGAGAAATAAATGTGGATTTAGACAAATTCGTGTTAGTTAAAGTTAAGACACGGTTATAAATCCGTATTTTTTTATTTCGTACTTTTCTTTAGTCCCTGTCTCTTTAATTGGACTTGGAGATTGGCAGTGTCAGGCCTTGAAGTTTTTTGGAGGAAAATTTACTTTTCTTAGTGGAAATTGAGGTTATTACTTATTGTAGAAGTCGGTAGGTAAGGAAAATCAATACTAACGATTCTTTAAATACTTTTTGCATAAAAATATAGCCTTTTCTAGCTGTGCCCGCGACTTCGTCCGCGTGGAATAGATTTTTTCTAAAATAGAAGTAGCCTAAGTTACTCCTTATTACATGAACTATCTGCCACTGAGTGTCCCGTCAAAATCGGTCCAGAGCTGTTAAACAAACATACAGACAGACAGACAAAACAACTATCTGCCACTGAAAGTCCCGTCAAAATCGGTCCAGCGGTTCCAGAGATTAACCGGAACAAACATACAGACAGACAGACAAAAATTGTAAAAAAAATATTTAGCTATATGTACAGTATATACATTCACATGCATGTAGTTAAAAGTGGTTATTTTAATATTACAAACAGGCACTTCAATTTTATTTATTTGTATCAAAGTATAGATTTGATAAGGTTTGTGTGTAGATTCAGAAGGTCAGACAGCAGTGTTTGTATAGTGCACCTATATTGCCTATTGCCAAGTCCTAATTCCGGGCTGTTACTGAGAAGTTCTTGATGGAAAAACCCAATAACACTTACTTTGTCCGACCTGAACATTGTACTCAGGACCACAAGCACAGGAGTAACGCTTGCAACCACTGGACCAAAGAACGAGTGGCTAGTGGTTCTCTGAAAGAAATTGTATGTACCTATAGTAACTGGTATAGACGCAAGCACATGCAGCAAAAACAATCTGTCAAATGTCTTTAATAGATTTTCAACCTTCTTCATCATCATCATCAGCCTATAATGTTCCCACTGCTGGGACACAGACCTCCTCTCTATGAGAGGGAGTGGGCTGTAATTCACCACGCGGGCTGGTAGATGTCACATGTCTTCGAATTTTTAGTTCTAGGACATGCCGGTTTCCTCGCGATGTTTTCTTTCACCGTTTTTGAGGGCAGCGGTGATGAAATAAATTACACAAAGTAATGCGTCTGCCTGGGTTCGAAATCACGGCTTACTGCTCGTAAGTCGGGGCTGCCAGTGGTGGCAGCCCCGACCTCCGCCACCGCTGTTCTCAATTTTTTCAATTTTGGATTAAACCGAAATAATTTACTTGGCACATTAAAATAAAATTTAAACAATAATTTAGGGTTATCAATATTGTTTTGAGGATTATTTCATATGCAGAATGATGTAGATAATAAATAACCTATATACTTGTAACACAATTACACACAGAAAAAAATGTTCTTTTGAACCAAGAACCAACTATGTTTCACCTAATATTTCTTGATCTCAACTATATATATCTTGTACTAAGATAATCCAACTAACGCTTCAAAAATGAAGAATTCTTCAATTTCAAGATCGAAAATCTTTGTTCAAAAGAAATATTATTTAAGTCAAAACTTATGTCTCAAATCAAAACCAATTTATTTCTAACATTAAGAATGATTATTTCTCAGCTGCGCGGATTTGACTCAATAATTAATTTTTGTACCAATATGGATTCGACCTTGGCTCAAGAATCAGTTCAGATCTCAAATGAATAATTTAAAAATCTTTAAGCAAGTAATATATTTCTCGGTAGAAGATATTACTAGTTTCACACAAGAATCAGTTAAATTTCACAGTCAAGTATGAAGACAATCTTTAAGCAAGTAACATATTTCTTGGTAGGAGATTTTACTAGTTTCACCCAAGATTCATTTAAATTCACAGTCAAGTATTAAGACATTCTTGAAGCAAGTAATATATTTCTCGGTAGGACATATTATTTAATTCCACCCAAGAATTCGTTAAATTTTCAGACAAGTAGTATGACATTCTTAAAGCAAGTAACATATTTCTCGGTAGGAGATATTATTTATTTCACCCAAGAATTATTTAAATTTTCAGACAAGTATTATGACATTCTTAAAGCAAGTAACATATTTCTCGGTAGGAGATATTACTAGTTTCACCCAAGATTCATTTAAATTCACAGTCAAGTATTAAGACATTCTTGAAGCAAGTAATATATTTCTCGGTAGGACATATTATTTATTTCACCCAAGAATTCGTTAAATTTTCAAATTCAAATTCAAATTCATTTAATCATTTTGTGAACATAGGGTGAAAATATGCAGATGTTATAAATAAATGTTGGTCCATACTATGTCCCGCCAGAAGGCATACAAAATATAAAGTAGATAATCGAAATGTCAATTAACAAAATTAAAAAAAATAATAAAAGGTAAGTAAATGTCACAATTCATTCCAATCACTAAAGGCTAATAATAAATATATCAATAAATTAAGACGGCACACAGACAAGTATAAATTATTTAGTCACAATTTCTTATATAATAATAGATGCAATATACAATACAATATGTCAATAAAAACTATCATCCTTATCATAAGCAACATTCTATTGACAGATTTAAAGTTAAATAAATATTATTTTAATTTGTCATTAAGATATTCATTGACCGAGTAATACGCCTTGTCACTCAATAATTTAAAAAGGCTACGTTTAAACTCATTCATGTTGTTGCTTGATACAATTTTATTAGGTAATTTGTTATAAAGTTTTGGAGCAAGTTTTTCAGACAAGTATTATGACATTCTTAAAGCAAGTAACATATTTCTCGGTAGGAGATATTACTAGTTTCACCCAAGATTCATTTAAATTCACAGTCAAGTATTAAGACATTCTTGAAGCAAGTAATATATTTCTCGGTAGGACATATTATTTATTTCCCCCAAGATTTCGTTAAATTTTCAGACAAGTATTATGACATTCTTAAAGCAAGTAACATATTTATCTGTATCTTTTGTTCTATAGGATGTACCTTGAGCATTTTGGGGTTGGTGGGATCTACCTCCTAGTGGTCTACCCCGGGCGACGGAATCGCTGACCTTTGTTAGCGGTTACGGCTGAATGATCCCAACACTGGTGGAAGGGCCTGCAAAGGTCCGCCTGGCTAGTTACCACCCTCCCGCAGAAGTCCGGCGCCAAACAGTTCGCTGTGTTCCGTTGGTGCGCGGGAGAGCCAGTGCTACGGGAAGGCTCGCTCCATCGTAGACCTCATCCTTGCTCAGGCAAGCCTCGAGGTCAGGAGAAAAACCTACTTCGGATAGTGAGCCCAGGAGCTTCACGGCCTTATTCCGCCATCACCGTTCTACAATATAAACTTCAGACGCACAGCTGGATAAAAAATGGAATAAGCTGCTAGCGTCCGCTTTTCCAATGACTTACGACCATCATACCTTCAAAAAGAGAGTTAATAGGCATCTTCTGGGAATCCATCTTAAATAATAATAAAACATCAGCTTTCGAACAGTAAAAAACCGCAAAATCGGTCCATTCGTTTGGGAGCTACGATGCCACAGACAGACCTACCTACTGATATACAGATTACTACCTAAACTGAATATTATTCCTATTATTGACTTTAATGTAAACAATGAGTGCATAATTTTAACATTACAATAAAATTAAATAATGTGGTCTAATGTGGTCAAACTACAAGTATCTATACCTACTTACTACATACATAGTATCTACTTCCCTAATTGGCTTGGCTGGCACCGAGTAGTAGGTAGGTATAGTAATTCCTACTGGACATTCCGAATTACCTACCTAAACATTATAAAGCTAGTTCAAAGCGTCGGCGTCGGTCCGCTTTCACTCTGTTGCTAGGTACGTCCTATCAGGGTAATTATGTGTAACTTTATCAATCATAAGACCATTGTACCTCAACATGATGAATGCAATACATAACTATGACTATGAATGAAATATTTGGTACCTAAGTAAGTATAGTAATACCTACCTACTAGGTACCTACAAGTATCTACCTACCTAGGTACTTACTACATACATAGTATCTTTTACTACCTATTACACATATCTGGCCTGGCACCGACTTCAAATAGATGAGCTTATAATAATTATATTAATTTATTTTATTGTTTTTGAGTCCATAACCAGTTTTATGATCCAGCAGCCACGTCATGGCGAAGTTTAAAATGGGTTTATCACAAATTAAAACAAAATCATGTCTGTCCTATTTACTGTTGAGGACTTCCCTCGCTGGAAGCCAACCCTGGGTGCATCAGCCATGTCATGATAGAATTTAGAACAGGCTAAGTACCTATATTATAGTTAAATCCATTTTCAAAATTTCGTGTCTTTGCTGTTTGCCGTTGAGACCTAGTTTCACTATCTACCTCCTGACTCCATCATGAGATCAGCTCAATAGTACCAACCAGATGCATTGTTATTAAACTTACATCTGTACTTATGCAAAATTTCAGCTCAATGTCGGTTAAAAATCACTAATAGGTAGGTAGGTATAGGTATTTTTTCAATGTTGTTTATACCTACTGATGCAGCAAAGTTCATGAATTTTGATTTAAGACCATCGAAAGTAAAAGCAATATTGTCTTATGACATTTTTCTTAGGTATCAATTCTTTGATGCACATAAATTCATGAATCTTGAGCCAAGATTGTATTCTCTTTCCATTGTTGCACCAAGATAGTATTTCTTGCAGCAAAATTTACAAAATCTTGTTTCAAGAGATTGTTTTTTTTACTATGAACAGTGTTGCTATATTCTGTTGTTTACCCGATTATCTGAGACTTGCATTTCATCATCTGCAATCTCATCTTAACACAATCTACCACGTTTTTGATATGGTTTTTGAAACATAAAAGGCATAAATCATAGGCGCCGCGCCGCCAGGATTACTTTCAGGGAGGTGCTGCATCTAAACATTGAGAAAAAAATCCGTTCAACTCGAAAATGTATCATTTTTGAATTATAATTCTACAAATTCTCTGAGGGCCTCGCGCGGGAAGACTTAAGACAATTTGCTTCATCTCAACACTAATATAAAATATGGATAATATTAGTAATCAGTGGCGGCTTCACACATTGCCGCCCGTGAGCTATTCAAAATTTGCCGCCCCCGATATATAGGTACTTACAATTTAGATAATCAAGTTCACAATCATGGCGATGAAACTTTGTGGAAACAAAGAAATTGGTTGTCAGTATAGTCGGTCTACGGAAGGTAATTTTACATGATAACGTGATCTGTCTTATTATGTGCGTGCAGCCGGTGTTCATCGATTTCTAAGACGTTATCACGTCAAAATGTTATAATTGAAACTTTGTGTGCCCGAGGGAGCGAACTAACAAAAGGATAGTACCTACTTAAACACGGCGAGAAAAAAGTCGTTGTTTTGAAACATTTTGTGGTCTCATGTAATGTGGTCAAACTACAAGTATCTACCTACTTACTACATACATAGTATCTATCTACATGTTGAATTATTTGTTTGGACATAATAACATTTAAGTAAATATGTTTAGAAATGAATCTTTTAATTTTTATAAGACATAAAAAAAAACCCTAGTTTTGCCGCCCTAAAATCTGCCGCCATAAGCTTACGCTCTGCCTATTGGTAAATCCGCCAATTTTATAGTTATACATAAACTGAAAGAATGATACTGAAGGATACTGAACTGATTGGCAAGGTGATGAACAAATTTTGACAGAAATTTTAAAAAAAGCTATGTACTTTCTTTCCTGACAGGGTGGTGCAGGTGCTGCCGGTGCCCATGGCATGAATAAAACAAGCATTTAAACAGAATAATTATTTAAACCGTGAGAAAAAACAAAAACATTTACCTACCTACCCTACTCCGAAATTATAACATATTTTGCGACAAAAGAAGTTCCACTTCAAAATTAGTTTTTCATAATTATGAATCTACACCATACAATTTCTATAAGTAATGTATTTATTGGGTAAAATAAAAATCAAATGGCAACATTTTATTAAACTTGTCTTAACTTGCTGCTGGCTGCCAACCGCCACCGCCACTCAATTCGTTCGTTGCAAAGAGTATAGTAATTTAGGTTCGTTGCGTCGGTTTGGTAAATCATATTTTTGTCGTGAATTGCAAATTTAGTGAGTGGATACTACCAAAATTAGCTGAATAAAATAATGGACGAAAACGGGACTACAGAAAACATGCTGGTATCCTGGGATGTGCCATCAGAAGTCGTGGAGAACTTCAAAAGTAAGTTGTGCATTTTTATGATGATCTATGGGCTAAGGGCTTAGTCTATCTATGGGCTTTGGCGGCGGCGCGGCGGTTCCGTGTGGGTGGGTAGTCCGGTAGGCGATGTAGGCAAGATCTTTATCGTGATACAAAATTTCAATCCGCTTGAAACCGCCGCCGCGTACCACCGACCGCCTCAGTGGCGGGCGGCGCAACTCCGTGTGTCGTCGCCTATGTAGGTATAGGTGCAGTTTCATGTTTTTCCAGCATGCCGTTTTAAAATAAATGAGAACCAAGCTATGTTTGTATGTATGTAGCGACTCTTTAAGTTATATTAAGACGCTATTACTGGCTATTAGATCCCATTTTGTTAAAATAATGTGTATAAATCCTGAAAGCTTAAATCAATAAGTCTAACGAAAGCGTAATGTTTATCAGTATAAAGGTATCGGTTCCATTGTCATCTTAATTGACCATGCTACTTAAAAATGGGTCAGTGGGTCGTCTTATGAGTAATTTCATGCTAGTTTTGGGTTGCACTTAATAGCAATGATAAAATAAATAAAAAATCTTTATGTTTACAGCTCATATTCATCATTTAAATTCAATTATAAACTAAGTTTTCTTTTTACAGAAAATGATATAAGCAAAGACCAATTCAAATGTTTGGTTTCAAATGATATTTATTTGAAAGAACTTTGCCCGCATATTGGGCACCGAATCAAACTTAAAAGTAAACTACAGGATTACTTAGACTCAGTTGCTGAAACTGAAACCTCATCTTCTTTAAATGAAGATTTAATGATTATTAAAGCTAACTGTCAAGAAGCGATGCAATTTGATCAAGATCAATCTATTGTTCTGTCGGATATCACTTTAGACTTGGATTCCTACTTAAGTATACCAAGTAGGCTTTCACTGCCAGAATTTGATTTGAAGACTATCCTCCAATCATCTCCACAGGGAAATAGTGTTTTAAATTATTATCAGAAATACAAACAATTGAATTCTCAAAAAAGAAACATTGTTGTTGATGTTTTGATGAAACATCACTACACATTCATTGTTAACAAGTAATTATTGAACCACTTATGTTTTCCCATTGTAGAACTATTGTAGTGTTTGTTTTTCTACTAAGTATACATATTAGATTAAGTAGTAGTGTATGTAGGTTTAAATAAACTTTATTCTCAATAAAGGGAAATGTAACTCACTTGAGAACAATACTAAAAACATACTTAAAAATTATAGTAAAAAAGTAGTAGTAGTAAAAAGTATGTAGGTTATGTAGCTATAGTAGAATAGTGTAGACACACTCACAGTAATCACCATGCAGAACACAATGTAGATTAGTGAAATATAAGCCTATTTATAGGTAAATGAGAGAGCGGCGGTGGCCCAGTGGTGGCAGCCCCTACTTACGAGCAGTAAGCCGTGGGTTCGAACCCAGGCAGGCGCATTACTTTGTGTAATTTATTTCATCATCGCTGCTCTCAAAAACGGTGAAGGAAAACATCGTGAGGAAACCGGCATGTCCTAGAACCAAAAATTCGAAGATATGTGACATCTACCAACCCGCACTGGGCCCGCGTGGTGGATTACAGCCCGCTCCCTCTCATAGGAGAGGAGGCCTGTGTACCAGCAGTGGGAACATTATAGGCTAATGATGATGATGATGATAGGTAAATGTGTGAAGTGCGGTAAATCCTAGGATTTACCAACGCCAAGTGGTAAAAGTCCTTTTTGCACATTTACCTTAACATATAGTACCTAGCTAATAAAATAGATTACAAGTAATTATAGGAGTTCAGACAGCAGTAGTTTAGGCTCGGTACTTGCATGTCAAACCAAGTGGATTGTATACCGCCTAGTGCAGTTCCAGTGAGAGAAATGTAGGTATGTGAAAAGTAAGAGATTGTGTCACAAGGGAGCAAATTTATGTATTTACGTTGATCCTGATTCTAAATAACTTCATTATATATTAGGCAATGAACACTGCTGTCTGGTTTACACAATGTCATTTATATTTCAATACAAATAGAAATAATCTGTTTTTTTTTTCCCTCAGCAACATCAAACCAGAGGAATTCAATTTGCTAGCTGCAAAAATTGTTTCACTTTTCCCGACAGAAAGTATATACACATACTATATGAAAGCTGTGCCAACATCCAAATCTGTCTCAGGAAGATATGTGCCCTCTAAAGGCAAATTAGTTGACAAGGTCCGAAATCTGCTCTACATATCAGGAGCAAAGCGTAGGAGCACTAAATCCACTTACTCTATTAGGGATTCAGATGCAGAATCTGTGGAAAGTAATCAAGGTAAAATATAGGCTACTTACACAAAATAGATACTCCGTGTTTAAATGTCAGGTTATAGGAAACACGAAAAGGCAATCCGTTCAGTCTTAAAGTTTAGTGAATAATTATTTGGTATCGTATTTTGTAGGATTAGTCAAGATATAAACATTCTTCTTTTAATTGGTGTTTTCTGCAATTTATGTTCTTCAAGAGTTTTTTTTTTTTGAGATTGCAAGGGACTTACTTCACTTTTACAAAGTATGGAAAAGTTACGTTACATTTTTTCTTGGACTTATTTCAGAGGCGGTCTCAAATGATGACGCTATTTGGCTGAAACATAATAATGAGCCATGGAACCAAGTTTGTGAAAGGTGGAATAACACCTTTGAATTAAGGCACAAACAAAAATTTCAAACTGTACACGAATTTCTCGAAACATGGCCCATTTTAAAAGACGGCAAAGCAGATACTCTGGTAAAACATTTCATAATTACATTTAAAAAATTGAAATAGACGGCCTGGTTCCTTAGAATCAGGCATTCTATTTGAATGACTGAATGAACACTTTTTCAAATGGTCTTAGTTTCAACATTTACCCTACTGTCCCATTTGGAATGCTCACTCTGTATTATGCAACTCTGTTTCATATTTCCTTATTGTTACAGATACTTTTGGATTTTGAAAAACAATATAAAGAGAAGTCACTTAACTTTTATAAAAACTGGGAACATTTTTTCTCGAAACTTTTGAAGCTTAGAGAAAGTATGGTGACTAATGAAGATGCAAAAGCAATCACTGAAGGTCTAGGAAATATCATTGACGACGGTAAGTACCTACGTATTTATCCAGTCTGTGTTGGCCTAGTGGGTAGTTACCCTGCCTACACTGTTAACTGTCAAGCGAAGTAGACACAATAGTTAAACAATTGACAATCGACTTATTTTGATAGCTTGACAGTTGAGGGGATACGAAGCTAGCGATCCCGGGTTCAATCCCCCGGTTAGAGCAAATATTTTTGTGCTAAACACTAATATTTGTACCAGAATTTTAGATCTTCTCTATCTATTTATAAGTATTTATAGTAGCCATGTTGGTATATTGTCCTAGTCATCGATTGCTATGCGATAATACAAGTCTATCTTGAGTAAAATTTTGGAGTAGGGTAAATCGAGTTGAAGAACAAATTACTCACCAATACATATAACATTGGTATCCTACCAAAACATATATTTAATAAATAGGCCAAATTCTAAAATGCCACAAAAGTAGTGAAAAGGAACTTGGTCTATTTAATATATTATTTTTTATTTTTTCATTATGTGTTTTGGTGTGATATCAATGGTTGAGTAGTCGAGACTAACATACTTAATACACTTCATATTACAAGATCAATATCAATGCATTTTAAATTGGTTGTCTTATTAAAATCTGTATTAATTTCTTAAAATGTTTTATTTCAGACAAAAGAATACCTGTCCAGATTTACCTGTTAGGTTTTTTAATACCACCCAAAGGCCGAAAATCACGAAAAGTCAAGTTCTCAACTTCTGAATCAATCCAGGGCTTATTAGTTCAAATAGATGTAAGTATTGCATGTACCCAATTAAAATTGAATGGATGGGTATAATCGGGTGGTTCCGCCTATTTTCGTCCACTTAGTGGAGTGCCATCTTTGTGGAGCGAAAATAATATGTTGCCCCAATTTATATTAGTTCTAGCTTTTGCGACTTCATTTTTCGTGGAAGTCGTTTCCATCGCGCCTCCATTCAAACGCTCCCTATTTCCCCTCCTTAGGCGAATCTTCTAAGGGGGTGAAAGAGATGGTGAAACTTTGTATGAAGTTACGATTAACGAGTTCCACGTGGACGGAGTCGCGGGCAGAAGCTAGTATCCGATAAATTCAGCATATTGCTTAGTGCACAGGTTACGAAATAGTACATAATTATGTGCTTTCTCAAAATTATTAAATTCTTTTAGGTTTTTCATACAAATAACTTTGAATGCTCTGTCCCTGCATATACACGCTGTGGTTTTGTAAACGTGGTGAATTTAACATAGTAGAGCCTCTGCTGAGCTGGGGAATATTCCTGTGAATTATGGAATGACTTTAATAATTGTGTTTTTAATGCAGGACGCCGGAGATATCGACAACGTAATCCAAACTCAGAAAACTAAGGCGGCGGCGCGGAAAGACACCGTGCAACCATACGTGCTCATACAAGGACCACTGCAAAACTTCTCCCAGATATACATCGTAATTGATGATGTCAAATACCACATGCAGTCAGCTGCAAAGGCGTTCGACTTATTGTTCAAGATATACCACGTTTTTCACGCTAAATATCCCCAAGTGGCTGAGCACCTCCTCATAATCATTCAAAAGAAAGTGTACGAAGTCCATACAGCGTATGATACAGTACCACCATATATTGTCGATGTTTTAAACTTAGATGTGTAAAACTTGGTTTTTAATAGTAAGGTTGAGTTTTATAAAAGTTTGTCAAATGTAAAAAGATGTACTGAGTTACCGAAATTTGAGCTGACATTTGGTCTTATGGACGTGTATAAAGCCCTGCCTAAAGGTAATTTCTTGATTGCGTATGCACCGCCTAAACTTTGTTTAACTGTTTGATACTATAATGTAGTATCCTGCTAATTTTCAGAATAAATGATAAACTTACATTTCACTTTCATTTCATTATTTAGTACAATCATGTTCCTTATAAGTATAAAGGGTTTCGAAAATGATTGCGCTTGTATAGATTAGGTTTGTTTAGGTATATGTTTTTGATTTATATATTCAAGCGATTTATTCTTGTTGTAAAATGGAACTTAGGTATTCTATTTAAATCACATACGTTTTTCTTTTAAGCGTGTTTAATTCTTATTTTAAAGAGTTACATTCTTGTTGTAAAATGGAACGTATTCCATTCAATTTACCTAAAGCTCTTATCTTATATCGGGTTAAATATCATAGGTATTAAGAACAAGATATCTTACTTTCATTTTTTGAAGATATCTTGTTCTAAATAGCTATCATATTTAACTCGTATACAATAAGAGCTTTAGGTAAATTGAATGGAATACGTTCCATTTTACAACAAGAATGTAACTTTTTACGAGAAGAATTAAACACGCTTAAAAGAAAAACGTATGTGATTTGAATGGAATAAGTTCCATTTTACAACAAGAATAAAACGCTCTTGAGTGAATTATCTCAGCTATTTAGAACAAGATATTTTCGATCTTGGGTCAAGTCATTTAGCTTTTAAAAAAAGAGCTTTACTTTTTTGGTCGGAATATGGGCCTTATTACAACAAGAATAAAACGCTCTTGAGTTAAGTATCTCAGCTATTTAGAACAAGATATTTTCGATCTTGGGTCAAGTCATTTAGGTTTTAAAAAAAGAGTATTACTTTTTTGGTCGGAATATGGGCCTTATTACAACAAGAATAAAACGCTCTTGAGTGAATTATCTCAGCTATTTAGAACAAGATATTTTCGTTCTTGGTTCAAGTCATTTAGCTTTTAAAAAAAGAGCTTTACTTTTTTGGTCGGAATATGGGCCTTATTACAACAAGAATAAAACGCTCTTGAGTGAATTATCTCAGCTATTTAGAACAAGATATTTTCGTTCTTGGTTCAAGTCATTTAGCTTTTAAAAAAAGAGCTTTACTTTTTTGGTCGGAATATGGGCCTTATTACAACAAGAATAAAACGCTCTTGAGTGAATTATCTCAGCTATTTAGAACAAGATATTTTCGTTCTTGGGTCAAGTCATAAAGGTTTTAAAAAAAGAGCTTTACTTTTTTGGTCGGAATATGGGCCTTATTACAACAAGAATAAAACGCTCTTGAGTGAATTATCTCAGCTATTTAGAACAAGATATTTTCGTTCTTGGGTCAAGTCATTTAGCTTTTAAAAAAAGAGCTTTACTTTTTTGGTCGGAATATGGGCCTTATTACAACAAGAATAAAACGCTCTTGAGTGAATTATCTCAGCTATTTAGAACAAGATATTTTCGTTCTTGGGTCAAGTCATTTAGGTTTTAAAAAAAGAGTTTTAATTTTTTGGGCGGAATATGTGCGCTATTACAACAAGAATAAAACGCTCTTGAGTGAATTATCTCAGCTATTTAAAACAAGACATTTTCGTTCTTGGGTCAAGTCATTTAGCTTTTAAAAAAAGAGCTTTACATCATTTGAAACGTATTCACTGAAAAAATATTACTTGAAACAAGTACCGAATATTATTTGAGTCAAGATCTTTTGGGTTTTCGATATAAGGAAAGTCGAAAATGTCTTCGATTGAGATACAATATGTTTCGAAACAACAGTTTTTAGATTTTAAGTCAAGAGACAATTAAGTTTTAATCTAAATAAGTAGTTTTTGGACTAAGAACTATAATATGAAACATAAAATATCTCAATCGAAGACATTTTCGACTTTCCTTATATCGAAAACCCAAAAGATCTTGACTCAAATAATATCACTTGTTTCAAGTAATTTTTTTTTTCTGTGCAATCTTCATTCATTATGTAGATTCAACAAGAATCATTGCGTTATTTACGAGCAGACATTTTTTTTAAATATATTTAATGACATAATTTTAAGTAACTACTGGCGCCTCAAACCACAATACAAATATTCTGAACACCAGCCGAGTCATCAACCTCATGACCTCGATGATTCATGGCATACCTAAATAAGGAAACTCGACCGATTCTAATGAATACATGCTAACATTCTTAGAATACCGCTTTATCGTATTTTTTTATGTTTTAATTTATTTTTGTGCATTTTCCTTCCTTTTTAGTGTCTTATGGAGATTTTAAAAGTGCATTGTTACAAAACACTTTTTCTACTGCCTACGAATTCGATAAGTAACATAATACAATTTATGCTTTGTGGAGGGGACTGTAACTTCGTTCTTTTGTTTTTGACATTCAAAAGTGCCAGTAATGGGCTAATTATTGAAAAAAAATGGTTTTTATAGTTTGTTGAAATAAAATGTTTTTGGTTGTTTATGTTTGTCAGTATTTCAGAATAACTCCCGTAACGTGGTTTAGGGAATAAGAATATATCGAATAAACGTTTGAGATTGTTCAAGTATTTGTGGAAGCGCGGTTATAGGGCGAGAATCAGACGGCCCGCGTTCAAAACACGGGTGGGTCACACCTTACCACTATCCGGAAATAAGAAAAAAAACTTGAGAGGTGTCAAGGGACACCCGGATGGAACGAAGTTCCTTTCACGTACATAATATCAATACATTTTAGATTTAAGTTAGTGTGCGAAAAATAAAATATTTAAGTTAAGGAACATTAATTCTTAATTCGAAGCAATACGTCTTACTTAACTGCACAACCGAATTTGTACTTTGTAGTTCGGTCACTCAAAATAATAATCATATCTATCCTTACTCACATACACACCCCAATTGTACGTAATTTAAGGAATTTTCATCTTTATTTTAAAGAAATAAAGCTTACAATAGCTTACTATAGCAAAAAGTGTCGTGACAACTTTTCGTAAGAATTTTTTCCGTCTAGCCCCCTTTCACAACGCGCGATAAGGAACTTCGTTCCAAAAATATACCCATATTATTATTGATTCGGGAATCATTAGCAATAGTTACCTTCTTGAATTTGTCGAGGATGCAAAACAACACTTTGTATAGGGATTCGGAACGACAGACTGAAAATGCAGTCAGCCTTTGTTTGCGATGTCTCTTCCACCGTGTATGTCTATCACAAGGTAATAACTAATTAAAACTGTGTCAAACCAGTTATAAGTACACTAATTATAAACAATAAACAATTAGCAAAACATCTATATTTAACCAAGAATCCCATTTAAAACCGATTAACAATAAAAATACCGATACCAAACAATTAACTTGTAAAAATGAAGGTTAAATCATTATTAACCAATTAGTAATAATTATTTAGACGTTATTCGTTCAAGGTTATAACCTAGACATTATTTTTGAACGATAACGATATCTTAGTATCGATATTTCTGTCGAGTCTCTATTTTTGTCCGGAAGTGTCATTTGAGGGTTATAATGAAGTCAAATTAGTGTTTTTTGTTATTTATTATTTGCTGAACATGAAAAAACACACAAGGTGAGTAACACTATTACTAGAAACGAGATATTAAAAAAAAATCGGAAACTGAAAGCAATTTGCAAGAACTAAACATGGTAAATATCCCGTTTCTAGTGTTGATATATGGGGTCCCTAGTTTTTATTCCTGGGTAGGAAAAACTAAACAACACATTGGCTTTTTCAATCAGAAAGGACATGGTGTCATATAGTTTACCCAAAAATCTAAGTGCAATCGATACATGCAAACTGTGAACACAAAAAATCCCAAGAACTATCTGAATAAACGTACCTAAGTTGCAACATCCTAATCCGTGGGATATCGGAGATATGGGCTATCAAAGTATGCAAATAATTCATTTTTTGACTTGAGATTTTCAGTTTTGGTCCCAAAATAGTCATGCTATCGATTGAATTATGTACCAACGACGTCATAGATGCTATTAGCGTTATTAAACTATATGTCATTTTTTGCTTATGGCATCTATGATGTCGTTGGTACATAAAACAATCGACAGCATGACTATTTTGGCACCACAGATGTGAAAATGACAAGTCAAAAACTTTATTTTTGCGTAGTTTGTCAGCCCATAGCTCCGATATACCACGGATTAGGATATTGCAACTTGGGTACGTTTATTTATTTTGTTCTAGGGAATTCTTGTGCACACAATTTGGCCGTATCGACTACATTTCGATTTTGGGTTTTTGGTCCATACATTTTGGACCATGTCCTTTCTCAGCAGTAACTTAGGCGACTGGATTTGTGCCTGGTTGATGGATATACGGTAGCTCGCTAATACATTAGGCGTAACATAACTGGAAAAATGTGGGTGTACACCTCTGCCTACCTCTTTACGCTACTGTGATGTCATGGTGATGATGACGATGTTATATGAATTACTAGCTGTCTCGTATACATTTTCCCCGTTTTCGCAACATTTTCCATTGCTTCTTCTTCTTAGTCGTTACGCTCTTGACAGAGCGGTCGTGGTCGTCATGAAGTGTTGCTACTACTTGAGGCAGATGTAATACGCCTCACGATGTCCCGCCACCTCGCCCGATCAGAAGTCATCCGGGTACATTCGTGCACTGGACCGCCCACAGCAGACTTGATCTGGTCGGTCCAACGCATGGGAGACCTTCCACGCGGTCTAGTGCCTTCCACTTTTCCTTGGACGACTAACCGCTCTATGGACTGACTGTCTCGCCTTGAATCGTGTCCGAAGAAAGTGAGTATTCGGGACTGTACTATTGTGGAGAGACGCTGCCTGATGTGAAGTTCTTGGAGTATCGAGACATTTGTGCGGAACTCGGTCCACGATACGCCGAGCATTCTTCTCCAGCACCACATCTCTAGAGCGTCTATCTTTTTTCTTTCCACCTCCCGCAACGTCCACGTTACTGCAGCGTACAGAAATATGGGTAAAATTAACGTGCGCACGAGCCTGGTCTTTGTGGCTTTGGTGATGTCTCTGTTCCTCCATATTTTTTTCATTTTGTCCATTGCAGTTCTCGTGATCGCATCCATTGCTACTCCGCTCCTATTGGTCGTAGCGTGATGATATATCGCCTATAGCCTTTCTCGATAAATAGGCTATCTAACACTGAAAGAATTTTTTAAATCAGACCAGAAGTTCCTGAAATTAGCGCGTTCAAGCAAACAAACAAACTCTTCAGCTTTATAATATTAGTATAGATTTTCTTTACTAAATACCACTTGAGTTATTTTTCTTTTGTGTATGATAACAAAAATTAACAAAGTAACCTAACCAAAGTAAATATTATCAAAATACAATTCAACGATTATCATACAATATTATTATGAAAATAATATTCAATTGTATAGTCATTGGTTAGATTTGAACCTTGCACAGAGATGAATAATTCAAAACAATTTAATTTCAATCTCGTATTGAATTAAAACTTGAGCACGATTTAGCCTGAAAATAATCCAGGCCTTTGCAATGTCAATCAAAAACTTTACTCGATACTAAATCCTTTTTATAAATCTTTTTCTAACTTGCATTGTGTGTGTGCCAATCATTCTTGTATTTCATCAACATCTGCCTAGCCTTTTCCTAATTATATTTGAGTCGGCTTCCAGTCTAACCCAATGCAGCTAAATACCAATATTTTACATGGAGCGACTGCTTATCTGACCTCCACAACCCAGTCAGTACTGGGTAATACTCCCCGCTATACGGGTTGGCAAGACTGGTTGTCAGACTTTCGGGCCACGACTATCAAGGATCTTACAAATGACAGCCGGTACCAACTGCTTGAAGTGCTCTCCGAGGCACCGAAGAAACTCGGTATGTAATCGGGTGGTCAACATGTCACCCAACTACATACAACCTAGACAAGTGCGGCAAGGCCTGAAGATCTTTCCTTTCTTTCTTTTCTTTTTATAGAAAACTAACTTATGCCCGCGGCGTCGCCCGCGTGGAGTTCGATAATTGTCCCACGGGAACATACTATCGGGATAAAAAGTCTCCTATGTGTTAATCCAGGTTATAAGCTACCCGTGTGGCAAATTTCATCCAAATCCATTCAGTTGTTTTTGCGTGAAAGAGTGATAAACATCCATCCATCCATCCATCCTCACAAACTTTCGCATTTATAATATTAGCAGGAAGTTGCCCCACTCTAGGAGTTTCTCCTGTATCGTGGGTGCGTTTACAAACATTTAAACTCACAAACCCAAACAGCCAGACCCGGAACTATCTGTAGGCCTTACAAATATTTTTTCCGGGCGGGGATCGAAACCGCGACACGCAGCGCAGCAGTCAATCGCTTAGGCTCCGCGCCAACCGTGCTGTCAAACGATCCGATCCGATAATCGACTCTAGCAGCTCTTATTATTTAGCCATGAGCTCCTCATCATCATTTTTATGTTTGTTTTAGGTAACGAGACTAATAGATAGTTTAATTTTGACATACCTAAGTCACCAAACTAATTTTGTAAAATTTTACACCATACCTACCGAAAATGAAACTTAAAAATACCGTTATCTATTTACCGTTAGGTTCCTTTTAGTACAAATCTTATACCGTTATATGCGATGTAGGTGTTTGTACTATCTCAGTGTCACTGATAAGTAGGTACCTATTGGTTGACGGTACCTACGTGGGTGGACAGTGACCTTAAACTCTGCTGACCCAGTTTTTATTTGCGGTTTGAATTTTTGCGCAGTTAGTGTGGGCAAATGATTAGAATTTGAAGGACGAAGAACTTGCGTACTTATGTTAGTACGTATAATATAAGCAAGTAATTGGGTAAATTGGTTGAAATTAATTAGTTATTAAGTGGGGCATTTTATGTTTTTAGATGTCAGACAAGAAAAGAACTAAACTGTCGATAGATACGGTGCCATACATATCTAATACTAACTTGACCTTATCATCATCTGCCTAGCCTTTTCCCAAACTATCTTGGGGTCGGCTTCCAGTGTAACCAGATGCAGCTGAGTACCAGTATTTTACATGAAGCGACTGTAACTGTGACTGTAGGTAAGACTGGATGTCAGACTTTTGGCTTCTGACTATTCGTAACGACTGTCAAAGATCTACAAATGACAGCCGGGACCAACGGCTTAACGTGCATTCCGAGGCACGGAGGAAACTCGGTATGCACCCACGGACCAAACTAGGCAAGCACGGCTTAAATTAACTTGAAGTTCGAACTGTGTGGCTAAAATTATTTAGCCACGAGCACGTGTTAGTAGTACCGTTTAAGGATCTCGGCTAAGTATTGCCACGTCATTTATTCACTGCTAACTAATCTTTTAAAAGCCACAGTGAAGTTGACTCAACCAATTTACTTTAAACACTTTCTACCTGATATTATGATTCACTAGTTTGTGTATCCTTTGTTTTTGTTCTAAGAAAGATACCAAAAAGCTTCCTTCATTTTACAAGTTCGGAAAAGGGCTGGAAAGGAATTTGGGATGATTCATTTAAGTGCAAGTAGAAGGGAGGAATTCGTGGAATGTTGCTGGCATAAATATATATTTTTTTTTTTACTATGAAGTAACGTTAGTTTAATCGTTACAAGTAGTCAGTGGTCCGAAATTGTCTCAACCAGTCTTACCAAAGTTACTCGGTACTGTAGGTATGGAGTGACCGATAATGACAAGACAAGACAAGACAAGACAAGACATTTATTTGTGGAAACATGAGTATACATACAAGGCATGCAGGTTGTTCATAAACAAAAAAGATCCATCATGTTCGGCCTTTGTGGCATACAAATATACAATAGGTAGGAAAAGTCATTACAAATAAAACATTTTAAATTCTCATACAAACCAAAAAGAAATTATAAACATAAATTAAATTGTAATTATAAATTGCAAAAATTATAAAAATATTAATATTACATTTTGTCATTTAAAAATTCTAAAATACTGTAGTATGCTTTCCCAACTAGATACACTTTTAGCCGCTTCTTTAGAATGTGTGCGCTTAGTTCCCTCCATCCCTTTGGAAGTTTATTAAATAATAAGGGCGCCATGCAGAATACACTTTTTCGCATTAATGCTGTTTTAGAAACATGGGAGCAAAGTATGGTGTTATCGCGTCTGACGCGACTGACTTTGTCTGCCATGCGTGGAAATAACTGCCGATTACATTTTACAAACATGACAACTTCGTAGATGTACAGAGACGGTAAAGTGAGTATGTTGTACTTAATGAAAAATGGTTTACAACTATCCATCGAATCTAATTTAAACATCGTCCTAATGCACCGTTTTTGGGCTTTAAAAGGTATATCCTTGTCAGTCGAATTACCCCAAAGGATAATTCCATACCTTAGATGCGATGAAACTAGGCCATGGTAAGCTATTAGCAATGCGTCAGTGTTTAGCACAGAAACTAACTTGTGTAGGGCATAGGAAGAGTTACTAATTTTTTTGGTTAAAGTTTCAACATGTGCTTTCCAATTTAATTTTTTGTCAATAATCACACCGA
The DNA here is from genome assembly GCA_963082945.1 of Cerastis leucographa. NCBI lineage: Eukaryota > Metazoa > Arthropoda > Insecta > Lepidoptera > Noctuidae > Cerastis > Cerastis leucographa. Next base: position 2,243,637 of record OY720365.1, read on the forward strand.
GAAATTTAGCAGTGTTGACTTCCTCAATTATTTTGTCATTATATTGGACCTTAAGATCAGATAAAGTTGGTAAGCGTTGACTGAAATGCATAATATTCGTTTTATTGAGGTTTATTTTTAAATTATTATTATCCAAATATTTTATTATTGATATAAGAGAATTATTAATGTCACTTTTATATTTGTCTTTAGTATCGTATTGTATTGTTATGGTACTGTCGTCAGCAAAGAGGGTCACAGGTTGATCAACAGATTTAGGTAGGTCATTTATATACAATATGAATAGTGGAGGGCCCAACACACTACCTTGAGGAACTCCATACTTAATTACACGTTCATGTGATTGGAATATTTCTTCACGTTTAGTTTTAGTATTTATTGAGGATATTTCTGTGAGTTGCGTTCTATTGTCTAAATATGATTTAAATAGATTTAGGACGTTGCCTCTTACACCGTATGCCTCCATTTTATCTAAGAGAATATCATGCCTAACATAATCAAACGCTTGGGTCATATCACAGAATATTGTGCAAACTGGGTTGGTCTTATCCACATTTAGCATAACTTTATGTAAAAAGTCATAAAGTGCCATACTAATAGTTTGGTGTTCTCTAAATCTACAAGCAGTAGACCAACGACGTGTTGTGAAGAAATTCGTATACATTTTTGCAATCTACTGATTTGAAGGGTTTAAACTGGCTTAAGCTACCTGTTTGGTGCGACCACTTATGTGTTTGTACCCGAATTATTTATTTAACACTTCAAGCACATAGTACAGAGGCGGACTTAATGCCATGGGTATTTTCTACCAGTCAACCTTAGGGTGATTCAGAGACAAACAGTGGTAGGTGTATATCTATAAAATATTATACATTGAATACTAAACCAAACTACAAAGGTCTAATTAGGTCTTGACTTATACATATTGATGACTTGGAGCAGCGGTGGCCCAGTGGTGGCAGCCCTGACTGACGAGCAGTAAGCCGTGGGTTAGAACCCAGGCAGGCTCATTACTTTATTTCATCACTGCTGTTTTCAAAATGGTGAAGTAAAACATCGTGAGAAAACGGGCATGTCCTAGAACTAAACATTCGAAGACATGTGACATTTACCAATCCGCACTGGGCCCGCGTGGTGGATTACAGCCCACTCCCTCTCATAGAGAGGAGGCCTGTGTCCCAGCAGTGGGAACATTATAGGCTGATGATGAAACAAACTTCGGCTTTGTTGGTCTGGTGGATGCAGGCGACTGCTGAGCATGAGGTCTTGAGTTCGATTCCGGGGTCGGGCAAAGTATTATTGGGTTTTTAAATCAGGAATTTCTCAGTGGAAGCAACGGATTTCGGATTTGCTTTTCGCTGCTGCTTTCAAAACGGTGAAGAAAACATCGTGGGGAAACGGGCATACAACTAAAAATTCGAAGACATGTGACATAGTACCAACCCGCACCCAACCCGCGTGGTAGATTACAGCCCACTCCGTCTCACAGAGTGGAAGCTTGTGTCCCAGCAGTGGGAATATTATAAGCTGATTATGCTTATTTTTGAAGACTTAATTTTGCAATGTTTTTCGAAAGTATATTTCACGACTTTTGCTGTATGTGAAACAACGGCCACGACTGTTCAAGTTAAAACAAGCTCATGAAACACCGAAGTTCTTTATTCTCCAAGAGAATATTTCAACAATCATTGAGATGCACATCTCGAAAACGATTCGCGATCAAAATCAATTTCAATTGATATAGCAATCAAAATTTACCATATATAAAGTATTTGCTTTGAACTCATCACTATAAATGCCACTCAATTTATTATTTACCAAGAATCAAAAAATTGATACTGACTATATCAAATAATTAAAAACCACCGCTTCTTGAAACATCATTATACCAACTTTATACCAAATTACTGTCTGATCCGTTAGTCATATACCTACTGTTCCCTGTCTTAAGTCTTTGTTTTAGTTCCAAGAATAAATTCGGTGAGACCAAAATGAGGGTTGACTGTAACGGGCGGGATATAGTGTGTCCTAATTTAGTCCATATAATTATATTTGAACATAATATGCCATGTCCTCCTCTCCTCCTCTCTGGGTGACAGATTGGGCTGCAATACAATTTACGAATAAAATAATCTATGTACACATACGTTTTTGTTTTTGGTTTTCGGATTTATGTAGTGAGGAGGTCGTGGCTAAAAAATAACAGCCACCCGGGTCGATCTTTAAGGTTAAGCTGTGCTTGCTGATGTTGGTCCGTAGATGGGTAACCATAATTACATACCAAGTTTCCTCCATGTCTCGGAAAGCACGTGTAGCTGTTGGGCCCGGCTGTCATTTGCAGAGCTCTAACACTGTTACGAGTAGTCAGAAGCCAAAAGTCTGACATCAAGTCTTACCAAGGGGTATCGTATTACGCAGTTACTGGGTTGGGGGGGTCAGATGGGCAGTCGCGTCATGTGAAATACTGGTACTCAGCTGCAACCGGTTACACTGGAAGCCGACCTTAAGATATTTTGGGGAAAGGCTAGGCAGATGATGATGGATTTAAGTAGTGAATACGTGGGAACTGTTTGTGCGTAGAAGTCCCTTATACGTTGCATAAGAAATTCACTGCTTCTGGTTCCATTGGTTCAAGTTGGGCTTTATCGGACAGTGTCATCATCATCATCATCAGCCTATATTGTTCCCACTGCTGGGACGCAGGCCTCCTCTCTATGAGAGGGAATGGGCTGTAATCCACCACGCGGGCCCAGTGCGGGTTGGCAGATGTCACATGTCTTCGAATTTTTAGTTCTAGGGCATGCCGGTTTCCTCACGATGTTTTCCTTCACCGTTTGAGAGCAGCGGTGATGAAATAAATTACACAAAGTAATGCGCCTGCCTGGGTTCGAACCTACGACTTACTGCTCGTAAGTCGGGGCTGCTACCACTGGGCCACCGCTGCTCGGACAGTGTATTCAAGTTTTATTTTTATCGGAAAACCTATTAGTTAAAAACTTCAAGCGATATATTCCATCACAAATTGACACAATATGGCTGGCATACGAACACTTATCTTGTCCTTGTCTTTCTACAAAAAGATTACTTATATCGCCTCGAAAGCATTTTTCCGTATTCCTCTTACCGTACGTGCCTATGTTATGCATTCGTCCAAGAATGCGAAATTCTAAGTAGCATTACAATTGGTAATAAAACGAACGTGATCAGACTTAATCTGTTGAATACGCAAATATTTCTAGTACACACGACTTGACAATATTTACGTATCCAGAATAAGCTGACCTCACGTTTTACGGAAGGCTTATACAGGTTGAAACATTCGACGACAAGATTGTGATACGTACCAACTCATTAGGCTTGCGTGGTGGACTTCAATAGCCCATTCCCTCTCATAGAAAGGAGACCTGTGTCCCAGCATGGGGAACTTTAAAGTACATTTGCTGTACAGGATGTAAAGGATATCGACGCGCAAAATGTAACCATGAATTCTGTTTGTGCTTCTAGATCCACAAGACTTAAAACGGACTTAACTTCTGGCTACTTGCTAGTACAGACGCCAAGGCAGCTGCCAGTGTGAATGTTGCCTAACTTTATGTGCTCTATACATTTTGGCCATTGTCTTTTTTCGTCCGTTGAAAAATAATTGCTTGTCCATAAATCTAATTTTCCATTTCAATGGTGTATGAATTACACTGCTGTCTCTAGAATCATGTGCAAAATTTATCGTGACAGTTTGAACGTCAAAATCCCTTACAACGTGTATTCGAGGTCATTTTATATTGGAATGGCATAGCTTGATTATGTAGCGTATACCTACATAAGACTGCATTGTATTCTAATTATGCCCAGAGTCCTTTGAAACAATAATATTAGAATTTCTAAGTAAGTTTATTGCTTGGTAACCGATATTGATGTTTATCAAAATTGAGTGTTTGTTTATCGTTCTTCGTATGATTTGTATTGTTTGGTATTTGTTGGGTTCGTGCCAAGGATTGCTTTGTTTAAGGATATTAAAGTTTAACTACAAAATGACTGGTTAAAAAAAAAATCTGCTGAGTGTCTTTGTAAGGGGAGGGGTGTACGAAAAACACCGAAACTGGATATGCCTTTTTGACATTGCTTTTAATTTTTTTTGTCTCCATTGTGTAGCGAAACTATTACCTAATACTATCTGGTTTGTGGAGGTCAGATAGGCAGTCGCTCCATGTAAAATACTGGTATTTAAATTAAGTTAGACTGGAAGCCGACCCGAACATAGTTGGGAAGAGGCTAAGCAGATGGTGATGATGATTGACGTGAAACAGGTTGTAATAAATAAACAATAAGTAGGTTCATTAAGAGGTCCACATTTTCTCCAGTTATGTTTAAGTCCTATGTAATAAGGGGCGAGCTTATTGCCATCAACCGGGCAAAAATCCAGACTATTCCCAATAATATTTTTCCGACCCGGGAATCGAACCCTGGAATTCGTGCTCAGAAGTTGTTTGCGACCTGGAATTCGTGCTCAGAAGTTATTAAGTTACTGAATTATTTATTACATAACGAGGAAAACAAAATACTGTTTTACTTGCTTTGTTTTTGCTAGCAAGTTGGAACATCCTACTAAAGTTTGTGAGTATGGATGGATGTTTGTTACTCGTTCACGCAAAAACTACAGAACGGATTTGGATGAAATTTGGAACACAGACAGTTTATAACCTGGATTAACACATGCTTTTTATCTCGATATGTTCCCGTGGAACAGTTATCGAACACCACGCGGGCGACGCCGCGGGCTTAAGCTAGTACATAATATGTATATTATACTTTTAAACTTTGACCTAATTATCAATATGATGTGTCAACCAGGATCGATAGGTATAAAATGACAATATTATGTTATTATTAAATAATTAGTATGATTAAAACTTTAATTGTGTTGGTATTGTTTATAATTTTTAACCGACTTCAAAAAGGAGGAGGTTCTCGATTCGACTGTTTTTTTTTTGTGTTTTCACCGACTTCGCTGGGTTTTATGATCCGATTTACGTGATTCTTTAGTTTGATGCGGAATAGTTGCCATTTGGTCCCATAAAATTAAAAAAAAAATTAATTTAATTCTCTTAAACTTTTTTAATATATTTCAATGGTATTATAAATTTGTTAGCTTAGATGTATATTCAATTATGCATGCTGTGGTCTCCTGTAAGTGAAGGAGTTCACCTACGTGATACTTTTGAAGTACAGTCTATTTCACATGATCTGTGTACATCCTTTGTTGGAGATCCTAAATAAATAAATAAAAATTTGACATAGTTTGGCTCAGTAGTTTTCATTTAATGAACATATTTTTTGAGTTTTCCTATAGCATGCTCGATAAGAGATCCCTATTTTTAGATAATAAAACATAGTTCCTTTGACACTGTTTTTCCAAATACATTATTAAAACTCGTGTCAATTTTATCTACTGGATAAGATAGTCCCCAATCAAAATGTCTAATCGAGCCTCTGATCTATGTATCTGATTGGTTCACTAACATAAAAACAACCTATCATTTTTAAATTTTGACAATCACTGATTGGAGATTTAAGTTCAAAAACCTTTATTTATATTAATCACTAGCTGCTGTCCCGCGACGGCGCGGCGTCGTCACATTTTCCCCGTTTTCGCAACATTTTTCATTGCTGCTCCGCTCCTATTGGCTGTAGCGTGATGATATATAGCCTATTAGCCTTCCTCAATAAATGGGCTATCTAATACTGAAAGAATTTTTCAAATCGGACCAATAGTTCTTGAGATTAGCGCGTTCAAGCAAACAAACAAACTCTTCAGCTTTATTATTAGTATTAGATTTTGATTTTTGCAATGCAATTTATGTTTGGAACTATCGCACACAGGCTAATTTCATAAATGGCATACGATTAACATTTCTAAACAAATCAAATCAAAATCATTTATTTCAAGTAGGCCAGTTACAGGCATTTTCGAATAGTCGAAAAACAATAAAAAAAAAAAAATGAAGCTACAGTCCCATTCACAAGACATAATAACTGTGAAAGTACTGTAGTTGCCCATTCCAAAGCGTAGATCTCTATGGAGAAGAATGGGCAAACTCCATGGACTCTCTTTTAAATCAGAATCTTGTCACAAAACCTTGGTAACATCATTCATTTAGAGATGGTACATTATGTGAGAACGATGTAGCAAGACGTGCACGTTAAAAGTGTCCATAGTAAAAACAAAAAGAACAATAAAAAGATGAAATAATTTGTTCGAAATGAGCCGTGGCAGCAAAGAGACGACCAGGCACAACTGACAGCGCCCGTTCACGAACATGACCGCGATCAATAGCTGGCTGTGTCATATAAAATCAATAGTAGGTTAGTGGTGTGACCGACGGACTGCAAAGTCACGAGTTCGAACCCGAGGAACGCACCTCTGATTTTCGGATTCATCGGAGCTAGTGACAATGATATAATACGCACACATACGATTATCACTAGCTTCGGTGAAGAACAATACGTGAGAAAACTGAACATTCCTAAAACCTCTAAAAAACCAAAAATAAAATAAATCCAAGCGTCGTAGCGTCGGGGGTCCGCTTTGTTTGTATATATATTTTTATGTACTAAGCGGTCTACTTAGCGGTCCCCCGACGCTACGACGCTTGGATTAATTTTATTTTTGGTTTTTTAGAGGTTTTGTCCGTCGGGGGTTTTTAAATTTTTTAATTTAATTTTTATTTCATGCTTTTTAAACTTAAATTATTTTTTTCTTAGCCTTGACTGTCCCACTCCTGGGCATAGGTCTACTCCCATTCCTTCCACTTTTCTTGGTGTTGCGCCTCTTCTCGCTTATTAACGAAAACAAGGAAAGATATGAATTAAAAAAAAAACTTGAGCTTATAGGGGGGAGGGGGGGGGGTGCAACCTACCCCCCTGGCGATGCCCATGGTGAGAAAGTGACAAGAATTCAAATTTCCAATCACCTAGACCCGTAGAAGTTGTTTAAATCCCTTCATCAACTAGAAAAGAGGTGATGAGCTTCAAACGGCTGAGCAGATTTTCTCGAAACATAGCTAAGAACATTCTCGATTAAAATACCTTTCAAATGACACCAATTTTATCAAAATCGCTTCATCCGTTTGGGAGCTACGATGCCACAGACAGACACACAGATACACAGATACACACGTCAAACTTATAACACCCCTCTTTTTTGGTCGGGGGTTAAAAATATATTTCTCCATGGCATGTAAAGCCAAGCCTATGGGCGGCATAAAAACTCTGACGTCAGGTTAGGCTCTCACCACTCCAAAAATTCTTCCAAGTAGCTTTACGAAATCGGTCTTGTTCAAGTTAGGCTTGAACTGTTCTCCACAAATTTATCATGGCTGATTATTTAACTTTGAAACTAGGTTTACTTGCATCAACTTAGCAAAATAGAACCGGTTCTCTATCCGAAGTTGATGGCAATATTTCGACACCAGGATACAATACGCCATCGTCATTGGCCTGGCCATACCAATGGCGCCTATAAGCTATGTAAAAGAGAAAGTGCCAAAAACATGTTAAAAAAACATGCTTCTTTATAGAAATAAAACTACAATAGGTTTAGTTTGCGCTACCAACAACTTATTCTTGTATTTCTTTTTTAATAATACTAGTCATTCTATATACAACTTAATCTTGACAAAGTTAAAGTTGGCTTTCGTTTAAAGTGAAAATAACATCAATTTGAAACAAGGACTTAACAGCAGTGTACCTCGTGACGTAGCGAAAGGAATTCGGTTAACCCAGTATTTTGTTCGCAATGGGCTCATGAATCATGGTCAGATATGAATCGTTAGATAACCCTATCGGTCTATAGAAATTGCGTCAGTTATTGTAGATCCGTTTAGTATGTGGAATATAAAAACAGAAAAAAAATGAGCTGACGTGTCTGCACTATGTGCCAAGACTGTCTCGTTGCCGTATACATTTCGATTGGTATGTTTAAATCCCATGTAAAAGGCGGCCTATTGCCATCTTCCGGGCAAAAATCTGAAAACCGTTGCTTCCACTGAGAAATTCCTGATTTAAAAACCCAATAATACTTTGCCCGACTCGGGAATCGAACTGAAGACCTCATGCTCAGCAGTCGCTTGCATCCACCAGACCAACAAAGCAGAAATTATTTTCATCATCATCATCATCAGCCTATAATGTTCCCACTGCTGGGACACAGGCCTCCTATCTATGAAAGGGAGTGGGCTGTAATCCACCACGCAGGCCCAGTGCGGGTTGGTAGATGTCTTCGAATTTTTAGTTCTAGGACATGCCGGTTTCCTCACGATGTTTTCCTTCACCGTTTTTGAGGGCAGCGGTGATGAAATAAATTACACAAAGTAATGCGCCTGCCTGGGTTGAGGGTTCGAACCCACAGCTTACTGCTCGTAAGTCGGGGATGCCACCACTGGGCCACAGCTGTTCTCAAGTTGGTTTGGTTGACGTTTAATACACCAAACATCATCAGATCATTTAGGGAGGCTTTCAAAAGAAATTTCATAGAAAAAATATGATCTCAAGTCTCATTGAGGCCTTATCGCAAAAATGCATAGGACACAACAGATCGTATTTAATTAATTCGGATTCGGAAATTGTTCGCATTTTTTTTTTCGCGTATTGTAACTACGTAAGTATACAGGGTTGAAAACATCGACACGAAACAGTGACCATGAATCTAGGACCTTCCAGCGTCAATTTTTTCTGTCGTTAATTTATGGTAATCATGGATTCTGAAGTTGTAAATGGGAATAAAATTACTCGATCATTTTTACATTGGATATGACAATTTTAAAGTGAAACTTTTATTACATCGTCTCGAACTTTTTCGTCTGTGTGTTGCATGTCGCGTGACGCTCGGCCGCGGACTACTCCTCGTTTTATACCCTTAATGGAATATTATTCCAAAATTTTTTTGTTTAATGTCTATAGTGTGAAAAAAAGTTTCACTTTTACCGTGGTTTCATAAAACCACACAATCCTTTTTGTTTACATAGCGAGTTTCCTCCATGCCTCGGAAAGCACGTTAAGCTGTTAGTCCCGGCTGTTTTTCGTAGATCTTTTAATATTGTTATAGGTAGTCAGTGGCCCAAAAGTCTGACAAGCAGTCTTACCAATGGTATCGTATTACCCAGTATTAACTAGGTTGTGGAGGTCAGATAGGCAGTTGCTCTATGTAAAAGACCGGTATTCTGCCGCATCCGGTAAGACTGGAAGCTGACCCCAATAAATTTGGGAAAAGGCTAGGCAGATGAGGACGATGACAACTTATTTAGTTGACGATGTTTTTTGCAACTAATATGTGCTATTCGCGTAACATTAAGACTAGATAGCATATCTATAACCTAAATAATAAAAGTAGTACACACCTACATTCGATCTAAATGTGAACTGTCTTAAAGATAAGAGTAATCCATGTTATGTTTTGCGGATTTATTTATGACATTGACATGATAATTCCAAAAATAAAGGCAGTATGATGACATACATACAGCGTATAATAGTACTAGATATGGTGGCTAGTCATCATCATCATCATTTCAGCCGAAAGACGTCCACTGCTGGACATAGGCCTCCCCCAAGTGTCGCCACATTGACCGGTCCCGAGTGCTTCGCATCCAGCGGATCCCCACAACCTTCACCAGGTCATCGGTCCACCTAGTGGGAGGCCTTCCAACCCATCGTCTTCCGGTTCGCGGTCGCCATTCCAGAACTTTTTGGCCCACCGTCGGCTATCTGTTCTGCGAGCAATGTGCCCTGCCCACTGCCACTTAACTTTGGCAATTATTTACGCTACGTACTTGGTTCTCTTGCGGTTGTCCTCATTTTTGATTTGAGGGTGTCTAGTGGTTAAATAATAACAGCCGCTCGGGTCAATCTTCCGGTTAAGACCCTTGCCCCGACTTGCCTAGGTTGGTCCGTGGATGTGTAAACTCCCATTACCTACCGAGCTTCCTCCGTGACATGAAAAGCGCGTTAGCTGTTGGGCCTGGCTTTCATTAGTATACATATATTTGTAGGACGTTAGGGTATAGTATTACCAGGTACTGACGGGGTGGTGGAGGTCAGATAGGCAGTCGCTCCATGTAAAATACTGGTATTCAGCTGATATGTAATTTTGATGTACTGGATGTATTTGAGTTTTATAAATGCAATACCGCTATCATATAAACAGTGACCAGTTACAAATGTTATCAGCTGTATGATTGTAACAGTTTATCTGTTCTACTGCAAGACTTGCAATTATCAATCTGATTAAAAGGTACACTTGATTATAATGAGTTTTCACGTTATCATGTTCTTTTAGCGTGTTTTGAATTTTAAGTCTATTGTTTTTTTTTTCTTGTGCTTTTAGGTCTCTGCTTTGATTTATTTGAGACTAGCTGGAACTATGGTTAAGAGGGGACTTTAGTCCCGAGGAATTCAAAGAATAGGTATTTGAAGAAACTATTGCCGTCGCGCTGTGTCTGACCGTAAAGTGTAAAGTGCGAATGGGACAACTGCAGCTCAGGCTGATTTTACCTACAAAAATCTATCTATCTATATTTCACTGTTTTCTTCTTCAAAACTAAACTGATCTAAATAATTCTTATATCAAAATTTAGAGGAAAAGTATATCTATTCTTCTATCATTTTCTTTTTGTTAAAAACTTTTCTAATTTGTCTGATAGTCGTCTGAACATGGCGGTAAAAACGGGCTTATTTTAGGGATTTTGGATTGTCATATTTCTTTTAGTGATTATGTTTTGAAAAAAAGGAAATGATAGAGGCATGTATTAATAAGACCTAGATTTTTTGGAAAAAAATCGTTGCTTTAGACGCATTATCCACGAAGCAAACAGCGGAATACGTTTCTATCGAGAAAGGCCCACTAGAGTCCCCTCTAATAACTGCACCGTTCAAGTCTTTGATGAGGCAAACGACAGAACTGTCCAGGTGGCGTAACATGACGTCTTAAAACATTATTGTTCCATTCTCATTCCAGAGTGAAAAAGAGACGGAGCTATACAGGTCGTCTAGCTCCATCTCTTTCCCACTCTGGAATAGGAATGGAACAATAATGTTTTAAGCGTCATAGTACCCCCCAGGCGGCCAGGTGTACGGTTAATAATTGCACCGTCCAAGTCTTTGATGAGGCAAACGACAGAACTGTCTAGGTGGCGTACCATGACGTCTTAAAACATTATTGTTCCATTATTATTCCAGAGTGAAAAAGAGACAGAGCTATACAGGTCGTCTAGCTCCATCTCTGCCGTATTATCAGACGGTGGCCTGCCATGACGTCTTAAAACATTATTGTTTTACTCCTTTTCCAGTGTGGGAAAGAGATGGCGCTAGACATCCTGTATAGCTCCGTCTCTTTCCCACACTGGAATAAGAGATAAATAAGTCTTTTAACATTATTGTTTTGCTCCTTTTCCAGTGTGGGAAAGAGATGGCGCTAGACATCCTGAATAGCTCCGTCTCTTTCGCACACTGGAATAAGAGAAAAATAATACTGCTGTAAGACGCCACGGTAGGCCAGCAAGTCACTGCCTACTGGCCAGATAAAATCTGAGTCTCGAGCAGAAGAAGCTACGGTGTGGTAGGTAAAAATACCATGCAGTTGCCAAGGTTGTGATTTAAGCCTGGCCAGGATGAGCAGGACGTAACCATAGTACACAAACCACCAATCAAGTTATACAAAACCAGTTTATGAGGATCTCTCATTGTACGAAAATACTATACAAAACGAGGACATGTTATTCTGGAAATGTACGACTTGATGTGTTACTTTGTGTAGGTGCCTACTTGTATTTTAGTTTTGCTACTCGAGGAAGCTAATTTTAAAGTACCCTATTACGAGTCAAGTAATTCTTATCAGTTTCTATCATACTCTTAAACTGATATAAATAGGTCAACTAATACAAATAGGTTATCAACCGGAAAGTCCTATTCTGTGATAGTGAAACGCAAATTACCTAGTCAACTGGACGTCATTTTGTTCACTTACAACAAAAACATTACTGTTACTGTTAGCCTATGCCATCCCACTGCTGGGCAAAAGCCTCTCCCCATGACTTCCCACTTTAGCTTAGAGGTTTTTTGAGGAACGACGAATAATTAAAAACGAGCAATAATTTGTGTGAGGAGCTCGTGGCTAAATAATAACAGCCGCACGGGTCGATCTTTAAAGATAAGCCGTGCTTACCGAGGTTGGTCGGTGGATGGGTGACCATAATAACATACCGAGTTTCCTCCGTGCCTCGAAGTGGGAAAGCACGTTAAGAGGGGACTCTAGCCCCAAGGAATTTGAAGAATAGGTAGGAAGAAACCATTGCCGTCGCGCTGCGCCCGATCTAGCCCCCGTAAAGTGCGAAAGGGACAACTGAGCTCAGGCTGATTTCACCTTGACCAAAAGACTTTTGTATTCTGCTGTTTTCTTCTTCAAAGCTAAACTGATCTAAATAATTCTTTTATCAAAATTTAGAGGAAAAGTATATTTAAGCTTCTTTTATTTTCTTCTTTCTTACGTTATATTTCATCAAATTAGTTGACATAACTTTATTTTTGCGCTTACGGTGTTCCCCAGGGAAGTTCTATAGCCCCAACACTTTTCCTGGTATACATTAATCGGCTCTGTGACCTCTCAATCCATCAAGCCGAAATAACAATGTTTGCTGATGACACAGTGCTCCTGTTTCACAACAAAACTTGGGAAAGCTTGGCTCAGGTAAGCGAAAGATGGCTTGCTAAAATAACTGCCTGGCTCGAAGACAGCCTGCTTTCCATAAACGCAAGCAAAACAACATACCTCTGCTTTAGTATGTCAAAGTCAGGCAGCCCCAGTCCAGACTTTAACGTGCCCATCCACATGTTCCCTTGTAATAGAGGCTCTTTTCATCAAGCTACTTGTGCTTGCCCTAGGCTTGAGAGAGTGAACCTCATAAAATACCTCGGTGTTACAATCGACGAAAACTTGAAGTGGAGTCATCATATCTCAGTCACAGCAAAAAAAACCAGAAAACTTATGTTCATATTCAAAACCCTGAGACATGTTGCCAGCCAGAAACTTCTAATACAAATATATAAAGCATTGTGTCACTGCGTTTTGGGTTATGGTATTTGTGCATGGGGTGGCGCTGGTAAATCTCATATGATAGAAATAGAGCGATCTCAGCGTGCAGTTCTGAAGGTCCTTCTGTCCCTTAACTTCAGAACCCCTACCAGTTTGGTGTATGAGCAAGCACGAGTGCTGTGTGTTAGAAAAATATGAAAGGAAATACTACTTTGGCTGGAAAACTATAGCTACGATGACACTGAAACCCTTATCAGTACTCTAACCTAGCGACATAAATACTCACAGCACATACTTCAACACATCACCACACACATCACCACACACACGCTACCTCTATTCTAAAATCATGTACCTTTATTTTTATCTTATGTTCTTATTCTTATAACATTACTATTAGTTTATTTTTTATTTTTTATTTAGTTTATTATTATGATTTTCTATAGTAGTTGCAATAAGCACTGTCTAAGCTTCCACAATCAGATCAATGTAACCGGCGTATTCCTCAACCCTTGTCATACAGGTTGCCCTAGTTCAGGGGTTGAGAACGCACCGATGTAATGTATAATGAAGTTGTAGAAATAAATTTATTTATTATTATTATTTATTATTTTTATGACTGCTTTTAGGGTTCCGTACCCAAAGGGTCAAACGGGACCCTATTACTGAGACTTCGCTGTCCGTCCGTCCGTCTGTCACCAGGCTGTATTTCATGAAACGTGTTAGCCAGTTGAAATTTCCACGGATTATGTATTTCTGTTGCCGCTATAACAACAAATACTAAAAACAGAATAATATGAACATTTAAGGGGGCTCCCATACAAAAAAGTGATTTTTTTTGCTCGTTTTTATAAATAATGGTACGAAACCCTTCGTGCGCGAGTCCGACTCGCACTTGGCCGGTTTTTTTAATTATTATTATCACTAGGACACCGCATAATTTTGTTAATGATATAAATAAGTCTTTTGTGCGATAACGCCTTACAAATTCAAGGCTGCGCAGTTACATTAAAAAGAATTTACAATAATAAATAATGATATTATTAATAATGCACTTGTTATCTATTATTATTTATTAGCTTTTGCCCGCGGCTTCACTCGTGTTGAGATGTTCTTCCTAACAGGATAGGATTATCCTATTATCCTATCCTAGACAATGCTCTATCGTTATTAAACTAGAATTTACTCGTGGCTTCGCTTCCTTTATTTACGGAAATTCACCCAGGGCACTGTTTTAAATGAAGATTATGATATTTAAGTAAAAGGCTTCCTGTCAGTGATGGCATGGTTGGCGCAATGGTTGGACAATCGACTGATACGCTACGTGTCGCCGGTTCGATCCCCGCACGGAACAAATATTTAAATATTTGTATGGCCTACATATTTTCCCGCACGCAATATGTATACGCGCCTTAGACGTGGATTTGCGGAAACCAGCTAGCTATACAATACAATACAAATGGCCTACAGATAGTTGTTCCGGGTTGGCTGATTGTGTATGTGAGTTTAAATGTTTGTAAATGCACCCACGATACTGGAGAAATTCCTAGAATGGGGCAATGTTTAAAAAAAAAACAGAATCGGAGTAGTAATTTCCAAGATGAGTCCTTACATACAAACGATTTTTAAGTCATTCTAATATTATATTGATTTAATCTATATGCATTCAATCATGAACATATGTCATACAAACAAATTCACTCTCAGATTTAAAATATGACTTAGTTTCACACTTTGTACGACTTTATTCGTACCTATTTCTATTTCAGTACTAACTGCAAACTTAAACACTGACACATTTTATTTCAGCCAAGTTTTACAGCTTTTACACAATGGCCGAACTTGGATACGCATGGCCCATTATCTTAATCGAGACTGTAATATTATCTTAATAAAATCTCTTCAACTTATGTTGGCTTTAATGGATTCTCATGTTGGAAACTTATAAAACACATGCCGTTTGATGAAAAAGATTAAGGTAAATGCTACAGGTTTTATTTTAGGTGCACTTGGTAACTAAGTAGGTATGCACTTTAACAACAAGTAGATATATAAATACAATCTACAATGTTACATATTATTAGTACATTATGTTATTATTTTCCTTAATACAGTAATTGAGAATTGTTGAAAGAGCACTTGAAATAATTGAAAAGGTATTAAATAACAACACTGTAAAAGTCCTATAACATCGTTATCACAGATAGCACAAAATAAACAGTTAATAAATAGGAAAGAAAGAAAAAACAACCCGAAAAAGAAACATATGGAACAACGAAAAAGACTCCCACGCAGACAAATAAAATAAAATAATATATAAAAATTAAAACTTACGAAAGAATTCAGTAACTGCAACAAAATCCAAATTCAAAAAGAGAACCACACAGTTCGACAACACCAATTTGAAAAATAATAAAACATTCGATATTTAAAAATTAAAACAATGAACTGTATTCAAAACAGCGTTCGATGGCCAACTGACAGAGCAACCGAACATTTTGCCACTGATAGCTATATTCACTTCGAAAGAAGAGCCATACTACCTACAGTTGAAAATAAACCTTAAAGCGGATACATAGAGTCGGTTATTTAATATACAAGTATGCTCCAGTACCGCGCGAAACTGTCCAAGCGAGTATTGAGGTCAGTGACGTCTTTTTTCTGTAAGATAAATTCGCCGAAGCGAGAGGTGCTATTACAATTAACGAAAGAGTAAAAGAGATAGATATATTTGTCGTGTGTGTCACAGAGAAATTGGTTGGTGGTGGTGGTCAGTCATTAATTATTGTCAATTAAAGTTTTGCTGAAGAGATTTCTATGGGGCATGACCGTAATTTCTTTGACCATCTTGTTGTAGAGAAAAGTATGAAAGGTAGTTTCTAGAAGAGTTTAGTGAAATTCGGAGAAATAATTGAGAAATTGGTCACAGACTCTTGGTTTTTCCGAATCGAGATCGAGTTTTGGCAAACACATCGTGGCCTTGTGGGATGCCCCCAGCTGGATGATTACTAATGGCAGCTATAGGAGTAAATCGGATGTTGGCAATCTGCAATACGGCAGAAGTATCTAAGTATGTTATTACTCGTACTTTTTTTATTTTGAATCTTATTAGCGACACTATCGAATGGTGAAAACCAAACTGGTTCAATTCCTGGCTAAGAAAATGGTTTATCCAAAAATCAAATGAAAAAAATAATTGAAAATTGGGCTCGAGACTCTTTTGAAGTTTTTCGCCCAGCACCAGCATAGCATAATCACATCAGAGAATAGTGGTGGCTCAATGGAACAGCATCAACTTACGATTAAAAGGTCTTGTATTCGAAACCAATCAAGCGCGTTTCTATTAACATCATCAACAGCTAACAAAACGGTAAAACACAACATAGTGAAGAAGACGGCTAACCCCAACACATCATGACTTCTACCGAAAGAACTGGCCAGTAATGAAAAAGGAGAAGTATGTGGAAAATTAAAGGAAGAAGTGAATAAGAGGAATACCCAGCAGTAGGACAGAACGTGCTTCGTTCTGTTAAAGACATCCCCACGATATTGACTGCGGCGTTGATTAAGTGGTTGCAAATGCATGAGCATGGTCTTGGGATTTCAAGTGTTACCGAGGTCATCTGAGAACATCTGACGTTTCTTAGTACCAGCACGTATTTCGATTTTTCTCCGGTTGACACCGAGTAAAAATCAAATGCGGCGATGGGCTCACCTGTTGTTAAATGAAACTTGAACAAGATTGGCGAAATGTGTGCGAGCTATGATACACTTGTGCCAAATCTTTGAGCAGTACAAATGTGATGTCATATTATGAAAAAGATAGAAACATTTCCTCAATAAGAAAGTTTATTAACACCCACCTTCATAGTAATGAGTAAAAGTCATGACCTTGATGACTCACTACGACGAACGTTACAAAAGGAGTGACAAAACAGATTTTTTGGTAGACTCTTTGTCTATTTTCGGAAACTCGTGCTAAATAATAACAGCAACAGGAGAGGAGCACGTGGATAAATAATAACAGCCGCACGCCGAGGTTGGTCCGTGGATGGGTGACCATAATTACATTCCGAGTTTCCTCCGTGCTTCGGAAAGCACGTTAAGCCGTTGGTCCCGGCTGTCATCTGTACATCTTTGACAGTCGTTACGACTGTACGAGTAGTCAGAAGCCAAAAGTCTGACATCCAGTCTTACGGGGCTGAGCCCTTAAAGTCTTACTTTACTTTAAGGGGTATCGTATTACCCAGTTACTGGGTTGTGGAGGTCAGACAGGCAGTCGCTTCATGTAAAATACTAGTACTCAGCTGCATCCGGTTAGACTGGAAGCCGACCCCAAGATAGTTTGGAAAAGGCTAGGCAGATGATGTTTTTGTCTATTTTCGGATGTTTAACTCAGCAGGTATGACGTGCTTAGAAACATCATCTAGACACGCGGCAGCGTGCGAAGCCAAGTAGGAACTGGCGACGCAGCAGCTGTTTCTTTAACCATTTGGATGGTTCCAAATGGTTGATGTAACACACGACTGAGACACACCACATAACCAAACCATACAACCACACAAGGCAGATGTGACTGGCAACGCCGTGAGGGGATGCTCTAGAAGGACATACACTGGTCTTATTGGTGAGGTTCTTCACAATGGTCAGGTGGTAGTACTCGCAACCGGCGTGCGTGTATGACCAGATGTATGAACGTGGATGAGGTAAAAGGAGTATGTAAGGATTGTAGCAGGTGGCGTTCTGTGCTTTCTGCCTACCCCCATGCGAAAAGGCGTTAGTAGTGCAGGGGGGTTACTATGACGCTTAAAACATTATTGTTCCATTCTTATTCCAGAGTGGGAAAGAGATGGAGCTAGACGACCTGTATAGCTCCGTCTCTTTTTCACACTGGAATAAGAATGGAACAATAATGTTTTAAGACGTCATGGTACGCCACCTGGTCTTGTAAAGGGCTCGTTCGGAGAAGTACTTCCATTCAAAGCTTTAATTCCTGTTCGAAGAAGAAGAAACTTCGTTTATTCTGCACAAAAGAATGGAACGAGAAATCATATAACATAACATCTTGTTTGTAATCCCAGAAGGGCAGGAGGAGGTGAGTAGAAGTGACACCCACAGTCGCCGGTTATTTTTGAATTTCATGCAATAGGGGGCGAGCCTATTGCCATTAATCTTTGAGTGATTGAGTTGAATGATGGCTGATACATGCGTTATGTTCGTGAACGGGTGTTGTCAGTTATGACTGGTCATCTCTTAGCTGCCACGGCTTATTTTGAATTACTTTATTTTTAACTACTTTATTTTTCATTACTTTATTTTTCATTACTTTATTTTTCATTACTTTATTTTTTATTACTTTATTTTTCATTACTTTATTTTTAATTACTTTATTTTTAATTACTTTATTTTTGAATTACTGATTTAATCTTTTACTCTGGACGCTCTTAATTTGCCTGTATTTTTACATTGTTCTCACATATTTGTAATTCTTAACATGAATGATGTAACCAAGATTTTGTACGAGGACGTCATGCTCAGTAGTCCACTAGATAACTAGACCAACGTGGCTGTCTAAGCATAATAAATCATAATTATGTGATAAAAGACCTATAACGTTCCCATTCCCACTGCTGGGAAACTGTCCTCCTCTGTGAGAGGATGTGGTTCACAATCTGATCAGTTTTTTTTTTTTAAGAAATGTTCATAAAATGAATAAACGAAATAATAACTGTACTAAAATAAGTCTATAATGACTAAATGTTGTTTTGTTATTCGGTTGGTATGTACCTAAGTAGAGTTTTATCAAACCATGAATGACTGGACTGATGGCCTTAAAAGTACAAATTATTCACTTATTTTAAACTGTTAACGTTACATAGGAAAACCTTGTAAGAGTGACTAAATAAAAATGAGTAACTAATATATAAATTAATGAACTACGCCTTGAAAAAATGTAGGGCGGGACCAAGTACCTGCTACCGGAAGGAATAAGTACCTTTGATGATCACCGCCGATGACCAAGCTAGTGTTACCGTTCTAAGCGGAACTGTAAAGATAAAGATAATTTATTTGTTAAAACATGCGTTTACACACAAAATTGAGCATGTAAGATCTTATTAATTCGGGTAGGTCCGTACATGCTTTTACCTGGTGAGGTGTACAAATTTGTTTTTTATTACATTATACAGATTATAAAGTTTTAAGCCATTGTTTTTCTGAGTACATTCATAATAATATTTATAACTGATGTCGTTATTACTTTCTTCGAGTTACATTATACAAATGATACAGATAAAATATATACGAGGTGTTGTTTGCATCCTCATCAAATTCAATGAGGTAACTATGCTAATGATTCTCAACCCGAATCAATAATAAACTGGGTATTTTTTTTTTTCTCATTTTCGTAATTTTCTTATTCTTATTCTTTATTGCACATAAAATTACAAGATATACACACAAATAATATATAGCTTATGTACAACGGCGAGCTTAACCCAGAATTGGGTTTTCTTACAGCAAACCTTATTTTAAAAGGAAAATTTGCCAAAGAGGATAGAGCTTTGTGCACGAACAATACTATAAAAACTTAAATCAACTTATTTTATAAACTAAACTAATACATACGATAAAATAAACGTAATACATATATACATCAACATACACATAAAATACTATATACTTACATACTATAATCATGTTGACAGGAAATGTTCTCTAATTCTTCTCCTGAACACGTCTAACGAAGGGCTATCCCGCAAGGAGTGTGAAAGTGAATTCCAAAGGCGCACAGCACGAACAGTAAATGATCCATCATACCGACTTGAGGAGTGGGGAGGGAAGCGAAGGAGAAGAGATGACGATGAGCGACAGGGTTTACCTCGAGGAACAAGATATTCGAAGCGTTCCCGAAGATATGAAGGAGCTTTAGGGTTATGAAGGACAGAAAAAAGAAAAGAAAGAGTGTGAGAATCTCGACGCTGCCGAATAGGTAACCACTTCAGCTGCTTCCGAAATTCCGACACATGGTCGTACTTTCGAAGCCCGAATATGAAGCGGATACACAAATTCTGCAGACGTTCGAGCTTATCAAGAAGTTCTTCAGTTGCATCAAGAAAACAGACATCAGCATAGTCTAGGAGAGGTAGAAGAAGAGATTGGGCAAGGGTAATTTTAGTTTGAAACGGCAGGAACTTCTGAAGACGCTTAAGTGACCGATACGAACAAAAAACTATATCGATACCATCGTACACAACAGGCGGGAGGGTCTGATGACTCAATAAATGTACGAAGTATCTGCCACCAATAATGAGAGCTTGTGATTAGTTGGGTTAACTAACAGACCAAAATGTTTAGCCCACTGATTGATGTTTTGAAGATCATTATTGATGGCATTATGGATGGTTAATGATGCTTTTTATGGTCGCTACATTGTGATAAAAGTGAATGAGTGAAAAGATATATTTTTCTTTGGGGAACTTGTTTGTTATCATGAGTAAAATCACGTGTTTAAGTAGCGGTCACTAATTACCAGTCACCCTGTATACAGGACTTGCGGTCAGGTAATCATTAAATCACTATGGTCACACAACAAAAGATATAACCATGAAAAATAAAATAATTAACATATTAGGCGCGTATGATAACGAGTTATTTTGAGAAAATAAATCAACCACCTTTTATCTTTTGTGGTTTTTCAACGTATGCTCAATAATATTACCTATCTATGTTGACAACCTATCGGAGTTCATGGCTACAGGTGGCCTACCATAACCTCTTAAAGCAGTATTGTTTTAATATTATTCCAGAGTGGGAAAGAGACGGAGCTATGGAGGTCTTCTAGCGCCATCTCTTTCCCACTTTGTAATAACATTAAAACAATACTGTTTAAAGACGTCATACCCTATCAGCGGCCGGTGGGCCTCGAAGTCCGAAACCGATCGGTGGCCGACGTCCTCCCCGTCGACGAGCAGGTGGTGGCGTCCTGGGCGGAGAGAAGTACTCGTCGCTGTTTTTCCGCAAGCATATTCAAAATGAAAACTTTATAGCTAATGTTTATAGTGCATGAGACTTAAACATAACTGGCGAAATTTGGGTGTACTTTTAGGTACACCTCTGCCAACCCTTTTGTGATTACAGGCGTGATGTTATGTTTAAAGCATAAAGTTTTCATCATTATTTATTTCCATACAGCTTAGGTGCGGATATACCTATCGGTAGATCATGTACTAGCTTTAATCCCGGATTTCCCCTTAAGAAACGTTATATTCATTTATATTTTTCTGTGAATAATATTTTTCAATGGCCTCTCAACCCGATATAAAATGGAAGATACAGTGTAATTGCGTCTGCACTAACAATGTTTTGAGCCGTACGTAATGGGTATGGTTCCAGTTTTTTCCCACTACGTCACAACGAGTTCTTCTGTTAGGTACCTCCTTAAACTACTCGAAATCCTAAAGTCAACTGTTTCACCAGACAGGTCTGAAAAAGAAGAGGTCCCTGAGAAGCTGTGAAGGTCTCTTAAACTTATTTCAACTGTCAAATATTTTTTGGTGCATTTTGCAGTCATCATTTATTTATTTATTTTATTTTACTACTAGCTGTCCCGCGCAACTTCGTCTGCGTCACATTTTCCCCGTTTTCGCAACATTTTTCATTGCTGCTTCGCTCCTATTGGTCGTAGCGTAATGATATACATATAGCCTATGTCCTTCCCCAAGTTGAAATCTATCTTCTTGCCAAATTTCATTAAGATCCGATCAGCCGTTTAGAATAGAATAGAATAGAATAGAATAATACTTTATTGTACACCAAAAATCAAACATAACGGGTTTACAAATTTTACAATGTTATGGTTACAACGGCGGTCTTATCGCTTATAGCGATATCTTCCAGACAACCTTTGGATGGAAATTACTGAATTAAAAATTAAAAGGGGGTAGTCAGTGGTGTACTCTACACAAAAGTTTTAAACAAAAAAAACAACATAACAGTTATACAAAATAACAAAATTAAAGTTATCTACTTCAAATATGAACATATACATGTATAATTTAAATATAATACATACATAAATATATATAGATATTTGTGTGTTTTTAACATTAAATGGTGTAACG
Source organism: Cerastis leucographa (assembly GCA_963082945.1). Taxonomy (NCBI): domain Eukaryota; kingdom Metazoa; phylum Arthropoda; class Insecta; order Lepidoptera; family Noctuidae; genus Cerastis; species Cerastis leucographa. The sequence goes on from OY720365.1 coordinate 2,265,840, forward strand.
TTGCAACTTGCAAGTTACACTTAACATTATCTTTCTTACATAAAACTTTAAAAAATATCCTATTATAATCCTTTAAATAAACCTAACACTAAATTAAAGCATTAAAAATTAAATAAAACTGTACGGAACCTACGAGCGTTAATTATCTTAAAAGGTCCTCGTTTCTATGCGCCCGCGCAACGCTAAAACGATGATTGCCGAGCGTCTCCGAGCTGCCGAGGAGTGGCGATTCGGTTAGGCTCGGTAGGGTCGATGACCAGTCGTTTTAAGAGCACTGAGTTGACGGCTGTGTCACTCGCTCCGATTCTACCTAATATTTCTAAATACTTCGCGAAATCCCTCTAGGGTAAGTTTCCATAATTATAATATTATATTAGCATGACAACTGTAAGGTGTTCCTAGAACTTCTTTTAAACTATTTTTCTGCTGTATTTCTTCCTATCTTCCTATCTGGGACACTGTGACCTTTGGACCTACGAAACGTGGTTCCGACAGCTTGCTTACGCTTCCATTTCTGTCTGGACTTCCAGGATTCTACCTCTACCTTCAATCTTTCTACACTTCGGGGTTCTGGCGTCGTGAACGCTTGGGAGGATTCCCGGAGGCAGACGTTCGCATACCTACCTGTGCTGAACCTACCTGCGAGATACAGAACCTGGAGCTGGAGCCGTTGGTTGCAGTCAAAAGCTGACGGACTAACATCGCCTTGGAGACGGTTCAGGCCAGTGTTCCCTACCCCTTTTCTACCACCCTCTGTAATCAGGACGTGAGGCGGCCACGGAAGTATTCAGGCAAATAAATAATAAGTGTTCTTCGTCATCCACATCTTATTATTTATAAAACCCCTACCTACCTATCTGCTGACAACCCTCCTGCAAGGGCTAAGTGTCACAGTGGCGCTCTCAACGTGGTTTCCAGTGGCCTAATCATGTCTTGATTCCTTTTTTCCGAAATACAGCTGTTAAGTCGACCTACCTACATTGTTGCTGTGAACGTGAAGGTGACAATCTACAGCAAAGCGACCTGGTACGTACTTTTCCTATTATAACTGTTTTCTGCTTACTCTTTTCCATTTCTATACCTATTAGTGTCTGGTTATTGTTAACAGTTACGTATTGGTCCTATTAATTATTGTGGAAAAGTTGTTAATTTAATTTCACCAAGTACCTACACTAATTTGAAAAAAAAGTTGTGTAAAAATTACAAGTTAAACAGCAATTTTGTTATACGTAACAGTTCGCACAGCTAGTGTTCATTTCTTTATTTCTTTTCATTTCATTAATTTCTTTCATTTCATTAATTTCTCTTATTTCCTCTTGTCACCTATCGTAAAAAGTAGCTAGTATACTTGCATATTTGTAAGAACACCATATTTATACATCTTTTGTTAATCTATCCTTTTATTGTATTCATTCATTACATTCAATCATCTGGTAATCATGGAAACATACCCTATTAAATTTTTTGTTCTCAACAAAAACGAATTAACGTATGAAGTGCTCATTAGAGGCGAGGAACCTGCATCAACCGTACTCGGACTTCGTAAACAAATAAATAAACTAACACCTATTATACCTACCGCTGATATTTGTGAGTCTGGAATCGAACCTGATGTCGATATTTCTGGCGTTGGTGTTTCTATGACCGAACTTACATCTCGAGTAAAATCTTTGGAGGATAAGTTTGATATTAATCTTTACGAACGTACTAAAGCGTTATGTAATCATTTGTACCACCGCATTAAAAGAATTGATTGCACTGATTCCAAACACTCGGAAAAAGTTAAATCTCTGTCGAAACATTTAACTTCACTAATGAATAAAATAAACGCACTTAATAAATCTGCTAACCCTAACTGTGAGCCCGTTGTGAGTGTTCAAACTTCTATGGATGCCGTACCTAACGTATCGATGTATTGTGACCGCTCGCACATTGGCGAACTACAAAAACTAAAATATAACGGTAAATCTTGCGTACACGCTTTCGTGCAGAGAGTAAATGAGTATAGTACTGCGCGTAATATACCCTCTAATAAATTGTTAATTTATGCTACCGAAATATTCACAGGCGATGCGTTACATTGGTACCGTAGTATTAAGGATTCTATTACTACTTGGGATGAGTTGATAGTTTTGCTAATAGAGGATTTTAGTCAGTTCGATTACGACTACCGTTTATTGACTGAGATACGTAACAGAACACAGGGTGATACGGAGAACATTACCATTTATTTTGCTAAAATGTCTGAATTGTTTTCTAGATTAACTAAGAATATATCTGAACAGGAGAAACTAGACATCTTAATGCATAACATTAGGCCTTGTTATTCTAGTGTATTGGCTTCAAATACGTCATCTATCAATACTATGGCAAACTTGAGAACACTTTGTAGAAACTTCGAGAAAATACAGTCTTTGACTTCTCAATTTAGAGAACCACCAAGAGTGTCGACTGATACTTTGGCTCCTGACCTAGCATTTTCTAAATTTTCTGAACAAAGCACTGGTAAATCGAACTATTACAATCAAAATAGGAATAATAATTACTCTAAACATTATTCAAATACTTCTTATAAGCCCAAAAACAACCCAGATGTAGCTGCCATTACTACTTCCGATTCTAATACTAAACCGGTTTATTGTCCTCGCTGTCGTAATTCCGAACATTCCTTGAACCAGTGTAAAGCGGATAGGTTTCTAATTTGCTTTAAGTGCGGAACAAAGGATGTCAAATACCCTAATTGCCCTAAATGTCATCCAAAGTCAAAAGCAAAAAACTAGCTTGTGAAGATTGCTGTAGTGAAAGGACTGTAAAGCCTAATATTAATACTATAAATTCTAATAAAAGTAATAATTTTGATGAAAAAGATTGGAAGGACTGGCTTTTGACAGTAAAAACTTTCTTTTCTAGCTATTTCATTACAACAATCTTCGACAAAAAACCTAAAGACGATCTACGACCGTACGCGACTATCCAAGTACGTGACGAAAGTTTTTGTGGTTTACTTGATTCCGGTTCTACAGTAACTATTTTAGGAAATAACTCTCATCTACATTTTATTTCATTAGGCCTTGAACTTCACAGGGACACTGCTAAAACTTTTACAGCTGCCGGTGGACAGAACTTAGCATCAATTGGATTTATTAATCTACCCACAACTTTCGAAAAGCAATTCCATATATTGAAAGCATACGTCGTACCTTCTATAAAATCAACTTTAATACTAGGCATTGATTTTTGGACTAAATTTAATCTATTTCCTAAGTTTTATAATTCAATTTCTATTCATGATGCCACTAACAATATTAGTGAGGTAACTACAGTGTCTGAACCTACTAGTGTAGTACATTCCTATAATGAATTAACTGATGCTCAGCGTGTAACTGCTGATAACATTATAGAACAGTTTAAAAATATTTCATCAGAAAAATGTGGCTTGGGTAGAACTAATTTAGTAACACACCACATTGATACTGGTGATTCCTTACCTATTAGGCAAAGATACTACAGGGTTTCTCCTGAGAAACAACGTATTTTATCTGAGCAACTAGATGAAATGTTATCTTTGGGTGTTGTTGAAGAGTGTGAGAGTCCATGGTCTTCACCTGTTCTCTTGACGCCTAAAAAGGACGGGAAACTTAGATTCTGCCTAGACAGTCGTAAATTGAATTCGGTTACTAAAAAAGACGCCTACAAGTTGCCTTATATATCAGAGATTTTGGATAATTTAAATAATGCTAAGTATTTAAGTAGCATCGATTTATCCAAAGCTTTCTGGCAAATTCCTATTTCTGAAAACGATAGGAATAAGACTGCTTTCTATATTCCACATCGCGGTACTTACAGATTTGTTACTATGCCCTTCGGATTGACAAATTCACCTGCTACTCAACAGAGGCTCGTTGATACATTATTCTATGGCCCTGAGTTTGAAAACTCTGTCTTCGTCTACATCGATGATATTATTATAATAAGCTCTAATTTCGAAAATCATATTTCTCTTCTTCTAAAAGTCCACAAGAAATTAACTATGGCTAATCTAACCATAAATTTCGAAAAATCTGTTTTCTTTCGCAACCAACTCAAATATTTAGGTTACGTCATTGACTCTAAAGGTCTTCATGTCGATTCAGATAAAATCGATACCATTTTAAATTACCCTACACCTACAAACAAAAAAGACGTCAAGAGATTTCTAGGAATCGCGTCTTGGTATCGTAAATGTGTACCTAAATTTAGTTCTATTGCTGGTCCATTAAATAAACTTACTTCCACTAGTAAAAAGTCTAACCCCTTCCTTTGGTCTACAGAAGCTGAGAAATCTTTCACACAATTAAAAGAACTCCTTGTCTCTGCACCGATTCTTTCATGCCCTAACTTTGATCTACCGTTTGAAGTCCACACTGACGCCAGTGATTATGGTGTTGGAGGTTTATTAACTCAGACTATAGACGGAGTCGAGCATCCTATAGCCTACACAAGTAGAACCTTGACTGGGTCAGAGAGGAATTACAGCATCACCGAAAGGGAAGCTCTCGCTGTACTTGTAGCCTTAGAACACTGGAGATGCTACCTTGATAATGGCCAAAAGTTTATCGTGTATACAGACCATTCCGCTCTCAAGTGGTTCCTTAACCTAAACAACCCTACTGGACGCCTAGCTCGTTGGGGAGTTCGTCTCTCAGCGTTCAATTTTGAAATTAAACACCGTCGTGGCGTGGATAATGTCATTCCTGATGCACTGTCTCGCGCATGCCAAGTTTCTGCTATAGACACTAATCCTAACCCTACAGTTTCTAGTGACCAATGGTACTTAAATATATATAACGGTTGTCAAAATTCTCCTACGTCATTTCCTAATTATTTAGTAAAAAATAATCGCTTATTCCGATACATGCAAACTAATCATCCCCTTAATAAAGAGTTTGAGTGGAAAGAGGTGATTCCAGCTGAGTCTAGAACACAAATCATTTTAAAAAACCACTCTGAACCAACCGCTGGTCATTTTGGTATATTTAAAACCTACAAGCGGGTAAGTCTCAGATACTACTGGCCTGGAATGCATGCCGATGTCGTAAAGGCGGTTACTTCATGTGATATCTGTATTGCACATAAGCATCAAACTCATTCTCCCTTAGGTGAAATGGGTAGACCTAAGCAATGTTCTAGACCTTTCCAAATGATTAGCGTAGATCTAGTAGGACCACTACCGACTACTAGAAAACAGAACTCCTATATCCTAGTCGTGACTTGTTGTTTTAGTAAGTATTGCTTATTATTTCCAATTAAACGCGCGACAGCCGAAATTGTTACTAAGATCCTAGAGGAACAAGTATTTCTAATACATGGCATACCTTCTACAGTGATACTTGATAATGGTAAACAATTCGTGAGTGCTACGTTAAGACAAATGTTTGAAAAATATAAGGTACCTAAATTACATTTCACTCCTAAATACTCACCACATGTCAATACAGTCGAGCGCTATAACAAAACAATAATGACGGCTATCTCAACGTTTATCACTACCGATCAACGTGTTTGGGATCAGCTGATACCTAAAATACAATTCGCCGTGAATAGCTCTGTTAACGAGGTAACCGGTTTTACTCCTTCGTTTCTAGTGTACGGGCGTGAACTAATTGCTTGCGGATCACACTACGTTGATACGGAATACGATGAAGATCTTATTTTTCAACCTCGCGATTCTTACGCTGAGAACTTGGGTGTGTTATCTAATATATTTAATAAGGTTCAAGCACTATTACTGCAGGCTCATAGTAGGAATTGTCAACATTATAATTTACGCAGAAGACCTGCTGAATTTAATATTGGTGACGTTGTTTGGAGAAGGACTTTTTATCAGAGTGATAAGGACAAGTATTTTAATAAGAAATTAGCTGCTAAATTCATAAAATGTAAAGTTATAGGTAAAAAGTCTCCCCTTGTTTATGAACTTGCTGATATGTCCGGAAAACCACTAGGTTCTTGGCATATTAAAGATATCAAACTTATCAACTATAAAGTTTAAACTCATAACTTAACTTATAATAGTACCTAACCTAGCCTTACTTTATACTACAACCTACTACTTAAACTCTAATGTGTTAAATAATTATTGCTATTTTAATACATTTAAACTTACTAATTGAGTATAATTATTTAATAATTTAGTTATAACTCTGTTTACTATAGTCTCAAGTCTGTATTATTAGACTAGATGATTTTATGAAAGGTGAATACTTGCGTGAGGTATGAAAGTTTAGTCTGTGTGTATTAGTCAGTTTAGTTAGTTTAGTAGTGATAGCCGGATTTTGCAACTAGTACGCAAAATCCTTCGCTTTTTGGCGGGGTACTGTAACGTTGCAACTTGCAAGTTACACTTAACATTATCTTTCTTACATAAAACTTTAAAAAATATCCTATTATAATCCTTTAAATAAACCTAACACTAAATTAAAGCATTAAAAATTAAATAAAACTGTACGGAACCTACGAGCGTTAATTATCTTAAAAGGTCCTCGTTTCTATGCGCCCGCGCAACGCTAAAACGATGATTGCCGAGCGTCTCCGAGCTGCCGAGGAGTGGCGATTCGGTTAGGCTCGGTAGGGTCGATGACCAGTCGTTTTAAGAGCACTGAGTTGACGGCTGTGTCACTCGCTCCGATTCTACCTAATATTTCTAAATACTTCGCGAAATCCCTCTAGGGTAAGTTTCCATAATTATAATATTATATTAGCATGACAACTGTAAGGTGTTCCTAGAACTTCTTTTAAACTATTTTTCTGCTGTATTTCTTCCTATCTTCCTATCTGGGACACTGTGACCTTTGGACCTACGAAACGTGGTTCCGACAGCTTGCTTACGCTTCCATTTCTGTCTGGACTTCCAGGATTCTACCTCTACCTTCAATCTTTCTACACTTCGGGGTTCTGGCGTCGTGAACGCTTGGGAGGATTCCCGGAGGCAGACGTTCGCATACCTACCTGTGCTGAACCTACCTGCGAGATACAGAACCTGGAGCTGGAGCCGTTGGTTGCAGTCAAAAGCTGACGGACTAACATCGCCTTGGAGACGGTTCAGGCCAGTGTTCCCTACCCCTTTTCTACCACCCTCTGTAATCAGGACGTGAGGCGGCCACGGAAGTATTCAGGCAAATAAATAATAAGTGTTCTTCGTCATCCACATCTTATTATTTATAAAACCCCTACCTACCTATCTGCTGACAACCCTCCTGCAAGGGCTAAGTGTCACAATGGAAAAAATAATGAAACTAGAATAGTGACAAATTTTGACTCAGAGAAATTACTGAGACTGAAAATGATTTGTAACTAAGCTTTTAAAAGCAACGAGAGACTGTGCTTGTCTTACCGACACCGGCAATTCGTTCCATAAACGGACAGCCTGGACCGTGAAGGACTGGTCATAAAATTTAGTTAGTTAGTTTTTGGTTTATTTAGTCGTGGAAAGGTAACAAACAAACAAACATACAAACAAACCGAGTGACATTCGCATTTATAATATTATATATAGTATGGAAGTATGGATTTATGTACACACAATATACAACACATGAAAAAACATAAAATATTAGAGTACAAAGGTACTGCTTATTTCATATGAAATTTCTGCCAGCAGACCTGCGAAAGGAGAAATGAAAAAGAAATGTAGACGATATTGTGTGAAAGAAGGAAGAGAAAAAATGAGTTATTGTGCCTTACCTAACTTAACCTATACTATTACCTAAATATAAATACACATATAACTAAATATAAATACATAATGCTAAGATAAATAAACAAATAAGAATATAAATACTGTAGGATCAGGAGAGCCGAGGGGTATCTCGTCAGGGTTTTGCGTTCCCATTTTATTGGGATAAACAAGACTGTATTATGAATTACAGAGTTTTAATTACAGTAGGTACAATAGAAAAAGGTACACAATGGAAAAAAACACACAATTATTAGAAAATTACACAATAGAAAATAGTACACAATACAAAATAATAATCAGTTACAACAAAAGAAAGCAACACAGTAAAAGGTTACAGTACAGGCGAACAGACCTTTTCAGGTCACAGTTCGTACAGTGGCCAAGCCACCCAAACAAAGTGTATTGCTCGCTATCAGCAAGCTTATACAGCTATGTTCAATATACAGCAGTGCTGTACCGAGTAAACCGACAGTTTTGTCGGGAGCAGGGGAGCTCTGTATCGAGTCGAATCCGAAGACCTACTGACGAGCTCGTGGAAATCGCTACGTCCCCGCAGGGGGACGCGCGAGGCGGGGTATGGACTATGTCCTTTGGCCCGCGGAGAAATGGTGTGCCCGTCAATACGGGCACCCTCAATTTGGGTGCCAATTTAGGAGTGAATGGGGGCGAGCGCGCGTAATTTAGTTTATTATGACGCAACTCGCCTATGTGTAGTTGACATTTTGTCCGGTAGGAGGCGCCAGCGGCGCTGGCGCAGCGCGCTCAGGTACGATAAACAAACTTTACCGTAACGAGCGCCGCTCTCTTCTCGCCACCCCGGCGGTCTGTCACCGCCAGGTGAGACCTCCGGTTGCCCGGAGGAGGCCCAGCGGATGACGACCTGCGACAGAGGTGACTCTGTTGGCGCATCCTACCGCTAAGGATGTTGGCCCCCGTCTGCAGACGCTCACAGAGCTAGCCGTTTACGCTCCAGACTAAGAGGCCGTAGTGAATGAGTTAGAGCGGCAATGTTTGTGTAACGCCGCTCTTGTAAGCAACGAATAGCGAGCCCGCACTGCATTGTTCGTCGCGTGAGTACAAGCGAATGTGGAGTCACGTAATGTGTGGACGGTGCGCGTCGTGCCTATGTAAACTTAGAACACGACGCGTCCAGTGCATGTTATGCATGTGGAGTGTTATTGTTTGGGTAGGTCGCGTGTAGCTGTAAACGACTTACCCGGGTGTCGGGGGGGGGACGATGACGCAGCTACTCGTCCGCGGGCACTAGGTCGCGCGGAAGGCGACATGTGCGCCCCGCGCGCCCCGCGTCCGGCGGGCGCGTGTGCCATGGCGCTATCTGAGCCAGATGGGGCCAGGCAGAGGCGTCGGCGCGCGCAAACATGCGCGACGCAAGGCGGCTGCAGAACTCGTCAAGACTCTCAATCTTGAGGTCCCGCTGAATGGTAGTATTCCTCACACAGCGAGGAGCGGCGGCGACTGACCGCAGCGCAAGCGATTGCTGCGCGCGGAGCTTCTTTTTATTGGTCTCGCTGGCGAGGGCGAGCCAAGCTGGCGCGGCGTAGGTTAATAGCGGGCGTACGTACAACTTGTACACGCCCAGCTTTGTACGCAGCGGGAGTCTCGACGAGAGCACTGGCCGGAGCTGGAAGCGGGCGTTCCTGCATCTGGCAACAATGCCACGGATATGGGCTGTCATCGTTAGCCGACGGTCGATAGTGACCCCTAAGTACTTTACCTGGGGCGACCACGCGATGTCGGCTCGGTCCAATTGGAGGGGCGGCGGGAGGGGAGAGGTGCCTGCAAGGAGCGCCTGCGTCTTACCCACGTTCACCGACAACCTCCATTTCGACAACCAGTCGGGCAGCAAGTCCAGCGCGCGCTGCATTTTGACGGCCGCGTGTCTCGCGTTCATTGAGACAGCGATGTACGCGGCGTCGTCGGCGTACAGCGCGAGCGTGGTGTCGCGAGTGGTTGGGATGTCGTCGGTGTAGCACGTGTAACAGAGCGGCGAGACGCAGCTGCCCTGCGGCACCCCTGCGGCAACCGGGCGGGCGCCCGATACCGTGCCATCGACCTACACCCTTATAGTCCTGTCTGTGAGGAAGGAAGAAACCACCTGTATCAAGCGACGAGGTGCGCCTGTCTGTGACATCTTGTACAGCAGGCCGGCATGCCAGACTCGATCAAACGCCTTTTCCATATCTAGGAATACTGCGACTGCGTGCTCTTTCTTGTTGAGTGCCGCGGTCAGCAGGTGCAGTACCCTTGACAGCTGAAGCGTCGTCGAGTGTTCGGCCCGAAACCCGAATTGTTCAGGCCGAGGGACGATGTATTGGGCCAGGTGTCGCAGCAGGAGTTGCTCAAACACCTTGGAGATAGTGCGAAGTAAAGTGATTGGCCGGTAGCTCTCCGGCTTTAGAACATTCTTACCTGCCTTGGGCAGCATAATCACGCGCCCCTCCTTCCATGCGGCTGGGAAAGCGCCCGTGCGGACGATGCCCGTAAACAGGCGCGCCACTGCCGCTACTGTACGGTAGGGCAAGTGGCGCAGCGCTGTGTTGGACACGCCGTCCGCACCGGGGGCCTTCCTCAGCTTAGTTTTCAGGAAGGCGCGTCTGACTGCACAAGGGGAGAAATGGATTGGGTTGTCGTCGGGAGCTAACGGCGTCGAGAAGTACTCCCCAAGGTGCCTCTCGACTGCTGCGACATGCTCGGTGTTAGAGGTCGGATTTGGGACGAATTGACGCTCCAGGTGCTCGGCGAAGATCTCCGCACGGTCTGCTGCGGTGTATCTTGGCGCCCCGTCGCTGTGTAATAGCGGACGTACCGGGGCTGGGGAATTCGCAAGCTGCCTGCACAGCTTGTGTACCGACGTCCAGTCTGTCGCTGCGGCGTCGATACGTTCCTCCCAGCTCTCGGCGTTGTGCTCCTGTAGCTTGGCCCTTACCTTCTCCGCGAGGCGGTTCAGGTCGCGCTTGTCGCGTGGGCACCCGGTGTCTTGCCACCGCTTGCGCAGGCGCCTCCTCTGGGCGACCATTCGCGTGATGGCGATCGGTAGAGGCCTGTAAGCCGGCCTCTGTGGCTGCTCTTGCGTAGTGGTCGCCTCGCTAAGGGCGCTCTGGATGCAAGTGGTTAACTCCTGTGCTAGCCCGTCGACGTCCGCGGCGGTAGTGATGGGCCAAGTAGGAGTGGTGGTTTTCATCCTCTCTCCGAACTGCGACCAGTCCGTAGTGCGGCGTGGCGCTGTAGGAGAGAGTCGTGTCGGCATCTCTAACAAGACGACGAGTACAGGCTGATGGTCGCTCTGCATCTCGTCGTCGACTACCTGGGTGGCGATCTGACAACTCAGGCCTCTGTGGATCACGATGTCCAGCACGTCCGGTGCGTGCGCCTGATTATCAGGGTAGTGGGTAGGTGTCTCTGGTCCGGACACCGTGTACCCGCGGGCCTCCGCGTCTGCGAAGAGTCGTCTACCCCCTGGGTTGGAAATACGGCTGTTCCATGCCTGGTGCTTCTGATTAAAGTCACCGGCGAGGAGTGTTGGGTGAGGCGAACCGTAGAGTACTGCCCGCAGCTCCGCTAAGTCGAGCGAGGCCGTATTCGACGGCGGGCAGTAGGCGGCGTAAATATTCATGTCCTCGCCAGCGACGTGCAGCTGGACACCCAAGGAATAAAATGTCGTATGTGACAATAGTGGTAGCGGTTGATGAACGACTCTCCGACTTACCAGTACCGCCAGACCGCGGTAGGTGATGCCGAGAGGTGACTTCTCATCCTTTCTGTAGACAAAGTATCCCGGGAACCGGGGCCTGTCCGCAGGTCCCAGGAGTGTCTCACTAATGAGCGCCACGTCAATCTTCTGTTCCTGAAGGAGGAGACGGAGTGGCGCGACCTTTCTTCTCAGGCCGCGAGCATTCCAGTGCAGAATCCTCAGCGAACTAAGCATTGTAGCTCTCTAACAATGTTAATAGTCCGTCGAGGATCACTTGCCGTGCGTCCTGACCCTGTCTGATGGCCTTGATGAGGTCCAGCAGCAGTTTGATGGCGCAGGCGGTGAAATCCTTCTCCTGGCGCTCGTTGTTATTGGCGCCAGTGCGAGGAACGCGACGCCGCTGTTGCTCTTGGGCGTCGGTAGGTGGTCGGCTAGTGCTAGCCGCCTGTGTTTGGGCGGCGATTGGGGCCGCATCTGTAGGTGGGGCGGGCCTTGCTGCTCGCTTCCCTCTCCCTTTACCTTTGCCGGCGCCAGCAGCAGCGGCGGAAGGCTTCGTAGTGGTGGTGGTGGCGGTGATGGTCGGCGCCGTAGTCGTCGCCTGCGCCTGGACAGGGACAGGTTCCTGCCTAGGTCGCTGCGCTGCAGGTTGAGGCTTCTTTTTCCTCCTATTCCTGCCTCCGCGCGGCCTCTTCCTCCGTCTCGAGGCGGGAGCGTCGTCATTGGTAGTGCGGGGCCCGTTGGCGGTCGCCATCAGCGACGTGCTAGGGGCCTCGTGGTCGGCTATTGCAGCAGTTGTCGTAGCCGTCGTGGGACGGCGCGGCTGCGTGATGGCGACTGTACCTGCTTTCTTGTTCCGCACCTCTCTGCGGAACACCGGGCTGGCGCTGCTGCACGCTGGGTGATCGCCCCCGCAGTTCACGCAGGTAGGCGTCTCCTCTCTGGTGCGTGCGCAGTCCTTGGCCGCGTGCTCACCTCCGCATCGCACACACGCGAGCGGGCGGTGGCACTGATGCGAGCTGTGCCTAAATTGCTGGCATCGGTGGCACTGCGCGGGCCCTCGCTTGCTCCTCCAGGCCTCAATACGGACACCACGCATGCACAAGAATGTGGTGGTGTCGTAGATGGCCCTGAGGTCCGGCTGCCTCTTGAAGACAACGTGGAAGATGCAACCGGGTCGTCCTCCGCGCGCGTTGATGTTGCGCACGTACTCCGGTTCATACCCCATTGTCCTCAGCTCCTCCAGTATCTCTTCTGGGTCGGTGTCGGCCGGCAGCCCTCTGATAGCCACCTTCAGGCTACGCACCGCCGGTAGCGAGTAGGAGAACCAACTAAGGCCCTCCGTCCTCTCCAACTCCGTGAGGTATCGTTGGACTACACGATACTCGTCCTCCGTTTCGGGTACGAATTTAATTCCCCCCTGATAAGGACGTGCATGAGGTGGGTAGCCCAACTTTGCCCTCACGGCCCGGAAGTGCGAGGCCCAGTTGGGAAGCCTCTCTACTACCAGCGGAGGGTAGCGGGGTCTCCTTGCCTGTGGCTTCGCAGCCGCTCCGGCTGCGCTTGTGCCCTGTACAGGGGCTGCGGCGTCCGGCGTCGTGGTCCGTGTGCGGACTTGTTCTGTCGGCGAGTGGCGAGCCGCCTCGGCGAACGATGGTGAACCGACTCCGGCTCGACCGCGCGGGATGCGCTGCGGGAGCGGGGGGTCGGTGCACAGGCGTTTCGCCTCCTCGGCGACCTCGTCGTCCGAGCTTCTCGGTCGGCGCTGGGCGCGGGCATCGAGTTGAAACTCGTACCCGAACGCCAGTGGGTCGTCGGAGCGCGCTATTGTGGGGGTAAGTGGGGTTCCACTTACCTCGTCGCTATACTCCCCCAGTGTGCTCCCCTCTCTGGAGGAGTACGGCGACATAGCGGCTGGTGAGTCACGGGCTGCACTGCGTGGTGGTGGCGGCGACATAGGCACGCCCTGCACCGGTGACGCTGCGGCGGCTGAGCCTGCCAGCGGGCGGCGGGGTGCGGGCGGTGCAGCGCACGCGGGCCGCGCCGTAGAGGCGGCGGGGCGGGCGTGCGCGGTGGCGCGAGCAGTCGGGTGTGACGGGGGCGCCGCCGCCGCAGGACGAGCGGCGGCGGACGCGGGTGCTGAGTGCGCAGGGCGCACAGGCGCGGCACGCGCCGCGGGCGAGTGCGGTGGGCGCCCGGCTTGCGCGGTAGCGCGCACAGCGGGGGCGCAGGCGCGCACTGCAGGTGCGTGGTGGCACGTACCTGCCGGTCCTGGGGCCTGAGTCGGCACTGGGCGGAACGCCAACGGGCGAACGGGCACCGCCGGCGGTCGGCCCACTGGTGTGGACTGGCCCGATGTGGTTGGTCTCGATGTCGGCGAGGTCGGCGACATCGGGACGGGTGGCGACGCTGAGGAAGGCGGCCTCCTCCTCCCTTCCTCCCGTGCAGTCGTGGTTGGGGCGTCGGGCGTCGCGTCCCCTATGATGGGGAGCGACTGCGTCCGATCGCCCATGTTCTTTCTTGTTGGCGGCGACATTGGTGTCGTGGCCAACCGCAGCCGTTACGGTGCCTAGCACCGGGCGGCGCGGGTCTCCTTCCGCGAACACGTGGGTACCTAAGTTATGGTACCCGGGCACCCATGGGTCCGCGACGGAAAACCCCACTTCACTATAAAATTTTTTCGGCTCGGGCGGTGAGTTCACTTTTGCAATCGACCGTCTACCCTCACTCGATTAATAAATCCGAGCGGGCGGCCAATCAGCGACGAGCGCCAGCGGCGGCGCACGGGCTCCCGCTTACGCACAGCGGAGGCCTGCGGCAATCGCCAACGGTGGCGCGCGCGCTCCTTCTTCCGGCCAGCGGAGGCTACTGCGCGGCGGGGGGCGAAGGGCAAAAACTAACTACTAGGATAGGCCACGGAGCCAATCCTACTGACGAGCTTACGGAGCGCATGCTCTTTTATAAGACGATATTCCCGCCTTGCATTCCCTCCATGACAACTCTGTCCGTTGACGTACAAAAGTAGGTCACGCGTTTACTTGATACAAAACGTGCTAATTCTAATAAGACTTACATTATCAAGCAATCAAATAATACAAGAATAATTGTCGTAAATAAGCAAAGGTAAATTAACCAAGTAAATCGTTCTAAAATTAAAGGAACATATCATCAATTGTTTTGAACAAAACTAACTGTCACATTTATCGAAAACAAGTCGCCAAAAAATCAATAAGAGCGTACACTAAGTTCTTAATAAAAACGTTTTGATTTATTGGACGATAATTGATAGTAAAAATCACGTAAATCAGTAATAAGAAAATCAACTTTTAACAAAATTCGGTGACTACCCACACAATCTTATTTGACAACCAACTCCGACATATATATAAATCACAATTGAGAGGAAATGCTCTTTCACTCTGTACTTATAAGTTTGACGTGTGCATCTGTGTGTCTGTTTATCTGTGTATCTGTGTGTCTGTCTGTGGCATCGTAGCTCCTAAACGGATGAACCGATTTTGATAAAATTGGTTTCGTTTGAAAGGTATTTTAATCGAGAGTGTTCTTAGCTATGTTTTAAGAAAATCTGCTCAGCCGTTTAAAGGTCATCACCTCTTTTCTAGTTGAAGGGAAATAAACAGCTTCCACAGATCTGGTCGATTCGAAATTTTTAATCTGGTTACTTGTCACCATAGGCATCGCCGGGGGGGGCACTGCACCTCTCCCCCCCCCTCCCTAAAAGATCAGGTTTTTTTTATTTTATAATTCCTTGTTTTCGTTAATTAGCGTGAAGAAGCGCAATACCGAGAAAAGTGGAAGAAATGGTGGGAGGCCTATGCCCAGGATTGGGACAGTCAGTGCTAAGATACAATAATATGGCTGTTTGTCTATGTGAGTTTAAATGTTTGTAAACGCACCCACGATACAGGAGAAATTCCTAGTGTGGGGCAACGCAAAAAAAAAATATAGGTTTAAAAAGCATGAAATAAAATTTAATTAAAAAACCCCCGACACAAATTACCTCTAAAAAACCGTAAATAAAATAATCCAAGCTTCTTAGCGTCGGGGGTCCGCTTTGTTTTGTGCTTGTACTAAGCGGTCTACTTAGCGGTCCGCCGACGCTAAGACGCTGGAGGAATTTCTCCTGTATCGTGGGTGCGTTTTTCTTATTTGTTTATTTATCTTAGCATTATGTATTTATATTTAGTTATATGTGTATTTATATTTAGGTAATAGTATAGGTTAAGTTAGGTAAGGCACAATAACTCATTTTTTCTCTTCCTTCTTTCACACAATATCGTCTACATTTCTTTTTCATTTCTCCTTTCGCAGGTCTGCTGGCAGAAATTTCATATGAAATAAGCAGTACCTTTGTACTCTAATATTTTATGTTTTTTCATGTGTTGTATATTGTGTGTACATAAATACATACTTCCATACTATATACTATATATAATATTATAAATGCGAATGTCACTCGGTTTGTTTGTATGTTTGTTTGTTTGTTACCTTTTCACGACTAAACGGCTGATCGGATCTTAATGAAATTTGGCAAGAAGATAGATTTCAACTTGGGGAAGGACATAGGCTATATATCATTACGCTACGACCAATAGGAGCGGAGCAGCAATGAAAAATGTTGCGAAAACGGGGAAAATGTGACGCAGACGAAGTTGCGCGGGACAGCTAGTAGTAAAATAAAATAAATAAATAAATGATGACTGCAATATGCACCAAAAAATATTTGACAGTTGAAATAAGTTTAAGATACCTTCACAGCTTCTCAGGGACCTCTGCTTTTTCAGATCTGTCTAGTGAAACAGTTGACTTCAGGATTTCGAGTAGTATAAGGTGGTACCTAACAGAAGAACTCGTTGTGACGTAGTGGGAAAAAACTGGAACCATACCCATTACCTACGGCTCAAAACATAGTCAGTGCAGACGCAATTACACTGTATCTTCCATTTTATAACGGGTTGAGAGGCCATTGAAAAATTTTATTCACAGAAAAATATAAATGAATATAACGTTTCTTAAGGGGAAATCCGGGATTAAAGCTAGTACATGATCTACCGATAGGTATATCCGCACCTTAGCTAATACTGTATGGAAAAAAATAATGATGAAAACTTTATGTTATTAAACATAACATCACGCCTGTAATCACACAAAGGTTGGCAGAGGTGTACCTAAAAGTACACCCAAATTTCGCCAGTTATGTTTAAGTCTCATGCACTATTTAATAAACATTAGCTATAAAGTTTTCCTATAAACATTAGCTATAAAGTTTTCATGTTGAATATGCTTGCGGAAAAACAGCGACGAGTACTTCTCTCCGCCCAGGACGCCACCACCTGCTCGTCGACGGACGGGTAGGACGTCGGCTACTGATCGGTTTCGGACCTCGAGGCCCACCGGCCTCTGATAGGGTATGACGTCTTTAACCCTTAAACAAATGCAGCGCTGTGTCTTATCAAAGATGTCAAAATCGATTTAGCTTACATTAAGAAGTATTTTTAATTTAAGCAAAATTAAATATTAAAAAAAACAAAACAAAACAGTATATTATGTTTTTTTTGGTGGGAATATATTCCCCTATATTTGGTTTGGATATGTTTTGTTTTAACGGTGGGAAATTATTTCCCTATATCCTTTACTGCAATGCCTAGTTGTGCTGCATGACTAGTTGTTGCCTTTGACTTTAGTTGGTTTTTGCACGTACATGAATAATTAAGACAAAAACAAAATCATAGAAAGTAGAAGGATATTTATTGCACAAAAAGTAATAGACACAAAATAAAAACAATAATAATTTTAATTCTTTGTTTTTATTTTAAAAAAAATATTTAGACAAAAAGATACAATCAAAATTTTATATATATTGATAAAACAATGAACGCAAAAGGGATATAGGAAATTAATTTCCCACTTAGTATTTACCGAAATGGATATATGTAGGGAAGATCCCACCTAGTTTAGACATGCAAAACTAGCACAAAGTTTTCTTTTTATACACTGTGTATACGATCATTATATCAGAAATATAGTCTACTTACAGACATAAGGACAGTTACGTACTTACAAGAATTTTTCTGCTCGTCAGACGAAAAATACTTCTCAACAATTCAAAGGAGATGTTTCATTTTCGGCCATAAGATGTACATTTATTGAAAAAGAGGAAAAAATACCACGAACTTAAGAAAAATATTCTTTCGTAAATTTAAGCCTGATTTGCTGTGCACAAAAAGTAATAGTTTTTCCATTATTGCCCCATTCTATTCAACATGGCGTCTTCCAGTTTGCAGTTTGCTTTCGTTCTGAAATCATGTCACACAAAAACATAATATCACATCGATGTTAAATTATGAAAAGTATGTGTTTTTGTAATTAATTATTATTATTGGTCTCTAAGACATAATGTTCAACTAATTATAAGCAAGTGTGGTGATTTCATCGTTAAAAAATATTCAATAGGTACTAATTTTTTGGAGTGTACTTCTGAACGAAAAATTCAAAATGACATTTTGTTCTGACAAGTGACAAAACCCATCAGTGTCTGTCAGTCAGTCTCGTTCATCTCGTATTGTCTAACGTTTTATGAAAACAGAGAACAAAACAAATACGAAAGCATCGAAAAAACTCAGTTCCGATAAACAATTATTATCAAATAACAATTTCTAGGTTATGTAAACGTCATCTCTACAACCTGTCATGGCTGTCATAACTCTCGCGACAAACGTCAAACATTTTTAATTTTTATTATGTGCATTAAAACCATCTATTACTATTTAAAAAATGTTACTTTATTCTATTCAGAGGATTGTTTCCCACCTTTCCTGAAAGGTACAGGTCATGGCCGGAGTCCCATACAAAAATGAAACATCTCCTTTAGAGCTAAATTGCCGGAAAAAACAGTCCCCGAAGTTTGAACTGATTTTGACATTTAGGCATGTGACATTTAGAAAGAAAGTGTTGCCAGAAATTAAAGAAAATATGGTATATTTTTTGAAAGATCGAAATAATTTAAAGTATCGATTATCGATTAATATTATAAAGTACCAAAATGTAGATCATTGTCGGGTGGGAAATAATTTCCCTATATTCGAATAAGGGTTCAGTATTGTTTTAATGTTTATACAAAGTGGGAAAGAGATAGCGCTAGAAGACCTCCATAGCTCCTTCTCTTTCCCACTCTGGAATAAGATTAAAACAATACTGCTTTAAGAGGTTATGGTAGGCCACCTGTAGCCATGAACTCCGATAGGTTGTCAACATAGATAGGTAATATTATTGAGCATACGTTGAAAAACCACAAAAGATAAAAGGTGGTTGATTTATTTTCTCAAAATAACTCGTTATCATACGCGCCTAATATGTTAATTATTTTATTTTTCATGGTTATATCTTTTGTTGTGTGACCATAGTGATTTAATGATTACCTGACCGCAAGTCCTATATACAGGGTGACTGGTAATTAGTGACCGCTACTGAAACACGTGATTTTACTCATGATAACAAACAACTTTACCAAAGAAAAATATATTTTTTCATTCATTCACTTTTATCACAATAACACAACAGTCACAAATAGGTAGTTCTATTAATAACACTTGCAACGGGATATTTACTATGTATATTATTTGTTTCGAGTTCCCGATATTTCGGCGCTGTTGCAAAGTCAGTCAGTTTATCCGTGATCATGGCGTTTGCTATTTTGCAAAAATTTAAATAGGTAGTTGTCACAAAAGACATAAATAATCAATATAAATTACGGTACCTAGTTAATTATTAAAAGACACTGTTTTTTTTGGTTGTTTAAATTTATTAGTATTTCAGAATAACCCCCTTAACGTGGTTTAATTAAGGAATAAGGAATTATCGAATAAACGTGTGTGTGAGCGAGGTTATAAAGCAACGAACGTTTGTTTTGTGCTTGTACTAAGCGGTCTACTTAGCGGTCCCCCGACGCTAAGAAGCTTGGATTATTTTATTTATGGTTTTTTAGAGGTAATTTGTGTCGGGGGTTTTTTAATTAAATTTTATTTCATGCTTTTTAAACCTATATATTTTTTTTTGCGTTGCCCCACACTAGGAATTTCTCCAGTAGTAATTTGGGTCCGGGTTTTTTAAATTTTTTAACAGTGAAATGGTCTTTAAATCACGAATGCTAGGCGGAAGTGAGTTCCACAACCTTACAGCATGGACAGAGAAGGAATAGGAGTAATAGCTGGATTTATGAGGATGGGATTTAAGGATTGATCTAAGGTGCGATCGACACGGTACATCACTCGGGCGTGCGTAAGAAAAACGCTCGCGCAGGTAAGAAGGATAGGACGGGTTGTGTAGTATATTGAAGAGGAGACATAGGATCCTAGTGTTCCTGCGAAGGCGGATCATTATCTGCCTCGCCTGTTCACAACTATGTTGGGTACAACTTCCAGTGTATCAGGATGCACAAGAATACTAGTATTTTACTTGGAGCGACTGCCTATCTGACAATTTAGTTAGGGGCTTCGTTAATCCCACGCGCTCCAAAAAACTAAACAGCAACACACAAAATCGGCTACGTCCCGTCTCGTTCTTTCCCACTTCGCCAACTAAACAAAATACCATAACATACGTGCCATTTCGTACCTATTTTGATTTTCATACATTGAGTCTCGTTCCTTCAACTTTTGAGTATGCTTGTATTCAAACTTTTTGTATGGCAAGTACAGTTAGGAGTCAGGGGAACTACTAAAAAAACAACACAAGCTTAGTACTTTGACAACAAGTATGTCCTACCCAGATTTTGTGTGTGCAGACGGAACTGTAAGAATAAATACCACATTGAATTTAAGCAAGCCATGTACTTTTTGAAGGCTATTCACTAAAAAGACGATTTTAGCTGCACCAACATCGTCTTCATGCTTCTGCTCTCCTGATACTTTCTGTTCAAATTCTTCATTGAGTTCTCTCGTAACAAACCTAAGTGGGCCAGAGAGAGACAAAAAACAACAACGTCAATAAAAAGTTACCAGTTGGGATGTAACCATAAAATGTTTTCGACCCGTTGCTTTTTTATTTTTGAGCGCATGGGAATAAGCCAGTACTAGGTAATACGATACTCCTGGGTGTGCCCTTGGTAAGACAGGTTGTCAGACTTTTGGGCCACAGACTACCGACTGTCAAATATCTTCAATTGACAGCTGGAACCAACAGCTTTACTTTCTGAGACACGGAGGAAATCCAGTATGTAATCTTCTTCTTAGTCGAAACACTCGTTGTCAGAGTGGAGAGATGGAGAGATGTTCTGTGGGTCAATGACTTCCCCGAGGATCTCTTTCAGCGATGTGCTTCCATTTCTGCCGGTTGAAGACATTGCGAGTATACTGGACCATGGACTCAGTAACTTTCTTGATCAGGTCAGTCCAGCGAGTTGGTGATCGGCCGAGTGATCTTTTGCCTTCCACCTGGCCCTGAACAACCAGCCTTTCCATCGAATTTTCATTTCTAGTGATGTGACCAAAGAAATGAACGGTATGTAATAGGCGCGGCGAAACCGGAAGATTGATCCGAGTGGCTTTTATTATTTACCCACGAGCTGGTGCATACTGCTGTTTTGGTTTAGAAACAACTAACAGTACTTATAAAAGGGTTGACATCATACAAGGTGTAAATCACCTCATCACGAAGCCGACAACCAAGCATTCTGTATATGAAACTAAGTAACTTTACGCAAAAATTATTGCTGGGAAACGTCTTTTTTTGGGGGGTGTAAAATCATGTGTTGTGGTAGAACTCAATGTAACGCACTCAAAACACTGTGCTGATGGACTGACTGACTAGTACGGGGGTTGTGGAGGTGTTTAAAGTAAAAATCTTACATTAAAAACTTGTATTTAAAAATATACTTGTCAAAAAGTTGGAACTTTGACCCCTAATATCTCCGTAACTAGAAGGTTCCCAGGTATGGTGTAGAACAAAAAAATGATCGCAATTACAGGGAGAACCAGTGCCTTTCGGCTTCGTTAAGAGGTGTTTTACACCCTTTATAAGACATTTTAAAAGATATGATGAAGATTCATGGTGTAGGTTTCATTTAGAGAAACAATAAGGTACATTTAAGTTTGTTTATTAAAGCCAAAAAAAACCGGCCAAGTGCGAGTCGGACTCGCGCACCGAGAGTTCCGTACAAACCTGCAGGAAATTTGATTTTGTTTTTTTTTTTTTTTTCATAATATGATGTAACCAAAAATTTACGGTTTTCACAATTTTTCCTTTATCAGTGCTATAATACGTTGCTTCCTACCAAATTTCAAGATTCTGAGTTCGAAAATTTGTGGTCGAAAAGCGGCATAAACGGCTGTATCTTTTGATTGCATTGGCTTAGAAGTTTGATCTTTTCACAGCTCCAAGGGACAGTAGACCTGAGTATTTGATATAAATTCCAGCTTGACATCTCGCGCGTTCCTGAGAAAAAGGGTCTTGACAGACAGACAGACGGACGGACAACAAAGTGATCCTATAAGGGTTCCGTTTTTCCTTTCAAGGTACGGAACCCTAAAAATCACATGAGTAGGGATGTAAGAATAATTAACTGTACAATAAACAAAGATAATTTAGAAAACGGAGATACTTTCGCATCAAAATTGGTACAACGAGTTTTCAGAATTTTGAAATCAAGTTTAATTCATTTTAATAACCTAATATTAAAATTCAACATTAATTGTTAAATACGGACTGGTTATTAATACAAAATTAATGAAAGGTACTTATTGCTCTTTACAATTTATTATTAATTCTTATGACATCAAATTTTCTTTGTACATTGTTAAACAAAATATGGCACAGAGTAGCTAACAAATGAAGTAATCAGCACTGAGGTTAAGTTTCGTTCCGGAAATAAAAAGAAATAACCATTGAAAATAAAAAATTGAAAAATCCAAAAAAAAAAGGAATGGAATTTAACTTTCGGAAGTCAATGACACAAACAGAAGACACTGGCTACCGAAAGTTAAGTTATCGTCCATGTTTTTTTTTTTCGGAATTCTTTCATTCGTCGTTCTTTTTTGATGAATTATCATAATTTTCATTATTTAGCCGGGTGAAACGGGTTGCAATCGCGCAACCAGCTAAAGATCCAGCTTCAAGAGTGGGTGTGTGAGGAGCAAGCCACCCACCAAGCCAAGGTATCACCGGCTCTTTTGGTGGCTGGGCAGGCTCCGGAAGAGGCTTCGGTGGTTCGAGAGGCATCAGGTTCGTTGCCGGTTCATACACATTTGCTTCCATCTTCAAGTCTGAAAAGATGTTTTTTATTGTTAAATTATATATTTATTTATTTAAACTTCACGTTTATTGGTTCATTATCTGACCAATTTATGGAAGAAACTGCTGACCTACAACTTCCCGGAGATGCATAAATGCCACTATCTCTGAGAACTGTGCGTACCCAGTTCCCAATTACAGTGCGTGAAGCAGCTTTCGTGTTACTAAATATGGTGATAAAAAGATTCTTTAGTTATTCTTTATTGGTGGTACATAGGCAGATTTAATGCCACAAGGCATTTTCTACCAGTCAACCTTTTAAATTAAAACTGTAGTCGCAAATATAAAATACCTGGAGAATTAGAATTTGTGAGTACTGTTAGATAACCTCGTTTACTAAAGTAGTAAGAATTAATTAAGTATCTTCTTTTTGTATTTCTACAATTAACAATACATCGTAGCAGATGGCATTCTGTAGTTTCTGCCTGGGGCAGGCAGCTGAAGCTATGGGAAAAAGAATTCTCGGAAATGAACAATTCTCAGAATTGTGAAATGTGTAGCTTTTTACCTGAAAACCACAGGGCCTTACACTTCAACCGGCAAAACACAGAACTAAAATAGAACTACGAAGTTTGACATATCGATGCATTTTGTCTCAACAAGCAGGGCCACCTTGATCTGAAAACTTTAAGTGGTCATACTGACCAAAGTGACATTCCTTCAGCGATAACAATTGCCAAGACATCCGAAATTAATGGGATTGACATGCGCCATTGAAGTGTCACTTGGTCTTTTTCCCAGCACACCATGCTTAGGATAAGATAAAACGCAGGATAACAAACACCACACTGCGCTCCAGAGCGCAGATTTCTGACTTAAGACTACTTCTTATCGAAAGACTGGAACCCTTAGCCAGCTAGACGGGGTCGCGGCAGACTGAGGAGAAGTTGGGACGCCTTGGGACGCCTTCGCGAATTGGCGAAAAGAATCATACCAGATGGCGTGGATTGGGGCGAGGCCTTTACAGGTACAAAACAGGCAAATTAAAAAAAAATAAAACATGCATTGACGTTTCTGCCTACCTATGTAAATTAGCAAAGTGGTGGCAATCAGTAGCCATATATATATATTGCTAAGTTTTTAGGCAACAGCTATTAAGGGGGTCTTAAAGTTTTAGTCTGCCTGACTTCAGCAATTTTATTTTTATTTCAAAAAAGCTGCAACTCTCAACTGAAAACCTGTGTTAATGAACAGCTGGTAATATTTTTGGTTTTGATAACAGTTATTGATGAATACTGGTTTTATGCGTTGCAATAGTTGTGCGTTGCAATGCGTTACAATAGCAGCTCTATTTTCAAAATAATTTACTACCCTAACTAATATTATAAATGCGAAAGTAAGTTTGTTTGTTACGCTTTCACGCGAAAACTACTCAACTGATCATCATAAAACTTTGTACCCATATTCTTAGAGGTATTAGAAGTAACACAGGCTATATACCATCACGCTACGACCAATAAGAGCGGAGCAGCAACGAAAAATGTTGCGAAAACGGGTAAAAAGTGAAGCAGTCGAAGTTGCGCGGGACAGCTAATAATAGAATAAACTACTGCTTGTTTTTTAAGGGCACAAAATCATATATTATGATTTGTTACGATCAGTATCATGAGCTTCTTGTTGATAAGATAAGATTCCATTTATCATTACAATACAAACACAAATATTTTTATTTAAAGTAGGTTATGAGTATCAATGTATCAATATATTTCCTCTATTCTCAGGGAATTCCCTTACTTACTATAATATAGTATGTAATGCTTTGAATACTCTTATGTATGGGAAGTACAAAACATTTTTATTTGGTCATTAAATTATATTCAGATACTTAAATTGAAAAAACTACCCTCTTTTAAATTGGTCAGCGGGTCCTAATTTCAGATTTTATTGGAATATGAACATAAACCTAACCTCGTTTGTTCTCTTGTTGTAATCGTTAATTAAACTAGTTATTACTTTATATCTTACTGTTTTATTAGGTACAATAGATTTGATGCTCTGAATTTTATGTAGATTCCTTTTGGTGAATATTTCACAACTTTTTTTTTAACACATTGTGAAAATACATTTTCTATCAAAACTTTCTTCACTAAGGAATTGTTTGTTTACAGACTCTCAAATTAATAGGTCACACGACTTTGAAATTTTTTTCGCAACGAGAAATCGACACTATTTTTATGAAGCGTAAAAAAAGTTGAGGGAGGCCCAGCAAATGTGTAAAATCCATGAGTTTTAATATTAGAATTCATAATTAATAACAACTTATAACGAAATGTCAAGATAAAAAAAAAACTGTATATACGTGGGCGCACACACACGGCATTCGAGAGCTGTGGCGTAGAGGAAGCATAACGCCAAGACAGCGTCATCCCATCTGGCGTATTATACGAATTATACATTATTATTATACATTATACGAATCGGGTTCACTGCAGTTTAGACGTTTCACATCAGTAAATAATTAGCAAAACTTACCCATAAATCTCTTCCGAGGTAACGTTGATTCACCTGGATCCATCCTTGGGAAGTAATCTTCTTTGCATGACATCACCAAATTCCCCCTTGGGTGTGGCAGTTTCTTCTTACTATTTCAACCAATAAAATTGCAATAAATTATAAGGTTTATGCAATCGACAGTAACTCTCTTCCATTGAATATTTTTTCTTCCACGTTGAAGTTATAATAAAACTTTCAAACGAAATACGCTGAA
This sequence comes from Cerastis leucographa, assembly GCA_963082945.1. NCBI lineage: Eukaryota > Metazoa > Arthropoda > Insecta > Lepidoptera > Noctuidae > Cerastis > Cerastis leucographa. The sequence continues at coordinate 2,291,280 of OY720365.1, forward strand.
CTAGTGTTTTCCGTGTGTTATGAATCAAGAATGATTCAAAATGCCGGAGGAAAGTACTTAATATACCTGCCGGAGCCAACGAGTATGTACAGTCATCCGCGAAGGATGATGAAAATTTTGGGATTTTGATTTTTCGGGAAAAATTGGAGTAATTTTATATTTTTTTCAAATTGTTTGAATGTATGAAATGGTTATTGGGTTATTCCGTTAGGAATTTCTTAGTTGCAGTCCGGAGTCCGTCAAAATTAAAATTATTTTTGACAGATTCAGATGGCGTTAAGACTCCAATTGTTCTCAAAGATACAAGAATTGCCGTCTGCTGCATTTGTTAAAGACAATCTGCTCAACCTCAATACAACCAAGGCCCAGGCGTGTCTTTTCTCTGCCGAGAAGAGGGTTTTTCATCATCATCATCATCATCATTTTATTTTATTTCAGGCAACTAAGGCCGATAGATAAAATACACAAATAATAAAACAACTATAATAAACTAATACATATCTAAAACCTTAATTAAACTATGATGTTTTTGTCTTGGCTCTCTACTTTCCGTAATGTATCCGTTCCGAATACTGAACATCTCGAGCTTTTTGGTGTTACTCTGACCTCGACTCAACATCGGGCCCTATATTAATTCCAAGACCAAATAAGCCGCTAGAAAGTTCTCCCAAAGCCGGGTAAGTACTTCACGCTGAATCAGCTGCTCACATTATACGAAGTACAAGATCGATCGTGTATGGAGAACTCTTCGTACCTTTGGGATGCAAAAACCTTTGGAGTGCAGCTGCAAGCATAGTACCAGCTGCAAGCATTAGTAGCTATTGACCAACGTGCCAAAAGGTCATTGACAGCAACTACCTTGTCAAGGCCATGCTTCAAAGCCTCGACCATAGCCGCAAAGTTGCCAGCCTAAGGATTTTTCATCGGTTACATTTCGGGGAGTCTGCTTAGGGATTACAATTACAATATAATTCCCCCATCCCCATTCTATCATTGGACGAGCAACGCGCTATGCTTTCACATATTTTGTGCGAACCGTCATTTTATAGAATTCACTGCCGGCTTCTTAGTTTCCTGATAATTATAATCTGGATCTCTTTAAAGTTTGAGTGGATTGGTTTCTTCTAGGCAAGCGGCTTAGGGTTGCCTAAGCCACATTATCGCTTCATATCAGGCGAGTTGCGGCCGTATTTAGTGTAAATGAAAACATCCCTTGTATATAGGGTTACTGGTAATTAGTGACCGATACTTAAAAACGTGATTATACTCATGATAACAAACAACTTCCCCAAAGAAAAATTTTTTTTAACACAATGACACAACAGCCATTTGAAATTCGGGGTGGCGAGCCATGCGAGTGCTCTGCCTACCCACTATGGCACGGTACTATAATAATGTGACAGAACGGCGTCACGCGGCCAACAGCTGATAGGTCTCAGGCGCACGCGCGCGGCAATTTCCTACGGCTGTTGTGAAAACTCGGTTTATCACCACTTCGGTATATCGGTGAACACTCATCCACGGATCACCCTAATCAAGCATAGCTTAACCTAAGGATCTTTCCCGAGCGGCTCTTATTATTTAGGCCCCAAATTCTCTAGACATTTTTCGACATATGCTACAAAACTGAAAATGTATAACATTTGTTGACTGAAGTGAAGAACAAGAATTAAAGAGAAGTACTACTTAGCGAATTTAAATTGAACATTTTGGACGTCGGTCGCCATGTTAGCATTTTGAAAGTACGTCGCTGCGTCATACGTTGCGTGATTTTTTTCGCTGATACTTTTGAGCCTGACTGTACTCCCCGTTCAACTGCGCAAGCGTTTTACCTATTTTGGATATTATAGATAACAGACGGTACTTCTGAATATCGATCGTTGATAATAAGCGATAACTTTCTGATGTCGTACGACGTTTCAGGGTGACTCAAGCAATGAATGAATAATCAAAGTTTTGATATTGGAATGTGGATTGGTTCGTACGCAGTTATTTTTTGCAGACACTATGACGCTATTAGGGAACAAGTTTCTAAATACAGGGTGGCAGGTGGACCGACGCGAAAACAATTACCACATATAAAATAGGTACATCATTATGAAATACTATATTTCAGAATGATGTACTTTATATGTATAGAAACTATATCCATAGAATCTTTCAAAGGTTATTTTTTTTTTAAATGCTGTTAACACACATAATTTTTATCTCCACGCGGGCGAAGCCGTGGTCATAAAGCTAGTAGGTTATGTACTCATTTTTATTTATTTCTCGGTTGACTAGGTGGTGAAGAATTGCCAAACTGAAGTGGGAGTGGGCAGGGCACATTGCTTGTAGATCGGATGGCCGATAGGGCCGAAAAGTTCTGGAATGGCGACCGCGAACCGGAAGACGATACGTTGGAAGGCCTCCCACTAGGTTGACCGATGACCTGGTGAAGGTTGCGGGGATCCACTGGATGCGAGTTGCACGGGACCGGTCAATGTGGCGACACTTGGGGGAGGCTTATGTCCAGCAGTGAACGTTTTTCGGCTGAAGTGATGATGATAATGGTAGGTGGTGGAGGTCAGACAGGCAGTCGTTCCATGTAAAATACTGGTATTTAGCTTTATCTGGTAAGACTGGAAGCCAACCCCAATAAAGTTGGGAAAAAGCTAGACAGATGATGATCGGAATAGGTGTATAATGTGTACATATTTTGAAATGTAATTTTTTAATATTGATTAGGTAATAATGTCACAAGTAATATTAAAATGACTTGGTTTGCACAAACTTGGTTTTTTTTTTATCCATTATGATTATGTTTGATAACAAGCACAAGTTGCCTGAAAATTTCGTAATCATTTCGAAATTTTCTTACTGATATGCCTGCCTACTTTTATAATTCAATTCAACGTTTTTGTGCTCTGATTTCATCATCTTCAAAATGGTCTTTATTAATGGGAAGGAAGCTATATGGGATTTCCCACTGGCAAAAATGAGGAGCTGTCTATGTAAAATCCCTGTGGCAGAATGTGCTCGCCATGCGGCCAATAGAGACCGGTGAAAAAGGATCGTGGAGGCAGTGAGCGCACTTTTGCACGCCAACTTCCATTGAGTTTTTTTTTTACAAAACTGCTTCCTTAGTGGGCCTTTCGTTCTTCGCAAAGATTCACGTTTCTAGATCCATCGAAGAGAGTGAGAGTGTACGTTGTCTATCAAAAAAAAATTCAACAGTAACACAATTATTACATCACCTAAAGGGTTACTATGACGTCTTAAAACATTGTTGGTTCATTTTTTTTCAGAGTGGGAAAGAGATGGAGCTAGTCGACCTGTTTAGCTCCGTGTCTTTCCCACTCTGGAATACGTCATTGTAGGCCACCTGTAATCCGAACGTTTAGACAAGTGTACGAGTACACCCATAGGGATGGATTTTAATGCTTGTAATGAAAAAAAAATGTTACAGCTAATTTGAACTTTATGACATAATTAAGTAGGTATACTTACTATTAAATGAGCAATATTTGTGTATGTACATGATTTATACAATATTTTAGCCGTTTTTGAGAACGTAATTAACGTACCCGAAAACACTTTCGATGACAATTGCAATATGTATGATCTAGCTAAGTGTCATATCTGGGAAAATTCCTTTTAATCTATTTTCACTCGAGAAAAGCTCCAACGCCCATGTTCATACAAGTAAAACGCAGCAGTGACAGTAGCTCAAAATGTTTACGTGACACGGAGCACGACAACCGTGCCTAAGTTTTTAGGGAAAACACCTTAATTTCCCCGGAAAAAACGTCACCAGAAATCCTATAGGTACGCAACAGTTCGCAACATCAAAACGTGCCGCGTTTTTTATAAACGTTCAAATACCACGCTGCGTCCCAAAACGGCTAAAGTGGACGTTGGCAAGAAGGCAGCTAGTTTAAAATGAGGCAAAGGAGACCCGGGGATAGGGGGAGGCATTTGCCCAGCAGTGGGACTGCACAGGCCAAAAATTAATAATTGGAGCAGTGATGGCACAGTAGTAAAAACACCGACTTACGTGTCACAAGGCGTGGGTTCAAGTCGAGACAGGCACTTTACCGCGTGTCATTTATTTCATCTCCCCATTCTCCACTGCAAAAGGCAGAAGGATCGTGGGGAAAGAAGCTTGTACGCGTGGCGAGCAATCAAGCTATACAAAACCAGTTTATGAGGATCTCTCATTGTACTGGAAATGAATACAAAGCGAGGCTTTGCTATACTGGAAATGTTGGTGTTGGTTGGTGTACCAGAACCAAAAAATCTAAATCATGCGACATCTGCCAACCCACACTGGATCTGCGTGGTGGATTATATCCCGTGTCGTCCAACAGTTAGCAAAGGGAGTAGATCTGTGCCTCAGCAGAGCGAACAGTACAAGCTGATACCTCATCATCATCTTTTATCCTACCTCTATACCAATTTATTTGGCGTCGACGCAGCGTGTCTTCTTCTTCCATACTTCTCTACAATGTTATTTTGCATCCTCGTCAAAATTCAGGAGGTTGTCACAAAAGACATAAATAATCAATGTAAATTATAGTATCTAGTTAATTATCAATAAGCGCTGCTTTTTTATGTTGTTTAAGTTTGTCAGTATTTCAGAATTATCCCCTTTACGTGATTTAGGGAATAAGAAATTATCGACAATACGTTTGATATTGTTTGGATGTGTGAAAGCGCGGTTATAGGGCGAGGATCACTTACCGATTTCCGTCATTAAGAATAACAACCCAATTTATTAATTATTCGGGTTGAGAATCACTAGCATAGTTACCTCTTTAAATTTGACGAGAATGCAAAACAACACCTTGTATAATTTGTCATCTCAACAGACACCTCCATTCTTGCCATATCATCCTTCACACAGTCCATCCATCGTTTCTTTGGTCTTCCTATACTCTTATACCCATCCAAACTCATACTCAAAATTTTCCTGAAGACATTTTCCTTTGTCCTCCGCATCACATGCCCATATAAAGCCAACCGATTACCACACAGCTATTCAGTCAGTACAGACTGACTATGTTTTGAATATGGAACATAAGCATGTGGCCAGCAACACTGCAATATTTAATGTTGCCAGCATGTTTCTTTAAGAACAAAGCATTAATAATAAAATATGAAATGCATTATTAATTAATATTGAAATATGATTAATAATCTCAGTGACGCACTTACAGGATGTATTGAGTCTTGATAAGATAACATTTCTTTAAAAAAAGGAAAGTGGTTGTTATCTATACCAATATTAGAAAGCTGAAGAGTTTTATTTTATTTTATATTTGTTTGTTTGGTTGAACGCACTAATCTTTGGAACTACTGCTTCGAATTGAAAATCATATTTTAGTGTTCGATAGCCGATTTATCGAGGAAGGTTATGACTATAATAATCATGCTACGACCAATAGGAGCAGAGTATCAATAAAAAATGAAAAAAAAAATGTGACGCTGACGAAGTTGCGCAGGTCAGCTAGTAAAGGTAAGTGTTTATAATACGTGTCGTCATAAGAGTATGTGCTATGCATTGCGTTATCTTTATACAATCGTTAAATAAGCCCTAGACTCCTATGACTAAGTAAAGCACTCGAGTGTAAGCAACGGATTGTGTGAGTAATGGAAGAAAAAGGAGAAAATAATAGCAAAGGAAGAAAAAATTCAAGTAGCATGGGACAAAGGCAGGAATATGATAACGTACGAAACCTGTATGCCGTATAAAAATAATCAACAGTAAGACAGTAGTCCTTGGAAAGTACAAGGAGCTCGTGACCTAATAATAACAACGTCAGGGGATGATCTACAGCCCCGGGCGTCGGGGGGCAACCAGTGGCCCCCGGCCACCGTAGGCGCGGGCCTGTGGACGGTGAGTAATGGGCTAGCTCACCGTCCGTCCGTCTTATGACGACAGGCCGTGCCGACGGCGCGTTTGTGTTCCACGCGCGCCTCAAGGAGATGTCAGCAAATCGGAAGGGGTCCGAGAGGGCGATACCGTGGCCCTGGAACACAAAGGGCTAAGAAGGAACATGGATGGGTTTTAGTCAGTCAAGTCTGACACTCCCGCTCCGCCCAGAGCGGGAGAAGTCATTTGATGATTTCCCATTCTTAAAAAAAAAAAGAAAAAAAAGGGGATGATCTACAAGATCTTAGCGCGCCTTAGTGCTTGCTTAGATCGCTCCGTGGTTGACGATCTAGTATTCCGAGTTTTCTCCGTGCCTCAGAAACGAGCTTTTGGTGTCTTTTGGCATTTGTAGATCTTTGACAGTCTTTATAGGTAGTCAGCGGCCCAAAACTCTGACAACCAGTCTCACCAAGGTCACATCCAAGACTTTTCTCAGTGCTAACTGGGTTGTGAAGGTCAGATACGCAGTCGCTTCGCGTAAAATAGGTGTTTTAGCTGCATTTGGTTTATAGACTCAACTGGAAGCTCGAACCCCATCATAGTTATACCCAACCCGCAAAAGGGTTACCTACTTGAGTGCGATAGCCGTATCATCGAATTTTGTTTCTTCGAAAACCTTTCAACAACATGTCTGTACAGCGACGCCTTCTTAAATCGACGTCTTTTTACTGCAAAAAGGCTAGTCACTTGAAAATGACTAGGAAAGCTAGTCAAGCCATCAGTTCTGCACCAGATGTCTCTACGGTCGTGTCGGATGTCCGGTCTCGTTGAACTTCGACAGTGAGACAAATTACCTATGTGTGACTGAGATGAGATGAGATGAGTAGCCTCCGTGAACTTTGACCGAAAATGTTTCATGACGAAATGTAGAACCATTCGCTACGTTTTTAGGACGAAACGTCATCATCATCATCATCAGCCTTTAATGTTCCCTCTGCTGGGACTCAGGCCTCTATGAGAGGAAATGGGCTGTAATGATTCAACACCCGTAATACAACTGCTTATACCGAAAATTAACATAACATAACGTCTCGCCAGTAATCCCAAGGGTTAGGCAGAGGCGTATCCAATAGTACACCTGCTATTGCCAGTTATGTTTGATTTCCATGTAATAGGGGGCAAGCCTATTGCCATCAACTGAGCCCAAATCCAGACTCCGTGGCTGCTACTGAGAAATTCCTGATCGAAAAACCCAATAACAATTTGCACGACCCTGGAATCGATCTGATGGTCACCGAAAATTATATACAACCTGTTTTTTTTAATATCCCATAACTATAGGGTAATATTCTGTAGGTAAATATAATACTAAAACGAATAGGTGGTCAAAAAATGCATAGTTTCGGAGATATCATCAATCATAATTTACTTAGGTCATAAATTGTCACCAGTATGATGAAGCTTTACTTTTGCGAGGTTGCCAAACTTCGCAGTAGTATAGTAAAATAGTAGTAGTTTCATTGATAAATACGAGTAATTATTTTTGTTCAAACCAATAATTCATATTAATGCGAAAAACATAAAAAAAGTGTGATTGAAACGTAATTCATATGCTAGTTGATTCTTTGATATGGTCTCAATCATATCCTAGATTTATGGGATATCAGAAAAACAGGTTGTATAACAAATAAAAAAATCTGAAAGATCACCCATAAATGGCTTGAATTCTTAGTGAGCAATAGGGATGAACAATATAGTCCCTTTTCTGTATAAAAGGGCATTTTGTAGAGGGAAAATAACCAGCCAATTAAGTCCCTTTAGAACAAAAAATATGCGTATTCATTGCACGCACTTTAAAATTTATAAGAATTAACAATATTCTACTAACCGATTAATACTAGTTACTAGTCCTTACTACCCACATTATGCCCTTGGCCAAAGTCGAAAGGGAATCCCTTTATTAATTGGTATTTTAATTAATGAATGACGTTTTATATAATATAGTTCGAAGAATGTTTACACATCATTATGGACTAATTGCTAATTTGTTTATATGCGTTTGGCGCTAATATCGCTTGGCCCTCGAAATAAGTCGGCCAAGTGCAAGGACACTTGTAAGTCCTGCTCAAGTTAAATTAGATTGCGGCGGTCAGACGATATTGATGGCAAATTGCTTCAAAACATAGCAAAGGCCCTAATTACATACCAAACATCACCCTGTAATCCTCGTAAGGTTAGGCAGAGGTCCTAATAGCAAGACCCGCATTCCAGAAAACAGTTACTAAAAAAAACCGGCCAAGTGCGAGTCGGACTCGCACACGAAGGGTTCCATTATTTATAAAAACGAGCGAGAAAATCACTTTTTTGTATGGGAGCCCCCTTAAATATTTATTCTATTTTTAGTATTTGTTGTTATAGCATCAACAGAAATACATAATCTGTAAAAATTTCAACTGGCTTTCACGGTTCATGAGATACAGCCTGGTGACAGACAGGCGGACGGATGGATGGACGGACGGCCAGCGACGTCTCAGTAATAGGGTCCCTTTTGACCCTTTGGGTACGGAACCCTAAAAAAGGAAATGACAGGCAAGTGAAAATATATAAAAGAATAAGATTTTATGAAAAAAAAAAATGCTCTCTATGCATTATTCAGAAAGAAAAAAGGGATATATATTTGTATGGAGTATCGCAGCCCTTTTTTGCTCTTAAGTCTGATGGCTCTGTTGACTGATCCGAATTGAACCTGGACCTCATTCTCAGGAGTCGCGTTTGTAACCTCTAGACCAACACAGCAGCATGCATAATCTTTCTAAAAGTTTTCCATTTTTTTTTTAAACATTGCTCCACACTAGGAATTTCTCCTGTATCGTGGCTGCGTTTACAAACATTTAATCAAACACAAACAGCCAGACCCGGAACAACTATCCGTAGGCCATACAAATATTTGTTCCGTGCGGGGATCGAACCCGCGACACGCATCGCAGCAGTCGATTGTTCAACCACTGCGCCAACCGTGCCGTCATTGCTGGAACAAAGGCCTCCTCTGTTTGTGAAATTGAAGGCACCAACCACGGGCGCGCAGTGAGAGTCACATGTTTTCGAGTTTTTGATTTTAACTAGTTGTTTCCTGTAACGTCGCCGATCTCTTATCTCAGCGAAAAGATGTGCAATACTATCAACATATTGGTCAACCTCAACAAGTGGTTGATGAAATAAACTACGACAAAGTAGTAGATTTGCCATCCTTACTTATACACACACACACACAGACACACACTTTTTTTCACAACACACTTTTATGCACTGCATGTTTCCTCGTAGAAGATGGCGGGACGAGTTGAACGAGACCAGCCACTAGTGGTCTACATTGGCCCTGGATCGAAACAACTGGAAGTCATGGGGACAGGCCTTTGCCCAACAGTGGGATGACGCAGGCTAGCAGTATCAGTATCATGTTTCCAATGATTGTGATTTAGTTACTTATTAATCTATTCAAGAAATTGCTTTCGTTAATTTTTTAGTGCTCCGTACCCAAAGGGTCAAACGGGACCCAATTACTGAGAATTCGCTGTCCGTTCGTCCGTCCGTCTGTCACCAGGCTGTATATCATGAACCGTAATAGTTAGCCAGTTGAAATTTCTACAGATTATGTAATTCTGTTGATGCTATAACAACAAATACTAAAAACCGAATAAAATAAATATTTAAGGAGGCTCCCATACAAAAAAAGTGATTTTTTTGCACGTTTTTATAAATAATGGTACTATGTAAAGGATCACACACACACAACGATCTTCAATAAAACTATTTATAACTTGCTACTATATTATATTAATTCACACTTATACAGAATATAATATAATCAAAAATAGTAAACATTCATGTGAAAATTACAAATAGCCCACTAAACTTAACATTAAACCCACTTGGGGGTGGAATTTCCAAAAATACCTTTCTACCTAACTAAGCACTGGCGAGATTTAAAGTTAAATAGTTCAAAAGTAGATGTAGTTCTTGAGTGATTACATATTCGTACATAAGCAAATTACGTATCGGTCTGGGTTTAAAATTCGAATCAAAGACTTGAAGCTTGACAGTCGAGACTGTTATCACTGGAAGCTCACTATTGGTGAAGTGCAGCCTAGTAACTGGGTTGTCGCTTTTATGATGGTCATTCTGGTTTTAAGGAGTTGCAGTGGCTGGAAAAGTTTAGCGGGCATTTACCATAAAACAGTACTTCCCTTCATCATCATCTGCCTAGTCTTTTACCAAACCATCTTGGTGTCGGCTTCCAGTCTAACCGGATGCAGCTGAGTACTAATATTTTGCATGAAGCGACAGCCTATCTGACCTCCAGCCAGTAACTGGGTAATATGATACCCTTTGGTAAGACTGGATGTCAGACTTTTTGGCTTCTGACTACTCGTGACGACTGTCAAAGATCTACAAATGACAGCCGGGACCAACGGCTTAACGTGCTTTTCGAGGCACGGAGGAAACTCGGTATGTAATTATGGTCACCCATCCACGGATCAACCTCGGCAAGCACAGCTTAACCTTAAAGATCGACCCGTACTTTCAGCTCCTGAAATAATATTTAACATCTCATCACACTTGTTACACTCGAAGACTTAGGCAGAGGTGTATCTATCTATAATTCACTCTCATATTGCCACTTATGTATCAGTCCCATTGTGTCAAGTAGGTGTTGAAATTTTGTATGAGACAGCTGATCATTTTTTCGCGATATTGTGATTGATTAATTTTATCTTTTCCCTGACATTAATTCTCAAAAATATGAATACGGTTTTAATTTATTTTTATTTTTTATTATTGACTTAATAACATAATAATCATTTTAATTTACAGAGTTTCTAAATTGTAAACTTTTAAGTGTCTATTCTAAGTATTTTTTTTTGATTATTTTTTATTGATAATTCTTTATAATGTTATGTGAAATATTTGTACGCCGATACTTACGGCTAAACATGATTGGACTCAAACGATGTAATATCTTGCATGCTTTTGTATGTATACAATGTTTAAACAAATAAAGAAATCTTATCTTATCTATTTTGTGATCGGGGACTATCGAACCCTTAGATAACATGAAGGCTTTTTGATACATGCTGTTGGGTTGGTGGTATATACAAAAGGGATCTAATACTCCTCGCGTCGTAATTCTCAATAAATCACTAAGTGTGCATTGTTCATAACTTCTATTATCTAAAACTTGGAGTGTATGACCAACTTCTGTAAAGTCCGGCCAACTTAAGGGCAAGTTCTCAAGTAGCTGGACCGCGGTTCCGTTCACAAGATTATGACGCGTGGACGCGCTAGAAACTTCGCCTTAACGCTTTGTCTTGAACATGGTCAGTTAGGACTCATGTTGTGGGCTATTCTGAAACTAAGTATGTAGTTTGGAAGATAGCAGCTGGAGCAGAAATGTAAGGGAACTAGCTGCCTCGATTCTGCTGTAAGAATAAACTTGAAGCGACATCTACGGGGTATAAGGGACGCTGAGACGCAAAAACGCTTACCAGGTACACAGTACATCACTCCAAACCCCCCCTAGAATTTTTTCATTAGTAATTTTAGAATTAGAGAGATTTAGAATTTGTTTTTCTTACACCCCGTATACTGTCACATATAAAGGGTGTAAAACACCTCTTAACGAAGCCGTTAGGCACTGGTTCTCCCTGTCATTGCGATATACCTGGGAACCTTCTATTTACGGAGATATTATGGGTCAAAGTTCCAACTTTTTGACAAGTATTTTTTTAAATACAAGTTTTTAATGTAAGATTTTTACTTGAAACACCTCCACGACCCCCGTACTATTCAATTCGTCCATCAGCACAATGTTTTGAGTGCGTTACATTGAGTTCTACCACAAAACATGATTTTACACCCACCAAAAAAAAGTCGTTTCCCAGCAATAATTTTTGCGTAAAGTTACTTAGTTTCATGTACAGAATGCTTGGTTGACGGCTTCGTGATGAGGTGATGTACACGGTGTAGACAACTCTGACGTAAACTTATCATTGCAGGCGTGTGTTTTTTTAATTATTAACTAGGTACCGTAATTTATATTGATTGAATTTTAGCGAGGATGCAAAACAACACCTTGTAATGTAAAATCCATGCGATAATAACGATGACATTTATAGTAATAAGAGTACAAGAAAACCAAAGAGACTATGAATTGACTGTGAGAAAGATGGTAATATGGGAGGTGGTCACTACTTAGATGACGAATAATAGAGAAGTTTACAAAAAGAAGACATGCTACACAACCAACATAAATTTAGGGAAAGACAGCAGAATGATAAATCGATGACTTAACAAGAGTTTTTAATTTATTCCAAAAATGCTGATGTAATTATCGTTTATGTATGTATTAATACTAAATAATGTGGCAAGTCATCAGAATAATTCACTATAACCGGGGAAGTACCTAGTCGCTTCCATTTCATGGACAAAGATAAAATTCAGCACGTAGGCACATGTGAAACACTTACTCTAAAAGTAATCTAGATGCGTTTTTTCACCGTTTAGGACGTGTTAAAGATATGAATGGTGGCTCTAGATAATAATATATCGACCGTACGTGAGTGCTAATTGAACAACGCATGCACTTAAATTTGTTTTATTCTGCGGTAAAACATCGTGAAAAAACCATCATGTCCTAGAATTAAAAAAAAAAAAACAAAATCATGTGACATCTACCAACACGCAATGGACCCGCGTGGTAATTTACGGTATATAGGTCTATACCTATAAATGATATACCTATGAAGAGGCCTAGATATAATATGAAGATTAGGGTATAAAGTTCCTCACCCCTCATAGAAATTAGAGAATCCTCGGACCAGACGTGTGTCTGGTGGGCAATACCCTGACAGTGGTTTTCGGGTTTTTTTCTATGTCGCAGCGAACTTAAATATTGCAAATGAGGTGTCTGTTGATATGAGATTAGTTAGTTCTTCATTTGTGACATAGATGGCGCTGTACAAGTTTTTGTACAATGTGACTATAGTGCTTTTTGTAATGCCGATACAGTTTAAGCAAGCTTTGGGGATCATAGCCGATATTGGTAATTGTATGATATGGACATTTGTATTTAAATAAAGTCGTATTCTCTCTTGAATCTAGTCTAGGTCAGAGATGACAGAGACAAAGTCGACGACGGTACGAGCTTACCCAGAAGAAACCCGTTCACTCTTACTTTGAAGAGATTAGGGTCGTAGGTAAACGTTCGGAAACACAGACGTTTTCCGTCAAAATGGCCTTAGACGCTTGTTTAGATGTTCGAAAGTATTCAAAAAAACGTCACTAACCTTCTTGGGCATTCGGGTAAAAAACCCACTCCCCAAAATAACTATTGAACCTTTTGTATCTCTAAAAGGCATTAAACATCTTAGAGGTACCGGTACAAAAACGTTTGTACCGACAGGTACCTCTACCTTTTCAATAAATACCCTATTCTCAAATGCCTCATCATTAGCTACTTGTCTCCAAAGGGTTCCATTTTTTAACCCTTTCCTCTTCAAAGTGGCTCTACAAATTGGGTGTTAAATTAGACAAAGACGTGACTCCTTAGTATTGGAGGGGGTTGAATAAATAACCCCACTTCGTTTTAGAATTACTTTAAAAAATAAAGTGAGCGTGTAAAACGGGGTGGTTTAGTAATAGGTAGATATTTTCTGGAAATTCTTGATCGTATACAGGGTGTAACAAATACAGGATGCAACGGAAAGGGTATATACATACTTAAGAGTGTGCTTCAGACCATCAAACTGAACATGTTTCTCCATCGGACAAACATATACACGGTGTAAATCACCTCATCACGAAGCCGTCAACCAAGCATTCTGTACATGAAACTAAGTAACTTTACGCAAAAATTATTGCTGGGAAACGACTTTTTTTGGGGGGTGTAAAATCATGTTTTGTGGTAGAACTCAATGTAACGCACTCAAAACATTGTGCTGATGGACGGATTGAATAGTACGGGGATCGTGGAGGTGTTTAAAGTAAAAATCTTACATTAAGAACTTGTATTTACTGGAACGTTGACCCTGTTGGAACTTTGACCCTTAATATCTCCGTAACTAGAAGGTTCCCAGGTATGGTGTAGAACAAAAAAATGATCGCAATGACAGGGAGAACCAGCGCCCTTCGGCTTCGTTAAGAGGTGTTTTACACCCTTTATAATATTTATGTCATCATAATCCATATTACCTTTTTAGATTTAAGTAAAATTTATATTATATTCAGATTGTAAGATTTTTTAAATTAATATTCTAGAATTTTATGCTGTTGGCACTATGGTGAATGCTGCGTATACCTATAATAGGCGTACATACCAGCACTTTTATTTTAATTTTATTGTTTTCTGTAATACATTGTATGTATTGCTGTTGGTGTACCTAATAAATAAATAAATAAACATCGTAATAGCAAAAAAATATCAGCTGCCCCATACATTAGGGTCGAATAGGTATTGCAATTTTGTATGGAGCAGCAGATATTTTTTTCACTGAAAAACATGTTTTATGATGACAAACATGTTCAGTTTGATGGTCTTTCAGCAATGTTGGTACTATGGAGAAAGTTTTAATTTGATTTTCTGCACCACAACCGTCAATTTGACCACTCGTATATGAAATTAATAGATAAACAGTAATGGTTATGTTGGCTACGCTTAGTTCGCGAGTCTCAATCTCGATTTTCTCTATCTAGCGTAAGATGTGGGTGTACTTAAATTCTCTGTCCTCTCTTCCGAGGAATGCAGGCGTGATGTTTTACAATACGTATTCCGCCGTAAAAGCATTTTGCGACACACCTTGCAGGCGACTAAATTATCAACAATAGCAAACTTCGACAATGGAACAGCGTTGCTCCATACATTGAGTAGGCGTTTCCTTCAAATATCTTGCAATGCACAATAAATGTCGTAGTTTTACTAAGAATCTAAAGATGCAAATTGATGCTGTTTTTACTGTAGTGAATTATGTTTAGTAAGCATTTCAAGGAAGGATCTTATTTGTACATTCAAGTTTTTTTCTTTTTGTTTCTTTATAAAAACAAAAATATTTTTTTTTAAACATTTCCCCATACTAGGAATTTCTCCTGTATCGTTGGTGCGTTTACAAACATTAAAATTCACATACACAAACAGCCAGACCCGGAACAACTATCTGTATGCCATACAAATATTTGTTACAATATTTGTTACATACAATTTTTTGTGCGGGGATCGAACCCACTACACGTAGCGTAGCAGTCGATCGCTCAGCCACTGCGCTAACCATGCGACATACGTGAGTTATGCAGTTCTCGAAGATCTCTCTGAGATACATCTCATGGTCACATGGTGACCTTTTAATTTAAGTTATATTGGCAAGTTCCTCGCAAAAAACAAGGGTAATATTCGGAGTTAATAGACAATGTTCATAAATCGGTAAGGTAATAACAGAAACAGAGGTATTATATTATATGGGACTTAAAGATATCTGGCTCAATGTGGAGGTAATATTGGTTAATATCTGCCCAACCTATCAGAGATTATACAGTATGTTAGTTTAAACGAGGGACATATTCAAACCCATAATAGTACATGCTAACATGATACTAATAAAAATATAAACAAAAAAAAACCCTGATAAATAACAGACAGAACCATACCAAAATTTTCGCAAATGTCACGCAACATGTATACACCCTTGCGCTAGCGACTTAATACTATCGCAGAACATGTGAGCGGGTCAATGACTCTTAGGTATAATCCATTTTCCCTTCATACTTACTTACCTGGCTTAGGACAGTCCAAAATATCTAGTCACTAAACAAAACATTAAAAATTCTTCTATATACGTTAATGTTTTTTTACATATTTGGGACGAGAATCGAATACTGAATACCCTCCCTCAATATGTCCCTCGTTTAACTTAACATACTGTATACGTCGTGATGTTCACCACAAGATAGAAAGAAAGAAAAAAAAATTGTCGCAGGCACATGACGTGCTTAAAAAATTACAAAAATAAAATAAAACAATAAACAAAGGTACAACACAAGAAAAAAAAATACAAACAGGACGAAACTAAAATGATTACTGCTTGTACGTCTTGACTGCGACAAGCAGGTTACCACTCAGCATGATGCTGTGCCATGGACAGACACACAGCACAGCGCTGGTTTTCAGTGGTCACCTGTGAAATAACGTACGGAAGCTAAGACAGCATAAATATTTGATAACAGAAATAAGAAAATAAAATAAACTTAACTAGAAAAATAACCATCTTCCTGCCCTGTTCCCTTATTACTTGGGGTCGGCGCTACACGTTTTTTCTTTCATTCTCTTTTGTCAACCGTCACGCTATCATTTATTTCTTTTTCTTTCATATCATCCCTCACAGAATCCATCCATCTTTTCCTTGGTCTTCCTCTCCATCTCCATCCATTAACATTTATTTTCATCTCTCTTTTAGGCACAAGCGATTCTTTCTTCCTCATCACATGTCCACACCAAGACAGTCACTTCCCTTTTAATTCTTCTGTATCTGGTGCAACTTTCGACCTTCCTCTAATACAAGGTGTGGTTTTGCATCCTCTTCGAATTCAAGGAGGTAACTATGCTAATGATTCTCGTCCCGAATCAATAATAAAAAAAGGTAATTTTTATGTTTTTTCTTATTTTCTGAAATCGGTACTTGTGAACCACCCGTATTTTAAATGCGGACCATCTGATTCTCGCCTTATAACCGCCATACATACAAACAAACTCAAATGTTTATTCGATTTCTTATTCCCAAACCACGTTAAGGGGGTTATTCTGAAATACTGACGAACTTACACAACCAAAAAAATCAGCGTTTATTAATAATTAACTAAATACCGTCATTTTAATTAATTATTTATGTCTTTTGTGACAACCTCCTGAATTTTGACGAGGATGCAAAACAACACCTGGTATAATCGTTCTTTACCCTATACGTCGTGATGGAATAATGTTACCAAAAGAAGATGAAGAAGATGGATAATAAATTATTATCCAAATAGATCGAGAATTAACTAAGAAATCAGCTCATTCCACACACAGAATCAGCCACAATGTACCAGGCACACTGCTCCCGTAGGAGATAAAACATCACCTCAAACATTCTGACTCAGTTTTATGTCGGCTGTCAATCCGAAGCTTCCCGCGTTTTGTGGTGCTTTTATAGTCCACACCTCCCGCTTATGGGGCGAAGCACTACCTTCAATTATGTCATTGTTTACCTGAAGGATAAAATTATAGTATTATTTGTGAACATTATTTGGAATGGGCTTCGGTGGAGGGATGGATTTTATCCATCAGCAGAGTCGTTAAACTTGTGATTATATGGGGATAAGTAACTGACTGCATATTAAATGTGTTATATCTTGGAGCTTTTTTCCACACGCAATTTATTACACTTCATTTGATACGAAGACTATTCCTATTTTTGTACCTCCTTGCAAACCAAGAAAAACATCGACTCAAAGAAAACGCCTTTCAAAATATAATAAGCAACACGCAACAAGAAATAAAAACAAAGTAGTTTTATCCCTCACGATGACAGTAACATTGACCAAATTCTAACAGCACTCAAATCCACCATTTTGAATTATTCATAAAAATAATTTTACCAATCATTTAACATTCTGCCAAATTCGCCGTAAGTAAAGGACGGAATAAAAATTTTACTATACCTATTTTCCGGCCGTAAAGTGTGGTCAATCCAGTTGTCGCATATAGAGGGTGTCCCGTTTTTATGTTGCCCATAACTTGGGCACCCTACTTCCTTGAAGGTAGGGTATTGCTCACAAATTGTCCATCGTATGTTTTATTGGGTATTCTGTCGAAGCCAAATACAGTTATTAAGGGTTTGCTACAATGATTTTTCTGTGGGGTAGAACAAAATAAAGTGGTAGGGATGGGGTGCTTATCATTTTATATTCGGTTACCGGCTATATTGCATTTAGCGGTTACTGAAACCATTTTTAAATATTATGAAAAATGTCTGGATTTTAATGGTTTAATTTTTTTAACTGCCTTGCTGTTCATTTAATTTCAACCTCACAGATAAAATTTAATATCTAGGATTACTTACTGCATTAATTATAGATCATAGAGGAATATTTTCCACTTTTACACGTCACTTTTTTTTAACTCTTGTTGCCAGTTAACTACTCTGAGAAGAAAAAAACGAAACACACTTAGAGGTCATCGTCTTGGTTAACTCACGTGGGTACTATGCAGATTAGTGTCTAAAAAGAACCATGCTTGGCTCATCGCCGCAAGGTTGCCTGCTTGTCGGTCTTCTACAGGCTGTACTTCGGTGAGTGTACTCAAGAACTCCACGACCTCATCCCACCGGCCCCCTTCTACCATCGGACATCTAGACGCACTGCAAGTTACCATCCCTACCTTATTGCTATTCCACCAATTCGCACTAAGCGTTTTGAAACGTCTTTCATAATGCGCACAGCAAAGGAGTGGAACTCTCTGCCTGCGTCTGTGTTTCCGAACGCTTATAACCCTAATCTCTTCAAAGTTACAGTGAACAGGCTTCTTCTGGGTAAGCTCGTGCTATAGTCGACTTTGTATCTGTAATCTCTGACCTAGACTAGAGTCAAGAGCAAACCGATCGCAAAAAAAAAAAAAAAGAACCACACTAAGAGTGGACCTGCCGAGTAATTTTTTCTTGCCTTTTTTCATACAACAGAAATCTCCTATTACCAACATTGTCCAGTAATTTACCGTAAACACAGGCAGCATAACCGCGCGAAGTCGTAAAAAAAATCTTTCATTAGACATCAGTGTCCAGGCGCGATGTTTCGCGACTTCTCGTAAAAATCCGTCACGATCTTCCACAATACGGCATACAGGCCGCGCCTTCGCTGCGAATGACGAATACGTGATACCGTGAATGTTATTGTCAGACGCCCTGGAAAGGTTTAGAGCTGGCAGTTTTTGAAAATTAAAAAAAAAAACCACAACCTGTAGATGTTAGTTTGGTCGAGGTGTTTTTAATACAGACGCCAGGACATCAACCTTAAACATCCTGTCAAATTTCTTCAATAGATTTTCAATTTTATCGTTAAAGAATTATGTTCAAGGTTGATTTTACAGTTTCGGGTAACTTGATGTGCTAGCGTCTGTACAACGAAATTTCACTACTATAATATTTTTTTTTTTATTGCCTTTTTTTTTATTTTAGTTTTAGTTATAATCTAGTTTTAAAAATAATATCAATTATAAAAATGTTCATCTGAATTTAAAAATAATCCCTGCAGTTTATATCAACACCCTTTTAGATTTTGAAGGATTCCATGTCAATATTTTCGTGAGTTCGTCTATCGACAACTCCTTAACACTTTTTTTTCTGTTTAATTAGTGTTTCTGAATAGTAAAACGAAAAGGTATGTGATTGTAAGCGTGTCACGTAATTACCCGATTTTTTTTACTGTTCCTTGCATTATGCCACTGGAAACAGCTTAGAATATGCACATATTGTATAATTGCTAAAACAACACCTTGTATAATCAGTACACTTGTAGTGATTATACAAGGTGTTGTTTTGCATCCTCGACAAATTCAAGGAGGTAATTATGCTAATGATTCTCGTCCCGAATCAATAATAAAATGGGTAGGTTTTTTTTTTTTTTTTTGATATTTTCGGAAATCGGTAAGATTGAACCACCCGTGTTTTAAATGCGTCCCGTCTGGTTCTTGTCCTATAACCTCGCTTACACACATATAAACAATCTGAAACGTTTAATTAATAATTTCTTATTCCCTAAACCATGTTAAGGGGGTTATTCTGAAATATTGACAAACTTAAACAACCAAAAAAATCAGTGTTAATTAATAATTCACTAGGTACCGTAATTTTAATTGATTATTTATGTCTTATGTGACCACCTCCTAAAATTTGACGAGGATGCAAAACAACACCTTGTAGAGAGAATGAAAGCATAACGATGTCAAATGAAAAACCTTCATAAACAAACCAGGCATAAAAAGTAATACGTACTCAAAGGGTGCTGACGGTACCCTATCAATAAGACAACGCCCGTCTTTCTGACTGTCACGGTACATCTTTACTGGCTCTTTAATCACTTGCTCAATTTTTACGAAATCATTATAAATCTGCCCAGGCAGCTCAACTAGATGCAATTGAACATCAAAACTTTACACAATCATCAAACAAAAATCCCCATCTTCCTTTGACCTTCCCACCCTTAAACTTTTTTTTTGTTATCCTTAGTTGTCCCACTCCCAGGCACAGGCCTGGCCCCATTCCTTCCACTTTTCTCGATGTAACGCCTCTTCTCATTAATTAACGAGAAAGCCTATTTTCAACCCCTATCTTTAAACCTTGACGACACGGTTGGCGCAGTGGTTGAGCGTTCGATTGCTGCGTTACGTGTCGCGGGTTCGATCTCCGCACTGAACAAATATTTGTATGGCCTACAGATAGTTGTTTCGGGTCTGGCTGTTTGTGTATGTGAGTTTAAATGTTTGTGAACGCACCCACGATACAGGAGAAATTCCTAGTGTGGGGAAATGTTGTTTAAAGAAAAAAAAAAAAAACCACCTCTACGCCTTCCTAAGTCTACGTATCGGCTTTTACGCGTGCCTAGGTAAATATAAAGGTATAAAAGTGACGAATACGAGCCACTGTTTGAAGGATAGAGACGTCGGTGTATTTGGAGATGTAGAGACATGACGAATCACAGTCAGACGTGTGCGGAATAAGACCTTTTTGGTCATTTTTGTTGAGATGAGGATGTAGAGTTTTTGGGGTAGAGTTTTGGCAGGTGTGTATACAGGGTGTAACGGAAAGGGTATATTCATACTGAAGGGTGTGCTACAGACCATCAAACTGAACATGTTTTTCCATCGCACAAACATCATAATAGCGAAAAAATTATCTGTTGCCCCATACAAAATTTCAATACCTATTCGACCCAAATGTATCGGGCACCTGAATTTTTTTTCGCTAATACGATGTTTGTGCGATGGACAAACATGTTCAGTTTGATGGACTCACTTACACAAACATTTGTATGTAAGTTTAAATGTTTGTAAAACGCACCCACGATACAGGACAAAATCCTAGCGTGGGGTAACGTTTTTTTTTAAAAACAAAACAAACATTTATTTATTTATTTTATAAAAAAATCTCAGTGGTGGCTACAATTTTAGAACTTGGTGCTATAAGTACAGGTAGACACTGAATCCGGAACATGGCAACGTTATTTCATCAGTCTGTCTTTCTTTATCGTGTGGGTTAGTGCTAAACTTGGTGTCAGAGTTTTTATGCCGTCCATGGGCCTCTGACTTGGCTTAACTGGCCGACAAGAAATATCTCTGGTTATCTGGTCTTATCGCTGGTTTCCTGAAGATATTTTCGTTCACCGCCAAAAGAAATAGAAATCACCACAACAAAATAATTCAATACGTTTCTTCCATTAATCCTCACATCCCATTCTTCGTAAACACACCGCGAATCACTTAGAGACCCCTTACATCTGCATATATAAAGGGTGTTACCAAATCAGGGCTGTTACCGAGATCAGACATGCTGATCTGAGAGAGACATCAATAACGAACACCCCTGTTGTCAGGAGATCACATTTGGTGTACATCAAGTATTGAACATTAGGCTCGAGTTGAGAATATACGGGATTAAGTTTTGTGCGGTTTTTGCGTGCCTCAGAAAGCACGTTAAGCCGTTGGTCCCGGCTGTCATTGTAGATCTTTGACATTCGTTACAGGTAGTCAGTGGCCTGCTGGCCTACCGTGATGTCTTAAAGCAGTATTGTTTTACTCTTATTCCAGTGTGGGAAAGAGACGGAGCTATACAAAATGTCTAGCGCCATCTCTTTCCCACACTAGAAAAGGAGTAAAATAATAATGTTTTAAGACGTCATGGTAAGCCAGCTAGAAGTCTGACAGCCAGTCTTACCAGAAGTTATCGTATTACCAGTACTGACTGAGTTGTGGAGGTCTGAAAGGCAGTCGACCCATGTAAAACACTGGTATTCAGCTGCATCCGGTTAGACTGGATGCCGAATCTAACATAAACGGTAAAAAGCTAGACAGATAATGATTAGTTTTGTGCGTAGATAACAGTGACAGCCACCAAAAAAGCGCCGGAGCAATGAAGATCGACAATTCAGGCAAAAACAATTTAACTGTCGTGAAACCCGCAACGAAATTGAAAATGAAAGCTGGTATTAAGCTCAGTTAACTAAATTTCAGTTATACTTGAAAGCCATATTATAGGGGGCGAGCCTTTTGCTATCAAACAGGCAGAAGTTCGAACTCTGGTAGTTACGAAATTTATAAAAGTAAATTGCCAAGCTCGGAATCGAACCCACGATCTCATGCATAGTAGTAAGTCAGTGATAAAATAAAAGCTTTTAAAAAAGCAGGCGATCAAACCATTTTTTGGACATCATGCCACAGTTCCAACAAAAATTAGTTCCCCTATGTTTTCACCACACATGAAAAGACCCGATTATTTGAACACACTCAAATCTCATCCATAAAACGTTTCTTCCAAAGTCGAAACTCTTACAAAAATCACATAAGTCATTCTTAAGGCGAAGCTATCGAAAATAAATTGTAAAATAAAATCAAATGTAATTTGTTCTTTCCCAATTTGGTAAAGATGCCAGTGTCGTTTTGCCTGAGGCGTTTGTATAGCATACATATGGGAGTTTCCCTTTAGAATAACGCGCCTTAAGTGAGATTGAATTGGTCTTGTTTTCGCTGTCTTCTTATCAAATATTGTGGGAATTGAGCCGTGTAGATATTGCGTTACAGGTTCTGAAAGGATTTTCCTATATCCTTCATGTTTTTTTCGTGGTTTTCCTTAAGTGAGCAATAATTGTTGAAAGAGCAAATTATTTTTGACTACTTATACCATAGTATGTAATGGTTAAGGCTTTAGTCAGTAGAGGAATCCTTGTTTTACAAAAAACCTTTTTCAAACCTAACAATATTCAGTCTAGTTTCTAGATCTGACTAAATTGATTAAGTAGGTATTCAAATAGTCCAACGAAACGACTCCTGATTTATTAAAAAACAAATAATACAGGCCTATCCTACTGTTAGCCTGCGTCATCCTACTGCTGGCCAAAGTCCACAGTCCAAAGTCTCCTCATGACTTCCAAATCTTTCGATCCAAGACTTATGTGGACCACTGGACCTGTCCCAACTAATCCCGTCATACAAAGGTCATTTAAAAAATAAATATCTAGTCCAAAACCCTAAAACTCAATACTAAACTTAGCCAGAACTTAAAATATTCCTGCATTCAGTCATGCATCAATTGAGCATCAATCGTACCTTCGCAAATAGTTCTACCGAAACAAATGACAAAAGAAACTGTGACGTATGCAGGAAATCGTTTGGCAAACGCGAAATAATAAATTGTTTAACATAACAAATTCAATATAAATAGTAGCGTCCCTCGCAGTCGGGGCGCTATCAAAAATCCTTCTTCTGCACTACATCTATCAGCATTAGGGATGGTTGGAGTTATGCTGTACGGAGTCAAGAATGTACTACCGAGCTCAACGAAGTACGACTACTTTTCAATCTTATTAATCTTATTACTGAGGGCATAAAAGTGAAAAGTTTCGGCTGTCATTTATAAATCTTTAACAGTCGTTACAGTTACTTGAAAGTCTGGCAACCAGTCTTACCAAGGGTTTCGTATTACTCAGTAATAACTGGGTTGTGGAGGTCAGATGTACAGCTGAATACCAGTATTATACATGGTGCCTCATGTAAAATACTGGTATTCAGCTGTATTATGTCAGATTAACATAGAAGTGAAAAGTGAAGATGTTGACTTATACCTTTAAAAATAATTGGCCCATAATTTGTCGACTGCTGGGACTAGGCCCTGGTTGGTAAATGTCACAAATGATTTTGATCTTTCCCTTGGGTCACAACAGTTTTCTCAAGAAGTTGTCCTTTTCCGTTTTAGAACGGTGGTGATAATTTAATAAAATGCACAAACTAAAGTGTATAACCAGACTAAACAGACTGTTTTCCCATACAAAAAGGAGCATCTAAACACTCCTTTCGCAATAAGTAAATGAAAATATTTAACCTTTAAATGATAACTAAAAAATAAATGACAAATTCACGTTAAAAAACTTGCTGATTCGCTCTAGCAAACGCCATCCACAATTCGAAAGAAGCAAATCAATGTCACGTATGACGGCAGTGGAGACATTACGTCATATTCTTCTGAATATCATGGTATACATCGTAATGAAATAGTGAACTGCCTAAACAGCCCATGGTAGTATGATGAATGAAGAGCTTAAATAAATATTTGTACTGTATAAGTAAATAAATTGGTTAGCAGATTGACAGACTGTAGTCAACTGTAGTCAGTCATTGTTTTTGGCAGAAACTGATGTTTCTACCCGGTTCCGATTTCAAGGTATTAGTAGAACTGAGTGCATGCCTTTTGCCTATGCTATTTAATATGTTATTTTAGTTCATAGATATAGAAGAGAAAGTACGGTTTTAACTAGCTTTAATCAATCTAAGGGATTCGAATGTTAAGGAATCAGTTTATTTTACTATCGTAGGGTATCTCAGTAACGCGGGCCTGTAGACGGTCAGTAATGGGCTAGCTCACCGTCCGTCCGTCTTATGACGACAGGCCGTGTCAACGTCGCATTCGTGTTTCACGCGCGCCTCAAAGAGATATTAGCAAATCGGAAGGGGTCCGAGAGGGCCGTTGCCTGCCAGGGCTGCTGGACTGTTTCAAAGAGATACCGTGGCCCTGGAACACAAAGGGCGAAGAAGGAACATGGATGGGTTTTAGTCAGTACAAGTCTGACACTCCCTTCCGCTCCGCCCAGAGCGGGAGGGGTCACTTGATGACTTCCCATCCGTAAAAAAGGTCTTCTGAGTAACACATTTAAAAGGAAACTGAACCCTCGTTTCCTTATCATTGTATCAGTAATTTTACCTATATCATTAATATCCTGCCCTTGTCCCAATTCATTAGGGATCGGCGCAGCATGTCTTCTTCTTCCATACCTCTCTATTACTTGTCATCTGATCAGAAACTTCTTTTCTTGTCATCTCATCCTTCACACAGTCCATCCATTGTTTCATTGGATCCACATTCATACTCAAAACTTTCCTCGCGACAGTTTCCTAAGTAATTTAAGATTACTGTACTCCTAATAATAAAACATACGTGAGTACAGCAATCATTGTGCCGATAGTGGTGTCGGCCTATGGCTTAAATAGCCAAAAGCTTCGACCAACATCCGAGGAGTCTTTCGCTTGGCAGCGGGATTAAGGGCTTGATTCAGAAAGCAGTACTTCTGGACACGGCGCGTATGGTTAGGAGGATCTCTCAAGAGCCCTGACCATCGGTAGCCCAGACCCTCTTCCGGATACCGGTGGGCTACTATATTTAAAAATGTAATTTATATGTAAGAAAATAAATTAAGGAAATAATAAACATCATTATAACGATTCGCAAGTAAAGATCGAGCAGAATAAGTTATTAATAACTCCTCATAATAAAAATGAAAGAATAATAAATCCGCCATTCCGTTTAAAACTTCCATCTCGTAAAATCTACAAGTTTCCGCTCCGGAAGTAGTCGGAGTTCGGAATTCAAATTCGAAAAATACGTTCCTTTCCGCTTCCGGCGTTTGATTCCTTCAGTGATACGATGTTTTCTCCGCGCTGTAGAACTTTCGTGAACGTTACTGTATTAGATGCTATAGTTTTAAATTGACTTAATCCTCTTTTGGTCGATGGGACATATTTTATATTCCTGGGGCCTGTTGCGACGATAGTTTAGGACGTCAATCTCGTATTTTAGTTTAAAAAAATGTTATTATTTTTGGAACTCTACCAATGGGAGCATACAAAGAAGGTCAAGAGCACCACACTCATACTTGGCTTTTGGATAAGGTCAAGAGAATCCTACTAATATTATAAATGCGAAAGTTTGTAAGTATGGATGGATGGATGTTTGTTACTCTTTCACGGGAAAACTACTGAACGGATTTGGATGAAATTTGGCACAGGGCTATTTTATAATCTGGATTAAGAATATTTTTTAACTCAATAGTATAATCCCATGGGACAGTGATCGAACTCCACGCGTGCGAAGCCGCGGGCATAGGCTAGTTTAAAATAGTTCAAAATTATTCCATAAAATATACCTAATACATGGCAGTCTAGAAACTATCGGGGGTCACCTTTGCCCAACAGTGGGATGCAGGCTTACAGTAACTGAAATAATATCAGGGCTTTCAAGTTTCAACATCCCAACCTTAACGCGAACACTAAAATACACAAACGGCTTTGCATACACGCCTTTCACAACGAAGCATTTGTTCGGAAAATTGGAAAATTATATCACACATACGTCTATGTTGGAAACAATAACGTTATATGTTGACGCTGTGGGTTATTGGGGGGGGGGGTAGCAGAAGTGTGGCGTTGATGGGACAGCCATTACAAAAATATAAGGTGGGATTTTATAAGATACATTCTTCAGTGGCAACATCAATTAACTGCCTTTTTTTAGTCTCACCATGTTGACGTCGGCTCCAGTCTTACCAGGTGCAGCTGAATACCAGCATTTTACATGGAGCGACTGCCTATCTGAACTCCACAACCCATTTTTTACTGGGTATAACGATACCCCTCGGTAAGATTAGTTGTCGGACTTGGGCCACTGATTACCTATAATGACTGGCAAATAGATCTTTGATCCCGGCCGTTGGTCCCGGCTGTCATTTGTATCTACAAATGACAGCCGGGACCAACGGCTTAAAGTGGTATCAATGAAATGATGGTCACCCATCCACCGACCGATCTTGGCAAGCACGGCTTAACCTTGAAGGTCGACCAGTGAGGCTATTCAATAGCTATTTAACTCAATAGTTTTATGTTGTATAATATTTGATCTCTCTTCACAATATAAGATGTCCACACACGCATATTTTGTTCACCCCAATCCTCCCCTCAATACCATCGAAACTCTTAGATATGTATCAAATAAAGAACGAGCTAAACATACATTTGTTCGCGAAATTGGTTCAATCTTCACATCGACAATCGTTTTGTACGATAAGGCGTTATAAAAAACGTGCTAACGTCCCCTTATTTCTCTCAAATTGGATATAGATTTTATTTGATCATAGATAAAGAAGCAGTCTCTATGGAAATGTGTTTTCTTTTTGTATTATTCGTATTTTCTTTAGTTACAGTGCAACTATACAATATCTCATTTTATTGAACCGATAACACATATCAACAACCTCGCAAGCCCAGTCAAGATACTTCATCTGCTATTTGAAAATTGACGTTGTAAACTTAGAATTACTTTTGAGATTTATATGTTGTTTTTTTTTGTCAAAATCAATTAGCTAATACTATATGTATTCCAATTCTGTTATCAATTTTAATGTTAATGACCTCTATGTATATTTGTACGCCTTCGGGTGTAACATAGCACGCTTGTAATTTTTTATAACAATAATTTATTGTACCTGTGTTAACAAATGACTTATGTCTTATGGATGAATGTGTGTTACTCTTTCACACAAAAACTTCTGAACTACGTCCCCTTGGGATAATTTCCGACTTCAACGCGGGTGCAGCCGTGGGCATAAGCTACTCTGACATAAACTTTACAATCGACGAGCTACACAGTATTACACGTACCTACTCTTCAATAAAATTGCGATCCCAATAAGTTTGGGGTTGCCAGCGATATAAATTTTAATACATGCAACATTTAATAATAACCTATGGCGCGTAAGAGGGTGGATATTGGTGGTTTTATATCGAAAATTGATATTTTTACTACTCAATATGGAAATGAGAAAAGCAGTTTTCTTATATTGAACATTTAGGGATGAATTCACATTCGCTGATTTGATTTTATTCATATTTTAGTGATATTAAATACTGCACGATATGAAACAAACATGACAAACCTATTTTGAAACTAGTGAAAGCACTCATGACGACGACGAAACCAGCTTATGCGGCTCTCTCATTGTACGGGAAATCGGTGTGTATATTGGCGCTCTAATCGCACAAAGAGACCTATGAATTATATCCACCCTAGGCCTCATGATCGAATGAGGCGAGAAAAATAAAACTCTTATTAGGTGTCAGTTGGCCCCATTTAGAAAATAGTTTAATACTGTGGGTCACATACTTAAATATGACCACATATTATTATGACTATTTCCGATACACTAAGTGTTGTTTTTCAGTAAGTACGATTATGTGCCAAATGAACCAAATTTTATAACTTTTAGCTAATCATTTAGGTCAGACAGGCAGTCGCTCCATTCGAAATACTGGTATTTAGCTGCATTCGGTTAGACTGGAAGCCGACCCCAACATAGTTGCGAAAAAGCTAAGCAGTTGTAGATATTCATTTCTATGTTTTTCCATAACAAACGGACCTTATGTTCTAAACACGGTTGCGTCCGAGTGACAGCGCCATGTTGCGCTGACAACCTCACGCCACAAACTTCATTACGTTTCCCGAACGTCAAAAAGAGCGGTGGTCACACTGGCAGCGGGGAGCGGGAGACCAGCGAAGACACCGTTTTTGAAGTTAACACTTCTTTAGCGGCGTTGTACACTTTTATTATGGGTAAAAAATGTTAAACTCGCGTCAGGACCTGACGGTCACGTGTCCTGATCGGAAACTCGTAAGATGGATTGACATAAGGTTACGAAGGAATTTTAACTTTATGACATCTGTTATTGAGTTTGGGTTTCCAAAACTGGATAATTATCTCATGCACAAACAAAACCTTCGGGTTCTCCAAAGAGGTAAAATTCGTAAGACGGATTGTAATAGTTCTGAAGTTTTAAATTTTTAATCTAATATAAATTGTCATGTTTGTGTACGATAGCGCAATAAATGAATATTGTATTTTACCACATAAATTATAGTAATTTTATACTGATAATTAAAGCAATTTGTGCAAAATTATTCCCTAACCATTTCAAAATATCAAAAATGTACAACGTTAATATTTAAGTTTTCACTTCTGCCAGCACTCCCGGAGTGCAACCCGTTTTATTTTAGTGGGACAAGCCCACCACATTTTTTCCAAATCACTGCAACTCCTGTAAGCCAGTATCAACAGTGGCGACCACCAGAAAAGCGCCGAGACAATGAAGCTCGACGAAGTCCAAGAGAAACAATATAGTGTCTTGCGTCTTGCTATAGTGTGCGGTGGAGTAGGAAAAGTGTAATTTAACTACCCTCCATAACATCAGGACAGAACTAGTAATTACACAATATTTTTATCACGCCTGTTATTTCCAAAGGTTCAATTTTGTTTAAGTCCCATGTGGCTAGTCCTCCTAGGAATAAAACCAGATTCCAAGCTGTACTCAAAATTTCAGATTCAAAGCTCAATAACACTTTGCCCGACCTGAGAATAGAACCCAAAACCTCATGCGCAGCAGTATCGCTTACGACAACTAGATCAATGAGTCTGGCTTTGATTCATCATCACCATCATTTCAGCCGAAAGACGTCCACTGCTGGGCGTTGGCCTCCCCCAAGTGTCGTCACATTGACCGGTCCCGGGCGACTCGCATTAGCGGATTCCCGCAACCTTCACCAGGTCTTCGGTTTACCTAGTGGGAGGCCTTCCAATGCATCGTCTTCCGGTTCGCGGTCGCCGCATCAAAACTTTTCGGCCCCAACGGCCATCCATTCTGCGAGAATGTGCCCTGCCCACTGCCTCACAGGCTTATTGTTAAATACGTCTACAATCCAACATTTTGAACATGTAGTATATATTCTTATACAGTAAAATCCATCAAAATTGGCAAACAGATTCAAAATTTATGTTAAAAATACAATGACTATAATGAATGTGGATTCGTACATTTGGCAGAACTAACACCGAAAATTCGAATCAAAGGGGTTACTATGATGTCTTGAAGCAGTTGTTATTCCGGTGCGAGAAAGAGACGGAGCTACAGAGGACGTTTAGCGCCATCTCTTTTTCACTCTGGAATAAGATTAAAACAATACTGCTTTAACACGTCATAGTAACCTAATAAATAAAGCCTGTAACACGCTTACACTACAACCTCACCTACTAACCCGTCAAGTCGCGCGTGTCGCGAACGCGATGACGCGTCGACGCGCGTCCACCTAATTGTTAATTAATGTGCTAATGCTAATGCCGCGATCGGTGATGGATGCGAATCAGATTTGTGCGTTTAAATTGACATATCGCGCGTCTAACAATCGCGTAATGTGTTATTAATCAGGCTTTAAAATTTTGATTGTGAATATTGTGTTGTTATTTAGTGGTTCTGAATGCGTTATTTTGTGGTGATATCAAAGGTTTCGATTGTTGGATATGGTAATTCATTAATTTGTTAATGCGATACTTAATGAGTTGGTTGTATGTGTTTAAATTGAATGACACAAGCTGAACTGGCTGTCGTTTGAGGGTTGAATGGACTGCACTCCTTTTTTTTTTTTTTTGCGGATGGGAAATCATCAAATGACTTCTCCCGCTCTGGGCGGAGCGGGAGGGAGTGTCAGACTTGACTGACTAAAACCCACCCATTTTCCTTCTTAGCCCTTTGTGTTCCAGGGCCGCGGTATCTCTTTCGAACAACCCGCAGCCCTGGACTGCACTCCTTGCGTTACACATTTTTAAGGAAATTCACAATGTTTAAAAAAAAAACCGCTGTCTTCCGCTACAAAGCAGATAAAAAAACGAATTTGGTTGAATTGTCAAAATACGTGTGTAACACACCAATCGATCGATATTGATCGACATCGGTCGATATTGATCGATGGTGTGGTAGCTTTGGATGCTCGATGGATACCGGGCGATAAACAATTGATGGACCAACGATCGATGCCATCTATCGACATCGATCAACGTTGATCCATCGAATGGTAGTGTGTGGTGATGGTGTACCTAGTAGAAACTATAGATTGATGTCGACTAATCCATTCTACCATCGATAGATTGGTCAATCGACGATTGATCGATTGATGTGGTAACAACCTTGCGCATTTATCCCGCTAGGGGCAAGTGGAGCTTAAACCGTCTTTTCTAGTAATTTTAGTAGCACTTTTCTATTTCCGATTGCTGTTTTTTAAAGTAAATTCCAAAGTTTTTAGTAGAACTGGGATAAATGTGCATTTTTTTCAAGTCTCAGTCACACTTAACCCTCAAACATACTCGCCATTAAGTTATAGAATCAGGCGTTACTTGGCGGAAATCCATGAGATTAAATTTTATACAAGATATTAAGTTTTAAATCCAGGAGAAAAATACAGGCTAGCATGTAGGATGCTGCACCGCTCGCCCACCTGCAAAAATATACATATGCAGGAAAAATTATTACAAATAGTATTATATGCACCTAAACGTATACTCAATAATCATAATATCTAATTTTAAAATCCATCCAAGCTCGAGTCACCCTAGATCAGATTATTTTTTGTTAGCCTGCCTATTTTTCTACTGCTAAGCAAAAGCCTCCCCTTTCTTCTTCCAAACCTATGTATCTTGTGTGATATTTAGCCGTGTTCGCCCCGCAAATATCGTTTTTTTTTGTATTCTCCCACTGTCTCATTTTTTTTTTAAGTTTTCACGCAAAGATAATCGCGATCATTTCTCCCAAAAGCCGCGTACGACAGTTTGGGCTCATCGATCGACTCGGCTCAAATAGATCGTGACAAATTTAACACTCTCATGGTTGACGGTGTTTTATTACTGTCTTAGTATTAGATGGGGTGCAAGTTAGAAGCGATTAGTGGTGATGGGCTTAATGTTATGATTTTAACATTAATTATTTACAATCCTGCTAATATTGTAAATGCGAAAATTTGTGACGATGGATGTATAGATTTTTCTTACTCTTTCACGCAAATGGCCCAATTAAATAAAGAGGCTAATTGCGGAAGCAGCCCAGCTCACCTAACCTACTCTTTCACACAAAAACTACTAAACGGATTTGGATGTTATTTGACACACAGGTAGTTTATAACCTGGATTAACACATATGGTACTTTTACTCGAAACTACATGTGGGCGAAGCCATATGAGATGGGTTGGCATTTTTTGGTTATGGACAAGTGTTCTTCGTAGCGAAACCACGAAAAAAAGTTCAAATATAATTGCTCCTTTTTTTATTGTTTTATTTAGATACTAATATTTTATTTTACATAAGCCTACAAAGGCACTTATGTGCCTTTGTAGGCTTATGTAAAATAAAATATTTTATTTAACATATGCCTACAAAGGCACATAAGTGCCTTTGTAGGCATATGTTAAATAAAATATTTTGATGATTCACAGACCAAACGAATCATCTTTTTAGCGAAAGAAAGCATTTTTTTTCGTTTTGGTCCTAAATTCACGTGAATTTTTCAGCGTTTTATTATTAGAATAAGGATTAGTTAGACTTTAAAATTTCATATTATTCAAAACCTTTTTCGAGACACATCTTTCATTCCTCAGTATCATTTGCTTACACGACAACTAATTTCGACACATCTCTTAGGCAATGATATGAAAAACGTAGTACCCGGTCGCTACAGCTTATAATTTGTACCAACTCCTTATTCTCGTCCCACTGTCGAAGTTTAAACTCCTTTTTAAAAATGTATTCCGATTGTGAAGGGGAGTTGAAACTGTTTTATTTTTATTGGATGTGGCAACTTTTATTGTTACTTTGTCAACTGAAAGACATGGAAATAAAATTATTATAGAAACAATTTTGTTCCGTCATTGTTATTACATTTAAATATTTCCGGCAAATAGTTATACGAATGTTTTCAGCATATCCTTAGCCCTTAGCTTCAATACCACATACCTAGGCTCAGGTCGGGTGAAAATAGAGAAAACGATTTAACCCACATATGAGAGCTAGCTAAATCGATTTTTCGCACCTTTATACCCCCTATATTGTAATTTTCATCGAAATCGTTTAATTGGTTGTCGAGAACGTGATTGCAAATATTTCTCATTGAATAGTAGGTACAGCATGGTAATTATAATTTACTAAAAACAACTTAGGAGTTGACCACGAAATGGCAAAAAAAATTGCTGGTCTATTTGTGTTTCGAAAAATTGCAAACTATAGGATAGCTGATATATTACTACGACCCATAAAAAATTTGGTGGGAAACCAAAATTTTGGTTGCAATTTGTGCTGATACGGGACCAGAAAAACTCCCAATGCCAAAGAAACTTCTAAAATTAACCCACCGTTGCTCTATAACCTCTAAACACAATAAATAAAACAACCACATTCTTCTCCTATTCCTCCCGGACCTCTCTATGATATATAACCCTCTGCTTCACTTATTGAGACGCAAGCGAATGAAATATCGGTCGCGAGTATTACCCGGATCCGACTTTGATCCAGTGATAAATTTGGTGCGAATGTGACGGTCTCAAGTACCCGATGTGGTACGTATCGGGAATTTTAAATGTGCTCGCGTTATAGGGTTAGATATTGAGCGAGCAATTTTTATTGTGATTTTTTGAGTTTGGTTATTGCGTAGTTTTCATCCGCACCTATTTTTAAATTTTATTGTTTTAAATTTGGAATGACAAGACTGTCAAATTAAACGACAAACGCGGTTATAGAGAAATAATAGGGCTATTTTATAGGAGTAGTGATAAATATGATGCGAATGTGACGGTCTCAAGTTCCCGATATGGAACTTATCGGGAATTTTAAATGTGCTTGCGTTTTAGAGTTAGATGTTGAGTGCATAATTTTTATTGTTGGGCATTTTAGAGTTGGGAAGTCGAGATGAATGTTTTCAACTGTGATCACTATTTATTTATTTTTAATATTAAAGATACTTTTTTGGACTAGAATAATAGTAGTCAAATAAAAAAAAATCATTAAACTATTAGGTGCTCATTAAAATAGTGGTTCAGTGTTAAAGAAAAAATCGTTCTAGTCGCGAAAAGTTTAAAGCAATTACATTTGTGATAGGTTCTATGTACTTATACTTAAATATTGCAATGTTAACCAATATCATGCTGAACAATTTTGAACGGGGCCTCCGTGCAAAATTTTAATAAAAACGCACTTTTAACCCCTCATTAAGATCGCCAAACAATCCGTGACAGTAACATAATGACATAAATACATTGTCGAACACTCAAATGGCTAGGGAAGTAACACTGGGAAAAAACCCTGAATTTTCTTGTTATTTACGAAAAAAAAAAACATAAGAATGCATAAATCATAAGCTTGCATTAATAATCTTAATAACATTTATCCCTATGAAATTCTTTTTTTAAATTGAAATTACGTTCACTTTGCAAAAAGGTCATTAAAGGTTTACAAACACTTTTACACGTTTTCTTTTTTTTTTCAAATTATATAAGGCTTGTGTTTCGTACCTGACTACTCTGAAAAAAAAAACAGCCGAAACAAACGGATCCAAAGTGTTATAAAAAAAAGGAATATCATTATTACTGTTAACTTGCCCCTTTGTCTTAATCACATACTGCAAAGGCGGTAGGCAGGTATGAAAATATCCTATAAGTTTATAAAAGCTTAACTTTCTAGCAACAAATTTTCAAAACCTATCAAACTTTGCGACTCAGTTTTCAAGATGATCACACACAAACATGCGGACAAACACTCTTAATCTTGTAATACTATGACAACACTGAGCCCCTCGTTTTTAATATCAGCTGTATAATAAATAGGTTAACATTCCCTTTATGAAGGAAAAACCTATTAACGAACGGCAAATGTATCAGGGGGTGGATTATGAAAGTGTTCGGTATTTTATCGATCGCGATTAGGGGGTGAGATATTTTAATAATCGATTACAGGCATGTTCTTATCCTCAAAGAGAAAATTTAAAGTGGTCTTAATTTTTATGTCATATAAGTCAGACACCCAAAAGTCTGACTACCAGTCTTATTAAGACGTAACTTGTGGCAGTCACTTCATGTCCCGGCTGTCAATTGTAGATCTTTGACAGTCGTTACAGGTAGTCAGTGACCCGAAAGTCGAACAACTAATCTAACCAAGGAGTTATCCAATACCAACTGGGTTGTGTGTCATACTATAAAAAATATACTGGCTTGTTAAAACTATATATTGTTGAGATACCACTTTGCATTTATATTTTTTTTTTTATCTGTTACGTAGATTTTTTTTTCAGTATAACGACTAACAACGCAAATGAATCTCATTCGCTATAAAATCACCCTTTTATCGAGCGCTTTTCGCAGTCGCACCCCAGAATATTGTGTAAACACCCCAAAGCGAAACGCGACAAAATAAAATATCTATTACTATTAAGGATAATGACGAACCTTCTTAAACATGACTTAATATCAGTAGGGAAAAATATTATGCTCATCAGTGGCGTTCAGCATTTCTTTTTTAAAAGAGGATTTATTTCGCATGCGATTTTTTTTTCGCCGATGTCATTAATCGGTAATGGGGATAGCGAATGGCGTTGATAATAGTACCTATTTTGTTTTTTTTTTCTGTTGCAAAGGGTATTGTTCATTCTAGGCTTTAACGTGGACAAGTTGTTCAGTTAAAAGTATTTTTATGATTAAATATAATTAAATCTAAAATGAATATTTTTTGTATACTCGTAGTTGGAAAGTAAATCTAAAAACATGTCGTTTAAAAAGTATGTAAAGAATATCACTATACTAGTGTCGTTCCTTTTCTTTATGGATTTATTATCTATAGATGTCTATGACATCGACTGTCAGTATGGAGGTAATTTTGAATAAGTTAAATTTAGATAAACATGGAATAGTAAATAGTTTCCTGTATAAATAAAAGGAGAAAGGAAGTATATAAACTTAAGCAGAAGTAAAGGCTTTAAATGTTGTTTTTTGTTATTTCAGGTAAGATACTCTGTTTAGAATGTGCAAACTGTGTTAAAACTTTGTATTCAATTGCTTTGTGAATAAAAGTATTTTGTTATTTCAGAAAACGCAATTTCGTCTTTATTTTCATATAGGAAGCATATTACTATTATAAAACAACATTTTCTGCGAATATTTCAAGAGATATGGAGAAGTTAAGATTCGATTTTTGTGTGAAAACAGCATCAGATGGAAAAACAAACATTATTTGCATAACTTCAATAGGAACACCTGATGGTCAAACTTTTGGCATTCCGCCTGAATATCAACCTGCAAATTTACATCAATTAATATTAAATACATCTAACTATGCCAAGATAAGAAAAACATTGAGTAAAAGACATCAGACAAGGAAAATATGGATAACTTTAAATGATGACATATCAAAGACATATTTAGATGAAGAACAAAATATACAGTTTAATGATTTTTACCTTGAAGAGATTATGGAAAACATAAATGATCAAAAATCTTTAACTAGAAGCTCAAATGAAACATTGGAGAAATTATTAGAGAAATTACTCGAAGAAAAGGATAAAAAATCTGAAACACAAAATTTGGTGAAAGTATCAAAAGAATTTGTGATTGAAAAATTCACTGGTAGAAATGCAAATGCTCACCAATGGATTAAAGATTTCAACAAAGAATGTGAACGTTTCCATATTGAAGAAGATAGGAAAAAAATAGAAATTTTAAAACAATTTTTAGAATACTCTAGTGTGAATTGGTACAGTTGTATGTTAATTAAATTTACAGTAGAGTCAGAGTGGATTAAATGGGAAAAAAACTTCTGTGAAACATTTGGGAACAAGGGTTGGTCGCCGATCAGATATGCTCTTGGATTTAAATATCAAACGGGTTCATTGCTTGAATATGCATTAAAAAAAGAAAAATTGCTATTAGAGGTTAGAAAGACAATTGATACTGGTACTCTTATAGATCTTATAGCAGCAGGCCTACCTAATTACCTAAGTGATAAAATTGATCGAGATACATTACAAGAAACCGAAAATCTCTACAATGAGATAGGCAAATTAGAACATTTTGTTGGAAGGAACAAAGTTGAAAAGAAGAACTACACAAACTCTGACATAAAAACAAGAAAAAATGAAGAAAAGAAACCATGTCAAATTTGTGTCACTGAGAAAAAAGGGAAACGTTTTCATCCTGAGGAAACCTGCTGGTTTAATGGGAAAAATCAAAAATCAGTTGTGAAAAGTGTGAATAACTCGGAATTAGAAATTGAACTAAATAATGAGAATCCAAAAAACTAGAAGTATCACCATTAATAAAAGTAAAGATATTATTAAATGATAGTTTAAAAGTTACCGCAATTTATGATTCTGGTTCAAATGTGTCATTAATTAATGCAAAATTATTGAAAATACATGAAAAAGAAGAAGACAAACTTAATAAACAATCAGTAAACTTGAAAACTATTAATGGTGAAAAGAAAACAAAAGGTATTGTAACATTGAAAATAAAAATATATGACATTGAAAGAAAAATGAATATTTTTGTGATAGATAGTGAAAATTTTCATTATGATTTTCTCATTGGTTTGGATTGTATTAAAAAATTCAAATTAATCCAAAATGAAGAATTAAATATCATACAATGTCCACAAAAAGAGAATAAAGTCCAAAATGATGAGGATATCAAAAATAAAGATTCCGAGACGGATATTTTCAATTTAATGAATGTCGACATTCCTGATGTACTAGGTGACAAAAATGAAAAAGATATTTCTCTGTACTCTGAAGCACGGAAACAAGAAATAAACCATATAAATAGATATGAAGTAAATTTCAATGAACATATCAATTTCAGTGAATTTGAAATTTCAGTAAACCACCTAGATTTATGTAAACAAACTGAAATTGATAAATTAATAAAAAAATACAAACCAGTCTTTGCTAAGGACAAATACGATGTTGGTACGGTAAGAGATTATGAAGCTCACATAGACTTGATAGTTGATAAATATTGCTACAAGCGCCCATATAGATGCACAGCTGATGATAGAAAAGAAATTGAAAATCAAATATCAAAACTATTGAAGAACAATTTAATTGAGGAATCATATAGCCCTTTTGCTGCTCCGGTTACCCTGGCATATAAGAAAGAAGATGGGAAAAGATCAAGACTGTGTATAGATTTCCGGGAATTGAATAAAATTGTTGTCCCTCAATCGCAACCATTTCCCTTGATTGAAGACTTGATGGTAAAGACTGTAAACTGTGAATATTATTCTACTTTTGATATAAATTCAGCATTCTGGTCAATTCCGATGAAAATTGAAGATAGATATAAGACGGCATTCGTCACACAAGAAGGCCATTTCCAGTGGACATGCCTCCCATTTGGTTTAAAGACAGCTCCGGCTATTTTCCAAAGAATATTGAGAAACATAATAAGAAAATATAAACTCTCGGATTTTGCAGTGAATTTCATCGACGATATCCTAGTTTTTTCTAAAAGTTTCGAGGAACACATAATTCATATCTCAAAACTACTTGAGGCAATACAAACAGAAGGATTTAGACTGAAATTCTCGAAATGTACTTTTGCAAATAATCATGCCAAGTATTTGGGACACATAATAGAAAATAATTCAGTTCGACCTCTCAAAGATTATTTAACAGCTGTCAGAAATTTCCCCATTCCAGAAACAAGGAAAAATATACGTCAGTTCCTTGGGAAAGTAAACTTTTATCATAAATTTATACCACACAATGCAATTATTCTGGATCCATTGCACAATTTATTACGGAAAGATGTAAAATTTATATGGACCAAAGAATGTCAGAAATCATTTGATAAAATAAAGGAATTACTATGCTCGAAACCAATTCTAAAAATATTTGACCCAGAACAACAAATAAAAATTTACACTGATGCCAGTATTAAAGGAGTGGGAGCTGTGTTAAAACAGGAAGATGAAAACGGAGTAAGTAAACCTATAGCCTACTTTTCAAAAAAATTGACAGACACTCAAAAGAAAAAGAAGGCAATATATTTAGAATGCCTGGCAATTAAGGAAGCTGTAAAATATTGGCAACATTGGCTTATGAATAATGAATTTATAGTATATTCAGATCATAAACCATTGGAAAATCTGAATTTAAAGTCTAGAACTGATGAGGAATTGGGTGATTTGACATATTATTTATCACAATACAATTTTAAGATAAAATATAACCCGGGACTGTCAAATCAAGAAGCAGACTGTTTAAGCAGAAATCCAGTCTTAGAACCTCATGACAATACCGAAGATTTTTTAAAAGTTGTAAACTTAATAAACATGGAAGATATAAAAAAGGACCAAGACAAAAATCTAAATCTGCAAGATGGAAAATCAAAGTTTTTTCTGGAGTATAACATTTATTACAAAAAGAATAAAAAAAGGAAAAAAATTATAATATCAGAAGCATTTAGCAAAACACTAATTAGAGATGTCCACAATAATTACTGTCACATTGGGAGAACACAAATGATAAATAAAATAACCCCTTTCTATACAGCAAAGAACATAATCACAAATATTAAGAAAATTTGTGATGAATGTGACATTTGTATAAAAAACAAATCAAGAAGGAATTCTAAATTTGGTTTGATGTCCCATTTAGGCCCAGCAACACGCCCGTTTGAAATTATGTCAATTGATACAATTGGAGGTTTCGGAGGATCACGGTCTACAAAAAAATACTTACATCTCCTGGTTGATCATTTTACACGATATGCTTATATTTTGACATCAAAAAATCAAAACTCCAATGATTTTATCAAGTTGATGAAAAATGTGACACCAAGTAATCATATTGATATAGTATTAACAGACCAATACCCTGGCATAAATTCCAAAGAGTTTAAAGACTTTCTGAAAAAGAAAAACATAACAATGGTATTCACTGCTGTGGACGCACCATTTTCAAATGGACTTAATGAAAGGCTAAACCAAACTTTAGTAAATAGGATAAGGTGCAAAATAAACGAAGGGAACAAGAAAACAGCATGGACAACTATTGCACAAAAATGTGTAGAAAAATATAACGAAACAGAACATACAGTTACTAAGTTCACCCCAAAATATCTTTTAGAAGGAGAGAAAATGGATATTTTGCCACTGGAATTAAAATCAAGATGCACAATAGAAGATCTAAAAAGAGACAGAGAACTAGCATTTGAAAATTCAATAAAATCTCATAACTATAATAAAAAAATATTTGATCTACATAGACAAGAATATAAATTCGAAGTGGGCGATAGAGTATATGTAGAAAACGGAAACCGGCTAAACAGAAAAAAAATGGATGAAGTAAGAATCGGACCATACAAAATCCTAAGAAAGATGTCAAATTCGATATATGAAGTTGATGCTGGACATAAGAAGGTGGAGTCAAACTTCTACCATGTCACAAAGTTATCCCCAGTAAAGGTTAGCTCTTAATAGAACAATCAGTTAGATTGATTCTCTCCGAGGGTGGGAGATGTAAAGAATATCACTATACTAGTGTCGTTCCTTTTCTTTATGGATTTATTATCTATAGATGTCTATGACATCGACTGTCAGTATGGAGGTAATTTTGAATAAGTTAAATTTAGATAAACATGGAATAGTAAATAGTTTCCTGTATAAATAAAAGGAGAAAGGAAGTATATAAACTTAAGCAGAAGTAAAGGCTTTAAATGTTGTTTTTTGTTATTTCAGGTAAGATACTCTGTTTAGAATGTGCAAACTGTGTTAAAACTTTGTATTCAATTGCTTTGTGAATAAAAGTATTTTGTTATTTCAGAAAACGCAATTTCGTCTTTATTTTCATATAGGAAGCATATTACTATTATAAGTATTTATTCCGATTGAGTTACAAAAGAGTCGCCATCTTTTTGGTTACAGGCTGATTTTGTGTTGCCACATTAATAATAATAGTGAGTTGTCTCTTTATAAGATAATAATCGATTTCTAAATCCGAGTCAAAAATATGTATTTTCTTGAGAATGTATTATCAAATCAACTGATTTTCAAACGCATCTGTGTTTATTTTCCTTTCAATACTTTAAAAAAGAACAAAACACTAATCGTTTTTGACCTGCAAATCATTTTCCATTCGATTTTAATAATAAATCGATTATTGTACAATCGTTTTTTTTTGGCAACACCTGTCATCTGTCATTAATGACGTACAGTGAAAAATAAACATTACATTCGCTTTGCCTCGAGCAAAGACTCCCTCATTGCGAACTTTTCTGTTTTTGTTATAATGGACTCTGATACCGTTCCAATTGAAGACCCGGGTTTACCTTTGGACACTGTATCTGCTCATGACGATGACCCTGGCGCTATTTTGTTAAATATTGAACCGGCTTGAAATGAAAACCTTAGCATGAACATTGACGCTCCTGTATATCCTATTGCCCTTAACGGGAATGACGAACCTATGCGATGTGTAATTGCGGCATTGATATTATTTATCGCAGAAGTCGCACTCTGGAACCCATTGAAATACTAACAGTAATTCGACATTGGACTGCTCCACAAGTGGTAAGCTAATGTTCTATTATTATTTTTAAAATAATCATTGCTATTATCCATACGAACTGAATAAAAATAAATATGCTTATGTCTTATTTGCTTTCAGCCCAGAGCTTTGTCTGTCATTCTTGCTGGATGTTGGCTATCAACAATGCAGCGGCTCAAGAAAATGAACCAAGCACAAGTAGTGGTCAGCAACGACAATTATGTGTAAATTGTGGATGTTCAATACTACATACTAGATATCATGTTTTGCATACAAATTCCGAAAGAGAAACACACATAAGAAATGTAATTATGGAGTGGATATCACCATGGCAAATACTATTATAGAAATGAAAATATGTGTGAGGAAAAAAAAGATGTCAGTTTGTGTTTCAACCAGTGACTATTAATGAAATTCTTTTAGGTTCATGGATCTGACCGCATCTGCCATCCATGTTGGCAATGTGCTGATAGAGCACCACTTCCTGCTTTAATATCTGCAAATGTACCAGCATAAGCAGAAACAATAACCTTACCGGATTATACTAGAGCATCTGATACACAGGCTTTTTGTTTTTGTCCCTGTTGTGACTCATCGCAGCGATTGAGTATCCCAACATTGCTAAGGGGGAGAGAGCCAGCAACCTCCTTGAAGGTTTACCTTTAACTGGCAATTGCGCTTTGTTACGAGGAAAAATTCAAAGCATGCACATAAGCCGAAAAATATATTTATATCATAATTAATAATGATCTGCAAGGCAGAGAAGCAATAACTCAATATTGCAATTGCCTTGTACAGCTAAGAACGGTGGGCTGCTGTGCTCATGTTATGACCATAATATGGTACTTAAGCTGGGCAAGGCACAACAATAGGCAGGCAAAATAATATTAGACTGCCTACCCAGTTTTTAGATAATATTTTATTTATTTGTGATTTGGAATAAAAGTTATTGAAAA
The DNA here is from genome assembly GCA_963082945.1 of Cerastis leucographa. Classification (NCBI taxonomy): domain Eukaryota; kingdom Metazoa; phylum Arthropoda; class Insecta; order Lepidoptera; family Noctuidae; genus Cerastis; species Cerastis leucographa. The sequence goes on from OY720365.1 coordinate 2,333,600, forward strand.
AATATATTATTTTTATTTTTTTCCATTTAAATGACGTCAGGATGAGTTACTACCACATTTAAAGGAAGAGAATATCATTATAGGAAAGCTACAAATCATGTTTTTTGGAAATAAAATACTCATAACTAACTTTTTTTCAGCGACAAGCCTTATCATTACACATGCTAAATATGAACTATTTTTACACTTTCCAGCAATCTTATTACTATAATTCGTTTCTTAGAGGTATAAACTATTAAAAACCCCTGTCATAAAATATTATAGTTAATGTCCACGTTAAGCCAAGTTACCCTAACAAAGTGAGCAATTCCCTTTAATTCGTATCATCATCATTGGCTTCATTGTTGCTTTTAAAATCGTTTTTGATTATTTTATGAATGTTTTGGATTTTTGCTGTGGTCTTTATTTGTTAGCAAGCTGTAGTGTTTATTTGTTGTTTTTTTTTGGCTAAACTTATTTATAGGTAATTAGGTTTTCCCGCGGCTTCGATCGATTCACTGTCGGAAATTATCTTACGGGTTTAAATATATAGCCTATGTCACTCGGGGATGATGTGGCTTCCTTTAGTGAAATAATTTTTGGAATCAGATCTGTAGTTTCGAAGATTAACCCATACATCCAAATTTAAAAACATACAAACTTGACTTCTTTATAATATTAAATATAGATATAAGAGTTTACGGTAACATCGTCTGGAGAGACTTTAATCATTTAAGAGTTATTTTTAATAAAAAATTAAAACTACTACAGAATACATAGTCCTGTAAAGTACATTCGATTACAAGTACATATTACACATTTTCAAGTACAAATGGGACCAATTAAGCTGTACAAAACCAGTTTATGCGGGTCTCTCATTGTATTGGTAATCTTTATGAAGCGAGATCATGTTATACTGGAAATGATGCTTGATGTGTTGCCATGTGTACATGAGGTCTACATTTTTTTTACTAGCCTCTTCTGGCCCACTGCTGGGCAAAGGCCTCCCCCTATCGGACAAACATCGTTATATTGGGTCGAATAGGTATTGAAATTGTGTATGGGGCTGCTGATATTTTTTTTCGCTATTACAATTATTTTTATTCGATAGAGAAACATGTTCAGTTTGATGGTCTGTAGCACACCCTTAAGATTACACTAGTCGGTCATTCTTCCATACAAACGTAGTATGGTGACTACTCGTCTGTTTGACGGTGTAGGTTAAACTAAAAAAATTGTATACTGGGGGGTTACTATGACGCTTAAAACATTACTGTTCCATTCCTATTGCAGAGTGGAAAAGAGATGGAGCTAGACGACCTGAACAGTTCCGTCTCTTTTTCACTCTGGAATAAGAATGGAATAATAATGTATTAAAACGTCATCGAACGCCACCTGGTCTTGTCATTTTCTAGCCCTGTATGGAAGCAGAATTGGAAAAAAATATTGGTTTGGGAGTTATAGCGTCGAAACTTCCATGTTTCAACACTAATTTTAGCTTATCTTTGGGCGTAAATAAATAACCTATGTATTTTGAAAATGAAAGAAGTGAAACCGTACAGGGATAGATAATTTATTCATAAGTTCAAATAATTTATTTTGAGTAGATAAATCCAGTAATTTTTTTCCATAATATCTATACGGCCAAAACTCAATTTATGAAATTTTACGCGCTCATTTTCGTTATAAATCGTCGTATATTTCACTAAATATATAAATAACTAGTTAAAAACTAGATAAAATTAAATGAATACTAAATAAATTAAAAACTTTACTAAATGCATGCATTCCGACTTGTGCATCCTTAAGTATAGACAGGGTGTAACGGAAAGGGTATATACATCCTTAAGGGTGTGCTACAGACCATCAAACTGAACATGTTTCTACACTTAAAAAAAAATGCAACAAAAAGAAATATCAGCTGCCTATACATTTGGGTCGAATAGGTATTGTAATTTTCTATGGGGGCAGCAGATATTTTTTTTGCTGAAAAACATGTTTTATGATGAGAAACATGTTCAGTTTGATAGTCGGTAGCACACCCTTGAGTATGTATATACCCTTTCCGTTACACCCTGTATATACCCTTTCCGTTACACCCTGTATAAATACATAATTAAATAGAAATTAAATTATTCATACAATTAAAAAATTGTGCTATTATTAAAGAAAATAATATCCAGAATACAGTCATGTAAAAGTTCATGTACACCATCACTTATCTACGACTTTATTGTCAAAAGAATAAAGTAACATGTTCGATATACGAGTCCCTCAGAAGAGGAATAACAGACAAAAGTATACACTAACGACAATAGTTTCAAACAATCGTTTATCATCTGCTGTATATGCTGACTGTTTTTACACGCTTCAATAGTATTTGTAACGTCAGCAGAAACATTGAGCAATTTTTTTTTGGGGAATTTTTGTGATATTGTTAAGGATACGATATAACTACCTGATGCAAATATGTATGGATGGATGTTTGTTACTCTTTCACGCGAAAACTACTAAACGGATTTGGATAAAATTTAGCACAGGGGTAGTTTATAACCTGAATTAACACATAGGATAATTTTTATCCTGATAGTACAATTACGTGGTGATCGAACTCCACGCGTGCGAAGCCGCGGGCATAGGCTAGTAGAATATACTTTTTTGCTCTCTCTTGTTCTATTCTATGGGTACAGTGGCAGCCTTATTGCTGGTACTTATATCTTCCAGACCACCTCTGGATCTGGATCCCAATACAAAGGTCTATTACATATAGGCAGGTTTAAAACTGCATTATTAAGAAAGAATATTATACATTTGGGACCAGTCATTTATTATAAAATTTATTTGTTTTGTTTTTTTTTTTTAATATTTACAATTTATTTTACTATATTTAAAAATTCATTTAGAATCCAGAAACACCCTCACACTTATGAAACTTATGAATGAGTTTTTTTTTTTAAAGCTTTTATTTATTTCAAAAAGCTTTTTTTCTAACCGTACAGTAGGACAACGGCACAGTACGTAAACTTACATCATTATCGAGTGGTAAACGTATCTTAATCGACGGGGAACACGTGGTAACTATAGTTAACTATACCGACCACTACTTCGGATACTCACTCGAAAGTTTGATAGATTTATAAACATTCTTAATTCAAAACTGGTTGCGAATCGCAGTTGCGAAAACGACCGGAGGGTTATGATGGTCTTGTACTTTGGATTACCTGTTTTAATTTGTTCGATATTTAATAAATTGTCCAAGAGGGCAGTCACTTATGGCAGTTTGTTCACCCTTTTCCCAACTGTTTTGGGGCTTCCAGTGTAACCGGATGCAGTTGAATACCAGTATTTTATATGGAGCAACTTTTTAAAATGGAAGTTTGTTAAAATGATAAAATAAAAAGACAGTGGGCAAAAGTGGTTCAGTTATTTATCTACCACTAACCTATGAACTAAAATTATTGTATTAAATACTCCTCATTTAATAGAATATTTAAAGTTAGAGGTCTTGCTAGTGGAAATCATTGGTCCTTCTCCCAAGCGCCATTACATTTTTGCTCAATGTCCATAGAGACTCGCTCTCTTATCGCTCAAGAACACTCACTCATTTACAATACTTATCGAGTTCCAATAGTACCTCAACTGAGTAGTACCCTCACCAATCTCTCGTCCATTATTTATATACTAAACTTTGTTATTGTTTTTCGTTATAAGTGGTATAATATTTTGTGTTACAATAACAGTTGCGCAGAACTTTGTATCGGTCTCTTGGTTTAACTTATGGTTTTGCTTGATCGCTTGCCCGATGGGGGGTTGGATCGGCATGGACTTTGTATTATTGTCTTTGAAGCATTATTTCGGAATTTTATTAAAAAGCAAACAAGTCATCTGTGGCTTTCTATTTAATGGGAATGACAGAACATAACACCCTCTTTTCCGGTTAAGCAGACGACAACCTCATAGGTTGAACTGCGAGATGCCATTCATAAAAAAAAAAAACATAACACCCTCATTTGATCCATGAAGAGTGGGCCAAAAGGGTTTATATAGAAGTAGGCTGGAATCTGGACGTAGCCCAGTAACATGCGTCTTTAAGATGGCCGGGTCAAATTATAAAAACACTCCGGCCTACGGTTTGGTAGATTATAACCCCAATACGGCAGTATCTGTTGGAATCGCAATGTAAGTTGGATATGGTCGCACTGAATGTCTCAATTATTTGATGTGTTACCTATGAACCTCCCTATCTATCTCATGCGTCCATTCCATTTACTTTGGTATTAAATCTGATTTTCATTTGGGAAATCTCGACTTTTATGAATTTATGTAGTTTTATTTGTTATTATTGTACATAATTTTATTATACATTTAAGTACCTATTCATACACTACACCACACTACATAATTATTAACACATTTTACAAAACTGTTTTACGTCCGTCACATCACTATCCCAGGTCCAGCTGAAAATCAGCGTCGGGCACTAGCTGCTCGGCAATTTGCTGAACTGGGCTTTTTTGGCGCAGCCGTGAGACACACAATTATACTTATTTTTCCTTTTTCGATATATTTTTAAGTTTTTACATTGTATTGTGTATACTTTCGGCATGGGCCAAATAAATATTTTTCTTTCTTTTCTTTCTTTTCTTTCTTTTCTTTCTTTTCTTTCTTTTCTTTCTTTTCTTTCTTTTCTTTCTTTTCTTTCTTTTCTTTCTTTTCTTTCTTTTCTTTCTTTTCTTTCTTTTCTTTCTTTTCTTTCTTTTCTTTCTTTTCTTTCTTTTCTTTCTTTTCTTTCTTTTCTTTCTTTTCTTTCTTTTCTTTCTTTTCTTTCTTTTCTTTCTTTCTTTTCTTTCTTTCTTTTCTTTCTATATTGTTACTACCATCTCATCACATCATTATCACAAAATACACTACAAAGTATTTATCCAGAAATTTTCTATTCCTTTCCAAAATTCCAATAAATCCTTTTATCAACCCTAAAAAGCTCGACAGCACAAAGCCAACATTTAACCCTGTAATGTTTTAATAACGACGTGTGTACCAACGAATCAATTTGTAGTTTAACCCTTCGGCTGCGGCACAGGTGTGGCGCGGCTGTCAATTTTAATAAACGATCGTGAGGCGTGTGTATTTTTGATTTAATTGCGTGAACACTGGAGGGTTCGGTATTGATACCGTTTGTTTTAGCGGGGTATGTCATGATGACTAATCAAAGTTGGAGGTGCTATTCAATTTTTTTTAAGGAAGGTTTCGGACTGGAAAAAAGAGTGAAGTGATCTGAAACTTTAGGAGGTTCAAACTCAAACTCGAAGCATTTATTTCAATTAGACCATTACAGGCAGTTTTGAAAGTCAAACAACAAAAAAAATAACGCAAAGCTACAGTCCCAGTCACAAGACATATTAATTTGTGAAAGTACTGTAGTTGCCCATACAAAAGCGTAGATCTCTATGGCGAAGAATGGGCAAGAAACTCCATGGACACTCTTTTAAATCAAAATATGTTACAAAATCTTGGTTACATCATTCATATTAAGAATTACAAATATGTGAGAACGATGTAGAAATACGGGCAAGTTAAGAGCGGCCAGAGTAAAATATTAAATCAGTAATTCAAAAATAAAGTAATTAAAATAAAATAAAAAATCATCATCTGCCTAGCCTTTTTCCCAACTTTATTGGGGTCGGCTTTCAGTCTTACCGGATGCAGCTGAATACCAGTATTTTACATGGAGCGACTACCTATCTGCCCTCCACAACCCAGTTACAACTGGGTAATACGATGCCCCTTGGTAAGACTTGTTGTCAGACTTTCGGGCCACTGACTACCTGTAAAGACTGTCAAAGATCTACAAATGACAGCCGTGACCAAAGACGGGTTACGCCCCGGTTTGGCTTAAGTGACGTAGACAATGTTACGCGGGTCAGATACTTAGATTATAAAAGATCATGTATTTCTTATAGGTAAATATAGGTAACGATTGGTTTTATTTTAGGTATTATATTGATAATATAATTATATAAATAAAGGATGTTTTACTGAACTTTTGACATTGGCATAAAGAAAGTACGTTACATACATTGGAAGGGTATAAGGCTGTGGAATAATTCCGTAACGCACTAACAATGGTAATGCCTTTCATATGTCCAGCATTGACTTAAGGATTTCTGATAAATCAAACTCCTTTGCGTTGTGATACGCAATTGGGTTACCATAACGTCACTACACAAGACAAATTGCGAATATTTCCGTGGTTTGGACATAACCATGTCAAGTAAAAATTAAAAATTAAAACAAAAAGCCGCATGTATGTTGCCATAAACTATTCAGTTACTGCTTTACCCATTCAAGCATTAACCTTCAACGTTTAAATTACCTCCCAAATGAAGTTGTGACCGCTATTCCCTGGAACCGAACTACGCAACTACGCAAACAGGCCGCGTAGTGCGTAGTGGCGTATTGTAGGATAAATAATAAAACATGCTATGACAGTTGTTGGCTACGAAGGGACGCCCCGAGGGTTACATACGTTAACGCAGCTTGACCAACAGCGCACATGCAGCAGGGATAGGGTTGGATATGGTAGTGTTACCGAATATGCATTTCGATGTCACGTCAAACTTTTTATACAAGTAAATAAAATAGAAATGTCTGTTTGTAATTTAGAAATAACAGCTTTTTACTGAATGCATATGTATAAACAGTATTAATAAAAAAAACGAATTTCAAAAATTTTGTTTGTTTGTCGGTCAGATAGTTCCGGCTAATCTCCGATAAGGCGGGACCGATTTTGACGAGACTTTTACAGGCTGAAGCTGATGATATATGGACACTTTGGAGGAATAGGGGCAGGAGAGTGACGATTATGAAGTTTGATATGAAAGTGTGGATGTCATTCACACGTCATAACTTCATCATAACGACATCTAAAACATCATCTGCCTAGCCCTCCCAACCAGGTTGGGATCGGCTTCCAGTCTAAGCGGATGCAGCTGAATAAAAATATTTTACATGGAGCGACTCCCTATCTGACCTCCACAACCCATTTAACACTGGGTAATACGATACCCCTTGGCAAGACTTGTTGTCAGACTTTTGGGCCACTGACTATCTGTAACGCCTGTCAAAGATCTATAAATGACAGCCGTGACCAAAGACGGGTTACGCCCGAGAGAGAGACGGCAACGGCTTAGCGTGCTTTGATGACCTCTTTTCACCTTTATGCCCTGAGTAATAAGATTGAAAAGCAGTCGAACTTCAGTGAGCTCACGACAGCTGGAACTGTTTAACTTGTTTTTGGAGGTAACTCGGTATGTATTGGGTTATCACCCATCCGTGGACGTTGGTTGGAGTCGTTTTGAGAGCACTGAGGTGTCAACTGTATCGCTCGCTTCTATCCTACCTAAATACTTTTTTAAATACATCGCGAAATCCCTCTAAAGATTCTAGGCTACCCTTCAATCTTTTCCTGTAATGGTCTAATTGAAATAAATGCTTTGACTTTGACTTTGAAAATTGACGAGCTCCTCAGCTTCAAGACATCTAATACACCGCATCCAAGTGGACCTACCTTCCCCATTCATGTTTTGACCCAATAGTGGACAGTTTCATGCCCTTTAATAAATATTTATCCCCATATTGTTTGCAACCCTACAATATTATTACATGAGCGGCTAATTTTACTTAATTACGTTATTTATTTGTTTGCTTAGGCTCTCGTACGGTCATTGAAAAATTATAATTTAAAGTCGGGATGGGGTGCGGTGATTATCATGGGGATTTAGTGTAATAGTCGTCGGTTTTGTTGCGAAAATTATACGGAATTTGTAGTTAAGGTATTTATGAGAAATATAGTGCAGGAAATTGTTGATAAGATGGTTCTAATCATACTTACTTCCTTGGTATAAAAAGCTATAATCTTTAAATTGGTAAAGAGATGCATGCTCAACAATTTATTTTTCCATTATAATACAATTCAAAGTATTGATTCACTGGACACGGCAAATTAAATTATGGGGGTGTAATGTATGCAGACATCTAATAATATAAAATGAGTAATAAATATTTATACATATTACATAATTAAAAAATATCCGCTGCCCCATACAAAATTTCAATACCTATTCGACCCAATGTATGGGGCAGCTAATATTTTTCCTTGCCGACTCGTAGTCACACCAGATTGTCACACCAGTGTGACAAACAGGATTTTTTTTCTCGCTTGTCACACCACTGATTTTTTCACACCATGTATACGATAGTTGCTAGTGCAGTCCCTTTATATTGTAATAAAGTCGCTCTGCTGATTGGTGTTTGCCGACTGTTCAGATTTTTCTACTTTTAGTAATATTAATTATCGTTTATTTATTTACTTACATACTGTTTCGCTATTACAATTTTTGTCCGATGGAGAAACATGTTCAGTTTGATGGTCTGTAGCACACCCCTAAGTATGTATATACCCTTTTTGTTACACGTTGTATTTGCAATCCAATCTCGGAAACGGCTCTAACGATTCCGATGAAAGTTGCATTATCGGGGTTTCGGGGGCGAAAAACCAATCTATCTAGGTCTCTTATCAAGGATAATTTTATCTATTTTCAACCGAGCAGAGCACGTTCACCCAGGTATCAGAGTACCTATCAAGCGGTGCGGATTTTAACAGGTTGCCATTGGACTTAAAAACTTTAATTTACAAAAGCTCATTTGAGTCAAGACTAAAAGCATGCATTCAGACGATGACATAACCACTTTTAGAATTTTTAATTATATTGATTTTTTTTATATGACATGCTATTGAATTTTATTATTAAATATTATTTTTGGTTTTTCTTTTTTTTTGTGTTATTTTCTTTAATTGAGTGTACCTACCATAAATGTGTTAGTTTTATAATTTTATGTGTCATGTATAGATTTCAAACACAATGCGAATTATTCTTTAATAAATTGAATTAAATTAAATTGAATTGAATTGATAAAAAATAAATGAATCCTAAAAAATGCCAAATTATACATAACATTTTAGACAAGACGCTGATGCAGGCTACTTTCACTACGAATCAATTCAACTACTAACAATAGAACAGCACAAAATTCAATCACCGGCTTCGTTCACTCATAAACAAAACTTCTAAACCAATAGATTACTTGTACCAGTTCCCATTAACTGTCTAATCAACAAATTCACAATAACTAAACACCATTAAAAAGCTTCAATCGCGTGTTATCCACGGTTTAAGTTAACCCATTAGGTTAACAACCAATAGGTAGGTCCATAATGACTTCATAGGAAAGGGTTAAGTCTGATAATGATTGGGCCTCACCCTTTGAATTAGGAAAATTACTTGCTTTGTTATTTAAAGTATTGGTCGTGTATGTGTGTTTGTGCTAAGTCATTTTGTGACGTGGCATTTACCGTTTGTTATTATTTTAAAGCGTCGTCTTAGAATGAGCCTATATTGGCTCTGTCGCAAAATGACCACTTCTCAAAATGACTACAGGTAGCAAAATGTCCCTTTCTCACAATGTCCCTTTCGCAAAATCTCCCTTTCGCAGAATGTCACTTTCTCAAAATGTCCCTTTCGCTAAATGTCCCCTTCCTCAAACAGGCATTAATTCCTTTCATCAGTAAAAAAAAAATGTTTATAAAGACTATTATTAAAATAAATATTACAATTGCATTCCCTACAAAAAAAAAACCTGTATTAATTTTTTTGGCTTACTTACGTAATTATTCGGCTATTATTCTTTTTGGGAACAGTCATATTTTTTGCAAGTCCCATGTTATTTAATTTTTCGATATTCTGACACAGCGTTCCCAACTATTGCAACTTTTAAAAACCAAAACTGGCAGTGGTGACCACCAGGAAAGTGGCGCGACGTTACAGAATGCCACCGTTGACGACCCTTTTTTTTTACGGATGGGAAATCATCAAATGACCCCTCCTGCTCTGGGCGGAGTGGAAGGGAGTGTCAGACTTGTACTGACTAAAACCCATCCATGTTTCTTCTTAGCCCTTTGTGTTCCAGGGCCACGGTATCTCTTTCGAACAGTCCCTGGCAGGCATAGGCCCTCTCGGATCCCTTCCGATTTGCTGACATCTTCTTGACGCGCGGGTGGAACACGAACGCGCCGTCGACACGGCCTGGCGTCATAAGACGGTGAGCTATCCCATTACTCACCGTGCACAGGCCCGCGCCTACGGTGGCCGGGGCCATATGGTGGCTTCGCTAGCATGACTGCTTCGCAGAAAGAGGTGACAGCTTCCCATTCCCTCTTGCTCCGGAGCATGGATAGAACCAGGGTGGACACGAGAGGTCGCCGCTGCCACAGTCTATGACCCTGACATTCTTTTCCGACGAACCTCACGAATAAGATCAATGTTCATGAATTGATCATGTCCTTCTAGCCCCCCTCCCCCCGGCGTTGCCCCTCACACCTACTTAGCTTAACCTTTAATATAAATAATAAATACCTTAGCTTTTAAAAGTTTTAATAAATAAATAATGCGGCCCGACAAGATAATCAAACTTAGAACCCCGCAGGTAATAAGTACAAGTTATCAACAAAACTAAAACCGTTAAACGTTCAAATAAATTCAAATAGCGGCAGCTCACGCAGGTTATTTCTAAAATTGGGCAAAATAAACAAACTATATCAATATTAGAGGTGGTTACTATTTTCCTTTATGTCAATGCAGACCTCGAGCTAGTAGGTACGGGTAAATATTCAAAATGTAATGGTCAACACGGAGAAGGTTATGATGGATGTGACTTGAGTGTAGTTCAGTGGTGACGGTGGGCGTAGTTTTAACTTGAGGCGTTTTAAATGACTGAATCACAAAATTGTGTAAAATGTCTATTTATTTGGGGTCAGCGCAGCACGTTCCATACTTCTTCTTCTTCCTTACTTCTCTGTTATTGTTATCTCAGCAGTCACCTCCTTTTTTAACCATATCATCCTTCACACAATATTATATCCACCGTTTGTTTATTCTTCTTCTACCTTATAGCAAAATCAAACTCTTGGTTGTGGTGGTTGGTCATTAAAATATTTGGATTTAGATTTTGATTGCACTACCGTTACTTTTTAGCATCTTTTGTACCACATTTACTGAAAATAAACAATATTGACTTTGAAATTACATAAGAATCAACAAATCCAAGACAAACTCACACAGCTCGACATATTAGCTATAAAATTATTTTTCCGTTATTTTTTAATCTTTTCGCTGTAGGCCAAAAGCCTTCATTCTATTCTCCATCCAATTCTCATTATGTTTTTTCTGGTCCAAGTCAGCCTCGCAACATTACCTTCGTCAAGAGCACCCTCAATTGCAATGTTTGTCTTCTTCCATACAGTAAAAAAACCTCTTCCATCCTCAGTATATCCCTGTTTATCGCAACGAGGTCCCCAGACAACCAGCTAGTGTGCGTTCCCTTGTTAGCTATTAAGAATTTTTAATTTGTCCACTAAAAGATCGTTCTGGTCGATAACCTGTTTGTGACACGCCACTGTTACTGATATTATTGTAGAGGTTAATAAAACATTTAATTTGGTATTGTTTTAACTTTACCGGTATAGGGAAGGCAGTAGTGGTAGCAGTCGAAATACTGGATTTTGAAAACTCTACCCACTTTGAAGGAGAGTTGGTAAAATAGAATAAGGCAATCAATTATTGGTTTGATCGGCATAGGAAGTCAGACGTTTCATAGTTACTCAAAAAATTAAGAAACACAGAAACAGAAATACAGAACAGAAATAAAAAAAAAACTGGAAAATACTGACAATCTTGTGGAAAGTATTTGCAGCAATGGCTTATTCCCATGCGCTCCAAAATTGTATTCCTGACAAAACAAAAAAAACAAAAAAGCAATAGATAATATTAAATAAAAGCTTTCCCATGAGCTCCAAAAATTTTAAAGTACTAGGATGAAACGTCTTGAAAGCGATTGTGAGTTGTTTAGGCCATCTTAATATTTTTTATATTACAAAGAACGGCTTTGATGAACCCCTAGCTTTTGGGTGTATGTGCCTTGTAAGTAATATTGTGAAGTATTGTAAGTGTATCATAATGTATCTCGTAAAAATTATCGAAATTTTATTTCCCATGGTAAATACAGATTTAATTGAAGTTTCAACATTTTCAACGACAATACGATCAAAACCAACCATCTTCAAAAATCAATAACAAAAATATGGCAACAGTCAACAGCGCAACCAGTAAATCAAGCTCGTCCCCTCTAAAATCGAAGCCAGAGCACTCTTGCTATGTTCATAAGAATTGATGTGGCGAATAAATCAGGGAACGACAGCCTTGTGTCCGAAGTACGCCCAAACACTTGACTAATCTGGATTTATGGATGTTTGTACGTAGTTCGAGGATATTTTGGAGGTTTTTGCTTTGATATTAATGGTGCCTATAATAGGAGGAGCTCGAGGCTAAATAATAATAGCCGCCCGGATCGATCTTTAAGGTTAAGCCGTGCTTACCGAGGTTGGTCCGTGGATGGGTGACCATAATTGCATACCGAGTTTTCTCCGTGCCTCGGAAAGCACGTTAAGAGCGTTTACGCCTTACGACATTTCATACAAACTTTCAAGTCGTTATTTTCCGAAATGACTGAACTGATTTTGATGAAACTTCGTACACATAAGCACACATTTTCGAAAAATAGTGTTACAGTTAAATTAGACCGAATTTAAATTTTCTATAGAAACAGAAAATTCCAATTATCTCTTGTTCTAAAACACATTTTGAAAATATTTTTAGTACCTTTTTAGACCTATGTATCCTGCTTATGCATATAAAGTTTCATTTAAATCGGTTCAGTCATTTCGGAAAAAAACTACTTGAAAGTTTGTATGAAAAGCGGTAAGGTATAAACGCTCTTAAGCCGTTGGTCCCGGCTGTCATTTGTAGATCTTTGACAGTCGTTACGAGTAGTCAGAAGCCAAAAAAAGTTTGACATCCAGCCTTACTATAATAAGGGGTATCGTATTACCCAGTTACTGGGTTGTGGAGGTCAGATAGGCAGTCGCTTCATGTAAAATACTGGTACTCAGCTGCATCCGGTTAGACTGGAAGAAGACCCCAAGATAGTTTGGGAAAAAGGCTAGGCAGATGATGATGATTAATAGTGCCTATAATATACACACTTGTGGGTAAATAAGAACAGTGGCACAAGATGAGAGAAGGGTAAGCTACACTTGTTGAGGTCAATGCGTGGATGGGTATCCGTGCATAGCGTCACGAGACGCCCGCGCCGCTGTACCTAGGAAAGCACGTAAGGTAAGCGGTTAACATGTGTTCTGAAACCTGAAACTTTAATATCCAGTCCTACCAGGGTACCGAGTTACTAGGTGGTGTGGTGTGGAGGTCAGGTTAGTCTATGACGTCTTAAAACGTTATTGTTTCATTCTTATTCCAGTATAAGAAATAATAATCCGGAATAAGAATAAAAACAATTATGTTTAAGACATCATGGTACGCCACCAGATATGTAGTCGTTTTATGTTAAATCGTGTTTCGTCGTTCAATCGTCGGTCGTTCAATACAATACAACACAATATCTTTATTTTCTGTCTTCACAAAGGTAACCATATTATTTTTGGTACATAATATTCAACTGTATCCAGTTGGACTGGAAGACGACCCCAATGTAAATGTATGTATGTATATTGTACATATGTATGTATATTGTAAATGTATGTATGTGTATGTATGTATGTATGTTGGGAGAAAGCTAGGCAGATGGTTCCCAAAATTAGTTGCAATAAGTTTGTCAACTAAATCTAATGTCTTAATACATATACAAACTTGCACTTCATCACAAACGTCAATTTCTTCGTCACCCTCTTGTTTTGCATTGTAAAACTGCAAAAAAAAAATACCAAAAGTCTCGTACACTGTACGCTCACAGCTGCCCGATGAAGCATTAGTGAGAGGCCACATTTTTACCTATCACACGCACTTTCCGATCCTCGATACTAATGGACGCCACTGATCACCAACAGAACGTGGACAATGAGTTTGTTGAGTCTGAAAAATGACGGCGAATTTATTAGAGAAATACATCAATTTGTTATGAATTGAAGAGGTTATTAATAATATACGATAACCCTATCAAGCATCTTCTCACCACTTTTTGTTTAAAGGTTTTAGATAGTTTTCATATTCAACGGTAGAAGAAATAAATTCAATCGTACCTATTTGTTCAACTATCCTGCAGAGAAACAGCCTCTCCGCATGGCTTCCTCTCTGTTATTAATAAAAATTGGTCATTTCTTTGGCTAAGAAGTTTTGTGGCAGAGTTTACTTATTATATCAAAGTTTGTATGTAATTACTTAAAACTATAATTTTCCTATAATTATTATTCTTTTGTAAGATGTTAAGATAAGAGTGGTCTGTGTGATCGTCATTTACAAAAGCAATATTTCTTTTTCTCCTAATATATCAAACGTATTTTAGCGTGACAGAATTTTTAGTGGACAAAGGAATCTCTTGATTAATCTTTATAATGACAAGAAATTAGAAAAACGTGACATTTAATTTTTATTGATCTTAATTTAATTGTATTGAAATTGTAATGATATTGTAATTTATTTTTATATTGACATTGTTATCTCTCTTACAAATCATTAATGTATTTGTACTAAACTTTTGCATGCCTTCTGGTAAAATATGGCTGTGGCTAATTATATTTTTATGTCACCATTTTTGTACCCATATTTGCAAAATAAATATCTTATAACGACCACAAAAAAAAGCAAATCCAACGCAAACGTACCGTGTTCTCACCGACACCATCCACATCATTTGTCCCGATTTTGACAAGAGCATATTGGCTGAAAAATGTGCCGATATACATTCCTCAATTACATGGGCGCTAAGTGAAAAACCGGCTTTTGCCATATTTTTCCGGTTTTTCGACCGGCCTTTCGACAGCTTTGATTTGTTTTTTTTTTGTCACACCGGACACGTCTATTTGTGTTAAATCAAGATTTATTTGTGTTCTGTTGTGGTTTTTCAGCCAGTTTTTTGTTTTCGGTATTCTTTCGATTTTCATTCGAACGGTAGATGTAAGTTAACTTTGTCACGAATGTACAATGACCCAAAATAATCTGTCGTCTGTCCAGTGTCAATTTTAAAACAGCTGGGTTAAATTCATGCGATGCATAGTTTCATAGAACACAACATACGTTCGACTTTGTACCATAAGCCGTATATCTAAAGACACATTTATTTCATGCAAAAACCGTAGCCCAAGGACTCACAACACAGTACCACAGTAATTGCACATAATTGCCCAAAAATCGATGGCAACCAATCGATCTTGCTTGCCCGAGCACCTGGATATAGCCCGCGAACACGCTAACTAGAAATCAACCGGTAATCGGAGCTGATCAATCATTGGGCTGGATTCTTGGGGTTGTTAGTCGACTCTGGGGTTGATTGTTTTTGTATGTTGTTTGGTGAGTAGACCAAGAAAGAAATGATTGAAAAATGTTTATTGAATAAAGCAATTTTACGTGATGAAGGCAAGTTGTCTTTCCCGAGTTTATTGGCATGTTACGTTTTACTAAAACATAACAATACAAGGTGTTGTTTTGCGTCCTCGTCAAAATTGAGAAGGTTGTCACAGAAGACATAAATAATCAATTTAAATTACGGTACCTAGTTAATTATTAATTAACGCTGTTTTTGATGTTGTTAAGTTTGTCAGTATTTTAGAAAAACCACCTTAACGTGGATAGGGAATAAGAAATTATCGAATAAACGTTTGCAATTGTTTGTATGTGTAAAAGCGTGATTATAAGGTGAGGAGCAAACGGGCCAAGTTTAAAAGACGGGTGGTTCACACTTACCGATCTCCGTAAATAAGAAAAAAAAATTGCCTACCCATTTTATTATTGATTCGGGACGAGAATCATTAGCGTAGTTACCTACTTGAATTTGACGAGGATGCGAAACAACACCTTGTATACTAAATCTGGAAATAATAAACCTATCAAATATTTTTCTTTACTATATTTACCCATAACTTTGCTACAATACAAGGGTATCCTTTAGTTATTACAACCATTGTCACGAAAATCTAGGACCCACAAAACATACCTACGTATCGGTCCCGCCAGTGAAATCGTCCGTGACACCCTCCAGGGGAGGTTATAGCCTCAATTAGAAATAGTACGTATCCTAAAATACATGTCCGTGTGTACAAGGGTTTAGGATATCGTGTATTGGCTTAGTAATGCAATCAATATTATGTACGTCTACAGTACTTGAGTACTTAAGTGTGATAGCAGCGGTGGCCCAGTGGTGGCAGCCCCGACTTACGAGCAGTAAGTCGTGGGTTCGAACCCAGACAGTCGCATTACTTTGTGTAATTTATTTCATCACCACCTGCCCTCAAAACGGTGAAGGAAAATATCGTGAGGAAACCGGCATGTCCTAGAACTAAAAATTCGAAGATTTGTGACATCTACCAACCCGCACTGGCCCCGCGTGGAGGATTACAGCCCAATCCCTCTCATAGAGAGGAGGTCTGTTTCCCAGCCGTGGGAACATGGGCACAATATAGGCTGATGATGATGATGATGATGATAAAGTACTTACTGCTCTGAATCCGGTGAAAGGAAACACCGGATCATCGCATTGGTGTGAAAAATATATGGAGACATATTGTGACATTTAGTTATCAGCGCTGGGCTCGTGTTGTTGGCGGTCCAGTCTCTCTCACAGAGATCAGGGATATATCCTAGCAGTCGTTGGGTTGCTATACGTCCGGAATTTTCCGGACATATTTTAGCTCCGTGTCCGGAATGCGGGGGACTATAAACTATGTATTTTATTTTTATATAACGAAACGGCACGGTTGGCGCAGTGGTTAAGCGATCGACTGCTGCGCTGCTTGTCGCGAGTTCGATCTCCGCACGGAACAAATATTTGTATGGCCTACAGATAGTTGTTCCGGGTATGGCTATTTATGCATGTGAGTCTAAATGTTTGAAAACGCACCCACAATACATGAGAAATACCTAGTGTAGCGTAAAGTTAAAAAAAAAACAGTTAAACTAGACTGTGCAAATTAAAAGAAATAAGTGAATTTTCTTTAAATATCCGGTACTATCACACTTAAAATAAATCAATCTAGTTATCTTATAGCAGTGGGCAAAGCCGCATGCAAAACCAATATTATCATTAGACTCCAATAAAAGTCTTTGAACCCTCCATCCAAGTCGACATCCACTTAACTGAAAAATGCTTGATTCGAGAGAATAAGCGATAATGTAGGTATAGTTACAGCCTCTGAGCTACGCGACACATCAACGG
Organism: Cerastis leucographa; assembly: GCA_963082945.1. Taxonomy (NCBI): domain Eukaryota; kingdom Metazoa; phylum Arthropoda; class Insecta; order Lepidoptera; family Noctuidae; genus Cerastis; species Cerastis leucographa. The sequence goes on from OY720365.1 coordinate 2,350,913, forward strand.
TGAAGAATAATTATTCAAATGAGAGCAATATCCCAGTCATGGTAAGGAAAGCAAAAACGTTACTTACATCAAAGAGAAAAGTAGATTCATACATGATAGTACATCCTTAAAAATACAAGTCCCACTTGCACGAAAATTTTATTAGCGACATTTAGTCAGTGGAAACCATCGTGAGGAAACTAATTCCATCAGTGCTGCTCTCAAAACGGTGAAGGAAAACATCGTGAGGAAATCGGCATGTCCTAGAACTAAATATTCGAAGACATGTGACATCTACCAACCCGCACTGGGCACGCGTGGTGGATTATAGCCCACTCCCTCTCATAGACAGGAGGCGTGTGTCCCAGCAGTGGGAACATTATAGGCTAATGATGATGATGAGTCAGTCAAATTGGAGGTGTTCTTGGCTACATAATAACAGCTGCTCAGATCATTCTTCAGGTTAGGCCGCACTTGACCCTGACCAGCCATCATACATTCAGTATCCTCCGTGCCTCGGAAAGCACGTTAAGAAGCCATCTTTTGTCGACGTTTTAAAAGGGGTGCGCACCATTTGACATAATAAAAAAAGTTCTAACCATCACATGACCTAATTTCATTTAATATAATTTTTCTTTAGTATAACGATGAAATGATATAATGAATTATTGATATAATTTCAGTTTACCTAATTTTATATGGTTTAATAAACATTTTCTATAATGCACATTTGAACTAATATTCAGTTAGTATAATATTTAGTTACTATATTATTCCTCATATATTCCTGCGTCAGAGCCGCTATATAGTTGGTGAATCATGTGGATTAGGTTAGGTCATAACCATGACCAGTAGCGCCAGATCCAGTCTATTGTTGGTGAATCATTTGGGTTAGATGAGGTTATAACAGTATGATGTTTTAATATTTACTTTTTCACTACAGAATTTGGGCAGAAAATACGTAAATATGAAAATTTGGTCAAATGAAAATTAGGTCAACTGAACGTTATACTAAGTGTTATTAGAGCAAAAGAAGTTTATATTAAATGAAATATTAGATCACATGAAATTAATTTATTTGTTTTTATAGCATATGAAAATTATATCATGTGAACGTTATTTCAAGTGATAATATATTATCTGTTATTATGGCATATATTACACACCCTTTTAAGAGTGCCGATGTAGGCCTATGTTAAATAATATATTTTGATTTTGTTGGGAAAAGGCTAGAGATGGGCTGAGTGATGATTTTTCTGTATCGATGACTGCATGACAATGACAAAAAATATCGATGACGGGAACAATGACAAAATCATCAATGATTTTTATTTGAGCATTAGATCTCGTCACTTCAATTGTGAGTAAATACTGAATGATCGCGGAACGGCTTAGTTAAATTATCATTCGTTATTAATTATGTAGGCATGGGTCGAGTTTGTCAGTTAGCCGCGTAATAATTTTTTTCTTAGTTTGTGACATTCATGGCAGGGCGTTTCGCATGCAACGTAAATAACGCAAGTGAAAGCATTGGTGCCGTTCCTTGCGCCCAGTCCCAGTCATTTTATCGAAATATGTGAGTTCTGTGACTTCATTATCGCTGATCGCGCTGCCTCGCTACGTCGCAATTCACACCAGCGAGCGCCCGAGACAGCCCGGGACCATCCGATCCGAAGTTCGCGTTCATTCCAATAATGATTTAAAAGTATTGATGTTTTTTTTTGTCATTGCATGGTGAAATGATTTTAAAATATCGATGATTTTTACATGTGACATGATATCGGACTCGTCTCTAGAAAAGGGTCGGCAGACGATGACGTCAGGCATATCTTATCTTTATTAGCCGTCATCTGCTTAGGTACATCCTTTCCTACCCACATCATTCTGCGTACAATCTAGCGTTTATTTGGCTTTGCGTCCTTTAGTTACTCTTATAGCCAACACTTTCCCCATCACACGTCTTCCTGGAGATTTTTTAGTATCAAAAAAATGCAAACGAATGCCTGTTTTGCAACCAGTATAAGGTAAAACATTATCGAGGCCGATCTCTGAGTAAAAATATGATTATCGCCAGTCACATTACCAACAAATGAGAGAGGGGCGGAGTCGGGGGCACCTACTAGTATCTGTACTGATGTTCATCATTTGTTTCGTTGTTTTGTGAGTCGTCTTATTGAGTTTCGTATACTATTTATTTATTTATCATCATCATTTTAGCCGAATGACGTCCACTGCTGGACATAGGCCTCCCCCAAGTGTTGCCACATTGACCGGCCGTGTGTGACTCGCCTCCAGCGGATCCCCGCAACCTTCACCAGGTCATCGGTCCATTTATTGTTTCATTTAAACTAGTGCCCTTTGACTTTTCAGTCCAACGGTCACACAGATAGGTGAACACACATACCAAGTTTCCTTAATGCGTCGGAAAGCACGTTAAGCTGTTGGTCCCGGCTGTCATTTGTAGATAGTTGACAGTCGTTACAGGTAGTCAGAGAGCAGCGGTTGGCCCAGTGGTGGCAGCTCCGACTTACGAGCAGTAAGCCGTGGGTTCGAACCCAGGCAGGCGCATTACTTTGTGTAAATTATTTCGTCACCGCTGCTCTTATAAACGGTAAAGGAAAACATCGTGAGGAAACCGGCATGTCCTAGAACTAAAAATTTGAAGACATGTGACATCTACCAACCCACACTGGGCCCGCGTGGTGGATTATTATATGAGAGAGGAGGCCTGTGTCCCAGCAGTGGGAACACTATAGGCTGATGATGATAATGATGACAGGTAGTCAGTGGCCTGAAAGTCTGACACCCAGTCTTACCAAAAGTATCGTATTACCCAGTACTAACTAGTTTGTGGAGGTCAGATAGGCAGTCGCTCCATGTAAAATACTGGTAGTCAGCTGCATCTGGTTAGACTGGAAGGCGACCCCAACATAATATAGAAAATTTTATAATCCAGAATCAAATTATTCACACATTCTTAAGTTACAATAAAACCTCATGTTTTCCATTCACTCAATAACAAAAGGCTAAACCTCTAAACCCGTATCACCAATCATCTGTTACACCCAAGGGGCTGGGCAGGATGAACAGAAAAAATGCGCAGCTTCAAGTGTATTCAATCTTTCTACCGACATAATTATCGTCAGATATCCTCGTTCAAGTTTTGTGAAGATGTCGTGAAAATGGAAGAGCGTTGGTGCGTGGTTTTGGGAAGTTGGTGAGCGTAGTTGAGTTTTGTGTTTTTTTTTAATTTTCGTCTGGGTCGACCCACGTCGTGGTGGATTAATTGAGAACGATCTAGAAAGTGCTAACTTTTATATCTGTGAATTGAAGCCAAAAACAATTATTTTCTCTTTTTTTTCAATTATTTTTCATGATCTTCTTTTCTTCTGCTAGTGCCATAATGTCAACGTTTTTATGCCGTCCATGGGCCTCTGATTTGGCTTTATATTCTGTCGAGAAGTATCTCTCAGGCTGGTTTCCTCACGATGTTTACATTCACAAAACAACCTAAAATATCATCATAGTAAGTATTTTCCCAGTTAACGTCATTAACAATCTGTTTCAATATTATAGTTCAACTAATAATGATCATCTTTACACAGTTCCCCGGCCACTTCCATGGACCTATCTCCTCACATAACCACCCTTAGGCGATGCGAGGGGGTCGAGGGGGGAGGGGGGGTGTTCAGGGTGGTTTGTCTCTTGAAAAAGTCTCAATAACTCGACAGCGCGGAACGCGAATGACATCGTTAGTGCAAGTGGCTCGAAGAAAAGGCGAACTATCTACTTGGTACTGGAATATCTATCGGATGTGGATACAGGATGTGGCCAAGAAAGTATAGAGTAATAAATAAGCGTAGAACTTATTCAAGTTTGTGTTGATATTTGTAGGAAATTCACCTAGTACAAGGTGATAGAAAGACTACGTTATTTATTATATTATACCATCTCAACATGAATGATGTAACCAAGGTTTTTGGTAACAAGATTCTGATTTAAAAGAGTGTCCATGGAGTTTCTTGCCCATTCTTCTACATTGAGATCTACGCTTTGGAATGGACAACTACAGTACTTTCACAGTTATTATGTCTTGTGATTGGGACTGTAGCTTAATTTTTATTGTTGTTTGACTATTCAAAAGTGCCTGTAACTGGCCTACTTGAAAGAAATGATTTTGATTTGATATTGACACACACAAGTATGGTTCATTACAGGCCTGTGGTAACATATCAACTAGGTAAACCTGCACTATTACGACACAAAGGCCATGCTAGTGTAAAATTGTTTCCATAGACAAAATTTAATCTTCTTGTAAATATCTATAATCATAAATAAATCCATACGAAAAAAGTGAATCAGTTTCCAACAAGTATCAAATGCGGAGCCTTAAAAACATTCTGGTACACACTTGCAGTAACATGTTTGCATTAAAATGATTTTAATGACGTCCAAAATTTTATTTTTCATTTCACATTTACCCAACACTCTGTATACAAGTATTGGCTAGATCTGAATAACAGCGTCGCGTAAAAACTCGCGACTATGTTCATTTTGCGGACTTTCTGGCCATTCTTCTTGACTCTAAACCCAACCTTATTTTACACGTTATAAGGTAGTAAATCCCTCAGGATCACATTCTGACCCATGTTTTTAAAGGCGCACTTGAGTTTCGCGCCGTGAGCACGCATCACTTGCGTATGAGTGCAGGGTGTAATTATTTCGGATTATTAAGTCTCAAAAATTGGGATTTTCTAGTTATATTTATGGGGGAAATCGATTTTTGGGTTGGCTAAAAGAAAATGATGGCAGAAATTAAATATTTCGACTATGGTGTTTAAACTGCGAAAACTTCTTGTCAGAACTTAGAGGTTCTTTATGTTTAACACAAGACTTTAAAAAGATTGATGGAGTGAGGAAAGATATGATAGAGAAAGGAGTAAATGATGCAGTGACGTCTGACAGGGGAGAATGGAAGAAGTAAACGTGTTGCGCCGACCCCAAGTAGAATGGTACAAGGGCAGATTGATGATGATGGTGCAAGTCAAGACTTCCATTGCCTGTAGAATTTGGTAAAGGCCTCACCATTACCAAATTAGACAGGCAATGGAAGTCGGAGGATGGAGTACGATTACGTATGAAGGCAACGACAAATACAAGTTAAATTATATTCAAAGCAAATGTCTTTAAAAACTGAGCTGATTTTTCCCAAATAGCAAACACTTAAATTAAAAAATCGGCCAAGTGCGAGTCGGACTCGCGCACGAAGGGTTGAGTACAATTATTTATAAAAACAAGCAAAAACAACACTTTTTTGTAGGTATGTGAGAAACTTAAATACATTTTTTTTTTTGGTTTTTAGTGGTAACAGAAATACATACTCTGCAGAAATTTCAACTGGCTAACCATCACGGTTCATGAGATACAACCTGGTAACAGACGGACAGCGAAGTCTCAGTAATAGAGTCCCGTTCCCGTTTGACCCTTTGGGTACGGAACCCTAAAAAGAAGCGAAGTCAATGCTCTTTCTCTTATGATGAAATTAGTGTCCGCTGCAGTACCTAATACAGGCCAATATTACTGATACTGATAGCCACTGCTGGGCACAGGCCTGTCCCCATGTCTTCCAGTTGTTTCGATCCAGGGCCGATGTGGACCACTGGTAGCTGGTCTCATCCCGTCTTCTTCTACAAGGTCACTCGCAACGCCTTCTGGCTGTGTCAGGGCTCCAGAATGTGTAATCATCGTAATTCTTTTACCCCTATTCCAATTTAATTATGGTCGGCGCAGCTTGTCTTCTTCTTCCATACTTCACTATTACTTGTCATCTCAACAGACACCTCCTTTCTTGCCATATCATCCTTCACACAGTCCATCCATCGTTTCTCTGGTCTTCCTCTACTCTGATTACCATACATATTCATACTCAAAACTTTCCTCACGATATAATTATTCATCATCATCATCCTATAATTTTCCCACTGCTGGGACACAGGCCTCCTCGCAATGAAAGGGAGTGGGCTGTAATCCACCTCGCGGGCCCAGTCCGTATTGGTAGATGTCACATGTCTTCGATTTTTTGTACTAAGACAAGCCGGCTTCCTCACGATGTTTTCCTTCACCGTTTTGAGAACAGCGGTAATGGAATAAGTTACAAGAAGTAATGCGCCTGCCTGGATTCGAACCTACGACTTACTGCTCGTAAGTCGGGGCTGCTACCACTGGGCCACCGCTGCTCTCTGTACTATATAATTATTAGTTTAAATAAATATCTGGGGACTAGAAATCTAATTTTACATCTATTTCTTCCCATTCAATCTACTAAAAACCAAGTCAACCTAGCTATCAAGAAAGATTTTTCATGCAATAGCAAAACAGTTACCTACAGAAAATTTATTATCTGACCTATTCAGATTCTAGTCAGTCATTGCAGTTGACATGAAATATCGATCTATACAGAAGATTTATGTTTAGATAAGTGGTACGTAGACTGAAATCGATAGTACTCAAGCTGGTCTAATAAGTTCACGGTATGGCCTTCCGTTTTGTTTGCTGTCTGTACTGTGTGTACGGATTCAGGTACTATGGCTTGCAGTAAAGTCAATAAAACAAATTCACCGACTAACGAAAGAAAAGTAGTTTTTCACTTCTTATTGTTTTTTTTTTTAAGTATTTTTTTTTTTTTGTCAAAATGTTTTTATTTTACCCTTTTAGCAGAGATCATCATCTGCCTAGACTTTCCCAAACTATTTTGGGGTCGGGTTCCAATCTAACCGGATGCAACAGAGTACAATAATATTTTACATGAAGCGACTGCCTATCTGGTCTCCACAACCCAGTGACTTGGTAATACGATACGCCTTGGTAAGACTGGATGTCAGACTTTCGGCTTCTGACTTCTCGTAACGACGGTCAAAATTCTACAAATGAAGCCGGGAACAACGTTACGGGTAACGTGCTTTCCGAGGCATGGAGGAAACTCGTTTTTTTTTTTCGGATGCGTAATCATTCAATGACTTCTCCCGCTCTGGGCGGAGCGGAAGGGAGTGTCAGACTTGTACTGACTAAAACCCATCCATGTTCCTTCTTAGCCCTTTGTGTTCCACGGCCACGGTATCTATTTCGAACAGTCCCGCAGACAAGCTTTTATGATCATATAAATTGTGTTTAATGAGGTTATAAGTTGATAGTGAAAATTTTAAAAGAAAGCTTTCTTTTAAAGGTTTTTTAACGTAATTTTTAGTAGAGATATCCTACAAAAATTCTTGTCATATTTAATTAAATTTGTATCGAGAAGCTATTACATGATATCATCATGTCATTAACTAATACGAAGAAGACAAAAAGTCGGTGACTTGTTTGTTTCATTTACTTTTTTGCCACCGACTTCCGAAACTAAAATTATTTGCCACTTTTTAGTGTTTTATGGAAGTCGGTTATTTTTTTTTGTAAAAAAGTTTTTATTTTAGCCTTTTCAGTTGTGGTATCTCACTTTAATCCTAGTCAAGTATAATTTTTACATTGTAACTAGACACCAGCACATCGTCCATACATACGACAAAGGAAGCAAAGATAATACAATTCATATGGCTCCACCGGGCAAGCTTTCTACCAAATGAATGAAAAATCATCTAAATCGGTCCAGTAATCACGAAGAAATCGGTGTACATACGTGAAAAATTTACATATAACAAAAAAATTAATAAAATGAAAACTATATGGCCAAACTATATTAATTTTTTATGGGACCAAATGGCAGGTATTCCACATCAAACTAAAGAAGAATCACGCAAATCGGATCATAAATCTCAGCGTAATCGGTGTATACACCTGGAAAGTGCATACCGTTACAATTCCAACAAGCCCAAACACAGCTAAGATTCCTTTGCCTTTTATGGATTGCCTTGTTATGGAGTTCCGAAGCCTGTCTCTTGGATTCATCATCAGATCTGATGGTAGAATGGTTCTTATTGGACGCAAATGCTTCACTTGTTGTAGAAAATGCCAAATTCACTGTACGATTTCCTATAAAATTTGATGAGTTCCCTCGATTTCGCCAAGATTCCATCATCAGATCCCGATTTGGTGACTATGGGACCATTTGGGAAGTATACCCTTTCCAACAAAAAAAGAATTTTCCAAATCGGTTGGCAAGCGACGGAGTAATGCGCGAACAAACATAAAAAAAAAAAAAAAATTAAAAACATCCGAATTGAGAACCTCCTCCTTTTTTAGAAGTCGGTTAAAAATACGTATTATCAAAGATAAACTCAAAAAAAAACAAGTAAACTATTTACATGAGACCACCGCATAAGTTTCTTTTAACAAATGAAAAAAGAATGACGAAAATCGAACCAGTAATCACAGAGAAATCGCCACACGAAAAAAAGATGATGGTGGAAAACTACTACTTCTTTTTTAGAAGTCGGTTAATGAAGAGCGTGCTTGCCTAGGCTCGAATCCCCAGCATTTATTACCTGGAGCCGTTAACCATTACATAAAAACAGTAACACCTGAAAACTGAGAACTAAATAGAATCGTTTTTCCAACACATTAGCTAGCGTAGTCAACACATATTATGTGCTCTTAGCTCTTATCGAAGTGGACTTGCAAATACGCATTTCCTTAAACGATCGTATTACAATTTATAATCAAGTCTATTTCAAGTATGTAGGTGAGAATTATCATAATATATAGTTACCTGATTAAACCCAAGGCATCGTACGGGCCAAGCAGTGGCAAATACAAAGTTTATAGATTCAAAATCAAAATATTTAATTTTACATAGGCCTACATGGGCACTTATAAAACGTCGACAAAAGGTGCACGGTTCGGGTTGGTCATTTCCTATGGAGAAGAACTGACAAGAAACTCCATGGTTACTCTTTTAAAATCTATTGGTTGTAAATTTGTTCAATGTTACACCGTTAGTACTTAAGTATGGGAGGACAGCGTAGGTCCGGGAATAAGTCGTTGCTTAATACAAAAGGTAGAACAAGACAAAGCAAAAAATAAATAAATAAAAAAGAATGTATACAAAAGTAAAAATAAAATATTATAAGAAGACTAAATTAAACAATCAACCCAAATGTTTGATTACAAATCAAAGAATGGAAACAAAAGGTCTAATTCTGTTGGGAACACTTTTCGTCCTGGCGCTCGGATTCGACTTCGATTCGATAAGTCGTATGTCTATCTTGTTTTGGCATTACGAAATCGAGCGACATAGACATACGAATTTCCGAATCGAAATCGAATCCGAGCGTTTGTGAATACGAGGGCTCGTCATCATCACCATCATATCTCCCTGGAATCACCCACTGCTGGCTATAGGCCTTTTTTTTTTTGTGCCACACTGCTCGTTTCTGTGCGTCCTTTCTTATTCCTACCGTATCAAAGTTCAAATATGTTTAGCCCAAAACTCAGCTCCCTAATATATTTCTCGTGATTTTGACGATATCGTCGACGCAGTTTTAGAACGGCCGTGGTTTCTTTGACCTAACTTATTCGCAAAAAATATTTTGGTATATAAAGGGTGTAAAACACCTCTTAACGAAGCCGAAAGGCACTGGTTCTCCCTGTCATTGCGATCATTTTTTTGTTCTAAACCATACCTGGGAACCTTCTAGTTACGGAGATATTAGGGGTCAAAGTTCCAACTTTTTGACAAGTATTTATTTTAATACAAGTTTTTAATGTAAGATTTTTACTTTAAACACCTCCACGACCCCCGTACTATTCAACCCGTCCATCAGCACAATGTTTTGAGTGCGTTATATTGAGTTCTACCACAAAACATGATTTTACACCCCAAAAAAAAAAAGTCGTTTCCCAGCAATAGTTTTTGCGTAAAGTTACTTGGTTTCATGTACAGAATGCTTGGCTGACTTGTTGGCGTTGGCTTCGTGATGAGGTGATTTACACCGTGTATATACTCGTATCGTATTTACATTTATATGCATGTAGTAAAAAGCGGTTATTTTAATATTACAGACACTTCATATATGTATGTATAGATGCTTGCTACGTCATATCACACCCGCTTACTGCATAACGCCGTAAATTCGTTTTAATTAATTCAACCAATGACTAATCCACCCATTTATTCCAAAGTCCCCCTACCCTGTACACGGCGTGCACTTAAAACAAAACCGTATCGGTTCGGTATCGGGTCGCAATCGACGCGGCCGGCACGCGACCGGCACGGTAGCGTGCCGTATCGACTGCATTCAAAGCGGACGCTCGCAGAAATTGATTTACGATGGCATGTTAAGGGTTAAGTTAAAGAGTGTGGAGACAGACTTTCTAAGAAAACGTGTCTTAGTTTAATAAAAGTGTGGAAAATCACGAGTCTTTTAAATCCGAAAGTCACGGGAAGAATATTTGAAAGTTATACATTAAATGGAAAGAATATTTGAAGTTTATACATCATGAAAATGTTTTGATGTACGTCTACTGTCTACAGGTACAGAGTTTTTATTACGAAAATGTGTCATGTGTTTTCTTCATCTATGTATCTTCACATAATTATGTTTTGTTGGAGCGAAACTATTGCCGATTATAAATCGAAGCCACTAATGTCTTTTGACTAGGAACTCTAGCTCAAAAGTAGCGCTACTGGTCACTAAGCAAACCGGCAGGCTGTAAACTTACTAATCTAGACATCAAATATAATCCATTATCACTCACACACAAACTACAAATCAAGACACAATGAGTCAAAACATCCACATAATCAAGCCGAAGTACCCTAGATACTTTGTGAATGGCAACCAAAAATAAAACATAGAAGCCTACTCCACTCCCCTTACCAAGTAATATCACAAGAATGTCGCGACAAGTTGCATTCATATTGTCTTATCTTGTATTGGCGGGAAGTCGCTGACGTGACCTTCTACCCTGGATTTATTGCTGAACTGGTTCCGAGGTACCGTGGAGTTTATAGCTGAAGGTATATCGGCAGATACCTGTGATAGATAAGTCGGGGAAAGGCATTTTTAAACGTGCATTTGTGACTTTATGCAATATTTGTCGTTGATAAAAATTGTTTGGTTGCGATAAAAAACTTATACTTTTATTTATTGTGATGTTTTTAGCGTTCCGTACCCAAAAGGTCAAATGTGGCCCTATTGCTGGGACTTCGCTGTACGTCTGTCACCAGGCTGTATTTCATGAACCGAGATAGTTAGCAAGTTGAAATTTCTACAGTTTATGTATTTCTGTTGATGCTATAACAACAAATACTAAAAACAGAATAAAATATATTTTTAAGGGGGGCTCCCATACAAAAAAGTGATTTTTTTGCTCGTTTTTATAAATAATAGTACGTAACCCTTCGTGCGCGAGTCCGACTCGCACTTGTACGGATTTTAAAGTTGGATTAGTCTATTAAATTTTTTCATTGGTTGAATTCAAGTTTTCATTTTGCGAAAAGCAGTAAGCCGTAGGTAAACGTTTTCAAGTAATTTCATTACTGGCCGGATAATAATTGTTTCTTTATACAAGGTGGAACATGAGGATATCGACGCATCAACTTTTACCACTTTTGTAGGAATCTCGTTAAAGTGCAAAACTACACGATGGAACGGGTTGCACGACATTGGTCAAATCAGATATTCGTCAAATCGGCAATTCGTCAAATTTGATATTGGTCAAAACTGTAATTCGTCAAATCGTCTTTTTGTCCAATTACGAAATTTGCCAAATATGCTACTGGTCAAGTCCATGTACAGTCGATGAAAACATGCGTTTTGAATTCACATAACTTACTTGTCGGAACTTACAAAAGGAAAAGTCGCCTGCTGTAGGTTTTTATTTACATAATTAAAATGTATTAAATAGAATTGAGTATTCTGAGGTTTAATTTGCAGTATTTTTTTTTAAATTTCCGATTAAATATTTATATGATCTTTATCTTCACTGAAGCAAGTGATAACTATACAATACGCACATGAATCTGAAAAATCAGAGATGCGTGTCTTCGGTTCGAACTCGAGAACTATGATTTGGCATTCCAACGATCACACCACTAGTCTACCACTGTTTAAAGCTATAAGTAAACTAGAATTCTCTAACCTTTAACTCGATGACGTTTTAGGTCCATTCTTTATTCCTATCAAACATCATCTGCCTAGCCTTTTCCCAACCATTGAGGTCAGCTTCCAGTCTAACCTGTGCAGCTGAATACCAGTAGTTAACATGGAACCACTGCCTATCTGACCTAATAGATATTCCTTTATTTTTAATAGTATTTAATTTTAGATATTATTATCCTAACTAATATTAAAAGTGAAAGCAAGCGAAAGTAAGTTTGTTTTTTACCTTTTCACGACTAAACGGCTGATCGGATCTTAATGAAATTTGGCATGAAGATAGATTTCAACATGAGGAAGGACATAGGCTATATATCATCACTCTACGACCAATAGGAGCGGAGCAGCAATGAAAAATGTTGCGAAAACGGGGAAAATGTGACGCAGACGAAGTTGCGCGGGCCAGCTCTAGTTACTTATAATTTCTTGTTTAAATTTTATTTTATTTTTGTACACCACGTTTACTATTTTTTTTTTATTTGTAATTGAAGAGCGGAGCCTCCTAGCACAGGTATATAATTTACTTAAAAGGAGGTAAGATTTACTGTAAAATTTGTGCAAGTTTCTGCAACAAACCTTTGTTTTAAATAGAAACCTCTTGGTAAGACTGTTACGTCTGTCAAAGATCTACTAATGACAACTGGGTCCTATGGCTTAACACGCTTTCCGAGATACTGAGGTAATTTGATATTTAATGAGTGGTCAACCACCTCATAAAAATTTTAAAAGGTGTGTTTACCATACAAAAATCTTATACAAATTCACCAACTAGAACGATCAAATTCCCTTCTGAACATGTAACACCCCGCGACCATAAGTAGTAGTAACAAATGTTCGGTAGGGGTGCAATATTTATCTACCCCGGGGTAGTAGTCAGGTTTTATAGGGACGGGACTGGTCACTTCGGAATTTGTGCTATTTATTTATTGTGTCGTGGCTAGCCAGTGACATATGGTACGGGTAGGTGGAGAGAAAAGTGGTTGGCGATTTTTTTTTTAATTATCTGTATTTTTTGCTCGATAAGCCGTTGGCTGTCATTTGTAGATCTTTGACAGTCGGTACAGAAAATCAGTGGCCTGAACATCTTATCTTATAACGTCTTATCTAGGGGTACCGTATTACACTGTACTAAGTGGGTTGTGGAGGTCAGATAGGCAGCCGTTTAATGTAAAATAATGGCATTCAGCTGCATCCGGTTAGACTGAAAGCCGACCCCAAAATAGTTGGGAAAAGGCTAGGCAGATGATGATATCTGTAATACTTGTGTAGTACGCATCACAGTTCGATTACATAATTAATAGTCATCATACATATTGGTACAGTCAGTGAGCAGCATTACCTGACCAATTGCCTCTTTTTTACTTTGTGAGATGGGTCAGGTAATTGTGCTGCGGTATTGATAGCTAAATTGTGATTGACGTTGTTCATTGAAATAAAATATTAGAAAGTAAATTGACGTGCATATGCATTTTGAAAGTCTATGACTTTACATAAGTAACTAATTAGATATTTACAGGTTTTTGTTACAAGTAACATATCTTTTACCTACCAATTTTGGCAAATATTTTTAACAATCAGTTTTACAATGCCTAATTACAAATAACTTGAAAACATTTCATGATCTAGTAATGACTCTAGCAGTGCAGTTTTGCCTTTTTTTCAATATCACTCAAAATTAAAAAAATAAAGGTATTTTACCAGCACTTACTCCACACAATATTTAAAATGCAGTCCTAATTTTCATTCGCACTTCTGTCCCTGCCTGTACCCAGGAGTATATTAAACGTCGGAGGAGCCGGCAGAACTCGCCAACATTTGGTTTTTATACACCAATACTTTGTCGCATTCTTGCCGACTTTTGTATATTGGATGCTGCAGCCGCTGGGTTGACTAGACCTGGCACGATTTTGAGCTGGTTTTGAAGATGGTGGAGCTGACATATTTGTCTTGAATAAGATTACAAAAAGGGACAGTTTACCTACAATTGATGCGAAAATCTTGCAAAACCAAAAAAAACAAAGCGCTATGCTTCCAAAATTGTGCGAGCCGCCAGTCTGTGGAATTCAATGCCGCTTTCTCTGTTCAATCAAATTCGTCAAATTCAAGGAGGTTACTATGCTAATGAATCTCGACCCGGATCTATAATAAAATAGGCAGGTATTTTTTTTTACTTTTTGTCTTTTTTCGAAATCGGTTAGTGTAAACCACCCGTGTTTCAAACGCGGCCCGTCCGATCTTCGCCCTATAACCGAGCTTTCACACATACAAACAATCTCAAACGTTTATTCGACCATTTCTTATTCCTTAAACCACGTTAAGTGGGTTATTCTGAAATACTGCCAAAATCAACAAAAAAAAAACAGCGTTTATTAATAATTAACTAGGAACCGTAATTTATATTGATTATTTATGTCTTTTCTGACAACCTCCTGACTTTTGACGAGGATGTAAAACAATACCTTATAGATAAGCGTACAATTTGGTCAATTTCTATTGAAAAGTCCGTTGTTCCTGAGATAGTTGTATTATTTCTTCTCAGAGTAGTCAGGTACCATCGACTTCACCTAATTTAAATAAAACAAAATACATTGCGAAACAATTTTTCCAAAAGAAAACCTCATTGATTCGTCAGGGGAGAACAGAGGACTATAGGTGACTCATAACATAACTGAACTGAACTGAAATTCCTCATGGAAAAACTTGATAAATAACACTTTGCCCGAACGAGGAATTGAGTCCAGGACTACATTCTCGGCAGTCGGGCTTGCCACCAACACAGACGACTCGTCGGCAGTCGGCAGACTTCCACCTTATTTTTTTTTTCGGACCTCGGCTGAGGGCGTCATTGAGGGGTGGGCAGCAAGGGACAGGCTGGGTCATATTATTATTATTTGGGGAATTTAACGCTGCATGCTCAGCGGCGCGTCGTTGGGCAAGCGTCAGGGAGTAATGTTACTGGGACGTCGCGACGAGCCTCGTCGGCGAGGCCGGTATACGGATCGGGTTCTGTTTTTGTTTTTTCGAGCGTGCTGGTTTCCCTACTGCTCTCTTAAAGGAGGGTAATGGGGTCGTCAGGTTCCGTGAGGATATGCCTAGTACGGCGAATCTTCCCTATCCTGCTGGGGACGTATCGGGCGGCCGACACCACTAGTGGGTTAGGGTGACAGACTTCCACCGACTTAAACTCGACAATTCCTGTTCCTACCACTATCCGAACACCCCGTCAGAATTTTTTATGAAAACTTCAGATAACTTTTATCTGACCAGTAAAAAATGGATTTTAATAGAAATGTTATATTTAGCTTTTTTTTTTCTTCTCCTTCAAAAGTTATGTATATTGAATTATTTGTTCTGACCGCCACGTCTAAACGTTTCTAACCCCACATAGTTTAACGCGAATTCGTCCGGCGGTCTAATAAGCCCACACTAGGATAATAAATCTCGCATAATGTCGTCTGGTGGCTTATTGATTCCAGTCATTATTACATGTTTGTTTACCCATAGATGTTCTTATTTCTGCGTCTTAACTATAATATAGCTTTATTATTTTGTCTTGATTTGTAAGATTCTGAAATATTATGAATGATTTTTAGCTTTAATACAAGGATTTTACCCTGTGATAATGTTGCCAGTGTGCAGGGAGTGGTGTTTCGTTGCTTCCGCGGGTAACTGCCACATGAACGCACAGTGGAGTGCAAAAATGAAGTGTTACTGACATAATGTAGTTCTATTTACTAACACAACTTATATTTAATCATATCTTAGTTTATAAGGGATATATCTATGGGCAAAGTTGACTGAGAATTAATGAATTTAATGTTATGTTGAATATTGTGAAACGTTGTTATCAGAAGAACGTAAGCAGTTTCGCGGAGCAGCGGTAGCCCAGTGAGAGCAGCAGTGGCCCAGTGGTTGTACCCCCGACTGACGAGCAGTCAGCCGTGGGTTCGAACCGAAGCAGGCGCATTACTTTGTATAATTTATTTCATCACCGCTGCCCTCAAAAACGGTGAAGGAAAACATCGTGAGGAAAGCGTGAACTACAAATTCGAAAACATTTGACATCTACCAACCCGCACTGGTCCCACGTGGTGGATTACAGCCTACTCACCCTCATAGAGAGGAGGCCTGTGTCCCAGCAGTGGGAACTATACCTACTTACTCATTTGGTCACTTTGTCAAACTCGCGATCTCTTATGAAAATTTCAGGTATTCAGATGCATCCTCTCCATTGGATGCCAACCGCGATGTAGTTGAGATAACGTTAGGAAAATGATGAAGCCTAACTCGAGATTAATCAGCATTGACGCGTGCAACTGCTACATATAGGTACATAATCGTTACATTCGTTTATACAGGTTGGAATTTTTCAACCTCATCTGGAGGGAAAGTACTATAAATACTAACATTCTGGAAATAGCAAATTTTACTCAATGGTAACATTACTTTATTTAAAAAAAGAAACGAATGTGCATTGTAATATTTAAAAAAAAAATGCTTTCTACTCTCGATTATCAAACCAGCTAAAATCCGAAAAAATAACAGCCTGTATTTTTAAGGCATCAATCACTATGTTTAATCGTAAGGATCAAATCATTCTAACATACATGAAAAATTCCAGCCTGTATACAAATTATTATATCGCCATAACGGCATTTATAAAATATGTTAAATTGGAATCATTGATAAACATTTTAGATCACAAAATCAGCTAATAGTCCCAACATAAATTGATCCCGACATAATTTGTTAAAAGCCACCAACTGCAAAATGAAAAACCAATACGCCAACACTTTGTGATATCAATTCACTTATAAATCCACCTCATAAATGTCATAAATGACAGTATCATTGTCATGACGTCACTACAATGACGTTCGGATGGCATATGAATTCAGTGGCGATGGCTGGCAATACAATTATAATATTGGTTGAATAATTAACACGATTGCTGCAACGTATCGCCGCAATTGTTCTGTTATTGCCATCGCTTTAGGGAGGGGATCGTTTTCGATAAAAAAAAAAACTATTTTTTAATGGCAAGCAAGCAAGTGGTTCATTTGATGGTAAGAAGTCACTATTCTTAATATATATAAATTACGTGTCACGTTGTTTGTCCGCGATGGACTCCTAAACTACTTAACCGATTTTAATCAAATTTGTACACCGTGTGCATTTTGGTCCAACTTAAAAAATCTAAATCAAAATATTTTATTTTACATAGGCCTACATGGGCACATAAAAAACGTCAACAAAAGGTGCACGGTTCGGGTTGGTCGTTTCCTATGGAGAAGAACCGGCAAGAAACTCCATGGTTACTCTTTTAAAGTCATTTGGTTTTATAATATTTGAAGTTACAGCGTTAGTACTTAAATATGGGAGGACAGCGTAGGCCCGACAATAAGTCGTTGCTTACTACAGAAGGTAGTAAAAGAAAAAAAAAGAAAAAAAAAAACAAAGCCTACAATGTCCACACATTCACAAAAAATAGGTAGATAAAAAGAATCTATACAAAAGTAAAAATAAAACATTAAAAGAACACTAACATAAACAATTGACACGGATGTTATCATCAGTGCTGTGAAAGATAGGATAGCTTACATCTCAATTTATAGTCGACTTATTATTTAATTTATCTGTTAGCTCCAAACGATTCTAACAGATGGCGGTATCTGTTGACTGGGTTGAGTAAGTATTCAATGGATGGCGCTGTGTGTATAGAAGCGCAGCAGCAATGAAAAATATTGCGAAATGTGGAAAATGTGACGCAGACGAAGTTGCGACGATGGCTAGTAGCCTATAGAGATAACCTCAAAGGGACTGATCAGCGCAGATACAAAACTGAAATGCAACTGATGTGCAACATCAACACTCTTCATACCAAATTGCAGAGGTGTAATAACCCTAATAGCACACCCACATTTCGCCAATTACGTTTAAATCTCATGTAATAGGGGGCGACCCTATTGCCATCAACCGGGCACAAATGCAAACTAAGTGTGCTACCGAGAAATTCCTGACTGAAAAACCCAATAACACTTTGCCTTGGACTGCAAGCTCAGCAGCTTCACACATCCAACCACTAGACTATAGAGGTAAGAAATCGACTACAAAACTTGTAGTCACTCGCAAACAGAAAGATCGATACAAAACACTCGATTAATGCAACCAGCAGTGCTTTAATCGAGTGTGGGCCATCCTTACGGCTATACAGGTTGTTCCAATACCGAGTGGCACATTACCTACGTCGCCAACACGAATTAATGGTGATTTTATTCCGCGCTGTGATCGCCATTTTGGAAAGTTTCCCGCCATTGTTTTGTTACGCTTATGTCACTCGTTTGATTGAATGGTCGGTTTTCGTTTGGGGAATGCGTTTTCGGGATGGTATTTTTTTTTAATTTTTTTTAGTCGTGGTTTGGAATATTTGTTTGTTTTATTTTTAAAAAAGAAAAGAAAAAAGGAAATCAAGATGGTAACAAATCGTCTATCTTTTAAAATAAAAGTTCGCGAGCACATTCGGAAGAAGCTAGCAGTATCGTCACAACGTTGATATTTTCCTCATTGTTTGTCCTTTAATTTTATAATTCATAATTATATTGATATAGGTATGTTTATAGTATTTTGTTATTTATAGTATTTTATATATCTTTTTAGTATGTCTTATTAAATTATTATTTTTTTACAGTTAGACACCTACCACTGTTTGTCTCTGCATCACCCAAAGGTTGACTGGTAGAAAATGCCTATGGCATTAAGTCCGCCTCTGTGCATTGTACTTGAAGTGTTAAATAAATAAATAAAAAACTGCTTATTAATGAGTTACTGTATTACACTGGAATACTCTCTGTACGTTACCTCTATTTAAATGAACCGCTTGCAAAAACTTTATCTGTACGTGAATGGACGGCCTCAGAAAGCACGGTAAGCCATTGGTCCCAACTTTCATGTGTAGATCTTTGACAATCGTTACAGGTTGGCAGTGGCTATAAAGTCAGACAACCAGTCTTACCAAGGGGTAATATATTACCCCTTACTAACTAGGTTGTAAAGTTCAGAGAGCCAGTCGCTCCATGTACAATACCGTCTGATATCACATATCTTTCTCAGTACATCACAAAAGAGAGCGGCGGTGGCCCAGTGGTGGCAGCCCCGACTTACGAGCAGTAAGCCCAGGCGGGTGCATTACTTTGTGTAATTTATTTCATCACCGCTGTTCTTTTTTTTTTCAAAAACGGTGAAGGAAAACATCGTGAGGAAGCCGGCATGTCCTAGAACCAAAAATTCGAAGACATGTGACATCTACCAACCCGCACTGGGCTCGCGTGGTGGATTACAGCCCACTCCCTCTCACAGAAGAGGAGGCCTGTGTCCCAGCAGTGGGAACATTATAGGCTAATGATGATGATGATGACATCACAAAAGTGCCAAAAAAGAAGTGCTCATCGAAGAACCCCCTTAAGAAAAAAAACGTCAGCCATTTTCCCAAGGACCAGATCCTCAAAAAACATACGGAGAAAACAAGCTCATTCTCCTTACAATCATAACTCTTAATCGAAGCTACATAAACGCTGGGTATCTCGGCACGCCTTATTACGCCAAAAAAAAAAGAACTTATATAGTAGGTGATCTTGTGGTAAATTAAAAGTGCCTGAGGGCGATTGAGTAATACTCTCCCTCATTACAGAAAGGGAACGATTGCCATTTTCACGTGTATTGTGTAAAAATTGTGGGAGCGGAATACGAACGTGTGGTGCACAAGTTTTGAGACATTGCGGGTCGGTGTTTGATTTTCGGACAAGGCATTTTTTTTTATGTACTTGGTAAGCATAGAATCGCTCGAGAGGACCTCGTGGCTAGATAATAAAAGCCACACGGATCGATCTTCAAGGTTAAGCCTTGCTTGCCGCGGTCGGTCCGTGGATGGGTGACCATAATTACATACCAAGTTTCCTCCGTGCCTCGGAAAGCAAGTTAAGCCGTTGGTCTCGACTGTCATTTGTAGATCTTTGACAGACTTTTCGAATAGTCAGAAGCCAAAAGTCTGACATCTAGTCTTACGAAGGGGTATGGTATTACCCAGTTACTGGGTTGTGGAGGTCAGATAGGTAGTCGCTTCATGTAAAATACTGGTACTCAGCTGCCGGATTTAGACTGGAAGCCGACCCCAAGCAGTTTGGGAAAAGGCTAGGCAGATGATGATGATGGTATAAATCCCACAGCTGGGCAAAGTCCTCTTCAAATATAGAAAAAAATAATCTATAAGCATTAATCATCAAGCTTGATCAAGGCAGATTCTTCAGGTTTCCCCACGATTTTTTCTGCGTTGTCCAAAATAAACTTAGTTTATTTTACATTACGATACTAAATAAAATGGCCGTAGTAACAGTGAAGCTCCCGCTAGTTCATAAGCGTCGGTGCGCTTACCTAGAATAAATTCAGGTTCGTTTCTGCGCCATAATGAATGCGAAGATTAAGATTTGTGCGCTGTTGGCTTGCGCCATTGTTTGCATTGTGCTTGACTGTACCTCTACGTACAGTCGTGTGCAAAGGTTGTTATTTTTCTTCTTTGTATATGTTGGGAGTTTTCGATTATGGGAGGACAGTTGGATGGAAAAATATCTTTTAATTACTATTTATATGTGCTTTTATTATTTTAAGAGAGTGTTTCGAATTTTACATATTAGGTTTTATAAATAGCATTTGCTATTTTGTTTATCAAAAATTTTACCATGAGAATGTATCAGTTTTGTGGTAGCTGATCACATTTTTTTTTTCTTTGTCCGTCGGGTAGTTTATTGAAAAGTATTGGACACGTATTTTTTCGTTTTTCACGTGGTCATAAAATTACGGAGACATATTGAGTTGAAATGGCGCATGACGTCACATGTAGGTAAGTATTATACCTACTTGTGACGTAGTGAGCCCCCACTCTCCAACTTTAATGAGTTTTAACTATGTAATTTTTTGATATTTTGATAAAACAAAAAAATACGTGTCTAATATTTTTGTATTACCTGTCTGACGGACAAAATAGAATGTCGTTTTCTTTACCCAGTCCGAACCCCTATTTATTTGGGAGACATAACTTAGGTTTAACCTTGATAGAAACCACGAATCATCAATCAGGCAGTTTTCTACCATCCTCACAAAACATTCCCAACATCTTCGTTCATTCAGATGTTGTCACAATGCATGATTTAAACTTACCTTAAATATTACATGACTCTGTAACCATAGAAACAAAAACATCGGTATCCTTCAAGAATTGTGAGCAATCTTTCGCTCCGACTGTACCGCGAACCGCTCGGGGCATAGTTCTTGTAATGCACGTGGGATGACAACGCTTGACAGTCCCCGAGATGTACACTTGCGACTCTATAGGTAGACTTGCGACTTTTTTGCCGCAGGTAGGTGCTTTCGTGAAACTTGTGACTACTTTTTTTGCTACAGAGTAAAGACGACAGTGGCTGCCTCGTTCATCTACTAAGCACAAGCTCAACGCTCAGAATGGGCACTAGGTTGCAGTCCCTGGTCAGGCAAAGTATTATTGGATTCTTTCCTCAGTTTCTCAGTGTCTGCAGTCTGCATTCTTGGCAATACACTCACCCATTACTGTATTACCTCTGGAAAATCTTCGGCATTTCTTGCAAACAAGAGTTTATTTAGTCTTACAGCTTACTCCAATGTTTTGACCGATGTCTTTGAGCACCACAAATACCGCGGAAAACTTTTACTCCTACAAATTTATACACAACACAACGGCAATATTCGGTCGGATAATGGCAACCATTTCTATCCATGCTATGCCAATATTATAAATGCAAAAGTAATTCTGACATTCTGCCAGTATGACTATAAGGATTTTTATGAGTCTTACCACACAGGAAGACCTTGACTTAAATTACGAAATTTAGGATTCTGTTCATC
The DNA here is from genome assembly GCA_963082945.1 of Cerastis leucographa. NCBI lineage: Eukaryota > Metazoa > Arthropoda > Insecta > Lepidoptera > Noctuidae > Cerastis > Cerastis leucographa. The sequence continues at coordinate 2,372,914 of OY720365.1, forward strand.
CCTTTAGTACGTTCTGTGAGATAATTTCAGACTACATACTTTGACTTAGTCAATGTTTTGATGAGTTTAGGTATTTTTAAATTTTCGCTAATATAAATCTATCCTTAGCTACCGGCTGGTGACCGTGTACTCAACACAGATCTTTAATAGTCGACAACGGTCAGTGGCGATCATTTCTATTAGTTTTTGTTATTCTTTACTGTCCCATTCCTGGGCAAAGCCCTCCTTCCACTTATCTTTTATCTATTCCAATAATATAAATGCAAAAGTAACTGTCTTTTTGTCTGGCTGTTACATTTTGACGCTAAATTGACTTAATTTGAACTTAGCTCATCTGCGTACTCCAGGGGATCTAGTTTAGGATGTTAGCTACTTTTATCCTGGAGGTACTTATATTACCCGAGAAGCTCGTAGTTAAATAATAACAGCCGCACGAGTCGATCTTTAAGGTTAAGCCGTGCTTGCCGAGGTTGGTCCGTGGATGAGTGACCATAATTACATACCGAATTTCCTCCGTGCCTCGGAAAGCACGTTAAGCCGTTGGTCCCGGCTGTCATTTGTATATCTCTGACAGTCGTTACTAGTAGGCAGAAGCCAAAAGTCTGACATCCAGTCTTACCAAGGGGTTTCGTTTTACCCAGTTACTGGGTTGTGGAGGTCTGATAGGCAGTGGTTTCATGTAAAATACTGGTACTCAGCTGCATCCACTTAGACTTGAAGACAACCCCAAGGTAGTTTGAGAAAAGGCTAGGCAGATGATGATGAATTTCCATCTTACACTAACCGAAAGATATTATCCGATGTCTTGACCAGTACTTTTTCTATTTTCTCAACAAGGAAAGGTTTTTCCTTCAACAAATCTATCTATAGCTGACCGCGTGTACTCAACACAGATCGGCAATAGTCGACAACGGCTAATGGCAAACATTTCTATTAGTTTTTATTGTTCCACGCCCCTGAGCGGTGTGTGGTGAACTGTTTTCCTTGTTGCGATGTATTTCGTGTTTTTGCTAGATTTCGGCTATTGATTATACCTTGAGAAGGGTATTTGGAGATGTTTGTACACAAGTTCACGAATTATGAGGGGGTAGGCAGAAAGTAGAGCGGTATAGCGTGCCACCTACAAAAGAATAATACCTATGTATAATGTCAAAATCAGTGTAATTTTCAAAATTATAATGTGATCGGTGCCTGCTCTGCAATTAAAAAGCCATAATTATTTAAGAAAGACACAAATATAATTAATAATCAAAAATTATTCAGCGTGATGAAGACCGTTAGTAATTATTAGAAGTTAAGTGTAAATTAAAGTAATTTAAAGTCGCTCAACGTGCTATGGAAAGGGCTGTGCTCGGGGTTTCTCTGAAAGATCGAGTTCGTAACGAGGTGATCCGACAGAGAACCAATGTTATCGACATAGCCCAACGCATTAACACGCTGAAGTGGCAATAGGCCGGCCATATAACCCGAAGAACCGATAACCGTTGGGGTAGTCGAGTTCTTGAGTGGAGACCACAGATCGGTAAACGTAGCATAGGACGTCCTCAGACTCGGTGTTGCGATGATCTTCGCAAGGCGGCTGGCAAGAGCTGGATGAGAGTAGCCGAGGATCGTGCTCAGTGGCGTGTCATGGGAGAGGCCTATGTCCAGCAGTGGACGAGTACAGGCTGATGATGAAGTTTATTAATATAATCTTCACTTCAATATTGAGAGAAAATCAGCGTGTCTAATCATCTGCCTAGCCTTTTCCCAACTTTATTGGGATCGGCTTCCAGTCTAACTGGATGCTGCTGAATATCAGTATCTCGCAGTCGCACTTCACAGGCATAAGCAAGCGGTAAAAATATTTACGTCGGTATTCTCTAAGTTGCATGTATCATCATCAGCCTATAATGTTCCCACTGCTGGGACACAGGCCTCCTCTCTATGAGAGGGATTTGGCTGTAATCCACCACGCGGGCCCAGTGTGGGTTGGTAGATGCCACATGTCTTCGAATTTTCAGTTCTAGGATATGCCGGTTTCCTCTCGATGTTTTCCTACACCGTTTTTGAGGGCAGCGGTGATGAAATAAATGACACAAAGTAATGCGCCTGCCTGGGTTCGAACCCAAGGCTTACTGCTCGTCAGTCGGGGCTGCAACCACTGGGCCACCGCTGCTCACATTGCATGTACAGTCGGGAAAGTGAGAATATGGACACTTTTCAAACAAAATCCCGTGCACACGATGACATCTGTTTAACACCCTTATTACTATTGGTCCGCACAAATAGTTTGCGGTGTCTATAGGTACCTATAGACAAGGATAACTGTACAAAGGGGTTTGGGTAAAAGTGGCATGATTTTTTAAGTCTGCGGCCACTATTGTAAAATATTTCATTATTAAGTTCACAATAAGACATTCATTTTCTTCTATGAACAATTATTTCCAAAATGCATCGGAGCCGAGATATATACAGGGTGAACTTTTCAAGTGGGTGGAAGGCCAAATCCGAAACTATGAGGAATAGCGAAAAACACTCAAAGGAGTTACGAGCCTGATTTTGATAAAAACTAAAACTGCATCATTGGTTTTTTGAAAAAACAATATTGCTAGCCAGAAACCGAAGCCGTAAATTTTGAAAAAAAAAAACATTCTGTATTACACCATTACACCATTCGATAGTGTTGCCGCTAAGCATTAAATTCTGGGAAGTAATGATATACGTCAAACGATAGGAAAGAGTTATTTTTGATAAAATACATAACAGTATGCAAACTGTTAGTCGGAACAACACAACTTTGACATCAGATATTTCAGCTCCGATATTATTTTCGGCAATATTAGATTGTATCATAAGGGAGCAAAATAATATTTGTACGGCGAGGGCGTTTTTTTTGAATCCAGAGCGAAGTGAGGGATTCTAGAGTAGAATCCTGAACGTAGCGAGGGATTCAAAGTACGTCGCCTGAGCCAAAAATATATTTTGCCCCGAGTGATACACTCTGCTTTTCATCACCCACTATGAGAAAACAGGCGCCTCATATTCTATTGTAATATTATTATTTAATAAAACATAGAGTAACAACTAAATTGAAATTAAATGGTATCTAATAATAAAACAACAAAAAACTTATATTAACATTTGAGACATTTTCGCAATTATGACAATTTATTGTTATTCAGCTGGCGGCGCGACTATTATATGGGCCGTCGTACCAGCCAGTCTTTATTCCAACAATATTTGCGTTCGATTTCTTTGGCGCTGAACACTAAGATGTTCCAAATTCAAAAAGTGCGCCGGAATTATCTTTGCGGCGCACTTATTGAAATAAAGAGGATTAACCTCTCCGACCTTCCGGCTCTAACGGTAAAACACCCATCCGGCCTCACAATGACGTCATCGAGCGTGTCAAGTGTCCTGCGCTCATAAAAAGCTTATCGCGCGAGTTCTATTAGCTCTTATCTCAAGCGGTAAACAGTTTCGGGTTCATGATTAACGTGACCATGTATTACAATATAAACAACTGTTTTATAACTACTTGAGAATTATAAACATCGCATAGAATTCAGAGAGCTCGCCGCAAACATACTGTTGTCGTAGTTTGTTTTTTTTTTGGTAAAACTGTAGTGTATGTAGATATCAATATATCTCACTACTAACCGATTACAGTATTGTAACGTTGCCTCGGGCGCGCACGTCGCTCGGTTAGTAATACCGGTCCGTGTAGTGGGGGGCAGTCGTTGTCGGACTGTCGGCCTGTGCGGTGGTGCGTTGGCGAGTCAACTATTAGTGTAACTATCAGTGGATAAATGTGCATATTTTACATTGGCGACGAGGATAAAACCGTAAGTTTTATAATTATATAAAAAAAAAAAAAGTACACTCCTACAGGGAGGTAACTAATCATATTTTGGAAAGAAAAATTCAAATTACTATTACACTTCAAAAATCAAATTATGAATACACCGTGTAAATCACCTCATCACGAAGCCGTCAACCAAGCATTCAGTACATGAAACTAAGTAACTTTACGCAAAAATTATTGCTGGGAAACGACTTTATTTTTGGGGGTTGTAAAATCATGTTTTTTTGGTAGAACTCAATGTAACGCACTCAAAACATTGTGCTGATGGACGGATTGAATAGTACGGGGGTCGTGGAGGTGTTTAAAGTAAAAATATTACATTAAAAACTTGTATTTAAAGAAAAATACTTATCAAAAAGTTGGAACTTTGACCCCTAATATCTCCGTAACTAGAAAGTTCCCAGGTATGGTGTAGAACAAAAAAATGATCGCAATGACAGGGAGAACCAGTGCCTTTCGGCTTGGTTAAGAGGTGTTTTACACCCTTTATAATACGTTAGAATCTGTCATTGGACATATTAACTGTTAATAAATAATTTTTGTAAAGGCTAAAACAAAAAGTGGTTCGTTAATGTATTGCTTTGCAACTAATTAAATGCTATCTTGGTTGTTAAGGAAAAAACATACTGATTAAATTATTTAACATAACATTACGGCTGTGTTCCCCAAGGGGGTAGGCAGAGATATGTGTTACAACCACGTTTCACCAATAACGTTGAGCATGCCTGTTGCCATTAACCAGACGCCAACTCGGACTCAGGTCTGTTATTGGGAGGTTCCTAATGGAGAAACTCAGTGACACTGCCCGACCTGGGAGTCGAACCAGGACCACATGTTTAATTATTTGATTTATACTACAGGATTAGTTCTAAAATAATAAATAGAATAGCAGTAGAATATCTCTACTGGTCATTTAATTGACAAGTCATCAAAGAACGTCGGTAATAGCAGTAAAATATTCCTACTGGTCATTAAATTGAAAAGTCATCTAAGAACGACGGTAATAGCAGTAGAATATTTCTACTGGTCATTAAATTGAAAAGTCATCAAATAACGACGGTAATAGCAGTAGAATATTTCTGCTGGTCATTAAATTGAAAAGTCATCAAAGAACGTCGGTAATAGCAGTAAAATATTCCTACTGGTCATTAAATTGAAAAGTCATCTAAGAACGACGGTAATAGCAGTAGAATATTTCTACTGGCCATTAAATTGAAAAGTCATCAAATAACGACGGTAATAGCAGTAGAATATTTCTGCTGGTCATTAAATTGACAAGTCATCAGATAATGATGGTTATAGCAGTAGAATATATATACATACTGATCATTAAATTGATAAGTCAAAAAATTGGGTCAGCAGGTAGTGGTACTATTGATGTACATACTGGTCATTAAATTGACAAATATTTTAACGGTGCAGCAGGAACGAGATGGGAACGCTGGAAGCGGGTACTGTTGACCTACCTCGAAGTTGCTGGAATAGAGAATAGTGCGAAGAAACGCGCTTCGCTTTGTTGGACTAGAATTGCAGGAAATATTCTATAATATACCAGATGCGAATGTTTCACCAGCAGATGCAGTGGACGTCTTCGCAGTGGCTATAACCAAACTCGACGCATACTTTCTACCTAAACAAAGTAAGATAATATATGAACGTCACCTTTTCCGTTTGATAAAACAAGAAGCAAATGAAAAGTTTGAAAAAATCCTAGTAAGGCTTAGACAACAAGCAGAAAAATGTCAGTTTAAGGGCAAAGACGATCATATAATTGATCAAATTACAGAAAAGTGTTCTAAAGAGCTTAGAAAGAGAATTCTACAAACAGGAAGCACAATAACACTGACAAATATAATTGTTGAAGCAAATACTCTTGGAGCTGTAAGTCGATAAATAGAAGAATTCGGAGGAAGCAGCACATCAACTGAGAACATAAACAGAGTGGAGAGAATAAAAGAAAATATGAGGGAAACAACAACAAACAAAACCTGGGACAATATGAAATAAAATAAGGTACAGGTTCGTAACCAAACAAACAGCTGCAACAAGACTTTTTATGGTTACGCAAGTAAGAACCCCCTCAACCTAAAGGGACCATATGACGCAAAAATAAAAATCGCAGATAGATTAGAAAATGCAACTTTTTACGTCATCGCTGATGGAACTAGAGATCTGCTTGAGAAAGAAACTGCCATGGCTATGGGTGTTCTTAAAATCGAATTAGAAATCGACCAAAAGGAAATAAAGAGTTTCCTAAATTCAAGGATCTTTTAGAGGAGGTACCAATCGATGAGAAAGTACAACCAATTTCTCAACCATTAAGAAGGATCCCCATACCACTGGAAGAAAAAGTTGAAATCAAAATAAAAGAACTGTTGGAGAAAGAATTATTTAGGAAGTTCAAGGATCCTCAAGATGGGTATCACCAATAGTGCCGGTTTTGAAAAATACTGGAGATGTCCGCATTTGCGTAGATATGAGGCGGGCCAATAGAGCAATTTTACGTGAAAATCACCCATTGCCCACTATGGACAAGCTACTACCAAAAATAAAAAGTGCAAAGTAATTTTCAAAACTGGACATCGAACATGCTTTTCACCAGATTGAATTACATCCCGATTCTCGGCACATTACAACATTTATTTCAAGTAAAGGTCTATTCAGATACAAAAGACTAATGTTTGGAATATCCTGTGCCCCGGAAATTTTTCAAAAAACCCTGGAACGAATGTTATTGGGATGTAATGGCACTATTAATTTTATGGGAAGGATTTGGAAGAACATGATCGAAGATTAGAAACAGTAATGAAAACTTTAGAAGAAAATAATGTAGTACTGAGAAAAGACAAGTGCATATTCACGGAAGAAAAGGTTCAATTTTTAGGACACGAATTATCACACAGAGGTGTAAAACCATTAGATAAGTACGTGACAACTATTCAATAATACCTACACATAGGTGAGCTTTCAGAACTTCTTGGGATTAATCAATTATGTTGGAAAATGGATTCCAAATTTGGCAACAACTACTGAACCATTGAAAGAACTGCTTAGCAAGAAATAGACCAAAACGACAGAATTAAAAAATCTTTGTGGCAGTAAACAGGAATTTGCATTTAACGAATTAAAATTGACCCTGTCTAATATTCCTACTCCAGGATATTATGACGTCAAAGATCGGACTATAGTAATAGCAGATGCTAGTCCAGTAGGACTAGGAGGAGTATTAGTTCAAATTAATGATCATGGACCTCGCATTGTAGCGTATGGTCACCGGACACTAACAGACTGTGAAAGGCGATATTACCAGACAGAAAAAGAAGCCTTAGCTTTGGTCGGGGCGGTGGATCATTTTTATGTTTTTCTGTTTGGAAAAGAGTTTGAATTAGTGACCGACCATAAACCACTCGAGGTTATATTCGGTCCTAAATCAAAACCATGTGCAAGGATAGAAAAGTGGATACTACGCCTTCAAGCATATACATTTTAAATAATATACAGGCCTGGCAAAGAAAAGTTAGCAGATAGTTTATCAAGATTGTGCAAATTAAATAAAACGTCACAAGACAAGTCGGAAAACTATATACACCAAGTTGTTGAAGGAAAAAGGCCAATAGCAGTATCACTGGAACAAATTATGGAGGCATCAAAGCAAGACACGGAAATATTAAAAAATAAGGGAAGGCCTTTATAACAATAAATGGGATGAAGAGGTAAAAAATTACAAAATCTTACAAAACGAATTATGCCTTTACGAAGGAGTTTTATTGAGAGGCACTAGAATTGTTATTCCAAAAAAAAAAAAAAAAAAATTGCGCAGTCACGTTCTGACAGCTACTTACGAAGGGCACCCAATAGTCCTAATGAACGCGAGACTTAGAACCAAAGTTTAGTGGCCTAGATACCAGGAAACTGAGAACTTGGTCAAATGCTGAACGTTGGTCTCTGCTCCAAATCCTCCAAACCCATTGAAGCGACGGGCATTACCATGTTAACCTTGGGTAGATACTTGTATTGATTTGTTGGGTCCTTTACCAAGTATTGATTACATATTAGTAATCGTCGATTATTTCAGTGGATACAAGGAGGTAAAGATTTGTCGTAAAATTACCAGTGCTGACATAATAAAATGTCTATAAGAGATTTTTAGCAGACTTGGTAACCAGATGGCAGACAGTTCTACATAGAGGAGTTCAAAAAAAAAATCTGTACTGAAAGGAATATAGTTTCGCATAATACGGTACCATACTGGCCTCAACAGAACGGAGAAGTCGAACGTCAGAACCGAGATATTCTAAAGAAAAAAAAAAATTGTCAAGTCGAGCGAAAAAACTGGCAAGAAGCTTTGTTAAAGTATGTATTTGGCTATGTATAACGGTACCCCGTATAGTGTTACAGGTAAAACTCGTACAGGTCATTTTTCAAACGGCAATACCGTGGCAATATACCTATGGCAGGAGACATTACACATACACTTAAACCAGAAGATTCAGATCTTAGATACAGAGATCAAGAAAAGAAAGAAACTGGGAAAGAATATACAGATAAGAAAAGAAGAGCGCGTGAATGTGAACTAGTGCCTGGGGATAAAGTTTACGTCAAGAATATGGTCAAAGATAAACTAAGCCTAAATTATGACCCAACTTCTCATACTGTAGAAAAGAGTAAAGGTGGACACCTACGTGTTCGAAACGATATAACTGAGAAGGTACATCATGAAGAAATGTAGTTCATTTGAAGAAAGTTGAAGGGAAGTTATAAGTGACCAAAATAAAGAAATTAACATAGGAGCAGATGTAAATGAATCAGAAAATGGAATAGAAGAAGAAGGGGAAAAGGAAACATTAAATTAAAACATATTATGATTGACTAAATATTGATTGTGCTGTGATTTGGTTAAGCTAGAGATATATTCCGGTTTCATAAAAACTAGTTAAAACAAAGAAGGGATGTAGTGTATGTAGATATCAATATATCTCACTACTAACCGATTACAGTATTGTAACGTTGCCTCGGGCGCGCACGTCGCTCGGTTAGTAATACCGGTCCGTGTAGTGGGGGGCAGTCGTTGTCGGACTGTCGGCCTGTGCGGTGGTGCGTTGGCGAGTCAACTATTAGTGTAACTATCAGTGGATAAATGTGCATATTTTACAAAAACTACTGAATCAATTTACACGAAACTTTAGATCTAACATAACAAATATACAAGTAATATAATGACAGTGTTTTTTAGGAGTCCTACATAAATTATTCTTGCAAGATTCCAATTCAAACGTCTTATTAGAATCGGCCATATTCTAACTGCGCAGTTCAATGCATGAAAATACTTGAAATATCAATAAATATGAATAAATATGCCTCGAATGCATGAAATTATGAATTATCACTATTTTTTCGCTTATTACTAATGTTTCCAAGACCATATTTCATTGTAAAAGAGTCAAATTCATATTTTCAATTTCGACTGACGAACTTCACAACAAAGGAATTTTTGGAGAAATTTTTGGAGAAAATTTTGGTCAAAAACATAATTTTTAGATATTTTTTCCAGCAAATGACTATCTAAAAAGTTACATTATACACTTATAACATACTATACATTTACTTACCAAAGTTTAACAACACAAAACACAAAAATTTCACTGCATTCCAAAACAAAACACCACCGTTCCACACTGGCCGCCATGACTCATTTTGACAGTCGACAAAGACGCGTTTCTTTATTTTTTTAATAATTTTGTGCAGTTGTTAGGTTGGTATGTTTGGTTTCATTTTAATCGAACTCTAGTTGGCCAGAGACGTAAATTTTTACAAACGAATTAGAACCTTACTGTACGTACGATAAGGGTTTAAGTTTGCTTGTACGAGGCGGTCCCTTTTGGGTTCGCCGGGGTTCAACGGAGGGTTTGGCGCGATCCCCGATGGGCTCGCGCGGGCCGGAGAGGTTAAAAAGTCATTACTGCCCGCTAAAAGTTTCTTATAGAAAAAACTACCTTTGGGTGCACTTAAAGGCGAACCAAGTCGTCCTTTTCGAATAGGTGGGATGAAAAATTCTTTTAGGAGTGATTAATATCATATATTCCACTATACGTTAACAACAATTATCTTTGTGGCCGCTGTAAAAAAAAACATGCCACTAGTCCATTCAAACTTACCCAATGCCCACTCCTATACACATTGATGTGCATCAATACTGCACATGCATAACCTACCGTCTCCAGATTTAGATATTTCCAATCGTTCATTTGTCTTTGCCCGCCTGTGAATGCTGAGCATGAGGTACTGGGTTCGATTCTCGGTTCGGGCAAATTGCTATTGGGTTTGTCCATCAAGAATTTATCAGTAGCAGCCACGAAGTCTGGATTAGTGCCTGGTTGACGGCAATAGGCTCGCCCCCTTTTGCATGGGACTTAAACATAAGTAGCTAAATGCATGTATACTATTAGGTACACTCCTGCCTAAACCTTTGTGAATTACAGGCGTGTTGTTATGTCAATTTGTCTTTACCCTTTTTTTTTTACCTAAGGGAAATCAACAAATGACTCCTCCGGCTCTGGGCGGAGCGGGAGGGAGTGTCAGACTTGACTGACTAAAACCCACCCATGTTCCTTCTAAGCCCTTTGTGTTCCAGGGCCGCGGTATCTCTTTCGAACAACCCGCAGGTCTGGCAGGCATCGGCCCTTTCGGACCCCTTCCGGTTTGCTGACATCTCCTTGAGGCGCACACGTACGCGCCGTCGACACGGCCTGTCGTCATGAGACGGACGGACGTCTCTCGGACCCCTTCCGATTTGTTGACATCTCCTATGTTCAACGCGCCGTCGGCACGGCCTGTCGTCATAAGACGGACGGACGGTGAGCTAGCCCGTTACTCACCGACCACAGGCCCGCTTTGTGTTTACCCTCGAGTTGTTACTAAAAACGGAACCATCTTTTCTTCTTCCATAACTGTCAAATCATCTCATATAATTATTTACCTCTCTCTATCCTAGTTTATGACATGTCCCATTAAATCAATACTTTTACACCCCACTTACACACCATTATAACGTCTTGATCCAAATTAGATGGCGGCCATCAATATACCGTAGCGTAGGACAAGATATAACCGTAATATTTTTATTAGGTTATAAAAATAATGTGGTAGGATTTTATGGGTATAACTCGTAATTATTATGAGGCATGGTTGTATCCGTGGTGTGGAGGTGATCGTCTTTATAGTCTCCTTTGATTGGATAGTTGATTTATTTTGTCATTAAGTTGGTTTGGTACTGGTAGAAGTAATGTCGGCAATTATTGTTTGTAGGTAATCAGGATCATCGCAAAAACCTTTCTGCTGGCATACCATGACGTCTTAAAACATTATTGTTTAACTCCTTTTTCAGTGTGGGAAAGAGATGGCGCTAGACATCCTGTATAGCTCCGTCTCTTTCCCACACTGGAATAAGAGTAAAACAATACTGCTTTAAGACGTCATGGTAGGCCAGCAGTATTTTAATGTAGTATTTGAATCCAATTGCAATGGAGTGGATTAAAAGTCTTTCTAGAAAATTTCGATATGAATGCTCTCTTCGGAAATCCTGGGCTACATTAAAATCTGACTAAGCCAAATCCATAGGAGAAAATAATCTCGAAATTCCATGAAAAGAGAATTCCAGAGCAACATAAGAAGAATAACTTACCAAACCGCAAATCACGAAATAATTTTTAACACATTTTTTACCAATAAAATATTTGACTACTTTTGAACTAAGAATATCTTTATGAATTACTAGCTTTTGCTAGCATAAGATAGATAATTGTCCCACAGGAATATACAGGGTTATTGATAAAACACCAACAACCTCTAAAGAGGTCGTTGTACTCATCATTATGAACAACATTTAATAAGGGACCAAACCTAAAATTGCAGAAACAAAATCAGCTGTTCCGTACTTTATATTCACATAACTCGTCAAAAATAGGGAACAGCTAATTTTTTTTTCACGATTTCGGTTTGGTCTCATAGTAAAAATTGTTCGTAATGATGAGTAGAATGGACTCTTAAGAGGTTGCTGGTGTTTTTTCAATAACCCTGTATAACTGCATACTAGTAGAAAGGGAGTATAAAATATAACTAGTATAGTAGTAAATCGAGATAGTATGGAAATATGGACGTATTTTACTTATCGAGTCTTAATGTTAGACAAGGACCACCTTATCATCATCATAACATTGTTGTATGTAATTATCATACATTGAGGGTAGCCTCATTATAATGTATTTACCGCATACCGTCAGTTGAATAAAGCAGTCATTATCTAGCAAGATCGTGTTTCACTTCATGGTGACAGCGAAAAATTCGAATTACGCTTTCGGAAGTAATAATTAGACATTATCAACGTGGTTTTAGTGTGTTGTGGTGATAAGCAGCACGTGTAAATATGGAACACGCGAGACCACCAGCCGAGCTAGTGTTAGAAGGTGGTCCGGCGAACCGTGCCGACACGTGGCGAAGGTGGCTGAAACAGTTTAGGGTTTTCCTAAAGGCATCAGGAGTGTTCAAAGAAGACAAGAGTGTACAAGCCAGTTTGCTTATTAACTTAATAGGCGCAGATGGATACGACATATATTCCACTTTTAAAATAAAGGTGGAAGGACAAGATGACGACATCGATGTGTTGATCAAAAAATTCGATGAACATTTCGGTACTAAAAGCAACGCAACGATGGCGAGATTCCGATTTTTTACGCGAAATCAAATGGATGGCGAAAACATAGATGCATATGTAACAGCACTAAGATTATTATGCCAACATTGCGAGTTTGAGCACTTAGAAGACAGTTTAATACGAGATCGTATTGTTTGCGGAGTAATCGACACAAGTGTGCGCGACAGACTACTCAGAACAGACGAGCTGAGTTTGGAAAAAGCTGTAAAAATATGCCAAGCAAGCGAGGTATCCAACGAAGAGAACCGACATATAGAAAAAAGTAAATGTAAGGAACAAAGTGGCGCGGTTGACGCGTTATCGAGTACGCGTGCACCGAGGCACAGCGGAACTACGGCGGCGGCGGCAGCGCGGGAGGCGCGGGGCCGAGCTCGCGGCGAGCCTACGGCGGCGGTGCGCGGCGCGCCGGCACGGGTGGCGCGACACGCGGGGCGTGCGCAACCACATGGTTCAGCGGCCAGGGGTACTGCGGCGACGTCGGGTCGCGAGTTCGATTCTGTTCCAAATCGTGATACGGTGTCAAAGTGCTGTAGTGCATGTGGTGGCGTTCATGATGATAACGCGCGGTGTCCAGCGCGATTCGCAAAGTGTTTCTTGTGCTACAATAAAGGTCATTTTAAAAATATGTGTAGGCTCAGAGGTAATAAGCGTGTGTACCAAATACAGGAGAGCGGTGATAGTGACGATGAGTTATTCTATGTGTCGACTTTGGATCAAACTTCACAACATAAAGACAGTAAGTGGTTTCAACGATTATATTTTGCCGAAAATGGGCACGGAATCAGCGAATTGTTTAAACTTGATACAGGTTCGGATCTGAACGTATTATCAATACTTATTTTTAATAAATTAGGGTATTCAATAGATGATATCAAACCAAGTTGTATAAGAGCACAGTCCTTTTGTGGGAATTATATTCCAATACTAGGCTCACGTCAGATGTTGTGGTCATATAAAGGTAAACATCACTTAATAGATTTTGTGATATCAAATGACCGATGCCAAAGTGTATTGGGTAAAGACACCTGTGAAGAATTAGGTTTAGTTAAAAGAGTTTACACTGTTAAAGTTGATAAATATAATGATTTATTTCATGGAATTGGCAAATTGCCAGGGAAATACAGAATCATTTTAGAAAACAATGCAAGTCCTTCGGTTTGTCCTGTCAGAAAAATACCTTTAGGGATACGGGATAAGTTAAAGGCGGAACTCGAAAGCATGGAGCACATGGGAATAATTCGCAAGGTATCGCACCCAACGGAATGGGTGAATGCTATCGTGTTGCCCGCTAAGAAGGATGGCAGTCTGCGAGTTTGCCTCGACCCGCGGCCACTGAACCGAGCGGTGCGCCGCGCACACTACCCCCTACCTACGCTTACTGAGATTGCCGCAAAACTAACAAATGCCAAGTATTTCAGTAAACTTGATGCTCGGTCAGGATTTTGGATGATTGAATTAGATGATGACAGTGCAGATCTTTGTACTTTTGGAACTCCATTCGGGAGGTATCAATTTTTACGATTACCATACGGCATTAACTGTGCGAGTGAAGTATTTCACGGTAAAATACGGCAGCTATTAGAAGATCTCGATGGGGTAGACTCATTTATTGATGACATAATTATTTGGGGTAGGACTAAGGAAGAACACGATTATAGATTGATCAAATTGCTAGATAGGGCTCGGGAAGTAGGAATTAAATTTAACAGAGAGAAGTGTGAGTTTAATGTACAACAGGTTACGTATCTAGGGCATATTTTTAGTAGTAAAGGTATGCAGATTGACACAAACAAAATAAAAGCAATAATGGACATGCCAGAACCAAAAGATAGGCCATCTTTAGAGCGATTTCTTGGCATGATAAACTACTTATCAAAGTTTATTCCAAATTATTCGCAAATGGCAAGCCCTCTTAGAAGTTTGCTCAAAAAAGGCAATGAATGGGTGTGGGACAGTGTACATGAGTCTGCGGTTCACAAGTTGAAGCAGGCGGTGAGCAGCGCGCCGGTGTTGGCGCTGTACTCAAGCGACCGGCCGGTCGTGGTCACAGTGGATGCTAGCTCCACGGCTTTGGGCGCTGCGTTATTACAGGACGGTCGCCCGATTGAGTTTTCTTCCCTCACGATGTCTGACACCCAAAAACGATACGCGCAGATTGAAAAGGAAATGCTGGCGATCGTATTTGCAATGGAAAAGTACCATCAATATGTGTATGGGAAGAAGGATGTGGTCGTAGAAACAGACCACAAGCCTCTGGAGGCATTATTTAAAAAAGGTTTGGATGCAGTGCCGGTACGGTTGCAAAGAATGATGTTGCGCGTGCAACGCTATGAGTTTACGGTGGTATACAAACCAGGAAAATTTATGTATGTAGCCGATGCACTATCGAGAGCAGCCTTACCGGAACTCATGCATGACAGGGTGACATGTGAGATGGAGGATCAGGCTTGTTTCCTCATAGCAAACGTACCGTTCAGTGATAGTAAACTCAGTATGGTCAGAGATGTCACACAGAGGGATCAAGAATGCAAACTTATAAAATATCATATTCTAAAGGGGTGGCCCAGATATAAAAAGGATTTGAATGAAATGATAAAAATGCATTGGGCATATAAAGAAGAATTACAGCTAGTCGACGGGGTGATCTTCAAAAATCACTTAGTGTACATACCACGTGATCTAAGAGGTGAAATGATATCGCGTGTGCACGAAGGGCATCTAGGAATCGACCGCTGTGGTGTGGAACGAGCTGCTTCGCGAAGGGCATCTAGGAATCGACCGCTGCAAACGTCGAGCGCGTGATGTCATGTTCTGGAGCGGGATGTCACGTGACGTGGAGCAGGCTGTGCGCACCTGCGCCACCTGCGCGGAGCACGCAGCGCGAAATGTAAGGGAGCCTATGATACCGCATTCAATTCCGGAATTACCATGGAGAAAGGTTGGCGCCGACTTATTCTCATACGACCGAAAGAACTTCTTAATTATAGTGGATTATTTCTCAAATTATATCGAAATAAGCGCCTTAACAAATATTGGATCCCGAGCTGTTATTGCTGCGATGAAAGATCAGTTTGCAAGACATGGGATACCAAAGGAACTAATTACTGATAATGGCCCAGCTTTCAGTTCCCGGGAATTCAGAAAATTTACTGATGATTGGTGTTTCACACATATAACATCATCGCCCAATTACGCACAGTCCAACGGACTGAGTGAAAGAGCTGTGAGAACAGTCAAAACAATAATTAAAAAATCACTAAGTACTGGTACGGATTACCAGGCCCCTCAGAAAGTATTGCGAAAAAAAGTTTTTATATATGGGAGACTGGCCAGTTATTATGTTTTTCGAAAATATGATTATTTATAAGTAAAAATAAGTAAGTTCCAATTTCAAAATTTCCCTCCACATTTTTTGCGAGTTAATTCAAAGTATTGTGTCTCACTGAAATATGGATCTGCGCCGGGAACATTTTAGAGCTATGATTTTATACGATTTCAAGTGTCGCCTGAAACCGGATGAATCGTACGATAGACTTCAAATGGCATTCATGGATGAAGGCCCTTCCAAGGCAACCGTGTATCGTTGGTATAACGAATTCAAGCGCGGTCGACCAACTTTGGGGGATGACGAAAGAAGCGGTCGCCCTTTGACGGCTGTTACCGAAGAAAACGTGCTAGCAGTGAAAAATTTAATCCAAGACAATAGGCGAATTACATATCAGGAGATTCAACACATATTGAAGATTGGATCGGGAAGCGTTCACGAGATTCTACACAGCCATCTTCGCGTGAGGAGGATAGTATCACGCTGGGTGCCGCACAACCTCACCGATGCTCAGAAGCAGGCCCGGGTGGAATGGTGCCGTGATATGCTTAACAAATTTGAAGCAGGCTCGTCTCGGCGTGTTTACGACATCGTTACAGGTGATGAGTCCTGGATTTATCAATACGACCCAGAAACCAAGCGCCAGTCGACTGTTTGGGTGTTTCAAAATGAGCCAACGCCTACCAAAGTGAAGCGATCTAGAAGCGGGGGTAAGATTTTGATCGCTAGCTTTTTTAATTTGACTGGCCACTTGGTATCAATTCCCTTACGGGATCAAAGAAGCATTAATGCCGAATGGTATACTTCCAAATGTTTGCCAGAAGTTTTCTCTGTTATAAGCAACAAGCGACCAAACACAGGGCTCCGCGGGCTACTGCTCCACCACGACAATGCACCTGCGCACACCGCACTCAAAACGAGGGACTTCCTGGACAGCACGCCAGTCAAACTCCTGGGTCACCCTCCTTACAGCCCTGATCTAGCACCGTGTGACTTCTTTTTATTCCCAAAAATAAAAAATCAGCTCAAAGGGATACAATTTTCGTCGCCGGAAGATGCGCTGGCTGGGTTCGAGCAGGCTGTAAACGAGGTGTCTGCGGCGGACTGGAAAAAGTGTTTTGAAAACTGGTTTAGGCGCATGAATCTTTGTATAGAGGCTGGTGGAAAGTACTTTGAAAAGATTTAATAAAAATATATGTACGTATAGAACAATTTTTTTTAGTTTCGCAAAACTTTCTGAGTGTCCCACGTATTATCTAGGGTTATTAAATTTTAGAACAACACCTAGGGATGGAATTAGTGCACCGTCGCAATTACTGATGGGTCGACGACTAAATACTCGCTTACCAGTACACACAGAAAGATTACAACCAGAACGAAACAATCATAAAGACTATAAAAACATACTAACAAAACGTGACAAGTCAAAAAAATATTATGATATGCATTCCCGAGAGTTACCGGTATTAGAGCCAGGTGAGAACGTAATTGTAACAGATGACGGCAAGCGACGGCGATACATGCAAGTGCAGGCACCAGCGCCGCAGCCGCGATCGTACTTCCTCGCTGATAGCAGCGGTCGGCGATACCGCCGCAACAGACGGCACATAATAAAGGGTGCGAGCTCAGGGGATACCACGGCACATTTTGCTTCCACGCAAGGGAAGGAAGATAGTAGCAGTGACGATAATGAGCGCACGAGTACGTATAGTGATGCGGAAGAGAGCATGAATGAGGGGCTGAGCGACAACGATAGGGTTGTGACTAGGTCGGCTAGTTCTTCTCCTGATTCTGTAGTAGTGCAGCCAACTCGAGCTGCTTCGCGAAGGGCACGTGAAAAACTTGCAATGTTTTTTAAAAAGTAATTAAGACCTGATATCTTTATAATTATGTATGTGTTAGAATAGTTAATAACAATAAGAACAATCGTTACTTAATTAATAGTTTTATGTATGTGTAAGAATAGTTAGTTAATTATAAGAACAATCATTAGATAATTAATAATTTTACCTGAAAACGGAAGGTATTGCTACAATGATATTGTGCCTGTATATATCTTATGCTGTACCTTTGTATCTTCATATTTATGTGTATAAGGATGGTGGTGGGAATTTTACTAAGTTTACTGTTTTTTCATAAAAGGGGAAGATGTTGTATGTAATTATCATACATTGAGGGTAGCCTCATTATAATGTATTTACCGCATACCGTCAGTTGAATAAAGCAGTCATTATCTAGCAAGATCGTGTTTCACTTCAGACAAGGACCACCTTATCATCATCTGCCTAGCCATTTCCCAACTATGTTGGGTTGGCTTCCAGTCTAACGGGATCCAGCTGAATAGGTACCAGTATTTTACATGGAACGACTGCCTATCTGACCTCCTCAACCCAGTTAGTACTGAGTAATACG
This sequence comes from Cerastis leucographa, assembly GCA_963082945.1. Lineage (NCBI taxonomy): Eukaryota > Metazoa > Arthropoda > Insecta > Lepidoptera > Noctuidae > Cerastis > Cerastis leucographa. The sequence continues at coordinate 2,391,208 of OY720365.1, forward strand.
ATAAAATCGAAATCCAAAGTCAGCACATTGTGAACGTCAAAATTACAAGAGATAGTCTCCTGCAACGCCCGGCCTTCGCCACTTCCTAGTGTTGTAGCTGGGAAGAAGAAGTGGCGGAACAAACTCCCCAGCAACACATCTGTCTGTTAGGTCAGAAGAACCGGATTCCATACAATAGTGTTCAAGTTTATAATATAAACTTGAACACTTGAACTTATACAGTTCAGTTAATAGAAAAACAAAAAGCCCAAGCCATCGTTACGTCCAGCTGCCAACAATACAGCCTGATCGATACGTACAGAGCGCAAATTGCGTGGTCCAGTCGAACGCATTCTCTTTTACGATGCCACGCCGCTGTTTACGTGTTTCGCGAAGATACGGACGATAGGAGGGATGTTAGAATCTATTGATTTGATTTGGATATGGCAAAATTGGAAATAATAAAACGGATTGTTTAGAAAATTGTTTGTCCGAAATACTTTATTATACAAGGTGTTGTTTTGCATCCTCGCGCCTCGTCGAAATTCAGGAGGTTGTCACAAGAGACATACATAGTCAATTTAAATTACGGTACATAATTAATAAACGCTGATTTTTTTATTGTTAACCAAGTCGGGTCCGGGGGTAGTATTTTGAAAATAAATGAATGTCTTATTGCATTCTAACTAATGAAATATTTTTTATAAGTGTCCGCAAACTTAAAAAAATCATGCCACTTTTACCCAAACCCCTTTTTGTCTGCGAAACAAGGTGACACCAAAATAAAACCACCACATCCAATTCCTCTCACCTCCAAAGTTAATAGCGATCTCGTAATGGCGGTTTGCTAGTTCTAGCCCCATAAAGACATCCCCGTCGTTTATTGGCCTCCCTGGTCCACGTACCGAACCTTCACGATTAGTGGTGAAAAATCAATTTGTGCTCCCTTGTGGGGTACTGACATGCTACCGGACAGTTGTTATTGTTGGTGACTGGACTTACTTATAGGAGAAACATTTTATTGGTGATGTTCTTCAGAAAAGTCAGGTGCGCAGTAATTGTAACCAGCGTGTGTGTATTGATGGGGCTGTTCCGCTTCTTTAGCGCATCAGGGATGTTTGCTGATGCTCGTGTCAATTGTTTCTACATCACGATGCAAAAAAGATGCGCTTCCCTGGTGCTCCGGGTGCAGGCCAGCCCCAACATTATACTGCAGTGTGTTGCGAGCAGACTGGAATGTTTGTGTGTGAATCGTTGCTGCAAGCTTTCTACATCGGCGTTGAGCTTGTAGCAGGGATTCTCATATCTATAAGCCAGTGCAGGTTTTTTTTTTTTATGAATGGCATCTCGCAGTTCAACCTAGGAAGTTGTCGTCTGCTTAACCGTACTATCCTGTGGGTGCCTTAAGAGTAAGGCTTCCAGCCAGGGCATAAAAACTTACAAACTAAGCGACTACAAGCTATAGGGCACCCAGCCAGTGTAGGTTTAAGTTCACTAACATATATGCAAACACTGGTAAAAGTACTCAATAGGAATATTATGAAACCATAAAATAAATACTAACATCGAAAATGAAAAAAAAACAATCCAAATAGTTTCTAACTGTTAACGAAAAAAATCACTATTTACAAGTAATATTAGTTTACTAACCTTAGTCCTGTGACTAAAGTACTAAATATATTCGAATGTTTTTTTGCATGCAAACTGGGGACGTCATGAGGTATACGCAGTTTAATTTTGTTTTGTCCGCGCTACCCTGTATTATCTGCCTATTATGGAAAATGGCTTTAAAAATAGATACATACTTTATGTAAAAAAAGTCGATTGAGTTTAAGTTACTGCAAAGCTCATATTAATTCGCTCTAAAAATGTTGTAGAAAAAATAAATGCTTTAAAAGCGATTGCAAGTTATCTAAGACCCTCTGGTAACCTCTGGCTATATGGACATTTGCAATGCATTGCAGTCGCGTTTCCATCCCATAATATATGTTCCCAAAGAAACGTCTCATTTGTGTGAAAATGAACGATGTATTTACGTGGTTAGAGTCACTTTTTACACAAAAACCCAGAAGACTTACACCACAGCATAGGACAGAAACTTCCGAACAAAATTACCATCCAGAAAATTCCAATTCAAAACAAAATGATTCCTAATTCGAATTCATTGCCATGAAAGTCATAGTCAGTAGATGAAAGTTCGGTAATTAGTAATTAACAAACATCAAGTGAGGCTCGTGTTCCGAATATTTTTACTCACTGTACTAACAATCCGGTTGTGATAAGGAAAGTTCGCGGCGTTGGGCCACTAAAATGCTGCACTTAGATAGATAATTCAATTCAATTAATTTATTGTCAGACACAATGATCTATAATTTTGTTAGTAGGCACACTTTTGAAAAATCAGAGACAAATAAATACGCACCACACAATAAGACAGTTACAAGGACAATAAGACAGGCAGAACGTTAATCTACTATTCTCTCTAGCATTTAAAATTTATTAATCTAATAGCTCAGAACTATTTGTAATTTGGTGCTTGTGATTTGCTATCAGAGCTTCTTTTGGCTGATGTTTGACATTGACAGCAGGGAGCTGTCGGTAAACTTCTGTGTATATGGTTTTGAAAAGACAAGATGGCGGCGTTACTTTCAATATGACAGCAAGGTTGGCGCAGAGGCTAAGCGATTGGCTGCTGCGCTACATGTCGTAGGTCCGCGCGGAGAAATAATTGTATGGCCTACAGGTAGTTATTCCGGGTTTGGCTGTTTGTTTGTGCAAGTGAGTTTAAATGTTTGTCAATGCACTCACGATACAGGAGAAACTCTTATAGGATAGTAAGGTTTAAAAATAAAAAGCCAAAGAGACAAAATAATAATGTATTACTGTAAGTACTGTGTAAGGTTTGCACATAATGAACAGAATAAATTGCTTATTCTGGTTTGTTTCTGTTTGTCAACTTCTACTGAGCAGTAGAAATGACCCAGAGTGGTAAGAATATTATATTATGCCCTTTTTGATTTAAGTCGTTAAAACATTGAATCAAAACCCACTAACCCTACCTAAAAGTCATTAAATGAATCCAAGATATCAGTTCTGTTTTGTTGTTATGTTTTATGTACCGACATCAGTCTTTAAACATAAATATAACCCAACTGGAAAATTTAAATGAAAACTCAATTTACCCATCCTATTTTAGTATGGGACAGTTGGTACAGTTTACTGTCTGTAAAAAAATGACTTTACTAATCGTTATAAATGTTATTGACCCCAAATCACCTCAAATGTTCTCTTAAAAGCGCCATTTTATCATCCCTAACGGATGCAACAAGACGACCCTTTGACATCGACTAACGTATTTAAATTCATAGTCTTATGAAGTTAGCCCGGACGCGTGTTTACAAAGGCTATACCATTAGAGTGAAAGTGCAAACTGAACTGGCTTAGCTTTTGTTTGACAAAAACTTGCCAAAACCCTAATCCATTCTAGTACAGAAATTGACCGAAATCGCGTAGACTTTGTTAGACAAATTCCTTCTAATATTGCAGCAACAAATGCTATTCAATTTGATACCGATATTTACCAATCGTTAGCTTCTTAGAAATTGGTATTATTTTGGTAAAAATCTAGAATTCTTTGGCAGGCGGAGGGGGGTGAGGGGGTGTGTACCCCTTTTCCCCTGGGACCACTCCCGTTAAAAGGTAATGCACCGTTCTTGAGAAAAACTAATTATTGTAACCTAACCTCAAAAAAATTTATAGTCGCTTATAAAGCATAGTCGACGTAGCCCCGCTACGCGGGGCTCCTATTTCTGTCTGCAGGGTTTACAGTAACCTAACACGAAGGGGAAGTCGGGGTCTTAGTTCGCTCGCTCCGCTCGCTCACTAGGCCATCCCCTTCGAACCTAACCTGTCCAGGTCGGGGTGCCCCAAGTCCAGAGCTCGCTTCGCTCGCTCTTGCAGCCAAATTCTCCTGGATACGTATGATACAGTACTAGGTTTTGTCCGTGCATTTTCTTTGAAAATATCCAGGCCAAAAGCTAATCTATTTGAGTCATTTTTTTTACTGAGATAGATTAGGTTTTGGCGAGTAATGTGCACAAACAAAAGCTCATCTATTAGAGTCTGGCTCGTGACTCAAATAGTATAGCCTTTGTAAATTCGCAGCCCGGACAGGGGGTGAGGGGGTGGTCGCGGGGTGTCGTGAAGGGGTCGCGGGGGGCGTGAGGCGTGACTGTACACTTTTTGGCTTCGGTTAAGTCGGATCGCCACTAACCACCGATGGAGAAAAGGGGTAAGGGTAGATTTTGTTTTTTTTTGTAACATGTCAAAAAGATGAAATGATTTGTCATCCCGAACATGGGCAGTTCAACTTCTACCATAAGGTCCGATTCTTAGGTAGGTACAGAGTGTGGTTGATGTGGCTTCGAGGTCAAGCAGTATAGATTCGTTCTAAAATATGAGACGGATAAGGAGATCGTTAATATTTGGTCGTCTAACTAGATACAAACGTTTCATAGCCTCACGAGCATGTGAAACTTTTAAAAGTAATGTTCTCATTTTATGTTTTTACTAACATAAAAAGTCGGTAATGAATTTAGCCACGTATATTTTGTATACATACATACATAGATATTAATGCTCGTGACTATTCCAATAAGTAAACATTTTATCACCTACAGAATAGTGTCCACCATTCATACTTTCATTACCTGCAAACTGCAAATCTTCAAACCTAGACTTAACCCTCTTTCGCGCCCAGCCACTATCTCCGAAGGAGTTAAAATGCTATAGTTCGTGTTGTGGCATAAATTAACTGTGTAACTCGCAAGAAACCGCGACGCATATTATCACCATTTTGTTCAAGATTAACGAAATATTCAGCTCGCTATACGGAGTTTCGATTAGCTTGCTTTGATGAAGGGTTATTATACTAGTTATCTATAATAACGTATATGGTTTACGTTTTTAGGAGTCATTAAATAATAACAGCCGCTTGGGTCGATGTTTAGGTAAAAAAAAAAAGTTGTGAGGTGTCAAGGGACACCCGGATGGAACGAAGTTCCTTTCACGTACATAATATCAATACATTTTAGATTTAAGTTAGTGTGCGAAAAATAAAATATTTAATTTAAGGAAGATTAATCCTTAATTCGAAGCAATACATACGTCTTACTTAACTGCACAACCAAATTTGTACTTTGTAGTTCGGTCACTCAAAATAATAATCATATCTATCCTTACTCACATACACACCCCTATTGTACGTAATTTAAGGAAATTTCAACTTTATTTTAAAGAAATAAAGCTTACAATAGCTTACTATAGCAAAAAGTGTCGTGACAACTTTTCGTAAGATTTTTTTCCGTCTAGCCCCCTTTCACAACGCGCGATAAGGAACTTCGTTCCAATAATATAATAATAATAATTCATTTATTTTCAGACACAATAATCCATAATTTTGTTAGTAGGTACACTTAAAAATAATATTGTTGCTAAGCCGCGCTTGCCCAGGTTGGTCCATGGATGGGTGACCATCTTTACATACCCAGTTTCCTCCATGCCTCTGAAAACACGTTAAGCCCTTGGTCCCGGCTGTAAGGCTAGGTTAGGTTAGACCACCTATTACGCGCCGAGTTTCCTCCGTGGCTTAGTAAGCTCATTAAGCAGTTGCTCCCGGTTGTCATTTATATATCTTTGTCAGTCGTTACAGGTAGTCAGTGGCAACTCACAAGCAGTCTTACCAAGGGTTGTGGAGGTCAGATAGGTAGTCGCTTCATGTAAAATACTGGTATTCAGCTGCATCCGGTTAGACTGGGAGCCGACCCCAAAATAGTTAGGAAAAGGCTAGGCTGAAGCTAGGATGATGATTCATGATGAAAACCTTTATAAAACAAAAAAAAAACCGGTGAAGAGTGAGTTGGACTCGCCTACCGAGAATTCCGTACAAATGCATAGTACATTTAATAAATAGTTCAGGAATCGAGTATCGCAGTTTTAACCGAGTTTTTTAGTGTACAGTTTTCAGAGTTTTCCCTGTATTTGTAGTATATAGCAATATTACTTGCCAATTTTCATATTTCTAGGTCAACGGGAAGTACCCTATCAATTTTATTGTGGTTCCCGTAAGAGTATCGAAATATACGTCTTTTTGCGTCACAAATGGCCGATTTTTTTTCACAGTTTAGGACTGCAAACTTGAGTATATAGTTTTAATGTCAACTCGATAACTCCACACGTTCCCGAGATAAAGGACAGACAGACAGACGAACAACAAAGTGACCAAAAGTACGGAACCCTAAAAAGCGAGTCCAAACGAGAACCCACACAAAATCAATCAAAGAAACAACTGCTTCCATGCGCATTGCTATAATTTCCGTATAGTTACTTTGCTCGTTTCCAATTACAGGGTGCTCGTAAAGTCAAACTGTCGATATAAAACTAGTAGCACCCTATCGGTGCAGCTTTTAATCGTTTTGCAAGGAATTTCTTCATTAGATCTGGGGGGAAATCTAAGGTCATTTATGACGTATTGGTTGTCTTGGTAATCAAAATCAAAATATTGAATTTTATTTTACATACGCCTACATGGGCACTTATAAAACGTCGACAAAAGGTGCACGATTTGGGTTGGTCGTTTCCTATGGAGAAGAACCGGCAAGAAACTCCATGGTTACTCTTTTTAAATTATTTGGTTTAACAATATCTGAAGTTACAGCGTTAGTAATTAAGTATGGGAAGATAGCGTAGGCTCGACAATAAGTCGTTGCTTACCTACTACAAAAGGTAGAACAAGATAAAAAAAGTAACAATAATAATTTTAAAACCCTATTTTTTACTGACCGTCAAAGATAAAAAAATATTGCTTTCCTCGCGTGAATGTCTATCTGGCCCATCGTCAATAATATTACTTACTGAAAACCTTATAATTTAAATCTATACTAGAAAACTGTTCCCGAATTTTACTGCGTGCAAACACCCATAATATATACTCTTATCTACACGCTGTCCTTCGACCCATTCAACAAATTGATTCCACAAACACATGCCGAACAAAGCCGTTAACATTATCAGTATTACTCCATCAAAATGGCACTAGACAAACTATCCCCCCATTGTCCAGGGTTCGAGTGCCGACCTTTGGACGCCCCCTAAACCCAATTGCCCGTAAAATCGGCTAACCAAGTGAAAAATATATCCGACCGGAATTGTGTGATGGTGCCTTTTTCGTTAATATGGCGGCCGAAGATCGGTTTGGGTGGCTGGTGAGGCTGTGGACTTAAGGAATTTTAAGCAGGATTTCATTTTAAAGCGGGGAAATAATCTGATATTCATTTTGGTAAAGGATGCATAAATTATTGGTGTAGAACCACGACAATATCACATTGAATGAAAAGTGGAAGATAGCTTGGAAATTAAATTTTCCCTTTTTAGGGTTCCGTACCCAAAGGGTCAAACGGGACCCTATTACTGAGACTTTGCTGTCCATCCGTCCGTCCGTCCGACTGTCACCAGGCTGTATCATGAACCATGATAGTTAGCTAGTTGAAATTTCTACAGATTATGTGTTACTGTTGCCGCTATTTTTTTTTATAAATAATGGTACGGAACCCTTCGTGCGCGAGTCCAACTCTTACTTGGCTGGTTTTTAAATAAATAGGTCTACATGTTACTTGCTTACTTAAGCCAAAAAATCATGACTGGTCTCTGGAAATTATTGGAGGAGTCTGTAGGACAATTACAAAATTTCCCGCAGGTCTCTTTAATAGATTGAAAGAAAACTAAAATCACAAAACACAATATTAATAAATCACTAATAGGAGTAAGAATTTTTATTATACTGGGTAATTTTATAAAACCACAAATCAGGCAAAAATTGGCAATCGTTTTTTTGTGAAGAAAAAACTGAAAATCAATCCCAGTATAACCGAGAAGGCAAAGCAGATGATGGTATTCCTCTACATGTATTTTACCAGACAAAAACTCCAACGAAACATGAACTTTAACCTCAGAATCAACAAAGATCAATCTCAATTGTTCCCAAGTCCCCACACATCAGGGTCAAACCAATACTAAGGTCAGCATTGCTCTTTACTGTTATAGAGGGCCTGTCCTTGATGACGGGTCTTTGAATACCACTGAACATAATCATCGGCAATGCTCATAATCACGCTTTGTAGAAAGGAGATGGGCAGATCAATAGAAAATAAATTCTCGTTTTTTAAAAATAGATTAGGCGTAGTACAACCGTGAACTTTTCTGATGTTAATCCCTTTTGATTTTTAATTGTGTATGTACATATAAGAGAGAACATTAGGAAACATATTAACGTAACTTAAAGTACATCTGTCATATAGACATGTTGGCATTCAATCTAGGGGTGTTAAAGCAATTTCGTGGACGACTATACCTCTACTATTTGCCTGGTTCTGTAACATTTCTCATCATAATCTGCCTAGCCTTTTCCCAAACTATCTTGGGGTCGGCTTCCAGTCTAACCGGATGCAGCTGAATATCAGTATTTTACCTCCACAACCCAGTAACTGGGTAATACGATCCCCTTACTTAGACTGGATGTCAGACTTTTGGCTTCTGACTACTCGTAACAACTGTCAAAGATCTACAAATGACAGCCGGGACCAACGGCTAAACGTGCTTTCCGAGGCACGGAGAAAACTCGGTATGTAATTATAGTCACTCATCCACAACCCCGGCAAGCACGGCTCAACCTTAAAGATCGACCTGTGTGGCTTTGATTATCTAGCCACGAGCTCCTTCGGCTCTCAGTCTCCTTCCTCCTCCGGCTTTCAGTCTAAACGGATCCGGCTGAATACCAGTATCTTCACAACCCAGGTACTGGGTAACATGAAACCGCTTGGTAAGACTGGTTACCAGACTTTCGAACCACTGACTACCTCTAACGACTGTCAAAGTTCAAATTCAAATATGTTTATTTGTGACATATTGGTAAAAGTATGTACATAGTGTTATCAAAAAAAAAGTTGTCTCACTATGTGCTGCCGTGCCAGGCGTACAAAATTACAATTAATGTTTACACATTAAGTAATGCAGGTTGTAGTTTTTTGACTATAAAAACTACTGATATTGCAGCTAGTTACCTAATATTAAATCTTTAAAGTTCTACGTGACGTCTAAAGTGACAGCCTGGACCAACGGCTTAACGTGCTTTCCGAGGCACGGAGGAAACTCGGTATGTAATCATGATCACCCATCCACGGACCAACTTCGGCAAGCACGGCTTAACCTTAAAGATCGACCCGTGCGGCTGTTATTATTTCGCCACGAGCTCCTTCAAAATGCCCTGGTTTCTAAAATACCAGTACTTTACATGGACAAACGGTAGCTGCCTATCCGAACTCCACAACCAAAAATATGTAACTCAACATGAATAATATTATTATCACAACATTTCCGCACTATTCGTCACGTGCACTGTTATCAGTCTTTATCTAGTCCCTGGAGAAAAAAATGCGCGACCACCACCTACCAAGTTCCTGGCCATAAATTCATTAGACACCGACGACGTTTTTTTTTTAAACTCACGTCCGTGTTGTCTATGGTAAGGATAGAAGTGGCATCGTTTTAAAAATGTTTTTTTTTTTTCATTTGTTCTTTCGGGACATTGCCAAGTGTTTGGTTAACTCTTCCTTCCAGACCTAGCCTCGCCAGCCTAGTTTTTTGATAAAAAATCACCCATATTTTGGACTAAACGAAAGGCAAGGCTGACTATCAAATTTTCGGGCTTCTCATATCTTTCTCTTTGAGCCAAATGATGACCAGATGATGACTCTCTTAGAACCAAAGACCTACGAATAAGGGGGCTCGGTATGTGGAAGATAGTCACCCATCTGCGGACCGCCGTCGGCAAGCGTAAACATTGCTTGACTTTGAAGATAGACCCATGCTTACAGCTGCACGGGTCGTACATCAACGTTCTTTCTTTCTTGTGCTAGACGACCTGTACAGTATAGCTCCGTCTCTTTTTCACTCTGGAATAAGAATGGAACAATAATGTTTTAAGACGTCATGGTACGCCACCAGGTGTCAAAGTTTTTATGCCCCCATGAGCCTCTGACTTGTCTTACTTCAAGGTTAAGCAAACCTCATCAAAACATCCTCTTTTTAAATATAGAAACCATCTGAAAACTGTTCTTTATACTTTTAAATTCTACAACGAACAACAGATAACGCCCTTTTAAAAATTATGGCAAGAATTATTAAACCAAAATTATGTTGAACAGTCCCTTCTACCAAACGCAACTCTGTGCATTGAAACGCGTCGAGCGGCTAAAAACTCTCCACTATATCATAATTTATTTATTCTGATGACCTCGGCGAGTCCCTGTCCCACCTAATATTATACATTTATATAATACGTTTAAAAATATAATTCTATCTCATTCCCCTCATTGTGTCTCTCATTTGCAATATGGCGTATTTTTTTTTATCTCTCATACTGTTTAATGTCTTTTTTCTGGGGTAATTAAAATTATTATAGGTATTTATTACTGCAGAAGGCCATTTGGCGTGTTTATTCGTACTCCTAATCGTTCCATGTTTACATTAATTAGCAATGCTTTAGGAGTGTTTCCAGCTTTATTGCCGATAATAAATTTTGGGCAGTTTCAATTGTACAGTGTGAGAGTTATTTTATATTTTTTTAAACGTTGCTTGGAGAGGCTTGGATTGGTATATGGTAGGTACTCTTCTATATTATAATGTGACTGGTTATTAGTAATTGACAACGGTATAATGTACTCGTCAACATGATAAACTTTTACAATAGAACCAACTCGGAAAAATCGAAAAAAACATCTGCAATTTCTGTTTTTTATTCACAGATAAGTACCCTATATTCCTCACCATTTCAAAATAACATAATTCTAAACACATTCTTAGTACGATCTTTATACAAGGTGTTATTATGCATCCTCGTCAAAACTCAAGAGGATGTCACAAAAGACACAAATAATCAAATACGTCAACATTACGTAAATAAATTACGGTACCTAGTTAATTATTAATAAACGCTGATCTTTCTGGTTGTTTAAGTGTCTCAGTATTTCAGAATAACCCCCAACGTAGTTCAAGGAACAAGAAATTATCATCGAATAAACGTTTGAGAATATTTGTATGTATGAAAACGTGGTCATAGTGCGAGGATCAGACGGGCCGCGTTTACAACAAGGGTGGTTCACACTTACCGATTTTAATGAAATAAACATTACATACCCATTTTATTATTGTTTCGGGACGAGAATCATTAGCATAGCAATACCTCCTTGAATTTGCAAGGATGCAAAACAACACCTTGTACAAATATGGCGACATTTTAAATTAATAAACCAATCAAGGTAACAGCGAAGGATAAAGAACAAAAAAGGTTCAAAATACACGTGCTACGCCGCCTACGAAACTTCGTAGGTGGCGCGTACCAACGTAGCACATCTCGTAGCATTCGTAGCTTTCAACAAATATATTTTAATGTTTATAGCAAGATCCAACTTGTATATTAAAAAGAAACACGAAGACGCGTAAAATATCTGTAATCATTATGTCTCTACAAACAAGGCAATACATGAGCTTATGTAAAATAGCTTGTTATCAACCGTGAGTTTATCTGAGTGAAAAGCTGAAAACAAATTATCTAATAGCACTCGGTAGAGATCGGTTGTAGATTTCTATTAGTCAAGGATTTTTTGTATGCAGGTAAGTACTTTAAAAAAAACGTTGCCCCACACTAGGAATTTCTCCTGTATCGTGGATGCCTTTACAAACATTTAAACTCACATACACAAACAGCCAGACCCGGAGCAACTATCAGTAGGCCTTAAAAATATTTGTTCGGGGATCGAACCCACGACATGCAGCGTAGCAGTCCATCGCTTAGCCACTGCGCCAACCGTGCCGTAAAATACGTCAGTTATTCCTGAGATAACCTCTTGCAAACAACCAACAATTTAACTTTGTTTAAAAAAAAGGTTATTTAATAAAATTACAAACCACACCTAACTTAAATACAAAAAAATCCATTAGTAGATTATAGAAACTCCTCCATCCCATTACATCATCAAATTGATTCTCACCTGCGAACGCCCCTCAATTACCTTCAATATCTTAACTAAGTTTCGTCCAATATCTTGTAGATATGTCCAAAGTTGGGCAAGGTGGGCTCTTAATTAATAAAGGCAATCATTGACCGCCGGCGGCTGTTATTGGGAGCTATCACAACATTTGGGTCATGAGTCTGCATACTGACGTATACGCTGATATGTGATCTTGATACTTGTGGTTTTTGAAGGTAATATCTTGAAGGTACTAACCTACTTAGATTTAAATTGTTAATAATTAGTATGAAGTGATTTAAGAGTGATGTGAAAGCATTTGCCACGTTTCTTTCTTTAGAGAAAACATATTTAGATTTTTTTTGGAAGTACTCAAATTGTAGGCATGGGCAAACATACAGGAATTGCAGAGTGACGGACGAGACACTGTTATAAAATTTTTTGGGCATTTAATTAACATCTTAGCATGTCAACTAATTGCTCCAACGAACATATTTAATTTTACTTAGGGCAGGTCATATTGTATGCCCTAAGGGCGGGACGTAGCCGATCAGTTTTTATTATTTAAGACTTTAGGGTAGGGTACGAGGAACAGGGTGTAAAGTTCTTCATACCCTATAGAAAAGGGAGGATCCTCCGGCCAGACAGGTGTTATGTCTGGTGGGCAACTTCCCGACAGTGGTAGTCGGGTTTTTCTATATACTCTTAAGTCGATGTAAACTTTCCTTGCGACTTGTAGGAAATTGATGTTAGTTCCTCCGTAGTATCATAGATGGCGCTGTAGTACTTTTTGTAGTATGTTGCTAATTGTGGTCGCTACAAGACAAGTTAGTACGGGGCTTTTAGGTTTGAACCTTGCATTAAATATAAACAGCGATTTTTTTCTTGAATCGTGTACTTGACCTTAGCTCTCCAAATAATAAAAAAAAATTAAACATTTTCCAAGGCCGGATCAAGGTCAAAAAGACGAAAACGCGTTTTTGTGAATAAAAACGTGGGCAAAATTATTAACAGGACGAATTTAATTATTTTAGGTAAAGAACTGCAGGTGACAGTAATATATTTTTTCAGAATTAAACATTTTCGTCCACGGAAATTTCGATAAAAAAACATTTACGTAATTTTTGGATTGTACTTGAGGCAAAAATATAAACAGCGGTTTTTTTACATAAAATAACTTAAATTAATATATTAAACCTCCGTTAAAAAAATTAAACAAATTTGACTCACGGAAGTTATTAATATCAGTTTTTTTACAATAGCGGTCGGGGCAAAAATGTAACAGGGTTTAATTTTGTTTAACTTTCATCTAAAGGCTATTTCTAACCAATTTACACGAAAATTAAACACTTTAAAGCAAATACTGAAAAAAAATAAAAATAATGTTTACGTAAAATACGTTTGCAAGCTTCATTCTTGTATTTGGTGCAGCGCTTTCATAGGAATTTGATCTTTCCGTAATAGAGATAAGGTGTAAAATCGCGTATACGTAACAAAACACTATTAAGACTTACAAATGTTTTGATGTGTTCCCGGTTGTCATACTTTCAAGTAAATATCTGGTTCCCTAGCACGAGCGCATGGTGTAAACGTAAAATGTCGATGTTCACGTTACGTTGTTCGTCAGAGTCATCCATATATACGAAATAAATTATGAAATATTGTACGTAATACAAGTATTTTCCATTTTGAAATCGACGTATTTACGATCCGTTTAAATCAGTTTTTAATCAATATAAAACCTAACACTGCTGTGCAAATTGCAAAAAGCGTAAGAAAATTTGAACATCACGGGCCAAATGAAATTTTTCGTCGCGCGCGATATTTTTTTTTTTCATTCATAATGTTAATGACTAGCTTTTGCCCGCGGCTTCGCCCGCGTGAAGTTCGGCAATTGCCCACGTATGCGTTAACCACCCCAAAATAATGTCGAAAATAGTCATTTAAATGTTATAGATAATAGTTGTTGGCCACGGCTTCGCGCGCGCGTAAGTGTAAGTATAGGACACATTTTAATAGTTGTGTAAAAATCTGCGCTTTTCGAAGTAAGATGCCACATAATTCATTCTGGTTAGAAAAATGTATATTACGGCGTTTTTTTTTTAATTTTTTTTTTGTGTTGTTAGGGACCTAAATGGGTTGAACCAGAATTTATTTTATACATGTCTTCCGAGTGACGATGCTGTAGCTCAAATGCCCCGGTCATCCATCCACCAAGCGATAGAGGTTATGGTGTAAATGAGCTAACTTACTTAACTTTCAATATTTTAAATTAAAAAATACTCAGATTAAACCAATCTTTTTAACTCCCGGAAAACTACACCGTGTAAATCACCTCATCACGAAGCCGTTAACCAAGCATTCTGTACATGAAACTATGTAACTTTACGCAAAAATTATTGCTGGGAAACGACTTTTTTTTGGGGGGTGTAAAATCATGTTTTGTGGTAGAACTCAATGTAACGCACTCAAAACATTGTGCTGATGGACGGATTGAATAGTACGGGGGTCGTGGAGGTGTTTAAAGTAAAAATCTTAAATTAAAAACTTGTATTTAAAAAAATACTTGTCAAAAAGTTGGAACTTTGACCCCTAATATCTCCGTAACTAGAAGGTTCCCAGGTATGGTGTAGAACAAAAAAATGATCGCAATGACAGGGAGAACCAGTGCCTTTCGGCTTCGTTAAGAGGTGTTTTACACCCTTTTATACTAATGAATTATCCTAGCTCTTCTGTGTAAATGACGTTTGCGGTGTTTCCTTTTGGGGCTAAAATTACTAAGATACTCGCCGAGCTCACTTCGGAGCACGCAACATAAAACTGCACACGTGAGAAACAGTTATCACTTGAATCAATGCCAGCCATAGCCTAGGGGAGGATATTGAGACATTGCGTATTTTAATTTTTATTATTTGCACCTAGAAAATGAGGTCATCATTTTCGTTATCGGCGACCCTGAAGTCCACAAAAACGACACTTGTGAAAGAAAAACCGAATGTTTTCCTCGCCGTTAATTTGGTCAGCAACCCCAAAAACCACGAAAACGACACCCATGCACGAAAAACAGGAAATTTTCCTCGGGGCCATCTCCGATTTTTTTTTATTGCCAGCGACCCGCTAAAACCACGAAAACGACACCCGTGAAGCCATTGAGTCGCGCAATTGTCCAGCCCTCGAGTGTCGGTTACGCAAGTGTCCATGCGCGCAAATATCTTTTCGCGTAAATGGGCTACCGCAAGTGTCCTTCCCACAAATGACCCAGATTCCCTAGAAGTGTGTACTTAAATGAAGTTTTTTTTAGCGTATTTGTCCACACAAACGTGCTAACACAAAAAACAATAACAAAAAAATGCCATCCCTGTTTTCGTCTGAGGGGTGGAACTTTCAAAAAAATAGATACGTGTTTCACGTCAATTCAATCGAGAAACACAAATAGTGAATTTTGAAAACTTTGTACCCCTATCTCACCCTCTTAGGGGGTAAATTCTTAAAAACTCTAAAATACGTATTTATTTATTTCTAACCAGAAGCTTGTATATGAAATTTCAGCCTTCTAACTTAAAAAATGACGAATTTCCATACAAACTTTCATCCCCTATTTAAGTCCGTTAGGGGTTGAATTTCGAAGAATCCTTCCTTATTCCTTGTCTACATTATAAAGGAAACCTCTGTGCAAAATTTCAGCTTTCCAGGGTCATAGGTTTGGGCTTGGCGTTGATGAGTCAGTCAATCAGTCAGTCAGGACTTCTATTTTTATTTATATAATATAGATATATATATATATATATATATATATATAACTTTGTAAAGCCATTTGTTGACCCTCTAATTGCAAAAGAACAATTTGAAATTCGCAGGCTACCCTTCCACTTCCACCTTAAGTATGTAGTAGCTATCTGCACTGTAATGGTGAAATAAGTAATATAATTACCTCACCTGCATTTAACATGTTGGGAAACTGTGTTGTTATCGTCCTTTATAAAATAACACTATTTCTGTATTTTTAGCCAAAGAAAACGAGGTGGGTGCTACATTTTTTCAACCACCCTGAAAATAATCCACTCTTGAAATAATCATTTAGGTTTCGAGATATGGAACTTTTTTATCAAAACTGCAGCAGTAACTTTGTTCATCATTAACATACTATAAAAGAAAAAGGATTGTGTGGTTTTATGAAACCACGGTAAAAGTGAAACTTTTTTTCATACTTTTGACATTTATCAAAAAAAAATTGGAATAATATTGCATTAAGGGTATAAAACGCGGAGTACATAAAACCGACCGTCACGCGACATGCAACACAGACGAAAAAGTTTGAGACGATGTAATAAAACTTTCACTTTAACAAATTTAGTTTTACTGTTGAGTGTATGTTTACAAATTAATTAGCGTTAAAAATATTTTTATTATATTGTTTGGTACTACGGAACTCGGTGTTTTTCTAAATGAAGATTTAACGTTAATGACGATCATGTTTGTAAACAGTAGGTATGTCACCACTGACCGACTGATGGCTTGCCGTTTTTATTCCTATGCTTTTACATTACAGAGTAACACAATAAAACCTACTTGCAAAATAAACATCATTTATCATTTATCAATAAAAACACACCGACTCTTAAAAAAGAACACAGTCATACGCATACAATGAACGCAGCGCTTATCTTGGATACGCACACTAGCACACGCTGTACGCTGCTCGCTGCTTAGCGCTGACGTCACGTTCATCGTAATTTATTTTTTACTTTTACTTTATTAAATAACGCTCTAATCTGTTTAATTTTGGGAGATTAAGGTTTGGATTGATATATATCCCATTATTAAATGAATTTCAGTCCTGTTACATTTTTGCCGTAAGTAGTATTCAAGATTTTTGGATTTTCTTGATTTTCTGTGAAGTCCGGAGCAGAATTTGTTTAATTTTCATAATAATAGTTAGATATGTTGATAACAATCACTTTAGCACTATTTTTGTCCTGTTAATATTTTTGCCTTAAGTACGAAGTCAAATTATATGATTTTTAAAAAAAACTGATTGTTCCGTGGACGAAAAATGTTTAATTTGCTGACCTACTCGTAGCACTCAATCTGTTCTACAATACTCCAAATAAACATACCTGTTTATATTTTTTTCCACCAAGTTATAACATATTAGACGTTTTCTTAAAAAAAACACATACGCGGAGGTGAACTTTTCGCGGGATACAGCATAACATACTCTCCTGTCCATACCCTACACATTCAATGAAAAAAATTGCTGTTTTTAATTAATGCAGAGTTGGCCTAATTTTCGGCGTAAATTCCCCGGACTAAGTATTATATACCTACGTATGATCCACAATAAAGAAATTGATTGGTGGATTGATTGTCATGGTAACAGTGGACGTGCACATGTGATAAAATTACATGACTTGACAATTCTCTTTTCGTCTAAAAAGAGTATAAAATTACTGCAAACTGCGATCCTCCATAGAAAGGATGTACCCACACTATCGATCAAAAGTAATGGTATTTAAAACTAAAACCGGTCTGGCGGATCCTACACACACGCTAAGATATAATAAACTGAATGTATTACGCAACCTGAATTCTTAATGACTAAACGAATTGATTTGAATAATTTCAAAGTTAAATAATTATAGTTACCGCTCTCTGATACCTAAAACGATTTAAAAGAAAGTATCAAAACCTACAGAGCGCAGTACATTCACACGAGTCAGTCACTAATAGCCGTTGGGTGCAATCATGGACGACCTCCAGTTTTGCAGCTGTTTGCTTGCGATGTAGTGCTCGCCAGATCAATTACACAGTTAATTAATAATCCAAACATTGTGAAGTGGGTATATTGAATACAGAATCTTGGATGTTGCAAGTTTGTTTCTAGTAAGAGTTTAAGACTTGCTACACCACAAACGCTAAACGTATTTAAAACATCGTCCTGTCTGAGTCAACTTTAAACGATTGACCTCTATGTACTTTTTTTATTAATTTATGATACAGTGCCAGTGGGCCTTAAGGCGGAAACATACTTACGTGTCGTGGCGTGTCGTGACGCGCTAGAAGCAAATCGGTTTCATACATTTAATATCGTTAGGGACATATTTGCATGGCGTGTCTTGTCGCAACGATGTATGAAACCGAATGCTTCTGGCGCGTCACGACACGCCACGACACGTAAGTGTGTTTCCGCCTTTAGTATTTCAAAGCTTGTGGCACAACTGAATTGCTGTCTATTTATTTTTAATGTAATTAAAATAATAACATTTGGCAGGTTAAAATTAAATATTTGCATCATTTGCACACCATAATAATGGTAGAATGTAAAGGGGCCATTATAGTTTATAAGACCCTAGATTGTAAAGCTAAATTTTGGCAAATAAATGAATTTTATTTGACAAATAATTTTAGATTTACTGTTGTGATTGGCTAAAAATAAAAATAATAAACAGCAAATCAAACCACTCAACGTATTTTCGGTAATCTATCAAGAAAATATGTTTCTCAATCCATGCGTCCTAGTAAAATAAGGTTGAAGCTTGATTGCATTAATTAACTTATTTATTTATTTAGGTTAACCAATAATTAAACTACACGATGTACATTTCAGACTTAATGACTAGAGTAACATTTACAAGTGCAACAATTAATTACAGGTTAACACCACATGCACAAAAACGGTTTAACATAACATATTTATATATTATTGCCATTAGAACTAATACATACAAAAAATAAATTAAAACAATAATAAAGAAAAACTATCAACTCATTCATTCAATGCTGTATACAACATAATAAAGAAAAGGACATTAGGAAGTAAAATTACTGAATAAAATTATAATTGATTCAATTGTGATTGATTGATTGGATTATGAATAAATATAACGACCTTAAATTGATAACAAACTACAATTAAAAGATTTAAAAAACCCAAAAAATAAACTAAGAAATCGAAAACAAGTGAAAAAAAAAAAAATTGCCATTGAATTATAATTCAATGGCAATTTTTTTTTTTTTACCCTAACATACTGTATACAGTATGTTAGGTTAAACGAGGGACATATTGAGGGAGGGTATTCAGTATTCGATTCTCGTCCCAAATATGTAAAAAAACCTATAACGTATATAGAAGAATTTTTAATGTTTTTTTTAGTGCCTAGATATTTTGGACTGTCCTAAGCCAGGTAAGTTTAAAGTATGAGGGGAAAATGGATTATACCTAAGAGTCATAGCCCCGCTCACATGTTCTGCGATAGTATTAAGTAGCTAGCGCAAGGGTGTATACACGTAGCGTGTCATTTGCGAAAATTTTGGTATGGTTCTGTCTGTTATTTATCAGTATTTTTTTTTGTTTATATTTTTATTAGTATCATGTTAGCATGTACTATTATGGGTTTGAAAATGTCCCTCGTTTAAACTAACATACTGTAAAACTCTTAGGAATTTATTTATGCTATCATGATGTACATCTACTAAGTCACTGCGATCATTAAGGATCTTACACAATCTAGGTATCGGAGAATTCGCACCAAGCACATACTTTCGAAGTGGCGGACATAGGGGTGTTATCTTATTCCTAGGATATCTAGAAGGCGCACGGAATCTAATAAGCAGAATCGGAAATCTAATATTAAGTTAATCACAGCTACTATTGTTAAAACTAGGTTACTAAGTAGCAGTAATCTTAACTACTAATGTCATTTTCCCGACTTAAAACCCTTTCACCAAATAAATAAAACTTTGCACACCAAATTGAGTCACAAAAAAAAACATCCAATACTTATCTCCGATCAAAATTCACCGAAAACGGGGGACAATAAATTTTAACTTTTTAAGTCTAACTGACCGAAAATCAAGTCAAACAGAAAAGGGCTTTTTAAAGAAGAAATAATCTTTAATCTGCTCACTGGACTGTGGGCGAGGGTTGTTGAAATACCAAGTGATGCGTGTGAAACGATTAAAAATGTTATCTTAGAAAAATGGCTGCTCCCCCTACACCCCCTTCCAACGATCAGGGGTGATTTCATTAATGTTGAAGAGTTTACGGGGTAAAGGGGTAGTCGGCTACATTTTTCTTATTAGGTCTCTCATTGTTTTATGCTTGGTTCTTGGGTTTTACGTAGGTTTGAGAATGAAAAAGGCTATTTGATAAAAGAAAGTGACACGACAATCAGACACCCGTGTGTGAACGTGGTTAAAATATGGGGTGTATAGAAAATCGATGTAAAAACTGTTTGTTACCGAGAATTCATAATTCTAACTCCAGCAGAGGAAATGGTTTTCGTCGCTCAAAACCAATAACCTGCTTCATACCATAGTGCAATCTGACTTCATTATTCTCTATTTGGGGTCGGCGCAGCATTTGTCTTCTTCTCCACACTTCTCTATTACTCGTCATGTCATCAGACATCTCCTTTTTTTGCCATTTAATCCTTTACACACTCTATCGATCGTTTTATAATGCAATATCTACGCAGTCAAAATGTATGGAAAAGCTGATTTCTCATCGTGTATGTCAGAGTTGTTTTAACTGCAGTTTTTCCAAAGATACTTACAAAAAATGACGATTACATGCTTCGGGCCAAATAACCAACCTTTTCAAAATAAATTATACAAATTCAATCTTATTAAAGCACTCACCCAATCCACTGGCAATGCATAACTCGAAAGGGTACAAAAACAAGCATAAGTACTATCAAATTATGACTAAAAGTAAAGACTTCATAATTTAAAATATGCACAAAGAGTGAATTAACGTGTAGACATAAATAAAAATTAAGGGTTACCCAGGTAGGGGGGTAACCCTTTACCCCTCTAAATATAATTAAGTATAACCCAATAAGCCTTTTGCCACAAACAAAAGCAAAAACCTACGAAATTTTATTATCATTATTAGCATATTTAAATAATTATAATTATACGAGGACGGATAAGAATGGGGTCGTTTCCCTCGATTTAAATCCGAGGTATAGGATATATTATAGCTTTCAGTAAGGACTGTGAATTTGTTTATTACTTAGAGTTACTTATACCTGCCATATTACCCGTAGAACCGATGACCGTTGGGGTAGACGTGTTCTTGAGTGGAGACCGCGAATCGGCTAGCGTAAGATGGGACGCCCTCAGGCTCGGTAGAGCGACGATCTTCGCAGGGTGGCTGGTAGCAACTGAACGACAGTTGCCGAGAATCAAGCTAAGTGGCGTGCAATTGTAGAGGCCTATGTCCAGCAGTGGACGACTGTTGTAGGCTGATGATGATGACTTATGCCATAGACTTTAGTAAATAATAATGCACTTTCATCGTAAAGCGAACTTCACCATATATTTAAACTGCGTTCTAGAGCTATGCGTATTATGAATTCATCAGTGCTATGTAATTTAGAAAGTGACGGCTCCTAAATGCATTTTTACTATATAGATCGCAATCAGACGGCAGAATGACATCACAAACCATGTCGACTGGATTATTTGAAGAGAATTTTGCCAGGCGAGGATTTAACCAGTTACTTCAAATATTTATTTTTTATTTTTATTAAAACATAGTCTTAATACACAGGTTATGTTTGATTTGTACCATTAAACCAGACGTCGTTTGTATTGATACTCACATTCGGTTAAACAACACTGCTTAATCACTACTTAACAAATATAAGTAAAAATGTAGGTACATGAAAAAAATTTTTGCCGTAAACATCCACCAGTAAGTAACACGTAATGTTTTGAATCTGAGTTGCTTGCTATTGGGCGCTCATAAGAAAGCCGTAAATATAAAGGGGCAAGCCAAACCAGGAACAATAGTGCAGACTCTGAGCTGTATCTCGAAAATCAAAATAGCACGGTCTGGCAGGGCACCGTTCCGAGGAGCTTGGGCTTAGTAATCGATCTTGCCACCATTAGATCTACGAGACAATACAATAACTAACACGATGTAAGGGACATTATCCATCAATCCTTTACCGTCACTTCAATATATATATATATTAATAATATTAATAAATATAAAATAAATATACAAGCCTATTATTACTGTCCTTCTGCTGGGCCACTTACAACGAAAAAGTACTACAGTGCCATCAATGAGAAACAAAAGAACTAATATGGTCTGAATCGCGCAAGAAAAGTTTACATCGACCTAAGACTATAATTATAGACAAACCCGATATTTTTTTAATAACCAGCGGTTAATTTCTACACTAGGGGTTATAATTATGTACTGACTTCCAACTAACCAATTTGCGCGTTGATACCCTGACACCGGTTATGTTGGTCTAACGTATTTTTTGTTTTGTTACTCTTTTGATTGTCCCATTGCTGAGAAAAGGCATTTCCTTTCTCCTTCCAAACCTCGTGAAAGCTGAGAAAGAGAAACAGATAAAATATCTCGACTTGGCTCACGAGGTTGTCGATATGTGGAATGTGGACTCGGCTATCATTGTGCCGATTGTCGTAACGGCCAATGGCCTTATGGCCCTGAGCCTCGACGAACATCTGTCGAAGCTCTCACTTGGCAGTTGGATCAAGAGCCAGATTCAGAAGGCAGGCTCCTTGATACGGCCCGCATTGTGAGGAGGTTCCTGTCTCTGCAGCCCTAACCACCGGTAGCTTAGACCCTGCTCCCGATACCGGCGGAAACTTGTTTTTTTTTATATTTTTAAATGTTTTTTTACCTTTTTTGTTTTTAAGAAATATTTAAAAGTATATAAAATGAGATGTAAAATGAATAAAGTAAATAATAATATTTATTTATTTTCAGGCAACTTTGGCCCATAAATTTCTACCTTTCTTTTCTGTGCAATATCTGGTTATGTTCGGACCGCAAACCATGATCTGGTTTATCCCCCGTATTCACAAACACTTGGATTCGATTTCGATTCGGAAAGTCGTATGTCTATCTCGCTCGCTTTCGTAATGCCAAAACAAGATAGACATACTACTTATCGAATCGAAATCGAATCCGAGCGTTTGTGAATAGGGGGCCAGATCGTCACACCATCTTCGCATCAGTATACCTCGACGGCGATTACTTCTGACGGGCGTCCAGTGAGAACGATTGTCATCGTTGCCCATCTCTTTCTAACCTATTGAAATTACAAAAATCCCCAGAAACTCATATCAAAAAGCGTCTAGAAAAAATAATCATACACCCTTTTCACGCTTTCTCAATTTTTTCCTACCTATCCGAAGTTAATATTAACCCTTTTAAACGCGGGCAGCGGGGGGTCGCATATAATTTTTCATAATTTCACGCGCACTGACCATTGGTGGGACACAAAGAACGGAATCAAGTAAAAAAGACCTTAAAAGGAAGACCCGGGCATAAATTACATTATAATATAAATTAATATGGTCACACTATGAAAGAGGATAGGGTTGAGTCGCTATTTTCGTGGAGGTTCCGTCAATTTTTTTTATTGCTATTTTTTTTTAAAGATTTTTTTTATACTTAGAGAAAGTACATTTTGCTAAAGACCACAACGCAACGGTCAATTATAGGTTTGAATATTTCTCTAGTGTTTTAATAACAGCTTAACATCTTATTAAATAATAATATGAATGTATTGAGTGTCAGTTTTGTAGCCTTGTCCTCAGGCTCGGTGAAACGACGGTCTTCGCAGGGTGGTTGGTATCAACTGGAAGAGAGTTGCCGAGAATCGAGCTAAGTGGCGCGCGATTCAAGAGGCCTATGTCCAGCAGTGGACTGCTGTAAGCTGATGATGAGATCCTTGTCTTAGTGTGCATTGATTTTATGACAGTAAAAAACTTGTATTTATACAAGGTGTTGTTTTGCATACTCGTCAAATTCAAGGAGGTAACTATACTAATGATTCTCGTCCCGAATCAATAATAAAACGGGTAGTTTTTTTTTCCTCTTTGTGGAAAGCGACATCGGTAAGTGTGAACCACCCGTGTTTTAAACGCGGCCCGTCTGGTTCTCGCCCTCCCTCGCTTACACACATACTAACAATCTCAAACGTTTATTCGATAATTTCTTATTCCCTAAACCACGTTAAAGGGGTTATTCTGAAATACTGGCCAACATAAACAACCAAAAACATCAGCGTTTATTTACACTTAACTAGGTATCGTAATTTTCATTGATTATTTAAGTCTTTTGTAACAACCTCCTAAATTTTGATGAGGATGCAAAACAAAACCTTGTATAAAATAGTTCAGCACAGGAAAGACAGATCAATTTATTAATGAACATTTTTCCGAAACCCTCATTATGGAACAGTTCACTACTACCATGAAAAATACTACACTTTTCGTAGTCACAGAGACGGATCTCTAAAAATATATTCTTTGATAGCAACTTTACATGAATTTGAACGTTATTCCTCGAGTTTTAAAATGAACTTTCCTTTGGCTTTTATTATAAAACTTGACTCCGGAAAAGTCTATGAATTTCAAAGTCAATTCATGTATGGGTTTCTTTTATATAAAAGAGGAGATAATTTATAAAAAGCACTTCGTATTTATATAAATGCAAATAGAAAGAGATGACGTTTAAAATATTTTTTCCCTTAATATTCGATTATATAGATTACTAGCTGTTCCGCGCAACTTCGTCTGCGTCACATTTTCCCCGTATTCGCAACATTTTTCATTCCTGCTTCGCTCCTATTGGTCATAGTGTGATGATATATAGCCTATATCCTTCCCTAGGTTGAAATCTATCTTTTTGCCAAATTTGATTAAGATCCGATCAGCCGTTTAGTCGTGAAAAGGTAACAAACAAACAGAGTGACTTTCGAATTTATAATATTAGTATGGAAGTATGGATTCACGTAATTAATGTACCTACTAAATACGTAGTATCTGAAAACTAGGTACAAGAAAATCATCATCATCATCTGCCTGCCAGCCTTTTCCCAAACTATCTTGGTGTTGGTTTCCAGTCTAACCGGATGCAGCTGATACCAGTATTTTACATGAAGCGACTGCCTATCTGACCTCCACAATCCAGTATCTGGTTAATACCAGCCAAAAGTCTGACATCCAGTCTTACTAAGGGTAGTAAGACTGGATGTCAGACTTTTGGCTTCTGACTACTCATAACGACCGTCAAAGATCTACAAACGACAGCCGCGACCTACAGCTTAACATGCTTTCCGAGGCACGGAGGAAACTCGGTATGTAATTATGGTCACCCATCCACGGACCAACCTCGGCAAGCACGGCTTAACCTTAAAGATCGACCCGTGCGGCTGTTATTATTTAGCCGTACAAGATAATCATTTGTTGATAATCTATTATCAGCATTTAACTCAAAGGTAAAACAACTTTTTTCCGGACTGCCCCAAACGCTTTCTGTTATGTTTTCTTTACTTGAAGTCGTAGAGAAATACTTGATGTTAGATTATTACATCAATTAGAACATTACATTCGTTACTATTTTCCTACTCTTATCCCAATTTATTTGGGGTCGACGTAGCTGGTCTCTTCCCTACTTCTGTAGTAGTTATCTTTTCAATTGTCACCCCTTTATAACCTTAATTCAACGTTTGTATTATCTACACACAGTCTATCCATATCGTCCGTCATCTACCCCGGTCGCACCGGAGAATGGAATCGGCGAGAGGTGTCGTGCGGTGTTCCACAGGGATCGGTTCTGGGGCCGCCCTTGTGGAACATCGGCTACGACTGGGTGCTGCGCGCTGACCTCCCTAGTGGTGTCAGCGTAGTTTGCTACGCTGACGACACGCTGGTGCTGGCACAGGGGAGGTCGCACGAGGCGGCGGCCGAATTAATGACACGCGGGGTTGCGATAGTCGTGGAGAGAATCCGGCAACTGGGTCTCGAGGTGGCATTGCACAAGTCCGAGGCCATGTGCTTTCATGGGCCTCG
The DNA here is from genome assembly GCA_963082945.1 of Cerastis leucographa. Lineage (NCBI taxonomy): Eukaryota > Metazoa > Arthropoda > Insecta > Lepidoptera > Noctuidae > Cerastis > Cerastis leucographa. Next base: position 2,417,118 of record OY720365.1, read on the forward strand.
GAATGCGCCACCGTCGGGATCCATACTGACGGTAGGAGGGGTTCCCATCGGCATCGAGTCGACGCTGAAGTACCTAGGGCTTGTCCTCGACAGCCGGTGGAACTTCGTGGAGCACTTCCGACGTTTGGCCCCAAAACTGGAACGGGCAGGAGCTGCATTCAAGCGGCTCTTGCCCAACCTGGGGGGTCCAAACGCCTCCTGCCGGAGGCTCTACGCGGGGGTCGTGCGGTCCATGGCCCTTTATGGGGCCCCGGTGTGGGCGCGTTCTTTGAGGCGGCGAGCCGCCCATTACCTGAACGCGCCCCAGAGGGTGGTAGCCGTAAGGCTGATCCGGGGGTACCGTACGATCTCCGGCGAGGCGGCGAGCCTCTTGGCCGGATTGCCGCCATGGGATCTGGAGGCGATAGTCCTCGCGCGCCTGCACGAATGGCGCGCGGAGGCACTACGTCGGGGGGAAACTCCGCTGCCGCGGCAAATTGTCGCTCAGCGGACAGACCTCCGGCGTGATCTCATGGCGACATGGAGACAGCGACTGTCGCAACCACGTGCAGGGCACGCCACAATAGTGGCGATAAGTCCCCTCTTTGAGGAGTGGCTAGAGAGGCGGCACGGCGCCCTCACCTTCCGCCTGACGCAGGTCCTCACCGGACACGGTTGTTTCGGGAGGTTCCTGCACCGAATCGGGCGGGAGGAAACGCCCGGGTGTTACCATTGCGAGGATCGGCCGGAGGACACGGTGGAGCACACCGTGGAGCTCTGCCCCGCTTGGGCTGAGCACCGCCGTGTCCTCGTAGCGGCGATTGGCGGCGGCGACCTCTCGCGTCCGGCCCTGGTTCAATCCATGGTCCGGAGCGAGAGGGAATGGGATGCCGTCGCCTCCTTCTGCGAAGCAGTCATGCTAGCGAAGGAGGTGGCGGAACGTGAGAGGGAGAGAACCTCACGTCCCAGCCGCCGCGGGAGACGCCCCGGGCGTCGGGGGGCAACCAGTGGCCCCCGGCCACCGTAGGCGCGAGCCTGTGGACGGTGAGTAATGGGCTAGCTCACCGTCCGTCCGTCTTATGACGACAGGCCGTGTCGACGGCGCGTACGTGTTCCACGCGCGCCTCAAGGAGATGTCAGCAAACAGGATGGGGCCCGAGAGGGCCGATGCCTGCCAGGGCTGCGGGTTGTTCGAAAGAGATACCGCGGCCCTGGAACAAAAAGGGCGAAGAAGGAACATGGGTGGGTTTTAGTCAGTACAAGTCTGACACTCCCTCCCGCTCCGCCCAGAGCGGGAGAAGTCATTTGATGATTTCCCATCCCGAAAAAAAAAAAAAAAAAAAAAAAAAAAAAAAAAAAAAAAAAAAAAAAAAAAAAAAAAAAGTCTATCCATATCGTTTAATTGGTATGCATCTACTCTTAAACCCATACACATTCATCCACAAAGTTTTCTCACGATATTTTCCCCATTTCTCCGCATCACATGACAATTAAAATCTATTTTTATTGTTATTGCCTTTGGTTTGTCAATCAATTATATCAATAAACAATTTCAATTAAATACCACATATTATTTCAGTCGACTGTCTGATTAGATTGTGAATCCTAACAATTAAAATATCATATTTCGCAATAATTATCAACAAATAATAAATCCTATATTTATTCACAATAAAATCATTCCCATTTACGTGTACCACAGAATGCTTTCACTAAATCTAACTCCTGTATTTCCCCGCTACCTATTTAGCGTACTTTAGTTTTAGTTTAGTGCTGCGGGCTCCCCTATTTTGGCGTTAGTTTATGTGGAATTAGATCTGTTTCCTACGTCTGGCCGACTGCATCGATTGCCCAGGTCGCAGGTATACATATTTTAGTTTTTACCATAGGGTCTGATGTCACCGACGTTTAATCTACCGTTAACTTATTGAAGCAGTTTGTTATCAGATTACTTAAACGGTGGATTTAGTTTTGGTGAATACGGGCTTAATTTTACATTTGACGACGACGTTTTTTACGTTCCCAAAATTTTCTATTTTTAACCGACTTCAAAAAAGGAGGAGGTTCTCAATTCGACGGTATGTTTTTTTTTTTGTGTGTATGTTACGCGATTACTCCGCCAATTGTGGACGGATTTTCAAAATTCTTTTTTTGTTCGAAAGGAGATACTTCTGAAGTGGTCCCATAGTCACCAAGTCAGGATCTGATGATTGGATCCTGGAGAAATCGAGGGCAACCCTCAAATTTTATAGGAAAACTTACAGCGGTTTTGGTATTTTCTACAACAAGTGAAGCATTTGCGTTCAATAAGAATCATTCTATCATCAGATCTGATGATGAATCCTAGAGACAGGCACCGGAACTCAATAATAAGACAATGTATCTTAGCTGTGTTTGGGCTTGTTGGAATTGTAACGGTATGCAATTTCCAGGTGTATGTACAAGTAATAATTAAAAAAAAATAGAAATCTTTTTTTATTTTTTATTTTAACCGACTTCTAAAAGGAGAAGGTTATCAATTCGATTAGTTTTTGTTGAATGTACACCGATTACGCTGAGACTTATTACTTTACTAACTTCTTTAGTTTGATGCGGAATAGTTGCTATTTGGTCCCATAAAGAATGTTATACAGTTTGGCCCTGTAGTTTTCATTTTATTTTATTTGTAAATTTATCACGTACACCTATTTCTCCGTGATTACTGGACCGATTTACATGAATCTTCATTCATTTGGTAGAGAAAGCTTGCCCGGTTCTCCTGCCTAGCCTTTTCCCAAACTATCTTGGGGTCGGCTTAATGGGATGATACTTGGCCCATATGAATTTTATTATCTTTGCTTTGGTACTTTTTGAGTCATCCCCTTTATTATGCATTTTGTCCTTTGTCGATGACGATGTGCTGGTGTCTAGTTACAATGTAAAAATGATACTAGACAAGAATTTAAGTGAGATACCACAACTGAAAAGGGTATAATAAAAACTTTTTACAAAAAAATATAACCGACTTCCAAAAAAAAACAAAATAAAAAAAGTGCAAAATAATATTTTACTTTCGGAAGTCGGTGGCAAAAAAAAGAAAGAAACAACAACAAGACAACCGACAAGTCACCGACTGACGAAAGTAAAATATTATTTTGCACTTTTTTTATTTTGTTTTTTTTTGGAAGTCGGTTATATTTTTTTGTAAAAAGTTTTTTTTGTAATGCTTTTGCGCTTAAAGTTAAGGGAAGTATTATTAATACCCAGTATTTCATGGACATCGTCTATTACATTTAAAAGTGTAATTACACGGTCACGTTTTGATTCAATCCACTTGCAACTGCGAAACTAGTCAACAAAACTATAAATTAGAATCTTTAGATATCATATTAATAATACATCATCTGCCTTTTCCCAACTTTATTGGTGTTGGTTTCCAGTCTTACCGCATGCAGCTAAATACCAGTATTTTACATGAAACAACTGCCTATCTGACCTCTAAAACCATAATACATACCTTTTTATTATTTTAAAGTAATATTTTTTTTTTTCTATATTTATACTGCATCGTTGTGTGATTTTGATTTGAGAACTTTATGTTGTTGTCACTATGGTGAATGCACGCATGCATATCTGTAATAGGCATACATACGAGGTACTTTTATAATATTTTTATTGCCATTTATTACTTTTAAGTATCTAATGCTGTTGGTGTACCAAATAAGTAAATGTATGGTATACAGCTGATGTATCTAGATTATCACTTTGGAAGGTACAACTCTTGTTTACTACGAATCATTGAATTTTTCTCTATCTCTGAAACCAAAACTTACACTTCCTTCCAAAAAAGAGGCAACACAAAACAAATCAAAACACATCCTTACTCCCAAGTCGATCGTTTTACCAAAGGGTAGAGGCCCCGGTAGTTGGCAATCGGATAATAATATATATATATTTTCGCTCCATATTCTGTGGAAGTGCTCAAAATATGATATACTGCGGATAAATCGGTAGCGACTGCCCTCAGGGGGGTGTTTACATCGACAGGGGTAGTTTCAACCCCGGGAAGTTGAGACAAAGTATTTTTCGATAGTTTTCAGTTCGATGTTTTTTTGTGAGAGTTATTTTTTTGTTTCGCTGTATTTGGTATCTGACGTGTATTTTGCTATTTATTTATGTTATAATCTTGATATAAAAGAGTGTCTGTGGATTTTCTTGCCTCTCTTCTCTATTGGTAACTTTAATTCTTTAGAATGGATATTTATTTATTTTTAATTTCGTGTAAAATAGTGGTACATATGCGAACTTAATGACACAAGGAATTTTCTACGAGTCAACCTATGGCTTGGATAAGCCAAAAAAATCTTCATTGACTTGTCGCCTATTCTTAAGTGCCTGTAATAGGCCTAATTAAAATAAATACTTTTTTATTTCGAGTAACAAAATTTATATAAAAAGCCGTGATAGATTCCTAACCAGCAACTACCAAGCAAAACTGAGTCATAGAGAAAAAAAACTATTTTCTCTTACCCAGACCCATTTCACCAAACATAACAGTCAACTTGACATTTTATCACAAAACAAATAATTCTCAGGTACAATATTCAAATAGCTCCAGTAAAATGACACAATCGTTTTCCTACCCTTCGGCAAAAAGGGTACCGTACAGATATGTCAAATAAAGTATAAAATATGATCTCTCAATATCAAGCGTACACTGGCTGTCAATAAAATTTGTTACATAAATCACGGTGGTTTATGGGGAGTGATAGAATGATCCCTTTTTCTTGCACTGAAGTGTGTGGGATGTTGCCTTTTCTTTGTTATTTTGTTGTATTGTTAGCAACTATGTCAGTTTTTTCTTCAGAAGATTTTTTGCTTTTGTTAAGAGTGTCTTTTTCTTTCGTATCATTGGCAGTTATTATCAAAATAATCACGCCCAATAAGAGACTTGTAACTTGTCAAACATGGCGTAAAACATGTGTTTGACACGTTACATGTTTTATGCCAATTGGCAATTGTTGGTGGATCCATTAAAATCAAATAAATTTATTTGGTTCTAAATATTCTATTAAAGCAGATTTTGTTTTACGATTTTTACCTTCTGAGTTAGAATCAAAACCATTTAACATATTATTTCAGATTGTCAATTTGTCACAACGTTCCTTGACATTACACGAACATGTATAAAAGAACCAAGCCACACAAAACCTGATTACAAGACAATCTAAGTTCCTTTTAAAACATCAAAGTACTCCAAACATAAACAGAGGCGTTCATTATGTGTTCTTAATAAAATAATAAACAATAACCTGCATATTACTGGTTGATATTAAATAACTCAATTCGTTTGTAATTTGTCGACAATTGTGCCCGACAAAGGCATGGTTCGAGCGAGTGAGCGCGAGTATGAAGGAAGTCGGTAGCTAGGGGGCGCAGGGATGGGAAGAGAGAGAAGAGACTTGTCGATAAAATATATATTTAAAGTCACCCCCTTTCTGTTATTAAGTGTCATCTTTCACACAATCTATCCTACCTATACGCACTAAGCGCTTTGGGAATACTTTTATTATGCGTACCGCTAAGGAGTGGAATTCCCTGCCGGAGTCTGTTTCCCGATAGCTACAATCTGGGGGTCTTCAAGTCAAGAGTGAATAGGTTTCTTCTAGGCAAGCGTGCTTCACCGTCGACCACATCATCGCTTACCATCAGGTGAGATAGGGGTCAAACGCGAGCCTATTTATAATAAAAAAAAAACCTTTGTTTCCTAATCAATATATTTTTTATTGCAGCCTGAGAAGTATTTTTGGTCTGATCATTTTTGTTAGATGAAGCAACCCACATAGCAAGAAGAAAAAGAGGATATGAAATATAAAAAGAATAATTAGTTAGTATTAGAAAATATGTGAGAAATTCATGCAAAATGACTATTGCTGAGTAGCTGGGAGCACCTATTGAGATTCAGCGAATATAGCTGATGATGTTGCTACGAACAAGCTAAACAGCGAATTTTCCCAAAATCCAAGTGTCAGTTATAATCGTCTTAAGCTACCTGGTGTTTCCACACATACAGTCCACATTTTTTATTCTATCTAATAAAGAAGTTATGGTCTAGACACAGAACGGCTAGTTATGTAGATAAGACTTTATAGTAACCGTCCCAAATTTTCTCATTACTCTTTTACGACTACTAATTGTCAACTTCATCATCAAATCATGAACACAAGTTGTGTTTAAACTATTATTAGTGTTTGAAAGCACAATAACTATACCTTATTTTTAAAATTGAAATTCTTGTGCCAGTCCTGCAGTCGTGCAATGACTGGTCACTATAGTGAACGCTTGCTTAGTTAAAAAGTTAAAAGTAACTATTTACTCAAGACTTCAATACTTCTAATTTAGAGCTACCTCGTTCATTTAATGGTAACAAGCACGTCCTGTGTTCAATACCAAGGTTATGTATTATGTGTTTTCCGCCACACGAGCTCAATCGAACCTTCCCTCAAGTCTTGAAGACTTTCAGAAAACTAACAATAAAATCTATCGATAGTTCCATTGTCCCCTCCCGCACTCAACAAAGCAAACGCCATTGCCAGTGGCGTTGTCGGAGCGGTGCGCCGATGCGTTTATAATATTTCATTTATTCGTTATAAATTATAATCGCGAATGAAGACGTGGGACTTAATTCTGTTTTCGTCTAGCATTTAGCCGCAAACTGGTGACATGTCTTTAGTTTAATTAGTCATCTTTGTTTTGTTTTAGTTAATTTTGAGTATCAGTAAGTTACGGTTGACTGCCTCGTTGGTCGAGTGGTCGCAAACGCGCCAAGCATGTGGTCCTGAGTTTGATTCCCGGGTCAGCGTGTTATTGGGTTTTTCAATCAGGAATTTCTCAGTAGCAGCCACGGAGTCGAGATTTGTGCTCGGTTGATGGTAATAGGCTCGCCCCCTATTACATGGGACTTAAAACATGACTAGCGCAATGTGGGTGTACTATTAATTACACTTCTGCCGAACCCTTTAGGGATTACAGGCGTGATGTTATGTTCAGTTACGGTGGTGGAAAAATGGAAGTCAATAATAAAAACAGTGGGCTGTAATCAGTAGTTGGCATTTAGTGACTTTTGGTAGTAACTTTTCTTTATGATAAGTGCCTTAAAGAGGAGCTTTTTTTTGTATTTGTATTTGTGCATAGTTATTGTCAATACTGACAAGCTTAAATAAGCTACTAATATAGATATAGTAACAGTATTTTACTGCACAAAATAAGATAAGAAGAAGAGAAGAATAGATAAGTTTGCACAAAAATAAACGTTGCGTTTCATCTCGAAAATATTGCTTCTGATAAATGGACACAAATGAAAAGGATTCCAAAAGCGTTCCGTTTCCAATTATGTCAATACACAAAAAAATACTAAGAAATATGTAGCAGCATCTTCTGTTTTCATGCGTATTTATTTGTGTGATTTTGTATTTACAATAGATTAATTTAATTTTTTTTCCCAATATTTATTAATTTAAAATAATTAAAAAAAAATACCCTTACAGTACCAACACCATAGCACTACCAACTAACTTGCAAATAAACCATTACCATAATAAACATTAATATATCACAAACGCAAAAATCGTCAAACAATACTCGGGAAGACTTATCCGTTTCTACGGCAATAATTCAAGAAGGCACAAAGGGACCTGCCTTCTACGAAGTTTGCTACAGGTTTCTTGAAGGAGCCGAGTACAGCGAGAACAATACTTAGAGTTATTGCTCCCCGTGTCCGGAGGAACCCGGAAGCTGTGGAAAAATGGCGGAGGAACAAAGTAACTCCGATGCAGTGAGGGAACTGGTGAGAACTGGTTTTGACTGGTTTGAACTGGATCGGGTGATGAGTGATTTTTCGTATTGTATAATTATCACTTTCTGAGAAGCTCGTGGCTAAATAATAACAGCCGCACAGGTCGATCTTTAAGGTTAAGCCGTGCTTGCCGAGGTTGGTCCGTGGAAGGGTAACCATGATTACATACCGAGTTTCCTCCGTACCTCGGAAAGCACGTTAAGCCGTGGGTCCCGGCTGTCATTTGTATATCTTTGACAGTCGTTACGAGTAGTCAGAAGCCAAAAGTCTGACATACAGTCTTACCAAGGGGTATTACCCAGTTACGGGGTTGTGGCGGTCAGATAGGCAGTCGCTTCATGTAAAATACTGATGATACTCAGCTGAATCCGGTTATACTGGAAGCCGACACCAACAAAGTTTGGGAAAAGGCTAGGCAGATGATGATGGTAATTATCACTTGCTTCGGTGAAGGAAAACATTGCGAGGAAACCAGCAAGCTTGAGAGATATTTCTCGACGGCATGTCAAGCCAAGTCAGAGGCCCATGAGCGGCATAAAAAGTCTGACACCAGGCTAGGCTAGCCTAACCACAAGATGAAAAAAGATCAGGAGCAGGGCAGCCCCGACTTACGAGCAGTAAGCCGTGGGTTCAAAACCAGGCAGGCGCATTACTTTGTGTGTTTCATCAGCACTGCTCTCAAAACGGTGAAGGAAAACATCGTGAGGAAACCGGCAAGTCCTAGAACAAAAAATTCGAACCCATGTGACATCTACCAACCCGCACTGGGCCCGCGTGGTTGATTACAGTCTACTCTCTCTCATAGAAAGCCCAGTGCGGGTTGGTAGATGTCACATGTCTTCGATAGGAGGCCTGTGTCCCAGCAGTGGGAACATTATAGGCTGCTCATGCTCGCTACGCTACTATTATATTCAATGAAACATTAACATATCAAAATGTGAGTGTAACTGTTAAATAAAACTCAGCCTCTCTCTGTCTCTAACCCTTTGGGGTATATTGGATATAAAGGGTGTAAAACACCTCTTAACGAAGCTGAAAGGCACTGGTTCTCCCTGTTATTGCGATCATTTTTTTGTCCTACACCATACCTGGGAACCTTCTAGTTACGGAGATATTAGGGGTCAAAGTTCCGACTTTTTGACAAGTATTTTTTTAAATAAAAGTTTTTAATGTAAGATTGTTACTTTAAACACCTCCACGACCCCCGTACTATTCAATCCGTCCATCAGCAGAATGTTTCGAGTGCGTTACATTGAGTACCACAAAACATGATTTTACACCCCCCAAAAAAAAGTCGTTACCCAGCAATATTTTTTGCGTAAAGTTACTTAGTTTCATGTACAGAATGCTTGGTTGACGGCTTCGTGATGAGGTGATTTACACCGTGTATTTAAGGAAAAGAACAAGCAATATAAAGTTGCGAAATAAAGCAAAAATAACTGTTACAAGAATCTACTCCAGCAGTACCTACGAACCTAATTATTTTAATTAAACCACCTCTAGTGTATCCTCGTTTTAAAGAATCGTGACAATTGTACAATTTGTACTAGTTAACTTATGAGAGGACAATTAAACTCAAATTACTTCGCATTCTAACGTGTAATGGACATTACATTATTTAACTGTCATGTAAATTGTTACTTACTGCTTTTTGTCGCTACATGTTTTTAGTAATAAAATGATTTTTATGGTACACCAAGTTTGAAAGGTGTAAGTGTGGTGTGTATTATTAAAAAAACCGGCCAAGTGCGAGTTGGACTCGCGCACGAAGGGTTCCGTAACATTATTTCCAAATATAATTATTTATTTTATTCTATTTTTAGTATTTGTTGTTATAGCGGCAACAACTGGTTTCAGCTGCATCCAGTTAGACTGGAAGCCGACCCCAACATAGTTGAGAAAAGGCAGACAGATGGCATAATCCATTAAATGTAATATTCATCATCATCATCAGCCTATTTTGTTCCCACTGCTGGGACGCGGGCCTCCTCTCTATGAGAGGGAATGGGCTGTAATCCACCACGCGGGCCCAGTGCGGGTTGGTAGATGTCACATGTCTTCGAATTTTTAGTTCTAGGACATGCCGGTTTCCTCACGATGTTTTCCCTCACCGTTTTGAGAGCAGCGGTGATGAAATAAATTACACAAAGTAATGCGCCTGCCTGGGTTCGAACCTACGACTTACTGCTCGTAAGTCGGGGCTGCTACCACTGGGCCACCGCTGCTCAATGTAATATTAATTCATGATAATCCATACTTCCATACTAATATTATAATTGCGAAAGTCACTCTGTTTGTTTGTTTGTTACCTTTTCACGACTAAACGGCTGATCGGATCTTAATGAAATTTGGCAAGAAGATAGATTTTAACCTGGTTAAGAACATAGGCTACATATCATCACGCTACGACTAGTAGGAGCGGAGCAGCAATGAAAAATGTTGCTAAAACGGGAAAAATGAGACGCAGACGAAGTTGCGCGGGGCAGCTCGTTACACTATAAATGAAGTATCTAATGCCCGTTTTCTCGGCTTAATTATAAACAATAAACTAAATTGGAAAGAACACATTGACGCACTATTTAAAAAAAACAGTAGTCAAGCATATGCTTTGTACCAACTTGCCACATCTATAAACACTGCTGTGTTACTCCCAGCTTATTATGGACTTGTTGAATCTGTCCTCAAATATGGCATTATTGAAGTGAAACTTCTTATGTGACTTCCAACAAGTTTAATGTTTTCATGGAGGGGGAATATTTTCTATTACCCCCTAAGAGATGGCGCTATTACAAGATTTGTGACTACGTAGTTCTACTAGGTACGCAAGATGGCGTGCAAACAGTCATGCATTCGACTCTTCGGTGTGACCAGCCTTCGCTCAATTTCCATGAGTAGAATAACCTCGCTTAACTTATGTAATAAAAAGTGTAAAACAATAAAATATTATTTAGAAGCTCAATAAAATAACGAGAGTGAATGCGTGGCACTCGAACGCATGCGTGTAGTATTAAGAAATTTCATTTCTTCTGGGCGGAGGGACTCCACACACTATTTTCTTTTGGGGCAACTCATCAAATAAAGACATGGAATTTAAAATGCAAACGCGATGCATACGTGCCATGTCGGTATCCAAAGTACTGAGAGCGGTAAGCCACTTTTTACAAAGCATAAAATCCTCACACTTCCTTCACTATATATTTTTGAAATAGCATTATTTGTAAGAAATAACCCTCATTTGTTTCCTCGAATATCAGACATTGTAATACAAAATCGTCGGGATAATAGTAAATTTCGTGTTCAACCATCTAAAACAGCGCTACTGCATAAAAGCGTTGTATGCAGAGCGCCAATATTTTATAATAATATTCCTATGGTGTAAAAAAAAACTAAATACAGACCAGTTTAAAAAAACATTGAAAAAAATACTCACAAAATGCTAATGAATTTTTAACTGACAAATCTCTCTAAATATACTGAATCTATTCTATGTAATTTGAACTGCATGGCTATGTGCCTATTTATTTTAAATTAATATTATTATTATTTGATTGATTTATATTATTATTCTTTGTGTTTGTATTTTTTGTAATCTTATTGTCTTTCGACCAAATTTGTAAACCAGCCATGGTCAAACATGTTGAGCCAAAGAAGACCTTCTGAAACCTATAATAAGCATCATAATTACTATGTACCTATGTTATTTACACATGTTTTTGCAAATCTTTATGATTAATGTGATGATGTTCCCGTGGATAAATTTCATATAGAGAAAATAATACCTTGTTTAATTATTTGATTAAATACTAACTTCGTAGAGATTCACGGACATAATTTGGATAAAAACTTATTTACCCCAAAATTACATTGTCTCGGGAATCCTACTTTTCTAAAAAATAAACACAAATACACCTGTACTAATAAATTTCTGTACGTTTTTTCAGCCACGTGGGGCATTCGGTATGTCCCCTAAATACCGCAAAAAATAATGAATGCCCCACACATGCATCAACTGGTCTCACCCTGTATCTTGACATCTTTATGGATGCTTTTTTGTTTCTTTATTATTAGGGTTACTTAGGAATTGTTGGCAGACCCTTTACACTGAGGGAGAATTTCAGGAAATAACGTGATGAGGAATGTTACTATGACGTCTTAAAACATTATTGTTTCATTCTTATTCAAGAGTGGGAAAGAGATGGAGCTAGACGACCTGTATAGCTCCGTCTCTTTCCCACACTGGAAGAAGAGTAAAACAATATTTCTTTAAGACATCATGATAGGTTACCAGGTCATGTAAACCGACACTGCAAGGACTGGTATGAGAAGTTTAGGTCGTCCGGCGGCGAGATAGGCAGACACATTGTTGCTATCGCTGGAATATCCTGGATGAGGCACAAGAACGTGGAGCTTGGCACAAGCAAAGACAGGGCTGCGGGTTGTTCGAAAGAGATACCGCGGCCCTGGAACACAAAGGGCTAAGAAGGAACATGGGTGGGTTTTAGTCAGTCAAGTCTGACACTCCCTCCCGCTCCGCCCAGAGCGGGAGAAGTCATTTGATGATTTAATTCCCATCCGCAAAAAAAAAAAAAAAAAATGGCACAAGCAAAGACAAGCCTACACCCTGAAGTGGAAGAAGTCGGACTGTGGTTGATGAGGATGTTGACACTGCAACTGCTGGTCCTGTTTAGGTTTATTGGTGAAATCTTTTCTTTAGAGTTTGTAGGTGATAGGGTAAAGAAAACGCGCTAATTTAGGTAGACAAAGGGAACAAGACGTTGGTGCGAGCGAAAGGATTCAACGCGGCGGACACACTCACTTTTTCTAACTGCGGGTGCACGAAACTTTCATAGAAAAAAATGTACCAATATTTGAGCAGCTACCCACCAACGTCTTTATAATTATTTATTTATAAAGAATCCAATAGATGGCGTTACACGTTCAGAAAAGAGTATCTTACAACTACTTAATTGCTAAAGTCTTATTCCTATTTTAATTTAAAACAATATTAATATGCGTCGCCTACAATTCCACCCCCTAGTGATGACTAGTCATCACAATTACACTCAGGTGCAAGTAAGGCGACGCGTGTGGCTGGTCGTCGCAGCACGCCCGTGCGAGTGCGCACGTCCACCACGCGAATGCGCCCGTCATCCCCGGGGAGTGCCGCACTCACTACACCATGCCGCCATGAACCACGCTCTAAGTTGGGTTCAACTATTAAAACATAATCTCCTACACGCAATGACCTCTGCTCACTACTCCACTTTTGACGCGGCAAAAGTGTGGGCAAATATTCTTTAATCCAACGCGACCAAAACATGTCCGTCAGTCTCTGCGCTATACGCCACTGCTTCCTTAGGTGGAGGTCCACGTCTGTGTATCTTCCATAAGATGGTCCAATTGATGACGTACCTATTAAAAAATGATTGGGTGTCAGAGCCTCGGGGTAATTTGGATCCGTTGAAACATACGTGATGGGTCTACTGTTGACTAGAGCTTCAACCTCAGCCATCAAAGTTGAAAGGGTTTCAGGACGGGGCGCACGTTCCTTCAATATAACCCTGAGAGCTGTCTTAACGGTGCGCACCATACGTTCCCAAGCTCCTCCCATTTCGGGTGCGCCTGGGGGTATAAAACGCCACTCAATACCTCTAAGTAGCCCGTCATTACGCAGAACATCTACATCGAGCTCAGCTATGCTGCGTTTTAACTCAGTGTCCGCTCCTCTCAGGTTAGTACCGTTATCTGAGTAGATCACAGCAGGTGCCCCTCTACGGGCAATCATTCTTCTCAGGGCCATCAGTGTAGAATCAGTGGTAAGACTCTCAGTTATTTCTAAGTGAACAGCTCGAACTGTTAAGCACGTAAATAACATGCCGTAACGTTTTTGTCTACCACGACCCACTGTGACCTCCATTGGTCCAAAGAAATCAATACCTGAGAATGTAAACGGACGTCGGTTGTGCTGCAGCCGGGCCGACGGCAAGTCACCCATGCGTTGCGGTTGCGGCGTCGCACGTCGGTACTTGCAAAATAGGCAGCGCGCTGCCACCGCGCGCACTGTGGGGCGGAGCTTCAAGATCCAGTAGCGTTGCCTTAGTTCGTTGACTACTAGTTCATGAGCTCCATGTAACGCTCGTCGGTGGTAGTACTCCACCAGAAGTCTGGTCATCCTCCGTTGACCATCGAGAATAACAGGTCTTCTGGTATCCTCCGTGACACCTTCAGTCTTGTCGATGCGGCCGCCAACTCGTAGTAAGCCCGCACTGTCAAGATAAGGTGTTAGATTTAATAATCGGCTATTTTTTAATAATGGCTTGTTTTGTTTTAAACTTTCTATCTCCGTAGCAAAAGAATCATATTGACACTTTTTTATCAACAGGTCTTCTGCCTTTCGCAACATTTCATTGTCAATTCGATTGCCTTTACGTTGACATTTGTTGATAAACAGTAAGACCCTTGCAGTTGTCATTAGCAATCGAATCCACGAGGAAAAGTTGTCCTCATTAGGTACTTGAAACACAGTACTATAATTTGTCGTAGCTATGACGTTAACAATTTTTTGCTCGCAAATTGTTTCAACCAACGGTTTACATTTTTTAAGATCTTTAGGCCATTTACTTTCTGGTTCTCTTAAAAAACCCGGACCTTGAAACCATACATCCTCAAACTGTAGTGGTGGCGCATCATCGCGCGTGGCTACGTCAGCCGCGTTTAGTCTGGACGGCACGTACCGCCATTCCGTGGTGGTGGTCAGCTCATCAATTTCACCTAGACGATGTGAAACATACGGCTTATAGTCTCTAGGATCACCGCGTATCCACTGAAGAACAGTGTGCGAATCAGTCCAAAAGTATCTTTTGTCTGCCTTTATATCTTTATGTTCACTTTGAATTGTGCTCGCAAGTCGAGCTGCGAGTACGGCTCCTTGCAGTTCAAGCCTCGGGACGGATACAGGGCGCAGAGGCGTAACCCTGCTTTTACCCGCTACAAAACAGACTGCTACAGTACCATTTGAGCGAATAAATCGCCAATAAATCACGGCTGCGAAAGCCTTAGTACTCGAGTCACAAAATATGTGCAACTCGGTCCTAATAATCTTAGGTGCACTCACCTCATGCTTCATGTCATCGTAGCATTGGGTCCAAACTCCTGCACTAGCATAGCATCGTGGTATGCGCAACGAATCTAGAAGTTTTAATTCCTCGAGCCACCTTACCCATTTACTATGTTCGTCGGGTTGGATGCGGCAGTTCCAGTCAATGCCACTACGATGCACATTCTGAAAAAGTATTTTACTTTTTATAATAAACGGTGACAAAAAACCATGAATATCATAAACAGACATTATAACACTAAGCATTTTAGCTTTAGTAGGAGGCTCCAATCCATTTAATAACGCCTCTGAAACCCGATTAAATGATACTTTAAATCCAAAGGTATCATCCGACGGATGCCACATCAAACCCAAAGTGCGCTCAGTTGTATTCATAGCTCCGTCCTTGAATTGAACAGCTGTGGGCGCAAGCGCGTCGTGCGGTATTGTTTCTAAAACCTGTTTGTCATTGCTTGACCAACCTCTTATCTCAAATCCACCGTGTTTATGAATTCGAGTAATTTGTTGTATTAACTTGATAGCATTATTTGTATCAGGAGTCGAATACAAACAATCATCCATGTAATGATTTTTTATAATTACTTGTACGGCTTCTGGGTATAAGTCGTCATATTTAAGTGCATTTTTATTTTTAATATACTGTGCTATAAAAGGAGAACATGTTGCACCAAATATTAAACTTTGCATGGCGCATGTTTTTATGGGAGCGCTTGGCGATTCTTGCCATAAGAATCTAAGAACATGTTGATCCTGTGGCCTAATTTTAACCCTTAAGAACATGTCCTTGATGTCTCCTACAATGACAACCTTATTTTCACGAAATCTTAACATAATTCCCATGAGTGAATTATATAAGTCCGGACCTGTTAATAAATAACTGTTAAGGCATAATCCATTTACCTTTGATGCGGCGTCGAAGACGAGGCGAAGCTTTCCCGGTTTGTTAGGGTTCTGGACACCAAAATGTGGAAGGTACCATACGTGGTCAGCTGAGAGTTCATTTTCCTTAAGTTCCCGAGCGTAACCGTCAACAAACAGTTTGTTTACCTCCTTCCTGTATCGGTCTGCGTACGAGTCGTCTTTATGAAATTTGCGCATTAAAGTCTGCAGTCGCGAAGATGCAGTTTGATATGAATCAGGCATGGTGAAAACGTTGTTTTTGAAGGGCAAACCTACTTCCCATTGATTTCCGACAAGACGTGCCGTATCATCCAATATTTGTTGTGCTCTTAAATGATCACTATTTTCACGGCATAAGGTTGAAATTCCAATGGAGTCTAGCGAAAAATAATGTTTAACTAAATTATTTAATTCATCAGTTTGACCTAAATCTGTGTGAGAGAGAGTGAACACATTGGCAGCATTGTTGGAGTGAGTGCGACCGCAATAACCATGAATTGACCAGCCTAACTTACAACGAGTAGCATAAGGTTCATTTTTATTACCATGAATAATTTCTAGTGGCGCAATCAAAACATAATTATCTTCGCCAATAAGTAATCGAGGCACTACATGACTTTTACATACGTTATCTTTAACTTTAGACAAATGTTTACAATCTAATTCGTTAATTACAGATAAATTCTGTGCTGGCAATTTTAATTTAGACACTTTGCGTAACTTAATGTCATAATAATTGTTTTTGTTATGTTCACTTATCTGGGCACTTACGGTCGGTGCATCGGATTGATACACCTCCAGTCCAAAGGCATCAATGAACTTGATGTCACATGATTGTTCACACTTCAGTCCTAGTTCGGTAGCAAGATCCGAGTCGATTATAGACACTGAGGCCGCATCGTCCAGTAGGGCATACGTATTCACTACACCATAAGGTCCACACACTTTCACTGCAACCACTTTTAACAAGACGTGATCCGAAGATAAGCGTTTATCACAGCTTGACGCGACGTGCGCCACGGTAGTATTTACAGCGGGCGTCGGCGCGGGCGCTGACAGCGGCGGCGGCTGCAGTGGCGGTGATGGCGGTTGCGCTTGCTCCGAGGCCGGCGCAGCGGACTCGCGCCTCGCGCTAGCGGGCTCGCGCCTCGCGCCGCCCGGCGCGTGTGTCGATTGTGGTGACGTAGGTTTGCTCCAGTGCAGCAACTTGTGGTGTGCAAGTCCACAATCATCTATGTCGCATACAGGTGCGGGGCATTCATTTCTATCATGTCGTGACGTCAGGCAACAGTAACACAAGCCATTCATTTTTACAAACTTCCATCTATCACGGCGCATTGCACGTTTGAAAGCACGACACCCGGGCAGCGAATGATTGATTTTTGTGCAAAATTTACATATATCGCCCTCCGCAACAGCTGTTGTAGCTAATATGGGTCGATTAGTGCGATATTTGTTGTCATCTCGTTTCACGGGCACTGTCCCCTCGGTCTGCTTCTTTTGTTCACGACATTGAGGTATTCCGACTAGCGATAACATTTCTGCTTCATGTTTAAGAAATGCTGCGACTAACTCCAACTTCGACTGATTTTCACTTAACTTCTGGTAGGCAAAGTCGGTCCATTTTGCTATCAGTGTGCTCGGAAGCTTACATAGAACAGCTGATGCGAGTTCAGGGCTTCGTAAATAATCAGGTTGATTCAGTGCACGAATAGTGGCCACACAGTTATTAATTTTGATTGAAAAATTTATTAAATCGTACTGGTACGAGGTAGGCAACGCAGGTTGCTTCCTTAACTGCGTCGTAAGGTTCAGAATAATCACTTCCGGTCGACCAAACCTTAAGTCTAGGGCTTCCATTACAGCTGCGGGCGGAGTATTACCGATTAGCAGGTCGGTAACTGCCTCCTTAGCGTCGCCTCGCAATGCTTTGCGTAGTCTCCACAGGTTTTCGGATTCACTAAATTTACACACTCGTGTGGATTCATCGTATGCACTCTTAAAATGAAGCCACTCAACACAGTCTCCACTGAAGACGGGTAAGTCACGCGGAGTAGACAAGCGACTGAGTAGACGGTCCTCGCGTTGGCCTGACGAGGTTGCCATCATGTCTTTTAAGGTAAGTGCGAGTTGCTGAATACTATCAACAGGTACATCAGTGCACTGGACGGGGCCGATGTGAGCACGGCTAGTTGATGGTGCCGTCGGCTGATGTTGATAACCACAGGTAGGTTCGTTGGAGTCTTGATTTAGCCAATCCTCGACGTTAGAACGTGCTTGCTCATCGAGGATCTCATTACTACTAGCTTCGCTGCCATCACCTTGGAGCTCTTCAGCATCAACTTGCGCAAGGTCAGCTTCCAGCTTTTTATCAATGAGGGCCAGCTGAATCTGTGCTTTCGCTTCAGCGGCTTCTAATTCCAATTGCTTGCGTCTAGCAATGGATGATGACGTAGATCGCTTCGATTTTGCAGACGTAATTGATCCACTTTTTACGGACGCAAACGGCGTATTTATTTTTGCTGTTTCAATCTTCATTCGTTCCATGTCCTTAGACGGTATGAGACTATCGGTGCCTAGGACATGTAATTTGACTTTAGGTTCCGCAGGTGCGTTGGCCAATGTGCTCGCCATTTCCATTTGCTGGCGCTCGAATTCCCGATGCTGTTTGCGAGTCAAAACTTTTCGCGGGGTGCGCGGCGGGGTTTTAAACATCACACTGATATTATTTGGCTCGAAGACCACTCTTATTGTAGGTGATAGGGTAAAGAAAACGCGCTAATTTAGGTAGACAAAGGGAACAAGACGTTGGTGCGAGCGAAAGGATTCAACGCGGCGGACACACTCACTTTTTCTAACTGCGGGTGCACGAAACTTTCATAGAAAAAAATGTACCAATATTTGAGCAGCTACCCACCAACGTCTTTATAATTATTTATTTATAAAGAATCCAATAGATGGCGTTACACGTTCAGAAAAGAGTATCTTACAACTACTTAATTGCTAAAGTCTTATTCCTATTTTAATTTAAAACAATATTAATATGCGTCGCCTACAGAGTTCAAGTTTTATTTTATTAGTTAGGTATTTATTCTAATGAGCTTTCGTATACTCGAACATGGAACTCAGAAACAAAGATAGCAATAACTTGGAAGATATTTTTTTTTTAAACGTTGCCTCATACTAGGATTTTTTCTTTCTGTATAGTGGGTGCGTTTACGAACATTTAAACTCACATACACAAACAGCCAGACCCGGAACAACTATCTGTAGGACATACAAATATTTGTTCCGTGCGGGGATCGAACCCACGACACCCAGCGCAGCAGTCGATCGCTCAACCACGGCGCCAACCGTGCCGTCAAACGTATATTAACTATTACGTTCAAACCAATCTAATTAAATTATTTCAGGCCAACAGTTTTTTGTTACTAACTATGTGATATTTTTTGTAACAAATTCAAAAATTAAAGACAGCTTCTGCTTACCCATTTTGCTAACTATGTTATAGTCGGTTTCCATTCTAACCGGATTCAGCTGAATTAGTAGTACCAGTATTTTATGTGGAGCGACTGCCTATCTGACCTCCACTAGGTAAAGCATAGTGATAGTCATAGATTCTCGTTTCTGACTACCTGTAACCATTGTCAAAGATCTATGTAAATACAAGGTGTTGTTTTGCATCCTCGTCAAATTCAAGGAGGTAACTATGCTAATGATTCTCGTCCCGAATCAATAATAAAATTGGTACGAAATTTTTATTTCTTTTCTTATTTACGGAAATCGGTAAGTGTGAACCACATGTGTGTTAAACGCGGCCAGTCTCGCCCTATAACCGCGCTTCCACATACAATCTCAAACGTTTATTCGAAAATTTCTTATTCCCTAAACCACTTTAAGGGAACCACTTTTTTCTGAAATACTGAAAAAACCTATACAACCAAAAAAAACAGCGGTTATTAATAAATAACTAGGTATCGTAATTTTAATTGATTATTTATGTCTTTTGTGACAACCTCCTGAATTTTGACGATTGCATCCTCGTCAAAATTCAGGAGGTTGTCACAAAAGACATAAATAATCAATTAAAACAACACCTTGTAGACAGCCGGTAGCAGTGCTTACCGAGGCACGGAGTGTTTTATATATGAAATGGATGATCACCCCATCCACGCATCTACCTCGGCAAGCGTAGCTTACGATTGCAAAGAAAAGAATATTTTCTTAATTATCATACGGAACCATTCTCAGAAACTGGTGCTCCTACAATTTGGGCAATAAATACGTCTTCGCAAGGTATATATCACTCGTTCACACCGACACACAGCGCACATAAATAATTGTGGACGTCTACGCACTTTCAGCGTACGACTTATGTACAAACAATTAATTTATTTTATATTTGTATTACAACGAATACGGAGGATCTCGTGGCTAAATAATAACAGTCACACGGGTGGTTATTCAAGGTGGGTCGATCTTCAAGGTTAAGCACCACTTGCCAAGGTTGGTCCGTGGATGGGTGACCATTCATTACACACCGAATTTACTCTTAGAAAGCACTTGAAGCCTTTGGACCTGTCATCCATACTAATATTATAAATGCGAATGTCACTCTGTTTGTTTGTTTGTTTGTTTGTTACCTTTTCACGACTAAACGGCTGATCGGATCTTAATGAAATTTGGCAAGAAGATAGATTTCAACCTGGGGAAGGACATAGGCTATATATCATTACGCTACGACCAATAGGAGTGGAGCAGCAATGAAAAATGTTGCGAAAACGGGGAAAATGTGACGCAGACGAAGTTGCGCGGGACAGCTTGTTTAGAATAAAATATACTATATGTACACCAAAGTTGAAACATAGCTGTTTCTTTTGTTGTGTGTGTGTCATTTTTACATCTTTGACAGTCGTTACAGGTAGTCAGTGGCCCGAAAGTCTGACAACCAGTCTTACCAAAGGGTATCGTATCGCCCAGTACGTCGATTCTGTAAAATTCAGACGACAACTCACATCTCACATCGCTATCCACTGTCACTTCGCGTAAGGTTCAAAATGACCTTGATTTTGTAGCCAAGGGAGCGTCGAAGTGACGCGACGGGGGAATTACCTTACAGAATGCCAGTTCTTACGTCATCTCATACTTTATCTGTCAAAATCTCCCTGTTCCTTTAGTTCAACTCGCTGATACGCTCGTAGTGGTGGCGCTAGTGTAAATTCGAATCATCAACCGGATTTTTGGAATGCCAATCAAGAAACTCACAGCGGATTCAGATTCGAAGTTCTAAATGAGGTCTTACAGAATAACACCGCAGTACTAACTGGGTTGTGGAGGTCTGATAGGCAGTCGCTCCATGTAAAATACAGTTAAATGATTATTTTGTCACAAGTACGCTATTATAAGTACAATCACAAAGAACGAGGAAAACTGTTCCACCGTCATACAGTTTATACTAATACGGGTAACAGGGTCAATCAATTCTGTTAACAACCAAATTATGTACAGGCACATAGCAAACAAATATTGTAAGCACGTCTGTACATTATTTATGTAACTTAATGAACTGTGCAATGTTATTATTTTGATTTGGAAATAAAGATGTTTTTTTTTTAACTTATTCAGATGCATCCTGTTATACTGTAAGTCAAACTTAACATAGTTGGGATGCTGAGCAGAGGATAACAACGAAAAAGAGTGTTCAATACGCAAGAATTGATGAGATATTTCATCTTTATCCCTGGGATGAACTGGAATGACACATTGATTAAACTTCTTCGATGGATCTTGTATTGCAGTCGAGCATATGCTCCATACCATACGATTGTAAGCGGTATTGAACTTCTTATTTGCCATTCAATAGCATAAAAAAACACACGAACAACATTGGAGAATTTTTAAAGCATCTAATTTTTTTCTTTTTATTGATGGTGGTGATAGTAATGTAAAATAATGCACTGATTTATCAGATATTTTATAATAAATTACAAGAAGTCGCCATTTTTTTTTCTTGGAGGGGTAGACAGTCTCTACTAATAATCTACTCATAAATTTCAATAGTTATTTCAAATCGCATTCAAAAGGTACCGTATTAAGAAAAAAGTTAATAAATTGTTTTTACCAACTTACTTCCAGTATCATAATGTCGTTTTTGGTTTGAATCGTACAGCAAAATTATAATTACGTCCAACAGAACTTTGTGCGACGCGTAACGCCATCTAGTATCGAGTAGTTGAATGAAAAACTTGTTCTTGTGAAAGTTACAGGACAGTTCAGTTGCAAATAACCTAAGGTTGTAAATCATTAACCAACATAGTTAGCTGTATATTGGAAGGTTTTTTTGTCATTTTGGCTTTTTAATTTGCGAATCCTCAATTATTAATATCATTGTCGTAATCATGTCTCAATAATATGAATCAGTTACCGTACCTTACTTTTCCGATATCATTAATGAAGGCAACAATAATTTTGTAAGTTACTATTAATTTAGTTGTAGCAAAATAACAATTTGTCGAAAACATCGTAGACGCCTAGCCGAAGCAATTGCTACGCTGCTACGAGCTACGGTGCTACACGCTACGCAGTACTTTCTTCCTGAGTTTGCATTATTATAAAATAGCTGCTAAAAAATCAATCGTTGTCTTTAAGATATACATATAACATGTTTCAAACTTATTTATATGCATTTCCAATTATTGTTACTTAATCAAAAGACTTAAAAATGGCTTCTAGTATAACAATCGAATTTTTAACTAGATGGGTTTTATTTTTTAAAGAGTTGATAATGAGTTTTTATATTTTATATTGCAACTATTTTAACATTGAATATGGTCGATGTATAGCAAATCGGATCTCAGAAAATCGATAATCGCGAAGTAAAGTTACAAAGGGGACTAGTTTATTTTTCAATAGTTTTTCTATAGTTCTTTGCAGAAACCACAGAACGCCACCAGCTACAATCCTTACATGCTGATTTTGCCTCGTTCACGTTCATACATCTGGTGCTACACGCACGCTGGTTGCGAGTTCTTCGCACTTGACCTTTCTGAAGAACATCACCAATAAGGTCACTGTATGTCCAGTTCCAAGGTGTTTTATAATTTTGTCATATTAAATCCTTGCTGCAGTACTAACGTGTGTATTTTTCCACCCCTTTAAGACCTGCATCCCCTGGCTCCCTCATTAAGTAATGAGACAACACCATAAATATCACTTCCTTACTCATTTCATAGTACAACATTTTCGTTTTAAGCCGCCCGCGACGACTCTTCGTTATTTATATTAATAACTTTGTTTTATACTGTGTACGAGTTATATTAAAAGGTTATACTTGGGCCGGGCAGGTGAAGTGGGCTGATTGTTATTAATAATAATATAATAGAATGATACAGGAGGAGCTCGTGCCTAATAAATAACAGCTGCACAAATCGATCTTTAAGGTTAAGCCGTGCTTGCCTAGGTTGGACCGTGGATGGGTGACCATAATTACATACCGAGTTTTCTCCGTGCCTCGGAAAGCACGTTAAGCCGTTGGTCCCGGCTGTCTATTGTAGATCTTTGACAGTCGTTACGAGTAGTCAGAAGCCAAAAGTCTGACATCCAGTCTTACCAAGGAGTATCGTATAACCCAGTTACTGGGTTATGGAGGTCAGATAGGCATTCGCTTCATGTAAAATACTTGTACTCAGCTGCATCTGGTTAGACTGGAAGCCGACCCCAACATAGTTTGGGAAAAGGCAGACAGATGATGATGACGAGATTGGAAAATCTCATAAAGATCATAAAATAAGTCTCGGTTTCCGTGATAGCTAGTAGGTATGTTCACCGCACGCCCCGCCCACTCACGTATCGGTTTCGAGTATCGGTTCGAGTCTGCGCACTGGGCGTATCGGTTTACGAACTTCATAGTTTGATAACGCCCCGTGGTGTTGTCTGTTCTGCGCTTACATGGGAAGGTCCAAAAGACCTATACACATTAGATCAATCAGAGATTCAAAACTACTGGCATCTGTGTGTCTGTGGTTTTGTACTTGAAGTTTTTAAATAAATAATAAATACCATGTCACTGAACTATTGAAGTTTTCTCTAGCAACCCACAGTAAAATAAAAATATTTCTGTTCAATATAGCCCAGTAGTATAGCCCCTGTTTTCTATCCATTTTTGTTTGGATAATAATCCTTAATTTTGCCGGAAGCTTTTGGATCTTGCTGATACATGTGTTAACCTGCCAGGGCTTCTACCTTTAAACACAAATTAAATTTTATTATTTTTAAATTTAAAAATAATAAAATAAAAATATTAAAATAAAAACAGGTATAATAACCGTTGGTACCCTACAACTAACCTTACTCTTCAACATTTTTCAATCTTCTTTTTCTTAGCGTGTCGACACTGTCGACCCAGAACTGAGCCAATAGTTTAGCCCCCTCTGTAGCGTCAATCAGTTCCTGTAATTAACAAACAGCAGTACAGTCACGTCTAATATACACGGTGTAAATCACCTCATCACGAAGCCGTCAATCAAGCATTCTGTACATGAAACAAAGTAACTTTACGCAAAAATTATTGCTGGGAAACGACTTTTTTTTGGGGGTGTAAAATCATGTTTTGTGGTAGAACTCAATGTAACGCACTCAAAACATTGTGCTGATGGACGGATTGAATAGTACGGGGTCGTGGCGGTGTTTAAAGTAAAAAACTTACATTAAAAACTTGTATTTAAAAAAATACTTGTCAAAAAGTTGGAACTTTGACCCCTAATATCTCCGTAACTAGAAGGTTCCCAGGTATGGTGTAGAACAAAAAAAATATCGCAATGACAGGGAGAACCAGTGCCTTTCGGCTTCGTTAAGAGGTGTTTTACACCCTTTATGTATACACTTAGCAAAACTGAAAAGTGATTTGCTCGTGAAATTACGGTTTTTACGTTGAGATAAGACCTATTTCGTAATATTATGGCTTCCAAAATTCCATGTTCGTGAAAACGTAAAACCTTAATCAATACAGTAGGAGAAAATCACTTTTAAAAGTTGCTGCATGTGTATACATAGCATAGGAGCTCGTGGCTAAATAATAACAGCCGCCCGGGTCGATCTTTAAGGTCAAGCCGTGCTTGCCGAGGTTGGTCCGTGGATGGGTGACCATTATTACATACCGAGTTTCCTCCGTGCCTCGGAAAGCACGTTAAGCCGTTGGTCCCGGCTGTCATTTGTAGATCTTTAACAGTCGTTACGAGTAGTCAAAAGCCAAAAAAAAAGTCTGACATCCAGTCTTACCAAGGGGTATCGTATTACCCAGTTACTGGGTTGTGGAGGTCAGATAGGCAGTCGCTTCAGGTAAAATACTGGTACACAGCTGCATCCGGTTAGACTGGAAGCTGACCCCAAGAGAGTTTGGGAAAAGGCTAGGCAGATGATGATGTGGCGAGCTTATTAACGCCATCTAGTGTTGAATTTGAGAACTAAAATATCGATCATTACAAAGGTTACAGAATTATAAGTGTTACATGTTGAATTGATAACAGAATCAAATATGTAACACTTTTAAATGTGTTTTCAACCATAACATATCTGTAACAGATATAAAACTGTTAATAAGTGTAACAGGTAAACGCAACGTACTATAGCTATAATTGATTATTTCAGTTACACATATTAACACATATACAAGGTTACACTTCGAATCGGTAACATTATTGTATCTGTTACATTTAAAAGTGTTTTTCTGTTATAACGGTTACAGTTTGAGTCCCTGATTCCTACCTTACAACACACCAACTACAAAGCTACCGTTTATTGGTCGTAATAACATATTACGGTATCGACAGGCCGACAGGGCGTGGTATCGATAGCTATCGAAGTATCGAAGGCCACGCCCTATTGAAAAAAATACACCGATGCGCGCATGTCCGGTCTGATCGGTTCGAATATACGTATCGAGGATGTGAGGCGTCTTCAGATATTTATGGGCTATTCGGTAAGTACCTTACGATAGTCGGTTTTGACGAGTTGAATTGCAAGTTTCGGATTTAGTGTCATCTATATCTATATACAAGAAATAAAATTGAACTGTCTGTTTGTAATATTAAAATAACCGCTTTTTACTATACGCATATGAATGTATATGCGGTACATATACCAAAATAATATTTTTTACAATTTTTGTTTTCTGTCTGTCTATCTGTCTGTTTGTTCCGGCTAATCTCTAGAACGGCTGTACCGATTTTGACGGGACTTTCACTGGCAGATAGCTGATGAAATAAGGAGTAACTTGGCTTCTTCTTCTATTTAAGAAAAAATCTAAAATTATTATTAAAATTAAAACAAAAATTAAATAACTATTTTGTTAAATTCCACGCGGACGAAGTCGCGGGCACAGCTAGTTAAAACTAAAAACGGTATATATCCATGTTTACTATTTATTTGGAGTTGCAAGCACCATGATCGTTGATAAACCTAATATCCCGTTTTCACTGTGAGTAATCATATCACTCTCAAAATACAAATTCACTGCTTTACAGCCTGTCGTGTAAGCAAGGAGTACTTGAAAGTCCCGTCGTTTTTGCAAGGAATTTAAAGTTTGTGTGATAATGACACATGGGTTTAAGTACGTTTCTGTAATTTTATGTTCTTTATTTAATATTGTTTATTAATACTCAATCCTATGTTGTAGCTTCAATTGGCGCAGTGGTTGAGCGATTCACTACTGCGCTGCGTGTCGCGGGTAAGGTGGGCACGGAACAAATATTTGTTTGGCCTACAGATAGTTGTTCCGGGTCTGGGTGTTTATGAGTTTAAATGTTTGTAAACGCACCCACGATACATGAGAAATTCCTATGGGGGGATGTGTTGTTATTAAAAAATTGTAAGGAAACTTGTCTGCCGTTATTTTTGAAAAGTCAATATGTACCTTTTTAACTGTGATCACAGTTTTTGTGTGCGCTGGATGGAATTCATCCTAATCGAGTAGTTGGTCGGAAGAGACTTAATAATATATTATTTCTATAAAAATATAAAACGACACTAATGGTTGTGCCGTGGGGAAGGATCTTGAAATAGCGTACCTGATTGCACTGCAGTGCCGTCCAGTTGGTCGGTGGAGAAACAGTCGTTAATACTGTTACGAGCTGGGTATAGGATGAATTAACACACTACCAATTAAACGACGGCACGGTTGGCGCAGTGGCTGAGCGATTGACTGCTGCGCAGCGTGTCGCGGGTTCGATCCCCGCACGGAACAAGTATTTGTATGGCCTACAGATAGTTGTTCCGGGTCTGGCTGTTTGTGTATGTGAATTTACATGTTTGTGGATGCACCCACGACACAGGAATAATTCCTAGTGTGGGGAAAAGTTTAAAAAAAAAAAAAAAGGAAAAAAAAAAAAAAAAAAAAAACACTAAAAGTCTTTAATCTTATATCGCACTAGTAGTTCACTTCGATCGCTTCGTTTCGTAGCCAAAATCAGATTGACACCTTCGTTTTGACCCGTCGTCTATTTATATGGCCGACTCATTTACGAGAAACTTCCACAACTTCCGTGTACGTCTAAGTAGTTCCTTGGGAAACTCAGCCTTCGAGATAATTCTACAACCTTCCCGAACCTTCCAGATAGCTCTATAGTGGAACCATTCCTTCTAGAAAGTTCTAGACACTTCCATCGTGGAACATGTTAGGACTATTCTCGATTATATTAATAACACTTACTACGGGATATTTACCATGTGTATTATTTGTTTCGAGTTCCCGATATTTCGGCGCTGTTGCAAACGCCATGATCACGGTTATACTACGTTACGTTTGAAACAACGCCGAAATATCGGGAACTCGAAAAAAATAATACACACGGTAAATATCCCGTAGTAAGTGTTATTAATAGTGTTAGTGACCATGTCAGTTTAAAAACTTATATACTCGATTCTTTTCGACATACTGGGTCATTCTAGATTCGAAAGTAATCATAGAATGTTTTCGTAAAGCAGACGACGTAACAATACTTAAAATGCTGTGCAAAAAATCAAATAAGCTAACGATCTCTAAGATGAAATTCGGAAACTCAAAAGTCCTTTTTGAACTCCATCAATGACACCACCCCTACACCACATTTTGTCAGTCATCTTTTCCCAATAAATATATTTCTTCTGTCTTTCCCTCCCACACATCCCCTAAAGGCGTGTATATACGGGCGTGCCGGTCCTTCGCTCCGGTTGGCTGATCGGAAACCAATCGATAACCAATAACCGCCTAACGCCCGCTTCTGGTCGCCGTAGGGTGGGCGGGATGACGTGACTTTTTTATTCGAAGGCTCTATTTTATGATAATGGGCTTTTGGTGAAGCACGTTTATATTGTAGAGAAGATTGGTTGGTTGGACATAAAGTTAATAAAAAAGTTGAGATGGAGATAGATAGATATTTATCTTTTTATTTATATTGTTTATCTTTTTTTTTGTGTAGGTTATTGATATTAAGTTTTTTTGCTTCCGTTTTATAAAAACGTTGTGCCACTCTAGGAGTTTACAAACTTTCAACTCACATACACAAACAGCTGGACCTGGAACAATTATCTGTCTATCATCATTATCTGCCCAGCCTTTTCCCAAACTATCTTGGGGTCGGCTTCCAGTCTAACCGGATGCAGCTGAGTACCAGTATTTTACATGAAGTGACTGCCTATCAGACCTCCACAACCCAGTAACTGGGTAATACGATACCCCTTGGTAAGACTGGATGTCAGACTTTTGGATTCTGTCTACCTATTATTTCTATTCTATTGACCAGTGCGTCGGTTATTATTTAGTCAGGAGCTCCTCAACCATCTGTCAATAAATTGCTAGAAATTTTCTCTAAATACTGGCATAAAAACACGCCTGTATTTGAGGTAAGAAGTAGTCAGAGGGGGTGCATCAAAAGACACAGAAACTTGGAGAGGCATGTGGGAGGCCTAACAGGCTATAAAAGACTATGAGACACTAAATATATCAATATCTGGATTTAATACGAAATCTAACACTAACTTAGCTATTTATTAAAACTTCATGTACAATAGTGGTACATAGGCGGACTTAATGCCACAAGGCATTCTCTACCAGTAAACCATTGGGTTAAAAAAGACAAAATTGTGATATATACAAATAATATCTATAAAAATGTTATTAATTTCGAAATTGTATATAATTACATAGATTTTGATCCTAATACTCTTACATAAATTCACATGAAATAGACTAATAAATATTTAAAAAAAATCCAAAATAAAAAAACGAGAAATCTAATATTAATTACTATGACTATTCCTCATGAACTAACAGTTCTGCTGATCCCTTTTGTACAAGTCAAGTGCGTCACGTAGAAGTATGCCCTCAGCATTAATGTTCATTTGTCAGCTTATTATTATTGTCCCTTGGCAAAGAATTGTCTCAAAAGGGTTAATTACTATGGACTAAGAATTGAATTAAAACATGCCGATGATATGCTGTGGATAAGACTTAAAACTAGTCATCTAGGAATAAAATATGAATTTACTAGCGACCCGCCACGGCTTCGCACGGGTGATGCTGATACTAAATACACTACAGAAAAAACTGTGAATGTTGTATATAAAAACATAGCGGCCCGCTCTGGCTTCACACGGGTATAAAATATATAGTTATTATACATATAAACCTTCCTCTTCAATCACTCTATCTATTAAAAAAAACCGCATCAAAATCTGTTTCGTGGTTTTAAAGATTTAAGCATACATAGGGATATAGGGACAGAGATAGCGACTTTGTTTTATATACTATGTAGTGATGAGTATGTCTTAACTTGCTCGCCAAGGTCGGTCTGTGTGAACCATCCATTTCATACCGACTTTTTCCCGTACGTTTAGTCTCGGTTGCCATTTGTGGATTTTTGACAGTCGTTCAGTGCCCCCAAAAGTCTGACACAGTACTTACTGGGTTGCGGAGGTCAGATAGGCAGTCACTCCATGTAAACCACTGGTTATCACCTACCTCCGGTAAGACTAGAAGTAGACCCCAACATAAATAAGAAAAGGTTGGGCACACAAAGATGAAGAGCCGTGTGCCCGAGGACAGTCCATTGGCAAAAATTACGAACTTCTACACAAACTTTCATAGCAGTATAGATTTTCTTTTTCAAAAATTCTTCCCTAGTACTCGTTCAAGATTTTTTGTGCAATGCTTTTAGATCGAGATGTTTAGGCTAGAAATGTATAAAGTAGATAACTTATTTCCCAAACATGTCTACCAAGTTAAAATACAAGGTGTAAATCACCTCATCACGAAGCCGTCAACCAAGCATTCTGTACATGAAACTAAGTAACTTTACGCAAAAATTATTGCTGGGAAACGACTTTTTTTTTGAGAGTGTAAAATCATGTTTTGTGGTAGAACTCTAATGTAACGCACTCAAAACATTGTGCTGATGGACGGATTGCATAGTACGGGGGTCGTGGAGGTGTTTAAAGTAAAAATCTTAAATTAAAAACTTGTATTTAAAAAAATACTTGTCAAAAAGTTGGAACTTTGAATCCTAATATCTCCGTAACTAGAAGGTTCCCAGGTATGGTGTATAGTGTAGCCTTTTTAAATTATTGAGTGACAAGGCGTATTACTCGGTCAATGAATATCTTAATGACAAATTAAAATAATATTTATTTAACTTTAAATCTGTCAATAGAATGTTGCTTATGATAAGGATGATAGTTTTTATTGACATATTGTATTGTATATTGCATCTATTATTATATAAGAAATTGTGACTAAATAATTTATACTTGTCTGTGTGCCGTCTTAATTTATTGATATATTTATTATTAGCCTT
This sequence comes from Cerastis leucographa, assembly GCA_963082945.1. Taxonomy (NCBI): domain Eukaryota; kingdom Metazoa; phylum Arthropoda; class Insecta; order Lepidoptera; family Noctuidae; genus Cerastis; species Cerastis leucographa. The sequence continues at coordinate 2,447,773 of OY720365.1, forward strand.
TAGTGATTGGAATGAATTGTGACATTTACTTACCTTTTATTATTTTTTTTAATTTTGTTAATTGACATTTCGATTATCTACTTTATATTTTGTATGCCTTCTGGCGGGACATAGTATGGACCAACATTTATTTATAACATCTGCATATTTTCACCTTATGTTCACAAAATGATTAAATGAATTTGAATTTGAATTTAATTAAAGGGTAATTTTAATGGTTTTTTCTAACTTATCCACGCTATTCTAACGCCCAGCCAATGGATAACACAATAAGACGGCGACAGATCGCGTCTCGGGCCAAAGAAAAAGCGAAAAAAGCGAGAAAAAAAACCTCCTGCTAGGAAATATCTTTCATCTTGTAATTATTTTTATCCTTTAAACGAAATGAAGATAAAGAAAAAAGACGAACACATAATCAGTTTGTCTAATTCACTCTCAGGACTATTGTTGTATGGCTATTGTGCTCAGTTTTTTAATGAAAATTCCTTATTGTTTTTGATTTTCGTATCGCGCGTGCTTTTGCCACGAAAGAGGGCCGGTGTGAGTAGATAAAATTTGTTTAAAATGTTTGATCTTGGGTGAAGATATTGGTAATGTAATGGGCTGTTTTTAAAATGGCGTCTTATGACGGCTTATCAATAGGTAATTGACCCCCGTAAGAACCCACCCAATGGATCAATAAAGACCTCAATTGAGTATTTATTCAATATTTCAAACATCCATCAATAACTGTCGAATACAAATTTAAAATTAAGCTTAGAATCAATTTATAATCAAACTGTTTTGAAAAAGGTGGCCATTTTGATGTAGTTTCACAATATTTTGATAGAAACGGGTAACGTTATTTATAGTTGCTTCCAACCATGCTGAACCGTTTATTTTTTCAGCAAAAGAAAACATGCCATCGCGCCTGTAATACCCAAAGGGATAAGCAGAGGTGTACCTAATTTGTACAGCCAAATTTCGACACTTATGTTCAAGTCCCATGTAATAGGGGCTCGCCTATTGCCATCAACCGGGCACACAACCAGACTCCGTTGTTGCTGTTGACAAATCTCTGTTCAAAAAACTCAATAATACTTTGCACGACCAGGGAATCGAACTTCATGCTCAGTCGCGGTTGCGACCACTGAACAAACTAGGAAGTCACATACATAAGAAAAGAGAGCAATTTAAATTTTGTATTGGCCACCCAGAATCTATGTACAAGAAAGAACTTTTCAATTTTCTGTAAAATAAAACCAGAATAAAATGTTGCTAAAACCTTATCTATCAATATACTCGTACATCCTTTTGATTCTAAGAAATACCACGACTACATTCACAAAAAAAAAACCTATAAAGCATGTCTACACTTGAGAATCTAAAACGGACACATCAAAGGTTCAGAGAGTAATTAACACTTTTATAAAAACCCCTTTCAGAACAAATAGCGGAGTTGCGTTAATCCGGGAGACAGGTAGGGCCCGCATTAAACTTGTGTCCTACCCCTTACTTGCTCTGGTCATTACAGGGTGGGCAAAGATTAGGACGTAGATGTGGATACGCAAAGAGATTTACAGAGCTAGTTTTGAAGTGAAACTTCTAATGCGACTTCCAACAAGGTTGCGTTAAACGTGTGACGCTACCATGGAGGGGGTATGAAAGCACTATTTCGTTAAACATTGAACGCTCCTGGGGAGGGGGAATAGAAAGAGACAGAGCGAGAGTGAATGGGTGGCCCTCGATGTTTCACTTCTTCCGCGCGGAGGGACTCCACGCACTATTTTTAAAGTGAAACTACTATTTAAATGAAATAAAAGTTTGCGTTAAACGTTTAACGCTACCATGGAATTGGTAAAATCAACCTTTTCCCATTAAAATAAAGTTTGTTTTGGAATGATTTGTGATCTTGTTTTGTTTTTGAAAGTTCCACGTTCAAATTCTCTTCTTTCTTTTACTTCATAAAATATTTCGTTATAGGTTTTTATTTTCATTTCCACATTACGAAATTTCACTTCTTCCGCGCGGAGGGACTCCACGAACATTTTTTTTCTTTTAGTGCTTACAAGAATACAATTAAACCTACACTGTCACTGTGAGCTCCCGATATTTCGATGCTGTTGCAGCCTCCCTAGCATGACCGTTCTATCTCTATTCTACCAAGAAACGACAAGAAATCTTTTCTTTACAACTTGTCATTTCTTCTGCCCGAGCATGGCGCGCACCGTCGACTCGCGTTTCTACGAAGACATAGACAGAAATTCTTTCCATAGCAACGGGGACGTTGCTATGGAAAGTTAAAAGGTTACGTTTAGTTAACAAAAAAAAGTTGCCAATTGCACGAGTTTTTCATTTTTCGTGGGCGGGATGGTGTTGCTGCATCTTGGATCCAGGCCTGGATCTTTTTCGCGAAATTAAACCTAAATATTTTACAAACATTTCAACCTTTTGAACGTAACTCAACGCAACCACGAAACGTATTTCTCGTATTTAGTTTTTATTAAGACTAGTTTGACATTTGTCAGAAGTAATGTTTCTACCCCCAAATGTCAAAAGAAGAGAAAATATAGTCGTCATGCTCGACGTTGTAGACTTGTGTCGACTGAAGAAGTCCGTAGACATAGCTCATTTCTACGGCGGTCATGCTAGGCCGGCAGGTGACATAATCGCGTGAGGACAAAAAGAAAGAAAGAAATATAGAGAGTATGTGGGATAGCACTGGACGCTTGGGTCGATCTTCAGGTTAACCCCCTCTTGCCTAGGTTGTTGTGGATGGATTATCACTATACACCTATCAAAATATCAATCAATAATAAAATGGGTAAGTAGGTAATTTTTATTTTTTACGGAAATGTAAGTGTGAACCACCCGTATTTTAAACGCGGCCCGTCTGATCCTCGCTCTATAACCGCGCTTTTTTTTTAATTATAAATAGGCTCGCGTTTGACCACTATCTCACCTGATGGTAAGCGATGATGTGGTCGACGGTGAAGCACGCTTGCCTAGAAGAAACCTATTCACTCTTGACTTGAAGACCCCCAGATTGTAGCTATCGGGAAACACAGACTCCGGCAGGGAATTCCACTCCTTAGCGGTACGCATAATAAAAGTATTCCCAAAGCGCTTCGTGCGTATAGGTGGGATGTCCACCATGTACCGATGGCGCATCGCCGTACGTCTGGTAGTCCGATGATGAAACGGGCTAGCTCTCACACATGTTTATGTATATTATTAATCTCAAACGTTTATTCGATAATTTCTTATTTATTTCTTTTGTGACGACCTCCTGAATTTTGACGAGGATGCAAAACAACACCTTGTATGTATTTACAATACTACATACATACCTATACAAATACAATAAAAATGGCAAGCCAAAACAACTTTGTCTCGAAAACTCACACTGTCGTATCTACATTTTAATCTGTAATCGAACTGACCCCACCGGTCATCTTAATCAACCCTTCAAAGGACAATCGGTCCACTTGACCCCCCGAGGGATCGGGACCCAAATCGCCAAACTAATTATTGTTATAAGCCATTATTAGTGTATTAACGGAGCTCAATTATTTATGTTTTCATTAGGCACCGCATTTTGTGGGTTACAAGTTTCTTATTGAAGATGCGGTATTGATGGGGTTGGGTTTATGTTTGACGTTTGGAATTTAGCAATAATCACTTGCGTTGCTCAAAAGGGGGGGTTTTGCCATAATCGCCACGCTTGGCAGGCAGGTTGCCGATCGCAGTACGGTTGTTGCAAAAGCAGGGAGAACGCTGCTGCCTATTCTGTGGCAATTTCGGGAAGTGGCGTGGTATCTTCTCGTCTTAAGACGAATGTCTATGACCAGTGTGTGTTGCCAGTGATACGGGACCGAAACGTGGTCGCTCAAAATGGCCCTCATCAGAAGGTTTAAAGTCACCCAAAGGGCAACGGAGAGGGCTATGCTCGGAGTTTCCTTGTGTGATCAAATCAGAAATGAAGAAATCTGCAAACGAACTGATTGCCAAACTTAAGTGGCAGTAGACAGAGTTTTGTTGACACTTTATTGTGGGATCAAACCCAAGGAGGGCATTTACTTTGTTTTATTTATGTTATCACCATCATCTGTCTTTTACCTTTTACATGCAGCTGAGTACCAGTATTTTACATGAAGCGACTGCCTATCTGACCTCCACGACCCAGTGACTGGGTAATGCGATACCCCTTGGTAAGACTGGATGTTAAACTTTTGGCTTCTGACTACTCGTAACAACTATCAAAGATCTACAAATGACAGCCGGTACCAACGGCTTAACATGCTTTCCGAGACACGGAGGAAACTTGGTATAAAATTATGTTCACCCATCTGCGAACCAACCTTGGCAAGCACGGCTTAACCTTAAAGATCGACCCGTGTTGCTGTTATTATTTAGCCACGAGCTCCTCGAGCATAAATTAGTATCAATTGTCATGATAACATAATTTTTAAAACATTTATAGACTATACTCGGATAATCGTACCTACCTAACCTTAAGATTTCATCCTTAATTCTTAAGTTATATTGTTGCGCTAAAGCACTTTGGGCCCCACATAATGGTTATTTGTTAGGGCCGAGCTCGCTCGATCGTGGGAGCTCGATTCGTACTGTACTATTACTGTTGTAGTTTGCACTGGACGAGTGTTAGTACAGATTTAGTGCAGTGGGCGAGGATGGGAAAAAAAGGTTTTCGTTCTAATAGATAAATGATACCAATAGTTCAAGTTTTGTATTGTTCTAGTTTTTTTGTTGTTAAATTATTTTAAAATTTGTGTTATTTTATTGTGATGCGGTATATTAGCTTTTACTTTCGTGTCATTTGCTAGTCTTTAATTGAACAAAATTCTTTTTATTTATAAAATTACCACCTATCCTAACAATTTTCTTTTCAATTTAATCTTGACATAAAGACGAAGCTTTAAGGTATAAATAATAACTGTAAAAGGACTGTAGTTACCCATTCCGAAGCATAGATCTCTATGAAGAAGAATAGACAAGAAACTCCATGGAAACTCTTTCAAATCAAAATATTCTTGCAAACAGTATCGGTGTATGTACGCTCATGTCCGAAAGCGTTCTCGTAAAACGGAGGGCGGGGAGTGACCCTTTTGGTTTAGTGTCGCGTCGATATCTTTACGATATCCGACCTCTGATGAACTGACCTACAAGGGGACGGATTGTTTCGGACAAACAAAACAGTTTTTACACATAAAACTACAAAGAAAATTTTGAATCTGAAGAGTCCTACGCCAGATATATTTTAAAGTATCCGGACCGGCTGCGGTCCGACAGATAACGTACCATAGTATCAGGTGTTAGCAGTCGGAATTTTATCTATCCAAGCTGACCGTTGACCGTTGTAGTATTGAAATAAAGACAACTTCTGTACACTTTGATTAAAAATACTGTTTTTCTAATGAAATAATATCGCAGTTTTGCAACCTCACGACACCGTTTGCATTTTTTTTTGTATTTGAAAAATAAAGGATTTGATAAAGCATGATCATGTCAGTCCCATAATTACAGTTATATTAACTAAAATATGCACATGTTTCTTATGTATCTTATCTACGTTTTAAAGTATGATCGATCATTTTATTTGTATATGAATCTCGTTTCTTCCGAAAAGAATTACATTATATACTCTGGTGTCATGCGAGCTAAGAGCGTCAGAGCAAGCGTCGAATCTAACGTAATCATGCAAAACAAATGAGGAGGTTTCCTACCACATTGATTACAGTGCTTTTTGGTCGCTGCAGCTGGAATGAAATTGACGCTAAAATTGTCTTTGAAAAGCGTATGGAAAAAACACAATGTTATCGTTAGTTCCAATTTTAGTGTACAACTATTAAGTCTTCGATACGCCACACCACAAAATCCGAGATATAAAACTGAATCCGTCCCTGTCCACCCAATGGGCCGGACACGACCGAATTTAATCGTGTTCGGACAACTGGCCGGCCCGAGTGGAAACTGTTTAATGTGAAAACTAGCCAGTGTACACCGCCCCTTAGACTTATGGTGATGGTTTAGTGGGGACATGGCTTCGTTTTTTTAACTATGCCCCCCATAGGAATGTTTCGTGTATCGTAAGCGTTCACAAACATAAACAGCCAGACCGGGAACAGCTACTTGTAGGCCATGAACACGCAACGCAGCAGCCAATCGCTCAAACACTGCGCCAACTGTGTCGTCAATTTTTTTTTTTTGATATATTAAACCCGCAATTGGCCAGTTATGTTTAAGTACCGTGTAATAGGGGGCGAGCCTATATATAGCCATCAAACGGGCACACATCTAAACTCCGCGTCTTATTTAGCCCAAACTGGGAATCAAGCCTCATGCTCAGAAGTTGCGCCGCTTGCAACCGCTAGACCAACGAAGCAGTCTTTATAAAAATGCAAAAATCTTAATTCGAAAATAAAATAATTTTTTCTTACCTGAAAATTCTCATTGTTTTTTTTAAATTATTATACCCAGACCTTTAACTTACCTATTGCGGCTCGGGTTTTTTATTGCCAGCCGCTTTGGCTGCACCGCTCGTTTCGCTCGCTCGGCTCTCGCTTGTTTGGTCACAGCTCACACCTAAGCCAGCCTATTTGGCCACGGTACCTAAGCTAGATTACTACTACTCATTCCTAACATGATCTACGTCAGTATATATTTAAACACTTGAAATCCTTCTTAAAATCTCTGAAGAGTTAAGTTATAACTAGACTATGTCCATACAAAACCATCGTATCGTTAGCCATTACGTACACGGAATTACAGTGGGAACAAATAAGTCTTAGGGAGGGTCGCAGGTTCGATCACCGGTTGTGTATATGTTGACTTTTGATTGCTTCGCTTTAATGGGTGTAGTTAAGTCAAGCCTTCTTTGTTGTATGAGTGAACCAGACTTTACACAATATTACTTGATGGTTTTTTGGTTTCTTAAATTACCATAGACATGTGACATTTGAGAGCAGTGGTGGCCCAGTGGTGGCAGCCCTGACTTACGAGCAGTAAGCCGTGGGTTCGAACCCAGGCAGGCGCATTACTTTGTGTAATTTATTTCATCACCGCTGCCCTTAAAAACGGTGAAGGAAAACATCGTGAGGAAACCGGCATGTAAAATCAACCAACCCGCACTGGGCCCGCGTGGTGGAGTACAGCTTACTCCCTCTCATGATGATGATGTGGCATTTAACACTGGTACCGCATTGTTGATTGAAACCCTTTGTTTTACAAAACTAATGTCCGTTATCACTGAAACATCTAAGTAAATGTTTAGATGTAGGACATGCCGGTTTCTTCAGGAAGTCATCCTTCACCGTTTTAAGGCGTACAATACAATATTATACAGTCTAACCAAACAAAACAGAGACGGCGAAGATAATTACACATTCATTATTGGAACCCACCCAATTTGGGCCCGTTAATCAACAATCCAACACAAAGAGATCAAAATAAAAAGGGGTTGTTTCTTAAATCAAGTCCTACAGATAAAAAAGACAATCACGTTCCTTCAACCCCCTTTGTCCCCTTTTATTTTTTCTTAATTTCAACTTGATCCCAATCAGGAGTAAATTATAATGGTGACTTGTCTAGAAGAATGTTTTCTGCTGTATTGTCTCCGAGCCTGCTTTTTTCTTTGGTCTTTTGGTGTCATTGGTAATTGTATAGAGCTGTATTTCGTTTTAGAAAATATTTTTGAGCAACGAAAACACGGAAAACATCAATTTAGTTTCACATCTATTGTTCATCAATGGTGTTTTTGTTTTGAGTTTGATAGAATTAAAAAAAAAAAACTATTATATGTGAGTATTTAAGGTACAGTTTTATTTCCTATTATATAACGTGCTTTCTATAATATTTTATACGTCATAAAGATCATCAAGAGTATCCTGTATTACTATTACTATACAGGATACTCTTGATGATCTTAGAACCGAACCACATAGACAGGTTCGTAAACGTATCAAACACAGAAAATGTATAATTATTACCCGTTTATAATATTTTGTCACACTAAAACCTTCAAAAAACACACCACGCACAACCCTAAAAAAATAAATAAATATCACAAAAAAAAAAAAATCGCCGCGACTTCGTTTCCTCGCTCGAAGTTAAATTAACTTTTTTTCGCCTTTTTTTGTTTATCGGGAGCCATCTTAACCCCTTTCGTTTGGTATATCGGCAACAGAATTGTCAAAGATGAGAGCACTGAACGGCGGTTTTAAATTGAATTTGTTATCGAGATGCCAATTTTGGGTTAACGATTCGATTACGCTCGAAAAAGTGTTATTTTTTCAAAAGTCACGCCTCTATTGTTTCAAAAGATGGCTGTCATTTTGGCGAGAATTTCCGTTCTATGGCAGGTTATGTTTGATGATTTGACGTTTCCTAAGTGTAAAAAGTGGTTTTTTGTTTTATTTAGGTTTTTAAATGTGGCAACATTGCTAAAGAAAAGTATTCGTTAAGGACCCGTCTTTCTTGACTCTCTTTTACAAATTAAAAACAATTAAGAGAAGTTTATCGTCTTGAAAGGGGATAATTTGGGCTTGATTAAGTATCTAATATACAATAATTTTTACAAATAAAACATACAACATTTTTTTCAGCTACTTGTTTTATAAAATGGCGCCAGTGGCTGAAAAGATGTTTGTTAATCGGTTATCCTGGTATGAACATGTGATGTGGAGGAATGAAGAAAACGTCTCGAGAAAAGTTTTGAGTCATATGTATGGGACAGAAAGAGCAAAAAAGCGTTGGATGGACTGTATGAAGGATGATATGCTTAGAAGGAAGTGACTTCAAAGATGACGAGTAATAGAGAAGTATAGAAGAGGAAGACATAATGCACCCTTATTATCAATACCTAAGATAGACACCCAAGTCGCCGTCTCATCTCCTTCGTGGTCAGCCGTGGCCCCATAGTGCTATTTCAATATCGTACGAGTATAGCAATCCTATAAAAATAAAACTCAATGACAGATGTCATAAAGTACAAATTCCTTCGCAACCTACGTGACCTAACGGTCACGTGTCCTGACGCGAGTTTAGCATTTTTACCCATCACAAAAGCGGCGTTGTGCACACGCCGCTAAAGAAGTTTTCACTTCAATAAAAAAATAATACATATTTCAAGTGTAATTCAAAACCGCTCAGCCTCGCACCATTAGCTGTAAAATTAAAGTAGAATCCTTAGAAAAAAAAAACGTATGAAAATTGCCGTACCATAGACACTAAACAATGCACTCTGGTCCTCGTATTAATTAGCTGTGCCATACTAGAGGTGCACTCTACTAGAGGGGTGCTAACTGTTCGTCAGTTTGCTAATTGAAGTCTTCGTGAGGAATCGCCAAGTTCTAATACAATACATAATTGTGGTGTGGCTTGACATTTTTTTCTGACTTTTTTTTCATTATTTTATGAACATGGTTATGTTTATATATTTTTATTATTACATCATCTAGGTATTATTTTAAACCTACTTTTGTGTCTAAAATAATGAAAAGGTAAGTAATGATCCGTAAAGGAATACTTTTGCTATGTTTTATCTATGAATTTACATATTTATTAATGGTTTGACGCGACAACCCCAAATTTTCTACATTTGTTGCCCGATGGGTCCGGCATTGTACAGTCTCCAAAAAAATGTAGATACATACAACCATTGTTACTGCACTCCACACATTCCCAGAGAGACATAGCAGCTATTGCTGGGGTTTTGAAGGATGTCGTCAACAGAATAAAAAAAATGGACGATTAAAAGCTTCTTAGTGCAAATCGTGTTGGCAAATGTCTGACACATTTAATATATGTAAAATCGTATGTACTTACTTTCATCAAGCACGACTTTATTGTAAAAATAACCTGATACGAACAATAATTGTTTACTCGTACAATCTAAAATATTAATTTCTACCAACCAAATAAAAGGGAAACCCTAATTTTCCTATCTCCCTATCTCAAATATCACCAAGATACATAACAGAACAGAACAGAAATGATAAAATTCAAAATTTGTCACGCTAAAAATTATGCCGAAACATTTGAGCCAGAAAATACAGGCTGATTACTCAAAAACGCCGATCCCCGATCCAGTTTTTGGAAGACGTCAACTATTCGACCGCTGAGCGTCTTATCCGAGGCGTATTTGAATAATTTTTACATTTAAAATCATTCGCTACGACAACATCCAAAGGGTAACCACTCTGAATCGCGACCATTGCCACAAGATAAGGAGGAGACTCGATGGAGCGGCGCAAGGGAGTCGCGACTGAGGGAAGGAATAGAGATGCCGTTGTTGACTTTTATTGGAGTTACTTGAACACAAACGCCTGCAGGTCAAGCTACCCGAAACTGTCCAATTTTAACGATAAAGTTGAAAATTTATTACAGAAATTTGACAGATTATTGTTGGTTGATGTGTTGGCATCTGTACATACATGCGACTAATGATGTTGTTACTATGACAACGGATGAATGTCCAAGTCCAAAGAAAAATACTCTATAATTATTTTAATTATTCTGGTAGAAGATGGCGGGACGAGCTGGACAATATCAGCGACCAGTGGTCTACATTGGCCCTGGATTGAAACAATTGGAAGTCATGGGGAGAAGCCTTTGCCCAGCAGTGGGATGACGGCTAACAGTATCAGTATTTTAATGAACGCACCTGAAGAAAGAAACTATAATGCAAAGTAATATCTGTGTAGTTTTTAACCGACTTCTAAAAGGAGGAGGTTATCAATTCGATTGTTTTTTTTTTATGTATGTAGGTACACCGATTACGCTGAGATTTATGATCCGATTTCCGTGATTCTACTTTAGTTTGCTACGTAATAGTTGCCATTTGGTCCCATGAAAATTTTACATAGTTTGGCCCAGTAGTTTTCATTTCATGAACATTTTTTAAATTTATTAATAGGTAGGTATTAACGGTTTGCATACGTAGACAACGTATAACAAAAAAATAATAATACGAAACCTCGATTCACTATTGTTTTGATATAGGTAACGTTATTTTGATGTATTTATTTATTTAAGAAAAAGTACTCTTCTTTAAGTACTTTTGTCTATTATATCTATAAATTAAATTCACACTAATTCAATAATGTCCAATAAAGTAATCCTAATACTGGTTTGGTTCCATTCAATTGAAATCGCATTTCTCCCATCTCTTGCACCGCCTAACAAATAAATTCCGAGTGATTCTTTTAATACGGATTTTAAGCAGATTTTCTGTGGAATAAGTAAAAACGAATCCGTCACTCTGGCTAAAGGTTTAACTCCGGTCTGTGAATATTTATAAGTTTTTCTATTATTTTATATTAAGCGTCTTCGGGGATTTCACCAGCTTTTATTTTAATCGTTCTATAGATTAATTTTAATTTCACTTATTTAAATAAGCCTCTTTTGGAATATTTCCATTTGTTGTAATAAAATGATTTTGTAAGGCTACTTTTTGTGTCTCAAAATTCTTTTCATAATGACATGTAAGTAGATTGTTTTCGAACGAAAATAAGTGATCATCTTCCTGCCCTTGTTTCATGTCACATGGGGTCGGCGCAACACGTTTTTAGGACCTCATGCTGAGTAGCCTGCCTGGATTAGAACCCACAGCTTACTACTCGTTAGTCGGGGCTGCCACCACTGGGCCACCGCTGCTCCAGTCGGTCTTTCTGTAATTTATTTCATCACCGCTGCTCTCAAACACGGTAAAGGAAAACATCGTCAGGAAACCGGCATGTCCAAGAACTAAAAATCCGAAGACATGTGACATCTACCAACCCGCACTAGGCCCGCGTGGTGGATTACAGCCCACTCCCTCTCATAGAAAGGAGGCCGCTGTCCTAGCACTGGGAACATTATAGGCTGATGATGCACAGCAGTCGCGCATTACCATTACACAATTTTATATTAATTTTCATATGGTTATAAAATGAGCTCTTTAATTCTGAAATACAGCCCCCTACAAACGAGGCGACCTAAATCCGCAGACTTACATATTCAGCTAGTTGCCAGCCTAACATCACATTATAGAAGATAATGAACCAACAAGATATAATGTTACAACTAGCGTACTATTTAGTGCTAACACTGCCTCCGCGAGGTTGCCGCTGAAAACCTTTTAATATCAAATGAACTCAAAATTGGTACATGTCAAACTGTATTATTATGGGGAAGGTGTAAGAGTGGATTATACCTCTTTGTCGGAGTATGTATGTATGTTACATTTTAGCTTATCATTTTGTTTAGCTTTAACTTGTAAGCACTAGTAGTTGTCTACAGCAAGTAGCTATCGCTTTTAAAGCGATTCGTATATCGACTGAACCACTTTGAACTGGTTTATTTTTTTGCGGCTTTTTGCCTGTATCGGGGGTGAGTAAAGAAACACTAAAACTCACATAAACAAACAGCTAGACCCGGAACAACTACCTGTGGGTTATACAAATATTTGTTCCTTGTGGAAATCGACACCGCGACACGTAGTGCAGTAGATGTACAAGCTTTTCTTAACTTATTTAACCTCGATGCATTTTTTTACTTTCCATTCTTCGTTACAGCTCTTAAAATGTCACTTTAAATCCTTGTTTTTTTTTGTGATGCAAAAGTGGCCTTGTTGTTGTTTTTTTATAATTTTGTAGTTTGTAAAGTCGATCTTCAGCATCTGATTAGACTGAAAGCCGACTACAACATAGTTAAGAGAAGGCTAGGCAGGTTATGAATAAAGTCGGTATCAACAGCTCTGTTGGTTTCCTCGACCATCCTGCGCTAAATAATGGCGGTAGCGCGCGTATGATTACGTATTAGAGCGCGCGACTAGTTTCGTTTGTCTGCAACATTCATGTATCGACGTGTGCAGCCAGCCTTATGGGTGTGTGTTATGCTTGTTTTGATTAGATTTGTTAATTTCGTGATACTTTAGTAGATGACGTTTTGTTTGTCCAGATTTTATGTTTTTTTTTTCCATTTTATTTTTCTCAAGTTATTATAATTGATGTATGTATAATGCGTGTATTGCCTGAAATAATATATTTTAGTATTGTTTTTAAATTAAAAAATATTAATAGATTATTTTTTCATTGTCGATGAATTTGTATGGCTATGCAAAAATTAAATGAAATTAATTTATTTGCCAGAATATTTAGGTACACAATAACATGGTATGTATATTCGAATTATCAGTTGTGCAAATATTTCGATAATTTTTTTGCTGTTTTTATGCTTAAATAAAAGATCTATTTTCTTTACTAACCACCGCTGTAGTAACAAGCTCAGTCAGAGTTCGCAAATTATTAATACTGTACGTCCCTTAGTCATGTACCTGATACTAAATTAAATATTGCAGAAACCTTTAATGTAACCAATACTTATTTGACGACTCTTGGGAATGTTGATCATATTATTTTATTGTTTTAAAGAAAACAGACCACCGACTGCAAAAAAAATACATACCTAAAACTTAAATATCTTCTATTTCCATCAAAACCTCGTAACAGATAGTTTTTTTTTTTTTGGTTAGTAAGCGTTAATACCTCTTCATGATCCACAACCATCACGACAGTTGATGTTTTTTTTTCTCTTTTTAATAAACTAGTGCCCCGTCTTGGCATCGCACTTCAAATCAAATCAAAATATTTTTATTTTACATAGGCCTACATGGGCACTTATAAAACGTCGACAAAAGGTGCATGGTTCGGGTTGGTCGTTTTCTACGGAGAAGAACCGTCAAGAAAGTCCATAGTTACTCTTTAAAAATCATTTGGTTTTACAATATTTTTATGTTACAGCGTTAGTACTGGTGCAATTTACATAATTATGTGAAAAAAATTAAAAGGTAACTTTACAAAAAAAAACAAATAAACTTTATCTTGACAAATAAATGACGAATACAAAGAAAAAAAAAAACAAAATCGGTCGAGCTGTCCTCTAAAGATGATCCAGCACACATGCGGCAATTTATTTATATAGGTAGATAAAGATTCCGTTCTTTACCGCCAAAATGAAGCAAAACCACTTTCCTTCAACAATAAATCCAGTTGCGACCAAAGTAATAATTGCAATTATAATTATACAAGGCGACGTGACGGCGCGGCGTAATGCGTTATACAGTTTTGAAAATTTGATAACTTTACAAATTCGTAGGTCTGTAGTACACGTTGGGGAAATCTGTGGGACTCATTATTGTTTCTAGTGAGGCCCTGGGAGGATGCGTTGACGGAACACTAATGCCACCTTTTCGGGGAGGAGTTGGGAATATCTGGATGCGGTTGTTTTGAATTTGAAGGGTGATTTTCGGAACTATTTATTTTTGAGTGGCGACTAGCTGCGGGCTTTGACACGTAATTCATGATCTTTCTGTCAAAATGCTGGCCAGAGTCCGAATAATAACATAAAAAAAAAATTGTATTATGGTTTGTGTATCAGGATTAATAAATAAATTTCCATCTTAAAAACTAAACTATTTTTTTTGTTGTAGAAATATGGTGAAATGTGTGTGGGAACTTGGGAGGCTTTTGATAGCTTCCTCTTGAATCGGTGAAAAGAAGCACAAGTTCGAGAGAAGTGGGAAGAATGGGAGGAGGCTTTGCCCAGGAAAACATTAAGTACGGGTAACAATATTAACACTATGGAAAAAGTTACAGACACACACAATTTTTTTGTAAAATACCAACCCAACACCATATAAAAAGGATAGTGGGTGGCGACCATGCGGTGATTTTAATTATGTTAAACGCATATTTCTAAATAAAGGATAGGTCTGATCGGACTAAGAGTTCAAACTTGATGCCGTAGTAACTTTTTTTCAGCTCACAAGTCATTATTGGCGGGTATGGCCAAAATTTGCATCATCCTTGTATCCCACAAAGGACATGTCTACGAAACCGCTACGCCGTAGCATTCGTAGCGTTCGTAGCTCGTAGCAAGAACGTAGCGAGTGGTCGAGTTAGAAACTGGATAGCCCTTAAGTGTGAAGTTCGAGATGGATTTTTGCTGTTACCGGCTGCGCCTAATTGTGTAATGTTATTGAGAGAATATGTGTCAGCTTTCACGAGTGGCTTCAGGGATATTTAAATTCATTAGGCAACCTTCTTATACTACTTAATGGGGCATTATTGCCCCACAGGACAGATGGTTTCTAAAAGGCCTAGAAACAGAAGTTGGGCCATAATAAAATTAGTTGGTTCTGTGTTAATGGGTATGTTGGCTGTTGCCTAAGTAGGTTAAAAATTAAAGAGGGTGTTGGTTGCTTATATAATTATATGCTGAAGAAGTTTCTGAGTACGCAAGAAATGTTGAAAACATTTAAGTTTTGAAATTATTCCTATTTATTAAATATATCTGACATAAATAATGTCAGTTAAGTAACGTAGTTTTTAATATTCTCATTACATATATTAAATGCAATCATTACATTTTTCACTGCAAACACAGAGGAAATGTGACCTGTATATTTTTATGTTATACATTACAAATAAAAGTAGTCAATGCAATATTTTTTTTATTTAATTATGTTTTATTTTATTGTTAAATTATGTTCTAGGTACTTGTTTAAGAAATCTTAGATAATATTTATGTAAGCACTTGATTGTGTTACCTGAGATACTGGTTCATTCCTAGTTCAGGTAGAATTCTAATATTATATACCTATAGTTTTTAATGCCCTAATTTAGTAAATATTAAAAAAAAAAAAAAAACATATTTACTTAAATAAACGATTTCAATTAATTTTAACCTACCAACTCCCAGACGGCGCAACCATTAACCATTACTAACTTATCTTTAGATAGGTAGGTACTTCATCCAGAAATCCTTAATATTTCACAAAATAAACACCTAATTCAAATTAATATCCATTTCACAACTCCAAAAAACAGCACTTATCAACAAACCCAATTGCAATAACTGTGACACCCATCCAAACTTACAAAACATAACTCCATTAAAAGAAAGAAAAAAAAACAAAACATCTTCCAAGAATTGCCATAAAAATTGTGAATTATTATCTAAGATAAATAATATTGTATTTTATTGCTCTAGTAACACCTTGTGTCTTTTAAAGAGGCAAAGTTTTCAACATTAATAGGTCTTCCCGAGTTTGGGGGGATTAATAAAATGCGACTGCCACACTTCTTAATTAATAGCACTTTCTAAAGAAAACAATATCATTTTATTAGCATAACCTGTTAGGTGTATTGTACACTTGCTGAGATTATAATACGACCTGGTGAATTGGTCATCAAACAAAAACAGGAATAAGTTATGTTCTTCGCGCTTACGTTTGCAATATGCTTTACTAATTGACACCATAATCTGTAGTATACAGCGTGTAAATCACCTCATCACGAAGCCGTCAACCAAGCATTCTGTACATGAAACTAAGTGACTTTACGCAAAAATTATTGCTGGGAAACCAATTTTTTTTTGTAACGCACTCAAAACATAGTGCTGATGGACGGATTGACTAGTACGGGGGTCGTGGAGGTGTTTAAAGTAAAAATCTTACATTAAAAACTTGTATTAAAAAAATACTTGTCAAAAAGTTGGAACTTTGACCCCTAATGTCTCCGTAACTAGAAGGTTCCCAGGTATGGTGTAGAACAAAAAAATGATCGCAATGACAGGGAGAACCAGTGCCTTTCGGCTTCGTTAAGAGGTGTTTTACACACTTTATAAAATTAAAGAGAGGTAGAAAAATCTAGCCTTATATATAGAGGCTTGGCTTAGCTCATATAGGAACAAGAAAAAAATAAGACAACAAACTAACAAAGGTCACACTTAATTAGCTAGCATAACTCCTCAATCGTGATTGGATGTGAAATTAATTTAAAACACTGTGTAACAATGCTAAGTACTTAATTATCATTCGTTATAATCACGTTATTTACATATAGAAAAAAAATAAAAAATACCGTCTTTCAACTTTTTAACTTACATTTTTAATGCTTACGAGAAAAACAAAAGGATATTCCCAAAAAAAAAACCAACTTGCTTCTTTGATTTGCAAGTTTATTTTTATTTTTATTTTAAATAATAGCCGCAATTAAATAAAACAAAAAAAAACTTAAAGGATTCCAAAACGCAGCGTCTTTCACCCCATTCTAAAATAGTCTTAACAACATTCTTAAATAAAGCCAGCGATGACAAGTTAAACAAAGTAGCGGAGTTGAACAGTTAATGTTACTTTACCAAAGTTTTTTGTTAACTCCTGGTGTCTTTGGATTGATACATTAAGCTATAACCTACACTTGCGCTTCGTAATCTACCTGCTTATTTTCATTAACTTAATGCTGTTGCTTTTTAGTTAATAGGCAGAGGATTTTGTTTAAAAATAAAACTTGGAATTGACTGAAGCGTGAGCATAATCAGTTCCCACTGTTGAGCCACAAGCCACCTCTCCATGAGAGGGGGGGGGGGAATAGATCGCAACAAAAAAAAATTTTTTATTTTATTCTACTCATCATAACCTCTATTAAGTGTATCATCATTCTATTTTTTTTATTGTTTTATTATTTAGGAATATTTAAAAATGTAAAAATTAAGTTAGAAAAATGAACGAGTGTAAATTAAGACAAAGTAAAGTTCAATCTGCAAAAATGAGGACATGGCTTGCAAATTATGGGGACGGACTTTTAAAATGACTTTTATAGTGATCACCTTGCGGCCTTGGTGCAAGAAACTCCTGTGCAAAACACAAGTTTTGATTGTACACATGGTGACAAAACATACATACCTAATATAACATGGCCTCGATTTGTACAGATATCCAGTACAGTGAGAGATCCGCAGAAACTGGTTATGTATGGATTGATCTGTCGCTGTGTGTACCTTTGCTTTACAGTGATCTTAATTAGCTTGTTTTTAGAGGATACTTTACACTGACACACTGTATTAGTTGCCGACTGTACTACTTTACTTCGAAGTTCAAAATACCGATGTACGGTATACATAAAGTTCGTAAGTACGAATTATGTTAATCAGAAAGTACGCTATGACGAATTACTTTACTCAGAATATTTGTCACTCCGAGGTACGTTACTCCGAAAGTTTGCGTCATCTACTGAAGCACACCAGAACTAAAATAAAACTGTTCCTATTTTCAAATCTACCTAAATAGATGAGTAACTTTTAAAACATCAAAATGAAAAAGTTAAACCGTCGCCTCACGAACAAATCTAAACAAAAATTAAAATTCACAATAAAGTCACAACAAACGGACACAATAACTCAAAAGTATTTAAATTAACGAAATCAAAGTTTAGACGTTGATAACTATAATTTTGTATTAACATAAAACAACACTTAAAATTCGCCCCGCCACCATCTTAAAGTTTATTAGAAGATATTCCTGCGATAACTTCGTGGAATATAAATAAAATGACAATAGAATAATTGCCTAACACAAACATTGGAGGGATGGGGTTTAGTTAACCCTTTTGTTGGCTTTGCAACTGATGACACTGTGTGTGTTTAGTACTAGAAGTTAATCTTACACTTCTTTTATCTGCATATTTAATTATCATCATCTGCTTAAACTTTTCCCAAGTATGTTTGGATCGGCTTCCAGTTTAACTGGATGCAGCTGAATACCAGTATTTTACATGGAACGACTGCCTGTCTGACCGCCACAACCCAGTAACTGGGTAATACTTCTTAGTAAGACTTGTTGTCAGACTTGCGGGCCAATGACTACCTGTTACGACTGTCAAAGATTAACAAATGTCAGCCGGGACCAACGGTTTAACGTGCTTTCCGAGGCATGGAGTAAGGTCGGTATGTAATGTGTGGTTACCCATCCACAGACCAGCCTACTTAAGTGTAGCTTAACCTTGAAATCGACCCGAGTGGCTGTTATTACTTTAGCCACGAGCTCTTCAGTTTGATGAATACAGCTCAAAATATATTTAAGGGTTTGACAGTGATGTACACGTTTCACAAGTTATATTTTAAATCCCACGTACTTAAGCCTATTTTACATCAACCGGACACTAATAGACTTTGGACAACTGCTGAGCAATTCCTGTTAAAATATTATGGAGTTTTATTTATTTGCAACACAATATACTCATGTTTCACTATAGAAATTACCTTGGTATACCGCAAACTGACTTTCTAGCAAAACCGAACCGTGTGAGAGTCAGGTAAGGTTAATTTTTGCTTGTGACGTGTTTAAGCACAGAATTAGGGGTGTCTTGAAGATGGCAATAAAGTGTTGTTATGCAAATAATGATACCGAAGAAGTCGCCTTCTTGTAATCAATATTTTAATATCCATAGATACCCCGCGGTGGCTGTTACTTGAGTCTCTTGTTTTATTCAAGAAATAAATAGTACTGATAGGGTGAAAATAATTCTGTGCCTCGGAAAGCAAGTTAAACCGTTGGTCCCGGCTGTCATTTGTAGATCTTTGACAGTCGTTACGAGTAGTCAGAAGCCAAAAAGTCTGACAATCAGTCTTACCTAGGGGTATCGTATTACCCAGTCACTGGGTTGTGGAGGTCAGATAGGCAGTCGCTTCATGTAAAATACTGGTACTCAGCTACATCCAGTTAGACTGGAAGCCAACCCCAAGATAGTTTGGGAAAAGGCTAGGCAGATGATGATGGGTGAAAATAATTCTACACTGTGGAAGGGATATAGACCAGTATAATTTAATCTGCTGTTTCATAGAAAAGTTGCAAAAGCTATTCTTATGGTAACAGGTGCTAAATTCGTAGTAGCAGTTTTTGAGCTCATGTTTTATTGAAGCCTTTTCTGTTTCACTTTCTTACTATGGTGAAACACTTTATGAACCAATCGAAAAGTATTCTGTATTAATCTAATGTACCTCTGTGTGCATTGCATTCAAATCCGCTTCTAATGAGTCATTGTGTCAAATATTTTACGATACGTCCATCAATGATAGGAGTCACAATAGTGTTGGTACTGACACCAGACACTTGCTACGTTGTCGTAGTTGCAAACGAGATTTTTCCTTAACTAAAGAAAGAAAGAAAGAAAGAAAATAAGTTTATTTGGCACATACCACAAGTACACACAACATTAAACGAAAATGAACACAAAAAATACTTAAATTTAAACAAAAGAAAAAAAGGGTTAATAATTGTGTAGCTAAATAAAACAAAAAGAAAAGAGGGATAATTATTGTGTGCCTCACGGCTGCGCCAAAAAGGGCCAGTTCAGCAAAATGCCGGGCAGCTAGGTTGCCTGACGCTGGTTTTCAACTGGACCTGCGAATGTGATGTGACGGACGTAAAACAGCTTCATATTTTGTGTCAGAGTGTATGTGTATGTGAGACGGGTACTTAGATAAAATAAGATTGTGTACAGCAATAATAATAATAACAAATAAAAAAAATAAAAAACTACGCAATAAGATTACCACAATAAGTGCCGAGTAAAATAAGAAGGTAAACAAATGGGATGAACGCATGACAACAAACTCCATAGTTTACTCCATAGTAACTCCATAGTTTTAGATCCATATCTAGAAACCTGTTTCGCACGTTGCCAGATTTCTAACGCACACTACATTTCATTACTTACGCTGCGAGCAGCCAAGCACCACGGACTTATAATTAATACGGATAGCGTTTTATCATTTTTAAGTGTGGGTTGCATTGTCAATTATTTTATTTGTCATGCCAATCGATACATATGGTAGTTATGTAAGCGGAATATAACGACGTCAATGTAAAATTAAGACAGAAGAGGAACTGGATAGTCAAAACTTGCGTGGATAAACGAATAGTAAGAAGAAACAAAGAGTAAGTGCTAATTAATAATAATATATGTGCATAAAATGTCATCGGATTATAATGAGAGATATATTTCTTTAATTTTTGCATTAATTTTTATAGGTTTTCTACATTAAAAAAGTTAGCAAAATAA
Organism: Cerastis leucographa; assembly: GCA_963082945.1. Taxonomy (NCBI): domain Eukaryota; kingdom Metazoa; phylum Arthropoda; class Insecta; order Lepidoptera; family Noctuidae; genus Cerastis; species Cerastis leucographa. The sequence goes on from OY720365.1 coordinate 2,468,655, forward strand.
ATGAAACGCAGACCAAACACAGGATGTTCTACTGCCAGTTTAGTGGAAAATACGGTGATATTGTGCCATCCCGACGCGACGCCACGCTCCACCCGTTCCAGTCACATGCATGTAGGCCAGGCCAATGGGTAAGTTTAAAAGAAGTCAGTTTAAACGTGCGCATACGATGCAGTAATGCATACTTCTATAACTAGGTCATGTTTAGAGTGCAATTTTTACATGCCGCAGGTCTCCTAAAAAGTGCAATGGGACGCAGCGGCGCGCTTAACACGACGGCACCCTCCACCGGAGGATACAAGTATAATGAAACATCACAATCGAGCCGAGCGTAAGCAAGCGCTGTACAAATTCCCACTAATGTAAATAAAATTAACTTCGTCAACACTATTGAGCAGCATAGACGACAAGTAATTATATAGTTAGTAAGGTAGGCTGGTTCAAACATCATATAATTGATACATTTAGTTCGACCATATCGAGTTTTCGTTGCGCTTCCACTAGATAGTGCCGTAAACGTCTTCTAAATGTGTCTATTGTGTTTATCAATCTAATTGGTGGTGGCAGGTTATTCCACACTTTGGATGCAGCATACCGAAAGCTACCTCTGAATGCTGCTGTGTGATGAGGGTGAGTCGAGAGTTGTTGCGCACATTGCCTTCTTGCACATTCACGTGTACTAGCTACCCAACTAAGTTTGTTAAATAAATAATCCGGTTTTTTATATTTAACAACACCAAACAGAAGGCACGCCAGGTGTAATTTGCGTCTGGATTTCATTTTTAAAGTAGAATGCTTATTGAGGTAAGGTGTTACATGACTTCTGCGGGGAATGTTGTAACAAAACCTTGCGCACGCGTTTTGTACCCTTTGTATAAGCCGATCTGTACGAGCTAGTAGGCGCGGGCCGTACACAGTATCGGCATAGTTCAGCCTAGAAAGAACTAAAGATTCTACAAGTTGTTCCCTTAGCGATTCGGATAAATAAGGCCTCATCCTGTACAAGACCTTCAGGCGATAGAAACAGTTTCTTACCGAGTCCGCTACGTGTTTTTCAAAACGAAGGTCTTTGTCCATTGTAAGACCTAGATTTCGCGCCTCATACACACGCTCAATGGTATCGCCCATTAGTTCCAGGTCAAAAGTCGGAGGCAGACGAGCCAACAAGTCTAGTGCCAAACACCATAAACTTTGTTTTTGATGGGTTCAACGATAGACAGTTCTCTTCAGACCAAACGGCGATTCGCTGAAGATCTTCATTAAGATATTTAATGGCACTGTCATATTCGTCAGGCCTAAATGAAATGTAAAGTTGGACATCGTCAGCGTATATGTGGTACTTGCATCTGTGGAGGCTTTTTATTATGTCCGCACAGTACAGAATGAAGAGAACTGGACCCAAAATAGAGCCCTGCGGAACGCCTCTCTCTACAGGAATAAGTGTTGACCTTAGAGAAGTGCCGTCACTCAAACGAAGGTCAACAAGTTGTTTCCTATTACTAAGGTAGCTACGGAACCATTGGATAGTTTCACGGTCGCAACCGTAGTAATTCAACTTCGATAGTAATAGTGGGATATTAATAGCGTCAAAAGCACGGGAAAAGTCTAACAGGACCAGTATTGTGCACATTCCCTTATCTTGGGCAGATAATATATTGTCAGTAACATCTAGTAAAGCAGTAGATGTGCTGCGCTGTTTTCTGAATCCGGATTGTAGATCAGGTAGAACGTTATTTTTTTCTAGAAAAAGCGTTAGTTGGCGGCTAACTATTTTCTCTAACACTTTAGATAGACATGGTAAAATACTTATAGGGCGTAAGTCTTTTAGAGTGGATGGATTAGAATATTTCGGCAAGGGCCTAATGGAGGCAATTTTCCATTGGTCCGGGAACTAGGCCATGCACAGTGAACAGGGTTTTTCCTCCAATGGAACTCTCTGCCTGCGTCTGTGTTTCCGGTCGCTTACAACCCTAATATTAATAATTTCTTCAAAGTTAGAGTGAACAGGCTTCTCCTGGGTAAGCTCGTACCATCGTCGACTTTGTCTCGGTCATCTCTGATCTAGACTAGAGTTAAGAGCAACACCAACACAAATTTAAAAAAAGTTCTTTTTTTATTTGGTTGCAATAGTTGTACACCCCTATTTAAGTGCATACGATTTAAAAATAACTTGCGAAATTCCCATATACCTCCAAAATAAATGTAATAAAAAATATTCCTAGTTTCAGGAAAAAATATAATATTTTTATAAATATGAACATTATTTTTATTTTACATCATAACATCAGAACTGAAATGGCAAAAAAAATGTTTAAAGCCCATGTAATAGGGTTATTTTTATTTATTTATTAAAAACCAACTTGAACTTACAGTTTTAAACCACACAAACAAATTATAGGCCGGTAGACATAAAAAATAGAAAAAATATTTTAAAAAGGTACCATGGAAACTAAATTAAACTGTCAATATAAAATTTAAATGACATAAAACAAAATAATAAATGAGACGTCATTGTCAATGGCTGATATTAGAAAAACCTGTGATATGTAGATCCTCCATTCACCTCTGCCTAGCCCTCTTGGGAAAAAGCCCTTCGCAATCGACTATTCAATCTATCAAAGACCAGCTTCAATGGCTGCAAGTTCCTCGCAGTGGTCATAAGAGTGCAGTTGGTCATTCCGCGCCTTTCAGCGCTGGACAAATGTTGACTGACTCTGAGCGAATACCAATGGAGGAGTGTTGACTGGGATAGTTTGCTTGCTAGCAACTTGCCTTTTTTCTGTTTAAGCTTTAGTGTTGTTCGAAAACGGTGACATTAAGTCTTCGAAAATGGCAACTACTTTCACAAGTTATTATGCTTTGTGCCTGGAACTGTAGCTTCATCACTTTACACAGCATGACGAACTCCGTTTTTGGAACGGTAGTGATTGGAACGGAATCTGGGGTCAAGTTTTCTGCTGTGGTCAAACGAGATAAAAACCTGCGCCGAGTGATTCAACTAACTTTTGTGGAAGTATTTATGCTGGTGAGACCAGTCTTAATTTATTAATCAAGACGCACGTGCGCGACTCACTTCGCCGTGGCTAGAACTTCAAACTCAAGTTCTGATACGTCAATAAGGTAAAAAATTTAGGTATACTCATTCTGTTCCTCTCTTTTTATTTTACAATCTATTTGTTTTAATTTACGCTTCAATTCACGATCAAACGTTCAAAATATTACAGCGATTTTCTTCAAAACAAAACATCTGGTGCATAAACGTTGTGAAACCAAAAGAAGCATGTTGGAATCGTAGCTGGTAGCATTTTGTAGTTTCTGCCCCATGGTTTGTTTACAGTAAAACGAAGTTTATATTGGACTTTTTAAAGCCAGTTAATCGCCCAAGCAACAAGCCTACTATCCCATGTAAACGCTCCTCCCCCATCCCAGGCATATAATGATGTCCTATTGACTTGCCGGTCCGAGCATGGCATTGAAAGAAACGTCTTCCGGTCAGTGTAAACACCGCCTAATAAGGGTGCATTCATTGCATTCAAAGCAGCGATTGCGACTTTTGGTATCACAGTTGGAAAAGGCCTTAGAAATAGTGGACACCATTTTATGTGCACTGGGATTAATGTCATCATTTTTCGTATTGAAAGGAATGGAAGATTATTTTTATTTTTTTAGTTTGACGTAATGGTTGGTGAGTTTTGGTGGCCAGTAATCACAGTTCACATTAACGGGTTGGTGTTCGAACACAAGCAGGCAAACAAAGCAAATTTTATCGTCACCACATAGAGGTGAAGAAAAACTTCATACACATTGAACAGTACAACTGTCACCGGGCTGTTGTCGTGGTGGATAACGGTACACCATGCCCCCTATTCACAAACGCTCGGATTCGATTTCGATTCGGTAAGTCGTATGTCTATCTCGCTCGCTTTCGTAATGCCAAAACAAGATAGACATACGACTTATATAATACGACAGTACACCATGTCATCATTCTCTTGCCCTTTTCCCAATTCATTTGGGGTTGGTGCAGCATTTCTACTTCTTCCTTATTTCTCTATTACTCGTCATCTCATGAGACACCTCCTTTCTCGCCATATCATCCTTCACACAGTCCATCCATCGTTTCTTTGGATAACGGTACACTATGGAGGAGTGGAAACTTCATAAGCCGATTATGCTATGGTATGTATCCCACAGTTTACTGATTACCTAGGTCAATAATGACGGATACGTGAGATGACAACTAATAAAGAAGTATGGAAGAAAACAGTCATGCTGCGCCAACCTCAAATAGATTGGGATCATCATCATCTGCCTAGCCTTTTCCCAAACTATGTTGGGGTTGGCTTCAAATCTAACCAGATACAGCTTAGTACCTGTATTTTACGTGAAGCGACTGCCTATCGGACCTCCAAAACCCAGTAACTGGGTAATACGATACCCCTTGGTAACACTGGATGTCAGACTTTCGGCTTCTAACTACTCGTAACGACTGTCAAAGATCTACAAATGACAGCCGGGACCAACGGCTTAACGTGCTTTCCGAGGCACGGAGGAAATTCTGTATGTAATTATGGTCACCCATCCACGGACCAACCGCCCGGCTGTTAATGTGATGATAATGTGGCAATATTTAGCCACGAGCTCCTCAAATATATTGGTATAAGGTCAGAGAAATGATAAATGATGTAGGACATGGTAATGTCTTACATGGCTACATAGGAATGTGAAAGTAAACATTAATCTCCAACTTTCCAATATAGTGGGGCAACAGTTGCTCAACTAACTGTGGTCGGACTCCGTAGGCTTAGTTTCAATATTTGTATTCCACAATAGCTTCGTATCGAAAGTTTCCCGGCTGTATCATCGCGAAGTAATATGGATACAGAATAACAAGTGCATGGAGTATTCAATATCATGCTTCACGTATAACATAAAACATTGTCTGTAGTCTAGAAGGGTTACGCAGAGATGCATACACATAAAATGCGTAAGGTACTCGACAAACAGCGGCATGCCGTTGTCAATTGTGATGAAGACATGTGCTTAATGTCGCAAATTGTATCTATTACCCATGTAATATGTTTAAACCAATTCACAGAAAAAAATATTAGGCTATCGATGACACAGGTAACGGGATACTTACCATGTTTATTATTTGTTTTGAGTTTCCGATATTTCGGCGCTGTTGCAAGCACCATGATCAGGGATCATAAACACAAAAACGGTGAAAAAATATTAAACATGGTGATTATCCCGTTTCCAGATATTGTTAGTGACTAATTGACCATGTCTGTTTAAAAATGAATATAATGTACACACATCAAAAGTGTCTAGGGATCAACATATATTTTTGCAATAACTTTTCTCCTGATTGATATTAATTAAAATTTTCTTTAAGGATTCATCAAATAAAGTGTTTTCGTTTGTCACAGTAACGATAAACCAAGTCACCTTTGCATTAATAAAGAAATTTGCCATTTTCTAATAAAGGGATTTTTGACATTTGAACCACTAACATTAAAGTTCGAAAAAAAGACTGAAATAACAGTTTTCTTTAAATTTTATTGGGTAACTTAAACAATTAATAATCCGTGTTTCTACCGCGAACACTAACAACACAAGAACATCGGTTTGGCATACTCAAAATGAGTTCATCCAAATCACGCTGTGGAATGGCCGCCCATGTTCGTTGCAACAACAAAAAAAGGTCTTCTTGCGACTGGATACCCTCCATATTCGGCAGAGCTCTTCTCTGTAGCATATCCCATGCATGCTCAATCGGGTTCAAGTCTGACGACTGAGCAGGCCAGGGCAGGACATTGATGTTAGCTGCGGCGAGAGTCTGTCTTACAACTCTTGCGGTGTGCGGTCGTGCATTATCATGCATTAACTGAAATAAGGGACCGATTTGCACTTGTAGAGGAACGATGACGTCTGATACAATCGTCTCAGCATAAATTTGAGCGTTGAGGTTGCCTCTGATCCAAATCAACTCAGTTCTTCCGCCGATCCAAATACCCGCCCATACCATGATGGTTCCACCACTATAAGGATGGACTTCCTGGCAGGATTTTAATCGCTGTTGGCGTCCAGGGGTTCTCCAGTGTCGTATACGTCTTGTATCCGGTCTCGAGACTCATCAGAAAAGCACACGAAACGCCATTGTTCTTCTGCCCAATTTCTGTGTTCAAGAGCCCATTGATATCGAATCCTACGATTGTGCATTGCTATAGGTGGTACCCGTAGCGGTCTTCGGGAATGAAGGTTCACTTCATCCAAGCGGTTTCTGACTGTTTGGTCGCTAATTAAGTTCCCTGAAGAGTGATGAAGCCTCACGGCTAACATCATGGCGGTTATTGTTGGAGCTCTTCGAGTTAAGATTTGAATGTATCGGTCTTGTCTCCGTGTGGTGCAGCGATACCGTCCTCCATGGCGCTCAGCCACGGTACCAGTGCTTCGGTAACGTGTCCAAAGTCGACTGATAACACTCTGACTTGTATTCAGAGCTAAAGCCACAGTACGTTGCCGGGAACCAGCTTCTATCATTCCCACGGCTCTGAGCATTTCTTCCCTGCTTAAATGACGTCGCCGCTCCATAATAACGTTGGTTTTAATCAGTAGTAGGGAAACAGTAGCACTAATAATGTCTTCAATGCGTTGTATGTTTTTATAGGGAAAATATTGACAGCTGATTTTCAACTTTTACTCGAATTTGATTCACAGTTCCTGATTCAAATTATGAAATGCACCAAAAAGGATCCATATAAATTTATAAAATCATAAATTTATTACAAAGCCACATCTCAATCTCAAGAAATCCGCATAAAAATGCTTGATCCCTAGACACTTTTGATGTGTGTATATAGAGTGACTGGTAATTAGTGACCGATACTTAAACACGTGATTATACTTACACTACAAACAACTTCCCCAAAGAAACATTTTTTATACTTATTCACTTTTATCACAAGCTGATATGCTAAGCGCGCGGCGTTCGAATTTCTTACGGCTGTTGTATTATTGTGATAAATGTGAATGAGAATAAAACATGTTTCTTTCGGAAAACTGTTTGTTATCATGAGTTTAATCACGTGTTTAAGTATCGGTCACTAATTACCAGTCACCCTATAGACAGCATTAGCTTATCCTTCCATCTTCTATCCCATCCATGTCTCAAAGCTCATCATCTGCCGTTTGTAGTATTGACTCTAACTTACATCGTTCTCATATTGAGTAAGTTTGTTTGTGTATCTAAGGGTACTAGGTTGCCGCAGTTTGCGTGTATCGCCTCCTAGCGGACTTTGATTATTATTATTGTCATTTAGACAATGTACCAGTGTAAGCTGTTATTTTTTAACAAGCCCAATGAGATTTACCATAGCAAATAACTAACTTTCATACAAATTATTTAACGTTTACTCCTTTAGACAGTCAATTTCCAAAAATGCTTTGTTATGTGTTTAAGTCTTGTTCAAAATTTCATGCTCATGACCCAGGAGTAGGTAAACAGTAAGTGTTATCTAATAAAAAATATATTAAGTTAAAATAAAAAGTGTACAGGTAGTTCAGTATTAGATATGAATTATATTATAGTCCTATAATAATTTTTCAATCAACTGGATAAAATCTAGGGTTATGGCTCTTAGAAGATTAAAAATGCAAAAATTAAAAAAGATTTGTCGTTCATGGAAACGATTGGTTTGAAAATTCGGTGTATTTTTTAAATGAACAGTGACAAAGTTGAAATGTATGTGTTATTGCACCGGCTTCCGAACTCTTCTGGACTGGCTTTGCTGGACTAACTGGACCTACAGTAAAAGCTGTTGCATGGCAGAAATGTGAACAACAAGCTCAAATCAAATTCAACGAACAATCTTATGAAAAGCCGATACCCTCACAACGTACCACCAGCATAACCCTACTTCTTGTCCAAACATACAAATTCATACATAATCCCTAATTAGCCGCCACTACAAAGTTCTGCACCCCTGGATTGATTAGAGATCAAACAATAACCCCTGCGGCGCTCCTGTGAGCAACTATGTCCAAGTTGTACATTCTGAGTTTTGGCTGTACAGTGACCATGGGTTAGGTGCGTTCATACGAAACCAAAACACTTTAGATACTATAAAAGATACTACTTTAAGAAGTTATGCCATTAATTTCAAGGTTGCAGAAATTTTGTAACAATGAAACAAAATGTATTCTTTTAACTTGCTTCGTGATGTGTTATGCTGTTATATACTACCGCTTGGGTTTATTTAAATCAAATAAATTCGCAAATTAATTCTAGGGGCAATGGTACTCTATGGAATTTTTCATCGGCAAAAATTACACGACCAAACTTCCATACGATGGCATATATTCTAGATCCAGCAGTTTAGATGGTGTGCGTAGTCTATCAGTAAACCACAACATTTTTCTATGAAAAAAGCCTTCTCACATTCATTTTAAAGGCCGTTGTTTACGCTATTAACCAGTTACTACTTGCAGGACAGTCCTTTCTTGCCGTAAACTACGACCACACTACTCCAAGACAGGTCCAAAGGTGGAATATTTGCGGAGGAAGTTCCTGACCGTTGTTGACACTAACGATTTGTGCCTCACCATTGCTCTTACGCGTTAGTACGAGTTATTAACACTAGTTAATTGGTGTGTGCTTTAAGTTGAGGTGGCTGTGGTAGCAGTAACAGGGTTATGAACTTCTGAGGTACCACCGGCCGTATGGATGCTGATAAACATATACATACATACATAAAATAATTGGATAATAGAAGCTCGTGGCTAAATATTAACAGCCGCACGGATCGATCTTTAAGAGTAAGCCGTGCTTGCCGAGGTTAGTCCGTCGATGAGTGACCATAATTACATACCAAGTTTCCTCCGTACCTCGGTAAGCACGTTAAACCGTTGGTCCCGGCTGTCATTTGTAGATCTTTGACAGTCGTTACGAATAGTCAGAAGCCAAAAAGTCTGATATAAAGTCATATCAAGGGGTATCGTATTACCCAGTTACTGGGTTGTGGAGGTCACATAGGCAGTCGCTTCATGTAAAATACTGGTACTCAGCTGCATCCGGTTAGACTGGAAGCCGACCCCAAGATAGTTTGGGAAAAGGCTAGGCAGATGATGAGCTTCATAAAATAATTGCACGTCTTTTTCTCATGAGAACAGGCAGAAACTACGGACTGCAACTTGCTACCATACTTACATACCCCTTTCGCCTCGTCCACGTTCATAAATCTGGCCCCACACGCACGGCGGTTGCGAGTGCGACGCTCCTAATACCAGAAGTTTTAGAGTTACTATCTACCTGACTTCCACCACCCAGTTACTGAGGGCCCCTTAGTAAGACTTTCGAGCTACTGACAACCTTTAACGGCTGTCAAAGATCTACAAATTACTACCGGTACCAACTTAATATACTTTCCGTGGCACGGGAAGAATCTCAATATATACCAGAAATGTTTTGTTTTGTACCGAAAATAAACCAATGACACCCAAAGTAATATCCAAAAATTAATCAAATAAAAAGCTTTTATATAAATATGGTGGCTCTGAATCGCGCGTCTATCAAAATCATTAAAATGAACGCGAGGACAGTCGCGGTCGTATTTCGATGGATACGCCCAAATTTCCATCAAATATATGACACGGTTCGAGTCATAGGAGTAAAGACGTTCTAGACAAAGCGACATCCTAGTATCGATAAAGATTTTGTAAGAGTCAAAAATGTATTAAACATAAACTAACCTAAGTTTATCAATCCTGTTGAAAGACGATATGGAAATATGAATTGCTGTGAAAGCCAGTATCACTTGTGTAGGACCTCAAGGAGTCTTACAACTGTGGTGGTGTTGATGAGCGGCAAGTCATAATGACACAGGCGGGCAGTAGTAACGGCTAATGATATTGGCACTTTTCAACTGTGGTGACGGAAAGCATCGTGAGAACACACTTAATAGTACACAAAAACCAAACAAAAAACCGGCCAAGTGCGAGTCGGACTCCGAGGGTTCCGTACTTTTAAAATCGTAATTATTAAAAATATTTTTTATTAAATGATTTAACAAAAAAAATACGGTTTTCGCAATTTTTCCTTCATCTGTGCTATAAGACGTTGCTTCGTACCAAATTTCAAAATTCTGAGTTCACGGGAAGTACCCTGTAGGTTGTGATTTCATTGCGAGTGTCGAAAATTTGCGGAAATTTTCGGCATAAACGGCTGAATATTTTGATTGCGTTAGCTTAGAAGTTTGATTTTTTCACAGCTCTAAGGGACAGTAGACTTAATTATTTGATATTAATTAGAACTTGATACCTCCACGCGTTCCTGAGAAAAAAGGTCTTGACAGACAGGCAGACGGACGGACGGACAGCAAAGTGATCCTATAAGGGTTCCGATTTTTCTTTTCGAGGTACGGAACCCTAAAAACATTGAAACACGACTTATCCACTAACCCTAAACGTGATATGATTTACGGCACTATCGAGTAGAAACGTTTTAGGCCAGTGCTAGCACCATCTCATTTTTAGTTCAACCCAAATTATTTTCCACACCCGCTCCCGCTGCCGCTTGTGAATCAGCCCGGTCATCGCATGCTTGGCGCTCCCACATTCTGTTATAGACTAACACGATATGCAAATATGGGACATAAAGGTAATATTTCGTGATAACGTGGTAGGTAATTAATAAAATATGTCCTCTCAACTAGTGGGCGAGGATTTGGGCCGTACGTATTAGATTTGATTGTTCTGTCGCATGATTTATTATTGTTGTTGTCGACCTTAATTATTTTATGTGTTTTCGTATATGATATTGGAGTGTTTTTGTTTTTAATTATGAGAATTTGTTAGTGGTTTTGTACTGAGTATGGTAGCTGTTGAACGAATTTCGGAACAATCAAACCGTCGCTTTATCAAACTATTTCTTAGCCAGTCGAAACGACTTGCGACGCGATCAGAGAAATAATAAGAGAAGAAATAAGTGACGCACTCGTTAGTGACATAGGCGTCACCAATGCCAGTCGCATCGCAAAAGGTCGTGGACAAGGCGTAACGTGATGGAGATATGACAGATAAAAAATCCAAAACAATTCCAGCTATCAAGTTCAAAACATAAGAATGCAACTCTTGCATGTCGAATATCAGAAAAAAGGAATGCAGAGATAGCGTTGACAGCCCTTAGAACACCCCACCCTAGGATTCAAACACGTACCATATCCATAATCAAAAAAAGATTTATAATTAAATACATGTACAACCGCGAACAGTAGTCAATTAACATTAAAATGCCACAAGTACACGTTCCACTAGAAATATATTGGAGTACTAATATTAATAACGGTTACATTGCATGCGTGCGGGTAATTAGTGGACTTCGGTGACACGTTATGTTTGATTTAAATATCGAGAGCGTTCTGTTTGCGAGTGTACTTTAGGTTTCGAGTAAAAACTTTTTGATCGTGAGTTGGAAAATTATAATGCATGATAATTGATAATACTACAGGCCCAAGAAACGCTGGTGTGATGATTAGGACTCGTTCCTGACAGATAACCCGGAGAAAGCAAAACATCGGGAGAGTTGGAAACAAATGGGGGAAGGGTAGGCCTGTCCACCCCAGTGGGACAGAACAGGCTAATTAAAAAAATATGTTAATATATATAATTACTATCGGGTTGAGGAACACGTTCAGCAGTGACTTACTACTTAAAAATGCTTAAGTGATACGCAATACCCTGCGCAAGTCTAACTGACACGAATCGGGGACAAATCCTGACTGCAAGCTGCATCTGAGAAATTGCTGTTGAAAAAACACCCGGAAATCGAACTAAAACGTCATACTTAGAAGAAGCATTTGCGAGAACTAGACGTACTAGGCAGTCAAGAAGTCGAGGAGGTAACAGTGATAATTATAATCATAGATACGTTAATAGTCATAAAATAGTACACGATTATCAGATAAGTCTAATGTCTAATTTCAATAAAAATGTAGATTTAGATAATTGTACCCAAGAAAATGATTTTTCAATCTACTTTAAGTTAATAAGCCGACAAATTTTGTGCCGTAAAGTCACAAGATTGAAATGTTTGCGAACAAAGTGGTTCTAGTAACTGGAGGTAGCTCCGGCATAGGAGCGGCTACTGTGGAGTTATTTGCCAAGGAGGGGGCTTCTGTCGCCTTCGTCGGAAGAAACGAAGTCAAACTGAAGGAAGTTGCCAGCCGCTGCGAAAAGTATGAAGCCAAAACACTCATCATCAAAGCAGATGTCTCCAAAGACGATGAAGCGAAGACCATCGTACAACAAACAGTTGACAAGTTCGGAAGACTCGACGTACTGGTCAACAATGCTGGCATTTTGCGGTTTGCGAGTATACTGCAACCCAATCTACTGCAGAACTACGATCAGGTCATGAACACGAACCTGCGCCCCGTCATCCACATCACCAACTTAGCCGTTCCTCACCTCATACCAACAAAAGGCAGCATCATCAATGTGTCTAGTATTGCATCTACTTTAGCTACGGTACCAGGAATGATGGCTTACAGCGTTTCCAAAGCTGGCATGGATCATTTTACGAGATTTGCTGCATTGGAATTGGCACCTTCTGGCGTTAGAGTGAACTCTGTTAATCCTGGACCAGTTGTAACTGACATTATAACTAATTCTAACATGTCACCAGAAATACAGCTCAGTAGGAATGTAGCGAGTAAGACAGCTTTGGGAAGAACTTCAGATGCTGATGAGATTGGTGATATGATCCTGTACCTAGCCAGTGATAAGGCTAGGGGTGTAACCGGTTCGTGTTATGTTATAGACAACGGTTTTTTGCTGAAGTAGACCATATTTTCGTGTTTACCGATTTTTGTAATTGTTGCATTTGAATTGTGGATTATAAACAAATACATATTATTGTTTGAAAATGTTTTAATTTTGTTTCATTAAATGGCAAGCTTGTGGCACGTGGCACTTTTGATTTTGGACCACAACGCGTTCTGGGAAGAAAAAAAAACCACAAATACTTCTGACCCTCTTTTAAATATTGATAATGGATCTTCTTCTAATCAATAGATTCAATTCTAAGCCGCAATTGACGTTTAATTGCAATTGGCCTCTTACTGGCCTAATTGAAAAAAATTGACTCATATTAAACAATCCAAGATGGTGGCTGCAAAAATTGTTCGCGTCTTTTTTCTTTACTCTTCACTCTAGTCTAGGTCACAGATGACAGAGACAAAGTCGACGATGGTACGAGCTTACCCAGAAGAAGCATGTTCACTCTAACTTTGAAGTGATTAGGGTTGCACTGTACCTAAGCGTTCGAAAACACAGACGCAGGCAGAGAGTTCCACTCCTTTACTGTGTGCATTATGAAAGACGTTTGAAAACGCTTAGTGCAAATAGGTGGATTATTAATAAGGTAGGGATGGTAACTTGCAGTGCGTCTAGATGTTCGATGGTAAAAGGGAAGAAACGTAACGGGTAGCATAATGCAGTTTCTGCCTAGCCCAATGGGCAAAGACGTGGTCTATGTTTGTTTGTAAGTGATAAACCGAAAGTAGCAATGGCTAATACTGCTAAATATTAACAACAGTACAAAAAAAAAACAATTGTACGAGTGTCTCTATTAAGGAACATTACAAAATAATGATAGAAATAAATGTTGTCATGAGTTACCAAATTATTCAATCACAGCAGTTATGTGTGAATGATAAGGCCTCAGAATGATGGGAGATAAGATAATGGCTATGTTTATCGCTGTGGCAACAGTACAATCCCGTGACTCATCGTATCTCAACAGGACTAGGTAGCAAACAGTTTTTAATTTTTTTAATCAAAATTAAAAATTTAAATTAATTCAAGTCATTTCAGCTTTGACTCTGCGATGCTTCTGTCACTGAAGATGCCCTTAGGCAGCGGGGCCTACATGCTAACTGAAGGCTTGTTGTAAACTTGGCAATTCAATGAAACAACATTATATTATTTATCATTTTATCATTATTTAAGCACATTTTAAATCACTACAAAAATTGGAAACCTTCAAATAACAAAAGAGTCTACTTCAGCAAATAACCGTTATCAATAACGAAACACGAACCGGTTATACCCCTAGCCTTGTCACTGGCTAGGTACAGGATCATATCACCAACCTCATCAGCATCTGACGATCTTCCCAAAGCTGTCTTACTCGTAAAATTTTCTCCCAGCAATACCTCTGGAGGTATCCCAGAATTGGTTACAATATCCGTTATAACTGGTCCAGGATTGACAGAGTTCACTCTAACGCCAGAAGGCGCCAGTTCCAATGCAGCGAACCTAGTAAAATGATCCATACCAGCTTTGGAAACGCTGTAAGACATCATTCCTGGCACCTTAACTAAAGTAGATGCAATACTGGATACGTTGATGATGCTGCCTTTTGTTGCTATAAGGTGAGGGACCGCTAAGTTGGTGATGTGGATGACGGGGCGCAGGTTCGTGTTCATGACCTCATCGTAGTTCTGCAATAGATTAGGTTGCAGTAAACTCCCAAAACGCAAAATTCCAGCGTTGTTGACGAGAATGTCGAGTTTTCCGAACTTTTCAACGGTTTGTTGTACGACGGTCTTTGCTTCTTCTTCTTTGGAGACATCTGTTTTGATGATGAGTGTTTTAGCTCCATACTTTTCGCAGCGGCTAGCAACTTCCTTTAATTTGACTTCATTTCTTCCGACGAAGGCGACATAAGCCCCCTCCTTGGCAAATAACTCCACAGTAACCGCTCCGATGCCGGAGCTACCTCCGGTTACTAGTACCACTTTGTTTGCAAACATTTCGGACTACAGTTCAACACAAAATTTGATAGCTTACTAACGCAAAACGGTTCAAAAATATCGTTTTATCAATTATCATTTTATAAATCTTCGCCCATTTAGTGAGTAATTAGTAACTGATAAGTCTTGTGTCGCTTATCTTTGAACGTGACATTTGATTTAAACGCAGCTGTGTGTGTGTATTATTTTCATCTTTGCCACTTTTTAGATAAACTTTTTTTTCATCAAGCGTTTTCTACTGTTTTTACCGTTTTCTACTCACCGATCGGTACCGATTTATTTCAATTTGTCCGTAATGGGAACCTAGGTATATCTTTTGCAAGCACCTTTAGATTATAAATCTAAGAGACTCTTGTAAGATCAGTTTATAAATATTTTTTCAGCTATTGCGCCTAGTGATGCCCTAATAATGTTCTAGCATATTCATAGTTCAGATACATTGATATTACTTTCAGGCAGGCACTAAAATCCTAGGACTCAATTTATTGATATCAAAGTAAAACTAAATTAACTATGTTTACACTTCTTTGAGCATATCAAAAAACATGACACTAATATTTCATGATCGGGAGGAGAAAGAGGATCATCCTGATTGGCCGAAAGCGCAGTGTGCTGTGCCAAGGTCACTTGATGAGAGGCCGAGGGTGCTCACCAGGACTGCGCTTCCGCTGCATGTGATCAGGAATACCTATTTGAAGCTGGCTGGCCATGAGACTCGCTGCTCGGAAGCTTGAGGAAGTGATTTAGAAGATGGTGACGTCACGGTGCTCGAAAGCTGCGCAGACGTCCATTTCGGGGTCACCAGTTTAGGGGTACCTATGAGAAACAGGGTGTAAAGTCCATCAATACTCCGTAGAAAAGGGGGGATCCTCCGACCAGACTGGTGTTATGTCTGGTGAGCAATTGTCCAAGAGATGTTGTCGGGTTTTTCTATATAGTCTTTAGTCGAGGATAACTATGCTAAAAATGCATTTAATGTTAAAAACACACAAATCTCTATTTATAGTATATATTTATTTATTTATTATATTTATATTATACATGTATATGTGCATATATGAAGTAGATAACTTTACTTTTGTTATGTTGTTGTTTTGTTTAAAATTTTTGTGTAGTACACCTTGACTGACTACCCCCTTTTTATTTTTAATTCCGTAATGTCTATCCAAAGGATGTCTGGAAGATATCGCTATAAGCGATAAGATCGCCGTTGTAACCATAACATTTTAAGTTTTGTAAACCCGTTATGTTGGATTTTTGGTGTACAATAAAGTATTATTCTATTCTATGCTTGCGACTTGCAGACCATGTTAGTTCTTGGGTTTTGTTTTAGATGGTGGTGTAGTACATTTTGTTGTTAGTTGCTTTTTGTAGGTCGCTACATGTGTAACTAACGGAGCGAACATAGCTAACGTTCGCAGAAAATAGAGAGGTTTGGAAGGAGATAGCCCCCTAGGGGCCTTTGCCCAGTAGTGAAAAGTAATGAAAAGAAACACCACAACTTTTGTTCAATAATTTTCGAATACGTTTATTACACTGGTACTTACTAGAAACCACAAAAGTGCAATAAAAAAGATACAATTCAGTTCCTGAAAGTATTTACTGTGAAATTCAAACAAACATGCTAATGGGTTAAAATATACTACACCAACAAAGTGCCGTTATCAATTACGAAATTTGAGCCAGTAATGCCCTTGGCCTTATCGCTGGCGACATAAACAATCATATCAGCAATCTCACTAGTCTCCGACATTCTCTGAAGCGCCGTTTTTTTAATCAACTTTTCTTCAGTCACTTCCAAACCTTCAAATATATCAGTGCGGACTGGACCAGGACTGATTGAATTAACTCTTATTCCATAAGGAGAAAGTTCCAGGGCAAGGCTTCTTGTAAAATGGTTCATTGCAGCCTTTGATGTCCTGTATGCTATGTTGTCGGGTCTTGCAGTACAAATACCAGCGATAC
The DNA here is from genome assembly GCA_963082945.1 of Cerastis leucographa. NCBI lineage: Eukaryota > Metazoa > Arthropoda > Insecta > Lepidoptera > Noctuidae > Cerastis > Cerastis leucographa. The sequence goes on from OY720365.1 coordinate 2,485,433, forward strand.
TTGAAACGTTGATGATGTTGCCTTTAGATTTGATTATATGAGGAGCAGCGAAGTAAGAAATGCGGACAGCACCGCGCTGGTTAATATTCATAACTTCGTCATACGTTTTCAAGAAGTGGTCAGACAGAATATTAGCTTCTCTCAATACTCCTGCATTGTTGACAAGTACATCAAGTTTTCCGAATTTGTCGATTGTTTTCTGGACGATAACGTCTGCTTCTTCGTCTTTGGACACATCTGCTTTGATGGCGAGTGTTTCTGCTCCAAGTTTCTTACAACGATCAGTTACTGCTTTTAGTTTAGCTTCGTTTCTGCCGACGATGGCTACTGAAGCACCTTCTTTGGCAAACAACTCGGCTGTGGTCGCACCAATGCCTGCACTGCCTCCTGTGATTAAGACCACTTTTTGTACAAAACTCATTTTAAACTACTGTGTTTCGCGACAACTGATCAGTCACACTGATATATAAGAGACTGATGTGATAAAAGTATCACTGAATGCTAAGATAAGTGTGTAGTAAAATAAATATGTACATAATAATGTGCATTGAAATAACATGATGTTATCTGTTCGTGGGATTTTATACTGTAGAACTTATCTTTGAATGTCACTGTTATTTTGCTTTGTTTAAGAGCCTAATTACTGGTACGAAATAACTTCTTTTAAAAGTATAAATCTTGTAATAGGAGCCCCATGTTCTTTATCGATAAGAATTTAATCGTATGAAACTATCCTTTTCACATCTAGCTGTGGGACCACTTAGACCTCCTAATTTTATTTTGATACAATTTTTACTTTAGTTGAACAGTTATTCCGAAAATTACGGTGTATAGTAAATTAATACGAAACTTTATCATAAATATCTCGACGTCATGTCACCATTGCATCAATGCGATCGCTTGTATGATGTAATTATAAAGTGAAGTCGCGTGAATCACTATACTTTTTTAACAACAATGACGAGAGAATTTTAAGAGGCTATTACTGATAACTAATTTGTAATGTAACTGCTATTATTTGAAAAGGAAACAAACAAGAAACTTAACGATATGTTTGTTGTCAAGTAGGTATAAATGACTGTGTTTATGTACGTACTGATATTGATTTACTTGATAAGGAACACTCTAACTACCTTCTTATATAATTATCATTTTTATTTGCAAATATTTCCATAGAGAAGTTTTGACCTTCACAACATTTTAAAGAACTTGAAATGCTGAAGAGATTGATGATGGCGGTTGAGGGGGGGGGATGAAGGGTTTTACAGCAAGCGTATCCAGAATGACATCTGATTAGGTAGGGCGTTATTAGATAACACCGAAATTATAGAGAACGAAATCTCCTACTTACCAAAAACCTTGAAATAATTCACTGGCAGACAGACAGCCTGGTCGCTGGATGAAAAAAGCGTGAAATTCTTAACAACAGTTTCTTATGGCGAAAGAGGGTAGTGTTATATAGAGGAAGGAAGTTTGTTTTGAACTTCATTTTTTTTTTTCGATTGAAAATCCCATCATAACGGCTAGATATTTTTATTTGTCCTATTTGAGGGGTACGAGGCACAGGGTGTAAAGTTCCTCGATACTTCTTAGAAAAGGGAGGATCCTCCGATCAGACAGGTGTTGTGTCTGGTGGGAAACTGCCCGACGGATGTTGTCGGGTTTCTCTATATACTCTTAAGTCGATGTAAACTTTGCTTGCGAGATGTAGAAAATTGATGTTAGTTTTTCCGTCGTGTCATAGATGGTGCTGTAGTACTTTTTGTAGTAAGTTGCTTTTTTGAACGTCGCTACACTATGTTTTCAGATGGAGATTTACTCACAAAACTATTGTGTAACACCTTACTTGTACCTTGTTGCAAAAATAAAAATATTTGATTTGATTCTTCTTAGTTTCTTTTTGCTTTTGTTGCATGTGCATATTTTTGCGGGCGGGAGGGCGGTGCTGCATCCTGCATTCAAATCTGGATCTTTTCGCGTAATTAAAACTACATATTTTTCATAACATTTATACTTTATTTTTGTTAAAAATATAATCAGTGACCTAATATTGTTATAAAAGCTTCCATAACCATTTAATTCAACTCTACGACCAGCAATGGAGGTCAGCCAATAGACGGGTGTGGTCAGATTATAGCTAATGTGTGATGTAACTGAACTACTGCAGATTGAGCGTTACACTGCTAAAACGTAAGCTATTAATATTATTAAAATATTGGTACCAGGAAACAGATCCCTACAACATTATGCAACACTTATATCTTGTATCTGTGTGCACAAAAAGTTAAACGTATTTTTAAATTGATAATTACTTTGAAAACTAAAAATGTTTTAACTTTACCTTTAAAACGCAGAAACTGTGGATGGAATGTGTGAAAGATGATATGGCTAGGTGACTGCTGAGATGACGATGAGGACCAGTATGGAAGAAGAAGACGTGCTCCACTGACCCCAAATGAATTGGGATAAGAGCAGCAGATTGTTCAGAATGAAGTGACTTTTGAAATGAAGGCTGATATAGAAAAATCAATACGATGGAAGAAAAAGACATGACCTTTCCCGAAATAAATGTAGATAAATTCGGCAGAAATATGATGATGAATGACACATAAAAATAAGATAATATAGAGTAGTAGGTTGTTTTTTTTTTAACAGAAACGATTTTTTTATAATTCACCCCTTTTTTGTTTTATAAAAATACCTAGACTTTTAAACCATTAATGATTTAAAAAGTCTACAACGATTATGCATGTTCTTGAACCAGGGGTACAGAAATCTAGCCGTAGAACACTTAGGTGATCCAGGGGTACAGAAAGTTAACCGTGGAACACCTAGGTGAACCACTTTGATGTTCCATGGGTCAGTAACCAATTATTGTAGTCTATATCAAAACTATCCAACTGCTAGCGTTGCAATTAAACTAGTTGACTTATACGAACCAAACATCATCACATACATTTAAATCTATTAGGAAAATTAAAAAATCGCCCCTTCCACACGTTTGATAAAGATCTATTATTACAATAAAATCCCAGTTTGGACCGCTCCCATACAAACTGTATGATTTCATACAATTATTTGTAATGGTGACAAACGCTTTGTGTATCATTAGTTTCTATTTAATCATTCCGTTTGGTTTATTAAAAAGGGGTGTTTTGGTACGTCATTGTTTTTTGTGGATTGTTTCTAATTGACAATGATTTTAATGTATGAACCATTTTATATCCTCGTAAGGCCCAACCTAAATTTAGGTCGATATAAATTACGACCCAATGTACTAAAAATAGGCGCAAGTAGTTGAAGCCCAGAACTTTGATTTAGAAAAAAAGTTTTTAGATGTAATGGTTTGACAGATCCTTGGTTCTGAAATGTCAAGTTGATATTGTCAAAATTGCGTTCAAGCTTAATAATTTTTTGTTGACAAATTTAAATTGGCGGGATCATTTTAAACCAAAAAATACGTTTAGATGTCGTGTCATAATTTTAGGTCACTGGGCCATTTTTATTGATTTTTAAAACTGTCTTGGGCCGGAGTGTCAACATATTTTTGTCATTAAATTAGGTCGTTGAGCCTTACGAGGTTAAGTGAAATCTAGTGAACCTAATAGTACACCCATATTTTGTTATTTGTGTTTAAGTGATATAATAGGAGCGAGCCTATTGCCATCAGCCGGGCACAAAGCAGACTCCGTGCTACTCAGCCATTCCTGATAGAATCACCCAATAACACTTTGCCTGACCCGAGAATGAAGCCCAGGAACTCCAGTTCAGCAGCAGCGCTCGCGACCACCAGACCAACCAGGCATTTAGTTGTAGATATATTGATATGACAATACCATAACGAAGTGATTACAAGTAGTTGTGTACTGAAGTAATTATTATTATTAGCTAATGATAGTTTTCATCAACACTAGGTGACACCTAAACGAATATTGTATTTGTGTTGTTACTAGCTAGTTTAAAATACTTTAAATTGCAATCTGTGGAAAACGTAGTGGGTAGCTTAGTTGTTAAAAATGTAATATTTAAGATATTCTTACTAAGTTTTATTGAGGTACTGTTTGTTTTTCTTTAAATAAATAAATAAAATAAAATAGCACTTTGTCATGGTCTACCAGGTAGCCTAGCCTGTGAATAAAAATGAGAACTGTGGACAAAAAGAAACAATAGCTGCGTTTAAGAACTATTGTTTTTTTTCGTCTATGAAATGCTACCTAATTCTTCAAAATAATTATAAAATCCAACAAAAATACTTAAATCTGAATATAACCTTTCTTTTAAATTTATCCTTTTTATAACAAAACTAGCAGCGCCCACGACTTCGTTCGCGTGTTTTTTTTTTTTTTTTTTCGGGAATAAATTATACAAGTAAACCGTCCTCTTTAATCATTCTATCTATTGATGAAATCCGTTGTGTAGTTTAAAAGATCTAAATGTACAGACGACGGGAAGGGACTTTGTTTTATACTATGTAAAGATGTGTTCCTTTTTTTTAAGAAAACGTTGCCGCACTCTATTATTATACGAATTTCTCCTGTATTGTAGGTGCGTTTACAAACATTTAAACTAACACACACAAACAGCTAAACCCGGAACAACTATCTGCCCCCCTATTCACAAATGCTCGGATTCCATTTCGATTCGGAAAGTCGTATGTCTATCTCGCTCGCTTTTGTAATGCCAAAACAAGAAAGACACACTACTTATCGAATCGAAATCGAATCCGAGTAGGCCATACAAATATTTGTTCCGTGCGGGAATCGAACCCGCGACACGCAGCGCAGCAGTCGATCGCTCAACCACTGCGCCAGCCGTGTCGTCATCGTGTCGTTCCTTGTTTCCTTGGTTCTGCCGAAGTAATGTTTTTTCTTTCTTCAATATAAAACTCAATTCAAAAATCTCCGTAAATATAAACATATCGGCACACGCGTATCAAAAACCTTACCTATACGTCAAGCCACCCTTACATTAATATTAGACTACCCTATTATGACTCAAAGCGACATACGAAGAAAGAAATCAGTCGACGTCCGCGTTGCTAAATATTTCACGTTTCATTACTGAGTTTACAAACTTATTTTTGCTATATACCAATCGGATTTTCAACTCTATTTCAAGGTTGTAAGGCTGGTGTTTTAAGGAGCAGGTTTTAGTTAATTTGGTCTTGATTTCGGGTAGTATTCAAGTCTCAATACAGGATGGCTTATTAGCGTTTTATAAGGATGTGTTCAGGGTTTAGTATTTTATATTCTTCTTTTTTAACATTTGGCTCCCAATGCCGAGTGTCGGTCTCTTCCAAATCTCTCTACTTTGGGCGGTTTTGTGTCATGGCTGTCTAGTTTCTTCTAGCCACTTTCATGAGATCGTCTGCCCATCTAGTCAGCTATTTTCCCACATTCCTCCGTCCCGTCCGTGATCTATTTAGCACTTTCTTCTTCATCTTCTATCCAGCTGTATTTAATACTAGCTGTCCCGCGCAACTACGTCTGCGTCACATTTTCCACGTTTTCGCAACATTTTTCATTACATCTCCTAGCTATTGGTCATAGCGTGATGATATGTAGATAGCTTATAGCCTTTGTCGATAAATGGGCTATCTAACACCGAAAGAATTTTTCAAATCGGACCAGCAGTTCCTGAGATTAGCGCGTTCAAGCAAACAAACAAACTCTTCAGCTTTTTATTATTTGTATAGATTACAATCGTCTAACTAACACGGTTCACATGGTCCCTGCACTAAACTAAATTGCAAGTATTTAGCTTTAACTTTACATCTCGCTTATATTGCTCCGAAGAGTAAGGCAGAGATGTTATACCAACACCACATTTTGCCAGTTATATGTATTTAAGTCACACTACACACACGGGACAGCAGCTGTGGCCCAGTGGTGGCAGCCCCGACTTACGAGCAGTAAGCCGTGGGTTCGAACCCAGGCAGGCGCATTACTTTGTGTAATTTATTTCATCACCGCTGCCCTCAAAAACGGCGAAGGAAAACATCGTGAGGAAACCGGCATGTCCTAGATAAAAAAATTCGAAGACATGTGACATCTACCAACCCGCACTGGGCCCGCGTGGTGGATTACAGCCCACTCCCTCTTATAGAGAGAAGGCCTGTGTCCCAGCAATGGGAACATTATAGGCTAATGATGATGATGACACACACGGGAACTATTACATCTAGTACATATTACGTGTGGCTGTTATTGTTACTGTCTAGTCTAAGCCTAAGACTGTTAGAATCTTTGTTATTGGTAGGGCCAACATCGGGATCGCTGACGTCCATCAGCAATAGCTGCAATTACAATTTTATACAAGGTGTTATTTTGCATCCTCGTCAAAGTTCAAGAGGATGTCACAAAAGACATATTTGATCAATTAAAATTACAGTACCTAGTTAATTATTAAGAAATGCAAATTTTTTGGTTGTTTAAGTTTGCAGTATTCCAGAATAACCCCCTTAACGTGGTTTAGAAAATAAGAAATTTTCGAATAAACGTTTATAATTGTTTGTATGTATAAAAGCGCGTTTATTGGGCGAGGATCAGACGGGCCGCATTTAAAACACACGTGGTTCACACTTACCGATTGTCGTAAATAAGAAAAAAAATACCTAGCCGTTTTATTATTGATTCGGGACGGGAATTATTAGCATAGTAACCTCCTTGAATTTGACGAGGATGCAAAACTACACCTTGTATAAGATAAATTCTTAATGGAAAAACCCAATAAGACATTTTTCGAACCGGGAATCGAACCTAGGTCCTCATGCTCAGCAGTTGCGATTGTGGATACCTACTAGACCAGCAAGGCAGAATATCCAAAATATACACCTCTGAATAAATTAATTTATATTTACAACTTTTAAAAGTTGTATAAACCACTGCGATCCTAAAATAAAACATTTACTTTCCCTTCATATTAGTCTTCCTTACCAAAATAGTGGGTCCAGTAATCCAGCATCATGCTGAACTTACGGCGTCGCCCATTGACGTTCAGAACTGATGCTGAGTGCTGATAATGCGTAACACACACTGATTGAACAGATTGGCAGCGTTACCGACGTTTAATTTAAAGAAAAGTTTGTTGCGAATCGACTGTGATTGCAAATAAATAAACCGGAGTCTGTTTGTTGATTTGTTACCTATCTCCTTATTAATAAACGGGAAAAAAAGTGGAAAAAAAACTTTTTTCGTCAATCTGAAGGTTACGTAAATACTGCAGGAATCAAAAAAGTCAGGTCAAAGGGACCTTTGTCCGCGTGGAATTATTATAAAAATGTTAAATCTGTAATTTAATACAAAAGTGTTATTTTCTACAAAATTGCAATTCCTACACGGTCAAAATGTATGGAACAGCAGATTTTGGAAGGGGGCTCAGAATGATGTACTATATAATTATGCTGTGTCCCTTGAACCTGTATAGCGCGGCATAGTTTTCTCGGCTCGGGGGCTCAATAGGAACACAACCATCTTGTTTTTTCAACACAATCAAAGAGTAAAATACTTATACCAATAGAAAAATACTTCCAAAGACCTTTTGACAAAAATGTTTACTATCAGCACCAAAACAACCAACCTCTAGACAATGTCATTCACGCGCCAAAACAGCTATGTAACACTGTTCTTGACAGTCTCCATGTCGGTGTGTCACATAAGCCTGGTTTGCAGCGGTTTGTATTGAAATTTTTGAATATGCCAACACTCGAGCAGCTTGCTTTTGAGTGTATCCGAAAATATTCGGCGTAATTATACACGGAAGAGTATCCTCTCTTCTCTCTCGAATTTTGTTTGGCGTGAGTAGTGGTTATCATGCGGATATGCTCAGTTTTTTTTTTTATGTTTTAGGATGCGAAAATCAATTATAAATACAAATCCTGGCCGTTTTTGTGTAGGCGGCCTGGCAGCTGAGACTAGCCACCGGCATGAAAGATACTATAGTGCACCACTGTTAGCGCAAACATATGGGCAGTCTCTATCCTCTCACTCTCATAGTCTGATGGGACGGCAAGGCATCATTACAGAAGCAGGGCATCATTATACTATCTTCCAAACTCCATTCTACTTCGAATTAAGCTCGTGGCCAAACAAAAACAGCTTGGATCAATCTTCAGCAACATAATGCTTGCTGCAGCCGTGTGTTGGCATAGGTAAGGTATTAGAACGGGCTACTTTACAAGCAGTTACCATATCGCCAATATTGAAGACTAACCAAAGCATTCGGAAGAATACGCGCATTTTTCGGAAAACGCGAAGGCGCGACGACGAATTGTGTAAACAAAAAGTGACGAGACGTTCGCGTTTTGCACGACGCTCGCTTTAGTTAGGACACAGCCAAGCATTCAAAAACTCAAAAAATGTAAGAATTAAAGCATGATATAAGAATAAAAGAGAAAATCAATCGTCCACTAAAAATAACGGAACAAATTCAATTTCTTTGATAGACAAACGTACTTTTGTCCGGTTTTTGCATGCTATCAGAGTAATTCGCGAAATCCAAGGGGAGGCAGCCTTGTCTAGCCACTCGCTGCAGTAATATGCATGGTGTGGAGCTACGAGTATGTTCGACCTTGGATGTGGCATTTGAGAAACAATTCCCTGTCATACTACTTCTAGGAATGCCCCCCACCAATGCATCTTCGTTGAAAGGCGACGTTTCTAACGCGATACTATTTATGTTAAGTTATCTGACGCCTGAAATCCTCAAAGGGTTGTTCCTACTAGAACACCCAATATTCGCCAGTCATGTTTAAGTCCCATGTAAAAAGGCGACCCTATGGCTACCAACCGGGCACAAATGCAGACTCCGTGGCTGCTACTGAGCAAGTTGTTGGTTGATTTTGGCCGAACTACGTCCATTATTCTATAGTTGAGAACCTACCCCGGTTCTGGATGAGGCTGGTTCAAGCCTGGAAATTGGTATAAACAAAATGAGACCTATGCCCAGCAGTGCATGAATTTGGGATTAATAGTGCGTCCACAGCATATCCATTTCCTCGGAGCTCCCTGACCAATGCACATGGTTTTGTTTGCCCAAGTCTCACACGTCAAGTTATGTAGTATTCGTTTCTTTGCACCAAACTGACAGTTCCTCGGGACCCGGTAGCCATTTTGGTAGGTAGGGTACTGATAGATGCAGTGCAATTTCTGTTTCAATTTGTACTTTAATCGAACAGTAAAGCCGTTTACTGACTTATTCATATATGTTGAGAGACGTTTAGCTAAAAATGTATTCCTAATTATGCAGTCGTTAATGAGAACTTAATTTAAAGAAGTACTATAAAAAAGGTTGTAGGATTTGTTGTGTTGACATCATGTGTTTAGGACATTGGTTGCTGTATTTTTTTCTAATTCGTGGGAATATTTTACTCTTATTCCTACAGCTTTTGGTAGGCCTGCAGTGATATTTGAAAAGCGGTTGCTTAAATAGGGCTGTACTTCTTCTGTTTTTGTTTACAACAAATACAATTATTCAATGAATCTACAGAACGACAATAACATCAGACACATTTACCGAGAACCTTATTTGCATATTTTAAAATATTTACAAACATTCTTCGTAAACGAGAGCGCCACAGTCAAACAAACATAAACCCAAACTGAAAACTACAAATATCAACAGTATTTCTTACAACCTAGAGTTCACATGAACAGAAAAGGTTAATATTGTTTAAAATACCAATACAATTCGTCCCCAAACCGTATCATGCATTGCAAATGTAAAACATCGCTGATAGATACAGTTTTCGCGCCAATATCGACCTTACTGTCAAACAATAAGAATTTGAGGTTAGAAATTTTGGCGGCAAACGCGTAAAGGTATTTTATATTTAAAATTCAAAGAAACAATATCGGGTGTGCATACAGTTCTATTTTCGTCGCATCAGGATATTTTATGAGCGTTGTGGGAAATACGACAGTTTTCTCTTTCTGTAAAAAATGGCTGTCGAGAATTTATTATGCGTCCTCGGGCGCCATTTTTAATCACGCGTGAGTGTTGCTCGTTCATACAGGTAATTTGTTCTGCATTGTTTTTAATCTTTATTACCGTAGATATTTTATTGGAGAAAGGAGTGGCGAGCCAATTAATTAGGAGGATACGCATGAACTGTCACCTTTTTTATGGTTAGTTATAATAGGTATATGCATATCTTATGCAGAGATATTTAACGGGGTCATTTACTTATAGATAGAAAGATTAAACACTCTTAATTAGTCATTCATGTAAAGAGTTTGTGGCTAAATGATAACAGCTGCACTGGTCGATGTTTAAGATTAAGCCGTGCTTGCCGAGGTTGGCCCGTGGATGGGTGACCATAATTACATACCGAGTTTCCTCCGTGCCTCGGAAAGCACGTTAAGGTGGATACAGACTTTGCGAGGCATGCGCCACGAACGGCGGACAACGAATGCCTCGGCAATACGTTGGCCCGCCCTCGCACGTGCGTAGCACATGCCTCGCCACGAATATAAAGGTACACACCTTGCGAGGCATTCACTGTGCGTTGTTCACGGCGCATGCCTAGCAATGTCTGTATACGGCTTTAAGTAGTTAGTCCCGGATGTCATTTGTAGACCTTTGACAGTCGTTACGAGTAGTCAAAAGAGAAAAAGTCTGACATCCAGTCTTACCATGGGGTATTACCCAGGTACTGGATTTTGGAGGTCAGATAGTCAGTCACTTCATCTATATTACTGGTACTCAGCTGTATCCAGTTACACTGAAAGCCGACCCCAAGATTGTTTGGGAAAAGGCTAGGCAGATGATGTACATACTAATTAATAACAGTCGTAATTGAAATCAATAATAAGTATTTTCATACTACACCAACATAATCAGATTACAGGAAACAAAACACATTGAGAAATGCTTTAAAAATAACATAATAGCACTTCTATTGAAATAAACATAAAAATGGGACCCTAGGGGTGATTGTAACAACCCGAAAACCTGATCTTTGTCCAAATCTTTGGAATGTATTCAATGACATGCAATAAGGGCTGACTGGGGGGCTGACCCCTGCCTCTTACTGACAATATGGAAAACCTTGTAAACAAATCCTTTGGATACATTGAGTGGGGTTTTTTTGAAGTGAAACTTGTAATGCGACTTCCAACAAATTTGCGTTAAACGTTTAACGCTACCATGGGATTGGTAGAATCAACCTTTTCCCATTAAAATAAAATTTGTTTTAGAATGATTGTTGATCTTGTTTTGTTTTTGAAAGTTCCACGTTCAAATTCTCTTCTTTTTTTTACTTCATATTTCTTTATAGTTTTTTTATTTTCATTTCCACATTACGAAGTTTCACTTCTTCCGCGCGGAGGGACTCCACGCACTTTTTTTTTTTTCATTGATTTATTTGTATTTTGTGACAAAATTGTTATGCGATTATGCTGTATTGACGTCCGATTTCTGATAAGTCATACATCCACACCTAAACTTTCTAAAGAACATCGCCAGTAAAGACTGTGTATATCCAGGACAGGCAACCGTTCTTGGTGTTTACACTCAAATCTGCCTTTTAAATACTTTTTGTTTTTGCCATTCACTCACCATCATCATCTGCCTAGCCTTTTTCCAACTATGTTGAGGTCAGCCTCGAGTCTAAACGGAGTGACTGCCTATCTGACCTTTTTCACCTTTCACTAATTTGTCAAAAATCATCTGTTAAAGTGAAACTTTTAATGTCTCAAACTTTTTCGTCTGTGTGTTGCATGTCGCGTGACGCTCGGCCGCGGAGTAGGGATAAAGTGAAAGGCGCTCGCCAGAGCGCCTTTCACTTTATACCCCTACATCGCGTTTTATACGTTTTATACCCTTAATGGAATATTATACCAAAAAAAAATAGTTAAATGTCTGTAGTGTGAAAAAAACGTTTCACTTTTACCGTGGTTTCATAAAACCACACAATCCTTTTTTCGATTTTTATTACTATTATGATTATTTTTCGCTAACTGTACATACCTACTGCGGCCTCCAATTTCTCACTGTCTTAACACTTTTCTACATTTACCTGCTTTTGAAAGCAATCCATCTGTCTACTATCAAAAACAAACGCATATTTCCAACACCATCACAGATACCGCTTTATTTTTATTTTTCGAATGGCTACATTGGTAGCGTTTTCTTTTACTCACTTACCAACTTACTGTTGCTTACACAATCTTCCCTATTGTTTGCAGCGTAAGGTGTACTTTGGCTTGTGTTCTGGTAGAATGAATTATGTTTTAACTGAGCTAGATGCAGGGAAATTGAATGGGTAGTGTTGCCATAGACTGCTGTCACTATTGTTCAAAGGAAACGTGTCGTGCTATATAGAATCTTTTAATGATTGCAGTCGCTAAATGTTGGGCTTAAGTGGTTGAATGACAAATTAAAATGATGAGGGGGTGGAATGAGACGAGGGGGTTATCCAAAATACGTTGAACGTGATTTAATGAGCAAATTGTGGGCGCGACTCCTGACAGACATATTTACTGAAGTATCTTTCAGTGTCCGGTGTCCGGTGTCCGCAGCTAATCCGCAATCTGCACTCATCAGTTTGACGATCAGCCATAGCATCTCTTTTATATTTTGGTTCATAATTCTTAATATTTTTTTTTTCTTCTTTCTTTCATAAAATAACTGAAATCATACTTCTTATTCGAGGGCTTAAAAAACGTCCCGTACTTTGGAAAGAGACCACTAGACCACGTTTTCTTTACCTCAATATTTTAATTTACATACAATACTTTGTAATGAGGGACGTTACTGGAGGAGCTCGTGGCTAAATAATAACAACCGCAGGGGTTATTGCCGAGGTTGGTCCATGGATGGGTGACCATAATTATATACCGAGTTTCCTCCGTGCTTTGGAAAGTACGTTAAGCCGTTGGTCCCGCTGTCAATTGTAGATCTTTGACAGTCGTTACGAGTAGTCAGAAGCTAAAATTCTGACATCTAGTCTTACTTAGGGGTATCGTATTACCCAGGTACTGGGTTGAGGAGGTCAGATAGGCAGTCGCTTCATGTAAAATACTAGTACTCAGCTGCATCCGGTTAGACTGGAAGCCGACCCCAAGAGAGTTTGGGAAAAGGCTAGGCAGATGATGAGGGACGTTACTAAAAGTTCCAACTCATCGCCAAATTTTAGCCTGAATCAAATTATAAGAAGAAAAATAATACTTTGTACCCTAAAGAACACTCGTAACTCTCCATCCAAGCCAGAGGCCACAGAATTAAAGTCACCACGAGCCATTTATACAACAAAATAGAACAAATTATCGAGGGTGCGACGCAGAATGCAATTTCCTAGCCGGTCCAGCCAATATGTCTCCGGCGATCTCGGGGAAGCGAACAAATGAATAAAAATCAACGGCACACATTCAACTATTTGTTATCCCACACATATAGAACTTTACTTGAATGAGTATAAAGGTTTCTATGTCCGTGTTACTTTTTCTGGGATTTCTCTTTATAAATACTGGTAAAGAAAGAAAATATCACTACTATCTTGAATGGTGTGCCTATGACTAATTAATTTAGACTCATGGGAACTGAGAAATTCCAAATAGAACTCAAGAAAAAAAAATCTGTACTAATTAAAAGTGAACCACCTTTTAGAATAATAAATATCAGGAAATTAAAAAGTAGTCGTAACGGCAAGCGATGACTGGATGAGCTAGACTCCTTTGACAAAGACTAGTCCTAAATAGCCTTAGGCAGAGGACCTGGAATGAGAATAGGGACGCCTAAAAAACAGTATATTCCACATTTAAAACTTATTTATAAAACTATGGTTTGTTATTGAAAGTGCATGACGCAATTGAGATACAGTATTGCAGTGGAATAAAAAGCTCCGTTACACGATAAAATAAGAAATGGGTACCTAGATAAAATGAAGTTTGAAAGAAGCGCCTACGAGTGAAGAAAGTGTTGAGTATGATGTGGATGTGTATAAGAGTTGAGGAAGAACAAAGAAACGATGGATGGACTGTTTGACTGATGATATGGCAAGAAAGGAGGTGTCTCATGGGATGACAAGTAATAGAGAAGTATGGAAGAAGAAGACATGCTACGCCGACCCCAAATAAATTACGATTAGGGGAGGATACTGATGAAAAGTTCCGTTACACTTTACCTGTGGTAGAAATCCCGAAAAAAAAACATCGTGCATAACCTTTAAAATGTTGGCTTTAAATTAATTCCACCACAGGGTCCACGTTACGTACACAAGATTAAGTCTAAAAGATAACGCACAATAATCAAGTTAAGGTCTGCATTGTGCCATCATAAGTAAAGGTCGGGCCAGATTAAATTTATGCCCCCTAAAATAATTAATTCCCTTTAAGTTCATTAAGAAACCCGCATAGGTGTAATTACAATGAGCTAAGGAATCTTAATTGTCGAATAGAGAGAGTGACATACGGTTATAAGGATGGCTAGCGGTTTGTATTTTAGACTGGGCTGTAGAAGTCCAGAGGGAAGTGTATGCAAAGGGTTTTTTTTTGTCTTTCAGATATATTATTTAAAGTTAAATACTGTAAAGGAAACCGATGGAGGATACCTATGCTATAAGTCTTTTTGATGATGATTGGAAAGAGCTTTTCAAGGAGAAAATCCCTTCTGCTAATTCGTAGTCCGTTCATTAATATTTTTTTATCTTAGGGCCACGAGGAAAAAAATATATTTTGATAGCAATAATTTGAGATTTTTTATTAATTTTCTCATAAATAAATATTATTTAATAAACAGATCTAAAATAATAATAAAAATATGTACATGTATATAAATTCTATTCCGACAACAAAGCGCAAGAAGATAAGGAAGAGGCAGGGGAAAACATTACGGGACATTGATGATATTGTCTGTCTGTTAAAAGAAACGGATCCCGAAGAAATCCCCATCTTTGTCGCTAGGGACTTACAAAAACTACCCCCGGTTTTGTTTGACCATGTAGATGTGACGAGACTTCTCAAGGATCTGTTGCTGATGCGAAGCGAGATAGATCGTATTTCTGAGGAGTACGCTACAGTGAACCTGGTTAAGGAGTTAGCAGTAGAAGTAGAAGCACTCAAGAATGCGTCTATAGTCAACAATGTCTGTAGAAACATTAACGTAAGACGAGGTGCCTGTGCATTATCGAGCTTTGAGCACGAGAGTGGACCTATGGGTTTATCTCCCGTATGTGGCGCACCGTATAAATCTGCAGAAAAACGGCCTACGACAACACCCTTAAAAAACCGGTCTAATGTCTCGTCGGATGTGGGTAGCGCGATAATAACACCGCGCGTAGTTATGAACGGAGCGACGGCGTCGCCTGCGAGTAAAAAGTTAACAGCTGATCGCGGTGTGTCTAATGCGATGGTGAGTCACACAATGTTACCGACTGCGACTTCTGCCGTACACTGTGCGCATAATTCTGACCCAAGAACCAGTCAACAGTCACGCGTCGACAACAATAGGAGTTTCTCTGATGTTGTGCAGGACGGAGTGTCGAAACCAACGTCCAAAACTCAACTGACTAGTGAGGAATGGACCCTGGTTCAGAAAAAGAAACACAGATTGAGAAACCGCTTTGTAGGAAATACAGGGAAGGCTATAGTTGACTCGTACAGTAATTTCAAGGCAGCGAGTACTCAAGTTCCGATCTATGTTTATAATGTATCTAAAGAAACGTCTGCAAGTGATATAAAATCTTATCTGCTGGAGAAAACAAACTTAGACATAAAATTAGAGAAAATGAATATGAAATCAAATAAGGATTACAACGGGTTTATTGTTTTTGTGCCTAAATACAAGCTTGATATTGTTATGACGGATGACTTTTGGCCCGACGGGGTTCTGTATCGCCGTTTTGTTGAATTTAGTCGCAACGCGGACAGACCTACCTACCGGGAGATTAATGGAGCATTATCGACAGTAAATGGATAATACAATTAAGCTTGTTACATTTAACTGCAAGAGTGTCACTAGGTCGGTGGAATGTGTGAAGGGTCTCTGTCAGACGGCGGATATTGTGGCACTACAGGAGACTTGGCTTTTGCCTCACGACTTACAGTTCCTGGGCAGCATTCATGACGGGTTTTCCTTTACTGGAAAGTCTGCCGTGGATACATCAGCTGGAGTGCTTAAAGGAAGGCCGTATGGTGGAGTCGCTTTGCTGTGGAGGAAAGCTACGTTTCCAACAGTGTCTGTGATCGCGTGTACGAGTGTGCGTCTCGCTGCGATAAAGGTAGTGCTTGAAGACCGGTCTATGCTAGTGATATCAGTGTACATGCCTACTGACTCAATAGAAAATCTGACCGAGTTTACAGAGTGCCTTAGTGAGTTACACGCGATTATTGAAAGTAATGATGTGGAATCTGTGTTCATTCTCGGTGACTTCAACGCGCACCCAGGTGAGCTATTCGCTAATGAGTTGTTTACTTTTTGCACCGAACAATCTTGGTCGTGTTTAGACATTGAGTGGCTGCCTAGCGATACTTATACATTTGTGAGTGACGCACACGGGTGCCAGCGATGGCTCGATCACTGTGTCGTGACAGGAGCGGCGCAGCGCGCAGTTGTGGATGTGTGTGTACTGTACGATACATACTGGTCTGATCACTATCCACTAATGATTGAATGTAATGTGAATATTGTCAAACCTAAAGTTATAACTAGTCCATATACTTTCAATTATATAAAATGGGGACTTAGGGACAGCAATCAAATACAAGATTATACTAGTTACTGTAATTCTAGATTTAAGCAGATTGACTTCCCATCTGAATTTTGTAATTGTGCAGATGGAATGTGCAGTGATCAGAACCATAAAATGATAATAAATATAATGTATAATAATATTGTAAATATTTTGACTGAGGCCGCTAAGAGAAGCTGCATTGCACCTAAGCATAAGCGCAACAAGATTAAGTACGTTACAGGATGGAACAGGCATGTTAGTGACGCTCACCGGAGGGCCAGGCTTTGTTTTCAGACATGGGTATCTTGTGGACGTCCTAGATCTGGCCATGATTATATTAATATGTGTGAATCGAGAAAATTATTTAAAGAAAAATTAAAGTTCTGCCAAAATAATGAATGCCAGATAAAGATGGACATCATTGCGGAACATCATGCCAATAAAAGCTTTGGTGATTTTTGGAAAAATACCCATAAATTGAATCCAAGGTCGGGCTCTCCGACGAGTGTCGGTGGTGCGCATGAGCCGCGGGACATAGCCTGCGCCTTTCAGCGGCATTTTAGTGTGGCGTCACCGCTTGGGCCCGCGTCGCAGGTGTTCGAGGCTGACGATCGCCCTGGACATGTTAACATTAGATACTCCGCCAAAGATGTTGCCCAAATTATAAAGAAGATGGTGAGAGGCAAGTCCCCAGGTCACGATAGTCTTAGCATCGAGCATTTGAAGTACGCGGGCGTACACCTCCCAAGAGTCCTTGCACTATTATTTAACTTGTGTGTTAGTCATAGTTTTTTACCCGATGATTTAATGCAAACAGTCGTAGTGCCAATTGTTAAGGATAAGACGGGTGACTCATCGGATTTGTCCAATTACAGACCGATCTCGCTTGCTACTGTCATAGCTAAGGTGCTGGATAGTTTGCTTGACCGACAGTTGGAGAAGCACCTTCATTTGCATGACGCTCAGTTTGGGTTCAGACCCGGTTTGTCAACTGAGAGTGCTATCCTCTGTCTCAAGCAAACTGTTCAGTACTATACGGATAGAAACACACCAGTATATGCATGTTTTTTAGATCTTTCAAAAGCTTTTGATCTGGTGTGTTATGACAAGCTGTGGCAGAAGCTACAGTGTGAAACAGACGTGCCACATGAGATTGTGTCTTTGCTCCGGTACTGGTACAGTAAGCAGCAGAACACCGTTAGATGGGCGGGTGCGCGGTCGGACGTGTACGGGTTGGAGTGCGGAGTGAGACAAGGGGGTTTATCCTCGCCTCGCCTCTTTAACCTGTACATGAACCGGCTGATCGGTGAGCTCAGCAGCACTAATATTGGATGCTCCATAGACGGAGTGTGTTTAAATAACATAAGCTACGCGGATGATATGGTGTTGCTGAGCCCATCGATCGGTGCATTACGTAAACTTTTACGCATTTGTGAGGCATACACGGAGGCCCATGGGCTCAGATACAATGCTAAAAAGAGTGAACTCATGATTTTTAAAGCCGGTAACAAATGCTACTCATCTGTACCTCCTGTCACTCTTTGCGGCTTTCCTTTAAAAAGGGTACAGCATTTCAAGTACCTGGGCCACTGGGTCTCCGATGACTTGTGTGACAATCTGGACATTGAGAGGGAGCGCAGGGCGCTGTCTGTCCGGTGTAATATGTTGGCTCGCAGGTTTGCGCGTTGTACTAACCCTGTCAAAGTGACATTATTTAAGGCATATTGTCAGTCGTTTTACACCTGCAACCTGTGGACCAACTTTACCCAGCGGGCGTACAGCGCACTGCGCGTGCAGTACAACAATGCTTTCAGGATACTGTTAGGGCTTCCGCGGTTTTGTAGTGCTTCGACTATGTTTGCTGAGGCGCGGACCGATGATTTTTTCGCGATCATAAGGAAGCGGAGCGCTTCACTATTAAGTCGCCTACGAAGCAGCTCGAACAGTCTCCTGAGGGTGTTGTCCGAGCGGTGGGACCTTTCCCTGATACAGAGGTGGATGCAGCTTCATGTTAGCGCCTCTCCTCGTTTTATTTGACATGCGATTATTATTGTATTGTGTATGTCTAATTTTGTTGTTGATTGTTTTTTATGTGTAATGTTTAAATTTAATTTATATATTTAATTTAATTGTGACATTGATTGTAATTCTAATGTGTATGATTGGGTTTTTTTTTTTTTTTTTTTTTTTTTCTTTTTACTTTTGTGGATTGTGTTTTATTGAATTTTAATTTTTAACTAGTAAAGTGTATGGACTTTGTCTGAAATAAATGAATTAATAATAATAATAAAAAAAAATAATAAAGCAGAAAAGAATTAAAAGGCGTCAAAAACATCGTCCGCACCGCTGTCAACGGGGAAAGTGCGCAAAAAGCTATCAGCATTACGCCGAGAAATAAAACAGCCTGCTAGTTATTAGATTAGTTATTTTAGTTTATTATCAATCATAATTACAAATAACTTCTTATAAGACTGCATGACTAGGACACTGCCATTAGTAAAATCAAAAATCAATATTTTCATCAACAATTGTTTTTTTACATGTCTCTTGAGTTAACATATAGTAAAGTAATTACAAAATGTTAAAAAAAACACATTGCGACTAGGTAAAGAGTTTACAAGTACTAAACAGTGTATTTACTGGAAGCAGACACGTTTCGTCATCCGTCTCTTGCCTCAAATCAATTTTCACGTACTCAAATCAGTCCTTGTTGGAACCAACAAACCAGCTGGGTTTGTTAACCAACCCATACGTCCGTATGTCAGCCCAAACACAAGGCACCTTATTCAAGATCATAATGGGATGAATATATGGGTTACTGTCGGTCAGACCGTCATGCCGCAAACAATACGCGGTAATATCGTTGTGTTAACCGGGTGATCCGGACACAATGGCGGTTAAGGCTTTCAATAACGGGACTAAACTGTTATGAATATGGTGACGTCCGCCTTTGAGATAATGGTTTTAAGATATTAGCAGAATTACTATACAAAGGTGTAACGCTAAACGCGCAGCATCTTTAAAGTGCCCTTAAGGCCAACAAACTTGACAACTTTCCTTTTTTTATGGGTGAGAACATCTTCATGGATACCCTCCATCAGTGGGGGTGAGCGGAGGGTTATGTCGAACTTTGAACCCACAGCACGCGAAGCATGACCACTGTAGAAACGAGTTTTGTTTATGGAAGAATCGACATAATGACAGATAGACAATGACAAAGTTTGTTGATTCTTCCGTCTATATAGCCCGTTTCTACGGCGGTCATGCTACGCGTGCTGTTCTTACTACTACCATATAGTACCCCGGGAGATACAAGTATGTACCCCACGCGCGCACCGACAAGTATCAGCACTATCAGCCCGCCATTCATGGGCCTATCCGACGAGAACTGTAAAATAGTGAGTATTTTCAGTAGAATCCTAAACTTTCAGAGAGCACTTGTGGCCCAGTGGTATATTGGCCGCGGCGCCGACTTACGAGTGGTCGTGGATTCGAACCGAAATAGGTGCATTACTTTGTGTAATTTATTTGATCACCACCGCACTTAAACGGCGAAAGAAAACAAAATGAGGAAACCGGCATTAGAACTAAAATTTCAAAGACATGTGACATCTACTAATCCATACTGGTCCTACGTGGTGGATTACAGCCCACTCCCTCTCATAGAGAGGAGGCTTAAGTCCCACCAGTGGAAATATTCTGGACTGATAATACAGCTAAACATTCAAATACAATAATAAATAAATAAAATCAAAACAGATATCGTAGGCAGTATAGCAGCATACTATTGCCACGGTCCTTATTAGAAAAAACTTCATCGGAAAGCTGGGAAACTACCACCTTACTGGATCCATTAAAAAAGCCCAACAACTACATTCATGTCTCTTATGGTTATAGATTTAAGGGTTATATTGCTGGTTTCTGTTCTATAGCAGACAGAAAAATATAAAATGGTAGGTCTCTAGTTAATATTGACTCGTCAACAGTGGATTTCGTTGAAACTTTTCTCATTTGGAATCCAGTCATACCGTCCTTTTCTAGTAAAATGGTAGGATCCGTTTTTTTAAGTTCTAGACTTTAGATTTATTATATCAAGTCTGTATTATAGAAAATTGGTGTAAAAGAAAGAAAATGACAAACAGATAATTTTTTTAAGTTTGTCTCTTTAATATTTTAATTTAAAATAAAAAACATAATTTACAAACTATGCACAATCTTAAATAAATAACATTACCTAAATATTTACATAAAAAATACAAGATTAAAACAAACACAACATGGCGTCAAAGAACACCCCCGCATCGCTGTCATCCGGGTACGTGCCGAGAAGACTGGCAGCATTGCCACGTTAAATGCAATAACAATTTGCCCAACCGGGAATCAAACCCATGACCTTATATAGGGGTAGTCTTTAGTCTTCTGTCATGTTTTCGGTATTTCTAATGGAAAGCTATATTATCTCCAAGTGTCATAAGCTATAATTATTAATAACAAAATGACAGCGAATCTGTGGATAAAAGCTAGTTCATAAATAACGCCTGATTCCATAAATTACCCGTAGGTTTTTCAAAAGGATCATCGCAGTTTCAAAACTTAAATAAAATACCATTTCTACACCTTGTGCTTACCCCTTCTATGGAAGCCGGCGTGACGAGCAAATGCATTAAGCTACAATTTATTGATCTTTGTTGAACCCGCCCGGGACAAGGGACTTTTGACTATAAATTTAGTGTTCCCGTCACTTGCTGTAATTAAGAGCTTCTGCATACTATCTTTCATGTATGCCAAGTCAAGAGGGATAAGTTAAGCCAATTTCTGTTAGCTACAGGATAAAAAAGCATCTCATAAAATGATTAAGCTTTATTGTTCATTATTTAAAATTAAACAGGACATAAATATAAATCATATGGATAATTAAGATTAATAGATAACAATTGCATAAATCAGAAAAGCAAAAATATCAAAACGAATCATGAGCGAATCATTTATTAATATACTGTTATTACAGAACTTGCAACTGGATACAACGATATTAGAGCCATTTCGTAAGTTAATGAAAGGAATTAGAAAACAATAATTACAAGTAAAGAAAAGCATCTAAATAAAAGCGCTCGTTTAGATTTTCAATGTTCATCTAAAGTGCTAACAATGCAAAATACTTAGGCATTAATTTTGATACAGCCTAGCGTTTTTGATCAAGAACATTACAGACCTTAAATTACCTAGTTAGATACTTAAAAAAAAAAAAAAAAAAAAATTTCTACATACCTATGCTTTTATACCTACTGACAAAAAAATATTAACTAAAAAAACGCTACTTTAAGAACATACCATTATCAATAAGATAACACGATCCGGTTACACTCCTAGCCTTTTCACTAGCTAGGAACAGGATAATATCACCAACCTCATCAGCATCCGAAAACTTTCCCAATGCCGTCAGAGTCTCGACGATTTTATCCTGAGAGAAATCCGAAGGTAACCCAGCATTCGTTGAAATCTCTGTTATAACAGGTCCAGGGTTTACAGAGTTCACTCTAACGCCATAAGATGCCAGTTCTGTTGCAGCACCTCTTGTGAAGTGGTCCATAGCAGCTTTAGACATGCAATAAGAAATTGTCCCAGGAATCTTGATCCACGTTGAGAGAACGCTGGATACGTTAACGATGTTTCCTTTGGTGGATATGAGGTGCGGGATGGCCAAACTGGTGATAAGCACGACGGGACGAAGATTCGTGTTCATGATTTCATCAAAGTTCCCAATTAAATTAGGGTCTAGTACAGACGCGTTTCGTAATATCCCTGCGTTGTTGACGAGTACGTCGAGTTTCCCAAACTTTTCTACGGTTTTCTGGACAACAGTTTTAGCTTCTTCGTCTTTGGAGACATCTGCTTTGATGATGAGTGTTTTGGCTCCAAGCTTCTCGCAGCGGCTGGCAACTTCCTTCAGTTTGACTTCGTTTCTTCCGACGAAGGCGACAGAAGCCCCCTCCTTGGCAAATAACTCCACAGTAGCCGCTCCGATGCCAGAGCTACCTCCAGTTACTAGAACCACTTTGTTTGCAAACATTTTAAACTGCTTCACGTCACAAAATTTAATGACTTACTCGACCTAAAGCTGTATATTTATATCATTTTATCGTACAAAATTATCATAATCATCTATTGTTTGAATTATTGGTAAAAGATTATATGAGCGAGGCGGTAATATGTACGATACACTCGACTTGTTTATCAATACAATAACACTGAAAATGTACTAAACCTGGAAATTGCTCCATAATGCGCTGATAAAATAACTAAGTGCTAGCTCTTATCAGACTGATTATTTCAGTTGGTTTGTTTGTCACGCTTTCCTGGTTCTTCAACTGAACTGGAACCGGTTCTCTATGCCCTTTGCTGAGCAGATTTGGTTGAAATTACACAAACAAGTAGTCCTTCACCATTTGATCCGGTCCTGCCTGTCCCTTGCTATCCTCACAGGGAAGCCCTAAGCTTGTTCTCCAAACGAAGTGTCCTAAGCGTGTTGTCGCTTAGTATTTTACCCCAGGCTGGAGCCCTTACCAAGACACCCACAGGACAGTCCAGTTATACTACAACCACTTAGGTGACAATGACAAAAAAAATACATTAATACCTAGCAAGAGAACCAAGGTTAACGACGTATCCCGAACAATAGCCAAACTTAAGTGGCAATGGGCAGGGCACATTGCAGAGCGGATGGCCGATGTGGCCGAAAAGTTCTGGAATGGTGACCGCGAACCGAAGATATGTTGGAAGGCTTCCAACTAGGTAGACCGATGACCTGGTGAAGGTTGCGGGGATCCGCTGGATGCGAGTCGCACGGGACCTGTAAATTTGGCGACACTTGGGGGAGTACTATGTCCAGCAGTGAACGTCTTTCGGCTGAAATGATGATGATGATGAAGATGAATACCTACGGTATGGGATACTTGTTATCCTGCTAACATTTTTTAGTGGGATTATTCTCGACCTTTGCTCGAGTGAAGCCGCAGGCTAAAGGTACTAAAACGTACTTACAAGTATGAAAACTGCTCTATAATGTGCTGATAAAGCGATGAAGTGGAAGCCATTATCAGACTTTGATAAACACAAAACGTTCAAGATTTTTTTGTAAACTCGAATGAGTATAAAAAAAAATATGTTTCTTTGGGAAAGTTGTTTGTTCTCATGAGTATAATCACGTGTTTATGTATCGGTCACTAATTACCAGTCAGTGCGTGCACATGATTATTATATAACAAAATGAAATCTCTTGACTCGCTCAAGGTTTTTCTACATAAATCTTTCAAGAGACTGTGATCCCCGAAAGGTCAGGAACATGGTGTACCAAATAGTACGCCCACATTTTACCAGTTATGTTTTTTAAGTCCCATGTAATAGCGCTCGAGCCAATTGCCAGCAGCCGGTCACGAAACCAGACTGAGAAATTTCTGAAGGAAAAACCCAATAACACTCATGCTCAATAGTCGTGTTTGCAATCACTACACCAACGAGGTAGTCACAAAGGCGAGGGTGTTAACTAAACCATGGAACTTTTAAGTACCAAGTACTTAATTACACTGTTAGCTAAATTCAAACTGTCAAGACTTTGACATTAATGACGCTTGGATGGACTTTCAGTTTATTGTGTATGTACTTAGAATAATAACGCATAGAAACCTAGTACGCGTGCAAAAAGTGAGGCAACAAAAACTTAGCCATTATTGGCAAACTTCTCTCAGCGAGCCGTCAGTACTCAAGGTCACGCTCCGTCGAACACAACTCACGAGAAAACAATTAAAATAATTGAAAATGATAGTTTCTGGCGTGAAGGGATGTCGTAGAACTTCAGGAAAACATAAAAAAATGTGATCAAATTATATTTCAAATTATTTTGTACATTATTTTTACGTAAATCGATCATCAAACAAAAATTTTAATAACCTTACTTATCACAATACAGTATTGCTATTTGTGAGGAAAAAAATACCCATATTGCTTACAATTTTGTTCTTATTTTTGTTTAGGAAAACAAAATGTTTTTGATGTACCTACTAACTATTGCATACGTTAAAATATTATGCCAGTTTTGAGAAATTAACTTGGCATCAGGTATTTTATATTAGTCTTTATAAATAGGATACTGGTGCCGCTTCTGTACCTTCCGTAAAAATATGTCATATTAGATGAAAAATCATCTACATTTTATCCAGATTCTGATAACATAAAATACTTGTTTTGATTTGATCAAGCAACATAGTGGTGCGTTTTCCCATTTTTTGTGGGTAACAGCATGGTAATGGTATCACTGAAAGTTTTATTTGTGTGCGTTTGAGGAACGTAGACACATTCGGCTCACGCACACAAAGAAAATGAATTTGACACGCGATATCGCTCGTGTTTTATACTAGACGCGGCTTCTATGCGTTATTATTCTAAGTGTATGTAATTTTGTAATTTTTATTTCATCCCTATACATTTTTCGATTTCTTTCGCTGAATGAATATCTGTAGTTTTTTTGTTGTTCATAGAACTTGCGTCACATTGGCAGAATTGTGATACTCCTCAAAATCTACGAGGTAACAGAGATATAAATGAATACAATAAAGTTTACATATTACAAGGCTATTTAAATGATGTCTTCAAAAATAATCAAAACCACCAAATAGAATGATTGGTCTTCAGTAATATGGTAAATGTTTCTATCGTACTAACAATAACAACTTATTATTAAAAACATTATTGGAACAGAGCCCTCATGTCAGCAATTTTGCAGAGACTATCAAATGAGTTTTGTACACAAAGTGGTTCTAATCACAGGAGCTAGTGCTGGTATTGGCGCCGCTACAGCAGAATTATTTGCTAAAGAATGTGCTACAGTAGCCCTAGTCGACAGAAACGGGGCCAAATTGAAAGCCTTTGCTCAATGTTTAGCGAAAAAGGGAACAGAAGTACTAGACATCGAAGCAGATGTGTCCAAAGACGAAGAAACAGACGTGATTGTCAAGAAAACAATCGAAAAATTTGGAAAACTGGATGTACTTGTCAACAATGCAGGAATATTGAGAGAAGCTGGCATTCTGGAAGATCAATTCTTGAAAACGTATGACGAAGTTATGAATATAAACATTCGAGGTCCTGTCCGCATTAGCTACTTCGCTGCTCCCCATCTCATAAAAACTATAGGCAACATAATCAACGTCTCAAGTATTGCTGCAATCCGTACCGATAGAACATTAAACATTGCGTATAGAACATCAAAGGCTGCAATGAACCATTTTACTAGAAGCGCTGCTCTAGAACTAGCGGTTTATGGAGTAAGAGTCAATACTGTCAGTCCTGGTCCAGTTCGTACTACAATTTTCGAAGGACAGCAAGTAGACTTAGAACTGATGCAAAATAATACGGCACTGAAACGACTATCAGATCCTAGTGAGATCGCTGAAATGATATTGTATGTAGCCAGTCATAAAGGTCAGAGCATCACTGGCTCAAATTTTGTGTTAGATAATGGGTCTTTATTGAATTACAAAATGAAGTAGCTGAACTACAGTAACTTATAAAGGGAATATTGATTCTTGAAATCAATTGTCAATCATGATAAATACACTAAATAAACAACATAATTATATATTTGTCTGTATGAAGGGTGATATGGCAAAAAGAAGATGTCTGATGAGATGATAATTAATAAAGAAGTACTTATGGAAAAAGAAATCATGCTGCGCCGACCCCAAATTAATTGGGATCAAGACAAGAGAATGATAAATTATGTCTTTGTCGAATTTAATTTGATTCTAATTTATTAGAAGAAAAAAACGTTGCCCCTTTTCCTTTCCAAACCTATCCAGGTCGTCACACCACCTTTGCCAAGGTCGACTCCGGCAGGCATCCAGAGAATGATTATCTCTCCGAGATAGACAAATGCCGTTACTGTTCTTTACCGGGATACTACCGGTATTATCATCGAAGTAATAAAAACCTATTATTATCCCACTGCTGGGTAAATGCCTCTTTGCATTCAGAGAAGGCACGAGT
This sequence comes from Cerastis leucographa, assembly GCA_963082945.1. Taxonomy (NCBI): domain Eukaryota; kingdom Metazoa; phylum Arthropoda; class Insecta; order Lepidoptera; family Noctuidae; genus Cerastis; species Cerastis leucographa. The sequence goes on from OY720365.1 coordinate 2,512,143, forward strand.
GTTGATCACCACGCTTGCAGGACTAATTAGCGATTTCGGACAGATATTAATTAAATGTCCTGATTTCCTTACGATGTTTTCATGAATTGAACTTATAAATTATATATGTTTGGACTCGAAATTTTTAACCGGCTGCATGGAGTAGGCTTCGAGTTAAATGCCTCAACAGCAGCAATGACAACATTATGGAAGGTGTACATAATAAATAATAGGTAATATTTCTAATTATCTACGGCAAGATCTTCTGATCTCCTTGAAGCACAAACTCATGGTTATGTGTATCCAGCCCGTCCTTACCTACGTAGTGATCAAACCTGGTCAATCACTGAGTCCAAAAATTTCTGAGGAACCGCCCCAGGTGGTGATACAGTAGGCTAGCAAAGACTGGCATAGCGCGCAATATACTTATTTAATTACAGAGGACCAACCCGCACAGGGCCAGCGTGGTGGATTAAAGCCCACTCCCTCTCATTGAGAGGAGGCCTGTGTCCCAGCAATGGGAATATTAAAGGCTGATGATGATGATGATGAATTACAGAGGTATCGGATATGTGTCGTAGATTTTTAAATATTATGTAGATTAATTTGAGGATTCTTTTAACGAAACTTTCAATGTGTTGTTGGAAGCTGAGACGGTACCCTATAATTATGCCAAGATATTTAATTGATTCCGTTTTTAGTCAAACAGAACAACAGCAAAGGTTGAATGAATTACATGAGTGGGCTTCCAATTTCATGTTTGGTTGTTCCTGCGGTCTAAGGGAATATGTCATGTATTTCGTTTTATCGACATTTAGGGTGAGTAAGTTAGCATACAGCCATTTGTATACTGTATCGAAGCCTTGCTGAGCATAACTTTGAACCTCTACGCACGTATCAGCATCGAATACCAAAGCAGTATCATCCGCAAACGTTATGATCTTCCAGTTTTGTAGCTTAATATTACATAAATCATTTATATAAAATTAAGAACAACGTTGGGCCGAGAATGCTGCCCTGTGGAACTAATCATCATGTGACTCATAATCATCTGCCTAGTCTTTTCCCAACCATGTTGGGGTCGATTTCCAGTCGAACCAGATGCAGCTGAATACCAGTATTTTACATGGAGCGACTGCCTATCTGACCTCCACAACTCAGTTAGCACTGGGTAATACGATAACCCTTGATAAGCCTGGTTGTCACAGTTTCGGGTCACTTTTCTTTCATATCAATACTTACATAATCCATCCATCATTTCTTTGGCCTTCCAGGGAGAGATGACTACGGCTAGTTATAAATAAGTAGGGCATATCTATTTTTTCTTATCAACACCTACGCTCTTTTAGGCATGATTTACTTCAGATACTATGAGATAACAATATCGAGTATTTGCCACTGGAATAATGACAGTCACGCAGGTACATGATAATAATAGTAGTACCTTCTTAATATAAATTATTAAATCTATCGTCATTGTACTCATGGTAAACAACTTGGTAGAACAACACTTGACAGTCAAAACTGTTATTAGTTAAAACTACCACAAACAATAACTATCAGATTTTACTTAGAAACGTATTAGGCTGTTAGGTTTTTTTTTGTGATCCTTTAAAAAACATCGTGTTGTAGTAAATATAGGTAATTATAACTAAAGCGTTATGAAACAACATATTTTTAATATAGATTATTCATTTTAACTTAACTCTTAAATTTTACCACGCTATCAAAGACGTCCACACATTTACAAACAATCGGTAAATAAGAAAAAGAGTCTATACAGAAAAAATAAAGATACCTATTACAATAACACCCCTCTTTTTTGATCGGGGGTTAAAAAAACTACATTAAACAAGTGACCCAAATGTTGTTATATCCGTGCTGTAACTATTCTAAACAAAAGGGTGTAATGATTTAAAAACTATTGTAAAACAGCTGATTAAAAAGAATGGAAAAAAATAAGATTGAGAATTGTTAGAGAAATCCACACATTTGTGCTGTTTTATGAGCTACCAGGGAAGCCGCATGTGCGAAGGGGCTCAGGCCAAACTTCTCTATCTTCAACGTAGTCCTTAATTATTTTTGTAATATGCTTTTTTTAATAATGTCCTTATTAAAAAAGCATATTACAAAAATAATTAACGACTACGTTGAAGATAGAGAAGTTTGGCCTTTTTTCATTTGATATATTTTTAATTTTTCTATCGGACAGAGTTCTGTAACTGACTTCAGCAACTTATTATAAAAGCGTATACTGTTTATAAGACAATATTTAATTAAGTTTAAAAGCGTGAAATAAAAATTAAATTAAAATTTTAAAAAACCTCGTCAGAAAAAAACGTCTAGAAAACCAAAAATAAATTAATCCATGCGTCGCGTCGTAGCGTTGGGAGACCGCTAAGTAGACCGCTTAGCACAAGCACAAAACAAACTAGCGGACCGCGGCGGTTTTTTTCGTTGGAGAGTTTTTTTAAATTATTTATTTATTTTTTATAAGTATATAGATAGATATTGGAAAAAAATGCAAAGTTCGAAATAAAAATTATTTTTGATAGGCTTTATCTCGGAAAATATTGGGTCTACAGAGACGAGTCTACTTCTTTTAAAAAACGTCCTGAAAAAGTACTATCAAAAACTAGTGCTTTAGGGTTATAATCGTCAAAATCTGAAAAAAAAAAGTTTATTTTTTTATGTTCGATAAAGTGTCGTTCGGCACTCGAGGTCACAAACATGGATAAAAAAAAACCGGCCAAGTACAAGTCGGACTCGCGCACCGAGGGTTCCGTACAAACCTGTAGGAAATTCGATTTTGAAAATGATTTTAAGATGTAACAAAAAAAAATACGGTTTTCGCAATGTTTCCTTTATCTGTGCTATAATACGTTGCTTCGTACCAAATTTAAAGATTCTGAGTTCACGGGAAGTACCCTGTAGGTTTTGATTCCCTTGCGAGTGTCGAATTTGTGGAAATTTGCGGCATAAACGGCTGTATCTTTTGATTGCGTAGGCTTAGAAGTTTGTTTTTTTCACAGCTCCAAGGGACAGTAGACCTGAGTATTTGATATATATTCCAGCTTGATACCTCCACGCGTTCCTGAGAAAAAGGGTCTTGACAGACAGATAGACGGACGGACAACAAAGTGATCCTATAAGGGTTCCGTTTTTTCCTTTACGAAACCTAAAAACCAGAACTACCGGATTTGACGCAAGCACTGTTGTATAAAGTAACTGGCCTATATTGTATATTATACTCTTTCCGTACATAATAACATTTTAAACATGTCATGTCTGTCAAAGTAAATGATTGAATACATAATTGGGTAGGTCGCAATTTTTATACAATGTTTTACCGAAAAACTAATAGAACCTTGCTGTTAACGTGTAATTTAATGACTTCATTTAGGATAAAGCAGCCGGTTTACTGCTCTTACCGGAATAAATCAGACATGTGCTTAGATAATAAAGTGGTAATAGTAACAGGAGCTGGCACAGGGATTGGAGCTTCTACGGCATATGCGTTTGCCAAGGAGTGCTCCAAAGTAGTCGTCGCAGATATGGTCAAAGAAAACGTTTCAAAAGTCTCCAGTAAGTGCGAGAGTCTGGGTGCCCAGACACTAGGGATTTGTTGCGACGTTACCAAAGGTGACCAAGTAACCGCTCTGGTTTGCGACACAGTCAAAAAATTCGGTGGAATAGACGTGCTTGTGAACAACGCTGGGATATTAACCTTTGGATCGCTCATGGCTGGAGATATAATGAAACCCTATGACCAGGTTATGGCTGTCAACCTCCGTGCTTGCGTGTATCTCACTATGTTGGCAACTCCTTATCTTGTTAAGACTAAGGGTAATGTCATCAATATTTCCAGTATCCTAGGACGGACGTATGCTGGGAACTCCAAATACATGCCGTATTGTATCTCGAAAGCTGGTCTCGACCACTTCATGTTTGGTGCTGCTTTGGAATTGAAACCTCATGGTGTAAGAGTGAACAATGTCTGCCCAGGACCCACGAAAACTGAAATATTTGAAAAAGCTGGTGTCAAAGGATCATGGAAAGAAATTGGTCAATCTTTTAAACTCGAAGGTGTGTCCGATCCAGAAGAGATAGCTGATTTAATAGTCTACTTAGCAAGTCACAAAGCAAGAAGTATAACTGGATGTAAACATTATATTGACATGGGGCACTTGCTCACAGGTTGAGGACTTAAACTGAAGTAAGCTTCTTCTTTTTGGTCGCCTTTGTTGGTAAATAGTTCGCGTTGCCTTCATCAAAAACAGTCAGTGTAGTTTTACATTCCTAAATACTAATCCGTTTGTACACAAAGCTAGTGTTAGAAGTTTCCTTTTAAACAAGAGCACTCCACTATTCCTTAAATTAAATTTACGTAATGTAAATATCCAAGTTTTTTTTTAGGATTTCTTTTTTTTTTATCGCATTTTCGTGCCGTTACTTGGATTTATTTATTAATATAAATAAACCACATGTTTCATCATTGTGATTTACATGTTTAAAATATTTTAAGAGCTTTCTGAAAATATTTATTTCTTTATTTTTTATTCTTACATGTTTTTTTTATCATTTTTTTATTTACTTTTTCTTAAAGTAATAGTATTTGTACGTGTAATACTATTATTTTGTTTTTATTTGCTCATGAAATATATGTTATTTTTTTAGATTTCAGTTTTTTTTTCTAACTTAAGTAACCTTATTACATATTAAAACTGTACCAAGTAATAAGTAGCATATACAGTATGTTAGGTTTAACGAGGGACATATTGAGGGAGGGTATTCAGTATTCGATTCTCGTCCCAAATATGTAAAAAACCTATAACGTATATAGAAGAATTTTTAATGTTTTGTTTAGTGCCTAGATATTTTGGACTGTCCTAAGCCAGGTAAGTTTAAAGTATGAAGGGAAAATGGATTATACCTAAGAGTCATTGACCCGCTCACATGTTCTGCGATAGTATTAAGTCGCTAGCGCAAGGGTGTATACACGTTGCGTGACATTTGCGAAAATTTTGGTATGGTTCTGTCTGTTATTTATCAGTGTTTTTTTTTGTTTTTTTTTATTAGTATCATGTTAGCATGTACTATTATGGGTTTGAATATGTCCCTCGTTTAAACTAACATACTGTATAAGGTGAATTTGTGCCACAATTTTATTTTATCTTTCTTGTACAAAACTATAATTAAGTATTTTTCTTCGTCGTTCCCTGATTGCTGAGGATCGTGACCTCATACTCAAACTTCTTCAATCCGCATGGTCTCCTGCAGTGTGAATCGCTCGGTACAGACTGCCTCCAACAGTCTTCGTGATCGCGTCTGCCAATCTCACCGGTGCTTTCTTCCACCTTCCACCTTCTGCCACCTGACCTAAATGTATGGCATAGCTGCGCGATTTCGATTTCGAGGTTTGCTAAATAAAATAAGTTTATTTCAAGTAACAAGACTCATATACAAACTGATACATTAAAGGATACAGAAAGGATAAAAGCACAGACAAAAAAATATAGAGAAAGTTGTTTAGTTTGATGCTCTGAATCGCACCATGAAATATGACTTTCTGGTACACTCTCATAGGCGGCGGCAGGATGGAATAGAGGGGAATGCTGGGGGAAGCAACATCAGTTCCATAAAAACTGCTTTATTTTTTCGCAGTCCAGGTCGTGTATGGTGGACTTTCGTTTGTCAATTCGTGTATGGAGTAAATTTGTCGATTTCAAAAGAAAAGCAAATCAATCGAAAAAAATGGGATTCCAAAGCGCGCATATAGAGATTGACAAATGTTTGCTTTCTGTCTTGGATAGATTGGTTTCTCTCTAATTGCCCGAGATGTCGCACTCTCCCCCTGCCTACGGCCCTGACGATGGGAGACGCGTAAGCGGCCTGTGCAGTGTTTACAGGAAAACAGTAAAGGAGGACACTAAATTTATTGACAAGGCGATGAACAAATTTGGACAGCAACCTAGACACCTCAAGTTTTTATTCGCATAGTAACGCATTTTTTCCCGACAGCTGCCGGCGCCCATGAACATGCTGTACATGAACTAACCATACTGATATTATTTGCCTCGTCGTTGGTATAGTGGTTGTAATAGCTATTCCCTTGTTATGGAACAGAACGGTGTTGGGTTCGATTTCGGTCGAGCAAAGTGAAATTTGTTTTGTGCCCGGTTAATAGCAATTGGCGCGCCCCCTTTTACATTACATTTACCTACTTTAGTGTATACCAGACGTAACGCGTTTATTTTGTCTGTCAATCGGTTGAATGAAAAAGATGAAAATTAGCACATTTTTTAGACTAACTTGGGAAAAGCTAACAGTTCATAGTAGTTCATACCATTGTCATTCCACTGGCTGAAAAATGAAGATCATGGACTTTATAATAGGCCTAATAATGTTCCCACTGCTGGGACGCAGGCCTCCACTTTGGGAGGGTCACAGCGTAGAATGTAGGTAATCCACCTCGAGCATCAAGGGTTTAATTCGTGGGATTACATAGGGTTAGTTTTCAAAGACCAGCCAAATCAGAGATGATATAGTATCGTTTTTTTATCATTGTAGTGACCGCGTCCTACATGTGACGTCATATGACGTGATCCGCCTTATAAATGATAAATGATGTTTATTTTGCAAGTAGGTTTTTACAAACACTTTTACACGTCATTTTTTTTTTAAGCTAGATGGGGCCGGTGTTTCGTACCTGACTACTCTGAGAAGAAACAGCCGAAACAAACTCAGAGAACATTCTAACATAACATCACTTACTTCGAGAACATTCGAAAGAAAAGAGCAACGCGGCGATCCGCGACAGGCAGTCACTTTTTCCACGACGATTGACACGGGCACATGCCTCTTTGTAAGTTTGATAATTTCTGTAATTCAAGTTAAGTTTTTCTTTAAAATTAATTGTAAATACCATTTGTTAAGTTATACATAAATAACTCTTTATTAGTTTACTGGATGTTTACATACCCCTTCGTTATAACTTGTTGAAATCTTAACAATACAATTCAGTATACAAGGTGTTGTTTTGCATCCTCGTCAAAATCAGGAGGTTGTCACAAACGACATAAATAATCAATAAAAATTACGGTACCTAGTCAATTATTAATAAACGCTGATATTTTTGGTTATGTTTGTCAATATTTAGAATAACACCCATAACTTGGTTTAGGGAACAAGAAATTATCGAATAAACGTTCAAATTCAAATTCATTTATTAATTTTGTGAACACAGGGTACAAATTGATGTTGTATAAAAAATGTTTGGTCCATCCTATGTTCCGCCGACGTTTGAGATTGTTTGTATGTATGAAAGCGTGGTTATTGGGCGAGGATCCAACGGGCCGCGTTTAAAACACGAATGGTTCACACTTACCGATTTTAGTAAATAAGAAAAAAAATAAAAATTACCTACCCATTTTATTATTGATTCGAGTCGAGAATCATTGGCATAGTTACCTCCTTGAATTTGACGAGAATGCAAAACAACACCTTGTATAGGGCAATAAGAATAAGGTCTAAAGTTTTAGATCCATAGAAAAGGGAGGATCCTCCGACAGTACAGGTGTTATGTCTCCCGAAAACAATTGGCTATTGGGCAATAGTTCGAGAGTCTGTCGGGTTATTCTTATAACGATGGTCTCAAGTCTTTTGCAGCTGCGCCCCCGCAAGTGGTCGTGGCTAGCCGTCACGCTGCATGCTAGCCTGACCTTCGCCCGTGAAGACAACAATACGCGTTGATACAACGGAGTATTCCCATCGCACGCCCGAGTGTATCGTTGCTGTGAGAAGTACTGTAGGCGCGCCACAACGCTATCAACCAGCGCTGCTTTCTTTACGACACGCTACACCCGCTCACTACACGCGTTCAGACCCCGCCGAGTGAAACCCCCAAGTGCCCGTAGGAGGCCCAGCAGGATATGACCAGCGATATGATCATCATCATCATCATCATCTGCCTAGCCTTTTCCCAAACTATCTTGGGGTCGGCTTCCAGTCTAACCGGATGCAGCTGAGTACCAGTATTTTACATGAAGCGACTGCCTATCTGACCTCCACAACCCAGTAACTGGATAATACGATACCCCTTGGTAAAATTGGATGTCAGACTTTTTGGCTTCTGACTATTCGTAACGACTGTCAAAGATCTACAAATAACAGCCGGGACCAACGGCTTAATGTGCTTTCCGAGGCACGGAGGAAATTCGGTATGTAATTATGGTCACCCATCCACGGACCAACCTCGGCAAGCACGGCTTAACCTTAAAGATATGGTATGGTCATTAAAAATAAACTTTGATCGGAGGAACAATAAAAATATGATTATTAAAAAAAGTATTTAATTTTTTATCAGAGTGTCTTTCTCAAATGATAAAGTTTTGCACTTAAACAACTTCTAATAATAGATTCTTCACTTTCGCGGAATCCATGTTTTAAAACTGTCTCCACCAGTGCATTTACACCATGAACATATAATCCAGGCCTTATATCTGACTGGTCGCCCTCAAACCCGGCAGGCACTTTGCCTGTTAAAGTGCATACTCGTAAAGCATTTTTGGTAAAAATTTCCTTCAGTAAATTCCGTGCCAAAGTATTGTCAGTGTCCGATATTTCGAAACATTTCTCAAATCCACGACGCTTGACAAAAATACCGGATTTCCTTCCTCCAGGTCTAATTTCAATAAGATCCATTCGGTCCCTGTAACTTAACTCAGGATATTTCAATGACCATCTTGGAAAATCGGGGTCGTACTCTGGTGGAAGAATTATTTTAGCTTTTCCTCGGTTCCGCTCAGACGGTCTACCAGGCTTATGTTTGGATCGAGGTACCGCTTCCTCGCTGTCGTCTGAAGAAGCGTAATCTACATAATAAATAACAGTTAGTAAATTCACATGACTGATTTGCCCGAAGAGAAAAGCAGAACTGAAACTGTGTCTTAACCCGCGATATACAAATCTTACGAATTTTGCAATTTGCAGGCGGAATAGAGCTCCATTTAAGAAGAGGTCCATTTAATCCCATAATGATTTTAATTCTTATAATTTGGTAAATACATACGTGTTACGATCGCGACTCATATTTTGTTCAACACATTTAAGTAAAGCCTAACACTGACCTGCAAATTGCAGAAAATTTGAATTTCACGGATTAGGTACCCTAGTTCCTTCTAAGGCTGAGGCCTCACTAGTGCGTTGCGTTGCGTCGTCGCAAAACAGCTGTGGCATACAATGGGTTGAACCGTTGCGAGGCAACGCGAGTATGCCGCAAAAAAAATGTAAAACGACACAGTGTTGACGTTACGACGACGCAACACACTAGTAACATAATATGCATTTGGATTGAGTGATCTTTTTGGGGTTCCGTACCCAAAGGGTCAAGCGGGACCCAATTACTGAGACTTCGCTGTCCGTCCGTCCGTCCGTCTGTCACCAGGCTGTATCTCATGAACCGTGATAGGTCGCCAGTTGAAATTTCTACGGATTAGGTATTTCTGTTGATGCTATAACAACAAATACTAAAAACAGAATAAAATAAATATTAAGGGGAGTCCCCATACAAAAAAGTGCTTTTTTGCTCGTTTTTAAAACAATGGTACGGAACCCTTCGTACGCGAGTCAGACTCGCACTTGGCCAGTTTTTTTCTTTCGTGACAAAATCTGATCTTTGTTAATCAAAACTTACGCACAAATTAAAAAAAAAATTGTCACTTGTTCTTTAGGTTCTTTAGATATCAGTCAAAGTGTGGATCACTCAATTCAGACATTTTGCAAAAACGGATATGAGCTAAATCCCAACAAAAACTTACTCTAGTGACTAAATTTATGTCTCAAAAAACTGTAAACAAATTGTCACAACATTTTTTTAAACCAACAGATCATTTAAAGCTAATTCCAGGTATCTACAAGGTGTTGTTTTGCATTCTCGTCAAATTCAAGGAGGCAACTAAGCTACTGATTCTCGACCCGAATCAAAAATAAAATAGGTAGGTAATTTTTCTTTTTTTTCTTTTTTACGGAAATCGGCAAGTGTGAACCACCCGTTTTTTAAACGCGGCCCGTTTGATCCTCGCCTTATAACCTCGCATGATTGGACACAAACAACCTAAAACGTGAATTCGATAATTTCTTATTCCCTAAACCACGTTAAGGGGGTTATTCTAAAATACTGACAAACTTAAACAACGAAAAAAAGCAGTGTTTTTCAATAATTAACTAGGTAGCGTAATTTATATTGATTATTTATGTCTTTTGTGACAACATCCTGAATTTTGACGAGGTTGCAAAACAACACCTTGTGTAACAGTATTTTTGGATCTCTCAGTACAGACACCATTTTGAACTGAGTGATACTTATAAATATTTATAGGTAACTAACTACCTGTGTCGTATTGATTTACACAAACTTTTAGACCAAAGTCTTTTTTTAATATGTACTTCAAGTTCTGCAAATAAGATTATTATTATTAACATAGAATTCAATCACTGATTCACTAGATATAGTATTTTTTATTTTATTGTAAGGAAAAAGCCCAGTTCAGGATCATCGGAGTCATCACAGTCACAAAGTCACAGTCATCCGAAATAAAAATGAAACAGTTCATAATATAAGCTCGTCTCTTTTATTTAGAAAGGAAACACAACTATAATGTGATTTACAAATCATAAACTGCGTAAATAAGTGTATGTAAATAAAGTGGTTCATTTTTGCTATCATAAGTTTTAGTCGAATTATCGTCATAGCAAACTATTCGTCCATTTTCATTGCCATGCGCTCGATAATGACCGATGCCGTCAGGATGTCGAGATGGAATAAATTCAATACCTCCCAGTAACCTGTACGACCTACTTTTTATTAAAATTATTTCGGGCACATCGTGTAACCTTACCCGTTTTGTTCCACTCAAATCCATGAAAATAACACTTGAAAGTTTATAACCATAAATAGCACCTTTACATGAAAGACAAGTCCCCTCGTAGCTAAAAGAAATTGCTTCTTCTAGACTGTTAATGCCAAATACAGATATTATTTGTAGATTCAATGGCAGAAATACAACATTTCTAGTTACTTCAGGTGCCGCGCAAGAATCACTTAAACAGGCTTTAGTGGTTACTGCGCTTGAACAGCTGTTTATTAAAATTGATTCAAGAATGTACGTTAAGTTACAGGCACAATCGACTGTTATTTCGTGGCCAGCCTGGTTTTTGTTAAAATATTGAAGCGCTATACGAGATCTCAGTGTAAAAAAATCGCGATTCGAGTCATTATCTCTTAAACATTTAAGATATTCCTTAATGTTTTTATCTGCCAAAGTGTCTATAATATCATTAATATGCTTGTTTTGCTTGCATCCTAAAGATAAAAGGTATAGTACTGAATCTAAAGCGCATGTATTTCTTAAATTTATTTCCTTTTTATCGATCAGAATTGGAGCACACAAGTTACCATTTCTAATGAATTTTACTCTTCCATCACGCATTGCGGTGTTTTCATCTTCTTCAGCTTTTCCTTTCCAATTGTCACGAAAAGAAGGTTTGTCAGAAAATGCGAAATCTGTAGGAAAATGTTGAAGTGCAATAACTTTTGGGCATTATACAGTATGTTAGGTTAAACGAGGGACATATTGAGGTATTCAGTATTCCATTCTCGTCCCAAATATGTAAAAAACCTATAACGTATATAGAAGAATTTTTAATGGTTTGTTTAGTGCCTAGATATTTTGGACTGTCCTAAGCCAGGTAAGTTTAAAGTATGAAGGGAAAATGGATTATACCTAAGAGTCATTGACCCGCTCACATGTTCTGCGATAGTATTAAGTCGCTAGCGCAAGGGTGTATACACGTTGCGTGACATTTGCGAAAATTTTGGTATGGTTCTGTCTGTTATTTATCAGTGTTTTTAGATTCCTAGATCCTTGGTAACTTTTTATCTTGTTCTACGTTTTGTAGTAAGCAACGACTTATTGTCGGGCTTACGATGTCCACTCATACTTAAGTGCCAATGCTGTAACATAGAAAAATTGTAAAGCTAAATGATTTTAAAAGAGTAACCATGGAGTTTCTTGCCGGTTCTTCTCCATAGGAAACGACCAACCCGAACCGAGCACCTTTTTGTCGACGTTTTACAAGTGCCCATGTAGGCCTACGTGAAATAAAAATATTTTGATTTGATTTGAGTGTTTTTTTTTTTGTTTATATTTTTATTAGTATCATGTTAGCATGTACTATTATGGGTTTGAATATGTCCCTCGTTTAAACTAACATACTGTATATCTTAATATATATATATATTTATTTAATGCATGACTATTGACAAAAGTGTATTTATGTTGTTGTGTAACGAATATGGGTCAATGACCTGAAATTAACGAATTTTATTTTATTATTTGTTCTTTTTAAAAGAAGCCTTTCAAGCTTTTCGTTTTTTCGATCGATATTAATCAGATCTTTTAGTTTTTATGGTATGAAAAATGTCAGGCAGAGCGATTTCAACTTCCCCTTCTAAATATTCCTTACATATTTTCGTGAATTGATCCTTGAGACAACTTCGTTTTATTTATTTTTAACGTTTTGAAATGTCTTTCAGACGCTGATGAAGACGGAGAATAGTTTTCGGATTTGTAAAATTAACATAAGAAATTAAGAACATAAAAAATGATTTTATGTAAAACTTTAGTCTTAAAGTTGTACAAAAATTAATCGTAGTTTGTGTAAATCAATACGAAACTGGTAGTTACCTATAAATATTCATAAGGATCAATCAGTTCAAAATGGTGTCTGTACCTGGAATTAGCTTTGTAAGCTTTGTTGGTTTAAAAAAATATTTTGACACATTTTTGAATTATAATTAATTTAGTCAGTAGAATAAGTTTTTGTTGGGATTTCGCTCATATATCCGTTTTTGAAAAATGTCTGACTTGAGTGATCCACACTTTGAGTGATAACTGAAGACCCATGAGAGTGTTTTTTTTTTTTAATTTGGGCTAAAAGTTTTGATTATTTTTGATTTAATGTACAATCAGGCTTTGTCACGAAATAAAAAAGATCACTCAATCCAAAAACACATACCAGCAACCACACCGTATTAAAAAACAAGATGGCGTTCGCTCAGATTAAGAATTATTCTCACCGTCATTAAAATCGCTGCCGTCTGTTTCAAAATCACTTGGAACATACGTATTATCTAAAATAAAATAGGTATTGAAGTTGTTAAACTTACATAAAAACAAGTATCATATCTTCGCAAAGAGATAAGCTAAGGTACGACATTGTTGCCCGCAACTTTTGAAAATGTTGTGCAACTGTTGGTCAAAGATTTCAATGAAATGAATAAATAGCCGAGTAGAGTTAGAGGAAGTACTCTAAAGGTGAAACGAATTTTTTAGTAGGTTTTTTTACCGTCTGTACTGTTGTTATCTGCAGTCTTGAACTCGCCTGGAACATAAGTGTTACCTGAAATAAAATATTCAAATTCATAAAATTACTATATGTACTCAAAAAGGTACATTGTTGCCCGCAGTATTTGACAATGTTGGACAACTGATCCTCAAAGATTCCAATAAAATAAATAATTATCTATATTAGTGCAGTAACAAGACATTGCACGAGATCAACATACAGGATAATCCATCCATTGAGTTGAACACACGATCTTTTGGCGCGTGGCTAAAAACGCAACTAATATCGCTATGTGTTCATTCTTGTAAACTGCGGCAAAAGATCACTGTAGCACTGTAGCTTTAATATGAATCTATCTTCACAAACACTTACTGCTGCTTGTTTTTTTCTTGTCCTGTTGTTTCTTGCTCGAATCCTCTGTTTCGCAATTTCTCTTGTTGTTTAGATATTTTATGAAGTTTATCGCTTCGTTGTAGCCACCTGCAATGAAATAAGTTAAGTTATTAAGCTTTTGTGTCGATCAGCAGTTTTTATTACTTATAAAAAGGGTATCTAGTCTCTCAACAGCCATCGCACTTTTGTAGGAAACAGTGGTTTTATTTTTTTAAATAACTGAAAATTTTGACGCTTGTGGTCAAGATTCATGAGTTGAATTTTATGTTAACTGTTTGTGCGTCGATGTCCCTGGCAAAGTTGATGTTATGAAATTATTGATTTTATAAAACTTTTTATTTCCTTCCATCATCATGTCCTTGTCCCAATCTTCTTGGGGTCGGCGCAACACGTTTTCTTCTTCCATTCTCCCCTGCCAGTCGTCAAGGCATTTTAAATACCAATCCCCAGGCAAGTAGGCAGTGCTTACCAAGAGAAGTATACTTATACCAAAAGGGTGCCTACCTGCAATCCGCACGTCCGCCATTTAAAAACATTTACGTATTTATAAGTCCTGTATGAGTTATTTTGAACTATCTTGTAAATAATAATTATTTATTGTCGGTACTCACTTGTATTGTACTCCTCCTTAGCCAGAAAACACTTCCAATCTCTTGAATATTTTGCATCATTTACAACTCTCTGTAGCGTACATGAAGGTTCTTCTACAGGGTACGCCACTATAACTGTTCCTTTCGCTACATCTTGCATTTTATCCAGGATGCCGGTACGCATACGTATTTTTCAATATCAGCATACGGTAATTCTTTGAATTCAATTACATGGTACGGCATTATTTTTTCTTAAATATAACAAGGAGATTGAATTGCGTCGTTGTACAGTATGAATATATCGCTGAATTCAATCGGAAAACACAATATGCAGACACAGATAATACTTATCGCTAAAAAGATAGTATTAATTGCTACGTCGATAATACTTATGGCTCTAAGTGACGGTTATAAACTAATTAATTTTGCAAAAAACAGCAGCCTGTGTTGTTTGTATTGCATTAACTTCACTAAGAGAATGTAAGAGTGAGCGAAGCGAGATAGAAAATTGAGGTTCCACGATTGTGACTTGCAAAGGCCCAGTCTTCATTGACGGGGGATGAAGTGAGCTGTAGAATATAAGATCATCCTGTTTAGGCATAAGTCAAGTCTTCAATGACAAGCGAGCGAAGCGAGCTCGAAGATCTTTTTATATTGAAGTTTGGCGTTTTGTTTTCTTTTCTCCTACTTGTTGCTGTCTATGAATCATACAAAACTAGATAAGAAATACTTTAGATACTACACTTGTGTTAAGTGATAATTTCCTAATATTGCTTCAATTGGTAGATTTTTTACACTTCGGGATTACTCCAGTGCACCTTACACATTTGAACTAGTTCACAGTTGGGCCCAGAAATGCCACCCATCTTTGGGTGTGTACCATCAGCTAATAGCGGAGACCGGTATAATACTAATATCAGGGTTATTTTAGGAACAGTCACATGGATACAATAAAATAAGAAACATTGCAAACCTACGAGTTTGTTAGCCTTGGCGACGCTGAGTGACGTCATTCATAATCCAAAATTACTGACTCAAAAAGATGGCGGTATAGTTTTTTTTTTGCACCGCCATGATATGGGTATCAATTAAAAGGGTTTGCTGATAAGAATACAAAAAAATACGTCACACCTATATTTAAAAACTTGTTTTTAAAAAGGTTTTCATACTTCAAAATATTTTATTGCTTCGAATATTCTAGGAATTTTTCAAATATTATATAGGTACTTAGAAAGTTATCCTCTTTCATTTTTCGAAAACCCACTCGATAGATTACATTTGTGTCTTGTGTCGGATACAAGCTACCAATAAATATTTGATTTCTATATAATCAGTATCAGTAGTAGTATATAAATCAGCCACTCCCTGCGCAGACGGTAAACATTTTTTTGTCCGGTTGCTTCCACTTTGCGTTACTCATGCCGATTAAAAAGTATTCGGTGTCCGTAACTGAAAACTAAAATTCAGTCAGTTGAAGACACAAGTAACATTAACAAATTTCCTTACAATTGTACTGAGCTGCGCAAACCGACGATTTGCAATCGGTGTCCGTATCCTGTGTGCGACACAAGCCACGCACACTGAGAGGGTGTTCTTCATCGACGTCCATCGTGAAACTGACGGAAAACAAGCAACGAATTGTACCAGTCACGTACTGTGTCTGATTGCCGCCACCAGACACAGCAACTACGGTTACCAGTGACCAGGAGTAGCAACCGGCGACTGTGTCCGATCGCCACTACAGGAAACAGCAACTACGGTTTCCTGTGATGATGTGCCGAAGTAAATAACAAGTACTAACAAAAAGTGTCTACGTTGGTGCAGCCCCTAAATCATAACCACTTTAATCTTCTTTGGTATTTCCGCATAGTCACTCGGTCACGAGTTTAATTTTAAAGTTTAGATTTTTTTAAAGTTTAAATAGAGTCATACTATAAAAAAATACAAGAAAATAAAAAATGTTATGATTATATATGTTATGATTTAATCAATATGTAACAAAGTTTTTGTATCGGAGTTTATAAAAAAATCGCTTTTTATCTAGATTAAAGTTCACACTAAAACTGTTTGTAACTGTCAAAACAAAAAGAACGTATAGGTACTAAAAATATGACGACACTGTTCAAAACTTTAACAGCATCCCATTGTCTACACCATAATTAGAGCCAGTCACACCTTTAGCCTTATCGCTAGCTAAGAACATGATCACATCAGCTACTTCCACCGGTTCGGAGATCCTCTGCAGAGCTGTAGCAGCGGCGTTATCCTCCCAAACCGTCTCAGTCGCCAAACCCTGCAGCATGTTGGTGCGCACAGGACCTGGACTGACCGTGTTCACCCTCACTCCAGAAGCCGCCAGTTCCAACGCCGCTCCATGCGTGAAGTGGTTCATAGCAGCCTTCGAAACACAGTACATCATCAGCTGTGGTACTTGTACGTACGTTTTGGCCAGTATGCTCGAGATGTTGATGATGTTACCCTTAGTCTTCGCCAAGTATGGAGCCGCCAAGCTTGTCATGTGCACCACAGCTCGCAGGTTGACACTTAGCACGTCATCGTAGGTTTGCATCACGTCAGGACTTGTGAGAGACGTGTTCTTCAGTATGGCTGCGTTGTTGACGAGGACGTCGAGTTTTCCGAATTTCTCAACTGTCTTCTTGACGATAGTTTTTGCTTCCGCATCATTTGCAACGTCAGCTTTGATGATGAGGGTCGGAGCGCCAAGGTTCTCACAGCGTTGGGCCACTGCCTTGAGTCCATTTTCGTTTCTCCCGACGATGGCTATGCTAGCACCTTCTTTAGCGAATTGTTCTGCGGTGACGGCACCGATGCCAGCACTGCCTCCTGTGACGAGGACCACTTTGTTCTTGAAACTCATGTTGCACGACTGTTAAGTACGACGTCTGGTAACGTATTGAAGGCTTAGCGCGTTACTCAATGATCTAAATACAGATCTCTTACTTAAAGGACCGCTAGTGAGGTACAAGATGTGTGTCATGTTCTTTAATTGGAAATGTTTAACACGAGGCAGCTAAGTCAGTAAACCAGTTTCTATGTTTTATAATAACATCGGATAAAAACTCGTTCAACTGCGATAATAAATTTTATTTAAATCCCTTCATTCATTTATTGATCGATCACACTATTTACATTTTAATATATTTAAATAAATTAAGAATAATGGTCAGCCAGTGTCGGGAGCAAGGTCCAAGCTACTGGTAAATATGAATTATTGTACTAATTTATTTTCGAGTAAATCATTAGCAAAAGTAAAAGTCACTCAAGGTGATTCCGATACAAGGTTTTTTTTTTCTAGCCTGCTCTCAGCTTGGTCCTATTTGACTGAACAAAAAAACCTATTAGGTATGTAAAGCATCGTAAAAAGATGTAGTAGTGACTTTGTTAGAGATTGGCTCTCCTAGGGTCACAAGTTAAGACCAATCTGTGTCGGTTAGCTGTCGTTCTATAAAAAATATTAAGACGTATAACAAAAGTAACCCTTAGGATCGATTTGAGAACATTTATGGCCAATAGGCGTTTTAAATCGAACACAGTACCCAACATACCGCAGTCGCTCTTGCAACCACGAAATCTACATTACAGGTACAGTACTGCTGCCAAACAACTTCGACATGGCTGCCTTGATAAATGAAATAATGATTGGTACCTACTCAATTATTGCGTCGATTATTGTTCCATAAAATGCTGTAATTAATCACTACATTGTATTCAGAAGCCACTGTAGTTTGAAGTTACAAAAAACGTACGTAAATACCTGTTTAGCAAGCCTTTGAACAAAAATATGAACAGTCTTCTAATTAGAAGTAAAGAGTATACAGACAATAAATAGGCTGATTGATATCAATTGTGCCCTGCACTTACAACATTAACAGGAAAAAAGCCAGGTTATCCTCTTGTTTGTCAAATAATTTCATAATAAAACCATCGAATTAATTATTTTGCCGTTTTATAATATTGTTAAACTAATAATATTGTTAAATTAACGGGGAGGAGCTCGTGGCTATATAATAAAAGCCGCACGGGTCGATCTTCCAGGTTAATCCGTCCTCGCCGAGGTCGGTCCTAGGATGGGTGACCATAATTAAATACCGTGTTTCCTCCGTGCCTCGGAAAGCACGTTAAGCTGTTGGTCCGGGCGCGGCGGTCATTTGTAGATCTTGGCAGTTGTTACAAGAAGTCAGAAACCGAAAGTCTGACATCCTGTCTAACCAAGAAGTTAAGTATTACCCAGTTACTGGGTTGTGCAGGTTAGATAGGCAGTCGCTTCATGTAAAATACTGATACTCAGCTGCATCCGGTTAGACTGGAAGCCAACCCCACCAAAGTTTGGGAAAAGGCTAGGCAGATGATGAATATTTTTTAACGGTGTAATGAAACACAGTAGGTGTTTCTGTATACCTTATAATTATAACCTAATCCACTCCAATTTTAATCAATGATCAATCTCCCCTTAACCTAATTTTCATCAATATAGTCCCAATAGTCTCAATCGATGCAGAGAGGCATCGAGGCATCGCCGGCACGGCGCGAAAGGATCCGTATTTACCATTTGGCTACAGAACTTTAAAAAAATGGATGATGGTATAGTATAAAAGGTGTTGTTTTGCATCCTCGTCAAATTCAAGGAACTATGCTAACTATGCTAATGATTCTCGTCCCGAATCAATAATAAAATGGGTTGGTAATTTTTGTTTTTTCGTTTATTTACGAAAATCGTTATATGTGAACCAGCCGTGTTTTAAACGCGGCCCGTCTGATCCTCGCCCTATAACCGCGCTTTCATACATACAGACAATCTTAAACGTTTATTCAACAATTTTTTATTCCCTAAACAATGTTAAGGGGATGATTCTGAAATACTGACAAACTTAAAGAACCAAAAAAATCAGCGTTCATTAATAATTAACTAGATACTTACCTTAATTTTAATACACTATTTATGTCTTTTGTGACATCCTCTTGAATTTTGACGAGGATGCAAAACAACACCTTGTATAAATAAACAAGATTGATAAACTGGAACACCATTTGACCGATCACCCTAAACATGGATATTTCATAAATCTTTATCTACATAAATAAAAATGAATCCCCATTTCCCTTGGTCACAGTATCACGCGTGAAGGGGTGGACGGATTTCGCTCATTCTGTTTTTGTAAGTTAGGGTATGTAGGGTAGGTAGGGTAGGTAGGGTAGGTAGGGTAGGTAGGGTAGGTAGGGTAGGTAGGGTAGGTAGGGTAGGTAGGGTAGGTAGGGTAGGTAGGGTAGGTAGGGTAGGTAGGGTAGGTAGGGTAGGTAGGGTAGGTAGGGTAGGTAGGGTAGGTAGGGTAGGTAGGGTAGGTAGGGTAGGTAGGGTAGGTAGGGTAGGTAGGGTAGGTAGGGTAGGTAGGGTAGGTAGGGTAGGTAGGGTAGGTAGGGTAGGTAGGGTAGGTAGGGTAGGTAGGGTAGGTAGGGTAGGTAGGGTAGGTAGGGTAGGTAGGGTAGGTAGGGTAGGTAGGGTAGGTAGGGTAGGTAGGGTAGGTAGGGTAGGTAGGGTAGGTAGGGTAGGTAGGGTAGGTAGGGTAGGTAGGGTAGGTAGGGTAGGTAGGGTAGGTAGGGTAGGTAGGGTAGGTAGGGTAGGTAGGGTAGGTAGGGTAGGTAGGGTAGGTAGGGTAGGTAGGGTAGGTAGGGTAGGTAGGGTAGGTAGGGTAGGTAGGGTAGGTAGGGTAGGTAGGGTAGGTAGGGTAGGTAGGGTAGGTAGGGTAGGTAGGGTAGGTAGGGTAGGTAGGGTAGGTAGGGTAGGTAGGGTAGGTAGGGTAGGTAGGGTAGGTAGGGTAGGTAGGGTAGGTAGGGTAGGTAGGGTAGGTAGGGTAGGTAGGGTAGGTAGGGTAGGTAGGGTAGGTAGGGTAGGTAGGGTAGGTAGGGTAGGTAGGGTAGGTAGGGTAGGTAGGGTAGGTAGGGTAGGTAGGGTAGGTAGGGTAGGTAGGGTAGGTAGGGTAGGTAGGGTAGGTAGGGTAGGTAGGGTAGGTAGGGTAGGTAGGGTAGGTAGGGTAGGTAGGGTAGGTAGGGTAGGTAGGGTAGGTAGGGTAGGTAGGGTAGGTAGGGTAGGTAGGGTAGGTAGGGTAGGTAGGGTAGGTAGGGTAGGTAGGGCAGGTAGGGCAGGTAGGGCAGGTAGGGCAGGTAGGGCAGGTAGGGTAGGTAGGGTAGGTAGGGTAGGTAGGGTAGATAGGGTAGGTATTACGATGTTTGTCCGATGGAGAAACATGTTTAGTTTATACCCTTTCCGTTACACCCTGTATAGCCTTGTTATAGGGCTATCCAATACTAACGTATTTTATCGATTGGAACCAGTAGTTCCTCAGATTAGTGCGTTTAACCAAACAAACTCTTCAGCTTCATAATGTAAGTAACATAATGGGGGATCGGACTGGGTAAAGAAAACAACATTCTATTTTGTCCGTCAGACAGGTAATACAAAAATATTAGATACGTATTTTTTTTTTTATCAAATATCAAAAAATTACTTAGCTAAAACTCATTAAAGTTGGAGAGTGGGGGCTTACTACGTCACAAGTAGGTATAAAACTTACCTACATGTGACGTCATGCGCCATTTCAACTCAACATATCTCCGTAATTATATGACCACGTGAAAAAAGAAAAAATACGTGTCCAATACTTTTCAATAAACTACCCGACGGACAAAGAAAAAAAAATTGGATTATCCCCTAAAATATTCTAGAGGTTTTTGTTTAAATATTTTATACAGAAAGTCATCCTCTTTTATTTTTCGAACACCCACTCGATAGGTTTTTTCTAACTTAAATAGACTGCTTAAATCATCACCACTTAAATCATTTTTGTTATTTGCGCATAGGCACTTAGTCACGAATTTATTTCTAATATTTAGATTTTTTTTCTAAGATTTGACATGCTATAAAAAATACAAGATTTGTTATATTACATATTTTGTTCATTATTTTAAAACAACAAATAGATATAAAATAAAATATAATAACAAGTTAAAAATTACAGGGTTTCAAAAAATTCGTCCACATGGTTGTCAACAGGAATAGTGACCAGAAGGCTGGCCGCATTGCCACGTTGGAAGGCAATGCTGATTCTTTGGTCAAAAAAAAGACCAGCTCTCTGGTCACGTGAAGAGTCGACCTACCGTTTGGCGAAATCCAGAAACACAAGGTAAGTAACAAAATAGAAGTCAATGAAAAATAATTATTATGTATGCATTTATTTTTAATTTATTTCACGAGTATATGAATGTTTTATGAATAACAAAGTTTTTGTCTCGGAGTTTAAAAACAAAAATTCATCTCTAGATTAAAGTTCACACAAAAACTGTATCTGTCAAAATAAAAAGTTCGTACTGTAAAAACACTGATCAAAACTTTAACAGTGTCCCGTTGTCTACACCATAATTGGAGCCAGTCACACCTTTAGCCTTATCGCTAGCTAAGAACATGATCACATCAGCTACTTCCACCGGTTCGGAGATCCTCTGCAGAGCTGTAGCAGAGACGTTGTCCACCCAAACCTTGTCAGTCACCAAACCCTGCAGCATGTTGGTGCGCACAGGACCTGGACTGACCGTGTTCACCCTCACTCCAGAAGCCGCCAGTTCCAACGCCGCTCCATGCGTGAAGTGGTTCATAGCAGCCTTCGAAATACAGTACATCATCAGCAGTGGTACTTGTACGTACGTTTTGGCCAGTATGCTCGAGATGTTGATGATGTTACCTTTAGTCTTCGCCAAGTATGGAGCCGCCAAGCTCGTCAAGTGCACTACAGCTCGCAGGTTGACACTTAGCACGTCATCGTAGGTTTGCATCACGTCAGGACTTGTGAGAGACGTGTTCTTCAGTATGGCTGCGTTGTTGACGAGGACGTCGAGTTTTCCAAATTTCTCAACTGTCTTTTTGACGATAGTTTTTGCTTCCGCATCATTTGCAACGTCGGCTTTGATGATGAGGGTCGTAGCGCCAAGTTTCTCACAGCGTTGAGCCACTGCCTTGAGTCCATTTTCGTTTCTCCCGACGATGGCTATGTTAGCACCTTCTTTAGCGAATTGTTCTGCGGTGGAGGCACCAATGCCAGCACTGCCTCCTGTGACGAGGACCACTTTGTTCTTGAAACTCATGTTGCACGACTGTTAGGTACGAGGTCTGGTAATGAATTGAAGGCTTAGCGCTTTACTCAATGATCTAAATACAGATCCTTACATACTTAAAGGACCGCTAGTCAGGTACAAGATGTACGTCATGTAAGTAATTTAAATGGAGATGTATACACACGAGGCAGATAAGTCAGTAAAACAGTTTCTATGTTTTATATAACATCGGATAAAAACTCGTTCGACTAAAAAAATTTTTTATATAAATCCCTTCGTTAATTTTTGATCACACTTTTTACATTTTAAAATATTTAAACGAATAATAAGTGGAATAGAATAGTGGTCAGCCAGTGTCGGGAGCAGGGTTCAAGCTACTGGTGGTTATTTAAATTAATTATTATACAAATTTATTTTCGAGTAAATTATTAGCAAAAGTAAAAGTCAATCAAGGTGACGGAATCACCTTGATTGACTTTTACTTTATACAAGGTTTTTTTTTCTAGCCTGCTCTCAGCTCGGTCCTCTACGACTGAAAAACCTATTAGGTGTGTAAAGCATCGTAAAAAGATGTAGTAGTGACTTTGTTAGAGATTGGCTCTCCTAGGGTCACAAGATAAGACCGATCTATGTCGGGTAGTAGTCGCTCTATAAAAAATATTAATACGTATAATTATATCAAAAGTAACCCTAAGGATCGATTTGAGAACATTCATGGCCAATCGGGGTTAATCGAGGACGAAAGTTTAAATTAATATTCGTCAGTTTTGCCAATGGGAAGTCCTGACAGCCGTATTTTTAATGTTTATGTTGAGAAAGCTTGCACCTGAAATTAAAACACTCATATATTCTACACTAGCTATTACCCGCGACTTCGTACGCATTATTATTATGTATAAAGGGTGTAAAACACCTTTTAACGAAGCCGAAAGGCACTGGTTCTTCCTGTCATTGCGATCATTTTTTTGCTGTACACCATATCTGGGAATCTTCTAGTTACGGAGATATTAGGGGTCAAAGTTCCAACTTTTTGACAAGTATTTTTTTAAATACACGTTTTGATTTTTACTTTAAACACCTCCACGACCCCCGTACTATTCAATCCGTCCATCAGCACAATGTTTTGAGTGCGTTACATTGAGTTCTACCACAAAACATGACTTTACACCCCCTAAAAAAAAAGTCGTTTCCCAGCAATAATTTTTGTGTAAAGTTACTTAGTTTCATGTACAGAATGCTTGGTTGACGGCTTCGTGATGAGGTGATTTACACGTTGTATTTCTGCATCACATATAGCAGTACTCTCACGGCCCGATGGGACGGCAATCCGAAACAACCGGAGAGAGATCATGCGCAATACCAACAGCATAACATATTTTCTGAGGCACGGGTGTATCACACCGCCAAGCTCCAAAGTCTGGGCTACTACTGAGGAATTTCTAATGGAGAAAATTCTATAATACGTTGCCTGACCTTGAAATCGAACACAGCACCCCAAACTCAGAGGTCGCTCTTGCACCCACGAAACTAAAATGACAGGTACAGTACTGCTGCCAAATCATTTACAGTATTTTATATATCCTTTGTAGTCTGTATTAGTATTCAATGAATAATATTTTATAGATATGCCTACCACTGTTTGTCTCTGCATAACCCAAGGGTTGTCTGGTAGAAAATGCCTATGTAAGTTAGCCTCTGTACTATGTGCTTGAAGTGTTAAATAAATAAATAAACTTTAACATGGCTGCCTTGATAAATGAAATAATGATTGGTACGGGTTGCACGACATTGGTCAAGTCAGATATTCGTCAAATCGGCAATTCGTCAAGTTTCATATTGGTCAAAGCTGTAATTCGTCAACTACTCATTTATTGCATCGATTATTGTTCCATAAAGTGCTGTAATTAATCACTACATTGTATTCAGAAGCCACTGTAGTTTGAAGTTACAAAAAACTGGCCAAGTGCGAGTCGGAATCGCGCACGAAGGGTTCCGTACCACTATTTATAAAAACGAGCAAAAAAATCACTTTTTTGTATGGGGCACCCATACAAAAAAGTGATTTTTTTGCTCGTTTTCGTCGCCCTTAAATATTTATTTTATTCTGTTTTTAGTATTTGTTGTTATAGCATCAACAGAGATACATAATCTGTAGAAATGTCAACTGGCTAGCTATCACGGTTCATGAGATACAGCCTGGTGACAGACGGACGGACGGACGAACGGACGGACGGACGGACGGACGGACAGCGAAGTCTCAGTAATAGGGTCCCGTTGAATCCTTTGGGTACGGAACCCTAAAAACGTACCTAAATACCTGTTTAGCAAGCCTTTGAACTTAAATATGAACAGCCTTCTAATGAGAAGTATAGAGTAAACAGACATGGCTGATTGATATCAACTGTGCCCTTTGCACTTACAACATTGACAGGAAAAAAGCCATGTTATCCTCTTGTTTGTCAAATAATTTCATAATAAAACCAACGAGCCGCCGGTATACGACAGGACAAAATGTAGAGATTTCTCTTATTGCATAAAACCGGTCAGGTGCGTATCGGAAGGATGCCGTACTCGATGGATACTTACTTTTTAAATAATTATTCAGTATGTTAGTTTAAACGAGGGACATATTCAAACCCATAATAGTACATGCTAACATGATATTAAAAAAAACATAAACAACAAAAAAACACTGATAAATAACAGACAGAACCATACCAAAATTTTCGCAAATATCACGTAACGTGTATACACCCTTGCGCTAGCGACTTAATACTATCGCAGAAGATGTGAGCGGGTCAATGACTCTTAGGTATAATCCATTTTCCCTTCATACTTTAAACTTACCTGGCTTAGGACAGTCCAAAATATCTAGGCACTAAACAAAACATTAAAAATTCTTCTATATACGTTATAGGTTTTTTACATATTTGGGACGAGAATCGAATACTGAATACCCTCCCTCAATATGTCCCTCGTTTTACCTAACATACTGTATATTTCGATATTATCGAAAAACTATCAAAAACCATGCCTGGGCAAATATCTGGCAAACGCTCAATGTGAAATACTGGTACCTATTCTGTCACATACTTACGTATTTAAACTAGAAGCCTCGAAAAAGCTGAACCGATTTGTATGAAATTTCGTGGGCATATCGGGTAGGTCTGAGAATCTGCCAACATCTAGTTTTCATACCACTAAAACCCATGAAAATTTCCACGCGAACGTAATTGCGGGCAGCAGCTTGTATTTATATAAAAATGGATTTTAGTACATCGGGTCACTGGTAATTGGAGACCGAGACTTTGGTTGGTACATTTATTGCGTGTGTGTATTTCTTTATAGAGCAGTTTTTTTTTTTTTTGAATTGAAACTTCTTATGCGACTTCCAACAAGTTTAACGTTTTCATGGAGGGGGAATATTTTCTATTACCCACTAAGAGATGGCGCTATTACAAGATTTGTGACTACGTAGTTCTACTAGGTACGCAAGATGGCGTGCACACAGTCATGCCTCGACCCTTCGGTGTGACCAGCCTTCGCTCAATTTCCATGAGTAGAATAACCTCGATAAACTTATGTAATAAAAAGTGTACAACAATAAAATATTATTTAGAAGCTCAATAAAATAACGAGAGTGAATGCGTGGCACTCGAACGCATGCATGTAGTAAGAAAAGAAGAAGAAGAAAAAAAAAAGTTTCACTTCTTCCGCGCGGAGGGACTCCACGCACTATTTTTTTTTCGTGACCCTTCGAATATATAGCTGATCCACACAACTTCGTCTGCGTAACATTTTTCCCGTATTGTCAACATTTTTCATTGATGCTCCGCTCTTTTTGGTCGTAGCGTTGATACTAAATAGCCTTGAGTTTTTTCGATAAATGGGCTATCCATACTAACGTATTTTATCAATTCGAACCAGAATTTCCCGAGATTAGCGTGTCTACCAAACAAACTCTTCAGCTCTGTAATATAAGTACATATAAGTACATAGATGTTATATATGTTGTATGTATTTCCATTGGTTTTTATATAAAAGATATTTATGTTTTTATATTGTTGACCTTTATAATATTACTTGTAGAGTTTTTTCTATACTTAGTTCCGGGCTAAGTTTAACAAAAAAAAACTGAAAAACATGCATAAAATCTTTAAAACTGCACTTACTTGGGACATTATCTAAACTTGCACAAGAGTACAAGACTATACTGTTGCTAAGAGCCTCCAATCTTTGTAGAAGAGCTTCAGGGTAAGTGGCACTGTTGTCGTCCCTGCTAATAACCGACGTAAATATTGCCAACAGACTTAATATTAAAACGATGTAAAGTGAACGTTAACAAGATGGCGGTTATACTTTTGAAAGGTTTGTCTTTTAGATAATTTTAGTGTTATGTCAAAGAATATCTATTATGTCTAATAGTTATTATGTCTTCCTAAATTGTCTGGCTTACAGTTCTGGGTTGATTAAAACCAAAGTTTTAGCGGGTTAGGTTGTACCTACTCTTAAAAGTTTCAGGATAAATTGTTAATAAAAAAAACCGTCAATAATATTAGAGGCTAAAGCTGTTCAAGCTATTGCCTACAATCATCCCTCTTCCCTCCTCGTAAGAGTTCCACGGTTTTTAAACTTCTTCTAAAAAAGGAGGAGTTTATAATTTCATCAAAAGTCACCTCATTTACTAGGTAGCCACAAATAAATATTTTGATAACATATCTAAAAACCATTATACATTAGATAACAAAATGAACCGAAAAGCGCCGAAAACACAATGTAAGCGACGCTTAAGCCAAGGCGATACCAAGACGCTCTAAGGAGATAGTGCTCGGGGGTCATCGCAAACAAATGAGGGGTGTAAATCCTACCCCCCACCCCCTCCGCTCCCATCTTGCCCCAAACCCCACAGGTAGCACTTGCTCAACCCTTTCTTGGCTAACATATGGCTGGTACACCTTAGATTGGCGAAAATACTGGATAAGAAGTTTTTCGTGCCATCCTACTTCCTACTAATATTTATTTAGCGAAAGTTTGTGAGGATTGATGGTTGGATGTTTGATACTCATTCACGCGAAAACTACTGAACGGATTAGGATGAAATTTGCCACATGGGTAGTTGATAACCTGGATTAGCACAGGAGACATAGACAGAGACATACACACAGGAGGACAGGAGACATACACACAGGAGGAACGGAGACATACACAGGAGACATAGACTTAGAGATAACTTGGTTGTACGATCCCATGGGATAATTACCGAACTCCACATGTGCGAAGCCGCGGACATACGCTAGTTTTATCGTATTCCCAGAAATGAAGGCAAAGGCACGATCAGTTAATGGGAGCAACTGATCGAGGGATGGACGACGCATTAAAAGCATGTGAGTAAAAGCGTGATGAACATGAATGTTGATGAATGGAGAGGGTGAGGAATGCGAATGAAAAAATGGATTGATTGCTTGAGGAATGATATAGAAGAGAAAGGAGTTAGTGATGCCGTGCCGTCTGACAGGGGAGAATGAAAGAAGAAAACGTGTTGCACCGACCACAAGTAGAATGGGCCAAGGAGAGAAAGGTGATGGTGGCAACTGAGCGAGCCTGTTGCTAATACTAACTGGGCATAAAAAAAAAACAAAATCAATTATTTCAAGTAGGCCAGTTACAGGAACTTGAATAGTCGAAAGACAATAAAAATGAAGCTGCAGTCCCAGTCACAAGACATAATAACTGTGAAAGTACTATAGTTGCCCATTCCAAAGCGTAGATCTCTATGGAGAAGAATGGGCAAGAAACTCCATGGACACTCTTTTAAATCAGAATCTTGTTACAAAACCTTGGTTACATCATTCATTTAGAGATGGTACATTATGTGAGAACGATGTAGCAAGACGTGCACGTTAAAAGTGTCCATAGTAAAAACGAAAAGAACAATTAAAAGATGAAATAATTAGTACGAAATGAGCCGTGGTAGCTAAGAGACGACCAGGCACAACTGACAGCGCCCGTTCACGAACATGACGCATGGATCAGCCATCATTCAACTCAACCATTTTGAAGGGAACTAAATGACCCGACACACGCGCCACCATCAGCGTGACATTTGAGTGAGCATGACATACTCTCAACCGTTACAATAAATCCGGACAAACGGGCCTAAAAAGCGATACTCTATCACCGATAACGTCGACGAGACATTCATAAAAGTGTCGGATAGACAAAAGCTATCAAAAATCGAATGTCGATCCTGTTGAAACTTGTTGCATAAATACGAAACGTTTCGAAAGTATTGACCACTGGTCGGGATCCCGAGGGTATTGAACCTAGAAGACCATTCTGAGTAGTCACGCTTGTAATGACTAGACTGCGTAGGAAATCGTTTCCCCATTTTTTTCTTGATGTTAATATGCACCTTGCGTACTACAAATTTATTTTTATCTACCTTTTGTCGTAAGCTACGACTTATTGTCGGGCCTACGCTGTCCAATATACGCTTGTATACGTACTAACGCTGTAACTTGAAATATTGTAAAACCAAATGATTTTAAAAGAGTAACCATGGAGTTTCTTTCCGGTTCTTCTCCATAGGAAACGACCAACCTAAACCGTGCACCTTTTGTCGACGTTTTATAAGTGCCCATGAAGGCCTATGTAAAATAAAATATTTTGTTTTGTTTTTTGATTGACAACTACGACGGTCGACCATTTTTACCTGAGTTTTAAGGTTGAAAAACGGGCGACCGTCAGTGTACGATGGAAGGATATAAAGCCATTCGTTTTGTATGCAGACTTGATATCTAAATGACATTTATTTAAATATTATTGGTTACTTAAATGTCGGGTTGTTTAATATTCTGCACATTTATCTGACCGCTAGCCAGAGCAGGGATAGACAAAGTTTTTGTTTTTTAATTTGCGACACAATAGTAATAGCCACAGGTGTCGATCTTCAGGGTTAAGCAGTGATTGCCGAGGTTGGAATATGGATGGGTGGGACTATCATTCCATGCTAAGTTCCCTCCATGCCTCTAATAGCACGTTATGCCGTTGATCGCAGCTGTCAATTATAGATCTTTGACAGTTGGTACGAATATCGAGAAGCAAAAAAGTGGCAACCAGTCTTACCAAATTGGAAAAAAGGCTAGACAGATGATGTTACACACCATAGTCATTTGGTTCTAAAAACTATACCCAACCTTTAGAATCAAATTTAAATATTTTTTTCACGTAGAAAGAATAAACGTTGTACGTTTTACATAAATATAAGGTAATCTTAGTATCTTTACTACTTACGTTCAGGATAAAACTTGCAGTATTTATGTGGAATAACCTCTTGTTTTATTTCTTGTCTGCCTGCAAATGCATGATAACATATACACTATTCAAATTGGTCGTTTTATATAGAGATGAACGGCCATAAACAACTTAAGGTACATTTGTTTTGTTATTACAATATTGTTTACATACTGTGTAAATACTTAGATAAGTGAGAATAGGATAGGTCTCACAAAATTTTAAAAATTTCGTAGAATTTCAAAATATGTACTTTATTTCTAATCCACCGCTGTACGATCCAGAGACACCTCGCAGGGGCACGCGGTTAAGACAGTTGAAGTGTTCGGACGTCCCGTCGGATTTATAGGCGGACTGTATTGGTTCCGTCAGGTTACTCTGTACCTGCACTACCCACTACCTGTACCTCTACCCAAGTTATACACACTGTACCTTGTTTCTCATGCTCATATTGTAACAAAGTACCTAGACAGTGAAGAAATGGACGTCGTTATTCCAAGGGAAAGAGTCTTAATAATTTGTTAGTATGCCTTTTTACAGTCACAATTATGATCGTTAACGTTCGTCAGAAAATTGTTGGACGGGTAAAAAAAAAACAAAAAGATTCTATTACCTTCGCACAAAAAATATTGATGATTCAGCTCACACCTAACAGCGCCATTGCCTCGTAATCCAATACGCACAGCAAGATCAATCATAATAATTACTTCACGACGTTTCCCCAAGAATAGACGACGACTAATGCGGCAAAATGTGACAGCTACGACAGATCCAACAATTTTTTATCATATAACACTGTCCCAATTCCCAAGTCGGGAGCCAGGGAAGTAATAGATAGCTGGTGCGAAACAATCCTAACGGTAATTGGGGTAGATGCCTCGTGAGGATCTCTGACACACTTGACATATGACGATATTGTGTAAATTGTATACCCATATTTTGTACGTGACTGAAACTGGTGATGACACCCTATTTTGGAATTGTTTTGATGAGATTATGCTTGTGTGATTTGCAGATGTTTTTTTTTTTCAGTTTTGGTATATTTCTCTGTAAGTACCGCCGAGTTCACTGACAGTCGACCACTTTCACCCTTTTGACCCGAGTTTTATGGTTGAAAAGTGGTCGACCGTCATTGAGCGCGATAGTACCTAACCCTACTGCTACTTCCTATGATAAGCATAGGAAGACACATTTCACCTATTATTTGATGGGCCAAAAATTATGTTACACTGACGTTACGTATGAAATATCAATTAATGAAAGACTGTCGATAGCAATCATATAATTATGTAGTATCTGACAAGCCGAGGGACGAATGCAAGGCCTCATGTCCGGCTGTGGACTGCTATAAGCTGATGATAAAGCTACCTGACATGATATAGGAGAAATTGGCTGAAGAAATTGAGACCCCGCAGTATCTTTTCACCAAGAGTACACTCACAGTACAGTCATGCTTAAGTCCCACTTGTCTTGAGACAGTGACTGGTGACTGGGGAAAAACCGAGAAAACAAAAGAACGAAGATATTTAGAACATGTCACCTTGACACTACTGGAGCAGAGCCGGTTTTGCAGGTTCGCCCCAAGTGTAACAAAAACACAAAAAAATAATAATATTAAATTAATCTAATCGGGGGCGTCGGCCATAGGTGCCTCGACCACTGGGGGCCTAACCAACGGACCCAACAGGACGCGATGCGACACTTGCTTCGCGCAGGTCGAATCGCTTGATTGGCCGGGACGTTATGCTGATGATGAGGCTAATGGAAATAAGATTCGTAAATCTTGTGTAATTTCCTTTTTTTAGCTTCGTTAGTGTAGTGGTGCGCTACCGCAGAGCTTGAGACCCTGAGTTCGATTCCCAGGTACGGGCCATGTTTTATTGATTTTTTCCATTAGTTTCTCAGCAGCAACCGCGGAATCTGCATTTGTGCCCGGTTCAGGACTGGGAATCAAACATAAAAGTAACTGTCGAAAATTAAGAGGTACCTACACTTCTGCCTTACCCTTCTGGGATTACAAGCGTGATGTTGCAATAGTAATCCTTAATACTATAAGAAACAACACACGTCCGTCACAGGCTAATGCCCGCAGCGTATAGACACGAATAAATATTGTTTGTTGGTATCATAAATAAAGGTCGGGACAGACGTCGGGACGCGTCACCTTTTGATACATTTCTACTGTCGTTATTAATGACAAGTCATCGGTGTCCTCCCCGCGGACAAACTCAGGGTTGCCAGCAAAGTAAAAGTTACTTATAATAAGTACCTATGATACTGCATGGATCTTCTGGAGCTCAATAATGTTGTTATTACAATGCTGTTAAAAAAAAATAAGTACGACCTACTTATCTAATCTAATATCTAATACTAATACGAAGCTGAAGAGTTTGTTTGTTTGTTTGTTTGCTTGAACGCGCTAATCTCAGGAACTACAGATCCGATTTCAAAAATTCTTTCAGTGTTAGATAGCCCATTTATCGAGGAAGGCTATAGGCTATATATCATCACGCTACAACTAATAGGAGCGGAGCAGCAAAGAAAAATGTTTCAAAATCGGGGAAAATGTGACGCAGACGAAGTTGCGAGGGACAGCTAGTTAAAAAAATAAGATAGCTTATGGCGGTTTTAGTTTCGATTTTAGCAACGCGCCCAAAGGTTCTTGAACTTGAAGATTTATGTCAATAGCGAGGACTGCAGTGGTTATATCTAAAAATAATGTTCTCTAAATTGAGAAAATGATAAATTAATAAAATTGTGGACATTTAACCAAACCACGCAACACCAAAGAAAAGTCTGACACCCGTATCCATAAACAAGTCAAAGTGTTTACTTGTGTAAATATCATTATTTACGATACAATTTTTATTATGTAGTTTAGTCATTATTTTCTTGAAGTTGGAACTGCAAAAGTTAGAATTCTTAGCTTTTCTTTCTTTGTCGGTTCTGTACTTCGTTAAATTCTTGTCTATTTCATAAGGGTCTTACCACACCAATCGATCGATAGTAGAATGGATTAGTGGACAATCGATCGATAGTAGAATGGATTAGTGGACAATCGATCGATAGGAGAATGGATTAGTGGACAATCGATCGATAGGTTTACCTAGTAGTAACTATCAATCGATGTCGATTAATCCATTCTACCATCGATTGATGGCATCGATCGATTGGTGTGGTAACACCCTAAGTAATTAATAAAGCTCAAGTACCTAATTACTTTAAAGTGACTATAGATACTAGGGCAACTGTGTAAAAACTTTCAACCACAATCGGAAAGATTTTATTTTGTTTCAAAATCTTTGGGATCCAGTCTCTTTTTAAGCGGTTGAAGAAACTGTTTCAAACTTCTCTCAAAACTAACCCAACTTAAAATAAAGAAAGGCAGTAACGCGCGCAGCCCTATTCTTGAGACCTGCCCAGCATAATAATATATCGGAGAGGGAGACATTACGTACATTCACCACCCTTTAATATCATGTGAGAGTTCTGCTAAATTTATCAATGGCGGAACATTGGGACCAGCACTCGACTTTGTGTTAACTATTCAGTCTGTGACGGCGACATTGATCTTTGTTTCAAAAGGATATCCTGTTTAGTTGGCAGAGGTGGGCTTGTACACGTTTTCTTCGTCTTCTGAAAATTTCTGTCTGTGTGTTGAAAACATCGTGAGAAAGCTGATAATGATCTTCTAGCATAAGGGACACAGAAACCGGGAAGTGTGACAGAAAAAAGGAGAGGTCCAGCAGTGGGCCATCCCGGGCTGAATGATGATGTCATTGACCGTAAAAGTAATTCTTCGTTAATCTTAAATAGGGAGTATCAGAAATGTTGGTCTATGCATATTAATGGTGTGGTACAGACCATCAAACTGAACAACATTTTGTCCATGTCATGTTGGACATGTCCCATATAAAAATTCAACGTCTAGACGACTCAAATTAAATGGGACAGTAAATTTATTATTATCAAATAGGTACCTACGGCAGTTGTAGAGGAAGACCGAAGAATCGATGCCTGGACTGTGAAACTGTGAAAGGATGATAATTATGGCAAAAAGGAGGTGTTTGATGACATCTCATCAGACACCTCCTTTTTTGCCGTAATAAAATTATCATCCTTCGCACAGTCCATTTCTCCATCACAGTTCATTTCTGTATTACCATCACGAGTAATAGAGAAGTATGGAAGAAGAAGACATGCTGCGCCGACCCCAAATAAATTGGGATAAGGGAAGGATACATGATGATATTGGTACGGCAGTTGACATATAACAAAACAAAAAAAAGTAGTTTCAAAGCAGTCAAGCAAAGCGAATCTCCAATCGCAATCCAACTAACAACGCCACTCATTCAATGCCAACAACAATCCACAAACCTTTAAACCATACAAAATATTAAATTACAACGAAAATTCACGTACGAAATCTTGTAGAATGGAATTTATTGCCTCCTATATGTTGTTTTATTTATAAGAAAGCATGGGCCGCGTTCAGGGAGATGAAATTACGTGATACCATTGCGAATCAAAGTGATATACAGCGTTGTGTGTGTGTGGAACAATCAGTTACCTGAGTGTGCGTGGTTTCATTTGAGCCTACTCGGTCGATTGACGACGATATACATAAACCACACGATATAATAACACCTTGGAAAAAAAAAACTTTATTTACTTTATGTACAATAGTGGTAGGTACATTCTTATTCTCTACCAGTCAACGTTTGGGTTAAATAAAACATTTTGATATGGTGCAAAAAAAAAAAAACAAGTGTCTACATTATAAAAATAATAACTATAAGTACTTACTAGTTTTCGAAAACTATTATTAGTTTTCGAAAACAAGTAGTTATTATATGCGATTAGTTAAATAAACACACTATCAAATAAATAAACTAATCATCATCATCATCATTAGCCTATTATGTTCCCACTGCTGGGACACAGGCCTCCTCTCTATGAGAGGGAGTGGGTTGTAATCCACCACGCGGGCCCAGTGCGGGTTGGTAGATGTCACATGTCTTCGAATTTTTAGTTCTTGGACATGCCGGTTTCCTCACGATGTTTTCCTTCACCGTTTTTGAGGGCAGCGGTGATGAAATAAATTACACAAAGTAATGCGCCTGCCTGGGTTCGAACCCACGGCTTACTGCTCGTAAGTCGGGGCTGCCACCACTGGGCCACCGCTGCTCTCTCAATTAATAAACTAATAAAATATAACAAATACCAATATAAACAACGATAAAAATTACTAGGACTTGGACTTGTAATACAGAGCTATTTAGTTTGACTAAAATAGTGGTAAAGGTTACGAACTTTTCTTTGAAAAGGGAATTTGCTTTATAAACATTGGAGAATTTTAAAAGTGTTTCTTTGGAAGACCTACTAACGCATAATTATACAGCCTTAATTAGAGTATTTTTTCTCAGAAGTTTTCGAAATTGACCAATGTCGTTCAACCCGATTTCACAAGCTAAAGGGAGCCTTCCAGAGCTTTATAATTGCTATTATTATTCTATTTCGTAAACAAAGGTGTGAGAAGTCATGCCTTTGCTTACATTTTTAGCATATTAGCAGCTTACTGGGACATATATTGCCTCTCCCATTGCACGCCACCACCGTTTACCTCGATCTGCCTGCCGCCAATACGCGCGAAATACAGTTGCCTATTCGGAGTATCCATGCGAAAAACTCGTGACCCAACAATCATCGGAATCATCGATTCTACTCGGCCGGCAATGCCACTACACCTTCTATTCTAAATTGCTCATTCATGCTAGGCAGTGGCTACGGGTGCTCAACCACGTCATCTAGAAAATCCAGAGTAATAAAATATTAATTCAAGTATCGACTCAAAAATTATTAGTAAGACTTACAACTATATTAATTAAAACTTACAACAACAAAAGCTTACCTCAACATGTTGGAAATTATGTGGTTTTTCATAAAAACTTCTTCTCGATTCTTAGCATCAGAAGTGTATTAAAACTTTATTCTTTACGATAGGATGAAAAATAACAGTTGTTGAATCTACATTTTAGAATTGTAACTGTACATTATTTCAAACCTTACTCCCTATCTTCTGAAGGTATGAATCCTAATTGTAAAAAAAAAGTATAACGAAACGGATTTTAACGAAGAAACGAAACGCAACAAAATACCGCGACAAGAACTGTCAAAGATAACTTGTGAAATTGTCGTAAGCCATAACAAGAGTTTTTTTAATTATTTCACGTTCACGATGGATAGCCGTTTGTATGAGACCAAATTACCAAACCATAAAATCTTTAAGGATCTAAAAGATAGTTCGAGTGAAAATCCTAGTGGAAAGTTGCAAAATTTGATCGAATTGAAGGATGATGTGTTTTATGTCTGGAACTCGAAAGAGAACTGTTTACTCAGTTTAAATCTGAAGCATTTGGAAGAAAGTGGTGAAGAGACTCCTTATCAGGTATTGTAGTACTTATATTGTAGATATTTTAATAACATTAGCTTAGTTTTTGATGCCGGCATGATTTTTGCAATAATACATTTTAAGGTTATGTTATCTTGTTATGAACATTTAAACAGTTTGTTTTCGTTCCTTTACGAAGCAAAGGTTTCTAAAGATAGTATTTATCAAATCTTGGTAAATTTGGTACGTTTTTAAGCTACAAATTCATATCAAAACAAAATAATTTAGAACAAGCAAAGTGATTGCGGTCTGTTATATATATATTATGGCCCAATACACAAAATCTACAGATAGTGAAACAGTTTTCATGTAAGAACAACATTTCAATCTCTTATATCTGTAGAGCAATAACACTTGCTCTATCTATAAACCGTCTTATGTCCATCACAGATTGAATTGAAAGCACCACAATGTCCGCTATCTATTCCACTTACCTGTTTTGAAGTCAAATGATGTTTTCTGCTTAAATGTAATAACTTATTCACAAACAGACACTCAGGAAAGAGACAATTTGTTTATACATCACAAAGATAAGCCTGAGTGTTACCCACTTGTAAACCATACAGAGTTGTTACTGATGTAATGAGGTTTTACACACGGAATGAATACTTACTATTCTTCTTATTGGATTGGTTTCTGGTTGGATAAAATCTGTGTTATCGCTAATACAGATTTTATCCAACCTGTGCATAGGGAGGTGGACAGCTCTATTGTATGCCTCATACAAGTCCTGAAGGGTAGAATTTAGTTGTTCAACATGGGCAGGCAAATACCTGCCATGATCCTTTCATACACCTCTTTCCTTGTCCATGGTCATACATGCACTATGGTAATATGTTCACCCTGCACCTGACTATAAACACTTTATTAAAACTCAAAATTCCTTTAAAGCCGAATTTTACCAAAGTATATACATATGGATAGTAGCCATTTTTGCCCGTGTTCAGTAATACCGTGATAAAGGCACATTATTGCATTTTCAACACTTGGTGCAGCACTGATAGTTCTTAATCCAATTGTTCATTAAATATAGACATTGTGTTAGTAAAATTAGGTGTTAGCCAGTTAACACAAGTTGCACTAACAATCAAAAAGTATAGGGTATAATATTTTTCATACTGTAAAACAAAGTCGCTTCCCACCGTTTGTACGCTTAGATCTTTTAAAATATGCAATGGATTTCATTGCGGTTTTCATCAATAGACAGAATGATTCAAGAGAAAGGCTTACATGTATAATTTATCCCTGAAAAGCACATCAAAATTACCACATGAACTAAGCTGTGGTCAGCAGTTAGTTAAAAATATAATAAGAAAAAGGATTGTGTGGTTTTATGAAACCACGCTAAAAGTGAAACTTTTTTTCACACTATAGACACTTAACTAAAAATTTTTGGAATAATATTCCATTAAGGGTATAAAACGTATAAAACACGGACAGGCAGACAGTGAAAGCTCAAACAGTGAAAGGCGCTCGTCAGAGCTCTTTATCCCTACTCCGCGGCCATGCGTCACGCGACATGCAACACACAGACGAAAAAGTTCGAGACGATGTAATAAAAGTTTCACTTTAAAAAACAATAATTTGTGTTTTTTATTTTCAGGTATGTTGTTATAAGAATAATAATATTTCTTCATGCCGATGCTGGTACAGTTAAATATTTTATTCAACCAAATTCTTGGCTTTTCTATGGCTTCTTAACTGGCTGATTTGTACTCTTTTTTTTGGTAAGTCTTGCATAATTTTATTGAAGTTGATAGTAGTAAGTGTATGTGAAGCATGTTCGAATCTACTTTCAGCTCACTGCAAATTGTTCCTGACTAGCTGGTGCCCGCGGCTTCACCCGCGTGTAGTTTGATATTTGTCCTATGGGATCCTATTACCGGGATTAAAAGTATCCTATGTGTTAATCCAGGTTATAAACTATCTGTGTTCCAAATTTCATCCAAATCCGTTCAGTAGTTTTTGCGTGAAAGAGTAACAAACATCCATCCATCCATCCATCCATCCATCCATCCATCCTCACAAACTTTCGCATTTATAATATTAGTAGGATTTAAATAGATTACTGGGGTGTCTATTTTTTTATATTTGTTGCACCTCGGTCATTGTAATTAATTGATAAGGAAACAGACTACTAAAATAATTGTCCGTGTATTGAAATCCCAAATTTCATTCTTGTGTTGTGAGAAAAAGTTGTATGGAAAAAAAAGGCATGTTCGCGCAAGGTTTGTCAATTTTTGACACGGTTACCGCAGTCTCTGAGTGATCGACTGCTGCGCTGTGTGTCGCGAGTTCCAATAGGTATATGAATAGGTAGTTGTTCCGGGTATGGCTGTTTCTGTATGTGAATTTGAATCTTTGTAAACGCACCCACGACACAGGTAAAATTTCTAGTGTGGTGGTGACTGTACGACTTTTGAGCCAATTTGTCGAAAGACGATATTCATATCGACGGCTCGACTTTTAAGATGTTTACTCTACTATAACTCCTACTCATCCCGTCCGATACGCACTTCGCCGGTTTATTCAGTCCCGTACAAGCCTCTAAAATAGATAATTCGCAAAATAGTTTCGAACGAATCAAGACGAGTCAGTAAGTACCTTAAAATATTTTTTGCTCGGTTATTAATTGCAGATCGAGGAGCTCGTTGCTAAATAATAAAAGCCGCTCGGTCCGGTCTTCACGTTAAGTCGCGCTTGCCTTGGTTGTTCCCGTGGATGGGTGTCCCATTAGATACCGAGTTTCGTCCGTGCCTCGGCTAGCACGTTAAGCGGTCCCGGCTGTTATTTGTAGATCTTTGACAGTCGATACAGGAGTGGCCCGAAAGTCTGACAACTAGTGAACAGGCTAGGCAGATGATGATTAAACTTGATGAATCGCCACTTATATTCTTGTGCATTATTCATTTACGTGACAGTTAGATAGTTTGCCTTAGTACCTAACGCGCTAGAAGATCCATATACAGCTATATTGGGGAATTATTATCATAAGT
Source organism: Cerastis leucographa (assembly GCA_963082945.1). Lineage (NCBI taxonomy): Eukaryota > Metazoa > Arthropoda > Insecta > Lepidoptera > Noctuidae > Cerastis > Cerastis leucographa. The sequence goes on from OY720365.1 coordinate 2,551,376, forward strand.
GATCAAGGACTGACGTAGTCGACGTGATTTCAGGCAACCAGACGATCTGGAGGGCGTAACCAGACGATCATAGGGACGGATTACAGGCGTGCTTTGTTACTTATGTATTCGAGAAAACATATATATATATATATATATATAGCAGACGTAGATCCAAGCTGTAGAACAGTTAAAATAAACATATTTTACACTAAGTAGGGGTAACAAAAAAACGGGTTGCACTCCGGGAGTGCCGGCAGAAGTGAAAGCTTGAATATTAACGTTGTGCATTTTTGATATGTTAATATTAATTAATTGCGCTATCGTAACAAACATGACAATTTATATTACATTAAAAATTTAACACTTCAGAACTATTACAATCCGTCTTACGAATTTTACCTCTTTGGAGACACCGAGGGTTTTGTTTTTTGCATAAGATAATTATCCAGTTTTGGAAACCGTTCAAATTCCTTCGTAACCGAATGTCAATCCGTCTTACGAATTTTCGATCAGGACACGTGATCTGACGCGAATTAACATTTTTTACCTATCACTAAAGTTCACAACATCGCAAAAGAAGTTTTCACATCAAAAAGTCACCTTCGCCCAGCCTCGTTATGCTTTTACTTCAAAACTGACGTCCTCAAAATAGTAACAGTAGTGTTCAAATAAAACAACTACACTCTAAAATCGCTGAAACCCCAAAGAAAATCAATTAACCAAATTGATGAATAGCAAAACAAAACAATGAACATGTTACCAGCGACCATTGAAAAGAGCTTTCGATCCGACCGCCATTAATCTCACTTGAAACGTTACCACGGAATTAATTATCCTCTGACCATACGATTTAATGGGCTTCCTGAGGGACCCTGAGGTTTCCGATTAAATCACTACATCTCATTGGCCGATTTATAGTGACCATAGTGCCCGAGATTTAGTGGTAGCTGGATAAGGTCCATTTGGGAGGAGAAATATTGGTATGGCTGTGAAAGATTCAGACTTATACTTCGTCTTCGATATTTAGCACTTACGTGTTTATACACGAAGGAACCTCGTTATGCAAACTGTTAAACGTTACTTATACCTTGTCATATAATAAATAAATGAATCAGTACTTCAATAGTTTTCAGTCAGAAATTGAAATTATTATAATCAGGCAAATGAAAACAAAACTATCAACATCATTTTAATACAAAGTTAGTCACTAACAGATAAAACAATCCTAAGCCTCTAGGTCTAGACGCATGATTTAGTGACGAATTCCTATAAAACGAAGCTGACGAAGGATTTTTGAAAATAAATTTCTAATAGGGATGAAAGTTTGTGTGGAATAATATTTATGCAATAGATAAAATATGTCCAAAAATACAAAATGTCTAGAAAATGTCGGTGCACAAACAATAATGTAGGTAAGTAACTATAAAATATATACGTTTACGTCCCTACACAAACATTGCTTAACTTCCATGGTCTTTCTAGCCGGATTTATTGTTTCGGATCCGGGTCTTCGGTCCGAGTAGCCCTTTGCCCTGTCCGATTGTTAATCTGAACTTAGGTGTACTTTTCACCTTCGCCGTTTCGGGCCAAGACGGTCTTAAATCGCTACGAATGCCCAGTTAAGGGGTCGTCTCTATATTGCTTTTAACGTGGAACTTGACTTTTCTTTGGAGACTGAGAATTGTGAGGCTGAAAAGAGAAAATATTTGAATGGTGTTGAATAGCATTATGTTGTGACTTTGTTTACTTGAAAAAGAAACAAAAGAATAACCGTTACTTGTTCTCAGGCTTCAGATACCCGTTAAACTTTGAAAAGTATTAATTATTTCTATTATAAGTCTTCTAGAAGCAGAGATCTCTTTTTTGGTTTCTCAAAAACGTGACTAAAGGAAACCTTATTATCACGAGTTTTTTTATCCAGCCATTACAAATATCGGGAACATCATTAGTTGACCAAACCTGGGTCCATTTTAAGCCCAGACAGTATACATCGTGTAACATTTTAATTAAAACCAACTAAAGTGACCCACTTAAACCTTCGATTTAATCAGTTACTCAATAGGTAATTTCGGGGGCACTACACCTGGGCGGAACAATTAACTTGACCCGCCTTCCATACATAAATGTGTAAAGCAAATATTGTCACAATTACGCGATAGCATCAGCCTGTAAACACACGGACGAAGAGTGGTACCCTTCGGCGTATATCTTGAGGCTCCGGAGACCCGTGTGGCAATCGAGATACAGCCTCAAGTCTCGAGAATAAGCGAGGGAAATCTTATGGCCATTTTCACTAACAGTGACGCCTTGTGCCACGACATCAGGTGACCTGCAAGCGTACCATTACCACTGTAGAAACGAGTTTTGTCTACGGAAGAATCGACATAATGACTGATAGACGTCGATTGTCGATTATTTCGTCGACATAACCCGTTTCTACAGTGGTCATGCTACGCGTGTTGGTTTCCTTCGGATTTGTACCGTCGGTCGTCGCCGTCACGTTGAGTCGTGCATGCTCTAACTAAGCAATTTCTTTCGTTTGATTTCTCCCGTTTTTCCGCAGTCGCTGGCGCATGTCACTAATAACGCTATAATTGTAACCGAAAATTAGAAATTATTATATATTATTATATAATGTAATTGTATAAAAAAAGATTAATTGTATGAATTGAGAAGCTCGTGGCTAAATAATAACAGCACGTTACGCCGTTGGTCCCGGCTGTCATTTGTAAATCTTTGACAGTCGTTACGAGTTTTCAGAAGGCAAAATCCTGACATCCAGTCTTACCAAGGGGTATCGTATTACCCAGTTACTGGGTTGTGGTCAGATAGGCAGTCGCTTCATGTAAAATACTGGTACTCAGCTGTATCTGGTTGGACTGGAAGCCGACTTCAAGATAGTTTGGGAAAAAGGCTAGGCAGATGATGTATTAATTGTTTAAAAGAATAACTTTATTAAATACGTATATTGCTGTGACCTAACAGGGTCCATCCAAATGAATATGAATAACATGTGACGCCTGAGAATGTGACTGCCTAAATAAATCGCAATTTCCGACACACGGCTCAGCAACAAGATTTGAAGTCGAAATTTTCAACAGTACAGTAATATTTCTTAATAGCTGTTTAAAAACGGACATAATAAATACGCGACGAATTCCTTCAGTTTCCAAAGTAGGTATAAACATGCGTACCTAATAATTATGGCTCTGTAAGACTTATGATAATTTCATGACTCGTTTGGTTTGGCATGACTCAATAATTTAACAAAATAACAAGCTTGCAAAATTTAAGTGGTTAAAAACGAATTATAAACGTTGACGTAAAGGTAGATACATTTTTCGCAACATAAATTAATAAGATAATTACTATGATCAGTAGTCTGTATGTAGTTTTTATTTTTTACTGGGCGAATGCGTAATTTTGTTTTTATATACTCCTGAATCAACTAATCTATCTTTTTGTTTTTAAATTTTGTTCAAATCGTCCAACAAAACATTTTTTTTGCTCGGTTTAACTCCTTCAACAATTTTGGTCTTCCAAATTAAGGTTCCACCAACGAACCGCTTGTTAAAAAGCGGCTAAGCACTACATCAAAGGTCATCGTACCCATGCTTCTTCTTCTATCGTGACAATGACACGACGCTTCACATTTCCTCAAACCAATCTTGCGATGTGAAAAAGATATAGCGCTGAAAGTCTACAACTTGAAGCTTACACTCTAAGATATTTTCCTCCGTACCTTAAGATCGTTTTATTACCAACCCGGATGGACTTCGGGGATGGATGGTGGGGAATGTAAATTTACTGTACGGAACCGGACGCGAGGAGGTGAGCATCGGATTGTTTTGTTTTTGGTCGGGCCGCATTAAGGATGGCCGCGTTTCACACCGACTTGGAACGTAGAAACAATCTGGCTATCTCATTGGCTATTTTGAAATCCGTTGTTATATTTTCAATTTATCATATATTCAATTTATCATATTTCAATTTATTCAATTTATCTTCAATCTTTTAGCGAAATTATGGCGTTCGGGTCTTCGGAAGTCAATAAATCTCAGTTAATATGGCTTCTCAGTGCCTGCTTTAAACAACATATTTTATCTATTAGCTTTGTTTCCACCTTTCTATCGTGACTATTAATTGTACTTTTTGTTTCGCCTTTTTTTTAATAAAACTTGTATTTGCATAACAATGTCCTGAAGAGTCCAGATTTTTGCAATAACCTCATCATTCGCCTTACACTTCGGTATGTAACAAGACCGTCCCACAAGTTCTTAACGCAGTTCCAGCCGATTCTAAACTTAAATACCCATCATCAAGGTTTAAATTCACACAAAGGATAAAGGTAAAGATTTCGGAGGTAAACTTAAGACAATCGCGTGTTCGGAAGCATTTCGCCGCGGCCTTTGTTTAGACGTGTTAGATCGATGTGCCTAATGTATGTGGATTGAACAGCGTGGGTTTAATTTGCCGCCTGTCCATTTGTTCCGATTGTGGCCTTATTTATTGTGTACCAAGGATTGGTTTGTAATTAATGGTTTGTGTTTATTTTTGCATATGTTAAGTTAACTGTCTGGTAATGTCAAGTTTTTTTGGAAAAGATTTAATCACTTCCTTTCGTTTTGAGTTTTCGTATTTCTATATTATTTGCACACACTGCTTCCTTTTAAAAGTGGTCAATCACCCTAAATAATTATTTTGAACCTAAATCAATTTATGTCTTGTGTCATAAAAGGTTAAAATCGTGCGTAATTATAATCTCATATTCACCAACATAGTTAGGAAAAGGCTAGAAAAATGATTCAAGTTATATACAATCGACACTTTATCGCCTATTGAAAAAAGGTTTTCAGTGTAACGTTTGATAGAACTAACCAAACTTCTCGAAGCTAAACTATAACCTTACTATCCTTAAACTAATCAAACTAAACCACACAAAATCTATTAAACATAACATATCGATAGTCCTGTACACGGATTACCCTCAAGTTGCCGGCCCAAGGCACATCGGTTCTTTGTCTAAACCGATTTCTACGGAGTACCCCAAGGAGGTATCTTGGGACAGGTGTGTTCTTGCAAGGATTTTAATTAATAATGTCTCGATAGTGTGTGGCTTGTGTGGTGTTGGGTGGCTGATTTATCGAGGGTACAATATAGAAGGGTAGAATGGTAAAGTTTGTTTAGTAGCCCTGTAATTACGAAAGATACAAGACAGGACTTAGAAAAATACAGAAGTTTATGAGGCTTCATCGTGATTTTTCTGTATAAAATTTTGTAAAGTAATTTGCGTTAGAAACTATTGGTAATAATGTTAAAGCATCCCATAGTTGTTCATAATTTTCAATAGGGGACGGATGATTTTTAAGAAGTATGTAGTTTTCTCGTGAATTTTTAAAATATCACGAGACCCAACTAAATCTGGCTTGAAAAAACAATTGAATTTAAGTAGCCCTAATGAGAAGTAGCCCAAGTGAGAAGTAGCCCAAGTGAGAAGTAGCCATAATGAGAAGTAGTCCATTAGGGAGTCGGTTGCCAAAATGAGAATTAGCCCTAATGCGCCTAAACCAAATAAACTACGGATGATGAAACATAGAAGTTAGACATGATATAACATTTGTAAAGGTCAGTCTATTAATACACCAAACCAGATAATATTAGCCACAAAGTTAATAAACCCACACCCCTCGCTCCAAATAACCAATACTTATAACCATATAACTTTCACTTAAATCGGAATATCGACACAATGGTCTTAATAACCCAGCAGAAGATAAACAATTCCCATTGAGACGATATATCTTGGGGCCCTTTCTAACGAACATTCTGGAATTAACTGCACATTGCTGACGTCACAAGTTATTAGTTCTATCTCATGTGTATTGTCTGATGTGCCAATAGTTGGATTAATTTGTACAGCCAGCAATATTAAGGGGTTTCGGTTAGGGAAAGTTCGGTGATAAGCTGAGGTCAAAGCGGTAACGAAGACTTTGGGATGTAGGAGCATGATACAATTAGCTTTGGCAAGCTGAAACTAAGCTAACAGTTGTAGTTTATTTAATAAAGCAGTTACTGTTGTGATTAGCTTTCTAGGTACAGGTTTTTAAAGTAAAAATAAGTATTTTTAGATTTACATATCAGACAAAAATATCGAAAAGATTTTCATTGATAACTTGGATGTACCTAAGCTATATTGTTACCTTACAAAGCATTTCCTTATTCTTCTTAAAGAAAAGAAGAATATTGCAACAGTATTTCAAAATTAACTATGAATCCAAAACCTGAAAATCCAAAGAGCATTGCACGCAATTTATTCTCTTTTCCGCACTAGATTACGTCATCTAACATATTAATTACTAATAAAACTTTAAAATGTGCACACCCGTGTGAGTGTCTCAGGGCTCTCTAAGACGGCTCGCCTCCCAACTCCCCCTTACAATCCCCCCCATCCCACCCTTCTCTATGTCCGTACATGGTTAGTGTGAATATGTAAGCCCACGGGTGTTCATTAACTCAGCATGTTAAGCCGATGATCGTAGATAGTGTTTGTGGTCGCTCCATCGGGCCCGATTGAGAAAAGACGCTGGAACGGATCAAAGGATGAAAGAACAGTGAATGGGGAATAAGATTTAGAAACATCAACCATTTAAATAATGTTACAGGATTGTGATCTCCAAAAAAATAACAATAATTTCTATCAGAATTTAGTAGGTATGTGTCATCATTCTCCTGAAGTATTATACCCTTATGAATTTAGGAAGGCATAAGAAAATGGCCACTGCGATGGTTTTGTAGTCGAGAACCTCAAATAAGTCAAAGTCGTCATTCACTAACATAGCTTTAAGAAATGCTCAAGAAATAAATGCTTCCAAACAAATTGATCCCAGCATTTAATTAAACCACAAAAACTATAAATATGTATTAAAAATCCAGCACAGTTGAGCGTAGCCGCGCGTTCACCTTGCCACTCCACATTTACACGAACAAATCTAAAATGGCGTCATGTAAAACGTACATCGCGGCAAGCACTTGAAACTCGTTCTTTTCCCGCCTCGGAGTGTCGTTGCCGACATTAAATCTTAATAAATCCCTTCATGCATCACCATAGCAGGTCCTTTGATTTTTCACTCGGCAAACCACGTCTGCGTAGTATCAAAGAAAATCACAACTCTTTTCAATGCGCGTCGATATAATGTTCACAAAGACCACCTTAATTGATCCCCCTGCGCCCCATTCCACTTTTGAAATATATAAAACCGGTCAGGTGTGAGTTGGACGAACTTTGATGGTTCCAAAGCTATTGAAAAAGAAAAAAGTCAGACTGGGGGTGGAATTTCTTCTGTTAATAACTGCATATTGTTGTTTGCGTAATAGGAAGTCTTTGTAAGCCGCTAATTATTTGGGGATAAAGAACTACATTAGAGCCATACATTTATTTATTTGGTGAATTGATTTATATCGTGAAATATGCAGAAAGTTTTATTAAGAAATCGAACGGATAACCCCCAAACTAAATTCAGTAGATACTTTAAAAAAAGAACAAATATTCCAACCATTCACGGTACCAAAATATAAAGCCAAAGGGAGACAAAGAATGCAACGACGGGGTTCCCAATAGAGTGGACAGTGTACCTTCAATTTACTAATACAAATAAGCGCGACTCGGTCCTTTAGACCCCCGACAACCGCTATAGGCGACGCTTTTAAAAGGACCTTGTCTATTGTGTTCAACCCTCAATCGTGGTCTCGATTATCGGAAAGAAAACACTCATCTATTTTTTAAATAATGATCAGGGTACAAGCGACCCTTGGACGGGGGAAACAACGGTTGTGATGGATTGTGCGGGATACGGGCCAATAAAGGCTTTGTGTAGTTGTCGCCTTGTAAGTACAATATGGGTTTGATGTTTGTGAATTATTGGAGGGAATATTGCCACGACATGGACTGATTAATTGGCAGTGAGCACACTATTATCACAGAATTTAAGGTACTATCTATACAATCTCACTTTTAAAGAACTCTTTATAGTCTTCACTATCCACAATGACTATATCCTCATTTTATAAGTCTGTATCATCATTAACAACAGGCACACAATTATCTATGAGAAAAAGAATATTATAATCACAACAAACAGCAACTATCAGAAAGATAATCTTTCAAAAATTCTAAAAGCATGCGAAACAAAACCGGCCGTGTAATGAACCCCCATACATCATTAACTGGTAGTGTAGGTGCACGAAATAGATGTAAAACAGAAGGTCTGCTAGATGCAGCGACCGAAAACGCACGCACACATATACACGCGTCACGTACAGCGAGTGCATGTGCACTCGCGGCCGGAATTTGTTTGAGATCGCCGTGCGGTCGCATCAAAGTGTGTGTGCGCCAGTTTTCGCTCGATGCATGTAGCCGGCCTTCTTTGCTTATCTATTTCGTGGTAGGAGTGTCACACAAACAATCCCGCTCCAGTTTCGCGAGGGACTGGTTGATAGTACGCAGTAGTGGATTCGTTACAGCGAGAGTCTAGTGGAGACCATTGTGAGTCGAGGACGTCTGCGCCGTTGTGTCCGAGATGTTGGTAATTGCCCCCGCTGCCTACGGTTGCAGGGAAAAAATCTGGATGCGATTGAGAATTTTACAGCAACTTCTTTTTTTGCTTTACAAGCTCGAGGACGTTGCTAGATGTTTCTGGAGACTTGGATGTGTTTACCGAAAGTGAGAGAGGTGCAATTACTTGCCTAAATGTTTGCTCTGATCTCTGTCATAACTAAATACCCAAGATTTTTGCAAGATATCTTATACATACGGTCATAAATCACCGTTTTTAGTTAATCATAAGGTCCAGAAACTTAACTATTTTATTTAATGAAGAGTTATAAACTCATTACCACTTTACGATATGCACTTCAACGCTTATACAACACCAGTTTATTCTCCAAAGGCCTTGAAGGTCATCTAACTTGAAGATATGGGAGGTCCCATTCATTAATTTTACGCCCTAACCCCTTCCAGAGACATAAGCATCCCTTAATAAACCGCGACCGATGTCTTGCTCTGTTTATATGCATATAATAGCGTCCCAAATCTTCTTATTGTTCCCGAATATGGTTCAGAGCATCTCATGAACAGGTAATGTCATTATTTATTGGCACTAAAGGAGCATCGAGGTTAAAGACAAAGAGTCCGAATAGTTCACAGCCTCTTGTTTTGATAGTTGGGGAACTATGTGAGTTATGACCACCTTCATTGATTCGACCCTCGCTCATACAGAGGCCACATTCCAGGGATTATGCATCTCATCAAAAGAAACTTCAGTTTATAGACATTGTCGTAAGTTTGGGAATGTCTTTGTTGGTGTATGGGGTGACTTTGGTTGTAACGTACAGTGTCGTCCTAGCGTTCACTATGTTAAGTTTAAACGCTGATTAATAGAACATTAAAAAGCTTTGTGATAATAGCGACGTTGGTTAAAAAATATATTTTCCTCTATAAACCTTTTCTCACATTGTGCATACTAGTTGCAAGTTTTCGAAAACTCTCCCAGTAATTCCTATTTAAAATGTTATGCCCATCAATCAAGTATCGAATGAATTATGCTCCCCCCTCACAAATTATTATGAACCTAATAAAATCAAACTGGGAGGAGTAGAGTGGCGTCGGGTTTGACGAGAGCCCAGCCATCTTGAAGTCAACAATGGTTTTCCGACTTGTTCTTTGCGTTGCACCGTTATTAAAATCTCGTGAAACAATCGACTTGAAAGCGCACTTCCGTGGGCTATGTACAGACTTGTTGACAGGATCAGCAGGATTTGTAGTTAGGTAGGAATTATTTAGACTAGTTTTTACGGATGGATTTGCTCTTGTAGTCTTTTCCACGGAAACCGCACGTTTATGGCATTAAAAGTACTCTCCGGCACATAAGCTGTGCAGAAAACAGTTTCGATCTTTTGCTCCGTTGTTACGTGAAAGAAGAATAGACTAACAAACACATTTGGCGCATTTATAGGAGAATGATAGAGAGGATGCACCTTATTTCATGTTATCAACATTCTACGGTGGTCTGATCCTTCGAACGGGAATAAAAAAATTTTTTGTTTGGGCTCGATTCCAGGGGAGGCCTATACCCAGCGGTGGGTAAATCCGGGCTGATGATGATGATGAGCTCGATTCTCACTTTATATACGAAGATTTTTAGTCATATTCGTTGTAATTTGTTAATTGGTCCCCCATTACCAAATATCTACACATTAAAACAATTTGTCGGCAATACATGCTTACTTAATATATTTTGCCAACACGATCACCACAAAATCTGTACCAGCACCAAATGCATGGAGTATTAATACCGGGCCTTACCGATGGTGACTCCGAACGGATCATTAAAGGATAATTATCATGCCACTTCACCGGAAACTGAAGGGTTTCCACTCGGAAATCTGATTCTTTCTCTATTTCTGCCTCCGGGGAGACTTTTTTTCTCGGATAATGATTTTGGCAGGCATGCTAATAGGTGCTAAGACATAATTTTGAATGAATGAGACCCTTACAGTTGTTTTTTATTTATTTTAAAATTGGTTGATTTGTAACAAGAAGTTTGATGTTAAATAATAGTAGTAGACAATGTCATAAATATTAGGTTGTATTTTTTATACTAAACAGGATTGCTTTTGGCCGCTAATCGCGTGATGTGAAGCGGTGATGTGACTTAGGGTGGAGCACGTTTGCCTAGAAGAAATTGATTCACGCGAACTTACCATAACAGCACACACACACACACACACAGCACAGTCACAGATCTTCGATTTTTTCCCATACAGACTGTGTGTATATTTACTGTATGATACAGTATTAAGCAACTCTGAATCCGGGATTGGACAAAAATCATCGAAAAATCTTTAACACCACACGTGTCAGTGTGTCAGACCAATATCCCCACTACACCCGATGAATTTGAAATCGCTCTAAAACTTTTATGACGTAACACTACCGTCTCACGCCCGATGCGTCGAACCCAAGGCATCCGGCAAAAGGTCCCTCGAAGGTCCGAACCGAAGCGATGCATCATTAATGAACACTGGCCACATCTATTGTGCACTATTTAACCACTACCCACCCCGAAAGGGATTTCGTACCAAATTAAACTCGTCTAACAACGATTGTATAGAAAATAATACTGGGAAAACTCTTTGTCCGAGCACACGGGCGAACGGTGCAAATAAAACTATTGTTACAAGTGGTATTAATTAATGTGAATGGTAAATTCATCTGTAAGGTTTCGGCTTCAGAAGTGGGCGGATGTTTGACTTCGTCCGTATCGAAAGTGACCCGTGTGAATTAAGGGTTTTTCGCTTAGTTAATAAATTAGTTTGTTCCGTGTTTTGGGATTTGCTCTTTCACCTAAAGTCTGCTTGTTGATGTATAATTATGTTGCAGAATAATTGGAAAAATTGTTAACCAAAGTCGGCTTTTCGCAAGAAAAAGTTTTTACTTCGACATATCTATACACAATAGTATTTTGATATACTAGTTTTCCAAAGTTACCAGTGTATTATGTAATACATGTCATTATGATCAAGTTATATGAAGACCGATTTGTCTCATCTGTCCGTTATGTCCTATTCTCAGTCTATTTGCACTATTTATTTACTTTCAATTAAAATAAAATCTGAAAAAAAAAACGAAATGCATACCGCCAGTGTTTTCTTTGGCCACACCTCGACTTGTCCCGGGGATATGTACCTACCTACTCTCTGTGAATAAACGCAGCACCATGTTATCCTTGGATATTTCTCCATAATTAAAAAGTAGGGAATTGCTCGCGACGCCCGGAGTTGGAATCGGGAGATTTTAATTATGTTAGTGAACCGGCTCTTTGTCCTAGCACTGCGATAGCTTTTTTGCGATACCCCAGACTTTTTCTGAGAAGTAAGCATTAACTAGAGACTTCACAAATAAAACATGAAGCAGTGAAAATGTTGAATGTAACAAAGTTAACGATTCAGCTTTGTGATTTTTACTGTGATTTCGAGATAGTTTTGCTTGCTTTGATATCTGGTAGTTATAAGACTCAATTCATACTACAGCAAAATATGACCAAAATAAAGATCGAAATTAAAAACAATTTGAAAGTCAACATTAACCAAAGTCAACCTATCAGAACCAAGTCCCAAAATACTATCCACAATAACATTCCTAAATAAAACATAGTTAGTTTCATTGTTCGAAACGTTAACAAATAAACACCGTCTGATTTCAGTTTAGCAAACCGTACAAAAGTTGTAACGAAATCTCATTTCGCACGAACAAACATTTGAATTTAACATGAGTAACGTGTATTTGATTGTGAGACTTGTTAGTTTTCATTAACAATCACATGTACCGTTTACAGCATCAAACAAACAACGGATTTTGATTCAGAAACATTTCGTTCTATAATGTACGTGAAAATTTTAGGCATGTCCCGGGGTACATGTTTGCCATCGTCCGAACCTCGGACCTCTCGCGCGTAAAATTACTATCACCTACACCTTTGGTAAATATGTTGGCAAGAAATTCGCTTTGAACCCTTTCAGCCCTTTGTTGTTCAACTAAAACTATTCTCAGTTAATCCCTGGATAAACAGTGCTTGTTAATAAATTAACGCGTTATTAATATATGTTACTGTGACCCTATGGTTGGCAGGTGTCCCTTCAGGGTATGTTCTCTATTCTGTTTCATTTTACAACAAAGGTTATGAGTTAAGAAACAGTAATTTCGGGTCAACTGTAAATATTGTAGCCATTCCGGTTTTTGTGTTGTTAATAAATTACGATATGGTCGGGTGACGTGTTTGTTTTGCTCTCATTATGTTGGGATATCTTTGTGAAGCATTTCTCTCGGTCAAAGACAAATCTGTGGGGGCTTTGAAAATATGGGCTTTCTTCGGACAAGCGGCTGTGCTACTTCAAAAATGAACCTAAACTGACAGTACTAAGTTCTATTTCTTGAGAAACAGTTTTGTATTCGTGTCCTTGTAGCCGTGAAAGTGCACGCATATTTATTAATTTATCGAAATGGGGCACGAAACTTAATTATTGTAATTATTATTTTTTGTAATAATGCGTCGATATTTTATTTACTCTGTTTTGTCCAGAAAAGTTATCAATGTTTCGAAAACACATTCGACCGAGTGGTTTCGATGTTCAAATACCAAACAACCATTCTACTTTCAAATACTGCTAAATAAAAACATCTTGGAGACAGAAACTATCCACCAATAACAGCGCACCATAATTAACGACATCACAAACCCCCATATTGCAATCCCGAAAAATAATCCCGCTGAATCTCCTTTCATCCTCAAATGTATCCTAAGCTAATAAATAGAAGGCGAAAAACTCGGTCAGGGGGTGGAGGGAGATCTAAGTGAGTGCTTTACGTCATATCCGAAATCCCGGTAAAGTGAGTCCGGTAAAGCTTGGCAGTGTTCGATGGTCCGCTCCTCGCGATCTCTGCAATAGCAATAGCTTTGTGTTAAAGCTGCCCGGAGTGAAGTCTTATTGTTTGGTGCAAAAATTGTCGAAAATCTTCGTTGTTTGAAGATTTGGTGATGGTAGACCGTTTTTTTTGGGATCAGAAAGTAGTTTTTAAAGTCTATAACGCTGTTGACATTCCTTTTTAATTCTAATTTGTACAGCTCCGTCTGATTTTAATATGTAAATAGTTGATATTCGGCTGTATGCGAAGCAGAGGGATATTCTTCAGTATCGTCTTTGTTTAAACCGTAATGCTGCATTTAGCTCGGACAGAGCTTGTGTCCAGTGAAGTGTAAGTCTCCGCTTATCTCCTATATCTTACGTCTCGCCGTTATATCGGCGTGGCTTAGCGCTTTTTCATCAATCCTGCTTTATTACAGCGGATTCGCTTTTGTCTACGGCCGGATGTCGGTCATTTAGCCTGACCGTGCCAGTCTCTATTACACCCATCCGATTTCATTCGTATCTGTCGTCTGGAACCGCCCGGAATCTGTCTTCGGACGTCATCTACCGTTTACTTTCGGACGGATTCCTTTTTTCCGTCTCTCTTTTTAAGGCACTTGATGTATAACCACCCGCCATTGTCAGTTTGTTTTCTGTTTGGCAATTTTTAACGGGATTACACTCGCCGACCCCTGGTCTGATCACGTCTCTGCAGCTGCCCGTCTATTTATGAGGCAATATTTTATGGAATATTGAGTAAAGTGGCCTTTAATCTACTAATATAATGGGGTTTAGCGGAAATATTACCACGCGTTCAATTGTGTTTCGGTTTTCTATTGTTATGTCCGAGTCTTGGTTTAGTGGTCGCCTAGAGATTATTGTCAACACATACTAGGGGATCGACCGACTATTCATATAGAAATATTGTTTTTCTTCATTGTTTTCCTAATATTTTTTGTACTGAACTTTATAGTCAAAGTCAAAGCATTTATTTCAATTAGACCATTACAAGCACTTGAAAGTAAAAAAAAAAAAACAAAATAAAACGCGAAGCTACAGTCCCAGTCACAAGGCATAATAACTTATGAAAGTACTGTAGTTGCCCATTCCGTAGCGTAGATCTCTATGGAGAAGAACGGGCAAGAAACTCCATGGACACTCTTTAAAATCAAAATATGTTACAAAATCTTGGTTACATCATTCATGTTAAGAATTACAAATATGTGAGAACAATGAGAAATACGGGCAAGTTAAGAGCGTCCAGAGTAAAAGATTAAATCAGTAATTAAAAATAAAGTAATTAAAATAAACCGTGGCAGCTAAGAGAGAGATGACCAGTCACAACTGACAGCGCCCGTTAAAGCCGTATAAGCTTTCATATTCACCTTTCATCGGTTAGGCAAATGTAACATTGTTACAGTTTAGGCTTTATCAAAATAAGGCTTTTCAGGGCCAGTTCACCGTTATAGTTGAGGCTATAATCAACTTTATCTCTCACACCAATTAATCCCAAAAACATCAAATAACTTTCCTTTACAAAAAAAAATAACACCTATTCAGTCTTTACTATCCTCGACCCGATAGCCATCCCTGGCAGAGTTCCCAATGAAATGGGATTAAATCATGCGATATTAGCGTTGTCTCGTCCACAGCACTAAATAATCTTCCTTTTATTAAACTCGAGATAAATGATTATACAGTCGACTGTCCCTTGTTTGTCCGTAAATAGGAAAGTGGAATTTTTCTCAGGAATTAGAGGGTGTATTTCGTGTCGATCTTGGAAGAAAAGAATGTCGTGAAGGGAAATGTTGGCATCTAAAGTAGTAAATTGGCCTCGTAATTGATAGCTATTGGGTTTGTTTATCCTACTTCTAATACTGAACATTCCTTAGAGCTTTATGTATGTTTATTTGCGAAAAATAAAGGATAGTTTACCGAGGAATTAAAATTGTGTTGTCTTAAGAAATTGGTCCTAAGATACATGTTAGTTTTTTTTGTCTATTCTATCACCCAACTCAATCTATTTTTCTCTTCGGTGTATTGCCTTCTCTAGTACGTGTGTACCTTATACAAATGTCTTCATTTATTAAGATAAACATTGGTATTTCCTTTCCAATGTGGCTATTTTGTTAAATATTGTGTGCTTACAGTCTTGAGTCTTCTATGAATAAGTGATACTTCTTACGATCCTTAATTTCCATAACCTTCATTGCTCCGTTGCTTTAGGAAATCCATGTAATGCTAAATATTTAGTGTTAATTTCGCGAAGCAGATCCAGGCTTGCAAATGCACATGCAGGAATAGCATGCCATGCACCCGAATCGATCCTAAACACGTGTTACACCCTTCCAAGGGGCATCCTCAGAAGATGTTGACTCGGTAAATAGTTTGCATATATTTTGCCAACAATTACACCAACATATCCAGAACCACTTCCATCATCTCTAGTTATTTCTTGCATCGCGTGCCCGTTGTCCATTATATCGGTGACAAGGCTTTAGTTTTGAGTAATTGTGTCCCCGACAGCCACGTAAGACGAAGATCACGTAATATATAGTCCGGAGTGATACTTTCCATTCATTGTACTGTCATTTATCATGGGTTCAATATTTACTTGGTGTTGTTTGGCTGTAGTTTATTTGTTTCGTGTTAGGTGTTTTGTCTAGTTTAGGTTTTATTAAATCATCTTCTTGAACAGTTGTTTAATTCAAAATGACAATCATTCTGTTATTTGATGTTATGTAAATGACCAAAAACTGCCGGTTTCTCTGTTCCTTGATCATTATAATCTGGATCTCTTCAAATTTCGAGTGAATCGGTTTCTTCATGGCAAGGGTGGAGCACCCTAGGCCAGGCTATTCAATATATCCTATTAATATTATAAACGCGAAGTATAGATGGATGGATGGATGTTTGTTACTTTTTCACGCAAAAACTACTGAATGGATTTAGATGAAATTTGGCACACGTGTGGTTTATAACCTGGATTAACACATAGGATAATTTTTATCCCGGTAGTACGATCCCGTGGGACAGTGACGGAACTCCATGCGTGCGAAGCCGCGGGCATAGTCTAGTATTTTAATAATACTGGCTATAGGGACATCGATGCACAAACGGTAACCATAAATCTAGATACCTAAGCGTAAAAAATAATCAGCATCCCCATGTGTTTAGGTAGATTACTTAATGAAGAATGAAGTTTGGCATGGGACAGCTGATTATTTTCTCGCGGTTATGATATTGGTCCCATGGACAAAGTTGTCCAGTTTTATGGTATCTATCTTACCCTTAAATATAGCTACACTTTACTGAAACAGGCTGTATGATTCTACAAGGTATTGTTTTGCATTCTCGTCAAATTCAGGAGGTTGTCACAAAAGACAAAAATAACAATCTAAATTACGATACCTAGTTGATAAAGAAAAGTTCTGGAATGGCGACCGCGAACCGGGAGACGATGCGTTGGAAGGCCTCCCACTAGGTGGACCGATGACCTGGTGAAGGTTGCGAGGATCCGCTGGATGCGCGTCGCACGGGACCGGTCATTGTGGCGACACTTGGGGGAGGCCTATGTCCAGCAGTGGACGTCTTTCGGCTGAAATGATGATGATGACCTAGTTAAGTATTAAAAATTGGACCCTTAATAACACCCTTAACGTGGTTTAGGGAATAAGAAATTATCCAAAAAAAAACGTTTGAGATTGTTTGTATGTTAGAAAGCGTGGTTAAGGGCGAGGATCAGACGGGCCGAGAATGCAAAACAACATCTTGTATAGCCTACAAATTGCAAACTGCTTGTCTTTTTAAGGAGTTGAGGTTACAGATAACATTTTACGAACAAGGCATTCAATGTTTTCGCTAGATCTAGCCATTCTTATCACCGAAATGTCAAGAAAAAGTGAGAAATTCTTAACAACAATTGCATTGTTATTTTCCGCCATAATACCTACACAGTGTTACCAATATATATAATCGATTGTGTCGTCCGACCACTAATGGTATTAGCCTTAATAATCATTTGCCAGTCGCTCCTCGTACAGGACTGAGACAATGGTACTCAATCTTTTGTTTTATGTTTTTTTTTTGCTTCTTTGTTTTTTCCAGAAGGTCAATCGCGTCTACCTAATATTAAACAGTTTGTTGCTGCCAGGACGTAGGTAGGTTTTTGATAAGCTAGTGCGCATCGGCGAGGAGTTCATGGCTAAATAATAACAGCAGCACGTGTCGATCTTCAAGGTAAAGTAGCGCTTGTCAAGGGTGGTCCGTGAATGGGTGCCCATCCATTGCACACCGAGTTTTCTCCGTGCCTCGGAAAGCTGTTTGTCCTCGCTGTCATTTGTAGATCTTTGACAGTCTTGGGGGTGTCATCGTATTTTATGTCATGAAGTCATAACATTTGGAATATATCCTATGACACTCGGAGATAATCGGAGCTCACATGCCTTTTATGATATTGGTATTTGGTATTGATACAAAAATCCTTCAGACTCGTTCTTTTAGAATGTAAAAATAATGCTTCTGAGAACTTTGACAAGCAGACTCTTTGTCGCGTATTGTCACCTACTCAGGAGCAGGAAAAGATATTTGATTAGCCACTGGCCGCTAGGGGGCGCCACGGAGGGCGGCTGGACATATGTTATTTATCTAGATGTGACCTCCGCAGCTTATGAGGAAATATCGGTTTCTTTCACACAATTTATATCTATGACTGTTCCAGGGATTGTGGAGGAATTTTTGTCTCTTTTTTGTGATGGTTTGGATGATTATTTGTGCACGTTAAAGCTTAACTTGCATTCTAATACGAACTGAAACTTTATTTTGCAATAAAAAAAGATCAATAATCAAGACAATAAATAGTCGAATACTTATAACTGTATCAGCTTTTTTTTTTTTTTTTTTATTTGATTATATTTGTTGTTTACAATCTACTTCTAATACTAGCTTACGATCTATTTAACACTAACTTACTGTCTACTTATTACTAACTTATATAATTCTTTAGCGTTTTCGGACATAGGAGAAGCAAGGATGGTATTACATAGGCCAACATCCATACTAATATTATAAATGCGAATGTCACTCTGTTTGTTTGTTTGTATGTTTGTTTGTTTGTTTGTTTGTTTGTTACCTTTTCACGACTAAACGGCTGATCGGATCTTAATGAAATTTGGCAAGAAGATAAATTTCAACCTGGGGAAGGACATAGGCTATATATCATCACGCTACGACCAATAGGAGCGGAGCAGCAATGAAAAATGTTGCGAAAACGGGGAAAATGTGGCGCAGACGAAGTTGCGCGGGACAGCTAGTTATATATATATTACATGGATCAAAAATATTAATTCTACTATTTTCATTCCGGACACACTCCATCAGAATATGAAAGACATCGTCAATTACTCCACAGTCATCACAGTTTGGAGACAGAACTTTCTTCATTAAGTGATAAAACTTATTCGATGGAATATGGCCGGAACGAAGTCTTAAGGCTATAGTAATTAAATTTCTGTTAAGGTCACAATCAATCCACGGAACCCGAGAAATCTCTGACTGGATAGTTCGGTACCATATCCCCTTTTCTTTTGATCTTTCATCAAAATACTCCTGCCAAAGGTCTATGCACTTTTTTTTTGCCTTTCCAATATAGTCCGAATACAGCGGAGTAATATTCATGGGAACTCCATCAATACACGCTTGTTTGGCGAGCATTCATTCAGCTAACTAAAACAATGAATAAAAAATTAAAATTTTTTTGTAGTCACAAATAAAACTTTTGTTAAACAAACGTCATGCAATCTGCAAAAGGATTTTGCGAGCTAACATTCTCCTTGAGTTTCAGCCCGATATTTACTTATCCCTCATCTAGAGTATTTAACTCTGCCTACCCCACTTGTAAGCAATACTAATAGTAACATGGCGTCCAGGGAAATATGTTTAAATAATTCGATACGCGTACCGTTGGGGGAGACAGTCTCCTGACGGATACGACGAAGAACTGTCATTGAATATAATTGAAGACATTGAGATAAATGATATTCATTTCTATAAATTGGTTGTAAAAAACAATTTACAGAAAAGAAAACATAAGATCACGCCTGATAATGCCGAAGGGTCAGACAGAGGTATACTAGTACACGAACATTTCGCCAGTTATGTGTCAGAAATAGCGGGGCGAGCCTATTGCCAGTAAACGGGCACAAATCCAGCCGCGATTGAAAACCCAATATCACTTTGCCTGACCTAGTAATCCAACCCAGGACCTCATGCTCAATAGTCGCCCTTGTGACCACTAGACTAACAAGGCAATAATAGTAGAGGTCAGATATAATAGGGGATAATCCAATTTTTTTTTCTTTGTCCGTCGGTTAGTTTATTGAAAAGTATTGGACACGTATTTTTTCTTTTTTCACGTGGTCATAAAATTACGGAGATATATTGAGTTGAAATGGCGCATGACGTCACATGTAGGTAAGTTTTATACCTACTTGTGACGTAGTAAGCCCCCACTCTCCAACTTTAATGAGTTTTAACTAAGTAATTTTTTGATATTTTGATAAAACAAAAAATACGTGTCTAATATTTTTGTATTACCTGTCTGACGGACAAAATAGAATGTCGTTTTCTTTACCCAGTCCGCACGCCTATTGTGTTTTAAAACTAGATGGGATCGTGTCGTGATCGCATAACGCACTATGTTAATGTCAGATATGCAGTCGCTCCATGTAAAATACTGGTATTCAGCTGCATCCGGCTAGACTGGAAGCCGATACCTACATAGGAAAGGCTTGGCAGATGATGATGCTGATGAGGTCGTAACCGATGTTTGTTATCTGACTACTCAGAGAAGAGACACTGAAAGAAACTCTGGGGTCTCTTCATAATGTTGGTTAAGTCATAGGTATATAAGTATCTTAGGTAGCCTTTTGCGTTATACCTATACGTAGATTACCTAATATATAAAATTCTCGTGTCGCGGTGTTTGTTACCAAACTCCTCCGAAACGGCCTCCGAATCGATTTGTATAAAATTTTGTGTGCATATCGGGTAGGTCTGAGAATCGGCCAACATCCATTTTTCATACCCCTAAAAACCATCAAAATTTCCACGCGGACGAAGTCGCGGGCAGCAGGTAGTTTTTGTATAAAATACTTTTTTCAAAAACAGTAGCTTCGTGGAATTGGTTTGGTTGGAAAGATCGCTAATCCTTTTTAATTCTCGCTAACTCATCTTGGTCCAATGCACGTTTAACTGTGTTTACTTAAACAATACTTTCTTTAATTCTTCTCAGGGTTCAACAGGAAACTTACACGGTAAAAAAAAGATCCTTTAGGTCATTTTGGACCTTAATACCTGTGTCATGTCGACTGAAACAGGTTTTAAAATCTAAAAAAAACAAAACACTGCGCTCCAGAACTCAAATTGGTGACGTTGCTCATAAAGCTGCCAAACTAAAATGGGACTAGGCTGGCCATGTCTGCCGGATGCTGGCAAAGCTGTGGGCCCACATTTCACAAAACTGGAGCCCTGAGGCAGCTTGACGGGGTCGCGGCAGACCAAGAAGAAGATAGCGGTACGCCTTGGACGGCTTTCTTGTTAATTGTCAAGAAGAAGTAAAAAACAGAGAAAAGTGGAAGGAATGGGGGGAGGCCTTTGCTCAGAAGTGGGAAAGACGAGCCAAACTAAAAAAAAAAAAGTTCATAAAAAAGCACCCCGATAACCGTCATCCCTTATAAAAATAAACCCTCAAAGTTAACTAAAACATACAAATAACCAACTGTCACAACCTATTATACCCTTAACATACAATTCACTTACATATCTAATAATTAATATCGTAAAAGATCGAATCCCCATGAGAATTGACGATCGCATCGCTACTGTCAACGATATTACGACTAGGCGACTCGTTAATACATGCCTGAGTGTTATTGCTCTGTTGGAATTTCAAAGCTGGTCCCAGCGCTGAAAGTTGAAATTGCATTGCTGTAATGGTATTGTTTGATATTTTCTATTAGATAATCATAGGCTACACCCAAATCGATTGTAATGTGTCGGTTAAATTACTGACATCACGAATGTTTTGTTGTATGTTTGTCTTCATGTTTGTTTATTGAAACTGATAGCAGACGTTTGATTGAGTAATAATGGTGGGTTAGGTGCGCCCTAAATTATTGATGTGTTGCTTTGTTTGATTGATTTCATTTAAAATTAGGGGAAGTTGCCACATGTCTAGTCTGAATTCTTGAATGCAGTAGCAAAACTAGTCTATTACTTTTAAAATTAGGGGAAGTTGCCACATGTCTAGTCTGAATTCCTGAATGCAGTAGCATAACTAGACTATTACTTTTAAAATTAGGGGAAGTCGCCACATGTCTAGTCTGAATTCTTGGATGCAGTAGCAAAACTAGTCTATTACTCTTAAAATTAGGGGAAGTCGCCACATGTCTAGTCTGAATTCCTGAATGCAGTAGCAAAACTAGTCTATTACTTTTAAAATTAGGGGAAGTCGCCACATGTCTAGTCTGAATTCTTGAATGCAGTAGCAAAACTAGTCTATTACTTTTAAAATTAGGGGAATCGCCACATGTGTAGTCTGAATTCCTGAATGCAGTAGCAAAACTAGTCTATTACTTTTAAAATTAGGGGAAGTCGCCACATGTCTAGTCTGAATTCCTGAATGCAGTAGCAAAACTAGTCTATTACTTTTAAAATTAGGGGAAGTCGCCACATGTCTAGTCTGAATTCCTGAATGCAGTAGCAAAACTAGTCTATTACTTTTAAAATTAGGGGAAGTCGCCACATGTCTAGTCTGAATTCCTGAATGCAGTAGCAAAACTAGTCTATTACTTTTAAAATTAGGGGAAGTCGCCACATGTCTAGTCTGAATTCCTGAATGCAGTAGCAAAATTTGTCTATTACTTTAACCTGATATAAGCTTGGTTGCTAAAATTATCAAAAGGCTAATTCTAGTAATTATTTATTTATTTAGTCCCTTTTGTTGCGGTCGGGTAGAAAAACCGATCAAAATGTTGTCGCAATCTCATCTCATCAGTAAATTTGACAGACTAATACTGATATCGGCATGTAGCGACCCACAAAAAGCAACTTATAACAAAAAGTACTACAGCGCCATCTATGAGAAAACAGAAGGGGCAGTTGCCCACCAGACTTAACCCCTGTCTGGTCGGAGGATCCTCCCTTTTCTATAGATATATTAATACTTACAAGAATTGCCCTTCATGTACTAAAAGTACCTAAGTTACCTACTTATCATATGTAATTACTTTACATATCGGGAAAGTTAACTATTAGGTACGTAATTCCACATTTTCAGGATTAAAAAGTAATTACTTAGGTATTTGAACATTTTGAATTTACCTTTGTATTACCTACTGTTCTAGTAGTTTTTTTTAAAGACCCCTTGATAGCATCGTTTGATTAATAGACTGTACGGTCAGCAACCGCACATTGTACCTTAGCCTAGTTTAAAATACTGCAAATTTTGTTAATTTATAAAATGTAGTATCGTCACGTACGCGAGTACGTCAGTCTTCGGTATAATATCGAGCTCGCGCAACATCCAACATTTTATAACATTTTTTACTATTTTTTATAACATTAATTTAGTGCAATTTCGTATTAAATACTTTTTTAAACATTAACATTTATTTTATTAACATTCAACATTAAGTGTAAAGGCTCATGCCCTTACATTTTGGTCCTTCGAGCCGTTAAGAGTAAAATCAGTGCCGTGGTACGTTTTCACTCGCGGGAACATTTCAACATTAAACTCGGACATTAAACAGAACATTTAACAGAACATTAAAAACAGTGTTAGTGAACAGTGATATTAAGTGAGAGTTGAGCACAGATCGGGGTGGAGCGTAAGCAGCAATCCGGTGAGCACGTTCCATATTACCTACCTTTCTGGAATTTTGGATTTATTGTTTGCACTAAGCACCGGTAAACAACAATGTCTTCTTACGATGCTTTACTTAACTCTCAATCTACGAATCTTGAGGCTATCAAACGTATAAATGAAAATTTTAAGAAAGATAGTTCTACACGTAAAACCACTCTTGAGTATCATGATGACAGACTTGAAAAGCTGGAAGGATATTGGAGTGAGTTTAAAAAGAACGACATCCAATTAGCCTTGTTTGAAGGCAAGAAGTCTGGACCTTACTATGAGAATCGCATTTATGAGCGTTTGGAACAAATTTACGAAGAAACGAAGTGTATGATAAATAAGTCGAAACAAAGATTATTAGTGAAAGTCGAAGACGAAAAATTTGCTTCGTTTAGTCAGTTACAAAAAAGAGAAGAAAGGCCATGTGTGCAAGAGAATGTTCCAGAAAAACAGGAGAGCGATGAGATTCCAGATGATGGGAAGAACACGTCAAATGAAGAGTTAGTCGTGGACCAACGGACTAAAGATATGATCAATGAGCAGCGGTCGAACATCAAGGCTTTTGAGAGAACAGTACGGAACATGGACATTGAAAATTTAAAAGAAAAGTGGCAACTTGAAGATAAGTTGCGGACAGTTACGCAACGTTGGGAAAAAGTCGATTGCACTTATTGGAAGCTCGATAACATGTTGGTCAACACGCAAGCATTTGAAAGTGATTATAATAGATTGGAAAGGCTGTATGAATTCAGCAAGGAACAAATTAACAAGAGGATTTGGGATAACAAACACCAGGAGAAATCCACGCCCAAAATTGAACTTCCGATTTTCAGTGGCAGCTATGCCCAGTGGACAACATTTAAGGACTTGTTCGTGGAAATCGTGCATCGTAACACTTTTATCTCTAATGCTCAGAAAATGCAACATTTGAAGGCGAAGTTAAAGGGAGAGCCTGAGCGATTAATACAGCACATGAACATTAGTGCTGATAACTACGAAGCCAGTTGGCAAATACTTCAACAGAGGTACGATAATAAGAGACTATTATTTACCTACCAAGCGAACATTTTACTCAGTCTACCCAACATACAAACCCCAACAGCTTCTCTACTGAAAAGAATGCATGATACGACCATTGAGTGCCTTCAGGCTATTAAGAACCTGCAATACGATACTTCTAGTTGGGACCCCTTGGTGGTTCACATTTTAATGCAAAAGTTGGACGCAGACACATGCCAGTCTTTCAAAGAATCCATGGAAAATCCTCGGGAAATGCCACCATTAAACGAGTTCCTGAAATTCATCGAAACCAAATTCATGTCAATGGAGTCGGGTACAAACCCAAACCGCTCACGAAACTTTAACAGTCAACAGCCAAACATTCAACCGAAAACAGTTCATAATGCAACATACAGTAAGCCTAAAGTGCACCAACAAACCAGCCAAGGTGGAAGTAAGAACATGCCGAGAACATTTCATAACAAGCAAAAATTTCATAATTTCGCTATAACTTGTCCTAAATGTAATAATCAACACGGGCTCTATAATTGCAGAGAATTTTTAAGTATGTCACCAGAAGAAAGGTTGAAGACCGCTAACAACCTACATGTATGTCTAAATTGCCTGTTTAGTCATAACGGCGAAAAATGTACGTCGGAAAAAAAGTGCAAGCACTGCGATGAGCCGCATAGCAGTATTTTGCATGAAGCAATTGGTGTTGCGAAATCAAGAACCGGCAGGGCAAATGTAGGTCAACAATTGAACACGCATTTAGCACATGACAACTCAAATGAGGTACTGCTAGCCACGGCCCAGGTCAAAACAATAGCCCATGATGGAACTACGATCATCTTACGAGCTTTACTAGACCAGGGCTCTCAGGTCAGCCTAATTACAGAAAATGCTGCTCAAAAATTGCAGTTAAAACGCAACAAGATGAGCGCGGTGGTGTCTGGTGTTGGCGCTACAGCCGCCTCCAAGTGCAAAGGAGTGCTCCATCTCCGATGCCAAGCGATATACAATGACTTCAACATTAACATTAAAGCAATTATTATGAAGAAAATAACAAACAAACTGCCAAGTAAAACAGTAAATAAAGGTAGTTTTGAACATATACAACATTTACAGCTCGCTGATCCTGAATTTAACATATCTCAGGATATAGATTTACTATTAGGAGCCGATGTATATTCCGAAATATTGTTAGAGGGGTTAATAAAAACAAACACATCATCCATCATAGCACAGCAAACACATTTAGGCTGGATAGTATGTGGTAATTACAAAACATTCAATTGCCATGTAATAGTCAACAACATTCAGGATCTTGCCCAATTCTGGGAACAGGAGTCTTTGCAAGAAAACAAAGAAGATGTGGACCCTGACAACAGGTGCGAGCAGCTGTACAAAGAGACGACAACACGACTTCCTGATGGGCGATACCAAGTGCGTCTCCCCCTCAAAGACAATTATGTTGAACACTTAGGAACATCGAAACCACAGGCCATCGCCCAGTTTCAACAACTAGAGCGAAAAATGGCTAAAAATCATGGATTTGCAGAAGATTATAAGGCTTTTATAGAAGAATATGAAGAAATGGGTCACATGAAGCAAGTTGAAAGCAACGGTACGAACAAAAACATTGAATATTTTCTCCCGCACCACGGGGTAGTGCGATCAGGTGCTATCACAACAAAACTTAGAGTTGTGTTCAACGCGTCAGCAAAAACCAGCTCAAAACACAGTCTTAATGACTTAATGGAGGCGGGACCAAATCTACAAAAAAATATCCTTAGCATCTTGCTGAAATGGAGACGATACAAATATGTCTTATCATCAGACATTGAGAAAATGTACCGATTTATAGCAGTACATCCAGAACATCAACCCTTACAGAAAATAGTGTGGAGGAATTGCCCACGGCAACTGCTAAGAGAATATCAGCTATGTACAGTCACCTATGGTACTAAGGCCGCTCCATTCTTAGCACTCCGAACACTTCAACAGCTAGCGATGGATGAAGGTGACAAGTACCCGGAAGCTAAAAACATCTTACTCAACCAATTTTTTGTAGATGATGCATTATTCGGAAAGGATACCATAGACGAGGCCCGAGATACAAGAGACCAACTTATACACCTATTGAAAGAAGGAGGTTTCAATCTCAGAAAGTGGTCGAGTAACGAACATCAACTGTTAGAAGATCTACCAGAACATATGATTAGCCCAGTCAGTTTAAGCTTTACAGAGGCATCAGCTTCCAAAACATTGGGCTTGGCATGGGATCCGAAACAAGATGAATTTATATTTTCATCCACATTAAAAAACAAAACCAACATTAACAATAACAAAAATTCGTCAAAACGGCAAATCTTAAGCGACATTTCAACAATTTTTGATCCTTTGGGGTTGCTATCTCCAATAACAATCAAGGCAAAGATTTTATTCCAACAGATCTGGAAGTACAAAATTGAATGGGATGAAACTGTTCCAGATGGAATAGAAAAGGAATGGAGAATATTAAAAAATGAGTTAACACATATGCAACCTTTCAAAATTAACCGATGGCTTGGGTTAGAAACAAACAAGGATTGGGAATTACACGCATTCTGCGACGCATCGGAGAAAGCGTTTTCGTGTGTGGTGTACAGTAAAGTTACAGACGGAAAACATTATCAAATTGCATTGGTTGCGGCAAAAACAAAGGTCGCTCCAATTCAAAAACAACAAACACTTCCCAGACTTGAGTTATGTGGTGCTCAGCTATTAGCTCAACTGGTCAAGAAAATAAAACATTGCCTCGATAAACCAAACATTAAAGTAACAGCATGGACAGACTCAATGATCGTGCTTGGCTGGCTAAAAGGCGATGTCTCACGATGGAAGGCCTATGTCGGACACAGAGTTCAGGAGATAACATCTGTAGTGCCCGCCGGGTGTTGGAATCACGTAAGGTCAGAGCAAAACCCGGCCGACTGCGCGTCACGTGGACTACTACCTTCTCAATTACACAACTTTCCGCTGTGGTTTGATGGACCCGAATGGCTGAACAGTGAAGACATCCCTGAAACATATGACACGGTTGAGATACCTGAAATAGAAGTTAAAAAGGTACATGCAGTCACGTCACGGACTATCGAAAACAAAAACATGAACATTGTAACAGAACTCCTTATCAAGAACAGCTGTATTATAACTATAACACGCATTGTCGCTTGGGTGTCGCGTTTCATAACAAACACGTCACAAAACAGCCGTCACAGGGAAGACGCAGCTATGAATCATACAAACATGAATGGCCCGCCCGCGTCAAAACAATGTAATTTAACACTCGCTGATATTCGACGCGCTACAAACATAATTATAAAACATGTACAAAACGAACATTACGGACAAGAAATCCAAGATTTGAAAACAAAAGGAATGGTAAGCAACAATAGAGGACTTCAGAAACTTTGTCCTTACCTAGATGAAAATAATATATTGCGCGTCGGAGGGAGATTACAAAATTCAAACTTACCTGAAGAAACCAAACACCCTGTTATCATCCCAAAAAACAGCAAGATGGCATATCTTCTCATTGCCCATGCGCATATTACAACACTACACGGTGGAGCGAGACTAACAATGGCTACATTAAGACAAAAATATTGGATCACAGGAGGAAATAACACTGTTAAAAAATACCTGAAAGACTGTGTAAAATGTTGTCGCTTCAAACCATCGAAACAATACCAATTAATGGCCGACCTACCCAGTGAAAGGATAACGCAATCACCACCATTCTATCACACAGGGGTGGACTTCACAGGGTTTGTTAATGTTAAAGTAAACAAGGGGCGAGGCGTCAGAACGAGTAAAGGTTATGTCGTTGTATTCGTATGCATGGCAACAAAGGCGGTGCATTTAGAACTTGCATCAGATCTATCGTCACAAACATTTATACTGGCTCTGAACCGCATGATTAGCCGACGAGGCTGTCCGAAACATATTTACTCCGACAACGGAACAAACTTTGTTGGAGCTGAAAGAGAGTTAGCCAAACAACTGCATCTCTCACAAACATTTAACAACGACACTTTATCGAGAAGGAACACCGAGATGGGGATAGAGTGGCATTTCAACGCCCCAAGCTGGCCAAGTGCAGGAGGACTTTGGGAGGCTGCAGTAAAGTCTATGAAATATCACCTAAAGCGTGTCCTAGGAGAGCAAAAGTTGACCTATGAAGAGTTTACAACACTGCTTACTCAAATCGAAGCCTGTATGAACTCTAGACCACTTTGCCCTTTAACGGAAGACGTGGACGATATTGATTACCTTACTCCTGCACATTTTTTAATTGGCCGACCAGTAACATTCTTACCAACAGAAAATATCGAAAAACAAAACATCAACATACGACAGAGGTGGCAGTTGCTAAACAAAATGAAACAAGGGTTTTGGACCAGATGGTCGTCAGAATACCTACAACAACTTCAAGCTCGCAGTAAATGGCTGAACAAAACAAATAATTTATCCATAGGCGATGTTGTCTTAATCAAAGAAGACAACCTTCCTCCTGCGAAATGGGCACTTGGCAGAATACAGCAAGTTCACCCGGGAAGAGACAATCTAGTCAGAGTTGTAACGCTGAAGACACAAACAGGGCAACTAACAAGACCAATAATAAAGTTAATGAAACTGCCAATACCAGAATCTCACATAGAAACACCTGACACCACCACCTCTAATGACAAAATCTGCACTGAAAAACAAAAATCCACAATAAATAACACTAATAAGAAACAACGATTTAAATCAAGAAATATAAGTTCCAGCCTGCTAACGATGCTCATAACATTATTAACCTTATTCCAGCCAACAAAGCAAAGCAGTGACGCCATAAATATAACACCGTTCGAACCAAATAGAGCAGTGTACTTTGACAAAATCGGCAATTTGCAAACCGTACATGATGACTGGAAGATTGTTACGTACTATAATATGACATGTTACTGGCAAGGCATGGAAAACATACATAGAGTTGTAAAACATCTGGGAGAAAGGTGTGAGCAATTTGCATACCAAACGATGTGCAAAACCATTATGACTGAATTCGAACAGGAAGTTAACGAACTTGATCACAACAATTACATGTTGGAAACACATCATGGGCAGACAAAAGGGCGAGTTTCTCGAGGTCTTGTCGATGGAATAGGTTACCTAGCAAATAGCCTATTTGGCGTGCTAGATGAAAGGTTCGCAATACAATATAAAAAGGACATCGAAACATTGCACAATAATAGAGACCATCTATTGAACCTGATCAAAGGTCAAACATCAATCATAGAGGCACATAATAACATTTTAAAGAGAAATGAAGAGGCGATGAACACTCTGTTCAATCTCTTAGATCAACATCTTAACGCTACAGAAAACTATTTACAGAAATTGGGTAAGGAGGTTGGGCAAGAGGAAGAGTTGAACTACTTTAACATCATGGCTCTGACTAGTTCAACAATTCTGTCTAAACTGCGCCACATACAACATATGCTTTTAGACACAGCTATCAACATTCACCATGGTCATGTAGACACCAGACTATTACCGCAGAACCAACTCTTTCAGGAGCTCAACATTATCTCTGGACAATTGCCACAACAATTATCAATACCCGTTGACAATATTCAAAACCAATTAGCTGACATATACAAACTACTAGAGGTAAAATCAAGATTATTTGATAAATATTTTATCATCGAAATTACATTACCATTAACAGGTGACACTCCATTCACGATGTATAAAACAGTCCCTATTCCAATGATACAAAATAACAAACATTCACTTACAATGAAAACAAATTCAGAATATGTTGCAGTCAATATAAGAAAAGAGACATATATGCAGCTCACAGACAGTGACCTGGAACATTGTATTAAACTGGAACCAAGTACATTTGTATGTTCACTAAACAAACCAACACGTAACATGAGAAATCATCAAATTCAATGTGAAATCGGTGCAATAACGAACATTACATTATCAAAATGTATCTACACTTCCGAATCCTGCAACAATAAATGGACACCATTACAAAAACCTAACACCTGGCTCTATGTCTGCTGCACGGATTGCCAGCTGCAAATCATCTGCGAAGGTCGTATGACTACTAAGGCAATACATTCAACGGGAATTTTAGAAGCCAAAGAAGGATGTATTATTAGAAACAACGAAGAAACATATTATACACAAGTTTACTACACGAACAAAATTTATGTCAGCCCAGAAATACCACTGATAGATCTGGACGATATCAACAATTTCACATCTGTCCAGCCGCTTGATTTATCAACTGGACAACTGAACACGCAATTTGTTAGAAACGATTATGAAAAACTTCATAATTCATTGAAGGAATTGGAAGATCACACGAAACAGACTGAAATGTCGCAACACGATGTGCACCAATACATCGTGTCATACTCTACAATGGGACTTCTGATCTTGTCAATAGTCGTCGCGGGAGGAGCTTACGTATACTGCAAACGCTGCGGCAAGGTCATCGTCAGCGACGCCGGCGCGTCTACCAGATTACCGCCACGGAAGCCACCAAGAACTGCAGCATCCAATGAAAACATAGAACTTACCTACGCGACTCCTCATTCTTTTAACATTTAACTTAAAATCATTTCTATTCATATTCTTTTCATTTCATGACTTTTATTTACATTGTTATATTACTCTTAAATAAGTTATCTTAATTAAATATTACTTTTTGCCCCGCCAAGATGTACGGTCAGCAACCGCACATTGTACCTTAGCCTAGTTTAAAATACTGCAAATTTTGTTAATTTATAAAATGTAGTATCGTCACGTACGCGAGTACGTCAGTCTTCGGTATAATATCGAGCTCGCGCAACATCCAACATTTTATAACATTTTTTACTATTTTTTATAACATTAATTTAGTGCAATTTCGTATTAAATACTTTTTTAAACATTAACATTTATTTTATTAACATTCAACATTAAGTGTAAAGGCTCATGCCCTTACATAGACACTATCCTATCTCAATTAGATAATGCAAGGGTACACCCTAATCGATGCATGGTTGAATAACAGGCGGTGTTTATAAGTTATGAACGTCGTTAATATTTACGTTTACATTACTGATATATTGCACTTTATGTTACTAAGCTACGGACGACCATTTTTAGGGTTCCGTACCCAAAGGGTCAAACGGGACCCTATTACCGAGACTTCGCTGTCCGGCTGTATCTCATGAACCGTGATAGTTAGGCAGTTGAAATTTCTAATAAAATAAATATTTAAGGGGGCTCCCATACAAAAAAGTGATTTTTTTGCTCGTTTTTATAAATAATGGTACGGAACCCCTCGTGCGCTAGTCCGACTCGCACTTGGCCGGTTTTTTTTTTATAAGTTACAAATGGACAATTCAATTTTATTTATTTGTACGAATTTTAAAGCTTACCAACAACAACAAAAAGATGCAATTTGTTTTTTTTTTACCTGATTGACTATCAGCGCATATCTCAAACCACTGGACGAATCGGGCAAAAAATTTGAAATAGGGGTTAAAAAATTTGTCACTGGGCAAAGCAAGCGCGGGTCGATAGTCTTCTACAAAAAAAAAAATGATTTACCTACCATACTTTATCCTGTTAGGTGTGCATACTCATTTAGAGGTGACCACCACATCAAAATCATCGAATTTGCATGCTCAAGCACATCAAGTACATGTGCAATCTTTGAATACATGATCAACAATTAAAATTGCATATACTAGGTATACCTGCAGTTCAAATTCTATTATTGTAGGTTGAAGTTACGTATTAATGTCATTGCAAGCACAATGTTATCAAAATCAATTGTTTATATTCGCGTAACCATGACTACGTTACTCTTAGCACAGGACCCATAGGATACTTTTTATGCTGTGAATACTTTCTTGTTCCATAATGAAGACCTCCACATAATCGAAGCCGCGGGCAAAAGCATCTTTATTTACACAGTATAAAACAAAGTCGCTTCCCGCTGTCAGTCAGTACGCTTAGATCTGTTAAACCACGCAACGGATTTTGATACGGTTTTCATCAATAGAATGAATGATTCAACAGGAAGGTTTGTCATCTGCCTAGCCTTTTCCCAAACTATCTTGGGGTCGGCTTCTAGTCTAACCGGATGCAGCTGTGTACCAGTATTTTACATGAAGCGACTGCCTATCTGACCTCCACAACCCAGTAACTAGGTAATACGATACCCCTTGGTAAGACTGGATGTCAGACTTTTTGGCTTCTGACTACTCGTAACGACTGTCAAAGATCTACAAATGACAGCCGGGACCAACGGCTTAACGTGCTTTACGAGGCACGGTTGTAATGTATAATTTATCACTGAAAAAACTATCAAAATTTCTACGCGAACGTAGTCGCGGGCAGCAGAGTTACCCTATAAAACAGAACACTTACCCATAAACTATACTAGTTCAATACAAGCAATTTAATTAGAAAGCGTACCATCAATTACTATGACACGTTTGACGCGAAGGCGCGGCCATACATCGGCGATAGCCAGTAATTAGTGATGCTTGCGAGTAGGGCTACCAATCTATTGAAAAGTCCCGATAAAAAGTCGAATATACAACGTGTAACAAAAAGGGTATATATAGGGGGGTGTGTAATATATGCTATAATAACAGATAATATATTATCACTTGAAATAACATTCACATGATATAATTTTCATATGCTATAAAAACAAATAACCTAATTTCATGTGATCTAATATTTCATTTCATATAAACATCCTTTGCTCTATTATCACTTAGTATAACGTTCAGTTGACCTAATTTTCATTTGACCTAATTTTTATATTTACTTATTTTCTGTAGTGAAAAGTAATATTAGAAAACATCATACTGTTATAACCTCATCTAACCCACATGATTCACCAACCATATAGCGGCTCTAACGCAGGAATATATGAGGAATAATATACTAACTAAATATTATACCAACTGAATATTAGTTCAAATGTGCATTATAGAAAATGTTTATTAAACCATATTAAATTAGGTAAACTGAAATTATATCAATAATTCATTATATCATTTCATCGTTATACTAAAGAAAAATTATATAAAATGAAATTAGATCATGTGATCGTTAGAACTTTTGTTATTATGTCAAATGGTACCCATATAGGGTGACTGGTAATAAGTGACTGATACTTAAACACGTGATTGTACTCATGATAACAAACAACTTTCCCAAAGAAGCATTTTTTTATACTCGTTCACCTATAAGACAATAACACAACAGCTATATGAATTCGTGCGCGCGTGCGCCTGTTACCTATCAGCTGTTAGCCGCATGACACCGTTCTGTCTCATTGCTTTCGTACCTGATATTTTGTATGGGGCAGCAGATATTTTTTATTTTATTTCTCTTCTTTACTTTTCTTCTTTTTATTTCTAGGAAGTTAATGTATACTTCAAGTTACTTTTGTTCAACATAATATCATGCTTGTAATCCCCGAAGGGCGGCAAAGGTATATTTAATAGTACAGTAACACCCTCATTTAGCCAGTTGTTTCTAGACCCATGTAACAGAGGGTAGAGCCTATTGCCATCAACCGGGCACGAATCCGCTTACCGCAATCCGACTTCCTGTCTTAGACTTTAGTTCTGCGTCGCATATCTTATAACTACGAATTTTTATATAATTTTGTTTTATTATTAACAAGCCTTTGCCTGCGGCTTCACCCGCGTGGAGTTCGTTAATTATCCCACATGTGTTAATTGAGGTATCAACTACCCGTGTGCCGAATTTCATCCAAATCCGTTCAGTAGTTTTCCTCACAAACATTCGCATTTATAATTTTAACACGCTTTCGGTAGGATTTAAAACATTTTGTTTGGCCCTGTTCCTGACAAATAAATAGTGTTTCTTTCTTTTCTTTTTTTTTTCTACTGGTAACCCTACTACTTCTTACTAATTGACGACATTGTAACGATGTTTACAGAAATTTTTGTCTGAAGATAGGAGCGGTTATTGAACATCATTATGGCAGACATTTGAAACGCTAATTAGTACACATAATCATGTTATCGCTACTCCGATATCGTCAATGACAGTGAAAGTGAATAAAATGTAATTAATGAGAATAGGGGATAGTCATATTTTTTTTTTATTTGTCTGTCGGGTAGATTTTTGAAAAGTATTGCACACGTATTTTTTTCTTTTTTCACGTGGTCATAAAATTACGGAGATATATTGAGTTGAAATGGCGCATTACGTCACGTGTTGGTAATTTTTATACCTACTTGTGACGTAGTAAGCCCCCACTCTAGTCTCCAACTTTAATGAGTTTTAACTAAGTAATATTTTGATAAAACAAAACATACGTGTCTAATATTTTTTTATTACCTGTCTGACGGACGTAATATAATTTCGTTTTCTTTACCCAGTCTTCACCCCTATTAGCTTGAGCCCGCGGCTTCGTTCACATAATGTTCGGAAGTTACGTTAACTATAGCCTAGGACATTCGCGCATAATGTAGTTCCCGATAACTGAAAAAAAATAGGAATCGGAGCAGTAGTTCTAAAGATTACCGACGACATCCAAACTACGAGGTTTACCCCTTTGTAATATTATTCGTTTTGATTTATGGTGTCTAAAAATGTTAGCGCGGAACCTTCTAGAAGTTTCTAGATAACGATTATAAAATGATATCAAGCACATGGCCCCGCATCACAACGGTGATCATTTCCTTCAAATATTCTTTTCCACTTTTCCAACCGAAATTGCTTTTTCATCATGAAAGAAGAAAGAAAGAAAGAAAGAAAGAAAATAAGTTTATTTGGCACATACCACAAGTACACACAACATTAAACGAAAATGAACACAAAAAATACTTAAATATAAACAAAAGAAAAAAAGGGTTAATAATTGTGTAGCTAAATAAAACAAAAAGAAAAGAGGGATAATTATTGTGTGCCTCACGGCTGCGCCAAAAAGGGCCAGTTCAGCAAAATGCCAGGCAGCTAGGCTGCCTGACGCTGGTTTTCAACTGGACCTGCGAATGTGATGTGACGGACGTAAAACAGCTTCATATTTTGTGTCAGAGTGTATGTGTATGTGAGACGGGTACTTAGATAAAATAAGATTGTGTACAGCAATAATAATAATAATAACAAATAAAAAATAAAAAACTACGCAATAAGATTACCAAAATAAGTGCCGAGTAAAATAAGAAGGTAAACAAATGGGATGAACGCATGACAACAAACTAAGGATCTAGAAACCTGATTCGCACGTTGCCAGATTTCTAACGCACACTACATTTCATTACTTACGCTGCGAGCAGCCAAGCACCACGGACTTATAATTAATACGGATAGCGTTTTATCATTTTTAAAGTGTGGGTTGCATTGTCAATTATTTTATTTGTCATGCCAATCGATACATATGGTAGTTATGTAAGCGGAATATAACGACGTCAATGTAAAATTAAGACAGAAGAGGAACTGGATAGTCAAAACTTGCGTGGATAAACGAATAGTAAGAAGAAACAAAGAGTAAGTGCTAATTAATAATAATATATGTGCATAAAATGTCATCGGATTCTATTGAGAGATATATTTCTTTAATTTTTGCATTAATTTTTATAGGTTTCCTACATTAAAAAAGTTAGCTAAATAAATGAAACGCAGACCAAACACAGGATGTTCTACTGCCAGTTTAGTGGAAAATACGGTGATATTGTGCCATCCCGACGCGACGCCACGCTCCACCCGTTCCAGTCACATGCATGTAGGCCAGGTAAATGGGTAAGTTTAAAAGAAGTCAGTTTAAACGTGCGCATACGATGCAGTAATGCATGCTTGTATAACTAGGTCATGTTTAGAGTGCAATTTTTACATGCCGCAGGTCTCCTAAAAAGTGCAATGGGACGCAGCGGCGCGCTTAACACGACGTCACCCTCCACCGGAGGATACAAGTATAATGAAACATCACAATCGAGCCGAGCGTAAGCAAGCGCTGTATAAATTCCCACTAATGTAAATAAAATTAACTTCGTCTATCTACACTATTGAGCAGCATAGACGACAAGTAATTGTATAGTTAATAAGGTGGGCAGGTTCAAACATCATATAATTGATACATTTAGTTCGACCATATCGAGTTTTCGTTGCGCTTCCACTAGATACTGCCGTAAACGTCTTCTAAATGTGTCTATTGTGTTTATCAATCTAATTGGTGGTGGCAGGTTATTCCACACTTTGGATGAAGCATACCGAAGGCTACCTCTGAATGCTGCTGTGTGATGAGGGTGAGTCGAGAGTTGTTGCGCACATTGCCTTCTTGCACATTCACGTGTACTAGCTACCCAACTAAGTTTGTTAAATAAATAATCCGGTTTTTTATATTTAACAACACCAAACAGAAGGCACGCCAGGTGTAGTTTGCGTCTGGATTTCATTTTTAAAGTAGAATGCTTATTGAGGTAAGGTGTTACATGACTTCTGCGGGGAATGTTGTAACAAAACCTTGCGCACGCGTTTTGTACCCTTTGTATGAGCCGATCTGTACGAGCTAGTAGGCGCGGGCCGTACACAGTATCGGCATAGTTCAGCCTAGAAAGAACTAAAGATTCTACAAGTTGTTCCCTTAGCGATTCGGACAAATAAGACCTCATCCTGTACAAGACCTTCAGGCGATAGAAACAGTTTCTTACCGAGTCCGCTACGTGTTTTTCAAAACGAAGGTCTTTGTCCATTGTAAGACCTAGATTTCGCGCCTCATACACACGCTCAATTGTATCATCATCATCAGCCTATAATGTTCCCACTGCTGGGACACAGGCCTCTTCTCTATGAGAGGGAGTGGGCTGTACGTAATCCACCACGCGGGCCCAGCGGATTGGTAAATGTCACATCTCTTTGAATTTTTAGTTCTAGGACATGCCTGTTACCTCACGATGTTTTCCTTCACCGTTTTTGAGAGCAGCGGTGATGAAATTAATTACACAAAGTAATGCGCCTACCTGGGTTCGAATCCACGGCTTACTGCTCGTAAGTCGAGGTTGCCTCCACTGGGACACCGCTGCTCTCATTGCTTTTTACATTGTACTGATATTGTGTATTACATACTAAATAGCATTGTTTGTTTAAAACACGATTTTAAAATATTTTTTTACGCCAATAATTTTGACAAAAACTGTCAGATCCTAATCGAGACTTAATAAACGAAAAACCCTACTCATGAAACAATTTCTGTACGAGCTTAAAGTAAGACATAACCGTTATAACTAATTATGATTATTACACCAAAAAACTGCATGGTGCCTACATACAAACATCGCGCATGATTCCGTTGCATATTAGATTTAATGGCGCGCTCCGAATGTTTTAATCACAAGTTAAGATGGGTGCCCGCTGCTTGAATGGGCGAACGATGTTCGGAGTAGTGGCGAATGTTCGGCGAGCATACTCGTATTATAGGGCACCGTTGTTGTACGCATATTTTTATCTGAGCTCTTTAAAACGCTGAAATCTCGTGGAACCTACCTTGGTTCAATGTAAATCATGAAGTCATGATCTCTGAGCGTGTCCATGACAATTTAAATTATATGGGCCCCAGATTGGCACTTTCAGCAGCGTCCATCAGCTCCTAGATTGTGCAAAAAACAGGTCAGGCAGGACATGATATTAAAAAAACCCATGGTTTGACGAACCTAACCACATTTACACTCCGGGGCAGAGTCATCTATTAATCTCCTAGTTTGCTCTTTGCTTCGGCCAACCATAGATTCAAAAAGTCAGGAACTCTATGCTTACCAGTAGGTAGTAATAAAAATAATATCATTGTCATTTATGTATTTAAACTAAGTCGGATTGAGAACCGTTTGCACCATAAGTCACGAAAAATGAACAAAATTTTAGTTCTTTTAATAATTTAAATTTACCGGGAAATAATTGTATCTGTTGAGTATCAGTACGCTGACCAAAATCTATAAGGCGCTTTTTGTAAACCAGCATTCGAATTTCTTCAACACAAGTCTATGACAAACCGAATAATTTTCCTAAACCAAAAACGACGTAAATCACGTCATGGTCAAAAATAGTCGCATTGGGGATGCGAGTCTGTTACGCAATTACCCTGTATATTAATTGTCGCGTTTACAAAAACATTTCATAATTACGAAGAAAAAAAATATAGCTACATCGGGACCATACCTTAATCAGTGCTCCCACTGAGCAGGCGAGGTTCGCTCAAAGCGAATAAAGATATCTATATTCATTAAAATTTAAAACGCGAGCGGGTTATAAGATTCAAAAGGGGTGTAGAGGACGCGTGTTCACCCTGTATATATAGTTCAGATGGGACGCTAATTTATATGTGAGAGCGGAAAAATTAAACCACCTACCTACAGTATGTTTTGGTGTGAAAATAGATGGTTATTTAAGCAATCATTCTATTGGAAGTTCCAAGGTAGGCCCAAGGCTCAACATCCCAAAAGAAGCTGTTGTTTCGTTGAGCTCCTTGAGTTATAAGTCGAGCTACACGATAACTGACAAATGCTTGCACTGACTGGACAGGTCCACTCAAATCTGTGTGGTTCTTTCTTTAAAAGACCATTTCAGATACTAATCTGCATAGTCCTCATGTAAATTGAGCAATGTCTGGACTTTAAAAGAGTAACAAGTTAACAGAGAACCTCTGAGTTTGTTTCGGCTGTTTCTTCTCAGAGTAGTCAGGTACGAAACACAAGCCCCATCTAGCTTTAAAAAAATGACGTGTAAAAGTGTTTGTAAAAACCTACTTGCAAAAAAACATCATTTATCAAGATGCATTCAGTCATCACGCTGCTGACAGGATTTTATAAATGTTACTTAAGGAGCTCGTGGCTAAATAATAACAGCCGCAAGGGTCGATCTTTAAGGTTAAGCCGTGCTTGCCGAGGTTGGTGCGTGGATAGGTGACCATAATTACATACCGAGTTTCCTCTGTGCCTCGGAAAGCACGTTAAGCCCCTGGGCCCGGCTGTCATTTGTACATCTTTGACAGTCGTTACGAGTATTCACAAGTCAAAAGTCTGACATCCAGTCTTACCAAGGAGTATCACCCAGGTATTACCCAGTTACTGAGTTGTGGAGGTCAGATAGGCAGTCGCCCATGTAAATACTGGTACTCAGCTGCATCCGGTTAGACTGGAAGCCGACCCCAACATAGTTTGGGAAAAAGCTAGGCAGATGGTGAATTGAAGGTTACTTTCGTGGAAGTAGAAAGAGCTATATCATTATTTCCTTTTATAATGTTGGTCCTTTGATATGTTAAAGCTTCCTATATTTTCAAAATGCCTTAAAAATAATTGCTTAAGTATCCTCACATTCCTGACAACTGAATACACGCTTTCTCCCGAATTCTTGATCTGTACAGAAAATCAGTATCGACTAACAATATTAAAGGCCACTATCCAATTCGGCAGCTTAAATTCAAACAGCCGCCCCGCAAACCGTCGGTAATAACAATTACGATTCGGAATCACGCACCCGTCATTACGAGAACATTTTATCTTAAGAAAACGCAGCGCCTCCCAAACCCTTTAACGTCTAATCGTGAATTATATACGGTAATAAAATTCTTTAATCAAAGAAAACAACCGAGCGCCCATTAAGGCGTGAACACGTCGCCACCTCGAGTCGTTACAGCGAATATTTACATACATGTGTCATTACCTTACACCACCCACCCCCCACCATAATTAAGAGTATAACGGAATCTTAGCGTCTTATTACGCGAACGTAACGATATCCTTTCAGAAAATTGTAACTGTGTCGTTATAACCCCCCACCTTTCCCCTTTTTAAATGATCGCCTACGTTTGCGACTCAAAAGTTGGGAATAACCTCACAGGGAAGCTAAGAGCACACACGAAACTTAAATGTGAAATATCCTCTAATGAATCAGACAATATTTTAAGGCGTGGGAGGCAATAAAAACACCCCGCCACCCGCTAATGTACACCAACACTTTGTCTCAGTTTAGGGATGGGGTGATTTGGGTAAATAAGTGTCGATGTGGACAGGAGATAGCGCGGGGAGGACGCTTTATATCGATATCTCGGATTAATTCTATTGCTTTACGACGAATGTGTGGCTGTTTTCTGTATTTCCATCATATCTTTCTCGGAAAAATATTCTAGAAATATTACTTAAAACGTATTACGGCGTCGTACGACCTTCCGAAATAACATTTGTCCTGAATCGAATGAGCTACAAGTCTTGGAGAGAGGCCTTTTACCCTGGAATAGAATGATGCTAGCTGACAGTAATAGTATACCTACTATATACATGTCTTGTAGTACAACTTTAATTAGTCGGTATCATAAAGTCTTAATACATTTCTGAATATCTTTGTGTGTTAGTTCTTTTAGCATAACAAACACTGGACTTCAAAAATAAAACGAAAAGAGGGGAACTCACTTTTCACTCAGTTCATACGTCAGATTAAGCTGCACTTAATAAAAAAACATTTTATGGCCCATAAAAACTATCGACACGCCCCATCACTAAAGTTTCGGTCATACTCGGTTTTTGCCACAACGGGGGTCGAAATTATGTCAAGATGCCGATGGTGTAACGTCGTTGAACACATTACGATTCCAACTAAAGACACTGAGATTACCGTGTCTATATATATATCGGCTTTATATAGTGTTGTATTACCAAGATTTTATGTCTCGTTTGAGAACTTTGAGATAATCCATATTCCTATCAAATATCGGTCAATTTATTACATTTTGGCATATAAAAATTGTGAAGGAAAAACATTCTGAGGTAACAGGCATGTCTTGGACAACCTGCACTGTGCCCTGGTGGTGGTTTAAGACCCACTCCCCGTCATAGAAAAGAGGCTGTTTCCCAGCCTTGGGAATATTATAGGCTGATTATGCTTATTATATTTTTATACAATATGCATCATCATCATTCTGCCCCTAGCATAATGAATTTGGACTTGGCAATGAAACAAAATCAATGAGACATTTTTAAAAATCGTTTTTTAAATGCACGACGCATTTAAAAAACGATTTTTAAAAATGTCTCATTGATTGAGATCGGCAAGCCATACAAACGCATTTCGTTTTTATTGAATTGACAAAATAATAAATTGGCAACACTAGTGTTGCGCAATGAAGTAACAGGTTATAGAAAACTAAAATCCTCATTTATTCTATTTATAGTCTGCAGTGGTCCTTAAAGACGCACTAAAATGAGTAAACACAAAAAATGGAGATAAAACAGTGTAGCCTTTTTAGTATATAAGGGGAAATATGGACTTAATCTCACTTAGAACGACTTTTGGTTATTCAATCATCTATCGAAATTACTCATACAAACAAAAACTTTCCAAAAGGATCACAATTTTCTCTCGACTAAAATCTCATCTTCGAACATCCAAACATAGGCCGTACACAAGACGAAACATAAGACGTGCAATAAAAACCATGACACCATGAACGTACAGTGTGCCACTGTGTGCCATCGTGGGCCATTGTGTACAACATACGAGCCTGTCCCGAGAGGGCGTTTTGTGGTTACACTTGCGACTGACTTAGGCCTACAAGTGTTTGCAGGAAACTTTGTTTCATTAATACATGTACATGTGATACTGGTAACGGATTTGACGAGCTTTTGCCAAGAATGTGGAAATTTGTTTTTTTTTTTAATTGCAATCATTCTCCTGCCCTTCATCATCATATTCATCAGCCTATAATTTTACCACTGCTGGGACACAGGCCTCCTCTCTATGAGTAGGAGTGGGCTGTAATCCACCACGCGGGCCCAGTGCTGGTTGGTAGATGTCACATATATATACGATTTTTTAGTTCTAAAACATGCCGGTTTACTCACGATGTTTGCTTTCACCGTTTTTAAGAGCAGCCTCCTGCCCTCATCCCAATTTATTTGGGGTCGGCGCTGCATCTCTTCTTCTTACATACTTGTTTATTACTCATCATCACATAAGACCCCTTCTTTAGAACGGTACAGGTTGAAAACACTGACGTTCTCTCGTCACGCCCTACCTATTCAGCTATCAAGTTTTCACGCTGAGTTGTTTTGCTGGGAAACCCTCTGGTCTTCCCTACCAGCAGTCCAGCATTGTCCACTCATGGCATGTTCTCATAACCTTAAACTGCAAGTGAATTGCAGCCTTCATGAGTCTACACTTAACGTCACCACGGAAGTCTGATACACCTCTTACCTTCTTGCTGACTACTTAGTACATAGACCATAGCATGAGTTTCGGAACGAGAGATTATAAAAATAATTTTGAGTAAATGTTCCCCAAAACAACCAACTGTGTGTATCAAACGAACAACTGCCAACATTTTGAGACAAGATGATTCATTGATTCTAGCGACCACCCGGGATCGCAGAGTTCGCGATTAGATTTGCCCCATTTCATTATCATGGCACTAATTGGATAAGCGAATATGTGTGCGTAAACTTACTGTACTCGACCCAAAAATGTGACAGTAAAGAAGAAATCAACGAACGCGAACTTTGGATGTGCCATATTAACGGCCAGACACCGTTGACAATAGTTGATAGAAGTCTCTAAAACTCGAAACTTTTAAAAGCAGAAGCATAGTATTTTGTTTAATAATAATAATAATGTTTATTAAGTAACCATAATTTAAAAAAACACATTAGTGATTGGAGCCTCCTTGTAAGCAAAGAAATGCCTGTATTAGGAGACTCCGCTCTTTCACAGCAAGTAGAATCAAAAACAAAAATAAAATGAGTTTTTGTTTGTGTGTGTGTGTATGTGTATGTGTGCGCGTGTGTGTGTATTTGTGTTGTGAGAAGCGAGTAGTATAATCAGCCAACATATACTGTTGCCACTATTGGTCACAATCCTTCTCATTCACCACACGGCCCAATGCGGGATCTTAGAATTTTTGATACTAAGTTATATTGGTTACCTCACGAAGCTTTCCTTCGCCGTTTTAAAATCAGTAGTTTGAAATAAACCGCACAAAGTAACGCGCCTGCTTAGGTGCGAATTCACAACCTACAACTGGAACTCAGTCCGATACACCTTGGCCTCCACGAACTGCACCATAAAACCTTTTCTGTTTATATGAAGCAAAACCTGAATTAAATTTAAAAAAATACAAACCATACATTGCGTAATAAATCAGACTAACTTAAAAACGCCGCCGAACTCAATGTAATTCCTGTCAAAAGTCGGTGCTAAGCGATCAAAGATACCAATTAGGCAGGCGAGAGCGATATGACGCGATCGCTGCCGCTTTTTAACGCGTGCTTACCGCGAATCGTAAACTGCGTTAAGTGTTGTGTATGGCACCTAGGTTGGAGGAAAAACTTGATTGCTTAGTCATAATTATTTTTTCGCTCACAAAGACCATTTTTGAGATGAAGATACAACATTTTAGGAGCGTTATGAGTGACATAATTTAGTTGTGTAATTTGGATATCAACCGGTTTGGTGATTTTCCGATGATTAGCTGTAATAAAAATAAAACTACCGAATCATCAACCAAATAAGTGTCTGTAAATAAGTATATTATATCATCCCATCAAATACATGAAGGTAATACGGAAAACGATATTTCTTATAACCCTGCTGACAATTCCCCGAAGGCCTATAATTAATTATGTTACTCTGTTATCCAATCACGTCCCGGCAGATCAATAACTTGATATAGCATAGTCCGTACCATAGAACCCGGTACCTGCACCCAAATCTACCTGTTAATAACATAATTTAAAGATGTTCAACAAAGAAAAGTTTGAAAATGGTGGAATCGCTACTAAAATCAGTCATAAAACTACCTAGGGCTCTATAGATCTGGAGTAATGTATCTTCAGTGTTGACAATCATTACCATCTATCCTCCTACTTTTCCTTTCGTACACGCTTGAACTATAATATTTTTGAGCATTGCTCGTGCGGTGGTAACAAATTTAGGTAGTCAGCTAGATGGTAGAGAGGCTGATATCCCACTTCTGATACCTGGACTGTAGCCTACGGT
Organism: Cerastis leucographa; assembly: GCA_963082945.1. Taxonomy (NCBI): domain Eukaryota; kingdom Metazoa; phylum Arthropoda; class Insecta; order Lepidoptera; family Noctuidae; genus Cerastis; species Cerastis leucographa. Next base: position 2,595,801 of record OY720365.1, read on the forward strand.
AGCCTCATTTGAATAAACACCTCACCCTTAATACCATTATTGCCTTATATTCTATGTGACAAAAATAAAATCAACCACGTCGTGTTCGTATACCCAGCTGATTTCATGGCCTTCTATCGCCCTCCACACTTCAGGTGTCTCATTAGACTGAACAAAAGTATCGGATCAAAGCTTAGTTTTTGTATGTGCTTGTGCATGTTTGATTTCACACAGTTATTGCTAGGTGATTATATGTGGTGATTGAAGGGTGAAATGATTTTCACCCTTGTGTTAATAGCAAATTTTTAAATGGTACTGAAGTGTTAGTGTTCATTCTGATTTGAGACTATTATTTGCGAAAGTTCATTTGGATAATGGTGGAGAAATCTTTTTAAGATGGTTTTGTTTCTCGTTTGTAGTAATCGTCAGTATTTCTTTTATGATAAGAAGTTTTCCGCACGAAAGATCAAGGCTATCTTGAATTGTGTGTAAATTTAAATAAATGTTCGAACCCAAATCAAAGAATAATTACTATTCTCAAACTGTATTGGATACTTTACAATTTAGTTTTAAGAAAAGCGTTTGACTTACTACTGCACGTAACAGTTAAGCTTGTAGCCTTTCAGGCTTTTAACGTAACTCATATGAGACCTATATCTATCTGATTTGAGACTATGATTTGCGAAAGTTCATTTATATAATGGTGGAGAAATGTTTTTAAGATGGTTTTGTTTCTCGTTTGTAGTAATCGTCAGTATTTCTTTTATGATAAGAAGTTTTCCGCACGAAAGATCAAGGCTATCTTGAATTGTGTGTAAATTTAAATAAATGTTCGAACCCAAATCAAAGAATAATTACTATTCTCAAACTGTATTGGATACTTTACAATTTAGTTTTAAGAAAAGCGTTTGACTTAGTACTGCACGTAACAGTTAAGCTTGTAGCCTTTCAGGCTTTTAACGTAACTCATATAAGACCTATATCTATCTTTTGTATCTACATTGTCAATTGACAATATACTATCACCACTCAACACACATACAGAATCTAAAACCAAAAGCACTTACCGGGGGGTTTAGACATTATTAGCGCCACAGAATTTATCGAGCAATATCAGCTAAGTAACAGCGCACAAAATGCCCAATTAAAATATTAATTACACTGAGTTGTGACACTTTGGCGGTCTGCGCCCGTTCTTACGCTTAATAGCAGGGGTGTTCTTCAGGAGGTTTAAACTTTAAGCTTTTATGTACTTATCGCCAGCCGAATATTTTCGACGTAAGTTTACTGAGAAATATGTTATAGGTGTTTTTTCTTCTTGTTGGTGCGATGTTGTGTGTAGGCAGTTAGAGCAAGGGAAAGTTTGGGAAGTGTTACAGCGAAAGTTTTCTAAACGGGTCATGGAGATATTAATTGTAATCATGTTTAAGAAGTAGAAGTTCATTCAATCATTGCTGTTGAGGATCTTGACACCTTAAGCATCAATAAGTATGGTGATATGGTTAATCCTGGAATTGAATGATTGAATACAGCCGATGAATTTGTTTAAGTAGACTCTTATAAAGTATTAACACAATCGATACAAGTCATAGACCATTAAAACGTCTGTTGTTTGATGACTTTAAAACTGTAAAACTGCCAATTTCAACCCAAACCTACCCCCACATAACATACCAACACATTTCACAAAACAGTGGATAACAGTAACTAAACACACTTCATCCCCTTGCCTCTAAATATTAAGTGTTAATAATGCCGGTGACACCCCCCTAAGATCAAAAATTCACCGATTCGTTACGCACAACTTGACACGAAGGGGTGCTCTCGATTTTCGAACCCGTTACTTCTACAGATCCGATATTAGGATTGGGATGATATTAATCTTAGACGTTTGCCTTTTGTTCCGAAGTAACGGATTTAGGGATAAATTGAGCAAACTGATTTAAATGTTAACCCCAGTTTGCGATAGCTTTTAACGGGAAATTGATTTGTTGAGTCTCGGTTTTGATCGGGGAGAAGAATTCGTTTGTTTTTGGGGCTGATTGGTTTACAGTGATTTAAATAGTCAGCAAAAAAAACTCAATTGCAAAGTGTTCGTAGTGTTACAATTTTCAGAGGTGGTCATCATCATCATCAGCTTATAATGTTCCTACTGCTGGGACACAGGCTTCCTGTCTATGAGAGGGAGTGGGCTGTAATCCACCACGCGGTCCCAGTGCGGGTTGGTAGATATCACATGTCTTCGATTTTTTTTAGTTCTAGGAACATGCCGGTTTCCTCACGATGTTTTCCCTCACCGTTTTTGAGGGCAGTTGTGACGAAATAAATTACACAAAGTAATGCGCCTGCCTGGATTCGAACCCAACGCTTACTGCTCGAAAGGCGGGGCTGCCACCACTGGGCCACCGCTGCTCTCAGAGGTTGTCGATGCTACAGATAGATTATTATAATATTTTCACTCCATCAATTTGTTTTTGTTTACAGGTATGTGGCATCCATCATCTGCCGGTGAAGTACTGATGTAGACACAAAGGTATGTTCTACCAATCTGTAAGACTAATCTCGAACTGGATACTATGATTGCCCGTGTACGAATTGTAATCTATTCCGTCTGGACAGACCATCCAGGGGAAGCCAAGGATTAACGTAACAAGAATAAAGTGCATATCCATTCTAAATTCTATTAAAAGTTAGTCCTAGTGAATCATCGTATGTGACTGTCATTCTAAAACTGGGTATGTTTTTGCACCAGGAACCGTACAAACGTATTATAATTTCCAGAAATGAGAATACTAACCAATACAAACTTAATCACATACATTTATATTCACCCCCTTCTACCTCTGGTAACGAACACAATCAATATATAATGCAATCAAAACACATAATTAAAATTGCTCCCGAGACATTTGCATATGAAAACCTCTATAATTGATCATTCGTGGGCCCCCATGTTGAAGACAATGGGGGACGAAGACTAAACAAATTAGGCCTCAGGAAAACAGATAGAAAATATAACATCCCATGTTATTATTTGCTAGGCTCTCGGGTATGGAGCGGTTTTATAAAAAAAAAAAATCAAAATACAATATTTTGATTGAATCAAGGAAGAATTTATCAATGTAGGTGCAATAAAAGTTTAAGTTTTTTGTAGCATAGTCGAAGTATGGTTTTTATTCAACCTATAAGTAGATTGCTTAAACTCATTAGGGAGTTGAATCAATTTGATGTCGATGCAGTTTCATGTTTAAGTGACGAATTTGTCAATTAAATACTGAAACAATCTGATTCGATGAAACGCCTGCAATGAATCTTTAAAAAGTGCACTTCTTTTATGATGTGAGAACATCATAAAAGAAGTGCACTTTTTAAACTCATTAGGGAGTTGAATCAATTTGATGTCGATGCAGTTTCATGTTTAAGTGATGAATTTGTCAATTAAATACTGAAACAATCTGATGTGATGAAACGCCTGCAATGAATCTTTAAAAAGTGCACTTCTTTTATGATGTTCTCGCTTAGCAACGTTTAATCTTATAAAATTTAGTCTCTATTCCGTATCCAAATAATATTGAAAATTATAATATTGAACGGATTAACTGTTGACTAGTCAATAATTGAATTAGATCAAAGTATTCTAAAAAACAAATAAAGTTATTCATGGATATCGTTGTGAATGGGAATTCACAGCGAATCCATATTTTGCTCGCATTGCGTTACTATATTTGTGCGTCCTCCGTAACAAGGCTATGAAAGTAGCGATTGTGAAAAAAAAATAGTATAAAGTAATCTATTATGAGTTCAAGAATGTATTGGACATAGATCTAATAATCGAAATATTTGACCCAAACACAGATCTAGTATTTAAGTAACCCAATTAATCAACTACGCTTTTTTAGGGTTCCGTACCCAAAGGGTCAAACGGGACCCTATTACTGAGACTTCGCTGACCGTCCGTCCGTCCGTCTGTCACCAGGCTGTATCTCATTAACCGTGATAGCCGATTATTCCCAATAGTCCCCTCTAGCCCTGTCCTCCGGGGTGACAGCTAGCTAGCCAGTTGACATTTCTACAGATTATGTATCTCTGTTGATGCTATAACAACAAATACTAAAAACAGAATTAAATAAATATTTAAGGGGGCACCCATACAAAAAAGTAAAATTGGGTAAAACCTTGTAAACAGCGCCATCTAGCAGTTATAAAGAGAACTTGCTTCTGATAAAAAACAATTAGCATGTCGATGTGGCCGTATGGCAACAAACGCCATTTAATTATTTTATATTAAATTACCCTAAGTCCTCATTGTATGAGGACTATATTATTTTTTCAAGTGATAAGATTTATAATAAACATTTCGTGCAAAGCGGCAGTTTTGATGAAAGCGCCATCTGTGCTTACATAGTTGTACTAATAACGACTTACCAACTCAGTGTGTAACAGTTGACAAAGTTCTGCTGCTGATTTTTTTGCTCGTTTTTATAAATAATGGTACGGAACCCTTCGTGCGCGAGTCCGACTCGCACTTGGTCAGTTTTTATTTAACTATTTATGTCCGACTGCTGGACAAAGATCTGCCACATTTCCAAGGTCTTTTGTGGTTAATTCATTGAACTCCTTTTTTATCAGCCCGTACAGACTCACTGCAAGGCATAACCCCTCCAATCTTTCCATCATCGGTCAAAATTCTGCTTTCCAATTCTTAATTAGCTCTTAACAATCTCACAATAAACAGCCTCCCATTTCGCTCCGTGTTCGCTCCGCTGGCTTCGTAGCTCATCGGCTAGACAGTCGCGTCTGCAACACTCGCGACTGTCTGCGACGCCAACGGCGACGTTTTCAAGAGCACCACTGCACTCGTTGAAAAATTAATATACCGCACGCATCGTCAGTGTGTTGTGTGTGGATATGTTTATTTGGATGTTGGTTCTAGTTTAGTGTAGATGAAGGTTTATGATTATTAGTAGTTATGGTAATGTGGGTTGTGTCCAGTACTTTCCTATAAAGGTGGTTCAATAAATTTGATCTTGTTAGTAATGTCTTAAAAACAAAATCCGACTGCGAAATCGCAGAAAAAGTTTCCTACAGTTTGTCTAGTTAAACGATTTTAACATTTACACAAAAGTGTTCTAACGATGAACAGGTACAATGACGCCTTTCCAGTTGTTTAATAACCCCTTGTATAGAATCTTATAATCAATAAAATCGCTGCTTCAATTCGGGCCCGAAATTGAGGGATGACTATTAACTCCCCATAAATAGTAGCAAGGGCGACCGATAACACCTTATCGAGTTGTTTAAGGGCGATATCGGGCCGATGATTGTACCCTGCGGGTCGCCGCTAGTTAATCAAACCTATTATAGTTCGCCTCTGATATTGCCCTTAGAATTAAGTTATAATGACGTCGTGATCTTCGTAAATGGGAATTATGATAGCCGATGCTTAACTATTGGGTCAATCGAGTGATAAATACTATGTCACTCAATTCAGGTAAATTCAGAAATTAATTTATGTGGAAAGATTTTCATTTCACAGTCTGTACAAATTCATACATAGTTCTTTGATGAATTTCAGGTCAGACATTTACGTCAGCAAAATTAACAACAACTCAGCAAAATTTAAACTTAATACCAAACATAATATCGAGAAATTCGGACATACGAGCACCCAGAATTAATCTAAACAGGTACCAACAATTCGTACCAATATACGGGTGTTGTAACATTCAACCCTTATCCAAACATCGCCGACGGTGACCAATAAACACGAAACAGAATTTAATATACACCACAACAAACGTACAACACACATACATATTTTCGTCGAAATAATACGACAGTAGTAATTGAATCGGCCTCAGGCATACTCGGGGTGCGTCGTTAACGTTCCTGGGGAGTATTCTGTACTGCTCTACCCTAGATATGCACTAGAATGCTACTACAAAACAAACGGGAGAATGAGACACCAAGATGAAAAGAAAGGCTAGAGCGAACAGGATGAAGGTAGGGAAAGTGTTTATTATAAACAAAGGATAGAGTCTTATTGGTAGTAAGGTTTTAATAGACTATTGGACAAACGTGGGTGAAAATTTCACCTCGTATGAAGACACAAATTGTTAGAGGGTCCCTAATGCCAATGTTTAGACGATTTTGCTCTGAGCGTATTTAGATAGCCTTTGATGTTTTGTGGCGTTTGGGTTTGACCGTTAATTAAATGTAGATTGTATCTGCCTGTCCGGTTCAATCGTGTTTTCGGTTGTAGTTATATTCTTTTTGAAGTATTGTTATCGGTTGATAGTTAATCCTTTGATAGGGGATCTTAATGAAGTAGGAGGTCGACTTCATTAGTATTGTTTATATGCCATTCCTCTGGTCACGTGTTTCGCTGATCATAAGCTGCTTAGAATGCGTGCTCTTCATTATTTCTGTCCTTTATTATTCATCTTAGGTGTCCTAGATATTCCTCTATAAATATTATTAAGACAAATTATACTCGGTAGATTTGTGATAATTTGAAAATCATCAATCTCTTTCTCATCAAAACGATTCGGGGCTCCTACTGTGACATAGAAAATAATGGGCCCAATCGTTTCTTAGCACTCACTCCATGTCAAAGAGCGATTGTCGACGATTGAACGATGGACCCGTCAAAAGACCATTCAGTCGGCATACCATCCATCATAATACCCATTTCGCACACCCGACGCCATTTCATCAAGACCTCCCACCCTTCCCAAATACTTTCCCTATTCTGGACTGACCAAGAGGATTTGCTTAGTTAGATGAGGGTCAGAATAATTTGGATGGTTTCCGGATGAAATTATTTTCACTACTGGTCCAGTCTGACGTTTCGATCTGTTTCTAGATGGATTAATTTGATTATATCAGAACAGATGTTTCTTAGAGGTACTCAATGGATTTTGGGGATGATGGAACCGATGCCTTAGATACATTTTGCTTTAGATTGTTTCTTGTAAATGATAGTGCAAGACAGTATAGTTTAGTCATAATACGAATAATTTATCTCACAAATCCATCGTTCTTCCTTAATTAAGAACAGAAGATCTATTAAAACAATAAAATCAGAGTCACCTGATATCCCAGTAAGGGGCTGTCAGGAAAAAGGTCGCCGTAAGGTAAAACGGACAAATTTAATTATGCCGTTCGGAAATGGACTAGAAAATTGAATGGTGGGTAGGTACAGGTATTTGTGGGAGACGTGAGGTGTATCAGATCGAATTTAATTAGTTTTAGTGTGTTTTTGGTGTATCTCCTTTGTTATGAGTGTAGGATTTTTAAGGAAGGTCTAAGAAATTAAAAGAGACTTCCGGTGTTGTCCTTATTGTATCGTCTTGTTGGAAAAATAAAATGAATAAAAAATGCTCTTTTCTGATTTAATGGCCTTGTGCAATTCCACACTAGGCTTTTACATATTTTTTCTCTTTTGATACTTTTTGTCTATGTTTTTGATACCGATTGTTTATGATTTTTGATTGACGGAATTACACTTTTGTTTTCTCTACCAAGAACCAGCGCATTTTTATTTGGTAGTTAATATTTGGTCCTTCTACGGAAAGATGGAAACACGTCTAGCAAGTTCCAAACGCGCAAAAGTCGCCGCGCAGTGTGCAGGAGACGGCACCCAAACTGCGGCGAGGGAGACTGCCCCGCCCGCGTTACAGAGCGCGGACCTGCCCCCTCAAGCCGCATTTCCGGCGCCTTCCCGCCCGACCAGCGCTGCCACCTCACGCTCATCCGCCACCATCGTGGCGCGTCAGCTGGCGGCACAGGCGCAGCACGCGCGCCACCTGGCTGATTTACAAAAAGCTGTAGAGCAAAAAGCTCTAGAACGAGAGCAAAAAGCTCTAGAACGAGAGCGCCAGGTCGCTGAGCTTCAATTACAAGCTGAACTCGCCGCCATAGAGGTGGACGCCAGCCAGCACGGCAGCCGCAGCATGCGTAGCTGCGCTAGTATTCAAGATTGGGTAAAAAATGTAGTACCTAATCCCGATGAGCAAGATTTTTTAAGTGCCAACCCACATTTCAGGTACAGCGATACAGCCCAGTGTGAGACACCGGGCATGAGAGCGTCCCACAGCGAAAACGCTGTCGCGACTACGCACGCTCTCAACCAAGATCGTAATGAAGATGGAGGAGTGACTCGCTTAATCAATTCGCTCGGAATACTAATAAACAAAGTTAACAAGCAAACTGTTACGAAGACTGACTTGCCTACGTTCGACGGCAAGTCCTATTTAGATTGGCTAGCTTTAAAACGTGCGTACGAAAATACAGCTCAAAATGTTTCGGCAACCGATAATTTAGCGAGGCTGTCGCGCGCCCTGTGCGGAGCGGCGCGCGACGCAGTGGCAGGCCTGCTGGCGTCAGCGCGTGCCCCCGGTGTGGTGCTCGATGCGCTCGACGCGCGCTATGGCCGCCCCGAGCTCGTCGTGATGCATGAAGTGTCTGTGATACGTGCGCTGCCTAAGGTAAGCTACGATAGCAAAGATATTGTAATTTTTGCCAGCCGAGTTCGAAACTGTGTGGAAGTAATCCGCTTGTTAAATCAGCCGGACTATTTACGCTCGCCCGAGCTGTTTCAGGCACTATGGAGCAAGCTGCCACCGCTATTGCGACCACGGTGGTTGGATCACGCTCATTTGTGCGATGGCAGCGTGTCTAAAATCGAAATGTTTGCCGATTTCCTCTCTCGGGAAGCTAACTTGCAGTGTAGGTTCGGTGGTGTCATCGACTGCTCGGTGCCTACTCTGGCACGTCCTAACACTGAAAACAGAGGCTTCAGGGATAGGGTGAACGTTGTAGCTGAAACGAATCATCAAAATTGTAGGATTTCAGCAGAAAAATTATCGACGACAAATAATATTTGTCCGTTGTGTCAACAAAAACATGAATTGAAGTTTTGTGACAGGTTTGTCAAAATGACAGTAAATGATCGTTGGCAATTTATTAAGAAAAATAAAATATGTCATAGATGTTTAAAGAAAGGTTGGCACAAAAATAAAACTTCTTGTATTAAAAGAATGTGTTCGGTAGAAGGTTGTGACATGCGTCACCATGCTTTATTACACGGGTCGAATTTTGAGCGTGCAGTCACCGCGCACGTGGACGTGGAAGACGACGCTGAACCCGAGCCATCGACATCCAGTGCGGCCGCACCCCCGACGTGCAGCACGCCGATGCCGTGTAGCGCGCCCGCAGCCTCTGACGAGACCGGCGCGCCATCGTCTGACGATTCTGATCGCGATGTCCTGGCTCATGCATCCTCCTTGTCAGCCGCGGAACCTGCACTTCGGCCGTTGTTGAAAATAGTTGGCGTGACCGTTACTGGACCTTCTGGTAGCGTTGATACGTACGCTTTGCTGGACGACGGTTCCACAGGCACTTTTATAGATTCTAAGCTGGCGGCTCAAATTGGTTGCAAGGGCCAAGAAAAACTCATCCATTTGGACTGTGTCGGCGGTCTAGGTATGGATGTCAAAATTCAGTACGTAGATTTCAGTTTAAAAGGCCGTTATTCGAATGAAATTCATTCCGTTAAGCGAGCCAGGTCGATGAGCGGCTTGGGCGCTGCGCGACAGTCAGCGCATCTTGAAAGTGTGCGTAAGTATGCGTACCTGGCAGACATTTCAAATGAATTCTGCTACGAAGACGTTAAGCCCATGTTGATTATAGGTATCGACAACTGGCACTTATCTCTCGCTAAAGCTACGCGCAAAGGAACCAAGACACAACCCGTAGCTATTTTAACTGCTTTAGGCTGGGTTTTGTATGGTTTCGGTTGCAGCAAAACTAAATTGGTTGACGTTATCAACCACGCCACGGTTAGCGAACCTGATATAGAAAACGATCAGTTGATTCTGGAAGGTCTTATTAGGGAACAGTTTAAAATTGATTCAATCGGCATCTCTAAACAGGAAGCTCGTAGTGCCGATGACGAACGCGCCGTGCAAGTTCTCGAGCGCACCGCGCGCCGCTTGCCCAGTGGCCGCTTTGAAGTAGGCCTATTGTGGAAGGCTGATAAACTGGATATTCCCGATAGTTACAAGTTAGCTGTGTCTAGGTTTCTTAGCTTAGAAAAAAAAATGGTGAAGGATCCCGATTATGCTGAACGGTATCGTCGGAATATACATGATATGCTGCCAAAGGGATATGCTGAACCGTGTTCAGCTCCTCTTAATTTGGGGTCTCCGTTGTGGTACCTTCCTCATTTTGGCGTAATTAATGCAAATAAACCTAACAAGTTAAGAACGGTACACGACGCAGCCGCCAAGTCCCACGGCGTGTCATTAAATTCAATGTTATTAACTGGTCCAGATCTTTTGCAACCCCTACTAGGTATTCTGATGCGCTTCCGTGAGGGAAAAGTCGCTCTAACAGCTGACATTCGTGAAATGTTCCCTCAAATCAAAGTAATTGAAAATGATAGGGATGCTCAAAGATTTCTGTGGCGCGACGATCCGAATGAGCCTATACGTACATACCGCATGTCATCCATGATTTTCGGCGCTGCGTCCAGCCCCTTTACTGCTATCCACATCAAAAACAAAAATGCATTAGAGTGGCAGGATACATACCCCGATGCAGCTCGAGTAATTATACACGATCACTACATGGACGACTGCATCACTAGTTTAGACAACGTTCATGAAGCAGCCAAGCTGGCTGCGAACATTTACAACGTACATTCTTATGCTGGCTTTGAGATGCGAGGCTGGATGTCAAACGATCTCGAGGCGCTCTCGTTGTTACCCAAAAAGTCTTTGCTAGAGGCGCCCGTTGTGAATGACGTAGATTTAGGTCACCTGGCTAATCATGTCCGCACGCTTGGCCTTATCTGGCAACCCGCCTGTGACGTGATTGGTTTTAACACGGGAGTCCATAAGGGTGTGTTGCCACAGAAGCTCACCAAGCGAGAGGTGTTAGCCCACGTGATGCGAGTCTATGATCCTCTTGGAATCATTGCGCCAATCGTTGTTCGAGGCCGCATCATGTTTCAAGACGCTTGGCGTAAGGGTTTGGAATGGGATGAGGAGCTCTCTCAAGGTGACGAAGCTGCGTGGAAGTCGTGGTTTCAGGATTTATCTTTGGTTTCTATTTTACGAATTCCACGTCGCTATAACTTGTATGATTTCAAGCTAGCTAGCTGCGAACTTCATGTTTTTTCGGATGCAAGTGAGTCTGCCTTTGCTGCTGTCGCTTATTGGCGGTTTTTGTATGATAGTGGTGAAGTTAGACTCTCTCTTATCTGCAGCAAAGCTCGCGTATCACCCCTTAAGCCTGTCTCAATTCCCCGATTAGAGATACAAGGTGCTCTGATGGCTGCTCGTCTTGCTACGTCTATATGCGATTCCCACCGACTCAAACCGACGAGACGCGTTTTCTGGTGTGACTCTATGACGACCTTAGGTTGGATTCGCAGTGACGCTCGCACTCTTAAGCCTTTCGTGTCTCATAGAGTAGGTGAGATACTGGAGCTGACGACCGTCAGTGAATGGCATTGGATTCCAAGTGTTTTAAACGTGGCAGATGATGCAACTCGGGTCAAACGATTAACTCCAGAATCTCGTTGGATCTCAGGTCCTGCCTTCTTGTTCTCCTCTAACTGGCCCACTGAACCCTTAATCGATGTCAGTGGACTAGGTTGCGAAGAATATAAACATGTTCATCTTATCACTGATACTGACCTGCCCGCACCAGTCTCTGCGGATCCGCTGCGTTTCAGCTCATGGTTGAGAATGGTGCGAGCAACAGCAAAAGCGCATAAATTCATTTTTTTTCTGCGTATGCGTAGTCTACAAAGACGAGGCGTTGTTGCCAATTTAACTCGTCTTGAAGGAAGTTTATGTACATTTATTCCCTCTTGCACATCCTCTCCTAATGTCCCCAATAACCTCAATGTATCAGCGAGAATAACAGCAAATGATTTACGCCTGGCCGAAACCCACATCTTATGGCAGTCTCAGCTCGATTCCTTTAAAGAAGATTTTTTGCGAATTAAGAACCAACAGCCGTTGCCTAGTAATAGCCGCCTGTTCAAGCTGTCGCCATTCATTGATGATAATAATCAGCTGCGAATGTCAAGCCGCATTGTTGCCGTCTCAGCCGTTACAGACGACGTTAAGCGTCCATTAATTTTGTATGGAAAACACCCGGCAGTTCGTCTTTTGATTCATAGATATCATCAGAAGGCCGCGCATTCACACCTAGATTTGGTAATCAACGAGCTTCACCAACGTTACTGGATTATTGGAATCAGAAACGCTGCTCGATTCGTAGCCCATACCTGTCAGCTGTGCAAATTGCGACGTGCTAGACCGTTCCAACCACCTATGGGAAATCTGCCAGAAGCTCGCTTAGCTCATCATCAAAGAGCCTTCTCATTCACTGGTCTCGATTATTTTGGGCCCGTTTATGTCACGGTTGGCAGAAGAAAGGAGAAGCGCTACGTAGCCTTATTCACATGCTTGGTCGTCCACGCCGTACATTTGGATCTGGTGCACAGCTTATCGACTGACTCAGCAATCATGTGCCTACGCCGCTTCGTGTCACTCCGAGGAACCCCATTGGAGATTTGGTCCGACAACGGAACTGCCTTTGTTGGGGCCAGCCGGGAACTGCGAGAGTTATACGGTGATGCTGTTGAAGACTACGCTGCCAACGAGTCTATAAACTGGCGTTTCATACCGCCCTCGGCACCATTTATGGGTGGAGCTTGGGAGCGCCTTATCCGAAGTGTCAAGGGAGCGTTGAAAGTGTCACTCCATGAGCGGACTCCCTCTGATGAAGTACTAAGAACTATGTTAGCTGAAGCTGAAGCCTTGGTAAATTCACGGCCACTAACCGTTATCTCACTCGATGCTAATGCTGAAGAAGCACTAACCTCAGCTCACTTTCTCCTAAATGGATCACCAGGACGTCCCATTCCAGCCACTCTACAGGACTCTGATCTCTCGAGCAGAAGTCATTGGCGGAGGGCACTCAGACTAGCTGATCATTTCTGGCAGCGATGGGTTAGAGAGTACCTGCCTTCGCTGTCACCCAGAAGGGGTGGAGGCAGCGCACCGTCAATAGTGGTGGGAGATGTGGTCGTGATATGCGACTCAAATTTACCGCGGGGCTCATGGCCCAAAGGCCGAGTCGCGAAGTTGTTCCCCGGCAGAGATGGAATAGTACGGGTGGCCGATGTTGCCACTGAAGCCGGCACATTCAGGAGGCCCCTCCAAAAGCTTATTAAGCAGCCCATTTCATAAAAAAAGGGGAGAATGTGCAAGTCCACACTAGGCTTTTACATATTTTTTCTCTTTTGATACTTTTTGTCTATGTTTTTGATACCGATTGTTTATGATTTTTGATTGACTGGATACACTTTTGTTTTCTCTACCAAGAACCAGCGCATTTTTATTTGGTAGTTAATAGGCCTATTGCGATTATACCGTTCGGCTTCCAGTCTAACTAGATGCAGCTGAGTACCAGTATTTTATTTGTGCTATCTTTTTTTTTATTAATATAAATATTACAAAATGATGACCATGAGCGTAAATCAACACGGCTCTTTACTGAATTAAAAAGAAAACTCTCTTGCTGCCATTGCGGCGTGGTCTTCGCGCGGTTCTCTGAACATTATTTTCTTCAATTAATGTGGTTAGCAATGCACTACCAATTCCAGCTCTTCCCGTAACCAGCTATTCCCAGACTACATCGAGTTAGCAAGCTAATCCTCCGCTGCTGAAATACCAAGCAAGGCAAACAGTCGAGCAATGCGTTTGATTATAACCACTGGTTCGAGATGGTAGCCAATTGAGGAATACCGGACTGATGGGATCGTCTTGTCAATGACATATGAAGCTATTCCGTTTACCTGTTGCAAACAGACCGCGGTGGAACGATGGCGACCCAATCGCTTGTTGCCTTCATACCTGCTCACATATTATGACGAATATTAATGAATACTCTCAGCAAAATACAAGAGCGATTTTCTTAAGAAATATCTATTGCTAAGAGATGAGATCCATTTCATAATAGTACGGATCCCAAAGTAAATAAATGTCACAATTTCGTTCGACCGTTGTCTTGTTGCACTATAAAATTTTAGGATTACGGATCGATTATAATTAGATAGTTTTGTTTTATGTAATCCAATATTTTATACAACTAGCTAAGAATAATTAAATTGTTATTATAGTTAATCAATCTTTGATGTTGATATTGTTTATTTTTAGCATTTCTAGTGTATCTTGTACTTTTGAATACCATTTGGTTAAATATGGCTAGGTATATTTTTATGTCACCGTATTTTGTACCCATATTACGAAAATAAATATCTTATCTTGCGCTGAGTTTCCAAGTCTTATTATAGTTGATTCAGATTGAAGCGGCATTGTACTTAACTTTTTCTGTATTCATAGGAATTGCTCTTTTTTCTTGTCTGTCTTCTGTATTTGTGATAATCACCCAGATAGTCTTTGTCTATCTGTCATTATATCGATTCTTCCGTAGACAAAACCCGATTCTACAGTGGTCATGCTTTGCGTGCGGGTAGTAATGAACTTGTAGATATTCCAAACTATAAGAGAGTAGATATTTCAAAATATATTGTTGATGTTCTTCAGAAAGGTGAGTAGTACTTGCAACCGACGTGCGTGTATGACCAGGTTTGCATAAAAGTGGACGAATCAAAAGGTGTATTAAAGGCTTGTCGGAGGTTTCTGCTTAGGAGGGTGTGGCTAATTAATAGCAACCGCTCGGGACGACCTTCCAACCCGCACTTCACTTACCAACCCACACTGGGCCAGCGTGGTGGATTACAGCCATCTTCCCCTCATTGAGAAGAGGCCTGTGTCACAGCAGTGGGAACATTATAGGCTGATGATGATGACGATGGGCCGAACTTCAAATTAAGCCGTGCTTGCCTAGGTTGGTCTGTAGATGGGTGACCACCCATTACAAACCTAGTTTCCTCCGTTCCTCGGAAAGCACGTGGCGCTGTTGGTCCCGGCTGTCATTTGTAGGCCTTTGACAGTGGTTACAGGTAAGTCATTGGCCCGAAAGTGTGTCAAGCTGTGCTACTAACGGGTATCGTATTACCCAGTATTAACTGGGTTGTGGAGGTCAAATAGGCAGTCGCTTCATGTAAAATACGCATGATGCGTTAAACAAATAAATTAACTCAAATTTAAATATACTTGTATTCAACTGTATCCAGTGAGACTTAATAGCCGACCTCAAAAAAGTTGGGAAAAGGCTAGGCAGTTGATGAGGTCTCTGCTTTATCCCTTGGGGGAAAAAGCGTGAGTTTACACACTCAAACTATTGTCGAAGTCACACACTTGTTTGCCTCAAGTACTACAGCATCAAACGATCTGTTTACTTCAGTGCCACACTATCACTTGATCTCAGCTCAGAACAGATTAGGAACTACAGTTAGATCTTAGTCACTGACTCCCGTACTTGATGCTGTGAGATAAATTGTGTACGCGACTATTTGTTACCAGCTGGGTTTATTTAGAATTGTGTTGTGCATTGGTTTTTAAATGGTTTTTGAGTACAACAATGAACGATTTTAGAAGTGAAAACTTCTTTAGCGGCGTTGTGCACTTTTGTTATGGGTAAAAAATGTTAAACTCGCGTCAGGACACGTGACCATCAGGTCTTTGGAGGAGTTTGAACTTTATGACATCTGTCATCGAGTTTGGGTTTCCAAAACTAGATAATTACCTTATGCACCAACAAAACCTTCGGTTTCTCCAAAGAGGTAAATTTCGTAAGACGGATTGTAATAGTTCTGCAGTGTAAAATTTTTAATGTAGGTAATATAAATTGTCATGTTTGTGTACGATAGCGCTATCAATGAATATTGTATTTTACTACATAAATGATAGTACTTGATAAGAGTAGATTGATAATTAAAGCAATTCGTGAAAAATTATTCCCTAACCATTCCAAAATATCAAAAATGCACAACATTAATATTCAAGTTTTCACTTCTGCCGGCACTCTCGGGGTGCAACCCGTAATTTTTTTTTTTCAATATTGATATTTGTTCCACGATGGTTTATTTTGAGAAATACTTGTAAAATAATCTTTTATAAAACACAACGCATTGTAAAAAAAATATTTTAATAAACGTTGGAATATAACAAACATTTATAAAGAAAGAACCACTTATCATGAAACGAACTTGAAAGAGGAACAGCATTTTCTGTTCTAGACTGAGCTTTGTTTAAGAAATACCTGTATTTACCCTAAAATGATATGATAATTCGGTACAAAAACCTCCCGAGTTCCCAAAACTTGAAACAGCGAAGACACTGACATCTTAATCAAAACTCCGGCCCCCACCGAAAAATACAATAAATCAGAAACATGCAAATCCTGCTAATAACATGCACAAAACCGAAAACCATTTCACGGTGCCGAAGCGGGCTGAGCAGTAATCCAGGAATATTTTATGCCAGTACGCAATGTTTGGGGGAGATGGACTCACGGGTGCTATTTCCATGCTGATGTTTAATAATTGATAATACCCCGCGAAAAACGCACGGGTACCGCACCCCGCGTATGGTTATAGAGTTGTTGTTACCGAAAGATTCGTTTTTTTTTTCGCTTTAGAATGGGCAACTACTGTACTTCCACAAGTTATTATGCCTTGTGGCTGGGACCGTAATTTCCCTTTTTTATTTGTTTTTTTTTTTACATTAAAACGTGCTTGTAATGGTCTAAATGAAATAGTTGCTTTGAGATTGGGTTTGATAAGACACTACTTAAATAAAGATAAGGAGAATTTTGTTTGGTAGATCAGTTCGATAACAGGTTTCTTCGTATTGTCTTACCTTTAATAATTCTGTCCTCTAAACTAAATACAAAGATAAATAAAGAAACATGCACATAAATGTGTTCCTTGCATACACACACTATACACATGTCAACACTGTTTCAGTTACGAAAGTGTAATCTAAAACCTTACCATAATAATTAGCAAGGCAGTGTTTAGAGGAAATCAAAGTTAAAGAACGCACAAAACACAATCGCTTTACTGTTAATTTTTTGTCAAATGATCACACGCTATGAAAGCGCTGGTTTAGCATACCAGTTGTCACACCAAAACCTTAACCACACACTCAACCGCTCTATATAGATCCCATGCTACCTGTTAGGTATCTCCTGGTATCGTATTATCAGCCTCCTCAACTTGTAAACTGAGCAGCTCAATCGATAATCATCCGTATACCAACAAAATTTGCAAGAAGATGGCACCAACATTTATACGTTTTACAGTATGTATAATTTTGATTGAAACGTATGATACTCGTAAGGGTGATGCGCGAATGGGGATGAATTTTGTATCTTTGTAAAGAATATTATGATTGGCAGTGACTCTGGAAGGGGTGTCAGTGGAGAAATCACGTTGTTTCTTTATTTCGTATGTTACTAAGGACGAAATTTGAGGATCAATACTTAAGTCAACGAACGCTGCTATAGAAGAATTCAAATAGCGCAAGTATAGTGTCGTAAACTTTATTTTTTATCCGAATATGACTCCGCAGAAGATGATTTTGTCTTGTGAAAATTGATTTAAAATCGAAAGACAAACACAGTGCAAAAAAATAATCTTAGTCACCTCGTAAAGATTGGTCCAAAATTCTCCATAATTCCGTCAAAGAAAAAAACAAAATATATTCTCCTGCACACATAACAGACTTCTAATTATATTTCAAAATTCCTCGCGTAATTCCAGAGATATTTTGACCTCGGCCTCTCCGAAGGCTTATTATTTTTCCACAGGTAATAAAATAAATGATTTTCCCTTTTTCATCACTAGGCAGTAATCCAGTTGAAGAGACCCGACGCCAGTGTTCGCGTTTTATTTAACACCGTCGTCGGTAATAATTCCATCTGCATATATATCGGCCGTGAGAACGAGTCTTACATAGATTATTTGTTGAGGGATAAGAACGGCAGTACTTTGTCTTGAAACCCGCTTTTTCGGCCTTTCTGTGTTAAATTCGGGGTGAAAGATACGTCTTTCGCTACTCAAGACCTGACAAAAATGTTTGCTAAATTATTTCGCCGGTATCTTTTTGAATAACTAAACGTTTTATAGGATTAAGGGACTGCGGAAATTTTGTAAATAATTCATTGTTCTTCACATAGAATGCTCTTCTCATTCTTCATAATAATGAAGTATCTGTAGAGGAAATAATCCAATTCCTAGTAAATAATATTGTTACTGCAGTTAAAAACTATCCAACTGAAGTTTCATTAACATTCTTATGTGCCTTATACTAGGGTCACATAAAAAAATTGACATATAATCATTCTCTTTCCTTGAAGCTGTAAGTCCCAAAGGTTTTCCTCCAAAAATTTCTTCCGCGTCTTCAGACCCTCTGCGATCTCTGCTACCCGGATAAGCGTGTCTCACCGCAATTGAAATGTTTATAGATACAATAATGCTCCCGGATCAATCCCCTGCCTTCCACGGTGGTTGTTTAATTTATTTTTCCTAGATACCCTCGTGTTTGTAACACGCCGTCTTATTTGCAAGACCTTGTTTGTGTATTTCGCTCCTTGTTTGAAATGCGGGAAGGAATAAATATGTTTTGATGGATCTTGGGTACACTGGGAGGCGAGTTAGGTGTATAGGTACCTACTGTGTTCCAGTTTTGTTGAAGATGGCCAGTTGCGTATTGAACTGTTCAGTGGTAATTTTGCTCATTCCCGCTGTGCATTTGAATTGATACATTTAAGATGTCTTATTGCTATTCGTTTTAAATTAGAATAATTACTGTCCGGAAAGTGACAGCGATCTAACATTTTTTTTTCATCTACCTGTTTTGTCATTATTTTGAAGTTTGTTCAGTCCATTCAAAAGTTGTCCGAGTGATATCGCTATCAGAGATAAGACCGCCACTGTAACCATACAGTTAACATTATTGTAAAAGAGCTGTGTAAAAATTTTGTATCTTCCTATCCTTCAAACTTTAGAAAAAATATCATATTCAATACCCTCGTACTAGCATGAAACGGGCTCGTTAAAAAAATATTGTATATATGTGCAAATTGGCAACGCGCGTTTTCGCTGAAGAGTCCTGATGAATAACTAATGAAGCGACCCTGCCTAATGACGATGCATTTATTCTGGCCGCAGTGAGAATGTTCGGTTCTGAAGTCGGCTTTTTAAGTGGTAATTTTATTGGAAGCATGATTTACTTAAATATGTAGAACTCTTTACAGATGCGCAGAGATCTGGTGAAATTTCTGACTTGTAACCAAGAGTAAGATGTTTTAAGCAAATATTACAAGCTATGGACAACCTTCTTTAGACCTGCCCTAGACTGGTGTAATTGTTGAAAAGTAAAAAGCAGATAACTTTATCATCTACATAACAGATGAACACGCCACGGCTTTAAAAAAAAAAAATATGACCGACTTCCAAAAAACACTAAAAAGTGGAAAATCATTTTACTTTCGGAAGTCAGTGGAAAAATCCTAGTTAAGTATCATTTTTACATTGTAACTAGACACCAGCACATCGTCCATACATACGACAAAGGACAAAATGCATAATAAAGAGGATGACTGAAAAAGTCCTAAGCAAAGATAATAAAATTCATATGGGCCCACCCGGCAAGCTTTCTGTGAAGAATCATATAAATCGGTCCAGTAATCACGGAGAAACAGGTGTACATACGTGAAAAATGTACATTATAAAACAAAATAAAATGTTCATAAAATGAAAACTAGTGGGCCAAACTATATCAATTTTTATGGGACCAAATGGCAACTATTCCGCATCAAACTAAAGAACAATCACGCAAATCGGATCGTAAATCTCAGCGAAATCGGTGTACATACATAAAAAAAATACCAATCGAATTGATAACCTCCTCCTTTTAGAAGTCGGTTAAAAACACAGTGCCAACTGTTTTTCTGTGGTTTGTTTAAAGGATCACTATCAAGACTGACATGAATTTTCAAGAAAATGTTACCAACATTTATATTAATAATAAAAACAGAACCACTAATCATGAAGTGGACTTCAAAGAGGAATAGGAAATCCACGCCAGCCTCCGAGTGTTAACGGCGTCTAAACACGAGAGCTCTCGTCACTTAGACGACACTTTACGAACGAATCCTAGTACGAAATATTAAACAAACAGTTAATGCTGTAGTAGGAAATTAAATGCAAATCCTAGGATGATGAGAATGACCACAATACAAGGTGTTGTTTTGCATCCTCGTTAAATTCAAGGAGGTAACTATGCTAATGATTCTTGTCCCGAATCAATAATAAAATGGGTAGGTAATTTTTATTGTTGTGTGAACGTGAACCACCCTGTTTTAAACGCGGGCCGTCGGATTCTCGCCCTGTAACCGCGCTTCCACAAATACAAACGATCTCAAACGTTTATTCGATCATTTCTTATTCCCTAAACCACAATAAGGGGTTATTCTGAAATACTGACAAACATCATCATCATCAGCCTATAATGTTCCCACTGCTGGGACTCAGGCCTCCTCTCTATGAGATCTGGGCTGTAATCTACCTCGCGGGCCCAGTGCGGGTTGGTAGATGTCACATGTCTTCCAATTTCTAAGACATGCCAGTTTCCTCACGATCTTTTCCTTCACCGTTTTTGAGGGCAGCGTCGCCGTGTTGTCAAAATCAGCGTTTGTTAACTAGGTACCGTAATTTTAATTGTTGTGTCTCCTGAATTTTGACGAAGATGCAAAACAACACCTTGTATTGAGATAAGGACGCACGTGAAGGTTAAGAAGTCAATGACGCAGTATTTATACGACTTGTTTCTTGATCCCTCATTTTGTATTTTGTTCGTTCAATGGTGTCAAGATTTGATCCTTATTGATGACCACAAATTAATCAGCCATTACCTATTCCCGAAATCTTCTAATAAAAATCTTTAAACATGTATTCACTAAGAGTCAGGGCGCAGTCTAAAATGCTGGGTTTAGAAGCATAACATTTTGCTCAAAAGTTCATTTTGAAACGTTTTTATTCAATGCGTTGTTCGTGCTCAAGGTGAACACTAGAAAGCATTCTACAAAATATTGGGAATTGCTCAAAATATTGGAGTGCCCTTACGGCACACAACTTGTCTAAAACAAACTTTTATCATTAGCCTATAGTGTTCCTGGGATACCTAGGATTCCTCTATATGAGAGGGAGTAGGCTATAATCCAAAATCCACCACGCGGCCCCAGCAGTGCGGGTTGGTAGATGTCCAATGTCTTCGATTTTTTGTTTTTTTTAGTTATTGTACTTGCCGGTGTACTCACGATGTTTTCCTTCGCCTTTTTTGAGGAAAGCGGTGATGAAATAAATTACACAAAGTAAAGCGCCTGACTGGGTTCGAAGCCACGACTTACTGCTCGTAACTCGTGGCTGCCACTACTGGGCCACTTCTGCTCTCTGGGCCACCGCTGCTCTCAAAAAACAAACTTTTAAGTATCAATAAATACTGTACATTTCATCATCATCATCTTCCTACCCCATGTTAATTGGGGTCGTCGAAACATTCTTCCATTCTCCTCTGTCAACCGCCACGATGCCTCCTTTTTCTTTTACACCCATCCATCATTTCCTTGGTCTTCCTCTCCATCCATCAACATTTATATTGATCACCTTTTATTCACAAATACTGTATCTATCTTCAACAAAAATACCAACCATCCTCCAGAAACCCAAATTTATATTTCCGCGACCCCTTTCACTTACAACCACTATCACTAACAAATCCTTTGAGTACTTAATCGTTAATACTACTAATTCGAATCCTCTTACAATGTACCATAGGCAGTGATGCAGACGGGATCCCGGTCAATTATAACCTTTGATCATAGTTGCGGATGCTGTGACATGGGTTCGTGCCTGACGGCTGCATGTGAGATCACTAGGTCAGAATATTCTTTGAGATTAACACAAGAATGGATTGGCTTGGGATAATTTTGGAGGGCTTCGTATTGGATGGTTTTAAGTAGGGTTCACAGTGAATCTTCGCTATTTGGTTGTCAATTAATTTGGTCTATAATAATTAGGGGTTTACTTATAAACTATTTTTAAATTTAGTCATTAATAATGTCTGCTTAGCTGTAATAAAAACCGCTTTGAGTTAGTTGATTCTCCTTAAACTACGTGCATGCTTGTGTTGAATACTGTCCATTGGTGTCTTGATATTTTTAAGGTGTTACGTATACTTAGATCAAAAATGTGTCTTTTTAATAAGATATCAGTTTTATGGCTTCTAGCTTAAACGAAATAAGTAATGTCATGTTTAGAATTCTGAAGTCATCATCATCACTAGCAGTCTTGTTCCACCCCGCTGCTGAGGTATAGAATTCAGAAGTATTCAAGAAAAATGTATTCTTTATTTTGCAATAAAACAAACCAAGATGCCATTCGTCACTACCCTCAAATTCCCTACCACGATGCCATGATAACGCAACAATTGCAAATTCTAGAAAACTCCCACCTTTCCTGAGAGATAGCGACCAAACCCATCCGACCCGGGCAGGCAAACCTACCAATACATCATTCAACTTGGCCGAGACTTTTTATACCGGCGACATTATCAAAATTTGGGGGGGCGCCCACCACCCGTGTTTCACCTTAATGAGGGTCCCCCACTGTCTCCCGATTTTACAACTGCCGATAACACGGTTACATTGAATAATTGTCGTAATTTAGTCTGCTTGTTACGCAAAAACATGATACTTGGGGTTTTATTACGTATCCTTGTGGTGATAACGTGTATCGGGTATAGGGATAATTACCAGTGTTTTGGTTACTTCGTTCTGATTTGGTGAGGGAAATGGAATGGACTGTTTTGGAGACTGGACTTCTTATTATAGGTCTACTCCATTGACTGTCGGTGATTGAGCTGTACCATTGTATAGTTGTTACGAACAAAACATGCATGTCTAGCGATCATAGATAACCAAGTTTAAAATCAACAAAGTAGTTAAAAAATATTTTAGAAATTCCCAGTACTCAAAAAAAAATTCAATAACATTATTTTTCGCAATAGTGTCTCTCAGATGGCATCCCAAAAAATGGCAATAGCAAGTACGATAAAAACTGTACTTACGTAATACCAACAATGTCTTTCTACACGTCATTCGAGACGAACCTTGTAGCTTACTAATGGGCACGACTCGCGAACCTACCTTTATTATTTACCACAGAACACACAATCATACAGCGTCTAGAGATGGCAGTACTACAAAAAATCGCCGCAGAGAAAGTGCGTTCAACGAACAATTACTGTCAAAGACCACCTTTAAAGTGGTCAGTCTCTTTACGCCATTACAGTCGAAGTTCGAGTAAACGGTGATTTATGGTTTGTATGAAAAGAGTTGACAGTACCGCCTCTAGCCACGGCCGCCACGGCATCTCTGTACTCTATTTTTGTTGTATTCGTTTCTACACTTTATTTCTTATTATTTATTTTTTTGTATCTGACCTTGGCATCACTTGGGCCCATGTTACAGCACCATGCTTGAGATACATCTTGGCCTCGTACAGGACCAATTTAATTAAATGTATCTTTTTTTTAAATTTCTTTTATATAATTTTGTTTTTTTTTTTTGTCCTGTGCGAGACAAATAAATTCTTTAAAAAAAAAACTTTTTTCTCTACTCTGTCCTCTGTTAGTTACCTACCCGACAATTTTTCGCATTGGCTTTACCCTCATTTGAAATATGTTCGCGACTAATAGGCCACTTGTATGTTTTAATAACGCGAATGTTTCCTCTGTATCATTATAATATCGGAACGCGAATTTTTCAATGCTTTTTGTTGAGTTTTTTTAAAGTTAAAAGTGGATCATTTCTTTTGCTTTCAGTAACTCAGTTAATGGAAGAGATAACATTGATTATACCCTTTTCAGTGACTGTATTTTTAATAAAAACCAATATAATTCAGGACTTCATCTTAGTGGCATAAGTTTCAAAATTTTAGACAGGCATCCGTATGTTGGTCACTTTTTGATTTCTTAATGCTCAAAACTTATATTCGAGTTTTGTGCATAAAGACTGTTAGGGGACAGTTTATTGGAAAACAAAGGGTGAGGTCAGCGATAGACTTGCACAGAAGAGGCCATATAAAAGGTAAACACAATGATCGTAATGGCTAATACGTAAGTATAAGTAAGATCAGAAGTCTAGCAGAACATTCGTAATTCGTCGACATTACTGGTTCCGAAACCCTTTCAACCACCAAAAACCGATTTTAGTACTGAATATTCAATTATTTATTGCATTGCATTTTGTACTTAGTAACTTACAGTGTTACAGTTTATGGGACCTGCCGAGAACAGCAAAAATAGTACATAGGCTGATGATAGCCTATAATGTTCCCACAGCTGGGACACAGGCCTCCTCTCTATGAGAGGGAGTGGGCTATAATTCACCACGCGGGCCCAGTGCGGGTTGGTAGATGTCACATGTCTTCGTTTTTTTACTTCTAAGACATGCCGGTTTCCTCACGATGTTTTCCTTCATTGTTTTGAGAGCAGCGATGATGAAATAAATTACACAAAGTAAAGCGCCTAGAAACCTATAACCAGCCATATAAACCTTCCATACCATAAAATATTGATCCAGATCGCCACTCAAACCATTTAAGCTGCCAATCTAACTTCAATAACTTAATATCGTTAAATACTATAATTTTTTTCGCCCCCACCTGCACCCCGAGGGCTTAATAAGGCGTTGGTCGTTTGACGCGAATTTTTACGCTACGATCTTTCGAGCCACCGAACCCCACTTTTATGGTTTTCATTAATGAAGATGCCTCCAGGGCTGATCGTTCGAGTCCCTGTAAACCTTGATCATGGGGTGATGTTTAATGCCTATTATTTTTTAAGATTGCAACTTGTGCTGTAGGTATATGGGGTATGGAAATCAATTGTTTTGTGCGCCTAGTGTTTTGGCACGCAATTCATTGAATGGTTTTGAAAATTCGTGAGTTTTCGTTATTTCATCATCATCATCAGCCTATAATGTTTACGTATGTATAATGGTCACTGCTGGGACACAGGCCTCCTTTCTATGAGAGGGAGTGGGCTGTTATCCACCACGCGGGCCCAGTGCGGGTTGGTAGATGTCACATGTCTTCGAATTTTTAGTTCTAGGACATGCCGGTTTCCTCACGATGTTTTCCTTTACCGTTTTTGAGGGCAGCGGTGATGAAATAAATTACACAAAGTAATGCGCCTGCCTGGGTTCGAACCCACGGCTTACTGCTCGTAAGTCGGGGCTGCCACCGCAGGGCCACCGCTGCTGAGCTCTTTCGTTATTTATCACCGTAATAGTCTGTCTTCTGATTGTTTAGTAAACGAGTAATGTACAAAATGATATACTTGATGACCTTATTCTTCCTCTTTTCGCGTGGTTAGGGTATAACGTGGTGTCAGAGTTTTATGCCGACCACGGACGCCTGACTTGACTTTACATGTCGTCGAGAAATATCTTTCAAGCATGCTGGTTTGCTTACGAAGTTTTCCTTCACCGAAGCAAGTGGTAATTATATAATACGACCACGAAACCGAAAAAAAATCAGACGTCTTGGGTTCGAACTCACTTGGCAGTCCGACTTATACAAAATAGAAACACTTAAAACATAACGCGGTCTCAAAACATTACAAAATTCAATGTAACATATTTTTCGGCCCTTCTTTCCTATGTTTACTCAAATAGGCAGTTGAAAATTCTTCCAGTCCTCCAATTGAAGCCGCATAACAAATTGACCGTCAAAAAAACAAATTCAATATAAAGAAACGGCCTTTCAATTATTCACGAATTCGGAACGAGTCCCTGTCCAAGGCAGATCTTTATTCAAATCTGATATAGGCGGCCATCTTAGCAGGTTTGCATCGCAAATCGGTACCCAGTACTTTTTTTGAATTCGTACACTTCACCCCAAAATTGCCAGTTTGATTGCTATTTTAATGCCTTCCCATCTTTTCCTTTGGAGAATTATCTTCCAAATTTTCGGATAATAAGCGATGGATGGTGTGTTTTTTGGAATAATCGGAAGCAGCTGACGCGTCTTTTTTGTTTGGCTTGTTAATGTTGATAAATACGAATGTATTAAAGACACCGAAAAGATGTTCGTTTGAATTTGTTTTTCAGGCGCAGAATAATTGCTATAGATGCATGTTATTTTAGGTAGACATCTGGATGAGGCGGTCCTGCGGAGAGTATTAATTGGCACAAACAAGAAAGACATGACCAGTTATTGAAAATCGACAATGATGACGCTTATTGTTGTGTTTATAGGTCAAGGTTATTACAGAATCAGTATCAGTATCCAATTATTTTTCAAACAGCTTACATCCAACTTACACTTCGTTTAAGAATCAACCAAACTAGTACGGACCAGGGGGCCTACTCTCTAAGCACGAAATCCGTAATTTCGGCCGATGTTACGGTCGTTTCCTATACTCTGTATCACTTACGGACACGAGATTCGTTACGCGCCCGAACTAAAAATGAATGACAACACGATTGGACAGTTGTCCTTACTCCCGATGTGTTTTCAAAACTCATGAATCCGTAAATATTAGGGAGTAGGGTACATTTCGAAGTATAAAGCTAGTAACGGACGGACCCGTATTTTCGTTGACGGACTTAGAGAGTAGACCCCCAGCTACGGACACTAGACTGGACACAGACAGATGCTTAAGTGAGTATTTACAGAGTCTCTGGGTATCTGGGTCCGAAGCCGCGTTCTTAATTTTTCAATAACGAACTTTTAATAAGTGCGTGATTTAAAAGCGATTTTATATCTTTCTTCTTTAGGTCTGTTATCATATCTAATCTTCCTACAACCCAGGATCAATTTTTTCCTTCATAAAACATGAGACTGTCAGTCAGGATGATGAATGTGCAAGTGATTGTTATTTCCGTTTGATCTTGATTAATTAGTGATTGCAAACAGAATGCGATATTACGACGCTGATGGGGTGCGATTACTACTCAAACTGCTTGTTCAGGTTAATCTAAACATCGATACATTGGTGTTTGGGCGTGTTGAATAATTTGTAAACAATTATCACGATTAAATCTGTTGGGATTAGGCTCGGTTTTGCCTAAGTTACTTACCGTAGCGTATTATTTGCTTATTTTTTCACAGCTTGAAGGGACTGTGGATCTACATTTATTATATGGTTTTAATTTCAACTCGATACCTTCACGCGTTCCCGAGATTAAAAGTCTTGACAGACGAGCGGACAACAAAGTGATCCTATAAAGCTTCCGTGTTTTGCTTTTGACGTACGGAACCCTAAAAAGAAAAGATGGAGTGTGTGGAATGTGGTTTGATAACAGAGATGATGATTAATTGAAAATTACGGATGTAGAAGAAATGCTACTCTGACCCGAAATATATTGGGACAAGGGTTGGAGAAAGATAAAGATTGCTCATCATCAAGCTTTTGCAAATTACGGGCAAAACACTGTGAGCCCACTATATGAAGCAACCAAATTACTGTTAACTCAACACAAAACCTTGTACCAAAATTCCGATACGATACTTGAAATTAACAAGTATCAATAACAAGCACCTTTATCACACAATCGTCTCAAAGCTCCCACGGACGTAATACCCGCCGGTCTTTAAGACAGTCTCCGAGGGGAGGGCGGGGTGATGATGGCATTTTTTTTTCAAGTCGTCAGATAGATTGGATGACACTCGATCTCCCCAAGAGAGCGAAATTAAAACAGCGGCGATGAGCCAAGCACGAAACGGCCGGAGAATTATTTTCCGTTGAGTGATTCTTGGCCATAAAATTTCTGATTGATCAATTCATCCGGTGTTTCCATTCCGCTATAATGAAGAGTACGGTGCTGGTCGACATTATTTTTTTTTTCTTTCCTCTATTCGTCCCCCGTCTCTATTTTTCCGCCTGTTTTCGCTTTAGTGGGTGCTTTATTAATTTCCTGCGCGTGTTTTTTTCGGTCGTTGTCCCTGAATTTGCATGGCGTTTTTTTCGATAGTCGAAAACAGATTTGGGATATTTGTTCTCATGTTTTTGTTGGCATTGGAATCGTATTAGCGTTTGTCGTTCCCAATCATTCTCTTTTTGTAGATATAGAATACCGTGTGCAATTACGAACGACAATTGATCATGTCTTAAGAAAATACACACAAAACTGAACTTTAATACACTAGCTTCTTATTTCAATGTATTTTATTTCACTTTACACAACAAGAGTACATAAGATATGAGAAAAGAGAAGCTGGTGCACGGTCCAATTTATAGTTTCCTAAAAAAAAAAATACTTAAATGTATTACTTCTGCTACCATTCCATCCCAAAAACAGATAAATCTTATAAAGGCCAAACATAAAATGCATCACAAAGTTTATCGTGGCTGCTAAAGTTGTCACACTATCAGCTTCACGCAAACTCCGGGATATCGAAGCAAATTTTTTTGCGGAGTCCGTCACTACATAAACATAACATCACGCCTGTAATCCCCGTAGAGTTCGGTAGAGGTGTACCTTATAGTACAACTCACAAACATAATTTCTCCAGTTGTTTTTAACCTTTTGAACGCCATTGCCACATATAAGTACGTGACAAACAAGCGCGTGTGTACGCCAACGACACAAATATGTGACAAAAAATGTAGTACACTATAACACGAAATAAGCAATTTAAATCATTACCTACTTTTGTGTGTGTTTATTTATATATCTTTAAAATGTGATCTATGTATCTTAAATGTCTTATCAGGAAATAAGTTATTAATAATTTGCGGTGAATTTGTAGCTTGGCGTGGAGGGCATGTGCGTGCGTTTATGCTCTCGCGTTCAGAAGGTTAAGTATCCCCATTGCCATCAATCGGGCACATATTCATACTCTACGGCTGATACTAAATAAATCCTGATATAAATACCCAAAAATACTGTGCCCTACCTGATAATCTAAAAACCTAATGCTCAGTAGTCGCGTTTGCAACAACTCGATCAACGAGGTAGCTTTATCTCCGCTTCCCAAGTCTTCACATGATCAGTTTCATGCAACCCCGTCCGAGAGGCGAAGCAAATTTTATTGCGGTCCTTCACGATATTAAGAGGAAAAGGGGGATAATGGACACCGATCTGACGGACAAAGCTTCGACGCCCATCATTTCGGTCACATTTCATTAAAAACAACAATAAGCAGGATAACGACTGTTCGGGTGGTCTGCGGACGATTTTGATCACAATTTCTTGCTTTTGTATTTATGTGTGTTGAGGAATTTTATGTGGTGTGTTTAGTGGAAGATGTTTAATATATTTATTTTATTTATTTATTTCAATCAACTTTGGATCATACAATTACACTAAATTAAAAATAATTAAACAAGAGTGAAATTTAAATTGACAATTATATGTTATAATAATTATAAAATATATTTATAACGTTTGCTTTTAAATCATTTATTTATCCATAAACTGGAAAGTCATAAAACAATAATTGTACTACAAGTATCGTTTGTACTTCGTGGTGTAACGAAACAAAACATTAATATTTTTGCTTGTTAATTATGTACAGTAATAAACAGTTGTAAGTTATAAATATAATTCTAGCGTTACTCAATACGTCTGATAATCCTGAGTTTCATGTCATTTTTATAGTTATAACTAATCAGCTAAAGATGTTATTAGTTAATTGCTAAAAACCTATTATTTCTTAACTTTGCGCAAATACTTGAATAACTTCTCACAATTCCAACGACAACTTTTTCTAACGCAATTGAGCCATACCTTTCGCATACATTTTCGACTTCTTACAAGTTTATTAAAAAGCTCCAAAAATATACCTGATCCCAACACCAATTCCCCCTCATTACAGGAGCCCATTCAATTTTAACGAGATCGTATACGCAGTAAAATGCCTTTGATGTTAATCTATAACGTGGCTCCTCGATCTACCGATAAATAACGAATAAACAAACAAAAGAAGGAAAAAGCGAAAGATGGGCCGTCTCGCCCCACTCTCCCCCTCCCGGCATAATTTCATTATTTGCTACGAGCACATCACTTTAAAATATTCTCAATCTATACAAGTACGAGGAGCTGAGGCCTTTATTACCCACTAGTGCTTTTTTCACGGTTTCGCTCCTTTTGTTTTGTCGGCTTTTTGTGATAATTTAATAATCACGCTTTGTTTTTTGATTTTTGTGTTCCTTGTCCTTTATGGTTGTTGTCCCTCGGCTTGATAAATATTAAAATAAGTCAATGCTTTGTAATAAACGCGAGCTTAAAAAGGTACCTATCTATACCCATATCCTATCATGAAACAATGATACAAAATCATGAAGTCTCTGCCAAATAAATGTATACTCATTATTTATATTTAACGAACAAGTAACAAGACTCAAATGAGAATAATCAGCAGGTAAACAAAGATCATTACAGCATATCTGAATTTTTCAGATAGACCTAGAAAGTAGCATACAATTTGATTGCAAAAATACACCTTAAAAACCTAACATAAACTCAAAACTAACAAACAAATCGATGTTTTTTTATCAACATTTCACCTGTAGGTGTCGTCTCCCTAGAGAGAGGGGATCGCGAAGAAAAGATGTGTTTTTGTCGTGTTTTTATTAGTGAAAAACAATGATGAATTAGCGGGGACGAGCTTATTAGTCGCAAGCGATTTTCTCTTCGAGGGATCTGTTGGAAATTAGAAACCAATTATACAGAGTGTTACGTTTTAATTTTTTTGTGTTAATTGATTTTTTGTGGCTACTTTTTTGGCAGAATTGATTTTGTAAGAAAGTTTGTTGTTCAGCAGATTAACATTTAGATTAATTTAAATTGTTAGTCAATTTACTTTGCTATCATATTCTTTGACAGGTTTTCTAGTTACGCATACAGATTTTACAGCAATTGAAATCAGTTGCTGTAAAATCCGAATTGATACCCTGAATTCTTTAATCGAGGCCGTAATGAATGAATATTGTAATTAAATCATTAACAAAATGATCTCACTACGTTTTTTTTTTTTTTTACCCTCTTCTATTTTTTATGTGGCAAGCAAAGCAGATATAATACATTCTGCGAATGGCTTAAAGCAACTGTGTTTAATAACCACAGAGTTATACACCACCTGTTAGGTACATACCTACCTAGTCTTACCAAGGAGTATAGTATCACCCAGTACTAACTAGGCTGTGGAGGTGAGATAAGCAATCGCTCACTAAAAACAGTATTTGTTTTTAGTACCGAATGCTTCGTAAAAATACTGGCATTCATCTACATCAGGTAAGACTGGAAGCCGATCCCAACATACTGAGGAAAAGGCTAGGCAGGTTGTAATGATGATGTTAGGTACATACTTCTGCTTTCACCATAAAAAAGCTTAACTTATGAAAAAAAAACATGCAGAACCACAGTACAGGCGAATTTAATTTATATTTTTTACAGTTACGTTATTCCTGACCATGGCCCGTACAAAATTTATATTAACAAGGCGTGCAATATTGGAGTACTTACATCATCGGGTGAGCTCGGGCGATTCCGTCGGACGTTCTTGTTTTAAATTAAATTGTTCGCCTTAGTAGGACATTCGGATTAATTGGCGGTTGGTCAGATAGGTAATGTTTCCTCCGTGCCTCGGAAAGCACGTTAACCCGTTGGTCCCGGCTGTCATTTGTAGATCTTTGAACGTCGTTACAGGAAGTCAGAGGCCCGAAAGTCTGACATCCAGTCTTAACAAGTGGTATCGTATTACCCAGAACTAGCCGGGTTTTGGAGATCAGAAAGCCAGTCGCTCCATGTAAAATACTGGTATTCAGCTGCATCTGGTTAGACTGGAACCCGACTTAAACATAGTTGGAAAAAGGCTAGGCAGATGATGATGATGGTCAGATAGGTAAGTTAGGGAATTAGAAGTGAAGCTATTGTAAAGAAAGTTGAAGTACTCCATATAGAGGCTATACCTAATGTAATGGGAATTTTGGGAAGAATGATTATGAAAGAAAAAGGAGTAAATTGGACAGTGACAGTGGACGGCAAAACAGGAGAAAAATCTTGTCATGGGATCTGATGATTTCCCATCCGAAAAAAAAAAGTAACAAGGGACAGAGACAGGAAGATGTCGATTGAATATAAAGGTACAGTTCTCAAAACTAATAAAAATTAAACTGATATATTATATTTTAAGCGTGTTAAAAAATTAACTGCAAGAAATTTAAGGGGTCATTGGACTCATCATTATGAACAACTTTTCAAATCGAAAAAAGAAAAAACAGCTGTCCAGTACATTTTGTCTAGTTATGCGCACATAAGTGGGGCAGTCGTTTTTTTTCGCGATTTCGTTGTTGGTGCAATAGTCAAACTTGTTCATAATGATTAGAATGACCCCTTAATTTTTTTTTACTCTTTATGTAAGGTGGAAGAAATACCGAAACGGTTACCAGTACCATGTATTTATTACAACATTCTGAACCCCTGCACATATTATTTTTTCATCGGTTATTTAAAAAAAAAAAAAAAGCTGTTCCATACATTTTCATTTTTTTGACCGTGTAGGTATTACAGCTTTGTAGGGAACAGCTGTTCTTTTCGGGTTCTTTTTCGTCAGGTTCCCTTCCTCTATGTAATGCTATTCATAAACGATATATGATCTTGATTTCCAATTCAGGAAAAGCATTGTGAGAAAACATGAGCATTATTTGAACAACAGCCCTTGGCAAGTAACATGACTATAGATATAACTAAATATTGATCATAAAAAACCCTAAAGATACGTTCATCGTTATCGCTGAAACCACAAAGTAGTTTCCCGAAAGAGTTTCCTAGCGGAAAGGTCTTTTCCGAGTACTTTATATCAGGAAGTTGATGGGTACTAAAAGTATTCTATGTGATAGAAGCTAGATACATGTCGAAGTAAAATTGATTTCGTACAAGAATTTGGAATCATACACCGTGTAAATCACCTCATCACGAAGCCGTCAACCAAGCATTCTGTACATGAAACTAAGTAACTTTACGCAAAAATTATTGCAGGGAAACGACTTTTTTTTGGAGGGTGTAAAATTATAAAGGGTGTAAAACACCTCTTAACGAAGCCGAAAGGCACTGGTTCTCCCTGTCATTGCGATCATTTTTTTGTTCTACACCATACCTGGGAACCTTCTAGTTGCGGAGATATTAGGGGTCAAAGTTCCAACTTTTTGACAAGTTTTTTTTTAAATACAAGTTTTTAATGTAAGATTTTTACTTAAAACACCTCCACGACCCTCGTACTATTCAACCCGTCCATCAGCACAATGTTTTGAGTGTGTTACATTGAGTTCTACCATAAAACATGATTTTACACCCCCAAAAAAAAATTAGTTTCCCAGCAATAATTTTTGCGTAAAGTTACTTAGTTTCATGTACAGAATGCTTGGTTCACGGCTTCGTGATGAGGTGATTTACACCGTGTATCTTGTTGTAGAACTCAATGTAACGCACTCAAAACATTGTGCTGATGGACGGATTGAATAGTAAGGGGGTAGTGGAGGTGTTTAAAGTAAAAATCTTACATTAAAAACTTGTATTTAAAAAAATACTTGTCAAAAAGTTGGAACTTTGACCCCCTAATATCTCCGTAACTAGAAGGTTCCCAGGTATGGTGTAGAACAAAAAAATGATCGCAATGACAGGGAGAACCAGTGCCTTTCGGCTTCGTTAAGAGGTGTTTTACACCCTTTATAAATTCAAAAATCGACGAAATGACACATGTAAAAGTAAGAAAAATAAATCGCTTTGCAAATTGTTTTGCAAACTGAATAAAGACAAAGTTGAATTTGATGTAGTGTATCCTGCAAAACATTTGATTTCTTTGACTATCTCAAAATCAAAATATTTTATTTTACATAGGCACTTATAAAACGTCGACAAAAGGTGCACGGTTCGGGTTGGTCGTTTCCTATGGAAAAGAACCGGCAAGAAACTCCATGGTTACTCTTTTAAAATCATTTGGTTTTACAATGTTTGAAGTTACAGCGTTAGTACTTAAGTATGGGAGGACAGCTTAGGCCCGAGAATAAGTCGCTGCTTGCTACAAAAGGTAGAAAAAAAAATCGTTACTAATATTATAAAGTTTGTAGGCGGTAATCTTCAGAACCACACAGATCCGATTCCGAAAATTCCTTCACCGACGTGAAGCTACATTATCCCCTAGAGTCGTAGGTTACATTTAAAACTATCCCGTGTTATTTTTTCGTACATACCTGAAGCGAAGCTGCGAACAAAAGCAAGAACATTGATAAAAGGGCACAATAGTGAAACTGATGTAAATGTTTCCCGCTTCCTTTCAAGAGACAGTACAATCTCATAAAATAAGTTTTCCGTATAATCAGCCAATGATTCACCCATCCAAAAGCTTCATAACCCAACATAATACCTTAATTCTTCTGCAAGAAAACCTGGCAGTTAATAAAACAATAGCTTATTACACGAACAAGTCATATCGTTCGGGACAGGCCAGACGTGTTCGTTAATATGAAAATTAGACGGAATGAGGCGCTCCAGGAAATTGGCTGCACCTCCCTGCTAACGTGGGAACGTACTGAACCTAGCTATGCATTGATGTTACAGGATTTTGGAGTAGAATTCTGGATTATTCGTTGAGTCCTAGCACATTGTTGCGTGTTTCGCACTTTTTTTTTTGGCATGTGGTGATTTTACGTAGCAATATATGGTAGTTATTTGTGACAATCAGTATCTATAGACAAAGTCGATTAGAGATACTCGTACTTGTTATTGAAGCTAAGATAATATTTTTAGACAAGTAAAAATAAATATGGGATCACTGCACAGTCTTCCTCTCTCAAATGAAAAAAAAAATATTAATGCTGTATTCACGGAAAAATCTATTTACGAGTACCTATATACATGAAGTTTTGAAATAAGCTTTGCCATTATACTTTAAGTTCTATTATGTTGTTTCCTGTGTTCTCTCTTGTGTGTACATCATGTTCAACATCATAGGCTTCCTGTTCTGAACCATGTTACTTGGGATCGGTGTAACACGTTTTTTCTTCAATTCTGAGGAGATGGAATATATTGATTTAAAAGAGTGTCCATGGAGTTTCTTGCCCATTCTTCTCCATAGAGATCTACGCTACGGAATGGGCAACTACAGTAGTTTCACAAGTTATTATGCCTTGTGACTGGGACTGTAGCTTCGCGTTTTATTTTGTTTTTTTGACTTTCAAAAGTGCCTGTAATGGTCTAATTGAAATAAATGCTTTGACTTGACTTGACTTGAAAGAAAAAAAGGTGAAAAAAATATATATAAAAAAAAATACATTTATCATAACTCAAAAGTAAATTTTGTACATGCATGATAAATAAAAAAAAAAAAGATACGTGCCCAATACATAACCTTTTTTAAAGTCGGATAAAAATGAGCAGGAATAAGCGGCTCCAGAAAATTGGCTGCATCTCCTTACTTACGTGGGAACATAGCTATGCATCGATAGTACGGGATTATGTAATAGAATTCTGGATTATTTCAGTCTTCTGGGAATGTATCAGATTACTGCTGTAGTAACTTGTGCGAGCTGGAGTAAATTCATATTTTTACATTGATAGTAACAATTTCTACTACACGCGATTTTTTTTTTAATATCGAAAGATTTTTTTATGATATAGCAAAAATCTATGTTGAACTGTATTCGACTCGTAGAAACTCACCATCTGGTTTAATTTCATCTTATAGTAGTAGAGACGGAAAAGATTGCCTTTGTAGGAAACATGACAAAGAAAGCAGTTCAGAGAAACCTAAACGTATACGCGCGTATACAAAGTTCTTATTTCGTTGTGATTACAAAAACTAATAACATCCACTAAATACCGGGAAAGAGCAACAGCAACCAATTTAAAATTCGTTCGAGACATTCATTAGAAAATCCTAAAAAACAAAAAACTGTAGACAGACAACTTAAAATATATCAAAGTATCTCGCCTCCTCCGAGAGAAAAACGGTTTCCCATAACGTTTACCAAGAAAAATTACATACACGGAACTAGAACGTCACAAAGAGTACGGAGAACAATGTAGTTACGACGTTTTTCTTTTGAACACCGCCCAGAGCGGCCATAATGGCTCGCTTTGACTTACTAGATGGAATTTTTAATGCAATAATTTCGATAATTTATCGCTAGATAGCGCTCCTTTGTGGTAGGGGCGGTCGGGGGAGGGAACACAAATTGGTTTTCTTTTTATCAGTAAACATTAGAGTGGCCGACTCGATTGACCTCCGGCTGTTGTGAAACACGGATAGAGAAGATGTTTAGCTTGTTTGCTGTAGATGCTTTAAATGACATATTAGAAAAACACCCTTGATATCTTATCTTTTAAATTAATTTAATCCCTACGATTAGAAATATGACGATTTACTCTTTGAATGCAGCAACCTGTCAAATAATAAAGAAAGAAAGAAAATTGATTTTAATTGGCATTAATAACACCTTAAAAGTTATACAAAATAAATAAACAAACAATACTAATAATGCCAAAAGGGCCTCAGCTCAGCATAATGCCAGATGGCAACACAAGGTGTACCACCTGACGCTGATTTTTAGCTGCAGCCCACGAGTGCCATACGCTCGTAAACACAAACATACACCTATTGAAAGTCATTTTTTTTTGGACAAATACTAATCGAATTGTAATAGTGTTATCTATGTTTGTCCTTACCGAGCATAGTGCCATTTCTAATAGTACAGATGCAAATACTCAATAAAAAACTTATTGAGACTTCTCCAACATTTTTTAAACAGCTCCAATTTTTTTTGTAGCCGAAGTATCGAACATCGAAAGGACCAACTCTCAGTCCGGACTCCAAGCCCCCTTGCCAATGTGTCCCGAAACTCTAGCTTTCAATTCAAAAGCGTCACTTTTGAGGCTCCGCAGAGCTCGTAATTAAATACGTGACGTTATTTAGCCCTGGCCTCTCCCGGTAATTTGCGGTAATGGAAAAGATGGCCGCAACGATTTCGCGAACGGTTCAGCGTTTATTTTTTTCATATTAAAAATAATATCCCATGTTCAAGTTGGCGGAAAATGTTGTTTGTGCTGTATTGTTTAGGAGTAATGGCGTTTTGTTTTGGATGTCTTTGGCTTTTACCGAATCTAAATTGGCTTCGAAAGCCCTGTTATAAATTTACAAAACGGAATCTCAGTAATTTTTCATCTTCCATGCGCCCACGTCTTGAACAAAATTATGTGAAAGCAGGATGTTGTATCAAACATCTATGCTTTTAAACGACTAGCATTAATTCGTTTCACTCTGTGCTTACATTACTTCTCGTTTGAAAAATAAAAGCAAATACCAAATCAGCCACAGCAAACATATGCACAGATATGGCTCACTATCTCTCCTGCATCTTTGTTTAATCCATCATCATCTTCTTAGTCTTTCTATATTCAGTTTGGCTTGTAATCCAGCAAGATGCAGCTGAATACCAGTATTTTATATGGAGCGACTGCCATCTGACCTCCACAACCGAGATCCAAGTTACCGATACCCCTTGGCAAGACTTGCTGTCAGATTTTCCCACAAAAAATGAAGACTACCTTCAAAATTACGATACAAAATGTTTAAAGCAGTACGTCAGCGTTGGTCTAGGTTCTACTCATACCTAACATTACGCTAACAAAATGGCTCCGTGCCAAGATATCGGCTCGGCCGTGTGCGCTGCTTAGATAGCGTCGTATTAACTGTATGATGAGATAATTTGATACACGATTTGGGAGAGGAAGACAAAAATATTGGGAAGGCTAGTTTTTTTATTAGGTCTAGGCTTATAGATATGTCACGAAGCAAATGAAGCGTGCGGGTTCGACTATGTCACCAACCAACTTGAATTATAGTTCCCGTGACACGTGTTTCAAAGCAGAAGGAGGAGTTATGATTTTATGAACATGACGAGCAGCCTATGTATATTTATAATGTTTTTTGTTCCACCGGTAATACGAAAACCGAATCAAAACTAAACGTTGTCTCGTTTTTAAACTTTTTGTTGCCATATTTGTAGTAGTAGTGTTTTAATTTTCAACTTTATTTTTTATCCTGGTTCAATATATAAGACACTCATAAACCTTCTGCTTATTTAAAGTACAATAAGCACATAAACATACGAAATCAGTACACTCAGAAACATTTTAAATTACAATAAAATTTTACGTAAAGCAACTATGCTAATGTAAAACCAAACAAACACCAACCATTTCTTACCCAAAACTCCCAGAGTGCCAAAATAACCAAGTGTTCGCCATTAGAATAACTAAATAAGTTTTTAATCCGAGCTAAAGTATTGGTCATAATATTCAGAGGACGCTCCCGATAACGTTGCTTGGCAGCCAGCCAGCGCAGAACGTGCTATATCGTGTATTAACATAATATACCTCATATTTTAGCTTTAGAGGCAAATAGATGATCTGGAGTAAGTTATAAATAGATAACTTGGTGTCAGAGTTTTTATACCGCCCGTGGGCCTCTGACTTGGCTTTATCATCTGCCTAGCCTTTTCCCAAACTATGTTGGGGTCGGCTTCCAGTCTAACTGGATGCAGCTGAGTGCTGAGTAGTAGTGACCAGTATTTTACATGAAGCGACTGCCTATCTGAATTCCACAACCCAGTAACAGGGTAATACGAAACCCCTTGGTAAGACTGGATGTCAGACTTTTGGCTTCTGACTACTTGCAACGACTGTCAAAGATCTACAAATGATAGCCGGGACCAACGGCTTAACGTGCTTTCCGAGGCACGGAGGAGACTCGGTATGTATTTATGATCACCCATCCACGGACCAACCTCGGCAAGCACGGCTTAACCTTAAAGATCGACCCTTGCGGTTGTTATTATTTAGCCAAGAGCTCCTCCTCACGAGGCCTCTGACTTGCCTTGACATGCCGAAATATATCTCAGGCATGCTGGTTTCCTCCCGATGTTTTCCATCACTGGAGCAAGTAAAAATTACAGTACGCAAATGATGAAATGTCTTGGGTTCGAACTTGAGACGTTTGACTTGGCAGTCCGACGATCACACCACTAGGCTATTACTGCTAGTTCAAAAAAGGCGTTGTTCTTCTTAGCGTGTCAGTGGCAAACTAAAATTATTGAGGCCAAAATTTGGCGACGAGTTTTGGCACTTTCAGTAACGTACATCAGCTCCTATTATGTACAAAGAACAGGACACGTTATCAAGTACCCCGTCGTCTGTAGAACATCACCGCATTTACACTCCAGGGTAGAGTCATCTATGAATCTCAATCTGAATAGGTTTTCCTTGCTAAAATTACATTTTGCTATTAATACAGAAGTAAAACATTGGTTTGGTAGCATAATTAAGAGGGGACTCTAGTGGGCCTTTCTCCATACAAAGGTATTCCGCTGTTTTCTTCGTGGATAATGCGTCTAGAGCAATGATATTTTTCCGAAAATCTAGGTCTTATTAATACATGCCCCTATCATTTCCTTTTTTTCAAAACATAATCACTAAAAGAATTATGACAACCCAAAAACCCCAAAAAAAGCCCGCTTTTACCGCCATGTTCAGACGACTATCAGAAAAATTAGATAAGTTTTTAACAAAAAAGAAAATAATAGAAGCATAGATATACTTTTCTTCTAAATTTTGATATAAGAATTATTTAGATCAGTTTATATTTGAAGAAGAAAACAACGGAATACAAAACGTCTTTTGGTCACGATTTTTGTAGGCAAAATCAGCGTGAGTTGCAGTTGTCCCTTTTGCACTTTACGGGGGCTTGGTCGGTCGCAGCGTGACGGCAATAGTTTCTTCAAATACCTATTCTTCAAATTCCCCGAGCCTAGAGTCCCCTCTTAAGTAATTATCCTTGGATATAAAAACAGCAGGCATACAATAATATTCAATTAAGTAATGTTACGTTCATACTGCGCGCATTAGAAACTAAAGTAAAGCATATAAAAAAATTATACAGTAGTAAAAGGTAGAATTTATCCCATAAAGACTAGGTAGAAATAAATAGCCGGGCCGAATACTGTGAAAATGATGGACATTTTTAATTACTCACATTCCACAAAGAAACATGATCAAGATGGGTCATGTACTCACTAGTTTTAAGCCTAGCGTGTAAATACTACTGTGTACATTGTGCATTAAATAAATAAATATTTTTTTTATATTTATCATTTTCATTTGAGAGCAGCGGTGGCACAGTGGTGGCAGCCCCGATTTACGAGCAGTAAGCCATGGGTTCAAACCCAGGCAGGCGCATTACACTTTGTATAATTTATTTTATCACCGCTGTCCTCAAACAAGGTGCAGGAAAACATCGTGTGGTAACCGGCATGTCCTAGAACTAAAAATTCGAAGACATATGACATCTACCAATCTGCACTGGGCCCGCGTGGTGGATTACAGCCCACTCCCTCTCATAGAGAGGAGGCCTGTGTCGCAGCAGTGGCAACATTATATGCTGATGATCATGATGATCATTTTCACCTATTCATAATCAACGCTATCATCATTCTATTGCCCTTATTCCAATTTATTTGTGTTCTTCTTCCATACTTCTCTATTACTCCTCATCTAATCAGACACTCCTTTCTTGCCATATCATCCAACATCATATAAGCAAAGCTATAAACTTCCAAATTCAAATCGCCATTCTACCTACTCTCCATAAAATGTTTCCACCGGAAAAAAAACACATTTTCTCTCTTGAAACTTTTTTTAAAACGCCCGATGCCCCGATACGTTAAAAATAGCGAAGTAGCGCCGAACGTTTCATTTTCCAAACTTTTAATCTCAAAGTGGCCGTGAAAGAAAAATGGTGGCGTTAAGGAAATCGCCAGATCCACCTATTATCAACTCCGATCGGGATAAAGGTGTGTTCATGGGTCCTAGGATCAAGAATCTTAGAACTTTTTCCCAGTATAAAGTACTGTCGGAGTACAGTCTGTTCGCTATGAAAAGCCAGACCTACAAAAGGTTTGCCGAACTGATAAAGGGAAAAATATATTGAGAGAGATTTCATGTTTTAAGCCTCTAGTCTAGCCTCTTGACTGTTCATCAGTTCTGTTAACCATATCAATATTAATACCAAGGTGGTCAACTCACCTACGAAACTGAAATAATTGGTTAATTTTCACAAAATAGGTAATGCCTTAACTAAAAATCAACTTAAACACACACCTTTATCCAATCTTAGCCAAAATATTTGTACACTTCACAATTATAGCGTAACTTTTGAGCTAAAGTGTAAACGCGACTTAATCCGTGAGCAAATCCACATCCTACCACCTCTTCGAGAAAGCAATTCACACCTTGAAGAAAGCGAGACAAAGTTGAAGTTCGCATGTGGAAGTGGAGGTGGTTACACACAGCGATACGAGACGAATTGTTGCAGAAGAGTCATAAAAACTAAGATATTAATGTATCATGGGAGGCATTAGACGGTTGCTGGATCGATTCCTATGCATAAAAAATGCTAATGGCCCTGAAGAGAGTACGTTAAGCTGGAGTTGGCTGATTTATGGCGCGAGTTTTGTAACTATTCGCGGTTCGATGTCGCACCCTGGTGTTTGTAGGACAGGTGGACCTTATAGAAGTTGGAAAGAGGCCGCTAATGGTGGTTGAGAAAAAGTTCCTTTGTTGTTTTTTTTTTTTGGAGATCCGTTTTGACGGTCACGGCGTTTTTTAAGTATTGGTATAGGGATGTTTGAAATCAAGCGGCAAGTAAAGCAGGATCCTACTTGCGTAGTAGACTTGATGTAACTATACGATTTCATTGGCAATTTAACAAACGGCACTTACGTTGATTATCGTGAATTTTAAAATATATCGCGTAATGAATGTCCATTACGTTTGATTACCAAAAGGAAAATGATTTTCATCAGGAGTGTGTTTTACAAATAGGCTGCTGGTTAGATATATTGGTCATTCGTTCATTTATAAATAAACAAAGATAATAGACTTGAAAAAAAAAATACGCAAAATAGTGATGCTTATATCAAGAGACAAAAAAGCTACACGCTT
Organism: Cerastis leucographa; assembly: GCA_963082945.1. Taxonomy (NCBI): domain Eukaryota; kingdom Metazoa; phylum Arthropoda; class Insecta; order Lepidoptera; family Noctuidae; genus Cerastis; species Cerastis leucographa. The sequence continues at coordinate 2,637,840 of OY720365.1, forward strand.
TCATTATATAACTTCACTCCTGCAACTATGGAAATAAATCGTAGAAGTTGAATTTGACTAATTTCCGGTTTTCGATTGAGCTGATTTTTTTTATACGTGTTTGTTTGTAAGACAATGCTTCGTTAGCAAAGTGAAGTCATTCTAAATGCAATATGGCGGATTGCCAAAGGTGGTGGACTAGTTATTTTTATGCATTCCTATGATACGGGTATCGAATCATCACTCAATTAGGGTTCCGTACTCAAAGGGTCAAACGGGACCCTATTACTAAGACTTCGCTGTCCGTCCGTCCGTCCGTCCGTCCGTCTGTCACCAGGCTGTATCTCATGAACCGTGATAGTTAGCAAGTTGAAATTTCTACATATTATGTATTTCTATTGCCTCTATAACAGAAAATACTAAAAACATAATAAAATAAATATTTAAGGGGGCTCACATATAAATAATGGTACGGAACCCTTCGTCTTTGAACTCGCACTTGGCCGGTTTTTTATAGTAGCAATAGTACATTTATTTGTCAGAATATATTGTTACAGAGTTGTTAAATAGTTATAAAAGTTAGTAATATTCTGCTGTTTCCGGCGTACAAATACATTTTCAGGGGTTTGGTTAGTTTGTCAGATTACATTGAGTTAAAAAAAAAATAGGATAAAATTCAAATTAAAATAAAAACTGGTCAAATATTAGGTATTAAATTGGCAAAAAGATTATATTACAAATGTCAAAGAGACAATATGACTCGAATGTAATTATTTTATAATATTTAAGTCAACTTTTCATTCCTAACATCATAAGATGAGTAAGCATTTATTTAAGAGATAATCTAATAATTTACATTTAAATGTCCTAAAGTTAAGAGTTTTAAAACAATCTCATTAACGGCACGGTTGGCGCAGTGGTTGAGCGATCGACTGCTGCGCTGCGTGTCGCGGGTTCGATCCCCGCACAAATATTTGTATGGCCTACAGATAGTTGTCCCGGGTCAGGCTGTTTGTGTATGTGAGTTTAAATGTTTGTAAACGCACCCACGATACAGGAGAAATTCCTAGTGTGGGGAAAAGTTAAAAAAAAAACTGGTAGTTTATTATAAATTTTGGTCGCCATACAAAATACATTATTAAGCCTCATTTACACGATGCGAGAACTTGCTTGCGAGTTTCATTACATTGCATACTATTGACGGGCAATGAATTCAGTTAATCAAACAAAAACAGCTATGTAGTGAAACTTGCATGCAAGTTCTTGCATCGTGTAAATGAAGCTTTAGAGAATAGTTTATTTATATTCTCTTTCTTGCTAAAATAAGCACATGAAGACATGGCTACACTCATAACAGAACCCACCAGCCTGAGTCCTATTCTGCATCCTAGTCACTGCTCTAATTAAATCCATCTCAACACCTTTTCTTCGAGCACTTGCCTTGCTTCCTGTACTCTAATGAGCATTGAAAAACTTAAGTTGCAAACTAACTTTAAAGCAAAGACCTGTTTATTTAATGTCAAGGGTCATTTTGTAGCTCCTAGAAAATGTTTACAAAGATAGACGGGGTTTATCATTACACTTTCCTTGTAGTACTAAATAAAAGAGTTATTAATAAATTTTAATTAATGGGGTCTCGTTTAATAGATTTCTAGTGAACGTACTCGTTTGTTATATATATTTTTAAACGTTGCCCCACCCTAGGAATTTCTCCTGTATCGTAGATGCGTTTACAAACATTTAAACTCACATACACAAACAGCCAGACCTAGGACAACTATCTGTAAGCCATACAATTTTTTTTTCCGTGCGGGTATCGCACCCGCGACACGCAGAGCAGCAGTCAATCGCTCAACCACTGCACCAACCGTGTCGTCAAATTGTATTGTATATTGATTAACTAGCTTTTACTCGTGACTTCGCTTCCGTTATGTATGGAAATTGACCCACGGGAACATTTTAATGTATCACAACAGCCCTGGATAATGCAGCTTCCAGTAAGTGAAAGAATTTTCGGAATCAAATCATTGCGACCGAAGATTATCCTCTACATACATTTTACCTCTTTATAATATTAGTATAGATATGAACTGGTTAATTTAAATATGACAAAGTTCGTACCATTTATTTAAATTACGTCCGTTAAGATTACTTTTTGAATTGATGTAGTTACTGTGGCGTAGCATGATGGAACTAATGCTACGGCATAGTAGTCTACGCCGTAGCGGTCGAGGCTGGGGCTACGATCTTTCTTTCTACCGTTGATTTGTATGACTTCCGTAGAGGTTACTTTCTTTGCGTTTGACAACAGCAAATAAACGTCTTTTTGCAGGTATAACTTAACTCAAGTTTTTAAAGATTATTCAAACAACATAAGTACCTACCCAATTTTCTAAATCATGGAATTTTTCTTAAAACGACCGATCATTAATATCTAAATTTGGGTCTCTAAAAAAGAAGTAAGTATGTCTTATATTTATCTTAGGCAATTTATTGAGTATCTCCAAGAACCAAACAAATCAATCCGGAACTCCTGACCAATTCCGTTTTAATCGCAACTTGCAACCTCTAGCGCCATCTACCGCCGAGTAGCGGTACTAACTTTAGTAACGTGTCGGCTTACAGGATTTAATTAATATTATTAACTAACGCTGGACACTGATCGGTTTATATGGAAAATTATTGATTAGAAGATATACAGGTTTATATGTTGGCTTTGTCGTAGTGTAGGTTTTTTAAACTTAGAAAAGGGATTTAAGGTTCGGTAATAGGAATGTTGGCATGTATTATGGTACTTCAGAAAGGTCAGGTGCGTATTTCTACGAGAACTACGAGCAGTGTATGACCAGGGGGCCTAAAATGGCGCTTAAGCAGAATCATAATCTGATAATAATATGAATCACGTTGAAATTGTCAAACACGCATTACGAATGGTCACTTTGACAATTGATGTATTAACGTGAATGAGATGGAGTAGAGAGTAAGGATCGTAGCAGCTACCCTGGTTCCCATAGGAAAAAGGGCGTTCATTTCTGTGTGTATGTTATGGTAAAAAGGAAATTAATTTTGAAAGTTTTGTTCGTATAAAGATTGTCGTCAATATAATTGTTTTATAGGCAAGCAACAATTATTTAGAAAATTTTACTAAAACCATTTGTGTTAGATTAATATTTTACATTAATATTTATATTTCGAACGGTGTCGTATATCGACGTTTCCGAGGGCGGTTACGCGACACCACGCAGCGAAACACGTCGCCGACAACATTACGTGTTTAGTTATAGTTTAATAAGGTTTTAATATGTATTAGTTTATTTTTGTTGTATAAGACTATTTTGTATATTTTATGTATGGAAGGCCCATACATATAATATACAAAATAGTCTTGTTGCCCGAAAATAAAATGATTGATTGATAATATTTGTAAATTATTGTGCTAAGTTTTACATACCTACAAATTTTGTTATGCCATGGTTTAATTGTAGTTCATAACATAACATCACGCCTGTAACCCCCGAAGGGTTCGGCAGAGGTGTATCTAATAGTACACCGACATTTGGGGGCGAGCCTATTGATATTATAGTTCCCCATACCTAAAACTGATACTGCCGTTCTAAAACCGATCCTTCACCCCTATTTCATATTCAACATAAATAATTTCAGCAAAATTGCAAAAAGATAAACTAAAAACACGAGTCTCGTACCTATAAAAACTGACCGCCCGCTCTTAATCCAAAGGCGATTTTCCTTTTTAATCCTGCTACGAAAATTTTATATAAACGCTTAGCATCCTCCAATCTTTTATACAAACGCATCATTAAAATTCCACCCGTGGAAGAATTAAAATGAAAAAACACAAACAATTATTTGAATACATGCACCGCACTGGCAATCTTTGCGAGCCTCCTCGGTCACGTAAAACGGAATGGCGAAAAAAAAAATTTATACATTGTATATCTGGCTGGGACACCGATCGCGATACACGGACGTACGCGAGTTGAATAATTTAATTCTTTTTTCATAATATTATTATTTTATTAAATATGGCCGAATAACCCTGCCGCCGCGCGGGGGTCCCTTAGACACCCACCTTCCCTTAATTGTTCGAGGTTCAGCTATGTTTGTACCTATCAGGAATTTTAATACGTAACCACAGTAATCCCGGCTCTTATTTTTATTGTAGGTTTTTGTTTGTGAATTTGCATACGTAATTTTTTTGGTGGGTATAAGGTAGGTACTTTATGTCGATGTGTAATTATTTAGATGTTAAGCGTGATCACTGGAACTTTGGCAGATTGAGAATTCCTTCAATGTGCTATAATGTTTTGTATAGGTACAGGCTAGCTGTATTCCTTAAACTTATTCAAATATTATTCCATTTATTCATCTACTTTCTTTCTTTTTGTATTTTTAAATATTCCTATAAAAAATCGATATAAAAAAAAAAATGTAGCCCACCGGGATCGAGAACAGTGTCCAAGCTACCGGCCGGCGGTCAGGGCTCCAGAGAAAGGAACCTCGTAATAATACGAGCCGTATCCACGAGTACCGCTTTCTAAATCAAGCCCTTGATCCAGCTGCCTAACGAGAGCCTTCTCAGGCATTAGTCGAGGCTCTTGGCAATGAAGCCATTGGCTGATACGACTATCAAATAAATATTATTATAATTTTCAGCCTGTGTCGATCCACTATAGGGCAAAGGCCTCCATTTCTCCTTCTAATCGTCTCTATTTCTACTTAATACGGGGTAGACATTATTATTCATCAATATTAGACACAAGAAAAGTCATCATCATACCGTACAACCATAACCCATATTTCAACCTTCAAAAAAATCCTTTTTTTTTTCGAAAAATTGCTGGGCCATATTTTAGGCGTGAAATTCGAAGCCATTATCGCGTCGCGTAGGATACGCTTCGGAACTGTCGGAGGTTTTCGTCGTCTGAATTTATGCCCGCCCCGCTGTGACCGCAGCGTGCGAGTTGGTCACACTGTGGGGTGCCAGTGGCGGGGGTGGGGATGCAAATAAAAAGTTGGATTTTTGAAGAAATAGTCGAACTTGTTGCCTGCTGAGACGGATAAAGGAATAAGGAACATCCTTGAATCTTTTGGAATGCAAATCAAAAGTCATTTATTCAGTCAAAATTATGTAGGATAGTCACCCAATCCCTTTACCACTTTCTAGTGTTTAGCTAGTTAAGTTTAAAGTTAAAAGAACTTCAAGAATGGTAAGGTATGACTTCAAACTATCTGGTATTGAACTAGAGTATAACTGGTCTAAGGCTATCGCCGAATGGCGTCTAAGAACTGGTAAAAGAAATGTGGGTCGTCCGGCGCGGCGGCGAGATGGGCATACGACATTGGCCACCGGGGAAAAACCCTAAATGAGACTGGCATAGGACCGTAGAGATTGGTGCAAGACAAGAGGGGCCTATACCCATCAGTGAGTAAATTCAGGCTGTGGATGATGATAATGCTAACTGGTGCATGAGACATTTATTTTAAAATTTTACTCTAGGATGGCATTCAATATAGCTAGTACTGCAGATTGCCAAAGACGGCTATTAACACCAGATGGCGGTTAAAGCTGCTTACAGTTGTAAATAAGCCAGATAATATTTGAAACTGTCTTTTAATTAGTAAGTTACGTCTAAAGAAGATCTTGCAACGATTAAAAAAAAAAATTGGTATCTAGTGACAACTATGTTCATGGTGAACGTGATTAAAACTATACAATATTTTAAGTCTTACAATAATCCTAAAACCAGTTACCAAAACATTTCCGCTGTCGCTTTGACCCCAACTGAACGCTACCGCGTGGGTCAAAACGTTCCGGGTTCCATTCGGTGGGGTTAACCCACTTTGATTCTTTTCGATAATCACCCGCTAATGCACTGTGGCCGTTTCGGGTTTTTCAATGTTTTAAATAATGGCCGAAGAGGGTGAACTTCTATTGTTTTTCGCGTAGATATATTTCTTCTTTGGGTGTGCTTATTTATTGTGAATGTTTTTGACTATAGTTTGACTTTTGTATGATTTACCTATTGTATCTTAGAAATTATAATTTCAATTTATATTTTCGAATTGCTCTTGGATGGAGAGGGAGCGGAAGGTCAAAGAAAATATGTCTGGGTTGTATAAGAAACGATGTGAAAGAGAAAGGAGCAATCCCAACACAGCTCAGAACCCGTTGGTATTAATCCTTAATACTAATATTAGCAATAAACGGCCCCTTTCGTCTAATTATACTAAGATGTTCAGTCTTGCCGTCTGCAACGAGAATTTGAGTTTTACATTTCAATTATAATTTAAAAAAAAAACAAGCACAACAACAAATTTATTTCACTTTATTAACGCGCCAGAGTACATGAACGATAGCATGATTTTTGGCACGGTGTTGGAGTTGTGTGGAGAATAAAGTTGTGGATATAATCTTGGGTATGATTAAGATCAGATAGTCTTGGTAAAGGTTACATGTTTTTCCCGTTAACCATGCATGTACAGTCAGCATCAAAAGTCAGTTAACACTTATAAATATTACTCAAAATTTTGTGCTGGTCAGTGTGATCTGATCTTTACTCCAGTCTGTTAATATGGATCGTTCTAAAACTAAGACGTCTTATAATTTTGGTTCTGTTAAGCGACTTTTGCTGCTGACCGTACCGAAGATGAAAAAGAGGAATGGATAAAGTAAGGAATGATTATATTAGAGGAAGTTTAAAAGTGGCGCCTGTTACAGAAAAATTTATAGGAAGTCGTTTGTCTTGGTATGGACATGGAATGAAGAGGGATGAAACGCATGTGACTCACAAACTGATGGATATGAATGATATGGAAGAGAAAGGAGTAAGTAAATGATGCCGTGATATCTGACTGGGGAGAATGGAAGAAGAAAATGCATTGCGGTGATTCCTAGTAGAATGGGACAAGGACAGGAAGATGATGTGGTTTTCGACTTGCTCTGCTTTACCCAGTAGAGTAAAAATGTGTTTCCAAATGAAGGGAAGTATTTCTCTATTTTTATGTTATGTATACCTATGACACACACAAGCAAACATATTTTCTTTAAGAACCATAATAATCAATAATAATCAGCATTTTTTTTTAACTAGCTTTTGCTCGCGACGTTTGTTTGCGTGAAATAAAAAAAATATTACTTCTCCATTTGAATCGGATTTGATTAACAATTTTATGGTTGCACTGAACCAAGCCTAAGTTACTCCTTATAACATCAGCTATCATCCGGTAAAAGTCCCGTCGAAGTCAGTCCAGCCATTTCGGAAATTAGCCGGAGTACCGAGTATACTTTCTTCATATGCTTCATATATATGCAATAAAAAGCTGTTGTTTTGAAATTACAAACAGACACTTCAATTTTATTTATAGATTCAACATTCCACAAAATACCCTTCAACAGTTTACTGAAACCACGCTCCATCTCCCAACAACAAAGATCCAAATCCAACGCCAATGACAAACCTTTGACCACCCGAATATTAATAGTCCATTATAGTACATTGAACAGTTTGTAACAGGGGCTGTGCCTGGCAAGTTTGCGCGGCGGTTAATGTACTGGAAACAGTGCAATAGTTAGTATCGCGATTAGACTATTAATATCTGGTTTGGATGGCGCTTCGTTGTGCATTGATTTAGGTCTGTTTTGTTTTGTAGAGGTTTGAGATTTTTCTGTTTGCTGGCAGCAAAGTGTTCTAAAGGCCAAACACGTTAGGGTGTACCTGATAGGATTACCTGTACAGGTACACCCGTCAATTAGGCTTGAGCTTGAGCTTCAAGTGAGAAAACCTGCACAGTTTTGCAACGTACCTACGTTGCTCCGGTTTACCTGTTCAGGCAATCCTGTCAGGAAGACCCTTACGTGTATGCTACCTTTAGGTTCGCTAGTTTATATGGATGGTTTTTATTAAGAAGAGCTTCTGTGTCCCAGTCCTGGCTTCCAGGTCAAAGGCTTCTCCCTTTATTTACTACTCTACGTGATCCTAAGTCAATACGCACCAACATGCCTATAGGTTTTAAGTCCGCATTACCATCTACGTCTGGATCTTTCACGATGCTATTGGTCGTTAAAAGGGACTCATGTTATGCTGGTCTTACAATGCATCCATTTGGATGAGATAGTTGTCGATCTACCTGCTGTGCAGTAACAGAACACCAGCAATAGCCTTAATGGTTACCCCGAAAATTATATGACGTATTTTAAGGGAGAGGTGCACCATAAAGATGAACTGTAGAAGATTAAGCAATTTTAATTTTAGATAATTAAAAAAAAACAGCAACATCCATCAAAATGGAAATCCCGAAAAAAATATATATCAAAAACAAAAACAATGAACATCAGAATCCACAGCAGCGCCGATAACCTAACTATCTCCGGAGACGAAGGAAAAATATGATTAGGAAAGTTTTTTAATCAATAAAATGAACAAAAAATAAAGTAGGAAGCGTTCTCGGCTTCCTGGCTCGGTCGGATTTTTTCGTCTTATTTCTCATTACACCGGCGCCTTGCCTCGTTTCCTCTGACGTCATAGTTATAATCATTTATCGTTTGACGGCCGCCCGCGGTCCGCATAGCGCTTATTTCTAAAGGAAATTGAAAAAGTTGCCTTGATCGCGGAGTGTGAAATAGAATCGGGATCGAGTCTCAGCGCAGCTTGTTTGACTTGATGGCTTGTTTTAACTCTGAAATGTTCGTTATCTTGTAAAGCAAATGTTACGTGGACGATCTTTACATGATTTGGTAACGTAGTTGGCGTATACATATGTACCTATCTTTTCTTAATTTTTCATTAGGTTATTGCCTAACTGATGTCAGAGTTTTTATGCCGTCCATGGGCCTCTGACTTGACATGCTGTCGAAAAATATGCTGCTATGCTGGTTTGGTTTCCTTACGATTTTGATAATTATACAATACGCATATACAGGGTATAAAGGTGGCCGACGCGAAAATGGTAACCACTATTCAGTACATCATTTTGAGCATACCCAACCCCCGACGTCCAAACGGTGAATTTAAAAAAAATGGCTTTTCCATTCATTTTGATCGTGTAGGTATTACACTTTTGTATGAAACAGCTATTTTTTTTAATGAAGCGGCCTCATGCCACCTGCACGTTATGGTTTTCATAATTACGAAATCCCGCAATATTAGAAACAGTTTAACTATCCCAAAATCTTAGTGGGCTATACCTTGTATGCCTTTCAATTTTGCAGTCGGTTTTAAACAAAAACATCATACATAAGCAGTCTTTTGAATCTTAATAAAAACGACTTAGACTCAACATTCAAGTCAAGCTCCTTATTAATTTTTTATTTTTATTTATTCCTAATTATACTCCTAACCCGCGTGTCAAATGCACATTCGTTAAGACCTTACTTTGCACCAAATAGTACTAATACTTTGTCGATATACTTTGTCAAAAATAGTCTTGCTTCCCGTGCTGATGTTCTACTTCTCACCGTTCTTTATAAATCTTCTTCTTTCTTTCCAGAAACTCCTCTTCCTCATCCCACCATCATTCCATGTGGAGAGGATCATGACCAGCGGCTGCGGCAGCAGGATCTGCGTCTGGGGATCACGAGGAGTTACCATCGCCGAGCTCCCTGCAAGATGGGGGAGGGCAGGACTCTTTGATTCTGGCAAGGAGAGTGTGCTGTGCAAGTAAGTGAGCCTACATTACCGTTGTTGTTCCTGTGCATATCTTTTTATCGAAATGTTTATGTCGTAAAGATGTACAGCTGATGAAATAAAATGGCGAAGTCTAAAGATACTACCTAACCCAAATAAGAGTTTTCATGAAAAATTGTTTATTGGATATGCGTTATTTTATTCTGTGTGTTTTAAGTCAAAAAAACCAGTTACCGTTTTATCTTTAATATCGTCAGTCAAAATTACTTGGGTACATCAAATAGTTACCTACCTATCAAAGCGCTATTCAGTAGTGGTATCTTGAAGCCTTTACCCATAAAACAAATCAGCGCAGCAAAATCTTCTCGCAACCCCATAACCATAAAAATTACTAATAAATTCGCCCCTAACAAAGTTTTAAACAAAGCCCAATATAGTGCAACAAATTTCAACTATAAAATGAAGGCTTAACCACGTCTAGTGAAGAAACTAAACACCTGAAATCTAATAAAGCCTGATAAGTTCCCGAGAAAGCTGGCACGTAAGCATCGTGTATTTTCTACTATCACGGTAAATTTTGTAACCTATTAAGCTCCTCGAAGCGGCTATAATGTTGGCCTGAGGTAACGATTAAGGCATAGATTATTGTTTAGATGACAACTCGTAGATGGGACAGTTCTTTGATGGAAGTTGGTGGTCAAGATTTTGAAGGTTGCCTTGGAAAAACACTTTTTGAATAGAATAGTTCTATATTTGCACAGAAAGTACATACAAGTTACAGTTTTTAAGTTTAAAGTGATCCTTATACTAAATAAGGCATGCTTAACAGTTTTATTAATCAATATAAGTTTGCCATGTCACGATGAAATTAAATCATTTAAAATAGGCAATACAGTACATAATGTCAAGTTTAATAAAATACATTTGAATGTTAATGAAGGATCATGGTCAGAATTGAGTAAATCGGTAAAAATAGAAATCATAAATTATAGATCATCATAAGCACACTTCAACATAACACGCCTTCCCAAAATAATCAAGTGATAAACATTATAACCTATATTACCACAAGAAAGGAAGCAGGAAGATATCGCTGGAATTGCTCAAAAAGAAATGTTCTGGAATAAGACGTCGATATTGCAAATGGGAACTTCTCAGAAGCAAACATCAATTAGGCACAAAGCTTGCCCAAAACCCACCACAATATACTCTAAGTGTTTCGCGCTCGGAGTCACCACTCTTTTGTACATGTTATTAGGCGGCTATATCTCCAAATTTGCATATTTCGGCAGTAAAATTAATTCGAAGATTTGCCCGCATCCACCATCCAGACGGGTGCTCAAGGGGGTGGCTTTTGTAATGTTTTTGGATTTCTGCATTAGAATTTATACGTACCGATATGTATTGTGGCTTCGTCCCTAAGACGAGTATTATACGAGTCGATGACTTTCAATTAAGCGTTTCGATTGAGCGCCGACCAAGTATCAAAATTGTTTTCAAGTTTATGATAAGTAGGTTGAGGATTGATTTAATTTTTATTCTGTTAGGGTGGAGGAAGTCGTTTAAATTGATGGCAAAGATTCTCTTCTAAGCAAAGATACCCTTCTAAAATGTTGCTTTGCAATATTCGGATTAATATCGGGCTTGCTTTCTGTATAATCTTTCGTTCGAACACTATATTTTAATTATTTTCTTCGCTGCCGTGTGCAATCTGTAGTTTATCATTGGGATCTTCCTAATACATATTTCTTTCTCTCTCAGTTTACATTAAATCCTGTATCCCTTCAGTTTCTTACCACTAATCACTTTCTTCACAAACACCGTCTACAAAAAAACTTGCAACAGTACCAAGTTCAACCAAATACATCTTACACCCCGTCTGACTTACGGTAATAGCAGTTAGCAGTCCCAGCACAGCTCAGAACCCGTTGGTATTAATCCTTACTACTAATATTAGCAATAAACGGCCCCTTTCGGCTAATTATGCTAAGATGTTCAGTCTTGCCGTCTGCAACGAGGATTTGAGTTTTACACTTTGTTTATACGCCAGTGTACATGGATGATATCATGATTTTTGGCACGGTGTTGAAGTTATATAGTAGTATGAGAATAAAGTTTTGGATAGAATCTTGGGGATGAATAAGATCAGATATTCAGAGTACGACTCTTCGCAAGAGTAAAAACGAAAATATTGAGATGGATGACAGGAATGGATGAAGTAAGAAATTAGTATATTAGAGGAAGTTTAAAAGTGGCGCCTGTTACAGTAAAATTGAAAGGAAGTCGTTTGTCTTTGTATGGACATAGAATGAAGAGAGATGAAACGCATGTGACTAAAAGACTGATGGATATGGATGGTGAAGGAATGATATGAAAGAGAAAAGAGTAAATGATGCCGTGACGTCGGACAGGGGAGAATGGAAGGAGAAAACGTGTTGCATCGACCCTAAGTAGAATGGTACAAGGGCAGGAAGATGATGAAACCGTTTGTGACGATGCATAAGGAGAACTATGTCCAACAGTAGGGGTTTCTGGCTCCAAATAATATTTGGTTACTGACACCCAAAATATTTTCCGATAAAAAGATATGATTGCAACTATTTCCCTTTCAAAAATGATGTTTATACCGTTAACACCAGACAACGCTACAAAACAACAAACTGTTACCAAACAAGCCAAGACAATACAAAATCATCTATTAAACCAAAACCCTATTAACCATAAGCAATCACAAATTGCTTTCACCTTTTATAATAATCTTTAAACAAAATTTTCCCATCTAATTTACTCTGTGTCGCAGCATCTTCAAGTCGAGTGGGCTCGTATATTCTTTGATAACCCCTTATCGCCGCCGTTCGGTGCATTTCCCAGCTTCCGAAGCGAATCTCCCGCTAAATATTATGTTGGAATATTTACTGCGTTTGCTTCTGTTTTGGTTATGTAACTTCAGGTATGGTCTGGGAGTTTTATTCTGTGAAAGTAGGGAAGAGTGTGTTTCGGGTTTGGTTGTTTAGATGTTCATTGCTTTCCTACATTAATTTGGGTATTTTCATTAGTGCCATAATTTGAAATGACAGTAGTTTTTTTGTAAACTTTTAGTTCAGTGTTGATTTTTTATTTAATCTTTTCAAATAAATCTTAGAAAAGCTTTAACAAAATATACGGAGAACGGAGCATCAAATTTCATAATTTTTTAAATGAACTTTGTCTATTACAGTCTTACCAAAGGGTACCGTAATACCCAGTTCTAACTGTGTTGTGCCTAGTACTAACTAACCATGGGACGACTGCCTATCTGACCTGATAAGCAGTCGCTCCATGTAGAATACTGGTATTCAGCTGCATCTGGTAAGACTAACACCCAACCCCAATAAATATGGGAAAAGGCTAGGCAGATGATGATGATAACTATTACAGTAACGAACTAATACGGTGGACCGTTTATCATCCCCTACAAGACCATTAAGACATGCACCACCATAAAGTATGTAGAAGCAAATCACTTTATCACCTAATCTAGGTAACATAAAATCCTAAAAAACTGTTTAAAACCTAACAAATAATGAAGCATCCATTATTGGCACAGACAAACATCAAACAGCAGTCGATCCTCTGTAAACACAAACGAAACAAGTAGATTCGCACAGGAATAGAACCTGCGTCCAAGGAAGTTTGTTTGATGTTAGTTCCAAATTAAGGGATTGATTCTGTTTGGGCTTAAAGGTTCTTTGTGTCTGGAGTCTAGTATAGACTTACTAACATAAACAAAATGATTTTTGCAAAAAAAAAATTGTTCATAAAAATGTATACAAGGTGTTGTTTTGCATCCTCGTCAAATTCAAGGAGGTAACTATGCTAATGATTCTCGTCCCGAAACAATAATAAAATGGGTACGTATTTTTTATTATTTTTATTATTTACGGAAATCGGTAAGTGTGAATCATCCGTGTTTTAACCGCGGCCCGTCTGATCCTCGCCTTATTACCTCGCTTTCACACATACAAACAATCTCAAACGTTTATTCGATAATTTATTATTCCCTAAACCACGTTAAGGGGGTTATTCTAAAATACTGACAAACTTAAACAACCCAAAAAAACAGCGTTTATTAATAATTAACTAGGTACCGTAATTTTAATTGATTATTTATGTCTTTTGTGACATCCTCTTTAATTTTGACGAGGATGCAAAACAACACCTTGTATAAGCATATCTTGGTCAACACTGGCTTGGTGAAGGAAACCACTGGAGTTATAAGTTAATGCAGGTAACTCTGAACTCGCCAATTCACCTTGTGAATGCTCGCGCATTCTCTGTATGAGAACAGGCCTATGTCCTATAATGGGAAAGTTATAGCTGTTCATATTTTATAATTAAATGTCTGAATATGAAAACTGGAAAGAAATAGGTCACGCTTTACCATTTAAAAAATAAAACTGATCTAGCGGCAAAAGCACAAGCCAAAACATCACAACTAAATGTCGCTTTCAAGCACCATAATCTACTACCATAACCATCAAGGACAAATCCCATACATTAACCCAAGATCGATAGATAGCGATACATCGCATGTAATCCTTCAACCGCGCCGACCTACCCACAAACCGAACGATCCTGTAAGTCTCAATTACTGGGTAACCCTGATTTACCCGACGACCGATCCAATTTGTAAACGGGACTCGATCGGAGAAAACTATTCACGACATCCACACGCAAAAACACACCCAAACTGAACTAAACAAAGTCGAATTTTGGAATGTAATGCAGAGAGATCACCTTCCAAGTCGATATTGTCTAGTCATGCGAGTGATGACCATGGACAATGTTTTTGCACCAAATTACGCTTTGATTAGAGGGGTTAGGGTGCCTTTTGGAATAGCCCTGTTTGACATCGGTCGACCCGACCTGAACCCCAATTATAGGCCACAAACTATTTTATCTAACACCCGTGTGACAACACTAATCTTATTAGAATCTATTGGAATCGAAATCGTGCCAAGAAAGTAAGGAGTAGATGTCGCACATTCGTGCAGAGTTTCATTTCTTCTTGATTTACCTATGACGTCTTCTGATCAATTGAAATATAAATAAGTTTTTAGAGTAGTATTTAGAGCTGCAAATACTAGATTTTATTTGATCGGCAACTGATACTATGGCCTGACCAGTCGCAGTTTTTTTATTGATTCAAAGTCATAAATATTGTTATTGTTTTTTCCGACTGCTGCTATTTTCCCTTTTCCACCTCTAACCGCTTCCACACTAGCCCTCACGTCTCCAGCGATCGGGATTGATTCTCTTGCAGCGTGATCCGGGCTTTTGGCTTAAACCAATTTGCCGGCTAATCCGAGGTACACGTACGGACGCTTCGGGACCCCAATACACCCAGCTTATACCTCCTTATTCTTTGTCTTTATGGGAGATTTTATTCTTATCGGTGATTCTGGGTGGATTAATTTTTTGAGGTTGCTTGTGTGGGATTTTGGGTACGTCTTTGCGGTATTGTAGTGTGTCGAGTAACTTGTTTAAAAGTTGGACCCTCTTTTTCATTCCCTATTTTTAGATCAATTATCGAATTGGCTGCACTATGTTTGTGACTCTTTCGATGCAGAGTACACTTACCTATATAACTCACGTCGTTTTTCCATATAGTAAGCAGAAACTATAGGTGACCACTTGCTGGATCCTCTCATACTTTCTTTCGGTTTTGTCATCGTTCATACATCCGGTCATTAAAGCACGTCCGTTCACTACGGCCTGACTTTTCCTAAAAATATTCACGAAGTAGGTCAGTATTTGTCCTTCTACAACGCACTGTCTCCACATGCATCTAGGGGTTCCCGCTACCAGAAAACTATTTAAATCCCCTAAACAGTCAAGTAATATGAAGCATTGTCACCCATTAAAGACACAAGGATGACAAACTACCTTCCCAAAATAAAACAAAAACAAACTTACCTAAAACACTAAACCAAACTATCACACAAAATGACCATCAATATCTTAGCTAAACTTTATTAAGCAACATAATCTCATAGACGCCTCAATAAACAAGTAAGAGACCGATATGCAAATATCTAGCCCCCGTCCAGTTTGTACGGGGCTGTTTGAACAAGACTGGACACGGATAGCCAGTGTAAACATGTTTGAGGGATGTTAGGGGTAGTTATTGAGTGTACCACTAAATATCTTTGTACGGTGTAGTCTTTGCTTAGGGGTAGATTAAATGAAGAATTTGTTTTGTTGGAAAATCAATTTTGTTGAGGGGTATATTAATAGACATTGATTCATTCAATTGTAACTATGTCTCGTGAGATGACGATTATTATAAAAGTATTGAGGAAGAAGGCTGCTCCCAAATAAATTGGGATAAGGGCAAGCGAATAAGGATGATGGAAAATTGAAAAAACCACAAGAATTTCCGATCAAAGTTGCAAACGCTACTAGCATACATTGTAAATCTTTTACTGACATCGCTAAGTAGTCTATCGATATCAAAAGATTTCCCAAAATCCTCAAAAATGTCCAAACGACAAAATACAAGACAAAATCGCGGCATTTCCCCAAAACCGATCAAACGCCGTAAAAAACTGAAGAAAAAGAAAATCCCTTTCTCACGTCGAACCTAAGTACCTTAATCGCCCCCTATTGTGTGTACACCGATTTGCGGGTAGATCACAGAAAGAATCCCTTTTTTATCCCTTCGGGGAGTCTCTTTGCTACTGGACCGTGTTACCGGTATCGATAACAAATTGGGGATGCAATTCTTAAAGGGTTGAAAGGATTTGGGAGTTTCTTACAAGATAGGGGTTATTGAATCTTTTGTCAGGTCCCTGTGGATTCGGGTCAGGAATATTACGGGGTATAAGTGACTTGTTGCTTTTCGTTTTTTTTTTTCGAGGTAATCGTACCAAACAGTGTTATATAATCTACATATCATCATCATCATCATTAGCCTATAATGTTCCCACTGCTGGGACACAGGCCTCCTCTCCTATGAGAGGGAGTGGGCTGTAATCCACCACGCGGGCCCAGTGCGGGTTGGTAGATGTCACACGTCTTCGAATTTTTGGTTCTAGGACATGCCGGTTTCCTCACGATGTTTTCCCTCACCGTTTTTGAGAGCAGCGATGATGAAATAAATTACACAAAGTAATGCGCCTGCCTGGGTTCGAACCCACAGCTTACTGTTCGTTAGTCGGGGCTGCCACCACTGGGCCACCGCCGCTCTCAATCTACATATATTGTACTACAATTTATTTATTGTTGGTTGAACCACACTGATGTGTATACCATGTGAGATTGTTCGGACGACTTTAGAACCTGCTTATACATGGCTGACATTTCACTTTCCTACAAACCACAGTTCCAATCACTAACATTTTATTATTGTATGCTGCATTATTTCGTACCTGCATTTGTAGAATAAATGAGGATACAGGAATAATTTCCAATTTAATTTCAGACAAAGCAAATCGCGCAGTTTTACTACCGGGAATATCAGAATGCCAGCGGGAACTTTGATTAACCAGCAAAATCATGCACATAGCTTTAAAAGAGCAGCCAATAAACCACCTGGCCGTAGTTGTGTATAGTAATTAACGGCGGTTGCAATCCGACTGTTTAATTCCGAACAACGCCGCAATAAACGTAACGGTACCGGACCGGGCCGGTGCCATGCCCACCCACCGAAACGGAATGCGATGAAAAAGGCACGATGTCCACACACACTTGAGGAGGGAAATTACAAACGGCGGTGGCGGCCGCCGACCGTAATATCATTCCGCACGAGTCTTGAAAACGAAATTAAATTTTGCATGAAATGGTACAATATACAAAGAAAGTGGCCGGACAAAGGCAGAGTGGCGCCCAACGTGGGCCACGGTTGGTTAGCCCGTGAGCCGGACTTATCGTGGCCGCGTGTGTAATTTGTTTCTAATCATATTACATTTTTGTTTCGTCTGTTTCTTTGTGATGCGGCTTCACTAGGTAAGATTTAATTTTAATTAACATTTTTTTTGACTGTGTTTCTGATTGCGAATTTTGTTGTGGTATTTAGAATTGATACGTACTACAAACGCAAGGAATCTTTATTTTTCCTTACGTAATCATTTTACTTTTAAATGATCAAAGATATCAGACGTATGTAGAAATCAATATATTCGCCAGTTAAAGTCGACCCAAAAATATCCAAGCCGAAGACAAGAGGTACACACCTCGATATAATCGGATGGAAATGAGTTTGTGAGTGTCAATAATGCACACCATATCCCGATTAAACAGACCCTAGATTTTTACCCACACCCATCTAACAATAGAACTACCTAGCACCTCATCCATTATTAACAGCACCCGAACTCGGCCGGTTAATTAGGCCCCTTCATAATGTACAAACGGTTACAGAATACCTCTAGAAAATTTACGCACTCATAAATACACACCGTCTGGCACCCGGTGATCTCAGCAATTTTCAGTTTTCGGCAAGCACCTTTATAATTCAGAACGTAGGCGCGGCCGTAGCAAAAATGAATTCTCTAATGTGAATGGAACTTAGACTGGCGCCCAACCGGGCCAACGGCAAAATAATTAAAGCATAGCATTAAAAATTCTTCCAGTGAGCTTCCACTCCCCGGATATGTGATAATATTAATACGGCCAGCCCCGGCTTTTTGGTTCGGACGGTCTTAGGTCTGACTCCTGATTATTACAATTATAATTGTGAATAATTTAACGCTCAGACATGTGTGAATTAATTTTAATTAACACATGTATGCTGATGAGTGCGGACTGTGGACAGTGTTTGTGTTTGTAAGGACATTGGAAAACTCTTCTATTTGTAAGATGATGAATGATCAAAGTGCTGTCATGGTTTTACTACAAGTAGATTGTATTTCTGGATCGTTTTCATATCATGTTTTAAGTTTTTACAGATTGTTGGCTACAGTCACAAAATGCTTCTGTTCGTCGTAGTTAGAAATATGTGTTATAACGATGCTTTTCTGTTCTCCTCTAGTTTAACAAACACTGTGTTATTCTTTATTATCAACTGAAATTATTTTCTAATTGGGTTACCCAAACGAATTATAACGCTGTTCCCGTCACCTTATGTGGACTGATACAATTCTTCAGTCCCAATCCTCTCTTACTAGCATCTAATGCTAGAACCATTTCTACACAAAGAAAGTTCTAAAATATACAGCCAACACGCTCCAACTTGGTCTAGATTTAGTGTTATTTCGCTACGGACTAGCTTCTAACTTACATTCGGAATATATCGGTAAAGAACTCTTAGTTGAACTGTTAGAACAATGGATGGGGCTCGTTTTGATGATGTTCTAAGTTTCTTGGTAATGCAAAGAAGGTTGGGGCTTTATTTTTTCGTTTTTCTAGATGTGAAACTTCGACTAACTAATGTTATTACGAACATTCAATGTTTATTGAATCTACCACACTGCCGAATATTTGTTGAACGAAATGAATTCTTAAGAATAAGAAGATTTTAATAGTTGTTTTAAAAACATGTTACTAGTCTCGCCTTGGATTCAACGTAAAATTCACGTATCGTTTTTTTCTGTAGGTTAATTTCACCCGCTTTTAAAGTAAAAATTTGTTGCGAAAAACTTGTCAAACCTGACCCGGTGACACCTTAAGAAACGTTACAGCAGCAAAGTCCCCAAAGAAAATATGCACAAAGTCCCCAAACACTCCACTTAAAACCCTCGAGAAAGTCCGCAGTCCCGAACTACCTGAAAATTGACCACTCCAATATTTCTCCCACACTACACATTGTCACGGCAAGTCGAAAAGCCGGTAAGAAGCACAGAGCAAGCCACAGGCGTCAGTCCGAACGTCAGAGCTGCCGTGGCCACAAACCACCGCCTTGCAGAAATAACCTTTTGCGACAATCGTATGCATGCGTGGTTTGCCTTGCCTACGTAGTACGTAAGCTCCCGAGATCTGTGGCCGCACGTAGCTTAGCCGGTGATGAATTAAAAAGAGGTTTTGTTTGAGAATGGGTGCTTGCAACTTGCTTCTTTGGAATGTATGGAAGTAATAACCGCTTCTATATGTTTGTTCTTTGCTTAGTGGAGTATCCACTTCAGGTTTACTTTTCACTTGTATTTAGTCATGGTTGATATGGATAAAATAGGTGCAAATTCGACCGTACGTCTGTGGCTAGACTTGGTCGTGTGATAAATAGAATAAGGGTGCCTACCCTTATACTTTCTAGGTTTTTACAACTGATGTTCGGCCGACGTTACTAGAAACGCAAGCAATCTATATAGGCAATTTTTGCAAACTGTTAAATAAAGAAACAAAAAAGACATTATTGCAAATACTTAATTGCAAAAACTTTCAGCCATAAAGTATTCCGATAAAGACTAATTTACCAAAACTCCGATCAAAAACTTAATAGCTAACACATTCAACCTTACACGAGCACTAATCAAACTCAGTATTGTAGCAAGCTTGGCGTAAGCCCTGTACCTGTCATTTAGCTACCGGATTACCGACCAATTAACGGAATTGGGTGAGAACTCGTTAAATAATCCAGTTAGCCGATCGGCGGCGGCGAGATCAAAGCGGGGGCAATGGGGTGCATCGATAGCTTGCTTGCACCCTCTAGCTTGTAGAGTGTTCGTTTTTGTTTAAGATTATGTGTGAGTTGTGCTTCACCTAGATTTATTTTTTAAAATAACCGTAACAAAGCCTCTGTCAGTTGTGACTGGTCATCTCTTAGCTGCCACGGTTTATTTTAATTACTGATTTAATCTTTTACTCTGGAAGCTCTTAACTTGCCCGTATTTCTGCATTGTTCTCACATGTTTGTAATTCTTAACATGAATGATGTAACCAAGATTTTGTAACATATTTTGATTTAAAATAGTGTCCATGGAGTTTCTTGCCCGTTCTTCTCCATAGAGATGAATGGGCAACTACAGTACTTTCATAAGTTATTATGCCTTGTGACTGGGACTGTAGCTTCGCGCTTTATTTTGTTTTTTTTTTTTTACTTTCAAAAGTGCCTGTAATGGTCTAATTGAAATAAATGCTTTGACTTTGACTTTCTGTCTCTCTCTACTACCTTAGGTTAGGTTAATTATTAGGTTTTGTAAGTGAAACGTGTTATGAAAGGGTTTATCTTCTCCATAGTCGCCGTTACAAGTCAGAAGAAAATTAATAATTCTTCTTTCGCTATTTCTCTCTCAAACACACAAAAATTTTCACGAACAAAACTGTATATAAATAGCTTCTTTGTCATCCCATGTTTGACAAAATATTATGTGTAATATCCTGTCAAATGTCCCATTTAGTTCTTTCTCCCTTCAACGTTTTTCATATGACATAATCAAATTTCATATTTTTTAACATAATGCTATCTATACCTTTTCCTACAACTCCTAAAATATTTAGAAACCCAAAAGCAATCATAATCCACACTTTACATCAAAAATACATTACTTAGCGAGGAGACTTAATCAATTTTGCTCGCATAGCCGCTTCACAGGTGACATTAACATATTTTTGCGATGGCCATGTTGTTTCAAAGGGTCTGAATTTCAAAAATACGACTCCCAACACATATTCTCATTAAGTTTGGAACATGTAAGGAGTGAGACTGAATACTAATTGAGAACTAAGAGTGATGAAAGGAGAACAGACAGACGGGTAATTGGCAAATAACTTACAGACAACGTTTTGTGCCTACAGAGTACGGATGGAAGCTGATTGGTGAACAAGATGTTGTAAAGATTTGTTTTTTTGGTAGGGAGTAAGTTTTTATTTTCTGTTTTATTAGGTTGATTTTGGAGAAACAAACAGCTTCACAAGCTTTTCATTCATTGGTGCCGTCAAAAGTTACAGGAAAATTACTGGATCATCTGAGTTTACTAGTGACATGTCAGTTTTAGCAATTTTCTTCAAAATCTTTGAATTGATCTGAAGAACCCAGACATCAGTTTTGTGTTAAATGAAAGTCAACCGTTAGGAATATTTTGTACTCGTTCTTTTAGTAAAATATGAAACACGAAAAAATCTGTAATACATGAGGAAAAGCGACGATTGTCGTCAATGGTGCACGCCTGCCAAAACAGTAGTGATTAAATACTTCTAAGTACTCAAGTTAAAGCTTGAAAAAAAAAAACAATAAGGTCTTAAATAGACTTGATAGAACTAATAAAATCTACGCTTATTAATAAGATGTCCGTTATCATGTCGCATCTGCATTATCAACTCTATCACTCACCGTCGAAGGTTCTCGCGTGGGGTGTTGGCTCCGGGGGCGAAGCTATGGTGTTAATTATACGATTTTCTTTGAAATAAGTTAATAAATATTGGATAAGGCCCACCCTCGCTGCCCTTTTAATGAACCCGCTCGATACCTGGCGATGTTTCGCTGCACCGATCATGGGAGATGTGTTTTCTTACTTGTTATTTTGAGCCCCGGCGGTTTTGTACACATTTTGGGGGCGATAATTTAAGGTGGGATGTAGCGATATCAGAAATTATCTTAAGATGAGAGATAAAGGATCCTTCTATGCTCAGAAAAGAGCATAATGCAATGTCGTCATTTTGGGAAACGATATACATAACGATGACGAAAGGCTTCTAAATTAAAAGCATAAACATCCGTAAAGTGCTAAAACATACAGAAACTGAATGTGCCAAAATCGTCGCGTCAAAGTCTGATTCAGTATAGATTACCTTCCTGACGGTTAGATGACAAAAAAAGTAAAGGAAAAGACTACAATAATTATACTCATAATACCAGATAAGACAGTCATCCAAATCAAAACACCCAATTAAAATACATCAGACAGAAACCTAATAAAAACCCATATTCATTACTCCATTGAGGTGTGTAATAAATTCGCAGAGAGCTATCATAAAAGGGATGGTACAGTACACATCTACATTACAAATCGGCCTCATCTCGTACAGTGATCGACACTGACGCGTTATTAGAGCTCCTTATCTACCCGCATCTTGTCATTCAGTTTTTACGATTCATATTCATTGTTTTTGAGAGTGCTCGCTGGGTTAATTCAAAGGGGGATGATGTAGTCGAAGCAGAAGTACCAGGGTGATATGTTGGTCGAGAGATGTATGTTGCTCTTGAGGGATATTGTCATTTGCAGGGCAAGTCAATGTGACATTTGGAAGTTGTAAACTTGCATAGCACAGCATATGACGCAAAATTGACTGTCGTTTCTGCAGTGCAGAAATTGAAATTACCGTTTATTCCGTTTGAAGGCGAAATAAGGGTTATTGCCAACATTTCAGATATAAGAGTACGGTAATTTCCTGGAATTATCGCTGACTGACAGACCCCATCTACCACCAACAGGAATATTTTTTATTGTAATTTTTTTTATTTGCGATGGGTTTACTCTTGACTCTGGTCTAGGTCAGAGATGACAGGGGCAAAGTCGACGATGGTACGAGCTTACCCAGTAGAAGCCTGTTCACTCTAACTTTGAAGAGATTATGGTTGTAAGCGTTTGGAAACACAGACGCAGGCATAGAGTTCCACTCATTTGCTGTGCGTATTATGAAAGACGTTTGAAAACGCTTAGTATGAATTGGTGAAGTCAAAGTCTCTGTGTGTATCTTAGGACCTTACATTAACTTCCCTGTGAAACATTTCTTTTGAAAGAAAGCTGTGAATTAATCGAAATTTATCATCATCTGCCTAGCTTCGGCTTCCAGTCTAACCAGATGCAGCTGAATACCAGTATTTTATATGTGTTCCGAAATTATTGAAGCATAAAGCATTTCGCTTAAATTACATTCGCAACAAAACAGCAAACTAATTAACCATCCAATCTTCTGAACCTACCCTGCATACACGAATTTAAATTTCTGTCCCATACATTTTGCTTATGAGAACACCGATTCGGTTCGACATTTTCGTATAAGAGCCTGTAAAAACTCCATACGTTTGCACCGCATTTGCGCCAACACTTTCAAACTGTGACACATTGGAATATAACCCTTATCAGGGTAGAAATAAAGGTTATGGAAGCTTTTAAAAATGGAGTGTAGAATTTGGCAAAGTGCTACAGAGACTGAATACGCGCTTGAATTATTTAGATAGCAATCGTGGGTCCGTATTCTGATCGTTTTTCTCATCGGTATCGGATAGGAGCACTATCTTCGTCCTTGTCTCTTCTATTGTGAAGAAGAGAGATGGGTATACTCATAGGTGGGGCCTGCTTTTGTTTCGTTTATTCATAGCATGTGTCATGAAAGTGATGTCTAATACGTTTGGGGTTGAGCGTAGCGTTTGAATGTTGACTTGAATAATGTACCTGAGGACCTCGGAGTACGCCTGCCTTTGCCTTCGCGAAATATTTTTTGATAAACGATTTGACGTTTGCAGTTTAATCAAATCAGTAAAATTACTTCTTCGATCGGTAGGATTTCTATGTTAACTGAGAATAATATCTTGTGGTAAATTGTAAAATTTTTGCAATCATAATAGTTGATTTTTCTCTTTAAAAACTGAACAAAAAAGATACGACTTAACGTCTTCTTTAAACTAGTTGAATAAGATATATCACAAGCTGCTTCTTGTTTAGTTACAATTAAATATCGTATATCTTTACAACCATTCGATTATCATTATCTTCTGAATGAGGCCTGCATATATCAGTAAGGCCCATAAGTTACCGGCTTCAACTATAAGATTAAGGATTAATATACAAACAAAAATGGATTGAAATAAAGGGAGACTATCATTGTATTCCTGCCCTTGTCCCATTTTATTTGGGGTCGGCGCAACACGTCCCTTTTCTCCATTCTCCTCTGTCATTCGTCATGCTATCGTTTACCGCTTTTTCCTTCATATCATTTTTCACACAATCAAGGGAGATAAAAACATAACTTTTTTTACTGTGGGTAACAAGAGAAAACTTTATTAATTTAGTGACATGATAATTTGTCTTGTTTAATCTAATGTATGCATGCTGGAAATCTCTGGACCTGACAAAGTACCATACTTTTAACTTCTTCGATTCCTACAATCACCATCAGCATTAAAAACACGAATCGCCATACAAAAATCTCAAATAACATCACTCGACAACGCCACATACTCCATACAACTGTCGAATGATCGCAAGACATTTTTCCCCGTTGCGACTGGCCAGTACCGGGCTCCGTAAATTAAAATGTGAATAATTAACACCGACCTCCCCCCCTTCTCTACATGCCACCCTCAGACCTGCCCCCCACCACTCCAGTCACACGCCACCCAGATGTATTAGTTTTAAGCTCTCAGTTCGTATGAACGCGATTTAGGGTGAATTCAAAAGGCAGATAGTTGACCCCCTCTAGTATTATAATCGTGTGCGACGTTTTTCGCGTTTTTAGTTAATGCGGTCTTGGGTGGGCTGTGTATGCGAATTTAGTCTTTGAAGGCATTGATGTAGTAATCTTTGTTTGCTTTATAGACATACATGTTGTAAAGAGTATCGTCTGTTTCGTTTATCATGTGTCTTTTATTAGAATGAAAAAGTCTGAACTCAGTGAAATTATTCTATTTCACAGAGAGCAGATTATGACAAGACATATACTATATGTACTCACTTATTTGTAAAAACTGTTTTTGAGCCAATTAAAATCTAACAGAGTTTGCGATTCGTTCGAAAAAGCAGTAATAGCTTGGAGTGGTTTATCCTTTGTCAAACAAAACAATCCTTTAAACATTTTATCCTCTAGGAGCATTTGTTAATAACAATATTTTTCATATTAACGATTTAAAGACTCAAAGTCTAAGTTGGCTAAAAACATATACGCTGTCCGCAAGACCATTCAAATTTTGTATTTGTATTCATATTGATTGTATTCCCCTTATTCATTCAATTATAGCAAATTTATTTCCAAACACACTGAACCCCACATACAAACAACCGATCTTTACCAATCAACACCCAATTTCAAACAACGAACGAACTTATTACGTCATCAACGTACGTACGCAATCACTGACGAATAAAACACGGGGCCAATCAGAGGGCATAACTAATTCAATTTGCGAACGCGGCCGAACCGCGGCGGAAACGTACGAAGTGTTCGACGATCGTTAATATTGATCAGTATTATCCCGGATCGACGATTTACGTGAAACACCGGACTCCCACATCGCTATACATTTAATTATTAAAAGGTTTACACGGATATAGGATAAACTGGATAAGCCAAAAGATGGGTATTTTATTTATTTTTATAAATTATATTATAAATGCGAAAGTTTGTGAGGATGGATGGATATTTGTTACTTTTTCACGCGAAAACTACTGAATCTGGATAAAATTTGGCACAGGTATAGATAATAGTCTTTAATAGCACATAGAACCCGTATTATGATCCCATAGGATAAATAATATTACCGAACAAAATGCGAGCGAAGCCGTGGGGATTAGCTAGTAATTTTAGAAACCCATCAATGTCCACATAGAACATTCTCTTCATGCTGGTTTACTCCTAGGATTCGACTAACTGATTGGATCAAGACATTACATTTAAGATTACCCTAGTACCTAATTACCTTAAGTATGGTTGTCTGCGTGTGTCGTTGGTCTAGTGGCTATACGCGCTCCTGCTGAGTTCGAGGAACTTCAGTCAGATTCCCAGTTCGGACAAAGTGTTATTGGGTAGCTGCCCGGAATCTGGTATTTTACCCAGTGGTACTATTTTAGTAAAAAAAAAAAACATAGCAAATCACGCCTGTGATTCTCCAAGGGTTAGGCAGAGGTGTACCACAAATTTCGCCAGTTATTTTAATTAAGTGTCGTGTATAGGGGGTGAGCCTAATGCTAACAACCATACCAATCCGGACTCTTTGGCTGCTCCTGAGTATCTACCTAAGAATACCTGAGTGAAAAACCCAATAACAATCATTCAATAATTAGCAAGCAAATTCTGCTTGTCATTAAGTAGTTAGTTGTAAAGGTCGATAAAGACTTTGCAAGGCATGCGCCACGAACGGCGCACAACGAATACCTCGGCCATACGTTGGCTCGCCCTCGCACATGCCTCGCCACGAATATAAAGGTACACACCTTGCGAGGCATTCGCTGTGCGTTGTTCGCGGCGCAAGCCTCGCAATGTCTGTATACGGATTTATAGGCGTTCTTTTCACTTTTTCATCAGGTATGATCACTTCACAATAATAAAAAAAATCAACCGCTACCCCATCCATATTTTCAACATCCACGGCGTTCCTCGCGAAAAATGTTTGTTGTTTCCGGCGTAAGGTGAAAAGTCGGGGTTCGGATGGTGAAAGCCATTTTCACCCCAAATATTTTATTGTGATCATTTCGTTCGTTGCGTTGATTACCGGTGTCGGTAGATGGACCTGATACTGTTTACCTGTTCGTGTATTGATGGTTCTTCGTGTAGACGTAGGAAACACGACGATAAATAAAATTAAAGGTTCTAAGGAATTTACTGTTATGTACTTACCTGCTCAGTCGGAAATTGCTACAGCAATCAGTCATAGCCTTGTGGTATGACCGTCAGACTGTCAAGTCATAGGTTACGAGTTCGAACCCAAGGCACGCACCACTGATTTTTCTGATTCATGTGAATTTAGAATAAGTAAAAACTTTCGTCAACATACGCTAAGGAGAAAAAATCGTAGCTGAGCAGTGCTAACTCATAAACTACTCAAGCCAAAACAGGAAAACTAACCGCGCGGGGTTCCTCTACCAAATGTAAAAGGAATCACGTAATTCGGGCCAGTAATCACGAAGTAATCAGTGTAAGATAAAAAAAAGATGCCGATGGAATACATAACCTCCTCCTTGTTCAGAAGTCGGTAAAAAACTAAACAGTCCGTACTAAAGATCTGTGGTTTTGAAAGAGACTGCTTCCAAAACCACAGATCTTTTAACACCTCAGTTGTCCTCGGCGATGTCGTTCCTTCAGCAATGCTTTAGGAATGCTTTTCATCCATCAGCGTGGCGTTTGCTTGACAACTGTACTTCAAGCTTAACAAACATTCTCAGGTACCTGACAGGACAACGCCTTCGCCAAAGCCTGTCCAACGTGGAGTATTTTACATCGTGCATGCATTTTCTAACCCTCTGAAGAGATGTAGGCTTTTGGGAAGAAATGAAGGGCTTTGGGTACTACATGACGTAAGTTTCAACGATGACAGTGACCAGTCTTTGCCCAAAACATAGGCTAAGAGAGGAGAACGCATCGTGGAATACCCTTGCAGACAGACATTAACTATTAGGTGTTTTAAGCTTTCACTGTGTATAACTTATCTTATGGGATATCTCGATAAAAGAGCTCACAATAATTAATAATCACAGAAGCAATCTTCTTATTCTTATTCTTTATTGCAAACCAAATTAAAAAGAAATATACAAATTTAAAACTTTGCAATTTAAAAACTTATGTACAACGGCGAGCTTAACCCAGAATTGGGACCCAATCTTGTAAGTGACTATGTGAGATTTTTTTAGTAATTAATGATCAGTATTACTTGGTGTTTTCAGTAGGAAGAAAAAAGATCAGAGTACTCGGAATTTATTTAGGTGTATCTACTCGAGATTAGTTGGATAAAAAACAACAACCTCATCTAGTTAATAAAATATTTATTTTGGACGTGTAAAAAATGTTTTTTTAAATAAATTAACAAGAAGAAAAAACCAAGCACCAAGCTCCTTGAACAGTTTGTAAGAAGAAGAGATCAAGATTTAGAAGCCCCGTAGAGCTGACTTAAGATGTTTTAAAGTTCGATAATGTTCGGCTTTATAAAGTCCGATAATGTTCTTTCACGCGTCACCCACCACCAAAAGCGGTCAAAAATATAACAAAAATCGATCGTATCATTTAGATAACAAGGCACACCACATTTAAATGGTCCAGTCCTCATGCATAATTGATAAAAATAGCTCACACACGATGACCCCTAGCATTAAATACGTTATAAATAATAGAAAGCATGTTTTAAGCCCCGGAGACTTGCCCGAACAACGCATGCATATTAACCATCACGCGCAAAAATAGAATAAATTAATCATTCTATTTTTCTATTCAAACTCCCCTATTCATTAGTTGGTGTTACTTTGGAAACTCGATGGGGAATCACAAAAAGCTAGTGTCTGTGAAAACTTGATTTTTGTTTATAAGATTATAGTTGGTGTAAGAAGTTTTGATCCTTCAGTAAAAAGATTTCAACTTCCAAGGTGAAATGTTTTTTTAATTAATATGGTCAAACATATTTTAAGTCGATTTTATATTTATCTATCTCTCTTTCTTTTCTTTGCTAATTGATGGTGATAACTGCATGAAAAAATAAACAAAATAAAATGTATGAAAAACAAATATTCACACCTCTTCTGCCGTCCATTACAAAAAGCCAGCATGTCGAAATTTATTATAAACCATAAATATCCCATGCTCCCGTCACATATAAATTTGAACAATAATAAATTAATATGTGCCGACAAATGGTATGTGTTCACAACTCATCTATAAAGTGTCGTTAGGCCACCACACACGTATAAAATTGCCACCGTATATTATATTCGGTTTGTTTAATTAAAGCGAGCACGGGAATTGAACCAACGTCCCCGTGTAGAACACGATTTTTTATCACATATGTAAATATATCGTAAATTTTACGACAGAGTTATATTGACCTCTGCCGTATTGGGTTAAATATTTTATTTTTATTTACGTCATTAAGACGGATGGATGGACTGTGTGAAGGATGATATGGCAAGAAAGGAGGTATCTGATGAGATGACAAGTAATAGAGAAGTATGGAAGAAGAAGACATGCTGCGCCGACCACAAATAAATTCGGATAACGGCAAGAGAATGATGATATAATTAAGTCGTGTATGTATTAAAGTGCTCATAATAAATAATTCGTATTATCGAATGCTGATAGAAGACTACAAACTCCTTGATATGCTTGCAAAGTGACTAAGTTTTTAACCGACTTCTAAAAAAGGAGGAGGTTCTCAATTCGGATGTTTGTATTTTTTTTTTTTTATGTTTGTTCGCGCATTACTCCGTCGCTTGCCAATCGATTTGGAAAATTCTTTTTTTGTTGGAAAGGGTATACTTCCCAAATGGTCCCATAGTCACCAAGTCAGGATCTGATGATGGAATCTTGGTGAAATCGAGGGAACTCTTCAAATTTTATAGGAAAACGTACAGCGATTTTGGTATTTTTTACAACAAATGAAGCATTTGCGTCCAATAAAAACCATTTTACCATCAGATCTAATGATGAATCCAAGAGACAGGCTTCGAAACTCCATAACAAGGCAATGAATCTTAGCTGTGTTTGGGCTTGTTGGAATCGTAACGGTATGCACTTTCCAGGTGTACCAATAATAAGATAAAAAAAAAAACTGTTTTAACCGACTTCTATAAGGAGGAGCTTATCAATTCGATTAGTTTTTTTTAATGTATGTACACCGATTACGCTGAGATTTATGATCAGATTTGCGTGATTCTTCTTTACTTTGATGTGGAATACCTGCCATTTGGTCCCATAAAAAAATAATATAGTTTGGCCATATAGTTTTCGTTTTATTAAAAATTTTGTTATATGTAAATTTTTCACGTATGTACACCGATTTCTCCGTGATTACTGGACCGATTTAGATGATTTTTCATTAATATGGTAGAGAAGCTTGCCCGGTGGAGCCATATGAATTTTATTATCTTTGCTTAGGTACTTTTTGAGTCATCCTCTTTATTATGCATTTTGTGCTTTGTCGTATGTATGGACGATGTGCTGGTGTCTAGTTACAATGTAAAAAATATACTTGACTAGGATTAAAGTGACATACCACAACTGAAAAGGCTAAAATAAAAACTTTTTTACAAAAAAAAAATAACCGACTTCCATAAAACACTAAAAAGTGGCAAATAATTTTAGTTTCGGAAGTCGGTGGCAAAAAAGTAAATGAAACAAAAAGTCACCGACTGCCGAAACTAAAATTATTTGCCACTTTTTAGTGTTTTATGGAAGTCGGATATTTTTTTTTTTGTAAAAAAGTTTTTTTGAAAGTGAATCTTTCTCTTCGGTCTCTTTCGATCCTAAATAATCAGATAAATATAAACCAAATGTAAATAATACTTTTATAATATTTTTTGTATCTTTCCAAAAATCCTGATTTGTAGTAAAATGCAAAATAAAAAATATGGTTCGAATTATGGCTTACACTGGGTTTTGAATGCAATGTAGATCGATTGTTTAGTCCATGAAAAACTGGCTTCAAAATAAAAACAATTAATATTTATTGTATTTGCCTTTCAATAAAATTCATCGAGCTTCATTACCATAACACACAGGACCTTTTGTTCAACCATTCCTCGATATATTCACGTATTATCGGTGTTAGAAACAGCCAATCGCACAGACCACCGGCCGTTCAAATAATCGTAAATTCACCAACGGACAAAATATAATAAATTGCCGATGAGATCTGTGCGTACACTTCAACAAAAAAAAATCTGCGTTTCAAAAAATCTAACGTGCTTCTTAAACCAACGGAATAAAGGTGAAATTTGCGTGTTATAGGGGCTTAGGTAAAGAAGAGTGGTTACCGATGAGTCTATATTTGCACTCTGAACCCTTTGTTGTCGCCTTTTTTCGGTTGTTTCCGAATAAAGGCTGATAGAACACGTTTTTCAAATCATTAAACAGTTTCGACCGCGGACGCGGTTGCGGGCAAAAAGGAGTTTTGTGGCCAAAAAAAGGAGCTTGAATAAAAATTGCGAAGCGTTGGCCTGGGACGAAGTGATCGTTGTTTTGCCACGATAATAATGTAGTGCGACGAGGTGGTGTTGATACTGTTTCTTTGTCCCGTTCTTTTAAAGTAGAAATTGGTTTGTCGTGAATCCGACAAGAGGACTTTTTGATAGGGAAGTAAAGCATGTAGCACAGACAGCATCGCCCGTTTTCACTTACAAATATTTCCTAAATAAAGCACGATGTTGGATTTTCTAAAATAATTGAAAATCCCAACTGCGTGTTTTTTTATTAGGCATTACATTTAAGGTGACACCTAAGTGTCGTGTAGTGAAATAGGGCTTAAAAGTGGGCGTTTCGTCGTAGTACAACTTCAGACAGAGTTACAATGTTATCTATTTACTCAATGGAAAGATACATACAGAACAGAAACAGACTAAAGCTAAGCCGAAATCACAAAATTAAAAATCCAAACAGAAGAGCGAAACAAACGAAAAAAAGCCCTCAGTAAAGCGACAAAAGCTCACAATTATCGGAAAAAAAAATGTAACATCATCTGCCTAGCCTATTCCCAACTTTGTTGAATTCGGCTTAAAGTCTAACCGGATCCAGCTTAATACCAGTATTTTACTTAAGTAAGTAATACGATAACCCTTGGTAATACTGGTTGTCAGACTTTCGGGCCACTGACTACCTGTAACGACTGTCAAAGTTCTATAAATGACAGCCGGGACCAACCGCTTAACGTGCTTTCCGCGGCACGGATGAAACTCGTTTTGTAATGGGTGGCCATCCATCCGGGGACCAGCCTAGGCAAGCGGCCTTAACCTAAAGATCGACCCGATCGGTTGGTAATATTTAGCCACCAGATCCTCTTTTTTGAAAAAAATATATTAGTTTATTTAAATATCAAGTATCAAGACCGTTAATTCACACATTTTCGCAGCCAATACTTTACGTCACACGTCGGTTCGACACTTGACGCTGCGTTTTTCTGCCGAACGCGTGAAAACGACACTCGCACCGAATCGCGTTTGCTAACGTTTGGGAAACGTACGCTGTGTTCCAAATCAACTGTTTGTTTTAACAGATAAACGGGGTTCATCGAGTGATTGGGACACGGTTGACTTGCGAATTTTATTTCCTGGCTTATATGCGTATACCGCATGCGATGCGCAATGTGGGAGCTCGTGACTAAATCATAACAGCCGCTAGGATCAATCTTCAGGATAAACCTCGCTTGTCGAGGTTGGTGTGTGGATGGGTTACCTCCCATTACAGATTGAGTTTTCTCCGTGCCTCGGAAAGCACGTTAAGCGGTTGGTCCTGGCTGTCTTTTGTAGATCTTTGACAGTCGTTACATCTTAATTCAGTGGTGCGAAAGTCTGACAACCAGTCTTACCAAGTGGTATCGTATTACCAAGTACAATCAGGGTTGTGGAGATCAGATAGGCAATCGCTCCATTTAAACTACTAGTATTCAGTCAGCTGCATCCGTTTAGACTGGAAGCCGACCCCAACGTAGTTTAGCAAAGGCTGGGCAGATGAGATGATGTGTTTAGATGCGGTATAAGGAGGAACCTTTGGCCATTAAAACAATGAGCGTAGGATCATTCAAGACTTCCCCTGATGGCTCAGGCTCAGGCTTCAGGCTTCCCCTGATGATATAAAATGCAAGCTTTTTATTTGTAAATACAAACTCTGTATTCTTTTTTAGTTAGTTACAGTTAGACTGTTGGGCAAAGACGTCTAGCCATGGCATCCTAATCTAACCACAGCTAGTGTGGACCGCTGGTCTTTGGTTTTGTCCAACCCATCTCGCCATCTTCTACAAGGTTTGCCGTGACGCCTTAACTTAAACCGTTATACGAGTATAATACAACAAGTAGTATTGGATCAAGACTTCTGAAAAAAAAACTTAAATTCCTGATAAAACCTTGCTAAACCTCTAAAAACTGAACAATCCCATAGTTTTGTCCAAAACCGAAGAACCGAAATCAACTCCACTGTCAGTTTGTCATAATGAACACGATTTGCATTAATTATTTCAGGCGCCCACCGTCATCATTAACATAGGCTATATTATTCAGCGAAAGGCTTACTATTACCTCATTTGCACCGAGTAATTAGAAGCTAATTACGTTTATAGAAGTAATTAGTTTAATAAGACTAGCTTAAGAAGTAAGATCAAATTAAATTGATTCCGTGTATTGTCACAAATTGCAAGCAGTCAGTGTCCAGCTGGGGAACGGAACCAGTCGATCACACAATAAAACCCGGACTATGGTACCGAAACCGGATCCCGCACGCTTTATGTCCAGCACTTGCCTATAACCTACGACTCACTAGTCATCCAGTACAAAATCTTCGAATTTGCCTATTGCGTATTTCATTCTTACCGATGACCAGTAGGTATCCATAATTCAATATAGTCAGGTAAACCGTTAATGGTAAATCATTATCATCAGCCTATTATGTTACCACTGCTGGGACACAGGCCTCCTCTCAATAAGAGAGATTGGGCTTTTTTAAATCAACCACGCGGGCCCAGTGCGGGTTGGTAGATGTCACATGTTTTCGAATTTTTAGTTCTAGGACATGCCGGTTTCCTCACGATGTTTTCATTCACCTTTTTGAGAACAGCGGTGAAGAAATAAATTACACAAAGTAATGCGCCTGCCTGGGTTCGAACCTACGACTTAGTGCTCGTAAGTCGGGGCTACCACCACTGGGCCACGTTAATGGTAAATCGGATATTGAAACCAAACTAGATCTCTTTTCATGATGATTACCAAAATCGAGCTCCAAATATTCAAAATACTATTATAAACAAAACCACTCGGCTTAATTTCCTATAACTTACAACATAACTCAAAAAACAATACATTACACAAGCCCACAGCCCACCCCATTTTAAAAGCCCAAACAAGAAGAACAATATCTTCCGTGACATAAAATTCGAAAAAAAGTTTAATGGGACCAAAATCCTGGCTCCAATAAAACATAAAATACCCCAATATATTAGACGAAATTGATATTGTATAGATGATCCGTATTATAACGGTGGCTTGAGCACAGTACCCTGTTTTGCATATAGAAAAGCGATTCTTTTTTTTGATCGTGGTTTTTGAGCAACGATGGAAAAAGTGCAGTGGACTGCGCGCAAGAATTAATGGTGTGAAACTTCGGACCCGGCCGTCGTGGGAGCTGGTTGTACGGTAGCTAAATTTATGTACGTTCACGATTTCGTAGCTAGCTGGTTTTTCGGCGAATTTTTGCTGATCATTTGTTAGCGTTTGAGGATTGATTAAATGTTGGGGTTCCATATAAAATTATGGAGTGCCGTGTTATATTGAAAACTATTTGTTATTCTATCTTAATTTGTTAAAATTAAGATAATATTACTGACCGAGTAAATATCTTCACTACCTTATAGAAAGAACTCCTCAAAAGTTTTGCAATATACCGTCTGTGCAAAAATGATAAATATTTGGCTCCCTAATTTAAACTGACACAATTCGTGTTCCCTCTATATACAGCTCCACAAAAATTGTAACCTAATTGTAGCCACAAAGGCAGACCATCGATCACGGACCAAGCCGTCATCGCATTCAATAAGAATCTGCTTCAAACGATTGCCACAATCAATCCTCATTTGCCGAGACGCCGAAAAAATCAGCCAACGAGAAGCCACAGATGGCGAAGTATTTTTAATAGTCGCCAAGAACTCGCCAGTCACCAACAGACAAATCTTCTGTAATTAATGACTATGAGGGTACTTTTTTCACTCCGATACCAATAAAGGAGACATTACTGAAGGGACAAAACAAAACATTGCGCCCGGTGTCGAACGAAAGGAGAATTTATCATCTAGACGGCACCGGCAGTCGGCGCACCCGCCAATGTCCATTTGGATAATGCCCAACGCGATTAAAAATATAAAAATACCCCCACCCGACCCCTGTGGGGAGTGGGGGGATTTGACGGAGGACATCGCGCTGAGGACACAAAAGGATTATAAATGAGAAGGAATTTTAGATAATATTTGTACGTTGGATGTGGATTGTAATGTCGGTAGAGATCGGCCGGCGGGGCCGCACACCCCACAGGGGGGAGGGGGGGGCGCCTTCCGCGATCCGCACCTAATGAGTGTTTGTATCAATTTGTTAGTATTGTATTTGAATATTTTTATACGTTCGTTACGATTTTAATCCCTTGTGGTTGTGGCAGACTGGATCGATGCTTTTTTTTAATTCTCGGCCGTTTGATCGCCGGGTGCGTTTGTGTTGATTAAAGGCGTTGTTCGAGGTTTTGGGGACCCATGTCTCGACCGCACTCTCTTTTTATACTTTTTACTTGTGTCCGACAATTTGTATGGGTGTAGAATATTAAAAGTGTGATTATGTTGTGACTGCCTGTTCCACAGCCATTACGAGCGATGAGGCCGTTACGAAAGTAGTTCATTGTTCACATAACGGGCCCTAACTTTAACTAGGCACTGAAAATACCGAAATTTCCTAATTCCACCGCGCGTTATAAAAAAATAATTAATTCTAATTACTCTGTAGGCCATAAAAATACAATTCGCTCGTGTAAGGACCCCACGATAGTATAAAGGGTCAGATAAACATGGAAAAAATATAATTCGTATTCATAATTAATACATTTAAAAAATATAATATTTTCCAGGCGTTTCTATACTACGGAGGATGAATCCGAATGAGCGAGAAAAGAATAACACAGCTCTGAGCGAGCGACACTCGGTGTTTTCAATTCATTATCTCGAAAACAAAAATTTCATTAGCCCCGAGATTTCCTTTTTAAATTTAATTATTCATATTTAAATTAAACAAAATATAATAGAGGTCCGCCAGAGAAAAAAGCGGCTTTATCGTATCATATTTTATTAACCGAATTTATAATTCTACGCCGATTCGAGTAAATCCCCTACAGTGGGTAGATGCGGGGGGCTGTGGGCCTCTCCCTGGGAAATATTTATGAATGCCAAGCAGAAAAATCCACAATAATATTTCAGGGTGGACGTCGGCCGCGGTCTTTACTTGCCAGCCCCTGATCTATTTAAAAAAAGGCCTCCCGGAAGGACAAAAGGGCTGCGGGGTGCTCGTAAAAAAACTGGACACGTATAGAGGTTACCGGCCGTCCGGCCGCTTTGTCTGATTCTTATTTTTTACCGGATCGGATCCTTTTCGCCGTTTTTTATCGGTTTTTGTTCCGGAGACACTACGCAACGGGTCGGATACCCCGTTTGTTCTAATGTCATCCCATTTGTAATTTTTACGTTTCACTGTATGTGTATTTTTTTTAGTTGACCGCCTAATGGTTCCCCTTTTCTTTGGTATGTAAAAATTGTTTGATTTATATTTTGGTAGCTGACCAGCGACGGGTTTCTTTAGGTTCTATTTTTATTGTATTCGTTCTATATTCACGTGAATCCAGCAGAACTGTTTTATTCAGGACACGTTTACTTTAATGTTTAGTGATGCAAAAGCTTCAGTGGAAAATACACCCAAGCACAGCTAAAATTACAATGTGCTGCATTTCTCAATACCTGCATAACCTGACCATTATGGTGGAAAAAAGCCAATTCCAACCTTTTACAATTATTTTCTGTGAAAAATGTGGAAATTATTGTCCACTGAAACATAAATAAGTTATTGCCCCTAACCCACGGGGAGAATTCAGAAGTCATGTCATGATAGAGAGTGTATTTTATCATGACTGCACTCAAAACTTAAAAATCATCGTGAAGAAACCGGCATTTGTTAGAACCAAAAATGCGAATTCATGTGACTGGGCCCGCGTGGTGCATTACAGCCCACTCCCTCTCTTAGAAAGTAGACCTGTGTCCCAGCAGGGGGAACATTATAGGCTCATTTTGTTAGTACTCCTAGTACCAACATCAAAAATACCGCTACAACGCTAGCCACGTCGTACACAATGAACGGGCTGCTGTAACTGAATCCCGAACGAGGCCGACAATGGGATTAGCGTCAAATTGGACGTGTAGCATGCGCCGTGCTGTGCCCCAGTGGTGGGGCCTATTGATACACCAATTTTGAACGTTAACGCTTTTTCAAGTACTAGTCGTTTTGTGAAGGATAACCTGCCTAAATTAGGAGAGCTCGTGGCTAAAAAAGAACAGCCGCTCGGGTCTATATTCAGGCTAAGCCGTGCTTGCCTAGGTTTGATGGGGGACCACCCATAACGAGCTTCCTCCGTGCCTAGAAAAGCACGTTAAGCCATTGGTATCGGCTGTCATTTGTAGATCTTTGGCATTCGTTACAGGTAGTTAGTGGCCCAATAGTCTGACTACCAGTCATACCAAGGGATATCGCATTACCCAGTACTAACTGGATTGTGGAGGTCAGATAGGCAGTCGCTTCATATAAAATACTGGCATTCAGCTGCATCCGGTTAGACTGAAAGCCGACCACACCATAGTCAGGAAAAGGCTAAGCAGATGATGATGAACCTGCCTAGATTAATCTGGAAGTAATCGTATTATTCCTAGACTATATATATCCTAGACTGAATAGTCACATACTGCATTTTAATAAGAAGAACTGATTTGTTTGATTAGAAGGCATTAAAGAAAACAGCAGAAGTAGAAACCAATTTGAGAATTTAAAAGCTTAGTGTAAAAACTCAACTTTAAAAAAAAACAACTAGAAATACTAGAACGTATCGGATCGACAGAACGGTACACTATAAGCAGAAGATCTATGAATTGCAAAAATGAAATCCCAATTGTCAGCAGTTCATAGCAGGCTCTGTCAGTTTCCTTTTCTAGCATTTCGCCACTATCGACACCTACTGCGCAGTACCTACAATTTTAATCAATCCTTACCTTACTAATCCTTATTCTACAACTTTTAATATGGTTCGAACCACAAAAATGTACTATATAAGTCTACCCACAAAATGGCTCATTTCGCCTTACATTTCACCTCACCTACAGTTCCGAATCACAGACCCCATTTTAATATTAAACAAGTAAATCCGACAAGAAGGCGAGTTCTAAACGCACGATTAATCCAGACCGCGTTCCCGCCAAAAATGAGGAGAAAAAACAAAATGGCCGGCGAATAATCAAATTATTAGAAGGCCCACGTGAGGGCACCGCGGTCTTACCGCTTATTTATCATAGATGTAATGGATGTTACCGGATTTTTTTTTCGTGTTATGCTATCGGCTTATTTTTTTGTCAGGGTAGATTACTGGATACCGTATTTATGTATTGCATTACAGGCAATTTGAATTGAATGCTATTTCGGTTACTTTTAGACACTAACTTGAACAACACAGAAACCCTTATTTCTTAACTTGATCGTCGCTAAGTAACGGAGACTGCTGAGAAGACGATTGATGATGGAGAAGTATGAAGGAGCCTTGCTGCACTGACCCTAAATTGTGATAAGGGCGAGGAGCATGATGATGATAGTCGGTTTTTAATGACTGCCATTCGTAGCCAATAAGGGTCCGATCATGTCCTTCTCGGTAGATCCACGGAAATAAAACTTATTTCGACTGGCTTAAGCCGTTTCCGCGTTGGTGAATGTGGCTCTGCCAAGGGGTAGCCCGCGAAGTCATATTTTGTTCAACATACAACCTGAAACTGACCGGCAAATTGCAAAAAACTGAAAAAAAAAATTAAACAAAATTTTGCGTGGTACCCTGGCGTTTCCACCTTATCTAAAAGTTTCGTTTTTGAATGAATGATTGAATGAATTTTATTTTAGAAATAAAAGATCCATTCAATCGGGACTATAAACTAAATATTATATACGAGTAATACTTATTATCTTCAGTTAGTACTTCTGCACAAAATGTTTAACAATCGGAGAGTTAAAACTCTCCGCTACTCCCCTCCTTACTGTTTGTATCTCACCATAAAATAACTCAATGTATTTTCGGCAATCAAAATGTACTTCTTCAAGTATACTACAATCAACATTATTTTCTTTGCAGGAGTTACTCTCTGGACGAACGGTTCCTGTACTGTCAGGGTGAAGTGCGGCGGGTACACTGGCATCCAGGGTCACTGTCTCATGTCTTAGTGCTGGGATCTGATAACACTATCAGGTACGATAACTCATACTTATGTAATTTAATATGTATAACTAGTGTTTTGTGTGATGTGCAAGTTAAATTCCTGATTTGATGGAGGCCCATACCGATTTTATCACTGTTTCATATCAATTCTCAAGTCGAGATGTACAAACGTTAGTTCGCGCTGCGATCAATCAAGCTTTACATAACTAGTTTATGCGTATCTTTTATTGTACGGGAAATCTATAAAAAAATAAATTAAAGACTTAAAAACCCCCGACGCTACAACGCTTGTATTAATGTATTATTGGTTTATACAGGATTTTTCTGTCGGCAGTTTTTTTAAATTTTTAAATAACATTTTTATTTTATGCTTTTTGAACGAATTTGTTTTTAATTTTTTATCCATGACTGTCCCACTCCTGGGCATAGGTCTCCTCCCGTTTCTTCAAGTGACAAGAATTCAAATTTCGAATTGACCAAACCCGCAGATGTGGTTTATTTCCGTTCAT
Organism: Cerastis leucographa; assembly: GCA_963082945.1. NCBI lineage: Eukaryota > Metazoa > Arthropoda > Insecta > Lepidoptera > Noctuidae > Cerastis > Cerastis leucographa. The sequence goes on from OY720365.1 coordinate 2,677,774, forward strand.
CAACTAGAAAAGAGTGACCTTCAAACAGCTGAGCAGATTTTCTCGAAACATAGTTAATAACACTCTGGATTAAAACACCTTTCAAACGATACCAATTTTATCAAAATCGGTTTATCCGTTTAGGAGCAACGATGCCAGACTACACACACAGATACACACGTCAACCTTATAACACCCCTCTTTTTTGGTCGGGGGTTAAAAAGCGAGGGAATGTTATACTGGAAATACACAGCTTGCTGTGTCGCTGTATGAACCTCGTGGTTTGAATCGGTCATGCCCTCTATCTTGAAATTGTAGTTTGACAGTTGTGTGACTGTGGTAGCAGTAACGCTTAGCCGAAGTACGTATAAGGAACGGTTTTTAGATCTTAGCTTCACTTGCAGCTTATATTTGGCAAATAAAATAAAATAAACCTTTATTGCTGTTTACAATTATTACAGTACTAGGTGTCCCCGGCATGCATTGCAATGCACTTTTCACCTAACCTTTCTACCTACCTACCATACCCTACCCTACCCTACCTACCTACCCTACCCCACCTACCCACCTACCCTACCTACCCCACCTACCCTACACACCCTACCTACCCTACACACCCTACCTACCCTACACACCCTACCTACCCTACCTACCTACCCTACCCACCTACCCTACCCACCTACCCTACCCACCTACCATACCCACCTACCCTACCCACCTACCCTACCCACCTACCCTACCCTACCTACCCACCTACCCTACCTACCCTACACACCCTACCTACCCTACCTACCTACCTACACTACCTATCTACCTACCCTACATACCCTACCTTTCTCACCTTTTAAACCTTCCCTGGACTACGACAAACATTTTAAAACCAAAATCAGCAAAATCGGCCCAGCCGTTCTCGAGTTTTAGCGAGACTAACGAACAGCGATTGATTTTTATATATACAGGGTGTAACGGAAAGGGTATATACATCCTTAAGGATGTGCTACATACCATCAAAATGAACATGTTTCTTATCATAAACATGTTTTTCAGCAAAAAAATATCTGCTGCCCCATAGAAAATTACAATACCTATTCGACCCAAATGTATAGGAAGCTGAGATTTTTTTTTGCTGCAAAAAAATTTTTATGTTGAGAAACATGTTCAGTTTGATGGTCTGTAGCACACCCTTAAGGATGTATATACCCTTTCCGTTACACCCTGTATAGACAGATTTGGCTACTTAAATACTTGTTTTAGGCCCAATTTTTTGGAGGTCTCAAAAACGAGCATTGCTAATTAAACTTCGAAGTAACATACCCATCGTTAGTACATTCCTTCTGCTATTAATCTCTGTCTCCTTCCATTACAGGCTCTACAACATAGCCTTGAAGAAAGGTCCCAAACTGGTCCAGATCTTGTCAATAGGCATCAAGCCTTCCGGCCAGCTTGCCGGCAGGAACATTCTGGACAGCTTGGGGGACACTGCGGTGGACTTCACGCCTATACCGGACTCCGAGACTCTGCTCATCTTGAGGGGGAACGGGGATGTTTATATGATGCAGTGTGAGCTGGATCGTAAGAGGTGAGCTATATTTTTTATTTATCATTATTTTTTTGTTAGACATATCGCACTTATGCGCTTTGCGACCGACGACGGTTCTTCTCTAATCTATCATCATCATCAGCCTATAATGTTCCCACTGCTGGGACACAGGCCTCCTCTCTATGAGAGGGAGTGGGCTGTAATCCACCACGCGGGCCTAGTGCGGGTTGGTAGATGTCACATATCTTCGAATTTTTAGTTCTAGGACATGCCGGTTTTCTCACGATGTTTTCCTTCACCGTTTTTAAGAGCAGCGGTGATGAAATAAATAACACAAAGTAATGCGCCTGCTTGGATTTGAACCCACGGCTTACTGTTCGTAAGTCGGGGCTGTTACCACTGGGCCACCGCTGCTCTAATAATACTGAAGTGTCTGTTTGCATGTTCAATTTAACAGCGTTATACTGAATGCATATGAAAGTATATACGGTACTTAAATAACAAAATACAACATTTTAATTTTTTGTCTGTCTGTCTCTTTGTTCCGTCCGGCTAATCTCCGAAACGGCGGAATCGATTTTAACTAGCCTAAGAAGTAAATTAAGCTACTTTTAAGTTAATTAAAACCCTTGAAATTGTTAACAAAATCCTATCCTAATAGTGAAGTAGTATTTTTATAATAAATTCACGCAGACGAAGGCCGCGGAGAACAGCTAGTTTAAAATGTTATCGACTTAACCGAAGGACGAAGGTTTTGTGTTGACTTTATGTGAGTCAGAAATTACGTTGCTCAATCTTCCCCCTCAGTCTCGTGGTTGCAAGCGCAATATTTGAGCGTAGGATTCTGGGTTCGATTACCGTGTCGACAAAGTGTTATGTTTGTTTTTTTTTCTGTAGCAGAACAGGCTTCGGAAATTGGCAGAATGATAACCACGCCTCGGAAAGCACGTTGCGCCTTTTTAGATGAAAATATTTTTACTTTACAGCCCTCTCGCACCGAAGCTATCAGGCCCACTAGCAATGTACCCCCCTGCAGACGACAACTACGGCTCGGAGTCGTGTTCCATCACCGCGCTAGGGGGAGGGGACACTCCTCCTCTTGTGGTGGTGGCTACCTGCTCCGCGGCGCTGTACCATTGTCTGCTGCTGCCTAATGTAAGTAGAAACTGCGAGCAGATGATCAGGCTGGCAGTTTATTTTAATTTTCATCATCATAGCTTTCTGCCCTTGTCACACAGAGGTCTAAAAAGTTACTAAAAATCATTTTAGTAGTAACTTTTCAGAACTATGCATCCTACATAAGCATCATCATCTGCCTAGCCTTTTCCCAAACTAACTTAGGGTCGGCTTCCAGTCTAACCGGATGCAGCTGAGTACCAGTATTTTACATGCAGCGACTGCCTATCTGACCACCACAACCCAGTAACTGGGTAATACGATACCCCTTGGTAAGACTGGATGTCAGACTTTTGGGATCTGACTACTCGTAACGAACGTCAAAGATCTACAAATGACAGCCGGGACCAACGGCTTAACGTGCTTCCCGAGGCACGGAGGAAACTTGGTATATAATTATGGTCACATCCACGGACCAAGCTCGGCAAGCCCGGCTTAACCTTAAAGATCAACCCGTGCGGCTGTTATTATTTAGCCACGAGCTCCTCACATACAGGACCAGCAGGCAGTGGTCCACATTGGCCCTGGATCGAGATAATTGGAAGTCATGGGGAGAGGCCTTTGCCCAGCAGTGGGATGACGCAGGCTAGCAGTATCAGTATCAGTATCCTCACATACATAAGCATATGAAGTTTTATTAAAACCGGTACAGTCACTTCGGAAAACAAGGACTTGAAAGTTTGTATGAAATGAATGTCGTAAGGCGTAAACGCTCTTAAATATTTTTTTCTGTTTTCAGCCTTCGGAGAAGGAAGATGGCGACAGTCACGCCCTCTATGTGGTCGAAGCTGTAGAACTGAACATCGTTCTCAACCCAGACGATGATCTGCAGTATTCTTATCCAGTACACCTTTATCCGGTAAGTTTAATATGTCGTGGCTTTGAAAATGTTACTTTAGTGCGTTTAGATAAGGTTCAGTTTCCAATGCAAATATTCTTCTGATTATTTCAAAAGACCGTACGTAGGTAATTACACTTAACTTTGAAAAGTAGCTTAAACAATTGGTTGGAATGTAGCCTTAGGGCCGCTATGGCGCGAGGACTTAAAAAAAAAATCATTTTTTTTTTCTCAAATTATTTTGGTTTTTTGTACACCATCTCATAGTTTTCTACTAGAACAACAGTTTCTTTGCAGAAAAGATTTTCATCTGAGCTACCACTTTGGTAATATAGATAGTTTTATAAAAATTAAATAAAATTCGGAGGCCCATAATTCGGAAACGGTGCGTCTTGGGTCCATACTTCTCAGAGCCTAAATGATTTTTATGGTCAAGGTTAACCGGAAACTGTCATTTTTTTTCTTCAAATTTTCGTTTTTTTTTTTTTTGAAAATCCACTAAGTTCCAAAAAAATTTTTACGTATTTTTTTTGTTTTCTTGCTGCTCATAGTGCCCCTATATTTATAGCGTTGTGTACCCGCAAAGATATTCATAGGTTAGGTTAGGTTAGAACAGTGACTAACTACGAACTACCTCGAAATTGGTCGCGAAACTTTTCTATGTATTTTTTCATAGTGCCCCTAAGACTACACTCTGACCAAACAATTAGACAAAAGGTTTAATTTCCACTGCAAATATTGTATGACGTTTTCAATTATAGCCTGCACGTTGGCCGGTAGCACACTTTGGATTTGCGCTACCTAAGCTGTTGTGATTTCTGAAAGTAACTTTAACCTTTTGAACGCCATTGTCACATATAAGTGACAAGCAAGCGCGTGCCCTGTACGCCAACGACACAAATATGTGACAAAAAATGTGGTGCACTATAACACGAAATAAGCTATTTAAATCGTTTCCTTTTGTAATTGAAAATAGTTCGTTCAAAAGGTTAATAACACACAAGGTTCTTGACATAGGTCTCTCCGTAAACGCGCCTCGCAAGAAGAGCATAGTCTTGTCAGTTACTCCACTTTATAAAATTATTTTTACAACATATATGTGATCTTCGGCTGAAGACTATTGATATACGCTGCGTAGTAGTGAGTGTGATCATAGTATAATAACAAAAAACGAAAAAGACAACAAGCAGAAGTGAAATAAAACTTTATTAGAAATAAGTGCAAATCACGGTGGACAAAGTGACACATCGGCAAGCGCACGGGAATGTCGCGGTTATGCGGATTGCGTATGAGTGATAACGGCGCGCGCCGTAAATTTGTGACGTATTGCTGCCCAGTTACTGCGAGCGCCCGGTGTGTTTATGAAGAACGCGGTGTGTATATTGTGACAACTGCGTGCACAATAACAAGTTACTACAATCTTGCTAACATATTTGTGCTTTCACCATACTGAGTGGCTGCTTTGCTCACTCATCATGTTCCAGTGTCATCGTTGCCAGGTCGAAGCCAGGGATGCAATGTACACTTTGCCTCAATAGGTTTGATTTTCCTTGTGCCGGAATTACTGAGGCGGGGTATCGCAAGCTTGGAGACAGGAAGGCGACTTGGAAGTGCAGTACCTGCAAGGCTGGGTTGGCGAGTCCTTCTAACCCACCCCCTGGGAAGGCTCCGCAAAGTGATTTGGAAAGTATCCATCAAGAGCTCCGTAAACTCACTGACCAGTTAGCAATGTTACCTATGTTGATCGAAACAGTGAAGACGATTCAAGCAGATATTTCTGACCTTAGAAGCATGAAAGATGAGATTGTTGGAGTTCAGAAATCACTAGACTACGTCCATAGTACGGTTGAGGAGCTCTCGGTGAAGTTGGTGGACGTTGACAGGCAAATCGAGTCCCTACATAAGACTAAGGAGGACGTCTCGAGATTCGAAATGCGACTAGGCCGGTTGGAATTACACATGCGCGAGAGTGAACAAAGATCGCGGCTAAACAACATTGAAATTAAGGGTGTGCCGGTCACGGGGTCGGAGAACCTCTTTGTTATTGTTGCTAAAATTTGGCGGCATAATCAAGTGCGAAGCCTCGAAGGATCAAATAAATTATGTTGCCAGAGTTCCCCAACGTAATAATAAGGATGCCAAAAATATTATTGTATCCATGCACAATCGATTAAGGGACGATTTCATAGCGGCGGCTAAGAAACACAAGTCATTAACAGTAGCTGATTTGGGTATTGACGGTGTTGGCAAGATTTTTGTTAATGATCACCTGACTTTTGAAAATAAACAGTTACTTAATAGGGCGAAGATTTTGTGCAAAGAGAAGGATTTTTCTTTTGTTTGGGTAAAGGGTTGCAAAATCCTGGTGAAAAAAAGTTCTACTTCGCCTACATATGCAATTATTCAGAACTGGATCTGAAAAAAATTTGTTATTTTTTTTTATTTTGTCATACTTTCGTTATCTTATGTTTGTTTGTACTGTTTGTAGGTTAAGTTTGAGAGTCACTGGTGTGTATGTCTTGGTCGCTTCATTAGCGGCTTTAATGCGCCTTGCTTTTGTCACATCGGGTTTGTCTACCTGCGCTAATCGTTTACTCTTCTTTGCCGGTCGTTTGCATTGTGTGTCTTATCTACTTCATTTCAAAGTCGCTTTTCGCTCATTCTGTAAAACAACATTTATATTTAAGTTATCGTACCTTGTAAAAAATAGTTTCTTCGCGGATTGTAGCAACTTTGGCCTTTTTTTTTACACCGCTTATTTAATTAATCACTATAATCTTACCTTGTTTTTTATCGCATCAGCGCGTCTTAGTAGGGAATCTAGTTTAATACCCGTGGTACGTAGTGAAATCTTCATAACATTCCACATTGGTTCATACCAAATCATAACAACGCACTTTGCTTCCTTCATTTTTACTTTAGTTCCGCCACACTGTAGGTATTTATTATATTTTATTCTAGTACGAGCATTCTTTATGTTACTCTCTATTCTAATTATTTTCCTTTTTAAATATGCCAATTAATATTTATCACCAAAATGTACGTGGCTTGCGGACAAAAACATCAAGTTTCTTTAGGAATTTAATTTGTCAAACTTAATATGGCAACTGTCTGACGATGGATGCTCTTTTCGCCCGGAAAATATTCACGGTTCTATTCAGACAGATTTTTTTGATATATTGAACACATTTGATCTGGTCCAGTTTAACGGTCATAGGAATCGTAATGAACGGGTGTTGGACCTAATTTTTTGTAACGATCACCTAACTATTGATAAATGCTCTGATTCTCTTGTTCCTGAGGAACCACACCATACAGCTCTTAGTATTTTTGTAGATTTTGTTGAGTATCATGCGCTCCCATCGCAGCTAAGAAAAAAGTTTCTCTATCAATCAGCCGATTTTCCTTCTATAATGAAAGAACTTGAAGAGTTCGACTGGCGCTGTGATCTCGCCAAAGGGTCAGTGGATGATGCCCTGTCATTGTTGTACGTCAGACTAAATAAAATTTGTGAAACTTACATACCAACTAAAATCATCAAATCTATTTCTAATTACCCCCCTTGGTATAAACCCCCTCTGATTAAAATTCTTAAAGAAAAATTTAATCACTCCAAGTTTAAGAAATATGGGAATTTATCAGACTATGACTCTTTTGTAACTTTGCGAAATCGTGCTAAATTATTAGAAAAAGAAATGTATGACAGTTATATTGAGACAATAGAAAACTGTATTATTAAATTTTTGGTCTTTCGTCAAAAGCAAGCAAAACTCCTCATGTACTTTTCCATCGGTTATGAAGTATGGGCAGAGGTCGTCAGGACAAGGTGATGAAATATGCAACATGTTGAGTTAAGTTTTCAAGTTTAACTTTCTCCAGAACACTACTCCCGGTGTTACTCAGTTAGATAGTGACATGAACTGTCTTTATCAAACGTCTGCCTCTGATATAAGCTCTATTGAAGTCTGCGAAACTGAAGTCCTGAAGCTACTGAGGGCTATTGACGTGAATAAGTCAGCAGGGCCGGATGGTATTCCTGATATACTCATAATTAGGTGCGCTCAAAGCTTAACTTTACCACTTACCCTAATTTTCCGTCGTTCTCTTAGTGAGGGAGTGGTGCCGCAAGTTTGGAAAACTGCTTTTATTACGCCCGTCCATAAAAAAGGCCCAAAGGACAACGTTGAAAATTATAGGCCAATATCTAAGCTTTGTCTATTTGCAAAGGTTTTAGAAAAAGTTGTTTACGCTTCAATTCACAGTGCCATTAAACAATCTCTTAACGACTATCAACATGGCTTCCTAAAAAACAGGTCTATTGTGTCGAACTTACTTATCTGTTCTGACTATTTGTCCTCCACCATGTCTGAACCCTCTCAGGTGGATGTTGTCTATACTGATTATAGCAAGGCATTTGACCGTATAGACCACGGTGTCTTGTTGCGCAAGCTGCTTGCAGTGGGTATTAGAGGTGATTTATATAGATGGTTTAAGTCATATATTGAGAATCGCTGTCAAATAGTTGTGCTGAATGGATACAGTTCTGTAACTGTTAAAATACCCTCGGGAATACCACAAGGATCCCTTCTGGGCCCTTTACTATTTATTATTTTTATAAATGACATTGGTTCGTGCTTTACCCGTTCCAAAATAATCCTATACGCTGACGATATGAAGATTTTATGCCCTATATCAGAACTTTCTGACTGTTTCAGTTTACAGCGGGATCTAGATAGATTCCAAAATTATTGTCTCCTTAATAAACTCGAACTTAATGTCTCTAAATGTTTTGTTAGTACTTATACACGCAAACCACATGCAATCATGTTTCAGTATAAGTTACATGATACTAATATAAATAGGGTAAGTGTTATTAGGGACCTGGGTGTCACATTTGACTCTAAGTTGCTTTTTGATGCTCATATTGAAAACATTGTTAATAAAGCTTCTAAAGCACTTGGATTCATACTTAGGTTATCAGCTGACTTTAAAAACCTTAAAACGTATAAAATCCTTTATTGTGCTTTTGTCCGCAGCCATTTGGAGTACGCCTCACAAGTGTGGAACCCTATTTATAATATTTATATAGACAGAATTGAAGGAATTCAAAAACGGTTCCTACGTTACTTGCAGAACAAAACTAGGAAATATACTCCCAATTATGGAGCGCGGTGCAGGAGATTTCATATTTTGCCATTGTATGAGCGCAGACGCATTGCTGATGTGGCATACTTATTTAAAATAGCAAATGGAACTGTAGATTGCCCTGAGCTGTTACGGCCTGGTCACGACTTTGGTCTTAGCGGTGCGCGGCGCGGCGAGCGGAGCGGCGTCGGTGAGCGGTGCGTTTTGCACGCCACGTACCCTCAGTAGCGGTTAGTTGCAGCGGCAGCGGTGGACGTATTTAGGTAGTCAAAACGTGCTCAAAATCATGGCTTTATCAAAATTATCCCTGCTTTGTTTATAAAGCAGTACATTTTTAAAACAAGATATTCTTAATATGAGAGAAGGAGTGCACGAACTGAACAAAAATCGGTATTGAAATAGCGAATTTCGTAGCTATAAAAATCCAGATAAGTTTTATGAGTACAGTTTTGACATCCAAATAGGCGGTCGATTTAAAATTTCAGTAATAAATGCATCGGTACCCATTACCGCCACAAAATCGTCTAAACTTTTTTGTTTTAATCTAAACCGCTGAGTACGTCACTCCTACACCGCTGTCCGCGCCGCTCTGTTTCGTGGCGTCGCACTCAGTCGCTCGTACTTTTGTTCCTGCCGCTCTGCGCACCGCGCGCCGCTGCCGCGATTCGCTCGGAGAAAACCGCGCGCGTTTTCGCTATGAGCGGCGTCTCGTGGCGTGCTTCAAACATTTTTATACTTTTGATCTTACCGCTCGCCGCCCCGCGCTTAGCTGCCGCTCACAGCGGCAAGGTCGTGAACGGGCCGTTAGGTAGTTTAGGATTGGTCACATACTGCAAAACGTTTCGCAAACCCAGTTTGTTGCATGTCCCACACTCCAAATCCGCGTACAGGCAGAATTCATTTCTGATCCGTGCGAGCAGAAGTTTTAATAAATTGGCTAGTGAACATGATTTGGACATTTTCAACACCAGTGTTTCTCGGCTCAAGCACTTTTTAGTAAGAAGTTTTTTTACGAGTTAGTGATTTGTTTGTGTCTGAATGTATTTTTAGTTGTTTTTCACTGTACTTTTAGTTTGTAGTTTTTAAGTTTCGGAACTTTTGTTTATAGGTATTTTTTACCTACCTTTTTGGTTTGTTGTTTTTTTTGTTAGTGAGTTTATCTGCGGAAACTTGTAAATGGCCTTCAAATCCGTATCGTTTAGGAATGTTGTTTTTACTAGCTGTAAGTTTCCCAAATAGCATAAAATAAAATAAAATATTCAATAATACAGCCACATTGGTAGAAACTTGAGGAAACCATGCCAACCATGCATGCCTGAGAGAAATTTCTCGACGGCATGTAGAGCCAAGTCAGTACGTCTACCATGAGTTTTAACAATCTATATTAGCTAGCGTCTGTAGTTAAAAAAATGTATGAAAACTTTTACAGCGCCTCTAGCGTATAGTTGAGTACTAAAATGCGCAGTATTCGGCAGTATGAGTCACTGTAGTTATCTATCCTACGTCATCGTGTAGTAAAATAAACTACAGCGACTGTAGTTTGGGCTTCATTTGCTTAGAATTTGGTAGCTTAGCACCAACACATTTCATGATACCATTGAAAAAGCTAACTGTAGTATTTGCGTATTGACGGAACTATTGCAGTTACGTCAAGCGATCTAACTATGACAACTCATGGTAGACGTACAGAGGTCCATGTGCGCAAACAAATTGTGACACCAGGTAAAGCATTCACTACACGATAAATAAAGTTAGAAGGTGGAAATTTGGATCATAAGAATAAGGCTTAGATGCCAGCTTATACTGGTTTTATGACCACTGACATCCGGTCGAATAGAGAAAACATTCTAAAATAAACTCAGTTTACACTCAGTTAAGGTTGATATTTGTTTATTTCCAGTGCACAAACAACACATACGCATGCGTGCACGCAGGTGGCGTACATGCGATAACTCTGCCTATGCTTGGACATCTAGTGGACTATGCGCTGGCTGATGAGAGTAAGTTTATATTCAATTTTCCTTGTTTTTAATATACGATGGAAGAGACATCGGGGCTCATTTTTTTTGTTTTACACGCTATAGAATATAACATAACTTTCAGTACAAAACTACACCTTATTTAAATAAAAAAATAACAATGGATACAGGAGCTGGCGGTTTATCATGTTCTGGATCCATAGTAAAAAAAACTATAAACAATCTATTGTCAAGATGGGCGTGCCCCAAGGTTCGATTCTCGGCCCTTTCCTGCTTCTTGTTTATAGTAATGACCTCCCTTATATGATGGCCAAATTTTCGGATATAATTCTATCTGCTGATGACACTTCGCTAATTTTAAATAATAGCAATAATAATAGCTAATTTCATAATTTTAAAATCCATAAAAAAGATACGGACGTCTTACATGTCAACGAAAGCCTAACTATTCTCTCAAAATGGTTCGCAGCCAACAATCTTTTACTGAATACGAATAAAACAAAATGTCTTAAGTTTTCTTCACCAAATGTACCACAACGTGACCTAAATTTAAATCTTGACGGCAAAAAACTTGATTTTAAAGTGGAAACTGTATTCTTTGGGAATACTATCGATTCAAAACTGCAGTGGGGCGCGCACATTAGAACTCTTTCGGGAAGGTTAAGCTCAGCTGCCTATGAAGTTAGGAAAATAAGGCAGATAACTTATGTAGCCACAGCTAGGTTAGTATACTACGCTTATTTCCATAGTTTTATGTCCTATGGCATTCTGCTGTGGGGATCGGCAGCAGACGTTGACTCAATTTTCATACTGCAAAAGAGGGCAGTCCGCGCCATCTATAAAATGGGTCCTCGCGAGTACCTCAGAGAACAATTTAAAGAATTCGATATACTGACTCTGCCTTCACTCTATATTTTAGAATGTATTATAAATGTCCGCAAAAACCGAGGACTTTTCAAAATGAGAAGGGACTTCCATAATATAAATACACGCAGTAAACACGAAATTGTTATACCCAAATTTAAAGTAACTAAAACTAGCAAGTCATTTCTTATAAACAGTATACGCTTTTATAATAAGTTGCCGAAGTCGGTTACAGAACTGACCGATGGAAAGTTTAAAAATTATATCAAACTTGTCCTAATTAAAAAAGAATATTACAAAATTAAGGACTACGTTGAAGATAGAGAAGTTTGGTCTGGGCCCCTTCGCACATGCGGCTTCCCAAGTAGCACATAAAACAGCACAAATGTGTGGATGTCTCTAAGTATCCTCAATCTTTTTTTTTTCATTATTTTTAATCAGATGTTATACAATAGTTTCTAAATCATAACACCCTTTTGTTTAGAATAGTTACAGCACGGATGACAACATTTGTGTCACTTGTTTAATCTAGTCTTTTTGCAATATCTTCTTTTTTTTTGTGTATAGACTCTTTTTAGGGTTCCGTAGCCGAATGGCAAAAAACGGAACCCTTATAGATTCGTCATGTCTGTCTGTCTGTCGGTCTGTCTGTCTGTCTGTCTGTCTGTCCTTCCGTATGTCACAGCCACTTTATTCCGAAACTGTTAGGACTACACAGCTGAAACTCGGTAGGTAGATGTATTCTGTGAACCGCTTTACGATTTTTGTACAAAAATAAAAAAAAATAGATTAAGGACATCCCCTCCCCACACGGAACTGAAATAAAAAAAAAACCATCAATCCTATACGTGCGGGGTGTCTATAGATAGGTCTTAAAAAATGATATTGAGGTTACAAAACCATTTTTTTTTTCAAATTCAATCGTTTGAAAGATAGACACTTCCAAAGTGGTAAAACGTGTCTCCCCCCCCCCCTCTAATTTCTAAAGTAAGAGGAGCTAAATTCTGAAAAAATATTGGGATGTAGAACGTAAAAAAAACTTTTAACGAAAATTGGTTTGAATAAGATTTGATATTTAGTTTTTGAGATATGGGACTTTTTCACCAAACTGCAGCAGTAACTTTGTTGTTCATTAGCTAACTATGAAAAACAAATTTAGTTTTGTGGTTGAGTGGAAGTTTACTAATGAATGACCGTTCAAAATATTGTTATTATATTGTTTGTGGCTATGGAACCCTGTGTGCGAGTAAGACTCGCACTTGGCCCGTTTTTCTTATTTACCGATTGTTTGTAAATGTGTGGACATTGTAGGCCTTATAGATTCCTAGATCCTTGGTAACTTTTTATCTTGTTCTACGTTTTGTAGTAAGCAACGACTTATTGTCGGGCCTACGATGTCCTCCCATACTTAAGTACTAACGCTGTAACATAGAAAAATTGTAGAGCCAAATGATTTTAAAAGAGTAACCATGGAGTTTCTTGCCGGTTCTTCTCCATAGGAAACGACCAACCCGAACCGTGTACCTTTTTGTCGACGTTTTACAAGTGCCCATGTAGGCCTATGTGAAATAAAAATAAAGATTTTGACAATCACTTTGACTTGCCTAGCAAATCATAATGGCAGCAAATTTGATTTAATGATCTATCAAGCACTTACTATATTTATTTGATGCAAAATACCTCATGTTGTATGTTTTATGAACCATTATGTACGACATGCAGTACTTCAATAAAACCTTTAAAAGGTTTCATTTTAAGACCGTTTACGTCTTACGACATTTCATACAAATTTTCAAGTCCTAATTTTCTGAAGTGACTGAACCGATTTTAATGAAATTTCATACGCATAAGCAGGATACATAGGTCTAAAAAGTAACTAAAACATTTTCGAAAAATAGTGTTACAGCTAAATTAGACCGATTATAAATTATCAATAGAAGCAGAAATTTTCAATTTTCTGTTTGTCAAAAGACATTTCGAAAATGTTTTTTGTAATTTTTTAGACCTACGTATCCTGCTTATGCGTATGAAGTTTGATTAAAATCGTTTCAGTCATTTCGGAAAATAAAGACTCAAAAGTTTTGTTTGAAATGCCGTAAGCCATAAACGCTGTTAAGCTATAATTGAGTTAGAATAGGGTTGTATATTGATCGCGTGTGGTACCCGCAGCGGAGCTGGAAGCCGTGCTGTCGGCGATGTGCTCCCGCTGCAGCATAGCGCGGCACCTCGTGTGCACGTGCGCCGGGCCCGACGTGGCGCCGCCCGCGGGGCTGGCGCTCACGTCGCCGCCGCTACCGAAGCTGCTGGTGCTGTGTGCTGGCTGCAACCTACTTGCTAGGTAACTAAAATATCTTCTCCTCACTGCACTCAAGATTCTGGTCTTGAATCCCTCGTTTGGCTCTTGAGTTAACCAGGAATAAATCAACTTAGGTTTTTGAAGTGAACTTCTTATACGACTTCCAACAAATTTGCGTTAAAAGTTTAACGCTACCATGGAGGGAGAATAGAAAGAGACAGAGTGAGAGTGAATGCGTGGCACTCGAACGCAGGCGTGTAGTATTGCGAAGTTTCACTTCGTCCGTGCCTAGAAACTCCACTATTTTTTTTTCTAGCCTGTTCTGTCAAAGCAGAGGTCTCCTTTCACTCTTTTCACTTGTCACGAACCCGAGCGTCCTTCTACCAGTTTTGACGTAACCTATCAAGTTCGTCCGGCATTTTCTACTTGGCCTGCCGCGATCTCGCCTCGCTGTAGCAAGGCACAGCTACCGTGTTTTAAAGTAAAGAGTTTCCATGTTAACGCAACGTTTTCATTGTTTCTTCAAAATCTGGGTCAACTTATATATTTTCTTTCTTTAAAAACTTGTCAGTGATTCTTTATCAGTAACCATATGTACGTTATTACTTAAATATGTGAGGAAGCGTTCAAATATTACGTAACGCAATTTTTGGAGATTTTTGACCCCCTTTCCTTTTCCCCCCATGTAACGCGCCGTAACGTTTTTCTGTACCCCGCTCCCCCCTAGTAAAACGTTACGTAACCACCACCAAGTGACCATATTTACCTGAAAGTCTCAGTCATGTGGCGTAAAGTACCGGAAAGTCGTGCTTCACATTTGGAGTTAAAAAATCCTGTAAAACGAGCAAGAAAGTTTTTGAACATAAAAAAAATCAAGTGGTCTTTCCATTTGAAATTTTGTAAAAAAAAAAGGATTGTGTGGTTTTATGAAACCACGGTAAAAGTGAAACTTTTTTTCACACTTTATCCCTACTCCGCGGCCGAGCGTCACGCGACATGCAACACACAGACGAAAAAGTTTGAGACGATGTAATAAAAGTTTCACTTTAAAAATGCGTGACAAAAAATCTACGCGGCCGTTCTGAAGGGGTTAAAACAATGTTACGTAACGCGTAGTTCCCGCCCTTGTAACGCATCGTAACGTTTCAGAAGACTCCCCCCCCCCCTTCCCCCAAATTCGTTATGTAGTACTTGAACGCTCCCTGATAAAAAACATGCACAAAAACTAATTAAAATAATAATAATTCGCTAACAGAACATTGGAGCCATTCGACTTAGAAGAACAGCTATACAAAGAATTGCAGCTAAAGAATCCGACTCTAGAACAAGATGACATCAACAATATACTGAAAGAGGTATGTACAATAGTAGAACTTGTCTCTTAAAGCTTTGGCTCTCCTCCTTGTTCTCCCACCGTGTGTTCTGTGCTATCAAGGTGACGTCTGTGCGGCAAGCGACGACGGAGATGGAAAAAAATAAAATAGGTTTATTTGGCACAAGCTACAACTGCACACAAAAGCGTCAAAAAAAATATTCTAGGATAGTCGTGGTTTAATACCAATTCCCCCTAAAGTTTATGGTCCTAGAATATTTTCTTGTTTCATACTTTTTAGAGCGTTATTTTTAAATAGTAGGGCTTTCGTTTTTGAACTTAATTTTTATTTTTATTTTTTTGGGTTATAATTTGTACGTTTTTAATATATGCTTCTTGAGCCCTTTCATTTGATACCCAACAAACCATCATTTTTTTTTGTTCATGTCTTTATTTATTATTTATGTACACACAAAATACTTAAACGGACAGTACATTAAGATAAGAGAGCACAAAAGTACTGCTTATTTCAAAAGAAATTTCTTCCAGCTGACCTGTGAGAGGAAAGTTGGATTATGATCTTTATGTTCTCTAGAGGGCGCCATATCGTACGACCGTATTTTAAACATATATATGTATAAACATATTTATAATGTGCTCGCCAAAACTTTTCTTTTGATACCAAACACGTGATAATTATCTCAGTTTAAATTTTTCGAGGTTAGAAGCCTATGTTTTATTTTGACATAAAAAAAAAACATAAAATCTGTATAGCCTACGTTACCCGGGTAATTATTACGAATCTATTGACACTTCATTAATTAAAATTGGTTATTACTTTAGGCACTACGACGGAAAATACAAACATACATAGACTGCCAACCACACCCCTTTCCTTTTAGCTTTGTTGTAGTCGGGTAAAAAAGGGATGGTAATTGTGTGTCTGACGGCTGCGCCAAATAGGTTCAGTTCAGCAACATGGCGGGCAGCTAAACTGTCCGATGCTGGTTTTCAACTGGACCTGTGATAGTGAGGCGACGGACGTAAAACCGTTTCATACTTTGGGATGAAAAGAAGCTTTTTTCCCGTGGGGTTAGGCGGAAACCACAAAACACCACCTGCGATTCTTACATACTCCGCATACTTTAACCTTTTGAACGCCAGAGCATTAACGCACGCGCGTGCCCTCACAATGCCAAGCCACAAATTCACCGCAACAATTTACCAATAAAAAAATGGGATTTCAAAAGTATTATTAACTTATTTCTTGATAAGACATTTAATGTTTAAGATATATAGATCACATTTTAAAGATACTAAGTAAAAACACACACAAAAGTAATGATTTATTGCTTATTTCGTGTTATAGTGCACCTCATTTACTGTCACATATTTGTGTCGTTGGCGTACAGGGCTCGCGCTTGCTTGTCACATATATGTGACATTGGCGTTTAAAAGGTTAAACACATGTTAGATCTAAATGTGAAATGCGACTGCTGAGCTTAAGGTTCCAGAACCTTACGCTCAGCAGTTTTTTCTCCGAACCGCTAAGTGTCCAGAAGTTTGAGGTTTTGTGTGGGACATTACGGGCGAAAAAAAAAGGTTCAATACTTCTGTGCTTTCTAAAAATACAGACTTCATGTTTCATATGTATTAAGTATTTTTATTTTAATTCCAGAGACAGAAACTGACCTTTACATCGATTGTACAAGAGATTCTTACTAGAGACGTCTCTCAGCCAATTCTACAAATCAGCAAGAAAGCAGAGCCTAGTCCTAAGGAGTGCTTAGAGGTAACGTAAGACAATAATCTATAGAATCCTCCTCTAACTCCCTCCTTCTAACTTTACAGAGTTCTACATCCCCTATACAGGGTGTAACGGAAAGGGTATATACATCCTTAAGGGTGTGCTACAGACCAGCAAACTGATCATGTTTCTCAACATAAATTTTTTTTTGCAGCAAGAAAAAAATCAGCTGCCTATACATTTGGGTCGAATAGGTATTGTAATTTTCTATGGGGCAGCAGATATTTTTTTTTTGCTGAAAAACATGTTTTAAGATGAGAAACATGTTCTGTTTGATGGTCTGTAGCACACCATTAAGGATGTACATATATACCCTTTCCGTAACACTCTGTATAAAAGTGAGAATCCTCCCACCTTTTTTTACGGATCTCTGGGCGGAGCGGAAGGAAAAGTCAGATTTGTACTGAATAAAACCCATCCATGTTCCTTCTAGCCCTTTGTGTATCAGAGTGACTCAGAGTCACGGTATCTTTTTCTCTCAGTCCCGCAACCCCGGCAGGCATCGGCCCTCTCGGCCCCCTTCCTATCGCTAACACCACGTTGAGGCGTGCGTGGAACACTCAGGCGCCGTCGACACAGTCTGTTGCCATAAGACAGAGGTGAGCTAGCGGTGGCCCGGCAGGGGGCTGAAATGGTGTGCCAATAATGGCCCCATTACGGCTTCTCCAGGCAAACATCAACCACTGCCGCTGTGCTCAAGATCTGTTGCTCCAGAGCATGGCGCAGTGGTTGATTAACGTCGCTTTGCGAGCTGAGCCGTACTTTATCCCGCCCACGGAAGACTGGGTGGAGGACCTAAGCGGCTCGGTGGCCATAATTTCGTCGGCCGCCGCCGGTACGCCAACCCTTGAGAGTGTCAGGAAGGGTCGGAGTTGCGTAGCAGCACGGTTCGGGGAGGTCGTCGTAGCCGGAGTCTACTTCTCCCCGAGCCGAACTCTCGCCGAGTTCCACAACTCCCTCATGGTGTTGAGTGTTGTCATCCAAAGCTATTCCCTACCCGTACTTGTGCTCGGGGACTTCAATGCCAAAAACTTGGCTTGGGGTTCTCGTTGCACAGATGTGCGGAGTAGAATGGTGGAGGACTGGGCTCTGGAGGCGGGCGTGGTCGTCGTAAATCGGGGTTCTGTCGCCACGTGTGTGCGGATGCGAGGCGAGTCGGTGTTGGACATATCGTTCGCTAGCCCCGCTCTGTCACCGCGTGTCGTTGACTGGCGCGTCATGCAGGGGGTGGAGACCTATTCCGACCACCGGTACATCCGGTCCGATGTCTCTGTGATGTTGAAGCAGCTAGACCGGGAGTTCCTCCTGTAATTCTCGATCGTGCAGACCTGGGTGACATCACCGGCCAAGCTTGCCGACATCGGTTCAGAAGGCCATGTCTGACATATACGACGTGGCAATGCCCCAAGTTCGGCCAGGACACGTCCGGCGTCAGGTGTAGTGGTGGTGGTCGCGAGAGCTGCCGTCTCTGCGTGAGGCGTGCGTCGTCGCGCGGCACCGGTACACCAGGCATCGCAGGCTCTCGGTAACCATTGAGGCGGAACTGTACGAGGGTACAGAGCAGCGAAGAACACCCTCCAAGAGGCTGTCCTGCGAGGAGATGCTGGAGACTCTCAACAAAGATCTGTGGAGGCGCTCTTACAAGATGCGAGACATTCTCCGCACCTGGGCCCCCCCGCTGACGCAGAGTCTCCGCCCTCAGCTTGTGGAGGACGTGGTGAGCGCTCTGCTCCCTCTGCGAGGGGAACATCCTCCATTCGCAAGCAGCGGAACCATAGGCCTATGGCTCCGCTGCTTGCGGTGCCGGAAGCGGACCACATCGACAACGATGACAACATTCCGGAGGTGACCGGAGTAGACCTGAAAGTGGCGGTAGGCAGGGTAAGGCCAAAAATACCGCCCCGAGACCTGATGGCTAGCCTGACAAAGCCTGGGTTCTCGCCTCGGAGGCTCTCGGGCCTCGACTGGAAAGGCTCTTAAGCGAATGCTTGAAGAGAGGACAGTTCCCGCTTCGTTGGAAGTCGGGGAAGCTGGTCCTCATCCGGAAGCCGGGGCACCCAGCGGACTCTCCATCCGCATACCGGCCCATTGTGTTGCTCGACGTGGTGTGCAAGGTCTTTGAAAGAGTCATTGCCAACCGCCTCGTCGGGCACCTTGTGGGGATGGGGCCGGATCTTGCGGAACACCAGTTTGGTTTCCGCAGGGGGCGCTCGACGGTGGACGCCATCATGCGCGTGAGGGCTCTCACAGGGGGATGCGGTGTCCCGGGGTGGGGTCGTCGTGGCGGTGTCTCTTGACATCGCCAACGCCTTCAACACCATGCCCAAGAGCTACATTAGGGAGGCAGTCCGGTATCACCAGGTGCCGACCTACCTTCGTCGTGTGGTTGGGGACTACCTGACGGGTAGGGCCGTAATCTACCCCGGTCGCACCGGAGAATGGAACCTGCGAAAGGTGCAGGGATCGGTTCTGGGGCCGCCCTTGTGGAACATCGGCTACGACTGGGTGCTGCGCGCCGACCTCCCTAGCGGTGTCAGCGGAGTTAGCTACGCTGACGACACGCTGCTGTCACAAAGGCGGTCGCACGAGGCGGCGGCCAAACTCATGACACGCGGGGTTGCGGTAGTCGTGGAAAGAAAGCGGCAACTAGCTTTCATGAGCCTGGGAATGCGCCACCATCGGGATCCCTACTGACGGTAGGAGGGGTTTCCATCAGCGTCGATTCGACGTTAAAGTAACTAGGGTTTGGTTTGTCCTCGACAGCTGGTGGAATTTCTCTTTTTTCTTTTCTCTCTCTTGCCCAACCTGGATAGTTCAAACAACGCCCCCTGCCGGAAAATCCTCCCACCTGACGAGTGTATCTGGGCAATCAGCCCTACATTTGTTGTCGTGTGTTTCTATATAGTTTTAAGTCGAGGATAATTCTAATACCGCCATTTAGGAATTTGGTGTTAGTTCTGTAGTACTTTTTGCAATATGTTGCTGTAGTACTTTTTGTAGTGCTTCTACAATATTATGTAAATATTCCAGTTCCTAACACAAGCGACGCTGAAGCTCCGCGGCGAGTACATCTCCCGCCAACAGCGAGCGAGCGATGCGATCGCGCGCAAGCTGCACTCTCTGCGCTCGCTCAGCAACCAGCACCGGGACTGGCTGCACGACTTGCAGGTTAGTATTATTATTATAACTAGCCCATATTGTCCCACTGCTGGGCAAAGACCTCCCTCCATCCCTTCCAATGGTCACGATTCTGTACTACTTCTTTCTCAAATTTGGTTTCTTCTCTATCAGTATTCAAAAAATAAAAACACATTTGAAGATCACTGAACCTTGTTCAATCTTCGGAATTCTCTGCGAGTGCTTATTTCTAAGTTTCTCTTGTCTGTCTACTGTTTCTTGTGCTACGCTAATATTGTCAGTGAAAACTATTAATTGGCCTTCTGCAACTATCTGTATCTTAGCTGTAAATTTCTTGAGAAATAAAAAAATCCTGAGCTGTCTGGGCCCTCAGCTCGTTCGGCATGCGACAGACATATCCTACCCGGTCACATTTAGGTTGGGTAGCCTTTTGAGCCACGTCAACGAAATGCGTTTTGGAGTGCAGTGTAGTGTTTCGAACACGATCTGTTAATTAAACACCTAGTAGGTTAGCATACAGGTTGTATACAGACCCTTCACGAAGCCGTCAAACAAGCATCCTGTACATGAACTAAGTAACTCTACGCAAAAGAAATCGTTGAGAAACAATTTTGAAGTGAAAACTTCTTTAGCGGCGTTGTGCACTTCTGTGATGGGTAAAAAAATATTAATCTCGCGTCAGATCGTCAGATCGAAAATTCGGTTACGAAGGAATTTGAACTTTATGACATCTGTCATTAAGTTTGGGTTTCCAAAACTGGAAAAATCGTAAGACGGATTGACATTAGGTTACGAAGGAATTTGAAGTTTATGCCATCTTTCATTGAGTTTGAGTTTCTCCAAAGAGGTAAAATTTGTAAGACAGATTGTAATAGTTCTAAAGAGTTAAATTTTTAATGTTTGTGTACGATATAGCGCAATAAATGAATATTGTATTTTACCACATAAAATAAAGCAATTCGTGCAAAATTATTCCCTAACCAATCCAAAATATCAAAAATGCACAACGTTAATATTCGAGTTTTCACTTCTGCCGGCACTCCCGGAGTGCAACCCGTTTTTTTTTTTACTGTAGTCATCAATGTCACTCACTGAAAATATTACCTTCTGCAAATTTATTTTATTTTTATCTTTTTCAGAAAGAGATAGACGACGTTCAACTCGATTCTACGGTCCTCAAAGAAAAGTGTATGTTAGCTGAAAAACATCAGGATGATCTCAAATACAGGTGGATATACTTTGAATAACCTTTATTAGCAATACCAGCACATAATTTGTTCCAATGCAGGGCAAAGGTTTAAGGTAGTGGATGGGTGACCATCTAGAAGCGAGCCTATTGCCATTAACTAGGCACAAGTCCAGACTCAGTTGCTTCTATTGAGAACTTCATGATGGACAAAACTCAATATAACTGCCCGACCCGGGAATCGTACCCAAGATCTCATGCTCAGCTGTCACGTATGCGAGCACTCGACCAAAGAGGCAGTAATTTTGATATTACTAAATTGCCATGAAATAGATAGGTACTCAAATGGCAATGACCATCATGCTTATCATACCAACCAATGACTTTTTACCCGACTGCGGCGAAACCCAAAATGAGGGTAATGTTTTGACCTGTATGTATGTGGGAATGTATGTCCGTTTCTATCATCATCATCATCATCATCATTTCAGCCGAAAGACGTCCAGTGCTGGACATAGGCCTCCCCCAAGTGTCGCCACATCCGTCCGTTTCTATGTTCCCTCGTAACTCCTAAACAGATGAACGGATTTCGATAAATTATACGTCTTTGGGTTCGTCTTAGTGGCGCGAATGTCAATGGCTACATGAAAAATCTCGAGGAAAAAAAAGTTTTCGGATGTTATTATAATATAATATGTTATATATATATAAAAACTTGTGATAAAGTTGGAACTTTGACCTTCAATATCTCCGTAACTAGAAGGTTCCCAGGTATGGTCCAGACCGAAAAAATGATCGCAAGGACGGGGAGAATAAGTGCCTTTTGGCTATGCCCTTTGTGATTTGTGTGTTCAATGATAATTTACGTTTATTTGCTCTTACAGATGCTCAGCAGTAATCCGTAACATTCGGGCGTCAGCATCAGCAACTCCGGCCGAGCGAGAACTACTGGCCGAGCTCGAGCGATACAAGCGATGTGGCGAGCGACTGAGCGACCAGATATTGATGCTCAAGCAACACGCGCAGCACAAGTCTGTCGAGGTAAGCGATATATCATCATCATCTCCACTGCTGGACATAGGCCTTCCCCGCGTATCGCCACATAGCCCGCTCCCGTGCGCCTCGCATCCCGCAACCTTCACCAGGACATCGCTCCACCTAGTGGGAGACCTTCCAACGCTTCGCCTTCCGGTTCGCGGTCGCCATTCCACAACTTTTCGACCCCATTGCCCATCCGTTTTGCGAGCAATGTGCCCTGCCCACTATGGGCTATGTGGCGACACTTGGGGGAAGCCTATGTCCAGCCGTGGACGTCTTTCGGCTGAAATGATGATGATGATGACTGCCTATCTAACCTCCACAACACAGTTATACTGGGTAATACGATCCCTAAACCTAATCTAACCTATCTTAACGAATGATAAAACATAGAATAGGCGGCGAATGACCTAAACACACACAGATTTGGTAACACTAAGAGTTTATTAGAGAACCGATCACAACTAAGTAAAAGTGGGTTGGATGCTAATCCGCGGTGTTCGCGTAAGTATGTAATTTGTCAACTAACTTAAAATTATATTAAACATTGTTTTAAATACGAAAGAGGAAAGTAGGTTGCTGCGTTTGCAGCCTGACGGTGTGTACGTAAACCGTACAAGTACACTTCCTAGTGTTTTAGCTGGGAAACGGCGAAGGGCGGCCGTTTTGGGGGACTGTCTCTTGTAATTTTGACGTTCAAAAAGTGCTGATTATTAGCCTAATTTGAATAAATGACTTTTGATTTTGATTATTTATTATTATTTTCAGCTAGAGAAATGGCACTCTGAATACAAGAAGAAGGATATAGCACTCGGCAAGTCTCACAGCGATACAATCTCCTCTATTCTGCAGCAACAGTAAGTCATAATACTAAGTTTTCCATAAACTCACGCAGTTTCAACCAAAGCAAAGCCGACAGTTGCGGACACGTGCAAGATTAGACCAATAGCAGCAGAGACGTGGAACGCGATATGGATTCCCACCAATGTCATCATCATCTGCCTAGCCTTTTCCCAAACTATCTTGGGGTCGGCTTCCAGTCTAACCGGATGCAGCTGAATACTAGTATTTTACATGAAGCGACTGCCTATCTGACCTTCACAACCCAGTGACTGGGTAATACAATAACCCTTGGTAAGACTGGAAGTCAGACTTGGTTTCTGACTACTCGTAAAGACTGTCAAAGATCTACAAATGACACCCGGGACCAACGGCTTAACGTGCTTTCCGAGGCACGGAGGAAACTCGTTATGTAGTTATGGTCACCCATCCATGAACCAACCTCGGCAAACACGACTTAACCTTACAGATTGACCCGTGCGGCTGTAATTATTTAGCCACAAGCTCTTCAATCCACCCACCCACCATTGTGATAGGTCGAAAACCCGCACGTCGCCTATCCGCTCCGCTTGTCTCTTCTTAAGTAACCGGGTCTTAGTGATTGTAGAGCATTCAGAAATCGTCATGTGGATTATTTTTTTATACTAAACTCAGTAATTGCTTTTTTTATCTTCTCTACGTACATAGTATAAAACAAAGTTGCTTCCCACCGTCTGTACGCTTAGATCTTTTGAACCACGCAACGGATTTTGATGCGGATTTCATCAATAGACAGAATGATTAAGAAGAATGTTTATGTGTACCTATAATACATGCGAAGCCGGGGCGGGTCGCTAGTGCTTAATATAATAGTTTTAAGTTTGAAGATTATAGGCTATTTACCATCACGCCGCGAACCTAAGGAGATGAGCGGCGCGTGAAACCGCGGGGCACACCTAACAGACAATACAAGTTCTAACATTTACCGGCTGATCATTTAGATGTCTTTACTTACTATGTCTTCTTGACCTTCTTATTTTCCCATTTTCAGAACCGGACAAATATCAACGCTCATTGAAGAGACGAAGCTACTCAAAGACCAACTCAGCATTGTTTAGACTTACTTTAGTCCTTAGTATTAATAAGTATTTCTTTTTCTTGTTTGTAATTTAATAATCCTGTCATTTCATGTCTTAGCCTCGAGACATACCAGATAGTTTTTTTTTTTTCATCGATGAAAGACTTCCTTTACTTTTCATTTTTTTTTTCATCTGTTTGCATACTCGAGGCAAGTTCGAGAGTGTTACTATCTTCGCGGACGCTTTACGAAATGAGTTTTCACAAGATTTGACTATACACATAAAGAGGTAAAAGTAGGTACATTGGGAAAAAACTTCCCCACCCTGGTAGCACTTTTTCTAATATATCAAATAAAAGAGCGTAAAAAATACATAATTTTATTGTTTGGCAGTAAATGTGTGAATAATGGAACAAAAGTTATGCACCCATAAAGATAGAAACAAAATAAATTATTTTGTTTTTTTTTTTATATATTAGTTTGACAACCTATTCGTTCATATTTAAACAAAGCAGGCAGTACATGATAATAATCGTAAAATAGTAATCATAAAGAGCATTCTAATATGAAAATAATTCATTCATCCTTTCATACGTTTTTTTCAGTAATTTGTTATTCAGAATAACATCTATTTTTTCACACATGGAAAAAAGTGCTACACTGCTGGGGATGGGGGGTCCATACAAAATATCCCATTGTTCTTTGTTTGTAAGTTTGTATGTAGGGGTAATCTTTGGAACTCTGGATTCAGAAAATTCGTATGTTAAGCTACATGATACCGGATCCTATAGGCTACATTTGAAACGTTCCCGTGGGTTAATTTCAGTGCATAGCGAGAGTGCGAGCAAAAGCTAGTAGATTATAATATAAAGCATGTTTAATTAATAGCCTGCGCAGACGACGGATTTTTGTCCGCGGACTTTTTTGTCCGCTAAATTAGATCGCTTACAACTGTATCGAGTAACGCAAACGAGGTATTAAAAGTACCGCGTACAAAAAGTCTTCGGACAAAAGTACGAGGAAGTCTCCGAAAAAAAATTGAACTCGTGTGGCTAGGCGAAGCAACGCACATGGCGGAACCGCGTTGTGCGCTCGAGAGTGACGTACGTATGCACGACGATAAACGATGACACCGTGTGCGTTGAGTTCGCGGTAAATCCGCGGCGGACTTTTTAATGGCGGAGCGTACTTCTTTCTCCGCCGCGCAGAAAAGTCCGTCGTCTGCGCAGGCCTTAAAAGTCATCAATTAATATTACTGTTTTTTCGTGAAGAAAATACAATGTGAAGCTATAATTTAATGATTCTGTTTGTGTAAACTTTTTATTTAGCTGTTAGAACTGACTTTGATTTAATTTTGTATTGTTTCTCAATAAATATATTACTAATAAAGACATTCCGGTGTTTTTTTTTGCATTGTTCATCTACATTTAAGAGAAAACACTTGTCATTATTATGCTTACACACATAAACTCATCATGGGGGTAGGCAGAACCTGCAGAACGCCACTAGCTACAATCCTTACTCCTCTTACTTTGTCCACTAACATTCATACATCTGAGGCCCTAGCACGAGCGCACGGCATAAACGTAACGTAAACACAGATTTTTGAATCTAAAATACAATTATCCTACATCATTTTATTTAAATTGTTTGCAACAAGCACAATCAGTATCAGATGTAAATCAGAGATGTAAATAATTTCTTAAAAATAGTAAAAATGTACGTGAACGAGTATTTTTAATTTTAAAATTGATTTTACGTGACGTTAACACCGCGCGCTCGTGCTCGGCCCTCTGGTCGCTCGCAATACACTAAGCGTCAATTCAGACAGAACAGAAAAATGTTCGCGAATTTACTACTACATTGAAAATACAACCGTATAACCATTGTTTTGACTGTTGGCGCAGTGGCTGAGCGATCGACTGCTGCGTTGCGTGTCACTGGTTCGTTCCCTGCACGGAACAAATGTTTGTATGGCCTAAGAATAGTTGTTCTGGGTCTGGCTGTTTGTGTATGTGAGTTTAAAAGCCTGCGCAGATGACGGATTTTTGTCCGCTATAATAGATCGCTTAAAACTGTTAACTGTATCGACATGCAGACACCGGACCGGACAAAAGTACGAGGGAATCCCCGAAAAAATAGAACTCGTGTAGCTAGGCGAAGCAACGCACATGACGGAACCGCGTTGTGCGCTCGAGTGACGTACGTATGCACGACGATAAACGATGACACCGTGTGCGTTGAGTTCGCGGTAAATCCGCGGCGGACTTTTTATTCGCGGAGCGTACTTTTTTCTCCGCCGCGGAGAAAAGTCCGTCGTCTGCGCAGGCTTTTAATTCCTGTGTGGCAACGATTTAAGAAGAAACAAGAAAATTTTATGAATATAGACGCGGATGTCACGCATCGCCTCGCGTTAGCTCACGACTCCAATGCGCGCTTTTAAATAATGGTAATACAATCCTCCTATTTTCAAGGCAGCTAATAAATTTCTCGCATATTTTACCATTCTGTCGGAACTGACCATAATCCTAACTTATATTATAAATGCGAAAGTAAGTTTGTTTGTTACCTTTTCACGACTAAACGGCTGATCGGATCTTAATGAAATTTGGCAAGAGGATGGACATAGGCTATATATCATCACGCTACGACCAATAGGAGCGGATGAGCAATGAAAAATGATGCGAAATCGGGGAAAATGTGACGCAGACGAAGTAGGGTAAGCTAGGTAGTGTAGGGTAGGGTAGGTAGGTAGGTAGGTAGGGTATGGTAGGTAGGTATGAAAAAGCGCATTGCAACGCATGCCGGGTACAGCTAGTATTTATTTATATTTAACCAACAAGTAACAGGCCTCAAATTAAGTTTTCTTAACAACTATGTTAGTAAACTTAACCTACACTATTAATAACACTTACAACGGGATATTTACCATGTGTATTATTTGTTTCGAGTTCCCGATATTTCGGCGCTGTTGCAAACGCCATGATCACGGATAAACTGAAGTTATTGCGGGTGGGTGTTCATGTGCAGGTTCAACTGTGTAAAAACCGAAAAAGGGCTGTAAAAAGTTCGCGAGTGGACACAGTGAGTTTCGTATGTCGGGAATAGAATCGAGTTGTGAGTGACAGTGGTAGTGGTACGGAGCACAAAAAACGAACAAGGAACAAGTTAGACCGATTTGTCTGCACATAAACACCCACCCGCAATAACTTCAGTTTATCCGTGATCATGGCGTTTGCAACAGCGCCGAAATATCGGGAACTCGAAACAAATAATACACATGGTAAATATCCCGTTGTAAGTGTTATTAATAGTGTTAGTGACCATGTCAGTTTAAAAACTTATATTTTAACCTACACTGCCTTATAGATATGAGAATCCCTGCTACAAGCCCAACACCGATCTTGAAAGCTTGCAGCAACGATTCAGACACAATCAGTCCAGTCTGCTCGCAATACACTGCAGTATAATGTTGGGGCTGGCCCGTATTAATATGTAGTTTTAAAACAAATAATGGGTTATGTTCAAATAAAACAACAAAAATATTTGTTAAAATCGAGATTCTATTCAAAGATTCAATACAAATAATATTTTTAGACATTCAAATAATGAATGTTGGTCCATAGTATAGGAATGGCTTACTTTATTATTATTATTTAGCGTCATAAGACCGTTGTAATAATAAGTAATAACTACCTCTAGGGTATAACAGCATTATTAATAACACTTGAAACGGGATATTTACCATGTCCATTTTAAATATGCCGTTTCAAGTGTTAGTGATGTTAGCTTAAAAACTTTAATTAACTGCATTACAATAAAAAAGTATAAACTTAGGCGGTATAGACACCAACTCTCTAAAGCCCGCTTGCCCATTACTAATCATGCGTTTAGCGCTAAATGTAAATTTAAAACACCGTTTTATTTCTGTCAATCATTTTGTAGGAGTCAACTGTGAAAATAATTATTTAAATATAATTCTAATGGAGCCTGTGGAAATAGATAAATCAAGATGGCGGTGTTATTTACGTATATAGCCACGTATTTATTTCTTTAAAATTAAATAGTCTTGTGTTTTCTGCAACTCGCCTGATATGAAGCGATGACGTGGCCTAAGGTGGACACGCTTACCTAGAAGAAACCAATTTACTCGAACTTTGAAGAGATCCAGATTATAATGATCAGGGAACAGAGAAGCAGGCAGTGAATTCCACAGCCAAGAGTCTTGCAACACTATAGCTTTAAACGCATTCAGTGATGTGTGTGAACTAATATAGCAGGTGAAATAGGAATCTGAATAACAAAAAATTGTGCGTGGAGTCCCTCCGCGCGGAAGAAGTGAAACTTCGTAATACTGTAATACTACACGCATTCGTTCGAGTGCCACGCATTCCCTCTCGTTATTTTATTGAGCTTCTTAATTATATTTTGTTGTTTTCTTGTTGTATTATTTTTATTACATAATAATATCGAGGTTATTCTTCTCATGGAAATTGAGCGATGCCTGGTCACACCGAAGAGTCGAATGCATGACTGTTTGCACGCCATCTTGCGTACCTAGTAGAACTACGTAGTCACAAATCTTGTAATACTGCCATCTATTAGTGAGTTTTAGAAAATATTCCCCTCCATGGTAGCGTTAAACCTGTTGGAAGTCGCATAAGAAGTTTCACTTCAAAAACGCTAGAGAAACCCAAAGTAGGTATTATTGCGAACAATTAAAAGCTTTCGCAAGGGCAACTTTCATCTTCATCTGCTACAAACGTCGTCTACAAAAACTCAAGTTATCAATACGTTCAGAAACCTTGATGTACTTAGTAGAAATAAACAGAACTATATTTTATTCGTAATATTATGTACCGTGTAGGAAAGTCTTAAAATTAAACAGAGATGACGCTACTCGATCTGCATAGCTCCATCTATCTTAAGAATAAGAATAAAGTTAAGCTATTATTACAAACTAATTTGTCATTGAGTAATCGTAATAAGTTATATTTTTATATAGTTAGAAAACAAGGTACCCAAACTAAGCTGCGCCTGTATCTTGAGTTGCGATATGTTAAAATTAAAACACATATTTGTTGATGTGATAGCTAACAAGGCATTAGTTATAGGTTATATTGGATTACCTTTTAACGAAAAATAAAATTATATTACAAAAATTAAAAGTACCCTAGGGTTTAATAATGTTGTGTGTGTGTGTGTGTGTGAGTGAGTAAGTGTTAGTGTGTGTGTGCGTGTAGATGTTTATGTTTTATGCAGTTTATTTATTTTATTGTTTTAATTTTTTCCGTCTCTTCATATGTTAATTTGGCAAACTATTTTATTAAAGTTTTCTTGCATGAAAAGTTATTCATGTCGCAGTTTTCGCTGATATTATTATAAATATGGATATGCGAGTAAAACAGGCATCGTCTGGCTAAGCTAAAAGCTTAATTTCTTGCAATAATTTTGGGCATTCCTAGAAAGAGACGGAACTATGCATATTGAGTAGCGCCATCACTTTTTAAATGCTTCCCTGTGCAGCTCAAACACATAACATAGCTGTCTTTATAAACACAAACTTACAAAAAGAACTACACGCTCTTACAAAACTAAATTAAAACGTCAGGCGATATTGACTCTTAAGTCCTAAACATAAAGTTATAATTACAATGACTTAGTTAATCAGGGGTCCCCAGAACATTTTGGACACCTTCTTCTCGTCTTCAGAGCAGAAGAATTCCTTGCCGAGTTTTACAAACTCTTTGTGAGATAGCTTGCCGTCCTGTGAAAGAAAAAATACATTAAAATAATGAAAAACAATCTGTGCAATTGCTTTTTTGTTGTCATGTGAATTTCGGGTTTGCGAGCCGTGCAGGTGCTCTGCCTACCCACTGTGGCACGGTACGATAGTAATGAGATAGAACGGCGTCACGCGGCTAACAGCTGATAGGTCACGGCCGGACCCGCGCGCGAATTTCATACGGCTGTTGTGTTATTGTGATAAAAGTTGAATGAGTATAAAAAAATGATTCTTTGGGAAAGTTGTTTGTTTTCATGAGTATAATCGCGTGTTTAAGTATCGGTCGCTAATTACTAGTCACTCTATACATTTACCGTACAATGAGAAATCCTCATAAACTGGTTTTGTATAAGAATGGTAAATGTGCGTACCCAGAGTGTAGTGTGTCCTGGTAAAAATCCGATACTGCTAAAATTTTAAATAATCCTGCTTACCCCATTAACGTCTATGACAGCGAAGGCGACGGCCGCTTTCTCGTTGTCCAGCCCTAAGCACTGGAAGAACAACTTGAACTCGTGCACAGATATGAAACCGGACTTGTCCTTGTCCACTGCCTGGAAATAATTATATTTTTTAATTTTATTTTGATGAAAGGCCACCCGAAAGGCGTTTCATCGATGAGATGACGACTAGTTTCGAACTATAATGGAGGTTTAAGTCATGATGTTAAAACATCTCATCATGGATTATTTGACGAATGATAATATGAAGGAGAAAGGAGTAATTGATGCCGTGGCGTCTGACAGGAGAGAATGGAAGAAGACAACGTGATGCACCGACCCGAAGTAGGACGGGACAAGGGCAGAAAGGTAATGATTAAGGGTCTTTTCATTGTCATGCGTGTTTGTGCCCGCATGCAGGCCAGGCACGCATGCGTGCTGCCCGCAACCTATCGTATCATACATGTTTTTATTGTCATGCGCACCACACACGCGCCGGCGTGGCGAAAATAATCTGCTCTGCGTGCGGCCCGCAACACGCATAGCAGCCTGACCTGCTCGCGGGGCAAACACGCATGTCAATGAAAAGGCCCTAACTTCTCATCACGCGCCATGTGGTAGTGAACTTAGGCGGCACTATTCGTGCAAATTCCGAGTGTAAAAAAAAGAACATCACCGAAATTGAAATCTACGTCTTCTGCAAATGAATCTTGAATCTGGTAAACGTCGGAAAAAGAATTTGATATTTGATTTCTCAGAACTCCAATTGACAGTTCTGTTCTTCTGCTGGCCTACCATGACGAACAGTATTGTTTTACTCTTATTGCAGTGTGGGAAAGAGACGGAGCTATACAGGATGTCTAGCGCCATCTCTTTCCCACACTGGAAAAGGGAGTAAAACAATAATGTTTTAAGACGTCATGGTATGCAAGCAGGTAGAGTACAAACAACTTGTAACGTGTGGCGTATAATGACAATAAACGAATACCTACTAGCTGGTAAGCCCCCGTATTCGACAAACGCTTCGATTAGATTTCGATTCGAGTCGTTTGTCTATCTCGCTAGTTATGCCAAAAAAAGATCGAAACGTTTGTGAATACGGGAGCAAGTTAGACTAGAACTATGGATCTTTCCTATTCTGTAAAAACTTTAAATATTTCCCAAAAAAGTCCAATAGTACTCTTTGTGAAAGGTGTGAAGTGTGGAGAATATTAAATGTATGTATAGTCCTTTAAAGTGCCGTAGGAAGGTGCGGGTGACATTAGATGAACCGTTCCTTTTCAATCTTGAGAGTCACCCTGATTTACAATCATAACTGAATATTTTAGCTGCACCCTGAATATCATAGTCGTAAAATACGGAAACACTGATAACTGTATTAAGTTGAAAAGGAAAGGTTTATATAAAGTCACCCGCAACATCCTACGGCGAAAGTACTATAGGCCTATGAAGACCCTTACCTTGAACAAGTACGGGAGCCAGCTATGAGCCTTCTTTTTGAGCGACTTGTCGTTGAGCACGTGATGCATGTCCTCTAGATACTGCTCCACTGTCACGAAGTTGTAAGGGTCTATGGCTCCCCATTGCTCCTCCCAGGTCATCTGTTAAAAGAATAGAAATTAATATATACTTAGCCATTTTACGGTTTTTTACCGCAGACTTGGTATGTCTTATTGGTCTAGTGGTAGCAAGCGCCACTGTTGAGCATGAGGCCTTAGATTCGATTCCCGGGTTGGGCAAAGTGTTATTGAAGATTTTTTAATAGCTGCCATTGTACGAGCACGCTCGAGAACTTTATGCTGACGCCCGCGATAACATGTACTTACGTTTATACATTATTACATGCGCATTACTTTAATTACGTTAGTTTAATAAAGCTGCTTGGTGAATACACAAGTTGGGATTTTTCTTCCACATTACACATAACAATTCGCGGCACACATTGCGCCTGGATTATAATAGAATTATGATGTTGCACACCGCAAAAAGTCATTTTAATTCTCCTGCCATTATCCCAACTTATTTGGGGTCGGCGCAGCATGTCTTCTTCCATACATCCATATCACTTGTTATCTCATCAGACACCTCCCCATCCAGTTCATCCATCGTTTGCTTGGGTCTTCCTCTACTCTATCCCTATTAACTAAGTAACCATTCAGATCTACCACTGCAGTTGAAGTATAAAGGTCTCTTCAACCAAATACAAGATCAAACAAACCTTTATAATAGTAGTAAACTCCTCAGCCTGTTGCTCGGTGAGGTGTCCGAGCGACTTGAACCTCTCGGCGAAGAGGAGGAAGTCGTTGAATGAGATCAGACCATCCTTGTCAACATCCAGGATGTTGTGCACTGTGCGCATTTTACGGCGCCAGAACTCCGACTACAAGAGAGGGACATTAAGGAATTATTATTTTAAAACTAGCTGTCTTGCGCAACTTCGTCTGCATTTTTCATTCCTGCTCCGCTCCTATTGGTCGTAGCGTGATGATATATAGCCTATGTTACCTCCAAGAATATGTGTACAAAGTTTCATGATGATCGGTTGGGTAGTTTTCGTGTGAAAGCGTAACAAACAAACTTACATTCACATATATAATATTAGTAGGGATGTTAGTTTTTCAGATCGATACAAAAATAAGGCAGGAATGACTTAAATGAATTCCTAAACCCACCACAATTTTTCATGTTTTTACGGTTACACGTAGCTGATTTGAGATTTTGTTACATATTTTGATTTAAAAGAGTGTCCATGGAGTTTATAGCCCATTCTTCTCCATAGAGATCTACGCTACAGAATGGGTAACTAAGTACTTTCACAAGTTATTATTGCCTTGTGACTGGGACTGCAGCTTCACGTTTTTCTTTTATTTTTTGACTTTCAAAAGTGCCTGTAATGGTCTAATTGAAATAAATGCTCTGAGTTAACAGTCCTTTTTTTTTAAATGACGGATGAAAAAACTCAATAGGGATATGATATGGTTCAGAATGATATCCATACTTCCATACTAATATTATAAATGCGAATGTCACTCTGTTTGTTTGTTTGTTACCTTTTCACGACTAAACGGCTGATCGGATCTTAATGAAATTTGGCAAGAAGATAGATTTCAACCTGGGAAAGGACATAGGCTATATATCATCACGCTACGACCAAAAGGAGCGGAGCAGCAATGAAAAATGTTGCGAAAACGGGGAAAATGTGACGCAAACGAAGTTGCGCGGGACAGCTAGTACTGAATAAGTATTAACCGTTTTAGCGTCGGTGTTCCTTCCATCTTGTATTATTATTTTACAGTAACAAAAATCAACTCACCCGATCATATCCTTTGCACTCAGTGTCAGAGTCAGAACCTGACTCGCTATCCAACCGTTTCCGTCGATCCTCCTCCGGACGCCCATGCTGTTTGCTGTACCGTCGCAGGATGGACCCTCGTTCTGATTGGAGCTCTCGGTCTCGAGGCAGGTCACCAAGGTAGCAGACATTGCCGTTGCAGGCTGGCTTCGTGTGGAGTAACTGGAAAGACAAGATATGGAGGCTAAGCAGTGTTTGCAGAATCACAAGTGGATAGCTGTTATGACATAATTAGAAAAAGAGCAGCATCGTTGATGAGCAGAGTGCGAGACGGTACTATTGGCTTCCTGAGGGTCATTGCTATACACATTGAGAGTCCTATCTGGAGGCTCTGTATTCGCCAACTTATCAGATAATTATTATAGTTTGTTTTTGTATGTATGTATTACTAACATAGTTCTAAAGTTTCTAAGTATTACTAACACTATGGACAATCTAGTCTGAAATCTGAAATAAATTATAAATAAAAAAAAGTAGGCCTCTTTGTCACGGGAAACAAAAGTTGCACAACCTGTTCCAGCAAAACACGATGCTGGAACAGGTTCCAGCAACGTGTTTTGCTGGTAAAAGAAAACATCGTGAAGAAACCGGCATTTTCTAATAGTGAAAATTCAAAGATATAAAAATGTGTCATCCACCAACGCAAACTAAGCCTGCATGGATTATGGCGTACTCCTCCTCAAGGATGGAGAGTCTGTGTCCCAGCTGTGGGGACTTTATTGACTGATTAATTCTAACATGTTTTGTTTTCATCATCTGCCTGCCTTTTCCCAGCTTAGGTGGGGAGGCTTCCAGTCTAACTGGATGCACATTAGGTTGGACAAATAGCTTTTTCGGCTTTTAAAAGCGAGACAGTCCTAAATGGGTATTAAAACTTCATCCTTGTCTCTTTTCTGTGTTATTTTAAATTTAACGTGACTAACAGAGTGATGGATATGAATTTTGATGGGTGGAGAGAGAGACGAAGGTCAAAGAAAAGATGGATGGATTGTGTTAGGAACGATATGAAAGAGAAAGGAGTAAATGATATGAATGGAAGAAGGAAACGTGTTGCGCAGCTCCCAAGAAGAATGGGACAAGGACAGGAAGATGAGACACAATTAATACATCACTAAAGTTATCACCACAAAGCTTATCATTGAGTTGACAACCGCAGATAAGTAGGACCTCACAAAGGTACAACTGTATCTATAACTGGACAGTTCACATAGATATACATTGATATTCAAGAGCGATGACCGCATTATGCAGTTGCGGCCGCGTGAAAGCACAGCTAGTGTGCAATTGTGGATCTATAGTATGACATTTGGCATCGATAATATCAATGGTAGGGTTATTCTATTCATTGTCATTTAAGCAAACATGCCAAACTTGCCTGTGAGATATTCCTCAACAAAATATTAAGCCAAGTCAGAGGCCCATGGACGGCATAAAATATCTGACACCAGTACGTCTACCATGAGTTTTAACAATCTATACTCGCTAGCGTCTGTAGTTAAAAAAATGTATGAAAACTTTTACAGCGCCTCTAGCGGATAGTTGGGTACTAAAATGCGCAGTATGAGTCACTATAGTTATCTATCCGACGTCACCGTGTAGTAAACTATACTACAGCGACTGCAAGTTTGGGCTTCATTTGCTTAGAATTTGGTAGTAAGCACCAACACAGCTCATGGTACCATTGAAAAAGCTAACTATAGTATTTGCGTATTGACGGAACTATTGCAGTTACGTCAAGCGATCTTACTATGACAACTCATGGTAGACGTACAGGTTGGGTTAGGTTAGGTTAGAAGAAGAAGATTGACATTGCTGATAGTGAAGAAACCTTTAATTGTCAAAGAATGGTTAAGCAGACGTTAATTGAAGCAAGAAATAGATGATTGTTGGAATTTAGGTGTACTATTTAGTACATCTCTACCTAACTCTTCGGGGTCTAAAGGCGTTATGTTATGTTAAATGAATGAAGTTGAATCTACAAAATGTTTATAAACAAACCCTTTAAAGACCTGTATGGAAGTTTCCTGTTTACCAACATTCAATTGTTGTCCAGACTGCATTGCTTATGCACCCTACTAGGTGCTCGTTGCAGTGGCCTTGCAGTGTATTTATAGATTGCTAGTGTGCGCCGGCGCATATTTTGCGATTCTTCAAGTAAGTAAATGCATGTCACTGGATAGTTGCACTAAAGAACGAAATTATCATCGAACCTAAAGCGCCGTAAATATAGTAACCTTTTTGGTAACTATAATATATTTTCGAGTCGTTTGGGGTTGAAACACTGGGGCCGTGGGGTCCGATTGCTCAGAGCCTTTTTAAGGGAACTTCGACATTCTTAGGTCACACTTCCTGTGACCCAAGGGCTGGCTTTTACTTTGGCCAGAGGCCATACAACTTGGCAATGCTGCCAGTCTCTTGGACACATTACCAGCTGACAGCGTTGAGGAGTTTTTTGAAGCCCTTTTATAGTTTATTGTTATTTTAGTTATTACTTTTTTAATCGTTGTAATGTATATAGTTAGGTCCAATTATCATCTATGATTCTATGCTGATGATAATTTCAGATTATTAGGTACTTACATAAAAATATAGGTTTACTTAATTTATTATCTCCGAAATTTTTAATTATGTCGATATTTATGTAATTTTAGTACGTGAGACCATAATAATTTACCTAATTAATTGTATTATTAAATCACGCGAAACAATTTATGTACTTAAATAATTATATACTTCCATGGAAAAAATAATACCTACCGCGAAATCTTAAATTAATGAGGTTGAATAACAACTCAGTCTTGTCAATAAGAAACGGGAACAAAATCGTTTTCCTGTTGATCGATACTGTTTACCTACATTGTATTTATAACTTTTGATAATAAGACTTTGATTACAATAATTAGGTGTTTTTAATCACGTAAACGCGTACCTCATCATCTGCCTTCTAGTCTAACCAAAATAGACCAACCTTTGCAAGCACGGCTTAATCTGAAAATTGATCCATACCTACTAAGCTTGAAACTGATGCTTTAACATTGGACAGACTGACGGAAAAAGTTTGGTAATCAGCAAAAAAACCGGCCAAGTGCGAGTCGGACTCGCGTACGAAGGTACCATTATTTATAACAACGTGCACAAATTTTTTTGTAATCATTTTTGTTATTTCTTTTTTGTATGGGGGTTCCCATACAAAATAGAAATAACAAATTTTATTCTGTTTTTAGACATTGTTGTTATAGCGGCAAAATAAATACATAATAGTAGAAAATTCAACTGGCTAACTAATTTTTTTGACCCTTTGGGTGTGGTACCCTAAATATGGTAGGACGATTGACTCCCTAAAGAACACTGGCGTTGTAGTGCCACTACAAGCGAGTCTATACCACTGTCGCATTGACAGTGACTTTAGGGAGGTCCCCTGGTGTTGACCTGACCAACCGGTCACCAATGATATATCTAACTATATACACCGTGTAAATCACCTCATCA
The DNA here is from genome assembly GCA_963082945.1 of Cerastis leucographa. Classification (NCBI taxonomy): domain Eukaryota; kingdom Metazoa; phylum Arthropoda; class Insecta; order Lepidoptera; family Noctuidae; genus Cerastis; species Cerastis leucographa. Next base: position 2,715,035 of record OY720365.1, read on the forward strand.
CGAAGCCGTCAACCAAGCATTCTGTACATGAAACTAAGTAACTTTACGCAAAAATTATTGCTGGGAAACGACTTTTTTTTTTGGGGGTGTAAAATCATGTTTTGTGGTAGAACTCAATGTAACGCACTCAAAACATTGTGCTGATGGACGGATTGAATAGTACGGGGGTCGTGGAGGTGTTTAAAGTAAAAATCTTACATTAAAAACTTGTATTTAAAAAAATACTTGTCAAAAAGTTGGAACTTTGACCCCTAATATCTCCGTAACTAGAAGGTTCCCAGGTATGGCGTAGAACAAAAAAATGATCGCAATGACAATGACAGGGAGAACCAGTGCCTTTCGGCTTCGTTAAGAGGTGTTTTGCACCCTTTATATAACAACAAAAACAAAAATACAATACACCAATTTAATCTTAATTATGTCAAACTCTGTGAAAAACCACAAAAAATAACTGTAACGTACGTTGTCCTTCCAGTACAAAAGTTCATTGAACACACAAATCATACATAGAATCGTACACAACGACTCACGTCAATGCGGGTGATCCCAGAACCTCGCCGCAACGATTTGCGAATTAGTTCACGGACAGAAATCATATCATTCTGTTGAGCTGTTAAGTGATGCTTAAAATAAATCAAGGTGAATTGGCTGAGGGGTCTACATGAGCTGTGACAGGTCAGTATTCAGAACGAAAGGGGTCAAATGGATTTGTGGGGTCAAAAAGTCATTCACATGGGTTGGTCTGCATTATCGGCATTGTCATTTGATTCCTATATATTTCATGGGTGTGAATATAGTGATATCAATATTACGAAACTTTTTTTTAAAGCCACCTAGTCATAGGCAAGCTAAAGTTGTTTTGGTATTGGGCAAACACATGTTGACCTTGAAATTACCACAAAAATTAGCTCACAGAAAGATAACTCCTGGAAATTATGACTTTGGCTGACTTAACTAGAATAAAAACAGACAATCATATCACGAAATAGTTTGAGACCCTACCTATATTATATACTTAATAAGAAGCTAAAGAATTTGTTTGCTTGAACGCGCTAATCTCAGGAACCACTGATCTGATTTAAAAAAATATTTCAGAGTTAGATAGCCCATTTATCGAGGAAGGCTATAGACTATATGTCATCACGCTATGACCAATAGGAGCGGAGCAGCAATGAAAAATGTTGCGAAAACGGGGAAAATGTGACGCAGACGAAGTTGCGCGGGACAGCTAGTTAGCTAAGTAGGCATAGGCTTTTAGAAACAAAGTGTACCTACGTACATTTATTATTTTGACCGGTAGCGGCGTTAGTGTAGGGCGAGGTTGGGCGGCAGCCCAGGTTCGCCGATAGAAAGGCTAGAAAAAAAAGAAGGTTTTTTGCACTTAATAGTTATTTCTTATAATGATTGTCATTTCATTATATCCGTTGCCTTTTTAGGGTTCTGTTGCCAAATGGCAATTGCCGTTGCAAAACGGAACCCTTATGGATTTGGTCTGTCCGTCTGTCCGCCCGTATCTCACAGAGTTTTCATTTTGAACCGTGTGGTGCCACCACACTATTATATTATATATATTTTCATCAAACTGCAGTTATATGAAAAACAAAGGAGATCACCCAGATTAGGATAATTGCAAAAGTGCCAACAAAAAAAAACTTATTTTTTGAATAGAGCATAACTTATTAAACATTTTTGACTGTTACACCTAAGGGTCAGCTCACACCGAGACGCGACGAAAAGATACACATTTCTTTACAGGCGTCACGCGGCGCAGCGCTGCGTGGCGCAACGTATTCTCACAATGAAATGTGTATCTTTTCGTGTAGAAAATAAAGTTGAATTTTGAATCACTCTTTAAAATGTGCGCGCAGCGTCGCGTCGCGTCTCGGTGTGAGCTGACGCTAAGTCGTAAGTCATTCACCAAGAAGATAATCAACCATAAAATATCTGATATCACCCAGAGTGGGCTATTTTAATTTTTGATGCCAGCCAACTGAAATAAACGCAATAATTAAATAGAGCTTAAGGATATAAACATTTGAGATGTCAGCAAACCGGAAGGGGTCCGAGAGGGCCGATGCCTGCCAGGGCTGCGGGACTGTTGAAAAGAGATACCGTGACCCTGGAACACAAAGGGCTAAGAAGGAACATGGATGGGTTTTAGTCAGTACAAGTCTGACACTCCCTCCCGCTCCACCCAGAGCGGGGGGAGTCATTTGATGATTTAAAACCGTAAAAAAAAGGGTATAAACATTTTTAATTATGCCATCCAAGTTCTATACCAAATTTTTATTAATAATAATTTTTACCATAAATGCCAAGACACTCCACAATCGTGAGATATTCAGTGTCAGGAATTATTTCCTAGAGGCCCACGTGGGGATGCATCGAGATGAGGTCGTGGATAGGGGCTTCATACTCTGAACTGGCGCAAACATGTAGTGCTTGACACTAATGACAGCAGGGAGGTCAGAGTAAGGACTGAATTGACTTACGACTTAGGTATAATAATAAAAAATGTTTGTTATGTCGTGCTCTATTCAAATAATAATTTTCCGGAAACTTTTGAAATTGACCCAAAAATGTATGAAATGCTAGGTGATCTCCTTTAGTTTTGTGGTTGAATGTAATTGGTAAATTAAAATCAGCCTGGAAAATATTTTTACTATATTGTTTGGTGCTACGGTCCGTGAAGGGTCGTTCAAGGAGGCACGGGAAAGGAGCACATGGAAGGATTTGGGGGAGGCCTTTGCCCAGAAGTGGGAAAGCCAAAATAAAAATTTAAAAAATGATGTTGCTACGGAACCCTGTGTGTGCGAGTACGACTCGCATTTGGCCGGTTTTTTTCGTATGTGTTTGGCTGGCATCAAAAATCTCGCCCAAGGCGCTTGTGCTAACGGCACTGATTTTGACTGCACAAGAGCACAAAAACAATAAGTCTTTTTGTGCAGTTTGATTTTCGATCTCGCCACTTTGTATTTTTACAACAAATTAGAACGAGACCGTACGGTCGTTCCAATGCTACAAATACCGACAGAAATTATTGAAGGTAGAAATTTTATGCCGTGGGTATTCCGGTGTAACCAGTTTCATAGGAGCCCACCTAGCAACGCGGGAGTAACAGGTAGGACGCCCTTCATAAAGTTGATACAAAAAATAATCGAATAGTTTGATAGCGATGCCGATGGAATAGGAGATAAAGATACACACCGATATAATTTTTATTGCTTCAAGGGCTAGTCTCTGCTAAGATTAACTGTTATACCTGAAATCCAGTCAGACAACTTAGTTGGTAAGAGATAATACGATACGAGACGATAGTTTTTCGATACAAAAGAGTAAAAACAGCCTTACCTACCTTCAAATGCTAGAATTATACTTTCAAGTCCTTCAGTATTTACTAAAAAGAGTTTGAAGAGAACTCATCATCATCTGTCTAGCCTTTTCCCTAACTATCTTGGGGTCGGCTTCCAGTCTAACCGGATACAGCTGAGTACCATTATTTTACATGAAGCGACTGCCTTCTGACCTCCACCCACAACCCAGTAACTGGGTAATACGATACCCCTTAGTAAGACTGGATGTCAGCCTTTTAGCTTCGGACTACTAAACAGAACTAATAACCCATATTTAAAATAAAAAAAAACACTATAGGGGTACCGATTTGACCATCTCATTCAATTTCAGTCCATTAGTCCTTTCGATATGCCAGACAGCCAGTAATTTGGATGTTTGTCGACATAACTATATCTGCTTAAAGTAACCCACATAAAGGGCCTCGCAATGTAACGCACAGTAGCATCGAACAATTTTCTACACCACACATGATCTGTGCCGGGGTCAGTGACCCACAGCGCGCAAGGCGTTAAGTAACACCTACCTACTTTTATGTAATAGAAAACTTGCTTGTGTTGAACCAAATTGAGATGTTAAGGGTCCATACTAGCTTTTGCCTGGAGTTCGGTATTGTAAATATCTAGGTGCCATCTTATCTTACTTAAATAATATCTATTTATACACACACATGCACACACAAACACACACATACCCTCCTAGATTTAAGATGATTTTGTTTTGTATGTAAACTCCTACATTACTATTGGTTCTAGTTTTAGAAGAGCGGGGTCTCCTAGCACAAGTATCTATCATACTTAAAAGGAGACCTCTATGTACGATTATATATGTAGAAGTTTATAAAGTTAAGTGAAAATAAATTATTATTATTATTATATTATTACACACCGTGGGTATCCCACGGGACCTTACTACGTACCTAAATAAAAAGTCGTATACCTTAACCCAGGTTATACAAAGTGTTGTTTTGCATCCTCGTCAAAATTCAGGAGGTTGTCACAAAAGACATAAGTAAATAATCAATTTAAATTACGGTACCTATTTAATTATTAAATAGCACAGATTTTTTTGGTTGTTTAAGTTTGTCAGTATATCGGAATAATCTCCTTAACGTAATTGAGGGAATAAGAAATTATCGAATAAACTTTTGAGATTGTTTGTATGTGTGAAAGCGCGGTTATAGGTCAAGGATCAGACGGGTCGCGTTCAATACACGGGCGGTTCACATCACACTATCGATTTCCGTAAATAAGAAAAAAAAAAATACCCGCTCATTTTATTATTGATTCGGGTCGAGAATTATTAGCATAGTTACCTCCTTGAATTTGAGGATGCAAAACATCACCTTGTTTGAATCTGTGTTCCAAATCCAAATCGTTCAGTAGTTTCTGCGTGAAAGGATAATCTAAAGGGTGTAAAACACCTCTTAACTAAGCCGAAAGGCACTGGTTCTCCCTGTCATTGCGATCATTTTTTTGTTCTACACCATACCTGGGAACCTTCTAGTTACGGAGTTATTAGGGGTCAAAGTTCCAACTTTTTGACAAGTATTTTTTTAAATACAAGTTTTTAATGTAAGATTTTTACTTTAAACATCTCCACGACCCCCGTACTATTCAATCCGTCCATCAGCACAATGTTTTGAGTGCATTACATTGAGTTCTACCACAAAAACATGATTTTACACCCCCCCAAAAAAAGTCGTTTCCCAGCAATAATTTTTGCGTAAAGTTACTTAGTTTCATGTACAGAATGCTTGGTTGACAGCTTCGTGATGAGGTGATTTACACCGTGTATAATCATACACCCTCCATCCATAAATAAACTTTCACATTTTATTTGTATTATAATTGTATAAGTACCTAGGTATGTAAGTAAGATAAGATGGAACCTAGATATTTATGTTGATATTACCTAGATAGGCTACAGGAAAAACAGTACCTACCTACTTACCTATACCGATTTCCTTTAAAGTATACCATTCTTAGCGGCCATTTTGCTGGCTTGGACCGGCATTGTAAGAGCTCCTGGCTAAATCATAATAGCCGGACGGCTCGATCTTCAAGGCAAACCAATGCTTGTCGAGGCCAGTCAGTAGATGGATGATCATCCATTTCAAACAGAGATTCCTACGTGCCTCGGAAAGTACGTTAAACCGTTGGCTGTGGCTATCATTCGCAGGCATGTGACGTCGTTACAATAGCCCAGAAGCCCAGAAGTCTGACATCCAGTCTTCCCACAGTTCCCACCAAGGGGTAATATTACCCAGTAACTGGGTTTTGGAGGTCAGACAGGTGGTCGCTCTTTGTAAAGTACTGGTGTGAACACCAGCTGCATGCGGTTAGACTTGAAGCCGAACCCAACGTTGTTCAGAATAGGCTAGGCAGGTGATGATAGTACAGCAATGAACATTGCATTCCGGTGACCTATTTATTTACATAGGTACCCATATAAATAAATAGGTCACTGGACTTTCAACCTATTCTGATTAAGGCAATCAATCGTTTGTTTATTATGATTACATAACGAACACGTTTTCCACATGTTTGTTGTATCTTTAATACGGTATTTGTAAACTTAATGAGTATTTGGTAGGTATTTGTAAATTTTATTGAAACAGCTGTAGGTTTTTTCAGTTATTGTTTGACAACAAAACCTTTCGTATTGTTAGGCGTCGGTGTTGCGATTGCGACACAGAAACTTGTTTGTAGGGAAAATCTGGATGTGATTGGTAGTCTAGAAAGTATTTCAGTAAAAGTCAGGATGATGATGTGACTCAGGCTTTTTGGGTGAATCGGGATAAAGACATTCTGGATGATAACGTCAATAAAATCAAAAATTTTGAAACGAGAACAAAAAATTCGAAGACATTGGATTTCGTGGCGTGGCGTCTCAGCAGTGGGAACGTATAAGTCTATTTATAATAGGTATCCTATTGAGCTCGCCCATGGCTTTTCTCGATCAATATAGTACTGCGCATAACTAAGCACATAAGTAGCTAGATCGGGAAAGGCCTAGACTTATCAATCACCTTAGCATTTATAGCCCTATAAAAACATGTTATGTTGTTATGTAAGTCTATTGCATATTATATGTCCGTTTTGTGTTTGTGTCCTTGCAAAGGGCCGATAACTCTTTGTATGTACCTACCTACGATTACCATTCACAACAAACATTATGTACAGCCGATTGTATAAAAAAATGGCCTCGCACACGTACGCCACAAAGCAGTACATAAACAAACACACAATAACAACATCCAATCTTGTCTAGGGTGGGGGAAGTTAAGTCATTCTTATCTTCGAAACTCTGATAGAAATTATTCAAAATAAATATAACTTGTTTAGTGGCCCAAGGAACCTTGGATTATTGAAGTGAAACTTCTTATGCGACTTCCAACAAGTTTAACGCTACCATGGAGGGGGAATATTTTCTAAAACACAATAAGAGATGGCAGTATTACAAGATTTGTGACTACGTAGTTCTACTAGGTAGGTACGCAAGATGGCGTGCAAACAGTCATGCATTGCTCTTCGGTGTGACCAGCCTTCGCTCAATTTCCATGAGTAGAATAACCTTGATAATATAATAATATTATGTAATAAAAATAATACAACAAGAAAACAACAAAATATTACTTAGAAGCTCAATAAAATAGGTAACGAGAGTGAATGCGTGGTACTCGAACGCATGCGTGTAGTATCACGAAGTTTCACTTCTTCCGCGTGGAGGGACTCCACGCACTATTTTTTTTTATTATTTTGATAACCTGATTCTGACTTTGCACCATTATGATTGAAATTCCTAGATTTAGATCGAAGTATAAGCTGGCATAATCAGCCTGTTGAGGCTAAAAGAGTGATGAATGTACATTTTAATGGATGGAGAAAGAGAGGAATGTGAGGAATGATATAAAGGGTGTAAAACACCTCTTAACGAAGCCGAAAGGCACTGGTTCTCCCTGTCATTGCGATCATTTTTTTGTTCTACACCATACCTGGGAACCTTCTAGTTACGGAGATATTAGGGGTCAAGTTCCAACTTTTTCACTAGTATTTTTTTAAATACAAGTTTTTAATGTAAGATTGTTACTTTAAATACCTCCATGACCCCCTTACTATTCAATCCGTCCATCAGCACAATGTTTTGAGTGCGTTACATTGAGTTCTACCACAAAACATGATTTTACACCCCCAAAAAAAAGTCGTTGTCCAGCAATAATTTTTGCGTAAAGTTACTTAGTTTCATGTACAGAATGCTTGGTTGACGGCTTCGTGATGAGGTGATTTACACGGTGTACAGTAGTTTATTTGTTATTATTATTGCTGTACGTACAAATTTTACTTTTATTTAATTTAAGTACTTGTTCACATATACACTTTGACAAAGTATGAAACTGTTTTACGTCCGTCACATCACTTTCTCAGGTCCAGTTGAAAACCAGCGTCGGACACTAGTTGCCCGGCATTTTGCTGAACTGGGCCTATTTGGCACAGTCGTGAGACATACTTAATTTTTTTTTTTTGTGGTTTCTGTGTTTAGGTTTAAGTTTTTTTTTAAAGAGATGTGTTCTTGTGGCTTGTGCTAAATAAACGTATTTTCTTTCTTTCTTTATATGAATGGAAAGGAGTAAATGATAGCGTGACGGTTGACAGAAGAGAATGAAAGAAACAAAACGTGTTGCGCCGACGCCAAGTATCATGGGAAAACGCCAGAAAGATCGTGAATCACGCTTTTGCTGTCCTCACTGTTGAGCACACAGGGAGAAGAGAAGGTGTAGGCCATAATCCACCACGTGCACGCAAGCCTGTAAAGGTAGAAGTCACATTCCTGGTTGTAGGACAGTGTATAAATCCATTTTTTTGTAAAATTTATAAAAGGTATTTTTACTACTTTATAGGATGACTGCAAGTCCGAAACTGCATATCTACGTAAGGGTACCTAGTTGGATAAGGAATATAAAAAAAAACTGGCTAAGTGCGAATCGGACTCGCGCACGAAGGGTTCCGTACTATTATTAAAATTTAGAAAAACGAGCAAAAAAAAACACTTTTTTGTATGGGAGCCCTCTTAAATATTTATTTTATTCTGTTTTTAGTATTTGTTGTTATAGCGGCAACAGAAATACGTAATCTGTAGAAATTTCAACTGGCTAACTATTACGGTTCATGAGATACAGCCTGGTGACAGACGGACAGCGAAGTCTCAGTAATAGGGTCCTGTTTGACCCTTTGGGTACGGAACCCTAAAAACAGCCAATTGACAATAGTGACCTAATATCCAGATCAAACAAACAACGTCCTTGTTGCTTAGGGAATAAGGACCATAATATAGAAATTAATCGATCAGACACGGAGGGACATTAGATAAGAGGTTAACAGTTTATCAGTAAACAAACCATACTGTTACTTAATTAGGTTTCACTTAACTTTAATAAGTTTTATTTGTCAACACAATTATATGGATAAATGTTCTTCTAATAGTGCCACCTAAGTGACACCTAAGGGGCTGCGCAAACGTAGACACTTTTTGTTACAGACACCGGCACACCGTCACGGGAAACCGTGGTTGCTGTGTCCTGTAGCGGAGACCGGACTTAGTTTTCGTCTGCGCAGGAAGTGGCTGATTTCATACCGGTTACATGTACATCAAATATTGATTGGTAGCTTCTATCCGACACAAGACACGTTTGAGCAGCGCCTAAACGATCGCCTAAATATGCACGGTTAAAAACTATGGGGGTAGGCAGAAACTATAGAACGCCTCCGGCTTCGACCTTTACATACACTTTTCACTTGGTCCACCTGGACATCAAATCAGCCCCCGTATTCACAAACGCTTCGATTCGATTTCGATTTGGAAAGTCGTATGACTATCTCGCTCGGTTTCGTAATGCCAAAACAAGATTTCGAATCAAAATCGAATCGAAGCGTGTATTGTTGTTTGTGTATACGGCGCTGGTCAACCGATGAATATTCAGCAAAAGACCATTGCACCTGACCTATACCGAGGCATTGCCTAAAATCTATGTTCCTATAAGCAGCCGGCCAAAACAACAAAACTTCGCTATCAGCCACCTAAACAATCCTTGCCTCTTTGATAAGAAGGCCACAGGGACGCGCCATGCCAAGCTAACCTTTGCACACCATACCATGATAATAGCATACGATAGCACCCCACAACAGCATGGAAAAATTGGTAAACCGATAACAAAGCATTTGTAGAATTCCTGGCCCCCTATTCACAAACGCTCGGCTTCGATTTCGATTCGATAAGTCGTATGACTTTCTTGTTTTGGCCATACGACTTTCCGAATCGAAATCGATTCCGAGCGTTTGTGAATACGCTGGTTTGATAAAGTCCTGTTTTTTGAGTGCCTCTAAGACTACAGAAGATTTTAAGGCCTGGTAGGAATGAAGAACTGTATTGATTTGTGTAAATGCCTATGGTAGAGAAAGACCTGCATTCGAACCAAATATTCCTACTTAACATTCGGCATGAGAATGATGAATTGATGATGAAGGCTAGCACTAGCATCTACGTCAAGATCTTATTAAACTTTCTATGCTTCTCTTAGTTCATATTTTCGAAAGGTTTTTATTGAAATTCTGGTTTGCCATTTAAATACCTACTTAGGCGTCGGTGCATTTTCTTCATTTGTGGAATATCGACCAGTCGCAAAACACACTTCAACTACCAAATACTTATGCATATTTCAGCAACCTGTTAATTCCCTCCAGGCATCAATTTTCCAAATATCTCTCACATCAAAGGTTCTATTATATCACTATAGTTATATAGTTTTTTTCCTAGACACAGTAACTGCACCCGAGCAAGATACGCTCGAAGTAACAAGAATGCAACGCCGCTGGAAGTCAATGACACTTGACATATAATCTAACAACCTATTTAATAAAACCATTTATCATTTACTTACATTTAATTGTTTTGGGACACTGGTTATTGACAAAACTGCTGCATTCCTCTCGAAATTAACAACCGATTTTAAACCCAACCGCACAATCGACATCGCCATTTTGTTTATAGTTTTCAATTCAAATAGTTCACATAAACAAACAACTTTCTATTTTTTTTTCAAACAATTATTTCGACATCTCTGAATGCATTCGAACGCGCGCGATGCACTTCTCGATAGCTATTGGACTGAATTGAATTTGGAACGCGCGGTCGGTTTTATTCGTGGTCCGAGGCCCTTCGGAGGGGAAAAGGGGGGAGTGTTTATGCCGGTTACAATGTGCTTGTGTTTGGGGTCTATGACCATTAAGCAATGCAGCAAGTACAGCGCTTTATTAAGACAAGGGTTTCAATTTGAAAGTTCTGCTGGAGTTTTAAAATGCCGCTGTATTAACTCAGTATTCGTGATTTCGAGTGGATAGAACGCTTAGGGGCTTTTTGGGGCTTCCATAGAAGTTTGTTTTGTATAGAATCTCTAGTTCAGGCTTTAATTTCTGTATACATTTTCCACCTATTAAACACATCCATCAGATTAACTGCCTGTTCTTCCGTCCTTTATATTGGTGACCTCGATCTCTCTGGTCGGAGTGTCCTTCCTTTTGTGATCCTCTAAATCATCTTCTGGATCCAACCGTACTGTGCCAACTATCAAAAAAAGACCAGTTTCTGTAGCTGTGTTGTTCCTGAGTGCCATGCAGTTCTAAGACCAAGAAATTGTTATTGCTGCCGTATTTTAGAGTGAGTAGTTGATGCTCGCGGCTCCATCCGCGTTGAGTTCGGTAATTGTCTCACTGGATTATACTACCGGGATAAAAAATATCCTATGTGTTAATCCAGGTTATAAACTACACGTGTGCCAGTTTTCATCCAAATCCGTTTTGTAGTTTTTGCGAAACTTTACCTAACATACATCCACAGATACCTACATCCATCCAACACACTTTGGCATTTTATAATAGCAGTAAGACATGGAGATATTTTTTCAACGAGAGTTTCAAAGAAAATTGTTCTTCAATGGTCTTACTGATGACAATGGTTTGCTCTTGATGTGGCGAATAGTGAAGGTTTCAACAAGGAAAGCCGAAAAGAATCTCAGCAAATCCACAAGCACAAGAACGATACAAGGGAAGGCAAAAATAAACCAGGCCCCCTATTCACAAACAGACGGATTCGATTTCGATTCGATAAGTCGTATGTCTATCTTGTTTTGGCATTACGAAAGCGAGCGAGATAGAAATACGACTTTCCGAATCGAAATCGAATTCGAGCGTTTGTGAATACGGGGGCTGGAAAGAAAGCGCTAACTTAAATGCAGCAGCTAACAATACAGAACGCTCATAGTAACAAAGGAAACACACGTTTTTCAACTCTATTGCTTGGCAGTAAGAGTTTTAATTAAATTAAGCTAAAAGCTACACGTGAAGCCGTCATATCGTAATAGATAGGAAGTAGACAGTTCTGACAATATTAGGAGATTATAAGACTGTGTTCAGATTTGACAAGTTTTGGAAAAGTAGGGTTTTTTATTTTGGTAGCACGAGCAGGTCGCACGTAGCACCTAATGACCTGACAACTGAAGACAGGGTCCCATCATCACCATCATCTGCCTAACCTTTTCTCAACTATGTTGGGGTCGTCTTCCAGTCTCTCCGGATGCAGCTGAATACCAGTATTTTACATGGAGCGACTGCCTCTCTGACCTCCACAACCCAGTTAGTACTGGGTAATCCGATACCTCTTGGTAAGTCTGGCTGTCAGACTTTCGGGCTATTGACTACCTGTAACGACTGTCAAAGATCTATAAATGACAGACGGGACCAACAGCTTAAGAAGAAGATAGGGTTTAAGATAATTAAGAAGGGTTTGCGAACGAAAACGGTAGATAAGTTTTGTAACAAGATTCTTATTTAAAAGAGTGTCCATGGAGTTTCTTGCCCATTCTTCTCCATAGAGGATTACGCTTTGGAATCGGGCAACTACAGTACTTTCACAGTTATTATGTCTTGTGACTGGGACTGTAGCTTCATTTTTATTGTTGTTTACATTCAAAAGTGCCTGTAACTGGCCTACTTGAAATAAATTATTTTGATTTTGAAGACTGAAACTCGTAATAGATATACACCTAAATTGCACAGGTTATGTGTCTGTTTTAAATGATGGTTATGATGCCATCTAGCCGATTTCAGCCACAGCGACTGCGTACTCGATGGTTTTCTAGGGTGGTTGTCGAGAGCTTTGGTGTGCTGCTCTGGTGTATGCTCTCAAGTGGCTAGCATTATCCAACTTTGGCCGAAAAACTCCGAGCACAAAGCGAACTTGTCAGAACACCATTGACGACATTGTATGGTATAGATGTAGGTGAATGTACAATGAAGACTGATTTGAAAAAAAAAGAAACGTATTTGAATGGTTTTATTAATGTCCTAATTGAGCTTGCTTTTAAAACCGGTATTAATGCCGTGATCTCGGTATTGACTACCAATACCGGTCTTTAAAAATCCGGTATTTTAAAGCCCTAATCTACACACAGCGTTATCATACACCGCCGCGCCGTCCCTACGCACTGGTCACCACGTAGGCCAAACAATTGCAATTTAGGTTAATTATAACTACTATTTAACCAGTTTTGTCGATACTTGTTCTACGATAACGACAGATTTAGGACTTTTTCCTTATTTAATTAATAATAAGTGATTAAGTAGTTTTAAACGTGTTGCTACTCACGTAAACTTTATTTGCTATGTTCATTTCGTTTGTTGATGTTTTCTTGTTTACAAACAAATGGTTTTTTGGTTGAAGTTGTTTCCTTGATAGATTTGAGTGTCAAGGTTGCAAAACATATAATATGATGTTTACTCTGTCCAAAACCGGCATGTTATAATACATATAACATAAAATCACGCCTGTAAGGCCCCGTAGGATTAGACAGAGGTGTACTAAACACGCCAGTCATGTTTATGCGTCATGTTATAAGGGGTTGAGCCTATTGGCATTAACCAAGCATAACCCGCTGCTACTAAGAAACTACTAATAGAAAAATCCCTTTAACACTTTGCCCGACCTGGGATTCGAACTGAGGACCTCATGGTCAGCAGTAGCGCTTCTGCGATCTCAGACCAACGAGGCATGTCTTAGAACCAAAAATCCGAAGACAAGTTACATCTACTAACCCGAATTGGCCTCGCATAGTGAATTAGATCCCTCTCATAGTGAAGAGGCCTGTGTCCCATCAGAGGGAATATTATATGCTTATTATGCATACACGGTCGGTGATCCATCTTGTTATCAACTTGTCCCCGCTTGGCGCCAAATCAGTTGGTCCTAGGACTCCTAGGCGGCCCTTAGGAAAAAGATAGCCCCTCGTCTCGTGATAGTGGACTGGAAGATCGTGTCTGTCCACGGTTTTGGTCTTGGACCTATGGTCTTTTCCATAGTTTCCTCAGAAGTCTTCATTTCTCCAATTGGAAGAGGGTCTTCAAAAGATAATTCAAGAAATCTTCTAGTCTTATCGCGGGTCAGTAAGATACATTTTAAGCCCATAAAACTCTCAGTCGAGATTTATTGATTATAATAATTATTTAAAGAATGTATTTCAAGCCCTTATTCGTCTTCGAAATTGTGACGGGAGATGTCAGGCCTAGAGTTCGTCGGCGACCATAACTGCGCTAGAGAATACCGTTTTAATCAGCACTGCACGATCGGTCGATCTCGAGGCTGTCTCGCTGACGAGTTCGTCGAAGAGCACAGCCAAGAAACTGTCTCTTAGGGAATAGCATGGCTGTGAGTACCTACTGTTTGTTGTCAGAATAGGTACAGCACAGTAGCGGGGACTATGAGCTGAGCAGTCCGGTTCCTGAAGCTGAACAAAGGGCCAGAGGTTCGATTTTATCAGTAGATGTCTGTTTGTTTGGCAATACTGTCGCCCCCTTTTACAAGGGACTTAAATATACTTAACTGGCGAAATGTGGGTACCTACCTACACTTTTAGGTATATTCTGCCTAATCCATCTAGGATTACAGGCGTGATGTTATGTTGGGGATATCGAGTTTGATTGTTTAGATACAAACTATGCATTCTGCCTTTATATTCTCCGCTTTGCTTTTTAAGATTTAAACGGTTTCGTCTAACAGACACCACGAGTGTTATCACGCTGCTGTTGTAAAAGGAGGTCAAGCAGTAAAAGCTTAGTCAAACAACACGAGCAACGCAGTACTTTTCTCAATCGAATGTATAGGTTGGGAGTTTTTCAAATACTTCAAAACCAAATTTATCTCAAAGACACGTCTGCGATTGTGCGGTCACTTATTACTAAAATATGTTAGTTAGCAACTCAGCACGACAGTAGCTTAGCAGTTGACTTCTCAGCTACGGTGCGTTGGGCATTTCAATGTCGCTAGGGACCTTATTCATCATCATTTGCCTAGCCTTTTCCCAACTATGCTACGGTTGGCTTCCATATGTTATAGGCCCTTAAAGCCCCCGAAAGCTTACCAAGGGGTATAGTTTTACCTAGTACTAACTGGGTTGTGGAGGTCAAATAGGCATGTGAAATAACGGTATGCAGCTGCATCCCGTTAGACTGGATGCCGAACCCAACATGGTTGACGGCACGGTTGGCGCAGTGGTTGAGCAATCGATTGCTGCGCTGCGTGTCACGGGTTCGATCGCGCAAGGAACAAATATTTGTATGGCCTACAGATAGTTGTTCCGGGTCTGGCTGTTCGTGTATGTGAGTTTAAATGTTTGTAAACGTACCCACGATACAGGAGCCATTACGGGTGTGGCAATTAAAAAAAAAAAATGTTGGGAAATTCCTAGTGAGGGGCAGTATGTAAAATAAAAATCGTTGGGATAAGGCTAGGGACATGATGTTAGGGTAGGCTTCTAGTCTACCCAGATGCAGCTGGATACCAGTATTCACATGCCTATCTGACCTCCACACCCCAGTTACTGAAACAAGCTACTCTTTGGTATACAGTTTCGTTACTTGTCGAGGTATATTTAACTCAATCTGTGTCATAAATATAACAAATACATTGAAGGCTAAACAAACATCCTTTGATAATAAATTGATGATAAGCTGACATCATTGCAATAACAATTTTTTTATTACATAACGTAGTGTCAACGAACTATAGGCCTTGTTCGAAGCATAGACATAATTATGCAGTTACTGTATTGTGCAAGCCAAATTGGACTTTAACGTGAAGCCGTAAAGGTGATTAATGGTTGAAATATCATGGAACGTAAACGTTTTTGTTTACGTTGTAGTGGAAAAGCGAATGTATGTTTTTAAGTCCACATACTAATGTACTTACTGACTGCTATACCTTACCTGAGACACAGGTTTATTCAACTATTGTTATAAACCAATAGATTTTTAGGCTCTAATATTGTAAATACACAATTTTATTTCATAGCATTTCACCTACGTAAAATAGCTTTTTTTTTCTAAAATTTCAGAGAAGAGTCGAACCAAGTTTTGAGTATTCTCCAAACTGTGAAACATGTGGAATGGTTGAAGATGTTCACCATACTTGTAGAGTGTACCTATTAAGTACAAGAAGGAAAGAGAAACTCTGCTTAGTTCGTTAAAATTAAATAAATATGATACTGGTCCATATGTTTTAGATTTTAGCGCAACCTTCAACGGAGATAGCAATAGAATAGAATAGAATAGAAACTATTTATTTCAGACTAGCACACATTAAATGATAAGTCCATATTATGTTAGTAGGCAGACAGGTACTTAAAGCTATGTTAGTAAAATTTAAAATTAATATTACTTTGGACATGCATGAGCGACCAATGCCTCAGGATTTGGCTGTCCACTCTGTCCGACACCACGCTCAGAAGTGTGTTGGTGCTACTTTTTATCCGGGACAAAAAGTAGCACCAACACACACAATACTCCTTGCTGAGTTATTTTAGAGAATTATTATTTATATTTAGTGTAGTTTAGTTTAGAATAGGTTAAGTTATGATGAGGCTGACTTGTCTTTGAGGATAAAAGCCTCCAATAAAATATAAGTTTAAAAAAAAAATGAGTATGAATGTGTCTATAACTACAGGGGAAAACACGACGGATGGACTGTGTAAACGATGATATGGCTAGAAAGAAGTTGAGTATGGAAGAAACAGACTTGCTGCGCCGACCCCAAATAAATTGGGATAAGGGCAGTAGAATTATGTTCACAACGAAATTATTACAAAGCTCAAAAACCAATATTGAATCGTGTTTCAAATAACTATCGACCCAGTTGAGAGGCGGTTGGAAACAAAATGATAAAGATTTTATATTTCAAAATATTTATTAAAATACCTTTTACAGAAATCAATTCATTCGAATCAAACACATTCGAATGATTTTCAAAGCATAACACAGTATTCGGATTACCTGTGACATAATAATTATATAATTTACTTGGCTTTATTTAATTAATTATTTATAGGCACACCCCCTATTGGGTAAATGTGTGTGTACTACAATTAAACCTCTGCCCTTCCCAATTAGAGATTCCACGCATGATGTTATATTATTATTTTTCCAAAAGTTCTCTTATATATTATAAAAACTTTTTTACAAAAAAAATAACCGACTTCCATAAAACACTAAAAAGTGGCAAATAATTTTATTTTCAGCAGTCGGTGACTTGTTTGTTTCATTTACTTTTTTGCCACCGACTACCGAAACTAAAATTATTTGCCACTTTTTAGTGTTTTATGGAAGTCGGTTATTTTTTTTTTGTAAAAAAGTTTTTATTTTAGCCTTTTCAGTTGTGGTATCTCACTTTAATCCTAGTCAAGTATAATTTTTACATTGTAACTAGACACCAGCACATCGTCCATACATACGACAAAGGACAAAATGCATAATAAAGAGGATGACTCAAAAAGTACCTAAGCACAGATAATAAAATTCATATGGCTCCACCGGGCAAGCTTCTCTACCGAATGAATGAAAAATCATCTAAATCGGTCCAGTAATCACGGAGAAATCGGTGTACATACGTGAATTTACATATAACAAAAATTTTAATAAAATGAAAACTATATGGCCAAACTATATTAATTTTTTATGGGACCAAATGGCAGGTATTCCACATCAAACTAAAGAAGAATCACGCAAATCGGATCATAAATCGCAGCGTAATCGGTGTATACACCTGGAAAGTGCATACCGTTACAATTCCAACAAGCCCAAACACAGCTAAGATTCATTGCCTTGTTATGGAGTTCCGAAGCCTGTCTCTTGGATTCATCATCAGATCTGATGGTAGAATGGTTCTTATTGGACGCAAATGCTTCACTTGTTGTAGAAAATACCAAAATCACTGTACGTTTTTCTATAAAATTTGAAGAGTTCCCTCGATTTCGCCAAGATTCCATCATCAGATCCCGACTTGGTGACTATGGGACCATTTGGGAAGTATACCCTTTCCAACAAAAAAAGAAGGCATTGGCAAGCGACGGAGTAATGCGCGAACAAACATAAAAAAAAAAATACGAACATCCGAATTGAGAACCCCCTCCTTTTTTAGAAGTCGGTTAAAAATGCAGCATAAAATCAGAACTGGTAAAGTTGTTAGACATGCTGCAACTGTTTCCACGGTGCAAGTAACTTGCCCAATAACAATAAAATGCCTATTTTAGAGATTGGCTGACTTGATTGATTAATAAAACCTTAACTACGGTTCAAATATACATTATAATTTTATATATAAAATTCTCGTGTCACAATGTTAGTTACCATACTCCTCCGGAATGGCTGAACCGATTTGTATGTAATTTTGTGTGCATATCGGCTAGGTCTGAGAATCGGCCAACATCTATTTTAGACAACGAAGTCGCGGGCAGCGGCTTGTTTAATTATAATAATACGCGTTAAGTCAAGGAAATTAAATGTTAGCCAAATTGACAATCGAATAGTCCGTTTCACTATGACCACTTTAAAAGTGTGCAGTTCAGGGTGGCGAGGCTTGTAAAGAAAAAATGCATCGATATGTCAAACTTGGTACTCGTACATTTATTTTAGTTTTATGTTTTCCTGCGTGCACAGATAACTGTTGCCTGAAGTGCTCATTCGAAATGTATTTTTCTCCTGAATCGTGGGTGCGTTGGAGTTGGAGAGCAGCGGTGGCCCAGTAGTGGCAGCCCCAACTTACGAGCAGTAAGCCGTGGGTTCGAATCCAAGCAGGCGCATTACTTTGTGTAATTTATTTTATCACCACTGCCCTCTGTACTAGAACTAAAAATTCGAAGAAATGTGACATCTACTAACCCGCACTGGGCCCGAGTGGTGGATTACAGCCCACTCCCTCTCATAGAGAGGAGGCCTGTGTCCCAGCAGTGGGAACATTATAGGCTGATGATAACTGCTTATCTGACCTCCACAACCCAGTTACTAGGTAGAAAACCCTTGGAAAACTGGTTGTCAGACTTGCAGGTTAAAATCTAAAATTCGCAAATTACTAGAATTACTTTATAAAAAGTATGCCATGATGTCTTATCGTTATCAATCATAAAGGTGGAAACCATTTTTTTTTTTTCTGAGACGTCATATTTGTGTTTTTTTTTCTGGTCAATTTAGGAAACTTCGATCAATAAAATAGAAAATCTTTGAGATTCATGACCTTAAACCTACCCCCCCCCCCCTCTTGACCTGTTTATTTTACCTTAGTCGCCCGTTTTTAAAGTTATACTATCTATTTTATCCACAAGTCTAAAAACTAGGATGCCTTGTGCCTTAATATAATATGAAGCAATCAATCAATTCAGCCCGTTTTAGATCAAAATAACATAACATCACGCCTGTATCTACGAAGGTTTAGGCAGAGGTGTACCTAATAGTGCAACCGCGGTTCGCCAGTTATGTTTAAGACCCTTGTAATAGGGGGCGAGCCCATTGCCATCAACCGGGCACAAATCTTGACTCCGTGGCTGCTACTGAGAAATTCCTGATGGGAAAACCCAATTACACTTTGCCCGACACGGGAATCGAACCCTAGACTTCATGCTCAGCAGTTGCAACTCCTAGACCAACTATAAGATCCAAAATGTCTTCACAAAATATGATAAATGGCTATGTCTGTAAATTCTAAGTGCCTTTATACAAGCCTTATAATGCAACACAGATCTACTGAATGTGGTGACTGCAGGATTTTAGCATTTTGAACTTGCAAGCATACAATCACAAATGTATAGTCGAAAAAAATTAATGTTCCATATACTTCTTGACTGTGTAGGTATTGCAGTTTTGTAGGAAACAGCTGCTTTTTTTTAATAAGCGAAGTAATATTTCTATTTTAGGAGTATGAGGAACAGGGTGTAAAGTTCCTCGATACTCCTTAGAAAAAGGAGGATCCACCGACCAGACAGGTGTTATGTCTGGTGGGCAACTGCCAGACAGTTGTTGTCGGGTTTCTCTATACAGGGTGTAACGGAAAGGGTATATACATATAAGCACAGCAGCATATACTCGTAAGTCGATGTAAACTTTGCTTGCGAGATTCAGACCATATTAGTTCTTCAGTCTGTTCAAAGATGGCGCTGTAGTACTTTTTGTTATAAGTTGCATTTTTTAGGTCGATACACTATGTTCAGAATGATGAACTCAATTTGTGGTCACCGTTTTAGCGTTGGTGTCCCTTGACCTTGTATATTTTATAGTGCCAGTGCAAGCCGTATACTAAAAATTCGCGATTTGGACGTGGAGTTACAATAGTGCCCGAAGACAGTTCCTAAATATTGACATAAAAATCAAAAACACTTCTTTTTTGTATGTATAAAACAATAATTATTCAGAATAAACATTTTATCTATAATTAATATATTAAATAAAGCTATTTTACAACGTAATTAAAAGTTAGGCTTTCTTATACTCAATCCTTTCCACTTTGACTTCGTCGCCCAGCAGTTTATAGACGTAGGTAACCACGGTAGAGCTTTGGATGTCCATCAGTACGAATGATGGGGTCGCATTCCTGTAATTAAGAAGTCAGATAAGTTAGAACTTATGTTTGAGTTATAATACAGGGTTATTTGTAAAACACCGACAACCTCTCAGGACTATGTTACTAACATCATAAAAATTCGTCATAATTTAGTTCATCAGATTTTCCTACAAAAACTGAACTAGGTGACTATTCGTATAATTTTGGCGCCATTTAGTGCTGTAAAAGTCTTATAGGTGATTGCTTCATATGAAAACAATGAGGAAAAATAAAAATTGTTATAAATCTACAAGGGAAGTAATAATAAAACTTGTTGGTCGTATCTGCAATGCTCAAAAACGATGGTTTACCAAACTGTCAAGCATTTTGCCACGTATTGAACTACTTCAACAGTTAATGTTCCGCGTGCACCTAAACAGAAAAAGTCATCTCGTTGAGATGATCAAAATATTGTTCGTTTGGCAAAACAAAATCCTTTTAAAGGGTCTGATGAGCTGAGAAAAGAATATTTTGGTGAAAACAACCCTTCAGCAATCTCGGCACGCACTATTCGTTTTGGCTCTATTTACTTTCTATTTTCTCATTATGGCGTTTGGTAGAAGAGAAGGAGAAAAGTTGCACGGAAGGTTAGCAAGAAAGGTGCCCATGTTGAAACGGTGCCATAGGCAAGCCTGGCTTGCATTTGCAAGGAGGTATGAAAACAGGACAGTGGAAAAATTTTCTTTTTTCTGATGAGACTGAAATAAACAGGGTATGTTCTGATGTGATGTGTTCATGGAACTGTTTCTCATTTGCGAAATGTCAGAAATTGATAGTGTCAATGCCTCGCCAGTGTAAACCAGTAAATAAAACCCGTGGACATGCTACTATGATGTCACTGCAGTGGCAAGAAACCTCTTGAAATCATTCTCAACTAGAAAACAGCGAAAATTATGGCTTGCAAGAAATTATTCAAAACAGTACAAAATATTACCTGAACAGTGGACTGTAAGCCCCAGTAGCAGATCCAGGGTTGATATAAAACTTATTTTCATGCTCGTAAGCTTCAAAGCGGTGTGTATGGCCAGATATGAGGATATCTACATCAAGCTGCCTCTGAACTAGCGCGAGGGACTCTTCATCTCCCCATGGTACAACCTGGTGACCGTGGATGAGACCGATGCGGAACTGGCCAACGGTTATCACTTTTTGTTCAGGGTAGGTGGAGTTCTGAAAATAGTTAGATTGCTTGTTAACATAGGAAAATGAAAGGTCAACTTTAGTAAACTTGTAAATGTGAGGGAAAGAACTCAAAAGCTACAATTTTGTTTAACTAAATGATTTGATTTGATCAATAAACTAAGTCTTTGTGGGAGAACTTTGTATGGCAGTAGCACAGAATATAGGGCTTAGAATTATAAACCTTTACTTCGGAAATGTGACCCTTTGGAAGATTTGGTCTCATACAAAACTTGTTTGTATTGAAATGAGCTCTTGATTAAAAACAGGTTTAATGCGTGGCTGCTATCTTGTAAATAAAATGGGGGAAGTCAGGCAAGCCACTCTTCATACAAAAATCTTTAAACCTCATAATGAAAAAGAGCTATTGAGTTGAAGGTGGTGTAACAACGGGGTCATATTTGCAGGAAAAACATGGTCAGAAATTGCACAAAACAGAGAGCATTAGGAGAAAAAAACTATTGAGAAGCTATGAAAAATAAAACTATTAAATGTAAGTTTTCACCTGCAAGCGAGGCCAACAACAACAGCCACAATCGAATTTGACAACAACCTAAGCATATGATATTCATCATTTAAGTTGCTAGAAAAATTCTCTATAATAGGGGATAATCCAATTTTTTTTTTCTTTGTCCTTCGGGTAGTTTATTGAAAAGTATTGGACACATATTTTTTCTTTTTTCATGTGTTCATAAAATTATGGAGATATATTGAGTTGAAATGGCGCATGACGTCACATGTAGGTAAGTTTTATACCTACTTGTGACGTAGTAAGCCCCCACTCTCCAACTTTAATGAGTTTTAGCTAAGTAATTTTTTGATATTTTGATAAAACAAAAAATATGTGTCTAATATTTTTGTATACCTGTCTGACGGACAAAATAGAATGTCATTTTCTTTACCCAGTCCGCACCCCTTTTATGTTAATTCAGTTCTAAACTTAAGTAGAAAAACACAATACAAACCTCATCAAAATCTCCCCTAACAACATGTACATCACTGGCTAACGTCTTCAGGTAATCGTAAGACTCCTTTGTGCAAAGGTTGCCCGTGCACAAGATGTGCTGTATCCGACCAGGTAGGAGGAGCTTCTTGAACTTCGGAGGCAGGCTGCTGCAGCGGTGTGGGATGTGCAGGTCACCGAGTACTAGGACAAGCTGCAGATATCATTGGAAAGATGTGTTAGGTCATTTTTTTATGGATTTGGTTCATTGTTAACCTGTATTAAGGTGCCTAGTTTAAGTCAGGACATAGGTTAAAAACTAAGGTCGGGTCTAGAAATGGATAGATTTAAAAAAAAAAATTGTTTCTTTGACTTTTTTATTATGTTTTTGTCAGGATTTGAAAACATCGAATGTGATTAATCTTTTATTAAAGATCTTTACGCTCTGAGGGAACTATAAAAGCTGATGCATTCCGAGCGGCTTATTGTAAATCAATTGAAAAAAGTGGGTGTACATTTTGTAAATGTAACCGTGTTAGCAATCAATGCTAATAAAAACTACTTACCATGATGCTATTAGAGTAGGATATTGTTACAGAAAACCGTTAGTTACAGTGCAGCACTAATTGCAATTCGTGGAAGTATGATTGAGAAGAAATTCAAGCAATTATTACTGATTACAGCAATCAGAAATCAGAAATTGCGAAACCAATACAATCATTCGCTTGTGTTTGACATTTCGCAGTTTGACAACTTGACACTTGACGGATTTGACAATTGCGTTTAATTTTGCCAACGCAAACTAACTAGAGCGCGTTGTAATCTTTTGAAGTAACTCCTCAAAAACTTTTTGATTTATTTTAAACTTAGATTGGCATTATTTAATTTTATCTTTGAGGTAGGCTTTTATTTAGAAGTTTTTTTCATTGGAATTCTACATTTACGAGTTCCAGCATGCTTTTTTACCGTTAAGAAAAAGTACTTTTACTCTATGAACAAGTGATGCAACTTTGAAAAACTAAAGGTACCCTACAAATAAAACAACCGAAAATCGTTGCTTCTCATTTACCATGCTCAATTTTAATAATTAAATATGATAATGAATAAGACTTTTTTTTAAGTATTTGTTGATTGTGTGTTGCATCATACTTTTATTTGAAAATTTACAAACCTAATGACGACTAACGATTACTAATTGATTGGTTGTAAGAGCACAAATCATGCAATTTTATCAAGATTATTTAGAATAGATAATGTTCGTTGCAGTTACATAATAATTTACTGTGATTTCTTTTCAACGTCATAAGTTTTTAGTAGTTTGTTTTTGTATTATCAGCTCAACACTTCACTTTCGTCTATAATCTATGGTTCAGGTGCGGATAGAAAAGAAAAATTTCATGGTGTTGTGGGTGACACATATACGTAGAAAAAATTTAGTTTAAGTTAAACACAATTGGCACCAACTGCAGGGAAATGGAATCAATGGAATATGAGCTCGCTAGGAACCTTACTCTGTTGTTCTTTGTGGAACGCCTGCTCGACAAAGGCGAGCCGCGCACGTTGCACGATCTTTCCTGCCAGTTTGGTGCCAAAGGATTCACCAAGGAGATGCGACAGATCGCTGGCGGGTCGCAGTCGGGCTTGAAGAAGTTCCTGGCTCAGTACCCGGCGTTGTTCAGCATAGACGGGGACTATGTTGATATCAACACGTTCCAGAAGCATATTTGCGGGGCTGGCGTATCGTCCAACAACGACTACATCGAGGAAGCGAAGGAGTACTTCGCGGGCAAGATGGTCCAGTACGGCGAGGGCACCGAGGTGCCGATCAAGAGCTTGCTCGGGCACCGCAGCCAGGCCTCCCCGCAGGTGCGTCACATCTCCGGCCAGAGGATCAAGGAGTTCAAGGACTTCCTGCTGAAGCACCCGGACACCTTCCAGATCATCGATGACAACGTCGTTCTAGTCAGTGAGAATCATAGGAGAGGTAACGCACACACAAATTCTGAACAATTCCACAATCTTCCCGTAGCTAATATTAACACAGATACTGCCCAACAGTTGTTGGACTATGTTGCACAATGCATAGAGGCTAAAGGCCCCGTGATGGTTGACCAGCTCTTCCACTTAATTGTGTCACGCTTCCCACAAGAATATTGGTATCAAATGTTTAAGTCGCCCGCAGATTTGAGCGCATTCTTAAAAATATTTTCAGACTCGTTCCACGTTCAAGCGAACTTGGTCACACTTATTAGTAAACCAAAAATACCTGTTATGTATCTTAATGCTAAAGCTAAAGCAAAGACTGATGAACCAAAGCTTGTGGTTGTGGAGAAGCCTGTGTCGCCAGTTCCCCCCACAGTTGAGAGTCCAACTCCATCATCAGATGGCAAAAAGAGTCCAGCAAACAACAGAATACTCAGTCCTATTGAATCTCCCCGAGGACCTCAAGCTAACATTGCAAACCAGACTCTAAAGCAAAGAATCAACTCTATTGTCATAAAGAATTTGGCAGAAAACATGGTCCGTGACAGGGTCAACAACCATTTGAATGCGCGGGGTGCTGAAGAAACTAATGGTACCCCAAGTTTAAGGAATAATGTGATGGGTGAAGCATGGCGCCAAAAGGTGCTCCAGTGCACAACTGTCATAGCTAGTGTAAGGGAATGTGCCACACTAATTGAAAGCATAATGGTGCCTAAACGTAATGCAAAAAACATTGTCTCCTTTGACTGCGAAGGAATAAACCTTGGCCTCAAAGGAGTGTTGACATTGTGTCAAATAGCCACCATGAATGGTGAAGTGTATATACTAGATATAATGGCATGTCCAGGCATGGTTGTGGAGGGTAAAATTAAGGAATTATTAGAGAGTGAAAATGTTGTTAAAATTATACATGACTGCAGGAATGATTCAGTCAATTTACACAATCAATTTGAGATTGTTTTGAAGAATGTTTTTGATACACAAGCTGCTCATGCTGTTTTACAATTGCAACAACAAGGTGTACCTGTTTACAAAGTCAAGAATCTTAGTCTCAATGCCTTATGTGAATTGTATAATGCACCTATGAACCCCATGAAAGAACAATTGAAGAATGTGTACCGCAGGGACCAACGTTATTGGGCTAGGAGACCATTGACTAAAGATATGATTATTTACTCTGCTTCAGATGTTCTTTCTTTGGTCAATCCAGCAATTTATGCCTACATGTCAAGCAATATAAAGCCTGATAATCAGCAGCTGTTTGAAGAACTGAGCAATGAGCAAGTTTTTATGCATATTCAGCCAACTGAAGTTAAATTGCGCAAGAGACAACGAAAAATTAACACAGAAGTTGGTGAGTTGAAGCAGAAACTTGCTGAAACAACTAAGAATATTGTACTGAGCAACAGAGAAATTAGACTGCTCAGATACATTGAACTCACTGAGGAGGAAAAGGAGAAATTGAAGGGTTGTCACAAAATATCTAAGAAATTGGAAAAACTAGAAGCTATTGGTCAAGATAAGGACTCTGATTCAGATGATGATGAAAGGGAAAATGAAATGGCTAGCTTAGAGTCCAACCCCTCTGATCCAATATCATCCCCACACTCCACTCAGCCACCAAGTCTCACAGAATCCATGCAAATGATGGATGAAATCTTATCTGACACAAACATGGATAAAGTAGAGAAAATTAACCGCCTTGAGGCTATTCTGTCGGCTGTCGCCCCCCTGAGTGGAGAGTTGGAGGATAAATTCTCACAAACAATGGAACAAACACTGCCATTGCTCAAAAATAAGGATTGGTCCAATCTAAGCCAAATGTTGAACTTAGGAGAGCCAGACAGGAAAAGCTGTAACTGCAGATGCCATAATTCCACTTATGATGAAATTAAGTGCAATGATCTCAATGAAGCTAAGAAAACCGAGGTTGGCTCGCAAACTCTTAGCACAGGGGACATTGTGATCACGCGGATTCACTTCAGGGAAGAAGACAAAGCGAACGAAAGGATTCTTGATGCCTCCCCTTTGAGCAAAAGGGTGGGCATCAACAACATGTCTTGATCGACACTCAGGCTTTTATTGTACTTCCATTTTCTGAGTGCCACAATTTAGTTTCGGAACTGTTTATGTATGTGATCATTTTATATATTTTTTAAGTTTGATGGTATTTCGTCCGGCCCCCGCGCGTCTTAAATCACTTATTACTTTGAACTAGTTTTGCGGGGGTATGATAGCGGTGCGATTGTACGAGATAGAATAAATTAAGCGTGTTGTGAGGTCGTGCATTGCCAAGTGTATAACGCCTACGCTATATGTTCATTTGAGCGGAGACGAACGCGTACACTCGAATAAATGCAACAGTAATTCGCATAATACAGCTACTTAATTCCTTCATCTGGAGATGACAGTATTGGCTGTTTTTCAAGTTTTATAGTAATTTATTTTATGTTGGCTATTGCCTGTTAAGTATCCCAAACTTAAATGTGATAGATTTCAAGGCCTTTTTTCTCGATCTACTCTGAATTGTAAATAAGATAAATTTTGATAAGCATGCATAATCTTTTAAATCTTGCGAATCACGATATGATCGAGCGTCTTTCCGTTATCTTTATTAAGTCAAGTGTATATACCTATTTATTTATTTATATGCTATGTTTAGTAGCATCGACACTACTAAAGCTATATCGAAGAGGGCAATAATAGGTGTATACAAAAAAGTTTTTTTTTTTTATTATTGTAAAATATTTATAAAACGTTAGATTTATTAGTAGATTAATTATTAATCACAGTTAAAAAAATATTAAAAAGTGGTATAGGGTTAGTGTTATTGAAAGAGATGTTTTATCGTAGTGTGAGGTGCTTGGAGAAATCGATTTAAAACTTTATTTCACGTAGAATGTTATAGAGACATACGGTAGATCGCGTTTGTTACGTAGATATGCAAATTAACGTTATAACGTACTTGTGATGGGTAACTGAAGAGGTTATATCCTAACTTTTGATTTAAAAAATGTGCCTTCGAGTCATATCCGACGAATGCCTTTATATTCAATTAATATATGAATTAGTAGGTTTTTATACATATTTAGTAGTAATTCTGTAACTCGAAGTTTAGATGAGATTTGTTGTTTGTGAATAACACTTTGGTATACAAGATTTTATATGAACTAAACTCACCACTGAAACACTAACTAGGTAGATAGGTAGTTCTCAGAATCTATTAATGTTTTCGACTTATACCCGCATATGTGGTTTACGAAAAGCTTCGTATTAGATAAACGAAAATATTTCTAAACATGTTGAATTCATTCGAATAGTTTATTTTTGTGTTATGGTTAAGTAGAAATGTGTTAAACTTAAGTGATATTTTAAAATGCTTTTTGCTTATTATTATAGCAAAACTGCTGCTTTGTATTGAATTTGTACCTTACTTTCTACACTGAACAAAAAGTAACTGCTACTGTAGGCATGCCGCAAAAACAGTGTTCCTGCACTAGTTTCAAAACTTTGACTAAACGCAATAAACACGTGTGATAAAATATATTTTGTAGTTAGGTATTATTAGTAAAAGCATAATTACATATCGCCTTATAAAAAGTCAATTGTTTTGTACAATGAGCCATGGCAACGCCAGATTTACGATTACTAAGTGTGAAGATGTTAGCGCATCGGGAATTCAGTTTCATGAAACCGAGTTGGCGGCATGTTTACAGTTCAGCATATTATCGTTGTTTACATGAGGCTTAACAAATAGGTCGCGATACCCGGTGGTATGCGATTACGTGTAAAATAAGCGTAAGTACGTGATAATGTTTTTGCTGCTTGTTTTGTAAAATTGTAACTGCTACATGATACGAATTGTTCAGACGACAACTTGTTCTCTCAGTACGGCTCCGAGGACCCATCTTGTTAAGCCTCATTAAATATATCAATATTACCGGTGTAGATACTCCAGCTTGTATTATTCATCAGTATTGTATCCTTTATTTTGGAAAATCCACGCGCTGTTCAAATCGTTAGTAAATGCAAATAATGTCCACTGTTTGTATTTGCATTTTCCGTCACATATACTCAAGTTTACCTCCTTTTATTTGTATCTATAAAATTATTAGGCACTTTTATAGGCATAATGAATTGTATTTTTAAAAGTTTTTCGGCCATATTTGTTGTTCGACGTTTAAATTATACATTTAGTGCCCTATACATTTGCACAATTTACTAAAAATGTTCTGTGACGATGTTCTACACATTTTGTATGGTTTTAGTAGAATGTTTATCAGTGCCACTAATAATTTTTTGTACTATTTGTAAGGAGCATTTTGTTAGTCAATATAAGCGTAACCACTTTCAGTTATTTTTTTAACTTAAAATCTTTAGAAACTTTTATTTTACCCTACTTACCAAGAGTATAATTTGCTTTCGACGTGAAAGTCGGTAATATTGTAATGTGGCAAATCGACGGTTAACTCATTTGCGCATTGTTTATGTTTATTATGAAATAAAAAGTTGTAAAGTACCTGTTCTATTATTTCCAAATAACGTCCCTGCAATACTTCATAATTGGTGACATAATCACCAATTATCAACTTGGTTCACAAGTTGCAAACGCGGCTGAAAAGCGCAAGGTTCTCGATTCAAGTCAGTTAAAGTACCTACCTATCCTTAAAAAAAAGCTCTAGGTCTGGACGAAATAATTCTAATCGATAATGTTTTGGATTTTGGATTCACCTTGCTTGCTTACAAACTATTTATTACCAAAAATAAAGCCGCTAAGCGCTGACCCCACCAGGAAAAATATCAGTTTTTCTAATGAACATTGCAAATTGTTTTAGTATTTCACATGGCGATTGTGAAAGCAAAATGTTCGATTTGGCGTCAGAGAACTATGCGGGTATTATAAAACGATGTTTTAATATTTATACGAGCTTGAACAGGTGTGTACTACACAGCACTGCCGTTTGCATAATACG
Organism: Cerastis leucographa; assembly: GCA_963082945.1. NCBI lineage: Eukaryota > Metazoa > Arthropoda > Insecta > Lepidoptera > Noctuidae > Cerastis > Cerastis leucographa. The sequence continues at coordinate 2,744,432 of OY720365.1, forward strand.
TATACGGTATGGAATATCAATGGCGTTGTCTAATTAATATTCTTACGTCTTCGTAGCTCATTATACGGCAAATAGAAAGTTAGACATAAAAACATACAGCAAGCTAATTGTAATGAATCAGCACGCAATTTCTAGGACTGTAATCGTGTTTTACTACTAAAATGAACAAACGGTGATTCAAAAAAATATAATAAATAAAATATCTCGTGTCAGTGATCAAGATCATATTGCTAAAAATAATCATTGTGCGTGTTATTTTATTGCTTACAAGTAAGTTATCCGGAAACACCTGTCTTTGTGAATCGGAACGCAATACCTAACGGATTTTAAAACGTCAAATGTTCACCGCGTTCCAAAAACAGCTATTTCAGCCTTTTTAAAAGCTTTTATTTATTATGAGGCTGTCTTGTGTCTTTGTCACCTGTAACAATATGAAAGAGATAGCAATAATGGTTTGCTCAAAAGATTTGTTCAGCTTGGGAACGACAACGTCGACAACTCGTATTGTCAAATTTGAATTTTGAAAACATCGCACAAAGCACAAACCCTCCACGAGATTAATTAAAAGTTAAAAAGTGATTTAAATCATGGAAGATTTTGATGTATTTACAAATGAGATCAACTTTACGAAGCCCTTGTTCAAAAACATACTGAATAAGTATGTTTATGACGTGCCTCCAACTCCTAATGGACCGAATTACCAAAGTAAGTTTTTACTATTCCATTTCTGTGATATTAATTCCACATAACTACAACTAAGAGTTAAATATAATATCTCGTAAATAATACAAATATCTGTAGAGACTATTGAACTAATCTGTCAAGTTTTTCCGAGACAAAAGACCTTTGTTTTTTTTTTTCTAAGAGTGATTGATGTGTAAAGATATTTTCATTTATTCTGCTTTTCAAGGTGGTAGGAAACTTATGGCTGAAGAATGTCTAGCGGACAATGATGACGTGGGGTGTGCATTCCATTTGAGTGAGGCATCATCAGCAACACTGAGAACTATGGCTGTTTATAGAGAGGAACAGTTGAAGGCTGCTGGTATGTATGTAAAATATAGATGAGATATAGTTCCTACTTGTATCTATACTTAGACTATAACATTAAGCCCGTTTTATTAAACGGGTAGGCAGGTAGATGTGAACAGTTTAGTTTAAAAATTTAATGCCTTTGTAATACAGGCTAGGAGCCCATTGCACTTAGCTCAATCATGTTAGGCCATAAAACCAGACTCTCGGGTGGTATAAATGGAATAAATAAATAGCAGATTGCCATAAAAAAAAACAAACATTCAGCAGTTGTGTTCAAATGTAAAAAAGGAGAGGCCTATTCCCAGCAGTAGGTGATTCCTAAGGTGATTCATAAGAAGATGATGTAAGAGAATGGGCTACCAAAACTATAATATGGTTGTTCCTGAGTTCTTTTTATTGTGCAGTGAGATAATTTTATTACATACCGTAAAATGGGGTGAATAGGAACATGGAGATGAATCGGGACGATAATTTGAAATGCATTTTCTCGTTATCTATTGTATATTATTGATAGCCTAAAAATATTCTATTGTTTAGTAAATTTAAACCGAATTGAGCCAAATAGCTTTTTAGTGACGAATTATTTGTAGTCAATGTTGAAATCCCATTCAAAGTTTTGTCCCTATTCTCCCTCGCATCCCTATTCCCCCCGTTTTACCGGTAATACCCATTTCTTTTTTAGGAAATAAACTGCACAAAATCACAAGTTACATAAAACCTGTAAAAGATTTAATAAATGAAAATCCTGTGTAAGTATTTGATTTATCTTCTTTATAAATGTAACATAACATCACATCTGTCATCCCTGAAGGGATAGGCAGAGGTGTACCTAATAGTACACTCGCATTTTACCAGTAATGGTTAAGCCTCATGTAATAGGGGATGAACCTATTGCCATCAACCCAGACTTCATCGCAGCTACTGAGAATTTCGTGGAAACCCTAATTACACTGCCCACCCCAGCATTGAACCCAGTACCTCATGCGCAGTAGTCGCTCTTACTACCACAAGACCAACGAGGCAGTCTCGTTATTAACAATCTTATACAAATTTAAAAAAAACAACTTCGTTGCTCTGGATTCTTTGATGATGCTAGCAAAATTATTTAGCAGTGGCTTAATGCCAATTAGCAAAGCAAGGCCTTGCTGACATGGGGATACAGAATGGAAGGAACACCGATGCACAAACGGTTACCACATAATATTTAGTAAGTACATACATCATTTGGAACCTCCCCCTGAACATAGAAACTTTTTACCTTTTTTTTTTAAAAACTGCAGTTTCATACTAAAGGGATATTACCTACACGGTCAAGATGTATGGAACAGCTGTTTGCTTTTTTAAATAACCGATAAAAAATCCCAGAACGATGTACTGAATATTATATGGTAATGGAATACATGGTAATGTAACCATTTGTGCATGTGGGTACCTGTCATCATCATCATCAGCCTATAATGTTCCCACTGCTGGGACACAGGCCTCCTCTCTGTGAGAGTGAGTGGGCTGTAATCCACCACGCGGGCCCAGTGCGGGGTTGGTAGATGTCACATGTCTTCGTATTTTTAGTTCTACGACATGCCGGATTCCTTACGATGTTTTCCTTCACCTTTTTGAGAGCAGCGGTAATTAAATAGATTACACAAAGTAATGAGCCTGCATGGGTTCGAACCCACGGCTTACTGCTCGTAAGGCGGGTCTGCCACCACTGGGCAACCGATGCTCTCTATTTGGGTCGCTGTAAGAAATTTCAATCCTAATTTTTTAGATCAAAGAAAGAAGCAAAGATTTTAGAATTGCTATCAGATGATACAGACGATATCACAAATGTTTTGGACTCATTCGCTATAGAAGAGGAGGTGCCTTTCTACAAGAAATATCTTCGCTTCTCCAAAGAGAACAATGTTGACAATTTTCAGAAGATTCTGAGAGAATTACCTAAAGGTATTGTGATCTATTCCTTTTTTCTAACATAGTAATGGCTAAGCTTTTATTCATTACATTTAAATAGAGTTCTAAAAACGAAGAGGGCTATGTATTCCTCCAGTATTTTTTTTGGTTCATGTATGTTCACTGATTTCTCCATGTTTAGATTACTGGTCAGATTTAAGTAATTATTTTTTCATTCGGCAGAAGAAGCGCGCGCGTTGATTTTATATAAATTTTATTTAATAGATGGTGCACTAAGTAAATATTAATTAAAATTAAGTTAATTACTTAAAGAGATTAAATCTAAAAAAGACTTACAATAATACCAATGCTAGTTATTTTCAAGCATTTAAAAATTATGATAAGCTGTAAAATTCTAATTACTCCAATTTAGACACGGATTTCAATATTAAATAAGTAATATTATTATCTCCCTTTGTTCATTTATATATACAAATTAGATACATTCTGAAATATTACTTTAAAAAATAAAATAAAAACATTTGGGAATAAAAAAAAAAGTAATATAATCTTTACCTTTCAGAATGGACTGTAATACAATTAAGTGTACCTTACAATCCTAATGAGAACTTGAAGTCATTGTTCGAGTACAGAACGGACGTCGACTCAATACTCTTGAGCTTGTTCACCAATGATTACTTGGAGGATGCAGGGCTGGGTCCTATGACTGTGCATATTCCTGCTAATGTTACTAAAGGTTAGTTTTGAATGGCAGAATGGATGGTTTTGTTACAAAATCTATATTAATATTATAAAGAAGTAAATATTGTAAGTTTGATAAAGTTATATATGTAGTAATCCTCGGAACTACTGAATCAAACCCGACAATTCTTTACCTATCAAGAAATTATCCCCGAGTGTCATAGGCTAGATTTAAAACGTTCTCGTGGGTTAATTATAAAGTGCTAAATAGATTTGATCGTTTGTTTGTTACGATTTAACTCAAAAACGCCTCGACCGATTTTGAAAATTCTTTCACCATTAGCTTCATCTTTACCGAGTAACATAAGCTATATTATATCGCAATTTTCTCGGACTAAGTAGCAGGCGAAGTGGTAGTGCTAAATAAATAGATATTGTCGACTTTTTAATTTAACTTCAAACATAAACTTCAGCCTATTGCAGTCCACTGCTAGACATATTACTCCCCGAAGCTCAATAGCTCGAAAACAAACGCACATACACGTGGTAGACACGTATGTACGGGGATCTCGTAGCAAGTGCCCTTGCACCCGATGTACGTGCAGCGCGTCTATGTGTGCGTGCATTTTCGCAGTTGTGTTCCTATTTATCTGGCGGTTCTATTGATGGTTGATCTCTTTTGAAGGTTACTGGTAAAGAATAGCTGCTGTAACCCATTTGTAGCCGATTGGGTGCAATCATTATTGTTGGTCAGTCAATGAAAGCCAATGACCGAAAGTGGTCTCGCTTTTTTTGCGACAGTTTTGGCCTCATTTGTCTAGTGGGCAAGCGCCACTGCAGAGCATTAGGTCTTGGGTTCGATTCCCAGGTAGGGCGCAGCGTTATTAGGTTTTTTCATTAGGAATTTCTCATTAGCCGCCATGGAGTTTGGATTTGTGCTAGGTTGATGGCAATAGGCTCGACCCTATTATATGAGCCTTAAACATAACTTGCGGAATGTGGATGTACTTGTAGGTACTCGTCTGCGTGACCCTTCGAGGACCATAGGCTAATAATGCAGGACTATGCTGGAAGGGCCTTGTTGCATTAAGTCCGCTTGTTTAAATAAATAAATTACTAGCGGTAGTCCAGCGATAAAAGCTCTGAGTTAAAAGTTTGTCTCTGGTACGGGCGCTGTCAGTTGTGACTGGTCATCTCTTAGCTGCCACGGTGTATTTTAATTACTTTATTTTTTTATTACTGATTTAATCTTTTACTCTGGACGCTCTTAACTTGCCCGTATTTCTACATTGTTCTCACATATTTTGTAATTCTAAACATGAATGATGATGATGATGATGTAACCAAGATTTTGTAACATATTTTGATTTAAAAGAGTGTCCATGGAGTTTCTTGCCCGTTCTTCTCCATAGAGATCTACGCTACGGAATGGGCAACTACAGTACTTTCACAAGTTATTATGCCTTGTGACTGGGACTGTAGCTTCGCGTTTTATTTTGTTTTGTTGACTTTCAAAAGTGCCTGTAATGGTCTAATTGAAATAAATGCTTTGACTTTGACTTTGTTCGAACCCAGTCATTACGTATTACTTTACTTTGTATAATTTATTTCATCATCTGCTCTATGGTCTATGGTCCTACAACCATACAATTAAAGACATTTGACATCTGGGCTTTGGAGCCCGTGTCCAAGCATTGGGAACAATGGTAGGTTGATTCTGTTCTTTTAAATTTGAAAGGTTCACATTACCCAGTACTAACTGGGTTGTGGAGGTCAGACAGGCAGTCGCTCCATGTAAAACACTGGTATTCAGCTGCATCCGGTTAGACTGGGAGACGTCCCAAACATAGTTGGGAAAAGGCTAGGCAGATGACATTAGAAAGATTCAATTTCTTCATACAGTAACGGTTGTCATAGCTATGACTACAAACGAGAAAACACTAATTAAACTTTTGAACGCCATTGTCACATATACGTGACAAGCAAGCGCATGCCCTGAACGCCAACGACACAAATATGTGACAAAAATATGGTGCACTATAACACGAAATAAGCAATTTGACAACACGGTTGGCGCACTGGTTGAGCAATCGACTGCTGCGCTGCGTATCGCGGGTTCGATCCCCACACGGAACAAATATTTGAGTGGCCTACAGATAGTTGTTTTGGGTCTGGCTGTTTGTGTGTGTGAGTTTAAATGTTTGTAAACGCACCCACGATACAGGAGATACGAGTATAACTAGTGTGGGGCGATGTTATAAAAAAAGTAATTTAATCATTACTTTTCTGTGTGTTTATTTAAATATCTATAAAATATGATATATATCAAAAAATAAGTTAACAATACTTTTGAAATCCTTTTTTTTTATTTGTAAGGATTTGCTGTGAATTTGTGGCTTGGCGTGGAGGGCACGCGCGTGCGTTTATGCGCGTGCGTTTATGTGGCGTTCAAAAGGTTAAATATCTGAAAGGGACGAGCTAACAAAGTCGCGTGCGATGTGTGCTAGTTACTAATTAGTATGACTTGTTCAACAATTTCAGAAGGCGAGAGGCCTCTATTCACCGAGCTGTACTCGTTACTGGACGAGAACTACAGGACGATAGACAACGCGCAGTTCCTGAACAACAAGCGTCTTGTACAGAACTACTGGAGCCGACGCGAGGACATTGATTTACGTATGAAGGTAATACTAAGTATGCACTAATTCTTTTTTAGGGTTCCATACCCAAAGGGTCAAACGGGACCCTATTCCTGAGACTTCGCTATCCGTCCCTCCGTCCGTCTGTAACCAGGCTGTATCTCATGAAACGTGATAGTTAGCCAGTTGAAAGAAGGCTGGCGAAAATGGACCCAAAGAATCTGAAAATTAACTAAACTCCGTTCCAGTGTAAATATAAAATAATTATAACTACAATTTTATGAGATATTTATTTATTAAATATTGATTTTTTAGGACTCGGGAATCAAAAGTTATAAATAATTTTCAATTTACTAAAATTAAGTAATCGTGCACTTACAAAACGCAACATTTTTCCGATTACGTTCCAATCCAATGACATGTGTTTTTGTTCATGGGTTTATTACCACAAATGGATCTTTCTCTTAGTTTTTATACATTCAATTATGTCAAAAATTCATAAAAAATAACATGCAAACCTGATATTAAAACGCCAATTAACAATGCGAAAGCATCTAATAAAAATGGTACTGTGGCGATTTTATAGTATTTCTAATAAAGGAACGTTATCAATGATGATCCATTGAGTCCCGTCACTACTGTCACTGTCAGATCTGTGATGATCTAGTCCATCGTTATGTTTGTATTTTTGTCTGGGATTTTATGTTTATCATTGCGATTTTGTAGATTCTCGACGACTTGGCCTTTACATCTTGAAATGTAGATAATGCACCCTGTCTTAGACTACCGCATTCTTCTCTGGACATTGGACAATTAGTTGCTTTTGATTTGGACTTTGATTTTAACCACAAACATGCCTTGCGTTAATTTCTTCTTCTCTTACGACTTGCGCTCTTACGGAGGCGTCGTCTCTCTGATGAAGGTGCTCAGAGCTTTGAAAAAGTTCAGAGATGGGTGTATCCACGTGATGTAAGTATATTCGTAATAGAACATGTATTTATATCATTAGTAAAGAACTTATTTAGGATATCTATCTGAACAACAAACTCAGATTCGTTTAGCTTTTATATGCAAAAATACATACTGTTGTAATCTTATATTAGGCTCATTCTTACTGTTGCCCAATACTTTATCGGACGAAAACAGTATACAGTAAAAGACTAGCTGGGGTAGTGTAGAAGTAGTGTATTTTACTCAGATGTTTCAGTCATCAAAATGGAAGATGGGTGGCTGTTGCATTTTGTCTTGAAATATTTGTATACCGCTCCACAGGTATCAGAGGTCATATTATCTTTTATATCAAACTACATTTTTGTTTTTCTTTTCGTGGGGACCTGGATACACTCTGCGAGTCAGGCACTTTTGTTACTTATACATGGAACTCTTTATGTTTATTACACTAAAGGTGAATTTATTTATTTTAACATAATGAATTAATTCCAGATAACAGGAGACAACTATCTTTGTCACTCATTTTGGGGGCTGATAAGCTGCGACCCTGAAAATGAAACCCGACAGCAACTTGGCCATCGTAACGTCTGTGTTGCATAAAATAAAAACTATGTAAAAATACCAAAAAATAAGATTATAATGATATTACTCATCGTTTTTTTATTCAACAAACCCTGCTTTTCAATAGCTGTACATAGCTAGTCAGCTCTGGCTGTTATAATTTATGTAAAACAATATTATCTACTCTCAGCGTAATAAGAATCGTTTTACTTGACTATAATTCGCTTATGGATCAAAATCGTAACAACATAGTTTTTATAGTGATTGAACTAATTACAGGGTTGGTAATCAGTTTAGTCTCTAGCTGCAGTCTAGCAGTTTTATGATTCATCAATTAGGTACAGGCAGTGAAGTAAAAATTCTGGTTTTGGCTTATGACGAGAAGCAAAACACGTAAAGTCAGAACTAAAACTGCGAGGGAAATACAGTAGTTTATTCGAATTTTCTTTTATGAGTCGTCTTAAATATTATTATATTTTGATTCATCTTAATTACGGAGTCATTCCACTGTTAAAAACCTTAATCGTAAGATTTTTAGGTTATCTTGTGAATAGACGTATATCTCTTTTCTCCCAACTTTTCCGTCTTACTTTCCATTTACTTTTCTGATAGTCTTTAGTCGTTTTACAACTACGTATAAGTTGTTATGATGAATGCTACCTCTAAGAGTGGGTCCCAAAATACATGTAGTCTCGCCCGTCTCCTTTCTACAGGTTATGTTTTTCTGCTGATGCTATAACAACAAATACTATTTAGTAGTAAAATAAATATTTAAGGTGGCTCCCATGCAAATTTTTATAAATAATGGTACGGAACCCCATGTGCGCGAGTCCGACTCGCACTTAGCCGGTTTTTGGTAGCGTCATATTTGTCACTGCTGGGCTCCCCTTCCTAATTCCAAATCTCTCTATCTTGTGCGATATAGAATTACGATCTCTGCCCACTTCTCCGGGTGCATTCGCGCTACGTGTCCAGCCCACTCCCACTTTAGCTTGGCTGTTTTTTCTCCAACATCTGCAACCTCAGTTATGGAACGCAGGGACGTTTCTGACGCGATCTTTACGCTTCACGCCTATTACGCTGCACTCCATTGCCCGCTGGTTCTCTTCAAGTTTCTAATTCTTTTATCAAAATAATTGATGATGGTTATTAAAAATCCGTCTGCAGCTCGGAATCTCGAACCGTAATACAAATATTGACAGCGCGGTGCGACTTGCATGGTTCAATGACATCATTTATACAATTGATTCGTCCTCCACGTAAATGGCGGAGTGCAATGCACTCTTGCGCGTTAATAGCTCATTATTATCATTATGATTGCTTCGCAGTCTAGTTTATACATCTGTAGTGTCCCACTGCTGGGAAACCTTTCTTTTTTCACCTTTCTATATATATATTTTTTTTTTTTTTTTTAATTACTGATTAAATCTTTTACTCTGGACGCTCTTAACTTGCCCGTAGTTCTACATTGTTCTCACATATTTGTAATTCTTAACATGAATGATGTAACCAAGATTTTGTAACATATTTTGATTTAAAAGAGTGTCCATGGAGTTTCTTGCCCGTTCTTCTCCATAGAGATCTACGCTACGGAATGGGCAACTACAGTACTTTCACAAGTTATTATGCCTTGTGACTGGGACTGTAGCTTCGCGTTTTATTTTGTTTTTTTTTTTACTTTCAAAAGTGCCTGTAATGGTCTAATTGAAATAAATGCTTTGACTTTGACTTTGACTTCGATTATCTAGTTCACGAAACAGGGGAATGGAAACAATTCCGGGCTGAAGAGACGTCTTATTGTATCGTCTATCACCAGAAATGAGTGAATGATATTTATTAATTAACCGGCTTCTCAAAAAGGAGGAGGTTATGTATTCGGCCGGCAACTTTCTTTTTCATGTATGTATGTACAACGATTTCTTTGACTAAAATTCAATGAAAGAAATAAAGTCACCGGCTCGGCTTCAGAAAACAATGTGTTTTTTTTTTTTTTTTTAAAGTAGATGTTTTTTTGAAATGAAACTTCTAATGCGACTTCCAACAAGTTTGCGTTAAACGTTTAACGCTACCATGGATTGGTAAAATCAACGTTTTCCCATTAAAATAAAGTTTGTTTTGGAATTATTGTTGATCTTGTTTTGTTTTTGAAAGTTCCACGTTCAAATTCTCTTCTACCTTTTACTTCATATTTCGTTATAGGTTTTTATTTTAATTTCCACGTTACGAAGTTTCACTTCTTCCGCGCGGAGGGAGTCCACGCACTATTTTTTTTTGCTGGACAGTACTTTTAGAATTTGTTTCCCAATTCAGTAAAGCAATCTTCGGTCTCGGCTGTCATTTATTGATTTTCGATCTTTGATTTTTGAACGCTTGCCTTAGCGATGGGTATCATATTAAACTAGTAACTGGATAATGGAGGTCAGGCAGTCGATCCGTTCGTCTATGATTGGTATTCGTCTATAAAAGGTGTTGTTTTGCATCCTCGTCAAATTCAAGGTGGTGACTAAGCTACCCATTTTATTATTGATTCTCGTCCCGAATCAATAATAAAATGGGTAGGTGATTTTTATATTTTTTTTCTTATTTACGGATATCGGTAATTGTGAACCACCCGTGTTTTAAACGCAGCCTGTCTGTTTTCGCCCTATAACCTCGCTTACACTCATACAAATAATCTCAAACGTTTATTCAATAATTTCTTATTCTCTAACCATGTTAAGAGGGTTATTCTGAAATACTGACAAATATAACCACCAAACAACCAGCTTTTATTAATAATTAACTAGGTACCGTAATTTTCATTGATTATATTTATGTCTTTTGTGACCACCTCCAGAATTATGACGAGGATGCAAAACAACATCTTGTATAAAAAATAGTAATATATAAAATAGAAGTGCCTGTTCAAATTTCAGTTTAAAATAACAGCTTTTTACTGAATTCATAAAGTTTATAGATACATTTTTACCCTTTTTTTTTGTCAGTCTGTCTGTTTGTTCCGGCGAATCTCCGAAACGGATGGACCGATTTTGACTAGACTTTTACTGGCAGATAGCAGATGTGCAACTTTCATAGGTTACTTTTATTTTAGAATTAGGGTTCCGTGCGAACAAATAAAAACCCATGAAACTGTTTACATAGGGTTTTTTTTTTTAATAATTTAACGCAGATGAAAGTGGCAGGCAACAGGTAATATCCAATAAGATTGGATGCTGACCTGAGTGAATGATGAGTTGAGTGAAGTAATAAAATAATATTATCATTTACAGAGTGTAATCAATGTGATGGACAAAGAATGGCTCGGAGGCTGGGGTTGTTTGCTCACCGGCAAATTAGTAGACAATACTCTGAAGGAAAAAGTTGTCAAATTGGTTGACACCACTATACAGGATTGGGGGTAAGCTTTAATACTTCTATACATACATACAAATAAATAAAGGGGTACGAACCTTTGTGGCATATCTTTCCGCCGCCATCTTGATTTTTTTTTCAAAATTTCCGACCACGATAAAAGTGGTATATTTGGATAGGGGACACTTATACAAACAAAAAATTTTAAGTAACATGGTATCCTAAAGTGTCACGTTTCCGAGATATTTGGAAGTAAAGACATTTGACTCATATGGCGATCTTTACTTCTAAAATCTGCGGCTGCGGCTAGATATGCCAGGCTCCATACAAAAATGTACGAACCCCTTTGAAGTGTCTGTTTGCAATATTGAAACAACCGCTTTTTACTACATGCATATGAATGTATATACGGTACATATACCAAAATAACATTTTTTACAATTTTTGTATGTCTGTCTGTATCTCTGGAACGGCTTGACCGATTTTGACGGGACTTTCACTGGCAGATAGCTGATGTAATAAGAAGTCACTTAATCTACTTCTATTTTAGAAAAAAAATGATTCGACGCGGACGAAGTCGCGGGCACATCTAGTTTTAAATAAATTAGCCAGCTTATTATCGCTTGGTTTCAGAGAGTGAAACAGCAATTAGATTTTGTATGAGGATATTTTTGGTCAAATTGTTGTTTTTTGTGACTGCCTACTACCAATAGACCCACTATTAATATGTTACTAGCTGTCCTGCGCAACTTCGTCTGCGCCACATTTTCCCCGTTTTCGCAACATTTTTCATTGCTGCTTCGCTCCTATTGGTCGTAGCGTGATGATATATATGGCCTATATATATGGCCTATAGCCTTCATTGATAAATGGGTTATCTAACACTGAAGGAATTTTTCAAATCGGACGCGCTAAGCGCTACTGCTGGGCATGAGGATTTGGGTTTGATTCCCGGGTAAAGCAGAAGTGTTATTGGGTTTTTCGACTAGGAATGTCTCAGTAGCAGCCCAGGGTCTGGATTTCTGCCCAGTTAGGCATTAGGCTCGCCCTCTATTACATGCGAATTCAACATAACTGCTGCGCTGCAAAGTGGATGTACTATTTGGCATGTCTGATGTCTCTATTACTTATTTTTTATTTTTTTCCCATTCTTATTAATCAGATGTTCTACAATAGTTTCTAAATCATTACACCCTTTCATTTAGAATAATTACAGCACGGATGACAGCATTTGTGTCACTTGTTTAATCTAGCCTTTTTGTAATATCTTCTTTTTTTTTGTTTAGACTCTTTTTCTTATTTACCGATTGTTTGTAAATGTGTGGACATTGTAGGCCTTGTAGATTCCTAGATCCTTGGTAACTTTTTATTTTGTTCTACGTTTTGTAGTAAGCAACGACTTATTATCGGGCCTACGATGTCCTCCCATACTTAAGTACTGACGCTGTAACATAGAAAAATTGTAAAACCAACTCATTTTAAAAGTGTAACCATGGAGTTTCTTACCGGTTCTTCTCCATAGGAAACGACCAAACCGAACCGTGCACCTTTTTGTCGACGTTTTACAAGTGCCCATGATGAAATTAAAATATTTTGATTTCATTTGATTTGCATAACTCTGCCTGACCCTTTGGGGTTTATAGTATCTGCTTACTACAGATACTTTATACTCACACTTAATCATCCATATTCATATTTTTATTTCATTTTTATAAATATTTTCTAATCCTTTGTTGTGACATGTTTACTTCAAATTTGTCAGATGTCATTTACTTTTATTTTTGATTCTTACCAGCCAAACTCTCTATGAAGGTTTCATTTAGATTATATATTACTAAAAATTATTATCATCAATTCGTTAGTTCAATTGTTGTATTTTATAATTAATTGCGAATATTTGCTGTGTAAAGATATTCTGAGTTATATTTATAAAAATATTATGCGCAAGGTTTTTGACCAATTGCTACTGGCTGCTTTGAATACTGGCAGGTTGCGTCTTACTAGAGCGCAGCAGTTTTGAATCTGAAAAAGAAAATTGGAAGAAAAGAAACGGAAGATCAGGGTATAAAAGGGATTTCTGACGGATGCCCTGGTTCTAGTCTGGAGTCAAGAGTTCAGTTCTAGTCTGGAGTTAAGAGTCGGTTCAGTCTGGACACGAGAAATCAGTATAGTCTAAAATCAAGAAAACAGCTAAGTCTAGTTTGGAGTCAAGATCTGTCATATCTTGAGTTTTGAGCACAGCCTGGTGGAGTCAAAGAGCGGCCTTCGTTAAGTGCTGCCGTGGCTGTTGCTAACTGTCTGCTGGAAGCTGCTTTGCGAACTGACGAGCCTGGCACTGGGGCTCATTACCTGTCTGCTGGAAGCTGCTCTTCGAGCTGACGAGCCTGGCATTGGGCGGTACGTGTCTGCTGGTGGGTCCTACCAAATCGCCCTGCATCAAGTTCGTCGTGGTCAAGCTCATCTTAATCAAGCCAGCTTTCTACGACTGCAAGTTTGTCTTCAGTTACTATCACGCTCAGAGATTTGCGGAGATATTTAAAACGTTCTCGGTTAACCTGCCCTTCACTTTTATACTAATTTATTGTATTTTTCATTTCATCATTTATTAAATTCATTTTCCCCTAATTACTTTTTTAATGTATAAATCTGTTTACTCCTTTCATCAAGGAATAAGCAAGTTTGTTACATTTTGGCGCCTAACGCAAAATCAAGTCTTGATCTTAAACATATTCCCTAAATTCTAAAACAACTTCCACAAGAGATTATATTTGGTAACTATTTTCATAATATTTTCATCATATTACATCACTTAATCTACTTATACTCTTAAACACTTAAATCATATATTTATCTATATCATCTATAAATCTCATCAAAATAGGTTTAGTGTCGTGGGCTCGAACTGTTATCTGCGCTGGTTCAGCGCAAAAGTATAGACTACTACACATGACAGTCCTTCAACGCTCTTGAATATTTCAAGTAGGCTATTTTAGAATCCTTCTTAATAATAACTCAGACTCTCTTGACTCTCTCTCCCTTTTAATTTTATACACTTTATTTTTAACTTTTTATCTTTTACTTACTCATGACTCATCTCTATCCTCTTCCCTTCTTCTAACTGTTGAGTTTTATTCGGCCTATTTAAACTCTATAGTTTTTATTTTCTAACTATGTTCTTTCATTGGTTCTTAAACCAGTAAAATATTATTTTTTAATCTTCTTCTATATCTGTTCTTATCAGATAACTTTATGAAGTGCTTTTAGGTACAAGTTATCTAACCTTCTATTATACCTAACTATACTATAAGTTGGTATAACTATTTTTTTTAATCTTCAACTCTAAATGTTGATTGAAGCGGGTTGCGACTTCCTTAAAATAAGCCTTCGCTAATCTTCAACTCTAAAAGTTGATTGGGGTGGATCCCTTATTATTATTTTTCATCTTATTATGGGTTTTAGACGCGAGCGGATTACAACTCCAAAAATAAGCCTACTGTTATTGATTTATCAGGTGGAGTAGTGATCATTGAATGTGAATCCTACCTGGCCTAACTTCGTAAGATGTCGGTATGTTTGAATGAGTTATGAAAGTTTTGTGAATGCTGTAATACTTTAACCTTACCAAAATTTTTGTTCTAGGCCAAAAATTTTCTCGGGGTCGTTGGGGAAATATAGTATCTGCTTACTACAGATACTTTATACTCACACTTAATCATCCATATTCATATTTTTATTTCATTTTTATAAATATTTTCTAATCCTTTGTTGTGACATGTTTACTTCAAATTTGTCAGATGTCATTTACTTTTATTTTTGATTCTTACCAGCCAAACTCTCTATGAAGGTTTCATTTAGATTATATATTACTAAAAATTATTATCATCAATTCGTTAGTTCAATTGTTGTATTTTATAATTAATTGCGAATATTTGCTGTGTAAAGATATTCTGAGTTATATTTATAAAAATATTATGCGCAAGGTTTTTGACCAATTGCTACTGGCTGCTTTGAATACTGGCAGGTTGCGTCTTACTAGAGCGCAGCAGTTTTGAATCTGAAAAAGAAAATTGGAAGAAAAGAAACGGAAGATCAGGGTATAAAAGGGATTTCTGACGGATGCCCTGGTTCTAGTCTGGAGTCAAGAGTTCAGTTCTAGTCTGGAGTTAAGAGTCGGTTCAGTCTGGACACGAGAAATCAGTATAGTCTAAAATCAAGAAAACAGCTAAGTCTAGTTTGGAGTCAAGATCTGTCATATCTTGAGTTTTGAGCACAGCCTGGTGGAGTCAAAGAGCGGCCTTCGTTAAGTGCTGCCGTGGCTGTTGCTAACTGTCTGCTGGAAGCTGCTTTGCGAACTGACGAGCCTGGCACTGGGGCTCATTACCTGTCTGCTGGAAGCTGCTCTTCGAGCTGACGAGCCTGGCATTGGGCGGTACGTGTCTGCTGGTGGGTCCTACCAAATCGCCCTGCATCAAGTTCGTCGTGGTCAAGCTCATCTTAATCAAGCCAGCTTTCTACGACTGCAAGTTTGTCTTCAGTTACTATCACGCTCAGAGATTTGCGGAGATATTTAAAACGTTCTCGGTTAACCTGCCCTTCACTTTTATACTAATTTATTGTATTTTTCATTTCATCATTTATTAAATTCATTTTCCCCTAATTACTTTTTTAATGTATAAATCTGTTTACTCCTTTCATCAAGGAATAAGCAAGTTTGTTACAGGTTACAGGCGAGATGTTAAGTGGTTTTAAATTATTCTTAATTTACCTAATTTCCTTTCCAGTTTCATCAGGCTAACGCAAAAGCAAAAAATCCTCCTCTATAACCTAATAGAATGCTCTCCAGTGTTGCAATCGCAACAAATAAAATCCTGCATCAGAAGAATATTGACGGAACATGGCAACCCTGAGGACGTTCGACAAGTTTTGAATATAGAATGTGGCAGTTGCAGCAAAGAGTTTAGATTTCTAAACGAACTGTGTTTGAAATGTTTGTCGAAGAGTTTTGAGAAGATCCATCATTTTGGCCTAGTAGATGGTATTAGGGCGTTTTCTCAGGCTGCGACGAAAGTCAAAGAGAATGATGAATGGGGACTGAAGAAGGCTAAGAGACATCCGGTTATACTTATTGTGGATGAGGTGAGTTGAGCTTTATTTCTATAGCTATAAAGTTTAAATTGATTTAGCACAGCATTTTATAAGTGAACTCCTCTTTAAGATAGCGGTATTTCGTTTAGCAGTTCTGGTAAAAGGTTTTTGGTTCAAAAAATCAACAAAAAAAAACAAATGTCATTTATTCAAACTAGGCTGATAATCAGCACTTTTTGAACGTCAAAATAACAAGGGATAGTCCCCCAAAACGGCCGCCCTTCGCCACTTCCTAGTGTTGTAACTGGGAAGAAGAAGTGGCGGAACAAACTCCCTAGCAACACATCTGTCTGTTAGGTTATTAGAACCAGATTCTATACAATATTGTTCAACAAGTTTATATAAACAAGGAATCAATTACATCAAATCAATGTCATGTCACATATCAGCTAGCACACACCAATAATAAAACAAAATATTTAAAAAAATACCCAAGAATAAAGAGGTTTTTGTTTATGAGAGCTTTAGTAGCCAGTACGCGTAACATGACTGCCGTAGAAACGGGCTATGTCGACGGAAAAATCGACAAACTGACACATTGTCATTGTCTATCTGTCATTATGTCTATTCTTCCGTAGACGAAACTCGTTTCCACAGTGGTCATGCTACACGTGCTGGAGTTTGGAGTACAATAAAATAATAAAAATAAAATTTTATTTAAAAAATAATTACAAAAAGTGTACATTTAGGCTCAGTAGTATTATTTCTCATACAATGGCATAATTAGTACTTATAAGTAAACTATAACTAAAACATATTCAAAATTTGCAAGTAATGATAGTTCAATTCAGATGTTTGTTAGCGACCATGTGTCCGGTAAGGGACTCGCTTCCTATTACAATGAGTGTGCTGGTTACACCTTTGCTCAGCCTTTTGTTGAATACAGGCGTCATATTAAGGTTCCCGTTTTTTCAAAGTGTAATGATCACCATCTGCCTAGTCTTTTCCCAAACTATCTTGGGGTCGGCTTCCAGTCTAACCGGATGCAGCTGAGTACTAGTATTTTACATGAAGCGACTGCCTGGTGGAGATCACTCCACAACCCAGTATCTGGGTAATACGATACCCCTTGGTAAGACTGGATGTCGAGACTTTTAGGCTTCTACTCGTAACGACTGTCAAAGATCAACAAATGACAGCCGGTACCAACGCGAAACTCTGTATGTAATTATGTTCACCTATCCATGCACCAACCTCGGCACGCTCGGTTTAACCTTAAAGATCGACCTGTACGGCTGTTATTATTTAGTCACGAGCTCCTCTTCAAAGTGTGATGACTGTCTTGTTGGTCTAGTGGTCGCAACTGCGACTTCTGAGCATGATGTCCTAGGTTCGAGTCCCGGTCGGGCAAAGTGATATCGGCTTTTTTCCATCAGTAGCAGCCACGGAGTCTGGATTTGTGCCTGGTTGATGGCAATAGGCTCGCCCCCTATTACATGGGACATAAACATAACTGACGAAATGTGGGTGTACTATTAGTTACACCTCTGCAAAACCCTTCAAGGATTACAGGCGTGATGTTATGTTCATGTCAATTAAATTATGAACTCACAGTAAATTCTTCCATACATTTCAGATGCTAGACACGTTTCCCTGGGAAACCCTGCCCATACTGAACCAACACCCTGTCTCCCGGATGGAGAACATCCACTTTCTCTACTACCTGTACAAGATACACGAATCTAACGTAATCGACGGGTACTTTTCTACCAAGTGCGATGTCGGCAGATACGTCATCAATCCAGGTAGGAAAATATAAATTCTTGACCCTTTTTTTTTGTCCCACTACTGAGAATACGTCGGAACTAATACTTAAATTAAACAAATATTAAAGGACGAAGGAGATACTTAAAATATTTTGCCTTATTCTCTATACAGGGTGTAACGGAAAGGGTATATACATCCTTAAGGGTGTGCTACAGACCATCAAACTGAACATGTTTCTCATCATAAAACATGTTTCTCAACAAAAAAAAAATATCTGCTGCCCCATAGTAAATTACAATACCTATTCGACCCAAATGTATAGGCAGCTGATATTTTTTTTTGCTGCAAAAAATTTTTTTTATGTTGAGAAACATGTTCAGTTTGATGGTCTGTAGCACACCTTTAAGGATGTATATACCCTTTCCGTTACACCCTGTATAACCAAAGATTAAAGAAAAAAAAAACTTTTAACAAGGGGTTCCGTAACTAACCTCTACAGTCCTTATATTTTTAACGGATGGCAATCATCAAATGACACCCCGCCTCTCTCTGGGCGAAGCGGAAGAAACACTCCCTTCCTCAGACTTCACTGACTAAAACCCATCCATGTTCCTTCTTAGCCCTTTGTGTTCCAGGGCCACGGTATCTCTTTCGAACAGTCCCGTAGCCCAGCCTCTACAGTCCTTAGTCAATTCTAGGACCTCACCAGGCTCCTATTCACTGTTCAGGATTCGATTTCGATTCGATAAGTCGTATGTCTATCTTGTTTTGGCATTACGAAAGCGAGCGAGATAAACATACGACTTTCAGAATCGAAAATCGAATCCGACCGTTTGTGAATACGGGGGCTTGTCGGCACTGTAGCTTAGCAAAATTATTTCAATATTATCAACCTATCTTCTCACACTAAATGAACAACTTCTAGAGAAGAATCTGGACCGCATGGAGAACCGCATGACGTCGTTCGTGCAGTACTGGTGCCCGCAGTGGCAGGGACATGTCGGGGAGTCCCCAACCGCGCAGGACTTCATACAGTACCTCAGTGAGGCGCATGTCTTCTTGTGAGTATTGCTAGTTAGGGTTCAAAGGGCAAAAAACGGAACCCTTATAAGATCACTTTGTTGTCTGTCTGTCTGTTTGTCAAAACCCTTTATCTCGGGAACGCGTGGAGGTATCGGGTTGAAATTAAAACCATATACTCAGTTATATTGCCCCTTGAAGCTGTGAAAAAATTAGACTTCTAAATTAACGTAAAAAAATTATAAGGTCGTTTATGCCGCAAAAAACGTATATTTCAAGGAAATCAAAGTTTTTAGGGTTCCGTTGACCTAAAACTATGAAATTTGGCAAGTAATATTGTCTTATACTACAAGCACAGGGAAAAATCTGAAAACTATACATTTGTTATTAAATCGAGTATAAAGGGTGTAAAACACCTCTTAACGAAGCCGAAAAGCACTGGTTCTCCCTGTCATTGCGATCATTTTTTTGTTCTACACCATACCTGGGAACCTTCTAGTTACGGAGATATTAGGGGTCAAAGTTCCAACTTTTTGACAAGTATTTTTTTAAATACAAGTTTTTAATGTAAGATTGTTACTTTAAATACCTCCATGACCCCCTTACTATTCAATCCGTCCATCAGCACAATGTTTTGAGTGCGTTACATTGAGTTCTACCACAAAACATGATTTTACAACCCCCAAAAAAAGTCGTTTCCCAGCAATAATTTTTGCGTAAAGTTACTTAGTTTCATGTACAGAATGATTGGTTGACGGCTTCGTGATGAGGTGATTTACACCGTGTATAGTTTTTATTTTAAGTACGTAAATGCTTGTCCGGTTTTTTAAACATTTCCCCACACTTGGATTTTTACTGTATCGAGGGTGTGTTTTTCAAACATTTTAAGTCATATACACAAATAGTCAGACTCGGAATAACCTTTAGGCCAAACAAATATTTGTTCCGTGCCGGAATCGAACTCACGAAACTCAGCGCAGCAGCCAATCGCTTAGCCACCGCGCCACCCGTAATGTCTAAGTTGTAATAATGATTTTTTTTACTGACTGAAGAATTGCTTCTGTTGAGCTAAGGGTACTATAGAACCGAAGCAATTTCTACACGTGGGTATCTGACACCATTTAATTTAAAAAATCGTAGCAGCAGCCCTCAGACTATTGACTTACAGAAATAAACACCATTTCATCATTTATTCGGCTTCCTTCGACTTATGCCTATTAGAGCTCACCCTTAGACATAAAGGGTCTGTGGGTCGTCTTAGGGCCGGATTTTTAGGAGTTAGAGTATACGCAGGGTAGTATGAGCAGCAGGAAACAACAAAAAAAAAAATGCAGTGATTTTTCCAAAAAATAACAAAAACTCCGAAATCTAAAAAAAAATACAGTTTCGGGTTAACCTTGATCATAGAAATTATTTAGATTCTGAGGAGTATGGACCCAAGTCGCACCGTTTCTGAATTATGGGCCTCCGAATTTTATTTATTTTTTATAAAACCATCTATATTTCCTAAATCGTAGCTCAGATGAAAATCTTTTCTGGAAAGAAACTGTTGTTCTAGTGGAAAACTATGAGATGGTAAAAAAAACCCGAAGAATATTGAGAAATTTTTTTAAGTCCTCGCTCCATAGCGCCCCTAAGGCTACACTGCAACCACATAAAGTTTTGTATGTGTTATCCTCCTTCGTGTATAGCTAGCTAGTCGTAATTATAACAAGCTATGTGTCGGCAGGTACTGCGGGCACGGCGACGGGTGCCAGCTCGCGGCGGGCGGGGGCGGCGGCGCCGGCGTGGAGGGAGCGCGGGGCTCCGCCGTGTGCATCCTGTCGGGCTGCGGCTCCGTGCGACTCACTACGTCAGCGCCCAGGGCTCCGCCCGCGGCCGCACACCATCACCTGCACATAGCGGGCTGGTGAGTTTCTTTGAAGCGCATCACACACCGGGAGCGGGCGGGACCCTCGCTCGCTTCCTGTGTGTGATGCGCTTTAACAGATAAAAATTAAGGCTGTAAAAACACCCTTAACGGAGCCGATAACTGTCCTTCCCGTCAGTGCGGTTTTTTTTGGTCTGGACCATATCTAGGAACCTTCTAGACACGGAGATATTGGAGGTCAAAGTTTCAACATTAATCGTTATTGAAGTTTTTTTTTTTCAGTTCAAATTATCTTTTCAGCTCTCTCTAAATTACAAAAAAAAAATTGGACTGTTTGGTACAAAAAATTGTCGGGCAGTATTTATTTCTAATAAATTAATTAAGCCACTGCAACTGAACTAGGCAAAGCCTGGATTTCGGTTTTCAGTGCCTTTTCCATCAATATTTTACCAAAAAAAAATGCCAACTAAGCAAATTCCTCAATGTATCATGTTTTTTCTAATCGGTGACATAAATATATCTCTACTATAACCAGAGATCGGAAAAATAACTCTGAAATAATACCTCGTCTAAAATCCCGAAACCATTATTATCATGACTATTAAATCCCGGGATTAATGATAGAAGATATGTTTTTTTATTATATGTTTCAAGTTCCGTACTCACACTGTTAAAGTAAAGAGTTTTGTTTAACATACAAAACTTATTCTTATAAGGAACCCTAAAAATTGGAATATAATTCATGCAAATCAATAATTTGTAACTATAACTCAATGTCCAGTTCGTGTTTTTATAATCCCGGTTTTAATTGTCATGTTTATTATTCCGGGATTTTAGACGAGGTATTATCAACTCTATGTTACTTCCTTCCTCGAAGTTTAGGTATATAGTCTATCTATTCCGATCTCGTGACTATAACACAAATTTTACTATTTCCAGTCCGATGGTAGTGGGCATGCTGTGGGAGGTGACGGACTTGGAAGTGGACAAAGTGGTCAGCACACTGGTGTCCCTGTACGTACCGTCCGACGCGCGTCTGCCCTGGCACAGTGTGGGCAAGGCCAAGTGGAGCAACCGGATTTTAGGTGAGCTAGCTGTTGCCCGCGCATTCGTTCGCGTGGAAATTTTGATGTGTTTTTCAGGGATAAATTATACATATAAACCTTCCTCATGAATCATTCTGTCCATTGATGAAAACCGCATCAAAATCCGTTGCGTAGTTTAAAAGATCTAAGCGTACAAACGTGGGAAGTGATTTTGTTTATATTATACTCGCACAATCAAATATCGATATTTGCTTTCGGCAATTCAGGAAATTCGTGAAATCAGGTAATAAGCCATACTTTGCTTAGGTTGGTCCGTGGATGGGTGACCAGCCATTACTTACCGAGTTGCCTCCGTGCCTCGGAAACCACGTTGAGCCGTTGGTCCCGGCTGCCAATTGAATATCTATGTCAGTCGTCAATGACTTAACCATGAGCTCCTCATGCTCCACAAACACTGTCTGCCTATATTAAATTAATCCTTATTCCCATAAATTTCAGACACAACATCATCGGAGCAGAAGGCCCACGTCCCACCCGAGCGAGACCTGCTCCGCGCTGTGTGTCGCGCGCGAGGGTCCACTAACTACGTCATGATAGCTAGCAGTGTGGTGGCGCGGGGTCTGCCCGTGAGGATACGAGACTGAAGGATAGGTGGACAGGTAAGACTACTGCCTGGTAATGATACTCCGCGCGAGGGTCCACTAACTACGTCATGATAGCTAGCAGTGTGGTGGCGCGGGGTCTGCCCGTGAGGATACGAGACTGAAGGATAGGTGGACAGGTAAGACTACTGCCTGGTAATGATACTCCGCGCGAGGGTCCACTAACTACGTCATGATAGCTAGCAGTGTGGTGGCGCGGGGTCTGCCCGTGAGGATACGAGACTGAAGGATAGGTGGACAGGTAAGACTACTGCCTGGTAATGATACTCCGCGCGAGGGTCCACTAACTACGTCATGATAGCTAGCAGTGTGGTGGCGCGGGGTCTGCCCGTGAGGATACGAGACTGAAGGATAGGTGGACAGGTAAGACTACTGCCTGGTAATGATACTCCGCGCGAGGGT
This sequence comes from Cerastis leucographa, assembly GCA_963082945.1. Taxonomy (NCBI): domain Eukaryota; kingdom Metazoa; phylum Arthropoda; class Insecta; order Lepidoptera; family Noctuidae; genus Cerastis; species Cerastis leucographa. The sequence continues at coordinate 2,767,413 of OY720365.1, forward strand.
CCACTAACTACGTCATGATAGCTAGCAGTGTGGTGGCGCGGGGTCTGCCCGTGAGGATACGAGACTGAAGGATAGGTGGACAGGTAAGACTACTGCCTGGTAATGATACTCCGCGCGAGGGTCCACTAACTACGTCATGATAGCTAGCAGTGTGGTGGCGCGGGGTCTGCCCGTGAGGATACGAGACTGAAGGATAGGTGGACAGGTAAGACTACTGCCTGGTAATGATACTCCGCGCGAGGGTCCACTAACTACGTCATGATAGCTAGCAGTGTGGTGGCGCGGGGTCTGCCCGTGAGGATACGAGACTGAAGGATAGGTGGACAGGTAAGACTACTGCCTGGTAATGATACTCCGCGCGAGGGTCCACTAACTACGTCATGATAGCTAGCAGTGTGGTGGCGCGGGGTCTGCCCGTGAGGATACGAGACTGAAGGATAGGTGGACAGGTAAGACTACTGCCTGGTAATGATACTCCGCGCGAGGGTCCACTAACTACGTCATGATAGCTAGCAGTGTGGTGGCGCGGGGTCTGCCCGTGAGGATACGAGACTGAAGGATAGGTGGACAGGTAAGACTACTGCCTGGTAATGATACTCCGCGCGAGGGTCCACTAACTACGTCATGATAGCTAGCAGTGTGGTGGCGCGGGGTCTGCCCGTGAGGATACGAGACTGAAGGATAGGTGGACAGGTAAGACTACTGCCTGGTAATGATACTCCGCGCGAGGGTCCACTAACTACGTCATGATAGCTAGCAGTGTGGTGGCGCGGGGTCTGCCCGTGAGGATACGAGACTGAAGGATAGGTGGACAGGTAAGACTACTGCCTGGTAATGATACTCCGCGCGAGGGTCCACTAACTACGTCATGATAGCTAGCAGTGTGGTGGCGCGGGGTCTGCCCGTGAGGATACGAGACTGAAGGATAGGTGGACAGGTAAGACTACTGCCTGGTAATGATACTCCGCGCGAGGGTCCACTAACTACGTCATGATAGCTAGCAGTGTGGTGGCGCGGGGTCTGCCCGTGAGGATACGAGACTGAAGGATAGGTGGACAGGTAAGACTACTGCCTGGTAATGATACTCCGCGCGAGGGTCCACTAACTACGTCATGATAGCTAGCAGTGTGGTGGCGCGGGGTCTGCCCGTGAGGATACGAGACTGAAGGATAGGTGGACAGGTAAGACTACTGCCTGGTAATGATACTCCGCGCGAGGGTCCACTAACTACGTCATGATAGCTAGCAGTGTGGTGGCGCGGGGTCTGCCCGTGAGGATACGAGACTGAAGGATAGGTGGACAGGTAAGACTACTGCCTGGTAATGATACTCCGCGCGAGGGTCCACTAACTACGTCATGATAGCTAGCAGTGTGGTGGCGCGGGGTCTGCCCGTGAGGATACGAGACTGAAGGATAGGTGGACAGGTAAGACTACTGCCTGGTAATGATACTCCGCGCGAGGGTCCACTAACTACGTCATGATAGCTAGCAGTGTGGTGGCGCGGGGTCTGCCCGTGAGGATACGAGACTGAAGGATAGGTGGACAGGTAAGACTACTGCCTGGTAATGATACTCCGCGCGAGGGTCCACTAACTACGTCATGATAGCTAGCAGTGTGGTGGCGCGGGGTCTGCCCGTGAGGATACGAGACTGAAGGATAGGTGGACAGGTAAGACTACTGCCTGGTAATGATACTCCGCGCGAGGGTCCACTAACTACGTCATGATAGCTAGCAGTGTGGTGGCGCGGGGTCTGCCCGTGAGGATACGAGACTGAAGGATAGGTGGACAGGTAAGACTACTGCCTGGTAATGATACTCCGCGCGAGGGTCCACTAACTACGTCATGATAGCTAGCAGTGTGGTGGCGCGGGGTCTGCCCGTGAGGATACGAGACTGAAGGATAGGTGGACAGGTAAGACTACTGCCTGGTAATGATACTCCGCGCGAGGGTCCACTAACTACGTCATGATAGCTAGCAGTGTGGTGGCGCGGGGTCTGCCCGTGAGGATACGAGACTGAAGGATAGGTGGACAGGTAAGACTACTGCCTGGTAATGATACTCCGCGCGAGGGTCCACTAACTACGTCATGATAGCTAGCAGTGTGGTGGCGCGGGGTCTGCCCGTGAGGATACGAGACTGAAGGATAGGTGGACAGGTAAGACTACTGCCTGGTAATGATACTCCGCGCGAGGGTCCACTAACTACGTCATGATAGCTAGCAGTGTGGTGGCGCGGGGTCTGCCCGTGAGGATACGAGACTGAAGGATAGGTGGACAGGTAAGACTACTGCCTGGTAATGATACTCCGCGCGAGGGTCCACTAACTACGTCATGATAGCTAGCAGTGTGGTGGCGCGGGGTCTGCCCGTGAGGATACGAGACTGAAGGATAGGTGGACAGGTAAGACTACTGCCTGGTCATGATAACAAACATCATCGGAACAGTAAGGCCACGTCCCACCGTATCAAGACTTAATCCTCCAGTTGATTGTATGACTAGAATCTGTCATCGATATTAATACTCGTATACAGGGTGGAATGGTTATATACGGACTACTAAAGGACATATTAGTATGTTTTCAGGGTTCCGTAACCAAAGGGTCAAACGGGAGCCTATTACTGAGACTTCGCTGTCCGTCTGTCACCAGGCTGTATCTCATGAACCGTGTTATGATAGTTTGCAAGGTGAAATTTCTACCGATTATGTATTTCTGTTGCCGCTATAACAACAAATACTAAAAACAGAATAAAATAAATATTTAAGGGAGGCTCCCATACGTCCGTCATATACGTCTACGTCTCTAATCCTATACGTCCCATAAGTCTTTTTTTTTTTTGCTCTTTTTTATAAATAATGGTACGGAACCCTTCGTGCGCGAGTCCGACTCACACTTGGCCGGTTTTTAAATATTATATTCAGCAGTGATAGCCTAGTGGTGTGGCCGTCAGACTGCCAAGTCAAAGGCCTTGAGTTCGAACCCGTGACACACCTCTGATTTTCTCTGATCCTTACTTAATTTAACTATTATTATGTACCATCTATCTACCCTTCATATCCATATCATCCATCTGCCTAGCCTTTTTCCAAACTATCTTGGGGTCGGCTTCCAATCTAACCAGATGCAGCTGAGTACCAGTATTTTACATGAAGCGACTGCCTATCTAACCTCCACCACCCAGTAACTGGGTAATACGATACCCCTTGGTGAGACTGGATGTCAGGCTTTTGGCGTCTGTCTACTCGTAACGACTGTCAAAGATCTACAAAAAATGACAGCCTGGACCAACGGCTTAACGTGCTTTCCAAGGCACGGAGGAAACTCGGTATGTAATTATGGTCACACATCCACGGGCCAATCTCGGCTCGTTATATCATATAATTTAACTATTATTATGTACCATCTATCTACCCATATTATGCAATTAAATTATTTGATTTCAATTAATAACGGTATTTGTTGTTTCAGGTATCCTGTTTTACAAAGAAATGACTGATCTTCGTAATGATAGTAAATATGTACAGAAACTTTAAATGTACTCGTATAGTGTAATTTCGAACTGATGTTATAAAACTTATTTTATGTATCTGCCCAAAAGCTATGCAGTGTCCAGTGACATCCTGTATTATAATAGGAGTAAAACAATACTGCTATAAGACGTCATAGTTGGCCAGCTGTTATCTATAGTCAAGTTAAAGTAATAACTTGAACTTAAATAACTACTTCGGCATTTTTAAATGCAATATGAAGCAAGAACCGACAAAGAGAGCAAAGCTAAGAATTCTAACTCTTGCAGTTTCAACTTCAAGCAATTACTAAGCTAAATAATAAATATCGTATCTTAAATGATGACATTTACTCAAGTTAACTTTGACTTGTTCACAGATAAGCCTTTTTGTAACTTTTCTCTCTTTCCAACAATATGAAATTGTCAAATTGAATTTAAAATAAAACAATGTTTTTGAAACATCTGTAAATATTCTATAGTCTATTATGCCTGTTACTGTACAAGCCAAATAAAACTATATTTGTTTTATACTAATGTCTTTTATTGTTTCTACAGAAGTGACGTATGTGAATGCTTTTATTTAAATAACGTGCGTACATTAAACATATTGTGATGCCGATAATTTTATTATTGCTAGATTATACCTACTTCGATACTTGGTTAGGGCAAATTGCAATTGGGTGTTTGTTTTTAGGAATTTCTCAGTAGCAGTCACGGATTCTGGATTTGTGCCCGATTGATGGCAATAGGCGCGCCCCATTCACATGGGACTTAAACATAACTGTCGAAAACGTGCGTGTAATATTAAGTACACCTCTGCCTTACCCCTCGCGGGTTACAGGCGTGTTATGTTATCTTATGTTAAACTTAGTTTCACGGTATATGTAAGGTAAAAATGATTTCGGGGGTCTCATGAAGAATAGGGATGATGACTGGGTAAAGAAAATGAAATTCTATTTTGTCCGTCAATTAGGTAATACAAAAATATTAGATACGTATTTTTTGTTTTATCAAGTTAACAAAAAAATACTTAGTTATAACGCATTAATAAAGTTGGAGAGTGGGGGCTCACTACGTCACAACTAGGTATAAAATGTACTGAGCCGTGACGTCATGCGCATTTCAACTAAAAATATCTCCGTAATTTTACGATTACATGAAAAAAGAAAAAAATCGTGTCAAATACTTTAAATCAAAATCTACCTATCTATCTTTAAATCTACCCTCTAGACAAATAAAAAAAAAATTAGTAACCATCCTCCTCTTTAAAAATGATATTAGGGACGGTATCCCAGCGTAAGTATGATTAAGCTTTTCTCCGCTTACACTTTTTTTTCGTGAAGAAGAATAGAAATCAAAGAATAATATTGTTTAACCTTTTGAACGCCATTGTCACATATATGTGACAAGGAAGCGCGTGCCCTGTACGCCAACGACACAAATATGTGACAAAAAATGTGGTGCACTATAACACGAAATAAGCAATTTAAATCATTGCTTTTGTGTGTGTTTATTTATAAATCTTTAAAATGTGATCTATATAACTTAAATATCAAATGTCTTATCAAGAAATAAGTTAAAATTACTTTTGAGAACCCTTTTTTTATTTGTAAGTATTTGCGGTGAATTTGTGGCTTGGCGTGGAGGGCACGCGCGTGCGTTTATGCTCTGGCGTTCAAGTGGTTAATCTGCGTGCTCTTTCCGTTCTTCCTTTGCGATGTATATGGCCATAAGTGTCATTCAAAAAGAAATCGAAGCTATGAACACAGTGTTCATATCCCGCAAAGCTCCTACTGCACGGGCACACTCTCCCTCGTGCGCTGCGCGTTAGCCGCGCGCGCGCGCCGGCGCCGGGTGGAGGGCGGCGTGCGCTCCTTAGACTCCGTCTGACGCTGGATCAGCTGGGGATGATATAATACGTATTTTATACATTATACAATAGGAGTGAAGACTGGGTAAAGAAAACGAAATTCTATTTTGTCCGTCAGACAGGTAATACAAAAATATTAGACACGTATTTTTTGTTTTATCAATATATCAAAAAAATATTTAGTTAAAACTCATTAAAGTTGGAGAGTGGGGGCTTACTACGTCACAAGTAGGTATAAAAATTACCTACACGTGACGTCATGCGCCATTTCAACTCAATATATCTCCGTAATTTTATGACCACGTGAAAAAAGAAAAAATACGTGTCCAATACTTTCAATAATCCGACCCCGACCCGACAGACAAGAGAAAAAAAATTGTGATCATCAAAAATCTAAATATTTTTATTTCACATAGGCCTACATGGGCACTAGTAAAACGTCGACAAAAAGGTGCTCGGTTCGGGTTGGTCGTTTCCTATGGAGAAGAACCGGCAAGAAACTCCATGGTTACTGTTTTAAAATCATTTGGGTCTACAATGTTTCTATGTTACAGCATTGGCACTTAAGTATGAGAGGACAACGTAGGCCCGACATTAAGTCGTTGCTGACTACAACACGTAGAACAAGATAAAAAGTTACCAAGGATCTAGGAATCTATAAGACCTACCATCCCCTATTATACTGCCTGACTGACTGACCTGCCTCGTTAGTCTAGTGGTGGTAAGTGCGACTAGTGAGCATGTAGTCGATTCCCAGGTCGGGCAGTATTACTGGGCTTTTTCATCAGGAATTTCTCAGTAGCAGCCACGGAGTCCGGATTTGTGCCTGGTTGATGGCAATAGGCTCGCCCCCTATTACAGGGACTTAAACATAGCTACAGGCGTGGCGTTATGTTATGTAAAATTATTATGCTCGCAAGTGCTAACGCTGAGCGTGGATTCTCAGGTTTGATTTTAATTTGGGAAAAGAAATGGATTTCTCAATCTGTATTTACATTACCAACTCTTAAATAGCTGTTAACTACAAAACGCTCGTTTTCTTACATAAGCCCGTTTACGGAATGTTCCCTCTCACAGAGAGGCCAATGTCCCAGTAGTGAAAAGGTGTTACCGTTAAAATCAAACATAATTTGTGAAATATAGATTCTGATATAATTTTCAATTTAAGCTGAAAGCGCCAGGGTAGCCAGCAAAATTCAGTTTTCTTACGTTTTTTGCAATTTATGTTTGTATGTTGATAAATATAAGATTCGCAACCATAACAAATATGACTTTACAGATTTATAACTGTCGGAGCCGGTCATTAATACGGACATGAATCGAAAGCGCGCCAAAGGCGACCTACTTACCAGTGTAGCGACCACAAAAAGCAACATACTACAAAAAGTACTACAGCGCCATCTATGATACGACGGCGGAACTAACATCAATTTCCTACAAGTCGCAAGCAAAGTTTACATCGACTTCAGTATATATAGAGAAACCCGATAACAACTCTCGGGCTCCCGCTGCGTACCAAGCTGGGCGTGTATAAAATTTATATCCGCCCGCTCCTCAGTACGCCGCCCCAGCCTGGCTCGCCCTCACCAGCGAGACCACAAAGAAAAAGCTCCGCGCGCAGCAGTCGCTCGCGCTGCGGACAATCGCCGCCTCCCCTCGCTGTGAGGAACTCCACCATCCAGCGGGATCTTAAGATAGAGAGCCTGGATGAATTCTGCAGGCGTCTCGCGTCCAACATGTTTGCGCGTGCCGACGCCTCTACCTGGCCCCACTTGGCGCAAATAGCGCCATGGCACACGCGCCCTCCTGACGCGGAGCGCTCACAGCGCTTCCGCGCGACCTATTGCCTGCGGACGACTCGCTGCCATCCCCGCCGCACTGACGCACCCGGGTAAGTCGCATCCATTAACACGCGACCCACCCAAACAATGAGACTCCACACTCACAACACACACTCGTAGCGCGCCTTGTTCTAAGTTAATATAGGCAAGACGCGCACCTAACACACATCCATACTATACATGCATCTAAACTCACGCGACGAACGTGCGGCGCGGGCTCGCTATTCGTTCGCTTACAAGAGCGGTGTTACTCAGGTACATTGCCGCTCTAACTTACTCACTACGGCCACTAGTCTAGAGCGTGATCGGCTCGATCTGAGAGCGTCTGCAGACGGGGGCCATCATCCTTAGCAGTAGGGTGCGCCTAAGTCACCTCCGTCGCAGGTCGTCACCCGCTGGGCCTCCTCCGGGCAACCGGAGGTCTCACCTGGCGGTGACAGACCGCCGAGGTGGCGTGAAGAAAGCGGCACTCGTTACGGTAACGTTGTACCGTAACTAAGCCACAGCGCTAGCGCCGCTGGCGCCTCCTACCGGACAAAATGACAACTACACATAGGCGAGTTGCGTGCGCGCGCTCGCCTCCATTTACGCCTAGACTGGCAACCAAGTTGAGGGTGCCCGTATTCGCGGGCACACCATCGATTCCGCGGGACCAAGGACTAAGTCCATACCCCGCCAACCGCGCGCCCCCTTGCGGGGGTGTAGCGATTTCCTGAGAGTGAACTCTCGGGCAGTTGCCCGTCACACATAACACCTGTCTGGCCGGAGGATCCTCCCTTTTCAATGGAGAATTAAGGAACTTTACACCCTGTTCCTCATACCCCTAAACTGGTGACCCCGAAATGGATGTCAGCGCAGCCTTCGAGCAACGTGACGTCATCATCATCATCACTTCCTCCAGCTTTCGAGCAGCGAGTCTCACAGCCAGCCAGCTTCAACTGGGTAAAACCTGACCACCAGCATGCAGCGGAAGCGCATTCCTGGTCAGCACCCTCAGCCTCTCGTCAAGCGACCATGGCACAGCACACTGCACTTTCGGCCGGTCGAGAGCTTCTACCTCCCGGTCGACACCTCTCTAGCTGTCTGCCACATCGCGGCGCTGTACCACGTCCGACACACCGGAGCAAACGCAGCGTCGGCCCCGACTCACTGGGGTTCGCCTCACCACCGCAGACTGCTACGAGCTTCCAACTGGCACGGCTAAATACTAAAAAGATGACTCATTCTACTATCGACCTCCGGTCTCCGGGGGGGAGTGATGTAGCGACCACAAAAAGTATATATAGAGAAACCCGATAACAACTCTCGGGCAGTTGCCCGCCAGACATAACACCTGTCGGGCCGGAGGATCCTCCCTTTTCTAAGGAGTATCGAGGAACTTTACACCCTGTTCCTCATACACCTAAACCAGTCTACCCACACCTAAGCGCGCTTACCACAGAGTCGTGATGTTTCGAGCTCGCAGCGAGGAGGACAGTCAGTGTCTGATCGCGGCGGAGTCAAGACGTCCCGAAACTGTATCCCGATTCATGGTGCCTAGTGTTATTGTGTTGGATTGTAATTTCAAGTAATTTGTTAGTTCGATAAAAGCAGTGTACTTTGTGTAGTGTGTGTCTTCATAGCATAGCATGAAACCCATGTTCTGCCCACATGATAACCGAGTCTAACGGAAATAAAGTCACCTAACTACGACTATAATTATTAAAATGATCAAGACAACCCTCTAAGTTCATGTGAAACAAAGAAAAAGTATTTATTATTCTCGCATAAGCCAAAAATTAAATGGTAAAATCAACAAAAAACCAAAATTATACAAAAAAAAAGTTACAAGGATAAATTTAAATAAGACAAATTAAACAATTCCTGAACTAGGCCATATTGCTGTAACATTTGTAAAAAAGTCACAGCGCTGATCAGCATTACACTGAACAGCCTTGCAGTTGATCCCATTCAGTCACACTGACCGGCAAGTTGAAAACTTAAGGAAATTTGAATTTCGCGGGCTACTATTTGAACTTGGGGAAATACAGGCATAGATAATTAATGTTGTACGTTTGCATACCTCATCCAGTTTTATAATATCGATGATCTCCAGCACCTTCTTCTCCAAGCTCTTGATGTACAGGCGCGCGTTGGTCACGTTGATGTCGAACCGTCTACCCAGCAGCTTCAGGAGGGGCAAGGAGTCACACTCCGAAGATCTAGGAAGGTTTTGAAAATAATGAAGTAGAGAAAAACTTGATTTAAATATAATTGGGGACATGTGTGCGTACTATAGCAACACCTGTGCCTAAACCATCGTGGCTAATCCACGATGGTGCCGCCGTGATTCTATACAAATTGAAACTTACATTAAATTACAGATCTGTAATTAACTCAAAAGTATAAATCTCCTAAAATTACAATTTATCTACGGGATTAAATATAATGAGCACCAAAAAATACTTTGAGATCCTAAGCTACGTTACCCAAAAAAAAATACTAAACACCAAAAAAATTGTATTCAAAGACCAAATATAGTACCTAAATGATCACCAAATTTTGTGGCAAGAAGAACTTAGGAAGCAAGTGCGAGCAAAGCGAGCTCGGGATATTGGGCACCCCGACTCGGACAGGTTAGGTTCGAAGGGTATGGCGGGGTCTAGTGACCGAGCGGAGCGAGCGAACTAAGACCCCGACATCCCCTTCGTGTTAGGTTACTTTAAACCCTGCAGAGAGAAATAGGAGCCCCGCGTAGCGGGGCTCCGTCGACTACGCCTTAGTTCGGAGCTGTGATTTTCAGGTTTTTAATTCTGGTGATCATTTACTATTTCTGGTGATCATTTAATTCTCAATTCTTTATTGCGTACCATAATGTAAATACATAGATGGAAGGGAAATAATTATATAAGTCACAATTATGGACCCTGTCGGGCACAGCAAGATCAAGTATTTACTATTTTAGGCAGTATAAAAATGTTTTTTAAGGTTATATTTACTTTATCTGGTGTTATGTTAAACATAAGCCTTTATCTACTACTAAACGAGACTGATCTTTCATGATTGTGGCTACATTGACATAAAATTATATAAGATGGCACCTAGATAAATGTTACAAGGTGCAAAAAATAATGTTTTTCTTAAAATAAATGAGTGGATTATAGAGATTCGGTTGGTCAAGGAAAAAATGAGAGAAAAAAAGCTTGTAAAAACTGTGTTGCGTCGACCCTAACTAACGAGACAAGGTTATACGTTGACGATGATGATCAAGTTACTAACAGAGCCAAAGCATGTATCTGCTGCAGCAGCGTGGCCAGCACTTGTGAGCTCTTGTCGCACGTGGAGCGCGCACTGGCATTAGCTTTGCGCTTCTCATCGAGGGTAGCACGCAGGGATTCTATGCTGTCCTGTTGCTGGAACAGCTTCGCTTGATGCTTGGCGTTTTCTTCCTCTGTAGAGGAAGGGAAAAGGAGTTATCAGTCTGGAGAAGTGAGTGATGAGAACTAGAAGTATAGGGACAACGATCTTCAACAGAAAATAGCGGTCAGCTTATGTTATTTTCATCAGCGTGATTGCTGATAAAATAGACTATCTAGGCCGTTTGGTTCTGCTCGGGTTTCCTCACACAAAATAGGTTTGCTTTTGGCTGCAAATCGCCTGATGTGAAGCGATGATGCGGCCTAAGGTAAGCACACTTGCCTAGAAGAAACTTATTTACTCGAACTTTGAAGAGATCAAGATTATAACAGAAAAAATGGTTATAAGAGATGTAAGGCGAAGTTTCATTGCTGCTCACGGCTAAGCTACGAGTGCAGGTAACTTGATTTGTATGACACTGTGGGATCACACACACAAGTAGGATCATCTACTGCGACATATAGCTACGCTACGCACGGATGCGTAGTTGACAAACAAATGAAGCCGTGCGTGAAGACTACAGGAAGTTGGCAGGTGGTCACGAGGTTGTCTCCCTTCCCGCGGGTTGTATATAGTAATGCATGAATGATACATGGGCCATAGGCCCGTCGTTGGGTGGTTGGTTGTAGAATGGAGAGCGCCTAGATGGTGCGCCCGTATTATTGGTTGCTATAAATGTGCGAAGGCGCTGTTGCCATTTTATTTTTCATATACGCGCTCAGAACTTGATGATTCGCTGTCGCTATGTTCGTACGAGCTGAAAGATGGCTGATGATATCTTCAGTATCATTCGTCGTTTTAGCAATAACAAGAGAAGAATAGGTCTTTCGCGGTTCATTTCTAGACAAAAACTACACGTGTACTCATTTACGCCGATAGTTACTGGCGCGGTCTCCCCCAGATGCCGCAGGCCAGGTGGGAGCAAGAAGACCTGCTGAGCCGAACCCTTAGTCAGGTGATAATGATATTCTTACCAATATTAACACTCAGCATCTTGACGTTATCGCTGAGGTTCTTCAGCTCGGTGCACACCTCGTTGATATAGTTGAACAACGCGTAGTTCTCCTCCTCACGACGAGTGAACTCCTGGATCAGCTTGTCTACGTCTTCTTCGCCTGCGAACTCCTGAAAATTTGTGCGAGTGGAGAACGCATCAGAAATCAGCCATTCCAAATAGCAGGAGTATGGTGTACCTACATACAGTGCGAAATCTGGGCCATTATCCAGTATCGCATGCATGTGTAAAATAAATGCGCAATAATATGACACTAAAACACCCTTCAAAGTACCAACACTCAAACATAAAGCATTTATTTCATTATACCTTTACAGGCAATTTGAATGTCAAAAAAAAAAAACGAAGGTACAGTCCTAGTCACAAGGCATAATAACTTGTTAAAGTACTGTAGTAGTAGGCATAGAGATCTACGCTTTGGAATAGGTTACAAAGCGTAGACCTCTATGGAGAAGAATGGGCGAAAAATTCCGTCGACACATTTTTGTCATGAAGCGTCCCTTCCTCACCTTGATAGAGTCGAGGATGTTAACGTAATTGTTGTAGATCCGCATCTCCTCTTCCTGCTGCTCCAACTTCTTGGCCTCGGCCTTAGCGTCGGCCGCGGTCAGTCTGACCGTGCCCTTCGTTCGCAGGAACTCCTCCAGCTTCAAACTGTGGTCTAATTGTCGCTGGAGTTCACGGACTTCCTATAAAAAAAAAAAACATCATCAGCATACTGCAATCCACTGTTGGACATGCCTCACCACGGGCACGCTTTTTGACTTAATTCTGGGCTTCTCTTATCTTGCAGCTACCATCAGCCACCCCTGTGGAGATCGTCGTTCCATGTTGCCTGATAAACTGATTACCTACGCAGTCGTACGATTTAAAAGTGTTAGCTTGAGACTGAGGCCTCATTAGTGCGTCTCGTTGCGTTCCGTCATCGCTGCGTCAACGACGCGTTAGATATCCGCCGTCGCACGCAACGTTTCTACGGATCGACGGTCGAGAGACGAAGCGGGGACAGACGGCGCATCCCCCTTGGATGCGCCGTTGGAGCTCCCCGGTGCGATAACGGACAGTTTGCCACTGCTGGACGGGAAAACGAGTGTGATTCGATGGCGTGCGCCGCAATCTTGTTTTACGTCGTCGTGCGTCGTCGCAACGAAGGTGTAGCATTACAATGCGTTAATACGATGCGACGACGCAACGCAACGCACTAAGAGGGCCATTAGCTTTACGCATAAATGTGCTGCTCATCATCATCCTTCTGCTTACCCTTATTTATTTAGGGACAGTGCAGTATGTCTTCTTATAGACGCATCTATTAGTAGAAACCGCCTTTCTTCTTTAACTATAGGTACCTACTCAGTTTTCTAGGCTAGGTGCTTACCAAGCAATGTTTCCTGTAATCATTAGCTGCTTTCTCCTTAAGCGCGTCCAGTTTAGAGCACCACTCTTCACGCTGATCGTAAGTTGAAATAGCTTGCTCCAACAGCTCAATGATCATGGCCTTGCCATCCATCAAGCGCTTCAGTTGGTTCTTCCAGTGGGTGTTGAAGAATTGACTAGGGGCAAAAGAACATGTCTGGTCAGTTCTTTGACTATCTCGTTGGTCTAGTACTAGCGCCTGTGGCGGACTGCAGAGAGAGTGGAAAAATACGTGCACGTGATTTTGTGCTTGTTTACGGCAATATTATACTCGTACGGAGGGGCTGTTACGTGTAGGTACCTATTGTAAAAGGGGCTGGTTGTCGCAACTCCGAATCCAAAGCGCGTATTTCGCGTATGGCTCTCTTTGTTACGTGGGACTTATAACTTGTGAAATTTGGTTGTAGGTATCTACCCTGTTCTCTGCTTACGATTCGCCTGCTAATTTCATCTCAGCTCTTATTTTTAACATAAGCGTTCCATAAAATACCTTTCTTGTCCGATTGAGTCCAACAGTCTTATCCTGGCGATCTTATCAAACCAATCAGATTGAGAAACAAAACAAGTGAATCGAATTTGTTATGAAACAGAGCGTTTAGTCTCGTCGGGCGAGTATCACGGCGATCCTAGTAGGAAGGTAACTGGAACCTTACTTACCGTCACGCTTTTTAACCAGTATATTCCTCGAAGTTGGATCGAGTTCATTAATACATCTCTAGAATACTTTTACCCTACATAAGATAGGCTTATAAGTAGCGTAGAAGCAGCTCGTGGCTATATAATCACAGCCGCTTAGGCCGACCTTTATGTTATACCGCACTTGCCTAGGTTGGTCTGAGAACGGAAGACCAGCTGTTACATACCAACTCCTACGTGAGTTACGTGCCTCGGAAAGCACTTTAAGCCGTGGGTGTCGGCTGCCATTTGGCAGTCGTTACAGTAAAGGACAAAGTCAGTGTCCCGAAAGTCTGACAACCAGTATCAGTCAGGTCCTAGGGGTATCGTATTACCCAGTTTTGACTGGGTTGTGGAGGTCAGATAGGCAGTCGCGCTATGTAAATGTAATAATATATGTAAATAATGTATACATGGTAAATGATAAATGATAAATGATGTTTATTTTGCAAGTAGGTTTTTACAAACACTTTTACACGTCATTTTTTTTTTAAGCTAGATGGGGCCGGTGTTTCGTACCTGACTACTCTGAGAAGAAACAGCCGAAACAAACTCAGAGGTTCCCTGTTAACTTGTTACTCTTTTAAAGTCCAGACATTGCTCAATTTACATGAGGACTATGCAGATTAGTATCTGAAATGGTCTTTTGAAGAAAGAACCACACAGATTTGAGTGGACCTGTCCAGCCAGTGCAAGCATTTGTCAGTTAACGTGTAGCTCGACTTATAACATAAGGAGCTCAACGAAACGACGAACAATACCAAAGAAAGGACATTTGGGTAGGTCGCTTAAAGTACTCAAACTGCCAGATAGTGGTGGGAGAAAAATAATGTGACCTGCATGGTCCTCACATTCACAATAATTAAATGTAATTAATAATAATTTACGAAATTTTATTTTACAAATCACGAATATCAATAAATGTCACAATAATAATAAAAAAGTAAATATGCATGTCAAATCAGTAAATGTCACATAAAAATAATAAAATATAAACTAAGAAAAAATTTTAATAATAAAATACTGAAATAAGTATTCATGTCACATCGGTAAATGTCACTTAAAATAATAAAATAAAAATAAAAACTAAAAAAATAAGGTAAAAATAAAAAAAATAAAAATGTCACAGTATATAAAATAAGGAATTAACAATGAACAAGCAAAGTCCGAAATTTCGACATTCACAGAGCAAATTTCATTGGAGCAGTATCAGCAGCATCCGGTTAGACTGGAAGCTGACCCCAACATTGTTGAGAAAATGCTAGGCAAGTCGTGATAAGGTTGGCTTTACCTAGCAGACGAGCGAAAACTCGCAATTTCTTGGCGTCATTTCAATCACACATTAACAATGGTCTTAGGCATCGTTCACATGAAACGTATTGTCCGCCGCCGACTGTGAACGCGCGTTACGCAGTTTATCGCTTTTCCATATATATTTATTTTCTCGTCCACACCGAACCGACTATACGCATACCTCTAATTCCTCTATACAGTGAGCATACTCAGAGTCGGCAGCGGACAATCCGTTCGGTGTGGACGATGCCTTTTTATTTTTTTAAGGATGGCCCCACTCTGGGCGGAGAGGGAGGGAGTGTCTGACTTGACTAACTAAAACCCATCCATGTTCCTTCTTAGCCCTTTGTGTTCCAGGGCCACGGTATCTCTTTCGAACAACCCGCAGCCCTGGCAGGCATCGGCCCTCTCGGACCCCTTCCGATTTGCTGACATCTCCTTGAAGCGCGCGTGGAACACAAACGCGCCGTCGGCACGGCCTGTCGTCATAAGACGGACGGACGGTGAGCTAGCCCATTACTCACCGTCCACAGGCCCGCGGTGTGGACGATGCCTTAATATCCACATTCTACAAACTTTAAAACTTCTTATTTTTGGATTGATTCGAAAGAAGAACGATAGAGAGAATGAATGAGAATATGCATTATCATTCACGTTCACATTTATGACAAGGAAAATAACGAACTTCCAAACAAACTCTCATATTCTATTTAATCCCGGAGGGGAATTAATAACCTGGTTTTCTAAACCCAGCGGTTTAAGCTGTCACTCAATGTATTTTTTATTGAGTAGGTTATAAAGTACCTAGTTTGACTTTTCCATTTATCTTTACTCATCATCTTTTGCCTGCCCTTATCCCAATTTATTTGGGGTCGGCGCATCTTCTGCTTCCATACTTCTCTATTATTCGTCATCTCACCAGACACCATCCATCTATCTTGCCTGCAAGTCTCAAATAAATTTACAATTCCATACTTACCGATCCCTCAGCAGCCGGTCGATCTCAAGCCTCATGGAGTAGTTCTCGCTGTTGACTGTGTTGAACTTCTTCATGGCGGTGTCCAGGCGGTTTTCTAACTGACTGATCAGTGTCTGACCGGTCAGCACGTTGGCGTAGGCCTAGGGTTGTAGAAAATAAATTTTGTTAGTACTAGTGGTTAGTTTGTTACCTCTGCCTAACCCTTCAAGGAATGTAGGCTTGATATATGTGTATAATGATCCCCTCCCACTGCTGAGGCATAGGCATCTCTGTAGATGTCACATAATCACATTTCTTCGAATTGTGTGGTGATATGTAAAATATATACGGAACGAGGTGATCCGACAGGGAACCAGAGTTGTTGTCATAGCTCACAGCATAAGTAAGCTGAAGTGACCATAATACCCGTAGAACCGATGACCGTTGCGGTAGATGTGTTCTCGATTCGGCAAGCGTAAGGTGGGACGCCCTCAGGCTCGGTGGCGCGACGATCTTCGCAGGGTGGCTGGTAGCAACTGGATGAGAGTTGCCGAGAATCGAGATAAGTGGAGTGCGATTGAAGAGGCTTATGTCCAGCAGTAGATTGTTATAGGCTGGTAAAGATGATGAGGTGTGAAGATGTATGTTTGTTTGTCCATAAATATAAGAAAGTAATTACAATTTCAAACCCGGTGACTTTGTTCCTCAATGACTTGATCTCCTTCTGCACTTGTTTGAGCAAGAAATCCAGCTCCTTTGTGGTCTCCCGATGCTCCTTCACTTCGGTTGAGTACTTCTCGTGGTCTTTCAGAAGAGCTATCAACTTATCCCGGCTTCTGGCGCCTTCCATGAGGTTGGATGTGCTTTTAGTGAACTGTTGACACAAAAATTGATTAGATAATGTCCTGACTGGCGTCCCTTTTTCTGCTAATAGGTAAACCTAGAAACCCTAAACATAGGTGGTCGGGTTAGGAAAAGGCTAGGCAGATGAAGATCACCGGCGATACGACACATGTTCCCTTCGCGTGAAAAACGCCGCGTCGAGGTGACCCGTGGCATGTTCTTAGGAGATTCTTAGATTTGTTTTTCCTGCGGTTGCTGTCATAACACGAGTCCCTTGAGTTTGTAGTTTGTGATCAAACAGTTACAGGAATGGGTTATCTGCTTATTCTGATATTTTGGTTACATGCCTACCTCCTCAAACATATTGAAAATAAAGTTATCTAAGCTAAGTTGACATGAGCGAGACTACGGTTGTCACTAACTGCAATGTGCGGCCTCTAAATTTATAAATACAGTTAGCGCTTTGTCTATGACCCAGTCCACGTAGATTTTGGGTATTCGGAAACAAACCTAATCACAGGTCCTGGAGCTGACTAAACACATTTTAGACGCCTTCGTCAGGGACCAAGCAATCTTCCGGTTCAGTGGTGTAGCTGTGAAGACGTAACAGACAAACTCAGAAAGTTTCACTCTTATTTGAATAGATACTAGCATATGCCCGCGGCTTCGCGCGGAAGTATTTATTAGAATTTGACAATAATCGGCTCGGACACGTGGCCCCGTCTATTAGCATAAGAACGTTATTGTTGTTTTCATCGGGACGTACTTTTTTTCGGAATGAAAGGTCCCAATGTCCGTTTCTGTATACCTCATCATCATCATCATCAGCCTATATTGTTCCCACTGCTGGGACGCAGGCCTCCTCTCTATGAGAGGGACAACGTATAATGTTTTCAGGATGATCGGTTCAGTGGTTTAGGCGTGAAAAGTTAACAAACAAACAAACTTGTCGTATTTATGATATTAGTTAGGATTAGGATTTACATAAACTGCCGAACGCCACCCGATATGACCTTTATATACGTCCACATTCAGGTGTACCTTGAGTTCCATCATGATCTTCTCTAGGTCCTGGTTTAGGGTGTTGATGATGTTCTTCTGCATTCTGAGGGTCGGCTGCACGCTGCTCAGCACGGTCGCCCGATCTATCTCCATCACCCTGAACTGTAAATAATTTATTCACCATATATATGCTTTTAACACATTGTTATGTTACTGTAAGTGTACATGTGAAAAAAAATATCAAGACTAATGTTCAACCAAGGTCTACTAGGTATACAGTCCATTGGAGTAACACGAGGCCATTTTCTACACAAGTGAGCCTTCCATCCGGAACGGAGCGAATGATTTTCAGTCAGGCTAGGTGGAGCGACGTTCTCCACAGGAAATCAAGTTGAATAGCACGCAGTTGGAGAGGCCATTGCCGATTATGTCCAGCAGAGGACTGCTGTAGGCGGATGATGATGACGTTCAGCTCTCCTAAGTGTCAACTTACGGTGCCTCGTTCATAATTGGCGATGACTACATCTATGTATGATACCATCAGCCATCTCCTTGATTGCAGGCAATAACATAGCTGAAATTTGTTTTACCTGTCTCTGCAACTTGGACAGTTCATCCTCCGCTATTTTCTCCATCTCCACATCATCAGCAGGGGCTATTAAGGCGGCCATCTTGAACTATGTTTTCTTAAAACTTTTCGACGAATTGTTTAAAATTTTATAAAACACGACTGACGATTGTTTGTTCAGCTGAATTACAGTACAGTTGGATCGATATTGTCGCTTGGTTACGGTCTGAAAAAGTGTGTTGATGTTTTGTGTAGCATAACATCACGACTGATCCCTGGGCAGACAAGCGACAGCAAGTGGTTTATGTGTCAGGGCCTAATTGGGGGTGATTTTATTGCCATTAACAGGGTAAGTGTGTCGAGGAGCTCGTGGTTTATTAATAACAGCCGCTCGGGTCGATCGTTAAGTTAAGCCGCACTTGCCTAGGTTGGTCCGTGGATGACCACTCATTACATACCGAGTTTCCTCCGTGCCTCGGAAAGCACATTAAGCCGTTGGTCCCGACTGTCATTAGTATATCTTTGACCGTCGTCGTTAAGTAGTCAGTGGCATGTTAAATACTGGTATTCAGCTGCATCCGGTTAGACTGGCAGCCGACCCCAACTTAGTGACTGCAGACCCCAAATAGTTGGGAAAAGGCTAGGCAGATGATGATGTACCGGGTAAGGGTATACTAATTTCGAGTAGAGTGCCGCGTTAGGATCCTGATCTCCGGAGTAAACGATGGAGCACACCGTGGAGGTCTGCTCCGCTTGGTCTGAGCACCGCCGTGTCCTCGCAACGGCGATTGGCGACTGCGAACTCTCGCGTCTGGCCCTAGTCCAATCCATGGTCTGGAGCGGGAGGGAATGGGAAACCGTCGCCACCTTCTGCGAAGCAGTCATGCTAGCGAAGGAGGTGTCGAAACGTGAGATCTCCCTCACGTCAGCATCACGTCCTAGAGAGGAAGAGAGAATTCATCAAATGAGCCCCGTCATTTGGTAATAACAATCGGTACAAAAAAAATGCGTCCGGATCTAAAATTCCAATTACACTGTCTAACCTGGGGTTCAAATCTAGGACCCTGTCGCTTGCGAGTCTTGCGACCACTTGACCAACGAGGCAGTTCTGTAGTCAATTGAATGAGGGTAAACAAAATTATTTCAGGTTTAAAGTCTGAAGTGTTGTTTTGGGATATATCTCTTCGTTAGTGTTGGTGAATCGGGATAAAAATCTAGAATGCACGGAAATATATGATCAACATAACATAACATCACGCTTGTGATTCCCGAGGGGTTAGGCAGAGATGTAGTACCTAATAGTACACTCTTTCGCCGCTTCGCTTCGGTCAAGTTTGGTGAAAATAAGATCGAGGTTGTTTATATAGGTATACTCGTAAAATAAGTACTGGTACGACATAAAATGTGTTTATTTTCCTTTCTCCATAAAAGAATCAAGGTGTGCGGAAATACTTACATCCTTTTTTACGACACCTTTAATTTAATATGCTCAAGAAACTCAATCCGTGGGCATATTTTTCTCAAGAGCTACTCAATACATAATTCAAGGTTTCCTTTTTGCGAAAAAAACTGGTTTATTTTAGATGCGATTTTTATAGGATCACTATGAGATCATTTCCTGACGTTTACTCACAATAAAAATAAATGTTTCGACATTTTGTTTGACCACTCTCTTTGTATCACCTTGATTATGTATAGCTGTCCTTGTCTGGCGTGGGGGTTTGGTGTTACCTTTCTGATGCCGTCTCGCTCTGACGCACGTGTTGATTTACACCAAAGATTAGATTAGAGAGACGTTTTTGTGAAGCGGTGTTGTTTCTACATACGCGGGCGGATTCTTTTATTGTTATCTATAAAACTGGTACGGAATGCAGTGAGGATAGATTTATCTAAAACCTGTTCTTAAAATTAGTAGAAATCCTTGTATTTTGAGAAAAAAAATCAGCTAGCTGTTTGCGGTTTAACTTTTTTTTAAGGCCATAGAGTAGTCTATGGACATTGTTAGCTGTTGAAATGGTATTTCTTTTGAAACATTTTATATTTCCTAATTATTTTATCTTATCATCACTAATTGTATTTGTCATTATAGACTTGATAATGTATTAAATTAATCACTTGGCTGACTAATAGACTCAACTATTGTCATGGCGTAATATACATACATAAATAGTTAGGTACTGTTAAAAATATTAAGGGTTTTTAAAACTGTCGTGATCACTAACATTAGTTTTTTTTTTTGTATTTTATTTCAGTTCGACAGTCTTACAAGCACTGCCATTATTATAAGTTATCATTTCATCGTACTCAAACAATTTTTTTTTAAACCTGACAAAACAACGATCTGCCCTTTTAGGACGCATTTGGTAGGTCCCATTATTTCACTATTCAGTGTCTAAAACTTTTTGCTTGTTCAACGTGAAATAAGTCTTCTCATCAAAAGGTTTCCTTTTCTGTTTGTTACTTTGGTTACTACCTAATATCCTATGGGAACTCAGACCAATATAAATAGTTACAAAAATCTAATGTTTAATCATTAACACTGATAACGGGATAAAAAAAACAGTCAGTGTAAAAACTCAGTCAGTCATTCAATTGTTAAGCTTTAATTTCTACCTACGTCCACCTCTCCCCGCTACCATAATCTATGTCCGTCGCGGGCTGTTCTACCTCGAAGGTTTCGCAGGCATTCTGTTGTGTCCGCACCGTTGTCGAGGCAACATCTATGCCGCGCGCGCCGCGAGTGTATCGACATAACAGTGCAGTGTTGTGAGTGCCAGTGAAACGGAAATGTTACATTCGTGAACAACCAACTGTTATAATGGCATTTAAAAAGGATTTCGACATCAACAAGAGCATATTCAAAATTAAACTACCCAAAACCACGAAGTTTCAACAAGCCATCGACAAAATATTCAAAAAGAACAACTACACCAAAATAGTGCAAAGTTAGTTCCACTGATTGTTTAATTGACTCGTCCGATTAAATGGCTGGTGAAGTTAGTGCAAATATTAGTAGAAGTAGAAAACACAATACTGAGCCAGAACCACCGGATCGCAACAAGTCACCTAACTTTATAACAGACGAAACTGAATTTGTGGGCGCAGGAGCCATAAGAACATCAACACCATTAAACAAGCATAGACGTAGTAGAAGTAAAAGTGGTACAAGAAAGACTCCAGTGCCTCTGAGCTTTTCAGACGAACATTTTATCGAGGACTTAGAAGCGTATGTTAGAGAAATGTCAGCGACTAGGCAGTCAACGGGAACGATGGACACCAGTCAGGAGCCGGATCTTTGGGCTCAACTCCAGCAGAAGGAGTCGGATTTACTCCTTGCAGCAGAGTTAGGGAAGGCCCTTTTGGACAAGAACGAGGAGTTGAAGAAAGAGCAAGAGCGCGTGACGGAAGAGTACTCCAAAAAAGTTGAGGTAAGTCAATCAATTTCACTGTTTGTTACTGATTCAGGCACGCGATGTGCACTGATATTTTTACGGTCGTTTCCACCCATTCGATTTTCAACTTTAACTCGATCTTGATTAAGTTTAATTGGGTTTTCGTTGTGGTTGTTCTATTTTTTATAAAGACTGGACGGTGTGCGGTTGTTTAAAATTGTGCAATTTATACTCTTTGTTTATGTCCTTTCATTTACTGACGTTGTTGATGTATTAGTTAGACTAGAACTTTTTGGTGTTATTGGATCACTTTCATTTTGTTGGATAAGATTTATAGTAGTCTCATCTTTTTCTCGATCTAAAATTGTAAATGCACAGAATGCATCACTGGAGTGAATATTATGAAATTTTTATTTTGTTTATAGCAAGATGGCATTGTGTCACCTATTCGTGCTTTTAGTGTAGAGTCGTCATGACCACAACTGCAATAAATAATGTTAATAAGTACCTAGAAAGACTTACTCAAATTAATCACCAAATACCAGAAGTCATTACGCCTTTTTTGTAACATTTAGCAATTACGTAAAAGTCCACAGAATTTTCGACATATCGACAAAAATCGACCATTTTCGTAAGAACCTCATGCCTTATTTCGTCAGCCAAACCTTTTACATATTATTATTTAATTCCAAAAACTGTATTAATATGCAATGTAAGTGGCTTTACAATGTACAAATTGTCGTAATAATACTAAAAGTGTTACTTTACATAACTTAAATACACTTTGAGCAAAACTGTTTTTTGGGGGATTACATTACATTATCTTTAAAACCACGGGTATACTACAATTGTGTTTTTTATCGTTTTAAAGTGGTATCGGCAATAATACTATACTTAATTCAATGATATAAAAATATTATTTAAATTTTATATTGTTATATAAAAAGGAAAACAATACAATTGATAGTTTTATTGATTGGATGATAAACTAAAGTATTTCTCCGCGTGCACTGTGTTGAAAAGTATGCAAACTTCGCGATGCACTGCCATGCATCTAGATAAGATTTTAAAATGGGAATTAACATATCATATTTAACTGTGATGCCCATGATATCTAATTAGAAAATAAACTAGCAAAGGAATACCGAAACAGCGAAAAACCTTTCAGTTTTTTTAGAATTTTTTAGGACATGCATTTTTTAAGTCGTGCGTAATATTTTTGTGTTGTTAGTGTTATAAGAATTCACCATCTTTCAAATTGCCATTTACTACTTCAAAAGTCTTTATTTGATAAAAAGTTGCAAAACCTAGAAGCAGGGGAATAAATTCACTCAAGCCAAGCCAAGCCGTGCTTGAAGCAAACCACGAGTTTAATACTACTTACTCAATTATCGATTTTAAATTTATATAAAATAAGATAACAAGTCTTATGAATCAGACAATTACATTTTTTTTTTCCAAATGGCAGAACAGACACGATTATTTATTTTTATGATTTGAGCACGTTTTACTTGATCGAGTCAATTTTCATACGTCGATTATAATGGCACGATTAAATAACGTGAAAAATGCGGATGTGGTAAGTATGGTTTATCTTATTGACTGATTAGATGAAAACATGATTTCGTTTTGCACATTTTTTATGCGTGATGATACTGCGGAAACCTATGTAATTAAATTAGCGTTCGAAGTTACATACATATTAATTTCGGAACGAAGCAACTGGAACTCACGACACAGGGATTTTAGTGTGAAGTGATGAAGTGTATGAAGGAATCACTGCATTGGATGTACTTTTCTAAACAATAAATTATTCTTATTCTTACATAACGATAATAGGTAAATATAATAACAATGTCACACGCACGAGGGTGCGCCGCCTTTTTCATTACCGAACTTGGCTTGACACACTATCATGTTTGCTCAAAATACTAGAATTGACAGTGAAACTGAGAAGTATGAAATCAGAAAACATGCTGCGCCGAACTCAAATAAATTGGGATAAGGGCAAGAGCATGACGATGAAAAACCGGCCAAGTGCGAGTCGGGCTCGTGCACGAAGGGTTCCATACCACTATTTATAAAAACGAGCAAAAAAATCAATCAAATCATTTTAGTATTCGTTGTTATAGCGGCAACAGTAATACATAATCTGTAGAAATTTCAACCGGCTAACTATCACGGTTCATGAGATACAGCCTGGTGACAGACGGACGGTCGGATGGACGGACGGACGCACAGCGAAGTCTCAGTAATAGGGTCCCATTTGACCCTTTGGGTACAGAACCCTAAAAATGAAGCATTCGATATGAAAGTGTGACCAACAACGCTAGTTATCAGAAGCATTCAGTAATTATTTTCTCGTTAACCGCTTCACGGTAGTAACGAGTGCGTCTCATAGCAACACTCGATCGGTTTACTGGATTATATATAGGTATACACCTTACATGGTCTGGTTATTTCTACCTTTAATAAAGCATAACATCATCAGTCTACAAGGTACCCACTGCTGGGACACAGGCCTCCTCTCTATGGGAGGGTGTAGGCTGTAAGACACCACACGGGCCGAGCTTAGGTTCGTGGATGTGTCATGTCTTCCAAGTTTTTGATTCATAACGTAACAACATGATTGAAATCCTTGAAGGGATAGTAGTGTGTAGGTATCCTTAATACACTGACGTTTTGTCAGTCATGCTCTTTTCCCAAGCCGTTTTGCTTCACGAAGTAATATCTAGCCCTAATCCGTTCCAAGATCCGTCCGTCCCTTCCTTTTTTTCTGCAAAATCAAATCAAAGTCAAAAGTAATTTATTCAAAAAAGGCTGATAATCAGCACTTTTTGAACGTCAAAATTGCAAGAGACATTCCCACTAAACGCCCGTCCTTCGCCGCTTCCTAGTGTTTTAGCTGCAATTAGTGCTTCAAAATTTTGGAGCTCATGCGAAACTTAATATTATTCTATTTTTTGTTTTGGAGCTGTCGGGAATACAATTTTGGAGCACATGGGAATAAGCCCTTTTTTTTCGGATAGGAAATCATCAACTGACTCCTCCCGCTCTGGAGCGGAGCCCGGAGCGGAAGGTAGTGTCAGACTTGTACTGACTATAACCCATCCATGTTCCTTCTTAGCCCTTCGTGTTCCAGGGCTATGGTATCTCTTTCGAACATTCCCGCAGCATGGGAATAAACCCCTCAGCCTACATCGATCGAACAAAATCATTACCTTTTGGAAATTCCAACGGCAGTTACGACTAACATCATTGTCTTATCATTAGCAAGTTCTTATCTTATCATAGTTGATAGTATTGATACATCGGTATCATTCTGAGATGTACAGGAGTATCAAGGTGAAATTCGAGCTAGATGTTGAAATGTGATCGGTAGATCGAATAAGAATATACCATCTTTATACTCGGCTGCATCTAGTAAAACTGGAAGGCGATTCCAATATAGTTTATTTATTTATTTGGATCTCCAACAAAGAATACACATATGTGTACAACGTAGGTCACAATCAAACAAGCGGTTCTTTTAAGTGTGTTCCTTCAATAACAGGAGACCACAGCATGCACATATATCTAGGTGTTTACAGAGAGATTAGAAAGAAATAAAAATATTTAAAATAAAGTCAAAAGGAAAACAAAACGAAATCGTAAAAAAAAAAACAAATATAAATACAAAACAATAAAAATCATTTGATGACAAGAAATCACAAAAAATCACAAATATCGGAATTGTTTCACATAAAAATAATCATTCTTATTTAACATTTAATATTTATTGCAGTGGTCAAACTTTTTTTTATTGGGAAAAGGCTAGGCAGATGATGGAGAGATGACATTCATGTGAAGGTATCATCATCCTCCTGACTCTTTATATATTTAGGGTCGGCGCAGCATAAACTTCTACTGCTGAATGCCTATACTATGACTTTCCTTAAGTTTGTACTATTTTTATAGTATATATTATATTCCCCTACCTTTTTGCCCTTGATTTGCTGCTATAACTATTAAGTATTCTTTTATACCGTATATAAAAATTATGAGAACCGTCTGGTCAGGTAGTCACCATGACCATGAAAGGCAGCCATAGCCTACGCCCCTGACCGTGGGTGTCAGATATTGATTAATTGCCTATTTAGGTGCTTATGTCAATAAAATGAGCACCACAAAACAACACAATCATGCAAATTTGTTCAAATGTATTGATTTTGCTGTAATTAGTGGGACTGAATGGTTTTCTCCAGTTGAAACCTTCACGTTAGCTTGAACACCATCTTATCAATTTCATCATCTTCTGCGTTCAGTCATCTATGTTAGGGAAGGCTGTTTAATTTGAATGGATCCAGCTGCTTATTGGTTCCTGACAACTTGTTAGTCTTACCTAATTAGAATGGTTATGTTTCATTAGTGAATCTTTACAGACCAACTTAAATTTACATGAACTATACAGAAATAGCTCATACCGTGATATAAATATTTGACAGTTAGCAAGGCGACAGTGAAACTAAATAGCCACGGCGAACCGTCTCGTTTCGCTTAGCTCGGTGATTGCTGTTTACTACATGTTACCGGTCGGATGCTTTGAATTTGGCGTCTCGCTGGTCAACCTAGGAGGTTGTCGTATGCCTAACTGGATTACCCTGTGGATGCCGCGAGTGTAAAGCCTTGAGCCAGAGGAGTGTTTTTTGCAGCATGGAGTTTCATGATAAAGTATTCTGAACAGTTCTAATTGAGTCGCTGTTGATACAGTGCATAGTACGTGTGCCTTTAAGTAGGAATTACTTTTTCTGGAGGCCATTTAAACGCAACCGATACCTATAAAAATATTGTACACATGTCACATTGAAGCGATATAAAATGTTGCACAGTAAGGAATTTTATCTAGAAAACTGCATTGCAGATAAGTTGACATTCCATGGAAACATTCTATAACAAAGTGGTTTAGAAATATCAACTTTATTTATTTTGCGTAAGACAACTTTTGCTTCCGACATCATTTGTTGCATACTTACTTAGTGCTGTTTTATAAAACGCAATATTGAGCGACGTGGTATCAAGGTTTCTTTAAAACAAAAGCAAAAAAATACAGAGGAACCAAATCGCTCCAGGAAACGAATCCAAGCTGCTTTGAGAATTTCGTAATGGAAAAACCCAAAAACATTCTGATCGCAGGACCCCACAAGCTCTAGACCAGATATACTTCGGTTAAACCCCGGTTTAGCTTTAAACAAAAACAAAAAAAAAAACTTATAAATTAGAACCCAAATTACCCTTAAGATATTTACACTAAAAGTAATCTACATAACAAAAGATGTATCTCTATAACAAAAACCCCTTCCTAAAACTGTAGCTAACTTCAAACAGATGAGCCTCCTTTTTGTGCTACCTGCTTCACTACAGCTATTGTAAAGTTTTTTATACCTTTCTGCCGTTAAAGGTTGATGATTCAATCAGAATCTTGTCTTTTCTTGCGGACCTTTTGGTTGTGGGTTTTGAAGATCCCACCCCTGGAGTTAAATTGACAACTGTATTGCTCAATTTAAAGTACCTATAGAACCATCTTCACAATCATCACTATCATACATCCTAATAAAAATCATCATTCATATAAATCATCACTATCCCAATCTATTCAGTAAAGCCACCTGCTCAAACCGATCGATTTTCATTTTTTATTTGCTCGATTTTCTGTCAATCGTACCTACCAGTACCTAATTCGTTCTTTTCCTAGACCATAGTTGGTATAAGTCTTTGTGTCTATGACCTTATAAGTATCTAATATTCTCAGCATGTCGATGGCAACGCAATTCATTTCTTTTCTATGTTACATCTATAGTATTAAAATGATTGGGCCCAGTAAATGGCTAATTTTATTGCGGTGTCAGAGGAATTTGCTCACTAGTTTTGGCGTCATAAGTTCCTGTAACGTTCCGAAAAGGAACAGAACCATGTCATTCAAAGGCGCAGTCATCTGAATGAACCTCGAATCTCCACCTGAGACATTTAATAAGTGCGGGCCTGTGGACGGTGAGTAATGGGCTAGCTCACCGTCCGTCTCATGACGACAGGCCGTGTCGACGGCGCGTTCGTGTTCCACGCGCGCCTCAAGGAGATGTCAGCAAACCGGTGGTGTCAGCAAAGTGGTCCGAGAGTGCCGATGCCTGCCAGGGCTGCGGGTCTGTTCGAAAGAGATACTGTGGCCCTGGAACACAAAAGGCTAAGAGGGAACATGGATGGGTTTTGGCTCCGCCGAGAGCGGGAGGGGGGTCATTTGATGATTTCCCATTCGAAAAAAAGGGTATTTAATAAGCACTAAGCATCAAGACTACTTATACCGTGTAAAAGAGGGAGCTAACATGATGGATTCTACAGTTCCTCGGCACCCATTTTGCTTAAAGTTTTCGCTCCAAATATCCGAACTAACCTACAAATCCAACAATAACCCTATATAATACGCGAATCCGACAGCCAGTCATTGTTCACAATAACCAGGTCAATAAGTTTGACGAATCGGGCGCGTCTAGCTAGACGCCTATTGTACACTATAACCTGAATACTTGATAATGATTTAACTGTGTTATCTGCGGAGATGCTAATTTGTTGTTAAACTGTATTTAACCGTGCTTAGAATATGACATGGTTTTTGTTAGATAAACTAGAAACGGTAACTTTTGAGGCGGGCTAGCTTTTTGACTATTTCGTTGGTCTGGGGGGTTACTATGACGCTTAAAACATTATTGTTCCATTCCTATTCCAGAGTTGGAAAGAGATGGAGCTAGACGACCTGTATAGCTCCATCTCTTTTCCCACTCTGGAATAAGAATGGAACAATGTTTTAAGACGTCATGTTACGCCACCTGTTGGTAGCAATCGCGGCTGCTGTCAATGAGGTACTGTACTCGATTCTCGGGCCAGAAAAATAGTTATTGGGTTTTTCCATCAGGAACATCAGTAGCAGCCATGGAGTCTGTATTTGTGCCCAGTTGATGGGAATAGGCTCGCCCCTATTACATGGGACTTAAACATAACTGGCGAAATGTAGGTGTAATATTAGTTACGCCTCTGCCCAACCCTTCGGAGTTTACAGTCGCGATGTTATATTTGCGGCGCGGCGGGCCCTAGATCTACATTAATATTTGTGCTATGTTGTTATCATTCCAACGATCTCATTGCACAATATAGTCAAGATTCAAACTAAGAGATAACATGTTATCTTTCGTGTTGCTGTCTTCTTCTCATACATATCTCCCCTCCATTCTACGGTATTATGTTGGCCAACGCAATATGTCTGCTTCTTCCATAGCCATCATCAGCCTACATATCTGTGGTTACCTTCTTTCTAGCCATATCATATTACAGACAGTACATCTGTTGTTCCATTCTAGGAGCTAGTGTCTAAATAATAACAGCCGCACTGCTCTATCTTTAAGGCTAAGCCGTGCTTGCCGAGGTTGGTCTGTGGATGGGTGAACATAATTTCATACCGAGTTTCTTCCGTGCCTCGGAAAGCACGTTAAGCCGTTGGTCCCGGCTGTCATTTGTAGATCTTTGACAGTCGTTACGAGTAGTCAGAAGCCACAAGTCGGAAATCCAGTCTAATTAAGGGGTATCGTATTACCCAGTTACTAGGTTGTGGAGGTCAGATAGGCAGTCGTTTTAAGTCAAATACTAGTATTACTCAGCTGCATCCGGTTAAACTGAAAGCCGATCACAAGATAGTTTGTGAAAAGACTAGGCCGATGATGATCTGCTGTTCCATTGGGCTTCTCATACTCTTGTTGATAGTATCCCCTTACTAATCCTACAACAGCAAAATATACTTACCAGTTCGGTTCAAGGCATTATAACATCAAGTGGAAATCGAACTCACGACATGATTAACCAAGCGTATCCTTTACTATACAATCAACCTTCCTAGATAGCTATCGGGAAACAATTAATTAAAAATAATGAATAGTTTCTTTGCAATAACGAGGCAATAAATCTTAAACATGATAAGATAAATGATTGTGGCTCGTGGTTGATTACCTACGGAGTCTTGAGATTCAGCTTCGCTTACTGCTGGCAGACCTAGGATTAATCTTCTCAGCCTAGTATGACTTGCAGTGGACTGCGACCTCTCCAAAACTCAGTGTTGCCCGAGTGCAAAACTTGTTATTTTTTCCAGTAAATTAATTATTCCCGAAATCGAGTTGCAATGTTCTCTAATCTTGTTCTACGTTTTGTAGTAAGCAATTACTTATTGTCGGGCCTACGATGTCCTGCCATACTTAAATACTAACACTGTAACATAAAAAAATATTGTAAAACCAAATGATTTTAAAAGAGTAACCATGGAGCGACCAACCCGAACCGAGCACTTTTGTCGACGTTTTACAAGTGCCCATGTAGGGCTATGTGAAATAAAAATATTTTGATTAATGATTGATTGAAATGGTCAAATCATTGGGCTCTGTTCCATTCACGTCACTTCCTCTGTGTCATGCTTCCTTGGTGCGAGTTTCTCCAAGGCTCTATCCACGAGCTATTGTAGGTAATGTGAGTATTGAGTATAGGTAATCCACTTCTCTGGCTGTTGGTGTGCCAACACTCCTTTTCCGACCCGCCTTATTCATATCATTATTTGCCCTTCATCATCATCTGCCTAGCCATTTCCCAACTATGTAAGGTTAGCGTCCAATCTAACCAAATACAGCTCATACAGCTGAAGAATTATTATTACCCAGTTACTAGGCAGTACAACAGCCCTAGTTACGTTGCACTTATTTGACCCTTGGCACTTGTTTACTTCATAGCAGTCACTCTATATACAATACTGACATTCAGAAAGGATCTAGTTAAACTTGAACCCAACCTTAATTCTAGATAATGTTCCGATCGATAGATAACGTAACCACTTATATACCATGTAAGTATATAATAATAACTAGGTACTACGTAGTTAGCTTGATAAGTGTTTGTTACAAATATGAGTAATAACTGAGTCATGGCGTGAAAAAATAAGTCAATAACATAAGTGTTTCTAAACATGAGAATACTTTCATCATATGATAAAATTAATTCGTTTGTCACTGATAGCGCTGGGGCCTACGTATCAAATAAACTTCCACGGCTGAAAAAATAGTGCGTGGAGTCCCTCCGCGCGGAAGAAGTGAAACTTCGTAATACTACACGCATGCATTCGAGTGCCACGCATTCACTCTCGCACTGTCTATTCCCCCTCCATGGTAGCGTTAAAAACGCAAACTTTTTGGAAGTCGCATAAGAAGTTTCACTTCAATATTCCTACATAAACATAACTTCACGCCTGTAATCCGCGTAGGGTTTGCAGAGGTGTACCAAGTTGTAAACCCACATTATGCCAGTTATGTTTAAGTCCGATGTAATAGGGGGCGAACCTTTTGCCATCAACGGGGCACGAATCGAAACTCCGTGATTGCTACTCAGAAATTCCAGATGGAAAACCCAAAAGCACTTTGCTCTACCCGGGAATCGAATCCAGCACCTCATACTCAGCAGTTGAGCAATGCAACCACTAGGCCAACGCAGTCCTATGTATTAAATAAAAGAAAATAAACTAAGCATAAATTCCCTCGATGAAAGTTTAAAAAAGGCAAAGCCAGAATTAAAAAAAAAAAGTTGTCCTCAAGTTACACTTTCATTTGTTTTGTGACTGTCACACACGATCTTTTGTAGGCTATATCAATATTTGTATCATAAGAGAATTGAATCCGCATCTTGTAGTGTCGAAGCAAATATTGCTCACAAAATATGCAAATTGAGAAGACGCCGTTTTATCAACAACCAAACTTGTTGAAATATAATTAGCAGAAGAGGGTATAGACAAGTTTCGGTAGGTTCATCATCATCATCAGCCTATAATGTTCCCACTGCTGGGACACAGGCCTCATCCCTAAGAGAGGGAGATGGCTGTAATCCACCTCGCGGGCCCAGTGCGGGTTGGTAGATGTCACATGTCTTCGAATTTTTAGTTCTATTTTCAGTTTCCTCACTATGTTTTCCTTCACTGTTTGAGGGCAGCGGTGATG
Organism: Cerastis leucographa; assembly: GCA_963082945.1. Classification (NCBI taxonomy): domain Eukaryota; kingdom Metazoa; phylum Arthropoda; class Insecta; order Lepidoptera; family Noctuidae; genus Cerastis; species Cerastis leucographa. Next base: position 2,799,235 of record OY720365.1, read on the forward strand.
AAATAAATTACACAAAGTAATGCGCCTGCCTGGGTTCAAACCCACGGCTTACTGCTCGTAAGTCGGGGCTGCCACCACTGGGCCACCGCTGCTCTCCTCGGTGGATTATGTCAATTCAATACATTTTTGACTTTTGGAATGTCACTTTTATATTTTTTAACACTAAATAGGCTTGCGTTTGGCCGCAACTTCACGTAAAAAAAAAAAAAAACGTTGAAGCTATAAAGTCTCTTTTGTATGACCCGAAATTCGGGTTGAAAAAAAGTATAGGTTCAGAGGAATTTTGTTAGTGCATTGCCGTTACTTAAATCATCATATTTGAGGTTAAAAACACAAACATTTACAAGTTGAGTCTTTTAACTTCGCTGTGGGAGCAGACTTTATACCGTTTTATCGTGAATCATGCACCGACAAAGCCTAACTTGGCTCTATACGAATTATAAAATTGTTTCGACTGCGAAGGTCGAATGCTTTATTCAGGCCAAAGTTTTAAATATAAAATAAATAAGTTTTTACGTTTTTAAATAGACACTGAGGCACAAAAGATTCAGATTACACTTTAGCCAACTTATCTGTGCGGGAAAGGCGGGAAAATACAGAAAGTTTGACATTTCGATGGATTTTTAAAGTGATCATACTGAACTGGCAAGTTTTCAGTATTTATGTTCAAAACTAGATTGAATTTGACAGTCACATTTTTGTTGAAACCTAAAAAGTTTATTGAAGATTCCGTTTTTATTAGAGAAGTTATAAATAACATGATAAATGGAAAGTAGCTAAAAAAAATTAAGTATTTTGACTCTATTAGTGTAATTGCTGTGTGCCATTTTAGTGCGACGATGAATAATAAACGAATGACAGTGTTTTGATGAAAAGAAAAGCGATCTGAATGATTATCAAGATAACAATGTAGACTCTGTACCCTTACACAGAATCTAATGTTAGTATAAATATGAGAATTAACCGTTACTCAGGTTCATAGATTTAAAAATTTAAGTATAGAAATAATAGACACTTATTCATGTACTTACTTATATTTTCCAGCACACAAAATCAAATACTCGTCACAATCAACACTCGGTGTTTTCAATAAACAACAGGGGTTATAGTAGTAGACTTCTCGACGTCTGATCCACGACTGAGCTCGCAGGATTGGCACGACAACCAAAGTGGCGTTCCCCCACCATTCAACCCACATTCCAATAAATGCGGTATGATTGGCTAGTCGTGCAATCCACGAACTCAGCCGTTATTACAGTAGTCAAAATAATACTTTTAATATTAGAATTAGTTATAATTTAACAAAGCTATTAGATAAAATATCATAAAATATACTATTGATAACAGTCGGCCATCCAATACACAGTATACGTCCTCGTGTAAGGAAAGTACAATATACAAAACAAAAGATAAACAATTTAAATATATCCAGCCACATTTGATCAACAATAATAATTGAATAAATTAACAATAGTGAGCAAAATATTTTTTTACCAATTGCATGTCATCATAGCATACTTGTAATAATAAGTGTAAAGGAAATATTGATTACATAACATTATGATTAATCACAATTTATTTTGGGCATTATTTCATGGCCCACTTTAATTAGAGGTGAGCATTATTTCATGGCTCAATGTAGTCAATGTACATCGGGCATTATTTCATGGCTCGATGTACATTTACGGGCATTATTTCATGGCCCATTTTAAGTATCTGGCATTATTTCATGGCCAGGGATGACCTCTTTAGACATTATTTCATAGTCTAAGGATCGGAAAAGATTGTGTTTAGTAGCGGGCATTCTTTCATGGCCCGGAAAGGTGATAAGGCAAACCTTTAAACAGAAATAAAACTGAAATAAATTAAGGTTTATTTATCACAAATTGAAATAGGTAAGGTTATTTATTCGCTGTCATTACCGGACGATTCGTCATGTGGTCTATTAAAATTCAACCAGGCTTTAATTTTGTCACTCGCCACAACTGTCGAATAAGGCCGATTAGATTTTCGTGTTAGGGGAGTATCCTCAATTTGATAACGATCAAAATCAAAAACTTTTGTGATTCTATAAGGTCCCTGAAATTTCGGAACAAGTTTTTTGCTATTTCCTGTAGCTGGGACTTGACGTTCCACCCTCACAAGATCACCTTCTTTATACTTTGGAGCTGGACAATGCTTTGCGTCATAAGCCTTCTTTTGAGACTCTTGATAGGAACTGACATGAGAGTTAATGTCCTCTCTAATTTGTGACAGGTCCCGATTGTTAGAAGGACCCGCTATGTCGTCTGACAGTTCGGATACAATTCTACAGTCACTAGGACCCGATGGTCTAATGCCGAAAAGAGCCTCTGACGGTGTTCGATTTATGCCTTTGTTGAATGTGTTGTTCATGCCCCACTGAACATCAGGTAGGTGCTCGTCCCATTTATTGTCGGGTGAGCCAACGCACTTCGTGGTCAAAGCATCAACAAGTGTCTTGTTATAGCGTTCTACCTGACCATTGGCCCTAGGGGTCGAAACAGCATTCAACACGTGTTTAATGTTTTTTTCGACTATGAACTTTTTAAAGGCTTCGCTTGTAAACGAGGTTCCACGATCAGTTATGACCCTTCTGGGAACACCGAACAAACCAAAATAGTCACGGAAAACCTTTATAGACGTACTGGTTTTAGTGTTCTTTACGGGCTTCAAATAAATATACCGAGTAAATGCGTCAATCAGAGCTAAAATGTACATATTTCCTCTCGCACTACGTATAAATGGGCCAACATGATCTGCATGGACTGTATCAAAAGGAATATCGACTTTTGGAATAGGGTGTAAATTACCAGGTTTCTTACCTCCAGAAGCCTTTGAATAGGCGCATTCCAGGCAGGAACCGATATACTTCTTTACGAAGTTACGCATTTTTGCAAACCAATATGTCGCTTTGATACGTTCCAGAGTTTTGTCAAGTGCAAAGTGGCCTATATCGTCGTGATTTTGTTTGACGATCTGCCATCTTACTCCTTTTGGCACAACCCACCTATCACCATCACTAGTTGTCCTATACAGCCTATCATTCTTCAACTTATAATTTGATTTTATGTCAATTACGTCCTCAAACTGAGGGTCCTTTAGAATGCCAATTATCCTTTGTATCTCACTATCTGCGCCTTGGACTGTGGCTAACCAATCACAATCACTAACGACCATAACATTATGAGCCCGCTGCATAGGGTTCCGACTGAGTGCATCGACATGAGCCATGCGATGACCGGCCCGATACTCAATGCAAAAATTATATTCCTGCATCTGTTCCCACCACCTAGCGACTCGTGGAATCATATCTCTCTTTTGAAAGGTCGCACGAAGAGAGTTGCAGTCTGTTATAATTTTAAAAGGGATACCCACTAAATAAACGCGGAACTTTTGTAAGGAAGAAACTACGGCAAGCGTCTCCAAGTCGTAAGACGAGTAATTTTGCTCCTCGGGCGTAGTCTGCCTACTAAAGTAAGCGATTGGCCTAAGCACATCGTCTTTGTCTTTTTGTAACAAGATACCTGCCACTCCAATCTTACAGGCGTCCGTATGAAGCTGGGTGTCTGCCTTCGGATTGTATAAAGCTAGGGTGGGACGTTGTACGAGCTCTTTTTGTAAACGGCGGAATGCGGTTTCCTGATCTGTACCCCAGGACCATTTGGAGTCCTTTTTCAAGAGTTGTGTAAGCGGTTTTGCAATCACCGAGAAATTTTGGACAAATCTGCGGAAGAAGCTAGACAGCCCAAGAAACTGTCTAACATTATGTTGGCTCTGAGGAATTGGGAAACGCTTCACAGCCTCTACTTTTCTCTCGCCAGGACGAATGCCACTAGCAGAAATTTCAAAGCCTAAATATTCAACAGAGCTACAGAAAAAGAAACATTTGGGGAGCTTCAACGTTAGACCAGCATCGGCGAACAGGCGCAGCACTGACTCCAATCTCGACATGCCTTCATTTATATCCTTTGAAGGGATAATCACATCGTCTAAGTAGGCCAGGGCTTCCTTATGTCGCAATGACCCAAGGACTTGGTGCATAATTCGTTGAAACGTAGCCGGGGCGTTTGCAAGGCCAAATGGCATTCGATTGAATTCGTAATGGCCATCTGGTGTCACGAACCCAGTTTTATGCTTGTCCGTTTCACGGATTGGAATTTGGTAATAACCAGACGCAAGGTCAAGTGTCGAATAGTAGTTATTACCAGAAAGAGCATCTAGCTGGTCGTCAATCAACGGCATTGGATAGTTTTCGCGGACAGTCTTTTTATTAAGGGCACGATAATCGATACATAAACGGAGTTCGCCAGACCTTTTCCTAACCACTACTATAGGACTCGCATAACATGACGTTGATGGTCTTACGATATCATTCTCCAATAACTCGGAAACTATTTCTCGAACCTTCTCCTTTTCGCTGATCGACAAACGATAGGGCCTATACACGACGGGTTCGTTGTCTTGCAGATCTATAGTCATGTGACCAGCTTTAGTATTCCCTAGTTCCGATAAGTTGAAAGCAAAACAGGATCGATACTTATTGAGTAGGTTGAGCAACTGAACCTTATACTCGGGAGAGAGTCCGTCTTCCAGATTTAAATCTGTCTCAGTAATGGACTTAAATTCATTGTTGCCAGTTGAGGAAACGTTCAAAACTTGCATACTGGACTCTTCTTGAGCTACACGACCACGAGCAATAAGAAAATCTTTTGAGAGCACTAAAGGGGTTGACGAAGTATTACTGACAACGATCTGTCCTGTTCCACGTTCGCTCATTTGGAACAATCCAGCGGCTACTGAATAGCGAACACCCTTCTGGAATCTAATACTGCCCTCGACAAAGATATCGCCCTGATGTGGCGGGTCTGTATACACGTCCACAATAGCAAGACCCAAAACCTCAACGGAATCTTTACAAAATAAAGTTATTTTGCTATTAGGTACTATATGTTGGAGCTGAAGTTCAGAAATTTCTAGGGAGTCGCTAGTTTTACGAATGACTACGTGTGACTGCTCCGTGAACGTTTGACCTATTAACAGGGGCACATGCATGGCATCATCTGCAACTATGAGCAATTCGAGATCAGCCTCCACGTTATCGATACTTATTAAAACTGTTTGTTTACCTATACAAGGGACAACTGAATTGCCGAAACCTCTTAGTACTGGAAGATTATTTACTCTAAAACTGGAACCTAGATTTCGAAATACTGACAACCTAATCATTGAGCATTCACTCCCAAAATCTATAAAAGCAGGTATGGAAGAACCGTTTACAGTTACAGTTTTGAAATACTTTTTGTTCGATTCTGACACGGGAGTGGTTATTTTTGAAGAACTAGCTGCATCTACGTTACCCCTATCCTCTATGCGCATGACCTTCTTCTCTTCAGCCGACGGCAGTTTGGCATAACACTGTTCCACCTCATGTCCTACTCTATTGCATCGACTACACTTTTTTATGGGTAGGGTGCACTGGGTTGTGACATGACCATCCTTTTTGCAATTTGAACAACGTGTCGGCCTTTGGTTAGAGCTGTTCTGGTGTTTTGTAGGTAGTCCTTTAACTATTTTACGCTCGTTATTGAATTTTGTATTTCGAGCATTACGTAAATATGAAAGGAGTTTGTTAGGGTCATCAAACTGAGCTGCCTCAGCACCTAATCTAACCGACCGGTCGTCGATACCATGTAAAATGCATTCTACTGCCCTTTTGCCACTTATACCACATCTATTGATTAGGGACAGCTTGTCATAGTAATACTCTTCTAAGGAATCCGTGAACCTAGCTCGTTTGGCCAACATATCGCTCAACATTTGGCCATAGTTTTCTTCAGATGGAAATGTAGCCAAAAGTTTCTCTTGCCATTCAGCCCAAGTAAACAGGACCGACGGAAGGCCTTCGTACCATCTTTGGGCTATACCCTTTAGTTTCGGTAAGGCAAAATGAATTACTTGCTTCTCCGACCATGCATAAATAGTTGCGCATTCATTCACTTTATGCAACCACATTGTCATTGTCTGTTCCCGTTTACTTGGGTCAAATTCGGGAATAGTGTTGTTCACGGAACCTAACTTATCTGAATTATTATTAGACATAGATTTTAAAACACTGACGAGATCCGAAAGAGTAGCTAATCCTAATAAGGAAGTCGGCTCACCTGCGGTCTTATCTTGAGTCGTGGCTTGCACGTCTCTCACCGAACTGGCTCGTGGCTGCCTCACTGGGCTACGCGAACGGTGGCAGCTTGTGTGGCGGTCAGTACGGCTCGAGGCTTGGTGGTCCGGGCTGCGGCGCGATGCGCAGCGGTACGGACGGCTCGATGATCGATGGTCCGGGCTACGGCTTGATGCGCGGCGGTCCGGACGGCTCGGTGCTCGGTGGTCCAGGCTGCGGCGTGATGCGCAGCGATCGGGACGACTCGATGCTCCGTGGTCCGGGCTGCGGTGCGATGCGCAGCGGTCCGGACATCTTGATGCTCGGTGGTCCGGGTCGCGGCGCGATGCGCAGTGGTCCGGACGGCTCGATGCTTGGCGGTTGCGTGTACGGGGACTATCCCGACGCACTTGTTGATCTGGTGAGCAGCGACTCAAGCGCCCTCTTGACTGACGGCTTGACCGACTGCGTGACCGATTTAAGTCCCGGCTGCTGGCTTGACGCCTTGCAGGGCTGCGTGACCGGTATGCATTGGGTGACCCCGTCGGATCTGTCGGTGTGTAGAGAATACGTTCTCGTTCGTTCCTCTCCATGGGGTAACCCTGGAATGATAAATAAATCCCAAGAATTCGTTCTTTAAAACATATTTCAAAATAAAGAGGATTAGCACAACATAAGACACAATATAAGCACGTTACGCACGTAAATTTCCGAAAACATTTGACCGTTTTTTTTTTTTTTTAAAGCTACTAAGTAGGTATGCATAAGCCAACTATCAATCCTTAGACAGCCAACGATGAGTAAAGCGCAAATAGCATAGGTAATAATCGTAATGATATGTTATATTACGAATATAAGGTTAAACAAAATGCTACAACTACTTAAACATCCACATGTTGACGAACTCGTGGCTGTATATTATAAAACTCATTTTTACTGACTAACAATAAGAACTCATTTTGTATGTAAGAAGATCCTATTTGTTTAGAAAATAAACTAAAAGTTTAAAATTTATTTTATTTCAACAGTTTATATACTTACTTGGTATGGTAATCAAAGAGTAGAATACTTATACCAAACATGGTAATTTCAATGCCATTAAATAGTCAAGAACCCAAACAAATGTTTGAAAATAACAAATTGAGACAAATTACCATGATGCTTACACCCCACAGTATGACAATTAAGGGTAAAAAAAAAAGAATTTAACTGGCCAAAACAGGAATCTTAATCCCACTTCTGAGATGTAGACTCTGTACCCTTACACAGAATCTAATGTTAGTATAAATATGAGAATTAACCGTTACTCAGGTTCATAGATTTAAAAATTTAAGTATAGAAATAATAGACACTTATTCATGTACTTACTTATATTTTCCAGCACACAAAATCAAATACTCGTCACAATCAACACTCGGTGTTTTCAATAAACAACAGGGGTTATAGTAGTAGACTTCTCGACGTCTGATCCACGACTGAGCTCGCAGGATTGGCACGACAACCAAAGTGGCGTTCCCCCACCATTCAACCCACATTCCAATAAATGCGGTATGATTGGCTAGTCGTGCAATCCACGAACTCAGCCGTTATTACAGTAGTCAAAATAATACTTTTAATATTAGAATTAGTTATAATTTAACAAAGCTATTAGATAAAATATCATAAAATATACTATTGATAACAACAATGTATATAAAACAAAGACCTGGCTACTCAGAAATAATATAGGCAGCCCATGCCATCACGATAGAAAAGGAAGCATCCACTGAATAACGTAAGGTTTACATTTCCTTAATGTACCTAGATAAAATAAACCCTTTGAATATGTTACCCCCAAACAACAGAAAAACAAATGACTGTCAATTCGTTCGAATACAAAAAGCAGTAGTTTAATTAAATTATGTTTCTGACGTTTCCTCAAAAAAACATTCGTCCGAAACACCACTCAGAAATTATAATTAAAAAAAAAATATATATGCGGCCGAAACATCTACTAAGCCAAACTTTATAGTCAGTCATTTGTTTTCCAGCTTTTCGCCTCCTCCAATACGTATCAAATCTCTGACACACGTTACCATACTGCTTATCGAATCGAAACATGTTAAACTTGCCACAGCCTGGTCAGTTGACCCGCGGACCGGTGAGACCGGTTCTCCATCATTACAGCAGCCCTTGCTCGCTCACAAACACTTCCTGTAGATGTGTGCAGATTTATCAACTGGTTTTCTTGTAGCTATTTGAGTATGCTGTGATTGTCAGCGTTGTCAGTAAGTTGATTTATAGTTGTTGTGGTTTTGAAAATGGATTCTTGAATACTGTTGTTTGTTATTTGATGACTGCCTCGTTGGTTAAGCGGTACTGATGAGCTCTACTCGTAGGTCCGTCGGGCAAAGTGCAAGAGTTTATCCTACTGAAAGTTTGTCGGAGTTTAGATTTGGGCTCGGTTGATACTGTTGATAGCTTCAGGCTCGTGCTCCCATTAAACGTGACTTGAATATCAGTGTTGAAATGTGGGTGTACTGTAAGTAGGCTGATTCCTATTGGGGTCGGCGCAGCATTTATTCTTCTTCCATACTTCTCTGTTACTCGTCATCTCAGCAGTTACCTCCTTTCTGGCCGTATCATCCTTGATCATGTGTCGTGTGTTTTTAATTCCCTTAGCTTTTCTACTTGGCTTTAGGAATATTTTCTTAAAAACTGCTTTGAATAGCTTGCCACTCACAAGCCCATTTGCTATTGGGCCAACGGAAATTTTAAAGACTCGGAAATCAAACCTACAGCTTCCTCCATCATTTAATATGTAACATGTCATAACATCCAAACCACTAGCAGACAATTACTGCCACGCACCATACTATGGAGGTATTTGGCAATATAACCAGCAATGATTACTACGGAAGCAAAACACGTAACAATCCGAATTCACCATGGTTATAGCATTATGCCTCATTCACGGCCTCACGTGATACTACTTGCGTCAAGCAACACACGCCTGCGTCACTTGTTTCGTTCTTATCAGTATAGACGTGTTGCAAGTAACATGATCTTACCAATTTATAGTGTCTCACCGAAGCCGAAGCCCATCAATCGGCTATTGCCGCAACTTTCGGCTCAAAACAAAGTTCTAATAACTTTATATTGCAACTTGTCTAACACAAGTAGCTAGTCTCCAACTGAAGCTTCGGCTTCGGCCACCTTCAGTCAAATGAATGATTTTTCATTAACCTTTTGGCTTTGGCCGGACGTAATGGCCGATTAATCAGCTGTCCGTCGGACACTTCCAATTTTATCCGCAATCGCTGTTGCAACACGCGTATCGCTTGACCGTATAGTTTGTGTCCAAGCGGTTAGAACTCTAGAAGCTATGTATTATTAACGATGGTTTTTTGAGGTCATTCGACCATACGGGTAAGAATTATGGCGATTTTGACCTCTAGATTAAACCTACGGCTATACGAGATTTCTATGCGTGATTAGAGTTTTTTTTATTGAACAACCTTATGTAGATTTTGAAAAATGTTTTAGTTGATTTTGGTGAAGAGTTAGAAAAAACTGGGGATTGAGAACATATTGTTAGTATGAATGTGGATAGCTTTGAAAATAGAGGAAGACCAAAGAAACGATAGATGGAGTCTGTGGGAGATGATATGGTTAGAAAAGAATAGAATACTGAGATGACGGCTATTAGAGATGTACTTATCGATGACGAAATCATTCTGCGATAGCTAAAAATAAGTAGGGGTGTGAGGGCAGAATGTTTAATGTCATCATCATTAAACATTCTGCCCTCACGGCAGAATGTTTAATGATGATGACTGGGAAGAAGAATTTAAAAATTGATAGTTAATAATACAGACAATTGTTTTTAAAATCAGACTAAATATCTCAAACAAAACAAACATATATTTTGATCTCTTGCATACTTTGACTACAACAAATATTTATACACAATGCACAATGACATAACGTTTCCTTACCAAAACCTATTATTTCGATATTCTCTTTGAAGCGCATATAATGGTACTAAATTGACTGGTTTCAAATACTTGAAGCAGACAGACAGACTGGTTACGGTATAATTTTGTATATACTTACATATCCGTAATGTACCTCTATTGTTTTAGTTCTCAATAGATAATAAGGAATGCATTGCATTGTCTTGCTTTCAGAGATCTCAGTACGATTGGTAAATATTTTGTAGTTAGATGATAAAATTATAGGTTATGAATATTTCTAGATTTTGTTGTATATTTAGTTATAGATCTCGAGAGGAGCTCGTGGCTAAATAATAACAGCCGCCCGGGTCGATCTTTAAGGTTAAGCCGTGCTTGCCGAGGTTGGTCCGTGGATGGGTGACCATCATTACATACCGAGTTTCCTCCGTGCCTCGGAAAGCACGTTAAGCCGTTGGTCCCGGCTGTCATTTGTAGATCTTTGACCGTCGTTACGAGTAGTCAGAAGCCAAAAAAAGTCTGACATCCAGTCTTACCAAGGGGTATCGTATTACCCAGTTACTGGGTTGTGGAGGTCAGATAGGCAGTCGCTTCATGTAAAATACTGGTACTCAGCTGCATCCGGTTGGACTGGAAGCCGACCCCAAGAGAGTTTGGGAAAAGGCTAGGCAGATGATGATGATTTAGTTATAGATCTATATTGTAAATTTTTCTTATTATCTTTTGCCGTAGCATGTCTACATTCTTAAAGATTGACGGATTCAATCCGAATGCAATAATGACTCGCTTAAAAAAAAAAAAAAAAAGATATTTATAGGCGATTGGACAACTATGTATGTCTATCAATTAATTGAGTTGCTAAGCGTAGAACAGGAACAGGGTTTTGGTAATACTCCCATTCCTGTTCTCTGGGTTATCCTTGTTAAGCTAATTATTCTATTGTTAATTCATAACTCAAGCAACAGAAAATCCTATAAAGAAAACTAGTATTTCTTCACTAATACTAATCGTCAAAGATGACCAACAAAACAAGCCAGACTACTGACCCAAATACGAAGGCACAGAGCCCATTATCCTTAAGCTACATGACCCAACATCCAATGCTGTCTCATCAGTATGCAAGAGGGGTCAATGTTGCGGCAAGCACGTAAAACTGCGCTGACTCATAGTAACCAAAAGTTCTGGTGCTGTGGTTGCTATCAACATAATGTTTACGTTCTTTTGTAGTTGTAGAAACAATCTGTACTTTTGTGTGATGAATGATATGAAAGAGAAAGGAGTGAATGATGTCGTGACAGGAGAGAATCTCTCAATCTGAACTTTTAAAAAGGAGAAAGGACAGTTATTCCATTGACAGAAAAGAAAAGTCGTTAATCCAAGCTAGAGTATTCAGAAGTCTGAATGATTCTAAGGCAACAGATGGGATTAGTACAATAACTGACTGGTCTGACTGATAATTCTAAAGAAATTCTAGATGCATACCATGGCATTACATTTTTCGAGTTGTATCAAGAAAACTCAATAACAGAGAATACTACTAGGCGACTCCTAAATCATAACTACCCAAGATTTGCAATTTCTGGATTCCTTTCAATTAGTTCTTCCACATTCCCTAGCGAATCAATTAGATTCGTGTGTTTGGTTCCTTTAAGAGAAATTCAGTGTTGACTATCGGACTACACTATTTCGTCGGTATTTAAAACCACGAAGCAATCCGTCAGTCTGCACAAAGTGAGAGTGGCGTTTTGAGGGCACGGCCTTGTACCAGCTCAGCCGACGAATCCGATGCATTTGAGTAATTAGCTTTTTGTTCAATATCTTTTGATCGGAAGTGTTGTAGACGTTTAGAGATTAGGTTATATGATGATAATTTTTTGTTTGGGGGGTTTATGTTTTAGGAAAGTGAAACTGTGTTGATGTTAATGTAGCGATCGTAAATACGTTAAACAATTGCTAAACTTTTGGGACAAGCCCGCCACGCTATTCCCAAATCACTGCAACCCCTGGAAGCCCGGCGACAACCAGAAAAGCGCCGAGACAATGGAGCTCGACGAAGTCTCAGAGAAACAATTTAACTGTCATGGATCCCGCGACGAAATAAATCTGAAAATAATGGCGGAGGAGTGGCAATATAAGCAATGGCTGACGAGCTTTAGTGTTCCAGGTTATTACTGAAACGTACGGCTATTTACGGATGCCGATGGAGCCAAAATACAGTACTGGCGATGTGGCGACGCTTGGGGTGGCCTTTATTCAGATGATATGATGATGATAACAGTTACCTACTTACTCATATTCTACAACATCCATCAAGACATAAAGATAACCTCTATTTCAGAAGTCTGAACAGACGATTTGTCGTAATAAGACCTTATGAATTCGACAAGTTTTTGCATCAATAAAGTCACGCTTTTAACGAGATAGCAGCGAACAAGGTCGGCGGTTAAAATGAATGGCTAATGGCTTCGATGCTAACCCGCGACGGTCGCAACACGAGGTACTGTGGTTACATGGTAAGGTTGCGATTGGGAAACGGAGGAAACGCGACCAAGAGGCGGGGAAGGAAGCGGGAAGATAAGACGAGGCTTACCTTTCTTATCTGCATATCATTACACTTTTCATTTTTAATGTGTACAATAATTGCTCTTATGTGTCTTTAGTGAAACTGTTATTTAGCATTTGAAGAAGTTTTAGAGAAATTATTTTGGCACAGGATTTTCATGTGAAATTTTGGAACTTGAGAAAACAATTCAATGATTTTATGAATTGGATATAATGATGTAAACCATTATTAAAATACATATGAGAACGACTTTGCATTGGAAAAGGTGTAACAACAGAACAAGATCAGATTTGAACCTGAAATACATGAAACTATGCACGGTAGGTATACTGGAAAAGGAATATCCTCCTTAAACACTATGATGCACAATAAACAGTCATACAGTCCTGAACTTACAGCTCAATTTATACACCAATGGTAAGAGCAGCTAAACCAGTAATTACATTCGAATATCTTCATTATAACGACTTTGAACCTGCGGTCTTTAGCGGTCACTTCTAACTTATAAATAATTGAACTGACGATGGGTCTTGCGTGTCTTGGCCTCGGGCAAAGTTGGAAACTGCATTTAAAAATGCACTGTGAAGTAGATTTTGCACTTTATTGATATTTGGAGCTCTTGCGTGAAGTAGTTCATCTGGAGAAGTACTTACCTTTGTTTTTTCCTGTGGTCCATAGGGGGAATACTAATGTAATTGAAGGCGTATTATTATACTTTTCAGCACTGTCTCCGTAGCGACGATCTGCGGTTGGCTCTGTTGTTGATCTGTAATCATGAAGGTCACTTTTTTGTTCCAGCATCGTTGTCTTATCTATAATTCACCCGAATGAAGTACACTGGTGGACATCAGCCTCCCCAAGCATTAATTCGGCTTTTTTGTCACCGATAGTTGTAAAAATAATGTTTAATATGCTTATACCCATGCCAATTATATGCTTTTGCAAACACCTTCTCGACAAATTTCAACTTAGACTGGCCAAGTCTTCAGCTCGTCTAGACATTAATTAAGGAAATTCCACACACGTGCGGCAAGTCGTTAACTGATAAACTTGACATAACTGCAGTTTGGTTTGACGTCACTTCTGATGGGTTATTGTTTGGTCGGCGATTAACTTTGTGTATAACTGTATTTTGTTTGGTAACATAGAATGTTTGACATGAATTCGTTTGAAACACTGTTGTTGTATGTCAACGTAAAAATATTTAACTTTGTTGGAGTCCTAACTTGAGTGTTTTAAGGAATCGATTTGACAAGCAAGCTGACGAGTCATGTGATGGGTGTTGTGGTCTACGTGCGACCCTGGAAATGCCCTGGAAAGGGTAACCTATGGCCACGAGTCGCAAAGTACACACTCAACGACAGCAACTGCGGATAAAGCTAATAAAAGCGCGCGTAAGATTTAAATGTCTTATGTACTATATCTCAATCTTGGATCCCTTCAATATTGATCGGCGGCGACAAAAATGGGGAAGTTGGTATCACGAACACCAAACGCTTTTCTAATCTCTGCACGGAACAACTCGTTCAATATAACAAAGAACTTTACAACCGAACCATAATAAACCAATCTGTATACCGACCTACTTTTCGAGTTTCATCAAAGAACTGCTCTAGATAGGCTATCCTTGGCGTGTCACATCTATATAAAACACGAAACGGTTTCACTAGCATAAACGTTGAGAGATCAGAATGCGTTGTTATCCAATTAGTACCCGTTAAGCGTTAGGTAACCGACCTGCGTTTAAAACACGTGTTTTTTTACGATTCTTCGCGATTGTCTTAAAATACAATGTTTAATCTTTACTGTGCTTATATCTTTAATAGTTTTTACTGGTGCGCTGACGCAGTGATGGAATTTAATTTGTGAACGTTTCTGAAGGACAAAAGAGTTCGGATGTCAAGGCAACTATGAATGGTTTTTCCGTAAAACCTTCAAGTTTTAATATTGGGGAAGCTTAAGGTGTTGTTTTAAATATATTTTAGTCGGTAGGCAAATAAAGAGTCAACCGAACGCTGCCAGTTCTGTTCCACGTTCTTAATAATATGGTCGCCAAGTTTTAGCAATTCTTTTTTATCTGTGAATATATTTTGCTGAAGTGGAATCCCAAAAGACTAAGGAGCCTAAAATGACCGATTTTGCAGGATCATAATAGGATAGATTATGAATCTAATTACAATCTCGTAGAATGGGTGACAATTACGCCTGAGACTATTTTAAGAATTTTAACGTACTTGTGATTGCATTGCACATGGATGAAATTGACATATTTGACATACCCTTTAGTTTCGCTGAAGCATACATGGCAGAGTATACATCCACATTTGTCATTTTTGCCCAGGTAGGACAAAAATGACAGTGAAGGTTTAATTTTCATAACACTTCATATCGTTGTTATGTTACTTACGAGAGGGTTCAACAGTGGATCAGTATCATAATATTTAATACCTCACTGTTTAGACAAACAAATATTCAGCAACAATGTTTACATAATAAACACAATGTTGATATTATGAAAACATTTCGTTGAGCCGATTCAACTGGAGTTTTTCGGTCAAAAGAAGGCGTCTTTAGAACATGTCAGCCTGGTTGACATTTGCGCAGACCAGGGTAACATGGCACAAAGGGAGGGAGACATTTTTCTTCTTAGGTGTCGATGGCTATCTAAATTGTGTCAGCCCAGAGCTGAACCACTAGTTTGGCGCCTCCAGTAGCGTCTATCACTTTCTGTAATGAACAAACAACAGGACACGCAGGATATAATATTAAGTGGTCCAATGAGGAAGGAGGCATTACTCAGTACTAGGTAGAATAACGCTGCCAACGGTGACATTGGTGATGATGGACCGTGCTACCTAAGTTTTACCATTACGTAGCTACTCAGAAAATTAAAGATGCTTTCTGATTACTTCATGTGCAGTTAGGGAATTGTATTGTGTAGCAGATTGAGATCGCCATGATCACGGGCTGATTACTATGTCGTATATGACAGTGTAAGTTTAGTAATAAAGTGTGAAAATACGTCTTAAACATTTGCCGCGGTACTAAAGTTGAAGAGGTAACATTTTGATTTCAATTTACGGACAACGTACTATAAATGAGTGGTATACACGGTGTAAATCACATCATCACGAAGCCGTCAACCAAGCATTCTGTACATGAAACTAAGTAACTTCACGCAAAAATTATTGCTGCGAAACGACTTTTTTTTTTGTGGGTGTTAAATCATGTTTTGTGGCAGAACTCAATGTAACGCACTCAAAACATTGTGCTGATGGACGGATTGAATAGTACGGGGGTCGTGGAGGTGTTTAAAGTAAAAATCTTACATTAAAAACTTGTATTTAAATAAATACTTGTCAAAAAGTTGGAATTTGACCCCTAATATCTCCGTAACTAGAAGGTTCCCAGATATGGTGTAGAACACCGACAGGGAGAACCAGTGCCTTTCGGCTTCGTTAAGAGGTGTTTTACTCCCTTTATACACCACCCTTTCATTGCCAAGAAGTATACGAAGACCGCTCCTTGACTCCACCAGGCTGTGCTCAAAACTCAAGATATGACTGAGATCTTGACTCCAAATAAAACAAAAAGGACGATGGCAACCTTTAAAAGCTAATTGTGACCGGCAAGGTGGATGGGAAAAGAGGGGTCTTTGTGGACGCAGCCGCAGGCCAATACGTTGGTCTGAGCAGATCCGCACCGCCCCTAACTCCACAGTCCACAGCGCCCTTCACACAGCCAGAGACAGAAACAGTTGGAGAAAGATCATCCAAGAGAAGGTGATACTGAAGCGAGGTCACGACCCTCAGCATTGAGGAATACGACGCAAGGAGGGGGGATATAAAACTCTTCTCTCTCTTCTCTCTTCTTCAACGCTTGGCCACCCAATGCGGAGTGTAGGTCTCTTCAAAATCTCTCCACTTTTGGCGGTTATGTGTCATGGCTATCCATATATAAAGCAATGTAGACCAATTAGGAAGTCTAAGCGCCAAATTAAAAATAATTAACTCCCGAAGCCGAGTATCACGATTTCCTAAAAAGGTTACCTGTGAAAAATGTGTGTAAAAATCAGTAAACATGTTTGTTTGAATGTCACAGCCTTGCCTTGAGTGGGGTCAGCTAGTCACCCTTGAGATGACCTCGGTAACCCTTCGGTAATAGAAACCTTATTACACGAACGAGAAAGTTTAAGTATTTATAGCTTGCTTTTACTTTGAAGGCTGTTATTATGCTGGTATGTACAGACAGCGTTATTAAGTAGTTCCCCCCTGGCGTACTGGGTGGGACTGTAAAAGGGTTAGCACATAATAACGCTGTCTGTACAACTATCCTTCTTGTGGGCATGTGCCTAAAACCGAGCTGGTTTGATAAAATCAAACAAAACGTAAACATACGTTCAAGATCAAAGCAAATCCAGTAATACTTTTTTTGCCAAAACCAATCATTTTATCAAACCAGCTCGGTTTTGGCAAAAAAAGTATTACTGGATTTGCTTTGATCTTGAACGTATCCTAGGAATGCAGATGGGTAGACTTGATTCTTTGCAATGAGCTAGGTTTTACCCGCGGCGTCACTCGTGTGGAGTTAGGAAGTTATCACACCGGAACGCATTGCCTGGATAAAAAATATATCCTATTTCCTTACCCAAGTTTTAGTCCCTACTCTGATCTCAATTTATTTGGGGTAGGCGCAGCATGTCTTCTTCATCCATACTTCTCTATTAAATCTCAGCAGTCACCATCTTTCTACCCATGTCTTCCAAACATATTATAAGTCTTAGTCTATACGTGTACAATATTTCATCCAAATCGGCACAGCAGTTTAGGAGCTTGTATTTTTAAAAGTTTGAGTTGATGTTGTTTTTTAATGACACAAACGGTTATTGAAATAAGTGCCTCTAAGATTTAAAAGGTCGAAGCACCTAAAACACATGTTTCACAAACAATAATTTACTAGAAACGTGTTAGTAAAGCATTTTCGTAGAGAAATCGGAAGCGTGGTTACTTTCATATATTATGTAGTTAACCAACGATTGCACGCTTTAATTATATTTGTTGTACAAAATAAATTGTTTACTTCGTAGGTACTTCATACTAGCCGGTGATTAATTTACTTATTTTCTGCACTGGAGACTAACAAAATAAAGTATGCATTGAATGATTAGCATTCAGCAGACTTATGACACACCTGAATGATATGGTGCGTTTTAGGGATATGAGCGCCCATTTTGTCATCTGTAAAATGCCTACCTTTTTATAGCTGTAATTTGTATGGTAATCTATCTATATAATTATGATGGCATTGTTGAAAATTCAACTCTTGCCGTCAGCGCCCAGAGTTGAATTTTCAGTCCAGCTCAAGTCAGTTTAAAGTCCAGCGTTAAAAATCCAACTGAGCGCATTTATTTAGACATCTATTTAAGGATCACATACACCACGGCCTGTCATGCAACCGAAGTGCGGGACGTTTTGCGCGGCACGCGAACATAAATGACATCATCCGTCGAGCTCTTGTGACCGTCGGCGTTCCAGCTATCTTAGAACCCAATGGCTTGGCACGCGACGATGGCAAAAGACCGGACGGCATGTCTTTGTTTCCTTGGAAGATGGGTAGGCCTTTAGTGTGGGACGCAACTTGCGTTGATACTCTTGCGCCATCACATCTTCCAAGCTCATCGTGCTGTACAGGCGCTGCCGCTGCGGCTGCGGAGAACCTCAAGCGGCGTAAATATTGTTAGTTACCTTTGTGATAACTATATTTTTGACCCGTTTGGGGTTGAAACTCTGGGGCCGTGGGGTCCGAGTGCTCACAGCCTTTTCAAGGAAATATCTAAACGCCTAGTTGACACTTCCCGTGACCCAAGGGCTGGGTTTTACTTTGGCCAGAGGCTAAGTATTGCCATACAACGTGGCAACGCCGCCAGTCTCTTGGGCACGTTACCAGTTGACCGCGTTGAGGAGGAGTTTTTTGACGCCCTTTTATAATTTGTTGTTATTTTAGTTATCTAGTTTTAAAAATAATATTAATTTGTAAAATATAATAAATAAAAGTTTAGTTTTGAGGATCACTAAGTATTTGTGAAAATAGGCAAACACGTCGCATATCTTTGCCGACGTTGAGTACGAGTTTTTTCAGTTTTCTCGTGGAAAACTTGCATTGTTATAACGTTTCATTTGGAGTAGAATTCCCTGCAGACTATTTTAAGGGCCAGTAAAGCGTCAAATAACGTAAGATTTATTGAAAGGCGATATATAGGTATTGGGAACCGGTTATAATCTGTATCTTATCAACAAACGAAGTATTTTTTGTAATTCCATATGTGTGATATCACGAGATGACTTTCATCTTGCTACAGATAATGTTTATCATTATTATCAGAGATCGCACGCTGCGCATATCTTCTTGTTTATCTATTATCAGTATACGCTTTCGCAATAGTCTTGCAAAATAGTTTCAGTACATAATCACTGCAATATCTTAAGCAGTATAGTTTTTAAAAATATGTTTTAATGCATACTTTTCTTCTTTTGTCTAACTATTAAATGTTGACCACAACTTCGTCTGCGTGTATATTGTATTTCATCAATTTTGAAAACAAATTTCCAAAACCAAAAGCAGCCAATGGCCTTCTTCATTGAACCTACATCTGTCTGTCCCAATTTCCTTCTTCTCAGTGGTTTAATTGTTTGTTAGCTTTTTACTCCAAATTCCCAAGTGAAAGGTAACAAACAAGAAAAGAGCAAAGATTTCAAATATGTGATCATAACTTAACACAACATAAAAGCATATAATATTACCTGCTTTTATGTTTACAAATACTGTAGAACATAATATTATCATTCGTGTAATCAATCCATCACCTTGTCTATGACAGAGACTTAGCTTCTGTAATTTTGTACATAGATAATTAGGTATACATATACAGGGTGTAACGGAAAGGGTATATACATACTTAAGGGCGAGCTACGGACAATCAAACTGAACATGTTTTCCATCTGACAAACATCGTAATAGCGAAAACATAATATCAGCTGTCCCATACATTTGGGTCGAATAGGTATTGCAATTTTTTATGGGGCAGCAGATAATTTTTGTAAAAAACATATTTAGTTTCAAAATCAAAATCAAAATATTTTATTTTACGTAGGCCTACATGGGCACTTATAAAACGTCAACAAAAGGTGCACGGTTCGGGTTGGTCGTTTCCTATGGAGAAGAACCGGCAAGAAACTCCATGGTTACTCTTTTAAAATCATTTGATGGTCTGTAGCACACCCTTAAGTATGTATATACCCTTTCCGTTACACCCTGTATATACATAGTCTATGAGTAAATATATGTAAATTGATTGTCACATATAAAGGAACAACAGCTGCACGTCTTGGCATAGTCCACCGCTTCCGGTTTAAAGAGGTTAGCAAACCAAGGTGTAGCTAGAGAAACTGTATGCTAACAATATTGAAATATCTTCAAAACTTATTGTAATAAAATATCCTCATCTTAATTTATGAATTGTGAACCCAGTAATCCGGTAGGTAACACGCATCTAGCTAATATTAGACATGGTCATGTCTCTGCATTATAAATGGTATGATTACGAATCTTAAAATTCGTCTCCCACTAGTTTTTATTCATCTTGAGCCTTTCTATGACGAGGAGGCCGGAGGCGAAGAGCATAAAATAAAAGCCGAAAGTAAAATGTGAGGGGATAATGTAAATGTCGTAAATGAAAACACAACAGAAGAAAATGAAAGAGGAAAACATTTTGCTCCGACTGGTAGGCAGAAGAACACGCTGCGTCGACCCCAAATGAATTGGGATAAGAAAGAAAAAGTATTTATTAGAAGTGCGCGGTACAAAAACAAAAAAAAAAGATAAGAATTAACTAAAAAACTAAAATTTTAACTTTACCAAAAGAAGAAAAAAACCGGTAAGTGCGTGTCGTGTGTGTAACCGCGCACGAAGAGTTCAGTACCATTATTTATAAAAAAACGAGCAAAATTATCGTTTTTTTTGTATGGGAGCCCCCCTTAAATATTTATTTTATTGTGTTTTTAGTATTATCTGTTATACCGGCAACAGAAATACATAATCTGTAGATTTCATTTTGCTTACTATCACGGTTCATGAGATACAGCCTGGTGACAGACGGACGGACGGACGGACGGACGCACGCACAGCGAAGTCTCAGTAATAGGATCCCGTTTGACCCTTTGGGTACGAACCCTAAAAATAAGACAAATAAAACTAGACCTATACGAGGCCAAAAGGTGTCTCAGCGTGGTTCTGTAACATTTTTTTTAAAGTCACGGGTCTGAGGTAAAGGTGATGATGGTTGGCAGAAGAAGCTTATCAGGTGAATCCCACTGCTTCCGATCCATTAGCACACCACAAGAAACTTCTCCATGTCCATCTCACCCATTGGTTTTAATAAAAATTGCAAGCTAGTGTTTGATACACCTTTCAAGGAATTCCATATCAGCTTTTCCAATCAAACTGCCATCGAAATAATCATATACTTGACAAATATTTCATAATGTTCCGGCAATGAAATAGGCCGATCAATTTGTTATGGACTGAGTATAACTAGGTTCTATTTACGGTGAAGTATGTAGGCTGTCAGCGTATGGTCTTAGGGAGTAACCAGTTAATAAATTTTGTTTTTTTGTGTGCCTTAGACTTGTTAATGTTTGAGCTATAAATGTTTTTTTATGGTCTTTAGTTGTTTTTTCACTCTGCATTCGTATCAAAAGCACCACACCATCTTCATCTGCCTAGCCTTTTCCTATGTTAGGGTCAGTTTGCAGTGTAATCGCATGCAGCTGAATACCAGTATTTTACATGGAGTGACTGCTTTCAATTGAACAACAGTGTTCCTGATATCCCAAAAGTTAGTCTCTATCACATTCTTATCGTAGAATCTTCAGATGCTTGAGTAATTTTTTCATCCGTTTTGGCAAAAGTTTTTTCGTAAGCATTTTGTTAAGTGTGTCTCTTTCACCGTAAGCTAATTCTCGACATCATCTTTCTGATCGATCCATTAAACATCTGACTGTTATTACAGTCGGGTCGGTGTAACACGTTTCCTTCTTCCATTCTCTTCTGTCAGACGTCACTGCATCATTTACTCTCTTCTCTTTCACATCTTTCCTCATTAATACAGTCGTGAAATATTTGTCGAAATTACTATTAAGAATATTCAGATCACCACCATGTAACAGGAAGAGTAAAAACTGACCAATTGCCAATACTTTATGCAAATTCTCTCAGATATCGCGTGGGTTGATACGGAATAAGAAATTCTTATGTTAATGCATCTCTTACACATAATTTGTAGTTGCATTCCTAAGACGTCGGGTATAGTGTTAATACGTGAAAAGACGAACGTCTTTGGTTATTGATCTTGAAGAATTGGCAGCTGCATCCACCTGTTGGTATTTTATAAGAAAACGCTAGAATAAAAACTTCTTAAGATTGTACAAGTCTTGTTTTACCAAAATTTGATGCAAATGCGAAAGTAAGTTTGTTTTTTTACCTTTTTCACGACTAAACGGCTGATCGGATCTTAATGAAATTTGGCAAGAAGATAGATTTCAACCTGAGGAAGGACATAGGCTATATATCATCACGCCACGACCAATAGGAGCGGAGCAGCAATGAAAAATGTTGCGAAATCGGGGAAAATGTGACGCAGACGAAGTTGCGCGGGACAGCTAGTAAGTAATTATTTGGGACATTTATAACTGATCACCTAATCATCAGCATTCTCCTGGCCTTGTGCCAATTTATTTGGGGTTGGCGAAGCATGTCTTCTTCTTCTAAAGAAGAATGCTGTTATGATACTGTTTAATTTTGTGATCAAATGGCAGTTTCAGTCAGTGTTTGTTTTGAACCGTATGAACAGTGGGTTGTTGACGTGCTCCCAAAATCTATCGTACATCAATGCCGTGTGAAAGGCCGTATATGGTGATTCGAATTTGCTTGTGATGAAATGAATCAGATGTAGATAGTTCAATGATTATGGACTTTTTATTTTGTATCTTGCAGCTCCAACATCCTACTTATTTCCTCTAGTTCACAAACTCTGAAATGATCTGGTGGCGGCATATTATCACGTTCTATCATAGTAATTCTTCGATTCTCGATCAACAAATTGACTAAAAATATTATTTTGCATACCTACTTACCGAACGTTATTTGAGCAAGTCTCTCATAACAAACGCACTTTATTGACATTCCGAACAAAAACCGCTTTTGCATTGCCTAGTGAAAAGGTATTGTAATTTGAGAAATTGAGGCGCTTGCTCAATTCTTTCGAACAAACTAAGGTTTTTTTTACCAACAGTATTACCATATAGTCGCATATCTTCATGCTATGACTGTAATCACGGCAGTGGAAAATCGTTTGCATAAAATTTGAATGAACAATGAATTTCACGTCAGGTAGATAGTTTACGTAAAACAAAGTTTGCTTGAAATAAAATTTATGAGCCGTCCAGCGAAAGTTAATTGAAATAGGGCTGATTTTGGGGTTAGGGCCTCTATGGTGCAATAGTGCTTTATTTATAGTATCCTGATTAATTAAAATACCAGATAGCACGGGATAAAGGTTTTGAAAGGGGAGGCCTTTGACGAGGAGTGAGACACTGAACATACTTAAAAAATTAAAAAAAAGGTTTTTTTTTCTGATCGCAAGTGTTTCAACACACTGAGCCAAATTATCGCGGATAACCATACTTATGCTACTCTATTTGCCAATTGTTAACATTCGCAACGTACCTGAGGATCTGAATAAAGTGACATTTGTCAGTGTGTACAGTTTTTTTAGCTATACGAGTAGGTTTTTAAGTTTTGTGCTCTTTTTAGTATCGGTAAAGGTATCAAGTCTAGAGACAACGCCCATATCTTGCAGAAGTACGTCAGTTCTCAAGATAAAACTTACTACAATATAGATTCCTCCATCGATAGCTATAAGAGTATGATAAACTCAAAATAATCTATGTTTATCTCGACATGGGAACATGTAACGTCAATACAACATACAAGTAATGGTTGTAAGGGAATGACAAAGGCGTGTTTGTTATTGATTTGAAGATGCTTTACGAATGATAAATAAATGTGTGCAATGCAGAAGAATAAGGAAAATGTCGGGAGAAAAATTGAGAGTATGAATAAGGTGGTGACGACTTCGGGGAAGGCCCAAAAAAGGATTAATGATGAGATGGCTACTAAAGGAGTAATATACTAAGATGATGACTACTAAAGCTTTTGCAGGATCAGATAAATATTCACTCCAGGTATACAACTGCTTTCGATTAGGGTGGAAGCCCTTTCCACAATAGTTGGGAATAGGCTAGGCAGAAAAACATGATAATACATCGATGATGACTGATCTTTAATAATGGCACGCAAAGCTTTAAGTAAACCATGTCATACCCTTAGACGGTGCATATGTTTAAGTACTGAATGAGACAGAAAAGAGATTTATTTTATGTAAGACCATATTCTATTGTGCTGGTTGAACAACCTGATGACGTTATTAAAATAATTGGTAGTGCTGATACAGGATTCACAACTTTAGATAAAATAAAAAATCAACATGCAATGGCAAAAAGGGGAAGTATTTGCCTCAAAATGTACATAAAGATGATCCATTCTCCACCAAAATTCAGCAATATACAAGTGCAAATAACAAAAATGAAAGTGATGATTGAATCAATATGCATAATTGGATACATTAATCAATTAGTACATTACATAAGTAACTAAATGTTGTTAATAGCGTGACGCTAATAAGTTTTGTTATTCAGGAAAGGCAGTTGCGTGCTAATAAGGATAGGATTGATTGCAAGAAACAAAAACGCAAGAGTGAAGGCAACTAAGTAAGAATACGAGAATGTGCAGATGTAAATTATTGAAACATAAGATTTGACTGAATAATCAACGTAGCGGTTGACGTGTTACGCCGAACCCAAGTAACATGAGGCAAGAGCAAAGAGATGATGAGTCATAAAGAAGACAGACCCCAAAAATCTTAAGAAACCAAAGTCAATGACATTACAATATGATACCTAATTTCCCTTTATTTGACAAGAAAGTTTTTCAAGTCAAGGCAATATTCATTCTGATAGTGTCCTCTATTCCACCTTTTTCTTTTGTTTCTATAAAATTGTCAACATTCTTCTGAGCAGCAATGAATGATACCCCATGAGACTTCTAAAGGAGTCCCACTGGGTAACATTCAAGGCCCCGTTATTATTATACTAGATAAATAACAGTGTTACCTGTATTACTACTGTTATGAAATACAATTCTAAATCTGTCATGTCTTGATGATTAATGCCTACTTTGACTATAACTATTACCTGAGTCATTAAACCTGTAAAGGCTTTAAATAAGATGACCAACACGTAGCGTGGGTGCTTTTAAATGTCACATTGACTGCTTTATAGCCTTACCACGCTAGGAAAACAGCTTTTTATTCAACATCGTCATAATATCAATATTTTATTGTAACCTTTTATAGACAGGCCGTGACATTAAAGTCGATAACTACTATTAAAAAGATTATTGTAATTGATGATTTAAAGCCTGGTTTGATTAAAAGGCTTCTATATAATGAATTGTTAGACCATATATGACTAACAACAACTTGTAAGCCTTGGAGATTTACATTCTATTCCGTAATCTGCGAAATGTTAAATTGCTTTTTTATTGGGATTCTTAGTTTTAGCATACTTCTCCGATATTGTTTTTATAGGTGGTTTAAACTGTGCCTACCATTTCCTGTGAAGCCTTGTGATTTTCCTTTTCATAAATATTGAATCCACTAACTAGTAAACTACGCTGATTAACTCTTGTCAAGTAATACGCGGGTATATCCATCAAACCATTGCTACCAACTTTATCCCTTTCTTCAATGCAAGATTGTTGCAGTAGCTCACAATAAAAATTGTTTAAACACAACTGCACAAATCCTCTTATGTCTACTGCTTTTTAGAATGTAGGTGTGATGCTATCTGTCTGTAGTTATTAATCCGTCTTGCTCATTAAAGTCTAGGCTTGCGCATACGTCAATCACTATTCGGAACAGAGCCGCACGCGCAGGTTTCTCCGCGTTCCCTACATGGCCGGGGCCGTGAAATCTATCGGTTTACATGTTATCTTGCGTTTTAGTTTAAACGCTTTTTTTTTGGGGCTATTGTCTTTGAATGCGCTGTTTGAGATTGGTGAGGTGTCATGATGATTTTAGGAGATTCTTGGCTAAAGGATAGATTCCTTTTTCGGTAGTTAGGGTAATAGAAATCACTATTATTAGATTATGGTAAATATTTTCAAAGATGACGTAATCATTTTAGTAAACGTCATGACGGGATTGCTTCTATTATTATCTTCTTTTTCTGAGCGTGTTGACTGACGGCAGTCAAATATCTGTTTAAAGTTTGGTGTCTTCAGTACCTTTCATCAGTTCCTGTAACGTGCATTACTTGTTTTAAGACTCTGTAGTGTTATTAGTCATTTTTGAATTGTACCTACATTTTTTGGTAGCAGTCAATTGTTTTCATAGTTAGTTTTGTCAAAAGGAACAAGGCTACTGCTAAAGAAGGTACGAACTACTACAAGCCAGAGGCCAATAGTGACTAAACTATAGGTATTTTTAGTTCTCCTAATTCAACAGTAACATAGAAACTAAAGGAGGTACCTACTACAACACAGTATAAAACCTACCCAGAATGTAAAGTAACGTATAGCAGAGCAGTATAACTAACAATATGACGTCCAAATACACTTTCACTTATATTTCCTACATTTTTTGATACAATAACTTTTAAAGAAAAAGTACGACGTAGTTTGATATTTAGCAGCTAGGCTTCACCTTGAAAATATCAATACTTCGTTAGTAGAATGTATACTTTATGGTCGATAATGGAGGAATATGAAATATATTAATGATTCATGTGACCTTGAACTACTCGCGGGGTGACATTATGTCGATATTCTATGGTTGTGGTGTTTGGAAAGTGTGAAATTTTAATGTTATTTTTTCGAAGGACGATTAATATTGTGAAGTATGTGGGTGGAAAATTTGATGACTGCATCATTGTGTTTGGTTAATAATTGAAATTGATGAGGAAATTAATGCAGTGGACTGCCGAGATGACGAGTAATAGAGAAGTATGGAAGAAGACATGGTGTCCCGACCCTAAATAATAGGGTATCGGACTGGGTAAAGAAAACGGCATTCTATTTTGTCAGACAGGTAATACAAAAATATTAGACACGTATTTTTTGTTTTATCAAAATATCAAAAAAATACTTAGTTAGAACTCATTAAAGTTGGAGAGTGGGGGCTTACTACGTCACAAGTAGGTATAAAACTTACCTACATGTGACGTCATGCGCCATTTCAACTCAACATATCTCCGTAATTTTATGACCACGTGAAAAAAGAAAAAATACGTGTCCAATACTTTTCAATAAACTACCCGACGGACAAAGAAAAAAAAATAGGATTATCCCCTATTGGGAGACTAATGAAAATAATGATGAGGAAATTATTGAGAAAGAGAGTATTTTTTTAGGTCTGACTTTTTTTGCTGAAGACTTCTCCGATCCTTATTGATCTAGTCTAGTACTCGTATGACCAGATGTTTATACGTGGTATCGTAGTAGGCGTCGTTTTATAGTTTCTGCCAGCCCCCATGGGAATATAGTGTATTCACTGCAGGCTATAGTGCAGTTGTTAATTCTCAGTAACTCCGACCTTTAAACAAAAACTTCCTGGTAATCGCAACGAATTTCATACGGTTTATCATAATTCTCTAATGGAAAAATCGTGTCGTCATTTCGTCACGTAAAAAACGCCCGTATGTCCTTGTTGAAAGCATACTTTGATGACATCATTCTTGTACCTAGTAAATATTATAGAGAAATTACTTGCGATCGCCAATTTATCGCTGACAAATGATGTTTTTTTTTTTAAACTCAACGGCGTTCAAAACACGTAAAAAAAAGCTAAGATATTTATTTGCCTTATTAAAATTTTAAAATTCGCTGATGGAAGAACCCAATTGCAATTTCTCGTTAGCAGTGGTTCATGGCAATAGGGTCGGTCCCCATTTCATGGGATCATCATCATCTGCCTAGCCTTTTTCCAACTACGGTGGGGTTGGTTTTCAGTGAAACAGGACGCAGCTGAATACCAGTATTTAGGCCTGTGTTCCA
This sequence comes from Cerastis leucographa, assembly GCA_963082945.1. Lineage (NCBI taxonomy): Eukaryota > Metazoa > Arthropoda > Insecta > Lepidoptera > Noctuidae > Cerastis > Cerastis leucographa. The sequence goes on from OY720365.1 coordinate 2,827,157, forward strand.
GCAGTGGGAACATTATAGGCTAATGATGATGATGATATGTGACTATGTGACTCACGGCAGCGCCAAATAGGCCCAGTTCAGCAAAATGCCGGACAACTATTGCCCGACACTGGTTTTCAACTGAACTTATATCGTGAGTGTAAATACGTAGGTACGTTATTTATTTATTAAACACAAGGATAATACAAATCTTTATTTAAGAACTATGCCCCACAAAACCGTTTTCACGGTTTGTCTGTGGGAACGGAACAATAATAATATGTTAAAAGAAAATTTTAATAGTGCGGACACTTAAATAATACTAATATTACTTGTAGCTAACAAGGATGTCAGGGTATAAGGGTAAGGGAGAGAACCTCACGTCCCAGCCACCGCGGGAGACGCCCCGGGCGTCGGGGGGCAACCAGTGGCCCCCGGCCACCGTAGGCGCGAGCCTGTGGACGGTGAGTAATGGGCTAGCTCACCGTCCGTCCGTCTCATGACGACAGGCCGTGTCGACGGCGCGTACGTGTTCCACGCGCGCCTCAAGGAGATGTCAGCATACCGGAAAGGGTCCGAAAGGGCCGATGCCTGCCAGGGCTGCGGGTTGTTCGAAAGAGATACCGCGGCCCTGGAACACAAAGGGCTAAGAAGGAACATGGGTGGGTTTTAGTCAGTCAAGTCTGACACTCCCTCCCGCTCCGCCCGGAGCGGGAGAAGTCATTTGATGATTTCCCATCCGCAAAAAAAAAAAAAAAGGGTACTCACACACTGTATTAACAACAGCCTAAAAAAATGCATTCATTATTCAGCCAGTAGATAAATCTGACATGTTTTAGTCTTCCGGGCATGATTCACATGGGTAAACCTGGTGTCAGGGACCCTGTGTTCATTGTATGAATAGTTGTTAGGCACAGTTATAATCGTTATATCTCTGTGTGATTTACCTTCCTCGATTTTTGCTCGGAATTTTTGTTTTATGTTTGTGAGCATTGTATGTTGTTGTCTGTGTGTTATTTGTTGCTTTGGGCTTATGTAATGGTTACTGTTGTACTGTGGCCTCGGATGTACTGTGGTTGTGGCTGTTAGTATTACGGGTAAGGTTGAAGTTTTGAATAGGAGTGACTTTTCAACTTAAAGGTCAACTTAAAGATAAGGATTTGGTGGCCGGGTTTGTACGCAGTTGATAGCAATTGGCTCAACACATATTATATGGGATCTTTTAAACATAACTTTTGAAATGTGGGTGTCGGTACTATTGGTTACTCTAAACCTCTGCATAACCTTTCGGGGATTACATTGCGTTTTGTGCAGATGCTGTAGATAGAAGTAAGTACGTAGTTTAAAATGTACAGTCATCGATTTTTCTTCTTGTATTTTATGTGATGATCAATAGGGATGAAGACTGGGTAAAGAAAACGATATACTATTTTGTCCGTCAGACTCGTAATACAAAAACTTTAGACTCGTTTTTTTTTAATTTATCAAAATATCAAAAAATTACTTAGTTAAAACTCATTAAAGTTGGAGAGTGGGGGCTCACTACGTCACAAGTAGGTATAAAAATTATCTACACGTGACGTCATACGCCATTTCAACTCAATATATCTCCGTCATTTTATGAACTCGTGAAAAAAGAAAAATTACGTTTCCAATACTTTTCAATAATCTACCCGACAGACAAAGAAAAAAAATAGCAATCATCCCCTATTGTATGTGGGTTAGCTTAGCACCCAAGCAAGTTTTTACAATACTTAAGCTTAAATAATAAAGATGAAGATACACAGTCAATTACCATATTATTTACTTTTAAACCAGTGTATAATTAATAAGGTCAGCACAGTACAATGCGAATAATCAACGATGCGTTTCATTGACATTTTACTTTGCAAACAAAATTAAAAATTGTTATTTATAAGACGGCCTTTAAAGCCAGTCCACCTGTCATTCTGAATTAACAAATAGTTGGGTAAAATGGCTAAGTATAGTCTTAAGCCTGTTATCATCATTAACTTAATAAACGTCTTGTAATTGACTGTATGACCGGGTCATATTTTGTCTTATTGCCTATTGTTCTGCTGTCTTATAATAATTTTAGCTTTTAAAGGGAGAAAGCTATGGCCATGAGTTTGTATTTCTTAATTAGTTGCCCTTGTGACACGGACATCAGCTGTTTAATTGGTAATTTGTAAACGTTTTTGTAGTTCAGTGAGTATTTGGAGCGATTTTGTTTTTTTGCATTTCTTAATTATTTATATTTTTCGTTGGTCAATGAGAATGATGATAGAACTGTCGTTTGTATGGTAATTAATTAAAAATAATTGTCGGTTCTGTTTTTTTTTTTTGAATATGCACGGTACACAATTGTTGTAATAATTGTAATAGTCTGACCCAGTTTCTTTAAATTATTTCACAGCCTTGTTGGTTTTTTAAAATGAATGTAAAACTTAACTAAAATCTCAAGCTATCATTGTGGTTTGGAACATTAAAAAAAACAGTCGCAAAGAAGATATAAAGCGATTGCAATGTTAAGACCGTTCTCTCTGTTGCAAGTTACAAGTATTGTAAGAAAAATATATGAAACACATTAAAAATCAATTTGCGTTCTCCAAGGACCAAGTTGGCGGTCCATTTTTTTCTCAAGTGTAACAACAAAAAAAAAACATTAAAAGCTCCCTCAGGCATTCTATCAAGCGTTGCTTGCCAAAAGCGCAGTTCAATTGCATAGAAAAAAAACTTGGAAAAAAGTGCGTTTAGTCGCATATGTCGGAAACAGATGGTGTAGTGTGCGGTGGCCCTTAACGGTACACCTGGACATTATGGAACTTATGGAAGGGGCGGATCTACTTGTGTTTTTTTTTAAAGGGTAGTAATTTGAATAAGGTGAGAGTCATGAATATAGCTGTTTTTGGGATGAATAGGGGATAATCCTTTTTTTTTTTCTTTGTCCGTCGAGTAGTTTATTGAAAAGTATTGGACACGTATTTTTTGTTTTTTCACGTGGTCAAAAAATTACGGAGATATATTGAGTTGAAATGGCGCATGACGTCACATGTAGATAAGTTTTATACCCACTTGTGACGTAGTAAGCCCCCACTCTCCAACTTTAATGAGTTCTAACTATGTAATTTTTTGATATTTCGATTAAACAAAAAATACGTGTCTAATATTTTTGTATTACCTGTCTGACGGACAAAATAGAATGTCGTTTTCTTTACCCAGTCCGGTCCCCTATTGCAGTATTTCCGTTGGTTTGGATAAGTTCTGTAAAGTGCAGACTGTTTCTTATTCAGTGTGATTAATCATAATCATAAATCTGTATTTTTATCCACATCAAGAATTAAAGGCGCTGGTTCACAAATGTACAATCTTATATAGAGAAAGGTGTCTGAAATAGGAAGATCCTGAGGTACAGATCACCTCTCGGGCTTAGAAATAAACATTTTAATTTTTGCAAAAATATTAGTAAAGATAAAATTAAGAATTGAAATAATAAGTATTAATATTAATTGATCAAGTGTAACAAAAAGAGATTATTTTAATTTGTATTTTAACATATTTTTGGTTATACAGCATTTAAATATATAATAATTAACACTAAAAACGGGATAATTACCATGTTTACTATTTGTTTTGAGTTCCCGATATTTAAGTGCTGTTGCAAGATCACGGATACTTTTCAAACTTACTGTTAACCTATTGTTAGGGTTTGTGAATTTTGACTTTGCTAATTGATTATTTTAATCGATATTCGTATTAACAGAGTTTTTATTTTATAATTTTACGCTGGCAACTTTGCCCTTTTATTATAATAGTGGTCGCTCTGTAATCGATGGACGAAACAAGGCGGGAACCAATGAGAGCACTCGTTTCTCTCCGCGCTAAAAAAAAAGGATTTTACGCGGGAACACGAGAAGACGGCTTGGCGGGGAACTCCTGGGTTTTGGTACTCACTCACACACACAAAGAGATTGACTATTGTATTTGTATGAGCAGTTCATGTGAATTAAAAGACAGTTTCATATTATAATCATTGTATCATTCAGCTACGTCCTGTTCCTGTTGGGGTTGGTTTACAGTAGATTTCAAATCAATTACAAACAAATTAAGATTTCTTACCAATTCTTTAGTAAACGATTTATTTACTGATGTCAAAAGGTGTTAATGATGAATGTCAATTTCATATTGCCCATAAAATTGCCGAAACAGTTTATTGATTTCTGATATTTACCTAAACGTTACGGTTCGTAACGAAACTAATGTTACGGGTTACTTCGCGGTTTAACGAGTTTTGTTTCGCCACCGTAAAGGGTTTTGTACAAAACAGAAAAAAAGAAGATTTTAACGGTCAATTTATGCTAAGTATTTTTGTTTTAGGAATTTATATAAGTATTAAAAGAATATAGCCATATTATAATATATATTATAGGAGGAGCTCGTGGCTAAATAATAACAGCCGCACGGGTCGATCTTTAAGGTTAAGCCGTGCTTGCCGAGGTTGGTCCGTGGATGGGTGACCATAATTGCATACAGAGTTTCCTCCGTGCCTCGGAAAGCACGTTAAGCCGTTACTTTTATTTGTAGATCTCTGACAGTCGTTACGAGTAGTCAGAAGCTAAAACTCTGATATCAAGTCTTACTAAGGGGTATCTTATTACCCAGTACTAACTGGGTTGTGGAGGTCAGATAGGCAGTCGCTTCATGTAAAACACTGGTACTCAGACGCATCCTTTTAGACTGGAAGTCGACCCCAAGAGAGTTTGGGAAAGGCTAGGCAGATGATGATTAAAATAATATAGCCATTTTTAGTACCCGGGCACGCTTCCAGACTCCGTGGCTGCTACTGAGAAGTTCCTGGTGGAAAAACCCAATAACACTTTGCTCGACCTGGGAATCGAACCAATGACCTCATGCTCAGCAGTCACGTGTAGATACTTACTGCGAATAATGGAATTAATTGGATAAAAGTGGTCAAAGCTAATTCTAAATTTGTCTCCTAGATCTATTTTATGTTTACACTAGCTGAGCCCGTGACTCCGTCCATGTGGAATTAGTTTTTTTTTCTTCTAAAATTCTAGCCTTAGTTACGCCTTATTATATCAGCTATCTGCCAGTGAAAGTCCCGTCAAAATCGACCCAGCCGTTCGATTAGCCGGAACAAACAGACAGACAGTCAAAAATTGTAAGAAATGTTATTTTGGTATATCTACCGTATATACATCCATATGCAGTTATTTTAATATTACAAACAGACACTTCAATTTTATTTATTTGTATAGTGTAGGTAAAGAAGATTGGTTCCAGGTCAAAGTGATCCTTTATTCTAAGCTACTTTCTGACAACCGGACCTCCTTCTGCTTAAAATCAAAAATAAATCATAACAAGAGTTCCTTTCAATAAAATGACCTTTCTCTTTGCATCTTTGTTAATCTACTGAATAGTATTTACAATCAAACACCAAACAAAGGGTTTTAAAAATCGTAACCTCTTTGTTACTTCATCACGACTTGCCGTTGAGGCGTCGATCAGAACTGTCGCAATATTCTCGCTTGATTTGCGATGATGAAAAAATATCAAAAACTTTGCTAAGTAGCCCAGACTAATTCGATTATTGGATTGGCAATATTTTGGCCTATACTTGATGGATTTTAGAGGTTACAAAATCTCAGTTAAGGATGCACTTATAGTGGTTCTTTTTTAGGTGTATGAGGAACAGGGTGTAAAGTTCCTCAATACTCCATTGAAAAGGGAGGATCCTCCGACCAGACAGGTGTTGTGTCCGGCGGGCAACTGCCCGATAGTTGTTATCGGGTTTAGTCGATGTAAACTTTGCTTGCGACTTGTAGGAAATTGATGTTAGTTCCTCCATCGTATCATAGATGGGGCTGTAGTACTTTTTGTAGTATGTTGCTTTTTGTGGTCACTACACTTTGACATCCATCATCTGCCTTGCCTTTTTTCAACTTTGTTGGGATAAACTTCCAGTCTTACCGGTTGCAACTTGCAGCTGAATATCAGTATTTTACATGGAGCGACTGCCTATCTGACCTCCACAACCCAGTTAGTACTAGGTAATACGATACTTCTTGGTAAGACTGGGGTACCATCCAAATTATAATAATCTTAAATTCACTCGCTGGACCAAGAAAAGTTTGTAATTGCACAAAAGTTCCCTTTATAATGAAAGTGTGAACTAAGGATGGAGTCTTGATAATTCATCCCCAATAGGGACAAGAAAGAGACCAAAAAATTCTGGAGAAATTTCATTTGCGCTGATCGGAAATCCTACTCATATAAGCCGCACGACTTTTCACATAAGATGTCAAAAATAACATCTAAATGAAAACTTAGCAGATTGCAAAGACCTATTATTGGTGGGCTGTGCCAATATCAACGAATACGTATTATCTTAGGGCCTTTTTTTGCTACCCTGGACAAGAGACCACACACGGGCTCACTTGTCATTATTTCGAGTGACCGTACCACATGTACTTTAATATTACTGTGTGAACTTTAATATTTAAAGACACATGTCATGCATTTTATTAGTTTACCTGCACTCTCGACGATCTAAATAACGCCTCTACCGCTGCAGTAAATGTGGCTACCTACTGGGCCCAAACTATATAACAAAGAAGTATCATCGATACGACAAGAAGAAGAAGATGCATTTTATAGAGAAACGAAATAGACATGGTCAAGGTTTTAATATTGATCTATACAGGGTGGATTTCGATGCACAAACGGGTAAACTTATTCAGTAAGTACTTACATCGTTCCAAACATAAAAATGTTTCTATGGTAATAAAAAAAAAACAGCTGTTTCGTAAAAAAGTGCAATAACTTCACAGAATTGTTCATCGGCAAAAAATAACAGATGAAAAATTTGTAGATGTGGATTTCAGGGTTCCCAAACCAAGCACCTTTTTGTCCATGTTTTTGTGCCCATGTAGGCCTATGTGTTTTTTTTTGATGTCCTGAATACGTTATTTATAACCGTTTGTGCGTCGGTGTGCCTTGCACATTATATAACACCAATTTCTAAAACTAGTTATTTTCACACTGTCGAAAGTTTTTTTTCAGGCGAGTTTTTTTTTTGCCCTAATGGATAAGCGACAGGGTAGCCCCTGAAATTCGAGTTTCCTTCCGCTTTTTAAAATTTGCAGGTCAATGTCAAGCAGTATGTTGAACAAAATAATTATGATTCGCGGCTGCAACATGAATGTTTGTACAGAATTATAAGCAGTGAAATACCCTCTAAGATAGATATAGAGAATATCCTCTGAGTTCATTTAATCTCATTGAATGACAATTTCATGAAAAAGAGAAGTTTTTTTCTCAAAAAACGTAAGAAAAGTCGAATTTCGTGGACTTTCCTGACGCTTCCCTTTTAAACAACTGCTAACTAAAAGATTTTCTCCAGTAGCTGTTTTAAAAACTATTTTTTTATTATTAATTATATTATATTTTATATTATTATTTTATTAATTGTATTTCAGACTTGTCCATTTAATAATGCTATGTTCGAGGTCGGAATTAAAACGACTAATGAAAAGGCTGACTTTTGCATCGCTGCCAATCTTAAATTGATCTTCAAGAACTTTAAGAGTGCTGTAATACTTATCGTGAACGTAGTGGCAAAGAATTGGAGAGATCATAATCATTGGTGATAACAATAATTCTGTCTCATTTGTAGCTAAATCCTTTGATTTTGTACCATTCTCAAGGTCTGAGGCTTTTTGTCAAGGTTGTAAGCAATTTGACGAGACTTCTTTTGACTATTATAAATGTGAAAGTTTGTGAGGATAAGGATGGATGTTTGTTAAGTGGGTGATAGACGTGCGAACTTTAAGTACGCGGTTTTTAAGATCGCGAACTTACTCGGCTCGACGTCGGTGACATATGAGTAGCTGGATTTCTACAACACAGATGATTAGCTAAACCAACAAAAAATAGGTACGCAATTACGGTAGGTGGGTACCCTCCTCGTGCATGAACTGTCGAAAAAAATGGCCGCTCGAGCGAGCTACGAGTAAGATTTCAAAGTGGCTGGATCGCCGGCGAACTTGCGCGCCACTTTTAAAGTACGTGTTTTTAAGGTGACACAGGCGAAAAAGGTCGACGAGCCACAAGTCCGCGTACTTACTCGCACGTCTATCACCCACTTTACTCTTTCACGCAATAATAGCCGAACGGATTTGAATGAAATTTGGCGCACAGATAGCTTATAACATAGATAGGATACTTTATTCCAGTAGTACAATCTCAAGAGACAATTACCTAACTCCGGGCGAAGCCGCAATCATGATCTAGTATGTTATAACTTGCTTCAATAATTACTACTACAAGGCTCCATAATAACAAAATACGTTATAAGAACGAAAAAATTAATAAAGAAAGGTGTATCTTACACCATATTCATATTAAAATAAAGTCCTGATTGGATAGACATCAGCAATTCACAGAAATCCTTTGAAAAAAAAAAACACAAACACACTTCTACCCACTAATCAACATTCCTCAAAACGTTCCCAGGCTATAGGCCTGTACTTAGGTAACCTAGGTATCCTGTCATTGTTCCTACAAGTCAGACCTGTTACGTGTTCAGGCATCAGTCAGGTTTTTATCAGCGTGGCCTTTATTGGCCCATTGTAATGGCCGAGGCTGGCATTTGACGCAGAAATAAATGACCCTGTTAAGTACAAGGACGTTTAATTTATACTTCAGAGTTTACTAGCTCTTTCCTTTGACTTCGTATGCGTGTATTTTAATTGACGCCTATTTTTTTTTCCTTTGTCCGTCTTGTAGTTTATTGAAAAGTATTGGACACGTATTATTTCTTTTTTCACGTGGTCAATTACGGAGATATATTGAGTTGAAATGGCGCATGACGTCACATGTAGGTAAGTTTTATACTTAGTTGTGACGTAGTAAGCCCTCACTCTCCAACTTTAATGAGTTCTAACTAAGTATTTTTTTGATATTTTTATAAAACAAAAAATACGTGTCTAATATTTTTGTATTACCTGTCTGACGGACAAAATAGAATGTCGTTTTCTTTACCCAGTCCGATCCCCTATTCTCCGGTCCTTATACCAATTTTATGTGGGGTCCGCACAGCATGTCTTTCTCTTTCCGATTTATTTTTTCTAACTATATCATCCTTCACACATTCCATCTATCTTATCTTTGGTCGCCCTAGACTCAGTCATCCACATTCATACTTTCTTCACGAGAATATCCTCATTCCTCCGAATCTCATAACATCAACTCTGCATCATATTGTAATTGAAATACCCAAGATGAAAGGTAGCCTAAAGGTCCCGAGATCTGTAGGACCTAAGCTTTCTGTTAAATATTGCCATCGGTTCTGTGTTTACTGTTGAAAAAGATATATTACGACACTATTTCACTTTCGTATTTACTTTTCCCATTTACTAGCTGACCCGAGAAACATTTTTCATTGCAGCTCCGCTTCTGATAAACGGGCTATCCAACACTAAAAGAAATTTTCAATTCGAACCAGTCGTTCCCGAGACTAGCGCGTTCAACCAAACGAACTAACTCTTCAGCTTTTTATTATTAGAATAGGTGTTCAGAACTAAAGTAATTGTCGTATAATCAAGGGTAGTATTTTTAATTTGTATTAGTGTGTGGGATATGACCTCTCGGAGTTAAAGGTCGTTTATTTGCTTTGGTGGTTTTGGGGGTTGGTTTTTTGTGCGTGTTAACGATGTGCTGAAAAAGTTCTCGTGTCGCGGTGTTTGTTACCAAACTCCTCCGAAACGGTTGAACCGATTTGTATGAAATTTTGTGTGCATATCGGGTACGTATGAGAATCAGCCAACATCTATTTTTCATACCCCTAAAACCCATCAAAATTTTCACGCGGGTGAAGTCGCGGGCAGCTACATATTTATATAATTATCTTCTATGTTATTAGTTTTAAACTAACATTGTTATAATATTAGTAAAGTCCCCAAAACACTTCCCGTGACCCAGGGGCTGGGTTTTACTTTGGCCAGAGGCTAAGTATTGCCATACAACGTGGCAACGCCGCCAGTCTTTTGGGCACATTACCAGTTGACAGCGTGGTACCTATTATTCTGCGAAAGAGGAGCGGGAAACCTACCATATCGCAATTCGGGTTATGATAGGAATGATAAATCGGGTCAGGTTAGGAAGAGGGTTACGTTCGGAATAAATATTATATTTTTTTTCCAAGTTCCTAACCTAACCCGCAACCGGGTTAGGATTTCGGGTCAGGTTCGGAATAATCCGTTGAGGAGGAGTTTTTTGACGCCCATTTATAATTTGTTGTTATTTTAGTTATCTAGTTTTAAAAATAATATTAATTTGTAAAATATAATAAAATATTAGTAAAGTTAGGTATAGTAATTAATAGTAATAATTCTAGAACAACATAGTTCTAAACATAAGTTTCCTTCCGATTCGCTTGAATTATTGGAAAATCGTACAAGGCTCTACACGCACGATTTAATTCTTGAACAAATAACTCATAAGTGTTATATCAACCTCAATTGTTAGGCAATTATCAATCGTAATGTGTCCTGATTAGGTTTAAAATTACATGTATCATTATCGACACTTGTGATTATTTGCACGCGATCATGGCTAATTTGGGGTGAGCAGTGGTAGTAGTAATTTACTGTATCCTTAATCGAAACCTGATATTGGGTATTACAAATGTAACACTATTATTTTTTTAATTACGTTTCCCCCTGTGATATTAGGAAATAAGACTGTCTCGTTGGTTTAGTGGTCGCAAACGCGGCTGGTGAGCAAGAGGACTTGGGTTTGATACCAGGGATGGGCAAAGTATTTCCATCTAGAATTTCCCAATAGAAGCCATCGATATACATCTACGAGACTGCTTTGTTTGTTAAAACTAGTTTACACCTTTTTACGAAAATTTCCGATGTAAAAAAAACTCCAATGCGTTCTCAATATATAAATCAATTGGTATGGCTTCAAAAATTTATAATAAAATACCCGATAGTATAAGAACATTGCCCCTTTCTAAATTTAAGAAAGCTCTCTCCTCTCTATTAATAGAAAAATGTTATTATACTGTTCCAGATTTTATACATGATGATTTTTAATATTTTTTTGTTTATGCTTCATTTTGTCTTTAGTATTTGTTTTATTTAGTTTTTATAAGTGTTTTCGTTTTTTTAATTGTATTTTATTGAAAATTTGTATGCTTTCGCGGCAAAACATAGCGCTCAAATAAGTTACCCTAACATCTTTATGTAAATACCTATGTTTAACAAATAAAGATTCTGATTCTGATTCTGATTCTGAAGTATGGATAATGGCAATAGACTCGCCCTCTGTTAAAAACAAAACTGGTGGAATGTGGGTTTACTAATAGGTTAAATTCAATCATTTATTGCATAAGGCATGTGTTACAAGATCTTAAATAATAATCTAGTTCACTTGGACCCTGTCGGGCACAACTATTTTATAACGTACTAGCTGTCCCGCGCAACTTCGTCTGCGTCACATTTTCCCCGTTTTCGCAACATTTTTCATTGCTGCTCCGCTCCTATTGGTCGTAGCGTAATGATATATAGCCTATGTCCTTCCCCAAGTTGAAATCTATCTTCTTGCCAAATTTCATTATGATCCGTACAGTAACAAACATACAAACAAACAGAGTGACATTCGCATTTATAATATTAGTATGGATAACAGTAGCATTCAAAATAAACAAAGGTAAAAAATAAATTCATTCATTCATAACAATTAGATAATATTCAATTCGTTTAAATAAGTAATCAATGACACAAAAAATGAAATAAAAAATCGATTCGAAAATTAAATGCATCATGTCAAAATAACATTAATCAAATTCTTCTTCTTCCTGTCGTATCGATCATACTTCTTTGTTTTATCGTTTAGGCCCAGTAGGTAGCCACATTTACTGCAGCGTCAGAGGCGTTATTTAGGTCCTCGAGAGTCCTGGTAAACAGACACCTTGGACTTTCCAGCAGGTGGGGCATAGTTTGATCCGGATAATCAAATACATATTATCAATAAAATAATAGTCAAATACATTATGTCAATTAAGTACCTAATAATCAAATACATGATGTCCCCATTTAGATGTCATCATTAAAAAATCGTTTAACGTGTAATAGCATTTATCAATTAATAGTTTTCTGATGCGTTTTAAGTATAAATATTTTATCATTATTGGTACACCTCTGCCTAACCCTTCAAGGATTAGATTAAATGTTATGTAGATTAGGAATTATGTGAGGAAGCTTCTTGAAAGACCCTTAATGGGGGCAGCCTAGCGTGGCCCTAAATTGTAAGCAATGGCCTCCTACAATAAATTACTAGGTCTTTTCTTCCGTTGACCCCGAAAAGTCAGCGGTAGATACTCAATTAATTTTATTCAACCCTAAAAGTTCTTTGTACTAGTATGTATAACTTAGAATAGTAACCTACTTTTAGTGGTTATTTTGGTAAAAGACACAGCGGTATTTAATCGTTTTATCGTATTGATTCGCAGAAGTTTTAATGCACTATGGATTGCTAGTTATAGGTCCTGTTTCACCACCTGCGATTAGATTCCTGTGATCTAACTTTTCAGATAATTCCATACAAATTCTCTGTTCCATTTTTAAATTTAATCGGGAAGTAGCGGCTATTCGGACATCGTTAATTGGCCCATAGTGACACATAGGCCATCCACCAAACCTTGGGTGTAGGCTTTTTTATAACGTTTATGAAGATTTTGTCTACCTCGATAGCCAAATAGTCGGAAGCCGAAAGACTGACATCCAGTCTTACCAAGGGGTTTCGTATTACCTATTTACGGGGTTATGGAGGTCAGATAGGCAGTCGCTTCATGTAAAATACTGATACTAAGCTGCATCCGGTTAGACTGGAAGCCGACCCCAACAAAGTTTGGGAAAAGACTAGGCCGATGATGATGGTTAAGTAGTCTGGATGCTCAAAATCAAAATATTTTATTTTACATCGGCCTTCATGGGCACTTATAAAACGTCAACAAAAGATGCACGGTTCGGGTTGGTCATTTCCTATGGAGAAGAACCGGCAAGAAACTCCATGGTTAGCATGAAGTCTTGGATTCAATGTCCAGTTATCTTATTTACCGATTGTTTGTAAATGTATGGACATTGTAGGCCTTATAGATTCCTAGATCCTTGGTAACTTTTTATCTCGTTCTACGTTTTGTAGTAAGCAACGACTTATTGTCGGGCCTACGATGTCCACTCATACTTAAGTGCCAACGCTGTAACATAGAAAAATTGTAAAACCAAATGATTTTAAAAGAGTAACCATGGAGTTTCTTGCCGGTTCTTCACCATAGGAAACGACCAACCCGAACCGAGCACCTTTATGTTGACGTTTTACAAGTGCCCATGTAGGCCTATGTGATTTTGATCATCATTTTCGTCTTTCCTTTTACCAGCAATAACGAATATTCTTTATGTATCGATCGAAATGACTCAATTTCTTAGTAGAAGCTAACGATTTATGGTAAGCGGTACAGAGCAGGCAGTAGCCACGCCTGTGACCTTACACTTTCACTGTCATTACTATTGTTAGTACGATCGATGAATATTGTGTGTTCTTGTTAGTCGAAGTTTTTTTATAGGTTATATAGTGTTAGTTAGATGTTGTTTTTATAGGTTACCTATATTTTTTTTTGTTCTTTATGCCGGTTGGGTTATTTTCGTATTACTAGTAGATAATAGATTTGTTTTTATAAACGAGCTATTTTTCCGTAAAATTTACGAATTTTCATAAAAACTTGAATTTTCTATTTAATTTTATTCCTAAGGAATAAAGCAAAACAAGCTACTTCGTAGTTGAGGTGTTTGTTTCTTGTTATCTATCAGGGAATTTAAGATACTGATGTAGGTAGGTTTATGTAGAAATAGATTTTTTGATTGATTTATATTGCAGCTAGAACACAATTATCGCAGCTCGTCGTCGAGAAAAAAAGAAACATTTTCTGTGTTGCTAGTTGAAAAAATAAGTTAACTTTTTTTCTAAAACGATGTTCGTAATACCCAGGCAATTCCCCATGATTACTTAGCGGTACATGAAATAGCTAACATTACAAGTTATTGCTCATAAGCTTCGTAATAACAATTTCTTGCTCAAAGATTTTCAAACAGATGTTAAATTGAATAGTTTACTTGATGAGTAACTGATGTTCACACATTAATATGAAACATCAATCATACGAGAAAAAGGCTGATTTACTAAGATACTCCACATACCGCAATTTAACTGGGTCAGTAAGTAATGCTGTACTGTTGCTTTCACTATTACACGATTCGACATGAGAAATAACTTTGTATTCTTTCATAATTTCACCTTTATCTTTGCTTTGTTTCCTTACAAAATAATAATTACTTTTGCTCACTTTGGCTCAGACTCAGCAGACTGAATTTCAGTCTAAAGAGCTGCAACCTAGTGGAAATAGCAGGAGAATTCCAAGTTGTAGATGGTAGGTTCGAACCAAAGCAGGTACTTTCTTCTCATCACTTCTTTCTGAAAGGTAATAGATGTCCTAGAACCGAAAATTCCAGGACATCTCCCCGGCACATAGTTGAGACCTGTTTCCCAGCAGGCAGTGGCAACATTATAGGATGAGTGTGCCATTACGCAGCCGTTCACGCGGTCTTGTGCCTTCTCCATCCAGCGGATTCTTACTATTAACACCAGGGCATCGGTCCACCTTCTTCTTTGGCCATGTAATACTTCTAGTAATGCCTAATGAGAGTAAGTCCAAATGTCTTCACTTTTGGCGGTTTTCTGTCATGGCTATCCAATTTCTTCCGGCCACTTTAATGAGATCGATCGATCCAACTTGTCAGCTCACAATTAAGGCACAACCTAGTACAATTTATTCACTACATTCAGTTCCAGAGTTGATCCAGTTTCCTCTCACCTAAAAACACATAATAACATACGACACAAATGAAACGAAAAGCGGAAACCCAAAACTTCAACAATACACACATATTATCCGTTACTAGGCTACCATAGACACACACACACCTCATTCCCATAGGTTCACTGACACACACAGTCACACAATGAAAAATGGAATAAAGTGACTTATCGTGATTTAGCGTTTCCACGAACGTAGTCCGATGACCTCGGTGGAGGTTTTTAGTCTGAAGTTTCTCATGCACTATCGGGCAATCTGTAATGCTGGGTTTGAAGGCTCGCTATTGTTCGGCATTTGACCTTTTTCGTGAAATTGGCAGTCGTTTGACGAGTTAGCGGGGGTTGTTTTGCTGATAGATGATATTAGTTGGATGAATTCAGTAAAATTATTAGCTTCAAGTTTAGGTCCTGTATCGGCCTCGATTTATTATTTCATCACCACTGGCCCTCAAAACGATGAATGAAAACATCGTGTGAAACCGACATGTCATAGAAACAAAAATTCGAAGATTTCTGACCAACCCACACTGAGTCCCAATAGTGGGATCATGATAGACTGATTCAATATTTGTTACAGTTAAGCTTGTAGCACACACAAGGCAGAGAATCAGCAAATTTTGCTAAAATAATCAAAGAATCGAAAGTGCCAATATCTAAAGGTAAAGTATAAGTTCTCATAACAATGCACAGAAGTTATAATATGTACTGACGTAAAACGTGTTAATATGTTTTAACACATTACTGCCAAGTTAGCCAGGTAAGTACTAACTGTTACTTAGTGCAGTTTCTAAGTAATTCTGGGTAACATAAAATTTTCTGAGTTATGCACTAATCTTTTCTAAAAGATATGATAGAAGATATATAACTTTCATCTCATGTAAGTATGGGATGGGGACGATTTTTTTAACATCCGTCTGACATGCTCTTATCTTGAAAAACGCTGTTGGGCAATTACATACTTTAATACACAGTGGTTTAGGAAGTGCGTAGTCTGTCAGTGAGAGAGAGTGTGAGTGGCTAATTAATAACAGCCGCACGGGTCGATATTTAAGTTTAAGCCGAGCTTGCCGAGGTTGGCCCGTGGATGGGAGACCATAATTACATACTAAGTTTCGTCCGTGCCTCGGAAAGCACTTGAAGCCGTTGGTCCCGGTTGTCATTTGTGGATATTTGACAGTCGTTACGAGTAGTCAGAAGCCAAAAAGTCTGACATCTAGTCTTACCAAGGGGTTTCGTTTTACCCAGTTACTGGGTTGTGTAGGTCAGATAGGCAGTCGTTTCATGTAAAATACTGGTACTCAGCTGCATCCGGTTAGACTGGAAGCCGACCCCAAGATAGTTTGGGAAAAGGCTAGGCAGATGATGAATCTGTCAGTGAATCGATCATGGATTCACACATTGGAAAAATATAATGCAGGAAACTGTCAATTAATTCTCTCTGATTTAAACGGCACATAGATTTCCTCTTTTTTTTTAGTTTCATCTATCACCCATCGCGATATGATCTGACTCCGTTTTCATTCACGACATCTTAAAACTAGACAGCCTATCTTTATTATAGTCTCCTTCTCTTCGTGCATCTATCAACATCCATAATCCGTCATTACTCTCTTATTCATATGCATTTTATCACTTACCCTTTCTCAAAGACATACTTTTCTTTCTTTTAATTCATGCTTACTGAGCAATGTAATTAATAAAAACAATTTTCGGCTTCACATACATATTCACATTTTAGGCAGAGACCTAGATATTTACCGATAACCTTTTAGCTAATTTTGTTCGCATGTCCAGGTCATTGCGCTGACGGGTTGGTTGCATGCTTCACGCTATATACGCATACAGAGTAGGCAGGGCTTCAGGCAATGCTTAAAATAAGTGAAGATGAGAAGTGCCTTTTTCCGGTACAGGTTTTTTTTCATGTTGTTACCTTTTTTGGGAGTTTATGGCCTTTATCTTTATTATGGAATCAGCATTCCCATCCAACGTGGCGATGCTGGCGGCTAATTTATTTATAAATAATTTGATGTGATTTATTATCAATAGGAAAAGTGCCCGGATGGCTGTCTGGGCACTTTTCCTATTGAAAACGATGTGGACGTCTTGTAACACTTTTTCCATTTTGATGTTTGTACATATTTTATGTTTATTTTAGATCTATTTGTAGTTTGTAAATAATGTAGCTCTTGTTTATGTATGAGGTACATGGTAATTTCGATTTCGATAGCAATCTGTATCTGCAGAAAGAAAAAAACATCTTACGTAGTATGCCTTACGAAAGATCTGTCAGCATTATGCTTAAAAAGAGGTTCTATATTTTTAAATGAGTTCAATTGTTCGTCTTCTTTTGTCTATTCATTGTCAGTTTTCTCTTCCGAAATAAAAAGAAACGTATGTGTTTCTTTCTTTTAAAGCCTTATTTTTCCCCAAACATTAAGTGTGTTTACAAACTAAACATTTTAACTCTATTGTCAGTGCTCCAGTTTCGAAGTTACGTGTGTATAATTGACTTGTTTGCACCAGTCTAGGTAAAGACCTAGATTTCGGTAACCTTTTAGACTATTAGTCTGGCTTGGTTGGTCGAACCATAGCGAATTAATGACTGTGATTTTCGGGCTTGTATAGTTTGTATAGACTATTAAGAGGGTATAAGTCGTTTGAGTTTTGTCGTATCTTCAATTTTATTTTGTACTAGCTGTCCCTGGCATGCGTTGCAATGCACTTTTTACCTACCCTATCTACCTACCTACCATACCCTACCCTACCTACCTACCCTACCCTACATACCCTACCTACCCTACCCTACCTACCCTACCCTACCCTACCCTACCCTACCCTACCCTACCCTAAACCTTCCCTGGACTACGACAAACATTTTAAAACCAAAATCAGCTAAATCGGCCCAGCCGTTCTTGAGTTATAAAATTACTACGAAAAGTGGCATTGATTTTTATATACAACCTGTTTTTTTTTATATCCAATAACTCTAGGATGTGATTGAGACCATATCAAAGAATCAACTGGCATATGAATTATGTTTCAATTATACTTTTTAATTTGGTTTTTCCGCATTTCCTTATCTTTAAATAATTATGAATTATTGGTTTGAATAAAAAGAATTACTCGTATTTATCAATGAAACTACTACTATTTTACTACACTACTGCGAAGGCAACCTCGCAACTGGCAACCTCGCAAAAGTAAAGATTCGTCATACTGGTGATAATTTTTGACCTAAGTAAATTTTGATTGATGATATCTCCGAAACTATGCATTTTTGGACCACCTATTCTAGGAGTTTTGGTATTATTTTTACCTACAGAATATAATAAAAAAACAGGATATAAAACAGGTTGTATATTAGACTTATGGTTTTGTATCAACACTGCAACGCTATTTTGTTTAAACAGATGTATATGTTTGTAAATATGATTTCTGGTCATCAGGACCACTTTTTTTAATACTGACTGCTGACCCTTAGGTCCTGGGTTCGATTCCCACTTTCCACTAGGAATTTCTCAGTATCAGCCACGGATTTGTGCCCAGTTGATGGCAATAGGCTTGCCCCGTATTACATGGTATTTAAACATTACTGGCAAAATGTGGGTGAACTGTAAGGCACACCTCTGCCTCTGCCTTCGGAGAAAACATGCATGATGTTATGTTGTTATGTTGATTTTTCCCTACTTTACATACGAAATCAGACCACAACTATCTGCATGATGAACTATCTGCCTTATTTTGAGACTACATGAACTGATATAAAAAAAAATACAAAGAAACAAAACTATAAAATACTGGTATTAAGTTGCATCAATAATGATGAAGGGAAATTTAAAGCAATAGGGGATCGGACTGGGTAAAGAAAACGACATTCTATTTTGTCGGTCAGACAGGTTATACAAAAATATTAGACACGTATTTTTGTTTTATCAAAATATCAAAAAATTACTTAGTTTAAACTCATTAAAGTTGGAGAGTGGGGGCTCACTACGTCACAAGAAGGTATAAAACTTACCTACATGTGTCGTCATGCGCCATTTCAACTCAATATATCTCCGTAATTTTATGACCATGTGAAAAATGAAAAAATACGTGTCCAATACTTTTCAATAATCTAACCGACGCGACGGACAAAGAAAAAAAAAATGTGATCAGCCCCTTTTGCTTCTCTTAGCCATTCTGAATAAACTATGCAATAAATTATAAAGTAAATTAACCTTATAGGACCATGACGACTTTCTTCCTAGTCAGGACCTGTCACAGGAAATGGTCATCCTTTGCAAGAACACCTGGCTTGAATTCTAAGAGGTGCAGTACTGCATTGATATGTTTAAAAGGTAAATACAATAGTGTACTTGTAGCTATGGAGTGTGCAGTACTTTACTGAAGTACGGTCAATGAACTGACAATGGACATGTTGCAAGTCACACCCACTGCACCACTCGTTTAAAATAATTAACTTTGGTGGTTATGGCTTTTCTAGTCTATTTAACTTAGTGTTTTCAAGTGTGGAGTAAGTTCCATTAGACATACGTACAAAATATCAAAAGGGAATGGAGGCGGAGAAAGAATACACCTACGTTCCACTAGTTACGTTTAAGTCCAGTGTAATAGAGGTCAAGCCTATTGCCATCAACAGAGCACAAATTTAGACACCGTGGTTGCTAATGAGTAAGTCCTATTTAAATTTTTATGTCATTTTGCTCAGCCTGGGAATTGAAACTAAAACCTCATGCTAGACAAACATCGCTTCCAATGTCGAGACCAACCAGGCAGATCTATCTTAAAATGTAAGCATGGTTGCATCTAGGTTGTTTGGACCCCTCAACTGTTTGCGTCCTCAGGAAAAGGGGATAGATAATTTAACAATTTTAACCGTAACACTAAAGAGGTACTTGAAACATGTAGTAATAATAATGAATGATAGTTATTTCATGCATACGATGGCATTAGTGCTGGTTTACATTTTGTATCAACGTAATTAGTGCAAAACGCCGATGACAGATGATTATTGTAAAATATTCAATAGTATGTTAGAAATTGTATTAGGAAAACTCAAGAAGAGGTTGCTCTCTTTATAACAGTAATAATTGCAATAAATTACATGAAAAAAGAACGTTTCAGATCTTTAGAACAATGCATGATACAAACAAAGAGACAAAGAGTGTTATGGTTTTTGACGGAAAGAACGAATCACAACGATATGAACAAAAAGTGTTATGAGGAAAAACGCTGAGATTTCCAACGAAAACACTTTTGACAATTGTCAAGGAGTTGGCAATCAAAAACACAAAGTTGAAGAAGATGCTACAGTTCCTGCACTTACATTCAGCCAGCAAAGACCAGCTTATGACAGCAAAAACCATTATTATAAATCATTAACCGATGGTTTTAAAACAATTATTTGACCATCATCATCAACTCTCTCCTACCCTTATGCCAATTCATTTGGGATCGGCCTAACATGTCTTTTTCATCCATACTTCTCTATTATTCGCCAATTCAGCAGTCCTATCTACCCATTTCATCCTTCACACAGTCCATCCGTCGTTTCTTTGGTCTTTCTCTAGTCTTAAAGCCTATCAACTACACTATACTCAACGGTTTCCTCACTAAATTTTCCATTTTTTTTTATTATATTATACTTTTTATTTACTTTTTTTTTATTTTACTTGTTTTTCCACTTTTTTACATTTTCATTTTAACACTAATTTAGACAAAATAAAATCTAAACCTTAAAATGACAATTCCAATGCAATCATTACAGATACATTACCTTAATACAAATCCAACAAAAACAAGATCCGGTGTTACACCTGAAATGGACAAATTACGTCCTAATGACGGTAAGAACAATCATTTTGATTGAATCGATAGCCAAGGTCGAGTGAACGTTAAGATTCTAGTAATCGTTAGTAGTTTAGTTCACTAGCCTTTAGTGGCAATGAAGGATGCAAAAACTATACTTTATATCCTTTAAGAGACTATAGTTTCTAAGCTATGAATAATGATGAATAAGGAATCAAATTCTTTTTCAATGGGAAATGT
The DNA here is from genome assembly GCA_963082945.1 of Cerastis leucographa. Lineage (NCBI taxonomy): Eukaryota > Metazoa > Arthropoda > Insecta > Lepidoptera > Noctuidae > Cerastis > Cerastis leucographa. The sequence goes on from OY720365.1 coordinate 2,848,148, forward strand.
AGAAATAGTGGCTTAGTAAAATTAGTTTGTGGCTTTTGTTCATTCCATAGTATTGAACTGTGGCTGACGATGGTGCTGAGTGAATTATGCCTTTTTGTGGTTAATTTTAAACACAGTCGTAAGTCGTTAACTTAGTTTGTCTTGTCTACGTCTCTGTTAATTCAACCTGATCTAAATTTTTGAGTCTTTCTTTCTTCGTCTATAGCGACTACACATCATTCTTGAGTTCCGTATTAGTCTTCTACAAATTGTCTATCATATAGTTAAAATACTTTTCCTAGTCTTGCCATGATCGATATCAATATTCCTTAGACGGTCTGCCTTCTGATCAAAAGATACCAGTACCAATTCCTAACCCGTCCTAGTTTCGCGTGGTAGTACGAACCCTTTCAGAGAAGAGGCGTGTATCCCTACCATGGCAAGATCTTAGGCTGATTATAATAACCACGTCTTTAATTATTTAGTACATAATTATCGCCCTAAAAACTGTCTAACTTCTATTAGTATTTGTCAACTGCCATTGTTACAATTTTAGTCGCACAGGCAGTGTGGGAAACGTGAACGGTGCAGTTATTTCTCGTCCATTTCCTCATACTGTGCAATCGCAACTATTTTGTCGCAATGGTTATTGTGTGCCTGCACTTATTTTGTCGTCGGCTTATTGATGTGGATTCTGTATTCTTTTTTTGACAGCATTTTGTTATGTGTCTATTTTTATTGAAGGTGTAATATGAAATTCAATTTGTGTTCTTTTAATAAATTGAACTGCTTTTAATTTATTTTATTGGTAGTTATCAATTCTGTTTGCTTTTAATTTATTTTTCGTTAGCATGTGTTGCTACATACATATTAATCATGTAAGCAATTGTACTAATTGAATAAAAAAATGGATTTATGGATGGAATGAATTAAAATAATTCTTCTTATTCTTTCGCTTCGTTACGTTAATCGCAGTGTTTTTAAGTCCACTAATTCTAGGGACACTCCAAATTGAGGTAACCGTTGCAAAACATATTTTCGACTAATATCCTACTAATATTATAAATGCGAAAGTTTGTGAGAATGGATGGATGGATGGATGTTTGTTACTCTTTCACGCAAAAACTACTGAATGGATTTGGATGAAATTTGGCACACGGGTAGTTTATAACCTGGATTAACACATAGGATACTTTTTATCCCCATAGTATGTTCCCGTGGGACAATTATCGAAATCCACGCGGGCGACGCCGCGGGCATAAGCTTGTAAACTATAAAACAAAAAAACAAACAAACTTCAAATAATAAATTTAGTGTAATAAATAACCCCAATATTCTTTTACTCATGCCAATAATACCTAGAATAATACTTACCTCGCTATTTTCGCTATCTAGATATTTGGCTAAGCAATAAATCAGCAAATATTTGCACGAGTTAGATTATTTATGCAGACGAGGCAAAAACGAACGATGGATGATGACGAGTTTGGTAAACATCGTAATTTAGATTTGGCTGATTGTAGGCAAGAAAATAGATTTGCATCTATGCCGAAAAATGGTTTGTTTATGTGGAAATTATTGATTTTCATATCCATACTAAACTAATCTTAATATTTAAAGTTCGTTTTGTCCATCCAAAGGTTGTCTAGAAGATATTGCTAGTAGCGATAAAACTGACTTGTTCCCATAAAATTAGCAATATTTTAAAAATAGCTTTGTATTCATTTTGATTTACAATAGTATATTTCTATGATTATAATCTTCTAAAATTAGCGTAAGTAGCTCTGTTTGTTGCCATTTCATTCCTAAGCGGCTGAACATATTGGATGAAATTTGGCACAGGCTTAGATCATGAACTGGGTTACGACATAGGATACTTTTATTCCGGTAGTAGGTCGCCGTGGGATAAGTTTCGCCCTTCACGCGGAATAATAGTTAGTTTTCTTTGTTTTAGCTGACAGTGGTAAAGTTCAAATACAGGGTGAAGTTTTATACTTTGAAACCTTAAAAATCACTTACATGCGCTTCAGTTTTCTACTGAAATACCGGGCGAACAAACGCTACAATTCAGAAATTACTTATTTATTCCTTTTTAAAATTCATATTTCATATCAAATAATGCAACACACGAGTGTTGAACAATCGTAAGACTAAACATACGAATGAGCTGCACACAAGAACTACCTCTTCGTTCCTGACATAGAGTTGAAATTATCTTTGGCAGTTAGATTTTTTAAAGCCACGTGCATACGATGTGAAAAGACATCTTTTGTCGTTTAAAATAAGGTTGGTATTGCTTTGTTTAGTGAGAATCAGAAAAGAAAAATAATACCTCACCTCGATGCGACTGTCACTACAGGTAGAATTTTAATCAGTACGTTTGTATTGGCATGCAATGTTGTTGGTCAATGTTAACCAACGGATTTGTTAATTCGGATAGTATCGGTATTTTCTACAGCATACGGGTGGAGGAATTATTCAAAGAAAATGGAAAAGATCAAGGGGGTTACTATGACGCTTAAAACATTATTGTTCCATTCCTATTCCAGAGTGGGAAAGAGATGGAGCTAGACGACCTGTATAGCTCCGTCTCTTCTTCACTCTAGAATAAGAATGGTACAATAATGTTTTAAGACGTCATGGTACGCCAGCCAGGTTCCTCGTTCCTTGAAACACTGACATTTAATTAAATCCTTTCTGCATCATATCGATATCGGTATCGATGGAAAAACTGTTGTGTGAAAGGTTATCGAAAAGATGAACCTCGTTGTTGAGATATATTTTTCCATCACTAATAGAAAATATTCCATCAAAATGCCTTTTTATATTTTTCCATCCTTACTAAAAAGCATCCATGAAAATGTTACACAGAAAGTATTGTCAAAAACTTCAACTTACAAGAATTGTCAAAAATGTACAATCATAGGTATCGATGCATTTTTGAACGACAAACGACGCCACTTTGATCTGCACATTTAAGGAAGTGGGATTACCCATGGGCAGAAAAACGGAATTAAATGTGAAGACACTGACACTACATCCTTCGATATCACATTGCATCGAAGTCTTAGTATCTTTGCTTAAGGCCTGTCATTAAAAAGTCTCATGAGCCTGTAACTTAACCGGCACTTACGCCTATTGTCTTTGCTTGCATTAACTAATGTTACCAGCACCAAAAACGCACTTGACCGCATTTTTCCCTCGCCAAAAATCTCGTAAGAAAAACTCCAGTTAAAAACCGCGAGGAATGTCTTAGTTATGTCAGGTTTAGCGGCTAACCGCAGTTATTGCGTGTCAACCTGTCTAGATAACCACGTTATTGGATTAACGTAACGTTTGCGTTAACTGTGACGGTTACGTTTCATCTCTTATCTCTGGTTTTAGGAGATTTGTTGTGATTATTTATGTAGTTCTGTGATAAGAATATGACTGAGCCTAGTTTTTTTTTGTTCTAGAACGATATTATTTTAAAATTACTCAAAAAAAAAAAACTCAAAACTCAAAGCATTTATTTCAATTAGACCATTACAGGCACTTTTGAAAGTCAAACTACAAAAAAAAAAAACGCGAAGCTACAGTCCCAGTCACAAGGCATAATAACTTGTGAAAGTACTGTAGTTGCCCATTCCGTAGCGTAGATCTCTATGGAGAAGAATGGGCAAGAAACTCCATGGACACTCCTCTAATTATGTTTAGGTGATAGAAAATTAGGGTCTTTTCTCAAACGCTGCTTCGAGTTAAGCCATGATTAGCGTCTGCTATACATGGATCATTTTTTTGGTGTAAAAATTTTGACTTCACTTTTAGCAACGTCTCGGTTTCCCTTTTCATGTGCTAATTATTTTGTAATATTCTTTTAACTTTTATCTATATTCTTTTTAATGGCAACATTTTAAATCTGAACATTTCTTTTGCAGGTAAGAACAATGCGTCTATTCAGCCTGGTACCACTTCAGTTCGTAAGTAATTTTAGAATAACAACTTTTTACAGCTGTCTTTTTCAAGGAGACTGTGAAATATGAATAATCGTGTAAGAGCCAAGTGTTGAAAGAAATAAAGCTGTAAAATGTGATATGTATTCTTTTAAAGTATTCTTAGTAAACGTTTCATACGACGAAGTAACTGTAACGTGCAGTTATATGATATTCTTGACCTTTTTATCATTGGTTAATGGTTATCATGTTTTATTGCCTTTTGCGTATAATTTTTAGAATGATATCCTGATAATTTATTAGTTGTCTTGATTGATAAATCATCTCTGGACAAAAACATTTTAAAAGTGTGGCAAATCTCACAAAATCGTAACTTTGTTGCTATAAGCAACGGGTTGCTGGTACCTAGTTTCTTGCTTATTTTATCATTTTGCCTCACTGACACATATAATCACAGTTTTTCTGCATGAAATTTCTTATAGTAGACTATAGTTCTTTAAATCTCTTTGTTTCTGGAGTAAAAACTTGGAGCTGTGGGAGAAAATACAGTAAAAAGCTAAAATAACGATTTAATAAAACTGTAGCAATACATTAAAATAATATAAAAACTGTGCATTTGAAACTGTACAAAACTTAATTTTTGATGACGTAATAACTATTTTAACGGTTTAAACTACGAATATTATAATATTTTCATTGAAATTACTAGAGCGTTGCCTCTTCAGCATAAATAAAAAGAGCTACGTCACATGTCATGCATTTTGACGTTCCTCTATTGATATGAACCGCCATGTTGTTTATGCATGAGTTCTATTTTCAATTGAAAAAAACCATGATATTGTTACAGGCCATCAACAAAGTTGATTAATTTCTATTCAAAAAGTGAAGCCAAACTGACAGTTGACATTTATAAATGGCGGGAATTTTGCGTCTGTATTTCGAACTACTACATTAAAGTAGTATTTCAGCGTAATTAGTATTTCTTCTAACTCCTGTGCATCATGGGTATGTCGGGATTCAATGCAGTTACATTGCTTTCCGATGCTACTCAAATTTAGCTTCTAAACTTTTGGACTGTTGGTCACCATTGTTGATTCTAGAATATCTGCAGTGGTTTCAAATAGTGTGGGACGCTATTCACATAAAAAAACACGGTTTTTTCAACATTGTTGCGGTGTTGCCCCATAAATTGCAATGAATAAATATTTTTTCAAGCTGACAAAATAAATGTATTCCTAAGTAAATACTCTAATTTTCTCGACCTCTCATGTTTTCAATGCTCATAAAACATCATAAGAATGTGCAAGGCATCCATATAGAAACTCGTGACAATCATACGGAGGAAGCACGTCGTAACGGTGGCCATAAGCGATGGTGACAGAACCCATTACTGGATGAGCATGTAAACTTTCACAATACAATTAATTATTATTATTAGCCTATATTGTCCCACTGCAGGGCAAAGGCCTCCCTTCCCTCCTTCCACTTTTCGCGGTCTAGTGCGATTGTAGGCCAATCCTTAGAGAACGAGTCCAACTCATCCCGCCATCTCCTCCTGGGCCTGCCGCGTTGTCGTTTCTTGCTGTCTGGTATCCATTGAGTGGTTATTTTTGCCCATTGCACCTCCGACATGCGGCAGATGTGGCCAGCCCAGTTCCACTTCAACTTAGCAGCAGTAAAGCCAGCATCCGCTATTTGGGTTTTTATGTTTTTTATGTAATACAATTAAAGATACATTTTTTTGTTAAGTATGGTTTCTTTACCTTTGATGTAGGGTTTTACATATAGTTATACTTTTTAATAGAATATCCGAACAATATGTCAGTTATGTTTATTTTGTAGGTCAGGTAACAACTGAGCACAAATTAGACTAGGTATCACTAAGAATGTAAATTGTTTTTTTTGTATTTTTTCCCGATTCGAGGGCCTAGCAATCGCTTTCAAAGTGACTTTACTCGACATAAGTTTAGGTATCCTAATATTTCTACTTCATCATTGTTCTCATTGATAAAATGTTACTTTGAGCTCACAGAGTACTCTATTCGACCATCCACCAGCAAACTCCCGTTGGTCGAAACCGCACTAGTCCAAGATGGTAGTCTTTCATACGCCGTTCCTTCTTCATAATTAAATAAAGGTTACTTTTTCTCTATGAATACTTTTTTTTAAACTTGGAAACCAAACCTTATGGAACAAACTTTAATTCAGCCGAGGTTCGGTTACACAGAGACGCAAATTAGATATAATTTGATATATTTGACATTGAAATTCGATTATATTGCCAAGTCCGCGGTTAGCGGTACGTTGACATGGTTTTGACAAGGTATCAAAGTTGACAATGTGTTGAAATTGATCTGATTCAAGATTGTTTGAGGTAGATGATATTAATTAATATCGAATTATATTTTAAAGTTCATCATCATCATACGCAGCCTAAAATTATCTAGTGCTGGGTATACGCCTTTCTTTTCTTTGTCAATTTCCACGGTCCAAGTTTACGTCACGGTTTTTAAAGTTACTTCTTAATAACTAGTACTTGGACAAGGATCTTTTAGCGTCGTGCCTACTGTAGCGTGCGGTAGTAACCATGCGATCTTGGTTTTTCATTACATATTTTCGCAAAGTTATCATTAAAAACGTTTACCAACAACGCTTGTTTGGCATTTCTATATAGCATGTTAGCAAAAACGTTTGCATGGAAGAATAAACAAGTGAAGCTGGACTTCTAATACTTTACAGTTTCTCAAATGCATTATATATTTGGCGGCACGGTTGGCACAGTGGCTGAGCGATCGACTGCTGCGCTGCGTGTCGCGGATTCGATCCCCGCTCGTAACAAATATTTGTATGGCCTACAGATAGTTGTTTCGGGTCTGGCTGTTTGTGTATGTGAGGTTAATTGTTTGTAAACGCACCCACGATACAGGAGAAATACGAGTACCTAGTGTGGCCCAGTGCATAAAATATAATAAATTTATATTATTGACAAAAATCCTGAAATAGCCCTGTTATAAGATTGGCGATATCCCGAATACTTTTCATACAAGACTCAAGGAAAAACCGCTTGCCGATTTTCCCACAGACTGATTCCGAATAAATTATGCGAAGCCTATAAAATTATTGAAATATTTTGATTGTAGAAATACGTAGCATTACTTAGTATTCTTTACGCTAATTATATTAGCATACAATTAGTTTGGTGTCCTTGGTACTGGACTTAAGGCTGTAGTGTTTAATTATAATGCTGCAGGGCTGGTTTTAGAAGGGACAGACTACAAACTCGACATATTTCATGCCATAAAATGACCTTCGGTATTCTTAGCATCCTGTTGGTTTTTAGGGTTTCGTACTCAAAGGTCAAACGGGACCCTTTTACTAATACTTCGCTGTCTGTCCGTCCATCTGTCATCAGGCTGTATTTCATGAACCGTGATAGTTAGCCAGTTGAAATTTTGACTTTGAATGCGTTTTTTTTAACTATCATTATGTAAGTACCTGTTTCGATTTTTATTAGGTGTTCGTGAATAAAATACATAATTATTTATAATGTCAACAAAGACGTTCTTTGTTTTAAATAATTTTGAAATGCGCTACTTTGATTTAGACTCGTATGGTATAATATGTACCTACTGTATCACTTATTCGAAATAATTGATTTTATCTGTCAACTGTTAAAGTGCTGTCTTTTTTACCCAAGTCACATACTTCATCCTAAATTATATTCTTCCTTAAAAGTAGATATATTGGTTCAAATACTAATGAGAAATAAACAGCTAACGTACCGCCAATTATGTCCGTTGAAATGCATTGATATCTCGATAAAACGGCCATCAATTAACAAAATAAAGGGTAAATTTTGTACACAACTGTTCATTATCCGCCGAATCCAAGAATCTGCCCAATCTAGGAAACTGTCAAGTAGCGAATCTGCTGAATTTCGAAGCAATCCGGAATCTGTCCTTTACCGACTAAAGGAATCAATTTGTGCTTTAATATGGACGATATTTTCCTGGCATTTACTATACGAGTACTATCAAGTGAAATGCTAAACCCTTTAGGAATTTAAGGCAGCTGCTCACAAGATGAAGTTGGTCCTTTGTTGGTCTTTGTGGAAATGTCAGCAAACGCACCTTGGCGCGTGCACAGACAGCTGCCGACATTTTTATCTAATAATGACAAGAGTATGTTCCCATAATGGGATTAAGAGAGTAGGTACTGTTGGTGTAATTTTTGCACTGTTGGAATTAGTTTGCTACAGCTGCAATTAATAGTGCAAATGTCTTGGACTTGAGTGTGATCAAGTGACATATTTATTATAAAGTTTGGATCTAGAAATAAAATAAAGGCTGTTGCCCAAAAAATAATTTGGTCTACGTAGTGCAAAGATGTTAATTTATTTCTTAACTGGCAACAATGGCTGCAGTCTATAAAATCATCAGTAGGTATAAGGTAGTGCAAATATTTTTTATTATAAAGAAGTTTTTTTTTATATTGGGTCTAGAAATAAAATAAAGGCTATAATTACCCAAAAATGAATTTGGTCTACGTAGTGCTAAAGATGTTAATTTATTTCTTAACTGGCAATGACCAATGGCTGCAGTCTATAAATTCATCAGTAGGTACAAGGTAGTGCAAATGTTTCTTTTATATTTTTAGGGTTATATGGAATAGAAATCTAGGAAGCAGGTATGAAGCATTTTGCCATTCTCATGTTGATTCTACCATGGTTTGGCTAAACCGGTTATTCTCTTTTTTCTTTAAAGAATACGAATGAACACTATCATTCTCATCACCATCTTTCTGCCCTAGCCCATGTTACTTGGGGTCAGCGCAACACGTTTTGAGGGTTGCGTGCCCAAAGGATCAAACGAGACTTTATTACTGAGACTTCGCTGTCCGTCCGTCCGTACGTCTGTCACCAGGCTGTATCTCATGAACCGTGTTATGTAGCCAGTTGAAATTTCTACAGATTATGTATTTCTGTTGATGCTATAACAACAAATACTAAAAACAAAATAAAATAAATATTTAAGGGGGCTCCCATACAAAAAATGGTTTTTATAAATAATGGTACGGAATCCCTCGTGCACGAGTCCGGCTCGCACTTGTTTTCTTCCATTCGCCATATCTTTCCTCACACAATCCGTCCTTATTGAACACTGTCATTCTAATAAAAACAATCACATTATTAACCCATTTCTATTTACTTCGTTACGGTCTAATTCTCCTACATTCTCACGTAAGAATCTTCAAAAAAAAATCTTCTTCCCTACCAGCTGTCAATATGACGTTTTATAACTATACTTAATGGCTGCCATGTTGCCTTTAATTGACATTATATCAGCCCGTATATCTATTGTTCTACACAATAAGCAATTAATATTTCTTTGAAAGAAAATCTTTTAACGAATCATTGAGTTTTGTAATCGTATAAGGAAATTCAGTTTATGTAATATGTTTTTGCTGTTTTTTTTTGTGGAAGTGTGAGTTAACCAATTAATAGTTCGTGCATGTGTTTTTTTTTAATTATTTTAAACCTTGATTAGGTTTATGCAGGTGCACCTTTGTTAGATGAAGTTTTATGCCACATCGAATCCAAATTACGACAGGTTTGAAACTGCACTGTTACTGAAGAGTTAATTGTTAACTAAAACAGTTCGTATGAATAAATCTCAACTAGGTATTTGAATTTTGCATGGAATGCGTAATAATGTCAATTCAATCATTAATTCTAAAAACGGGATATTTACTTGAGTTCCCGATATTTCGGCGCTGTGCAAGATACCCATGATAATTCACCATAACGGATAAACTGAAGTAATGATATCTAGTGAAACTTATAATATCAATTCACTTAACAATACCATTAATTTCCTTGTCGGTACCTTAAAAAGTTAGTTCGATTTTTAGATGTGTGAACTAGCTATGCCCGCGACTTCGTCCGCGTGGACACTAACACAAAAGTTATTTAGTTTTTTTTTTTCGTTTTTGCTTTTTTATTTTATTTTAAGGATTATATAATGTATTTTTCAAAAATAATAAATATTATAATGAAATATTTTATTATAATGTATTTTTCTAAAATAAAAGTAGCTTAAGTTACTACATCAGCTAATTGCCAGTGAAAGTCCCATCAAAATCGGTCCAGCCGTTCCAGAGATTAGCCGGAACAAACAGACAGACAGATAGACAAAAATTGTAAAAAAGATATTTTGGTATATGTACCATAATACATTCATATGCATGTAGTAAAAAGCGGTTATTTTAATATTACAAACTGACACTTCAATTTTATTTATTTGTATAGATAATGTAGCACGTAGTATTTCGTACGTTTAATTTACTTGAATGCATATAAAGAAAGCAAATAAGTATATTCGGCTGAGACTAACTGGTACAGTAATTACTAGTAGTTAGTGTCTAACCTGGTGTACAGAGTTTTATGTCACGCATCGGCCTCTGACTTGGCTTTACATGCCGCCGAGAAATATCTTCTCAGGCATACTGGTTTCCTCACGATGTTTTCCTTCACCGAAGCAAGTGATAAATCATACAATACGAACATGAATCCAAAAAAAACCTGAGGTGCGTGTCTGGGTGAGTAATGGGCCAGCTCACCGTCCGTCCGTCTTATGACGACAGGCCGTGCCGACGACGGCGCGTTTGTGTTCCACGCGCGCCTCAAGGAGATGTCAGCTAATCGGAAGGGGTCCGACAGGGCCGATGCCTGCCAGGGCTGCGGGTTGTTCGAAAGAGATACCGCGGCCCTGGAACACAAAGGGCGAAGAAGGAACATGGATGGGTTTTAGTCAGTACAAGTCTGACACTCTCTAGAAGTCATTTGATGACTTCCCATCCACAAAAAAAAAGGTGCGTGTCTTGGATCGAACTCGAGACCTATGATTTGGCAGTCAGACGGTCACACCACTAGGCTATCACTGCTTAATTACTTAAAAGGTAGGTACAGTCAATTCATCAACTTCTTCTAAGAAAATATGTAAACAGTTCTCCCCGACTCTTATACAAACAAACTAAATTAATATTGTTCTCAACGATAACTGGCGTCTGTATGGAACCCTCCAATCTATATTATTTGGGCGTTAATTAAGATAAAAGCTCATTCCTTGAGCTTCCTCTTACAACTTCCGACACTTGAGCTTCAAGTTGCTTCCGGTTTGGAGTCGTTAAATGGCGCTGTTAAAATCTTGTTTATTGTGGTAATTTTGTACTTGAAAACAGGAATGATTTGTTTCCTGCAGCTGTAGTAAAATTAACTTTATGAAGGGACGACTTTGTGAATTGGTGATTCTTTTTTGAAATGTTGATCTGTATTAAGGCCGAAACACACTTACGTGTCGTGGCGTGTCGTGACGCGCCAGAAGCATTCGGTTTCATACATCGTTGCGACACGACACACCATGCAAATATGTCCCTAACCATATTAAATGTATGAAACCGATTTGCTTCTGGCGCGTCACGACACGCCACGACACGTAAGTATGTTTCCGTCTTTACAGGTTTTACCTAAAACAGACACCAGTCTCTATGTAGTGATAATTTGACTCTGTACTGTTTATGATGAAAAGACAAATAAATAGAAAAAAAATGTGGAAAATGGAGTTAATTTGTTTTAAGATTGGTCTGTTTGTTAAAATATTTATTCTTGCAGACTGGTTTTTATATCTGAAGTTGTATATAAAATGGCCTAAAGATGCAATTATCATCATCATTCTCGGCCCTTGTACCAATTTATTTGGGGTCGGCGCAGCATGTATGCTTCTTCTCACATAATTCTCTACAGATACAATTTTATTGTGCAAAAAAAAATTGTCCTACACTAAAGAAGTTTCAAATTTATAAAAAGAACATCAATTTACGGTATAAAAAATAGTGCGTGGAGTCCCTCCGCGCGGAAGAAGTGAAACTTCGTAATACTACACGCATGCGTTCGAGTGCCACGCATTCACTCTCGCTCTGTCTCTTTCTATTCCCCTCCATGGTAGCATTAAACGTTAAACTTGTTGGAAGTCGCATAAGAAGTTTCACTTCAATAAGTAAAACGTAAAATATTTGGATTCAATTTATTCGGCGTGCATTTGACGTCTGTCAAGTTGATGTCTATGGAGGCGGTAACAGAATTAAATAGTATATAGGACGTTACTGCCAGCTCCTACAACAGCAATATTAAAAACAGATGCCATAACCATTACACGGTTATACGCACAAAACCACACCACTGTTCTTTATCTTCATTATATAAATAGCACGTGTTACCACTACAGGGATCAGGATTCAATTCCCCGGCGGCGCATTTTTTATCAAGACTTGGTGGGTAGGACAGCTGATCGAGCGGAAGGAAGTTGATAGGTACGCTTTTGTCTATGACAAATGGCGGAGTTTTAAAAATGGTAAAAATTAGTTTAGGGGTTGGAGCATCTGTTTTTTTTTGAGGGTTTTATTTTTTAAATAGGGTGTTTTAATTTAAGATTGTGTAAAAAAAAATGTTATTTTAGTTATTATAAACACACATAAGATCATGTATTCCCCTTAGATTAATTTGTTTCACTAAGGGGTAGGTAGAGGTGTACGTCATAAGAGGAGAGAAATATTGCTTACTTTTCAAATAGTGGCTGAAACTTAATAGGAATTTCAACAAAGAAAATGAATCATATTTTTTTTGCACTAAGTAGTTGACGTGCTTTAAGGTCACGTTTTCACAGCCTACGAATAGGACTATCTGTGTACCAGATAAATTGGTTGAGGAAATAAATAAGGTATTATCTGCAAGATAAATTACCGGAACTTATCCTGAAGTGGCAGTGAACCCAACATTAATACAGAACGCAAACATCTACAGGGTTATTGATAAAACACCAACAACCCCTTAAGAGGTCGTACTACTCATCATTATGAACAACATTTACTCGTACTATGGGACCAAACCTGAAATCGCAAAAAAAATATCCGCTGTTCCGTACTTTATGTTCACATAACTCGTCAAAATGTAGGGAACAGCTGTTTTTTTTTCACGATTTCGGGTTTGATCTCATAGTAAAAGTTGTTCATAATGATGAGTAGAATTACCATCAATAACCCTGTATAATATGTACATTACATGTTATACTTATAATTCAAAAAGTCTCTTTTAGTGTTTGTCTTATAAGTTATAACAAAGACGAAAAGAGACTTTTTAAATAATAAGTATTTCTGTGCAGCGTTTTTCTCCTAAACTACGCGTCGTGTGACGCACTTTTCAACATTTAGGAAAAGTAACATAAATCCCCGGTTAAAAAAATAACATCATAACTTGTAGGTTATACCCGAAAGATGTCCAAGATGTGAACTTAACAAGCACACCCACATTTCGCCAGTTATGTTAAGTCCCATGTATTAGGCGAGCTCATTGCCATCAACCGAGCACAAATCTAGACTTCGTAGATGCTACTAAGAAATACCCGATGGAAAAACCCAATAACACGTGTTATTGGGTTTTACAGGTTGCCCGGCCCGGGAATCGAACCAAGGACTTGATGCTCAGCAGTCGTGCTTACGACCACTCGATCAACGAGGCATTAACTACCCCCGGGTTTATGTGTTTAAAACATTAGTATAAACATACATTCACACAACACAAAGCAGCACTAAAGCCACAACATTAAATATATACCTACAGGGTTATTGATAAAACACTAACAGCCTCTTAAGAGGTCATTCTATTCATCATTATGAACAACTCTTCTCTCTCTTCAACTACAAATAAATGTTTTTTATTTAAAGTTGTCGCAACTCCGGCCCCCAAGATACAGGCAGCCTAGTTTGGGGTCCACTGTTATCTAAAGTTAAATAAAACTTGTTACCGATATCCTTAATGATGTTAGACTAAGAAAATTACTGTAACTATGGTTTAATTATAATATTAAAAAAAATAATTTATTCTTATTCTTACTATAACACGAATAACACGAAACCCGAAATCGTGAAAAAAAATCAGCTGTTCCCTACATTATGACGAGTTATGTAAACATAAAATACGGAACGCAGCAGTTATTTTTTTTGCGATTTCTGGTTTGGTACCATGTTATATGTTGTTCAGAATGATGAGTAGAGTGACCTCTTAAGAGGTTATTGGTGTTTTATAAATAACCCTGTATGTATAAAACATTACTACACCAAAGCCACAACATTAAATATACAGATAAACACAACAAATCTCACCTCACTTTCCTCATTCCGTACACAGCCTCATTCAAATTCAGGTCCGGTATGAGGGCAGCCTCCGTCTGAGTCACAAAATGACATCATCAGTTACTCACAGGTATACCTAACTGTACTGCTGTAGAATATAGAAGCTATGGACACGACCTTGCGGAGTGGCCGAGAAAGTTTAAAGTATTGGTTAGGTTAGGTTAGTTTTGGTGGCCCGATTTAGAATCAGGATGTTCGGATTTATGTAGTAACAACGATAAGTAAAGATTCTATTCCATTTTTCTTTTTTTAGGGTTCCGTACCCAAAGGGTCAAACGGGACCCTATTACTGAGACTTCGCTGTCCGTCCGTCCGTCTGTCACCAGGCTGTATGTCATGAACCGTGATAGTTAGCCAGTTGAAATTTCTACAGATTATGTATTTCTGTTGCCGCCGTATTACGCCGACAGACAGATAGACAAAAATTGTAAAAAAGATATTTTGGTATATGTACCATAATACATTTATATGCATGTAGTAAAAAGCGGTTATTTTAATATTACAAACTGACACTTCAATTTTATTTATTTGTATAGATAATGTAGCACGTAGTATTTCGTACGTTTAATTTACTTGAATGCATATAAAGAAAGCAAATAAGTATATTCGGCTGAGACTAACTGGTACAGTAATTACTAGTAGTTAGTGTCTAACCTGGTGTACAGAGTTTTATGTCACGCATCGGCCTCTGACTTGGCTTTACATGCCGCCGAGAAATATCTTCTCAGGCATACTGGTTTCCTCACGATGTTTTCCTTCACCGAAGCAAGTGATAAATCATACAATACGAACATGAATCCAAAAAAAACCTGAGGTGCGTGTCTGGGTGAGTAATGGGCCAGCTCACCGTCCGTCCGTCTTATGACGACAGGCCGTGCCGACGACGGCGCGTTTGTGTTCCACGCGCGCCTCAAGGAGATGTCAGCTAATCGGAAGGGGTCCGACAGGGCCGATGCCTGCCAGGGCTGCGGGTTGTTCGAAAGAGATACCGCGGCCCTGGAACACAAAGGGCGAAGAAGGAACATGGATGGGTTTTAGTCAGTACAAGTCTGACACTCTCTAGAAGTCATTTGATGACTTCCCATCCACAAAAAAAAAGGTGCGTGTCTTGGATCGAACTCGAGACCTATGATTTGGCAGTCAGACGGTCACACCACTAGGCTATCACTGCTTAATTACTTAAAAGGTAGGTACAGTCAATTCATCAACTTCTTCTAAGAAAATATGTAAACAGTTCTCCCCGACTCTTATACAAACAAACTAAATTAATATTGTTCTCAACGATAACTGGCGTCTGTATGGAACCCTCCAATCTATATTATTTGGGCGTTAATTAAGATAAAAGCTCATTCCTTGAGCTTCCTCTTACAACTTCCGACACTTGAGCTTCAAGTTGCTTCCGGTTTGGAGTCGTTAAATGGCGCTGTTAAAATCTTGTTTATTGTGGTAATTTTGTACTTGAAAACAGGAATGATTTGTTTCCTGCAGCTGTAGTAAAATTAACTTTATGAAGGGACGACTTTGTGAATTGGTGATTCTTTTTTGAAATGTTGATCTGTATTAAGGCCGAAACACACTTACGTGTCGTGGCGTGTCGTGACGCGCCAGAAGCATTCGGTTTCATACATCGTTGCGACACGACACACCATGCAAATATGTCCCTAACCATATTAAATGTATGAAACCGATTTGCTTCTGGCGCGTCACGACACGCCACGACACGTAAGTATGTTTCCGTCTTTACAGGTTTTACCTAAAACAGACACCAGTCTCTATGTAGTGATAATTTGACTCTGTACTGTTTATGATGAAAAGACAAATAAATAGAAAAAAAATGTGGAAAATGGAGTTAATTTGTTTTAAGATTGGTCTGTTTGTTAAAATATTTATTCTTGCAGACTGGTTTTTATATCTGAAGTTGTATATAAAATGGCCTAAAGATGCAATTATCATCATCATTCTCGGCCCTTGTACCAATTTATTTGGGGTCGGCGCAGCATGTATGCTTCTTCTCACATAATTCTCTACAGATACAATTTTATTGTGCAAAAAAAAATTGTCCTACACTAAAGAAGTTTCAAATTTATAAAAAGAACATCAATTTACGGTATAAAAAATAGTGCGTGGAGTCCCTCCGCGCGGAAGAAGTGAAACTTCGTAATACTACACGCATGCGTTCGAGTGCCACGCATTCACTCTCGCTCTGTCTCTTTCTATTCCCCTCCATGGTAGCATTAAACGTTAAACTTGTTGGAAGTCGCATAAGAAGTTTCACTTCAATAAGTAAAACGTAAAATATTTGGATTCAATTTATTCGGCGTGCATTTGACGTCTGTCAAGTTGATGTCTATGGAGGCGGTAACAGAATTAAATAGTATATAGGACGTTACTGCCAGCTCCTACAACAGCAATATTAAAAACAGATGCCATAACCATTACACGGTTATACGCACAAAACCACACCACTGTTCTTTATCTTCATTATATAAATAGCACGTGTTACCACTACAGGGATCAGGATTCAATTCCCCGGCGGCGCATTTTTTATCAAGACTTGGTGGGTAGGACAGCTGATCGAGCGGAAGGAAGTTGATAGGTACGCTTTTGTCTATGACAAATGGCGGAGTTTTAAAAATGGTAAAAATTAGTTTAGGGGTTGGAGCATCTGTTTTTTTTTGAGGGTTTTATTTTTTAAATAGGGTGTTTTAATTTAAGATTGTGTAAAAAAAAATGTTATTTTAGTTATTATAAACACACATAAGATCATGTATTCCCCTTAGATTAATTTGTTTCACTAAGGGGTAGGTAGAGGTGTACGTCATAAGAGGAGAGAAATATTGCTTACTTTTCAAATAGTGGCTGAAACTTAATAGGAATTTCAACAAAGAAAATGAATCATATTTTTTTTGCACTAAGTAGTTGACGTGCTTTAAGGTCACGTTTTCACAGCCTACGAATAGGACTATCTGTGTACCAGATAAATTGGTTGAGGAAATAAATAAGGTATTATCTGCAAGATAAATTACCGGAACTTATCCTGAAGTGGCAGTGAACCCAACATTAATACAGAACGCAAACATCTACAGGGTTATTGATAAAACACCAACAACCCCTTAAGAGGTCGTACTACTCATCATTATGAACAACATTTACTCGTACTATGGGACCAAACCTGAAATCGCAAAAAAAAAATCCGCTGTTCCGTACTTTATGTTCACATAACTCGTCAAAATGTAGGGAACAGCTGTTTTTTTTTCACGATTTCGGGTTTGATCTCATAGTAAAAGTTGTTCATAATGATGAGTAGAATTACCATCAATAACCCTGTATAATATGTACATTACATGTTATACTTATAATTCAAAAAGTCTCTTTTAGTGTTTGTCTTATAAGTTATAACAAAGACGAAAAGAGACTTTTTAAATAATAAGTATTTCTGTGCAGCGTTTTTCTCCTAAACTACGCGTCGTGTGACGCACTTTTCAACATTTAGGAAAAGTAACATAAATCCCCGGTTAAAAAAATAACATCATAACTTGTAGGTTATACCCGAAAGATGTCCAAGATGTGAACTTAACAAGCACACCCACATTTCGCCAGTTATGTTAAGTCCCATGTATTAGGCGAGCTCATTGCCATCAACCGAGCACAAATCTAGACTTCGTAGATGCTACTAAGAAATACCCGATGGAAAAACCCAATAACACGTGTTATTGGGTTTTACAGGTTGCCCGGCCCGGGAATCGAACCAAGGACTTGATGCTCAGCAGTCGTGCTTACGACCACTCGATCAACGAGGCATTAACTACCCCCGGGTTTATGTGTTTAAAACATTAGTATAAACATACATTCACACAACACAAAGCAGCACTAAAGCCACAACATTAAATATATACCTACAGGGTTATTGATAAAACACTAACAGCCTCTTAAGAGGTCATTCTATTCATCATTATGAACAACTCTTCTCTCTCTTCAACTACAAATAAATGTTTTTTATTTAAAGTTGTCGCAACTCCGGCCCCCAAGATACAGGCAGCCTAGTTTGGGGTCCACTGTTATCTAAAGTTAAATAAAACTTGTTACCGATATCCTTAATGATGTTAGACTAAGAAAATTACTGTAACTATGGTTTAATTATAATATTAAAAAAAATAATTTATTCTTATTCTTACTATAACACGAATAACACGAAACCCGAAATCGTGAAAAAAAATCAGCTGTTCCCTACATTATGACGAGTTATGTAAACATAAAATACGGAACGCAGCAGTTATTTTTTTTGCGATTTCTGGTTTGGTACCATGTTATATGTTGTTCAGAATGATGAGTAGAGTGACCTCTTAAGAGGTTATTGGTGTTTTATAAATAACCCTGTATGTATAAAACATTACTACACCAAAGCCACAACATTAAATATACAGATAAACACAACAAATCTCACCTCACTTTCCTCATTCCGTACACAGCCTCATTCAAATTCAGGTCCGGTATGAGGGCAGCCTCCGTCTGAGTCACAAAATGACATCATCAGTT
Source organism: Cerastis leucographa (assembly GCA_963082945.1). Taxonomy (NCBI): domain Eukaryota; kingdom Metazoa; phylum Arthropoda; class Insecta; order Lepidoptera; family Noctuidae; genus Cerastis; species Cerastis leucographa. The sequence goes on from OY720365.1 coordinate 2,866,840, forward strand.
ACTCACAGGTATACCTAACTGTACTGCTGTAGAATATAGAAGCTATGGACACGACCTTGCGGAGTGGCCGAGAAAGTTTAAAGTATTGGTTAGGTTAGGTTAGTTTTGGTGGCCCGATTTAGAATCAGGATGTTCGGATTTATGTAGTAACAACGATAAGTAAAGATTCTATTCCATTTTTCTTTTTTTAGGGTTCCGTACCCAAAGGGTCAAACGGGACCCTATTACTGAGACTTCGCTGTCCGTCCGTCCGTCTGTCACCAGGCTGTATGTCATGAACCGTGATAGTTAGCCAGTTGAAATTTCTACAGATTATGTATTTCTGTTGCCGCCGTATTAACAAATACTAAAACCAGAATAAAATAAATATTTAAGGGGACTCCCATACAAAAATAAATAATGGTACGGGAACTCTTCGTGCGCGAGTCCGACTCGCATTTGGCCGGTTTTTTTTTAGAAAATTCTGGATGATGAAGATGGAGCATGCGTTTACCCCAAATAAATTGGGAAAAGGGTACGAGGATGATGATCTTTTTTCTTACTTGCTTGGAGTTTAGTCGACTTGTCTATAATAATATTAGAGGTATTTGTTTGTACGTTTGTATGTAGGGGTAATCTTCGGAATTACTGATCCGAATTCGATAATACTATTACTAACGGGATGCTACACTATTTCCAAGTGTTATTTTGAAAGTTTTTCGTGGGTTAATTTCCATACAACACGGGAGGAAAGCCACGAACAAACACTAGTAATCAATGAAGACAGGTTGCACGTGCGTTCTATTTTAGCGTTGAGAGGATTTTTTTTAGAAACTATGGTATTGCGTTTTCCCCTTTTCCTTCTAAATGGATATTTCCACGAATACTACAAATTATGTGGTTTTTATTTCACTCGTCTTTCAGATGTTCACATTTTCAGGATTTTACAGTTGTAGTCGAGTCCAATACCAATAACTTTCAGTTAAACTTGCACAACTGTAGGAAATGATCACAAAAACAGTATTTTGTCCCTTTGAGAGTTATTTATTCGTTTTTATAATCTCACAATCTAAGCGTTCTTTGTGAACGAGATTGATTGAAAACTGCGGAACCAATTGTAATGTATTGCCTATTCTATTTTGGGGTATCAAACTGACCAATCTTTCCGGTTGTTGGTGTTACTAAAAGGTGTAATCTTTTTATAGATCAATCTTGTTTGGGATTGAAATCGGTACACGACGTAATGATGTGGATTGACCAGGAAAATATGCAACATCTTGTTTATAGAAGTTTGCGATTGACATATTAGGGGCACACTAAATTCCTACTGAACGTGCCAAACTCGTCGCCAAATTTTGGACTTACTCAATTTGAATTTTCATCGACAAGCTAAGCAGAAGAAGAATGGAAGATGCATTCAAAACGGAGAATAAACAAAGTTATTGATGACAAACATAACATCATCAGCACTGTGAGTTCTATTCCCAGTTTTCGCCGGTTTTGTCATCGGGCCCCCTATTCACAAACGCTCGGATTCGAGTTTGATTCGATAAGTCGTATGTCTACCTTCTTTTGGCATAACGAAAGCGAAAGAGGTAGACATACGACTTTCCGAATCGAAAACGAATTCGAGCGTTTGTGAATAAGGGGGCTACTGGTCCTAATGTGGGGGTGGGGATTTACAATAACGCATCTGGCAGTCTCCATCGGCTAGACCAATAAAGCGGTTCATACTGATGACGATAACTATAACTATATGCGAAACTTGATCCTTGCATCCCTAAAAACCCTGAAAATTAATAAAAAAATGCAAGTCTTGCACAGGACAAAAGTATAAAACAAAATAATAAAAAAGAGAACAATTAAAAAAATAAGACTTACAATAATCTAAGTTGGTTCTGTATGTAAGCAAAGTGCTGCAATATTTAGAAGAAACACAATAAACAGACAACAAACTAAAACAATTTACTTTACTTTTTCATCAGCATCTTCCACAGCCCGACTTCAATCACTGCTTAGGCTAGAAGCATCTCTTTACTTGTGCCAAGCTCCACGTTGTTACTCCAAGCTCCACGTTCTTGTGCCAAGCTCCACTTTCTTGTGCCAGTATCATCCAGGTTATTACCGCGTTGGCAACAAAGTAATCTGCCCACTTTACTTCTTACCTATAGAAAAAAACCTAGACAAAATTTAATAGAGCTATCACATTCACCTAATCAAGAATGCACCGTGCATCTGTAAGTGCACTTCCATGCATTTATTAATAGTGTGTATTAGCATTCATACCGGCTGTATGTCGGTGTTTCTAAATATCATTACGTATGCAGTCAGTGTGAGTGCTCCTTTGAAGTCTGGTGCTAATGTGCTCATGTTTGTCGAAGTACTGTCCGGAGTATCACTTTAGATTTTAGATTTAGCTTTGATTTTAGTTACATTGTGAGTCAGGTTTGTGTGTATGCTTGGAGTAACAAGAATTGGTTTGTGTTTGATTGTATGTTTGAAGGAGTAACATGATTAGATTTCTTTGCGAGTACCTATTTCTATTAAACTAGTGCGTTCTTAATTCGTTTGGTAAAGAGAGAGAGAGAGAAAGAGAGACATTTTACATTCTAATTGGCAAAAGCGGGCTTCTAAACTAATGAGAGGACCAGCCCTCTCATACATGGCAACTATAACCTTTTCGTTAGCTTTTATCTGCATCGTAATCCCTGATAGAATGTTACCCGACTATTTTATAAACACTCTAAATTCAGAAACAAATTTAGTATGTTTTGCTTCTTTTCTTCAATCACAAATCCCCATAAGTACCGTACAAGTAAATCGTTCAACAAAATATCATAGACAGTTACCAAAACAGTAGTTCTGCAAGGCGTTGCGAATTAAAATTTAGCGTGGCCTTCTTTCGTGTCCGTATGTAGAACGAATAGCGACGGCGATCAGAATTCCGTTTGTTATAAAACCGGTTTTACTGCCTTTAATATCGAACTTACTAGATATAACAGCTATTGGTGGACGTGGATATGCAGCTAGCTTAGATGCACACCAGGGTGCTTTTAAAACAGTAAAGGAAAACATTGTCGGGAACAGATGCAGCTGAGTACCAATATTTTACATGAAGCGAATGCCTATCTGACAACCCAGTAACTGGGTAATACGATACATCTTGGTAAGACTGGATGTCAGACTTTTGGCTTCGGACTACTCGTAACGACTGTCAGAGATCTACAAAAGACAGCCGGACCAACAGCTTAACGTGCTTTTTGAGGTACGGAGGAAACTCTGTATTTAATTATGGTCACCCATCCACGGACCAACCTCGGCTAGCACGGCTTAACCTTAAAGATCGACCGGTGCGGCGGTTAATATTAAGCCACGAGCTCCTAACACACACTGCACACTGGGCAGTATGTGACTATTAAAAAAGTGGAATATTTTCTTCTTTTTAAAAGGTTCTTTAGTGTTCTTGTTTCTTGTTAAAACTTATATGACAGAACGAGTGGTGTGAACATGACATTTGCGTAACACAACATTTGTGTGGGAAGCGTTTCGTTTCCCACATTTGAGAATTCAAACATCCTTCTGTTACTTGTGTGTTATTCATGATCCAAATTGTTATCCATACAAATATAATAAATGGGATAGGTTACCTGGGTTTGGAGGCAGGATACATTTTATCCCGATAGAAAGTTCCTGTGCGGTAATTTCTGTTTGTTTTAATTTTACTTTTACATTGCAAGAAATGTGCTGCAATGTCAAATTAAAACATTCTTGTGTTTTATACTCATCACTTTCTATATCTTTTTATATTCATTTTATCGACAGTTGGAATAGAATACACTGGTTTTTGCGTAGAACAATAACAAGCGAGGTTTATTCTACTCAATAATTCAGAGCCAGGCTTCTGTTTGGTTCATTGTTTCAGTCAATCGATAAGTCTTGCTTTTTATGTTCAGTTGTTCTTTAGCTTGAACATAATTCTGCGGTTTTGTCACAAAGTAAAATACATGTTTTACCTTGTGGTTCTATTTTGTAATACTAGGTAACTTTGATTGATTTACAATTGTTTCATATTTCAAATTCTCATTGTTTTATTTGAGGCTTTAAACATTATTTTGTTAACCTAATAATACCATTTACTTTTCTGTCGTCATCATCTTCTAGCCTTGTTAAATTATGTTGTAGTCGTTTTTAGGGTTCCGTAGCCGAATGGCAAAAAACGGGACCCTTATAGATTCGTCATGTCTGTCTGTCTGTCCGTCCGTATGTCACAGCCACTTTATTCCGAAACTATTAGGACTACATAGCTGAAACTTGGTAGGTAGATGTATTCTGTGAACCGCTTTATGATTTTTGTACAAAAAAAAAAAAATATGGATAAGGATATCCCCCCATACATGGAACTGAAACTAAAAAAAAAAAAAACTATCAAACCTATACGTGTGGGGTGTTTATAGATAGGTCTTTAAAAATGACATTGAGGTTTCTAAAACCATTTTTTTTTCAAAGTCAATCTTTTGTAAGATAGACACTTCCAAAGTAGTAAATCGTGTCCCCCCCCTCTAATTTCTAAAGTAAGAGGAGAAAAATTCTGAAAAAAATATGGGGATGTAGAATGCAAAAAAAACTTTCAACGAAAATTGGTTTGAATAAGATTTGATAGGTAGTTTTTGAGATATGGGACTTTATCACCAAACTGCAGCAGTAACTTTGTTTTTCATTAACTTACTATAAAAAACAAATTTAGTTTTACGGTTGAGTGAAGGTTTACTAATGAATGACCGTTCAAAAAATTTGTATTATATTGTTTGGGGCTATGGAACCCTGTGTGCGAGTAAGACTCGCACTTGGCCCGTTTTTAGTCTTAACAGATGCAACTGAATAACAGAATTTTACATAGGCGACTGCCTATCTGATCCCTACAGCTTAGTTAGGTACTGGGTAAACAATCCCTTGAAAAGACTCAACCGTCATATAGGGTGTAACGGAAAAGTTATATACACGCTCAAGGGTGTGCTACAGACCATGAAACTGAACATGTTTCTCCATCGGATAAACATCGTAATAGCGAAAACATAATCTGATGCCCCATTCAAAATTCAATACCCATTCGACCCTAATGTATGGGGCAGCAGATGTGCATATGAAGCAACTTTTTACCAATATTTTACCTGCAGCGTCTGCGTCATCTCTCAAAATAAATCTTGCATCTTCATTCAGCTGCACTCGTGTTCCAAAAACACAAGTGACTGGTTTACAATCGCTCAGTCATATTGCTGTCGTAGGTATCTAAATGTAGCCTCCTATGTCCTCAATGACATTAGACGGTGTTGAGAACTAGCTTTCTATTTGTTCGTGATAGGTTAGTACAGACTGTTATTTATTTAGCCATTTGTCTGAGACCAAATAGTAAAAGAAGCACATGTTTTTCTGATTGCTAGACAACACCCCCAGGTAATCTTCGAAATGATTAACATAAATAACGAAACTCAAAATGGAGGTGTCTAAAAGAAGAAAAACTTAAAGAGTAACGATTTCATTCAACAATTAATTGAAATCCTGATTGCAATTAGAATTTCTGATTACTAGGCTGGCAAAACGGTAATCTGGCTGGCAAAACAAATGACGAATTGTAAGAACTGTCTTTTTACTTGTGACAAACAATAAATGAATGAATGAAGCAACATCGTTTTCGGGTTTAGCGAAGCTGGCATTGTGGCTATCAACATATTATTATGGAATGCAATATAATTGTGATTAATGATTTAACCTCTTTGTGTGTCTTTGTGACCACCGAATGTGATAGTCTGATATGTGCCTGAGTGATAGTTCTTGATATTAAACTAAGTCAGAGGCCCATAGGCGGCATAAATTCTCTGACACCAGGCCCCCTATTCACAAACGCTCGGATTCGATTTCGATTCGATAAGTCGTATGTCTATCTTGTTTTGGCATTAGGAAAGCGAGCGAGACACGACTTTCCGAATCGAAATCGAATGCGAACGTTTGTGAATATAGGGGCAGGTTAGCCACACGATAAAGAAGAAGACCGAATGCGATGATCTGAAATAATATTGATTGATTCTTTTGTCATAGTTTTTCAACTAGTAATTACAAAATTATTTGTTACGACTAGAAGACTCAAAGATGATGTCAACCATGTTGCACCTATCGCATAAATTCAGCCAAATGATGCTTTACATCATTTTATGAATCACACAAAATAACCACATGTATGTATTACCTTTTGTAATAGTGTGTGGCAATCGGAGAAGGTAAGTTCAAACATGTAAATATGATTACATTATATCAAAATACGTGACACTCAATGTTCTAATTTTTCACAGTTACAATTTTGTTAATGTGTGTGTTTATAAATATATGAATTGGTGCATGTTGCTTCATTTTGCTTTGATATGTCATTGTCAGTATCGTTATTTTTAACTGTAATTTGATTTTTTGGTGTCCCTAACATTCTTTTTTATTGAAATTGAACTAAAATGCTGGTTTTTTGTTTGTTGCATCATTATGGGATAGATTCATTTTGTAGCCATATATTTTATAACCTTTCTGTTCTATATCTTTTGTTTCTCGTTTATGCATTCCACTGCCCTCATCTTTATTTCTCAATATCCCACAAGTAGCAATCCCATCACTGTCAGAACAAAGTAGGTACTAATTACAGTCATTTGATATGAAGTGATAATTACAAAATACTATTGCAAAACTGAAGTAAGCCAGTGATTGGCTGAGTAATATTATAATACCTTTAATGTAATGTATGTGCAAGGCTTTTTACTCAAGGCTTGTGAATGACGTAAACACTTCTGACTTCATTAATTTTAATGGATTGGGTGGAAATTGTGAAAATTGTTTGCTTAGCTGCGTAATTTAATTTTGCAGTAATTTTATTCTTTGGTCTATCGGTGCTAGTTTATCTTCTTCTTGCCTAATATTTTCCTTTCTCAAGTGTTCCAACTGTTTGGTGGTCTCTATTAAGTATATCACTATCCAGATCATCTATGTTTAATCTACGACTACCTATATCATTAGTGTAAACGACAACATTGCCCAAAGTTCATATCGGAAGAACGATATGGGGATTTTTAGCCTCCTTCATTCTCGCTCTAAAATCTGAAATCAGATTGAAATATAACTGTCTACCTGTTCTAAGACTTGATGGAAGATTACCAGCTCCCCAGTAAGTAACACTGTTCCTAACCTTCCACCATTCGTGATTGGATGAAGTATTTGCAAACTCAACGACTTGAGATCACTATTATGTAGCTCTGTTGTTGTATGTTTTGCTCGTCCGAGTCACGTGTCATGATCACTTGATCACGACAGTGACTGCATGAGGTCATAAACATCCGTGTGGAGCTGTGGGCCAAAGTCAAGAGTTACGAATGATTCAGACGCAAATGTAACTTATGCGGCTTACGTTTATAAACTGCGGAAGGAACTTGAAGGACTTCGAGGCTTCTTGTGTGTCTGGACAACCGATATGAGACGATTTAGAATTGAAATTCCTGGATTGTGATGAATTTAAGTTGAGTACTGAACAATCTGGATTAGAAATTTCAAATGAAATACTCGCTATGTCAATAAGATGACGGTTTATGCCAATCACAAATCATTGGGGAAAGAGTTTATGAAGCATGATGGTGATGAATGATGATTAGCATTTTGACGAATGTCGAATATGTTTAAGAATAATTACTACAGTCCAGCTAAAGGCAAAATAATTGTAAATGAACTGTAGTTGCCAATTACAAAGCGTAGATTTCATGGAGAAGAACGAACTCCGTGGACACTATATAATATGTAACTTGAGGAGTCAATGATCCTTTAGTTAGCTTATCGTGAGTAATGATTATCCTTTTATATGTAAAGCCCATGGAATAGATAGACGGAGGCATTCTCTAGCAATTATCTATAAAGCCTTTGCCACTAGCTAGATTAGATATTATTGCTAACCTCATAAAGGTGCTAAGCAATGAAGGTAAACGCGATCATGAACAGGTTTCATAACTTTATGACTAATTCAAGACATCGTGTAAATAAATATTAATGCAAAAAGGATCTCTCTCGTATAACCACAACACAAATGATGACATCATTGGAAAATACTTCTTCTGCAAGCAATATTCACTGTTATTCTTATTAGGAGATTTGGGTGAGGCCGACGAAGTAAGAAAATATGTTCGGTCAACTTTTACAAATTAGTTGAGTATTATTTCAACACAATCCTTGATTATGTATTAGTTTTCAACTTTGGTCTCGGTATTGTTTTGTACTTGAGCAACTGTCTGTATACCTATATCGTCTTAAGTTTTTTTGGGTGATACGACAATTTTTTGGTGTTACTGGTTTTGGTAGGTATAAAATTTATTCTATGTAAGGTCTCACCGTTCCTATTTATTTTTGTTATCAACTACTGCAGCTGCTGCCTTAATCCAATATTTTAATATAATAAGAGCACACTACAAAACACAATCTCTTACTGGCAATTCAGCGAAATTCAAGCCTGGTTATTCGGTTCTTGTTTTCAAACGCAATTTAACAGTATATTCCAAATTCTGCGTGCCAATCCGACTAACAGACAGAACAATACGGTCGGCTAAAATCGAAAGTTTAATCCTTACTTCTCACGCGATCTTGTGCTGGTTTCTATGTACCATTCGCACACAAACTAGATAGAAACAGAAGCCCAGCTTTATACAGAGAGCGAGAACGCACGCACACATACACACGCTTCACGTACAGCGCGTGCAAGTGCACTCGCGATGCGATCGGCATTTGTTTGAGATCGCCATAAGTACGCGACTTTGTGTGTATGCGCTTGTTTTTCGCTGGTTTTTTAAAACAGATATTCTGTGTTTATCTATTCTGTGCTTCGCGTATAGCCAACAGTTATTTTTTGAGGTGAGCAGTCATCATGGATGATCTGTTCATAAAACCTTTGTTTGTCTTAAGCCTAGATTAATCGATTAAGGAATCGGTTGCGCATGAGTCGATTTTTGGTTGACTGGGCGCGGTGTTCCGTTTTTGGTGGATTTTGGCAGTTCTTTTGCGATGATATCCGTGAAGATCCTGATTTAGTCGACTGATTCGTTTGTTGTCAACTGAGTTTGCCGTTTGTGTGCTAAATGGAATTATTTAGAAGTTGTAGCTCAAGCTCAATGATGAATGTGTTTAGCCATACTTTGCATCTTACTAGGCCCCTTTTAGCAATCTTTTGGAGTTATTATTAGACTATTGTTAACCAATATTTTCATAATAATTAATCTTCTACTTAATCATATGAGTACCTACTCAAATTTTTCTACACATTCTAATCTCGTCACTTATTTCTAAAATAACTCAACTTCTTTGGACATATAAAAAACTAAGTTCAAATAAACTAAAATCTAGAACGTACAAAAATCACGTCTAAAATAAAAAACAAAGAAAAACGGCTATTTTAACTTTAATTTACCTGAACGCTAATAATTTTCGTTGCTTTGTCCACATAATAAAAAAAAAGAATCTTAGACTAACATTTTATCTCAGTCATTCTATACCTAATACTAAAGCTAGTCTAGATAGACTTGGACACATTTCTAAAACTTTCGTAAATTATTATTTATTTCCTTTTAAACTTTCTTGGAGATTTTTAATGCATCACAGACAGACAAATGAGAATCACTTGCAAAGCGTTTCGTATTTCTACAACAACTGTCAAAAATATTGACATAAGCTTTTCGATACCTTATGTCATTTTTAGGGTTCCATACCCAAAGGGTCAAACGGGACCCTATTACTGAGACTTCGCTGTCCGTCTGTCCGTCCGTCTGTCACCATGCTGTATCTCATGAACCGTGATAGTTAGCCAGTTGAAATTTCTACAAATTATGTATTTCTGTTGATGCTATAACAACAAATACTAAAAACAGAATAAAAGAAATATTTATGGGGGCTCCCATACAAAAAAGTGATTTTTTGCTCGTTTTAATAAATAATGGTACGGAACCCTTCGTGCGCGAGTCCGACTCGCACTTGGCCGGTTTTTTACATTTACATCATAGTTATCGCTGATAGATTTCATTTCAGTCTTAAGTTATCAGGATACAGATAGTTTAAAAAGATCAATAACCGAAATACAATATAAAAAGTACCGATAAGCTAAATGAACAACAAAATTCTAAAAGCCAGGTGTAAAATTGCCAATAAAATAACAGTTATGTATCGAATGATTGGTTTAACTGACCTGGTTCTCAAATTAATGTGTCTGTGAAACATAGTCTGTTTTCACAGAATGGTTCAGAAGGTCAGCTGCATACAAAAGGGGTTGTGGCTTAATAATAAAAGCCATATATACGCGGTATGTGTTGCTTAACCTTCAAAATCGATCCACGATTTTGAAGGTTAAGCAACACATACCGCGTTCGGTCTGTGGTTTGTTGACCATTTATTACAAAGCCAACATTTGAAATTGGTTAGTTGACTATTGTACCAACAAGAGCATGTTGCTTGACGCAAGTGGCGTCGAAAGTCACGTCCCAAGTCGTGGCGCAAGTCGCATTACTTGTCGTGAGAGCGTCCTACGTACGCGTCTATGTGTGCGTGCACCGCTGTTTTCGCTTATTGTCTAGAGCGAACCTTCTGTTGTTATTTTATTCTGTGTTCTGTGAGTCATAGAGGTTGTTTAACCGACTGTTCCGAATAAGGTGTAGTTATGTTTGGTAGTGGACTCGTAGGCTCAGTATTTGGTTCATGTAGGATTGGATTATGGGTGGATAAAAGTATGTTAATACCTAATGGTTTTTGATCCTTTTGAGTCTTTTTCGAGAACGATGTTTATGCGATCTATTTTAATTTTATATGGCTATAAGTAGCTTGTAATCTCTGTTGTGTCGGAATCGAAATAAGACATTTTAATAGTGGAGGAACTTAAGATTTATGATATTACTAACTGTCCCACGCAACTTCGTCTGCGTCACATTTTCCCCGTTTTTGCAACATTTTTCATTGCTACTCCACTCTTATTGGTCGTAGCCTTCCTCGATGAATGGGCTAGATAAAACTGTTTTTTTTTTTTAATCGGATTAGTAGTTCCTGAGATTAGCGCGTTCAAGCAAACAAACAAACAAACAAACTCTTCAGCTTTATTATTATTATAGATTATGTTTTGTCGTTAGCCAATCGAAGTAGGATTTGGCTTTTTGTCTCAATATGAGGCTGGTGTTGGACGAACCATTCATGTTTTGAGAGTTTTTAGTGTTCCGTTTACATTTTCCTTAGTTTGTTAATTAGTTTTTTATATATTGTTATTCAAAATTGTTTCTCAAGTCTAGCAAAATTAAATCGCCGACGCCCAGTACAACATAAAAAACAAAAACGAAACTTCCTAAAAATTTTCTCATTTGTCATTTCCCACGATTTCTATAATCTCAGCTCATCCTTCACAAACATCATTTTGAAGTACAATAGCGTCTTAACTAGCTATAATATCATCCATTACAGTTGACCTTGCATTCATGTCTCCAAAAATAATAAAAATAATCTGATTTCGAAAATCTGCCACAATTTTCTTGTCATCGGATCACTTTCGCTTAACCCAGTTTCATTGTCTTGTCAGCCTTTTATTTCCCATCTTGCCATTCAAATATCATCCTTATACGAAAGACAATACACGTTATGAAATGAACGGACACTGATCTCGAAAAATTGCGACAACGAGCCGTCAATCAAACGAGAGCAAAGATGTTTTTGTCTCTTTCTGACTTGTATATAAACAAATTGCATTGTTGATGGTCTGTTTATGTAATGAATGGGGGCAGAAAATGAAACGCTGACAGGCTATGATAGGCCATTGTCTTTACGGTGTTCTTTTGTTTACCGAAAATGTCTTAAGGACCTAGACCAATGGCAATCACTTTCAAAGAGTTTCGTTTCCACAACGTCTTTCAACGGGATTAGCATATGACAGATAGCTATGTCCATCGTTATCTGCCTAGCCTTTTTCAGTCTAATCGGATACAGCTGAATCAGACTTTCGGGCCACTGACTACCTGTAGCGACTGTTAAAGATTTACAAATGACAGCTGACGTGCTTTCTGAGGCACGGAGGAAACTCGATATCGATAATTTTTGTTCAGGTCGGATTCCAGTTCAACTGGATGCAGCTGAATAGTCTTACTTCATCTGGAACGTCCGCCTATCTGACCTTCACAACCAGCTACTGGATTATACAGTACGCCTTATAAGACTGGTTGCTTTAAAATATCCTTGTGTTCGTAGTTTAGTAAGATATTTATGTTCCAATGAGTGCAGCGGTGGCCCAATGGTGTCATCCCCGACTTATGAGCAGTAAGCCGAGGCAGGCGCATTACTTTGTGTAATTTATTTCATCACCGCTGCTCTCAAAACGATGAAGGAAAACATTGTGAGGAAACCGGCATGTCCTAGATCAAAAACCCGCACTGGGCCCGCATGGTGGATTACAGCCCACTCCCTCTCATAGAGAGGAGGCCTGTGTCCCAGCAGTGGGAACATTATAGGCTGATGATGATGATGATGTTCTTATAAGATTCTATTCCGAACACAAACAGATGCTGCCTATAAAAATACTCAAACTTTGATAGCCCATCAAATATTGTGTGGAGAGCCGGCCAACGACTGTGGTCAAGTCGTAAAACAAGATGTCTCTCCCAATATAAAAGATGAAAACATTACTGCAGTAATATAAATGTTTCATGGAGGTCATAGTTCTTTTAATAGACCTCTCAAAGGACCTGAGACTTTTTTGATACTCAACGATTGAATTTCGTCATTTAAACTCAACATGAAGTATGTAACCGGGGTATTGTAACAATATTCTGATTTAAAAGAGTGTCCATGGAGTTTCTGGCCCATTCTTCTCCATAGAGATCTACGCTTTGTAATGGGCAACTACAGTACTTTTACAAGTTATTATGCCTTGTGACTTCGACTGTAGCTTCATTTTATGTTCTGAGAGTTCAAAAGTGCCTGTAACGGTCTACTTAAAATAAATACTTTTGATTTTAACAACTTGAAACAATCCTCAGCCTTTAAACTTATTTTTTTTATTTTATATTTGTGATGTTTCTTGTCCTCCTTTTCAGTGTAGTTTGTCTAAGTACTGTGTGTAACTTGTATGTGTGTAAACAGTCTGAAAGTGGCACCGGTGACTGAAAACTTTTGTGGTAATCGGTGGTCGTGGTATGGCATGTGATTCGGAGGAACGAGAAAAGTTTTGAGTATTCCGTATGAATGTGGATGGCTGCAAGTGGAAACCAAACAAACGATGTTATTTTGTGTGATGAAAAGATATGAGCAGAAATGGGGTGAGTACTGAGGAGCTGACTAATAGAGAAAGAATGGAAGAGGAAGACACTGCATTTATCTCAAATACTGCAAAGTCAAAGTCAAAGTCAAAATTATTTATTTGCAATAAATGTGGTATAAGAGATGGAAAAAAAAATGAAAGTAGTTCAGTGACACATTTCGCCATAAAAATGGCATGCAAACATTAATTAAATAGCTGTTAATTTTAACATACAACACAAACATTAAATTAAGTAACTAAATAAAGTGATTAATTCTTATTAACAACTGACCCATTTCACAGAAAACTCAAGTTGCGCAAGTGTAAGTGCGATGAACATTAAGCAATAGCACAGATCATAATATGATATCTAACACAATAGTAATAAATTTTAAAGTACTTTATGTCTCATAAATAGGAACATAAAGTACTTTCAAATTCCAAACCCGTGTATCACTATTGAACGCTCTTCTGATCTAATAGGTCATAACATTCGCATAAACAGGTGACCAGTCACTAAGGTAGCTGCCACAAATGTCTGCCCTTCACTTTGTAACCCGATGGTGACTTTATAATATAAAAAATGGTGGCAGAGACAAAAATATGCTAAAGTACCAAATCTATTTTATATTATAAAGCTGAAGAGTTTTTTGTTCGCTAATCTCAGGTCAGGAACTACTGGTCCGATTTGAAAATTCTTTCAGTATTAGATAGCCCATTTATCAAGGAAGGCTATAGGCTATACATATATCTTTACGCTACGACCAATAGGACTGGAGCAGCAATGAAAAATGTTGCGAAAACGGGGAAAATGTGACGCAGACGAAATTGCGCGGAACAGCTAGTATAACATAAAATCACGGCTATAATCCTTGAAGTGTAAAGCAGTTATGTTTAAGTCCCATGAAATAGGAGGTGAGTCTATTGCTATTTACCGGGCATAAATCCTGACTCCGTAGTTGCTGCTAAAAATTCCTAATGGAAAAATCTATAACAATTTTTCCCGACCTGAGAAACGAACCTAGGACCCCATGCTCAGCAGTCGCGCTTGCAAACACTGTAAACACCATAATATTGTGGTGTATAGCGACCCACAAAAAGCAATTTATAACAAAAAGTACTACAGCGCCATCTACGATAAAACTGAAAAATTAATAGGGTCTGAATCTCGCAAGCAAAGTCGATCGACTTAAGAGTATATAGCGGAACCCGACAACAACTGTCGGGCAGTTGCCCAACAGACATAACACCCGACTGTTCGAAGGATCCTCCCTTTTTAATGGAGTATTGAGGAACTTTGCACCCTATTTCTCATACCCCTAAATGGGGTATCACTGAATAGCGCTTTTAAAATCAATGTGGTGTTTCCATGACCACCCATAGACATATTAATCATATGGACTTGGCATACCTACAAGAAAAACGTGCATACCTACACTTTAGTGAGCTGATAAAATGGCGGCTAATAGGGCAGCCCTAATCGATATTTCTTTATAATAACATCGATAAAAGATTGTGAGAATGTTTTCATAATGTTACGGTACAATATCTACGGGTGAAAATACCCCAAGTTTTCTAACATAATAATATGCCTTTCATTTGTTGTTGTTTGAGAAATTTCGTCCTTCTTTCACGGTTAAACCGTAGAACTTATTTTGATGTTTCCTATTAAGACAGGTTGAAACTTGGAGGACAGATGTATTTAAATGCTGATTTTATCGACCTAGTATTCTGTAACTGATTTCACTCTATTGTATAATTTAAGCAACAAGTTTATCTAGTTGCCGGCCCGTTGAGAACCTCCTCCTTTTTTGAAGTCGGTTTTTTAATTTTATGCTCTTGGAATTTATTCTTTTAGCTATTACAAGAAATGAAAAGCAGTAAGTACAAGTCGTGCCATTAAAGATGAGACTTGACCGCGCCTCCCGCCGCTCTTTCGCGGGTATCCATGAGGATCACCTCAGCGGTATCTATCAAGATACCGCTAAAACCACGTGGTGCGTCAAGTCTCAACTTTAATGGCACGACTTGTACTACCCGTGCGCGATAAGTTGAGACCTGTAACAGTGGCGTGTTTGTACCGCCACGGTACAATACGGGCGCCATCGGGAAGTGCGGGGGAAGCGGGCGGGGGGAGTCAGGTCTCAACTTATCGCGCACGGGTTAAATACCTACTTACATCGAATAATTTTTTAATCGACCTTTTTGCTTGACTTGCTGTCCCCACGGTTTCTTTATACTGTTATCGGGGGATGCGCCAAGGTAGCCCGCGAAATTCAAATTTTCTTACGTTTTTTTGCAATTTGCAGGTCAGTGTCAGGTTGTATCTTGATAAAAATATGATTGTTACTTTATTGAGTGTTCAGTTGAAAGACGATTCTTCAAAGTGAAGAGAACAAATAATTATTGTTTTTGTTGGAATTTTTATATTTTCCACACCGATTGTTTATAGCCTTCAAAGTAAAACATAAAACCAATAAAGAACCATAAATTGCATTATCGATAAATATAAAAATGTCTGAATGCACTACTCTATCCCTTCAATAACAAGAAAATGATTTCATGTAGTAAAACTGTTGAAAATAGAGGCAAAAGGGAAAATATGAATGCTTTACTGTTGAAACTCTTCAATAAATGCAGAATACTTTGTTTATCATCTTGAATTCACAAATTTTAACCAGAGCTAAAGAGCATTTGACAGTTGACGTACCAAACTTAGGTATCAAACAGCGAGCGGATAAAATGGCGACCCGGCCGCAAATAGGTATTTCAATGACTTAGAAATGTAGGGTTGCCATTATAGTAACTGTCAAAAACACTATTATCCTTTTTCACTTACGCAAAATTATGAAAGTTAAAAAGAGATAGCAGTATTTTTCTGATTTTGGCGTCGATATGCCTCGTATTTGTATAACTGTTTTTTCTATAGTCAAACATTTCAAGTCCATATAATTTATATGTCTATGTGACCACCTTATAACAATAACTTCCGTTTAAGAATTATGCAACCATTATCAACAGCTTTTATCGACTTTATCTCATTACTTTTTTCCTCTAGTGAACGTTGTTCAGATTTCGAGAATAGGTCAGAAAATTCACAATAACAGGTGACCAGTCATTAAGGTAGCTGCCACAAATGTCAGCCCTTCTCTTTATTCCCTACTACTAGATTTACACGGAATGTACAACCAATTATATTTTACATATAATTGTTTTGGTATTTATCTTGTTTCTACTCTGACGCGTGTAGCGTAATTGGGGCGATTGCCTTGTTATTTATTCTTGATCTATTAGTAGGAACTATTAAGTGGTTAATGTGAATTAAATACATGAAGAGAAACGTAAAGGTGGAAACGAAAGGGTAGCCCGCGGAAATCTTTTTTTTTTTGCAATAAGTGTATCTGCATATTGTTATTTGTTGATTAAAATACGATTCGCGGCAAAATGAACAATTTATTTACAGAATTATTGTAGTCATTAAATTATAAATCATTTTTTTTATTTTTTTTTTATTAGTTCGCTGCATTTTATTCGAGTGTACAAATCATAATAAAGTTAGGTTTGTCAAAACCATAGACACAAATTTTAAATTAAATAACACAATTACATTTAACACACAATTTCTTACGTACTAACACACAATTAATAAGGTAAAAAAAAAAAAAAACAAAATGTCTTGCTCTCCATAAAGTCAGCTGTGGAGTAGTAGCATTATATGAATTAAAAAATGTTTTAATTTATTTTTAAACATATTATTAATAAAAGTTTTTAAGTGCCGTGGAATTTTATTGAAAATAACTAGAGTCATTCGATAATGTATGGGTACTTCTGCCTGAAATAAATAGTAAATAAATAAATAAAAATAAAATAAAATACAACCCCTTTAAGTTCACTTAATCCCATTGAATGACTTTTTCATGAAAAAGGGATTAAATAATCTTGGAGAGTCGTATTGATAATTTTTATAACTCAGTAAATTCATATTTGTTACGGTCGCAAATCATATTTTAATCAACATAGAACTTGACACTGACCTGCAAATAGCAGATAGAAAGATTAAATTTCGCGAGCCACCCTTTCGCTTCCACTTTAATACTCAGGTTTACACAGTTTTTATAAAACAATGAAATATCTAGAAACATTATTAAAAAAAAAAAAAGTTTTGTGCGATTTCAGATTTTGTGTTAATGCAGTTGTTACTAATGATTGCTAAATGAAATTACTTGCCCCTTTATAAGTCAACAAAAACTAAGATTGTTTGGGTACACGAACCCGCAATTTGTTTTGGTGAAGTAACAGAACTTTTAACATCTAAACCACTTAGTATCTCCATTTTGCTACTAAGGGAAAAACATCTCAATATCCGTTATTTCTAATTCTAATTAAGCTGCAATTAATCCATCGCAGTATTTACCGGTCTTAGTGTTTCCTTTCCACGCATCACAAAAACCATGTAATAGATCCAAATGGAGTCAAATTACAGTTAGTGACAGCCAACGGACATGTCAGACTGGTCATGTATCTTATTGGTCGTAAAAAACATGTCGGGAAGTGTATATCCTATGTTAAGAGGTGCGACGGTAATAAAAATCGGTTTAAGACCTATATATAAAATGCTAGATGGTGTTTGTTACTGTGTAGATTGAAGACAGAAGTCTAATATATTCGCTTTTTTGGCACTTCTAGAAAAAAAAAACATCAGTCCAGTAATCTGTCGTTCTTTATGTTGTCAGTCGGTCAGTATTCAGGTAGTTTGATTCAAGAAATTTGCATATTTGGAAAAATCAAGGTGATATATACATGGAAAAGGACCCCAAATAAAATGCGATCCTGTGGACGGTGAGTTGCTATCTTACCGTCCGCCCCCGTCTTATGACGACAGGCCATGTCGACGGCGCGTTCGTGTTCCACGCGCGCCTCGAGGAAATGTCAGCAAACCGGAAGGAGTCCGAGTGGGCCGATGTCTGCCAGGGCTGCGGGACTGTTCGAAAGAGATACCGTGGCCCTGGAACACAAAGGGCTAAAGAGAAGAAGGAACATGGATGTATTTTAGTCGGTACAAGTCTGACAGTTTCTTTCACTTCGCCCAGACCGGGAGGAGTCATTTGATGATATCCCATCCGTAAAAAAAAAAAACACAAATAAATTGGGGTAGGTAAGGGCACGAGAATGGTGGTGAATGAGAGAACTCGTTCTCCCACTTTATGGCGAATTTCTAGGAAGCGCAAGGTTCTTCGTAAAAGTTGAAATATGCTAACTTCTCGCACTATCTTAATAAAATCAAGTAATTACTTACTACAACAGTAACCATTAACAAGAACATAAAATTTATCTTTGTTTGATCAAGAACGCAATTATGTATGATTCAGATTCAGAAAGGAAGTTCTTTTTGCAAATTTTTATTAACTTTATTTCAAACCTTTTAACACTTCACTTTACTTACTTGACATTTACATTGGGTATCCTTTTTCAATGCTGGATTTTCTGATTTTACTTGAGTAAAGAGTTTGCTAAACCTACTGTTTGCCACTTAGTTTTGTAAATGTGCTTGGAGCCGTATAAGTATTTCTGACAAATTCATAAATAAAACGTATTTTCAGAGTCGAGCATTGATGATGTTGATGTCCTCCCATATTTAAGTACTAAAGTTGTAACACCAAATGATTCGAAAAGAGTAACCATGGAGTTTCTTGCCGGTTCTTCTCCATAGGAAACGATCATCCCGTCCGAACCGAGCACCTTTTTGCGACGTTTTACAAGTGCCCATTTAGGCCTATGTGAAATAAAAATATTTTGATTTTGAACATTTATTTGTAAACATAGGTTACAGACCACAGGTGTTTTTTTTACTAAAAGAGGTTAGAAATTCCATAATATAGTGGCCTGGCCATTGTATAGTTGCCTCGTTTGGCTTCCTTTAACTAATACCATCAAACGGTATCATTATTGTGTCTTCGCTGCGCGTAAATAGTGATTTATTGAGGTGCTATCGATTGTATTTATAAGTTCGGAAGTACTTAATTTTAGCTATTTTAAAGAATAAGTTATCTTGATGTCATAATTGCCAGTGACTCTAGTCACAATATTTAAAAAATCAAAGATACTTTCCCATTTGTCACATCTATTGCAATCTTTTGGCTAAAAATCCCCTGCCGATCTTATTATATGAAATTCCCGAACAATTTAGAACTCAAGGAATCAAGAAGCTTAGTTTTGTCGTATCAAAGGACCAACATCTCGAATGAACCTTTTGCATCTTCCCTGCCTAGTGGTACAGATAACCGGCGTCTACTCGATCACAGACTGACCCACATAGACGTGAAGGCTGCGCTATGAATTAGAGTGTGATGTTTCATTTCGTTGGTTTTATTTTTGTGTCTTCCGAAGGGCAAAGGGCTTTGGTAATCTGAGGCTAAAAGAACGCTGATCTGTATAGTAATGTTTTTTTTTTTTTTTTTGGGAAAGATGGGATACATATGGGAATAGTGAAATAGGAGAGTTATCAGTATGTATAATCTATGCAAATAAATAAAATTGAAGTGGCTGTTTGTAAAATTGAAATAACCCCTTCTACTACATGCTTATGAATGTAAGTACGGTACTTTACCATGTTTTTTTTTCTTAAACTAAAATCTCTGGAACTGCTGGGCCAATTTTGACGGGACTTTCACTGGCCGATAGCTGATGTAAAAAGGAGTAACGTACTTTTTAAATTTCACGCGGATGAAGTCGCGGGCACAGCTAGTATCAGATAAAGCTGTAGCTCTAGGAATGCGGATAACGCACCAGCTGCTTGTAAAGCTTTCACTGTAATTTGTCGCATGCGCTGTTCATCGGGTTACATCTTGTAGACAACATAAACTGGGCATGTAATACCATTGCCAATGTCGTACTCTTGAATTATGGTATTTTATTAATAGGTATTACCTCTTTCTATGTGAAGGCACTTATTAGTGTTGTCGCGTTGATTGATAAAAATACCTAACACCTAGTCGATTTTTAGGGTCCCGAACCCAAAGGGTCAAACGGGACCCTATTACTGAGACTTGGCTGTCCGTTCGTCCGTCTGTCACCAGGCTGTATCTCATGAACCGTGATAGTTGGCCAGTTGAAATTTCTACAGATTATGTATTTCTGTTGCCGCCATAACAACAAATACTAAAAACAAATATTTAAGGGGGCTCCCATACAAAAAAGTGTTTTTTTTTTGCTGGTTTTTATAAATAATGGTACGGAATCCTTAGTGCGCGAGTCCGACTCGCACTTGCCGGTTTATCATTTTCGTACGGGTGCAAAAATTTTGTGCTGTGCTATACTCGTAAAGTTAAAGTTCCTATAAATTTATCCTCTTTTACACGTGAGTAATACCACTAGCTTTCGCACAGGCACAATTTTGTACTTATAAACATAGATTTTGTTCACTTTTGTGGTAGTAGGTATCTACCATCTGGTAACTTAAAACTTAACCACAGAAACTGACAGTGTATGCCTTACTTTCAATTTCTCTTAGTTTTAACCATGCTTGTGATATCAGTTATCAACTAAGTTGACACACAATAGGGATCGAATCAGATCTTTTTCGATTCAATGTGATTATAATCGCATTTAAAAAGATCTGATAATACGATACCCCTTGGTAAGACTGGATGTCAGACTTTTAGCTTCTGACTACTAGTAACGACTGCCAAAGATCTACAAATGACAGCCGGGACCAACGGTTTAACGTGCTTTCCGAGGTAAGGAGGCATGGGTTATACGGATATGGATTATGGTCACCCATCCACGGATCAACCTCGGCAAACACGGCTTAACCTTAAATATCGATCCGTGCGACTATAATTATTTAGCTACGCGCTCCTCGTTATAAGTTTGACTATGATTGCCGAAGTGCAAACTTTTACTAGGAGACCTGTACGTGCCTAAAGTATCTGTATCACAATCAGTTTCGTGTAAAACAAAATTATATTAAAATAAACCTATGTATACATTGCAGTCTTATTAAACATAAATCAAAGTCTAGGAAATTAACAGCAATATCGCAATAAGTATAGACAAGTAAATTGCTCCGTAGTACTTTGATACCTTATTTCTAAACCGACTATCAACACTTTTGCAAGAATATTTAAATAACCGAGCTAGTTGCTCGGTTATTTAAATATTCTAATTATAATGCACTTGTGTTTTGTATATTAGTTTCCTTTTGAGTTTATTTTCTAGTTTTTGGACTACAATATTAAAACCTGTATTTCTAAGTCGTGTAGCAGAGTCCGTCTTTTGACGATAGGCCGTGTCGACGGCGCGTTTGTCAAGATGTCAGCAAATCGGAAGGGGTCCGACACGGCCGGTTCAAAGTATTCAAAACACGTGTAAGTAATCAAAATAAACAGTAAAAATAACATCCGATAGTCCAATCACGTGATGAATTCATTGAGTGTTAAAATAATTCAAGAAACAAGCTTCGGTTTTTCTCGGGTATTGTCGGAAAATACGTCATGCATGTCTGCACAAAAATTGAAAGGGTCAGAGAGATGCCTCAGGTCTGTCTACTGCGCCTATTTAAAACAGTACCTAATTAAACACAAAACCAGCCTATGTTACTGTTGCTTAGTAAACGTAGTTCTGAATTCCGGTTTATTTGATGAATATAAAACAAAAACTTAGGTTGATAGTAAACGCCGCGGGAGACGCCCCGGACTTCGGGGGGCAACCAGTGGCCCCCGACCACCGTAGGCGCGAGCCTGTGGATGGTGAGTAATGGGCTAGCTCACCGTCCGTCCGTCTCATGACGACAGGCCGTGTCGACGGCGCGTACGTGTTCCACGCGCGCCTCAAGGAGATGTCAGCAAACCGGAAGGGGTCCGAAAGGGCCGATGCCTGCCAGGGCTGCGGGTTGTTCGAAAGAGATACCGCGGCCCTGGAACACAAAGGGCTAAGAAGGAACATGGGTGGGTTTTAGTCAGTCTAGTCTGACACTCCCTCCCGCTCCGCCCAGAGCGGGAGAAGTCTTTTGATGATTTCCCATCCGCAAAAAAAAAAAAAAAAAGGTTGATAGTAAAACTAAAGTCATAAAGTTACCTACCTAACATGGAAAACTATTAGAAATTTGAGATGACCAGGAAACAATAGAAATTGAATAAAATCAATATCACCAAGTAAACTCCTCATATTATATAACGGAAGTTACAGTTCTCCTGTTCCATTATCCACCCATGATTGTTTGCGTCATAGCTTAAGATTCTTGTCTGTCCACACCTTTGTACCTTCGTCCAGATGAAAACGAAAACCCTAGGCACAGGCACACGCGTTATGCAGCCTATGCAACACAATCCGCCAGTGACAGCGATGTCCGTAATGCGATATCAATTGGCTAAACTTGCGTAATTCTATGCAATATAAGTGTCTCTACGCCTGCCTAGGTGTCTGTGTTATGTAGCTATATGGTTCAGGTAAGGGTGTGGTAGATGAGGAGTATTTTGTACGTGAATAAGTGATTTTGTCCGTTTGTGTTTTTTGACTCCGGAAATAAATAGACAGTAATTCAGTTCTACATTTAAAAGTACCTCATCCTTTATGGAAAAGGGAGTATCCTATGACCATATGGGAGTTGTCTTTTGGGTTTTTGTCGAGTTTCTGCATTTAATGATGATCTGATGGGAGCAGAGCAGCAGAACGATGATGATGTTGCACTGCACAGCACATAACTCTGATATTGCGATGAAGGATTGACAATGTAGTTCGTATGTTCTTCTTCTTCGTTCCCTCACTGCTGAGGATCGCGACCACATTTGACCCGCCTCCAAGCCATGCGGTCTCCTGCAGTGTGGTCCGCTCGGCACAGACCGGCTGCGTCCAACAGCCTTCATGATCGCGTCTGTTCGTCATCTTGTAATTAGTAGTATAATCTTCTTGCCCTTGTCTCATATTTTACTTTAGAGTCCGCGCAACCCGTTTTGTTCTTTCATTCTCCCCAGTCAACCGTCAAGCAATCATTTAATATATACAAGGTGTTGTTTTGCAACCTCGTCAAATTCAAGGAGGTAGCTATGCTAATGATTCTCGTCCCAAACCAATAATAAAATGGGTAGGTAATTTTTTTTTTTTTTTTTTTTTACGGAAATCGGTAAGTGTGAACCACCCTTGTTTTAAACGCGGCCCGTCTGGTTCTTGCCTTATAACCTCGCTTACACACGTAGAAACAATCTCAAACGTTTATTCGATAATTTCTTAGTCCCTAAACCACGTTAAGGGGGTTATTCTGAAATACTGACAAACTTAAACAACCAAAAAAATCAGCGTTTATTAATAATTAACTAGGTACCATAAATTTAATTGATTATTTATGTCTTTCGTGACCACCTCCTGAAATTTGACGAGGTTGCAAATCAACACCTTGTATATATAAAAATCAATGCCACTTTTCGTTGTAATTTTATAACTCAAGAACGGCTGGGCCGATTTAGCTGATTTTGGTTTAAAAATGTTTGTCGTAGTCCAGGGAAGGTTTAGGGTAAGGTAGGGTAGGGTAGGTTAGGGTATGCAGGGTAGGTAGGTAAGGTATGTAGGGTAGGTAGGGTATGTAGGGTAGGGTAGGTAAGGTAGGTAGGGTAGGGTAGGGTAGATAGGGTATGTAGGGTAGGTAGGTAGGGTAGGGTAGGGTAGGTAGGTAGATAGGGTATGTAAAAAATGCATTGCAACGCATGCCGGGGACAGCTAGTCTTGTAGTTTAAATGTCGCCAGTGTGGCCACACACAATTTCTTCAATGTTCTATTGTAACTTAAGTCTTTGTGAATTTACCGCGTTTGCTTACTCAAGATGTGTCATTCTACATCTTATGAAGAAGCGAGTGTGACTAACGACTGTTCACACTTTGACCAATATCGTAATATGTCAAGCTTTGCTTTGCTAGTTCATCCATCATTGTGTAATAATACGTATGCGTTTCCGTCACAATAGTACATAAAGACCCGAACAGAATACCTATGTTACTCAATAACACACTGCCATTATATGGATTTATGTGACTGTATTGCATGTAGGATAAAACTGGAGTATAATTAAAGGAAAACTAAAGCCCTTTCCGAGGAATTATTATATGATGCGTTAGATTCTACATTTTTTGCTTAAAACACTGTCAGGTTTACCAACTTCTCAATTTGTATGCAAACCTTTTGTCATCATCTGCCTAGCCTTTTCCCAAACTATCTTGGGGTTGGCTTCCAGTCTAACCGGATGCAGCTGAGTACCAGTATTATACATGAAGCGACTGCCTATCTGACCTCTACTACCCAGTAACAGGTTAATACGATACCTCTTGGTAAGACTGGATGTCAGACTTTTGGCTTCTTACTACTCGTAACGACTGTCAAAGATTTACAAATAACAGCCGTGACCAACGGCATAACGAGCTTTCCGAGGCACGCAGGAACCTCGGTATGTAATTATGGTCACCCATCCACGGACCAACCTCGGCTAGCATGGCTTAACCTTCGACCCGTGTGGCTGTTATTATTTAGCCATGAGCTCCAAAACAAACATCTTCTATGCAAACCCTTTTGTAAGGGTATTTAATTCGTTACCTCCTTCATTAATCATCAAAACGTTACTTAGATCAACAAGTTTTGCTTTAAATATTGTCGTTTTCTGCCCTTATCCTGATTTAATTTAGGTCTTTCTTCCAAACTTCATTATCTGCCGTCTGTATATTAAATCTCTTTCTAGCCTTAATGTACCTACTCCTTTCAATCCACACTCATACGTAGAACTTGCTAATTTTCCGTTCTGAGTTACATTAAAAGAAAAAAGTTTGCTGATTCTACGAGAATCATTCAGAAAAATCTTAATTGTCAGTTGTTACAAATGAAAAGCGGTTTAACCAATTACCGCCAAACATTTTCACTTCATATAACACTTTTATTACAAGAAATACAAAGCAACCGACTCGACTTCAGAACCCGTTTTAAAAAAATGCTGCTAACGAAGCGTTTATCTAGAAACTAACCATTAGCTTGTGATTACCGCCGGAGCCCACATATCAGAGGCTTTCTTATCCGATGCCTAAGGTACGCAGCTTCCTTAGGATATTCTTTGAAAACCGTACAGGTTTTTAACCGACTTCTAAAAGGAGGAGGTTCTCAATTCGGATGTCAGTATTTTTTGTTATTATGAAAGGATCTGATGTTTGCGTTATGTAGGAAGTGGATTATGGTAAACGTTGACTGCCTTGTTGGTCAATTGCTGCTGAGCATGAGGTCGTGGGTTCGATTCCCGCGTCGGTCAAAGTTTTATTGGGTTTTTTGTAGCCTCGGAGCCTGGATTTGTGCCCAGTTAATGCCAATAAGCTCACCCGCTATTTCATGGGACTTAAAATATAAAACGCGAAATGTACCTAGGTGTACTGTTAGGTACACCTCTGCCTAACCCATCGCGGGTTACAGGCGTGATGATATGTTTGTGTTGATTTAGGTGGGCAGGATTTTTGAAGTCCCTGAAGTAAATTTCTTCTGCCAGCAATATTTTTGTTCCGTGTTATTTATTTATTGGATCGCCAACAGAGGCTACACAATTACATTAAATTGACAATTGACATTTACAAGGATAATACAAAAATGTTCGCTTCCAATTATAGGCGACCACATCATCCTCAGTCATACCACGTTATACTCTCTCAAAGCCTTGGAAAAACTGTGAAGTGTCCGAGGTTTGTTTTGGATCCCAGCACATAGAAAAGGTTACTTGTTATGATGAACAGTAAGCATTGGCTTTGGCTACATTGGCTTCGAGAAGAACCTTTATACACCATATATGCCTATACGTTGCATTTGTTACTTAGTGAATATTGTCGTCAGTAATTTTACGAAACAATGTACACATTTCCTTAACCATGTTGTTACTGTAATCGTCACGTCGTTGGAATGATAAACAAAAACATCACGCCAAAGATTGGAGACCATTCTTTTTCTCTTTTACTTTATATATACACCGTGTAAATCACCTCATCACGAAGTCGTCAACCAAGCATTCTGTACATGAAACTAAGTAACTTTACGCAAAAATTATTGCTGGGAAATTACTTTTTTTTGGGGGGTGGAAAATCGTGTTTTGTGGTAGAACTCAATGTAACGCACTCAAAACAGTGTGCTGATGGACGGATTGAATAGTACGGGGCTCGTGGAGGTGTTTAAAGTAAAAATTTTACATTAAAAACTTGTATTTAAAAAAATACTTGTCAAATAGTTGGACCTTTGACCCCTAATATCTCCGTAACTAGAAGGTTCCCAGGTATGGTGTAGAACAATAAAATGATCGCAATGACAGGGAGAACCAGTGCCTTTCGGCTTCGTTAAGAGGTGTTTTACACCCTTTATATATATTTTTTTATTACTTTATCATTTGACAATCTTTAATGGCCCAGCATTGATCCAGCTAGGCGGCATTTGGAAAGCTTCGCGGGTCTTCAAGAGAGCCTAAAAACCAAGGTCTTCAATAAGTGCCTCCTGCCTGTTATGACTTACGGGGCCGAAACGTGGACACTCACGGAACGGTTGGGTTGGGTTTCCGTGATCATGGCGCTTACAACAGCGCCGAAATATCGGGAACTAAAGAAAAATAGTAAGCATGGTAAATATCCCGTTTCCAGTGTTATTGAAATACACAGTCAGACAGTTTGTCAGTTTGAAAAAACCAGCCAAGTGCGACTCGGACTCGCGCACGAAGGGTTCCGTACCATTATTTATAAAAAAAGCAAAATAAATCTTTTTTAAATGGGAGCCCCCTTAAAAAAATATTTTTTCTGTTTTTAGTATTTGTTGTTACAGCAGCAACAGAAATACATAATTTGTAGAAATTTCAACTGGCTTACTATCACGGTTCATGAGATACAGCCTGGTGACAGATGGATGGACGGACGGATGGACGGACGGACGGACGGACGGACGGATGGACGGATGGACGGACGGACGGACGGACGGACGGACGGACGGATGGACGGATGGACGGACGGACGGACGGACGGACGGGCAGACGGACTGCGAAGTCTCAGTAACAGGGTCCCGTTTGACCATTTGGGTACGGAACCCTAAAAAGTATAGTTTCGGTAGCCATCAGTTCTTGTAACGTACAAGTCAACAGGGACAGGTAGACACTAAAGGTACAACATGAATACTCCAGTATTAACTCCACCTGAACTAAGTCATGTATATATCTCTGCCTGAACAGATTTTCCTTGTTGATGCCGTTGAAGGTAGTTTCTCATTAGTTCAATTTTGCCATAAAACTCGATAAAATCCTTCTTACAATACTTCCCAGCTGTAAACCCGCCAATAAAAACACAAAAAGGCGAACAATACTGTTTGTGCGTGATTGTGGCCGTATTGTTAGCCGATAACGCTATCGATCAGCACTTAATGCCGAAGATATACGACGGTGACGTGTTACACGTGCGCTTGGTGTTGTGTGACGTAGTTCGTGGGTTTGGTAGATCTGCCTTTAGCAATAAGCACATGGAGTGGTTGAAGAGGAGGTTTTACTGAGTTAGTGGGAGAGTAGTCAAAACTAGTTTTTAATATTCTTTCCCAAAGGATGTTTGAATAGCAGTTAGAAGAAAGAGACATAGGTTACAGGCCCGAAGGCACCATAGAAGCTAATTCCTGCAGACTTCCCTTGGGGAACAAGGCATCTTACATAGGTCATCATCATCTGCCTAGCCTTTTCCCAAACTATCTTAGGGTCGGCTTCCAGTCTAACCGGATTTAGCTGAGTACCAGTATTTTACATGAAGCGACTGCCTATCTGACCTCCACAACCCAGTAACTGGTTAATACGATACCCCTTGGTAAGACTGGATGTCAGACTTTCGGCTTCTCGTAACGACTATCAAAGATCTACAAATGACAGCCGGGACCAACGGCTTAACGTGCTTTCCGAGGCACGGAGGAAACTCGGTATGTATTTATGGTCACCCATCTACGGACCAACCTTGGCAAGCACGGCTTAACCTTAAAGATCGACCCGTGCGGCTGTTATTATTTAGCCACGAGCCCCTCATACATAGGTACTTATAGGAATAAGGAGGCAGAAAATGTTGTGATCTGTCTTTCTTTTTTCTTGGTTTGGTCTTCTTCTTGTCGTATCGATGATACTTCTTTGTTGTTCTTGGTTTGGTAGAACTTAAGGAGATGACTAGGGACTAGGCTAGAGATACTGTAGCGGTATTTTTTAGCACCTAAAAGTAAAACAGTCATTTCTGAATACCGGACTGTTTATCGTTCAACAGCAAAAGTGTCTTGCAATACAGATCGTGTGACAAGCAACACCAAAAAAAACCAGCTTAAACAACCTATCTGCAGTACCATCAAAATAAAACCATCTTCATCTGACATAATACATTACAAAACCCAAGTTTTAATCGTCAAAATGAACTAACAGTTAGCGGCTCGCAGTTAACGCAACAGTTAAAGATAAGTCTGTTCCCAGCACGACTGCGGATTAACTAACTGTTACTGGAGATCGTGACTATTAAGTATGGATGCTGCGTAGCTTATGGTACTGGCTGACGTTTTTTGTGTCATCTTAGATCATTGGTTAAATTGAATCGTGGATTTACGGAAATCTTTTGGTTGGTCGAAGGTAAAAGAATATATAATGATCATATCATCTTGGCATAGGTAAGAATCGGGATAGATACATCATTTCGCAAGATCACTAAAATCTTTAAAAAAAAACCGGCCAAGTGCGAGTCGGACTCGTGCAGGAAGGGTTCCAAACCATAATTTATAAAAACGAACAAAAAACATAACTTTTTTTATGGGAGCCCCTTTACATATAATTATTATATTCTGTTTTTAGTATTTGTTGTTATAGCATCAACAGAAATACATAATCTGTAGAAATATCAACTGGCGGTTCATGAGATACAGCCTGGTGACAAGCGGACGGACGGACGGACGGACAGTGAAGTCTCAGTAATAGAATCCCGTTTAACCATTTGGGTAAGGAACCCAAAAAAATCAACTTATAGCAAAAAGTACTACAGCGCCATCTATGAACAAACTGGAGAATTAATATGGTCTGAATCTCGCAAGCAAAAAGAAAAACCCGACAGCAACTGTCGGGCAGTTGCCCACCAGACATAACATTGTCTGGTCGGAGGATCCTGCCTTTACTACTGGGGATGAAAAACTGTACACCCTGTTCCTCATATCCCTAAACTGGCGACCCCGACGTAAGCCAAAACCGCTAATATTAGAGTACATTGTTTATGAGCATTAACAGATGAGCAGAGAAATCGATCATGCCCGCACTACTAACCTTGTGGAATGGCTAATGGATTTAATTCGTTATAAACTTATAACAGAACTTAAGGTGGAAGCGCCAGGGTAGCTTCACGTCAAATTTTGTTAAGTTTTTTTACAATTTGCAGGTCACTGTCACGCTGTTGGTAAACAAAATACAAGGTGTTGTTTTGCACCCTCGTCAAATTCAAGGAGGTAACTATGCTAACGGTTTTCGTCCCGAATCAATAATAAAATGGGTAGGAAATTTTTATTTTTTTTCTTATTTACGGAAATCTGTAAATGTCAACCACCCGTGTTTTAAACGCGGCCCATCTGATTCTCGCCCTATAACCGCACTTCCACACACACAAACAATCTTAAACATTCATTCGATCATTTCTTATTCCCTAAACCACGTTACCAAAAAATCAGCGTTTATTAATAATTAACTAGTTATCGTAATTTTAATTGGTTATTTATGTCTTATGAAAAAACCTCCTGAATTTTGACGAGGATGCAAAACAACACCTTGTATAATTTGCGAGCGGAGCACGTATGTTGTTACAGAATCAATACAACTCTTTAAGTTCATTTAATCCAGAAATCATTTTCGTATAAAATACAACTTGAAATACATAATTGGTAATTACGTATTTGAGCCGTTTGGGGTTGAAACACTAGGGCCATGGGGGGACCGAGTAGGGCACCTTGTGTTTTGGGATATCGACAAGCGGTTGTTCGACTCTTCACGTCACCAGAGCGCTGGCCTTTTTTTGACCAAAGAATCAGCTTTGCCATCCAACGTGGCAATGCGGCCAGCCTACTGGGCAATTCTCGTGTTGACAGCGATGTGGACGAATTTTTTGACGTCCTGCAATTTTGATACTTGTATACATATTTTATATTATATATATTTGCATTTTGTTAATTACGTGAAACTGACCTAAGCAAAATTGAATTTCGGCTTCTACACTGGCGCTACCCCCTTAATAACAAAATCAAAGCTAGGAAATGTCAAAATTGATCACTTTGACATTTGCGTTGCTTCCTGTTCCTCGGATATAAAACTGACAGTAGGCATTTAACTATAACTAGTAATTTACGAAATTACTAGGCACTTGAACAATATGAACAATTTGAGTAATTTATAGATACAATCGAAGCACTTCTTTGTTCCACAAGGACACCGCTTTGTTCTTGATTTCTTTCGAACCGAGTTTATAGTTCCGCTTCCAAGAATACATGATAACTACGTAGTTACAACGTTATACATAGTAATGTGTAATTATAGGTTATAATATCTTGAAATAGAGTAAATGAACTGATTTCGGTTTTCAAGAACATTGATGATGCTTTCTAGCCGATTTCGGCCACATCGACTGCAATCGATGGCTATCTATGGTGGTTGTCGAGAGCTTTGGTGTGTTCTCAAGTAGCTAGCAGATCCAACTTTAGGCGAAAAAATCCGAGCATAAAGCGGGAGACCATTAACGACATTGTAGAGTATACTTAGCTGCCAAGTACACTAGGCAATATCTAAATGGATGCGTAAGTAAAAGCGCACTTTTGGATTTTCAACGTTTGGCCTAACGCTCGAAAATATTCCAAAAGAGTATTTAGGCATTTATTTTGATGTCGACCTACTGTAAGACAAAACAGGCAAGAATCTACTGACAGAGCATTATGTTATGGAATTAGACATTAGATAGAGCAATATTCTACCTATGATGTTTTCGGTTTAGGTCCAAATCAGGGGGTCTACTCTCTAAGCACGAAATCCGTAGTTTCGGCCGAAGTTACGGTCGTTTCCTACTCTTTATCACTTACAGACATAAGATTCGTTAGGGGCTGGAACTCAAAATGAATGATAATTCAATTGGACAGTTGTCTTTACTCCCGATGTGTTTTCAAAACTTATGAATCTGAAAATATTAGGGAGTAGGGTTCATTTCAAAGTATAAAACTAGTAACGGACGGACCCGTACTTTCGTTGACGGACTTAGAGAGTAGGCCCCCTGATTCCAATATAGTTCGTAAAAGGCAAAGCAAATGATGTTGAATTGGGATGCAGTCTCTTCGAAACGATGGTATTCACGTTTACCAGTAGGATACAATCCTCTATTAACTTTGCTTCTTAACTAGAACGTGTACCTATTTTTATAGTTGATTAATGATGTTGTTACTTCCTGATTTATTAACAAAATATTTGTTTAATTACAGGTAAACCAGCACTACAACTCCAATTAAAGTTACGTAAGTTAGCCAAAAAACTACTCATTTGGAAAACCCAATGTTTAAACAATACAATACCTTCAAAAACTTAATTCTCATAAATAAATTGTTTCGTTAATAGGTAACTCAATTAAAGCTTTTTTCTAAGGAGCAAGGTTCGTTGATCTAAGTGCGAATATACACGGCATGGGTATCTAAAACTTTAAGTCGTTTCTCATGTTGACTTGAAACTAGGCATTTATTTATCTTAAAATGCACATGCAATGCCACCGAATACTTTTAGATACTAGAATATCCTATTCCATATAAAGTCTCAGTCATTTCTATACTAAAGTTTAAGTTTTGACACAATAAGCAGTTAATATCTATCCAACCAACCCAAGGTGTTGTTTTGCATCGTCGTCAAATTCAAGGAAGTAATTATGCTAATGATTCTCGTCCCGAATCAATAATAAAATTGGTAGGTAATTTTTATTTTTTATATTTTTTTTCGAAATCGGTAAATGTGAACCACCATTCTAATAAAATGTGTTTTAAATGGGGGCCGTCTGATTCTTGCCCTATATCCGCTCTTCCACACATCCAAACAATCTCAAACGTTTATTCGATAATTTCTTATTCCCTAAAGCACGTTATGGGGTTATTCTGAGATACTGACAAACATAAACAACCAAAAAAATCTGCGTTTATTAATGATTAATTAGGTATCGTAATTTCAATTGATTTTTTATGTATTTTGTAACAACCTCCTAAATTTTAACGAGGATGCAAAACAACACCTTGTATTAATTTCTGTGTTTGACTGACTGATAAACTCTATCAATAAAATTAGTTGCCATGAGTTAGTCAGGCTGTTAACAGACTTTATTTTGTAAGTTTAGAATAAGCACCAGAATACAATGCGAAACAAGTTTAGTTAATCTTAAAGCTCTGCCTTAAAAAAGATACAAAACCCCGATTTCCTAACAAACAATTTGAAAAAATCTTCCTCATTTCGCAACTCACACACATGCTCGTGAAACAACGTCCCTTCAACAATAAGATGTCGCAAAGCAATCAGCAGTCGGCAGCACGAGCGACCTTAATTGATGCTGTCGTGCTTTAGCGCAATAAGGAATACTATTCTACTTGCAATTCTCACGTTGGATCGTAGAATATAAACTAATGATGTTTTTGGTAAAATGTGTAGAATAGGATGGAGTTTCTGTGAATATGGGAGCCTAGATGTGGGTTGACCAGTGTAAACGGATTCTTCACGAAACCGTAAACCAAGCCTTCTGCAAAGCGTAGAGTTACTTATCGTCTAGAGTCCATTAACACCCTGTCAATTGAACATTTCATTTCATTTTCTCAACAGGAACCTTAAAAGAGCAGCGGTGGCACAGTGACGGCAGTCCCGACTTACGAGCAGTAAGCCGTGGGTTCGAACCCAAGCAGGCGCAATACTTTATGTAATTTATTTCATCACCGCTGCTCTCAAAATCTTGAGAAAACCGGCATGTCCTAGAATTAAAAATTCGATGACATGTGACATCTACCAACCCGCACTGGGCCCGCGTGCTCGATTACATCCCACTCCCCCATAGAGAGGAGGCCTATGTCCCAGCAGTGGGAACATTATAGGCTGATGATAATAATGATGAATCTAAAAATAATTCCCGACTATAAATGCTATGGTCGGTTTCCAGTCTAACCGGATGGAACTGAAGACCAGTATTTTACATGCGGAACTGCCTATCTGACCTCCACAACCTAGTCACCACTGAAGATAATTAATTAACCATTAAACTTTATTTGCTCAATATCCTACAAATAATATAAATGCTAAAGTTTGTCAGGAGGCAGCTATGGATGTTTGTTACTCTTCCACGCGAAAACTACTGAATGGCTCTGGACGAAATTTGGCACAGGGATAGATAATAGTCTGGAATAGCACGCGGAATACTTTTAATCCCGTTAGTAAGATTCCGCGGGACAGTTACCGAACAAAACGCGGGCGAAGCCTTGGTCATAAGCTAGTAATGCCATAATTTGAAGTCGAAACAGAAGCTGTAGTCACGGCCAGCGCATTAAGATATCGTAAAAGACCCGCTTCTCAACTTTCCCTTTAATAATTGCACTACACTTGGATTCGAATAGTTTGTGCGTAAGAATTAGTAACACTCTTACTGTTTGTGGCAAATTATTAAAATTTATGTGATGTAAGTGTTATGTGGGGTGACGTCATTACATCATCATTTCAGCCGAAGGACGTCCATTGCATAGGCTTCCCCCAAGTGTCGCCACATTGACCGGTCCCGTGCAACTCGCATCCAGCGAATCCCCCCAACTTCACCAGGTCATCGGTCCACCTAGTGGGAGGCCTTCCAACGCATCGTCTTCCGGTTCGCGGTCGCTATTCTAGAACTTTTCGGCCTCATCGCCCATCCTTTCTGCGAGCAATGTGTCCTGCCTACTGCCACTTAAGTTTGGCAATTCTTCGGGCTACGTCGGTTACCTTGGTACTCTTGCGGATGTCCTCATTTATGATTTGTTCACGCAAGGAAACTCCGAGCATAGCCCTCTCCATTGCCGTTTGGGTGACTTTAAGCCTTCTGATGAGGCCCATTGTGAGCGACCACGTTTCGGTCTCGTATGTAGTCACTGGCAACACACACTGGTCATAGACTTTTGTCTTGAGACACTGCGGTAAGTTAGACGGGATAATACCAACGCAACCCAATATGTTACACATAGTATATAACAGATTATCACG
This sequence comes from Cerastis leucographa, assembly GCA_963082945.1. Classification (NCBI taxonomy): domain Eukaryota; kingdom Metazoa; phylum Arthropoda; class Insecta; order Lepidoptera; family Noctuidae; genus Cerastis; species Cerastis leucographa. Next base: position 2,901,405 of record OY720365.1, read on the forward strand.
CCTGTAATCCCCGAAGGTGCTAGCAGAGCTATATCAAATACTACACCCGCATGTCGCCAGTATTTTTAAATCCCATATAACTCGAGCGAGCCTATTGTCACTAACCGATATCTAAAATGGCTGCGCCTGACAAATTCTTGATGGAAAATCTCAGGGCGAATTGAACCCAGAACCTCATGGTCAACAGTCACCCTCGCGACGACCAGACCAACCAGGCAATCAGTCTTGGATAGAAGACACCTTGCAACTAAAAAAGTAAATACACGACATAAAGAAACGATCTTACAAGCGCATTGGAGCAATGCCCGGAATAAAGAAAAAAAACACATTCGAATCTCTAATTGATTTTTAATTACACAGAACTTAATGTAATACAAGGCAACATGTGTGAATATCTCCGTAATTGTAACAGCAGAAACTATTTCTATTGGGACCGAGAAAGCGGAAAACAATACGTTTTTCACTTTTACTTCTTAGCAATGTATGCGGTATATACCGCTTCATTAAAACTGATAAATGCGCAATATAATTAGTGTTAAGATACGCTGGAAATTAATGATGGTGATTAGTGTTGATAGGTAGGTAATTGAAATTAGCTTTTCATTACGGAGCTTGATGTTGAATTAATGACGTATTTTTATCTTCCTGGGCTGCAGCAGCTGTTTGGAAACTGTACCATATATTCATCTGAAATTATCATTCTACCCAACAGTGAGTTCTAATTCAAATAGGTTGGCAATATCAAAACTTGACAAACAAAGGAATATGAATATGGATTCATATTTTAAAACAGTGTCCATGGAGTTTCTTGCCCATTCTTCTCCATAGAGATCTACGCTTTGAAATGGGCAACTACAGTACTTTCACAGTTATTTATGTCTTGTAACTGGGACTGTAGCTTTATTTTTATTGTTGTTCGACTATTAAAAAGTGCCTGTAACTGGCCTACTTGAAATAAATAATTTTAATTTTGATTTCCACGGTAATAGTATACACGTATACAGCCATTTGCACTGTTCCTAAAAATGTAGGTGACTTTTCAAAAAGTCTTGTCATTACGACCGAGATAAATTTTAAACGGGTATTGATAAATGGCTAGTTGAAACCCCCTTGATTTCCTCCCCCCCTAGAAGTCCAAGACAGTCCAAGACTTCGGGGAAACAATGAAAAACTGCCAGTAACAAGAAATAAATATATTTCAGGTAAAATAATAACATGTAACAACAAAACTGAACCACATATCACGCTGGTTAAACAAAATGTTTGCCTAATACTCCATCCTCGTTTACAAGAAGTGTTAAATGCTAAGTGAATTGACGATGGTTCGCAAAAACTATGTCTTACGCATTACCAACAGTATTTGGTAACCGTATTATCCGTTATCCAATACTGGCGTGGGATAACGTTGAGCCAATGTTGTTGTTCGACTTGGACAGAATGTTGGCTTTGAAGATCGCAAAGATTTTGACGAGTAGGACAGAAATTGAGGTCATGATGATGAGAAGGAATGAGGTAGATGGAGCGATAGATTATAAAACATTACACAAGATAACGCCAGAGGAGCCCGTGGCTAAATAATTACCGCACGGGTCGATCTTTAAGGTTAAGCCGTGCTTGTCGAGGTTGGTCCGTGGATAAGTGACCATAAATATACATACCGATTTCCTCCGTGCATGAAAACACGTTAAGCCGTTGGTCCCAGCTGTCATTTGTAGATCTTTGACAGTAGTTACGAGTAGTCAGAAGCCAAAAGTCTGACATCCAGTCATAGCATATATATATCGTATTACCCATTTACTGGGTTGTGGAGATCAGATAGGCAGTGACTTCATGTAAAATACTGGTACTCAGCTGCATCCGGTTAGACTGGAAACCAATCCCGAGATAGTTTGGGATAAGGCTAGGCAGATGATGACATAAGATAACGCCAGTATTTCTTCGAAGGGTTTTGGCAGATGTGTCCCCTAAAGTACCTATAACCACATTGCGCCAGTTCGCATCCAAACTCCAGACTACTATCGACAAATTCCTGATGAAAAAGTCCATTTAGAACCGAACCAGAGACCACATGCCTCATCTGCCTCGTTAGTCACAAATGCTAGTGCTGATAAAATTAATAAAACAGTTCAATATAATTATGAAACGTTTACCACTTAAGTGATCAATTATAATAAAAATATATCAGAATAATGAAATTGCCAGTAAAAACTTTATTACTTGCAATTTTTAGTAGACGGTAAACGGTAGCTTACCCTGTGATCTCTTTTTGTCCGCTTTCCTTTAGATGCCTTTTAAGGTACAGAAGTGAGAGAGTGGACTTAATTTTGAAACGACTTCCCATTAACTGAATTGATGGAAATGCAATAAAAGATGTAATTAACATAGAACTAATATTCGGCCACCTCAAAGATAGACCACAAAACCATGGATGGATTGATTGTACATAAAATTTTAATTCTAGAAAGAGGGTGTCACCTAAGGTCACGATTTATGGAGAAGTATGAGGAAGAAGATATGCTGCGCTGACTCCGAATAAATTAGGAAAGGAGAATGTATTTAGTCAAATATATATGAAAGCTTACCCCATCATAGCTGAGCAGATGCAAGGCAGAAAGAGAAAAGTCCTAGAATGTCCCAATCAACCGGAACCTCATAACTTAGACACATTTGTCCATGAATGTCCCATTATACTTTATGTAAGACGTGAGAAACCGCGTAATCGGCGCGTACAGTCGTCCATTCAAGTTGTCTTGGATTTCACACCGAGATTACAGTGATAAGGTCCGCAACTTGCGTTGATAGGTGTACGTGAGTGCTAGCTAAATGAAGCCTCATGAAATTAACATGTTTACTTCTACATTATTTTAGCTCTCTCCGTTAAGTGGCTGTTAATTAGGAGTTGTTTTATGGCAGAACTGTTCCGGACTTATGGTTTCCTGATATAACTTACCTTGCTGAATATGGTGTTCTTATGGGCAGTATTGCTATTATGTGACCATCCAATGCAACGGGCAGGTAATAGCAGCATTCTATTTCTGTTTTGATAAACCATGGGAATTTCAGTTGGCGAAAATGATTAACTTCTATACCGTATTAAACTCCTATAAAAGGTCATCATCGTAATCATTCTACCCTTATCCCAATTCATTTGGGGTCGGCGCAGCGTGTCTTTTTCCTCCATAGTACTCCATTATTCGTCATTCAAAAAAAAAAAAGCCGCATCACTAATAAGTGTCTTAGTGCCCTCTTTTCAGTTTCCTAGACCGCGGGATTTAAGCTCTGCATTATCTGAATGAATGAATTGACAGTTTTTTTTTAGATTGATGAATTTAAGATTTTTTATGAAGTAGAAGATACCTACAAGGAAGGAGGCTGTAAATGATACAAAACTTTGTTCAGAATTTTAAGGGAAAGAAGAAAATCAGCGTTAAGCTTCACTGCCACTGGGTGATGTTCCATTGCAACTTAACTTTTTAAAAGAAATCCAAGACAAATATTTAATGTGCTGCTACAGGCATTCAAATTATATGTAACAGCTTTATCAGATAAAATTCGTACGAAACAACATGTTACACACGTTAACAGTAACATCGTTTGCGAAATTACTTTAAAACAAGTAGGTACTTATGTAAGCAAGTATTACAGAGAACACTTGCAATGACAATAAACATTGCATAAAATCTTTAAGTCTTCTGCCTAGCCTTTTCCTAACTATGTTGGGATCGACTTCCAATCTTACCGGATTCAGCTGAATACCAGTATTTTATATGGAGCGACTGCCTATCTGACCCTCACAACCCAGTTAATACTGGGCATAAAATCATTAAGGATAATATTATTATACTAGACGAGTATGTCGATACTCGTCTAGTCGAGCCACATTCGAAGAGGCATACGCAAAATCACTTATATGTTTGAGCCGTTTGAGGTTGACAGACTAAGGCCATGGATTCTGAGTGGCCTACCTAGTCTTTCGGGACATCGCTAAGCATTTGGTCGACTCTTCCCGTGGCCTATTTTTTGGCCAAAGAATAGCAATACATAGAACATTGAAATGGGTTCAATAATCATGTGTTCTTTACATTATGTAGAGATGAAGATAGATCAGCAGATTTGTTTGCTGCTCATACGATATTTTATTTACTAAAATACCACAGTGAATTTGACTGCACAATACCTTACGAAAATGATACATTGAACGCTGCGTGGGTTCCATTATGTGTTAAACCTATGGGCGATTGTTTAATACCTTATGCCTAAGGAATGTAGGCATTCTATTGTGATACCCGGCTGAGTACAGGCCACCTTCAGCGCTCGGGTCACCACAAAAGGCCAGCAGGGGTTGGTGACCAGTATCATGGCAATTGGAATGAAGTTACGCGGCCAAGAACCTATTTAGTTTGCGTGTTAATTACGGGCTTTGAAACTCTTTTTAAAATAACCGATCAGTCTCCATCGTGGACAAAGATAAGTATAATAAAAGAAAATAGCTAAACAACTACTAAAGAAAGATTGCAGTAGTAGTAACAATTTAAACATCTTCAACAAATCTTACTGGTTGTCTCTTGTCCTGTTAACTGTGGACTTAAGAAAGATCGTTGTTTTTTTTTTTGGCAGATGTGTACTTAATAGTATATCCACTTTTCGCCAGTTATATTTAAGTCCCGTGTAAAAGGGAGCAAGCCTGTTGCTTGCAACCGGGCTCAAAATCAGACTCCGTAATTGCTACTGAGAAATACTTGATAAAAAGCCCAATATAAAAAGCATAATATACATTCTGCCCGACCCGAGAGACGAAACCTGGACCTCATGCCTGCACACGCGCTTGCTTCCATGAAAGGCGCTTTCTAGATGTAGAAGCGCTCTCTTCCAAAACAATTATGCTAGAGTATGTCGGTCAAAATCTTCAATAAAATTCCGAAACAAATCAGAGAAAATATTTCAAAAAGAATCTGCAGGAGAGCCTCTTTAATAATGTGTTTTACACAATAAATGAGTTTTTGACATATAAACCCAGTTGTAATTGTTAAGTAGCTTACGTTCCCATTTTTGAAAACTATTGTTCCTATTTTCATATTCCTATATTTTATTTTATTTTATTGACATTATATCTGTTCCTTGTTTTATATTTTTTATAATTTTATTGATTTGTGCTGTATCCTACTCACAAGTGTTTTAAATTCTAAAAGACTAGACAAGAAAAGACAATATTACCTTTATGAATATTATTAGTATCACCAAGGATAAAATTAAAGTTTTGTAAAATTTGTAACTAGGTCTAGAAGTTTGAGACCTAAATGACGACTACATTTTGTTGTATTTTAATTTAATTTTGAGTTTGCATGCTGAAATAAGCCGGCACAGTGAAACCTTTTTATTTATAAGACATAATATACCATATTTCATGCAAATAAAGAATCTTGAATCCACATGACCAACGAGGTAATCAAACCAGCCAGATAGCTCCATAACTTAAAGAAAGCAAATCGGGTATACTCGCTCCGGAAGACCGTAACAAGCTGCCATATAACATACTAAGAATCGATTTGTACATTTCCTGAAGATCTTAAGACGTTTTTGCCAGCTCATTAAGTAACGTAATTCTCATGCATGTAAGCTAATTATAACACTTTGTCAAAACGCTGTCATTCACAGAAAATGGAGAAATCATGGGAAATTTCCGTGTCACATTGCAATGGATCGATTATTGCACTCACTGCCGAGTTCGATGAAAAAGCTAATGGGAAATTTGCTTATCTAATCTCATCGATGGGACAAGAAACATATCAGTAGATTGCGATTGGGGAGTAATTAACATAAGTAATGTGTTTAAAGCTTTATAAATCTTATATAAGACTACTTGAATATCTGGTTTTGTTTGATCCTATAGAATAAATATCCTATAAAATGGATCTGGATGTTTGGCAGGCATTTTATTTTTTTATTTTACTTTATTTTTATTTTATTCGTCTGTGTGTAAGCGGTCACGCCCTTTATATCTGGAGGCTTTATTTATTCTGGAGTATATTTCTTTATATTTTATTTTATTATTGGTGTGTGCTAGCTGACATGTGACATTAATTTGATATAATGGATTCCTTGTTTATATAAACTTGAACACTTTTGTATAGAATCTGGTTCTTCTAACATAACAGACAGATGTGTTGCTGGAGAGTTTGTTCCGCCACTTCTTCTTCCCAGCTAAAACACTATGAAGTGGCGAAGGGCGGGCGTTTTGGGGGACTGTCTCTTGTAATTTTGACGTTCAAAAAGTGCTGATTATCAGCCTAGTTTGAATAAATGACTTTTGATTTTGATTTCATATATAATAGTCTTGACTAGCTAGCACTAATACTTTTTATCCCCGTAATCCGATCCTGTAGGCCCTTTCCCGAACAAAACGTAGGCGAAGCCGTGGACATAAGGTAGTTGTCTAATATATCGTCGAAGCTGGAAGTGCTTTGCACATTTTCTAGTGTCCCTGAATCGGTACAGGCCGCATGGCAAACCCGTATCTATTTTTTTTCACATATGCCTAAATGACACGGTTTGGGTTGGTCGTTTTCTATATAGAAGAACCGACAAGAATTTCCATGGCCTCTGTCAAATATGCTACCACAACTTCAGGTCAGTTATCGATATCTGCAGCACCTCCCCACTGGGACTTAAGATTTCCCCAAACAAGCTTGACGACACCACACCAGTCAGAAGCTCATCCTAAAAACCATCCCACTCTTGCACGTCTTTAAAAAAACAATGTTCATTACACGTATCTATTACGAACAGTTAACACCGATACTTAACTGATGTAACTCGTAGATAGTAATTACAGACTGAGCTAATAGGTTGTGAGGTTGTAATTACTGTTGTGGCGGGTTAGGAGATGAGATCTTGTTAGGTTCTTGTGTTATCTTTTGATGTAAGTTGCTAATGGGTTGTTGAGTTAGTATGGTTCGATTTATACGGGGAAACTTGGATGCTAAGGGTGTTAACATCGCATGGGCGTAGATTTATGCACGCCACCCGAAATTATACTATACTAGCTTTTGCTCGCAGCTCCGTTCCTGTTATGTACTGAAATTAACCCACGAGAATGTTTTAAATGTATGACACTTGGGGATAATGTAGCTTCCCGTTAGTAAAAGAATTTTCGAAATCGCATCAGTAGTTCCGATGATTACTCCCTACATACAAACGCCTCTTCATAAATATTAGTTTAGATATCCAGGCTATTTTTATCCACAACTGTCTACTGCTGGACATGTCTCCCTTTTTTTTTGTGAATGTCTCATCGCAGTTCAACCTATGAGGTTGTCGTCTGCTTAACCGGACTATCCTGTGGATGCCTTGAGAGTAAGGCCTCCAGCCAGGGCATAATAACATACAAACTAAGCGACTGCACGCTAAGGGCACCCCCTGTGCGAGCCTCAGCTTAGGGCATCGCTGAGGGAGGACTGCATGGGGACAGGCTGGATCTGAATGGTGTCATTATTTAGGGACTGATTTAAAACTACTGGCACAGCATCGCGGGCTGGCTTGAGCGAGGGTCGGGGAGGGCAAGGACCGGGACGTCGCGACGGATCTTGACGGCGAGGTTGGAAAGACGGCGAGTCTCTTTTTGCTACTTTCCTGAAGGCCTTTTGCTCGCAGCTTCGTTCCCGTTATGTACAGAAATTAACCCACGGGAAAGTTTTAAATGTATGACACTTGGGGATAGTTTAGCATCCCGTTAGTGAAAGAATTTTCGGAATCGCATAATTGTGGTTCCGAAGAATACCCCCTACATACAAACCTACAAACTTACAAACATCATCATCAGCCTATAATGTTCCCACTGCTGGGACACAGGCCTCTCCTCCTCTATGAGAGGGAGTGGGCTGTATGCGGGCCCATTGCTAGTTGGTTGATGTCACATCTCTTCGAATTTTTTGTTCTAGGGAATGCCGGTTTCCTCACGATGTTTTCCTTCACCGTTTTGAGAGCAGCGGTAATGAAATAAATAACGCAAAGTAATGCGCCTGCCTTGGTTGGAACCCACGGCTTATTGCTCGGAAGTTGGGGCTGCCACGACTGGGCCACCGCTGCTCTACTTGCAAAAGCCTCTTCATACTATTAGTTTAGATATCCAGGCTATTTATATCCACGACTGTCTACTGCTGATCATGTCTCCGCTAAGCTTCGTGGTACATATAGATGGCATGTTGATGGAAGAAGCGTCTTTCCTCTAACAGATTCCTGCTACCTCAACCAAGTTTTGCTTAGCAACTAATTTGGTGACGGCAAACAGCAAGAATCTTTCTTCTGGTGACAAATGCATCACTAACTTATGCCAAAACTAGATTGTTAGAGAAGACGGAAAGACCACACTCAGCAGACGATCCAGAATGGTGTAAATGATACTCAAGAATTCGCTTCTTTACGATGATTAAACAAACACAATAGTACTCACTAGTAATTGCGGAATCAGTTAAGTCGCTAATCTGTGAGAAAAGTAATTAAACTTGTAACGGGAAGACCGTTATGAAGATTAGGTCTGAAGAAGCTTTATCAAGCTACACATTTCCATTTTAAGCTGACCTCTTATTGTACAGAAAGCCTATACAATACCTGGTCAGGTTACACTGGAACGCAAGTTTCCTTGTCTTGTCACACGTCGAAGCATATAGCTGCGTTTTCCTATTATAATCCGACCTTCTCTGTTATCTAGCGCTATATTAGTCTATACATAGGTACATAAGCTCACGCCTTTTTCCATAGAGGTAAGCGAAAACAATATTACGCCACCTGCTCAGATCCTAAAATAACATAATATTTACTTCTCTTGCCTCGTCCACGTTCATACATATAAGACTATGCCCACACAAAATTAAAATTAAAGCCAAAAACCGATACAATACAATGCTCGCCCAATCTGCTTCTCACGAAAACAGTTCGACTCACGCGCGTGTCGTAATAAAACAATGCGCAGTTTTTGCGGAAGACTAGGTATGTAATCGACGGTCACCCATCCACAGACCGACCTCGGCAGGGGTTCGTACATCATCATCAGCCTACATCAGTCCAATTCTGGTCATAGGACTCAATCGCACGCCACTTAACTCGATTCTCGGCGACTCTCATCCAGTTGCTACCAGCCACCCAAGATTGTCGCCTCACCGAGTCTGGCTCCCACCTTACGCCTGCCGATTCGCGGTCTCCACTCAAGAACACGTCTATCCTAAACGGCCATCGGTTCTACGGCTAATATGGCCGACCCATTGCCACTTCAGCTTACTTATTCTGTCAGGTATGTCGATCCACGCGGCTATTAAGCCACGAGTCCTTCATCAGATTATAAACACATAAAATTTAAAAAAAGCCAAGTGCGAGTCGGACTCGCGCACGAAGGGTTCCGTATGTATAATTGTTTACAAAAACGAGCTAAAAAAAAAACTTTTTTGTATGGGAACCCCTTAAATATTTATTTTATTCTGCTTTTAGTATTTGCTGTTATAGCATCAACAGAAATACATAATCTAGAAATTTCAACTGGCTAACTATCACGGTTCATGAGATATAGCCTGGTGAAGTCTCAGTGATAGCGCCCCGTTTGACCCTTTGGGTAAGGAACCCTAAAAATGAACCTTAAAACTAATACAACACAGTCATTCACAATACTCGCCCAATCTGCTTCTCACACAAAACAGTTGACTGCGCACTCACGCGCATGTCGCAATGGAACAATGCGCAGTTTTTGCGGAAGCCATTGCCCAAGCGCTTCGTGTGACCTTTGGGTCGTGGTGTAAGGCATGGGAGATCGGATAGTGGAAGGTTCTTCGAGGTTTCATGGTAGGGAGGAATTTCGATTGTTTTTTGATGGAGAATGAGGTAGAAATGTTGATTATGTGGAAGTGTTGGGCTAAATTAGATTTGAAGGGCTGCACGCAACGAGCAAGTATGTGGAAGTGTCTTGTATCTACCGAATTAATATATTTTTTAAGCTAGACTGTTAAAAACGTATAATATTATCTTCACAGCAAATTGCTTCGATAGAATTAGGTTTCAAATACCTGTAATGGTAGTTGTAAATTAAATAAATAAAGTCTTAAACAGGGGGTGTACTATGACGCTTAAAACATTATTGTTCCATTCCTATTCCAGAGTGGGAAAGAGATGGAGCTAGACGACCTGTATAGCTCCGTCTCTTTTTCACACTGGAATGAGAATGGAACAATAATGTTTTAAGACGTCATGGTACTCCACCTGGTCTTAACTGCACTAATTTACAAACAGCTTAGTTGTTTCGTGATCGTGTGACAGACAGATATTGTCAAACAAAACAAAATATGTGAAAAATAGACATTCGAAACACCACCTTGAAACGCTTATAAATTAGTCGAATTGAGTTCTGATCTTCAGGTAATTTTGCAAAAGCAACAAGAGACAGACGATTATAAATAAAACTGCAAAACTTCAGCCAATATTTACCTACTTGTAGTTTGATAAAAGCATTTAAAACAGAGCGACACAGCTTAACTAAAACAGCACAACTAAAAATAAAAAAAAAGAACTCTTCTAAAATCGAACCATAGATAGATACTCAAAACTCTCCCGCCAGCGCCAACGCCCATAACTTGCAAACTTTTTAATTGTATTGGCAGCGCCGATTGTAATCAGAGGTGTCCCTAATTCATGCTCAGGAATGTAGGCCGCCTAGTTCTAAAGATGAAAGTGCAGTTACTGTGTGAGTAGTCGACAAAAGAGTTTGTTATCGAGTAAGAAATTAAAATAATTGACTTGTACAGACACTATTTAAATTATTAAAATAAGACTTTCATATAATGTATTTATTAAACACAGCTTTAAAATAATCTTTTAGCTTAGCATAATAATTTAATTGTAACGGATTCATGATACCAATCATAGTAGCGGTCTTTTGCTTATCTCTTTTGTTGACTGTACATAATTACGATTATTAACGCTGAATAATTACTGCTCAATATTATAAATGCGAATGTCACTCTGTTTGTTTGTTTGTATGTTTGTTTGTTTGTTACCTTTTCACGACTAAACGGCTGATCGGATCTTAATGAAATTTGGCATGAAGATAGATTTCAACCTAGGGAAGGACATAGGCTATATATCATTACGCTACGACCAATAGGAGCGGAGCAGCAATGAAAAATGTTGCGAAAACGGGGAAAATGTGACGCAGACGAAGTTGCGCGGGACAGCTAGTATAAAATATAGTGATGCACGGTTCTTCTGGCGCGTCAATGACCTTCTGGTGGTCTTGTATTTGTGGAATTGTATTTGGTCTTTCTTTAATTACGGAAATTCTTATTAGTATATCCAAAATAATCAGAATATGAAGCATTTTTTATCAAGCTTAACTGTTATTTGTGCAAATTACAACGTGATAGTAAGCAAAAATTCACGTTGTAGGTAATCCATACAAATAACGTGATAATATTAGAACATGCTTATTTATAACTTAGTGGCATACCTACAGATAAAAAATAAAAGGATTAGCTCATCAACTCATCACGAAGAGGCAAAGTTAGTCATTTACAACTGACAGAGGTTCTCAAACTGGCTTTGTTTTTGCTCTAAGTATAGCTTAATCCAAGTTGTGAAAACACTTTTATTTGTCGAAGCTTGAAAACATTTACTGGTGAACTAAGAAACGAAATATGATTCCTCAAAAGATTAAATTCGGAATACCGAATTTAATCTTTTGAAGGTGGTTTTTTAACGTAACCAATAGGTTACGTTAAAAAACCACCTTTGAAAAAAAGAGTCAAGACCATTTTATAGAAAACTAGCTGTACCGCGCAACTTCGTCTGCGCCACATTTTCCCCGTTTTCGCAACATTTTTCATTGCTGCTCCACTCCTATTGGTCGTAGCGTGATGATATATAGCCTATAGCCTTCGTCGATACATGGGTTATCTAACATTGAATGAATTTTTCAAATCGGATCAGTAGTTCCTGAGAATAGCGAGTTCAAGCAAGCAAACAAACAAACAAACAAACAAATCTTCAGCTTTATAATTTATTGTATAGTTTTTTTTAAATCTGCCCCTGTCCATCCCAGGGCGTATAATAGTATATAATACATCGACTCGTGCGCAGACGGCATACCTACACATACACAGTACTACGCAACCGTCTGTCCGTTTTGCTTGATACACTTTCACTGATACTAATAATGCACCAATAGTTTCATTTCATCCATAATGGAGAATGTATTTGAAGTATTTTTGTGTCTGTAGATGTTAATTCAGATTCAATTTGGAGGTACCTACTGAAATAGCTTGGGTTGGCTGTGAGAGGAGCAGCAATGAAAAATGTTGCGAAAACGGGGAAAATGTGACGCAGACGAAGTTGCGCTGGACAGCTAGTAAATATATTTTTAACAGACTTCAAAAAAGACGGCGGTGTCAAAAATGAAATCAATGAAACGAATAAAAGCCGCCTTCTGAAAGTAAAGTTTTTTGTTGCTAAAAATTTTGTTGATGGAGATTGAGATAAATATTTAAGTGAATATTGTTTTCTTTGTAATTCTCAGCCACTTAACAACCTACGTTCCGAAACTTAAGTTTGTTAAGAAAGTTGAAAGGCTTTCTAACGAAATAATAATACATTCCACAATGCAAGTCGCATTTTTTTCACATCGGAAACTTTAGACTCATTTATATTATTTGTAAAAAGTGCGTGGATACCAAAATAATATTAGGCATACCTAGGTTCAAAGTTAAATCCGTACCTGCTTCATGTTTTCATATTATGACAGCGTAGTGACTGACAGTCAGCTCTTGCGCATGACACGTCAGTAGCGGCGGCGGCGCACGAGTAATGTGTGAGCATACTAATTGGTTATTTAAGCTCGATACTAAATTCTATAGAACTATTCGATTTTGACTTCTCAATCCAGAAAATAATTACAAAACAAATGGTAAATAATTTAAAACCTAATTTGGGAGTATTCCCGTTTGAGCACCTATTTTTAGAGCACCTATTATTGAGTGCTACATATACGGTTCACAATGCATTGGTGCCCCCAAAAAATAGGTGCTCTAGGTGCTCAAATGGGAATACTCCCTAATTTGTTATGACAAAAACATAAAGAAATGAAAGCTACTAGAATAATTAAATTAAATATTTGGAAATAAAGGACTAGTTTATATAAAATTAACTAACTAAATAATTGTTGCCGTTCAACGTTGCAATGCTGCCAGTCTTCTGGGCAAATTTCCTGATGACAGCGATGTGGAGGAGTACTTAGACGTCTGAGCGCCCTGTTGTTCTATAAAATAATTTTACATCAATTTACGATCAATTCTGTACTCCACATTATGTAACTTTCTGCCTCTTACTACACTATAACCACAAAAACTACTGCTGACAGACATCAGCTACCAATTTACCCATCACAATCGCTCGTCCTAGACAATACTATTTTCTCCGTGTACAATAAACCGACATCAAAGGTTCTTGTATTGTTAAAGTAAAAGTTAGCAAGAGATGAGAAAACGCCCCAGTTCATATACCCACCGCCATTATTACCTGGTATGGTTCAGGGGTTCACATAAGTTGTCAACTTGGTACATGAAACTGGGTCAGTGCGCTTCTTAACAATTACTTTCGACAACCCTAGTTTCCATGGATGTAGATGTTTAAATGAATCTTTGGTGTGTGAGTGTTTAATTGTTGTTAAGATTTTCATGAGGTATTTTTTTATGAGTTGGGAATTTGGCTGTGTTCGGAGTGTAGATCAAAATCTGTTTATCGTGTGGTTAGGCACTAGCCTGGTTTCTGAATGTTTATGCCACGCATGGGCCTCAGACTTGGCTTTACATGCCGTCGAGAAATATCTCTCAGGCATGTTTCCTCGTGGACCTGTGAACGGTGAGAAATGGGCTAGCTCACCGTCCGTCCGTCTCATGACGACAGGCCGTGTTGACGGCGCGTTCGTGTTCCACGCGCGCCTTAAGGAGATGTCAGCAAATCGGAAGGGGTCCGAGAGGGCCGATGCCTGCCAGGGCTGCGGGACTGTTCGAATGAGATACCGTGGCCCTGGAGCACAAAGGCTTAAGATGGAACATGGATAGGTTTTAGTGATTACAAGTCTGACACTCCCTTCCCCTCCGCCCAGAGCGGGAGGAGTTATTTGATGATTTCCTATCCGTAAAAAAAGGCATGTTTCTCACCACGTGTTCCTTCACTGAAGTAAGTGATAATTATACAATACGCAGAACCCGAAAAATCAGAGGCCTATAGAGGTCATTAGAGGTCTTAATGAGATATCTTAGGTTAGAACTTGAGACCTATGATTTGGCAGTCCGACAGTCACACCACTAGCCTATAAATCTGCTTTAGATCTAAATTATAGTTTTCAATTGCTTCTACGGTTTTCTTTACTTACCCAACTACAGAAACTAGACTCAACCTATCTACTTTAACTTCATTATAATTAAGCACGGACATCTAGGTTGGTTGGTAGCCCACTCCTTCTCATAAGCCCACTCCCTCTCATAGAGAGGAGGCCTGTGTCCCAGCAGTGGGAACATTATAGGCTGATGATGATCTAGGTTGGTTCAGATGAAGGAAATCTCCTAATCTGGCATACTGGTATTCAGCTGCATCCAGTTAGATTGGAAGCCGACCCCAGCATAGTTAAGAGAAGACTAGGCAGATGATGATGACATCTCCAGACCTAAGTTGGTCTGAAACGGAAATCATCGGAAAGGCATAAAGGCGATACATTGTCACAAACTATGTTACAGTTCCTGTTGTACCCTCTGTGCCTCAAGCTATGCTGTCAAAGTCACGTTTCTGCTGTACCACCGGCCAGCGACGCCATCTTAGAGAACTATACAATACAATACAGCATAGTAGCTACTTAGTCCAAGAGATGATGATAAAAAACAACAAACATTATTGATACTATTATCACCATTCATCACCTAAGATGATGCCATTATAAGAATGATATTAATCTTAACTCTTTAACTAAAGATTAATCACTTATTTTTTTTGTGCATCTCGCAGTTCAGCCTCTGAGGCTGGCTTCTGCTTAACCGGTCTAATCCTGTGGATGCCTAGAATTTATGGCTTCCAGCCAGGGCAAAATCTTCTTAACTAAGCGACAACACGCTAAGGGCACCCCCTGCGGGGTACGGGCCTCGGCTTAGGGCGTCGCTAGGGGAGGGCAGCAAAGGGACTGGCTGGATCTGAGTGATTTCATTATTTAGGGGCTGATTTAAAACTAAAGGCTCAGCATCGCGGGTTGGCTCGAGCAAAAGTCGGGGGGGGGGGGAGTGAATTAATCGCTTAACAACAGACTACTTTCTAGTACTACAGATTAAAGAAGGCTACTCGTATCAACGTTCAGATTGAATGTAAGACTTAAACTTAATCTGTCTGTGGTAGATCCGGCCGTTTGATAGATAAGGTGATCCGGTGTTAATAGAAGGAAATTGTAAATTATCATGTCTTGTAAGTAAGTATTTTAGATGGCTTGTCTGCACGGGTTAATATCCGTTTTATGGGTTTTAGATATCGATCAATGTAGTCTGATAATTTACTAGACATACCTATGTTTTAGTATATTTACTTATTATGTTTTCCATTAAAAGGATAATAAGTTATTCTGGAATGTACTTACTTTAAATTGGTGAATTCTTAAGCATTGTTAACATGTCTAAAACAAAGTTATTTTAGTATCATAAAGAAAACTCAGCTATTAAAATGTAGCTTTTGAGCATCCTGTGATGACGTTTCAAAATATTATGAGACTTTTTTATTTTGTGTGTTTCGCCAAAACTTCTCAAGTGCCTATCTAGAATCATTTTCAAAATCTTATAGAAGATAGAAGATTTTTACAAAAACACAGGCACAAACGACTGGCGATATTACAGTCATATTTTTGACTTTTTTCCAAGAACTCAAGATTGATTTCAATGAAACTATACAGCTAAATATTCAGCGTAAATATTTCACAATTCACTTTCATCATTCATGAATCTCTTCCTAATTATTTAGCAAGTGAGAGTGAGTCGGTGACCGATACTGAAAGCGAGGCGATGTGGGCCTTTATCTTTGTAATGGGCTATTGGAAAAAACGCTTCGACAAACTGGGGCAAATGTTATAAAAACTATAGAAGAAACTGCTCATCGTTTTGAAGCTGAAACCGTTGAGGCTAGAGATATGGTTGGTGATTGAACTGATACAATAGATATGTTCTTGAAAAGTATTCGCCAAATACACAAAAAAAGTGTGATAAAATTTGAAAAAAAAAACACATCTGTGTAATGGCTTCTTTTTTTGCTATTATCAGTAACACTGAAAAAGGGATCTTCACCATGTTTGTTATTTGTTATATGTATTTGTTATTTGTCGAAATATCGGGAACTCAAAACATATAGTAAACTTGGTAAATATCCTGTTTGCAGTGGTAATGATAGCGTTAATGACCATGTCTGTTAACATAATTATTTTACACTAACACTTTGCCCGCGAAAATTGTGTTATCATACAGCCTATGTTACTCGGTAAAGATGTAGCTTTCCTATGTTGAAAGAATTTTTAAAAATCGGTCGAGTAGCTAGTAGTAGTAGTTTTTGAGGTAAGTCGTAACAAACAAACAAACAATCAAATCTAAACAATATTAGGTAGTTTAGATATTTACGAAACTGCAAAAGAGTCCGGGGCAGTGGTCCAACTGCTCTGTCCAACTAGTTGGACCATGGGTCTTAACTAGGGGCGGTAGTCCAACTTTAAAAATAGTTGGACCACAGCACCTTTTGAGAGTTCCATGGTCCAATTCATTTAAAAAATAACTTGCCAACTCTGAAAACCTCAACTGTCTTTATAAACACAAAAATATGCTATGACGATATACTCAGTTGTCTGGTGGTTTTGTCTGCAACTCTTGTATTTGTTCAATATGGCAAACTATACTTAATTAATTGTAGCCTTTATTGTTGTACGTTGTTGTTTTTGACAATAGATATTGACTTCTTGGCCATTACAATCATGCATTGATTTCAGTACAAAAGGTCTCTAAGAAAAAGTACAAATGTAATTGTTTAATATTAAATGCAGAAATATCGTTTTTGCGTAGCCAACTACAGTAAACAATTGCTGTGTATCCGTAACTTATGTTTACAAATGAATATTCTGACTCTTGCTGAATAACTTACTATGTATTTATATGTATCATAGGTACCACAAATGTTAATTTGTTAACCTAGTCACTATTTATGTAGGTACTAGCTGTCCCGCGCAACTTCGTCTGCGTCAAATTTTCCCCGTTTTCGCAACATTTTTCATTGCTGCTCCGCTCCTTTAGGTCGTAGCGTGATAATATATAGCCTATGTCCTTCCCCAGGTTGAAATCTATCTTCTTGCCAAATTTCATTAAGATCCGATCAGCCGTTTAGTCGTGAAAAGGTAACAAACAAACAAACATACAAACAAACAAACAGAGTGACATTCGCATTTATAATATTAGTATGGATATATTTAATAGTACTACACAATTAAGAGGAGCTCGTGGCTAAATAATAACAGCCGATCAGGTCGATCTTTAAGGTTAAGCCGTGCTCGCTGAGGTTGGTCCGTGGATGGGTGACCATAAATACATACCGAGTTCCCTCCGTGCCTCGGAAAGCAGGTAAACGCGTTGGTCGCGGCTGTCATTTGTAGATCCTTGACAGTCGTTACGAGCAGTCAGAAGCCAAAAGTCTGACATCATCGGGATAGCGTATTACCCAGGTACTGGGTTGTGGAGGTCAGATAGGCAGTCGCTTCATGTAAAATACTGGTACACAGCTGCATCCAGTTAAACTGGAAGCCGACTTCAAGATAGTTTGGGAAAAGGCTGGGCAAATGATGATGAGGAATACACAATTAAACTCGCTTTTATATCAATTTTACAACAACAAAAAAAACGAATCATCATAACACTAAATCTTTTCCTCGAGTGATTCAAATAATTCCCATAGACAACCATAATTAAGTTTATTTGCGATAACGCGTAAACTATGCTTTCTAATAGCACACTTTACAACCAGAGACAATGAATGAGAATCAAGATGGCTTCCGGAAATGCTTCGTTCGCATTGTTCTTCCGGCGCGGAAATGATAAAACCTTTTTTGTTAATTCTTGCGCTTCAATTAAATTGTTCAGTGCTTTTTAATTAAATTGTTTACTTTTATATGGTATAAGTAAATTATGAGGATGTTGACGAACTTAATTTAAGAGCCATCATCGTCAGTCATCTGCCTAACATTTTCCTATGTTGGGATCGGCTTCCAGTCTAACCGGATTTAGCTGCATAGGCTGTATGTTACAAGTGGCGACTGCTTTCCTGACTTCCACAACCCAGTTACTGGGTACATTGCTTGGTAAGACTGGTTCCCACTTCAAAAGTAAAATTGAAATTTGATCCTTGGCTCCAAACTTTTCATGACAGTAATGAAATAAAATGTGATTTGATTCCTTAAATTCTTTCGTCTTTTTTTTTCTGATCATCCATTGTCTCATTATTAGGTAATGGTTACGATAAGATACCTTGTAAAAAAAAACATTAATTGCAAATAGAGACAAGTCATACAGGCACACGGAAGAACAGCTTATACCGATAACTAAAATAATAGGAGTGTCCTATCATTTTAGAGACTTGTCTGACAACACACAAGAGGAGCTCGTGGCTAAATAATAACAGCCGCACGGGTCGATCTTCAAGGTTAAGGCGAGCTTGCCGAGGTTGGTCCGTAGATGGGTGACCATACCGAGTGTGAGGTGTTACATACCGAGCTTCCGTGCCTCGGAAAGCACGTTAAGCCGTTGGTCACGGCTGTCATTTGTAGATCTTTGACAGTCTTTACGAGTAGTCAGAAGCCAAAAGTCTGACATCCAGTCTTACTAAGGGTTATCGTATTACCCAGTTACTGGGTTGTGGAGGTCAGATAGGCGACGCGCCATGTAAAATACTGGTACTATGCTGCATCCGGTTAGACTGGAAGCCGACCCCAAACATCCCAAGACAGTTTGGGAAAAGGCTAGGCAGATGATGATGATGATGTCTGACAACACACCGCCTCCTTACTAAACATCAACTCATTATCTTCTCTTTCTCCTCCCCAGGAACTAGAACAAGAGAAACACCTGCTGAGACGGCGGTTGGACACCACACAAGGAGAATATGAGGCGCGGATGTTGGAGCTACAGAATGACATCAAGGAGCTCACGGCCAAGATCGACTCCAGAGACAATAATGTTAAACAGGTTAGCTATTGCGCTCATACTTAAGTGCCAATGCTGTAACATAGAAACATTGTACAGCCAAATGATTTTAAAAGAGTAACCATGGAGTTTCTTGCCGATTCTTCTACATAGGAAACGACCTACCCGAACCGAGCACCTTTTTGTTGAAGTTTTACAAGTGCCCATGTAGGCCTATGTGAAATAAAAATATAAAACATAGCAGTGTTAGGAAACAAGAAGGTTTTAGACAAAATGAAGGTACCTTATGGTCGAAATAAGTCTATCAGACTAAGTATTTTAACTACCATTATTTATTATTATTTATTTGTTCATCAAAAACAAAGTTCACAAAAATCATAAAACGTTTTCCTCATCAACGATCCCCTTAATTTCAGTGCTGGTCCTTAATGGCGAATTTTCATCAAACGTTATTTTATTTTATTTATTTAAGGTAAAACAAACAGTAGTACATTAAAACTTAGTCATAATATCTTAAATATTACATTATAAAAGAATTATGCGGAGGAAAGTCCCGTTGCCGTAGCCGTTGGTTCCAGCTGTCAATTGTAGATCTTTGACAGTCGTTATGGGTAATCTGCTGCCCGAAAGCCTGACAACCATTCTTATGAAAGGGTATAAACCCAGTACTAACTGGGTTGTGGAGGTCAGATAGGCAGTCGCTCCATGTAAATTACTGGTATTCAACTGCATCCGGTAAGACTCGAAGCCGACCCCAATAAAGTTGGGAAAAGGCTATGCAGATGATGAGTTTTTGAGTAAAGATTTGTATAAACCTTGTTTTGATAAATAAATAAATAATTTAATAAAGTATGAGCCCCTGTGCCCAAAAGTTTTATGATCTTAAAAATGACGACTGACGAGATCAACTTTCTTCCCCAATTTAACCTTTTGACTATGAATTTCCCAAATCCTACCTTAATCTGCCTGCGTCGATGTGTAAAAAGCTCTTGTGCAGAATATCACTCTTGTAGACCCGGCGGCCGGCAGTGTATGTATGTGTAAGGCCTATGCCATTGCATTTGATGATTTCCCATCCGAAAAAAAAAGGCCTATGCCTAGTCCATCCTTGAATTTTAGATTTTTATTATGCAGTTGATACACTTTATTCCCCTCATACAACTTCTTAGTCACTACTATGAACATGAAGTAATTCACTTACAACATAATCTCTTACTCCATAAGGACCACCCGGTTCTCCCATGCATACATGATTAAGTAAATAGACCATAAATCTATTAGGTAAATAGGTATAAATTCGAATGACTCATACTAAACATCTGATTTGGATGCACAGGTTGTAGGTCTAACGTAAGTGGACGAGTTTTGTTTGTGAATCATTTTAGGAATAGATTAGCTTACGTAAAAATGATGCAGAGTTCGTTCTCTTTATTGAATTATTGATGTTGATGATGAGCGAAAAATCTGATGCAATATAATATTATGTTGCAATAGGAATTGGTTAAGGCGTCCGTGGATAAATGAAAACAGTATTCTATTTGTCTGTACAAATAAATGTATTGAATTGAATAGAGAAGTATGGAAGAAGAATACATGCTGCGCTGATCCCAGAAAATTGGGATAATGGCAAGAGAACGATGAATGTCTTTATCATCATTAGAAAAAGGACCATTCACATCCTACAGCCTTCAAATTGGTCCTTTTCCTAGAACCCCTCCATCTAATCCAACTTTAACGATTACTAAGAAGCTAAGCTACAATTGAGACTGATTTTCTCATTAAGTATATAATAAATAGTGTCATTTACCTACTAAGTTCGAACACCTGCCGTAATAACTTGTACATTACGCATAATGGCGGTTTTGCAATACCTGTAATGTAATGTCATTTGATTGTCAACCAGTCGTTAGAGAGAATTATTAGATATTATTTGTATTATGATTTAATGTTTAGAACATAAGATCTGAAAGAGTTATTAATGCAATAAGAAGTTTTATCGTTTCTATTATTGCTGATAGGCTGCTGGCAATAAATTCGCCCATTATTATTTACATCGGACTTCATTATTGGAAAAAATATGAGTGTATACCAAACTGTTCTATCACTCTTTTGGCGAATCAGTAATGTATAAAAATACCACGGTTTCTAGAAGAAAAGGACTCCATTTGTGTACGGCCTGGAGTAGGATAAACTTTCAACCTATTATAGTTACTGGAAAGCCTGACAACCAATCATACCAGGGAGTATCGTGTTACCCGGAAACTGGTATGAGGAGGTCAGATAGGCAGTCGCTCCATGTAAAATACTGGTGTTCAGTTGCATCAGCTTGGACTCGATGCCGACCTCACCATAGTTGGTAAAAGGCTAGGCAGATGATGAGTCTAGTCTAGTCTACCAAGATGTACGCCAAGTTCGGCAGGACCATCATCAATTTACGATCACCAATCCATCTACCGAGCATGTTAATTACATGGCAATATCTTGCAACCTAGTCATTAGGAAGCCCACGCTCAAGTTTTGACGTTTTCAGGCTAATACGATGATAACTATAATTATTATTGCTACTGCCATTAGCTTCGAACACTTTATGTAAGCTGTATTATGTGCAAGAGTAATTAAGCAGGTAATATATTAATGTTGTCTTCTGAGAAGGTAATATAGCGAGCTAAGAAATCAGTGAGATGTAGTCCATAATAGTAAATATTACGGAATTCTGAATACGGAAGGCATTTAAACAGTAGTAAACCAGTTAAGTTAAGAAATTCGCGAATCTGCTGATCATTCTTTATAAGCATGATAAAGCACAGCAGAATGATCAGTAGATTGATCATAACATAATGTATATATGAAAGATAGAAGACTGCGAAATCCGCAATACGAAAGTTATTGAAAAGCTGGTGAGGTATCAAAGAAAAGGTCAGGTAATAATTAAATTCAAATATTCATTGTAGTCATGTGGTAAGATAATTATGATAATATTAAGGCCAGCACCTGAAAAGAACCCTTATGAAATATTTTCTTAAATTTTAAAACGCCAATAAATTTAAAAAGTTAAAGTTGCTGTTATGTGTTGCCCAACTATTTTAACATTTAACTAAATTTCTTTGTAATAATTAGTATTAAGTGACTTAATATAAACCTAAGATCAAAATCCTGTAAAGTTTCCCCCACTGTCGGTTAACAGATAAATGTATGGATAAAATCTATATTTCACTTCAAAAGCGTGGGGGTCTATAAAAGCTGTAATTTGCTACCTAAGCTAGAAAGCCTAGTCTCTGTCAGAATTTAGTTTAGATATCCTATCACAACAGACTACAATAAAGGCTTCAAATATTAGCACTATCACATTGTTTCACTGTGTAAAATGCAAAATGGCCACAATTTAAAACAATGAGCGTGTTTCCTTGACCGTACATTTGGCACAAAAAGGCTTTGTGTCCAAACTTCGTAGTTTCGATTAACATTGAAAACGTGTATTACCACTATTAAGTGAACTGAGTCAAGGCTTCGTTGAGGCACCAGTATTAGTGTCAACTAGAATAACAAAAAGAAAAAAAAAATTGCCTCGTTCGTCTTGTGGTCTCGACGGTTGAGCATGGGGACCTAGGTTCGAGTCCTAGGTTGGCAAAGTGTTATCAGGAATTTCTCAGTAGCAGCCACGCAGTCTGGATTTATGTCCGGTTGATGGCAATAGGCTCGCCCCCTATTACATGGGACTTAACTGGCGAAATGTGGCTGTACTATTAGGTACACATGTTAAGAGGGTACTCTAGCGCCGAAGAATTTGAAGAATAAGTATTTGAAGAAAGTATTGCCGTCGCGCTGCGCCCGAGCTAGCCCTCGTAAAGTGCGAAAGGGACAACTGCATTTCAGGCTGATTTTACCTACAAATATCTGGACCAAAACACGTTTTGTATTCCGCTGTTTTCTTTTTCAAAACTTAACTGATCTAAATAATTCTTATATCAAAATTTAGAGGAAAAGTATATCTATGCTTCTTATATTATTTTTTTTGTCAAAAACTTATCTATTTTGACTGAGTCACCTGAACATGGCGGTAAAAACGGCCTTTTTTCGGGTTTTTGGATTGTCATAATTCTTTTAGTGATTATGATTTAAAAAAAAAAGGAAATGATAGGGCATGTATTAATGAGACCTAGTTTTTTTTTGGAAAAATATCATTGCTCTAGATGCATTATCCACGAAGAAAACAGCGGAATACGTTTGTATGGAGAAAGGCCCACTAGAGTCCCCTGGTAAGAAGAAAAATCTGGTTGTTTTTTTTGTTGTTTTCATCCAGGGTGTTATGAGAAAAATAATAATACTTACTATGATTTCTCATTTTTTTACAGTCATAAGCCTGAAACTCCAGGCGAGCGTAAACTTAAAGCGATGGTTACAGTTGTAACGCTATTAACACGTTTTGTCTTCGAACCCTTAGTGCTTTGCACTAAAATTAATTTATAATCGTTGCTTATAAGACCGCCGTTGTAACCATAAAATTTGCAGTTTTGTAAGCCCGTTATGTTTCATTTTTGTTGTACAATAAAGTTTTATTCTTTTCTTGTAACTGGCCTATGAGAGATATTGTCAAGCCTAAAAAATAGGATTACGTCAAACCCTCTTTTGTGTAAAAAAAACGTGACAGTAAGAAAGCGGAATCTTTCGAACACTTACAACAGCGCCTTAGCACGCCCGAAACCATACTTTTGTTCAAAAAACGTGATAGAGCTTAATTTTGCTGTTCCTAATCCTATTAGCGTGCGAGGGATTACCCTAATGTCCTTCAACAGGTTTCGTTTAACGTGCATATTGTTAACTAACTTATGTTATTAACTACTTGTTAATATCTGAACGGTAAATAAAGCCGTTTATGCATGGTTGATGGGCCATCGGCTCGGCATCGGCATCGGCTGGTTTGGCCTTACTTTGAATACTGTGGTCTAATTATAGAGATCTTCAGTTCTTATGCGTATTATTATCATTAGAGACCGGATTATATGCATTTGCATATTTAAGCCATTCTCAGCGGTAATAGCATATTTTATCTAAGATCTAGTTATGATGCATGTTTTCGGTATATTTACAATATTTTTTCGAGTGCAGTGCACTCACTCGGGCGAGTGCACTGCACACACAATAAAAGTGATCACTGATCCCTTTTATTCTATTGCATAACGGAACTTAGGTTAACATAGCACCCAAGTGCAAATTCTGCCCAGTTACCTCAGTCGATGATTTCTCATTACCTCAGTCGATGAGAGAGCAGCGGTGGCCCAGTGGTGGCAGCCCTGACTTACGAGCAGTAAGCCGTGGGTTCGAACCCAGGCATACTTTGTGTAATTTATTTCATCACCGCTGCTCTCAAAACGGTGAAGGAAAACATCGTGAGGAAACCGGCATGTCTTAGAAACAAAAATTCGAAGACATGTGACATCTGCCAACCCGCACTGGGCCCGCGTGGTGGATTACAGCCCATTCCCTCACATAGAAGAGGAGGCCTGTGTCCCAGCAGTGGGAACATTATAGGCTAATGATGATGACCTCAGTCGATGTGGAGCGAACCTTTTCACCTTACAAAAATATTCTAAATAATCGAAGACACAATCTTACCACTGAACATTTGGAAACACAATGATTGTTTACGTTTGCAAAAATATTAAAAAAAAAATGTAATGTTATGTTAATCTACCTATTGTTGCCTATCAAACGATAATTTACTCATTGTATGCTAATTTTTAAATAAAAAAATTAAAACTTACTTTTTTCGTTTTTTTGGGTTCCTAAACTTTTTTATTTAATATTTGCATTCATATAACAAACTTTTTATGTTGCATATAATCCGATCTCTAATTACCATCATCATCTTATCATTCATTGCTGGGTATAGGCCTCCCCTTTTTTCTGCCAAAATTCCCGGTTACTTGCGTCTCATAACCAAGTGTTTCACGCGACTTTGACGATGAGTATGTTAGGACACGACTATTATCCTATTGTAAAACAATTTCGGCATAAAGATGTACTTAATAATATTACTCTCTCTCTCTCTCTTTCTATTTAAAGACTTAGAATTAGACTGTGAAACGTTAATTTATCTATAACTACTAGAAACAAGCTCTAATGTCGAAGTAATAATCTCAAGATTTCTAAACACTTTCTTCACATCATTTACAGCCGATCATCGTCTATTTTATACACATTATCAAGAACTTTGAACTCTTCTGCAATAAGCATATTATGTGTTGTACCAAATAAATCAAATTAAACAGAACATATCACGTACACGTATCCTCATCAAAATTACGAAAGCACGGAGAATTTGACAGTCGACCTCTCACGTACTCGCATTTTTTCGAGTATCGGAGATTTTTTGCTTAGTACGAAGTCTAACGGAATTTCGTCACTCGTGTCGGTTACGTTCATTGACAATTGATTGGTGTAAAAACCAGCCCTTTAGTGATGGACGGGCTTTCACGAAACGTGCCCTGAACTAAGTAAGCGTGACCTGGTTTAGCTCCAATAAAAATAGAATCTTTAATCCAAGATTAAGTTTGTTTTGCAATAAAAGGAGTTTCTTATTTAACTGTTTATCTTTATTTAAAATCAGTAGAACACCGAAAGAACGGATACTTTAATCCCGACAGGATAGAGCCTTTGGATGAGCGGATAATGATGGAGACTTGGGTTTCAAAGACGTGTCAGTTTTATCCTCAAATCCATACTGCGTCTGCGTAGTGGAAAACAGCTTACTCACACTAGAATACATTGGAGGCCTGACTCCATCATCACCTGCCCAGCATTTACTCAACTATGTAGGGCTCGGCTTCCAGTCTTACCAGATTTAGCTGAATACCAGTATTTTACATGGAGCAACCGCCTATCTGACCTCCACAATCCAGTTAATACTGGGTAATACGAAATCCCTTGGTAAGACTGGTAATCAGAATTTCACTGACGGAAACTGTATATCATGTAATTATACGAAATCAGTAGCTCGCAAGTAACTTGTCTACAATATGAAGACTTCAATATAGTTAGGTCTAGGCCTAGGTACTTCGACCCTGGGGGTTACTCTCTAAGTCCTCCAACGAAAGTACGTCCGTAACTAGCTTTATACTTCGAAATAAACCCTACTCCCTAATATTTTCAGATTCATGAGTTTTGAAAACACATCGGGTGTATGGACAACTGTCTAATAGTATTGTCATTCATTTTTAGTTCGGGCTCCTAACGAATCTTATGTCCGTAAGTGATAAGGACTAGGAAACGACCGAAACTTCGGCCAAAACTACGGATTTTGTGCTTAGAGAGTAGACCCCCTGATTCGAAACAATAACTGTGATACAATTTAATTTAGTCGCATTACATCGTCTTAATATAACGAGTTCGACAAAACGATTGTTACAATTGTTACACAATAACTGACTCACATATTATGTACAGATGGGAAGTTGCTAGCTTATCCAGCCAGCCATCAACCTTGGTTCCAAACAATCTGATCTTGATAGCCTCGCTCTCTTGTAAATTTCGGCTGTTTTATAATATTTAAGTGGCCGAACCAAATATTTTTGAGCGTAAAATGTAAGCTGGATTTGAAATAAATGTATCAAAGGGCCACATCACAAAAAAAAACCATTAGAAACATTATTTTCTTCATACAAATTAATTCTCAAAGTAAACCATCCTTTTCCAGGAAATGCCATTATATCATTATAAAATTACCGTAGGGTACGTTATGCCAACGTTTATAGCCTGAAAGTCAAGGACATGACATTACACGTAAGTATTACGTAATTCTAGGGAATTTATAGTCATAGGGCAGGCCCCTGAAAGCTTTCAGGGCCAATTAGCCAATTAACACCACTCCCTGTTGGAGCACTTTACTTTTGATTGTCTTGCAGCCGTTTGTCATTATGAGCTATCTGTTCTTATCTATTTGACTTGGAGCCTGGTATTATAAGCTTAGGGTAATAGATTTTGAAGAGGCTTATACGACTATGAGTCACATTTAGGGTTCTAATACTGGAAACAGGATATTTATCATTCGTACTATTTGTTACGGAGTTCCCGATATTCTGGAGCTGTGTAAACTGTTTTTTTTTGCGGGTGGGCCTCTTTCTTGTTCGTTGCGCTCGTTTTCCAGTGTTATTAATAGTGTTAGTGACCATGTCAGTTTAAAAACCTTTGGTTATTTTTTAACTGGCTTCGGCTTTACGGTTATTCGATAGAATATTTTGTTGTATTGGATTTAGCATAGGAGGACCTTTTTGGTGGTTATCTTATTACCCCTTTCTCCGATTGTATGTTTAGCGATGAAAATTGACCAAAGGCCAGACATTTTTACTGAATTTTCATGTAATATGTTTTAACTACCGTGAAATTCAATATCATCAAACAATGACATACACAACCTTCATTGTGTCTTGCATCCTCACAAACTGACCATGGAAATGTGTCCTTTTCACTTTAAACTAAAAGCCATCAGATTCTACTAGTTCAAGGCACTATGTTGAGACCTTCGTGGTCTTCCTGCCAGGATGCTATAGCTTGGCTTCCGTCCCATCAAATCCTCAGCAATTACCTGTGTTGGCAATTGCCATCCAGCCAGATAGTTGGGTAACGAGCATAGAAAAGATGTAGTTAAGTAAATATTGTTCTGCGTCTTGAATTGATAAACATCGAAAAGATTAGAAGGTGCATTAAATTTGGCAAATTGCAGCTTGTTATAAAAAAATATGAAATATGGAACCCTTTGTAGTTAACATTTTCACCTTGTGGTTTTTCCGAACGGATGTACATTATGCCAAAGCAATTGTACAGCGGCCGAAACGCCTACTAAGCCTTAACTACAGGCCAAAATATAATTGGCTTTTTCTAAAGTAGGTAGGTTGTTATACAACAGATTTCAAATAATGGCAAAGGGAATGGCAAGAAAGGAGGTGTCTGATGAGATGACAAGTAATAGAGAAGTATGGGAGAAGAAGACATGCTGCGCCGACCCCAAATAAATTGGGATGAAGGCAAGAAGAAAAACGTTAAAACGTTATTATCAAATCAAAATACATCATACTACTCTTCAATATTTATTCCACCATGACAATAACACAGATTTAAAACATAAGCAAACATCTTACAGCAAAAGACAATGTTGAAACGCGTCACGCCTTCTGATCTGACGTCCTTCCAAAACGACTCGGAAAAAAGTCTTTCGTAAAAATCTATAGATGATATAATAATGATCTTTAAAACAAGCGAATGAAAGTTTAGATTGGTGTAACTTTATGCTGTTACACCTATTAAGAAGATTAACCATGCTTGATGTTAAGAACAATGTAGTTTAAAAGTATGGTTGAATGTTTGATTGTGGTATCTGTAGTGTTTTATTAGTTATTTGTTTCGGTCGTTGATGTGTTTACTGGCGATTTTCAAGAGCTAGCTCGTTTATCTGGATTTAGATTAGATAATGTAACAGCGTTTTTATTTCTGGGTATAGTCAGTTCATTTTTGCATATAGGTTTTATGCAGGTCATAAAAGCCGATAAGTAATTTCACAGAAATGATAGTGATCAATATCATTATAGCTGTTGTTTAGTTAAGAGTTAACTTGTTATGTTCGATAGCTGGTTATAAAATAATTAGTCATTGCTTTGTAAATATTTAAAAACATACATACACTACACAGATGTAAAAGACGATGATGATAAAGTCACCTTTTTTCTGCTCTCAAAATGGTGAAGGAAAACATCGTGAGGAAACCGGTATGTCCTAGAACTAAAAATTCGAAGACATGTGACATCTACCAACCCGCACTGGGCCAGCGTGGTGGATTACAGCCCATTCCCTCTCATAGAGAGGAGGCCTGCGTCCCAACAGTGGGAACAATATAGGCTGATGATGATGAAATGACTGACTGCCTGAGGTTCTGGGTTTGATTCTCAGGTTGGGAAAATTGTTATTGGGTTCTTCCTTCAGGGATGCAGATCGGAGTCCAGATTTTTGCATGGGACATGTCCCATGGGACCTAAATATTACTGGCAAAATGTGGGTGTACTATTATGTACGCCTGTGCCTATCCCTTTGAGCATTACCCAGTAACTGGGTTATGGAGGTCAGATAGGCAGTCGCTTCATGTAAAGTACTGGTACTCAGCTGCATCCGGTTAGACTGGAAGCCGACCCCAAGATAGTTTGGAAAAATGCTAGGCAAGATGATGATGATGATTATTTCTAATGAGTCTTAATACTGGTACAAACACTGCTAGCATTTAATAGCTTAACCATTAATCAATCCATTTAATTTCAATCAACTAAAGGTCAACAAGTCCCGTCCTCAAAGATAATATCTATCATCAATTTTATTCTTCCGTCTATTGCTACCAAAGAAAGGAGACTATACCTACTTGCATTCACTGTACACATACTCAATTATTAACGAATCTAATCTATTATTTACTTTAATCTAAGTATGAAATGAGATTGAAGCGTGTGAAATAATCTTAACAATCCACGAGTAACAAATATTTAACTGTGTCTAACGGTAGACATTGCACAATCTATCATACTTTAACTTAAGTCGTAATAATTATTATGGAGGATTACTGTTACTATTAGCCTGTCTCATTCCACTGCTGGACGAACGACTCGCCCCATGACCATCTCTTTCGAAGCAGGGTTATACAAGGTGGTATTTGCATCCTCGACAAAGTTTAGGAGGTTGTCCCAAAAGACATAAATAATCAATTAAAATTACGTTACCTGGTTAATAATTAATAAACGCTGATTTTTTTTTATTGATTAAGTATGTCAGTATTTCAGAATAACCTTAACATGGTTTAGGAAATAAGAAATTGACTAATAAACGTTTAAGATTGTTTGTATATGTGGAAGCGCGGTTATAGGGCGAGAATCAGACGGGCCGCGTCCGAAACACGGGTTGTTCACACTTACCGATTTCCGTAAATAACAAAAAAAAGAAAGACCTATCAATTTTGTTATTGATTCGAGACGAGAATCATTAGCATAGTTAACTCCTTGAATTTGACGAGGATTCAAAACAACACCCTTCTTCGAAGTCAGTCAGTGGCGAAAGGATTGTAGAAAAAAAAGCTTTTATAACAATTCTAATCTTAAAATGTTGTCCACAGCGCGATGAAGAAAAACAGAGCCTAATAGCAGAGCTTACTGCCCAGAACTCCAGGCTGACGGTACAGCTTAAAGAGTCATCAGCCACAGAAGCACTCCTATTGGCCCAACTCGAGGGGCTGAAGGACCAATGCTCGATGAGGAAAACAAGCTTACAGGTTTGTTTTTTTTTTAATATATCGCATCGGAGAGGGATCTTGGAGACAAGGCAGTGATGTATTATCTGCCAGTCATTACACTGGCATCCAAACCCGCAAATACGAATTATCGTGTTCTTACATCACTTGATCTACGAAATAACGAGATAGTCAGAAATTCTATGGTCACTATCGGGTGCAGTTATTTCAGCAATAGCCAAAATTACTTAATTTATCGAATTCGTTCCAACTAACTGGAACAAGAGAACTTTTGCTTGTCTTACGTTAACAAATGCAATTGCAGTTCACTAATTAATAACCCTGAAGCCTGAACCTTAAAATCTGCTAATTAGTGAGTTGTGCATAGTATGCTAATTATGCAATCCAAAGATCTATCCGTGGGACAAGCGGAGTGAATCTTGTCTACGTTTTGTTTCATAGATATCCTCGTCTTTGACCAATATCTCACCTGATAGTAAGTTTCATAGCTTCCCGTTTTTTGATTGATATTGTAAAAACTGAAAACAAGATATTTACCATGCTTACTATTTGTTTTGGTAAATATCCTGTTTTCAGTGTTAATGATAGAGTAGAGACATGTAAAGAAAAAACTTATATGATGTTGTGGTTAATAATGATTCACGTTTTCATAAAAGTAACATAGTCAGTCCCAAGTAGAAGACACCCTGATTCTATCAGAAAACAGTCTCCTGCAGTAAAATCATCAAAAAAAAAAATACAAATTAACTAATCAAACTCATTTCCCGACAGGACCATGTGCAAAGTCTGGAATCCTTGAAAGCAGAGCTAGCGATGGTGACAGATAAGAGGTCAGACCTGGAGAGAAGGCTGACGGGATCACTAAAGGACAAGGACAACCTGATGCAGCAGCTTGATGAGGCCAATGACAGGATCGTGGCCTTGGAGAGGCAGTTGAAAGAACAGGTATGGTAAAAAGAATGAAAGTGTTTTTGTTTTTTAAACCAGAGTTATGTTTACAATCTTTGGCCGGAGGGGTGGGCAAAGATTGTCACTAGTACGCCTGACGGAGGAAATCACCGTCGAGACAGACCGCCAAAAAGGTGATATGTCGATCGGATCTTGTTTGCCGGGCGATCACGGCCAGATATCGCAGAAGATAGAGAAGTTTGGAAGGATAAAGGGGAGGCTTTAGCCCGGCAGTGGGACACATGAGAGGCTAATAAAATAATTTAAAAAATGTTTACAAAGAAACTGATGTTATTAAAGTTTTGGAAAATCTAGTGATTAAATAAATAACCACACTAAGTAAAAGAGTAGAATTTGACATGAGTAATGTGGAACTTAATTTCAACAATAAACATTCCTATGATAAACTAATGTCTAAATATTTCCGACCTCAATGACATAGCCCATTTCATATACATTTCTGTAATTAAACCCTGTCTTTAACTATGGGTAATTAGGAATTATGACATAATGAATTTTCCTTTGGCCTGTTAATATAACGAGAGTAGCTTTTGGAGTGGACAAGTTACCTATCTTTGAAATTAAATATTATTATGAAGGTCCAAGATTTCGGTTACTCAATGTAAACTTTTCCGGGAAACACGTGTTCAGAATTTTATATCGCTTGTCGTGCATTTGTAAGTACAACATTGCTAATAGACTCTATGTCCTTTCGTGGTACAGTGGATGCTTTCACAAACAGCTTTGAAGCTTTCATAAATGTATCCTTGGAACATTAGGAAATAAATGATTGTATTCTTTATACTCCACACTTTCAAAACAAACTTCGTTTTGTCATCTGATTCTATTGAATCATTGCTTTTTGCTTCTCATTGATCAAAATCATATTCAGTATGACCTCAACAATCAGCAACAATATTTAATGCTGTATTGTATTATTGAATTTACTTTCATAATTCTAATGATGTCGGTTACAAGATTGGACGTTCCTAATGTGATTAAGATCTAAATGGAATGATGGATGTGCAGCAGAGTGCAATGGATTCAATATCTCAAGTGACTTGGTACAAGGACTTCCGTTACTGAAATAAAAATTGTTGATGCATGATTTGGAGTAGTAACATTCACTTGGCAGCTTGTGTTTCTGTATGTTACGTATCTTTCGTGTTATCTTAAGCATTGCCTTTTTTATACGGTTTAAATTTCCTTTTTATTTTGATAGCTTTCGGTTTCTTTTCCTTCATTTTCAAACAATTTCTTTTGTTTGTTTAACTTTGCTTTAAATACACAATAGTCATTCAATTTGATGTCTTATATTACCCCATTTATAAAGTTAATTTCCGTTCTTGTATTCGGGATTTTATCCAAGGCAAGATGTAGTTCTGAGAATCTGACTCTTAGTTTAACCTATGATATTCTTTTTTCTTTGTCACCTTTTCGTCATCATCTCGTTGTCTCAGTTATATGAATGCGTAATATGGTAACATGATTTCCTGTAGAACATGCGATATAATTGAATTGTGAGAAATATCATCAGTTTTATATGGCTTCGTAAGTAGTTGTATGGGAAGTGCTCGACGGATCGTCTTATTACGTATTAAGCCCTTACTTAGGGTTTGTAGTCGGGGACGATGCATTTGGCTTTATGAGTTGGTGAATATATCTACTTATAAGAATGCAAAAGAAAGTATGAGAGAAGTATGGAAGAATACATGCTGCGCCGACCCCAAACAAATTGAGATAAGGGCTGAAAAATTATGATGGATACACAAGAAAAACACAGAAAATGAACAATAAGTCAACGTATTTAAAATCACAGAATAATACTTGACAAGTGATGAGTTTTAATGACTTAGTAATGAGCAGCTGACAAATAAAAATCAACACTGAAATCAAATCTAAAATTAAAAGTAGTTTTGGAAATACATTTCATATTTATTCTCTTACTTGCGAATTCGTTCACAAGGATTTAGTAAGTTTTTAAACTGACTTGATCACTAGCACTATAATTAAAACTGAAAACGGGATACTTGATGAAAACTAAGATTACATGATTACTATTTGTTTTGAGTTCCCGATATTTTACCGCTGGTAAGCACCATGATCAAGGACAAATAAACAGTAAACATAGGGCCAGGTGGCGCTGTGATGTAAACAAAGTGTTTGCTTGTGCTCTCGTAAATTTTATTTTTAAAAATGTTTAAAGTGCTCAAAAGACCATAAACTGTGCATAAAAGTGAAAAAAGACACTAAAATCTCTGATAACAGTGTTATCAATGACGTCCGTGGTGCGAAAAACGACAAAAGTGATTTTTAAAACGTAATCAAATGACTTGCAAAATCTATGCGCGAAACAGTGATAAATACTAATAAACAGTGATCAGAGATGTGTGAAGACTCCAAACCAGTGTAATAAAAGAATTATAAAGTGAACTAGAAGTAAACAAGCGGTTTATCCTAAAACTCAATCACAAAATCATATTGTAACATAATATGGATCCGTTTTTTATTTGAAATTTACTTAAAAACACGCCATCTCGTAATTAACTAGCGAACTGACATGTCAGCAATCGATACCAAATACAAAGAGTTCAACTGTCACAAGATAATATCCTTCACATACGCCTCAAGTAGCGACATCTATTGACTAAGAAATAGGAATACTAAGTCAACAGAATACAACCGACCTATTTCGATATGAATGTAACTGAACCGGTAGCCAGCAGGCCTATACATTGGACTTAGAAGTAAAGAGCTCTGGTTCGAATCTCGCCACATGAAATTATTTTGGTAAGATCATGAACTTTCTGGAGAACATTACGTTCCGTCGCACGCGCACCCGCTCAGAATCAGAAGACGACAGTAATATTATTATGTCTCAAAATGTAACAATTAACAGCATGCCTGACATATCTGAGGACGATGATGACTCACAACTCAAAACATTGAAAACCACAATCGAGCGACTCACATCGCAATTAAACAGTGCGCATAATGAAATTGAATCCCTATCACTGGAGAATAGCGAGTTAAAGAAACGAAACGATGAACTAGCTAAGAGAAACGAACTCCTCAAAAAAATTAATAGCCCCGCCAAACCAAGATCTACGCCAAAGAAAACTACAAACAGACGTACAAATAGTAAAGAGACCCAAACTGAAAATTTAAATAACTTATATGAAAACACAAATGATGAGACTAATACCAGTAAGATAACACAAAAAAGTTCTAAAACTACACGGGTATCAACACCAAGCAAGACTGTTATTGAAGATAAACCAAAAATATGTTTATTAAGCGGCGAAACTTCAAATATATTATACACCGCAACAGAGGAAACTAATCTGCGAAACTACGAGATTTGCCACTACCGCAAACCCAAATGTGGACTGAAGCAAATACTTGAGAATATTGACGTAAAAGTTCAAAACTTAACAAGTAAGGACTACTGCATTATTTACATCGGCGAAGAGGACTTCCGAAGAACGCAAAACTACGTAGAACTAGTCATGTTTATTCGAGAAAAATTGATTGGATTATCCCATACTAATATCATTATTTGTCTACCGACTTATAAATTTAAATTTAATAATAACTATTATGTAGAACAACAAAATTATGGCAATACTCTGTACAATAGTAGAATAGAAACTTTTAACAACCTTTTATATATGGATACACAGACATTCAATTACGCATACCTACTGGACTCTAATCTAAATCTTTCCTATAACCACGATATGTATAATCAGCGCACGGGCGCACTGAATAGTAATGGCACGACAGTTGTGGTATCAGACCTACAGGATCTTGTTATGACAATAAGCAACCTAAACAATGAAGTTTTTGAGCGGGAGTTTTCCCATTCTGATGGAATAGAAATATCTACGGACTCAAAACCACAAACTAGCCCTAAGTTTTTTCTTTAACAACAACACATCAAAAAACAGTACACAAACACATTCATGCAATAATATAAACATTCTTTACCAAAACATACAAAGCCTGAAAAATAAACGTTACCTATTAGAAGCAATCACGAACGAACATAAAATAGAAGCGCTTTGTTTTACGGAAACATGGATTACAGCATTTAAAAAAGACCTACTGAGTTTGGAAGGGTACACTGTAGCCGCTAAATACTGCCGCCCAAACTATGCGGGAGGTGGTGTGTGCATTTTCTTAAAAGACGATATTGAATTCAAAGAAAGACAAGATTTAACGGAAATGACAATTGAATTTATATTCGAAACTTGTGCGGTAGAAATTCCTAAATTGAATCTTTTACTAATAGTTGTCTATTGGCCGCAAAAAAATAGGGAAACCGAAATTTTTTATTCATCCTTGGAAAAAGTGCTACTTAAAATCAATACAAAGGACAAACATAAACACATAATTATAGGCGGGGATTTCAACGTAAATATCCTTGAGAAAAATCGCAATTCATTTAATCTTCTCAATACTTTGACCAAGTACAACTTTCGACAACTAGTGACGGAACCTACCAGAGTAACAACCTCAAGCACCACATGTATTGACCTAATTTTTACAAACGCTAACGACAATCTCAATCTAGAAGTAGTGGAGCTTGGACTCTCAGATCACAAAGGAGTAGCAATCACTACCTACCCATGATCCAGTACTAAATAAGAAACAAATATTAACAGTAAAGAGAATCTATAACAAGCAAAACATAGACTCGTTTAAAAAAGAACTAAAAAAGCTAGACTGGAGTAAAATAATAAACGAAAACCAAAATATTAATACTAATTATCTGTCATTTAATAACACCTTACAAAATATATTAAACCAGTGTATACCAAAAAAAACCGTAAATATAAAAAAGAGAACATCTAAATCATGGCTAACGACTGGATTAAGAGTTGCATGCAAGCATAAAAGACAACTAAAAGCATTAATGACTACAACTAATAACAATATATTGGAAAAGTATTATAAGCGTTACGAAAAACTACTTAAGAGAACAGTAGCCCACTCTAAAAAACTAAACTACATAAGAATAATGAGTAAATCAGAAAATAAAACTAAAACAATGTGGCAAATAATAAAAGAACGTACAAATAAGAAAAACATTAAGCCAAAAAATAACATAAAATTGCGTGTACAAAATACTGTGACAGAAAACCCGACTACCATAGCCAACGCCTTTAATGATTATTTTGTATCAGTGGGAAAAACGGATATCGCAAACGGGAACGTTCGCCCCACTGGCCGTCCTACCTCCTCCCAAAGCCAAAACTCCATTTACTTAAGACCTGTTGACCCCAAAGAAATCATGTTCATTATAAAAAAATTGAAAAACAAGCACAGCTATGGCCATGACGAGCTACCGCCTACACTTATAAAAGCATGCGCCGAAGAATTAACGTTACCGCTAACTTATTTAATAAATCAGTCTTTTGATGAAGGATCAGTACCTGACTTGCTGAAAGTATCGATAGTGAAACCAATTTACAAAAAGGGAGACCAGACTGACACTAGTAACTACCGGCCGATAGCATTGCTGCCGACCTTCTCAAAAATATTGGAGACTGCGATGTCAAAACGACTTTATTCTTTTTGCGAAAGATATAAAATCTTCAACGATAGCCAGAATGGGTTCAGGAAAAATAGATCCACTACATTAGCAATATTTAAATATATCCAGGAAGCTTTAAATATAATCAATAACAAAAATTACGCAGTAGGGATTTTACTGGATATGAGCAAAGCCTATGACAGAGTTTCATACAAAATTCTACTGCATAAATTATATGCAATAGGTGTTAGAGGTACAGCACACAAGTGGTTCTGCTCGTACCTAGAAAATAGGGAACAATTCGTAGAGGTAGAACATAGCGACCCACACACTGGCCAAATAACACGCGTAAGATCTAATAAAGCAAAAACAATAATGTCAATACCACAAGGCAGCGTTTTGGGATGTTTATTATTTCTAATTTATATTAATGACCTCCCTAAAGAAATTGACGCTCAAAGTATTTTATTTGCTGACGATATTTCTATCATTTTTCCATATACGAATACAGAAAACCTTAACTTAAGTCTAGACGATAAGCTCTCCAAAATAATAGCATGGTTAAAAGATCATAACTTAGAATTAAATTTTGACAAAACAAAGCTAATGCAATATAGACCATACCAAAAACGCAAATTGGATATAAATTACACATACAATAATATAAAACTGCAATGCATAAACGAGTTTAAACTGTTAGGTTTGACTATAGATACCAATATAAACTGGAAAGCCCATATAGATGCATTGGCAAACAAACTAGCCAGCTTTATATATGCCTTGGAGGAGCTTAAAAGAGCTACCGATTTTAAAACTGCACTAACAGCATACTATGCCTATGCATACTCCTGGCTAAATTATGGAATCGTGGTGTGGGGAAATGGTGTAGACAAAGACAGACTTTTTATTCTCCAAAAGAAATGTATACGAATTCTTGCCAATATAGATAACACAGAAAGCTGTAAGCCATTCTTTGTAAAATACAAAGTCCTTACATTAACTGGTATCTACATTTTAGAAGTTAGCAAATTTGTAAAGAAGCACAGGGCACTATTCCCACTCACTAAGGACCTTCGCCCACAACATCGCAGTGTTAGACGCCAAAACAAAAATGAATTAGCCTTACCAAGCTCAAAATTAGCTATGTTCCATTCAGGACCTTTAGCCATGTGCGTGAAAATATATAATAAGCTTCCAAATTCAATTAAGGACATAGAGTACGAAAATAAATTTAAAATCAGTCTCCAAAAATACCTTATATTAAAATCGTACTACACGTTAAAGGAATTCTTAGACGATAAGTAAATTTTGACATTGAAATTCATACCTGTACACAATACACACAGCACCTACAATTTTGACTGACTACCTACTTTATGTTATGTTATTTTATGATTATTATTGTTATAGCTATTTTTCTAATTTAATATTTTATCTTAATTTAATTTATGAATGGAAATGATGACTAATCAATTGCTCTTACCCTATCTTATATTATATGACAGTTACTTATTTAAACAACAAATGATTTATGTTTTTCAAGCACAGTGGTTTGTTTTATTATTGTGACACTGTAGCACTCTAATTATTTATATTGCTGTGCCCTAGCAGGGTTCATGTATGGAACCTATATAATTGTACTTGTAACAACTTGTAAACTACATGAATGCAATAAATGATGACTATGACTATGACTATGACTAGTAAATATCCCGTTTACAGAGTTAATGATAGGATTGAAAGTAGTTTTTCAAACCCAAAATCTATTGACAAAACAAATCAAGCATATTGCCTAATTAGACATTTCGTTAAATTCTAACCCTAAACAAACTAATCCTTTCACTTCACAATATCCGGTGGATTAGCCAAGAACAATGGACAGTAATTAAAAACTAATCTTGGCCCGAAGGTCTTGCTGTTGGGCAATGGTTTGGGCTCTGATCTGCTCGTCACGCTCCTTCTATACGGAACCTTTTGAATGACGCTTTGTGTAGTAACGTGTGGTTTTAATTGTTGCAAGATCTTTTAAGGTCTTTGTTTGAGCGTTTATTCTTCTATTGCTTGGATTATTGTAGTACCTAAATTAAGATTTGATATTTTTTCGACTATTTCACGTTTACTTATTCTTCCACTATTAGTATTAGTAGTTTTGTACCCCCAGTTAAGGGATTCCGCGATCAGCAATGTTATTCATTATGATAAAATAAAATTAATATTTTATCGGTTCATGAATTTGTTTCTTGTGAATCTGGTTTATCTTTTCTATTGCAATATTTTCCACTGTATTATATGGATATATTATGAAGTGATATCATGGTTATTGGTGTGCGTAGTTAAAAATATACCGACAATGTTAGCATTGTCGATATTTTCCCAAAGAAACTTTATACCGGTATTTTATTGTTCTTGCATTTTAGTTACCTCAATAATCGTATGAACGTGACTATTCACAGTCCAGTATAAATTGCACAATGCTTTGCTCAGCTGGTATGTTTTCCAAGGCTTTCTTGTTTGTTTTCAGAACACCTGTTTTTAGTACGTACTTGTTATTCTGTACAAATGCCCCACAACCTTCACTGGCGTCTTTTGAAGTTTTTGAAACAATATCCTTTTTATTTTATTGTGTATAGCCAGTCTGAATTTTAAATTGTTGATTAGTTACATTGTAGTGAAGTTTTTTGTTGTCAAGTTTGCATTTGATAATAATAAAATGGATTGGTTTTCATCAATCATTATTGGCACTTTTGTTCCACCTGCTGCTGTGTTAAGGTCTCCTCTTTTTTGCTCCATGACTCCCTGGTCTGTACCAGTCTCAGCAGGTCTAACACGCAGTTCCTAATAGAAAACGCATTAACAAAAACTATACCATGCTCATCCTCAATTTTCTTCCAGGAACATCTCTACCAGAACACACTAAAGGAACTTGAGCGCCTCCAAAGGTCCCACGACACTCTAGCCGAGAGGATTGGAGCCCCAGACCCCATCGACACCACAGACACAGCCAGGTCTCTCCATGCGGAGATGGAATCTGAACCCGAAGACCAGGACGATGGCTGGCTGAGGAGTGAGGCTGTCCAGGTGTATAAACAGCTGAGGGCGCTGGCGCTACAGCTTAATACTGGACATGATGATGATTCAGGTATGTGGTGATACGAGGATAAAACTATTTCTAGTGACCTGCTAATAGGACACTTACCCCTCTTTAGAGAAGGAGAGTGGCTGTGTTTGATAAAAGTGAAGAGGGTGATAACAAAGCCATGAAGCTAAGGTAAACAATGGCTGATCAACAATAATTATGATAGTTGAGGGTGAGAAGCAGTTTATAATAAGTGTTTTTTCAATACCTAATGTTGTTGTTTTGTCGACATGGTGTGCATCGCCAAGCATTTTCAATAAAATAAATAATTTACATTTAATTATGAAGATAAAAGCGTAATAAAAGTAAAACAATATATCGATAATATTATGGCCATAATATCGATAGTACATTCAATAGCCAGCATGACCTAACCCATCTTCTTCTTTGTAAGAGAGGTAATGTAATAAAGGGATCTGACTTTACTACACCTTGTACTGCCTTTCATCATTAATTATAAGCTTCTCTTTGTTGGTTGTGCTAATCTCCACGCTCCAGTTCGACCTTTATCCAGGACTAAGTCGCGATTGTAATAACTTCTTCATCATCATCATCATTTTCCTGCCCTTTTCCCAATTTATTTGGGGTCGGCGCAGCACATGTTTATCTTCCATGCTATAACTTGCCATTCTCGCCTACAGCAAGGTACCTAATACCATTTTTCAAATCCAGTGACAGTAAAGATACCAATGACTTTAGACCCGTTTCCGTGTTGCCGTTGGTTTTCAGCAAGGCGTTTGAAAAGGTAAAGCTTAATCAAATGCTCACCCACTTTAAAATCTTACATGAGAAACAGTATGGTTTCACCAAGGGACGTTGTACGACTGACGCCGGGTGTCAGTTTATTAAAACACATAAACATACTGCGTAGGAAGAGGCATAAGATGCCATAGGAATTGTCTGTGACCTCTCGAAGGCATTTGATTGCGTAAATCACGAATCCATGCTCTTGAAACTACTACCTTTCATGTTTTTCTGCTTTCTATTTACCCCATGTAGTTCAGTGTATCCATACCATGACAGAAAGTTTTGATCAACACCAATTCATGTACACCATTATACGTAAAAATCGAAGCTTTCAGAGGTATATATACGTCAAACAAAATACCTAATAACCTCAATGACTAGTTTGGACATCACGCGACTCCATCGATCGGTCTTGTATTTGGATTAACGTACGATTACTACTTACGGGCATGAACATAATTTTTCAAAGTGTCAGAATGGTTTTTTGTGCGAAATATTTCGTCCAGGGCCTCCCCTGGGGAACTTTAGGCTAAATAATAACAGCCACTCGGGTGTATCTTCAGGGTAAACCGCACTTGCCTAGTTTGGTCTGTGGATGGGTGATCCATTACATACCGAGTTTCCTCCGTGCCTCTGAATGCACGTTAAGCCGTAGGTCTTGGCTTTCGTTTGTAGATCTTTGACAGTCGTTTTCAGATAGTCAGTGGCTTGAAATTCTGACTACCGATCTCACCAAGGGATATCATAATTACCTAGTACTAACTGGGTTGTGGAGGTCAGATAGGCAGTCGCTCCATGTAAAATACTGGAATTCAGCTGCATCCAGTTAGACTAGAAGCCGACCCTGACCATAGTTGTAAAAAGGCTAGGCTGTTGATGAAGATGATTTTGTCCAGCGAAGCACTCGTTATCATTTAGCAACGCATTTAAGCAGAATTATAGTATGTATTTAATTTCTCTAAAGACTTTTAATTTCTCTAAAATCTTTAAAGACTATTTAGTTTTTTAATACTAGAAACACAGCACGGTTTAAAAAAAAAAAAAACATTTTCTTTATTTGGAATTATTATCGCTGTAGTTTCAAGTTATGATGATGTCAGGCTAGCCAATATTGATACAAGTGTTAGTATTTAAGTTCTAACCAGCAGCGAAAATAATAAATGGGTAGGTAAATTACTGAACATTAAAACTCGTAAAGAAATGCGTCACACTCTAGGTAGGCTAGTAACATTTGCCACCCCTGTTATTGCGTCATTTTTAATAACTAGAGTATTTTTATAAAACTTATGTCCGACAGTAGCGAGTTCCGGAACTATATAAATGAATCAGAGTTCTATTTCATTATTTGTATTCATTTTCAGACCAGACCATTGCCTAAGTTGGTCTATGGATGGGTAATCACCCATTATATAT
The DNA here is from genome assembly GCA_963082945.1 of Cerastis leucographa. Classification (NCBI taxonomy): domain Eukaryota; kingdom Metazoa; phylum Arthropoda; class Insecta; order Lepidoptera; family Noctuidae; genus Cerastis; species Cerastis leucographa. Next base: position 2,943,701 of record OY720365.1, read on the forward strand.
CGAGTTTCCTCCGTGCCTCGGAAAGAACGATAAGCCGTTGCTACCGGCTGTCATTTGTAGATCTTTGACAGTCGTAACATGTAGGTAGTCAGTAGCCCGAAATTCTGACAACCAGTTTTACCAAGGTTTAGCCTATTACCCAGTACTAAAGTGGGTTGTAGAAGTCAGATAGGCAATCACTCCCTGTCCTATTCAGCTGGATCCGGTTAGACTGGAAGCCGACCCCAACATATTTAGGAAAAGGCTAGGCAGATTATGATTCAGACATGACATGAAAACATTCTGATTTGAAGCCTCTTTGTACTCTTCCATCTTCCTTTACAACCTCGAGTATTGCTTCAACAGCTTTTAAATTTTCTGAATAGTAACTTCAGTATTTAAATATAAAAAGTTGGTTAACTAAATAAATGGTCCACAAGCACACTTCCTGCACGGAACGGCATAAATATCCAGTTAAATGTAGCCTCAGCTCGCGTGACTGTTTTGTAGGGCAACGATACTATGGGTGAATGACAGAAGGTTCGATTTGAACGAAATTGGGTAAAGTCTCAATTGTTTTTATAGGACTGCCAAGTCATAGTCACCCAAGACACGCACCTCAGATTTTTCGGATTCATGTGCGTTTTGACCAATATCACTTGCTTCGGTGAAGGAAACCATCGTGAGGAAACCATCATGCCGGAGAGACATTTCTTGACGGCATGTAAAGCCAGGTCAGAGGCCCATGGGCGGCATAAAAACTCTGACAACAGGGTAAGCACTAACCACACGATAAAGAAGATTGTTTGACCTCTTTCTTCTTGCATCACGCCCAGATTTCCAGAAACAAGGAAGATTATTTCCTCAGTTATGTAACATTTCATGAAGTAGACAGTGAGCCTATTTCTATCTACCGTGGACAGTTTATAGTTCGGGTTCCTTCTGGGTTTTTTAATTCAAACCCCAATAACACATTTTTTGACCTGCAGGCGTAACATGAACGCTGTAGAAACGGGCTATGTCGACGGTAGAATCGACAAACTGACACATTGTCATTGTCTGTCATTATGTCGATTCTTCCGTAGACAAAACTCCTTTCAACAGTGGTCATGCTACGCGTGCTGGGAATAAAACTAGGGACCTTCCTCATAGTCACAGTTGAGTTATTGACCAGTTGACCAACGAGGCAGGTGGCTTCTTCTTTTCATTTACAGTCTTTTCTCAAAACGTAAGTTGTATTTTTTTTCATAAAGTATTGGAATTCCTTTCTCTGTTTTATCATTATCACAATTGAAGTCCGTACAGAAGGATACAGTTTTAATAATATTATGTAGATCATAGGTAGTGTTTATACCTCTGCCAATTCTTCTTTTGAAAACAGTTCCTGAGACTCGGTTTCATAACAGATAATGTGACATAGCAAAAGGAATTATAGACAATGATGGAGACAAAAATTATAATAGCTATGTTATTGATACAGACTGTAATATTCGTTCATTTGATGAACTCACTACATAGATCTGAGTTACCATCTGAACTGAAGGTGACATCATTGATACCCTCGATATATTGATGGTGAAATCATCGTGCAGTTATTACTCTGCCCCTGGTGACGTGATTAGTTTCGCAAATAGTGAAGGGAACTTTGTTACCTTGCCTTAAATTTGACAAAACAGTTGTATTTTCTGCTTTGACAGATTTGTTGATGCATCGTATTGACATGGTGTTAGTATTCCAATTTCTTTGGCAATAAGGTTTTACGCCATGTAATTTTTTGCACCTATCAAATATTACATCAAGTCTGCAGGGCAAAATCATGTGTACTCATCCTCACGTTTACTTACCATGTCAGCAAGTTATTTTCATCTTTCTTTAGTTTTCATCTATCGTAAACAGGTTTAGTAACAGCCAACTGGTTTACTTTTTTTTATAGTGTGGTTATCGCCTAACTTGGTGTCAGAGTTTTTATGTCACCCATAGGCTTCTGACTTGGCTTTACATGCCGTCGAGAAATATCTCCCAGGCATGCTGATTTCCTCACGATGTTTTCCTTCACCGAAGAAAGTGATAATTATACAATTCGCACATGAATCTGAAAAATCAGAGGTGCGTGTATTGGGTTCGAACTAAAGACCAATAAGCTAACTGGTTTACTGCAACTTATTTTTGCAGTGGCAACACATCGGCAGTATACGCAATTCTGCAGACAATTGTGTACGACCTTCGCAATCGGTTCCTGGATCGTTGGTTTACGGAAACATTAGAGCATTAGACGATGTATGAAAAGCATTAAAAATCGATCCGAATCACGATCTTGTAGTTAATTTCTTTGTGTAATAGTAAAATAATTACGTTGTAAAATGTTCCTTTAAAACAAGCCTCTTTTCGGGTATAAAAAGGAGCTTCGAGCATTGTTCTTGTTGGAGAATCAGACCATTATTGATTTCAAGTTTTCTCATGTAGATCACCACAGTTTGGCTTATGACGGAGTATGAATACGATGTTTAAACAGGAGCTCAAAATTGCAGTAAATGTTGAACCACACCCTTTTCCAATAAGTTGTCTATAGAAATCTGATTGAATACCCACATTGAAGATTTGAAGTGGCTATTCCGAGTAGAACCCTGTTTGTTTACTTTTTCCTGGCCTCTTCTGTCCCACTCCGTGGCAAAGGACTTCCTCCACTCTTTCCACTTCTCGCGAACCCGTGAGTCTTTTTGTTATGTGAAAATCAAAAAGACACAGATTTCTAAATAAAATTCAATAGCATTCTCGGAGTCTCGATCATTTTCTCTTTGCCCTCATGCAAATGATCTTCCTCATTCTGTTCAACGTCTCCAAAACGTAAAGCCATTCATCACTCTCGTTTCAAATAGTGAACTCCTATATTTTGGCATTATTTACCAACATGCGGAGTTTGACTGCCGGTATGCTGTGGGTCGAGGTGACATGGAGTACCAGGCTCCTAGCTCACGTGACGGTATATGACATCATTCTAAAAGCAACGCGTAGCTATAACTGTTTCAGTAGCTTTTCGCTTGACATTTCTAGAACTGTTGGGAAGGTCAATTGGTGTCACTACGGGGAGTTTAGTGGGCTTAATATGTGTGTTAACTGAAACATTGCCGTGATGGGGATAGACCATTGTCACGTTCTAAGTATGGTGATTAAAGTTAGGATAAATCAATTTTTTGTGGTGTTTTGAAAGAGGTGTGGTAGTATTCCATAGTGTTACTCAGTAAATGGGGTTGTGGAGGAAAAAGGGGTTAGTTACGATTTGTTCAATTAAGTTAGATCCCAACAAGATTCATCATTTTTGGTTGCCTTGTTATGCGTGTTTACTATAATTTCCATCTCTCCTTCATTATTTTAACTTTGACGCCTTTGAATGTACTTATACTTTCAACATATCCAAAACTGCAACTTTACCATTAAATTCAGTTTAAATGCCGGGTCAATAACTTTTCGAGACAGTTTTTATTTGTCTGTCAACAAAATCAACCGAAATCAGGTGTGGTGCAAATAGCGGGTTCTATCGTAACCATTGTTGTAGTTGCTTACCAAATCGAATGCACTTAGCAAACGAGTGCAGTATTTTTCGTCAATGGTTATTCGGTGATTGGTCTTGAATGTTACATATCCAACGTGTTCGTTTTATTGTTTACTAAAAATGACGCCACAGACGCATTAAGCTTTAGGGGAGTTTATTTGCCCCTTTTTGTTTCTTTACATTGTTCCAAACAATTTTCTGGCCATCGTGAATCGACAAAACAGACGCTGATCTTTTGTCCCATACATTTTAGGTCGAATAGGTTTTGCGAGTTTGTATGGGTTGAATTTTTTTTCGCTACTAAGGTTATCCCCTTGAAATGAAATTAAATGATGTTTATTTTTGCAAATAGGTTTTTACAAACACTTTTACTAGTCACCATTTTTTTTAAACTAGATGAGGCCGGTGTTTCGTACCTGACTACTCTGGGAAGAAACAGCCGAAACAAACTCAGAGGTCATGGTCTCTTTTTAAGCAGATTACTGTCTGAGATGGTTTTTTGAAGAAAGAACCACACAAATTTGAGAAAACCTGTCCAGTCAGTGAAAGCATTTTTCAGTGATCATGTAGTTTGACTCATAAACCAAGGAGGTCCAGTACACGACGTCCTCCTCCAACGCACTTGTTTTCACCTGCCTAACGTGAGATAGTGTAAACTTAATGCATTTGGTTTTTTTTTCATTACGAAGTAAATAATTACCGTTGAACCAATGAACTACTCTTGGAGAAACTTGTTCAGTCTGATGGTCTTCCTTATGTGGAATTCCTTAAATATGACCGCACCTTTCTGATACATGCTGTATAGAGATGATATCAACATCCAGATCATAATGGACTTTTACACATTTATGTTTCCCTCATCATCTCCCTGTCCAAATCTGGACTATTCTTTTCCGTTTCTCTGACTGATCTTCAGCAATCAGAATTTCTTATCCAAGCTTTCCAAATTCTATATCAAAGATCGCATTTTGTAATTGCGCCGTTGCAGTTTTCCTTTAAAACAATCTCATTAAGAAAAAATACTCCACACAAATAACATTGTCTGCTTCTCAACCACAATATAATAAAGAAAATTACTTTTCTAACTATTAAGAAGTTATCATCGAAGAAGGCAGTTGATCTTGTTGTAATACTTCCGCGATCTGATGCGGCGTGGACAATACGCGAAATAGTGAACACTTTAGCTATGGGAAAGTGTTGTATTGCAGAGAAAGTGGTGTCATTACAATGCACTGTTATATTTTCCTGGGATTTAGATGTGTGTGCAATTAAGAGTTTACTGGTCTTAGGTGCGTTGACCACGATTATGAACGTTGTATGAAAGACGATACGGCTAGAAAAGAGTTGGCTGCAGCTGAGCTAACGGCTAAATCAAAATATAACCACTAATTCAAATTAGTCTGATAATATAACCAGCAATTTTTGAACGTCAAAGTTTACAAGAGACAGTCCCCCAAAACGCCCGGTCTTCGACACTTCCTAGTGTTTTAGCTTGGAAGAAGATATGGCGAAAGAAACTTACCCGAAACACATCTGTCTGTTAGGTTAGAGATGTGAGGAAGACGAAAATGTCAACTAAATGTTCGCAAAACGATTAAGAAAAACGTCGTGAAGAAACCGGCTTTGGACTAGAACCAAAATTCGAAGACCTACTTCTTCTCAACGAAAAAAGGTCTGCTTGTGTCCCAGCAGTGGTAGGTAATGCTCAGGAAGTGGTTCGATAATGGGTGTGGACTGGTGATATGTTATTTATGATTTAAATACGTGTAAATTAATAGGTATGATCTTAAACTCTAAAGGATATCCTGTCCTATCTCTAATAAAATTATCCTCGCTGAAGAGACAATGGAAGTAAAATATCGATTCACCCATGGAAATGATATATACCTAACAATATTATTTTTTGTTACCGTTAAGTATTCTATCGGTCCATCTCTTGGTCGTTATTTTAATAACATCCGTTATGAATAGTTGGTAAAATAATAAGGTATCGTTCTTTATTAGTTTTACAACAAGCATAATAATTTTACCTGACTTTAAATGAAAACATTAAACATGGTTTTATGATCCGTGGGAAAATACGTCAACCCGATGAAGATTCGAGAAATAAAGAGGGATATGTTCACCGTGGTGTACATGTGTCAACAAAGCAAAGTTGACAAATTTGGGTTCTTGAGTTTGCTAATGAGTGTGATAATGGCTCACGCACGGCTCAATTTCTTGGAAAGGGACATTTATTTTAATTGATTATTTATTCGTTTATTCATGTTCTTACATTTTATTTACGTTTTACAATGCTATAAAAAATTAAAAGAAAATATAGTCCACCGGCATCGGAAACAGGGTCTAAGTTACCGGTGGTCAGGGTTCTTGAGAGAGGAACGTGCTAACATTACGCGCCGTCTTCAGAAGTACTACTTTCTGATTTAAGCCATTGATCCAGCTGCCAAGTGAGAGCCTCCTCAAATGTTGGTCGAGGCTTTTGGCTATTAAGTCATTGTCCCACACGAATATCGGCATAATGACTGCTATTGAGTGTTTATTATTGTTAACTCTCTGTCTAACTCCACAATTCCTCCTTCCAGGGCTCCACTCTGACCTCTCCCTCACATCGCTGGACGGTGAGGAGGGCGAGACGCTCCGTCGCGGCGCCCTAGCCGCGGCCTGCGCAGACGCAGTCGCCGCGTACGCCACGCTCGAAGGGTCCCGGGTGAGGGACTCTATAGCGGCGCACGCGCGACGAGCGCTGGAGAGGGAGAGGCAAATCGATGAGAAGAATGAGATTATTGCTGATTTGTCTTCTAAGGTTAGTAGAGTTTCTTTTAACTATATCTCCTAAGCTGCTGGATATGGAGAGTTCCACTATTCTTTTGTTTTTTTTTGTTGGAACCAAGACGGTTGAACCGTTTCTCTGAAATTTGTCGAGCTTCATTTCGTCGACGAGTCCCGGAATCTACGTCTCTGGTTGATTATGGCTTGTCGCAAAGGAATTCCTTAAGTCTAGGGCAGGACATGACCGGACTCGGACTTTCATATGAATTGGGCCATAAAAGATCGTAAAAGTAGTCGTAGTTATGAGTATAATAGAACTTTGCGAAACTCGTCCGGTGCAGTTTATTATGAGACATATTCGTTAGACAATGAACCTGCACTGCATTCAGGGCCATGGCGATAATGTAGGTACGTGATACACCTTGTATTTATTTCAAGTGTAAAGTTTTTTTGCCAAATATTGTTAAAATCAATACAAAAATTCTATAACGGTTAACCACCTGCTACAATCAATCAATACGCAATGACACAACTAGAAGTAACGGTAGGCATAGGACAATAAAAACTAGCAACAAAGCGCTTGCAATTAAGTATTGACTGATACGCATCGATTTTACCGTAAGGACATCACAATGACCGATGATAGAGCATTTTTGGTGGACATTGGTTCTATTTTAACCTTATAAACACCCTCCCGCAATATCTTAAGTTTATCCGTCCGTATCATGCAGGGCGTTTGCAATAGCGCCGAAATATCGGTAACTCAAAATAAATTGTAAACATCTCGTATCTATTGATAGTTACTTAGCTACAAAAGTTAAAACAGTAGCACTTAGCAAACAGGGCATCATTATCTATAGCCCGACTTTATCCTTTATCCTTCACTTATTTGCTGTGCCCGACAGGGTCCATATGATCTAATTATAAGTTTACCATCTACGAATAACATGTGGAATGCAATAAAGTATGAAGTATTGAGTATCCATTATTCTTTATAGGCCTCTCTTGGTTGTGTCAATTGCCACGATCCTGTGACATCCAAGCCTAAACTGGAATGGCAACTATCATCTGCCACCGGAATGGCAGCAGTTCTTTTACCAGTCTTTGGAAGACACTCGGTCACAGCTTTACATCACTTTTTATCTTATCTTTGTTCATTACTTGGTTTCCTGCCCCACTCAATTTAAGTTCCAAACGTGACTTCTAGTTACTTCAATTCAAATCATAATTCCTAGGCCATAGAGGGAATATTCGTCTTACACACGCGTAAAACACATTACCCTCCTTTTGGGGTTTCCGTAGTCACGAAAAATTTGAAACCTAACTGTCAGACTTTACTTGTATAGCTGACTCTGTTATTTCTGCTGGATTCCTTAAGTGTGTAGATAAAGTTTTTGCAACTGGCTTTGCATAGCTTATTTGGCATATTTCCCGCCAGTATTTTGTTGGCTAATATGCTCATATAATAAAATATGCTAAAGTGACGCAAAATATAATATGCTAAAGTGACGCAAAAAGGGAGTACAAGAACCCCCATAAAGATCGAAGATGTGATGTTATATTATATCGCAAGATCGAACAGTACACGTGTAGTTTATTGGTAAAAAAACATCGCTGAATATTGCTCATAAAATTGAGAACTGCAACAAAGCTAGTCCATTGTGGTCAAAGCTAGGCCAGTGTGTAAACCCCACAAGCCATTCATCACCACGTAACCCAAGAGCTGTCGATTTCATCAATACGGTTAACTTTCGATACCGATGTATCGGCTACAGTTACTGGACGTTAGACCAATTGAAATACCGTTTGTGCTCTAAACCGATTGAAATCGATTTAATGCGAAATCGATTCGGTTAGATCTATGATCGGTTAGCGTTTAGTGTTGTAGTTGGACGATTTATTATTGTTTTGAGTTACATAGAGATTGGTGGTTGTTAGTGGTTAGTTTTGAATGTACAACTAATGGGCTGGGTTAAGTTAAGACATGGTTTTATTTAGGAGGTTCCAGACATATCTTTAAAGTCCTGAATTTTGTCCATTTGATTCTTTAGATCGTATAAGGACATTAAGGCCTATTTTAAGTCTCAACCAGCAGTAACGATGATGGAACAAACAAACATGCCTATATTGGACTGTCATAAGCTTCCCAAAAATCGTTGTAGGAAAATCTAACGCTTTGAAATCGATTGCAATTTGGAAAGTAAGCATGTGTGACGCTTATTACACGCATTTCAAACAAAAAAATATTCATGATATTTGTTACATGAAAATAATTAAAGAGATCAAACCGGTGAAAAAAAAAAAACCAAGAATTAGATACTTACACAAAACGACGGGTCAAATTGGCATTGAAGAAAACTTAATTAGACCACCTCACGAGAAATCATAAGAATGCTGTCTTACTATACAGAAAAATACCCAATTTGTGCGTCAGAACCAGAAGTCAAGGCTACCGATAATAAAACGTGATCGTCTAACAAACTTATAAGGATTATCTTGGGAGGTATTTAAGTGGTTTCCTTCGTTAGTAGCCAGACTGCCTGTCATGTGGGCCCTAATAGGATCAGAGCTTGCGAAATGTGACAAGTTTAATTCGACCATAAAAGAAAATTGTTCGTCGTGAAATTTGCGGAGTTGCTGCCCCATCTGACTCCTATCGCGTATCTGATAGATAAGTATTATCTTTAAACTGCAAAGCAATTCCAATTTCGTAACGTGCTGTACCAATACAGACTCTCTCTGCTACGCTTCAATTGAGAGCAATGATAACATCGGATAGTTTATGATTAAACTAAGTGCTGCTAATTGGGGAATGTTTGAAGAATTCGTATGTGTTGATCAGCTGAGGACTAGTTATGTTATCTTGATCTTAGTGTGCGTGATGTTTAAAAACACGGTATTTACCCAATTAATGATGATTAAGTAGTTGTTGATACTAAGGTTGGATTTCACCGCGTCCAAGAGCCGGTGTATCAATATTCAACTCTTCATCTTCCTGCTCCTGTCCCACGTTATTTGAGGTCGGCATAACACGTTTTTTTTTTCCATTCTCCTCTGTTGACAGAGCACAGACCGACACGCAATCATTTACTCCTTTTTCTGTCATATCATTCCTCACACAATCTATCCATCGTTTCCTTTGTCTTCCTCTCCCTCTTCATCCATCAACATTTACATTCATCACTCTTTTAGTCACATGCGATTCTTCCCTCCTCTTCACGTCTATACCAAGACAGTCGAGTCCCTTTTAACTTTTCTGTAACGGGCGCAACTTTTAAACTTCCTTTAATAAATATACTTATTCTTTGCCTTATCCATTCTTGTCACTCTGCACATCCACCGTAACATTCTTATCTCTGCTACATGCAATCTTTTTACATCTATCTTCTTCACAGCCCAGCATTCCGATCAATACAGTACGACAGTGTGTCAATATTCAAGTACAGTACCAATATTCCTTAATATTGTAAGACAGCTCTTGAACACAGCTTAGATGTCCTGATCGAGTTCAGTTTAACTGTGAAATTGGCCTTAATGAAATTTTAGTTACGTCTGTGACTGTTAGGTTGAAATACGGAGTAGATTTCATAGAGTTTATAGTACCAGTTTACCTATATGATGTATTTGAAACCCGTAAAATACCTGCACAACAAACATTTTACATCAACAAGGGTGAATTTCAACAAATGCCATTTTTTTTATCATATCGGTGAACTTTTTCATTTATATTTTTTTTGTATATTTTTTAGGTTTAATGTAATCTTTAAGATACCAAATATCCCCAAATTTAATATCATCAACGTATCATTTGAGACTAAGGAGAAAATTCAGTTTGAATTCTGGTTTCCACCGATATGACAAACCGGCACCGAATTTTTTTTCTGTACACCGGTATGATAAGTTTATCCACCGAAATGATGTACATATCCAGCGATATGATGATCTATCACCCTTTGAACATCAAAAAATGAAATAGTTAGTAGGTACCTATATTTTTTACAAGGGTGACTTAGAACCGAAGACCTGAACTAAGGGTCTTATGTAAGTAGATCACATCCAAAGAGAACTGAGTTCTTAGAAATTCAGTTGCAATATATTTTTTAAATGATGTACCTATTTTATTATATATACTTTCTTTTTTATTATATTTACTATAGGTACTATGAATTAAAAAAAATGTTTATTTTTATTATCATTGTCTTTGTAATAGTATTATACTTTACTTAACGAAATGATACGGGATCTACCGATATGATAAAACGAATCACCGAGATGATAAAATGATCTAGCGATATGATAAAGTAATCCACCGATGTGACAAAACTGTGCGTTGATCATGAATCAAAACACCGATATTAGATATAAGACACCGATTGGTTTTTTCGGTGTAAATTATCACATCGGTGGTAATAAAGACCACCGATTACAGCGATATGAGAACAGCGACGTGAGAAATAATACAATTTTTCGAAAATTAGAAAAAATGCATAATAACTAGGATAAATTCAATAACAGTCAATGAAGCTAATTTACTTACTACCTGTGTTAGAACCAAACAACAAAAATAAAACTACTCATTACACTAGAAAAATGCAACCACCGATACTATAAAATAATTGTCCGGGAGCATCTGAAATGGCGTACTTATGTTATTGGCGAGAATATGCAGCGATTTGACACAAATCCGTCCTGACTGCGCACTAGCACACATTAACGAGGAAAATAAAATTGGGGTGGGGACGCTGTCGGACTCGTCAATGTAAAGTTAGGTTTAAATTACTTTTGTCCAGCGATATGAGAACATTTTGCAGGACAGGTACGTTTGTGCCTCTCAATAATAATAATCGTTAATTATGTAATAAAATATGCTATATATTAATAAAAAAACTAATATTCTATAAAATAGAATAAGTTATATACTTAACTTACTTATTTCTATTAGTGTATAAGGTTTTTTGTTTGTAAAAAAAGTAGAGGGACAGCACCGATTTGAAAAAAATAGAGGTTTATGAATTTATTTCAACCTTTGTAAATAGTCCTAGGCAAATTATATTTTTGCCACAACCCAATAACTACCTATTAAGTACTAAAAAATATAATTCAGAACGATATTCCTTTTTTCAAATACTAATTTCACCGAAGACAAAAAAAAAAGTCATTTGGGAAATTCACCCACAAGCTAAATAAATAACTGCATTATTACCCACACTGCACATTCCCAGAAAAATGTCACACGAAGCGGATTTAAACCCAAAAAATAACGACACGTCACGACAGTTTATTTTCAAAAATATTCCGTTATACGTTCAATAGACACCCGGAACGCAAGCTCGACAGTGCACTGCAATGCATTTTGCGTCACCCAACGTTACGATCATTAATTTGTTGCGCAAGAGTTTAGCTCATTTGCTGTTTATGCGTTATGTAAGAAATATTCTTCTGTTTTATACTGCGTGACCATTTTTGGGGCTACGTGCCCATTAACTGCGTAGTTGGTCCTGGTAACAAGCGAGACCGCGGAGCAGGAGGTCATGCCTGTATTCTCAGGTTGAGTAAAGTATTTTTGGGTTTTTCCATCAAGAATTTCTCAGCAGCAGCCACGGGGATCTGGATTGGTTGGTGGCAATAGGCTCGCTTCCTATCACATGCAAGAACTTAAACATAACTGGCGAAAGGTGGGTGTACTATTACTACCCAAAGGTTAGAAACGGGACCGTCTCGTTTTACCCTTTGGGTAAAGAACCCTAAAAAGTAAGAAAAGGGGAAAAGGAAAGGGGCCCTGAGAATGGCACTGCCTAGTGCCTAGGGGCTCTGATAGGGTTAATCCGGCCCTGACTATTAGGTACACCTCTGCCTAAGTCTTCGGGGTTTACAGGCGTGGTGTATATTATATTAGTTGGGTCCTCGGTTCTAACCTCATTCTGACTAGGGAAATACATTCCTTTAAAAAAATATCTTCTATCGTCTTAGCCAATATGCGGCTACATCGCGAAGAATGGAAGCTAATAACCTACTCAAGTTTACCCCTATGTCGCGAGCCGCACGTATTAGAATCTGGTGTTCACTAGTTACACTAGTTAGGGTTTAGTATAAAACCAAATTTGAAATTATCAGTAAGTCTATGAATGACTTTAAGGGTACCGTGCTCTCGCTTCTCGGGTTAAGTGTGGACTGGTTGACACGGAACATTAAAGCTCACGCTACGTTTTTTTGAATATAATATCTCTTCCTTTTATTAATATTATAACGGTATCGGAAGATATATTCGGGCTAAACCTGCCGAAATTTATTCAAACGGCACAAAAATGATAATTGATAGAGTTGTGCAACTATAAACGTTGTCATATTTAATTAATATAGGTGTTCATATTTTTACTGGGTGTGATTTTAATTTTACTTTTATGTAGTAGTATGTTGTGACTTATAACATCGTAAAGGACTTGTCTGTAATGTTGATATAATTGGTCGTAAAGAAATAAATGAAGATAATAAATAAATGAATCTTATTTCTATTCAAATCCTCTAAAACTATGATTTTAAAACTAATCGTAGTTTTGTCAGTCAAGCTTACAAGTTGCTCTATAAAACCACTAAACCAATTCTGTTTCAACCAAGGTTGGCCTAACAAAAGTCTAGATCTCGTTGTCATATGAGTAACTCGCCCACGCCCACACGTGGGCAACAAATAGGCTCTTACGACCATGCTTGGGCAATACATGGAGTACAATAAAAAACTGGTTTTTGTCTTATGGAAGGATTTGGAAACCGGTGAGGTCATGTAGTGGAACAATGAGAAACTGCTAGTAGTTGCAATATAGATATTATTATTGAGTGTAATAAATAAGTCCGTCCGTCTTATGACGACAGGCCGTGCCGACGGCGCGTCTGTGTTCCACGCGCGCCTCAAGGAGATGTCAGCAAATCGGAAGGGGTCCGAGAGGGCCTATGCCTGCCAGGGCTGCGGGTTGTTCGAAAGAGATACCGTGGCCCTGGAACACAAAGGGAAAAGAAGGAACATGGGTGGGTTTTAGTCAGTACAAGTCTGACACTCCCTCCCGCTTCACCCAGAGCGGGAGAAGTCATTTGATGATTTCCCATCCGTAAAAAAAAAAAAAAAAAGTGTAATAAATAAGCGGCTTTAAATGGTACATAGTTTGCATCGTTTGTACGTTAATACTAGCCGAACCGCGACACCTCGTCTGCGTTACATTTTCCCCGTTTTGGCAACATTGTTCATTGATACTCCGCTATTGTTTGTCGTAGCGTGATGATATACCATATAGCCTTCCCCGGTAAATGGGCTATCCAACAATAAAAGAGTTTTTCAACTCGAACCAACACGCGTAGCATGACCGCCGTAGAAACGAAATATGCCGACGGAAAAATCGACAAACTGACACATTGTCATTGTCTATCTGTCATTATGACGATTCTTCCGTCAAACAAAACTCGTTTCTACAGTGGTCATGCTACGCATGTTAAAGTTCCCGAGATAAGCGTGTTCAAAACAACAAACCCTTCAGCTTTTTAGTATTAGTCTAGATTAAAATGTCTTTCTAATGTATCTGCATCACATTAAAGTAGGAAAGTAAAAGCTAATTCTTTTAATCAGCTGTTTTCGCCTCTCTCAACAATTCAGAATTGTGGATATTGATATAATTGCCTTACATACAAATAGTAAATAATATCATTTATTCTCACCCCCCCCCCCCTTGAATCATCATTCGCTTGTATCCCAATTCATTTGGGGGCGGCGCAGCATGTCGTCTTCTTCCATACTTCTCTATTACTTGAAACAACACACACACACACATTTATATTTCAGAAAATCCAGGCAGCAGATAAGTTTTTGTATTAGTTTAATGTTAAACTTAAATGTAATGTAAGACACACAGTTTGAAGACCATGTCCTCGTATGCTGGTTTCCCAACTCACCAAGTAAATTGATGACCACTCTTAAGCCAGCATTCTTAACTTCCTAACATTTCCGTAGTCCGGCCTGTGACTTGCCATTTATATAACTTCCCTTCAAACTTTCATAGTTCAATTAATACACATCAGCAATTTTCGGTCAAATTTTAATGTAGGTACGAGTTAATGAAAGTGTGTTATACTTTTTATATAAGTTATTATATTTATTACCATAATGACCTTAACTGTTGTGGAAAAATATACGTAAAGATTACCTACCTCATTGCTTTAATTGCTTGAATATTTTGAAGCACCGTAAAATGGTTTCTTTTCGTAACTTTAATGCTTGAAATTAAATTAATGTGGAACATTGTTAGTACATAACAGTGACTATTCACTTTGTCAATTGTACTAGGACCCTTCCTTGTTGTTCTAGTGGTAATGCTGATCATGAGGTTTTAGACTAGTTTTGTCGTCTGGCAAAGTTTTTAATGGTTTTTCCATCAGGGTTTTTTCAGTAGCAGAACAAATATTATTGCAAGAAAGTAAATTTGCTTATCCCATGTTAGCAGTTTTGATGACTGGACCATTGCATGAATGGACGTGTAAATCAGTCTTTACATAAGTACTGTACCTACTAAAAAAATATACAACCTTGGATTTCCAAAACTTATCAGATCTTGAGACGAAAATATCCAGTTCTAAACTATAACCTTAGGTCTTAATCAAAGCCAGGAATCTAGAATTCTAGACTAGACTGCAAGTTAACCGCATGGCGTGACCGTAGTGACGTAGACACACGTCACAAAGTTCAATCACCCTAGCTCGGACGTTAGCAAGCATTTTGTAGAATTCGCGCCTTTTTGTACCGACGCCATTTTGATTCGGTATTTAAAATGAGTGATTGTTAATTTAGTTTTTCTGGTATAGTTGCTTAGAAGTGGTAGGTATTTGTTAAAATAATAAAAAAAGGTTGATGAACTTGGTAATACTGGGTTTGGCGCAGTATTTGAATGCTATTTTAATGTAAAAATATTGAAAATCTGATTTGAAATTTGAATTTGAAAATTTGAATGCGCAACCCATAGCGCAAAAGCGCTATGGGTTGCGCAGCTTATAGTATAATCGAGGCCCGTGTGAAATAATTTTGGACAACAGACACATAAGTTAACGCCTTATTCCTATGGGGATAGGCAGAAACCATAAAACGCCACCTCCTATGAATGCTACGATCCTTACATACTCCCTAAGTCCTTATGCCTTATCCACGTTCATAAATCTGGTCATACACGAACGGTGATTAGGAGAACTACCTACGCCACGGATCGTTAAGACAACATACCAAACAAAAGACAGTGTAGTTCTCGATATTCCTGAAGAAGGCATGTAATGTGGCTAGGGTATACAGAATCCAAGAGAAACCTTATAAAGGCGCAATTATTTCAAATAAACACAAATGAGCGACTAAGTCTAACTTGGTCCTTCGACCGTGAAGTTTTGAGGCGGTTATCCCAGCCAACATACAAACAACCAGTACACATTCAATTTACAATTCATATTTTACCTAGTTAGATGCTACTGCGCCTTCTTTAGATAATTTTCTTACTCAGTATCCGAAAATGGTGATTCAGAAATGTTTCTTAAACTGGGACAAACCTTTTCCGTGAAGACTTACGACTTCGTAGAAACACGTCAATGTTAATTTATCCACGTCATACATGGAACATGAACATACATGGTCAACCTACAGCGTCCCCACTGCTGAGACACAGGTCTCCTCTCTGCGAGGGCTTGTGGGGCCTAATCCACCACACGGGCCTTGTACATGCTGGTTGATGTCACATATAAAAAATATAAATAAAAATATCTTCAAATTTCTGATTCTAGAACATCGGTTTCCTCACGACGTTTTCCTTCACCACCGACTTTATAAACTTGCAACACCATAAACCGCATAACCATACCGCTAATGTGCCCCAAGCCTTACAACAAAGAGAATTTATTCTTTTTTACACGTAGTTTTAATTATGCATTAAGGCTAGTTCACACATTACCTATGATCTACCTTTAAATGTGTGAGTAGCATGCAATGGCCCACTTTCTTTTTTTTATTTGGTCATTTGTTCACTTATTACGCCCGCGATCATTTTTTTTGTTGTTGTCTGTTATTGTTCTGTTCAAGGTTGAAGGTTTAGAACCATTTTGTGGTAGCTTTTAAGTGTTTTATGTTGCTTTTCTTTGTCTTTTATCAGTTCACGGGTTTGTTTAGCGACGAAACTTTTGGTGCTCAGATCCGCAGTGTAAGGACCAAAGATATCATTTTAAGCCTAGTGATTTATATTGAACTAGCTGTTGCCCGCGACTTCGTCCGCGTGAAAATTTTTGTGTGTAAGAAAAAAAAGATGACCCATGTCCTTCCCTAAAATTTAATCTAACTCCTTGCCAAATTTCATTACGATCTGATCATCCGTTTAGTCGTGATAAGGTAACAAACATACAAACAAACAAACAGAGTGACTTTCGCATTTATAATATTAGTCTGGATACCTGGAGTCATTATCTGGCTAGGCTTTTCCTAAATATGTTGGGGTCGGCATCTAGTTTCACCGAATTCAGTTGAGAACCAGTATTTTACACGTAGCGACTGCCTGTCTGATTGCCCGCGCGGGTACCAACGGCTTAACGTGCTTTCCGAGACACGTAGGAAACTCTATACTTAATGGATCGTCACCCATCCACGGACCAACCCCACTCGCCGCCTGACCGCCGTCGCGTACGGACGTGCCGCTACCTGCTCGCATTCCCGCTCGCTATCAGTGTGTGTCATCGGTTCGTCGCTTCCCAGTGTCGTGACGTCATCAGTAGTCCCTCGACTACACCCCCGAACAATTGCTGTCTTTTTATTAAGACATCACTTGCTCATTTGCTTCGGATATTATTCCGATTTAACTTCCTTTGCCCCATCAGGGAAAAGTCCTCAGTTTCGAGGTTCTTGGTGGGAAACCTAACGGTGCCAACGAAACCGAGAGAGGGTGGTGACCCAATCCGCCCGCCTAACCCCTTCAGGGTCTAGGTGAAAAATTGGACTCCGTCGCGAACACATGTGCCGCCGATATACTGTGCTAGTGTTTCCCGTTTTAACAAGTTCCTGAAAGCAAGTTCCTAAGACTGGGGTTGGAATTGCTACCAAGCCAGGACCTTCGGACTGTGGCTGCGGGAAGGTTGAAACGGGTGAGTCGCTGACCCAGTAAATTCCCTACATAATTGTTCAAGGAATTAGGTTGCTAAGCGCGCTGAGCTTCACTCAAATGTCCGCTAACTTTTAGCCGATGAAATGTCGTCCCTCGACGAGACAGAAAAAGCCCTTTTGCGCTTTTTCTTGCGCATCGTTGCGACAGACCCAAATTTTAAAAAATATGGGTCTGAAATTAATGCTATCCGGCAAACCAGTGATAACGTCACTGACTTCAGTGACGCACTTGAAAGCCCTTTGTCTCCGCCGCCTGCCGACAGAGGCTTACCACCAGCCGTCGCCGCCGCGATTAAGGCTACACCAAGACCCATTGTTGTGAAGCCCACTGTTTCACAAACAAAGGCCCAGCCCGCACCTGCGTCCATTGTTCCCGTTTCCGAGAACATGGACAAAGGCTTACCGCCAGCCGTCGCCGCCGCGATTCCGGCTAAACCGAGTCCCATTGTTTCGAAACCTTTTGTTTCGCAAACAAAGGATCAGTCCGAACCTGCGTCTATTGTTCCCGTTTCCGAGAACATGGACACAACTGAGCCAGTCTCCGACTCAGAGTCAATTTTAGACTCGTGTTCTGCCGCCTCGTCCTCTGAAGACGACTATCAAGTCGTCGGAAAGGGCAAGAGGAAGAAGGGCAAAAACTCCCAGGCCGCCATGGCTAAAAAGATCGTCGCGCTCCCTTCTGTCCCCTCTCCCGCGGCCTCCCGTCCCACCTCCCCGGTCCCCGTACCAACGTCCGCCGCTGCTCACACCAGCAGGCCAGCCAGCCCTAAGGCTCACCCTTCAGCCGCTTCTTCAAAGAAGCTGAAGCCCCCTCCCCCGCTGTTCATTCAGGACAAAGGGAAATGGACAGACGTGTCCAAAATGTGTGTTGAGCGCCGCATACAATATACAAGCGCAAAAAGCACACAACAGGGCATAAAAGTGGTGGTCCCTACGACCGCTGACTTCAGGGAACTAACCCGTCAGCTGATCGGAAGGCACATAGCCTTCCATACTTACTCCCTTCCAGAGGAGAAGCCCACCCGCGTGGTGATCAGGCGGATCCCGAAGGAGATATCCACGGAGGACATCCTAAATGACCTCCAAGGCCAGGACATCCCGGTCGCAGCCGTCCACCGCCTTCATAAGGCGAGAGGCGGAGCCCAGTACGATATGGTACTGGTCATCTGTGACCCAGTAGAAGGACACCACCCGATCTTCAAAGTGAAGTCGGTATGCTCCCTCACAGGCATCTCAATAGAGAAGCCTTACCGCTCAGCCGTAGTAGGGCAGTGCCACCGCTGCCAGCTGTACGGACACAGCCAAGCCAACTGCCATGCGCCGCACAGATGCGTGAAGTGTCTAGGCGACCATGGTACGGCAGACTGCCCCCGTCCCAAAGACAAATCGCTATGCACGGAGCCACCGAGCTGTGTGCTTTGCGGCCAGTCGGGCCACCCGGCTAACTACCGCGGCTGCCCGAAAGCCCCCAAAGGCTCCTCCTCTAAACTGGCGAAGCGTGCAAACGCCCGCCAGCAGAGAGAAAGCCCATCGGTGAGGCTACCAACTGCACAGATGCCGGAGAGACTCAGCCCTCAGAGGCCCTCTCCCTGGACCTCGCTGAACCACCAGAGAGCCTTCCCGGCACTCGGCAAAGCAAAGTCCAGCCCCATTCCCGGGCTATTAGATGCCCCTGTCCCCACTCCCGTGGCCCAAGCGAGCGCACCGGCGCCCGCTCGTCCCGCGCCTCCCGGCCCCGCGGCCGCGGTCTCCTCTCCTAACGTAACTTTAGAAACGTTAGCAAAGTTAGTCACCCCCGAAGCAGACCGCATGGCGGCAGATCTCAGGGAGGCTAACACTGACGGTGATAAGCTTAAAATTATCCTCAAGTCCCTAATCAAGTTAGGCGAAGCCTTCAGCGGCATTAATCTTTAATTTCAATGGATAATACGAGATTAACGTGTACCAAACCCCGATCCCTTAAATTAGGGTACTTTAATGCCAATGGCATTAGAGGCCAGCGTGATGAAATCGCCACCTTCCTCCGTGACCATCAAATTGATATCCTCCTCATACAGGAGACCTTCCTCAAGCCCAGTCACCGCGATCCGAGAATTGCCAACTATCGCATAGTTCGCAACGATCGGTCACGTTGCCACAAGGGCGGTACTCTAATCTATTATAGAAAAGAACTGCACTGCATCCCCTTAGATCCCCCTCCCATGGAGTCTCTACTCGAGACTTCAGTGTGTCGACTAGGCATGACCGGTCATCAACCGATCACTATCGCCTCCGCGTACATCCCTCCCGGCGGCACGTCCGAGGAGCACACTCTGTTCACCAAAGACCTTGCCGTCCTCTTCGGCTTGAGTGACTCCGTTATCATAGCGGGCGACCTCAACGCCAAACACCCCGCCTGGAACAGCACGACGACCTCTGCCAGAGGACGTCACGTGTATAACCTGGGTGAGTCCCTCAACTTCGATCCCATCGCTCCTATGGAGCACACTCACAATCCCCACGACCCCGACCAACGTCCGGACGTTCTCGACATAGCGCTACTCAAGAATGTCAACCTTAAGTTGCATTCCATCGAGACTTTACATGAGCTTAACTCAGACCATCGACCAGTGCTCATGCACTTAGTTCCCCGCTCGGGTCCCTCTGACCCCAGCCAGCCCCCGCCGACCCAAGTGATAACCGACTGGAGGAAAGTCAGCGAAAAGCTGAAATCCACCACGTCGTCTCACCTGGAGTCCATCCCCGGCCACATAGTCTCAGTCGCAGACACGACGGCCGCCATCAACTCGTTTACAGAACACGTGCAATCCGTTTTGAAGGATTGCTCACGAGAAGTTCCAGCATTGAGCGATCAACGCTGGATACTACCCGCTGACGTACGTGAACTGATAACCGAGAAGAACGCGGCCATCCGTGCCTACAGCAACTTTCCCTGCGACGCGAACAAAGCTCACATGCGTCATTTACAGCGTGCTGTAAAGAAGCGCACTAGTGAGCATCGTTCAGATCAATGGGACAAGACGCTTAGCGAGCTTGAGCCTACCCACCTAGCCTTCTGGCAGCTGCAACGCAAGTTGCGCTCCACCGAAGAGGCTTCGATGCCTCCCCTCACGCGACCCGATAAGAGCGTTGCATTCGACGACTCTGAGAAGGCCGAATGCCTAGCAGAAAGCCTAGAGTCCCAGTGCTCCCCCAGCTCTCAACCAGTAGACAAGCGACATCTCGATGAGGTGAACGCATTCGTCGAACGTAGAGCCGCCCTACCCCCTGTAGAAGACCCAGATGATCCTCTGCCTCCGGTCACAGCTGACGAAGTGCAAGACATCATTAATAAGCTTCAACCGCGCAAAGCACCCGGCTCCGACGGAATCACCAATAGGGTGTTTAAACTCCTCCCCGCTCAGCTCGTCGTGTTAATGGCGGCCATCTTCAATGGCGCCCTGAGCAACAACGCTTTTCCCCAAATATGGAAAGAGGCCACTGTCATCGGTTTCGCCAAGCCAGGCAAACCCAAGTCTGAGCCCTCGAGCTACAGACCTATCAGTCTCCTGAACGCACTCGGCAAAATCTACGAGAGACTCATTTATAAGCGACTCAAAGACTTCGCCGAGGCTAAGAGTCTCATCCCCAACGAGCAGTTCGGCTTCAGAACCGGACACTCTTGCATTCAACAGGCCCATCGCATCGTAGAGCACTTGAGCGCTGGCTTCCAGCGTGGAGCGATGACGGGTGTGTTGTACTTCGACATAGCAAAGGCTTTCGACAAAGTCTGGCACAACGGCTTATTATATAAGCTGTACAAACTGGGAGTGCCGGACCGTCTCGTGCTCATCTTACGAGACTTTCTGTCGGATCGCACCTTCCGCTATCGCATCGGGAAGGCACTGTCTTCTCCCCACCCCATTAGAGCAGGAGTCCCTCAGGGCTCCGTCGTCTCTCCCCTTATCTTTACTCTGTTCACCAGTGACATCCCCAAGAGCAAGAAGGCTCAGTTAGCCCTGTTCGCGGACGACACGGCCATTTATTACACTGGCCGCAGTCACGACGCTATCTATAGCACCCTCCAAACCTCAGCCAACGTCTTAGGCGCTTGGTTCCGGAAATGGAGAATCGAGGTGAACCCCGACAAGAGCCAGGCAGTTCTTTACTCTAAACAGCGTAAAATTAAGCCACCCGCGCTCAGCCCGATCACTATGTACGGTAAGCCTATCCCTTGGGAGAAGCAAGCCAAGTACTTAGGAGTCATACTTGACAACCACTTGTCTTTCGCGGCGCACATCAAAGCAGCTCGCGATCGAGCTGCGTTTGCTATGGGTAGGCTTCATTTCATGATTTCGGCAAAAAGCAAGTTGTCACTCAAGTGCAAATTGCGCCTTTATACCGCGGTGATCCGCCCCATTATGACGTACGCTTGCGTCGTGTACGCTCACACCAAGCCTAAGTACATCCATAGGATGCAAATTTTACAGAACCGGTTCTTACGTAGAGTCACGGGAGCCCCTTTTTATGTCCGTAATGACCGTCTACACGTAGACCTTAGAATGCCCACCGTCCTTCAGTTTATGAAACGTCTTTCGAAGCGTTTCTTCGATAACGCCATTAAACACCGTAATCCCCTGATCGCAGCGGCCGCCCGTTACGAACCCTCGCGCATTAGTACAGTACGCCGTCCTAGGCATACCCTTGTCACTCCAGATGATGCTATCACCCTCCTCCAGGAGAGTAGCAAAGAGACTAGCACTCTTAAAAAGTTCCGCCTCAAACCGCCGTCTTTCCGACCTCGCCGTCGAGGTCCGTCGCGACGTCCCGGTCCATGCCCTCCCCGACCCTCGCTCGAGCCAGCCCGCGATGCTGTGCCAGTAGTTTTAAATCAGCCCCTAAATAATGATACCATTCAGATCCAGCCTGTCCCCATGCAGTCCTCCCCCAGCGACGCCCTAAGCCGAGGTTCGTACCCCACAGGGGGTGCCCTTAGCGTGCAGTCGCTTAGTTTGTAAGTTTTTATGCCCTGGCTGGAGGCCTTACTCTAAAGGCACCCACAGGATAGTCCGGTTAAGCAGACGACAACCTCATAGGTTGAACTGCGAGATGCCATTCAAAAAAAAAAAAAAAAAAAAAAAATCCACGGACCAACCATGGCAAGTGCTGCTTAACCTTGTAGATCGATCCGTGCGACTGTTATTATATTTTAGCCCGAGCTCCTCTGAACACCAGATAGTCTTTGGTAGTAATAAACAAATTCAACTAAGAAAAGAGATAGAAAATTGGTTTGACTCATCGATGTTCCACATTGGATCTATTAATTCTAAACATTTCTATTAAACCAACTTCTAAAATGTTAATATTCCCTTAGTAAAATTATAATATGTTTATTATAATTTAACTTAGCCATAATAAATTCTTAACAACATACGAAATCACAGAACAATGCTGTACAATGCTCAAACGCAGACAATAGTGGTTGAGCAGCGCCCAGTCAATACGCGAAACGATCGGGTCATGCGGAAATATACCGTGGGAGTTACGGAGAAAACAACGTTTGTCAGAGAAGTTTATGAAATATTATTGTTGTGAATGAAATGTGTCTGTTATGTTGAGGAATAACAGGAATAACGTCATTTTCGTCTTCTTTAAAAAATATATCAGTAGGAAGCTACGCTTTGCTTCCTTGCCTTCTACCGTAAGTCTAATGGTCACTAGAACGATTGCTTAGCAAGAGGTCTTGGACTCGATTCCCCGGTTGGGCTAAGTGTTATTGGATTTTTCCATCAGAAATTTGTCAGTAGCAGCGTATTAGTCCATTGTAATAGGTGGCGAATCTATTACAATGGACTAACACGACTGGCAAAATTTGGGTGTACCAGTAGGTACTACATTTCTGCCTAAAGCTTCGGGGATTACATGTTAAGTTATTATTAAGCTTTGTATCTGTAACTTATACCTTGGACACAGTCTATTTCCAAATCACATTGTGTCTTGAACACTGTATCTATTTTCGTCTCAGATTTTTCTGTTATGACAGATAAGCAGCAATCCGCTTTCTTTAAAGGAATCAGTCACGGACTCATTAGCATACACGTGCCCATGTTTAAGAAAGTTTTCGACGTTAATAAATTTTAGCTAGGTAGGACAGGTATCAACATAGGTATCCTTAAAGGAAATTTATGGTCATGTGGTTTGTAAACACAAATGCTGTTGAAGTTAGGCACCTAAAAAACTTGGCTAAAGGCCCACAAAGTAGTTTAGTCTCAGTATTTTTTTAGATAGCGTATTATTTTCAGACCAGATTGAAAACAAGTATGGGACAAGACCGCACTATTCCCAAAGCAATGCAACTCCTGTAAGCCAGAATCAACAGAGGACCACCCAAAAAGACCGAGACAATGAAGCTCGACGAACAAAAAAAAAACAGTATCTCTAATTTTTATGTATTTCTCCATATTCCAGCTGTCGGTTGCCGAGGTGGAACTCCGCGCGGCTGCTGAGGACCGAGACAAGCTGCTGAACGATGCCAACTACAGCAGCCTGCAGAACGACGAGGCCGTCACCAAGGCACGCCAGGAGAGAGACGAGGCCATGGAGAGGAAGAAGGCTGCTGAGGTAAGGGTTACCAAGATTTCAGATCCTCAAACGAATAGCCCAAAACCAAAAAGGATAACTTAAAAGAATCAAACAGTAGCACAACAGAATCTACATAAAAAATTGGAAAAAGCTCATGAGGCACTTATAATCAATATGACTGGGTGCTAAGCACCCAGCATAACGGTCGAACAATAATTGGTTCTTTGTGACCAAAGCCTGCCTCCCGAGTCATCGCTATACGTTTCGTTATTGCGCAAGATGTTTCTGTTTTATTATGCAAGTGCTGCCCGCGACTTCGTTCGCGTGGACATTTTGATGTGTTATTCAACAACTTTGTTTTAAAATAAAAAAAGAGTGTAAAGATAATAACATACTTTACCTTATTACTTACCATACCATACCCTAACGTATCTGACCATTCTCAAGTCTTCCTAAGTCAAGTATTCAAGATTTGCTACTTTCAGTCTTGTATATGCATTACTGCAGATGATAAATGTGCTATTCCAACTTTCCAGGTTTCCCTCGCCAAGACTAGGGTGGAACTGATGCAAGCCAACAGTCAGCTGTACGAGGCTGTTCGCCAGAAGGTGGACCTTGGGCAGCAACTCGAGCAGTGGCAGGTATGTAGTAAAACGTGGATATGGCACTTTGGTGCTAACGTTACAAATGTAGGTTCTATTTTTCTATAGCATGGTTCTCGTGCACCCAAATTGCAAAACGGACTTCTCTCTCTTCTTCTCTCTCTCTATCACAAATTCACAATCTAAAGGATTTCGAAGAAAATTCTATCGTTTATTTAATAATGTTCACACATTTCAAAGATGCCTTGACAATGCAAGTGTGTTCAGGAAATATCCTACTGCCAATTTCCTTTCTATGCGAAAAATCAGCAATAATGCTCCATACTATCTGCACTTTTCTCCAAAGACGAGGAAGGCAACGTTAGGATTTTTTCTAAAGAATCCGTTTTATCTTGAAAATTAAAAAGATGCTTTCCAAAATCAGTCTCGGTCTAATAATTCCTAATCATAAGTTTTGGATCTGACAGTTATCTCAAAATTAACGTGAAGTGCTTAAACCTTTTTTGAAGAGGCTTGACTGATTTATTTTAAAAGAATCGTTAAAAATAACTACCAAATAAATGTTAAGTTGTGGAACCAAATGGAATAGCGCCGTGCAGCTCTGATGCTTTTCAAGTTTAAGGTCTTAAGCTGCGTTATCGTATTTTTGTCAAAATATTGGAATAGGTCGAACAGAAGATTTTTTGGTCCTTTTATGCATATTTAGCGCGTAAGAGATAGGACCCATGACGTCACATAATTTCGAATTTATTATCTTGTGTAGTGTACCTACGACTGCAGGTTAAAATTTCCTAAATTTTACTCAAAAATTACCTTCAATATTTCAGATGGACATGCAAGAGCTCATCGACGAGCAGATGAAACACAAGCTGACCACGCAAGAGAAGCGAAGGAAGCTTCCAGAGCAGCCTCCCCCAGCCTCCCGAGCCTCTCGACTGCTCGGATTTTTTCACCGGTGATCTGTTGTACCCCACTCTTGGTGCGCCTCTATGAAGCCATAGACCACTCGACCATATCAACACTCTACCTTATCATCATCAAATATTACCATCCATCGACTTTACCAGCTGCCTACAGTTTATTTTTAATACTTTTGTACAAAAATCTATCAAAATTGATCGCAGCGACCGCCATTTTGGTTTACCGTACGGACGCGTCCGCAATCACCGAGTTTTTAGGTTATTTTCTAATTTTATTTTATAAACCGTGTGATGTTTACACTATCGCAGTGATAGTTAGTGTCGTAGTTAGATTGTTTATTGTTAGTTTACGTTTAATTTTTAATGTTTTATTGTGTTTTTTTAGTTTTTCACTGTAAAATGGCTGGTATGAGCATTTGGGCATTCTTATTACCCGGTAGGGCGGATTTAGTACAACAGATAAGTTTATATAGACGGACAAATCCAAGAGATTTAACATCTTTTGTCCTCGTCTCGACTAACGATATTTTAGATACGATTCGATGTGAAACGAAAATGAACTCTAACCTAAAAATAAGTCATAATAATCCGCCATTTTAAAACGTCAGCCATTTTAAATCGTAACTTACCTACATTGCTTTATTTGTAAATAACGTTTTAATAATTGAGATTACCTGAACTATGTGTGTATAGTTGGTACTTATACGTAAACCTTCACTTTAAGTGAGATGTTTGGTGCACCTAAAGTGTAAAATAGTTTTATGGCCTGTTCCTACCACGGAGGATACGAATTAGGTAGTGTTGCGATAATTTAATACAAATATATTTTTGAAAGAGGCTGAGTAATACCCAAGAACCTACTTAAGTAAAAAAAAAGTAAAAAATATACGGATTGGTTAAGCATGGTCTTGCTAGCTTGAAGGGTAAAAACCCGGTTCAGGCAAAATTATAATTGGATTTTTCTATTAGAAAAAATCTTAGTTGATAGTAAGCAAGTTGAAACGATTGGTAGACCTCTGGGCTCTATGGACATTGTCTATGGGGCTAAAGATTCCCTCGCAGTTATTTATAACAAAGAATTTTCCTAACTGTACCAATACTATTTACCAGTTAGATTCATGAAATAAGCATAATGATGGTTTGCCTTAAAAAAAAACAAGGTTTTAGAAACAATTTTCTAACCTGGTATTATTCAGTCTCTTTAACTAAATAAGTTATTAAAAAGTGGTAAGACAGGCCTTTAGATATAATAGAAATAGTTTGCTAAGTACTGAAAAACATTTAATAGCCATATTATTTACATTACTTACTATTGTTTTACAGAATACTGGTAGGCTCCACTTTGACGTCTTCTATTTTCATTGACCGGTGAATTTTGACATTGTCTATGGATCTAATTGACATAAAACCTGTTTATTAGTGGTATACCTATAGTACGTACAGTCACGTCTAATAATATGTATACACTTAGCAAAACTGAAAAGTGATTTGCTCGTGAAATTACGGTTTCTACGTTGAGATAAGACCTATTTCTTAATAGTGTGGCTTCCAAAATGCCATGTTCGTGAAAACGTAAAACCTTAATCAATACAGTAGGAGAAAATCACTTTTAAAAGTTGCTAGGTGTATACATATTATTAGACGTGACTGTTCGACCACAAATAAAAAATCGATTAATTGAGAATTTTCGATTGCATCTTAGAGATAACATCTTTATCATAATACTACGGGTCCCAAAATACTATATTCGTAATAACATCAAATTAAAATGGGAAAAGTAGGAGGAAATCTGAAATTAAAAAAAGTCTACGCGTATACATATTAGTAGCCGTGACTGTCCATGCACCTACATTTGGCCAGTTATGTTTAAGTCATATGGGACAGGAGGAAGACCCCAGTTACATCAAATGGGCGCAAATTTACTCTTTCCGTACTGATTCAAATTCCTGATGGACTGAAAAACCCAACAACTTTTTTCTTGACCTGAAAATTGAACTCACTGACAACGTGGAAGATAGACCACGATCCCAAATTACCTCATTGTAAACGAGATTTTTGAGAGCAGCGGTGGCCCAGGGGTGGCAGCCCCGATTTACGAGCAGTAAGCCGTGGGTTCGAACCCAGGCAGGCGCATTACTTTGTGTAATTTATTTCATCACCGCTGCCCTCAAAAACGGTGAAGGAAAACATCGTGAGGAAACCGGCATGTCCTAGAACAAAAAATTCGAAGACATGTGACATCTGCCAACCCGCACTGGGCCAGCGTGGTGGATTACAGCCCACTCCCTCTCATAGAGAGAAGGCCTGTGTCCCAGCAGTGGGAACATTATAGGCTGATGATGATGAAACGTGATTTTTCAAAAATAACTTTGTATAAAATACCCAAAGACTGTCTCGTCGGTCTAGTGGTTGCAAGTGCGGCTGCTGAGCATGAAGGCTTGGGTTCCATTCCCGGGTCATGCAAAGTGTTATTGTGTTTTTCCATCAGGACCTTCTTAGTAGCAACCACGAGTCTGGATTTATGCTCGGTTGATGGCAATAGGCTCGCCCCCTATTATATGGGACTTAAACTAACTGAAAATGTGGTAAAAAAACACCCCTGACAAAACACTCTGAAAACGTGATTTCTCTCTGAAAAATTAATGTATAAAATACCGAAGACAGTGTCACACTTTATCCGGCCAATGTCGACATTGACCAGTAATATAAAAACAGACGCGAATTTAACATGATCTGGTGGAATTTCTAGATTAATTTGTGTGTAGCATAATTCATGAATATTAGTAAAATATCACATATTTAAATATATTTTTAATTGTTTTGCAATAGTAATGTAGTTGGTACTCAATTATTGTTCTGTGCCTTAAAAGTACCTGGCCTTGTAAAGTGCCTTTTCTACAGAAATGTCAATTGTATTTGAATTTATTAAAATACCGTTACCGATTATTTTCTAAGTCTGTATGACTTAGAAAATAATCTGGTGAATTTTCACACGGATATAAAAAAAAACTGTTAGGATAATAAAATCAATTAATTGTTGCCCGAACAATGTATGGTCTTTAGTTAAATAAATATATCTAAATTGTAAGTAAATGAAAAGGTCAACTTCAGTAATATCGATAAAAAATGGTCATCGCAACTTTTGGGCGTTGCAGAGAGCACAGCCAAGTACGACAACAGTTTTCTAAAGATAATTTCGTGCATGGCAGTGATCCCAGCTAAGTTCGGCTATAGTTTTCTGTCTATTTAGGTATAAATGAGGGCACATTTACCTCCATAACAATAACTACCGGGAGAATTAATACAGCTCTCTTAAACAGTGCATTTATGCATGTAAATAAATTATCTTTGTGTGCAAAATCTACCGTACTTTTGTCAGTACGAATAGATTCAGAAAAAGGAATTATAATATATACACACACTGTTTTACAAATAATATATAAAAATATCTTTTTTATAAACATGCTCAAGTATTTAACATAATATTATATTGCTCACATATAGTATGTCATATTGAATTATTTGTTTTAAAAATATAAATAATAACCTTAAAATACAACATAATGTAACACATTTTGATTATTTAAAATCTATCTCTTGTAGTCTAAAACTTTATTGTTTTATTCCAAATATAAACATGGGGTTGCAAAGATATGTTTTAATCTGTTCAGATCCAAAATAAATTCCTAAAATGATCCAAGTTAAAAAACAATTATATGTATACTTAAGTATTAAAAATATATTATGAATTGTGTTTTAACTAGAATGAAAATCGTAATTGACAATGAAATAATTCATACATTCATATTGTTCTGTGTTTAATTATTCATAGATTATAAAAGAATGGCAAAAATAGGATATCTACTAAACACCTTCGACCAGTAGGGCCGCTGGTGTCAGTATATTTTTACCAGCACGTTATTTTCCATTTTTCTGTTTTCTATGATATTATTATTTTGCTTAACAATGCAATGGGATAATGCAAAAGCAATTTAATTATTGCAAAATATATTTATATGTATATTGTTGCACGATCAACTTTATACTTCTATCATCGTAATAAGATTTAAATTCGTAATAATTTCCATTACTTATTCGGAAGAGATATTATTGTACTTAATTTATTTTTAAGACTGAACTAATAATTATTGAATTAAAATATTGATTTTAATAGTTGCTGTATCCGAAATTTAATTTGCAAAACGTTTAATTTTAACAAGAATATTTTTTTCTGTATTTTTACTTTATTTTTTATTTAGCACAAAACACTGTTATGGCGAGTAAAACTTCTTAGTCATTCCATTTTTCTATAAATTCTTTGGACTTTTTACATTACCAAAACAAACAGCCGATTTTTTTTACTTTCCATTCAAAACATTTCTTATATTTTTGTCAAAATTTATCATGATTGTCTATGGAACATATTCATTTTTAACATTTAAAAATGACTGATTGTTTTCTTAGCAAAAAAAATTAAAAACAGTATTTCATTAAAAATATAACAGAGAAGACTCTTAATTTAAAAAAAGGTTGTTTTTTTTTAAAGTAATGTAATTAATCCATTTGAATTATTTATTATGTACATTAATACATAATTATTTTACTACATGAACCATCGTTTTAAGAGTGCAAGTGTACTTAGTAAACACATCTTCATAAGTCCTTAAATAATCGTAATTTATAAGATCTTAATAGTGACTAGAAATATCATTAAAAATAAATAATTAATTATGTTTATGGAATTAATAAATAAAGAATGAGTTAAACTGGTATTTGTATTATTATTTACTTTGACTGAAAGTCGTGTGGTAATCGGTTGTCGGTGTATGGGCATGTGATGAGAAATGAGGAAAATGTCTTGAGGAAAGTTTAAGTATGAATGGCTAGAAGAGTAGAGGAAGAGCAAAGAAACGATGTATAGGTTGTGGGTAGTTTGATTTGGCTATAAAGCAGGTGAATGCTGTAATGACGAGTAATAGAGAATGGAAGAGTAAGAGAGAGTTATCATCTGCTTAGCCTTTTTCCAAACTATTTTGTGGTCGGCTTTCAGTCTAACCGGATGCAGCTGAGTACCAGTATTTTAAGAAAGAAAGAAAATATATTTATTTGGCACATGCAACAAGCACACACAATAAAAAAATAGTTAAAACTTAAAACAGAAAGAAATAAATAATATTGTGTGCGTGGTGTCACGGCTGCGCCAAAAAGGCCCACATGAAGCGACTGCCTATCTGAACTCCACAACCCAGTAACTGGGTAATACGATAACCCTTGGTAAGACTGTATGTCAGACTTTTGGCTTCTGACTACTCGTAACGACTGTCAAAGATCTACAAATGACAGCCGGGATCAACGGCTTAACGTGCTTTCCGAAGCACGGAGGAAACTCGGTACCTATGTAATTATGGTCACCCCTTCACGGACCAACCTCAGCAAGCACGGCTTAACCTTAAAGATCGACCCGTCCGCCTGTTATTATTTAGCTACGTGCTCCTCAAGAGTAAGAGAGTATGGAAGAGTAAGAGAGAGTATAAAAGAAAAAGATATGCTGCACTGAACCCAAAAAAAATGGGACAAGAAAAGGGGAATGATGGTGATAACTTTCTGTCGCCCCTTGTTAAAGAAAGAAAATACAGACATCAAATAGGTAAGCAATATTCCCACTGCTGGGACCAGGTCACTCTCTGTGTGCGAGAGAACCAGTCGTAATCCACGACAGGGCCCAGAGCTGGTTCGTGGATAAGACACAGCTTCGAATTTTTCAACTATCTCAAATGCTATGGTGGCTCACAGGTTTCAAAACCCGGCCCGGTTAAGAAGCTACCTAAGCTTAGTTTGGTTTGGTTGAACAAGAGTTCCTATCATCCTCAGATAGGCCCGGTGGCAGGGTTCTTCAGCAAGCATATTCAGCATGAAAACTTGATAGTTGAGTAGTTAGGACGTGATGGGAGAACGATAAAACGTTAAGCATAAAAAGCATCAGTCAGGAGCCCTTTGGGCGGAGACACTTTCAGTTTTTAAAAGAACCAAAAACTAAGAACGGGCTGTCCAGCAACGTTGATTTCATTTTATCGTACAAGGCCTGAACCAAAACGGAGGAGGATCTTCTATACAGAAAATAGCTCTTTTGGGGTCAAGGAACACTTTCAATGAGAATGAACTTTCCTTGAGCAGAATATAAAAAAATTACACAAGATTTTGAACGAACGAGAACCGAGAACGCTCACAAAGACGAGAGCATCAAATGCGAATCAGCATGACTCAATAGAAGTCAAGTGTCATGACAACGCACCAGTAACCCACGAAAGGTTAGGCAGAGATTAACGGCACGTATCCATGGTGAACACTGTTTTAGGCTTTCACGGTTTATAAATAAACTTACACTGTCACCTAAGGGACATTTTTCGTGATAATTATTTATTGCGTGCTGTGTATCTATGGTGTCCTAGTCATACGCATTACCTGGTCCACTTCCACAAAAAAGGCCATACCGTGTAAGATACATGGTGAGGTGTTATTTAGGTTAGTCTGGAAAGATATTATGTTACATAACACAGCCTATCAGGATAAAACAGGATTCTTACGCGCTCATGAAAAGCTTGGGATCCATAATGCAATTAACCTCTTTAAACTGTTTATCAACCTCAATAAAGAACGTCAAAATTTAAGAAGAAGAATTCATTTCAAAACCACTGATGTCAATGTGATCGTCTCACGAAAACATTTTTGTTTACAGAACATTATAATCTATTATTTTCTTTTATTGTATTCCTATATTTTAGTAATCGTTTAACAAAATGCCTCCTCAAGTGGAGAGGAAGCCGCAGCAGGTGGAGCAGAAGGTGGCGGACCCAGAAGCAGAACTCAGCAATGCCGTGAGAACTGTAAGGAAGACATCTTCTTATTGAATACATGACCTGTGGAATAAATGATGCTGTGGTTCAATCAATTGAGCACAACCCCTGCTTTCCGCATCCGACTTGTACCAGCCTATGATAATGATGCCATCTATCCGGTTTCGATCACAGCGACTGCATTCGATGGCTTTCTAGGGTGGTTGTCGAGAGCTTTGTGTGCTGCTCTTTCATGTGCTCTCAAGTGGCTAGCATATCCAACTTTGGCCGAAAAACTCCGAACACAAAGCGGACATGTCATGGCTAGCAAATCCAACTTTGGCCGAGCACAAGAACATTTGTCAGAACACCATTGATGACGACATTGTAGGGTATGGCTGTAGGTCCAGCACCAACCTCAAAGCTTGTAAACACACTGTTTGTAGGGTCCTTCCGAAGGTTTGATCAATATTTTTTGGCCGAAACTTGGCCTCTTGGCAGACAGAGTAAAATAAGATTGAAGTCTGAAGTATTTGCCAGTGCCTAGTCTTTGCAGCCTATCTAGAGCAGTGTGACTGATCCGTAAGACTTAATAGGCATCTCCTAGGTGATGCCTATTAAGGTATTATGATTATATCATAACACGACGTCTGTATTTCCCGAAAGGTTAGGCACATTTCACCAGTTATGTTTAAGAACCATGGGAGCGAGCCTGTTGCCATCAATCGGACACAAATACAGACTCCGTAGCTGGTCTAAGGTATTCCTAATGGAAAAACCCAATAACACTTGTCCCGACCTGGGACTCGAACCCAGGTCGGGACAAGTGTTAACCCAACCCATTTGCGACTGCTGATCATGAGGCTGCTTATCATCACGTGCTAAGAAGAATCTCTCCCGGAGGAAAACTTTCACCAATAGATATATCTGCTCCTAGACATTTTATGTCTCCCATAATTTCCACAAGCACTTACCCATTAATCATCTATCTGTTACGGCCCGCAGTACTTGAAGCTAGCACCGCAATGCAGCGTGGAGAAGCGAGCTGGAGGTATACCGCAGCTGGCTCCACAGGAGAAGCAGCTGGACATCTTGACGTATGAGCTGAAGGAAACCCTGCTTTGCATCAATGTTAGTTATTATCCAAATATTTATTTATCTATGGTGTAGACAACCGGGAAATGTGGCAGAAAAATGGGGGGGGCTTTACCCAGCAGTTCTGTGATTCCGGTCTTATATGATGATAATGATGATGATCGAAAACCAATCTCGCCAAGAGGTATCGTATGATCCAGTTACTAGATTGTGGATATCTGATAAGCAGTTACTCCATGTAAAATACAAGCATTCAGCTAGACTGGAAGCCGAACCAAAATAGTTTAAAAAAAATCAAGGTAGATAAAAACGTAAATTGGGTGTAAGTGGTTAGTGCCGAAGTGCCTGCATGAACATCATGCAATGCCAGAAGCCCATTAGTTGCGTTATTTATTTCTTTAGGAGTATTGTTTGAATACAAGTCCTTACCTGATTGTCAAAAATCTGGATGCACGAGTGTTTCCATAGATCTACTGTTATCCGATCAATGAGTTATTTAATTAGAATTATTAATCAATATTTTTGTTGGAATTCGGAAACATATTTGCTTAATCTGCTTGGAAACCTTTCAATACACCTGCCAGTTCCTATTGAATATCTATTTTCAACCTAGAGCCTAATTTAATATAACCAAGCCTGGTCTAGGAAAGTCTATCCTAGCCTTCTAACCCAGTATTTTCATATCCACTCATCTTCAGCTTGCCAGAAAAGGCCAGCATGCAGTCCGCGACAATTACGTGAAGAGCGGGACTCACAAGTCCATCGTGGAGTATGAGCAGTTGGAGAGTGAGCTGAGGGACGAGAGGGCCCAGCAAGCCGAGCTGGACTGTCTCAACTACCTTGCTCAGAAGAATCTTATTGAACTATCCAAGAAAGTTCCTACTGAGGCTGACGTAAGTACTCGAAAACGCAAATAAGGGATACGACGAATTTAATTCGGCCGCGGCCGGTTCTATCTCAGACTTCCGAAATACAACTATAAAATGATCGTAATTATTGTTGCATAGCGACTTTAATAAAGTTTTGACTTATATTATTTGGTTTTCAATTCAAATAAACCCCTCGATTGGCGAAAATTAGAAATAGGCAGACACACGTACTGTACAAAACTTCCAGAAAAAGTAAGCGCTTCGACAATCTTCGTCTATCTTCGGAAATGCGAATACGCGATGATGAGATCTAATATAGTAGAGCTGTACAAGCATGGCCTATTTGGTACATTAAGGTTACCAATGCGTATATATTTTCTACTTAAACTGTATACTGCGACTGGCAAGGTCAAAAAGTAGAACTTTTCCTAACAATCGTCGCGTTGGAAGTCTCGTAATACCAAGTTAATATACAGGAACTAGGGATGATAGAGAACGCCAACAACCGTCTCCGCCGTATGGAGAACAGACTGGATCTGGCTACCAAGAGGTTTTGTGTGGTCAACACGGATAACAGACGGGTGAGAGAGGAGATACACAGACTGCTAGTTGAGAGGTAAGTGCTGTTAATTAAACTAGAGTTGATTAAGAAACAATGGATGGACTGTGTGAAGAATGATATGGCAAGAAAGGAGGTTTCCGATGAGATAGTAATAGTAATAATATCTTTATTGAACAAAAATACCTTACAATTTGCTTAATATCTAGCTCGTGTTACACAATGTGTGAAAGGCGTACAAATTTATTAAACCCTGCCTCTTAAACTAGGATACACTGTGTCTTAGGAGTCGGTGTTCTACTGTCACTTGGACTTTATCTGACCCTTATCAAGTAAACCGTGCAAACGCTAAAAGATGACAAATAATAGAGAAGTGTGGAAGAAGAAGACATGCTGCGCCGACCCCAAATAAATTGGGATAAGGATAAGAATGATGATGATGAGTTGACCCATCGAACGAAGTCCATTTTGAAACTTAATTGCAGGAGCAATTAAGTTTCAAAATGGACTTTGTTAAAGAATGTGTTTGGAAAAGAATTGTTTTTGATCATTTTTAGTTTCACTATTTTTTTTGAGAAAGTTTCCCGGTATTTCTTATAGAAACGGATCCCCCATATTGTCCCAGTAAAAAATATACAACTGTATAAGTCAATACAACATCAGTAATCGATCAGTAAACGTAGCTGCTATGTTTACGTGCAGACTTAATATCAGCTGTTCCATACATTCTAGCTATGTAGGTATTGCATTTTTTTAATAAACAGCTGTTGTTTCTAAATAACCGATGAATAATGTCTATTTGAGGGGGCTCAGAATGATGTACTGAATCACTACGTGGGTACCGTTTTCGCGCCTGTGTTTCCACCTTGTATATTCTGGTCTATGACCTAATGCAATTTCTTTAATGCTTTTTCCCTACCTAGGAACGGCTTCAACATCCAATGGAACCGAACGATAGGAAAACTGGTAAAAGGAAAGATGTATCTCATGGATATCTTCGAGATAGCTTCCGTGGCTTTCGCGAACAGGGACGAATGCTGTCGGAAACTCGAGGCCCTGAAATGGAAAGGACTGTTCCAATTGAATAGGGATATTTCTGTATGTATTTTAAGGAGTTTAGTGTGGTTTTACTTCATTTTACAGTACCCACATATCCCACGCCCCTTTTTTTTTGCTACGCTTTTTTATCTTAAACGTGTGGCCAATGCCTAACCTGGTTTTTATGCCGCCTCTGAGTGGCATAAAAACTAGTGAGTGTCGTTCCACCTTAAGAAAGCAGGACTATTTATTTTTTTAACATTTTAAATAACGCTGTAAAACTTTTTAATAAGTACAAAGGTTTTAACCATTTTTGGCAGGAGATGCAATCTTTTGAAGGTGAACTGAATCACCTAGCCAAGCTGGAAGAGTTCCTGCGAGTAAAAGGTTCTCGAAGGATGTGTGAAGCAGATGAGAAGGAAGAAATGAAGCGCCTGGAGGAAGAGCAGGCTTGCGAGCGGAACATCGCCAAACACGATGCTTTGCTTGAAGAGATATTTGTAAGTGAAGTGCTTCTTAGCATTATCGGGAACATGTAATAGATTCGAAGACTACCAAACTGTCTTTTAATACTAACCCGAACTATGGTACGATACGCCGTTGATCCCGGCTGTCATTTGAAGATCTTTGACAGTTGTTACAGGTAGTCAGTGGCCCGAAAGTATGACAACCAGTCTTAACAAGGAGTATCGTATTACCCAGTACTAACTACTGGTTAGACTGGTAGCTGACCCCAACATAGTTGCAAAAAAGGCTAGCCAGATGATGAATACAGTCTGAGTACAGTCTAGCTAAGTAAGGAGTTACTTAGCTAGACTCTCAAATAGACTTACTGATGGGACAGGTACCCCATCGCCGACTAGGAAGCTACTAACTATCGACTGTTCTCGCTCAAGCACAGACAAAATATTGTCAGTTAAAGAGACTTAACATGTAACAGTGCCTGCGATTCTTCATTCAAACGTATTTCCCTTTTTTCTTCATGAATAATCATTAATGAATAATCCAGCAATCATTTTGTTTCATATTTCATAAAATGACGGTTTGTTGTAGACTCGCGGTCTCTGTCATTTCCAGCAACTATTATTTTTACCGCCGTGATTAGAGGACTACCTACCAGACAAATTTTTAACATACACGAAAAGTTTCTAACATAAAAAAAAAATGTTAGAAAACTTAGTCACTCTTTTTTTAAATTTTATTGTCTTGACATTAAAATTTAAAAAAAGAGTGACTAAGTTTCTGTTAAGATTAAGTTGATTAAGTTTCTGTTTAAGTGTCTGGGCTGAATTCTTCTTGAAGAATTCGGCCCAGTTTTAGAGGAGAAAAAGACGGAATATGAAACGTAGATCTCGTCAACAATAAATTGTGTGATCTAATAATCCGTCTGAGCTGCAGCTGTCCCTAATACCTATTTTTCAAATTCCTCGCAGGCCATGTTCCCTCTTAACATATTGACAGTGACATGGGTAACTTGCCACTGCAGTTGACAGACACGAAATCTCATCGATTCTTGCCACAAATCCTGTTGTTCTAGGCATACGCTGGTTCCGACTCAGTGGCTACGATCATCAACCGCTTCCAAATTCGAGAGATTGAGAACTTCTCCTGTTTCATCCTACTGTGCGAAATTTTGCAAGAAGCTATCATTCTCAGGAAAGAAGTGGAACTGTCAAGACAAAAGATTTGTGAGTTTTTGGATAATTTTTTTCTGTGTTTTTGAGTAAAAGCTCGATGAACACATACACAAGAAGTTGGCAAATTCAGAAATTAATTCTGAGACAAATCTCAAGATTATTTTGGTGTAAGTACTTTTCCTCCAACTGTGCATTGTTATCTCTCTTAACTTTGTATATTTTGTTTGCAGGTACTAGGTACATAATCTTTTATTTTATTCATTTAATATTTCCCTGTTGTTTTTGGTTTAGTTGCACCAACTATGTTTTGTCTCTGCATCAACTTTCTAAGGTAGACTGGTAGAAAATGCCCAAAGCATTCAGTCCGCCTTTGTACAGTATTAGTTTACTTGTGCATAAACCGGCATAAAGTTTGACTAAATAAGTACCGTGTACCCTGTACTAAATTACCATCATGTACTAAATTCTAAAACCTAACCTAACAGCTGAATAGATTTAGATAATACGACTGAGATTTTAGATGATATCCTGGCAGATAATGACCTAAATTAGAACAAAGGATTCTTTATACATATACCAGTAGGCAAATTGCCGTGGTACGATTTCCGACTATTCCGAAATAATGATAGCTTGAAATTTCAGTTGATCAGCGTGATCAAAACGAGGCTCGAGAGGAGAATCAAGACAAAAGAATAGCGAACATGGGGATGGAATTAGAAAGACTACGTGCGTCTACGCAACAAAAGCAGGATGAAAACAATGCAGCTGATGCTACTACCATGAAAGTGATCAGAGGTATCGACGATCTTGTTAGGTAAGCACCTGTAGGATTTAGGTACAATGAAATGTACCGCGCGGCTTTTTCCCGAGTGCACCTATCTACATAACGATTATATTCGTTTTTGTCGCCAGCCTGTGCCTAATCATACTGACCCGCAAAGAGGAGCGTCCTCAGGAACGGTGAAACTGGTACAGACAAACCGCAAACACGGCTCATAAGACCGGATTCTGGCAAATAATGTAATAAACGAAAACCCGTTTTACGTCAGTCAAATCACTATCTCAGGTCAACTTGAAAACCAGCGTCAAGCACTAGTTGTCCTAAATTTTGCTGAAATGTGCCTATTTGGCGCAGCTCAGCCGTGAGACACACAACAACTATGTTTTCTGCAATAGGGGATAATCCTATTTTTTTTTTCTTTGTCCGTCGGGTAGTTTATTGAAAAGTATTGGACACGTATTTTTTCTTTTTTCACGTGGTCATAAAATTACGGAGATATATTGATTTGAAATGGCGCATGACGTCACATGTAGGTAAGTTTTATACCCACTTGT
Organism: Cerastis leucographa; assembly: GCA_963082945.1. Lineage (NCBI taxonomy): Eukaryota > Metazoa > Arthropoda > Insecta > Lepidoptera > Noctuidae > Cerastis > Cerastis leucographa. Next base: position 2,982,612 of record OY720365.1, read on the forward strand.
GACGTAGTAAGCCCCCACTCTCCAACTTTAATGAGTTCTAACTAAGTAATTTTTTGATATTTTGATAAAACAAAAAATACGTGTCTAATATTTTTGTATTACCTGTCTGACGGACAAAATAGAATGTCGTTTTCCTTACCCAGTCCGATCCCCTATTGTGGCATGTCAAATAAAACTATTTATTTCTAATGAAGTATCTTGCAGTGTCCTATCAGCCAGTCCGCAATCTGACCGAAACTTTACGCAACTTCTCTCAGGTTAGCGAAATGCGACTGTACTCCACTCCTGTCCCTTCTCGGCAACCACAAGGAGGTGACTAAGTGGAACGTGTCCAAGTTCCTCAGGATCTTGGAGGCCGAAGTCAAGAGCCTGATACAAGTTGCATACGGCGCTATCAAGGTTTGTGGTTAAGGTCTTCTACTTTTTTTAAACAAATATTGAACTATAAAATACAAATATAAAAGTACCAAGTAGGTTATTCTATTATAGTCGGGCTGAAACAACTGCCAAAGATCTGTGAATGACAGCCAGGCTCATCTGCTTATTTTGTTTTCCGAAGGGCGAAGGGATATTCGCATGCAGTGGGTGTTCACACATCCACGGGCCAACTTCGACAATCGTCGCTTAACCTTAAAGATAGACCCGTGCCACATTTATTATTTAGTCATGAGTCCTTATTGTTTATATTGTCACCCATGATAATCAATTATCTATGTTGGTATCTATACTATAACATCATAAAGCTGAAGAGTTTGTTTGTTTGTTTGTTTGTTTGCTTGAACGCGCTAATCTCAGGAACTACTGGACGGATTTAAAAGATCTTTCAGTGTTAGATAGTTCATTTATAGAGAAAGGCTATAGGTATATCATCACGCTACGACCAATAGGAGCAGAGCAGCAATGAAAAATGTTGCGAAAACGGGGAAAAACTGACGCAGACGAAGTTGCGCGGGATAGCTAGTTTATTTATAAATATTTTTCTGACAGCCACCAGCCCCAACGCCAAAAGGCCGCAAAGGCTCAATAGTTGCAGCGACGAAACTTGTAGCAGATCCATACGTAGAGGTTATACAACCGAACAGGATTGAGAAGCTTGTGCCCTACCAGCCGTGTGCTTAGTAAGTTTGACATTAAAAATGGAAGAACCTTTTTGGAAACTTATAAAAAATACTTTTTTTAGTATCGCATACAGACACTTTAAACAGTAGACATAGAAAATAAGTTATTATAGGTACAGATATTTTACCTCTGTTAGCATCAGCCCAACAACAACCTTATACTAGCTAGTGTCAATTAATATAGGTACATCATCGGGTCGGTTTTCAGTCTAACCGGATTCGGCTGAATACCAGTATTTTAGATGGATGCCTACTGACGTCCATAACCCAGTTAATACTGGGTAAACGGTATCCCTTGTTAAGACTGGATTTCATAATTTCGGGCCACTAACTACGTGTAACGACTGTCAAATTATTTAATATAATCATTCTTAGTTCACCAATTAGGTGATCTACGGGTACATTAGTTTTTTAAATTACCCATGGATCACTCATTAGGTGAACTAAGGGTACGGAAAGTTAACCGTGGAACACCTAGGTGATCCACTTTGGTGTTCCACGGGTCAGTAACCCAAAGAACTACAAATGACAGCCGGGACCAACGAAAGGCTTAAAGTGCTATCCGAAGCACAGAGGAAACTCGGGAAGTAATGGCTGGTCACCCATCCACGGACCAACCTAGGCAAGCACGACTCAAAGCAGGCTCAACCGGAGTGGCTGTTATTATTTTGCCACGAGCACATCCGGCAATACTTACTGTGATTTTGGTGGAGATGCAAAATCGGAGTTAAAATAACATGATAAAAATGAAAAAATAAACACTGAAAGGACTGTAATATAACAACTCAGTAGTCAGATATGTGTTCGTGATTCATTTTAGCCTCGGGAAAGATTTATTATCTCCATTATGAATAAATAAGGTGACAGCAGAATTTACTTACCGGACAAACCTAGACTGCTGAGAATAGTTTCGTTTTGGGTCTGGAGAACAGGGTGTAAAGTTCTTCATTTCCCATTGAAAAGAGAGGATCCTCAGTCTGACCAGACGGGTGTTGTGACTAGTGGGCGTTGTGTCTGGTGGGCTACTGCCCGACAGTTGCTGGCGGGTTTTTCTATACAAGGTGTTAATTTCCATCCTCGTCAAATTCAATGACGTAACTATGCTAATGATTCTCGACCCAAATCAAAAATAAAATGGCAAGTTTTTTTTTACGGAAATCGTTAAGTGTGAACCACCCGGCGTGTTTTAAACGTGGCCCGTCTGTTCCTCGCCTTATATCCGCGCTTTCACACATACAAACAATCTCAAACGTTTATTCGATAATTTCTTATTACCCAAACCACGTTAAGGGTGTTATTCTAAAATACTGTCAAATTTAAACAACGAAAAAAGCACCCATATTAATAATTAACTAGGTACCGTAATTTAAATTCATTATTTATGTCTTTTGCGACAACCGCCTGAATTTTGACGAGGATGCAAAACAACATCTTGTATAGTCTTAAGTCACGGATAACTTTAACGGCGTTATTTAGGAATTTGATGTTAGTTCGTCATTTTTGTCATAGATGCGCTGTAGTACTAACTTTTTGCAGAGAAGGTACAGTATCCTTATTTTGTTTTCCTTTCAGTTGCGTGGAAGACTACATAATGAACTTGGTGTTCGAAACGCCGGCGGTGCCAGCAGACAAAGAATACGTTGAATACATCTTCCATCTCGAGGACGTTAACACCAAATTCGAGATCTATACTCTCACTATTCCTGCGTAAGTTTACAATATTATTCTCCTGCTATTATCCCAATTTATTTCGAGTCATTGACATAATTGTACTTTTTTTTTTAAATCTTGTTAGATATAAAATAGTGTAAAGTAAGGCAATGAGCTTGAACACACTGCCCATTTTTTTTTTTTTCTTTTTTTTTTTTTTTTTCTTTTTTTTTAACAAAAACGTTGCCCCACACTAGGATTTTCTCCTGTATCGTGGGTGCGTTTACAAACATTTAAAGACACATACACAAACAGCCAGACCCAGGCCCATTGTTTAATCGCTGCTACGACACAGTTAATGAGAAATAGAAACATTCGTTTTGATGGCGGAACGTGTAAAAATTTGTGCGTTTTACGTACTATAGACGAGAGAACGAATTAGTGTTATGTATGAGGCTCATAATACAATTAACGGCAGTACAATGACTGCCACCGCTAGACGATGCAGGATTCTGTACTCTGCGTCTCAGAAGTAAGGCCATACATCCTGTATGGTCTTCATGGGTTAATTCTTCCATGATTTTCCATAATGATACAACACAATACAATTACTTAATCGGTTAGTACCTACTATTTGTTCTAAATATTTGGTTTTTCTTTTCAGTAAACGCCACCCATTCCGAGAAAAGAAAGACTGAATATGAAGAAAGAAGTACATTTTTTTTAGTTTTATTATAATCAACGTTACTAACTAACTAATAACGTAATAGCTGTTACGTTATTAGCTGTTAGCACTTTTATTTTAATTCTGAATTCTTTGTGGATGTATATTGTATTGTAAAGAGATAAATAAATGTAGTGAATTATTCCCGATGGTTTTTTTTTATTATAAAACTTTTATTATATTTGAAAATATAATAATAGTTTTATAAATCAAAGTTGGGAGCTCTACTTTGACTACCATAAATAAAATATAGTTAGGACACGGGGTAGAGAACAAGTTCGTTAAATTTAAAATATAGTAGAAATAATTTTTATTCGATGGTAACATTTTGACATTTAGTGCACATGCAACATTACATGTGTTTTGTTGATAATTGGCAACACTGTTATGTTGTGGTGTTGTCAGCCGAAGAAAAAGTGCCATAAATCCTGCAAGTATAGTTTAATTTACAGTTTTCTCTGAAACAAGGATTAAAATGAAAATAAAAATGTAACAGTGTTTTTATTGTAGTGTCCTACTCTTACAATAGCACATGCATATAGGCTTCCTGTAACGACATCATTATTTGAGTATACTTCAGAAAACCATTTTATTTTTTAATGCTTTTACGCGAGAGTGCATTGTGAATATTTGTATTCTACAAAATTTACTTATGTTAATTCAATCTTGTCTAACTAAATAAATAGTTGTGACTTATTTCATATTTTCCATCGTTTTATTTACCACCATTTACATTGTATGTAAAGTTGTGGGGAAACGTAAACTTTGAGCTGGGAACACCGATGATGTGTTTCCCTTGTTTGTGTGTGTGAGTGATGTCTCCGCCATTGAATTTCATTTTAGCCGAGAATTGAAATAGGTTGTACCTTTCACAAATCGGCAAATATCTTCACAATCTTTCTTCCTTTGCCTGTTCTATTAAGCTACATTCAGTGCACCACAATTATATCAAATGGCTGACAGAGACACAGATGAGTTAAACATCGATAATGTAATAAAAAAATTGTTAAAAGGTAAATGTTGATACGGTTTGAAATAAACAAAGTTACAGTGCTCAAACTTAGAATCAGTGAAATATTCAAAATATTGGTGTAGAAAAGTGTTGAAACTGTGAAAAAGTTGTGTTCTTTACGTGTTAGTGATATGTTTACGTTTGTTTTCAGTTCGGGGCGAAAAGCCTGGAATGAATGTACAGTTAACGGAAATAGAGATCAAAGGGCTCTGCTTGAAATCGCGGGAAATATTCTTGTCACAACCGATATTACTTGAATTGGAAGCGCCGCTAAAAATTTGCGGTAAGTACTCGGTCGTTTGTGCATTTTCTAACCAATACTGCTACTTTCCAATGCTACCTTCCACTTTCGAAAAGATGAAACTGCATTTTTAGACGTTTATGTCATTGTTGAACTTTAAAAAAGGTTAATGTCGTTTTAGAAAATTGTAATGCGAAGGTATCACGCCGAAAACCTTGTAATTACCCTCTATTGGATCAATTTCTTGATGTTTTACATGGTACTGTTTGAGTAACAAATTTTGAAGTTGTCTGCTTTTTGAGACAGATTTAGTGTCAAAACATGTAACATTTTATTAAATTTAGACATGTATTTCTTAATTTACAAAACATTACATTTAATGTATTATCCACTGAAATAATTTATATAATATTGGCCTCAAGTTCTTCTATCACAATATAAAGCCCTTGCTAAGATAATTATCTGAAAGTCATACTAATGCACTTGATAAGGACAGGGTTATTTGTGTTTACCTTAAAAATTATATTGCGTATTTTCAGCATTTATTTTAGTACTAGCTGTCCCGCGCAACTTCGTTTGCGTCACATTTTCCCCGTTTTCGCAACATTTTTCAATGCTGCTCCGCTCCTATTGGTCGTAGCGTGATGATATATAGCCTATGTCCTTCCCCAGGTTAAAATCTATCTTGTTGCCAAATTTCATTAAGATCCGATCAGCCGTTTAGTCGTGAAAAGGTAACAAACAAACAAACAAACATACAAACAAACAGAGTGACGTTCGCATTTATAATATTAGTATGGATTGTATAATGTATGAACGGTTCTGAGACTATCTTTCATAAGATACTTTTCCTTCATGATGAGCTGCCCAATTTGACTAAATTTTGTGGTTTTTCCAATGAAATAACTGTTGTTATCGTTTAAAACATGTTGCAAGGAACATTCTGACTCAAAAAGGTTTCATTAAATTATTCTCAACCTAGCATTGAAAAAAGCATATCACTTTATGTTAGAACATAAATAAAATCACCGGACTTGTTCATTCATTTGTTACTGTCTAATCTAACAGCACTATCTTGTGTATCAGTAATTTCATTTTAATCAATTCATGAATTCCATTGCACAAGAGAGAAAAGCCTTTATATTGAGTGGCACAGAATATCTTTTTAACCGACTTCCAAAAGGAGGTTATCAATTTGGATTAGAATATGTATGTTTGCCATATAAACGGAAAACATACATATTCTACTAAACCATGCAACAAGCTTATGGTAGAAGAAGCATTGCTCATACTAGTATTATGTCTGCCTGTACCTTCAGGGAACAACAGCAATGGTCAAGCGTCTAAAAGAAAGCAGTTTCATCCTAGTTGTTTGCAAATTGGCTTTTTGGTGGAATTATTTTTACCTCTGATTTAGTATGTGGATATGGTCAGCAATGAAAGTCGCTACACATATCCAAAATTATAAGCCGTCTTAGTTTTATAACGATCCATATTAACAGACTGGAGTAAAAGACATAACAATATTTTCATAAATGGTAACACAAATTCGCAAAACAATATTAAATCAGATCACACTGATCAGCACAAAACTTGGCGTAATATTGATAAGTGTTAAGCAACTTCTGATGCCGACCCTTGTTCTGCAAACGCCCTTATCACGTAAGACTAATAACATAAATACATACATCATGCTTGTAATCCCCCAGGGATTAAGCAGATGTGTATTTAACAGTACACCCACATTTCATCAGTTCAGTTGTAAGCCCCGAATAATAGGGGTGAACCTATTGCCATCAATCGGACAAAAGACTCCGTGGCTGCTACTAATATCATTGACATTGCAAATGCATAAATATCAGATAACGTAAGACAAATTTGCTCTAACTTTAAAACAAAATGTGTGGTATCAGTTAGGTTTTACTAGTATCTTATCTAAAATAATTAACAAAATCAGTCTTTTCTGTGTGTCTTACTCATATTTTATGACTGATTTTTTACTAATAATTTTGTCTATTCATCAGTTTAATGATGATTAAATCCATAATAACTACTGAAAGATTGTGAAACAATTTGTGTTCATAGCCACATAATTCCTGATACTCAATTAGCAAAGCATGTCACAGTAAATAAGGCTAGGCAGACGTCCAAAAGTCAGAAATCCAGTCCTACCAAGGGGTATTAAAAAATATTTGTTCAGGTAGGGATTTGTAAATGACTGTGCTCTGGAGTGTAAATTTGGTGTTGCCCCACAAAAGTTGGGATACTTGATATTGTGTCCTGCCTGCCCTGTCACTTGCACATCACAGGATTTAATGGGCTATACTGAAACCACTTCAAATACTGTTCTTCAGCTGCATCTGAAGCCAAAATGATGATTTATATTTTTTAGTGCCCAATGAAAAGCATATAAGTTTGAATTCCCCTGCAATTGATATTGTATTGTACCTAGAAAGTACCAGTCCCTATCATAGATCTATAGAAAAACTGAAATAACTAAGTGAAAGTGCAGTGACAGACACAGTAGTCAAACAAGTAATTAAAATTCTATGTGCTGCACAATCATCAGATATGATTGTTATGGAGTCAAGTGGAATTGTTTTGAAGTGTGAGTTCAATTCAATAGTAACTTGAGGAAGTACCAATTTTATTGCTGGCGAGTATTTTCTGGGATTTCTTCTCCACAGCTATGACACAAAAAAGAAACTGCACTTTAAGGGAACTTAATTTGCAAATAGGTCTGATTTTCAGCTCTTTTGAACCCACTATTTAAGTTACAGAATAAGTAAGTAGGGAGCGATTGTTTGAGTTGTACGGCGTTATCCTTACATCAACTCGGAAACTTTTAATAAATATGCTGCAAACTGTTAATTTTTTTTAAAAACTCTTTCAAAGTAAGTAAAGCCTTATTCATTAGCAACAAGATTAAATCCGCCTGACGTTGTACGACTGACGCCGTGTCACTATATTAAAACACATATTTACTTGCGCTCAGTTTAGTAAAATCGTGTTAGAATGATAGACAGCAGCAAGTACAAGTAAATGGTGTAAATTAATTAATTCAATGGGTTTAAAAGTAAAAATGGGTGTACCACAAGGTTCGATATTGGGTCCTTTCCTCTTTTTAGTATTCATTAATGACCTACCCCATTTATTTAGCAACCAATCACAAATGCTGTTGTTTGTTGATGATACTTCTTTAATATTTGGGTTAAACAGAAGTGCCCTAAAACCTCGACGACATAAATAACGCTCTAATGCAGGATCATAATTGTATCGTTCTAATTCTTGGTTTCCTTACGATTTTGTCCTTCACTTTTTTGCGAAAGGTGGTGATGAAATATAAACCCTAAGTTTATTTTAGGGTCGCCTGCGTAGTATCCTTCATAACCAGAGACATTCAAATATTTACGAGCGATAGACGGAACTAGTCCTAGAAAATCGTAATCAATATACTTGTTACTACTTAGTAGCAAATCGGTCCATCGAGTATCACAAGATCGCTTTTCAGGTAGCATACTAGCATACATGTGTGAAAATCGAAAATATTTGGGATCAAAATTTTTATAAGAAAATATTGCCAATGTCTGCGCAATAAATGAGTCTTTTAAATCTCGTTCATAACAATATCTAAATCTCCGTTTTCGTCTACAGGTGACATTCACGGGCAATACTACGACCTCCTAAGGTTGTTTGAATACGGAGGCTTCCCTCCCGAGTCGAATTACCTGTTCCTGGGGGACTACGTGGATCGTGGCAAGCAGTCGTTGGAGACCATCTGTCTACTCCTCGCTTACAAGATCAAGTACCCAGAGAACTTCTTCCTTTTACGTGGCAACCACGAGTGCGCTAGCATTAATAGGATTTATGGGTAAGTGACAATAAATTACTCGACTATATTTTTTTAGCTAACTGGCCCACTGCTGGGCATTGTTAATTAAAGGAAAATCTGTCTGAACTTCTCACAGAATACATTACACATACACTGTAATAATACATACATTGTTTAAACAATGTGGTCTGAAGTGACCAGCTAGCAAATTCAATCCTGATCTGTTCCTAAAATGCCGACTCAGAACTGGTATCTGATAATTTTTCCTTTTTACCGTTTCTACATCTTTCAGACAAAGGAGATCAGAAATGAAGTCTGTTACCAACATGAAGGCGTGTTACCCAAAGAATACCAAATCGATTCTTCTATTATTCTTCTTTTCTATTCCGGATTTATAAGCTGATTACTAAATCCGCTTATAATCTAAAAAAATAATCCGAAATAGACAAGAAGAATCGATTTGGTACTCTTTGGGTAACACGCCAAAAAAATGTTTATAGCCGCTGGATATTTCAAAATCGAATAATACGATGTATGTATTTAGAATACGCAAATTTTATCTCACATTTTATAGATGAGACATTCGCATGTCGGGTCTGGGGTCACCATTACTCACTCACACAAAGGGATCCCTCAATTTCACTACCTGCCTACAAAATTTCGGAGAACGCGAACATTGCCACACCTTTTGCGGACCGGGAAAACCCGGGCGTCCCTTGTAAAAGCCCAAAACTTATTTCAAATAGATAATCTTTATATGTAACATACTTTTTCAGCCATAAAAATGATAATATTATACTGTACGTTATGAAAAAAAAACATGTGCTTTTTGATAAAGCGTTTACCCGCTAATCAGATTAGCATTGAATCACCACAGATATCGACAAAAGACACGTCAAATATACACGCTAAACAATTTAAAGTGTGCAAAATAACGTCTTTTAGTTTATTGAACTCTTGCATGATACTAAAACATAGACAAAAGAATCCATTACTTTTTTTTTTCTAGCCATAGATACAAAAATATGTATCGCATAACGTCTTCAACAGCTGTGTTTAGTTGTATCGTAAATTCACGTGGTTATGTAAATTAAGATTGGAAATGTTTGCATATTCTAATATGTGTATGTTATGCTGATATCTAGTCTTTTGGAGCGCCCAATGTCATCAGTATTTAATTGTGATAAAGAGCATAGAATATTAAGCATGCATAGATTTTTATGTAATCACAACGTGCGTATATGCTCACAGCTTCATCTTTCGAGAAATGGAAATTAAGATCTGGAGTTACAGCATATAATCGCTATCTCCGCTATGGGTCAGGGTCATCAAAAAATCAAGCCGGAATATTTAAAAAATTTAGTCGGTTTTACTAAAGAGTATCAAGGTAACAAGGCACTGGTCGTGGAGGTCAGATAATCAGTCGCTCCGTGTATACGTGTACAGCTAAATACAAGTAGGGGGTTTAGGCAGACGTTAATGAATCGCTATCTCCATTTCTCAAGTCCTTTTACTAAAGGGTATGAGAACACATGTTTTTAATTAGGGCCAAGAGAAACTTGTTAAAGGATTAGTATTAATTAGTAGTCTACTCTTAAACCGTGTGTCGTAATAATTAGCTTTATCGTTACAGTTGAATCTACTTTAATAGTCTTTGTAATTAACTCATGAGCCTTGTTGTCCTTTTAGGACGAATACAAAGGTCACATTCGAAGAACGAAAGTCGATCTAAAACTTAGTATTTAAACTTGGGTATTTTGAAACACCTACTTCTAACCATTCGATTATTTGTATGCATGGTGTTTTATACCAAAGAAACGCTACATAGACTGTGTGAAAGGTATAAGTTTTTAAGGTAAGCGATACAGGATAAATTCCTAGTGTAAAAAAAAACTTACATAAAACCACTAAAAACGGGATGTTTACTATACATTCAAAGGTCTTCTGTGTGAAACATGATATGGCTAGAAAAAAGGGGGAGGGGCTGCTACGCTAACCCTAAATAAGTTTGAATAAGGGTAAGAGAATTATGAAAATGTATGGTGTCTTGAAACATACATTTTTGTAAACGTTAACGTAGACGAACTTGATTACAGTCAAGAAATGGTACTAAAACAAAATCAAAGTTATGAAATAAGTAAAATTACGTAAAGAGATATACAAGATTAAGTAAACCGAAAAGAGCAATGAAACGTAAATTGTTGTGCAAATATTTCTGTAAGCGACATAACTGGATACCTGACTACTGACAAAACTTGTTATTTCGGTAAACGTTAAAAGAAACAACGGTCTAAAGATGCAGATTTTAATTGATGACTAGTTGCAAAAGTATGAATCAGGGATTCTAGTGACATGGCAGACAAACCAGTCTTCACCGTTATCTAAGATTTTGTTATTAGAAGTACTGTGTAAATTTACTCTAGCAGGAAAGGCGAGGAGCTTTTTTTTCCCTGCGTAACCGCACCAAATATGGTGAGGACCAGTCATCCGTACAGCAAAGGCAATACATACAATAATAGTAAACAACTAAAAGCCAAGATCTTAAATATTTTCTATAATTTTTTCTTGGAGCTTCTCGCTTACAAGCAAAACTCATTTAGGAATAAGCGGTAGTACGCCTAGACTCGCGTGAAAGCCTAATGAGGAGAAAATGTCTAATACGTTGGTCGATTGACTAGCCAATCTAGCTTTGTATCTCCATACATGGCTAAACGCTGCTTTCATGTCCATTTCTTTCTTGCATTAGCGTCGTAGATTTTCTTTGCTACATCCATCTTAATGTAAATACTAGATTTTTCCTATTTCCGTCATCCAGAATTCTCTCTTTGTTCAAAGTTTTAAGGTTACTCCAAAAATAAATACGCCTTCATTTCGAAAGCTATTTTTATTTGAGTCAAAGTAACATCCCGCCCTCGTCCTTAATCGATATGCCCAAAACGAATTAGTAAACGCTACCCTGCTAAAAATACTTATCCTTGAAACTCCCCTACACAGGGCGAAGGAGTCACTTGCATGTTTAGTACGAGTCATGGGAAGTAAGCACGCATCCGTCACGCCTCGACGATTGTCGGACAAAACCTGTAGGCTGCCGTATGTCTCCATAGTGTGCACGTTCTCGTATGTGCCTTTGAACATGTTTGAAGGGTTTCTAGAGTGAGTCTGACACTTCATAATTGAAGTGTCAGACTCGCTTCTACGCTAATGCGTAGAAGCTAGTCCTCAGAGGTTACTCTAAGTGTGTGAGTTTTATGCTGTACGTCTGTATCACAATTTATTCTTGAGGGGTGTTTAGTATGGAAGAAAAAGTTGTGCAGTTCTTTACTGACCCTAAATAAATTGGCAGAAGAATGTGGATGAAAACCCTTGCCGGCCTAATTCTAAAGCCCTTTTTATTCGGATGGGAAATCATCAAATGACTTCTCCCGCTCTGGGCGGAGCGGAAGGGAGTGTCAGACTTGTACTGACTAAAACCCATCCATGTTCCTTCTGACCCCTTTGTGTTCCAGGGCCACGGTATCTCAATTCAAAAACCTTTAATGCACTTTTTATAGTTTTTATGACAGCAAAGTCTTCGTATATCAACAGGGTATATATGTTAAAAGTGACGCACTTTATTTCAAATCCTTATCCGTAAGCTTTATAAGACCACTCTCACATTCTGATGCGTAATAAGCCTGTGAGTTGACATCATCTTATAAAACTGGATGTAGGTACTCATACCTGTTTCGGGAGGCTGTGGTTTGGTGCGCATAACATGTTTTGAAAGATTATGACGAATCTCGAATTTGTCTGTACCGAAGGGCCCGGCGATGATTAAGAACGAAACTTTTAATTCTAGATTTATTATTTCAAAAACAAGATAATTATATACCCACTATGTTCTATCTGATAGCGCGTAGTAGGTAGGTAGGTTTTCAAAATCGATTGGTTTCCAAACAAAATATTTGTTGTTATTGAACTTAATGCCTCGGGTCAAGCTTAAGGTGGATGCGACATGGTGGCTCGTGTTTTTTTTTGCATTTTGCCGGTCAGTGACAGGTTTTGTGTTGAATAAAATATGATACACGGCCATAAAACATACGTATTTACATAATAGGGGATCGGACTGGGTAAAGAAAACGACATTCTATTTTGTCCGCCAGACAGGTAATACAAAAATATTAGACACGTATTTTTTGTTTTATCAGATTATCAAAAAATTACTTAGTTAGAACTCATTAAAGTTGGAGAGTGGGGGCTTACTACGTCACAAGTAGGTATAAAACTTACCTAGATGTGACGTCATGCGCCATTTCAACTCGATATATCTCCGTAATTTTATGACCACGTGAAAAAAGAAAAAATACGTGTCCAATACTTTTCAATAAACTACCCGACGGACAAAGAAAAAAAAAATAGGATTATCCCCTGTTGTAGTCATTAAAATAATCAATACAACCCCTTTAAGTTCATTTAATCCCAATGAATGACTATTTCATGAAAAAGTCATCATATGGGGTTAAATGAACATAAAGGGGTTGCAGTGATGACTTTAATGATTATAAACCAGCAAAGCCATATTAGTTACGGCTGCGGATCATATTTTATTCAACATAAAAACGGTCACTGACCGTCAAAATTCAAAAAAATCGTAAGAAAATTTGAATTCGCGGGCGACCCTGTCGCTTCCACCTTAAAGCTTTTTTGTTCCAGTCCGTTGAACTTCAGTTTGTTTTTGCAGACACTTTACAAAAACCTGCGTAACTGTATACATACAGGGTTACCTGTTTTTATTCTGAATATAAATGAGGAAACAAGGCTATTTATTTATCCACAGCCCCCACTGCTGGAATGCTGGATGTAGGCCTCTTAGTTCCTGTGTATTCAGGGAAGGGACACCGACGCGAAAAGGCTTACCACATACTCTCTTTTTTTTTAAATTTCTTAGCAACATGTGACAAGGGCAGAAAGATGATGATTTCCTGTGTATACGAGGTGTAAATCACCTCATCACGAAGCCGTCAACCAAGCATTCTGTACATGAAACTAAGTAACTTTAGGGGGGTGTAAAATCATGTTTTGTGGTAGAACTCAATGTAACGCACTCAAAACATTGTGCTGATTGACGGATTGAATAGTACGGGGGTCGTGGAGGTGTTTTTAAAGTAAAAATCTTACATTAAAAACTTGTATTTAAAAAAATACTAGTCTAAAAGTTGTAACTTTGACCCCTAATATCTCCGTAACTAGAAGGTTCCAAAGGTATGGTGTAGAACAAAAAAATGATCGCAACGACAGGGAGAACCAGTGCCTTTCGGGTTCGTTAAGAGGTGTTTTACACCCTTTATAGGTACTGATAAGGAGGAGCTCGTGGCTAAATAATAACAGCCGCCCGGGTCGATCTTTAAGGTTAAGCCGTACTTACCGAGGTTGGTCCGCGGATGGGTGACCATAATTACATACCGAGTTTCCTCCGTGCCTCGGAAAGCACGTTAAGCCGTTGGTCCCGACTGTCATTTGTAGATCTTTGACAGTCGTTACGAGTAGTCAGAAGCCAAAAAGTCTGACATCCAGTCTTACCAAGGGGTATCGTATTACCCAGTTACTGGGTTGTGGAGGTCAGATAGGCAGTCACTTCATGTAAAATACTGGTACTCAGCTGCATCCGGTTAGACTGCAAGCCGACCCCAAGATAGTTTGGGAAAAGGCTAGGCAGATGATGATAGGTACTGATAAGTTAACCTACGAATTGAAAGAAACCACACTTTAAATCAATGAATCAAGCCCCAGGTTTCACCAAGTGATCGTAATCAGTCACGCTGCTACTCGTTAGCGTTACCTACATGTTGTATGAGGTAAACACCAGTGAGTCAGAACTCTGATTCATCCAGTGCGAGGTCGATAAGCTGTCGGCAATCAAGTTCGAGGCGTTTGACGACGTTAGAGCACTTTAAAGTTTGGTAACAAATAATATAAATTTTTTAGTAGCGTGAGTATTTGAAGATTTATTGGGTTGTTTTGTTATAAGTCGTTTTTTTCTGTTTTTGTCTTACAAACCTTATTAGTTCTTAAGAGTTACAAGTCCCGTCAAAATCGGTCCAGCCGTTCCAGAGATAAGCCGGAACAAACAGGCTCACACATAAAATTGTATGAATGTTATTATGGTGTATACTCGTATAGTATTTACATGCATGTAGTAAAAAGCGGTTATTTTAATACTTATTACAAAGTTACAAACAGACACTTCAATTTTATTTATTTGTGTAAGATGTATACAAGATAATCAAAACCGAGACAAACCGCGAATAATTTTGTCCCTATAGAGAAAAGGGATTGAGTTGGTTTTATGTGTTTACAAAACTCGAAAATCAGACGTAAAACACTCCTCCTGTCACAAAATTATGCTATCTTCGGAAATATATCAAATTGCGCCGTATGTCATGTTTTCATTTGATGGAACACCAACGTCTCATGCATTCTGATTGTGAATGCATCTGTCTGTCAAAGATGTAGTATGAGATATGTTCGCACTTGATCGATGAAGCTGGTTTGTAGTGTAAAGCACCACGTTTTGAGGGAAAATGGTACTGTAAGGGAAAAATTAAATATGTTAGCTAGTCTACACCCTAAAGTAAACATTAAAATTATAAGTTTTAAAGTTTTAGACGGCTATAATAAGGCAGTCGTAATTGCAAGCTTTTTGTCACCAGATGAATCTATTTTTATTTCTGTTAGTAGATCTTTGAAATACGTCTATTTTAAAACTAGATAGGTAGTGCCTGCGCAATAAGATCATAGGTGCCTATTGATTAGCACTCAATGGGCTAATAAAACTATTGTTGTTACGAATATGTCACTCAGAAAGACGGAAGGAAGGAGTCAAGTTCGCAGTTTTGATTCAAGAAGGTCGTCATATAATTTTATTCTGTCATCAA
This sequence comes from Cerastis leucographa, assembly GCA_963082945.1. Taxonomy (NCBI): domain Eukaryota; kingdom Metazoa; phylum Arthropoda; class Insecta; order Lepidoptera; family Noctuidae; genus Cerastis; species Cerastis leucographa. The sequence continues at coordinate 2,998,103 of OY720365.1, forward strand.
CTTTTAGGCGGTATGTTATTCTTCTTATGACGCCACTCTCTTATCTGGTTATCAACTAGATAAAGCCTTATCAACTAAACATGATAATTCCATTGATTGATAGGGATAATCTTGACGAAGTCAAACAACAGTGTGATGTCATTTATTGTGAAATGTTTTTAGAGCTCTTCAAATATTTTTCGTTACAGTTGGTTTTTTTTTTTTGAGGAATTACGATTTTTCTGTTCACGGGAATCTTGTTAGAATTCTCAGATTCTTTGCCAAGCGAAGTATCAGAAATGAGCACTTTGAGGCAGAGACACTTTTCATTAAGTCCATTTTAATTAGAAAATGCTAAAATGAACAATGTTTTTTTTCTCGAAATCGGGGATTGAATAAGATCTGAAGGAATTGGTTATAACAGGAAACGAAACCGAGGCCAGCCTCAATTTACAAAAGAAAGAAAAATATTACCTTCTTGATTTGTATAGGCAATTTAATATCTTAATACCTACCCAACCATTTCTATCGTAGACTTCCGCACGAGAAAAACGTTCGTATGTGTAGGCTACTTACTATTCTGATCATGTCGTAAGCACTATTGATAGGGTTGCCATCCGTCCGGGTGTCCCCGGATTTGTTCTAGTTTAGAGGGCGTCCGGGGAGCGTCCGGGCGGGGCTTCATTTGTAGTCCGGGTTTAAAAAGACAAACAAACTCGTCAGTAATTAAAGTAAATTCAATTTCCAAGAATATAGCTGCATTGTTTTTTTTTTACAAATTCCTTTTAAAAAAGGAAGATATTCTAAATGCTATAGGAACGAGTGATAAATACAAAAAAACTGAAAATTAAAAAGGCAGGAGGATCAACCTCTCGAAAAAGCTTTTTAAGGTCTGAACATAAATAAAAAGATCATTTATGACATTTTCAACTGTTTTTTATTACACTCACTATGTTAAAAAAAATCTGTTGAAATGTCCGGGTTCTAGGCTCTTAGATCTGGGGTTTTCACGCGTCTTGTACTGGTTGCCAAATTTTAGACATGGCAACCCTAACTATTGAGGAAAAAGTTGTACCACTCCTTGTCAGTTTAAACAATATTTTTACAAGAACTTCCTCGTATCAATATTTTCGTTTAATTTCTTGAACGGCTTTTTGGTATGTTGAACATTTTAATAATGTACTACTACCTAATTTATGTCCGCGACTTCGCTCGTGAGGAGATCGGGAATTATCTTACTGAGACCAAAATAAAGATCCTATGCCTTAACCAGGGTCATGGTCTGCCACTGTCAATTTCATCAAAATCCGTTCAACGGTTGAGACGCGAAAGGGTCAGACAGACAGAGTAACTTTCGCATTTATTACATTAGTATGGATTATTTTATTGTTCTCATGACTAAAGACCCCATTTATCACTTAGCATCATTTGGATCGCGCCAGAAATAAATAGGCGAGTAAGAAATCATACTTACGGACGTTGATTGAAATGCTAACAATAGAAATGCCAACAAAATCTTCAGCAGGTACTTTCGAATGATTCAATTACAGAGTAAAATGACAGATTTGTGAATTGAAATATTCAATAATATTTTACTACCTTTTTCCCGCGGCTTCGCCCGTGTCATGTTCAAAAACCGGCCAAGTGCGAGTCGGACTCGCGCACGAAAGGTTCTGTACCATTATTTATAAAAACGAGCAAAAAATCACTGTCTTGTACGGGAGCCCCCTTAAATATTTATTTTATTCTGTTTTTAGTATTTGTTGTTATAGCGGCAACAGAAATACATAATCTGTAGTAATTTCAACTGGCTAACCATCACGGTTCATGAGATACAGCCTGGTGACAGACGGACGGACAGCGAAGTCTCAGTAATAGGGTCCCGTTTGACCCTTTGGGTACGGAACCCTAAAAATTATCCCATGGGCCACACGCGCATGGTTCACGGCGCCACATCAAGCCATACATTCCTAGTATACCATGGCCTCGCTTTGAATAGTTTCCCCGTAAAATGAGAAATCCGCATAAACTGGTTTTGTACAGATTAATTGGTTGCCCTGCGTACAACCGGGATAAAAGTAATATCCTAACTTCCTAAGCCAGGTTCTGTTCTGTCCACAAGACTTTCATTAAAATCCGTTAATCAAGGTACTGACGGACAGACAGAGTTACTTTTGTTATATGGATCTGCATTAATCTGCAACTAAAGATATTTATTAAAATATCCCAATATCTGAGTATATTGATGTTTCAAAAGCTTTAAACATTTTGGGGGAGCTCAACAATTTTATGTATGCCACAAATACCAGTCGATCTACCCAATGTTCATTGAATAACGCAAACGACCGGATAAAAGAGGTTGACTAATGGAATATTCAATCTGACTACAAGAAAAGATCGAACTTTTGTTATCCGCGTAAATTGTCGATGGCGAAACGTCTATTTATTTTGAGTATCTCAGTAAATACGAAACGATAAATGATTTACACTCGGATTCACTGTCGAAGTGGCCAATACGAATTCAGGTCATATCCAGTGTGATTGATTAGAGACGAGGTACTTTTTGTCGATCTTTAAGTGTGCGGGATGCGTGTGTATTGATTTGTTGCGTTTCAGAAGATTATTACGAACTAGCTGCTTGTGACTTCGTTCCGTTATGTACGGAAATTAAATCACGGGAACGTTTTAAATGTAGCTTATTATATGTATGATCCCTTGCTAGACCATACATTACTTTTAGATGAAAGGTGAATGGAATGAAAGAAGGTAAATAATCAAAACACTACTGTATTGTCCCAGAGGTACTTAAAGTAAAATGAGCTTAATGGACTGATGGTGTGGAAATGAAGTGAGTGACGCAGCCCTTGTTGGATGTAACGAGAACGCCTGGCTGACTTGATAGCTCAACGCGAACTGAACTAATTAGTATGAGTTGAAATGAATGCGGCGTAAACTGCTGAATTGCAGAATGTGCGGTTGCACCGTACATTATACTCTGGGATAATGTATCTTCGCGTAAGTGAAAGAATTTTCGGAATCTGAACAGTATTTCCGAAGATTACCCCCTACATATAAACTAACTTAAACCTTTAGATAATATTAGTATACATGTAACATTTCCCCGAAGTCTAAGATAGAAGTGTACTTATTTGGACATCCACATTTAGCCAGTCATATTGCGGGAAGCATTGCCCTTCGCAAAGCTGGGTTTAGACAGGGCCAACGTACGCCGCTGAATAAGTTTTGATAGCATGGAACTGCATGCTCTGTGAAGGACAATAACCTTGATTCGCCTGGCTAGACGCTACTGAACGTTCGTTAGTCAAGTCTGTACCCTGCATAAAGCTGTGGGGATCAACTTCTTTCGTACTGAGACTATCATACTATCTTAGCACAAATTGTTTTATTCAACGACCCTCTTTGAAAGCAACCTGATCAGAATACTAAAAAGTGAATGAAAAGAAAATGGAGCTCATTTCGACAGTTCTTTTGAGATTTTGCTTCGAGATGCAATGTTGATATTGCTTCACGAATACATTCTTTATTTCCGGGTCGCTAGCATAATGTTGCTTGCTTCGTAATCCTAGATTATTGCTTAACACAAACAATAGCGAAGATTAGTAAACACGGAAGAAGAATTTTAACCGCATTTTTGTACGAAAAGCTAGTTCGCCAGTTTAATTACAATGAGCAATAATAACAAAATCGCATACAACCATTTCCCGTACGTTGGCACTTGAATAATTGAGTCAGTGACTCATGCTAGTCTGCAATAATCGTATTCGTATGCCATTTTTTTAAAACATTCATATCGGATACGATTATGTGTAGGTAAAGTTTGTGGGTAACAAATAAATACGGTTTTCTTAAAAGCAGAACGCCAATGAGTAATCTTCGATTGTTTTTGGGAGCCTACAGCCCATTTTTTGGTGAATAGCAGGGAAGTTATCAGAAGTGAAAACGCCAACAAATCAATAATGGTGTAGCGAAAAGTTCAATTAAAGTCTTTGTGTTTCTTAACATGTGTCTTCATTTTGGTGTACCTACCTACCTATCCTACTTATATTATAAACGCGAAAGTTTGTATGAATGCTTGTTTGTTACACTTACACGCAAACTACTGAATGAATTTGGGTGAAATTTGGCACACGGGTAGTTTATAACCTGGATTAACTCATATGATACTTTTTATCCCGGTAGTACAATCCCATGAGACAGTGACCGACCTCCACGCGTGCGAAGCCGCGGGCATAGGCTAGATAATAAATATAATAAAGTATCTTCGGCTTTACCCTACTAGATCTCGGTTTTGTGTCAGTAGTAGTTACTGTTGGCAATAGACAGCGATAGACGAGGTAGTATAATTAACAAATCGAAGGAGGATCACGTTTCCCTTAATTAGCTCCCAGAACTGCCGAGCTGTCTGGAATATCATAGAGATAGTCACCTTCAATTGCATAAACAGTTTTATTCTTAGATGAAACACAACAGTTTGAATTCAAGCCTCAGTTTTCTATTTCCTAGCGTTGGAATCTTTTAACAATCTTACTAGAAAATATCTGTTATCTGGGACTTTGTTATAGAGAAAACCAAAACTTGAAAACTTCGGTTTTTGAACCATCCAATGTTTGCTTGATAAATGTGAGACTCGTTCATTTCATTCCATTTTTCATTTGTGTGAAATTTTAGTGTTGCGTAGGCAGAATGCTTACAAATGAACAGAAAAGTTAATATAGCTCTGTAAAGCTTTACTGCGTTTGATTTAATTAATAATGTGTAATAAAATTTACCCAAATATTAATGAAGAAAAACTTTACACCTACGCAGGCGAGATGAATGAAGTACTAATGTTATAAATGCGAAAGTAACTTTGCTTGTATTTCAGTCCGTCTGTCTGTCTGTGTGTCATTAGTCTGTCTGTAGGTCTGTTACCATTTTACGGCTTAACAACTGCTCGGTTTTCGGTACATGATGTCGAAAAGGGTTTTTTTAACCTATACTGTCCCACTGCTAGACAACCATAACCTTCTACTATTCTCTGTGTGTGATTGGTCAGGCGGTCAGGCAGATCATGACAAAAATTACAATATGACTGCACGACCCCCCCCCCTGACCCCTTGGTAAGACTGATGGTTAGATTTTCGTGTCACTCTGACTACGTGTAACGACTGTCAAAGATCTACAAATGACAGTCTGGATCAAAGGCTTATCGTACTTTCCGAGGCACGGAGGAAACTCGTTATGAAATGAGTGGTCACCCCTCCCCCGAGTGGCTGTTATTATTTAGCTACGTATTTTCATCTCGGTACCTAGTGAATTCCGCAGAGATAATTTCCGACGACAACGCAGGCGGAAACGCAGACAAAAGTTAGTATTCTAATAAATTCTCTTTTGTGATTAATATCCCAGCTCAAAGACCTACTTTATTTTGCCTGTGATATTTAATTTACGTAGAATTTGGAGCATAGAATAATAAAGTACTGTATGCTCGTTTTTCTCTTTTGAAAAAGTTGGTGTACGTGGGCGTTTATTCTCTGGTGTGGAATGCCCTTTAGCTACAGTTGTTTTAAATATTTTTAATCTAAAGATTAGATTATTTTTTAACAGATCTATTTTTCGTAAGTTCTTTTAATTTTATTTATTTACTTTTCAGTTCTTTTATGTCTCATCGTCTGTGTTTACATAAATTATTAAATAAATAAATCAGACTAAGATATAATTCTTATCTTGTGCCGTAAAAAGTGACTAGATATAGTATGTTATAATTTATCATGTCTTTTCTTTGATTTCTTTTTAGTTTCACAAAAATTGGGCCATTTGAAGTCGGAACTTGACCCTTCTATGAAATATTCCAAGTTATTTCCCTAGAGGACTAGATAAGTAATACAAGAATAATAATCTTATATTTTTTCGTATAGTCTATAAGGAAAAACGATGATCTAACGCGGCCTTGATAGCACGTTTCTCAAAATTCACGTTTTCCTACACTTTTATGCTTAGAAACGTAAACGTTGTTTTTATCTAAACTAGAACGACTAAGGTCTAGTTCAGACTGCACATTTTGATTACGTCGCGACGTAATCAAAATGTGCAGTCTGAACGCGTCGCCTTGATATGAAGTATGGAAGAAAAATTGCTGCAACGATCCCAAATAAATTGGAATAAGAATGACAGGAGATTAATGACGAAGATACTGCCGTCATAAAGATTATAAGCATATAAGACATATTAACAGTAATGTGTGTTGGTTTTAATTATAACTGAAGGTATGCAAACAATGCTCCTCCGGGGAATTGTCTAAGTAGGCATAATAAGATAGGGGACTGTTCATGATTGCGGTCAAAGGCTTATTTATTTACACACTATTTATCATTCTCCAAATACCTTTACTACTTACATAATTCTAAGGAAATATAGAAAAGAATAACCCCGATCTATTCAGATTGGCAATTTAAGGCCGTATGTCAACGATACTAAGCATTTTTTTCAACGTTGATCGACAGCGAATGTCTTAAAAAAGTCGTTGATGTGTGTCAGCCCTTACAGTAAAATGCGGTTAAATGTTATCTTCTGGTAAACATGTGTCAAACATCAATAAATATAATATGAGTCAGTATTTGTGTTTGTATGTATGTATAGTATGCAGCTAGAGGGCTAATGAGGTTTATCGCCGCTAACTGTTTAATGATATGTTTATGTAACTCCAATTTGATGGAGGTTTCCGTTGAATTTTGAGTTTGTTTGTTGTGAAAATACGCTTTAGGTGATTATCACACTGCCACTCATCACGCTGCATGTTGCGTGTCACCGCACCTACGCGCGTACTTGCGGGAGTGCAGATCTGCAACATCTTGCTAGTTTTTTACGCACTCACGCGCGTAGATGCGTTTTGTGGATTCACGGCGGCTCTGACTCATTTGATTCAAAGCCGTTCGCTGTGGTGATAGTGCAGTGCAGAAACCATCCAAAATCACGCACAGCACTGCGAGACTCGGTGTGCATACCTTGCGTCTCGACCCGCACCCACGCGCGTGTGCGCATGTTTCTCCGCTTGTAGGCGCGTGATCTGAATGAACGCGCGTGGATGCATTTTCTGTGTGTTGGACTGTGCGTGTTTTCTAAACAAACGGAGATACACCACGCGCTACGCTGTGTGGTGCGTGGCAGTGTGTTAATCGCCTTAATTTCTCATGCTCTTAGTAAACTCTCTTTTTGCCAGTTATGTTTAAGTTCCACGTGATGAGAGTAAGCCTGTTGGCATAAACCAGGAACATTGAGTCTGGGCTACTGAGAAGTCCCTGATCGAAAAACACATGGTCCGTCTCAGAAATCGAACCCAACAACTCACTCGCCTGTAGCCCTTGTGATGTTACGTGGTTCTCATTCCCAGTTCCATTGATATGATTGATCTTTAGTCACCTTAATGACCACTTTGCTACAATTTACCACAAAGGAAGGCCAGATTGTATCAGTTTGAATGGCAGCCAGCTGACCTTTAATATTGATATCATCATAAAGAGAAAAGCCAAGCAATGAAACCATTAGCTATAATAGAAGTAGTGAGCTTAATATTCCATTTCCAGCATTCACAAACGTGGCAATATTACGCCACAATCCCTACTTCAAAAGTGACGTAGACCTATGACGTCTATTTGGACTCTTGCCAACTTTTGAGGGGGAATGATGACTGCTTTGGTAATAACATAATTTTAGCGTACAAACTAGCTAATAGGTATAAGAGATGACGTGATAAGAGATAGAAAGTCAGCGTCTGAGCGAAGACCTGTGGGTGGATGCATCTGTCATGCCAATTCATGTCGTCTGCTGAGATGCCGTTATCTACCGAAATGTTATAGTAATACTAGGTGCTGCCCGCGACTTCGTTCACGTGGAAATTTTGATGGCTTTTAGGGGTATGAAAAATAGATGTTGACCGATTCTCAGACCTATGCGATATGCACACAAAATTTCATACAAATCAGTTCAGCCGTTTCGGAGGAGTTTGGTAACAACACCGCGACACGAGAATTTCATATATTAGATAAAAACCAAGATTCCCATAGATTCCCAAGTCGGGCAAAGTGTTATTGGATTTTTCTATTAAGAATTCCTCAGTAGCAGCCACGGAGTCTGAATTTGGTTGGATGGCAATAGGCTCGCCCCCTATTACATTAAGGAACATAAATTAAACTTGGGAAATATGACTGTACTATTAGGTATACCTCTGCTTAACCCTTACCCCCATAGCAGCCCAGCTCTGCGATTTGCGGTCTGCGGTCGACATCAGAATAATACTTTTCATCATCTTCCTGTCTTTGTCCCATTTTATTTGATGTCGGCGCAACACGTCTCTTTCCTCCATTCACCTCTGTCATTCGTCATGTTATCATTTACTCCTTTTTCCTTCATATCATTTTTAACACAATCCATCCATCTTTTCTTTGGTCTTCCTCTCCCTCTCCATCCATCCATATTTATATTCATCACATGTGTTCCATCCCTCCTCATCACATGTCCATACCAAGACAGACGACTCCCTTTTATATTTTCTGTAACGGGCGCCACTTACCTATTAATTTAATATTTCATGCACTAACAGCCTATACATAAAAATATACTTAACTGTATTTCCGTATCTGTCAAAGGAAACCCCAAATCCATATTTACGAGCAAGAATGCACTATTTATTTGTATATTCTATTGCACGCGCAATTATATAAATAAATTTTATCCCTGTTTGATGAACTTTGTCGTAAACGAGTCGTAAATAGATCAATCTACCAGGAAAATGAATGAAAATTATATAAATGCAAACATTATTTGAACCTTGTAGTATTTATAATGTTATTCCTTTATTTACATGAAAAAAACATAAAACCTCACGCGAATAAACTTTTTTTTTTTAGCTCTCACGAATGTTTTCTTTTGTCGAACAGATTCTACGACGAATGCAAACGGAGATATAACATCAAGTTATGGAAAACATTCACAGACTGCTTCAACTGCTTACCGGTAGCTGCGATAGGTGAGTACAGAATAATTTATATTTTTTTAATGTCGGAATACCTTAACAGGATATTTTTTCCAGCTTACTATTATTGATTATCAGGGAGAAAGCATAATCTCACAATGTTGCCACTACTAGACCACAGCCCCCCCCCTAATCCCCCCCCTTCTCTGTGACATGGAGTGGTCCATTACCCACCATGCGGTCCAGTGCTAGTTGTTGATAGGGAAGAAAACGTGGAGAAAAACGTGCAAAGAAAATCGCTGCACTGATTAGTTTTGAACAAAAACATAGCGTGCGATTAATCGGTCAACTTCACTCATTACCTATACCGATTACACGCCATCACTGCCAAGTATCAAGTGTGGTTTCTGCCTATGTGATAGCTACCTAGCTATAGAAATATCTAGTCTGATAGTCATGTTAGTTGAAGTAGGGCAACGATGGTGAAAGCTGGCTTAAACGCTTCTTAAGCCGTATACAGACATTGCGAGGCATGCGCCGCGAACAACGCACAGCGAATGCCTCGCAAGGTGTGTACTTTTGTATTCATGGCGAGGCATGTGCTACGCACGTGCGAGGGCGAGCTAAAGTATGGCCGCGGCATTCGTTGTGCGCAGTTCGTGGCGCATGCCTCGCAAAGTCTGTATCCAAGATTGTAACATTGTACTTGACTCTATGCACAGGTTATCTTTGGTATAGCAACGTCTAGAAAGCCTTTAAAATTATAACTGGCATGAGTATTGATCGTCTAAAAACTCCATCAGTGATGAGGTTGACTTAAACTGGAAATCTATGATAATTGCATTCTCTTCACCAAGGATGCCTTAAGATGGAATAATGAGCCTTAAAAACAAAGCACTTAATTACTCGTCTTTTAAACAATATTCTGCAAGTTCGGTATTGTCTCCAACGCACTTTGAGTGCCAAAAAACAAGCCTTACCAAGACTCCGAACTTGCTGCTTCCAAATTCTTTTCACATTACAACACAACTTCGCAAAAGTAATGCAAAAAAAGTTTGCGACCAGTCCTGTCGTAGTTGCTGCGTCGAAAACCGGAATTTGACAACACGCCAACAAAAGTACAGGAAAAAGCAGGGATTTTTTTTTGCGTCAGAACTTCACTTGAGTCTGTTTTAAGTAGACTCGAATATAACTTAAGATGTGTAGATTTATCTGCCTGGAACATCTCTTAATATAAAATAATATAACTTAATATCTTTAGGCTATAGAAATGGAACACTATATTTGTATGTCAGGAATTTTATGACATTATTTCGTACCAAAGAACGACTCTGTCTGACATTTTCGCACATTTACGTCACTTTATCATTAAGCTCCGGATCCCATACCCGGATTATTAACGGTACGGTTATCAACACAGCTTTTAGTATACCCTCTCTAGATTAAACATTCTGGAACTTGGATGTATTTTTAAAGTATTAAGTTGGTGATGAAAGACCTACGCGCACTACGCCTATAGATTTGTGACGAAGGCATCCCGCGGGCAGAACAAATAAGTTTAAGCTAATTTACAGAAACAATATTGTCAGCTAAATCTGTTGAAACTTCAACGCTATGACGTTTGCCTTGTTCAAACTCCAAACAAACTGCTCGTCTCGGAAACTAGAACAACATTAAAAGAAGTAACCACCAATTTAACCTTGCTTTTTCTTTAGGTCGTTTTGAGACTCCTCTCTCAGGCACAAAACAGAGATCCTCCTCCTCAAGTCGTACTCCTCAATACTGAGGGTCGTGATCCTGCCATGAAAACATCTTTTCCATGAAGATGTTTCGCCATCTCTGTTTACCCTTCGCCAAGTGAAGCGCATCATGAAATTTCTTATCAGAGAAGAGCTTATCTGTTCGGACCATCGCAAAGGTAACCTTGCCAGTAACCATCAGTTGTTCCAAATGATTGCCATCTCTCGATTTTCAAAAAATCCAAAACTTTGCAGAGACAGATCGTAGATAGTCTGGTCTTTAATTTGAGCTCGCGTAGGATGGACACGAAACAGATTTATATATGGATATTTCCATAATAACGTAACAGATCCACCATGCCTGTTAAAGTGGATATTTTTTTAAGCCTGGCCCGTATTTGCATGCCGGTTCAGTTCGGTGATTGATCTAATTAGTCGCTCAGCCAAATGTGAACCGGCTCAACAGATAGGCAATGAATCCAGCTTAAAATTTTTTGTTCGTGGACATTGTAGGAAACAGTTGTATTCAAAAGATTTGGTGCTTAAATTATTGAATCTAGTGTGCATTGGGTGTTAAGCCTTGGCAGCAACAGACCAGAAATTCTTTCGATAAACTGCTCGAAGCGAAAATGGTAGTAGTGAAAGATAGGAAAACTGCTAATACAAGGCTTCAAAACCGCTTTAAGGTGTTCATGTCTGTAAGGAGTAAAAATAATTCAACTGATGAATGAATGGTATTAGACTATTTCCGACAATGTTTGACTGGTCAAACATTGTCGGAAATAGTCTAATACCGTTTTTTTGGAATGTTGCAATTTGAGGCTATGCAAATTCATACGTTTATTGCTCTAACTCGTATTGCTGAGAAGGAACTGAGTAATTTCTACTTTAATTTAGAAGGTCACGCAATCGAAAGGCACAGACCAATAATCGAACACCCTTCAATATTCAGACCGAACCTAAAATCGACCTCGAAACTCGAAATATCCGATATCCACCGCACTCCCGTTTCTGAACAATTTTGCCCCAACCTTGTTACTCCTGAATTCCCTATAACGTTCTACATGCGTAGATCGGTTGACTCGCTCACCGCAACGCGAAGGTCGAATATACGCCGGGGCTATATTTATCAGATCACGCTACACACTTTTGATGCTATAGTATTTATAGTCGGATAGTAATCATATAGATATTATATAATATTGTATTTGAGACACCTGTCTCTTGAATGGTGTTTATTATTTTTGGACCAACTTTGTTGCTTGATTGAGTTGGCGTTTTGAAAAGTAAACAGAGTGATTTCTTGCTGAAATGTATCTGCTGTAATTCATAATCATATCAGCCAAAGACGTCCTCTGCTGGACATAGGCCTGCACTTTTGCATCGCCCGGTGCTTGTGCTTTTCGCACACGACTGACTTCATGCTGTGGTGATTATTTGTATTGAAATAAATGACCTTTAAAATAGAAGATCATCAAGAAAAGGTTCGAAGCAGTTCCACTGGTAACTTTTCATCAAATGAATGTTGGAATGCCGTAGCTTATTTATGCCGTAGTCTTTTTATTAGATCCACTGCTGTGCAGCCCAAGAATTACTCATCCATACAAACAGAAGTCTGCAAAAGCAAGTCAGTAATCGTGCAGTAAAATGTGAGTTGTTATGACCTCGTATGTCTTTGGTCACATTATATGGTATGCCGTCGATTTCATATAACGCTTTATCGGTTACTATAGCTTCCCCGAATTCCTGTTTGATCACGAATTCATGACCAAAAGATTACATATTGTAAATCTCTTAACAATCACATGCAAATTGGACAATAAAACTGCGAGAAACACGCAAACTACAATAGTAAACTGTAGTGTTGCTAAAGTGCTCGTATTCTGTGCTGTTGAACACAATAAAGACTATCAGGAGACGTGTCAAGTGTCTATTACTTGAACAGATTCCGGTGCCGAAGGAACAATTGGTACAAACATCTTTGATCTTATTCATTAAAACTGTATTGTTTGCATTGAAAATAAAACCCAAGTCTTTGTAGGTCTGCCCGGAGGCATTACTTATAAAATTGAACAGGCTCAATCTACTTCGTAATATAGGCCGATTGCAGAATTGATATAGCTACTGTCTAGATTTTTAATGAACCAGTTTTCCTATCATGGGGACTGATAAAGATGCATGTAATATTACTTGCAACTGGCGTACATGTCTGAAGGACGGACATGTATGGAAGTTGAAGAAGCTAAAGGAGTTTCTAAGGATCGTAGAAGGCCTTCTGTACTTTCTACCCCCATGGGAATGGTCATGAAGATGGAATCACAAAAAAAACGATTGCAATTAAAATATTCTTACAAGGAATACATGTCGGAAATCGCAATAAATAACGAGGAAAGAGAAACCAGAACAATATCATAAATCAAATCTGCCGAAAGATAATGTTTTCAAGATGCGTACGGACATGTCACGGTCGCTGACAAGTAAAAGTGAATAAATTGGCGACCCCACGCCGGAACTAGCTATAAATACGGAAAGATTTATGTAACCATAGTGTGGATTAACATAAGATGCTCCAATGTTTGTTTATTGGGTACTGCATTAATGGAGGCGAGGCTTTTGAGGAATATTAATGGCGGATTAGAAGGTTCGAGACGATTTTCATAAAATAGTATTGAAAGATCTTCCATCCATGGCTTTGAACATAATATCTATATGGGTTAAAGCTAAAGATTTTATAATCAAATAGACCGTCGAGTTCTCCAGAAACTTCAAATAGGAAATGCGACTCCGAGAATAAATTGTCTAGTCTCTTCTTCAAACCTAGTTAAAGTTATCATAACAACATTGCCTTAAATACTGACTTCGCAATATTTATCCCAACCTGGCAATTTACCTGAATTTGTTAGTCTGGAAACTTTAAACAAATTGCGACTTTGAATGTGGTCTCAGAAACTTTTGAATTTACGACAAATTTCATTACAACAACGAAATTAATGAGACGTAGAGAATTGTTCTTAATTTAACATTGTGAGTGCTGATTAAAGTTTTTGAAATCAATTGCTGCCAGAGCGTTTTTGTTCCGAGTCTTTGATTCGTGGATTCTTGATATTTTGTTCCATACATAATTTATTTACTTCTTACTGATTAGAGACGAAAATAGAATTAGTGTTGCACCTTAAAAAAACACGTTTCAAGAAGGAGGAGGAAAGGCGGAGAAACGAGTTAGATATTTTGAACCTAAATATAAAGATGAAACAAAAGAAAGATTTGAGAAACTCCCAAATACCGCAAATTATGAAAAAAAAAATGAGTTAAGCCAAACACAGGTTCGTTACTCCAACTTTGGCATCTTCAATCTACTCCAAGTCACGCATTTTACCAACATATTCCTCGAATTTCCATATCGAAAGAAAAAGACTGAGAAAAAGTTTATTCAACTCAAAGAAATCTAGATATTGCTCGAAGCATATGTGATACGAGACTTATAGAATGAATATTAAACAGTTTTCTATGCATTTATTTGCGTTGATATAACGCCAGTACACTAGGGAACCGCTATAAACAGTGTTGGAGAACTCGACGCATAACTGACTACCATGAATTCGATATCATTATTTTAGAGACACCAGCGTTATTTGTTGGTTAAAAGAAAAAAAACATCAGTTCCACATTTTGACAGTGTAGGGTAGGTAAACACGAGTCATCAGTTTTATTACTTTTTTTTTTTAAAGGGGTTACCTGCAACAATTTCTGTACAGACGCGTAGAGAATCATAATATGTTGAATTCATGTTATATGTAGGTATGTTCGGTACATATCAATCATACGAGATTTACTCAACAATTAACGGCTATACAGCCTCTTGTAAGTGTCAAATCAAATTCTCTAGATCAGTGAACTTGTCACAAAAATTGAACATTTATCATTACAATCTTCAATGCGTATCGGTCAATCGTCTGCGGTTAACAGATGTTATGATTTAATCATAAGACAACAGATTCTGCACACATAGTACCTTGTGATAACAGAATTGCTTCTGAAAATTGTCACTTGCGGCGTCAACAACACCAATATTCAAATTGAACTGACTCGAATCTACATTTTGTCGCTTTGTTGTGTTGCCAGCTCGCAGTTTCCTCCATTACATCCGTTCTATATTTCTATCAAAGGTAGTATTTACCGACTGCACAGCGGCACAGTTTCCATGGCGACAGACCTATGCAAAACCACTGCAGTGTGAATTATGAACCGTATTAATGCCGGTCGTTAACCTCAAGCCGAGTTCAAAACTAGGTGACGTTAAGAAAGTAATGGTGACTTGGAAAATGAGACACGTTCAAAACTTTTATTTGGGTTAATTGGATGAGAAATATGAAAATTCAGGAGGTTATTTTTAGGTTGACGAAAATATTTAATTTTGTTCGCAGTATTCTGGACGTTGGAGTGATCCTCAGCTCTCCAACTTTTTATTAAAATCTGCCTAATTTCTTGACATTCTTTCATTCGAGATACGCCAAAATTGTAATTTGATTGAAAGATTGTGGATCGGCTTGTGGTCGTGTCGAGTGTATGTAGGCGTATCGGTTTTATTCGAAATAAAGATATAATGGCACTTCAATTGATGATATTACCCCAAGCTTTTATCTACTTCTCCTTTTTTCGCTATCTTTTGTGTTTCGACAACTATTCAATCATGTGAAACGTAGATATAAAAGAAATCTTATAATGTTGGGGATCAATAAAAGGTGAACTTAAAGGTATTTTTTACCTCTCCTTGAAAATCGTCTGGCAATGTTACCTGTTTACGCCCTCCTCCAGGAGTTAAGATTTAGCTGGTAAACAACACGGTAATATTTTAAGCATATCCTTGAAAGTTTTCGCTTTGTCTGGTACTTATGAAACTTATCTCGCAATGCAGGAAATGAGTACCATATTTTTGATATTTTGCGGCAAATGTTGTTCTCCAAAACATATTCACTCTCTTTACATTACATTTAAAACAAAATGGGTTTTTCCCACATCAAAAATCACTAAGCTTAATTTCATAACATTTACATTACCAGCAGATGCTACTTTCAAATTTTTTCAGTCCACAGGCACGTTTTTAAGCCCATTTAAATAATTACTTTTTAATGTCTTTCCTAAAAATGTGCCACTGAGGTACCTCCATTGAGACATTTAAGACCGTCACGCTCCAATTATAGAGAAAGTTTGTCCCTCCCGACTGCAAGAACCTAAAGGATATGATTAATTTGTAGTCTTTGATAGCAGAACTGTGTCAGGCTTTCTGGGACATTAATTCTGCGACGCAATTAAATGTAAGTTCGGCTTATAGAGGCGGATTGTGCTAAAAGCCGGGCTTAATTTCGGTAAACAAAAGCTGTTTTGCAAGCCTAGTAAGCTTGTCAATTGAATTTGTGTCGAACCTACTGAACTGTTAAGGTTCCTATTGAATTGCTTCTCTTTGCCACCATGGTCTATTTTCGTAAATGAGAGATCAATACTGCTTACGTCGAAATATAAATAAATGATTCTTAAAACGGGGAACAATAGGCCTTCGCTATTGGGTTTCCTCCAAAAGTAGAACACTCAAGTCGGTATGTTGGTATTTCGCGTTTCGTCTCATACTCGCATCTTATTCAGAAGTTATTTACCGAATAACTAGGATTTGTAAGAAAACTTTTGTGCTAACTTACATTTATTACTTACTTAATTAATTTTCGTAAGCAGTTTTATAAATTTTGCCGAATAATTTTCCATTTAAAGTTCTAGCAATTCTATTTCGGATTGGGTGAATTCATTTATTTGAACAAGCAGAATCGTCAACAGCAATAACTAAGTATCGATTACAGTTATTTTCCTTGAAGTAAGTGTTTTTGTTTCGAGTCACTGTGCTGAGACGTCTTGCAAAAACAGGATATTCGATCACTCAGAACCGATTGCTTGCACAAAGACACACACACAGACAGTCATGTGACGATGCTTACGGAAATACTCGCGTTAAATGTATTGTTATTTGGTGTATATTTTACGGTTTTATTGATCAAGTGTTCTTGATTGCCTTCAAAGGCCCGAAGGCACTGCAGCATAAAATGGTACTTTACGTTTAAATTTGGTCCGGTTAAATTATTTCCTTTAATTTTGGTTTCGGCTTTGAATCGTGTAAACAATAACCTTGTTTTAAGCTTCCTTTGACCCATTCACTCCACCATATCCCTGCCGTTTCCGAAACCCTCAAAAACCGAAAGATATTTCTGTAATTTCTCTAGGGCTGATCACGTTCCTCCCTTTAGATTTCCTCCCCGTGGCCCGCATACGAAACGCTGCCTAACGAACCACGACGTGCGATACAGTAATGGCCTCGAATCGTTTGGCAACCCTGATTGGTGGGAATGGTCGTAAATGGATGGTAGACGACCATTTTAGGTTAAGGTTTAGGGGGTAGTTTGAGTGCTCGGTTTTATATCTGCTCTGGATAGGAAATCATTGTAAGGGTTATGAGGTCACTGTTGCTCTTAACCGTATAGAAATAGCTCTGTAGTGTTCTTTATTATGGTCATTTATAATAGCGGGTATAAGTAAGACAGTATTTTCGTGAAGGCCCTTTAGTTAAGACTTCGTTCAAAATCGGGTTTGACAACGCCTATCCGCCTTGAGCATACATGGTGATCAATGCCTTTTCTATATGTGAAGATTCCTTCGCCCTGTAATTACTGATTTGTTGTAAGACAGAATTAATAATACTCGTACTCATGATACCTTTTATATCACGAGGCACGACACGCCTCTGTCACCGTTACATCTATAACAAAAGTGACGTAGACTTCACACAAAGATAGGTCGTGACAGTTTCACTAGCTTGACTGATAAGGAAGAACCTTCAGCCTTTAATAAGAACAAAACGAACAGACACGCCACCTATTAATAATTATGCATAAGAGCTGCTCAAAGACCGATTAAAACATTAACAAAAAACAAAAAAAACTTCGATGAATTCTAATTGCCAAGAAAATTGTATGAATAGGAAAATTAAAATTAAGATTTAATGGCACGAGTAAGAGTTTTCTTAACGTTTATTTAGCTGATTTTATGTTTACTTTTCGTAAAATAAACGGAGCTTTACTTAATATTCGGAAAATTAACATTTAAGCCTGGTTGTGACCTACTTGAGTAAAATTATGATTACTCGAAGAACTTCCTTGGAAATTTCAAGTCGCGGTAGAATTACCAAAACTTGCTGAGCATGCTTCAATATAGCGAGGTTGTTGTAACCCATCACGCTGGTCCAGTGCTGCTTATAACCCAGACATGGTTCCATTCCCAAACACCAAAGTTGAACATCATTTTACAGGATTAGTTTTCTACGAGCCTTTATTAGCTAGAGTGAATTTACTATTTTCAGCGCAATAAGAATTTATAGAACATAATATCCAGCAATTTCTGCTTGCAATATCCATTACAGAATATATGCCTCGAAGGAACGCTACAATAAACGATCCTAAGGGATATGCCTTAATGGCAACATTACGCGAGTATGTCGAAAATGACCTTGTATACGTTTGAGATACCTTTCAAAATACAATATTTACCCGGCCCCTACGATGCTTAAACGTATTAATGTCGTGAAAAACTGAAAACGTGTAGGCGACAGGTATTATTTGCACCTAACTGACACGCCTTTCTACCCTGAACTTTTCGAGGGCAGCAATATCTATATTTGACATTCGACGAAACTTTTCAAGATCAATAAGGGTTGGTAAGGTCGTAAGGCTTCTCAAATAGGTAGTTTTGAACAGAGACTTGATTTATTGTACATTGAAAGTTTGGCTTCTACCCTATAAACAAAGTAATCTAGATAATGGCGAGCGAATGTTTCATAATGCAAGGTATGTTGATTTGCCTGACGGATTTACGAGCACAGTTCATGGCCTAGTACGGCCTAAGTAACCTATGATTTACGTCACAGAATTCCCTATACCTTTATAATATTCTTATCGTTGTAAGGTACCTTGCCAATTCAGGTCAGTCCCTTATGACTGTGATATAAAAGTAATATGTATAAACGGATTTTACTGAAAGCTGTTTCTTTCTGAAAGCCTGAACAGTTCACACAGAGATTGGCTTAGAAGTTGTCAAGCTCATGTTAAATGCAGTAATTGACTCGTCAAAGTAACAAAAAACTAATCAAATCACCTGGCATGGGCATTGTCAGCCAACTATTAGGATTGCAGATTCAGAAACCGATGCAATTTAATCTTTTGACCAGAGATTTTATTTCGTTGTTATTTTGGTTTGTCAACGAAATGAGATTTCACACCAGTGCGAGTTTTTATCGATGAAAAAACCTACTCTATCGCGTTGTAGTAAACTTGTATGTAAATAGTGTTTGCCATTTTTGTCACCAGTGTTTCTGTTTCAGTACACATTGAAGTTTACTCTATCGAATAGGTATAAAAACTCAAACTAAGCCCTCACACCTAGTTTTGTTTTTTTTGTATGCACGTGTCTGTGAACTTAATCATCGGTTGACAGACACAACATCATCTGCCTGTCCTTGTCCCATTTTATTTGGGGTCGGCGCAACACGTCTCTTTCCTCCATTCTCATCTGTCATTCGTCATGCTACAATTTACTCCTTTTTCCTTCATATCATTTTGCACACAATCCATCTATATTTTCTTTGGTGTTCCTCTACCTCTCCATCCACATTTTTTATTCAACACTTTTAGTCACATGTGTTACATCCCTCCTCATCACATGTCCATACCAAGACAGACGACTCCCTTTCATCTTTTCTGTAACAGGCGCCACTTTCAAACTTACTCTTAGATACTAATTTCTAACTTTATCCATTAGAAATGACAGACACGTGACGGTTGACAGACACGTGCTTATAAAAAAACGAAGAATGATTAATGTAAGTCCGGCTTTTAGCACGTAATCTAGGTAATGGGTTGTAGATAAATATAAAACGTAAGTGTAGGTTGACACTGGCTTGTTTACGAGTGTCAGTGGAGTTCAAGGTTGTCACTAGCTAGAGTTGTAGGTACTATGTAGGTGCCTATCTCCACTGACAATCTACACTTCTTTATAGAGGGAGGTTGTTAATAGTAGGTGTGGAGGGAATTATGGAACATTAAGGAAAGTGCTTGTTTTTTTCGCCTGTGCCAGGGGTTTTTCGGGATAGGTCAAAAGGATCGTAGTTTATTTTAAACACTTACCTAATCTGATACGCAAAACTACTTGGGTCAACCAAGTAGTTTTGCGTATCGAAAGTTAATATTAAATAGGGATTCCTCAATTGTTGCATTGTTTGCTAAACATGATAAAATGACTAAATGGCGTGTCGAATTGTTGTTTTTGTACCTACCTATTTTGAAAAGGTAACTGAATTATTTTAGGATTGGTGTTATAAATACGGATTCAATATTTTCCTTGAAAAATCCTTTGCAAAATGTTCATAAATAAAATGATAGATATATGCAAAGTAAAATAAATGCTCGTTCGCTTTTACATAAAAATGTTTGTATACCCAAAGTGGAAGCGACAGGCGAAATTCAAATTTTCTTTTTTTGCGATTTGCCGGACAGTGTCAGTTTTTATGTTGAATAAAATACGATATGTGGCTGTAACTAATATGGCTTTACTGAGTTATCTTTAAAGTCATCAATACAATACCTTTACGTTCATTTAACCCCATAGAATGACATTTTCATGAAATTTGTTTTTTTTTTTTTTTTTAATCATTGCCTCACACTAGGAATTTCTCCTGTATCGTGGGTGCGTTTACAAACATTTAAACTCACATAACACAAACAGTCAGACCCGGAACAACTATCTGTAGGCCATACCAATATTTGTTCCGTGCGGGGATCGAACCCACGACACGCAGCGCAGTAGTCGAATGCTCAGCCACTGCGCCAACCGTGCCGTCATTATGAACGTATTAAATGAACTTTTGTTGTATTGATGATTTTAATGAATACAATTATGTAAATACGTACCTACGTTATACGGCCGCGTATCATATTTTACCACTGACCGGCAAAACGCAAAAAACGTAAGAAAATTTCATTTTCGCTGGCAACACTGTCGCTTCCATCTTAAGCAAATTAATTCAATTTACTAATTCCATTTATTTTATATCAATTTATTAAAACTGCCCAAACTGGTTTAATTGCGCTTCCAATTGTTCAAACACTTCTGTCAAATTTAGCAAAAGTTACAAAATATCGGGGCTCTGTCGACTTTGTTACCACCTTATCGTGCCCTTCAATAAACTTGTAGGAACATCTGATAATCTGACCTAGTATAGCCCAGCAGACGGTAACCGAATTGATCTGATAGAAAAGTAATTGATTTAGCAAATATTTGTGAGAAGTCTTATTTGATTAGAATACGTTTTTGGGTAGTACCTTGTGCTGATAGGTCTTTAGTGGATAGATATTAGCTTTAAATAATTATGTGTAACTAAGACCGGGAACGGAAGTATGGCATAATAGGGAACAGGCTTCAGCAGTGGATGGAACCAGGCTTTCAATGATTATGACAGCCAGTTTATATCCTCATCTTCTTGCCCTTGTCCTTCCTTCCTGCACTGTGATGTGGTCGCCGTACAAGTACAGCCACGACCAGCGGGGCTGTTTATGGCTTACGGTACTTTGTCGATGAGGACTACATCGTCCGCATACGGAATTATACCTACTCCATGGTGTGGGTTGCTGTATGCCTGTATCTCAGATTAAGTTATTCCATGACAAGGTTGAGCAGTAGCGGGCTTAGTGCTGATCCCTGGTGCACCATCACCCACCCTTACATGTCTTTCCATTACCCCTGTCAGAAATCACGGCATCATTTACTTCTTTCACTTTCAAGCTAAATAACCAAGAAAATTAATCTACATGTGCAAATTGTCCACGAAATTTTCAACCATTCGTATGCATGTGGCAATTACTTGCCATCCATTTCATTGTTTAGAATATTGTTCGCGGTATTCTCAGTAGAACTGAGTTATTCGAACTCCCACACATTTATGGACAAACATTAATAACTCATACCAGACTTATCTGAACATCTCGTTGTTCTAGTGGTCACGTGCGCAATATGTTATTGGGTTTTTCTTTTCTAACTTCTCAGTAGCAGTTAGTAGTCAGGATTTTTTCCCAGTTGACGGTAATTGGCTCGTCCCCTATTACTTGGGACTTCTGGCAAAATGTGGGCGTACTAAACGTAAAGCCTCCGGCCCCTAAGCCCTCTGGAATCACAAGCGTGATGTTCATTAATCATAAATCACTGAAGTTTCTCCAAAATGTAAACACTTAATATTGATTTTGGAAATCCAACGATAACAGTGTATTGTTAATCGTAAGTAAGCAATATAAATAAACATTCAGTGTTCAACATTGTAGCAGCGTGTTGATTGCAATATTGCGTTACGTACTGTATTAATTGAACGCATCTGTACGTAGACAGGTTCAAGGCCTCTTAAGGTTAGCCTGGGCTATTTCGGGCTAGCGCGTGGCTAGAGGCAGATGTGACGGCGAACACGTGACCAGCAAGGCTACATCACTTGCAATTAGCTATTTTTATAGGAACATTCTCACGCAGTGTTCCTATGAGGAAGATTGTCTGATCTACCCGTCGGCTATTTTGTGAAGTGGGAATGTTGAAGAGTTAAAGGTTGACTGGTAAAGAATGCATTGTGGTATTAAGGGTGAAATTACATTTGCATGCACGGATCAGCGTTTTCGATCTCTATCTCATTCTTTCACGTTAAAGATGTCACTCGGTAGAGGGAGAAGTCGGGTTGAAGGCATCCGTGTAAATTCGCATCGGAAGCACATTGACCTTCGATTGGATCTCTCACTGGAGTTGCAATACATTCCATCTATGAAAGAAAGTGAAAAGGATGCAAGAAAATGCTGATCATGTAAATGAGGTTTCACCCTAGGGCCACCCTTGTACCACTGTACATGAATATAAATAAATAAAGCTTTAATAAAGAGAGATATGCTCAAACTATGTAGTTTGATGAGAAAACCAACAGTGCGTGCGTGGAGAATTCCAAATTAATTCTCCATAGGAGAACGTTAAGTCTGCTTTCCATATGAAACTCGGCCCAATTTATACCATTTTACGCATTGTTGGAGCCCATTTTCCTGCCCCTTAAGGCTTTTGCTGTAAAACCTTTTTACTTTTTAGAAGAAAATATATTTTTAATTTCGCAAACAATCTTGTTTACGGTTCGTTCTGAACAAACAAAAGAGAACTGGCAACTGTTGTGCCATAGACTAAGTTTTGCCTGCTGACTTGTTTGTCCAAAGTTGGTCATTTTGATAACAAACAACTCACCGAGGTTTATTTTAACAGACTTCAAAAAAAGGAGGAGGCTCTCGACTCGACTGTTTTTTTTTTTTATTTGTTATCTTCTTCTTAGTGTCCGCCATTTATGAACCGAAAAAATGAAAAATTATTTTTTTATTTTAAAGGATAAACTTCCCGATTGGTCCCATAAAAATTTCATCAAAATCGGTTCAGGAGTTTGGTTTTTAAATCAAAATTATTCCTTATTCGTTTGTATAGTGATGTGCTGATGTCTAGTTAAAATGTAAAATTGATACTTGACTGGGATTTATGTAAGATACCACAATTAAAAAGGTAAAATTAAAACTAAAAAAAAAACACTAAAAGGCGGAAAATAACTTTGCATTCGGAAGTCGGTGGCTTTGTTGCAAAGTTATTTTCCACTTTTTTGTGTTTTTTTTGGAAGTCGGTATTTTTTTTGTAAAAAAGTTTTTTTAAGGGCAGAACTGGAGGTATTTTGGGTCACGTTGCGTTAGGGGGTATATTTAAATAAAGAACATTGTTTTAGTAAGGTTTCCTTGATTGAAGTGGTTCTTGGTCGTTTTGTCTTGGGCTAAACGCTAAAATGAGGGTGAGCTTTGTAACTTTCGAGAAAGAATACTTTCAAATGATTCTGGTATCGAAAGGAGCAAACGTGTATTTCTTACCCGGTTGAGATTGCTTTTCCAAGAACCGGTGTTGTAATTTTTAGATGCCATTATTATATTTTCATTCGTATTATTTCAAAACGGTCGAAACCGCTGTAGGCGAGTAAAATAAAATACGGCGGTTTTCAAACAAAGTAAAGCATCCATATTTATTTTCATATCATGTAATGAGTTTAGTTTTCTTTTGCATGTTTTTATAGAAATGTACAAGAGGATTTAATAATACTTCCTCATCCACATAATCATTTGATGTAACAGACAAATCAAATCATTTATTGCACAAGTCCTTTGTCCTTGTTATATTTCATTTCATTTATTCTCAACAATAAACATTGTGTTGAACATTGGATACATCATAATATTACAATAAAAATGTCACATGCAAAACTTGTACAATTTAAAGCTAAAGTAAAATATCGACTCAACCAATTAAAACGATGTCTATAAATTAATGATGTCTAAAAATTAATTACAAAAAGAATGTCAGATATAATGTCAAATGTAAGTTATGTCAGATGATTAGCCAAAGTCAAAGCATAGTTCTAAGTAAAATCAATTCAATTAAAAGCTGGTTCAACATTATTATTTTATTAAATTATTTTATCATTTGACATAAAATCTGATACTGAGTATAAACATTTTTCAAACAAGAAGTTTTTTAATTTGATTTTAAATAAGTGAGGGCTATAAATTAATAACTTTTAATTTGTTGGTAACCTATTAAACAATTCCACTGCTTGGTACCCGGAGCAATGCTTAACTATATTAAAATTTGGTGCTATCTTTTGTTATATCAACAGAAAGAGTTATCGCTACACATCTTGATACTTATACAAGCTGTTGTTTTGCAATCTCGTCAAGTTCAAGGAGGTAACTATGCCAATGATTCTCGACCCGAATCTATAATAAAATAAACAGGCAATTTTTTTCTTCTTAATAACGGAAATTGGTTTTTTTTAACCACCCGGGTTTAAACGCGGCCCGTCTTATCCTCGCTCTATAACCGAGCTTTCACACAAACAAACAATCTCAAACATTTATTCGATCATTTCTTATTCCCTAAACCACGTTAAGGGAGTTATTCTGAAATACTGACAAAATTAATCAACAAAAAACGCAGCGTTTATTAATCATTTATATTGGTTATTTATGTATTTTCTGACAACCTCCTGAATTTTGACGAGGATTTAAAACAACACCTTGTATTAAGTATAGTAGCTCATTCCTCACAATATTTTAAACAGCTACATCCGTACAGTACAAGATTATCTTATTCAATAGGATGTCTTTATCTCAGTCAGGCCTTAGTAATACTATGTGTTGTTTTGCATTCTCGTCAAAATTCAGGAGGTTGTCACAAAAGACATAAATAATCAATTAAAATTACGGTACTTATTTAATTAAGTATTAATGAACGCTGATTTTTTTGGTTGTTGATGCGTGTCAGTATTTCAGAATAATCCCAATAACGTGATTCAGGGAATAAGAAATTATCGAATAAACGTTTGAGATTGTTTGTATGTGTGGAAGCGCGGTTATAGGGTGAAAATCAGGAGGCCCGCGTTTAAAACACGGGCGGTTGACACTTACCGACTTCCGTCAACTTGAAAAAAAAATTAAAATTACCTACTCATTTTATTATTGATTCGGGACGAGAATCATTAGCCTAGTTACCTCCTTAAATTTGACGAGTTTGCAAAACTACACCTTGTATATTCCAGCCATTGCTAAGATATCAAGATCTATAGAACAGAAAGTGCCGCCTTGTCTGCACTGAACTACGTCACCACTTACCTCCCCCCCCCATGTTCAGAATTTATTACATCATTTTCTATTTAGAATAGGAATGTGAAAATTAAACAAATGACTGTGTCAGCTGCAGTGGGTGAAGGGTGTTGTAATGACATACCTTTGACCTCTTGGGTGGACCCGAAACTTAAGTCATTTTACATTCCGTACGTCTACCACGAGTTTTAACAATCTATACTCGCTAGCGTCTGTAGTTAAAAAAATGTATGAAAACTTTTACAGCGCCTATAGCGGATAGTTGGGTACTAAAATGCGCAGTATGAGTCACTATAGTTATCTATCCTACGTCACCGTGTAGTAAACTATACTACAGCGACTAGAAGTTTGGGCTTCATTTGCTTAGAATTTGGTAGTAAGCACCAACTCAGCTCATCGTACCATTGAAAAAGCTAACTATAGTATTTGCGTATTGACGGAACTATTGCAGTTACGTCAAGCGATCTAACTATGACAACTCATGGTAGACGTACTGGTCTTTTCATTATAACTTTGTCAAAATAATCCTTTTCGTGGGTCCTATTTATTACATCAATCATCTTTACAAATTATTGTCTGTGGTCCCAGAACAGATCGGCGAAAGCATTCAAACTGATGATTAAAGTCGTTACCTTTATTTAATTTTCATTGTCATTGTTCTAATCAATTAAAGGGATAATTGTTTTCTTTCAATTTTGCATATTGTAGATTTCGTTTACTTTTGAATTTTAAGAAAATACACGACACTATACAGAAGTTTCAACACTGAATCAGTATATTATTTAAGACCTCAGCTTTTTTTCGACAGTGTTCTACATCGAATACCCTTCTACACCAAAAATTTTAGCAACAATACGTTCAACCTTTAGCTAACTAAATCAAATAATAAAGATCTCTTACCGTGTCACTCTATGCCTGGCACATATCCAGAAGTAGAAAAATAAACAGGTGGACCTACTCTTCAGTAGTTTATTTTCACGGCCTCCAGGTGGTAAAGACATTGTTTCTAATAAGCATCTGATAAGGGATACTGGTTTTTAACAGCTGTACGTCTACCATGAGTTTTAACAATCTATACTCGCTAGCGTCTGAAGTTAAAAAAATGTATGAAAACTTTTACAGCGCCTCTAGCGGATAGTTGGGTACTAAAATGCGCAGTGTGAGTCACTATAGTTATCTATCCTACGTCACCGTGTAGTAAACTATACTACAGCGACTGCAAGTTTGGGCTTCATTTGCTTAGAATTTGGTAGTAAGCACTAACACAGCTCATGGAACCATTGAAAAAGCTAACTTTAGTATTTGCATATTGACGGAACTATTGCAGTTACTTCAAGCGATCTAACTATGACAACTCATGGTAGACGTACTGATACCATTTTATACTGTTGTTTTATTGGTATCAGACAATAACATGACGCGTACTTAT
Organism: Cerastis leucographa; assembly: GCA_963082945.1. Taxonomy (NCBI): domain Eukaryota; kingdom Metazoa; phylum Arthropoda; class Insecta; order Lepidoptera; family Noctuidae; genus Cerastis; species Cerastis leucographa. Next base: position 3,025,013 of record OY720365.1, read on the forward strand.
TGGCCTTTTTATTTATGTCTTGCTTGACAAACAAAACTAATAAACTTTGTCTGAAATAGTTACATTATATGCACCCCATGCCAAAAGAGTTTCGTATACCAATCGACTAGTCTCAACTAACGTTTTTTTTAAGCTGGGATCAGGAAGAACTTCCTTGGCCCTTTTCCAAAGTTTTTCGCAATCTAACGCCTGTATCTAAAAGCTAACTTGGCGAAATTATTTAGTGTCCGTGCCCAGTAGATGGCGATGGTAGGCAGTCGCTCCATATAAAATACTGGTATTCAGCAGCATCCGGTTAGACTGGAAGCCGACCCCAACATAGTTGGTAAAAAGCTAGGCTGATGATGAGGCCCGGTAGATGGCAATAAGCCTCAACCATGGGACTTAAACATAACCGGCGAAATGAGGGTGTGCTATAACTACATCTCTCCTTTACCCCTCGCGGACAAGCACTTGGAAGATGGGTAGGCCTTTAGTGTGGGACGCAACTTGCGTCGATACTCTTGCGCCATCACATCTTCCAAGCTCATCGTGCTGTACAGGCGCTGCCGCTGCGGCTGCGGAGAACCTCAAGCGGCGTAAATATAGTAACCTTTGTGGTAACTATATTTTCGAGCTGTTTGGGGTTGAAACTCTGGGGCCGTGAGGTCCAAGTGCTCACAGCCAGGAAATTTCTAAACGCCTAGTTGACACTTCCCGTGACCCAAGGGCTGGGTTTTACTTTGGCCAGAGGCTAAGTATTGCCATTCAACGTGGCAACGCCGCCAGTCTCTTGGGCACGTTACCAGTTGACAGCGTTGAGGAGGAGTTTTTTGACGCCCTTTTATAATTTGTTGTTGTTTTAGTTATCTAGTTTTAAAAATAATATTTTTCCAAAGTTGCTAAACTGTAATTAAAAAGCACATGGTACAAATACCTGATTGAAGGTCTATGTTATCCATGTCAATCGTTTACTACAAACGCTCCACAGTTGAGTGGACAACCACAAAAGAGACCAACTGTTCAACGCGACAATCTGATTATGACACTGAATAGAAATGGACACAGTCTAGGCTCTTTCAAACCATACTTGGAGCAAAAACTAGGTTAGGTAGCTCGCTTCACTTGCAGCAAAAACTGGGTTAACTTAGACTAGCGGGGACTAGGGGAAAAACTGCTTGTGAAGGGAAAACCTTGGCATAGAAAGATAGCGGCAAAAAGTAATTAAAACATTCCTTGTTTGATTTCATCAACAAAACAGTATTTACTGTGTCGGTAGTTGTTTGTGCGAAAATCCTCAAAAGGTAGTCATGATATTGTTATCAAAGAAGATGAGCTATTTTTATATCCCGTGCTAAGCTAAAAGAATTCCTATTACACAACTGATGTGTTAGTTGTTATATGTATATGCTATCAAACGGAATCGAGTGCTACATGACCTCTCAGATGCTATCGGCAACAGGAAATTGAATGTCAACATTTCTCTTCATCCCGATAACACGAAGATAAAAATAATCACAATGTTCAATAACATGTCTAAAGATCGGATATATTTATAAAGATCTTATTTTAAGCCAGCGACAGAGAAAATGTAAGACTTTCTGTTCTTTTAAGAATTGATTTATTATCATTATCGACACAGCCCAAATTCACCTACTGAAGGTGTTTGGTGTTGGACTCCTCTTCAGCGACACTTCTCGCTTCCGTGCGTCCCTCATCAGTCATCAGGTGTTTCTTGCAATTTTGAATATTTTCATTATAGACAAAATAGTGATGAATCTGACATAATGATAAACTTAACAGAGCAGCCATTTAAAAATTTGCTTAATTGATTTTTTTAAATAACTTTTAGTACTAAATCTGTTAGGTTGAAAATTTAAATACGTCTGATCAATACGGTTTATTTTAAAATGAATAAAAATAACAACTAATAATTAATAACTTCATGTCAAATCTGTCACTGTTTTATTATTATGACAATATCGTGAGCCCAGACAGCTTTTGTGCAGCCCTACTAAAAATCGATTGAAATTTGTATTCGGAACAATCATAACTTCAGCTAAACATGGTGCCTTATTACTTATTAGTCTCGTATCGATTTAAATTCGTCTGCCTCGTAAAACCAAAACACTGCGGGTCTGCGATTTAGCCGTGTCACTACGTAACTGCTCCAAAACATTTCGATAAAGCCTATGATCACCCACGCTGCGTTATTCACGTGCTTACGTGCCATCGAACTATCAGCAACTCGTGACGTCATCAATTTTTTGACATTAGAACGATGAACTTCAATTCGACAGTGTGGGTTTTCGTGTTGATGTGATATGAATTAGTTTTGTTGACAGGCGTGGGTATTGTAGAAGGACGTTTTAAAAAGTAAGGTATGTTTTGAATGGCTTGATGAAAACTACGTTTCAAACATAGACAAGTCACCCAACGCTTTTGCAAAATAAAATGATAGTGTATGAATTCAAGCCAAATGGTAATCGGTTTTCATTAGCGAATCCTAGAATGAGAAAATATGGCCGTCTCCGAAAAAGGTCACCTTATAAAAAAAGTTACACGGGCTTGTTAAAATATATTCAATATCTCAGTCTATGTGCAAAACGGTGAGCAATAAAAATGGAAAGGCCTTACTTCGGCGCGAGGCTGCAAACCTTCACGAATTTAATGAGAAATATTATAATATCGATCACCTACCAATCTCAGCGCTGCTTATTAATCCCAAAGGCTCTCTCGCTAGAGAAATATATATTCAACCTCTGATTGGCCCTTTGAGATAACGATCCGCCAAAATTAAACTTGATACTCCAGGCACGAATTTAGTTACAAACTTGCGACGTTCTCAAAATAGCAGAACTATTATGATAGAAAAAGTTGGGAGCCATATTGACTAAAAATTTCAAGATATTCTTTTATAACATAACAACCTTCAAACGAATTTAATATCGACTACCCCTTGCAACTGTCTCAGATAGAGATTGACGTCGAAAACACAACTTAAGGTGAAATCTGATGTTGAATAAAATATGATACACTGCCGTAAAACGTAAGTATTTACATAATTGTAGTCATTAAATCATCAATACAACTCCTAAGTTTATTTAAGCCCAATGAATGACTATTTCATGAAAAAGGCATTCTATGGAGTTCAACGGACTTAAAGGGGTTGTATTGATGACTTAAAGTCATCCATCGCCGTTTACTATACGCATAATGTAGCCACACGCATATTTAGCAGCACTATTGAACTAGTCGTGCAAGTGAGAAATTTTCTAATAAATTCGCTTCAATTTCGCTCATATGTTATTGTAGCCGATGCCGTGATTTCAGTAATGTTGTTCCTATCGCATAAAGAAATCAAAGATCGCTAGTAATATTTGATGTACGGTGTAGCCATATACATGAGCATTCATTTACTTGTTTTAATCGCTCATGTGTCGCAGGTCGCGTCGCGGCCTAATGTAGCCTCAGCCTAAGGCTGAGGCTACAGTAGGGAGCGATTTGCGATGCGACTGGAAGAGCGAAACGAGAAAAACATGGTATGGCTACATTACAAGCGAAATTCCGGCGTATATTCGGCGATGACATGGCTACAGTACACATGCTCAACAACGAATTAGCAAGAGCGATTCATGCGGCTACACTATAAAAAGAGAAAAACAGCGATTTCGCTGAGAATTCGCTAGTTCATCGCATTTTAATGATCTTAAAACATTCGCGGCGACTCCGTGTCAAGATGGCTACATAGAGGGAGCACACACAAGCGATTGTATCCTACCGGCATATCCTAGAATTAAAAATTCGAAGAAATGTGACATCTACCAACCCGCACTGGGCCCGCGTGGTGGATTAGAGCCCACTCCCTCTCATAGAGAGGAGGCCTGTGTCCCAGTAGTGGGAACATTATAGGCTGATGATGATGATGATGATAATATAATTATACCTATCATTGTGAGGGTTAGGGTACACTGTTGACCAGTTAATAAAAAAAGCTTATATTTCATACATAAGTTCAATACCATCGTAGTCAAAATGACTATGTGATAGCGTCCTTGGTCAACAAAGTCGGGCAAAATTATTTCAGTTCTTCTTTTTCTTTCTTTAAAAACGTTGACACACTATGAATTTCTCCTGTAGTATCGTGGGTACGTTTACGAACATTTATGTTATTGTAGATGAGGCGATCGTAGATTCATAGACAAAGCTCTTTAGATGAGCGATGAAAACAAACTGGTTTGAACGTGTCGCACTGTCATGAGCGAGCGCCGAGTGCACTAGTATTGCCCCCGTCTCCCGCACCTCGTCCGATGTCCGTAGCGTGATTATGTAGCCACTTGACAGCGGACCCACTAAAACAGTAACTTTGAACTGCTCGCAAAATTAATCGCTCATTCATTTAAAATCGCTCAAATAATGTAGCCATTTAATATAACTGACGAGCATTTGTTTTTTACGCTCTGAAGTACAGTTGTAATGTAGCCGCTATATATAACAATGACTCATTTGAATCGGTCGTTTTCTTAGAATGCGATCAAATCATCCATCGCCGTTTACTATACGCATAATGTAGCCACACGCATATTTAGCAGCACTATTGAACTAGTCGTGCAAGTGAGAAATTTTCTAATAAATTCGCTTCAATTTCGCTCATATGTTAATGTAGCCGATGCCGTGATTTCAGTAATGTTGTTCCTATCGCATAAAGAAATCAAAGATCGCTAGTAATATTTGATGTACGGTGTAGCCTTATACATGAGCATTCATTTACTTGTTTTAATCGCTCATGTGTCGCAGGTCGCGTCGCGGCCTAATGTAGCCTCAGCCTAAGAGCTACCGATTTTATTAAGAGGTTTTTTTTTATTTAGGATAAGTATATCTTTAACATTGTCTACAATGGTAAATTGATCCTATTCAATCGCAAATTAAAGAAATAAAGAAAAAAAAACCTGCAGCTTACAGATACTGTGCCCTCTTTTGCTTTAAAACATCTCTTTGCTGAGCATAATAAAACAGCAAGATAAAAAACATATGGTAAACCTGTTATCAACCGGAACTTTACGTCCGGAGCAAGATACTATAGGACTCCCCGTTAAAACAATCTCGATTCCGGTCTGAAATTGACCATACAATTTGATTCTAATCTAGTCTGCGGTAGTAGTAGTAGTATTAGACGAGAACTTTCACTGATCCTTTCATATCCACATCATCATCAGCTTAGCCAGCAACCCGACATGGTCCTCTTATTTTTATCCCCTCATTTTTCCTTCACATCCCTTGCTAAGTTAACTCAGAGTGTAGTATAGATCCATATTCGCAAAGGGCTAAATGAAGTACATTATGTTGTAGAGTGTAACATCGTGTAGACAGTTGGCCCCCGAAAGGCCACCCTTGTTTAACAAGCCCGATATCGTTAGCAGGAAAAATATTTACACAAATGCTGTAATATCATCTGCCTAGCCTTTTCCCAAACTATCTTGGGGTCAGCTTCAAGTCTAACCGGATGCAGCTGAGTTCCAGTATTTTACATGACGCGACTGCCTATCTGACCTCCACAACCCAGTAACTGGGTAATACGATAACCCTTCTTTCTTCTTTATGGGTTTTTGGTTTCCGCACTTAGTCCCTTCAGTGGACCATTGTGCGTGAACGATAACCCTTAATAAGACTGGATGTCAGACTTTTGGCTTCTGACTACTCGTAAAGACTGTCAAAGATCTACAAATGACAGCCGGGAGCAACGGCTTAACGTGCTTTCTGTGGCACGGAGGAAACTCTGTATGTAATTATGGTCACCCACCCACGGACCAACCTCAGCAAGCACGGCTTAACCTTAAAGATCGATCCGTGCGGCTGTTATTTTTTAGCCACAAGTTCCTCACACAAATGCTCTAATAACCACTGAGAAATTCGAGGTATCATACCTCCTCTTGTATAATCACAAGCCTTTGTAGTGTTTTTTTATACACTCGATTTTTTTTCTTCCGCCTTTTCTGGCTCCGGGGTTTTGTGGGCCTATTGCCGATTTATCAAGACAATGATTTGTACTAAAACAAACCTAATAGTTATCAACATCTTACCGTCCTGGTCCCATGTTTATTTGTTATAACTGAAAATAAAAAAATAAAGAGCTCAAGTTGTGCGTGTAGATTTTGAAGTTATGTTAGCATAATACAGGTAGGCGAGGCGCTTTTCGTACATTTTTGATACTGATAAAAATGATAAGCGAATAATTCGGCAGGATTCTTATCAATCAAGGTTGAAATCATAAACTGTCAAGGTTATATAATGGTAACCTTGGAAATATTTTTGACTAAACATCTTCTTTCTCAAGTTTAAGCAAAGTTCTACGACTGAAAAGACTCACACCATTTATATCTCTGTAGTGTAAATAATTAAGAAGGCAATTTACGGAAGGTTCGGCAAATATAGTATCCTATCCTTGCGTAATGTAGAATCGATACTATAGCATTCATCGCAAACCTAGGATCCTAATAGAAATGGGGCATTCAGTAAATTCAACTTCAGCGACTTAGATATACTGAAGAAATTAAAAATGTTACAGGATAACCAAACTGAAATACACGTCTAGGATTTCGAGATAACATGATGAAAATACATACTCAAATAACATGAATATGGAACAAAATTTGGTGAAATCGGTGAAATAATAATAGAACAGCTACTTGTAGATATACGCAAACGAATTTTCCCTTGGGCATACGAGGTTAACCTTCCCCATAACAAAACAAACAGCGACCGTACTGCATAAATAATAATGTTTCACAATAAACATTTCTAATTATACCCAGTAGCATTAAGAAATATGAAATGAACTGCAAAATGTTAAACAACCGGGTGGGTGATATGAAAATATTTTTATTAAATATTATGATGACATGTATAAGTTCTAACGGTTAAAAGGTTCCTTTCAAGACGAGCATTGAAGAAGATTGGGGGCGACCTTTTAGGAAGTGTTCTGTGTTGTTAAGTGCCCACATGTTAAGTAGATAATACGGGGCATGTGTATTACACTATATTTTGGTACAGATTGAGTAATGAATGAATGAATGAATGTTTTATTAAATTTAAAAATTCCTTAATACTAATACATTGCCCCACAAAACTGCTTACGCAGTTTAACTGTGAGATCGTAGTAGATTAGCAGTTATTACGATTGACCGTATTGGGACGGCTCGGTAAACGAATAAATCCGAAAGAAAAAAAAAACGGTAATGATCATTATTGAAGGTGACAATACGGTGGACATTGTGTTGGTAGCTTTTATTGTCGTACGACAAAAAAACACGCTTTAATGTGAACATAATAAATGTTACCATAAGCATCTAATTCTATTCAAAGCCCAGTTTTAGTTACTAGACACGAGAAAGAAGGAACGCCTTCATATGGTGTTCAGAATCTGGGTAACGTGTCTTGAAAACGAGTCGGCTACTGCAACTCTTTGGAAGGAATGGGGTGGTGACACCCACTCCTCACGAAAGGGTTCCTTGGTAAAGAAGCCACAGAAGTTGCATTCCATGAAATAGTAGCCCCCTCCTTTGTGACACAATATACTTCAAATTTGGTTGCCCCGAAACTTCGCTGCTTCCGACGTCATCAGTGTCAGTTTAGAAGTCGCTTACGTGCTTGTTTTGGGGCACATAGGGCCGTATAAGAGATGGACCCTGAAACTACAGTAGTACAAATCACTGAGTGAAAAGATGTTGTTTTCTTTTGTCGTATTGTGTGGCGTAGTACTTACCATTGACATTATGTAGACATATAGGGCTACGTACTAACTGCTGATACACGTCGTCGCACACGTTCGCTAACACATTAACTACCCGTTTGTTTACTGCGCCTGCGCACAATGCGTTATTAACAGGCCCACTCACACGCATCAAACGTGTCTCTGAGAATTGAGCCTTCTTTTCCTGCTTATTTTGTGGCGCCGCAGTGGAAACGAATTTACATATTATCTATGTACCATGACAGATGTTTTATACCCACGTTATTTCGCAACAAAAGTCCGTTTTAACGATTTTTTACGGGTAATGAAAAGCCAGATTTTTGCTCCGATTTCATGAATTTGATCAAAGGTTGAAACAAAATTGACCCTGGATTGTCTTGATTACGTTTTGAATATGCTAATCCGTGTGTGACAATTCAGAGCTATATTAATACGTTGGTATTACGTAAAAGCCTAAAAGGATTGTTTGCATTGTGAATAAAACACGAGTTTATCGCAGCGTTGCGAAATGTGGAGAAGACAATAGAAAAACTTTTGAAACACCTGTGAAGGAAGTGCTTGCGAGAAGTTTCAGAGATTCTGCTAAAAGCAAAATATAAAGAACTTTTGCCAAAACTGCTGAGCACTTTGCTGCAGCTGTATTAATAATGAAACGTTTTATAGTACAAAAAGCCTGAAAGTACAAACTTGATCAGGCAGTACAATAATAGAACAAATTGTAAAATAAAAAAAAAATTGAATCCAGCAGCAAGGAGCCCAAAAAATAATAAATGAGTTACACTACTGAAAAACAAACTCCTTTACTCTTTTAAAAACCTAAAGAAAAACGGAACACTAAAGAAACTAGGTGATCAATTACGTGAAAGCGTTTTCTTTGCAAAGTTGTCCCTGAAACGATGACGTAAAAGGATGTTTGCTTAAGCCACCGAGCTATTTTTACTTGGCCGACACACTAATTGAGCCAAGTCCCTGCTTTAGATCATTAAATATGACAGCTAAGCGTGTCGTATTCATTTCGGAAATTATTTTTACGCGTGACATAATTTCTTTTGGAGATAATTATTATGAGGTTTCTTGGGATCCCTTTTGTCGTAATATATTTAATAAGTTCCAAGGTCAGAGAAAAGGGAATGATAATAAAGTAATAGAACCCTATATAATTGAATTCTCTTGTGGATATTGCTGTTGAGAGATAACGTTCAAGCCTGTCTCGAATAATGAAGACATTACAAATCGCTGGGAATGTAGGACAAGTGAAGTTCAAAATCAAAGAGATTGTAAACGTTTCTATTTGTATTAATTCAATTTATATCTCCGAACTCAGGTCATCGAGACGAATCTATACCTTGTCTTCAATGTTGTATTCTAAGTTTGAAGTAGTTAAAGAAGCTACATTAACCTCTAGTTAACAGTAAATCTATGACTTCGAAAATTCAAAACCCTGCAATATAAATGTGATTAACACTGAAAACGGGATATTTACTATAAGTATTTATTAATGTATTGAGTTCCCGATATTTCGGCGCTGTTGCAAGCACCATGATCACGGATAAATGGAGTGTTCAAAGTGTTAGTGACCCTGCAATATAGTTTACTTCCTCAGCAACATCAACTTTTGCCAACATTGATGTTTAGTTACTGAATCGTTTTCGCTATAGCTAATTTGGATAATTAATTACTAAGACAGCCCTGACATTAAGACGCCGAAGAACAAACGTAACTCATGTTTATATATCAGTCAGCAAACATCCGAAGGAAATGGCTTTTCTCTTCGGTCTAGAAATTCTGTTATATGATAAATATAGAAATTTGTTATTACAGCAACGGCGGTTTCATAACCTCTCTGTTTATATTATCTAGTTTTGGAACAATAGGTTCGCTTTCTGATGTTATTGCTTTTGCTTTACCACATCAGCGTAACCCGCTGAAAGCCCTGTCTTGACTTAGCGTTAAAACAGATTTATCTTTTGAACAAAGTGGCTTGTCAATCAAACCGAATGTTTAATCGTCAAATCTGAGAACATGGCCTAAATTCTAGATTTGAAAGTTTAGGATACAACCTTATTTTGCGGTTTACCAAACATTAATATTTTCTGCGAAGCGTGCTGAATCCAGTTTTGATGTAACTTCCCATTTCTCAATAAAGTAAACAAGTATTGCACAACGTTTGAAACCAGAACGCATATACGTGCTAACTTCTTTACAATCGTATGATTCATCTCCCATCGACCATAAATCATACAACTTTAGGGTTGAGTTTAAAATTTTCCACAAAACAACAACCGAAGAAGAAATGGAGTAGCTTATTCATGTAGTTTCGTAGATTTTATAGGATTTTGATCGACCATTTGTCACGTATCGATCAGCACATCTGCTTAAAATCCTGAAGTTGATGCCGATTCAACCAATGGTGAGGCGTTTAATGTTTATAATGGTTCTTTTCTCTGTAATGAGCTGTGAACAGACGAATTGAGATCTTTTACAAGATAAAAAGTACTCCGATTGTACAAGGTGATTTCATCAATAGCTATGCCCATTGCTCTGGAATTCCAAATGTGTTGTTGAAAAGTCAAGATTATGTGTCTGTCTACCACAACTTGTTCAGCAGTTTCAAACACAATATCGAATTATCTCTGAACCTGCATCAATATAAAATAATGTCTGAGCTCTGAAGGCTGTTACATTAAACGTTATTATTACTTCATCATGTTTCCCTTTAAACGGTTCGGCACTTATCTTTTTCTTTGTTGAAGCATTCGTTAGTTCGTTAAACCTTGAAATTAGTGTTTTGGCATGCTCTACATAATTTGTATTGTTAGCGCTACCTAAGCCTTGTAATTAACTAAACAAATGTGTGCTTTGTAGAAAGGTCGTCTTCATTAATGTGCCGGCTGATTCTGCTACTACTGTTCGATTCGATCGGTCTTACATTGTCAAATTATGACCTTTCCAGTACTTGGTACGTAAATCAATTTTAGTACCCATAAAAACTTGGCACAGTACCTTATTTCCTTTTGATAATGCTCGTTTGGGTGTTGTAAACTAAGATTCTTCTTTTCTGTTTAGTTGTTAAATGGCCAATACGTGTTTCTTGTCTTTTTTCCGATGTCTGTTTTATATTCCTAATAGTTTTAACCTAAACTTGAGCGCCAAGTTCAGGTTCGTCATCCAATTTCAGATCTAAAGTCAACTTGCTATATTTCAGTTGTTATTAATCTCCATTTCTGATACCAACAATTAATATTGACTCCGTAATATCACGAACTCGACAATTTACTATGAAATCTGAAACGTTAAATGTCAGGTCTTGGTCCACAAAGGAAGGAATTTACAGGATAAACAATTTGTATTATCATCGTCTCATCTAGAGTACATTTACCCTTTCACCAAACATTGTTTTACAATCTAACTTAGCTGTTTATATTATTTACCAATATTGTTTTTGTTATGATCTAAAAAAGAGGTGTCTTTGAGATACCAGGTAATAGAGAAGTATGGAAGAAGACAAGCTGCGCCGACCCCGAATAAATAAAAAGATAAGGGATATAGAATGATGATGTTTTTGTTATGAACTGGAAAGTCTATTAAACTTTACGAGCGTCAGGTTGGCAATATCCTCGCCAACTGTGTTGACTCCAACACCATATTGATAATTTCCTCACCCCTTCCTATCGGGGTTGGTGGGTAAACACCCATTTCCTGTAGATCCCTATGAATGTCACGGTCAATAGACACCCCGGTAGCCTTGGACTACATTCGAACATGGGTTTTATTACTCATATCCCTAAAAAACTTTGGACAGTTCTGTCAGTTGGTACGAATACGTCGCAATGCGGTGTGGCTTATGTATCTACCTTGACTTTTTGTTTTCTACGGAAACTCATATGTTTTGTTGCTTGTATTCTGCAGTTCAAATCGGAAATATATTTTGAGAAACGTAGACATTATTCGTTCGTAGCAGTAACATTTTTTGCGATACTTTTAAATTCCTTATAATTTTATTGTGGTAGTGGTCAAAAGCTATGAACACAAGCGAACAAGATATTTAAAAAAAGTTTGAAGATTTCACTGTTCTATCATCCATCACAGTTTCCTATTGAATCTTCGTGTCATCCTACTTTCAAATGCTCGTACTTACTACTTAGTAGACTATAAAACAACAACAAAAATATTTAGAGCTCTTCTCAAACGAAACAGAGGCTCGTAACGTAACACGACAACAGTCGCTTGTTTCTCCCTGCTATCTCTCGAGTGTCATTCTCTAAAGTGCCGATGGGTTGGGGAACTTGGGGAGGCGGCTTGCACCATGTGCCACGTAATACCACTTTATCCGCACATGGTTACTGAGCCAGAAACAAATGACGGTGTCTTAAAACGAAGGAATAGTACAATTCACAACAATCTGACTGAGTTTTGAAAAGAAGTTCTTTCATTGTTCAAACTAAAGTTGTCTGTACATTGTCATTGATGACGTCATAGGTTGTGTGTAGTGTCAATTGATTGATTGCCAATGATCTTTATGATCTTCGATGTTTTGTTTTGCTGTGAGACAATGTCTTAATTACGATGTAGTATCATTGTTCTTCTGGTTTAAAAACATAATTAAGTATATAGCCGGGCCAACACCCACTAATACATATTTAGGTTGTCTTATACATAAGTTGATACAAATCATACCTAGTGTTCATTTTTCCTTATGTCTGATATCATTATAAAGGGTGTAAAACACCTTTTAACGAAGCCGAAAGCCACTGGTTCTCCCTGTCATTGCGATCATTTTTTTGTTCTACACCATACCTGGGAACCTTCTAGTTACGGAGATATTACAGATCAAAGTTACAACTTTTTGACAAGTATTTTTTTAAATAAGTACTAGTTTTTAATTTAAGCTTTAATTACCTCCACGACCCCCGTACTATTCAATCCGTCCATCAGCACAATGTTTTGAATGCGTTACATTGAGTTCTACCACAAAACATGATTTTACACCCCCCAAAAAAAGTCGTTTCCCAGCAATAATTTTTGCGTAAAGTTACTTAGTTTCATGTACAGAATGCTTGGTTGACGGCTTCGTGATGAGGTGATTTACACCGTGTATTTCTAGGCACCAATTTCAAATCCCCTCCAACTCTTGAGTTGTAGACATCTTCGTTATTTGCTGAGAGAAATATTCTAAAAGAAAAACTATCAGTCTGATCTCTCGTGTGTGTGTTTTGGAAAGCGTTCCAAGATCCAACTGACAAAATCAACTCTATTTTAGTCTCCAGTACTAAAGACAGACAGTGAGGTATGTAGATGGGGTATATCTTGAAGCTCTGACGTCATTTGATTGCGAACTTCTGTTCGGAGTAATTGATTGACAGCCAATGATCTAAATTATGTTCTGCAGTTCATCGACTCCGATGTTTCCAGGAATAGGGTAAGGTCCAAATACGACGTTATATCTTGTTGCGTTAAGTCAACAATGCTTTGCATTCGCAAATCGCGATAGATTCGAGGTTTCATCTTCCAATATGGTAGCTAAATTTATCTCGATACACGATTCGGGCGCTTGCATAAAGATTTAAGGTTTTATGTTTTTATGCACTTGTTTTTATAAGTGCAGAATGTTTGGGACTATTTTACCAGCCCGCGTAGCATGAGCAGTGTGGAAACTGGTTTTGTCGTCGCAAGAATCGACAAAATGGCAAATTTCTATTGTGCATCTATCATTTTGTCGATTCTTTCGTAGAAATAACTTGTTTCCACAGAGGTCAAGCTACGCGTGCTGCACCGATCCTATAGGTTATATAGATACAAGCACCCTTCCGCTCTGGTGGAAATATTCAGCCACGATCAATATTTATAAACTCACCCACCATAAACAGAGGAAAATTGTTACCAAAACAAAAACATTGGCCCGCTGAATAAATAAAACTCGTCCCAGAATGACGTATGGCTCCCGTTTGAAGTACTGAACCCGTCCCGCCGCGCCACTTTCTTTTACCGCTTCTGACGTCACCGCCCACCCGGCTTGCGAGCCGAGAATGCCAAATTTGAAGCGTTGAATGATGCATGCACTCTGTGGCTTGCTTGAATTCGCAATTGGTTATCATGGATTCAGAAGATGCAATCTTGTATTTGTGGTTAGGTCTACAAGTCTCGTAGTATCTGACCAATATGTAGCTGTACAGCTCTGTAATTGGTTTCGAATTAATCCTGGAAGGCGCTGTTGATGGTTTAAACATATAACCTAAACTGAGATAAGGGTTGGAGAATGCTGATGAAAACTTAAATATAAATTTTTTATATGACCAATTAAATCATAAAATGATTTACCAACAAATAATGTCTCAGAATATAAATCCCGAATCACCTTTCCGCATGTACACGCTCTAAGCTCAAAATACCAAATTGAGCTTAACATTGATGTTCCCTATTTAGGACGTGGGCCTTAGCAAACACCCCCGGAATACAGAAATAGTTGGTGGTTGCGTTACTATGCCGCTGTGGCTTATTTTCACGTAATAAGCTTATGAATATGAAAGTGGAGGCTTCAAACGGGGACGGTGGCTTTAGGCGTTTTGTTCTGTGCCTGTTCGTCAGGGGAGCTTCTTTGGTATGTGGAGGCTATAATTAGCTTTAGTTGTATGTTCTGTATTGATATGCATTAGCTTTAGTCGTGGGCAGGTGGAAATAGGAGTAAACGTGACCTCTTTATGTTAGTTAAGGCTACGTGTATAGGATTGTGTGCTTGGACAAATTTCACCAGGAATCGCGATCAAAACATCTAAGATTCGTTCAAGAGCTGTCAGTGTCACCATTGCTATAAAATATAGACACAGGTAGCTTAGATTTATTGATCGTGTCCAGTTATTTATAAAGGTAGGCAGGTTATTGATAAAGTTCGACCCTCGTTATTGGCGATAAAAACAGGCTGAGTTTTATCCCCTCCAAAACGTAATTCTGTAAAAATTTATCCATTTAAATCACATGTGCTTGGCAGTACTAACTGAAAATGCTAGTCTTTCACCAGACGATCCATTACAAACAAAAAAGCCAAACCTATGACACACATCGTAAAACTGCAATAGAAGCGCGCACGCAGATCGATCAGTCCGACTCGCGTGCTCGTGCACGTGGTCGAGCATACATTCACACGGCGCGCAGACTGGTATTTCTTCTTCAAATAAACGTAGAGGATGGAAAGATATTGCCGAGAAACGGCAAAGTTACACGTTGCCTTGTACAACTTTTACCCAATGTCTCTGATATTACATAAAGTATTGTGTCATGGGGCTGAACTGGTAAGAGAAGCTATTCTTCCCATTGCACAACTGTCCGAAGAAGCGGCAGAAGCCCGCAACGAGCACATTAGAATGTTCTGGCACATCTACGAAAATTTTCCAGGGTGTCTGCAACGCAGATGTTTTCAACAGTCTCCTCTTCACCTCTGACCCGGTCCTGACGGGCATGAGGAAGTGGGAGAATAGAAAAAATGTCTCACTTTCAGCTGATGTTTTAAATTAGTTACTAGAAAGTGAAATTCAAATGTTAATTTTGAAGATGACGAATAAAATTACCAATAAATGCATACATATATCACGTATACCTTTTTTACCTTTTTCAAGCTAAAAGTGAAATAAAATAATGTTAGGCAGCCATTTGACGTAGCAAATATTTTTGGCCAACTTTTAGGACCAAATACCAGTCTGTGCGGCGCCTACGCATTAGCATACACTCCCTTCTCAATTGAAACGCATCTACTTGTAGCTCAATTTAAATTAGTATTGAAAGGACGGGATGTTTGTTTTGCAGAGGGACCTAGAATTATGTTGAAGTGATCAGTGGCCTCCTACTAGGTAGACCGATGACCTGGTGAAGGTTGCGGGGATGCGAGTCGCACGGAACCGGTCAATATGGCGACATTTGGGGGAGGCCCTTGTCCAGCAGTACAACAGGACGTATTCAGATGAAATGATGATGATCAGGTCAACCGTTAATAAAGGCATTGTTTTGGGTTGCAAGAAGCAGTTGAAAAAATTCAAAATCAAGAAGATTAACTACTTCGTACTGCTGATTTCGTACTGCTGATTTTTTGGTTGATTTGATTTTGATAAAGAGAGAACTGGTATCGCTATTATGACCTTCAAAGAAAACGAAAAAGTTCTTAACCGAAAAGACCATTCACCTCACAGGAGATAAATTCCTAGAACAACCTTGTCGTTTGCTAATTGTCTCTAAAGAGTTATTAATACGTTAGCTCAGTTTAAAAATGTTCCAGCTTAGTTGTACTCGTACGACGTAAATAAAGCAATTAGTTACTCTATGATAGTTCACGTTTTTAGCTTACACGTGATATATGCTAAACAGAACCCAGATGATTCATCTTTTATGACTTAATAACAATTTAGAGGTCAGACTGTCTTGTCTTGAGTCTCCTTTTACTCTAACGGTCATTCCACATAAGATAAGTATAGTAAGTATTACTTGACTAGCATAACTTGAGATATCAGGGCAGCCCAACTGTCAAATCTAGTTCATTTAAACGTAGTTCGGAATTCCACCGTGTCTCAAGTAATATTGGTCCTATAGTACTTGTTAATGGTCTACTTAAGTGCTGTCAACAGTTATAGGGCTCTTGAGAATGCGCAGGTTGAGTGGACGCCACTTAAATTTACAAAATGTCTGACACAGGACATTAGTCCTTAAGAGCCGTGAAAGGTTTTTACTTCTGCAGATGAGTACCTGCCACTCATAAAAGTAAGTGCAAACTGCGATAAATGCTCTGATTATACAAAATTAATGCAATTCAGATTTAGAAATTAAACTGAACACGATCAGAAAAAACTAAACCACGTTCAGGAGCTGCCATATTCACCGGCTCTTGAACACATTTTAAAGTATCGTGCTGATTACATTCAGTTATAGATATTGGTGAAATTCACCCCAAGTGTCAAGATGGTTTAAACTGTCTAAAATTTATGGTAATGCCAAAACCAACAAACTATAAACTAACAGATTAATAACGAACATCGTAACTCAAAAGTAACAATTAATTTTGCTCCAAAACTTTACAACAAGGACATTGACATGGCTTAACTTCGAGATCTATTAATTAACAACATTCAGGTTCGTTACTATAGGTGCTATTTTCTAACCCTCCAATAACCCGTTATTTATCTTAAAAATATAAAGTAACTTTTGACACACGTAAACACATTTTTATCGAATTTATTTCGCGTTGGGTGCGATGAAGGAGATTTGGCAAGTATCCAGATAAATGCGATAGCATTATCCTATTTGCAGCTTTTTCAGGCAGATTTTTCGTGGACTATTTCCTCTTTAAAGACAATACTTACTCTCCCAAGCGTCCAGATATCAATCTTGTAAAGTTCCATCAGCTTCTTGTATGGGTAGTACCTAAAGGCATTAATACTGACAAGATTCCGCCGGATATATTTTTCGTAAAGTATTTGGGTTAACTCGCTCCAAATTTCGCGCATTATTCTGCGTCAATGTCACGCAATTTTGGGAGACACTATTGATCTCTTGCGTACGTGTAACGTGTGTACGGCGCGCGTACTCGTATCCATGTGCTAATTAGCTTTAATCGCGATTTCATCCTCCAACATTGTCGTTTGCGGTAAAATACACGTGAATAATCCGAGGATTCTAACCTTCGACCTTGCGTAACTTTGTTAAGTCTCTTGATCGCGTCGATAACGTCTTGAAAAATGCTTCACTCACCTTTTTCACTTATACCATCTTTCTTATCTCGTTAAGCTCCTTCGAAAAACCTTGTACTCGTACGAAAGAACTTCGCCATCAATTTTGCGAGGTGAATAATTTCGATCGTAATTTAATTCACAAAAACACTACATTATAGATGCCTGCTCTTTGCTGTCCCAGATACAACATATAAGCCTCGGAGCTAAAGGATTATGTACCCAAAACTATAGTTTAGGGTTCCCTAAAGTGGTATTGTACGAAACATTTATATTTCAGCCAGAATGTAGGCGTATCTTTCCGGCAATATCGTTTGTAATTTATTTAAACCACGACCTCACTTGCAAAATGGGTTCTATATTCAGAGCAAGCTTCATGTTACGGCTCCCAGGTCTCAAGTTAATGAATTTAGCACTTCTGCAGGAATATACTTAACCCCTCTTGTAAGTTTTATGCGTACGTATTTATGATTATGTAGACCGGTCCGCTTTTTCTTTTGTTTCTTGTTTGCCTGACTACCTTATCTCAAACAAGATTTGATTTTTGGTAGTTCCTGAAGATTCGGAAACTTACATTACTAAAACCACATTTCCCAAATGCTTGATCATAAATCTGTCGTCAGTTGCTTGTCCAAAACATATGCAATTTTTATGCCAAATTTTATCGAAGCAAGTATTTCTCCCGTGATTCATGTGTGCATTATGCTTTAAAGGCCCTGGCATTGAAAGCTTGGGGAGGTGATAAATGACTTACCGTCGCGTGTAGTCGTTCCCCTGTATCTTTTAAGTAGCAGGTTCTACATTTGCTACATAATATTTCTTGTACATGTGCTGTGCCAGAATGTTTAAATATTTGTTCTGTAGCTTTAATAAACTAGAAATACCTTCGAAGGTTGTCGTATCCTGTTTTCTTCTTCACTCCAGAGTTCTAGGAATATTTATTTAGGATAGCGAAGTACCTAATCATCCGCTCCAAATTCCAGACAAGAGCCTCTCCAAACTTCGCTCTTCGATTATCGACACAAAGCAGTTCCTAGGAGCACACGAACACAAATTGTACATCGATTTTCAATATTGGACCCAAATTGGAAACTTATTGTCATACGTACCCTGCAATGTATGAGGATGAAGCAATTTTTCAATTACGAATCCAATTTTGTCTTTATGTATCTACCTAACAATGTGTATACTGTAAAATCGAAAAAGGTCTATCTATCTATTGTTATAATAACTTTCAAAGGCCCATGGCCTATTCAAGTGAAAACCACCCTTTGTTGAAACTAAAAGGGACCATTATTTAGGTATATTAACGGTCTATTCTAAAACTAATTAGGTATATCTAAAGGATTTTCTAGTTAATAAGAAAGGTGATCTAAGACTGTATCGAATTTTCAATGCCCTTCACGTCGTTTTGATTTTTTATTGTGAAGATAGTCTCAATCTCACAAAAGACTTTAGACTTAAATGAAATAGTTTTACATCTGATCGCAAAGTCAAGATTCAATAAAAGGTTCTTAAGTATGCAGACAGCAGACTACCACTTTACCGGCTTCTGGGGATCGTGTTCAATTGTTGGATGTTTTAGAAGCTCAGTTGCATAATAGTATATATTAAACGTCGTTGCATGACCATGTTGTTTTGGCGCCGGACGGCCGGCGTAGATAACCCTTTATGTACTGTGCGCTCCTCGTCAGATAACTTTGTGGTACTTACTATCAAAATTTTCATTCATCAGTCTAGTTATCCCAACCATAAGTGCATGATAAACTATTATGGCTGAAATTCGGACATACATAGACTCACGACTTCGGCAGAAATTACAGCACCCCACCTGCTGCAATCCTTACACATATGGCCGAAATCAACTACTATAAACAGATTCACCTTCTAAAAAGCATCTTTAACAGTCAACATGAAATACATGAGTTTATGTATCCTTAGGCGGTACATTCGTTTAAGACAAAACATACTATCAAGTCGTACGTCAGTACCTACCTCTACGGTTAGTGTATCCCTCAAAACATTATTTATTTACACTGAAACCTTCCAAGACGGTGTCGACGCCCTCTGCTCGTTTCTCATGAATCATGATTTTCTCATAATCGACGCGACAGAAGCTGTGCATAGATATTCTTCAATAAAATAATTTTGGTCTTAAAATGCTGAACTGCATTTATTTCTCACGGGCTGAGAAAGAATTTTAAGAATACATACATAAGAAACGCAGGTGTTTCCTAGTTTATGTTTTCATCTTCTTGGCGTTATCGTGACATGATTACTTAACATAATCCTAAAAGTCTTTTAGCACAATCTGACTGTAACATATCCGACTTCAGAGACACACCTTACTGTTGAGGGACTGTAATCCACCACGCGAACCCAGTGAAAGTTGGTGGATGTGGGGAGCACCACTGCTGTACTCCGAATGAAAGATCCTTATTTAAAGACTGAATGATTCCCAAATGCTTAATCCACTCTCTCCTTGTTCCAGTTGACGAGAAGATATTCTGCTGCCATGGCGGCTTATCTCCAGACCTGCAGGCGATGGAACAGATCCGGCGGATCATGCGGCCCACTGACGTGCCCGACCAGGGCCTGCTCTGCGACCTGCTGTGGTCCGACCCCGACAAGGACACCGCCGGATGGGGCGAGAACGACCGCGGTGTCAGCTTTACATTCGGAACTGAGGTGAAGGATATTCCAGAGTTTTTTAAAGCGCTTTGCTGTATGATTTTCTTCGGGATCCTTGTCTATAGCTGCAAGTGTGCGACTTCATAAAGTGGAAGTTTGGATTGTGATATCTGTTGTTACTCCATGTCTCTCTCAAAACCGAACAAATGACTGCTACATCCCCTAGAAGTCCAAATAACGCGGGGAATATCTGGCATGAACTCGAATTATCTACATGTAATGAAGCCTAGAATGGTATCATAGCTTTATCCGCGAAGAAACTACACCAAATTAAAATGGCATCTCATCGCAAAACGAAATCACGTGGACTAATCCACACGTGTAACTGAACGTCCCTGACCTCTTTGACCTGGACAAAGGTTTACCACAAAATCGTTGCGGTAGGCTTAAAGTTCGACAGTAAACCGATCCCCAAAATGTTCGCGACTATTACGACAGACTAATATTTCAGCGTTAAAGCTTATTCTGTACCTCACATAGTCTTCCCCGTGCCAAAAGAAAATCTTATTGCTGCGGGGCGAGCTGCAGTATACGCCTTGCCAATTTAGGACTAGGTTTAACTGACTCACTGTTCTTAGTGTTCATGTTTGGCAAGGGAGTAGGTTGTAGAAAGTTTTACGTATTCTGTAAAGGGGTAATCAGTGCAGTTGTCCTAGGTTTCACGTCGGAAATGAGGGAAGTTACCTGCTTTAATGCCATTGAAGAGCATATTTATAAGAATAGCACAGAGTGTACACCTTTTGACTGTGTCAGAGAGCGGTGTTCTGCGTGGCTGTATTTTGGGTCAAACATAATTTGTTCTTTTTGCCAGCAATTCGCTTAGAAGACCAAGCCGAGCTACGTAAAACAGATGGCGTACATGCTGTCTGTTTCTTATCTCACCAGGCCTTCGGTTGGTTGATCAACTAACCATATATTTCTTTGGTACCGCACCATGGTCACGCCAATATTATTTCGCAGTATATTTCCCTCAGTATAGATATTTTGAACCTCGAGTTTACTAAGAATATTTGCCGTATTTCATTATCACAGACCACAATAACAACGAGGAAGTAATTAGGAGCTGTCAAACTAATTTACATGTTTAACTTCAACGTAATTTATGCGGCGTGCTCAAGTGTCGTTCAAATCTGTTTTGGGTTCTAGCTCCTACTAATTTTACGGCGTTGTCTTCCGTATCTTCCTAGTTTTATTTGCTAGAGGACTCGTTTTGTGGAGCAACGATTAAAAGTGTTAGTGACAATAAGGGCAAAACTTATAGAAGTTTCGCAATGTTATCATGCTGTAGGTGCTCTATAAAAAATTACCTCGCTGTAAGAATCACCCTTAAAACCAACATATGTATAATTAGTTTTTCTTTGAAAGCAAAGTAAAGCTGAAAATTTGTAAGCTAACATAGTTTTTATTGAGATAAGAAAAATCCTTTACTTCATATATCACCATTCTCAGAAAAAATAAATAAACGAGCCCTATCTTAGACAAACAAGCTCAAAAGGTGATCTCGTGGTTAAACTGTTATCAGCAAGTGCAGTGCGACTCTCGCGAGTGTTGGGACAACGCGTCCGCATGACTGACCTCTACGCACTATCTGTCTGTCACTGATTATAATGTTTGTGCTAGATTGTGTAGCACTGCTGTACCACGTGACATACCTGATCCTGAGAAGAGATGAGGAGTCCCCCCTTCTTCATTGTAAGATGACACTGTCTGTACCTGAGGGTAGAATGGATCTTAAGCTTACCAGCTTGTGCAGTCATAAGTCTCGAGTTCGAACCCAAGACACGCACCTCTGATTTTTCGGATTCATGTGCGTATTGTATAATTATCACTTGTTTCCGTGAAGCAAAACATCGTGAGGAAACCAGCATGCGTGAGAGATATTTTTCGACGGCATGTAAAGCCAAGTCTTAGGCGCCCATGGGCGGCATGTAAAGTCTGACCCCAGGTTAGGCATTAACCACTACAAAGGCGATAAAGGACAAGTAACACGACAATGCGTCCGCACGGCTGACGACTATACGCACTATCTGTCTGTAACTGATTATAATGTTTGTACTAGATTGTGTAGCACTAGACTGTGATTGTACCACGTGCTACTTGATACTTGGGGAGGTAGAACGACACATTTAGACTCCTGAAACAAAAAAAAAATCTTTTACCATTTAGAAGAGGGATCGCTGAATGGGTTTGTTAAAATGTTATGTTAGGTGTTGTTTGCGATGGTTGACTTTAAGTTTGCAGTCTGAAGATACGGTACGTTGTTTAAAAAAAAAGTTACAAATGATGGGCAAATTACGTGCCACCGAATGTTTGCAACAGACTGCAGTGACTGGTTTCCGTATGGCTTCCGTAGATGGCGGCGTAGCGGCCATTTTCATAGTTTCATAGATTTCTATGAAACTATGTCCACCACCAGTCGTGTATCTACGGCCTCTCTTTGCGATAGTGCGGTTTGTCCATGCAGTTCGAAAATGTTCTTTTAACATACCAGATTCTAGAACTGCAACAGACGTCCGTCTATCGATTAGCACCACAATTTAATCTCCGACGTTTATTTACCCATCTTCTCGTTTTCATTTGCAGGTAGTAGGCAAGTTCCTGTCGAAGCACGAGTTCGACCTGATCTGCCGCGCCCACCAGGTCGTGGAGGACGGCTACGAGTTCTTCGCCAAGAGGCAGCTCGTCACGCTCTTCTCTGCGCCCAACTACTGCGGCGAGTTTGACAATGCAGGTCAGTATACTGTCACGTACATTTACATGTGCGCCACTGGGACCTCTTTCCCCCGACACACCGGGGGGAGAGTGGTCCATGTAGCACCGTCCACGTTAAACTAGGCCTGTAATCCTGCTCGTGGAATGCTTACTAGTTCCCATGATCCCCGGTGCAAATGTGGGATAGGAACACCGGGATGGTTTTTAGTCAGTTAGGCCATCCGTGAGGATTTTCCTAATCGATATCAGTACCTCTGTGTACGCTATACGATCAGCTTATCGACGCTTACGGATCAGCAGCCCAGATCAGTATCTAGAACTTAAACCCTCAATATTGGCAGAATTTAGGATACTCCGGGCTTTTTGTCTTGACATTAGCCTTTTCGTATTAGAACTGTAACCATTAATAGCTTAACAAAACAGCAACAATACTGAGTTGACTTAAATTAATATTACTTAATTTTCTAATTCCAGGAGCCCTCATGTCAGTGGACGAGACACTAATGTGCTCGTTCCAGATCCTAAAGCCGGCGGACAAGCGCAAGCTCTACTCCGGCCTCAACATGGGCCGACCCAACACGCCGCCACGCGCACAACCCAAGAACAAAAAGAAGTGAGTCCACACACACACACTGAACTGTTGCACTAACATTGTACACATACACCGAATAGTAAGTACGCTGTGCTCGACGACCAGTCTAAAAGCACCATTATGACCGCTCCTCCTATGAGGATCGCGTATGTTCACGCCATACTTACACCATTGCTCCAATAGGAGTTCGAACGAACACGCCATACTTACTACTCAGTGTAGACATTACGATGGAAATTAGGGAAAAGATGGGTGTGAGTTTGGTAATAGGGCATGGTAATGGATACGTAAAAGAATAGGTCGTAATTTGGCAAACGACCTTACGAGTGGGCAGTGTTGTTGCTAACCTTCGTAGTTTAATTTTGTTCAGTGGCTTTTTATGTCGAATTATTTTTGTCGTGTCGAAACGAGCCTCTTGATGCAATTCATCGTTTAATTTGATTGCATTAATAGTTCGTACGATTGTTTGCCAACTAGGACGACCCCTTTTTGTCTATAGGTGATGAGTCAAGTTCTACTCGTCAAATAAAAATAGTGATGAGTACCACGTATTGTTAAATTACGTGATGCGTTTAGGTTTTCGATTTTATCTACAACGCTCTTCCCTAGTATTGCCAAATTGACTGGTTTACCGCTGTGTTGCCAGATTAATAAATAATAGTAATTTGCAGAATAAATTCTTATCATTGCTATATTGCCAGACTATGCCAAATTTAGTTATATTGAGTATGAATTGAATTGGTTATAATAATGTGAAATTGTATGCGAATAATAGTTGTGTAAGTCATGTAATGCAAAAACAGCTGGGGCTTTAAAACTGTAAGTGTACTATTTAAGTGACATGTAAAAAATAAAGCATTCCCCAATTTAATTCGGTAGTTTGAATTTCGTAAATAATAATACCTAAGGAATTGATACACCCTAGACACAAAATTAAAAGATAATTGGTATTTTATAGAATGGTTTTGTCACCTGGCAATACAGCCAGTCTCAGACTAGCACAGATACTCAAAATCCATAGACATAGTACATACAATACACACACAGTACAAGAAGGGGATTGAAGCAGATGGTGGCGGGGAGATGTTTCTCAGTAAACTGGAATATGTTTTAAATATCGGATTTTAGGGGTATACGTCTTGTTAACATTTTTCCTCAAGATTGTAGTGAATTTAAAAGTACAAAGTGTTTCTGCTTGCAATAAAATAATATCTTTAAAGTATCGGATGAAAAGATATAATCTTCTTAACAATGTTGGAGATTTTTTTCCTCAATGGTGATTTCAAAAAGTACAAAGTAGTTTTTACTTACAAAATAGGTTTTTGCACAGTATACCGTAGTTATTTACGTCAATTGTCAGAAGTTGTAAAGGACCCTATAAGATTACACTTTTTATTCCATTGCACAATATAATTATGAAGGTGCGGTCTACAAAACCCTGTTAGATTAAATATTTTTGTGTTACTAAAAATTAAAATAATTATATTTTATCATCACAGAGACATTATATGAAGCCGCTACACAAAAGGTACCAAAAGATGTGTGACTTTTGAAATGCATCTTGACATAGATTAACAAACAACATTTTTTGCACTAGTAACATTCACTGGGTTTAAATACTCGCACAAAACTAATCATAAATACGAAAAACGCCTAACGATTTTATGATACATGAAAAACTTTTGAAATAGGAACCTACATGAAAATAGAAAAAAAAGCTTGGCCATAACAATAACGTGTGTTTTGGTGAGAATTGTGTGCAAAGATTATAATCGTCATCGTTTTCTAAGTCATAAGAAATGCATGATTACTCATGGCGGCGCGAGGCGTAGATGGTGTGCGGTAGTAGGAACTTTAAAACACTAAAGACTCATAAAGGCGTTCAACAGGATTGAGAAGGTTTTCGGTAGCTTCAATCCAATAAAGGACCATGGGCAGTTTTATATGAACTCTGGGCGTGAGACCAACAAAATTGAAGTATATTTCAAAGGGCTTGTAATTAGGACTTTAATTCATTCTTAAACGAATATATACCTAAGTCGCCGGAGAACAGAAATATAAATTATCCTTATCCTAATTAATTTGGGTTCGCCGCAGCATGTCTGTCTTCTTGCATACTTCTCTATTACTCAGAAATATAAATATTTGGCAAAAGGCAGGAAAAGGCAAAATATTTCAATTAGCTCTCGCTCTCGACTCCGACGATTTTGGTAGCTGTCGCAATAGTATGAATTAGATAACTTATTGTGAGCTATGATTTGAGATGTATTTCAATTCTGTTGGTCTTACGCCTATTTTGACCAAGACCCTTTGTGACATTTACACATAATCGTCACTTTGCCAAAGCTCTAGGGTTCATACAAATTCTCATTCATTTATTCGGAAGTTAGTGTCTATTTGGAAATTCTACTCTAGGTCTAAAAAGTACTTGCCAAGAGCTGTGGCGCAGATTTTTAAGAAGAAAATGTGGCACATCCCTTGTATTCTTAAGATTTTATAAATTACTCGCGCCGCCAATCCAGTGTTTGTCTGTCCTAGTGTTATATCATTATCATTGTTTTTATTATTTTTTGTTTCATTACTGTATACCGTATTTTAAAAAACTTGAAATATTTTAAGAACATGTGTCCGTCGTAGTCTCACAATGTAAAGTTGGAATAAGTATAAAAAGTTGGCGTTCACGGAACGCCCGGCAGATGTGAAACATCTATGTTTTTAATAGAATTAATCATTAGTAAAATCCTATAATGAATACGGAGTAAAAGAAAGAAAAGAAAAAAATTGAACGTGGAACTTTCAAAAACAAAACAAGATCAACAATCAATCCAAAACAAACTTTATTTTAAAGGGAAAAGGTTGATTTAACGTGGCATAGGGGTGGGGGGGAACAACAACATTTCCCGTCACGGCATACGAGTCGATGTTACTGCCTAGTCGCGCAAATAGATGTTTCACATCAAAAACAACATTCCTGTATCAAAATTACAATGTATGACCATCATCTCACGTATTTTTGTGTTTGTTCCCGATCGCCAGTTAATCGCCCCACCCTGCGCCCGCGCCGCGCCGTCGCCGACTCGCAAGGACTCCCACGTACCTACTTACTACCTACCTTAAAAATAACTTAGACAGCGTTAAGGCACTTTATAATGCGACAGTTTGCTAATGTTAACTTCCATTGCGCGTTTGACTTAAATAGTCTTGAAAACGCGCAATGGATGGGGTTTTTTGTAATATATTTTATACGGTGTAGCAATATGACTCGTTTTACGCACTAGGATGTTCTTTTGAATTGTCAAATTGTCAATATTCAAATAATGTGTAATGGCTTTGCTTGTCCAGTCGTTTTTGAATAAAACTGTAATTTCAAGGCCATTCCAAAATATGTCTTAGCACTTAGGTAAAGAGCCAAACGATTTTACTTTCAGTTGTTCATTCTTTGTTCACTGAATAGCTAATATGAGAAACTAATATGTCGTTTTATTCCTTTTCGCTTGTCTATCATTTTGTACGTTGTTCATAATGTGCATGACATTTTAAATTGCCTAGTATTATTTTAATTATCTGCTCTCTGAAGTTTAATTGTTCACATATTATGTTAAAATGATCTAAAGAGAGTGAAAGGAGATTGATATTGATAGTTTACTTTGTGTAAAAAGTAACAAAATATTACTAACCGTAGTAACATCTACATTTTAAATATAAACGACTAAGGAAGTTGAGCCTTCTTGTGAAAATTTCTCTTCGTTCTCTTTAGTACATGCTTTAAATGTAAGTCGGTCTCGCACTTATGATGACTGCTGGACGATTGCCCTTACACAGGTGTATAGGACTACACTTGAATTCTGCCATAAATTAAAAAGTGACCAATGGGTGGTGGTAATTGCAAATGGCGTGTTTCCTAACATTGTGAGTGGTTTAAAATGTGTTTTGATTTCAAAATGGCTTGGCCTCATTGGGACTTGAAACTAAGAGCGTCGGTCACGCCAACTACAGTGATCTTTGCCAGGCCTTTCTTATTAATAGCATATTTTTTATACAGCCTGATGCGAGAATAAGATAATACTTGTTCTCAAACAGTTTGCAGTCGCGTTTACTGGTCATATTTTAATTTGCGGCAACACCAGCCAGTCACATTTCGATTCAGTCGCAAATGTGGCTAGAAAATAAGTCCAATGTTATTTTTATCAATAAACAGGAGGTAATCGTATCGTTAAATATTTTTTTATACACAAAATGGCGGTCTAGCATTCGGTTATAGGGCTCCGGGCGATTCAAATGTGGAGACGGATGCCGCGTATAATGATAATTGTCTGTGCAAATGCGTGTATGTATGACTGCTCCCAGGATGCTTGTGTCGTATTCAATATTCAAACAATTAATGTAAGGTAATGCCCGAGGCTGCAACTTCGGCATCTCAACCCCTTCCCCCTCCCTTCCTCCGACATTTTGTCGCCCCTCTTTTTATTGAGATTATTTCATTAACCCCGCCCAGGGTTATGCGTAAAGGTTCTTGTCGAAGTTGTGCCGCAATAAAATTTAATGATGACAATTTCAATGGTCGAAATATTGGTAGTATGATAAGTAGTAAGCATAAATATCGTAACGAAGCCGTAGTTTGTTGATAATATTATGAACAAAACGCCCACAGTATTGCACCCATTTGGTAGAAATTAGCCTAGTACGATGGTAGAACTCTTTGATACAAGTCGATGTGCTCAGCTGTCCCTAATAGCAGGCAAATACGTACATTCCCTCTTTAGAAACACACATCTTGATATAAGGAATGATCTAGATTTAAAGCTAGTTGTCTTTTTAAGTTTCATATGACTTCAAAGTAATAATTTCATTTTCAAGCTGCATTAGTGTTTGTATCCCGGTAGTACGTGAAGTAGCTTCCTTCATGCATTTACAGTTTTGAGTAAGTATAGTAGCTAGGGATTACTAATACCAAATTCTTAGAGTTCCCGGCCGGTATTGGTATTCGTACGAAGCTTATAGCGCTAAGGATCCTTCAGATACATTTAGGGCCGATTTCAAGAATGAAATTGAACGCGAACAATATATCGAAACTGCTGTCAGTGTCATTTTTCAATAGATGTTGACACGCATCATCTGCCTAGCCTTTTCCCAACTATGTGGGTCGACTACCAGTCTTACCGGATGCAGCTGAATACCATTATTTTACATGGAGCGACTGCCTATCTGACCTTCACAACCCAGTTAGTACTGGGTTATACGATACCCCTTAGTAAGGCTGGTTGTCAGACTTCTTGGGCACTGACTACTTGTAATAGATATTGACACTGCCAGCTCCTAATAAATGCGGTCGATGGATGTAGGTACTAATCGCATTCAGTTTCTTTGGTGAAAATCACCTTTAGAGGTTAAGTTACCTCCAGAATCTATTAGATTCAAAATGTATTGGTAAGTAACACAATCCGTTATTAATTAGGAGCGTACGAAGATATTAAGCATTTAAATAGGAGCCAAGTGGTCAATATGTGGGCGTATTTAGATGTAAACGTTACACCGTCCCCTCAGGTCGGTCTATAGGACTTTGTGTAGCATTGCTTTGTCACCCGACTTCTTATGCGGTCCTAGTTCGCACTATGCTTCGCGCGAATGACGTGGTCGCTTAAATATGTTTAGTATAAGCAACCGACGACTGAAACCGTTGATGTTCGCTTTATGACATGAAGTTCAAAAATCTTGAAATCAACGACTGATGTCGTCAGTGTTGCCAACTCCACCGATAGTTTTCATACGGAAAAATAAAAAAGGTCGCATAAGAGTAAAGGGTAGATATAACTGAAGATTTTCTTTTATTTGATTGCTATTGAATTTGTTAGACTGATACACGCGGCTGACTGCCGATCAAATTGAATCATTGATCTATGTATGAAAAGAATTGTATATTAATTTCTTAAATAAAATACTTCTGAAAATTTTTATGTTTTATTTATTGTGCCCTTACTCTCTCCACTACACTCGACTAATCCCAATTTTCTACTGAACTGCATTTAGAAGACCCTAAAAATGTTTTTCTACTTTTCGTTGACGTTGACTAGCAACGTGTAATAAGAAAATGAAGTCCTTATAATCTGGAAAGAAAAAAAAATGTAGTTATTCACCAACTCATATCTTTACACAAGCTACAAACAGATCTTCCAACAAATATACACACAGCAACAAAAGTATGCAGGTCCATGGGTAGAAACCGGCCAGCCCTCACGATGACTGGTCGTCTGTTAGCCAGCAGTATGTTCAGAAGTACTCTTCGCGGGCGGACGCCCATCGTGTGCCACATGTTTTGGTAAGCTGCTGTCGAGACACGGTCCGCCTGACGTGGCATGGTCAAGAAAAATTAGTAAACATTAAAAATTATATAAGTTTGAGCATAAAAGTGGAACTCATGACGAAGCTTGGATGCCAACCAATCCATCAGTAAGAACGTATTTGACAAACATGGAATCCTATTTGGTCGCATAGACTCTTAGAAACATACCTCCCGCGTGGGTGGGCTGTGTATCAAAAGGGATTTCACTAAAGAAAGAAAGAAAAATAGGTTTATTTGGAACACTAAACAAAAAAAAAATGGAGGCAATCTAATTGACTGCCGGCAGTAAAAACTCGAAACAATAGAATTACTGTGTTTAATTTTAAACACGTTTTAGTCTGGCGCAATACGCCACGAGCATGTCGGTCACACGAACCCAGAGCTTTTTCCCCTACCGAAAATCGCTCATCGCGGCTGAAGAAGTTTTAACTTCAAAAATGAATCATGGCTGCGCCAAATAGGCCCAGTACAGTATACTGCCGAGCAGCCGACGCTGGATTTCAATACTGGACCATAGTATTCTTACCTGCAAAATTATCTGGTTTCCATAGTAGCAGTAAACGAATATGTCCAATGCCACTGCTGCTAAATACTCCACCGTTATCATGTCGAACTTCTGTGTAACAGAAAATAGTCAACGTGAATAAGAGTGGGCCGATGAGCTTTACAATAAGAGTGGGCCGATGATGAAGCCTTGAGGAAATCCCGACCCCATAATGTGATTTTGCATTATGATATCTGTGAAAAGTGAATTGAGGTTTACAATAGGTACTCATGTTAGGGTCAGTTCACACCGAGACGCGACGCGACGTGACGCTGCGCGCACACTTTTAAAGAGCGATTCAAAATATAACTTTATTTTCTACACGAAAAGATACACATTTCGCTGTGAGAATTCAGAATACGTTGCGCCACGCAGCGCTGCGTCGCGCGACGCCTCGCGGCGTAGAGCGACGCAGCGCGGCGTCGCGCTGCGTCGAGCGGCCTCGTAAGGTAGTTTTCAGTAGAAATCAGAATACGTTGCGCCATGCAGCGCTGCGCCGCGCGGCGTAGAGCGACGCAGCGCGAAATCACTGGCCTCTTCAAGTATCGTCGCGTCTCGGTGTGAACTGACCCTTAGATCAGGGAGAAATATTCACCGTATTATAAACTGTTCTTTCTACTACAAGCCCCCGATTGGAAAATCACAGTAAGCCCTTTGGAAGGGTTTGTTGCAAACTACGAACAAGCGCATAGTTGCTGAGCCATACCTTCAAACCAAGCAATCAACTGAAACCTGCTGAGGTTTGGTGGTAAGACATCCTTACCTCTGTAGCAGCATACAGCAACGTGCACAGATACAGAGTGACTTGCACAACCCTGAGCACCAGGAGAGGTGACACAAAGTTCTCGAACGTCACCTTGTATTGGTTCACGACTTGGCAGAGAGCGGCGCAGTCGTTGAGTGCTGACACGGTCGCATCATCGAACTCTGAACTGTATATATCTGGAATGTATAAAATGGTAGATTTATCTGCCTAGCCTTTACCCAACCCTGTTAGGGTCGGCTTCCAGTCAACCGGATGCTGCTGAATACCAATATTTTACATGGAGTTACTGCCTATCTAACCTCCACAACCCGGTTAGTACTGGGTAATACGATACAACTTGGTTAGACTGGTTGTCAGACTTAAGGCGGAAACACACTTACGTGTCGTGGCGTGTCGTGACGCGCCAGAAGCATTCGGTTTCTTACATCGTTGCGACACGACACGCCATGCAAATATGTCCCTAACCATATTAAATGTATGAAACCGATTTGCTTCGGGCGCGTCACGACACAAGTATGTTTCCACCTTTACGGCCCACTACCTGTGTGTGACGACTGTCAAACACTAACAAATGACAGTCGAGACCAACGGGTTAACGTGCTTTCCGAGGCACGGAGGAAACTTGTTATGTAACCATTATCATATCATGTCGTAATGGGTGGTCACCCGTCCAAAGACCTATCTAGGCAGCGCGTCTTAAAACCTGAACATTGACCTGAACGGCTGTTATTATTTAGCCACGAGTTCCTCCAAATAAATGTAATAGAATAATGGAATGTGTAAAAAAATGGTAGTTATATAAATTAATGTAGGTGCCTACCCTCCGCTCTGCCTACCCCCCATAGGGAAAAGGCATGATTTTTGTATGTAATGTAGTTACGTTGAAAACGACAAAATAAATTAAACAGACATTTCCACTCTACCACTAACTCAAATGTAAAAATGTTAGTGTTCACTTTGTCCTAATCTATTGAATGGGTGAAATTGAAAGTGGGCAGACTGAAATAACTTTGACTGTTCTTTGCTCACAAAGATCTCTCCTTTCGTTCCAAGACCTGTCCATCTTTTGCGATGTCTAGCGACGTCGGCCAAACAAATATTTCCTATGATCGTCACAACAACTTCGGTGAGGTCATCCTAGACGTCAATGCCCTCCCCGCCAAGTCCAGTGATTGACGAACATCAGTTCTGATGGTTCTTATCGCCTATCTCATAGGTAATTAATAATGTTACGTCGTCGTCTACATTACGAAAACATTCTAATATTATGTTAGAGTCTGAGCCCGAGTTTGAATTCGAGAATGTTATATGTTCTATGGAACTGACTAGAAGATTCGAGAATAATTCTAGAATGTTCCTCAGTGGAAATGTCTAGAAAGTTCCAGAACTTTATAGAATGATTAGTTCCACTATGGAGCTATCTGGAAGGTTGTGGAACTTTCTCGAAGGTTGGGTTGCCCGAAGGAACTGCCTAGACGTTCACGGAAGTTGTGGAAGTTTCTTGAGGATAGGTCGGCCTGTAAATAGCTGACGGGTTTGCAGAAGCAGTCAGTCTAATTTCGACTAGGAATCGAAGCCATCGAAGTAAACTACTAGTGCGATATTGAGTGTTTAGTGTTGAATAAAAACTTTAAGTGTTTAATTAGTAGTGTGTTAATTTATCCTATACCCAGCTCATAACAATAACTTACCAAACTGAGTTCTCGAACCCACGAAAGGATTTGTCTGAAACAAACCGCGAAATTTTCAATAAACAACCCAACTTATGATAGTCTAACTACTTATATAGTACAAAAGTTTCATACCTCTTTCTCATCATAATGGTACTCCGACTCCTTAATTTCCGAAACATTGTAAATATAGTTATGTTTCTCATCGTCCTGTATGTTTGCATATCTTGCGACCAACGCTGCATGTTTCACCCCATGTTGCATCAACGCGGTGTAACGCGCGTTGCGGAGGCTGCAACATAGCAGGTCTAGTTGCCCGCAGATCAAGATCGAGTTTGACGCGAAGAAAACTCCTGTTTTAATCAAATAAGGTTTTTTGATATAAGTCTCTTCTTTCATATCGACGGCACATCTACAGGATTATTTGTAAAACACCGACAGCCTCTCAGGTCTATGTTACTCACATCATAATAAACAACTTTTGTATGACTTAACTATGACTTAAAAATTCGTCATATTTTAGTTATACAAATAACCCTGTATACTGCTATACGGACCCATGGTAGCCATGCTTGAAAGCGTTATTCAGATCTCCAAGGTGCAGTGCATTTGGACCACTCCAATAGATGGGACTTGGTTTGATCAGAAGCACTACACTCTTACTGGGTGTTGGATGGACCAATGCTTTCCAAATAGACCACTGCACTTCACGACCGGAACGCAGGTGGTATTGTGGCTTTACGAAATCGTGAGGTGGGGATTAGGTAAGTAAGATTTATTTTCCCAATGCGTTTGCAGACTTACCCGCACAACTAATCGATTTATTTCGTCAAGCGGCCGCGGCACTGAATAAAGGAAGATGGATCATCATTATCATGGTTACATTGATTAGGTACTTACCAAACTGGCCTAAAGCAAGTCCGACGAACAGTTGCGCTACACAAGAGAGCAAGAACGTGAACTCGTAGTAGGGAGAACAGGTCACGCCGATGTAGATCCAGCCCTGGATGGGTTCTTTTGTCCACACTAAAAACACCGTGTTTAACTTAAAATAGATTAAAATAAACGTGAACACCCTTGGCCGGTTTTTTATCTAGACCATACCTAGGAACCTTACGGGGATATAAGGGGTAAAACTTCCAATTTTTTCACGTTTTTATTGTTGCTTATCTTCAAATAATTCCACGACCCCCGTATTATTTAGTACAATCAGCAAAATGTTTTGAGTGCGTTACATTGAGTCCTACCGTAAAACGTGATTTTTCAACCAAACAAAAGTCGTATCCCAGCAATAATTTTTCACCTTACATTAATCAAGACGGACAAAACTTAAAGTTAGTTCCGATCTGATAACTTAGAAGAGGCTTACGTTCGGCTGTTGACGTACCATCAGCGGCCGACCGACCGACAACGACTTTAAATCGTCCATCCTAAAAGTAAAGTCTATCCGAAGAAGACTTACCTAATTAGATCGTCAATTACTTACAGTGCATAATAACAGGTAGCGTTGCATACATAGTGACACTGAATAACGTGCAAGCAGTATAGATCCTCGCAAAACTTCGGGCCTTCAAATAGCTCTGCACCATCGTCATATTCGTCAGCCCCCTTGCCGAATGATGCTTGAAGTTCTTATCCATATACTCCAGCAATTTGTACAAATCTCTGCGATACACGGCATAGTACGCGACAATTATCAGAGACACTATAAGAGGGAGAGAATCAGCAATAGTCGCCAAACTTGACATGATGTCTTGCCATTCATTGTACAAATGCACAATCAACATCATCGGAATATGTGTCAGGACGAAAAGCACTATCCCTAAATAAATATTATTAATGATGAGCCTTCGTTCATTCGAGGTATTGGGGAACAGATCCCAGCAGCCAGCTATCTTCAAAGGTATTTCTATGTAATGAATGTAACGCTCTGATTTTTCTGAAGTCAAAGTGGTTTTGGGTTCTGTTGGAGACATTATTATAGATATAGATGTTGTCCTACTGAACTTCATGGGAATAGAAAATTGTAAGCTTGTTAAGTACGAACTTATATGGGTTTGTAGGATTTAAGGAACCTGATACACAAGGCTGACGGAAAATATAAAGCGAATCTACGTGTAGGGTTCAATATCAAAGGCACTGGTGTCACTATTTTAAGGATTTGTATGTCCTTTCTCTTGATTCGATGCTAATTGCTAATAACACCGATTACTAATAGTCTCAAAACTTCAATAGCACAACGCAACACGGGATTAACAAATCTAAAACTAAGAGCTGTGTGATTTATGTTCCATCTAGCCCCTTTTAAAAGAAATATCTTTTAATTGATCCACATTCAATTTCAATTTATCTATCTGTTGTTTAATCAACCCCTTCATCACAATCGTCACATATGAAAGGGTCATAACATAAGTTCAGAAAGATTAATTTAACAAGCACTGTTTCAAACTTTGCTAATTTAAATTCTGTGAAGTAATTACTAGATAGAGGTCCAATTACTTAGAACAGCTAATTGTCCTCAGTTTAACAAGTTTGCGAGTTCTTAGTTTGTAATTATACCCTAATGTTAACAATAGGTAGGCAGCCATGTCCTGTATTTTATATTACCATAAAATATAAGTATTTTGTTTTATGCCAAAAAAAATAGATATACACACCTACTTTTGCTTTACTAAAAGAGATTTTATAAAGCTAATACGCGCTAAATCATTAGAAATAAATGCACGTTTAACTAACACTGATTTGTTAGAATTTTAATACAAAAATGCTTAGATTTAACAATAAGAGACCCAGACTCCACCAAGACGGAGATGGCTGGAGCGGTGCGGAGACGTTATTTAAGTGTCTCCTAGCGTAAGTGAAAACGGCGATACGCATCACTGATAGGTCCGCAGTTAGGAAAAAAAATGCGGAATCTTTAAAACATTTATTGAAAAAACAATTAATAAATATATTTCCACAGTAGTTATTTAACAATAAAAAACATAACATTGGCCTCTCGGAGATAAGCTAAGTGTAAGTATTTTCAAATCAGTTTCTCCGCTCTTACATTTCCTTTGATTGTTTCGATTCTATATCTCCTCTGAAAAAAAGAAAATTTCAATAATTCAGTCAACCTAAATTATTTCTCTTCTTACCAAACCGTATAGCACAGGAGTGTGACCATAAACACACTTATCGATGCCGAAACGGCTTGAGCCGGACGGAAAGAGCCTGCCGGGTCCACTGCGCTATGTTGTCATGTTTTACTTACCCAAAACATTGTTTGCTAACATAAAGGGGTCGTGGCCTTAAATATATTTGCCGCGATGAACGGATAACATATTAGGAACAAACATTTTGTTAGAAAATGGGCGCAGTAGTAGCAATGTTCATGCAGCAAATTGTCTACTTGCTTCATGCTAATCATTCTTCTACATATTTTGCGGTCTGAAATAGTACCCTAGCCCTACCAGCATATAGCCAACGGCACAGCTCTTTTGTTGGCCTCGTTTAAATCGTGGATGGTGCAAACGGCTGTACAAGATGGGCAAGAAAGGAGGTGGGCATATCCTGCAGAGGGGATGCACAGTGGCATTGTCTTTGGGGCGGGTCGATGCAACCCCATTAGGTCAGATTATTTCCACAGCGGCCAACCTGGGCCTGCAAACTGTTAAGGCTGACCAGGAGGACAGTGTTCTGCTGGATGATGAAGTGATGAGGGGTGGGATGACTGTTCCTCCACAATTTGCATCTTTCATCTGACACACTGTCTTCTGAGAATGCTAATCACTAACGATGAGTCCGGTACCCTTAAATGGCTTTACTACTAGTATTCCACTCACTTCTCCTTAGACCTCCTCTGGGCGATCTTGTAGATCCTGCGTAGTTCGAGCAATGCTCTCATGATGACCACCAGTTGCTGTTCGAAGTCACTGGGCGCCACGTCGATTGCGAGACCTATGCCAAAGTACGTGTTTTATTATAGAAAGGTTACTAGGGGATAATCCTATTTTTTTTTCTTTGTCCGTCGGGTAGTTTATTGAAAAGTATTGGACACGTATTTTTTCTTTTTTCACGTGGTCATAAAATTACGGAGATATATTGAGTTGAAATAGCGCATGACGTCACATGTAGGTAAGTTTTATACCCACTTGTGACGTAGTAAGCCCCCACTCTCCAACTTTAATGAGTTTTAACTAAGGAATTTTTTGATATTTTGATAAAACAAAAAATACGTGTCTAATATATATATTATATATATTAGACTTATATATTTTTGTATTACCTCTCTGACGGACAAAATAGAATAAGCAGTCCGATCCCCTATTATAGTGAGACATTATCATATGGCCACGAATAGACAGGTCGATGAATTTTACAGGAAAACTAAAGCTCATAAAAAGCATTCCTATAACAACACTGCACCGGATCAGCATCACCTCAACTAATTTTTAGTATCATACTATCATCCAACCCCAGTGATCATGTCGTTACTCGTTACTTTGCTCATAAAGTGTGCGTTGTAATGCCGTTGAGCTTCATTGATAGAATGGTGAACGAAACGAGCTGAGGCGATTCTGATCTACTTATAGGCGATACTCACTACTTGAGTATTGCATTTTATAAGCAACATACTTTAGCGTACCACTGTCTTACATTTAGCAAGTAAAAACGTTCCCTACGTTTACGTACAGAGCAAATTTTGATTCACTCCTGTCCTGCTTAGACCAAAAGCTTGGTACAGATTTATAAAAAGCGTCAATTCAGACAATTTCAAAATAATTACCTTTTTGCTTGCAGATCTTAGCGTAGAGGCTCCATATGGCTGAGCGGACGTGGCAGACCTCAACATGCCGCCGCGCCGCCGTCTCCTTGAGCCGGTTCAGAGCTAGCTCCCATTTTATCACCCTGTTCCGGATCTTGTCGTAGCGCCACTGAAGATATGTTTATATAATCAAGTAGTTTGTTGGTGTCTTTATAAAAACTGAGGACTATGTGTGTAAGTGCAATATGTGTCAGAAAACCAGCTCTTGTATCCAACACAAAAATTGTAGCCGAAAATTATTTTATCATTCAGTCTGTTGCTGAAAAGACTAACTAGAAAGGCTTGGCTGATTAACAACAAGATTAACAACCAACGATGGTTAACGAAAGAGTGACTACACCCTACACCTTTTGAATGCGGAAGTGGCTTAAGCCGGTTAGGTTGGAAAGAGCTTCTTGTGGGCGAAATGTGATCGACTCTGTCAATTTGATTTCGTGCCAGAAAGCTTCTTTTCTTTCGAAAAGCTGTGGTCACTTCCTTAAAAGACATGCCAGGTACAAGTTTTTTTATTACGAACCCTTAGATTAGCAAGCGTGTTGTTAAGTCCCATGATGAAGAGTTTCTTCTCCTCTGTCAGGGACGCGATCTCCTGGCGAGCGTTCTCTAACATCTCCAAATCGTGCTCTTGACGATCCGCCAGCGTAGACTTAGCTGCCGCTGGGAACAATATCTAACATCATTATCATTTTTTAGATTGCGTGAAGAGATGAAAATGAAAAGTAGGTATTTCTTGGTATCGACATGCGATGAGCAGGGATGAAACGGAAGGTGACACTAGAAGGTGTATAACATGTGAGAGAAAGGATACGAAAGAAAAAGAATTATTTGATAGCGTGACAGCTGACAGGGGAGAATGGAAGACCCCGAGTCATACGTGACATGAGCAGGAAGATGGTGATCATCATTTTCGTCACCTTTACTAAATATTAATATTTGTTTCGGCAGAATTTGTAAAATTTGGAACTTTGGTGAGATTTGTCTAGTACTTGTTATGCTGCATTTTTAAATAGGAGATGCAGTAGCAAGTTGTACTAACGTAAATTGGAAGGTATAATTTCTCACCTAAAGCTTCGTAACGGTTGAGCACGTCCAGGGGTTGTTTGAACTCAGGGTAACTATTCACCACCGACATCAGGTAGTCCTAAATAAAGAACATATTTTTATTAAGAAAGTTCCAGAAGAAAAGTTAAACAGGCTCACAACAAGGTCCAATCCCACAGGCATTAGACACCACGATTGCCTACGACGTGACATCGAATCTAGAAGTTTCTAAAAATTTAGCAGGATACCCATTATTGACCCTGCAAGCATTTACACCAAGTCATCTTTGGGTCACCACAAAAACCCTCAGACTCGACTCGATCTAGGCGCAGTAGGTACCCACGTTTATTGCAACGTCAGAGGTGTTATTCAGGTCTTCGAGAGTGCATGTACTAAACGCGTAGCACGTCAACAGACCTATCACTGGGCATATCTCGTCTCATCGTTGTCTCGTCACACTTACCTCGTAAATAGTATAGTCCTTGACTTGCTTCTCCATCAGCTTCTTGACTTCTTCCATCTCGATGACTCTCTGCCTCATTGCTTCAGTTTCCTTGGTTTTTCGCTCTAAGACTTCGGTGTCAGCTTGCATCTTACGCTCAGCTCTGTCTCGCTTTTCCTGGTTCTCTCTTATGAACTGTGAAAAGAGAAATAAGGTGGTGTGGAGTATTAGGTTTCATGTGCTGAGTTACCATATTGAAAACGTAGGGAATCATAATTTTAGACGCTTTACCGTTCGTGATCATCCAACTGGCGTTTTTCCAAATATGTTGGGGTCAGTTCCAGTGTAACCGGATGCAGCTGAATTCGTGGAGTAGGTTATTGTATGACCTCCACACCCAGTTACTGGGTAACGCGACGCTTTATCAAATAAAGCTTTCAAAACTAAAGCTAAGCCTCGAGAAAAAAAACTGTTTTGGGAGTGAAGTTCTAGAGTAGATTTGAAAATGAAGCTATCAATGTACCTATGCATTAGTTACCTTATTAAAGCTAATAAAAGACTCTTTAAGCAGGTTCTCTTTCTTCCGTAGGTCTTCCCATTTGGCGTCCATTGTGACTCTATTTCGTTGCTCATCCTCTCTTTTGATCGCAAGCTTTGTGTCTGCTTCCATCAGGTCGCGACGGGCTTGCTCCATCAGGACCTGAGGCGTGGGCCGTGCGATATCCCATACTGGATATTTTCTAAAAGAGCATTGTCCTTATGTTAAGGTATGGTTATGTGGCGGAGTGGCAACGAATGAATGAGCTAGTTTACGATTTCAAAATAATAGCTGTGCAACGGTTGTGAATCTCTGCCCGCATCTGTACGTGAAAAATGTATGCCCTTTTTCTAACCTTCACGATTCATAACAGGATGGTCGTACAGCATAGACGAGATGTAAGTAGTACTGACTACGATTTGTGCATGAGAGACCGAAAAGTGAAAACGACCGAGCCTGATTGTGTGAGTGAGGTAGTTCAGGAATGTCCCGATCATGATATTATAATACTAGGTACTCACTTGACCATGGTTTTGCTTTCCATCAAGGATTTGAAATACTCCGCAGTGCACTCCACAGGTGGGCCATGTGGGATGGCAATGGGTGCCAAATCCTTGTTTTTATTAGGCATGATTAACTAAGAATATATAATATTTGAGATCTCTAAAACAAATTAAAAAGTTTCGGTTGTTCTGCTTGAGTGGAGATCACACATAAATCATGTTAATATTGTTTGTTGCCTAGCAATGAATCTGTCTATATTCAAAGTTGACCAAAATCCTACCAAATATTGCATTGTGTTTTGATAGGGCAATTATAATTAGAGTAAGTCCAGTTGTGTTCCGATTAATAAATATTTGAATCTAGGGCATTATACAGAAGTGGTCTCCTTCTAGCTTATTAAGAGATATATGGTGATATCTCTTTCTCACAGCAGGTGTGGTGTGTTTTAATTTAACTGTCATTGTATAGTAGCTGTCACTGTCAGTTAGTGAATTCATCTCGGGATTTACGTTCACTTCATGCCAAGTTCATGGGATTACACCACGACGGCCTTTTTGTCGTAAAGGTTAAATAAAAAATCAAAGTTATAAATTAATTATCCAAGATACAATAAAAGTTTAATATATAAACACAACCATTTCACCTCAACGAAAAATGGAGCTTAATATTTCTTTTTTGACCGGCGTTGGCTGTGGGCTTTGCCTCGGAATATCGTTATACGCACTCAAAAAATTCTTTACAACTGCAAAAGCTGCAATAAAGGTAAGCAGTACAACTCTTTATCATGGTTTGTCTCCAAGAGGACCTCTGACCTTGTTTCCTTTGTTTTATTATTATAATTAAGTATTTAATAAGCTACGGTACTCAAATCGGTCTGTTGAGTGTTTCACGCTTCTGTCCACGTTCCATGATCTTAACTATTGAAGCTGAAGGTGCGAGTCACGCAAATCCATCAATGGACCTAAAATGAATGAATGCTAAATAAATCTACCTTGTATGCAATTTTTGTATCAGCATTTGCCTGAAATTTACAAAGGACATTGTAAATTCCAACCTGTGTTGAGGTACTTACATACAAATCCTCAAAATATATCAAACACACACTGTAAAATGTGGTGAATTGGGATGTAAGAGTGGATTAATATTGAACATAAAAAAATTTAAAACACTTTCAATTAATAATTTGTTGCTAAGGTGTCAATATTAACTATAATGAGACCATAAAAAATATATATTATATTTATTTATTATAAAACTGTCCTTAATTTGACTAACATCAAAATTCAAAATTTGTTACAGCACAACTCATCAGAAGAATTCAAATTAGTACTAGTTGTACGAACTGATCTCAACATGAGCAAGGGAAAGATTGCTGCCCAATGTAGTCACGCAGCAGTCGGAGCCTTCGAGAAAGCTATGCGCAAAGACCCTGAAGGACTCAAGCTATGGCAACACACTGGACAAGCAAAAGTAGCACTTAAGACAGACTCCTTAGATGAAATCAAACAAATCTGTGACAACGCAAAGAAGATGGGACTGATAACATCGTTGATTCGCGATGCTGGCAGGACACAGATTGCTCCAAATTCTGTCACAGTACTCGGAGTCGGTCCTGCACCTAAAGATGTTATTGACAAAGTCACTGGACATTTGAAACTGTTATAAATACTTATCATAAGGATTTGCATTTTTTAAATTTAAGTTAAATAATAAAGTATAATGTTGTATGAAGTCTGGTACTTTTTAAAATATCCTTTTATTTGTCCTTTTCCCATCATGCTGATCGGTGTATCTAAAGTAATAATTACACCGGCTAGAGCTCATCAGGCCGTAATGGTCAAAGCCAGTTAGACCTGCACGCATTCCACGGTAGTCAGTGCAAAAATTCCATGCTAATATGGTGTCAGAATGCATTTTTGAAGTGAAGCTTCCTAAGTGACTTCCAACAAGTTTAACGCTACCATGGAGGAGGAATATTTTCTAAAACTCAGTAAGAGATGGCAGTATTACAAGATTTGGGACTACGTAGTTGAACTAGGTACGCAAGATGGCGTGCAAACAGTAATATTGACACTTCGGTGTGGCCAGCCTGCTCAATTTCCATGAGTAGAATAACCTCGATAAACTTATGTAATAAAAATAATACAACAAGAAAACAACAAAATATTATTTAGAAGCGTACTAAAATAACGATGTACATCAGAACGTTCGGCCAGTCGAGATAGGGAGCTGGCTGCTACTCCAGTTTTTAATGACGATCATGTGACGCATAAAGATGCCAGCCAAAGAATTTGTGACAGAACAGTCCGAAAGTTAGAAGCATTTATTTATGGCCGAACGACCTGATATCAGAACGTTCGGCCAACCTGAATCTCCATAACTGAGGACCTTAGAGTAACTGTTACTGAATAAAGATTTATTGACGATTTAATGACAAACAACCAATGCTTTACTTTTACTCGTAATGCCACCGGTTAAAAGTAAAATGAATTTTGGTTTCTGTAACATCAGGACGTTCGGCCAACGTAATCTTCATAACTGAGGACCTGAGAGAAACCGTTAATGAATAAAGACTTAGTGACGAGACTGAAACGAACTTTTATTGTTTTATTTTTCTTTGTGATGGCCCCCTTATATAGTAAATTAAAAATTTAACATATAACCTCAAAACATTGGCATTATCGATTCCTCCACAAGGAAGAAGCCCAGAGAAACCGTTAATCAATAAAGATTTTGTGACGACACTGTAATGAACTTTTATTGTTTTATTTTTCTTTGTGATGGCCCCCTTATATAGTAAATTGAAAATTTACAATATAACCTCAAAACATTGGGATTATCGATTGCTCCACAACGAAGAAGCCTAGAATACTCGCAAAACCCTTGATGTGTTAAAGGTTTCAGTGCAATGGTGTCAGTATTTTTGTTGATTCCAGATTAATCTTTAAAAATGCACTATGGCTGATGGCGACTAAAATAGGGTGACCATGTATTCCAACGAAACAAGTATTTATCGAGTACCTAGGTATATATTTATCTACTGAATGAAGAAAACACGTCGAAATAGTTGAAATAAGGTGACGATCAAAGAGCATAGTAATATAGATGGAATAGAGAGCCAACTCAAGAAAATTTTGACACCTATTTTGAACGGTGTCGCCATCTGATACTAAATCCGTTGAACTAATCCCAATAACTATAGGTGCGTACATGTACTTATATCTATATCTTTGTTATTGAATAGGTTTTCTATGGGTTTCTGTTACTGTTTTTATTTCTTTTTTTACACAACTAAAAAAGTAAAAAAGACAGAACCGAGAGACCACATAAATTACACAATATGGGAGACATCTACAAGCATGTGCACACGCCGATAGTATAGTAGTGGCCATTTTGTAAACAATTTGTATGATATTGTTACCAACCCAAAACAAATATATTAGCAATTACAAAATGCTTTTAAAATAAATAAATGGTTTAACCTTGTTTAGAGTTTAAATTTATTATTTATAACTCAATTTTCATTCAAATCAAAAAGGTATTTAATTACACTGGCATAATTGGCGTAAGCACCATCTATGTCATATTAATGTACTAAATCTCAAGTTTATGCGGATTTGGTAAGAGATGGTACTAGTATCTTGGTGTAAAATTGGACTCAAGTATGGCAGTGTCCCCCCCCCCTGGTGACGATGTAGGTTTTGCAACAAAATAAATGGATACGCGGACGGAGGACTTTGAGAAGGAGTGCAGATAACTAATATTTTATATAATATGCATTATAAATAAATTGTTATAAAAAAACGTTACACACACCACCATGCGTTATGATGTGGCCTCTTTGCTTCTACTTTTTATTATTTTTCTGTCTGTAACTAAAAATTGAAACAATCGATCGAATTTCAACCACTAGTTTTACTTCATTTAGTTACGGCGGCTTTCTATAATACATATATCTCAATCCCAATCTTGATCCCGATCCTTGTCTGTAAACAATCAACAGCCGAGGTTGTCACTCTGAGCCCGTTACGATAGATGGCGTGCAATGGAAGGAACGTGCTTACCATAGATGCATTTTTGATACATCACACCTACGTAACAAGGTTCATTGGAGATTGGGAAATTTGACTAAGTACAAGAATACTTAAATAAATAGGTACACAAATTGAAAAATGCTTTATTTGTAATCAATCATCCAAAAAAAGCGGTAGGTAGTAAGGTACATAATAATTGATACTTTTTAGAATTACAGTTATATAGGTTCACCACGAGAGAAGATAGATCGATTTGACAGCTTCTTGTGTTTATTGCTAGGTGATTGACTTGTAACTTCGTCAAATCGGATTTCTGTCGGTGGCCCGACAATATTATTATTAGTTTGTTAAACTAGATTACACATATTACAATTAAATAACAGTTCTACATACAGATAAATCACAGTAAGATTATACAATAACTACACCAAATGAACTCATAAAAATACAAGTCGACAACATTACGGCTTTCTTTCCGGTAAGGTCAGCCAGAACTTAAGCTACCCATTTTCGATAGTCCTGTCTGGTTCTATTACATTAATAAAGGATCTCTGCACCTGACCTCGATGACATCACACTAGTGACATGACTGGCGAGCGAGAGACAGCAAGGCGCCGCGAGGAAGTTGCGGGGGAAGGAATGCATTCCACGTGGGTGCAGAAATCCCTTGGTATTATAGTAGAAATCGATAAGAAATCACATTTGACTAGCACGAGAGGGAAACCCAGAGATGCCATAAAAATAAAATTAAATGTACATAATTATCACGTTTTTGCATTACCATTAACCTTTTAAATAGCGCTGAAATAAACTTAAAAAAACAATTAGACAATA
Source organism: Cerastis leucographa (assembly GCA_963082945.1). NCBI lineage: Eukaryota > Metazoa > Arthropoda > Insecta > Lepidoptera > Noctuidae > Cerastis > Cerastis leucographa. The sequence goes on from OY720365.1 coordinate 3,069,964, forward strand.
TAATTTTTTTAATACTTTAAAAGCGCTTGATTCATCATCAAAAACTGATTAAAAAATTAAATTGACTTATAATAAGTTAGGTAGTAGTTTAAAATTGGTCGTGTTAACAAGTAGGTAGGTAATATCATCCCTTTAAAAGTGTCCATCTTCTTAAAAGTAAAAAACTTAACTTAACAATAGTAGGTAAGTACTTACCTATATACAAATCAGTCTCTTGTCATGAGTTTCTACTAGATTAAGTTCCTAAAATATTTTAGTAATTGCTGTCATTTTCTAATTTTACATATGTTATAGTGTGCATTGTAACGGGCTCAGAGTGACAACCTCGGCTGTTGATTGTTTACAGACAAGGATCGGGATCAAGATTGGGATTGAGATATATGTATTATAGAAAGCCGCCGTAACTGAATGAAGTAAAACTAGTGGTTGAAATTCGATCGATTGTTTCAATTTTTAGTTACAGACAGAAAAATAATAAAAAGTAGAAGCAAAGAGGCCACATCATAACGCATGGTGGTGTGTGTAACGTTTTTTTATAACAATTTATTTATAATGCATATTATATAAAATATTAGTTATCTGCACTCCTTCTCAAAGTCCTCCGTCCGCGTATCCATTTATTTTGTTGCAAAACCTACATCGTCACCAGGGGGGGGACACACTGCCATACTTGAGTCCAATTTTACACCAAGATACTAGTACCATCTCTTACCAAATCCGCATAAACTTGAGATTTAGTACATTAATATGACATAGATGGTGCTTACGCCAATTATGCCAGTGTAATTAAATACCTTTTTGATTTGAATGAAAATTGAGTTATAAATAATAAATTTAAACTCTAAACAAGGTTAAACCATTTATTTATTTTAAAAGCATTTTGTAATTGCTAATATATTTGTTTTGGGTTGGTAACAATATCATACAAATTGTTTACAAAATGGCCACTACTATACTATCGGCGTGTGCACATGCTTGTAGATGTCTCCCATATTGTGTAATTTATGTGGTCTCTCGGTTCTGTCTTTTTTACTTTTTTAGTTGTGTAAAAAAAGAAATAAAAACAGTAACAGAAACCCATAGAAAACCTATTCAATAACAAAGATATAGATATAAGTACATGTACGCACCTATAGTTATTGGGATTAGTTCAACGGATTTAGTATCAGATGGCGACACCGTTCAAAATAGGTGTCAAAAATTTTCTTGAGTGGGCTCTCTATTCCATCTATATTACTATGCTCTTTGATCGTCACCTTATTTCAACTATTTCGACGTGTTTTCTTCATTCAGTAGATAAATATATACCTAGGTACTCGATAAATACTTGTTTCGTTGGAATACATGGTCACCCTATTTTAGTCGCCATCCGCCATAGTGCATTTTTAAAGATTAATCTGGAATCAACAAAAATACTGACACCATTGCACTGAAACCTTTAACACATCAAGGGTTTTGCGAGTATTCTAGGCTTCTTCGTTGTGGAGCAATCGATAATCCCAATGTTTTGAGGTTATATTGTAAATTTTCAATTTACTATATAAGGGGGCCATCACAAAGAAAAATAAAACAATAAAAGTTCATTACAGTGTCGTCACAAAATCTTTATTGATTAACGGTTTCTCTGGGCTTCTTCCTTGTGGAGGAATCGATAATGCCAATGTTTTGAGGTTATATGTTAAATTTTTAATTTACTATATAAGGGGGCCATCACAAAGAAAAATAAAACAATAAAAGTTCGTTTCAGTCTCGTCACTAAGTCTTTATTCATTAACGGTTTCTCTCAGGTCCTCAGTTATGGAGATTACGTTGGCCGAACGTCCTGATGTTACAGAAACCAAAATTCATTTTACTTTTAACCGGTGGCATTACGAGTAAAAGTAAAGCATTGGTTGTTTGTCATTAAATCGTCAATAAATCTTTATTCAGTAACAGTTACTCTAAGGTCCTCAGTTATGGAGATTCAGGTTGGCCGAACGTTCTGATATCAGGTCGTTCGGCCATAAATAAATGCTTCTAACTTTCGGACTGTTCTGTCACAAATTCTTTGGCTGGCATCTTTATGCGTCACATGATCGTCATTAAAAACTGGAGTAGCAGCCACCTCCCTATCTCGACTGGCCGAACGTTCTGATGTACATAAATAACGAGAGTGAATGCGTGGCACTCGAACGCATGCGTGTAGTATTCGTGGAGGGACTCCACGCACTATTTTTTTTTTGTATTCATCTGCTATCGCCTATCAGTCTCATCCCCGACTATGATCAGAAGTGTGTAAAGAGGCATGACATTTTTGAAGAATTAGGACCAGTGTCCAAATTCTTGGAGGAGCTCGTGGCTAAATATTAACAGCCGCACGGGTCGATCTTCAAGGTTAAGCCGTGCTTGCCGAGGTTGGTCGTGGATGGGTGACCATTATTACATACCGAGTTTCCTCCGTGCCTTGGAAAGCACGTTAAGCCGTTGGTCCCGGCTGTCATTTGTAGATCTTTGACAGTCGTTACGAGTAGTCAGAAGCCGACAGTCTGACATCCAGTTTTACCAAGGGGTATCGTATTACCCAGTCACTGGGTTGTGGAGGTCAGATAGGCAGTCGCTCCATGTAAAATACTGATATGAGTATCAGTATTTTACATGGAGCATCCGGTTAGACTGGAAGCCTACCCCAACAAAGTTTGGGAAAAGGCTGGGCAGATGATGAGGACCAGTGTCCAAATTGGACTTATTCGGGCAGCACAATATCCGCTTTCTTGAGGCTTTTGGTAAGGTTTGGCATCGTGAACTTGAAAGGGGTGACGATAATATGGTTGGTTAGTCTATTCTTGTAACTGAGTAGCGCTTCGCTTCTTTTATGACAGTTGGAATTTCCAGGTGGTCAGGGATTTCTGAGTTGCGTGCGAACTAAGGCGGCGCTGAGGACCCTCACGATACTATTTTGGTTTCTTTGAATCCACTTGATGTTGTGGTTAGAAAAGATAATCCGCTTAGGAATACTTTTGTTCTCACGATGACGACGACGATCGCCCGATGTAACTCAATAACATCCGGCTCGAAGGACCATATGTTTAGGGCAATAAGGTCTTTTATCAGTTTGTTTGGTGGATGAAACACTGGTCTCCTCTCGTAGAATTGATTAATTAAATTAACTAACATAATAGCTAAATGAGTGGACTGTATAAACGTATGTTGAATGGGTGAGTATAGTATGTCTGCGTGAACGGTTTGCTATTATCTAAGGGATTTGTATATACTAATATCTATATATAAGTAGACAATTTGCTTGCGGAAGACCATATATTTCGATACCATAATATGTCCATATTAGTTTTATGAAGGAACAATGAACTCTCAAGTCTTTACTCATGTTTTGTGAAGATTGTCTGCCGTAGCCAGTAGGTTTCAGGTTACATGGGACTCAAACTGCATAAATATGCATGTGTTATTATTTTTTCATATGACTAATGTCGAAAGTCAAGTCCATTTAGTTCAGTAGCTGTAATTTTAATCAAGTAAGATTATAAGGGTGAGTTCACACCGAGACGCAACGCGACGCGACGATACTTGAAGAGGCCAGTGATTTCGCACTGCGTCGCTCTACGCTGCGCGGCGCAGAGCTGTATGGCGCAACGTATTCTGAATTCTCACACGAAATGTGTATCTTTTCGTGTAGAAAATACAAGTTATATTTTGAATCGCTCTTTAACCTTTTGACCGCCACGTCAAAAAAGAAAAAGCGTGCCCTCAGCGAAGCCAAGCTCCGAATTCATAATTTAATACCTACAAAATAATAGTGAGGGCGAAATTATATCGATAAAGCGCATAGAAACCTGACAACATTTTTTTACATGGGTTTTAATTTCAATAAAGATTATTATACCATCCTTGTGTTGAGTTTTATTTCATCGCGCTTTGTACTTTATGACATAAATGTAATAATCTGTGTCACAGTTACGGCGTTTATTCCACAAATAGAAACAACAATCGATAAAACCAAGTCAATAGTATTACAGCACTATTGTCCATCATGACGTAATTTTTTGTCACCCTAAGACGACAGTGGCGCAGTTGGCACGTATTTCTTGAAATTGCTCGCTTCTTCTCTAGAGGTGCGACACCGATACTTATTAATAATATCGATACTTATTATTAATAATATTTTGTTCGTTTTGTACTAATAAAATTTAAGTTTCTTTGGAAGAACAAGCAATATTAATGCTTTAGTATAACGCCAGTCACTGATGACATCAGTGCAGAAGTAAATACCGTTTACTCTGTTAGTGTTGTTTACTTTCGAATGTAGACAATTTACAACACTGTAATGAATAGGAAATAATGAGGAATAATGGTACCTACCTGGACAAAGTTTCTTAAGTGTCACAAACATGAAGTTCACAAAAGATAAAATAAAACATTTTATAAAAATCAGTTTTTTAACTAAAAAGTTGGGTGGTAGAATTGGTAGAACAATCACACCATTTTTAATACCTTCACACATTATATACCGTTCAATATGTATAAGACAATCAACATAAGTTTAATTCAACAATTGTATATTGATTTATATCGATATACGTATGTATTTTTAGGTAGGATAGTATTAAAAAAAAAACATTATAAACGTGTCAGTATCGACTCCTTGCAATATACTTAATAAGTCTTCACTACTCATATTATAGTTATCCATTATTAATCATGTATACAGTAAACAATAATAATAACAGCAAAAGAACTACTCTATTCAAAAATTTTCCTCGTTTGACGTCATGGGACTGTCAATCATAGACGACTGTGGCGTTCCCGTCACAGACAATACAGTGGGTGATAGGGATGGGCATTGCAGTCATTACAATCAATCGATAATCTATTAACACTCGACTTTTAAAGAGCGCATAGTTCAGTATTATAAAATTTTCTTGATTTCTCAAACATGAAAGTTCAATATCAAATGTTTTATTTGTTTAATAATGCAGAATTCCGAGTAAATCAAATATAACTTGGGTTGCCGTCGAGGTCGATATTCTTGTTATATTGACTGCTGCCTACATCACTACGTGTCCTGTTGAGGTGACTGTGGCTTTGAGGGCACGGGTTTTCTTTTTTGTCATCTTATGTTACTACAGATGAAATCTAATGAAAGCAGTTCACTTCAAATAAATGAAGAAGAGTCAAGGTAAATAATTAACATGGGAAAAACACAAAACAATGCTGTTTAATGACATTTATTCACGTTTAAAATTCTGTCAACCATTCGCGACCGTGGCGTGCTGGGCACATTTTGGTTTGTCGTCTACACACGACTGTGGCGGTCAAAAGGTTAAAAGTGTGCGCGCAGCGTCACGTCGCGTCGCGTCTCGGTGTGAACTGACCCTTAGGAATAGGATGACCTGAGGAGGATGACCCTTCTATGGGGTAATACAGGTTTGATGTAATGTTCAATCACATTCCCTGTTGGAAATAAAATAACCAAATTAAGGTGTAGATTTCATACAAAAAAAAACGCAATATAAATGATTTACGTATCTATTTATTTATCTTTGTATTTCAATTATTGTAAGAAGGCGGCTAATTTGAAATATATTAGGTACAATGTCCATAATATATTTTAAATTACATAATTATTTTAAAATGAAATTATAAAAATACTTAAAAACAATCAATCTTAAAATAATTCCTTATAGAACTAAACATGTATTTTCTTTTTCTTATATACCTATCTATCAATACAACCTGAGTCAACTTGTATTATGTATCTCCAAGACATAACCTCGCGTTAGATAAATTGAATAAGTCACTTTATCATAGTGAATCTTACAGACGGGAGGTTAGGTAGGTAAGTCCCGACAAACATCTTAGAGCGGTTACAAATTAGCGCATTTTCTGCCCGTATTACCTCGTTTTTGGAAGCGCGTATAGGTGCGTGTACGCGCGCCTTTTCTTTCACGCATGACTCGTGCGAGCGTTGACACACGTATAAGCTCGTATAAGCATGGACCCATCGGCGCACGCCCACGCAAGCTTGCCGGTTTAAGCGCTAGTACGCGCGTTCGCTTCTTGAACCATGTAGGTATGTGGGTGCCAGAACGAATTAATACGCGCTAAAAAATACGGTAGTCTGAAACCACTCTTAAGGCCCCACGCAAGGACATAAGCAATTAGTAAATCTATAACAATAACTAAGTAAAACAGTGATAGCACCTATACATAAATTGCACAGATTACTTTTATCTGCTTTTCCTTCTCGCCCCTATAGATAACATTATATTTCAATAAATGCACTTTATATATTTATTAATAATTTTCTGTATTAAATTCTTAGCAATGTCAGAATAGGGTAGAGCAGTTTTAAGATAAATATTTAACAGGGATCATCTGCCTAGCCTTTTTCCAAACTATGTTGAAATCAGCTTCTAGTCGAACCAGATTCAGCTGAATACCAGTATTTTACATGGAGCGACTGCCTATCTGACCTCCATAACCCAGTTATTACTAGGTAATACAATATCCCTTGATAGCACTGGTTCTGGTTGTCAAACTATTTTACTGGGATATTGATTGCATATTAAGTCATAAGTAGATGACAGAATCCATTCTGATTTATCAATACTTTATTTCAAACACTGGGCTGATGGAAGACTTATACAGCATTAATATTGAAAGTTTATAAAGCAATACATACTAGTAATATATCAACAATACATAAAACATAAAAATTGATGCTAACGGCATGGTTACTTATTTTCTAGCTTCAACTAAAAACAAATTGTAACTACAAAATTAAGTATAATGTTAACAATTAGCATTGATAGTTTTTTTTTAATAACTTTTTAACAAAAATTTTTATTCAACTCACATATACCATAATTATTATAGAGTGTACAGTCAACAACATAGATAAGTATACACTTAACACTCAAAACTTTATTGATATAAAAATATTTTTGTATAGATCTTGTTCAGCTTGCTATTTCGCAAAGTGTATACCAACAATTATTTATGTTACAGACAACAAAAACAATGACATAAAATGGTATGTTAAAATTTGATGTAATTTTGTTGTTACTGAAGTCCACCACCGATTGAATTAAAATATTATATCAGTCTTCTTTAAAGCCAATGACGGTACTATTTGACTATTATATTTGTGTGATTTAAAGCATTGTTTTCAATATAATATATCATACCATCATAATTTTCTTGTTGTAATTTAAGTATCACATCAAGTATAGAAAATGATAAGATAACAAGAATCACAGAAATAGAATAGCTACAATATCAAAATATGATAAGTTACGAAATCGTGCTGCATTTTCGGTGGGCAGCTAAATTGTATACCTGTATGTATATGGACAAGATTTTTTTTTCAGGTAACACGTCTCCTTCCAACAATGGGCAATGATAATTTAGCCTTAGGTGATAAGATTCATTATTGCTTGCGTTTTGGTAATCTCATAGGGCATTGCATCAAGTAGTTCCTACTGCCATAACACTTATGAATACATCTTAAGTTAGGGTGGGACCAGAGTGTTCATTTTTGAGGTAACTAAAAGTGCAGTGCCTGTAATTGGTTTCAATGAAAAGTATGAGATCTAAATTCTCAAGACGTTTATTTTAACTGTGGTACTAAATAGGCTTTCATTTTGACGTGATTGGCTTAAATACAAAGTGTTTAAAGGGGGGCGAAGTACAATCGACAAAATAGTTAAGGCTATAGTCAAAAAAGTAATTTGTCAGCGACATACAGCGAATTTCAGTCAGCATAATAATACCATATATTCATCAACTGCTACAAATAAGGCACTGCATGTACTTGTAAAGTTAAAAAGTCATGATTGTATCAAAAAACGAAGTGTCAACTTAAAACTGGGCATATCAAAACTGAAAACATAATAAAAAAATAGACTTCACACTTACTTACGGTAAATGTAAAACAATAAGTATACTAAAACTTAACTCAGTAGACATGGCTCTCACCGTGAAAAGGATCCACAATTGAGGGCGCGAGCTCACTCATCCCATATAGAACCATAAATACGATTTTTGAGTATGAGTGAGCGAGACAATACTATTGAAATGTCACTATCAACAGTATTGTCATTATCATTTGACGGGGCCAACCAATCTAATGATTCAAATCCTTGTACTAAAAAAAGAACAACTTACAATCTAGAAGGTACAATTATTACTGTGACGTTATTTTGGCCTTTTCCATCTTTTTGATGGCTTCCTTCAGGTCAGCGATGGGCTTATCGTAAAGGCCCGCGGCTTCTGGACCGTTCTTCCGGAATTCCAAGGCCAGCTCCATCATTTCTAGCATCATTTTGAGACCGCAGATCGTCGCTCTTGAACCGACGATTTGTAACTGTGAGGGAGTTATGGGTTTTAAATCTTGACTTGGAAATTGGTCCTAAATTAATTCTGTTTTTTAAATTATTAATAACTCTATAACGATATTAATAAATAAACAGAAACTCGAGAAACTAACCCAAAATTGAAATATAAACAAGTGAAGTTAATATAGGATTGTTTAAAAATAGTTCGATGTGGTCAAAAAGTTTCGCTATGCCTAAAAAAATACATACAGGCGAACACACAACCGCCTCCTTATTTGAAGTCAGTAAAAAAGGCTATCATACTATTGAACTTACCGGAGGCAGTTTAAATACTGTGTCATCGAAATCCATGAGATTCTCCACCTTGATCTTCTTAGTTTTAGTCGGTTCAATCTGGTTTGAAGGGATTCTCTTCTTGCCAGTCTTGTAGACGCCTTCGGCTGTCTCATCTTTGTGCATATCCCGTCTAGGACACGCACATACTCTGGCTCCTACTTTCTGACGACCATAGACGCGACCACTAGAGGAAAAAGGAAAAGAAGATGGTAAAGTGGGGTGCGCCAAAGTTCACCTAAATTTTCAACTCCGATAATTGAGCGCTACCTCGAAATTGGTCACGATTTTTTTAAAGTATTTTTTTCATAGTGGGGGCACTATAACTATCATCTTCTACCCACATATATTTTATATTACACTTGGTAAATGTTTCTTTCTGAATATGAGTGAAAATATTATGGTAATTATGTTTAGGGATAATAAAAGCGTTATGATAAAAAACAGTAGGAGTTTAAATATATTTACATTAAAGATATTATTAATTAAAATTTTCGGAAATATGAGTGTTATGAACATCGCCGGTAGCACGACAAATAGTATGAATTGAAAACTTTAGGATGAAAAATTTTAGGAAGAGTGATCATTCGGATTACAAATCATTAGGAAGAACAATTTCGGGATGGACCCGGTAAAGTGGTAATGCTTGAAGGTCATCAATCCAAAGGCTGACAAACTTCGACGATATTAACGCAGAAAACTAAGTTATTCAAAACCAGCTACTGCCTACGGCTTCGCTCGCTTGAAAGTCAAAAATTATCTAACAGGATAAAAAGTATCTGGTTCAGAGGCAGGCTATTTAATTTCATCACAATCTGTATTGTCCGATACATAATTTAATAGATACAGTTACTTTTAACATTAATATACAATATTAGTATAATTATGATGGTGAATAGACAATAAATACTCACACATCATCTTCCAGGGTAAAAATGATGGCAATAGCTCGTCTGTTGATGCCTGTGGCGCAAGAGTTCTTGCACGAGAACTGGTAAGCGTGCGAGCAAGGCTCTGGACTGGTCCTCGAGAACTCCACCAACACTGAGTACCAAGAGTCGGCGACGTCTACATTCCCGCAGTAATACACGCCCTGGGTTCCAATTTCTCTGGAGGAATGGAGGACATTCTTCGCGATTTCTCTTTGTATGCCTGAAATGAGGGTATTGAGAAAATTATGGTAAGTAGTTGAAGATGAGTTGGTTGAGTGGTCAAAGGACAATGTCCACTGTTCTACTGACCATTGTTGCGCATTAAAATATTGCGTATGATAGCATAAATTGGATACAAAAGAGGGCTGGGTGGTGTCGTAGTTTCAAAATAAATAAAAAGTTTTTTGTTGTTCTTTGATTTTCTGTTTAGTTTTGAGGTTTCTTTTGTAATAAATCTTCCACTTAAAGGATCAGTCTTTACCCTTTTTCTATAAAACGGCTTTGCAATCTACTTTAAACTTTCCTGCATATTTAACTATTTTGCCATGTGTACATTTTCCACAAAAATAGGAAAAATATTTTAAAAGGTTGGCTTTTGAGTATCAATTTAAATGAGCTGTGGAAAACTATAAAGAAGCCCATATCGCTTCCGACAAATAGAATGAGATAAGGGACGGAAAATAACAATAATACACAGATCTCCTGAAAAATGTGCTTTGAGAATCTCATTACTAAATTATAGATTAACAACTCTATGCAATTAAAATATCATTAAAGCCCCGTAACGCTACTAAGTCCTAATTTTAAGAAACACGAACTATACCAAAGCGCATACCTTATCTGGTGTAAAATATGCACATTTATCCACTGATAGTTACACTATAGTTGACTCGCCAACGCACCACCGCACAGGCCGACAGTCCGACAACGACTGCCCGCCCCACTACTCGGACCGGTATTAACAACCGAGCGACGTGCGCGCCCGAGGCAACGTTACAATACTGTAATCGGTTTGTAGTGAGATATATTGATATCTACATACACTACATCCCTTCCTTGTTTTAACTAGTTTTTATGAAACCGGAATATATCTCTAGCTTAACCAAATCACAGCACAATAAATATTTAGTCAATCATAATATGTTTTAATTTAATGTTTCCTTTTCCCCTTCTTCTTCTATTCCATTTTCTGATTCATTTACATCTTCTCTTATGTTAATTTCTTTATTTTGGTCACTTATAACTTCCCTTCAACTTTCTTCAAATGAACTACATTTCTTCGTGATACCTTCCCAGTTATATCGTTTCGAACACATAAGTGTCCACCTTTACTCTTTTCTACAGTATGAGAAGTTGGGTCATAATTTAGGCTTAGTTTATCTTTGACCATATTCTTGACGTAAACTTTATCCCCAGGCACTAGTTCACATTCACGCGCTCTTCTTTTCTTATCTGTGTATTCTTTCCCAGTTTCTTTCTTTTCTTGATCTCTGTATCTAACATCTGAATCTTCTGGTTTAAGTGTATGTGTAATGTCTCCTGCCATAGGTATATTGCCACGGTATTGCCGTTTGAAAAATGATCTGTAGGAGTTTTACCTGTAACACTATACGGGGTACCTACCGTTATACATAGCCAAATACATAGGTACTTTAACAAAGCTTCTTGCCAGTTTTTTCGCTCGACTTGACAATTATTATTTTTTTTCTTTTTTTTTTTTTTTTTGGAAATTCTCGGTTCTGACGTTCGACTTCTCCGTTCTGTTGAGGCCAGTATGGTACCGTATTATGCGAAACTATATTCCTTTCAGTACAGAATTTTTTTGAACTCCTCTTTGTAGAACTGTCTGCCATCTGGTTACCAAGTCTGCTAAAAATCTCTTATAGACATTTTACTATGTCAGCACTGGTAATTTTACGACAAATCTTTACCTCCTTGTATCCACTGAAATTATCGACGATTACTAATATGTAATCGATACTTGGTAAAGGACCCAACAAATCAATACAAGTATCTACCCAAGGTTAACATGGTAATGCCCGTCGCTTCAATGGGTTTGGAGGATTTGGAGCAGAGACCAACGTTCAGCCTTTGCAGCATTTGACCAAGTTCTCAGTTTCCTGGTATCTAGGCCACTAAACTTTGGTTCTTAGTCTCGCGTTCATTAGGACTATTGGGTGCCCTTCGTAAGTAGCTGTCAGAACGTGACTGCAATTTTTTTTATTTTTTTTTTTGGAATAACAGTTCTAGTGCCTCTCAAAAAAACTCCTTCGTAAAAGCATAATTCGTTTTGTAAGATTTTGTAATTTTTTACCTCTTCATCCCATTTTGTTGTTATAAAGGCCTTCCCTTATTTTTAATATTTCCGTGTCTTGCTTTAATGCCTCCATAATTTCTTCCAGTGATACTGCTATTGGCCTGTTTCCTTCAACAACTTGGTGTATATAGTTTTCCGACTTGTCTTGTGACGTTTTATTTAATTTTCACAATCTTGATAAACTATCTGCTACATTTTCATTGCCAGGCCTGTATATTACTTTTAATGTATATGCTTGAAGACGTAGTATCCACCTTTCTATCCTTGCACATGATTTTGATTTAGGACCGAATATAACCTCGAGTGGTTTATGGTCGGTCACTAATTCAAACTCTTTTCCAAACAGAAAAACATAAAAATGTTCCACCGCCCCGACCAAAGCTAAAGCTTCTTTTTCTGTCTGGTAATATCGCCTTTCACAGTCTGTTAGTGTCCGGTGACCATACGCTACAATGCGAGGTCCATGATCATTAATTTGAACTTATACTCCTCCTAGTCCTACCGGACTAGCATCTGCTATTACTATAGTCCGATCTTTGACGTCATAGTATCCTGGAGTAGGAATATTAGACAGGGTCAATTTTAATTTGTTAAATGCAAATTCCTGTTTACTGCCACAAAGATTTTTTAATTCTGTGGTTTTGGTCTATTTCTTCCTAAGCAGTTCTTTCAATGGTTCAGTAGTTGTTGCCAAATTTGGAATCCATTTTCCAACATAATTGATTAATCCCAAGAAGTTCTGAAAGCTCACCTATATTCATAGGTGGACGAAATTATTGAATAGTTGTCACGTACTTATCTAATGGTTTTACACCTCTGTGTGATAATTCGTGTCCTAAAAATTGAACCTTTTCTTCCCTGAATATGCACTTGTCTTTTCTCAGTACTACATTATTTTCTCCTAAAGTTTTCATTACTGTTTCTAATCTTCGATCATGTTCTTCCAAATCCTTCCCATAAAATTAATAGTGCCATTACATCCCAATAACATTCGTTCCAGGGTTTTTTGAAAAATTTCCGAGGCATAGGATATTCCAAACATTAGTCTTTTGTATCTGAATAGACCTTTACTTGTAATAAATGTTGTAATGTGCCGAGAATCGGGATGTAATTCAATCTGGTGAAAAGCATCTTTGATGTCCAGTTTTGCAAATTACTTTGCACTTTTTATTTTTGGTAGTAGCTTGTCCATAGTGGGCAATGGGTGATTTTCACGTAAAATTGCTGTATTGGCCCGCCTCATATCTACGCAAATGCGGACATCTCCAGTATTTTTCAAAACCGGCAATATTGGTGATACGATCTTGAGGATCCTTGAACTTCTTCAATAATTCTTTCTCCAACAGTTCTTTTATTATGATTTCAACTTTTTCTTCCAGTGGTATGGGGATCCTTCTTAATGGTTGAGAAATTGGCTGTACTTTCTCATCGATTGGTACCTCCACTTATTTCCTTTTGGTCGATTTCCAATTCGATTTTAAGAACACCCATAGCCATGGCAGTTTCTTTCTCAAGCAGATCTCTAGTTCCATCAGCGATGACGTAAAAAGTTGCATTTTCTGATCTATCTGCGATCTTTTATTTTTGCGTCAAATGGACCCTTTAGGTTGAAGGTTACTTGCGTAACCATAAAAAGTCTTGTTGCAGCTGTTTGTTTGGTTACGAACCTGTACCTTATTTTATTTCATATTGTCCCAGGTTTTGTTTGTTGTTGTTTCCCTCATATTTTCTTTTATTCTCTCCACTCTGTTTATGTTCTCAGTTGATGTGCTGCTTCCTCCGAATTCTTCTATTTATCGACTTACAGCTCCAAGAGTATTTGCTTCAACAATTATATTTGTCAGTGTTATTGTGCTTCCTGTTTGTAGAATTCTCTTCCTAAGCTCTTTAGAACACTTTTCTGTAATTTGATCGATTATATGATCGTCTTTGCCCTTAAACTGACATTTTTCTGCTTGGTTTCTAAGCCATACTAGGATTTTTTCAAACTTTTCATTTGCTTCTTGTTTTATCAAACGAAAAAGTTGACGTTCATATATTATCTGACTTTGTTTAGGTAGAAAGTATGCGTCGAGTTCGGTTATAGCCACTGCGAAGACGTCCACTTCATCTGCTGGTGAAACATTCGCATCTCGTATAATAGAATATTTCCTGCAATTCTAGTCCAACAAAGCGAAGCGCGTTTCTTCGCACTACTCTCTATTCCAGCAACTTCCAGGTAGATCAACAGTACCTGCTTCCAGTGTTCCCATCTCGTTCCTGCTGCACCGTTAAAATATTTGTCAATTTAATGACCAGTATGTACATCAATAGTACCACTACCAACTGACCACATTTTTTGACTTATCAATTTCATTAAATTGATACATACTGGTCATTACCAGTATGTATATATATTCTACTGCTATAACCGTCATTTTCTGATGACTTTTCAATTTAATGACCAGTAGAAATATTCTACTGCTATTACCGTCGTTATTTGACGACTTTTCAATTTAATGACCAGCAGAAATATTCTACTGCTATTACCGTCGTTCTTTGATGACTTTTCAATTTAATGACCAGTAGGAATATTCTACTGCTATTACCGACGTTCTTTGATGACTTGTCAATTTAATGACCAGTAGAGATATTCTACTGCTATTCGATTTATTATTTTAGAACTAATCCTGTAGTATAAATCAAATAATCAAACATGGGGTCCTTGGTTCGACTCCCAGGTCGGGCAGTGTCACCGAGTTTCTCCATTAGTAACCTCCCAATAACAGACCTGAGTCCGAGTTGGCGTCTGGTTAATGGCAACAGGCATGCTCAACGTTATTGGTGAAACGTGGTTGTAACACACATCTCTGCCTACCCCCTTGGGGAACACAGGCGTAGTGTTATGTTAAATAATTTAATCAGTATGTTTTTTCCTTAACAACCAAGATAGCATTTAATTAGTTGCAAATCAATACATTAACGAACCACCTTTTGTTTTAGCCTTTACAAAAATTATTTATTAACAGTTATGTCCAATGACAGATTCTAACGTATTATAAAGGGTGTAATACACCTCTTAACCAAGCCGAAAGGCACTGGTTCTCCCTGTCATTGCAATCATTTTTTTGTTCTACACCATACCTGGGAACTTTCTAGTTACGGAGATATTAGGGGTCAAAGTTCCAACTTTTTGACAAGTATTTTTCTTTAAATACAAGTTTTTAATGTAATATTTTTACTTTAAACACCTCCACGACCCCCGTACTATTCAATCCGTCCATCAGCACAATGTTTTGAGTGTGTTACATTGAGTTCTACCACAAAACAATTTGTCAATAAAGTCGTTTCCCAGCAATAATTTTTGCGTAAAGTTACTTAGTTTCATGTACTGAATGCTTGGTTGACGGGTTGGTGATGAGGTGATTTACACGGTGTATTCATAATTTGATTTTTGAAGTGTAATGGTAATTTGAATTTTTCTTTCCAAAATATGATTAGTTATCTCCCTGTAGGAGTGTACTTTTTTTTTTTCTTTTTTTTTTTTTTATAAAAATATAAAACTTACGGTTTTATCCTCGTCGCCAATGTAAAATATGCACATTTATCCACTGATAGTTACACTATAGTTGACTCGCCAACGCACCACCGCACAGGCCGACAGTCCGACAACGACTGCCCGCCCCACTACTCGGACCGGTATTAACAACCGAGCGACGTGCGCGCCCGAGGCAACGTTACAATACTGTAATCGGTTTGTAGTGAGATATATTGATATCTACATACACTACATCCCTTCCTTGTTTTAACTAGTTTTTATGAAACCGGAATATATCTCTAGCTTAACCAAATCACAGCACAATAAATATTTAGTCAATCATAATATGTTTTAATTTAATGTTTCCTTTTCCCCTTCTTCTTCTATTCCATTTTCTGATTCATTTACATCTTCTCTTATGTTAATTTCTTTATTTTGGTCACTTATAACTTCCCTTCAACTTTCTTCAAATGAACTACATTTCTTCGTGATACCTTCCCAGTTATATCGTTTCGAACACATAAGTGTCCACCTTTACTCTTTTCTACAGTATGAGAAGTTGGGTCATAATTTAGGCTTAGTTTATCTTTGACCATATTCTTGACGTAAACTTTATCCCCAGGCACTAGTTCACATTCACGCGCTCTTCTTTTCTTATCTGTGTATTCTTTCCCAGTTTCTTTCTTTTCTTGATCTCTGTATCTAACATCTGAATCTTCTGGTTTAAGTGTATGTGTAATGTCTCCTGCCATAGGTATATTGCCACGGTATTGCCGTTTGAAAAATGATCTGTAGGAGTTTTACCTGTAACACTATACGGGGTACCTACCGTTATACATAGCCAAATACATAGGTACTTTAACAAAGCTTCTTGCCAGTTTTTTCGCTCGACTTGACAATTATTATTTTTTTTCTTTTTTTTTTTTTTTTTGGAAATTCTCGGTTCTGACGTTCGACTTCTCCGTTCTGTTGAGGCCAGTATGGTACCGTATTATGCGAAACTATATTCCTTTCAGTACAGAATTTTTTTGAACTCCTCTTTGTAGAACTGTCTGCCATCTGGTTACCAAGTCTGCTAAAAATCTCTTATAGACATTTTACTATGTCAGCACTGGTAATTTTACGACAAATCTTTACCTCCTTGTATCCACTGAAATTATCGACGATTACTAATATGTAATCGATACTTGGTAAAGGACCCAACAAATCAATACAAGTATCTACCCAAGGTTAACATGGTAATGCCCGTCGCTTCAATGGGTTTGGAGGATTTGGAGCAGAGACCAACGTTCAGCCTTTGCAGCATTTGACCAAGTTCTCAGTTTCCTGGTATCTAGGCCACTAAACTTTGGTTCTTAGTCTCGCGTTCATTAGGACTATTGGGTGCCCTTCGTAAGTAGCTGTCAGAACGTGACTGCAATTTTTTTTATTTTTTTTTTTGGAATAACAGTTCTAGTGCCTCTCAAAAAAACTCCTTCGTAAAAGCATAATTCGTTTTGTAAGATTTTGTAATTTTTTACCTCTTCATCCCATTTTGTTGTTATAAAGGCCTTCCCTTATTTTTAATATTTCCGTGTCTTGCTTTAATGCCTCCATAATTTCTTCCAGTGATACTGCTATTGGCCTGTTTCCTTCAACAACTTGGTGTATATAGTTTTCCGACTTGTCTTGTGACGTTTTATTTAATTTTCACAATCTTGATAAACTATCTGCTACATTTTCATTGCCAGGCCTGTATATTACTTTTAATGTATATGCTTGAAGACGTAGTATCCACCTTTCTATCCTTGCACATGATTTTGATTTAGGACCGAATATAACCTCGAGTGGTTTATGGTCGGTCACTAATTCAAACTCTTTTCCAAACAGAAAAACATAAAAATGTTCCACCGCCCCGACCAAAGCTAAAGCTTCTTTTTCTGTCTGGTAATATCGCCTTTCACAGTCTGTTAGTGTCCGGTGACCATACGCTACAATGCGAGGTCCATGATCATTAATTTGAACTTATACTCCTCCTAGTCCTACCGGACTAGCATCTGCTATTACTATAGTCCGATCTTTGACGTCATAGTATCCTGGAGTAGGAATATTAGACAGGGTCAATTTTAATTTGTTAAATGCAAATTCCTGTTTACTGCCACAAAGATTTTTTAATTCTGTGGTTTTGGTCT
This sequence comes from Cerastis leucographa, assembly GCA_963082945.1. Classification (NCBI taxonomy): domain Eukaryota; kingdom Metazoa; phylum Arthropoda; class Insecta; order Lepidoptera; family Noctuidae; genus Cerastis; species Cerastis leucographa. The sequence continues at coordinate 3,087,564 of OY720365.1, forward strand.
ATTTCTTCCTAAGCAGTTCTTTCAATGGTTCAGTAGTTGTTGCCAAATTTGGAATCCATTTTCCAACATAATTGATTAATCCCAAGAAGTTCTGAAAGCTCACCTATATTCATAGGTGGACGAAATTATTGAATAGTTGTCACGTACTTATCTAATGGTTTTACACCTCTGTGTGATAATTCGTGTCCTAAAAATTGAACCTTTTCTTCCCTGAATATGCACTTGTCTTTTCTCAGTACTACATTATTTTCTCCTAAAGTTTTCATTACTGTTTCTAATCTTCGATCATGTTCTTCCAAATCCTTCCCATAAAATTAATAGTGCCATTACATCCCAATAACATTCGTTCCAGGGTTTTTTGAAAAATTTCCGAGGCATAGGATATTCCAAACATTAGTCTTTTGTATCTGAATAGACCTTTACTTGTAATAAATGTTGTAATGTGCCGAGAATCGGGATGTAATTCAATCTGGTGAAAAGCATCTTTGATGTCCAGTTTTGCAAATTACTTTGCACTTTTTATTTTTGGTAGTAGCTTGTCCATAGTGGGCAATGGGTGATTTTCACGTAAAATTGCTGTATTGGCCCGCCTCATATCTACGCAAATGCGGACATCTCCAGTATTTTTCAAAACCGGCAATATTGGTGATACGATCTTGAGGATCCTTGAACTTCTTCAATAATTCTTTCTCCAACAGTTCTTTTATTATGATTTCAACTTTTTCTTCCAGTGGTATGGGGATCCTTCTTAATGGTTGAGAAATTGGCTGTACTTTCTCATCGATTGGTACCTCCACTTATTTCCTTTTGGTCGATTTCCAATTCGATTTTAAGAACACCCATAGCCATGGCAGTTTCTTTCTCAAGCAGATCTCTAGTTCCATCAGCGATGACGTAAAAAGTTGCATTTTCTGATCTATCTGCGATCTTTTATTTTTGCGTCAAATGGACCCTTTAGGTTGAAGGTTACTTGCGTAACCATAAAAAGTCTTGTTGCAGCTGTTTGTTTGGTTACGAACCTGTACCTTATTTTATTTCATATTGTCCCAGGTTTTGTTTGTTGTTGTTTCCCTCATATTTTCTTTTATTCTCTCCACTCTGTTTATGTTCTCAGTTGATGTGCTGCTTCCTCCGAATTCTTCTATTTATCGACTTACAGCTCCAAGAGTATTTGCTTCAACAATTATATTTGTCAGTGTTATTGTGCTTCCTGTTTGTAGAATTCTCTTCCTAAGCTCTTTAGAACACTTTTCTGTAATTTGATCGATTATATGATCGTCTTTGCCCTTAAACTGACATTTTTCTGCTTGGTTTCTAAGCCATACTAGGATTTTTTCAAACTTTTCATTTGCTTCTTGTTTTATCAAACGAAAAAGTTGACGTTCATATATTATCTGACTTTGTTTAGGTAGAAAGTATGCGTCGAGTTCGGTTATAGCCACTGCGAAGACGTCCACTTCATCTGCTGGTGAAACATTCGCATCTCGTATAATAGAATATTTCCTGCAATTCTAGTCCAACAAAGCGAAGCGCGTTTCTTCGCACTACTCTCTATTCCAGCAACTTCCAGGTAGATCAACAGTACCTGCTTCCAGTGTTCCCATCTCGTTCCTGCTGCACCGTTAAAATATTTGTCAATTTAATGACCAGTATGTACATCAATAGTACCACTACCAACTGACCACATTTTTTGACTTATCAATTTCATTAAATTGATACATACTGGTCATTACCAGTATGTATATATATTCTACTGCTATAACCGTCATTTTCTGATGACTTTTCAATTTAATGACCAGTAGAAATATTCTACTGCTATTACCGTCGTTATTTGACGACTTTTCAATTTAATGACCAGCAGAAATATTCTACTGCTATTACCGTCGTTCTTTGATGACTTTTCAATTTAATGACCAGTAGGAATATTCTACTGCTATTACCGACGTTCTTTGATGACTTGTCAATTTAATGACCAGTAGAGATATTCTACTGCTATTCGATTTATTATTTTAGAACTAATCCTGTAGTATAAATCAAATAATCAAACATGGGGTCCTTGGTTCGACTCCCAGGTCGGGCAGTGTCACCGAGTTTCTCCATTAGTAACCTCCCAATAACAGACCTGAGTCCGAGTTGGCGTCTGGTTAATGGCAACAGGCATGCTCAACGTTATTGGTGAAACGTGGTTGTAACACACATCTCTGCCTACCCCCTTGGGGAACACAGGCGTAGTGTTATGTTAAATAATTTAATCAGTATGTTTTTTCCTTAACAACCAAGATAGCATTTAATTAGTTGCAAATCAATACATTAACGAACCACCTTTTGTTTTAGCCTTTACAAAAATTATTTATTAACAGTTATGTCCAATGACAGATTCTAACGTATTATAAAGGGTGTAATACACCTCTTAACCAAGCCGAAAGGCACTGGTTCTCCCTGTCATTGCAATCATTTTTTTGTTCTACACCATACCTGGGAACTTTCTAGTTACGGAGATATTAGGGGTCAAAGTTCCAACTTTTTGACAAGTATTTTTCTTTAAATACAAGTTTTTAATGTAATATTTTTACTTTAAACACCTCCACGACCCCCGTACTATTCAATCCGTCCATCAGCACAATGTTTTGAGTGTGTTACATTGAGTTCTACCACAAAACAATTTGTCAATAAAGTCGTTTCCCAGCAATAATTTTTGCGTAAAGTTACTTAGTTTCATGTACTGAATGCTTGGTTGACGGGTTGGTGATGAGGTGATTTACACGGTGTATTCATAATTTGATTTTTGAAGTGTAATGGTAATTTGAATTTTTCTTTCCAAAATATGATTAGTTATCTCCCTGTAGGAGTGTACTTTTTTTTTTTCTTTTTTTTTTTTTTATAAAAATATAAAACTTACGGTTTTATCCTCGTCGCCAATGTAAAATATGCACATTTATCCACTGATAGTTACACTATAGTTGACTCGCCAACGCACCACCGCACAGGCCGACAGTCCGACAACGACTGCCCGCCCCACTACTCGGACCGGTATTAACAACCGAGCGACGCACAGTGGAACGAATGTATGGGAGCGGTTGGACGTAGACATGTCCGAAAAAAAAGAGTAAAATTATGCCAAACTAATGATGCCATCTTATTCGATTACTTAATGCCTTCATAACTTGTGGTGATGAATTTCTTCATAACTCCCATATTTCGGGAGTAATTTGAGAAAATGTGAAATTTTACTATGAAAATGAGTGTATCGAGCTCTCTCCCTCCTGATTCCGGGCTTGTTTCAAGTAGCGGTCTCTAATATCATAATGCTAATACTAAGAGCTATATTTAATACTAAGACACATAGTGCGCCAAATGTGCACTTTCTGGGATAAAGAGTGATGTTTATTTTATAACACAATTTTTTTATTTTTTGTTTATTTTGTTGATTAAAACCGTTTTTCTAAAGGTTTACCTTATTACAATAACATTTCTGAGCAGCCAATTAGAGAAGATATAAGCTAATTAGGATATATAATTAGGGACTTAAGGTTTACATATAAAACTGATGCACTAATGATTACTGATAAGAACATTGCTATTATTTAATTACTAAATGGCTCTTAATACACTAATTTAGCATGCATCATTTACTAATTATCACAATAACTAATTACCTTGCAATATTTAACAAAGGATACCTGGGATACCTGGATTTTATATAAATAGGTCACTATTAGTAACTTTAAAATCAGTGTTGATTTACACCTCGTTGTATCCAAGCTAATCTCGCAATGTATTTTCCAAATTTTAATACAAATCTTGATATTCACGTTGCTTTATGCGCACGCGCACATAAAGATTTACGCGACTTTAACTATTTGTTCAGTGTTTTAAAAGATAACAGTTGTGTTCAGTTATGTGAAAGTGCTGAAACAAGTTTAAAAGACTGGTGTCGTCGATTTTGCTACCGCATTTATGCAAAATGGACACAGTCTGGAAGAAGCACAGATAAGTTTCGGAAGAAACATGAGATTTGGCTACAGGCTGCAATTCAATGGCCGGAATTACAGAATGAAAATATGGAACCTTCTACAGAAAATATAAGTGACGTCATCGAGCCCATAATTTCTCCTGCTAAATCTAATGCTTCAACTTGTACACATCCTAGTCCTCGTAAATCTTTTGAGGACCTTAGTAACCGGCAAAAAAGAAGACGCACTGAAGATGGTCTTTCATGCAGCAGTAGCAGCGCTGAAATTATGTTTTCGGCCGAAAGGGCGCTTCAAAAGGCAGGACAAAGCGATACAGCTTATGTTATGAAATACTTGACGGAGAATCCAGAAGAGGCCTCAAAAATCAAAGCCTTCATTGAAGGTAAATCAATTCAGGTACGGGAAATATCCCCTTTGAAGGCATTGGCTCTTTATGTATCGATGAACTTATCGAAATGGCGCTATAACACTCTTCGGGATTTCAACACTCAAGAAGGAGCTCTTCAATACCCGAGTTACTACATGTTGGTTAAAGAAAAAATTAAGTGCTATCCGGCCAAAGAAGATCTCACAGTTACAGAGAGCTCTGCAAAAATCAAATTACAAGCCTTGATGGATTTAACCTCAAGAAGACTTATTAGGTCGTTAGAAACCCCTGTTGATCCCAATCAACAGCTCGTATTGACCAGCAAATGGGGTTTTGACGGATCATCTAGCCAAAGCATTTATCATCAAAGGACGAGTGAAGATGAGCAAATCGATCTTGCTAGTAATTTTATGATTAGTCTTGTACCACTGCGGCTCGTCTCAAAAGGTGTAACAATTTGGGAAAACGAGCGACCATCTTCCACTTCATTTTGCCGGCCAATATTGTTTAAGTTTATAAAGGAAACCAAAGAAAATGTGCAGAGAGAGATGGCTGAAATCGAAGCAGAGATTGAAGCCTTAACTCCATCCACCATCACTGATGGAATTAGTGTCAAACACCAACTGCTGTTGACAATGATTGATGGTAAAATTCATTCCATTATATCCAATACAGCAGCTTCAGTGTGTGACATATGCAAGGCTTGTCCTAAAGAAATGAATAATTTAGAGTTAATCAAAGATAAACACGCAAACGAGGACATGTATAAATATAGCTTAAGCACCCTTCACGCTTGGATTCGCTCAATGGAATGCTTATTACACATTTCCTACAAATTAGACATAAAATCATGGCAAGTAAGGGGTGATATAGCAAAAAGGCAAGTTGATGACAGGAAGAAAAGAGTTCAAGAGGCTGTAAGAAGAGAAACGGGCTTACTTCTCGATGTTGTGAAACAAGGCAGTGGATCCACCAACAATGGCAACTCGGCAAGGAGATTTTTTGAAAACTACACTAAATCTGCTGAACTGACCGGAATAGATGCTATGCTTTTAAGAAAAATCTGTGTGATCTTGCAGTGTATTTCATCAGGAGAGAAGATCAACGTAACTAAATTCCGAGAGTTCTGCTTTGATACTGCTAAGCTTTACGTGGAGTTATACCCATGGTATTATATGCCTTCTTCACTTCATAAAATTTTAATGCATGGGCCAGACATAGTTCAGAACATGTCAATTGTGCCCATTGGTTTTCTATCCGAAGAGGCATCTGAGGCTAGAAATAAAGATTTTAGAAAATATAGAGAGGGGCATTCTCGAAAGCATAGCAGTATCTCATGCAATGAAGATATTATGCACAATCTTTTACTGTCTTCTGATCCACTTGTTACAAGTATCCGTCCAAAAGGAAATAAGTTTGTAAAAAAATCTTCTTTTAAGGAATTTTATGAGCTTACGGATTCTGAGAAAAGTGATATCGAATTTGTTAACATAAATGATTTAGCGGACATCGATTCTGAATTTGAATTAATTGATGATGATGATGATGACGAAGATAATTAAATGATGTTATTGTTTTAAAATGTGTAACTTAGTAAATTAGAGCTTACATCTTAATTATTTATTGTACTTTTAATGAAACTAGGTAATTTATTATCAACTTACTTAAAAGTCATACTCTCATCAGTTCTTGTGAATATTTTTGTTAATATATATTTCTGTATATATATAATATATTTATAGACCTCTTAATAAGTCTGTCTGCGGTTTAAAGTAAATACAAATGGGGAAAAAACGTTTTTTTTTTTTAAATTTTCATTTCCTTTTATCCCAGAAAGTGCACATTTGGCGCACTATGTGTCTTAGTATTAAATATAGCTCTTAGTAAAAGCATTATGATATTAGAGACCGCTACTTGAAACAAGCCCGGAATCAGGAGGGAGAGAGCTCGATACACTCATTTTCATAGTAAAATTTCACATTTTCTCAAATTACTCCCGAAATATGGGAGTTATGAAGAAATTCATCACCACAATTTATGAAGGCATTAAGTAATCGAATAAGATGGCATCATTAGTTTGTCATAATTTTACTCTTATTTTTCGGACATGTCTACGTCCAACCGCTCCCATACATTCGTTCCACTGTGCGACGTGCGCGCCCGAGGCAACGTTACAATACTGTAATCGGTTTGTAGTGAGATATATTGATATCTACATACACTACATCTGGTTAGAGGTTAACTCCACAAACAGTTGCATCACTTACCGGCATTAGAGCTTTCATGGAAGTGCTGCACACATCGGTCCACACGTTTCTCAGCCTGTGTCTCATCTGAGAAAACCACAGTAGCACGCACAAACATATGAGGCGCCTTCGTATAGTTCCAGTTGAACTGGATGCTGAAGTTGCACTTCATATCCACATAGATGCGACACAGCTGGTGCGAGTACTGGGGACAAATTGGGATAGGTTACAAATTTTCTATGTAACATAACATCTTGGCAACATCACATCAGTTTAATCCTCGAAGGATTAGGCCGAGGTGTATACAAGGTGTTGTTTTGCAATAATAATAAAATGGATAGGTAATTTTTTTTTTTTCTTATTTACGGAAATCGGGAATTGTGAACCACCCGTGTTGTAAACGCGGCCCGTCTAATTCTCGCCCTATAACCGCGCTTCCAGACATACAAACAATCTCAAACGTTTATCTGATAATTTTTCATTCCATAAACCACGATAAGGGTGTTATTCTGAAATATTGACAAACTTAAACAACCATAATAATCAGCGTTTCAATTCAATTCAATTCAATTTTTAAGGGTATGGCTCCATCGATCAACATTCGATGATTTTGCCAATGTCAAGGTACGAGATGTCAATGGTCGAATAGTACGAACTATTTGAAGACTATTGCTCAGTTTTTGTAGCGATGTCGTCCGTTATTGTTCATGCTAAAAAGGACAAAACATTTTTTTAGTACATAAAAGACGGCACAAATAAGTGTTAAAACATCCAAGTAATAAATTAAAAAAAAATTATATATATAGTTATAACTGGATTTTATTAATATTAATAAATTTGTAAAGAATTTTAATTGCGGGGGAGTGAGCTAAAGATAGAAGGAAAGGAATGTTAACGGGGCGGGGGATATCAGCAGGAAGTAATTCGTAAAGGGGAACAGTTAAACGAGGACAGGAAAAAAATAAGTGCTCTAGAGTACCCTCCTCTAGACCGCATTCACACAAAGAATTGTCTCTCACGTGGATTTTTGTCAAAAAAACTGGTGTGCAAACGAAACCAAGTCGTAGTCGGATTATGACAGAGGTAGCCAGTTTATTGGAGAATTTAAGTTTGCTAAACCAACATTTCGAAGGAATAAGAGGTTGGATGAGCCATAAAATTTTCCCTTCAATAATCGAGTTTTTTGCCAGTGAGTATTCCAACAATTCATCATCTCGGGCTTAACAAGACAGCGTAAATCTCGAGCATAACAGGACGTATGAGATTCGATCCCATTCTGAGTAGCCGACTTTGCAATGGAGTCCGCGTTCTCGTTTCCAACGATTCCAGAGTGTCCGGGGATCCAAGCCATTGCGATATCTATGCCTAAACAGTGACATCTATACAAAATTTGTTTAATCTGTAAGGTTAGGGGGCAATTGTGACGAGAACGAAAAGGAGATTTTACTAAGTCTTGAAGACAACTAAAGGAATCCGAAAAAATTATGGATTTGTTGAGGCCATGAGATTCAACATAGGAGACCGCTTCTAAAAGAGCTATTGCCTCCCCAGTATAAATGGAGCCAAATTTAGAACTACGAAAACTCAATATTATTCTGAACTTTGGGATCCACACAGCAGAACCAACATTGCTATCATCAGACAGCTTCGAGGCGTCTGTAAATATCGTGAGCCAATCATGCCAGTCCTCTGATAAAATCTTTATGAATTTATCATTCGCAGTAGGGTCATTTTTCGAAATACCAAAGTTAAGTATAATTTTAGGTTGAAAGAGTAGCGAATTAAAATTTACTTCAAATAAGGGGTTCATATTTGACTGGACTAAAGAAATGTGCCTATTATTAAATTTACTGTAACTATTAACGAGGAGAGGAGGATTTTTATGGGACCAATAGCGGGAAGATGGGATTAACTCAAAAAGAGTACGAAGAAGAGGAAGAAGGGGATGTGATTTAATTTGGATGACTTTATAAAAAAATCTGTCACAGAGGTATTGTCTACGTAAATGAAGAGGGGGCTCCAAACACTCTACCTGGAGGGCATTAATAGGGGAGCATTTCATAGCACCCGTGATGATGCGCAAGCATTTGGATTGAATCTTCTCCAGTTTGGCAAGGGCTATTTTGTTGCATGGTTCCAGAAGAAAGCTTCCATAGTCAAAGTGGCTACGAACTATAGCATTATATAGAATTTTCTGGGAAGTGGGATGGGCTCCCCAACGAACTCCAGAAAGCGCACGCAGTACATTAACGCCTTTTTCGCATTTCTTCGAAATGTAATCTAAATGATAGAGACCAGATAATTTGGAGTCAAGGATGAGGCCGAGGAATTTAACTTTATCACTAATCAAAATGGTTTCGTTTTCAACAGATAGGTTTATAGGGGGAATATTACGTTTGCGAGAAAAGATAACTGCATTACATTTGGGGACAGACAGATTTAGGCCATGATCGCTCAGCCACTGATTTAAATAATGAAGGGCAGAGTTTAAGCGTAATGAGGCATCAGAAAAAGAAGGTGAGCTATAGTAAAGAGCAATATCATCAGCGTATTGTAAAATTTTGCAGAAACAGTTCACTGATGACTCCAAATCGTATGTATATAAATTATATAAGATAGGGCTTAAGACCGACCCCTGAGGTAGACCCTTCCACACTAGCCGAGATGGAGAGAGGGTGCCCTGATGACGGACAGAAATAGAACGGGACAAAAGAAGATTACAAATGATGTTGACCATCCTCACAGGGATACTCAGCTGTAGCAGCTTTTGCCTGAGTATTGGAAGTTGGACATTATCATAGGCAGACGCTATGTCTAGAAAAACACCAAGAACGTTTTCATTATTGGAAAAAGCAATACGGACATCGGATAAGAAAACACTGAGGCTGTCCAGAGTGCCCATGCCTCTTCTAAAACCGAACTGAGACTGGGCTAAGATCCCTTTGGTTTCTAAAATCCATTCGAGTCGGTTCTTGATGAGATTTTCCATAATTTTAGCCAATACAGAAGAAAGGGCGATAGGACGATAGGAGGCAGAATCTTTTGGGTCTTTCCCAGGTTTCAATATGGGGATAATAATTTGGGATTTCCAGGATTCTGGAACTTGCCCATTAACGAAAAAGGAATTGATTAGGTCAAGGAAGAGTAATTTACAGTTAGAAGAGGATTTGGAAATAAAGGAATAGGGAATTCCATCGGCACCCGGAGCAGAATCCCGAAGGTGTTCCAGGGCACATGTCAATTCTGAATAAGAAAAAATTTCATCGAATCTATCGGAGGGATTGGAAGAAGGGGGATCTATAGTTGGAAGGCAATCAAAACTAGGAACAAAAGGAGGGGCTAATTTAGTAATAAAGGCCTCTAACCAAGAACTAGGGTCATTGGATGTGGATAAGGCAGACTGATTATCACAGGCTCTGCGATAAGCTTTAATTTTTTTCCACACAAAGGAAACTGGCGAGCGTGGAGACAGTGACTCGCAAAACTTGAGCCAGCCAGATCTTTTCTTTTTTGCCAATAACCTGCAGACTCTTGCAGAAGTCTTTTTAAAATGTAGATAATCAGGCATGTCTAAACTAGACGCAAAACTGTTTTCTGTCTCTTTACGTTTGCGAACGCCATCAGAGCACTCAGCATCCCACCAAGGAGGGGAAGGTATTAAGTGGCGGGCAGAGTTCTTCAAGGGGATTAAGGAATCAGCCGCTCTCAACAAACAATCTACAAAATCATTGTAGACAGAAAGGGAATTGGAAGAGTTTATTGAGGGAAAGTTTTGGAGCTCAGAATCTAATTGAGACGAAAAATGAGACCAGTCTGCTTGTGAAAGGAGATATTTTTGAAGAGGTTGAATAGGAGGAGTGCGAGGATGGGAACTTGGAAATGAAATCAGTATAGGAAAATGATCACTCCCGTAAGAATTAGGGAGAACCGACCAGGAGAGTGAAGACACTAAGGAAGGGGAAGAGAAAGAAAGGTCGGGAACACTAATGTTTTGGGAAGGAGGAACCCTACGGGTAGCAGATCCATCATTAAGGATGCAAAGGTTACGGTCGTCTAAAAGATCTAACAAAAAGCTGGAGGAGGGGTCATTACAGTGAGAGCCCCAAAGGGTGTGACGGCAATTGAAATCACCTAGCACAATCAAGGGGTATGGGATAGAGGAAAGGATAGAGTTAAATTCAGACAGAAGGTTGGCATTAGGATGAGGAATATAGGCAGATACATAGGATATGCCCATGGCTCTAACGGCTACAACATGTAGGCCAGCATCATGACGGGGAAGAGGAATCTCAGAAAAAGTTATAGATCTGCTAACCAAAAGGGCGCAGCCCGCCCAACCGTCCTCTCTGTCGTCCCGAAGACATGAAAAACCAGGAACCCTAAAAGGGGCCCCGGGCCTCAGCCACGTCTCCGACACGGCAAAGATGACTGGTTTATAACGATTAATGAGATAGATCAATTCGTGTTTTTTCCTACGGATTGATCTACAATTCCACTGAAGGACCTTTTCCATTATGGCGTGTCCAGGATTCCAAGAGTTTTTGAACTAAAATTACGACATTGTCCGGTATTGCGTCACTAAATTTAGACAGCATGTTAATAAGGGAGCATACCAATAGCTCTATTAAGTTGTCATTGGGGGTAGGAAGGGGTGTGGATTCAACATATTGGGAATTCAAGGCACAGCCGTTAGGCTGAGAAGAGGGAGGGGTATACACCATTGACCTATGGGCTTGGGAATCATAAGACTTGCCCAGCTCTGGTCGGGGTCTTGGAGAACGATAAACGGTTTTGGTGTAGGAAGATTTTACAGGGGATGCATATGGAGATGAAGAAGGAGTACTAAGAGGGACTGAAAAGAAATGGGGCTCAGAAGGAGTTTGTTGAGAAATTTTGTAAACAGAGGGGCCAGCAGCAACATTAGAGTACAGCACTTTAGGGCGGGGAAACCTTACCGAAGCCTCACGGTAACTTAAATTCTCCTGGGACATAACCATTTTGATAGCTTTCTGCCTTGAATGCTCAGGGCACTTGTCATCAGTAGCCTTATGGTTACCACCATCACACAAAATACATGTGACTTGTGAATCCTGGACATTGCAGCTATCGCCAGGGTGTGGTTGGGCACATCGGTAGCAACGTGGCTTGGATCTGCACTGGTTACTAATATGGCCAAAACGAAGACAGTTACGGCATTGAATAGTGGGAAGATGGTACACAGAAACCGGAAGGGAAGCATTATAACAAAATACTTTTTCTGGGAGCAATTGGCCGGAGAAAGTTAGCACAACTGTTGTTGAGGGAGACCAAGAAACAGAACCCTCTTTTCTATTTTTAAAATTCAGCCTCCTAGCCCTGATAACTTCACCACAATTATGAGGGGTCTCTATGCCTAGTACTAGCTCCTCAAGTGTCCAGTCTGTGGGAACATCCCTAACAACTCCCATGCGTGTAACATGGAACCGTGGGATATTTGACATATATTTATTTTCTAGAAGTATAGGGTTGTTGGCAAATTGGTTGGCATCATTGAATGTGATAAAATCAACAGACATCCGGTTACGGCCCATTGATTTAACACTGCCCTGTACAACACCTTTAAAGCCTTTAGAATGGAGGAATTGAGCAAACTTCAGAGAGTTCAAAGTTAGGCCTTGCTTAGGGTCTGATTCGACCCTGGAGACAAAGACTGTGAAGGGTGCTCTATCGGACTCGCTATAGAGTACTTTGGAGTCACTCTCAAATCCTGGTTTCGTGTAGACAGATTGGATTGAGTCGGACGGCGGCTTATTGCGTTTCGCGTCTGTAAAAATCTCAGGTCCTCCGGGGCGTTTCCTGGTATCTGACCTTACGCGTCCATCATCGGAGTTTTGAGAGCACTCCAAAATCTCCATATCTGGAGGTGTCCCTCCACCCCCGTCAGGGGGTTCTTCGGCACTCATTTCCTAGGAAATGCACTCATTTCCTAGGAAATGAGTGCCGATAGCCTTAAAATACTAACCTTATATACTAGATTCCTACACCAGACAACACAAAATAACAGATACAACACCAAAAACTAATTTTGTTACGAAAACAAACTGTGAGGTTAAGATTCGCGTGCTTATTCTCACCAAGACAGTAGCAAAATGCAGCGTTTATTAATAATTAACTAGGTACCGTAATTTAAATTGATTTATTTATGTCTTTTCTGTCATCCTCTTGAATTTTGACGAAGACGCAAAACAACACCTTGTATAATTATGCACCCACATTTCGCCAGTTATGTTTAAGTCCCATGTAATAGGGGGCGAGCCTATTGCCATCAACCGGGCACAAATCCAGATTCTGTGGCTGCTACTGAGAAATTCCTGATGGCAAATACTAATTACACTTTGCCTGACTTTAAAATTTCTATGTGTATTGCGAAATAATAAGAAAATCCTGAGGTCCATATTTAGTTCCCTTCAAAATGGTTGAGTTGAATGATGGCTGATACATGCGTCATGTTCGTGAACGGGCGCTGTCAGTTGTGACTGGTCATCTCTTAGCTACCACGGTTTATTTTAATTACTTTATTTTTTAATTACTGATTTAATCTTTTACTCTGGACGCTCTTAACTTGCCCGTATTTCTACATTGTTCTCACATATTTGTAATTCTTAACATGAATGATGTAACCAAGATTTTGTAACATATTTTGATTTAAAAGAGTGTCCATGGAGTTTCTTGCCCGTTCTTCTCCATAGAGATCTACGCTACGGAATGGGCAACTACAGTACTTTCACAAGTTATTATGCCTTGTGACTGGAACTGTAGCTTCGCGTTTTATTTTGTTTTTTTTTTGACTTTCAAAAGTGCCTGTAATGGTCTAATTGAAATAAATGCTTTGACTTTGACTATCCTTGTTTCCACGACAGCCAGATTTGTAGGATAACCCAAACATGTTTACAGCGCACATAAACAAGTGCCGTTTAGTAGGGCTTTATTCAATCTCCTTGATTACGTTTAAGGATGGGGTTGACAAATTCAGAAAAAGCTGCATTAAGAACACCAAAAGCAAAATTAGCCTGCCACTCAGCGGCTAACATTCAAACAATTTAAATACACACCTTATTTCTTGCTTGTTTTCAATACACATTGTATAAGACCGCCATCATTAATACCCATTGTATTAGACCGCCATCATTGCAAGGGGACACTTACCAGGAATGTCTTCTTGTGTACATCATTGCTGTTTACTTCCACACAGAAATTCAAGTCCCCAGCATAGCTGTTCCTTTCTGGTGGGCCTCGAGGAGAGAACTGAACAAAAAAAAAAATTAAAACTTCATTAGCTGAAACATTCCAGATGACTATTTGAAATTCACAACAAAGTCTCATTCAAAGGAAATTAAAAATTGTAAATGGTTAATTGTTTTCTTTTTTCCTGAAACAAAACCTAATAAAAAATGTCAGATTTATTCTTTGAATATTTTTCTTTTTACTAATTAAAATAAATAACCTTTAATATAACTGAAAACTTCATTATTTGAAATGTCATTGACAATAACACATCAGCTGCTATTAGGTATACAGTTACAAGTTTGTATGATGTACTTGAGTGAATAACAAAAATATGATTCCAAATACTTTAAATCTAATTAAAAAATTACTTACAGAAGTTACAGAAAAATCTTGTGGGCATGGTTTGCAGGCAACATCCATAGTCTCCGATTCCGGGGATGGAATACTTGTAAATGATGACGGAATATCTTCCAGCTGAAGACCATATGGACCCATACTACCAATATCCCTGGAAATTAAAAAAAATACTTAGTTATTCTATCTTCTGTATAAATAGGGAAAGACTTTCATGGAACATCATCTGCCTCATCTGAGTAGCTTCTAAATGATGTTACCGTTAGCTGCGGTCTTACCAACCTATGATGCAGATGAATCTTCATAACTCACTTACTGGGCAACACTGGTTGACAGACTTTTTGGCATCCAATTACGAATATGACTGCATTATAGCAGCACTTCAAGCCATTGCACCCCCCATTAGGGGGGTGCAATGGTTTAAGCAAGATGGACAGACGCGATCAATTAGCATGATGGACGAAGCCTTTACCAAGCAGTTCACACTGTATATCAATGTGGTTCAGTGAGGGAATGACGAAAAAGTCACTGACAGACTTCGCTAAATTTACATTCCTTACTTCCTTTACATCCTTTCAAGTGTTGGCAATGTAGGCATACTATAAAAAGATAAAACACTTACATCATCAACTCTTGTTCACTGATGCTCTGGTACTCTATGTCGTAAAACTTGGGGGAGGTCATGTTATTCATGATTATTTCTAAAACAATAAAAAAAAATGATTTACATAAACCACAAACAAGGATGATGTTTATTTTATTATCTGTTGAGGAAAAAAAATGCATGCAAAATGTTATGTAGGTATGTTAAATGCACCTATTCGAAAATCAGGTTATTAAAAAGGGGTCTGTGCAAAAATATTCTGATAAAGGACCATAGGCTTTTTTCTATGAAATCTAATACAAAAGTAATCTAATAGTAGCTTTTAATTAGGACTTCATTTCATATCAAATGAAGCACCTGACGCTGCGGAACAAAAATAACTTTTACTTCTTTTTAAACTTTTTGTTCTCTTAATTGTATTTTGCAAAAGATTAAACATAATATTCTAACTGGAGTACTTATTATGAGCCTTGATGTGAGAATACATTTCAATTCTGTTGGACATATGCCCATTTAGAGTACGGCCCTTTATCTAAATGGGCATAAGTAAAAGAGGTAGGTTACCAATGAATGCTGCTATCTTTACCATAGGCAAGTTGGGAAGGCATTTTCAATATGCTTAGTCACAGGGCAAGCTTATGTGAAAGATATTGAACAAATATACAGCACCTGCCCCAAGACAACCCACTGGCCAGAAGCTGTAATTTTATCACATTTTCTCATGTAATTCAGTTCATGACTCTCTAGATTTAGACACACCATTTAGAACACATTAGCCTGGCAACTTTTTCTCCTAATCAAAAGCCATTTAAACCTTATGTAATACATGTTACATTTCATTTTCAATTAATAAAAGTCCTTTTAAAGATTATTGACATTGCTAGAAAAATAACTCAACATACATTAGTCTAAACTCTTAGGTAATATCCAATACTGTTATCAGTATTGTTTACTTGTGTCCCCTAGTTTTGCACACAAAAATTTCATAGAATTTCATTTCCCAGGTATAATATTTGTCCTAGTATTTTTATTATTTCAACTACTATTTAAACAATCCAATTAATTTTATTAAGTATCACGTTTTTTTATTTAAGAAAGTTATCTTATCATGGAATCATTTTTTAAAGAATACTGTATAAAATAACATTTTTAGCCTTAAATTAAAATTAAAATATCGTCTTTAACAGTCAAATGTTGTGCTACAAATGACAGAAACTAATCACTGCAAAACCGACTCTACATAGTCTTGTCTGCCCTACCCCTAGAGTGTAATTTAAGCCCACGAAGGCGCGGAGGGGCGAAGCTGCCCGCAAGCTGTGGAGTAGGTGGTTTCTAACCTTGCAGTGGTGAGTGTTAACACCATCTGCAACAATAAGTCTGCGTGGGACATCCGGAGCCCCGCAGCGCCGGAGCTGTGACTGAAACCATGCCCGTTGTATGCCCGCTGGCATGCTTGCTTGCACACTGCATGTTGTATGCAGGATACATGCAACAGCCATGGACACTATTTATTAGTGTGACAAGAATATCTGCATTATTTTTGTAAATGCAGTGTTGTAATTTTAAAGGAGGGTATGCAATTTTCAAAGGTATGATTTTTGGTAACTGTCACTCGATAAAATGTTATTCTTGGTAATAAATTTGTTATTCTATGATAAGATTATTCTAACATTAAACTTTATTTGAAACAAAAATCAATGATTTAAATTTCTTCAAAATAACTATTCTGCATATTGATTATTCCCTGGCCAAAAATCGGGAGAATTGGAAGCGGATGGAGGAGGCGTTTACCCGACATGGGTATAACATAATATATTTCTTAAATATTGTGAGATGAGAAATAAAAAAGGCTTATTATTATTTATTATTATTATATTGATTTTTCTATGAAAAGATAATATAGGAAACAATTTATGTCAAATGATTTTTTTTTTTTTTTTTTTCGCCCATCGGGCAGGCTATAGTTTTTCAACCATACTGCCTAGTCTTTCGTAGGTATTTTTTTCTTACGTAGTAGGTTTAGTAAATCGTCTTTCGTTTTTTAAAATCATGTAGTATTCATTTTAAGTATGTCTTTGATTAGTAGTCAAAATCATGATCATATACAATTCCGTTTTTATTTTATTTTATGTCGATTCCGAGGTAAACGTCATGTCCATTTTATGTCTATTCCAGGTTTAGCGTATTTTCCGGTAATTTCCATTTTATGTCATTACGTATTGTAAATGTATTTTTTTTTTTAATAACCCTAAGCTACAGTTTTGATTATACAAACTACATAAATAATAATAAAACAGTAATAACCATACGTTATATATACTTACATAGGAACAAGAATCAGAACCATTTAAATCTCATTTACAGTCTCTAATATGTATCTATACAAATATATATAAGTTGAAGCGTTCTTAAGCAACTCCTGTATGCACAGCGGGACCATATCAGGTTTTTTATAAATTTTTAGCAGCTCATCCGACAACACAAGGCGCTGAATGTTGAAAGATGAACACTCAAAGAAGATATGATGTAGCGATTGAACTTTTTCTGATTGACAGTAGTCACAATGCGATGATCTGATCATTTTGAGACGATGAAGATGATAATTTAATCTACAATGACCAAAGCGCATACGACAAATAATTGAATAAAATTTTCTATTTATAAATAAATTATTTTTGCAAAACCAAGGAACAGAGTTAATTTGAACATCAAGACTGTTAAACCAAGAACCTTTATTTTCAATATGTGTGCAGTGGTATGAATATTTGCCCCATGCCTCACACATGCGTCGCCTTAAAAGACTAACTGCATCTGTGTATGGTATGGAAACACTCATATCAGTGCTGGGTATCAATTCTTCCAATTCAACAATTTTTTTGGCAAGAAAATCTACTTTTTCATTTCCTCTAACACCAATGTGTGATGGGACCCATACAAAGCGAACTTCAATATTTGACTGGGCTAATTCGACCCACAGTTGTTTTATCAAATGTATAATGTAATTAGTGTTGGCATGTAGTTTATTATTTGCCAAATTTTTCAGAACACTCATACTGTCACTTACTACAACCCATTTGCTATGTTCGAAATTGCTATTTTGAATATGTTTCAAAGCACTCAAAATTGCAACAGCTTCAGCTGTAAAAATACTAGCATTTCTGTCAATTCTCCTACCGATACCTACGTTTGAAGACGGCTCGTAGATGGCAAAAGACACAGCTCTATCATTCTTGGAACCATCAGTATACACAAATTTATGATCTGACCACTCTGACAACATTACATATACTTCCTCTTTTGAAGGCAAATCCTTTTTCTTGTTTATAATAACACTAATAGCTGGAAATTTACTGCTGAAAGTTCCCTCATAGCAAGGCAAGACATGCTTAGATCGATAAATGTTAATATTTTCAATAAAGATTTTGAAATTTTTAAGTTGCTGTACTAGATGAAAAGATTTTGTAGTACTTTGCATAGCTAAATGAATTATGTCAAATGAAATCCGATGAAACAACATTGTTTATGTCATGGTTGAAAGGAGTACTGGACAAGGCATACCCAAATTCTCATCAGCCTATTATCTTGATCACTTCAATATCACATCAAACCTTTTTGGTTGGCTGAACAAATTAACAACCAATCAATTTGATGTCCATAGATAACAGATAAAAGTGAACATGCTTTCAAAATTAGAAAGAGGGTTCTGTTTACGTACATAGATAGGTAAATGATAAGAAATATGATGATATCACTTCCAATAATATTTATAACCTACTACTACAATCTTACAAAAAAATGTTGTGATTTTTTTCTTGTCGATAAGTTCATTGTTTTTATATGCCTAAATATTTTTTTTGGTATTTTATTGTGAGATTAAGTTCTCGGTTAGCAGATCACTATCTTGTCATCTTTAATCACCAATTTGATCAACTGCTTCGTTTAAGTATTCTACTCTTTGGATCTACTGTAAACGATAGTCACCATTATACTTCAAAATTACCCCAACCAAACAGTTTTTGTCAAAAACTTTTAACCTTTTTCCGTATTATTGTTTCGGTCAGTGGGTCGTCTTAGGGGCGGATGTTTCACTTTCAGTACGGGGTCAATGTACCACTGAAACGTTTAGAACTGATAAAAGAAGCTGAAAAGCAAAATAAGATACTAGGTAACCTACAACTTGGGAATTTCCTAACTTACAACCTTAACAATTAGATAGGTTTATTTATTTCCACAGAATATCGCCCATTAATCTAACTATCAAAGTTAACAACGGTTTCGCTCCTTACTTTTCTGATCTCGGGTTTTTTTTTTGAGATAGTCTTTTTACCTACTCAATTCGTGCTTCATTTCATACTTCACAGAAGTTAAAGAAGTCATGAATAATAAGATAAAACTAATTAAAAACTAGAATAAGTAACAAGTTCTGAAATCTCAGTCATAGTTTAATCTTCTGTTTATTAGTAACGTAAAACTCAACAAAATGTGATTTTTAAACTTGAGCTACATTATTGTGGTGAAATATTAAGTAGGTATGGCGTTTTAAAACTTACCTTTTAAAAATTAAAAACAACACAAATTCAATTTGTAACAGGTCTCAAAACGTTTTCGTTCGCTATCACAGTACAAAAAAACTGTTAGCACATTAAGAAAAAGTTTGAAAACAATACAAAATCCGCGAGTCGCGAAATTATCAGCACACTCCATTCAACGCTGATGCAAAAATTTTACAGAACAGAATAGTTTTACAAGGGGGGTGACGGGGGGGGGGGTACTTTTAAATTACCATTTTCTTTGTCCGAGTTTTCTACCTTTATATCTTAAACATTATAAAACCGTTGGTACAATTTCATCATTTTTTCAACATGATTATTTAGAGGAACACTGTATGTATTCAAAACAAATCTAATAGATGGACGCCTAATTAATGTCATGACTCATTCGCTAGCAAATAGTTTGCTAGCTCCAGTTTTGTAAAATTAATACTAAAGTAGAAGATCATTTCAAAAGTTGGCAATTATTTTTAAAAACTCCAGTCTAGTGTTGCCGTCACAAAAAAGTTCATGTGGGTGCATTATTTCTTTTATCTTGGGGTACGTTTCATAGTCAATTGTTACTATTTTAAGCATCACCGTCAATGGTTTTTTTTCATCAATTTGTGCAAAATATTAGAAATTGCTTAATTAATCCCTTACTCATCAAAAACATAATTACAATTCATCTTTAATATAAGATTAAAACAGTAACGGATATAAGTTCATATAACTCTCTCACTCTACAAACAAAAAAAAAAAATAACTTGCCATAACCAAAAACCACGAAAGAATGAGAAAAAAAATACTTGAACTCCGCTTCACTTGTGTTTTTTTTCTAATTTTACTGTCATTAGGCCGATAATTTGATGCATATTTTGTATGCAACAGTTATTTTGACTTGTTAAAGTGCTCTATTATGTACCAAATCATTGCGGGGAATGCTCTAAGTGCGTCTATAAACTAAAATCAATAACAATCATTGACCAACAAAGGTACGCTTGTGTTTGCTTTTGCTGAGCATATAACCTGTGTTTTGTGCTGGCGTCCGGTTGGCGTCCGTCACAATTAACGCGAGAATGTTTAATATGCGTTGTATGGTTGCAATATCAATGTAGAAATGAGTTTTAATGCAATCGTGTACTGTGCTATTGTAAGTGGTTGTTGTTTTTAGTTACCAAGATGAATTATGAAGCCGAAAGAGCCATGAATCAGAAGCGATTGCGAATGGAGGGCGAACCGGGCCACGGTGTAGTCCAAGGGAACGGTTTGCCGCTAAATTACATAGGTAAGTGAACTTTGAGCGCGAAACACGGAGAAAATTGGTCAAATGTCGGAAGTTTTAACGTTGTTGTCATTGTTGTAGATAATGGTCATCAAATACCCTACCAGCCGTATGCTGGCGCTTATAACACCCATTATCCGCCTCCGGAAGCTTTTTCGCCGTATGGGCCTCCGCCCCCTGGGGGCTATGCCCCTCAGAACCTGTCTTACGCGCCTCCTGCGCATCAGAATTACCCGCATCACCAGAGTTTCCCGCCACAACAGCCTCCACAGGCGCAATTGCACATGCCTCAGTCCCATATGGGTAAGTTTACATGTCACCTTTTTCATAATATTTTTATTTTTTAAATGTAGAAAAATATTGTCCACTTGCAGATCATAATAGATTTTGTGAAACAGAAAATAGAGGTCATATTTGTGTGTTTATTTTTGACAGATTTTCAAGATTGTTGACAGATTATTTTATCTATGGAATGTGCATTGTTCAAACTTATTTTGCAAAATTGTATTTAACATTCAAGTAAACTTATTCAAGCACAGTACACTGGTTAATAAATAATATAGGATTGTGATCTATTAGACTACAAATATAATATATTAAAAACAAATATTTATAACCCCGTTTTCTCTCTGTTAATGTCTTTCATCATGAAGCAATACTAAGTACAAAACTTTTATACTTACATTTGCATTTATTTTTATGTCTTTGTTTATTGTGAGTTAACTGCACTCTTTTAGTTCAAGGTTATGGAGATGTGGGGGTGCACAAGCCTGCGTGGCCTCCGCAACCACACTTGCTGCCGCCGCTCGATACCCAGAAACCTCTTGATGTGAAGCAGTTGAAGTCTGAGATCAAACTTGAGCCGACGGATGCTCAGAAACGACCGCATCCTGAGAATGAGATGATGGTATTATATTAAAATTATAATAGCCTATTTTTTATCAAGTTATAATATATTGCTTTAATACAGGTGTTTAGTGCATGTATGATTTGAGCTTTTAGTAATAACTTTTTTTTAATAATCTCTGTGAAGTTAAATAACCTAGCTTTAATTTCCTTTTTCTCACAGCTTTTTATCCCTGACTTTGTTGAAGTAATTTGTTGTTGCACATTTTTAATAACAGTATTTTTAAAACAAGATGGCGTCGTTAGTTCCGGTTTTCTCCACGCGCCAAAAGATCCTTGTACTGCTATAATGTTGTATTTTTCTTTATTAATGTGTATTTGTAATAATGTGTGTATATGTTCAATCAGGCTCTACAGGCACGGCAGAGAGAGTTCAATGTCCACATTCCCAGTACTTTGGTTAATATTTAAACATCATATTTTATAAGTACAGTGGAACCTTTATTATGTAGTACATGTAGTTACAGTCAATAATTGTTGATTATTAACTTATTATTAATCATACAATTCATGAACCATTTTATCCCAGTCCCGTATTACCAATGCGACTCGTTTTTGTCATCTGACCATTTAAGTCCAAGCTTAAATGTTCAGATGACATTGAAAAACCGTCTTTGTTTGTATGGTCATAAATTGCAAAATTGTATAGACTACTACCTCTTGGACCTCTTCCATCGCACTATCTCGTGTTCTGTGACACTTAAGTCACTGATAATAAAGTAGATTCTGCAATATCATCTAATCCTTTACTCTACACTCCTGTCAGACTTATGTCTTCCATTCAAGAGGGTCATTGACCTGTTACACAAAAGAGGCTCCACTGTACTTAGCAAACTCTCATTCAATTGAATGAATGATTGAATGGAATCACTTTTTCTTACAGGGTGGGGATCTAGATCAACCTAAAATAAAGATAAAGACAGATATATTCAAGCCAGATGACTTGCATAGACAGGATAAGCCTATTGGTAAGTGTTTTAAGGTATACTAGCTGTGCCGCGCAACTTCGTCTGCGTCACATTTTCCCCGTTTTCGCAACATTTTTCATTGCTCCTCCGCTCCTATTGGTCGTAGCGTGTTGATATATAGCCTATAGCCTTCCTTGATAAATGGGCTATCTAACACTGAAACAATTTTTCAAATCGAACCAGTAGTTCCTGAAGTTAGCCCTTTCATGCAAACACTTATTAAAAAACTTATTATTAGTAATTAGGGCCTTTTTACTGTTATGCGTGTTTGCGCCCGCGTGCAGGCCAGGCACGCTTGCGTGCTGCCCTCAACCTATCGTATCATACCGTCCCTTTATTTGTAAAACCGATTATCTACCGAAAACTAAAATTGTAGATAATCGGTTTTACCAATAAAGGGACGAATTACATGTTTTTATTGTCATGCCCGCCACACGCGCGTGGCGAAAATAATCTGCTCTGCGTGCGGCCCGCAACAAGCATGCGTGCCTGGCCTGCACGCGGGCGCAAACACGCTTGTCAATAAAAATACCCTTACTGCCTTGTTAATCTAGTGGTTGCAAGCGCTACTGCTGAATAGTCCTGGGTTTGATTCCCAGGCTGAGCAAAATGTTATAAGATTTATCTATCAAGAATTTCCCAATAGTAGCCACGGAGTTACACTTGTGTCCAATTGCTGACAATAGGCTCACCGGGTTATCACATAAGACTTAACTAGCAAACACCCACATTTTCTATTAGAAACACCTCTGCCCAACCCTTTGGGGATTACAAGCGTGATGTTATGTGATAGTTATTTTTTGTTTTGTGCTGGCTTTTCACTCACTCATATTTTTTTGTAATACAATGAATCAATTTTATTTTAGATGTCGGACAGAAATCTTTATCACTGGATGTGTCACAGAAACCACCTGAACTGTTAAATAAAGGTACTTTACATTTCTCTTTATTAATTTTTAACTATTATTAGCATTTTTATAAAAGAAAATTATCATCATCAGCCGATAATGTTCCCACTGCTGGGACACAGGCCTCCTCTCTATGAGAGGGCCAGTGCGGGTTGGTAGATGTCACATGTCTTCGAATTTTTAGTTCTAGGACATGCCGGTTTCCTCACGATGTTTTCGTTTACCGTTTTTGAGGGCAGCGGTGATGAAATAAATTACACAAAGTAATGCGCCTGCCTGGGTTCGAACCCAAGCCTTTCTGCTCGTAAGTCGGGGCTGCCACTACTGGACCACCGCTGCTCTCAACAAAAAAAAAAAGTGTGTATAAACATAAAAAAATAACAGTAGCATCAGGAACAGGGTCCAAGCTACCACTGGTTAGAGCTCTTGAGAGAGAACAATGCACTGCGTGTCCAGAGTACTTCACATTATTTTTATCGATCACTATAATTATAAAGTTTCGTAAAAAAATATTACGCTCTTTTAAGTGACTGAAACATACAAATCGTATTATTTTCGTAAAAATCAATTATAACGATACGATCTCCCAGAAAATTTATTATTTATTGTCAATCGTCATCTGTCTTTGTAAAAGCGAAAGTGTGATTATGAAATTAATTATAGAACTGATAAAACAAGAGCGTTTACACCTTACGGCATTTCATACAAACTATCAAGCCCTTATTTTCCGAAATGACTGAACCGAATTTAATTAAACTAAATACGCATAAGCAGGATACAGAGGTCTAAAAAGTTACAAAGAAACATTTTCGAAACATGTCTTAAAAAAAGAATTAGAAATTTATTTTTTTATAGATAATTTATAATCGGTCTAATTTAGCTGTAACACTATTTTTCGACAATGTTTTTTAGTAACTTTTTAGAACTATGTATCCTGCTTATGCGTTTGAAGTTTCATTAAAATCGGTTCAGTCATTTCGGAAAATAAGGGCTTAAAAGTTTGTATGAAATTCCGCAACGTGTAAACGCTCTTCAAAGTATTTACCGATTTAGGTGCATTAACCATGTGATACCAAGGTTCAAAATTGGTCTGTCATTTGTAGATCTTTGACAGACGTTGACACAGGTAGTCAGTCGCCCGAAAGTCTGAAAACCAGTCTCTCAAAGGGGTATCATATAACCCAAATACTCAGTACTGACTGGGTTTTGGAGGTCAGATAGGCAGTCGCTCCATGTAAAATACCGGTATTCAGCTGGATCCGGTAAGACTGGAAGCAGACCCCAATAAAGTGGGGAAAAGGCTAGGCAGATGAGATGATGACCATGGATCCAAACTTATGACTTATGAGTGACACAAGCTATGATTTAGTGCGACAAAATGGCTTAGCTATTAAACCATCTAGCTCATGAGTCACGACGGCCGAGATAGCCTGCTTTTCATCATGCCATTTAAGTACAAGTTTTTTTTTTTCTGAAATTCCCATAGCAGATAAGCGAGAAAACCGCAAATTCTTTTTACAAAAGCCACAACAAGACAATCACTATTCCTGTTCTACTTTCCAGATGATGTTCACCCAATCATCGGTGTTGAAAACAAGTTGATGGATAAACCAGCCGGTAAGTGCATATACAGGATTATTGATAAAACATCAACAACCTCTAGAGAGGTCGTTGTACTCATCATTATGAATAACATTTACTATGGGAATAAACCTGAAATCGCGAAAAAAAAAAAAAGCTGATATCCCTACATTTTGACGAGTTATGTGAACATAAAGTGCGGAACAGCTGATCTCATAGTAAAAGTTGTTCATAATGATGAGTAGAATGACCTCTTAAGAGGTTGTTGGTGTTTTTCCAATAACCCTGTATACCTCGACATTTATAGTCTTCGAAATATTAGCATTTTGACAGGTTTCACTAATACTATACGATATTTAAATTCTTCGCGATCGCGGCTGCTGCGCATGAGGTCTTGGGTTCGATTCTCGGGTCGGGCAAAGTGTTATTGGGTTTTTATATCAGGAATTTCTCAGCAGCAGCCACGGAGTCTGAATTTCTGCCCCGTTAATGGCAATAGGGTCGCCTCCATTACATGGGACTTAGACATAACTGGCAAAATGTGGGTGTACTTTTATGAACACCTCTGCCTATACCATAGGGAATTACAGGCGCGATTAAAATAGAATAGTTCTTTATTTGCACAGAAAGTAGGTAAAAGTTGCAGATGTTCAGTTTAAAATGATCCATAAACTAACTACCATTAAGGCCTAAATTCCTCTGTAGCTGACATCGGTTAACTAAGGCATGCAAACAGTTTTAGTTATAATAATAAAGACTCACTTAATTTTATGTTATACGATACTTAATTATTGCCTGTTATGAATTAATTCTGCTGTTCTTAGTCTAGCAAGCTTTGCGTAGATGTTCTTTGTTAGAATGCAGAAAATCTTTTCAATCAGTTTTTTTTTATCGCACACAGAAGTATGCAAAGCCGAAGGTGCGGCGGAAGGCGGCGTCGGCGACTTGCAACGCGCAACCGAGCCCACCACGCTCAGTGACAAGAGGTAAACATCATATTTCAGCATTATTATCATCATCATCTGCCTGCCCTTGCCAAACTACGTTGTGGTCAGCTGGAGGCCACCCACTGGCCCCCGGCCACCGTAGGCGCGAGCCTGTGGACGGTGAGTAATGGGCTAGCTCACCGTCCGTCCGTCTTATGACGACAGGCCGTGTCGACGGCGCGTACGTGTTCCACGCGCGCCTCAAGGAGATGTCAGCACATCGGAAAGGGGCTGAGAGGGCCGATGCCTGCCAGGGTTGCGGGACTGTTCGAAAGACATACCGTGGCCCTGGAACAAGGGCCAAGAAGGGACATGGATGGGTTTGATTCAGTAGCCAGTAGCCCAGAGCGGGAGGAGCCATTTCATGATTTCCCATTCGAAAAAAAAAAGGCCGGCTGTCGGTCTAACTGGATGCAGCTGAATACTAGTATTTTACATGGAGCGACTGCCTATCTGACCTCCACATACCAGTTAGCCCTGTGTGATACCCCGTGGTAGGATGATTGTCAGACTTTCGGGCCTCTGAATACCTAACGATTGTCAAAGATCTACAATAGGGGATGATCACATTTTTTTTTTATTTGTCTGTCGGGTAGATTATTGAAAAGTATTGGACACGTATTTTTTTTTTCACGTGGTCTTAAAATTACGGAGATATATTGAGTTGAAATGGCGCATGATGTCACGTGTAGGTAATTTTTATACCTACTTGTGACGTAGTAAGCCCCCACTGTCCAACTTCAATGAGTTTTAACTAAGTATTTTTTTGATATTTTGATAAAACAAAAAATACGTGTCTAATATTTTTTGTCTGACGGACAAAATAGAATTTCGTTTTCTTTACCCAGTCTTCACCCCTATTGACAGCCGTGGACAACGGCTTAACGTATTTTCCGAGACACGGAAGTATGTTATAGGTGGTTAGCCATCCACGAACCAACCTAGCGAAGCGCAGTTTAACTTACGATCGAAACGAGCTGCTTTTATTATTTAACTACAAGTTCCTTTGAAATATTTATACTCTGTTCTTCTTAATATATCTGTCTGCAACTCCACGTCAAAGGCTTGTATTTTGAGCAAACAGTGCAGTTTATATACGTCGTACAAAAACTTATACACGGTGTAAACAACCAAGCATTCTGTACATGAAACTAAGTAACTTTACGCAAAAATTATTGCTGGGAAACGACTTTTTTTTGGGGAGTGTAAAATCATGTTTTGCGGTAGAACTCAATGTAACGCACTCAAAACATTGTGCTGATGGACGGATTGAATAGTATGGGGGTCGTGGAGGTGTTTAAAGTAAAAATCTTACATTAAAACCTTGTATTTAAAAAAATACTACTTCAAAAAGTTGGAACTTTGACCCCTAATATCTTCGTAACTAGAAGGTTCCCAGGTATGGTGTAGAACAAAAAAATGATCGCAATGACAGGGAGAACCAGTGCCTTTCGGCTTCGTTAAGAGGCGTTTTACACCCTTTAGTTGTATTGACGTTCGTTAGTTAAGTTACTAAAACTAACCCCGACTGAGGAAGGCAATGTGTTTATAGACCTCTAAGTAGGTCAATGTATTCAAATCTTGTTCTGAAATCAAGATTTCTTGTTTATTTTTGCCATCCACATAGCAAAATTTTTGTAGTATGTTTTATAGGCTTCCAGTAAACGAGGATGCATATGTATTCAATCTTAAATTTTCATCGGTTGTTACAGTGAAGAAGACCGAAAACCGTTCAGCAGTCCAGAGCTTCCCAAATCGGGCTCCATACCTGGGAAAATTCCGACCCCGGGCAGTGAGGTAAACTAGTTTTATACTAATTTTTTAATTGAACCTTTTTTTCATCATCATCATCAGCTTCATCATATCACTTCGTGTCCTGTGAGTCTTACAAGATAAATGACAAAATTGACTGTGTGTTTTATAGTAGTAGTGCTTTAGAAATCAAACTAGCTCATAATTCCTTGCTTTTGTTAAAGTAAAGCCTCATTTACACGATGCAAGAACTTGCATGCAAGTTTCACTACATTGCTGTTTTTGGTTTTATTAACTGAATTCATTGCCCGTCAATAGTCTGCAATGTAATGAAACTTGCATGCAAGTTCTTGAATCGTGTAAATGAGGCTTAACAGTAATTTTGTACCTGCTAGTTTTCTGATTATGCTAGTTTTTTTCTGTAGTGAAGGCTGGTCAAAGCTGACTGTAGATGGCGTGTCCATAGCTTAGTCCCAATCTGACTGAGTTCAAGCTATTTTGAAATATAAAATGACATAGACAGCAGGCATAGACAATGACACCGTACGCTCTACGTGACTTTGAAAGATCTCTACCTTAGTCTTGATTAGTAACTTATCGAGCCCATACACACATCGCGATATCACTGCACCCGTTAAATCTTGAGAATAAAATCGTCACTGTCGACAGCCCAAAAAGAGGGGGCGACCGAAGGGCTCCACCAACAAGCCCAAGGCGGCCGGGCCCCCTCGCACGCCGGGCCCCTCGCCGCCGGGCCCCCGCCCGCCGGGCCCCCGGGCCCCCGCGCCGCGCACGCAGCCGCCGCCGCCGCGCCCTCGCGCGACGGGCTACCAGTACGCTATTAGACCATTCAGGAAGGACTTCTCTGGGATACAGTTTAGAAGGTTAGTACTTAGATATCATATATGTCGATTGCAGTCCCTTTATTAGCTGCCTCACCTTTTACAAGCTTTTATTTACCTCACCTTGTTAGTTAGTACTGTAGGGTTTAAATCTTGCAACGGAGTTTTAAACCAGTTCCCCGATCAATTGAGCTCACACCTTTGGGGTTGGAGTGTAGCCTTTTTTTTGTTTTCTTTGCTGCTCATAGTGCCCTAAGCGTATACTCCAACTCCTAAAATTCCGCCCCTAAGACCACCCACTGACCCGAAATAGTAACTACTTAGGTGCTTTGTAAAAAAAATGACGTAAAATATTCATTTCGTATATTTGTTTGGTTTAGTATTGTATTCTTTTGAAATAAGCTACTGCTTATTTCCTGTGTTGTCTACTGAGTGTACATAAAAGAAAAAATCTTTCCTCTCCAAAGGCGATGGAGCGACGACTGCCTGGATTCGTCCCACATACCCAACGAGGTCTACTTCGGCGACGTTCCGGTGTCCATGGAGGTTCTGTTCAACTATTACGACGCGAACGCCGAGAGAGAGAAGCTGGCAACACAGGCGGCGCAGATTGCAGCTCAGAAAGCCGCCGCGGCTAAGTTAGCGG
Organism: Cerastis leucographa; assembly: GCA_963082945.1. NCBI lineage: Eukaryota > Metazoa > Arthropoda > Insecta > Lepidoptera > Noctuidae > Cerastis > Cerastis leucographa. Next base: position 3,116,778 of record OY720365.1, read on the forward strand.
CTGCCAAGCTGCAGGCCAGGGGACTGATGCCGGCTACCAGTGAGGTTTGTAGCATAAGATAAACATTTATTTCTCACCACAATACTTAAGAACATTGTGTTGTAATCGGTTGTCGTGGTACGGGCTTGTGATGCCGAGGAGTGAAGAGAATGTCGCGAGGAAAGCTATAAGAGTACGGGAAGACCATAGAAACGATGGATGGACTGTGTGAAGGATGATATGACAAGAAAAGAGTGTCTGATAAGATAAGTATGGATGAGGAAGACAGGATGCGCCGACCCCAAACAAATTGGGATTAGGGCAAGCGAATGATAAATACATAAGATTACTAGCTGTCCCGCGCAACTTCGTCTGCGTCACATATACCCCATTTTCGCAAAATTTTTCATTGCTGCTCCGCTCCTATTAGTCGTAGCGTGATGATATTTAGCCTATGTTACTTCTAATACCGCCAAGAATATGTGTACAATGTTTCATGATGATCGGTTGAGTAGTTTTCGCGTGAAAGCGTAACAAACAAACTTACTTTCGCATTTATAATATTAGTTAGGATTAATAGGTTTTGTGAACAGTACATTCTATTATTAAACTGTGGGAGACTGGTGTCTAAGCTAGACGAAAGGCCTGTATTTCAGAACACTATACAAATAAATTGGAAGGCCTCTCACTAGGTAGACCGATGACCTGGTGAAGGTTGCGGGGATCCGCTGGATGCGAGGCGCACGGGACCGTTCAATGCTACACGATAACTGACAAATGCTTGCACTGACTGGACAGGTCCACTCAAATCTGTGTGGTTCTTTCTTCAAAAGACCATTTCAGATACTAATCTGCATAGTCCTCATGTAAATTGAGCAATGTCTGGACTTTAAAAGAGTAACAAGTTAACAGAGAACCTCTGAGTTTGTTTCGGCTGTTTCTTTTCAGAGTAGTCAGGTACGGAACACCGGCTCCATCTAGCTTAAAAAAAAATGACGTGTAAAAGTGTTTGTAAAAACCTACTTGCAAAATAAACATCATTTATCATAATGTGGCGACACTTGGGAGGCCTATGTCCAGCAGTGGACGTCTTTCGGCTGAAATGATGATGATGATACCAATAAATAAAACCTATGTATATGGTTACTATTACTTAACTACTGAAGGCAGCCAAACTTATACAAGGTGTAAAAGGACACGTCACGAAGCCGAGAACCCAGCATTCTGTACATCAAACGAAGTAGCTCTACGCTAAAATTATTGCTTAGGAAGCGACTTTTTGTTTTGGGGTGTAAATAAAATCACGGTCTTGGTTGGACTCTGTGTTAGGCAACACACCGTGTCGACGGCGCGTTCGTGTTCCACGCGCGCCTCGAGGAGAGGTCAGTACATCAGAAGGGGGCCGAGAGGGCCGATGCCTGCCAGGGCACAGGGACTGAGAGAAACAGATACCGTGGCCCTGGAACACAAAGGGCGAAGAAGGGACATGGATGGGTTTGATTCAGTGCAAGTCTGACACTCCCTTCTGCACCGCCCAGAACGGGGGGAGTCATTTGATGATTTCCAATCCGTAAAAATAAATACAAAATAAAAAGCACTCAAAACATTGTGCTCATGGGTGCATTGAATAGAACAGTGGTTATGGAGGTGTTGAAAGTGAAGTTGTAGCAATAAAAGCATGTAATAAAAAAAGACTGGTAAGAAGGTCGTCTCCCAATATTTCTGTAACTAGAAGTTTCTAGGCGTTGTCCAGAATAACAAAAGAATATCGCAATGACTGGGAAAACGAATGCCTTTCAATTTCTTTAAGAGACTTTTTACACCCATTATTATAATAAATAGCCTATATTATTATACGTGGAATGTTTTTCTATGTTCAGGTAACAACGGTAGATTCGTCATCTTCCGACGATTCGTCAGGCGAGTCTGGCAGCGATTCTGAAGAAAGTGATGAGGTATGTACACACTACGATCATTTCTCTATATCAATTATTATTTTGCTTTTTATCACCGTTTTGTTTGTATACAGATTGAGTTAAAAAAAATGCAGTTTTAGTTTTGTCCAAAGATGAAATTGTACCTATAGGCATTTTCCATATTGTTCTTTCTGAATTCCGTCTAAAAAACTCACTCTGTATACAGAAGTGCGATGGCTAGTTCAGTGGACTGCCAAATAATTTGAAATTAAAGCAACAATATTTTTAACATAACATATCTGTATTTCATTAATTTATTGTCACATTCATTGATTGATTCTGCAACTTGCACTTCATTATTTCAGCTAAGGTTTTTTTCAACATCATTGAAATTTTACAACCCTAAGTAAACCATTCGCCATTACATTATTCGCCTCTTTGATCAAGAATCAAAGTCAAAATCAAAATATTTTTATTTCACATAGGCCTACATGGGCACTTGTAAAACGTCGACAAAAAGGTGCTCGGTTCGGGTTGGTCGTTTCCTATAGAGAAGAACCGGCAAGAAACTCCATGGTTACTCTTTTAAAATCATTTGGCGTTACAATTTTTCTATGTTACAGCGTTGGCACTTAAGTATGAGAGGACATCGTAGGCCCGATAATAAGTCGTTGCTTACTACAAAACATAGAACAAGATAAAAAGTTACCAAGGATCTAGGAATCTATAAGGCCTACAATGTCCACACATTTACAAACAATCAGTAAATAAGAAAAGGAGTCTACACGGTGTAAATCACCTCATCACGAAGCCGACAACCAAGCATTCTGTACATGAAACTAAGTAACTTTACGAAAAAAATATTGCTGGGAAACGACTTTTTTTTGGGGGATGTAAAATCATGTTTTGTTGTAGAACTCAATGTAACGCACTCAAAACATTGTGCTGATGGACGGATTGAATGGTACGGGTGTAGTGGAGGTGTTTAAAGTAAAAATCTTACATTAAAAACTTGTATTTAAAAAAATACTTGTCAAAATGTTGGAACTTTGACCCCTAATATCTCCGTAACTAGAAGGTTCCCAGGTATGGTGTAGAACAAAAAAATGATTGCAATGACAGGGAGAACCAGTGCCTTTCGGCTTCGTTAAGAGGTGTTTTACACCCTTTATACAAAAAAAAGAAGATATTGCAAAAAGACTAGATTAAACAAGTGACACAAATGTTGTCATCCATGCTGTAACTATTCTAAACAAAAGGGTGTAATGATTAAAACTGAAAAGTGATTTGCTCGTGAAATTACGGTTTATACGTTGAGATAAGACCTATTTCGTAATAGTATGGCTTAATTCCATGTTCGTGAAAACGAACATGGAATTAAGCCATACAAACCTTAATCAATACAGTAGGAGAAAATCACTTTAAAAAATAGCTGCGTGTATACAATATATTATTATAGTGACTACCTTATAGTAAGTACAACACATTTCGCCAGTTATGTTTTATTTCCTACATAGTAGAAGGCGAGTATATAGCTATCAAACCGGGCTCAAATACACACTCCATTGCAGTTAATGAGATATTTAAAAAAAGTTATATACAAGTGTTGTTTTGCATGCTTGTCAAAATTCAGGAGGTTGTCACAAAAGACATACATAATCAATTTAAATTACGGTACCTAGTTGATACATAAAATAAAGGCTGTTTTTAAGTATTTAAGTATTGCCAGTTGGGCGATTAGTTTATGTTTCTGATCCTATAGAATTTCACTTTAAAATTATTAGGAATAGGGTTTAAAATTCCTCACTCTAAACGGAATCGGGAGGATTCTCCGATCAGACAGGTGTAGTGTTTGGTGGATCACTGTCTGTTGTCGGGTTTCTATGCAACTTTAACATCGCTATGTAGGTCATGTAAATTTACTTCGTATGTGGCGGTACAGATGTCACTGCAGTTGTCTAGGTATCCTCGATCAAAGTATCGCTCACAAGCACACCCATCCCATAACTCACAATCAGTCGTACCGAATGAAATGAGCGCCTATAACAAACAGGATGCGCCACTGAAGCGCGGGCCGGGCAGGCCGAAGGGCACCAAGAACAGTCCGCGAGCCCCCGGGACCCCCGCGACCCCGAAGACCCCCGGGACCCCCGGGACCCCCGGCGGCAAGCGCGGCCGGCCCCCCGTGCCGCCCGAGCTGCGCCAGCCCGGCATCACGGATATGAAGAAGTTCTGTAAGGCAGCTGGGATACGGTTCGACTATAAGAAGCTTGTTGAAGGTAGGTTAACAGGGTGTCCCTTTTAATACAGCTAGATTAATTACGCGGTTAATCAGTCAAAGCCTTTACTAGAATAAGAAGTTATACAGGTTGGCGCCGACAGTACGAAAATAAATGAAAACTCTACTAGTTCATAGGAATATTTTTTAAATACCAAATAAATCTTGACATCGAAATTAAAGAAATATATTTTTCAAACAAACAAAATGGTATAAAACTGTTAACGAAATGCAACACCATTTATAAATATTGGTATGGTCGGCGCCACTCCGAAGACGCCCATTTGCCTTTGCTATATTATTCTGAAACAATATTGTGCAGCTCAGTATGCAGCTGGTAAGCGTTTATGAGCAGTATGCACAACAAAAACAATTTGTTGTTTTTTAGTAGTATAAAGTTATAATTGGAAAAAATGCCCGGAATATTTGAAATTTCAATTGGATCAGACAACATCTGTCAAGTCAGAGCTAATCTGTAACTGTATTCCAGGTTGCACAAAAAACAAGGAGCGTGTCCAAAAGATGTTAGACCTCCTCACGGCGGCCGGACTGGACGGCAAGCCCACGCTGGAGAAGTGCCAGGCGCTGAAGAAGGCCAAGGTCGAGAAGAAGGAGCAAGAGAAACAGGCCAAGAAAGAGGCCAAGGTTAAGCACAAAGAAGTCGTCGGTGAGTACCTTGTGAAGAGATATTTTTGTATGACTCTTGTAGCAATGTAATGAGGTATAAATTGTAATGATCCGGTGAAGTTCTCACTTTTTTAATGTTATTAAAGTACTGCTCGTACCAGCGACACGGAGAAGAAGATTAAATTGTAAGGATTGAAGCGTTGACTCGCCTTCGAGAAAAGCAAGTAATTTAGTTCCTTTAGTGTGATGCATACTACATAATGTAAACTTTATCAATCCAGATATGATTTAATTATGACAATGTTTGAGTTCATTGCTTGGTATGTTACGGTAATCCGGGGTTTTGGGCTTGTGAATTGGGTAAGTACCGCCACTGTGACACATCTCTGCGAAATAATTGCGATTTAGCGCCGTAGCACATCACAACTTGTCATGTGGCCTCGCGCGTAGATGCGTGTTTTATGCATCAAGTGATTTATTAATTTGTGTTGTTCCAGCGGACAAAGACGGCTCAGTATCCCGCCGGATGACGCGCGGCGCGACGGGCGTGAAGCCGCGACAGCGCATCGTCATCTCCTCAGACGAGGAGGACGACACGCCCGCCGCGCGCCGCACGCTCTCCAAGCTCCGCTCTTCTGTCAACGACGACACGGACTCGGACTAGGTACTACATTAACATCTAGCTTGTATGTGTTACATCGTCATCTCCTCAGACGAGGAGGACGACACGCCCGCCGCGCGCCGCACGCTCTCCAAGCTCCGCTCTTCTGTCAACGACGACACGGACTCGGACTAGGTACTACATTAACATCTAGCTTGTATGTGTTACATCGTCATCTCCTCAGACGAGGAGGACGACACGCCCGCCGCGCGCCGCACGCTCTCCAAGCTCCGCTCTTCTGTCAACGACGACACGGACTCGGACTAGGTACTACATTAACATCTAGCTTGTATGTGTTACATCGTCATCTCCTCAGACGAGGAGGACGACACGCCCGCCGCGCGCCGCACGCTCTCCAAGCTCCGCTCTTCTGTCAACGACGACACGGACTCGGACTAGGTACTACATTAACATCTAGCTTGTATGTGTTACATCGTCATCTCCTCAGACGAGGAGGACGACACGCCCGCCGCGCGCCGCACGCTCTCCAAGCTCCGCTCTTCTGTCAACGACGACACGGACTCGGACTAGGTACTACATTAACATCTAGCTTGTATGTGTTACATCGTCATCTCCTCAGACGAGGAGGACGACACGCCCGCCGCGCGCCGCACGCTCTCCAAGCTCCGCTCTTCTGTCAACGACGACACGGACTCGGACTAGGTACTACATTAACATCTAGCTTGTATGTGTTACATCGTCATCTCCTCAGACGAGGAGGACGACACGCCCGCCGCGCGCCGCACGCTCTCCAAGCTCCGCTCTTCTGTCAACGACGACACGGACTCGGACTAGGTACTACATTAACATCTAGCTTGTATGTGTTACATCGTCATCTCCTCAGACGAGGAGGACGACACGCCCGCCGCGCGCCGCACGCTCTCCAAGCTCCGCTCTTCTGTCAACGACGACACGGACTCGGACTAGGTACTACATTAACATCTAGCTTGTATGTGTTACATCGTCATCTCCTCAGACGAGGAGGACGACACGCCCGCCGCGCGCCGCACGCTCTCCAAGCTCCGCTCTTCTGTCAACGACGACACGGACTCGGACTAGGTACTACATTAACATCTAGCTTGTATGTGTTACATCGTCATCTCCTCAGACGAGGAGGACGACACGCCCGCCGCGCGCCGCACGCTCTCCAAGCTCCGCTCTTCTGTCAACGACGACACGGACTCGGACTAGGTACTACATTAACATCTAGCTTGTATGTGTTACATCGTCATCTCCTCAGACGAGGAGGACGACACGCCCGCCGCGCGCCGCACGCTCTCCAAGCTCCGCTCTTCTGTCAACGACGACACGGACTCGGACTAGGTACTACATTAACATCTAGCTTGTATGTGTTACATCGTCATCTCCTCAGACGAGGAGGACGACACGCCCGCCGCGCGCCGCACGCTCTCCAAGCTCCGCTCTTCTGTCAACGACGACACGGACTCGGACTAGGTACTACATTAACATCTAGCTTGTATGTGTTACATCGTCATCTCCTCAGACGAGGAGGACGACACGCCCGCCGCGCGCCGCACGCTCTCCAAGCTCCGCTCTTCTGTCAACGACGACACGGACTCGGACTAGGTACTACATTAACATCTAGCTTGTATGTGTTACATCGTCATCTCCTCAGACGAGGAGGACGACACGCCCGCCGCGCGCCGCACGCTCTCCAAGCTCCGCTCTTCTGTCAACGACGACACGGACTCGGACTAGGTACTACATTAACATCTAGCTTGTATGTGTTACATCGTCATCTCCTCAGACGAGGAGGACGACACGCCCGCCGCGCGCCGCACGCTCTCCAAGCTCCGCTCTTCTGTCAACGACGACACGGACTCGGACTAGGTACTACATTAACATCTAGCTTGTATGTGTTACATCGTCATCTCCTCAGACGAGGAGGACGACACGCCCGCCGCGCGCCGCACGCTCTCCAAGCTCCGCTCTTCTGTCAACGACGACACGGACTCGGACTAGGTACTACATTAACATCTAGCTTGTATGTGTTACATCGTCATCTCCTCAGACGAGGAGGACGACACGCCCGCCGCGCGCCGCACGCTCTCCAAGCTCCGCTCTTCTGTCAACGACGACACGGACTCGGACTAGGTACTACATTAACATCTAGCTTGTATGTGTTACATCGTCATCTCCTCAGACGAGGAGGACGACACGCCCGCCGCGCGCCGCACGCTCTCCAAGCTCCGCTCTTCTGTCAACGACGACACGGACTCGGACTAGGTACTACATTAACATCTAGCTTGTATGTGTTACATCGTCATCTCCTCAGACGAGGAGGACGACACGCCCGCCGCGCGCCGCACGCTCTCCAAGCTCCGCTCTTCTGTCAACGACGACACGGACTCGGACTAGGTACTACATTAACATCTAGCTTGTATGTGTTACATCGTCATCTCCTCAGACGAGGAGGACGACACGCCCGCCGCGCGCCGCACGCTCTCCAAGCTCCGCTCTTCTGTCAACGACGACACGGACTCGGACTAGGTACTACATTAACATCTAGCTTGTATGTGTTACATCGTCATCTCCTCAGACGAGGAGGACGACACGCCCGCCGCGCGCCGCACGCTCTCCAAGCTCCGCTCTTCTGTCAACGACGACACGGACTCGGACTAGGTACTACATTAACATCTAGCTTGTATGTGTTACATCGTCATCTCCTCAGACGAGGAGGACGACACGCCCGCCGCGCGCCGCACGCTCTCCAAGCTCCGCTCTTCTGTCAACGACGACACGGACTCGGACTAGGTACTACATTAACATCTAGCTTGTATGTGTTACATCGTCATCTCCTCAGACGAGGAGGACGACACGCCCGCCGCGCGCCGCACGCTCTCCAAGCTCCGCTCTTCTGTCAACGACGACACGGACTCGGACTAGGTACTACATTAACATCTAGCTTGTATGTGTTACATCGTCATCTCCTCAGACGAGGAGGACGACACGCCCGCCGCGCGCCGCACGCTCTCCAAGCTCCGCTCTTCTGTCAACGACGACACGGACTCGGACTAGGTACTACATTAACATCTAGCTTGTATGTGTTACATCGTCATCTCCTCAGACGAGGAGGACGACACGCCCGCCGCGCGCCGCACGCTCTCCAAGCTCCGCTCTTCTGTCAACGACGACACGGACTCGGACTAGGTACTACATTAACATCTAGCTTGTATGTGTTACATCGTCATCTCCTCAGACGAGGAGGACGACACGCCCGCCGCGCGCCGCACGCTCTCCAAGCTCCGCTCTTCTGTCAACGACGACACGGACTCGGACTAGGTACTACATTAACATCTAGCTTGTATGTGTTACATCGTCATCTCCTCAGACGAGGAGGACGACACGCCCGCCGCGCGCCGCACGCTCTCCAAGCTCCGCTCTTCTGTCAACGACGACACGGACTCGGACTAGGTACTACATTAACATCTAGCTTGTATGTGTTACATCGTCATCTCCTCAGACGAGGAGGACGACACGCCCGCCGCGCGCCGCACGCTCTCCAAGCTCCGCTCTTCTGTCAACGACGACACGGACTCGGACTAGGTACTACATTAACATCTAGCTTGTATGTGTTACATCGTCATCTCCTCAGACGAGGAGGACGACACGCCCGCCGCGCGCCGCACGCTCTCCAAGCTCCGCTCTTCTGTCAACGACGACACGGACTCGGACTAGGTACTACATTAACATCTAGCTTGTATGTGTTACATCGTCATCTCCTCAGACGAGGAGGACGACACGCCCGCCGCGCGCCGCACGCTCTCCAAGCTCCGCTCTTCTGTCAACGACGACACGGACTCGGACTAGGTACTACATTAACATCTAGCTTGTATGTGTTACATCGTCATCTCCTCAGACGAGGAGGACGACACGCCCGCCGCGCGCCGCACGCTCTCCAAGCTCCGCTCTTCTGTCAACGACGACACGGACTCGGACTAGGTACTACATTAACATCTAGCTTGTATGTGTTACATCGTCATCTCCTCAGACGAGGAGGACGACACGCCCGCCGCGCGCCGCACGCTCTCCAAGCTCCGCTCTTCTGTCAACGACGACACGGACTCGGACTAGGTACTACATTAACATCTAGCTTGTATGTGTTACATCGTCATCTCCTCAGACGAGGAGGACGACACGCCCGCCGCGCGCCGCACGCTCTCCAAGCTCCGCTCTTCTGTCAACGACGACACGGACTCGGACTAGGTACTACATTAACATCTAGCTTGTATGTGTTACATCGTCATCTCCTCAGACGAGGAGGACGACACGCCCGCCGCGCGCCGCACGCTCTCCAAGCTCCGCTCTTCTGTCAACGACGACACGGACTCGGACTAGGTACTACATTAACATCTAGCTTGTATGTGTTACATCGTCATCTCCTCAGACGAGGAGGACGACACGCCCGCCGCGCGCCGCACGCTCTCCAAGCTCCGCTCTTCTGTCAACGACGACACGGACTCGGACTAGGTACTACATTAACATCTAGCTTGTATGTGTTACATCGTCATCTCCTCAGACGAGGAGGACGACACGCCCGCCGCGCGCCGCACGCTCTCCAAGCTCCGCTCTTCTGTCAACGACGACACGGACTCGGACTAGGTACTACATTAACATCTAGCTTGTATGTGTTACATCGTCATCTCCTCAGACGAGGAGGACGACACGCCCGCCGCGCGCCGCACGCTCTCCAAGCTCCGCTCTTCTGTCAACGACGACACGGACTCGGACTAGGTACTACATTAACATCTAGCTTGTATGTGTTACATCGTCATCTCCTCAGACGAGGAGGACGACACGCCCGCCGCGCGCCGCACGCTCTCCAAGCTCCGCTCTTCTGTCAACGACGACACGGACTCGGACTAGGTACTACATTAACATCTAGCTTGTATGTGTTACATCGTCATCTCCTCAGACGAGGAGGACGACAGATGTTAAGGTGTAAATGTCGATGAAAACACCAATCGACCAAAAAAAACAAAAAAAAACACACAGACATACACAACAAACTTATAAAAAATAGATTTAAAAGAGGCACAGGTGAATATAAAAGTCATAAACCACAAACCGCACCATGCTTATTCTATTATAATTTGTTCCAGGTAAACCTCCCCCTGCCTGGTAAGCCACAGTACAATATACTTGCAGCAGGCAGCGACACAAGTGACCTCTAGAAAGTGCTTCGACGGAGGTCGGGACTTACGATAGCGTAGTGTATGCGTGATTACTTCCTACTAATGTTAGTGCGTCGGTTAGCCGTGTGTGGTGCGTCGGAGAGACAAAATGGCGGCGCGATGAGATGGGCTCAAAGTTATCAAAGTCAAAGTTATGAAAGACAAAGTAATCAATGTCTAAAGTAATCAAAGTCAAAGGCCTTATTTGCGATACACTTTAGAATTTTATCAAAAACAAAAGGTTAATCCTTTACGCTACTCCAAAGCGTCAAGGCATAATAACTGTGGAATTCTGTATTATGAATTGTTTAAAAGAAAAAGATTAGGCTACAGTTCAGTTTCAAGGCATACTCGTAATATCTGTCAAATGGCTGAAAGTGACAAGACATAATTATTATTATATGTACACACGACACAGCAGTATACAGTATACTATGGCCTCGGTTTGTATAGATTTCCAATACAATCAGAGTTCAGCATGTACTGGTTGTGTTGGCCGTGCGTACAATCGACGAAAGAGATAGGTCATAATCTTCAACTGTCTATTCTTTTAAGAAAAAGTTTAGTATGGAGGTTTAATGACGAGCATTTCAAATAGAACTGTTGTTGTGTACCAGCATTTTTCGAACCTTTCCTTACGACAGAATCTGACTCCAATCTAGTTAGATCATTATTCTCTTGCCCTAATCTCAATGTATTTGGGGTCAGCGCAGAATGTCTTCTTCTTCCATACTTCTCTATTACTCGTCATCTCGGCAGACACTGTCTTGTTAAAGCAGCTGAATCTTGTTACTATGTGTGAAAAACATAGAAAAACGATACAACGAATTAACTTCTGTGTTTTGGATACCTGATCAGTACATGTGCTTCCCGATTTTACCGATTGTGATTGGTTGACAAAACAAACACAGACAGCCGATTTGTAGGTGCCTGTATACATAATTATTTTACTAAAGGGTTCTTGAATCTAATTTCATCGCGACGTCATGACTTGCTGACGATTGGACTTAGCAGTCAGCAAGTTTAGTGCAATGGACGAAGTGTAGCCAACAATAAGTTACGGTCAATGACAATAGAGTTTACAGTTGCATAATTTATGATCAGTCTTTATTAGGCGTAGAGTAGGGATAGGTGGTTCAGATGATAAGCGATAAACGCCCGTTTTGTAAGACATTTTGTCGGAAATGTCCTTAATTCTGTTGCAACTTCATTCAAACAATATCGTTCTAATTTGTTGAAATATGAGAAATTTAACAGTCAATGATGTTTTCAAGAAACAACTAAGGAGATTATACGTTATGTCTACCAAGTAAGATACATTTTTAAACTAAGAATACCAATGTTCTTGATTGATGTTAAGGCGAGGGAATGTCTTAGGATACAGGCGTTAGTGAAAATCAAAGCTGAACAATGTATTCGAGAGAAAGTCGCGAAGAGGTAATTTTTAACTTGACCTCTATTTGAGAGGCATTAAAGTACAGTTTACGATGTAATTAAAAGAGTTTTGATATTAATATTAAATTGGTAATGTTTCTTTGATTTACGATTCTGTGTTTTATGCGTCCTCAAGTAGGGGTCAAGTTATAAATGGGAAATTTGTATTGATAATATTGCTTTTATGTTTAGTCTCGCTATGACGGTCACTGATGTCGTCATTCCATATATTGACGCGTCAAACACAGCTTATACTAACCCCTTTAAAGGTATTTACGATTCAATGGACGCTAGCCTTAAACAGAGGTTTCCTATTTCTTTTATAAAACTACAAATTGTGGCATGTTGACTTGAATCGTGAACAATCACAACATATTCGATCTCCCATTATTTTATTATTAAAAAAAAAAACTGCGATTGAAAAACACTAGTCATAATAATAGCGAAATTAAAAAAAAAAAGACAAATTGGCATAAAAATTCTATTTTTTTAATCTGGCAGCTTTATTTATTTCTCAATTTGAAATGGATTGGTTTTAGAGAATTGAGTGTAATATGGTCAGTTACCACCGGACGGATAAATCATCGCGCACTTTTATGATGTCATGGAATAAGGGACTCTATTAGTATTGTTTTAACCTTTAGAACGCCATTGTCACATATACGTGACAAGCAAGCACGTGCTCTGTACGCCAACGACACAAATATGTGACAAAAAATGTGGTGCACTATAACACGAAATAAGCAATTTAAATCATTGCTTTTGTGTGTGTTTATTTGTATATCTTTAAAATGTGATCTATAGATCTTAAATATTAAATGTCTTATCAAGAAATAAGTAAACAATACTGTTGAAATCCCTTTTTATTTGTAAGTATTTGCGGTGAATTTGTGACTTGGCGTGGAGGGCACGCGCGTGCGTTTATACTCTGGCGTTCAAAAGGTTAAGTACCCACCGTGTCATCGAGGACGCGCGTCGATACAGGTGTCGAATTTTATACTTAAAGGCAATTCTTATAGAGTCCTTTATACAATGATTTTTCCGCTTGATGGAAAGTGTCTAAGAGAATTGAATGTATTACAAACGGGAAGGCAGTCCCTTAGTGAAATATGAATATATTTGTAGGACTAAAACCCCTCGCCTACTATAAGTAGTGGTAGTAATGCTTAAGGCACTCAATATTGTTCATTTGTGCCTATAATACTATTAAAAAACTATATATAATTCTATGTGTGTGAATCTTACATTATAAAGTAACAATTTTCATTTACTAGCAGAATGTGTTGTATTTTGATTGGAGTCAAATTTTATACTCTAGTTTATGTAACAAAATAATTATTAATTATCAATAAATTGGTAACACCAAGACGTTTATTAAATTTAGATGTTGTATATATTAATGAAAAATACATAATATTGTGTGTCCTGCGTTATTTTTGTACAGGTTTGAGATTTGGACAGGATTTGTATGACGTCTGCTTTGTACATATGCGAGGGAATGAGTGAGGGAGAGGTCCGAAGTTACTGGGCTGAGGAACGTTGGCCTCATGTTATACTTACGTTCGCGATATTCTCCATTATTATGTAATCAAGGTGCGAGATGACCAATTTTTAAGTACACTATCATTTTTTGCAAAGACTCTTCAAAAGTTTATAAAAGAAATGAGTCTGGATGCTTATAAGAACAATTGGTTTTTTTTATGTGATGATTTTATGATTATTCCTTTATTGACAGCTAGGACGTATACTTAGCCGAAGAACGAATTTATATTTTTTTTATTTATTACTTTAACGGATTTAAGAATCTCAGTGAACGCGATGTTTTTTCTATGTAGGAAGACATCTTTGGGTTCAATCGAGTAGTAGACGCAAAATTAAAAGATTTTTCATAATACCATGTTATAGTGTATCTGTGTCCTTATAAAGTATCATAGTTGTATAATTTAGCAGATGGATGTTAGCATCGGTTATAGTTAAAACGCCTTAATCATACACCAATAATGCAATACTTTTTTATATTTAAAATATTAAGTACTTTTGAGAGAACATTTTATTGTGCGGCCGTTGTAATCGTTCGTTTATTTCACATTTTTGAAGCGTTAAAATGACTTGTCTTAAATATACGACGCTGGCGTTCAAAAGTTTAAATAGTATTTTTAAAACAATAAATAAACAATGCTTATAAAAAACGGAAAGTGATTTTTAATGAATGATAAAGTGCGGAAAGTATCACAATATCATTAAAAATATATGATTTGTACATATTAGATGTAGAATAGGTATAAGTTTTATTATTAATTTTAAGATGTAATAGATATTTGTATTTGTAAGATATATTTAGATGTGTTTCTTTTTACCATTTAACATATAATTAGTGGCCACGTTAATTAGGCTTTTAAGTTTAAAATAAAACGTTGACTTCCGCCTTGAACGTTAAAAAGTTTTTCAGAGACTGCTTTATCAATAATGCGCTGTAAGTCAGTACTTTTTGAACTATCTAATATAAGTTTATGGGAAGTAAATCGTATTTAAAAGGTATATTTTGAGTATTAAAAGCTAGGGCGTCCCCACACTGGACTACGCGGAATTGCAGTTTGATAAAGCTTTCGAAAAAGCCCTATAAAGAAGATTCAACGATACTTAAGACCGACCTAAGCAGCTATTGCAGATTTCGCGTAGGTCAGTTCATCGATACCCTTATACTGTATGAATAAAAAATATTTTGCGTAGCTTCACATGCATTGGTATAAATATCAAAATACTTTAACCTAAAAGGCATGATTTTTCAGTCATAATTTCTAGTGAAAACAGTGGTTATAGGCATCTATCATTATCTGCCCAGCCTTTTCCAACTTTGTTGATGTCGGCTTCCAGTCTAACCTAATACAGCTGAAAACCAGTATTTTACTTGGAGCAAGTGCCTATCTGCCCCCCACAAAGCACTGGGTAATATAATAACCTTTGGCAAGACTGACTGTCAGACTTTCGGGCTAATTACCCGGAACGACTGCCAAAGATCTACAAATGACAGAGGTACGGTTTAGAAGTCGCACCTTTTTAACGCTTTATCAAGCTTTGATACCGATGCTCTATGGTATGAGGAGCTCGTGGCTAAATAATAACAGCCGCACGGATCGATCTTTAAAGTTAAGCCGTGCTTGCTGAGGTTGGTCCGTGGATGGGTGACCATAGTTACATACCGAGTTTCCTCCGTGCCTCGGAAAGCACGTTAAGACGTTGGTCCCGGCTGTCATTTGTAGATCTTTGACAGTCGTTACGAGTAGTCAGAAGCCAAAACTCTGATATTCAGTCTTACTAGTTACTGAGTTGTGTAGTTCAGATATGCAATCGCTTCATATAAAATACTGGTACTCAGCTGCATCCGGTTAGACTGGAAGCCGACCCCTAAGATAGCTTGGGAAAAGGCTAGGCAGATGACGATGACTCGTGATCTGTAGAGTATTGCAAATTATGTGAATTTGACCCCGTATTCTGCGGCCTATTTAGCGCGGCCGAATTATATTAGTCACCTATATATTAAAGTATATTATATTTAGTATAAGAGGATATGCTTTTCGCCGGCACACAATGTTTTTTTTTTTTATTTATATAACTAATAATTTCCTTGCCAATACATGAGGCATATAGATTTTTTTCTTATTTACTCAACTTATGGGAGTTTACCGAATATGTGGCGGATTGGATATTAAAATGTTTTGTACACGATAGGCGTATTGTTGGCAAAGGACAATGTAGTCATTATTGAAAAATCTATTGTTTGACTAAATAAAATATTTTCGTAATTTTTTGTGAAGACCATCAATTTCAAATGATTTCATTTTGAGTCATATTACCATTCATTTTCAAGTTAAAATCAAATTCACAAACAGTGCTAAAATCTTAACCAGTTGTTGACAAAATGTTGAAAATGGCAATTTATATTAATAAATGAGGAAAATGTGAATCAAAAACATGACACCTTTAAGTTATATTTGTAATTATTTTTGATCATCGACAGCCTGAACCCAATGTAAACAGAATGGATTTGATATGAAAAGACATACAAATGTATGGAAATACTTGTGAAACTGAATGGCAATAATCATGATAGTTAAAAGTTCCTAGAGATTGAATCGAAACTGTTCTGATTATATTTTAATGGTTCAGCCCCTTTTACACTTCAGGTGAAAGCTAGAGTAGGCCGAAATTTAAATTATCTTACAGTTTTTGCAATTTTCAGGTTGTATGTTGAATAAAAAATAATTTGCAGATCATATTTTTTTCAACACACATCCTCACACTGACCTGCAAATTGCAAAAAAACGTACGTAAATTCGAATGTTTGCTACCCTAGTGCTTCCCCTTAAAATGAAATAAAACTAAGAGTTGAGGGAACGTTTTAGTTCATAACTCGTTTGGGAACTTTGTGTTAGAGGGGATGAGCCTTTAGCTTGGAGAAAAGATTATGGAACATGAAAACGGTATCCGTTTACAATACCGAAAAATGTTTTGACAAAATACAAATTCAGCTATCGGGACCTTGTTTTCTGTCAAAGATTATCAAGCTACGATTATTTGTTCCAACGGATGTATGGTACAGATGTAAGATTACTAAGGCAATACGTAATATTAAACAATATTGCAGAAGACTTAGGTCTAGAAAAATAAATGGTTGTGTCCCGAATCTTGTTTTTAATTGGCTTCTTCGTATTATCGTCTTCAGTTCGCGTTCGGTATGCACTTGCATTTTGGTCCTTAAACATATAAGGAACAGGGGGGCCTCAAAGATAATAGATGGATGGAACTCGATACAGGACGTAAAGCTCGTCTCTTGCCTACAATGAAGAAAGATCAAAATAATTCTGTTATAAGATTTTTGAGAGACACCCTTGTGGGCAATACACGCGGTTCTTTAAAAAGTAATTTTACTGAGTAGATATTTCACTCGACAGACCCGTACACACGTTCCCTTGTTGCATTCCTTGGGAACACGTGTGCGAAACGTCTTTACAACCGGTTTCACTCCAGAAGTCCCGATTTAATACTACCGGTTTCGGACAACTGACGTCAAACAAGTTTTCATACACTGTTCTTTGACAGGTTTTAAATAAGAAATTACTCTGTAGTATCGTTATTTTGTGTTGCCATACCATTCTCCAAGCCGTGGTATTGTAAATAAAATGAATTGGAATGTGATCGAGAAGTAGTGTATCAAAATTCTAAATTGTCGATGTATGTAGGCGAACGAACATTTTTGAACCTCATTTCTAAGGTCATAAGGTTCAAAAATGATCGTTTGTGAGTGTACATATTCGCGTAGCTTGCAGTTGTTAGATTGTGTGCGAATATGTACAAGCATTTACGGTGATGGCCGATGTATATTATTTGCAGTAAGAGCGTTTTGTATAAATACATTAATTCGGATGTAGAATGCCATATTGTGATTAGTTTGTTAGCTACACGAAATATTTTTCAAATAAAAATATCTATGTATACATTATTTTCTTTGTTTTATTTAGAAAATGGTTTTTTTTATGTATGTATATCTTTACTGTATTTTTATGCCCTAGTGCACTTAAACTAATTATTTTCTTGGGTCTAAAGACCAAATTACCAAAGCACAACTCAACCGTCGAACATACCACGTGTTCGTTAACCAATGAAAATAAACGATTCGCTCGAATCACGATCTCACTATTGGGCGCTCTGTGTCTGCTTTTTACACATCTAAAAAACAACGATAAACGATATACGCAACGCTACTGGTTCAAAGACTAATTAAGCAACAGTGTTATCTACACCGTGACACAAACTTACCGTAGGTTAAACAAAACAATATAGACTGTTTCCTCAGTTTGAATTCGTCAGTAATTCTGAAAAAAAATGCTGCACCTTTGGGAAATTTGTTTTTGATATTCAAAAAAAATTCAAGGTGGTCTAAAATACAGCACTAAAAACAAAAATAAAACAACAAAAAGAAAAAAATGGTTGGTAATATATATGTGGGTGTAATATTAGATACACCTCTGCCTATCCCTTCGGGGATTTCAGGCGTGATGTTAAGTTATGTAAAAAGTATAACTCAGTTTTGTGTCATGAAGTCGATTTTACCATGTGTATGAAATACTTGAGTATTCGATTCCTGTCAAGACTAGGTCGCTTGGTATTGAACTTTCAGGAAAACTCAAAAGATAATTCCCTCACATGTGTCTTTCAGTTATTACTACCACCAGATTTCTAATACATACTAACATAAAATATCACGCCTTTTTCCAATGGCAGAAACCACAGAACGCCTCCTGCTGCGATCCTAGATCCTTGGTAACTTTTTATCTTGTTCTACGTTTTGTAGTAAGCAACGACTTATTGTCGGGTTACAAATGTCCTCTAACGCTGTAACATAGAAAAATTGTAAAGTCAAATTATTTTAAAACAGTAACCATGGAGTTTCTTGCCTGTTCTTCTCCATAGGAAACGACCATCCCGAACCGAGCACCTTTTTGTCGACGTTTTACAAGTGGACATTTTCACGATCTCACTATATGAAATAAAAATATTTTGATTTTGGTCTTACATACTCCTGCCTCGTCCACGTTCATACACGTACTTGTTGCGACTACTACGCACCTGACTTTTCTGAAGAACCTCACGTCCTCACCAATAAGGTCACTTTATGTTCTAGGACGTCTCCTCCCGGCGTTGCCACATCCATAAATACAGATTTCTACATACGGTAGACAATGGAAATAAGGAAGACATTGCAAATTAAATCCCAACAATAATTATTTTCGTCCGGATTTCCCATATAACTATAATGTGAACGAAAACAATTGTTTTTCAATCAGAAATTTCCCTGTGATGATATTATTGTCTCAGCGGAAAATTTTGATGAGTCTGCCTGTTACTCGTTTTAAGATAAGGTGGCTGTGGTTAGCCACGCAGATTTCACATGGACATATTGCACAATAATTTGGAATATCAACATATTATATTCCAAATTATTATCATATGGATTTTCCGGTTTTCTCAAGATACTTTGTCATTGTCATCATGCATTTGAAGGCATTTATTGTCATGTCATTTTCATATCCTTAATCACGTGAAGTTTTATGCCCCTCTGTCCCACGTGGTGATATGTCGTGAGATTTTTTGGTTGCCCCTACCCCCCAGCATTACGTGTATTTTTTATTATTGAAAACACCAGATAGTTTTTAGTAAAAAAGCACAAATAGCGAATTTTTGCTTTTTTACTAAAAACTATCTATCTTTGTATTTTTAATAATGTTCGCACAATTCAATTGAATTCGTTCTTAATAAAAATATTTTACACGTTACACATTTTATTCAATGTCGCACAAAATAATAGACTGTTAAATTACCCTAATCTTGATCAATCGAGATTTTTTTCTGAGTACTCTCTTTGCTGTTCGACCATTACTTGATTAAAGGACCACCGCTTAGGTGAATATTGGTTCAAGTTATTGTGTTTTAGTTTCTAAGTTAGTAATGTCTAAGATCATTTCAAATGTTATGTGAAAAAACAGATAATAGATCCACTAGGAAGTAGAATGCAGTCAGAATGTTGATGTGTCTTGAAAGATCACTTATAAAATGCCTAAAAAGATCACTTGCTCAAATGTGGAATGTTATTGGTATTTGGGGAGGGGTAGAATTTCGATCATGATGTTGAAGTACCTATCGACCCATAAGTGCTATAAAGTTGTATTTGTATGCTGGGTAGGTAGTAGCGTCACGTAGATTCGGAATGTCGTAAAAGAGTTTGAGTATTCAAGCAAAAAATTAAATTAAAAATTAAAAAAAAAAAAAGAAATTACTTAATCCAACAAACCTCCTACTTTTCTCGGTGTTGCGCCTCTTCTCGCCAATTAACGAACACAGGGAAAATAATAACTTTAAAAAAAAACTTGTTACTTTAGGGCATGATATTGGTGGCCTATCATGGCGGTGACAAGACTTCAAGTTTCGAATCGACCAGACCTGTAGAAGTCGTTTATATCCCTTCATCAACTAAAAAGAAGTTATGATTTTCGAACGGTTAAGCAGGTTTTAACTTTGAAAAATAGCTATGATTAAAACACCTTTCAAACGTAACCAACTTTATCGAAATCGGTTCATCCGTTCAGGAGCTACGATGCCACAGACAGACGTCAGATACACACGTCAAACTTAAAACACCCCTCTTTTTTGGTCAGGGGTTAAAAATGATTCCATACGATATGCACGTTATACAGAGGTTGGAAGGGACAATGACGCGAAATAGAAAGAAAGAAAATATATCTTTACTTGTCGCAGGGCATGACGTGCATACAAAATAACAATAAAAACAATAAACATACAAAAATAATCGTATATGGTACATACATCATTCCGATCCCACCCACTAGAAATTTTTGATTTTTTATTAAAAAATAACACAGGTGTTTCCTACAAAAGTGCAATACTTAGATACATGGTCAAAATTTATGGATCAGCTGTTTTTTTTTTATGTAAGTATTAATTACCAATGAATAATTTCTATGTGGGGGGGTTTAGAATGGTGTACCTACTGAATACGTTGAAACCTTGTATTTTCAGGGCTTGTTAACGTTACCAACTCACAAAATAATATCCGTTACTCAACGTTAATTCCAATGTGATACCTTATTAACTTTACAAAAATATAACGTTAAGTAATTGATAACATTTCCAGTAATTTAACGTTAAATACAATTATCCTAATATACGATAATAACGTTACTGTATCGTTAATTTAGCTAAAACCCGGTCACATTCAAGGTTGTGTGTGGTATGTGACATGCTAAGTTGCTAACCATATACTGACTCCCTCAACCATGACCTAGCGACCCACGAAATGGCGTTCGCAAGGTTTGGCGCAATTAACGGTTATCTAAATTAACGATAAAAATTTGCAAAAATAACGTTAAATCTATTATCGTTATTTTAATATTAACGGTAACACTGACAAATGGAGGTAACGTTACGAAATTTTTACCGTTATTTAAAGCCCTGGTATTTATTACATTCGTAAGTTTCGTTAAAACAGCACATTCAGATGGTCTGACTTATTCGCTTAGTTGCCTATATGCTTATCTCTATGTACTTTCCTTCTTTACTCTTTGAAGACACTCATACTTTTCCAACACTATTGGAATGCGTAATTCGGGCCTACGTCAACGGTTTTACCTAAGTTCTGTAGGTATCTACGTGAATTATTGAAGGACAATTTCGAATAATTGCCTGAAATGATTGCCGACCTACTAATGGTGAGATCATTAAATCGCGCGATGGTTTTATAATTCACGAGCTGTCCCGCGCAACTTCGTCTGCGTCACATTTTCCCCGTTTTCGCAACATTTTTCATTGCTGCTCCGCTCCTTTTGGTCATAGCGTAATGATATATACCCTATGTTCTTCCCCAGGTTGAAATCTATCTTCTTGCCAAATTTCATAAAGATCCGATCAGCCGTTTAGTCGTGAAAAGGTAACAAACAAACAGAGTGACATTCGCATTTATAATATTAGTATGGATTCGATTACACATCATTCTAACTGTTCAAGTGAAACTTCTTACGTCCTTTCTTAATGATAATGCAGTTTACCTACCTAGAGTAATTATTATTCCAGTTAGAAATCTATTGTTTTTTAATTCAATACTTATAAGGCTTGAGAGGAGGAGCTCGTGGATAAATAATAACAGCCGCACGGGTCGATTATTAAGGTTAAGTCGTGCTTGCTGATGTTGGTCCATGGATGGGTGACCATAATTACATACCGAGTTTCCTCCGTGCCTCGGAAAGCACGTTAAGCGGCGGTCCCGGCTGTCATTTGTAGATCTTTGACAGTCGTTACACGTAGTCAGAAGCCAAAAGTCTGGCATTCAGTCTTACCAAAGGGTATCGTATTACCCAGTTACTGGGTTGTGGAGGTCAGATAGGCGGTCGCTTCATGTTAAATACTGGTACTCAGCTGCATTCGGTTAGACTGAAAGCCGACCACAAGATAGTTTGGGAAAAGGCTAGGCAGATGATAACTTATTTATTAGGCTTGGCGGCAATTAGCCTGATTCCTAGAAGAAACCGAATCACTCGAACTTTGAAAAGATCCAGCGGGTTGCAATTTTATCTTCTGCAACACACATTGTCAAAAGTTGGTTAGACGTCCCGGTATGGATGCCAGCCGATTGCAAAACGTCTGATCTTATTTATTTATTTCATGGAAGCGGAGTATGTAAGGATCGAAGCAGCTGGCAGTCTGTTATTTCTGCCTACCCCCTTGGGAAAAGGCGTGAAGTTATGTATGCACTTATGTTAAACGTCATGTACAATAGTGGGGTAACGTGATAACCTTTTAATACTAGCGAATAGCAAATCGATAAAATCGTTATGCTATCGATAATAAAAAAATAAGATTTTAAAGACCTTTGATTTTTTTAAGCACTTCAGAAATTTCTCGTCTTTGGGGCCACGTTAACTGATACAAAATATCCCATATAGCTGACACGCGCAACTTCGTCTGCGTTACATTTTCCCCGTTTTTGGAATATTTTTCATGGATACTCCGCTCCTATTGTCGTAGCAATATGTTATATACCGTATAGCCTTCCTGACCTAACCAACAAAAAAAAAAACAATTCAAACCAGTATTTTCCGATATTAGCCCGTTCCACCAAACAAACAAACTCTCATGCTCGTACAGACTTGCACTGACTGTAAGCCTCATGGTCTCATGTCGTGTTCAGATATACCTAGCAAGTTTGCAGTACCTACACCTAATGGTAGATCATACCTACCTACTTCGTCCCGTTCCTAATTTAGCCCGAGTTCTACAGGAATACAGGTAAATTATATTAATATTGCAACAGCTTTATCGTCAATGACAGGCAATTGATGTACCTACATACACATGACGCAGATCCGTTGTTTTAAGTGGTTTTTTTGTTGTATTTACCATCTGTCATGTTTTGAGTCACTGATGCGTTGCCAATACCATATTAACATTCTCATAAGGATAGGCACAATATATAATTATTTGAATAATGCACTTAATAATATCTATACTATATATTATTTTAATATTATAAAGCTGAAGAGTTTGTTTGTTTGCTTGAACGCGCTAATTTTAGGAACTTCTGGTCCGATTTGTAAAATTCTTTCAGTGTTAGAGAGCCCATTTATCGAGGAAGGCTATATATCATCACGCTAAAACCAATAGGAGCGGAGCAGCAATGAAAAATGTTGCGAAAACGGGGAAAATGTGACGCAGACGAAGTTGCGCTGGACAGTTAGTTGTAAGTATATTGAATGATTGGTTAGAGAAAACTTAACAGAAAGTACTGGGACAATGCAGGAAATAAAAAACATTACGTCTAGCTTTTTTTTTTTCATAAAAATAACCGTATAGGTTTACGTTCCTCAATTTACAATAAACAAATTCAACCAATTAATAGGTTAGGTACACATTTTAAAACATTTCTTAAACATCATAAAAATAAATAAAAATAGTGGTCCGCCGGTGTCGGGAGCAGGGTCCAAGCTACCGGTGGTTAGGGCTTCAGAGACAGGCACCTCCTCACAATGCGATCCATATCGAGGAGTACCTCCTTCCTAATAAGGCACTTGATCCAACCGCCCAGTGAGAGCTTTAAAAATATTCAACAGATTTTTCGTTTATTAATTTACATACAATTTTTTTAAAAATCTTTGTAACATGTTTTAAAATAATATAAAAGTACATTTAAACATATAAAAATAGTAGCCCACCGGTATCGGGGACAGGATCCAAGCTACAGGCCAGGGAAAGAGAAAGGAACCTCCTAACAACAATACAATTCGATTGGTATTTGTGAAAAAAAAAATGACTTTAGATATGTGTATCTTTGTGTTTTCGGGCGTATGGCACTCGTGGGCTGCGGCTGAAAATCAGCGTCAGATGGTACACCTTGTGTTGCCATCTGGCATTATGCTGAGCTGAGACCCATCTGGCATTATTAGTATTGATTGTATATTTATTATATATATTTTTTAAGGTGTTATTAATGCCAATAAAAACAATTTTCTTTCTTTCTAACAATACGAACCGTGTCCAGAAGTACCGCTTTCTGAATGAAGCCCTTGATCCAGCTGCCTAACGAGAGCCTCATCAGGTATTGGTTGAGGCTCAAATTAACTTTACAATGTTTTAAAATATAACTTTTGTGTGTTACAGTGGGAAGCCTGTGATCATCCCCAATTCTCCTTACTTTTTTTTAGGGTGTCGATGAAAATTCAAATAGTCAGCCCAAAATTTGGCAATGAGATTGGCTCCTTCGGTAGCGTCCATTAGCTCCTGTGATGTGCAAGCAATAGGACAGGCAGGACACGATATCAAGAATATATTATTATCCTTATTGAAGAATCAGGATAATATATTCTTGATATCCAACATGATATCGTAGAGGCCATGAACTTTTAATTCTTTGAACAGAGTATGATAAATCAAAAATGCAAATATATTAAAAAATCAAAGGCGTTTGAAGAATAATGACCATGCTGAAATCGTGAACCTCTACAGGGTGTAACGGAAAGGGTATTATACATCCTTAAGGGTGTGCTACAGACCATCAAACTGAACATGTTTCTCAACATAATTTTTTTTTCAGCAAAAAAAAAATATCAGCCGCCTATACATTTGGGTCGAATAGGTATTGTAATTTTCTATGGGGCAGCAGATATTTTATTTGCTGAAAAACATGTTTTATGATGAGAAACATGTTCAGTTTGATGGTCTGTAGCACACCCTTGAGGATGTATATACCCTTTCCGTTACACCCTGTATATTGAAAGGCGCAGCAGGAGCGACTGACCACATTCACAATTAAATACTCGTAAATGCCTAAATAACAGAAACTTCAACTTTCGTCGCCGAGTCTACACCGTGTAAATCACCTCATCACGAAGCCGTTAACCAAGCATTCTGTACATGAATCTAAGTAACTTTACGCAAAAATTATTGCTGGGAAACGACTTTTTTTTGGGGGGTGTAAAATCATGTTTTGTGGTAGAACTCAATGTAACGCACTCGAAACATTGTGCTGATGGACGGATTGAATAGTACGGGGGTTGTGGAGGTGTTTAAAGTAAAAATCTTACATCAAAAACTTGTATTTAAAAAAATACTTGTCAAAAAGTTGGAACTTTGACCCCTAATATCTCCGTAACTAAAAGGTTCCCAGGTATGGTGTAGAACAAAAAAATATCGCAAGGACAGGGAGAACCAGTGCCTTTCGGCTTCGTTAAGAGGTGTTTTACACCCTTTATGGTGTTGAAAATCCAACAGCACAGTTTTAACAATAGGTATGTTAACTTTGTAATGGGGCAAATGGTAAGACCGTCCCAAGTCCCAACATAGCCCCTACCACAGAGCAATGCAAAATATTCGGTATGGAATGGGCGGTCACCCATCCACGGACCAACCTAGGCAAGCCAATAGCGATGTATATTGGTCGAAAAATAGTCCTATCAGCTTATGAAAAACGTCACTCTCATGGAGTACAGCATGCGTTTTAATTGGGTTACGATCTACAATGATTGGAGATTTTATCCGTGAGACTATGTAAGATACGGCCGTCCACAGCCTGATCATTTGCTAGTCAACGAAATTGGCTCTGTAATAAGTCACTGATACCTTTTCAGATTACTGGACTACCTCATTACTCAATAGTCAGAAGCTCGATTGCAGGGCATGAAGTCCTGAGTTAGATCTTCAGGTCCGCCTGTGTTAGGCAGGGTGTTCCATAAGGAAGTTCCCAACAGCAGCCTCAGACTGGATTTGTACCCAGTTGAGGGCCATATGCTGGCTTCTAAAAACATGGGGCGTAAACATAACTGCGGAGGAGGCTTTACCTCTACTAAACAAAAATTCAGGTGTGTTATCTTTACTGCAACCTCTGGATTCATCGTACTACGAATCCAGAGGTCTCAACATCCGCTGCTACTCATGCAGATCGCAATAGCTGGAATACATGCCGCTCTTTTTGAGTGAGTGACCTGTAATCCACAGCGTGGGCGCAGTGCGGGCTGCGCATCAAAGGTGCGTTTCGAACTGATCAGTTTCATCCTTTAGATGAAACTGAAATGTATTATGCCTCAGCATGTTGATTGTTTATTTGCTTGACTGACTATTGAGTGAACCATCAAAGCATGATTTATTCAATGAAATGTTTCGATCAAATGGTTACAGTAATTGATGGTAACCAATTTAGATGATGTCTTAATTCTTGTTGCAGAATTTATCAACACCATTCGAGATTCACTTCTTTCAATGAACAGTTTTTATGAGTTTGAGTTGTTGAATGAAGTAATAAAGATTCCAAGTGAAGACTTCGGTACAGTTATTTCTGTTTAGCTAGTTGTAACTGCCTTCAAACTAGTACCAGGCGTTGCGAACTCCGCTAGATATAAAAGGCATGAGTAATAACTCCTACTACGACTGCGGTGAGTCGCCGGCAGGTCGGCCCAGGTTCTTGAACTCTGGCTAGCGCTTTACGTAACTCCCTCGCCCGGGCTGGTTACATAAACCCCACATTTTCATTTTTGTAGGTTAGATGAAAAAAATTTGTTCAGGAAAATTGTAAAAGGAACATGGATTAGAAAGTTTGATCTATGAAGTTTGCAAAGTCTGTTAGTGCAGTTGACGAGTTTGCATCAAAGAGTTCGGCTAGCTGTTTGTTGCACCGCCGCCGCCGGCGAACGAAACTGCCCTTGAGGTTACCGCACAATGCTGTTTATAATGTGTCGCGTCACGGCAGGTTTGCGTGCTGCTACCCGACCGACCAATCTCCGCGCCGATCCAAGACACACCTCCGCGACGCTCAGACGTATTTAAAAATGGATCGGCTGCGCGCGCAGTCGACTCGGTATCGAGCGGACGTCAGTGTCAGTTGTCAGTTGTCAGTCGCGGACGACGGGCGCGTGTTGTGTACGTGTTGTATTTCGCGGAGCTCCGAACATGGCTCTGCTCAGACGGCTAGCGGTGAACGCGCCCCAGAAAGTACGCGCGCTGTCCTCCTCGCCTCCTTCGCGGGACGACCTCGACCTTAGCTTCAGCAGCCCCAAAGATGCGTTCAAAAGTAAGAAGACGAGCGAACTTGTGCGGGCGTATTTCGTGTACCAAATATGCTCTGTGAACTGGCTGGTCGAAAACAATGATATGGTGAGTAGATCGCTACACCTCAGCTGTATGCTTACGTAAGATCTGTATAGCAATGTTTATCCGCCGGCAACCGTTCAGCTCTAAATTAACTTCGGTTGGCGTCCTTGCGTCAGTGTTACATGCTAGTGATTGATGAGTGTGTATTTAGATTTACGCGGCGTGGCTTTGTCGGTTACTTAACTGAAAAATGTAATTTTGGGAGTGTCTGGGAAATAGAGACAACGTGGGCGAGTAACCAGGACAGCATGTGGTTCGGGGAGGGCGAAGGGAAGCGTGTTACCTAACCGTGAGAGAATGAATGGGAGGAAGGAATGGATTTTTGATCGGCGGTTAGCGCGCATGCGTGCCACCGGGCCAGGCTCGCGCGGTGCCGGCGGCCGGCGCGGGTCTGCTGCCGGCAGTTAGACGACGGCGTCGCATGGTTGTCGACGTAGTCGTCAGACTACACTTAGCACTTGACACGGCATCATGGACGCTAAACTACCTATAGGATGTACTTAGGTGGTAGCTGATCGTCCATGAGTGCCGTTCGATTTTTTGCTGTTGCAAAACCAGTTTTTTAATAGCCTAATTTTCTAAGCACACAAAACTTAGAATTAGTGAATCACCTACGAGCTAAATTGAGTTACACGCTGAAACTACTTGTACTTGGGTATTTTGAGGACTTTGTTGCCTTCAGGCGTTTTCCGCACAATTTAATGTCAAAATTAAGCAATAGATGAACGAACTTTCTACCGGTGGGTTTCCTTTAATGATTAACAGCTATATCATGAAAAATAACTAAATTCGCTAAAACCTGCAGCACACGGCATGTGAAGGTAGTTGTAACTAGTTTACCTGTAAATGCAATTACTGTCAATTGAAATATTGGTACTTACTTACTTATATATTAGGTGCATATGATTTACTAGCTGCTAATTTGGTTATAAATTTTAATTTGGTAGGTACGTTCCATAAATTATTTCCATAAATTAGTTTCATAAATATTTTTGTTTAGTCTTAATCAATGAACAAGTAGTGTTATAAAATAATGACTTAATACCTATGTTAATTTAGGTATTAAAAGAACATATTTATAATACTTAAATAGTCATGTTTCCATTCTTTTATAAAAAAAAAAAATGGTTTTAAATAGGTACCTAAGTCCCTACCTAATCATCAAGGAAATAATTGTGCAAAATGTATTTATACTTAGCGTATTTTTTCCTGGTTGACTACCAAAAACTGCCCACTACTTTAATCCCAACATTATTTTGACCTTAGATTCTTAATATTTTTTACCGAGCTATGGCATAACCAAAAATAAGAATTATGATTTTACCAATTTCTAAAAGTTAGTAATTGTTAAACCGGAACCAAAGACCTACAATCAATAAGAATATCGCTTTATATAACCACCATACTTATAACACATAAACGTGATAGAATTACTGCAGATTTTATCAGGCAGGAGTACTTTCGTCACTCCCGAATCGGATCGGAGTAGTCCACGTCGATCGATAGATTCTACTAACCTATCGATCGATTTGTGTGGTAACTCCCTATGGCGTACACAGACTAGCTAGTCTCGTGACGGTTAAAAATTAAAAGTAAATTGGACAAAAGACGTTACTCACAAGTTATGTAATTCCCCATACTTTGTACCACTTCCTGTTACAAGACACAATCATGTCGCGAATGTTCTTGTTAGCGTCAAGATACGACAAAATTCTTTTCTCACAAATTACAGCGCTTCCGATACTTACTTTATATTACCACCTCGTACTTCATTTAGATGATTCTTCAGAAAAGATTGGATAAAATCCATATAGGTTACAGATAGAAAATGTAACATCTCACACAGGGATGAGATGTTACATTTTCGTAAGTTGTCTATGCTTTGCCATTAGGCATACAAATGTTACCATCAATTTCAATTTCATAAACAAGCAACATAGAAAGCTAGAGAGTTGGATACATCAATGTAATATTCTCCTGACAATTAATTAAATTACCTATTACAAATAAAAGCTACAATGTCAAAAGAAGTCCCAACTTAATAAAATGGCAACACCGTAAACCACAAGTGCGTGCAAATACCGTCGATGTTACGGCTTGTCTAGGGGGTGGAGCTAATGAAGCTAATCCTATTTATTACGTTTCGCATGAACGGATTATCCGGATACACATCGTTAATTAAATCCATTGTTATTTACTTCTTATGTGATTTAGATCAACAAATACAAAGTGAACAGATTTTGCGACATGTTGGGCATTGAACAGATGTTTGGGTTGTTTTTTTTTTGTTGTCGGATCTATTAAGTGTTGCTGCGACTGTCACAGCCATGTACATATAGTTTTCATTAGTCTACCTATATTATATTACTAGATGTCCAGCGCAAGTTCTTCTGCGTCACATTTTCCCCGTTTTAGCAAAATGTTTAATTGCTGCTCCGCTCCTATTGGTTGAAGCGTGATGATATATATCCTATAGCCTTCCTCGATAATTAAAATGGGCTATCTAACACTGAAAGAATTTTTCAAATCGGATCTGTTGTTCCTGAGATTAGCGCGTTCAAGCAAAAAAACAGACTCTTCAGCTTTATAATAGTAAATATTAATAGTATAAAAATAAAATAAAAAATAGTAATAGTATAAATACATAGACCATTCTTTAATTGACTGTCTCGTTGGTCGAGTGGTCATAGTTGCAACTGCTGAACATGAGGTCCTGGATTCAATTCCCAGGTCGGGCAAAGTGTTATTTTGTTTTTCCATTAGGAGTCTCTTAGTAGCAGCCTCGTAGTCTACATTTATGGCAATAGGCTTGCTCCCTATTGCATGGGACTTCAAAACATAACTGGCGAAATGTGGGTGTAGTATTAGGTGCACCTGTGCCTAACCCTTCGGGATTACAGGCGTGATGTTATGTTATTTTATGCACTCTTTAGTTAATGTAGGTGTCGTAAAATGAAATGCAGCATCATATCTGACTTTCTCCTTTGCTCATACTTCATTTTCCACGCCTTACGTAATCAGCCTTAAATTGCTGGGACAGGTCTGTCATGAGGTGGAGTTTGCCAACCTTAGAGAGTGATTATCACACCTCTGCTTTTATTCTTTAACATCCCACAAAAGATTTCTTAAAAAAAAAACAATAAAAAAAAACTTACCCATCTACCTATCTTTCAAATTGATGACTTACCTACTCAAACGGGACTTTTTCAGTTAATAATAGTTACTGACTTATTAAACGGGTAATAATTACGATTTTAATTGCCAGTAAAAAAAACCGTTGAGTGCAAAACCATAGAGAATTACTTCAAATTAAATAAGTTGTAATTAATAGAAAGATAAAGCGATTAGTAATGTCTTTCAGTCCTTGAACTTAGTCAAGATTATAAATGCTTAGATATAATTGGTTTATTAATTTATTTATCACTTTCTAAATATTTTTCTTTGAACTTGAATGTAGTGTCCAGGTATTCAGTGGGTAACGGTCTATCTTATTCAGTGCCTTATCGTACCCAACATGTGCTAGCTTCAATAGGGGATAATCACTGACGGACGGACACGTATTTTTTCTTTTTTCACGTGGTCATAAAATTACGGAGATATATTGAGTTGAAATGGCGCATGATGTCACATGTAGGTAAGTTTTATACCTACTTGTGACGTAGTGAGCCCCCACTCTCCAACTTTAATGAGTTTTAACTAAGTCATTTTTTGATATTTTGATAAAACAAAAAATACGTGTCTAATTTTTTTTGTATTACATGTCTGACGGACAAAATAAAATGTCGTTTTCTTTACCCAGTCCGCACCCCTATTGTCGGGGTTTTGAAAAGGATAGCACGCCGACTATCATCCCCTAAATCATAACTCAAGTATTTTTTAAGCCTGTGGCTTCCTCCAATTTTCTTCGATCAATGACAAAAAAATACTCAACACACAGTCTTCGTTTAGTTTGTCACTTTATGTTTTTCCTTTTCAACAATCGCCTTCCTGCCCTTGTCCCATGTTGCTTGGGGTCAGCGGAACATGTTTTTAGGGTTCCGTACCCAAAGGGTCAAACGGGACCCTATTACTGAGACTTCGCTTTCCGTCCGTCCGTCTGTCACCAGGCTGTATCTCATGAACCGTGATAGTTAGACATTTGAAATTTCTACAGATTATGTGTTTCTGTTGATGCTTTAACAACAAATACTAAAAACAGAATAAAATAAATATGTAAGGGGGCTCCCATACAAAAAAGTGATTGTTTTTGCTCGTTTTTGTAAATAATGGTACGGAACCCTTCGTGCGCGAGTCCGACTCGCACTTGGCCGGTTTTTTACTTGCATTTCCCCTGTCAACTGTCATGCAATCACTTACACCTTTTTCTTTTATATCATTCTTCAAACAATCAAGTAAGTACATCGTTTCCTTGGTCTTCCTATCCCTCTCCAGCCATCGTTTACTTTTCAACAAAATTGCTTGAAAAAAAAAACCGAGTTTCACTCGTGTCCGCAACTCAGCAGATTGTATAGCGTGATTTAAATTATTTAGATAAGCCTTCCGTCAGTAACTCTCAGTAATCGGTCATGGTCGCTGCTTGAGCATAATCTACTGTCATAAAGCTAGTCTTCAGTCTGGCGACAGACTGTACTAAGCTTTTTATTGGTTTCACGATGTTCTGTTGTGATCTTCAGCTAGGATACAAGTTAAAATTTCGGTCTTCACTCGTCAAATCTTTTATTTTTATTTACTTCATGGTTTTAGTCTCTGGTTTCACGATTTTTGACATTAGGACAGTTCTTTCTGAACTATCAAACTCTGCCAAAATGGCGGCGTTTTCCACCCGCCGTAATGGCGGGGTAGTGCGGTCATTTTCAGTTTTGTCGCAATCCGTCAAACCTTGTTTGAGTCGTTTTTTCATTCAGCTAAGAATAAGTGAAACAGCTGTCATGTCAACTCTTAATGATATGATAATGGGTAATCTTTTTCATCATGTTCTTTCTATAGGAAAGATAATTTCCAAAGAAAGAGAAAATGGTTAGTGATCACTGAAAACTCTTTGTGTTTTCTTAATACTTACTTCTTAATACTCACTGAAAAATGCACAGATATAAACATACAGAGATAAGCAGTAAAATCCAGCATTGCCATAAAACATTCTCCGTAAAGGTTATCTACAGTTAGAGAAATGTTTTCAGTGTGGACTGATTAAATATTTAAAAGTCAACAAACCGTCAGGGAAGCCAAGCCGGTTAGATCCGAAACTTTAGTAGACATACGACAGACATAGAGACGCACTGTTATCATTTATTACTCATATCTTTTATTATTCGTGGATTTAAGTTATCTTTTCCAGTGTTATGTTGCTTGCATTTGCTCAAATCCGACTTTTGAGAAAATAAATAGTTTTAAAACTAGCTTTAAATAATAAACTGATAATCTGACAATGTCGAAGTAAGATAGTGTTTTTGTAAAAAAAAAGTATTTGTCTTACAAATTGCTTAAAGTAAGTAGCAGTAGCATGCTTTACAGTCGGTGACATCAATTCTTGGACAAAATAAATAACAGAATGATGAAGTTTTAAATCAGAATAACATATCCTCCTATTGTTTTCTCTTTAAATAAAATATAGTAATAATAGACTATTGAATTTATTAAAACACAATGGCATGAAACTTAGATAGAATGCCCTAGCTAGAAGGACATCCACTGACATTATTGGTGATGTTCTCCTGAAACGTCAGGCGTGCGTGTTGCACCAGATGTATAAACGTTAATGTGGCGAAAGGGGCATGTCAGGAATCAAAATCAAAATTAATCAAAATCAAAATCAAAAGTCATTTATTCAAACTAGGCTGATAATCAGCACTTTTTGAACCTCAAAATTACAAGAGACAGTCCCCCAAAACGCCCGCCCTTCGCCACTTCCTAGTGTTTTAGCTGGGAAGAAGTGGCGGAACAAACTCCCCAGCAACACGACTAAGAATCGTATTAGGTGGTGTTCTGTTATTTCTGCCTATCCCCATAAGAAAAAGGTGTGAGTTTATGTATTCTTGTTTTTTTTTTCTCTATAAAAACGTTCCGAAAAGTCAGTAGTAAATATGTTTTTAATAAAATACACATGTAATCTGACAGTTACTTGCATAATGCTCTTAGTACATTGACGCAAGAAGGCAGACAGAAACAGTACATTGACAAATTGTAAAGTAATTTGATTACCGTCTCGTAGGCAGTTTGAGTTATGCACAATGGAACTTAATAGACGTAGACACGGCTTTAGTGCGAAAATAATGGGATTTTCTTGTATTTTTTCTCATAAGTTAATTGACAGATATTTTATTTATAAGCCGCTTTTATTCCCATAGACTTATAATGTAAAAAAATAAATTATATATTAAAATTGACACAGCTATCTATTTTGCTAATTCGATGAGTACAATGGCGGTCTCATCATTTAGACATATTATTTATACAAATATACATAAAATATGTACACACCTATGTTTATATGTTGGGTAGGCTTCCAGTCTTACTGGATTCAGCTGAATATCACCCACATGGCTGTTGTATTGTAACCGCGAGCTCCTCGATAAAGTAATAATTAATATACATATGTATACATATAATAATTAAAAATATATGGATGTATATGCGTAATGATAATGATTCTTACCACCATGCTTTTGGCACGTGAACTATGCGTGAAATAATTAGCCTAAAGGTATATTGAACCCAGAAAATCAGGAAAATATAAGATTTATGTGGTTGCCTCGCGTATTATTTTATTGAAATGATTAAATTATATCTATTTTGAATACAGAAATACCAGTTTACAAGGAAAATAAACAATAATTGGGTATTTTGTGAAATTAAATAAATCATGACAAAAATATGTACCTAAAGCCTATTCAATGTACTGTCTTATCTACATAAAGGTCTCATTGTTCAATTTACCTCTTTAAAATAATTTTCCTATTGATGCATACATCAGAAAAACCAATAAAAATTGGTTGACATATTTTGCGATTTGTGTAAAACCATGGAGTCATCTTTTTGTGATACATAAGTACCTAGTCCATCTTTTTATGCATAGCATATCAATGTCCTTATATAAGTTGGTTCGTTTTAGAAGTAAATAATAAAATTAGTATAAAATTTCAAAATGTTTTTACTATTTTCCGTCACAAATCATGTCTCGAGGCAGCTAAGGCATTCTACCAGATGTCCGTAACTTTAGCTTTTGAATACCTCGATGACATCAATGATATTTTTACTAGAATATCATTGGATGACTTGGTGAAAGAAAAAAATAGTGCGTTGAGTCGCTCCGCGCGGAAGAAGTGAAACTTCGTAATACTACACGCATGCGTTCGAGTGTCACGCATTCACTCTCGTTATTTTATTGAGCTTCTAAATAATACTTTATTGTTTTATTGTTGTACACTTTTTATTACATAAGTTTATCGAGATTATTTTACTCATGGAAATTGAGCGAAGGCTGGTCACACTGAAGAGTCGAATGCATGACTGTTTGCACGCCATCTTGCGTACCTAGTAGAACTACGTAGTCACAAATCTTGTAATAGCGCCATCTCTTAGTGGGTAATAGAAAATATTCCCCTCCATTGGAACGTTAAATTTGTTGGAAGTCGCATAAGAAGTTTCACTTCAAAAATATTTATCTGTCGCAGGGACAATAAGTTGATTCAAAATGTCAAAAAGGCAATAAACATACAACAACGCATAACAAAACATTAAAAGTAAAACAGGAAGGAACAAAAAAGTTGACAGCTTGCATGTTGTGAATGCGACAAGCAGGTAACCAGTCAGCGAGATACTGAGCTAAGGGTGGTGATTTGTCTCTTTGCACCCTTCACATACAAAAGATGGGGTAACTAGAATCTAATATCTATTAACTGGCACTACACCGCGACCTCGCTTGCGACAAACATGTTTACTCTCACTCGGTCAGTTATGGGTTCAATAAAAGCACCATAAAATATGTTCATTGCACCTCGAGCGCTGGGGAACAGTTACAAACTTCAATAGATTTAGTATTAAGGACGTAGATGCTTGTGTATAGCGGATCTTGCACTGAAGTAATTCGCGAAACGTTTGGCGTCACTGGACGTGAAAATCACAGAACGACTGAAGATAGCATAATAAGCTGGCTTAATACAGACACTCCCCTTGGGTGTCCGTATCTGAAAAAGAGAATTTAATTTTTTGGAAGAAAAGGAAACTTTTGATAAAATTAACGAAACCAAAGACCAAGAACTGCGGTAGAAGAAAGAAGAAACATGTATAATTCTACAAGGTGTTGTTTTGCACCCTCGTCAAAATTCAGGAGGTTGTCACAAAATACAATCAAATCAATTTAAATTACGGTACCTAGTTAATTATTGATAAACGCTTTTTTTTTTGGTTGTTCAAGTTTGTCAGTATATCAAAATAATCCCCTTAACGTGGTTTAGGGAATAGTAAATTATAGAATAAACGTTTGAGATTGTTTGTATGTGTGAAAGCGCGGTTACAGAGTGAGGATCAGACGGGCCGCGTTTCAATCAAGAGTGGTTCACACCTACCGATTTCCGTCATAAAAATACCTACCCGTTTTATTACTGATTCGGGTCGAGACTCATAAGCATAGATACCTCCTTGAATTTGACGAGGATGCAAAACAACATCTTGTATGGAAAGGTAGATAAGTCCATTTTGGGTTCTTAAACAGTGTGTTACACAAGCCCAACGAAAATCTCAAGTTGTACGCACGGGGAACAATCCAGCAATATAAAACCAGTTTATATCTTATTGTACGGGAAATCTATAATATAAAGCAAGGCCATGTGACACTGTGTGTGTACCTAATGATCTTAATATTAGTCTAGGTTTTTACGTTTGTTTGTAACCACAAGGAAAACCATACGATTGAATAGATCGTAGCAAGTTATGACGATTAAGCTTGACCACAACCACACAAAGGTGTGTTTTAATATTAAAAAACCATGACGGATCAAAATCACGTGAGCGCCGTACTATACGATAATTGCGCAAAATGGACGCACCCGAGCTTTGCCCAGAAATGGTTTGCATGATACCGAGGAATACACACAGATATCTACAAATCGGTTTGAAATGATCGATGAAAATCAATGGGAGATCGTCTGTCCACCTAGTCGATTGTATTCTCACATTCCTCCGTCCCGTCCGTGGTCTCCATCTCATAAAAGTGGCCGGAAGAAACTGGATAGCCATGACACATAACCGCCAATTTGGAATTGGCGATTGGAGATTTGGAAGATACCTACACTCAGCATGGGTGGCCAAGGGTTGAAGAAGAAGAATGAATTAGACCCAAGACATCATCTCCAAAGACCTACACGCAGACCAATCTAAATCTCAGATATCTTTATCTAATAAGTTGTGTAAGGAATGTTATGAATGGCGAAGTATATTCGTTCTAAAGTTGCAATAGTTTTTTCGATTCGCACGTCTTTACGTTTTTTCATTATTTTATGTTTCATGGCTGTATCATTGTCATGATTATGGGTAATTACAGCGCTATGTTCACTGGTTGGCGCTAAGTCGGTTAAAATTGCTTGGGTTTTTGTATTCTGCTGACAGTTTAACTTGACTTGTTGTAACTTGAATTTATCTTATACTTACTAATCTAGTTGCTATCCAGTTTTATGTTAAAAAATCTGAAATTCCAAGTGAAAGCTTGAACAAATGTAATAGAACAAAATATGGCTGACAAGTAACGCTATCATATAGCAAATCCTACAAAATAAAACATGTGCCGAATTCAAACCATGCGAAACCAGTTCTTACCGGTTCTTCTATATATTTACCATGTGCACACAGAAAAAAACCAGATGTACTATTCAGGTTCGTGACTATTCTTATGTTAGCACCTGATTAAGAATTTTCCACTTTTTTGTTGGTATACTATGGTCATTTTTCCATTGCGTAGGCTTGTTAGATAGTTGTCATGTCCGGACAAAACGGACGAACGGCAAAACACATTTAGTTAGCATGTCCACATTGATGGCTCGTAAAAAACCCCTTTCACTAGAAGAGCTGAGAGCAATACATACAAGAGTAGTCATGAAAAAACAGACTGTGTCATGCGCACTAGTGAGTACCTGTGTACCCAAGAGATATGCATTTTTGCTGACTGTAACCATTCCAATACAGTTTGAATGAGCTGTTCTCGATATCGGAAAGCGAGATAACCATCAAATTGGAGACAAGTTTTATCAGTTCCGTCATCGTCTTTTAAAAACATAAGAACATCAATCAAAGGCTTTGAAGAACGTGTTGTTACTGGCAAAGAATCTTCATCAACGTCATTTAAGCCTCAACACATTCACTTCTGGACTAGCTTTCTCCCAAGCGTCACCACCACGACCGGTCCTGAGTCCTGTACTTCTCGCATAGGATTACCAGAAACATGGCCAATCATTCCAAAAACTACTACAATAGTCCACTGCTGGACATAGGCCACTCCAATCGCATGCCACTTAGCTGGATTCTCAGCAACTCTCATCCAGTTGCTACCAGCTATCCTGCGAAGATCCTCGCTCTACTGAGCCTGAGGGTGTCCCACCTTACGATTGCCGATTCGCGGACTCCACTTAAGAACACGTTTACCCCAACGGTCATTGGTTCTACGGCTATATGACCGGCCCATTGCCACTTGAGCTTACTTATTCTGTGAGCTATGTCGACAACTGCAGTTCTTTGTCGGATCACCTCGTTCCGGATGCAATCGATGCCTCAGATGCCTCGTGTATCATCGGGTTCTAATCAAACGTTATCAGATCTTTATATATTGTATTCTAATTGATCGACTTTTAGCACTTCAGTGGTTATGACCGCTCCACCTTCTGGCTTATCAGCTGGCTCAATATAATGGAGTCTGAACATATGGCGCCAAGACACGGAATATAACTTCATTTAATGAGACAGTTGGATGCCCTCATGACCTGACTTTGTTTTTTTTCCTGATAATTTTCTGTCAATGTATTAAAAGACGCAAACTATAGGGGTGGTGATTTTAAGGGCACGGGGTCTTGTGTCTTAGCTACTTTTATCCATAACGTTTGACTTTTAATATTTAATATAGGCACGTTCAAAATTAACTATAACGCATCACTACAATTAAAAACGATTAAATAATCTAAAAGTTTAACTTCAAGACTAAATATTGTCATATGTTCTAATGCAGACTAAACAATATAGTTTTGTACCAACAACTTGCAATCTTATAGAAAATTATATTTCTAGAATATGAGCATGACCAAGCTCATGGATAAATAGGTAAGTGAACTAAGGTTATGACGTTGCCATGTTTAAATAACATTAGTAGTTAATAAAAAGTATAACTTTCCCTTTAAAAATAATGTCTTTGTTATCGCAAGGTATTCATTGAGAACATGTCTTTATAATCCATTTCTATCGAAAAATGTAAAGAAAGGAGTTTGAATTTATTGGCCTGCATAAAAACCGTCATTTAAATAATTTTTGTGTCAACAAATCTAGTTTGTATTTATGACAGCTATCGTTTAATATAGGTTTTATGTGTGGCTAATAAAAAGCTGTACTGTGATGCCCAGAGAGAATGGATTTTAACTTTGATTGCTCATATCTCAGAAACGTGACACTTTGGAAAATTTTGTCTCTAAAACTAATTTATATTAGTAGCACCTATTGAATAATACAGGTTTTGCGTGGCTAATAAAATTAAAGTTTCAAGCTGAAGATTCCATTAGTGAATAGTTTCCTACTTTGATAGCTTATAGGTATGTGAAAAACGTGACGTTTTAGAAGATTTTGTCTCATACAAAACTAGTTTGTATTGATTGATACCAGCTATTATTCAATTTTAAATTGGCGTAAGTTAGGCAGGCCACGTTTCATACAAAAATCTTCCAACCCCTTTGTAAATCCAAAATGCCAATGCAGAAAATAACCATACGGGAATAAATAAAGGAAAGGAGGCTCGAACTATAGACATCTTACATAACAGAGAAGCTGTCAATGAACTTCGCATTCACGATAAAAACTCTGAAACTCGTTTGCAAACGGATGAAGAATGTTAACCGTCTTGAAACAACATCACTCGATTTAAGAACCTATAAATCCACTCATAAAGTAGAAATTGGAATATAATGCGATTTTGAAAAACAAGACGACTGGCATTCATCGTAGCTAAAAAAAACAGCAGTGTCAAGGTGAATTCAGTCTTATCTGCGAACAATACAGTTTTAGTTCGGATGTATTGGGCACAGGGCTGTCACTAACCGGAAGAAAGTCGCACAGTATTGTAATTTGTTTGATCTACGTTTATCGAATGTTGCCAGCGTAATCCTCGTGCCCCAGTTACAGGTAGTGGTTAGCGACCTCAATAGAACTATTATTCTTAACGTTATCGCAATTTTTATTCACGGTATTGGGTGGGTGGGCAAATCTAACGGTAGATGGTAATCAGCCGTACTTAGATTTCTATCCGCGTATATTTTGGCAATGCGAGTTTGTAAGTGTTGGAGAATAAAAACGAGAATGATTTTTGATTTACCCTCGAAAAAGAAAATAAGCCAAACGAAAGTTTGGCATGGTTTCAATTGCATTGCCTTGCCAGCCCGTCTACCACGTGTAACTGGCTTTTTTTTAACAGAATCGAGGAAAGGCGAAAGTCGAAGAAGTCTTAAAATGTCACAGTAAGCTGCCAAGCTTAACATACGATCACCACAATAAATGACCCTAGCGATGCTCCATTTGAAATAAAGGCTGTAGACAATCCTATCTTGCATATCAATGCGTCTTGAATGATGAACCGTGACAAACCAAAGTATTGAGCAATAATATGTGAGGTACTATTTTGGGACACGATACAAATAGTTATACGAAATAGAATCATAGAGGAATTAATCGAGATACGACTTTTAATAGAATATTCATTAAAGTCAAAATCAAAAGGGAATTAGAGGAGTGTGGAGTTGAAAAGGATACTCAGCCGTAGATAGTCGTCAGAGTTGACTATGATAAAATATAAAGTACAACACAACATAATATTCTGATAGTAACAAGATCATCTCATGGTCGCCTGTCACAGTCACAATAGACTCCAAAGGAAGGCAAACATTCTCACAATAGGAAGTTGTCAAACAGTCAAGAAAACATAACATTGAGTGCACCTGCCCGCTTTACCATTCTGATGAACTTCGTTATTTATGCATGCGTGAAGTCATCTGGGAGTCTACTCCATTAGTCCGTCAAAATTAAATCAAATCCAATAATTTTTGGATTTATGAGGTTTAAAAATCCATCGAGTAGGAAACACCCGTAACTTCGGCCGAAACTGGGTTACATGCTTAGAGAGAAGACCTGCTCTTAAATTAAATAGGAGTGTGTCCTGTGACAGTTTAAAAAATAAATAAACAAAAGAGTTTTTGCCAGGCATTTCTGCTATCCTATTGTATTGGAATGGTACATTATTGTAGAGAACCCTAATGCATTCTTTAATAAATATGGTACTTATCAAAATTTGAATAACACGAAGAAGCAAAATCAAAACAAGTCCACTATTCAGCAAGCAAGACCGCTTTGTGGGAGAGCAAGATCATGTTATTGTAAACGTTAAACGGTTGCATCATTAAAACCGGTCTTTCTTTACCTATTTCAGAAGCCAAAGCACATTGCAGATTTTGTAAGGACATAAAACACGTGTCTTTGAATCGCCAGCTGTCAGGACAAACTCGTCACATCTGCGTTTTGTTCATCATAAGTTACGGAAACCATCAAAATTGGCACGAGACCGGTTCCTTTTGAAGATACTGCTGTAAATTCTGTAATTTATACTGTCTAGTTGGCAAGGAGTTTAGTGATGCATTTTGGTCTGTTTCTATAAAAAACATAATTTATAATTTTTGACAACACCTTATTTTTTATCATTTCAACCTGGATCTTTATTAACTGGTCTTATCGGCGTTTGCATGGTAATAAGCAAATAACATTTTAAATAATTCCAATGGATACTTTAAAGTCAGCCTTTTACTACTTGTATTTCATCCCAAATGCTGTTTTAATTGCATTAGCTCAAAAAACTTCAAGGTCTTAGCAGAAACCTGTCTAAATCCAATGTTGGTAACAAAGCTATAATCCTCGTTGCTATTGTTCTCTCACGTAAATTATGTGTCGCTAGTCGACTTTCTGTCTGCTTGATTCAGTTGAATAATATGTTTATAAATACTGCAAGGTCATGACGTTACGCTATGCATTTCTTCACGACTATTTTTAGCCGAATTAGAAATTCGTGCAGTGAATGAAACAGAATGTTTTTGCATAGATCTGTTCTCCTAGGTCACGGTAGATTATTTGAGTCAGTTAGATATGTTTGTACCTATTTACTTGCCTCATTCCTACTTACTACGCCTTTTGGCTTACTGATATAGTAACTATATCGTAGTACTTCATGACATATCCTGTGTCTTCTCCATCCAGTAGATTCCCGTGATCTCTATTTGGATATTTAAACAAAAAATGTGGGTAGGTACTACTTTACGATGTTTCTGTCTACCCCGGTGATTTTCTTAAAACTAAACATGTGAGGCTCCATATAATTAAAGGTCTCGATAGCTCCTACAACGGCTTCTTTGATGTATATGTATATCTTGCATCGCAACAAAATCTTAACTTCTGTATATATACCATTTGCCAATGATCTTCAGCTTTAAAATGCCACTCAGGTTTACTAATTACCGTCTGTTTTTAGATGTTTTTCCTATTTTCCTAGTGTTGCTTCACTGCATTTCTTGGCAGTTGGAGTCTTGTCTTAAAATGTGTTGTTTCCGATACTTTGGCTGCATAACGTTTATTTGTTTCGTATTGTAATTGATTTTAGTTGTGGGTGTATTCTTGGATTACATTCAAGGACATTTTCAAATGCCAGATTGGTGTATAGTATTCGATATTCGATGGGAAGAAACTTTTGTTAAATTGGAAACTGTAGGCGCGGCTTCGGATAGGAACAATTCTTTACAAATAATTACTGAAGTATTAAAATTATTATTTGTTCTGAATTGGCTTATTTACTCGTAACTAATTATCTCTCCAAACTCTAGCTCAAAGCTTAATTCAATAGCTTTAGCATGAGTCTTAGCTTTGCCTCTCCGAAAATTTTCTTCTGTATCAAAAACTTCATCTAGGTCTTGAAATAAAACTGAAAACGAAAGAGGCTCCACGGAGCCAGCATTAGCTTTGAATTAAACCACAGCCATGCGATTTTTTTTCTTTTCTAAAGAAACTCAAACCATTTTCACTTGGGTTCTGGCATTTTCTCACGGAATTAGAACGTCGAATAGAGCGCTTTCAGTGAAACGGTCTATTGAAGTTTTATGGAGTATAAGGTTTAGCGGTATTAACTTGTTAGTCGTTACTTTTATGATTATTTCTTCGTTTGATTGGCTCTTTTGGTTTGTCGGGATGGAAATGGAAATATAGTTAGTAAATAAATGTATTCTCTGTGTCTGAATGCCTGCTTTTTTATTTGATTGGCTGCGGTTCACCGTTGTAACATCAGTTTACCAATCAATCAATTTCACGTGTGATATTTTAACAATTTCTGCCGAAAGATGATCAGCCTTTCAGGAACCGGCTTGTACTCGACTTTTATCTTTGGGAAAACCGTCAAGTAGTTTTTCAATCACTTTCAAATCAGTGACAGCAGTATATCGTTGATGATAGATGATATAAGTAGACGTATGAATGTAAATCTCGCATTCATTCATATCCAATAGTGCAACGTCAACATGTAAATTGTAAATATCATGATTTCATAACATATTGAAGTGTAGTGGTATCGATACCGACAATCCTATTATGCATCTTATCTTCTTGATCGGTATTTGAGTGAGAGATGAGATATCATCTGTCTAGATTTGTCCGGACAAGTCGGGTTTTTTTGACCCGACGATAGATTGTGTGAAGTGAGGAATAATATGAATGAAACAGGAGGAAACGATGCCGTGACGTTTGTCAGAGGAGAATGG
This sequence comes from Cerastis leucographa, assembly GCA_963082945.1. Lineage (NCBI taxonomy): Eukaryota > Metazoa > Arthropoda > Insecta > Lepidoptera > Noctuidae > Cerastis > Cerastis leucographa. Next base: position 3,160,106 of record OY720365.1, read on the forward strand.
AAAAAAAACGTGTTGCGCCGACCCCAATTACTTAGAATGGGACAAGGACAGGAATGATAATGATTACTCTTTATCTAGCTCTGGCCTTTCCGACTTAAGGGGATTTTATTTCAAAAAGGTAAATGCATGTGAAATTACAGACTAAAAGGGTTTTTAACAAATGCCATTAAAATTTAAGCCCCTATCGGGGATTAAAGGTTTCCTTCAAAGTTTCTATTAAACGATAACAATTCCAATTTTTTAACGTTTTGCATCATCTTTGTTTTTGCTGGAGTCCTTGAGAACTGACAATTAATTTTCTAGCTGTTTATTATTTAATGACGCGCATTAAATGTTTTATAATTAGTGTAGTATGAAAGTTTCATACTCTTTCATTCATCACCTTACTTCTTAGTTTTCACAGGTTTTTCTTTTCTATAGTCTCAGTTTGTCCCAATTTTCACGCCGTTGCGCTAAAGATACCTTTTATTCGCAGTTTCGCTCGTTAATCCAATTTAGGTGCCCCTCTATATTTCAAAGCATTTGTTTCAGAACAATGTGTTAATACTTTATTCTTTGGCGCAAATTATTTTTGCATAGAGTACCTACCATAGTAAGCTTATAATGATCGTTCTGCTGAGACACAGGTCTTTTGTGCGTCAGAGGGTGTAATACACAAAGCAGGCCAAAATATGACTTTTCCTATGCCTATGGCCTAAAAATATTGGTTCTTATATTATTCTTTCATTAACACAAGATAAATTAATTTGCAGTTGTTAGGCAATGACCCTATTCGTCTTCGAGCACCATATTTAGCTTCCTTCGATAATAGATTAGTAATTAAGGTAAATTTGTCATTATTTCATTGGTTATCATTTTCAGCACGGTTGTCGGTTACGGTTGTTTGTATATGAATATTATTCGTACCTTTAAGGAAAATAGGTAGCCATTTTGACCATTAATTAAATCACAAAATATGCTCATTGCGAAGGATGATGTAACTCGAACATTTAGATTTTTCAATGTTGTTTGTGGTTAAATATAAAATAACGAATGTAAGTATTAACGTAAGTAATGAAATACGTTAAATAAACCTTTCATCCTTAGATAAAAGGTTTCTATACAAAGAATTAATAATTATCAATTTAATGAAAATATTTTAGTCAAACCTAAAACTTCGCTTAAGTATCTGTATTTCTTTAGTTTCCTTATTTTTTTAGTTATGTCATTATTGTAGCAAACGAGCGAATATGTGTCACTATAAATATTATTATTTTTGAAAAGATTTTCAGTAATGTTGTGATGTGTGTCAAATAACATTACCATTTTTTTGTGGATACCAAAGGATAAGAATTGCATAATATTGTGTAATAATAAATAGATATTCTAATACTCATACGGAAAGGAGGAAAACTCTTGATAAAACTGAGAGACTTCATCATTCTGTCGACTGTCGGTATTTCCCTTTATTTGTTGCATTGATAAAATTGCCTTAGAGTAGAACCAAAACCTATTGGAAATATTGCGATCATCCGTCCATGGCATGGACATTTTGTCTGACTCATTGGCCATTGAGACTGTAGTCCTTTAGCTTTCAGATAAGAATGACAGCCGTCAGCAAAGTGACGATGACTTTGTATAAACTGATTTATTTTTTGCACACGAAAAATCTTTCAATCAAGTACCGACAGAATGATGAATGCTTTAAGTTTCATCAAAATCAGTTTATGAATTTTCCACTTTTCCTTTATGATTATTTAAATGCGTATTTATTGACACAATCCTACAATTCCTTTAGTATTCTTTATTGTATAAAGTCATGATAAATTAACGAATACTTTTGCCTAATTTTTTTATTTTTTGCACACGAAAAATCATTCAATCAAGTACCGACAGAATGATGAATGCTTTAAGTTTCATCAAAATCAGTTTATGAATTTTCCACTTTTCCTTTATGGTTATTTATATGCCTATTTATTGACACAATCCTACAATTCTTTTTAGTATTCTTTATTGTATAAAGTCATGATAAATTAACGAATATCTTTGGCCTAATTTATAATTATTAATACTGAAACAAATAGTATGTTGTGGTCTAATTAATTGTTTAAATAACTACCTATTTACCTTGAAGTAAGTATAATATTTATAAATAACCGTGATATAAGTAATGAAATAATTGCGGCTTTACTTTAGGTATTATCAAGTATAGAAGGAAGCCAAATGTGCGGTTTATCGAGGAATCCAGGCATTGCCAAAGAGCCATTTTTCCCTAAAATGACCAATATAAAAACTCATTTTAGGTACAGGGTGTTTGGTGAATCGTTTGCCATATTAAAATAGTCGACTGAGGGGGTCATTTGCCCTTCCGCTTCGCCCAGAGCGGGAGGAATCTTTTGAGGATCTCTCATCTGAAAAAAAAGGGTTCATCTGCTATCCTTTCAGACCCCTTAACACCTTTTTTTTTTTTTTTTTTTTTAAGGTTTAGAATAAAACCACCAAATTATCAGTAAGTAGATGAATGACTTTGGGGGAACGTGCTCTCGCTACCCGGGTTAATTGTTGACTGGTTGAGACGTTACCTCAAAGCAAACGCTACGTTTATTAGAATACCACATCTCTTCCTTTTCATGCCGTGTGTTTTTTTTTTATCGACTATTATTGTTTTAATTAAAAAAAAAAACAGATCATACATTCGAAAATACAAATTGAAAAAAAAAGAATAAGGCTTAAACTCTGAATTTAATTTAATTTAGATATGTATTGTTTTATGGTACTTTTAAATGTAAAATTAGTTATCTAGTATTTTTTATTTACTTGCAAAGTTTCGGACTTAAATTAAAGCTGTACAAGTTACAGCTGTTTACATGGCTACAAAAAAAAAACGAAAAGCGACCGGGATCTTCGAAGTCCCTCAACAATTCTCTAGTCTATCCTCTTGCTAGTGATGTGCCACATGTCATATTCAATGTGCGAAATGTGGCTGTACATTAGTTAGGTACACCTCTGCCGTACCCTTCTGGGATTACAACCTTCGTTATGTTAATTAAAAAAATATTTTTTGTCACAAAGGAAAATAATACTTTACAACCAAGAGAGGGTTTTCAAACTTCTTTCATAATGCGCACAGCAAAGGAGTGGAACTCTCTGCCTGCGTCTGTGTTTCCGAACGCTTACAACCCTAATCTCTTCAAACTTAGAGTGAACAGGCTTCTTCTGGGTAAGCTCGTACTATCGTCGACTTTGTCTCTGTCATCTCTGACCTAGACTGGACACAAAAGCAAGCCCATCGCAACAAAAAGGTTAGAGGTTGGTTGAGTGAGGGTTATAAATGATGACTAAATATTATTGAAGTGAAACTTCTTATGCGACTTCCAACAAGTTTAACGTTCTAATGGAGGGGGAATATTTTCTATTACCCACTAAGAGATGGCGCTTTTACAAGATTTGTGACTACGTAGTTCTACTAGGTACGTAGTCGAATGCATGACTGTTAGCACGCCATCTTGTGGCGTGCAAACAGTCATGCATTCGACTCTTCGGTGTGACCAGCCTTCGCTCAATTTCCATAAGTAGAATAACCTCGATAAACTTATGTAATAAAGAGTGTAAAACAATAAAACAATAAAATATTATTTAGAAGCTCGATTCACTCTCGTTATTTTAACGAGAGTGAATGCGTGGCACTCGAACGCATGCGTGTAGTATTACGAAGTTTCACTTCTTCCGCGCGGAGGGACTCCACGCACTATTTTTTTTTCCTTTGCGTGCGTTGTGAATTACATCCCATTTTCACTAAGAGAAGTTCTGTGTCACATACATGTAACACGACAATTCCTGAAAAAATTGCGTATTTTCAGCTAAGGCTCCTAGCAACACAGTGTTATATATAACCTTCTACTCTAATAGTATGGTGGATCTTGGCAGAGTATAAAGACTTTTTCAGTAAAAAAAACTCTTGAAAAAGGTGTGTCCGTGTGTTTTCTGTATTTCGTGCCAATTCGGGTACAGCAGAAAAATCTATTTCTGCAAGATAGGTTTTAAATAATATTGCTGATTTGTTTTTCAATAGCCACTAACTTCCAAGACACTCTAGCCATAACAATACGATTTGGGTCTGAAATCGTCCTCTGAAAAGATCCTTTTTTGAACGTGCTGCCCAAAATGGGAACAATAGAAACTCTGCACACCTGTCTTTTTAGGACCTCAGAGCGAAGGCGACTAATTCCTTAGGATTCATTTATTGCTCGCAAAGCTCATTCTATCCATTTTATGACAGAAAGGAGTCTGATGCAGTGATTACATTACCCGTTGCAGAACGACCAAATCTTTTTACCAAGACATTAGCTCCACTGTTCCTTTATTTCTTTAGTTTTAGCTGAAACGAGATAAGAAATACGTGAATGTTTGTTATTTTTAGCTGGGAATGACTTGCAAGAGAGTAAAAACTTTCCTTATTTCTAATATTAGTAACACAAACTAAACAACTTTGTTTAAATGTATAGTCGACTTTACGTCAGTGTTGACAGTCAGACTTTGAGGTGACCTGGCACAGTACGGCGTTTTAATAGAATAAGAGGCAATGTAACGCTGGTTTTGTTACCAATAAAGAACAGCCTACTGCAGTACTTGTAAGTAGCTTGCCTATCAATCTTGGTTTTAGGAATTTTGTTTACTACTACGTAATCTGAGGCACGGTATTCAAACAGTGCTGGATTTAGTAAACTTGGCTCGTTTAGCAATTTTTCACGCAGTGTTAGATTATGTAAGGTACACGCCTGTTAGAAATTATTGCCAAGGTGAAAGTAAAGTTGGCAAAAACGAACAAACTAGACTTAATTTTACGTTGTACGTAAATTACCTAGCGAAAATCCAGCACACAATGATTGGTTAAACAAAACAAAAATTATTTGTTTTTTTTTTGGGATCACCGACCGCAGAAGTTTATAATTTGAAGAAAGATCAGCTGGTCGACTATGACGTCTTAAAGCAGGAAAGAGATGGCGCTAGACATCCTGTATAGCTTCGTCTCTTTCCCACACTAGAATAAGATTAAAACAATACTGCTTTAAGACGTCATGGTAGGCCAGCTTATCAACTATGACGTCTTAAAGCAGTATTGTTTTACTCCTTTTCCGGTGTGGGAAAGAGATGGCGCTAGACGACCTGTATAGCTCCGTCTCTTTCCCACACTGGAAAAGGAATAAAACAATAATGTTTTTACATAACAAAACGTCACGCCTGTAATCCCAGAAGGGTTAGCCAGAGGTGTACATAATAGTACAACCACATTCTACTAGTTATGTTTACGTCTTTTTTAATATGGGGCGAGCCCATTGCCATCAACCAGCCACAAATCCGGACTTCATGGCTGCTACTGAGAAATTCCTGATGTAAAAACCCAATAACGCTCTGCCCCACCCGGGAATCGAACTCAGGACCTCATGCTCAGCAGTCGCGCTTCCGGCCACAAGACAAACGAGGCAGTGAAGCTTTATAAGTAAGAAAACCGGCCAAGTGCGAGTCGTACTCGCGCACGAAGGGTTCCGTACCATTATTTATAAAAACGAGCACTTTTTTGTTACTTATACTCTTTTTTAAATATTTATTTTATCTGTTTTTAGTATTTGTTGTTATAACATCATTAGAAATACATAATCTGTAGAAATTTCAACTGGCTAACTATCACAGTTCATGAGATACAGCCTGGTGACTGACGGACGGACGTAGTACTCAGTAATAGGGTCCCGTTTGACCCTTTGGGTACGGAACCTTAATAAAATTAATTTAACAATCTTCTACTGAAGTTTTTATATACCCAAAACTCGCTTTTGCAGCCGTGCATCTCTTTTCTTGGTATCAAATGTACGCATCTTGGCATTGTATCGACCCGTATTCGAGCAGTCCTCAAGAACGGTCCTAAAAAAATTCTTACAACGTGTATTTATCCGCGTGATATCAAGTTTTCGACAATGTGACTTTGGGCACCTTTCGGTAAGGTCGAATGGAGGACGGCTTGATGTTCGACGTTCTTTTGTTGTTTGTAATACCTCGCTATGTACCAATATTGTAGCAAATAAATAATTTTATTTGATTGAAACTAAGCAGATACATAGCGTACCTATTGCTATGTAGATAAAGTCCGTTTTTATTTACTTACTGCGTAACTGCGTGCCTTATTAAAAAACATTAAAAAAAACATAACAATGTGACATCCTCGTTGGTCAAGTGGCTGCAGGCGTGACTGCTGCGCATAAAATCCTGGGTTCGATTCCCGGATCGGGCAGTTTTATTGTTTTTTTTTTTAAGTGAAAACTTCTTTAGCGGCGTTGTGCACTTTTGTGATGAGTAAAAAATGTTAAACTCACATCAGGACACGTGACCGTCAGATTACATTAGGTTACGAAGGAATTTGAACTTTATGACATCTGTCATTGAGTTTGAGTTTCCAAAACTGGAAAATTCGTAAGACGTATTGACATTAAGTTACGAAGGAATTTGAAATTTATGACATATGTCATTGGGTTTGGGTTTCCAAAACTGGATAATTATCTTATGCACAAACAAAACGTTCGGTTCCTCGGTTATTAAGACGGATTGTAATAGTTCTGAAGTATTATTTTTTTAATGTAATATAAATTGTTATAATTGTGTACGATAGCGTAACAGGCACTCTCGGCGTGCAACCCGTTTTTTTTTCCACCAGGCATATCTCAGTAGGAACCACGCAGTCTGGATTTGTGCCCAGTTGATGGCAATAGGCTCGCCCATTATTATTACATACGACTTCAACATAACTGACGAAATGTGTTTGTACCATTTGGTATGCTTCTGCCTTACCCTTCAGGGGATACAGCCGTGATATTTATGTGTTATGTTGTGACTTTAAGTGTAAAGTTTGCACTACATCTATAAAAATAAATAAAATTGAAGTGTCTGTTTGTAATATTAAAATAACCGCTGCTTACTACATGCATATGAATGTACATATACCAAAATAACATTTTTTACAATTTTTGTCTGTCTGTCTGTTTGTTCCGGCTAAACTCTGGAACGGCTGGACCGATTTTGACTTTCACTGGCAGATAGCTGATGTAATAAGGAGTAATTAAGGCTACTTCTTAAGTTCCACGCGGACGAAGTCGCGGATACAGCTAGTAATAACTGACCGATTTTCAAAATTCCTTTTTCTAAAATAATTAATACATGCCTTTTCAGTTTTTTTTTTTGTTATCCTACCTATCACTTCCAATACGGACGGAATAAATACTAAAACTGTCCATTTATACAAAATGTCTTTAGTTGTGGTCATAAAAGGAGTAAGTAATAAAAACCTTAACAGTATGTATCAAAGAAGACTGTTTACAAAATAATTTCATCAAAATAAAAAGTTAAATAAAATAGGAACCCCAGGATAGATTTCAAAAATATTTTGTATAAAGACAGATATTAGTGCCAGGTACCCAGCGCGGGTACTACCATTCCTGGGCAGCGTTTGGACCAATTCTCATATGATGATGAGCAATGTCCTTTCGCCTCCCTAATCCAACCAATAGACCTCCGTCGACAAAAATATTTTTCCAACTAGCATTACTAATAAGTTTCGTATTTATTTCAGTAGTTACCGTCCTGAATAGCTCAAAATAACAATAAGTCGTATGCGGAATGCTAATTTATTATGACTTTATGAGTCATATTGTTCCACAGTGCGACTGAGCGACGCAAGCTCATTATGTGTTCATTGCCAAGGTCACTCTGTTGAGAGAACCGGCCCCCGTTGTTTCTACACCTGTTTACTTTTGAACATGCTTATCGTTTACTGAAAAGCGTGTTACTTACGTCACCATCTCCATTTCTCGCTCTTATCCCAACTCATTTGGGGTCGCCTCAATAAGTCTTCTGCCATTAATCTATATCATTCAGTCGGCTTCACATGAGCCACTTACTCAAATCATCTTTTTTTTTTTAAAAAAAATAATTTTATTTCATTTCATTTTGGCTTAAATGCATGTCGAGGAGTCTCCATTTAGGCATAAAAAATGCCTGTAGTTGAAGATGTTGTGTTCACTAGTTACACTAGTTAAGGTTTAGAATAAAACCACCAAATTATCAGTAAGTAGATGAATGACTTTAGGGGAACGTGCTCTCGCTACCCGGGTTAATTGTTGACTGGTTGAGACGTTACCTCAAAGCAAACGCTACGTTTATTGTTGAAGGCTCCGCTCTTCCCTTCCATTATAAACTTACAAATAGGTAACAAAAAGAAGGTAGGTAAAAAATTAAATTAGGGTACCATCAATAAAACTGTATATGTGTGCGCGGGCGTGTGTGTGTGCGTATGTGTGTGTGTGTGTGTGTGTATGTGTGAAAGGTTGAGAGACAGATTTTGCACATACAGTGTCTATGGTTTCTTTTCATCATCATTATTATTGAGTCTCGAAAGGCATCCACTGGTGGACACAAGCTTCCACAAGCATCACCACTATCAAAACTATTATGCTACCCATCCTTCTTTCAGCAGATTACCGCGGCATTCTCCATTCCACCTTGTCCCACTGTTGGGCCTCAGCTCAGCTCAGGCTTCCTATCTGTAAGAGGAGATGATTGTTGGCCGTAATAATTGGCTTTCAGTATTTAAAAGTCTCATGAAAGGTGAAGGTGAACTGTGTGATTCGCAAATTACCGTTTGGCACCGACTAGAAATACCTTCGTGTCTCTATTTATTTACACTTTCAATTTACTACTCGCTTTTACGTAATATATGAAGAAGGAAAGTTTAGATCTGTGCTCGTTAGAGTTCATATTAAAATAGCTAATCTTGATGATTAATGAACAATCTTTGTTATCGGTTTGGACGTCATTAACATGGTGGTCGAGAGATACTTGTAACTAAGGGCTGATTTCACCATAGAAACTGATAGTGATTTACATATGTTAGCCGTTCAGATGTTGTCACTGTTTGTTATCAGTGTCATCTTAGTTACGGAATATTCAGTTCTACAATACCGTTTAGATAAGCTGTATGGATACCTTCCATATTTATTTTCCTAGCGTCCTAAAATTTTATACTTGGGAAAGGTTATTATGCATGCCATATGAACAAGCTATGCAATATTTCCAAAACGAATAAGAATGAATTGCGCATTGCAGAAGTTCGAACATCCTGTAGCTATTACTTGGCTGTATCTGTTGTGATAACTCTTGTTTTTAGCGATGTTGTGAAATCATTTGCCTTTTTTGCATTTTTTTGCCTGTGGTGTCCGACTGCAGGGCAAAGGCCTCCTTTTTTCCATTCTCCTCTTCTTAGACCTATTTCAGCCAGATCCGTTAAATAGCAGTCATGCTCATCACGCCACTTAATCCTGGGCCTGCCGCATTGCCAATGCCGAAATTATCTACGGATTGATTGGATCCCAATCCGTAGATAATTTCGTCCAATTCTGATGCGACATGCGACGTATAGGGCCTGCCCAGGTCCATTTTAATTTGGCAGCTCTGTAACATTCTATAACCAAGTTTAAATAGGCTTGAATGATTTCCCATAATGAAGTGGAAATAACAAAGGCCAATGAAGGGAACAATAACGAAGAAGCTAAAGATTTCAAGAAAATGGCAAAATCATTATGTTTAAAAGTAGAACTGCTAAAAACTTGGCAACCCAATCGCCAACTGTGATAGATAAAGAGATAGAATCCCATATGGCACCTCTAAACGTTGTAACGGGTTCAATGAATTTTAGATTTTAGAGCAATATAAATAGAATTAGGAGTCATGTGTCTAGCAAGTATAGCGTGGGAAGATGACCTGTGTTTTATGTTCATCAGCAAACGAACTTGTATGGAACTAGTATTTAAACAGCTGTCATAAGTTAAACAACTCTCATCAATCGAACATGTGCATTATGGCAATGAACTAAGGATGATATTTGCTTATATCTTGGTTTGTTTGGCTGGAAATAGACTTCTTATAACCTTGACAATGGATTATGTTTTAACCTCGAGTTTATAATCAAAATGGCAATGTTGTTGGTGCACGCATATCTACATTGTCGGCGGTTGGACGTAGTTTGATCGCAGATCAGTGTCGAATGCCTTCGTTAAGTCTGTGACAATAAAATCCATAAATTGGTGTTAAGGCGCTCCTTCGCCGGCGCATTCGTTCATTTCATTTTAAAATTTTTGAACTGAAAGAAGTGAATCTGAACTGTTATATTATACAGGTGAGGGAGCGCCGTCACACTGTAACAGGGTATTTTTTAACTAGACTGAGTTTTATATTCCGCCAGTTCCTTTACAAATATTTATAGATAGTAACGTCGAAATCTAAGTGTAATGAGGGCTTAACCAATCAGATCTAGACCAGTGGCAGTCGCTTTCAAAGTATTTAGTGGCAGGCCCTTCAGATAGGACATCAATTTCATTTCTACATGAAATATAGACATTAGAAAATATTCCTGCTTTTATAAATCCATTAACAACTTCAAACTTTTTGATATCATAATTTTTACTTTATTGAAGTAAAAGTAGACCGCAGTAGTACTTGGCAAAGTATACATTACAAGTTCCAAACAGTTATAATATAATCATTGAAGAAAATGCGGCCTTTTATCTAAATTGAAGTAGAATGAAGAAACTAATATTAATGGCAGCGACGTTGTGGAAGTAATAGATTAAGTTGGTAATGTCTGGAATGTCTTTGTCTGTCTAAAATTTACTTTGTATGGGTACTAATGGTTTTCTATTACTGCCGTCAATTTTTATTGACATATTACTATGTAATCCATACTAATATTATAAATGCGAATGTCACTCTGTTTGTTTGTATGTTTGTTTGTTACCTTTTCACGACTAAACGGCTGATCGGATCTTAATGAAATTTGGCAAGAAGATAGATTACAACCTGGGGAAGGACATAGGCTATATATCATCACGCTACGACCAATAGGAGCGGAGCAGCAATGAAAAATGTTGCGAAAACGGGGAAAATGTAACACAGACGAAGTTGCGCGGGACAGCTAGTTTAATATAATACTGAGATGACTGATTGATATAAAGATTTGTGTGTACAAGTATGCTTATGGCTGTGGAAGATGTAAAAACTTGGAGGACAGACATAAAGAAAAAGACCCATTGAACTGAACTTAATCATAATATACTGAAAATAGGGTTAAAAGATAGACTACAATGTAGTAAATTGTTGACATTAAACCGTATTGCTTTTAATTACTTTGTAAAACAATTACTGGCACGATATGCGCTCCCTGTGGAAAACCTTTCAAAGACTTGTTCCTAATATCCGCCATCTATTATGCGTACCGAGACTATGAGTGTAGTCTGATTTTCACCCTCAGCTTAGCGTCGAAGGGTGAAAATCTAACAACACGGCCAATGCCTCTTGCGTCATTTTAAACATGAGTTCTAATGTTGTCAATATTCTCCTTGTCCTCAGTTGATGAAGCGGATGCGGCAGGTGGTAGGACAACGAATGTTCGAGATATTCATGAAAGCCACCTTCTACGGCCAGTTCGTTGCGGGCGAAGATCAAAATACTATCAAACCAACTATCGAGAGGTATTTTTTTTTTTCATTTCTTGGTAAATAGGCTACTTGGTCGCAACTCGGCCTGATGTGAAGTTATGATGCAGCCTTGGTAAGGTAAGAGCACGCTTGCCTAGAAGAAACCGATTCACACGAAATTTGAATAGATCCAGATTATAATGATCAGGGAACAGAAAAGCCGGCAGTAAATGCACCTTAATTAATAGATGACGGAAATGTTAAGCAGGTATTAAGCTAAGATTTAAATCCGTAGTATGAGGAAGGTAAGCATTATCAGCATATAAAGGTCGAACTGCTGGGTCACGAGGGTCAAAATCCACCACAAGATTACATCGCAGAGTTTCGCACCGGTAGCATCCATGTCACTATCATGCGAAATAAAGTATCCTTCTTACAACAGCGTCTGCATGGTAATGACAACAGCATTGTGGTGTAATGAAACTTGAATTCCACAGGTAATCTTAAAAGAGGTTCAGAGGTTTCTTCCGTGAAGAACGAACATGCCTGAATTGTAGCACCCTTAACTGAATTATTGATCTCTATGGCCATAATGATTATAGTAACGTGTTCCATAAACATTATAAGTTTACGAGCTGCAATTAGCAATAAGGCATGACTAATGACAGGATTTTAATTGTAGTTTCATTGCTTGGTAACAAATGAGCTGTGAGATTTAATTGAATTAGTCGGTTTTATATGTTTTCTTTCTAGCTGGAGGGTTTTACTATCAGCAAAATCATCATCTGCAGATATGTGACTGTGATTTTTATCATTAGCTTTATCTTCTTCTTTTCTTATTGATGGTATATCTATCTAATATTGGGTTGGCCTTATTATTGGGGACCAAAATATTTAGTCTTCTAACTTCATTAAAATGGCCATGATTTTCTTCGTCTAAATCCTGTTCTATTACTTGAATAACGAAAAAGTCTCTACAGCTACCTTGTCCATCCTCAATTGCCAAACGATTGAGTTTACGAGTCTCTGAGATTCATCTTATTTCCTAAACTGTCATAAGTCGAAAAGATCCTTGTCACACCTATTTCACAAAATATAATAAATCTATGTCACAAATTGGTACGTCTAAGATCTCGCAAAAAAGAGACGGAGAGATTTAACATTGAACTAATATAAAGTGCCTGACTCTTCAGGGATTTCAGGAGTTATGTTATGTTTAAGAGGAACCGTCACTGATCTATCAAATTATTTTACAGACGCATCGATCCTTGTTAACCACACTCACACCTATGTCTAAGATTATAATAACAGCATGTCACAAGTCACTACAAAAAGTGGATGAAGTGAAGAAGAGACATATTAATATTGAACTAACATTGACGTTTGTAACATTTCAGATTGCGCTCCTTCGGAGTGAAGTCAATCCTCGATTATTCCGTAGAGGAGGATCTGTCACAAGAGGAGGCTGAGAAGAGAGAAGTGAGGTAAATATCACATTACAACATTTTACTACTTTCGTTGGAGGCCTATGTCCAGCAGTGGACGTCTCTGATGATGATGACTACTTTCATTCATTAAAACTAGGGACCTCGCGAACTGTACAGACCACCGAACAGAAGTTGTGGGCAAGTTTTCTTTTGAAGTATAGCATCTGCGGGGCCAAGATTGCTCGTAGATAAGGCATCGAAACCTAGTTTCAGTACCATAGTAAACTCGGCAAAACCGGGTTCTAATAAGGAACCGAAATCGGGTTGCGTTGCCCTACCGTGGCCACGCGTGTGTGCGAGTTCTTTAAGAGCTTTGGGACTATTATGTACTTCAGGTCCTCTGTATTATGGAAGCCTGGTCGTTTCCGATGGTAATTTTTTTGTGAATTCTTAGGTTAGAGGTTTTGATTGGTCGACTATAATATAGAAAGGTACTGTCTATAAATCAAGTTCGTTTGATTTGACATCTGATTTTATCAGGGTATCAGAAACGAGCAGGGGTTACTTTAACGATGTATCTGTATTAGGGTGGAACGAATAACAGTTAAATCAATAACAACAACGTCACGATTTGTCGTGTGCATGAAAAAACATCATGTAATTGGGGTCCTAAAGTTTTACTGATCGCGTGATGTGAATTTTTATCACCTAATTAACATTTTGATCGTATTTTTTTATTGGATAATACTTTCAATGATTTGAATCTACCAATATTTTTTGTTGGCGTATTTAGTCGGCGCTATCCTGTATAATGTTGCAACCCTAGTACCGAAATGTTCACATAAGAAACTTGTTTTCTGATAAAGAGTTGAGCCAAAACATTTCAACTAAAGAGAAGTGAAAGAGACAAAAAAAAATACTTGAATTTGTTTTATGTAAATGTTTTACCAGTGGAAACTATAGTAACAATTAACAAATATGTAGTGACTACAACATAACGATTAAAAATGAACGACAAAAGAACATACCTACATAAAGAAACACCACGTTCTGAAATAAACTCTTCACTTGCACGACTATTAGCGTCAGTGACAAGTCAATTAACGTTGTTTTTAAACTCTTTGTAAGTAGACAGGAATTAAACTGAGAATACATTTTCTATAATCTTGCGTTAAAATGTATTTAGTGACAAAGTACCTTTATGAGTAAACGAGTAAAAAAAGAATAAAAATAAAAATTGTTATTCCATACAATAATGTAATACCTCAATCAATCAATCAATCAAAATATTTTTATTTCACATAGGCCTACATGGGCACTTGTAAAACGTCGACAAAATGCTCGGTTCGGGTTGGTCGTTTCCTATGGAGAAGAACCGGCAAGAAACTCCATAAACCTAATTACCTATGTACACATAGGGCATGCGAAACCTGGTTTTGGTCCCTTAGTAAAACCCGGTTTTACCCGGGTTTAGTTTACTAACCTACCTAAACAGTCAAAATGTTTGGAACACCTGTTTTTTTTTTTTATACATTCATGTTTTGAATCCATTCTCCAAGTTTTCTTCACGATAATCCTTACGCCCACGCAGTGTAAAGTCAAATATTTCATTCTTTTACAAGAAACTCATAAAAACGTGTTCGCCACACACAACGTGAGTAACACACAACAATTTCATCGTATATCGGTTACGGCCTTTTACATCATGACGTGTGCCTCGCATGGCAACGAATTCAAGGCAAATATCAAGCGTAACTCGTAGGCTGAACAAGAACGATGATGATTGAGGCCAACGGGGAAAAATGAGAAAAAATGTACTAACGGCAAAAAATTGTACTATTTGCGTACCTACTGTGCAGATAATTAGTAAAGAAAATGGCAGTATTGTCTATACATTTAATAAAATTCAAAAAACACTTTTTTTAATGTTTATCTGTCTGTTTGTTCCGGCTAATCTCCGATATGGCTGGATCGATTTTGACGGGAGTCAGGCCTTTATCACTGTAAACAGGAACGTGTATCAAAATAACGAACCACTTATAACGATGACTCATTAATTAAAATATATCCTTTGTAACCTGACTCAATTACGTTGATGAGTAGGTAATTCAATTTAAAGTCATCCAATTTTTTTTGTGTAATTGCTAAAAATTTTATGGATGTGTCATGTCCTTTTAAAATTATAAATATTATGACAGAAGCAGTAATTACTTAAACTCACAGTATTCGCTTAGTCCTAGGTAATCTAAACAAAAAATCTTCCTCATTCTTACGTTTCAGAGGCATAGTGACAAACGCCTTGGCTTGCCGTAAGCGATTGTCGTGAAAAGCTAACATGTATTATAGTCTTTGACTCTTTGTTGTGATAATGACCAACCTTCTGCTACTTTGTCTTTACCACAAATAGACATCACGTTTTTCTAGTAACCATAGACTGCATCTAGTTAAGTAAAAAAGCGTTTCGTTCATGGATTTAATTTTCGTTCTCATCGCGTAAGATTTTGTAATTTCAATTCAATCATTTATTGCATATCACATGTGTTTAACAAGATCTTCAATAATAATATAGTTCACATGGACCCTGTCGGGCACAACAATTTTATAAAGTATTATAGTAGCATTCAAAATAACCAATAGTAAAAAAATAAATTCATTCATTCATAACAATTAGATAATATTCAATTTGTTTAAGTAAGTAAGTAATCGATGTCACAAATAATAAAATAAAAATATTATCAGTCAAAAAAATCAGAATCAAATAAGTTATGTCAAATAAATTACAACCAAATACATTATGTCAAATTAATAATAAAAATAATACATTTTGTCAATAAAATAATAGTCAAAACATTATGTCAATAAACTAATAATCAAATACACGATGTCAATAAAATAATAGTCAAATACATTATTTCAATAAAAAATTCAAAATCAGTATACAAAATAATAAAAGTCACACCATTTACATGTCATCATTAAAAAAATCGTTTAACGTGTAATAACATTTATTCAATTAACAGTTTTCTGATTCGTTTTATAAAAAAAATATCGAATCGCTGTAGGCGTATAAGGTGGCTTACCCCTTTTTAGGGCGACTCCGATAAAAAATAAAAGAACTCGATCAGGAGAGTTCAAGAGCTGTCTAGTGTTAATTTTCATAGCAATGATGGCATAGACAGCTCTTAAACGCAGCTTTGATGTACTGATCGCGTTCATTCAGTGGTGGCTCATTGGTTAAATTATATCGGTATTTTATAATACTTACTTGCAACATTCAGTTTCAGTATTCAAATTATAAAAGTCGTTTTTTTTTTGTCCTTTTTATTTTTATAATATTTTATTAAATCTTTCCCCCCTCGTTTCAGTGGCAGTTTAACCAGTGAGCGATTGACGGAACTACTAAAACAATCAAGCAATTTTCAAAACTTAGTCGTTGCCGGGTTACTTTTTTTTCTTTTTTATCATTTCACTAGTTTTGTGTAGTGTGACGAAAATATCTGTGGACCAAGGTCCTGTTTCATTGAGCCTTGTCACTAGTTGATGGCCGTCGACAAGGTATTTTTGACATGTGATAGCTGTCATTATGTAACTGTCATTACAAGTCATATGACGTCTGACGCTTCATTATGGTTGACCTTCGCGTTTTGTTTTCACGATCGTTTTATTATTTTTGTTATTGCTTTTTAGTTCGATCATTGTTCTTGTAAATGGTTTCTTTATGCTTTGTTTTACTTAGTGTTTTTTAACATTGTATTTTATTTGTTTGGTATATGAGTAAAATAGGGTAGTTACTTTTATTTTGAAGTATCTACTTAGTTTTCTTTTTTAACACAGGCACCCTAACTATAGCCTTCATAGTCTCGTAGTATCTATGGTCTAAGAAGTAAAGTATATCAAACCTTATTTCTCACAGATATGTTCTTGTACTTTCCTACAGCGTACTGACAAGTAGGCATAAGTCAATATCGCTCATGTAATTACAACTAACAGAAGCTAGATAGGGCTTCATTTGATTCAGTCGACAAATGAGAACACTCCTAACTGACGTCACTATCTAATTTGTGAACATATTTAAACTAGTGAAAATGTCTTTCTGACGTATTGTATGAGTGTGGCCGTTCGTCAGAAAGGTCAGATGCGCAGTACAGAATACAGACGTAGTATAATGAGTATGTAAGGCCCGTAGTAGGTCGGGCTCGGTTATTTCTGCCTTCCCCATAGGAAAAGGCGTGAGTTTATATCTGAATATCCGTGTCTTGTGATAACAATTGGGTGTCATGTTCTTGTACTTTTTAGATAGAAAATCAAGGTAATAAAACTGGTCATGCAAATCGAATCAGCTGCCACGGAGTTGAGCGGGCAAAAACTAAGTTGTGTGTCTGTTCTGATCATGTTTTACTATTCTTTGAAAACTTCAGTCGACGCACGGATATTGGTCGATAGACGGCGCTAATGTTGAATATGTCTCGTTTGCTCAAGGTCATTGGCGTATGTTAGGGCCATAATAATGCAAACATGCTTTGGCGCCGCGCCGTTTCAATAAAACCACACTATAATAAGAAAATTCACAAAAGCTTTAAAAATCGCATGTTCGTGACAGCAAGAAAGAGAGATATGAGAATATATGTTCACTATTTTTCACGTCGATCGTTGCTCTGTGAATTTAATGTGGGTAGGTAGTCTTATATTTAAAGTATACATTAGTAAAGTTGGTATGAAAAATGTTCGAGATGACCCAAATGACGGCCATTCGTACGACTATGAGCAGGTCATTGACTGACATAGGTAAAGAAGACGAACTTCATGCATGGCCTTTTTTAAGTATGTAAATAAATCCTCAACGTATGTCCTCCACGGCAGGTCCTGAGGGGTCAGTCAGACTCCTAATAACTAAACCCTTATGCATTGCCGTGAACCAACCCTCACGGAATAGACTTAGATATCTTTCGACGGACTAATACTCTCGACAGTTACTTCTTACAACGATAAAAATCTATTGTGTTCTGTAAAGATCTTCTACTTCTTCTTATCGGTGGCACGACATTATAATTATTGTATTCCTTTCTTAGCGTGTCGATGACATTTCAAATTGAGTGTTCCCAAAATCTGGCGACGAATTTGGCACTTTCAGTAGCGTCCATCAGCTCCTGTGATGTGCGAAAAACAGAACAGGCAGGGAACGATATCAAGTGATCATCACCGTTTGTGGGGCAACACAGCATTTACACTCCACGGCAGAGCCATCTATGAATCTCCACCTGGACAGGTTTCCGGCCCGCCTCTGTCCGGAGTCTATTTAAAGACGTCCAGGTCAGCTATGGCAACTCATGTCCAAGATATTGTATTGACCCATACCTTCGCTAGCAGATGTCCAGCCTATACTGGACGACTTAATTTTTGGTTCGTTTACCAATGATTCTTTGATCTCTTCTTCTATCGATTCGATAGTACATCTCATGAACTACTAGGGAACTAGGGGCCCAGTAGGTGTCGTGTCCATGTGAATCAAGCCGCTAGTAGCGCTTTTATAAATTGCCGTGTGTTCTTTGGACAATCCAGCAAGTAAACCATGGTTTGGTTTTTGATGAAAATGGGGCAAAAGAACTTTTGGTACTAGTGATCAATCACCATTCCCTTAATTTGGGGTCGGCGAAGAATGTCTTCTTCTTCCTTACTTCTCTATTACTTGTCATCTCATGAGACACCTTTCTGGCCGTATCATTCTTCACACAGTCCACCGTAGTAACAATTCTTGATTGTAATATAGTTGGTCTTAGTTTTTATAGTCATGTAATAATATACAAGGTGTTGTTTTGCATCTTCGTCAAATTTTAGTAAGTGGTCACAAAAGACATAAATAATCAATTAAAATTACGATACCTAGTTAATTATTAATAAACGCTGATTTTTTGGTTGTTTAAGTTTGTCAATATTTCAGAATAAGCCCCACGTCTTTTAGGGAATAAGAAAATATCAATTAAACGTTTGAGATTGTTTGTATGTGTGAAAGCGCGATTATAGGGTAAGAACCAGACAGGCCGCGCGTTTAAAACACGGGTGGTTCATACTTACCGATTTCCGTAAATAAAAAAAAAAAAATACCTGCTATTTTTATTATTGAATCGGGACGAGAATCATTAGCATAGTTACCTCCTTGAATTTGACGAGGATGCACAACAACACCTTGTATTTTGCGTGGTGACAGCACTGACAGCTAACCTACAAATGAGTTCTGCCGAATACTTTGCAACAATGTAGAAAAAACTACGGAGAAAGCGCAACCGAAAATAACTTTCAATGAACTATTAACATGACCTAGATACGTCAACTCGTCGACTAGAGCATGCAAATATAAAACAGATTTTATCTATCTTAATTTGCACCGTATTTTTAAAGAAATTAGGTTGATATTGAATTGGGTAGTTTTGGATGAAGCGTGCCAATAATTTTGATAGTGAAAGTGGATTCTTGTAGGTAGTTTATTTTTAAGTAGATGATGAAGATGAAGAATATGGGTTAATGAACGATGGGATGAGTTGAGCTGAAGAATCATTAATATAATGATTTTTATTAATTAATTACATAATTATATTAGCTCATGTTTATTGACTATTAATGATTCATAGGAGATTGAGACTAATCTGGATCTACTTTCAGCTAGTCGGCAATCTGTTCAAAGAACTTCACTTAGGTAGAGGAGTTAGGAGAAAAAGAGGCAAATGTCGAAAATGAGTAAATACTTTGAAGTATTTTAACATACCTAACTTCCTCGTTATTCGACTGCTGAGCATGAGGTTCAAGGTTCGATTCCCGGATGGGGCAAAGTTTTATTGTTTTATTTTTCCCGCCAGGAATATCACAGAAGCAACAACGCAGTCTGGATTTGTGTTTTTGAGTTTTTCCATTACGAATTTTCTCAGTAAGTACCAGTTACGGATTCTCGATTGACGCCCGGTTGATGGCAATAGGCTCGCCCCCTACTACATGGGACTTAAACATAATGGTGAAATGTGAGTTTGCTATTAGCTGGATACCTACACCTCTGGCCTCTGCCTAGCCTTTCGGGGATTACAGGCGAGATGGTATGTTATTTCAATATATAACACGAAGGTTTAATTAATACTCTAAATAGCTCTCAGATTGGACCTCTAGATAAAGCAAGTCATTACTTTCCATGCGGGGGCATATCATGTAGGTCGGCTTCCCAGATAATCCTTCCCAGAATTTCCAATTAGTGTCTCGGATACCCGAATTCTCCAATGACACTTTAATACGATCTAAAATCTCCCTGTCTAAAAACACTTCACTTCAGTTGTTTGGAATTTGGGTAAAGATTTCAAAATATTAAAAAAATCCTGGCAAACACACGATTGAAAAAATTCTAGAGCATTCACTTTCTTTCAGAAATTCTATAAATTAAAAAAAAAGTGAAATATACCGGGATGACAAGTAATAGAGAAGTATGGAAGAAGAAGACAGGCTGCGGCGGACGCCAAATAAATTTGAATAAGAGCAAAAGAATGATGATGATGATACTGTTCAGTCGAAAAATATGGAGAAACTACTCTAATTTGTGTACCTAATAGTACAAACGAAAGGAGCAATCCGGATTTTTCCCCTAGTTGCAAGGTTTTGTGGATTTGGCCAGTTGCCCGTGCGACTGCACTGTCAATCACAATTTAATTACATAATCTGTTTAGTCATATACACGAAAGGGAACCGTCACTTTGTATAATAGCAATGAAAGTGTCATCAATAGGGGATAATCCAATTTTTTTTTCTTTGTTCGTCGTGTAATTTATTGAAAAGTATTGGACACGTATTTTTTCTTTTTTCACGTGGTCATAAAATTACGGAGATATATTGAGTTCAAATGGCGCATGACGTCACATGTAGGTAAGTTTTATACCTACTTGTGACGTAGTAAGCCCCCACTGTCCAACTTTAATGAGTTTTAACTAAGTAATTTTTTGATATTTTGATAAAACAAAAAATACGTGTCTAATATTTTTGTATTACCTGTCTGACGGACAAAATAGAATGTCGTTTTCTTTACCCAGTCCGATCCCCTATTGGCGCACTTCACGGTCTTTTCTAAACCCCATCTTCTCAATTTCCAGTGCTTCAATATCGGCATGTGGCGACAAGCAAGAAGAGGGACAGCTGAAGCAGTACCATGTGGAACAGAGGTTCGCCGACCGGCGGTACAAGGTCACCAGTGCCAGGACGTACTTCTACCTCAACGAGGCCTCCTGCGAGAAGAACATGGAGGCCTTCTTGAAGAGTATTGATGCTGTTGCTGGTGAGGACTTGTTTCTTTGAGACTTTAGGTTGTTGGGAGATGGTTGGTTTCTATCTATGACTGATTTCTAATGGACATGAGCTGAATTTACTTGGTGCAAAATTGGTTACGGATAGCAAAAGAGCCATTTTCCTTTGCCGTCTCTTTATTTCTTTCTTGATATTAAATTGCTTAATTAAATCATGTCATGTTTCTCGGGACTTATTACGATTTATACGATAGTTGTGCTCGTGTGCCATTCGTCACTTCTCGCCTTCTATCGGCAAATTCTAAACAACTGTTATTATTCATTTTCAACTAAGGCATTTTTTTTTGTCATTCTTTAAATCAGTATAAAACTTTCAAGGACTAACATTGTTCTCGAAAGTTTAAAGATAATATAAATCAGCATCATTCTATATGTCTGGTGGCTTTAACCTAATTCATTTGGGGTCCGCGCAACATTTTTGTTCTTCCACACAATTTCGTCCGCCATAAATAGAAAGAGAAAAAAAAAAATTGAGCACAAGCCACAAGTACACACAACGCAAAAAAAAAACTTAAAAATATACAAGGTGTTGTTTTGCATCCTCGTCAAATTCAAGGAGGTAACTCTGCCAATGATTCTCGTCACGAATCAATAATAAAATGGGTAGGTAATTTTTAATTTGTTTCTTATTTACGAAATTCGGTAAGTGTGAACCACCCGTGTTTTAAACGCGGCCCGTCAGATCCTCGCGCCATAACCGCGCTTTCATATACAAAAAAGTCAAACGTTTATTCGATAATTTCTTATTCCCTAAACCACGTTAAAGGGGTTATTCTGAAACACTGACAAACTTAAACAACCAAAAAAATCAGCGTTTATTAATAATTAAGTAGGTACCGTAGTTTTAATTGATTATTTAAGTCTTTTGTAACATGCTCTTGAATTTTGACGAGGATGCAAAACAACAACTTGTATAGAAATAGATGAATAGATATCATCCATCGTCTCTTGGATCTTCCTCTCGCAACAAAGTATGACAAATAACGCGTAATGTCATTATGTAATACGCACGATGTTTTTCTGCGTCGAGCACTATTGTTAAATTGGTATATCCGCATTTGAGTTTGTGCCTTGATTGACCGCCAACCAGGGTATCAAGATCTAGAAGGGAGTACGTTGTAGCAATAAGAACTCTTTTGAGCCCTAATTCTATTGACATCAGTTAGAGTAAAATTAAGTCTTATTTTCATGCTATTGTCATGTCGACTGCTATTGTTTTCGTTGCCATGTTGGCAAAGTATAATTTATGTTTTAATGTTTTGCATTTGAATTTGAGTTCTACGTTATACCGAGAAGGTTCGTTTTCAATTGTACTAAATTATTTTTACTTTTTTTTTCAGGCATCACCAAAAGCACAGGTTTGATGGCAGTCAAACTTACCGCCCTCGGCAGGCCACAGTTACTTGTAAGTTGATAATTATCATAATATAGTGGAACGGACGCCGATGCTAAAACCATTACTTACTATGTATTCGGTACATAATTCTGAAACCCATAGAAATTTTTCATAGTTAATTAAAAAAAAAAACCGCTGTTCCATTCGACCGTGTATTGCAGTGGTATTGCTGTTTTGTAGGAAACAGATGTTTTTGTTTTTTAAAAGACGAATTTCTATGTGGTGACGTTCATACGGGGTCAACTATTTAAGCGTCAGTGTCCCTTCGTGAGCAGGAGAGGCTCACTCGTTTTAATTATGTATTTACTGACGGTCAACGATAAAATGTGTATTAAGAGCGTTTACACCTTATGGCATTTCATGCAAACTTTCAAGTCCTTAATTTCCGAAATAAGTGACCCGATTTTAATTAAATTTAATACGCATAAGCAGGATACATAGGTCTAAAAAAGTAAAGTTACTAAAAACATTTTCGAAAAGAAAAGATAATTGAAATTTTCATCATAAAACATGTTTTTCAGCAAAAAAAATATCTGCAGCCCCATAGAAAATTACAATACCTATTCGACCCAAATGTATAGGCAGCTGATATTTTTTTTGCTGCAATTTTTTTTTTATGTTGAGAAACATGTTCAGTTTGATGGTCTGTAGCACACCCTTAAGGATTTATATACCCTTTCCGTTACACCCTGTATAGATGATTTATAACCAGTTTAATTTAGTTGTTACACTATTTTTCGAAAATGTTTTTAGTAACTGTCCAGACCTATGTATCGTGCTTATGCGTATGAAGTTTCATTAAAATCAGTTCAGTCATTTCGGAAAATAAGGACTTAAAAGTTTGTATGAAATGACTTAAGACGTAAACGCTCTTAACGTTGATCTCTTTTGTCAGAACTCCAGAACCTCTATAATAGGGGACCGGACTGGGTAAAGAAAACGACATTCTGTTTTGTCCGTCAGACAGGTAATACAAAAATATTAGACACGTATTTTTTGTTTTAACAAAATATCAAAAAATTACTTGCTCACTACGTCACAAGTAGGTATAAAACTTACCTACATGTGACGTCATGCGCCTTTTCAACTCAATATATCTCCGTAATTTTATGACCTCGTGAAAAAAGAAAAAATACGTGTCCAATACTTTTCAATAAACTACCCGACGGACAAAGAAAAAAAACATGGATTATCCCCTATTATAAATTATAAGCAATACTAATGTATGGCTATTCTATTACGCGCGTTATTAGTTTCCGCTTAGTACTTATTAGTTCTATTATGGTTTCCGGTTTATGAATGTAAAAAACAACGATTATATAGAGATAATTATTATGGATTTAATTGGCAGTTCCTCCATATGTGTAGGACTAGCCAGCAAAACAATTGGCATTCCTTGCTTTAAATGGTCATTCTGCAGTAAAAAAGAGTCCATTCAATCGACGCTCGTCTTAACCCGATCTTGAAACCTCTTATTTGTAATGAAATACAAGTTTGCTGGTTACCATGTAACCATACACGAAAATAAACCGAACCGTCTTAACAACCAGCCAGGGGTTCGAACCCAGTCAAGCATTTAATTTTGTTTAGTTTATTCATTACCAATACTCTCAAAACAGGGAAAAAAAATATGGTAGAGAAACTGGCATGTCCTAGATCCAAAACTTTGAAGACATATGAACTTTAACAATACTCACAGGGCCCGCGTGGCCATCTCAGAAAAAGAAGACCGGGTTCCCAGTATTGGGAATATTTTAGTTATAACAGTATAGGCTGTGCGTGACGGCTGGCAATAGGGATGGTGACTCATTTTTTTTTATTTGTCTATCGGGTACATTATTAAAAAGTATTTGACACGTATTTTTTCTTTTTTCACGTAATCGTAAAATTACGGCGATATTTTGAGTTGAAATGGCGCATGACGTCACGGCTTAGTACATTTTATACCTAGTTCTGACGTAGTTAGCCCCCACTCTCCAACTTTAATGCGTTTTAACTAAGTATTTTTTTGTTATCTTGATAAAACAAAAAATACGTATCTAATATTTTTGTATTATCTGATTGACGGACAAAATAGAATTTCGTTTTCTTTACCCAGTCATCATCCCTATTAAAGTTCACGGTATATCACTTTCCAATCTTACTACTAACAACATAGAGATGAAAATTGCTCCATTGCCGTAATCCTTTCAACATGAGGTCCGGGGTTCCATTATATTCCTAGGTCGAGAAAAGTGTTATTAGATTTTTACTCCAAGAATTTCTTAGTAGCTGCCACGGAGTCGGAATTTGGACCCGGTTGACGGCAATAGACTCGCCTCCTATTACATGAGACTTAAATATAACTGAAATGTGAGTGTACTATTTATAGGTACACCTCTGCCTAACTCAACGAAGATTACATGCGTGATGGTATATTATAGTCTACTAGCTGTCCCGCGCAACTTCGTCTGCGTCAAATTTTCCCCGTTTTTGCAACATTTTTCATTACTGCTCCGCTCCTATTGGGCGTGATGATATATAGCCTATGTCCTTCCCCAAGTTAAAATCTATATTCTTGCCAAATTTCATTAAGATCCGATCAGCCGTTTAGTCGTGAAAAGGTAACAAACAAACAAACATACAAACGAACAGAGTGACATTCGCATTTATAATATTAGTATGGATTTTTTAAGTAAGTTAAGCAGACTTCTACTCGCCATCAATATCTTCACACCAGCTTTCTATGCTCCGTAAATCGACAAGCCTTATCACATAAACGCAGCCTAAAGATCAACGTTGAACCCCGATCAGTCTAATAAAATTTTAACGACTTTACCCTAAACATTTATAAAACATACATTGACTTAGTAGTGAACAGTCAGTCAAAGATTTAAGTGTACTATTAGGTCCAACTCTACCTAACCCTCCAGGGATAACAGGCGTGATGTTATGTTAATAATTATGTTTCTTTTAACATGAATCCCTCTGCCTTCCAGCTGCAACTGTCAGAAGTGATCATGCGCGCTCGCAACTACATGCAGCAGATAGGCGGCGGCACTGGCAACGTTCTGACTCACCACAAGACCATCGAGGACTTCCAGCGGTACTTCGGAGACCACAGCTCTAAGCCCGAGGTCCAGGAGTTCATGAAGAAGATTACTTCGGATAAGGAGGGGTGAGTAAACTACAACTATCGAACTAAAATTAAGAAAATAAAGAAATTTGAAATTGTCGCAGGGACATGACGTGCACACAAAATGACAAAATATAAAAACTTGAGAGGTGTCAAGGGACACCCGGATGGAAAGAAGTTCCTTTCACGTACATAATATCAATACATTTTAGATTTAAGTTAGTGTGCGAAAAATAAAATATTTAATTTAAGGAAGATTAATCCTTAATTCGAAGCAATACGTCTTACTTAACTGCACAACCGAATTTGTACTTTGTAGTTCGGTCACTCAAAATAATAATCATATCTATCCTTACTCACATACACACCCCAATTGTACGTAATTTAAGGAAATTTCAACTTTATTGTAAAGAAATAAAGCTTACAATAGCTTACTATAGCAAAAAGTGTCGTGACAAATTTTCGTAAGATTTTTTTCCGTCTAGCCCCCTTTCACAACGCGCGATAAGGAACTTCGTTCCAAAAACAATAAATATACAACGCATA
The DNA here is from genome assembly GCA_963082945.1 of Cerastis leucographa. Classification (NCBI taxonomy): domain Eukaryota; kingdom Metazoa; phylum Arthropoda; class Insecta; order Lepidoptera; family Noctuidae; genus Cerastis; species Cerastis leucographa. The sequence goes on from OY720365.1 coordinate 3,186,415, forward strand.
ACAAACATTAAAAGTACAAAAGGACGGAACAAAAAACTTGACAGCTTGCACGTCGTGTCTGCGGCAAGCAGGTTACCAATTAGCATGATACTCTACTATAGACGGCCCACAGCACAGCAAACAAAAAATTACGTCTGTTTGTTAGGATTTTAAGAAATATCCAAAGTTTGGTTCAGACTGTCTGGCAGCATGGTCCCAGCTGACATTTGTAGATCTTTGACAGTCGTAGCAGGTAGTCTATGGCCCGAAAATCTGACAACTCGACTTACCAAGGGGTATTGTATAGCCCAGTATTAATTGGGTTGTGGAGGTCAGACCGTCAGAGAGGTGGTCGGTCGCTGCATGTAAATACTGGTAGTAAACTGCAACCGGTTAGACTGAAAACGACCCCACTATAGATAGGAGAAGACTAGGCTAGCTGATGAACAGCGTCAGCCTTCGTTCTATCAAGAAAAACGATTTTATTAACTTCACTGTATCCTGGTTTGAGAGTTATTAATTTTCATGATACACAATTTTACTTTTTTTTTGCCCCTGAATATTTGTAGTTAGATTTTTATTTTTTTACTCAATTCTGAATTAAGCTCGCCTTTGTAAATAAAATGTAATATTGCAACAATTTATAAATGTTCTTTTTTGTGATCTTTTTCTTATTCGTAAATGATCTTTTTCTTAAGAATAAGAATAGAAAGAGCAATCGTCGTTGAATTTCTAACATCACGTAAGTAAATTTTTGACGGTTTTGACATTTTGATTTTTGATGTGACGTTTGTTCGAGAATCGGAAGACGCGTTGTTTCAGCCAATCAGCAACAAGGACCGTGTCTATGACGTGAACACAAATTCTAAAATGGTGTTGTAAACCACCCAGGTATAATTATGCAGTTTTTGCATTCCCCTGTGAAGTCGCTATTTTTGACTTACGTGGTGTTAGAACTTCTACGACGCAATGCATTTTTTCAAAACAATTTTTGCGTTGTCATACTCTGATACCATACAAAGCATGTATTCAGAGCTACGTTTGATAATTTCAGTGTGGTCCACATATTCCCATGGGACCGGTCAGTGGCGCCACCTTTTAACGTTATTGTAAGCGCTGTCTCGTAAATGTTGCCAGTGTGTTTACTGCACTACTTCCTAATGAATGGCAATAAAAGGCTACTCAGCTATTTCCCTCTCACTCTCACACACAATACTAAGAAGCGAGACACCGTACACAAACACCGTTTGGCGAGTTGCTATTTCATACACCTCTCTGATTCTGTACATCAAACTTAGTAACAACTCTACGTAAAAATTATTGCTGGGAAACAATGATTTTGGGGTAAAAATCACTTCTTACAGTAGGACTGAATGTAACGCACTAAAAACGCTGATGGTGCATTGAATAGTACAGGGGAGGTGGAGATATTTAAATTAAAATTATTCGATTAACAACTTGTGTTTAAAAAAAGAGGTTGAGACTTTGACCCCCAATATCTCCGTAACTAGAAGGTATGGTCTAGAACAAACAAATGATCGCAATTTAGGGCAGACCAAGTGCCTTTCGGCTTCGTTATGTGAACTTCAACACCTATTTTATTTGTGTGAGTGAGAATATCATACATGATGTAGTAGAAAAGTATGGTAATATTTATGGATTCAGTGCAGACCATCAAACTGAAGAACTTTCTTCATGATAATAAATGAAGATAGCGGAAAAAATTGCTCTCTCATAAATATAATACGACCATGCCTTTTTGATACACACTGTATAGTAGTGGCCAATGCTAATCCAGTAACTTAGAACTTTCCGTGTGATGTGCCGTTCGTAGATTGCTAATTTTTACGTAATGGATATTGTATTTTTGTAGGCTAAATAGATTAAATTAAATTAATTGACTAACAAAGATGTATATAATAATTCTTATAACCTTAAAACGTATTATATATATCTATGCTAGGTACAGCTTGTCGTAATATCGTTGGTGATAATTTTATTTAATAAAATTTATATTTACACCCTACTCTTGCAAATCTGCCAAATCTCTCGTAGCTGTTGCGGTTAAATAAAACATTGATATAGATAATTTTACTCCATAAAATTAGCAGTTTGTAAAACCGCTATGTTTCATTTTTGGTGTACAACAAAGTTTTATTCAATTCTATTCTACACCTTCTCTATTAGTATAAAACAAAGTCACTTCCTGCCGTCTGTACGCTTAGATCTTTTAAACAATGCAACAGATTTTGATGCGGTTTTTATTAATAACAAAATGATTCAAGAGGAAGGTTATGTATAATTATGGTTATGTAGGATATGTATAATTTATCCCTGAAAAATACATCAAAATTTCCACGCGAATGAAGTCGCGGGCAACAACTAGATTCATAATAAAATACACACATACCATGAAGCCTGCAGCAGAGGTGGAACATCTAAAACTAAACGAAAAATATCTTTCAAAAGCTTAACAAAAACCCTTAATTTCCAGAATTGTCCACTTGTTCCCGTGGTCAAACATTCTCGACGAAGACATGAACCTCTCCGACTCCTTCCGAGTCCCGGACCCGAAGAGCGGTCAAATGCGCCGTCTGATCTCCCAGATCTCAACCAAGGAAGAGGAGATGTTCCGTAACATGCTGCGGCGGCTGAACCACATCATCAAGATCGCTAATGAAGCTGATGTCAGGATCATGATTGATGCGGAGCAGACGTACTTCCAGCCGGCTATCTCTAGGATTTGCTTGGAGATGATGAGGAGATATAACAAAGTGAGTGTTTTTGTTTTATCTTATTTTAACCTGCAATTCACTCATCAATCCTGCAACTCATTCCTGCAATTCTTTATTGCATATCACGTCATGTGTTTTATAGGATCTTAATATAAAAATAAAGTTCACATGTCGGGCACAACAATTTTGTACAATATTGGTAACATTTAAAATAAGTAACAGTAATTAGAAATTAATAATTTCATTTAGTAAATAATGTCATAGGAAAAAATTAAAAAGTTAAATAGAGAATACAACCTTTTTGAAGCTTTCCTGGTTGATGAGAGGAAAATCGCGTATGAAACTCTCATTTTTCATACAAAACATAAGTCCAGACAAAAGTCTTGTTTAAGAAAAAGACAGACAATTAGATAGAAAGAGAGAAGAGTCAGAGTTTATATGGGCCCACGGGCCTCTGACTTGGCTTTACATGCCATTGAGAAATATCTCTCAGGCATGCTGGTTTTCTCACGACGTTTCCCTTCACTGTAGCAAGTGATAATAATTATACACTACGCACATGAATCCAAAAATCAGAGTGTCTTGGGTTCCAACTTTTGACGGGTTAGTCCATCTAGTTATACTTTTAGTTATACAATATAACAGAATGGACAAAAAAAGTCTTATTTGTTATACTGCACCATCTAGTTATACTATTAGTTGTACAATATAACAGTATGTACAAAACATGTCCTATTTGTTATACTGGATTCGAAAAAAATAATAGAGGTTTGTCCATACGTAGTTATACCTACATTATAACAGTTATAAATAAAACAAAAAGCTCGTACTATCGTCGACTTTGTATGTATGTATCTCTGACCTAGACTGGAGTCAAGAGCAAAAACATCGCAGAAAAAAATAAAAAAATAATAGTTTAACTTACGAAAAAAAAAATGTAGATTGATGACTGGATGGTGACTACTACAACATGGGAAGAGTTGCGAAAAAATCTCATCACCACGTTTGAACCCGAAAATAAATACTCCCGGGACATCATCATGTTCAGAGAACATGTTTACGATGCAACAAAAGACATCGCGGAGTTCTTATCACGTGCTTGGATCTTGTGGCGAAGAGTCACCAAGGACAAACTGGGAGATGAGCACGCTGTCGAAGCTGTGATTGGATGCGTTAATGACGAACGGTTGCGAATCGAACTGATGAATGCCAGGGCAACCACTGTCCCTGAGCTCATCTCAGTTGCAACATCCATTCGGAAGAAGCGAAGTCATCCAAGCTCCAGTCCCACAACATATAAACGTTCACGTTTTTCGGATAATAGGTACACCAACAACAAGCCGCCGTATATGTAAGAAGACAAACCACTCCACTTACGACTGCAGATTCAAACCTTCGAAGTCTAAACCTGAATCTAGCAATAAGGATTCGAAAACAACAGCCGCAAACACAACGAACGAAAAACGAAACGTATCAACTGCCTGTACCTATTGCAAGAGACCAGGCCACACTTAGAAACTTGCTTCAAACGCGAACGTTCGTTGACTTCCAATGTGAACTGCGTAGCAAGCCATAAGCTGGCTCCTATCAACATCAAAATAGGTGAAAGGACTTTGCAAGCCGTCTTTGACAGCGGGTCGTAGTGCTCAATTCTCAGAGAATCGGTTCCCAGAAAAAATGAATTGGTTTTTCAGATGTTTCGGCATTTTTTTTCGAATCCGGTATAACAAATAGGACATGTTTTGTCCATTCTGTTATATTGTACAACTAATAGTATAACTAGATGGTGCAGTATAACAAATAAGACTTTTTTTGTCCATTCTGTTATATTGTATAACTAAAAGTATAACTAGATGGACTAACCCCTTTTGACTTGGCAGTCCAACGGTCACATCACTAGGCTATCACGGCTTACTAGCTCACTTGCCATTCAGAACTCGCTGTCTTAAGAGACTGGTATTATACAACCTTTTTTTTTATACCCCATAACTCTAGGGTTATATTCTGGAGGTAAAAATAATACTAAAACTCCTAGAATGGGTGGTCCAAAAATGCATAGTTTTGGAGATATCATCAATCATAATTAAATTAGGTCAAAAATTGTCACCAGTATGACGAATCTTTACTTTTGCGAGGTTGCCAAACTTCGCAGTAGTGTAGTAAAATAGTAGTAGTTTTATTGATAAATACGAGTAATTCTTTTTATTCATTAAAGCTATGAAAATGAAAAAACAAAAAAAAAGTATAATTGAAACATAATTCATATGCCAGTTGATTCTATGATATGGTCTCAATCATATCCTAGAGTTATGGGATATCAAAAAGAACAGGTTGTATGTTCAACTGTGTTCATAATCCACGTGTATTTACTATCCTCTCTCTCCCGCAGGATAAATTTCTAGTGTTCAACACGTACCAGACGTATCTGAAGAACACGTACCAGGAGATCCTTACTGACCTGGAGCAGGCGCAGCGACAGAACTTCTACTGGGGAGCCAAGCTCGTGCGCGGCGCGTACATCGAGCAGGTAAGAGAGAGTTTGAGTGTTGACAAGCAGCCTGCCATTTTACTTGGCTGTAAAACTACTAACCCAATGTCAAATATTACTACAGCCTTAATTGTTTTGACCAAGGTCTTCTGTGTGACAGTACTTAAGCGTATTTAAAACTTTATCGTTAAGTTGAAGATCTTGATGAGGCGGTAATTCATTTATCATTGGCTGGCTTACTATAATTTTAAACAGGATACATGACTTTCACAAAATCTTTGACGTAGTTGTCCATGAATTGTCATTAGCACTCTCTACGCTACTAAGCGATCCTTCTTGAAATCAAATGTTTAACTTTGCCATCTGATTTCTAGGAACGCGCTCGTGCTGCAGCGATGGGCTACGACGACCCCACCTGCGAGTCCGTGGACGCCACCACCGTGTCCTTCCACAAATGTCTCAAGGAGATCCTCAGCAGGGTTAAGGTGAGCCTCATCCTCATGATTATCTTTCTTTTTCTTCTGGTTAGTGCCAACCTGGGGGGTTACTATGACGCTTAAAACATTATTGTTCCATTCCTATTCCAGAGTGGGAAAGAGATGGAGCTAGACGACCTGTATAGCTCCGTCTCTTTTTCACTCTAGAATAATAATGGGACAATAATGTTTTAAGACGTCATTGTACGCCACCTGGTGTCAGAGTTTTTATGCCGTCCATGGGCCTTTGACTAGGCTTAACATGCCGTCGAGGAATCAGTGTCAGGCATGTTTGGTTTCCTCATGATTTTGTCTTTCACGCCGAAGCTAGGGATAGTTATAATCTTTCATGAAGCCGTCAACCAAGCATTCTGTACAACAAAGTAAGTAATTCTAGGCAATTTTTTTTGCTGGTAAAGGATTTTTTTTTTGGTGACAAGTCACTTTTTACGGTAGAACTCAATTTAACGCATTCAAAACATTGTGCTGATGGATGCATTGAATAGTACGGTGGTCGGGAAGGTATTTAAAGTAAAATTATAACATTCAAAACTTCTTATTAAAAAAAACTTATTAAAATGTTGGAACCTCCAATATCTCTGTAACTATAAGTTTCTCAGGCATGGTCCAGAACAAAAAAAAAAACGCAATGACGGGGAAAACAAGTACCGTTCGGCTTCGTTAAGGGTCTATTAATACCCGTAACAATTCGCTCATTAATCCGAAAAAGCAAAGGCCTTAGGTTATGGAAAGTTTACTACCTGAAAACTCCTAGGAAAAATATCTATTATCTACTAAATAAATGAGTTTTTATTGTTATTTTATTCACGAGTGAGTTGAAAAACGTCGTATGATACACGTGTGTATTGGTGATTACCGTCCTCGGCTCTCTTAAGACCCTCACCTAACGGCTCGGGTCTCAATGGCGCCTCAGCGGTAATCACCAACATTACACACTAGTACCATAATGTACTATTATCGTCATTTGTTTCTTGATAATCCATCATTCGCATTTATTTTTAAAATTGAATGATTTATTTAGGAACCTTAAGCCGTGAGGAGGTCTTGGAAGAGAGAGAGAGAGAGAAAGAGCTCTGCACAATGTTTTAAAGATTTCATTTAAAACTTTGTTATTTTCCTCAGGGACCCAACAAGGAGCGCCTGGGAATCATGGTGGCCTCTCACAACGAGGACACAGTCCGGTACGCCATCCAGCTGATGAAGGAGCACGACATCAAGCCTGAGGACAAGGTGGTCTGCTTCGGCCAGCTGCTCGGCATGTGCGACCACATCACCTTCCCGCTGGGTAAGCTTCACCAGTTTCTTCTTCGTCGATGATAGCCATCATCACCGTTCCTTCATCTCCTACCATATTTCAATTAATTTGAGGTCGGCACAGCATGTCTTCGTCATCCATACTTCTCTATTACTTGACATCTTATCAGACACCTCCATTCTTGCCATATCATCCTTCACACAGTCCATCTATCGTATTCGTTCTTTGGTCTTCCTGTACTCTTATGGTACCCATCCACATTCATACTCAAAACTTTCCTCAAGGCATTTTCCTTATTCCTCCGCAACACTTGACCTTACCATGCCAACCGATTACCACACAACCATTCAGTCACCGGCGCGACTTTCAGACTTCTTCTTATAGTGTACTCTAATGTCAATGCCGGTTCTTCTCCATAGGAAACGACAAACCGTGCACCTTTTGTTGACGTTTTATAAGTGCCCATGTAGGCCTATGTAAAATAAAATATTTTGATTTTGATGATAGCCATATTTATGTTAAATGAGCTTTGACCTGAGATCTGCCACCTCAACAGCTTTAGTAGTGGCTTCGGACAGGTTTCTGTTCAAGGTGCAATTGGAGGTGTAGTAGGAGCAGGTCAGAAGGTGGCACATCTTCCACTTCTTCTCCCGCACGAGAATAAAGCTTAACTGCTTCGTTGGTCTAGTCCGAGGTCTTGGAGCCCTAAATCAGGAAAAGTATTATTGGGATTTTTTATTAAGAATTTCTCAATAATCCAAGGAGTCGTCAGTATATCCGTTGTCAGTCAGCTTGGTGGCTAGTATTTGGTGGTTAACAAAACCCAAGAAAATAATACTTAATTTACTTGCATTTTGATTTCTAAGACCAACAATTAAGGTTTTTTTTCATCTTTCCAGGTCAAGCCGGCTACTCCGCCTACAAGTACGTGCCATACGGTCCCGTGGTAGAAGTCCTGCCGTACTTGTCCCGACGAGCCAACGAGAACCGAGGCTTCCTCAAGAAGATCAAGAAGGAGAAGAAACTCATCCTTAAGGAAATCTTCCGCCGCGTTTTCACCGGCCAAATGTTCTACAAACCCGTCGGGCACTACACGCCCGTGTAAATGTACATCTTAAGTCCACGTGTTATAGTCTAATTTACTTTGCGGGATGTTTGGAGCCAATCATGTGACGCGGTGGTGTGAGTAGTCTAGTCGCTGTATGCGTTAGTGCTGGGTTCGCGTTGTGTGAGTCGACGTGATTTATCGATAATAATAATCGATTCTCCACGGAACTCGATTGATGTTCTTTTTTTAATCTGTGGTCAAAATATTTTATCGATAAAATCGCGTTGAGTCCCATCCTTGGTAGTTGTTTGTCTGTGATTGTTGGTAATTCGGTTGTCTAGGAACAATTTCCTTAAAACCTATTTCGAACGGATATTTCTAATAAGAACACAATTTTTGTGTAGGTAAATATTAAAAAATATTATAGGTAATTTAATCGAGTTTGATAAATACAACTCAGGTATCATAATCTTGTCATTAAAGTTAACGAGGATGTAATTATTATCATTAATTAGGTTTATTTATCAGGCTCTTTGAATACCAAATTGTTAAGCTTAGAAATGATCATTTGAAAGAGGTTTTATGAACCGTTGGAAAGAATGGGGTTGCCAGACTGTGACGGAAAGAGAAAACAGAAAAAAAGTGTCGTAACAAATAAAAAATCAAAATAATACAAGATTATGAAAACTACAAAACATGTACATAAGTCAATATGTAGCGTCTGGTATGCTACATTAAAAAAAAAAGGATCTGATAAACGACTAACTGAAAAAAGTGAGAATACTTCCTAATTCAACTTTAAAAATGTTTACGAAACCATTTATATACTTATCAATAACCACACAATGTACTTACTGTATCTTGTATTTATTCATAATATTAAACAGGACAGGAGTTGTAAATATTTGTATTAATGTTCATAAAATAACTGTCAGCGTTGCTTGTACCTAATATCTGATAATGTACATATAGAGTTAAACCAATGAAAAGTTGTAAACAGAAAGAAACGTTTACACAATGGCCCACTCGCAACCAAGCTGGCCTGGGTTGAAGAGAGGCCCATGTGATCTTCTGTCTCTTTCTATTTACAATACTCTTCTTCGTTTGGCGCTAGCTTTTGTGTAAATCTACATATAATAAATACCTCTTTATCCGTCGTTTTTAACGACAAAAACAAACTACAAATTGCTGATAAAAATGAAAACTTGTCCATGGTTTTAACATTAATAATATGGCAACACTGACAACAATTTTCATAAATCGAATGAAATGTAACAAAATGGCGAACAGTATTGATTGTTTATGCTTCTTACAGTATTTTTATTTTTTAAAGTATGTATATTATTTATCAACGCTTATATTTAAAGTGTTAAAAATCGAACTTAGATCGCTGTTTATAAAATGTAGGATGTTAAAATAGTTAAAAATAACGATAAAAAATCGAATGTGTTGCGGTCGTCCTTTGAAATTAGGAATGCAATGAAATATTTTGTTCATAGGACAGGGTTCTTCAAAACAATAATAGTTTATTGAATAACTGAATAATGTTCAATGAAATATTTGTGAAACATGAAAACTACATCATTTTAGGGAAGAGTCATCGAAGGCACTTTTATAGTCTTTTCCTGTAAATTGTACCGCGTGCTCTGTAGATGTATGAAACGCGAACATGCCGTGATTTTCGCCCATTTGGCTAGCATTTACACAATATTTATGACAGCCAAAATATAGAAAATATACTCCGAAAAAACTTAGAAAACTAGTCATTTTAACTAGTTTACTATGAAAAGCTGACGCTTCACTATACTAAGCTGATCAATTAATGCATTTTCATGGTTCCACGTGTACTTTTCCTAAGTTATAATCAAGTTTTATGTTATTTATTTTGTAATATAGGTTTTCCCTGTTTTGTCCGACACTCCGGGTTTCTGCAGTAGTCTTATTATCATAAATGTGTGTAAACATGTACTTTGAGTAAGACTTACCTGTTTATAACTCACATAACTTTGTATTTTAGCTGCGGTATCATATTTAAACTTATTTGAAAAAAAAAAACAAACAGATATAAAATTACCAAGTTTTTACATGAGCAAAAAACATTATAAAAATAAGTCCATCGATTTTACTTGATAGAATTGTTTTTTATGAATTATACCGTAGCTACCCTCAGTTCCTATAACTAAGTTAGGTTCTATAATCAAGTCCTATGTGTATAACATGTGCCTACGTTTCTTTTTTCTGAAAGTTAGTTGCGCAGTGTCACTAAACGTTGTACGGTGTCAAAATCCTGACATTTTACAGCAAAACAATAATATTTTTTGAATTAGTGTTAGTGCAATTAACGTGTATCCATTTTAGAAATGGAATGCATGTGGATTTTAGTCCCGGAATTGTGTTTTGTTTTTGTAAACGTTTATTTCGTCCATGATTTTATTTATTCGTTTGTAAACTGTTTATAATTTTTCCGTGCGCTAATTAATGATTATTGTGATGCTATTTTTAGATTATTTTACGGATAGACTTTTAATAAAGACAAAACTTGTTTTGATACGTTTCTTTTATTTTTATTTTTCCTCCTTTTTCCGTTATTTTAAAATTAATTAACTGAAACTGACATGAGTGACTGAAAAGCTAAAGATATAAACATAATTTCAAATATGATAACCAGTAGAAGATTGAATGTAAAAAAAAGCTACTGGTATAGTACGCTACGTAGCTAAAATGTTAACAAATAAGGACCTATTCTAATAGGTGCTTATTTAAAAGCTTATAACGTCATCATCACTTTGTTTAGATAATTATGTATTTTAAAATAATGAATGTTTTGAAAATGTACCTATCGTTTTTCAAAATAATTACAAACACGAGTGCTTGCAATGTCATAAAAAAAACTGATATTAGACTGAAGTCAATTTTTTGTTGATGTTTAAAACTTAAAACTCTAAACTTATCTTGACAATATGAGACTTAATAAAAATCGACAAAATGAACAATATGACAAAAACATATTAATCTGTATCGATCAATTTTTTTGTATGTTTTTGTCAGCTAGATATAAAACGATTATTGCAGACAATAATAAGTATGTAGTATGATATGATATGTATGTGTTATTTGTATTTTTATCCTTAACTTATGATTAGAGAAAAGGCAAAGATGGTTTCTGCAATCAACTATTATGTATTAACAATATCAGTGGCGGTAAATGATATGATTTGTGCGTTTTTATCTACCCCTACCAAGAATGAGAGCTTGACGATATAGTATAAGACGCTTTTAGCTTTATAGGCTTCGTATATTATGTCAATACCCACCCTTATCCTGCACGAGAATAACTAATTCACGGGTAATGCAATATTTAATAAATAAGAATAACAATAATAAGAATAAATTTATTATTAAACCATAGTTACAGTAATTTTCTTAGTCTAACATCATTAAGGATATCGGTAACAAGTTTTATTTTGACAAAATTAGATAACAGTGCTCCCCAAACTAGCCTGCGCCGTTATCTTGGGGGCTGGAGTTGCGATAACTTTAAATTAAAAACATATATGTAGTTGTAAATGTAACAAACTCACGGCTAATAGTGTTAAAGTAGCCTTTCAAATGAAAAAAGAACGTTTTGGAATAATAGGAGTATGCCATTTGAATATACTTGATTGTAGAAATGATCCCTGTCGCTAGTGCTATGTACCTACTATCAATATTGTAACGAATGTAATGTTCCCTGTTCCGTGGTCGTCAAACAATACAAGTTAAGGCAAGGCATTTAATATAGGTTCCTACAACTTGCCTTTCACAGTTTTAAAATGTTCAGCAGCTGCAATACAACAGCATCTTTACTGTTTCGACTATAAAGATCACTGTTGTTCTGATAGATTTGTCAGTGATAACAACCTTATTGCAAGGAAATTATAGATCGCTGAGAATTTTGATTGTGCAATGCTGAGGTTAAAGCTCCCTTCTATCTATGCTATCTCTCGCCTTGTTTGCCTGGAAAAAATTAAACCTACAGCGTGACCATTATGATTCATTTTTGTGTGTTACGGATTTTGGAGAACTCAGTCCTGGTTGAATATAAAGTCCATGGGTAAAATCGAAGTGAACATCCTTAAAGAGCTGTACGTTCCTTCACGCCACTCTTAGAATTGACCCTTAAATCAAATTTGAAGTCAATATTACGTTGAAAATTAAATGAGTGTCAAATTCTATGATTGCAATTTCGAATGACTTGACAGCTTATTTTTGTGATAGATTTTTACGCAAGCAAGAACTGTGAGGGGTATGAAATGACGACGATGCGACGGGGTCCTAGTCTTAGATAACATTGGAAAAATAAAATAAAGTGTTAATGTTGACGACGTGTGTTTTATTTAGATTCAACCTAGCTGCGGCCATTTAACCTAGCGGCCCTGGAGGCCTACTCTCTTTCTCCGAAACGTAACTTCGGCAACGAACGAAAATTAAACGTAGTTACGTTTGTAACTCAACTCTATATAATTTGCGGACGCACACAATACATTCGTTGTCTGTGAATTCAAACTTCTTGTGTGTTTTTGTATATTGTTTGTTTGACTGTTTTTTTTTATATTTTTAAATGTTTTTTGTTAGTTTTTTTTTAAAAGAAATATGTAAACGTATTAAAAAATGAGATTATAAATGACTTAAAAGAATTTTACCGAAAATTATATTAGTCGCTGATTACTGCTGTTTGTACATATTTTATCAAAAATGAACTCTTTCCTATCGTTTGCCGTATGCCATTACTTCCCAGAATTTAATTCTTAGCAGCGAGTTTATCGAATGGTGTAATAATACAGGATGTTTTTTTTTTCAAAATTAACGGGTTTGATTCCTGGCTAGGAATATAGATTTTTCAAAAAACCAATGAAGCAGTTATAGTTTTTACCAAAATCCAGCTTGAGACTCCTTTGAGTGTTTTTCGCTTTTCCTCATAGTTTCGGATTTAGCCATCCACCGACTTGAAAAATCCAACCTGTATATATCTCGGCTCCCATGCATTTTTGAAATAAATTGTTCATAGAAGAACATGAATGTCGTATTGTGTTCTTATTAATGAAATATTGTGGTCGCAGACTTAAAAAATCATGCCACTTTTACCCAAACCCCCTTTAAACGATGCGATGCCATGTTACATTGCAAATTTATGGCTGGACTAGCTTATGCCCGCGGCGTCGCCCGCGTGGATTTCGACAATTGTGCCACGGGAACATACTATCGGGATAAAAAGTATCTTATGTGTTAATCCAGGTTATAAACTATCCGTGTGCCGAATTTCATCCAAATCTATTCAGTAGTTTTTGCGTGAAAGACTAACAAACAGCCATCCATCCATACCCACAAACTTTCGCATTTATACTATTATTTGTGTAGCCGTGCCGTGTGTACTTAGGTAGCCGAAATATACCAAATAAAAAGTCAAATTCAGTCAACAATTATTTATTCTCATATTTTCGTCGTAAACACAGTTTTATCCTAACACTCACATCCAACATCGTTATTTACTTATCGCGTTACATCCAAATAATATTGTCCGATCATTTTATGACATTTCGTGAACAAAATAACAAGTTTACATTTAAATAAACTCAGTTTGACAAGTTGACGCCCACGTCAATTAGTTTACAAAGTAATAAAATTGTAGGACATTTTGTAAATAACTTGAAATTGGTCAAATTGGTTATTTCGTGTAATTTAATTACTTTAGTCCTTGCCTGTCCTCCGAAGGCGACAAGATTCAACAATCTTCCGACTTTAGACAGGCTGTTTGAGGCAATTATGGTTTTGTCTTTTATCAAGTTATACATTAATTTATATATTGGTCAAGTTAAAGTGGAAGCGTCAGAATATATTTACGTTTTTGCCGTTCAGTGTCAGGCTATTAATCAACATAAATCGTGACACAGAGTGGCAAATTGAAAAAAAACGTATGAAAACCTAATTTCGCGTGCTACCCTGGCGTTTCCGCCTTAAATGGGGTGTTGGTTTTTCGTATAAAATAACAGTACAAATTGTTAAAAAAACAATAATCACTTATTTTTATAATCCGTGCAGCTTTCTTTTCATTAGGCTTTGTTTATGCGACAGTGACACGTGCAACGAGACGTTTTGGTCACTTTTTGGTCTTCCATAATAAAAATATTGATGTAAATAGAGATTAAAAATCACATGATCTGCCTTACTTGGGCAACTCTTACCTACATAATAATATCGGTTCCACAGCTTTATTTATTTCATCTTTTCTATGTGGTATAAAAGATAATCTGTAAGACAAGCGAGACAGCTGAGCATGAGGTCTTGAGTTCGATTCCTGATCTGGCAGTGCTTTCGGGAAATTCTCAAGCAGCCCCGTGGCTGCGTTGGGTACGAATCCAGACTCAGTAGTCTGAATTCTTGCCTGGTTGATGGCAATTGGCTGGCCCCCGAAATGTGGGTGTAGTAATAAGTAGATACACCTCTGCCTAACTCAACGTAGATAATAGGCGTGATGTTATACACAGTCTATTTTTTAATTAAGTTAAGCAGACGTCTAGTTGCCATCAATATCTTCACAGCAGCTTTCTATAATACTCCGTAAATCGACAAGCCTTTGTCACATAAACGCAGCCCAAAGATATCAACGTTCAACCTCGATCAGTCTAATAAAATTTTAACGACTTTACCCTAAACATTTATAAAACATTGACTTTAGAGTAGTGAACAGTCAGTCAAGGATTTAATAGGTAGGTATTAAAATAAAATATATTTTTCATAAAACAGATTAGAGGCTTACGTCCTTATAAGATAGTTTGTATAGAGGTTTGTAAGGCCGTGGCTTAGGAAGCTGGGGGTCTATGCAGGAATTGGAGTCGTGCAGCAGCATCTTAAGAGTAGGAACAACTGAGACCAATGCCCAGTTGGTAGAACGAAAGTCTATTAAGGTGAATGCGCCAGGATAGGCCGCGAAGTTCAAATATCTTTTTTTCTTTCTTTTTATAAAAACGTTGCCCCACACTAGGAATTTCTCCTGTATCATGGATGCGTTTACAAACATTTAAACTCACATACACAAACAGCCAGACCCGGAACAACTATCTGTAAGCCATACAAATATTTGTTCCGAGCGGGGATGAAAACCACGACACGCAGTGCAGCAGCCAATCGCTCAACCACTGCGCCAACCGTGTCGTCAACAATATCGTAACATTTGTTGCAATTTTCAGGTCAGTGACGGGTTCTTTGTTGCTAGCAATATGATTTGTGACCGTAGTACATATGGCTTTACAGAGTTATAATCATTTAAATCATCAATACAATCCTCTCAGTTCATTTAATCTCATTGAATTACTTTTTCATGAAATGGTAAACCCGATACCCGTTGATAGCAAAAAACGTAAAAAAAAATGTCCCGGTCTAACCTGGCAGTTTCACCTTAAAACATTTGCTATAAAATTTTCAAGTGGTTGTTAAGCTCTGTAATTGGTAAATTATTAACAGTCAATCGGGACACGTGTACTGCACTAGTGTTTAATTTGACTCGTCGATAATTTTCGAGCCAGTCATCATCATCATCAGCCTCATCATCATAATGTTCCCACTGCTGGGACACAGGCCTCCTCTCTATGAGAGGGAGTGGGCTGTAATCCACCACGCGGGCCTAGTGCGGGTTGGTAGATGTCATATGTCTTCGATTTTTTAGTTCTAGGACATGCCGGTTTCCTCACGATGTTTTCCTTCACCGTTTTTAAGAGCAGCGGTGATCAAATAAATTACACACAGTAATGCGCCTGCCTGAGTTCGAACCCACGGATTACTGCTCGTAAGTCGGGGCTGACACCACTGGGCCACCGCTGCCGCTGCTCTCCGGGTGTTAATCTGAAGGTATTGTCTAGCGGCAAAATTCCCAGTTAACTTTTAACTAATTTCCCCTAACCAATTAACCCTTCCCCGACCTGCGACCGTCCGTTCTTGTATCCTCACTTCCATAAGTCACGGCCAACTTATGGCGTAAGATAATAGAAATTCCTCTACCATAGTATATTATAATATGAAGTTATAAACTTATACCTAAATATGAAGTGATCTAATAACTAACTTTCAAAAACGCTTTTTGCTTTCTGTATTAATTTAAGTTAAAGCAATAATAACCTCAGGTGGGTTACCAAGACGTCAGGACGCAGTACTTATTCCAGCGTAAGAAAGGGGTGAAGTTATACAGAACGTCTAATCCCATCTCCTCTGAAATGAGATTAAAACACAATAAAACAAACCTCCTTGCAGACTTCATGGTAGGCCACCAGATACAAAAGAAAAAACGAAACGTCGGATAGTAAGAACCCATTGGTCCATCGCTCAAAACGTATCTTACGCCACAAGAAAATTCACAAAATATTTATCAAGAAGTAGAAAGGTAAATAGATCTCACTCGTTTTTTCGAACAGCTAGTGCTTTGAATAGTAGACAAATAAACTTAACAGTATAATGTCGTAATGTCAATAAACTGCATTGTCCAGTGTCACAACACGTCGATAAATATGATACATCGTGCGACGTTTCTTTAAAACGTCGATCAAACGTCGCGACGTTTATTGGAAACGTCATTTAAGTCGCGACGTTTATTAGAAACGTCGCTCAGTCGCCAGCGACGTTAACTGATGACGTGGCACGCGACGTCATGGACGTCAGGCTCGTCGATGTCATCTGACGTCGTCGGTGCCAGCGACGCCAGTTGCGTCGCTGTTGGTCTTCGCTAGGATCTTGGGCGGTTTGCTTCCCCTATAAAACAGAAAAGATATACATACAATAGATACCAATTTGTTGATTTACTGTACACGAGTCTCTAAGATATTTAAATATTAGCTAATTGCAATAGTTGTCTGCATAACCTTGGGTGTAAGTCTTTGAATCTGTGGCATTCTTGCCAAATCACTCTGCAAATTAAAAAATCCATGAGGTACTTCGTTTTTATATTATTGGTTGGATAACTGGTAAATAAGCTAGGAGTTTACTTAATTGTAAGTGGCCACTGTCGCTTTTGGATAGTACAATACCAGTGACACACTGGTTGTCATCACAGGGGCAAGGATGACATGGCATGTTACCGCAAGTCTCTAACCGCAATACAATATCGCTGTTTAGCGGCAAAATTCCGCACTTGCACGCATCATTTGTCACCTGACCCATCTTCTTCTATTATGAATAATTCTTTTGAATTGAATTTCTTGGATGAGTTCCTGAACAAGAAGCATTTTACTCATTCCAGACCCAGACCTAAGCTCCAGCATAGTGTGTGTCACTAGAGCAGTGAGTAGAGCTGCGGTCAAGCCTGCCAGTTGTGTTCGCGTCCATCAGCCTACAAGCGGTTAAGACTCATCTCTGCGCAACCTCAGCTCCAGCATAGTGAGGGTCACCAGATCAGTGAATAGCGCTGCAGCCAAGCCTGCCACTTGTGTTCGCATCCATCATGGCAGCTACCAAGCGGTTAACACTCACCTCTGCGCAACCTAAGCTCCAGCATAGTGTGTGTCACCAGAGCAGTGAGTAGGGCTGCAGCCAAGCCTGCCAGTTGAGTGCGCACACAGAGCATTTGCCGCGCAATGCACGCAAGCGCCAGCCCGGAGTGACGCGCCGCTAGGATCATTGACCAAGCGCCCCGCCAGCCGGGGCCTCCTATGCAGATGCCAGACTGAGAAGAAGAGGCATTAGAGGTTATTATCAGGGTAATGGATGTCTAATAGTCTAATGAACTGGTATGGTCATTGCAGATTTACAGGGTGTCAGTTCCTACAGTCTCTGTCTTATAAGAGTAGGCACAGCACTCCCGTAACACTAGTTTTAAACCCATAGTACTTGAAATACTGTCGTGCCAGCGACACGAAAAAGAAGACCCATGTACTTTCCAAAACCTTTTTAGCAATATAAATCTATAATCAGTGATAAAAATCCATACCTGTAGTACATCCCAAAGCGCAGCACAAGCGCCCCACGCAGCGGCTGCAAGCGCTGGCAGCGCCAGATCCGTCTTAGCGGCTCTCCAGCGCAGGAGAGCGAGCACGAGCGACGCGTGCGCCGCGCCGCCGCCCGCCGCGAGCGCGCCGCGCCTGCCGCGCGCGGCCGCCATGGAGAGCGTGCCGGCAGCCAGCGCTTGCAGCACTCCCGTCCCGCACAGCGAGCGCCAAGCACACCACCACCCGTCTACGCATACTCCGTACCACTGAAATACATGGATTGTCATTGTATAATTTTTTCACGTAGGTACATTCACTTTTGGAGGTCGAGAAATTTGTTGGTCAGACCGGACTTGCAAGATTCACAAACACAGGATTACAACATTATAATCATATCAGGAATTATAATGATTTATCATTATAGTCAGATAGCACTCGAACAACTTATTTAAAATTCCAATCTAAAGCATTTCAAAGGTTTTTATTTTTCGTTTATTTATTCCACTTTTGAATTCACTCAGTTTTACGCTGTTTAAATAAACATGACATATAGATGTACCTTAATATACGACGTATAAATAAATCCCTGTTGGAGTCCTATGAACAGTCCCATGGGCATTCCGAGCACGGCCCGAGGGTCCCCGAAGACGGAGCGCGCGTCGGGCGGCGGCGCCGGCGCAGTGGGCGCGCCGTACACGCCTATACCCACTGACAGCAGAGCTAGGAACGCCCACATGGCAACCAGTAGCATCCTGCCGTCAGCGTCTAGAACTGTTCCTGATAAGGTCTGCATGTCTGGACAGCCGGCCGCCCCGCAAGTTCGCTCCTGGAAAACATGGATTAAAATAATGACACAAGCAAAGTTTTATTTATTTATTTAACACTTCAAGTACATTGTACAGAGGCGGACTTAATGCCATAGGCATTTTCAAGCAGTCTTTCCAAGGGGTATCGTGTTACGTAGTTACTGGGTTGTATGTGCATGACAGAGAGGTAGCTGCTCCATGTAATATACTAGGATTCAATTGTATACCTCTTAACACCTAATAGCTGGATGCTGTTGGTCTGGAAGCAGACGCCAACATATTTAGGATAAGGTAAAGCAGATGATGAGAAGCTCAACAAGAACTACAATTTAACAATTATGACATGGTGGATACAAATATTGTGCAAAGAAGAACTCACCTCATAATCATCTTCTAAAAAGTATTCCTCAGGCGGCGGCCATCTTGGTACAGATACATTTGTCGGTGCCGGAGTGACAGGCTTTGCCACCTCCTCAGACCATATTAACAGGGCGAAACCCAGGAGTAAGGACCCACACACCAAACCTAGGTCTTGAGCAGCCCTTAAAGCTCTGATTGCTCTTCTGAGGGCAACTTTTCGTCTTGCCTCATCACCAGCTGCTTGGGCTAAAGACGTCGCTGATGCAGACAAGGCCAGAGACATCGGTGACAGCGTGACGCCACAGATTCCGTACAATGCTAGAAGAACAGGGAGAGGAGTCTCCACTGTGTGAGCAGTCAGCAGTACACAGACTAAAGTGTGTGCGATCGCAATCACTAATCTTGTGCCAGTCTTTTGAAGAATGAGAGGAGAGAACGGAGCGACCACTGCTGCAGCCATGTGCATTATTGAGAGAGGCATGGCTCCAGCTTCTGCACCAGCAAATGCTGTGAAAGGCAGCAAGGCAGTCGCACATAGCCCGCTGGAGATACATAGTAGAGTGAACCGGTTGACCAGCGATTTCGGCAGCTTCGGCGGCTGCCTTGCCAGCAGTCTGCGAACTGATGCCGCCCCAACGGATGATGTGGCCGAGTCCCTTCGGCGAGGTCCGATGCAAGACCCTGCGATCCGGATTGGAGTTTTCTGCTTCTTCCAGGGCCATTCTTTCTTGTATATCGTGCTCACTGGGATCTGTGAAGAAAAAAAAAAACATTTCAGTCCCTTTAAAATTCGAGGAAATGAAAAATATGTCTGACAAGTACGGTCTGTTCAAAAGTTTAATGATGAAAGAGTAAACAAACTTTACGGCACGCTTTAGGTAATTTTAAAATTAGATTTTCGGGTTTAAACATTTAAATCAAAGCTCTTATTTTGTAAGCGTTAGGTACTATAAATTGGTCGTATGTACCTTTTCGTTTTCTGATACATTTGTTTGCGAAAACTCAAATTCAAAAACAGAATCAGAACGCATACGTCACAAAATGATCGTCAGATAGTTCCAAAAGTGTCTAAGTAAATTTAATGTAGATAGCTAACCAACGGAGAAATTAATCATCGCGATTAGCACGTCCAAACAGTGTTCGAGACTTCTGACAAGTTTTTCAAAATGATTAAGGAATATTATATTGATACTGACAGGGCTCGAACGTGGTTTAGATGTGCTGATCATGTTCAGATTTACTGCCAAAACCTAAATAACGCTTTCATGCTTCCATCGTTTCCAGTGAAGGTATGTCCTCACGCGGGCGGCGTGGGTCTGTGTGAGACTGAACTAAAGAAAACTATTAATCAACATTTACTGGCTGTTGTTGTGCATCCTCGTCAAATTCAAGGAAGTAACTATGCTAATGATTCTCGACCCGAATCAATAATAAAATGGGTAAGTATTTTTTTTTACGAAATTCTGTAAGTGTGGACCCCGGTGTTTTAAACGCGGTCCGTCTGATCCTCGCAGTATAACCACGCTTTCACAGCTACAAACAATTTCAAACGTTTATTCGATATTTTCTTATTGCTTAAACTACATTAAGGGGGTTATTCTGATATACTGACAAACTTAAAGTTATGCAACAAAGTTATGACGAGGATGCAAAACAACACCTTGTATAGAAAGAGAAAAGTAAGAAAACATATTTATTTGGCACATGCCACAAGTGAACACAACAAAAAATTTCGAGCAGCTAGTGACCAACACTGGTTTTCAACTATGTATTTTAGTGTAGTTCAACATACCGGTGTGAGTAAGGTGCGGTGTCTGTGCGGGTCGGATACGGTCCGCACGGCCGCGCGGACGGGCGCCGGACGCGAGCGCTCCGTCAGGTCCGGTAAGCTGCCCATACGCAGGCGCCGGCTACACTCCGGCCGACATACTATCCGGTTTCATATCCTAGTAAGAAAAGATACGTTAAGCTTAGTGAAGTTAGAAACATTATTAAAAGACACGAGTGTCTGATTTCAGGAGAAATATGCAGCATTATAAGTTTCGCATACAAAAACTAATGGATGGAGAAGGAGAGAAATAAAAGAAAAATGATAATTGACAGAGGACAATGGAAGAAGAAAACGTTATGCCAACCCCAAGTTACATCGAACAAGGGTAGATTAAATAGTGAAGAAAAGACCCAAATGACCCAAAGGTTGATTGGTAGAGAATGCCTATAAGTCCGTCTATGTACCACCAATGTACGTGAAGTAGTAACTAAATAATTAAATAATAAAAAAATATAAAAATATCATCAATAAAAATGTGTTTTACACAAAATGACTTTCTTAAAATTGTAAAATTATGACACTTCCATGGAGGTAAAGTCTTTTTTCCTTTTTTTCGCGAAAACGACAGTGAAAATAGCTCGGCTCGTGCTCGATACACGTTTTAGGATGTGGTACATTTCATTTGAGACCACTATGGATCATTTCAATAGTTTTGAGTCACATTTTGAGAATGGCCCGTCACTCCCGGTCAAGCAACATAAAACTGCCCTGCATGTAAGAAATAGTTCTCACTTAAATCAATGCCAACTATAGCCTAGGGGAGGATATTAAGATATTGTGAATTTTAAAATTCATTATTTGTACCCAGTAAATGAGGTCAAAATGAAAATCCAATATGGCGCCGAGAAAACTTTTCAGTATTTCCCTCATGGGTGTTATTTTTGTGAATTTTGGGGTCAAAATATATCTATTTCTAACCTCTAGCTTTAAAAAGTGAGATACCACAACTGAAAAGGCTAAAATAAAAACTTTTTTACAAAAAAAAAATAACCGACTTCCATAAGCCACTAAAAAGTGGCAAATAATTTTAGTTTCGGAAGTCGGTGGCAAAAAAGTAAATGAAACAAACAAGTCACCCTAGTTTAATCCTAGTCAAGTATAATTTTTACATTGTAACTAGACACCAGCACATCGTCCATACATACGACAAAGGCCAAAATGCATAATAAAGAGGATGACTCAAAAAGTACCTAAGCAAAGATAATACAATTCATATGGCTCCACCGGGCAAGCTTCTCTACCAAATGAATGAAAAATCATCTAAATCGGTCCAGTAATCACGGAGAAATCGGTGTACATACGTGAAAAATTTACATATAACAAAAATTTTAATAAAATGAAAACTATATGGCCAAACTATATTAATTTTTTATGCGACCAAATGGCAGGTATTCCACATCAAACTAAAGAAGAATCACGCAAATCGGATCACAAATCTCAGCGTAATCGGTGTATACACCTGGAAAGTGCATACCGTTACAATTCCAACAAGCCCAAACACAGGTAAGATTCATTGCCCTGTTATGGAGTTCCGAAGCCTGTCTCTTGGATTCATCATCAGATCTGATGGTAGAATGGTTCTTATTGGACGCAAATGCTTCACTTGTTGTAGAAAATACCAAAATCACTGTACGTTTTCCTATAAAATTTGAAGAGTTCCCTCGATTTCGCCAAGATTCCATCATCAGATCCCGACTTGGTGACTATGGGACCATTTGGGAAGTATACCCTTTCCAACGAAAAAAGAATTTTCCAAATCGGTTGGCAAGCGACGGAGTTATGCGCGAACAAACATAAAAAAAAAAAAATACAAACATCCGAATTGAGAACCTCCTCCTTTTTTAGAAGTCGGTTAAAAATGACCGATTTTCATACAATCGTTCATTTTTTGTTTTACCCCGTTAGGGGTGGAATTTTTGCCTACTCTTCACAAAGACCACACCTCCAAATTTCAGGTCTCTAGGACCAGCGGTCTAGGCTGCGCGTTGATATCTCAGTCAGTCAGGACTTTCAATTTTATATATTTAGATAGATAGATGAGAGATTACACTCATACCACTCCTTCTCATTTTCGTGTGGTTAGTGCCTAAACCGGCGTTAGAGTTTTTAAGCCGTCTATGGGCCTCTGACTTGGCTTTACAGACCGTCGAGAAATATCTCCAAAGCACGCTGGTTTCCCCACGATGTTTTTCTTCACCGAAGCTAGTGATAATTATGCTACTCTGTCAAGAAAGTACCAGGAATCGATCAATAATACACAAAATGTTAGTGTGTACATTTTGTGTATTATTGATGTAGTTATTCATCCAAAGTTATTTTATCGCCTTCAAAGTATGCTCCTTCAGAAACGATACACTTATGCCAACGAATAATTCAATCATCAAAACATTTTTAAACTCCTTTTTCGGAATTGAGTTTAGTTCTCGACGCGAATTCTCCTGAAGGTCTTGTACCGAATGAAAACGGGTGCCACGAAGTGATTATATAAATATTAGAGTTTATGAAAAAAAATAAGTCGGCTGGAGCCATATCTGCACGCCTAGCATGACCACTGTGGAAACGGGTTATGTCGAAGGAAGAATCAATAACAACAACAGAAGACATAATGTCTATCTGACATTTTGTCGATTCTTACGTCGACAAAACTCGTTAGCACAGTGTCATGCTACGCATACTATGCGTGGTGAATAAAGTGTTTGCTCGATGGTATAATTTGTTGAGTTTTTGGTCAAAAACTCGTTCACTATGAGGGCCTTGTGCGAAGGCGCATTATCGTGGTGCAAAATCCAAGAATTTACTTTCCACAAATCTGGCCTTTTTCGACGATTTGCTGTCTTAAACGCTCAAATAATATTCTTTATAAACTGTTTGACCTTCCTGCAAGAATTCCGAGTGCATAACACCGCGAAAGTCAGACTTTGGCGTGGTTTTTTCCGTTTCTCTTATGCGATTGAGTTTTTGGAGAAAATTCAGGTCTTTTGGGACTAGCCGAGCGGCAACATAATTCACACCCAAGTAAATATTTATAATATATATATATATGTATTTAAATATATATATATTTTTTGTTTATTATTTAATTATTACAATGTTACAGATTGAGTGATTGACTCTTGAGACACAGAAAGTTCAGCGGCTATCTCTCTTAAACTTGAATGAGGATTTTCAGTCACTATTTCCTTAACTTTTGCGATGTTAACTTCAGTTGAAGACGTTGATGGCCTACCAGAGCTATGCAAATCTTCCATCACACCTCGACTCCGAACATGAAATTCCATTGGCGATGCAAAATTTATGACAAACTCTTTGTTCGATGTTTTTGTCCACTGTAGTTAATCTAAATAACAGATGCAACTCAAACTCCGCGCCAAAAAGGCAACAAAAAAAAATTGAAATTGGAACTATAAACAAATCACCCATCTCATTCCCTATTAGATACTTTTTTGACTGAATGTAAAATTCGCGCATGTATCTGAAAAATCAGAGGTGCGCGCCTTGGGTTTGAACTCGCGACCTAGACTTGGCAGTCCGACGGTCAATGCACATTATTTGGTAAACGTCAAGTCAACCTTCTGAACATTAGTATTGACTTGGATGTTGAAATATCGGTACTTCGGGAGGCGTGAACCGAGGCCAATTGAATTTGAGACAGTTGAGTTAGCGCCGAGCCGAGTTTGTCGTACCAATAAATCAGTGCATTTAGCTAGTTGACAAACTTATATTTAGTCGTAACGTAACACAAGTTTTTGTAAATGTGATCGTTTTAACGTGTTTATCATCGGCATTTTTTTATGTTAAATATTGTAGCTGAATTATTGATGACACGGGTGCAATGTTTAATACGCATGTACAGTACATACATATAAACGCCCTCTTGAATATTTTTGTCTATTGATGAAAACTGCATCAAGACCCGTTGCGTAGTTTAAAAGATCTCAGCGTTCAGACTGGAAGCGACTTTGTTTTATACTATTTAGAGATGACGATGATTCATATTTTCGAAGTTTTCCATCGAGAATTTTCCAGTGGCAGCTAGGACCGCCCCCTTAACATGGGGCACAACAAAGTGACGAGGTACACCTCTCACCTATGTTTAAGCTTTCAAGGATTATAGGTTTAATACGTCTACACCCATTTCTCCGTGATTCCTGGTCCGATTTAAGAGAATCTTTTTTATTTGGTAAAGCTTACGCGATGGTCCCATATGAATTGTATTATCTTCGGCACTTGATGAGTTGTCCTCTACAATATGCTTTCTTATTTGCTATGTTGATGAAGTGCTAATAACTTATAGTTTCAATGTAAAATTGATACTTGATAAGAATTTGTGTTAGATACCACAACTAAACTAGGCAAGCGTGTTTCACCGTCGACCACATCATCGCTAACCAATAAGTGAGATAGTGGTCTAGCGCGAGCCTGGTGACAATAAAAAAAAAAAATTGACGCGTTAAAAAAGTAATGAAATAAAATACTTAACAGACTTCCAAAAATAACAATAAAACGTGGAAAACAACTTTACTTCCGGAAGTCAGTGGCAAAATGTTTTAGTGTTTTGTTTTGGAAGACTTTTTTATAAAAAAATATAACAGATTTTTTTATAAAAAAGTTATATTTGGCAGATTGTATTTATTTGTTTGTTATGCCACCTTTGGATTTATAATTATGTAAGGCACCCAGACCCGAGTTACGACATACAATACTTTTTATCTCGGTAGCAAGTTCCCGTAGAATAATTTTCGACCTCCACGCGAGCGATGCCGCTGGCAAACGCTAGTTAATACATTCATCTCCATTAATTAAGACGTCAGCGCCTAGGTATTACGTGAACATTTACCTACGGTACCTAAGCCAAGTAATCGGTTGCTAAATAAACAGTTTATCGGCTCAAGGGATGAGAGATTCGCTTCGACCCCTAATCAGTCTGCATGAGTGCTTGGGTACCAACAGGGATGTGCAAAATACATGTTTATGTTTTAATTAAAATATAAATTACTTTTTGCAATGTAATCTTAATATGAAATCTTATCTTTTTTATTAATATCCTCACTAATATTATAAACGCGAAAGTTTGTGAGGATGGATGGACGTTTTTTACTTTTTCACGCAAAAACGGACTTTGATAAAACTATGCAGTAATTTAGCTCAGGAATATATCCAAATGACACTAGCTATAGTTTGTAAAGATACTATAAAAAAAACTGGCCAAGCACAAGTCGGACTCGCACGCAAAGAGTTCCGTAGCACCAAACAATATAATATTTACTACTACAGTACTTTCACAACTTATTATGCCTTGTGACTGGGACTGTAGCTTCAATTTTTTTATTTTTTTTTTGTCTTTCAAAAGTGCCTGGAATGGTCTAATTGAAATAAATGCTTTGAGTTTGAGTTTGAATAACAATCTAGAAGTGAATATCTCATCAAACATTGACTTATGGAAAAAAAATTAAAGAACCTCGACATAATTTTTAAAAGCTGCCGTTAGACACCTCACACAGTACATACGTATAATTATCTTTTTTCAACCTTCAGTTACATGTAGGGAGAGCCAACCCTATTTTTTTTAATTCGATATCTTACCCCAGTTTTATGTAGCGGTTAATAGAAGACACCTGCTCTCCAAATTTCAACTGTGTGGTGCCAAAAACTTCAGAGAACGGATGGACAAGACTCTAAGGAATGGACTTTACAGGAATCTATGCAAGTTCCAGTTTTGCCATTTGGCAACGGAATAAAACTAGCGAAATATTTTGAAACAACTACGAGTATTTACTAAATAAATATTTATTTTGACGTGACAACGTCTTATAAATTGGTTTGCCGGGTGACACTTCAAGAAACTGCGTTACGCTCCGCTCACGTTATGCGCTCACAATGAGAGCGAGTGAGAGGCACGCGTCCCTATAGCGTTGTCACGTTCAACTATCGTCAGTAAACCGACTTTACAGACAACCAATTTTTTTTGTAATAAATACTCAAAACTTCATATTGATTGCAAAATGAAAACTTAAAAAAAAAATGTATGGGAAATGTACCTTGAGTACTTATTTCGAAACACCATAGCCTCAGTTACTTGAAATATCAATCACAAATTATATTTTTAGGTAATTGACTCACTTTACTCAGCCCTAAAGAACACCGACGAACGTTTGCTCAAACATTGGTGGGTTGGTGATCTAATTTCAATAATACGTGTGAGGAGACCTTTTGCTCTTTTGAAAGAGAACATTTGTGTGTGAGATTGTATTGAATTACTGAAATGACGGGGCATTGAGGTTGAGGAAAAATACAATTTAGGGTGACTTGTCAAAGCTGCACACTTAGGTATGGGAACAATCTCTTGTTGATTTATTATTCATGGCGAAAACCTCCATGAGTAACGCACAATAAGGGTTGATTTTTCTAATGTCTACCCGGGAATTAAAACTGACGTAGGCCTTTACCTCTGTCAAGTTTTTTTGGAAGAACTGTCCAAAATATTCCTTCGACAAAAGATATCTGACGTTGCTAAAATCTGCTCTGAAAAGGAGAGATATTTTGACGGTACATTATACGTTAATAACCTTTTGGTAATCCCATTATGTATAAAATAAGTTGCTAGAGAAAATTCCTTCGGCTTAAGCACGAAGTAAGAATCGAAAAAGAAAGCAAAGCTAAGAATTCTAACTTTTGTACCTAACTTTTGTCTTGTTTTGTTTGTAACTTCGAGCAATTACTAAGTTACATATAATAAAAATCGTATCGTATAAAGACATTAACTCAAATGAACAATTTGACTTGTTTATAGACACTTCACCAAAAATACATTTCAATTTAGAGTCGTTTTAACCATGTTTTTAGATTTAAAGCTTGCTTGCTATTCAGTCATTATTATCTGGTCAGATTTTTCCCAAGTATTTTAAGCTTAGCTTCCAGTTAAGCTCAAAATAGTTGGGAAAGTGCTGGTGTTTAGTTGCATCCAGCAACTAAACACCAGTATTTTACTAGGAGCGACTGTATAACTGTCCCCCTCAAAACACTTACTGTGTAACAAGGCCTCTTTAACTTGCAAGAACCATTAATTCTAATATTCCTAATACTAGAATCCCACTATCCTACTTCCCACTAGTCTACTATCTTTACATAGTATAAAACAAAGTCGCTTCCCGCTGTATGTACGCTTAGATCATTTGAACTAAGGATTTTGATGCGGTTATCATCAATAGACAGAATGATTAAAAATGAATCAGAGTGCTTTATTTGTAAACATAGTAGGAAGATTTATATGTATAATTTATCCTTGAAAAGCACATCAAAATTTCCACGTGAACGAAGTCGCGGGCAACACATAATAGATTTATTTCACTCTGTTCACCTGCGTGATATCACCCGGAAAATTATAAATGCGAAAGTTCGTGAGGATGTATATCTTCGTTACTCTTTCACGCAAATACTACTTAATGGATTTGGATGAAATTTGGCACAGGGATAGATCATAGTCTGGAATAGCACATAGAATACTTTTTATCCCAGTAGTACGATCTCGTGTTACAATTACAGAACAAAACGCCTAGTTCCTAATACTAGAATACCACCATAAAAGCAACATAGTTCGATATGCTCGACGTGCAAGCCTCCAAACCCGTGTGTCGTCTATTTGTAACAAACTGGTCGATACCCGCAGACAGCTTTACAAAGAGCTGAAATCGTAATGAAGTTGTGGCGGCTGAAAACGTGTCAGTATTGAGTTACAATGTTATTTTTTTGTTTATTCTTGTTCCACGTTTTGTAGTAAGCAACGACTTATTGTCGGGCCTACGCTGTCCTTCCATACTTAAGTACTAACGCTGTAACATTCTAATATTTTAAAACCAAATAATTTTAAAAGAGTAACCATTCAGTTTCTTGCCGGTTTTTCTCCGTAGGAAACGACCAACCCGAACCGTGCACCTTTTGTCGACATTTTATAAGTGCCCATGTAGGCGTATGTAAAAGAAAATATTTGGATTTTTAGGATTTTCTGGTTTTGTGTTTATTTACATTCTATTTATCGGGGTTTCTACTTCGTGAAAAATTGAAAATATAAATAATTTAAGATTTAAAATAGTATGAAACAAAGTTGAAAAGTCTGTACGCTTAAATATTTTAACCACGCAGCCACCAACCACGGTATTCTGGTGTGGTTTTTGATCAATAGATAGAATGATTCGAGAGGAAGGTTTATATGTAAAATTTATCCTGAACCTAGGTGAACCACTTTGGTGTTCCATGGGTTAGAAAGGAAATATTCCACCGAACATTTCCAACGAATTTGCGGGGGGCAGCTAGTACTGCATATACGAAGAGATGCATAATATCGTGTCTTGCGTCTCCTATTGTCGGCACTTTACAAGAATTATTGACACTAGCACGACCGAAATCTTGTAAACAGATTCAAAGCCCACACAATTTATTTTGCCTTCGACACGGTAAGAAGCAAATGGCTTTCGACCCCATAGACTTAATAAGGTTCCGAAACAATCATAACAGAACATTAGATTCCTTTCTCAATTTATTATAGTCTGTGTGAATACACTTCCCTTTGTTCAACGTCTTTCTCAACTGCCAATTATCTTCCGCGTACCCTCAGACCATATAAACAAAGAGTAAGTATACAATTTTCTCCCAAATTCGTTAAACTGGTCTACTACCTACCTACCTATAGCCGAGACAATAAACAGACTACACAATTACACCTCTGCCCGGCCGGGGCATCAAATGTATGCATTAGTGGTCACAAACCGCGTTTATGGTTGCTAGACCAATGGGGATACAGATGGAACGACGCGAATGTGTGTAGACCAATGGGGATACAGGTCGAAAAAACATGACAGTTTAAGATAAAAGCAAAGCAAAATAAACGTTTAAAACAAAAGAGTTATATTCAGGAGGATCGAACATATGCTGGTAGGCACTTTACTTTAAGCAATTCTATCACAACTGCTCTCAGAAGAGTAAAAGAAAACATCGTAAAAAAATCGCCATGTTATCATCATCTGCCTAGCCTATTCCCAACTTAATTGGAGCTAGCTTCCAGTCTTACCGAATGTATTTTACGAGGAGCGACGGCCTATCTGACCTCCACAATCCAGTAAGTATTGGGTAATACGGTAAGACTGGTTGTCTGAATTTCAGGGAATTGACTACCTGTAACGACGGTCAAAGATCTTCAAATGACAGCCGGGACCAATGGTTTAACATGCTTTCTATAGCACAGAGGAAACTAGGTGTGTACTGGAGGGTCACCCATCCACATGCCTTGGCAAGCACGGCTTAACTTGAGGGTTGATACGAGCGGCTGTTATTCTTTAGCCACGAGCTAGCCATGTCTCTGAACTAAAACTTCGAAGACTTACGGTATTCACTGGGCCCGCGCCCCCTCCACAGAGAAGATGACTGTGTCCCAGCAGTGGGAACGTTATTGCCATGAGGAAACAGGATAAAAATATATGTTTACGGTTGAACAATTTTACACGAGCAGAAAGGAAAACAAAAGAGCTTTTCGTGAAAGAACAAACTCGCGAAAAATGCGTATAAACTTAGGTACGTGTCGTTAGGTAATTTTGCAAAATAGTATCGACTTTTGTTTATGTACTATTGTATATATCTGTAGCTGGTGGCTAAATAGTAACAGCTGCACGGGTCGATCGTTAAGGTTAAGCCGTGCTTGCCGAGGTTGGTCCGTGGATGGGTGAGCATAATTACATACCGAGTTTCCTCCGTGCCTCGGAAAGCACGTTAAGCCATTGGTCCCGGCTGTCATTTGTAGATCTTTGACAGTCGTTACGAGTAGTCAGAAGCCAAAAGTCTGATATCCAGTCTTATCAAGGGGTATCGTATTACCCAGTTACTGGGTTGTGGAGGTCAGATAGGCAGTCGCTTCATGTCAAAATACTGGTACTCAGCTGCATCCGGTTAGACTAGAAATCGACCCCAAGATAGTTTGGGAAAAGGCTAGGCAGATGAAAATGTATTCATCTGTCTGTGAGACCGCGTTATTCTTCTGAAGGGCGGTTTTATCTTTAATTTAGACAATAATTGTATAAAAGCAAATGTATGTTCTTTTCAGTTTATGTGTGGCATGATTGTAACAGAATGTAGTCGTTTCAAAGGAAGTGGAAATTGCGATAAGGCCTCCATTGTATGATACAAATGAACATTCTATATTATTGTGCACAATAAAGTCTTCTATAATACACATGTGGATCTTTGTTCACGATTCCATTAAGATATGATTCTGTGTGTTTCTAAGTGAAAACACAGCAGTAGGAAGAATTAACAAAAAGTACGCAATCTTCATTGCTAAAATAATTAATAATATACATAACATCACGCCTCTAATCTCCGAAGGGATAGGCAGAAGTTTCTCTAATAGTACACCCAAATTTCGCCAGTTTAGTTCAAGTCTCATGTAATGGGGGCGAGCTTATTGCCATCAACTGGGCACAAATCTAGACTCCGTAGCTGCTACCGGGAAGTTCCTGATGGAAAAACCCAATAACAATTCCGGGGTTCAATTCCCGGGTTGGGATTCGAACCCCGGACCTCATGCTCAGAAGTTGCTCACAGCGGCAGGAACCATAAAAAAAAAAAATACAAAATACTCATACAAGAATGAATAATACGTTATGGAGAAAAGGCACCCAATTTCTTTTT
This sequence comes from Cerastis leucographa, assembly GCA_963082945.1. Classification (NCBI taxonomy): domain Eukaryota; kingdom Metazoa; phylum Arthropoda; class Insecta; order Lepidoptera; family Noctuidae; genus Cerastis; species Cerastis leucographa. Next base: position 3,218,041 of record OY720365.1, read on the forward strand.
GAACATAAAAATATAAATACACCGACATCAAAGCAAAAATAAAAAATCTAAGATGAAACAAAGAGAATCGTCTCGTAGCAACTCCGTAGCAAATTCGTAGCAATTTCGTAGCAATCTCGTAGACTCATGAAATTGGGTGAAACTCAAAATACAATCCCCAATAACTTGCAAATGGGTCCTCAGCCAGTCAATATGAGTGTTATAGAGGAGGTTTTACTCCGAAGTCATAAACTCTTGAAAATGTTCGGATGCTATTTAAAAATAAGTCTTGTCATTCATGTCACTTTGTTTAGCTAAGAATATAATATTTTACGTGTACAAAAACACAAGACTTTTATTCACATTCCAACAGGTTATGGGCCCAGGTGCGTAAAAAACGACCTAATGTGCTACAGTGAATAAAAGTATGGGTAGGCAGCAATAAGTATTTTTTCGTAAACCGAAAATAAATTTTGTGAAGAAAAAGTTGAAGAAACTTACGTCATGGCTGCGACTATCAGGATAAATCCACTCACTGGAGAAAATTTTGATACGTGGAAGATTCAGATGCGTGCGATTCTGAAGAAGAATGACTTGTGGGAATATGTATCCGGGATACTACCACGACCGCCGCGCTCCGATCCAAAATATTCCGAATGGATGAAAATGGATGGAAAAGCTGAATCGGACATTTTATTAGCTATCAGTCCAAGTGAATTGGGTGCTGTGGATGGCTTAGAAAGCTCAAAAGCTGTGTGGGACAAGTTGATGTCCATGTATCAGTCAAGTGGACCTGCAAGAAAAGCCTCGTTGTTAAAGAAACTTGTGTTAACACGTATGCAGGAAGAAGATGACCTGCGGAAGCACATCTCAGATTTCTTCGATGCCATAAAGAAGTTGAAGGAAATAGGTTTAATAGTTATAGACGAACTACTGGCCATTTTACTACTTTACAGTTTGCCAGACTCCTTTGCCATGTTCCGAACGGCAATGGAATCGCGAGACGATCTTCCTTCAACAGAAGTTTTGAAAGTGAAGATTCTCGAAGACCACGAAGGTCGCAAATCTCAAGTAGTGGACCAGGGTGCTATGCTTCTCAGACGTACAAAAACAAATGCCAATCAGATGAAAAAGTCAAATGACGATCAAGGCCCTAAAAGGACGATTGAATGTTATCGTTGTGGTCGTCGTGGGCATTTTGCAAGAGAGTGCAGAGTGAAGAATGTTTACAAAGGAAAACAAAGTACTAAAAACCTGGATCGATCAGATCGTAATAGTAATCATGAAACGTCAAAGGTTTTGACGTCGATGAGCACCACTGAAGAAGTGATGATGAGTGCACAAGGAAGGAATATATGGTGCATTGATAGTGGTTGCACGGGACATATGTGTAACGAAAGAAGTATGATGAGAGAATTCAAGGAAATGAATTCTGAGTTGAATTTGGCTAATAATGGGAAGACTAATATTAGTGGCATCGGGATGGTTAATATTTCAGTAGATACAGGCAGTGAAATTCGAAAAGTAAACATTGAAAAGGTGTTCTATGTATCGGATCTGCGAACAAACCTACTTTCAGTATCGAAAATGACTGATTACGGATTTGAAGTTCATTTTAGAAAGAAGGATGCTATTGTTATAAAAGACAATAAGGTGCATATGCGTGCGGATCGCATAGGAAATTTATACCACGTACGTATGAATCAAAATGATGTTAATAATGTTGAAGTCAAGAAACCCATAGATATATGGCATGAACGTCTTGGGCACTTGAACGAACGTGACTTAAAGGCTATGGCGAAAAGCGGGCTTGTTCACGGAATGAAGCTGGATGATGAAAACATGTCGGAGTGTGCGATATGTAGTAGCGAGAAGCTAACCTGCAAACCATTTTCAAAAGGTAATGCAGATCGTACCAGCGAATTATTGGAAATAGTACATACAGATGTATGTGGCCCTATGAGACATGAATCTTTTTCGGGAAAGAGATATTTCGTTACGTTTATAGACGATAAATCTCGATGGTGTGAGGTATATTTTGTACGTAATAAAAATGACGTGCTAAATGTTTTCAAGAATTACAAAGCTGAGGTGGAAAACTTCACTGGGAAGAAGATTAAGTCTTTACAATCAGATAATGGGCGAGAATATATAAACAAAGAATTTGATTATTTTCTGAAGAAGAATGGTATTATTAGAAGGTTGTCGGTTCCATATACACCGCAACAGAACGGGGTAGCGGAAAGGAAAAACAGAACGCTAACCGAAATGGCACGTTGCATGATGCGACAAGCCGGAAGCCCTCCTATATTTTGGGCAGAAGCAGTTACTACTGCGAATTACATTCGAAATCGATGTCCGACTATGGCTTTGAAGGGTGAGATACCTTTCACTGTATGGAAAGGAAAAAAACCTACTGTTATATACATGCAAGTTTTTGGATCAAAGGTGTATTATAAAAACAAAGGCGCGAATAAAGTCAAAGGAAAGTTTGACTCAGTTTCCGAAGAAGGAATTTTCTTGGGATATGACACGCAATCCAAAGCATATCGGATTCAAAATCCAAAGACAAGAAAAATAATTGTAACTCGAGATGTGAATTTCATGAATGAGACAGCATTCAGTGAAGAATATAAAGACATACTTGATAGAGAAGAGAGTATTGATGACAAGAAGGTTACAGTTCAGTTAAATACGCCTAAAGTCAATCATGAAGATAAGGAGAGTGATACTAGTAGAACATCACTCGAAAGAGTCGAAAGTGAACAAGAATCTGATGAAGATATAAATATTCAGAGGAAAGATTTAGTCCCTATAGTTAAAAGAGGACGGGGAAGACCAAAATTGGTTAGAACAGGTTCGGTGGGAAGACCACGTAAAGTATACACGCCAGCCAATGATAGGGCTGATAGTGAAACTGACTCTAATTATGAAGATACTAGTGAACAGCTGATAGCGGGAATAGCAAATGCCGACCCAATGACATGGAGTGACGTTGAAAGAACTAACGATGTAAATGCATGGCGAAGTGCCTTAGAAGATGAGTATTTGGCACAGATTAAGAATGGCACGTGGGAAATTGTACAGCGGCCATCTAAACGAAAAGTTATTGGGAGCAGATTTGTTTTTCGTACTAAAACTTCAGGAAAGAAAGTACGGCTCGTAGCAGAGGGATGTTCTCAACGGCCAGGGTAAAGGATTTCCACGAAACCTCGTCGCCAGTCGTGAGATCATCATCGGTAAGGCTTATAGCTGCAATATCGGCAGAGTTGGGATTAGAGATCCATCAAATGGACGTTGTGACCGCTTATTTAAACGGATCACTAGATGAGGAGGTATTCATGGGAGTACCGGATCAACTTCGCGATGTTTTGGAGAAAATACTCGCAAACCAAAAGATCGGCTCAAAGAAGAACGTCGTTAGGGACAAGAAAGTACTTCAAACAGCTAAACGCTGGAACAAAGCATTGAGTGAATGTGAGAATAGTGTATGTTTGTTGAAGAAGTCTTTGTATGGTCTGCGTCAGTCAGGACTGCAGTGGCATAAGGAATTGGTGAGTAAGTTGACGAGTATTGGTTTTGCAGCTTTGCCACAAGATCCGTGTATGTTTGTTGCACGAAAAGGTGAACAGTTGATGTTAATTGCTATTTACGTCGATGATATTATTCTAGCTACGAATAATACTGCTTGGTTGTGTGATGTAAAAAAGCAGTTATCTAGCGCATTTGAGATGAAAGATATGGGAAAAATTGATGTTTGTTTGGGTATTGAATTTACTCGTGATGCAGAAGATAGAGTTTACATGAACCAAAGTGAGTATTTAGAGAAAGTTTTAGAACGCTTTGGAATGTCCGAGTGTAAACCTGCACGGACCCCTATCGATTTAAATGTAAAGTTACAGAAACCTGAATGCGTTAATGAGGATGTTATGAGTACGTATCCTTACCAAAGCTTGATAGGTGCCTTAATGTATCTGGCTGTATCGACAAGACCCGATATAGCGTATTCTGTAAATTATTTAAGTCAATTTAATAATAATTACGGAATTGAACATTGGAAGGCGGCAAAACGCGTTTTGAGATATTTAAGAGGCACATCAAAGTTTGGCTTAGTCTATGAGAGGACAGGCAAACCGTTGTATGGTGTGGTTGATGCTGATTGGGGATCAGACGCGATCGACCGCAAGTCTTATTCTGGTTTTGCTTTTATTTTGGCAGGTGCCCCTATAAACTGGGAGGCACGAAAGCAACGGTCTATAGCTTTGTCCAGTACTGAAGCAGAATATATGGCACTTTCGGAAGCTACCAAAGAAGCTATATATCTGCGTGACTTATTGAATAATGTTGGTGTTGAGTGTAAATGTGTTACATTATTCGATGATAGTCAGAGTGCAATTAAGCTTGCTCAAAGCAGGTGCTATCACGCAAGAACGAAGCACATAGATGTGAGACACCACTTCATTCGAGATATATTGGAACGAAGTGTGATTGATCTGAAGTACATGAGTACAGACAAGATGCCAGCAGATGTTTTGACCAAGGGTTTGAATGGGACGAAACATCACGAATGCTTGCGTAGTCTAGGCATGACAGCATGATTGTGAAAATGAAGAGTGTAAGAAGCTTATGACTTTGAGGGGAGGTGTTATAGAGGAGGTTTTACTCCGAAGTCATAAACTCTTGAAAATGTTCGGATGCTATTTAAAAATAAGTCTTGTCACTCATGTCACTTTGTTTAGCTAAGAATATAATATTTTACGTGTACAAAAACACAAGGCTTTTATTCACATTCCAACAATGAGTATTAATAAATTGTTTCTGTATCAATAAAGAATTAATAGGTCATTAGGAATAAATTCCCGTGGCACGTCACCCGTGGGTGTTCGCAAATTATAATAATGATAGTGCGCTCCAATAATCGTGATTAGAAAACTAAGCTCTATTGAACTGTCGTCCTAATTCCTTAATTATTTCTTTTTTTAGTTGCCTCATTTGTATACAGTATTATTAAAATAAATTATATGACTATAATAGACTATGAATATAGGTTGGACTTATCCCTCGCTCTCACCAGACGACATTGAGGTTAATAGTGTTCCCTAATAAAATAATATTCACGAACTGGGAATTCAAATACTGAATAACAGTTCATAAAATACTTATTTTTCTTGATTTAGATTGACTGACAGACTGACAAGGCAATTTATGTAGCTTGCCTCTCTTTGAGATCGTCGTATTGTTTTCTATATATTTATCTAGTTCCTAAGGTTTTATAACGTCATTGTCATGCGCTTATTAACGGAATTGGAAATGATTCTGATTTAATAACCCTTTTATTTATAAAAATTAAATTAAAAATTTAGGAAACCCCGACACAAAAAATCTCTAAAAAACCATCAACACCACCAACCAATATATTATTTTTTTCCCGGGCATAGGCTTCCCCCCATTCCTTCTTCTCGTTAATTAACGAAAAAAAAGAAAGTTATAAATTAAAAAAAAATGTTTTAGGGGAAGGTAGGGTGCAGCCCCCCCCCCTCCGGCAATGCCAATGGTGACAAGTGACCAGATTTCAAATTTCAAATCGACTAGAACTGCGAAAGTTGTTTATATCCCTTCATCGAATAGAAAAGAGGTGACGATCTTCAAACGGCTGAGCGGATTTTCTCGAAACATAGCTAAGAACACTCTCGATTAAAATACCTTTCAAACGAAACCAATTTTATCAAAATCGGTTCATCCGTTTAGGAGCTACGATGGCACAGACAGACACACAGATGCACACGTCAAACTTATAGGTGCTATAAGTTTGACGCGTGCATCTTTTTTCGTCGGGGGTTAAAAATAGAATATAGCGCCCACGTTTATATTCAACCGTAGATACTTAATTAATAAAAATGTATCAGGCGAGAAAGAGGTTTAAATGCTCGCAAAAATAATACATTAAACTTAATTAGGAATTAATTTGATTAGTATCCAATTAGACGATAATACGATGATGACTTCAATGTGATTATGTCTTTGACATTTGCTTTATTAAATTAACTAAGCTTTTGTTGAGCTTGTTGTTACGAGTGTCCATGGAGTTTCTTGTCCATTCTTCTCCATAGAGATCTACGCTTTGGAATGGGCAACTACAGTACTTCCACAGTTATTATGTTTTGTGCCTGTATCTTTTATTGTTGTTCGACTATTCAAAAGCGCCTGTAACTGGCCTACTTGAATTAATGATTTTGATTTGATTAAACTATAGGTACTAATGGTTCTGATGCGCCTGATCGAATCAGCTTTAGTAATTAGCATTATGTAATGGCGTAAGCTACCTTGAAACGTAATTTGTGGGCCTAATTATCAACATATCGGCCTGTAATCACCCACTCCTAGATATAGGCCTCCCTTTTGTTCGTCACGCTTCCCAGCTCTGTGCGCCCTTTCTCCTTGTGGGCTCAATGCTTAAATGCAAAGAAGGGAGGAATACAAACAGATATGTTTGTTCCACCTAATGTTATATTAGAACTTAGGTACTGATGTTTTTTGACAACTTTATAACCTTCTAAACTGATATGATCACTGACACTATCATTAAGACAAAAAACCGGCAAGGTGCGAGTCGGACTCGCGCACGAAGGGTTCCGTACTATTATTTATAAAAACGAGCAAAAAAAAAAACTTTTTTGTATAGGAGTTTTAGTATTTGTTTGTTATATAAAGGGTGTAAAACACCGCTTAACGAACCCGAAAGGCACTGGTTCTCCCTGTCATTGCGATCATTTTTTTGTTCTACACCATACCTGGGAACCTTCTAGTTACGGAGATATTAGGGGTCAAAGTTCCAACTTTTTGACAAGTATTTTTTTAAATACAAGTTTTCAATGTAAGATTTTTACTTTAAACACCTCCACGACCCCCGTACTATTCAATCCGTCCATCAGCACAATGTTTTGAGTGCGTTCCATTGAGTTCTACCACAAAACATGATTTTACACCCCCAAAAAAAAAGTCGTTTCCCAGCAATAATTTTTGAGTAAAGTTACTTAGTTTCATGTACAGAATGCTTGGTTGACGGCTTCGTGATGAGGTGATTTACACCGTGTATATCAGAACTTTATTTCAGATAAAAAACATGTAAAGTTAGTAAACCTGAAACTAAAAAAGTACAAAAATCAATAAACAATCAGACTGACACGTGGAGTGCAATCCAGTGTCTAACAAACGGACCATCTAGCCTGTCCGCTATTACTCCCAAGATTGTGTTGGAGCTTGCCCGTATACGGTGCAACAATGAGGCCGACCTTTTTCTCATGATGGCTTGAAAGCCATCAATCCGAGCTTTCAAAAACATGCCCGATGCACTGCAATATCTCGGAAGACCCAACAACATCCTAAAAATATTATAGTATTGTACCCGTAGGGCATTGAGTGCCCGCTGAGTACAACTGATCCGACATCCGCATCCGATCCGATCTGACAGCATGCACGGAACATAGAGCACTTCACCTCACTCGTGCACCTTTTAAACCTGCGAGCCAGCATGTTCCCACGGACAGCCAACGCCCTACGCTCCCTTTCAACGTCCATGTCATCCGCGAGGTCTTCCATAACCCAGTGACCCAGGTACTTAACCTGCGTCACTCTGTTCAGTGGTACACTATTTAGTAAAACAGATGGGACAGTGTCAACTTTTAGATGCCGTGGTTGGAACACTAGCAGTTCACTTTTCTTCGCATTGTACCTGAGCCCATGGGCCACGGCGTACTCCTCACATCTCATAATGAGTTTCCGCAATCCGCCGATTGAAGGACTCAGCAGCACCATATCATCAGCATAGCTTAAATTGTTAATACGAGTGCCATCAATAGTACAGCCGACTGCAGTGCTGCTGAGACCCTCAATCAACTCATTGATGTACAAGTTAAAGAGTCGAGGGGATGTTAAACCACCCTGTCTCACACCACACTCCAACCTGTACTCATCGGACAAAACATTAGCCCACCTAACAAAATTGACTTGATTGCTGTACCAGTAATCAAAAACATTAATGATCTCCACGGGGAGTGTGGTGGACCTCAGTTTCTCCCATAGAAGTTCATAAGACACTTTATCAAAAGCCTTATATGTATGTTTATAGCGGCAACAAAAATACAATACAATCTGTTAAAAAATCAACTGGCTAACTATCACGGTTCATGAGACACAGCCTGGTGACAGACGGACGGATGGACGGACAGCCAAGTCTCAGTAATAGGGCCCCGTTTGACCCTTTGGGTACGGAACGCTAAAAACGAGATATTTTGGTAAATATCTGTTTACGATTTGTTTTGCGTTCTCGATATTTCGGCGCTGTTGCAAGCGCCATCGTCACGAAAACATACTTTGATTACTTTGTTCATGACCCAATCATCTTCAGAATTAAAAGAAATGTTGGCATAATGCGTTGGTTCAACCTACATTTTACATATAACCTCCCTGGACAAAATCATTCTCTAGTCACAACAAAACTAGATAAATAATCAACACGTTTCACTTTCGTTATAGTCAGTGGTTATATTTACAGTACATACGTCATACATTATGTATAATAAGCTTCTGCCTGCAACTTCTGCGTGGATTTAAAAGCTTTGTAAACTATATTCTGTGTACCATAGTTCATCCAAATCCGTTTCGCCTTTTTTTCGTGAAACAACTATCAATCCTTGCATACTCATTAACTTTCGCATTTATTTGTTACTAACTGATACCTGCCCGCCTGCGACTTCGATCGGGGGGAAATTTGTATGTTTCTTTTCCAGATTTATGATCTATCTCTGTACCAAATTTCTTCCAGATCCGTTCAACCGTTTTGTCCTGATTGAGTAACAAACAACCATCCATCCAAACGACTGTTGCTCTTCCATAGATATGTTAATTAAAAGCGAGTTAAATCACATTTATTAAAAACTACTACTATGACACACTTCGCCCCCGACTTTGTCCGCGAAAATTGTAATATAATATGAGTGTATAACGCGAGGTCGACACACGGAAGCGCGATTAACGCTTGCGCGACAAAACTGTATTGCGACTCACTATAGGTCGAATGCACGCTTGTGCGACAAACTGTAGCTCGACATCACCCTAGTGCGACAAACTGAAGATCGACATCACGGTGGTGCGATAAACGCTTGTGCGACATTTGTTAGACACTACTCAAGTGCGACACTACTCAATGGTGATGAAATTGACCATCTGTAACCTGAATGACGTTGTAATTTAATAACCAATGAATATGAAATAGCCTATGTTACTCGGTAAAGATGTAGCTTTTATGTTGAAAGAATTTTTAAAATCGATCTAGTAGTTTTGAGTTAAATCGTAACAAACAATCAAATCTTTCCTCTTTATAAAAATAATATATTATTAGTTTAGAAAATCTAGATGTTTTGTTAGATCGTAAAATAAATGGGAAGCAGAGGTTGCTCGCTTGTTTATTATAATATATCTACACTCTAATAGGTTAGCCGTTTTTCTGAAGTGAGACAGAACTGGCAACGTCTGCCGCATACTTAATGAGCTGTGGGCCATAACGACCCCTGAAGGTGCCCTGACACAGCCAGAAGACATTGCGGCAGACCTCGTAGAAGATGGTGAAACGAGCTTGATAAGACCAGCGACCAGTGGTCCACATTGGCCCTGGTTCGAAACAATTGTCATGGGGAGAGGCCTTTGCCCAGCAGTGGGATGACGCAGGCTAACAGTCATCATCTGCCTAGCCTTTTTCCAAACTATCTTGGGGTCGGCTTCCAGTGTAACCGGCTCCAGCTGAGTACCAGTATTTTACATGAAGCGAGTGCCTATGTGACCTCCACAACCCAGTAACTGGGTAATACGGTACGCCTTGGTAAGACTGGATGTCAGAATTTTGGCTTCTGACTACTCGTAACGACTGTCAAAGATCTACAAATGACAGCCGGGACCAACGGCTTAACGTGCTTTCCATGGCACGGAGGAAACTCGGTATGTAATTATGGTCACCCGTCCACGGACCAACCTCAGCAAGCACGGCTTAACCTTAAAGATCGACCCGTGCAGCTGTTATTATTTAGCCACGAGGTCCTCACAGGCACAGGCTAACAGTATCAGTATCTAATTGCCTACAGAAGTGTGGTAGGTATTCTGCTAGGCTATTTAAGCATCAATCTATTTTTGCATCAATACCTAAAAAGCGTAGGAGTGGCGGCGCGTGTCCCTGTGGGACGTCGTCTGTTACGATCACAAACGAATATAAATTGCACTTCATTGCTCCACAACATTTTTGAGACTTCAGACCGGAATGAAAATCGATCTTTTCTGACTTTTCATTAAGCTTTGTTTGCACATAAGGAGTCAGGGAAGAAAAGTAATGGAAAATTTCATTGCATTTCTCCCTCTACTTATTTGTGAGAAAGGCTGTAGCGGCTGTAGATAATTTTGTTAAGAGAGTTAGGGATAGATTATTAATGCTGCATAATTTAATGACCGTAGAACAATGTTACTTGTAAGGAGTTTTATATTATCAAACTAACTAGCTTATACCCCGGCTTCGCCCGCGATATGTTGGGTAATTGTCTCACGGGATCATACTACTGGAATAAAAAGTATTCTATGTGCTATTCCAGACTATTATCCATCCCTGTGCCAAATTTCATCTAGATCAATTCAGTAGTTTTTGCGTGAAAGAGTAACAACCATACATTCTTACAAACTTTTGCGTTTATAATATTAGTACGTAGTAGGATTGCTACATCTCTGTCACAAAAAAACGTGGTTTTTCTCCAAATTCCACAATAGTTATTTGTAACGAACGTAATAAATTATTGTTGCGATGACCTCACTAATCACACATAAAAATATTGAATACTTGAAAAAGGCCAATACAGTTTTGTTAAGTTTATTCTCATTCCAAAAACGCCTATAAAAGCATTCATAGTAACAAGGAAACGCACTGCGTATAGCAGGCGCCCTAAATATGAAGCCCCTTTAACTAGTCCAAAATGCTTATCATATAATTATGTAGCTCAACATAGATAGAGGAGACCCCTTTCATTTGATACAAACTCATTTCAAAACAATACAATCATTCATAGAAACAAACCAACGCCGTACGTATTGTAGGCGCCCTAAATCAAGCTTTTGATACGTAAAACTCTTCTAATAGTACCATATATATAGATAATCAAACAAGACAAGATATTCTCTATAGATGTTCAAAGCTTCTTTTATTTGATACAACCTCATTGAAAAATAATGCGCCAGGCAAACCCTACATAGCAACAAGACAACGAACTGCGTATTGTGGGCGCTCTAAATGAAGCCAACTGGACGAAAATGCGTATCACGTACGTAGATATACAAATAGAACAGTACGTAATCCATGTATAAATACTTCTTTCAATTAATTAAACAAACAAAAAACAAAGCGCCTATAGGACCATTCATAGCAAAAAGCCAAGCCACTGCGTATTGCAGACGCTTTATATGAAGCCTCTAACGAGTTAAATTGGGCCGAACTGCGTATCATATAATATGTAGATTGAGAGGACGATTTCTTTAAGGACTCCTTTCATATGAAACATGCAGCTATTTCGAAGTATAGTGCCTTTCGAAAAATTCAGAGCAAGAAGCCAACGCACTGCATATTATAGTCGCGCTAAATTAGTGGGTACAATTTGTCCAGAGAAGCGAGTTTCGACGGCGATTGAATCAGCTTACACGTGTGGACGCCCACTCTAAAATACTACAACTGTTGATGCTTTCACGGAATAGAAGATAACAGGATTAAGTATGGCCTTTTTCGGTTTAACTTAAAGAATATTTTTTCTTGTACTTTTTTCTAATCAAAATATTACTAAGTAGTAAGGCGTTAAACATTCAGAAAATTGATGGTAAACATGTGCATACTCTCTAAAAAGGCACGAACTATTTCCATGATACTGAAATTTTGACGAAATACATACGTTAATCCATAGCGAAAACACTGCAAATGCTTACAAAAAATGACCTCAAAACTACTCACTTTGAAAACACATATGCTTTCAAAAAGCTTTACCAAATTCACAACATGAATTGCTCACACTAAGTTACCATATTAACACTTTATATCACATTCACTATTAACAACTGGCAAAACGTTTACAAATCGTTACAAAATAGTTTTTTCTTCTGTTACTGATATGATTTATATGTTGGATATGTTATTGTCTGAGAGCTAGCTAATGTTTTGCTTCGTCTCCGCCTGTGGGTGACGCTTGAAACGCGTCAGAACACTGAGCTCGCGGCGTGGAGTGGGATACCAAGGGCGACCATGTAGTCGGAGGCTGTGGGATACGCCTGGGAAAATATTTGCCACAAGAAATGGAGTGAAATTGTATTTGGAATTAAATTGGTCGGTTGTTGCTACGCCTGATAGTTTTGGAATATATGAGTGTTGCTTATATGAAATTGTCTGTGTGATTATTAATATTTAACAAGGTGTTCATAATTTTCGAATTTAATTGTTTGGGAGAGAAGTGTTTTCAGATAATGTTAGAGTACCTAGGCGAACGAGATCTGATCAGGTGAAAGTAGAGAAAACGAATTTAGCCAGATATGAGATCAGGATTAGATCTATTTTTTGCCCAAATAAACTCCCACATTGCAACTTTCATCAAAATCGTTACCGCCAAGCCGTTTTCGAGAGCATAATTACAAATATTTGTATATATGCAAATAAAGGAGAATATAGGAGATATACAGATACAATAATCTTGGTATTACCTCCAGCATGAGGCAATTATTCGATAGGTCGCTCACAATGGGCCTCATCAGAGGGATTAATGTCACCCCAAGGGATAGGGCTATGCTCGGAGTTTCCTTGCGTAATCACATCAGAAATGAGGTCATCCGCAAGACAACCAAGGTTACCGACGTAGCCGGAAGAATTGCCAAACAAAAGTAACAGTGGGCAGGGCAGATTGCTCGCAGAACGGATGACCGATGGGGCCGAAAAGTTCTGGAGTGGCGACCGCGAACCGGAAGACTTTGCGTTGGAAGGCCACCCACTAGGTGGACCGACGTCCTGGTGATGTTTGCGGGGATCCGCTGGATGAGAGTTGCACGGGACCGGTCAATGTGGCGAAACTCGGTCCAGCAATCGACGTCTTTCGGCTGAAATGATGATGATGATTATGAATGATGAATTATTCGAATCTCATCCCATTTTTATTTATCATTGTGTGAGAAGTTATGGCAAAATTTTGAACATTGTGTTTTTTCCAGGCTGGCTTATAAAAACTACCGTGTTTTGTTTAATCAGTTTTATTATTCACCTACCACCAAAGTAACAAAAAGCTTAAAGCAATTCCACAAAGAGCTCAACGAAATCCGGCACTTATTAAGCACATCACAAAACAAATGAACATCAATTTTACTGCCGCAATTAACATCTACTCAACCTGTTGATACGGGCATTATCCCCCGATTCTTTCCATCATGGCCACCGTACTGTGTCAGGGTGAGTCCAGCGAGAGGGAGCGAATGCGCATGCGCGTAGCCCCGGACCGTCTGTCTGAAGCCTGAGAGCACATATTAGCTTATAGCTACGTTTATATGGTGCTAGCAGGTTACTGCAGAAGAACCATGGATATAGTGAGGGAATAAGGTCAAGATCATATGGATATGAGCTGGTTAATGCTGGTACAGTTAAGTTCACAGTCACACTGAGTAATAAAATGTCAAGGTCATTGTATCAATATGAGTTTAATACTATAAATATAGTATAATCCATACGTCCATACTAATATTATAAATACGAAAGTCACTCTCGTTGTTTGTTACCTTTTCACGAATGAACGGCTGATCGGATTGTAATGGTATTTGGCATGAAGATTTAAACCTGGGGAAGGACATAGGCTCTATTTTGTCACGCTAATAACTTTGGGAGTTGAGCAATATTGCATTATGGCCATATTCCTCAACAACTTGACAACTGACATTATAAGCATTTGAATAGAACGGCTATTTTAGATCTGTTGTCACGGAAGTCACGGTTCAGCGACTGATCTGCAAATCGTGGGTTGTAGGTTTAAGCCTGAGCGCCAGTCATCACTATTTGTGTTTTTTTTTTAATGCTGTTAGATTTCCAATAATAAACATGGTTTGATCCAACCGGTTTCCACTTTTTGTTCTATGTTTTTTTTTTGAATTTTTTTTTTGATTTCTTATTCATTACCAAATAGTTTTGTACATCCTTTTAGTTATTTTTAACCATTCAAACAACAGTCCGTCACTAATTTATTCCAATCCTATTCAAGGGCGCGTTTGCCAAATTCGACCCAAATTATGCTGTTATTATGTACATTTTGTGACTAAACTAAACCAAATCCATTATAACTATTAAGATAGATTCTTCATCTTCAAATAAATGTACCTAACATTTTTTTTTTTTTAATATTGTTTTTGATACTGTAATAACGATCTTCCGATGCCATTTTCATCTGGCAATCACACAATCTTTACGATATCGGGTTGAGTTTAGGTAAAATTTTTGTTTTACTATCAACATATTTTAAGATTTCTAAAAATACTGTAAGTAGTCCATGGATGGGTGACCAACCATTAGAGTGTATAACGTAAGGTCGATACACGGAAGCGCGATTAACGCTTGTGCGACAAAACTGTACTGCGACTCACTGGGGATAATCCAATTTTTTTTTTCTTTGTCCGTCTTGTAGTTTATTGAAAAGTATTGGACACGTATTTTTTCTTTTTTCACGTGGTCATAAAATTACGGAGATATATTGAGTTGAAATGGCGCATGACGTCACATGTAGGTAAGTTTTATACCTACTTGTGACGTAGTAAGCCCCCACTCTCCAACTTTAATGAGTTTTAACTAAGTAATTTTTTGATATTTTTATAAAACAAAAAATATGTGTCTAATATTTTTGTATTACCTGTCTGACGGACAAAATAGAATGTCGTTTTCTTTACCCAGTCCGATCCCCTATTTCCATCATGCCTCGGAAAGCACGCTAAGCAGTTGGTCCCAGCTGTCATTTGTAGATATTTGACAGTCGTTACAGGTAGTCAGCGGCCCGAAAGTTTGAAAATCAGTCTTACCAAGGGGTTTTGTATAGCCCAGTACTAACTGGGTTGTGGAGGTCAGAGAGTCAGTCGCTCCATATAAAATCGTGGTATTCAGCTGCATCCGGTTAGACTGAATGCCGTTCCCAACATAGTTGGAAAAAGACTAGGCAGATGATGATGTATTAATACTGGAGAAATCAGGTAACGAACTCAAAACAAAAAAAAAAAATCGAGAACCTCCTGACTAAAAAACTTATTTTAAGCAAATCGCGAAATGCGAGTCGGACACGCCCACGAAGGGTTCCGTACCATTATTTATAAAAACGTGCACTTTTTTTGTATGGGAGCCTTAAATATTGATTTTAATCTTTTTTTAGTATTTGTTGTTATAGCATCAACTGAAATACATAATCTGTAGAAATTTCAACTGGCTAACTATCACGGTTCATAAGATAAAGCCTGGTGACAGACGGACAGATGGACGGACGGACGGACAGCGAAGTCTCAGTAATAGGGTCCCGTTTGACCCTTTGGGAACCCTAAAAATGAATAAGTAATTTTTTTTTTCTTATTTACGGAAATGGTAAGTGTGAACCACCCGTGCTTAAAACACGCGGCCTGTCTGAACTTTGCCCTATAACCGCGCTGTTACACATCCAAACAATCTCAAACGTTTATTCGATAATTTCTTATTCCCTAAACCATGTCCATTCGGGGTTATTCTGTAATACTGACAAACTTAAACAACCAAAATAATCAGTGTTTATTAATAATTAACAATTAGGTGTCTTTTGTGACAACCTCCTGAATTTTGACGAGGGTGCAAAACAACACCTTGTATTATAAATGCGAAAGTAAGTTTGTTTGTTACCTTTTCATGACTAAACCGCTGATCCGATCTTAATGAAATTTGGCAAGGAGATAGATTTTAACCTGAGGAAGGACATAGGCTATATATCATCACGCTACGACTAATAGGAGTGGAGCAGCAATGAAAAATGTTGCGAAAACGGGGAAAATGTGACGCAGACGAAGTTGCGCGGGACAGCTAGTATTGTATAATTATATCATTTGCTTCGATGAAGGAAAATATGGTGAGAAAACCATTAAGCATTAGAGATATTTCTCGACGGCATGTAAAGCCAAGTCAGAGGTCCATTGGCGGCATAAAAACTCTGACACCAGGTTAGGCCCTAACCACACGATAAAGCAAGAAGAAAGATTTGTTTTCAGAGATATACTCAGTAGAAGACAAAAGGGTTTAGGGACTGTCGACTAAATCTCAACTCTTTCACTTTATGAAACCCTGAAATCGCTTGCTTTATCATAGTTGCTGGATTACGATTGGTTTATCCAATTAACATAATCTGTCTGAGAGCACATATTAGCTTATACCTAAGTTTATATCAAGCTAACAGGTTAGTGCAGAAGAACCATGGATAAAGTGGGAATAAAGTCAAGATCATATAGTTTAGGTGGTAGGTGCTGCTAATTTTCATGCTCGTCCTGTGATTGGGTAGTAAATATCATTATTCTCCTCTTCTATTATTTTCTTTGATTTGGTTGCGAGATCCAAGAGACAGTTAAATTGTTACTCAGCCGGCCTAGCATGACCCCCGTAGAAACGGGCTATGTCTACGGAAGAATCGACAATTTGACAGATATTTCTATCGTCCCAAGCATGGCGATATTAAGAATGTAGAAAAGAAATGTTTCTTTTCTTCAGTCGACACAAGAATACAACGTCGAGCATGACGACCGTATTTTCTCTTCTTTTGACATTTGGGGGTAGAAACATTACTTCTGACAAATTTCAAATGTTATGTAAAATATTTACGTTTAATTTCGCGAAAAAGATCCAGGGCTGGATCCAGGATGATCCCACGAAAAATGAAAAACTCATGCAATTGGCAACTTTTTTTTGTTAACTAAACGTAATAATATTCAGGGAATATAAACATCACGTGATACGTCCCCGTTGCTATGGAAAGAATTTCTGTATAAGTCTTCGTAGAAACGCGAGTCGACAGGGCGCGCCATGCTCGGCCAGAAGAAATGACAAGTTAAAATGACAGTGATTTCTTGTCGTTTCTTGGTAGAATAGAGATAGAACGGTCATGCTAGGGGGGCTGGGACTTCATCAAGCTTCATTTAAAAGAAATGTGTTTTATATCCTGTAAAACAAACCTTCTGTATTAACTTCACTGCTAATACCGCTCACGCACATCAATTACTCCTAGGTTTAAAGAAACATCGAATGTTACACCAAAGTCACGTGACATCGCCCGCGTCTCACTTTATTTATAAAAGTGATTGATTTTGTAAAACCTTTTGGTTGAGAGCAACAATTTTGTCTTTATAAAGATGCAAGCTTGATGTTTTTATATTTTTTGTCGCACCGCTGAGCCTTATATTCTTAACCAAGCGTGAACCCCATTAAATATTTACTTATGTGGTAAACCGAATGTTTTTCAGTAGGTAAACATGGTGGAAAGAACATTGACGTACACTTTTATAACGTATTCGGTACATCGCATCGTTTAAAGTGCAATTCCTACACGGTTATAATGGATGGAACGGCTCTGCTTTTTTTTTAAACTAAGACGTACTTTTGAAAGTGCGTCGATGATTCCACCCTGTACCTATTAGAAAAAATAAGTATTATATTTTTTTTTTCAAATTGAGACCTGCAGTTAAATACTCTGCTTGACTAGCTGTAGTAATCATTATGAGTTTTTTATTGCGCAGAGGCCAGCATGAGCGCGCAGTGTAAACGTAACGTAAATATGTACTAGCCTAGTTAAATTAGACATAAAATACTGCTCAAATAACGCTACACAAATAACATACGTTAATACTAGCGCAGTTAAATTAGACATAAAATTAAATAGTGATCAATTATTGCTACACAAATAACAACACTAGTATACTCAATGTCTCTACCAAAATTCAGCTTCCTCAGAATTTTTGTAAATTGAAATGTCTATTTTGACCGGACTTTTGACTATTTTGTCGATTTTTGAATCGATAATACAATCATTCTATAGGATTTTATTTTAATTGTTTACACCAAGAACAATGGTATCATCGATCGTCATGAATAATCCTTGGAATTACAAAAATATCATAATTATGTGAAACGAGTATTTTTATATTTAAAATCGACGCCTCAGTTAAATTTATAGTTTGTTCACTTTTGCGTTGAAGATAAAAAAGGTAAAAACAAGCACGATAACAAAATGAGGTACCTACGTAGATACTGTAAAATATCTCACAATCTTAATAATAACAGTTGTTTTGTGTATTCTATTCGTCTTCCTGAATCCTGATAACAAATGTCATGAACCGTGTTTTCACGATCCATTGTGTTGTACTATATGTATCTAAACAAACTTCAACATTAGCCTATTATGTTCCCACTGCTGGGACACAGGCGTCATCACTAAGAGAGGGAGTGGGCTGTAATCCACCATGCGGGCCCAGTGCGGGTTGATAGATGTCACATGTCTTCGAATTTTTAGTTCTAGGACAGGCCGGTTTCCTCACGATGTTTTTCCTTCACCGTTTTTGAGGGCAGCGGTGATGAAATAAATTACATAAAGTATGCGCCTGCCTGGGTTCGAACCCACGGCTTACTGCTCGTAAGTCGAGGCTGCCACCACTGGACCACCGCTGCTCTCTAAACAAACTTAGATGTCATAATTATTTGACGACACTTTTCGTGGACGAGCTCGTTTCTAAATAATAACAGCGGATTGGGTCAATCTTCAAGTTAAGCCGCTCTTGCCTAGATTGGTCTGTGGATGGGTGACCACCCACTACATACCGAGTTTCCTCCATGCCTCTGAACCTTAATCTCGGCTGCCATTTGTAGATCTTTGACTGTCGCTACAGATGGCCCGAAAGTCTGACAGCCAGTCTTATCAAGGGGTATCGTATTAACCAGTAATAATTAAACTGAGTTCTGGAGGACAGAGATAGGCAGTTGCTCCATGTAAAATACTGTTATTCAGCTGCATCCGGTTAGACTGGAAGCCGACCCCAACATAACTGGGAAAAGGCTAGGCAGATGATTGACGTCACTTTTCGTTTTTATATGTATGGCCGCGATGTTCCGCAACGAATTTTGATTTTTCATTCCGTCATTATATTCTTTAAATGTAGGTGACATTTAAAGAATATAATGACGGAGTTCGCTGAAGTAGTAAAAGATGTGGGTCGTGTCGCTAGGGGCCTTATAAAAGATACCTACCGAAAACAGTGGCTTCGTTCAAATGTCAATGATATTGTGCCCATCCAACAGTCAGTCCGCCCACAAAATATTTAACGTTGCGATATTAAAGGGGTTAACTTTAGCTGTGCTGACATATATAGTAAGGCAGTTCATATTGCCGGCTTATTGACTTCGATGTATTTGCTTTCGTTTTATGACTGGGCTTTCTGACATCAAAGAATATTTAACTGCCACGGAATTGGGAACAATTGAGTTAATTGTTTTATTATGCTTTTAGGAATACTACTGTCTAAGCCAATTGGCATTTGTTTGTTCTTTTCTTGTTCTACCTTTTGTGGTAAGCAATGACTTATTGTCGGGCCTACGATGTCCTCTTATACCTAAGGAGTAACGCTGTGACTTCAAATATTGTAAAACCAAATGATTTTTAAAAGAGTAACCATGGAGTTTCTTGCCGGTTCTTCTCCATAGGAAACTACCAACCCGAACCGTGCACCTTTGGTCAACGTTTTACACATAAGCACTTATAGTAATAATTTCATTTATTTCAGGCAAGCATAACCCATATACAGATAAAAAAACATTCGTCATAAAATTAAATTAAAATTAATTACAATAAATTACTAACACAAACTAATTGAGTACAAATAAATTTATAAGAGATAAATGTAAATAAAATAAAAATTACAATAATCAAATTACAAAGATAAAATTACAATAACATAAAAATCAAAATCAAAAAAACAAATAATTTAATTACAAATTTCGCTCCAGCATAGGCAGAGGTACATGTCTGCTGGAACAATGCTGGATGAAAGGGCAGTGCAGCCTTCCCCCAATCATCGCCAAAACGGTGTTGGAGCTGGCCCGCACTCTGCGCACCAGAGACGCGGCGCGTTTACGCATCGTCGCGTGAAAGCAGTCAGTGTGCGCTTCTGCGAACATACCCGACGCGCTACAGTATCGAGGCAACCCCATCACCGCCCTGAATGCGTTATTGAATTGGACGCGGAGGGCGCTGTAGTCTCTTTTAGTGTAGTGCGCCCACAAACTGCACGAGTATAGCGATGTACAGTACGCTCTAAAGAGCGTAACTTTTACCTCGCTTGAGCACCGCGCAAATCTGCGGGCGATCATATTCGCTCTAACAGACAGCGCCCTCCGTTCCCTTTCCATGTCTACGTGGTCTGTGAGGTTTACGGTCAAAATATGCCCAAGGTATTTAAACTGACTTACTCTTTCCAGACGAACACCATAGAGCTTGACAGGTGGTATGCTCTCAGGACATTTCGCACTGGCGGTCTCAAAGATCATACACTGTCTCTTCTTTACGTTATACAATAAACCGTGACCACAAGCATATTCCTCGCATATCTTTAACAACTTTCTCAAGCCGCAAACCGAAGCGCTCATCAGCACCATGTCGTCAGCATAACTTAGATTATTGACACAAGTACCGTCAATGTGACAACCGACATGCTGACTGCTAAGCGCCACGATCAGCCCGTTAACATATAAATTAAACAGGGTAGGAGATGTTAAGCCACCCTGCGTGACTCCGCATTCGAGCTGATACGCATCCGACATTGCCCCCGCCCACTTAACACTATTAGACTGGTGCGCATACCAGTACTGGAACATCCTGATGAGCTCCGGTGGCAAATTTATGCTCTTCAGCTTGTCCCACAGCAGGTCATACGCCACAAAGAACGCCGTCGAAAGCCTTGGATAAATCAAGGAAGCACGCGTATATGGGTGTTTTTCGATCTGTGTAGTATTTGACGGTATGCTTAAGGCACAATATAGCACTTTCAGTGGACAGCCGGGGACGAAACCCGAACTGGTTATCGTGCAGAGTTACCGACTTATTTAACTGTGCGTTAAGCAAACCGTCAAACACTTTAGCAGTTACAGTGGCAAGAGAAATAGGCCTGTAGTTACTCTTATCCGTAAGGTCACCCGTTTTATTCTTCACTACAGGCACTACCACTGTTCTCATAAAATCGGCTGGCAGGTAGGAATGGCTCACGCATAGCGAGTAAAACATAGCCAAGACCCTAGCAATGTGTAAATAGTGCCCATGTAGGTAATAGTGCCCATGTAGGCCTATGTAAAATAAAAGTTTTTCTTTTTTTTTCTTCTTATGAGGTTTTGTCATTAGACAGTTTGGACGACATCAGGTAGCTAGCTCAACAATTACAATTTCTTGTCAAAAAATTTGCAAACAGGCTGCTTACCTATCTGTGACGTCAGAAGACTGGCGAAAAGTATGAGCATATTGTGCTATTTATGTTTCTATACAGGGTTATTGATAAAACACCAACAACCTCTTAAGAGTTCATTCTTCTCATCATTATGAACAAAATTTACTATGGGACTAAACCTGAAATCGCAAAAAACAACATCTTTTCCGTTTTTTATGTTCACATAACTCGTCAGAATGTAGGGAACATCTGATTTTTTTTTCACGATTTGTGTTTGGTCTCATAGTAAAAGTTGTTCATAATGATGAGTAGAATGACCTCTTAAGAGGTTGTTGGTGTTTTATCAATAACCCTGCATAATAGGGGTGCGGACTGGGTGAAGGAAACGACATTCTATTTTGTCCGTCAGACAGGTAATACGAAAATATTAGACACGTATTTTTTGTTTTATCAAAATATCAAAAAAATACTTAGTTAAAACTCATTAATGTTGGAGAGTGGGGGCTAACTACGTCACAAGTAGGTATAAAACTTACCTACATGTGACGTCATGCGCCATTTCAACTCAATATATCTCCGTAATTTTATGACCACGTGTAAAAAGAAAAAATACGTGTCCAATACTTTTCAATAAACTACCCGACGGACAAAGAAAAAAAAATTGGATTATCCCCTATTATTCAATTGTTTTAATATGCTTTTAAGTAATACTAACTAAGCCATTTGACATTTGTTCGTTCTTATGAGGAAATGGGTTTGGTTCCCGGGTTGGGCTAATTGTTATTGGGTTATTCCATCAGGAATTTCTCAGTAGCAGCCACGGAGTCTGGATTTATGCGCGGTTGATGGCAATAGGCTCGTCCCCTGTTACAAGGGACTTAAACATAACTGGCGAAATGTAGGATTACTATTAGGTATACACCTCTGCTAAAACATTTGCGGATTACAGGCGTTATGTTATGTTATTTGAATTATCAGAATTGAGTTTCACGTGACCTAGAAAGTATTTTCATGATTTCAAAATAATAATAAGATTTGTTGTGATTTCCCCGCTGCGCTGTTTGATTTATCTCACTGATAATAGCGACTAAAATAACAAAATCATTAAGATAAACATGTAATAAGAACCAACACTCACTATGACTCTTTATTTTAATTTAAAAACATTGATCGTTTACATTATCTGCTAAAATATGTAGAGATCAAAGTCAGGATGACTTGTAATTTGTAGGCACTGAAGAAATCTGGCATAGTTGGAGATAGTATACAGGGTGAATTTTTCAAGTGGACGTGGATGGCCAATTAATTCCGCAATAAAAAAAAAACGATAAAATAATCAAAGGAGTCTCCACCGTCCACCACAGTCTTTGTATATTTATTTTATTATGATAAAAGCTGTGTAAAACTTTCAAAACTTTTTACGGCTGTTCTTTAAATGGATTATCTTATTCAACCCACATTGAAGATATTTTTATGCATATTGCATATGCATTAATTTTATTTTGTGGCGCTCTTTTATTTCCAATCATAACTGAGTTTCTTTCATTGTGATAAATCGTTTAATCAAAAAGTTATACAGTTTTGTTTACACAGAGGGCAAAGCAGCGATTGACTTTTTTACACACTCGTATCTTTTCTGTCGATAAAATCAAGCGTAGTTTGCTTCATTTTGATATGTGCACATTATGAAGACCCACACTGTATTATGCCGTTTCTGACATTAAAATTCATGTTTGTGGATTTTCCTAAAGATTGCTTGTATTTTAAAGGCAATAACAGTACGGCTGGTTTACCAAAGCAATATTTGATCAAATATACAAGGTGTTGCTTTGCATCTTCGTCAAATTGAAGGAGGTTACTATGCTAATGATTCTCGTTCCGAATCAATAATAAAATGGGGAGGTATTTTTTTTTCTTATTCACGAAAATCGGTAAGTGTGAACAACCCCTGTTTTAAACGCGGCCCGTCTGATCCTCGCCCTATAACCGCGCTTTCATACATTTAAACAATCTCAAACGTTTATTAGATATTTTTTTATTCCCTAGACCACGTTAAGGAGGTTATTCTGAAATACTGTCAGTATTTCAGAATAACCTCCTTAACGTGGTCCAACCAAACTTAAACAACCAAAAAATTCAGCGATTATTAATTATTAACTAGGTACCGTAATTTGAATTGATTATTTACGTCTTTGGTGACATCCTCGTGAAAACGAGGATGTAAAACAACACCTTGTATAAAAAAATGTGTTGGCAAAACTAACTCCGCACACGCATTAGAGCAGTCTTTGTGGCTGTCGGAATTTGGACAAGTACAAAAGCTTATACACTTCTATACATAAACTATCACACCATACATATACTTTACCATATTTTACTGTAATTTCTTCATGTCTCTTATAGAAAGCAACCAATAATTTGAAGCTTTTTGCAGGATTTGGTCCACCTCTGTTGCTGCCCGTTCTGTACGCCTAATATAACCTAACTTAACCTATATTATACCTAAATATGAATACACATATAACTAAATATAAATACATAATGTTAAGATATATAAACAAATAAGAATATATCTACATATATATAAATCACAATTGAGAGGAAAGGTAATGCTCTTTCACTCTGTTTTTGAACAGAGAAATTGTCTTTAAATCACGAATGTTAGGCGGAAGTGAGTTCCACAACCTTACAGCATGGACAGAGAAGGAATAGGAGTAATAGCTGGATTTATGAGGATGGGATTTAAGGATTGATCTAAGGTGCGATCGACACGGTACGTCACTCGGGGGTGCGTAAGAAAAACGCTCGCGCAGGTAAGAAGGATAGGACGGGTTGTGTAGTATATTGAAGAGGAGACATAGGATCCTAATGTTCCTGCGAAGGCGGATTGGGAGCCACTTGAGTTCCTTGCGAAGGTGAGAAACGTGGTCATATTTACGGAGACCAAAAATAAAGCGAATACATAAATTTTGCAAGCGCTCAAGCTTATTTAATAGCTCCTCAGTAGCATCCAGGTAACAGGCGTCGGCATAATCTATTATCGGCTGAATGAGTGTTTGTGCCATGGAAATTTTAGTCTTCAAAGGCAGGAGACTAATGCTTGTTACTAATTAATAACAAATCGGTCTGTCTAGTGTCATAAGCCCGCTTGTCAGGTAGCATTAATGTTTCAAGATCTAAATCAAAATCAAAAACAAATATGTTCGGGTTTATTTTTTATGAAAATATTCTCAATGACCACTCAATAAGTCTTTTAAATCTCTTTGAACGAAGCCATGCTGGTGTGAAATTTAGAAGAAGATAAAAACAGCCTGTATACATTGTTTTGTTACTATGTAATGTAGGCATTAGCGTTGATAATCAGCTTATGGTTAACAGTTACACTTGAACGAAGAAAACTGCAACGTCATAGCACACGCGTACCATCTGTCACCACACTTACAGCATTTTTAGAGACTTTCATAAAAATAGAATCTCGTATTCAACAAATATATTTTCATTAAACTGCGTTATTATTATTATTGTTAGATAATAATATGTAAGGTACTTGATTGTAGCCTGTGGACATTGTAGCCTGTGGACGGTGAAGCCTGTGGACGGTGAGTAATGGGCTAGCTCACCGTCCGTCCGTCTCATGACAACAGGCCGTGTCGACGGCGCGTACGTGTTCCACGCGCGCCTCAAGGAGATGACAGCAAACCGGAAGGGGTCCGAAAGGGCCGATGCCTGCCAGGGCTGCGGGTTGTTCGAAAGAGATACCGCGGCCCTGGAACACAAAGGGCTAAGAAGGAACATGGGTGGGTTTTAGTCAGTCAAGTCTGACACTCCCTCCCGCTCCGCCCAGAGCGGGAGAAGTCATTTGATGATTTCCCATCCGCAAAAAAAAAAAAAGGTTCTTAATTGTGTTTACTCCTTACAATAAAAAAATATGAGTTACATAAACATGACTTACCTATGTACATATTTTTTGTTCGTAAAAATATAGATGTGTTTTCAATAAACAATATTTACGAATAACTTGACGTTAATTTTAGAACATTGTTTGTTTATTACTTATTTTACGGGTACGACGAGTTTTTATATGGTCAAACCATTATCATTGATTAATTCTAATTCATATGTTTATCTACTAACATTTTTTTTTTTTTTTTATTACATGTGAGCCTCCATAATTTACGTAGTAGGTACGTACGTCCCCGCGTTGTAAACAATCGCTCATCATTGGTATCTTTAACAACGAAAGTCATCCATTTCAATACCGAAGTTTTTTTTTTTTTGTTATTCAAAGATGTTACAAACTCCTATATACATTAGCTGCTGCTACTACCAGACTATTGTTTTAGGAAAACACGTTGAGTTGGTTTTAGAGTTCACCACTTTCGGGGCTGAAGTAAAGTTTAATTGTTATCAAGTGCAATCGACGCCTATCAACATGTGAAATAAGTAGTATCGGGAAATTCCTTAAAACATAAGAACACGTTGTCAACCTCAAGTACGCCGAACTCATTATCTATACAACTATAAATAACCAAACACACTTCTAACATAATCAGATTCTTCCAAACTTCAAGATGATCGGAACAGTACTGCTCGCTACGCTACTGCTCATCCTCTACGCGGTCTACCTGATCTCCAAATGGAAATTCCAATATTGGGAGAATAAGAAAGTGCCATATCAAGCCCCTACTGCGATTTTCGGTAACTTCGCCGGATATATTTTACAACAGACGTATATAGGACAACATGTACAGAAACTGTGCAAGAAATTCCCGAATGTCCCCTACGTCGGCGCCTACTACGGCACGGAACCCACCCTCATCGTACAAGACCCAGAACTCATCAAGCTCGTCATGACCAAGGACTTCTATTTCTTCAGCGGCCGTGAAGTTTCCAACTACTCTCACAGGGAACTGTCCACACAAAATCTCTTCTTCTCCTACGGCGACAAGTGGAAAGTGATGCGACAGAACCTCACTCCACTGTTCTCCTCCGCCAAGATGAAGAACATGTTCCATTTGATCAACAAGTGTTCTCACGTGTTCGAGAACGTACTTGACAAGGAAGTCATGAAATCCGACGACGTCGAAGCGAGGAACCTCGTGGCTATGTTCACTATGGACTGCATCGGATCCTGCGCGTTCGGCGTCGACACAAACGTGATGGAAAAGAAAGAAAACAATCCGTTCAGAAAAATTGGTGATGTTATCTTTGATACTCAAAGGTTAAGGGCATTCAAGAATGTTGCCCGAGCTATCTGGCCGGCCATCTTCTACGCGTTAGGATTCAGGTCGATGCCGTCAGAAGTGGAGCATTTCTTCAACAATTTGCTGACTGGAACTTTCAAAGGCCGCAACTATACGCCGACGTCGAGGAACGACTTTGTTGATCTCGTGTTGAAATTGAAGAACAACAATTCGATGACGGGCGACAGTATGAAGAACAGGATGGCTGATGGAGGAAAGAAAGTTAATTTCGATGTGAACGAAGATCTATTGGTGTCGCAGTGCTTCTTGTTTTTTGCTGCAGGATACGAGACTTCGGCAACCACTTTAAGTTTCACTTTGTTTGAGTTGGCGAAGCACCCTGAAGCTCAAGAACGACTTTTGGAAGAGGTGGACAGCTACCTGCGTCGTAATAACAACGAGCTGAAGTACGAGTGCGTTTCAGAGACTCCGTTCATGGAAGCGTGTATTGATGAAGCTCTTCGACTGTACCCAGTACTAGGAGTGCTGACTCGTGAGGTAGTGGAAGACTACACGTTCCCGACTGGGCTGACCCTGGAGAAGGGTCTCCGAGTGCACGTGCCGATCTATCACTTGCATCACAATCCGGACTTCTTCCCAGAACCAGAGCAGTACCGTCCGGAGCGGTTCCTAGCCGAGGAGAAGCAGAGCATCAGGCCGTACACATACATGCCATTTGGTGATGGTCCCAGAATCTGTATCGGTAAGTGCCTTTGTTATTATTTTTAAGTCGCCTATACGAAGATATATACATACTTCATAATTACCCTCTCATAGATAAAAGAACTGTAGAAAAAAGATTGTCTGTATTCTGTTCATAAAAATTGTTAATTCTGTTAGTCGAAGTAAAGAATAGATGCTATGATAATCTGAGTAAAAATTGGAAGAGAAAAACAGAGTATAGGAAATAAAGAAGTACTATTCG
This sequence comes from Cerastis leucographa, assembly GCA_963082945.1. NCBI lineage: Eukaryota > Metazoa > Arthropoda > Insecta > Lepidoptera > Noctuidae > Cerastis > Cerastis leucographa. Next base: position 3,245,707 of record OY720365.1, read on the forward strand.
TTACTGACTATATGTTAAGTTTTGTCTACCTAATGTATTGTTTTGACTATTTATGGTGTGCCCATAGAAATTGAGACCACTTAACAAATCTGGAGTGCTAGTACCCATTTCATAGTAGGTAAATATTCTTATCCATGTGATAAGTCGGTGCCGGTGTGATTAAACATACAATCTCACTCAAGTGTATCAAAATTTCAAGATAAGATAGAAGTTTTTGTAGTTCTCTGACATTGGATTTGTCTCTGCTTATATTTATTACATGTTTTTGAAGTGAAACTTCTTATGCGACTTCCAACAAGTTTAACGTTCTAATGGAGGGGGAATATTTTCTATTACCCACTAAGAGATGGCGCTATTACAAGGTTTGTGACTACGTAGTTCTACTAGGTACGCAAGATGGCGTGCAAACAGTCATGCATTCGACTTTTCGGTGTGACCAGCCTTCGCTCAATTTCCATGAGTAGAATAACCTCGATAAACTTATGTAAAAAAGTGTACAACAATAAAACAATAAAATATTATTTAGAAGCTCAATAAAATAACGAGAGTGAATGCGTGACACTCGAACGCGTGCGTGTAGTATTACGAAGTTTCACTTCTTCCGCGCGGAGGGACTCCATGCACAACTTTTTTTTTATTTTGTAAATATTTATTTTGTAATTTCGTGGGTAACCATTATCAAAGATGATACCTACGTCATGTATAGTGGGTAGATATGTGAAACGGGTGAAAATAGAAAAAACGTAATGTCCCAGATAATTAGCCCACTCATTTATTTCTTGTTTTCATTAATTAATTTACATTTCATGTTTTCCTTTTCCAGGAATGAGATTCGCAAAAATGCAAATGGCGGCCGGTCTGATAACGTTACTGAAGAAGTATCGAGTGGAACTTGCTCCTGGAATGAAGAAGCAATTGACATTTGAGCCCAGAGCCTTCGTCACGCAACCGATTGGAGGAATCAGGCTAAAACTCATTGAAAGAGAGGGATGGGAACAAAGGCTATTGAAATCGTCTTGAAATGTTTAGTGTTTTAAGTCATCTTTCTTTCACCCCACTTATTACCAAATTTGGGAATAAGTCACGCTAAGCTGCTCCTTAATAAAAAGCTAAATAAAACTGTTCGTTTTTAACCAACTGCTCAAAAGGAGGTGGTTACATTTTAGCCTAGATTCGAGCAATATTTAGGCATTTATTCAGGTTTCGGTTAGTGTTCAAGAAAACAGTCATAACTCTTTTGGATTTTAGATCTTACAGATAACTGTTATGAATTAAGTATATTTTTACTAAGTTACTAGCGAGTTTTGCAAATGTTTGTAGCGACCACAAAAAGCAACATACTACAAAAAGTACTACAGCGCCATCTATGTTACGACGGAGGAACTAACATCAATTTCCTACAAGTCGCAAGCAAAGTTTACATCAACTTCTTCTCTATATATATATAGAGAAACCCGATAACAACTATCGGGCAGTTGCCCGCCAGACATAACACCTGTCTGGCCGGAGGATCCTCCCTTTTCTATGGAGTATTGAGGAACTTTCCACCCTGTTCCTCATTCACCTAAATGTTTAACAATTTCTCATAATTTCTTAAAAGATCGAGTAAGATTTTATCAAAGATTCACTTTAGATACTGAAATGATCATGTACATAACATTGTTATTCAGTTTTAAGAATGTAATAGTACATTGTTACCCTAGGGGTGAAAGTAACTTATTTAGGCCCGAGACGGGGTTTGGGTTTAGTTCGAGGGACTAAATAAGTCTTTTATCCGAGGTAAACACTGTGCTTTTCATTACGAATACAAGGAAAGTAAAAAATAGAAACATGAATTATCTAAAGCAAAAATGAGTTAATTTTATTTTACATAAATCAACAACTTTTCCCGCCTTTTTTTTTTCTGTGGCCAGCCAGCTATTCAGCCATTATTTTTCATTTGATTAATTGAAAAATGGTAAATATTTTGCCCACATCTATGTTTTTTAAAGAAATTGTTAAAACTAAATTATAGTTAAGTTATTAAAAAAATATGGATTCTTTAATCAATACTTAACTTTAATTTATTTCAATTTTACATCGTGGCTGCATAGAAAGTTGGAACATGGTTCAATAAAAATGTGAAAATAGAACTAGTTTTTTTAATAATTTGGCATCTGTCAGTTGAAAGCGATTCTCCCTAGGGATGAAAAGTATTACTTTCAACCCGCTCCTCAGGCAACTTCAGACCTACTTTCAGAGTATGAGTAATGAAAAATTAGTTTTGTGTAAACATAATTATGCAAGAATTGTATATAACATTACGTAAGTACTTAAACTACACGCGACATGCGGCTTATATATTCAAAATATATATTATGATCATAAGCCCCATAAATGTATAAAAATGTATTAAAAATCGAGCAGCAGCGAGAGCAGCGGTGGCCCAGTGGTGGCAGCCCCGACTTACGAGCAGTAAGCCATGAACCGTACAAACCAAGGCAAGCATATTACTTTGTGTAATGTATTTCATCACCGCTGCTCTCAAAACGGTGAAGGGAATCATCGTGAGGAAACCGGCATGTCCTAGAACAAAAAAATCGAAGACATGTGACATATATCAACCCGCACTGGGCCCACGTGGTGGATTACAGCCCATTCCCGCTCATAGAGAGGAGGCCTATGTCCCAGCAGTGGGAACATTATAGGCTGATGATGATGTATTAAAAATAAAACTAAATTAATTAAGAATCAAGGTTTGGCGTTTGTTATTTCTGTCAACACTTGAAATTAATTCCGTTCCTGTCCGGTTGTTTATTCCGGTTTCAGATCGTATCCTTTCCGATCTTTACCGTTTCTGTAATGTTTGGGTTATGGTTCTCTAAGCTAAAAAGTAACAAGTGGTATTCATTTTATTTTATGGGAATGGGCTACTCGTATTAGAACGGCTGCGTAAGATTAAAAAAAAAAGTCATTTATTCAAACTAGGCTGTTAATCAGCACTTTTTGAACGTCAAAATCACATGAGAGAGTCCCCCAAAACGCCCGCCCTTCGCCACTTCCTAGTGTTTTAGCTGGGAAGAAGAAGTGGCGGAACAAACTCCCCAGCAACACGTCTGTCTGTTAGGTTAGAAGAACCAGATTCTATACAATAGTGTTCAACAAATTTATATAAACAAGGAATCCATTACATCAAATTAATGTCACATGTAAGCTAGCACACACCAATAATAAAATAAAATATTAAAAAATATACTCAAGAATAAATAAAGCCTCTAGACATAAAGGGCGTGCCCGCTTACACGTACATACAGACGAATCAAAAAAAGTAAAATAAAAAAAAAGTTAAAAAAAATCTATGCGTGAGGTTATATAATATCACAAAGCTAATTTGGAGAAAAAAATAACATAAACATTGTCTTGAGTTCAACCCAGCGACCAACTATTCTTATTGTTTAAGTAGTCGTTAATGGAATAGTAGGCCTTTGAAAATAGGTTAGATTTCACTTTAGCTTTAAACTCATTAAATGGCAAGTCTAGAAAGGAAAATGGTAGCTTGTTGTAAAATGTTATACCAAGCCCTACGAATGAATTATGAACCGTATGATATATTAATTTGATACCTTTGTAAGGTATTGTAAGGTTGGGTATGAATGCCCAACAGTGAAGATGTTATGTAGACTTGTAAGGCAATTTATGTTATGTTATGTAAATGAGTAGTCGAGTGATTCCCTTGATAAAGTTAAAGATATATATATACAAGATGTTGTTTTGCATCCTCGTCAAAATTCAGGAGGTTGTCACAAAATACATAAATAATCTATTAAAATTACGGTACCTAGTTAATTATTAATAAAAGCTGATTTTTTTGTTTGTCAGTATTTCGGAATAACCCCCTTAACGTGGTTTAGGGAATAAGAAATGATAGAATAAACGTTTGACATTTTTTGTTTGTGTGTAAGCGAGGTTATAAGGCGAGGATCAGATGGGCTATGTTTAAAACACGGGTGATTCACAGTTTCCGATTTCCGCAAAAGAGAAAAAAAAAAAGAAAAATTACCTACTAATTTTATTAGTGATTCGGGACGAGAATCATTAGCATAGTTACCTCCTTGAATTTGACGAGGATGCAAAACAACACCTTGTATTTATGATGATGACAGACATTTTACATTTTTAAATATTTCTTAAAAAAAAATTAGAATAAAAAAGTTAAAAAAAAATACAAGGCGTACTCTTGTACCCTTCGCGAAGCCGTCAACCAAGCATTCTGTACTTACAGCAAACTAAGTAAGCTTCGAAAAAAAAATTGCAGGGACACGACTTTAATTTTTTGGATGAAACATCACATTTTGCGGTAGACCTTAATAAAAGGTGTTGTTTAGCATCCTCGTCAAAATTCAAGAGCATGCAAGATAGACATAAATAATCAATTACCTAGTTAATTATAAATAAACGCGGATTTTTTTGGTTGTTTTTAAGTTTGTCAGTGCTTCAGAAGAACCCATAAAATGGTTTGGGGGGATAAGAAATTATCGAATAAACGTTTGAGATTGTATGCATTTATGAAAGCGCGGTTATAGGGCGAGAATCAGACGGGCCGAGTTTAAAACACGGGTGGTCCCCACTTACCGATTTTTGTAAATAAGAAAATAAAAATTAATTACCCTTTTTATTATTGATTCGGGACGAGAATCATCGGCATAGTTACCTCCTAGAACGAGGATGCAAAACAACAACTTGTATAACGCATTCAAAACATTGTGCTGATAAGTGCATTGAAATACCTTACCTTTCCGACCCCCGTATGGGGGTCGGAAAGGTATATGAAGTAAAAGAATCGTATCAAAAACTTCTATTGAAAAAAAAATGTTGGAACCTTGACCTCCAATATCTCTGTAACTAGAAGGTTCCCAGGTATGATCCAGAACAAAAAAAATATCGCAATGACGGGGAAAACAAGAGCGTTCCGGCTTCGCTAAGGGACTACTTACACCGTTTATATAATTGTAGCCTATCGGTTTTGCGAACATGTCCCAGCTACCGACGGTCAGGGCTCTAGAGAGAAGAACCACCTAAAGACATTTGCGCGAAGGACACTTGAGCGAACCCATTTGCGCGAAAAGGCATCGGAGCGCAAGGACTTTTTTTCGAAAGGACTTTTGCGTGATCGGACATTTTCGCGTATGGACTTTAGTGCAAATTGACATATGAAAACGACGACCTTGATGGAAATACCTAAAATATTCCAGCGCACCGCCTTGGATTTTCATTTTGACCTCATATTCAACATCAGCGACCCCGAAAACCACGAAAACGACACCCATAATGGAAAACCGAAAATGTTCCTCAGCGCCTTCTTGGATTTCCATTTTGACCTCATTCATAGCCAGTGACCCCGAAAACCACAAAAATGACACCGGTGAAGCCATTAAAGCGCGCAAGTGTCGTTCGCGAAAATGTCCTAGATCCAACAATACAACCCGTGTCGTAGTTTTCCTTATGTCATTAGTTCCCAGAATTTGATTCTTATAGCGACACTATCGAATGGTGTTATAATACAATGTTTTTTTTTTCTGGCAAGGAACGTTGTTTTGTCAAAAATGCAATGATTTAGTTTTCATCAAAATAAGGCTCGAGATTCCAGAGCCATTTTAGAGCTGTGCAGTTGAGAAATTTAAGTCGAAATTTAGAATAAAATAAAGTCAGCCTGTACACATTGTTTTGTTACTATGTAATGTAGGTATAAGCGTAGATAACAAGCTAATTGTTGACAGTTACACATGAATAAAGAAAACTGCTATGTCATAGCACACGCGTATCATCTGTCACCACACTTACAGTATTTTCAGAGACATTCCTGAAAATAAAAGATAACCTAATCCAAATATTTTCTCTGCACTGCGTCATTATTTTTGTTGAATGATACGGAGGGTACTTCATTGTGTTTATTCTTTAATAAACATGCTTCATGATTTATCTTTTTGTTTTAATTAATATTTTTCTGCATTTTAAATAAGCAATATTTGTAATTAATTTGACGTAAATGTTAGAAAATTATTTATTTGACACATACGACCAGTTTTTGGATGTCTAAACCTGTATTTTAAGTTATTACCATTGATTATTTCTATTAATCATAATAATTATCTATGTTTATAGAAACGTAATGTTTGTCTACTTAAGTTTGTTTTTTTCTTGTGTTTTGGTTACCTGGGACTCTCGGGAGTCTCCCTAACATACATAGTACGTACGTCGCCGCATCGTAAATTAAATCGCTCATAACTGGTATCTTGAACAACGAAAGTCATCCATTTCAATACCGAAGAAATGTTTGTTTTTATTATTCTAAGTGGTTACAAACTCCTATATACTTCAGCTGCTGCAACTACCAGACTATTGTTTCAGGAAAACACGTTGAGTTGGTTTTAGAGTTCACCACTTTCGGGGCTGAAGTCATTTAAGTCAAGTGTAATCGACGCCTATCAACATTTGAAATAAGTATTATCGGGAAATTCCTTAAAACATAAGAATACGTTGTCAACCTCAAGTACGCCGAACTCATTATCTATACAACTATAAATACCCAAACACAGCTCTAGCATAATTAGATTCCTCCAAACGTCAAGATGATCGGGTCACTATTGCTCGCTACGCTACCGCTCATCCTCTACGCGGTCTACCTGATCTCCAAATGGAAATTCCAATATTGGGAGAATAAGAAAGTGCCATATCTTGCTCCCACTGCGATTTTCGGTAACTTCGCTGGATATATTTTACAACAGACGTATATGGGACGACTTGTGCAGACACTATGCAAGAAATTTCCGAATGTCCCCTACGTCGGCGCCTACTACGGCACGGAACCCACCCTCATCGTACAAGACCCAGAACTCATCAAGCTCGTCATGACCAAGGACTTCTATTTCTTCAGCGGCCGTGAAGTCTCCAATTACAATCACAGGGAGCTGTTCACACAAAATCTCTTCTTCTCCTACGGCGACGAGTGGAAAGTGATGCGACAGAACCTCACTCCACTGTTCTCCTCTGCCAAGATGAAGAACATGTTCCATTTGATCAACAAGTGTTCTCACGTGTTCGAGAACGTACTTGACAAGGAAGTCATGAAATCCGCCGACATCGAAGCGAGAAATCTCGTGGCGATGTTCACGATGGACTGCATCGGATCCTGTGCGTTCGGCGTCGACACAAACGTGATGGAAAAGAAAGAGAACAATCCGTTCAGACATATTGGTGATGTTATCTTTGATACTCAAAGGTTCAGGGCATTCAAGAACGTTGCCCGAGCTATCTGGCCGGCCATCTTCTACGCGTTAGGATTCAAAGCGATGCCGACAGAAGTGGAGCATTTTTTCAGCAATTTGCTGACAGGAACTTTCAAAGGCCGCAACTATACGCCAACGTCGAGAAACGACTTTGTTGATCTCGTGTTGAAATTGAAGAACAACCATTCGATGACGGGCGACAGTCTGACGAACATGAAGGCTGATGGAGGAAAGAAAGTTAATTTGGATGTGAATGAGGATCTATTGGTGGCGCAGTGCTTCTTGTTCTTCGCTGCTGGATACGAGACTTCGGCAACCACTTTAAGTTTCACTTTGTTTGAGTTGGCGAAGCACCCTGAAGCTCAAGAACGACTTTTGGAAGAGGTGGACAGTTACCTGCGTCGTAATAACAACGAGCTGAAGTACGAGTGCGTTTCAGAGACTCCGTTCATGGAAGCGTGTATTGATGAAGCTCTTCGACTGTACCCAGTACTAGGAGTGCTGACTCGCGAGGTGGTGGAAGACTACACGTTCCCGACTGGGCTGACGCTAGAGAAGGGGCTCCGAGTGCACGTGCCGGTCTACCACTTGCATCTCAACCCGGACTTCTTCCCGGAACCGGAGAAGTACCGTCCGGAGCGGTTTCTGGCCGAGGAGAAGCAGAGCATCAGGCCGTACACTTACATGCCATTTGGTGATGGTCCCAGAATCTGTATCGGTAAGTTCGTTTTGTTTTATTTTTAGGTCGCCTATATGAAATACATAATTCGTTATTTCTCACAGATAAAATAACTGTAGATCGAAGATAGAAAATAGTTTATTCTGTTTATCGAAGTAAAGATGCTAGCTACAGTCATCTGAGTTAAAATTGGAAGAGTAAAACGGTGTTTAGGAAATTAAGAAGAACGGAGGTATTCGTTACTGGGTAAAAGTTAAGTTTTGTCTACCTTCTGTATTGTTTAGTCTATTTATGGTGTGCCCATAACAATTGATACCACTTAGCAAATCTGGAGTGCTAGTACCTATTTCATAGTAGGTAAATATTCTCATCCAAATGTGATGATCATGATGATGTATCAAAATTTCAATGATGTAACAAAATTTTAACATTGGATTTGTGTCTGTTTATATTAATTACATATTTTTTTATTGTGTAAATATTTACTCTGTAATGTCGTGGGTCATGATTATCGAAGATGATACCTGCGTCATTTATAGTGAGTAGATAATACGTATTATATCATCTAATTTTCTAACATTAGAAGACATTGAGGAGCTCGTGGCTAAATAATAACAGCCGCCCGGGTCGATCTTTAAGGTTAAGCCGTGCTTGCCGAGGTTGGTCCGTGGATGGGTGACCATCATTACATACCGAGTTTCCTCCGTGCCTCGGAAAGCACGTTAAGCCGTTGGTCCCGGCTGTCATTTGTAGATCTTTGACAGTCGTTACGAGTAGTCAGAAGCCAAAAAAAGTCTGACATCCAGTCTTACCAAGGGGTATCGTATTATCCAGTTACTGGGTTGTGGAGGTCAGATAGGCAGTCGCTTCATGTAAAATACTGGTACTCAGCTGCATCCGGTTAGACTGGAAGCCGACCCCAAGAGAGTTTGGGAAAAGGCTAGGCAGATGATGAGAAGACATTCATGAACCTTGCATGAATTTCGCATGGCCTTGAGCCTTGGCCAGATTACCGTAACAAATGTAAAGTAGTCTGTTATCAAACAAAATGTATATAGAAATAAAGAAAGATTTAGATATTAACAAGTTACACTGTGTATTATACTCGGATCTTCACACAAAGTAATTTTGCTTGTGTTTGTTTATACCGTTAGTCTGTAAAGATGTATTTTTTTTCTTTTGAAAAAAAGAGAATTCACTTTAAAAAAATTCAAAAGCTTACAGCTTATATTTTCTGCCACCTTCCACCCATTAATTTTTGGTCTTTGTTTTTTCCAGGAATGAGATTCGCAAGAATGCAAATGGCGGCCGGTCTGATAACATTACTGAAGAAGTATCGAGTGGAACTGGCTCCTGGTATGAAGAATGAATTGACATTCGAACCTAGGGCTGTCGTGACGCAGCCAATTGGAGGAATCAGGTTGAAATTAATTGAAAGAGAGGGATGGGAACAAAGGCTATTAAAATCGTCTTAAAGAGTTAATGTTAAGTTAAAAAGTATAGTGTTTTTAGTCATCTTTCTTTCACCTTTAACTTAACTTATTGCCAGTTTTGGTCCAGGTTTTGGCTAGGCGACGTCAAATGTAAGGCTCAGGAAATTTAACTGTTGGTTTTAATCGACTTCTAAAAATAAAGACCAAAGTCCGAACCAAAAGTGAAGTTATCTCATTATTTAATTTAATATAAATTAATTAAATAATTTAATTTAAATTAATTTGTTTGTATTTTAAATATTTTATGTTAATCATTAATTGCATGATTGTATGTATTCCTAATTTTAATTTAATTTAAGAGCACGTGTACTCCAATGGGTAAGATGTGGTTACCAATAATTGAGTATCCCTTACATGACCATATATTCTGTAGTAGATTTAATTTTATATAAGAAGTTGTACCACAAACTCGTTGGTAATCCAAAATTAATAAATACATAAACTTTAGGTACAAGGACCTTATGCCGCGTAGTCCAATCAGATAACGCTGCCATCATGTTTTTCCAATAAATTTAAAAAATGTAATAAATTTTTAGCAGCTGCACCACCTCGTCAAGGTGACTCAAGTGCTGAAAGGTTGTAACAGTTTGAAAAATAAAACAAAATTAATTAAGAATCAAAGTTTGTCGTTTGTTATTTCTGTCAACACTTGAAATTAATTCCGTCCCTGTCCGGTTGTTTGTTCCGGTTTCCTTTCCGACCTTTACCGTTTCTGTAAAAAATAAAATGAACAAGTTGGAATCTTTTGATGGTAACGGGTGTTTTGCATTGCAGTTCCGAAGTTAATGTTTCTTTGCACTTATCACTGATTTTCTTGGGAGTCGGTTGTATTTTTTGCAAAAAAGTTTTATTGCAAATATAGTACAAAAAACAACGAATATTTTATATCACTAGGTTACGTCATGGCGCTGAAATGATGCTGTTATTGTACTCATAATTTTTTTTTAATCCAGATTATTTTTTCCACGTTGATCGCAAGCGCGGCTGCTGAGCATGAAGTTCTGGGTTCGATTCCTATATAGGTCGGGCAGAATGTCGTTGGGTATTTCCGTAGGGATTTCTCAGTAGCAGGCGCTGAGTCTGGATTTGTACCCAGTTAATGGCAATAGGCTCGCCTCCTATATTACAAGGAATTAATTGTGGGTGAACTACATTAGATTCATCTCTGATCAACCCTTCTGTGATTACAGGTGAGATGTTATGTTATAGGGAAAATGATAAAAGATCTTTGTGCTGTTCTACACCCGCTTTTACACAATGTTTGGTATAATAGGGTTCATTAGTTAATGGAAGCTACAACAAAAAAATCACCAAGAATTCCCACTCCTTGGCCACACTCCTTTCTTTCTCTAATAAGGAGCACCCTAATGCAGTCCGTGAGCCCGGTGTGGATTGGAGAAAGTAACCGGACTTCGTAATATTGGTTCCCCACAATTTATTTGCTTAATAAATTTTCTTTTTACAAAAGTTCAGTCCTGTTTCGCTACGGCAAAAATACAGACCCGGCGTTTCGACCACTGAGTTTCGTCCGATCTGGTCGAAACAGGAATTTCATTTTTGTTAATGTTTTGAGTGGTGTTTCGGACGAATCCTATTTTAGAGGCATAGTAACATCAGAAACATAATTAAGTAATAACTATTTTAGTTTGTGGCCTTGGATAAATTCGAAAATGTTGAAGTAAAAAAAAAATGATGGTAATGTGGCGATATTCAACGATCATTTTGTAAATACGTGGCTTGTAAAACATAATTTTTTATTGCAATAGATGGTCTTGTTATTATCAACAGAATCGAACAAAAAACATGGTTGACACGGTTTTTTTTATTGACTGTTTCATGCCAAGATGGCATTACTGTCAAAAAAAAAAAGTGTAATGAGGTACAATTTTTACATTCTGCTCATTATTTTGAAATACTGACTATGCAAGTACAAAAAGAGAGAGCTTATGATAAGGAAGTTCATGCAAATCGAGGAAAATGAAAATTCTCCTCACAACTCACACACATGCTACGTTGACTTGGTTATGGCCCGTTAACGTAGCTTAAACTAGCCAAAGAGCTAAGAAACAGAACATGTTTTCCAAAATTTTCGGACAACAACGCTCTCTCAAATAATTATTAATTAATTAATTGTTTCACGCGTTTTTCTATGTAGGTATATGATAATTCATATAGATAGAAAAACTCGTGAAACAATTGAAATTGATAACCGCATTTCTAGCAAAAGGACACGGGCGAGACTACATGTATTTTGGGACCCACTCTTAGAGGTAGCGTTCACTATAGCAACTTATACATAGTTATAAAACGACTAAAGACTATCAGAAAAGTAAATGGAAAGTAAGACTGAAAAGTTGGGAGAAAAGAGATATACGTCTATTTACAAGATAACCTAAAAATCTTCCGACTAAGGTTTTTAACAGTGGAATGTCTCCGTAATTAAGATTAATCAAAATATAATAATACATAAGACGACTCATAAAGGAAGATTCGAACTACTGTGTTTCCCTCGCAGTTTTAGTTCTGATTTTACGTGTTTTGCTTCTTGTCATAAGCCAAAACCAGAATTTTTACTTCATTGCCTGTCCCTAATTGATGAATCATAAAACTGCTAGACTGCAGCTAGAGACTAAACTGATTACCAACCCTGTAATTAGTTCAATCACTATTAAAACTATGTCGTTACGATTTTGATCTATAAGCGAATTATAGTCAAGTAAAACGATTTTTATTACGCTGAGACAAGATAATATTGTTTTACATAAATTATAACAGCCAGAGCTGACTAGCTATGTACAGCTATTGAAAAGCAGGGTTTGTTGAATAAAAAAAGTATGAGTAATAAATCTTATTTTTTGGTATTTTTACATAGTTTTTATTTTATGCAACACAGACGTTACGATGGCCAAGTTGCTGTCGGGTTTCATTTTCAGGGTCGCAGCTTATCAGCCCCCAGCATGAGTGACAAAGGCAGTCGTCTCCTGTTATCTGGAATTAATTAATTATGTTAAAATAAATAAATTCACCTATAATGTAATAAACATAAAGAGTTTCATAAGTAACAAAAGAAAAACAGAAATGTCTAAAGATAATATAGAGGTCGAAGACCTCTGATACCTGTGGAGGGGTATATAAATATTAGGTATAAATATTTCATGACAAAATGCGACAGCCACCCATCTTCTATTTCTCTTGATTGATCTCAGTAAAATACACTACTGCTACCTCGGCCAGTCTTTTACTGCATACTGTTTTAGTCCGATAAAGTATAGGGCAACAGTAAGAATGAGCCTAATGTAAGATTACAACAGTATGTATTTATACATATAAAAGCTAAACGAATCTCAGTTTGTTGTTCAGATAGATATCTTAAATAAGTTCTTAACTTATGATATAAATACATGTTTTTTTACAAATATACTTACATCACGTGGATACACCCATCTCTGAACTTTTTCAAAGCCCTGAGCACCTCCATCAAAGAGACGACACCTTTGTAAGAGCGTAAGTCGTAAGAGAAGAAGAAATTAACGCAACGCATGTTTGTGGTTAAAATCAAAGTCCAAATCAAAAACAACTCATTGTCCAATATCCAGAGAAGAATGCGGTAGGTAGTCTATGACAGGGTGCATTATCTTCAGTTCAAGATGTAAAGGCCAAGTCGTCGAGAATCTACAAAATCGCAATGATAAACATAAAATCCCAGACAAAAATACAAACATAACGATGGACTAGATCATCACAGATCTGACAATGACAGTAGTGACGGGACTCAATCGATCATCATTGATACCATTCCTTTATAAGAAATACTATTAAATCGCTATTGTTCCATTTTTATTAAATGCTTTTGCATTTTAATTAATTGGTTAATTGGCGTTTTAATATCAGGTTTGCATGTTATTTTTTTTTAAAGTTTAAAGTTGCGTTTTGTAATTGCACGATTACTTAATTTTAGTAAATTGAAAATATTTATAACTTTTGATTCCCGAGTCCTAAAAATTCAATATTTTAAAAATAAATATCTCATAAAACTGTAGTTATAATTATTTTATATTTACACTGGAACGGAGTTTAGTTAATTTTTAGATTCTTTGGGTCCATTTTCGCCAGCCTCCTTTCGGATTAAGAAAATAAAGTAGTTTTGCTAGAACATTGTGTTAAACTTTAAGTATTTTAAGATATATTGTTGTTGTTATGTCTGATTATTGTGATTTATTATGTTTACTGTTGATTGTTGCAATTGTATCATAAAGTTTATCTTTTTCTAAACATTCCCTGATTTTTACCTTAATAATATAACCTACCTAAGGTTTTCCATTCTGACTGTGCCAAATTTGCCTGTAATAGTACTTACATTATGATATAAGTGCGGTAAGCTGAAAATTACAGCAGAGGCGATAGTGCTACAAGAAAGCAGAGGCTGTAACTATCAAAGCGCACGTATGTCATATGACGTTTTATAACATATTTGCGAGAAAATAAATAAAACTCGGACGACATTTTCAAATAAAACAATACAGCGAAAAGAAAAAGCGCGCGGAATATTTTTACTTGTTTACAAATTATGAAATTAGCAATGCGCGCGCATCAGCGCTTTTTTAAGGCAAAGGCACACAAAACAGCCAGTATTACTAATAAAATAAATTAATATTTTTGTGTTTTGTTACAGATAAATGGTTGTAATTTATGGTCAAAATTAATTAAATTAAAGAATTAAATGTTTATTTATTAAATTTAATTTTCCAAGTTAATTTTATTCATAAAATGTTGACCACTTTTCTGAAATAAAAAATCTTTGCTAAGATTTTAAAAAATACCGTTCGTTTTAGACGGAGCATTTTGATAAACCGTGCGTTTTACTTTACATTACCGCACTAGTGCGTTATGAGATACATTACGATACTGAACTTGGTGAAATAAAGAGACCCTTTACGAGCAAATGTGTTAAAAAATAAAATTTATTTTATTACGAAATGAAGCGTCCTATATCAGCTTTACCATCCACGCGAAGTCCAACGTGTTTAAATATCAGAGCAATCAGAGGGCAATGTTATGAAACCTGCGAGTCACCAAGTTTATTTACGTCGATTAGTATCGATTTTAAATCGTAAATGAAGGTGATAATATGATAAGAGAAGATATTAATGATAGATAGTATAGATACGTACCTATTTATGTGAGGCCCGAGTGGTCACTATATCAAAATAAACCACATAAACCACACAATAAACCCTTAAGGGGATTACATTGCTCATCCCAAATACACCGTATGTTCAAAGAAGTTTGTAGATGAATCCTTTTGGTCGTTTTCCATATAAAAAATATATGGTATACTTAGGGTCATCACAAATACATCTTATTGTTTAAAATTTTAATGAACATTCCCAAATTTTAGGAAAAAATTGTAGTAAATAGGTCCTTCTTGAACCTAAATTGTAAATGTTATATGTAACGGCTTAATAGTTTGGCATCAATTGAGTACCAAAAAATAGGTAATGACGTATTTCACAATTCTTATTGTTTTTTTTTTCGAATAGCTTTTAATCTTTTAAAATAATAAATAAAAAGCCGAAACTTCACCAGTACCCCGCTGTGTGGCGCAACGACGGGACGCGATACATTAGTATCTCGATGACTCTTGCGACGGGTGGGCTGTACGCGCGTAATTTTTTCGAAAATAAATCTAAAAGTTCTCGTTTTGAATGTTTTTTGAATTAAAACATTTTGTAAATAATACAAATATAAATATTTTGTACAATGAGGATAGAAATTAAGTTATGTTAGTAGTTAGTTATGCAAAATATATTTAAAGTAGTTTGTGATTTCGTTTTGTGTTTTTAACACAAGACGACGGCTGGTGACGACGGGTGCACAAGACGACGGCTCGAACTCGTTGGCGGGCGTGGCTAATATACATGCTATTGGGCCGGCGCGTCATGGCAAAGGATTTTAATACTAATTAAGTTGTTTTGAATCTTATTTCAATGAGTTTAGAATTTATGTTACTTTATTTTGATACCACGATGCCGCGACGTGCCGCAGGAGGCTGCGGCATGACGCGACACGCCGCAGCATGCGTCGGCATGACGTGTCTTGCTTTTTCATTCCACGGGATGCCGCGGCGCGCCATTGCATCCCGCGAGACGTATGAGTCACTTCGGGGTCGAGGAATTATGATTGCTAGCTAGTTGAAATAAGGTTGAAACTTGTGCAGCATTTCGGTGGGGCGCGTTCCGGTTGGTACGCGGGGGCAAGGGAGGGAGAGACACAACAAAAGTTCTCTATGCGACACAACCAACTTATAACCAACTTCGAATACGTGCGGAGCAAAACTGATGGATGCCAGAGTGGCTGGGCTTTCAGCAGGATGCCACGGCATGCCGCTGCACGCCGCGGGATGCCACTGCACGCCGCGGGATGCCACTGCACAACCTGCCGTGCCATACCGTGCCACGCCGTCAGTGAGCGCCGGCCCATTTAGTAAAGTTTTAAATTTATTTAGTTTATCAATCAATCAATCATTATTTAGTATTTATTTATCTAGTTTTTATTTAGTTATTTATTTATTTACTGAAATATACGACGATTTGTAACGAAAATAAGCGCGTGAAATTTCATAAATTGAGTTGGATAGATAATATAGAAAAACTACTTGTAAAGTTGAAATAATTTATTTTGGGCAGGCATATCCTGCTCAAAATAAATTATTTGAACTTTTGAATAAATTATCTATCCCTGTGCGGTTTCACTTTTCAGTCGCTGTCGCCGAGATAAGCTAGATGGCATCATCAACATATCGAAATAGGGCCCAAAGACTGGTTTTACCTTGGGCAGAGTAAGCATTGCCATTAAACTTGGCAATGTCTTGTGAAAAAGAGACGGAGCTATACAGGTCGTCTAGCTCCATCTCTTTCCCACCCTGGAATAGGAATGGAACAATAATGTTTTAAGCGTCATAGTAACCCCCCTGTTGACAGCGTTGAAGGGAATTTTTAGTTTGTGGTTAGTTTATGTTATTCTATTGTTTTTTATATGTTGTCGATGTAGTTAGGTATCTTATAATAGATTTGTTTTTATATTAATTTGTGTAATTTCAGATAAAAAACATCTACTTAATTACGTATCCACGCATCTGTTTTGCTATATTTGTGTAACAATGATTATGATATTAGGTAGGTACCTACATGCTTATCATAAGTATAATCAAGTCTGTTTAATTACTCAAGATGATTGGAGAAGTGATTAGCTTTAAAATAACAAAGGCTAATATGATGATATATAATAATATGATGGATGTTATAATACTTATACAAGGTGTTGTTTTGCATCCTCGACAAATTCAAGGAGGTAAATATGCTAATGATTCTCGTCCCGAATCATTAATAAAATGGGTAAGTAATGTTATAATGTTTTTTAATAATTTACTGAAATCGGTAAGTAATACCAAGAACCACGCGTGGTTTAAACGGGGGCCGTCTGATTCTTGCCCCATAACCTCGCGTCCATACATACAAACAATCTCAAACGTTTATTCAATAATTTATTATTACCTAAACCACGTTAAAGGGTTTATTCTGAAATACTGACAAACAAAAACAACCAAAAAAATCAGTGTAATTATTTAGACGCCGTAATTTTAATTGATTATTTATGCCTTTTGTGACAACCTCCTGAAGTTTGACTAGGATGCAAAACAACACTTTGTATAATAACACGGCTATTGAGAAAACATTACACCTGTGGTTCCCTATGTTTATGTGACTATCAATCCAATAGTCCACCCTCCACTTCGTCAGTTATTGTTAAGGTTGGTTTAGTAGGGGTGAGCCCATTGCCATCAACGGACTTAAATCCAGGATATTGGTGGAACTTTAGGACTTGCAAGCGTAGCAAAAGATATCATAGAATTTTCCAATTGTCTACATCCACTTTAAATACCACCTTTAATAGCCCCCTGACACGTATGGCACGGCTATAGTATAATGAAAGGTCTAACTTGACAGATTACCGCATCGATGTTTTCTCTATGAGTTTCGCTTCATACAGACGTTCTCTATATAAACAGTGAGAACAATGTACACCTATGTAGCTCAATTTGTTTAATTTGTTTTGTTTTTGTAGTGTTCTGGAGTTAGGTCTATTGGACACACTTTTTCATATTTTTTTTTGTCTCTAATATTCATTAGTTAAATGCCATGCATACCTGTTATTTGCAAGGTTACTAAAATGCCCATTTTATATGTAAGTATATTTGAATTGTAAGTGACTGTGCTGTTGGTGTGCTTATTATTATAAATAAATATATAAATATCAAGCTAAGCAGCAGCGTTGGCGACCGCTAGACAAAAAATCAACAATACAACGTAGGTACTTTGTTAATCTAAGAACGAAATAGTGCGCACTTGCCAATCTGTGAAAAACTTATATAATTCATACAAGACGTGGAGTTGCGGAAACCAGCCCGCTATACAATACAACACAAGGTGTCGTTAAGTAAATTGCATAAAGATACGATTTAAAAAAATCCGGCCAATTGCGAGTCGGACTCGCGCACGAAGGGTTCCGTACCATTATTTATAAAAACGAACAAAAAATCACTTTTTTGTATGGGAGCCCCCTTAAATATTGATTTTATTCTGTTTTTAGTATTTGTTGTTATAGCGGCAACAGAAATACATAATCTGTAGAAATTTTAACTGGCTAACTATCACGGTTCATGAGATACAGCCTGGTGACAGACGGAAGGACGGACGGACGGACAGCGAAGTCTAAGTAATAGGGTCGGGACCCTATTACTTAGACTTTGACCCTTTGGGTACGGAACCCTAACAATCTTTCCTAAAAATAAAAATCAAAAGTAATTTATTCAAATTAGGCTGACAATCAGCACTTTTTGAACGTCAAAATTACAATAGACAGTCCCCCAAAACGCCCGCCCTTCGCCACTTCCTAGTAAAAAAGTAGTAAAAAACTGGGTCAAGTGCAGGATTATAATCGATTAGTACTAAGGAGTCGATTCCACAAGTTTTGGGGTCACATCACGGTCTGTTTCTGTTGTTAAGAATGGTAATGGTTAAGTCGCCTTTCTGGATATTGTGTAAATATAACCAATCATTATATAAAATCAATGCAACTTTTCGGTTGGGCCGATTTAGCTGATTTTGGTTTTAAAATGTTTGTCATAGTCCAGGGAAGGTTTAGGGTAGGGCAGGGTATGTAGAGTAGGTAGGTAGGGTAGGTAGGTAGGGTAGGTAGGTAGGGTAGGTAGGTAGGGTAGGTAGGTAGGGTAGGTAGGTAGGGTAGGTAGGTAGGGTAGGTAGGTAGGGTAGGTAGGTAGGGTAGGTAGGTAGGGTAGGTAGGTAGGGTAGGTAGGTAGGGTAGGTAGGTAGGGTAGGTAGGTAGGGTAGGTAGGTAGGGTAGGTAGGTAGGGTAGGGTAGGGAAGGTAGGGTATGGTAGGGTATGGTAGGGTACCTACCCTACCTACCTAGGTAGGGTAGGGAGGGTAGGTAGGTAGGGTAGGGTAGGGTATGGTAGGTAGGTAGATATTATAGGGTAGGTAAAAAGTGCATTGCAACGCATGCCGGGGACAGCTAGTTCCTGTATAACAAAAGACTTGCATCGTTGGTGTAGTGGTTACAAGCGTGACTGCTGAGCATGAGATCCTGAGTTCGATTCTCGGGTCGCGTTAAATGCTATTGGGTTTTCAATGAAGAATTTCCCAGTAGAAGCCATAGTCATAGCCATAGTCCGCATTGGATCATACCGGATGGATATTTAATGTTGCTATAAATAACTGTGTGCCGCTGTGAATATAGCGTATACATAATCATATACCCAGTAGCATTAGTAAGTACACAGATTATATGTATTTAGTAGAACAATGTTAACTAAAAGCATGAGGTACCGACAAGAAATGTAAACTTGCACAGTCGGGATGATTAGTAAAAATCTGTTCATTTTTCCACTGGTCATGCAATGTTGCAAGTTTGTTATCTTTAGCCTCAAGCCCCTTTTAGACGCGCTGTCTTGAGCCGGATAGCCTGTTTCAAACAAGCGTACTACACTATTCCCAACCTCTACAAATCCTAGAAACCAGTATTAATATTGACAACCACTTAAAAATCGTCAGGGCAATGAATGCTTGACGAATCCCGGAAAAACCAATCAACTGCCAGATCCGAATGTATGAGTAAATTAGTAAATTGATTTGTCACCGGCCAACCCCATCTTCAGGGCAATCTAGTTTATTCTAGGCCACCGGTTTACCAGTCTACTTTGTCAAGGTATACCACCCTCAAAAATCCAATTATACTGCGACCAACTTGGAAGTAGCGCTCGTCGGCCGTTGCCACAGAACAGCTTGCTTCATTCGCTCGGCTTGCAGGAGGCTCACAGTTCTAACCTAACCTAATCCATTTAGTCGGGTGTCTTAAGATCGTTTTTTTGTGGCGAGCTCTAGCATCTTAACTTTGTCTTAGGACAAACTAGTTGGTCTTAAAATCGGGTTTGGCCGGTAACTGATATAAATAGTTCATAATGCTGGGTACAGGCCTCGCAAGTCTTTTCAAGACCCAGCGCCATCGAACCAACCCTCCAGGTATACATCCAGGTCGTCGCACCATCTCTTTCTGGGCCGACCTCAGCAGCACTGTCCATCTGTAAGCTCTATGGAGACTTTGGCCATTTTTATAAATTAAAGAATTACAAACCACAGCATAGATACGTACTTACCGTAAAAATGAAAAAGAAAAAAAAAACGGAATGAAAGGGAAAGTTTTGAGTTTGAATATGGATTGGTAGGTATAAGAGTAGAGGAAGACCAAAGAAACGATGGATGGACTGTATGAAGGATGATTATGGCAAGAAAGGAGGTGTCTTATAAGATGACGTATAATAGGTAAGGAAGAAGAAGACATGCTCCGCCGACCCAAAATAAATTGGGGTAAGGGAAGAATGATAATGGATACGAACTGTTACTACATCACTGACTGTACAGTTTCGTCACTGACCGGTTCGTCGCCGGCAGTCCGATAAGCGGTGTGAAGGGGTTCTTTCGCAAGCTAGGCTGATAAGGCGAAGGACAAAGATCATCTTCCTATCAAGGCAATTTTGATACCATACCCAGTATATAAGCCATCATTCTCTTGCCCTTGTCCCAATTTATTTGGGGTCGGCGCAGCATGTTTTCTTCTTCGATACTTCTATATTGCTTGTCATCTCATCAGACACCTCCTTTCTTGCCATATCATCCTTCACACAGTCCATCCATCGTTTCTTTGGTCTTCCTCTACTCCTATAACCATCCACATTCATACTCAAAACTTTCCCCACGACGTTTTCCTCATTTCTCCGCATCACATGCCCATACGACGACAACCGATTACCATACATCTTTTTAGTCACCGGTGCCACTTTCAGACTGCCCCTTATGTACTCATTTCTTATTTTATCCATTCGCGTAACACCACACATCCCCCTTAGCATTCTCATCTCAGCTTTTGTGGCCCAACATTCTGATCCATACAAGACAGCAGGTCTAACCATTGTTTTATAAATATTCCCCTTAAGTTTAAGAGGAATGTGGGAGTCGCAGATAGTTCTCGTGACCTGCCGCCATTTCATTCATCCAATGTTTATTCCGTGCTTTACACTACGATCGATTTCGCCATCGCTTTGTAAAGTCGGAGCAGATATAAGCCGTTTTTGATAAAAGAATGCTATAATTAGATATGGTCTTCTCATGAGGTAAGCAGCATCTAAATCACAGTCGTATTTTTTCATGCAAAAAGAAGGCAAGCTCGTGCTGTGCATACCGTCTTGCTCTCTAACTGTAACTAGCTAGGCAATTGATGAAAATTCAAAACACACCGTTTAGAATCATGACATTTTGCAGTAACTAATCTTCAAAAAGGATGACAGTCAATTTATTTTAATTTATAAAATCATAACTATCTATCGTTTGCGTAGTCTATGCTGCTTCGTTGGTTTTTTGCAAACTCAAAATTACATTTAATAGTATCTAATCCAAAACTTAAAACAAATTCTTTGCACTACAATTACTGCCACTTATATAAAAACTAGCTGTGCCGCGCAACTTCGTCTGCGTCACATTTTCCCCGTTTTCTCAACATTATTCATTGCTGCTCCGCTCCTATTGGTCGTAGCGTGATGATATATAGCCTATGTCCTTCCCCAGGTTGAAATCTATCTTCTTGCCAAATTTCATTAAGATCCGATCAGCCGTTTAGTCGTGAAAAGGTGACAAACATACAAACGAACAAACAAACAGAGTGACATTCGCGTTCCATAATATTAGTATGGAAGTATGGATAAAGGAGCAATTACATGATCAGGGTAATGTGTAGTGTTTTGTTGTTAAATAAAACGTTTACAATTGTACAATTCCATTGTAGAAACTATAAGTATCTCGTAGGTAGTACTTACAAAGTGGGCGTGATCTTGACATTCAGCAAAGTCATTGTTTTCACTCAAAGGCGTCTTTGCTTCTTTCATGCATTTACATACAAGTATTATTACCTAATATAATCAGTCCGCCAAAAGTCGGCGAAGTTATGTAGATTTTTTTTTTTGTTTGTGGAGCTGGTTGCTAAATAATAACAGCCGCACGGGCCGATCTTTAAGGTTAAGCCGTGCTTGCCGAGGTTGGTGTTTCCTCCGTGCCTCGGAAAGCACGTTAAGCCGTTGGTCCCGGCTGTCATTTGTAGATCTTTGACAGTCGTTACGAGTAGTCAGAAGCCAAAAAGTCTGACATCCAGTCCTACCAAGGGGTATCGTATTACCCAGTTACTGAGTTGTGGAGGTCAGACAAGCAGTCGCTTCATGTAAAATACTGGTACTCAGCTGCATCTGGTTAGACTGAAAGCAGACCCCAACATAGTTAGGACTAGTAGTTTACATTTTACATGGAGTGACTGTTTATCTGCAGGCTTACCATGACGTCTTAAAACATTATTGTTTTACTCCTTTTCCAGTGTGGACCAGAGATGGCGCTAGACATCCTGTATAGATCCGTCTCTTTCCCACACTGCAATAAGAGTAAAACAATACTGCTTTAAGGACGTCATGGTAGGCCAGCTGATCTCAACAACCCAGTTAATACTGGGTAATACGATTTCCTTTGGTGGGACTAGTTGTCAGAGTTTGGGGCGAACGTATATACTTGACGACATAAAAGGCTTCTTAGAGTCAGCTCACACCGAGACGCGACGCTGCGCGCACTTGTGAGAATTCAGAATACGTTGCGCAACCTATTCTGAATTCTCACAACGAAGTGTGTATCTTTTCGTGTAGAAAATAAAATTATATTTTGAATCGCTCTTTAAAAGTGTGCGCGTCGCGTCGCGTTTCGGTGTGAGCTGACCCTTTTTTTTTTTTGCGGATGGGAAATCATCAAAATATGACTTCTCCCGCTCTGGGCGGAGCGGGAGGGAGTGCCAGACTTGACTGACTAAGACCCACCCATGTTCCTTCTAAGCCCTTTGTGTTCCAGGGCCACGGTATCTCTTTCGAACAACCCGCAGCCCGTGTGAGCTGACCCTTAGACGACATAAATGCTGGCTCATTGGTCAACTAGTCACAAGCACCACTGCCGAACTCTAGGTCCTGAGTTCAATTCTTAGGTCGGCTAAAGTGTTATTCGGACTCAGTAACATGAATTTATTTGTGAATGGTTTTTAGCAATAGGCTCGCCCCGTATTTTATTTTTCTGTGCTTCTTTTTTTTTTAAACCATCACTAGGAATTTCACAGCTCTAAATACAAACAGCCAGACCCTCTACAACTATCTGTAGGCTATACAAATATTTGTTCCGTGCGGGGATCGAACCTGCGACACGCAGCGCAGCAGTCGATCACTCAACCACTGCGTCAACAGTGCCGTCATTACACGAGACTTTAATTTATCTGGCCATATCTGCGGCTACTTGAAGTACACATATGCCTTACTCCCATTTAGAGTTATAAATGCGTTGTGATGTTGTTGTTATGTTTATTAAATGCATGACCGCGTGTCGCATAATTATTGCTAACGCGATATTCCTTAATAAGACTGGCCAAAAGGCAAGGCAGATGGTGACAAGCTATAGTGGTTGCCAGCTACCAACGCATTGTCCGATAAAATCAGTCACCACCAAGCCACAATAATAAAGTTTAAACGCCACAATCTGAGCAGATAACGTGCATCTATAGACTTTAGACTAATTGTGTGGTATAGATACAGAACTAGAATGAAATATGTATCCTAACTAATATAATAAATGCGAAAGTAAGTTTGTTTGTTACCTTTTCACGACTAAACGGCTGATCGGATCTTAATGACATTTGGCAAGAAGATATATTTCAACCTGAGGAAGGACATAGCCTATATATCATTACGCTTCGACCAATAGGAGCGGAGCAGCAATGAAAGATATTGCGAAAACGGGGAAAATGTGACGCAGACGAAGTTGCGCGGGACAGCTAGTACATATTATTTTTTTATTTAGAGAACTGTTAAGCGCAAAGTCCGTAGATTCGAACTCAGACAAACATCCTCATCACCCAGAACCCGTCTTTACCCACTGCTGGGTATAGCCATCTCTTTGCTTGTGCCAAGCTCCACGTTCTTGTGCAATCCTCATCCAGGATATTCCCGCGGTGGCAAAAATTTCGTTTAAGCATCTCACCGCCGGATGACCAACAAATCTTTTTACAGTCTTTGCACGCCACTCAGTCACGGCTCCACCGCGCCTTGCTAGACAATCCAAGCAATTTGCATTGCTTAAACTATTTAACTATATACTGCTCTTAAAATGGTGAAGGAAAATATCGCGAGGTAACAGGACAAGACTGTGACCCATTATAGGCTGATTATGCTAACTATAATTGCACTAACCACCCCAAAACGGACATCCACAAATGACAGCTGGGACTTTCCGATGCCCGTAAGAAACTTGGTATGTAACTGATGGTCACCCATCCACAGACCGACCTTGGCAAGCGCGGTTTAACCTGGAAAATACACCCGAGTGGCTGTCACTTAGTTATGGATACGTCCTGTTCAATAATGATGTAGGAATTAAATTACAATATTAACCCTAGAAGCCCAATCATATTTTTACGGCTATAAAGCCCAATTATACGTAAAAATGACGTGTAATAATGTAATCGATTATATTTAATCATTTTATATTGGATATATACTAGGTTTTGTATTATTTATTTAGTATATAGTCTAATAAAATAAAACAATATCAATTAAAGTAAGTTTGCTTTTTATTTATACTTTTATAATAATAACTTTGCAAACACAAGAAATTTAACAAACAAATTAGATCCTTCTTAGTTTTTCTTACATAATAATATTAAAAAAAAAAAATAACCATATTTAAATTCTCATTCTTAGAATTAAATAAACTTTTATCAATACAAAATATAAAAAAGGAAGAAAAGAAAATTTCTTCATACATAGTCTTGAACATTTGTAAAAGTTACGTAAAGCCCAAACATACGTCAAATGTACGTACAATAACGTTATTACGACAAAATGGCGGCACTTGCAGAAGCGACGCAGCCGTCTCCTGATAGATCTTGACAGCTACTGGGTTGGTTCAAACGGTCGCGATAATCCAGTGGTGCGTGTGAAAAAGATAGCGTATTTTCGCCGGGATATACGTCAAAATGACGTAGATTGGGCTTCTAGGGTTAAAAAAATAATTTAGGTAGCCTTTAAACTAAAGTAAATCCAGAAAAAGCATTACCTACTTAAAATATCATTATTGTTCATCTCAAGGTTGAAATTAATTAAATCCTTGTATAGTTTTTCCACCAAGTTTTTGTTTATTTATTCTTCACATAAGTTTTGTTTAAAACGACCGCTCACTTTTTTTACTGGCAAACTAGTACCTAACATCCCTGGAGTGTTGTTGGGAATGTTTTATTGACCAATAAAATAAAGAATTGTTACAGTAAAAATGCGAGATTTTATTTTTGTTGCTGCTGTCGTAACATCCATTCGAAAAGTACCGTAATTAAATCGATAGCTTTTATAAAAAGTATTTTTATTTTGCGATCAAATTCTGAGATCACCCATCTGTTTACCCGAACTGGCAAAAAGTCCCTGAAATTCATTTAGAGCAACGGGTTAGAACTCGTAAAGTTTTAGCTCGAGGGTCTACGTAGGGAACGTACGCTACGCTTGCTACGAGGATTCGTAGCTCGTAGCTCCTGGATTTGCGTAGCATTAGTGCTACACTTAACCTGAGGTTACTACTATTACTACATACTACTACTATGTTTTAAGATCATAATTATTCTCTTTATAATGTCTGAAGCAAAGTTTTTTTTTTCTTTTTAGCAATTTTGTCCTAGCAGTATATGATTGCGATCAAAATTTTTTAGGGGTCTTCTAATTAAAATAGTTTTTATATCAATCTAAATCTCATTTTAATCTCATATAAAGTCACTTAATCAATTTATTAATGATGATTAAAAACCACAATTAAGTTGCTTTGTTGTGCGAAACCAAAGTATTCTTAATTCGAAGTATTTTTTGTAAGCGTTTGGCGTAGCTGTCAGCCAGTATATTTATTAAGATTTTTTTAAAGGCTGGGCTTGGCTGGGTTATAATTATTGCATTAATAATATTGATTTATTATAACAGCCTATATTTGTATGTGTCATAACAGTTAAAACCAGAAATAAAATACGCCTTTGGTTCAGCTAATTTATATTAAAGGTTACATTTTTTTTGTGGTAATAGGTATTCACTGAGCGCGTTCTCAAGGTTTTAAATTGTTTAACACATTTTTTTTTACAATATGTGGATACGTCTTGAATCTTAAAATAGTTTTTGCCTAATATTGATAATTTAAAAAATAAATAAAAAGTCTTTCCCAGCAATACTTTTTGCGCTGAGTTACTTACTCGCAGTTTGATGTACCGATTCCATGAGGGATTAGATATAATGTATATGTTCCGCTTCTGTAGCGCATCAGGGATGTTTGCTGATGCTCGTGTCAATTGTTTCTACACCACGATGCGAAAAAGATGCGCTTCCCTGGTGCGCCGGGTGCGGTGCGGGCTAGCCCCAACATTATACTGCAGTGTATTGCGAGCAGTACGTCGATTCTGTAAAATTCAGACGACAACTCACATCTCACATCGCTATCCACTGTCACTTCGCGTAAGCTTCAAAATGACCTTGATTTTGTAGCCAAGGGAGCGTCGAAGTGACGGGGGAATTACCTTACAGAATGCCACTTCTTACGTCATCTCATACTTTATCTGTCAAAATCTCCCTGTTAATTTAGTTCAACTCGCTGACACGCTCGTAGTGGTGGCGCTAGTGTAAATTCGAATTATTAACTGGGTTTTTAGAATGCCAATCAAGAAACTCACAGGAGGAGGAGCTTGTGGCTAAATAATAACAGCCATCCGGGTCGATCTTTAAGGTTAAGCTGTGCTTGCCGAGGTTGGTCCGTGGATGGGTGACCATAATTACATACCGAGTTTCCTCCGTGCCTCGGAAAGCACGTTAAGCCGTTGGTCCCGGCTGTCATTTGTAGATCTTTGACAGTTGTTACGAGTAGTCAGAAGCCAAAAAGTCTGACATCCAGTCTTACCAAGGGGTATCGTATTACCCAGTTGTTACCTTCTTGTAATCTTGTGGACTGTATTTTTCTGTAGGTTTGATTCCAATTGAAACGACTTGTTGGACATAACACTTTTAATGCTCACTAAATTGTACAGATATAATGACAGCTTGATGGCCGACGTTAAGCCTTAAAACATAGACAAACTAGACTCCTAACGTTATGGTTTCTTACAGACTAAAAAACTTATTTATTTTGTGTTGCCATAAACATACTGCCACCCCAGGCAAACAAACAGCAACAACCCCTTACTTTTACTTGCAGCAGTATCTAAATGCAGCTAACTGTTCAATAAAACATAAATCTTAACGACGATATAGCTAACAAACACACCCAGTTTATAATAGAAAGACACAAGGATATTATTCTATTCTAAGTTTAAATGCACGAAATACAAAATTATCTTTCCGGTTCATTTAGACATAACTCATAAGCAAAGGTATATAAGGTAAGCACATAATATAGAAACTAATTAGGCATAAGTTTACATGTAATTGAAAGTCTTAATATTATGTAACTTATAATAACTTATTTTATTATTTATTATCTACCATAAATATAGGCAGGTATGCAATATTATGCATTTATTAACACAATACCTATTATATTTACACTATAATAACAGGTACGTATTTTATATTTTGTTGACTGAGTAACTAGTTTTTATAACTGTATATAAAAATAGAACACACATCTAGGTATATATCCGAAATTAAAATAAAGACACCTTATTTTATAAAATTACTTTTCAATAGGTAATACACTTATGCTTTGTAATGACCTAGTATATAATTTACCATTAGCTGTTTTTACCTGCAAGGCTCGAACCTTGCCGTCATTTCCAGGAAATACATTTACTACACGTGCCAAGGGCCATGTCAACGGCGGAGCATTGGATTCTCTCATAAGCACTAGCGCCCCTACAGTTACATTAGGCATGGATTGACACCATTTATTTCTATTCTGTAAAGTATTTAAATAATATTTATACCAAGCCTTCCAAAATCTTTGCTGTAATTGTATACATTGTTGCCAGCACCCCAGTCTATTTGCTCTGGTTTCAGAAATATCTACTTCGGGGTACATAGTTAGGGCTGTACCTATAAGGAAGTGGCCTGGAGTCAGGTAACAGTAATCATTGACATCTTCAGAGAGAGGTAAAATTGGGCGCGAATTAAGCACGGCCTCTATCTGACATAAAACAGTGTGTAACTGCTCATAAGTTAATGCAGCATCTAATACAATTCTTTTCAAATGGTACTTCATACTTTTCACGGCCGCTTCTGCAAGCCCTGCGAATACCGGAGCATAACTAGGCGTGAAATGAAACTTGATGCCTTCTTTCGCGGCATAAGCTTGCACAAGCGTCTGGTGATCAGCAGAACTATTAAGCCTGTACAGCTCAGCTAGCTGGTTCCTTGCCCCACGAAAACAACCACCGTTATCGCAAAATACGTCGCTGGGCAAGCCACGCCTACTGATGAACCTTTTGAAAGACGCTAGGAATGCATCAGTTGACAAATCTGAAGTCAACTCTAAGTGAATTGCCTTCGTGACAAAACATACATATATGCATACGTAACCTTTACTGACTATAGCTTTTCTTACACGCGAATTCTTGACTTGGATTGGCCCAGCGAAGTCCATGCCCACCTTTTGAAACGGTCTACATGATGTCACGCGGTGTTGAGGCAAGGATCCCATTAACTGCTTTGCTGCACCAGCCTTAAGCCTGAAACACACCAAGCATTTATGAGTCACTTTTTTGACTTGTCGCATGCCATTAATTAGCCAGTATTTTTGATTTAGGTTAGCTAGGAGTGACTTAGGTCCAGCATGTAATAACCTAACATGTTCACTCTGTATAATAAGTTCAGTTACTCGCGATTTTCGAGGTAGTATGATAGGATGTTTTTGTGCAATCGGAATATCCGAATTATCTAAACGTCCCCCTACCCTTATCAGACCATCTGCATCAATAAATGGATGTAGATTTTGCAGTGGCCCTCGCACGGAGTTACCTTTTCGCATCGAGTCTTTCTCTTCACAATAATATATTGATTGCTCATGCTTAATTATTGAATGCAGCGCATGCTGCAACTCATTAGAACTGAGAGTGCCCTGAAGCTTTGCATTCTCTTTTAAGTTTCGACAAAATCTTTGCACATATGCAATTACTCTCACCATCTTTCCTATGTCTGAATATTTATTTATTATTTGAAATATATTATACTGTATACCTGCTGTCAAGACAACCTTAGCCGGAGGAGTGGACGGAGACTTCGCCTTCATTTCAGGTAAATTTTCAAGTAAAACTAATTTTTTAGTATCAAATTCGTACCTCGATTGCAGAAACTTCGGTCCCTTCCACCAGAGGGCGCAGGTCGGAAGCTCCTGAGGGCTGATGCCTCTACTAATCAAATCAGCAGGGTTCTCTGCGGAAGGTACATACAGCCAGCGCCACCTATCGGTTTTTTGCTGAATTACCGCCACTCTGTTCGCTACGTAAGCTTGTAATCTAGTGATCCCAGTTTGAATCCAAGCCAGAGTTATTTTGGAGTCGGTGAATAGGTACACATCATCAATTTGAATGTTTTTATGTAAGGTTTCATAAACTCGCTCTATTAAAATGGAAAGAAGCAATGTAGCATTAAGCTCCAGCCTGGGTATCGTTAATGAGTTCGCACGTGGGTTTACTCGCGACTTCGAACAGAGTAAGGATAATTCAGCCTTACCTGTTTTGTCGACCACGCGTAGGTAGATGCAGCACCCGTAGCCCGTCGTGCTGGAGGCATCCGCGAAGCCAATCAGCTGGACTGCTGCTGCGCTGATGGTTGTGATGTGCCGGACTAAATTGATAGGATGCATGGCAGCTAAGCTTCTAGCAAATTGAAGCCACTCGTCAACTAGCTCATTAGGTATATGTTCATCCCATCCAATATTATGTGACCATATTTTTTGCATAATACTTTTGGCCTTAATTACAATCGGACTAGCAAAACCCATGGGATCATAGAACTTTGCTATATAGCTAAGAACTCCCCTTTTTGTCATGATATTTTCATCAAATGGTTCTGGGCTGTCTATTTTAAAACAATCCTTTTGCATGTCAAGTGTAAGCCCCAAAGCTTTCATATTATAGTTGCCCTTTTGAAGGTCAAGCTCGCTAAATTGTTGCTCAACCTCTGGAATGTCAGAGAGAACAGAATGTGTGTTAGAAGCCCATTTATGCAAACTAAAGCTCCCATAACTTAACAGTTCACATAACTGCCGTTTAGCTTCAAGCAATTCGTGCAGATCAGAACATGAATAAATCACATCATCAACATACATACAATTTCTTATTATAAATGATGCTAGCGGTAGCTCGTGCTCATGCCTTTGCGCAAGCTCAAGTAAACAGCGCGTTGCTAAATAGCTTGAAGACTTCACCCCATAAGTGACGGTGTCAAGACGCATACATTTTATAGCCTGACTAGGGTCGTCACGCCACAGAATGTTCTGGAGTGAAGTGTGTTCCGGGTTAACCAATATATTGCGAAACATTTTCTTAATATCTGAACTCAAAGTGAATTCTCCGAATCGAAATAACAAAACAATATCAAACAATTCTTTCTGTACTGTAGGCCCATTTAATAAAATATCATTCAACGAGATCTTTTTACCAGTTTTCATGGAAGCATCATACACAACTCTAGTACGAGTGCTTTTGCTTTGCTCGTTTATAACTGCATGATGTGGCATAAAATAGATAGGATCTTCATAGAAATTGTAAGAGCTAATATCAACAAAGTGCCCATGACCGAGCTCTATGTACTCATCTATGAACTTTTGATAATCAGTGAGTAAGTTAATGTTGCTTCGCAGTCTTTTTTCCAGACTGAGAAACCTGTGCAAGGCTAGGTCAAAAGAGTTCCCTAAAGTCTCATTTATTTTGCAGGTTTCTAGCTTCAAAGGTAAGTCAACAGTGAATTTTTTATTTTCAAGTTTTACTGATTTTGTAAAGATATTTTCAGCTAACCTTTGCTCTGAATCCCTTTCTACTAGTAACTCCGGAACGCTCTCCACCTCCCAAAGCTTCCTGACACTGTCACTTATATCTGTTTCACACTTAGTACAAATTAGAGATACAACCTGATTCTTTATGATGCTAGATGCCATTGCCCCGGCAATGACATGGCCAAACTTCGTGTTTATGATGCCTGGATATGAAGATTGTTGCTGGTCGCCTAGGTCACTGCATGCATGTAAGCGCTGTGGCTCCTCAAGCGGCAGGAGGATCTGGCAAAAGATGTCAGCACCTATTAGCATATTTATTTCCGAAGGTTGGTTAAAAGTTGTATCTGCCAACGTGACACCAGCAGGGATTTGTATGCCTTCTAGGCTGACTGGTGATTGAGGTAAGTTACAAGTGATTTTATCCACTACATGACAGTTGACTAGAGTGTTAAATTGGGATGTCAAAGAATTTACTTTTAATGGAATACAATAGCTGACTTTGTTCTGGCTCTCTGTCACCCCAATGAGGTTAATATCATTTCGCTTAGGAGTATATCCTAAGACCTTCACTGCCTTTGTAGTGATCAGAGATACCTGAGAACCTGTGTCCAGTATGCACTTGATATGCACTTCTCGTCCATCTTTTGCAAACACCTTTACCCGTGCTGTAGGAAGTGAAATATTATTAGCAGGATCTCCAGATAAGAGGACCACTGGGCCTGGACCGCCCTCTTCATCGAGATGCAGCAGTGTGTGATGAGTTTTCTTGCACTGCCCACACCTAAAGTGGTATTTACATTTACCAGGGTGTGAATTTAAACATATGTTGCACAAGCTTTTTGTTTTTGCAAACGAGACTCTCTCTTTACTAGACTGCAATTTAAATTTGGGACATGAGTATAATTTATGATCTGAACACTTACAGTAGATGCACTCCATTGCTGTCTTGGCTGTTGCTGCTAGCGCTACCTTATTCTTGGCTGGCTGCATGGTTGCACCCTGCCACTTTCCGCCTTCTGCTGCTCCAGCCCGGATATCTGTGTTCTCTAGAGCGAGAGCACGCCTCTCCAAATATGACAAAAAATCCTCAACCGTAGGGTCATGCTCTGGATCACGCTCCAGCTGATAGGAGCGGGAGCTGTAGAGGTCCAGCTTACGCACCATGATGCCCAGTAGAATAGGGTCCCAGCTGTCCACTTCTGCTTTCAGGTTGCGCAGAGCGCTTAGCGTCTGCCTCACTACCGAAACAAAATTCCTAATCTCATTAGCACTAGGGAACTTATCAAACTTGTTCAAGTCTAATAGAGTGTTTACATGCTCATTTATAATCTTATATTTATTATAAAATCGCTTGTCTAACAATTCCAATGCATTGTCATAACTTTCACTGACAAGAGGAAGATTACTAATTAATTCATAAGGTGGGCCTTGGAGGAATGATCGCAGGTAATAAAGTTTTTGGACGTTGTCTAAGGATTGGTCGCTGTGTATTACAGATTTAAATATCTCTATAAAGTTTACATACTCGGAATATTTACCAGTAAAATTTGAAATATTGATATGTGGTAACCTAGTTCTCGAAACGACACTGTTACCTGACTCCGAGGTTTTCCCTTCCTTGTTTGTACCTTTTGATTTTATGTTTTCATTTAAAAGAGTCAGACAGTGGAAATACTTGCTTTCCATGTCCTCTACATTTTCATTGTCTGACGAATCTAATGCTAAGATATCTTTATTATAATCTTCGTAGTCTTTAAAAACAGCTAATAATCTATCTCTCTTAATTATCAGCGCATCAACTGAGCTTACAATTAAATCGTTTGACTCGGCTACAAAGGAATATAGTCTAGTGATTGTACCTTTCGAGTATCCCCTGCTCACTCGCAACTTCTTTAACACATCATCCATCTTATTAGGCTAAATTAAACTATTTTCACACTTGTAATTTAAACAGTAGGTAGCAAAAATATTAGAATTTCAACTCGGACGCCGCCTAGCTTAGCACGCGCACGCGTGTCACGTATATAATATGGCCGCTAGGAGGAAGGATTGAAGTAAACGCACGCGTTGCCTCGTCGCTGCCCGCCGTTCTCCAGTTGTACCAACCTAACCGCACTTTCGCACCAATGAGAGTGGACCGACGCCTCGTTGACCGTTGCTCGCTGCGCTGCAATTGGTCGAATTTTCCGCGCGCCAATTCAAAATGATGAAGTCACGTCGTCGAATCGTCGCCGGTGGTAATGAAGCGTGAGTGCTCTCTTTCACTCTCACTCGAACGGAATCTTGCTATCCTTCTCGCACTCGCAGAAAATGGCCGCTCGCTTTTTCCCTCGTAATGTTGGAATTTCTTCACGAAATATGTATGTTGGATTCTAGAAGCACGGATCTTAATATTCTTCTCGCAGCAATCGATACTTGATGTTAACGCAAGTATATGCCGAAAATCCGTATGCTCCGCCTTGGCCACCTTCTGTGGCGCCGCGTGTCTTCGCTGTACCACACTTAGTGAGAAGTATTCTCGCCGCAAATCGTTGACGGATCGTATGGACCAATGTTACCTTCTTGTAATCTTGTGGACTGTATTTTTCTGTAGGTTTGATTCCAATTGAAACGACTTGTTGGACATAACACTTTTAATGCTCACTAAATTGTACAGATATAATGACAGCTTGATGGCCGACGTTAAGCCTTAAAACATAGACAAACTAGACTCCTAACGTTATGGTTTCTTACAGACTAAAAAACTTATTTATTTTGTGTTGCCATAAACACCAGTTACTGGGTTGTGGATGTCAGATAGGCAGTCGCTTCATGTAAAATACTGGTACTCAGCTGCATCCGGTTAGACTGGAAGCCGACCCCAAGATAGTTTTTGAAAAGGCTAGGCAGATGATGAATCAAGAAACTCACAGCGGATTCAGATTCCTAGTTCTAAGTGAGGTCTTACAGAATCACACCGCTGACTGGACTGTTTGTGTGTGAATCGTTGCTGCAAGCTTTCTACATCGGTGTTGGGCTTGTAGCAGGGATTCTCATATCTATAAGGCAGTGTAGGTTAAGTGTGTAGGTTAAGTTTACTAACATAGTTGTTAAGAAACATTGTTACTAATTTAATTTGAGTCCTGTTACTTGTTGTTTAAATATCAAAAATCAAAATCAAAATCAAAATATTTTTATTTCACATAGGCCTACATGGGCACTTGTAAAACGTCGACAAAAAGGTGCTCGGTTCGGGTTGGTCGTTTCCTATGGAGAAGAACCGGCAAGAAACTCCATGGTTACTCTTTTAAAATAATTTGGCTTTACAATTTTTCTATGTTACAGCAGTGGCACTTAAGTATGAGTGGACATCGTAGGCCCGACAATAAGTCGTTGCTTACTACAAAACGTAGAACAAGATAAAAAGTTACCAAGGATCTAGGAATCTATAAGGCCTACAATGTCCATACATTTACAAACAATCGGTAAATAAGAAAAAGAGTCTATACAAAAAAAAAAAAAAAAAAAAGATATTGCAAAAAGACTAGATGAAACAAGTGACACAAATGTTGTCATCCGTGCTGTAACTATTCTAAACAAAATGGTGTAATGATTAAGAAACTATTGTAAAACATCTGATTAAAAATAATGGAAAAAAGTAAATAAAAAAAAAAAAAAAAAACAAAATAAAAATAAGATTGAGAATAGTTAGAGACATCCACACATTTGTGCCGTTTTATGAGCTACCAGGGAAGCCGCATGTGCGTAGGGGCTCAGGCCAAACTTCTCTATCTTCAACGTAGTCCTTAATTTTGTAATATGCTTTTTTAATTAGGACACGTTTGATATAATTTTTAAAATTTCCATCGGTCAGTTCTGTAACTGACTTCGGCAACTTATTATAAAAGCGTATACTGTTTATAAGAAATGACTTGCTAGTTTTTGTTAATCTAAATTTTGGTATTACAATTTCGTGTTTACTGCGCGTGTTTATATTATGGAAGTCACTTCTAATTTTGAAAAGTCCTCGGTTTTTGCGGACATATAAAATACATTCTAAAATATAGAGTGAAGGCAGAGTCAGTATATCGATTTCTTTAAATTTTTCTCTGAGGGACTCGCGAGGACCCATTTTATAGATGGCGCGGACTGCCCTCTTTTGCAGTATGAAAATTGATTCAACGTCTGCTGCCGATCCCCACAGCAGAATGCCATAGGACATAATACTATGGAAATAAGCGTAGTATACTAACCTAGCTGTGGCTACATCGGTTAACTGCCTTATTTTCCTAACTGCATAGGCAGCTGAGCTTAACCTTCCCGAAAGAGCTCTAATGTGCGCGCCCCACTGCAGTTTTGAATCGATAGTAATCCCCAAGAATACAGTTTCCGCTATGACATCAAGTTTTTTGCCGTCAAGATTTAAATTTAGGTCACGTTGTGGTACATTTGGTAAAGAAAACTTAAGACATTTTGTTTTATTCGTATTCAGTAAAAGATTGTTGGCTGCGAACCATTTTGAGAGAATAGTTAAGCTTTCGTTGACATGTAAGACGTCCGTATCTTTTCTATGAATTTTAAATATTAGCGAGGTGTCATCAGCAAATAGAATTATATCCGAAAATTTGGCCATCATATAAGGGAGGTCATTAATATAAACAAGAAACAGGAAAGGACCGAGAATTGAACCTTGGGGCACGCCCATCTTGACTATAGACCCGCAGGACGTCGCCCCATTTACATTTACTTTTTGTTGCCTGTTTGATAAATAAGAAAGAACAAGATCAGCAGCTTGTCCACGAATTCCGTAGTGGTGTAATTTACAGATCAGTGTGTTATGGTCGACGCAGTCGAACGCTTTTGAGAGGTCACAGAAGATGCCAATAGCATCCTGGGACTTCTCCCAGGATTCCAAAATGTAACTGATGAGTTTTACACCCGCGTCCGTTGTCGACCTACCCTTCGTGAAACCAAACTGCTGACCATGCAGTATCCTATTAGAATTGGAGTGTGACAACATCTGGTCCAGCATGATTTTTTCATAGATTTTACTCAATGCTGGAAGCACAGATATAGGTCTATAATTAGAGGGATCACTCTTACAACCTGATTTGAAAATTGGTACTACTTTACTATGTTTCATCAAGTCAGGAAACTTGCCACTGTCCAAACATTGATTGAATATGCCTGCTAAGACAGGAGCAATTGAATCAATAATGTTTTCAAGAACCTTGACTGATATCCCCCATAAGTCTTCAGTATTTTTTATATTGAGACTTTTGAATGCGTTTTTAATTGTATCAATACATACTGGTTTAAATTTAAAGTTAGGTAAGTCCTTAGTAAAGTTCTCTTTAAGAAGGGCTTCAGCTAGTTTAGCTGAAGAGGGGAGAGATTTCGTAACCTCTAACGGAATGTTGGCAAAAATATAAATAAATAAGCCCAGCGTAAGTGCTTAGGTCATTGATCTTCATTCTTACCCGTAATGTAAGTGATAGGGGTTCAATCCGGGTGGGTTGTTTTAAAGTTTGGACTTGATCTCGCGGGTTGAGAAATGATTCCTAATGGTTGGGTACTTTTTAAACTGCCAAAGTAGTTAACAAGTAAGAAACTCGTCAAGTTGTGTCGAAAGTTGTTTGTTATCATGAGTATAATCATGCGTTTAAGTATGGGTCACTAATTACCAGTACCCTACATATAATTAAAGAACATAAATAAATAACAAAGTGACTGCTAAGACGGTTCTAAGACGGCACTTATAAACGTTACCTAGCCCGTATTTAAACCACTGCATAAAAATTACTAGTCACCATTATTAACCTATGCAAATAAACGGATATGTTTGACCTTGGAAAACGCCATAGTTTACGTAGTAAATAAGTGCCTGGCATTATCTAATTTCCATGCAATGCCACGTGTTGCATAGAAATAAGATTATGGGGGATTTTCACACGACACCACTCGTCCCCTCGGTCAAGCGGTGAAGCGGATTTTACGTCGCATTAGCTTATATGAAATGCGTTGATGTCAAAAGCCCAGACTCCACCAAAGTGGAGCGTTAACGTGTGTAGGGACATACCCCACGTTTTCTCTATTGCTTTGATGATAGCGATTATGAAATACTTTACACAAAGTAAACGGCTTGATGGCGGGAGGACCTGGACAGAACCAACGACCAGTGGTTCACATTAACTGTGGCCAATGTGGCCTCATGACTTCCATAAAGAAGTCATGGGGCTCCTAAATTACCCTTTTTTTTCCGGATGGGAAATCATCAAATGACTGCGGAGCGGGAGGGAGTGTCAGACTTGTACTGACTAAAACCCACCCATGTTCCTTCTTCGCCCTTTGTGTTCCAGGGCCGCGGTATCTCTTTCGAACAACCCGCAGCCCTGGCAGGCATCGGCCCTCTCGGACCCCTTCCGGTTTGCTGACATGTCCTTGAGGCGCGCGTGGAACACGTACGCGCCGTCGACACGGCCTGTCGTCATAAGACGGACGGACGGTGAGCTAGCCCATTACTCACCGTCCACAGGCTCTTAAATTACCCTAGGCTAATAAAATTTTTCGTTTTTCCTAAATCATATTAAAATTAGTATTAAGGTCGGTTTCCCCCTGCTGATATGACACGTTCTGTGTTTTTTTCATGATTTTTGATGGCAAATTCCGTGTGTGTTTGTTTTTCCACTTGATCTCAAAACTATGCAAAAACATCACAAAGAAGTATTTGCAAATCGGGTGCGTAGGTACCATTTGACATAATAACAAAAGTACTAACGATCACATGACCTAATTTCATTTAATATAATTCTTCTTTAGTATAACGATGAAATGACATAATGAATTATTGATATAATTTCAGTTTACCTAATTTTATGTGGTTTAATAAACATTTTCTATAATGCACATTTAAACTAATATTCAGTTAGTATAATATTTAGTTAGTATAATATTTAGTTAGTATATTATT
This sequence comes from Cerastis leucographa, assembly GCA_963082945.1. Lineage (NCBI taxonomy): Eukaryota > Metazoa > Arthropoda > Insecta > Lepidoptera > Noctuidae > Cerastis > Cerastis leucographa. The sequence goes on from OY720365.1 coordinate 3,283,746, forward strand.
CCTCATATATTCCTGCGTTAGAGCCGCTATATGGTTGGTGAATCATGTGGATTAGGTTAGGTTAGAACAATGACCATTAGCGCACGAAGGCGAGCGAGCGTGCCGCGGCAGCGGCCGCTGAGTGCTAGATCCCCCCCCATTGTGGGTGAACCATCTGGGTTAGGTTAGGTTAGAACCATGACTATTAGCGCACGAAGGTGAGCAAGCGTGCCGCGGCAGCGGCCGCAGAGTGCCAGATCCCCCCTATTGTGGGTGAACCATCTGGGTTAGGTTAGGTTAGAACCATGACCATTAGCGCGCGAAGGCGAGCGAGCGAAGCGAGCGTGCCGCGGCAGCGGCCGCCGAGTGCTAGATCCCTTCTATTGTTGGTGAATCATTCGGGTTAGATGAGGTTATAACAGTATGATGTTATTTGATATTTACTTATTCATTACAGAATTTGGGCAGAAAATGAGTAAATATGAAAATTTTGGTCAAATGAAAATTAGGTCAACTGAACGTTATATAAAAAGAGCAATATACTAATTGAAAATTATATGAGATGAACGTTATACTAAATGTTATTAGAGCAAGAGAAGTTTATATGAAATTTTAATGTAATATTAGATCACATGAAGTTAGGTTATTTGTTTTTATAGCATATGAAAATTATATCATGTGAACGTTATTTCAAGTGATATTATCTGTTATTATGGCATATATTACACACCCTTGCAAATCGTATCCGTATGAACTTTGTTTTTTGTAACGCTGCGCTGGTGGTATTACGAGAACCGATATTAAATACTTACAAATACTTAACATACTTATTCAAATAAGTATCATACAGAAGCGTATTTAAATATGTATATCTGAACAAGTATATTTTGGCGCGGGGCCAAAATCAACTAACGAAGCCATCTTTTTTTTTAAACGCTTTTGTGTGCCATCCAATGTGAAGTAAACAATCACAAACATGTAAATATATAAATGGTAAGTAATTTTCTTGTGAAATAACGATTTCTACATTGAGAAAAGGCATATTTCGTAATAGTATGCTCTTCTTTTTTAGATTTTATATATACAAACTTTTTTACTGTATGCGGAATCACCATCATCTGCCTAGCCTCTTCCCAAGAATGTCAGGGTCTGCTTTCATTCTAGCAGATAAGATGACAGATGTAGCTGAATACCAGTATTTCCGATGGAGCGACTAGTATTGGGCAATACAATACTCCTTGGTAAGGCTGGTGGTCAGACTTTCTGGGCCTCTGAGAACTTGTAACGACTGTCAAAGATCCACAAATGACAGTCGGGACCAACGGCTTTACCGAGGCGTGGATGAAACTCGGTATGTATTGTGTGGTTACCCATCCACGGACTGAGCTTGAAGATAGACCCGAACGGCTGTTATTACTTAGCCACGAGCTCCTCGTTGTATTCGGAATGTATTTGTGAAATCAAGATCAAGTCATTTTTACTAATGAGGCTGAGTCATTTATACTAATGAGAATGAAAAAATATCAGCTGCCCATACATTTGTGTCGAATAGGTATTGCAATTTTCTACATGTTCAGTTTGATAGTCTGTAGCACACCCTTAAGTATGTATATACCCTTTCCGTTACACCCTGTAGAGACAGTTACTAGTTACACAGTAATGGTTTAATAAAACAAAACTTTGAATCTATAAAAAGTTTATTTCACACTTATACATTATATATTATATGTAGGCCAAAAACTAATTGGACCTTACACTTTAGCAAAATCAAACGGACGTTTTAATTTTTTTTTGTCTCGAAGCCATGGTGACAAATTGTACTTTAAAGCAGAATAGGGATGAAGACTGGTTAAAGAAAACGAAATTCTATTTTGTCCGTCAGACAGAATAGGGGTATTAATTAAACCCGAATAGGATTCAAATAATCAGCTTTAAAGTGATTAAAAAACATAATTGAGCGGGGGAGAGAGAGAGAAGGAGATTTACCGAACGAATTGCACTATCTCTTTTACTCAATAGTTATAGCTACAAGTAACACGACATCTGGGCTTTCAATATTTAATTAAATGGCGTTTTCTCTATTAAAAGTATTTTGTTTAGAACGCCTCAGTTATAATCCCCTGGAATTACTACAGCAATGTTTTTCAAAGGCTACAAAAAAGCCAAACAATGAGATTCTAAATAAATGTTAGTGATTGTCAAAATACTTTGACCGATCAAAAGTAATTTTGACTAATTAACAGTTTTGAAAGTGACATATACAATGCTTATGCCTTGGTTTGTTAACGAACGAAATTCCTTCCTTCCCAACCGTCACGTTTGATCAGCTTCAACATGACACCCTGGTCCCTAGGTTGAGTGAGGAAAGTCCTGGCGTCCAAGGTCACGTTCTCCGGCATGCCATCAGCCAGTTCCACTCTGTACTTCTTCAGGAACGTGATGAGTCCTGATATTATTTGCATCTTTGCGAAACGCATTCCTGAAACACAAAGAAAGATTTAACATCTAAAGCTCATTTACATTAGCCGTGAACGTAATTTAAATTGACGCCTTAATAAATTGCACTGCAGGATTTTCTGAGCTCAGCTCGTCGCAAAGTTGTGAGTGTGCGTTTTTATTTAGGCAGTCATTTAGGTGTCGCTTGTGGTATCGTGACAGGGCGTTGTTGTTCCTAAAAAGCTTGTACAATAATAGCACAGACAGAAAACTCGTTTCATAGGTCAAAAAATCAGTTTTATAAAATTAACCTTGGGCGATGAGTCGCTAAAGTGGCATTGATAACCTCAGCCGACAATATTATTAAAATATGAAACCATTTAACTTAATCACTTCTGACGCAACAGATGACCCCCTGCGAAGATAACCCATGCATCATTTTCATGCAAGTCATCATCATCATCAGCATACGTCAGTCGACTGCTGGACATAGGCCTCCTCAATCGCACGCCACTAAACTTGATTCTCGAAACCCATAATCCCGTTGCTACCAGCCACCCTGCGAAGATCGTCGCTCCACCGAGCCTGAGGGCGTCCTACCTTACGCTTGCCGATTCGCGGTCTCCACTCAAAAACACGGCTACTCCAAACGATTATCGGTTTTACGGCTAATATCGCTGGCATATAGCCATTTCAGCCATACTCATGCTGAGAGCTATGTCGACAATTCTGGTTCTTTGTCGGATTACCTCGTTACAGATGCGATCCCTCAGAGAGACTCCAAGCATAGCCCGTTCCATAACTCGTTGAGCGACCTAGAGTCAATGGACCAGCCATACCATGTTTTGGCCCCGTAAGACATAACAGGTAGGACGCACTGGTTGAAGACAACACAAGACCCGACGAATTCAGCTGGCTTCCCAGTTAGCCTCTATTCAAATGCCCGTAGCTATATAACAACAGCCGCACTTGTCGGTATTCAAGGTTAAGCAACGTTAGCCAAGGTTGGTCCGTGGAGGGTGACCATCCATTACATCCAAAGTTTCCTCCATGCCTCGGAAAAAACGTAAAGCTGTTGGTCCCAGACTCCCAGCTGTCATTTCTAGATCTTTGGCAGTCGTTACAACTAGTCAGTGGCCTGATAGTCTGACAACCAATCTCACTAAGGGGTAGCCAGTTTTTACTGGGTTGTATAGTTTTTTAGGCAGTCACACTATGTAAAATATTTGTATTCAGCTGGTATATTGGGGTTGGCTTCTAGTCTAAACAGTTAGTACTGGGTAATACGATATCCCTTAATAAGACTAGTTGTCAGACTTTCGGGCCACTGACTACCTGTAACGACTGTCAAAGACCTACAAATGATAGCCGGGACCAAATGCTTAACGTGTTTTCCACGGCACGGAGAAACCTCAGTATGTTTGGGTTGTAGGACCAGCCTAGGCAAGCGATGATCGACTCTTTGCGGCTGTTGATATTTAGCCACTAGCTCCTCTGATGATGATGATATACTATACAGTACAAGGATTAAAAAATACGAACTTTGAGTTAATCCATCCCTATATAAAAAAATGTGTTGCAATGCTCTTTTTACCTACCCTACCCTACCCTACCTACCTACCAACCCTACCCTACCCTAGCCTACCCTACCTACCTACCTACCTACGCTACATACCCTACCCTAACCTACCCTAAACTTTCCCTGGACTACGATAAACATTTTAAAAGCAAAATCAGCACAATCGGTCGAGATATAGGTACGATAAAATAAATAAAACTGAAGTGTCTATTTCAATAGATCAGCTTTTTACCGAATGAAAGTATACATATACGAGTATGTATTATGGTCCTAATAACAAAAAAAACTCTTTTTTTGCCTGTCTTTCTGTTGGTACCGGCTAATCTCCGAAACGGCTGGACCAACTTTGACGTGTTTTTTACTGGCAGTTAGCAGATGTTATAAGGAGTAACTGAAAATACTTTTATTTAAAAAAAATAATTGGAGTTGAAAACAGAAAAAAAGAAATTGTTAACAAAAACCGTTTCAAATAGGGAAGTAATATTTTATAACAATACTTTCACGCGTACGAAGGTCACGGGGCACAGCTAGTAAAGATTAAAATCTTTAGTATGTATGAATAGCAGAAAATAATATTGATAGTGCCATCATTCCCCACATTTTCTTGATTTATAGTAGGATCGGCCTAACGTGTCTTTTTCCTTCATACGTCTCAAACTCAAGTAGTAATCATCAGTAATCCATCTCTTTCTAGCCAAACCGTCTTTCACACAGTACATCAATCAGTTTTTTTTCTACTCTTATAGGTATCCAAATTCATCCTCATCAATATATTGACGTACATGATAAGCTCCAAAAGTTTCTGGTTTAACTATAAATGTTTATTCTTTACTTCTCTTTCAAACAAAAAAATAAATAATTGCAATAAAGGGAAACGATATTGAACAAAACTATAACTTTTTTACTGTGCGTAACTAGAAAAAACTTTTGTAAATTAATGACATGATAATTTTGTATCTCTTATTAATCTAATGTGTGTGGACCAGGAACTTTTTAACCTTTCAAAATATGTAAATTATAATTACCGATACACAGCCTGGGGCCCGCTCCGAATGGTAGGAAAGTATATTGTTTAATATCGTCCTTATTTTCAGGCAGGAACCGTTCTGGCTTGAACTTCTCTGGCTCCGGGAAATAGTCAGGGTGGTGGTGTATGTGGAAGATTGGGATATGTATACGGACCCCTACGTCTAGTTTCAAGCCCGTAGGAAGGACGTAGTCGTCCATGACCTCTCGGGTGAGGTTGCTCAGAACAGGGTACTTCCGAAGGGCCTCGTTCATACAGGCTTCCAAGTAAGGCAGCTCAGTCACACACTCGTAGTTCAGCTTATTCCCGTGGCGTCTCAGGTATTCGTCCACCTCGTCGGTAGCACGTTGCAGTGCCTCCGGGTTCTTTGCCAGCTCATACAGTGTAAAGCTCATGGTGGTCGCAGACGTCTCGAAACCTGCCGCGAAGAACACGATGCACTGGGCCACCAACAACTCATCATCTACCTTTAATTTTATCTTGTGATCACCGCCAGTCTTAGCGTTGCTTAAACTGTCCCCAGTTATATAATCTTCTTTCTTTAAAGCCAGAACCAGGTCCACGAAGTCGTTCCTCTGAGATGGCTCGTAGTTTCGGCTTTCGAACACTCCTTTCAATAATTTCGAGAAGAATTGGTCAATCGTTGGTGGGAAAATTTGGAGACCCACTCTGTAGAAAATTGCAGGCCAAACCGCCCTGAAAATGATTTTGAAACCACGAAAGCTTGAAGCTTCGAATATTTCTTCAGCCATGAATTTAAAGGGATTGTTATCTACTTTGCCCATGGTGTCGGACTCGACTCCGAAAGCGCAGGAGCATATGCCGTCCATGGTGAACCTCGCACCAGTCGCTCTCACATCCATGACGTCAGAAATGCCAAGTTCATAGTCCAGCATGTCTTCGAAAGCTGTCGTGACCTTTGCTATCAAAGGGTACATGTTCTTCATCTTTGCAGATGAAAAGAGAGGAGTAAGGTTTTGTCGGACAACCTTCCATCTGTCTCCAGCGTTGAAGAATAGGTTCTGGGTCACAACTTCATTTGCGGAATAGTTGGACGATTCCCTGCCGTTGACGTAGTAGAAATCTTTAGTTAACACATGTTTGATGATCTCGGGGCTCTGTACAACGAGGGCGGGTTCCGTGCCGTAAAAGGCTCCGAAGTAAGGTTGATCGTGAAACTTTAGGCAAAGTTTTTGTATCAGGTGACCAGGATACTCCTGTTGTAACATGTATCTTCCGTAGTTGCCCAGTAAGGGTACTGGTTCAACGTAAGGCACATTCTTCTTTTTCCAGTAATCGAATTTCCTTTTAGATATTAAATATAATAAATAAAAGATTGTAGCTAGTAAGGCCGCGAGAACAAGAAAAGCGTTCATTTCGGTAACCGCGTTGCTGAGAACTGCGGGCCGCCGGAATCTTTCGTACCACGTTGATAAAATCTAGGCATACGAACTTCAGCTACTCTAAAGGTCAACGTACACTTATAAGCACTGCACGGAATCAGCATGGTCTCGGCTAGTCGTTAACCAGCACGTTGCCGACGCCGCACTAACGATTAGGCGTCACAAATGATGAACAAGCACACACACATTTGTCCACTTGTGTGTTTCTGGAAATGGCGGACATTTTTTTTTAATAATAACTTTGTCCCACACGAGGAATTTCTCCGGTATCGTGGGTGCGTTTACAAACATTTAAAGACACTTATACAAACAGCCAGACCCGGAAAAACTATCTGTAGCCCTTACAAATATTTGTTCCGTGCGGGGATCGAACCCGAGACATACAGCGCAGCAGTCGATCGCTCAACCACTGCGCCAACCGTGCCGTCAATTGTAATTATTTCTGTTTATACAAGGTGTTGTTATGCAACCTCGTCTTTCAGGAGGTGGTCAAGAACGACAGAAATAATCAATTAAAATTACGGTACCTAGTTAATTATTAATTAACGCTGATTTTTTTGGTTATTTAAGTTTGTCAGTATTTCAGAATAACCCCCTTAACGTGGTTTAAGCACGAGGAAATTATCGAATAAACGTTTGAGATTGTTTGTATGTGTGTAAGCGAGGTTATAAGGCAAGAACCAGACGGGCCGCGTTTAAAACACGGGTGTTTCACACTTACCGATTTCCGTAAAAAAGAAAAAAAAAGAAAAATTACCTACCCATTTTATTATTGATTCGGGACGAGAAAAAATTATTATTTATAACTTATTAAATTATAAATTAAAGATGATTATACAAGCTGTTGTTTTGCATCCTCTTCAAAATTCAGGAGGTTGTCAAAAAGACATAAATATTCAATTTTAATTACGGTACCTAGTTAATTATTCAAATATGCTGCTATTTTTTGTTGTTTAATTTGGTTAGTATTTCAGAATAACAACCTTAACGTGGTTTAGGGAATAAGAAATTATCGAATTAACGTTTGGGATTGTTTGTATGTGTGCGAGGTTGTAGGGCCAGAATCAGAAGGACCACGTTTAAAACACGGTTTTTCACGGCTTGATTAAAAATAATTACTCGTATTTATCAATGAAACTACTACTATTTTACTACACTACTGCGAAGTTTGGCAACCTCGCAAAAGTAAAGATTCGTCATACTGGTGACAATTTTTGACCTAAGTAAATTATGATTGATGAAATCTTCGAAACTATGCATTTTTGGACCACCTATTCTAGGAGTTTTTGTATTATTTTTAACTATAGAATATAACCCTAGGGTTATGGGATATAAAAAAAACAGGTTGTATTATATTTAATACAAATGCGAAAGTAAGTTTGTTTGTTTGTTACCTCTTCACGCCTTAACCACTGAACCGATCATCCTGAAATAGCAAACGGATATAGGGTGCCTTTCATCCCGAAAAAAAGTACTGGTCCCGAGAAAAACAACAGTAATGTTCTTATGATAATAGATGGCGTGGTGTTTTCGAGCCGGTTATTGTTAAGTTTTAAAATAACGCGAACGAAACCGCGGGCAAAAGCTAGTTTCTTATAGTTGTTGTATTATAATTGAAGTACTGGAGCTCATGACTGTACACATAACAAAAAAAAGAGTTATGTGTCATTTATAAATATTGGTATCCAAATATAACACAAACGGAACGATTGCTATAGAAACACTTTGGAATCTGTCCGTCAACAACGATATTTTTTTTAAACATAGTTTTGCATACTGGCCGCTAGCCATTTTTTCAAAAGTTACTAAATAAATAGTTACGAAAAACATCTGAGATTTTGAAGCTAAACAGTTAATTCTAATACCCAATAACGTCCTAAAAAACTGACAACCAATCTTACCAAGGGGTGTCTTATCTCGGTTGTAGAGGTCAGACAGGCAGTAGTTTCATGTAAAACACTGGTATTCAGATCCATCCGGTTAGACTGGAAGTCGATCCCAACATAGTTTTTTGAACCTTTGGTTCGCAGACGACAGCACGGTTGTAGTGAGTTAAGGCGGAAACATACTTACGTGTCGTGGCGTGTCGTGACGCGCCAGAAGCATATCGGTTTCATACATTTAATATGGTAAGGGACATATTTGCATGGCGTGTCGTGTCGCAACGATGTATGAAACCGAATGCTTCTGGCGCGTCACGACACGCCACGACACGTAAATGTGTTTCCGCCTTTACATATACAGCGCACGTGCCAGTGCGGCCGAGAACCAGTCACTTAGAAAGGCCATCCATGGTCGAGCACTTGAACTTGTCTCTCAAGGCAGTCTCCGATTGCGATGCCAATCTAGTCAAGTTCAATGAAGCAAGACCCGCAAGGGTAAGGGTAAAGGCGGAAACAGAACTTACGTGTCGTGGCGTGTCGTGACGCGCCAGAAGCAAATCGGTTTCATATATTTAATATGGTTAGGGACATATTTACATGGCGTGTCGTATCGCAACGATGTATGAAACCGTATGCTTCTGGCGCGTCACGACACGTAAGTGTATTTCCGCCTTAAGATACGCCAGTATCTTTTATCCGCAAAGAATATTTAGTAAAAAAAAAATTAAACTGTCTAGGCAGATAATCATGAAAGTAACAAAATGATGTCATTCGTAAACTTACATACATACATAAACAAAAGGGAACAACAGCTTAACGTGCTTTCCGAGGCACGGAGGAAGCTCGGTATATAATGGTTGGTCACCCATCCACGGACCAACCTAAGCGTAAGCCTTATTTACTCTATGGTAGCGCAACTTGGTCTTCGGAGAAAACCGGGGTAGGCGGTTGGAGTCACTCTCAAAGACAAAGTGCGAACCGAACACGTACGGGGGATTCAATGTAACGCCTATTAATGAGAAGAGTACAGAGTCCAGGCTAATGTGGTACGCACGGGATCCTTTTTTTTTTCGCATAATCTTCTTTTTCATAATATACTTCAACATAACTATTTTGGTATAATTTGTTTTGCCATAATAATATTTTGCAATATTTTTTTGCTTGCTCTGAATATTGTCTAAAATAAATAGGTTCTACCTAAAATGTAAAGTGCGTACAAACATTAGAGTAATATTGTAAAAAAAAGTGTATTAGTGTCTAACATTTTAGGACTTAATTATTATGCTTCTTTGTTATGCCTTTATAAAATATGTTTTATCATCTTAATGCGTGCTTCAAACATGTAAATGTATGCTTCAGAATGTTATGCTTAATCATTATTATGATAAGAGAAATTATGTAATGACATGTAATGTAAAGCATGACAGGCGGCCATGCTTGTTGCGGGCCGCCCGCAGAGCAGATTATTTTCGCCACGCCGCCGCCGCCGCCGCGCGTGTGGCACGCATGACAGTAAAAACATGTATGATACGATAGGTTGCGGGCAGCCCGCATGCGTGCCTGGCCCGCACGCGGGTGCAAACACGCATGACAATGAAAAAGCCCTAATTGACGACGTAAAAATGGTGGAGACCAAGCTTCAAAGCTTGGCTCATCGCTGCAAGGCTGCTTGTCGGTCTTCTACAGGCTTCGGTGAGTGTGCACAAGAACTCCACGACCTCATCCCACCGGCCCCCTTCTGCCATCGAACATCTAGACGCACTGCAAGTTACCATCCCTACCTTATTGCTATTCCACCAATTCCCACTAAGCGTTATCAAACGTCTTACATAATGCGCACCGAAAAGGAGTGGAGCTCTTTGCCTGCGTCTATGTTACAGAACGCTTGCAACCCTAATGTCTTCAAAGTTAGAGTGAACAGGTTTCTTCTGGGTAGGCTCGTACTATTGTCGTCTTTGTCTCTGTCATCTCTGACCTAGACTAAAGTCTAGAGTCAAGAGCAAACACAACGCAAATAAAAAATTAAAACCAGTACCCTCTTCCAACACTACGATTTTGTTTGTCTATAGTAAATCTCGTTGCTTTTGTAACGACACTAAAGATAAAAAAAATATTGTCATCCAACGTGTCAATGTTTAGTCTTTTGGGCACAAGATGATATGACTGATTGACTGCTTGATATCTAATCCAAAGCTTTTTTCAATAGATATATTTTTTATGTGGAAAATAAATTTTTACTTATTTTTAGGGTTTCGTTGTCGATAAGGAACACTTATTATAGTTTCACGGTGTGGAAAAGAAAGTAAAAAGTAAAAAAATTGCATATTTTTATTATTTTATTCAAAATCAAAAAATCAAAATCAAAATATTTTTATTTCACATAGGCCTACATGGGCACTTGTAAAACGTCGACAAAATGCTCGGTTCGGGTTGGTCGTTTCTTATGGAGAAGAACCGGCAAGAAACTCCATGGTTACTCTTTTAAAATCATTTGGCTTTACAATTTTTCTATGTTACAGCGTTGGCACTTAAGTATGAGTGGACATCGTAGGCCCGACAATAAGTCGTTGCTTACTACAAAACGTAGAACAAGATAAAAAGTTACCAAGGATCTAGGAATCTATAAAGCCTACAATGTCCACACATTTACAAACAATCGGTAAATGAGAAAGTGAGTCTATACAAGAAAAAAAAAAAGAAGATATTGCAAAAAGACTAGATTAAACAAGTGACACAAATGTTGTCATCCGTGCTGTAACTATTCTAATCAAAATGGTGTAATGATTAAGAAAATATTGTAAAACATCTGATTACAAATAATGAAAAAAAAGTAAATAAATTAGAATATACGATTGAGAATAGTTAGAGACATCCACACATTTGTGCCGTTTTATGAGCTACCAGGGAAGCCGCATGTGCGTAGGGGCTCAGGCCAAACTTCTTTATCTTCAACATAGTCCTTAATTTTGTAATATGTATTATTAAATATTTACTTGAATTTCTACGAATGTATTATGTGGCTTAATAGTGTTACTTATGTAGCATCCAATTACAAACGCCACTTTGGTCTGTTTATAAGCTTATTGTTCAAGGTAAAATGCATATTTCAGGTTTTTTTTATTGTGAAAACTTCCCATTTTGTTGAAGTATTTCTAAAATAACTGATAATTGGGCATAAAAATGTTCAAGAAAATCACATTTATGAGTAGTGACAAAAAATCATTCGCAAATAGGTATTATAAAATCGTCTCACAGCTGCAAGGCTATTGGCCATTGGTGTGTATTAAGTCTCTTATGCGTTGTTGCGGGATATTGGTCTATCCTTCCACTAACGCTGTTGCTTCAGGACTCGAACTGTAGCTGGGGCGGGGCTTCCTTACGGGGATTTCTTACATACTTTCCAAGCTCATCCCAAGCATGTTCAATCGGATTCAGGTAGGTCCGGGTGGTATGAAGCCGGGCGTTGTCGTAAACGCACGTCATCTGCGCGTATAAAATAATACGTCATCAGTACGCGCGGATGCGACGACACAGATGCGATGCGAAATGCGAACACGCGTCTTGCGCGCAAACTGAGTCACCATACGTGTTACGAATATTAAGAGATTACTTAAACAAGATCTATTTTTAACTAAACCATATCGTTCCCTAATTAAGACCTGGTTAAGTGGCTAAATCTCAATATGCATTCACATCTAATTAATTGGTGGTAAATATATAAATATTTTTTTAAATTTAAATAAGAAATAAAAAAAATAGCAATTCATAACTTAAAATTATGTAGCCTTGAAATCTTTGGCAGAAACACGGGATAATATTAAATTAATCGAATCGGGGGCGTCGGCCACAGGTGCCTTGGCAACTGGGGGCCTAAGCCATGGACCCACATCGAATGCGGTGATTTGACATTATTTTCTGTACGGAAATTACCCGACCACGTGTGTTTTATTTTCAGATAAAACTATTTCGTGATTGAAAAACCGGCTCTAAACTGGTTTACATAGCGTCTAAACACATAATGTTGTTATACAATCTACTTATCACTTAAATTTTTAGGTAAACATTTAGTACGGAATTGGAATTTGACCATAGCCCATTGCTGTCATCGTGAGTCGACAGATCAGTCTGTCACATCATGCTGATAACATTATTATAAAAACGATCACACCCACCTCCCAACCCACAGTTGTCAGTGACTAGGTCGGCATCATGATCGGTTTGCTCGTGCTCGCGGCCCTATTAACTGTTATATTTACTCTATTATATTCAATTACGACAAAGAAATTCAGTTACTGGAAAGACAAGAATGTGCCTTACGTCAAACCACTGCCCCTTCTGGGCAACTACGGAAAATATATCTTACTACGAGAATATCCTGGACAGGTGATACAAAGACTATGTCAAAAGTTCATCGATCAACCTTACTTTGGGGCTTTCTTCGGCACCGAGCCTGTTCTCGTCGTGAACGATCCTGAGATCGTGAAACAAGTGATGACCAAAGATTTTTACTACTTCAGCGGCAGGGAAATAACCAAACACATTGACGAGGAAGTTGTCACACAGAATCTGTTCTTCAGTGGTGGCGACAAATGGAAGGTAGTCCGGCAAAATCTGACTCCCCTCTTTTCTTCTGCAAAGATGAAGAACATGTACCATTTGATAGAAAAGTGTGGTATCGACTTCGAAGATATGCTGGACCAGGAAATCAGCATGTCTGACATCGTTGAAGTGAGAGAAATTTGTGCGAGGTATACGATGGACAATATATGCTCCTGTGCGTTCGGTGTGGAGGCTAACACCATGAAAGTAAAAGAAAATAATCCCTTTAAGTTAGTTGCTGACGAAATATTTAGCAATTCAAACGTGCGCGGTTTCAAACTCATATTTAGGTCGGTATGGCCTACCATTTTCTACGGAGCGGGACTGCAAGCTTTCCCTTCAACGGTTGACAAATTCTTCTCAAAAATGTTACGAGAAGTTTTCCAAAGCCGAAACTACGAGCCATCGCAGAGGAACGACTTCGTGGATCTGGTTCTGACGTTAAAGAAAGAGGAATTTTTAGTCGGAGATAGTTTGAGTAACGCAAAGACTGGCGATAATAAGAAGGTGCATTTGAAAGTGGACGATGACTTGCTGGTGGCGCAGTGTATTGTGTTTTTCGCGGCGGGTTTTGATACGTCAGCTACAACTATGAGCTTAACATTGTTTGAGCTGGCGAAGCACCCGGAGGCTCAGCAACGAGCTGCTGAGGAGGTGGACGAGTTCCTGCGACGTCACGGGAACAAACTGAAGTACGAGTGTGTGACTGAGCTGCCTTACTTAGAAGCCTGTATGTACGAGACCCTACGGAAGTACCCCGTTCTTGGGAACCTTGCTCGCGAGGTCATGGACGACTACGTCCTCCCTACGGGCTTGAAACTGGATGTAGGTGTCCGCGTCCATATTCCTGTTTACCACCTGCACCACAACCCTGAGTTCTTCCCGGAGCCAGAAGTATACAAGCCTGAACGTTTTCTACCTGAAAATAAAGATGACATCATCCCTTACTCGTTTTTGCCATTCGGAAATGGACCCAGGCTATGTATAGGTAATTATAATGTTAATTAATGCTACTCAAATATTAAAATTAATCATTATCTATCTAGTCAGTCCACTTTAGACGGAAACGACGTGTTGTAAACATTGGACTGTATTCATACAAAATCTATAAGTTTGTTGTTCTGTTATGACGGGGCGGTTGGCACAGTGGCTTAGCGATTGATTGCTGTGCTGCGTGTCACGGTTTCGATTCCCGCACGGAACAACAACCTGTAGGCCATATAATTATTTATGGCCTACAGGTTGTTGTTCCGGATTTGGCTGTTAGTACATGTGAGTTTAAAATGTTTGTAAGCGCACCCATGATTTGCGATTAAGTGCAGAGCAGCATTTAAAAAAAAGATGATCTTTCTTGGTCATTTGGCCCATTCTTAAAAGAGTATCCATAGAGTTTCTTGCTCTTCTCCTATCTTCTCTATAGAGATTTACGCTTTAGACTGGGAACTATAGTTATTTCACAGTTATAATCCCTTATGGCTGGACTGCAGCTTCATCTTTTTGTTTTTGACAATCCAAAAGTGCCTGTAAATGGTCAGTTTGAAATTAATACTTTGAGTTTGAGTTTACAACGTTTTGGTGTTTCGATCCCTTAACAAACGTAAACCATTGAAAAAAGTGGCACAAAAATTCATTTAGCTAATTTCGAAATTTTGTATTTTTTTCAGGAATGCGTTTCGCAAAGATGCAATCCTTGACTGGTCTCATCACCTTCCTGAAGAAGTACAGAGTGGAATTGGCTGATGGCATGACAAAGAATCTGACTTTTGAGGCTAGGACCATAACTATACAGCCTAAGGAACAAGGTATCATGCTGAAGGTGTTCAAACGCGAAGGTTGGGAGGAGAGAAGATTCGTTCGAGACGGGAAGAAATAAATTTTATACTTGAGAAAATAGATGTGCGAAAAGTGGTTCATCGCCCATACATTTTAATGAGAAAAAAAACATATGGGAATATCTTTGGTGCTCTCAGCATTGGTGCTCTTTAAAGCGGTGCTCAATAGAAATACTTTCGTATGTCGTGCCTATAAAACGAAAATATTTTTTTAAACAAAATGAAGAGTGTTAATTGTTTTTAAAAATCATGTTGATGATGAATTTGATGACAATATTATGGCTGCTAAGGACCTGTTATGGTCACAGACTTGTATTCAATTATGATCTTATTTTCGGTATCAGTACCCCTGACAATTATGAAAATGACAACCATGATAAATGTATCTTTCTAAACAGATAATACTTCTTTCATAGCGAAAGAATCATTTTGTTCGGTCAAGGCCTAATTTTCCTAATTGGCATCAGGTAAACACCCCAGTTAAATAATTTAAGTTCAATAAGTAAACTACCCAACTTCATCAATATCGTCGATACACAGCCCTTGTCCTAATTTATTTAGGGACGGGCGCAGCGTGTCTTCTTCTAAATACCTAACTTTATGCCTATGTACATATTATATATAAATGAAAACAAAAAAGACACGGTGGTTCAATAAAAAAGGATTAATCTAAGTTAAACTTTTATTTGTGCGATAATGTTTTAAAAAATTGAAATTATAAACCTACGACTTTACTTACAATTTTTTCCTAAATATAAGATTTTATTTATTTATTTAGGTACACACAAAATACTTAAAAGGACAGTACATTAAGATAAGAGAGCACAAAGGTACTGCTTATTTCAAAAGAAATTTCTTCCAGCAGACCTGCGAGAGGAAAGTTGGATTAGAAATGTAGACACAGTGTGTAGAAATGACGAAATAGGAAAATTTTAATTAGAACTTAAAACAAAAATATACCAATAAATAATATATAAAATTAAGTTAATATTAAATATTCTAGTAACAATAAATGAGCATTAATTAAATAATAGTGCTTTTGTTTAAAACCTTATGTATCCTTCCGCTACACTCGTATCTAATATTAACTATGAATTACAATTCCAATTAAAAGAGGAAATCATCATCATCTGCCGAGCCTTTTCCCAACCATGTTAGGATTGGCTGCTAGAAAATTCAGAAATCGCAAAAGATCTATTCAAATGCTTTTTGTAGGAACTGAAACTACCTATTCCTTGTGAGTAGGTCCCACAACCCAGTTTCTGGGTTACACGGTACTTGGTTGATTGTTTATCAACGACTGTCAAGATCTACGAATGCTTAAAGTGCCTTATTAAAGACACGGATGGGCATCGTCATCAGCAAGCGTACTTTCGAACAATCCATGCGAACGATATTGGATACCCATGAGGCCTTATCCTCTATATATCTCCTTTATCTAAAAATCCATTATATTAAACAACAATGATACAATCTAATCGTTCCTAATCTTTAAAATCTGCCCTCTTGTCGGCTACATGCGAAGTTTTGCTTTGTTTTATACATTTACCGAAAGATACCCCGCAGTTGTCAGCAACACGGGTCCCCAAATGAACGCCCTTGTCGTTCTCGCGTTCTTATCTGTTATATTTTCTTTATTATATTTAATATCTACCAGAAAGTTCAGTTACTGGAAGAAAAAGAAAGTGCCCCATGTTAAACCACTGCCCCTTCTGGGCAACTACGGAAGATATATTTTGCAACGAGAGTATCCCGGTCAGGTTATACAAAAACTTTGCCAAAAGTTCAGTGACCAACCTTACTTCGGAGCATTCTACGGCACAGAGCCTGTTCTCGTTGTACAGAGCCCTGAAATCATCAAACATGTGTTAACTAAAGATTTCTACTACGTCAACGGCAGGGAATCGACTAACTACGCTGCAAGTGAAGCTGCCACGCAGAATCTGTTCTTCAGTGGCGGCGAGAGATGGAAAATAGTCCGACAAAATGTAACTCCACTCTTTTCTTCCGCAAAGATGAAAAGTATGTACCATTTGATTGAGAAGTGTAGTTTCTCCTTGAAAGACATGCTAGACTATGAAATAGGCATATCTGACACCATTGATGTAAGGCGCACTTGTGAGAGGTACACCATGGACTGCATATGCTCGTGCGTTTTCGGAGTGGAGACCAACACCATGACACCAGAAAAGAACAACCCCTTCAGATTTATAGCGAGCGAAATATTCGAGGCCTCACACCTTCGGGGTTTTAAAATCACTTTTAGGGCCCTATGGCCTGCAATTTTTTATCGCTTGGGTCTCCAACTGTTCCCTCCAACGATTGACCATTTTTTCTCAAAATTGCTGAAGGGTGTGTTCGAAAGTAGAGATTACAAGCCATCTTCGAGGAATGACTTTGTTGACTTGGTCTTAAATTTAAATAAAGAGGATTATATAACTGGGGACAGTATTAGCAACGCGAAGACCGGTGGTGATCAGAAGATACAGTTGAAGGTAGATGATGAGTTGTTAGTGGGACTGTGTGTCGAGTTCTTCGCGGCGGGTTTTGAAACATCAGCAACCACCATGAGCTTTACATTGTATGAACTTGCGAAGCATCCAGAGGTTCAGCAAAAGGCGGCCGACGAGGTGAATGAGTTCCTGCGACGTCACGGGAACAAACTAAACTACGAGTGTGTGCATGAGCTGCCTTACTTGGAAGCCTGTATGTACGAGACCCTACGGAAGTACCCTGTACTGGGGAACCTTACCCGGGAGGTCATGGATAACTACATCCTCCCTACAGGCTTGAAACTGGATATAGGTGTCCGTGTCCATATCCCAGTATACCACATTCACCACAATCCAGAGTACTTTCCAGAGCCAGAAAAATACAAACCAGAACGGTTTTTACCTGAAAATAAAAACGATGTCAAACCTTACTCGTATCTAGCATTTGGAGGGGGTCCTAGGCTATGCATAGGTAACTATGTGATACTAACCAATTTGTTTAATCTGCGCTTCTATGAATCATGGTCCAATTCTTCTCATTCTTCACCTCCATTCACTCAGGTGCCATTTCAACGGCTGTCCAACGTGGAATACCTCAATTCTTCTCTACGATTAGAGGCTTATTTTACAGCAATGCCATTATGTTGTACTATGCTTCTATGAAGTCTGTTATATTGATATCACAATTCTATTCGTATTTCAGGAATGCGTTTCGCAAAGATGCAAATAATGTCAGGTCTCATAACGTTCCTGAAGAAGTACAGAGTAGAACTAGCCGATGGCATGCCAGAAACCATCACGTTTGACGCAAGAACCATACTGATACAACCTAAGGACCAGGGTATCATGCTTAAAATGACTGAACATGAGGACTGGGAAGGAAGGAAGTTCGTTCGGGGGGAAAGCTAAAAATTTAGTATTGCAAAAAAATTAAAGCTTTGGATACATTCTTCGCATTTTACCTTTGTATTTGGTTCGTTAGCCTGTTCGGAAAGTGTTTTGCGCGTTATAGTTTACGCGTTAATCTCATGTTCCGGAAGACAATCCATTCAAAATCAAAGAAATTTAATATACTTGCTAATAATTACAATAAAATAAAAATAACAGGATTTACATAAACTAACTAAATACAAACTAAATTAAAAACAACAGGACGTTAAGGCGTCAAAATACTCCTCCACATCGCTGTCATCTGGAAACGTAATTAATTAATCAAAGCATTTATTTCAAGTAGGCCAATTACAGGCAATACTAATACGTGGGAACCGCTCTAGCATCGGTGTCCCTTCAACTCTGTATTATCAACATCAACATCAGGATAAAGATTTAAGTAGTTATTTCGGATGACCTTAGCATGATCTTCTTGCTAACGACGCTGTTAACATTAAATGCAAGCAGCTAACATGTAATGGTAATGTAAACATGATAAAAACCCAATTTCCTCTAAAGAGGAAAAAACCCAACAAATTAATTCAACTAAAAAAAGCATAGGATGCCACTTGTATGTACAGCATAAACATACTATTCAACCAACTAGACCCCTTTTGTGAAATCAAACGCGGGTTTCAGGGTTGCCAAATTACTTATCACATCTCGATGGGACAGCCCGGATTACGTTACGAGTAACCTGTTACCTGAAACATGCTTAGAATTCTCTTTATTATTTATTATTATTATTTCATTTATTTCAGGCTATGCCCATAGTGTTAGTAACAATGGTCTTAAATGCTAGTGTTAGTAGAGATACATACATATAATAGTGATTTATTAGGTGTGGAGTTTCATCCAATGTCGCAGCATTGGAGACTCCCACCTATCAGCGAATAAACTCAAGATACTGTTGGTACTGCCACGAAGACGAGCGAGCAAGGAAGCGCTTCTCTTTCGCATGATGGCTGCAAAACCATCAATATGCCTTTCCGCAAACATTTTTGACGCGCTACATCGCCATGGCAGCCTCAACAGTATCCTTTATGTGTGTCAGAGACGATTTCGACAATTTGTTCCTATTTGAAATACTGTTTCTTAAAAGTTTTAATATGTCTGCTGCACTCATATCGATCAGCGTTAAAAACGTGTAAAATAATCAATGGAACGTGATGTTTTCAGTAAATATTGCTCTCGACTTTATGATTTGTTATCTCAATACTTACGTAATCAGTATTCCGGTCAGTTCGGGTGCTAATATAATTACTTTGAGTGTTGTGGACATTGAAGTAGAGTCTATACTATATTATTATGTTAATGCAATTCTTTCAATATTAGTTATCAACGTTTTTCAAGATGCTCACGCCGTGCAGTCGACGGTAACACGTTTGAAAACATGAACGCTCTTCTTGTTCTCGCGTCTTTATTGACAATAATCTTTTATCTGTTGTATTTCATATCGAAAAGGAAGTTCGGTTATTGGAAAAATAAGAATGTGCCTTACATTGACCCAGTGCCCTTTCTGGGCAACTATGGAAGATATATTTTGCAACAAGAATATCCCGGTCACGTGATACAAAAACTTTGTCAGAAGTTCAGCGATCAACCTTACTTCGGGGCTTTCTACGGCACGGAGCCTGTTCTCGTGGTGCTCAGCCCCGAGATCATCAAAAATGTGTTAACTAAAGATTCATACTACGTCAATGGCAGGGAATCATCCAAATACTCCGAATGGGAATTGGTCACACAAACTCTTTTCTTCAGTGCTGGTGACAGATGGAAAATAGTCCGACAAAATCTGTCACCCCTCTTCTCTTCCGCAAAGATGAAGAACATGTTCCATTTGATAGACAAGTGTAGCGTCGTCTACGAAGATATGCTGGACTATGAAATTGGTATGTCTGATATCATCGAAATGAGGCACATTTGCATGAGGTATACCATGGACTGCATATGCTCCGCTGCTTTTGGAGTGGAGTCCAACACTATGGGAAAAGAAGAAAATAACCCCTTTCGGTTCATGGGAAACGAAATATTCGAGGCCTCGAACTACCGTGGTTTCAAAATTATTTGCAGGGCTATTTGGCCTGCAATTTTCTATCGATTGGGACTTCGAGTTTTTCCTCCAACGATAGATGACTTTTTCTTAAAATTGTTGAAAGGAGTGTTCCAAAGCCGAGACTACAAGCCATCACCGAGGAACGATTTCGTGGATCTGGTCCTGACTTTAAAAAATGAGGATTATATAACTGGGGACAGTATAAGCAATACAAAGACTGGAGCTGAGAAGAAAGTACAGTTGAAGGTGGATGATGAATTATTAGTGGCGCAGTGCGTTCAGTTCTTCGCAGCGGGTTTCGAGACGTCTGCGTCTACCATGGCCTTTACTCTGTTTGAGCTGGCGAAACACCAGCATGTGCAGCAAAGAGCGGCCGAGGAGGTAGACGAGTTCCTGCGGCGTCACGGGAACAGACTGAACTACGAGTGTGTGCATGAGCTGCCTTACTTAGAAGCCTGTATGTACGAAACCCTGCGGAAGTACCCCGTTCTTGGGAACCTTGCTCGTGAAGTCATGGACGATTACGTCCTCCCTACGGGCTTGAAACTGGACGTAGGGGTCCGGATCCACCTACCAGTCTACCACATGCACCACAATCCTGATTACTTTCCGGAGCCGGAGAAGTACAATCCTGAACGTTTCCTTCCTGAACATAAAGACGATATTAAACCTTACACCTTCTTCCCGTTTGGAACGGGTCCCAGGCTGTGCATAGGTAATTATAAATTGTTTACATAATCTTAAATGGCATCGTGTAGCAAATAGTCGAACATCACCTAGTTTCTTCGGTTTTGACAGCACGGTTGGCGCAGTGGTTGAGCAATCGACTGCTGCGCTGTGTGTTGCGGGTTGGACCCCCCACGGAAAAAATATTTGTATGGCCTACAGATAGTTGTTCCGGGTCTGGCTGTTTGTGTGTGTTAGTTTAAATGTTTGTGAACGCACCCACGATACAGTAGAAATTCCTAGTGTGAGGAAAAAAAAAACTGTTACGAGGTTCCTAAATATGTCGAGAATCACCAACGTGTTAGTGGACCATCACCCGCCATCACTTGTTCCGTGTTCTCGTATTATACCGTAAGCATCTGTATAATAAGTCATACTAACGAGATCAATCTTTTTTCAGGAATGCGTTTCGCAAAGATGCAAGTAATATCGGGTCTCATCACTATCCTTAAGAAATACAGAGTGGAACTGGCTGATGGCATGCCGGAGACTCTGACTTTGGACTCCAGAACCTTACTGACGCAACCTAAGGATCAGGGTATCATGTTGAAGATGGTTAGTCGCGAAGGTTGCGAAGCGAGAAGATTCGTCCTAGAGAATAATAAGACATAAACATGATATAGGTACAGCTAACGTCCTGAGGTCACATTAAATAGTATTTTAATCACCACTTTTTTGTATAGCGTTATCTCTCTCTTAGACAATGTTGGCTCTACGGTTCACGATTATCAACCTGCCGAAAACTAAGTAAATGATATCTATAACGAATTTGTATTTATTATTGCCACCATTACATACCGAATTGACATTGAGTTCTTCTAGCTGTATTTCTTATGACAGATGGCGATGGAAATACAGGCTAAAGTTAATAACATTATACACTTAGCAGATAACAATGATATTAAGGTAGAATATGTCAAAAGGTACAATATGTTGACATATTATAACTGTCAACATATTGTACCTTTTGACATATTCTACCTTTTGACATATTTCAATTCTATTATTCACGACAATTGGACGATTTGTATTTTTTATTATTATTGTATTTGTATAATGTAACTCGAAGAAAGTAATAACGACATCAGTTATAAATATTATTATGAATGTACTCAGAAAAACAATGGCTTAAAACTTTATAATCTGTATAATTGTAATAAAAAACAAATTTGTACACCTCACCACCCCATCAAGCATGTACGGACCTACCCGAATTAATAAGATCTTACATGCTCAATTTTGTGTGTAAACGCATGTTTTAACAAATAAATTATCTTTATCTTTATTATTATGAATTTATAATATTATGATTTTAAAAGTAATAAATCAGTCAGATGACAAACATTTAATTGCTTTTACGTAATACAAATAATTTTATCTTTCCATTACCACGAGTATTTTTATCACTGTATTTTGAAACCCGATTATTATAATTACTTTTATGATAATACGTAGATTTTTATAAATAAACTAAGAAGGCACAGTCATCGTATATTTTTTTTTCTGAGGGAGTATTTGGGTGAATTTCCCAAATAACTTTTTTTTTTGTCTTCGGTGAAATTAGTATTTGAAAAAAGGAATATTGTTCAGAATTATTTTTTTTTAGTATTTAATAGGTTGTTATTGGGTTGTAGCAAAAATATAATTTGCCTAGGACTATTTACAAAGGTTGAAATAAATTCATAAACCTCTATTTTTTTCAAATCGGTGCTGTCCCTCTACTTTTTTTACAAACAAAAAAGCTTATACACTAATAGAAATAAGTAAGTTAAGTATATAACTTATTCTATTTTATAGAATATTAGTTTTGTTATTAATATATAGCATATTTTATTACATAAATAACGATTATTATTACTGAGAGGCACAAACGTACCTGTCCTGCAAAATCTTCTCATATCGCTGGACAAAAATAAATTAAACCTAACTTTACATCGATGAGTCCAACAGCGTCCCCACCCCAATTTTATTTTCCTCGTTAGTGTGTGCTACTGCGCAGTCAGGACGGATATGTGTCAAATCGCTGCATATTCTCGCCAATAACATAAGTACGCCATTTCAGTTGCTCCCGGACAATTATTTTATATTATCGGTGGTTGCATTTTTCTAGTGTAATGAGTAGTTTTATTTTTGTTGTTTGGTTCTAACAGAGGTAGTAATTAAATTAGCTTCATTGACTGTTATTGAATTTATCCTAGATATTATGCATTTTTTCTAATTTTCGAAAAAGTGTGTTATTTCTCACGTCGCTGTTCTCATATCGCTGTAATCGGTGGTCTTTATTACCACCGATGTGATAATTTACACCGAAAAAATCAATCGGTGTCTTATATCTAATATCGGTGTTTTGATTCATGATCAACGCACAGTTTTGACACATCGGTGGATTACTTTATCATATCGGTAGACCCCGTGTCATTTCGTTAAGTAAAGTATAATACTATTACAAAGACAATGATAATATATTTTTTTTAATTTATTGTACCTATAGTAAATATAATAAAAAAGAAAGTAAATATAATAAAATAGGTACATAGTTTAAAAAAAAATATTTCAACTGAATTTCTAAGAACTCAGTTCTCTTTGGATGTGATCCACTTACATAAGACCCTCAGTTCAGGTCGTCAGTTCTAAGTCACCATTGTAAAAATATATAGGTACCTACTATTTCCTTTTTGATGTTCAAAGGTGGATAGATTATCATATCGCTGGATATGTACATCATTTCGGCGGATAAACTTATCATACCGGTGTACAGAAAAAATAATCGGTGACGGTTTGTCATATCGGTGGAAACCAGAATTCAAACTGAATTTTCTCCTTAGTCTTAAATGATACGTTGATAATATTAAATTTGGGGATATTTGATATCTTAAAGATTACATTAAACCTGAAAAATATACAAAATAAATATAAATGAAAAAGTTCACCGATATGATAAAAAAAATGGCATTTGTTGAAATTCATCCATTTGGAACTTTATAAATTAAACGAATTGCTCTTTATTACAATACAAAAATTTACTGAATTTCGGCAGCATTACTCGAAAAGGTTTAAGAAAACTCAAGATTTTTTAATTGCATGAAATATGGTACATTATGGTCTTGTAAATAAAAAGGTTTCACATATTTCGCTGACTTGGTTCAGAATGCAAGCTTAAAATTAAATTACCTAGCACAATATACTCTTATTTTAGGTAGATACCAAACTAGACCTAGACTTTAGACCTAGTTACAAAGTATACAAAACATTTTACGAAACATTAACTAATATCCTTTAAAAATCATATTTACTCGTGTATAGGATACAGGATGTTTACCATAAACTGTATTTATTGTTAGTTAAATGGCGATTAACTTAAGTTTATGTTTGTCATTATGTATGTATATAAACATGTACTGTTTGTTCTGTTGATAGGTTTTTAGTAAAACACTCACGTACTAAACTGTGCTGTGAAACTTCGTACAGTGACTCGATGATTGTCAAGAAATAATAATATGCTAAATAATATACTTCATATACAAGTTAACATCACGCCTGTAATCCCAGAAGGGTTAGGCAGAGTTGTACTACATAGTTATGTTAAAGTCATGTAATAGGGGGCAAGCCTATTGCCATCAACCGGGCTCAAATCCAGAGTCCGTGGCTGCTACTGAGAAATTCCCGATGGAAGAAGCTAATAATATTTTGCTTGACCTGGGAATCGAACTCAGGACCTCGAGCTCAGCAGTTGCGCTTGCTACCAATGAGAAAAAAATAATTTTGATATCTAACCTGAGGGATAGACAAAAAAAAACAGATTTTCGAAATTCCTTCTTATGCTGTACTATAGAAGCTTCCCTTAGAGTTCATTCGACTATACAAGCTGTTGTTTTGCAATCTCGTCAAATTAAAGGAGGTAACTATGCTAATGATTCTCGACCCGAATCAATAATAATATAGGTACGTAATATTTTTCTTTTTTACGGAAATCGGTAAGTGTGAACCACCCGTGTTTCAAACGAGGCCCGTCCGATCCTCGCCCTATAACCGAGCTTTCACACATACAAACAAGCTCAAACGTTTATTAAATTCGATCTTTTAATATTACCTAAACCACGTTAAGGGGGTTATTCTGAAATACTACATATTTATTAAACAAAAAAAAGCAGCGTTTATTAATAATAAAACTAGGAACCGTAATTTATATTGATTATTTATGTATTTTCTGACAACCTCCTGAATTTTGACGAGGATGCAAAACCTTGTATATTTCGTATGTTTACCAACCCGCACTGGGCCCGCGTGGTGGATTACAGCCCACTCCCTCTCATAGAGAGGAGACCTGTGTCCCAGAGGTGGGAACATTATAGGCAAAACATTAATGGTGATGATGATTTATATCGTAACGCAACGTAAATAATTAAAATATTCGTTTTAGGCAATATGGTACTTACTTTAAATAAATTACAGGTTTGACATGGTGTTAAGTTAAATTATTGGTTTTTTGTTTGTTTCATTATGAAGGAATCACTAATTAGCAAATACATAATGGTAGAATATTTGCGAAGCCGCAGGGGATCCTATTAGGCCATCTGTGGGATGATTCGGCTAGACGAAACAAAACATAAAGGTAGCACCATTGTGTAGGTTTAAAAAAAAAACAATTATCATTGATAAAATAAATCTATAAATGTAAAAGTAATTGATAAGATATTTTTATAACGTCCAAGGATTATTGTCAAGATATTACTGATATTAAATAAAATAATCTATTACCTAATGTTTAATTGACTCTTCGTTGTGTAGTGCTGTTTTAAACCTTTTGAACAATTTCGGGAAAACGGAAAGATATCATGTATTTTCTTTAAAAGACGCTTTTATTTATAAGCTGTTCTGGCCCACTGCAATGCATCCAGTTTTCTTACATATTTATTACTAGCTGTTCCGCGCAACTTCTTCTGCGTCACATTTTCCCCGTTTTCGCAATATTTTTTATTGCTGCTCCGCTCCTATTGGTTGTAGCTTGATGATATGTAGCCTAAAGCCTTTATGGGCTATCTAACACTGAAATAATTTTTCAAATCGGACCAGTAATTCCTGAGATTAGCGCGTTCAAGCAAACAAACAAACAAACTCTTCAGCTTTATAATATTAGTATAGATATTTTACATTCTCCGACCAATCTGTTAGGAATGAGTCCAGTTCATCACGCCAGCGTCTCTATGGCCTGCCACGGTTACGACGCCCGTATTCAAGGCACCCACTTTGACTATTTTCGCCCATCAGTTCGCCTTCATTCTAGAAACGTGACAAGTATTATTTGATAATAAAAAAAATTAATGTCACGGTTCCACTCAATATTCAATCCCATCCACAATCATACTGAAAAAAAATCTGGTTAGTTCTGTAACAAATTCCTCGCTGCTCTTAGAAAAATCTTTTCATAAGAGATTTGTTTTATCAGATTAGACTCTAATCTTATAAGGTAGTCAAAAAAGATAAATTTACCACTCTATGTAATTTCAGAGCTCTAACAGTTTTCAAAAGTCAATCGCTGCCCTCTATGCTACGTGCGGTACAACGTTACCGAAGCGCAGACCTTTTCTTGTTTACTGAAGTTTGATATCGCCATACATAATTATGTACTTGATTTCACTCGTTCGATAAATCGGGCCTTCTGAATCCATCTTAGTTTATGCTTGAACCACGAGTTATTCTTGTGAGGTTGCAGTCCGAACCTCCTTGACTAAATACAGCAAGGTTACGAAGTTTGTAGGGGTTTCTCGTGTCACATAGATGGGTAGAAATGTGGTCCGCCATGACAGATGACTGGTTAGACCCTCGTGTCGTTCGCAGCTGTTCTACAAAGTAACACCCGTGACATAGGGAGCTTTTACAAAAAATGTTCAGAACTTTATGGGGTTTAGATATGTTCGTTGCAAGGAGCAAGCCCCGACTGATTTTGTCTGACTCTCAGAAAAGTCTCCACACGATGGGTGCCGGAAGACGGACGACGCCGTACCGCCAGGGCGAGGTTTGAGGTGGCACGGGAAAAGAGCTCATAGAAGGAATTGGGGGAGGCCTTTTCGTGGGTCGCGAAAGGATCGCGGCAGACTTCATAGAAGATGACAGTGATCCGTATATCCTATACCGAATGAACTGACAGTCATTGGGATGGCATTTGCCTTCTTTGGCATGATGCAGGCTAACAGTAACTAATCGTAAAGAAAGGTAAAAACGGAACGTAAACTGAACTACCTACCTGCCAATGCTTGTCGGTATAAATTAATAAATATTTTATGCATTAAAGATGTTCCGAACATGTCTTATGAACATCGATGGTAGGAAAGCGGTAAGGTAACCGCCATACGCCATCATGTAACATGGGTTTTTACAGTTAATATACCAAGATAGCAGCATAATTGCTCGTGCCAAGCAATAACAAGTAAATCTTTACAGCTAGTTTAACTACTCCGTGCCTCGCAAAGCACGCTAAGCCGTTGTCCTCGACTGTCATTTATGGATCTTTGTTATTGCTTCTCATCAGGTGGGTTGAGGCTAAACGCAAGCCTATTTCGACTAAAAAAAACGCAGTGGTTCGAAATTCTGACAATTAGTCTTCCTAAGGGGTATCGTAACTGGGTTAAGGAGGTCAGATAGGCAATCGCTCCACGTACTGGTATTCAGCTGCACATGCATCCTGAACCAAAGGTACGATCGCAGGTGTTTGCGCGCCATTTGTATAAACATTTCTATTTTGCGTGATAACGAGAAGCTGATTTCGTAACAATTTTGTTAATCTGCAAAAATCAAATCTAATCAAATTGATATAAGACGCTAGCAACATCTATGACGCAAATTAAAGACTAAAAATTCTGCATCGCGCAATCAAGATTTAACATCAGAATTATCGCCGTGATAAGGATGGTTACCCCACATCAACCGTTGGGCAGTACCAACCTATAGCCCACCAGACACACCTGTTTATTAGGAGGATCCTCCATTTTTTTTTTCTTTTTAAAGGGTTGCCCCACACTAGGAATTTCTCCTGTATCGTGGGTGCGTTCACAAACATTTAAAATCACATACACAAACAGCCAGACCCGAAACAACTATCTGTAGGCCGTACAAATATTTGTTCCGTGCGGGGATCGAACCCGCGACACGTAGCGCAGCAGTCGAACGCTCAACCACTACGCCAACCGTGTCGTCAAAACATTACATACATATAATAATGATATAATAGTACATTTACATTAGGGGTGAGGAACTTTACACCCTGCTCCCCCCAAATACTATTCCGATGTCTATAAACATATATTTTAATATAATACCTACCAAATACAATATGCGTTATAATATGATATCATTATAATCTGCGTTCTTGTCAGTTCGGAAGGTATGATTACACAGATATCCTTTGAATGGGAGTGGCTAGAGACTGGTCGCGTTGGCTTATATCATATTTTTATCAAACATGATACAAGAGATGCCAGCTGCCCACAGTTGTACGTAATTCGGTTGCGAACATGAACGCACTTCTCGTTCTCGCGTCCTTAGTGACAATTATCCTTTATTTGTTATATTTAATATCGAAGAGAAAGTTCGATTACTGGAAAAACAAGAATGTGCCTTACGTTGAACCAGTGCCCCTACTGGGCAACTACGGAAGATATATTTTGCAACGAGAGTACCCTGGGCAGGTGTTACAAAAACTTTGCCAAAAGTTCAGTGACCAACCTTACTTTGGAGCCTTCTACGGCACGGAGCCTGTTCTCGTTGTACAGAGTCCCGAGATCATCAAACATGTGTTAACTAAAGATTTCTACTACGTGAACGGTCGAGAATCTACTAATTACTCTGAGAGTGAGCTGGTCACCCAAACTTTATTTTTCAGCGGTGGCGACAGGTGGAAAATAGTTCGCCAAAATCTAACTCCACTCTTTTCTTCCGCAAAGATGAAAAATATGTACCATTTGATAGACAAGTGTAGCATCGTCTTCGAAGATATGCTCGACTACGAAATTAGCATGTCTGATGTCATCGAAATAAGAACCATTTGTATGAGGTACACCATGGACTGCATCTGCTCCGCAGCTTTTGGAGTTGAGTCCAACACTATGGGAAAAGACGAAAATAACCCCTTTAGATACATGGGAAACGAAATATTCGAGGCTTCAAACTTGCGTGGTTTTAAAATAATTTTCAGAGCTATATGGCCTGCAATTTTCTATCGCCTGGGACTTCAAGTTTTTCCTCCAACGATTGATGATTTTTTCTCGAAACTGTTGAAAGGAGTTTTTCAAAGCCGAGACTATAAGCCATCGCCTAGAAACGACTTCGTGGATCTGGTCCTGACTTTAAAAAATGAGGATTTTATTACTGGAGACAGTATAAGTAACGCAAAGACTGGCGCTGACAAGAAGGTACAATTGAAGGTGGATGATGAATTGTTAGTGGCGCAGTGCGTCCAGTTCTTCGGGGCAGGCTTTGAAACTTCGGCATCTACCATGAGTTTTACTCTGTTTGAGCTGGCGAAACACCAGCAGGTGCAGCAAAGAGCGGCCGAGGAGGTAGACGAGTTCCTGAAGCGTCACGAGAACAAACTGAACTACGATTGTGTACATGAGTTGCCTTACTTAGAGGCCTGTATGTACGAGACCCTTCGGAAATATCCTGTGTTAGGGAACCTGACCCGCGAGGTGATGGACGACTACGTCCTCCCAACGGGCCTGAAACTAGACGTAGGGGTCCGCGTCCATGTCCCAGTGTACCATATGCACTTCAATCCTAAATATTTCCCGGAGCCACAGAAGTACAAGCCAGAACGTTTCCTTGCAGAAAATAAAGATGATGTTGAACCTTACACGTTCTTCCCGTTTGGATCAGGGCCAAGGCTGTGTATAGGTAATTTTAACTACTTACATTTTTATCAATATCCATACCCAAGGTTTTGTTATTTTTTATTTATCATGGGACAATAGACAGCTACAATATAAATTTTACAAATAATAAATAGGTTGGGTAGTAACAATATTGCAGCCCACTACAATATCCTCATGTTAACAAAATTTATTCAGCCTGTTATGTTGCTAGGCAGGCCACTTGACTAGCTGCCTTGCATCAACTCAGTATCATGTACTGCAACTTGCCGAAGACCTAGCCCCGGATAGAATAGTGATTTTTCTTAGATACCTACTTCAAAGTCCTCGATCCCAAAGTATGAGTGCAGGAGTAAGCTGTAACTTCCTCGATCTCAAATGCAGCAATTTGATATTATGACTGTCAATTTACTGAGAAAGATCCACTGACCATTAAAATACTGTCTAAAAGATAGATAGTCCGTTTAGTATTTTATAAAAGACAGACAAAGTTCTTAAAAATATATGCCTTTACATATTTAACAGAATAAGTCTTCGATAGGTTATTTTTTAATATAATCTGTTTTTCAGGAATGCGTTTCGCAAAGATGCAAGTGATGTCAGGTCTCATAACAATCTTGAAGAAGTACAGAGTCGAACTAGCTGATGGCATGCCGGAGACCCTGGCCTTAGACCCTAGGACCCTACTCACGCAACCTAAGGACCAGGGAATCATCTTCAAGATGATCAAGCGAGAAGGCTGGGAGGAGAGGAAATTCGTGCGATCGGACATCAAGTAATAAGGTAGTGACGCAAGGGCTTTTGCCACGAAAAATGGCAAACCACAGTCTTTTGAGCGCATGGCCAGTCGACAACGGCTTATCGATCCCTAATCTTAGTTTGTTGTTAGGTTTAAATGATTTTTTCCGTCTTTAAACGCGTTTTAGTTTTAGTTAGGTTTTATAATTTTTTTATTTTTGTGTCAAGTTGATTATTTTTAAATATAAATTACACCTATACATTAAAGTATCTCTTATTTCTAATATATAAAGATCACGTGTCACTATACTCATCAGCTTGAAAGGTAAGATAGTTTTGGACCCAAATAAAGTACATGGTCCCAAATATGTCAGTAACGTCTGAAGAATAACCGCATTTGGGTAGAAAAGAGATTTGAATGACGATGAAAATAATGACGAATTCTTCAATCCATCAACAATACCCTCTTTAAAACAAAAAAAAAGTAAATATGCTCTTTGTAAAAGCCACGGTGGTTCTTACATGATGTTCACCATAAACTATATACTCATATATTAATTGTTAGATAAACAAATTCAGTCCAAACTTTTTTTTCTTAGACCAAAGTTACCAGGCAGGGTATTTTAAATAATGACTTTTACTCGCGTAACCTTGACTTTGTGGCGATTAACTTGTGTTTATGTTTGTCATTATGTTTCTCTATTACTTAACTATAAACATGTATTGTTTGTTCTGTTGATAACTTTTTAATAAAAAAAAAATTTGGTTGCCTGTAAAGTCGGTATACGGGCGAAAGTTTTACGTGACAACGACTTTGAGTGGTAAAATAATTTTAATGTGAATATTCATTCGTATAGTAGGAAGAAGGATGAAATAATAGTAACAATTTAAAACATTTATTTGCGCGTGCCTTTCACTTTTTATGTCTGTCTCTCTCGCTCTTAGGCGGGCTAACCATGCCCGAGTGGAAGGGACGCGTGCCTCTCACTCGCTCTCATTGTGAGCGCATAACGTGAGCGGAGCGTAACGCAGTTTCTTGAAGTGTCACCCGGCAAACCAATTTATAAGACGTTGTCACGTCAAAACACGTAGTAGTCTGTACTGTGAAACTTTGTAGTGACTCTATCATCATCTTTCTGCCCTTGTCCCATTTTATTTAGGGTCGGCGCAACACGTTTTTTTCCTCCATTCTACTATTTAATTCGCCATGCTATCATTTACTCCTTTTTCCTTCATATTAATTTTTGGCTTATGTTTAACATAACACCAGATAAAGTAAATATAACCTTAAAAAACATTTTTATACTGCCTAAAATAGTAAATGATCACCAGAAATAGTAAATTATCACCAGAATTAAAAACCTGAAAATCACAGCTCCGAACTAAGGCGTAGTCGACGGAGCCCCGCTACGCGGGGCTCCTATTTCTCTCTGCAGGGTTTAAAGTAACCTAACACGAAGGGGATGTCGGGGTCTTAGTTCGCTCGCTCCGCTCGCTCACTAGACCCCGCCATCCCCTTCGAACCTAACCTGTCCGAGTCGGGGTGCCCAATATCCCGAGCTCGCTTTGCTCGCACTTGCTTCCTAAGTTCTTCTTGCCACAAAATTTGGTGATCATTTACTATATTTGGTCTTTGAATACAATTTTTTTGGTGTTTAGTATTTTTTTTTTGGGTAACGTAGCTTAGGATCTCAAAGTATTTTTTGGTGCTCATTATATTTAATCCCTTAATTTTTTACACTCCCTATCCATCTTTTCTTTGGTATTCCTCTCCCTCTCCATCCATCCACATTTATATTCATAATAAGTCAGTATTTGTTTTTTGTTCGTTTCATTATGAATAAATTACTAACAATATTGGTTTGCCAAAAAATAATTAGCTAATACATAATAGTAATACTTATAGGTGAAAGCGATTCGCAGGCGCAGTCCATCCTTTATTTGGCCATCTATGGGATGATCCGGCTAAACTAAACAAAAATTAAAGATAGAACCATTATATCGGTTACGAAAAAAATAACAATTAATTGATAAAATAAATCTAGAAATGTAAAAGTTATTGATAAGATATTTTTATTACGTCCAGGATTTAACTATCAAGGTGACACTGATATTACAGAAATTATATCTATAAGGTATGTTTATTTGTCTCCATCGTTGTATAATGTATCTTTTTTAAAACATTTTGGAAAATTTCGGAAAACTGTCTGAATTTCGAAAAACATAATGTAAACTGAACTACCTACCTGCTTGTAATAAATTATGCAATCATAAATATTTTATCCATCAAAGATGTTCTCATAAGTGTCGGAAAAATACTGATCATAATATACACATAGGTAGATCAGGTATTTATCATGTGCAATTTAAGCGCGCAAATAGTAAAGTAAATAGGAACTACTTATGTTTAATGAAGTATTTATGTAGCTTGCCTTGTACGTAATAGAGATGGATGAACCATTGCGATGACTTGCAGCAACGTGCCACAAGACCATACACCATCACATAAAATAGCATAATATCATCTCGCCTGTGATCACCGAAGAGTTAGGCAGAGTTGCAAGTTATATCTCACCCACTCTTCGCCAGTTATTTAAATAAAATAATATTAATAGTTTTTAGGGTTCCGTAACCGAATGGCAAAAACGGAACCCTTATAGATTCGTCATGTCTGTCTGTCTGTCTGTCGCCTGTGCTGTTACTGTTTATTATTGTACTTCTTTCTTTTGGTATCGTTGGTGCTATGAACTAACTAACAATTACCATCAACTGGTCACAAATCAGACTCTGTGGGTGACTACTAAAAAATTGCCGGTGGAAAACCCGAATAACACTGAGCCCGAACTGGAAATCGATCCGACCTTATGCTCCGCAGACCTTATAAACACTAGAACAAATCACAAATATTAAGAAACTGTTGAATATAATACCTACTTTCGCACTGTTATGAGACCAGCTTGGTTATATCACATTGGACTGTCATATGGCTATCTTTACTGATAGGCTTATAATTGATTAGCGCAAATTATTATTTTATATCGCTAATCGCTACTGCTGTTACTGGGAGTTTGTTTTGCTGGGGAGTTTGTTTTGCTGGGGAGTTTGTTCCGCCATTTCTTCTTCCCAGCTAAAACACTAGGAAGTGGCGAAGGGCGGGCGTTTTGGGGGACTGTCTTTTGTAATTTTGACGTTCAAAAAGCTAATTATTGCTAATTATTAGCCTAATTTGAATAAATGACTTTTGATTTAGATTTTTGAATCGATTAGAATGCCTTACCTAATGATTGGGTCATATTATCGAATGCGTACCAAATTCTGATCTAGCGATTAAGTTGAGAAAGATAAAGAAATCAAGATCATATATTGACTTGACTGCACGTGGATGTCGATCAAACGAAATCTTTATAGATACGGACTAGTAAACTTGTATTTTTAAACGACTTCCAAAAGGAAGGGTTCTCTGTTCGACTGTATTTATTTTTTCTTATGTATGTTCACCGATTGCTCCGCAAATTGCGGACCTATTTTCAAAATTCTTTTTTTTTTTAATACTACGCTCCTGAAGTGATCCCATTGTCCCCAAGTTAGCATCTGATGATAGGATCCCGGGAAAAAAGGGAAGATCGAGAGAATCATACAATGTTTTTCATATACTTTCTTACGCCATTCAGACGTTTGTGCTCATCATCTCGTGTTGCTGAGCTGATGATGGAAGATATAAGTCAGGATCTGATGATTGGATCCTAGAAAAATTAAGGGCAACGTTAAAATTTTATGGGTATTGTTTGAAACAGTATACTACCCGTGTGATCCAATGCTCATCAGAACAGGATCTGATGATGGCATCCTGGACAAATCAAGGGGACTCTCCAAATTTTATAGGCGTGTGCCTATATGCATTTTGCCTGGTAACCATCATCTCATGTTGCTGAGCTGATAATGAAAGGTATAAGTCGGGATCTGCTGATGGGATCCGAGGAAAATAAAGAGCAACGCTCAAATTTCAACGAATTTGGTTGGCACTTAAAAAGTTTTTTTTACCGACGTCGACGTTTAAAAGGAATTATCAATTTATATCAGTGATTATTTATATTTGTGATTGCCAATTGTGAACCAATTTCGATGTATTTCTTTTTTTGTTTGTAACAGTAGTATTCCGCGGTGGTCCTGTTTAAATTTGGTAAAGATCTGATGCTGATCTTCGCAGATGGAACTCTTGTCGTTATTGCTGCAATCGCTTGGATATTTATTGTTAACACATTGTCCTAACATAACAAATGAATTGAGTTAAGGGTAAGAGTATGATAATAATTTATTATTTTACTACCTATTACACTTATGTTTACCAACAGTGCTCTATTGACAACGTCATCAAGTGCCAAAAGAACCATGTCGCACTGTACTAGAATTACACAACAATCTTAAAGAGAACGTAGCTAAAGCACATAGTATATGATCTATAAAGCAATAGATAGACACACGTGACCGCATTGTCTGTACTACGTCGTTGTACGGTCTATTTCCCAGAGAGTTGCAAGTTTCCTGTAGCGGCGACGGAAGCGGATGACAGGCTCTTTGATAGTTGCCTCATGTGTCCCACTCCTAACAATGTTTAGTGAAGTATCTACTTAGGTGGGTATAGACTATCGTTTATCTTTTGTCATCTAGTATGATGAAAGAGATAGAATGCTTAGGAAATGTGTAATAATAAGGATATAGTTTGAAAAAGAGATTTTTTCCTCGTCTCAGTTAAACAACTAGAAAATGATTATCTTTAATCAAAGATCTACAAATGACAACCACAGACAGACAACGGATTAACGTTCTTAAACTCAGTATGTTATGATGGTCACCCATCCCCAGACCGACCTTGCCAAGCGTGACTTAACCTGCCCAAACCCGTTTATCACATAACAAACCACTGAACCGTGTCACAATTTCAAAATAAATGAATGAACCCAATTAATAAACTTCTCAAAGTAACTTCACTCTAACAATTTTTAAAGCGCCTAATAATTGCCCAATTTTCAAAGCGTCAGTCAGACGGAATGTGCTCTAAAAATTCAATCAGGCGCGCTGAGGCAAGTTCAAAGGTATCGCTTACAAAAGCCAGTA
The DNA here is from genome assembly GCA_963082945.1 of Cerastis leucographa. Lineage (NCBI taxonomy): Eukaryota > Metazoa > Arthropoda > Insecta > Lepidoptera > Noctuidae > Cerastis > Cerastis leucographa. The sequence goes on from OY720365.1 coordinate 3,319,405, forward strand.
ATTAAGCAGAAACAAGCGCTCGGATACTTAGCATTTGTAAACAAACAATGTATTTAGTTTCCGGAGGCTGGAAGTGATTAGTAACTGAGAATAAACGGAAAACAATGGAAGAGGGAAAACAGTCGCAGATTGGATTTTAGTATGTTGGAGTTGGTACTTAATTACCTGCATTAAAAATGTTCATAAGCTAAGTTTGGAAAAAAAAAAACTTTTTTTTTTTAATACAACTTCCACACGTACCTATTATTTAACAATATGTTCTTGCCAACAGCCCTCCTGTCAATGTACTGCAATGTAACGTAATACTAGATTGTAGATTTAAGTACTTTATTTTTGCTTTGTCATTGTTTTAAACAAAAAATACAGATACCTCCCTATCTTCTTAGGTATGGAAGCAAAACAAGATAACATAATAACAACAAAGTAATCTCGTAGAAACATCAGAAAGTGAAAACTCAAACGGGTAAAAGTTTGTTATCACACAGGGGTTGCAAACATTGGGAACTTTAACCAAACCCTCAAGTTGTAAAGTTGTGGAGGTCAAGTAGGTCAACACAGTTTGATATTCTACACACGAGGTTTTCTATCTGATGAAGGCGAAACTTATGACTTTTTGATGGTAGGTTTAAGTACCTAGCGCTTACGATGTTTTATTTTATCTTCAATCTTTGATAAAAATGGTTTACAACTGTAGAGGTAAAAACGTTAATTTCTGAAAAAAAAAGTGAACGTACAGGTTTTCATTGCAACTAGGAGCGTACACAAATGAGCTTCTATGAACGAAGAAAGTTAAGAAGAATGTAACCTACATTTCTGATTGACTGATATGTTAAAGCTAATACAGGTTCGAAGGACAGCGATGTAAGTACAAATAGTTACCACGTATTCATTAAATCATTTTGATCTGAATCCTCCACATAGAAGTTTTTCATCGGTATTTTTTTTAATCAGCGTATCTTAGAAGAATGCAAAACCTGCACGGTAAAAATGTGTGAAACAACAGATTTAAAACAAAAAAAATAGTGAAATATACCAAAATCCCACTAGATTTAAGTAATGGGTTGCAACATAGCATCTAAAGCTTCGTATCCAGTAGGCAACGTGTTGCTCAACATGTCGAAAGTTAGCGCGCAAATTTTGTTCAGCAACGTTATTTGTCTAGTGTCTACGCATGATTATTTATTTATTTATTAACTCGTCATCACTATCATAACAGGAATGATCAGTCGTCAACAACATGTCGTTAGAGGAACTAGTGTTGATTTCAGCGGCCGTGACAGCATTTTATCGAAAAACTTCATAAAGTTAAAATCCACGTTGGTGTATTGGAAATGACTAATTTAATTGTAGATGTCGCCACGACCTGGCGAACGTTGCTTGGCACAACTGCACGTTGCACGGAAACAAATAACAAGCCTCGCGTCATGTTGCGTGCCAGCTGGCAACTTCGCTCGCTGTTGTGCAACGCTGCCGAACATGTTGAAAGTCACGTGTTACGGGTCAATTGTTGCCTAGGGAATACGAGGCTTCAAGCACAGCCATGACACTAATAAGTACTTAGTCCTGGCAATACCTTAATACTGATCAGACTTTAAAAAAAATATTAGCAATGTCTGCAACCCACACCTTGCAGTCACACTTTTAAAAGTAAAACTACTCTTACAGAACGCTGTAACCGAGATCGCAAGCTATTTTTAAACCGCTTTCACACTATTCCCGTTTAAAGATAAATATTATCACAAGTTTGTTGTTGTTTGTATCTTGAACTAAAAACACACCTGAACACTTCGTAAGTTTTCCACTTCCTGTTTTCACACGAGTGGATGTTAAAATATCTAGCGGGAATCTGGGGCAATAGAACTAGTCTGAAAATGGCGCCGGTGACTGAAAAGTTTTGCGGTAATCAGTAGGCTTGGTATGGGCATGTCATCATCATCAGCCTATAATATTCCCACTGCTGGGACACAGGCCTCCTCTCAATGAGAGGGAGTGGGCTGTAATCCACCACGCGGGCCCAGTGCGGGTTGGTAAACATACGAAATATACAAGGTTTTGCATCCTCGTCAAAATTCAGGAGGTTGTCAGAAAATACATAAATAATCAATATAAATTACGGTTCCTAGTTTTATTACACGTCCTCGAATTTTTGGTTCTAGGACATGCTGGTTTCCTCACGATGTTTTCCTTTACCGTTTTTGAGAGCAGTGATGATGAAATAAATTACACAAAGTAATGCGCCTGCCTGGGTTCGAACCCACGGCTTACTGTTCGTAAGTCGGGACTGCCGCCACTGGGCCACCGCTGCTCTCGTGGTCTCATGGGCATGTGATGCTGAGGAATGAGGAGAACGTCTCGTGAGGACAGTTTAGAGAATAAATATGGTGGCTATACGATCACTACTCTTATAGCCCTCCATATTCATACTATACTGTAGAGTATGAATAAGAAGACCAAAGAAACGATGGCTGGACTGTGTAAAGAATTATAATTATGTCAAGAAAGGAGGTGTCTGATGAGATGACGAGTAGTAGAGAAGTGTGGAAGAAGGAGACAAGCATGTCTCGCAGTAGCGCTGACCCCAAATAAATTGGGATAAGGGAAAGAAAATAATGGTGAATCTGGAACTATGGCATTTTGGAACTAATGTTATGATTTTTTAGGTTGTAATTTTAGTATGAACTCATTCTTAATATTCTTGCCTTGGGTGCCTGAACTCACGAAGACGCAATTAGCAATTGTGTCGATGTGTGTTCTTATCTTCTTTACAGGCGTTTGAAGTGGGTCAATTCTTCTGGTAATTACTTTTATTCTGATAGGCTTGGTGGGCAACGACGACCTTCGCAGAGGTGAGAAATGAGAACTGTCATATCTCACCTCGATTCGATTCGATTCTGGGCTTTAACGGCATGCAATTAAAGATAATGATGGGGAATAATGGACCGCTACAGGTTCATTATGGTGATAATTCAAATAACATCATAGCTTTCGACTGAAACAGCAAGCTATTAATGTGGAAAGTATTGTCAAAAAAGTGTTAGAAATAACGATTCAAATATTTATGCTGTCTATTCACATCTATTCCGGATTATTTTAATGGGTGTTAGCTATATTACTTTTTAACCTTTGAAGCAAACAATAAACACTCATAACCCAAATAATTAAGGTTATTAAGGCATTCAACCCTTGCTCACTCGCCCGTCAAACGCGATTGATTTTAAAAGCTCCCGTAAATATCAGTGTGTCATAGACACAGGTCGTTTTCTCGGGAATTGGGTCACGACTCGCGTTTAGTATCATGAAAGGTATAAATATGACCAGAAATCCTACTGGGCTCTTTTTGTGAAATATAACGAGGGTGTAAAAAGTTTTATTGAGTTTTTCCATTAAGAATTTTTCGGTAGGAGTTATAGAGTGTGTTTACATGAGACTTAAATACAACACTTAAACAATGGCGAATTGTGAGTGCCCTATCAGTATCACATTTGACTTAAGTCTTTAAACTGATATGGTCACTAACTCTACCATTGAGACAAAAATACGGGATGTTTACCATCATCTGCCTAGCTTTTCCCAAACTATCTTGGGGTCGGCTTTCAGTCTAACTGGATGCAGCTGAGTACCAGTATTTTACATGAAGCAACTGCCTATCTGACCTCCACAACCCAGTAACTGGGTAATACGAAACCCCTTAGAATGGATGTCAGACTTTTGGCTTCTGACTAGTCATAAAGATTGTCGATGATCTACAAATGACAGACCAACGGCTTAAAGTGCTTTCCGAGGCACGGAGGTAACTCGATATGTAATTATGGTCACCCATTCATGGACCAACCTCGGCAAGCACTTTCGGATTCACCTTAAAGATCGACCCGTGCGGCTGTTATTATTTGGTCACGAGCTCCTCCATGATAAAAAACGGGATATTTACCATACTTACATTTAGTTATGGGTTCTCAAATTTCACTACGTATTACTTATACGTTTACTGTGTTTGACCTGCACAGTCATTTTAAGTCCATGGTTATGATTTTTGTGGTACGAGAGAGTTTTTGTGTAAGTTGATGTTTTATTGTAGCACTTTGAGAAAATGTTGCTGCAAATTTTATGTTTTCTTGTTTACGTTAAGACGAGTTTGAGAGAGGGTTCTTGAAGATGAAATCTTTGTATTGTCGGTCTGAAGTAGGGTGTTATATTGTTGTGTTGCATCTACGTAATTGACGGTTTTCATATAATAATTTTCCTTTTCAGTGTACATCTGATTGGAATCAGATATTATTTTTTTATATTTTAGCATGAAAACTTTTAAAGTGATCAAAGTGATAAGTGACCCAAGTACTTTTTAAGAACAACTGAAAATGGCGTAAGACACTTTTGAATGTGGGATGTTGTTTAATTGAGAATAAAACCCCTAAAACCTTATTATACAATGTTCCAAGCTAAAACGTGGAAAAATGTATGAGTGATCTTCACGTTATAAGGCTTTTATTCTGCCGGTATATTCATAAGATGGGGCGATCTTGAAGACAGCTGTCTTCTAAGCCTACACTGCAAACAAAAACGTTGTATACCTGATACAACGTTTTTGTTATTAAAAAACAGTTACTGGTTGCTATACGTAAAACACTAGGAATTAATCACAAAGCTTATATTGCGTTTGCTTACTATATGACTCGAATTTTTCACATTCAGAGATTACTTAATGCACATCATTCAAAAGTCCAGCATTGTCCATGCGGTCCAAATGTTCATAGAAGTTCCAAATGAAGAAAAGCGAACAATAAAAGGCCGTCAGCAACACGCTGTAATGAAACTTACGAACAATTCCATAAAAGAAAAAACTTGAGAGGTGTCAAGGGACACCCGGATGGAACGAAGTTCCTTTCACGTACATAATATCAATACATTTTAGATTTAAGTTAGTGTGCGAAAAATAAAATATTTAATTTAAGGAAGATTAATCCTTAATTCGAAGCAATACGTCTTACTTAACTGCACAACCGAATTTGTACTTTGTAGTTCGGTCACTCAAAATAATAATCATATCTATCCTTACTCACATACACACCCCAATTGTACGTAATTTAAGGAAATTTCAACTTTATTCTAAAGAAATAAAGCTTACTATAGCTTACTATAGCAAAAAGTGTCGTGACAACTTTTCGTAAGAATTTTTTCCGTCTAGCCCCCTTTCAAAACGCGCGATAAGGAACTTCGTTCCAAAATTAAAAACTTTGGGTGTTGTGTTGAAAATTGTGAATGCGCTGTGTGACCATCTGCACATCTTTATGCATCTTTTATGCGATGCGTAAATCTAAATAAACTGTTCCATCTAATTTTTTTTTAATACATTTGACACCTACGAAAAAAAAAATACCACCAACACTCGTCATTCGCGCGTACATGTTTTTTAGTTCCAGGATAAGAGGGATCTCTAGTGGGCCTTTCTCCATACAAATGTATTCCGCTGTTTTCTTCATGGATAATGCGTCTAGAGCAATGATTTTTTCCAAAAAATCTAGGTCTTATTAATACAGGCCCCTATCATTTCCTTTTTTTCAAAACAGAATCACTAAAAGAATTATCACAATCCAAAAACCCGAAAAAATCCCGTTTTTACCGTCATGTTCAGACGACTATCAGACAAATTAGATAATTTTTTAACAACAAAGAAAATAATAGAAGCATAGATATACTTTTCCTCTAAATTTTGATACCTATAAGAATTATTTAGATCAGTTTAGTTTTGAAGAAGAAAACAGCGGATTACAAAACGTCTTTTGTAATCCGCTGTTTTCTTGTCTCTGTCTCCGTGTCCTGGGTGCGATGCCTAGGACGGGCAAAGTGTGTCGGTTTGCCCGCTGGTGAAATGTGGGTGTACGATTAGGTACGCCTCTGCCTAACACATCGGGGATTACATACGTGATGTTATGATGATAATCTATGGGTACATAGATATAATTAATATTATAAAGCTGAACAGTTTGTTTGTTTGCTTAAACGCGCTAATCTCAGGAACTAAAAGTCCGATTTGAAAAATTCTTTCATTATTAGATAGTACATTTATCGAGGAAGGCTATAGGTTATATATCACTACGCTACGACCAATAGGAGCGGAGCAGCAATTAAAAATGTTGCTAAAACGGGGAAAATGTGACGCAGACGAATTTGCGCGGGACAGACATTAATATAGGTAAGTATAGGCTATTTTTTCCCATATCTTTTCTACGATGCGCCTCTTTCACTTACGGGGGCAGTAGAATTGCCTGTGCCATGATTAAAATATTTCTATTTATTCGTCATTTCATACTGCGATTAAGAACTGAGAAATCCAAGCTAACGATGTATGATTGGTAGGTGAGAATACGGAGATGTTAGCTAATAAAAGAAGAAGACACGTGGTGCCTACATAATAAAAAATAATGATATGTACGTTCTCGTTCAAAGAAATAGCTTTGTGTAGTAATTTGATTCAGCCCGCGCTTTTGCCTGCCTGAAAATCAACGATAAAATATAATTTCTGTTTGCTAATGTTTTTTTTTTCTCTTTTTGGTATAATTTAGGAGCTAGATTAATAGTAAAAACTACCTGCTGCCCGCAATTCGTTCGATTCTCAGACCTACCCGATATGCACACAAAATTTCATACAAATCGGTTCAGCCGTTTCGGAGCAGTTTGGTAACAAACCGCGACACGAGAATGTATTATCCTACTAATATTATAAACGCGAAAGTTTGTAAGTTTGGATGGATGGATGGATGTTTATTACTCTTTCACGCGATAACTACTGAACGGATTTGGATTAAATTTGGCACAGGGGTAGTTAATAACCTGGATTAACACATAGGATAATTTTTATCCCGATAGTACAATCCCGTGGGACAGTGATCGAACTCAACGCGTGCGAAGCCGCGGGCATAGGCTAGTATTATATATTCTTGATATAACAGACAACATAAAATATGATCCAGTGTCATTCACAAGAGATACAATTCTCAATTTTATTTCATTCTTTTTGAATTAATATGTCTAAGTACCTTGTCGAAGAATAAATTAATACAACACAAATAAAGCTTCAACATGATTTACGCCCAGCTGAATGGAAGTTAAGTGGACATAATTGTCCCGCCGACGCTGATGCTGGGGTGGCACGGCTCAGTAGCCACCCATCCAAGCGACTGAGCCCGCCGCATGTAGCCACCGCTTGGCTATTTGCGTGTTTATAGGTTAACTGTGTACAGCTCGACTACACTATTGCTCTATTAATTAATTGCTAGTGGTGAAATTCACTTTTTGAGAGATAGCAGGAGGGTTTTTCTATCGGGAATTTCTCTTCAGCCACGGAGTCTAAATTTGTGCTCGGTTGATGGCAATAGGCTCGCCACCTAACACACGGGACTTGAACTGAATGGCGAAATATGGGTGTACTATTAGATACTCCTCTGCCTAACCCCTCGGAGATAACCCACGTGATGTTAAGTGTTTCAGAAAAACTCTGAGGACAAAACAAATGTAACAGCGTTTAGCAAAACCACTTTTTACACGACTGATAATTTTTCAAGAAAATCTTTTAAAGATGTTACGCAATGACATGAGCTTATATCCTGAAAATATTTTAGATTTTAAATACTTATTGTAGCTTTTATTGACCTCTGTGTAGGTGACATTTCACACAAAAGAATCCTCTTTTCGAGTCTAACTTTGTGATCGCTGCAACATCACTATAATTTCAGTCCGGAATCACACACTGCTGGGTATTTTAAAGCCTGTACCACAAATAAATATGACCACAGTTATCTGATATGTCTCTGTTTTCAAGAAATAAAGTTTCATATTTGTGCGACATATCGAATAGATACCAAAACTCGATCTATCGATATTGTATTACAAAATCAAAAGGTTCCAAGCAAAGCCACAGGACGAAACCAGTGGGCAATAAATCAAAAGCGGTAGGCTTAGCAGGGATCGTCAACTTTGTTTGCACAAGTACTTACTTAAAAGGGTCCTTTGATACATACGTACTTATGTGCCCTATTTGATGGTTCGAGTGTCGTTAACGACATAGTATCTTGTGTATAAAAGGTATTTGAAAGGTATTTGATGTTAAAATTCATATACATATTGTTATTTGAATATCCAGGTTGATTAAGCAGGGTTGGCAAACTTGAGTAGTACATTGTTATTAAATGCTAAGTGGTTTTGTTAAAACTGAACCTTATCCCTACTATATCTATCTATCTATATAAATCAATTGCTGTTCGTTAGTCTCGCTAAAACTCGAGAACGGCTGAACCGATTTGGCTGATTTTGGTTTTAAAATGTTTGTCGTAGTCCAGGAAAGGTTTAAAAGGTGAGAAAGGTAGGGTAGGGTAGGGTAGGTAGATAGGTAGGGTAGGGTAGATAGGTAGGTAGGGTAGAAAGGTAGGTAGGGTAGGGTAGGGTAGGGTAGGTAGGTAGATAGGGTAGGTAAAAAGTGCATTGCAACGCATGCCGGGGACAGCTAGTATAATTATAAATGTGAATGTAAGTTTGTTTTTTACGCTTTCACGCGAAAACTACTCAACCGATCATCATGAAACTTTGTAGGTACACATATTCTTGGAGGTATCAGAAGTAACATAGGCTATATATCATCACGCTACGACCAATAGGAGCGGAGCAGCAACGAAAAATATTGCGAAAACGGGGAAAATATGACGCAGACGAAGTTAGTATTCTAGAGCGCGGGACAGCTAGTATTCTATATGAAAACACCAAGTTTTACTTTTAGAATGGATTCCACATCTACTAACAATATAACGATGACATCCCAAGCTCGCAAACTTGGGGGCTTTTCACAATGCTTTGTAACGGGCTACGACGAAGTACGGATCAAACTACGGCGTAGTACGCAACAGGGGGTCTACTCTCTAAGCACGAAATCCGTAGTTTCGGCCGAAGTTACGGTCGTTTCCTACTCCGTATCACTTACGGACATAAGATTCGTTAGAAGCTCGAACTAAAAATGAATGACAACACAATTGGACAGTTGTCCTTACTCCCGATGTGTTTTCAAAACTCATGAATCCGAAAATATTAGTGAGTAGGATACATTTCAAAGTATAAAGCTAGTTACGGACGGACCCGTATTTTCGTTGACGGACTTAGAGAGTAGACCCCCAGGCTACGATGTAGAACGCAATATGCGGTGTAGTACTCGTAAAAACTTTCTTAGAACCTTTTTCACCGATAGGACCTCCGGACTTGCTGGGTTCCCCGGACAAGTTCCACTGGTCAGCACAAGAGAGCTGTGAACAAGGGAAGTGCTACATAAACAAGATGTTGTTTTGTATCCTCGTCCAAATTCAGGATGTTGTCACAAAATACATAAATAATCTAAATTACAATATAAATTACGGTACCTACCTAGTTAATTATTAAAAATCACTGTTTTTCATGGTTGTTAATTTTTTTTAAGTATTTCAGAATAACACCCTTAACGTGGTTTAGGGAATCAGAAATTATCGAATTACATTTGAGATTTTTTGGATAATTTCTTATTCTAAGCTTCTATTTCTAAGCGAGGTTATAAGGCGAATCTGGAGGCGATAGTCCTCGCGCGCCTGCACGAATGGCGCGCGGAGGCACTACGCCGGGGGGAAACTCCGCTGCCGCGGCAAATTGTCGCTCAGCGGACAGACCTCCGGCACGATCTCATGGCGACATGGGGACAGCGACTGTCGCAACCACGTGCAGGGCACGCCACAATAGTGGCGATAAGTCCCCTATTTGAGGAGTGGCTAGAGAGGCGGCACGGCGCCCTCACCTTCCGCCTGACGCAGGTCCTCACCGGACACGGTTGTTTCGGGAGGTTCCTGCACCGAATCGGGCGGGAGGAAACGCCCGAGTGTTACCATTGCGAGGATCTGCCGGAGGACACGGTGGAGCACACCGTGGAGCTCTGCCCCGCTTGGGCTGAGCACCGCCGTGTCCTCGTAGCGGCGATTGGCGGCGGTGACCTCTCGCGTCCGGCCCTGGTTCAATCCATGGTCCGGAGCGAGAGGGAATGGGATGCCGTCGCCTCCTTCTGCGAAGCAGTCATGCTAGCGAAGGAGGTGGCGGAACGTGAGAGGGAGAGAACCTCACGTCCCAGCCGCCGCGGGAGACGCCCCGGGCGTCGGGGGGCAACCAGTGGCCCCCGTCCACCGTAGGCGCGAGCCTGTGGACGGTGAGTAATGGGCTAGCTCACCGTCCGTCCGTCTCATGACGACAGGCCGTGTCGACGGCGCGTACGTGTTCCACGCGCGCCTCAAGGAGATGTCAGCAAACAGGAAGGGGCCCGAGAGGGCCGATGCCTGCCAGGGCTGCGGGTTGTTCGAAAGAGATACCGCGGCCCTGGAACACAAAGGGCGAAGAAGGAACATGGGTGGGTTTTAGTCAGTACAAGTCTGACACTCCCTCCCGCTCCGCCCAGAGCGGGAGAAGTCATTTGATGATTTCCCATCCAAAAAAAAAAAAAAAAAAAGGTTATAAGGCGAGGATCAGACGGGCAGTGTTTAAAACACGGGTGGGTCACACTTACCGATATCTATAAAAAAGAAAAATTACCAGCCCATTATTGATTCGGGTCGAGAATCATTAGCATAGAATTTGACGAGGATGCATAACAACAACTTGTATACTCTTAAGCCTTATTTATTTACACAAGTTTGTATTTAGGTACTTTATATGTTAGTTGATAAGTATATTCTATGGATTTCATTGTAGCCTGAAATCAATGATAAAAAAAATAATCAATATGTTCTTCAATGGTAACCCTACATATTTTGCAGGATAAAATCGTGTAGCTGCCTAGTTCTTTTTCGTAATCACTTCCTTTTCCGAGCTCGGAACACAAAACTGTGCTGACCTCAAATTTGTTGTACACTTTCTGTCCATAGGAATGTGGGCGGGTAGTTACACTTAATACAAAGTTAAATAGATTTATTAGACTTGTGAGACTGACTGACTGTGACTGTGACTTTGTGTAGAATTATTAGAGTACCTATAGGTTACTAGCCTATGCCCGCGGCTTCGCACGCGTGGAGTTAGATCACTGTCCCACGGGATTGTACTATTGTATACCAAATTTCATCCAAATCCGTTTAGTAGTTTACGCGTGAAAGAGTAACAAACATCCATCCATCCATCCATGCTTACAAACTTTCACGTTTATAATATTAGTAGGATAGTAGGATGTATAAGTGTGTATATAGATCACAAATCTATAACTACAATATCCACAGCAGATTTTATTGTCTCTATATGAGACCGCTTATACAGACAATATATAACTTCACAATAAATTTTGAAGCGGTTTTGTTTTGCCACGTCTCACTTCACCTTTAGGTACACGTGTTTCATTTAAGGGTAGCTCGCTGGTTATCTTGTAATTAAATAACTAGACTCGCACTTTTATGTCCGATGAACTCATATAATTAAAAAAACAATAACCCTTGCAACCCAAGTTGGGAGTTAAAAAAAGCAAGTACCGATGTGACTTTTGACAAAATCATACGTACTTTCTAAGTAGTTTCTACACTTAGACATCACTGACTTACTGGTGATGGAAACCCTAGACTCCGCAAGCTTCAGTCTGAAATCGCCAACACGCAATAAGCAGGCTTGGTGATCAAATTAATTTCTTTTCTCTGTATAGATAGAGACATTTGCCCGATATTCGGGACATTACAGGGAGCTCGTGGCTATAATCCAACTTTAGGGTAAGCCGCATTTGCCTAGATTGGTCCATGGATGGGATCCTGGACAGTCGTCAAAAATGCTGTATCCCGAAAGTGTGACAACCACTTTTACCAAGAGGTATCGAATCACCTAGTAATAACTGCGTTGTGGAGGTCAGATAGGCAGTCGCTCCATGTAAAGTACTGGTACTCAGCTGCATCCGGTTAGACTGGAAGCCGACCCCAACATAGTTGTGAAAAAGCTAGGCAGATGATACAGGTAACAAAGCCCCTAAAAACCATAATAAAAGCAGAAACGTAACCTCTAAGAATACAGATTACATCTCTTGCAGGTACTAAATCGTAAGGAATCCATTTAAACATTAATGAAGTATCAAGGAAAATACAATTTAATTTAAATATTATATGAATAATAAATAAAGGCAGGTAATAAAATAATTATTGAATTTGGAAGATTTGGAGATTTCACAATAATAATAATTCTGTCTCGACAGAAACGCACGGAAAAATGTATCGCGATAAGAATATCCTTGGTCATGTCATCATTATGTCACCACATGACAATATTCATAGTTGTTGTGATCAATATTTACACCGTTGGGGCGAACAAGATCCTTTATATCTATATTTAGATATAAAGGCTCTTGCCCGCCAAACATCCATACAAACAAACAAACTCTTCAGCTTTGTAATCTTTACTTAATATTATAAAGCTGAAGATTTTGTTTGTAATATTATAAAGCTGAAGAGTTTGTTTGTTTGTTTGCTTGCTTGAACGCGCTAATCTCAGGGAACTACTGGTTCGATTTTAAAAAATATTTTAGTGTTAGATAGCCCATTTATCGACGAAGGCTATAGGCTATATATCATCACGCTACGACCAATAGGAACGGAGCGGCAATGAAAAATGTTGCGAAAATGGGGAAAAGTGACGCAGACGAAGTTGCGCAGGACAGCTAGTATTAGTATAAATTATACGGGCTACGTCAATATGGGACCGATGATATCAATTCAACAATTTATTAGGTATAGTGTGGGTTTTAATTATTTCTTGTGGACATTTTATTTGAATATAATTAACATTTTTTACATATGAAGGGATCGGTGACGCAGGCGAATTAGCTTTTAATTACTTCCTATGTTTTGGTTCCGTGTTTTTATTTGAATGAATGACATTTTTAGTTCTTAAGGAAAGAAAGATAAAATGATTATTCGCCATAACAACACAAGTTTTTTTTTTTTTTTAATTTAATTATTTGTTAGGGTTTCAACACCTGAAACAAATGGTTATATTCTCGTTAGTATTTCTGGTTCGATTGTCGATATCGATTATTAACACCTGAGATTTTGCTGAGGTGTCAATATCCTGGAAATTTGTTCCTACATAATACAAACGTTCTTTAGGGTTCAGATTTAAACCTATAATCAGGTAGACATAGAACAGTACAGTTCATGTTCTTTTTTCCTTTCTTTTTTATTTCATCGCTTTCAATAATGGAAAAAAGCAAACGTGAAGAAACCGGTGTGCTATTGAACCCAAAAGTTCGACGACATGTGACATCCACTAACGCGCACAGCTGGCCATGACGTCTTAGAGCAGTATTGTTTTACTCTTATTCCAGTGTGGGAAAGAGATGGAGCTATACAGGATGTCTAGCGCCATCTCTGGTCCACATTGGAAAGGGAGTAAAACAATATTTTTTTAAGACGTCATGTGAGGCCACCTGGTCCCGTGTGGAGGATTGCAGCCAAATATCTCCGCCCCAGCAGTGGGATCATTTAAGCCTGATTTTGCTTTTGCATATGCTTGGAACCATGCATAGTATTAATGTATACTCATTGAAGGTTTTCAGAATCAAGCAACTCGACCTCAAGAGGATAATATATCTCACACCCATTCTTCTATTTCTATTTTGTTTCTATTTAACCCTTCGGGGATTACATTCGTGATGTTTTTATGTTCTTCTACTTTTTAAAGTGAAACTTTTATTACATCGTCTGAAACTTTTTCGTCTTTGTGTTGCATGTCGCGTGACGGTCGGCCGAAAGTGTCGGTGAAAGGTGAAAGGTCGGTGAAAGGCGCTCTGACGAGCGCCTTTCACTTGATCCCTACTCCGCGGCCTACCTACTCCACACTATAGTGTGAAAAAAAGTTTCACTTTTACCGTGGTTTCTTAAAACCACACAATCCTTTTTTTTTTAATTTACTTTAAATCCCAGCCACATCATAATAAAATATAACTCAAACTTAAAGTTACAATTTTATTTCTCGAAAGATTTCCGAAGAAGCGTGTAACGGAACTAGGTAACAAGTTTCGTTCTCCTTGCTCCTTGCTACAATGTCATTGTAGGATCGTTCAAGGAAACATCTCATTATCCCTATTTCCTCTCAATGGAGGCTAAACTACCTCCGGTGACCTTGACCTTGTTGGAGGAGGCTGTAAATTTTTGCATAGCTTTAAGTATTCGCTTCGAACTTTCGATTACTAGTTTAAAGGCGAACGGCAGGCTTGTATAGGAATTGCGTACAGCTAATAAAATTTCATGTGAATACTTGTAAATGTTGTTTGAAGGAGGTGTCTGATGAAATGGCGAGTAATAGATAAGTATGGAAAAAAACAATTCCAAATAATTTGGGATAAGGGCAAGAGAATTATGATGATGATACATTGCGATTGTTGATTGTTAAATAATAAAAACTGCGCGGGTTGATCGTCAAGGTCACGCTTGCTAAGGTCGGTCCGTGGATGCCGTGACCATCCATTTGGTTCATCTCGACCGAGTTTTCTCCGTGCCTCGGAACGCATGTTGGGCCTAGCCAACATTTGTAGACCTTTGACAGTCGTTACTGGTAGTCAGTTGCCCGAAAGTTGATAGCCAAGCTTACCAAGGAGTATCGTTTTATTTTAACTGTGTTGTCAGGTCATATAGGCAGTCGCTTCATGTAAAATACTGGTATTCAGTTGCAGACTGAAAGCTGACTGACCCCAACATAGTTGGGGAAAGGCTAGGCAGATGATGATTGTCATCATAATAATTACCTGAAAGGCACATACGTCTCCAAGCCTCTCCAAGACAACTAGTCCTATCATCATCATCATCATCATTTCAGCCGAAAGACGTCCACTGCTGGACATAGGCCTCCCCCAAGTGTCGCCACATTGACCGGTCCCGTGCGACGCGCATCCAGCGGATCCCCGCAACCTTCACCAGGTCATCGGTCCACCTAGTGGGACGCCTTCCAACGCATCGTCTCCCGGTTCGCGGTCGCCATTCCAGAACTTTTCGGCCCCATCGGCCATCTGTTCTGCGAGCAATGTGCCCTGCCCACTGCCACTTAAGTTTGGCAATTCTTCGGGCTACGTCGGTAACCTTGGTTCTCTTGCGGATGTCCTCATTTCTGATTTGATCACGCAAGGAAACTCCGAGCATAGCTCTCTCCATTGCCCTTTGGGTGACTTTGAGCCTTCTGATGAGGCCCATTGTGAGCGACCACGTTTCGGTCCCGTATGTAATCACTGGCAGCACACACTGGTCATAGACTTTCGTCTTGAGGCACTAGTCCTATGCATCTTGTTAATTGTGCCCTTTAGAAATATGCAAATAAATATTATGCAACAATATCTGCTCATCGATTTATAATCAATCAAGCTAATAAAGTGCAAGCAGAATAAATTGAATCATTAATATTACCAAGGCTATGACGCTACATACCTAACTGTTATATTATACACTCACAGATGCTTGTCTAAACACACATTAAATAATCAACTTTAAACATGACGTTCAATCATTAATTTTAAATGCAAATGACACTATTATTAACATAAATACGTTGGTACATAAAATTAGGCTGTTTTATAACCGGTCAAACGGTAAGAAACTATTCTAGAATTGCAAATGACTTTCAAGGATTTTAATTAAACCTTCAAAATTCATTAAGATACTATCTCTATTGGTTATACTCAAAAGCAGAATCTTTGTTTGTTTTTGTTTTCATTCAATATTTTTGTGGTGTTGATGTTATTTTATAGTTTTTATTACATTTCTGGTTTCTATTTGTAGGGTTCCGTAGCCAAATGGTCAAAAGGGAAACCCTTATAGATGCGCCCTGTCCGTTTGTCTTTCTGGCCGTCCGTATTTCACAGCTATTTTAACCTTAGACTGTTAGTTAGCACCACATCTAGATGAAATTTGGAGACTGTGTTTTCTATAGAAAATATGGGAGGCTCACCATACATGTAACGAGAATTAAAAAAAAAAAATGTTTATAACTATGTGGGGTCATCATCTGCCTAGCCTTTTCCCAAACTAACTTGGGGTCGGCTTCCAGTCTAACCGGATGCAGCTGAGTACCAGTATTTTACATGAAGCGACTGCCTATCTGACCTCCACAACCCAGTAATTAAGTAATACGATACCCCTTGGTAAGACTGGATGTCAGACTTTTGGCTTCTGACTACTCGTAACGACTGTCAAAGATCTACAAATGACAGCCGGGACCAACGGCTTAACGTGCTTTCCGAGGCACGGAGGAAACTCGGTATGTTATTATGGTCACCCATCTACGGACCAACCTCGGCAAGCACGGCTTAACCTTAAAGATCGACCCGTGCGGCTGTTATTATTTAGCCACGAGCTCCTCGTTAGTGTTTATACCTATGTGGGGTGTCCATTGATATAATTTTTAAATTCTGCTAGTCCTGGAGCGCCTAAGACGTTAGCTGAGGTTCGGAGGATGCGAAAACGGAGATAAGAATCGACGCGGGAGACATTATAGTGCACAACTCACAACTGTGTCCGCAGCCGCAGGTACACTCTCTATTCCTTAACTCTCATAGTCCGATTGGACGGCAATCCGATACGACCGGACGTCAATCCGATAAGACCGGACGGCAATCCGATTTGACCGTACGACAATCCGATACGACCGGACGGCAATCCGATTCGACCGTACG
The DNA here is from genome assembly GCA_963082945.1 of Cerastis leucographa. Classification (NCBI taxonomy): domain Eukaryota; kingdom Metazoa; phylum Arthropoda; class Insecta; order Lepidoptera; family Noctuidae; genus Cerastis; species Cerastis leucographa. Next base: position 3,336,080 of record OY720365.1, read on the forward strand.
GCAATCCGATACCCCATACCATAAGTAACATAAAATGTGTGTGTTTGTATCTCATCTTTTGGACAACTAAATTATCTTATCTTAATATTATGTATCGTCAAACAGATAAAGATTCATTGAGAATTTTATGAATGGTGCTAATTGATTAATCTTCTTGATAATATAAAACTAGATAGTAACCTGATACTGACTGATAAACATCTGATATTAGTCATTAATCTAGATATTAACCATACAATACCCATTCATAAAATAAATTCCTCACATATTTAATTAATATTTATACCTCACACAATTTATCTTAAAACGTCGAGTAGTCGCGGATCTGTTCAATCGATTATTAGATCCGGTTACATAAATTACTAGATACAAGTACTTCCTCCATGAGCCTTCGTATTATTGATATCAAAGTCAACGGAAAGGATATGTTCCTTTATTGGTGTAGTCTAGATAACACAATGACTATTTTTATCTATGATTCATTTATCGCTATTGTCGATGATCTTTTATGGTACAAACAAGCAGGTAACACTAGCTGGTAAGTGATTTACAATACCAAAGCTAGTGCCTAAAAAAGGCAAAAAAACAAACATTCGATACTACGATTGTTTTTTTTTTGCCTTTTATCTTTTATAAGCATAACTTATTTGTTTCTATAAGTATATAATTTATGCTCAGGCAACAATATGCAGCGTTAGCGTGATCCTGTAATGTTGCGTGCTTGGACACGGGCCTCCTCAATTATGAGAGGGAGTGTCTGTCAACTCGCTCTGGGTTCTCTCAGAGCGAGTGGTTCGATGTCAAATGTTTTCGTTTTTTTTTTGTTCTATGATATATGCCTGTTTCCGTTTTGTGAGCAGTGGAGTTTTTTTTTTATTCTAGATATAGGGCTTTGTCACACATGCGCTTATCCCTCCCTGGTTAGCTTTAGAAATTTTAACAAATAATACAATCTTTAACTAAATCTCAGCAAAGCTAGACTGTAAAGTGCTCTAGGTGCGTTAGAAAGTGGCGCAGGAAATAATTAACATGAAGTAACACGAGAATAATTTACTATTCCGTTTTAGTTGCAATCCTCAAATATCAATATTATTCATATGTAGTACAGCTACATCATTATAAAAGTATACATTTTACCTAAAAAATTCCACACTAAAACTCGTAACTAGGTAATCCAGAGGCGTCTTAATTAGGTACCATTTTCCTTTCCATAAACTTAGTGTCACTAAGGTCATTGTTCGCTACATAAACATCAACGACACCCCTGGCACCTCTAAGCCTTTCGCCTCAGAGTACATGTTATTAGCCCCAGGTTGGCTATCTCTGCTACTGAAGGAAACTTTTAAAAGGGTTCCTCTAAGTACCGAAATAGTACAGTCTCATGTTCTAACTTAATTGTATCTAACCGGGCCTGATTTAATAGTATATTGTGTATTAAGGGCGGTAAGTAAGGAATTACGATCGAGGCTCTAGTAGAACATACAATGTTTTTCATCACACTTGCGAGTTAATAATTATGAATATACACAAGTCAGCACATATTATTACGAAATACGTGAACTGATTTGCGGATGGCGGGCTGTTTGCCCACACCACAGATTATACAAATGTTTTGTTCAGAAACGTTAAAGGCAAATACTTACCTAGGTATACAGCCATGACGGAGTATAAAAAAAAACGACGTTTTGATACAAAAAACTATCGATTATTTAGATTTTAGAACATTAGTTGAGTAATTAAATAACATGTGGCGAGATTGAATGAAATTCCTGTTTAAATAACATTTTAAGACAATTTTTCAATTGCGTGTAAACTCCTTGCTTGAACTTGGATGACCTGTGTGCTGTCATGCTGTGCTGTAAATTAAAAAAAAAATACTTACCGCCCTAGGGTTTTATATGGGGCATTACAGCCAAGTTAACCTGTATGTTATGACACTGTTTACGTGCAAGTGTGATGAAAATAAAGTAATCGACCAGCATTCTTTTGTTTCTAGGCTTGTTTGCTGTTATGACGAGTAAAGCCTTGTATTAGATAAACTGTTTATGACGTGTTTATCACCAAGTTTACCGTAAACACCGTTTCTGAAACATGGCCATGCCATGGCATGGGAATTTTGCTTATAAACATATTTCATAAACAATGTTTCATCACATTTGTTTATGAACTGTTTATAAACTGTTTCCAGAGATGATGAAACACGGTTTATAAACTGTTTAAAAACAGTGTTTATCAACAAATGTTGCCTAATGAATACAAGGCTTAGAGAAGTATGGAAGTAGAAAATATGCTGCGAAGACCCTAAATAAATTATTTGCTGTATTGGATTTGACCTGTCTCGTCGGTCTAGGGGACGCAGGCTCGACTGCTGATCATGAAGTCTTGGTTTCGAGTCTCGGGTCGGGCATAGAGCTATTGGGTTTTTCGACCAGGAATATCTCGGTAGCGGGCACGGTGTCTATATTTGTGACCGGTTGATTGCAATAGGCTCGCCCCCATTACATGGGACTTAAACATAACTTGCAAAACGTAGGTGTACTATCAGGTACATCTCTGCCTAACCTTTGGGGAATTACAGGTGTGATGTTATGTCGATCACGAGTTTAAGTCGATGTCTTCAATTCATGGTACGACGATTCAATATCGATTTTCTTCCAAACTATATCAAGAGTTCCAAATCAATATGCCGCCTCTGACAGTACGAGTATTTCAACTCTAACTCAATGATTGAGTTAATCTATTGTTAAAAAATCATTCACACGTTGCTTTATCGTAGAGATCAAAAAGAATTGCAAATTTTTAATATCCTGCCAACTACATACATTAATAATGTATTATAATTTTACGATACCAATCTAGAATGCTCCAGGCGCCTCATAAAAAAGTACTTTATTCATGGAGCCCTGGAGGCCTAGGTCACCAGTCTCGCAAGTGACACATACACGAACACGTGACGGTCTCATTTCTCTACCAAGGTTGACTTTGATCTAGTCTGACATAATTGTCACAGAATAGCTAAGGACAGAAGGCCCCCTAGTTAAAAACGTTTGGTATGTCTACAAAGCCTGACGTATTTCAACGTAAGCTTGTTGGTAGCTCATGTCAGAACGAAACTTTTTTGATTTTGCTGACATCATTATAGCTGGGCCATAAAGTTGGAAAACACGCTTCGTTTGTCTAATGGACGCAAAAGCTTCAGCTGGGCATGAGGTCTTAAGTAAAATTCTGTAGTTGGGTACAAAGTTTTCTGGGGAATTAAACTTAAGGAATCTTGTGAAAGTGTGTATTTATGCCCATTGGATGCTAATAGACTCGCCCCTTTTTACATGAGACTTAAACAAAACTGGCAAAAAGTGGGTGTACTATAGGTACACCTCCCCTTTGAGGAATTGCAGATATATAATGTTATACGTAGACACGCTTCACGTACACCAAGTGCAAGCACACACGCCAGAGTCATTAGTTAGAAATCGCCAAACGTACACGTCTTTATGTGCGTGTGCCTATTTCCACCTGTTGTAGGAAGCTGGGCTTCTGTACCTGTACTATTCTGTGTGCACAAACGTGGCGGCTTGCCCCGACATAGTATGGCTTAGCAGAACGTGTGGCTAATCTATCAATCACGTCAATGTCAATGTCAGAAGTGAAATATGTCTGGCCAATCTTGGTTTGACATTCATATAATAGTTTTATTATGTTGGTAATAATTCCAAGAGATTGGCAGCCTTGTTGGTCAAGTGGCTCGGTTACTGAACGGTGGCGTTTGGCCCGTGTCGCTGGGTTTCATCGTGTTATTGGGTTTTTAATTTTACCTGCTTGGTGTGAGCCTTTTTTATAAAAATTGGCTTATCTCTCTTAACCCCTCTTTTTCTAACTTGCATATGTTGGGGTCGGCTTCCAGTCTAACCGGATGCAGCTGAATACCAATATTTTACTTGGAGAGACAGCCTATCTGGCCTCCGCAGCCCAGTAGTACTGGGTAAATTACGACACCCCTTGGTCAGACTGATTGTCAGACTTTCAGGCCACTCTGTACCCACTGATCTACAAATGACAGTTGGGACTACTCGGGACCAACGGTTTAACGTGCTTTCCGAGGCACGGAGGCCACTCGGTATAATGGGCGGTCACCCATCCACGGACCAACCTGGGCAATGACGGCTTAACCTAAAGATCGAACCGAGCTATTAACAAGCTCTCTTAAACATGGAAGTTAAAAACATTACTTAGCGAAATGCGAATGCTTGAATCTCATCTGGGAATATCGCAAGAACTTTGCACATCGAAAAAAGTATCAGTACATTTCCAGGTGCAAACATCTCCAGAATGATAAATGCTTTCAGAACAGTTAGCGGGCATTACTCAGTTGTTTATTGTTTACTCTCATTCCGCCTCGAGCAAAAAGTACTCCGAGTTTTTCTGAGCTCCTACTTGCAAATACCGAGCTGGTATTTAAAATGGAAACAGTTTTGAGATAAAGACGCAATAATAAGCACTAGGAGTGCGGACTGGGTAAAGAAAACGACATTCTATTTTGTCCGTCAGACAGATAATACAAAAATATTAGACACGTATTTTTTGTTTTATCAAAATATCAAAAAAATACTTAGTTAAAACTCATTAAAGTTGGAGAGTGATTCTGTGTTTTCTCGCCTGCACAGATAAATTGTTTGAAATGTACATACACAGAATGTCTCACAGATATGATGCCAACTGTGTAGACAAAAGTTTATAAAACACACATAGTCCGAGGTGATCCTAGAATAATATTTATGCTCCATCCATCCCTAAATATTGATGTGGGCAGGTTCGTGACAGCATGTAGCGTATTTGTCACAGGTAACCGTGGTTTATGCCGGTTCCACAAAGATTAATGTCCCGGAGCAGCCTCGCCCGGAGTAAGTTATAGCTTAGGCTCGTGTTACACAGACAACAGATTCCGGACACGTTGGTCTCGTGTGTTAACACCTTTAGTGACGTTAATAATTATGATGGGTCTACATTTGACGTTGATTAGTTAAGGTTTGTTGTGTAGTCTTAATAATAACAGCCAAACTTATAAAAGGTTAAACTATGCTAGCCAGGCTCAAACCTTGGATGGGTGAGCATTACATATGGAGACCACCCAGTGTTTGTCGTTTGACAATCGTTACGGGTAGTCAGAAGCCCAAAAATCAACCAGAGATGCGAAGGGTATAGTGTTAGCTAATGTTTGTAAATGCACACGAAACAGGAGAAAGAGAAATAGCTACAGTGACTGCCTGACTGCCTACCTCCCCACAACCCTGTAATGATAGATTTTTTATACACGAAGTAAGAGTTGAGTTCTACTAGGCACCTACCCAAAAGCCACATATTATATCAGGGGGCATAACGTAAACAGTGTGAAAGTATTCAGCATGAAATTACATCAACATCATCAGCCTATATTTTTCGCACTGGTTGGACACAGGCCTCCTCTCTGTGAGAGGGAGTGCATGGGCTGTAATCCACCACGCGGGCCCAGTGCGGGTTGGTAGATGTTTTTGAGGGCAGCGGTGATGAAATAAATTACACAAAGTAATGTGCCTGCCTGGGTTCGAACCCACGGCTTACTGCTCGTAAGTCGGGGCTGCCACCACTGAGCCACCGCTGCTCTCAAACGCTGAAAATGCATACGAAGACTAAAAAGCAAAACAAAAAATATTACAACTATTTAAGTGTGTTTTAAAAAGAGAGAGAGATATCTCTCTTTGATTTCTAAAGAGAGAGAGATATCTTTCTGATACATGCGTCATGTTCGTGAACGGGCGCTGTCAGTTGTGACTGGTCATCTCTTAGCTGCCACGGTTTATTTTAATTACTTTATTTTTAATTCCTGATTTAATCTTTTACTCTGGACGCTCTTAACTTGCCCGTATTTCTACATTGTTCTCACATATTTGTAATTCTTAACATGAATGATGTAACCAAGATTTTGATTTAAAAGAGTGTCCATGGAGTTTCTTGCCCATTCTTCTCCATAGAGATCTACGCTACGGTATGGGCAACTACAATACTTTCATAAGTTATTATGCCTTGTGACTGGGACTGTAGCTTCGCGTTTTATTATTGACTTTCAAAAGTGCCTGTAATGGTCTAGTTGAAATAAATGCTTTGACTTTGACTCTTTTTTAATCTTCTATAAGATAGGTATTTGCTTACAGGAATACGTAATGCCCAGTGAAAGTTGTTTGAAAATATCGAAGCCTAACATCCCGGCGGGACCAATAATATCAATTTCAGTTGTAATCATAATACCATTGCCTTTTGCTTATACCCGAAATTGATAAGTATTACATTCCTGTTGAGAAACCCTTAAATATTATTGGGATACTGTAAGCGCGGAATTAGCTTTTGCGTTTCCCTCTTCCCATCAGATTATTAGAGACTAGAGAGTGTACTTGTCAGGAGGAGCTCGTGGCTAAATAGTAACAGCCGCTCGGGACAATCTTTAAGGTTAAGCCGTGGTTTCCGAGGTTGGTCCGTGGATGGGTAACCATTATTACATACCAAGTTTCCTCCGTGCCTTGGAAAGCACGTTACACCGTTGGTCCCGGTTGTCATCTTTGACAGTCGTTACGACTAGTTGGAAGCCAAAAGTCTGACATCCAGTCTTACCAAGGGTATCGTATTACCCAGTTACTGGGTTGTGGAGGTCAGATAGGCAGTCGCTTCATGTAAAATAATACTTGTCAAATAAAAGTGCACTGTCTATTTCTTTACTCGCTCGCACACAATTTTGCAACATCATATTTTCTGCGTACCTGTTCGGCTTACCTGACTGGCTTGGCTTATTTGAGATTGGCCGCGGTAACCGAAATTCGATTGGTAGGATATTATTATGCAAGACTCGTAACCACTTACGCAGTTACACGGGTTTGCTCTTTGTAGGAAAGGACCTTGAACTCAGTTGAACATCACGCCTGCTTCCCAGAAGGGGTAGGTACAAGTCACAGAAATGGAAATTATCTAGACTTGCGTATCTTCTCAAGTCCCATCGAGACATTACATTAGCCGGGCATAACCCAAACTATGGTTACTGCAACTGATCAAAACTCCTAACAATCTCCCAATACGTTGAAAAGACACAATATTAGCAGAGCAAAATCAAGAAATCAAAATATTTCATTATACATAGGCCTACATGGGCACTTACAAAACGTCGACAAAAGGTGCACGGTTCGGGTTGGTCGTTTCCTATGGAGAAGAACCGGCAAGAAACTCCATGTTTTAATATCTTTTGGTTCTACAATATGGCAAAACAATGTAAATAATTCTGTGTTCCGTTAGGAGTTCCTTATTTTGCGGAGAATCTTAACACTGCGACTCAGCATTATGACGAAATTGTACAGTGCCATCTATGATTAAAAAAACTAAACTATTTTCACACATTCGATATTCAAAATATGAACGACATAACACGAATAAAAAAAAGGGGTCAAGATAAAGTGACATTCTATCAGCAGTAACGATGATGAAAAAGACAATTTGGGGACTGACCTAAACTACCGAAAAGCTTATGGGTTGATGGTCAGTTCAGTTGAAAGTCAGAGTACGAATACAAAACGCTTTGAAAGCGCCTGCCATTTCGTCTAGGCACTCCATGTGATAGCCATGTGGCTCGACGAAACTACGAACGCGTAAAAAAACCCCTGCGTACAATTCATAAAAAAAATATTCGTTATTTTCATTGCACAAGGTCAGAACTAATTCCTAGCAGAGTTCAAGGTTGGAACTAATGCAAAAACAATCAAAAGATCTTTCTCCGTCCTTGCAACCTTGAAATACCACATATTTTTTCACTACATGACCGTGCGTAACATTTTTTTCTTCCTAATTGAACTTATTTATCTTAATGATAGCAGAAACAAAAACATCAGGAAGTGTCTATGCCTCGTGAAAGTTCGTTACAGTGTGACCTTCAAACGGTAGGAACATTACAATTGAGTGTTGCTACTGGTCATAGATATTGTGGTTAATTATTTTTAATCCTGAACGCTATTGTTCCAAATGTGATAATGAAGTGAAACTTCTTATGCGACTTCCAACAAGGTTGCGTTTAACGTTTAACGCTACCATGGAGGGGGAATAGAAAGAGACAGAGCGAGAGTGAATGCGTGGCACTTGAACGCATGCGTGTAGTATTACGAAGTTTCACTTCTTCCGCGCGGAGGGATTACACGCACTATTTTTTATTTTTTTCCAGTTTGTTTTACAGAGATGGTGTGAATGATATGAAAGAGATAGGATGAAAGATGCAGTGAAGTTTGACAGGGGAGAATGGAAGAAGAAAATGTGTTGCGGCGATCCTAAGTAGAAAGGAACAAGAGCAGGAACCAGGAAGATGATGGTTTTTATAGAGCTATAATACAAACTGGATTTTTAGTTCGACTTTGGATTTAACCAACTCATAATCATCTGCCTAGCCTTTTCCTAACTGTGTTGATGGGTCAGTCTTACCGATTGCTGTTAAACGCATCTTTTATATGGAGCAACTGCTTATCTGACCAACGCAGTTACTGGGTATGATCTTCCCTTTGCAATGACTGGTCTGGTATTAACGTGGTTTACGAGGCACGTACGGTGAGGTTTCAGTATTTGGTGGATACAAATCCAAGGATCGATCTCAGCAAGATTTATCAAACAGTATCTGAAAATGAAAAATTTTAATTTCGAGGGCCACCCTGTGTCTTCCACGTTAAGCTCCTCCAACAAAACAACGTAATTTTGATCTCAGTTCGCTGGAAGACGTTGTTATTTGTAGCGTTACCGCAGAGGTCGAGTGTCGATACACAGTCCGGTCACGTCCCTATTTATCGAGCGCCGTATTATTCCGATCCCATGTTATGGGCGCGGGTTGCCGGCAAAAGGGAATATGTAAGAAATAAATATCAACTATATATAAGGCCCTTTAAAATAGATGGATAGACTTTTAGAAATCATTCAGACCAGCAATATAAGAGCAATGGTAAAAAAAGAGTAACGCATTTTATACTTACTTACTAGAAAAGAAATCAGCTTACGAAAATACACTAAAAATGGTAATATTTTATGGATAATATTATTGTGTTCACCAAAAATCTAAAGGTACATCTATGTATGCATTTCTATAATATTGATCTTAAACCCGTTTAATTGTTTTACTATAATTAAACTACTCGGCCAACAAAATATGTTACATCAAACAAATTCCAAATTAACACCAAGATATAACACTTTTTTATTGTAGTGCGCTGCAAATATTCTATTGTAACAATAACTATTTTATTCTTCCCCGAAAAATACTGATCGTGCACCAAATATTCCAGACTTCTTGGGGCATCCCCGACTTGTTAGGTTACTTTATACCCTGTAGACAGAAATAGGAGCCCCGCGTAGCGGGGCTACGTCGTAAAACTAAAAAATATGTGCTTGTTTTTAAAATTAGGTGTATTACTATTTTTACAAATTTGCAACAGTTGTTAAATAGATGCTCGTTATGACATATTTTAATGAACATATTTTGGTGCACATTCAGTATATTTGGTGGAACACAGGCAAAATTAGGTAAATGAAATGGGAATAAATTGAAGTACTTTTAAATACCATCCATATTTTATTATTTTAGGTCGAAATAAAATCACTTTCATTAATGTTGATCTTTGGTTGACGTACTGAACGCTGCGCTGTGTTAAAATTTGTCCATCTATGTATTTAATGGGACCATATACAAGGTGTTGTTTTGCATCCTCGTCAAAATGAGGTTGACACAAAATACATAAATAATTAATGAAAATTAAGGTTAGTACCTAGTTAATTATTAAAAAACGCTGATTTATTTATTTATTTAAACTTCACGTACGGTACATAGGCGGAATTAATGCCACAAGGCATTATCTACCAGTAATATTTTTGGTTGTGTAAGTTTGTCAGTATTTCAAAATAACCCCCTTTACATGGTTTAGGGAATAACAATTTATCGATTATTCATTTGCGATTGTTTGTATGTGTGGAATCGCAGATATAGGTCGAGAATCAGACGAGCCGCGTTTAAAACACGGGCGGTTCACACATGAAAATTCCGTAAAAAGAAAAATTACTAACCCATTTTATTACTGATTTGGAAGAGAACCATTAGCATAGTTACCTCCTTGAATTTGACGAGGATGCAAAACAACACGTTGTATATTTATAAATTTTTTCTTGACATTTGGTTCCATAGCAACCTATAATTGACTGAGTAAATTGCTTGTTAGTTGTCAGTCAAGCTTTCGAACTAAAAAAAAAAAAAATGAAAACCTGTTGTTAATGTAGGTTTGTACGCACGACGACCAATCAAGCTATGCAAAACCAGTTTATTTAACCAGAGCAAACATATCGCAAATAAAAAATAGTGCGTGGAGTCACTCCGCGCGGAAGAAGTGCAACTTCGTAATACTACACGCATGCGTTCGATTGCCACGCATTCACTCTCGCTCTGTCTCTTTTCTATTCCCCCTCCATGGTAGCGTTAAACGTTTAACGCAACCTTGTTGGAAGTCGCATAAGAAGTTTCAATAAAAAAAAATACATGGTAATCATGCATGCGTCGATGTTCCACCCTGTTTGGTATTTTAAATTTTAGTTTGTCTCTATTGTTTGCGGTGCAAACGTGCTTCAATACCTAAACAATATGGCGAAAGGTCAATCATATTCTTATGCCATTCGTAAGTAAAGGCGGAAACACACTTACGTGTCGTGGCGTGTCGTGACGCGCCAGAAGCATACGGTTTCATACATCGTTGCGACACGACACGCCATGCAAATATGTCCCTAACCATATTAAATGTATGAAACCGATTTGCTTCTGGCGCGTCACGACACGCCACGACACGTAAGTATGTTTCCGCCTTAAGTTCCTTTGCAAAAGTGGGTGACATTCAGGTGTCCTAGTCACGCGCGGGCGGACTGTGGCGTTCTAAATTTATCGCAACTAGCAATAAACGGACAGCATTTTAGTAAATCATGTTCTTATCAATCTTATGTTGGCATTTAAACAGCGATAGCCTAGCGGTGTTACAATCGGGGTTCCCTCGCATAATCAAAAATAATAATCTCAACATTTAAAATTTTAACAACATAATCTTAACGATTCAAAACTCAACACTTTAAAATATCAAACATTTCATAAATCAACAATTCATAATCTCAACATTAATTATGGAATAAATAAAATAAAAAAAAGGATTGTGTGGCTTTATGAAACCACGGTAAAAGTGAAACTTTTTTTCACACTATAGACATTTAACTAAACATTTTTGGAATAATATTCCATTAAGGGTATAAAACGTATAAGCTTACAACTCGCGGCCGAGCGTCACGCGACTTGCAACACACAGACGAAAAAGTTTGAGACGATGTAATAAAAGTTTCACTTTAAAAAAGGCTTTATTTCCCACTACCCTTAAAATGACGTTCTAGATGTACCTAAATATATATTTTTTTGATTTAGTTTTCTTTCATCTAAATTAGTATGTCCTTTGATTGGATATGGGCCCCTCCACGGGTGAAGCCCTCCTCCAATTTCTTCCATTTGTCTCTGTCATTTGCAATATTCTGCCAATCGTTTCCTGCTGTATCTCTTATGTCGTCAGCCCACCTTCTCTTCATTCTTCTTTTTCCATCTGGCGCTTTCCACTCTGTAATTTTAACCCTCCAACATTAATTACCTTATAATAAACATTAGGCCCTAGGTTTAGGGTTTAGGGTTTAGGTAAGACCCGTGACGAAGGAGTGGCTGGAGAGACGGCATGGTGCCCTCACACTTCTGGCTGACACAGGTGCTCTCCGGACATGGGTGCTTAAGAAAGTACCTGTGCCGGATAGGTTGGGAACCTACGCCTGGTTGTCGCCACTGCAGTCGTCACCGTCGCCTTGCGAGTTAGTGATGGTCGCAAAGGAGGCGTTAGAAAGGCTGCGGAACATAGTTTTTTTTTTTTCTCTATGCCCTGGTAGTACCTGTGTCAGTCGGAAATTTGTACGGATTAAACATGAAACGTTTGATATTTTAAAGTGTTGAGATTTTGAATCGTTAAGATTATGGTGTTGATATTTTAAATTTTTAGATTAGGATTGTTGATCATATGTACCAATCCCCTTCTTTTACTTAGTTATAATTCGTACCTTTTTGATTATCCAAGGAGGCAGTTTTACGTGTAGATAAATACAAAAAAAAAAACTGAATACTTTTGTTTGGGTTATAAATGTTGCGGTATGACAGTTTTGGCTTGGAAAATAAATCCAACTGTCTTATTTATTACCCAGGTAGATGTTTTATGCTTTTTTTTTAATCCATACTAATATTATAAATGCGAAAGTCACTCGGTTTGTTTGTTTGTTTGTTTGTATGTTTGTTTGTTACCTTTTCACGACTAAACGGCTGATCGGATCATAATGAAATTTGGCAAGAAGATAGATTTCAACCTGGGGAAGGACATAGGCTATATATCATCACGCAACGACCAACACGAGCGGAGCAGCAATGAAAAATGTTGCGAAAAAGGGGAAAATGTGACGCAGACGAAGTTGCGCGGGACTAGTCTGCTATAAACATCTTCGCTGCGTTATTCGAAGATATGAATTTAAACCAGTTTGAAAAAAGGTTAGGTGGTTTTATCATAAGGGTGATATACGGTTTCGGAGCTTGAATAATTGCAAGGAAAAAGAGGTAAATGATAACGTGATGGTTGACAAAGGAGCATGGAAGGAAAAAACGTGTTTCTCCGACCATATCGCGGGTCTCAAACCATAGGGGCGTATACGCCAAAAAGCGATTTTTCGTTTTTAATTCCATTGGATTCTGCTATAAGCAATACATAACCTCAATTTTTCTTATAATTTAATATTAATTACTTTTTGTATAAATTGCAAAATATTATTTGCCATAAGATAGACAGTCTATAATTATTTTCAAGCCATATAGTCGTATAATAGACGTAAGTGCAATATTATTGCTTATTGACTCAGTTTTGACGTGACATATAGACGTATGCACGTACGATTGTAAATTTTATTATAATCCAAGGAAAACGTGTCGGTCCATAGAGACGTATGCGCATACGACCGTCAATATTAACACTATCCAGGAGATATTTAGTAATCACTGCAGACGTATGCACATACGTCTATATTTTAGTATTTTGCTGTCTCAAGATTTCTTCAATACGTGGGCGAATAGTTTATTTAGACCAATGTTAATTTTTACCTAGTTGAAATATTGCAATTTAGGAATGAGAACCCATCAAAACTACCGTTGTTTACGTGATTTTAAAAATTCATACGCCTGTTTGCCTTGTCATTATTATTGAGATGTGTTTGAATTCAAAGTAGAAGTATAAACCAGTTTTGGTCGATAATCTAGAAAAAAAAGGAAATGGTAGCAATGTTTTATGTATGAAAGGAAAAATAAGCATACATTTAAAAATAAAATTTATTCATAAACCTGAACATTATTATTTTATTTTAAATTAAAATAAATGAAAATAATGTAGATACTGCAAGTGGTTCTGAGTACAGAATTGTATCCAAAGAAGAGGAAATGACCGACCACGTTACATTTCTGATAAACCTTGCCTCCTTAAATTCTTCCCAGTAGTCGAATTTAAAGAAAAGCGAATTGGGTTTGCCCATTTTAAAACCGTTCCATCCGTGGCAAAATTTTGAATGGTCTAACACCTCAACAATGTATGGATTGTCTTTCCATGCCCATCGTATCACTCAATGTGATGTGTGATACGATTGTTGTGGACGATTGTTGTGGTGTTAGACCATTCAAAATTTTAAGACTTTAAAGCAATGCGAGGTTGCTCTATCTAGTAACACAATAAAAGCCACGGATGGAACGGTTTTAAAATGGGCAAACGTCAGATGGATACAGGTAAGGAAAGATGTTCCCAATTCGCTTTTGTTCAAATTGGAATACTGGGAAGAATTTAAGGAGGCAAGATTTACCAGAAATGTAACGCGGTCGGTCATTTCCTCTTCTTTAGAGACAATTCTGTACTCAGAACCACTTGCACTAAAACAAGTTAAATATAAAGACCTTATGGCTATGTGTAAGGATGGAACTATTCCAAAGAATTACCACAGCTAAGTATAACCAAAATGTTCCTGTAGAAGATAACGAAAATTCGGAGACAGGAGCTACAAATGGCGACGACGACTTAACCCTTGCTGCAACAAGAGCATCTTATATACGACGCCGACCAAGGAACAAAAACTAATTGTTTATAGTGTCTTATTTAGTCATAATCTTGGCATAGCTCATTTGTGGTAAAAATAAAAAGATATTAAACTTACAAAAAACTATTTAATACAATAAGAATGATGAATGAATTTCTCAGATTTTTAATGCCAAATTGCATTAATGAGGCCAAGATTGTTCTTCGTTGATACTTCAGTATTTACATTATTTTCATTTCTTTTTTCATTCTTATTTTACGATATCTTTTATTTTGTTTTATTTTTTTATTGTTTTAGAGAATTTATTCTCTTGGTTTTATTTATTACGACTAATTTTCTATTAAAGAATTCGTTTTTATTATATTTAAAGGTTTTATTGATGTAAAAGCCTTTTTTACTCGTTTCAACTAATTATGTTCATAAGAATTTTATTATTATTAAGACAGTTTAACTTTTAGACGTATTTTTTTAAGATTCCTGTTAAATTTGGTTTCTTGTAATGTGCATTGATCTCAATTTAAAATGTTTGTGATTTTAAGTAATTTAAAATAATAATGTTCAGATTTATGAATAAATTTTATTTTTAGATGTATGCTTATTTTTCCTTTCACACATAAAATATTGTGTTATTGCTACCGTTTGCTTTTTTTTCTAGATTATCGACCAAAACTTGTTTATACTTCTACTATGAATTCAAACACATCTCAATATTAATGACAAGCCAGACAGGCGTATGAATTTTTAAAATCACGTAAATATCGGTCGTTTTAATGGGTTCTCATTCCTAAATTGCAATATTTTAAGTCACCAACTAGGTAAAAATTAATATTGGTATAAATATTAATAGTTTAAGGAGAAGGGTTTTACGTCCATAAATTACATGCATTTTTGGGGGAATTTTGTCAGACTTTTACCGTCTTTTGTCATGCCAAATAGACGTACCAACCAAAAATAAGAGTTAAATGGGGTATACTTCAAAATCAAGCATCCCATTATAACCGTAGTGTAAATATATAGCTACATGCAAAAACACAACAAGCTAGGTCAATCACAAGAAAAGTTATTAAGTTTTTTGTCTCTCCTGAAAAGTAGGTGTTCGGTAGATACGCCCCTATGGTTTGAGACCCGCGATATGTATCATGGGACAAGGGTAGGAAGATGATGATTAGGTTTCGGAACTTCCAGACTCAGAATCGGTCGGAGTCAGAAGGTACGTGTGTTGTTAGGGACGGTCAAAAGATTGGTTGAATACTGATTTGGTTTGATGATGATTTTGTAACAAAAACTGCTACACTCCGGTATTATATGTATTTAATTCGATTCTACAAAGGTTAGGGTTTTAAACAATACTATTACAATAATTATATTCTAGCCTAGGTACTTAATGAATATTGCTAACTAATGCAAAAGACGAAATGTGCGTAAAACCTCGCGCCTAAAAAAAAAGAAGGTTTTTAAAGCCGTCGCCCGCGATTCCCGCGCACGGACCGCTTTTCCATAGATCGCACAAATTCAACCGTTTTCGGTGTTGCCAGCACATTTAGTCGATGACAATAATCTATTACAAAAATAGTTGTTTTACACATTGGAACCTAACAATTTGGTTTTGTAACTTCTTGGCACATATTACTGGTATTAAAACAGTCATCCTCATCCGCCTAGCTTTGTTCCAACTATTGTGGGATCGCCTTCGATTCTAACCGTTTGAAGGTATTTTACATGAAGCGACTGCCTATCAGACCTCAACAAACAGTTAGTACTGGGTAATACGATACCCTTTGGTGAAACGGGTAGAGTACACTCTATTTCTTTAATATTTTTTTATTGCACAAAATATACCGAGGCGGACTTAATGCCATAGGCGTTTTCTATCATTCAATCTTGCAGATTCATATGTAGAAGGTAAGTGAAATTGAAAAAAAAAGAGTATTTCTTATTTATTTCTGTGTTACACTTTTTGTTTTGTAGCGACCTACAAAAAGCAACTTAGAACAAAAAAGTAGCCAGCCAGCTTCAAATGGATATTCCTGACCACTAGCATGCAACGGATGTGCATTTCTGGTCAGCACCTTGGTACAGCACACTGCACTTTCGGCCGGTCGAGAGCTTCATTTCATACCTCCCGGTCGACACATCTAGCTGTCTGCCACATCGCGGCGCTGTACTACTTTCGACGTACCGGAGCAAATTGCAGCGCTGGTTCCGACTTACTTCGCACTACCACCACAGACTTTTCCGACTCACCGTAAACAATACGCAACGAGCTTCCAACTAGCACGGCTAAATACTAAAAGATGACTCATTCTACTATCGACTTCCCCTTAATATCAGATTTCACTGTAAAAAAAAAAAAGTTTTAAATTGTGTGTACTTGTGGCATGTTCCAAATAAAAGTATTTATTTCTTACTTTCAATTACGGTATTACTAAGCTTGCACCATATTAGCGTTAGCTGCACTATTTTCAGTGACTATACCTTCCTAAATAATTTGATAGATACAGCCTAGATCATGTCCATAAATTGATTTCGTTCGTATTTTGGATACAAGGAACCAATTCCGATTACCATTTTAGTAAACGATTAGAATACTTGTTTGTTTATGAGTTAATATCTAAATGCAGTTTCCAATCAGCTGGTAACAGGAACTAATAGATACTAGTACTTAAGCATGATGCCCAAGTTTGATTGCGCAGGCGCAGTAAAACTTGGTTGTTGACAATTTGTTCCAAATATCTTAGAGAACTACTTCTGTATCTTAGTCCAGTTTTGCATGGGTTGGCAAAGATATATGACCAGATTCACCTCACCAATTTATAAAAAAAGCCATATCGTTTTGGAACTGGATGTAGAGGCATCAGACAACACAAAAGAATCATCCTATATAGATGACAAATTTCACTTACATGAGACATTTAAGTAATTAAAAAAAAAACATTATTGCTATTGTACTAACAAATATGGATGTAATCTTCTACGGAAGAATCTGAAATAAGTGATTTATTATACCTCGTACGGGACAGTGTCTGTGTAAGTTAGGTTATAAGCCATGAAAGATTTAAACAGGGTTTTATACTCAATTTTCGCTACTTCTAAAATCAAACGCTCCATGTCCAACATGAATGTATGAATCCTATGCCATACGCTTCTTACCGGAACAAAGTAACGGTGCTCGCGAGCAGTAATATAATATACAAGGTGTTGTTTTGCATCCTCTTCAAAATTCAGGAGGTTGTCACAAAAGACACAAATCATCCTGATCATCATCACTTCAGCCGAAAGACGTCCACTGCTGGACATAGGCCTCCCCCAAGTGACGCCACATTGACCGATCCCGTGCGCTTACACATAAATAGTCATTAAGACATAAATAATCAATTAAAATTACGGTACCTAGTTAATCATTCAACGCTGATTATTTTGGTTGTTTATGTTTGTCAGTATTTCAAAATAACCCTCATAACGTGCTTTAGGGAATAAGAAATTATCGAATAAACGATTGAGATTGTCTGTATGTGTAGAAGCGCGGTTATAGGGCGAGAATCAGACGGCCCGCCTTTAAAACACGGGTGGTTCACACTTACAGATTTCCGTAAAAAAGAAAAATTACCTACCCATTTCATTATTGATTCGGTTCGATAATCATGAGCATAGTTACCTCCTTGAATTTGACGAGGATGCAAAACAACACCTTGTATAAAATTCTCGTGTCGCGGTGTTTGTTACCAAACTCCTTCGAAGCGGCTGAACCGATTTGTATGAGATTTTGTGTGCATATCGGGTAGGTCTGAGAATTGGCCAACATCTATTTTTCATACCTCTAAAACCCATCAAAATTTCCGCGCGAACGAAGTCGCGGTCTGCAGCTAGTAAGTTTATAAAAAGCTCTTTAACAACCACACAGTCATAACTTAACAATGACCTCACCCTGTCTTATCACACATGACTACTAGAGGTCAGGGCAAGTATCACGAGTGTCGCAATCAGATAACAATCACCAGCTAATAAATACAATATCATTGCCATTATGGGACATATTCGCTTGTTTCCGGTGTCAGACGCAACTATCGTGACCACTGGGTTTACATGGATTTATGATATCACTAGTTGTTGCCTGCGACCTTCGTCCACGTGACATACTTATTATAATTATATTATTTCTCTATTTGAATCAGATTTTGTTGACAATTTCATGCGTTTTCATTTTTTTGCATGGGACCCTAACCGTTTTTCTGTGTCTGCTTATAACATCCACTACCCGCCAGTGAGGTCCCGTCAAAATTGGTCAAGCTTTTTCCGAGATTAATAGGAACAAACGGACAGACAGATAAAAACTAAAACAAAGAAAATGCTTATGTACTTACCTACCGCATATTTACTTTCCAACGCAATTGTTAGGGTTCCGTAGCCGAATGGCAAAAAACGGAACCCTTATAGATTCGTCATGTCTGTCTGTCTGTCTGTCCGTCTGTCTGTCCGTCCGTATGTCACCGCCACTTTATTCCGAAACTATTAGGACTACACAACTGAAACTTGGTAGGTAGATGTATTCTGTGAACCGCATTATGATTTTTGTACAAAATTTAAAAAAAAAAAAAAGATAAGCATATCCCCCCATACATGGAACTTAAACAAAAAATAAATAAATATCAAACCTATACGTGGGGTGTCGATAGGTCTTTAAAAATGATATTGAGGTTCCTAAAACCATTTTTTTTTCAAAGTCAATCTTTTGAAAGATAGACACTTCCAAAGTAGTAAAAAGTGTGCCCCCCCCCCCCTCTAATTTCTAAAGTAAGAGGAGAAAAATTCTGAAAAAATATATGGATGTAGAACGTAAAAAAAACTATCAACGAAAATTGGTTTGAATAAGATTTGATATGTAGTTTTTGAGATATGGGACTTTTTCACCAAACTGCAGTAGTAACTTTGTTTTTCATTAACTTACTATGAAAAACATATTAAGTTTTGCGGTTGAGTAAAGTTTTACTAGTGAATGACCGTTCAAAACATTGTTATTATATTGTTTGGGGCTATGGAACCCTGTGTGCGAGTAAGACTCGCACTTGGCCCGTTTTTTTTCTTAACTATGAACGGACACTTCAAGTTAATTTATTTGTATGTAAGATTTTATTTATTTGTATAGATATAGGTACATATTATAAACCTAGTCATTTTAATTGATATGGCTGGTTTATGATGTAGTTATAAGCATGTTAGGAGTAATTGAGCTCGTTATAAGAAAATATATCGATTTATAATGTTCAGTGCCAATGCCTGGAGGCTGAATTTGTGTTCTGTTGATGGTAATAATCTCTATAGGTACTTTTTGCTTTACCCTTTGAAGATATACAGGCGATTTTTTTTTTTATGTTATGTATAAATATTATAGTTAAAAAAATACGCTTTAGATTGACGTCATTTATTTTTCGTATTTTTCTTTTTTCTCGGCAAACTCTTACATTTGATACCATAACACGGAAATGCATAAAAAACAATAGTTCGCCATGTTTGGGACTCCGCCATATTTGATTTAGAATGAAGTCAATTAGCCAACCATGCATTGCGCCTAAAAGTAGGGGAGCGATTCCACAACAAAGAAGTGAGATAGCGAAAAAAACACTTCACTAATTTTAAAAGATCAATTTAGATACTTTAAATTCTTTAAACAATGTAAAAAGCACGCACTTATTAAGAATAAATGTGCGAAAATGAGTTTTCAAAAGAATTAAGTACGGATACAGGCACAAATTGATATCATCTAAACTAATATTATAAGGAGGAAAGATATGATTGTTTGTATGTTACAATTTAACTCAAAAGCTACTCGACCCATTTTAAGAATATTTTCACCATTAGTGAGCTACATCTTAGCCGAGGCTAAGTGCTAGTCGTTAATAAATGGATGAAGAAATTAAAGATGTGGAAAAATAACGAAGCTTCGGAAGGCTTTTAACAATGATCGCAAATTAAACGGCTTATGAGCTGAAGCGACAAGGAAATGTCATTATCGGTGACTACAGAGCGTATTGATGAAGGGTGGGTCACATTCTTAAGAAGTTAACATACTACCAATTTTATAAATTATTTTTCTGTAAACATAGATACAGACTGTTAGGGTCTTAACTTGGACTTAAAATGAAAAGCAGTGGACTGTATACACTGAGAAATTATATACAAAAATTATGTACAGAATCAGAAATAAGGCGCGCGTATGTCTTTCAACTGTTTTCTATTACACTGACTACGTTTAAAAAACCTGTTGATATGTCCGGATTCTGGGCTCTAAGATCCGGGGTTTTCACGCGTCTTGTCCTGGTTGTCAAATTTTAGAGATGGCAACCCTACCTAAGGCCTACATGGACACTTATAAAACGTAGACAAAAAGTGCAAGGCTCGGGTTGGTCGTCGAGAAGAACCGGCAAGAAACTCAATGTTTACTCTTTTAAAATCATTTCGTTTTACAATAATTGAATGTTACATGCGTTAGTACTTAAGTATGGGAGGACAGCGTGGGCACGACAATAAGTCTTTGCTTACAACAAAAGACAGAACAGGATACAGAACAAAAAACAAACTCAGAGTTCATTGGTCGCAGTCTGAATCCAAACATAGTGTCAACGATGCAAATTACTTTTGAGGAAAGTACCTCACATGTTTGCAGATGCAGTTTTTCTCCAGTCAATAATTAATTAGCAGTTTACCATTGCGCTTGCAACTTTGTATTAAGAAAACTGTGTAGTTTTCTGCAGATCAACGGCGGACCAACGGCTTAAAGTGCTTTCTTGAGGCACGGAGAAAATTCGTTATGTAATTATGGTCACCCATCCACGGACCAACCTCGGCAAGCACGACTTAACCTTAAAGATCGACCCGTGCGAATGTTATTATTTAGCAAACACAATAACATTACAGACGTCATGATAAGTAAGTCATAAAACACTATCTGTTACCATAGTACAACGCTAGTGGAAGTTGTCTTAAATAGTTTTAGGTAATAAACTTCAGTTAGTGACCGACCTCGGCTGATTCATGATCTTACCGAGAACTTAGATTAGTCAGTGGCCTCTACTTTATTCTAATTCGAATTATATTTCATCTAAATAGTTTATAATATTTGTTTCTACCTTAGCCCTTGACGATCCAAATCAAAACATCAATACGTTAGTATTGCGTACTAAAGTATAACTGAGTTTTTAACAGAGAAAATAAAATTTCTTATTAATTACTCTGCCTTTTAGACAAAAGTTAATAACATAACATCTGAACAGGGGAGTTACTATGACGTCTTAAAACAGTATTGTTTTAATCTTATTTCATTGTGGAAAAGAGACGCTATAGCGGACGTCTAGCGCCATCTCTATCCCACTCTGGAATAATATTAAAACAATACGTACTGCTTTACGACGTCATGATAGGACAAAAGGATGCCTGTAGTTAAGCAGAGGACCGGTGTACCTAATCGTACACCCACATTTTGCCAGTAATTTTTTAAGTCCCACGTAACAGGGCGCGACCCTATTGCCATCAACCGGGCTCAAATCCAGACTACGTGGCTGCTACTGAGAAATTCCTGATAGAATATCCAACTAGCACATTGCCCAACTCGGGAATCAAACCCGTACGTAGCAGTCGCGACTGCGACCAACGAGGCAGTCGATGCAAGTAATGTGTGCTATAAATATTTGCAAAAATATTATAATCTATTATATTCTAGGAGGAGCTCGTGGCTAGATAATAAGAACCGCATGGGTCGATCTTCAATGTTAAACCGTGCTTGCCGAGGTTGGTCCGTGGATGGGTGACCATAATTACATACCGACTTTCCATCGTACCTCAGAAAGCACGTTAAGCCGTTGGTCCCGGCTGTCACTTGTAGATCTTTGACAGTCGTTACAAAAACTCAGAAGCCAGTCTGTCATCCAGTCTTACCAAGAGGTATCGTATAACCCAGTTACTGGGTTGTGGAGGTCAGATAGACAGTCGCTTCCTGTAAAACACTGGTACTCACCTGCATCTGGTTAGACTGGAAGCCGACTCCAAGATAGTTTGGGTAAAGGCTAAGCAGATCGATGATGATATTCTATGCTGATACATTTATCTCCCTTTGATCAAAATTGGTTGAACAGTTCCGAGTTTACCATAGACAGAAATTATACAAGCAAAGTGTTTTATTGTGATTGTAATCGGAACTCAGATACATATATTTCCTGTATCCGTTAGTTTAGTAAAAAGGTCTAGTTCCATATATGCAACGGTATTGTAAAACATTATGTTCCTAATCGGACCATTAATAACTTATTATATCAGTTATTCCATTGTTACTATTAAGGGTATAATAATAATAATAATAATAATAATAATAAATTATTTATTTCAAGTAACTATGACTCATATAAACGGTTAGTAACAATATTTACTTAAGACTATGTTAGTACTTTATCATATTAATTACAAAGAAAACACTACAAAACGAACACAATATTAATCATTGCTGCAGAACACCACTCGAAATTCTGGAGCAACGATTAACAATAGAACAATCTAGCCTATCAGCAATCATGCCCAGGACGCTATTAGAGCTGGCCCGCACCCTACGCACCAAGGATGCACATTTTTTCCGCATTGTAGCATAAAAGCAATCTACTCGCATTTCCGCGAACATCCCTGATGCGCTACAGAAGCGAGGCAGCCCCATCAGCATCCTAAAAGCATTATTGTACTGAACATAGCATAGCATTATTGTATAGGCCTTATGGGTACAGGAATAGTGAATGCGTGGAGTAATCATTAACATAATTTTAATTAATATTTATTTTTAAACCAGTCTGTGCATGTTTAGGACTATTTGGGCAGTATTTATCGAAGGTGTCTAGCTCATTCCGCCATCAACGCCTGGGCCCAAAACCGAAAAAAGGGTAGAAAATTCTTTGTCGTATAGCAGGAAACACAAGGCAAATTATCATATTAATAACGCGTATGGTGTCATGAAGTTTTTGCTAGTTATTACGGCAAATAGGTATTATAAACTTGTTCTATGGTGTTAATGTGTTAAATATAAAATTGTTTGTTACGAACCCGCAATAAAAAAAAACTGCCATAGGCAAAAAATAAATAATAATCCACGTTGTTTCATAAAAACTACAAATAATGGGTAGGTACTATGGTCTGTGAAGTTTTTAAACCGGAACTATCTAATTAGGATAATTAGGGTTAAGTAAAAAACAATGGACACAATTATCCCTAGAATAAACACAAACTAGACCACAGATTGTCCAGCAAGATAATTTTTCAAACGTGGAGATTATACAACAGTGACGAACTACGGTAACTTAACCATGGCTACGTCAACGAACATACTGGTTTAAATTGAAAACAAATTTATATAAACTATTATTATTTCCTATGTTTTCGGAAATTACAATTCAACATTTTTAAGTAACTATTACTAAATCTCCCGTTTCAATTTGTTGCACGTTTTCAATTAAGTTGAAAATTTGATAACAATTAGCAGCATATTAAAATTAAATTAGATTTTTTTCTATTTTACGTTTAACGCTTAAAATAATGTCAAAAAAAATAGTATAACTAATTTTTCTCTATAGATTTCTATGTGCTACAGGGCGTTGTCAATTCCGGAATTGTGCCGACAACCGCAATGATTCTGAGAATTCAAGTCTGTCGGTCGGTCGATGATTGATTCTGACACTCGAGGTGAAGCCACTGGGTTTCCCTATGTCACAAGCAAAGCGTATGTAGGTGGCGCTGCGATTAACTCGACGGAATAATTCCAAATTGTCGGTACATAAATTGTTCTAGGATTTTTGCGGTTTCTTTTGCCATTTAAGTAAAAGCACAATAAAATTAATTAATTGAATGTGTTTTACACAAGGAAATTAAACGAATGTAACTTTATTTTAAGATAAATTAAGGAAGTTTGATTTTAATAGTTTTTTTTTAACTAGTTAGAGACACAGGCCTCCTCCAATTCCGTCTCTCCTGTAAAACAGCTACGTATATCCTCTCACGTCTATTGAAATCGCAAACTGTCTTAGTGAGGATGTATTTTTTATCACACGTAGGAGTCAATAATTGTAAGGTAAAGTAAAGCCGAAGACGTCTTTTACTACAAGTAGTGTGGCATTATTTAGATACTTGCTGACCCGCTTTAAAACTTCGTCTGCATCATTAGTTTTCATTGATGCTCCACTTGCTCTGGGTCGCTTGTCCAAGGAGATGGTGATGTAGACCGGGACGTAACGCACTGGATCAATTCAGGATGGATGAAATGGCGACAGGTCACTGGAACAACTTGCGACCCACAGATGCCCCTCAAGTTATAGGGGAAAATATACAAGTCCGTGATACGACCTGTCGTACTGTATGGATCGGAATGCAGGGCAGTGAAGAGGACGGATGAAAAAATAATGCATGCAGCAAAGATGAAGAATGTTGAGATAGATGTGTGGAGTGACTAAAATGGATAAAGTTAGAAATTAGTATATAAGAGGAAGTTTGAAAGTGGCGCCTGTTACAGAAAAGATGAAAGGGAGTCGTCTGTCGTGGTGTGGACATGTGATGAGGAGGGATGAAAGAGTGATGAATATAAAAGTGGATGGATAATAGAGAGGGAGAGGAAAACCAAAGAAAAAATGGATGGAGTGTGTTAAAAATTATATGAAGGAAAAAGGAGTAAATAATAGCATGACTAATGACAGAGGAGAATGGAGGAAAGAGACGTGTTGCGCCGACCCCAAATAAAATGGGACAAGGGCAGGAAGATTATGATGATGATGCTCCGCTCCTATTCGTCGTAGCGATATGTTATACAGCCTATAATCTTCCTTGATAAATAGGCTATCGAACAGAACTTTCTTTTCAAATCGAACCAGTTGTTCCCGAGATTAGCGCGTTCAACCAAACAAACTCTTCAGCTTTATAATATTAGTTAAGATTTGAATATGTAGGTATGCATATGTATAGTTCCTAAGGCAGTTAATCCAAGGCAGTGGCCCTGGGTTTCCCAATGCCGCACAAGTAATGATTGTATCTTTGTAAGTCCGTATAACCGGTTGACACATTTCCAAACAATCGGCACAGGTTCGTTCCGGTTTTAGAGACGTCATTGCGGTTTTTATGTTATTGATGTGTGGATGGCGATGATAAGTTAATCAATTTGTTTTTTTTTTTATTATTTTAAAGTGTATGCTGGGAAGGGTCAGTGTTAAAAGACCCTATAAACTTGCTATTTGAATATTTAAAGGTCCTTTGACAAATAATTGTCTGAAATAGCACACAGGTTACTTTTTATCCCGTGGGACAATTACCGAACAAAACGCGGGTAAAACCGTGAGCATAAACTAGTTTAAAATACTGGCATTCAGCTGCATCTGGTGGGACTGCCAAACGACCCCAAAATAGTTGGTAAAAGCCTAAGCTGATGACGGTGCTCTTTCGAAGAAGTTTTAACCTACAGATTATCACATCACCACGTCTGTGTGTGATAGGTGAAAAGTGTTATGTAAATAAAACATGTACAGTCGCGGACTTTAATTGTTGAGCCACTTTCAAACTTTCCGTTTTGCAGTTTTATACATTCACGAGTTTACACGATTAAACACGAACCCAAACCGCATGCTCGTATACAAGATGACATATTACTAATAATCGGAAATAGTCTTATCCATAGTATTCGAAGAATTACTAATAATTTGTCTATGAAAAATCCATAAAATGTTAATACTTTTATCCAATCTACACACATCAAAAGTGTCTAGGGATCAACATATATTTTTGCAATAACTTTTCTCCTGATTGATATTAATTAAAATTTTCTTTAAGGATTCATCAAATAAAGTGTTTTCGTTTGTCACAGTAACGATAAACCAAGTCACCTTTGCATTAATAAAGAAATTTGCCATTTTCTAATAAAGGGATTTTTGACATTTGAACCACTAACATTAAAGTTCGAAAAAAAGACTGAAATAACAGTTTTCTTTAAAATTTTATTGGGTAACTTAAACAATTAATAATCCGTGTTTCTACCGCGAACACTAACAACACAAGAACATCGGTTTGGCATACTCAAAATGAGTTCATCCAAATCACGCTGTGGAATGGCCGCCCATGTTCGTTGCAACAACAAAAAAAGGTCTTCTTGCGACTGGATACCCTCCATATTCGGCAGAGCTCTTCTCTGTAGCATATCCCATGCATGCTCAATCGGGTTCAAGTCTGGCGACTGAGCAGGCCAGGGCAGGACATTGATGTTAGCTGCGGCGAGAGTCTGTCTTACAACTCTTGCGGTGTGCGGTCGTGCATTATCATGCATTAACTGAAATAAGGGACCGATTTGCACTTGTAGAGGAACGATGACGTCTGATACAATCGTCTCAGCATAAATTTGAGCGTTGAGGTTGCCTCTGATCCAAATCAACTCAGTTCTTCCGCCGATCCAAATACCCGCCCATACCATGATGGTTCCACCACTATAAGGAAGGACTTCCTGGCAGGATTTTAATCGCTGTTGGCGTCCAGGGGTTCTCCAGTGTCGTATACGTCTTGTATCCGGTCTCATACCAAAACGAGACTCATCAGAAAAGCACACGAAACGCCATTGTTCTTCTGCCCAATTTCTGTGTTCAAGAGCCCATTGATATCGAATCCTACGATTGTGCATTGCTATAGGTCGTACCCGTAGCGGTCTTCGGGAATGAAGGTTCACTTCATGCAAGCGGTTTCTGACTGTTTGGTCGCTAATTAAGTTCCCTGAAGAGTGATGAAGCCTCACGGCTAACATCATGGCGGTTATTGTTGGAGCTCTTCGAGTTAAGATTTGAATGTATCGGTCTTGTCTCCGTGTGGTGCAGCGATACCGTCCTCCATGGCGCTCAGCCACGGTACCAGTGCTTCGGTAACGTGTCCAAAGTCGACTGATAACACTCTGACTTGTATTCAGAGCTAAAGCCACAGTACGTTGCCGGGAACCAGCTTCTATCATTCCCACGGCTCTGAGCATTTCTTCCCTGCTTAAATGACGTCGCCGCTCCATAATAACGTTGGTTTTAATCAGTAGTAGGGAAACAGTAGCACTAATAATGTCTTCAATGCGTTGTATGTTTTTATAGGGAAAATATTGACAGCTGATTTTCATCTTTTACTCGAATTTGATTCACAGTTCCTGATTCAAATTATGAAATGCACCAAAAAGGATCCATATAAATTTATAAAATCATAAATTTATTACAAAGCCACATCTCAATCTCAAGAAATCCGCATAAAAATGCTTGATCCCTAGACACTTTTGATGTGTGTATTTCTTAAAGCTAAGCTTTGAATAAGAGCTCATTAAATACTCTTTATTTCTGAAAACGTTGGATAGGTTTAAGACAGTTGACATGTCGATGTCAGCCAGGATTATTTCCTTTTTTGGTGAATTGAATAATTGTAATGAACGTCATATTGGACGCCACGCGTTACTATGGCGACGATAAAACAAATTGTCGCTAGGTACGGTTGCTAGACCTGCAATTGGTTGACTTTGGGTAGTCACTTCGTACTATGTACGAATCTAACCGAAAAACCCGTTTTGCATTACACGGCTAAAATACGAACAGTGGCAAGTGGCTCATCAATTAAAGTCCGTGACTGTACCTGACGGCGCCTTTGCAAAAAGGCTTCATATTATTCACTTTGCAAACTAAACTGTGACCACAGACGAGAGAGAAGTGGTCTATAATTCTCTCTGGCGGAACGTCAAGTCGTTGCGGGTAGCCATATTGACTTGGGAGGTTGTCAAGGAAGGTGCCGGTAACAACGCGTTGACGGAAGCCGACGTCTGTTTTCTTAATCTAATTAAATCTAGTGCCACATATCATATGTGATTCCGATGGTGTGGATATTAGCCTTTATACCTATGTGCTTGCTTTGGCCACAACAACGTTTTGTAATCAAAATCAAAAGTTGTTTATTCAAATTAGGCTGGCATAATCAGGGTCCGTGGCTAAGGCCCCCAGTGATCGAGGCATCGGGTCGATTATCAGCACTTTTTGAACGTCAAAATTACAACAGACAGTCCCCCAAAATGCCCTGCCTTCGCCACTTCCTGGTGTTTAGCTGGGAAGAAGAAGTGGCGGAACAAACTCCTCAGTAACACGTCTGTCTGTTTAGTTAGAAGAACCAGATTCAAAAGCAAAAAAAAACGATTTTCTTTAATGCCAAACTACGGTAACCATAGAGAATAAAGCTAAAACAGAAATCCGAGCATCTTCTATTTCGTGAAGCCACAAAATTGCAAGCTTTCCCGGCCCACTAATATTTTACGCAGTATAAAAGCGATGAGATAAAATGTAATGCTTCTTCTTTCTCATTAAACTTTGATGGCTCGCTGGCGAGATAAGTGAGACATAATACGTCACTTTTTATCCTCATCAACGACGAAGAAACGTGGCCTAACGTGGCTAATGATGCTTTTATACAATGGTCCATGCTGGATATACACGTGGTCGGTCACTGCTCTTGAGAAAAAGCAATGTTCGAAAAGATTATTTTTGGTACCGTTTTCATTTTGCGGACAAAGCGGTCATAAGTGAAATGAGGCAAAAGTTTTGATACGTGAATGAGGTAATAGTATATTGTGTATTAAGGGCGGTAAGTAAGGAATTACGATCGAGGCTCTAGTAGAAGCCCGAAGTCGAAGACTGAGGGCTTTCTGAGTCGAGGTTCGTAATTCCCGTACCGCCCGTGAAACATACAATGTTTTTCATCACATTTGCGAGTTAATAATTATGAATATACACAAGTCAGCACATATTATTACGAAATACGTGAACTGATTTTTAAGCGGATGGCGGGCTGTTTGCCCACACCACAGATTAAACAAATGTTTTGTTCAGAAACTTTAAAGGCAAAATACTTACCTAGGTATATACAGCCATGACGGAGTGTAAAAAAAAAAATCGACGTTTGGATACAAAAATTATCGATTATTTAGATTTTAGAACATTAGTTGAGTAGTTAAATAACATGTAGCGAGATTGAATGAAATTCCCTTTTTAGATAACATTTTAAGACAATTTTTCAATTGCGTGTAAACTCCTTGCTTGATGAACTTGCATGACCTGTGTGCTGTCAAGCGGTGCTGTAAATTAAAAAAAAAATACTTACCGCCCTAGGGTTTTATATGGGGCATTACAGCCAAGTTCACCTGTATGTCATGACACTGTTTACGTGCAAGTGTGATGAAAATTAAAAAAAAAAATACTTACCGCCCTAGGGTTTTATATGGGGCATTACAGCCAAGTTAACCTGTATGTTATGACACTGTTTACGTGCAAGTGTGATGAAAAAATAAATAAAGCTGTTATTTGATTCCTTTCATGCCATATTCATGCATAATCATTGCAGACATTAATTATTCAGCAGACCTTGTAAACATGCAATTTATGAAGCTGACAATCATAAAAAATAATTTCAAATTCATTATTGGTATTATTTGTTCACTGCTCAAAAGAAAATAACAGTATAGGTACATACATATAATATAAGTACATTACATCCATTCATTATATTCATTATTATTAGTTAATATATTAAAAGAATATGTGGGCATTTTGGTAAGTGTTAGAAGACCCTAAAAACTTCTACACTACCAATTATTTTTAGTGCATAATGAGACACATATAAAGACAAATGTCTTCAATTTTTGATTCTAGTAATTTTTGGTTTCATAAAGATGTTTTTCATCAACTTTTTGAGAGCTTTTTGTTTGTGATGAAAGAAATGGCGCAAAGTATATACCTTTTTTTTGCTTTATCTTGTTCTACCTTTTGTAGTAAGCAACGACTTATTGTCGGGCCTACGCTGTCCTCCCATACTTAAGAACTAACGCTGCAAAATTCTAATATTGTAAATCCAAATTATTTTAAAAGTGTAATCATGGAGTTTCTTGCCGGTTCTTCTCCATAGGAAACGACCAACCCGAACCGTGCACCTTTTTTCGACGTTTTATAAGTGCCATTGTGCGTATGTAAAATAAAATATTTTGTTGTTTTTTTTACCTTATTATATTTTTTATATACCTTTTCAAAATGAACGGATTAAGAATGGGTTACTTAATCTTTGCTGAGATTGGAAACGTATAATATCCATATAATAAATCCAGTATCCGTGTATGCAAAAACTTAATGATAAAACATCACGAGATGTATAAATGATTTTGTATGTAAGATTGCAGAACTTTAATTGTTGTCAGGTGTACAAGTTTTTTTATATTTATTTATTTATTGTTGACTGTGGCACGCCCCGGCGTTGTTCAGGCAATTTTGATTTCATTTTAATAATCATGTGCGTGATTTCGATTAGGCTGGTATTGATTAGAACCTGTTAGAACAGTGATCAAGGCTGCTAAGATATCTCTGAATGGATTACCTGGGCTTAAGCGTGGTACTCGGTTTAAATTATTTGGCCAGAGCAATAATAATACCATAATCATCATCTGCCTATCCTTTTCCCAAACTATCTTGGGGTTGGCTTCTAGTCTAACCGGATGCAGCTGAGTACCAGTACTTTACATGAAGCGAATGCCTATCTGACCTCCGCAACCCAATATCTGGGTAACAAGATACCCCTTGGTAAGACTGGATATCAAACTTTTGGCTTCTGACAACTCGTAACGACTGTCAAAGATCTACAATGACAGCCGGGTCCAACGGCTTAACTTGCTTTCCGAGGCACGGAGGAAACTCGGTATGTAATTACGGTCACCCATCCACGCCAACCTCGGCAAGCACGGCTTAACTTTAAAAATCGACCCGTGCGGCTGTTATTATTTAGCCACGAGCTCCTACTACTGGTATAGTACCTAATAATACTATTATCCAAAACCAATATTCAAAATGAATACTTAACTTCAATCAATTTCTGAATATAATTAAACTAAATAAATAATATAACTAATATAATCAAACTTTTATTTCTAAAATTAAATTTAGACAGACAGACGGTCATCGATGTTAACACTATGCATTTATTTGTATACAACAAAGTTACATGAATAGGTAAACATAGTGCCTTCAATTTATTCTTTACTTAGATATGCATCAGTACAACCATTATTAATATTACGTTTATTTACATTTCAACCAACTTATCTGTGCAGACGGGAAATTATAGAACTAAAATAAATGTACCAAGTTTGACGTAACGATACAAATTTACTTGACAAGCAGCGCCAGCTTGAACTTCACGCTTAAAGTGGGTCATACTATATGGCATTATGTTACTGGCTGAAGTTTCCTAGTTTTCAAAAAAAGAATATAACTAATTTAAACGCTTAAATTACCTACTCATTCGAATGCGTTTGTTGTGGTAAAAAAAAAACACAAACTTTTTTGTTAAGTTTTGTTTTTTTCCTCGATGAAATCATTTTCTGATTTCAATAAATTATGCCTTTGGGACGGATTATGTGTGATATTAAATGTCTTTATATTATTATGATAAGGTTTTGTGTTCCGTAAAAATTAATGCACCAAATTTTTTTTCTGTCTTAAATATCACTTATGATTTGTTTTTAAATTTGTATATTTTTTCCACTTGAATGCCGTCGTGACAGTTACCTTCATACATTTTGTTTCTTTTTTTTACGGATCCTAGGTCTTTTTCTAGTAATTACATTGTTAGGATTTTGTTGAACATTGGATACTTTCAGTGGAAGTACGTGCCGCGATTCAGCCAGCACCGTCGTAAAATATCCGATTAAGTTTTTTGGCTTAGAATTTTGTAATGTTCCCAGTCCGACTGTGCAGTCAACTTTTTAATGGAATTTTGACATCATCGTCTACCTAGCCTACCCTAGCTACCTTTTCCCAAACTATCTTGGGGTCAGCTTCCAGTCTAACCGGATGCAGCTCCAGAGAGCTGCAGCTCTGAGCATCCAGTATTTTACATGAAGCAACTGCCTATCTGACCTCCAGAACCCACAGTAACTGGGTAACACAATACCCCTTAGTAAGACTGGATGTCAGATTTTTGGCTTCTGACTACTCGTAACGACTGTCAAAGATCTACAAATGACAGCCGGGACCAACAGCTTAACGTGCTTTCCGAGGCACGGAGGAAACTCGGTATGTAATTATGGTCACCCGTCCACGGACCAACCTCGGCAAGCAAGGCTTAACCTTAAAGATCGACCCGTGCGGCTGTTATTATTTAACCACGGGCTCTTCCTCCTTTTTAATGGAATTTTAACAATAAAGAAAAATAAAACCCTCTGAGATTGTCGAAGAATTTTCGATACAAGCTTGTTTTGGGTTTTTATGACATTGACAGGTGAGCGTTGTTGGCTTTTGGTGAACATTTGTAATATTGTATATTTATAATATATACAAGATGTACACCTCTGCCTAACTCTTCGGGGATTAAGGGCATGGTGTTATGATATGTTCTGAGAAATGTATAAATATCCTCTAATGGAAACGTATATTTAAAATGGCGGCTTTAGTTCTGAATGCTCCAAACGATCCCTTTACAGATTATAATAAGTAATTTCGTGCTCAAAGAAGAATAAAAATAAACCTTCGGGTCGATTTTATTAATCGACCCGAAATGAATGCATTCACGACAGTGAAACGTTATAAATGACTTTGGGAATGTGAAAGTCACCAGAGAAATTGATAATTTTCGGCCCTACTGGTTTAAAAGTGGGTAAATAGGTCAAGGAAATTGTGAAAACAGTCGATTACAATGAATCTTTAATCATCACCTTGTTTGTATACAACCTGTTTTTTTTTTATATACCTACCCCATAATTCTAGGGTTATATTCTGTAGGTAACAATACTAAAACTCTAGAATAGGTGGTCCAAAAATGCATAGTTTCGGAGATATCATCAATCATAATTTACTTAGGTCAAAAATTGTCACCAGTATGACGAATCTTTACTTTTGCGAAATAGTCAAACTTCGCAGTAGTGTAGTCAAATAGTAGTAGTTTCATTGATAAATACGAGTAATTCTTCAAACCAATAATTCATATTTATAGCTAAGAAAATGCAAAAAAAAAAGTATGATTGAAACATAATTCATATGCACGTTGATTCTTTGATATGGTCTCAATCATATCCAAGAGTTATGGGATATAAAAAAAAACAGGTTGTATAGTGTAATACTTTAGATAGAAGCAACTGTCTTTTAGCACAAAAATAAATACTAGATGCCTACGCTTTGCAAGCAAAGATGAGTCATACCATCACGCCTGTAATCCTCAAAGAGTTAGGCTGAGGTGTACCTAATAGTCTACGTCTACATTTCGCCAGTTATGTTTAAAGTCTTATGTAATAGGGGCCGAGCCTATTACCATCAATCGGGCTCAAATACAGTCTCTATGGCTGCTATTGATGGTAAAACCCAGTAACACTTTGCCCGATCCGGGAATCGAACCCAGGCCCTCATATTCAGCATTCGTGTTAGCGACCACTAAACCAATGAGGCAGTCTGATGAGTCTGACCAAAGATTAGTCAGGCAGATACAAATGCAAACTCAGGTAATTTTGAACAATATTTTTAACAATTAAATTATTCATTACAGACAAAGCTATCAAC
Source organism: Cerastis leucographa (assembly GCA_963082945.1). Taxonomy (NCBI): domain Eukaryota; kingdom Metazoa; phylum Arthropoda; class Insecta; order Lepidoptera; family Noctuidae; genus Cerastis; species Cerastis leucographa. Next base: position 3,369,895 of record OY720365.1, read on the forward strand.
GCACTTTTAAATGCATCGATATGCGTTATCAATATTACAGGAAGTAACTTATTCTCGTACTTTAATATTGCAATAGGCGCACAAAATCGATACTACCTACATCGTGTTCCTTTGTCTTTGATCTAGATTAATTAATTCAGTTTAGATACACGATGTTTCCGGTAGCAGTGTTGCTATAACACTTATTAATGACACCCTATTGTCTAGTAAGACTAAGTACCGTATTATGTATCAGCCAACTGACCTTTGCCGCTTCCACGACCCATGGCATCATTAAAACCACTTTACATACTTCTGCGAAAACTTTAAAATCATTTTTCCCCTTTTTCGCAACCTTGCAAGATCTGACATCGATTCGTAATGGCCGACTACTGATTCTGATTGACGACCCTATTTTTTCATCTTGCTCGGACAAAGCGTCACGAAGGACTATATTACTAAATCATCGATCTAATTTAATTGTTACCAAGAATGCAAAGGCGGGCGGGGCTTTCAGTAGCTTTCAAGGTTCGTAAGGAAACCAGGCTTGTTAGTAGTCGACGCGCACCAAACCACGGCGCACGCGCCAATGTTACCGTTACAACCTATTTGGACAACATAGAGGTTGTATAGGAACATCTTAGATAAATAAATTAAATAATAACACTTAAAAAATCAAGCTGTCGAGTTCGATATACAAAAGTCGAAGCGAACGTGTTTGAATTTTTTTTCGAATTCCGCGCGCAATATTTTGGCGGGATCTCGTTGTGTTGCAAATTGAAAAATTTGAGGTGATATTTTCCAAGTGTTTTGCCGCTTTTGGTGAGTTGTTATTTTTTGTTCTATTAAATAGTTATAACTGTCTTTTTTTGTGTTTATTACATCATCGTCATGAATTTAATAATCGGAAGGCAATTACTGTTTTTTTGCAATATTGTAATGGGAAGTTAAAAGGCGATGATGCTTGCGATCGTTATAAAAACCAGCCATTCCTACTTTGGCATGACACTGGCAACAATTTTGTATTTTCGTTTTCAAAAATATATGAATTTTGACGTATATGCAGAATATTTTAAATTTTCACTGCAAGCGTATGCACAAGGTGTATAGCAAAGCGGTCATAAAAGGAAAACGGATATTATCCTTTAGTAAATTCTTTTAAAGAATAAAAAAATGGAGTCGTTGAGACTGAATTATATAAATGTTCGTATTCAGTTATGGTGCGAACACTCTGAAATATGCAAAAAAATCATATTGTTTTAATAAACGTCCGCAAGTTTTAAATTACAATATCTAATATTACAAAATGCATTGTTATTGTATGATTATTATATTAGGAAAGACATTGGATCAAACGGATGGATAATGTCAGTTAATACACTCGTCGTATCTTTATCATATTTTAACTTTTATATATTTTTAGTAAACAATGGATGTGTTAAGTGGTTAAAATAACGTTTTAATTAATGTTAAATGCTTATCTTTTACTCGTAGGTTTGTTCACGAATTCCACGAAATTATTTATTTTCCAGTGGGATTATCCGAGATTCAATAACACCCCTCTTTTTTGGTCGGGGGTTAAAAATGGTAGTGTAGGTACCTACACGTAAGCGAGGAGAGAAGTGAGAGAAGATTTGAGTGAAGTGACATGCTTGTGTCATTAGTCAGTCAGGCAGTGTTTAGAAGACCTAGATAAATGGCAATCGCTTTCAAAGCTTTTCTGTAGCTAATGTCAATCCAATATATTTTTACTTATCTAATTTCTATTTATTATAAATGCGAAAGTTTGGATTGATGGCTTGATGTATGTTACTCAATTAAGAGCGTTCACGCCTTACCGCATTACATACAAACTTTCAATTCCTTATTTTCCGAAATGACTGACCCGATTTTAATGAATCATACGCATAAGCAGGATACATCGTATTCTATTCTATTAAATATATATTTATTTTTTATGTATATTTCTTTTGAATTAACTAACAACGCAAGTATATACTCGTATAAGCTAGGCAATGTTAAAATATTTAAACGCTTGAAATGAGATCAACAGCTGTCTCTTTGTAAAATTCTGACAATTGTACGTAGGTATAGCTCTTTTTGGGAGAATGAAGGCTCGCTGAGAATTATAACCGTAGCTTTTCTCCCAGAACTGTATGCTTTATGGAAGTCTGGATTCGACAATAGCATAATGTACCATTTTTAACTGATCCGTAATTATTACGTCTCTCAATTTCCTCAATATAGTATAGATACGTATCTATCTATTAATTACTTAGCGCAATATAATTACAGTAGCACCAAATAGCTTGCTGTTTGTGATCTCTGGATTATGTTCCGCGACACCTTCATAATCTGATTACGTTCTAGTTTATCTTGTACGAAGTTTCGTACGCAGTGCGCTCAATCTTACCATCTACACAATTTTTAATTTAATCTTTATTTCATGCTTTTTCAACTTATTTTTTTTTTTGTTTTAGGCTATTATCATATTTAGATATTAAGAGCGTTTATGCCTTACGGTATTTCATAAAAACTTTCAAGTCCTTCATTTCCGAAACGAATGAAGCGATTTTAATGAAACTTGATACGCATAAACAGGATACATAGGTTAATAAGTTACTATAAAAACATTTTCCAAAAATATTGTTACAGCTAAATTGACCGATTATAAATTATCTATAGAAACAGAAATTCCTACTTATCTTTTTTTTAAAGACATTTCGAAAATGTTTATAGTAACTTTTTAGACCAATGTTTCCTGTTTATGCGTATCAAGTTTCATTAAAATCGGTTCAATCATTTCATTAAATAAAAGTTGTCAAACACCAAGGACCATACTCATGCCTTTGTTTAAAAAACATACAATAGTAAAAGGCCTGCTTGCTTGCGAACCGACCGGTCCAGTAGCGGGTCAATATCCGTAGCAATGCGATTAGAGGGGACGCGACGGTGTTATGCGAGATCGAAGCAGGAACTCAGTGACTAGGTCCTGCTATGGTTGCTTTACATCACTTTTATATTTATATTGGGTAAGGTTTAACCATCGTCGATTTTGTCTCTGTCATCTCTGACCTAGACTAGAATCAAGACTAGACACACCGAAGATAAAAAAAATAAAAAAAACAACTTATTAAGAAAATTTATAATCACCCGTTAATAGTTTCATTGTAGAATACAAGTATATGGTTAAGGTACCTAGTTATACTCCCAGATCGGTGAAGGTAAACATATCGTGGAGAAACAGGTATGTTCAAGACCTAAAACATGTGACTTCACATCATTCCAGCGGCTGATTACCATCCACTCCCTATAAAAGACCTCTCTGTATGAGAGAGGAGGCCGTAATACTCCCGTAGGGTCCCTCAGGCCTATTTTTTAGTTATAGGTATGCTAATTAGTATCTATAACGATGGAAACACGTTCGCCGCGTTGTTACTATTTCAGACCCAGGTGTCCCGGCGAAGATTTTCTTCGCTATAAATTAGTGACATCTGACAAACTATGATCATCTGTCGCTGTACTGTAATAAAAAATATAGTTACTCATCGGTGACACGCAAGGGACTAGCATAAATAAGCTTACTCAGAACAGTAGATCGACGTTTCAAAGAAAAAAAAAAACCTAAGTAAATCAATTTACAGTGCTAAGTGAATTTTAATTTATTAAAAATGTATGTTATATGAGTTAATTATTGAAAAACAAAGATTAAAACTGAATGACAACTAGTTCTATAAAAAATTCATTTATGAAAATACAATAAATATCTATACGATACTTACCGACACGATATTAGCAATTAAAATATCTGTTAGCATAAAAAACGTGTTATTTATGCAGTTTATTTAATACTGAATGCTAAATCAGTTAGTAGAACATATTAATTAATATAATCCTCCATATCTATCGACGACGGTATAATGTTACTATGGGGAAATAATGTAAGTAAACACCAACTAAACTCTATTTACTAAGAGGTGGTATTTCATTCAAATAGTTTGTTAGTAAAAATGAGTAAAAAATCAAGAGTACTTACATCCCCTAAAATATTCTTTGAACGTTTTTTTGTAAAATCAACTATTAATAGTTTGAGTTTCCTTGCACCTTAAAAATTCTTTGGTATGACAATTATTCTAAAATCAAATCATGACAATTTCATGTTATAAAGAAAAGGCCTTATAAGTAGGTATGTTAAGTGTTAATTCCATAAACTAACTTACCCATTTCGCATACTTAAAGTACCCTAATTATAATGACTTAATTAAAATACGTACTTAAATGGAAGCAACTGAGAGCAAGCGTTGTCTTCAGCTCTTTAGGGAAAAATAACTCAAGCTCAACGCTCTCTCAAGTCTCCAAGTAAAATAATATCCACCGGCATCTGAATTACGTCTAAAGCGAATCCAATTAAAAATTAATTTAATCTTCTTAAACTAATTACGATAATTGCTTCGTGGGTCTAGGCTGAAAGTACAATTGAACTCAAGATAAGTTATTTTTATAACCTGTGGCTAATGATGAATCGTTAATTAGAAATATTTTCAATTTTATGATATCAAATCTGCAAATAATAGATACTTGCGTTCGATCAGTTATGTTTTAATAAGTATTTGATGATAATCTTAGCCTTATTTGAGAGCTAATTGGCGCGTCTATGCGCCCTTAGCCTAAAAAGCGCGAAGACATGACATGTTATACCTACATTATCTTAGTTTGACCTTCTGCAATAAACACACTTTTTCAAAAAATATGTAAGTATTCATTATGACTTTTCTACAAGCTATTCGTTAAAATATAAGTGACGAACATAAATTAAAAAAAGCAAAAGACTCATTACGAAAATGAATAAAAAAAAAAGAAGCACCAATTTTCCACTATAAACATGAAAATACTCATTTTCATACAACGTGACCAACGTTGTATGAAAATGAGTATTTTTTTTTTTAAATAAAATGATAAAAAAAAATACTTGTTGAATTGTGCATAACGCCATCCAACCCTTTCACTGAATTAGGCAAGCTACTTTGAAGTTCAAGGTTGCACGCAACTTTATTGTTCGTTTCTTGCAAGCATTCCTTATTGTTCGTTTCTTCCATTGCATGCAGCATTCGTTCTGCAATTGGCAGTATGACGGGACAATTGACGCACGTTTACAAGAAACTTCCGCAAAGTTTTTATTCAAATTGATCATTAAGATCAATTGGTTGGTAGTTAATTATATATGAACACGTGGCTCGTTAAAATAGGCTAGGCTTTGTAGTTGATTTATTGTGGGGATAATTGAATGCGCTAGTCTTTCATTGTACCTTTCAGTACTAAGAAATATTGTAGTTAATAAACTCGTTTTTTTTTTTTTGAATAATATTTTTTAGGAGGTTATCAAAATTCTCTTCTCTCAGGATTTTTGTCAGTCGTGACGTACTCAGTGGTTCGAAAGTCTGACAACCAGTCTTACCTAGGGGTATAGTATTACTGGCGTGTGAAATATTGTAGAGTAAAATACAGGTATTCACCTGCATCCGGTTAGACTGGAAGCCAGCCTCAACATAGAAAAAGGCGTGGGTGGCATCTGCCTATCATCTAATGTTGTGTGGGAAATCAAAATGGTCCAAGGTGAAAGATACTGTCAGAATCCACGGTTACTTCCGATATATTTAAAAAAAATAATCATAAGCTAGAAACCTTAACACACTTTTCTTTTATGAAAAATTCGCAATGCGGAAAACACAAGCAGTCCCCAAAAATTGCTTATTCTTTATTTATCTCGAAGCGTATGCTACCCACACACATAAATTACTGAGGGGTTAAAAATTGTAGCGATAAAAATAGGTTACGGATCTATCAGTTACATGTTATCGATGGCTGAGGCGTGTTTGGTTTTAAAATCGAAGCACGTTTCCTGAAGACAAATCCGGGATATGCTCCCTTATTCACAAACGCTCGGATTCGATTTCGATTCGGAAAGTCGTATGTCTATCTCGTTCGCTTTCGTAATGCCAAAACAAGATAGACATCTGACTTGTTTAATCGAAATCGAATCGAAGTTTTTGTAAATACGGGGGCTGATGAGATATATTTCCGTAAGTATATTGCAGATGCGTATCTTTTTATGTAATCTTTCTTATATTCAGGTGATATGAAATTATTCAAGTTTAAGAAGATGTTATTACAATACATGTGTTTAATATCAAGAGTCATACCCTGGATCAGAAAATGGTCATAATGGAAAAATATACTCGACTTGCCTAAGATCCTGAATTATTCATTGAAATGATTTGGTAAAGTGATCTATTAAGCTAAGCAGTTCCCAGGTCTAGCACGAGAAGTTAAACCTAGATGTGATATATGACCAGATAATGCACAGGACAGAGATGTTTGGAAAGAGAAAGGGGAGGCCTATGCCCAGCAGTGGGACACTCATTAGGCTAAGAATGATATAGGTATGACAATATCTTCTTGGTTTTATTATTGGGTACTGACATCGACTTGTTAGTCCTACATGCCTATTCTAATCAAATACACAATAAATCTTCATCAAGTAAACCTAAGACCGACCGACAGAACGACTTGGTAATAAATATGTAAATAATAATAAAAAGTGTGTCAGTGCCATACATGTTGTTAACAACGTACTTTTGTATATTTAGACGACATTATTCGCGTGCGTTTGATGTGGTAATTGAAGTATGATTACCATTTTTATATAATGAATAGGACTGTTGAACTGTCATGCCAAAATCATGTAAATCATCATCACCTGCTTAGCTTTATTCCAATGGTCTTTGTGTCGGTATCCAGTACAATCGGATGCAGCTGAAAATCAGTATTTTACATAGAGAAACTGGCCTATCACACTTCTTCATTAACCTAGCTACTGGGTTACACGATGGAAATTCTGTTTCTTAGACTTCCATACCGTTACAGTGGTCAGAAATTCTTACTACCATAGGGTAAGACTGATCGCATTCCCAGTACTTACTGGTTTATGAAGGTCAGATAGGCAGTCGCTCCATGTAAAATACTGGTATTCAGCTGCTTCAGGTTAGACTGAAAGCTGACCTTAACATAGTTGGGAAAAGGCTAAGCAGATGATGATGATATGCCACTATACCTACAAACATTAAAAAACATATGACAAGTTATTAAAATCGCGTAGGTCATTCAATTAAGGATTCAGAATGCGGAAGCAAAATTTTAACGGCATACTTCAAAATCTTATGACGCAACGAATGAACCTTAATTAACATAAAATATATACATTTTTAACATAAATTAGACTAACTAGGTAGAAATGCGTGGGTCCTTGATCAAGGGTAACCGCAAGGTAAACGGTAAAGTAGTTTAATACGATTTTATTCATAGTAAAGCTGACAAATTTATAATACCATTAAAATATATTGAAAAAGTTTAAGAGAATTAAATTTTAATTAAATTTAAAAATTAAAAACACATCAGATGTTATTAAATAAATGATGAAGAAAATTAAAAATTAGATATTTTTTTAATGTAGTACATAAATAACTGCATTATTGTACAAGGCGATGTTCCAATATTAAACAGAGTCATTGACATTGATTTGAACTCGCCTGTTAACGAAAACTTCGAAGTTAAACAACGAGTTACACAAGAATAAGTGAAAAGACAAATTGTGGGAAAAGAAGTTTATTTGTATTTATTTATTTAAACGTGGTAATATACAATAGTGGTACATAGGCGGACTTAATGCCACAAGGCATTCTCTGCCAGTCAACCATTGGGTTAAAAAGGACAACATTGTGATAGGGTACAAAATAATATCTAAATTTCTAAACGCCTAGTTGACACTTCCCGTGACCCAAGGGCTGGGTTTTACTTTGGCCAGAGGCTAAGTATTGCCATACAACGTGGCAACGCCGCCAGTCTCTTTACCAGTTGACAGCGTTGAGGAGGAGTTTTTTGACGCCCTTTTATAATTTGTTGTTATTTTAGTTATCTAGTTTTAAAAATAATATTAATTTGTAAAATGTAATAAAATAAAAACAGAAATGTAAAATTAAAAAAAAAAAAAAATATCTAAAAATATGTAATAGATTTCGAAATTGTATACATAAATACTAATACACAAATAAACATAAAATAGACTAATAAATATTTAAAAAAATGCCGAAATAAAAAAAGATAAACCAAAAAAAAGAAATAATAATAAACATTTTTTTTTCAAATGAGTAATGTTAACTGGTTTAGCTCTTGCGATATTTTCTAACATAGTTGGGTAATGGTTAAGCACGTGATTATTATATTAATTGATTTTTAGCCAGCTTGCAGTGTGTTGATTGTAGCTTGTGACCCCACCACGGGCGTTCATACAGTCCGAACTACAACTTCTCAGGTTACTTTAATTAACAGCATTATAATAATTACTAGAACAACGTAGATGCGAACCTTCACACATCAATGGCCATCATAACTTGGATGGTGGCAAAAAAGGGAACTGAAATCGACTGTACTGAACTGTTATGAATTGTTACTATAGTAAAAAATACTTTAACATTTCGTCAAGAAGAATTCGTCAATGGTATACCATTGACAAAAAAAAACAAAAAAAGTGTAGTAAACTAAGCTAATAATTATTTTTGTATTTTCTGTAGCATGTAACTGTTTTATGTCCCTAATAAATAAAAATAGTGCGTGGAGTCCCTCCGCGCGGAAGAAGTGAAACATCGTAATACTACACGCATGCGTTCGAGTGCCACGCATTCACTCTCGCTCTGTCTCTTTCTATTCCCCCTCCATGGTAGCGTTAAACGTTTAACGCTAACTTGTTGGAATAAACAAACTGTCGTACCCGATTTCTATACCCTGCCATTCTTTAAAACGCAACTTATTTTCTGTCACACCTCATTCTTATTTCTTTTACACTCCCGAGCTTGCGGCTTACGTATACCCGCTCATTCTGGTGCGACAACCCTTGGCTACTATTACTATTCCGCAGGCCGGGTGCTCCCTCTGCTCGTCTGTGGGGTACGCCCTAGCTCTAACATTACTTTCATTTATCCAAATTATGCTGTTTGGGTTTTGGCAAAGATTTTATAACCAGCCGCCTGCCTGACGTCAAACCTCCTCGGGAACGCTATTGTGCATATCTTTTTAATTGTACATACGCTATGTATTTCCACATGTATCTACTTTCATTCAATTATGTCGTATATCGGTAAACTAACTTAAAACCAATACCAAATGTCATTTTCAATTTCAATTTCTCCACTCATTGACCGCGTCAAACCTCTTAATTCAAACCGATCCAGATTGTTTAAGACGTCACAAAGTCGATTCAAGAATTATTGCAACATGTAAACAAATAGGGAAACAGTAACTTCGTGACCAGCCCCGAGCCACACAGCTGAGCCGGCCCAGTATGGTAAATATTTAATGTTTATGAAGCCAGGTCACGGTGGATTGTGCTGCAGATAGGCAGATCGTGACAGAACCTCGGATATGGGCGTGAGCTTGAATGTTAAATAAATCATTTTCATGTCTCGGGACTTGAAAACAATAAGCCGCGGCACGCGTTTGGTTTAAATATTGTATCTAGAATCCGACAGAGAACCAAGGTTATCGCCATAGCCGCATTAGCACGCTGAAGTGGCAATGGGCCGGCCATATAACCCGAAGAACCGATAACCGTTGGGGTAGTCGAGTTCTTGAGTGGAGACCACGGATCGGTAAACGTAGCGTAGGACGTCATCAGACTCGGTGGAGCGCTGATCTTCGCAAGGCGGCTGGCAAGAGCTGGATGAGAGTGGCCGAGGATCATGCTCAGTGGCGTGTCATGGGAGAGGCCTATGTCCAGCAGTGGACGAATACAGGCTGATGATGATGAATGCTACAGTAAGCAGTGATAGACCGTCGGACTGCCAAATCATAGGTCTCAAGTTCGAACCCAAGACCTATGATTTTTCGGGTTCATGTGCGTATTGAATAATTATCACTTGCTTCGGTGAAAGAAAACATCGTGAGGAAATCAGCATTCCTGAGAAATATTTCTCAACGCGGCATGTACAGCCAAGTCAGAGGCACAGGGGCGGCATAAAAACTCAGACATCTGGTTAAACACTAACCACAAGTTAAAGAAGAAACAATGCCACAGTAATTTGAGTACAAATCGGACACCAAACTTTAACACCCTGTATTACCCCTCATCATCGTCATCAGCCTATAATGTTCCCACTGCTGAGACACAGGCCTCCTCTCTATGAGAGGAAGTGGGCTGTAATCCTGCACGCGGGCCCAGTGCGGGTTGGTAGATGTCACATGTCTTCGAATTCTAGGACATGCCGGTTTCCTCACGAGGTTTTCCTTCACCATTTTCGAGAGCCAAAAATCTTCCAAGGTGCTCTGGGACAGACGCCAGCCAGCACATACACCTAGAGTAATCTGTCTAATTTCTTTAGGTAATAGATTTTCAACTTTATAATTAAAGAATTAGGTTTAAGGTTTTTTTGGGAAAGTTTTACAGTTTCTGGAAGCTTGACCTAGTGGCGTCTGTCAATTAAAAAAAGGACCTGTCCAAAATTGCATGCATCTAAAACCAGCGGCTTTGGTTGGGCGGTGGCTGTCAGTATGTTTAAGCTAGCTCTAAACTAGCGTTTTTCACTGACCTCGTTTGTTCTTGAGCAAAGTAGACTATTGGCATTTTCATTTGGGTAAATCCAGAAGTCAGGATTTTTACTAGCAATTGACTAGAATATTGTGGCTTGTAAGTTGTAGACAATAAGATTTTGTCATAATTAACTTTATATAAAAGACTGTAGAGTTTAGTATCTACTTTTTGGAACGAGAAACTAGGTTCAACTTTCTGACTAATGAGGAAAAAAAATCCTTTTTTGGCAATTATAAAGTCCTGGTAAATTAAAATAAACGCTTCGAGTTTGAGTATGCAAGGTAACTAAAACAAAATTAAGTAGGATCAACTTTAACACCTCCCCTGACTGCCTCCTTGATCTAGGGGTCGCGACTGCTGAGCATGAGATCCTAGGTTCGATTCTCAGGTTAGGCAAAGTGTTATTGGGTTTTTCCATCAGGAACTTCCACTTAGTCTGGATTTGTGTACCGTTAATGACAATACGCGCGCCCATAACTTTAATACTCACAAAAACTGCCGGTGGGGACCTTCACAAAGGGCAGTAGTAAATACACGGTGTAAATCACCTCATCACGAAGCCGTCAACCAAGCACGTACATGAAACTAAGTAACTTTACGCAAAAATTATTGCTGGGAAATGACTTTTTTTTGGGGGGTGGAAAATCATGTTTTGTGGTAGAACTCAATGTTACGCACTCAAAACATTGTGCTGATGGACGGATTGAATAGTACGGGGGTCGTGGAGGTGTTTTAAGTAAAAATCTTGCATTAAAAACTTGTATTTAAAAAAATAATTGTCCAAAAGTTGGAACTTTGACCCCTAATATCTCCGTAACTAGAAGGTTCCCAGGTATGGTGTAGGACAAAAAAAAATATCGCAATGACAGGAAGAATAAGTAACTAATATCATGTCTCCGTATGAGCATGTGTTATGTCAGTCATCAGTGGATGTAACCTAATAATGTTGCGAACCCATCAATTGTTTGCGGCGAAGGTCCAACACACAGCATAGAAATGGGAAAAAGGCTCACTTTCAATAATGCAAGGAGAGAAGGAAACAAACAAATTACTTCTCCTTCATTCCAATTTATTTGAGTGTTTTTGTCAATGATCGGAGATTATCCCTCGGGAACATTTTAAATATACCTTATGACATTTGGGGATAACGCGGCTACCCTTGAGTGAAAAAAAAGGATTGTGTGGTATTATGAAACCACGGTAAAAGTGAAACTTTTTTTCACATTAGACATTTAACTAAATATTTTTGGAATAATATTCCATTAAGGGTATAAAACGCGGAGTAGGGATAATGTGAACTCTACTACTCCGCGGCCGAGCTTCACGCGACATGCAACACACAGAAGAAAAAGTTTGAGACACTGTAATAAAAGTTTCACTTTAAAAGTTTTCGGAATCGGATAAGTCGTTTCGAAGATTACCCCCTACATCCGAACTTACAAACTTTACCTCTTTATAAATTAAAGTATTAATTATGTAGATTTAGTGCTGTACATCTCCTCTTTACATACTATCACTGTATTCTGCACGCATAGCATGACCACCAGAAACCAGTTTTGTCTACGGAAGAATCGACATAATGACAGATAGATGACAATGACAATCGGTCATTTTGTCGTTTCTTTCTTCGACATATACCGTTTCCAAAGTGGTCATGCTACGCGTGCTACCTTTAGATCCATTTCTCATTATACACAATCAAAACAATTTCTTACGTTTCTTTTGTTTGCCAACAACTTATGTCTGAAAACAATACACAATCATCCAAAAGAGGATCTGTCCGAGAATACAGTAAAGTAAAACCTTGCCGAAGATTTTTCCCAGTTACCGTCCACAAAAGTGATTAACTCTTTTGATCTGATAATGATAACAAGAAATAAGAGTTTTGGATGCCGTAAAATTTTGTCTTAATTATTGTAATTGGACGATTGATATTCCAGGAACTTTTGAGTTAAAAACACGATATCGGCTACAACTCTCTAATAAATTTATTGATATGAATTAGCAGTGTAAGTAACTGCAAATTAGGACTCTTATAACAAGCTCGCTTAATTGAATCATGAATAAACTAAAACAGATCAACCAGCACTAAACAGTGTATTGTCAGCCTTCACGGATGAGTAACCCCACTGCATCCAGTTGTTCTTCTGTCCGTTGCTACTCCGTGGCACCAAGTATGTGTGGTCCACGGTCACTATCAGTGCCATCGCCCTTGACATAGTCGTGATAATACGCGAATGATTCTGTTTTATTACGAATTATGTCATAACTATGTGGTAATAATGGCCTTTTTATTAGCAAGCATTGTTGTGTTTTTAATTATAGACATTAAGACGAGAATATTTGTGTCTTTTTCTGAGAAATGACGATTGAATTGGAATTTCAAGTTTTTTTCATTTCTTAGATCTATTCCATACTTTAATATTATAAATGCGAATGTCACTCTGTTTGTTTGTTTGTTTGTTACCTTTTCACGACTAAACGGCTGATCGGATCTTTATGAAATTTGGTAAGAAGATAGATTTTAACCTGGGGAAGGACATAGGCTATATATCCTCATGCTACGACCAATAGGAGCGGAGCAGCAATGAAAAATGTTGCGAAAACGGGGAAAATGTGACGCAGACGAAGTTGCGCGGGACAGCTAGTTAACAATAATTCTTGAAGGTATGCGATTGTTACCTACAAGCTTTACTTCTTGTAGGTAACAATGGTAGGGTCCATAATTGTGTCTATCATTTTTTATTTGACCACCTGTTTTGTGTACATTATGGATGCAATAAATGATTAGATTTGATGTACAAAAAAGTATTTTGTTAGTTGAAGGCTTCATGAAGGGTATTTTTACACCCATAATAGGTGTGAAAAAAATGGGTGACCCATTTTAGTATTCCTGTGAACGTTACAAACGGGCGGGAAGAATGTAGGTTAACAAGTTCGTAGTAACGCCTTTTTTTCTGTTTTTCCGTGAATTCGTCGCAGTTATTCGTCGAAAAAACTCTACAGTGAAATACTCGTCTTTTCCTCGAATTGCAATGGACAGCTTAATTGCTTCGCAGAAAGAAAAACGTTTTGGTTAGAATAGGATGGTGAAATCTTTAGAAGCTATAAACCTACAATACTAAAAGAGAAGGACTCCTATTCCGTATAGTGAAAAGCAATACTGAAAACTGATTGGTAGTAGACTTATTACATTCCTAGATGCAGTTTCCACAGTTTATAACAAGATTATAGTAAAAAAAAAAAAACCGAACAAAATGACACGGCATATCTTGGGGTGCTTTTAAAATAACTAGTCCGCCATCTTTAAGACTCCGCCATATTGGTTTTAGAAAGATGTCGCTTAGCTTAACATAGGTACTTACATCGTTATCCAAACTACTAACCAACAAACCAAAAACTTGTAAAAACTAAAAAAAACTTGAGAGGTGTCAAGGGACACCCGGATGGAACGAAGTTCCTTTCACGTTCATAATATCAATACATTAGATTTAAGTTAGTGTGCGAAAAATAAAATATTTAGTTTAAGGAAGATTAATCCTTAATTCGAAGCAATACGTCTTACTTAACTGCACAACCGAATTTGTACTTTGTAGTTCGGTCACTCAAAATAATAATCATATCTATCCTTACTCACATACACACCCCAATTGTACGTAATTTAAGGAAATTTCAACTTTATTTTAAAGAAATAAAGCTTACAATAGCTTACTATAGCAAAAAGTGTCGTGACAACTTTTACCTTTCACAACGCGCGATAAGGAACTTCGTTCCAAAAAAAAAAAATGTGTTTAAAATTCAGTTGCAAGATTTGACATACAAACATTGCAAGTTAAATAAAAACTTGTAAAAAGCCATATGAAAAAAATTATACCAGTGTTTTGTTTCTCTCATTCCGAAACATTTGCCGAGAAAAAAAAGCCAAGTAGGTTTGCAAACTCCGCACACGTACACGCTTTAATCCTTTATTGTCGCATTGACAAGGAGTTTAGATATTTTTTATAGATATTGATCTTAGTTCCGTAATAAGTATCTATTTGATTGATCTGCATCCTGATTGTTAAGGCGGAAACATACTTACGTGTCGCGCCGTGTCGTGACGCGCCAGAAGCAAATCGGTTTCATACATTTAATATGGTTAGGGACATATTTTCTTGGCGTGTCGTGTCGCAACGATGTATGAAACCGAATGCTTCTGGCGCGTCACGACTAGTGGTCGAGTTGAGATAATAGTGAACCTCATGACAAAATAGTGCCGGAAACGGTATCTTAGGTCACTTTCTGGCTTTGAATGTCGAATGTTGGAGGTGTTTTTAGAGAGAGAGATTTGAGATTAACATCTGAGGCTGGCTTCTGCTTAACCGGACTATCCTGTGGATGCCTTGAATTTAAGGCCTTCAGCTAGGGCATAAATCTTAAAAAGTAACTAGGCGACAGCACGCTAAGGGCACCCTCTGTGGGGTACGGGCCTCGGCTTAGGGCGTCGCTAGGGGAGGGCAGCAAAGGGACAGGCAGGATCTGTGTGATTCCATTATTTAGAGGCTGATTTATAAATACAGGCTCAGCTTCGCGAACTGGCTAGAGCAAGGGTCGGGGGGGTAAGTTGGAGGTGAGATTAGATTTCGGATTTTATTGCCACTTGGTTCCAAAGCAAGCACAGAATTGATTCAGTGGACTTTTGTGTGTTTTTGTTTCTATCAGCATGTAATAGCAACGCTAGCTGTAGGAATTAAAAATTAGATATATCCGTCTGCAGGTTTCCAAAACTTTATTTTACGAGAGTAGTCAAATTAATTAGGATTATAGTGGATACGGCTCCACTTGTTTCAGCGGATCATCATAAGATAAAGTGTCGTCTTACCTATTGTGTTTTTTTCCCCCAAAATATTTGGTAAAATCTACTACTCTACTTATAAGTCTGGTCAAGCACTTAGCCCGCAATTCGTTACATAAGCAAAATTCCTATAATTCTGCTACCTTTGAAAAACTAAAACAAAATTAATTTCAATTACAACCCAAACGAGTCATTTATTTAGGTATTACTAACGTATTATATCATCGAAGAACCCCTATGATAGAGCTCCTTTGCGAAAAATTCTACAAAGTTTTTTTTTTAATAGAAAAAGGTAAAATAAAAAATCCTAGATCACGAAAATCGTGACTAGAACGCGGAACTTTAGTAACAATAAAATAAAAATGTTTATCGATTTCATCTCAATGCGTTTGATTCTTTTCATTTCGATGTTTCATCTATCTACATATATCTGTTACATACTCATAATCTATAGGTACATATTATAAATTAGAGTCGTATTTCTGTGTCTGCCAGAACCATGAATACAAGATGTTGTTTTGCATCCTCGTCAAAATTCAGGAGGGTTGTCACAAAAGACATAAATAACCAAATTAAATTACGGTACCTAGCTAATTATTAATAGACGCTGATTTTTTTAGTTGTTTAAGTTTGCCAGTATTTCAGAATAACCCGCTGAACGGGGTTTAGGGTATAAGAAATTATCGAATAAACGATTGAAATTGTTTGTATGTGTGGAAGCACGGTTATAGGGCGAGAATCAGACGGGCCGCGTTTAAAACACGTGTGGTTCACACTTACCGAATTCCGTAAATAAGAAAAAAATAATTACCTACCCATTTTATTATTGATTCGGGACGAGAATCATTAGCATACTTACCTCCTTGTATTTGACGAGGATGCAAAACAACACCTTGTAGATGGTGAAGTGTGATATCGTAGAACACTTGATAGCCACATGACTGGACCACATTCCGTGTGTTTATTGACCGAAATAGGCAGTGACGTTTGATAAATTGGTGCAGGAAACTTGACAAGGCTTGGTTAATCGAAGAGACGGAATTATTAAGGAGGTGCATGTCTTTGGTTAAAGGTATTTAGGACTTTTAGGTAGGTATGTGGGTAGGCAATAGTGATTTATTTGACTGCAGTTATCTTGTGAATAGCTTTAACCAACTGGCCTTCCGGTGGCGAGATTGGCGAGCACATTAGCTTGGTGCTTGGGACAGCAAAGAGAGGTACATACCTAGAAGTGAGTGTAGTTGGGCAGCGGATGACGATGGTGATCGAACTGGATTGAAGACCAAAACATTGCTAGCATTTTTAATAGTTTTTTGGTAAATCAATGACGTTGGTCACGTTTTGGTCAGGCTATGAGATATACAAGGTATTGTTTTGCATCCTCGTCAAATTCAAGGAGGTAACTATGCTAATGATTCTCGTCCCGAACCTATAATAAAATGGGTAGGTTTTTTTTCTTATTTACGGAAATCGTTAAGTATGAACCACCCGTGTTTTAAACACGGCCCGTCGGATTCTAGCCCTAAACCGCGCTTCCACACATACAAACAATCTCAAACGTTTATTCGATAATTTCTTATTCCCTTAACCACGTTTAGGGGGTTATTCTGTATTACTGACAAAATAAACAACCAAAAAAATCTGTGTTTTTTTAATAATTAACTAGGTACCGTTATTTTAATTGATTATTTATGTCTTTTGCGACAACCTCCTGAATTTTGACGAGGATGCAAAACAACACCTTGTAGTTTGCACGGATCAACAAAAAAATATGGTCTTGGAGAGTGTAATGCAATCCTGGGTCTTTTATCGGAACAAGCTGGGATTTTACACAATTTAGCAGCTTTAACTTTAAACTAGTTAATTGTTAGTTTTAGTCTTACTGTTTTTCTTATAGGGCGACGTTATCGCTCAGCGATAAAGACCTTTTTAAAATAAAATAAAAAAAATTTGTTTTTGATCCATTGAAAGAGCTTTACGTTTCCATCCAGAGTTTCCACTAATACAATTCTGTACTTGATACAAGTACATGTCTACGTAGTTTAAATTGATCTGTTAATGTTTCAATCATTAGTGGTGGAGTTATTTATACCCACTCAGGAAATGTAGTGCTAATAAAGATTACATAAGCCACAACATCAATAAATAAATGAGGCAATAGACCAATAAATGGCAATGTAAAACAGCTATTATTATTATTACTGTATTGATTATTTAATACAATTAACTTGTTAGGTACTATGAGTGGAATTAAATAGTGGTTTTCCAATATTTTTCTACAGAAACTTATTTATTTAGAATAACCAAAGTTATTTAATTGTTTGTATTTTATAACGCGTTTGTATCAAAGGAATATTTACAACATAAGAAGTACTGTTAGAGGTATATTGTCACTTAGAACACTTCAATTTGTGGTCGCACTGCGTTGAAATAATGTACCTAGGTGTTATGTAAATAAGTGATTAATATACCTAATGAATTTGTTCCTACTTAGGTTTTTCCACAAAACAATTAATATCGTTTTGATTAATGATGCGTTTTAACGTAAACAAAGAAATAGATAAAATAGGTAAAATCTTCTGGAAAATGTCGTCCGTCCTGCACGCGTAGCATGACCGCCGTAGAAACGGGCTATGCCGACGGAAGAATTGACAAACTGACACATTGTCATTGTCTATCTGTCATTATGCCGTTTCTACAGTGGTCATGCTACGCGTGCTGGCTTCAATTCCGTTTTCTAAACCATCACCATCTGCCTGCCTTTTGCCAAATATGTTGAGCTCGGCTTCCAGTCAAACTGGATATATGTATCTTAAAACCAGTATTCAACATGAAGCGACTACCTATCTGACCTCCACAACCCAATTTTTAAATGTGGTGCTGCCGCACAGACGGTGGGACACTTGTTATCGTGTCCTGCCTGTTCTGTTGCTTGCACTTCAAAGGAGCTGATGGACGCTATTGAAAGTGCCAAACCTGTCGCCAAATTCGCTCTCTGGTATCGTCGCAAGGGACGGGGACGTGACAAGAATACATTCATTCGTTCATTCAATGACATTAGTGAACGAGATTTTCTGAAGGTACATCACTATTGTATTTTGTCAATTGTCATCGAGACGCTATGTAAAAGACAATGTAATACGATACCCTTTCGGTTTATTATCGTCTGAATTATACGTGTTGAACATATTTCTATTGCCATATTCCATCATGCATTTTTACGTTATTTTATAATGATCAACCAAGAATCAATTTAAACTACAAACAAACAAAAACTAACCCAATTCATTCATCCCCGTCCCTTCTTCTTTAATTAAGTAAGTACAATAGAATTAGTAAGTTAGAACAATAGAATTAAAGGAAACTTTAAGTCATGGACGAGCAATAAAAATAGCTTCAGATAGCCGGTGTGACGAATCAGGACAACGTGCGACCTGGTCCAAGGTCTGTCTGTAATTGAGCAAGAGGATGACTTTCACTTCTTGCCGTAATTGGCAAAAAACGCAAATTATATTGGTTTGTACAAAAAATATTGATAGGCATTGCGCGTGCGTTCTTGCTGATTTTTTCCGTAAACTAGCTGTTGCTCGCGAATCCGTTCGCGTTGAAATTTTGATGTGTTTTTCTGGGATCAATATTGTGCATGTTAACCTTCCTCTTGAATCATTTTATATTCTATTGATCAAAACTGCAACGAAATCCGTTGCGTAGTTTAAAAGATTTAAACTTACAGACGGCGGGCAGGAAGCGTCTTTGTTTTAATACTATGTAAAGAAGTTGCTGGCAGCTTATATTTTATACGAAGTTTTATAACGAGTAGATATTCGTATTTCCCGTTACCTAATGTTACAATTTCATATTAGTACCTAGTTCGTTAATAACCTCAATGGTTTAGTGGTCGGAATCAATACAGCTGCTGAGTACCAGGTCTTTGATTCGATCGCCAGGTCAGGTAAAGTGTTATTGGAATCGTCCATCAAAAACTCAGTAACACTCTGGAGTTTCAATTGTGCTCGGTTGATGGGAAAAGGCTCAGAGGAGGAGCTTGTGGCTAAATAATAACAGCCACCCGGGTCGATCTTTAAGGTTAAGCCGTGCTTGCCGAGGTTGGTCCGTGGATGGGTGACCATAACTACATACCGAGTTTCCTCCGTGCCTCGGAAAGCAAGTTAAGCCGTTGGTCCCGGCTGTCATTTGTAGATCTTTGACAGTCGTTACGAGTAGTCAGAAGCCAAAAAGTCTGACATCCAGTCTTACCAAGGGGTATCGTATTACCTAGTTACTGGGTTGTGGAGGTCAGATAGGCAGTCGCTTCATGTAAAATACTGGTACTCAGCTGCATCCGGTTAGACTGGAAGGTGACCCCAAGATAGTTTGGGAAAAGGCTAGGCAGATGATGATGATGATGAGAAAAGGCTCGTCCCCTATTATATAAGACCAAAACATAACTGACGAAATATGCCTGTGATTTTGTTTCGCCTTTCCGATTTGCAAGTTCCTCGTAAAAATTTTCGCAGCACGTTGCTATTTCTTGCCATATTTCCACAGTGTACCTTTACATCTCATAAAACCTTTCCTCTATCAATATTTCATAATAATTCGGATCTCATTGTTGTATATTACGGGTTCCCGGATGTTTGGCATCCGTTTGTAGGCACGTTTGAAATTTCGTCGCTCTCTGGTATCGTCGCAAGGGACGCGGACGTGACAGGAATACATTCATTCATTCGTTCACTCAATGACATTACTGAACGAGATTTTCTGAAGTAACATCACTATTGTATGTTGTCAATTGGGATTACAATCTGAATGTAATCCGCATTCTTATGGTATCAAGTATCAATTACTTGGTTTTTCTAGCCGGAACCGTAGTGGTATGTGTCTTTTACAGTCCTTGAAATCACAGTTTTAATAGTCGTCATGTCGTGGGTAATGTAGTCGACAAAAAACTTATCTGCATGCATTACTGCGATTGTGATGCAGTCATACATATAATTTTCTACAAATGTGTTGTACCTTATACATCTATACCTATGTATATTCTTATACATCCGTGCTTGCTTATAGTTTCTCAGTGCTTCATTAAATTTTTGTTAGAAGCTAACCCTGCAGGTTCTGGTTCAGGGTATCTGTCCTTGTTCCCCGTTACATGCCAAATATGGAATTCATCGAAAAAACTAGGAATTATGGGAAGAGGCCTCTACCCAGCAGTGGAAATACGCAGGCTATCTATAATGTCGAAATTAGGTAGAATAAACTTTCAATTTGATTTAAATCTCGAATTCCACAAAAAGCCCACCCGGGAGAAATCTTCATTACCTTAAATATGTATAGAACTTTGCAATAAAAAAATCCCTTTACAAAAACAACTCTAAACTGGTATCAAAACAAACATAGGCCTCCGAGTTCTTACTTAAAATATCATGTTAATTAAAGGAAAATCTTCGTTCCTATGTTTTCTCGCAGCCATTAGCGTATATTACTGCTAAACAATAGTATCGATGGTCTGAAACCCGACGCCATAATGCGGGGTGAGTGGCAAACAACACATAAATATAAAACAAACAATGTTGGTACACACGGCAACACTTTAAGCTACATTTCCAGTATAAGATAGCCTCCCTTCGTATAGATTTCCATTACAACAAGAGATCTTCATAAACTGGTTAACATAGATTAATAGATCGCCGTGCGTACACAGCATGTTTTTATTATACCTCTACCAGTGGTTCTTAAATCGAAAAAGAAGCATGCATGGCACGTGATAAGCCTACGAATAGTCTTACTCTGTTGCTAGTTCAGTTAATTATCCTCTGAGTTGGGTTGATATTTACCTGCATAGCCAAAAGTTATTTGATATTCATTATACTCACCTTTCAAGTTCTAGGCACTTGGTCATAAAATAAGATATAATATTAATCTACAAAACAAAAGATCAACATCTTTTTTGCTTTCGAATGAAAATGAAGAAAACATTATCTCTATTTTACAGATTAAATTATTTATATTAAAAAGAAATACTAAAATAAAAACGAACTACAAACTAATCATTTTCATGAAACTGTACAGCTTTCTATGCCAGGCCTATTAACTTTTTTTTTCGGATGGGTAATCATCAAATGTCTCCTCCCGCTCTGGGCGGACCTTTGTGTTCCAGGGCCACGGTATCTCTTTCGAACAGTCCGGCAGCCCTTGCAGGCTTCGGCCCTCTCGGACCCCTTCCTAACTAACTTACCTAACTAACTTCGAAGTTATAACCAGAGCAATAACAGAGCTGTCCAAAAAACAAGCTGGTTTGAGTCTGACTCACACAAAATACAATAAAGCTAAGTAAGAACGTGGAAGAATGCATTCCGTTTATGATGTTAACTGAGATACTCTATCTAGATTCTAGAGCAAGGACAGAGACTTGCCAGGTACTTACGATTTTTTGCATAAACACGAAGTAAACAAGATCAGGGAAAAAATTAATGGCTGAATTGTTTTACAAATTTACAGACTACATAAAACTGATGACCTGCTGGCCTACCAAGACGTCTTAAAACATTATTTTTTTACTCCTTTTCCAGTGTGGGAAAGAGATTGCGCTAGACATCTTGTATAGCTCTGTCTCTTTCTTCTTTATGCAGGCATCCGCTGGATGCGAGTTGCACGGGACCGGTCAATGTGGCGACACGTGGGGGAGGCCTATGTCCAGCAGTGGAAGTCTTTCGGCTGAAATGATGATGATGATGCTGGCATTAGATTTAACCACTTACATTTTAGGCCTTTTCCGATATAATACCATGATAATATCTTTGCCTCGTGTTGCAACGCTGCTGTTGAGCATGAGGTCATAGTTTATTATTATTAATAGGTTTTTCCTTCAGATATTCCTAAACAACCGGGTACAGATCAAGAATTCGGACTGTAACTGAGAATAGTTACAGCCCGATGTCTGGAGGCCTACTCTCTTTCTCCGAAACGTAACTTCGGCAACGAACGAAAATTAATCGTATAGTTACGTTTGTGACCCTACTCTATATAATTTGCGGACGCACACAATAACATTCAATACATTCGTTCACGTTAATTGTCTGTGAATTCGAACTTCTTATGTGCATCCTCAAATTATATAGAGTAGGGTCACAAACGTAACTACGTTTAATTTTCGTTCGTTGCCGAAGTTACGTTTCGGAGAAAGAGAGTAGGCCTCCTGGATCTGTGCTTTGTTGATGGCAAAAGGCTCACCCCTTATTACATGAAACTTTAACAGATCAGGCGCAATGTAGTCACCTCTAATCCTCTATCTAACCCGAATAACAGACACGTTTTTTTTTTTTTTTAACATGTTATGTCAATTGTTTGGCCGTTTCTGATAATACTTGTTACTAAGTCTTTGACGTGACAAAGTCTAATAAAGCGATGAACGCCGGCTGCATGCATGAAAAAGGATGACTGATTGTCCCGTTACGTTCATTAATACGCTTGCGCCGCATGAATGTTTTGTTATGACGTTGTCACGTTAAACTATCGTCCTTAAACCAACTTTACAGACAACCAATTTTTTTTTTTTATGTTACAGCTTTGTCACTAATTTTTGTTCATTGTATGTAGATAGACGTTTAAAAACAAACACTAGTCTAACATTAACGTTTAAGGTCACAGTACAAGTATAATCACGGCCACGGACTTTTCGGAAATTGCAGTGTCGAATGTAGGAAGTAAATCGCGTGTGTTCGCATAAAAAACATGCACCTCACACGAGCTTGACTATGTAAATATTCATGAATTTTTATGATTCTAAAACTACATACTATTTGCATAATCGAGATAGTAATCTATAAATAGAGATTTAAATTTATTTTTATTTGAATTTCATATTTGCATTACAGTAACGAAAATATACATATAATATATTTACAAGTAACAAAATGGGAAAACAATTACAGGGTGCTGTCAATAGGAAAAGTGCCCAGAAGGCTGGCAGCATTGCCACATTAGATGGCAAAGCTGATTATATGGCCAAAAAATGCCAGCCCTCTGGTCAGGTGAAGAGTCGACCAACTGCTTGGCGATATCCCGAAATACTAAGCGGGCACTCAGATTCCCTTGGCCCTAGTGTTTCAAATCCAAACGGCTCAAACACAGGACTATCAATTAAGTTATTGTTTTTGCGCCGATTGAGATAAGCAAAGAGCTTTAGATATTGCGCTGATTTTTTGCGTCAATGACTCAATTTGATTAGGTACTGTATGTTTTCGACCGGAGTTTCACCGCCTGCAAGAGGTCTAATTATTGACACCGTTAAAATAACTTACTAGTTACTACAGCCCTCAGACAACACTAGCTACATTATTTGTCGTTTCGAGCCATTTAAGAGCATAATTCGAGCGAATTTAAATATTAGTCAGGCGTCTTTGGTTGTCTATCGTGTTTAATCATCAATCTATAATTTATTTTGCATAATCTACTGAATAATTAAAGAAAATTGTTGTTTTTCTCACCTTGTTTGGAATTTATGAAGGATTACGCGTTATGTTATCAGTTAATTGCTTGTTAACTAATGAATTAGTTGAAGCCGAAGGTGAAAGATAAACTTTTTCTTTAACCTACGTTTTTTTTTTTTATACTAAACAAAACGCCTGTAATCCCCGAACACCCACATTTCCCCACTTCCCCAGTTATGTTTAAGTCCCATGTAATGTAGGGGGCGAACCTATTACCATCAGCAGTGCACAAATCCAGATTTCATGGCAGTACTGAGAAATTATTGATGATAAAACCCAATAACACTTTGCCCAACCCGGGAATCGAACTAAGGACCTCATGCTAAGCAGTCGAGGATCCGAGGCAGTCAGTCAGTTTATATTAAGTACTATTATAGCTTCTGCCCACGGCTACGCCCGCGTTTTTTCGGTTATTGTCCCGCGGGATCGCACTACCGGGATTAAAAGTATCCTATGTGCTATTCCAGACTATTATCTATCCCTGTGCCAAATTTCATCCAGATCCAATCAGTAGTTTTTACGTGAAAGAGTAGCAAACATCCATCCATCCATACTTACAAACTTTCGCGTTTATAATTTTATATTATTAAAGTAGGGTTATAGTAACGCTAGTAAGCCACCCTAGATACATATATTATAAGAAAACTAATTGGTTAAAAAACTTAATAATTAAATAAAAACTTAATACTACTTAAAAACTTAACTGGACGGCACGGTTGGCGCAGTGGTTGAGCGATCGACTGCTGCGCTGCCTGTCGCGGGTTCGATCCCCGCACGGAACAAATATTTGTATGGCCTACAGATAGTTGTTCCGAGTCTGGCTGTTTGTGTATGTCAGTTTAAATGTTTGTAAAACGCACCCACGATACAGGAGAAATCCTAGTGTGGGGCAACGCTTTTTAAAAAAAATAAAAAAAATAGTTAATTTTGACGACACGGTTGGCGCAGTGGCTAAGCGATTGGCTGCAGCGCTGCGTGTCGCGGGCTCGATCCCCGCACGGAACAAATATTTGTATGGCCTACAGATAGTTTTTCCGGGTCTGGCTGTTTGTGTATGTGAGTTTAAATGTTTGTAAACGCACCCACGATACAGGAGAAATTCCGACTGTGGGGCAAAGTATTAAAAAAAAAACAAACATTCTGCTTGAGTAGGTAACTAATAATGACAGATATTATCAAACACGTATGTTTTGTTTCCGTATTCACATGGTAATTGTTAGCACACGTATAACTTTATAGGCGTGGGAGGTCCACCTTCTTAATTAATTAAACCTTAAGATTTAACGAATAATGTGACATAAATATACAGGCTGTAGCTCTGGTAAGATCTTACACAAGATACAAATAAATAAGTACTACGCCAATGCACCTTGGATTTGGAAAGACAGCCCCGACTAATTGACTAGGTATCTTTTTAACCCCCGACCATAAAAGAGGGGCATCGTAGCTCCTAAACGGATGAACCGATTTTGATAAAATTGGTTTCGTTTGAAAGTAATTTTAATCAACAGTGTTCTTAGCTATTTTTGAAACTCATCACCTCTTTTCTATATGATGTGATATAAAAAACTGCCATAGTTCTGGTCGATTCGAAATTTGAAATCTTGTCACTTGTCACCATGGGCATCGCCAGGCGGCTGCATCACCCTGAAAGCTCTGTTTTTTTTTAATGTATATATTTCCTTCTTTTCATTAATGAGCGAGAAGAAGCGCAACACCGAGAAAAGTGGAAGGAATTGGGGGAGCTTTATACCCAGGAGTGGGACAGGGCTTAGGCTTAGAAAAAATAATATAAGTTAAAGAAGCCTGAAATAAAAATTTAATAAAAAAAACCTCTGACACAAAAACTCTCAAAAAATAAACAGGGTGCGCTTTGTATTGTGCTAAGCGGTTTACAAAGCGGTCCCCTGACGCTTGGATTAATTTATTTTTGGATTTTAGAGGCTTTTTTTTGTCGGGGTTTTTTTTAAATGAAGCGACTGGTTATCCTACGTCCAGAATCTAGTAACTGTTTGTTACTTTTTAACTTGAATATAGATACAAGTGTGAGACTTTCGAGCTTCTTACCGACTACCCGTTGCACTTTTAGACATCATAATAATACCTAAAGATTAAAAAGTTTTATTATACTTGGACTGCGGCCATCGTTTAGTAAATTTCTCTAAAGTTTGAGCAAAGCAACTGACCCTAAACCACGATAAACTATTATTTGTTCTTTCTAATAAAGTTTGACTTCCTCGAAAATTTAATGAAAAGTTAATTAAAACTTAACTCGCTCCCGTAATACGCCGCTAAACAAAGTTAAATTAATTAATCAAGTATCGGGGAAAAGAAAAAGATTCCTTTACGTAGGAAAATTAAGATGAATCGCGCAATAAGGCCAATAAACCTGGGCATGTGTTATACGAATGTCACCAATGAAACTGAGGCCCCAATAAGAGCGCGTGGCGTTAACTGTAATTGAAAATTATCCGTTTCGCAGATAATACTTTCATAATATTAAGAATGGATTCATTATCCATGTATGTTACCGATTGTGCTAGTTGCAAACTAACTTACAAAAAATTTGACTAAAATGTTATACGATAATTATTGTGTTTTAGATGAAAAAATCCACGTTTTTGCGTAACGTTTACTTATATCGCGCGCTCATGGCTAGGGCTGCAGAAGATGATCCGAACAACTAAATAAACTACGCTCAAGACCTTTCAGTGTCATAATAATAATGAAATATTGACATTGACAGCTCTTTTGATGTGTTGATTGCGTACAATTTATTTTTAGAAATACGTCCTTAATAGAACAAAAGTATCAGCAATTTTTTCAAAGCATAAGTTTACTGCTTGCTCCATATTACAACCTAAATAAAGCCTTGGCCACGCCCAAACAATGTCCAACGACCTACTGAAATATAAACAACAATTTTCGCACTCCATTTAATTGTGAATGCGTAACATTTATTCATCCGTGAAATTATATTATCAACGATACACTTCAACCAACCATGCACTGTGTGAAGGACGAAGTATAAAACAGTTGTAGGGCTCTAGAACAATATCAGTAAAAACGTTGAGGTCAACAATTATTGGGTTGATCACACAAATACAATGGAGATATCAGTAGATGGTACTGAACGCAAAGAATACAGTGGTAATGTCAAAGATTAAATTTAAAAAATATGCTACACTTCGCTGAGTAGTGAAGTGGAATAGGAATTATTATGCATTCTGTTATGCGTCGATGCAGAACAAATAAATACTAAAGGTGCAGATTATAAGTCGGTTTTGGTGTCTGTCTGTGTGACCGCTTTGTTCTTTTAAAATATGCAACGGATTTTGATGCGGTTTTCGCTGTCGTTATAAAGAAATCATAATGATTTGTCAAGTCGTATAAAAATGTGGGAAGCAGGGCATGTCGCTAGTAAAATACATATCTTACGCAATATAATCTTTATCCTGCCCCTATTTATTCATATTAAGTATGCAAAATATCATTATAAATCCATACTCATCTTTATTGGAAATATTAATATAAAAAAAAAAACAAATATATATAATAATATTGACCAACAGTAGAAGAAATGACGTGTGATGAGCATATTAAGGGCCAGAATAACCCCAAATTCTTAAAATATAATGACTCGTTTTTAAAGTGAAACTTCTTATGCGACTTCCAACAAGTTTAACGCTACCTTGGAGGGGGAATATTTTCTATAACTCACTAAGAGATGGCAGTATTACAAGTTTTGTGGCTACGTTGTTCTACTAGGTACGCAAGATGGCGTGCAAACAGTCATGCATTCGATCGACTCTTCGGTGTGACCAGCCTTCGCTCAATTTCCATGAGTAGAATAACCTCGATAAACTTACGTAATAATTATGTAATAAAAATAATACAACAAGAAAACAACAAAATATTATTTAGAAGCTAAATAAAACAACGAGAGTGAATGCTTAGCACTCGAACGCATGCGTGTAGTATTACGAAGTTTCACTTCCTCCGCGCGGAGGGGCTCCACGCACATATTTTAATATTACTGCAGCATTGACTTTGTAATTAATGTATAGCAAAGTTGAGGACTTCTTCTAAGTTGTATGTTTCGAAAACACAATTCCATAAAATGTTAGCTGTCATCCCGTAGGCCTTTTAAACTTGCTACAAAAATAGTGAAACTTCCAGCGATTTCGAGTCTTTGAAGGTAACTCATTGCTTACCGACTGACGTACTGGAAAAATGCAGACATTACAATAGTTGACCTAGAAGTCTTACTTAGAAAACACGAGAAGCTAATTTTGATTAAGAATTCTTCCGTCGTATTTTTGCGATCATTTGATGACATTCGACCGGCATTGTAATTCCAATGAATTTCGTCACCACACCTGATACTATTTCGAAATCATTAGATAGGCTGTTTTCCAGTAAATACCTATACAGGGTGTAATGGAAAGGGTATATACATACTTAAGGGTGTGCTACAGACGATCAAACTGAACATGTTTCGCCATCGGACAAACATCGTAATAGCGAAAAAAATATCAGCTGCCCCATATATTTGGGTCGAATAGGTATTGCAATTTTGTGTGGGACAGCAGATAAATTTTTCGGTGAAAAACATGTTTTATGATAAGAAACATGTTCAGTTTGATCGTCTGTAGCACACCGTTAAGTATGTATATACCCTTTCCGTTACACCCTGTATAATGCACATAATGCAAGACGATTTTTGAAAACGTCATTTGTATTAGTGGAATGATCACGATTGGTTAGCCTTGCCTCCGAGAGTGGGCATAAAGCATATTAGCTTATTTATAACAATTTTAAATTATGAATGTGGATCTTGTGAGGACCACATTAGGCTTTTACTACACTAATCGATCGATAGTTTTACCTCGTAGAAACTATCGGTCGATGTCTACTAATCCATTCCACCATCGATCGATCGTTGATCCTTAAATCCCTAGAATTAAACAATGGAAAAGCGGTAAAAGTAAAAAAAAAAAAAATAACCCGTGACTATGATAATAGTTATTCAGATATATAGATGAACGTAGACATAACAAAAGAAGAATGTTGACTAAAAAAATACGCTGTATGTAAACTTCTTTGCAGACTTTTAGATGTTATTGATGAAAAAAAATGTTTTTTTTTTACGACGATTTGGTGGGTTTCTGACGTTTCTGCTCAACCACATGGGAAAACGGTTTGACTTTACTTAGGTATAACTACAAAACCATATGTGACGGTCTAAATAATGAGAATAACAGCTCAAATACGAGTCGTGATGTCTAGTAAATATGTAGGCCAATTACAATAATAATTCCTACATATTCCGTAAATATATTAATGATACAAGATACCAAATGAGCACAATGACGGCCTCTATGTGGCACGTTTATATGGTATGCCTTGAGGTAGACAAGTTTACGGCAAAACTGACTTAAAATTCAATATCAATTAAAATACTTGGTACATTGGAACGATAAAGACATACTTGGTCAATTATTATGGTGTGTGTCTGTTGATTACACATTTTATTTTATTTATTTCACTATTTATGGACACACACTAGACAACACAGGAAAAAAATACAAAGGTACTGCTTATTTCATATGAAATTTCTGCCAGCAGACCTGCGAAAGGAGAAATGAAAAAGAAATGTAGACGATAGTGTGTGAAAGAATGAAGAGAAAAATGTGTTTATGTGCCTTACCTAACTTAACTTATAATATTTACACAATGCTTAGATATATAAACAAATAAAAATACATATACGTAAATCAAAATTGAGAGGAAAGCTAATGCTCTTTCACTCGGTTTTTGAACAGTGAAATGATCTTCAAATCACGAATGCTTTGCAGAAATGAGTTCCACAACCGTACAGCATGGACAGAGAAGGAATAGGAGCAATAGCTGGATTATAATAAAGTGTTCTATTTTATTCAATTCAATCCAATTTCTTTATTCAAATCATACAATAGCAATAGGTACATAAAATAAACAAAACACAACGCACACTTTCATTATTAACTACAATTTAAATTGCCAAAGTCAAGAAATAAAAATTAGAAATAATTATTAGTCATATAAAAATATTACTAT
This sequence comes from Cerastis leucographa, assembly GCA_963082945.1. Classification (NCBI taxonomy): domain Eukaryota; kingdom Metazoa; phylum Arthropoda; class Insecta; order Lepidoptera; family Noctuidae; genus Cerastis; species Cerastis leucographa. The sequence goes on from OY720365.1 coordinate 3,399,935, forward strand.
TGCTAAGAGAATAATTGACATCAAATCTAAGATCAAGAAATAAAATCGTTTCATATTATTTTGGTTTAAGTGGATTTAAATAATCAGTGAAGTGATATTCGGCTGTGGCCTACCTCAAACAGCGCAAATACAATTAACTCTTTGGTTGCTAGGTATGTGCTTGAGCCGTTCGGGGTTGAAACACTAGAGCCATGGGGGTCCGAGTGCCCACCTGCTCTTTCGCGGCCAGAGGGCTGGGCATATTTTTTGGTCAAAAAATCACATTCAACGTGGCAATATATGCACCTCTGCCACCTCTAAATACGTTTATTACGCACATGAATACTAGAAATTTGAGGTGCTATAATAATCACTTGCTTTGGAGAAGGAAAACATCGTGAGGAAACCAGCATGCCTGAGAGATATTTCTCGGGTGGCATAAAAACAGCGCTAAGCACACGATAAAGAAGAAGACTTCATTTCACCTTCCGATAAACTATACTCCACCACCAAAAAACATCTGACTTTTCAAATACAAAGAAAGCTAAGTATTCTAAGATGTTACAGCATCTATATATTAGCTTAATCAATCAATATCTGTTAAACTTCAGCTTAATCCGGTGTTACAAATATTACCTCCTATAAAGATAATTACCTCCTAAATTATCTTGCTTGACATGATACAAGGATGTTGCGACGTGTAAACCTAGCTCGCCGCATATTCCCAGAACTTACTTAGATGATTTCTTGGTAATGAAAGCAAAAACAGACATCAATCAAGGCTACGTTACTGATGACGCTTCGTATTGAATATGGAACCAGGGGACTAAGCGATATCTAATTGTCCGACAGTTTACTCGACTTTCTCACACCAGTTTTTGATAAATGTTTTTGATATAATTAGTCGGAAGTCATTATTAACTTTGAACCCATTCTAATTCTTAAGGGCGCCTTACGGTATTTCATAAAAACTATCAAGTCCTTATTTTCCAAAATGACTGAACCGATTTCAATGAAACTTAACACGCATAAGCAGGATACGTCTTCAAAAAAAAAAGATAGTTGGAAATTTCTGTTTCTATAGATAATTTATAATCGGTATAATTTAGCTGTAACACTATTTTTAGATATTAATATTTTTATACTAATTTTTAGTCCTATGTATCCTGCTTATGCGTATGAAGTTTCATTTAAATCGGTTTAGTCATTTCGGAAAATAAGGACTTGAAAGTTTGTATGAAATGTGGTAAAGCGTAAACGCTCTTAACGACGCGATGCTCCAAATCAGGGCCTGAGTTTAGACTCTGTTTGGGAAGCATTTTAATTCATCAACATCAGTGGCGTGTCCAGTGGCCAACAATATGGCAAGCCCTTAAGGCAAGCAGGCTGTTCAGAACCCGAAAATCATGAAGAGTGGTACGTTATAAGGGCAAGCCAACCTTCTAGGCTTGTATGAAAGTAGGGCCACTAACCATCAACACTAATAGGGAAAGCAAAACAAAATAGCAACCCTGCAAATTTCAACAACCGATGTTTCTCCTAGAAATCGAATTTGAAACTTAAGTACCATAATTTCTAATACGGCACGATGTTACAATTCTAATTAAAATGTGCACAGACTTAGTCCTAACACTGACAATGTTACTTACAGTGCTAATCGGTAGGTAATAAAGGTAGATCACATGACAGATGACCATCACACACTTTCCCAAATTACTGGCATCACCACACTTCTGCTGAGTCATGCGTCAAGTTGTGTACAATCATACATAACCTCGGTCACTGATGTAACCGATAATCATTAGATAACTCTTCTAAGTGAGTGACAGTACCTACATTGTTTACAAAATATTACATGGCCGCAGAAACTAAAAAAATTGGTCCAAAATTTCACCAGTATGGCATCGTCTGCCATTCTGCGTTCTGCCACGGCTTTGCTGGCGTTGGCCTTCCTTCCAACCATGTGCAGCTGAATACCAGTATTTTACTTGAAGTGACCTTATGCCTTGTGCCTTTGTGACCTCCACAACCCTGACGACTGTTTAAGTATAAGTCCCGTGTAAATACTTATAGGTAATAGAAGGCGAGCCACGGCTTTAAAGTTGCCAGGAGAAAAGATCCTTTGGGCTAATATTATTACGTAAAGAATCAAATTCACCGAGCCAATTGTCAGTATTCTTAAAAGTTTTCCTCTTTTTCCTCAACAGTCTAAAATAAGTATATTTGTATGTATGTTTATTTTATATGATATATATTTGTTTTTAGCTCTAATTTCAATTTTCCTATTTCATCCTTTCTACACACTGTGTCTACATTTCTAATCCAACTTTCCTCTCGCAGGTCTGCTGGAAGAAATTTCTTTTGAAATAAGCAGTACCTTTGTGCTCTACTATCTTAATGTACTTTACTTTTAAGTATTTTGTGTGTGCATAAATAAATAAATAAGCTTAACCTTTACAAATGCTATAAAGCCATCATAATGACAAGATGCATCGGTCTGCGAAATTCTCAATTGACGTAAAACGCCGTGAAATTAATGCAAACGCGGAAGTTTATTTATATTTCGGTTAATTAACGTTTTGACATTCAGTATTGGCAGTCTCGTTGGTCACAAGGGTGACTGCTGAGCTTTGGGTTCGATTCTCGGGTCGGGCAAAGTGTTATTGGATTTTTCCATCAGGAATAGGGGTACGGACTGGGTAAAGAAAACGACATTCTATTTTGTCCGTCATTTCTGATGGTAATGGTATACAAAAATATTAGACACGTATTTTTTGTTTTATCAAAATATCAAAAAATTACTTAGTTAAAACTCATTAAAGTTGGAGAGTGGAGGCTTACTACGTCACAAGTAGCTATAAAACTTACCTACATGTGACGTCATGCGCCATTTCAACTCAATATATCTCCGTAATTTTATGACCACGTGAAAAAAGAAAAAATACGTGTCCAATACTTTTCAATAAACTACCCGACGGATGGATTATCCCCTATTAAGCCTCATTTACACGATGCAAGAACTTGCATGCAGGTTTCACTACATTGCTGTTTTTGTTTGATTAACTGAATTCATTGCCCATCAATAGTCTGCAATGTAATGAAACTTGCATGCAAGTTCTTGCATCGTGTAAATGAGGCTTTACTCAGAGTATGGATTTGGGCCCGGATGATGGCAATAAGATTGACCGCTATTACATGGGACGTAAACATAACTGGCAAAATGTAGGTGGACTAATGGGAACCTCTCTGCCTAACCCTTCGGGGATTACAAGCGTGATGTTATAATATAATTAACGTTTTCAAAGACTACACGTTAACCCAAGTACAAGGTTGTAAGTTGGAGGTTGTTGTCAAGAATGACTATTGAGGGGAGGCCACTTGCTGCGAGTTATTCGAAAGAGATACCGCGGCCCTGGAACACAAAGGGCGAAGAAGGAACATGGATGGGTTTTAGTCAGTACAAGTCTGACAATCCCTCCCGCTCCGCCCAGAGCGGGAGAAGTCATTTGTTGATTTCCCATCCTAAAAAAAAAAAAAAAAAAAGACGGTGAGGCCACTTTCAATTTGTGCAAAAAAATAATGAATGGTTAATTGGCTTTGTCGTAATTTTCAATTGTTTTGTGCCTTTGTCCTAATTGGATTAAGATTTCTCGATTATGGAAATACGAGTAATCATTTTCATTCCAATATGTCTAGAAACAGCTTTTTTAGGATTCCGTACCCAATGGGTCAAACGGGCACCCTATTACTGGGACTTCGCTGTCCGTCCTTTTGTCACCAGGTTGTATCTCATACACCGTGATAGTTAGCCATTTGAAATTTCTACAGATTATGTATTTTTGTTGCCGCTATAACAACAACTACAAAAAACAGATTAAAATAAATATTTAAGGTGGGCTCCCATACAAAAAGTGATTTTTTTGCTCGTTTTTATAAATAATGGTACTGAACCCTTCGTGCGCGAGTCCGACTCGCACTTGGCTGGTTTTTTTATGTCAATTAAGGAAACATGGCATTCATCGACAGTTGCGTTTGCCAGACGGCTTATTTTGTTCTCTACATTTAAATTTCGAAATGAAAAAAAAAGATCCAATAGGCTTTCAAATAAGCCACCCTATGTAGGTTTTTGATTTACTAGGTAAGAAATGAAAAGGACATACACTCTGTCCCTTTCATTTCTTAGCCAGTAAGTTAAACGAGAAGAACTTTCTACTTCAATAAGAACTAATCCTCTCAATCCAAACTCAAACCGAAACTAAACTAAAAGACAAATTTTCTCCCAGCACTATAAATAATTAGTTTCCAAGAGCTGGTCACTTAACAGAATTCACCAAGCCGCCATTTTATCACAATAGTGAATAGAGACACGCGACGTCAAATTCATGTAATCACGTCATTGTTACCATCTGGGTCATTGTTATGTTTTTATTATCCGAAAATAGGACTCCCTGACAGGTTAATGGCGGCTCCTAAAATATGATTTTTGTTGTTGATGGGCTATTTTTAGGATTGGAGATGCGCAGCTGTAGCCTACTGTTCGATTTTGTCTGACTGTTACTGACAGGCTTGTCAGTTTTGTTTTTATAAGTTCATTTTGGGCAACCAATCATAAACGGTCATGAGTTTTGATGACAAAATTACTGATAATGATTTTTCCCAATTTACCGATGTACCAAACACAGGCATGAACCAAATTGCAAGCATAAAGACAGGTTTGCAGCGTACAAAAAAGGGAATAGAAAAATGGAGGCTAAAACAGGTTGCATTTATGAACATTCGTCTTCAGTTTTGGTAGTCGTTTCCCATTTGTCATCCATTTAATTGGGTCTTTGTTTTTTTTCATTTAACGCTGCACACAACACAAAAGGCAATCCGCGTTCTCAGACTTCCAAGAGTAAACCTAACAATGTCAATCTTCGCAGAATCGTTTGTCAGCTTTGTGATCGATGTCCATATTTAATAAATGCACTTAAATGGGTTAATTGTCTTCATTTTATAAAATTATGACGTTGATCGATCATCGATTGTATGTAGTTAAACACTATTATTATCATTTTTTTAAAACTATTTTATTGCTATTATAACATTCGCGTGCTGCAATAGATTTTGTTAATAAAATTGTAGATACACATTCTTTTCTTGTTTTAGTCCTTTCTCTTCTTAGTATTCTCCCTTTGTTGAACTCCAATATATAAAAAGAAAGGTTTAGCTTAGCTGGGTTTTGGAGTTCAGACAAACAGTCATACCTGCATTTGGGTAGACTGGAAGCCGACCCCAATATGATTGAAAACTAGTCAGGTGATGACAATAAAGTAGACCAGCTCTCCTAGGAAATCTAGTAGATACAAATAAACTTCAATTAAATACAGTAGATTCTCGTTGCACATAATTAAGCTAACATAAACCCTTGTATGTACAACACACACTTAAAATACGGAACACCTATTAGATAAGTAACTGTCGTTAGTGACGTCCGCCGGTCCTTAGCTTGTCACATAATTTACACGTTGTTTCCATTGACATGAGATTATAAACCTTCTGTCTTATTAACAGAGAAACGGACCAAGACTATGAAGGCTTTTATTTATAGCTGTCTGGGCGAAAATAAGTGACGTCTGGGGGTCATAGGAGCTTGGACTGCAGCCCCTATTGCCGTATTCTCATTACCGAGCATCACACGCCATGTAGACAGACGACTCGCCAAAAGTTAGATGCGGGAGGCCCAAGACCTGGTTTTGTTTTAGGCCCCAAAAAGAATCGCGTGCAAAGTCGGAGACTCGCCCATTATGGGTTGGAGAAGAGAAAAATATCTTCTTGAGCTTCAATAAGCATGGCATTTACTAGATGTCCTTAATGCCCTTTGCTCGCTTCGCTACCTGCTTTATATGCGACGTTGACTTTAACAGGTGTTCCGTAGCTCTACCTGATTTAATAGATACCAGCTTCAGGGCATATTGGAGTTTTTCTTTCAAAATGACATCAAACTATGTCACGAACGTGATACAGTTTAGGCCGTATAAGGTCTAATTACTATAATTTGAGGTCGTTCACACATGGTGGTGATTAAAATGTCTGTGTACACTCGTTATTGATCTCATCCGGTGTTGCTTGTATCGAAGTATGTGTGCGAGAACTTTTGGGCTTGTTGTGTAGATATTTCAAGTTTGTTTTAGCTAATATGGTGATTATTAAGTACCTTATTTTGTCACTAGTTAATCATGGTATTAGACCTTTGCTACAAGCCGAGGCGGTGAACGCGGTGGTGCGGAAAGGGCGTGGTTAATTCAAATTAGTATTAAATGACAATAATATTTTTTGCCTTATGTATGAAATATTACATTAAATATTCAAAGAACATTGGTAGATATTTGTAAAGCCCTTGGAGATGAAGAGGCTCTATTCTTAATGTTAAGTCGTCTTTCCAATATTTCGTCTTACAGAGGGTCTCGACAAATGCCAATCGACTTCAGGGTGTTTCGCATATCTTTATCGCCTTTTAAAAGGATTGGCGTAAGGTTTTCGTTACCTTATGTGTCAATGTGATACATTTTTTTACTCGTTCCTCATCTAATATCCGTTTATTTAAGACCCAAGTCTATAGTTAGCGACTCGCAAGCATCGCTCATATAGTAGACGTACAACAGATAATTGGAGTATGTGCCAATTAGTTTGAAAAACAGTCTTAGGGGTATAGTATTTCGTAACTGGGTTATTGAGGTCCATTTAAAATATTGATATTAAACGGCATCTGTTAGGACTCCAAAACCAACCCAACATAATTGGGAAAAAGCTAGACAGATGATGATGAATGCCAACCAGACTAACGTTATTTTCTTATTGTCCACAGAATAATCAAAAATGTTTCACGGAGGCATTTGGACAAAGCTGGCTGGCTTCTACAAGTGGTATGTGCTGGGTCTGGTGTCCATCGGCTACATTCTTGGAGAACTCGGACACTATCTTATTGGTGAGTACAACAATTATTTGCTATCGTGTACAGGGAAAAGTTTAAAAATCAGGATTTTGTAGAAGTATGGTCTACTAAAACTCAAGCAATCCCTAGCTTTAACTTATTTAGAACAGATCTACAGGGTTCATCTGCAGACAGCCGAAAGAGTGTCATCATCGGCCTAGGCTTTTCCCAAACTATCTTGGAGTCGGCTTCCAGTCTAACTGGATGCAGCTGAGTACCAGTATTTTACTTGAAGCGACTGCCTATCTGAACTCCACAACCCAGTAACTGGGTAATACGATACCCCTTATAAGACAGGATGTCAGACTTTTTGGCTTCTGACTACTCGTAACGACTGTCAGAGATCTACAAATGACAGCGGGGTCGAACGGCTTAACGTGCTTTCCGAGGCACGGAGGAAACTCGGTATGTAGTTATGGTCACCCATCCACGGACCAACCGCGGCAAGTACGACTTAACCATGCGGCTGTTATTATAGTAAACTACCTGCCGAACTGGTATGAATTGTAAATTTCTCTAGATTTTCTTTGAAATCAGTTACTAATCGTGTGTTGTTTTTGTACTTTTGGGGGCATTCACCTTCTACCATTTTCCACGAACCGCAAGGCGTTGAAAGCCCTTCCACTAGGTGGACCGATGACCTGGTGAAGGTTGCGGGAATCCGCTGGATGCGAGTCGCACGGGACCGGTCAATGTGGCGACACTTGGGGCAGGCCTATGTGCAGTGGACGTCTTTCGGCTTAAATGATGATGACCTTCTACCAATTTAACTACAGACGATGATATGACAATAGCTTCTAACACAATTACTTATAAGAATGTTACAAACATAGAAAGCAAATCCAATTCCCGTCTCATTTACAAAAACCCTTCACAAATATTTATGAACCATGAATTTTCATTCACGACAAATAAACAGATCCTAACAAGTATCAATCTGCATACAGAATGGTAAAAACAAATGTATGTATAAATACATGCATTTGTATACAGTGTGTATGGAAAACAAAGCCGTGGAACGAATGAGAGGTGCACGAATACATTGGTGATATCCCGCGGGAGCCGACTCCGATACTCGTTGCGTCGAATTAACTTCCATACCTGGGAATCGAATACTGATAGCTTTATATTGGTATCGGTATAGAATGTGTTTGTGGAGGAACTCGTGGCTAAATAATAACAGCCGCACGGGTCGATGTTTAAGCTTAAGCCGTGCTTGCCTCCGTGCCTCAGAAAGCACGTTAAGCCATTGGTCCCGGCTGTCATTTGTAGATCTTTGACAGTCGTTACGAGTAGTCGGAAGCGGAAAGTCTGACATCCAGTCTTACTAAGGGGTATCGTATTACCCAGTTACTGGGTTGTGGAGGTCAGATAAGCAGTCGCTCCATGTAAAATACTGGTACTCAGCTGCATTCGGTTAGACTGGAAGCCGACCCCAAGATATTTTGGGAAAAGGCTAGGTAGATGATGGTATAGAATGTGTTTCCCAGTAAAGAGAAACATCCTTTTGGCCAGTCCGGGGCAGTGGTCCAACTGCTATGTCCAACTAGTTGGACCATGGGTCTTAACTAGGGGCGGTAGTCCAACTTTAAAAATAGTTGGACCACAGCACCTTTTGAGAGTTCCATGGTCCAATTAATTTAAAAAATAACTTCCTACTCTGAAAACCTGGCCTGTTAAAGGTTGACTCTTGAAACACATATACAAGGTGGAAGTGACACCGACTCTAAAACTGTTACCAAGTATTCAGTGCATCATCCTGAACTCCCCCCCACCCCCACGTAGACATTTATCATCGGTAATTAAAAAAAAAAGTTAGCTGTTCTATGCTATGCTTCACAAAGGTAGAACTTAATATTATAAGCCACTGACGCGCCACTTCGACCGTTTTCCTTCACGAAATAGCATTTGGGCAGCATTTTGCTCCATTTTCATTCAAATCTGCCGAAAGACACCTCCAGCGAGACATCGGTAGACATAGAACTCCCAAAGCATCACCACGTCGACTATAAATATCCTGTGTTGAATGATGGATGCAATAAGTAGTCCGTGTTTCAGCATCAGACGTTTTAATACAGATTTTGATTTTTGTGCGATGACCGGACTTTTTTTACGTTCGCTTGGAATGTAGGGTAGATTTACAACGAATCAAACTCAGTACACGAAGCTCATTAGCATTTAAGATATGGTGGTTATTTGTTATTGTCAAATTAGAATTTAATTTCATCTATGTCACTTGTTTAAGCTTTTATAAAATGTAGTTAAGTTGGATGTGTAGATAGTTTAAAAAGTGTGTTAAAGTGCGTTTTGTGTCTAATCGTCGCGCTGTGTGGATATTTATTTAACGTAAGTTATATGATACTTCTGTTTCATAACAAATAATACATTTTATACATTACATATTTTATGTATACGTAAATGTTTTATATAGGCGCCATAGTCTGCACAAAACATCCAAACTTAGTATTTAATGCTTTTAGAATAAGATCTGATTGTCATTTATCTGTTTTGTTTATGTGTTAATAAAGAAATTTCAAATCCAATTCAATACAGATTTGGGCAGGCAGATTTTTTTATACCTAAATCGAAATGTCTATGGCATAAATGGTCCTATGATCCGTAACTTACCCTGAGGAACCCAAACACGAACCAAGTGAAAAGTCACGTAGGTCCACCGTAATCTGTAATAAAAATCAATAAAATTAATATTTCATGGCAAAAGAAAACAATGAACGAATGAATCACTAAATAACTGTGCCATAGCGATCGTGAGAATCAGAACTACTCGCATTTCATTCATGAAGATAAGGCAGACATGATATCTTGGATTCTTATGGGAAATGTATATTCAGTACGTACGTTGTTATTTTCTTGTCCGATTAGTTTATACAGATGTTAGAAAATATAGATGATGCACTGAATGCAACGTTAAAAGTCAACAACTGTCACGTCATGCTCAGCAGCCGGCTGAGAATGTGGTCGTGAGTTTACAGCCACGGAGACTGGATTTGTGGCTGGTTGACGGCAATAGGCTGTAGCGCTGCTCTGCTCCGGTGAAAATAGAGAAAACGACTATGAGACATAGCCAGATCAAATTTTGCCCCCGTAATGCCCCATATTGCAACTTTCATCGAAGCCGTTTGCGAGAACGTGATTACAAATATTGCTCATTTAAGAGTAGGTATAGGATATCTACGAGGAGAGAACTGTCCCGTTGCCTTCAATCAATACCATTCTATTGAAGCAACTTCTTATCATTTTGATATCTCTCACAATACAATCACATTTCCCTACCCAATTCTCCGGTCCCTTTTGTAACACCCACGGGTAGGTAAAGGTCCCTTTACTTATTCATGACTGACTAGTCCATAATATACTATACTTATACTCCGTGTGTCTGTTACCCCTTTCGCGGCCGATACACCCGAAAATATTCGATTGAATCGAATCATTTTGGTATATAGGTAGGCAATGTCCTGGATGTCGCCTTTTTTTTGGTATTGGGGTCCCCTATGTTGTTTCGAACGCTGCTGTTGCGACACACGAAATGTAATCCTGGGCAAAGTTCTTCTGCAATTGTTTTTTTCCAATTATTTCGATGTTGTGCATCTTCAAGCAAAATAGTAAGGACATATCCTATCCCGATCCCTATAGGCTGCTTCGTTGGTCGAGTGGTCGAAGTGCAACTGCTGAGCTCCTGGGTTTGATTCCCTGCTAGGGCAAAATTATATTGAGTTTTTTCATCAGGGATCTCAGAGAAGTAGCCACGAAGTCTGGCTTTGAGTCCAGGGTATGATCTTACTTGTCGACGGCGCGTTTGTGTTCCACGCGCGCCTCAAGGAGATGTCAGCGAATCGGAAGGGCTATAGAGGGCCGAAGCCTGCCAGGGCTGTGGGACTGTTCAAAAGAGATACCGTGGCCTTGGAACACAAAGGGCTAAGAAGGAACATGGATGGGTTTTAGTCAGCAAGTCTGACACTCCCTCCCGCTCCGCCCAGAGCGGGGGGGCCATTAGATGATTTCCCATCCGTAAAAAAAAATGTCCAGGGTATGGCAACAGGCTCGCCCACATGTGACTTAAAACATAACCGTCGACACGTGGGTGTACTATAAGGTACACCTCTGCCAAACCATTCGTAAATTATAGGCGTTATGTTGTGTCCTATCCCGGTAGTATGTTCTTGTGGAAAATTTTCTTACACGAGCGCCAAGCCACGGGCAAAAACTAGTTAAAGCTAGACATAAATACTTCTGAATCGAACCAGCATGGATCTCGTGTCCCAGTAACCTAGCCTTCAGACTGTTACAAGCTAAATGTCAGACGAGGCTAGCGTTAGAATATATTTAGGACAATCAGGCGAATGTTGTTTTGATTGGACGTCAGAGTTCTTGTAAATGTTTTATGAAGAGAATGTTGAGTGCGAAAGATATTTCTAGTTTTGAGTCTACTTGTACACAATACAAAACCTCAAAAAGTACAAAATTAAAAGTCGCAGCAAAAACAATAATAAATCGTGTGTGCGGGGGACCTCCCGCTTTAACACATTGGCGTATTTGTATTATTTGAGATGATGCTAAAGCTGCTCTACCTGCCTATTACAATGACGACTTAAAAAGAGGAGGTGTTCAATTCAAACCTTATATTTATTTCCAGGAACCATCATACAATGATGAAATAAAAAAATATGGCACCGACCAAAGTGTTGTTTTTCCTTCATGGATGTCGTTTTCATGGCTTTCGGGGTCGCTGATAACGAACATAAGGTTAAAATAACAATCCAAGATGGTGCCCATGAAAATTTCCGAATTTTCTTTCAAGGGTGTCATTTTATTGGTTTTTAGGGTGGATATTAACGAAAATGACGGAAAATTCTATAATTATCGTTTCCGCCATCTGTGATTTAGATTTTAACCATATTCGTTTAGAGAGCCCCCGATTACCATGGTCGTGACACCCATGACGAAAAATTCGCTACTTATCGTTTCCGTGACAGTGAAAACCTATCGTTATGAGGGGTGTAAGACGTTAAATTTTGAAGTTTCAAAATTTTCCGTTCCCCTTTGAGTAGGTACCTATGTCACCTAAGAAAGTACACATTGTGAAATGCAATAAGGGATTGAGGTTAAAAAGCGTTTTAAAATCATGTAGGTATTAAAACAAGCCAAGGTTTGATGTCATTAAAATATTAAACCCATTAAATGAAGTCAATTTTTATTATTTTATTATTCGGTCGGAATTCTCAACATTGTGCAATATTACCTACACTAACATTTAACAAAAACCATCAACAGTCTATAAATAAAAATTTAATCGCTATGCCCAATAATGAACAGTCGAAAAACCGACAAGAACTGCGTTTCAAATCAGTCAATAGAAGTAAATTAATCGTATCGTAAGATTCGTAAGTCATTATCAAGGCCGTTCAAAGTCATTATCATTGGCACAGCGTACGGCCTAGTTCACATGACGCCAGTGATTCGGTCAAGTGGCGAGTAGTTTATGACAGTATGGCGCAACGACTGAACGCTCCATAGAATTAACAAAGCATTTTTTTGTAGAATCTGCAGTGATTTAATTGAAGTCCTGTTTCGCGTGGTTGAATTGATTTTATAAGATCGATTTTTCTGAGTTAGTGCCGAATAATGGGCAGTAGCGTATTTAATAAATGACTAAGGCCGCAATTACACACACCGTATCCAACAACAAGTCGAAGTAATTACTTAATTCAGTGAAAGTAATAACTTAAGATACGATTTTGATTCTGTAGTTTAGTAATAGAAAGTTAGAACTGTCAAAAGTTAGAATTCTTAGCTTTGCTTTCTTTGACGGATTTTTTGTCTTTGGGAGCGTTCAAGTATTACGTAACGAATTTGGGGGGGGGTCTTCTGAAACGTTACGATGCGTTACAGGGGCAGAAGGGGGTATTTGAACTACGCGTTATGTAACATTATTTTAACCCTTCAGAACGGTCGCGTAGATTTTTTTCTCGCGGCGCGTTTCCTGCGGGCGAGGGGGGACAAACAGACCTTACGGCACGTTACATGGGTGGAGGGGGGGGGGGGGTCAAAAATCTAATATTGTAAAAACGAACATCTGTTCTTACGCTTGTGCCATAATTACTGCCTAGAAATATGAACCATTATTTTGGGCTTCGCAGCAGTCAGCTAAAAAGCATCGTTTAACATTAACAATTTTCACTATAACTACGAAAAAACCAATCAGATTTAGGTAAGGATCTACTCCAACACTAAACAGGGTTAGAAAGGTTTCGTACCAATAAATACACCGACAATCTCCCAACTGGTGTAGTTGCAGAGCGACAACTAAGTTCCCATGCCGGCTGTTGATTTCTCAATTGAACATTGCACAACTGGATCAATTCACTTGTGTGTTCTGAACAAGGCTTGCGGTATCATTCTTCATTGCTCGATTAATTGATCGATCTGCTAGCTGTTATTAATAAATACCAATTAACGTATTATGTAACGTAACTGTATGTGCAAATGTACTATTAAGAGGGGACTCTAGTGGGCTGTTCTCCATACGTACGTACGTACGTATTCCGCTGTTTTCTTCGTGGATAATCCGTCTAGAGCAATGATATTTTTCCAAAGAAATCTAGGTCTTATTAATACATGCCCCTATCATTCCTTTTTTTTTAAACATAATCACTAAAAGAATTATGACTATCCAAAAACTCAAAAAAAAGCCCGTTTTTATCGCCATCATCAGACGACTATCTGACAAATAAGATACGTTTTACACAAAAAAGAAAATAATAGGAGCATAGATATACTTTTGGATATAAGAATTGTTTAAATCAGTTTAGTTTTGAAGAAGAAAACAGCGGAATACAAAACGTCTTTTGGTCAAGATTTGTAGGTAAAATCAGCCTGAGCTGCAGTGGTCCCTTTCGCTCTTTACGGGGGCTTGGTCGAGCGCAGCGCGACGGCAATAGTTTCTTCAAATACCTATTCATCAAATTCCTCGGGGCTAGAGTACCCTCTTAAGTCATTGATTCGTTAAACACCTTGGTCCGTGGTTGGGTGACCACCCATTACACACCGACATTCCCCCGTGCCCCGAAAGCATGTTAAGCCGTTGGTCTCAGCAGACATTTGTAGATCTTTGACAGTCGTTACAGGTAGTCAGTGGCCCGAAGGTCTGACAACCAGTCTTACCAAGGGGTATCGTAGTACCCACTGTTAAAATATAAAATACTTACTGGTATTTGCATCCGGTTAGACTGGAAGCCGACTCCAACATAGTTGGGGCTAGGCAGATTATGAGATTTGTCAGACACTTGACTGACGGAATCGCTGCAGAGGTAGACCGCGGCGAAGATGGTGTAACGATCTGATCTTGCGAGTGTCGCGGGTTCGATCCCCGCACGGAACAAATATTTGTATGGCCTACGGATAGTTGTTCTGGGTCTGGCTGTTTGTGTATGTGAGTTTAAATGTTTGTAAACGCATTCACGATACAGGAGAAATTCCCAGTGGAACATCGTGGGGCAAAGTATAAAAAAAAAAAAAAAAAAAAACAAATCATAAAGATAGAGGTTTCTCTATCTTTTAATTTGGTTTGGAAGGAGAAAGAGGAGGCTTTCGCCCAGGAGTGGGACACTTGACAACATAAACTGTACACAAACGTGTACCAGAACACCTGGCCATCATCATAATCAGCCACATCAAAGTTAGAAGACTAAAATGTCACTGCTAGCCACCACTGCTGTGAAAAGGAGGCCATTAAAACCTCTTTGCCGTATTCATGCGTGTTTTTAAGTAAATTGTAACGTGCGAACGTACTTGTGGACAAGAACTATGTATGTAGGTACGGTCAGCAGCAAAAGTCGCTTTACATATCCAAAATTATAAAACGTCTAGTTTTAGAACGATCCATATTAACAGACTGTAGTAAAAGACATTACAATATTTTCATCAATGGTTACACAAATTCGCAAAACAATATAACATCAGATCACACTGACCAGCACAAAACTTGGTGTAATATTTATAAGTGTTAACCGACTTTTGATGCTGATGGTACTCGTATAAACAAGAATAAAAATTAAATTTAAAATTTAAAAAACCCCCGACATAAAAAACCTGTAAAAAAACAAAAATAAAAAAAATCACATAACAAAGCGGACCCCCGACGCTAAGACGCTTGGATTATTTTATTTTTGTTTTTTTACAGGTTTTTTATGTCGGGGGTTTTTTAAATTTTTAATTTAATTTTTATTTCATGCTTTTTAAACTTATACTGTCTTATCTTAGCTTGACTGTCCCAATACTGGCCATAGGCCTCCCCCATTGCTTCCACTTTTCTCGGTGTTGCGTGTCATCCCGCCAATTAACGAAAACAGCAAAAAATTAAAAAAAAAACTTTCTAGGGGAGGGGGGGTCGCACCCCCCCCCCTGGCAATGCCCATGGTGACAAGTGACAAGATTTCAAATTTCGAATCGACCAGACCTGTGGAAATTGTAAATTTCCCTTCAACTAGAAAAGATGCCTTCAAACGGCTGATCAGATTTTATCGAAACATAGCTAAGAACACTCTCTATTAAAACACCTTTCAAACGAAACCAATTTCATCAAAATCGGTTTATCCGTTTGGGAGCTACGATGCCACAGACAGACACACAGATACACAGATACACACGTCAAACTTATAACACCCCTCTTTTTTGGTCGGGGGTTAAAAATAAATATTAATACTTACTCACGATTTTATTTAACAAACGAGTTTGAACAGCTGTTAGCTTTAGTGTTTTTGTTTGGGATTTGTAAATGAGCCAGGCTTTATTACAAAAGTTTATCCTGGCTTTTCTGTATAAGTTTCACACGCACGTGTTTTATTTATTATTTTTACTACCTATTTATGAATAGGCACGACGCAATGAGATGTAATCACTTGCAGCAAGCAATTTTCTCGAGAAATAACGGGTTTTACTTTGAGATAAGTTCTATTTCGTAAAAGTATGGCTTCCAAAATACTATGTTCGTGAAAACGTTGAACATATATCAATACAATATTAGAAAATATGTATAGAGTACTAGTTGGCTTTGCCTTTTAGTGGAACCTAATTGATCTCATTTTTCACAGTTTTTGTACATACCAATTTTTTTTATTTTTTTATATTTGTATTTTTTTTTTTTTGTCGTAATTGGTGTTAGTAAAACAATAGCAAAATTGTTTTATTTTCCGATATGTTTGTCTCGTAAGCTGAAGTTAACTCTTATTAAACTTTTGTATTTAATTTCTAAAGCCGTTTTAATTTTTTTTTTCATAATTATGTTATCAGTATCACTAACTTTTGAGAATGCTGGTTAACCTGTAATTGGCGACTGTGTAAGTCCAGCTGGCCTACCATGACCTCTTATAGCAGTATTGTTTTACTCTTATTGCAGTGTGGGAAAGAGACGGAGCTATACAGGATGTCTAGTGCCATCTCTTTTCCACACTGGAAAATGAGTAAAACAATAAAGTTTTAAAACGTCATGGCAGGCCACCAGGACTTTAAAAACCTTTACTTAAAATATGATGTGCAAGGAAGCTGTTGGTGAACCTATTTTAATTAATAAATAACCGGATGTGGAAAGGTTGACACTATTGTCTATTAATACTGTTGTTCTTCAGCCTTTAACCGGCAGACATATGACACTATGACATCTTGATAAAATTAACCTAACTATCCAACTGTCTGCTCCTCAGGTACAACGTCAAAAGTGACGGCTGACGATCTTCACTATGGAGACAAGTCCTGCATGCTGAACCTCAGCCATGTCTCACTGAGTGACCTGCCTGTCGTCTGCGAGAAGGTCAACTCGAGTGATATGTAAGTACTTTAAATTAAAAACTCTTGTACTGTGACTCGGAGGAGGTGAAAAATCCAATAGAAACTGGCCTTTTACTCAAAAATCTAAATATTTTATTTTACTTAAATCTACATGGGCACTTATAAAACGTCGACAAAGGGTGCACGGTTCGGGTTGGTCATTTCCTATGGAGAAGAACCGGCAAGAAACTCCATGGTTAAGTCTTTTAAAATCATTTTGTTTTACAATATTTGAAGTTACAGCGTTAGTACTTGAGTTTAAGAAGATAGCGTAGGCCCGAGAATAAGTTGTTGCTTACTACAAAATCCGTAGTATTATTAATATCTTGTAGAACAAGAAAAAAAAAAACAAATACGAATTTACAAAGCCTACAATGTCCAAACATTCACAAAAATACGTAAATGGAAAAGAATCTATAAATAAGTAAAAATTAAATATTTTATGAACACTATTTTGAACAGTTGACACAGATGTTGTCATCAGTGCTGTACCTACTCTATTGAAACTCCGTACTACCCTCGGCCAGTTCAAGGTCAAAGTCTTCCCTACCACAGAGGTGTGGACAGTACACCATGTTGAATGTTGATGGTCCTTCGCCAAACGAATAATGTTGTTAATCGAAGAAGCAGTGTTTTTGCAGCTCCTGCACGGATATTATAAAACATGATAATCACAACAACACCACTTAGGAGCTCGTGGCTAAATAATATCAGCTGCACGGGTCGATCTTTAAGGTTAAGCCGTGCTTGCCGAGGTTGGTCCGTGGATGGGTGACCATAATTCATACCGAGTTTCTTCCGTGCCCCGGAAAGCACGTTAATCCGTTGGTCCCGGCTGCCATTTGTATATCCTTGACAGTCGTTACAAGTAGTCAGAAGCCAAAGTCTGACAACCAGTCTTACCACGGGGTATCATGTTACCAGTTACTGGGTTGTGGAGGTGAGATAAGCAGTCGCTTCATGTAAAATACTGGTTCTCAGCTGCATCCGGTTAGACTGGAAGCCGACCCCAAGATAGTTTGGGAAAAGGCTTGGCAGATGATGATGAACCAAACCACTTGATGTTGACGTCTTTTAACGTAACCAACCATCCATTACGACATAGGACATTTTTTATCCCGGTACTAGTTTCCAGTGGGATAATTCCCGACCGCAACACGAATGAAAGCACGGGCAAAAGCTATTCACGAGATAAATCTAATGATGTGTTACAACTTACAAGATAATCTTTTATTGATATAACATTAAGCAAAGCGATCGTTACCACTCTTTTGTCAATGCGGCAATTTCTAAAAGTAATTTATTTCCCTCCTTTCATTCAAGGAACTTTCGGAGCCTTTAATACAGTTAGGACCAAAAGTTGGCTGTCAGCCATCTTTCTTTCCCCCATAGTTAATCTCGTAACTTCTCGTAATTATACTATTAACTTAATTAACGTCCACAAGGAGTTTGTATCCATCGTAGCACGTGGCGTTCTAATGTTTCTGTTCACCCCATAGGTAAAAGGCGTGTGTTTATGTGATTGTTTGTTTCTTCATCGATTTTGTAGGTACCGAGTCCACGATCTGCCACTTTTCACCCATATGCCCTACGTGATGAACTCGGTAGTAAATCAAAAGGATGTCTGTGTGAATGTATGATGTCTAGTTTGAATGATGAATGATTCATTTTCGCAGCACTATTGGGGTCGGCATCCAGTCTAACCGGATGCAGCTGAAAACCAGTATTTTACAAGCCATTGCCTATCTGAACTCCAGAAACTGAATGATTACAAAATGTAAATGAAAAATCATAAAAAAAATCAAAACAAATAATAAAATATGAACAACAGATCACGAAGTAATAAATGCTTTTAAATCTTAAACTGCGTGCCTACATAAGTTATAAATTATATAAAATATTTTACGAGTCACAAAGTATGTATAATTACGAAGGCCACTCATTAGGTGCTGGGAATATTAATTATATGACAAATTGTTGCCGTGGACAGGTGGGTAGGAAACTTGTATATAATACAGGTATATAGGTAACTATGCGCATATAGTATCAGGTCGTAAAGTTCCACAGTCCTCGTTGCCTATACATATTTATATAATCACCATGATTGGTCAATTGATAATCTTGTATCTATGAAATGCCACATTGCAGGATACTTACGTATACAGGGTGCAACACAATAAACGCAAGACCGCGTCAGCCTTTCTTCGGTTAAGGCAAATATCGTGAGAAAATACAGAGGCCCATGGGCTGCATAAATCCGACATAGGTTAGGCACTAACCACACGTTAAAGAAGAACGCTAGACCTCTCGTGTTTCTCAAACCGTTTCATCGTTTGTCCGAGAGACCACACGAAGAGGTCTTGTGTTTATTATTTTACACCTTGTATGATATTATGTAGAACTAGCTGTCCCGCGCAACTTCGTCTGCATTTTCCCCGTTTTCACAACAATATTCATTGCTGCTCCGCTCCTATTGGTTGTAGCGTGATGATATATAGCCTATGTCCTTCCCCAGGTTGAAATCTATCTTCTTGCCAAATTTCATTAAGATCCGATCCGCCGTTTAGTCGTGAAAAGGTAACAAACAAACAAACAGAGTGACATTCGCATTTATAATATTAGTATGGAAGTATGGATAGTATAATAGTATATAGTATGGATATAAAAGATGTTGCTATGCTATGTAGTTATGATAAAGAATGAAATGAACCAAAGGACTTTCTAAAAATAGCAAAACACAGTAGACCTAGAGCTATTAGATAGTTTGAACTACGCGAAACTGTTCTTTCAATGGATACTTACAAAAGCTCATAAACTCTGGTTAGCCAAACGCGGAATAACGTCAATGGAACTGTTAGAATTTTCGCTAAATTGGCCTACCCCAACATTAAGTAGCTTATCTATAGTCCATCACGAAGATAAAATCTAAATTATGTAAATTAATTCAAAAAGTTATATGATACTTTTTATCTTCATAGGTGTATAATACCAGATCATATAACACGTTCATGCTACTTTATAGTAAAAACTAGCTGCTGTCCGCGTTTGCATGAAATTTTTTATGGGTTTTTAGGGGTATGAAAAATAGATGTTGGCCGATTCTCAGACATACACGATATGCACACAAAATTTCATACAAATCGGTTCTGCCGTTTCGGAGGAGTTTGGTAACAAACACCGCGACACGAGAATTTTGAATATTAGATGTAACACTATCAATTATGATCATGATCTAATCAAAAATCAGAGTTCACAATTAAATATTCTAATCTAATAATAAATGGGTCAAGACAAGCAAGAAGCAAATTATTCATTCCAATTTTAAATATCGATCGGATCCGACTGTCTGACTAATGAAGATTGGTCGGCTACAACTCCGGCCTTGACACAATAATCTTCTTTAAGCCAACCCGTACAAAGCGTTCTGGGCAATTTTACCGAACCTACCCGTTGTAGCTACCGATCTAAATAAATTAAAGGTTAACAATGAGACAATTACTGGAGTTCTTGCCATATTTTCCTTGTTCTTCAGAAAGGTCAGGCCAGATTATACAGTATAAAGGCGGAAACACACTTACGTGTCGTGGCGTGTCGTGACGCGCCAGAAGCAAATCGGTTTCATACATTTAATATGGTTAGGGACATATTTGCATGGCGTGTCCGTGTCGCAACGATGTATGAAACCGAATGCTTCTGGCGCGTCACGACACGTAAGTGTGTTTCCGCCTGAACAGTTTCAACTACTTGCTGCACTTGATTTAGTTCCCGTTGACATACTTGGCAGATAATTCCATAAAACATCTGTTCCATTTTTTTTTAATTCGGTAAGTAGTGGCTATTCGGATATTGTGAAATAGGCCCTTACAGTTGCAAAGCGTGCAGCAAGCCAACAACATAACATTAACGAACTGACTACTAGTTATAAACATATCCAGATCCTATTCTTGAGCAGTCAGGGCGTTAATCAATTTGATGCAGATTCATCGCTTGGGTTGTGGGCACATATCGAGTAGTTTGGGTACGCACAGGATCTGCCGGTCCGGAGCAAACAATGAGCAGCAAGCTAGCGTCGCGTCGTCTATTTTATTAGTGAAGTAGTAGATAGTAGAAATTTGAACATTAACGAAGCAAAAGGACAATACAAGGCTCGTTGCAGGCGTTTTGTAATTTCTGTATATATGTATGTTTGTTTCCTTCTAGAAAAAAATTAAATCAATAAGGAAACCTTAAAAATTTACTTATTATTAAATGAAAACGTGATTGACTTTAATTTCAGTCTTTTAAACAATCAATAATTGTGTTAAATCTATCGATTAATATAGGTAATACCAATTACATTAATACTCAACCATTAATAACCATTTAGCACACTACTTTAAGCACACATAATGCACACATGGGCAATGCAGATGAGCCAGAAACGTCACACAGTGGGTGCCTGAAGACGGCCGTCTTCACCGAGGCAGGCCCAAGACAAACTGTCGTGATGATTGTCGTTCTGTCAGAAAAGGCAAAACACCGATAGAGAAAATAACAGGGAGGCCTTTGCCCAGTAGTGGGACAGAAAAGCCTAAACATAAAGATAGATAGTACAGTGCCGGACTTAATGCCAATAATAGCATGCTCTACGTAATCAACCTTTGGATGATGCAGAGCCGAACTGTGGTAGGTACCATTGAGAAAATTGTGGTTTTAAATTTATGCATTCTTTTTCTTAGCGTGTCGATAACAAATTAAATATATTTGGCCCAAAATTTAGGTATGCGAACTCCGCTCGCTGATTCAGTCATTTATGCGTTGAGTGTGATGACTTGCATTCGTCGACGCAAGCTCGTTTAAACGTGTACCTACTCGTGAAGATGCATCTTTTATTGCTTTGATCACAAGACTATGATTCATTATAAACTGCGTCTTAATCAACATCGACTGTAGCTAGGGCTGTCATACGTCCGATAACGAAATAATTACCTATCACGCAATTTTTTCGCGCCCACACATTACGGCTGTAGCTTCTGTTGCTAAGATTTTCTCTCTTAAACATTCTCTAAATTCTTAAACACTATTCTGTAAACGTCGACAAATGCAACATTTGTATTTATCTTAAGTAAATCGTACCTAACCTGTCTAAGATTCCAAGGCGGGATTCTAAAAAATCCGTTGAAAAGATTTAGAAGGCTTCAAAAATGTATCTTGCCTCTTCTTGGACAAATTCCTAGCTTTAAGTTTTAATCCCTTTTAAATCTCATCTAATAAAAAATAAATGGGAAATTTGTAGGTACTATTTCTATTCCAAATGTCCCGGTCCGGGACATTTAGGTGCCTTAACTATAGCTTACCTCATCATAACAAGAACTATTCGAGCGGTGACATAAAACAGATCTTTTATTTAGCCAATTGGTCTCAATTACACAAGACTATTTAGATAATTAGTATCTGTATAGTGAACCGAGACTAGCATTTCTGTTCATTATTTTAATTAACAGTGATATTGAGAGGGTACTAGGTACCTAATGCAAAAACATTGTGATTAATACCTGCGTCCAATATCCGGAAATAGAGTTTTATTAATGATATCGCCGTGACGTTGAGTATCTAATAAACTATTAATTAAATGATTGGGAATACAAATGAGCTTTTTATTCGTCACTGTTAACTTAAGCCTCTTTAGGTTAACAACTGTAAGTTGCAATTCATTGTATTACAAGACTTTCCATAATTTGTTAATTTGATAGTATCCTGTAAACAGTGGTGGAACTTTCATAGAAGCTTAAAAGCTTGGCTTGCCCTTATCAGTCTTCATGATGTTCGGGTTTATGAACAGTCTGCTCGCCTTATGGATTTGCCGTGTTGTTGGCCTCTGTCCGTGGAATTCGTGGAAAAATTTGTTGTCTTTTTTTTTCAAAATATCCTATTCGGACTGCGGAAGAAAGAATACCTACCTCTGTACGAAAACAAATTAAAATATTTTTATTTCACATAGGCCTACATGGGCACTTATAAAACGTCGACAAAAAGGTGCTCGGTTCGGGTTAGTCGTTTCCTATGGAGAAGAACCGGCAATAAACTCCATAGTTACTCTTTTAAAATCATTTGGTTTTACAATATTTCTATGTTACAGCATTAGTACTCAAGTTTTGGGAGGACATCGTAGGACCGACAATAAGTCGATGCTTACTACAAAACGTAGAACAAGATAAAAAGTTACCAAGGATCTAGGAATCTATAAGGCCTACAATGTCCACACATTAACAAACAATTGGTAAATAAGAAAAAGAGTCTACCCAACAAAAAGTATTTATTATAAAGCCAGCCACCTCTAGCTAAAGTTAAAACCTAAACTGAATAAACTTATTATTAGATAAAGTTGCCAAATGGCTACAATTTGGTTGGAAGCCAGATACCCTGGCAGTGTAAGGACAGTGTTAGAGCCAGACAAGGTCCATCCTTTTTCCTGTAATGTGGAAGCTGTGCCAAATTAAAACCAAAATTATGGTTATATCGTTACTACATTGACTCCTAGACAGCAGTAAGTTATTTTTTGTGTGCTGTAAAGTGTTGCAAGTATTAAATTATTTACCCATAGCAATATAGTAAAATAGCTGTGTAATATGTGTAAATGTTATTTGACATTGATATTTATTTAATTTTGACATTATTTTATTATCTTTATTTCCATTCATTATTTAAATGTACCTATCTCAATTGTTAATGTTTTACTTATATTTTCTGTCTTGGTAAATAAGTTATGTTGTGTTTTGTTGTAATTATTTTATTTTAATATTTTGATTATTCTTTTTTATAATAATTACTAATTTTGTGAAAGAGTATACTGTGTACACCTTTAAGATAGATTTTAGAGGAACTAATTATTTATTATTAAGATCTCATACATAAAATGTACCAAAAATCGTACCAATTAATGAATTGAATTGAATAGTAGTGTGCAATGAACTTCGGTAAAATTATGATGATCTGGCATTCTAAGAGATTTATTTATTTATTGGCCTATCTACAATTGTTGCACTGCCTAATAATATAAGCAATATGCTACAAGCATAGTGTACAATATGATGCGACACAGCATGCAACAGATTGGCTAGGAGTGATTCCATAAATATAATTGCGTACGTCAATAGTTAGGTACGTCTATTTAGAGCTGTTATTCAACATCTCTATTAACCTGAACATGCAAAGTAATCAAACTGCATCAGTTTGTGGGCAGTTGTTGTTACCAACAAGCTTCCATGATGCACTTTTGAAAGTCGCCAAGCATGTGATGTGAGATTTGCATTCTTAAAAGGTCGATACACTTATAAACTTGAAAGCTCCTTTCGAAAACAAGTTTTAGGGAAGTCCCATGACATCATGTGAAGTTATTTTTACCGCTGATTTAATTGAGGTTCCCCGATAAGAGCCACTTCAAAAACCGCAAAGTATCCAATAACTTGAAATTAAAGGAAAATTACTGCAGTTTTTCAACGAGTCTGAGAATGTTGATTAATCTAATATCAATATTTCTTCTCGTAGGTATCTTTAGTTTGGGAGTGGGTGACCTGGACTTTACGGTGCATATACACCATCATCATCATCATTAGCCTATAATGTTCCCACTGCTGGGACACAGGCCTCCTCTCTATGAGAGGGAGTGGGCTGTAATCCACCACGTGGGCCCAGTGCGGGTTGGTAGATGTCACATGTCTTCGAATTTTTAGTTCTAGGACATGCCGGTTTCCTCACGATGGTTTCCTTTATCGTTTTTGAGGGCAGCAGTGATGAAATAAATTACACAAAGTAATTCGCCTGCCTGGGTTCGAACCCACGGCTCACTGCTCGTAAGTCGAGGCTGCCACCACTGGGCCACCGCTGCTCTCATATACACCACACAAACATAATTATTAGAACCCAACTCATTTGTCTAGACGAAGCCAGTACCACTTCTGAGCACGAGATCCTTTGATTTCCAGGTAGGGCAAAGAGTTATTGGGTTTTTCCATCAGGAATGTCTCAGACTGCCTCGTTGGTCAAGTGGTCACAATAGTGACTGCTGAGCATGAGGGTCTGGGTTCGATTCCCGGGTCGGCCAAATTGGTATTGGGTTTTTCAATCACGAATTTATCAGTAACAGCGACGG
This sequence comes from Cerastis leucographa, assembly GCA_963082945.1. Taxonomy (NCBI): domain Eukaryota; kingdom Metazoa; phylum Arthropoda; class Insecta; order Lepidoptera; family Noctuidae; genus Cerastis; species Cerastis leucographa. The sequence continues at coordinate 3,424,861 of OY720365.1, forward strand.
TCTATCGGATTTCTGCCCGGTTGATGGAAATAGTCTCGCTCTCTATTACATGGACAATGTTTTTCAAAGACTATAATAAAATTGTGTTACACAGACAAAGGCAAAAATATTTTTATCCTTCTTTATGGTACATACGTACCTACAGGGTTGGTATAATCTTAATGATTTAGATCTGGCTTACGAATATTTACAAATTGGGTTTGTATTACACATAGGTTAGGCTTTACATCAGTAACTTGAACTTGGGGACTTGAACATAACCGTCGAAATGTGGGTGTACCTACTATTAGGTACACCTCTGTTCAACTCATCGGCGATTACAGGCGTGATGTTATGTGATGAATTTCTAAGTAGCAGTTAGAAATCTGGCTGGCTCCTATTAATTAGGACTTAATTGTAACTGGCTCAATAAATTGTAAAATGTGGAGGCGCTATCGGTAGCTTCACCTCCGCGTAAACATTTTGTGATTACAGGCATGATTTTGTGTTTTGTAATCTATGTTAATTAATTGTAATGGCTCAGTGTGAATACAACTTTATCCGACATTTAAATAGTAACTAATTGAAACATTTATTGACCATGATTGGTAGGTGCCTCGACCACTGGGGGCCTAAGCCACGAACCCGGTATAACGGGTCGACCGTATTTACGTCTTGTATAATATAATTTGAAGTAATGAGCCAATTATTGGTGTTTGCTCTAAAAAAGGGAGTTATACCTATGTAATTGGCATGTTCTAGTTTGGAAATAAGTAGGCAGGTAGAAAACTTGTATAACTATACATTAATTTTCATTCTCTGGCAGACAACACGCAGCATGATCTACTGCACGCTACGTCTAGAAGCATGGCACAACATTTCATTTAATTTCCTATTTTTTGTTATTAAATAGAATTACGTTTAGCCGCAACTCGGCTGATGTGAAGCGATGATGCGGCATACAGTAGAAGGTTTCCTATAAGATTTCCGTATAACGAAGTGGAGCACTAGAAGGATCTTTAGAAATTCAAACCCTGAGACGAAAAAGGGGGATTCCGTAAATCATATTCCTTGGGTTCATAGGTTTGTACTTACATTAAGTGTTGAATACTATATAGTTTAATAGTATACAAGCTGTTGTTTTGCAATCTCGTCAAATTCAAGGAGGTAACTATGCTAATGATTCTCGTCCAGAATCAATAATAATATTTCGCTTTCATACATACAAACAATATCAAACGTTTATTAGATATAATGTCTTATTGCCTAAACCATGTTAAGGGGGTTATTCTGAAATACTGAGAAACTTAAACAACCAAAATATCAGCGTCTATTAATAATTAACGAGGTACCGTAATAGGCTATTTGACAAATTTTGGAAAACCTAACTAAATTATTCCTTATTACTTAATAAGCACATCGTATTAATATTTCAGAAAAAATATATGTATTTCATAAAAAATAACAATGATAAAGTTTAAATTATCAAAACCGCGCGAAAAACGCTGTTGCTCTAATGGCGTTGGTCACGTGATCCGGGTGACGTCACACTACAGTAAACATTTTGTAATAACCCTTTAAAAACAGCAGTGAACCCAAAGTAAAATTCATTTTTATCAGTTTTAGTGGTTAAAATGAAATAAAACCCACAAAAATTGTTTGTTTCTGTTTCAACAAATCCCAAAAGGCGAAAAATGTGGCTAAAGTTAGCTCGAAGAGACCCAAACAGTATTTCATCTCATTCAAATGTGTTTATGTGTGAAGATCACTTTGATGTAAGTAAGCAATATTTTACTTTAGTGAGAATCATGTTATCCTAAGATATACAGCTGATCCATTTGTTCTGTAACCTTCAAAATATTGTACATAGGATGTTGTAGGTACGATTCATTGTTGATGAATAATTAAAATTAACATTTATCTCGAAATAGTAACTAAAATATCGGTTTTTATAAAAGGAAATAACATCTTTAGTACCTGATTTCCTATGCTGGCAGCATAAGTTGAGGATAATCCTTTTCAACTCACTGTTATTGCAGCACAACAACCCTTAGTGATGTTGTTTAGCTATACAATACAATACTCTTTATTGTACACAAAACAAACAAGAAACATTATTATAAAAATAGAGATGTACAATGGGCGGTCTAATCGCACTAGGCAATTTCTTCCAGACAACCTTTGGATGGACATAATTTGCAAGAAATAAAAGACAGGTAGTCTAACCTAAAATAAATATTTTATGATGATCACACATAGGTAAAGGTTTGTAAATAAATAAGTCTTACTTACATTGCTGTTTTTACATTTTTAAGTTCTGCAGCACAGTAATCAGCGTTGTTCTTAAAGAAAAGTGCAACCATAAATGCGTCTATTTGAGGCAAGTTGCTGTTATCAGGTCTTACATAATTTGTCTCCATTTTTAGATTAGAATCCAATATTATGAAAATAGTTAAAACAATAATCAAAATCTATCAGAAAAAATAGCAAAAAGAACGATTAAAACACTTAATAAACGAAATGCGCGTGCTTTATTCAGTGATCGAAGCCGTGTTTACATGCGTGTGACGTCACCAGGGTTGTGTCCAATCACAAGGCGTTCTCGTTACAGATAAAAGTTCAGAAATTATTACATGTTTATCGGTGAAATTTTCAAAAAATATACGTATTTCAGTTTAAATTATAGTTTAATATGTTTTTTTTATGCTATTATCTGATAGGATGACCACAATTTGTAGTATATTTTCAATGTTGTCAAATAGCCTATTCTAATTGATTATTTATGTCTTTTGTGGCATCCTCTTGAATTCTGACGAGGATGCCAAACAACACCTTGCATATGGGTATGGAAGTTATTTTTTTTTCTGATGGAGAACCCCATCGTGACTTAACATAAAGTTTTAAAATTCCATTATAAGTAGGTATACTGACGTGAGTCAAAGGATTTAAGTCCCAAAAGGTCAATGGTTCCTACAAGGAAAAGAGAGTTTATACTTCACGGAAAGGTAGAAATAAATCTTTGGAGCACCACTTAAAATTTGGGTAAGAATTTGAAACTGTATCTGTCAATTAAATAAGATTTTTAACGAAGGATATTATTACAGGAGAATGTAAACCTGTATGCAGGCTTCAATAATGATGAGAAAATAAAACCTTTATGTTGGTTAAAAACATTCTTTCAGCAATTTATCTGTTCGAATTAAAAAAAACTTTGTTTTTTTTGCAAGACGGTTATATTTTTTTGTAAAAAAAGGTTTTACTTTACCCTTTTCAGTTGTGGTATCCTATATAAATCCTAGTCAAGTATCTATTTCACATTGTAAATAGACAACAGCACTTCGTCCATACATACGACAAACGACAATGACATGCATAATAAAGAGGATGACTCAAAAATTATCTAAGCTAAGATAATAAAATTCTTATGGTACCACTGGGCAAGCTTTCGCTATCAAATGAAATGAAGAATCATCTAAATCAGTCCAGTAACTATGGAGAAATAGGTGTATGTACATACGTAAAAAAAATACATAAAAAAATGTTCATAAAATGAAAACTACTGGGCGAAACAATGTTTAATTTTTATTGGACCAAATGGCAAGTATAAGGCATCAAACTAAAGAAGAATCACTTAAATCGGATCACAAATCTCAGCGTAATCGGAGTACATACATTAAAAAAAATATACCAATCGAATTGAGAACCTCCTCCTTTTTGAAGTCGGTCAAAACCGCGCTCACTAAGTAAGTGTGCCTATTCTTTTTACCGACAATATGGAGACGAGGGTTATTATTGTGAATACATTTAGCCTTATAGACATACCCACATCTCAACGTATTAATTAGGTTCAGTTAACCAATGTACGGTAACTTTCATCCGAATATTCAAAATTCTTTATTTGCATGAAATGTCTTATAAATAAAAAGGTTTCACACATTTCCCTGACTTATTTCAGCATGCAAACTTAAAATTTAATTAAAATACCTAACAGTATATAGTCAAAGTTAAGGTATCAAACTTTTTAATTTTACAAAAAAATAAATTTTATATTTAGAATATTTATATTATATTTAAAGCAGCGGTGGCCCAGTGGTGGCAGCCCTGAGTTACGAGCAGTAAGCCGTGGGGGCGAACCCAGGCAGGCGCATTACTTTGTGTAATTTATTCCATCACCGCTACTCTCAAAAACGGTGAAGGAAAACATCGTGGGGAAACCGGCATGTCCTAGAACTAAAAATTCGAAGACATGTGACATCTACCAACCAGCACTGGGCCCGCGTGGTGGATTACAGCCCACTCCCTCTCATAGAGAGGAGGCCTGTGTCCCAGCAAAGGGAACATTATAAGCTGACGATGATGATGATGAAATTTTATCCTTGATGATAATAAAGGGTGTAAAACACCTCTTAACGAAGCCGAAAGACACTGGTTCTCCCTGTCATTGCGATCATTTTTTTGTTCTACACCATGCCTGGGAACCTTCTAGTTACGAAGATATTAGGGGTCAAAGTTCCAACTTTTTGACAAGTATTTTTTTAAATACAAGTTTTTAATGTAAGATTTTTACTTTAAACACCTCCACGACCCCCGTACTATTCAATCCGTCCATCAGCACAATGTTTTGAGTGCGTTACATTGAGTTCTACCACAAAACATGATTTTACACCCCCCAAAAAAATGTCGTTTCCCAGCAATGATTTTTGCGTAAAGTTACTTAGTTTCATGTACAGAATGCTTGGTTGACGGCTTCGTGATGAGGTGATTTACACGGTGTATATTCTTTTAGAACGCCAACACTGATAATGTTTAACAATCGATTTGAATATAAACAAGGCGCTAATAAGATTACCGATATCACATTGGTAGATCGAACCTTATAATTATATCCCACCATACAAATAATAATAAATTATTATGACCCACTAGCCACGTCTCACCATCTATAGCCAGCATTCGCCATCAACTGCCAGTAGATACAGTATTATATTATCTGTGGCCAAGGTCAGCTGAACGTAATCTCTATATTAATCAGGAAACAATAAATTTTAATTAAAATAGTTCCTATTTACCTATCTATGTTTGTAATGTTTTTAATAAAAATATAATGAATGGACAAAAGGTACTTAAGTGTTTTTTTTTATTACATTAATTTAGTTATCATTGATGAAGATATTTCTTGAATTTGCGCAGTAATTTTATCATTAAAATATTGTGTGAAATATTCAGGTGCAATGCAATCAAGATTTATACTTTAAAACTTCGCGGTAGGTAAAAGATTTAAAAAAAAGATTGGAGAAATATATATTGAAGAATATTATTATATATATTTCTGTATTTATAATATATATTATAAATATAGAATTATAAATATATATACATTTAGTTGAATATACAATATATTTATTCAACTAAATAAACTTTAGGTAGGGGAGTAAGTGTACGATACAAAACATAACATAGATAATATGTATGACATAGGTCCGTGTTATAAATAAATAAATTTAATTGAGATAAAACAAGACTCATATAGGTACATTTATAATAATGTTCATGTTCACAAATAGTTTCAAAATATTAGTAAATAAACAGAACTTACTTATCTACGTTAGTATTTAGGTAAACTTTTTATTTTTTTTATTTATCCAGTAGTGTACACTTACATTTTATACATTTAAGTGAAGATTTAAGTTTATGCTAACATAAACTCAATAGAGGAACTTAAATATAGGTTGCTCCAAAGCTTATCAAGCAAATGGCAATGTCTCTATCAACCAGTTTCATAACACTTCAGATTTTATACCAACCCTTAACTCAGCTTAAAAATCCACAGCCAAATTCCAAGAAATTAAAAAGTCAAGACCAACTTGAAAGTCGCTTTAACGACACAACGGAACGTTTGATCATTCATGAATTCAAATACCGGAAAACTTTGTCCGACCAGTTTGTGAACCTTCAGTTTTGCATACTGCCCAGCTGTCTAGATTTACTTGATTACTAGCTATTGCTGGTGACCTTCGTCTGCGTGAAATTATTGTAAAAGCTTACCTCCCTATTTGAATTAATTAAAAATTTCAAGGGTTTCATATTCTTTGCACGTATCCTTTTTCTAAAATTGAAGTAACCTGAGTCAGGTTCAGGTCAGGCAGATAGCTGATGTCCTTAGGACATCAGCTATCTGCCAATAAAAGTCCGTCAAAATCGGTCCAGCCGTTTCAGAGATAAGCCGCAACAATAATACAGACAAAAATGTTAAAAAAAAAAAAAAAACATTTTCGTGGCGAATTTTTTATCTTAGGCATTGAGAAAAAAGCTTCCTTTTTCGAAATTACAAAGAGACACTACAATTTTATTTATGTTCATACATAGATTAGGTACAAGACCGGATAACCTAGGTTCTTAACTTCTTCATTATTATATTTAAAAAGAACTATCAAGTTTCTGGTCTACGCAACTTTTTGCTGATACGCGGAAGTTTCGTAAAAAATTATAACAAAACATGTCAGCATTATATCAGGATCTGTTTTGACACTTCTTATGGCTCCTGGGTTCTCGAGAAACGTTTTTTATCGTACCCAGCCGGGTTCGTGACTAATTTATTCGCAAATCGTGACTTAGCAAGCTGAGTTTTCGAAATTAAATGGCGCAGCGTAATAAGGTTGTCGCGTGCTTGGCCAGCGGTGAAGTAGGTGTGTTTTTTGGTTTATTTACAACCATTGTCGAAAGTATGTAGTAGTTTAGGTGTTTGCATATCCTTCTGATCCTTGACACGAAACTAAATAGGGGACTGGCAAGGTGCTGCTACTGAAAATTTCCTGTTGAAAAAATAGTGCGTAGAGTCCCTCCGCGCGGAAGAAGTGAAACTTCGTAATACTACACGCATGCGTTCGAGTGCCACGCATTCACTCTCACTCTGTCTCTTTCTATTCCCCTCCATGGTAGCGTTAAACGTTTTACGCAACCTTGTTGGAAGTCGCATAAGAAGTTTCACTTCAAAAATCCAATCACAATTTGCTCGAACCGGGAATCGAACCCAGAAGTTCATGCTCAGCAGTCACGACCACGAGATCAATACTACCAAACTTACTTAACTTTAAACCAAACCGTATTCGTCTATGGACTAAGATAGAAAGAGATAAAAGTGTCAATGATTTGTATCTCCCGAGTTTTTTTGAAGTGAAACTTCTTATGCGACTTCCAACAAGGTTGCGTTAAACGTTTAACGCTACCATGCAGGGGGAATAAAAAGAGACAGAGCGAGAGTGAATGCGTGGCACTCGAACGTATGCGTGTAGTATTACGAAGTTTCACTTCTTCCGCGCGGAGGGACTCAACGCAGTGACTCGGCACGCACTAATTTTTCTAATATTTTGCCTATAGCGCTAAATATTAGAATTCTCTCATTGCTTCGTAATTAATACCTAATTAAATTAATCGTCTACTCTAACTATGTTGTTTTTGCTACGACATAATTGCCGCAAAAACACGTGTGTTTATTAAACTCGAATAGTTTTTGCTTGTTGAGTAATACACGCTACCAATCACGCAAATATATTTTTTTAGGGTAGTACCTATCAACCATTATGAAGCAGAAGACCCATGAATGATACTACGAAGAAAACGGGCAAATTACTTGTAAATTTGAATTTCAGGACTAAAATCTCTGATGACAGAACTTATTAAACTTATAGCATCAAGTAGACATCTTCTGGGTCCATTCGCATCATGCATCCCTTCACATGTCTCACCACGTCGAGAGAAACTGAAATAGAAGAAAACGTTTAAAAAAAAAAAAGTACTCAGGATGACAACAGTCAATTTATTTTAATCTCCTAACCTAGAACACAATTAAGAGATAAAACTAATTAAATCAAGCACTGGTTATGATCAAATTAAATCACAATTCACCTCAAACTGCTATGCACTTGCATATTGTACGACAGGAGACCAATAAAAACAAACAAGTAACTAGTTATTACAACTTAGTTCTAACTTGATTAGAGCGTACCCCTCGGGCAATGCCGCCATACTAAATTCATGCGGGTTTGATAACTTGCACATAGCTTTAACTTAAGTCTGGGTGCAGACGATAGACTATAATAAAAGAGGAAATGAAAAGGCTGTAGCTTTTACAGAAATTTAATAACGTAGCTTAGCAACTTTTTCTATTTTTTTTTAATTCTCCTTGCTGCTCAGCTTGGTTTTATAAGCAACTTTTTTGCCCAGTGGCTTAGGGTGATTTCTGTCAGTGAAAATGAACTTAACATTTTAAATTCGTTTCTCAACTCCAACCTTCACCTCCAAACTTCACCGTAGCTATGCGTCTACGCCCCGTAGCCATTTCTTTTTCGTAGCAATGCTCCTAGGAATGTAACGCTACGGCATTACCAACATGAGCTACGATCACGTCCGCATAGTCACCGCAATGCGGCTTTCTTTTTATTTGTAAAAACTCAGGAACATCAACTACGAGACTTAAATGAATCTGTAACTTGAAATTCCGATCTTACTGTATCTGATTTAGATAGTTAATTGTATGACAAACAAATAATGATTATCAATAACATTTGTAACGGGAGATTTATCATGTGCTATTTGTTTTAAGTTCCTGATATTTCGGCGCTGTTGCAAACGCTATGTGATCACGGATAAACTGAAGTTATTGCGAGTTGGTGTTTATGAGCAGACAAATCTGTCTACCCTCGTTCTTGTTCGTTTTTTTGCGGTCCGTACCAAACGGCTGGAGGGCCACTACCACTGTCACTCACAACTCGATTCTGTTCCCGACACACGAAACTCAACTGTGTCCACTCGCGAACTTTTGCGGCACTTTTTCGGTTTTGACACAATAATTATTCTATCTAACTAAAGTATAGATTAACTTCGAACAAAGGTGACAACTTAAGCTAACATAACGATTTAAATCGTCCGTCTGGATAAGGCTTTAGTGCCTTTCCTATTAAAACAATGAGGTGAATGAACTTAGCGACGCTTGTTATCACAATGCGGTATCAATGTTCCGATCTTTCTCTTTACTAAGTTAATGCGTTTCGACAAAGAAAAAACTTAGATAACATGACGCTTGTAATCCCCGAAGGGTTTGGCAGAGGTGTACCTAATATATAGTACGCCCACAGTCAGCCAATAATATAGTGTTTATTGTTAGCCAAATTGTTTTTGTAAACATATTTAGCAAGCTTGAAATGTTAGGTTAATTTCACAGACAAGATATTCTCAGAAACAACTCTGAATTCAAAATGATTCCCGGTAAATTGCAAACTTAACTCCTCGTTCGTTTCTTAGTATTCAAACACTTTATCATTGGAATTCGTCATAACAGCGAGTGTGTTTTCAAAACACAGCGTTACCTACAATCCTTCTAAACACTGGGGATCGCAGGCGTGTAGCTATGCATATTTATAAGCAGCAGCTTCCTCCTGCGTCTTTTATCACATAAAAAATGCAATATCAAGAACATTTGCACCTTGCCTTTTAAAATGGCTCTCTCCAATGAGAAAGAAAAGGCGGCCTCCGCACATTAGTAAAAGTTAATATATTTTAAAAACTTTGTTCATGTTCGTACCATCGTCGACTTTGTCTCTGTCATTTCTGACCTAGACAAGAGTCAAGAGCAAAAGACAACAAAAAAAACCATCGAACCTCGCAAAGTATTTACGAAAAAATATATCGTTAAAACTTTTCATCACTGTTAACACTATACCTGATAAATAAACCATATTGTAGTTCGCCCTAATTTTGTACCTACATACAGAAAGAAACAAAACTAATTGAGTGTCGCAGGGACATGCCGTGCATTCAAAATTTCAAAAAAATAGACAAACATACAACGCATAAACATATTCATAAATACAACAGGACGAAACAAAAAAGTTGACAACTCGCACATCGTGACTGCGACAAGCAGGTATTACCCAAATTCTTAAAAATTTAGTCAAAAGTTAGCAACTAAGTAGACGTACATTTACAATGCATAAAATGTGGTATAAAAAAGATGTTAATAAATGTTTTAGAGCATCACACATTCCGCCATAACAATAGCATCCAAAAAAGAACTAATTTTAACATTACATTAAAATGAACAACTTAGGTAGGTATCTTTATAACATAGATGTTGATACTGTATACAATTATGTAAGTACTAAGCAGTCCGACCGAAACAAACACAAAATCAAATAAATGTCATCTTCACCGGTAACGACTCAAATCAAAATTAAACGTTTAATATTAAACATCTGTTTCCAACTCCTTAATCATTAACGGAATCTAATTGGATTCTAAAAATAAATGACGTAATCTTCTTATCTGAAACATCGTCCACCTCTCATCTGGCTTCGATCAAATTGTACCCCTCGCACCCCCTCACCCCTTTGTTCAATATTTACTTTCCCACTTTTGTAAGGAATCCGGAATTCTTTTCATACTTGTATCAAAAGGTATTTCTCAAAATGGCGGATATTATAGCTCGGGTATTCATTTGCCAGATTTGTGATTAAATTGGGACGGTTTAAGCATAATTTACTGTTTCCTCTTTATTCTCAAGGTATGATTGAAATTGTTTTTGATTCTAAGTTTAATTAACTGAATGTTCATGGAAACTTTGTATACCTGCCATAGATAAGAAATGGAAAATTCAGCTCACCTATTTCACATTAATATTATAAATGCGAAGTAAGTCTGCCTGTCTGTTACCCTTTCACTCCACACCTGGCTTAGGACAAAGGATAATTAATATCCTGGTAGGCCGTTGCCGTGAGACAATTTCTGCCACCACAGTGGCGAAGCCGCGGGTTTAAGCTTGTGTCTCTATAAAGCAACACAATACACCTTTATTTACGCGCACGTAAACAGTTTATAAACTAGATCTTGCCAAGATTTATCGTCAATATAAACAGCATTACGTGACACCAACAATGATTTACAGAATGTAATAATGTTAATAACATAAGCAGATAAAATAGGCGTTATACTTGGACAGAAGACATATCGCCTCCTTGCCCTTGGTCTAAATATTGGAGTAAACGGCTTTTCGCCTACAGTAACCAATCGTTTTGTGGGACTGAAAATCCGAAAGATAGGAATCTCATAAATTTACTCTAATTACCAGAAATACTCTGACACCAGTACGCGTTGCATGACCGCCGCAGTAGAAATGGGCTATGTCGGCGGAAGAATTGACAAACTGACACATTGTAATTGTCTATCTGTCATTATGTCGATTCTTCCGTAGACAAAACTCGTTTCTACAGTGGTCATTCTACGCGTGCAGGTTAGCAACAATAGCAACTAACCACACGATAAGTAGAAGAAGACTCGGATTATCATGAAGGCTTACGTATAGATAGATATTTACGCTAGGATCCGTTTTCGTGACCAAAGCAAAAGAAATGACAAATTTCAGGACTCATATGTGAAAAATAAATAAAAAACAAAAACTACAGATCAGAAAGATATAACATTCATCTATCAATTTCGGTTCAAGAAAAATAAAAAGATAGTAATAAAGGATAATGGAGCAGATTCAGCTTGCCTCAGGCGATTGGTTCGCTTTCTGCAAATCTCTTCTTTCCTTTGATTGAATTATAATCGGCGTATTGAGGTTCGTCTGTTTGTGTATTTATGTTTTTTACATCTACTTAATGTGTGTAGGTATCTAGTGCAGTGTATCTGTGGTAGTTGAAAATGAATATAGTTGTAGTAATCCTTTCTGACCCGTGGATCACCAAAGTGGTTCACCTAGGTGTTCCACGGTTAACTTTCAGTACCCCTGGTTCACCTAGGTGTTCGACAGTGTTCCACGGTTAATTTTCTGTACCCCTGGTTCACCTAGGTATACCACATTTAACTTTCTGTACCGCTGGTTCACCAAGCTGTTTCACGGTTAACTTTTTATACCCCGTCTTTTTTATACCTATATGACTACTATCATACCACATAGAATATTTATCACTGTTTAAGAGTGAGCTCACACCGAGACGCGATGCGACGCAACGCTGCGCGCACTTGTGAGAATTCAGAATACGTTGCGCAACGTATTCTGAATTCTCGTGTATCTTTTCGTGTGGAAAATGAAGTTATATTTTGAATCGCTCTTTAAAAGTGTGCGCGCAGCGTCGCGTCTCGGTGTGAGCTGACCCTAAGCCTCAACTGGAGAAACCCTGACCCCTGTCAAACAGAATGTCCTAATTCAGGGGTCGCCACTGTTCGGAGCGAAGACATATTCTTAGTGTGCGTCCACTCTGCAGCAGGCCTAGTGTGGTGGCGACGCGACGTCGCCCGCCACAGGCCCTAGCCTCCGCGCGTTCAGTGTGGACGCACAATAAGAATACACATATACATGATTGATTTTTTGTTCGATCAAATTCATCAGGACCGTACCACTTGTCTTTTAACCTTCTCCCTGGTCCATCTTAGCAGTTTTATCTAGGTATTATTGACGCCCCGTATCAAAAATTTCAATGACCAACAATTTCAATTTCTCTCCACAGATGCGAGACTCTCATACTGAACGGAACCCGGTACTGCGAATGGGGCTACAATGGGCTGGGTATCGACTACCAGGTGCTGGCTGGACCCGCGTTCATGGCAGTCTTTACTGTCGTAGGAGTTGTACTTGGCGTGGTCGCTGACAAGTAAGTTTAATACTATGTTCTCAAAAAAACAGTTAAACTACCAGGCCTACCGTTATCCTGCGACAGAGCCTGACGGCAGTCAGCAAGCGTAGTACTGGGACCTCCTGTGGCCACCTGTATGCATTGTCTCACTTAAGCGGTAGATCCTACTGTATGATTACTATAATAAAACAAGTGAATGTCGCTAACAGACTAAAAAATTATTTCATACCAAAAGATATTAACAAGTCATTGTACCACAGATAATACACAATGCAGTAGAGGTATACTTTTTACATTGCACAATAGATAGTGTTACTAGTAGCTAAATAGAAATACTTTTATTATTTTGATACATCATAACAACAATTACGCTGACGAATGCAATACAAACTGCAAAATTTATTACAAGATCGTTCGCCGTAAGAATAGCTGCAGATTAAGAGATCCTATGTGAACTTCGAGTGTTCTTTTAACTCTTGAATCAGAGTCAATCATTCTTTATCTTTGCTAAGCCAAGTGTAAGCTACTGCCTGGCTTCCAGTCAACTATTGCCGGTGATCTTTATCCATTATCTGGTGGCCTACCGTGACGTCTAAAAGCAGTATTGTTTTAATCTTATTCCAAAGTACGAAAGAGATGGCGCTTGGCATCTTCTATACCTTCGTCTCTTTCCCACACTGAAATGACATTAAAACAATACTGCTTTACGACGTCATGGTACGCCACCTGATCTGCAACAATGTAACAGTAAATTTTAATGCACTTTTCTTCCCCTCTAGATACAACAGAGCAAGAATCCTCTCCTTCTGCACCCTAGTCTTCGTCATCGCCATCCTTCTGATGGGCACCGTCAAGGAATACTGGCATCTCGTCGTCCTACGTATGATCATGGCGGCTGGAGAATCCGGCTGCAACCCTCTCGCCACTGGGATCCTGACGGACCTGTTCCCTGAGAAACAGAGGGCCCTAGCGCTGTCCATCTTCAACTGGGGGATCTATGGAGGATACGGTATCGCCTTCCCTGTTGGACGGTACATCCCTGAAGTTAATGCTTGGGGTTTGGTGAGTTTCTTTTTTTAATCTTCTATAGTTTATTCATTTAGAAGTTGAAGTCCTTATCGTATTTTTGTGATAGTTAAATGACAACAGGTTGCAAATACATACTGCAAAAAAAAAAAAACCAAATCAGTTGACGACATTGAAAAGGTAATAAATCGTCCTACCCTATTATGCAATCAGCACCTACTTAATAATTGCTGAAACCTACGCAGCGTCCCAATTTATCTGGGGTCGGCGCAGCATATCTTTTTGTTCCATACGTTTCTATTACTCGTAATTTCAGCAGTCACCTCCTAGACACACCATCCTTCACACAGCCCTTCCTCCATTTTTTTGCACATCTACTCTAGCCCTCTAGGAATAATTTCTCGTTACCAATTTTGTTTTACCTACCCACAGAGCTGGCGTGTGTGTTACTTCGGAGCGGGTATCGTCGGTCTCGTCATCACTCTGTTCACCTTCCTCACTCTTCGGGAACCTTCCAGAACTACAATTGGAGAAGAAAATGGTAATTACGATTCTATACACGGTGTAAATCACCTCATCACGAAGCCGTCAACCAAGCATTCTGTACATGAAACATAGTAACTTTACGCAAAATATATTTCTGGGAAACGACTTTTTTTTGGGGGTGTAAAAATATCATGTTTTGTGGTAGAACTCAATGTAACGCACTCAAAACATTGTGCAAATGGACGGGTTGAATAGTACGGGTCGTGGAGGTGTTTAAAGTAAAGTTATAATATTAAAAATTTGTATGAAAAAAAGAAACTTGTGAAAAAATTGGAACTTTGACCCCCAATATCTCCATAACTAGATGGTTCCAGATATGGTCTAGAAGGTTCCAGATATGGTCTAGAAAGTTCCAGAATATGGTCTGATAGCGATTGGCGAGGACGTTCGTTACTTGTAGGAAACAGATTACCTTTGTGAGTGAATAGGATGACTTTCCTTTGTTTTACAAGCTCTTATTTAACTGGAAATGTTTGTATGTTAGATTAGGTCAAATCTTGCAACCGAATTTTAAAACAGTTAAACCTAACCGATTGAGCTGAATACATGTTTAGATCTGATGACAATGCATCGTTACTGACGTCATCGAAATCCAATATGACAAAGATGGCGGACTAGTCTTTTTATGCACACCCATGATATCAATTAAAAAGGATTTGCTGAGAAGAATACGAAAAAAAACCCCTCACACCGTATTTTAAAGCTTGTTTTTAATAATGTTTCTTTTTACATATAAGCTTGTTACAAAAAACATTAACTTCTTCATGTCATTCTAACATGAACTGTCCTTTATCCAGGAACAGGCAAGGCTGGCGACAGTACGCTGGAGTCCGGTAAGAAGATGCCTCAGGTAACGATCTGGCACGTGATCGCGCAGCCTAGGATCATCCTGCTGTGCCTTGCTGCTTCTATCAGACATTGTGGTGAGTTTAACTTGTTTTTTTTTTATTATTATTTTTCTTTATCCTGTTCTGCCTTTTGTAGTAAGCAACGACTTATTGTCGGGCCTACGCTGTTCTCCCATACTTAAGTATTAACGCTGTCACATTCAAATATTGTAAAACCAAATGATTTTAAAAGAGCAACCATGGAGTTTCTAGCCGGTTCTTCTCCATAGGAAACGACCAACCCTAACCGTGCACCTTTTGTCGACGTTTTATAAGTGCCCATGTAGATCTATGTAAAATAAAATATTTTGATTCCACTACTTGCTTAAATATCACAGGTTAGCTCTAGAGGCCCATGAGCGGCATAAAAACTTCCCACACACCAAAGAAAGACTGGTTACCTCTGTTTTCAATAGCACCATCACAATTTAATTTTTATTAAACTTCAAAAAATTCAACGTGTTTCCTTCCTGTATAGGTCCTACATCCAGCTGCGGTTTGTTCGAAAGACATACCGCGGCCCTGGAACACAAAGAAGGAACATGGATGGGTTTTAGTCAGTCAAGTCTGACACTCCCTCCCGCTCCGCCCAGAGCGGGAGGAGACATTTGATGATTTCCCATCCGTAAAAAAAAAAAGGTCCTACATCCACATATCGCCAGTTATGATTAAGTCCTATGTAATAAGGTGCGAACCTTTTGCCATTAACCAATTCCAGATTCCACTGCTACTGGGTCTGATGGAAAAAGCCGATAACACTGCTGCATTTGCCTGATCTAAGAACCCACTACCTAATGCTCAGCAGTAGCGTTTGTGATCATTAATCCAACGTGACAGTTATGACCTAATAATTTATTCGAATTTAATAGGTAGGGGCTGTTTGATACTTAAGTTTTTATTTGTCTAGGAAATAAACCATTTCATTTTGCATAATCGATTATTACTATAGAAGAGCTCGTGGCTAAATAATAATATAACAGCCGCACGGATCGATCTTTAAGGTTAAGCCGTGCTTGCCGAGGTTGGTCCGTGGATGGATGACCATAATTACATGCCGAGTTTCCTCCGTGCTTCGGAAAGCACGTTAAGCCGTTGCTCCCGGCTGTCATTTGCAGATCTTTGACAGTCGTTACGAGTAGTCAGAAGCCAAAAAGTCTGACATACAGTCTTACCAAGGGGTATCGTATCCCAGTCACTGGGTTGTGGAGGTCAGATGGGCAGTCGCTTCATGTAAATACTGGTACTCAGCTGCATCCGGTTAGACTGGAAGCCGACCCCAAGATAGTTTGGGCAAAGGCTAAGCAGATGATGGTGAATCGATTATTACTATAAATATGTAGGTACATGGTATGACTAGTTAAATCTACCTACATAAAACGTAATCTACCACACGACAAGAGCTTTTATAACATCATTATTATAACCCATAAAAAAACCCTTATTTTTTATTCAAACACATTATTTCTTATCAATAAGGATTAAAATGCGGAGTTTTTATTTCACGAAGAAGTTTTTCAAACGCAATTGTAAGTTTGTTGTTATTATCCTGCCAGTCACAGCATTAGACTTGTCATGTCGCGAAATCCAAGGTCGGATTAATGTACTAAAAGTTCTTTTGCAAGTACTTTGGACATTTATTATGATTGCTTAGTATTCTGAGAATTAAGACATTACAATAGGTGAACTCTTGTGAGCTGTGATAGCTTAGTGGTGCGACCGTCAGACTGCCATGTCAAAGGACTCAAGTTCGAACCCAAGACACGCACCTTTGTTTCGTCGGATTCATGTGCGTATTGTATAATATCACTCGAAGGCATGTTAAAGAAAGTCAGAGGCCCATGTGCGACATAAAAACTCTGTCACCAGGTCAGCCACTAAACACACGCGGGCTTGTGGACGGTGAGCAATGGGCTAGCTCACCGTCCGTCCGTCTCATGACGACCGGCCGTGTCGACGGCGCCTGAGTGTTCCACACGCGCCTCAAGGAGATGTCAGCAAACCGGAAGGGGTCCGAGAGGACCGATGCCTGTCAGGGCTGCGAGACTGTTCGAAAGAGATACCGTGGCCCTTGAACACACAGGGCTAAGAAGGACCATGAATGGGTTTTAGTCAGTACAAGTCTGACACTCCCTTCCGCTCCGCCCAGAGCGGGAGAAGTCATTTGAAGATTTCCCATCCGAAAAAAAAAACCGCTAACCACACGATAAAGAAGAATAGTGAACTCTATGCCTCTTTTGACTATACTAAGATTCCCCATCAAAATTTTAGTCGCGCACCATATTCCTTAGTTCCCTATGTCCCTAAAGGAATGCGTTCATATTCAAGCATGATCTACAGGTACACCGTAAAATTGATATAACCTTTGTTGTTTCTTCCGTAATGAGAAAATATCGGTCAAAGGGTTGGATTATATTAAAATTAATAGCGGTTGTTGGCGACTTTCTTACGTCCTAGTTTCATGTTTTGAAAGCAAATTTATTGAATAAAGGTTTGTGTAGGCTTTGTTCTTTGGATTTCCATTTTTGGAGAAGGTGTAATAATACGAAATACCCACTATATGTACCGATTATTTGATACCGAACAAAAACCTTTTAACATTGAAGGTAGGTACAGCTTTAACTACTTCCCACTAAATTAAATTACATTAAACATCACTTACCAAATAAAAAAATACAAAGCTAACCAAATAATACTATTTTTTTTTGGGCATTCTTATATAAAAATACGTAAAAGTATAAATTCAAAAATGCCACGGCCAGCGGCAGTCAGAGCAGGGTAATAGTCTGTCATATCCAATCCTTTGTAGTTGTTCAAAATGTCTTTGTTTGTTACTTTATTCAACGTTAAAGTATCTTCGTTTTAGCCTAATTGTATTTGTTACAGCTGAAAGGGACAGGCCTTACAACTTTATTAATTTTCTTGAAACATAGTATTATTATGTTTGGTATAAAATATAAGTAGGTAGGTAAATAAAATAAAAAACTCTTAGTGTATATTCCAATTAGACCATTACAGGCACTTATGAAAATCAAAAAACAAAAAAAAAAAAGCGAAGCTACAGTCCCAGTCAGAAGGCATAATAAATTGTGAAATTCTGAGTTGCCCATTCCAAAGCATAGATCTCTGGAGTTTCTATGCTTTGGAATGGAGAAGAATGGGCAAGAAAATAAAAAAATAAAGCATTGGGAGAGGCATTACGATGTTTATAATTAAGCATTTTGTGGGCATGACTGAGGAACTCTTCACTTGCCGTCTTATAGTAGTTATCATCTCCAATCTAAGACTTAGACTAGATCATCCTAGAGGAAGGACGAAAAGTAAAAAAATCCACTAGCACTCTTACAAAAACGCGCCATAACCCATTACAGTCTTCGCGCGATCTCGGTAACGTTCGGGTGCAGAAGAAATGTCTTCCGAAAAGATAAAGTGTGTAGTGTGTAACATCGTTATAAACGAGTTATTATGTTTTGTGCAAAACAAAATTGACGTAATGGACGAAGAAAGTTTAATTCGGTTATGTGTAAGCTCGTATACGGCCGCGGAAATTACCACAGGGAAGGATTTGTTGTTTGAATCCATTTCTACGAGTACCCGCAACATTTCACGACGCAAGAACCGTGAACAAAAAGAAATGGAGGATATTATTTGCGTGTTTAAAAGTACAGATCCAGATAATACCCCTATCTTTGTTGCAAGAGAATTAGAGAAATTACCCCCAGTATCCTTCGATCACATTGACGTCACGGCCTTACTAAAGGACATCGTCGTTTTGAAATCGGAGGTTAAAGATTTAAAGGAATCCTGTGCTACGGTCGACCAACTAAACATAGTAAGATCAGAGATAAACGACATGAAATATGCATCGTTAGTAGATACACAACGCACTCGCACCGCAAACGTAAACATTAAACGAGGTGCTTACTTACTGGATAGCGGTCGTGACAGTGGTCCAATAGGTTTGTTAAATCTTTCAAACCGTAACAGCGACAATAGTTCACCTGAGAAAAATGTGTCATCTACTGATCATGTGGATTGGCGATCCCCGTTATCCCTTGAGAAAATTAACCCGGGTACAGATCGTACTAAGACATACGTGCGCAGGGCAACAGATCACACGACCGCTGCCTCCGCCGTCACTGCGGCTGCCTGCGAGCCCCAGCCTCAGGCAAGTGGTGGGAGTGGAGCGGTCAGCTGTTCGCCGACACATGAAGCGAGGCCCACGTCGTTGGACAGTAAACCTAAAGAGATTAGAACGAATACGTTGCCAGCGGCGGGTAACATTAATGTTATGCTCGATGTAAACAAAGATAAATCATTAGCGGAAATAACGCGCGATGGAGAATGGAAGTCACAAAATCCTAAAAACGAGTGGATTCTAGTGCAGAAAAAAAGACTCACAAATAAATGTTCTGAGTCACAATTAGTTAGAGGTAAGGCTGCCTGTTTGCCTGGAAATAAGTTTAAGTCCGCAAGTGTAACGATACCGCTTTTCCTCTCCAACGTGCACAAAGATGCATCAGAAAATGATATCACAGAGTACGTACTTTCAAAAATAAATGAAAAAGTCGCATTACAGAAAATTAAAATGAAACAAAATAAAGAATATAATGCGTTTAAAATAATGGTTCCGAGTGCTAAGCTAGACATGTTTTTGAATGGTGAGTTATGGCCGGCCGATATAACATGTAGGCGCTTCAGACCTTATAAAAACCCTCAGTCTGAAGGTGTTGAAGAGTTCAGAAAACCATTGAAATAAATATGCTTAATGTGAATCTCATTTCATACAACTGCAAAAACATCAAGCGGTCTATTGAGGGTATAAAACAGCTTTGCAGTCTTGCGGACATTATCGCACTGCAAGAGACGTGGTTACAGCCTGAAGAGCTACCGTACCTGTCCAACGTGCATGAGGACTTCGGAAGCACGGGAACGTCTGCTATGGACACGGCGGCCGGCATCATCAGAGGTCGTCCCTTTGGTGGAGTTGCGCTACTGTGGCGTAATTCGGTGTTCCCTTGTGTTTCAGTGATTGCGTGCCCTAATCCGCGTATTGCAGCAATTCGTCTTACGACGAACGGTAGACCAGTGCTAATCGTAAGTGTTTATATGCCAACTGACAGCTTAGAAAATGTGTCGGAGTTCACGGATTGTCTGAGTTGTATCAGTGCTCTAATAAGTGATAGTGACATCGAGTCTGTTTTCATACTTGGTGACTACAACGCACATCCAGGTGAGCGTTTTTACCGCGAACTAATAGATTTCTCGATGGAGCAAGATTGGACTTGTATTGATACCAATAGGTTGCAACTGTCGTCAGGAACGTTCACATTTGTAAGTGAGGCTCACGGGAGCAAGCGGTGGCTTGACCACTGTGTTGTGACTGACTCTGCTATGCACTGTATAACAGATGTGTCCGTAAAATACGACGTTTATTGGTCTGATCATTTGCCACTAGTTATTTCGTGTAATCTCGATGTTATTAGGCAGAAAACGACTGCAAAAAATGATACTTGTAATAAAATACAATGGGGAGAAAGGAATGCAGACCAATGTTATGCCTATCAGAATATGTGTAATTCTCAATTTAGACATATTGATTTATTATTAGACTTGCAAAATTGCTGTGGTAAATATTGTAGTGATCAGTATCATAAAGAGATAATTAATAATGTATATAATGATATAGTTAATATTTTATGTTCATGTGCTATTGCGACATATGAAAGCGGTCGAGGTAAGCGGAAACCCTTAGCTGGTTGGAACAAGCATGTGAGCGAGGCTCACAGGAATGCCAGGTTGCAGTTCAATATATGGTGTTCGTCCGGTCAACCGTCCACTGGCCCTATTTTTGACGCCATGATGGGGTCACGGAAGATCTTCAAAGGAAAGCTTAAATGGTGCCAAAAGCATCAAGAACAAATTAAAATGGATCTTCTAGCTGAACACCATGCTAAATCAGATTTTAAAAGTTTTTGGAAAGCTACTAATAAGTTGAACCCTAAGCCTGGCGTTCCAGTGAGCGTCGACGGGATGTCCTGCCCTAAGGATATAGCCGAGATGTTTCAGAAACAATTCGCTATTAAGTCGACACTGGGGCCGCCATGCGGGGTGTTCGATGCTGGGCCCGAGCATGCGGAGGTGAAAACTGTCATTAGTGCAAAGGAGATCAGGCACATAATACAGAAGATGACAAGAGGCAAATCGCCTGGTCATGACGGACTCAGCATCGAGCACCTGCAGCATGCGGGTCTACACTTGCCTCGAGTGCTGGCACTTTTATTTAATCTGTGCCTGAGTCATTCACACCTTCCGCCTGATCTAGTGCGGGCTCTGGTGGTGCCGGTGGTCAAAAGCAAGACTGGAGACGTATCGGACAAGTCTAACTACAGGCCTATTTCACTCGCCACCATCATAGCCAAGATACTTGACAGCGTGCTAAACTCACATCTTAAGATTAATGTACAGCTCTGTGACGCCCAGTTTGGATTCCGGCCTGGGTTGTCAACGGAGACGGCGGTTGTAAGCTTGAAGCACGCTGTCAGGTATTATACGGCTAGAAAAACACCCGTATATGCTGTTTTCCTTGATCTGTCGAGGGCCTTTGACCTTGTCCCATACGATCTTCTTTGGAAAAAACTAGAAGAAACGGCACTGCCGCCTGAGTTCACATTGCTCCTCAAGCACTGGTATCTAAACCAGGAGACTCAGGTGCGTTGGGCGGGTGAGCTGTCGAAGCCATGCCGGCCGGAGTGCGGGGTGAGGCAGGGGGGACTGTCCTCGCCTTTGCTTTTCGGCCTGTATGTCAATGCACTGATTGAGCGACTCAGCAGCATGCATGTCGGTTGCTACGTAGATGGAGTGTGTTTTAACAACATAAGCTATGCGGACGACATGGTGCTGCTGGCTCCCTCAATCGGCGCTCTCCGAAAGCTACTCGATGTGTGCGAGTCGTATGCTGAGACTCATGGATTAGTTTACAACAGCAGTAAGACAGAGTTCATGGTCTTCAGGTCTGGCACCAGGTGTCCCACTACAGTCCCTCCTCTTTTAATTAAAGGTCACCCGATAAACCGGGTCTACAAATTTAAATACCTGGGCCATCTGGTTACGGATGATCTGAAAGATGACCTGGATCTAGAGAGGGAGCGCAGAGCATTATCAGTTCGGACGAATATGCTGGCCCGCAGGTTTTCTCGTTGTACAGCTTCAGTTAAAATAGTTCTTTTTAAGGCATATTGCACATCGCTGTACTCCGGAGCCCTGTGGTTCACTTATACCCAAAAGGCTTATAATGCTCTGCGTATCCAATATAATAATACGTTCAGGGGATTGTTGCGACTGCCACGCTTCTGTAGTGCATCAGCAATGTTTGCCGATGCACGCACTGACAGTTTTGATGCGTTGTGGCGTAAAAAATCTGCCACGCTACTCCGCAGGTTGCGTGGCAGTCCCAACACTCTCCTGCAATCGATAGCCGCCCGGGCAGACAGCCCGCTAGTGTGGGCGCTAACCAATCGCACTCGATCTCTTCTAGTTATTAAGTACTAACATAGGCTAAGTTATTCTGTTACTAACAAAGTGGACCTTTTATATAAGTAGTCTGATAAATAAATAATAAATAAATAAATAAAATAATTACAAAATCCAGAAAAAAACATTTTCAATGTAAAGGTTCCAGATTGGGTAGGCACGCAAGAAAATATTAACAAACGTTAATTAAAACGTTTCCTTGTAACAAATTCCTCGAAGAAACACACAATTTGTGAGCAGCAGGGAATCGGAATCGCAATCATAAATTTTAGTAATATCGCCGAGTCGACGTCACCATTACGACATTTTCTAACACGGAGCAGAACATACGAGGGCCCTAAAATTATTTATTGAAACTTTCTGAACAAGTAATAATAGTTTATGTATGTATCGCTATATTTTATTTTTGTAAATGTTTTCTAACCATCTGTTATGCTGCACCTACTATGTTTTCTCTCTGCATCACCCTAAGGTAGACTGGTAGAAAATGCCTAAGGCATTAAGTCCGCCTTTGTACAGTGTTTTATACTTGTGCATAAAGTTTTAATAAATAAATAAATAATAAGAATCAGTACATAAAATAATCAGTACCTACTAGGGCGGACTTAATGTCACAGGCATTTCCCAATTTTCTATCAGCCAACCTGAGGGTCTCTTTAATAAAATGTTTTAACATAGTTATTAAAGTCTGCATCACCCATAAGTCTCTTTTTGTATTGATAGCTAGGTATTTTGGTAGATATTATCTCGATAGTCATGCATTCGATGCCACACGATTAGGTGGCAGAAAAACTTTGTCATGAATTACTTAAGCGTTTAGGTACGTCTTACGACATTTCATACAAACTTTCAAGTCCTTATTTTCCGAAATGACTGAACCGATTTAAAAAAAATATATTACCTACCCTTTTTATTATTGATTCGGGTCGAGAATCTATATACTTACCTCCTAGAATTTGACGAGGATGCAAAACAACATCTTGTATAATGTATCATTTTCTTTATCCCATCGTCCGTTTCTGCTCTTGAATAAGTAGATCGCTTCAACTTTTAGTAAAAATTGTGCCTAGGTCTTACAAGCCTTGTTTCAACCCTGATAGATTTATGCTTTCACATAAGCATTCGTATTATTTCCCAAGAAGTCTTGGCCCAGATCCTACTACCTGAAAATCACCAGAAACTATGCTAACAATAACACTGAAAAGGGGATTTTTAGCATGTTAACTATTTGATTCGAGTTCTCGATATTTCGGCGCTGTTGCAAGCATCATGATCAGGGATAAACTGTAGTTATTGCGGATGGATGTTTATGAGCAGAAAAATTGATCTTCCCTCTTTCTTGTTAATTTTTTTGTGCTCGGTACCTCTACCATTGTCACTCACACACAACTCGATTCTAGAATCTATGCTCTTAAGTTAACCACATCTTTTGTTTTGCAGGAGGCATGTGCTTTGCGTACAACGCGGACCTGTACTATCGTGACTACTTCCCTGATGTAGATCTAGGCTGGTGGCTGTTCGCTGTCACTGTCGGCATCGGCTCCATCGGAGTTGTGGCTGGAGGAGTCATCTCGGACAAGTAAGAAGTTGTTTTAGTACTTTGTTTGTACGGTAGGTATTTGAGCATTTGATTCCAGATGCTGAGAATCTAGGATACCTATAGGAACCTACTTAATTAACTACGATTTCGTCAGTTAGAGTCAAATTAAATTCGCAAGTGTAACTCCGCATTATAAAACTTTAGTGCGGTTGCGTATCCACAAAATAAATCATTAGTATTTTTGTTGTTATTATTTAAGATATCGATACTCATCACGTTTTGCTATCCAATTTATTTTACCTTGTATTTTTAAAATGTTACCTACAAAAGATATTTGAGCAAAAGAAAGAAGCTTCAAAAACATACGAAAAAGTCCTACGTAGATAAGCAACCTTCGTATTTTAGCTTTGAAAAGTTTAAACCAAGTAGGCGATATTTTGTTTATCTTCGTTAATTGGTCGGCACATAAAAAATGCAATCTCATCGGCACATCCATTCTTTATAATCAGCATAAAAATTCAATCCGAATATTCTAACATTGCCGTTTTTTTATCCATATGCTGTGTTTGTAATTTAATTTCTAAAAAACTTAACAAATAAGCACCTTTGAAACACAACATAAAATAAAAGTTAAGTTTGCGCTACGATTAAACACATTTTCATGACTGTTTCAATAGTAATTATCATTCTAAAATCAATTCAATGAATACCAGCATAAAATTGTTTCTGAAATAACATAGTAGATGAATAATATGGAATATTTTTCTGTGCAGGTATGTGGAGAAGATGGGTGTTCGTTCTCGAGTACTGGTGCTTGCCTTGTCTCAGTTGATCGCTACTCTGCCTGCCTTCGGGTCCGTCGTGTTTGGACCTCTGTGGGCCATGATCACTCTCGCTATTTCCTACTTCTTTGGTAAGCACACATTGGTACTATAGAAGAATTTTTGATTCTCTATTAGAAATTACAGGAGCAAATCTAACAATTACAAAACCTACCACAGGTTTAAAAATAGGTTTCACACGTAAAAGAACATGATTTTACCGAGCCTATAAAGACGCGAAAATCTTAAATATGTATTACTCGAATCCATACCTGTAGGTACTACTAAGACATATATCCACAAGTAATTTTGCGATCTCAGGTGGCGTACCATGACGTCTTAAAACATTATTGTTCCATTCTTATTCCACTGTGAAAGAGACGTAGCTATACAGATCGTCTAGCTCCATCTCTTTCTCACTCTGGAATAGGAATGGAACAATAATAGTAACTCCCAGATTTCTACCCATGTAAAGCAAGCAACTACCAACCAGTCAGAACAGAGTCTAGAAATTGGAATATGACCCCACTGCTCATCAAATTGAAGTCACTTTTAACAAAAAACTCGTTCGTTCCAGCTGAGATGTGGTTCGGCATCGTATTCGCCATCCTCGTAGAAATCGTACCGCTGTCCGTCCGTTCCACCACGGTCGGAGTCTTCCTCTTCGTCATGAACAACGTCGGAGGCAACCTGCCCATCCTTGTGGATCCCGTTTCCAAGATCATTGGTTACAGGGAGGCCATTATGATCTTCTACGCTGGATTTTATGGCATAAGTAAGTTTGAAAATCCATTTTTTTTTTTTGGACAGTTCAAACTTATGGTTTATGTCTGCCTGGTGGCTTTCTTCAATAACATTAACACTTATGAGTTTAGTCATAGATGCTGCCAAAAGTTAACTAATGATATTAGAGGCTGTTAATACATACAATTTTCAATGTTTAAGAAGGGACTCTAGCCCCGAGGAATTTGAAGAATAGGTATTTGAAGAAACTATTGCCGTCGCGCTGCGCCCGACCAAGCCCCCGTAAAGTGCGAAAGGGACAACTGCAGCTCAGGCTGATTTTACCTACAAAAATCTTAACCAAAAGACGTTTTGTGTTCCGCTGTTTTCTTCTTTAAAACTAAACTGATCTAAATAATTCTTATATCAAAATTTAGAGGAAAAAAAAAATCAATGCTTATATTATTTTCTTTTTTGTTAAAAACATAACTAATGTGTCTGATAGTCGTCTGAACATGGCGGGTTTTTTTTCGGGTTTTTAGATTGTCATAATTATTTTAGTGCTTATGTTTTGAAAAAAAGGAGCAAGGATAGGGGCATGTATTAATCAGACCTAGATTTTTTGGAAAAATATCTTTGCTCTGGACGCATTATCCACGAAGAAAACAGCGGAATACGTTTGTATGAAGAAAGGCCCACTACAGTCCCCTCTTAAACAACTGTTAACTGTACTGCCTGGTTAGAGTACTTAATGGGTGAACCCCTAGAATCCTAGATAAGCCTGGATGACACCTAAATTAAAACAGAAATAAAAACGCATTGCTGGATTTTCAAAATGTCTACCCTGAGCCGAACCTTGACATTCTAACAGCGTGCTTTTATTTAGTACACAATAAATTAGGAAGGAGCTCGTGGCTAAATAATAACAGCCGCCCGGGTCGATCTTTAAGGTTAAGCCGTGCTTGCCGAGGTTGGTCCGTGGATGGGTGACCATCATTACATACCGAGTTTCCTCCGTGCCTCGGAAAGCACGTTAAGCCGTTGGTCCCGGCTGTGTTTGTAGATCTTTGACAGTCGTTACGAGTAGTCAGAAGCCAAAAAAAGTCTGACATCCAGTCTTACCAAGGGGTATCGTATTACCCAGTTACTGGGTTGTGGAGGTCAGATAGGCAGTCGCTTCATGTAAAATACTGGTAATCAGCTGCATCCGGTTAGACTGGAAGCCGACCCCAAGAGAGTTTGGGAAAAGGCTAGGCAGATGATGAATTAATTAGGAAGTCCTAGTGAAAACAGGCTTATTAGGGGTGCGGACTGGGTAAAGAAAACGACATTCTATTTTGTCCGTCAGACAGGTAATACAAAAATATTAGATACGTATTTTTTGTTTTATTAAAATATAAATAAAAAATTACTTAGTTAAAACTCATTAAAGTTGGAGAGTGGGGGCTCACTACGTCACAAGTAGGTATAAAACTTACCGACATGTGACGTCATGCGCCATTTCAACTCAGTCTCCGTAATTTTTTGACCACGTGAAACAAGAAAAAATACGTGTCCAATACTTTTCAATAAACTACCAGACGGACAAAGAAAAAAAAATGTGATCATCCCCTATTGTGTATTTTTAATCAGATATATCAGTAGTTTCTAATAAATACACAGCGATCTCTAAACAGGTTCTTAATCCCAAATGTTTCTTTCTAAAAATTGTCTTTCTCAACCCCACAGGCAGCATAATGTTCTTCCTCACAATGTTCCTGATGGACGGTCCTATTGAGAAGCCAGAAACGACTGAAGAACTCGAGAACAAACGCAGCGGTCTCGACAACAGAGCCTTCACTCAAGACGAACTACCCACCAGACACGCGGGCAGAAGTCTACCTACCGCACCTAGCGAAAGACTGTAGACTCTAAACGAATTCTTGGATTAAAACACAGGGGACCATGAACTACAGTCAAGAACTGCAAAAAGGACTAGAAATAAGTTTGTGGAACGCCCCCAGGGCCGTATTCAGGATGTCTATGGGTGCAATAAAAGTACAAATGGATGCATGATAAGATTTTGTGTGAGATGGCCTCAACGACAGCTCTTGATATTGGTAAATAATGTTCCAAAGTTTATTATATTTTTTTTTTGTATTTAATATTTAATTTAATTTGTTAAAGCACTTTAATCCGTCACAGTCGAATATTTTAGTCAAAAAAATAAATCTCTATAATCTACGGATTTTTGAAAAAAAACAAAGTAATTTCCATTTTACTTGCTCAAAAAAAGTTTCGATATTTAGATCCGCCTAATAATGTCGCGAACGAACAAAATCATTTTAAGCGGCTGTGACTTACAACATGACAAAAGATTTTTTTCAAGTGTGGGAGTTGATAGAAAAGCCCTAACAAGACTCTTTCAAACAATGCATGTTCCATTATTAGCAGCAAAACAGCATAATCATTTAAGCATTCCTTCAGTGCGTAAAAGGTCTTTGCCGGAATTCGCCTGTAGACATGAAGATGATTAATTGATCAATTATAATATACCTTGTCGTTATACCAATAAGTTATGTCTGAGTGTTAAGTTTTAAAATAAGTTGGTTTAAGTTTATTTTAAGCTCAGTGTCATTGTGTTGAATACATTTTATTTATTTCCTTGATATGCAGTATAGCCTGTTTAAATACAGCAAAGCTATTGGTTCTTAACTTTACACTGAAGGGTGTTTTAAACAGCACCGCCTAGGCGCCAATTATCTACTGAAAAAGTTTGCAGTAACAGCGTTTAATTACATCACTTACGCTGAAAGTTGATTTCTAAACAGACTAATAAAAACTGTAATTAGTTAGCCCAAAAGTTGTTACTATGCATAATTTTGAGTTTATTTGCATTTACTTGTCAAATCTGTGAATTTTGTTTTATGGAAAATGTAGTACTTAATGTATAATGTACAATTGTGTCTAAAATATGTATTAAGTTTTGAAAAAATCATTGACTACAGTAAAATCGCCAAAGTGAAATAAAATACAAAAGACGTTCATGTTTTATGAGATAGATACATCCAAATGTATTTTTTTTTTTCAGTTTATTCATTCTGGTTGTTCTAAAAAGAAAAATCCTTAGCGAAATGCAGTTAAAATGTGATAATGATCTTTTGTACATATTTATTTCGTAGTTATGTGATTATTGTAAATAAATGTTTAATGTTTTATAGGCGTTTTTATTTCCTCCAGTACAAGTTACAAGTTCATGTGTTGACTATATATTGAAATAGTTACTTTCATAGTTTGTATGAAGTACATAATATAATTTATACTACTTCAGTCAAAACCTTACTTTTCTTTTGAGTTTTATATTTGAAAAGCTTTTCTTTTCTTCTGGATTTCCACATTTTTGTTTCTTCTTTAGACAAAATAGATTCCCCACTGACAGCCACAGTATTTACTTTATCTAAAAAGAGGATTCATTATTAATAATATAAAACAATATACATAGTAATGCAATGGACGTCGCCAATGGGTTAAGGCAGAGGGGGGCAAATGCCCCCTCCCCATCTAGAGACTCGGGATTTTAAATTTATATCTTAAGGTACTTAAGGTATGTATTACATTTTGCGTGCACTGGCATCAATCTCAAACTATAACAATTTTAGGCTATAAACAAGCTCCTAAGTACTCGTTATAACACTACGAACTTACATATTATTTTCTTTGAACCAACGTGGGAGGTCTGAACTAAAGAGAAATTATTTTATCCCAGAGACAACTTTTTCTACCCCTAGTTTGGCATTCCTATCGTATTTTCACATAATCAATCGATATTTGACCGCAAGCCTAGAGTTTTGGTTTTAGGCGTCAAAAATAAAAAGACACCAAGTTACTTATTACAGAATGCAGGTGAATCTTACTGCATTAATATTACTGCATCTTCTAGTAAAAATACCTGTATCAATTTGTATACTTTGCCACAGCTTTAAATTATTCTGAATATTTTTTTTTAGCTTATCATGTGCATAATATAAATCATATGAGTCTATCAATTTTAAATTTTTGTGTAATGTTAATGGAAATACAAAAGCTTACCAACTTCATTTATACTTTCTTCTTCATCAATTTGTCTTCTTTTATTTTTCAGTTTCTTAGATTTAATATTATGGATTTCAGTGTAGGTGTCCTTTACCTCTTCACAAGACAAAAATCCTTCAGAAGCCTTAAAGAGCTTGACACCTCCTTTGATCTTCCGTTTTCTAGAAAAACAAAGATTTTAATTAACAGTCACTTGCTCCTTCATTTTGGTGTTCCCCAGTATCATTTTGCTGCCCACTTCCTAATTTATTTGGTTTCGGCACAGCATATCTTCTCCCATACCTCGCTAATACTTATCATCTCAGCAGTCGCCTCCCAGTGTTCAATGAATGAATAAAAATTATTTTTTGTAGAACCTTACTTAGTTTCATTTTCCATGTCCACAAATTCTATTTTTTTCTGTATGATTGCGGATACTTTGGCCCCAATTCTCTTTTGCATTTCTTCTGGTACTTTCACATCATTATAGTGGGACGATACTTGCAAATATCTTTCAGATTTCGGTTTTTCTTGAGCTAGAATTTATTATTTATTAAATTAAACCGTCAATACAAATATAAATTAATTAAAATGAATATATTGGGTTTTGCACCTGATTGTCAAAACCTAAATATAGCCCTGTACAAAAGTGAGGTTATATTAATTTACTCGGATACTTCTCGATAGTATCAGGCGTTTTGAAAAAGAGAGATTGAAATGTATGCTGCATTGCCTTATTACAATTTTCGATAAACGGGATGGAAACTTACCGTTGTCACTGGCTTCTTGTTTCGTTGTTAGCCCTCGTGATTCATTTATCATCTTAGTAAAAGACGTGTCCACTACTTCTCTGAATCGCGAAAGATCCTCATCTTCTGAAGAATCAGACATTATCAAAATGTAAGTAAAATTGTAAATAGAGAATTGCGACTTGCGACCGCAATAACACAATGCTGAAATTCCTTTTTGTTTATTGTTGTTCACGAAGTATGCTATGAAGCTGTCAAAACTAAATACTAAAAAGGTCTAAAAAAAAAACAAATAAAAAAGCCTGAATTTTGTTTACAAGAACTTTTGATGTCGCATTATTAGAAGTAACGCTTGACTAGTTTCGAGAGCATTATCATTTTTTGCACTGTAATAAAAAAAAAAAAAATTAACAGCAACTTCGTAAATCTGAGAAACAATTTGTCATGCCATGCCATCCACAAGTGTCAAATGTCAAAGCCATGATGGTTATGTAGCGCAATCGTGACAAAGACCAACATTTCTTGACCCGCGGCAAAACTAGAAACTGAACTGAAAAGTACTGAATTTCACATAAGCCACTGCAAGCAGCGCCGCCATAAGATGTTAAGATAAACCAGGATAGTTATCAAACTCAAATAAAAAATGTCAAACTCCCAATTTCTCGGACGAAATATTATATTAAAATTGGTTTGATTCTATTACCTACTTCATGTAAGAATACATGTGTGTCACTATATGTGTGTGTAGGTTATAATATTCCCTGTCGATTTTGTGTTCAGAAACGAACCGGAGCTAGTAAACAGTGTTCACAATGTCGATACTATTCCGACCACCTACGGACCCAAATTTATCAAAATTTGTGGAAGAGAATGACTACGATTCCCTTACAAAGTACCTTGTGGGCAACAACCACAGGTTTCGCGAGAATATCATAATACCAAGGATCCTTGGCCCTGTTATCATTAAAACTAATGAGGAGAAAATGATAGAATCCACAGTTGAGAGCTGCCCCTTCAAATCAGTGACCAGTTGTGTTATTGGTAAGTTTTGTGCTTATACACCCATAAATCTCCACTTACTCCTACTTATTGATTTAACTTAGAAGTTTGACTACATTCTCATAGTCAGAGAATAGTCAAATAAGAGATAAGCTCTCGCGGTAACAATTAGGCTGTTACTGATCTAAATTAACTGAATAACATACAACTATTATACCTACTAATCCTATATAGACCATAGAAGATGCTAGCATTCCTGAATCTGCTTGCAACACCACATCCTACAGCCACATATCTAACTTTTTACCTAAACATTGTGATCCAAGCTGAAGCAACCTACTAGGGTAGTTCATAGCCTATACAGATATTCTTTAAAAAAACAATAGTTCAAGGTTCAAGGTTAATATTGATTTACTGTTAGCCTGCATCATTCTTTTGCTGAGCTTTTTGCCCATGCCTTCCAGTTCTTTATTTTTTTTTATTTTTAGCCTTGAACCCCGCGGTTCAGGGCTAAAAGTAAAAAAATACAAATAGCCACTGGACATTTTGTCACACTAAATTAATGTTAAAATAGAAAAGCAAGTTGGTGATGAAATATTTCCAAATAATATATTAATGGCACATAAGGATGATTTTGCAAGAACGGAGGTGTCTGATGAGATGGCAAGTAATAGAGAAATATGGATGAAGAAGACATTTCCACCATTTTCTGTCAATAAACCTATTTCACAAAAATTATTCTCTTTTCAGGTTACGGTCTTGGAATGGCAGTGGGTCTCTTTACATCCTCGCTTATGCCAACTGTAGCAGTCACAGATCCCAATCAAACACAAACGGCAAGAGAAATCTTGCGAGAAATGAGAACATCAATGTTCAGTTACGCAAAGAACTTTGCCATACTTGGGGCTGTATTTTCTGGTGTTGAATGTTGCATAGAGTCGGCCAGAGGGAAATCTGACTGGAAAAATGGCACTTATGCTGGTGGGGTCACAGGGGGCTTAATAGGGTTAAGAGGTATGAGTATATTTCTTCGATATTTCATCTATACCAATTAGTAAAATTGAAGTGTCTGTTTGTAATATTAAAATAAACACTTTTTACCACATGCATATGAATGTATATACAGTACTAATATCAAAATGACATTTTTTTCAATTTTTGTCTGTCTGTTTGGTCCGGCTTATCTCTGGAACAGCTGGACTGATTTTGACGGGAACTTCACTGGCAGATAGCTGATGTAATAAGGAGTAACTAAGGTTACTTCTATGTTAGAAAAATTCTAAAATTGTTATATAAAAAAAGTAATGTTGCAATGTCCAAGTACAAAAAAAAGCTATATAAACTAAATAACTTTTTTGTAAATTCCAAGCGGACGAAGTCGCGGGCACAGCTAGTGTCTTATAATACCAGCATTAATTTGGATGCTATGAGACGGTCCTATTAGAAGTCAACCCCAATAATTCTGAAAAAGATAGGGATGATTTTGATGTCTAATACAATATAAATATATGAAGCCAATATATATGGAATGACAAAGGTGCAAAATATACAGGGTGATTTTTTTTTTTCGAATTCTACAGTTTCAATTCCTGGTTAGGAATATTGATTTTTCAAAAATCCAATGATACACTTTCGTTTTCATCAAAACGGGGCTCGAGACTACTTTATGTATATTTCGCTATTCGTCCCAATTTGGGATTTGTAATCCGAATCCACACCCGCTTGAGAAATTCACCCTGTCTTTGATAGATTGTGGTATTATGTTCAAAAAATTGGCCCATATAATAATTGCTCAAACTACAGTTGCTAAGTCATCTCATTATAACTTTCAAAAAGCTCAGCTGTTAATATTCTGTTAACGGACTTCTATTTTTTTCAGGTGGCGTAAGAGCGGGTTTGTTTGGCGCAGCTGGTTTCGCGGCATTTTCGACAGTCATTGATTATTACATGCATCAGCGTGGATAATGTATAAAAAATAAATTATGTTATATTTAGTCATTCTTAGCAATAAACAACTCACATAGATATTACTGTTGTCTTTACTAACTGGGAATCAAATCCAACCCAAAGCATTCTATTGCTCTGTTATCAAACCTGGCCCCCTATTCACAAACGCTCCGAGCGTTTGTGAATAGGGGGCGAGTTCGATTTCGGTTCCATAAGTCGTACGTCTATCTTCTTTTGGCATTGCGAAAGCGAAAGAGATAGACATACGACTTTCCGAATCGAAATCGAATCCGAGCGTTTGTGGATACGGGGCTGAGTTCATTCTAAGTAGCTGATTTTTGCTGCTCCGACACGATCGACCTTACTTGTCAGGCCCCGCTTGTATAAGAAGGAAAATTATTTTTTTGCAAAAAAAAAACAATTGTACCAAAATATTTAATCGTTATCATTTTTATAAAACACTGAAAACCGTACTGAGTTTGCCAAAAATATGACAAATTCTGCAAATGGACATGAACGCAGGTCCAAAAGGCCGCTATTCAAGCTTAAACGAGAAGAAAATAGAAGTTTCCGTTTTAAAAAAATCAACAAAAGCAACGGTCTTTGTCGTGTTCAGCTTGATTGATTTTTTACATCGAAATTTACGAAAATGTGTATTGAAGTGTGAGTTTTAGATAGATTTGTAGCAAGAAATTAGTGTTAGCAGTCTGCTAGTGTATTTATATTAATAGTGCGACGTTCAAATTTATCAAAATGAAGGATCCTTTTGTTAAGGATTCTGTTATCGATTCGCCGGCCAGGGAGAGTCTTAGAAATGTGGAAGGTTGCTACAACAAGAATATATTCAAGACTAGTTCGTTTGCGAACTCTCGCCGTGCTTTGCAGTCGGGTGCTGATAAGATATCAAGAACATTTCGAAGTGTTAGGAACACTTTCGGGAATCTGTCACAGGTAATTTTGCTGTGTAATATTTTGCGACAAAGAATTAAATAAACCTGCTAAGATTTTGCTGAAACTGAAAAAAAAAACATCTCTATTGATAACTATAATTAATTAATTATTACAATAAGTAACTATTTCACAAAGTAATCATACAGTGTTCTTTTCTATAAAAATTAGATCGAACGGTATGGCCGAAAATTCCATGGCAACAGTAATCGATCTTTCCAGTTTTCTTCATCTTAGTACTATCGTGTATGCACGATACTGAATGATGAATATCTAAAGCAGACTACCTAGTGCAGCACTAAATATTTTTTTAAATCCTGCCTAAATTCATACAGAATTAACAAGTGAGTTCAAGTAAGTATCACCAAGAATCTATTTTCTTTACTCCAGTTTGGGGTCTATTACAACTTTTCATTCATATTTTCTACATGTTCTACATACTCAAGTCAATGCCCTGATATGACCTTTCTGATTTATCCTTTCTCAAATCATTGAACTACACAAAAGCTAAATATCTTGTAATAAATCATTCTATTCCTCTAAAACTTTCTAAATCAGCCTGTTATATTTTTCAAAGATTTTAAATCAAGAACACTTATGTATTTTCAACATTTTTGTGTGTATGGACTCTAGAATCCGGATGAAGATCAGCTCATCCTATGTCTTATTTAAAAATGTAAATGTGTCAACCAGAAATAAATTAATGTGTGTGTCACAACATAAATGATGAACTGGAATATTTTAATTCAGCATTTCAGAATGGGAGGCAGTAGGCGTCGTCACCGTCTCACTGAACCTGGGTCTCCGTGCAGGACACCAACCACACCGGTCATGAAAAAGAAACAGGTATAAGTAAAGGCAGACTTAATCTTTATTTTCTTTAAATTGACAATCATAAAATTATGGTTGTACCCCTTCACTGCCTGCTACAAGACTTGTGCTATTTATTAATAAATTGCTCTTAGGTAAGGGTTGGCTATGTAGGTTGTACAATCTAGTTAAAAGAGTGTCCATGGAGTTTCTTGCCCATTCTTCTCCATAGAGATCTACGCTTTGGAATGGGCAACTACAGTACTTTCACAGTTATTGTGTCTTGTGATTGGGACTGTAGCTTCATTTTTATTGTTTTTTGACTATTCAAAAGTGACTGTAACTGGCATACTTGAAATAAATGATTTTGATTTGATTGATTTTGATAATCTAAAATTATCAACAGATTTCCAGCCCTTAAACTATGGTATGCAGATCTGTACCTTTTTTTTTGCTTTGTTGTATATAGTGCGTTGTTAGGTAATTCTTGTCTAATCATTATTCTTGTGGGTTTTAAAACTTACTTTCTATGTTGTCTGCTTAATTCCAGATACTGGGCAGGAGTCCCACTAAGCTGTACAGCCCCTTCGGCATAGAGACACCCCACAGCCGGGACTTCAGAATGTCACCGTACATGCCTGATACACCGGACCATGGGTAAGTGCTTAAATCATTTATGCCATAATATTATTTATTATCAGCCAGGCAGTTGTATGATGATCTTCACAGGGTGGCTGGTATGTAGCAACTGGATGAGAGTTGCCAAGAATCAAGTTAAGTGGGGTGTGATTGAAGAGGCCTGTGTCCAGCAGAGTCTGTTGTAGGCTGATGATGATGAGGCAGTTAAGACAACTGAAAGCTGCCTGTATCATATTGTTCTCCACTAGTTTTAATTTTTGCAGTATGATATAACCTGCCAGTATTCAAAGCAGCCAGTAACAATTGGTCAAAAACCTTGCGCATAATATTTTTATAAATATAACTCAGAATATCTTTAATGCTTGTCACATCAATTTTTAAATTGGTTTATATTTTGGGCTGAGACTAAATCTTCTGGGAGCTTATTCCACACTCTGACTGTATGATTGCTTAAAAATATCTACTCATTTATTTAAGTCCTTTCAAAACATTGGTGACCATAGTACATCACGCAAATACACACATCAAAAGTGTCTAGGGATCAACATATATTTTTGCAATAACTTTTCTCCTGATTGATATTAATTAAAATTTTCTTTAAGGATTCATCAAATAAAGTGTTTTCGTTTGTCACAGTAACGATAAACCAAGTCACCTTTGCATTAATAAAGAAATTTGCCATTTTCTAATAAAGGGATTTTTGACATTTGAACCACTAACATTAAAGTTCGAAAAAAAGACTGAAATAACAGTTTTCTTTAAAATTTTATTGGGTAACTTAAACAATTAATAATCCGTGTTTCTACCGCGAACACTAACAACACAAGAACATCGGTTTGGCATACTCAAAATGAGTTCATCCAAATCACGCTGTGGAATGGCCGCCCATGTTCGTTGCAACAACAAAAAAAGGTCTTCTTGCGACTGGATACCCTCCATATTCGGCAGAGCTCTTCTCTGTAGCATATCCCATGCATGCTCAATCGGGTTCAAGTCTGGCGACTGAGCAGGCCAGGGCAGGACATTGATGTTAGCTGCGGCGAGAGTCTGTCTTACAACTCTTGCGGTGTGCGGTCGTGCATTATCATGCATTAACTGAAATAAGGGACCGATTTGCACTTGTAGAGGAACGATGACGTCTGATACAATCGTCTCAGCATAAATTTGAGCGTTGAGGTTGCCTCTGATCCAAATCAACTCAGTTCTTCCGCCGATCCAAATACCCGCCCATACCATGATGGTTCCACCACTATAAGGATGGACTTCCTGGCAGGATTTTAATCGCTGTTGGCGTCCAGGGGTTCTCCAGTGTCGTATACGTCTTGTATCCGGTCTCATACCAAAACGAGACTCATCAGAAAAGCACACGAAACGCCATTGTTCTTCTGCCCAATTTCTGTGTTCAAGAGCCCATTGATATCGAATCCTACGATTGTGCATTGCTATAGGTGGTACCCGTAGCGGTCTTCGGGAATGAAGGTTCACTTCATGCAAGCGGTTTCTGACTGTTTGGTCGCTAATTAAGTTCCCTGAAGAGTGATGAAGCCTCACGGCTAACATCATGGCGGTTATTGTTGGAGCTCTTCGAGTTAAGATTTGAATGTATCGGTCTTGTCTCCGTGTGGTGCAGCGATACCGTCCTCCATGGCGCTCAGCCACGGTACCAGTGCTTCGGTAACGTGTCCAAAGTCGACTGATAACACTCTGACTTGTATTCAGAGCTAAAGCCACAGTACGTTGCCGGGAACCAGCTTCTATCATTCCCACGGCTCTGATTTCTTCCCTGCTTAAATGACGTCGCCGCTCCATAATAACGTTGGTTTTAATCAGTAGTAGGGAAACAGTAGCACTAATAATGTCTTCAATGCGTTGTATGTTTTTATAGGGAAAATATTGACAGCTGATTTTCATCTTTTACTCGAATTTGATTCACAGTTCTTGATTCAAATTATGAAATGCACCAAAAAGGATCCATATAAATTTATAAAATCATAAATTTATTACAAAGCCACATCTCAATCTCAAGAAATCCGCATAAAAATGCTTGATCCCTAGACACTTTTGATGTGTGTATATTGGGCCAGTGACAATGCTTGGTTATGTCTAGTATAAAAGTCAAAAGTATGTTTATTCATGTCATGGAGTTGTTTGTGTGATGTATGTTTGTTTCTGGGTCCACTCATTATTGATTACCATACACATACCAAGAAGAAGATGGCAGCCTTGCAAATGAATACACTGTAATAATACCCTCCCAATGCACAGTGCACCCCCATGATTTTGACCTGTAAAATATGCATGATCAAATTCCTTTGAAGCTATATTGAACTATCTGACCCGCGTAACTTCGTCTGCGTCATATTTTCGTCTATTTTGCATCATTTTTCATTAATGCTACGCTACTATTGGTCGTAGGTCGTGATATAGCCATCCTCGAAAAACGGCTACCCAACACTAAAATAATTCTTCAATTCGAACCAGTAGTTCCCGAGATTAGCGCGCTCAACCATCGTATTAATAACAAGCTTATGCCCGCGGCGTCGCCCGCGTGGAGTTCGATAATTGTCCCACGGGAACATACTATCGGGATAAAAAGTATCCTATGTGTTAATCCAGGTTATAAACTACCAGTGTGCCAAATTTAATCCAAATCCATTCAGTAGTTTTTGCGTGAAAGAGTAACAAACATCCATCCATCCATCCTCACAAACTTTCGCATTTATAATATTATTATAGTAGGATAGAATTTCTATTCACTTAAATTATTTCTATTTCAGTTTGTCACCGAAGCGGCGCAAAGGCGTGACACACTCCTGGCATATCCTCGCCAAGAAGAGACCTCGGGCGCTCTTCCACTGAAGCTTCTATTACTACATGTAATACCTCAACGCACAAATGTATCCCACCGCTTAATGTAAGACTAGCTTCGAAAGGCTACCTGAGATTGTTAGACGCGAATGTCTATCGTCTAGCACGGCAGCAGGGGGGAACGGGGTGCACTTGTACACCCCTGGCGGGAAAAAAAAGACATACGAAGTGAAAAAAAAATCGAGATGTTTTCATGGAACTACTGGAAAAAATCCTGCCGGCGCCCATGTCATTTAGTGATGGTTTCTTGACACCAAATAATGAAGTTGATCAATATATTTTCTACAATCAGACCAAAATTAAAATAAAAGAATTAAGTACCATTAACAGGCGCGAACCTTAATAGTTCCTTCAAATCCAACACCACGAGCTAATAGCACGAATCGTCCCTAAGTGGGTGAACTTTAAAAGACGTTTTATGGCTAATTAGAATAATACGACTATTATTATGAATTTATTAAAATATGAAAGTCACATAATTAACTACCGAAATAGTACTTTCCTAGTCTTCTCTACATACGTATTAAAAACTTTCCTAATGATATTTTCGTCATTCCTCTCCGCTTTATACGCTCATATTAACACACTAGTTTTCAGAGTTCCTCTTGTGTACTTTTTTATGAGCTCTTTATTAAGATTATTCAGACCAATTTGAAAAAATTACCCTGTCAGGCCTCTAGCTCGTCAACTACTCTATTTTTGCCTCCAAAATCAAGTTTTATGATAATCATGCAAATGGCTATGAAATGAATCATTTCTATACAGATAGATTTTAGTTAAGTACATCATCATCGGCTTTCGCGTTTAACAATCTCGTGTACGTTACCCCAGCAAGAAAGTATCTCCTAGAGTTATATGAGTAGAACGTATAGTTGGTGCCTTATCTGCTGTAAATGTGCCCCCACTTAAAAAATGTGTGCCCCCTGTCGTTTTGGAAAAAAAACGGAAAAACGATTCTTGCTGGGGTAACGTTTTTCTAGCAGGAAAATTCTAAACGAATGATCGGAGAGAGAAAAATTGTGCATGGCCAGAGAGCTTATATGTGTGCCAAAATGTGCCCCCAAAAATAAAATCTGTGCCCCTTCAGATTTTCGAGATATTGCATTTCCTGCTGGAGTAACGTTTTGATGAATCGTATATCTCTTAAACCATTGCATGTGCCCCTGTAGAATAAACATACACGAGTAGCTCTTAATGTGTGCCCCTATGTGCCCCAAATTAGATTTAAGAAAATATTTATAGTTTTCAAGTTATCGCGGTTTTATGAAAACCCGAAAAAACATCGCAGCGCTTAAATGAGACAAGGTATAAGTTCGCTGAAAACTGTATTCGGTCTTTCATGACGCTAATAATAACCATACAAAGTTTCAAAACTGTTCATGCATGCGTTTTTGAATAATCTTGCTAAAAGTCAAAACGTTGGTGTCATAACTTTGACGGCAAAATACAAGGAACTGGCTCAATCCCAGATGTGTCGGTGTAAACCAAAATAGTGTGCCCTTATTCAAAAATATATGGTGAAAATATTGAGCTTGGAATGTTTCGCATTAAGTAAATATAAACAAAAAACCAAAATATGTAAACAACGGCTGGTTATCCGACCAAATTCCAATGACTACTAAAAAGCGACGGTTTCATACATATCGATGACCTTCTTTATTGGACGTATTATACCTAAGCTGTTGTCCGTACTGTCGCGTTCAAAAGTTTTAGGGGCTAATTAAAAAATATATTAAATGCACCTTGTGACTATATTAATGAAACAGCTTGTTGATGTGGAAATTATTATTTTTATTCCCTTAATTTTAATTCTTAAAGTAATTATTGCATCAAATCACAGATCAAATATCCTACCTATAAATATTAGAAATTATTTGCACGTTGTGTAGTCATTTAAATCACAGATCAGTTTTTCATCTAAGTCTAACATATAATTAGTAAATTCGCATCACAAAAAATCACAGATCAGTATTAATTATAATATTGTGTATAAAAATATTAAATTTGAAATCACATAAATATTTTTTTTACGAGTAATTTGCTTATACATAGATTCAGATAAAGTGTGTTAGTATAGTAAACCGCATAAAAATATAACAGAAAACATCGAATGTGCACAAATCATCTGCTGGCTATATATATTAAATTATATTAAATTATTGCTAGGT
Organism: Cerastis leucographa; assembly: GCA_963082945.1. Taxonomy (NCBI): domain Eukaryota; kingdom Metazoa; phylum Arthropoda; class Insecta; order Lepidoptera; family Noctuidae; genus Cerastis; species Cerastis leucographa. Next base: position 3,465,720 of record OY720365.1, read on the forward strand.
TATATGTTGATTAAAATACTATTCGCGGCTGTAAGACATATGTAGTTACAGAATTATAATCATCAAAATCATCAATACAACGCTCTAAGTTTATAAAGCTGTAGGAATTACTTTTTCTGTTTTTTTTTTTTGTTCCTACGCCTTTATGAACTTGGAGGGTTGTATTGGTGATTTTGATGATTATAATTTTGTAACTACATAATGATGAAAAACTTACTTTAACCAACGGCTTATCAATAAATATATATATATATAAAGACAAATACGGGTTTTTTTTTTATTTATATACAAAAAAGAGCTACCTCTTTTTATTAGTAGCATCACCCATTTCATGAACTATATTTTTTTTTAAACATCGGGACCAATCAATTTTGGGTCAAAGACTTGGCAAATTACTGGATGTATTTTAATGAAATTTAGAATGGAGAAGATAGCTTACCTTGGAATAGCACTTAGGCTACTATTTATAATGTACTTAATCATGTGTAAGGTCATAGAAACAGCTAATAGAATATAATTCAATAACAACTTTATTTTATTTCTTATTACTTTTCTACTTCAGTGTACTCAGGCACAACAACACGTGTGTCAAGTAAAGAAGGTCATCGATATGTATGAAACCGTCGCTTTTTAGTAGTCATTGGAATTTGGTCGGATAACTAGCCGTTGTTTACATATTTTGGTTTTTTGTTTATATTTACTTAATGCGAAACATTCCAAGCTCAATATTTTCACCATATATTTTTGACTAAGGGCACACTATTTTGGTTTACACCGACACATCTGGGATTGAGCCAGTTCCTTGTATTTTGCCGTCAAAGTTATGACACCATCGTTTTGACTTTTAGCAAGATTATTCAAAAACGCATGCATGAACAGTTTTGAAACTTTGTATGGTTATTATTAGCGTCATGAAAGACCGAATACAGTTTTCAGCGAACTTATACCTTGTCTCATTTAAGCGCTGCGATGTTTTTTCGGGTTTTCATAAAACCGCGATAACTTGAAAACTATAAATATTTTCTTAAATCTAATTTGGGGCACATAGGGGCACACATTAAGAGCTACTCGTGTATGTTTATTCTACAGGGGCACATGCAATGGTTTAAGAGATATACGATTCATCAAAACGTTACTCCAGCAGGAAATGCAATATCTCGAAAATCTGAAGGGGCACAGATTTTATTTTTGGGGGCACATTTTGGCACACATATAAGCTCTCTGGCCGTTCACAATTTTTCTCTCTCCGATCATTCGTTTAGAATTTTCCTGCTAGAAAAACGTTACCCCAGCAAGAATCGTTTTTCCGTTTTTTTTCCAAAACGACAGGGGGCACACATTTTTTAAGTGGGGGCACATTTACAGCAGATAAGGCACCAACTATACGTTCTACTCATATAACTCTAGGAGATACTTTCTTGCTGGGGTAACGTACACAACAATCTCTTTTCGCCTGTATTGTCGATATTTATGTATGCAATTGGTGCTATACTCATAGTATTTTCTTATTATTGTATTACATCGCGATTGGCTTATTCCTGTCGAATAATATCTAATTACAGTGGAAAGTAAGAATTATTAGTACTTGAGATAATAATCAAATCTTTTACCATCAGGAAATTTAAAGAATTATCTGCGTTGTATGTTGGAACAATACTGCAAAGATTGTTTTGACTGTCAAAGTTTAGAAAATCAAGCAATCTTTTATGTACTAATAATTTTCATCTTCTTCTTAAAATATGTATTTTCAAGATAACTTCAAAATTCCTTTGAATTTGTTCTAGTAGAACTATTCGGTGATTTACTTATGTACTTATAACAGTTATAACCGATTAAATTGTATTAAGATAACATGTATTATTGCATATTCAGTATTATGTCGCCAAATTGTATAGCTTTGAGTGCAAATCGTATAAACTGTCGGGACAAAATGGAGTAGAAGAAAACGAATCGCAAATACCAAGTTACATAATTTTGGGAGAACTGGAGAATAGGGTGTATTTTGTTAGATTAGTAACTTAGAACTATCAGTTACTCTTTAAATTACTAACTAGTTTAGATATTAAAGAAGATATTTGATAGTATAACCAATGGCGAATAATTGAGGGAAGAAGACGTACCATCTACCCCAAATAAATTGGGATATGGCAGGAAAATAATTATTTTATAGTATGTGCAGCTGTTAACAAAAATGTTAACTATTAGGTAAGGTTCGTTGAAGTCCACTGCTGGACATAGGACTCAAGTTAGGTATTTTTGTACTACTCCATTTTTGTTCGACTGTTTAAACGCGTATATAGATTGTTTTATACTAATACGCTTCGCTATGACAATATTGTAGTCGCCTATTACTATTTATACTTAGGTTAAGATCGTGTGTTTATTTCAGAAATCTCACAGTTTTTACTTTATTGTCGAATACAGTCCGCGTCATGAGAAAGAATAATTTTTGAAAATTATATGAAAGACTTTTGTAGATGGCAACTTTTTGAATAAGCGTAAAATGGCGTTGACTGTACTTTTAAGACTGATTGTCTTGTAGTTGTATATTTTTACTTTTAGTTTCTTAGTCGAGGCTCAAATGTACCCACCTATTTTTTTAAGAAGGTATGTATTATTATTTTTAATGTATTTTCATCATTTTTGTGTAATGCATTGGCTATGAGACACTGCGGTGTCATTTAAATATATTTGGTTTTCTACAAGACTGTAGTATTTACTTTTAACTATACCTATTTCCTTTCTCCTTGGGCTGTAACTCAAATTAATGATCGGCGAGCTTGTCTTTCAGGCATAATTACCTTTTCGTGTTTTATTGGAGACACTGGTTGCGTGAAATCAGCCCCTTTTACATGACTCCCTAAAAGTGTTCATGAGTACAGAATTGTGTACGGAAATCCGCCAAAACTGTGTTCAGTTTGCGTCAATAAAACAGTTTTCTTATTAAATATGTATACAGTACGTCTACAGATTGCAGGAAAAACCATAATAGGGGATAATCCTATTTTTTTTTTCTTTGTCCGTCGGGTAGTTTATTGAAAAGTATTGGACACGTATTTTTTCTTTTTTCACGTGGTCATAAAATTACGGAGATATATTGAGTTGAAATGGCGCATGACGTCACATGTAGGTAAGTTTTATACCCACTTGTGACGTAGTAAGCCCCCACTCTCCAACTTTAATGAGTTCTAAGTAAGTATTTTTTTGATATTTTGACCTGTCTGACGGACAAAATAGAATGTCGTTTTCTTTACCCAGTCCGATCCCCTATTGAACGGATTGCATGGGTGGAAACAATGTCCCCTTATAGTTGTCTCGCGAAATATCTAAATTAAGAAGAGAGCTCACACACCTGGGTTGAACCTCATCTGGCAGCAGGAAACGCACTTATCCGTGCTATGCTTTTCTGTCGCTCTCAAAGCTGTCAATTACTAGAGCGAGGAACAGTGCTGCCGATCGCATCGGTGGATGCTGCCGAGTACTATAGCATTTCCGCCGCTTTTCTCTGCCAGATGAGGACCCTAATATGGCTTTTCGCAGACACGCGACCATCTTTTGACTTATGACCAGCATGTAACGATTTAAAATTTTTGGGTAAAAATAAAAGTTTTCATTGTCATACATATTTTTATTATAAAAATATCTTCACAGCTCAAACTTATAAAACAATCTGATACTTATAGTAATTAGTTTAATCTAATAATCTATACAGGATAGTGTACTTCGCTAGAAAACTTTTTTTCAATAAAGTTGTGTCAATCTCTGGTCTATTGAGACAAAGCTAGTCAATGATCTGTTCTCTTTTAGGAGTTGTTTTAACGGCGTAAGTAGCCTCAAACAAAGTCAATGTTTTGAAAACCATTTTAATATTATCTTTTAGGAAATAACACAATGGTTTTTTTCTCTTAACTATGAAAATAAAATACATAATAACAGAAGTGGCATCTGCTTTAGTTGAGCGAATGAAAGGCAAATGTCACAATTTTAACCGCTACAAACTTAGCCATAAAAAATAAACAAAAAAAAAATGATAGTTTATTTACAGTTCCAAGTGGAGACCAAACGTTTAATTTTCAATTACAACAAATCAATTTCGTAACAGGCAAAATATCTATTTCTATAATACTCAATAAACTTAAAATAAACCCGATAGCCACATTCTAGCAAATCTGGTAAAGTAGGTAGTCCTAAGTATAATTAACAAAGTTCAAACTATATCTCTAAATATTCTAGTTTAAGAATATAAAATAAAACCAAGTGCTTATTTATAAATGGGTGGGTTTCACATTGCAGAAATGATCAAAGTATAAAAAAAAATTGAAGCAGTTATGCCCATGAACGTTTTGGAATATTAATCAAAACTTAGCATCTTTCTATAGGACCTTATGATCCTGGATTTTTTGTGCAGTTAGCTCATCGCAACCTTTTCCTATTTAAGGACAATAATAGGCATTTATTAATCTCCATATTAATTATTGGTGAAGCAAAAGTTGCTCTGTCCTTTGACGTTGATGTTAACCCAACGTTCTGGGCGTGGTTGGGACGATGTGGAAACTAGCATTATTTGAAGCTTGTTTGTTGAAAATCTGATGCCTTTATTTGGGGATCCCATAGTACCTTCTTAAATATAAATGCTTTTAAAGTCTTTTAGTACGTCCATGCAGTTTTGAGTTTAAATTGTTTTAGTTAATGCAATGGCATTCAATTATATTAATATTGGAGATGTGTTATTTTTTTTTCAAACAAATAATATTTTTATTGCTAGCAAGAATTTTCTCATTTCCGCATACATGTCAATATTTTGTACGAATAACCAAGTAATCTTAATATGTACATTTTTGCCTAAACTAAGAAAGAAATAACAAAAAAAAAGGAAACCTAGAAATAATCCTGGCACACACATACATACCCAAAACACTTGTAACCAAAACACTTTTTGTTATAAATTGTAAACATACAAACGAGGAAGACTGCCTGCTAATCCTACTGACAATAAAATAATGATACAAGATTTCGACCTCCAATTATTTTTTCTCATACCTATAAAGGAATTTTTCGATCGCAAGATGTTCACAGACCACTATTTTTGGTATGTTGAAGGTTACACAGAAATTCTGCTCAAAAAATATTAATCCTAACCCAACTCAAATCCAACAAACAGCTAAGGCTCAAAAGCCCATTCGAATAATATACATAGACAGAAGACTGGCCATAAAATGTAAGGTTTAGAACCAAAAATTCAAAGAGATGTGGCATCCAAAACACACATTGGGCCAGCATGGTGGATAATGGCCTATTCCTTCTCACAGAGAAGGCCTCTGCTCCACCAACGAGAACGTTATAGGTGGATTATGCATAATATGTAGAAGACACAAGAATTACAAGAGCAAATAGTCACCAAGCTGAAACGATGAATTTCTGGGAAAAACCAAATTAATAAACTTATATATGCATTTTGTGCAAGATCTTGCCATAGAGAACAATATACTATAGAACAACAGCTCTAACTTCTGCGTTATATGAGAGTGAGTACAAACTAAATACAACTGAGATTGAATACAACTGCAAATCGCAAGTGCAGGTGCTATAGACACACCTGCCTAACCCAATCGGAAATATAAGCGTGATGTTTTGTTAGTTACAAACTTACAACTAAAAGCTTTTTGTAGTTTCCATGTTCAGTTAATTTTTAGCACCGTCCATCGGTTTCTGGCATAGTTTAAAGAACTGAAACAGGATTTATTTTCGAAGTTACTTTATGAATTTATAATATATTTTCATTGGGCTGGGCCCTTTCTATAAGAAAATATTTACCTTTATTATATCAAATATTTTCCTAACTACGTACTTACAAAAAATATCCACCTTACCGCTATTTAGACTGAGAAACAAAAATGGACAAAATGTTATAACTATAAAACATTAAAGTTCAGGTAGCCCGCGATATTGAATTTTTAGGGTTCCGAACCCAAAGGGTAAAACCCTGTTACTGAGACTTCGTTGTCCGTCCGTCTGTCACCAGGCTGTATCTCATGAACCGTGTTAGTTAGTTAATTTCTACAGATTATGTATTTATGTTGCCGTTATAACAACATATACTAAAAACAGAATAAGATAAATATTCAAGCGGGCTCCCATACAAAAAAGTAATTTTTTGGCTCGTTTTTATAAATAATGGTACGGAACCCTTCGTGCGCGAGTCCGACTTGCACTTGGCCGGTTTTTTGCAATTTACCGGTCAGTGTCAAGCTGTACATTGAACAAAATATGATTCACGGCAGTAATACGTATGTATTTACAGAATTATTACCATTAAAATTATCAAACAACCGTCTATCTTGATTTAATTTTTGACGGATTTGAAACCAACGCCGCCATTTTGATTATTCAATACAATTACGGCAGATAATTTCACACATATTCCCCGCCAACTCCTTCCTACCAATGTCATTCCAGCGACAAAAGATACATAGGCTAAATAATGATTTATAAATTCGAGCAAGAGAACTTCTAAAGATGCCATTAGCTGACTAGATTTGTTGAGTTAGAGCAAGACTTTTTAATTTTTAGGGTTCTGTAGGGTTCCCGACCCTAAGCTTATTGGAACTTACTCTCTGTCCGGCTGTATGTCACAGGGTTATATCTTTAAAAAGGTAACAATTGGAATTTCCACTTTATTACACTGAATATTAATTGAAATACATGGATTTGCAAGAAACACAGCTGTCTGTAATACTTGACAATCGCTAGGTATGTTGTAATTATTCCCTCTATTCATTTATATAATATAAAATTTTCTACATTTTTAAATATTTCTTAAAAAAATTAAAAAAAAAACATTTAAAATTGTAAAAAAAAATGTAGCCGGTATCAGAAACAGGGTCCAAGCTACCGGCAGTCAGGGCTTCATAGACCTAACAATACGAGCCGTGTCCAGGAGTACCGCTTTCTGATTCTATATTACGGCACATCCGAATCCACAAGGCTGTTATACTCTTTTATTGTTAGATGAGACACATTGGGGCTATCCTGTTAACTAAGTGCATTCTCAAAGTAATCAGCGCATTTATAGTGTTTTGTGTTCTCTTTTTACCCACCCCACTATGGCAAAACCAAAAAAAAAGTGTTATGATTTTTAGAGGTTATGCCAAATGCCAATGCAAAAGTCCAAAAAGTGCGTATGTCAATGTTTCAATTAGGTAACCCATCTGGACATTTTGAAGTTGAGCAGTTTACATTCCAACCAATACTACTCCTATTGATGACAGTTTAAAGTTTTCTTTCAGAATCGCTGCTCAACTTCAAAAAGACCTTACATTGTATACACCGGGTAGTATAAGTAAGTAGTCCCTAACTTTTATACGACTAGACAGTTACAATTTTCAAATACGGCTAAGGTAAAGCCAAAAGACCAACACTGAAGTTGGTTCTTAACAAAGATTTAAACCGCCCGGCAAAATGAGAAGGTTGAACTCGCACATCCCGCATGAAACGGATCGTAGACACTTTATATAGATATCAGTATGAGTGAGCGAGACAATATTATTAAAATATATCAGTGTCAATGAAAAAGAAAAGTCATCTATTTCGACGCGGTAGGGCGAATCTTACGCTTCAAATCTTTGGTCATCAATAATGACTTAAAATTAACTTACTTAACGAAGCCAAGAGCTTCAGTACTGCGGACCAGGATGTCTGTTCTGGTAATTCTGAAAGAAATGATAAAATGTAGGTATTAGTAAAATATTGTTCATTGGGACTTCAAAATTCCATTCCCATAGAGCAACTTAGTTGTAAATGACTATAGCTATTTATGAATGGCTATAGTACCAAACGCAATAAAGTCTGCTCATGAAATATTAATATCATTCTATACTTTAAAGCACATGCCTTTAGAATCTAAGGCATGTGACATATCAATATTATATCCATTCTCACATAATGAATATGAATACCAAATGGTAAGGGCTGAAAAATGATGATCCATTCGCACATACACGGTTCATTACCGAATTTAAAGCTTAAGTAAAAAAAAAACACAGTCGAATGCTATCCTGCAGTTATAAAATCAGGTATACATACAGAAGGGCTCTTGAACGTCACCAGCCGTTGATTAAAGGTAATTCTTTGTGAAGGTCTCATTTGAGGCCGCATCGGGGGTCTCATGAGGCCACGAGTTGGGGTGCCGCGAGTAGGTGTGCCACGCATTGAGGGGAGGCGGGCCTTTGGAAGCGGCAGTATGTGGGGGAATATCGACCGATTCCGCCACTGCCTGATGTTCCGTTTATCTGAATCTTCGGTGGTATTCGACTCCATGTTATTGACGTAAGGCTGCGATGAGCCAGGGCTTCCATAACTCTGCGAGGTACCAGGGCTTCCGTAAGGCTGCGAGGCACCCGGGCTGACGTAAGCCTGGGAGGTACCGGGATTGTCGTAAGCCTGAGAGGAACCGGGGTTCACGTAAGCCAGCGAGGCATCGGGTTTGATGTAAGCTTGCGAGGCACCGGGGTTCGAAGCCGGTCGGTTGAATATGAAAAGCGGGTTCATTCCTATAGTCCTAGTTATTATTGGCTTCGGGGGCTCTTCGGCCGCATTGTTCTGTAGAAATCATATTATCGTTAATCATTTTATTTTCAGAATTAAAACATTCCATAGATTGTTAGTAAATAATACCTATAACTACTATTATAAATATGTTAGTAAAGACATAAGTATTAAATATTAAAATTATTGATTTATTCTGTACATTCCCACTATTTTACATTGTAAAGGACACCTCCAGACCCGTGAACGGTATTCCAGTGCCTCAAAACCGGACAGTCAACCCTTCCCAAGATGGTATTCAGAAGACTGATGGTGCTGCCCCGCATACGGCGCATCAGGGAGGCCACTCTTTTACGTACTATCGCCCTAAAGCAGTCATTGCTAAGGCCAGCTTAGCAAACATACCTGATGCACTTCAACCCCAACAGCATCCTAAAACTATTATTGTACAGGACCCGTAGGGCATTGACGAGTTTAAAGGGCCCACGGGCTGCAGCTATAAAAATTCTGGCAGTATGCCTTAAAAAGAGCAATTGCATCTCACTGCAAATGCCTATGTTCCCGCTCAGTATCCAAAACATCTGAGAGGACCTCGGTGACCCAGTTACTTGAATTTCGCGACTCTACTTATCAGCATTCTTCCAAGCCGATATTACCGTGTTTAAAAGAAACTGATGTATATCAGTCATAATATAAAATTTTACACACATAATTTAAGATACTTCGTGTATAAAAACAAAATTAGGACCAAAATTTGGCTTTGTTATGTAATGCAATGACTTGATCCATTTTGAAAATTAACTTTAGTAGGGATGAGTGCAGGTAAAATAGCGGGATTCTTAATAAAAGATCACAACTATCAAATTAACTCTTGCAGTATTACAAAGTAACTATTCCACTTTAATAAAATAATATTAGCATGAATAATACTGCTTCAATTACAGACTATAGTCTGTGAAGACATGCTGTGATGTGTTGTGTGACGACTGTCAACAAAATATTGTCAACCACATTCGCTCATAGTTTTTGTCAAGTAATAAAAATTACTCACCATAATATTATCCAAGGTGGTATCGGGCGAGTTGGCCGGGGACTGGGGCTCGTTGTCGGGCAGCGCCGACGTATCCACCTTCAGCGCCGGAGCATTGGTCACCGCCGACGACGCCATCAGCGATGAGAACACGCACTGGTTCTTCAACAACATGTAGTCCTCAAACACTTCCTTGCTCACAGATATCTGCTGCTCAAAGTGCCCAATCATCGGGTTGTTGAATATATCGGAATTCGTCAGCCGCATCATCTGTATCAAGGCCCGCACTATCGGCTCGTCGAATGGCAAAATACACACGCGCTCCAGAATATGCTCCACAACATCTTGGTTAAACGACCGGTCGTTGCCTACCATGAAGTAAGTGAGAGTCAAAAACACAATTTTGAACCTCGAGAAGTTCTGCGTGATAGACATCGTCGCCATGAACACGTCGCACAGTAGCGTCCTATTGGGTTGGTCCGGGTGAATGGGCAGCTTTAACAAGTCCTCACATATACTCAATTCGACAGTGTTCAAATGTAATAAAGTCAGTTCTATCGTGTGAACTCGTAACCGCGTGTCTTCCTCGGACTCACTGTTGGCCTTGACAATGAAATCGTAAGCCATCTCGACGAGTATCCGCGTGAGCCTCCGCTTAACACACTGCTCCACGTAACACATTCCATACATTCTCCTCAGCTCGGGCCATTTCCTCAACAACAAATACTCCCGTACCAAGACCCTCTCGTCTAAATGATTAAGTTTTTCTATAATTTGTTCCCTGGTCGGTATCAAGTGCAAAAACCGGCACTGTCCGCTTCGGCCTTTCCGACAACAGTTCATAAGGTTGTAGAAACATAAACAGCCAAATACGATGCTTTTGGCTTTCGGCATCCCTTCAAAGTATGATTCCATAAGAAGGGTTTTTTTAACCACATCCGGGGGATCCGGTTTCGTATCTAAATCTACGTTTTCATGAATGTCTTGGTAACTTCCAGAATCATCTGTACTTATGCTTTGCTTATAAATTGAAGTAGAATCCGCATTTTGTTTTTCGCAAACGGTAACGTTAGATCCCATCGTTACAGCGTCTTCTTTAATCTTCGTTGGATAGTAGGTTTTTCTCTCTGTGTATGGCACATAGTCTTCCTTCACATGTTGTGGAATATATTCCTCGGCGGGGCGCAGTTTGCAGAGGGCTACTGAGGCAGTCGTTGTATTCATTTTAGAAGATTCAAAACCACTTAAGCTTTCAGCGAACAGAGAAAGAGTATCGTCGTCATCATGGCGGTCATAATATAGGTAGTTGGAGGTGCCTTCCGCCATTTGGTCTTCTGTTTCGACTTTAGTGCTTGCGTTGGAAACATTGCCCTCTGAATTGCGTGATAAATGTCTACTGGGTCTTCTTTTCGGTATTACAAAATCATCTATAACTTTAGTATTTTCTTTCACTACAGTATTTTCTTTCGCTGTAGTATTTTCTTTCACTGTAGTACTTTCTTTCACGGTAGCATTGTTTTCTATAGAGTTTTCCTTTACTGTAGTACTTTCTTGAACGGTAGCATTTTCATCAACAGACTTTTCATTATCCGAAGCATATTCAAAGTCGTTAGCATCATCACAATCTTCACAAAGGCTGTCTAGGCTTATGGCAGGTTTTAATATTTCTTTTATATGCTGAGTGTGCGTTATAACTCCGAATTCTCTATCCATGATATTGAATATTTTATCTTTAAATTTTACCATATCCGCATTGACGTATTCATCATCTGACCTCATCCATTGTATGATCTCCTGGTCCAACTTTTCCAATGTCATGCTTAGTAGTTGTTTAGTTGCTTTTTTATTGGTAAAACGAATTTTCTTTGTGTAATGTGAACTACATTCCTCAGAGCATTTTGAATTTCTTTCTTCAGTGAGATCTGAACTTCGTTCTAGTCTACGTAATGGTGTTGACACCCTACTTGACGAGGCGCTCAGATTCAACGAATGTGCACTTAATGAACCATTTAACTGTAGGGAAGTGCTCTCGCTGTCTGAGCTTTTACATTCATCTAAACGCGCCCTATTCTGACGTTTCTTCACTTCACTATCTATGTTAGTTAGTTTAAGTACTGGCAACTTCTTATTAATTCGGACAAAGTCATTAGAACAGAATGAACCAACGCATGTGGTATTGCTCGAACTGGATATGTCTCTTGTCCATGATTTGCTCGAGCCGCTACCAATGGAACTCTTTCGGGATTCTATTAAACCTGGTGCTTGTTGGTTTTGCGTGGTTTTTACTTGAGCCTCTGTTACTTTTTTTTTCAATGGGTCAACTACTGACGGTGTTTCGACAGAAGCCTGTGCATTTTGTTGCTTACCTTTTGGTTTTGGACCTCTCTTCTTTCCTGGTGGTGGAGGTACTTTTTTTTCGGCGGACAGCGACGACTTCGTGTTTGCAGCTTGCTTGACTATGGATTTTGTTTTTTGGGTTGGTGTTGCCAGTTCAGATTCTGCTTGTGCCACTGTGGGTTCTTGTGGTTCAGGTACATCTTGTATATTGTTACTTTGAGCATCTTCTACTTTAATTTCGATTTTAAGTGGTACAGGGTCTGGTTCCACTGTTGAACACTTCGCATCTTCCTTCGCTTTTGAATCAGCTAATCTTTTTCTAGTAACTGTAATCAAGAACGTTAGTTTATACTTACGATAAACAGACGGCCGTCAGTCTTAGTAAATCGTAACATAGATCGTAAGCTAAATGTGTATCAAATAACTTACGAATTCGTCGTGGTGACAGTTTTTTTGGAGGTGTTGTGTTTTTTGGAGATGTTGGTTTTTTCAGAGTAAGTGTTTTTTTTGGAAGTTTTCGTTTTTTTGGAGATGTTGGCTTTTTTTCAGTTGCAAGTGTCTTTTCTTCAGTTGCAAGACTTGCAAGTGTCTTTAAGTCAGTTGCAAGACTTGCAAGTATCTTTTCAGGTGTTGAAGTGTCTTCTGAAAAACCAATCCAATATCCATTATTTCAGACATTTTAGAAATAGATAGTACATAATGTTGTGTAAATGTCCAGACCACCAGAACTATTTAAAATATAGCAAACCTGATGCATCATTTCCGCTGACTACACCGTTTTGAAGAACATCACAGAAAGTAACTTTTTTCTTTCTCCTCTTCGCCTTTGGAATCTTAACAATAACATCGTCTTCTAGTAATTCTGGAGGTTCTGTTTTAACTAATTGTTGTCTAGCAACTGGAAGAAAAGAGCAGTATAAAAAGGATCGTGTGGTTTTATGAAACCACGGTAAAAGTGAAACTTTTTTTCACACTAAAGACATTTAACTAAAAAATTTTGGAATAATATTCCATTAGGGGTATAAAACGCGGACTAGTGATAAAGTGAAAGGCGCTCTGACGAGCGCCTTTCACTTTATCTCTACTCCGCGGCCGAGCGTCACGCGACATGCAACACACAGACGAAAAAGTTTGATACGATGTAATAAAAGTTTCACTTTAATAAAGTATTCACTCATTATCATCATTGGCCTAGTCTTTTCCCAAACTATCTTGGGGTCGGATTCCAGTCTAAACAGATGCAGCTGAATACCAGTTTTTAACATGAAGCGACTGCTTATCTGACCTCCATAACCCAGTTAGTACTGGGAAATACGATACTCTTTGGAAGGACTGGTCGTCAGACTTGAGGGCCACAGACTTCCTGTAATGACTGTCATAGATCTACAAATGTCAGCTGGGACCAACGGCTTAACATGCTCTACAAGGCACGGAGGAAACTCAGTTTGTGATGGGTCCACAGACAAACCGAGCCAAGCGCGGCTTAACCTTAGATTGATCTGATTTAGCCACAAGCTTCTAAATATAGTATTCATTCATTTATAAATATAAATTTGTAAAAGGAAAATTTATATTTTTTTTCAAATTATTGTTCAATTTAATTTAAATAGTATACCTGAATTTGCTAGATCCACTTTGCTTTCATTGTCCAAATACTTGGTAAATTGTGGAGGCCGGCGGCCTTTCACAATTGGGGTATATAATCCTTCCTTCTCTGTAATTAAGATAATATAATTAACAGATTGATAAGCTACAGCTTATTTATTTTATTAACAGGAAAATCAACAGCTATAACTGTTAAATTACACTTGAATATGTGACACAGAGGCAATTCCAAGTTCTCACCAATAAAGATGGAGGAAGTAGTAGAAAAAAACTAGAAATCAAAAGAAATATAGAAGACAAAATATAAGTAGTGTAAATAGTCAGCATTCAGTTCACTGAACTTCAGCACAGAATACATTTTGGTGGTGAATGGGTCAAATGAGAACAAATTTTTATTTCAATTGTATGAATGAATAATGGAAAAAAAAAATATCAGACCCCATAGTCCCAAGTCCATTTTTAAAAACCATAACAATTTTAGTAACATATACATACATTCTAAGACCTTATTTTAAATATATGAAAGTCACACAATGAGTGGTCATCCAGTGCCACATTATTAAACTGTCCATCCTATTGGCCACGATAGCCACCAGGCTGTGTTTGAGCTACTGCGCACTCGCCAAATCAGGGATGCTATTCGTGTCTCCATAAGGCCGTAAAAATCAGTCACGCCATACTCTGCAAATATCCCCAATGCACTGCAAGAGCGAGGTAGTCCACACATAAACCTGAAGGGTTTATTCGACTCTCAGAGCATTGTATGAACTTTTCATATATTTTTACTTTTATTGCCAACCCATAGGGCGCACGTGTACATACATAGTTGGCAATAGGCTCTAAAGAGTATAATCTTTACCTCTTGAGTACAACATGCAAACCTATGAGCCAGCATGTTACATCAAACTGCCAGCTGAAGTTATTGACGCAGTGACCGTCAATGGAGCCCCCAATATTCGTATTGCTGAGCTCACAGATCAGTTTGTTTGCGTACTGGTTGAAAAGCTTCAGTGAACTGAGTCCCACTCCGCATTCCTACCTATGCATCCGACAGGACACCAGTTCACTTAACATAATTGTATTAGTTATTATACCAAAACTTTAGTATAGTAATGAGATTGCTGGGAAGGTCCTTAACATTTTGATAGTTTCCTCCATAGGCAGTCTTTGTCGTATAATGAAACAATTAACAATGTTAGATTTGCTTTTCTTTTATTGATAATTCACTACTACTCTGAGTTCGGACTCATTTTTACAGAATTGGCCTATTATCGCATTAGATCGCGAAAATTGGAAAGACCCCTTTGCCCTACAGTGGGGCTCAATTTATACAGAGGGTCCCGCCTAGAGGAAAGTTTAGGTGATCAAGTGAGTGTAATACAAGCTTCGAGCAATTTTGCAGAGCTTGCAAATTGCTGGATTCAACATACCTGTATTCGGAAATGGTATGCTAACTTTTATATTAGCAGGCTTATTTTTGTGTGCTTTTACTTTAAGAACAGATCGCAGTTTTTCCGTACTCTTTTTGTTTGATCGGGGTCCTTTGTTTGTCGACATTTTTGCACATAAATTTGTTAATATTATGATTATTCATGTGATTTCGGCTCAACAAAATATTTTTTCTCCATCTCTTCCACAGGCTAGATCTTCGGAAAAATGACAGTAGCTTTAGTGAGTGAGTGAATGAATGTATTACTGGACATAGACTAAAGAAAATACAGTAAAAAATACAGCTATAACGACTTTTGATCGATTTTGAAAGAGGTTTTGTTTGTTTATCTGTTTCGTTGGGTGCGGAGTAATCTTCGAAACTACTGATTTGATTCCAAAAATTCACCAACGGGAAGCTACTTTATCTCCGTATGTCATAGGCTACATTTAAAACGTCCCCGAGAACCCACAGGAACCAATTTCCGCACATGACGGGAGTGAAGCCGCGAACAAAAGCTAGTTGCGAATTTAAAGAAAAGTTCGAAAATAATCCGATTGTTCGTATAAGGGACCCATTGGTCATGTATCTCAAGGGCTAGTATGGTTTTAAAGCTTGTGGCTAATAACAGCCGCATTGGTCGAGGTTCAAGGTTCAAGGTTGAGCCGCTCTGCCCAGGGTCGGTCTATGAATGGGTGACCATCATTACACAACGACATTACATTACATTCCTCCGTGCCTCGGAAAGCACGTTAAGCCGTTGGTCCCGGCTCACGGCTGTCATTTGTAGTTTGACTGTCGTTGCAGGTAGTCATTGGCCCAAAAGTTATATATTTGATACCTTACCAAGAGCTATCATATTACCCAGTTCTATCCGTTCTATCAGTATATATCGCTCCATGTAAAATACTGGTATTCAGCTGCATCCGGTAAAACTGGAAACGACTTCAATATCTTTGGGAAAAGGCAAGGATATTAATTAAAAAGAAATTCAGACGGCAATAAGTTTTAGTCGATTTTAATTTGCTTATATTTTGACATCCATGCTTAAAATACTGAATTCCCTCTATCAGTGTCTTCTTTGTTATTGACTTTGACTAGAGGTCACTCAGGTTATTTACGTCAGGTAGAAAAGTATCGGCTTTTATTACATCGTTGCCGGTCTAGTTTCGTAAATTCGATCAAAATGCCTGCAAAATACAAAATTGTTATGATTCGCCACGGCGAAAGCGAATGGAACCAGAAGAATCTTTTCTGCGGATGGTTCGACGCTGACCTTAGCGATAAGGGTAAGTTTGAAACAAATACCTATACCTAGGATCTTTTATTTTTATCATATCATATCATTCATTAAATTATACCTGTTCTAGGTCGTGAGGAAGCTGTAGCTGCCGGAAAGGCCTTGAAAGCCGAAGGCTACGAATTTGACGTCGCCCACACTTCGGTGTTAAAACGCGCTCAAATCACACTGGGCACAATTTTGAAAGAGCTGGGTAAGGAAGACTTGCCTGTGGAGAAGACATGGCGATTGAACGAGAGGCACTATGGTGGCCTCACTGGTCTTAACAAGGCCGAGACTGCTGCCAAGTATGGTGAAGCTCAAGTATGAATATTATATTTAACTTCTATATTTTTTACTAGTTATTTCATAAATTAAATCACTATTTACTATCAAGGTACCAATAGAATTAGCCTATCATCATGTCATCATCATGGGGTTTCTGGTTTCCGCACTTAGTCCCTTAAGTGGACCATTGTGCGTGAGCCATAGTGGCCGTTATTCCAACCAGCCCACCTCCCTCCAGAAGCAGATTAGACTTCCCGGTCTTCTCAGGGTATCCGCGAGGGATCCTGGTGTTCCCAGGGTTGCCTCGCGAATCTTAGTGACACCGGTGCAGTCAAGCAGCACATGCGCCACCGTTTCCTCCGCATTCATGCATGCTCTGCACAGGGGAGTATCAGTGATTCCTAGAGTGTAAAAGTGTTTATTCAGTGAACAGTGTCCAGTGATGGTCCCCGACACCAGGCGCAGTCCATCCCTGTCCAGACGCAGAAGGCGCCTGGTCAGCTTTGTATCAAGGGATGGCATGGCTTCCTTGGCCTGCCTACATCCGGGTGTCGAGGTCCACCATTTTTCCGCTTGTGTTCGAGTGTGATCCTTTAACCAGTTTCTTAGCTGCTTGAAAGGAACGGGCACAATGGGCTCGGGTCCATAGGGTTTTGTGCTAGATCCTCTTCTGGCGAGTTCATCCGCCGCATCGTTCCCCAGGGATCCACTGTGACCTTTGATCCATTGTAGTGTTACCGTGTTGTGGCTTAGTACCGTGATTCGTTCTAGGGCGTTATGGCATTCTAGTATCAGTTTCGACGTGATCTGATTACTGTTTAGGGATTGGAGAACCGAGGCACTATCAGAAAGTATACGAATGTTGGTATACGTGACCTCTCTGACCTCTATAGCGTGTGCCGCTTGGATAATACCTACACACTCCGCTTGGTAAACAGAGTTGAGCATTCCAAGTGGTTTGGATATTTTTATATTTAGGTCGTCGGAGAACACTCCGACACCTGTCCCGTCATCGGTTTTTGATCCATCAGTGTAGATTCTTAGCTCTTTTGTGCCTGAGTAGTCACACGACTCCGCTGTGAGTACGACGTTGTAATGTTTTTGGAAGCAGTGGGTTTTCAGGGTTCTGTCGATGGGTGATGCCATCATAGGCTGTTCTTTTATGGCATCTACTCTGATGCGTGTGTGTTTGATTCTGGAGTCATTGCTTAAAGTGCCGGATGCTTCGAGTCTGAAAGTCGCTTTGGCTGCCTCCTCTCTTACGACAAGGTGTAGAGGTGGAAGCCCCAGCATCGCCTGTAAGGCGGCAGTGGGAGAAGTTCTCATACTGCCGGTGATTGCTACGCAGGCAAATCTTTGTAGTTTCTCGAGATCCTTTTGTGTCGTACTAAGATTGGTCCTGGGCCACCAAACTAAAGAGCCGTATGTGATGATTGGTCGGATAACTGTGGTGTATAGCCAGTAGGTGATTTTGGGGCTAATGCCCCAATTCCTCCCGAGTAGTCTTTTGCATTGCCATAAGGCTATACTAGCTTTTGTGGTGATGTAATCAGTGTGTTTCGCCCAGTTCAGCTGTTTGTCCAAAAAGATACCCAGGTATTTGGTTTCAGTCGACAGGCTTAGTGTGGTTCCAAAGAAGCTTGGTAGCTGTAAAGTTGGCAGCTTCCTTTTCTTTGTGAAGAGGACGAGTTCGGTTTTGGTAGGGTTCACTGCTAACTTATGTTCCTTGCACCAGTCTTCTACTATCCTCAAGGCTTGGCGCATAAGGTTGCATAGTGTATTTTCGTGTGTTCCATTTATTATTATGGTCAGATCGTCAGCGTAGCCCACCGTGTAGTAGCCTCTGCTATTTAGACGCTTGATGAGGCTGTCTACTACAAGGTTCCACAGTAGCGGTGAAAGGACACCACCTTGGGGGCAGCCCTTCGCTACCATGGCTCTAGTTGTGTCATTTACCGTAACTTGTACGGCCCTTAGTCGGAGCATGTTTGTGATCCATCCCCGCAGGGTCGAGTCCACACCGTGTTCCTCGAGGGCTGTGCTGATGCTATGGAAGATGGTTTTGTCAAAAGCGCCTTCTATATCAATGAAGACAGCTAGTGAAGAGCATTTGTGGTCCACTGCACATTCGATCTTGGAGATCACACTATGCAGTGCAGATTCTGTTGATTTCCCTGTGGAATACGCGTGTTGTTGTTTGTGAAGTGGCCGCTCCCGAAGAGGTCCGTCCCGAATATGCCGATCACAGAGTCTCTCGAGAGTTTTCAGTAGGAAGGATGTCAGGCTTATTGGTCTGTACGCCTTGGGTTGTGTATAATCGGGTTTGCCTGGTTTGGGGATGAAAATGACTTTCACCTCCCGCCATGTGAGTGGTATGTATTTCTGTGCTATGCAGGCTTGGAAGATGGCTGTCAGCCATGGCGTTAGGACGTCTAGAATTAGCCTATTTAAAATATCCATTAAACTGACTGGAATAATTGAATAGTTTTATTCCAGTGAGCTTAATAGCTCGGGGTTTCCTCTCATGCCAAGTTTAGATAGATTTTAATCTTGTTGCACATTATATCATTAAGATATATCTGTTCAGAGATGACTCATATGTTTTGGCAAACTTTAATTTGGCATTATGATAGAAGCTAGAGAAGTCTGTGACATTTTTTTAAGAGCATTTTGTATATTACTCGCACCCAAAACACTGTCTTTACTTAATTTAGAAATTGTTATTGTTGCCTAATTGCTTTTACATTATGCAATTTTTCACTAAAAACATTTGAGAAATAAAGTATATGTTTAACTTTTATTTAACACTGTATTTGTAATTCGAATGTTTTCGACAGGTACAAATCTGGCGTCGTAGTTTTGACGTGCCTCCACCGCCCATGGAGAAAGATCACCCTTACTATGAAACCATTGTCAATGACCCCCGTTATGCTGGGGACCCAAAACCTGAAGAATTTCCAATGTTTGAGAGCTTGAAGCTCACTATCGAGAGGACTCTGCCTTACTGGAACAATGTTATTGTACCCCAGGTATGACTAAAAACGGAACTAATGTATGATTTTATAGTACAGACAGCGTCAGAATGAGCTAACCCCTCTACAGTCCCGCCGTGAATGCCAGGGGGGTAATTACTTAATAACGCTGTCTGTACAGGGCAAAGGCCTCTTTTAAAATGATGTTATGACTTAGGTTCATCTTAGTAATGCGAGTGTCACTGGCTAAATGAAAAAAAAACATAGAAGAATGGTGGATTGCAGGCACCATATCGGCCCACCTTGCTTACATAAAGCGGAGTAGTAAAAAGAATTTACCATTAGTCAACTGAGTAGCAACCGCAAGAAACATGTCCAATTTAACATTGCTGAAATAATAGAAAGACCCTAACAAATAAGCAACTCCTAAGAATTAGCAGCATTTCTTTATTTTTGGTATTTAATTATTTTTCAGTGAAACCATATTATGTACTTTTCAAGGTAATTAATGCTTATTAATTACCTTGAAAAGTACATAATATGGTTTCACAATTATTTATTCAAATAAGCCAGGGTTTACTATGACTTGCCAGATTAGCGGAACTTGCTTTATCTTAAACTCATTAAGTGGCCGTTATCATTAGACTTGATCAAAGAACTATAAAATTTACTGATGATAACAACTTTTTATTTTAACTAAGTTACTGATACAAGCATTATTAAACGTCAAACTGATTATGTATGTTAAAGATGAAATACATCAAGTATTATTCTATTTTTTCAGATCAAAGAAGGCAAGAGGATTATTATCGCGGCCCATGGTAACAGCCTCAGGGGTATTGTTAAGCATTTAGATGGTATGTATCTACTTACTTTTTCGCAGAGGATAAGAGTTCTGTTTTTTATTCTCTTGAGATATCATAGAGAAATCATTGGCCACATTATTTTTTTTTTGTCATTTTTGGTTTTATTCCCGGTGTCCCCGTCCTACGGGGACAGCAAGGCTTCAATTAAATATGAAAAAATACTGCCCGTCGTCCCCATACACTGTCCCCGTTAATATAGTTGAATAAAATAAGTAAAAATTATTGCCCAAGTCCCAGTTTTTTCTTTTTTTAACCGTCAACATACAAAGTGTATGGAATATTGGTAGATTAGTCTTGGTACCCGGTAGATTAATATAAAGGATTTAGACCTTGTTTTCAAGTAGGAATGTACGTTATGGGGACATCGGGAAATAAATTTCATCATGTCCCGCTGTCCCCGTGACGGGGAATGGGCATACGGGGACAACAGGAGTAAAAGCATTTTTGGGTATATACGTCCCAAAGAACTAGTAGACAAACGACTACTGTTGTCTACTGATGTTTTAAAATGGGGTGAATAGAAATGCAGGGGTGAATCGGGACAAAACTTTGAGAGGGATTTTAATGTTGAATAAATATGGCATATAGCCAACAAGGTCTCTAAATAATAAAGTCAATGAAATAGAGTACTTGTATCACTTTTATAGTTTTGTCTTAATTCCTCCGTTTTACCTGTTACACTGAATTATGCTAAAACTCTGACATGGGTTACATGACAGATATTTTTTTTCCATTATCTATTAAACTTGAAAATTTAAATTGCAGTCCGACTAAGAGATTGACGTATTGGTCTAGTTGGCCTTTGATAGACTGTGACGGTGTAAAGATCACTGAAGTCACACTGAAGTACATTCAAGAGGTCAGTGGGAAGTAAATGTTTCACATTATTTCCAGGTCTGAGTGACAAAGCCATCATGGAACTGAACCTGCCCACCGGCATTCCATTCGTTTACGAACTAGATGAGGATATGAAGCCAGTCGATTCCATGGTCTTCCTCGGTGATGAAGAAACTGTGAAGAAAGCGATGGAAGCCGTTGCCTCCCAAGGCAAGGCCAAGTAAATTTAAGCAAAACCAGTAATTTATTTTGTTGTAGAGTTTATTATCATGATCATTGACATTATTATAGAGGATCTAATTATTTGTATTGTATAAGTAAGAAATTTCGTTCTACAAATAACAAAAAAAAGTGTAAAGGAATCTCTACAGAATGTTTAAATTGGTATTCAAAATTAGATGCTGTATCCAAGAGATTATTTATTGGGTGTATGCCAATACAGACATACCTACAAGTTACTACCATACGAGTTTACAATATTTATCAATGTAGAGTGCTTGAGGATAAAGAATAAAAACGTAATTAAACTACTTCAACTTTTTTTTTATTCTGGCAAACTATCTTTTAAATCTGCCATTACTTCATCCATGTTCACATCTTTTGAGTTTTTATTGCCATCATTTTTCGTGAATTTCTTGCCACAGTATTTAACGAAAGTCTTCTGTTTGCTTGTAGATAGTACTATATTTTCGTTTTTTACTTCGCTAGTACTTTCGTTCTCAACTTCCATGGACGTTGCATTTTCCTCGGAATTTGCTTTGGACTTCTTCTTGGCCTTACTTTTCGGTTTAATATCGAACCGAAATTCTTTTGGCAACTTGTGAACATCTATACAATGTTCACGTCGATCATTAGGAGTTGCGAATTTCAGTTTACAGTCTTCAATGTAGCAGCAGTACTGTAAAAGTTTCGACAATAAGTCACATTGCCTACACGCTACGAACATTTTACCTCGTTTTAAACTTCAACCTTACCGAAGGCTTCCTCTCAGCTAGAACAGCAAAGAATGAGTCGTGAGTTTCTTGTACATGCAAGTCCAACAAATGGGGCGACGGTAGAACCTTCTTGCACTGAGCACAGGTGTACCGATGTGATGAATTGTAATGGTTCTCGAATTCTAGTAAAGAATCTGTTGTAAACTCGCATCCAGGAATGCTGCATGTAGATTTTATGCTAAAACAAGACATCTGCTGAATTTCATTCATCATTGCTCATGCAAAGTCAAAATGCATGATGCATTAAATTAGTCGGCCTCTAAATTGGGAGGTTATCATGCTGAAACTTAAATTGGACGTCTTTTCATAAGAGCTGCATTGCAAATTGTAAGAACCGACTCCACTTCTAGAGGGTTACTGCTCAGCCCAAATTGATGTTCAAGTCAACTAACGGATCGTTGGTCAAAGACGAATTCACTAAATGACCGTGAATGTGAGCTTGCGTTGAATCTGACATGTGAATTGAATAGGTAGATCTATAAAAAACGTTATTTAACTACATAGGTACTTAATGTTTTTTTTTTATTTCGCACATTATTGTGTGAAGCAATTGCATCACTCACTTTGTGGTGTGCTGTAAACACCCGAAGACAGTGAGCCAGAGTCTCTATTCTTCCCGATGATAGTTTTGTTTAATGCTATTTTCAGCACTAATTTCTTCTTATCGTACATACTTTAGTTTTTTGTTGGGAACAGGTACGCCGCGAGTAGGCCAGATTAAGCAAGCTCTATCTCCTTTTTTTTCTATCCTACAAAGCATCTATTTTTTGTGAGAAGTTTTTGTCATTTCAGTGACGAGCAGACTAAAAAAAAAAAATGTAAGCTTCATTGGAGTATTTGGTAAATAGCAAGGTTTAGACATAAACCTAAATCGCTAGAATGTGTATAATTTGTCTACTTACACTTCATGGCAGAGGTTTTCTTCGTCGAAGTCGTAAACGCCAAGTCTGGGTGGCGGTTTGTCGTTTATAAAAAGTATGTCATCCAGTTTACGACGACCGACACCGTACTCCTTTAATTTATCAAGGAGGTAGCTGCTGACCTCCATCCTGGGAAGAAGATAAAAGAAAACATCAAATATTTTGAATACTTATTATAAATGCAAAAGTTAGTGAGAACTAGCTGTGCCCGCGACTTCCTCCGCGTGGAATTAGTTTTTCTTTTCTAAAATAGAAGTAGCCTAAGTTATTACATCAGCTATCTGCCAGTGAAAGTCCCGTCAAAATCGGTCCAGCCGTTCCAGAGATTAGCCGGAACAAACAGACGAAAATTGTAAAAAATGTTATTTTGGTATATGTACCGTTACCGTATATTCATTCATATGCATGTAGTAAAAAGCGGATATTACAAACAGACACTTCAATTTTATCTTTTTGTATGAGATGTATGTATGTTTGTTACTCCTTCACACAACCGAATGGATCTGGATGAACTGGCACGGGGATAGATAATAGTCTGGAATGGAATACTTTTTATCCGGTTAGTACGATCCTGCGGGACAGAGCACCTTTTGTTGACGTTTTATAAGTGCCCATGTAGGCCTATGTAAAAAAAAATATTTTGATTTTGAGTTACCGAAAAAAACGTGGGCGAAGCCGTGGTCATAAGCTAGTAACAATATTTTGATTTTTAAAGTAGTAGGTATTTCAAATTGATCCGTACGATCGTTATAATAAAATCTCGCGCATTATATTAGAACCGAATGAGTATTGGTGGACTAATCAACCTGAGATTATCAGAAATTAGTGCTTTGAGACCTACCAGACCGCGAAGTCCTGCATTCATTGTAACTATTCAAATAACGTGTCAGTAGATAACGAATCCGGTTTCCAAGTAACAACGGATTGATTAAAGGGTATTCGGCACTAAGCGAACACTTACAAGGTAAAACGGAGTTTATACTAAAGGATTTTTTGGAATAAACGGCAACGGAATAAAGGCTTCTCAGCGATGGAGGTACCAAAATGATAATAACGAAAATTGGTTGCAGAAGGGCAGACATGTCTAAGGCAGCCTCACCCTATTCATCTTAACTCGTCTATTATGGGGCAAGCCCGCCACACTATTCGCAAACCACTGCAACTCCTGTACCTAAGCCAAAATCAACAGTGGCGACCACCAGAAAAGCGCCGAGACAATGAAGCTCCCAGAGAAACGATTTAACTGCTTTGGATCCCGCACCGAAAAGAATCGGAAAAGATTAGCGGAGGAGTAAGAACAACATAATTTCTACTTCCCTCCATATCAGCAGGAGACATAAAAAGGCCAATAAGCACAAAGGGACGTTTACAAAGTCTGGGATAAGCCTCATACCCCGTCTGCCAAGCGTGACAATTATGACGAGTACAGTCCCATCCCATTTGTTTCCAGAAGACCCATAACGAGCTCTTAGACTATAAAGTCCAACCACGATATCATCCACTTAGTTATGTATGTCAAGAATTCGTTTTATTTAATCGATCGAGTAAATATTTTGCCAGTCTATTTAAATGAATAAATAAATTACGAAGTCATACCCAAGAACATAAAAAAGTGAGAATTATTGCGTCATATCGGAGATTAGTCTCCTGCGATGTTTAATATTTTTACACCTGATTTCTTCAGCCTCTAATCAAACATGAGGAGGTAAAAAATCTACCTATATCAATTACTAGCTGTCCCGCGCAACTTCGTCTGCGTCACATTTTCTCCGTTTTCGCAACATTTTTCATTACTGCTCCGCTCCTATTGGTCGTAGCGTGATGATATATATCCTATGTCCTTCCCCAGGTTGAAATCTATCTTCTTACCTTTCATTAAGATCCGATCAGCCGTTTAATCGTGAAAAGGTAACAAACAAACAAACAGAGTGACTTTCACATTTATAATATTAGTATGGAAGTATGGATATTTGGTGAGTGATTGCGGTATCGTCTTGTACTTCTAAAGAAAAATCTGCCATCTATTTAATGCACTAGCAACAGTTACATGATGTATCCGGCTTTCTACATTTTTAATGCTTTAATTTTTTGCAAAATTATACAGTCAAAACTTATAGTTAATAACTACTTAACCAGTTTATTTGCAAACTGAAACAGGCTTCTAGAAATTTAAAAAAATGAGTAATATCCACTCAGTAGTCATAATCCTTTTAAAATAAAAAAAAATAACTACCTAATCACTAAATAGTTTTCCAAGAATGATTGCCGTTCATCTGAAAACATCGAAATATCTGCATAAAATCTAATAAACTAGTTACCTACCTACGTTGATGGATAGTTACTAGATTCAATATTTGCACTCCCCTCGATTGATGAATAAGGTCAAAATCATTTTTCTATCAACGTATCATGCTGGCTAATCTTATCGCTATCACATTCGGAACGCTACGGTACTACCTAGTTGCTAGACTACTTCATTATTATCAGTCTGAATGGCGAAGAAAACTACTAAGTCATGATAAATTACCGATAAACTCCCCTGTTAAGTAGGTACTGCTTCCAATGATGCTCAGTCATCATTATAAGTCTCAGTAGCAAAGTTGTATAAATATTTAGTTGTATAGTCTGTGGTTATGTGATGCGCACGTCTGTTATGTACTAGTGATTACATTATATATATCTACATACATACGTAATATTATTATCAAGGTCAAGTTAATTACTTGATAATATAAGTTAGTTTTCGTTCGACAAGTATTGAACAAGGTGCATTAATTCATGAATTTTGTGTAAAAATTACGATAAAAATACCGGAAGTTTCATAATTTGTTTATTTAATTCAAGTTCAAATAGTGAGAATTTAATTATTAAAATGAACGTACGCCAAAGAAAGGTGAGTAACTGCCAAAGTTGTAATTTTATTACTTACGATAATAACTGAGTTCAAGGGTTGAATTATTAGTTACTCTTAATTGCAGTTTTATCTCAGTTTTAATAATAATGAGGTTATGTTTCAACAATAATTTATTGCGGCAAATTGTTCCAGGATTTAAAAAACCTCGATATAATTATACAAAGAAATGAAATTTAACAATTATTTAATTTATTCATTACTAACTTACCTTGTCATATGTTAGCTTTATCACCAATTTCTTACTTCCTGTTTGCTTATATGTTATGGAGTCAGAATAAGGCAAGATGAAGTGTGTACAATTAAATTTAATGTACAATAAACTGCAAATTACTTGAAAGGTAAAGCAGAGTGTATTCTAATCATTTTCGTATTTGGAATAAAATGACGGATGGCTTGTTTTATTTTTTATTTTACACGTATAAATAGTCACACACTTTGAAGGACAGTGTCAAACCGCTTCGAACGAATAATTTTGCAAAACTGCATAGTGTATTTTATTACAAATAGGTAGTTTGTTTACTAAATGATAAAAGGAACAAGTGCTTTTGCTTTCATTGCAAGGTTAATAAAATTAAATAAGATCATTTAGTAAATTTTAGTCGATTACGTTTAAGGGCTGGGCGAGGCAAC
This sequence comes from Cerastis leucographa, assembly GCA_963082945.1. NCBI lineage: Eukaryota > Metazoa > Arthropoda > Insecta > Lepidoptera > Noctuidae > Cerastis > Cerastis leucographa. Next base: position 3,492,366 of record OY720365.1, read on the forward strand.
ATCATAGCAAGACACTCTTTCTCGCTCACACAATACAAGTTTTAGTAACTATGGTTACTAAAACCAATTGACAGTGACACGGATGACTGATTGATTGTCACTTTTTTTTGACATTATTGACATTATCCAAAAAATAATATCAGTGTGACGTTGTGTTTCAAGAACTTTCTGTAAAAATAAAAATAATAAAAATGTCTACGTACCGCTTGTCGTATTCCAGTTAGAATAATATTAAAATAACTGATTTATTGGTTGTGATGTTTATTTTAAGTCAACATGGGCAAGTTCAGCACATACAGGTACTTAGAGGTGGGTATTTTTACATGTATTCTTGGAATGTTTGTATTTGGACTGTTTGATTTTTGTAATACACACAAGCAATATTTAATGAAGAAAAAGTCAAGCTGCAATTATGGTCACGTAAAACATCCTAATTTTGCGCTGTGCAGATACACATGAATTGAATGAATTTTCAGTTATGATGAATAATTAAATCCCGTGATTGTATTCTCTTTTAACTGCAGTCACGAAATTTATTGCTTTTATGTTAGCATCACAACCACGTTGCACACAGGTTTTTAATGATTTCGAATTTCTGGTTTGACCAAAGAAATAAAAAATAATTGATTGTGCATTCTGGTTTTCCTAAAATAATTCCGAGCTAGCTAAGTTATAGAAACAGTTATGTAAAAAGTATGTGTACCTAGTAATAAACCTTATAGAATTTTATGGTGTACACACCAAGTTAGTTTAATATTATTTACTACTCACACTAGTTGACTACAAAATATTCTCAGCAAAACAATGCTTCGTAAATGGCCCTTTAAATTGTTGCGATTTCTTTTTCAGTTAAAAGATGATACCTCAGCTCCACATATCAATGTTAGAAGTAGGACTATAAAGCATCCGAGGAAATTGAAGAAAGTTTTTATCTTCCTCATTGTATTGGCACTATGCATCACATACTTCTTGGGTGAGTAATGGCTTATTAATATTAATTTTATAATTAAATTGAGAATTCCAGGTAATTAATAAATCATGTTTTTGAACAATTAACTCAATATTGTACATGACAAAGTTCAAATTCCATTGTAACTAGGGCATGCAAAACCCAATCTCAGTCCCATTTTCTAGGGTTTTACTAAGGGACTGAAAATGGGTTTCGATGCCCTAACTGTACCAGGACCTTTTACTGCAAATAGTTACTAAAAAATAGTGTTAGTCTTCATTACATTAACAGTCTTTAATTTTAGTTTTGTGAAGACGTGACATTGCAATGACTGTCTTCATAATTCTCCTGTCCTTATTTCAATTTACTTACTTAACTTGTCAACTCAGCAGTCACCTCCTTTCTAGTAATTTCATCCTTCACACATTGACCATTATTTATTAAATTAGTCATACTATTGGAAATTAAGTATAAGGCAACAAATGTAAATTACCTGGGATTGTTAGGTCTGATGTCTCTAACAAGCTCTGTATGTAAAGCTGAATGTAACCATATTAATTGCCACATACTGTACGTAAACCCATGTATAGCAGGACATTGGGAGAACTGGGCTAATGGTTGGAACATTCACTTTCAATATTGCAAGTCTGTTCCGTTAGAAAAGGTCATCTCGTCTTAGTTTGGTAAGGTGTTCTGGGATAAAGTTAAAAAAACTAAAAATTCTGATATTTTCCTAATGTTGCTACAATTGGCAGACTTTTTTAACTTCCGGAATATAATCATTTTGAAGATTATCCTAGTACACCATACCTATTTCAATCCAGCTATCCGCTCAGTTAACTAGACATATTATGACAATCAATTTACTGGGCAAAAAATTGATTAGGCTTTCAGAATACAGACAATATAATGTGAATTGAGACATTCATAATGTCATGATAACACGTGACCCACTCACCTTGCGTTTATACGGAGGTTTTTTTATTGTTTATGTCACACAAATTGTAAAGACTATTGTATAACAATGGATGTAGAAAACCGGTCAAAAATATGAACATTATGTAAATTATATGTTTTTCACGATTATTTTTCACAACTTGTGGTATAATGCGTGGTGATATGACATACAAAAGAAATTAACATAGCTATACATACTAATATTATAAATGCGAATGTCACTCTGTTTGTTTGTTACCTTTTCACGACTAAACAGCTGATCGGATCTTAATGAAATTTGCCAAGAAGATAGATTTCAACCTGGGGAAGTACATAGGCTATATATCATCACGCTACGACCAATAGGAGCGGAGCAGCAATGAAAAATGTTGCGAAAACGGGAAAAATGTGACGCAGACAAAGTTGCGCGGGACAGCTAGTTATACATATATCATACAAAAGTCTCGCTCAATTAGGTCTAAAGGGGCTGTTTAGTAAGCTGATACAAATGTAAATATTTTATTTGCCAGCTGTTTACTGCTTTAACAGCAGGTTTATTTAAAAAATAAGTTATACAAGTGTTGTATTATAGAAAACAAAACAAATGTGATGTAATAGAATATATTATAAAAAGTATTATGTTATAAATACATAGAAAATTAATAAAAGAGTGTTATCATGATATTGAAGGCATAGTGTTGCTGTTATTCTTTAATTAGCCATAAAAAGAAATAATATACCCATTTTCACTAGACCCCATGCAGAAATAAAATCACGCTCTTGGAATTCTAACATTGAGTTTAAAGCCCAAACTTGAAAATCCAGCACCATGGTTTTATTTAGGCATTTATGAACTATCGCTAAGGGTTACTAAACAGACATAAAGCCAGCTAAGTCTCAGATTCGTGATAACTGACAACAACGTATGCATGATCCAATAAAATGGCAGTTTTATTTTTTCAATGTTGTCATGGATACCACCTTGGCACAACCTTCCTCACTTAAGTGACTATTTCATGACAAAGTAATTCAATGGTATTTAATAAACTTAGCGGGTTTTATAGATGATTTTAATGATTCATCATCATCTGCCTAGCCTTTTCCCAAACTCTCTTGGGGTCGGCTTCCAGTCTAACCGGATGCAGCTGAGTACCAGTATTTTACATGAAGCGACTGCCTATCTGACCTCCACAACCCAGTAACTGGGTAATACGATACCCCTTGGTGAGACTGGATGTCAGACTTTTTTTTTGGCTTCTGACTACTCGTAACGACTGTCAAAGATCTACAAATGACAGCCGGGACCAACGGCTTAACGTGCTTTCCGAGGCACGGAGGAAACTCGGTATGTAATGATGGTCACCCATCGACGGACCAACCTCGGCAAGCACGGCTTAACCTTAAAGATCGACCCGGGCGGCTGTTATTATTTAGCCACGACCTCCTCTATTTAGCCACGAGCTCCCCTGCTTATGATTTTAATGATTACAAGTCTGTAAAACCATATTTGTAATGGTTGCAAATCACATAATACCTGAACTGAAAATTAAAAAAAAAAAAATCGCGGCCTTCCCTGCAGCTTCCCCCGTAACTCCATTTTGTTTGACAATATTATTTTATATCACCTCTGACTGGAAAAGTTCTTACCACCATTGCGGAAACCATCTTTATCAGGTTGATAAAAAGACGAAAAGATAATTTTAACAATTTGGTTAAATAACTGTTAATGAAAATTATTGTAACTTGAGATAAGATCGATTTCTGCCCGGAAATGAAAACCTGTAATGCTTTGTCTTGTTAATTAAAGTAACCATAAGATAATTAGCAACGCCTTCTATGCATCGTTATCAAACGGTTGGGATTAAGATTCTGTTTTTTAAGAGATTTCTGTTGTTGTCTGTGGAGAAGAACTTGGTTGTTCTGCTTTTCGATCGTAATTGCCTGATTCTCTTCTTCTTTTTACGAATTCGTATTGACCTGTGGTAGTATTGACTTGATTGGTATTGACTTGTGGTCCTTATGACCTATATCGAACTATACGAGTATTATTTAATTAAACTTTGGTGGTACATAGGCGGACTTAATGCCACAAGGCATTCTCTACTCTACCAGTCAACCTTTGGGTCAATTAGGACAGCATTTATTATGTCAGTAAAACCCATAAACATTTAATTTGACATGTTTTCATTTCTTTACCTTTTTTTTACCTATGTCGAATGCGGCGTTGGTAGAGTGATGGCAAGCGCGACTGCTGACCATGATGTCCTGTGTTCGATTCCCGGGTAGGGCAGTGTTACTGGGGTTTTCCATTAGAAATTTCGCAGTATCAGCCACGGAATCTGGATTTGTGCCCGGTTGGTGGCAATTCCTCGCCCCCTAATATATTGGGACTTAACCCTTTACCGCATACTGTGACAAATTTGGAACACTCACAATAATTCGCTTTAGAGAACTAGTGTCGCTATCGTTGCCGAAAGTTTTGTACTAATAACCTTGTTTACAGTGTGTCTTACCAAATAACATAGAGATGTCGCTAGTATAGGACTGCATAATGACAGCCACCGGTCGGTAAAACAGTCGCCACGGCCGTTTGGACTGAATTTGAGTTTGCAGTTAGTGAAATAAGTTTCTCTTGGTGTTTCAAAGAGTTTTTGCCAGAAATTTGTTCCTAATGTTGGAGAAAAATGGATCCCCAGCGTTTTTATGGCAAAACACGTAAGTATTTACACAAGTATCAGCTTATTATAATCAATTGAAGTGGTGTTCCGAATTTGGAACTTCATGCACTAACGCACATAATTATTTTCCAAATATGGAACTTCATGCAGCTTGGTGATTTATAGTTTTTGGAACAGCATGCAGTATAGCTGAACATTTTTTACAGATAATATGGTTACTCGGGTTCGACATTTAAACATCATCCCAGATAGCAGTGACGACGAAAATAATATCAGATGATGATGATTATGGAGTCCCACCCACAGTTAGAACGAGTGTACATCCCAGAAAGTGACGAGGACTGTAGTGATGATACCCTGTCAAATGATGAACAAGAATATGAAATGGTAGAGGAAGATAAACCTTCTTCATCGAATATGTCGAAAAAAAGTTTAAAGCTTTTCAACTTTAGTACTCTTATTTTTAATAAAGAAGCATTTTTTTTTAATTTTTTTCTGTCCCTACTGCATGGTGTACCGAATTTGGAACTAACAAAAATAAAAGCGCTAATGCATATTGTCCCAAATTTGGAACAAATAGTTTTTATTTAATAACTTTTACATTTATAGTTGAATATTTTTTTTAATATTTTTTTCGCGTCTTATTCTGGCTTATATATGCTACTTATTTTTTCCGAGTGATTTAAAAAATCCATGCGGTAAAGGGTTAAAACATAACTGGCGAAATGTGGGTGTACCTACTATTAGGTAGGTACACCTCCGCCTAACCCTTCGGGGTTACAGGGGGGTTACTATGACGCTTACAACATTATTGTTCCATTCCTATGCCAGAGTGGGAAAGAGACGGAGCTAGACGACCTGTATAGCTCCGTCTCTTTTTCACTCTGGAATAAGAATGGAACAATAATGTTTTAAGACGTCATGGTACGCCAGCAGGTGTGACAAAATATTGGTGTAGCAGCTTTGAACTGTATCAACATAGAATAATTTATTGTACACCAAAAATTAAAAGAAAAAGCGAGATTCCAACCTGTTGGATTCTTTCCAAACTCATTATCTCAGACATAGTGAGACGTTTTTTTCTTAGTTCCCTAAAAATAAATCTTATCCTCACTTCCAGTGATCTTAGTAGATGTCACCGAAAAATAAAAACTTTGTGTAACGAGAAGTTATTATTATATAGTCATGTATCAACCTAAACGAAGAAGAAAAAGCGTATTAAAGAAGATCACTAATAAACTACTAAAGTAATTAAAATTTATATAAGACCATCGTGCCAGCTTCTTCTACCAAGTGAAAAAGGAATCACGATAAAGCTAGGTTCATATTGCAGTGTCGGGGCGCCGTCTGTTGTGTCGCGGAGTGTTCATACTAATGTGTTGTGTTGTGGCGCAATATGTCGCATTTTTGGATCATTCTCATTTTAAGTGTTGTGGAGTGAATACGTGTTTTAAAATGGAATAGTCTGACAGTGACTTCGATGTCTTACCATATTTATTTAATCTTCGACCAACTTACCTGATTTATTTAATGTTTTTGCCATTTCCTCCCAAGCACCATTCCTGATACCGTGATCCTTATATTCTTTACATTTCGTGTCTTGTAGAAATTTGTATTGTCGTACTAATTCATTAAGTTCATCGGACATTTTAAAGAACGAAAAACAGATCATAATAATTACATGAACTGTTCCCTCGCAATAACGCGTCGTAAATGATAGATTCACATTGGTGTGGCGTGACAGATCCCCCACCACCTCTCTGGCGCGACCGGGTGTCGAGCGATTTAACTGCGACAGAACGCGCCACAACACAACACAACCTACTAATGTGAATCTATTCATAGTAAATGAACGTAAGCGATTGCGTTCTGGTTCGCCCCGACACACCCCGACACATCAATATGAACCTAGCTTAAGCGGACCAGAAAAATCAGTTAGACTGGAAGCCGACGCCAACATCGTTGGGAAAAGGCTAGGCAGATGATGAATCACAGAGAAATCAGTGGATTTACATGAAAAAAAAAAAAAAAAACTAGTGGAATACAATAACCTCCTCCTGTTTTTAAAAGTCGGTTAATGACTTTTAATAATGCAGAACTTTTTGATGGTACCCAACCTTTTACCATTTTGTGGTCAACCCAAACTGTCTTCCTAATTTTTTCCAAGGTTCTGATGATTGACACCGGTCAAAAGTGGTTTTATCCGATTTACAGTCTTGCTGTAACCTAAAATTTTGAACTTTATTTCAGACCATCATCACGTAATAGACCATATTAACCGTAATACAGATCCATATTCCATATTTGTGTCAGTAGTCCAGTATGCCAGTATATCATTGATAACGTCAAGTGGCTTGATTCGTCTAAATGATATACGTCACTGCTACCTCAGGGCTGTTGGTACAATTATGTAGTTTATTTTTAGAGCCACTGCACCTTCCCCTTGTCACTATATCGATAGGAGTGCGCCCTATTGGTTACCAACTTGGAACCAATGACCTAATCCAAATTGGATTAGTGATTGATTATTTAGATGATTAGTTACTCTATCGTTCCCTCAACCCTAAGACTATGGTTGAACAGACCAAAGAAAACTCAAACTCGAAGCATTTATTTCAATTAGACAGGCACTTTTGAAAGTCAAATAACAAAAAAAAATCGCGTAGCTAAAGTCCCAGTTCCAAGGATAATAACTTGTGAAAGTACTGTAGTAGCGTAGAGTTCCATTCCAAAGAGTAGATTTCTATGGAGAAGAATGGACAAGAAACTCCATGGACACTCTTTTAAATATTTTTAAAAAGTGCTAGGATTGCGGGTCATCAACATACCCGCCATCCTCGCACTTTTAAAAAATATTTAGATTTCTTTGGGCTGTTTAGATCCTGAAAACAGGGTTCCTTCAGCTTTATTTCGGCTTTAAGTTATCAGTTAAACGAAATCAGATGCCTCAAAATTACTTTATCATCAATCTCGTCATCAGTAGCAGGAGTACCTAGTTTGTCCCTGTGGCAACTTATTAAGGCTCGGCGCAGCATGTTTTCTTCTTCCATACTTCTCTTTTTTTGTCTTGTTCTGTCCTACTCCTGGGCAAAGACGTCCCTCCTCTCCTTCCATATCTCGCGGACTCGAGCGTCGTTTTTCCTTCCAGTTCTAACGGAACCTGTCCAGTTCGTCCCGCCGCGCCATCTCCTAGTCTATGCCTAAAATATGTTTACTAAACTTTTGTAATAGGGGTGATCACTATTTTTTTTTCTTTGTCTGTCGGGTAGATTATTGAAAAGTATTGGACACGTATTTTTTCTTTTTTCACGTGGTCATAAAATTATGGAGATATATTGAGTTGAAATGGCGCATGACGTCACGTGTAGGTAATTTTTATATCTACTTGTGACGTAGTGAGCCCCCAATCTCCAACTTTAATGAGTTTTAACTAAGTATTTTTTTGATATTTAGATAAAACAAAAAATACGTGTCTAATATTTTTGTATTACCTGTCTGACGGACAAAATAGAATTTCGTTTTCTTTACCCAGTCTTCATCCTTATTATACACTGGCTCCAATTTTCTTATGCGAATTGCTAACACCGGATCCAGCGCTTCACATTGCTAACATAATGAATGCTAAAACACCTGCCTTGCTATTTTAAACAATATCTGCAAATGGAAAACAATAAAACATAAAAGCATTCATTTCACGTTAATTTACAGTATGTAATTAGGTATTCTGGTTAGCACCTGCATACTTTTAATACCTTTAAAAATTTTAGTTTAAGAAATAGGTACCTTCTTCTTTGAGGACTCAATCTAATAATAATGAAGAAAATTGTGCTGGTTCTTATCCTTTATTTTCTGGTGACTGTGTTTGTAAAATGTGAGAAAGACGATACATATTTACCATTACGACTAGATCGCTGATATTCCAAAAAAGCGGTCAAGTGCGTGTCGGGCCACGCGCAGTGTAGGGTTCCGTAGTTTTATAACAGCTAAGTGCGGGTCGTATTGGCTGACTGATACTTACCTACAATCTTGATTGATTGTAGAAATCTCAAGAATTCAATAATTTTCTTAACTACTTATGGTTTTGCCGGTAACCATTGTGAGATCTAATTCGACGACAACGCCATCTAGTTAGAAAAGAGAATAATTGTTACACAAAACTGAAAATGAATAACTGAAATGAGATCGGGTTTGACACAATCCTCAACTTATTTAATTAGACACAAGCACAACTAACTATAGTTTTATTCGTCAGCAACTGTTTTTTTTTAATTACAAACTTTGTCTTATCGTAAATTAATGTTATCATAGAAATGAGTCAGCGTTTTCATTAATTCGAATGAGCCTAGATTATTTCCGGATGAAGAATCACCGTGACAGCGCTTTATTTCATCAGAAACTGATCAGTCATGACCCTTAACCTTAAGAGAATAGAAAGTCTGACTCTTCAACTGTACGACATGATGTCAGTGGCAGTCTAGCAACCTGTAATCTGGATTTGTGCTCGGTTGACAATCTATACTTATAATATTATAAAGCTGAAGAGTTTGTTTGCTTGAACGCGCTAATCTCAGGAACAACTGATCCGATTTGAAAAATTCTTTCAGTGTTAGATAGCACATTTATCGAGGAAGGCTATAGGCTATATATCATCACGCTACGAGTAAAAAGAGCAGGGCAGCAATAAAAAATGTTGCGAAAAGGGGAAAATGTGACGCAGACGTAGTTGCGCGGGACAGCTAGTAAGGAATATGGCAATAAGCACGCAAACGAAATGTGGGTATGATATTATGTAGATACACATCTGCCTAACCCCTGTTGAAATACAGGCGTGATGTTATGTGTATGTGCAACGGAATTCATGTAATAATTTGAAACTTCAATTGGCTAACGCCTGAGTTCCAAACTTCTACTTCTGCTGCTGATTAGAAAATAACTGCACATATTATCCTGTTTCACATGCATTTGGTGACAAAGGTTATGAAATCAGGAGTTACTTTGCGGAAATCCATATCACAAGTAAAAAAGAAAAGACTGAACAGATATTTATTTGGCACATGCCATAAGTGCACACAGTAAAAATTAAAGTAATAAAACAGAAAAACTTAAACTAAAAAATACAGGGTAACTGATATAAAAATAAACTTATTCTAAACAGAAAATTAAAAACAAAATATTGTGTGTCTCCCGGCTGCGCCAAAATAGGCCCAGTTCAGCAAACTGCCGAGCAGCTAGTGCCCGACGCTGATTTTCATTGCACCTGTGATAGTGATGTGACGGACGTGAAACAGTTTTGTACTAAGCGTTAATAATTATGTGTATGAGTAGGTACATATTATAGAGAATAATATTATTAATATTAGAATATTATTATTGAATATTATTAATAGTATGACTTGTTTAGTTTTAAGTTTTTATTTTTTTATTGTGTTTACTTGTGGCTATTGCGCCAATAAACGTTTTTTCTTTCTTTCTTTAGGATAAAAGTCTGTGCAATAGTAACAAATAAAACTACATATTAATAAAAACCAAGATAAAAAGTGTAAAACAAAACAATCTGATCCGAGCATTTTTCATAACGTTTCTTGTGCCCAAAACTAAATTAGCACTCTATTTCATAAGTTCTACGCAAATAATACGGAGGTGTGTTTGCTCAGTTTCCATAACTTCTCCACCCCTTTGGCGTGGTTACAATAGGACTTGTCCAGTATGACCGTGAATAGAGGCCAATAGAGGTGATTAGGTTACTTTCACGGCTTTTCTGAACCATATTATTATACAAGCATACAAGGTCACGTGTAAGAAAAACATATTTTATCTTGAAAGTACCTAGTCAAATCATCATTTGTCAAATCATCATTTGCCTAGCCTTTTCCCTACTATGTTGGGGTCGGCTTCCAGTCTAACCGGATGCAGCTGAATACCAGTATTTTACATGGAGCCTATCTGACCTCCACAACCCTGTTTAATGTTAGGACTGGGTACTACGCTCTGGGTCTCTAAGACTGGTTGTCAGACTTTTGGGTCATTGACTACTTGTAAAAACTCGAGGAGGAGAAGCTCGTGGCTAAATTAAATATTAACAGCCGCATGGGTCGATCTTCAATGTTAAGCTGTGCTTGCCGAGGTTGGTCGTGAATGGGTGACCATCATTACATACCAAGTTTTATCCGTGCCTCGGAAAGCACGTTAAGCCGTTGGTCCTGGCTGTCATTTGGAGATCTTCGACAGTCGTTACGAGTAGTCAGAAGCCGCATCCAGTCTTACCAAGGGGTATCGTATTACCCAGTCACTGGGTTGTGGAGGTCAGATAGGCAGTCACTTCATGTATAATACTGATACTCAGCTGCATCCGGTTAGACTGGAAGCCGATCCAACTAAGTTGGGGAAAAAGGCTTCAACAGTCGTTACGCGTAGTCAGAAGCCGAAAGTCTGACATCCAGTCTTACCAAGGGGTATCGTATTATACTCAGTCACTGGGTTGTGGAGGTCAGATAGGCAGTCGCTTCATGTAAAATCCTGATACTCAGCTGCATCCGGTTAGACTGGAAGCCGATCCAACTAAGTTTGGGAAAAAGGCTAGGCAGATGATGACTATTTGTAACAACTGGCAAAGATCTACAAACATCAGCCGGGACCAACGGCTTAACGTGCTTTCCGAGGTACGGAGGAGACTCGGTATGTAATGGGTCCACAGACCAACCTAGGCAAGCACATCTTAACCTGAATATCGATCCGAGCGGCTGTTATTAATTACGGCTTAACGTGCTTTCCGAGGCACGTTAAGTATGTAAAGCCTTAAAAAATTGAATAGCTTTATGTGTTGTCCTAGTCACATATAAAACAAAAAAATATTGTCTGATTAGTAGCCCAGTTTGTCGGCTTTATTTCCTCAATTTACAGCGCCCAGATAATTTGTTCATTACGCCAGGTCATTGAATCATGCTCATGAGGGTTACGTGCCAAGAGACATGAATTAGAATAGGAAGAAGCATAATCCTAGATAGGGCTCTGTCAAATGTTTATTTTAGTCTCTAAAGTAAACTTAACCTTTATATGCGAAACAATATTGCTTCACGTCATAAAAATATAACGTGGGAAATGACGTTTTTCTAGCCGACTCATTTGAAATCAATGAAAAGTTGGTTTCAAAAGTTAAGAGAAACGGCTAGCGGCCTTTAGCCTATACAAACCTATTCTCTGTTTTCTCGGAATTGGAAAATAAAGCGCAGAGCAATTTTTTTTACCATAATAAAGGGTGTAAAACACCTCTTAACGAAGCTGAAAGGCACTGGTTCTCCCTGTCATTGCGATATTTTTTTTATTCTACACCATACCTGGGAACCTTCCAGTTACGGAGATATTAGGGGTCAAAGTTCCAACTTTTTGACAAGAATTTTTTTAAATACAAGTTTATAATGTAAGATTTTGAGAGCGGCGGTGGCCCAGTGGTGGCAGCCCCGACTTACGAGCAGTAAGCCGTGGGTTCGAACCCAGGCAGGCGCATTACTTTTTGTAATTTATTTCATCATCGCTGCTCTCAAAAACGGTGAAGGAAAACATCGTGAGGAAACCGGCATGTCCTAGAACCAAAAATTCGATGACATGTGACATCTACCAACCCGCACTGGGCCCGCGTGGTGGATTACAGCCCACTCCCTCTGATAGGAGAGGAGGCCTGTGTCCCAGCAGTGGGAACATTATAGGCTAATGATGATGAATGTAAGATTTTTACTTTAAACACCTCCACGAGCCCAATCCGTCCATCAGCACAATGTTTTGAGTGCGCTACATTGAGTTCTACTACAAAGCATGATTTTACACCCCCCAAAAAAAAAGTCGTTTCACAGCAATAATTTTTGCGTAAAGTTACTTAGTTTCATGTACAGAATGCTTGGTTGACGGCTTCGTGATGAGGTGATTTACGCGGTGTATAATCTATTAATTATCCAACCCTACATCCATGTTTCAATGTTTTCCATATTTTTTACTTTTTATAATATATTTTTTATAATAACACTCTTATGGATTGCTTAGTGGCACTAGAATACAATTTCGAAACCAAGTTTCAATTTCGACTCGGTCGATATCAAACGTTGTAATTATGTGTAACGACATAACGATAAACTATTTAAAGCGAGGTGTATATCACTCTAAATAAGAAAACTTATAACACCCCTCTTTTTTGGTCGGGGGTTAAAAATACACATTTGTTTCTTTCTCTATATATTTTTTATTTAAACTATATATTATCTCAACTATATATAAATATATAATATTATAAAGAGGAAAGATTTGATTGTTTGTAACGATTTAACTCAAAAACTACTCGCCCGATTTTAAAAATTCTTTCACCATTAGTTTGCTACATCTTTAATTCTTTACCGAGTGACATCAATTTTCGCGGACGAAGTCGCGGGCGAAGTGTTAGTTTTATATAAAATATGCTTGCCTTTATCAAATCGCCTGATGTGAAGCGGTGATGAGGTCTAGGGTGGAGCAGCGTTGCTTTTTATCACCGGAATGTATCCTGCACTAAAAACATTTTAAACATGCTTAGTATTTATCATAATCTATGCAGATAAAAATACTTCGGCACTCACTAAATTCGAAAAATTTTTTTAGGAATACAAAAATATCAGATCACAAACAGCTGGCAAATTAGTCAATTAATAATTGTACTACTACGAAGTAAACGGATATCTAAGACTGCATGTTTTAACTGATTAATATTTCCTCCGTTTTTAGGAAACATGTAAAAAAACAATGTAAGACATATACAGCGTGTATTAGAAATGCGTGGTCATATTTAAGGATGTGGAGCAACTTTCTCCATTTTTCCAACATCGTATCATATCAACATCGAATTTTCATACCTAGTCATAGTTCGCGACGGAGTTTTTTTTTTTTTTTTATCTGGCTAACTATCGTTTTTTTTTATCTCCATTTATATGTAACCCGTAAACTCAACAGGGAATTACTTGCTGCTACACTGTCGTACAAAGAGTCGCTGTATGTACACTAATTCTTGCTTGTCTTTTAACGATGTATTTGAGGAAACCTCAACAAACAAGGCATTCGCGAAATTTTTCGACACATTTTTATTATTTTATAACTTATGTTTTCCTACTGTTCGCGTAAAACATACTAATAAAGCATTAAATAAATCAAATTGGCTTACTAAAGGAATAAAAGTAAGTTGCAAAAATAAAAGTAAATTCCACTATAAACTAAAATATAAAAATAGCGAATCTCATAAAAAGACGTACAAAAACTATTGTAATATATTAAATAAATGTATTTTGACGTCACGAAAACATAATAATACAATCTACATAAATAAAGCTAAAAATAAGTGTAAAGCAGCGTGGAATCTGATAAAAAAACATACTGACATAGATGTAAAGAACACATGTATATCAAAAATTACAATTAACAACAACGACTATGTCAGTCCTGACTCTATTGCAAATCAATTTAATAATTTTTTTATTAACTCGGTTACTAGGAATATTAACTCTGACAGTTCAGATCATTCTAGATTAAATCGTATGGAAAATATTGAATCAATCGGCAATTCTATGTTTCTCTACCCATTGGAAAGCAGTGAATTAAAAAAAATCGTGATGTCTTTAAATGATTCGAAAGCAAGTGGTTATGATGAAATTCGCACTGACATTGTAAAATTATCAGTAAATATGATTCTGGAACCTCTTTTATATGTAATTAACCTCTCATTAGAACAGGGAATATTCCCTGATATATTAAAGAGATCATTAGTAAAACCATTGTATAAACAAGGAAATAAAGCACAAATGGACAATTACAGGCCCGTTGCATTAATACCTATATTTTCTAAAATTTTTGAGAAAGTCTTTTGTAACAAGTTAACAAATTTCATTGAAAAACACAAAATTATAAAGGATGAACAAAATGGTTTTCGCAAGAATAGAAGCACATCTTTGGCAGCCTTTCAATTAATAAGATCTATTACGGAGTCCATTGATAATAAAATTCCAGTTTCGGTACTCTTTATGGACATGAGTAAGGCGTTTGATCATGTCAGTCATGAACGGTTATTAGAAAAAGTCTACAGATACGGAGTAAGAGGTAAAGCTTACGAATGGTTGAAGTCATATCTAGCTGATCGAGTACAGGCAGTGGAAGTATCGAGTTATAATGATCAATCCAAAACGCGAGAATTATTTCAGTCTTCGTTTTTGTCAAATAGTTACGGCGTGCCGCAAGGCAGTATTTTAGGCCCCCCATTGTTCTTGCTCTACATTAATGATTTTGTAAATATTTTGAATCATAAGTGTGTACTATTTGCTGATGATACTACTATTATAATAAAAGGTGAGGACAAAAAATCTTATGAGCAGGAAATAAACTCGGTCCTACAAACATCCATAGAGTGGCTAGAAGCAAACAATCTTAAGGTCAACATTAGTAAAACAAAATTTATGCAATTTCATACCTACCGAACAAAACCGTTGAACCTAAATATAGTATATAAAGGGAACGTCCTGACTGAAACTGACACAATTAAATTTCTTGGAATATCCTTAGATAAATTTTGCTCTTGGAAAAGCCATGTCAATGAAGTTTGTGGTAAAATTAATAGTTTTGTCTACCCTCTGAGGCGTATAAGCAGCGAGATATCAAGAAGCGCTGCAATTACTTCATATCACGGGTATATAGCCTCCATTTTGCGGTATGGTATCATTCTTTGGGGTCGCTGTGTGGAAATTGATCAAGCTTTTGTTATGCAAAAGAAGTGTTTAAGGGCTATATTTGGGTTGAAACAAATAGATTCTTGTCGCCCATTCTTTAGAAAGTATAAGATACTCACTTTACCGTGCATTTATATCTTGGAAGCCTGTATATTTGTGTTCAAACACAAGAGTCTTTTTCATCAAGCAAGCAGTTACTATACCCCTCGATCTCACAATACCAACAAGCTCTATAAACCGAAGACGAATCTGACACTCACATCGAACAACAGCTACATCATGTGTATTAAAATGTATAATAGACTTCCAAGTAACATAACGACACTTCCATTTTTTAAATTTAAGCGTATTTTAACAAAAATATTAATTGATAAATGCTTTTATAGTGTACTTGAGTTCCTAGATTATAAGTTGTAGGTCATGAATTGTAGTGTCAATGATTGTCACAATATGAATTATTAAAAATTAGAATTAAATTATTATTAAATATTGAATTTGAATATATTAAAATTTACTAACTGCATGCATTATTCCAATTCATCATTCATATTATAAATAATTTTTATGTAAAATTTGCACGCCGAAATAAATGGCAGAATAAGAGATACTTATACTTATGTTAAGAACCTTCTGTACCTTATTTAAGCAAATAAATGATTTTTGATTTTGATTTTGATTTTGATTTAATAAATATTCACAAAACAATATTATAGCCTACACACAGCCTTAGAACAAGTTACAACGCCGAGTTTCGTCAACGTATATATCTTTTCAATGTCACATTTATTCCATTGATTGTGCGAAAACCAACTCTAATTTAAAAGCAGTAAAGATTATAATTATTTTAATGGGGGTCTACGTCTATGCATAATGTATTTTCTCGTTGGATAAAATGCGGTTCCGGATAGATGTCAGTTACAGTATAGTTTGTTTCGTAGATATATACATATCCGCTTATTTTGAAGAAAATAAAGTGAAAAATGACGAATGGAACGGAAGCCATAGTGCGTACAGTTATTACTTTATCAGGTATTTTACTATATATAGATCATAGTTAAGGTGTAAAAAGTTTTATAATTCATCTAAGTATCTTTAGTCTTTTTATAGAAAATGTAATTTTAGATGATTATGTAAATAGCAGTCCATTTTATTGAAACTCACTCGTGTAACGTGTGCATTTTTGTTGAAAGACGGTTCGAAATTTTTACTGCATTATTTAAAATGTTTTCGCAAGCACGTAAAAACAGTCCAGGAGCATAAAAACTCAGATAAAAAAAATAGTAGAGACACCAATCTTTTATAAACAAATTAAAAAAAAATCCCTGAAATCTGACCAAATATTTTTGATATTTAAAAGAACTAACTAATTTTGAAAGAGTTTTTTAAACAGAAAAGGATCTATGAACAACACAATACGCACAATTTTAGGACCATAATTATGTTTTAAATGGACTCGTATAAGTTCATGGTTCTTATAAGTTCATCGTTCATGGTCGCTACCTGATTTATTAGGTTTCTAATTTCCATAAATAGGAAATAATCTAAATCTAATATTCGATAAAAAAAATGAAATAGGTACTCTTTTTTGGTAAGTGCATTTATAGCTTGAACGGCTGAACCGATTTTGTTTTTTTTTAATGTTTGTTTTAGTCCGTCAAAGGTTATTAGGGAAAGAAACATTGAAAACGTAGCCCAGAAATTACCTAACTGTATTTGGACAGGACAGCGTATGTCGGGTCAGCAAGTATTAAAATGAAATCATCATGTCCTTATCTCAATTTATTTGGGGTCGGCGCAGCATGTCTTCTTCTTCCATATCATCCTTGAAACAGTTCATCCATCGTTTCTTTGCTGTTCATCTACTCTTATGCCCATCCACATTCACACTCAAAACTTTCCTCACGACATTTTCCTCATTCCTCCGCATCACATGCCCATAATAGGACAACCGATTACCACAGAACTTTTCAGTCACCGGCGCAGCTTTCAGACTTCCTCTTATGTACTCATTTCTTAATTTATCCATTCGCGTAACACCACACATCCACCGTAGCATTCTCATCTCAGCCACATGCAAATGCCTTTAATTCGTCCCTTTTGTGGCCCAACATTCTGAGTTTATTATTTGACACTCTGTGACAATCACCAGTTTAACCTTGGCTGAAGTAATTGAATTCCATTATTACAAGAGCCAAAAAAAAGTGAGAAATACCTACAGGAACTATTTTTAATTATTTGGCAAAACTTCACAGACTAGATTTCGACACAATCAAATTTCAATTGTCGAATTTCACAGCATTCAATTACAAGTATTCATTCATTTGGCAGCACAGCTATTTACCCGATTGACTCAGAAGGAGGTTATTGTTTTTGATTGATGTTTATCGCTGTCTGCTACTGAACGTATGTTCTCTCAAGCTGCGCCATAAGACCCAGTCCCCCGCCTTCCGTGTCAAAATTGGTCCAGTCAGTCACTTTTAAGACTTCCCATGCAACGCTTGCCGAAACGGGGCCTCCACTCCAAGAATCTTTAGCTCCTTCGGACATCGTTACTCCGACAAATATGGACAGTTTATGACAAATATGGCCAGTTCTTTTTTAATTGAGAAAGAAGTAAACAATTTTACGGCTAAAAACCCGCAGAAACTTTTGACAGCGCGGGAAAATTTTGACAGAACTTATACAGAAATTCCGATGTAATATGCTTCGTGATCTCGCTCTTTATGATTATAATACTGTGAAAGAAAAAAAAATTACACTTGGCCATTTCTTTAGAATTCGTGACGGCAATGTATCTCGAAGGCATCTCATTGTTCGTGACGCTACGGCTGTTATGTAATGTATTTATATTACTTTTTATCGATTATTTCCGGTGAATACATTTTATATAATTTCCGCGCGTCTTAAACTTTAGTTACAACTATACATATTATAAATTGTCTGTCTGTGTGACTACTTTGTTCTTCTTAAAATATACAACAACTGATTTCAATGCGATTTTCACCATCATTTAAAGAATTTATCGTGGAAAGTTAATACGTGTAATTATTTAAATTATTTTGAGTGAGACTAACATAGCCTCTATTGTACTGGCAATTCGTAACACAGTGCGAAGCAGAGTTGAATGTAAACCTTAAAATTGTGGGTACTGTTAAGCAAATTATTTACGGCTCTGGTTTCACTTTAGTTGTCAGATTACCTAAACAAAGTGCCTTAAAATAATGAAATCAATATTTTATTTAGGTTATTATCTAGAAGATACCTTCTTGTTATGCTGTCAAAAGAGCAGTAATTTTAAAGGTACCTTTAATATTTGCTTACAAAATAAGTAAATTAATTCTTTAGAGATAATGTAAAAAACAGCCAACTAACATGTTGTATTCTTAAATATTGGAACAGCATCAATGCCACTCAATACACAATACTTGCAATGTGCATAACAACTGAACAAATAGCTTGCATTCAAAACAATACACGTGTCTGTGGAAGATCAGGCCAAATTAGTATGTAGGTAGTCAATTTAGTATCTTTGACTTAATGTAAAATATAAATTTAAGTAAAATTGTGATTGTCAAAGTACATAGTACCTAGTTATGTTTAGTTTAGTTAGTGTATACAGGATGGACGGGACACCGACTAAAACGGTAATCACGTATTCAGTGCATAATTCTGATCTGGGAGGGAGAATTCGTCAGTTATTAAAAAAATTGCAATACCTTAAGAGGGGACTCTACTCCCGAGGAAATTAAAGAATAAGTATTTGAAGAAACTATTGCCGTCGCGCTGCGCACGACCAAGCCCCCGTAAAGTGCGAAAGGGTCAACTGCCAAAACTAACCAAAAGACGTTTTGTATTCCGCTGTTTTCTTCTTCAAAACTAAACTGATCTAAATAATTCAAATTTAGAGAAAAAGTATATCTATGCTTCTATTATTTTCTTTTTTGTTAAAAACTTATCTAATTTGTCTGATAGTTGTCTGAACATGGCGGTAAAAACGGGCTTTGTTTCGGGTTTTTGGGTTTGTTTAATTCTTTTAGTGATTATGTTTTGAAAAATAAGGAAATGATAGGGGCATATATTATAATAAGACCTAAAAAAAATTTTGCCCTAGACGCATTATCCACGAAGAAAAAGGCGGAATACGTTTGTATGGAGAAAGGCCCACTAGAGACGGCACGGTTGGCGCAGTGGCTCAGCAATCGACTGCTGTGCTGCGTGTTGCGGGTTCGATCCCCGCACGGAACAAATATTTCTATGGCCTACAGATAATTGTTCCGGGTCTGGCTGTTTGTGTAAGTGAGTTTAAATGTTTGTAAAGGCACCCACGATACAGAAGAAAATTCTAGTGTGGGGCAACGTTTTAAAAGAGTCCCCTCTTAACTGTCAAAATCTTTGGAACCGCATTTTTAATAACCCATGTCTGCTCAGAATTATGTTGTACCTACTGAATACGTGGTAACTGTTTTCGCGTCGGTGTCTCTTCCTCTCTGTATACGTAACTTAAGTTACCTAGACTAGATGTATCGTAATGTGCAAAGTTCAATCCAGGTCAAACATGTGACGTGATTAATTAAAATAATGATGTTTAACTTATCCCCTCTAGGACCAATGATTCGTTTATCATTATAACATAGTTTGGCCTAGTAAATTAGTTTAAGATCGTAATGGCCATATACAGACGACTGTGTAACTGAGAAAGTAGAAAAGAATTTGACAGTTAAAATCCCGGGGAAAGTTTTGACAGCGCGGGGAAATTTTGACAGAACTTTTTTTTAAACTTACGATGATGTTGGCAAAGGTAGTGTTAGTGTTCGTCAAGTTCAGCATAAGGTTTTATGTCGCAGGTATGTTTGCGGGCCAGTCGCAGTGGCTGGATGGCCTCGCCAAGAGCCTGGGATACGAGAGCGTGTACCATCACGCGGTCATCATCGATGCCGGCTCTTCGGGTTCCAGGGTGCTCGCTTATAAGTTTAGAGTACCTTTTACAGGTGAGTGTCTATAATATTTTTTTAGCCCACGTCGGGTGTTAAGGATAGGTTAAACGTGTATTATGTGTATCTGTGTGTCTGTCTGTAGCATCGTAGCTCGAAAACGGATGAACCGATTATGGTTCAGTTTTATTCGTTTGAATGGTGACTTGTTTCTGTTTCTGTGATGTTCACATTTTCTGTTTGCTTTCCGTTGTTGAATGAAATATTGTTTAGTTCGCAATGAAACAAACTCAATTTTAATTAGCTAGCAGCAACTCGACAGACTTGGGGAGTAGCGATATCTAAACACGAGAAATCATTATAATAGTTAGTATAATACTTTAGTTCCCTTCAAAATGGTTGAGTTGAATGATGGCTGATACATGCGTCATGTTCGTGAACGGGCGCTGTCAGTTGTGACTGGTCATCTCTTAGCTGCCACGGTTTATTTTAATTACTTTATTTTTTAATTACTGATTTAATCTTTTACTCTGGACGCTCTTAACTTGCCCGTATTTCTACATTGTTCTCACATATTTTTAATTCTTAACATGAATGATGTAACCAAGATTTTGTAACATATTTTGATTTAAAAGAGTGTCCATGGTGTTTCTTGCCCATTCTTCTACATAGAGATCTACGTTACGGAATGGGCAACTACAGTACTTTCACAAGTTATTATGCCTTGTGACTGGGACTGTAGCTTCGCGTTTTATTTTGTTTTTTTTTTGACTTTCAAAAGTGCCTGTGATGGTCTAATTGAAATAAATGCTTTGACTTTGACTTTGAATAATGATTAGATGATTGATAGTCTCTTTGCAGTCACTTTACGTAGGTACGAGTATAGAAAATCCGTCTTTTCGTCTGTAGAGTTTCGCTGACCCAGTAGATTCTGGCTTTATAGAAAATACATATACAAGGTGTTGTTTTGCATCCTCGTCAAAATTCAAGAGGTTGTCACACAAGACATAAATAATCAATAAAAATTACGGAACCTTGTCAATTATTAATAAACGCTGTTTTTTTTGGTTGTTTGTTTGTCGGTATTTCAGAATAACCCCTTTAACGTTGTTTAGGGAATAAGATATTATCGAATAAACGTTTAAGATTGTGTGTATTTGTGGAAGCGCGGTTATAGGGCGAGAATCGGCCCGCGTTTAAAACACGGGTGGCTCACACTTGCCGATTTCCGTCATTCAGAAAAAAAATAAAAATTACCTACCTATTTTATTATTGTTTCGGGTCGAGAATCATTAGCATAGTTACCTCCTTGAATTTGACGAGGATGCAAAACAACACCTTGTATTTTTTAAATTACTTATGTATATTTTCTTTGCGGGGGCGTTAGGAATGGTGTACTTAATACGTGGTAATGATTTGTTCCTCGATGTCTCTTCTACCTTGTATACGTATGTAGGTACTTGGTACTAATTGCGAAACATACATTGTTGGTAGACTAATAAATATGTAGTTAATGATATAGTACATTGTATTGTTGATTAGGTTCCTCATTGTTATCGATAAGATATAACCGATAACAATAAAAACCAGTTAAGTTATTTCCTACTCTTGTCATGACTGCATTCAAATATTAAAATAAACGAATCTGTTTCTAGTGTACAATGTTTCATATTATAATAAAGTTAAAGATACAATTCTAAAATAAAAAATCGTAAGCGAAAATAGCTTCCCATACAAATATTTCATTTCAAACTTGAAACAATCGTGTCAGTTAGATTAGCTGCCTCGGTTTATTTTAATTTTAATTACTTTATTTTTTATTACTGATTTAATCTTTTACTCTGGACGCTCTTAACTTGCCCGTATTTCTACATCGTTCTCACATATTTGTAATTCTTAACATGAATGATGTAACCAAGATTTTGTAACATATTTTGATTTAAAAGAGTGTCCATGGAGTTTCTTGCCCGTTCTTCTCCATAGAGATCTACGCTACGGAATGGGCAACTACAGTACTTTCATAAGTTATTATGCCTTGTGACTGGGACTGTAGCTTCGCGTGAAATTTTGTTTTTTTTTTTTACTTTCAAAATTGCCTGTAATGGTCTAATTGAAATAAATGCTTTGACTTTGACGGGAATCGAACCCAGGACCTCATGCTCAGCAGCCGCTATTGTGACCACTAGACCCCGAAGCAGTCAGTTTACACTGCTTATAGGTGACAAAAATTATACTACAGACAAGCGGCTTCCTACATCACTTCATTTGTTTGAATCATCATCTTAGTTCTGCCTAGCCTTTTTCCATTATTGATGGGGTTGGCTTGCAGTTGTATACTATTAATATTTTTTACTATTAATTACGGAGAGAAAAGTATGTATGGAAGGCTATGGATGGAGGAGGCCTTTGTCCAGCAGTGGGACAATATAGGTATAGGTTTTTTTTTTTTTGTCAAGTTCGAGGCTTCCTATTGTTACTGTGTATATTTCAGATGTGCGTGTGTTGTAGTTGTGCAGAATACATAGTTTTTATTATGTTGTCTCTATATACTGAATCCATAGTAAAAGTTTGTGTCACGATGTGCCTGATACTGTGGTTCGCCTTCTTCCATGGGCAGTCAGAAAAACAGTGTTTCGTGTGTTCATGTATGTTTGTTTATCTAGCACACAAAATATGACATTAACATTTAGTATACAACCTTGTTTCAGTATTCGGCCAAGGAAACTTGGACTTAGTAGATGAATATTTTGAACAATCCAAACCCGGATTGTCATCTTATGCCGATGACCCTGAAAAGGTAAGACACGGTTTTTAGGATTATTTTGTACTAGCTGTTGACCGGAATCGCCTGAAATTAATTCAAAAAAAATTACTTCCCTTTGAATCGGGTTTTGTTTACAATTTCAAGGTAGGTACTTTTTTTTCTAAAATAAAAGTAGTTAAACAGTAGTTTAGCTACTTTTAGATGTTATAAGGAGTACCTTATAACATCAGCAATCTGTCAGTAAAAGTCTCGTCAAATCGTTGAAGCCGTTTCGGAGATTATCCGGAACAAACAGACAGAGAGACAGACAAAAGTGAAAAAAAAAGCTTTCTCGTATAGCGTGTCAAATCGTGCCAATATTTCAACGCTGCATTGTCAATGTCGAAATGTTAACACTTTCATAGCCACCTCTATTTTTATAAAGATCGTAAACCGGGGTTGCATTCCCGTGATACAAGCTCGAGCGGTGTGTACCACTGAAAGTGTCAACACTCGCATATGTACTGTGATTTTCCATCCCTTGTGGTAATTAGTGTGATCACCCCCCCCCCCCCCACCTTCTTAAGAGCGTTTACGCCTTACGACATTTCATACAAACTTTCAAGTCGTTATTTTCCGAAATGACTGAACTGATTTTGATGAAACTTCGTACACATAAGCAGGATACACAGATCTAAAAAGTTACTAAAAAACATTTTCGAAAAATAGTGTTACAGTTAAATTAGACCAAATTTAAATTTTCTATAGAAACAGAAAATTCCAATTATCTCTTGTTTTAAAACACATTTTGAAAATATTTTTTAGTAACTTTTTAGACCTATGTATCCTGCTTATGCGAATAAAGTTTCATTTAAATCGGTTCAGTCATTTCGGAAAAAAACTACTTGAAAGTTTGTATGAAAAGCGGTAAGGAATAAACGCTCTTAAAGCTTTGTTGTAAGCGGGCTTTGATTTTAACATTCTATCCTTCACACTTACAGGGTGCGGCCACAATAGTGCAACTTATAAAGAAAGCCGAGTTCTTAACGCCACCAAACAAAAGAAAGGCGACGCCTCTCATAGTGCGCGCTACAGCCGGCTTGAGACTCCTGCCCGAGGAGAAGGCGAACCAACTCATAGATCACGTTGCTAGCGCTATCAACGAGTAAGTGAAAATAAACAAAAGTTATTTTAAAAAAAAAAACAAACAGAAACGTCTTTTAAAAATAACACCGAAATCTGGAAAATAACTTTGCCTTCGGAAGTCGGTGACTTTTGTTTGTTTCTTTGACTGTTTTGCCACCGACTTTCAAGTAAACCAAATGAAAAAAGAATCACATAAATTGGACCAGTAATCACGAAGAAATAGGTGAACATTATTATATTATTATTATAGCTAGCCTGAATCGTCCACTAGTTTTGTCCGTCAGTCAGGTAATACAAAAATATTAGACACGTATTTTTTGTTTTATCAAAATTTCAAAAAAATACTTAGTTAATAGTACATTGTGTATTAAGGGCGGTAAGTAAGGAATTACGATCGAGGCTCTAGTAGAAGCCCGAAGTCGAAGTCTGAGGGCTTTCTGAGTCGAGGTTCGTAATTCCCGTACCGCCCGTGAAACATACAATGTTTTTCATCACATTTGCGAGTTAATAATTATGAATATACACAAGACAGCACAAATATTTTTACGAAATACGTTAACTGATTTTTAAGCGGATGGCGGGCTGTTTGCCCACACCACAGTTTATACAAATGTTTTGTACAGAAACACTTACCTAGGTATACAGCTATGAAGGAGTGTACAAAAAATAATAATTCGACGTTTTGATACAAAAACTATCGATTATTTAGATTTTAGAATAGTAGTTGAGTAATTAAATAACATGTAGCGAGATTGAATGAAATTCCTGTTCAGATAACATTTTAAGACAATTTTTCAATTGCGTGTAAACTCCTTGCTTGAACTTGCATGACCTGTGTGCTGTCATGCTGTGCTGTAAATTTTTTAAAAAATACTTACCGCCCTAGGGTTTTATATGGGGCATTACAGCCAAGTTAACCTGTATGTTATGACACTGTTTACGTGCAAGTGTGATGAAAAACTCATTCAAGTTGGAGAGTGGGGGCTCACTACGTCACAAGTAAGTATAAAAATTACCTACATGTGACGTCATGCGCCATTTCAAATCAATATATCTCCGTAATTTTATGACCACGTGAAAAAAGAAAAAATACGTGTCCAATACTTTTCAATAATCTACCCGACGGACAAAGAAAAAAAAATTTGATCATCCCCTATTCCTTAAGAGTCATCCAAGAAAAGTCTTCCACCATCTTCTTCGTGGTCTGAAGAAACTAAATACAATCAAATCTGATTCTTCTGGTTAGTGGCTTACTAGTTGGCGTACCATGACGTCTTAAAACATTATTATTTCATTCTTATTCCAGAGTGGGAAAGGGATGGAGCTATACAGGTCGTCTAGCTCCATCTCTTTCCCACTCTGGAATAAGAATGAAACAATAATGTTTTAAGACGTCTTAGTAACGCCCCTGGTGTCAGAGTTTTTATGCCACCCAGGGCCCTGTCTTGGCTTTACAGGCCGATGCCGTCGAGAAATATCTCTCAGGCATACTGGCTTCCTCACGATGATTTCCTTCACCGAAGCAAGTGATAATTATACGATACACACATCATCGTCTGTCTATTCTTTTTCCAACTTTATTGGGGTCGGCTTCCAGTCTTACCGGATACAGCTGAATGCACATGAATCCGAAAAATCAGAGGTACGTGTCTTGGGACAAGACTGATTTATGCAAATGTTTGTTTATAGACTGGGCTATGACGTTTCTTCCGATGGAGTGAAGATCATGGACGGCTCTGATGAGGGCATCTTCATCTGGTATACCATCAATCTTCTGCACAGTAAGTTTTTGATACTTAGTAACTTTTGTTATAAGTGACTAAAATGGATAAAGTGAGAAATGACTATACAGGGTGTAACGGAAAGGGTATATACATCCTTAAGGGTGTGCTACAGACCATTAAACTGAACATGTTTCTCATCACAAAACATGTTTTTCAGCAAAAAAAATATCTGCTGCCCCATAGAAAATTACAATATCTATTCGACCCAAATGTATAGGCAGCTGATATTTTTTTTTTTGCTGCAAAATTTTTTTTATGTTGAGAAATATGTTCAGTTTGATGGTCTGTAGCACACCCTTAAGGATGTATATACCCTTTCCGTTACACCCTGTATAAGAGGAAGTTTGAAAGTGGCGCCTGTTACAGAAAAGATGAAAGGGAGTCGTCTGTCTTGGTATGGACATGGGATGAGGAGGGATGGAACACATGTGACTAAAAGAGTGATGAATATAAATGTGGATGGATGGAGAGGGAGAGGGAGAGGAAGACCAAAGAAAAGATAGATGGATTGTGTTAAAAATTATATGAAGGAAAAAGGAGTAAATAATAGCATGACTAATGACATAGGAGAATGGAGGAAAGAGACGTGTTGCGCCGACCCCAAATAAAATAGGACCAGGGCAGGAGGATGATGACTAGAAATATAAGTGAAATAATGTCTACAAAAGAGCTTAGGTAAGTTACTAGTTCAGTGTTAAAATTATTTGAAAACGATAACAAAAGATGTGTAGGCTATCACTTTACAATAATACAGTATCATATTATATTTTTTTATTGGAGGAGCTCGTGGCTAAATAATAACAGCCGCCCGGGTCGATCTTTAAGGTTAAGCCGTGCTTGCCGAGGTTGATCCGTGGATGGGTGACTATAATTACATACCGAGTTTCCTCCGTGCCTTGGAAAGCACGTTAAGCCGTTGGTTCCGGCTGTTATTTGTAGATCTTTGACAGTCGTTACGAGTAGTCAGAAGCCAAAAAGTCTGACATCCAGTCTTACCAAGGGGTATCGTATTACCCAGTCACTGGGTTGTGGAGGTCAGATAGGCAGTCGCTTCATGTAAAATACTGGCACTCAGCTGCATCCGGTTAGACTGAAAGCCGACCCCAAGATAGTTTGGGAAAAGGCTAGGCAGATGATATTATATTTTGCAAAATAACTAACGCAAATTTCTCAAAATTCTTCAAAAATACTAAAATATACAACAACTTTTATTGAAATCCGAGCAGTGCTCCTTTCCTTTTAATACCGACTATTGCAATTTCTTTCTTTCCTTACCGTGTGGTTAGTGCCTAAACGGGTGTCAGTTTTTATGTCGCCCATGGGCCTTGACTTGGCTTTACATGCCGTCGAGAAATATCTCTCATGGCGTGCTGGTTTCCTCACGATGTGGCTGAAAAATCAGAAGTGATTTCGAACTCGAGACTAATGACTTGGCAGTCCGAAGGTCATTTCAATAGGCTATCATTGCGTCTAAAACTCCTAGTCTGATCTCAAACAAGATAAACTTTTATTTCCCAAATCAATATTTATGCTAGAAATACTGATTTAAATACGTACCGTAAAATGGGGTGAATAGGGACACGGGAATGAATCGGGACGAAACTTTGAAAGGTATTTTCACGTTATTTAAATATTATTGGTAGCCTAAAAATACTCTATTGTTTATTAAATTAACACAGAAATGATCCTAATAGCTTTTTAGTGACGAATTATTTGTATTCAACGATGAAATCCCATTCAAAGTTTTGTCCCTATTCTCCCTCGCATCTCTATTCACCCCGTGTAATGGTACACAGCACTTCAAGCTACCCGAAACTGTCAAATTTTCCCAATCAACCTTGAACCTTATTTTGTTAACGGTAAAGTGGAAAATCTATTAAACAAAATTTACACATTCCTTAAATATAAATAAATTGTCGAATAAAACCCCTTCATAATAAGAAATCTCCACCCGCCTCCAGACTTGATAGAAGGCGACACGATGGCTGCGCTGGACCTGGGCGGCGGGTCCACACAGATCACGTACCAGCTCAGCACCGACAGCGCGGACGAGTACCCGCGCTCCGACCAGTACGTCGTGCCCGCCGGGAACAACATCACGCTATATACACACAGGTAGGACTCTTGTTACTATAACCCTCCTATTTGATTTTATGTACTCAGGTGACAATAATTAGGTTGAATTTTCCAAGTAGGCGTGGATGACCAAAACCGAAACTATGAGGAACAGAGATAAACACTCAAAGGAGTCTCGAGCCTGATTTTGATAAAAACCAAAACTGCGTAATTGGATTTTTGAAAAATCTATATTCCTAGACAGGAATCGAATTCATTGATTTTGAAAGAAAAACACACATGATATATTATGATACCATTCGATAGTGTCGCTGCTAAGGATCAAATTATGGTAAGTAATGACATACGGCAAACTTAAGGAAAGAGTAAATTTTTGATAAAAAAATACGCAAACATTTAGTAGTAATTAAACCAAATGTCGATTAAAATCACTATTGACGACTTGTAAGTTCCAATCGTAATTAATTACAATTAATTAATTGGCATGTTTATGATTCCCGGATTTTAGACGAGGTATTATCAACTCTGTGTAACTTCCTTCCTCAAACTTTAGGTAAATTAGCTCTACCTATTCCGATCACTGGTAATAATACAGGCTATGTTAAAAAATCAATGGGTCCGATTCAGTTTTAGTTTTCATCAAACACGGGCTCGAGAATCCTTTGAGTGTTTTTCGCTATTACTTATAGTTTTGGATGTTATCCACGCCCACTTGAAAAATTCACCCTGTATATATAATATTCTTTATTTAAAAGATAACAAAGAAAAAAAGGAGGAACGAGGAGGGAGGGATACCACCATTCCGAAATGTACGCAGTCTGTACATCAAGTTATGGAACTACAAACTTGACGTCATACACCACAAAGTTCAGATTGCATTACAATCAAAACGCCATACGGGCGGGCGATATGGTTCGGCCGTATCGCCATTATTTATGAAAATTTGACACCCACATTCAGCGCTACTGCCATGAAAAATCAAAAAGACAATAGGGTGACTACGCCCGCTCCCATAGAAGTACAACCGTTTTTTCATTACCTTTCCATAACAAATGGTCATACAAAAATCAACTTAAACAACATAACTCTAAAACAGATAGTTGATTAAAAACGGTGAAGGACACATCGTGAGGAAACCGGCATGTCCTAGAACTAAAAATTCGAAGACATATGACATCTACCAACCCGCACTGGGCCCGCGTGGTGGATTACAGCCCATTCCCTCTCATAGAGAGGAGGCCTGCGTCCCAGCAGTGGGAACAATATAGGCTGATGATGATGATAATAATTTGTTCCAGCTACCTGAACCTAGGCTTGCTGGCAGCGCGGTACGGCGTGTTCCGCAGCGAGAGTGACGGGAACAGCTCGCAGGAGCTCAGCTCTGTGTGCGTCGACCCTATCATACAACGCGAGCCCTGGACATACGCTAACAAGAACTATCTAGTGAGGTGAGGCTAATAGAGTGAAGTCTTATCAGTAGGGTCCATAAGTGTCCAGCCTATACAGATTAACCTTTTGACCGCCACAGTCGTGTGTAGACGACAAACCAAAATGTGCCCAGCACGCCACGGTCGCGAATGGTTGACAAAATTTTACACATAAATAAATGTCATTAAACAGCATTGTTTTGTGTTTTTCCCTTGTTAATTATTTACCTTGACTCTTCTTCATTTATTTGAAGTGAACTGCTTTCATTAGATTTCATCTGTAGTAACATAAGATGACAAAAAAGAAAACCAGTTAAAAAGTTCGTGCCCTCAAAGCCACAGTCACCTCAACAGGACACGTAGTGATGTAGGCAGCAGTCAATATAACAAGAATATCGACCTCGACGGCAACCTACGTTATATTTGATTTACTCTGAATTCTGCATTATTAAAACAAATAAAACATTTGATATTGAACTTTCATGTTTGAGAAATCAAGAAAATTTTATAATACTGAACTATGCGCTCTTTAAAAGTCGAGTGTTAATAGATTATCGATTGATTGTAATGACTGCAATGCCCATCCCTATCACCCAATGTATTGTCTGTGCCGGGAACGCCACAGTCGTCTATGATTGACAGTCCCATGACGTCAAACGTGGAAATTTTTTGAATAGAGTAGTTCTTTTGCTGTTATTATTATTGTTTACTGTATACATGATTAATAATGGATTACTATAATATGAGTAGTGAAGACTTATTAAGTATATTGCAAGGAGTCGATACTGACACGTTTATAATGGTTTTTTTTTTAATACTATCCTACCTAAAAATACATACGTATATCGATATAAATCAATATACAATTGTTGAATTAAACTTATGTTGATTGTCTTATACATATTGAACGGAATATAATGTGTGAAGGTATTAAAAATGGTGTGATTGTTCTACCAATTTCTACCACCCAACTTTTTAATTAAAAAACTGATTTTTATAAAATGTTTTATTTTATCTTTTGTGAACTTCATGTTTGTGACGCTTAAGAAACTTTGTCCAGGTAGGTACCATTATTCCTCATTATATCCTATTCATTACAGTGTTGTAAATTGTCTACATTCGAAAGTAAACAACACTAACACAGTAAACGGTATTTACTTCTGCACTGATGTCATCAGTGACTGGCGTTATACTAAAGCATTAATATTGCTTGTTCTTCCAAAGAAACTTAAATTTTATTAGTTGACAATGTCAAAAGTACAAAACGAACAAAATAAAATATTTCGATATTATTAATAAGTATCGGTGTCGCACCTCTAGAGAAGAAGCGAGCAATTTAGAAATACGTGCCAACTGCGCCACTGTCGTCTTAGGGTGACAAAAAATTACGTCATGATGGACAATAGTGCTGTAATACTATTGACTTGGTTTTATCGATTGCTGTTTCTATTTGTGGAATAAACGCCGTAACTGTGACACAGATTATTACATTTATGTCATAAAGTACAAAGCGCGATGAAATAAAACTCAACACAAGGATGGTATAATAATCTTTATTGAAATTAAAACCCATATAAAAAAATGTTGTCAGGTTTCTATGAGCTTTATCGATATAATTTCGCCCTCACTATTATTTTGTAGGTATTAAATTATGAATTCGGAGCTTGGCGCTGAGGGCACGCTTTTTCTTTTTTGACGTGGCGGTCAAAAGGTTAATCAGAGATAAAAACCTGAAGGTTCCATTTTTGTTCGGATATTAAAACTTAATTTTATAGTTAACGCTGGAAACTTTTGGGTCTTACCACTTACCATGTATCTTTGTGAACGCATGGGCACTGGCGCAACACTTCTTCCCGATGTTACTTCCACGTTACAGTTTGGGCCAAGTAAGTGGCCATGTTGATTGCAGTGTTAGAGGCGTTATTCATCGTCGTGTGGTCGGGGACTACCTGACGGACAGGGCCGTCATCTATCCGGGTCGCAACGGAGAGTGGAACCGGCGAGAGGTGTCGTGCGGTGTTCCACAGGGATCGGTCCTGGTGCCGCCTGCGTGGAACATCGGCTACGACTGGGTGCTGCGCGCCGACCTCCCTAGCGGTGTCAGCGTAGTTTGCTATGCTCACAATACGCTGGTGCTGGCATAAGGGATGTCGCACGAGGCGGCGGCCGAACTAATGACAAGCGGGGTTGCGATAGTCGTGGAAACAATCCGGCAACTGATTAGAGGTGGCATTGCACAAGTCCGAGGCTATGTGCTTTCATGGGCCTCGGTATGAAATCGGGACACCGGCTGTCGGGATCCCTACTGACGGTAGGAGAGGTTCCCATCGGCGTCGAGTCGACGTTGAAGTACCTAGGGCTCGTTCTCGACAGCCGGTGGAACTTCGTGGAGCATTTCCGACGTTTGGCCCCAAAACTGGAACGGGCCGGGGCTGCGTTCAAGCGGCTCTTGCCCTACCTGGGGCGGCGAGCCGTCCATTACCTGAACGCGCCCCAGAAGGTGGTAGCCGTAAGGCTGGTCCGGGGGTACCGCACGATCTCCGGTGAAGCGGCGAGCCTCTTGACCGGATTGCCGCCATGGGATCTGGAGGCGATAGTACTCGCGCGCCTGCGGGAGTGACGCGCGGAGGCACTACGCCGGGGGGAAACTCCGCTGCCGCGGCAAATTGTCGCTCAACGGACAGACCTCCGGCGCGATCTCATGACGGCATGGAGACAACGACTGTCGCAACCGCGTGCAGGGCATGCCACAATAGACGCGATAATCTCCTCTTTGAGGAGTGGCTGGAGAGGCGCCACGGCGTCCTTACCTTCCGCCGGACGCAGGTCCTCACCAGACACGGTTGTTTCGGGAGGTTCCTGCACCGAATCAGGCGGGAGGAAACGCCCGGGTGTTACCATTGCGAGGATCGGCCGCTTGGTCTGAGCACCGCAGTGTCCTTGTAGCGGCGATTGGCTGCGGCGACCTCTCGCATCCGGCCTTGGTTCAATCAATATTACTGGTCACATTGTTTTATGATCTTTCTGTTTCGCTCCACAGTGGATCTCCCCGCGCACACGGTACCAAGCCCTCTGCCGTGTACAACGCGTGTCACGCCGTCGTGAAGCGCTACGTGCTGGCGACGCTGGACTGGGAGCCGCAGCGCCCGCCGCTGGGCAGCGTGGCGGCCATGAGCTACTTCTACGACGTCGCCGCCGACGCCGGGATCATCGGTGAGTACTAGACACTCGGTCGTGAAGCGCTACGTGCTGGCGACGCTGGACTGGGAGCCGCAGCGCCCGCCGCTGGGCAGCGTGGCGGCCATGAGCTACTTCTACGACGTCGCCGCCGACGCCGGGATCATCGGTGAGTACTAGACACTCGGTCGTGAAGCGCTACGTGCTGGCGACGCTGGACTGGGAGCCGCAGCGCCCGCCGCTGGGCAGCGTGGCGGCCATGAGCTACTTCTACGACGTCGCCGCCGACGCCGGGATCATCGGTGAGTACTAGACACTCGGTCGTGAAGCGCTACGTGCTGGCGACGCTGGACTGGGAGTGAACTCGGTAGTACTTTATGATTTCTTAGAAATTCAAAATTTAATTCTAATGTAAGGTTTGATACATTCACAAATTCAAATAAAAACTCGAGTTTCAGAGAGTAAAATAACCTGTTATCAGTTTGAAACTGCCTCAACAGTCGTCTAACAGCAGTACAATGTTGCAGACGTGATGTCGGGCGGCACGGCCACGGTGCCGACGTACCGCGGCGCGGCGCTGGCGGCGTGCTCGGCCGCCAACGTGGACCAGCCGTGGGCGTGCCTCGACCTCGTCTACATCGTCACGCTGCTGCAGGACGCATACAAGATCGACAACGACAAGCCTATCAGCGTACGTATCAAAATTATAAATATTTTATTTTACGTAGGCCTACATGGGCACTTATAAAACGTCGACAAAAGTTTCTCGGTTCGGGTTGGTCGTTTCCTATGGAGAAGAACTGGCAATAAACTCCATGGTTACTCTTTTAGAATCATTTGGTTTTACGAGTACAATATTTGTATGTTACAGCGTTAGTACTTAAGTATGGAAGGACATGGTAGGCAATAAGTCCTTGCTTACTACAAAACATGAAAAAGATAATGCAAAAAAAAGTATCTTTTCATCTTCCCACCGTCTGTACGCTATGATCTTTTAAACTACTCAAATTTTGATGCGGTTATCATCAATAGACAGAATTATTCAAGAGATAGGTTTATATCTAGGTAAAATTTATCCCTGAAAAACATCGAATCTCCACGCGAACGAAGTAGCAGGCAACAACTAGTCATAAAATAAACTAAGCAACTTCCCAGCAAAACCAAAATGCAAAGAAGTATAAATGGCAAAGAGTTATTGGGTTTTCCATCAGAAATTTTCCAGTAGCAGCCACGGAGTCTGAATTTGGGTTCGGTTGATGGCAATAGGCTCGCCCCCTAATACATGGGACTTATAACATAACTGGCAAAAGTGCCTTTACTACTAAGTACATTTCTGTCTAACCCTTCGGGGTTTACAGGCGTGATTTTCTGTTATCTGTTACTTCTAACTAACGAGGTCCAGCATTAACACTCCCCTGCCATTATCACAATTTATTTAAAGTCGGCGCAGCATTATCGATAACGCTTGTATAAGCCATGATCACGGATAAACTCATCATAGCGTTTGCAACAGCTCCGAAATATCGGGAACTCAAAACAAATAATGAACATAGTAAATATCCCGTTACAAGTGTTATTGATAGCATTAGTGACCATGTCAATTTAAAATATCGGGAACTCAAAACAAATAATGAACATAGTAAATATCCCGTTACAAGTGTTATTGATAGCATTAGTGACCATGTCAATTTAAAATATCGGGAACTCAAAACAAATAATGAACATAGTAAATATCCCGTTACAAGTGTTATTGATAGCATTAGTGACCATGTCAATTTAAAATATCGGGAACTCAAAACAAATAATGAACATAGTAAATATCCCGTTACAAGTGTTATTGATAGCATTAGTGACCATGTCAATTTAAAATATCGGGAACTCAAAACAAATAATGAACATAGTAAATATCCCGTTACAAGTGTTATTGATAGCATTAGTGACCATGTCAATTTAAAATATCGGGAACTCAAAACAAATAATGAACATAGTAAATATCCCGTTACAAGTGTTATTGATAGCGTTAGTGACCATGTCAGTTTAAAAACTTATGTCGGCGCAGCATGTCTTAGTCTTCCGAGTAGTCAGAAGCCAAAAAGTCTGACATCCAGTCTTACCAAGGGGTTTCGTATTACCCAGTTACTGTGGAGGTTAGATAGGCAGTCGCTTCATGTAAAATACTGGTACTCAGCTGCATCTGGTTAGACTGGAAGCCGACCCCAAGATAGTTTGGGAAAAGGCTAGGCAGATGATGATGTTGATTTGACTGATAAGATGACGAGGAAGAGACAAGTATGGAAGACTAAGACATCATCATCTGCCCGAAGAGACTGCCTATCTGACCTCCACAACCCAGTAACTATATAATACGAAAATCCTTGGTAAGACTGGATGTCAGACTTTCGGCCCACTGACCACTTGTAACGACTGTCAAAGACCTACAAATGACAGCCGGGACCAACAGCTTAACGTGCTTTCCGAGGTACGGAGGAAACTCTGTATATAATTATGATCACCCATCCACAGACCGACCTCGGCAAGCACACCTTTACTTTGAAGATCGACCCGTGCGGCTGTTGCTATTTAGCCACGAGCTCCTCAAATACACTTCAACAAAACTAACAAATTCTTCTCATTTTCCAGTTGTTCAAGAAAGTGAACGGGCACGAAGTCTCGTGGGCGTTAGGGCTCGCATACACGACCGTCATGAACCGCATCGCCATCACGCCTTAGTAACGTGACGTCAGTGCCGTGACGTCAGCAGTAACAGTTAAGATCAGTAGCAGAACAGAAGGTAAACGGGCGTAGATCCAGCACATTCAGTTTTTAGACGTAGTTTAGGTTTCGAGGGTTGTATCTGTTCAAAACCAGATATCAGATTCATACGTAGAGTTTATTTGCCCAAACTTTTCAAGGAATTTAGTACTTTAGTTTGTAGTGTAACCTGTGAATAATACCTCCCTCTGAGTTAACAGCTTTATTTTGGAACTTAAAAATCATTCCTGGTGGCATGCCATGACGTCTTAAAACATTTTTTTTTTTTACTCCTTTTCCAGTGTGGGAAAGAGATGGCGCTAGACATCCTGTATAGCTCCGTCTCTTTCCCACACTGGAATAAAAGTTAAACAATACTGCTTTAAGATGTCATGGTAGGCCAGCTGAATTTTACAGAGAGGTACACACGGTGACACATCCAAGCCATAATATCCAGTATAATATGGCTTCGCTTTGTATCGTTTTCCCGTACAATGAGAGGTCTGTATAAACTGGTTTTGTATAAATTGATTGGTCGTCGTGCGTACTATACCCATGCTTGCTTCCTCGAAGTTTAGGTAAATAAAATCTATTTATTACAATCTCTGGTCATAAGTATGTGACAGTCGCTGCCTCAAGTGACCGCACTCATCGAAAGTGGCCTGAGCCAACCGGCCCCCGTATTCACAAAAGCTCGGATTCGATTTCGATTTGGAAAGTCGTATGTCTATCTCGCTCGCTTTCGTAATGCCAAAACAAGATAGACATACGACTTACCGAATCGAAATCGAATCCGAGCGTTTGTGAATAAAGGGGGTTTGTGACCTTATAATAAAAGCGAATAGTCGGACGCGGTGTCAACGTATTTTCGCTTTTATGGCATTAATATAAAGATCTTTTTCAACTGCTCGACATATTACCGCGTCGATAATCAAGCTGAATGTGTATGTTTACGCCCTGATAGCATACCATGACGTCTTAATGCAGTATAATTTTAATTTTATTCCTGTGTGGGAAAAAGATGACGCTTGATATCCTATATAGCTTCGTCTCTTTCCCACACTGGAATGACAATAAAGGAATAGTACTTTAAGATGTCATGCTATCGTATTGTGGTTTTGCTATAGGACTGGGTCAAAACGAGCTTAAATATATGTGTGCGTAAGTCAGTGTCTGAATAAAACGTACGTGCGATTTTTGCGATTTTTAGAATTGTTTACGGCTGATCTACAGTGTTTTTATTTTGGGAATGGAAGGCCTTGCTTAGATATTGATTGGAGGCGATTTGAGTCGAGAACCTGCTGTGTTATGAGCAGAGATCGGAATAGGTCGAGCTAATATACCTAAACTTCGAGGAAGGAAGTAACATAGAGTTAATAATACCTCGACTAAAATCCGAAAAATCCATAAACTTGACGATTAAATCCCGGGATTTATGAAATTGAAAATTACTTATTGAGGTTTGATTACATTTGAATTAAATTATTGTAGAGTACATTTAGAGTTCCGTACTAAAACTGTTAAATTAAAGAGCTTTGTTTTACATACAAACTATACAAAACTAATTCTTGAAAGTACTCTTGTTATACCTGATTATCCATACTTCCATACTAATATTATAAATGCGAAAGTCACTCTGTTTGTTTGTTTGTGTGTTTGTTTGTTTGTTTGTTACCTTTTCACGACTAAACGGCTGATCGGATCTTAATGAAATTTGACAAGAAGATAGATTTCAACCTGGGGAAGGACATAGGCTATATATCATCACGCTACGACCAATAGGAGCGGAGCAGCAATAAAAAATGTGAATGAATGACGCAGACGAAGTTGCGCGGGACAGCTAGTATTGTAATAAAAAGGGTCTCAAATCAAATGTTAAGGCATAATTTAAAATCTATCTGATGTCCACGTAAACAAAGCTAACTTAGTTTTAATTTACCTATTTAAAACAAACTATTAGAATCAGACATAATTTTAGTACAGAACCCTAAAACAGGAATATGATTCCTCCAATCAATAATTAGTAACTAAACTCAAAGTCCAGTTCATGTTTTTATAACCCCGGGTTTTAATTGTCATGTTTATAATTCCCGGATTTTAGACGAGGTATTATCAACTCTATGTTACTTCCTTCCTCAAACTTTAGGTAAATTAGCTCTACCTATTCCGATCTCTGGTTATGAATTAACTACAAGTCCTTTCGAACTGGAAAATACTCGGGTCACTCCGAAATGTATATGTTAGCAATCACCGTAAAGAAATTTGTCGTGTAAAGTAAGAGCGAGAGAATTGTTTCTTGAAATTTTCGATATTTTAGTATGAAACGAGCCAAAATAATTTAGTAGAACAGCCATATAATGAGCATACGTTTATTCTAAAGCGATCGTATCAGAGCGTTTGAGAATATTATTGCCACCAGCAATTAATATTTTAAAAATGTACATATTTGTACTTTTATGACTTGTGTGCCGGCTAATTCTAAGGCTTGCACCAATTGATGATTTTGAATTTGACTTTTGTTTTTATTGTGTGACCGTGTAACCTTTTTACACTTGATTTTAATGATAGAATATCGTACGCATATTATACAGGAATGTTATATTTTTAGAAGACATGCAAGCAAGTTCGTTTCGATCCAGTCCGACTTAACTTATTGAAGTGATTTGACCTGAAACCATTACCTCTTCGGTACTCTATGTGATAAACTATATGTATTAACTATTTTATCGTTTCAATTCTATTCCACTATATTTGTAAATATTTATTTCGCTGAAAGCTGGTATTTATATTTTCGATGAAACAATAGTTCGACGTACATAGTAATGACCGTGTCTTAACTAAAGCGATCGCTGTGTTTTGTTCGGCGAACGCATTCACCGTTACTACGCAAATCGCACATCATTATAACTTGTCACAAGTTATAAGTAAGCGTTGATCGTGTGTTCGTGCGCTCGCTTTAGTTAGGATGTACGTTGTAATTGTAATATTGTTGCCAGTTAGAAAATGTTCGAATTTAAATGTCTTATGACTGAGGCGTAATATGCACTGAAACAACACAATGTTACACAATGTTTTTATAATTTAATTAAAAAAAAAAAAAAACATTATTTTACTCTAAATAAGCTGAAGCAAGTTTTGCTGAAAATACCTCCACCGCTTCATAGCGTACCAAATTCCTCAGCAGCACTACTCTGTCAAAAAAAAAAAACTTAAAGAAGCGTTGCGCACTTTAATAATAAAGCAAACTCTTGCCCTACCTAAAGATGAAATTTTGATGGTCAGTAGGTTAATCTATCAAGCCTTGCCTAATGAGTAACAATTATATTAACTTGCGCAACCCCCGAGGGGCTGACGCACATACGGAACCTTTCAGAACCGATTTTAAGCCTCCAAAGAAGAAAAGGCGACTTAGGTATGTTAAATTGTAAGTAAAGGACTATAGAAAAGTTGGGGTTTCGGTGTGTAATGCGTTAACAAGCTATTCCGAGATATGTATAGATCTTTATAAATAGGCTACGAAGATTTTCTACGTATAAGAAACGTTTATAGATCCAATAATTCAGAACGCTTAAACATTTATAAGCTTATACAAAGAAAGTTAAAATGTCACAACTCTAGAGAAACAGAATATTTCATTCCAGTTTTTATCAACTTATTTGTTCATTTATTCCAGAAATACGGGTATAAGATAATTTCAGTCTTAGTGTTTTTCAATCTATGTACAGTCAACAAAATAGTAAGGTAAACAGATAGAACAAATTCATCCACTACTGTTACAATTTTTCATTAATATTGCGAAAACTAAATATCGTTTTCATAAGACTAGGGTGTCCTAGTCTTATGTTTTAAATGTTACTAAAGATATTAGTGAATATTGTACTAGTAGTGGATAGATTTTTTTGCCTGTGTACAGTGCCCTGCACCATTACCTGACCCATCTCACAAAGCAAAAAAGAAGCAAATGGGTCAGGTAATGCTGCTCACTGACTGTACCTGACTATTTTATTGACTGTACACACGGCGAATAATCAAGCTATACAAAACCAGTTTATGCGGAGCTCTTATTGTACGAGAAATCTGTACAAAGCGAGATCATGGTATACTCGAAATGTATATCTTATTGTGTCACCGTGCTTACATACAAGATCTTGTTTTGCATCCTCGTCAAATTCAAGGAGATAACTATGCTAATGATTCTCGTCCCGAATCAATAATAAAATGGGTAGGTTTTTTTTTTTTTCTTATTTATGGAAATCGCTAAGTGTGAACTACCTGTGTTTTAAACGTGGTCCGTCTGATTCTCGCCCTATAACCGAGCTTCCACACATACAAACAATCTCAAACGTTTATTCGATAATTTCTTATTCCCTAAGCTACGTTATGAGGGTTATTCTGAAATCCTGACAAACATAAACAACAAAAAAAAAAACAGCGTTTATTAATAATTAACTAGGTACCGTAATTTTAATTGATTATTAATGTCTTTTGTGACAACCTCCTGAATTTTGACGAGGATGCAAAACAACATCTTGTATAATTACTGTTTATGCTAATGGTGAAAGTTATGGACTTAGAGCGAATTTGATCAATGAAACTGAACACGATCAACACATCAAAACTGTGTTCAAGAGTGTGATTGTGTCTAACAAATTAGTCATTAACATACTTTTCTCTCGTTTTCGTGACTTTAACTTTCTTTGTCTAAGTTTCCAAAACTTCATGTAACTTTTAGAAAGATAAGCTGTGATTGCACATATTAATTATATTAAACCGACACAAGTATTTATAATTATGCACACTGTATTTATTATTTAATAATATAATTGCTCATTTTATTTGTCTCTATTAGAATGAATTTTATTACGTAAGGAGCTGCAAGAATACAATTGAATTTTCTTTTTATAATTGAATTATTGTCTAAGTTTAATATTCAAGGCCCGCTCACACCAAATCTTATTCCGTTTAGTGCTAAACGTATTTCAAAACGTCGTTCTATTTCTGTCAATCATATATAAATATGGCCAGGCACACATTTTTTCAAACTTTATCGTGAACATACATGTATAGGGACTACTTGTACCGCAAATCATTTTGGGGAGCGCCAAGATAACCCGCGAAATTATTTTTTCTAACGTTTTTTGCAATTTGCAGGTCAGTATCGAATGACATGTTGATTAAAATATGATTCGCGACGGGAAACAATATGGCTTTACGGAATTATATTTAATCTATACTAATATTATAAAGCTGAAGGGTTTGTTTGTTTGTCTGTTTGCTTGATCGCGCTAATCTCACGAACCACTGATCCGATTTGAAAAATTCAGTGTTAGATAGCCCATTAATCGAGGAAGGCTATATATCATCACGCTACGACCAATAGGAACGCAGCAGCAATGAAAAATGTTGCCAAAACGGGGAAGAGGTGACGCAGACGACGTAGCGCGGGACAGCTAGTCATCAATACAACCCTCTTAGTTCATTTAATCCCATTGAATTAATTTTTAATGAAATAGTCATTTAACGATTTTAATCATTATAATTTTGTAACAATATACGTGTTAGAGTCGCGGATCCTATTTTGTTTAAGGTAGAACCTGACACACTGACCTTCAAATAGGCAAAAACGTAATAAAAATTGAATGTCGCGGGATATCTTGGCGCCCTTCTAAATGATTTGTGGTGCAAGTATTCCTTATACATGTAAGTTCACGATAAAGTTGGAAAACATGTGTTTAGTTGTGACAAGTTTCAAGGAAGACGTACCATTTATGTATTGTCGTGTTTAGTTATGTTCATAAGCTTTTTAAACAAACCTAAGAAATAATTTTCTTTTTAAACATTATAAGACAAGAATAAGTTGTGAAGTTCAAATGGTAACCATTAAGGAATATTAGAATAATAGTTTAATTTTTATGTTGTCCGTGAAAATGAGAATTTGATGTTCAGGTAGATTTAATTTTCAAAGTTACTGTTATGTTCTGACATGGAAATGCATTATTATTTTACGTACATACGCCAGCACATCAACTTACAACTATCTGTCAAGTTTCTTTAATAAGTTTGTTGTCAAAGAATTAGATTTAATGTTGATTGGGAAATATTGACAGTTTCGTGTAACTTGATGGGCTGGCTGGCGTACCAATATTTATTATTATAAATAAAGGTTGTATGTGAGATTTAAGTTATTTAATAACTTATTATGTAAGTTCTTATGGTAAGCACTTTCAAATAAAGTATATTCAAATGCTATTTTTATGACGGGATTGTTTTCTTTTTTGTAACTGATATACGGGATATTTAGCTGCACTGTGTAGGTACGAATACCTAGCCGACGTGGTCATATTGGTGTTATAGTACATTGTACAAATTTAATAAATGTTGGATCTTATGATTGGCTTTTATTACTTCAAGGGACGATGAAAAAAATAATCTTTAATAGTTCAAAACTCCTCGCGCACTTTTTTGTGTCTCTGATTACTCAGGAAAGCACTATATCAGTATTACCTTATTACGTTGATTGCTGCACTACATCACGCGACGTCGCTGAAGTGGCCTGTTATGCGGTGTATACAATGTAATATACGGGACGCTCACGTACCTATCCTCGAGCACGCGCGAGGTGCCACTTAAATGTCTACGTAGAATTTTGTGAAATAAGTAACATCAAAATAGTGCGCTAGGGTTTTTTGCAATACCAGATTGAATACTTAAATATTTGTTATAGCTAGGAAATCAACCGTCGATGTTGAGCCGAGATTTGACAATCTAAAAAATGTACTTCTGTAAACGCCTGCGCAGACGACGGACTTTTATCCGCGGCGGAGAAAAAAGTATGCTCTGCGAATAAAAAGTCCGCCGCAGATTTACCGCGAACTCAACGCACACGGTGTCATCGTTTATCGTCATGCATACGTACGTCACTCTCGAGCGCACAACGCGGATCAAAGTCCGCCAGGTGCGTTGCTTAGCCTAGCCACACGAGTTCTATTTTTTTTAGTAAGCTCCGCCGTCCTTTTGTCCAGTCTGCCTTCCGCATGTCCTTGGTTATTCGGGGTACTTTTTGTACGCGGTACTATTAATCCCTCGTTTGCCTTACTCGATACAGTTGTAAGCGATCTATTTTAGCGGACAAAACGGTCCGCGGACAAAAATCCGTCGTCTGCGCAGGCTTTTAAGGAATTAATTTAAGTGTCCTTCAGCATTAACGAAAACAGACAGGTCAAAAGATATCTGTGATAGTACCTATGTTGGTCGAGCGGCAGCCAGCGCGACTGCTGAGCACGAGGTCTTGGGTTCGACTCCCGGGTCGCCCAAAGTGTTATTAGGTTTTTCCAGCACGAATTTTCTCAGTGGCAGCCACGGCGTCTAGATTTGTGCTCGGTTTCTGGCAATCTGCTCGCTCCCTATTACATAGGACTTAAACATGACTGGCGATATGTGTGTGTACTATTAGGTGCACCTCTGCCTTGCCCCTCGGAGAACAACCCTTGATATTATGTTGTGTATGTCGGAGCCAGTCATTATTACGGACAGAAAATGGCATCAATCGGCAAGCGCGCCAAAGGCGACCTACATACCAGTTTACCCACACCTAAGCGCGCTTCTACAGAGTCGTGATGTTTCGAGTTCGCTGCAAGGACGGCAGTCAGTGTCTGATCGCGGCGGAGTCAAGACGTCCCGGAACTGTACCCCCGATTCATGGTGCCTAGTGTTATTTGTGTTGGATTGTAATTTCAAGTAACTTGTTAGTTCGCTAAAAGCAGTGTAGTGTGTGTTTTCATAGCACGAAACCCATGTTCTGCCCACATGATAACCGAGTCTAACGGAATAAAATCATCAAAATACGACATGTATGTATTAGATTTTGTTTTTGATAGTAATTTCTGGGTTGGTCCCTTAATAATGCTAACATACATGAGCAGGTCGATTTCCTTCTACTTTACTGAATTACAGGTAGATGGCAATAAAACTTCAAGAAATACTGAATTTTCATACTTTATTAAGAACCATTCAATAGGTACAATAAAAATGTTAGTCTAACGCACTCCAATCAGATAACGCTGCGTTCAGTCTCGTCTAAAATGATTAGTTTTAAAATCTATTGTTTCCGAGATACACAGTAGGTATATAATAACTAGAATATTATAATAGACATAGAGTTTATGGAAATAATGTTAAGTAATAAACATATTTTTTAAGTTTATTCCTTTTTGGTGTTATAGGAAAGCTTGCTCTGTGAAAAACTAGAAAAAGACTAAATATTTGCCAATATCCA
The DNA here is from genome assembly GCA_963082945.1 of Cerastis leucographa. NCBI lineage: Eukaryota > Metazoa > Arthropoda > Insecta > Lepidoptera > Noctuidae > Cerastis > Cerastis leucographa. The sequence goes on from OY720365.1 coordinate 3,535,969, forward strand.
GTGACAGTGATTTCTACAAGTTTGTAGTATGTAGGAATTTTCCATGATTAGTATTATACAAGTTAAAACGTGGTTTCAACATAAAATGTAAGTGAATAGGTTTGTGTGTGTAGGTACTCAATAATCTAGAGATGTTACCACGTTACGATTGGTTACAATGATCGATTTATTTTATTTTATGAAATTGTACCTAATCAACGTCGTTGTAATCTATTATTTTACTAGAAGTTGACAATCTTACGTTTTACATTTCGTTTCTTCCATAAACTCGATGAATGTATTAAAAATGTTTTAAATTGAGAATCGCTTACTTTAAACATGAATGTTAACATTGATCTAATTGCTATTATACATGCCCAACTAACGCATGCAAGGATATTGCAGATAAAAATAGTATAATTAACATCTTCATGAAATCGAAAATCGACTTGATAAGAGAATTTTCTGAAGATATTATTGACTATTACAAATAGAGAATTATTGCACCTTTAAAATATAATGCATTATTAAGTAAACACTGAAGTATTTGTTCGTCAGTTATAGAACCTACAATTTATGTTTTAGCTTGAGATAATTATCAAGGCTTCCGATTAAAATTCTATGGAGTTAATAGATCTGCTGTGAAGTAAAATTGAACCATATTACTACAAAATCCAGCTGGTATTGATCTGTCAGAGAGGTGTTCCACAAGGCTCAATCATAGGACTAACACTGTTTATAGCCGAGTATATGAAAGTTACTTTAAGTCATATATTTGTGTCTTAAGTCATAATTATCTCAAGCTCAGCCACCATGGAAATATCTACATCAAAAACACACTTTCTGGGCGTGGAAAACATAGATCTTTGGTATCTTTCACAGCAGTCAGCCGACATTCACTTAGAAAAGGAGATAGCACTATTACATTGTGTTCAATTCATAGGAATGTTCTACAGTAACGTTAGAAATTGACACAGCTAAACCATGCTCCATGAAAAGTTCAAGTTAGTAGTCAGATTTAATTCATTACCATACGTTATTTGATAAATATGTTCCTAAACCCTATTAATTCTATTGAAATACGTACGATAACATGACTGCGAACCTTAATTCTAAGTTGCGGTTTTCATACCGTTTTAACGGAAACAGGGTTTCAAAAAGTTTCGTAAATACTAGTGGTTTATCAAATGAATGGATGTCACAGGAATGCAAATACAATTAACTTGGTGACAGTAAGGTGTTGGTCGGTGATTGGCGGAAGAATTACAGCTTCTTGTACCAGAACAGGTAGTGTTCTCCATCCTCGACTAATAAGTCGTCCACACCTGGAACAGAAAGTTATGCTTAACAAAGACTATAAATAATGTAGATATTCAGTAGTCACGGTGTGATTTGATCTGATCCAAATTCGTTGAACAGGCTGGCGCTGTTTTGTGTTTCTTCAGAATAATATCAGAATAATATTAATTATGGATTTCATGAAATCAAGCGATATTTTTTTAGGTTAACTCGATTAAGTTTCATAAACTTTATGAAAAGCATCCGCGAAGTTTACCTAAACGGTTTGGTAAGAGAACGGCAAAAAAAAATATTGGTCGATAATCTTCTTAGCGTGTCGATGGCAATGTCAGTCATTAATGAATCTCCACCTGAGCAGGTTTTCCTTGTAATGGTTGATAATGGTCCTTACCGACGGGAGCGACAAGCTGGTTGCCGGGAGGGCTAGCGGGGTCGGGCTTCTCAGGCAGGCGGTACAGCAGCCAGTAGTGGTAGCCCATCGGCTCCTCCTTGTGGCCAGCGATGGTGTGGACGTAGTGGCCGTTGGGCCACTCGCTAGCCTCGAACTTGAACTTGGGGTGCATCTCCGCAGCAATTTGCATCACGTGGAAGAATGATATGTTCCTGAAATTGATTTATTGAATATCAAGGATTTTGGGAAGCTCACTGTGAAGTTTTAGTGGGATCTCTGTATGTTTTGTTTTTAGGTATGACCGATTTTTTTCGACGGATCTAGTATTTCCCGAATAATTGAATGCCTATATCAAACCCCCCCCCAACCATTTCCTATGTGAATAAAGTCTGCCTGAGACCGCGCCTGCCGTGGCCACAAGTGACGCGTAGAAGAAGTGTACGTTTATGCATAAAGATAAAGTTCCAGCATTCCATTCATTAGGTCCTTTTTTATTCCGTTATTCTGGTATTATTTCCTTACCTAGGAGCGACCATGTGCAGGGTGTAGTTCTCGGTAACGTTGGTGCCGACCCACAGAGTGTACGTGAAAGAGACGTTGCGTGCGTCGGAGTCGTTGCTGGTGCTGCCTGATTGGTAGGCCAGCTTGAGGGTACCATCGCCGCCGTTGCTGTCTGCAATGTGAAGATAATCATCGTTAACCTAAGATCTCTTTGTGTGTAGTCTTTTTGGGATCTAACTCTGCCCGGGGCTGGGTCTAATCCCCGTAGGTAGATCTCCCGTTTGTGATTAATTAGTGTTGCAGGCCATGTTGCTGACAAATCAGCAAGCAGGTCAGGTAACCGCCCTTTACGTAGGTAGATTCCGTGTCGTGACAGGCACGGTAGTTTTGCAGAGTGATGATTGCAGCATTGTTAGTATAATAGGGACCAGAAAGTGAAGATACGAGTATATCGGCTGGATGTTTCGTCGTGCGATACGATGGTGGATATTTAGGACCTCCGGGACTTGATAAAGGTGTGATATTGGTCAATTTAACACTTTCGAACTTGGTAAGTTCAAATAATTATTTTTTACTTGTATGCACAAGTCAACATAGTCATAGCTACGTATAACGACGTCGCGGAGGCGGGTTATGGGCATACGAACGAATTATTGTTCGACCCATATGCTGGGTGCTTAGCACCGAAAGTGAGAGTCACGTTGCATCCCTCTCACCCAATGGTTCGTGTCGGTTGTCAAGCAGCTTGTCGGAGCAGTGCGGCGGACGCACAGCCGCCAGCGAGGCGGGAGTGAGCGCCGCCACGGCCGCCGCGGTGTTGGCGACGTCCCCCCAGCCGCCGTCCGCACGCTGGCGCTCCACCAGCCACTTGCGCGCCGCCGGGAAGCTCCAGTGCTGGTGCGCGCCTGGACCTGACTCCGAGTCTTCCAGCGCCTGCGGGTAGGAACAAGTCTTCATTGTCATCATCATCATCATCATCATGGGGGCAAGAACAGTGGGGTTACCATGATGTCTTAAAGCAGTATTGTCTTAATGTCATTCCAGTGTGGGAAAGCTCTTTCAGCTATACAGTACACCTAGCGCCATCTCTTTCCCACACTGGAATAAGATTAAAATAATATTGCTGACGTCATAGGTTGTATTTTTTTGATTACCTAAATGCGGCAAAGAAGACCAGGTGGCGTACCATGACGGCTTAAAACATTATTGTTCCATTCTCATTCCAGAGTGAAAAAGAGACGGAGCTATACCGGCCGTCTAGCTCCATCTCTTTCCCACTCTGGAACAGGAATGGAACAATTATGTTTTAAGCGTCATAGTACCCCCCCTGTTGAGCAACGGGATCATTTATGGTGTTTTTAATCGAAGAACTGGGTTCTTCTTGTCTAAGTCTAATCTTATCAAACTTCAAGGATAAAAAATGAGAATATACGAGCTATACAGGACATCATAGTATTCATACAGTTGTTGCAGATAGACAACATAAATTGCATAAAATTCAATAATACTGCGGGGTTAATTTAACACACTCGTAACCAATACTTTTCATTTTGATAATTCAAAAATATTCATTGCGTTTTAATGTTTTCAAGCAGTCAATTTTCAATCCTTTGGTGTGCGGTAGACAAGTGTGTTACACAATTGGGGTGCTGGTTTACGGTAATGGCCAGTGGGCTGGTGGTGAGAGTAGGCGAAGCTACCATCAGAGTATGCTGCCTGGCCAGGCTGCTCTTGGGGTGGCGCACGAAGTGGGTAAGGCTGCTGTATAGGCGATTACGTAGTTTAAACAAAACTTAAAAGTTCACCTGTATGGCCAATGCGGTGGTGGTGAGAGTGCCGAAGCTGCCATCAGAATGCTGCTGCCTGGCCAAGCCGGCCATGGGGCGGCGCACGAAATGGATGAGGCTGCGGTGACGATGGTCCTGCACCACGCAGCGCAGCGCCAGAATCACCATCGAGATCGTGTCTGGAAGTGGAGGCGTTCCGTGGATTAGTGACCTCGATGTTAAAATGCATCGGAAGGTTTGCTGGTTTAGAGGCTTAGATTGATCGATCGACACATTCATATACTGTAGTCATAACAAACTGATTCACAAGAACCTATCCACCCGACCCAAAAGACTATACAGTCTAAGAGTATAGTATAATCCCAGGCTCGCACAGTCGCGGCAATTATTAATATTAAATATTAATCGGTAAAACCTAATTTGGTGAATTTATGAAGCACTTACCAAGACTATGGTCGGACGCAGCATTAGCAATATCCAGAAGCCTCCTGATATGCCGACGCCTCACATGAGCTGCTGAGGAGCAGGCAGCCAGGGTCGCATAGGCGAACTCTAGGTCATGAGGAGGCTCCCGGTGCAAGAGGGCAGCTACCAGGTCGCGGCCGTGGAAGGAGCGCGGGTCCTTGCACAGGGCTCCCAATGCGAGGGTGTAGGCCGCCAGGCGTCCCAGGGGTGGGGGAGACTCGTGGTGTCTGGGGGAAGAGTAGATGGTGATGTTATTGTCCTTCATATTAACATGGTTAGGTCCAAAAGATGCTGCTTTAACTAAAAAATTAAGGGTTAATATCCAAACAAAAATGTATTGAAATAAAGCGAGACTATATTGAACAGCAATATAACTTTTTACCGTGGGTAAATTTAAAAAAAAATCAGTAATTTAGTGACATGATGGTTTTGCATCTCTGATTAAGGTGGACACGCCAAGGTACTCTTAACGCTCAAAATGTACATTTTGTTACGTTTTTTTCAAGTTGCAAGATTAAAATTCTGTTATTTCTTCTTATCGTGTCGAAGGCAATCTAAATTGGGTTTGGCCCAGAACTGAGCCACTTGTTTGACCCCTCTTTAACTTCATACCTGTTACGGTTGTAAATCATATTTTGTTTAACATACATTCTGCAAATTGCATAAAAACAAAGAAAATAATTTTAATTTCGCTCGCTATCCCGGCGCTCCACCTTAATCTAATGTGTGTTGGCCGAAAACTTTGTGCCATTGGAATACGATTTTTTTTAGTTGGCTGATCTTTCCCACTCCTGGGTTAAGGCCTCCCCCCATTCCATCCACTTTTCTCTGTTTTTGCATCTGCTCGCCAATTAATGAGAAAGCCATCCAAGGCGTCCTGCCATCTTCATCTTGGTCTGCCGCGACCTCGTCTTATTTTAATTTTAACAATTACATCGTTGCATTTACTAGTCTTGACGACTGGCTGAAGATTATACGATTTTTAAGTCATCACCATCCTTATCGTGGAAAATTTAAATTCCAAATTCAATATTGTAACTGCAATTTCTGAACGCAAGTTTATATTTAAGTCAGTATAATAAATTGGTATTTTATTTAACTTTTTAAACTACAGAACTATTTATAATACTGTCAAAACAAAATGGCGTACTCACTTAGACATCATGAGCAGTATCTCGATCTCCATCTGCTTGGCAGACAGCTGCATCTCCAGGCCTTGTTGTTCGATCTCCTTGCCGGTGTTGTTGGCCAACTGCAAACATTATGACAAGATATCTTTTATGAGCTGTGTGTGATTGTGGAGCTGTTCCACAAACGATGGCGCATTTAATATCGTGTCCTGTTTGTCCTGTTTTTGCCTACTATTCCATTAACGACTGCTTATTTTTTTTTTACTATGTTTTTTCGTCTGTATGCACGTGTAAGCGGGCACGCCCTTTATGTCTGGAGGCTTTGTTTATTCTTGAGTAAATTTTTTTGTTTAATTTAATATTGGTGTGTGCTAGCTGACATGTGAAATTAATTTGATGTAATGAATTCTTTGGTTCTAATAGAATCTGGTTATTCTAACCTAAAAGACAGATGTGTTGCTGGGGAGTTTGTTCCGCCACTTCTTCTTCCCAGCTAAAACACTACGAAGTGGCGAAGGGCGGGCGTTTTGGGGGACTGTCTCTTGTAATTTTGAGGTTCAAAAAGTACTGATTATCAGCCTGATTTGAATAAATTGCTTTTGATTTGATTTTGTTCCTGTAGTTTTGGGCGCCAAACAAGTGGCTCAGTTGTGGGCCGACACAATTTATTTTTAATAATATTTTATTTAATTGCCATCGACACGTTAAGAAGGGCTGTATTGTATTAGGTGGGACACTATGCCAGACGATTGGTTCTGCTACCAAGTGGACGTCAGGTTAGTAACTTTAGAGTTTACCGCCATATTTTATTGCAGTATTCTGTTCGTTTTTGCTGAGTAGAAGGGGTTAGCATAACTAAAATGATATGCAAGAAACACAAAAGCTCTCTAAAACGTAATAGTTGGGCCACTAGTATATCTGTCAATTTAAAGAATATTGCTAAAGAGTGTAGAACAGTTATAGTGTATAATCAAGTTTGAATAACTTCAATTATACCATTTCAAAAATAGTCATACCTACTGTGAGGTATAACCTAGGTATCAAAGCTGTGTTAGCTTTGTCCTGCCCGTGCCTAAATGGTGAGAGATAATCCGACAAACAGACGCGCTAATCCGCGGATTAAGCCAGATGCCAATACCGAGATGTATCGGAAATACGTCTGATAACGGCTTCGGCTACCTGACCTAATTGCATGCTAGTTGGTTTGACGAATTTTAATTGTTGGGTCCAAAATGTGAAATTTAGCCAATCTTAGATCGACTTGATTCTTTGTATCAACAAAGGTATCGGAGATTTTGCTATAGAAATTACGAAATGCGTAATATAAAGTCAGATTTCTGGATTCTTGATCCTAGATACCGTTTGACATAGACCTGAATAGCAACAGTAAAAAAAAACTAAGAAAAAATAGAAGAACCTACACTTAGTAAAATTACATCACCAGGGGTCCGATGCACTGCCAAACATTAAATGCCGTTGATTGCCGAAAAAATACAGATTTTTCCACTAACTTATTTCAACTACCTATACTAACAACGACGGTCGCTGACCCAAAAAAATATATCTGTCACAGTCAAAACTGTTATAAATAACTAACATTTACTTAGAAAATGATTAGGATGTTAGGATTTTTATTGTGACCCTTTGACTAACGCCATGTTGTAGTCATCATCAGCCTATAATTTTCCCACTGCTGGGACACAGGCCTCCTCTCTATGGGAGGGAGTAGGCTGTAATCCACCACGCGGGCCCAGTGCGTGTTGGTAGATGTCACATGTCTTCGAATTTTTAGTTCTAGGACATGCCGGTTTCCTCACGATGTTTTCCTTCACCGATTTTGAGTGCAGCGGTGATGGAATAAATTACACAAAGTAATGCGCCTGCCTGGGTTACTGCTCGTAAGTCGGGGCTGCCACCACTGGGCCACCGCTGCTCTCAATGTTGTAGTAATTCTAGGTATTTATAACTGAGGTGTTCCAGCACATACTTATGCTAAGTTTTGTCTAGTCAACACTCTGGATGCTAAGCACCAAGCATAGGGGTCGAACAATAATTCGTGTCACTCCAGAGTCATCGTTATACGTACTTAGCTAAGATTACTTGTGCATACACGTATAAATTAATTATTTGAAGTTGGCGGCGAAAGTGTTAAAACGCGGTGGAAATACCTTCATGTTGGTAGCATCTGTACAGAGCCTATTCAACTAGAACCCCATACCATTTACCTGCAAAGTCAGCATAACATGGTGCGTATCATTGCCCCAACCCCAGTCAGGCTGGCGGTGTTGCAACAAATACTGAAGAGCCTTCTGTATCGCCTGGCCCTCATTCAGGGTCTCCGTCTCCCAAGCCGTGGTGGTGGTGGTAGTCACCACGGTGCTGGTGGCAGGAGCCTTGGTGGTTGCTGTTGTTGGGGGCTCCGTTTCTAAAAGAACATGGGAGATTTTTAATGAAGGTGATTTTTGTTTGTGTGTTGATTGTGATTGTCACACGTCACTGGTAATAATTCGACCTTGAAAGTATCTTTATGTTCTCAACAGGCTTGTTTGTAAATACAAATTTTGAGTCTTAGACCTAAAGGCAGTTTTACAGTATAGTTATGAGCATACATAAATACGCTTCAATGCGCCAGGTGTTCCCAAATCACAACTTGGAAATCTCGAAACCATACTACAAAAATTCCATTTCATTCTAATATCTACCGGAAATAACAATACCTATTGTAAAACTGTTTTTTCAGTTTTGGTGTACATTAAAGTATATTCTGTTTAACTATGAATTGGGCCTTTTCCCATAGTTGCCATTGTTATTTCACAAGAAAATGTAAGGTTATTTATCTAATGCTCGTGACGACTAGGTTTTGGTAATGCGTAGATTTTTTTTAAGCTGGCAGAGTTTAGATATCGCAACATTTTTTTGTACTGTTTGAGACAAATATTAAAGAAAATTGGAATGCCATGGGGAGGCCTTTGCCCAGCAGTGGGGACAGAGTAGGCTGATATAAAAAAAAAATGAGTGTGCTATGGCGCAAGGTTATAACGACGTGACTGCTCCAACTGATTCTTTCAGGTACTAGGGGTCCCAGTAAGCGAAAGACGTCCCAATGTTTGTATGACGTTGCTGATAAGTTAACGACTAACGTGAACTCATAGTATTATCTAACTTTAACTCACCAGTTTGGCAGTAGATCGCCGCGACGAACATCAAAGCACATAGAGTTATTAAGTAATGCTGGCCCATGTTGGAGATCTGAAACCAAAGAAAATAAACTATCAGTAAAATGCACTGACAGGTACCTATCTAACGTTGTTAGAGAATTTTTGTTTGCGATGCTGTCAAAAGTCGGAAAATTTGGAGGAGCTCGTGGCTATCAAATCAAATGTCATTTACTCAAATTAGGCTGATATTCAGCTGATTATCAGCCTAATTTGAATAAATGAATTTTTGATTTGAACTTTGACTGTCCGTTGTAATTTTGACGTTAAAAAAGTGCTCTTTTTTACAAGCTTTTTATTATATTATTAAGGTCAAAATTACAAGGTACAGTCCCCCAAAACGCCCGCCCTTCGCCACTCCCTAGTCTTTTAGCTGGGAAGAAGAAGTGGCGGAACCAACTCCCCAGCAACACATCTGTCTGCTAGGTTAGAAGAACCAGATTCTATACAATAGTGTTCAAGCTAAATAATAACAGCTGCTTGGGTCGATCTTTAGTTAAGCTTCGCTTACCTAAGTTGGTCCGTGGATGAGTGACCAGACAACCCATTACATACCGAGGTTACTCCGTACCACGAAAAGCACGTTATGCCGTTGGTACCGGCTGTCATTTGTAGATCTTTGACAGTCGCGTCGCTACAGGTGGTCAGTGACCCGAAAGTCTGACAACCAGTTTTACCAAGGGGTGTTGTATTACATATAACTGGGTTCTGCAGGTAAGATAGACAGTCGCTCCATGTAAAATACTGATATTTGGCTGCACCCGGTAAGACTGGAAGCCGACCAAAATGATGAGCGCCGAAAGTCGGATCTGAAGATGTCGATTTCACAAATTCTTCAGTGCTGATAATTCTCCTTCCCAATACAAGTCCTACGTAGTTTTGCGAGAAGGCTTGGTAAATTATTGTTAGTAGAAACTTTACTGGCAATCGAAAACTATAAAGGCATAACTTATTTTTTTATGTCCATCGTACGCAATTTGGTGTAGTGTCGTTATTGAGAGCCACTTTAGATGGCAGCACTGTCGTCAGATAAAACACGTAGCCAATCTTACCGCTACGATAACGCAGCAGTCAGGAGAGGGACAGAGTAATTAGATCAGCAGTTTGGCGAAGGAACTAATAAATTATTATTATTTGCAAAAAAATACCAAGGCAGCCTATGTATGTGTGAATGTTTTATTGTTGTTCTATTTGTATGCATGACTATTTAATAAAATATTGACATTTGTGCTGTAAATTATAAAATATCGTAAGAAAATTTGAATTTCACGGGCTATTTATCGTATCCTATCTTCCTCGTATCGTCAAGCACAAAATATATAGCACATAGAAGCTACGCCGCGTTGCTACGCCAAGCCCGTACGGCTCCGCCTATCTGCTACGACAGGCCTACGCGACTACGCATCTTCGAGCAGGCAGTGGCGTGCTTGAGCTGCAAATATAATAGTATGTTCGTTCACACTTGTCAAATCCCTTTCTCATATATAGCCTGCGTTACGGAATACCTCAACTTTTTATTAAATTTTGTGGATACTTTTATTAGAGCTTTTCCAGTGACCATAACGTATAGTATTATAAAAAAAAAAAAAAAAAACTGATAAAAATGTTCCACAGGCAAAGCAAGTCTTGGTAAGTATTTTTATGGATTTGGAAAATATATTTATCTTGCTGTAATCTATAGCTTTTTTTATTCCCATTTAAACTAACAACTGACGGATATCTGTACAAACTAAGTCTGTAGACCTTAACATTTTCAATTCATGTGTAGAGTGTTGAGTTTCCAAAGAGAAGCAATACATTTATTTTACATTCAATTGAAGTCGTCCCGCTGAGGTTTTGCTGTGCAAGCAGTTTGCACTGTTATTGAATTCAGAAACTTTATGAAATCGTAAGTTTGAATTTGTTCACTGCTGTCGTTAATAGATGATGATGTTTTGGCCGTCTGATAAAAATATCAGATGGTTAAAACATCTTCTTTTAATGTGGTACATAATAATGGGACTTCATTAGAACTAGAGTTAATCTTGCCATGGTACTGGATAAGCCGTGATTTGTATGTTTCGCTTATGCTAAGATGCTATATTTTACAAATAATACGATGTCTTGTCTTTTCTAATGAGCAAATATTTAAAGCATCGAAATTAGTCCCATGATGATGATTAAACCGTGCAATCTTCAAAAACCAATCTTGCAAATTAATTTTCAAAGCAAAAATAATAGTGAATAACAGATAAAAATTCAGTCCAATCTAATCTCACTGATGAATTTTGTTTTCAAAGCAAAAATATCTTGAAAATCGATAAAACTCTAAATTGCTCGCAGTCTCGATAGCCAATACACAAAGTAGAAACATAAACAACATAGCTAGATGACCGGGCAATATTTCCTGTCGGCGCCTACATTTTAACAAATTGTTATTTCCTTGCATGATTTATTCTGCAAACCTTATTTTGTACCAGGGTAATATGAAATCGATACAGCCGTCTTTGTTGATAGAATGTGCTCGAAGATAAATAAATACACTTTTAAGAGGATTCGTTTTGTACGTGCTTAGGGGATCGAGTATTGAAATTAGGTACCTGTTATCAGACGAGATTGATTCGAAATTGTGTTGTCTTGGAAATTGAGACAGACGTGTGTTTAGCAGCTGACTGGTATAGGGCTAGGCTGTTGGGCATTATTCTATGTTAAATAAATATATATTTTAGTACACAGTCTGAAGAAAATCATTTAAGGCCAATACAACAGCTCAATAGAGGAAAATGCCAATGTAACATTTTTGTTTGATTGTTAATATAGCCAGAGAGTATTTATATTGTTGCGTCATCGATAGTACTTGCTTGTACGTACGAAAATGTTAGAGAGTCCGAATGCCTAGGCCTAACATAGATTCCACCATTACCAAGGACGGTGATAGATAGAAAAAATCTCCTTTTTAATGGTTTTCAAAAAATTAACGCCAAATCTTTTCTAAACGTTTTTTTTTTATTTACGACCGCATATTTAAAAGCATTCAGAACATACCTACGAATCAAAGCGATACAAGTAGGTACCCACTCTTAAAACACAAGTACAAGATATCAGAAATACGTGAAAATAAACAAGATAAAAGGTAAGATGGCGGCGTTTGGCGAGGCGTGGGTAAGTGAGTGTGATCGTGTGATGCCACTGAATATGTATGAGCACGCACATCATTTACCTGTGTTTATGTACCAGGGAAGCATGAGGATACTACAGGTTGATGTCTTATGGTGGTTTTAATGAGTTTGGATGGACTTTTTAAGGAAATGAAGCCGTTTGATGTTATGGGTGGGCCTTCGTGTAAGGCCCTGATAAAGCGTTGGTAAAATGGGCTTTAACGCTGCGCTGACATCGTAGATACCGCGGTAACGCCAGGTTCTTATAAATGTACTATCAAATAATCAATGAAGGGTTAAGATAAATTTATTGAGATAGTCAGATGGTTGTTTGTTGCCTTTTTATTTAATTTCCTTCGTGTTTGTAAAGGCTTTTGTTATGGCTGTGAAGCTTTGCCAGTTTAATTCATTTGACCCTGTATATCACTTTCGCGCTTTCTTCATACATCAAGAAACAAAACGAAATCATTTGTTTCAAACCTTCGAGCTCGTAATATAACTCAACTCCTTTAATATTTGTGTATGTAACAGAGACAATTTATCTACAGTAAGCCGCGCAACGATCCGTGTCTGATCTGACGCGTGATTGATGGACCTCCTGAGAAGTGCTGCGATCCTGCTACCTCGAGAGATGAAGAATGGATACTGTAGATCTTTTTCTCTCACTTGGAGAAGAACATTTGAATAATGTAAGGTATTTTTGAGACGGGAGAATTAGTTCGTGTTTAATTTAAAACAGGATTTCAAACTCTGTTTCTGAATACCTAATCAAAAGTTATAATCAGTTAAATTGCCTTCAAATTATATCTTAGCCGTTGTGATTGGTTGACTAAATACACCAACCAATCTCCTCTTAGTATTTTCCTAGTACTTGTTTATGAGAACAATTAATTTTAATGAAGCCTTAAGGAAATCCCTGTAGGTGTTAATTATATTACCTAAGAAAGAAAAAGAAACATCCTACGTAACGTAATTAACGTATAAGTTAGGCGGCTCCTTAATTTTTTCCGAAGTTCAACGCTAGAAGTTTGTCGGAAGCGTGTGCCTAATTTTTTATGAGGTAAAATAAATGGACACCGGACCCAGGAGATTGGCATAAGAAAATAGAGTCCTATACCTAGCAGTGAGTGAATTCAGGCTGCGGATGATGATGGTGATGAAACTTAGTGGAGGTGCTTTAACTGAGGGTGAATTTCACCCTTTGGTGAAATCAAAAATCAATCAAGTATCTTTATACTGAACGCGATCAGCACATTTAAACTGCGCAAGAGCGCGAGCGGTCAGTGTCATAATTCTTTGCAAAAATTGACTCATACACTCTTCAACGCAGTTTAAATGTCCTTAGCGAAATTCACTCTTATTGACATGAAAATTAAATTGGAAAGGTTGTTTATTTTGGTTAGTCGCGCAGAAGCGTCACAGGTGTGCATTTAGGTGTCGAGAGCTAATTTTCCGTCTACTGCACTAATTGAAGAGGCGTCCACGCAGCGGCTCGTAAACGCTCGAGCCGTACTTAATATGTACCTATGCATGTATATTTTGTTATATTTGCGCGCTTAATTTTATGCTTGACGGGCGTTAAGAGTCACTCGTCTAAGGGCCTGAAACTCTAACAACGTTTTACTAAGGTTTACTTTTCGTTTTTCGTGTTTGAAGTTTGGATTACGATTTTTTTTTGATAAAGAAGTTTCCCTGAGGGAAATTACCTGAAAGTAGGTTTTAGAATGTCTTGCTTTGTATATCGGATGCGATTTTAAACATGAGATGTTTAATTAGCTTACCTACGATTTTTTTATCAATTTGTTTTTTGTAGTGGTTTTATCTTTAGAAACCAATCAGCGAAAATGTAATAAAATCAGTTATTTGCGTAAAATGTTTGGCATATTTAATTTCAAATAAGTTTTCAAAAGATTGATGAATAGTTACAATAAGATGAAGTTAAAATCCTCCCCCGCATATGTTAAAGATGCGCATCGCACTCGCAGAGATATAGATTAGACTTGTTTGCTGATGAATCATCATCTGCCTAGCCTTTTCCCAAACTATCTTGGGGTATGGCTTCCAGTCTAACCGGATGCAGCTTAGTATCAGTATTTTACATGAAGCGACGGTCTATCTGACCTCCACAACCCAGTAACTACGTAATACGTTACTCCTTAGTAAGACTGGATGTCAGACTTTTGGCTTCTGACTACTCGTAACGGCTGTCAAAGATCTACAAATGACAGCCGGGACGAACGGCTTAACGTACTTTCCGAGGCACGGAAGAAACTTGATAGGTATGTAATTATGGTCACCCATCCACAGACCAACCTCGGCCAGCACGACTTAATCTTAAAGACCGACCAGTGCGGCTGTTATTGCCACTGTTACCACCAAGAGCTCCTCACTTGTTTGCTGATGAATGGAAGACGATAATGTTAGATTTTTTGCGGTTCTGTGAAACGACAAAGTCAAATTATTACTTAATTTATTAATAATGGCTAACGCTTTACTAAATACATTATAATAAACTTTGCTTGTGGCTTTGCTCTTGTTAAATACGGAAATTAACGTAGGTTAAATAAACGTTTCGGTAGGGGAACGTTTTAAATGTACCTAAGGACAATCTATGACACTAAGGGATAATGCAGCTTCCTGTTAGTGAAAGCATTTTCGTAATCGGATCAGGAGTTCCGAAGATTAGCTGACTAGCTGTCCCGCGCAACTACGTCTGCGTCACATTTTCCCTGTTTTCGAAACATTTTTCATTGCTGCTGCGCTCCTATGTTTCGTAGCATGATAAATATACCCTATAGCATCCCTCGATAAATGGGCTATCGAACACTGAAAGAATTTTTGAAATCGGACCAGTAGTTCCTGAGATTAGCGCGTTCAAGCAAACAACCACATTAATTCTTCAGCTTTATTATTAGTATTAGATCAGTACAGATAAATAGATTACCATCCTATAAAGTTACTTTCATACTCCCACTTTACAGAAGATAAATTACTTTTGTTCAGACATGTATTCATACCATTATTTTATCTCCTATCTACGCACTTACATCATACGTAGATAATATTATTTGGATCGCTTCGCTTCTGTTATACATAACGAACGGTAAGAAATATATGGGTATCGATGAATTAAATGTACTTTAAAGTTATACCAGCATGATATTTTTTTCGCAAAACAGCAAGGCTCATCATCATCATCTGCCTAGCCTATTTTTCCAAACCAGCAAGGCTGCAAAAGATTAAAAAGGAATAAAATAGCTTTTCGACAAGTCTAACATCGTGAAGAAAGCAGCATGCCTGAGAAATATTTCTCAACGGCATGTAAAGCCAAGTCAGAGGCCTATGGGTGGCATAAACCTTAACACCAGGGGGGTTACTATGACGCTTAAAACATTATTGTTCCATTCCTATTCCATAATGGGAAAGAGATGGAGCTAGACGACCTGTATAGCTCCGTCTCTTTTTCACACTGGAATAAGAATGGAACAATAATGTTTTAAGGCGTCATGGTACGCCAGCAGGTTTGGCACCAACCACAAGAAATAGAATAGACAGGCCTACACTGTCCTCTCATACTTAAGGATTGACATTCATTGTGAAAGATAAATAGTTTTAAAAGAGTAACAGTTGAATGTCTTTTCGGTGCTTCTCCATTAGAAATGACTAATTCGAACCGTGCCCATGTTTGTTCAATCTGAATTTTGAAACGCAATTTCAAGAATCATTCTCTTGCCCTTGTCCGAATTCATTTTGTTGTGGGTTGCCGCATGTCTTCTTCTTCCATACTTCCTCCTTCACAAAGTCCATCCATCGTTTCTTTGCACTTTGAACAATATCACATACAAAATAAAGTCGTTAAAAGTACTCACAATGTAAAGAACTATAATCTGGAAAGCTAAGTAGGCATGCTGACCTCAATAGGTAAAAGAAAAGGCGGTGAAAATCTTACCATTACGAATCTATGACGGTACGAATCCATGTCGTCCCCAATTTAAAAATAGCCCTACCCGGATACTGCCGGCCATGACACAAAAGGACTAAGGGATTACCTATGTCAGTGGATTGGTCACATTCACCTGTATTGTTACTGACGTAGGATCACAAATAACTGCTTATTTATGGAAAGTGATACTGAAAGGGGGTTGTTTACGTCTAGAAGTTGAGTTTAGATAAGTCATGGATGAAGAAACTTTTGATAATAGTGACAGATTTCGCGAAAACTACAAGACGTGTAGGTAAATTAATGCCTTGGTATTGAAATATCAATTCTCAGCGTTTAGCCGAGCATTGATAACACAACAACAAGCTTTAATTAGGTATGTATGTATTTATACTGGTGTTAGCGAAAACGGGCATACATTCACTCCTTCTGTCTGGCGTCTTGTCTAATCTGTCATATACTCTACAAACTGTTAATTTTCATAAATTTTACACAAAACTACTATCACTAAAATTTAAATTTCGCTCTTTAGAAACTATGCCGCCAGAATTTTGTTTCAGGCTCTCAAAAGTCGTAGCCATTAGACCTTCAACGTTAATTTACGTGATTTTAAGGGAAGACTTTCATCAAAACTAATAGCACTCAAAGTGGCAATTAAAATGAGAAATGTGTACCATTTATAACTTTTCTTCTTAGAGCATAGATTCTGGGATGGACAGTTCACCTGAAATATTTAAACTTATCTAGCGTATGACTTGACAGGAGATCAGAATTTGGGAAGAGGTAGTTTATAATGCCTATTTAAAACTAAAACAATATTGTGAGCGGTGCGTTTAGACGTCATAAAATATTAATATATTTTTGAAGTACCTATTTATGTTCTATAAGGCCGTGTTCAAACGAAATATAAAGGGAGTGCCTTAAGATGACGCTGAAACTGATTTGAAATTATTGGCAATGATAAATATCATATTTGGGTGGAACAAAAAACAAAGTTTTTATAATATTTTCCCAATCAATAAATGGGAGTCAAACAGCTCTTTAATATTTTTAACCATTACTTAATGCGAAACGCTTCTAAACAACGCCATTTATTTTTGGTTAAACATTATCCAGCACCTATCAATTCATGAGCGCCATCAACATAAACGAGAACGATTCCTTAAAGCTGGTAATAGCTATTATAATTTAAACCACCCCCATCACATTTAATACGAAAAGGCGTTTAAACCGCTTAACGAGACAACTTTTGTTATTTCAACCTTACGTTAAAATTTCTACCAGGCACCAATAAGGATAAAGATCTCCCTTCTAACGTTAACACATGCAAATTTGCTTATCGACACATGATATGATATGTAAAATATGCATAAGAGCAGCGTCGGCCGAGCTTTCAAATGCGAGGAACAATTTACATTTTTACCTCGCTCCCCTACCATTGTTCAACATCCTGCCGAGTTTGCCGACGCTCTAATCCTGAATATGAAAGGAAATACATAAAACTCCTTTCCCATATTTCCTTTAAAGTGAAGGAAAGCTGCTTATTCTGCATTCAGGAAGTACTACAGGAAACCATACAAAGAAAAGATATAAAAATGATATAAAATCTGTATTATGCATGTGTTCGTTCTTAAACCTCTCTATAATCCTCTTACCTATGATATTATTGATGGAATATCTCGCTTAATAATAAATAATTCAGTTTGCACTATTTATAAACATTTGGCAGGTAAAACGGTGTTAATTGGGGAAGCAAAAACTGTCAAGGAAGGAAAGGCGGCATGGTCATCAACTTTCTGCCCTTGCCGTATGTTTTTTCTGATATTCAAAATGGCCTGTAATGGTCTAATTAAAATAAAGGCTTTGATTTAGGTACTTGGGGTCCATTGGCCTCTGTCAACCGTCACACTTTCATTTAATTCTTTTTCTTTCTATCATTCCTCACACAAGGGTTGTACGTTGACTCATGGAATTAATATAAACATCCATCCATGCGAAATGTAGAAATAAAGTGTTTTTAATTTTTTAAGTTATTTATTTATTTCAGGTCCGTGACCCATATAAAACAAAAATAATAAAATATAAACAAAAATAAATAAAAATCCAAACACACAAATTATTGAACAGCTTGATTATATTATCCTAGATTTCAAAGTTACATTAGATAAAATTATTGAATTCAATTAAAAATTAAAATTAAAAATAAATTAATAGAAATAAATGTCAAATTAAAATAAATGTCAAATTAAAATAAATATCAAATAAAAATAAATGTCAAATTAATTTTAAATGCGAAGTTTTCACAACGTGATAAAATATGGGCGAATATGGAGTGAGATTTTGTCACGAGATCTGCGTAATCAGGCATGTGAATTATAGCGCCTAACTTTCGGCCTAGACAGATATATAATCGTAACTAATAACGGGTCGTCCCCTAATAACTGATACTGCTGAACAAAGTAGGTTCATATCTAACTAAAACAATTTGTCAGTCGTGTGATTGATTTATTACAAATTACTATCTATGTACTAGGAGTTCAGAATTTATGAAGATGATACCGTTTCAATTTTGCGATTAATCTTAAGGCATATACACAGCTTGATGGTTTTATAAAGGGCTTCGTTGATTAGTAAGTTAGGTTCTAGGCTAGTGTTTATGTCAATGTCTTTAAATATCTAGTGAAGCTCTGCGTCTCTTTGGGTAACTACATGATGTCGACGACTCCAAAAATAATCATCAGATTATTATTTATTTGTTTGTCTTGTACAGAAATGGCTAGCTTATTTATGATCCAGTATAATAAGGATCGAGAAGGATAGAAGGAGAAATGGCAGGCCTATGGCCAGCAGTCAACACCAATACTATAAGGTACGATTTTCTTGCCAAGTTTGATGTTCCTTACAATTCCAGTAGGTACATACCCACCTGTTTACATGACGCTGAAACCCTAATAGCCAATAGTCCATTACCAACATTAAGTATTCTCCCTAAAACTGTGAAATCAGAACATTTTCGTGCAAACTACAGCAATTATCGCGAGGTTATCGGGCAGGTTGGTGAGCTTAATAGGATTGTCATTAGAATACTAAGTGGATGCTGTAACCATTGATCTGATCATATCTCGCCACTAATCGGACAGTAACCGTAGCGAGACGGTTTTTTTTTACCGTTGTTTTTTTAAACCCACTTAGGAAACTACCTCTGATTACTAAGTGGGTGCAGCTGTGTGAACTAGTACTTTTAATGCAGTGATGATAAAATTTACTTTTGCATCGTCACTTTTGGACGCTTTATCAGTTCCACACGAATATATTTTATTCTGTTAACTTTAAATGTATCTAGGTATCAGAGCCAAATAGAATAAACAAGAATAAGACAGTGTAGCCTTTTCATAAAGATGTTTGTGTGGTAACTGTCAAATATCTACGAATTACCTCGACAAACATTGCCACCAGGCGGTCACATAAAATCAAGCAAGCATAAAAAGTTTCGAAAATCTCACCTCTTTAAACAAACCACAACGATTTAAAAGTGAGAAGTCAGTGAATTTACATAGTACCATTTTTGCGTTATTACTGTTTGATATTACGGCAGAAATACGTCGCGAGTAACGCCCGGGGGAAATGCTTAGCTCGCACGGCGACAATGACTTGCGGCGGGGATGACACCTCTAATGAAAATTGGCTATCGCCTGCACTTTTTACTCCCATGTGAACGCAGCTTTATTTACGGGTTGACACTTTTAAATGTGGCTAGTGAAAAAAATATTTTGGAATTACTCTGCAGTCACTTAAAGTCTTATACAGAACATGTTCTGACTACAGAACATTTGCACTTTGGGCAGTCTTATTGTAGTGTTATTTTTGAGATATTAAGTTTTTGCCTTAAAGCTAAACGCTATAAACGCTAGGGTATATCGGAATGTACATAGATTGTAGTTTTTTACCGCCAAATAAATCGCTATGAAGCAAATTTCTATGAAAAAAATTCTCCGACATTTCCACGTTTGAACGTTATTTCTCACTTCAATAACGTTACATAACTTCCTGCCTGCCCTGCTCGCCTGGTAACCGGCCAATATCTCACGCTCCCAAAAGTTTCATAATAAAAGAGATATCACCTGCCAAAGTGACTATCTAGTTGTTTCTCATAACATTATGTTTTATTCAAAGAAAGCTGTTAGACGGTCAATAAAAGGCTTCGTGTGTCATATTTTATGCCTCGTATGGGGAATTTGAGTGACGCATAACATGTGGGCTTTTCGTCCTGTGCGAATAAATTTAATTTATTTACGGAATGCTGCATGTATTCGAAACACCTATATGGTGATCAATTTGAATGATATGATTATGGTCGGCGAAGCATGTCTTCTTCTTCCATACTTCTCTAAAACTTGTTATCTCATCAGACCCTTGACATATCATCTTTCACACAGTCCATCCGTCGACTTCCTCTTATGAACTCGATTCGTATTTTATCCTTTTTCGTAACACCACACAGTCCCCGTGGCATTCTCGTCTCGATCAAGTACCAAAGTAGGAACAAGACGGAAAAATAAAAAACTGTTACATAATATTTTGCTTTGGGAAAACTTTGTTTAATGTTTTTTAAACTGAAAATGGTATTTTCTAAATCGAATACAAGTTATATATGCTCGTATTTTGATCTGACACTGAAATTCTGTCATCAACCTCTTTTAAAATACACCCAACATAATTTATTATCACAATTCCTGAAAGATACGAATTTACTTGATGGAACCTATTTCGTTTTAATGTCCGCGTTATTTCTTGTGTACGAACAAACAATCTCGTCCGTGAATATTATATTAACATTGTGGTGTTGTAAAATATTAGCAGTTTGATCCTTTGTGATTATGTTCTCTGATGTGGTGAGTGGGTCTAACTGTTGTCTGGTTGTTGTTACGACATTTTTCAATTAACATTCTAGGGATCAGGGACCCATAAATAATCAATGGCAACTCCAGATATCAGTTTTGTATTGAAAGAAACGCAATTGCTATCTATACAAATAAATTAAATTAAAGTGTCTGTTTATAATTTCAAAATAACAGCTTTTTAACTACTATTCTGTAAAAACCGGCCAAGTGCGAGCCGAACTCGCGCACGAAGGGTTCCGTACCATTATTTATAAAAACGAGCAAAAAAATACTTAAGGGGGCTCCCCCTTAAATATTTCTTTTATTCTGGTTCCGGTTATTCTTCGAAATAGCTGGACAAAGTTTGACAGGACTTTTACTGGCTGATGGCTGAGGTCATAAGATATAATATTTGTATAATAATTTTACGCAAACGCAGGTAGCGGACAACAGCTACTAAAAATTTAAAGCTACATGACACGGGTTTAGTTTTCCGTGTCTATTACGTTAGATAAGATTAGTACCTAATCAACTATTATATTTCAATAAAAGAATTTCAACAACCAACTTCAAATAAATCTTTCAAAGGTTTTAGCAATCCCTATTCGATTTTCTCCGAATCTAGACGAGTTTACCACAGACACGTTTATAAAAAGAGAAAAAAAGTATCTGTTTGAATTTAGTATTCCACCGCTCACTCGGCCGATCATCAGATTAAACTAATGCCTATAAATCGTGTGCTGTCTGTACTCCACTAAATTTCATACGGACCGCCCGCGCCCAGGGTAACTTGGTATGTGATAGAATATACTGAATTTTGTAAAAAAAATATTTCATCGAGTTTTTCTTTCATCTTCTACATCACCATGCACCGCATAATGTTTTATTCAAAGTATTATATGTATACAAGCTTATGCCCGCGGCTCGCACGCGTGGAGTTCGATCACTGTCTCACGGGATTGTACTACCGGGATAAAAATTATCTTATGTGTTAATCCAGGTTATAAACTACCTCTGTGCCAATAAAGGGTGTAAAACACCTCTTAACGAAGCCGAAAGGCACTGGTTCTCCCTGTCATTGCGATCATTTTTTTGTTCTACACCATACCTGGGAACCTTCTAGTTACGGAGATATTAGGGGTCAAAGTTCCAACTTTTTGACAAGTATTTTTTTAAATACAAGTTTTTAATGTAAGATTTTTACTTAAAACACCTTCACGAGCCCCGTACTATTCAATCCGTCCATCAGCACAATGTTTTGAGTGCGTTACATTGAGTTCTACCACAAAACATGATTTTACACCCCCCATAAAAAAGTCGTTTCCCAGCAATAATTTTTGCGTAAAGTAACTTAGTTTCATGTACAGAATGCTTGGTTGACGGCTTCGTGATGAGGTGATTTACACGGTGTATAATATGCCCTGTGTTAGTGGGAACACTATGCATAGGTCCTTACACCGTATATCAAGATCAACCCAATAAAAAACACTACACGCCTCACGAAACTGACTTCGAAAGACAATTGGAGAAAAGGTTTTTAATTAAGAAAAAAAATCGTAATAATAGGAACTGATGTAAGGATTTTAGCAAAAAAAACAAAGTCTGTAAATTTTACTATATAATTAAATTTTATATAATATATTTTTTATTAAATTTCACTGCAGATTGCCTGAAAAAAAAACACGATTTGCACGAAATACCCGCGGGCTGCGACAAATATGTAAATACATACACTGGCTTTTACACCCATGGTATTTTACATATTTCTCTTGTTTGGTTAAAAATACTTTAGAATTGAAATCGTTCCAATTTTCTTGAAGTCGGTTAAAGAACAGCCAACTTACACTAGTCGTTTAGTACGTACACCACACGTACGAGTCTGGATCACTGAAGCTGAAATCTAGAATAATTTATTTTGTGGAAGTGGGTAAATTTTATTATGTAGGTATTGGTGGTGCTGTCTGTACATACGATTGTATTTCGGGAAATTGGGACAAAAACGGAGGTTGTAGCGGCCGCCGACGAATTTTACAGTCGCTTTGCTTGCTATCAGACCATCGTTTTTTTGTTACTTTACCTAAATAGATATTTGAAGTCTATTTGTAATAAGGAAAGTAGAAATTAATTCTTGTGGGTAGGTTGGGTACCCCACCCACCGCACCCATAAGCTTTTTCTACTTTTATTCAGTATCTCACATTGTATAGGCAAACCATCATTTCTCGTTAATACCTGAAACTTATACATTCTATGTTATTTTGAACCCTAGTGCATCATAAAAAAACTATCATACTCGTAAAAACGTCCACTCAGAATAAAAACATACAGTACGAGTAGGTAGTGTTACAAACACAAGTTTACGTCCCAAATATGGTGGAATAGTGATGTCCCGGCTTATCTGCGAGCGTCGTAAAATTGTGTCGCAAAAAGGGTTGTTAAGGCGCCTGTCCATTGGACTGAAAGCTTGGACAGAAATAATCGGTAAAAAGTACTGAATCTCATTCATGTCTCTGAACTAAAAAGGTGTGTTTTTATTTTTTTGATCTTTGTGTCGACATTCTGATTTGATTCACTGGATGTTTCTATCAAGGTTTTTGGCCTCTAGTAATTACTCCTTGTTGTTATGGACGGTCATATTTATGTTTGATATAGCGGTCGCAAAGGTATCTAAAGCAAATTACTAATTTGGCTTTTAATTGAGATGGATGTGTGGAGTGACCACAATGGATTAAGTAAAATCCAGCATACATGAGAAATTATGAAAGTGTCCTGGTGGAGAAAAGATGAAAGGGAATCGTCTGTCTTGGTATGGACATGTGATGAGGAAGGATGGACCACATGTGACTAAAAGAGTGATGAATATTAATGTTAATAGATGGAGACTTTAAATCAATTATACTTCCTATACTACGCGTCGCTTGTCTGACGCAATACGTCACGAGCATGTCGAGGTCAACGGTGACGCGAACTTATAAGGTTTTCCTCTACCAACAATTGCTCACGCCGCTACAGAAGTTGTCACTTAAATAAAAACGTGTTGCGCGGAACGGAGTAATAAATAATAACGGAGTAATATGAAACAATGGAAAGAGAAGGAGGATGGTTGCCTTTAATTAGTACATGTACCTACTTCGAACCTCACCATCATATATTGCCTATTTCTAAGCCTACCTAATACGAATTTTAGAATTATGTATGTCCTAAACATTTGGTAATACTTGCATGCCAAAATAAACCATTTTCATAACAACAATATTACAAAAGTACCTACTTGAAACATGCGTGTATATTCACATATTCATAGTGTTCATGTCTTCCAATTTTGATAAGCAAACAAGGGTGCTATACATTACAGCGTATATCAGAAAAAAAGGAAAAAAAAAGTCGAGATAAGGCCGTCCTGCTCCATTTTGTGAAAAAAAACTCTTGTATATTTTTATCTTGTGATTGCAGTGTGTGTAGACCTCAACAAGGCTATGGATTGTGGCAGGAAATAAAATGAAACGTCATCAACTGAGAATGAACAACACTATTGTCCGTTGTTTGTGGTTCGGCTGTACTTTTTTTTGTTCGTTTGTTATTTTTTCTGCGGGTGTGTGTTGTAAGAGAAAAAGAGAGAATATAATGTATATCTAATGGTAATGTTTTTATAGGTTCTCTCAATCATCCTAATTATAATAATTTTTATCTTACCTTATTATAAAGTTGTTAATACCGGCAAAACAAATTTTCGAGAGAAAACGAGATTGAAAGTCAGTTTTTTGTTTTTTTTTTTTATAGTTAATAATATCGCACGCAATTAAAGTTTACCTACCAATAAAATCTTACAAATGCAAAATTTTGTGAGGATGTAGGTATATACGTTTGTTACTCTTTCACGCAAAAACTACTGAATGGATCTGGATGAAATTTGGCGCAAGGATAGATAATAAATAGACTGAAATAGCAAATAGGATATTTATTTTATTACTTTTTATCTCGGTAGTACAAACCCGTGGAACCAACCTAACAAAACGCGGACGAAGCTGGGGACATAAGTTAGTTCTGAATAACAAAAACACAAATTCCAACCCCGTGTTCACATTCTCCAATAACAAGATCTTCAAAACGACCTTTACAAACTAGGTAGGTAGAACAGACCTGAAACTTTCAGTTCATAGTTTAGCCTAGAGATACGACGACCCGTCTACCTGGGAACTTCATAAATACATTAACATATACGTCACGTAAATGCTTTCTCACGTACTGAGTACCTTACCTTAAATAGCTTACCTACTTAGTTCGCTATATACAGTAGTTATTATTTAAATACATATAGCGTGGGTTTCTATACTAATTAAAATAGGTTTGGATACTAAATACAAGGTGTTGTTTTGCATCCTCGTCAAATTCAAGGAGGTTACTATGCTAGTGATTCTCATTCCGAATCAATAATAAAATGGGTATGTAATTTTTCTTTTTTTCCTTTTTACGGAAATCGGTAAGTGTGAAACACCCGTGTTTTAAACGCAGGCTGTCTGATTCTCGCCCTATAACCGCTACCACAAATTCTTGTTTAAGTAAGTGTAAGTTTATTCGATAATTTCTTATTCCCTAAACCACGTTAAGGGGGTTATTCTGAAATATTGACAAACTTGAACAACCAAAAAAATCTGCGTTTATTAATAATTAACTAGGTACCGTAATTTTAATTGATTATTTATGTCTTTTGTGACCACCTCCTGAAATTTGACGAGGATGCAAAACAACACCTTGTATAATTCTAGATTCTAGAGCACCTGGTTTTGGTTATACTCGATCTGGCCCACACACAGATATAATTTTGGCAGAGGAGGTTCATGACAAGCAGTACACGTTTTTCGGGCATTATTTTTTAAGAAACATGTCCATTAAGCCTCTCTCAAGAGTTTCCCGAAAAATCCAATGTACTTACAGCGATTTATTTATGGTTGAGTTAGGACGAAATAAATCGCCGTCGAGGTAGATCGTGGCGAAGGCGTAGTGACGATCTGATGTTGTTTGCGGGGTGAACATGGCCAGATATCGCACCAGATAGAGAGGTTTGGGAGAAGAAAGGGGAGGCATTGTAAAGGACATTCTTACCTGACGTTGGTTTTTCTTTTTGTATTTGTAACATACATTTTTTTCATTGTAGCTGAGAACTTTACTCGTGCATGAGTCTGTATAAAATGAACGTAAATAAAACTTTTTGCAGTGATTTTGATTGGCTTCCGGCAATACACTGTCAAACATAACAGAGTAATGGAATAATAAATAACTGTCTGATATTATGACGACACGATACCAAACATATATCTATTCAAAACGAAAGCTAACATAATAAAAGTAAAGCCAAGTTTGATGGCAACAAACAAAGTGAGAAATAAACTTCAATATTGTGAGTAAACAAATCGTTTCTTCTCGAAAGGATGGAAAGTTGTGAACGATGCAAGAAGTTGGTATACCAACATCAATAATAGGATAACTTAAACACTCATGTTTTGGTTTTGGAGTTGAAGAAAAGGCGAGCAGACCATGACGTATTACAACATTATTGTTTTACTCCTTTTCCAGTGTGGGAAATCCTGTATATATAGCCCCGTCCCTTTCCCACACTAGACAACCTGTTTTTTTTTTATATCCCACTACTCTAGGATATGATTGAGACCATATCAAAGAATCATTTTTTTTGTTTTTCCGCATTTTCTTAGCTTTAAATATGAATTATTGGTTTGACTAAAAAGAATTACTCGTATTTATCAATGAAACTACTACTATTTTACTACACTACTGCGAAATTTGGCAACCTCGCAAAAGTAAAGATTCGTCATAGTGACGGCACGGTTGGCGCAGTGGTTGAGCGATCGACTGCTGCGCTGCGTGTCGCGGGTTCGATCCCCGCACGGAACAAATATTTGTATGGCCTACAGATAGTTGTTCCGGTTCTTGCTGTTTGTGTATGTGGGTTTAAATGTTTGTAAACGCACCCACGATACAGGAGAAATTCCTAGTGTGGGGCAAGGTTTTAAAAAAAAAAAAAACTGGTGACAATTTTTGACCTAAGTAAATTATGATTGATGATATCTCCGAAACTATGCATTTTTGGACCACCTATTCTAGGAGTTTTAGTATTATTTTTACCTACAGAATATAACCCTAGAGTTTTGGGATATAAAAAAAAAACAGGTTGTATAATAGTAAAACAATACTGCTTTAAGAGGTCATGGTAGGCCAGCAGATCATCTATACCTACTAATATTATAAAGCTGTTTGTAAGTTTGTATGTAGGGGTAATCTTCGAAACTACTCTTCCGATTCCAAAAATTCTTTAACTAATGGGAAGCTACATTATCCCCGAATGCTATAGACTACATTTAAAACTTTCACGTAGGTTAGTTAATTCAGTACATAACGGGAGCGAAGCCACAAGCAAGAGCTAGTAGATAATATAATTGGGCGATAAATAATAGCGCTAAGAGCGAAGTTGACTTTAGCTCCTTGAGTTATGAGTCGAGCTACACGATCACTGACTAATGCTTGCACTGGCTAGACAGGTCCACTCAAATCTGTGTGGTTCTTTCTTCAAAAGACTACCACAGACACTAATCTGCATGGTCTTCATATGACTTGGCCAATGTCTGCACTTTAAAAGAACAAAAAAAAAGATAAAAAGAGATAGACACCTCTGAGTTTGTGGCGGCTGTTTCTTCTCAGAGTAGTTAGGTACGAAACACTGGCCCCATCTAGTTTTGAAACATTACATGATGTGATGAGGCCGCTGTATCCTTTGCCCCATATAAGTTTGTTTCAGCAGATGGTAAACGTTATAAGAGCTTCTGAGTTATATGCCATTATCCTCACATAAAAACAACCTTTTCGTTTTGGGATCTCATTGCTTGACTGAATGATGAGTTAAAGTGTTTTTTAAAAACCAGTTTACAGTAATAAATAATGGCATGAATCAGTGGCGTAGCTAGGTAACCAAGGGCCCTGGGGCAAATAAAAAAATGGGCCCCATTTTTTTTTTGCCTGACACTGCTATTTAAACTGGTTAGGTTTTATCAAGTAAAAATATACAAATACTTTAAAAATGCTAAGCTACTTTATCATCAGCTCTGGCCTCATATCAAGAATTTGACGTTTTTCGTTATCACTTTATGTTTTGTTCCTGAAGTTTCCCAAGTCATAAGAAGATTTATCGTACACATTTTCAAAAAATGTAGAGGTCTGTGGATCCTCCAAATCCTCCGCTCTTATGTGTGCCCTGCAAACATCATCTACGTTCACATGATCGGCGGCGGAGGTATCTCCAACTGCAATAATTGTCGAATCTTCTTCAGTAGGCTTCTCAACCAACACTGCAGATACCACATTATTTGAGTCTTTATCAATAGAATATTTTGTCAATTTTTAAATATTGCCCATATTTATTTATACTATCTTCTGTTTCTTGGCGTTGTTTGCGTTTAAATGCACCTCTGGGTTTCTTCTTTTGTCCATAATTTTATTTTACGGTGCGCAAAGCTGGTCACTAACCGAACAACAGAAGTCCAAACTCAAGATTTGCCAGAGGGCAATGGAGCGTAGCATAATAGGTGTGAAGCGTACAGATCGCGTCAGGAACACCACTCTGCGTTCCATAACCCAAGTTGCATATGTCGGAGAAAAAACAACAATGCTAAAGTGGGAGTGGGCTGGCCACATAGCGCGAATGCACCCGGAGAGATGGGCAAATATCGTCGCTCACTGGACGCCTGACGGAGGAAATCGCCGTCGTGGTAGACCGCGGCGAAGGTGGTGTGACGATCTGATCTTGTTTGCCGGGCGATCATGGCCAGATATCGCACAAGATAGAGAGATTTGGAAGGAAAAAGGGGAGGCCTTTGCCCAGCAGTGGGACACAATATGAGGCTTATAAAAAAAAAATGTATTTATATTTATTTAATATTAACATTTGATTGTTTTCGAGTAGGTACTACTAGGTACTCAGTGTTTACTGACGACGTTAAAAGTAAAAGGAAGGAGAATGATACGCTACAAGACGTCGTTGGGGAATCCCAAAAAACATTTAGCGTAGTGATGGGTTGGCTATGATCAAGAATCATCGTCTCAATAATCCGTGCCACTAGCATGTGCATTCGCGGCACAAGACATAAATTTAAACCAATAGCCAAGTCATTCGGCTTTGATGGTGTAGCATTTTTTTCGCGTTGACCTGCTTTTATTTCGCGTTATACAATGAGTAGCCGAAATCTACATACTGTATAGATTTGACATGATTTATTGACGTAACGGACATCAATATAAGTGGTACTAAAATCAAATAAAATTGAACAAAGTTTATTGACATTAGCTTACTTACTCCTGATGCAGCATTAATTTTTTTGCCGTTCTAAAAAAAAATCTTAACTCGAATTAGCACATCAATGAATAATAAAACGCACATATCGCCATCCGTCAAATTGACAACACTGTTAATCCACAGAAAGAATTTAGAGGAATTCCCTAGGTACAACTTTCGAATTTCTCTCAACTGAGTTGCCATGATAGAAGTACTTTGCAACCTGTCATATTTATTTTGAAAATAAGAGAAATTTAAAAAAGTTTAATTCGATCGAGATTTTCTGGTAAGGATTCGAGGGCCCCCTGAGCTTGAGGGCCCCGGGGCACTGCCCCGCCTAGCCCCTTGGTAGCTACGCCACTGGCATGAATGCTAATAGAGAATAAGACAAACTGGAGAGGAGTAAATACAAATATTAAAATTCGTATTGCAGTTGACGTTCTTCTTCTTCTGGTGTCGTTGAATTATATTTTAGATAAGATAAGATAAGATAAGTCTTTATTTGCCTTAAACATGGTATAAAGTTGTTACAGTCAGGTATTGTTCTAAAGTCCACATGTTTAGCTATACAGGATATGTATCAATTGCATGCAAAATAATAATTATTAGTTAATTGTGGGTTCCATGTCATAGATACAAAGTCAATCAAACAATATTATAATTTTATCTTTTGTCTGATCAGATCGTAGTGACCTGGCCACTAGGCCGCTGTATCCTTTGCCCCATATAAGTTTGTTTCAGCAGATGGTAAACGTTATAAGAGCTTCTGAGTTATATGCCATTTTCCTCACATAAAAACAATCTCTTCGTTTTGGGATCTCATTGCTTGACTGAATGATTATGTATTTATGAAAGTTTTGGTACCACAAGAACACCTGAGATGTTTGGTCTAAAACCGATACGAAGGAGAAGAATAATATCGTTCAAAATGGCTCTGAGATACAGGAGAGGGTAGGTACAAACATTTTAGCATGGAAAAAGTGCCTCCTTCACACAACAAGCAAGTAGGTAGGTAACTGAACAATACACTAACGTACCGCCTGCGTACAAAGAATGTCAAAGACTACAGTGTGTGTGTGAGCGAGTCAACTTTTAATGGAGTTTCCGACAAGTTCTGATGACGCCCAGTTTACGACGCAGTTAAGGTAAACAATCGTAACGAACGCACGAGCGCGCGATGTACCTAAAGGTAAAGTAAAATAAGTCTATTTTTGAATCTAAAATGCAATTATCTAAAATATAATTCTCCTGCCCTTTTCCCCTTTTTTTGGAGTCGGCGGTGCATGTCTTCTTGTCCTACTTCTCTATTCGTTGACATATCACACACCACCTCGCTTTTGTTAATTTGCTCATTTTTGTTCGCAACAAGAACAATCTAAATAAAGTCCTTCAAAAAAGGCTCTATATAAATTGATTTTCTATTGTTTATTCAGAGAAATACATATTTAGTAATAAAGGTTTATTCATTAGGTTATGTTATCCGGTTAACTTGGTTATGGGTTATTCAAGTAATTTACTACTTTTGAAACCGTTTGGCCAGGGAAAAACGCTACCAACTTCCATATTTCTGTGGTGTTTGTGAAAATTAACGCAAAGTGATATTCATTGCGCATACCAGGGTAGCATGACACTAAAGATATGATGCCGATACCCGGCAGCGGGTGAACCAAGTCTGTCAATGATTACGAATGATAATATTAATTGTTTCTCTTTAGTGATCTTTCCATCGAGAACTTCATAAAGCAACTAGGCATACCCACACATATATAGTCATACAAATAGAAGCTTTATTTTAGCTTCTATTTGTATGACTATTTATGTGTCAAGTTAAACATTGAAATTGGAATAGTCCGTGTGTACTGCCGGGATACAATCTGTCCAAGCGTGATGGATCCCTGCGCCATCCCATTAGTTGGTTTGTTTTCCTTTACGATGATATCGTACTAGCGTTGATCCAGCCGTGGGCGTTTTACCAGAGGCGGTATTTACGAATGTAGACATATTCCATGTACGAAAACATTTAGTATGAGGTTTTACATTGGCAAAAATGACGTTATTCTATAAAAATGTATCATGTCTCTATGGATTTAAGACGAAGAAGTCAGCAAGTCGCGCCGGTGACTGAAAAGTTGTGTGGTAATCGGTGGACCATGCCCCATGCATGTGAAGCGGAGGAATGAGGAAAATGTCGTGAGGAAAGTCAAAAATCATATTCATTCTGTATATTAATATTTAATTGCAGAGCAAATCTAAATACCAAAACTCGTTTCGTAAATATTTACTCTGTGCAAAAGCAATGAAAAAACGGAAATCCGTTCAAAAGATTATTTACGACGACAATTCAAAAAAGGAATCGTTTCACCATGACCGATTATAAAGAATCCATTCGCGCGCCGATCAATCAATGTCCTTTGCCGAACAGGACGTTAGAAAAAAATAAGGCTTTATACGTTACGCATTAAATTTTCGATTTGATGACGGAAAAGAAAAGTAAAAATGTAAAGAAATAATTTTGAACAGAAAATTCTAAACACGTATTGAATACGGACGAAAAATGGTAGCAAGGTTAATTTTTTATTTCTTCCGACGTGAAAAAATCTCTTTAAAATTTGATTTTGGGTAGGGACAGGTACTTTGTTTCAGAGGAAGAGCTTACTACTCTTGAGTTAGTTCTTAGTAAATAATCTACATCTGTGCATTATATACGGACAAGGAAAGCCCAAGAAAACAAGTGGACACTCTGTCTAAAATGACAGCAGTTTGTTCTGAAAGAAAAACATTAGAGAAGGTAAACGTCAGTTAGACGTCAAATTAAACCTTCTGCCTTGAAAGTTTATCGAGTTCGAAACTTAAACATTCAATGGAAGTTGATCATTTCGATTCCAATCCGAACAAAGTTTGAGTCGTCACGTATTTGTATTAAATATATATTATAAAGTGTATGTAGTTGGTGCCCATATTAAGCTAAGAAACTATCGCTGAGTTCGGGTTGCACGTACAAAACATATCAGGCTTTAACATGCTAAAGTTGGCTTGTTTATATTTTTAAAGCGCTTCGGGAATATGCTCTCCTAGTACCAACATTGTGACTGCGTGATCTTCTGCGATATTTTTTGAAAGAAATAAAATAAAACTTAAAGTTCATTCGTTTGGTCGCATTTGGGGACAGCCTGCATACGATAGGCGACGTAATATTTTCGACTTGAATTTTGCAGTCGAAGTGAATTCTAACCGAGAGTTTGAATCCTTCTCCATTTATTTAAATGATGCCTCCAATTGATGTTTTACTAGCATTGGTCGACGTCTCGTTCAAAGTATCTGCTTGCATATGTATGCTGAATAACTTCTCCAAAACAGAGTAGCTTGGTAAGAACCGTAGCAAGGCTAGTTAAGCCCAGACTACTCATACTGTCTAAAGAAAGAGGAATAATTGTATGATGTAAACACAAAAACTGGTAACCATAAATTAATAAAAGCGTCATTCAAAGTCACTTTCAAATACCACTTTGTACCATACCGTAGATACAGGTAAAATAATGAACTGATTAAGTATGATGATCTACAGACAAAATAATGAAAAATCAATACCTCATGTTATGGACCGAACTGAACGAATGAAAATCAATGATCGGTTATTTATTTATATCAAACTTTACTGGGTCACGGCAATGCGAGGGTCAAAAATAAATCTTCATGATTACCTGAAAACTTGAAAATAGTATTTCTTTACTTACTAGGAGAGGAGAAAAGCAAAGAACATAGATAAAGCGAACAAATACTGTGATAAAATGAACTAGAAATGTAGGTACTTCATGTACCTACCTACCTACATGACCTGTGGGTATTTTTGTATTTTTTAAAGACCTCTCTTATGTTCCAATAATGCGTAAAGTCTTACACGACGATGGATGATGTAAAAGATAAAATAGTTATCATTTACAATAAAAACTGAATATATGCACTGCGAAAGGATAAAAATATATACATACAATTTATGTACAATTTAAACACAAACCCACTGAAATATGAGAGTAATCGCGTCTTCAATAAAATATGGCTACCAAATCAATATTCGATTATAAATCGAGTCAGCGTATTTCGGAGCCAACCACGACGATACGGTATTTAATATTTATGCTGAGGAGAGTTAAATATCCTTCCTTTTGGCCTTTTCAAGCTTCGGTGAAATTGAGTTCTAGTCTAGTTACGGCTGAATATCAATATTTTAGATGTAGCGAGGGCCATTAGATATTCAGTAACAAGTTAGATTTACTAGCGTTTGGAAATAGGGGGCCTGAAGTCCTGAGTTCCTGACGTAATAGCTAATAAGGATAGGTTCTTCTTAACTTTAGCTGATAACTTTAGCTGAACTCATGTTATTGGCAATGATAACATCTGACTGACTGCCGATGATGACGACGAGGTAAACCAACACTACAGGAAAGATTGAACTTATTTTCAGTAGTATACTTACCCCAACCCGAATAACTCTTGTTAAACTATGTTTCCCTAGTACTCGCCACACGAATAGTTAACACCAAACTCATGTGTGCTATCCTAAGTTCTAGGTTACCCATAATAATTGGCGAATTGGCTTTTCAACTTCCACGGCTGCATGTTTACTCAGAAATGGAATTTGATCATGCCTCATGAACTCGGGAGTGCCTTACTAAGAAATCCGTATTATTTTTGCCGCCACTAGTATTTCTATTCTATTTCTTGTGAAATAGGTATACATAACAGTTATTAAATGGCAAGATTTTTTCCATGGAGGCCAAAAAAAAACTACCCTTTTATCGGTTTACCGGTGACTGTTTGTCTGCCACACAGGTCAATCTCGCTAACGTTAAAAATACTTTAAAAGTAGACTGAAAATGTCCACTTTCAAAATAATATAATTTGGTCTGAAACATCGATGCAGATATTTTACACAAACGGTTAACGCTGGGATTTGTTGCGAATGGATGCAGCTTTGGTACTCCATTGACCATAATGGCCGTCCCTACGCATCTTGTACAAAATGTCCGTGCGGTCTTAAGGAAACCCATAGTCAAGGATCATTTACTCTCCCATAGACATACTTACACGGAAGAAGCTACTTTACGTTTAAGCTGAACCGTAGCTAAACTTTTTGAAGACACGTGATGTAAGTTTCATACACGCTCGAAAAAGGTTTAACAAGTTTCTAATAATCCACCAACACGACAAAATCAGTCACGTCTTTGAATTTTTCTCACAAATATTTTAGAAAAGGAAGAATAACCGCCAAGATGAAATTCTGCTCCGAGTATATTACGAAAATGGCGCAGAAACAACAATAAACAGTGTGGCAGTAATACCCTATTGTTTCTATTTCTGAAGGCTTAAGGCTTCGTTATGTGTTACTAAGCTTATGTAATCCTGGTACACATGTGCTAGAATAGATAAGGTTTGTTACATTTTCTGGACCACAAATATTGTTAACGATTATTTTATTGTTGGTAGATGGGGTTGCTGATATTTGCATAATTGTCTATCCATTGTAAATAAAACAGTTGATTTAAATGTAGGTTTGTCATAATTGTTCCAAGAAGTCAGTGGCCCGAAAGTCTGACAACCATCTTATTACAAAGTGTTATCGTATTACCCAGTACTAACTGGGTTGAGCAGGTCAAATAGGTAGTTGCTCCACGGCTCCATGTAAAATACTGGTACGAGTAGTCAGCTGCATTCGGTTAGACTGGAAGCCGACCCAACATGGTTGAGAAAAGGCTAGGCAGATAATGATATGGGCTATATTATGTTATTTATTTAATGATAAACTTAAAGGATTTTTTTGAGTCCGAACTGATTGGGATCCATCCTTCTTCAAAATTCGGAACTCTCAACTGATATATCACTTTTACGGGAATTACAGGTCGAATTTAAACCCAAGAACAAAACTCCTAAATCACAATACTATCGTCTAAAGATCTTCGCATAGACAGTAGAGTTATTGCAAAAGTGCAATTTCCTGCTGTAGTTTCGGAGTGTTGTATTCTAGTTCGCAGTAGGCCGCCGGGAGCAATGTCCGGTGCCGTCCGGACGGACAGCCGGACACGGACGTAGCTACCCTCTGCATTTACTTAGCAGGATGTACGGAGCAACTTGGAATTTTATTTTTTTTAGATTGCGAAACAGGTTTAAATTATTTGTTTGTTTGAAATACTTCAGACTAGATCTGTATTTTATAGATTTCGTAGAAGAATTTGATTTTTTTAATGCAAGCCTTTTTATTTACTTCTTAACTCGGTGCATGTCTAGAATCGATGCAGCGGTATGCACTCAGTAACGTAATAATTTAATTAATGATTACTTATTGGACGCCATTATTAATTCTAAGAAAATGAAGTGTTTGTTACTCGTACAAATTGTGTTACTGTTATCTAACATCCTTGTCCGTTTAATTAAATTTCTTCGAATAAAGGTCGGTATTAATTTATTGCTAACGTCTACCCACGATTTTATTATCGTAGAAGGAAGTGTTTATGAGAAATATATGTATAGAGTACTTACTTGATACTTTAAACATTTTTTATGGTAAAGTTAAAAAAAAACTTGAGAGGTGTCAAGGGACACCCGGATGGAACGATGTTATTTAATTTAATTAAATAAATAAATAAATTAAATTATGATATGCGAAATAGAAAGACGAAACGAAAATAACTGGCTTTCTTTCTATGAGAGAGAGAGAGAGACAGACAGAGAAACACGCGCACGCCGCACGGCTTACAACTATAGCAAAAAGTGTCGTTACAACTTTTGCTCTTAATTTTTTCCACCCTTTCGCAACGCGCGGTACGGAACTTCGTTCCAAAAAAAAAATATAACGATAAAAAACTAGGAAATAAATAACTAAATAAAACTATAAAAGCTTTAAGCACACAAATGTACAAAGGCAGACTTCATACCAAAGGCATGGCCGGTATTTTGACTATTAAAAATATGAAAGCAGGCTGGATGAAAAGTCAAGCAGTGGAGCTCTAGGACGAAGTCAAAAACCCGAAAAAAAAAGTTATAAAATAACAAACCAACCTTGTTCTACGTTCTAAAAATTCAAAAAAATATAACGGTTGCAAAAAACAAAGCTCGCTCTTTGGTCGGCCATTCGAATAGTATCGCAGCTCGAGAGCGAGGGAACGGCAGGAGTGGTGCCCACTCGACATAGATTCAACCGGGCTACCATTGTTGGGAGGAACTCGGGGAAAACACGCTGATATCTAGGTATGTGTGGTTTGAATGTGAGTTTCCCTTTCCGATAAATTTTACATAGGTCCACGTGGCTAGATATTTTACGTGTTGTCATTCAAATTAAAAAATGACTTGTAAATATCGACAGAACTTAAATTAGAAACACGTTACAGATAGTTTAGGATTTCAGGGAAAGGTTATTATTTTAATCACATGTTGATTTTGAGTTTTGTTGCTTTACAGACTTGTCCAACCAGCTCAAAAAGTGATTGAATATTCACATATCGCTAAGCTATGGAGACATTTGCTACATAGGTAATTGGTCTCTGGTACTGAGCTTATCGATGAACTCTGCATGATTTTAAAATCGAAGAGTTCCTTCCGAAAGGAGAAAAAGCAAAAAGCCAAATATATTCAAGTCAGCATTATTCTCTTGCCCTTATCCCATCATTTGGGGTCGGCACAGCATTTTTTTATCATCCTTACCTGCTTCTTTATTACGTGTCATCTCATCAGGCACTTCCTTTCTTGCCTTATCATCCTTCACACAGTCCATCCACAGTTTCTTTGGCCTCACATTTATACTCAAAACTTTCCTAACAATATTTTTCTTATTCCGCCGATTACCACACCACTTTTCAGTCACCAACTTTTCAGTAAAATAGTTTTTTAAGCGAGTATCCATCGAGATTCTATTCGGTAGTACCGCAGCTCGTTACGGCGGCAAAACGCTACAGATGCAACGCAGAACTGTGGCTGCAACCGTAAAATTTATGGACGATAGTGCGGCACAGCGGCCGCAGATAGTTTATTTTTCAATTGTTACTTTTGTTTTTAAATAACTGGGATAGGAAGTGTAATTTAAGGTTTATTTTGTTACTTTAATGGCTATTGTTGAAAATATTGCTGGGAAATCGGAGATATTGTTGTGGAATATTGAATGTTAGTTTGGTTTATTGGTTGTCAGTGGTGTTGTATTGTATTATTTAGTTCCCTTCAAAATGGTTGAGTTGAGTGATGGCTGATACATGCGTCATGTTCGTGAACGGGCGCTGTCAGTTGTGACTGGTCATCTCTTAGCTGCCACGGTTTATTTTAATTACTTTATTTTTAATTACTGATTTGATCTTTTACTCTGGACGCTCTTAACTTGCCCGTATTTCTACATTGTTCTCACATATTTGTAACTTTTAACATGAATGATGTAACCAAGATTTTGTAACATATTTTGATTTAAAAGAGTGTCCATGGAGTTTCTTGCCCGTTCTTCTCCATAGAGATCTACGCTACGGAATGGGCAACTACAGTACTTTCACAAGTTATTATGCCTTGTGACTGGGACTGTAGCTTCGCGTTTTATTTTGTTTTTTTGACTTTTAAAAGTGCCTGTAAAGGTCTAATTGAAATAAATGCTTTGACTTTGACTTTGACTTATTACAAAACATTCTTGTATCTGATATAATTAATTAATTAGAAATTTCATGGAAAATGGAAACGATTTTTCCTACTGCATAAACCGTTTAATAAACCGTTTTCATTTCATAACCCATATTCATTTTATGTTTATGGTTTGTACAATTATTACAGCACCTGTTTTTTGCGATATAGTCGGTTAGGTACCTCACGTTGTATCTCTCATTATTCTAAAGCCAAAGTTCAGTTTTCAAAGCCGGATTCTGAAAACCAACTAATATGCATATAATATTCTATGGTAACAATGTGGATACCTGTTTAAATTGTCTGGACTACCGCAAGACAACTAAGTAGAATCTAAAATTCTCCTAGTGGAATATTCCTAAACGTGAATATTTTTGGAATATTCCACTGCCAATTAATTTTAAATGAGATATCGGTTAGAGAAATAAACTGTCAGTCATACTACCCATTCTACGAAGTATAACAAATTCAGGATGATAGATGGAATAGTGAGAAATAATTTAACTTTTATATAAATTATCCGCCAGTTTGAAATCTGACGGCTTCTGACATTTGAAGGTAATTTTAGTTCGCTCAAATATATTTACCTGGAGCTTTAAAATAATATAGGAAAACTAGAGAATTCAAGAGTTTTTTTTTTTAAGAAACAGTGGGTCTGGGGTTTTTTAATTAGTGTTTGCATCTTGGTTTGATGAAGCATCCGTTCATCTGGCGAGCTAAACCAATTTCGACAAACGAAGTTCTCTTGCAGTTTGATAAGAGCCTAGTTGTTCCCAAGTAGTTTAAGTTTATGCATTTAATTACAATGACACAAACAAGTGTTGGCACTTGCAATTCTCACCTACAAATACCTACACTGTTCACTGTTCGTTAGTTATTATAACAAGTTGAAGCATTTTTCTAAACAGCTGCGTTGATTATAATTGGTCATCAGCTGTGAATCAGAAAAATAAATTTAAGCCAAAATTGCTTATTGAAAGATCATTTATTTACTTAAGTATTC
Source organism: Cerastis leucographa (assembly GCA_963082945.1). NCBI lineage: Eukaryota > Metazoa > Arthropoda > Insecta > Lepidoptera > Noctuidae > Cerastis > Cerastis leucographa. The sequence continues at coordinate 3,574,681 of OY720365.1, forward strand.
AAAGCACTTCCTAAATTCTATTTTTTTTTATTATTTAATTAACGAATGCTAGCTCATTTTTATTAAGAATCAACTTCTAGTTTTTCTAACTCAGTTTACTCATCATAAAAACAAAGGTTTAGGTGCTAGCTTCATAGCTGACCTAGATTTCCAGTCCATATATCCTGGTAAACGCTAAACTGTACACTTTGATGGCTCACTGGCCACCGGTTAATTTATCATTACCTAGTTATACAATGTCGCTGTATAACTTGTATCGATATGTGGCTAACATGCACACAACTACGGAGCATGTTTGCGAGGCGTTAGCTGTAAGGTATCTCTGCACATACATAAACCACGAGACTATGCAATTTGGAACGATGTAAATAGAGCTAACTAAACGAAGCTTCGGTTGCTTAGCGAATGCATTGATTAAGGACTATTTAGGTCATATTGTAGTGTATGTTTAGATAATATTTCTTAGTAGATTTCAAGAAAATTACTTTTAAATAATGCACAAAGAAAATATTGATCTACATGTAAACAATTGTATGTCAAAGTCTAAAAAAACCTTATTTATAAAGGGAAATAAATAATATATTAACGCAAAATGGAATACACAACCACATTAAACAGTGGGCTAACTTTTTATTCCCAAACCTCAGTATTTTTCGCAACCCGTTGGCTAACCACCGAAAGGGTGCGTTACCGCGCAATGCCGCCGATTTCATTTCCGTTGGGAAATGCGAGAGATAGCGGCATGGCAGGCGTAGCTCTCTCATTATGTTTTTGACGAAAAAAATTCGGATACACACTGAAATATTTTATGGTCCAGCTTTTACATTGACCTTGCGAGTATCCGGACGCGGAGGAAGGATTATGAATTCACGTTTTTTGTAACATGAGTTGTGTCGTTTATGAGAGTTTTTTGTTGGTTTAATAAGAAAAGAATTAATAAAACATTGTTAACGAAAACGGTTTTGTTTTTGTCCGCCCGCTGTCTATTTTGGTAATTAATTGAAGCGGTTACGGATTAGCAGATACCAGGCAATCAGAAACAATAATCGGCTGGATTGTTCGGTACACGATAGCGCATGCGAGCTATAAATTCGGCTTGTTGTCCAAGCCGAACAACAGGCGATACGGGCAATCCTGCCTGCGTTCGTGTTGGCTGTAAATGTATGTAAACCTGTACTAACTAACGTAGCCTACCTACAATTAATTATTGTAATGTGGAAATGTATAATGGTGCCAGATGATTGGTATACGATGATGATTTTCATTAAATCTCTGTTATAGAAATAACAACTATTGATAAAATTCCATTAATTTATTAAAACTGGATGGCAAGTTTAATTTTTTTTTTCACCCAAACATTTAATGAAAAGTTGCCTAGTAAAAGCTCTTAGGACATTGTGATCTTTTCTCCAAAAAATAATGCTCAACTTTCGACACCAATACAAACTTCGAAACAAAAATCAGTCGGTCTTTGGAGAACTGAACAGGAAGAAAATTAATTATCACGGTAGTTCAGGAAACAATGCTGGAGTACTAGGGCAACATCACCACTTGAGAGAAAAATGTACTCATTTGTCTTTTAGTCAGTAGTGTGTTGTTCTGTGAGAGGCACTTTGAGTGATTAATGAGTTTGGATTGAAAAGCTAGACCTTTATTTATATCTTATGTTCGAAGACTTGAAAGATCTGGGAATACTGGAAATAATGTTTTATGGATATCGTTTCGTCGGCTGCCGTCTGGTAGGATATGAATCATAATTCAAACTATAAAAGTAGTGAGTGGTTATAATACTGACTCAACTTCCATGTAGAAAGTTTGCGCAGCATCAAACCTTTTGCACGTTTAAAAAAAAAAGCTAGGTATGTGTTGCCATTTCCGTTTTGAAGCTAAAATAAATAAGGGCTGAAAAAGAAGAATAAAAAAACAAAATGACACAAAAAACCCTCCGATTGTAAAACGTTAATTACGGGGAGTTGTTTGTTCGTTAAACATTGCTAATTACGAGTCGTCATATACGGGCGGTGTCATGAAAATAAAAGAAAATTATATTTAAAAAGTGTTAAGCGCTTCCGCTCATTTTTTTTTGTTTTTAATATAGAAAAAAGTAAACATTTAAGTTACTGTAGAGACGGTAAAACAGAGGTTTTTTTTTTTTTTAGTATATTTTCTGTCAAGTGGTCAACATCCACCGGTCATGCTTCTTACACTATCGTTTTTTATCTATAACTCTAAACAAATCTGTCCATTCCTTTGGCAAAGATCCGAAAGTTATTCAATTTATCTACATGACTCAGGATACATTAACTCTGTATATTTTATTCGGTGTAGATAGCGAGCACAAAGCACATTTCATTGCTAATGAACAATGTTCATTGATTGATTGATACCTGACATTATTATTATTAAATGATAAATTAAATATTTACATCGGTTCATTAATGATTGTCACTGATACATGTGTAATTGTATAGATTGTGAATTGTTTTGTAATGAATGGGTTTATTTGTATCCCTGTTTCGAAATTATAGCTTTCATTTCTGTGATGTAAATAGGAATGCAGGAACAGAGATAGGTAGTCAACATGAGGCAGTATAGTTTTACAGACTGAGAATAAAAAAGAAACAATTTAAATAACATCCAACTAATGTAAACCCTGAGCGTCATTATTTTAGCATTTTTTCCTCTTGGTAGTTATGGTGACCTGCTACACATCATTGTAGTCAAGCTTTCTGCTTTTACTAAATAAAGCCAAATGAAATAATTTACGTTATTTTATATTTACCTTTTTACTGAAAAACCCATGTTTTCAATGAGATGTTGCCTATAATGAACTGAATAAACTACGACAAAAATCAAGTCGTACGCTACGGAAAAAATCACTAGGTGATAAATGTACTTTAATGGTGATGATTGACAAAAGTATCAAACTGGTACGCAACATTGATATAAAACCCGATAAATCAGTAAGCAGCAATATAAAAATATGTGGAAACGTAGGAATGAAGGGAAATAAAAACCGTTATCGTTTTTACGGCCAGTGGCTCGGAAATCATACCGATGTCGATGTGCCGAAATGTGATAAATTCTCAAGCTTATCAGTCTACAGAAGTATGTCAGATGATTGCAGTTTTTATAGGACTTACAGGGTTTAAAGTTGAATTAATATAGCGGCAATTCAGCTGGAGATTTTACTTGGAAAATGGGATACTTGTTAATTGGGAGAATTCAGGGCTAGTCGGGTTCCTGAAATTGAGCTCTTCTTTTTAGATCAGAAGATAATAAATACAGAAATACTGAGACAGATATCTGCACTAAAATCTAGGGGGACAAATCCACCTGCAAATGACTTGTGCGAGCAAATATGGCATGACATTTTGCATTCGATAATCAAGTAAGCAAGTCCCTCCATTCAACCTACTTACTAATAAGCAGCTACAAGCCAAGTGTTAAGGACCTCTTCGGCAAAAATTTAACCAACTCTCACATATTTATCCCCAACTAACTTAAAACTGAAAAGTCTTTCACTTTCTTTAGATAAGGTAAAAAAATCATGCTTCTAGACCCAGCGGTGTAGTTAACGCGTTATCAGTCAGTAACTGAATTTAAGATAAGTAGATCTTAATTGAGAGATTGTAGAGCTGTGGAGTGCCGGCTTAAGAATAGCACTCCCCCAATTCTTCTCGCGGGTGTCGTAAAAGGCGACTAAGAGACTTTTGGGACCTATCACATATCGGTCCCACCGGTGTCGGGCAGCAGCGATACCGGTGTGAATCTACTGCGATTGCCAACCCGCCTGCTCAGCGTGGCAATTAGAGCGAACCCTTACCAATGGCAAGTCAACATGGACCACGGCCCCCAGTTCCCGGCCGCCCTGCTATTCCTGATCAAGGCGGCGGTCACGGTAACGGCAGGGCAGGGGGTGCGAAGAATCCCCGGGTTACGGAAGGCCGCCAAAAACAAGTGACCTTGGCGACGTACAACGGACGCACGTTACGGCTCGACGAGCACCTGGCGCAACTCGAAGTCGAACTCGAGAAAATAAGGTGGCACGTTCTTGGGTTAAGCGAAGTCCGAAGAGAGGGGGAGGACACGGTAACTCTTGAATCAGGCCACCTTCTATACTTTCGAGAGGGAGACCAGCTGTCCCAGGGTGGCGTAGGATTCCTGGTGAATAAAGCTCTCTGTGACAACGTTGTAGAAGTGTCGAGTGTGTCGAACAGGGTCGCGTACCTCGTAATTAAACTAACCGAGAGGTATAGCCTCAAGGTTGTGCAGGTTTACGCACCGACCTCGACGCACTCGGACGATGAGATGGAAGATGTGTTTGGAGATATATCGAAGGCCTTACACTTCACCACCAGGGCCCACTACAATGTTGTCATGGGAGACTTCAACGCCAAAGTGGGAGTACAGAATTACAACGAATCGGTAGTAGGATCCCATGGTTATGGTAGCAGGAATCATAGGGGGCAAATGCTTGTCAACTTCCTCGAAAGGGAGGGGCTATTTTTGATGAATTCATTTTTCAAGAAACAGCCTCAAAGGAAGTGGACATGGCGGAGCCCCGGCACTATGACTAAAAACGAGATCGATTTCATCATAACGGACAAGAAGCGTATATTCAGAGACGTCTCAGTGATCAATAGGTTTAATACTGGAAGTGATCATAGACTCGTGCGAGGGTCTCTGAATATCGATTTCAAGCTTGAACGTGTCCGTTTGATGAAATCCAGGCTCCGACCAACCCTGCTCCAAACTATAGTGGGATCTGAAAAGTTCCAATCTAATTTGGAGAACCGATTCGCTGCCGTGGAAACCACAAATAGCGTTGACATTGACCAGGCCCTCGAGAATGTGGTCGGAATCCTCAGGGAGGAAGGTGTGAGATTTTGCGAATTGCGGCGTAGAGACAGGAAGTCGAAGTTTTCGGAAGAAACGCTCAAGCTCATGGAGAAACGACGTGAACACCCACCAGTCACTACGTCAGAGTGGCATTCTCTAAACAGGAGAATTGGCAAACTTGTACGACGCGATCTCCGATGCTCCAACACTCGCTCAATAGAACGAGCGATTGAGAAAAATCGGGGATCGAAAGTGTTTGTCCAATCTCTTGGGAGAAGTCATCTGACGAAGCTGACCACTACAAGTGGAGTAGTCGTTTCTTCCGGGCCGGAGGTTCTTTCGGAAATTGAAAGCTTCTATAGTCAGCTATACGCTACGCGTGCATCTCAACCTGATCCCGAAAATGAGAAGTTCCGAGCTACATTAACACGCCACTTTACGGAAGACTTGCCAGAAGTCAACCTAGACGAAATTGCGATGGCTCTCAAACAGCTTAAAAACGGAAAAGCCCCTGGAGAAGACGGTATTACGACTGAGCTCCTGAAATCTGGTGGTAAACCTGTAATGAAGGAGCTCCAGAGCATTTTCAATACTGTTCTTTTTGATGGGAGAACTCCAGAGGCGTGGAGTAAGAGTGTTGTCGTGTTGTTTTTCAAAAAGGGTGATAAAACTCTTTTGAAGAACTACCGACCCATTTCGCTCTTGAGCCACGTCTATAAACTGTTTTCGAGAGTCATCACAAACCGTCTTGCGCGAAGACTCGACGAGTTTCAGCCTCCCGAACAGGCCGGGTTTCGATCGGGGTACGGCACCATAGACCACATCCATACAGTGCGGCAGATTATACAGAAAACAGAAGAGTATAATCGGCCCCTGTGCTTAGCGTTTGTGGACTATGAAAAGGCCTTTGACTCGATCGAAATCTGGTCGGTTCTGGAATCTCTGCAGCGATGCCAAGTCGATTGGCGATACATCCAAGTGCTGAGAGGTCTTTACAACGCCGCTACTATGGCCGTCCAAGTACAGAATCGGCAGTCTAAGCCTATTCCCTTGCATCGTGGTGTGAGACAAGGGGACGTTATATCCCCCAAATTGTTCACAAATGCATTGGAGGATATATTCAAGACGCTGGACTGGAAGGGGCGCGGCATTAATATAAACGGCGCGTACCTCTCACACTTGCGATTTGCAGATGATATCGTCATCGTGGCGGAAACGCTGCAAGATTTGCAACATATGCTGAATGGCCTAGTTGATTCTTCTCAACGCATTGGTCTCCGGATGAACCTAGATAAAACCAAGGTTATGTTCAATGAACATGTCAGTCCGGAACCAATTGCAGTTCAAGGCAGTATTCTCGAGGTTGTTAAGGAGTATGTTTACCTCGGGCAAACTATGCAGTTGGGTAAAAACAACTTCGAGAAAGAGGCCAACAGAAGAATACAGCTGGGCTGGGCAGCGTATGGGAAACTGCGTCGAGTCTTTACATCGCCAATTCCACAGAGTCTAAAGACGAGAGTCTATAATCAGTGCGTCCTACCCGTCATATCGTACGGTGCCGAAACGTGGACACTCACGGTAGGGTTGGTCCACAAATTTAAAGTCGCTCAACGTGCTATGGAAAGGGCTATGCTCGGGGTTTCTCTGAAAGATCGAGTTCGTAACGAGGTGATCCGACAGAGAACTAAGGTTATCGACATAGCCCACCGCATAAGCACGCTAAAGTGGCAATGGGCCGGCCATATAACCCGAAGAACCGATAACCGTTGGGGTAGACGAGTTCTTGAGTGGAGACCACGGATCGGTAAACGTAGCGTAGGACGTCCTCAGACTCGGTGGAGCGATGATCTTTGCAAGGCGGCTGGCAAGAGCTGGATGAGAGTGGCCGAGGATCGTGCTCAGTGGCGTGTCATGGGAGAGGCCTATGTCCAGCAGTGGACGAATACAGGCTGATGATGATGATGATGAGATCTTAATTAAAATAGAAAGAAATAAGGAATAAGAATATAAATTTCATAGGACACAAGACAAGAAGTTATTATATTATGCAGCCTATTTACTTGCTTAACGCCTCAACAAAGTACCACAAGATTTCATCTAATAGTTCTGTAGTGTAAAACTCAAACACCACAAGTTCAGAGCAAGTGGTTCTGCAGTTTAGTAACACATGGCTTGTGAACAGTGAATAGCTTGTAGAAGTACCACTAAGTGGTATGTTTTTACTAGCTTCTAATTGCAGATTTACCCACGTTTTGGTACCGAACTATAATTTCCGAATGATCCCACGAAAATATGCAACCGGGATATAAATGTATCTTATGACCTAGTTCCGGTCATGTTCTACTGTGTATACCGAATTTGATCGAAATCCGTGAAAAGGTAACAGACAGACATACTTTTGCTTGTAAAATATTAGTATTAGTATGGATAGGGGTACTTGCGTATATGAGAACTTAATTAAGGAGATCTGACTGCGTTATGATTAAGATTATTTTTACTGTTAAAACGCGTGACAGGAAATGACGAGAAGTTTCGTGAAAACTCGGTAACGTTGGAGCTTCGAACTTAAAAAGTGAACAGCAGTAAATTATTTATTATTTGGTTATTCCTCTTTTAAACGAGATGTTCATCATCTGCCTATGTTGAGGTCAGCCTGCAGTCTGACCTCCACAATCCAGTTAGTAATGAGTAATACCGTTTGTCAGACTTTCGGCCCACGGACTATTTGTAACGACTGTCAAAGATATAGGAAGAAGGAAAGATATACTTTTGAAACAAGATAAATAGACCAGTGTATGACCTTGATGTACGAACATGGACGAAAGCCAAAGTACCTAGCATGTGAGGTTTGTAGCAGGTGGTCGTTCTATAGTTCTTGCCAACCTATGATGGGAAAAACGCGTGAGTTTGTATGTCATGTGTCATGTATGTGTGTAAAAAAAAACTATTTAATTCCTAGAAAGTTGCCACAGACAGAACCACAATTAAGATACCATTATTATGTAGTAACATTTGTTGGAATCCAGAAATATGGTATCACAATACTTTTCTACCAAAACACCTAAGCTTCCAAAAAATATATTCATAAAATTCGTTTTGATTTAAGAGCAAACACGCAGTGTATAAAAAATGAGGTTACAGCATCTGTGCCGACCTGAAACCTAACCTACATAGGTAACAACCTATTTTATGAAATTATGTTTAAGCATTCAGTGTATTTGCATTTTACTTGTATCGAATAAGTATTTTTTAGGTACTTTCTTCTATACTATATTCTGTACTGTATTTCTTTTTCTTTCAAATTATTCCTGGCAAAATCCAACCATCGTGGCACCGACATTGGTACAAGGGCAGTAAGATGGTGATGATTCTGTTCTGTATTTGCGGTTATATACTTCCCTATTAGTAATTGATCAAAGGATTTTTGTATAAAGCGTGGTCTGCCTAACTTCCGCCAGTTTTTTCGCCTTCAAAGTTGCGGCCACGCATTTAACCTATTAATACAGGTTAGCTGGTATCAATATACACGAGTTTTGTCTGAGACCCAATCTCCTAAAGCGTCACGTTTCTGAGATATAAAAGTTAGAATCTATTCACTGACGGCGGCGCCAGTACCACTTTGGTTTTATTAGCTACGCAAAAATCTTTTTCTCTTTGAAAAAAAAGAATGCAGAAGTTAGGCAGACCATTTTATTCAAATCCCTTTATTATTATTTAACTTCGCGGCATTTGCCGGAAACGACAAACTGGAAAAATCTATAGCGAATGTATGAATTGGCCTTGTTACTATATCATCAAGTTTCATTTACTTCAATCTAATAATGAGCTATTATCTGAGCGCCTAGATGTTGTGAAGGTAAGATAAGCGCCAAGTCGCTTCAAGTTAATATCTTCAGCTGCATCTAGTTAGACTGGAAGCCGACCCCGATATATCAGTATGTAGTAAAAAAAAGGCTAGACAACAAAGAGATTTAATACATATTTGAATGTCTTTGCGAGACAATCATGGGATTAGGGCTTGTACACAAAACTGCGAATTCGCAACATAGAAAACTGCGATACGAATTGCTGCGACGCGATTTCGTGCGGAAAGGCGTCTTCGCCGTTCCACGATTCGACGACCGTCAATCGTACTGAATGTATTTTTTAAACTAGGTCGTGACATATATCGTAAATATATAGACGTAAAATTGCAAGAATGCGCGATGCGAATCAATTCGCAAGTTCTTGCGATGCCTCGTGGGAGCTTGTAGATTTTTACGATGCGACGTCGCATCGCAGTTTTGTGTACAAGCCCTTTGACGTAAACTGATTGCGATATTCAAGGCAGATTTAAATGGAATTAGCATAGTCACGGAAATAATGTACAAACCGAAGTGCCGAACGGACCATGCATCTAAGCTTTAAGTCTCCCGCGTACAATAACGAATCTCATATTATCTTTGGTAGGTACATTTTACGAGTCTGTGCGTGTATCCAAAACGATTCGGTTGGATAGCACATGATAGGTATCCGCAAATTGGAAGCGTCCCTAAGGACATCTTTTATACTGAACCAATTTATAGATTTAAAAGAACGATGTTTGTACATAGAATGACTTTGTGTTTTTGTTTTGAGTTTCTGACATTTAACCTCCTGGTTAATTTCATGTTTAAAGGATTCCATATTAATCGATCAAGGCAAATAAAATTGGAGATCCAATTGTTACTCCATGTAGTCCAATCGACGACGGTTTTATTCGATTTTGTTAGCTCGCCATAACATCTCGTGTATGAATATCTTACGTACCATCTTACAATAAGCTCCACTTACCTGTAAAAAAGGAAAATACAATTAAGTTCATCAAACATTACCAAAAACCTGCTTATCCCGTGTCTTCAAACTAAAACGCGAAATAACAAATTCCACGAAATCCCACACAAAACCTCCAGTAAATAGACTTGAAGTACTAGGAACTCATAATTGTTCAGAGTAGAAATTCACTTGAACGTTACACAGGTAAGCACTCGGATATGACTGGAGAACGGAATGCATTGCAGAATCTGCAAGTGTATTAGCATAATAAAGTTGTCTCAGTCTGTAGGTACTAGAAACTTCGTGGATATGTTATGCTAGTAGCGTGCATGAATAATTGATTAATCTAGTCTGTATTTTTGTGTGTTCAAGAAAAGTAATCGTATAAATTCGGTATATGATGGTGATACAAAACTCAAGCAGACGGGGCAAACAATTCTGTTGAAAGAAAACATTGTGTTGTACAGGACCTTATCTAGTCTTTGAAATATTGTGAGTGTTTAGACCAAATTCAGACGGGTTGTAAACGTATTTTCAGATCAATAAGTATTGCTTTCTTTTAGGTCAAAGTCTTAAAAGTCCTATAAAATAATGACGTAGAAAAGAAACTACGGGCAAACTAATTTTATCGCAGACGTAAAATATAGATTTTACCGCTTTGTGAACTTAACGGTCAGCAAAATTAACTGAAAACGAGGTGCAACTGAAAACTATTTGCTGCAGCCTTATTTCTTAACTTTCTAAAAAGTTCTTCTACATTTAACAAATTATTTGAAATGGGTGGCTCTATTTTTATTTTTCCCTAGTTGCTGTACTGTTGTAGATAACAACCGGATTATAACGCATAAAATTGTCAAAATAAAACGTACGTGATTAGGCGTAATTTTACCTAATTTACATAAAACAATTTCATATTTATGAACACGAAATAAACAATAATAACACCTCTCTATGTAAATTGCGGTATTTCAATGTTTGTCATACAGGTAGCAGAATGTGTCATGTAATACGAAATGGTAGAATTACCAGGGTGGCATGAAAACGGACTGGTATTCATTTGCATAGCTAACGTATTTTCATGAATGGTCGGACACGCTCTTACATTGTTGAACTCCTATTACGCCGTGAACCAATTATAATCATCATTACAATAAAACGTTTGTTTTCACTTTTTGAATAACAAATGAGAGTTTTTGGGCCTAGTAAAATCGTTCAGAAATCCTTTGTTTTTGGGTACTAAATGAAATTGGTTTAGGCCAAATTAATGCTCATTATTTATACCCACTTCAAAAATTATTCTTCTGAATACAAAGCATGTTTTCGCTGGTCTATTTATAAAAAAATGTTAATAATGTATTGGCTCTACGGAACGTGAAAGGAACCAACACAACGCCACCAAAATACACCCTATATACGCAAAAAATATTGGTGGGAAACGTCTTTCTTTTTAGGTGTGAAAATCGCGGTTTTCAAATATCGTTCAATCTTACGCAGTCAAAACGGTAAGGTTTTTTAAGTTATAAAATTTTAAACTTTTATTTGCAAAGTAGGAGTTTCGACTTTCAACGTCTCCGTACCTAGAAGGTGCTAGGTATGGTCCAGAACGAAAAAATATTGGAATGGGAATGATGAGAAAAAAAAATGAATCAGATGGGAAGAACAAGTAATTGCCTTACCGCTTTGATAAAGAATGTTTTACACCCGTAATGTTTGATTGATTATTATTTTATGGCTTTTTATTTAAAAAAAATACCTTGTTATCCTTCGAGCCTTAAGAAGTTAAGATAACTGGCAATTTTTCAATTGCTCTGTAACTTTGCACTAAATAAAAACCACGAGTCCGTATCGATGTTTCTGTCACATGCCACTTTCATTTATATGCTAATTTTGTAAAATATTTTAATCGTGTCCTGATAGAATAGTTATCATTAACATCACACTGACAGGTACTTAAGATTTGTGTCTGATTATGATAGTACTATCGGTATCATTAACATGAAATGTGAAAAGCGCGGGAAACGTTCAACTTGGCGGACGCGTCCTTTTTGAATTCAAGAAAAATATTTTGAAAATACAGTAAAATAGGATCAGTAGTTTAGTTTTAGTGCTCTCTTCTTTGATTTGAGTATAGTTTTGTAGTATTTTTTCCTCGGTAGTGGTAAGTTTTTACTATATATTGTTGAAGCCGTATAATGAACGACCCGCCAGACCCGGGGGACTTTGTTCCCCCGGCAGGCAATTTTGTTACTGTGGTGAGCAATGAGTCAGGCATGGAAACTGATGGGTCCTCCTCGGCTCGTAAACTTAAAAGAAGTCGCGTAACTGTGTGCAAACACTGTAACAAACGCCGTCGCACCCGAAAAAACCACGGTTCCGAGTCGTCGGGTTGTGGTTGTACGGATCCTACAAGTCCTACAACATTTTTATCAGAACCTATTTGCTCTGTAATACCAACTATTGCTGCTGATACTCAAGCTCCATCCGTAGCTGTTCCCGCGCAAATCGGTCGTAAAGCATACGACAAAACCGACAGTGCACCTTACATAGTACACTTACAGAAAAAAACTATTTCCCCTGATGATGATACTACACTGCACCCAATCACATTTGGCAAATATCTCAAACATAATGCCTTTCAAAATATTATAAATGGTAGCGTCAAAAAAATTGGGCGTAATAAAATTTCTCTTTCATTTTCCAATTATCTGGATGCAAATTCTTTTATTTCACACAGCAGTCTGGAAACATATAATTACAAAGCTTTTATACCCACATTTAATGTTACAAGAATGGGTCTAGTACGTGGTGTTCCTGCAGAATGGTCTCCAGAGGAAGTAATTGATAATATTACAGTTCCAATTGGTTGTGGTCCAATTTTAAAAGTCAGACGCCTTAATTTTAAATCTGTTGTTGATGGTACAACCACTTGGAAGCCATCCCAATCCATAGTAGTTACTTTTGATGGACAGGTTCTACCTAAAAGAATCTTTATGTGTTATAATGCATTACCTGTTGATTTATATATTTTCCCTACTGTACAATGCTTTAATTGCTGTCGTTTTGGGCACACTAAAATTCAGTGCAGGTCTAAACCTCGCTGTTATAAGTGTGGTCAAGGCCATACTGGAGATAGCTGTGAAAGGGAAGTAGAAAATGCATCTTGCTGTCTGTGCTCTGGCTATCACTATGCCATTAATAAATCTTGTCCTGAATTCTGTAGACAAAAACAGATTAAATCATACATGGCACATAGCTCAGTTTCTTATGCTGAAGCAACTAAAGTTTATCCCCCGGTAACTAAATCATATGCTGACACACTTTTATCTTCTCCTTCTAAAAACTTTGCAGATACTCCATCAATCTCTTCACCTAATAGAATGCAGGCTTCAAGTAGTTATAAAAAGACTGTCTTCCTGAAACCACGCTCCCCACCCAAATCTATACAAGGCTATAATAAAGAGGCCCACAATGCTATTATTAATGATTTTAAAATTCCCCAGCCATCTAATGGTTGTGCCTTTACTAACAATCAAAATAATGATAAAAATGATGTAAACTTTTCTATAAATGATTTTCTCTCTGCATTACACAATCTTCTTTCTCAGTTCAACATCTCACCGTCCAACGTTGCCTCAACTTTCAATGTACCTCAATCCATTCATAATGGACAACACATCCAATATAATCCAATGGAACTGCCGCAGTCTAGTAAACAAAAAGAGTGATGTTATATACCTTTTAAACAAATATGAGCCATTTGTCTTTGCTTTAGCAGAGACCTGGCTCAAACCAAATCATATTTTTAAAATTAATGGTTATTTAACCATTAGGGAGGATAGATCTGATGGGTATGGTGGTGTAGCTATACTTATCAAGAACTCTTTTCCTTTCTCTATTGTTTCATTACCTCCTCATAGTGAGGAAATTTCTATTGTAGCTATTAAGGTGCACCAAACTTGTTTTGTTTCTATTTACATTCCTCACCCTTCTTCTTCTATTCTTCAAGAGATGAATAATCTCTTTTCTTTTCTTCCAAAGCCTTTCTTAATATTGGGGGACTTTAATTGCCATCATCAATCATGGGGTTGTTCTGTTTCTAATTGTCATGGTGAAGATTTACTAGATATAATAGACTCTCATAATTTATGCATTTTGAACTCAGGAGCTGCTACTCGCCGTTCAGATCCCAACCAAAATCAAAGTGCAATTGACCTTTCTATCTGTTCTCCAAGCTTAGCCTCTTCATTAACTTGGCATACTCTAACCTCTACTTATGGTAGTGACCATTTCCCAATAGTTATTTCTTACCCTCTTTCCAAATCAAAGGCATCATCAAGGAGATCTAACTTAAAACACAAATTACCAAGCAGAAATAGTAGTGACTGGGACAAATTTAGAAGCCTTGTTGACAGTAAGCTTTGCTCCTTGCCTGTAATTTCTGATGGCAATGAAAACAGCTGTGCTGAAGCTTTAGCACTTTTGTTAATTGAAACTGCAGATGTAGTTTTTCCTGCAAAAAATAACAATAATAGTACAATTCCCTCACCTCCATGGTGGGACTCTGAATGTACAGAATTAGTTAACAAACGTAAAGAGGCGGAATACAATTATAACCTTGACATGTCTAATAGTAATTTTGAAACTGTTACTAACTTAATTAACGAAACTTATAAACTTTTTAAGAAGAAAAAATTTGAATCTTGGCGTAACTTTTGCTTATCAATTTCACCGAACACCCACCCAACGATTGTCTGGCGTAATATCCGTAGATTTAGATCAATTTATAAGAACCCTTCCCCTATACCTGTTTCTTTAGCCAGCGAATTTTTAGATAATTTAGCGCCGCCTTGGGTCCCTGAGGCTGTTAACCCTAACCTGTCCTTACCAATATTGTCAATAACCAACGGATCACATAACCAAGGCACCCATACGACTCTAGATGGCCCATTCACTCTTACTGAATTAAAGGGTGTTATTCATAAAACTAAGGATTCTGCACCAGGCAGTGATGGCATCCCATATTCCTTTTTTGCTAATTTAAATGAAGACGTCCTCTGCTATTATTTACATCTTATCAATTCTATTATGATCACTGGCAACATCCCTGTTGAATGGAAACGTCAAATGGTGTTGCCATTCCTTAAACCAAATAGAATCCCATCTGACGCTTCTTCATACCGTCCCATAGTTTTGTCTTCAGTTCTGATGAAATTAGCTGAACACTTAATTAAAAATCGTCTAGAATGGTTTGTTGAAAGTAAGGGCCTTTTGGCAGCATCACAATATGGCTTTAGAAAAGGTAGGAGTACCAGTGACTGTTTAGGCATTTTAACATCGGATATTCGGATTTCTTTTTCTAATAATCAATCTACTGTCGCGGTTTTCCTTGACATAAATTCAGCTTATGATAATGTTATATTATCAGTTTTACAAAATAAATTAAGAGCCCTAGGGGTTCCATTGAATTTGTCAAATTTTATTATTAATATCCTGACTGAACGCTCTATTAGTATGCTAATTGGTGATCAAGAGGTATCTTACCTTGTGTGGAAAGGCCTACCCCAGGGTTCTGTGCTCAGTCCCCTTTTATACAATATTTACACTTTTGATTTAGACTCGTCCTTATCTGATCATATTACGGTTCTTCAATATGCCGACGATTTGTTGTTATATTCTTCAA
Source organism: Cerastis leucographa (assembly GCA_963082945.1). Lineage (NCBI taxonomy): Eukaryota > Metazoa > Arthropoda > Insecta > Lepidoptera > Noctuidae > Cerastis > Cerastis leucographa. The sequence goes on from OY720365.1 coordinate 3,589,997, forward strand.
GCCAATCCATCGAACAGGCTAGCCAGGCTATCAATTCCGCTTTATCTAATTTAGAGTTATGGTTACATCTTAACGGCTTGGATATATCCACGTCTAAAAGCGCGGCAGTTTTATTCACCCGAAAGAGAAATATTCCCACAATAAATCTCTTTTATAAGGAAACTCCTATCCCGATTAAAGATAATTTCAGATATCTAGGTGTAATACTTGACAGTAAATTAAGTAGTGTTCCTCATTGTGATTATATTGTTAACAAATGTGAAAACCACATAAACATGCTTAGATGCCTATCAGGTGTGTGGTGGGGTGCACATCCTTTTTCTTTAAAATTAATCTACAATGCTATAATCAGAAGCACTTTAGATTACGGATTATTTATTCTTGAACCGGGTAGTGTTATGGCTTTTAAAAAATTGGACCGTATCCAGTCTAAAGCATTACGAATTATTGCGGGTGCTATGAAGTCGAGTCCCATAAATGCCTTACAGGTTGAATGCGGGGAAGCTCCTTTATATCTTAGAAGACAGTTCCTTTCTGATAAGTACTTGTTCCGCATTATTCAGTTCTCAACTCATCCTCTCATTTCTAAACTGGACATTTTAGTGACGCTGATTGATTCTTCAGATTACTGGTCCCATAAACGTGCTCCTTGTTTAGTAATAAGCTATAAAAAATACCTTTCTCTATCTTCTCCAGTACACCGTTCCAACAAACTTCCCATATTTAGCAGTAGTTATGATAGTTTACATTTCAAACCCATCATAAAATTTCACTGTACTAGAAAATCTGACCCCGTTTGTCATTTAAGTTTCAACAATTTTCTGTCCGAGCACTCGGAATATCATCACATTTTTACGGATGCTTCCAAGCGTTCTCCGACAGGTTGTGTGGGGATTGGCACTTTTCATTCGCAATATAACATTGTTCAAAAAATAAAACTTCCTCCGGAGACTTCTGTTTTTACAGGAGAATGTTTTGGCATTTTGAAAGCCATTGAATATAGTCGGGTTTTTAATTTAAAAAAAGTTATCATTTTTTCGGATTGTCAAAGTGCGCTTCTAGCCATCAACCAATCTCCACTGACACATAAATTACAGTTGCCCATAATTTATTTAATAAGAGAATTTGCGTACAGAACCTTATCTGAGGGTAATACCTTGGAATTCGCGTGGGTTCCAGCCCATGCTGGAATCGAGGGCAATGAAGTGGCAAATTCTCTCGCCGGTGAAGCGGTGCAGTGTGGGGACATCGTCCCATACATGAATTTTAACTCAGATATTGTAAATTTACCTAAAACTTTTCTTTTGGACACCTGGAAGGTGGCCTGGGAAATCAGTAGTAGACAAAAGGGTCGTTATTTTTCTTTACTCCACCCCGACGTTTCGGAAAAACCGTGGTTTGGCAGGGCTAAGTTTGGCAAGATGGAGACCTCCGTTCTCATACGGATGAGACTCGGTCACGTTTGTTCTCCAGCTCATCTTGCCAAACTTAAAATTATTAACGATCCCAGTTGTTCGTGCGGCACAGATGTGGGCGACTTGAACCACATTCTTTTCTCCTGTCCTCTATATGACCGTTCTTCCTTTCTCAGTGATCTATTGTCCCTCCGTATTCCTTTTCCTACTTCAGTTCTTACTTTATTTTGTACAAATAGTTTACCTGTATATAAATGTATAGCTTCATTCATTACCATTAATAATATTAGATTGTAATTTAATACAAATATATTTTCATCAATTTATTGTATCTCATCATTCATTAGTAATATCTAGTTAGTTATAACCCTATTGATCCTATTATATCCCAAATTCCGATGTAAATATTATTTTTGAAAAATTCCAGTTTCCCTAACTTTGTCTTCCTAATATAACTTGACACTGGCTAAATGCACAAACCGTGCGAAGCCAGAAAAAAAAAAAAAAAAAAAAAAAAACATGAAATGTGTTTAATTAACATAACACGCTTTATCTTGCCAATTATGCGTTCCTGGTATAATGGAGGTAGTAAAATACGATGGCCAGATAGATAGATGGATGGTCGGTTTTATTTGGGAGGTTGAAAATAGTAGATTTTAACCAAGGGGATAACTTATTTATAAAAATAAATTAATATAAACTTAACGTTTATTTGAAGAAAACAAAAACGTGGCAAATTCCTAGACTAATATTTTTTTGTCGGAAAAGCAAAGGCTTCAAGCTCATACGGCCTCGTCGGTTTTCGTAATTTTATTTAATAATCATAACTGCATAATAAATGCGTATTCCGTTTTCAAAAAGATTGTATAATGCTTTATACAAACTCAATGGTGTAAACACAGATATAGGAGACGGGCGAGACTACATGTATTTTGGGACCCACTCTTAGAGGTAGCGTTCATCATAACAACTTATACGTAGTTGTAAAACGACTAAAGACTATCAGAAAATTAAATGGAAAGTAAGACGGAAAAGTTGGGAGAAAAGAGATATACGTCTATTCACAAGATAACCTAAAAATCTTACGATTAGGGTTTTTAACAGTGGAATGACTCCGTAATTAAGATGAATCAAAATATAATAATATTTAAGACGACTCATAAAAAAAGATTCGAATAAACTACTGTATTTCCCTCGCAGTTTTATTTCTGACTTTACGTGTTTTGCTTCTCGTCATAAGCCAAAACCAGAATTTTTACTTCATTGCCTGTACCTAACTGATGAATCATAAAACTGCTAGACTGAAGCTAGAGACTAAACTGATTACCAACCCTGTAATTAGTTCAATCACTATTAAAACTATGTCGTTACGATTTTGATCCATAAGCGAATTATAGTCAAGTAAAACGATTCTTATTACGCTGAGAGTAGATAATATTGTTTTACATAAATTATAACAGCCAGAGCTGACTAGCTATGCACAGCTATGGAAAAGCAGGCTTTGTTGAATAAAAAAACGATGAGTAATAAATCTTATTTTTTGGTATTTTTACATAGTTTTTATTTTATGCAACACAGACGTTACGATGGCCAAGTTGCTGTCGGGTTTCATTTTCAGGGTCGCAGCTTATCAGCCCCCAACATGAGTGACAAAGGTAGTTGTCTCCTGTTATCTGGAATTAATTAATTATGTTAAAATAAATAAATTCACCTTTAGTGTAATAAACATAAAGAGTTCCATGTATAAGTAACAAAAGTGCCTGACTCGCAGAGTGTATCCAGGTCCCCACGAAAAGAAAAACAGAAATGTAGTTTGATATGAAAGATAATATGACCTCTGATACCTGTGGAGCGGTATATAAATATTTCAAGACAAAATGCAACAGCCACCCATCTTCCATTTTGATGACTGAAACATCTCAGTTAAATACACTACTTCTACTGCTACCTCGGCTAGTCTTTTACTGTATACTGTTTTTAATCCGATAAAGTATTGGGCAACAGCAAGAATGAGCCTAATATAAGATTACAACAGTATGTATTTATGCATATAAAAGCTAAACGAATCTTAGTTTGTTGTTCAGATAGATATCCTAAATAAGTTCTTTACTCATGATATAAATACATGTTCTTTTACGAATATACTTACATCACGTGGATACACCCATCTCTGAACTTTTTCAAAGCTCTGAGCACCTTCATCAGAGAGACGACGCCTCCGTAAGAGCGCAAGTCGTAAGAGAAGAAGAAATTAACGCAACGCATGTTTGTGGTTAAAATCAATGTCCAAATCAAAAGCAACTAATTGTCCAATGTCCAGAGAAGAATGCGGTAGTCTAAGACAGGGTGCATTATCTACATTTCAAGATGTAAAGGCCAAGTCGTCGAGAATCTACAAAATCGCAAGGATAAACATAAAATCCCAGACAAAAATTCAAACATAACGATGGACTAGATCATCACAGATCTGACAGTGACAGTAGTGACGGGACTCAATGGATCATCATTGATAACGTTCCTTTATTAGAAATACTATAAAATCGCCACAGTACCATTTTTATTAGATGCTTTTGCATTTTTAATTGGCGGTTTAATATCAGGTTTGCATGTTATTTTTTATGAATTTTTTACATAATTGAATGTATAAAAACTAAGAGAAAGATCCATTTGTGGTAATAAACCCATGAACAAAAACACATGTCATTGGATTGGAACGTAATCGGAAAAATGTTGCGTTTTGTAAGTGCACGATTACTTAATTTTAGTAAATTGAAGCGTAGCGAGAGATTCTTTATGAGAATCCTGAACGTAGCGAGGGATTCAAAGTACGTCGCCCGAGCGAAAAATATATTTTTCATTACTCATGCTCTGAAAGTAGGTCTGAAGTTGCCTGAGGAGCGGGTTGAAAGTAATACTTTTCTTCCCTAGGGAGAATCGCTTTCAACTGACAGATGCCAAATTATAAAAAAAAACTAGTTCTATTTTCATTTTATTGAACCATTTTTTATTGAACCATGTTCCAACTTTCTATGCAGCCACGATGTAAAATTGAAATAACTTAAAGTTAAGTATTGATTAAAGAATCTATATTTTTTTAATAACTTTATTATAATTTAGTTTAAACAATTTCTTTAAAATAACATAGATTTGGGCAAAATATTTACCATTTTTTCAATGATGAAAATGAAAAATAATGGCTGAATAGCGGGCAGGCCACAGAAAAAAAAAAAATAGGCGGGAAAAGTTGTTGATTTATGTCAAATAAAATTAACAAAATTTTCCTTTAGCTAATTCATGTTTTTATTTTTACTTTCCTTGTATTCGTAATGAAAAGCACAGTGTTTACCTCGGGTTAAAGACTTGCTTTCACCCCTAGGGTAACAATGTACTATTTCATTACTCATACTCTGAAAGTAGGTCTGAAGTTGCCTGAGGAGCGGGTTGAAAGTAATACTTTTCTTCCCTAGGGAGAATCGCTTTCAACTGACAGATGCCAAATTATAAAAAAAAAACTAGTTCTATTTTCATTTTATTGAACCATTTTTTATTGAACCATGTTCCAACTTTCTATGCAGCCACGATGTAAAATTGAAATAACTTAAAGTTAAGTATTGATTAAAGAATCTATATTTTTTTAATAACTATATTATAATTTAGTCTAAGCAACTTCTTTAAAATAACATTGATTTGGGCAAAATATTTACCATTTTCTCAATGATGAAAATGATAAATAATGGCTGAATAGCGGGCAGGCCACAGAAAAAAAAAAAATAGGCGGGAAACGTTGTTGATTTATGTCAAATAAAATTAACAAAATTTTCCTTTAGCTAATTCATGTTTTTATTTTTACTTTCCTTGTATTCGTAATGAAAAGCACAGTGTTTACCTCGGGTTAAAGACTTGCTTTCACCCCTAGGGTAACAATGTACTATTTCATTACTCATACTCTGAAAGTAGGTCTGAAGTTGCCTGAGGAGCGGGTTGAAAGTAATACTTTTCTTCCCTAGGGAGAATCGCTTTCAACTGACAGATGCCAAATTATAAAAAAAAAACTAGTTCTATTTTCATTTTATTGAACCATTTTTTATTGAACCATGTTCCAACTTTCTATGCAGCCACGATGTAAAATTGAAATAACTTAAAGTTAAGTATTGATTAAAGAATCTATATTTTTTTAATAACTATATTATAATTTAGTCTAAGCAACTTCTTTAAAATAACATTGATTTGGGCAAAATATTTACCATTTTCTCAATGATGAAAATGATAAATAATGGCTGAATAGCTGGCTGGCCACAGAAAAAAAAACTAAATAGGCGGGAAAAGTTGTTGATTTATGTAAAATAAAATTTACTCATGTTTGCTTTAGCTAATTCATGTTTTTATTTTTACTTTCCTTGTATTCGTAATGAAAAGCACAGTGTTTACCTGGGGTTAAAGACTTATTTAGTCCCTCGAACTATTGGCGCCCTCACTTCGTTCGTGCGCCAAACCCGGTCTCGGGACTAAATAAGTTACTTTCACCCCTAGGGTAACAATGTACTATTTCGCCCGAGTGATACACTCTGCTTTTCATCACCCACTATGAGAAAACAGGCGCCTCATATTCTATTGTAATATTATTATTTAATAAAACATAGATTAACAACTAAATTGAAATTAAATGGTATCTAATAATAAAACAATTAAAAACTTATATCAACATTTGTGACATTTTCGCAATTATGAAAATTTATTGTTATTCAGCTGGCGGCGCGACTATGGGCCGTCGTACCAGCCAGTCTTTATTCAAACAATATTTGCGTTCGATTTCTTTGGCGCTGAACACTAAGATGTTCCAGATTCAAAAAGTGCGAGGCAAAGTTAATTGCGGCGCACTTTTTGAAATAAAGAGGATTAAAAACTCATTACTGCCCGCTAAAAGTTTCATAGAGAAAACACTACCTTTGAGTGCACTTAAAGGCGAACCAAGTCGTCCTTTTCGAATAGGTGGGATGAAAACATAATTATCGTTTTATTTTGTCAAGAATTTCCCATAGGAAATTGCTGGCCCATGCCAAATATTTATATCAAGAGATATTCTATCAAGTCATAGGTCAACAACGAGTTATCATCACTAGCTTCGGTGAAGAAAACATCGTGAGGAAACTAAACATGCCTGAGAGACGGCATTTAAAGCCAAGTGGGCTCATGGGCGGCATAAAAACTCTAGGCACCGGGTTAGGTTGTGAATCTTTGTTTTCCGTGTGGTTATTAAACCACACGGAAAAGAAAGATTCGAAAATAATCGCAATGTTATTGTAGTTATCTAGCAAGGAAGTATAAAATCTGCAGTTTGAAAGTCAAATGTTTAATTTGAATGACGTGTACAAAATATACCAAAGACAACATTTCCTTATAGAGCTTAGCGAATCCGCCAGGGATGCCATTTTTACTAAGCCAGCCGGTAGCTCCGTCCTCAGGATGTGTAAAATTCAATGCGATTCGATGAGACTCGGAATTGCGTTGCTAAGTGTCCCATGACGACGTGAAATCGTTTTAAATCCCCCTTTGATTCTACTAGTATATACAACGAGAAAATTATGTGGTAGAAAACATGGAAGTTTACTAAAGGAAAATGGCAGCCAATCGTGACAAAGATGTTATTTCTATTTTTAATACTATAAAAAATTTGCAAAATTAATTAAGTAGAATATTCTTTTTACAATATAATGTCCAATGCAGACGTAATCTACCTTACCAGGAATTACTTGTAAAAGTTTTCTTATAAAAAGACTTATTGAATACTCCGAGCAGTGGAAAAGCATAAAATTTTCACAAGCTATAATTGGGTCACTAACTCAAATAAAAACTTGGTAGTCTTTGAACACTACCTGTGGTTCTCCCACAAAAAAAAACTAAAGGCGTGTGCACACATGAAAAAGCGATGACGGTCTATGTTCGGTGAGGTGTCCCGCGCACGCTCCGCCAGATAATCGCGTTTGATCAGCGCTCATGCGTGATAACCGCCGGTGAGCGCACGCCTTTATACCTCCGGTTATTTTTATACAAGGTAACGTGCGTATGGTAATGTACATTATTTGAATAAGGAAAGATTTAATCTGGTTTTAAATAGCAATAAAGAAAAATAAGCTGTAGGAAAGTAAATGGAAAATATTGACCAAGTTATAATTGGTTGTAAAATAGAGAACAAAGTTGTATGTAGCCAAGTATTAATTTAATAGTATTAATTTAATTTAAAGTTCGCATAAGATCCACGGCAGCTGGTCAGTTAGAATGGTTATGCGGAGGTGTGTCTTCGGCACTGTAGATCGGATGGTTTATTCGACATGTAAGTTTACTGTTTAACCAAAAAATAAGATAAACTAGATAAAAAAAAAACCAACCAAGTGCGAGTCGGACTCGCGCACGAAGGGTTCGTTCGTACCATTATTTATAAAAAACGAGCAAAAAATCACTTTTTTGTATGGGAGCCCCCTTAAATATTTGTTTTATTCTTTTTTAGTATTTTTTGTTATAGCATCATCAGAAATTCATAGTCTGTAGAAATTTCAACTACCTATCACGGTTCATGTGATACAGCCTGGTGACAGACGGACGAACGGACGGACGGACGGACGGATAGCGAAGTCTCAGTAATAGGGACCCTATTACTACGGTTGACCATTTGGGTACGGAACTCTAAAAACCATGACCTATTACAATAAAATTAACTCATCATCTGCCTAGCCTTTTCCCAACTTTATCGGGGTTAGCTACTGGTCTTACCGAATACAGCTGAATACCAATATTTTACATGGAATGACTGCCTATCTGACCACCACAACCCAGTTAGTACTGGATAATACGATACCCCTTGGTGAGACTAGTTGTCAGACTTTCGGCCTAATGACTACTTGTAACGACAGTCTAAGATCTACAAATGACAGCTGGGACCAACAGCTTATCGTGCTTTCCGATGCACGTAGAAAACTTGATGCGTAATGATGGTCACCCATCCACAGACCTACCTTGGCAAGCGCGGCTTAACCTTAAAGATCGATCCGTATAGCTGTTATTATTTAGCCACGAGCTCCTCCAATAAAATGAAATGATTCCTAGAATAAGTTTATTACATTACGTTATCATATGTTCTCATGCAAGTGGCTCTTTTGTCTTTTTTCAGAATAAAGTATATTACACATAAAATTAACTAAACAGATAAAAGCAAATAACGTTACACATTAAAATGCCTGGAACTCCTGAAATATCACCGAAGCAGCAAATAAATCAGCGAACCAAGTACTGGGATTACATAATATTGCCACAGGTGTTCCGTCCAGTGCCAATATTATAACCTCACCTTGACTGACCGCCGTCCCTGAAAAGGGTACGGGGCAAACAGGGGAATACAAAAACGTTTGTCTAAATTGGTCCAAATATTCGCATGTCATCAATGTAATTAAATTGTCGCCTCTTTCATCGGCGACAGCGGATATGCCAGGATAATTGAAGATACTCCTTTTATTTTCTAACAGCCTAGTACGTTTATTTATTTATTTAGGTTAACCAACAATTGTTTACACGATGTACATTTCAGACTTAATGACTAGAGTAACATTTACAAGTGCAACAATTAATTACAAGTTAACACCACATGCACAAAAACGGTTTAATATAACATATTTATATATTATTGCCATTAGAACTAATACATACAAAAAATAAATTAAAACAATAATAAAGAAAAACTATCAACTCATTCATTCAATACTGCTGTATACAACATAATAAAGAAAAGGACATTGGGAAGTAAAATTACTGAATAAAATTATAATTGATTCAATTGTGATTGATTGATTGGATTATGAATAAATATAACGACCTTAAATTGATAACAAACTACAATTAAAGATTAAAAAAACCCAAAGAATAAACTAAGAAATCGAAAACAGGTGAAAAATAAATAAAATTTTGAAAAAGAAAACATGACAGTAATTACATAACAGGACAGTAATTACATAACAGGACAGTAATTACATAACAGTGGTTTTCATTAATCAAACGGTAATTATAATTAATAAATTGCTAGGCTGAATTGTATCACGTAATTTGTTCTTGTTAGATTATTAATTTTACTTTTGAAACTATTTTTTTTTCAACTACTAGGCACTGCCATTTATTTTATTTCGGGGAAGCAGACGAATTTGATTCCGATATTCCGATGGCTAAAGTGATCAATCAGAAAAATGTCATCAATCACAATTCACGAGCTTGCGATCCATAGCCAATGGATATTAATTTACATATTCATAGAGAAGCCGTCTATAATCAAAATGATATTTCGGTTTTTTTTTTTGCTACAATCATGTGTCGTTATGTAACGTAGTAAATATATTATTTGTATACTAACTGTGAGTTTTTGCTACGAATTAAGAAACCATCAAAAGGAATCTGAAAATCTCGTTTTAAAGTTTAAAATACGACAGCGTTTAACTTAACCATGCAGATCCGAACTTTTAAGTAAAAGCTATGCAAGTATGCAAGTCCGACAAATTGCAAGTCTCGTACTTTTATAAGTCAGACTAAAAGCACAAGTCTCAAGTAAAAATACTAGGAACACTACTACAGTTTTGCTCGGTACGCCGTTAGTCGTATTGTTGTCGTGTTAAAAGATTCTGAAACGCTTCGTGTCTTAAAGTTTCGTACGTAGAGTTATGAATTTAAAATTCTGAAAGTTTGGCAGATGAATGTTTGCAGTTTTAATTAAAATGCGGTTTGTAATAAATTGTTATTTACTTTACTTTTACGTAACTTATTGAATTTTTGGGATATCTTTTTAGTACTAAATAAAAAGAAATCCCAAAAATATCAAGACAACTATATATAAGACTAAGGTAAGGTAGGACTAAGGTATAAGACTACTTATGAGGGAATCGCATTTTAGAGAATAATCTAAATCATACATAGATAAAAAGCGTAACAACATGCAAAGTGGCCATTTTGTACTAAAACGAATATACAAATACAGCTGATTAACAATAAAATTTTTGCGTAGTTTTATGAATATAAATTTGTCTACACAAACATGTCATAAATATAAACCAAAAACCTACAAGTAACGGCTCAGGTACCTAAACTAACAATTCACATTAATTAAAAAAAAATGCAAAACGTTCTCCATAAATTTTTCACTCCACGATTTCACCGACCACCGTAATATTAATGTCTGCATCAATAAAGATACAATCTGCATCGTCTGGTATGTATGCTGTGCTGGTGGATATCATCATGAATGCAAATTTCAATCAGTTTCAACGTTGATTGCCAATAATCTGGCCGAATTGTGCAGATGCATGGATGGAACACGTCTTGTCATTGATATCAATTAGTATCTGCAATCTGTAACTGATGAGCAATCGAGATATGAATGTGAGTAAACGTGATTTCTTCCGTGATAAATATTTATTGTGAGCTCCCGATATTTCAACGCTGTTGCAAGCGCCATGATCGCGGAATGTCAGTCACTTACGGAATATCTTCTGTGATTATTATTTATAAGCTCCCGATATCTCGTAAGTGACAGTGTAAGTTTGTGTATTTGATACCATTGATATGGCGCAGTTTTTTTTTATGAATAGCACTGTTGTACATTTTATTTAATTATTTTAATTTAATTTTTTAATTTAATTAATTTTTATTATATATTATTTATTAAATTGCTTTTTGATGGGATTTTATATCATACTAGCTGTCCCGCGCAACTTCGTTTGCGTCACATTTTCCCCGTTTTCGCAACATTTTTCATTGCTGCTCCGCTCCTATTGGTCGTAGCGTAATGATATATAGCTTATGTCCTTTCCCAGGTTGAAATCTATCTTCTTGCCAAATTTCATTAAGATCCAATCAGCCGTTTAGTCTTGTAAAGGTAACAAACAAACAAATATACAAACAAACAAACAGAGTAACATTCGCATTTATAATATTAGTATGGAAGTATGGATTGCATATGATTATTTCCATTCATTCATTTTAATCCAAGAAGTACAAATCGTATGACATATTCACATGCCCCACAATATTATTAGTCACGCCATTTCCCGACATCTCGTCGATATGCTCTTTTTCTAGTAATTTGTCGAGATGCACAATTTCCCAGGGCGCCCCCTAGCGGCTGTCACTGGCAGATCGGGCTTGTCTAGTGATTCAGACGCGACCGTCTGCCATGATACCCTGGTACCCCTTCTTGTTTATTCAGCACTATGGTATTAGGCTTTTGAAGTATGATTTGAATTTACTGGGGAAGGGTGTTTTTGATGGTATTTTTAAAAAAGAGGAACTGGCATATTCATATTATTTTTCTTTGCGTTTCGATAGCAATCTAAAACGATTTACCCCAAAAGGCGTCCAATTTGTCACGAAACATTGAAATCTCACTATTCCGATTTTGGCTGTAAATCTCATGGGAGCTTGTCTTTGCAGTATACTATACAAGCAGTATTATGGCTAAAATGGTGTATCGCACGTCATAAACCATCTAGGTTATTTTTTCCTTTAAGCATGTTTAAAGTCAAAAGTAATATCCACCTTACTGAAATTTCAATCAAATCAGTGTTTTAGGGAAACGCTTAGAGTAAATATAGCATTTCCAATACGACCTACATATGGACCCGAAATACAAACAATAGTTTAAAAACCAATGAACCACAAATCAAATTCTTATCGAAACTACCACACAAAAACAAATGATTAATTAATATCTAAACGGCCAATTCAATTTAATTGAACAGTAACCATTCAATTTAATTGAACAGCGACTGTTCAAATATGAATTTACCTTTATTTAGCTAACATGTCGATGGATCACAATAGTAATTCCATTAGCCATTAATTTGTCAGTAGTGTTGCCAGTTGGCAAATATGAATGAATTCACAGTGAATATTTGATGGATTCAAAGTTTATTATGCCTACTAGCTGTACTCGCACTGTTGTAATGAGAGTAATAAGGTTTTTTGGAACGAAGTTCCTTATCGCGCGTTGTGAAAGGGGGCTAGACGGAAAAAATTCTTACGAAAAGTTGTCACGACACTTTTTGCTATAGTAAGCTATTGTAAGCTTTATTTCTTTAAAATAAAGTTGAAATTTCCTTAAATTACGTACAATTGGGGTGTGTATGTGAGTAAGGATAGATATGATTATTATTTTGAGTGACCGAACTACAAAGTACAAATTCGGTTGTGCAGTTAAGTAAGACGTATTGCTTCGAATTAAGGATTAATCTTCCTTAAATTAAATATTTTATTTTTCGCACACTAACTTAAATCTAAAATGTATTGATATTATGTACGTGAAAGGAACTTCGTTCCATCCGGGTGTCCCTTGACACCTCTCAAGTTTTTTTTTTTTTAATTCTTTATCAATCTCCAATAACATTAAATGTTGCGACCCACTGTAGAAATTTATCATTTAGGTAGTGGATTAGGTAGCTAAAATCTTCTTATCTAGTATTAAGAGCGTTTACGCCATACGACATTTTTCTAACATGCTTTCAAGTCCTTATTTTCCGAAATGACTGAACCAAGTAACAGAGAGGGATCTCGTGACTGCTAGACCTACGTCATTATTTAAATGCTAAAACTTTTTCGGTGGACGAACCTGTAGTCTGGCGTTCATGGAATCTTAGTACATAAAGAAAAAACCTGGACTTGATGACTAACTTGAAAACATATAGTATTAGCCAGATTAATAGGGCAGTGTGTGTGATATTGAAGCAGAGAAAGCATTTTAAAGAAAATCCTCCAATCTATCTACTCTAAGTAATGAATTGGTTTATAGTTAAACCAATTTTCAATATTCACTTAATTTTCTCTCGGTAACCAACATTACAGCTGTGCGATAAAAAGCATTGCAGTATTGTGAAGTTCAACATCGGGGCGAATTTGCGAAGTCTAATAAAAAAACCTCTCCACTTTAGTCTTCCTTTTTTATTATAGTGCCCTGGTAACTGGTAATGGGGTCTCTAACAATATTGAAGAAGGATCTCTCTTTCACTCCAAATCGTCAGTTAAGTTATGAGATACTTAATTTAAATTAATATTCTTTATTTTTTATAGTAATAAAGTAGCTTCTTAGGGTTTAACAACGCAGGTCGTTCAGATGTGGTTTTAATGTCGTCAGACAACCGTCACCAAAACCATTTTTTTTTCTATTTTTGTTTTTCGCTGATTAGTTCTATAATACCAAAAGGAGGAGAATGTGTAGGTACATACGTGCTAGATAACCATGTACGAAAATATTTATATCGAGTGTAGCGTTCAAATTAGGTGATTACTCTGTAGACATTTGAAAATTGCAGGTGTTAATTTTTATCTTGATTTAACAAACAATAACTTTTCAGTAATTACTTTTATTTCTTAAAATCCGAATATAAAAGCATTAAAACTCTTTTATTTCTTTGCAAACTATGCGTTTTCCTTAGTACCAATTTGTAGAGCATGTCCAAAATGTCTAGAACCATCTATCGTTTTCACGACGTTTATTTATTCAGTAGCGGCCCGGGCGACGACATCAATCCAAACAAGAAACACAAATACTCCACAGTTCGAGGGTTCACCGCTAATGGTCAGCCGATCAGCTACTGCCATTAATTACTGTTCTCCTGGTACTTCGAAGCGTCAGTACTGATTTATTTATTGATTATATTGGGGAAAATTACAGGAGTAAAAAAAAATTGGTTGGCATATTGGACGAGTAAAAGGCGAAAGATTAACAAGTTTTGAACGACAAAAATGTATCTCATGATTTTATTGTAAGATAACATTTAGGCACGTAATCTGTTTATATTTACTATATCTATCGATTATATTAAATAAGTCGTCTTTCATCATCACCATGTGTGTCTGTGTGACCCCTTTGAACCTTAGATCTTCGAAAATTCAGTCAGGATTTTCATACGGTTTTTACCATATTTTAGAGCATTTATTCCGGCAGGTGAAGTATAATGATTATACTAGATATACGACTGTATTTTACTTAGATAAAGCACAGAAATCAGAGGTGAGTTAATATATATTCTTGTGCATAAAAAGTTATCCATTGAACCATGTAATACATACACTAAACAATGTTGATGCAATTAACAGCTGACTGCGGTATTATATCATCATGGTTACGACGATAACAGGAAAAAAAATCATGCACACTTATTGTTTTCTTTGCGATAACCAGTTTTCGTATTATCAGCAGTATGTTACACAAGACAAGTGTCTTACAAGTCGTCGCGCAGACGCGTAGTGTGTCGGACGTTCGCAACATGAGTTTCGAAAACAAAGTAGTGATAGTAACTGGAGGGAGCTCAGGCATCGGTGCTGCTACAGCAGTTTTATTTGCTAAAGAAGGAGCTTCCGTTGCTATCGTAGGAAGAAATGAATCTAAGCTAAAAACTGTCACTGAACAATGTCAAGAACATGGAGTCACACCCCTCATCATCAAAGCAGACGTTTCTCAAGAAGAAGCAGCCAATAACATCATCAAACAAACCATCGATAAATACGGAAAACTTGACGTTCTGGTCAACAACGCAGGTATTGTGTTAGCGGGAGGAATACTTGACGGAGGAATTCTGAAGACCTACGATCAAATTATGAACACGAATTTAAGAGCAGTCGTGACTCTCACGACCTTGGCGACGCCTTATCTCATTAAAACCGGAGGAAATGTTATCAACATCTCAAGCACATTGGGAACACAGCCTAGCCCGTGGATGATGGCATACTGCATATCAAAAGCTGGATTGGAACATTTCTCCAAGACAGCTGCTTTGGAATTAGCACCATCTGGCGTAAGAGTGAACATAGTGAGCCCTGGGCCAGTGGTTACTGACATTTTGGAAACTGCTGGTATGCCTGATATGTGGGAAGAGTGGGGGAAGCACACACCTCTCGGTAAAGTGGCTTACCCGAAAGAAGTAGCGGATTTAATCTTGTTCCTAGCGAGTAGCAAGGCGAAGAGTATTACAGGCGGAAACTTTTACATCGATAATGGTTCAATGTTAAACCATGGATAATTTTAACGCTAGTCTGTCAATTTAAACGTAATCATTAATAAAGTGTCCTTTCAACAGTTTTCAGAGTTCCTCTTAACAGTAAAATTAAACGTTGTTTCCGATTAGGAACTTTTTTTTGTCGTTCAATGCCATGTTTTTTTTTAACTAAATAATAAATCAAGAAGTTATTTATAAACCTCAATATCGAAGATATTATATAATCATAAGGAAATTAATATACGTATCTGATTATTTATTCCAGAAGTTTATTAAGTTCACTGAAATAAATGTATCTTTATTTATTTATATTATTACAAGCTTATGGCCGCGGCGTCGCCCGCGTGGAGTTCGATAATTATCCCACGGGAACATATTATCGGGATAAAAAGTATCCTATATGTTAATCCAGGTTATAAACTACCCGTGTGCCAAATTTCATCCAAATCCATTCAGTAGATTTTCGTCGTGAAAGAGTAACAAACATCCATCCATCCTTACAAACTTTCGCATTTATAATATTAGTAGGATCTACAATCGGGTCGAAAAACTGGGATGCTTGCTGATATATACAGGGTGTACCTAACGGAAAGGGTATAAACATACTTAAGGTTGTGCTACAGACTTCAAACTGAACATATTACATCTATACAGTTGGATGGTCTGTAGCACACCCTTAAGTATGTATATACCCTTTCCGTTACATTCTGTATATTATAACAAGGGCTTGTTTCGTTTTGCCATGCTTGCATAACAATGTTTACTTTGTGAAGACCGATAAGTTTATCTAGACTTATAAATAACGTCCACTTTTTATAAATACAAAACAACTTAGCATTTTTTTTTTGTGATAATGCGTACATTACAAATACATTATTACACCGCATTGCTGACAATAGATTATGCGGCAACAATAACATACATTATGAAGATACTTTTATTATTCTAAAAGTGTAAATAATAGGTTGAATCAGCAGGTTAATTAATATTGTTCATGTAAATTACTTAGGTGTTTATTTTTTCCTTAATAAGTTAGTATTACGTTAGTAACTTTAGCTTTTAATAAACTTAAAGAAGCTCTTGTTACTACTGGTTTCTCTCCTACCTTTTTACTCTTTGGACCAGAAACAGTAACTTCGGACTCTTGACTCTCTCTCTCTTTTAATTTTATACACTTTATTTTTATTTTTTTTATCATATACTTACTCATGACTCATTTCTATCCTCTTCCTTTCTAACTGTAGAGTTTTATTCGGTTTATTTCAACTCTATAGTTTTTATTTTCTATGTTCTTTCATTGGTTCTTAAACCATTAAAAGATTATTTTTAATCTTCTTATATATCTGTTCTTATCAGATAACTCTTTGAAGAGTTTCCAGTATTTTTTTTACTATTTGCTTAAAATACATATATTCCAAAGAAGTTAAGTCTAATATGACGAAACAGAATTTCATTTACTTATTTCATGAAACATTTTAGTCAAAATAAAATACCACGGAGATCAATTTGTATTCATAAAAGTTTAATTAAGTCACACTCAGTTAGCGGGGACAACTTTAAAATTTAAATAAATTCAGTAGTAAAGTACTAGGAGGGCAGAGAAACGAAGGAATAGATTAACTCGACCGCTTGCTGGATATTAAGCTCCGGTACTTGGTAAAACGTTTGGATGCTCCAAAAATTTATTCTGTGGCAATGCTAATGAGGTGTTTTTAAAGCTCTTTCAGTATTGTCGTCCCCTAGTAACTGTACCTGCTAATTTACAACAAGTTGTAATTTATAAGGAAAAGTAACCTTTTGTTAAAATTGCCATGGTACTTACTAAAAACTCAGAGTTGTGGCTCACAAAATGTTTGCATAATTTAATCTGCGGTGTTGTGGCTTAAGGCCCATTGTGTTGTGGTAATACACTGACTGCGAAGCCTACCTTCTACTCTATTGCAAAGATTTTAGAATTAGTAACTCGACATTTCAAATCCACGGGTAAGCAGAGTATCACAAAGAACATAAAACAAAATTAAAGGATGAAATGCCGTCACAAAAATGTGTGGACTCATGCTCAGCCTCAAGTGCAAAGGGGTCGAAAGAGGTCTGTGTAAAAATGACAAACGAAATATTTCGGACGTCGAAGGCATGACGAAAAAGTTTCTACAATGAAAACCGGGATGAAAACGAACGACACAGACCAACAAGAATTTTCTTTAAGCACAATTCGTGAATATTAAAAGTTTATCCTTGAAAAAAAAATGGAGTTAGGACCGCCATTATTTGAGACTTGCGAGGAAAAAGCGATAATATAAGGTGAGTTTTCAATTTATTTTCTTGTGTCTGAAATGTTATCTAAATACGGGTTGTTTCCAAATTGTCGTGATTCCTTTAAACAACAAGACGTTAAAGCCACTACGTTAGATACAGGTTAAAACATAGTTACTAATACCGCTTCTTGAACCACCACTGACCTCTCCAAGCCACATAGTGGATGCGCATCTACTAGGTTTCTAGTCATTAATTACGGAGTTTATCGAGTTCCTAACTTGCTCGATTCTATTGCCAAAGTCCGTCTCTTGTACTTAATAGTGCAGGAGCCAGAGTAATTAAAATTCCTCACTGATTTCACAGCGGAAGTAGCTGAACAAAGCAAACTAATGCATCAGAAGTTTCGTGAGGTTTACTGCAGTTTCATTAATTGACTGCTATTTACTATCTGTGTTTTTAAGTTAGCATTGAGTGTATGCAAATATGGTGTATTCAGATTTGCTAGTTATCTGTATATATTACTAGCTGCTGCCCGCGACTTCATTCGCGTGGAAATTTTGATGTGTGAGGGATACATTATACATAATAACCTTCCCCTTGAATCATTCTGTCTATTGATGTAAACCGCATCACAATTTGTAGCGTAGTTTAAAAAATCTAAACGTACAGACGGCGTGCGGGAAGCGACTTTGTTTCATACTATGTGTATAGAATACCTAGATAGTGTATGATTTTATACAAAAGCGAATCTAAATAAAAAAAGGAGCAACTAAACCATCCACGTTTTCAGACTTGCTTTCCTTGTTCACGAGTATCTATACGGTATCCAAGAGTCCACAAAGATTTATTTAGAAAAAGTGCCCAAAAATATCTTTGAAAAAACTCCTAAACACATAACAGCTTTTAAACCCCGCTGATAGGTGTACAATATACCATTGATTGAACGTAAACAAATTCGCCGAATAATCCATATCCAAACTAAAAGCCACGCGTCCTATGCAGACAGGAAAAGTTTTTTTCGAGTTTTTTCGTCGTTTTGTTGCGCACATGTCCGGAATGCTATAGCAGGACAGACAGACTGACAGGTTCAATTCAGTTCAGGACAATACTCCTCTGAATTGCTGCAGCCATTTTACTGGAGCCAAATTTTATGCACATACCAGGAGGGCATAAAGCTCCGAGTCTATGCTGAAAGAATGTTGAGTGAGAGTTCTGGGGGAATTTAAATATTTTTGTTGAGAGGAGAACCCGGTGCTTTGATCATTAAAGTTTTCCTAATTATGACATGCTAATTTTGGCCAACTAATTAGCTTGCAACATTTAACATTATCTTGCAATTAATTAGCCTGAATATCTGTCCAGCCTAGATACCCGTCCTTTCATAGATAATTGAATTATGTTTCATCCAATTTTTTCTTTCCCACCAGAACGATCCTAAAAGTTTTAATCCTCCATTTGTCGAAATAAATGAAAAATGCTACATTACCTTCGCATTCAACAAAAAATGCCCGCCATTTTCCCCAACGATAAAATAGAACTTCAAAAATAAAACTTCGCCCATAAAAATAAAAAAAAGGCTAACGTAATTTAAAATGGCAAAGGACCGTCGCCATCCATAACCTGAAAATATTCTTCCTTCTGTGGTACACATACATAAATCTTCATAAGTCGCCATCTTGAAAGTGCATTTACCACGTACGTAGGTAATTTCGACGCGTTGCTGGCAACATTAATCATCATTCACACTGGCAACACCAAGGAAGATGTATCATATTTGAAAACTATGTGTGCTTAGTTGGCTTAAGGGCTTTCTTATCTTTGTAGCCAGGTGTTTGTTTATAATTAGTTGGTGGTCGGAAAGAAAAATAAGATTGAGTTGCTTAGAAGGATGTGTCTTGGGAAGTAAAGAAGGAACATAATAGAGTTCACGTTTGTAGACTTTTCTTGTCCTCCTAACACCAATATTTGCTTTTGATTTTGAATCAAAACAGGGTTTATTTTTGTGTGTCATTTAAAAGATGCATTTTCAGTGTTCAGTGTAAAAGTTTCTTTTCTGCGGAACTTAAGATCAATTTTGTGATGTTTTAGTAAACAGCTAGATATTTTGTTTATGTGAAACATATATGTACCAGGTGTTGTTTTGCATCCTTGTCAAATTCGGGACGAGAATCACTAGCATAGTTAATGCTAATTAATCAATAATAAAATGGGTAGGTAATTTCTTTTTTACGTACGAAAATCGGTAACTGTGAACCACCCGTGTTTTAAATGCGGCCCGTCTAATCCACGCCCTATAACCGCGCTTTCATACATACAAACAATCTCAAACGCTTATTCGATCATTTCTTATTCCCTAAACCACGTTAAGGGGGTTATTCTGAGATACTGACAAAGGAGGCTGGCGAAAATGGACCCAGAGAATCTATTAATTAACGAAGCTCCGTTCCAGTGTAAACATAGAATAATTATAACTACAATTATATTAGATATTTATTTTAAAAATATTGAATTTTTAGGACACGGGAATCAAAAGTTAAAAATAATTTCAATTTACTCAAATTAAGTAATCGTGCAATTACAAAACGCAACTTTTTTCCGATTACGTTCCAATCCAATGACATGTGTTTTTGCTCAAGGGTTTTGTTACCATAAATAGCTCTTTCTCTTAATTTATAATGTTTCAATAATGTCAATAATGTGTGTATAAAAACAATATGCAAACCTGATATTATAATGCCAATTAACAACGCAAAAGCATCTAATAAAAATGGAACTATGGTGATTTTATAGTATATCTTAAAAAGGAACGTTATCAATGGTGATCGATTGAGTTCCGTCACTACTGTCACTGTCAGATCTGTGATGATCTAGTCCATCGTTACGTTTGTATTTTTGTCTGGGATTTTATGTTTATCTTTGCGATTTCGTAGATTATCGACGACTTGGCCTTTATATCTTGAACTAAACATACTGCACCCTGTCTTAGACTACCGCATTCTTCTCTGGACAACGAGTTGCTTTTGATTTGGACTGTGATTTTAACCACAAACGTGCGTTGCGTTAATTTCCACTTACAACATGCGCTCTTACGGAGGCGTCGTCTCTCTGATGAAGGTGCTTAAAGATTTGAAAAAGTTCAGAGATGGGGGTATGCACGTGATGTAAGTATATTCGTAAAAAAATATATTTATATTATACGTTAAGAATTTATTTAGGATATCTATCTAAACAACAAACAGATTCGTTCAGCTTTTATATGTATAGATACATACTGTTGTAATCTTATTTTGGGCTCATTGTTACTGTTGCCTTAAAGTTTATCTGATTAAAACAGTATGCAGTTAAAGACTGGCCGAGGTAGCAGTAGAATATAATAATAATATTTATAGACCCCTCTCAAGGTATCAGAGGTCATATTCTCTTTCATATCAAACGGTATTTCTGTTTTTCTTTCGGTTGGGGACCTGGAGACCTGCGAGTCAGGCACTTTTGTTACCTATACATGTAACTCTTTATATTTATTACACTAAAGGTTTAATTTATTTATTTTAAAATAATTAATTAATTCCAGTTATCAGGAGACGACTAATAAGCTGCGACCCTGAAAATGAAACCCGACATCAACTTGGCCATCGTATCGTCTGTGTTGCATAAAATGAAAACTATGTGAAAATACTAATAAATAAGATTTATTACTATACTTTTTTTATTCAACAAACCCTGCCTGTCAACAGCTGTACATAGCTAGTCAACTCTGGCTGTTTTAATTTATGTAAAACAATATTATCTTCTCTCAGCGTAATAAGAATCGTTTTACTTTACTATCATTCGCTTATAGATCAAAATCGTAACGACATAGTTTTAATAGTGATTGAACTAATTACTGGGTTGGTAATCAGTTTAGTCTCTAGCTGCAGTCTAGCAGTTTTATGATTCATCAATAAGGTACAGGCAATGAAGTAAAAATTCGGGGTTTGGCTTTTGACGAGAAGCAAAACATGTAAAGTCAGAACTAAAACTGTGAGGTAAATACATTAGTTTAATCTTATCTACCTTTACGAGTCGTCATAAATATTATTGTATTTTGATTTATATTAATTACAAAGACATTCCACTGTTATATACTTTAATCGTAAGATTTTTAGGTTATCTTGTATATAGACGTATATCTCTTTTCTCCCAACTTTTCCGTTTTACTTTCCATTTACTTTTCTGATAGTCTTTAGTTGTTTTACAACTATGTATAAGTTGCTATAATGAATGCTACCTCTAAGAGTGGGTCCCAAAATACATGTAGTATCGCCCGTCTCCTAAACTACCAAAAAAATCAGCGTTTATTAATAATTAACTAGGTACCGTATTTTTAATTGATTATTTATGTATTTTGTGACATCCGCTTGAATTTTGACAAGGATGCCAAACAATACCTTGTATAGCCAAACGGGAAATGGCATGACGCTGTCATGTCGTGACGCCCCCATCGAGTTCCTTGTAAAATCAACCTTTTCCCATTAAAACAATGTTTGTTTTGGATCGATTGTTGATCTATTATCAACATTGATGTTGTGTTCATGGTTTTTGGGGTCGGTGATAACGAAAATGAGGTCAAAATGAAAATCCATATAGCGTCGAGGAAAGTTTTCGGTTGTCTATTTTACTGCATATTTCGTTATGGATGTTTATTAATTAAGAATACTGATATGAATTTTCCACATGAGCCGTCCGTGAGCGTCCCGCTACGGTCAACTTTTTTTTTTAATTCAGTCGCTGTAATGATTATAACTACGCTACAAAATCAGCTCATTTACAACGAGAATTATCTGAAAATACAATTTACTGCTTATTACGTTTACATTCGTGTACCGTGGCTAAAATGTCCTATAAACGTTTAAATGTATACTGCCTTAACAATACAATCTTTATTAATAGCATTCACTTAACTTTTACCTCAATAACGGCATCAAAACGGCTCCTAAACTTCATATTCTCCTAATAGCAATTTAAATTTACGATATTACAATAAAATTTTAATCTCACCTTTAAAGGTGTACCTTATAATATATTCTTTCCCGTAATTACACTTCCAAAATTAATAACCTGGGATATTTTGTACCCGCGGTCTTTTGTACCCGAACTTTGTGGCCGGCAGTGTAAGATAAAGTATCATAACAGGGGCCTATACGACCCAGGTAAGAGGGGAATTACTTACCGAAACGATGCCTCTTCGACTGGTATTTTTTGTTAAGAAAAAAATAAAGAGTTTTTATATTACGCGTGTACTTGGGTGTGGTTTATGTTAAATTTTATTTTATACAATGCATCCCTGCATTTGCCTGTTTAATAACGTGTTGTAAAATAATGGCATATTTTCATACGAAATGCTTCAACTTGTTTACCTAGAGAGAACCATTAGAGCATGTGTGTAAAAGAAAATACACGTTCGCGAAAATCAAGGAACTTCGCGGAACAAATTAAGTTATTTTAAATTGAGATACACTGCCTCGCAGCCGGCACCAGGAGTACAGACTAACTGAGAGCAACATTACAATTAATCCGACTCTCAGCCACGGATTAACGTGACACGAGCCTTAAATCCCCGAGCGGCGTTCGTAAATTAACCCTGAAATTGTACAATACATTCCACCAGCCAGTTTTAATACAATTTTCACCACGTTTTCAATTTTCGAAGTCCAATGTGAAATATTACTACAAGCTCTTCTGCCGTTCTGGTATCTTGGTATGTGTGGTTTGTGAATTGAAGTGATTTTTCTTTGCAATATTAATTTTCCATCTTTTCGTGTGTAACTTGTAATTGCAATGAGTTTAAAGAAAAAGTTACTACGATAATTATATGTTTTGATCTTTGCCTAAGTGGCGCACTTAAGCAAAGTTACAATATAAGTTACTAATAAGTACAATAAAGTAATTATTATGATAAAAAACCTCCGTTGAGCGTTGGGAAGAAATTATAACTAAATTGAGTTCACATTCAGATGTCAAATGTTTTATGTTACCAACATCATTATAATACTGAAACAAAGTCGAAACAAATTCGGTATTCACGTGCCACCGCCTACGCTGACATATTAGTGATCTCATTACGAATTTATAAGTAGAACATGACAGAATACTCATGTATTATCTTTTTAAGAAAAGCCTTCTTTCAAATACCGAACATTTTATATCTCCAATTTTTCGACCGTAGAACAAAGACTTTCGCCTGGAATAGCCAACAAATCGTGTTAAAGTGCTCATGAAAAATAAGGCTAGTTCTGTAATGAGGTGGAAGACCGTTCTAGATAAGTTACAGTTATAAAGCGCTAGAAATGTGAATTATGCCCGAACATTGCCGCCGAGTTTGGCTAGTTAAGCCTCACACGTGTTTCTATTGTGACACACTGGTGATAAGAGGGGCAAGCAAACCTTTTTGAAAATAATTATAAAAAGAAGTTTGAATGATGTTTACATATGCATGCTCGGATTTTAGTGAGCAGACGTGGTTGATTCTTAAGACTATGTATTTTTAACAGTTGACTATGATTATGACTTAAACATAACTGGCGAAATGTGGGTGTACTTCAAGGTATGCCTCTGCCTAACCCCGAGATTACAGGCGTGATTTTGTTATCTAAATATTAGTTAATTAATCAAATCAGCCAAATAACTGTCCACAATATTCGACTTTTTCGATTTTCAGAATGCACAGAGCGTGCATTCTGAAAATGGAAAAAATTGCTTTCTCGTTGTCCTCAGTCTAGTGAAACTATAATATTTACAAGCCAACTTTATCATAATTTACCTACGTTCATTGGATTTAATACTGCGAATAAGTAATATTCATAGCCTCAACAAAGGCCAACCTGTCAGTGACCGCAGTTTCCCTTCAGCGCGTCGGTATTGGCAGAAACATGCGATAGCCTTATTTCCCATAGGGCTTCGAAGGCCAGAAGATAATCGTGTCATGGAAAAAATACTGAATAAAAGGTGTTAGGTTTAGGTACAAATATACATCGGTCGGAATGCTGGGCAGAGAATAAGGTGTATGAAAAAAGATTGCATGTAACGCGGATGAAAATGAGGTGGATGTGTGGTGTGACAAGAATGCATAAAATAAGGAATGAGTATATTAGAGGGTGTTAGAAAGTTGCGCCAGTTACAGAAAAGTTGAAAGGGAATCAACTGTCATAGTATGGACATGTGATGACGAATGGCATGAGACTAAAAGAGTGATGAATATAAATGTTGATGGAAGGAGAGTGAGAGGGAGAGGAAGACTAAAGAAATGATGGGTGGATTGTGTTAGTAATGATATGAAAGAAAAAGGAGTTAATGATAGCGTCACGATTAACAGAGAAGAATGGAAGAAAAAACAGAGGCAGTCTTAAGGACTGCCGCCAGAAGTAAAACTCAAAACTATGGAATGTGTTCGTATTGAATTTTTACCAAAAATCGATCAAAGCCGCTAAAAAGTTTTCACTTCAAAAATACGTTTTGTGCCGACCCCAAGTAACTTGAGGCAAGGGCAGGAAGCTGATGATTAAAATAGTTATAACAAAGAGAGTAAGAGAATACGTATAGGGTCAATAGAAACAAAAAATGACCAGCTCAGTGAAAGCACAAGTCTTGCTACGAGATTCGTAGCACCGCGTAGCAAGTGTGAAATAAAAATGTAGCAAGTGAAGCTATTTTGCTACGATTGATTAAAACATCGATGTTTATTTCTAATGGTCGTGAAAGTGTGTATTGAATCAAGGTTTTACGACAGCAATACTTAGATGTAAAGTGTAATAAGAATAAATGTATCTTTTTTCAAATATGAATAAAATATTTAATAATAAGACATGAACGAAATACTCAGTTTTTTTTTCTGATAACTGTATAAATTGCTGTTTTTCTTAATTGTGTTTTGCACCTTGGATTACAAGCTACCGAGCAATTGGTTAACTAAGTATTTATTTAGTAAACCAAAACTACCGCTATCGCTCTATTTCTAATACAAACTTTCTCAGGTTTTCATCTTCCAAACAAAGAGTCAGTATGTCACCTATACTCAATTAATGACGTCACACGCGCGCACCGCAATAAATATTGATAACGCAGTTCCGTTCGGACGACATGCTGCTATGACGTTTTAGTGATGTTACTCTGCTAGGCTTATGACAGCCTAGTACTTTGTATGTAACAGCCGTTCTGTGGTTTCGGTGAGCACGTAAACCGTGTTGATAGGCGCATAAATTATTAAATATTTTAATATAATTGAGTAATTCAAATTTATTTAGGGTTTACCAAAACCTAAAATTCATCGTGATTGTCCTATCCTATTTATTTAGGGTAGTACACAATCATATTATTATTCACCATCGAAACATGTCTCTCTTTAGATCGTCATTTTAGTTTTCGATTCCTGCCAGTTATCCAATGAATTATTTATCAATCATGTATCCTACTATTAGAGTCTATCCATGTGTAAAATGGAGCATAATCGTATTATCAATCTCACATGACTGAACATAACTAGTTGTAGGTGCATTCTAATCGGTAATCACGTTAACATCCAGCTGATTATAACACTAGGAGTGGGAATTAAACACCGAATAATCAAGCGTAATTCGATTTAAACTCGATTATTTTGTTGTTGATCTACTGAACATATCCAATGAAAATTGCAAAGTACACGAAATATGTTCAAACAGAATCTAAATATGAATTTTAAACTGAAAACGCGAGAGCGAGCGCAACAGCAACTATCATAAATATTACTCTCATACACACGTTTACGGCGACGCGGCGTTAAATCCTGCGATAGCAGTGCCGGCAGGGCCATATATCATGGCGGGAAAAATTAAAATGTGTCAAAATGCCCGCCGACCGCGCCCATACGCGACACAGAAGTTATCAAAACGCATAGTTTTAGCAGTATTTCCCTCATTTACGCCGTAACGTAACAGGCAACTTGCTTAACTAACTGGTTTGATAGCCGACAACCGAGAAGTTTATGTCGCATTTATTTTCGTCTCACATTTTAATATTTGTTTTGTGAATTTATGATGATGACTCGGCGGTCTGACATTTTGCTACATATCGCAAATGAATGTTTTGTCGCGACCCAAATAAGTTCTTGAAATATGAGGGAAAACGGTTTTTTATCCACAGTACAGACAATATTTAATCTCGCTTGAAATTCAGTTAAGTACGGGTTTTGGGGAGTTGAATATCTTTGCATTTTGCAAGGTTTCACTTCACCTGGCTTACCTGACTTTATCTCGATCTTAAACGGTCTTAAAGGACCACATCTGAGAATTTTAAGAACCATAAGTACTGACTTCTTGACTTTTAAGTGTTATATTTTCGTTTGTTGTATTTTTGATCAGTCAAACAATACACAGATGTAACGATACCTGCTTTCGCAAGTGTCGTAAACTGGCAACCAGTTAATGAGATACGATTTTGAGGAGAATTTGACTTTTTTCGGTTAATTGCAGTATTTATAATTTATTATAAATATCCAGAAAAGCATGATTTAAAACACGAAACATTCCCTACAAAGTTGAACGTAAAAGTTTCATCGCAAACTGTCGACAATACCCTGCTAAGTTAACTCCCTAATTAATTGCTATTCATTACAGCACCCGAAACACGATCATTACGAGCCACATAAAACAGGCAACGGATTCACCTGCCTGCTACCTGCCAATATACACCCCACCCCACTTAAAAGTCGCGGCGAATTCACAGATACTGGCACCCACGAAAATAGAATAGAATATAAAATGAACAGATATAAACTGCCAAACGAATATAGGCCGAACAATTTTATGTCTTTGCGTAAAAAAGAACTTTATACTCTTGTCGAACCTCTCAAGGATGGACGGTTTAAGACCTTTGCCTGCCGACATTAACGAATATTTAAAAAACGAAGGAACCTATTGATTCGTGTACACAGTGGTCGATATTGGACGATCGGATGTCCATTAAAGTTGATTGATTTCTCTTCATACAAAATTAAAAAGATAGCTTTTGCAAATATTAAATTGATGAGTTATTCGATAACTTAATTTGATGGAACCCTTTTTTATGTTATATTTTAAGCTTTTATTAAACTTGCTTTCTTGATTAGTTAGTAGGTACTTATTGGTTAAATCTAGCAACTGAATTGCCAACCACTCCAACCAATTGAGCTGAATTTTGCACACACCTTTGTTTATGTTGACATTTTTAAGATGGACACGCCTTAATATTGCAGCCAGGATCGCTTTCTCAAGAGAACTCCTCAACAGTTCACAGCACGGACACGAAACTAGGTAAACGTGTTTAATGTTTTTTTTTTTTCTTCATATAATTTTACTAAAGCCTGTTTTTTTTTTAAATTAGAATACAACCCTATCAAAATTCAAAAACCTTTTTCCTATACCTAAAACGAGTTCCCCGAGGCGCCAGACCGCTTGTAGCACAAAACCTTGCAGGTTGCGTCCGCCTTGCCATCCGGGAGAACTCGCTAAGTGCTTGGGAACAACTGCTCTCCTTCCCTTATCGAATTCTTCACGTGCAAAAGAATTTGGCAAACCAAAAGATCATTAACATCACATATTAAAGAAAATTGAAATATTTCGACTCATGATTTAGACACAAAATTACCGACACAGAGAAATACCTCTTCAGGAGGTATATCTAATTTGGTAGAAACCAAGTTAGGGGAAGGTGACATTAGTGGAGCAGCCAGGATCCTGGATTCTTCAGTAGCTATGTGGTGGCAACGTGCTCCCCAGAAACACTCGCAGCTCTGGAGACCAAACACCCTGCCCCAGCCGATGAAAGAAAGGCTTCTTTCCCGACCCTCCTGATTCAGACATACTCTCCCTCACCATTGCAGGTCGAGAGGTGGTCACAGCTGTTTGCTCCTTCCTGAGCGGGTCCACCGGTGCCCTCGACGGCCAACCCAAGGGCTGGCTTTTACCTTGGCCAGAGGATAAGTATTGCCATACACAGTGGCAACGCCGCCAGTGTCTTGGGAACGTTACTAGCTGACAGCGTTGAGGAGTTTTTGTTATTTTAGTTTTAATTATCTAGTTTTAATTAATGTATATAGTTAGTAATCGAAATAATGATTGGGTGAGTAAAACTTAAAAAAGAACAAAGGTTATTTTATTAATACCTAGAACTTTCTGTAGAGTTCAATGCTCAATACAGAAAATAATGAACACTAATTCAAATGAAACTCATTCATTTCGAAATCATGAATTGAACTTCTCAATTTGCGTGCTCTAATTCCGAAAGTTTGGAACACGGCCATTTTGAAATTAACGTCAGTCAACATAACCAAGTTCTAGGTTCAAATATTTGACATGCGATGCGTTGCTTCAATCAACTGTGTAACAAGGCTTTGAGGCAACCAATAATTCGTACACATTTTGCTGTATCCCATCTCTGTACTAACTTAATAATGGTTCGAAGTCCGAATCCGAAAGCTATGCGCAAACTGAAATACCAGGTTTATTTTACAAAATACGAGCCAATTCGAAACAGATAAGTCCAAAACGTTAGTAAGGTTTTGTAAACTTTAAATAAGCTTAGTAGTGACTAGCTACCCTTTGTTGCGATTATTTCCGTAAAACCCGAGGTCTGCGCAATCTGTATTACCTCTAATCTTCTTAGAGGTTTAAGTAGGTACATACCCTCCACGAACTGCTTAGTTTTGAACAAAACAAATATTCTCCGACCTTGTACGAATATAGAGTTACTTTTACTAGACTTTGATTGGTCGTATAAAAGTTTTTATAAGGCGTTATTGGATTTAGTATAAAACTTATTTACCTGCCTATTTTGGGTTCGCTTGGAGATACAATTTGAATATTATTTTGTTGAAAGGGTTATTCGGCAATATCTTGGAAAGAGGTTTGTTATTACTACTGTTAATACTTTGATATGATAGTAAAAGGTAAGGGGAGAATTGAAATACTTAAAAGTAAGTCAGTGATGATTTTTGTTGTATTTGTGACTAGTAATTTCCATATTGTACCAACACTTTTTCAATTATTGAAGCAAACCCAAGGCAAAAATATTCTGTTTGGTCTGATTATTTCAGCTCATTCCACATGTTACCTTTACGTGCAATACGTACGTAGTACTAGGCTAGCAGGAACTCAAAGAACGCGCGGCTAATAAAACAGCAGGAAAATATGAAAGCAAAATGTAAACAAACGATATTCCCTCGAGACTGGCTGTAGTTTTAGTATGTAGTGCAACCGACAGACGGAGTCGCGATTTATCTATTAGCGAATCAGAGATACGGGACGCTTGGCACAATGCCAGCGACTTATGCATTCATGGGGTGACTAAACAGGTAGCGTTGGTAAAAAAAAAACTTTTTAACGGCACTGGAAGTGGGAATTTTATATTTTCCAACAGCCTGTGCATTATTACGTGAGGCTGAAGCAATTTTTGAATTCTAACTGAGATAAGGAAGAAGTATCAATTTATACAAATAAAATCGAATCCCTATCTACGCTGAAAAAGCAAATCGTAAAAAATAAAGACTGGCACGTAATTTCCAGCAGTATAAGCTGAAAAGTTTAAAATCATGGAAGTATCTTCGTGTACCGGTAGCATACTAAGGAGTGAGACAAAACGCGAATTTGCGGCAACAGGATAAAATAGTCGGTAAAGATGGCGTCGGGAATGATTCAGCCGCTCGACACAATTGGCGTCTCGCGAGGACCTAACGCAATTGCGCCGCGCCACAGTGGAACGAATGTATGGGAGCGGTTGGACGTAGACATGTCCGAAAAAAAAGAGTAAAATTATGCCAAACTAATGATGCCATCTTATTCGATTACTTAATGCCTTCATAACTTGTGGTGATGAATTTCTTCATAACTCCCATATTTCGGGAGTAATTTGAGAAAATGTGAAATTTTACTATGAAAATGAGTGTATCGAGCTCTCTCCCTCCTGATTCCGGGCTTGTTTCAAGTAGCGGTCTCTAATATCATAATGCTAATACTAAGAGCTATATTTAATACTAAGACACATAGTGCGCCAAATGTGCACTTTCTGGGATAAAGAGTGATGTTTATTTTATAACACAATTTTTTTATTTTTTGTTTATTTTGTTGATTAAAACCGTTTTTCTAAAGGTTTACCTTATTACAATAACATTTCTGAGCAGCCAATTAGAGAAGATATAAGCTAATTAGGATATATAATTAGGGACTTAAGGTTTACATATAAAACTGATGCACTAATGATTACTGATAAGAACATTGCTATTATTTAATTACTAAATGGCTCTTAATACACTAATTTAGCATGCATCATTTACTAATTATCACAATAACTAATTACCTTGCAATATTTAACAAAGGATACCTGGGATACCTGGATTTTATATAAATAGGTCACTATTAGTAACTTTAAAATCAGTGTTGATTTACACCTCGTTGTATCCAAGCTAATCTCGCAATGTATTTTCCAAATTTTAATACAAATCTTGATATTCACGTTGCTTTATGCGCACGCGCACATAAAGATTTACGCGACTTTAACTATTTGTTCAGTGTTTTAAAAGATAACAGTTGTGTTCAGTTATGTGAAAGTGCTGAAACAAGTTTAAAAGACTGGTGTCGTCGATTTTGCTACCGCATTTATGCAAAATGGACACAGTCTGGAAGAAGCACAGATAAGTTTCGGAAGAAACATGAGATTTGGCTACAGGCTGCAATTCAATGGCCGGAATTACAGAATGAAAATATGGAACCTTCTACAGAAAATATAAGTGACGTCATCGAGCCCATAATTTCTCCTGCTAAATCTAATGCTTCAACTTGTACACATCCTAGTCCTCGTAAATCTTTTGAGGACCTTAGTAACCGGCAAAAAAGAAGACGCACTGAAGATAGTCTTTCATGCAGCAGTAGCAGCGCTGAAATTATGTTTTCGGCCGAAAGGGCGCTTCAAAAGGCAGGACAAAGCGATACAGCTTATGTTATGAAATACTTGACGGAGAATCCAGAAGAGGCCTCAAAAATCAAAGCCTTCATTGAAGGTAAATCAATTCAGGTACGGGAAATATCCCCTTTGAAGGCATTGGCTCTTTATGTATCGATGAACTTATCGAAATGGCGCTATAACACTCTTCGGGATTTCAACACTCAAGAAGGAGCTCTTCAATACCCGAGTTACTACATGTTGGTTAAAGAAAAAATTAAGTGCTATCCGGCCAAAGAAGATCTCACAGTTACAGAGAGCTCTGCAAAAATCAAATTACAAGCCTTGATGGATTTAACCTCAAGAAGACTTATTAGGTCGTTAGAAACCCCTGTTGATCCCAATCAACAGCTCGTATTGACCAGCAAATGGGGTTTTGACGGATCATCTAGCCAAAGCATTTATCATCAAAGGACGAGTGAAGATGAGCAAATCGATCTTGCTAGTAATTTTATGATTAGTCTTGTACCACTGCGGCTCGTCTCAAAAGGTGTAACAATTTGGGAAAACGAGCGACCATCTTCCACTTCATTTTGCCGGCCAATATTGTTTAAGTTTATAAAGGAAACCAAAGAAAATGTGCAGAGAGAGATGGCTGAAATCGAAGCAGAGATTGAAGCCTTAACTCCATCCACCATCACTGATGGAATTAGTGTCAAACACCAACTGCTGTTGACAATGATTGATGGTAAAATTCATTCCATTATATCCAATACAGCAGCTTCAGTGTGTGACATATGCAAGGCTTGTCCTAAAGAAATGAATAATTTAGAGTTAATCAAAGATAAACACGCAAACGAGGACATGTATAAATATAGCTTAAGCACCCTTCACGCTTGGATTCGCTCAATGGAATGCTTATTACACATTTCCTACAAATTAGACATAAAATCATGGCAAGTAAGGGGTGATATAGCAAAAAGGCAAGTTGATGACAGGAAGAAAAGAGTTCAAGAGGCTGTAAGAAGAGAAACGGGCTTACTTCTCGATGTTGTGAAACAAGGCAGTGGATCCACCAACAATGGCAACTCGGCAAGGAGATTTTTTGAAAACTACACTAAATCTGCTGAACTGACCGGAATAGATGCTATGCTTTTAAGAAAAATCTGTGTGATCTTGCAGTGTATTTCATCAGGAGAGAAGATCAACGTAACTAAATTCCGAGAGTTCTGCTTTGATACTGCTAAGCTTTACGTGGAGTTATACCCATGGTATTATATGCCTTCTTCACTTCATAAAATTTTAATGCATGGGCCAGACATAGTTCAGAACATGTCAATTGTGCCCATTGGTTTTCTATCCGAAGAGGCATCTGAGGCTAGAAATAAAGATTTTAGAAAATATAGAGAGGGGCATTCTCGAAAGCATAGCAGTATCTCATGCAATGAAGATATTATGCACAATCTTTTACTGTCTTCTGATCCACTTGTTACAAGTATCCGTCCAAAAGGAAATAAGTTTGTAAAAAAATCTTCTTTTAAGGAATTTTATGAGCTTACGGATTCTGAGAAAAGTGATATCGAATTTGTTAACATAAATGATTTAGCGGACATCGATTCTGAATTTGAATTAATTGATGATGATGATGATGACGAAGATAATTAAATGATGTTATTGTTTTAAAATGTGTAACTTAGTAAATTAGAGCTTACATCTTAATTATTTATTGTACTTTTAATGAAACTAGGTAATTTATTATCAACTTACTTAAAAGTCATACTCTCATCAGTTCTTGTGAATATTTTTGTTAATATATATTTCTGTATATATATAATATATTTATAGACCTCTTAATAAGTCTGTCTGCGGTTTAAAGTAAATACAAATGGGGAAAAAACGTTTTTTTTTTTTAAATTTTCATTTCCTTTTATCCCAGAAAGTGCACATTTGGCGCACTATGTGTCTTAGTATTAAATATAGCTCTTAGTAATAGCATTATGATATTAGAGACCGCTACTTGAAACAAGCCCGGAATCAGGAGGGAGAGAGCTCGATACACTCATTTTCATAGTAAAATTTCACATTTTCTCAAATTACTCCCGAAATATGGGAGTTATGAAGAAATTCATCACCACAATTTATGAAGGCATTAAGTAATCGAATAAGATGGCATCATTAGTTTGTCATAATTTTACTCTTATTTTTCGGACATGTCTACGTCCAACCGCTCCCATACATTCGTTCCACTGTGCGCGCTGCTAAAATCACGTATATCCCCAACGAGCTTATTTAGTTTTTTATTTAAGGATAAATTGGCTGCTCTGAGCTGCCATTGTTACGTATTATCGCGGAAGTAATCGTGCTTGAATTGTCTAATGTTGCCAGCTAATATTGTCGGCAAGGAATAATACTTATTTGCTGTAATTACTGCTGCCTGGTCATGTTTGCTTGGTACTTTTTATTCAACTGAGAGGCAATTGAGTGTTGGGAAAATGTTTATATAAAACTGAATGTTGTGTTGTCAGATAGAAGCTAATATAGTTTATTTCTAACCTAGGACCGAAGAAACGCAAACATAAAACCATGTAGGTATTAACTGCATGCAGTTAGGTCATCGGGCTATTCACCTATTGCGCAACTGTAAATCGATATCCTACCCTCTGCAAAAGATATTTATAATATTATGCAAATGGAACCTTTTCGGGATCCGCGTCACGAAATTACGGTGCGATAACCCAGAATCGTATTTAATTTTCCCGGAAAAGGTTCCGTATGAAATTAAAGAAACTAAATTAATTAAGGGCAAAAATTCACAGTCCCATCTAAATACTACCTGCCTTCTGTGAAAATTAAATTAAATTCTGACTAAACAGAACATTTTTAAGGACAATGTAGGCCGACTTCTAAAACTTAACGTAGAAGCGACGGGGTGACCCGCGAAATTCAAATTCTCTTACGTTTTCTGCAATTTGCCCGTCAGTGTCAGGTTTTATGTTGAAAATATGATATGTGGCCGTAAAATGGACGTATTTACATATTGTAGTTATTAAAATCATCAATACTCAGTAAAACCATATAAGTTATAGCCGCGTATCATATTTTATTCAAAATAAAACGTGACACTGACCTGCAAATTTGCAACAAACGACAGAAAATTTGAATTTCTCGTGCCACCCTGTCGCTTACACCTTAACCTTTTTTGTTGTTTAAATAATAAAAATGTCTATGCCCAAAAATCTTTTTTTTTTCTGCAAAGACGAGTATAATCTGACTACCTCAATCGGCCAGCGGCCGCTTTGTGAACGCAGCGTCAATTACTGACCACGGCAACAGACGTACAGCCTAGTACTCAATTACTGCGGCACTCTAACTCACTTAATGCCCCTGATTAACGCCAAATAGACTTAAATGACAGCAGGATATACCACCTACCTTGTGTTTAATACGGGCGAGCACCGAAAACGAGAATATTTTTTACAGGCGCGGTCAAGTCACTTAGCGAGCACTGGACTTAAATAGATAATGTTTTGTCTGCAGCCAATCACATGCTTACAAATATTATTTAAAGATTGAAAGAAATATTTGGCTTTTATCATTATTCTAAAACCCTTTGTATAATGAAATAAGAGAAGAAGAAACGATAGGGCATTTAAAAAAAAAAGGCGCTCTGTAGTGTACCTCTAATCTAGCTTATTTACAAAAAAAATAGGAATTTATTTATTTATTAATGTACAAACTATTGTACATTAATATAAATAAATAAATTCCTATTAATATAAATTATGTACTTACCACTAGGTAAGTACATAGGTGGACTTAATGCCACAAGGCATTCTTTACTAGCCAACCTTTGAATTAAATAGGACAACTTTGTGTTAAGGTACAAAATAGTACCGATGACCTGTTGAAGGTTGCGGGAATCCGCTGGATGCGAGTCGCACAGGACCGGTCAATGAGGCGACACTTGGGGGAGGCCTATGTCCAGCAGTGGACTTCTTTCGGCTGAAACGATGATGATGAAAATAACAAAATAATATCTAAAAAATAACTACTTGTTCGAACGAACACACGACCAAATTGGTTGATTCCAATTTCTGTTACATTTCCTAATTACATTTGAAAAATGTTTCGTGCTATCGATTTTTTATAGTGCGAACACCACTTAAACCATATACATACCTACTTTCACATACAGATACCAAATGCAAATACCAAACTCGTCAAAAGCACGAATCGTTAGTGTTTATTTAGTCGCTATTCAGAACTGGGCCTTGGGCTAGTCCTATCGATTCGGTCGAGGGTTATAAATATACGTGTCTCAATGGTTTTAACCCTGTATAGAGACTGTGCAAATATTGAAGTCAGGAATATCGTTTTGTGAACTATTTTGAAGATGTGTATATT
Organism: Cerastis leucographa; assembly: GCA_963082945.1. Taxonomy (NCBI): domain Eukaryota; kingdom Metazoa; phylum Arthropoda; class Insecta; order Lepidoptera; family Noctuidae; genus Cerastis; species Cerastis leucographa. The sequence continues at coordinate 3,626,016 of OY720365.1, forward strand.
GGTAAAGAAAGAAGGAAATTATTTATTTGCCATGAATGTGGGTACAAAATAAGGTGTAAACATTGTTAAAACAGTTCCAACACACTCTACCTTACGGCAAGCAGAAAAAAAAAATGCGTGAAGTCCTTCCGCACGGAAAAAGTGAAACTTCGTAATACTACACGCACGCATTCGAGTGCCACGCATTCACTCTCGCTCTGTCTCTTTCTATTCCCCCTCCATGGTAGCGTTAAACGTTTAACGCAGTTGCGTTAAACGTGCGACTATGCGACTTCCAACAAGGTTTTGTTGGAAGTCGCATAAGAAGTTTCACTCCAAAAACATATTTAAATTCACTCAATTGTAACAAAAATAAAAGAAAAACATAAAAAATACAGTAAAGTGGATCTACAACCTTCCTTACATAAACTAAACATAAAAAACAACAATCTTTATTCTGTAATTTACAAATGATTGATTAAATAGATTATTTTGCCCACACCAACAAGGTACATTTTTATATTAATAATTTGAAATAAAATATAATAAATTAATATAACACTACCAAAAAAAAAACTATAAAAAAATCCTGTATAGAATAGTAACATTTGTCTACTATTTAGGATGTTATGTCGGTGCGACAGTCAAGTGGTACTTCAACATTCCTAATGCCGATTAGCTTACCGATTAGTTTTATGAAAATATTTATCTATTATCTAAATGGGATGACGTTGGTATAAATATGGCTAATTTATTTCTGTGTTGTTTATCATCATATTTGCCTACTGTGTACTTATAGAATAATATTTATTTTCGTTTCAAAAGCTTATTTTTAGTGCCGTCATATTATGCTGATTTATAAGACGCCAGACTGCATTCACCAGCAGCAAAATTCTTTAACGAATTTATAAATAGTATCTAACTTTCCAGACATTTTCCCTCGAACCACAGCACTGATGGCGGCCGCCCCTCCACAACAAACTCACTAATTATTAATTAGCATAAATTTCTGTAACTTTACAGTATCGGGAGAATTGACTTTTAACCCTTTGGTTAATTAAGCACGATCTAGTTTCACCCCCTCAGCCCCTCGGGAGTATCCAATACCAAAGGTTGAGCACTCCTGAACTTTCGTAGAAGATGTTAATGTTTTGAAACCATAGAGGAGTTTGAAGGAGCTTCTTTATAACCCTGTTCTTGGATTCCATCTCGGAATAATAAATATTATAATGTACCAATTCCGTGTCACCAAAATACCTCTAAATTGTCTTGTTTAATGAAATCACAATTGTTCTTTATGATACTCAGCATACAGCCCCCAAAACGGCCGCCCTTCGCCTTTTCCTAGTAGTTTGGCTGGGAAGATGAAGTGGCGGACACAACTCCCTAGCAACACATCTGTCTGGTAGGCTTAACAGAGGGACTATGCAAGGTAAACAGATCCTTCAGGACGCCGTCAACCAAGCATTCTGTACATTAAACTAAGTAACTCTCCTTAAAAATTATTGCTGAGAAACAACTTTTTATTGGATTGAAAAATCACGGTTTACGAAAGGACTCAATGTAACGCACTCAAAACATTGTGCTGATGGATGCATTGAATAGTACTGGGGTCATGGAAGTATTAATAAATGGAGTAAAAATGTATATTTAAAAAAAAAATGTGCGTGGAGTCCCTCCGCGCGGAAGAAGTGAAACTTCGCAATACTACATGCGTTCGAGTGCCACGCATTCACTCTCGCTCTGTCTCTTTCTATTCCCCCTCCATGTTAGCGTTAAACGCTTAACTTGTTGGACGTCGCATTAAAGTTTCACATAAAAAAAACTTTTGTACAAAAAAAAAATAACCGACTTCCATAAACACTAAAAAGTGGCAAATAATTTTAGTTTCGGCAGTCGATGACTTGTTTGTTACATTTACTATTTTGCCACCGACTTCCGAAGCTAAAATTATTTGCCACTTTTTAGTGTTTATGGAAGTCGGTTATTTTTATTTGTAAAAAAGTTTTTATTTTATCCTTTTCAGTTGTGGTATCTCACTTTAATCCTAGTCAAGTATAATTTTTACATTGTAACTAGACAGCAGCACATCGTCCATACATACGACAAAGGACAAAATGCATAATAAAAAGGATGACTCAAAAAGTACCTAAGCAAATATAATAAAATTCATATGGCTCCACCGGGCAAGCTTCTCTACCAAATGAATGAAAAATCATCTAAATCGGTCCAGTAATCATGGAGAAATCGGTGTACATACTTGAAAAATTTACATATAACAAAAATTTTAATAAAATGAAAACTATATGGCCAAACTATATTAATTTTTTATGGGAACAAATGGCAGGTATTTCACATCAAACTAAAGAAGAATCACGCAAATCGGATCATAAATCTCAGCGTAATCGGTGTATACACCTGGAAAGTGCATACCGTTAAAATTCCAACAAGCCCAAACACAGCTAAGATTCATTGCCTTGTTATGGAGTTCCGAAGCCTGTCTCTTGGATTCATCATCAGATCTGATGGTAGAATGCTTCTTATTGGACGCAAATGCTTCACTTGTTGTAGAAAATACCAAAATCACTGTACGTTTTCCTATAAAATTTGAAGAGTTCCCTCGATTTCGCCAAGATTCCATCATCAGATCCCGACTTGGTGACTATGGGACCATTTGGAAAGTATACCCTTTCCAACAAAAAAATAATTTTCCAAATCGGTTGGCAAGCGACGGAGTAATGCGCGAACAAACATAAAAAAAAAAAAAAAAAAAATACAAACATCCGAATTGAAAACCTCCTCCTTTTTTAGAAGTCGGTTAAAAAAAACTTGTGAAATAATTGGAATTTTGAACTCCAATATCTCCGTAATTAGAAAGTTCCCTGGTATGGTTCAGAACAAAAAACTGATCGCAAAGACGAGTAAAACCTTTCGGATACATCCATTATTTGTGGATAAATAAACAACAAAACTTACTGCCTTTTCTTCTATCTGTACCCACGTGCAGTGTACGTCTCAAGAGGTTTAAACAATAGATGGTTCACAATAAGCGTTCGACAGCACCAAACGACTTCTAAACTGCGCCACGTTTTCAATACCATTCAAATCTTTGAAGCACATACGTTTTATACGGTACTAGCTTCAGCCCGTACTACGGATAATAATTATCCTTTGTCCTCACCCGGGTCATGGTCTACTTGTTTGCCTAGTTTCTTCGAAAGTCCATTCAACAGTTAAGGTGTGGAAAGATAACATATGCAGATAGTATTTAAAATAACAATCATGGGAGTCAGAACAGATTCCAACCAGTGTACTTAGTAGTGCTTATAAGCTCGTACCGGTTTGCGTGCGTACTCGCGAGCAACATCAAAAAAATATAACGCGTTGACGTCTCTGGCGACTCACGCTTATACGAGCTTGTAAGCGCATCAACGCTCGTATGAGTCACGCCTGAATCAAAAGGCGCGAGTATAAGGTACACGCGCTTCCAAAAACAAATGCTTGTACGCGCCGTAAATACGTTCGTCCAAAATCAATCTTAAAAGAGACTTGTTAAGAGCCAAAACGTCTGTAGTTAAAAAATACAAAATACAACAGTCATTTCATCATTATGAAACGGAAAAATTAAAAAAAAAAAAGTTAGACAATTTTGTCCCTGTCGTCTGTTAACATTTTAAAAGAAAAAATCTGAACCGCTTTGAATGCTAATTCAAGCTTTTTGTACTCCGAAGGCGTCGCTTTTTTAATTATAATTATTTAGGGTTTCGTACCTCCTTCGGGCTATTTCGTGAACATGGGATTAATGTCGCCACAGGACATATTTGTCTTACACACAACGCTAACAGTTTTAAGGACTTTTCTTACTAATTGCACTCAGGGCTCTACTTACATGGCAGTTTAAGTTTGGATTTCCAAATTGCATTTCCACATTCAACCACGCTTGGAAGTTGGCGAATAATAATTCATAAACTTATTAAGTTAATTCAGCAGTGTATAACTTGCATAATGTTCTCAAAGCGAAGCCGGGAGCAAATGAATGGAGTAGGTATCGCGTATAATTTTACAAAGCCATTGCAGTCGTAACTGAGATTCCCTGTAGGCGACTGACAGTTGGGTACTCTAAGTTATAAGCGACTACGAATTTTCAAATAAAAGAAAACGTGAAGAAGAAAGTTGTTTGAAAAACGCATGTCATTTTTTTTGTACATACATAACAGAGCAGGATCCAAAAATCAGAGCAGAAAGAATCAGGAAATCATATTCGATGTTTGCTATCGATTTCGGCTTAACAGTGGGTAGTGTAAGTCCGCTGGACCAGTGTGTCTACCCGTCCAGATAAACAGCTAATCCCGGCAAAGCGGCGATAAACCGCTTACTTTGTGTGAACATCCTACAACTTTCTGCGCGCCTGGTAGTGGCGTGGCAAGAATTTTACTTTGTCGTGCAAAAATAATATGGAGTGGTGATATGTAAGTTTTTATTTACTTTTCATTATAATTTTCTTGTTTCTTCCTTTCCGCAGCTAACAATAAAGCTAATGTTTAGGCAAAATATGTCGATTAGAATTTTCAGTAAAGAGGCTAATTATAATCGAATTACCAACAAAAAAAAAGATCATTAAAATACCTGCCCTTTTACCACAGTATGACAGTATCAAGTATTAAGTGAGTATAGTCAAGTTAAAGTAAATACTTATGCAATTTTATTTATGAAATAGACAAGAATTTAAACGAAGTAAAAACCGACAAAGAAAGCAACGCTAAGAATTTTAAGTTTTACAGTTCCAACTTCGATTGATCTACATATTAAAAATCTTATCTAAAATAATGACATTTACTCAAATGCTTTGACTTGTTTATAGATACTGGTGTAAGAGTCTTCCCAAATCCATTTTTGAACTAATTCAACCTTTTGTGGCCATGACAACAGTTGAAAACACCCACCAAAACGCATCCTAGATTTTATTGGCTACAATTGGCGGATCTTCGAATATGGTACGTTCTCTAGCAAGCTATCTTTGTCAAACCCATAGTTGCATTCTGCTTCAATGTTAAAGATGTATATAATTAATTAATCGCTTTCCGGCACTTCGACGAAAAGTAGACGTTTTTATATCAATTTATAAACAAACAGGGCGGAATGTTGGCGTGGTTAGTCCGACTTAAGTTCAGTTCATGACTAAGAATACCAGTGAGAAGTTGTCTATTTTACAAAGACTGACCTGTTTTTAAGTTAAACAAGAATTTGGCCACGTCCCCGACCTCTAAACAAATTAAATAGTGCTATATTATTTACGCAAGAACTTAGATAGCCGCATATTTTTCTAAATTAAAAAAGTTCTTTTGCCAAATTCGTCGGCTTCCGCTAAACGTTTGCTGGCGTTTTTGTAAAGGAAAATGTACACTGTTTTATTTCAGTAAATATGCATTTCATTTACCTACACAGTGTCTAAAATAAGATGATGTTCACATTTTTTTAAAGTTCATGTATTACTTCTACTGATACTTACCAATAATGTTAGCAAAGAATTTAAGAAATCGAGCATTTTTTTATTAATTTCGGTCATTGAAAATGTAAATGTCCTGACAGAAAGTTTGGTAAAGGAACAAAAGGCGGTCTGATTAGAGGACCTAAACAATGTGATATTCTATCAACGATAAAGATTATGAGAAAGTTAAATGTATTGGTCTAACACAAGCTACTGAAAATCTTTAATATGTTAATCCTGTTGTAAGTACTGAATGACGACGACGCACTTGTATAATATAGACCCTCAGCTTAGTATGGTCATTGGCAGTATGGTTTCTTTGAAACTGTGCAAGATCAAAAAGGTACGTATTTAAATTATTCCTTTACCACAACAATTATTATCTAACTAGGTTATTTTCCAGTGGATACATTACTGATGGGTGATTGAATTATTAATATTAAATAAAAAATAATAATTAAGTTCTGTTTAAACAAACATCTACAGAAGGCAAATGACACTATACACTAACAGTCAGAACCCGAATAACATCTATCTACGAGTATATGTCATCTAAAATATTTATTTAGTGCAGGGAGCGACCCTCCCTCTCTCTGCTAATTACATCTTTGCCAAGCAACTCAAACACGAGCACATTATGTAAAATGTAATTAAATACCCATCACATAACATCACTAGATAGCTTAAACCGAAAGCGGGCTATGTATGTATAATGAATGTATGTTATCAGCTGCCCATTCATTAGATCTGTGATATTCAGCCTCACTCTTTCATGTCCGCGTCTCAACGTCAATTACTGCTAACCAAGGCATCATGGAACCTTTAAATACTAAATAAGGATTGGATAAAGGCAGGATTCGCAATCTAATATTTTCCAGAACCAAAACACTCGTATAGCTTTTCCGATAGGGTTGAAAATCGCCTAACAAAAATAATAATACATAATTTGTAACGGACAACGAGTGACGCGGCCCCGGGGTCAGATAAATGGTTAATCTCATGAATAGTGTGCTTCACGGGATTATATTTTGTCTGTGTCCGCTGCGGTTTTCAATTCAAACATTTGAATTTTCTGTTTACACTAAAGGAAAATACCCGAAAATGTTTAGTATCCTTATTGACTGAGACCTTATTTTTCTAACTGTTTACATATGGAAACAACACAGATTGGCATTAATAGTGCCTTGAAGATTATTAAATCGACATCTGTCATGGGGGTCTAAAATGATTAACACACTGGAATGGGACCAAAGTGGTGTAAACATCATCATCATCATCTGCCTAGCCTTTTTCCCAAACTATCTTAGGGTCGGCTTCCAGTCTAACCGGATGCAGCTGAGAACCAGTATTTTACATGAAGCGACTGCCTATCTGACCTCCACAACCCTGTAACTGGGGAATACAATACCCCTTGGTAAGACTGGATGTCAGACTTTTTGGCTTCTGACTATTCGTAACGACTGTCAAAGATCTACAAATGAGCCGGGACCAACGGTTTAACGTGCATTCCAAGGCACGGAGGAAACTCGGTATGTAATTATGATCACCCATCCACGGACCAACCTCGGCAAGCATGGCTTAACCTTAAAGATCGACCCGTGCGGCTGTCTTTATTTAGCCACGAGCTCCTCAATGGTGTAAACATCAATGGTGTCTATTTGTCATACCTTCGGATTACGGATGACCTTGTTTTGTTTGCCAAATTCCGGGAAGACCTACAATGAATGCTGAAACATTTTTTCGGTCCAAAAAGATCTCTCAGTGTCTAAAAACCCGCCTTTGTGTCCTGCGAATTTTAACCACGGTGCCGAGACATGGACGCTCACAAAGGAGACTGCTCACCAAGTACGAGTGGCACAGATGGCCATGGAGCGAGTCATGCTCGAGTCCGTAACACCGAATTCCGACATCGGACCGAGCGGTGCGCCTCAAGTGGTGGTGGTAGGCAGCACATCTGGCTAGACGCGGATATGTTAGTAAAGCAGGGCTTTGACGGAGTGGTGGCCAAGTAACCAGGGCCGTCCGAAACTTGTTGGGTTGACCATATCGTCAAAGTCGAAGGGAACACTTGGATAAGGGACGCTTAGAAGTGGGAAGTGTGGTGGCAAAAAGGGCAGGCCTATACCCAGCAGTGGGTGATTCCGGGCTGAAATGATGATAAACTAATGAACTACGTCTATGACCATTTTTTTTAAATCTGATTCATATTGTTATCCTAAATTCTGCTAAAGCAGTCATTTGAGACCCCATAATCTGTGCTCCGCTCATCATTATCTCGTAAGCATAATACTAAAGGAAGATTTAAATAGAATAAACCAATATTCAGGAGATGGTGGAAATGAAGTGTATCCTATTAATTTAATATTACTGCGGCGCCTTTGAAACTACATACATAGGCAAACGAACGACATAATTTTGGGTCATAAGCAGATTTTCTGTGACACAAACGAATGCTCAAATCAAAAAGTCCTTTATTGGATTTTTTCTTTGCACCTATTCCTGAAAACGAGCATGAATTTATTTTAACACAAAGAGTTCCTTACTGCCACACTCCTAGTCTTATCTTCTATCTATTTATAACTGGTTTTCTTATGTAATATTGTGTTATCTCCTTCAAATACACACTCGGCTCTCATATAAACACATTAAGGGGCGCCTCAGGCCAGGTTCAAATGACGCACTTTGATCAGGTTCAACGCACGCTGGTGTAAGCAATGTAATTTGGAATAATATTTATTCTGGTACACGTAGAATGGTTATGTGACAATTTTGGGAGTATCAAATACCTATATGGGTTTATGATGTCAATGTTACGGAAGAGAGGTTTATATATCTGATCTCGAAAATTATTTCGGTTCGATAAATATTACATTCGAAACTAAACTTAAAAGACTAAGAAATTGGAAGTCAGACTCAGAACTAACACCACATGTTGTTTTGTAATACAATTTACGCGGACAATTGCACTATTGTTTACCAATAGCTCCCTCATTCCAGACCTTGACAAAATATTCAAGGAAGTACATTTAATTTTTACCCGGCTGACCCAGAAGATGTGTTATGTTTTTCGCTCGTATGTATATCTGTTCCTTTGTGACCTGTTTAATTAATTCGAAAGTACAAATCGTATAAAAAGTGAAAAATCGTATCATCCGAAAAGTAAAATCGTCTGCGAAAACTTACAAACGTTTTTTACTAAACTAAAAAGCTGGACAAAAAACAACTGTAGAAACTGTTAAGAAAAAAAAAAAACTCATTTTTAATTAAATAAAACAATGGAAACCATGGAAATGGGTCCCGCCTTCTTCCAACTTTTATTTAATTTGTTTTTAATTAGGTATTTTTTTATGACCAGCTTTTTACTCACATTATCTTGACTACTGTCAATTGTCCAAATGTTCGATGGATAAGATATGTAACTTCTTTAATTAAGCTCTCAAATTCTACATTGCGCACCCGCCCAAAACCAAAACCGTATGTCCGTTAGCGTCCATCCCAATTTCGCACAAACAAAATACAAGTTAAACTCCACACGTTGAATACATTAATTATAATTACACGATTAATGCTACCAGGATATCATACCACCAAGCTGATGTAATTACAAATTCATTTAAATTGTAGCGCAAATAGTACTATTTACGTATTTACCCTTATGTCTACAAATGGGGTGATTTAGGGTCGTACATATTTATATGTAAAAATAGATTAGTAACGTAAATTCAAATTTTCTTGGCAGTATTAGAAGCCTCGGTTTCTTGGAATATGAAATCTAATTAAGTTTGGCATGTATCTTCATGTAAATTACTGCCAGGCACTCGCTCGCGTAGTGAAACATAGGTAGGTACTAAAACTAAGTCAGTAATTTGATTGAGTTCTATTCAATTAATCTATTACGTACTAAAGACCGTTTGCAAAAAAAATGCGCTAATCTAATTAAAATCATCTAACTATGTCCGACTATCTTCCTTATTCTGTCAATAGTTTAAAGATAACAGAGACAGAATTATGTTTTAATTATATTTATCGCTAATCATACAAGGTGTAAATCACCTCATCACGAAGCCGTCAACCAAGCATTCTGTACATGAACCTAAGTAACTTTACGCAAAAATTATTGCCGGGAAACGAGTTTTTTTTGGGGGGTGTAAAATCATGTTTTGGGGTAGAACTCAATGTAACGCACTCAAAACATTGTGCTGATGGACGGATTGAATAGTACGGGGGTCGTGGAGGTGTTTAAAGTAAAAATCTTACATTAAAAACTTGTATTTAAAAAAATACTTGTCAAAAAGTTGGAACTTTGACCCCTAATATCTCCGTAACTAGAAGGTTCCCAGATATGGTGTAGAACAAAAAAATTATCGCAATGACAGGGAGAACCAGTGCCTTTCGTCTTCGTTAAGACGTTGACTTGAGACGGTGTTTTACACCCTTTATAGTCCTTTGTGATGCAAGTGGGACTAAGTAGTTAGACGGACTTTGAGAAACTAGCTCTTAGTCTATTCGAAGGGCGCAATCTTCGATCAATAATAATGCATAGAGGTTTCAGTGTCAGCATTTCAGTCTTCCGAAATAATGATCCATGAAAATTTTATTAATTGAATACTTACACCTAGTACGCAATTGTAAAAAACTCTGTATTTTTTTTCTTCTGAGCCTAGCCTTTTCTCATCTATGTTGTATTACCGGACGCAGTGGAATATCGGTATTTAGAATTTAGTTTCTACTTATACAACCTGTTTTTTTTTATATCCCATAACTCTAGGGTTATATTCTATAGGTAAAAATAATACTAAAACTCCTAGAATAGCTGGTCCAAAAACGCATAGTTTCAGAGATATCATCAATCATAATTTACTTAGGTTAAAAATTATCACCAGTATGACGAATCTTTACTTTAGCGAGGTTGCCAAACTTCGCAGTATAATTGAAACATAATTCATATGCCAGTTGATTCTTTGGTATGGTCTCAATCATATCCTACAGTTATGGGATATAAAAAAAAAACAGGTTGTATAGTATAGGCATAAATAATCCGCAATTCCTCGATCAATACAATGTTGTAGCTGCTGCTTATCCGCCTGTAATCCCCTGCGTCTGCAGATCCCCTCGGGAAAAGAGAGTGCCTTATTAACTTGGATAGACAGTCATTGGCTACAACCAGATCTTCTACAACCCAGATCTTCCTTACAGACACAAAGGAACAATCAGAAATGATTACGAACAAATGTATTTAACCAGCACTTTGAAAATGGCCATTGAGCAATTACGAAAAAGGAACCCACCCAACGTCAAGAACATTATTTATTTCTTCTGACAAGGCACTCAAATTTGTTGTGACCAGTAACTTCCAACTGCTGGATAGCTCTGTCATTCGCCTTGTTTAAATCTCAAAATGTGCAGGTAGTTTTGAACAGATGAGAGGCGTGTCATGTACATGTAAGTGTGACAACTGCCGCATGTTTATAAAGGATCGATAAAAACCAAATTAATTACTAGTACTTGTGGTTCATTGTGGTTTGACATTTATTGTATTCTCACTACTAATGTCCTGGATTCGATCCAGGTCGGGTATAGTGTTATTGGATTTTTCGTTCAGGAAATTCTCAGTCGTAGTCATGGAGTCTGGTTTTGTACCCGGTTGATTGCAATAGGCTCGCCCGTTATTACATGGGACTTAAAACATAAAATGCGAAAAGTTGGTGTACTATTAGGCAGAGGTGTACTGCCTAACCATTCGGGAGTTGCAGGCGTGATGCTTTGCGTCTTATTACTAAAACAGGTCTATGATCACCCTTAATTCTTTTGACTTGTCTCTGTCAGTGTCCACTGGGTTTTTTGTTAAAACCATCGTCGGGTCGTTTAGTTTCCTTCAAAATGGTTGAGTTGAATGATGGCTGATACATGCGTCATGTTCGTGAACGGGCGCTGTCAGTTGTGACTGGTCATCTCTTAGCTGCTACGGTTTATTTTAATTAAGTACTTTATTTTATTTTTTATTACTGATTTAATCTTTTACTACGCTCCTAACCTGCCCGTATTTCTACATCGTTCTAACATATTTGTTATTCTTAACATGAATGATGTAACCAAGATTTTGTAACATATTTTGATTTAAAAGAGTGTCCATGGAGTTTCTTGCCCATTCTTCTCCATAGAGATCTACGCTACGGAATGGGCATATACAGTACTTTCACAAGTTATTATGCCTTGTGACTGGGACTGTAGCTTCGCGCCTTATTTTTCTTTTTTCGACTTTCAAAAGTGCCGGTAATGGTCTAATTGAAATAAATGCTTTGACTTTGACTTTGACGTCACCATTTTGATGTCGTTTCCCCATTCTAAAATCCAGTATCTATAGGTGGTCACTTAGTTTTATTTAACTCTAACACTAAACAAACATAATGCCAACTACCCTCAGAAATAGTGATTCTAACAATAACCATTATTCGTAGTCCGGCACATAATAGCTATGAACTGCACTCGCAAAGAATATAAGGTAATGTATCGCAGCTAATGTGGGCTCAGTGGGACCCGGCCGTGATTCATGGTGTACAGCTAGTGTGGTGCTGCCAAGTACCGTGGTAATGGGAATATTGTTAAGACTGTTCATTGTTGTCTGTTGAAGACGGCAAAAATACGATTGCTAAAGTAAGACTTAGGGCTAATTTACCTTTACCAGTGAAACCGAACACGATCTGCATCTAAAGAGAGATGAGCTATCGAACCTGCTTGAAAGAGGATTTTTGGCCGAGAGGTGTTGTATATCGATGTTTCCGAGGACGGTTACGCGACACCCCACAGCGAAACACGTAGAGTTATAGTTTAATTGAGATTTTTTTATATATGGTAGTTTTATTGCGTTTATTCATCAATACAGGGTGTTAACGGATAGGGTATATACACCCTATACGTATAGTTTGATGGTCTGTAGGGTGTGCTACAGACTATAAAACTGAACATTTTTCTCCATCGGAAAAACATCGTAATAGCGAAAATAATATCAGCTGCTCCATAAATTTGGGTCAAAGAGGTATTGAAATTTTGTATGGGGCAGAAGATTCTTTTTATATGAGACAGGAGTCTGTAAAGATTCGTTCTGTAGTTTCTGCTTACCTCTATGGGGCTGACTTTAGGCTTGGAATAGTCACTTTAACCTGCAGAATAATTGCGTTATTCGCTTAATTAAATTAAATTCGCTTAATAGAATTTTTAAAACCGTCATGCACAAGGTTCGAGAAATAATTTCTTTCGAAATCATCACATAATTTAATATCACGCATGTTACCCCGAACGGTTAGGCAGAAGTGTATCTAATAATACACATACATTTCGCCAGTTATGTCTAAGTGCCAAGGACTAAAGGCGAGCCTATTGCCATCAACTGGGCACAAATCCAAACACCGCAGCTGCTACTGAGAAAATGCTGAAGAAAAAACCCAATAACACTCTGCCCAACCTGGGAATCGAACCTAGGATCTCATGCTTAGCAGTCGCGCTTAACCACTAGACCAACGAGGCATTCTTCTCTCAAAATCGTGTGTTAAATAATAGGGGTGAAGACTGGGTAAAGAAAACGACATTCTATTTTGTCCGTCAGACAGGTAATACAAAAATATTTGACACGTATTTTTTGTTTTATCAAAATATCAAAAAATTACTAAGTTAAAACTCATTAAAGTTTGAGAGTGGGGCTCACTACGGCGCAAGTAGGTATAAAAATTACCTGCATGTGACGTCATGCGCCATTTCAACTCAATATATCTCCGTAATTTTATGACCACGTGAAAAAAGAAAAAATACGTGTCCGATACTTTTCAATAATCTGACCCGACGGAAAAAGAAAAAAAAAATGTGATCATCCCCTATTGGAGTGGTGACTTCGTCCACAAAAACCTCTTAAACACAATTAACCGCCGTACCATCGATCAATTACATCTTAAATCTCCATGTAAACAGTAAATCAGACTCGTCTAAATCATCACTAACGCACGATCTGCGGGGTCCCAAACACTCGCTCAGGCGGAGACAAGACAAATGACTGGCAGTGACCATCTATTAGTGTACTGACAGATCGACAAATACAAGCGAGCTTGATAAATTGTACTTTATTCAGTGTTCGGTGGTAAAAAACAACTTGTAATTTTCTGGTTCACTGAACTTGGATGATTTTTAATTTATTGGTTTTTTTGCGAGGGTGATTAACAAGCTTCACAGCAGCATTTACTATTCAAAGAAGAAATCTAACATAATAATAACACGTCACACCAGTTTATGGGCTTAGGTGTATGTAGCTTTGTATATTACGCCCACATTTTGACAATTATAGCTATTTTAAGTTCCATGTTTATGCAGGAGTGCCTACAGGCAAAAATCCAGACACCGAGGTTGCCAATGTAAAGTTCCTGATGGAAAAACCCAACTTGGGAAACTATCTAATCCAGGACAATAATAATAAGGTAATAAACCCTGATTTTTTTGGTTGTTTAAGTTTGTTAGTATATCAGAATAACCTCCTTAACGTGGTTTAGGGAATAAGAAATCTTCGAATAAACGTTTGAGAGTGTTTGTATGTGTGAAAGCGCGGTTATAGGGCGAGAATTAGACGGGCTGCGTTTAAAACACGGGCGGTTCACACTTACCTATTTCCGTAAATAGGAAAAATAATTAAAATTACCTACCCATTTTATTATTCATTCGGGACGAGAATCATTAGTATAGTTACCTCCTTGAATTTGACGAGGATGCAAAACAACACCTTGTATTTAGGGCACGAATATATTTAAATCTTTTTATTTAGGAGGTTCTGCATAATGTACATAGTTTATTTAAAGATTACAACCACTAAACGGGTGATGGTTTGTTCGGCCACACGTCTGATAACTCACTTATACAAGCTTTTAGCACTAAATGCTGTTTAATGCTTTAAAAGCTTTTTATTTGACATGCGAATGAATAAAATTAATGGACACAGTGACTCATAGACTCGATAGACATGCACTTATGAAACCACATTTATTTGATTGTTGACTAGCTGTACCCCAGCATGCGTTGCAATGCTCTTTTTACAACCCACTTACCTACATACCTACCCTAACCCTACCTACCCTACCATACCTACCTATACCCTACCTGCCTGCCCTACCCTGTTTACCTACGCTACCTTTCTTACCTTTTAAACCTTCCTTGGACTTCTATAAATATTTCAAAACCAAAATTGGCCAAATCAGTCCAGCCGTTCTCGAGTTATATTGAGACTAACAATCGTCATTTAATCTTTAAATATATATATTAGCTTTACTTACGCATTAAGCATTTATTAAGGTCTCACTGAGTAATTTAAGTTATTCAAACGTTCTTCAATACCGGATAAAAAGAAGGAAAGTATCGTTACTGAATAGATCTTTCAATATTCTTTCTTTTACCTCATTATTTCATATCTCCTTCAGTTAACATGAAATTATAATCAACTCAGATGTATGGATTATTGAACGTCGTTTTTTCACCCATAATCATTGGCGAATTACCCACACATAGGGTAAGTTAGGTGCTTACATTGTATGTTATATTATTATATTAGCTGCTACCCGCGGCTTCGTTCGCGTGGAAATGATCAGGGATAAATTATAAATATAATACCTACTCTTGAATCATTCTGTCTCTTGATGATTACACATAAAAATCTGTTGGCAAAGGATTTTGAAAGATCTAAACGTATGTACAGATGGCGTGAAGCGACTTTGTTTTAAACTATGTAATAAAGAAGATTAGCAACTATTAATAGTTAGCTTTGTCTCATTGTTACTGGTATCAATCAAAACAGATTTTTACATAATTCAAAATTCTGATATACATGTATGAAGTATAGGTGCTCGCCCTGATGCGATTTTCCCCACAAAACATCCGTAAACAAAAAAGTGTGAATACTTCATAACCTCTGTTCTCCCGGTAGTGAACCGGGTTCAAAGTGCCGGCTGGAAGTGGTGTACCGGTTTCAAACCGGAAGCCGCCCGCTGGAGGGTGCAATATCCGCTTCCTAAGAAGCATCGCGGAAGTTCTAAACTTCATTGAGCTATGTGCGCCTAGTACCGCTGCTTGGTTAACCGTAATGAGCATGGAACGATGGGAAGGTTAAAAAAAAAAACAATTTAATCAAATTAAAAGAAGAAAATTAGTTTTATCTATAATCATTGAACGCGTAGGTATACAAAGTTTCATCACCGTGCTATTAATCGTTGAGGAGTTCTCTCGCGAGGTTGAAACGGACAACTTACATACCTAGGAACAGTGCAGGTTGAATAAAACTTTGTAAAACTAGGTTACAAAATACTTCAATAAGTCTTTGAATACCATGTGATACAAAAGTAATATTTGTTTCATAAATACAAGGTGTTGTTTTGCATCCTCGTCAAATTCAAGGAGGTTACTATGCTAATGATTCTCGTTCTGAAACATTCATAAAATTGGTAAGTAATTTTTATTTTTTCTTGTTTATGGAAATCGGTAAGTGTGAAGCACCGTGTTTTAAACGCGGCCCGTCTGATTGACTTGTGACGTAGTTAGCCCCCACTCTCCAACTTTAATGAGTTTTACTAAGTAATTTTTTGATATTTTGATAAAGCAAAAAATACGTGTCTTATATTTTTGTATTACTTGTCTGACGGACAAAATAGAATGTCGTTTTCTTTACCCAGTCCGCACCCTATTTAAATTGTTTATTTATGTCTTTTGTGACAACCTCCTGAATTTTGACGAGAATGCAAAACAACACCTTGTATATCTTATCTTTTACAAAAAATATCTTCAGAGTCAAGATCTAAGTATAAAATCTGATTTCTTGTTCCGAAATAAAGAATCAAGGGAAATACTAATCCAGTAAAACCCAGAAAGCACTACATTTTAATTGGACAAGTCTAACAGAAAAGTCGGTACAATAAAATGGCGAATAAAACGGCAAGGTGCAAAACGATCGCAGAAACCGCATCGCTTCGTCTTCTCTCATGCGGTACAAAAAATAAAAGAATGTTAAAAACTATTAGGGAAATTGTTATTTCTACAGTCCTTTGGCTTAGTACGTTTGCTGCGGTAGAGAGTTGACGAGGGTAAGTGAATGAAAATTGTGGGTGGAGTGTGGCCCAGCATGGACAATTGTGTGAACCAGACCAGCGTTATCTTGATCATATTACCATGTATCATCATCTGCTTAGCCTGTTTCCAACTATTTTAAGGTCAGCTTCCAGTCTAAAAGGATGCAGCTGAATTTCTATATTGAATGACTACCTATCTGACCTCCACAACCCAGTTATTACTGGGTAATACGCGATACCCCTTGGTAAGACTGGTTGTCAGACTTTTGGGTCAATGACTACGTGTAACAACGGTCAAAGATCTACAAATGACAGCCAGGACCAACGGCTTAACGTGCTTTCAGAGGCACGGAGGAAACTCTGTATGAAATGGTGGTCGACCATCCACGGAGCAACCTGGGCAAGAACCACCCCTAGCGGCTGTTATTATTTAGCCACGTCATCATTATGTTACATTAATAATTGGTTTGTTTGTATTTCGCTGGCTATTTGTTGAATTTATGTTTTCTTTATTTCATTAAAAGCCAACAAAATGATGAAGATCATTTTTCAATAGGTACTTTTACTGCCTTGTTAAAATGAAGTTTTTTTTTTCAGATTTTCCAAAAAACATGACGTTTTTATGCAAAGTGAACTTACAAGAAACCCTAAGTAAGTACTAGGACAGCATATCAAACAAGAAGTAATTCCCTAAAAAAATCTGTTACCAAAAATACTGCTGCTAAATAACTCTAAATTGCCAAGCAAATAATCTTTTCTGCATGTCTCAGCCGTAATGGACGGCCGCCAAGCATTGAGCTTTGTTCCTCAACCCAATTGTCCAAGTACTGACGCTGCATACGACACCAAACTGTTTTATTGCGAATAAAGTTAAACTACACTAATGTGTTTGTCGAATAATGACTATTGCGTTTTAAACTACGTTTTTGAACGTGTGTTTGGATTTGTGAATATTAATTAAAATATCTGTATGTATATGAACATTTATTGCTTGTTGCCCATTTAATGGTGGCGCGCTCACCGAAATTAATTTCGTAATTTATTAATTAAAATTCTGATAGAAACAATCTAGCCATCTAAAATTACAATGTAGCCAGACGATTTTGACGGACAGTATACCGACTTGTTTGTTAAAACTTTTTAATTCAATTATGTAGTTGAGCTTGTAGAGACAGTAAACAGGTTTTTAGGAGACTGAAAACCTAGTTACTAAAAATATATATGATCGTCAAATCTTTCCATACCAAATTCTCCACTCTAAAAATTAAAGTAAAGAACTACAGTCATTAAGAACTGCAGCATCTTCGATAGTTCTAACTTGCCCAAATGTCTTTAAAGTATCGCAATAAAACGGAGCTAACGAGACATCAGTAATGGGACTACCAGGATAGCAGAGGAAGACGAGGGTCTTAACAATTGGACTCCGGCCAGCGGTGACCGACCCCTACCCGACGCGACGGTATTTGACATTGTTATTGCTGTGACCACTCGTTGCATATTGAGACCAGATAGGTGCGGGACTGTGGGTGTTTATTACACTTTTTGCAGTCTTTTTGGAGAAGTTTTTACTTTGGTCGAATCAAACTTATGTATGTACTTACATATTGTAGAATACTTATGAAACGTAATAACATGTTTTTCAGCAAAAAAAATATCTGCGGCTCCATAGAAAATTACAATACCTACCTATTCGACACAGGCAGCAGATTTTTTTTTTCTGCAAAAATTTTTTTATGTTGAGAAACAAGTTCAGTTTGATGGTCTGTAGCACACCCTTAAGGATGTATATACCCTTTCCGTTACACTCTGTATACAATAAATAATAAATAGCAGTGCAATAATGAAAAATAAAACCACATAATTAAAAAAAAAAAAACAAGAAAAAAAAGTGCAAAACAAAAAACGATAGTAAGTACCAAAGTAAGTAAGTAAGGTAAGTGGGACGGACGAACGTAAACAAACCTCTTTCGCACGTTTCGTTTCTACCTACTAGACGCACAATATTTAATTAATCCGTGCACTTCGTCAATACGCTGCAAGCAGCCGAGCTCGATGGACTAATAGTAAAATTAGTCAGAACAGGTGCATATAGGTATAACTATGCCAAACTTAGTTGTTACGGAGTAGTAGGCGTACTATAGAGTACTCTACATTTAGTACTCCCTACATTTCGGCATATACTTAAGTTTGAATCTCAGATATTAGAGGGCGAGTCTATTACTTAACCTCAACTGGGCTCTGTTGGGTTTCTTCATCTAGCAGCCGGAATCATCTAGATTCCGGCTGCTAGATGAAATAACCCAACAACATTGCCTTTCCAGCGGTCGAACCCAGGGCCGCGTGCTCAGCAGTAACGCATGCTACAACCAGACTAACGAAAACAGTCCACTTGTTTTAAGTGTCTGCCATTATTATTCAAATCCCTGCAAATACTTTAAGTGCTAGTTTCCAAAATAAAAAAAAAGCTTGACACAAGCCATCTGCCCAAGCTACCGAGTTATCTTTTTCGCGATATGTGTCCCGCAGTAATCTTTTACGCGAGACAATAAACAGATGATACGCTGTTTCTTTTTTCATTCAAAAAGAAACAAAAGATACCAAGAAAAGATAGTAAAATAAAGCATTATTATCGTGAAAGGATATACTGAGGAAATAAATAAGTCCGAATAGCTGAGAACTTTTAATTGCTCACAGTTATTGCAATTTATAAGTTTCAGGGTATTTCTTTTGCGTCTTTCAGTATGGGTTATTATTTACTGCAATTGGGTTATTATTTGTTTTGATAAATGATGTTACTTTCAATTTTATTAGTGGTGCGAGATAAAATTACGAATGCTCCTTTCTTGTAAGGAAAGAAAGAAAACTATTTATTCTCATTGAAAGTTCTTACTGTTTTATGATCTGCCTAGTATCTTTCCAATTATACTAAGGTCGGATTCGAGTCTTATCTGATGAAACTGAATACTCTTATTAAACATAGAGCGAATCAAAATCGAAAACTAAGCATTTATTTCGACTAGCCAAGGTACAGGCACTTTTGAATTGTCGAAACAAACAAGAATAAAATAAAGCACAGTCCCAGTCACAAAACATAATATCTGTGAAAGTACTGTAGTTGCCCATTCCAAAGCGTGGATCTCTATGGAAAAGAATAGGCAAGAAACTACAAGACAGGACTGACTAAATGACCTCTATAATCCTTTTACTCGGCGGAACGATACCCCTAGATAAGACTAGAGTATATGGATCAACAAATTGGTGGTATTCAACAATATTGGAATTAAAAAAAGATTATTAATAAAGAAGCCAACCCTGATAACGACTCTTGCACTGAAACTCTCAAAAAAAGTTACTAGGGCTCCTATCCTATACCGAAAACCACTCCACTTAAATAACAAAAATAATGTTAAAGTCCAACCCCAGACAAATAAACAACAACCGACTACATAAACATCCAACTCATTTAAACCAAAGATGCAATCGAAACGATTGCGAGCCACATTTAATTAAAAGAGATTTAATAATTAAACAAGTACTGCCGGCTGCCACTATTGCCTGGATCTTCCAGCGTTATCTTCCAGCTCAGACTTCATTTAGTAAAATTGAAACAGGCACAGTTTATTTACTTTTTTATTAATCCCAAAGGCTGTCGCCCACGACGATCTTCTTAAGTGATGTTGTCGCGCGATAGTCGCAAAACATCGCGCGATGCAAATGCGCGTAATAATCACTAATGTATTGATGAAAACGCGCCACTGTTTCTGACAACATGGGAGGAATGAAGAGTGGAGAACGTAGGGAGCCGTGCGTTTATCAATTAAATCTTCTTAGTCGTTCTTATTAGGTGGAAATGCGACGAGTCTAATACGATCCTTACAAAGTCGGGGGAAACCGACCTGAATAGTAATATTAATATGATTTAACCAAAATTTTATCTGTAAGGGTAATTTAAGAACAGTCGCTTATTTTTTTCATCAATGCGTCTGAAGCGGAAAGGCATTAAAGGTACACAGCCAGCGATAGAATCGCGACTGTATCGTTTCAAAAAGGTCCAGTAGGCGAGGGCCCTTAAATCTGCCGACAGCTAAAGTTATTCGGGTCTCGGATTAAGAAATGGTTCCGTAAAGAAACGTTGTTTGGAAACAGAATTTATATTGGATTTCTATTTGTCTGTTGAGAGAAAATTGGTCCAGAATAAATAGTAAATGGTTACAGCTTGATATACAACACTCATAATACCTTCTTTCTACATCTAAGGTTTACTTTTCAAGGCTTTACCTAGAAAAATATATCCTAAGTACGATTTTTTCTTTCAACGAATACTTTAAATATTTATAAAGCTGTTTTCTTATTTTTTTGGCCAAATTGAATTTGTAAATGTAATCTAGGCTAGGTGCGATATTACGTTCAAGTACTAGGAGGATAAAATAGCTAAGGGGTTATACAGATTCGGCGAGTGGCGTGCTTTCTCACGAAACGCGTGCTTAGACGTATTCGCGTCGTGCATCATGCAGTTTTCATGTAGCACTGAGTTCCATCTTTATGCATCGTGAGAGATTACCAAATTAGTTTAAACTCATGACAGAAATCTTGAGTTACTGAGTGTGCTTAGTTATATTTGAGACGTATTTCCTGAAAAAATAACGTTAAGTTTTTAATTTGAGGATCATTCTTAGACATAATTTCCGCATAACTGATGGCGATTTTCACCACTACGAAGAAGCACATTAATTGTGTTTGATTGTCTTTAGGTAAAGATTCCCATTACGTCTGGTATGTTTTATAGTGATAGTAAAACGCTCAAAAAAAACATGCCTTAAACATAACTGGTGAAATGTGGAAGTACTCGTACTATTAGGTACACCTCTGCCTAACCCTCTGGGGATAACAGGCGTGATTTTGTACAGAACCAATTTCCACACGAACGTCCGACGCACGAATGAAGCTAAAGCGAAAGCCTGTCAAAAAGTACACGCCATATAATCAAAGAAATGAACCGTATATTGTGGCAATAGCTAATAAATTCCGAACAACAATTTTATGCTCGATTTGGCTTCACCACACAATGAATAGGTACGTGAATTTTAATGCCGCGAAAAGGGAGAACTTTGCCTTGCGTATGTATTTTATATTTTTAAGGTTTTTTTTTTGTTGAGAATCGTCGAGTTTGTGCTGCGTAGGCCTGTGTGCGATGCGCAATGCGGGATTGTGTGGAATAAAAACACTCATAGTGTTTTATGTAGTACCGTGTTAGAGGACGTGCGTAAAAGTAGCTATTTATCACGAGTACAACACTCAGTGCAGAGTTTGCTGGATGAGGTTTCAAGTATGGTTCAGCAGATTTTTATAGCATCTATTTCATCGGAGTCAAATGAAATGTACTGTAAAGGGTAACTTCTGCCTATCCTTTTTTCCAAATTCAAATTCAACTTATTTCAAAGGTTTTCCCCAAGAACGAGTCCAAATCATCATCCCAGCAGTATTACGTATAATTTTACGTTTAGATTGTTCTACTACTATCAGTTTCTAGTAACAGCCGACAACCTACAAACAACACCGAATAAAACAAAATAAAAGCGACATGCGTAGGCCATGTTTCTATAAAATATGTTCGCACGAATTAACCGTGCCATATATTCCGCACGGCATTAGGGCGGTTGTAAACGCTGCGAGTTTTTAACGCGACATCAGTTTTATTGCGGACGTGTTAGTCGCGGCACTAATAGCCTTGCTTCGTAATCACGCCTAAGGCCAAGGCCTACGCAGACGAGTGACTTTTGTCTGCAGAAGACAGTTCCCCGAAACAAAATTCGCGAAACTTGGGTGTACTATTAGGTCTGCCTTACCCTTCAGGAGAATACAGGAGGCGATGTTATTTGAGTAATAAACATCTGCAAAATGCATACATAAGCACACTTTAAGACTGACAAAAGTCCATCATCAACAATATTGTAAAAGAGCTGTGTCATAATTTTTGGCAGACAATTAAATGTATTCTATCCCTCTTTCTCGTATACTACCTTTAGCGAGTGTCTGTAGCTCCTCAATCGGGCTTAAGCCGAATTTCCGTCAACACGCCACTATTGTCTTAGTCTGCAGGTAGGTAAATAGTGACAATGGCGTAATTTGCATCGTTCACCTCCCGCAATGCATCCACTTAGCGCTCAAATGGTTAACCGACATTGAGAGGCACATTTCTGCATGGCACATTTGTTCTTGTGTGAAACTTCAGTGCATATTTTCATTAAAGTTGTGGTTCTCTATGATCATGGCGTTCGCAACAGCGCCGAAATATCGGGAAGTTAAAACAAATAATAAACATGGTAAATATCCCGTTACAAGTTTTAT
This sequence comes from Cerastis leucographa, assembly GCA_963082945.1. Classification (NCBI taxonomy): domain Eukaryota; kingdom Metazoa; phylum Arthropoda; class Insecta; order Lepidoptera; family Noctuidae; genus Cerastis; species Cerastis leucographa. The sequence continues at coordinate 3,648,921 of OY720365.1, forward strand.
TGATAGTGTTAGTGACCATGTCAGTTTAAAAAACTTATAAAGTTGTGGTTGTAGGATATTGTGACGAGATTTTTTGAGGGTGTAAGTGTCGTCTAAGCATTTCCAAAGAATTTAAGTGATTCACTATTGCTACCGAATAACTTAATTGACGTTTGAAATCTAACCCGAAATACCCAAGAAAAACCGACCAACCAATCTTAACAGTACCAGGAAGCCATGGCGTTGTTTCATAGTTAATTGTTTTTCGTTTCGAATTTCGTTTCACATAAATTGTTTCTCATATTAATAATATGATTTCATAGTATAAACAATACGCAGAATACTTTGAAGAAATTTAAATCATCGATTTTCGTTTCAAATAACAAATCAAATATTCTTTATCCACATATTTTTTGCTTCATAATAAACTTATAACAAAGAATAACATTTTACCCAGTGACAGTTTCTTAAATTCAAACCTTTTAAAAATGCATAACCTCCTATAAAATTACAACACCGCGTTCACAAAAACAATGTGGATAAATTCATCTTATCATTCTCACTAATAGTGTCCATGCCTGTTGCATGTTGCATTTAGCATCCAAGCAAGCATGCAACATGTAGCGTGCAAACAAGTATGCAGTATGCAAGCGAGCATGCAACTTGCATGCTCGCTTGCACTGAAACCATGCCTGTTGCATGATGCAACAGGCATGGTTTCAGTCATGGTTCCAGCGCTGCGGGACTCCGGCGGTCCCACGCGAGCTTATGTTGATGGTATTGACGCTCACCACCGCAGCTTCGGTTTGCTGGCCACCACGCCGGCCAGTCTCAGCCGCGGCAGCGAGCGTTAGAAACCACACGCTCCTCAGCTCGCGAGCCGCCTCGCGACTCCGTGCCTACGCGGGCTTAAATTATACTCTAGGGGTAGGGCAGACAAGACTACGAGCAGTCGGTTTTGCAGCGATTCGTTTGCCACTAAATTTTGTAACACAATATATTGACTTTAAAAGACAATATTTTTATTTTAGGTTAATAATTACGTCGAAATAAAATGCCATGGAAACACACCCAACAAACAATGTTCGTTAAAAATAATTCACCTGTTTGATAAGTTTGTTAAATAAAAAATGTGACTATAAAATTCATTGAATTTTGTTTCTGTAAAATATGTTTCATTCAAGTAAATAGTAGCTGTCAAAACAAAAATATTCGAAATAAAAATACAAGGAACAAATATTATGTGAAAAATTTTCTGGGAAACGAAATTCTGTGAATTTTCTGTCTGCGAAACAAGGTGACACCGTGTACCAGAGATAATAAAAATAAAATTAACGCGTTCGAAATACGAGCAAGCACTCAGAAAAATGCGCATCGTCACGCGTGATTTAAAGAAAAGGTCAGTCAGTATAAACGGAAGGGCAATGTGGGTCGGATATGTGGATAGAATGTCGCAGGACAACATAATGACAGAGGAGATTACAATTCAAAGGGTAAACAGGACTGACGGCACGCATCGCATCAGTATTCAGGACAAAGAAAACTTTAAGGGACATGAGAAAACAGCTGAAATTTACGGAAAAAGGAACTGAACACTGAACTTTTATCATTTTCAAACTTGGGACATATTAATTTGTTAAACACATTTGTCTACTGCAAAATGCCCGGCAAAAGTCGCCGAACATATAGAACGATTTATTCACGTATACAGGGTGTAACGGAAAGGGTATATACATCCTTAAGGGTGTGCTACAGACCATCAAACTGAACATGTTTCTCATCATAAAACATGTTTTTCAGCAAAAAAAATATCTGCTGCCCCATAGAAAATTACAATACCTATTCGACCCAAATGTATAGGCAGCTGATATTTTTTTTTTGCTGCAATTTTTTTTATGTTGAGAAACATGTTCAGTTTGATGGTGTGTAGCACACCCTTAAGGATGTATATACCCTTTACGTTACACCCTGTATATAGTTTAGTTTGGACGGGATGAACATAAATAATTTTGAGAAAAAGAAAAATTAGTTTGCGCAACCAACTGGAGCAAATGGAATATTAATAAGTCAACGTATCCAGATGTCACGCAAGGGCTTATAAAAGGGAAATTATGTAACTTTAAGAAACTTGGCTATTAATAGAAATACCGCTTAAACCTAAGCCGAAAAATATCATGATCATAAATATTGGTTTAGGCCTTTATGCTAGTCACGCTAACGTTACGCATGTACCTACTATAAATTGTTTTTATTTTCTGAATATACTTCGTTACGTTTCAAGCCCTACTAATTATTTTCATGTTACGCGTAAGGTAGCTACTCAATGGGTTATAAATTCAGTATTTCATAAACCACCGACTGAAAAAAGGTAAAAACGTTTATGTTGAATTCTTCATTCATGATGTGGATTTCCTAAAAATATATTAAAGCTGTATCCCAGTCAGACGCAAGCGGGTTCCAAAGAATTAAATATGAACAACATTCATAAACCTCATTCAACAAGAAATATGAACACGAAATAGCCACGTATATTCACGGACCCGTTTATTTCGTGGGTATATAAAAAAAAATCCTTTTAACATATAAACATGTGCTGGTCGTTCACAGGTTTTTTATCTTTTTACACTATTGTCCCGAGCGAAAAACACCCGGCCCGCATGAAATATAGGCACCTTTATACGGTTTATGCCGCCTCTCGTTTACATGAAAAATAACTTTGAAAGTATGTGCACCTAGTACACCGAGTGTTAAAACCTGCCTGTTGTGAGATTTATACGGCCGACAGTTTTTATTTGATGAATTTTCCAACGAGCCCAATCGAGAGTTTCCAGCCTATTCGAACGCAGCAACTAAAAAAAAAAAATTGAAGTTCAAATTCGAGTTCTTTTTGTTTTGCTTTGTTTTTTATTCATGTTTTGTTTCTCGTAAAACAATTTTGAATAATAAATATAAGAATAAGGCACAAATAACCTCTTTTGAATAGATAGGTTTTTAAAAGGCAATTGTATTCCGTGAATGGGCAATACACTTTTACCAGAGACTTATTTAAAACGCCACGACTAATGCCCTCCGGCAGGATAAAATCCAGCCATTCAATTTGAATAAAAAACTGTCTTGTATTCCTAAAATACTGTTCAATTCAATAACAAAGAAGATCCTAATGAAACTATTAGCCGAAAAACCTGAAAAATGTTGATTACAGTTAGCTTAGAGAGCTGTAGGGAAGAATAACAAAAGATTCGAATGCGGGCTGAAAGACAATAAGCGGTAGACAATACGCGCCTCGATATTATCGGATTTTCTCTTCGCACTTATATTTTCCTGGTAGGTATCGCGATGGAGATGGATTCATGTTTTTTGTTTTAGTGTCGATTGTTGAAAATAACGAACACTGAAATAATCAATCAATCCTACATGATGATATTTTCATCGACAGTATTCAATTAATTCTGTCATTTTCACGACGATTTGTAACAAAATTATGAGTTGTTAAATCGAACGTTACAATGTTTGACGAATTAGCAATTTAGTCATCACTAGTTCTATAGTATTAAACTTTTACTTTGAAATTTAATGGTCCGTTTTTTCACAAAAACAACCGAAAACAAAAATTTAGCACATTGGTGAAATATTTTTTATCCCGTCGAACATATTTCAAACAAGTTTAATAAATTTTTTGTTTGGGAGACAAGTTTCCTTTGATATCTCTATAATAATCTATCGGCTGTGGTAAATTATTTGGCGATATGGTCGTTATGTCATAAAGTGGTGTCACGCGATACCGAATAGCTGTAGGTCCTATTCGTATTTTGTCCATAGAGATATCCTCTAGAGTAACGCTTCGGAAAACTGTATAAAAAATATAAAAACCGTTTACGATGTTATCCAAACTGTTGCCTCCAAAATAACAATAGCGATAAAGGGTGATAGTTATTGTACGTTTTTATTACTTTAGGGAAATTTTTCCCTGCCTTGTTTTATGGTAGCGCGAGTAAGATGACAGTTTTGTATACATAAGACATCCTCTGTATTTCCCCTAAGAATTAGAAACAGTACCTAATGGTACGTTCACCTACCTAATTCGTCGATATGTGTAAGGCCTATGTAACAAAGATCGAGCCTATTGCCATCAGTCGGACCGCTACCTGGGAATAAAATAAAATCCTGATAGCAAAACCGAATAACTATGTCGACTTTAGATCTTTACACCAACTAGGCAGTGACGACTTTGGGAACTATCAGTACACGATTACACTACTACAGTATGATCACTTTAAATGTGCAGATCATTGTTGCGCTATTTGCCAAGAAAAAATGCATCGATATGTCAAACTTGGTATACTTATTTTAGTTCTGTGTTTTTTCGCCTGCACCGTAGCATGACCACTGTAGAAACGGGCAATGTCGACTGAAGAATAGACCAACTGACACATTATCATTGTCTATCTGTCATTGTGTTGATTCTTCCGTAGACAAAACTCGGTTCTGCAGTGGTCATGCTACGCGTGCTGGACAGATAAGTCGGTTGAAGTGTACAATAAAATTGCCAACATTTTCGCTTATAACCTTTAGTATTATCGGAAGCTCCTTGCTACTGGATATTGGAAAGAAGAACTACATAGGTACCCAAAATAAAACACGTTCTATTTATAAAGCCTTGGAACCGAAATCAAACACCACTTTACCATTAGTTTAGAGGAGTGAATAGAAAATACTGCCTCCGTGAAGATTGATTGGCTTTACGTACTAGTAAGTACGTCACTTTTCTTGTTCTATTGTCTTTGTTCGAATGAGTTTTTTTCTTCTAATCATTTTATGGTTTAAGTGTTTATTTTTATATTTTTCTTTATACAAGGTGTTGTTTTGCATTCTCGTCAAATTCAAGGAGGTTACTATGCTAATGATTCTCGTCCCGAATCCATAATAAAATAGGTAGGTAATTTTTTTTTTTTATTTATTTACGGAAATCGGTAAGTGTGAACCACCCGTGTTTTAAACGCAGCCCGTCTGATTCTCGCCCTATAACCGCGGTAACAAACATACAAACAATCTCAAACGTTTTTTTGATAATTTCTTATTCTCTAAACCACGTTAAGGGGGTTATTCTGAAATGTTGACAAACAGAAACAACCATAAAATCCGTGTTTATTAATAATAAACTAGGTACTGTAATTTTAATTGATTATTTATGTCTTTCTGAATTTTGACGAGGATGCAAAACAACACCTTGTATAACATAATATCCGGAAGGTTTAGGCAGAGGTATATCTCTCACCCACGTTTCGCCAGTTTTTAGGTTCCATGTGATAGAGGGCGAGTCTATTTTAATTTTATTTTATATTTGCGATTGGTTTGCTCTTGACTCTAGTCTAGGTCAGTGATGACAGAGAGACGACGATGTAACAAGCTTACGTAGAAGAAGCCTGTTCACTCTAACTTTGAAGTGATTAGGGTTATAAGCGTTTGGAAACACAGATGCAGGCAGAGAGTTCCACTCTTTTGCTGTGCGCGTTATGAAAGACGCTGGCGAATTGGTGGAATAGCAATAAGGTGCGTCTAGATGTCCGATGGTAGAAGCGGGCCGGTGGGATGAGGTCGTGAGGTCTTGGGCACACTCACCGAAGTACAGACTGTAGAAGACCGACAAGCAGGCCTTGTCTATTTCCTTCAACCTTGCACAGATTCCAGTCTTCGTGGCTGACTGAGAAATTCCAGATGAAGAAACCCAACAACACTTTGACCGACCCGGGAATCGAATCCCGGACCTCATGTTTAGCAGTCCCGCTTGCGACCACTCGGCCAATGAGGATCTTTATTTAATATTTTATATTTCTCGTTTATAGGATGGCAATTATCATGATGTTCCTGACTTATCCTGAAGAATCATCCCACTGAATATAGATCAAACATCAGCTGAATGTTTTTTCGGATACGTAAGTAATCTTCTATCCCAATCTATAATCAACGAAGGCTTCAGTCATCCAGAACAGAGCGAAATTACTCGAGACTCCACAGAACTTGCTACATTATTGATTCAGCAAAGTACGGATTGACTAACAATGAGAGTTTCATACCGCTCTGAATACATATTCATCCATTGTTCGCCGAGCCCGAGACAAGTTGGTACACAGACATAGACTCAGATCCATTTATTACATTTCAATTTTATACAAACACCTGGGACCTGGGGCGGTGTCAATTAAAGGAAATGCGGCGCGGTTTTCCTACCAGATAGCTTTGAATCTGTCTAACTAAGAGTGTCACGTAATTAAATGCTAGACTTCTTATCCATCACGAGGTACCAGGGCTGTATAACGGAATAGGAGCGTTCTATTAATGGAATTGGCACGGCCACACAAGTATTTTCGCACAACAGCTCAACGTACACGCTCCTTACAAAGACCACATCCTCTCTGACAAAGGCCTCATTGTGTTGGCTTTGAAAATATTATTTTCGGCGATCCCTTACATAGATTGTAGTTAACACGTAGGGGAAGAAAAATAAGGTTTTCGGGTCTCAATGTGACATAAAACCGTATTTTTCCTGTCCTTACTACCGGTCTGTTTCTACTTATGCTTATAGGTAATGTGACCAGCGACGGCATCCTATAATTTATTTCGGGTCCACGAAATCCATCTACTTTTCCGGAAAAAGCAACAACAAAGAGTATTTCACGATATTTAAGGATCATGTCCTATCCTAGTTGCGAAAGTCAAAAGCTAAACGTGTTTTACACAAACTAGAATAAACTTCGTGCCCCTACAAAAGAATAACATTCTAAAGAATTTGTAGCCCTGTATCTCGTGAAGATTATTCTTTTGAAAAAAGAGCGGCGTTGAGCGTTTTGTAAAAAAATATTTTCTTGTGAATACGTGAAGCTACGGAACCATTTAACGCTTGGATGCAATTTACTTTGAGTGTGAGCGTTCCGTCGGCGTGTTTTCATTTAATACAACATATTGGTGCATTGTTGGGGCCCTTTATATTACCGATATTAACACATAATATAAAACCTGTTCGCAAATGTTTAGTCATCGATAAATCGTGTGTTGAATTCCACTTTGTATCGAAAAGCATTAATAAAGCTTATAAAGTCGACTGTGCGGAAAATGCGATTAATATGTTACGTGAAAATCGACTTTTCTCTTTATCGGGTTATTTGGGCTCGATTTTCGGTAGTGTTATCGAATATTAAACACCTATGAATATAAATATCGGTGATGAGAAAAGCCGTATTTGCTTTTTAATGATGAAATTCTCTCTTCATCTTTTCCGTATATAGAGAAGAAAACTTAGTCTGTTCCGCCGGACGAAGGCAACAAAGTTAACTTCTTTGAAAACTTTATGTGAGTATGTTATAGAGACCTCGACTGAAGAAAATATTACTTGAGAGTTATGACTTGGCGAAGATTGCTAGAAAGAGACAGACGATGCCAGACGTCCTTCGCATGCTGGTCCCGAGGGAGATGGAAAAGTCTATCAAAGTATATTTATGTGTAAGATTGCTCGCAGACGAACGTTTGTGTCGCTTGAAAGGAGCAGAGTTTAAAGTCAACTATTACAAAAGTTGGCCTTTTATGGCCGCACTTAATTTTCATGTGAAGAACAATCCCGAAAAAATGTCCTAGTATAATTTCTTTATATTTGGCCCTTACAATGCTTAAATTGGACCATTAGAGACTGATAATTAATTATGTATAAGGCACATTAGAAGAGTCACAATTAATTAAAACATTACATGTTTTTAGAAGATACATTCAATATCAAAATGACAGAAATCTACTGAAATTCATCTTCTCAAACAACGCCCCAAAGGCCTTGTTTAATTAAACACATTGTTTCAAACAAATTGCACTGAGAAATAACGTAAAAAACAGACTTTTGAGAAGAGATGACGCGTCTCTGTAATGAACAAATGACCGCCGGCAATGAGATAACAAGCGACCGTCGGTAATCTGTACCTACAGGTCATTACGAGATATACAGTCCTAGTAACACCTGACCTCTTATAACACGACACTAGCAAACTGCTCCTGCTTTACCACTGCTTTTTTAAGAATTACAATAGCGAGATTTGTGTAATAGTACCACTTATAAATAAGCCTAACCTTCGGAATAAATTCGTCAGATGATGCTGAAAACTGTATCTGATTGTTGCCATTGCGGGTGAATGTATTGCAAGCAAAGAGAAACGTAGCAGTGAGTGAGGTTGGGCTGTGGCTGATGATAGAAGCCTATAGAAAGCGAGGTCTGGTTTAGTCAGTAAACTGTACTTACAGGTTAATATATCGCTGATAATATGATTAAAGTCACTCCAGTGTACGATTCACTCGAGTGACTTGTTCATGTTTGATTAATTCCACATTTAAGCCAAAAATAAATTATGATAAAAGTTCGTTTGCGTCTTTCATTTAATTTTTCGAGTAAGAGTGAAAGCAAAGTGCCGAAATCCAAGGTTATTTTTCACAGAAAACCTTTTATTCTCAATTTCTTTTACTAAGAAGTCATAATACCTACTTTCCTTTTACTGCAGCTGCTCTCATCGATCTCTCAAGAAGTACGAACATTAAATATAAGTACTAGGAGTATATAAAAGCTAAAGCCTTTTGTCAAAGTGACTTACTTTATGCTCTAAAAATCTCGCAAACGTATGCAGAGAGGCAATTGTGGAAGTTTTGAATGGCCTTTCGATTCACATCGTGTGTTGAACAAAGGGACGCTTTTGCTTTATGTGAGTAAGTATTCTGAAATTCATGGTTTTTGTCTAAAACTTAAGTATGGCTAGAACAATAGAAGGACTTAAGAAGATTGACTCCTTCATCATGTTACCCAGCAACTGGGTTTGGAAGTTAGATAGACAGCCGCTTCATGCAAACTAATGGTATTCAGCCAGTTAGACTGGAAGCCGAACCCAACAAACTTGAGATAATGGCTAGGCAGAAGATGATGAAAACTATTTATTAACCCCGTTTTAGTTTTGAACTGGGTAAGTTTTTTTTTGGTGCAACCTTGGACGCGTATCGCACCATGTACACTCGTTATTTTATTTGAAGTATGTCATGGTGTTACTAAAACCGTTTCGTTTTTTTCTTATTGTATATTGGCAACTTGTTTTTATATAGGTATATTTATGTAATCTGTGTCATATAATTGTGCTTCAGTGTGTTGTGATATGTCTTTTGTGTGCACTGAATAAATAAAGTCCCCATATTTAGACTAATAGGGATGCAAAATGGAATTATGCTGTGTTATAACTTTACGCCTCTTTTTTTTGAAGAGGAATTTGTAATAGAGTCCACTCTGCTGCTAATATCAACATTCAACCATTTAAATTGTAATTTTCTGTGCGGGTTTTTGTTCATCATTTCTCTATTAGATATTCTGAGTGTTTGCCGTAAGGGCTTCAATATAATACCAGGGTATCATAGCGAGACCCCGATTAGTGTCATTGTCACCTCACTCGATGTTTTTGATAGTCCGGCCTAAGTAACGTGAGGGATTAGTCTAAACCCAAATTGTCAACCTTATCCTAGATTGGGACTAGAATATTTATAGAGGTACGAGTAGTTGTATTGGAATAGGTCGCAATGTTTATAAATAATTGAAGACTAGAATTGAAAATCCAGCTGTCGCTGAATTTTAAATATTTAAAGTCTGGTTTTAGAAATGATTGTTTCAGTTGACGAATATCTTATTTCAATTTTAATAATCTTCTGAATACGAAAATGTCTGGATTACATCAAAAGACTATAAACTTTTCGCAAAACAGCAACTTCAGAAAAACCTACTATATTTAAAAAAACTTGAGAGGTGTCAAGGGACCCCCGGATGGAACGAAGTTCCTTTCACGTACATAATATCAATACATTTTAGATTTAAGTTAGTGTGCGAAAAATAAAATATTTAATTTAAGAAAGATTAATCCTTAATTCGAAGCAATACGTCTTACTTAACTGCACAACCGAATTTGTACTTTGTAGTTCGGTCACTCAAAATAATAATCATATCTATCCTTACTCACATACACACCCTAATTGTACGTAATTTAAGGAAATTTCAACGTTATTTTAAAGAAATAAAGCTTACAATAGCTTACTATAGCAAAAAGTGTCGTGAAAACTTTTCGTAAGAATTTTTTCCGTCTAGCCCCCTTTCACAACGCGCGATAAGGAACTTCGTTCCAATAATATAAATACAAAACTCGCAAAGCAAATCACTAATGACCAAAAGCCCCAAAATCCGCTTAATTGATGAGCTGGTACATACCTATAATACCTATCCTACTCTATCGTATGAAAAAGCTTCCTCATCCCACAGGCAGAATCCATACATCGTTCGTTCGAAGACATTAAGTACCTACCAACGTTTTGCCAACCCGTCTGCCCTGACCCTTATCACTTATTGTTACGATCGGCGGAAGATAAACAGCTGATACCTTCTATTGTTTTCTGATTTCCTGGTACATGAAGGCCCCATCCTTGCGAATGGATCCGTCCATTTGCTATCGTTATCCATTGATAGTGAAACAAAGGTCCCAAATTTAATATTAGGTAGATATTTTGTCTATATTTGTGTTAGTATGTGTGGTTATCATTAAAAGCCTGTTTGTAAAAGTTCCTGGGGAGTTTGTTCCACCACTTCTTCTTTGCAACTTAGAAATTGGGAAATAGTGAAAGGCTGCTGTTATGGGGTAGTGCCTAATATAATTCCGACGGTCAGAAGGCTCTGAATCTGTCTAATATGAATGAAGTTTTCTTTATTTTTTGTAATGTGTCTTGTAGGTAAATTATCCGGTACAGAATCCACTAGCAAAAAGAAAACTCGTAAAAGAAATCTTAGGAAAACAGACAGCATATTATTTTCAAGGCAAAGAACATGAAACCAGCTACCATCATGAGAAAAATATTCTGCGTGCACACAAACTCTGTAAGCAACTAAAAGCGAGGTTCAGCTTAGTTTATAGGCATAAACATGTCTGTCAACAACATGTGCCTTCGAAAAACATGCTATCTTAGACCCTTATAGGAACTATGAGATAAGGCTCGCATTGAATTAGCCCGTAGTCTTTTACTTCGGAGAACATTGAAGGAAAACATCCTGAGGAAACCAGCATGTTCTAGAAAAAATGTGTCATCTATCAACCCGCACCGGGCCCACGTATTGGATTATGGACTAAAGTCCACTCTCTTGCACAGAGAGGCGGCCTGTATCCCATCAATGGGAATGGGAACTATATAGGCTAAAAGGAATTTACTTATTTAGACCTTATCGAACAGTCGAATGTAACCCGTCCAAAAACAATATGATTCGAAAACAAAAATGGTGATTTCGTCTCTTCTGCTCGTCTCAAGAACTACTTTAGTTGCATTGGATCTTCGTATCCGGAAATTGCACAGCATTTAGTACAACCTATTTATCATTATTATCTCTAGTTCTAAACTGGGTTACTACGTCGGAAAGTGCACTGCGTCCGTACAATTGTGTCCAAACTTCGTATAACTCTGCTAATTGGTCCTGGTCTCCTAATAAACCTTGTAGCAGCTCTAATTGGTCAGCGGTGACGCGGTTACAAACACTTTGAATACAGACGCGCTGGCATTCAATCAAATAAGACTTGTAGGGTTGTCAGCCTTACCAAGGGATATCGTTTTATCCAGTAACTGGGTCGTGGAGGTCAGATAAGCAGTCACTTCATATTAAATGCATTCATTCAGCTGCATCTGGTGAGACTGGAAGCCGATCCATGCATAGTTGAGAAAAGGTCAGCTGAAGCCGATGATGATATTTGTCGATTTGCCACTTCAAGTAGAAACGTACTATACTGCAGTCCTCAAAGGCGTTGGGCAAGGTGTTCTTAGAGTACTAAATCTCAAGTGGGGCGAGCCTATTGACAACATCAACCGGACAAAAAATCATACTCCGGGGCTACTACGGAGAATTTCAAGCTGAAAAATCCAAAAAAATTAAGATATATTTTCTTCATCATCATCATCATTAGCCTATAATGTTCCCACTGCTGGGACAAAGGCCTCCTCTCCTATGAGAGGGAGTGGGCTGTAATCCACCACGCGGGCCCAGTGCGGGTTGGTAGATGTCACATGTCTTCGAATTTTCGGTTCTAGGACATGCCGGTTTCCTCACGATGTTTTCCTTCACCGTTTTTGAGAGCAGCGATGATGATAGTTATTTATCCAACAAGTGAGGAAAGTTCGTTTTTCCTATGAGTTTTGATTTTGAGTCTTGAGTAACGAAGGATTGAAAAATAGAATCACGAGCGCAGCGAGTGATTATAAATTTCAATCCTGAGTAAGCGAAAGACTCAACAAAACGAATAGCAAATGAACTTGCTCACATGTTGCATACAAAACTTTTCACCACTCCCAGCAATAAAGTATTCAGTCATCATAGGTAAATAAATTAAATAGTCACAAAGAAAATCAAAATAATTATTTTTTCGAATTTTTGCTTCTAATGTCCTTCTTTCACAGGCTTCTTTCTTTGAGTGCGTTCAAAAATTATAATCCTAAATTTCAATATTTTATCAAACTTTTTTAATGTTTCTGAACTTATACACTTACAATAATTTGATAAATTTTATAAAAAACATTAATCTTAACTTATAAATATTTCTATTCTAAGCATAAAATTACTTATTTTTGAAAATATCTTTAAAACTTAACATAAAAAAATCAAGCAAAGTTAATTTCTGAACGAGATCATTACTTTCCTCACTGTTCAAACAGTGAGGAAAAACCAATTTTCCTCACTGTTTTCGTAGAGGAAAGACACTTCTTTCGTGCGGGAGTGGTGAAATAGTTATTTATCCAACAAGTGAGGAAAGTTCGTTTTTCCTATGAGTTTTGATTTTGAGTCTTGAGTAACGAAGGATTGAAAAATAGAATCACGAGCGCAGCGAGTGATTATAAATTTCAATCCTGAGTAAGCGAAAGACTCAACAAAACGAATAGCAAATGAACTTGCTCACAAGTTGCATACAAAACTTTTCACCACTCCCAGCAAGAAAGTATTCAGTCATCATAGGTAAATAAATTAAATAGTCACAAAGCAAATCAAAATAATTATTTTTTCGAATTTTTGCTTCTAATGTCCTTCTTTCACAGGCTTCTTTCTTTGAAGTGCGTTCAAAAATTATAATCCTAAATTTCAATATTTTATCAAACTTTTTTAATGTTTCTGAACTTATACACTTACAATAATTTGATAAATTTTATAAAAAACATTAATCTTAACTTATAAATATTTCTATTCTAAGCATAAAATTATTTATTTTTGAAAATATCTTTAAAACTTAACATAAAAAAATCAAGCAAAGTTAATTTCTGAACGGGATCATTACTTTCCTCACTGTTCAAACAGTGAGGAAAAACCAATTTTCCTCACTGTTTTCGTAGAGGAAAGACACTTCTTTCGTGCGGGAGTGGTGAAAAATAAATTACACAAAGTAATGCGCCTGCCTGGGTTCGAACCCTTACTGCTCGTAAGTCGGGGTATATTTTAAGTATGCAGTAAAATAACAGCTTGAATGATCCTTTTCATATCATTCTAAAAAGCCTTAACTCCTAAGAACCAGATGCTTATGAACATTATTTACCCAAAAGTCTTTAAAAATGGAATACGGTGTCTTGAAAAACTTTTCCGAAATGTTTAGCCGTCATTTCGACATGTAAATAGGCCGCGTTCGTTTTTCAATTAATGTGCTAATGTTTTGAATATCGAATCAATTTGAAATGAACATTCGACAGCTCGGCTTTCGATTAATATTTGGTTTAGGGTAGAGGACTTGCTAAAATTTATGTGAGCGTCAATTTGTAGAATAAACTTTTTGAATATTAGAATCTCTTTCAGTGTCTAGAACTTTATAGAAACCATAGATATGTGGCGAAATTAAATTTGGAACACTGTTGCAAACTTGAAGGTAATAGAAGACACACATGATGCTCTCTTCAAAACTTTAGGCTCCTGATATTTGGCAGCCGAAGGTCTTGTTAACCGAACCTTTTGAGGACGATTAATTAACAAACAGAATTAGCTATTTGTTGCGGTGTACAATTTGGTTTTTAGGACTTAAGGTAACACAGCTGGGTATGTATGACACACCACTTTAGAAGCCTAAGCTCCTGGTAATTTGGAGGCGTATGCCAATATTTCTCGAGGTTTAAGTGATAACCAAACTGATTTCTGGTACTTTTTAGTGGCTTGAACCCGGTGGGGGGGGTTCAAGTCACTAACCCCTTCAAGTCCTCCCTCACCCCACATTTTTAATGATGAAAACATCGTAATGCTTACTAGCAAATCATTACACGAGTTATATAGTCGTACAGATTGCCGTGTCGAAACATAAAGCAGCCTACTTACTTATTTAGTACTAAAACGTATTACAAAATGGCGTAATTTAAATCGATGATATTTAATATACCGAACGTAACCCACGTTTAATATTCAGGACGCCTCATCCACCTTATCTAACCCCTTGGGATAATATAGAGGATAGATAAAAGTTGAATTTATAATTGTTTAATTATGAACACGTTTTATTTAGGCGATCTGAATGCGAAATGTGTACCTCTCACAAAGGGAGGTTGATGAGTTAATATGGTAAAATGAAGTTGATTTTGGTTGTAAGAGGAAGAATCGTCTCAAGAGTGGTGGCGATGTCTTTTAGTGCCCATTTACGCAGGCGCGCCGCGTGGAGCGGGGCGGTGCGCGGCGCGTTCCGCTTTAAATTCAAACATAAGGCGATGTATGAGAGCGTTTACGGAGAAGCGGTCTGACGCCCGTTTGCTTGAGATATAGGCGGCCGACGCGGCGTTATGTCAAACAGACAATACAAGCAAACGGCAGTGCCCGGGTTCGATTCCCTTAAGGAACGAATTTACAACGTCGTAGTTTTATCCGAAAATAATCATTTTGTTTTTATTTTAAACTTTGTAGTGATTTTTTTTCGTAAATTGTTCAGTTTTTACTAGCTTTTATTTAACTTTCAATGTATGTATGTATGTTTGTTTGGGTAGAATCTTGGAAGCTAAATTAGAACCACTTCCCGATGTCCGATTGAGCTGAAATTTTGCACACACCTTTGGTTGTAAGAACAGAATATTAATATGACAGACATAACTTAATCCTGCAGCCTGGATCGTCTCCTCACGAGAGAACTCCTCAACGGTTAATAGCACAGACATGAAACTTTGCATACAAGTTTATATTTGATGGATAATCACGATTTGTATAATGAACTCATCCTGCAGCCAGGATCGTTTTCTCACGAGGGCACTCCTCAACGGTTAATAGCACAAACATGAAACTTTGTATAGATACGTGTTCCATTTTGTTGAATAAACATAATTCCTGTCGTTTCCACGACCAGGATTTTTTCTCAAAAGTCCTCAACGGTTAATAGCACGGATATGAAAAAAGTGTTGCGATAATGATGTGACAGAAACGATTACAGCAAATATCAAAAAAGTTTAAAACAAACTTTTATAATGATGCACCGAAAAGAAGATATCTAATCTTGGAGTAAATTGAAACGATAAAAGATAGTTTTTATAGCATTTACCATTCACGCGACCAGCTTATGTGAAAACTATTCTTTATCGTTTATGTAATGTTTAATTTAAGTAATGTTACAACAAAAAAAAAACACAAAAAATATATTCTTAATGCCTGTGATTTGATCCTGCAACTTCTGATTTTCAGTCCAATCGCAGTGCCACCAGGCCATTTACTACGTTCTATTCTAATACATGATAGTTATGACGATTGTCAGTTTTCAAACAGTTGATGAATATGGTCCCACGTTGGGCTAAAAGCGTTCGACGCCGCGTCCGCCGCGGCGTTATGTCAAACGCTCAAATACAAGGAAGTGGTCCCACGTTGGGCTGCAAGCGGTTGACGCGGCGTTATGTCACTCGGACAATACAAGCATACGGCAGTGCCCGGGTTCGATTCCCATATAAAACAAATTTACAATGTCGTAGTTTTATCCAAAAATAATCATTTTGTTTTTATCTTAATTTTATTTGTGTTTTTTTTCGTAAATTTTGTTCGATTTTTATTTGTTATTCATGATTATCTAACTGTTTTTTGAATGGTTCAAAAACTAAAAGTATATATTTTTAAACTAGATAATTTATAATGATTTGAAAATGATGCATGCATAATGCATTAAAATAAAACAGTGTCCTAGTTTTAAAAAGTAATATTTAACATGATAAAAAAAAAACACAAAAAGAAAATCCTTACTTGCTAGGATTTGATCCTGCACCTTCTGATTCACAGTCCGGTCACAGTACCGTTAGACTATATACTTCATTGACACTTGAGCCGAAATAGACATTCTATTCTAATGCATGATATGAAAATTGACAGTTTTCAAACAGTTGAAGAATATGGGCCCACGTTGGGCTACAAGCGTGCGACGCGGCGTCCGCCGCGGCGTTATGTCAAACGCTCAAATACAAGAAAATGGTTCCACGTTGGGCTGCAAGCGGTCCCCGCGGCGGTATGTCACACGGACAAGTTTCCAGCATACGGCAGTGCCCGGGTTCGATTCCCATCCGGAACAAATTTATAATGTCTTAGTTTTATACAATAATAATCATTTCATTTTTATTTAAAAAAAAAAAAAAAAGTTTTTTTTTTTTGAGCGTTTGTATATCTGACCTCCACAACCCAGTTAGTACTGGGTAATACGATACCCCTTGGTAGGACTGGTTGTCAGACTTTCGGGCCACTGAAATTATTAACTAGTGATTGCTGATGATAAAAACGTAAAGTACGAACGAAACTTTTTTTCGAGAATTTAGCTAATATGGCAACATTCATCGTCAATCAAAACAAAAAATACCATATTTGTCATAAATATTGTCACTTCTCTGTCTTGATCAATTAAAATCGTAATGTTTGGTTTTGTTGTGAATAGTTTTGCATATTATTTATTTACCCGTCTTATTTGTTTCGTGGTGTTAATACGATGTTCCCATACTATGGGGAATATGGTAATGCCGATGCTGATAGAATGCCCGCGACGCCGGGCTCTCTCTTATTTGAAGAAGTTCTAATAAGTTCACAATGATATGCTGCTTAAAATAAATGTTAAATAAAACTTCGTAATTCATGTTTTATTTTTGCCTAGTCCATGGCGCAATTATACTTGGTCGTTGCCCGAATTCGATTGCCTTTGGAATTCATCAAACGACCAAGTGTAAATGAACGCGGCCGAGTACGCGAACACACTCGTCCAACTACATTTTTTTTCCACTATTGTAAGCTTCTATGTATTCCATTGCGATGACTAGTGTAATTACGCCATAGAAGAATCACCGCTATATGGCGGTGATTCTTCTAGGCTAGGCAGACGCCTAGCCTTTTCCCAGCTATGCTGGTGTAGTGGTATGTAACCCACACGGTCGATTTTCAGTCTATGCAGATGCAGCTGAATACCAGTATTTTACATGGAGCGACTGCCTATCTGATCATTAAAGAGTAAGCGACCCAAAATCATTAAATATCGTGATGAGTTGTGCAAATGCTCCGCAGCATGGATAACAAGACAGGCCTGAAATTTTACGTAATTAGGTTACATTGGATTGTAAATTAAGATGAAATTATCATTCATCTTATAATAACAATTATAAATTGTCCAATTTACGATAAAAAATAAACACCATTTTTTTTTTTTTAATAAAAATAAAATGATAATTTTTATTGGATAAAACTACGACATTATAAATTTGTTCCGTATGGGAATCGAACCCGGGCACTGCCTTTTGCTTGTATTGTCCGTGTGACATAACGCCGCATAGACCGCTTGCAGACCAACCTGGATCCATTTCCTTGTATTTGATCGTTTGACATAACGCCGCGGCGGACGCCGCGTCGCACGCTTGTAGCCCAACGTGGGACCATATTCTTCAACTGTTTGAAGACTGTCAATTTTCATATCATGCATTAGAATAGAACGTCTATTTCGAACCAGGTTTCAATGAAGTACATAGTCTAGTGGTACTGTGATCGGACTGTGAATCAGTAGTTTCAGGATCAAATCCCAACAAGTAAGGATTTTCTTTTTGTGTTTATTTTTGTTAATGATGTTTAAATATTACTTTTTAAAACTAGGACACTGTTTTATTTTAATGCATTATGTAGGATTTTCAAATCATTATAAAATATCTATTTTAAAAATATATACTTACTTTTAGTTTTTGAACCATTCAAAAAACAGATAATCGTAAATAACAAATAAAAATCGAACAAAATTTACGAAAAAAAAACACAAATAAAATTAAGATAAAAACAAATTGATTATTTTTGGAAAAAACTACGACATTGTAAATTTGTTTCATATGGGAATCGAACCCAGGCACTGCCGTATGCTTGTATTGTCCGAGTGACATAACGCCGCGTCAACCGCTTGCAGCCCAACGTGGGACCACTTCTTTCAAGTATTTGAGCGTTTGACATAACGCCGCGGCGGACGCGGCGTCGCACGCTTGTAGCCCAACGTGGGACCATTTTCTTCAATTGTTTGAAAACTGACAACCGTCAATTATCATGTATTAGAATAGAACGTCTATTTTACACAGATGTCAGTGAAGTAATTGGCCTTGTGGTATTGCGGCCGGACTGTGAATAAGATGATGCAGGATCAAATCACAGATGTTTAAATAATTGTTTTGGTATTTTTTCTTTTTGTTCTTTTTTTTATGCTGTAAAATATTACTTTTTGTAACTAGGTGTACTGTTTTATTTATATGCATCTGTATGATTTTCAAATCATTATAAAATATGTAGTTTAATAATATATACTTTTAGTTTGTGAACCATTCAAAGAACAGTTAGGTAATCGTGAATAACAAATAAAAAAAGAACCAAATTTACGAAAAAAAAAACACTAAGAAAATTAAAATAAATACAAAATGAGTATTTTGGATAAAAGTACGACATTGTCAATTTGTTTCGTATGGGAATCGAACCTGGGCACTGCTTTAGACTTGTATTGTCAGTGTGACATAACAAATCAAATGGTCCCACGTTGGGCTTCAAGCGTTCGACGCGTCTCCGTAAACGGCAAAAACGCCAGACGCGCCGCGCGACGCCTATTGCAACGCCCCGCGCCACGCGCCGCGCCTGCGTAAATGAGCCCTTAGGTGAGCACGTTTGGTGCGCTGGATGGGTCGCGAACGTCATGCGTAGCAGTTCTCGCGGCTCATCCACCTAAGGCGACAGTAGGCTCACGGCTGTGTTTATTGGCCTATCTACAATTGTTACACTGATTATCCTAATAAAAACGCGATACATACAATTATATGATTTGTTGCCCTGCTAAAAAAACACCCTGTCAGTTGTTATCCCAGCATCAAATCATTATCAATCTCCTGCCCTTATCCCAATTTATTTGGGGTCGGCGCAGCCTGTCTTTTTCTTCAATACCTCTCTATTACTCAAATACCAGCTTCAAAACTTCAAAGGATTATCCCAAAACTGAAAAACATCAACATTAAGTCTGCTTTAAGCCTCGATCTAAAAACTACCCCTGACTGGCCATCTCGCCCGTCGTTACAAAGGATGGCGTGCAGTCTTTGCTTGTCACGTACACACACCTACAAACTAGCACCGTGTTACAAGAACACAGTGACACCCTTTGGAATATCAAGCAAGCGTGACAGGAAATTCTGACAAGACTGCAGGCTGGCTTTAGTCTATGACTATGTGGAGGTTCTGCTTGGATGGCCTTGTGAAGCAAACTCCATGAATATTACATTAGTTAAGGGTTTAAAGTACCCTCTAGAAACGGAGATATTGGGAGTTCCAACGTTTCCACAAGTTTTTTTTTTAAATACGAGTTTTTAATATTGTATTTTTACTTAAATGTATGCATCAACGGCACGATTTGCATTCTACTTAGCACATTGGTTGAGCGATCGACTGCTGCGCTGCGTGTCGCGGGTTCGATCGTTCGAAGATAGTTGTTCCGGATCTGGCTGTTGGTGTATGTGAGTTTCAATGTTTGCAAACGCATCCACGATACAGGAGATATTCCTAGGGTGGGGAACCGTTTAGAAAAAAAAAAACAGCACAAATTCTGGGTTGTGGAGGTTAAAATACTAGTATTCAGCTGCATCCGGTTAGACTGGAAGCCGACCCCAACATGCGAAAATGCTAGGCAGATGATGATGGTGCATTCATCAGCACAATATTTTGAGTGCGTTACATTGAGTCTTACCTTTAAACGTGGTTCATGCAAACGTGCTCGAGTCTCAAAAATATTCTTAAAACGATATACATAATAGGTACATAAAGGGTGTAAAACACCTCTTAACGAAGCCGAAAGGCACTGGTTCTCCCTGTTATTGCGATCATTTTTTTGTTCTACACCATACCTGGGAAAGTTCTAGTTACGGAGATATAAGGGGTCAAAGTTCCAACTTTTTGACAAGTTTTTTTTTTTAATAAAGTTTTTAATGTAAGATTTTTACTTTAAACACCTCCACGACCCCCGTACTATTCAATCCGTCCATCAGCACAATGTTTTCAGTGCGTTACATTGAGTTCTACTACAAAACATGATTTTACAACCCCCAAAAAAAAGTCGTTTCCCAGCAATAATTTTTGCGTAAAGTTACTTAGTTTCATGTACAGAATGCTTGATTGACGTCTTCGTGATGAGGTGATTTACACGGTGTATATGTTGCGTATTTTGATTATAATAGCTAATAGCACTGCGATCCTGAGGAGACTCTTAAAGTTTATAGACTGTTGTCCTTGTTTGTCTATCTATGATAGCCAAAATAATGTTTGTGACAAGATCCGTTTCAGTTAGTTTAGGAGCTAATAATAAAAATTAAGTATTCGAGCCCCAAAAGCATTCAAATTAGTTGTCCGTACCTTGCGTGTCACGATTATCAATTAGTAACCAAACTTTTCTTTTAACCTTTACACTTTGAAAGCTAAACACAGTTCAACTTCGAGTAATTAAACACGACACACACGCAATAAAATACGCTTTTAATACCTGGTTTAGATTATTTTCTATCAACGTAAAGAGTCAACGTTGAGAGTTTTCAAATGCATAAAGAGGCAGAGGTGTTCTGTGCTCGACTAAGGCACTGCACTCGCATTCTATCTACCAAATAATAATACCGGTTTTCTCTTACACTTAGATAAACATCTTATAACTTAACACTAATATACAAGGTGCAGTTTTGCATCCTCGTCAAAATTCAGGAGGTTGTCACAAAAGACATAAATAATCAATTTAGATTACGGTACCTGGTCAATAATGAATAAACTCTGCTGTTTAAAGTGGTTTAAATTTGACAGTATTTCATAACAACCCCCTTAACGTGGTTTTTTATTATTGACGTGAATTAAGATATTATCTAATAAATTAAAAGCGTGGTTATAGAATAGGTAGGTATTAGAAATCGAATAGTACAGTAATATTAAGACATTTACCTAGGTGTTGACTACTCCACATAAAAACGGACGTTTCAAATGAGTCTAACTAAGCGTGTCCCTATTCGCAATAACACCACTGGGGCTATACTCAGTGCTTGAATATTGACAAATTGCTCAACTACCCACGAGGTGACTAGACTCGCAATTTGCAAGGCGAAGACCAGCTGATGATAATGTATCGTTCATTCATACCTACATACATGTTTATTTAGTAACAACATACTTATTATACCTGTTTCAATAGACATAGCAATTTATTGGGAAGGAATTCTAACTCGTGTTAGTCAAATTATAAGACACACCTATAACTATAAAAATCGGCCAAGTGCGAGTCAGACTCGCGCACGAAGGGTTCCGTACCCATATTTATAAAAACTGCCATATATGATCTGCAAATGAGACTAGTTTTGAGTACAACTGGCGTTTAGCGCCATCTATCGACATTTCTATGGAGTTGTTCGAAATTTTCGAGTCAAATACAATTGGTCGACTATTACTCGTAAACTGGTAAGGCCTACTTAAGCGTGATAGTTTTCCTTTAAACTTCGTTACATATAGGTACTATTGCCGTGACATTTGAATTTCTAACTACAACCGTTCATTTGGTAGATGGGGGGGACACTTGACTCCAACGAAAATTTGTACTTTAATCCTTGATAAGTCACGAACGGCTTACTTAAATAAAAAACGGTATTCCCAAACCCCTAATATTTTTAAAAGACCTATCCAAAGATATCCCTAACTATGAGAAGGGCGAAAAAAAAATTATCATACCTTTTTATATGTAGGGGAGGTACCCTAAATAATTGTTTTGTTCAAAATTTTATTTTACCACTTTTTTGGCGTCATTAACGTGTATACTCATGCCAAATAACAACTTTCTAGTACCAATCGTTTTTGAGCTAAACCGCAGACAGACAGACAGACGGACATAGCGAAACTATAAGGGTTCCTTGTTGACTATGGAACCCTAAAAATTAATTAAATTGATGTCCCTGTTTGTAATGTCAAAATAACAGTTACAAAAAACATTTTATTTTTATTTTTGTCTTTCTGTCTGTCTGATGTTCCGTCTCCGAAACGGTTGGATCGTTTTTGACGGGACTTTTACTGGCAGATAGGTTATTTTTTGATGACTAACTTAGGCTACTTTTATTTTAGAAAGAGTTTTAGAGTTCCGTGCAAAAGTAGGGAAGTAATATTTTTATAATATTTTAACGCGGAGTAAGGTCGCGGCCAAAATCTAGTAATTAGAGACTAACTATACCTATTCATCTTTTTCTAAAGACAAAAAGCTGAATTGAACTTAATACGAGTGTAGTTACAGTCCCTAACAGACCAACAAAACTTAATTTATATCCAATCAGATAAGCTTTTGTGCAGCCTGTCTTTGAATGCTGTTATATGTGTCCATCTAGATGCCTTAACCCTTCCACCTGACCAAACCCTTTGGTCGGCTGAACGTGGACCCTATAGGTAAAGGGTTGACCTATTTTTGGGTACATGTGTACGAAAAGCCATAATAAAACCTCAACTATGAAGAATAGACACGACGTAACGTAAATAAAAAACAAAAGAAGTTCTGACTCCCTTATTTTCAATAAAGAGAACCTATTTATTCATATTTTTTTAAAAAATCACATCCGTCCAATTTGGAATAGAAAAATAAGGTCCTATTTAAAAAAAACCACAAATATTTTCCACCTACTTTAAATTGAATTTCAGTTATACTTTTTGTGCTGAATAATTAATAGCTCACTCCCCAAACTCACGATTTTAACTCACGACCGTTCACTCACTACTTCGCTCGCTAACCTTTGAACTACTGCCCTTTCAATAATTGTATACACGGTACAATACATCGTGACACAAACTCGTACTTTATACATGATTTTAGAACAAAAGAATTAAAAATTTGGTTATTTAAAAAAAGATGCCTGTAATCTTAGAGCTACAGCCGTTTCAAAGAGTAAAGTGTCCCCTTAGGAAAGGTCCACGATTACGTACGCAGTCTTTTTTCGACGTAATCAGACTGAAATCCCACCTGAGCAAATCCGCTGACAGAAACTAGTCTGGGATAATAAACTTAAGTTTTTTATGACTCAATCACGACGCGACCGTATCAAAGAAGGTTCGTTGTTAAGATTAAGCGTTCCCCAAGGGAGACTAAATAGAATATTATATTCCTTTGTAACCTTTGTGTTGGAGAGATTTATAACAAAGTCTAACTCAAACCAATTATTTCAAATAGACAAGTTACAAGCACTTTTGAATTGTAAAAAACAAAAATATGGAGCTACAGTTCAGCCAGCAGGCATAGTAACTGTGGAAGAAATACAGTTTGTTCTAATATTAAACACTAGCCTATGCTGAGTTGGAGTTCGATCACTGTCCAACGGAATTGTACTATCGGGATAAAAAATATCCTATGTGTTAATCCAGGTTATAAGCTACCCCTGTGCCAAATATCACCCAAATCCGTTCAGTAATTTTCGCGTGAAAGAGTAACAAACATCCATCCATACATACAAACTATCGTGTTTATAATATCAGTAGGATAGAAAGAAAGAAAGAAAGAAAGAAAACGTATTTATTTGGCACATCCCACAAGTGCACACAACAAAAAAAAAAAAAAAAAACTTAAAGCTAAACAGAAAAAGATAAGATGTGTGTCTCACAGCTGCGCCAAAAAGGACCAGGCAAGGATAGCATAACATCACGCCAGTAATCCCCGAAGGGTTTGGTAGAGGTGTACCTAGTAGACACCCACATTTCGCCAGGTATGTTTAAGTTCCATATAATAGGGGGTGAGCCTGTTACCATCAACCGGGAACAAATACAGACTCCGTGGCTACTACTGAGAAATTTCTGATGGACTCCAATAACAATATGTACTAGGAACACAGGACGTCATGCTCAGCTTGCGCGTTTGCAACCACTAGACCAACAAACCAGCCTATTATTCATAGAACCTAAATGTAAACTTAATATCATCATCTGCCTAGCTTTTTCCCAAACAATCTTGGGGTCGGCTTCTAGTCTAACCGGATGCAGCTGAGTAACAGTATTTTACATGAGCGTTTAAATCCGCCCCTAAAACGACCCACAGACCGTAGTCAGAAGCTAAAAGTCTGACATCTAGTCTTACTAAGAGGTATCGTATTACCCAGTTACTGGGTTGTGGAGGTCGGATAGGGGTCTGTGGGTCGTTTTAGGGGCGGATTTAAACGCTTCATCTAAAATACTGTTACTCAGCTGCATCCGGTTAGACTAGACCAGTAACTGGGTAATACGATACCTCTAAGTAAGACTGGATGTCAGACTTTTAGCTTCTGACTACTCGTAACGACTGTCAAAGATCTACAAATGACAGCCGGGACCAACGGCATAGCGTACTTTCCGAGGTACGGAGGAAAGTCGATATGTAATTATGGTCACCCATCCACGGACCAACCTCGGCAAGCACGGCTTAAACTTAAAGATCGACCCGTGCGGCTGTTAATATTTAGCCATCGAGCGAGCTCCTCCGTGTAAATGTAAACTTAATAAAGCCACGATTTAAATACAAGATACAATGGTTGTTAAGCCTCATGTCATGTTATTTTATGTTGAATGGTAGGTAGTTGTTATTCAGGTTAATAATAAGATATTTCGAAATTAGACAGGTCGTTAGTTAATTTCTAATTATCAACCTCCCAGTTACCACCTGCAATCGAGATGGCGAGATAACCCTTATTCAGGGTGAAGGGACACTGCAGGGCACGCCACAATAGTGGCGATAAGTCCCCTCTTTGAGGAGTGGCTAGAGAGGCGGCACGGCGCCCTCACCTTCCGCCTGACGCAGGTCCTCACCGGACACGGTTGTTTCGGGAGGTTCCTGCACCGAATCGGGCGGGAGGAAACGCCCGGGTGTTACCATTGCGAGGATCGGCCGGAGGACACGGTGGAGCACACCGTGGAGCTCTGCCCCGCTTGGGCTGAGCACCGCCGTGTCCTCGTAGCGGCGATTGGCGGCGGTGACCTCTCGCGTCCGGCCCTGGTTCAATCCATGGTCCGGAGCGAGAGGGAATGGGAAGCCGTCGCCTCCTTCTGCGAAGCAGTCATGCTAGCGAAGGAGGTGGCGGAACGTGAGAGGGAGAGAACCTCACGTCCCAGCCGCCGCGGGAGACGCCCGGGGCGTCGGGGGGCAACCAGTGGCCCCCGGCCACCGCCGTAGGCGCGAGCCTGTGGACGGTGAGTAATGGGCTAGCTCACCGTCCGTCCGTCTCATGACGACAGGCCGTGTCGACGGCGCGTACGTGTTCCACGCGCGCCTCAAGGAGATGTCAGCAAACCGGAAGGGGTCCAAAAGGGCCGATGCCTGCCAGGGCTGCGGGTTGTTCGAAAGAGATACCGCGGCCCTGGAACACAAAGGGCGAAGAAGGAACATGGGTGGGTTTTAGCCAGTACAAGTCTGACACTCGCTCCGCCCAGAGCGGGAGAAGTCATTTGATGATTTCCCATCCGCAAAAAAAAAAAAAAGGGTGAAGGGACACGGACTCACAAACTATTACCAGGTATATCATTCCGAAACCCGCCAAATATTATAGGAAATTTAAAGACAAAAAAATGTTTTTACATATGTTGAAAACCTTCACGGTCAAAATGTCTGAAACAATTGTTTTTTCTTAAATTACCAATGAAAAATTTGTATGTAGGGGTCAATCAATGATGCACTAAAGTGTGTGCAACGTTTGTGAGTTGGTGTTCATTCACACTGAATAAGGGAACGCGTCATTACGTACTCACAGGCATAATCGTACCTATGTGTATACAAGAAGACTCTTATAACGGTTTGTGTAGTTTATTGCCACCGTTTTTTATTTATATAGAGTATTTTGATTGACACTATAAGTAAACTTTGATCAGGATCACCAATGTATTTGCCAATCTCTCAGATATACCTAAATATCATAAAAAATATAGTATCTAGTACTTCGTCGCCTCTTAGGCGGATCTAACACGACACGAAGCGGATCTCACGTTGCATTGGCCTGTATGAAATCCGTTGATGCCTGCCGTCAGACAGGCATCACGCGTGTTAACGCATACACCGTCCGTCCGCGCGGACGAGCGAAGCTCACCGCCTCTCCGCGCGGCGCACCGTCAACAAAATCTTCGCCGCCTCCACACGATCGCGCGGACGAGCGGTGTCGTGTGAGAATCCCTCTACTTCACATTGCGAATAGTAACTTATGGGCATTATCAGATGTAGGATACAAATAGCAATGTTAATTATGCTAACTAGTGGTTAGCGAGTGCACCAAACATCGTAACTACTTACGATTCAATATTATATGAATACCTGTCCCGTATGGTAAAAAGGTAACGTCTATTTCTTATGAAATATAACTATTTCTTATATATTCCTAGCTGACTGTCTGTATATGTCTATTTCTTATGGAATATTTAAATGGTAACGTTTCTTTTTTTTAAATATTCCTAGCTGTCTGACAGATGTTGCCCTGTCCTTTTCTGGATGTCAAGAACAGCGCCACCTATAGCTAAGAAACATTCAGGTGAACCCAACCCAAAAAAATAATCATCAAAATCAGTCAAGCCGTTTAAGAGGAGATAAAATACGAACATACTCACACCGTTTAATATTTAAAGATAGATAAGTTAGTAATAAACATTATTTATAAGAGCAATTAAAGCCTGTAATCCTTATCTATAAGTAATATTTCAGGCTACAGTGAGACCGACAGTTTCCCCGGTTATTAGGGTGAAGTACCCAATTATCCGCGTGCGTAGATTGCGAACCGTTATTTAATTTATTTGCGGTGATATCACATTAGTTATCTAAATACAAATTAGGTGCGAAATGTGTCAGCCGTATAAATTGCTGGTATTAGGAAGATAAATTACTTTGAGTAATTACGTTTTGATGAAAACCTTTCTGAAGAGATGGTA
Source organism: Cerastis leucographa (assembly GCA_963082945.1). Classification (NCBI taxonomy): domain Eukaryota; kingdom Metazoa; phylum Arthropoda; class Insecta; order Lepidoptera; family Noctuidae; genus Cerastis; species Cerastis leucographa. The sequence continues at coordinate 3,676,333 of OY720365.1, forward strand.
CTCCAAACTTTTGCCACCTACCAGGCAACTAGAAATCCGAGAAGTACATTTCAAGTTGATTTGGAACAGGGCTGATGATGAAAGAAAACAAAGACTGTATTACCTACGTTACTCCGAAATCCCAAGGAAACCTAATAATCTTAAGATTCGATGATAAATTCTTGCTCTTTCTCCAATGAAAATAATTTGTTCTCATGTGTCGAACAGTTATAAACTAGACCTTTTCTGTAGCTGATCTTCAAAAAAAAAATCGATACTTGATAGTAAGAAGTCAAATATTTTTATATCCCAAGTATTTCCTAATTGGTTAAGAAGAGAACGTAAAAACACATTAATTATTTGTTACCAAAGTCAAATGTAAAGTAAAACAATACAGGCAAATTATGTCCCTTCAAAATTAAAATACTGCCAAACCATAAAATTAAGAATTCTCCTGGCCAAACCGTTTTAAATACTCTCCAATGACTTTTTAAATACACCGCCTAAACTTCAACTTTTTTAATAAGCCCTCCCGTCGGAAAACCGTTGGATTAACTACCGAAGTTTTGCCGTAAAACAAGAAAAAAATGGAATCGTTTGATTGTTCGAACACATTCTCCTTGGGGAATTAAGAATATTAAACTGCACTTACTTGAATATCGCCGGCGCGGGCGATTGTCCTCCGAATAAAAAAGTAAAATATAAAAGAGCACTTTTTTTCTTTGAATTGAAAGTTCGGAAAATCTGTGAGCGCGCGCGAAGCGTCCGTTTGGCCCTCCGGACTGGCGTAGACTGAACGTTTTGTGAAGTCCGAGGGTTGTTTCAACCCCCCGGTGCAGCGCGTCTGCATGTACGTACTCTTCGTACTGTGGCAATAAAGACCTATTCGTCTAATTTCCGTCGCAGTTTTGACCTTCTTCGTCTTGATTTGGATCGTTTTAGTTATTTAGTAGGTTGACACTGGATCCTTAAAAATGCTACTTATTTTCTTTCTCTATAAGGTATATTTTTGTTCGTCGGATGTATATCTTTTGCGACTTATGTGTCATATACGGCCGGCGCTGATTCACTGGGGTCTAGCACTTTGCACGGAGGTATTGTTAATGTTATATTGTGTTTATCTACTGCTATCTACGGACTGCGAGAGTAACTCCCGTCGTGTGGGAATTAAACGATTGCGTTAATAATGTTGGTTATTATGTATGTTGGTACATACCTGAACAGATTGTTATCAGGTAGGGAATAATACGTATTTCGGTAACTGCTTTGCATAAGTGCTTATATTTAGAAACGGTTTATAATGAGCAAACTTGTATGTTGTTTGCTTATGTAGGAACTTCATTCCAGGAATGTTTCAAAATTTATGTTTTGGAACCGCCCAAAAGGCAGCTAAAGATTTTGTTATTAACCCTTTACAGGGCGAGTCATCATACAAAATGGTTAGTAAAATGAAAGTCACTTTGAGGTAGTTATCTCATAGACTTCTATTGTAAGTTGGACCCTAGAAAACATTAAAACTCCGGGAAAGTAAGGATGAGTGTTACAGGGTTATTCAATTTTTGTGACTTCTCTTCACGAAAAGACCCAAGGCTTGCCTGCTTGCCTAGTACCTCAAACATCAGTTCACCTGTAAAGTGGTCCACATGTTTTCCTTGTTTACAAGAAGAGGTTCTATTCCCAGAAGATCAATTTCCGACTAACGTTACACAGAATTCACTCCTGACTTGCCAGTAGTTGCCGGTGACCTAATGTGGTTATACAGAGATTGCCAATCACCTGTCAAAAGCGATAGTCCGTTATATCCACAGTTACCTACGTATACCAATTATTGGTACACCCAAATTGCCTGTACAACGTTAACACATACGTTAACGTTATACATATAACGTTTTGCGTTTTAGATCGATTTTATTGTAGAGCTAGTTATTGTTCTCATGAGGTAAATAGATTTATGTGTCACATGGCCAAGATAGAGTAGAAACCTTGAAGGTTATTAAATATTTTACCGTCTGATTAAAAAATCTTGTTTTTTTGCATCTGACAGCTTGAAACATCTTGCATTAGATGGAGTCATTATCACTCATCTTTTGGAATATAAAGAAAACGGCAAAAAAATACATGCATGTCTCAATTTTGTACTAAAAAAGATATGTAACCTCAAAATGTTTCACATTTTCTCGAAACCGATATATTGACAGACTTTTTGACTTACGATGTATTCGGCAGTACTTAAAAGAAGCCCCTAATCGTATAAAAATACATAAGAGCTATTAGAACTAAATCATGAACTAATTAAATGCTTAAAATAAGTTTTGAGTTATAAGCTTGTGGGTCAATAAAAAGTATAGAAATCGAACATGAGTACTAGAATGTAATAAATTTTGAAATTAGGGTCCCAAGTTCAAGCTCGTTTGTGACAGCTGACTGGGACTAATTTAAAATTTTAAGTACCAACTAGGTACTAAAACTGGTAATCCAGATAAAGTAGAAAGATGTAAGAGCACAATTCGTTTCAATTAGACCATTTTCAGGGCACTTTTACAATTTATAGCTGTTGAACATTTGAGTTAGTGGCCCGTGCTTAAGTGTACCTTACCATAATTATGTAAATAGCACAGCTTAATCAGCCTGTTATGTTACCACTGCTGGGTCACAGGTCATCTCTCCATGAGTGGGAGTGGGCTGCAATCCACCACTGGTCTTAGAGCATGTTGGTAGAGGTCACATGTCACTAAATAATGCAATAAATAAAAAAATTAGGTCCACTAAAATATCTCTACAATAATACTAAAATCCTAACTAATATTATAAATGCGAAAGTAAGTTTGTTTGTTACCTTTTCACGTCTAAACGGCTGATCGGATCTTAATGACATTTGGCAAGAAGATAGATTTCAACCTGAGGAAGGACAAAGGCTATATATTATCACGCTACGACCAATAGGAGCGGAGCAGCAATGAAAAATGTTGCTAAAACGGGGAAAATGTAACGCAGATGAAGTTGCGCTAGTATTATCTAAATATTTAATTTAATTACTATTGATAGTAATGAACGTGGTACGCAATTAAATGCCTGCATCGTTGGTCTAGTGGTGGCAAGCGATACTGCTGAGCATGAGGGTCTAAATTCGATTCCCAGGTCGGGCAAAGTATGTGGCATTTCTCAATAGCAGCTATGGAGGATGTGTTTGTGACCGATTGATGGTTATAGGCTCGGTCCCAATAACATGGGACTTTAACAAAACTAGCGAAGTGTGGGGGGTACTATTAGGTACACATTCTGCCTAAACCTCAAGGATTACAGGACGCGATGTTATGATTTCAAATGCAACTGTTGCGAATACCACCCAACCACAAATGGCCATATGCCAAACATTTAAACTCACATACACAAACAGCCAGACCCGGAACAACTATCTGTAGGCCATACAAATATTTGTTCCGTGCGGGGATCGAACCCGCGACACGCAGCGCAGCAGTCGATCGCTCAACCACTGCGCCAACCGTGCCGTCAAAATTAGTGGGGAACAAGATACCTCTGGTTTTCAGACTAAAATAATTTATAGAAGACATGTTGCAAGTGCGGTGGGCTGTGCTGGCGCTGCTGCCGCGGCTCCTGAGAGCCTTAAACGGCGTAAATACTGTGACCTAATTGGTAATTACAGTTTTGCGCTTGTTTGGGGTCGAAACACTTGGGTCATGTATTCATTAAAGTACTTGTTTAAAACGACTTTAAGACTTTGGTCCCATCAATAGGCAGGCAAGACTATCTCATTATCACGAGGATTGTTACGACTGTATTTGTTTCCGTGCTTTTAAAAAAATGAATGTCTAATATCTAAAAAAAAAATCGAGCGTCAAATGTTTATGAGTGAAAAACGTTGGGTCCTGAGGCTGAAATGTTTTTATAGGATAAAGCCATTACTTCCGCTCGTCTGGCCGCTCCACTAAGGGGCTATTTACACCTCGACTTTGTAGTGCAACTCTAGTGAAACATAGACATAAATAGATTTTAAGATAATAGTCGTCTTAACGTTACAACCTAGACTCGATTCACTGATTGAATACTTTTTAACTGACATGGTCACTAACACTAACAACAAAAAGTAAACATGGAAAATATACCGTTTCCAGTGTTATTGATAATTGAATGTTTTAATGTCGTCGTTTCGTATTAAATGAACTTTTAAAAACAGTTGTTATTATTGTCAGCAGCTGGATGAAAACAGCCAAGAATTTACTTTTACATTAATTAAATGGCGTGAGATAGACCTCCATTCTCTAGAGGACAACCGGATGGATCTCTGATTGAGAGCTGATTTAACCTTAAAATTTAAATAGAAATGCAAACAGCTAGACTGGGACCTGGGTTGGACACATCGAATACTTTTTACAGTACTTTCCTCTGGGATATAATCCAATATCCACGCGGACAAAAGCTCCTCAGTCTGTCTAATTTTTTTTTTTTCGGAACCTGTATTTGTCCCGGTGATAACCACTTTATAATAATAGTATAGATTACCAACGAGTTACACTTACATTACAATTTATATGTCATAGAATTTAAACTTCTATATAATAAATTATTCTGTTATCCTTTTTTATGTCTATACACATTGCTTAATTTTTTATCATTCTCGTCCTCTTGATCAAGAATCATTATTCCGTTTTGTCACTTTTAATAATTTATGAGGAGGCATCAATCAATAAACACGCTGCTACGCTGCAGTCGCAAGACTGAAATGGCTGACATTTATCAACAAAAAAGTCGCCATGTAAATTGCCCCTAACACTACAAGTCTCTGTTTTCCAGGTCAACGAGCATCGCACTTTGAAAATAAATTTTCTTAACATTAGGGACTAATTAAACATTTTTTTTGTGCTTTTTTTAGAAGTATACAAACTGAAGAGGCTAATAGCGTTTATTTTGTGTAGCTGTATACTTACGTAAATGCCAAAAAAATGTATAAAGAGTTTATTATTGATTTAACGGTTTTTCAACTGTACGGTAGACATAGAACGCAAAATATACTGTTCATAATCATTATCATCTATCAAACAATTGGCCTATACGATACATTTTTGTAGGTCCGGTAATTTGTGAAAGTTTAAAACGAAACTTCCTCAGGGCTATAAAAAATGTAACTTCAAAGAAAATCTTGCGTATGGTTGGTTGACTACACTTTTGGTACACTAAAATTAAAAACCTTCTACTTGTACCAGTTTTGAAGATTGTGGGTTTTGGGTTGAATGTCCTGTACTTTCCTACCCGACGAGTACACCACCATAACAGCTGTTCTAGGGTCCCCAACGTCGCTCACACAATTAAACTAAGTTTAATTTAGTGATTAAACCCCAGAGGCCTGGCTGACCCTACCAGGGCGGCACACGGTGGGTTGATTTATATACGTAGTGGACTTAGGACATTAAAAAAAAAGTCATCTTATTTTTACTGATTAATGATGCAAATTTGTTCTACTATCTAATACAGTAAATTATTGTTCTATGACTTTTTATTTTACGCATTATTTTTAGTACTACAATTTTTTAAATATTTTTTTGTATAGAAAAAATCATAAAATCTAAAGAATCTCAAAAATCTGAAAACATCTCCAACTGCGATGTATATATTAAAATAGTACTATTTATTAGCTTATTTTTACAACTAGTCAGCTACTGCGCTTTGCTGCGATTTAGGAGAATTTTTTTTTTAATTTTTTTTCTTATTAAAATCGCATTTAAGTCTACAAAATCTCAAATTTCTTCCAATTGTTGGATAAGTATTTTAATAGTACAATTTATTTGCATCTAATCGTCTACTGTAGTTTACTGTGACTTAGTAGGTAGTTAGACTTTTTTAGATTTTTTTGAACGAAAATATCTTAAAAGTCACCTAAATCTTAGAATACTTAGCAGTGATAATTATTGTATTCTCTATTCCACACCACCCCAGAGGTAGAGAACTAGGCGCGTTTTTTTTATCAGTGGTCTCCCCAATAGGCCTAATCCACGACTACAAATCTGTGTTCTGTATGTGTGAGACTTACAAAGACAAATTCAAAATTCAAATCATTTACCAATATTTTTAGGAGGGGCCTGCACCATGCTCAACACCATGCTCTGACAATAACGGGTCTTCAGTTAAAACCCCTAAATTTTCTTGATCATCATCGTCAACAAATGTATCCTTAACGATCAACAAAGCTGTTGCTTCTTCTGAAAAGGCTTTGTGTTTTCGCACCAGTTTGTGTCGTATCTTTGAAATATGTGGATCAGAGCTGATTAACAAATTGTTCAAAATATCTTCATTAGTAGCTTTTCTACAGAATTTCCTCGAATTATGAGCACGATATCTCCGAAAATCTTTGTTGCGTGCTTCAGCTGCTTCTTCGGATAATTTTCCAATGGGCACTATACCCAAGCTTTCAATAATAGCTGCTCCGTGAGCTAAAACTTTGTGAACACTTGCAGGCATGTAAAACCAATTATATAATTCAATGTATAGTTCCATGGTGGTTTCGGTATAATCTTTAAACTTCAATATATCAATACGGTGACCCGACGAAATTGCTTCTAATATAGTTTTAAATCTTTTTATTAATTCTTCATTTACTCCTGTGATCGAAGCTGCAATATCGGGGTTTTCGAAAAATCTCCTCGCAGTATTCCCATCATTTGTTGTACCATGACCCTGTTTCACAACATCAATTAAAAGTCCTGTTTCGGATTTAAATGCTTCCTGAATATTTCTCTTTTTGCTCTCCATAATAGCTTTACTGTCACCTTTCACCATCCATGTCTTCAAATCTAATCTGTACGCTATATGAAGAATGCATTCCATGAATCGTATCCAGATGTGTAACGACGATAAACCATATTTATATAAATCGACATCAATTTCTTTTGCCAAAACCAAGGACAAATCATTCATTTCCTTTGGAGTAGCTTTACATATGTCACATCTTTGTGTTGATGTATCGCAAAGAACTGCAGTCGCTTTACCATCTATCATGGTTAGTATTAGGTTGTGCGAGATGGTCAAATCATCAACCACTGTCTTAACTAAATTGTTAATCTCTGCCTCAATCGCATTTTTTTCTTGCAAAATGCTGAATTTGTTTTCCTTCATGAATTTAAAAAACAGCGGACGACACCATAATGAGGAATTTGGGGAATCATTTTCCCATATAACTCTGTCACCAGACACTAATTTGATAGGAATCAAACTACACATAAATACGCTAGAATCGTCAAAGTCCTCATCTTCTTCATTTTCTCTTCCAACTTTCTGCTTATAATTGGCTTGATTCGAAGCTCCGTCAAATCCCCATTTACTAATCAGTGTCAAATCTTTACAAGTTTCACTAATTTCGTTTGACATTATAATTCTCTTCACAGTAATATCCAATAGTGCCTGCAATTCTATCATAGCCGTTTTATCTGTTACTACAATAGCAGTTTTAGGTGGATAACATTTAATTTTTTCATTTTGCAGTGCGTAGTAAGAGGGATATACGTTGGTACCAGTTACTTCTGCGATACTTTTTCGTAGCGTATTATATTGCCATTTTGACAATTTCAAAGACAAAAACAAGCCTAAAGCTTCATCTGGAGAGAATACTGATTTCTTTTTATTTCCAAAAAGACAATCTTTTACTTTTTGCACGTCCTGTGGATGCTTGAGCAGATGCTGTAATATGTCAGCAACATCTTCCTTTCCTTCTGCTTTTAAGTTAAAAACATGGGCATGTGACAACTCCTCTGAAGCAATAGTTTGCGTAGTAAGTTCCGTACGTCTCTTTTTTTGTTTAGGACCTAATTCTGTAAATGGTTTTCTCGGACTTACTTGAGTTGATGTACCAACAGACACCTTTTCATGAGATGTAGTTGATGTGCTAGGAACTGGTTCGTCGTCGTTTTTTGCAAAATCTTTCATAAACTCAGGCCAAACTATCTCCGATGCCAACCAATCACTGTATTTACTTCTAAATGTATGTTCTTTTCGTTTAGCATTTTCCCATTTTTTATAAGTATTATAACAATACTTTGCGCAGAATTCCTTTAGCAAATTATCATTATCTTGATTTAAATCACACAATTTTGACTTGATAGCACTGTATAAAAAGTTATGATCCTTAATACTACCACTTGATTTCAATTTCACAAACATATCAACATTAGTAACTAAATCACTAAACATTTTCACAAAATTCTCGAAAATCAACTTTTAACAAAAATCAAGTAACGAGCGGGTAGTCCGTATGTAAAGGGTGGTTACAACGAACTGATATCATTGTTTTCAACTTGCTACCCCAAATATTTTTTACCTGCAAATTTACTGCCCTCTGATTGGCGCACGTCACTAATGACGACTCGTCTACTGATAAGAAAACCGGTTTTGGTGTTGTGGAAAGAGTGGTGTGGAATGCAGTTGCACAAAATATTTACAACAAACTAATAATAATAATCCTAATAATATGCACCATGCATCGAATTCTTTGTTTTATTCATACAAATTAAATCTCTGAAATTGTAGGGTAATAACCTACTTTAAAAAAAAGTTCCAAAACATAAAAGTATGGTATAAGTATATACAATGCAAATATATATTTAAAAATCCTTAAGTCCCAACTTCGCGATTTCAGCCCACCGTGCGGCAGTAACATTAAATCTGTATTAGTTAAGTTTGATTAATAAAGTTCGTTTCTTTAGCGTTTAACGTTTGCCTCAAGTTTTGGGAGGAACGTTAGAACCATACGGTGTGTGAGGGGGTTAAGGGGAGAGAGACTCAGACACCTTTTGTGTAAATGTAATGAAATAAAAGTTTGTTTTTACGTTTCAGTAATTCTTTGTTTGTAATTTCGAATTAGGTCTTTTGTTTCGCGTTAAAAGCAGGATTGTTAAGGATTTGGGTGTTTGTTTTGTGTGAAAGGTTGTTGCTAGAATAAATAAGAAAAACAAGTAGGAAAGGTGAATGAATGGGGTCATTCACCTTTCCTACTTGTGACAAGCGTGCCTTGACACAAGCGTGGACCTTGAATTAGGGTTTGCATAACATTACACATTTGTACTTGTTACTACAAGCTTTGAAAGTTTCGCTATTCACCTCTAGCTTTAACCTCCCTTTACTTCTACAGACCTGGTACTTTCCAAAAACGCCAATACAAAATGTGAGTTCATAGTCTGGTCACGGACGAGCTTCACTTATTTATTGATTGCTTTTTAAAATGACAGCAAGTGGATTGCAGTGAGCTAAAGTGGATTTATATTTAGTGTAAAGCACAATTTTATGTATAGATATTTAACAGTTCTATGTTAAAACAGACAGCCAACACAGTGCAAAATCCTTTTCTCATACAGTGAAGCCACAATTAAGTACTTGCTAACTTCGTCGATGTAAATCTGACAAAAAAATAGTTACTTTTGCACTGTTTTCTTCTTCCACAAATACTTTTATTAATTATAAGAAGCATCAACTCCCTCCTACTCAAGCTTGTCCCGTATGCACGGTACATTTTGTTCACCAAGGTACCCCCGTTCAAGTTGTATACAAGTCCAACTTAATCTGAATATCTTTCGTAATTATGTTTGCCTGGTAAATATGGGTTTTCAGAATCGAAAGACTACCCACATACATGCACGAAGTACACACATACATGCATCGTGACATGATAAAGTTTTGAGGGGCGCATGTTAAGGAAGCAAGCGTATTTTTCTATTAATTCTATAAAAAAATAGTAATAATTTTGCAATTACAATTGGAAAACAAACCGTAGCTTATTCTGACTTGGCTTTAATGACGTTTATAGCAATTTATCATAATTATCTTCAAACAAATTTTCCATAATGCAAACATGGCAGCCAATATGGAAACAAGCTTGTTGCGGAACGCGAAAAGCAGTAGTAGTAGAAATAATACGATATGAAGTTTCAAAACGCTTATATTTTTCAGTACGCATATGGAACGTTCATGATTACATATAAGGTCCTTATTCATTAATTTCCATAAAGTTTTGTAATATTACCGCAGTTGCTATTTTGTTACACAGATTCACACACTGCTATGTTCCGGATGCACATATCCTATGTGATGCTGTTATTTTTTTCAAGTATATTATTACAACCTTTTACAGACCATACTTAAAGAACATACTCCCATAACTATATCGCCCTATGTAGTTTAAAACAAAACAACAAACCTCGATCCTTCTCGTCCGCTCATTCAAATGTACCAGGATGACATAACCCGCTAGCAACGAAGCACAAGCCTTGGACCACACCCCTGGAAGACACACATACAGTGGTCACATCGCCGCAAGTCAGGCAATGTCCCGCGGGAGCCAGCTAACGACTTTACTCGCTCACTTATTCCCTGAACTCCCAAGGCGCGGATCTTCAGGATCTTTTTATGAAACTTCGGACGTCTAAGTAAAGATTCATGTGTCTGCTATGTGGAGGATACAGTCTGAGGGAGAAAGTTTTCTAACTGCTAAAGAAAAAGTGAATAAAAAGAAAGAAAATTCTGTACGTGTATGTCCCGGGTACAAAGGCACTAATACGAATGACAAGTGAAGTGATTATGAATCTCTATGACTTAATATTGCGATGTAGAATATGTGAGTTACATAATATTCTAGATCGCAATATTAAACTTATCCGCGCTATAACTTTATAAAGGAACCCGACTACCAACCATAGACCGGACACAACGCCCGCCTTTTCGGAGGATCCTCCATTTCGTACGGATGATGAGGAGCTTTCAACCCTGTTCTTCATACCAAATACTAAAATGGAAATTATATTTTTCCTACCTCTACGGTATTCTTTTCTGTTAATTTTGTTGCGTTAAATTGATACTCTGGAGCTTTGTTGACTTTCATCGCCTCGGCGCTTTTCCGGTGGTCGCCACTGTTGACTGGCTTTCAAGAGTTGCAGTGGTTTGGGATTAGTGTGGCAAGCTAGCCCCAAATGCCACTAAAGACTTTTGATACAGCAAATAGTTATTGCGAACTTGGAGCGAACAATTCCTAAAATTATGATTATTTCATTTGATGAATTAATTTGACTTTCGACGATCAAGTCTTCCTTTCGAGTTTATTTAATGTCTTCTTCAGAATATTTAATTCACAATAGGGATTTTATTGTATAAATTGAGGAATTTTTTTCACCCCATTTTTACTTCTCAAAGAAGCTTAAGTTGTCTTAATTTATTACTAATCAAGAATTACTAATTGGAATAAGATGGTGAAATGAATATTTATTATCTTTTTATGTTTATAAAATATCGAATGTCAACCACAAATTATGTTAGAGCTCATTTCTTTTTGTTGACCACGGTGTCTGTGTTCGTATAAAAAATCTTTCATGTTAAATATTACTCACTTTCCGGTGTCCGATTGAGATTTTTTGCACAAACCTTTGGTTCTGTTAAGTGTTGGTTTTTATGATAGACATGACCTGATCCTGCAGCCAAGATTGTCTCCTCATGAGAGTACTTCTCAACGGTGAATTGCACTATATCTTATACTGATTCTTAATCTAAGGGTTTTTCACCTTCTAATTGAAGAACTGGGTTGGTCAAAACTAATCAGCAAGAAGCCTTGCGACAACGACGTGTTACTTTTTTCCAACGTACAAAACTAAAAAAAAAAAAAAAAAAAAAAAACTCCCGCATGCCCGATGGAATATTCCATCGGCAAAAATGACGTACATACAAACTTATATACCCTATTTAAACCCTTTAGTCGATTAATTTTGCAAGATTCCTTCCTAAGGAGCACTACAGCAAGCGTAGCATGACCGCCGTAGTAACGGGTTATATCGACGGAAGAATAGACAAACTGACACATTGTCCTTGTCTATCTGTCATTATGTCGATTCCTACGTAGACAAAACTCATTTCTACAGTGGTCATGCTACGCGTGCATAGGGATTTTTCAAACCTGGAAACACTTCCTAAGAATTAACTTTAAACTTTTCGCAAAAAATAAAATTTTGTGCATTTCTAGCTTCAGGCCTCAGCACTTTAGGCTGTGTATGGTAGTTACTGTGTAAATTAAAGATACTTATTAAGTAGAAGATGACTGCACGTTTTACTCACTAGTCAATTTTGTTATCAACCCAAGTGGTTTCAAATACGTAAGAAACTATTGGAGATCTACCCTAGCACAAGAATGAGGTGGAAACGTAACGAAAATATACATTGCTGTTTAAATAATAAATACTCGTTTCACATTTAATATTTTCATATTTTGATGAATGTTTTCATTGGATATAGATGGTTACTGATTGTGCTTGTTGTTAACAATTTAACTAATATGCTATACAGGATGTAACGGAAAGGGTATATACATCCTTAAGGGTGTGCTACAGACCATCAAACTGAACATGTTTCTCATCATAAAACATGTTTTTCAGCCAAAAAAATATCTGCTGCCCCATAGAAAATTACAATACCTATTCGACCCAAATGTATAGGCAGCTGATATTTTATTTGCTGCATTTTTTTTATGTTGAGAAACATGTTCAGTTAGATGGTCTGTAGCACACCCTTAAGGATGTATATACCCTTTCCGTTACGCCCTGTATAATTATATTGTCGATTCAAAAATAAACGTATTTAAGTTACATTTTACACCTTGTACTAGGGCCTCAGAGTAGTCAGAGTACAAGTATTGTAAGTTTGACGTATGTATATAAAATATTTAAAAGAAGGCGCACAAACAAATATCTACACACCTAGTAATTACTAAAAATATTTAATTAAATTACCTACAGCGATACTGGTTTACAGGTGGAATCTACTTAAGTGCTTACCCCTCCTGCGAGTGTAGCGAGTCGTGACGCCGCCATTTTGCAAATATGAACGTAAACACTTTACAGCACTAGTGGTGAGACACGTGGCGGTATTACTCAGAGTATATCGATAAAAGTGAAGTATAAAAGTGGTGAGGTATGGAGATAAGTTATGTTTTAGTGGTTTTGTATAGTTATTACTTTAAGGTGCATTGGCAAAGTGGCTGTTTACCTTCTTTTTGATTAAAAATACAGCTGAATTGTTAAAATACAGCCAAAGTTGGTGACATTATCGTGGCGTATGGTACAAACATAAATAAATCTATCATGAAACTCACATATTAAAAAAGTCAAAAAAAAAAAAAAAAAAGTCAAAGCATTTATTTCAATTAGACCATTACAGGCACTTTTGAAAGTCAAAAAAAAACAAAATAAAACGCGAAGCTACAGTCCCGATTATGAATCCCCCTTTAAATCTGCAATGCAATAAATGTGAAGAATTGCTCGAAGGTACTATAAAGATACTTGCTAGATTGTGGTATAATCTAAGAAATGTATTTTTAGTACATATACTATATTAAACAGTAGTTATGTATTAATTAATAATGTTGTGGCACCGAGTTACCGAGTCTGGCATACGCGGTTTTAACAGCATAAGCCCGCGATGGTTTGTGTTGGTAAGCTTATGTATTTTAAATAATAAATGATAAAACTACTGGCCTTGCTGATCATACAGTCTGAAAATGACCACGTCAGTAAATAATCAGTAGAAAAAAGCGCCATAACCAATTAGACGGATGAATTATCGCAGTTGGTTTAAATCACCAAACGGGACGAAATCAGAACATCCACCTGACGTAATTCCATGGAATATTATCAAACGATACCTCCAACATTTACTTAGAAACAACCACTAAGCTTATGTTAATGTATTTACAAAGACCAATGTTCTAATATCAGACAGTGTCTAGACATCAGATGTTATTAACACAAAAGGCTCCTTAAAAGCCCTTTGGACGTTTGACAGTAATTTGACAGAATAATACGTCGTTACCGCCACCACCCTGTACGCAGCCATTGTGTTTTCGAGGTTATTTTGACTTGTCTAAGTAAGATAAGAATATTTGTGGACCTTTATTTTTGTAAAATATTTCAATTTGTAGAAAAGTAGGGACAAAATTTGAAATTTTTGTAGCAAGGGCTACGTTCGTAGCAGACTGCTACGCTTCCTCGTAGCGCTTGTCCCTTTGTAACGCGCTCGTAGGGTTTCGTGTACTATTATTATCTAAATTGTTGTGCAGTAAAACCAGGATAAAATTCAGCAGCTTTCAAACATAGCAAAAACATTAATAGAATGGGAATTAATACTTTTCGTGACAGTTTAATTATCCCTATCTAAGGTCAGATTTCACTCCTCGTAGCGGCGATTGGCGGCGGCGACCTCTCGCGTCCGGCCCTGGTTCAATCCATGGTCCGGAGCGAGAGGGAACGGGTAGCCGTCGAAGAGAACGTCACGTCCCAGCCACCGCGGGAGACGCCCCGGGCGTCGGGGGGCAACCAGTGGCCCCCGGCCACCGTAGGCGCGGGCCTGTGGACGGTGAGTAATGGGCTAGCTCACCGTCCGTCCGTCTTATGACGACAGGCCGTGCCGACGGCGCGTTTGTGTTCCACGCGCGCCTCAAGGAGATGTCAGCAAATCGGAAGGGGTCCGAGAGGGCCGATGCCTGCCAGGGCTGCGGGTTGTTCGAAAAAGATACCGTGGCCCTGGAACACAAAGGGCTAAGAAGGAACATGGATGGGTTTTAGTCAGTACAAGTCTGACATTCCCTCCCACTCCGCCAAGAGCGGGAGAAGTCATTTGATGATTTCCCATCCTTAAAAAAATGTTTTTTTCACCATTCAATCTTGACTGAAAAGCTTTAGTAACTATGCTCTACTTTTAGTACAAATGAATCCCTAGCGATAATGTATTTCATAAACCATCATAACTACTATAATTTACACACTATACATCAAACGTAGCAATCCCTATCTAATCCTAGCGATGTGCGGCTTAGTACACGCGTTTAATTATTGCTAGGCAATTAACACTACTGATTACGGCGCGGATTTGTGAGTGAACCACACCGGTGTTTAAGTGGTGCTGGTACATAGAACAGAGATGACGAGGGATCAAGAAGCACCTCTTCTCCTTGTGTATTATGTGAAAATAAATATGTATATTGCCATGCATCACAATTCTCTGCCTAATCTTCTCCCAAACTATCTTGGGGTCGGCTTCCAGTCTAACCGGATGCAGCTGAGTATTTACATGGAGCGACCGCCTATCTGATCTCCACTGGGTAATAAGATACCCCTTGGTAAGACTGTATGTCAGACTTTTGGCTTCTGAATACTCGTAATGGCTGTCAAAGATCTACAAATGACAGCCGGGACCAACAGCTTAACGTGCTTTCCGAGGCACGGAGGAAACTCGGTATGTAATTATGGGCACCCATCCACGGACCGACCTCGGCAAGCACGGCTTAACCTTAAACATCGACCCGTTATTATGTAGCCACGAGCTTCTCATGTTTATTGCCATGTATCTTTAGATTTGTAATCGACTGAAGAAGTTTTCGCTATAATGGGACAAGTGAACCCCGTGAGGAGTATTTACAGACTAATACAACATACTGTCTCGTCGGTCTTGTGGCTGGAAACGCAACTGCTAAGCATGACGACCTGGGCTCGATGCCCTGTTAAAGTGTTATTGGGATTTCCATCAGGAATTTCTCAGTAATAGACACGGATTCTGGATTTGTGCCCGGTTGATGGCAATAGGCTCGCCCCTATTATATAGGACTTAAATACATTTCAATTCATCATCTGCCTAGCCTTTTCCCAAACTATCTTGGGGTCGGCTTCCAGTCTAACCGGACGCTGAGTATCAGTATTTTACATGAAGCGACTGCCTATCTGACCTCCACAACCCAGTAACTGGGTTATACGAAACCCCTTGGTAAGACTGGATGTCAGACTTTCAGCTTCTGACTACTTGTAACGACTGTCAAAGTTCTAGAAATGACAGCAGGGACCAACGGCTTGAGGTGCTCTCCGAGGCATGGAGGAAACTCGGTATGTAATTATGGTCACCCATCCACGGACCGACCTCGGCAAGCACGGCTTAATCTTGAAGATCGACCCATGCATCTTTTATTATTTAGCCCTGAGCTCCTCAAATAAAATACATTTCAATTGTTCATTAAAAATACCGTCGAAATTGTGCTACATGTATTCATAGTAAAGATCATTGATCCCAAATTCAGCAGTCAATAATTGTTACTAATTTGAACCCAGTACTAATTGTTACGGTTAGACTGGAAGCCGACCCCAAACATAGTTGCTAAAAGGCTAGGCAGATGATGCTGAATATAAACCCTAGACCACACAACCAACAACTTCCCTGAACACAACTTTCCCCACAACAACCACAATTTAGTATTCTACAACAAAAGTTTTCCCCAACACTACTACATAGTATCGTTTGCATAAGGATTTTACGACGTAACACGAGTGAGACGGTGACTTTGCATGCAACAACCCGATTTACAGCACCTACAGCCATAGGCAAGGCTGGCTGCTGCTAATATAAGCAACCACAGGTCGAATCTATGTACTAGGGTGGCATGAACATCAAGATATGCTATGGTGTGCTGTGCAGTGCTATAGAGTTCACCGGCGAACAGAAAGCAACGTAGGAGGAAATAAAGATACCTACTCAGACGGTAATTTATGATCAACGCTTTTGTGTTCTAAGATTTCGGGTTGATCGCAAATATCTTCTAATTAGCTGATCATATATAATTTTTAGAGAGCAGCGGTGGCCCAGTGGTGGCAGCCCCGACTTACGAACAGTAAGTCGTGGGTTCGAACCCGCATTACTTTATGTAATTTATTTCATCACCGCTGCTCTCAAAAACGGTGAAGGAAAACATGTGAGGAAACCGGCATGTCCTAGAACTAAAAATTCGAAGACATGTGACATCTACCAACCCGCACTGGGCCCGCGTGGTGGATTACAGCCCACTCCCTCTCATAGAGAGGAGGCCTGTATCCCAGCAGAGGGAACATTATAGGCTGATGATGATATAATTACTAAGTGGCAGCCATCGAGTCAAGATTTCTGCCCAATTGATGGCAATAGGCTCGCCTCCTATTACAACGGACTTACACATAACGTGTGAAATTTGGGAGTACTATTAAGTATATGTATACCTCTGCTAAACCCTTCAGGGATAACAGGTCTGATGTTTTGTTATGTGTAGCTCATAATAAGGCAGGAATACACATATCAGTGACATGCACAATTAATATGAATGCTTCTATGAATGAGAATAAAAATTTCAAGCGTTGCCATGATGATGCAGTGCACCATATTTTGATTGTTAAATTCATTATAATTTTAAAAACCCAAAATACACAATCGCATATTATGTAAGTGGTTTGCATGCTACTAAAACTTTTGTTTAGGTTTAACATATTTGTTTTACAATGTCATGCAATGTAGATTATAGTGAAAAACAAGCAAAACGTACTTACGTCATCTTAGCAATGCTTTTTTTAACCCCCGACCAAAAAAGAGGGGTTTTATTATACTTTTTGCTTCTCACTCACTCTATATAAATTATTTTCGTTAAAAAAGAACGCTCCATGTCTCGTGGACGTGTTTAAAACATTGAAACTCACATGCACAAACAATCAGACGCGCAACAATTAT
The DNA here is from genome assembly GCA_963082945.1 of Cerastis leucographa. Lineage (NCBI taxonomy): Eukaryota > Metazoa > Arthropoda > Insecta > Lepidoptera > Noctuidae > Cerastis > Cerastis leucographa. The sequence continues at coordinate 3,693,865 of OY720365.1, forward strand.
CTGTGGTCACGAAATGTTTGTTCCGCGCGGGGATCGACCCCCGAGACACGCAGCGCAGCAGCCAATCGGTCAGCCACTGTGCCAACCGAGCCATTGTGCATTGCAATACTCGCACAACACACTTCGCAGCATAGCTTATGTTGACAACTCAACCTTACCACCCCTACTGCTAATAAAGGCGACCGCGGCTCGTATGTACAAGGCTTTACGTCTGATTTTTATTGTTACGCACCGACATTGTATGTTCGTGTAAGCAGGTGGTATTTCTTTAGACGATAAGATGGGGAATTCTCATCAAGTATTACTAGACTCCACACGACACGCACCTCTGATTTTTCAAGTTCTTGTGCATATGCAAAAGAACTTGAAAAACAAGTAAAGCCAAGTCAGAGGCCCATGTGCGGCCTAAAAACTCTGACACCAGGTTAGTTGCCACATGATAAAGAAGAACACTAAACTACACATGGTAATAACTTCACTCCACTTCTTTTTACAATTATTGCAATACATGTGAGGTGAAGCCCGTTTATAATCATGTAGTTAAGTTCCGCAGTTAATAAACGAGATAGCATTATAATTATAGATTGGTCGATTAATAGGTGATAGATAGCAGAAAGGTAACACAATTTCTATTGTGATGTTGAAATATAATTAAAACAATCTATCATACTGGCAGATAAAAGTCACTGGCGTTATGTTTAGTATGAACTTAAACATGTATGGTTCAACTTTTTTTTTGCAAGAATTTCAGTCAATTTCAATTGTGAAAGTTTAATATAATTTATACCACTTTAAGCCCGCTTTATCCTCAAATATCTTCAAACTACAGTACAGGTACTTAGCAGAACCTCCCAAGTTCTATTGTAAAACACTTACCCAAGTTTAACGCGCAGTTTAACTGATCCGGATCTTAAACGTGAGAGCCTTGAACCAGAACTTGCGAGTGCATTACATCCGCTACTTTACTGCGCCGAATAGAAGATGCATTGCATATGAATACACACTGGCGGGATGGGCGGGGATCTTAATGGTAATAAAGTAGTTATAGGACAATGTTGTGAGGAAAGTATTGAATGTGAACGTAGGTGGCTATGCCATAAGAATCAAATCAATCAAATCAAATCAAAATCATTTATTTCAAGTAGGCCAGTTACAGGCACTTTTCAATAGTCGCAAAACAATAAAAATGAAGCTACAGTCCCAGTCACAAGACATAATAACTGTGAAAGTACTTTAGTTGCCCATTCCAAAGCGTAGATCTCTATGGAGAAGAATGGGCAAGAAACTCCATGGACACTCTTTTAAATCAGAATTTTGTTACAAAACCTTGGTTACATCATTCATTTTGAGATCGTACATTATGTGAGAACGATGTTGCAAGACGTGCACGTTAAAAGTGTCCATAGTAAAAACAAAAAGAACAATTAAAATATAAAATAATTAGTTCGAAATGAGCCGTGGCAGCTAAGAGATGACCAGGCACAACTGACAGCGCCCGTTCACGAACACGGCGGAGTAGCGGAAGACCAAAGAAAGATGGATGGACTTGTGAAGAATGGAATGGCTGGGAAGGAGGTGATTTCCAAGATGACGAGTAATAGAGAAGTATGGAAAGAGAATACATGCTGCGCCGACCCCAAATAAATTGGGATAAGGGCAGCAGAATGAGGAATAGTTACAGACGTACCTGTGCATATTTTAGTCACTTTTGTAACTCAACTGTATTGGGAGTGTGAGGCCTTAACAAGATTAATTAAAGCAATTATTATAAAATTAACAGCAACCCCTAAGTAACTTCTCACATGTAAATTCATTGATTAATTTATGTTTGTAAAACATGTTGAACTTTGGATGAGGCAGGGACAGAAGGCGAGAGATTGCCACAAACAAAAAATCCCAATACTCAGCAGTAAGTGAATTCGGGAAGTGAAAGAAGATGCAAACATGTTTACAGGCGTGGCAATACGATACGAAAACCATAAAATATACCTAAAATGATTCAACACTATACCTCGCCCTATATAACACGATCTCTAGCATTATTCTATTACTTCTGAAATCTATTATTGATTTCAGTTTGCTCCAAGTGTGTACCCTGAAACAGCTCAGAAGTTGTTTGTAGCGCCCGTGTGTGTGTCACAGGTATTAAACTTGCATCGAGAGGCTGTAGTGCAAGTTTGAAAGCTTCCTTTGTTTGCCGCCTACTAATTTATGTCTATTACCGATTGTTCCTAAACTAAGTATTATGTTCGTGATATATTTAGGAAATTGGCTGTTTAATTAATAGATGCACAAACGTCAGCTGCAGTATTTGTGTTTAGGCGAAAAGGTTCATAATAAAAAGCTTGTTATGTTATCTTATAAAAACTAAGTTTACTGACATTTATCTCAGATAGTCCAGCAATTGATTCATCACTGTCACTAGCACCCATTTCCCCCCCCCCTTCCCCACTGATGCGTAAAAGCCACCTTCCTCTATGTCATGCTTCCTTGGTATGTGCTAGTGTCATGGTGTGCGCAGATCTTGATTTGTTTTCATTAACTTTCCGCTAGCACTTACTATAAGAATAGTAATTGAATATGAGAGAGAGATTCCAAATAAGAATTTGAAATGTTTTATCATAAAATGATTTTGATATCATATATCATTGCAACTAGATTTTTTTTTTGAAATCTTGTTTGTCTTCCAAACTAAATCATAATTTGTAGTATGTTTTCTATTTAGAAAAGTCGGTTCTCAGACAACTCAAAAAATAACTATAATACAAACAAAAAGTTCCTAGCTAGTTAAACGCTGCGCTCAGCGAAACGTTTTCCAAATTCACTGTTCAATTTGTTCAAGTGAAGTAAACGATACGTCCAATGGTTTTCCGATTCGAAACGAACCTAAAAATACTACACATGAAACTATTTGGAGACTGTATTGAAGTACGGGTCAGTTTTTCACGGTATATTTCTCGCATGCTTTGTTATTTTCTTTTTCTGAAAGAAAATGCTCTCTGCAATTCTGGGAAATTAACTTTTGTCGACTACCTTTGGTCTATTGGCTGCAAACGCTACTGCAGGGCATACTGTAGCCTATGGGCTCGATACCCAAGTACGGCTAACTGTTATGAGATTTTTCCATCAAAAAAATCTCAGTAGAAGCCCGGAGTATAATTTGGCTTGCTCCCCTAGCGCATGGCATTTAAACACCCAGTTAGTACGAAATATGGTGTAAAGCTTACATATTTTATAAATTAAAAAAAAAAACTTCCAAACATTTCCATTCAACAACACTATAATTCACCCATGCTCTCATCCGCGCAACAAAATCCGAAATTGAAACGAAAACACGTAGTTTTCATTCAAATACCAACAAGTGCTCAACGGGCGAAAATGCATAAAAGGGTAGTTGTAGGAAAGTTTCCACGTCAGCATGTTTGCCTCACATTCAAGAGATGAGAGATGCAGCATCCCAGGCTTTATGCCAATCGTATGTGCATGCTTTATTAAAAAAGTTGCTGAAATATGTGAGTGCTATTTTCGGTATATTCTGTGGAAATATGAGAGTAATGGATGGTGGAAACAAGTATTATGACGTAACATGCGGTACAAAAGGTTTAAAATTTGGGGTTTTGGTTTCGCGATCTTAGACCGTAGATTAGATACTGCAAAGATTTAAACCTCTATGGTCAGAAGTCACTGACAGACTATATAAAAAAAAAAGAAAATAATATATATAAGCAACTAGTTGTCCCGCGCAACTTCGTCTGCGTCACATTTTCCCCGTTTTCGCAACATTTTTCATTGCTGCTCCGTTCCTATTGGTCGTAGCGTGATGATATATAGCCTATGTCCTTCCCCGGGTTGAAATCTATCTTCTTGACAAATTTCATTAAGATCCGATCAGCAGTTTGGTCGTGAAAAGGTATCAAACAAACAAACAAACAAACAGAGTGACTTTCGCATTTATAATATTAGTAAGTAAGTAAGTATAAAAAGTTAGAAAAGCACTAGATGGCTGAGAGTTCAAGTCAAGTCGAACAACATATAGTTTCTTCTTTAATTAAATGGTAATCTGCCTTTTATTTGCTACACCTTACATTTTTTTGTGGCAAAATCAAAAATGTTTGAGCCGTTTGGGGTTAAATCATTTGGGCCATGGGGTCCGAGTGCCGCCCACCTATTATTTTGGGATATCGCCAAGCAGTTGGTCGACTCTTCACGCGAGCAGAGGGCTGGCCTTTTTTTGGCTAAAGAATCAGCATCCAACGTACCTATGCGGTCAGCGTTCTTCCACTTTTCCTGGTTACAGCGATGTGGACGAATTTATTGACGCCATGTAATTTTGATACTTGTACATATTTATTATTATTTAAGGTATATTTGTAGTTTTAAATAATATACAAATGTAAAAAAAAATGTTCGTGATCAAAATTTTTATTAATTTTTATTTCAATACGTCTTTTAAATTTAAATCTCTTTTTTTTTTTAATATTTAACAAAAATTCAAACGGTGTTTTCTCTTCTTAGTATTTTCTGTTACGTCAGCGTACGTCAGGCGTTATTTTTTCAGTCAAGATATTCATAAAATTAATAATATAATAGACCTCTCGAAACTATAACAGTGAGCTACTAACTTAGTATCGGTCTCTGTTTTAGTATTGTTGAGCGATTTCAACTAAAAGTTATCGAGATTGGCACAGATAACATGGTGCAACTTTGTCAGCTGCTCAAACATCTGGCTGGAGATAATAATATTATGATACTTGGATGGCCTAGTTATCTCGCTTATTGTAATTAGCTTTCGGTCGCGCTGAGGTTGGTAATTATTTTATTTTATTATGTCGTTTATTAATTTGTATACACATATTGAGGATCTCGTGGCTAAATAAGAACGGTCACACGGTCTATATTTAAGGTTAAGCCATGCTTGGTTCGTGGATGGGTGACCATAAATACGTACCGAGTTTGCTCCGTGCCACGGAAAGCACGTTAAGCCGTTGGTCCCAGCTGTCATTTGTAGATCTTTGACAGCCATTACGAGTATTCAGAAGCCAAAAGTCTGACTTCCAGTCTTACCAAGGGGTATCGTATATATAGATAGGCAGTCGCTTCATGTAAATACTCAGCTGCATCCGGTTAGACTGGAAGCCAACCCCAAGATAGTTTGGTGTCGGCTACCCAGTTACTGGGTTGTGGAGGTCAGATAAGCAGTTGCTTTAGGTAAAAAAAACTGGTATTCAGCTGCAACCGGTTAGACTGGAAGCCGACCCCAAGATAGTTTGGGAAACGGCTAGGCAGATGATGATTTATTTGTATACACATTTCGTATAATTTACATATTTTTTAAAAGAGTTTTTTTTTTTAATTAAATTCTTTTTATTGTTATTGCACTCACTAAAATATAAATTACTATACGAAAATAATATACGATAGAGATTTATTATAAGCTCCTCTGCGAAGGAGGCTAGGAGCTATTGTTAGTTTTTCCTGGTGCGATTGTTTTATTTCAAGCAAACTAACGAAACCCATCGCGAGAGTCAGCGAACTTAAATATGCAAATAAACGTATGAATATGAACATATGCAAATAACGACATGAATATTAATATTACAATGAAACGTGTAATTACGGAGTTCGTATCTGATCTCGAGTTATCTGAGCTCAAAAACAGCAAAAAGAAAGGCGTTTTAATCATTGTAACCCTAACTTTAATGTATCAGCTTTAAACCTTTGAACACACACACACTATCCTTGATAATACTGTCGCATCTACAATTAAACGTACCACATATATACGTACAACGTATCAAACCTAACGCCAAGCAAATTGATCCGCGGGAGTGACGCACTCACACTGAGTGTCAGAAGAATCTTTAATCCCCCATTTTGACAGATCCGAAGACAAGGACGAACAGCTGGTTCGAGAATCATCTACTTCTTAAATCCTTTTTTAAGTTTGATTTACACCCCAGCTAGTCGGAGGATGATTGACTGTTCAAAGCTGGATGATAAATTGGTATACTGTCTATTTTTTTAAAACCCAGTTTGACAAGTTTATATCCCCACTTCCATTTTACCAGTTAAATATAATACTAATCCAAAACTACTCATAACTTCAGTGTAGTAAAAATAAACTACAAACTTTTTTTTTTCGGGATGGGAAATCATCAAATGACTTCTCCCGCTCTGGGCGGAGCGGGAGGGAGTGTCAGACTTGTACTGACTAAAACCCACCCATGTTCCTTCTTCGCCCTTTGTGTTCCAGGGCCGCGGTATCTCTTTCGAACAACCCGCAGCCCTGGCAGCTTCCCTTAAATTACATCTTCCAACTAAACTCTACTTAGCTCACGTGAGAATAAAAGCATAACGGTACTATTTAGTAGCAGTTGCTAAAACTATGCAAAATGTTAAGATTATGTCCCAACGACAGCGGGTAGGGAGTTTTATTGAACGCGTGTGCGTCCACACTGAAGGCGCGGTGGCTAGGGCCTGTGGCGGGCGCGACGGCGGGGGCGTGCGGTGGCCACAGTGACTAGCGAGCCGTTGTGTATCGTTTTTCCTATTTCAGGAGTTGCAAACTATGGACGAGGATTTAGTATTTTTATTAGACAGTCCGATTCTAAGAAAAATAAATTGTGAATTATTTTGTATGAAGAATTTTCGAGGGTATAATTGGGCGTGTCAACATTTGTTTATATCCGGAGCAAAAAAAACACATAAAATCACCAGACAAGATACAAACAGTGTGGTGGGGATGTTAACTTTAACATTTAGCTGGCTTTGATTGAATCGCACAATTCAGTATTTATCAACAAAAACAGTTGGCCGTTCAAATAAGAGATCTACTCTAGATACAAATTTTCGCGAAAGCATTAGTCCTAAAGAAAAATTCTTCATAACTCTTAAGGTAAGAATAAAACAAAATGTATCTAGTCTGGCGCAATACGTCACGAGCATGTCGAGGTGACGCGAACCCATAGCTAAAATCGCTCATAGCGGCAAAAGAAGTTATCACTTCAAAAAACAATCAGACACGCAAATGCCGAGCTATAAGACCGAAATGGTTTGATACCCCTACCACCCGCGCATTAAGTCGCTCGCGGACTAGGCACGCAGTTTGGCCATAACGCGCGGATACGAACGTTTGAAAATTACTCGCGCTAAGTCACTCATGCCCGTCGCGCGTTGCGCCCACCTTTAGTCACTTCAGTGTGGCCACAAGCGGCGGTTTCATATGTTGGATACTTCGCACCCGCCGTCGCCACCGTTCTAGGCCTGCGGTGTGGACGCACACAACCTCTTTCTTATTGGAGCAATTCACTACACGATTCCCGTTCACTGTAACTCCTGAAAACCAAAGTTAATTTTCAGTAATAACCATCAGAAAAGCGAATAAATGAACTTAAGGACGCCATGGTAGGCCACCTGGATGGATCTAGATCTAGATAGGAAGCCTAAACGTGGGTCCGAAAAAGCTGTCAGTGATGATAATTGTGACCTACTTGTCGCACTGATGTAGTGTGTAGCAAGCGTCCGTAGCCTAAAGAAACTATGTTCCGCACTCCGCTACAGCTTTCTGAGTAGCCTACCCTTCACAATAAAGTTGAGATGCAGCACAGAGTAAGTTTTAATGTATGTTCAACGTTAAATGGAAAGCTATGTCGCTTGTTTATTCGTTCACGAACGAACGTTGCGGCAAGGTGAGCAGGAAGAGATTGAATTAACGTTACAAATCGAGAAATTGTTTGGTGGTTAGTTAACCTCGTATTTCAGAAGTTTATAGGTAACTTAGTTGGTTAATTTGGACTGTGGTGTTTCGGAATAGGAATTGGAAGGAGGGAATTTATTGAGGAATAGGGCTTGGTTAAGTTTCTCTATCATTGAGGCTTTAAATCAATGTCAAAAAAACAGTAATAAAAGATTTAGTAATGCAATTAATTACTATAAGAAACTAGCATCTGCCCGTGGCTCACCCACGTTTTCGTTTTTTTTTAAGTTAGTTTTGCTATGACAACTTCGCGCAAGGGCAAGCAATAAGTTGGCTAAGTTTTATTGCAATTGGATGAACGTTATGGTAGCGCATAAACAAACACTTATTTTATACATAAAAAGTTGAAGAGCTCGTCATTGATTATTTGACGGTAAAGCACATAACCACAAAACTACTTAATCTCCATCTTTCGCAACTTGAATGCTCCGCACCCTATAAACAATGCTGACGTGATAATTTCCCCGAAAGACAAAGTTGGTATAATTTCATCACTCTTGCAAACACTTACTAAGAAATTGTAATTTCTAAAAGCTACCGGTGCTCATACATTTTAGTGTTACCCCAAACTTTAATATTCGCCTCGTCGTTGCAATGTGCAACATGTTTTCATATCTTCAAAACAGCCACAAAGTGATGTCGTTGCTCTTGTTATTTCACTAAAACGATGTTTTCAAGGAAATTCAACACGTACTTTAGATTGTGAGAGGAAAATTGCGATTTTGCTTATGCAGAGAAACGAAAAATAACAGTGGTGGAACATTTAATAAATAGTCTTCTGTTTTCAATTATCTTTTAATATTAGAATCACTGCATTGAATTTGGATGGCGAATTACAACAGGACGTAACGAACCTGATCAACTCAGGATGGATGAAATGGCGACAGGTCACTGGAACAACTTGCGACCCGCGGATGCCCCTCAAGTTAAAGGGGAAAATTAATAACAATGTTGGGATGGGTGTGTGCAGTGACTAAATAATAACAGCCGCACGTGTCGATCTTTAAAGTTAAGCCGTGCTTGCCGAGGTTGGTCCGTGGATAAGTTACCATAATTACATACCGAGTTTCCTCCGTGCCTCGGAAAGCACGTTAAGCCGTTGGTCCCGGCTGTCATTTGTAGTTCTTTGACAGTCGTTACGAGTAGTCAGAAGCCAAAAATCTGACATCCAGTCTAACTAAGGGATATCGTATTACCCAGTTACTGGGTTCTGGAGGCCAGATAGGCAGTCGCTTCATGTAAAATACTGATACTCAGCTGCATCCGGTTAGACTGGAAGCCGACCCCAAGATAGTTTGGGAAAAGGCTAGGCAGATGATGGGTGTGTGGAGTGACAAGAATACATAAAGTAAGGAATGAGTTTATGACAGGAAATTTGAAAGTGTTACAGAAATATCGAAAACAAGACGTTTGTCTTAGTATGGACATGAAATGCATGTGACTAAGAGTACTGGATTTAGATGTTGATAGATGAAGAAGGTAAGGAAGGCCAAAGGCAAGATGGATGGATTGTGTGCAGAATGAAATGAAAGAGAAAGGAGTATAGACATATATAGATATATGTAAAGAGTAGAGACAGAGGAGAATAGAAGAAGAAAACGCGTTGCGCCGTCACTAAGTAGAATGGCACTAGGGCAGGAAGAAGATGAACCACTTGATTTCAAATTATCGGAATAAAGGAAGTAATTTGATGTGTAACATCTATATGCCTAGGCAGTAAAACCGACTCTTATGCCGTAACGGCATATTATATTGTGTTGCGCCGTCACCCCTTTGCCACGTAAAATCAAAGAAGCCCATTAAAATAAAGTTTGTTTTGGATTGATTGTTGATCTTGTTTTGTTTTGCTAAGGATCCTTTACTCACTATTACGTTTTAGGTTTTATTAATTATATTAAAAACATAAGTAGATATTTCACTACTGCCTGGCGTCCCGTGACGTCGACGTCTTGTTTTTTGCTGTCTGTTGGGCGAGAATGATTTATGTTGGTTGTTTTCTTTAAAAATAAGTCCAATAAAACACTATAATTTTATATGAACTATATTTTGTACTTAAAACATACACAATTTTTTTTCACTCATTATTTTACAAACCCGTCCCTTTTCCTTTAATTTCATTTATAAAATACATCTTGTAAAAGTATAAGTACTAGGAACCCATTCGTGACTAGAGCCATTATCTTAAAGTCTTCACGTTCAATTGTCATATCTTTGGAATTGTATGAGGATCACCAGGTACGTCGTCACTGCTCCTATCACCTGTAGAAAGAATTGCAAGTTATTATTAAGGAAATTTGTTTATTCCAGAGGTCTAAACAAGTTACAATCGCTTTCAAACCGTTCCGTAGTTCTACCACGTCTTTCGACAGGGCTGACATAAGCTGTTCGATAGCTGATGTCAATGTAATATTTTTTTACATTCCCATCACCGAACGAAATTTCACTTATCATTGATGATATTTGGTATTCGTACATGAGCATAATCTCATTAACTATGTAGCAAACCATTTTGAGAGTATTTACTATCAACGTAAAAATAAATCATGCTTGTGATCGAAGCTCCTGACCACTGGCACACACATGCACATAATCATTTCTATCAATACTTTTGTAGTTTATGAAGAATATTTATCTTTCTTTTTTTTTTTTCATTTTATTCTTTGCACCATATAAATCTTTCTTCAATCTGTCGGTTTTCTTTTGTTTCTGTGGTGTACAACTTCCATCAAATGTTATCTTGATTATTAACTCACAGAAGCAATAAGCGGCCTATGCAGCGTGCACATCCCCATGGGCGCATAGCTGACGGACTGCAGCATCAGTTGTCGCGAGAAAATCTCCAGCCGCGACGGCAGCACGCCGGTAGATGGCGCTGAGGTCATCAGGCGGCATACTAGCCCTTCTGTTCTTTTGCCCTGGTACAAAATACATGGAAGTTTAACAAAAAAGAGTAGTCAATATCAGCTAAGTTTTGAAAACCGTTATTTAGTTGAGTTTTGACTTCCGTGATTGAATTCCGTAGTGTTAAATACGTGTGTCATAATCCCAACGGAGGTAAACTGAAATCCCTAGGCCGCATCATCGCTTCACATCAGGCGAGTTGTTGCCAAACGCCACCCTATTCAGAAGAAGCAAAAAAAAGTCATACGCAGTATAGCTTCATAACGATCTTTAGCCGCGTGGCCAAAATCTAATAATCTACTAATACCGACAGCTTGTTTTTCTAAACAATGTCTCAAATGGAAAACAAGAACGCTATTACACAACCAAAGTAGGGGATAATAATAATAACAACTCTTACCTCAGCTATAGTATAATGTCCAGGTTCGACCACAACGATCATACGCAGCATGTGCGTCACACACCACAGGAACTGTAGTACTAGGAAGTGCACGCGGTTCGTGGACACAACTGCAAAGATCCAATTTTGTTCATTTAGTCGGTTTTGATACTTAAAATTCATTGTCATGTATGACCAGTCTTAAGACTGATCGGTTGACTTGGCCATGTGATGCGGAGAAATGAAGAAAATGTCATGAGGAAAGTTTAGTATATATAATTTGTGTGTTCAATTTAAGCTACATAGCAAAAATCCACTTACTAATCTCCATAATCAGGAAGTACGGCGTCACAATAAGATGCAGCAGCGTGGATATCAGTATCACAATGAGCGGCAGTCCGTAGCTATCGTCGATGCTGTTAACGACGTCACAGAGCGTGCCGTGAAGCCCCGCGAGCCGTCGCACCGCGTCGCACGGTGACACTATCAGACGAGGCTCGTCGCTTGCTGAAATTAGAGACACTGTTGCGGGTATAGGCTGGCATTTCTAAACTCCTGGTATATAGCAGTATTATAGTCATCTTACTTCAGCGTAAAAGAGAGATAAGCCCTGTAAAGCCCATCTGGTTTTTTTGGATGGAAATAAGCACACCACGTCGATACAACGCTACTAGGATTGCATGATGTGCAGAAGATAATCTTAGCAGTGTTCGTTCTCTCTACATGCTTATTATGGATTTACTCATGGCCGTTCAAGGAGTGGCATAACCCAACAAATGCGTTAAAAGTAGATTCGATCCAAAGCGATAAAGAGTGACCAAATTCTGTAAGACAGCGCCGCGTTTTTTTTTACAGATCAACGGTCATGGAAGGCTTACGTAATCAATCTGCTGTAAGTCAGATGGCATTACCAGGATAGTATAAAGTTAAGCTGATACCTTACCAGTTCTCTTGATGATGACGACATGTTCCCTGCCCGTCATTGAGTCCACCAGCAGGCTTACATTTGCGGACCGCTGGTTGCCAGCCGGCGCTACCCGAATGGCATAGATGTTCAGAGGCGATGCGCTCTTGGGTTTCTCCACTGGCAAAATAAAGAATAGTTATTTGTGCAACAAGAGAGCTAAGTCGTTTTTTGCTGCGAGTGCTGATTTTGAATCCTGAGTGTGGCGAGGGAATCAAAGGCACGAGATACAAAAAACTTTGCTCTCGTGTAACACACAACTTTTCACTTCAGCAGTGAGAACACTTTAGGAGATTATTAAATAATAAACAGGAATAGATTGAAATAACTATTTATTGTGAATCAAAATAATTAACATTGTAGATGATCGCCTCGTCTGTGATAAATCTAAAAAAATAAGATAAGAGAGCAACACCGTCTCCGAAAAACTGCTTGCGCCCTTTGTAAGTCTCCAATCGTTGAAGACATGATATGCTTTCAGATATTTCTCGCGAGACTTTCTGAGGTAGGAAACTTAATTCTGCATTAATAACTTGTTGTATTAACTCTTCTGGTGTTAAAATACTGCTCTCGTCGCTAGTTTCACTAATATGTTACGATTATTTTAATATTTTTAACATATTCAACTCTTTACGCCATGCCAGCCACGAAATTTTATTCCTGCTCTTTTATTTTTTAAATTAAGGCGTGTTCGGAAATAGCAACCATGATATTTTATTATTTAATAGTACATTGTTACCCTAGGGGTGAAAGCAACTTATTTAGTCCCGAGACTGGGTTTGTTACATACTCTGAAAGTAGATCTGAAGTTGCCTGAAGAGCGGGTTGAAAGTAATACTTTTCAGCCCTAGGGAGAATCGCTTTCAACTGACAGATGTCAAATTATTAAAAAAAAAACTAGTTCTATGTTCACATTTTTATTGAACAATGCTCCAACTTTCTATGCAGCCACGATGTAAAATTGAAATAAGTATTGATTAATGGATATATATTTTTAAAACACTTTATTATAATTTAGTTTCAACAGTTTTTTTTTTTAAACAACAAATTATTTGGGCAAAATATTTACCATTTATTCAATGATGAAAATGAAAAATTAAGGCTGAAAAGCTGACTGCCCACAGAAAAAAAAAAACAAAACAGGCGGGAAAGCGGCAAACGGTTTTACTCATTTTTTCTTTAGCTAATTCATGTTTTTATTATTACTTTCCTTGTACTATTCGTAATGAAAAGCACAGTGTTTACCTCGGGTTAAAGACTTATTTAGTCCCTCGAACTATTGGCGCCCTCACTTCGTTCGGGCGCCAAACCCCGTAGGTGTCGCAAGCGACGTCGGGCGACATGTCGCGGGACACGTAGATTTCGTGTCGGGCGACAAGTTCGCGAGACAAATGTCCCCTAGTGAAAACGTGGCTTTATTCAGTGCAGCTTGCATAATTATTCGGAAGACAATAGCAAGCGACACATTTCTCACTACTCAAAGGCTGTCCGGCGACTGTCGAGGGACACGCAGGTCGCGCGGGTCGACGCTCGCAGAGCATCGACTAGCGACAAGTTGCGCGACCCGTAAATGTCCCGCGCGACGTCGGGCGACATCGCGCGGGACCTGTGAATTTCGTGTCGAGCGACAGAGTCGCGGAACAAATGTCCCTTAGGGAAAATGTGCTCAGCAGTTGCGTCGGGGAACTTGCCTACCTAAATAATCTGCGCTTATCACGATCAAATCAGATTCTACCACCCATCTATATGTAAGAAATTTGGGTATGTACCAGGGATGGAGACTTGTCGAGCGGTTAGCGCCAGCGCGTCGTTGACAGCTGAGAAACGCGCGCGCACCGATAGCGCTGTGAAGGCGAACTGGAGCTCCAGGATCAGCACCACGAACCACAGCATGTAGAACCCGAGGTAATTCGTCACCACGTCCCCTGGAATACGGCACAGGAGAAAAGTTAGTGGTTTAAAGGAGAAAAACCTTCATGTGTCAGAAAACTTTAAAAGTTTTATAAAAATCTCATCGTGACCTACAGTGTCATAAGTAAACAAAACGATTAGTAAATTAAAGGTTGTCTATGGTTAGCGATCACCCTCAATAGATCAGTATAATCAGAACAGATCTGCCTTTTATTTTTTATTGCTTTATAGATATATGTGGCTTTTGACCATGGGATGGTAAAACTTGTGGGGGGGAGCTTTAGTTCACAGTAAACGGCAGTTACAATAATTATACTGATGTGACTAATCCATACTTCCATACTATCCATACAAATATTATAAATGCGAAAGTCACTCTGTTTGTTTGTTTGTTTGATACCTTTTCACGACTTAACAGCTGATCGGATCTTAATGAAATTTGGCAAGAAGATAGATTTCAACCTGGGGAAGGACATAGGCTATATATCATCACGCTACGACCAATAGGAGCGGAGCAGCAATGAAAAATGTTGCGATAACGGGGAAAATGTGATGCAGACGAAGTTGAGCGGGACAGCTAGTTTCGGAATAAATCCACAATTTTGTATAACTGTTGCTCAATCATAAATTATTCATTTTTATTTACATTCTCTGTCCAACTTCTTGGCCTGCAACGCGTAGAAAGTGAAGTCATCGGCGATGAGTATGGAGAAGAAGATGAGAATTCCCAGAATGATGCCGCACAGCTTGCGCTCCGTCACCAGCGAGTACTGGCCTCCTATACTGGTGTCCACCTGGAAACAGCCAGAAAGACAGTTGTTTACATATCATAATATTACGCCTGTAATCCCTGTAAGATTAAGCAGAGCCACTAATTGTACACCCCCATTTCACCAGTTATGTTTAAGTCACATGTAATAGGGGCCGAGACTATTGCCATCAACCGGGCATAAATCATGGAGAAGACTCCGTGGCTGCTACTGAGAAATTCATAATGGAAAAACCCAATAACAATATGCCCGGTGCGGGGATCTAATCCAGGACCTCATATTCTCAGCAGTCAGGATTGTGACCACTAGATCAACGAAGCAGTAAAGTTGATTACATAGATCTAAAAAGAACATTTTCGGAGTGCAGTGTCTAAAATGGAGCTCACATAGGTATGTATTTCGTAACTGCCATAATTTCGCAATGGCATTGTTATGGATGGACCTATTAGCAATGGCAAACTCCCTTAACTAGAAAGTCGACCACAAATTCAGTGTAACTTTTATATGATTCTAATAACTGTATTTTACAATAGCCCAATAAACAGGCTAAGTGCGAGAACTGCCCAGCTAAGCTAACCAACCTAACCTTTTTTTTTTTTTTGTTGCGGATTGGAAAATCCGGAAACGGATGTCCTCCGCCTGGGGAGGGCGGAGGGGTCTGTCAGGCTCCAACTGACTAAAAATCACCCCGGTGTTCCATCTCTCACCACCGCAACCCCCGGCTGGTGCCGCGGCCCGCTACGGCGGGCCTCATCTTGGGTCGAGGGGGCCCCATTTAGGGGGGCTGGAAGAGGGCGTTGTCTGCCCTTCGCCGACGCCCGGTGCGCCTGCTGCGGACCGGATGAGAGGTCGTGATTTCCCTGTCCCTTTCCGCAGCCTCCTTCTGCGAGATGACTGTTTCGCAGAAGGAAACCACTGCGTCCCAAGACTCCTCGCTACCGACCATCGAGTTCACAATGGCCGGCAGCGAGAGGTCGCTGCCTACTCCAGCTAACCTAACCTAACCGTATTTTAAATTATGATTTCCCAAAACGTCACCACTTCAACGGCATCGTCCACAGCAGAGGTAACTATGGATGCATATTGTAAGGCACTGAGGACAAGATAGGAGGAACTTTCATGTTCACCTTACCGAAGCGATATTCTCCATGAACTTGAGCATGTTCCTCATCCGCCGGGGCGCACCGTACACGCCTGCGCCAGCTGTGGCCACCACGACCAGAACATCGCATGTGGACACCACCTGAGACATGCGCGAGGACATGCGCACGGACAGCTCCACGCCCACGTTGATCTCTGCTACCAGGCCGAAGATTGTGCATATTACTGGAACGTGCACAGAAATTGCTCATTGGTGACAAATAGAAGTAGACTAGTGAAGAACATTCTTGCATGGTTCCAACTTCCAAGCTAGAAAGCAAATAAATAGGTCATTTGGAAAGAGGGGGGGGACCCATTGAAAAATACAATATTTGAAAGGTAAAAAAAAACCTACTCACCAAGCACTGTCACTAGAATGTAGCTGTACACACACATGGCACCTGAAATGCTGACCGTGAACCCATTGCTGCGGGACTCGAAGCGCAGGGGAGCTAGTCCGAAAAAACTTGAGATCTGGAAGTAATAAATCCAAAGACTTTAACATAGTAAATTATTCGTCAATTTTGCGGTATCTTTCAGAAAATGAACTAAGCAACCAGCGCAGTTAGTTCCTGTGTCCGTGCCCTTTCGAATCCGACTTAGATCGCCACTGACGCAGATTGTACTAGGGCTACATTAAAGAAAGCTACCTACTCGTACGTATTAATGAGCTCCGGTCGAGTCTCCGACTCGGTATCCCCACAACTCAGATGACACTGGTGCAGCAGTTACCAGGGCTACAATGAACGTAAAAGGTCTCAGCCGCTGAGTATGAAGGCATGTGTACCGCCGACCACGCTGTGTGACGGCTGGTAGCACCGTGCCCCCGACTCGGTCGGGACTGACGCAGCGGTTACCAGGGCTACAAAGATTGTGGCAGGTCTCACCCTGAGTATGAAGGCATGTGCTCCGCCGACTACGCAGTGTGTGGGCCGGTTGGATCGTGCCCCCAACTCCGTTGGGACTGGCGAAGCTGTGACTTCCTCCACCTTCGCTGACTCCACGCCTGTGAACAAAATACCATTTTATTAAGTAAATCCGATAACATAACTTGCATAGATCTACAGTTATAAGTAAAGTGGCCCTTGATGATAGTACAGAGGGTCTAAAATGGCCGCTTTAGCTATTATATCTTATAAGGATAATAATATTTAAGAATTACGTCAAAATTCTTAAAATAATCACAGACGCAGTTAATATTATAAATTGTCACTTTATAACCATTTTACGAATTGCAACGTAATCCATAGAATTAGCCTATTAAGATTCTGCAAAAACGGCCATTTTAGAAACTCAGGTATTATAATATCACGCCGAATACTGCTTTGACCGTTTCTGACTACTACAAATAAAAATCAAAAAAGTTTTGAGAGATGGGAACATTTTAAATAGGTCTGTATACCTTTTTTACGAGGAATGCTATGAGAGATGTTATTAAAATTCATTATGAAGATTATCACTTAAGCAACTGAGATACAATTTGCACTACACAACGTAGTTCGATAACACTCTACGATTATATAAATACTAAGAATCACAGGTTACTTTACTGATTCTCGAATCAAAAACAATAAAGAAAAACTCATTAATCTTTATAATAACTAATCCATTTCCTTGTAACTGAAACTCTCAATTAAAAAATAACCCTATGCATTTAGGTTATTTTTTACACTAGGCGTGTTACCCTTTCTCGTTTGAAATCAAACTAGGTAAAGCTTGCTCTGTCAAAGTGCGGGCAGCTCATTAAACTGTCCTATCTATCTTTACAGCTGTCGATACTACAACTTTTTAATTATCTCTCTTGAAAACACTCCAAATGCATGCAAAGTAAAATAGATCCTATTACAATCAGATACAGCTTCAATTCTGTTGAGGCTTCCATGTAGATTGCACATTTATTCCGAGAGTTCTTGTTTATTTGATTCATATGACAAACTACATAGTTGCAGGAATATTATAGGTAGTATAAAAGGTAACGTAGTTAAAAATGTATGAGTTAAACCTGTCATGTTCAATTTTAACAGGCTTGGACATCTACAAAATACTTAAGAGAATGCATTTGCACATCATCTCAAGCAAACCGTTCAAAACAAGTGGTACAAGTTTCAAAATGTCATCATCATTCTCTTATCCCAATTTATTTGGGGTCGGCGCAGCATGTCTTCTTCTTCCATACTTCTCTACTTACATACTTCTACTATTGCTTGTCATCTCATGAGACATCTCCTTTCTTGCCATATCATCCTTCACACAGTCCATCCATCGTTTCTTTGGTCTACCTCTACTCCTATAACCATCCACATTCATACTCAAAACTTTCCTCACGACATTTTCCTCATTTCCAATATGTTTAACTCATGTAGAAAAGGAACTGACTTGACTGGACTGAGTCTAGTGTTCGCAAGCTCGACTTCTGAGCATAAGGTCCTGGGTTGGATCTTCCAATAGCAATCACGGAGTCTAGATTTGTGCCCAGTTGATGTCAATAGGCTCGCCTCCTATTACATGGGACACTTAAAAACATAACTGGCGAAATGTATAGTGTACTATTTACTAAGAACACCTCTGCTTAACCCACCTAGGATTACAGGTGTGAAGTTATGATAAATAAAACTAATAAGGTTGCAACTAGAGGTATTGATATTTTTATCTCTTGCGCATTATCATCTGCCTATAATGTTCCCACTGATGGGACACAGGCCCCCTCTCTATGAGAGGGGGTGGGCAGTAATCCACACGCACCCAATGCGGGTTGGTAGATGTCACATGTCTTCGATTTCTTAGTTCTAGGACATGCCAATTTCCTCACGATGTTTTCCTTCACCGTTTTTGAGGGCAGCGGTGATGAAATAAATTACACAAAGTAATGCGCCTGCCTGGGTTCGAACCCATGGCTTTACTGCTCGTAAGTCGGGGCTGCCACCACTGGGCCACCGCTGCTCTCATCGAAGGACCAAAACTACGATTCATAATCAAGCCTTGCCTCTTATTTCATCAGCAACTCAAATGTCATCATCTGCCTAGCCTTTTCCCAGCTATGTTGCGGCCGCCTTCCAGTCTAAACGGATGCAGCTGAATACCAGTATTTTCCATGGAGCGAGGCAATCTCTGACCTCCACAACCCAGTTAGTACTGGGTAATAAGATACCCTATGCCAAGACTGGTTGTCAGACTTTCGGGCCACTGACTACCTGTAACGACTGTCAAAGATCTACAATTCACAGCTGTTGCCAACGGCTTGACAGGCTTTCCGAGGCATGGAGTAAACTCGGTATGTGATTGGCGGTCACCCATCCACAGACCAACCTAGGCAAGCGCGGCTTAACTTGAAGATCGACTCGAGCGGCTGTAATTATTTAACTACAAGCTGCTCCTGTTAACTTTAATATCTCACATAATATAAAATAAAATAAAATAAATAAATTGTGTTTTATTTCAGGCAAAATACCCATATACAACAATTAAAATAGTAGATAGAAACAGGAATGAAATCATTTAAAATCATATAAGTATCATTGAAAAATAAATAAAAACATTAAAATCAACAGAAACATTAAAAATCATCAAAAAACTCATTGATAATAATAAAAATAATCATAAATAATATATCGAAGTCTATCGCAGAGAGGATAAATGACTAATATTGATAAAACATACTGCTCGTGGGAGGTCGTTTATCAATAAATCTAATAACATAGCATAACAATATGTGTCAAAAACGCCGACACAAACACATGACGCCATTGATAAAATTCGGACAACATAATAAAGTTTCCAGAACAATATTATTTACTGACAGAAAACATTACTTTATCTAGGCCGTTTTCTAGTTCGCTACTAGAGAGGAAATCCAAAGAAACGATGGATGGACTGTGTGAAGGATGATATGGCAAGAAAGGAGTTGTCTGATGAGATGACGAGTAACAGAGAAGTATGGAAGAAGAAGACTCGCGCCGACCCCAAATAAATTGGGAAAAGGGCAAGAGAATGATCATTCTATGATTTTATTATTGAATAGTTTTAAAAAACAAAATCAGTTTTAGGTATGCTACGGCAGCTTTTTAAAACTGAGAAAGATTTCATTACTTTCAAAATCTCGCTTGACTTGGAAATCGATCTTGCGACTAGTCACGATTAACTTAACTATACTTACGAGGTTTTACTATCGTTTTCCCCCTCCTTGCGTACTATCGTTTTAAACGAATGGAATCATGGACTGAACTAAGTAGTATGGCTTTAGTTGTAGCGAAAATGGATATTATTTCGCTCAATATTTATTACCTATAATTATTGCACTAACATTTTGGTAACCAGTCAAGTCGTTAATACTCACCTAAATTCTATGGGTGTGATTATCAGAGATCGGAATTAGTAGATTATTTTTGCCTTAACTTTGAACAGGTAAGTAGCATGTCTGGAGGCTTTATTTATTCTTGAGTATATTTTTTAATATTTTATTTTATTATTGGTGTGTGCTAGCTGACATGTGACATTAATTTGATATAATGGATTCCTTGTTTATATAAACTTGAACACTTTTGTATAGAATCTGGTTCTTCTAACCTAACAGACAGATGTGTTGCTGGGGAGTTTGTTCCGCCACTTCTTCTTCCCAGCTAAAACACTAGGAAGTGGCGAAGGGCGGGCGTTTTGGGGGACTGTCTCTTGTAATTTTGACGTTCAAAAAGTGCTGATTATCAGCCTAGTTTGAATAAATGACTTTTGATTTTGATTTTGATTTTGTGAATAATAATACCTCGGCATAAAATCATGAAATGATTTTTAAGCGCCAAAATGAAGCTGTTAAATTAGGGGGAGGTTATTATCCACACGTTACTTACCTCCTCGAAGTTTAGGCAAATATACTCTACCTATTCCGATCCCTAGTGATTATACAGAATATAAAATAAATAGTTTAATGTATATAACAAATCACGCCTACTTTAAATCCTGAGTTTTTGGCAATGAAATATGAAATCATACATACCAAATATCACTCGTCCTACAGGAGTTACACCTAAAGCGTAACTATTGTGAGCAGTCCAAGTAGAACGAATCATTTTATTTTATTTCGAACACACACATAGTTTCACTATTCCAAACATCAACTATTACTGAAAAATTGCGATTGATACAAAATTGACGTCCGTCTGCTTTTGCACAAAAACATTATTGATTATTAATTAAAAAAAAAAAAAAACTAAAATGTTTCCCAAAAGTCTCAATATACACAAAACACAATTACCAAATACGTAATTAAAAGGCAAAACAATATTAAAATCCATGGAGCGGACAACAGCATGATTTTTTCAACAAACATTTGATTGATCGCTATATAGCCTTGTTTTTTCACGTTGCGCTGCTGAACGAGTATCGGACGTGTAAGCACGGGTTGCACTGTATTCTTTGTTATTTCATTGAACTCAAATTATCTGTTTTCGCGTCCAGTGATACGCAATACAAAAATAATAAAAACAATTGAACCGCGGTCATGGCCGTTCATAGTGTAAGAATTTGTAAATATAAGTAGATTATACAGACGCGACGGTGGACGAGACGTATTTAAAGACTAAAAATGGTGTCAATTGAAGTTACTGAATTAAAGTATTTTTAACATATATTAGAATTTAGGGCCATACAGTAAATTATGTGATAGGTACAGTTAATTGTTTGCTCAAAGACGAATTAGTTTATTTTTATCCGAGGATCCCGCAAATATTTGTGAAACCCTACGCCCCAATCAATTATGAAAAGCAAAGGGGCAGACCAGTATGTAGTTAAATGCTTATTTTTGATTAAATAGCGAATGTCCTAATACTATGTTTGCCTAAAATGGCTATTTTTGTTTAGAAAATATAAAAGAACAAATATACACAACCAAACAATCTTCTCCTTAGTTCAACACTAATAAAATAACGACATTCTCAAAGTGATACGTTATAAGTTACAAAGTTTCACCTAAGTGACAAAGAAATCAGAACCACATTAAGGTATACATTTAAATAAGGTTTCAGGAGCAAAAAAAGCGTCAAACTAAACTATCCAATCTGATCTGGTACTTTGTTCTTAATAAAAAACAAAATTATTCTCTTTATAATTTGCAGTAGCTGCTACGTACGTAGTAAGGGCCAATTTGCTACGGCGTAGGCGCATCTACGAAGTTGGTATATTATTTACTTAGAAGAACCTCATTCTTAAAAACATATCTATTGCTGTGACTAGGGCCATCCACAGTGGCTCAAAGATGCTTGTGTGTGGGTAACTCATGACCAATTAAAAGTAGGGCAATAGAACTACAGTATGCGTACATGTGACCTATGTTTTGGTCCTATCTCCCTACTATTCCATTCAGTGTTTTCTAAACAAAACAGCCGTATGTCACTCTAATGTCCAGAAATGATAGTTTAAATAATGTTGTCCTCAATAAGTTGTTTATTACCCATTAAATGAACCAAGTCTCTTTGACGTCAACACATGTAGGTACCTACTTGAGTAATATCATAGTAGACATATTAATGTTCATATACAGTATCTCAACTAGGGACAAAATGTTCTGACTCAAACACACATGATAAATGTTTGTACAAATTACTAAGCATGCATTACTTCAGGTTTCTTGTAATTCGGGCCTGTCGAATCGAGACAAGTGGTTACGTTAAATATGTGTACACTCTCCGCCACGAGAACATAAAAAATTGTACAAATTTTGTAAACACATTGAGGAGTTCGCAACCTTTTGATCAAATGATAACCTAACCCGCGAAAACAAAAGAAACAAACTGAACGCATTCGAAACTCGAATGGCGGCCCAAAGGTTTACTTTCCAGTAAGTCATACGCGTTCCAGTACCACAAAATATTAGACGACAGAGCTTTATATCGCAAAAATATAACTAAATTAAGTGGAAATGCTCATTTGTTTCGTACTACACGTATGTTACTGGAGTTGATTGAATTTGGAATTATTTATTTTTCATTGAATTGTCGCTACGTAACTTAGTACAAATTCTTGGTTTAAAAAATGTATATGTTCTCGTGGCGGGAAGTATAGTGCAACATAATAAACAGTTTGTTTGTCAACCCTAACACCCGTGTATTTGACAAATACGGTCCAGGTGGTTTACTGGTAATCTTTGTGCTGTGGTAATGTGTAGGTGTTCAAGGTTATGAGGTCTTGGACTTGGAAAGTGTACGGAACTAGTGATTTGTATTGTTTTGTTAGTAACTCAAGTGATTTATTTGTGCTATTAGGTTACATTTCTATTTGGATTCGTAGGTACTCATTGGTTTTGTTTCAAGCGTCGTTTTCTTCGGTAATTGCTGGGTAGCTTACTAATTATATTTTTCATAATAAGTGAATGTACAATTGATTAAAAGGTTTACTATTGGTTACACGGGAGTTAATTGGCGGAATATGAGTGCTACTATAAACCTCTGCCTACCACTTCGGGCAACAAGCGTTATGTTGAAGAATTAAAAAAAAAAAAGAAACTTTTAGATCAAAGATGGGACACACATGATATTTATCTCAATTTGATAATACTTCTAGTTGTTAATAGTTTAATTTTATTTCATAATTTTAATTTCCTAATTAAATTGTGTTATGTAAAGTGATGGCCTGAAACACAGGTTTAAAAGTGTACATTTATGCGCATAAATGTACACTTTTTGTAATACTTTTTAAATAAATTTTATTTTTTTATTTATTATTATTATTATCTATAAAGTAGTATTATTTTTCATACAATGGTATAATTAGTAAGTACTTATAAGTAAACTATAACTAAAACATATTCAAAAGTTGCAAGTCATCACTTGCAACTTGCATCTGCATTGAACTATCATCATAGTTCAATGCAGATGTTTGGTAGCGACCTGCCCGAACTGGGTTTATTTAAACCTGTGTTTCAGGCCATCACTTTACATAACACAATTTAATTAGGAAATTAAAATTATGAAATAAAATTAAACTATTAACAACTAGAAGTATTATCAAATTGAGATAAATATCATGTGTGTCCCATCTTTGATCTAAAAGTTTCTTTTTTTTTTTTAATTCTTCAACATAACGCTTGTTGCCCGAAGTGGTAGGCAGAGGTTTATAGTAGCACTCATATTCCGCCACTTAACTCCCGTGTAAAAAATAAAATTTATTTAAAAAGTATTACAAAAAGTGTACATTTATGCGCATAAATGTACACTTTTTGTAATACTTTTTAAATAAATTTTATTTTTTTATTTATTATTATTATTATCTATAAACCTTTCAATCCTGAAACCAAACATGACCCTTGACGGCAGAAATATGTACATATTAGGTCCTTTACGAAAAACATTAAAATTAACTCTTTTTTCCATGGGCGTATCTTAAACTGTTCATCATCTTCCTAGCCTTTTCCCAAACTATCTTGGGGTCGGCTTCCAGGCTAACCGGATGTAGCTGAGTACCAGTATTATACATGAAGCGACTGCCTATCTAACCATCACAACCCAGTAACTGGGTAATACGATACCCCTTCGTAAGACTGGATGTCAGACTTTTTTTGGCTTCTGACTACTCATAACGACTGTCAAAGCTCTACAAATGACAGCTGGGACCAACAGCTTAACGTGCTTTCCGAGGCAAGGTATATCTTAAACTGTTATTAGGATTTATTTGTTCAAATTCGCACAACTCAAACTCAATCCAGCTCTCGGTGAGCGGGTGGGCCTTTATCCAACCCCGGTACGGGTTGTTAGTTTTCAAGTCTTTGAATTTTTGGTTCTTAGGGTGATTTTCTCACGATGTTATCCTTTACCGTTTTCACCAATAGTGGTGATGAGAAAATTACATACATAAATCTGCCTGTCTGAGTTCGAACCCACGACATACGTTACGTAAGTCCGGGTCATAAGAATCAGGCGTTACTTAGTGGAAATTTATGACATTAATTGTTATGCAAAATATTTAGCTTTAATTCGACGAAAAAGTGCCAGGCTTGGATGCAGGATACAGCACCGCCCTGAGACCGCAAAAATATGTATATACAGGAAATAAATGCACATACACAAAATAGCATTATATTTTTTCATTTCGCGCCAGAGCAGTTGTTTAGTCCATAACTTCTGAAGATCCACGTGGCGTCCCCACGTTGAGCGTGGTTGCGTCGAGGGGCGAAACACGTGTCGAGTATAAGTGTGGCTGCATGGCATGCTAATTATTTATTATTGATTTTCCGACATTTGCATATTTTTGCTGCCGGGGGGGGGGGGGGGTAGGGTTTGCTGCATTCAACAACCAGGCCTGGATCTTTTTCGCTTAATTAAAACGAAATATTTTTAGAGCAAAGACGGCAGATTTTACTCCAACATCGTTAAAAATTCGACATGATTTCTGAACATAAACACAACTGACCTTTCGTCCGCATAGCAAATGCTGTGAACTGGCAGGTATTGGTAAGAAAAATACTTGGTCGGCTGTCGGCTTCAACGACAGTCTAAACAAATGCTAGTCAGTAAACATACCTGTAACTGACGTCTATTTGCTTTTGTAACAAGCTTTCACGAAATTTTATTAATTCTGTACACCATTTTTTGGACAGGGTGTAAAAATAAATAAATGATATCATGTCAAGTCTGATTATGATGTCTTAGAAGAAAATGGTGAGGTATTACACATAATTTTGGTTTTATTTGACGGTGACGGTGCCACATTTTCACGGCAGCAGCCCTGTTTTGGAGGACCATTTTTTTTTTAGAAAAAGTCTAGTTCATCATTTGGGTGGATCAACGAGTGAGAAAAAGCTAATAAAATTGATGCATAAACTAAGGTAAGAATAAAATAACTAATAAATTATATAATAAAACACGTGCTCTGTATAAGGGCGTGAACCACTTGAATAAATAACGAAGCAATTTATTACAAAACACTACCATTTGTCACTCCCGTCTATTTTATTTATCGTTGTAGTACAGACACACCCACGTAAATAATGACAATGAACTAGGTGACGTATTGTACTATCGAATAGGGGCTCGCCCTAACGATATTTAGGCCTCCAGCGCACTTGATGACCAGATCACGTTTCACATTTTATTAGAAAATCGTTGGTCGCTGCTACCAGGATCGCAGACGTGGTGCTGAATGTTTTTGTGGCAGCCGCTTGCCTAATATACCAAAGTTGGCAGTATTACACCCCGTGCCTTGGACAGCAGATCTGACCTAATCTCTCATTATCTCTTACTGGTCTTGTCGGATTGCCGTCCTATCGGGGTATGAGAGCCAGGGTAGAGAGAGTGCACCTGTGTTAGCGCACACACTAGCACTGTAATATTTCCTTCATCGACATTGGCTGTCTCCGCTGACATTGGCCGCCATGATTGACCGAAACGATCGGGAGGATTATTTATCAGGATCGCTTGCCCCAGTGGTTTCCATTAGTTGCTAGAAGTAGCTCCAATTTCTCCAACGACATTTGTCTTTTAGAATTAAAGTTGCTGAAGACTGTGCAAAGTTTTGCACGAGTCTGATACCTTTCGCAACTACTTAGATGCGGCTGTACTGCTAAAATATTGGAAAGTATAAACTATTTATTTTGCAAGAAATCAACGACAATGCGCGCAATTAAAAACCGAGTCTTTTGCGTTCATAACCATATTCATGAACGCGAAAGACTCGGTTTAACAATCTGTCTGTTGGCTTTATACGCCTTAACAATATCTGGATTGATTTCGATGAAATTCTTTCACACAGGGAGACCATGCCCTATGTTAGGATAGGATAGAGGATACGTTGTATCCCGTCCTCCACGCGGGTGAAGCCAAGGCAGAAACCCAGTAGCTTATGGATTTATATTCACATCTCGACAGTCGATGTCATCGATTCTATCCACGTTGGCATAATCCTAATATTAAGCAAAGCCAGCAAAGCCTAGTATTAAAAAAATGCAGGACTACACCAATGTGTGGAAGTTGTCGTTATGATACCCAAGTGTCTCGGAAGCACCTAAAGGAGATCCCAGCAAACCAGAAGAGGTCCGAGAGGGCCGATGCCTGCCACGGTTGCGGGACTGCTCGAAAGAGATACCGTGGCTCTGGAACACAAAGGGCGAAGAAGGAACAGGGATGGATTTTAGTCAGTACAAGTCTGACACTCCCTCCCGCTCCGCCCAGAGCGGGAGAAGTCATTAGATGATTTCCCATCCTTAAAAAAAAAAGTGTCTCGGAAGCAATCGAACGATATAAATTCATCCGCGAGTGGAATCAAACTAAAACTAATGCGTGGATTTCATTGCAGATTGTATAATCTGGTTGTATTTAATATTCAGTTTATAATTATTGCGTTCAAGCGTCTGCGTTAGAGTCGGAAGTTCGTAACATTATTAAAAAAACTAAGATTTGTCTATGCTACATCTATCTATCAGTTTACTACGCCGACTTTGGGGTAATAATATATCAATCGATATTTAAATGTCAGTTTGGCCAAACGTGGTCCTTTTAAACTAGTACTTAAACAATAGAACAACGATTGAAATAATTATCGGATTCATAATACGTTTCACCGATTTCCAACGTAGCTTTTGTCATTCAATTTCAAACCCCATTTTTCCGACATAAGCCTTTTATTACACATTAACAGTAAATTGAGGTGTGTCTAATGACGTGGTTGTCTATTGACAAAATTCTATGACAGTACCGTTTTAGTAAATATTGAACTTTATTGTACAAATGTGGGAGTATGGCGTGTTAATTTCATGAAGGAACGTTTTCAATCATATCAGTCATCAGTCGTAGACTTTCTAGATTGTGATTTTCCATGAATTACTTGTCGATATTGAGAATTTGACAGTATCAAAATATAAGGTCACAAAAATCACTTACTTTGTCTGGCCCACGCCTTAGTGAATTTCATGATCAAGGTTAAATGGAGAAGGTAATTTTTATTTTAAATGGAGAAACGGAGAAGGTCATTCTTATTTTTTAAACCGAGGGAAACCTTAGAGTTAAAGATTCAATCAAAATTCCGTTCAAAATTGATGCAAAATTACAATTAATATGTGCTTAAGGTGCACATAATTTTGTTCGGCGACACGCACAACAAAAATGCGTGCGCGTACGTACAAGTAGTACTTAGCCTAAGGGTTTTTAGGCTAACTTAAAATTACAACACTGCTGCAATTCAAGTCTAAACCTATCAATTCAATGAGTTTAACCATGTCTGACTGGTCGGACATAAAATATAACACTAAATCTTATCTCCATAATAGTATATTTTATAAAACCTACAAACATCATATCTTCAAAAAACCACCCCTTGCTTGTAAGTATTTCAAAAGCTTCCGCGTCTATTATGTTAAAAACGATGTGAAAAGAATCAATAATTTCTTTTCAGTAAATACGGCAATCGTGGTCTTATAAAAATATCTCTATGCCTTATATTCTCAAATATAAGGCATGGAGGTCACACGTCTTTTGTCCACAGATAGACAACAACAAAATAACCTCGTATAATGTTTTTTTCGTTACAATAAAGAACGAACGACAATAAGTACGATTATGTAGGTACATATTTTGAAAAGCACTCGTAGAGGCACATGAATTATTCTTCTTAACTAGTTAGAAACTTAAATTATATCTAGAAATAAGCCTTGTTTATAATTCGCGTCAATCAATCAATCGACTAATTCTTAATAGAAAATTATTTTTGACGTAAACCGTCTCACAATTCCAATGTAGAAAACATCTCATCATCAAACTTTACTATTATTATTACTGACGTTTATTTTCGATCAGAATATTGAACGCCAATCTTTTCGCAAGCATAGCTATGAAGTTTATATCGCCATTTTCATCTACTTCAGTAATATTAAAGTTTTTGAACATTCATTTATCTTTAAATTCAGCATTATTTTAACTCAAAATAACTATTCCAATGGTCAGGTGTGTAGTACTCGCAACTCACCCATGTATGAACTTGAAATAAGAGAAAGAACGTATGGATCGTGTTCTGCTAAGGGTACAAGGTGACTTCATGTAACATACATAAAGTCATTGCCTTTTCTGTACATAATACAAAATGTATGTAGATAGATAGATAGATAGATAGATAGATAGATAAATCATTTATTCAGTGCACACAAAAGACATAGCACAACACAAAGAAGCACAATTAAATGAAACAGGTTACATAAATATACCTATATAAAAACAAGGTGCCAGTATACAAAAAACGAAAAACAAAAAAATAATAAAACAAAATACATATTTACGAAACAGTTATAGTAACACCATGACAATGACATACTTCAAATAAAATAACGACTATACAAGGTGCGGTGTGCGTCTCATGGTTGCACCAAATGGGAGTCCAGCTCAGCATGTGTCAGGCATGCACCTGACGCTGATATTCTGCTAGATCCCTGTAGTGACATACGGACGTCGAGCAAACGAGATAAATTGGTGTTGTGTGTGAAAGTGAAAGAATTATTTATACTCGGAGCGAAATTATGTAAGTATACCCTCAACTTAAATTTAGTGTTATACAGTAAGTTTAGTTTAATGTATTGGAACGTTTTTGTTCTTGGGTGAGTGTAAGATTACTTGAGAATTTATTAGGTTATAAAGGTATAGTGTATAAATGAAAAAACTTATAATAGGTAGGTAATAGGTAGGCTTAGGGAATATATTAGGTGCGAATAAAAATAAACGATTTGTCTTGACTAAATTATGTTTACAATAGATAAATATAGGTTTATATCATGTGAAGGTAGGTATTATAATTATTGCTCAGCAAAAGATCCACAAGCCAAGTATTCAATAACCAAGTACCCCCTGCTTACAGGTATGTGACCACGAATTCCGCTATAGATAGACAGATTGACTCAGAAGGAATACGACAGCCAGTCATATAATGGACGTGTTCGAAACAGTCATACCCAGTTTTTTTTGCGATTCGATAAGAAACTGCCGCAGCCGAACTCTGAAGGTACCAAGACATTTAAGATTTCTTATCGGCGGGGGAATATTGTTCCAGCATTTGGATGCGGCGTATCTGAAACTTCCTCTGAAAGCAGCTGTCTTATGCGATTGAGTAGAGAGTTGCTGCGAGCACTGCCTACTTGCGCATTCTCTTCTGCTAGTGACCCAGCTCAGTTTATTGTACAGGTACGTCGGCTGCTTGTACTTTATAACTCCAAAAAGTATGCATGCCAAGTGCAACTTCCGCCGCGACTTCATCTTAAGGATTGAGTGCTTGTTTAAGAAAGGCGTTACGTGACTTCTTGGAGGGATTGAGAAGCAGAATCGCGCGCAGGCGTTTTGCACCCTCTGGATCAGTCGCTCAGTTCTTGCCAGTATCCGAGGGCCAATAACTGTATCTGCGTAGTTTAGGTTGGATAGCACGAGTGACTCAACCAGCTGGATACGCAGTTCCTCTGATAGATAAGGCCTTATTTTATAAAGGACCTTAAGCCGGTAGAAACAAGTGCGTACTGACTCTGCCACGTGCGCTTCGTACCTCAACCCAACGTCCATGTTCAGACCCAGATTACGTGCCTCAGCGACTCGACTGACGGACTCACCCAGCAGGGTAACGTTGAGTGATGCCGGCATTGCGCTAATTTGGTTCTTGGTTCCAAACAGCATGTATTTGGTTTTAGCGGGGTTAAGTACTAAACCGTTATTTTCAGCCCAGCATGCTATCCTGTCAAGATCATCGTTAAGATCCTTTATCGCGATGTCATAGTCACTTGGCTTAAAGGAGATATAGACTTGTACGTCATCAGCATAAATATGGTACCTACATTTCTTCAGGGAACTTATGATATCCGCACAATACAAAATAAAGATAATCGGGCCCAGTATTGTACCTTGCGGGACTCCCCTGCTAACAGAAGTGAGTGACGAAACAATAGATGAGCCATTGCTCAGACGTATTTCCACACGCTGCCGACGGTTGGTAAGATAGCTTTGGAACCAGTGTATCGTATTTTGGTCAAATCCATAGTATTAATAACATTTACTACGGGATATTTACCATGTGTATTATTTGTTTCGAGTTCCCGATATTTCGGCGCTGTTGCAAACGCCATGATCACGGATAAACATGTTTATCCGTGATCATGGCGTTTGCAACAGCGCCGAAATATCGGGAACTCGAAACAAATAATACACATGGTAAATATCCCGTAGTAAATGTTATTAATAGTGTTAGTGACCATGTCAGTTTAAAAACTTAAATCCATAGTAGTTTAGCTTTGAGAGAAACAATTCTATATTTATGCAGTCAAAGGCTCGCGAAAAATCAAGTAGGACAAGAATTGTGCACATGCCCTTATCCTGTGCTGAAAGAATGTTATCTGTCACGTCCAAAAGAGCTGTAGAAGTACCACGCTGTTTGCGAAAACCTGACTGTAGCTCAGGCAGAATGTGTTTATCCTCTAGATACTTGGAAACCTGTTGGCATACCGCCTTTTCTGCAATTTTAGAGAGGCAAGGCAGAATACTAATAGGCCTTAGGTCTTTCAAGTCAGTTGGATTGCTTTTTTTAGGCAATGGCCTAACGGTAGCAATTTTCCAGATGTCAGGGAAAGTTGCTGAGAGAATTGAGCTGTTCACAATGTCGGTGATGGGTTTTAGTGTATGTGGGAGTGTAAGCACAAGCATATTCAGGGTCACCTTATCACAGCCTTCGGCGTTAGATTTAAGCTGGCGGAAGTATCGCAGAATTTCATCAGCAGTTACTGGTTGTAGTGAAAATGTGAAGCTATCATCACCACAACGATGATATTCGAAGAAGGTACGTTGCAATGTATTGCAGACAGGGTTACCAGGAACACTCAAAAAGTGATTATTAATTTGGTTTGGATCTCTGAAGTGAGTAGGAAGGTCATCAATTTGTTTCCTTAATAATACTGTTCTTTTTAAATTTTTCCACAACGTTTTGGGATCTTTGATCTGGCTATTAATATTGAATTTAAAATATGCAACTTTTTCACTAAATATGGAAGTTACCACCAGAGATTTCAGCTGCTTGTAGTATGCCTTTTTAGAGTCTGATTTAGTTTTACGGTACTTGGTCAGAGCATCATTCCGCAAGCGCATCATCAGTCTAATTGTGTCTGTTATCCAGGGATAAGATGGTTCCTTAATTAAACATTTCTTGACCGGAGCGTGAGCATCGTAAATTGCTAGAATGTTTGCATTCAATTCCTCGACCATATCATTCACATTCTGCAAGCTGCAAATGTTGTCCCAGTGTATGTTCGATAAATCGCTATCTAGTACTTCTCTATTTATTTGCTTAATGGGTCTGTACGTAATTGTATATGGTTTATATTTGCTACGCCTAATATTAAACTCGCATACAACAAGTGAGTGACCATTTATTGAGCCATAAGGCTCAACAGATATCCCTTTATGGTTGAGATTCGTACAGACAAGGTCGATCAATGTTTCGCTGTGGTCTGTGAAATGGGTGGGTGAACTTACCAGTTGTTTTAGGCTCATGCTATTCAAAAACTCACAAACTTTCTTAGTTTGCCCGTTAGCATTCAGTAAGTTAACATTGAAATCGCCGAGTAGTACGTAGTGATCACATTTGACTAACGAGCTAATCGACTCAGTTATAGCGTCGAGAAAGAGGTCCAAGTCGAAGCGTGGGGGACGATACGCTGTGCCTATAGCAATTTTATTTCCATTTAGTGTAAGGATAATCCACATTTGTTCGACAGTGTCGTATCTTGGGTCAATTGGGTTGGACCAGGTACGAGCGGTCAGGCCGCGTTTAAGATAAAAACCCACACCACCCCCCCGACCCCCGTGAACAGACAGCGGTCGTGGTATGTGGCGCAGGCGGTAACCTGGCACAGTGGGCGCTCGCCCCTCTTCGCCCGGTCTTAGCCAAGTCTCGTTAACTGCTAATACATCGAAAGAATGCCTTTCCACTGATGCTATGAAATCATCGTGGTTAGTGCCAAGGGAGCCTACATTTAGCAAGCCAACCTTAAGGTATTTTTCAGTCATTTATGTAAGGTAATAAACAACAGAACAACAGAACCAAAGACAAATAATCCCAAGATAAAAACAATACAAGAACAAAGAAACAAGAATAATTGTTTTATATGAGTAAATAATAATTCAAAGTAAATAATTGTAAATAAAAATTGTAGATTGGACATTGTAAATAATAATAGCATTTGAGTCAGTGTAAACAATAGTTGTGTAATATAAGTCTTCGCAAATAATGTAAAAGTGCTATACAAAATTAGTATCGAGATGTTTGTATGTATTCGTGTATTAAAAGTGTAAATATCAGTAATGCGGGTGGAAATAACTTCTGCATAGTAATGAGTTTTAAAATTCAAGTAATCTGTGCTTGAAAACATTTCTAACTTATTAGCTGACAGTAATTGATAAAAAACCATAAATGTCCACAAATCACAAAAATAATCTACATTCTTAAAATATATTTGGCGTAATGTTGCCCAATGTCGTTGAGAAAAAAATAGATTCCTACCCGGTACCGCAGTAGACACACACCGCCTTGCGAGTGCGACATAACTTAGCATGGAGAACTTAAAAATGTACAAAAATTCGTTACGTACAAAACAAAATAATAAGGAGATCAAAACATCCACAGAAGCTATAGGTATGTGAATCATGTTTACTGAACGCGTTCGGATGTGGTACAAACAGACTGATAGCCAAAAATCCTACCGATATCGTCTTCACACCTTATTCGTTCAGCTTTTTGACCATCTTCTCTGCGAGCTAATATTCTCCCTTCTTTAGTCCATACGTACTTCCATTTGTTTTGACTCCCTGCCTGACGAGCGTGATAAAATAGCTGGCGATTTGTTCGAGTTAGACGTTCGTTATGTGAAGGGGCTCTTGGCTAAATAATAAAAGCCTCTCGGATCAATTAGGTTGGTCTATTGATGGGTGACTACCCAATACCTACGAGTTTCCCTCGCGCCTCGAAAAGCACGTTATGCCGTTGGTATCGGCTGTCATTTGTAGATCTTTGACAGTCGTTACAAGTGGTCAGTGGGCCGAAATTCTGACAACCAGTTTTACCAAGGGATATCGTATTACCCAGTGCTAACTGGTTTGTGGGGGTCAGATAGGCGTCGATCCATGTAAAATACTGGTATTCAGCTGCATCCAATTAGACCGGAAGCCGACCTCAACATGGTTTGGAAAAGCCTAGGCAGATGACTTTAGTAATACATGTGCATCACTCTCGCAAAACCGAAATAACACGCCTTCAGCATTGCAGAAGCAGGATTACGCATCAAAGTGAAATTTTGCTAATAATATCACGTAGTTCCACATAGGCGAGTAAAATTGTCATCTCCGACACGCTATCTCATCTGATACAAAGCTTTGTATCAAAGATCGGAAAGTGAATAAGGGCTCATTTAAGCATACGCGGCGCGTTAGGTGGCGCGGTGGGCATTATTTTTTCAGCGAACACAAATTCTCGGTATAAGACCGGCCTGCTCAATTTGTTGATCTCAATCGCATTGAACATACATGAGATTTGCATAGGGTAAGAGCTTTAAGTAATCTTAACCAAATTTTAAACTTGCCTGAATAACTTTTACATCATCTATCTACCATAGGTGAAAATGACAATTGAAAACCTCATATTAGGTATATGAAGCCGATGTAGAGCCGTTGTTAGTGCATTAGGAACTCTAACTGAATAATAAAAAGCTCCAGAAATGTTTTTCTAATTTAATTCTTGGCTAGGCCTCACATTTTCTTAATTCCCAAAAACTTGAATTTTAAATTTTCGCCGCGATACAGATATTTTTATAAATTTTAATTTTAACTTAAAAACTTGCTATCAAAACGTAAGATTTAAATTATGTATTAAATTGCGCTTCTATTAATGTATGATACTTCCGAAAAAAACAGTTTTTTTTTTGAATATTTGTAAAAATATCCTTGTTGCATAGACTTTTGTTATGTTTGTATTTCGTTTAAATGAGTCGGCATCAGTAGTACACACTTGGTGCTTATTTCTAGCTTTACAATTTCACACATGCTTGAATAATTATGATAAATTCAAGCGCTGTCAAAATAGTACTGCATGAATGTTTATTCAAGGAAACAGTCATAAAATCAAACAGGAATTAAGTACGTCATCGATTCTCATAGATAAACAAACATGGTATTAGGGTATCATAGGTAAACAGAAGCTTAAGAGCGTTTATACCTTACCGCTTTTCATACAAACTTTCTAGTCGTTTTTTTCCGAAATGACTGAACCGATTTAAATGAAACTTTATACGCATAAGCATGATACATAGGTCTAAAAAGTTACCAAAAAATATTTTCTATCTATCCATTAAAAAGTGTTTTAAAAAAAGAGATAATTGGAATTTTCTGTTTCTATAGAAAATTTATAATCGGTCTAATTTAACTGTAACACTATTTTTCGAAAATGTTTTTAGTAACTTTCTAGATCACACAGATCTAAAAAGTTACTAAAAA
The DNA here is from genome assembly GCA_963082945.1 of Cerastis leucographa. Lineage (NCBI taxonomy): Eukaryota > Metazoa > Arthropoda > Insecta > Lepidoptera > Noctuidae > Cerastis > Cerastis leucographa. The sequence continues at coordinate 3,729,164 of OY720365.1, forward strand.
CATTTTTATCTCTTTTTTTAAAACACTTTTCTATCTTTTCTAATCCTGCTTATGTGTACGAAGTTTCATTAAAAACAGTTCAGTCATTTCGGAAAATAACGACTTGAAAGTTTGTATGAAATGACGTAAGGTGTAAACGCTCTTAATGTTTGTAATACGTACCGACACTACTAACATAGTGACGTGTTTCTATCCACAACATGACGAATGCCTAAGTTCACAAATCACTGTTTATTTAAAACACTACATCATCACGGTTATTCGCGGTATTTTTTTTATGAAAACTTCACTTATAATTACGTTCCCTATTTAAAATTCTAAAAACAATCTTTCTTAGAAAAAAAAAAGACCGTGCTCGATTAAACCATTCTTAAATCATCATTACTTCTTTTTATGTGCATTAATGTACAAGAGATAATAGTACTACTAACTATTAATATCAAGATTCGTATTTAATATTCGTCGTCGCTACTGCAGAATAAGCAAATATCTTTTCCAGAACAAGTAACTCAAAAACCAATCGATAAATCTTGGTCCTTTTACGCGCGTAGCTGAAAACCGTTTCAACCAGTACAAAATCATCGACTAAAAAAAACTAGCATGTCACTATTCTGTGCACAGTAACATAAAAGGACTAATTTGTTGACGTGCCCCGTGCAATTAAAATAGCTATTCTAATGTAAACAATATTTATAAAGATTGTAATACTTAATAGTAATAATCATGTGCATGCTTGCATGTCACCGTTATGTTTGGGAACCAACTTGGTATAAAAAAGGTCGATTACGAATACCTTAAGGGCCCTCGCTCACGGCGACTTTTTGTAGCGATGCTGACGCGCGTTTACGAAATGCGCGACTGCATCACTACTAACGCGGGTTAGTCGCATTTGCAACGCGCTACAGAAGCGAGCAATATCGCGACTGTATCGATGCAAACGCGCGACAGCATCGCTACTGCATCGCTACAAAAAGTCGCCGTGAGCGAGGGCCCTAAAAATAGTCATTCTTGCTTTTTAGGCAAATAATTACCCTGGAAAAGCTTCAGCTTTCTAAACTTTCCGGTAGATTATTTTGTCTAACGCAATTTTTTTACCTTTTCATAAGTACCTATAGCAGACTGAATGGTCAATTATTTCTGTTTTTTTTTTTTTTTTAACTTTCCGAGATTGTGTAAGTTTTTTTCCTATACATAACATATCATCACGCCTGTAATTTCAAAGGGTTAGGCCGAGCTGTACCTGTTTTATTCCGCTTTCAGTAACAAATCTTCAGTCTGTAAATTAATCCTTAACACCATATAATCCACTCCGCTGCGGAATTCAATCTTGCTCTAATCGAGTTTTTAACCGACTTCTAAAAAAGGAGGAGGTTCTCAATTCGGATGTTTGTATTTTTTTTTTTATATATTTTGTTCGCGCATTACTCCGTCGCTTGCCAACCGATTCGGAAAATTCTTTTTTCTAGTACCTCATCACTTGTTTATCCTCTCTTCAAGTATCGTAAGATAACTAAAGACGATTTTCCAACGAATGAAATACATAGCAATCCATTCAACTTCTGAAAAATTATCTGAAAGTAGCGTAGGACGGAGCCTCATGTTTTTAAATTGGATGCTTAGAAATAAATCCAAAGTATATTTACAAAGTAAAGTTGCAGACGAGCTCGGCGTAACTCGTATGAATAGTGTTTAAGTATATACAGGGTTTTGACATATCACCTATCAAGGAAACAGTGACCTTAATCTCTGTAGCCCATGTTCAGTTAAACATAAGGGTCATTTTAATATGTGCTGATCACCATTGCCATTTCAAAATAAATTGAAAAACTGGCAGAGTGTTTACTCTTGCATAGTGAGATGAACGAGAATAGATCATTTATTCTGTAAAAGTTGAACCGCAAATAAGATTGGTAGTGGAACCAACAAGCGCTGGGAGACCTTGCACCCCAATCGCATCAACAAACTTTGTATCACAATATAAAAGAGTGTAGGAAAGTCCTAATCCATTGTAAAATTTCTTGGAAAAATTGGTCTGTGCATCCTTTTCTTGCCTTTATCTCAATGCATTTGTGGTCGGCGCAGCATGTCTTCTTCTTCCAAACTTCTCTATTGCTCGTCATCTCATCAGACATCTCCTTTCTTGCCATATCATCCTTCACACAGTCCATCTATCGTTTCTTTGGTCTTTCTCTGCTCTTATTCCACATTTATACTCAAAACTGAGAGGGTAGAAGTACTCCTTAATCTAAGTAACTCTCACAATGGGACCCATACAATATCGAAAAAAAAAATGATTGATTTATTAAAATAATTCAATACTTACTCAATGAAAATGTGTGAAAAAGATGCTTGTCTTCGGCCATTTCATAATGGAAAATAGACAATACACTGTTTGGATTTTTCTCATAATTATTTGCTCTGACGGACATTGTAAAGTCAAATGGCGCGGTCTAACAAAAAAGATGTAAACAACTCATACATCAAAGAACTATTAAATGTAAACAACACGAAATGTAATCGAATATTGGCAGTTAAAATTATCAGTGATAGTATCAGAAAAGCATTCAATATCCATTAGGCGTACTGTACTCGACGTTTGAAAACATAAACATCGTTTCTGTCTACACGTCTCTATGTCTATTTGAATACGAAATAAATGCTCTTGCTAAAATGTATTATTAAGTTTGTGGTAAACGCACAAAGCCGATTTAATGTTTGGTAAAAAGGTCAGTTAAAGTTAAAAATAACGAAGAAAGTTCATAATAATTTATTGTTACATCAAAGTTATCATACCATCGTTAATAAAGGTTTTTTTTTTCATTTAATAAAGATATTACATACCCATCGATGACAAACCACGGATTTCAATGATTTTTTTCACCCATTTACATAATTTAATTTTAACACCATATTTTAGCAAAACTCTGTAAAACTTGTAACAACCGTGTAAAATATCGTAAGCAAAGTACTAGGGCCCCAGAAACGCGTGGAGATGTTGGGCGGGCGGGGCGAGGACTAAAACAAATCATAGCTTGAGAGCAGCCAGCGTTCGGTGGGGTAACGGTGTGATTTCTTCGAACTGTCTATACATTGCCGTAGATGTTTACGTTGGTTTCGTAATCGCTATGGGAAAACTGCAATGAATGTAAGTAAACATAAAAGTGCCTTTTTTTTCTGAACATATTTTGCATATCAAATTCAACTAGGCAGCGTTTGGGAAGCTTCTTCGCTTTCTTCGCTCTTGCCGCGTTTTACCACAGAGCCTAGAGAGCGATAACTGAAGAAATGCTCTCTAATCAGTGCGTCCTGCCTGTTATGACTTACGGGGCTAGCTAAACCGTGGTAACTCTCGGTACTGCGGGTCCATAAGTTCAACGTCACTCAGCAAGCTATGGAACGGGCTACGTTTGGAGACTCTCTCTGAGGGGTCGCACTCGGAACAAGTTGATCCAACCCAAGCCAAAGTAGTCGGCTCTCAGACAAAGTAAGCCAAAGGTGCGATGGAGTACCCAATGTGTGATGACCGTTGAGGTACACGTGTTCTTTAGTGAAGACCGCAAACTGCCCTCAGGTTAGATGGTGCGACGATCTTCGCAGGGTGACTGGTAGCAGCTTGATGCGAATTGCCTCGAAACGAGTTGTATAATAGCGTGGAGCGCGGTGCGATGGAAAGGCCTATGTCCAGCAGTGGACTGCTGTAGGCTGATGATATCTTCAGTCTTCTCCATCCTGAGCACTTCTGATCTGTTGCGCCTTATTTATCTTCACGCACGCATAAATTACCGATTTTTACGAAACCTTCACTACAATCGCCCTTAAAAACGTTGTTTCTCTTAAACCGAAGAACTCTTAGCATTTGTGGTTGCTCCGATGCTGAACTATCTACCGGTTGCGACGAACACAGCGCGGCGAGTAAAGCGACAACCAACAACGTGATGAAGAACTTCATATTAACACTACTCACTGTTTCGAGAGGAATACGATCGAATGGTATGCCTCATCCTTTTATACGAGTACCATTTCGCTTCAGTGTCATAAGGTAAAAACCATTTTATAAAATGCGTAATCCTGTATGACCGCTCGGGATTTCAATTACTTGTTTTCCTGTTCGATCAACTACAAATACTTGGAAATATTTTATAACTATATATAAATGTTTTAGAACTATGGTAACATTAATAACAATTACTGCTACATATCTCTATCGTAAATATCCTTCTTTGAACTGTTTGTTTGGTAATACCCGAACGGTTACTGATTAATCAGCTTTTTCCCATGCGCTCCAAAACTATTGTTTGTTAAACATTTATTTCCATACATTGATTCCCTGTATGCGAAATTTATTAATATTAAGTAAGCAGTCATTGCTGACGTGAATAGTGTTGACTAGTGTCTTGTCACTGATATTTTTTTTTTTTTTTTTTTTATGTATTTTCTGCTCTATGGCAATCTGTTTGTAAACAATAAGCCACTTGTTTGGCTGGAACTACATGTCCTGATTATTTTTATTGTTATCATCGAGAGCCAATCAATTGCTGAACTTTCCAGCAAACCCTCCTCTTTACTCAGTCTACAAATCTTTGGGCGAGACTGGGAACGCCTTGTCTCTTCAGTCGATTGTACTGTAGTCCACCTTCTCCACTTAAGGCCTGTGCAAGTTCGTTTGCATGAGTTGCTAGTTTTTCCTGGTATTTCAGGCTTGCCTGGACTATTTCCTCACGAACAGTGTTTATACCTAGATACATGTATTTGTTGCTAATACATTGGGGTATACTGAACATGGTTCTTAGTGCTTTACTTTGGAATCTTTCCAGTATGTCGATGTTACTCTTGCTAGCTGTTCCCCATAATTGTATCCCATAGGTCCAGATAGGTTTCAAAGTTGCTTTATATACCAAGATTTTGCTGGTGTTATTTAGTTGTGAGCTTCGACCGATTAACCAGTGAAGACCACGAAGTTTTCCATCTAATTGTTTTCTTTTAGCCCAGATGTGCTTCTGCCATGTGAGCCTTCTATCCAGGTGCATTCCCAGGTACTTTGCATTATCGGTTTGAGGTATTTCTTTGCTGTTTAGCTTAACCGGAGGACAAGTGCCTCTCCTAAGAGTAAAGGTTACATGAGCAGATTTATTTTCGTTTGCTTTGATCCTCCATTGCTTAAGCCATGATTCTATTTTATTTAGATGACTTTGCAGAGTGTGTGATGCAGTTACAGGGTCGCTATGAGAGGACAGCAAGGCGGTGTCATCAGCGTATGTCGCTGTAATCGTTTGGTCATCTGTTGGAATATCTGCAGTGAAGATGAGGTACAGGATAGGTCCCAATATGCTACCTTGGGGGACGCCCGACTTGATTTCGTAGAGGTCAGAGCTGTCATCATTGCATTTAACTTGGAAGCTTCTTTTGTCGAGGTATGATTTTAGTATCTGAAGAAAACAGTGTGGCAGTGACTTTTTGATTTTGAAGATAAGGCCCTCATGCCATACCTTGTCGAAAGCTTGGCTGATGTCTAAAAACACTGAAGAGCAGTATAATTTATTTTCTAAGCATCTACTAATAATGTCAGCAATACGGTGAACTTGTTCGATTGTTCCATGACTTTCACGGAATCCGAATTGGTGCTGTGGTAGTACGGTATTTAAGTGAACTTTTATTCTGTTAAGGAGTATCCGTTCAAACAGTTTTCCAATGACTGGCAGAAGGCTGATGGGTCTGTATGAATTTGTTTGTTCTATAGGTTTACCAGGCTTGGGAATCATTATCACCTGTGCTATCTTCCACTGTCCAGGAAAGTATTCAAATCTTAGGCAAGTATTAAATATATGAACAAGTTTCATTACTGCCTTGTACGGAAACTTCTTTAGGAGTGTTGCATCTATATGATCATACCCGGGCGCTTTCCCTTCCTTAAGATTTTTAATTTCTTGGAAGATTTCTTTAGGGCTAGTACTTTGTAATGGTAAGCAAATTTGATTTGGTGATTCTAAGTAGTTTTTTATTTCTTCTGTATGTTCACGACAGCTCTCTGGGTGTGGATTAAATACATTGCTCAAGTGTTCGGCAAATGTTGTCGCTTTCTCTAGGTCAGACCTAGCCCATCCTCCTTTATTATTATTGACGGCAGTATGTGTGTTTTTGGGCGCTTCATGTTTCTGGTGACCTTCCACAGCGAATAGTTTGTGTCAGCTGTCGGATCGAGGTTTGAGAGCATGTTTTGGATTTTGTCGTTCTCAACATTGTTGATGAGATTTTTAAGCTCATCAGAGAATTTATTAAATGCAGTTTTATCATTTGGATATCCTGTATTTTGCCAGACCTTTCTTAATTGTCGCCTCTTTTTGATTTTTTCCTTTATTTCTTTTGGATAGTTGTTATTTTTGGGTGGCTGACCCTTTCGTTTAGTGGTCGCTAAGTTGGCTGCTCTATGTATAAGCCTGTTGAGTTTCTCAATCTCGTCTTCTACACCCTCTATTGTGTCGATTTTTGTTTTAAGATTGATTTCTGATTTTATTACATCTCTGTATTTTTCCCAGTTCGTAGTCTTAATGTTATATATTTTTGTGGAAGGCTCTACTAATTGAATTGTAGAATTAACGTTCAGAATTACAGGAGTGTGATCTGAGGTGAGATCGGTACAGGACTCTATTGTTATGTAGTTGCCATCCATGTTTTTCGTTATGAAAAAGTCAAGCATGTCAGGTATTCTATCTCTATCAGTAGGCCAGTAAGTGGGTTCTCCTCCAGACCAGTAATCCAGTTTCATGTCTTGTGTTACTGTGTGTAGTTGCCGTCCTCTTGTAGTAGTCAACCTGGAGCCCCAGTGCAGATGTTTTGCATTCCAGTCGCCAGCACTTACAAATCTTATACCAAGAGTAGTGAAGTAATCTTTGAAATCTTGAACTGAGATTGTATGTCTGGGGGGACAGTAGACAGCAGAGAAAGCTGTCTCACTGTGTTTTTCTAGGACGACTATGGTTGTGGCCTGAATTTTCTCTGTGCGATATTCTTCCATCAAGTAATGTTTGATATTGTTTTTAATGATAACTGCACTTCCTCCATGGCTGTTTCCGGAAGGATGGTTTGTTGTATAGATTTTATAATTATTAAAAGCGACGTGAGACTTAGATGTGAACCTAGTTTCTGAAACTAGTGCTATGTCAATCTTCTCCATTTCAAGGAAAATTTCTTATTCTTGACGTCTGTCCGTCAAGCCGTTGGCGTTCCAAGTAACTACTCGGAGGTTCTGGATCATTTTTTTATAAGGCTGCTGACTAACTGGACCATGCGGTCCAACATTTTGTCCATCATTTTTTCCACTATTGTAATCATTGTGTGTTGTAGTTTTTCTAGCATAGTCTCCATAATATTAGTAAAGTTATTAAAATCGTTGTTTGTCTTGTTATTCAAATCATTATTTTTTTGTGCAGTTAGAGTTTGTGGTCCTGTTTTAACAATTTCAGCATAGGTATTGTATGAATTTGTTTGTTGGAATTGATGTTGCGATTTGGAATAATCTATTTTGTTATTGTCGAGGTTCATTATTGGTTGTTTTTGTTTAGGTTTAGGACCAACTTTTAATATTCTTTCTTTATATTGCTTGTAGATTTTGCATCCTTTGTAGCTGGCAGGGTGTTTTTCATTACAATTTGCACAGGTAGCCTCAGTGTCAGTTTTTTTTATACATTGTGTTGTAGGATGTTCATTACCACATTTGACGCAGCGAAAAGGTCTGAAACACTGATTTTTTGTGTGGCCGAATCTTTGACATCTTTTACATTGTATAATTTCTTTTTTCTTATAGGGTGCTTCAAAAGTAATTTTCATTTGGTTTAAATATCTGACGTCAAATATTTCTTTATTGTTTTGCTGTGGCTCCAGGTCTACATAGAAGATAGGTAGTGGTTCTTTTGTAGATCTATGTCTAATGTTGACTATTTGTCTTACTTTATGCCCAATATGTTCCAGTTCTCTAGTTATTTCTGTCGTATCTTCTGAAGCGTGAAGTCCTCGTAGAACCACTCGGTAAGCTTTTTCACTTTTTAACTGGTAAGTGTAATGCGAAATATCGTTGGCGATGAAATGTTCTCTAATAATTTTATATGTTTGGATGTCTTTTGGCATGATTTTTATTATGTGTCCAGATCTGAGTGTGGTCATGGTATATAGATCATTGTCTAGAATTTTGTTTAGTACTTCCTTAAGGGATGTGATGTTAATGACGCCTGTAACAAATATAGGTTCGGGTTTAGGAACATAAACTTTTTCTTGTTTGTTGATTTCCTGAGCACAAATGGTTTCATCACCAAGTATCTCAAAGCTGTTCTGAGTTGGTATAGCATATTCAGTAATATTCTTTTGTTTTTTGCTTGTGTTGTTTATTGGACTGGTTTCTTTCCGTTTTTTCGGTTTAGCGGGGATTTTATCTCTCTGCCACTCATTTTTGTTTGTATCTTCCTGGTCACGGGAGACTGTTTGGGTTTCTATTGTCTGTTCAATAGGTCCTGATTGTTTGACTACAGGCTTTTTGGTTTCTGTAGGTATTGCACCGAGAGAGTTACTTCTTTTTCTTTCAAACATACTGAGATGAAGTGTTTGTTGTATTAAATTGTGTGTTTTATTTGTGTTAGGGGTTTTTATATTTTGAGAGTTATCCATAAGATTCCCACGAGTATGGACGATAGGGTGGTCGCTACACAGGGTGACGCCATTCCTGTGAGAAGGCTAATACAATGGTGTTCGCCAGGTTCACCAAGGTTGGCGCTCGAGACTGGCATCCCCCAGCCATGCATCCTCTTGGCGCGGTCTCCACCGTAGGATTGGGGTGAATTTTTATTGAGGCTTTCTACCTCTCGACACGGGCGGCTAAGCCAATGTCCCCGATTCTGCAGATTGACTCAACAGAGCAGCGGGTGAGGAGACCATTTCCTGTCTCCATCGTTTTGATCTGGGACGGGTTAGTTAACCGCCGCCCGAAGCTCGGCGTTGTTGCTCGTTTAGCACCACCCGGGGGAGACGTGTAGGGTGGATCTAGGAAGAGATGGTAAATCCTACGGACGCGAGCAACTTTCCTCCCCCTTGTCACTGATAATACATATAATTACACAATATATTACACTAGCTGTCGCGCAACTTCGTCTGCGTCGCATTTTCCCCGTTTTCGCAACATTTTTCATTGCTGCTCCGCTCCTATTGGTCGTAGCGTGATGATATATAGCCTATGTTACTTCTAATACCTCCAAGAATATGTGTACAAAGTTTCATGATGATCGGTTGAGTAGTTTTCGCGTGAAAGCGAAACAAACATTCACATTTATAATATTACTAGCTGTCCCGCGCAACTTCGTCTGCGTCACATTTTCCCCGTTTTCGCAACATTTTTCATTGCTGCTCCGCTCCTATTGGTCGTAGCGTGATGATATATAGCCTATGTCTTTCCCGTGGTTGAAATCTATCTTCTTGCCAAATTTCATTAAGATCCGATCAGCTGTTTAGTCGTGAAAAGGTAATAAATAAACAAACATACAAACAAACAGATTGACATTCGCATTTATAATATTAGTATGGATAAGTAGGGATTATCACACTACCTACATAATGTAATGCACAATTGTAACGCGCATCAAGTTTCCCGAAACTGTCTTATTTTCTTAACCAATCCGGAATCCATAAGAAATAAAAGTTAAAAATTTATATAAGAATTTTCTGTAGGTACTTGTCATATTGTGTTTGTAATGAGAATCTGGAGTTATCTGTCTAGTTCTATTTATCTTTCTAGTTTTGTCCAGTTCATGGAATTATTGAATAGGTGCTTGGTAGTGGTTCTTTTTAAATATCTGTCTGCAATGGATAGGTAAAATATTATTTTTGTTTCTCCATAAAGTTTTTTTATTCAATAGTTTCAAGTCGTGCTGTGGCATAATTACATGTTTGTAGGGTGAGGGATTATAGATTTATGATGCCACTTTGTGAGTTTCACGCTTAAGCCACGCAGCTTAAGCCATGTACCAGCATGGTGGTTGGTATTGCGGCCGTGCGGGTCGTGGTGTCCTGATTAAATAACTACCTACCGACATTCCCAAGCAGAAGAGTTTGTAAATCAGTATCGCGTAGGGTAAAGTAATTATTACATTCTAGTAGCACCTTTGCAGTATGTGGTCCTGGTATTACTGACTATATCTGCACTGACTTTCATAAAGATCACGATTCGATTTTCGGTCAATCTAATTAATATCTTTTTTCATTAGCATCATCGTTAACTTTAAGAGATTTCACTTTGTCCGCATACTCGTTACCTTCTACGATTGTATCCGTACTTTCCTTGTTTCGGCTGCCAATTTTCTCAGCATGTAACTCACTAGACAAAACCAATAGCTCAAGGCTAGACGGTACTTGTCGACATAAGGACTGTCTGGAACAACAGTCGTTATTGAAATGAAAACACAAACAGCTGGTTTGAAGTTCTTTCCTTCTATCGGTGTATAAAGGTCAGAATCAGCTATAGTAGTCGCTCTATGTAATAAATATTGGGGTCAGTTTTCGACATCGACCTAACCTATGTAAACCACATGAAACGCTTATAACCTAAATTCTAAAAGGAATAAAATCTTCGTCAGCCATTCTTCATTTTTTTTTGACACACTCTATAGTTCCACTATCGATACTTCTATAATTATACAAGCCGATATTATGCTGTTACACTGTTAAACACTATCGTCCTAAATAAACTACAACTAGTTTTAGATCCTTATCATAGCTGATAAATATTCAGGATCCTTACATCTATAACACAAACTAGGTATTGTTTGCTAGAACTCCAAAGGAAATATGGGTGTAGAATTTTTACTCCTTCTTGCCTTAATAATTTTGAAAGCAGAAACTTTACCGTTGCAAGTTTTAACAATAAATCAGCGACAAACAGAATATGAAGTGTTTAAAGATATTTTGATTCAAAATCTAATTGTGTCAACTGACAATCTAAAACTTATTCTAAATTGGGAACGTGAAAATACTATATATCGGATACTAAACGAAAAAAAATCTAATACGAAACTAACAAATTATAATATTGTTAAAAATTTATCTCCTATCCAATATACAACAACATCGAGAAACGATTTACAAACAAAAGTAAATGATGAAAAGGTTCAAGATGGAATGAAATTCAAACATGATATACCAGGCAGTCATACAACTAAAGTTAGTCCAGTCAGTCTAAACAACTTTGAACTACCAAAATATTTGTTAAAGAGGTCACCAGACGAAGCTGGTAAATCGACAGATGATGAAATAAAAAGTGAAATAGAGGAAGAAGAAGCAAAAGAAGAGAATTATGATGACACCAAAGCTTTAAACAAAAGCTAATCAGCTGAGTATTCTTCGATCATATTAAGCGAAGAAAACTTACTAAATTACGATAATAGTAATCCCTTAGAACTGGATAATAATTCGAATTCTAAGTACAAATCTGAGAAGGTAAAAAGACAGGCTGAAGGTGAAAATCCTCTGCCTATACCAACAGGCGATGGTAAGACTCAGATGTTTATGGGTACCTTTCAAGCAGTGATGAGACCTATGAAGTTACCGAGCTTCAGATGAACAATAAATAGTAAAATGTGGAACAGTGATAAACCGAAATATGATATTTTTAATATTTTATATCTAAGCATGTGGTGTTCGGAATTTGGAAATAAACCAAACAATTATAAGAGTAGTTTAATTTATATCAATTTACGTTTTACACTAGAATAAGAATAATTATTAGAAGCTGTCCAACCAGTGAAATTTCCCATCGACAATAAAAAATAAAATAAATAAATAAAATATCTTTACTTCAGACCCATTACATAGTCCATAATGGTTAGCGCGACCCCGATTGGTAGGACGAGAGAGTAAAATTTCAAAAATCCGTTATAAAAATAATACTTATGGGAAATGTTATGTATGATTCTAGACTTAGCGGTGAAGTTGGTTTGTTGTGTGAATGTATTTAAATAAGATTTTTATGAAATAGAAGATTTTAAGTTTCGTTCAAGTCATTCAGCAGCTTTGTCGCGATTTTAAAAACAATATTATGAAGCGCATGAAGTTAAATACGAAGTACAAAACGAATGCAAAGCTATTTTAAAATAAAACAATTCCAATTTAATTATGTATTTTTTCCTCAATTTTAAAAACGGCGGATTTGTGAAGGCAAAAGGGATGTTCTTGCATAAAAGTTTCCTCGGGAACAAAATAATTTTACTTTATCTAGGTTTTATTTATTTATTTAACACTTCAAGCACATAGTACAGAGGCGGACTTAATGCCATAGGCATTTTCTACCAGTCAACCTTTGGGTGATGCAGAGACAAACAGTGGTAGGTGTATATCTATAAAATATTATACATTGAATACTAAACCAAACTACAAAGGATACATAAAATACTATAAAAATATATAAAAATACTATAAATATATATCAAAATATAAATACTAATATAACAGGAAAAACTATGGGGAAAATATTAACGTTGTGACGATACTGCTAGCTTTTTCCGAATATACTCGCGTACTTTAATTTTGAAAGATAGGCGATTCGTAGCCATCCTGATTTCCTGGGGTATCGCGTTCCACAGAGAAATTGATTGGACGAAGAATGATCGGTGAATGAAGTCAGTGCGGTGAGAGGGACATTGGAGAACACGGTTATGCGAAGAGCGAAGACTCCTATTATGGTTGGCACAAATGTATTGAAAGTGGGGAGCGAGGTAACTAGGGGAAGTGGGAGAAACAAGAAAAGAGAACAAGGTGGTTAGCGCCCTTAGCTCCCTGCGCTGACGTATGGGCAACCACTTAAGAAGAGACCGCTGCTCAGAGACATGATCGTATTTACGCAGATTGAAAACGAATCGAATGCAGTTATTCAGAAGGCGGTCAAGTTTGTCGAGAAGATCTGCATTCAGGTCGAAGTAGCACACATCACCATAATCGAATCATAAATGATAGGGAAAATTAAGGACTGTACAAGCATTGTTTTCGTATTCGATGGTAAAAAGTTTCTCAAACGGTACAGAGCTCGTAACGTACCAGTAACCTTCTGGCTGACACGAGCGACTTGAATATGCCATTTCATAGTGTTGTCAATGTGCAAGCCTAGATCCTTTACATCCGTTTTATTATCGTCATCATCTATAGCACTGCCTCATTGGTATAGAGGACGTAAGCACTACTGCTGAGCTTGTGGGCCTAGGTTCAATTTGCGTAGTATTATTTTGTTTTAGAGATCAGCGATGGCCTAGGGGTGGCAGCACCGACTTACTAGCAGTAACCCGTAGTTCGACCCAGGCAGGCGAATTACTTTGTCTAATCTATTTCATCACCACTGCCCTCAAAAACGTTGAAGGAAAACATGGTGTGGAAACCGGCATGTCCTAGAACTAAAAATTCGCAGACATTTGACATCTACCAACCCGCACTGGACCCGCGTGGTGGATTACAGCCCACTCCCTCTCATAGAGAGGAGGCCTGTGTCCCAGCAGTTAGAACAATATAGGCTGATGATGATGATTATTTTGTCGTGATGATGATTGTCGTATGATGATTATAAAAGTCTCTCTCTAAGCAGTTATGTCCCCGGCTTCGACCAAATTACATAGGACTTAAAACATTCATGACATCACATCTGTCATCCCCAAACATTGAGCCAGTTATGTTTAAGTCCCATATAATAGAGGGCGAGCCTATTACCATCAGCCGGGCACAAACATACACTCCATGGCTGCTACTAAGAAATTCCTGATGGAAAAACCCAATAACACTTTGCTTGACCCGAGAATCGAACCAAGGACCTTATGCTTACCAATCGCACTTTATAGCCACTTAAAACATAAAGGTAAACCCCTTATATTTGTAAAACATTTAAGCTGAAGAAATATGGTTGACTGGGTTTTGTTCTATAAGGTCTGCCGTACTCTTGAGTTAAACAGGCGTGCTGTTCTGTCATCCACAGATATTTTCCATCCACGTGCATCCATAAGCCTGTCCTCAAATACCAAGGAACATTAGGTGAATGCTCTTCTTTCCGTGTTAGTCAAATATTGGCGTAGAATAACGAATGGTTTGTAATTAGCAGAACAAGTTATGAGTATCATGTTGATTTTAGGCAAAATGGTGCCCGGCACTTTCGTAAATATCAGTGTATCTGTATTGATAAATCTCTTGGCGTAAATCATCAGCTATGTCGTATAAGTTTACTTATGATAATATAAGACCCCCTCTCTCTGTCTCTGTGATAGATGATATGGCAAGAAAGGAGGTGTCTCATGAGATTACAAGTAATAGAGAAGTATGGAAGAAGAAGACAGATGCTGTGCCGACCCCAAATAAATTGGTATAAGGGCAAGAGAATTATGATGATTATGAGGCTCTCTAAAAAACTACTCATCCTGTAATTTCCCACTGCTGCAACCCAGCCCACCTCTGTGAGAGAGGGAGTGGGCTGTAATCCCTCACGCAGGTCCAATGTAGGCTGTTAGAGGTCACATGTTTTAATTTTTTTGATAAAACTACATAAAAAACCTAGTCTAGAAAGACTTATTTAACTTAAAATTATGACACTCTCAACTAATGATTCAAGTTCAGAGATTTGATCAAAATTCTTTTCATTATTTGGATAGTCACATTGTTGTTTGCAAGAACAAACGTGCAAAGAAATAACAGAATTAAATAAATACTAAAACGGTCACTGTGTTAAACCAAAAAATAACATTAATATTCTTTCCTGCTAAGAACAACAAAACATGGATAGGCCAAAGACACTAACGTCATATCTTTACATTACTTAGCATGCGGTTTTACCTAGACATTGCTCCAGTCTCTATCTTGCAATTCTAGTTTGATAATAATGCGACAATTAAAAATACGTCTTACTAAAATTAAGTGCTTAGTATAATTTATAGATCTTAGCCTAAAAGTTCATCATTAATATCAGGTTCAGTACCTACTGTGTCCAAATGAAAATCATAGTCATCATCATACGTATTAATTTCTGTCTTCATTTAGACATGGCTTTCTAAAATTTAATCATTAAGTTTTAGATATTCATGCAGTGCTTACCTTATGTTACACGTAGAACTCATGATATCTTATCCATAATTTTTGAATCCGTTATGTTTAGTAAAGAAATATCAATAGTTTTGACTGTGATAAAACTTAAGATTAGTTTTAATTCATTTTTCATGTGTCTACAAATATTTATTAAGACAGCGCCCAACAGTTTGTAATGGTTACTTCAACTGAAGAAGTAAAACTACACAGACTTGTCCAGAAACAAGGAATCGGTAAGTGCGAGTTTAAAAAGAGAAGATATTTCATAAAGTGTAGATTAGAATAATAACATCAGTAATTGGTTTGGAACTTTTAATAATGGTACCTACATTTTGATGCGAATTTTTTATTACGCTTGAGGAGGGATTACACCCGGAGCCAAAGGCTAGGACCGTACAGAGTCGAGAGTCCAATGATAAATATTCACGAGCATCAAACGTGTTTCAACAAACTGTCTTGGAAGCAGTATTTAAACCCAGAGAAGTAGTCGAGTTTAAAACTTCATAAACTTATGGTTTACTATTTTCTAGTTTTGGCTTTATCATCTGCCTAGCCTTTTCCCAACGGGTCGGCTTCCAGTCTTACCGGGTGCGGCTGAATACCAGTATTTTACATGGAGCGACTGCCAATCTGACCTCTACAACGCAGATAATTTTGTGCAAAAGAGGGAGGGAAACACCAAATAAATGCTTTTATTCCCTAGAAACCTTCGCAAGATGCACTCTCCTCAGACAGAGTGCGTGGTGTCAGGCACACTGTACGTGATGCTGCGGATGTCACAGATAGCCGGAGTGGCTCCTCTCAGCTTCAGGCGCGCGCACGCCGGCTGGTGCGTCCGCGTGTCAAAGGCTGCCAACTTCTACGGGAAGACACTTTCCTTTATTCTGTGTAAGTATTTAAGGGCTAGTAGTGGCGCGACTGCAGTGCATGAGTTCCTGGAATTGATTTCCAGGTCGGGCAATTATTAGACCTTAATTTAAAATCTAAATGCCTGGTTAATGACATTAGACTCACCCCCTACTTCTGGGACTCAAAACTTAACTAGTGAAATGGGGCTGTTCTTTTAGGTACACCTCTGCATAACGCTTGAGATTTCAGGCGTTAAGTTATTCTATGGTTAAGAGGTGACACTATTCTGTCTTTGACAAAGTACTGTGCTAAATTCGTCCCACAGACTCATCAAATTTGAGCAATACTGGACAAAGGCTTATTTCAAATGCATCACTCCATCTTCCACATCTAGTCACTTCCAGCTGCCTTTTGCCAGGAAAACACCATATGTATCGGCAAGCATAGCATGTCTTAGCTAAATGGACCAAAGCTGGTTAGAACGGTCTTTAAATGCGGATGGCAAAAAACGGGGTGTTGTGGCGTGACATGAGAAAGACCTACGTCAAGCAAATCAAATCAAAATCAAATCATAATTTATTTGTTAACATAGGTAAAAAAGTACAGATTTTGTGTTTGATGAACAGAACGCTATGTTATGCCAGGAGGCGTACAAATATGGTGTGCAAATCTAGCTCAGGATTATTAAATTAATCATGCATAATTATGGTATTACATTTGAAATTAATTAAACAATTACATATTATTTATTGCTCCAATTATGTCAGATCTAAATGAGGAATTATTAAAATGTCAATATAATCTATGTCAAAGTAATTAAGATGTCAAAATAATCTATGTCGAAGTAATTAAAATGTCGAAGTTATTCAATGTCAATAGTTGTACAATTTATCTCAAAACTCAATATTTGCAATTCTAAATTAATTCGTCATTTAGGTAATCATCAATAGTGTAATAACATTTACCAATTAAGAACAATTTCATTTTTTTCTTAAATTGTGTAAAGTTCAATTCTTTGATGGCATCTGGGATTTTATTATAAACGAGTGGAGCCATACCAAGGACACTTTTTGTTACTAATGCAGTTTTACATTTATAATTGCTCAAAGTATTTTTGTACTGACTACGAATTGGAACATTTCGTACCATTGTCATTTTTTCAAAAAGGTTGGGATTTGTTTTGACGAAGATACTAATTTCTAATATGTATAACGCTGGTACAGTAAGTATTTCCAATGATCTAAAGTACGGTGCACAGCTGTCATCTGTTTTCTGACCACACATGGCTCTAATGCATCTTTTTTGTGCCTTGAATAGTAATCCCTAGTCCGGGGAATTACCCCAAAAAATAATACCGTATCGTAGGACTGAGGCTACTAGACCATGATATGCAACAAGTAACGCGTCTGTATTTACTTTTCTAGCCAATTGAAAAAGTGCATAGGCAGATTTTTTTTTTTTTTTACATAGCTGTTCTATATGAGCTTTCCAATTAAGGTTGTTATCAATATGGATACCTAGAAACACACTTATATTAACTTCTTCTATTTCGGTGCCATTATAACTGACACAAATTTTCGGAGCTTCAGCTCTTTGGCGGAATTGCATTACTTTAGTTTTCTTGAGGTTGATTATTAAATTATTCGCAGTTGACAACATAACATTATGTCTGTACTCCGCAAAGGGTTAGTCAGATGTATAATAACAGAACAACCAGGCGAGCCTATAGGCATTAACCGGGCACAAATACAGACTCCGTAGCTGACTGTGAAATTCCTGATAGAAAAACCCAATCACAATTTGGCTGACTCGGGAATCGAACCCTCATGCTCACCAGTTACGACTGCTACCAACAAGGCAGGCAGTTGACAATTTTAGGCTAAAATGTTGATCATGATATACATATAACGATTACAATCTTCCCCAGGGTTCTTATCAACACTAACCATAGCTCTAGACATACTGATAGAACCCGAGCGGTCGTACCGGACCCGCACCAACTCGACCCGCATCGTGTGGGTCGCAGACGTGGGGACAGTCGGGCTGGTGGTCTGTACCGCAGCCTTCACGGGGCTGATGCGAATGAAGTGGCTGACGGTCTATTTACTGAAACTGCAGGAGGTGGGTAGTACACTGCTGTGCCTATGCTATAAAACCTTAAGAGTCGTATTGGACCCGCACCAACTCGACCCACATCGTGTGGACCGCTGACGGGCTGGTGGCCTGTACGGCGGCCTTCACTCACCGCCTTGGCTCACTGTCTATTTGGTGAAACTGCAGGAGGTTGGTGGGGGACTATCTTTATTTCTATTATACAAGCACGAATTCGTTATTTTCCTAAACACTTATAACGGTTTATACCTTATTAGCTTTAGAGCCGTGTTGTGTTAGTTTTTAATGTAAAATTTCGATACAACAAATTGTTTATGAAATAAATGATCACAAATTGAAAAACAGTACCACTGTTACAATGTTGTTCTTTTCAGATTAACTTAATATTAAGTCTGTATCGCGAAGAACCATCAAATGACAATAGAAGAATGCTGATAGTTATAAGCTCCATGATATTTACATGCTCGACTATATTGCTAGATTTCGGTATCTTCATATACCAAGTCGTGACATATCATGGAAAAGGTATGTATGTATTAATGCTACTTATAATACACCAAATCGACTAAACCTTGTTCTTAGAAGCTGGTCAAATCTCGGTTTCCCAGATCTATGAATTAATTTTTCCGGAAAAATTCTAGGCATTCAAATTTTGGACTTTCTCCTTTTAAATTGTGCTTTAAATTACTGAATGAATTCGTTTTGTTTATTTAAAATTGCTTTTATTTAGTATGATCTAATTGTCATTTTTGAAAATTCCGGACGTTTCAAAATTACCGCATTGAGGTAAAATTCCGGACTTGTCTGGAAAATTCCGGATGTATTCTCAACAAATCTTAAATGTAGAGGGCTGTCATACAAGTGGCAATCACTTTCAAAGCCTTTCGTGTTCCTACAACGACTGTTAACGGATCGAATAGTTTATGCTTTTCGATAGCTTGTGCATTTGCATATGATTTCGATAGCTTATGTGAACCTAGTACATTTTCGACTTATCCATCATCGGTATCGCTGATAGAATGGGATTTTGGCTAGGCTTTCAGTCTCATCCATGCTGCCGTCTTTTTGGCAAAATCTTTGGCCTTTTCTAGCACTTCATTCAAAATCCTTTTTTTGATGAACCTGATTATCACCATCATCTTTCAGTTGTGTCATCCTGCATGTATATATTCTACAACATCTCATCTGCGGTGCAGCAAGTCGTGCTCCTGACTTTCTTCGAAACTGCGACCTCTGTGCTCACCTCTTTACAAACTTTGAACAACTGTTTGAAGGACGTCCTCCAAGAGATAATTAATAAGTGTAAGTATTGATAGTTTAATCAATAGTAGATGAGAAACAAGTCTTCTTTCTGTGTCATTCTTCCAGAGGAATACTATAACTATGTCAGTCTCTGCTGGTCAAAAGGTTTGATGAAGTGAAATGGAATGTCTCATAAGATCGTGACTAACAGAAGATTGGAAGGAGAAGACATACTGCTTCGACCCCGCAAAAGTTGGGAAAAAGGGAAGAGAATAATGACGATCCTGACTATGTTTATTTACTTCATAAACATCAAGTTCTTTCCAGCCTCCAAGTGATTTCCAAGTGATCTCATGCAATGACGCATATGTGAAGGATGAATGTGAATAAGTTTGAACTCAGAAGAAGTCATTAAATAATTACTGAATTCATTAAAGAATGAGCAAACTATTTTGTATTTTTTAATGTGACATTATTTTTTACAGCACCTGAAACAAAACGTTCAAGGATAGACAGGGAGTGCCGAGTAGACATGTACTCTAATGTTACCAACAAATCTATTAACAGCATAGTTGATACCATGTCCCTGTATAGAGGTATGGCTGTATAATAACAATAGACAACATGACAGTAAGGCTTAATATACAGGGTGGCAGGGACATCAACGCACAAACGTTTACTACGTATCCAGTAGTTGTTTTTCGGAACCCACAAAATGTTGAACCATTTAACAAAGGCTTTATTTCTACGATTGAAATTTTTATTCGGAAATTTCAAAAAATGTGCTTTTTCATAAATATTAACCGTGTATTGACACGTGATAGCCGTCTGTGCATCGATGTGCCTTCCACCCAGTTTATTTTTTCGGCATTTTAATTTGAAACCCTAGGGGTTTGACCGTAGTAACTCGATACCTGTTTGCTAATAAAACAAATTGCGATCGCTAATTCACCTGAGCAACACGCGAAC
Organism: Cerastis leucographa; assembly: GCA_963082945.1. Classification (NCBI taxonomy): domain Eukaryota; kingdom Metazoa; phylum Arthropoda; class Insecta; order Lepidoptera; family Noctuidae; genus Cerastis; species Cerastis leucographa. The sequence goes on from OY720365.1 coordinate 3,749,420, forward strand.
ATTATAATTTCCTTATGATCGATCTTCGGCCTATATATAATAGATACTTGCATATTAAGAGGTATCTACTTATATAAAAATCACGTGTCACTATGTTCGTACACGCTAAAATCTAAAACCACCCAAAAGATTTCAACGAAATTTTGTGAATGTCTATGGTTGGTTCCAGCTTGAAAGAGATGATAGATTTTGGACCCGATACGTTACGCTGAACGAAGCAGGGTGGGTCGCTAGTAATATGCTTATTTTCGAATTCATGTTAAAACCATTATTAGGCATATTAAATTGGGCCCAGAAGAAGGATACGCCAATCTAGGTGTCAGTGGTGTTTTTTGGCATCATAACTGCAGATTCTTGGGCACTTTGGGAATAACACATCATGGTTTGGCCAGGAACACCAAAAACGCCTAAATAACCTTTTAAAATATATTACAGGTCAACCAAAACCTACACCGAAGTCAATCCCGACCACGGTCCGTCGCCTGGCCTTGCTCTACTGTTCTATATGCGATGTGCTACGCCAGGTCAATGACAGTAACGGGACGGTGCTGGTAGCTTTACTGCTGTGCTTACTTCTACATCTGGTCATCACGCCGTACCATGTCATCACTAATATCTGTAGGTCGAATGTGAACTGTATTACCTCTTTGAGTTTATGAGCTACTAGTACTTTAGGTTACATATACTTTAGGTGGATGGACTGTGTGAAGGATGATATGGCAAGAAAGGAGGTGTCTCATGAGATGACAAGCAATAGAGAAGTATGGAAGAAGAAGACATGCTGCGCCGACCCCAAATAAATTGGGACAAAGGCAGGAGAATGATGAGTACTTTAGGTTACAATTGCGGTTCTGTCCGTTCCCTAGTCCGGGCTATTTGATATTAATTCCGTCAACACAAAAGCGAGTAAATTGTTGTTTTTGAGGTATTCTAATTTCTATGCCTTATTTACAGTCAACAAATCTAGGTCTGATCGTTCAAGCCCACTACTGCAGCTAAACTGGGTTGTGTTACATTTTGGGAATTTGTTGCTTATTATTGAGCCTTGCCATCGGACACATGATGAGGTAAGCATTATTTGAAGACCAACATCCATTTTGTCATGTGAGAATTTGAATAGAGAACTAGTCAAACTCTACTAAGTTCTTGACTTCATAAAGGGTGTTCACACACACACTTTGTTTATATACACTTTGTTCTACCCGTCATTGCGTTTTTTTTGTTCTTTTTTTTTTTGTTGGATCATACCTCCTTTGCTTCTTGGCCAGACTGGTTGTTGTCATACTTTCTAGTTACTACTACTAATGTCAAAGATGTGCGAATAACTGCCAGTACCGACGGCCTTTATTTCATCACGATTATTTCGATCCATGTCAAATAGCACAGTGATAGTCCTATAATAAATAACGAACTTTTAGATGGAGCTTACACGTCACCTGGTCAGCCAAATGATACGGTACACGCCCTTGGAGGACAGCGACCTGTTATTGGAGCTACAGATGTTCTACCAGCATCTGATACTGAACGAAGTGTCCTACCAACCGCTTAAGATGTTCCCTCTAAACAGGACACTTATTACAACGGTATTTGACAAAAAACCTACACGATTTTTAGGCAGTATATAAAATTTTGCAACGTTGGCAAAGCAATTTTTCATTTCTATAAATTATCTCAATGTGTTTACCGTTTGTTCATAGGACCAAGCCTAGTAGTTGCACGCTTACTTCATTAATTCTTGAGATATTTTTTTACAGATTCTCGGAAGCATCACTACGTACTTGGTGGTCATCGTTCAGCTGTAGGATTTATTTTTAAGACCCAAGTGAATAGCATGAATTCTTAAAACATTATTTGCATTACAACTCTTAGACCAGAAACTATTGTTTTATTGTATAACCCTTTGAAGTACGATTTACTGTTCCGTTGTAATGAATAAATCTTAAAATGAGAAAAAGAGTTAAGCATCGTTTTTAATTTTATTGGAAAGCAGCAACGTAAACTATTAAAGGGCAACAAAATAATATACTTTAACTTACTATTCTTTGATCAAGAAAACTTCATACTCATGAAATCATTGTTGCTTGCTTTCCTTATTTTTGCTTTCCTTTTTATTATTGTGTTCTTCCAATAGTTTCTCAGCAGTTAGTATGCGTTCTTCAATTTCTTCAGGCTTCAGATCTAAACCAAATAAATGTTCAAATCCAAAAAACATTTCTCCATAACTTCGATACAAGTCATCTATATCATCATCTAATTGAGACAGCACACTTCTCTTCTTACTGTTTATTAACTCTCTATTGATTCCTTCTTTGCCACCGAAATTGTTAAAATTCTCAGTTTTGGCAAATCTTTTAGAAATGACTTTGTTGCTTTCTATTTCACCTAAACCCTTCAAGACTACATTACTGTTTCCATATTCGTAGGCTACAGTTGTTTCTTTTACGTTTTTAGTAGTACTTGTGTCTCTTTTTTTGACTTTGTTACTGTCAACATCACCACGTACATCTTGTACTTTACTTTTATCACAATCAGCATCTCGTTTGTCAATTTTCTTCTCACTATCAGAATTCTCTATTTCTCCAACATCAATGTTTCTATTAAACACGGAAACATCATTCTTCTCCAATATTTCTGGTCTTGTTTCTAATGCATCTAGTAGATATTCAAACAAAGCTGGTATATTTTTAAATATTTGTATGTATTCATAATTTGGTTGCGCTTCTTCTTTTGATTCTGAAAAATGTGTTGATATATTTAAGAAATCCATTTTTTTTAATCTTTCATGATGGCTGACCGAAACTACGAAATAGAGCTTAATTGCGTGTAAACCTAAAACACTGATGGACGCTACAGAGGGTGCCAAAATTACTAGCTCAGTTCTGGGCCGACGAAATCAAGATTGGACACGCTACGAAGAAGCTTAAAATTTCCTGCCACTACACTGGCTAGAATTGATCATCGGCCTTGCCTTTTCCTTTGCCTGAGTAGGCTACAAGTATAAACGGATGCAGCTGAATTTGAGACACTAAATTGTGGCAGAAATAAAATTCTCGAGAAGAAAAAAAAGACTCAAAGTTACCGTCGACTTCGCTTAGTACTCCCAATAAATTCCAGTTCAACAGCACTACAACAAATATTATTCGATATCCGTTACCCTCCATTATTAACTTCACTACGACTAGTTGTAGACCATTCGTATGCATTACTGCAAAAAAAAAAAAACAGTGGAAAGACAAACAGGTCGTAATTTGTCAAGATAAGATAAAGAGCTGCTTGCAAATTCAACAGGCCTAATGCAGAAGGGCTTTCTTTACTTGTCGGTATCGATGGATACCGAAAACTTACTTACATAAAAATCCTGGCTTTTTTGCTTATGGTATCTTGGAAAAATAAAAACTTTCGTATTTGTACAATTACTTACTGCTTACTTTAGTACCATACAGTTTCCAAATATAAATCCAATAATTCTCACGGTCACATTTTGACCACATTTCGAATTAACCAAAATTATTTTAGCTTTTTACAACCTCAGCAGGCGACGGGATGTGGCCATTTAACTATTTTCAAAACTTTACAAACTTCGCAACAATCATTAAATTGAAGAAATCCTACAGTTTGTGACCATTTATGGAGGACGGTGTTGGTCACAAATCGATGAAAAATTAAACAAACATTTGACTGCAGCAGACTACGGGTTAACCCAGTTTCAGAGCCGATAATAAGGTACACAAATCATGATTACTTAATTAGCAGGACGTGCAAAGTCGGGTGCTATCTGTATATACATCGGATTACTGTCGCAGGAGTAAAAATAACTGATCAATTTTGAACACGCACTCTCCTTAAATCAGGATGAAAACCAAAGCAAAGCTTGTCGGAAAACAGAACACGTGACCACTTAGTGTCGGTCTAGTACAAATATGCGTATACCCAGAATTCAGGACGCCCTCGATTTTCACGTCGCAAAGCTGGAACTGTTAACGTTATGCGAGCGTATAGATTGCCCTTCTGTTATCATCTCCTGGTAGTTTGGAGACTCCGACTAGCTGGCGATCTGAAATTTGAGGCCACCTTTCAATATACCCACATCCCTAGGCATCCCTCCCTGCATTTAATTACGACGAGACATAAAGCTCCGAGTCAGAAAAATTACAACAAAAAACAATCATTGCTTTTTACCAGAAAAAAAAACAAAAACTAACAAAAACCCTTCAACTTTTACTACACTGCGACAAATCTTAATCTCCTTCCATATTTCAAAAATGCGTTTGTTTTTTTTTTAAATGTACTTTAAACATAGGTACGTGTTTTTTTTCTAATTTTGTCGATATTTTTTTAAATAACTTGTTAAAGTTTGCGTGTTGCTTAGACGTTTTTGATTTGTGTAGGATAGACTCACTTTCTCTATAGATAATGCTACCAAAACACAAAATAAAAATTAACATATTGTTCCAACAGAGATCCATAATTCATTTAAAATTATTTATGACTTTTTAAAACAACACAGCAAAAATCACAGTAAATAAAAATACTTCTCGGAGTATTTTTATTTACTGTGATTTTTGCTGTGTTGTTTGACTACAAATTCTGGTTTCCTCAAAGAGTTTTTATTTTTAATGCAGAATATAGCGAATATGCATGAGATGAATAATGTATTTATTCATTCGCTAATATTGAGCAGGAATTGATTACCTTCTTCTTAACAGTAAACATAATAAATCAATACTGTTTTGAGATACTAATAGTACATTGTTACCCTAGGGGTGAAAGTAACTTATTTAGTCCCGAGACGGGGTTTGGCAATAGTTCGAGAGACTAAATAAGTCTTTAACCCGAGGTAAACACTGTGCTTTTCATTACGAATAGTACAAGGAAAGTAAAATTAAAAACAAGAATTAGCTAAAGAAAAATGAGTAAAACCGTTTGCCGCTTTCCCGCCTGTTTTGTTTTTTTTTCTGTGGCCAGCCAGCTATTCAGCCTTAATTTTTCATTTTCATCATTGAAAAAATGGTAAATATTTTGCCCAAATCAATGTTGTTAAAAAAAAAAAACTGTTGAGAATACATATCCTTTAAGGATATGTATTTTTAAACACTTTATTATAATTTAGTTAAACAATACTTAACTTAAGTTATTTCAATTTTACATCGTGGCTGCATAGAAAGTTGGAACATGGTTCAATAAAAATGTGAAAATAGAACTAGTTTTTTTTTAATATTTGACATCTGTCAGTTGAAAGCGATTCTCCCTAGGGAGGAAAAGTATAACTTTCAACCGGCTCTTCAGGCAACTTCAGATCTACTTTCAGAGTATGAGTAATGAAAAGTTATTTTATAAGTTTTCCTAGCATCCATCAAGTTAGCAGCTATTGATTAAAAGAAGAAAGAAAGAAATCATCATTATCTGCCTAGCCTTTTCCCAAACTATCTTGGGGTCGGCTTCCAGTCTAACCGGATGCAGCTGAATACCAGCATTTTACATGAAGCGACTGCCTATCTGACCTCCATAACGCAGTAACTGGGTAATACGATACCCCTGAGTAAGACTGGATGAACTTCTGACTACTCGTTACGACTCACACGAGTCAGACAGATTTAAAAATATTTGTTAGGCGTTTTATGATGTTTATTTATTTTTTGTCATTTTGTATGCACGTGATATGGCTGCGACCAATAAATACTTTTTCGTTGCCTTTTCTTTCGTTCCCAAAATCTCTGAGGTTTCTCGTTTTTTTTATTTTGGTATTTGTTAAAGTTATTAGTCCACCATTGTAAATGAAGTTTAAATAAAGAAATAAAATCTCGCCGGCTTACATTCTAAGGGCATTGGCATCATTCAAAACCACGTGTAAAATCACACATCACTCGAACTAGTGCTATAAATTAATATTACATTATTTGTTCAACTAAAACTGTTTACACGTCGGAGATTTAGTGGTTCTTGACTTGACGCGTGTATGTTGCAACCTGCCAAATAAGCAACTGTTGTCTTTCGGGTTTCGAGGCGCCATGGTGTTCCCTTGAACAATTGGTTTGCAAAAGGATTATTGGTTTGCGGTAATATTTAGCTAATTGAGTCTTAAATGAGTGTAAACTTTTTATACAAGCGGATATTTCGTTGTATAACTGTGCTCCTTCATATATCAATCCTTTTTTGCCAAACTTAGTGCTCATTAAAAAAAGAAAGAATTTACACCTACAGAGTACTACATTACAAATCTTCACTTAGTCTAAAAATATTACAAATCTCGGCAATAAGCAGACACACGAAACTTAGATTTTATTGTAGCAAGATATTTAAACGCTGATACTGAATGGTAACTATTTCAGAGCCAAAAAGACAAATCGTACCGAGATCATCAGTATCACTATAATGAACATTGGCATGAAGAAATGTAGCAACTGGAACCAGTAATGTGTATTTTGTGAAACTGCACGAATACAGAATGGTTTATATGCGATGCGTTCAAATGCACTCTTGAAATATTAGTGACATCGAATAGCACAGTTATTGTGAATTGAGTAAAATAACACTTAATTAACTAAGCTAAGAGATAGTCAGTAAGTAGCATCGATGACTGAAAACGGATGTAATGGAAGAAAGTTATTACTTTATTAGTACTAATTTGGATGAATTCATTGTTAGATTTAAAGCTAGGCCAATGTCGTCAATAGTTTTCTGTCACGTCCGCTTTGTGCTCGGAGTTTTTTCGGCCAAAGTTGGATATGCTAGCCACTTAAGAGCACACCAAAGCTCTTGACACCTACCCTAAAAATCCAACGAATGCAGTCACTGTGGCTGAAAACGGCTAGATGACATCATTATCATCAGTCATTTATGTACGTATACGAGCCGGGGAAGACCACAGAAACCATGGATGGACTGTGTGAAATAAGTGACTACTGAAGAAGACATACTGCGTCGACCCCAAATAAATTATGATAAGAGCAGGTGATGGAATGGTTATGCTAAAAAGTCAGCAAATCAAAATAAATAATTAACAAGATACTTTTAGATGGACCTTGAAGCATTAAACTTGCTTAGAGAACATAATTTTCCTTGCATAGGTACAGACTTTTTTTTTTATACTTGCGTTTGGCAGCAACAAGCTTGATGTAAAGCGATAATTTGGCTTGGGGTAGAGAGAACGCTGGCCTAAAAGATGCCAATTCACTCGAACTTTAAGAGATTATAATGATCTGCTGGCGTCTCAAAACATTATTGTTCCATTCTTATTCCAGAGTGAAAAAGAGACGGAGCTATACAGGTCGTCTAGCTCCATCTCTTTCCCACTCTGGAATAAGAATGGAACAATAATGTTTTAAGCGTTATAGTAACCCCCCAGGAATAAAAAAATAAGGAACTTCGTTCCAAAACTTGAGAGGTGTCAAGGGACACCTGGATGGAACGAAGTTCCTTTCACGTACATAATATCAATACATTTTAGATTTAAGTTAGTTTGCGAAAAATAAAATATTTAATTTAAGGAAGATTAATCCTTAATTCAAAGCAATACAAAGTCTTACTTAACTGCACAACCGAATTTGTACTTTGTAGTTCGGTCACTCAAAATAATAATCATATCTATCCTTACTCACATACACACCACAATTGTACGTAATTTAAGGAAATTTCAACTTTATTTTAAAGAAATAAAGCTTACAATAGCTTACTATAGCAAAAAGTGTCGTGACAACTTTTCGTAAGATTTTTTTCCGTCTAGCCCCCTTTCACAACGCGCGATAAGGAACTTCGTTCCAAAAAAGACAAACCGGGAAACGCCAGTTTGAAAGGCTCTCCTTCCTCTGTTTAAAAACAAAAACACATCGTGAACCCTTCCTTCAGTCGCGGATAAACTGAAACGTAGATTCTAAACTGAACAATTGAAATGAAAAATACAGGATGCAAGTTCTCACGTTCAATAAACAGGTTTTCAAAGGCAATGATTACAAATTGCTCCGATTATATTGATGGCACATTATCTGGTGACCTCGCTCAATTTGTGGCAATTACTGCTTCTAGATTACTGTGGTTTACTGAAAATTATATGGATTATATTGACGCGTAACCGTTCTAGAAATGTCGATGGAAAAAGCTTGAAAACTGAAACTGAATTGTATACCACCTTGCTAAATATGGCCGATTGAGTTATATAATAATTGCCAATTGGTGATTTATTTTAGAAATAAAATTAAGAGATTTAACTGCATTGAAAGGTTATAGAATCTTCATGATTGCCTTACCTACAAATAACCTCTTATAATACTCACAATCGCCTTTTATGCCTAAAGTATTAAGCAGAGATCCTGAGTGGTAGATGTATCTAGGCAACGAGCCGTTTGGCCATCAACCGGGCTTATATCCATACTCCATTCCGACCCCTCCCTACCTGGGGATAAGAAACCCAGGATCTCATGCTCTCCGGAAGCGTTTGCCATTACTAGAGCAACGAGATTGTCGAACGAAGCAGATAACCGCACAGGAAAAATGGCATATAATTTGTCTAATTTTAGAAATAAAATACGTAAGACCGATGTTAATAAAGTTAGTGATTTTATGTCAAAAATAGAAATCTCTACTTATTTGATTGTAAGCGTACAAAAAACAAATGTAAAATTTAGATTTTAGATTTGTTTTTTGAAAAAAAAATGCATTTTAAATGATGAAATATATTACAGACTTAAGAAAACCTAGCCTAGCCTTCACTTAAACTTAAACGTCGCGTAGATAGCTAATTATACCTTTTTATGCCAAATCAAAGTCTTGAATTTGGATCACAATGTTCTCAACCTCTGCACTGATCAATTACTCACTCCACATATAAAGCGAAATGACCAAATGACCATAATGTATTCAGTAGCAGTAGTGGCTACATGACACATAGACAAAATGACAAAACTTCTACTAGTCGTAGTTCTAACTGCGATCACATTCGCGCTAACAATGTCGGCGAATACGCAAACGAAAGATGCGATGACGAAGGAAACCATGGCGACGACCACCGCGGCTAACCAGGAGAGCAGCATCTATAGCAATGATGTAGATGTTATAGCTGTCATGAACGTTTGCAACGAGAGTTACAGGATTGAGATGTGTAAGTTTTTTTTCCGTTTGTTAGAAGAGTAGTTATTTCCAAAGTATTATACCTATTGTCTTCATCATGCTCAGCCTCTTACTTTATTCCTAATTTATTTCTGGTCCACAAAGCATGATTTTTGTGTTCGTCTTCCATAAATCTCTAAGAGCCATCCTCTCTCTGTTTTTTTTTTTTATTTAAAATCGGTAAACATTAAATTGATATAAATCCAAAAAATGATTTTAATTTTTTTAATGGCATTAACATATCTTTCATCTTTCAAATAAAGTCCATTTTGATGGATATTCAAAGTATTTGTCTGTGCTTAATTTCAATTACAAGTTCTCCCCTTCTAAAAAACACCCTTTATTTATTCTCTGTAGACTTTAAAAGCATTTTTTATGCAACTTTACACTTTGCTTCAAATTATTTGTTATCGATACTAATGTATGATTTCCATTGTAGCCTATATACAATCTCTGAATGAAAGCGGCAGTTTTGTAGATGAAACAGATAAGACACCTAAGGTAAGTGAAAAAGATCGAATAAGAAAGTCCTTGATCAACTGCCTAAGTTCGCCCTTATTACGATCTGTGGCTATTATGTTGCACATTTTCACTAACAATAGATGAAAAATAAATGATCGTATAGATAAAAACGCTCTGTTCGATTTTTAGCGTTCGGCTCAACACCGACAGTAAAAAAAACGTTCCAAAACGTTTACATTACATTTATTTAGCTGCTTGTGCAGTATGACCTATAGAATATTAAGTCATGATGGTATAAGAATTTGCGTGTTATTGTTATCTTCGTATTATACGTAGCTGTCTTAATTATGAATTAGCAACTTCTCCTTTTTCACTGGGACAAATCGACTTATAATCAATTTTCTATTGTAGAATTCTACATAAATGTTATGCATCTAAATAATTGTGTTTCTTGTAGTGTTTCATCCGCTGCGTGTTCGAGAACGTAGGCATAGTATCGGAAGACGGTCGCCAATTCAATCCAGCGCGGGCAGCGTTCATATTCGCCGGAGAACGAAATGGAAAGACTATGGATGATATCGGAGACATGACTGCCCTTTGCGCTGCTGATCGGCGTAAGTTTATAATATCCTAGTATTTATAGCATGAAGTTCTTGATTTGAATGAAGAAAATTTTGTAAAATTCTGATGCTCAATATGAAGTACTGAGGAATTTTACAACATTTTGAAAATCTGGCGTTAAGAGAGCAGTTGTGATGAAATAAATTACACAAAAGAAAAGCGCCTAGCTGGGATTATGATCATGTTAAAAATTAAAATGTGTGTTTTTCAGTGGAAACTTGCCCCTGCGACAGATCTTACCAGTTCCTGAGATGTCTGATGTCGATGGAGATAGAGAGATATGAAAAGTCCTAAAAGTTTAATTTGATACCTCTTCATTACTGATGGCGACCTGGTACTCCACTGACACTTATTATGGCACAAATTCTTGCCATTCTTGTAGATAGTTTAGATATTAGTTTAGTTTGAATAAACACTATTTATTGCGAAAACAGATTGTTACTTTGTGTGTTTTATTTTTTTCCAAATTTTATGTTTCCTTGAAACAAAGTCGCGCCCGTTATACCCATAGGGTGAGGCAGAAATACACATTTAAATCCCATGTGATGAGAGGCGAGTCTATTGTTATCAAATATAATTCTACTGCAAACATCCACGTCAAATGGACGAAAGAATTGAAGAAATTATTAATATTTTCAAAAAAATATCTTATATGGTACAGTGCCCCGCACCATTACCTGAATCATCTCACAAAGCAAAAAAGAGGCAAATGGGTCAGGTAATGCTGCTCACTGACTGTACCAACAAAAAATGGTCGCATAAAAAAAAACAAAAATAAGTAATATTACGTTTTATTTGAAACAAACGTAAAGACTAGAAAACTTACAGCTATCAGATCTTTGTGATTTAAATACAGACAAGTGAAAACAAACTCTTAAATTAACGAGACTTGGCGCCGAAGAGGTTCTGGAAAACTCCTCCCAACCAGCCTGTTTGTGGCTCCCTGGAAATTAAGGTCTGAGTAATAACATGAGTAGGTCTCAGAAAAAAAAAATATCCAGACTCTAGAAAATATGGTGTGGCTACACTAAACGATCATAGGGTTGGCAGTATTTTAGACATTCGCATAATATCACGCCTCATAACAGGAGCTCGTGGCTAAATAATAACAGCCGCACGGGTCGATCTTTAAGGTTAAGCCGTGCTTGCCGAGGTTGGTCTGTGGATGGGTCACCATAATTATATACCGAGTTTCCTCCGTGCCTCGGAAAGCACGTTAAGACGTTGGTCCCGGCTGTCATTTGTAGATATTTGACAGTCGTTACGAGTAGTCAGAGGCCAAAAGTCTGACATCCAGTCTTACCAAGGGGTATCGTATTACCCAGTTCCTGGGTTGTGGAGGTCAGATAGGCAGTCGCTTCATGTAAAATACTGGTAATCAGCTGCATCCGGTTAGACTGGAAGACGACCCCAAGATAGTTTGGGAAAAGGCTAGACAGATGATGATGCATAATATCACGCCTGGAATTCCCAAAGGATAAGGCGGTAAGGAGGTGTACCTCATAGTAAACCCACATTTACCCTATTGCCATCAACCGGGCACAAATCCAGACTCCGTGGCTGCTTCTGAGAAATTCCTGATGGAGAACACAATAACAATTTGCCCGCTATGTTATGCTCAGCAATATCAATTGCGAACACTAGACCATCGAGACATTTTTTTTTAGTTTTCATGTAAGTACCTACATAGTATATTTTTCGTAGGCTATCGTTGTGGGGCAAATATTAAACTGTGCATAATGTTCTGCACAAGACGTAGGTGAGCAAAAACTTACTCTTTCTTGCAATTGTACATTGCGTTGACTTTCTTGACATCACCACGACTCAGACCTTCCCTCTGTCCCAGTTTCATACCTCCAACCTAAAAAACGTCAAGTGAAAAAGTTAAATCATCATTTTCATCATTTCAGCCCGAAATCTTTCACTGCTTGGTACAAGATCTTTTATAAAACCACACAAAAGAAAACCAATTTGGACATTCTTGTATTAAGTATGGTAAAAACTTGTATCTACAAAAATAAATACCCACTGGAAGTAACCATTGATGTTTGTCATCAAAACATTCTTCTAATCTAAAGTCTAATGTTAAAGACCATTACAAAAAAAAAACACATACTTATACTGTATTTTACAGTAGTATTTTAAAAATACTGAGTATTGGATCGATAGAACAGGAAGCCATGGGGAGAGACAGCCTTTGACCAGCAGTGAGACAATTATAGGCAAACAGTAACTTTTAAAATACACACCTTAGGTTCAATGGTCTTCCCCTGATTCTTCGAGAAGGCGTACTCGGAGTAGTGCATGACGCTGTTGTAGTCGTAGGGGATACTGAAATCGTTCGTCGCCTTAGTGCTGGCCTTCCTGAAGTTGCTCTCGGCACCTGCACACGTTGGAGACGGTAAGTTTTTTATGTTATACCGCAGCGCTTATAAAGCTCGCATTGTTGATCAAACTCAATTGGCTTGGTGAAGATTCATAGATGACTCGGTCCTGGAGTCCAAATGTGGTGTTGCCCCACAGCCGTCGTGATATCGCGTCCTGCCTGTCCTGTTGTTTGCACATCAAACGAGCTGATGGACGCTACTGAAAGTACCAAACTTGTTGCCAAGTTTTGGACCGAAAATAAACATGATAAATGATAATTGATGACGGACTATGTGTAAGAACTGTTAGACTCGTCACCTGCTCTGATGTTGCCATAGCGCACCCAGACGAAGTCGTCTCGCTCTGGGCGACTCTGCTCGTGCATGAAGCCGACAGCATGGAGTAGCTCATGCAGAACTGTGCCTTTCTTGGACACGCAGCCAGGAGTCTGTAGGTTTACTTCTTGTCGACCACCTAGATATATTCATAAGTTACAATAACATAACAACACGTCTGTAATCCCAGATGGGTTGGGAAGAGGGGTACCTAATAGTACACCCACTTCTTTCGAGTTATGTTTAAGTCCCATGTAATGGGCGAGCCTATTGCCATCAACCGGCACAAATCCAGGCTCTGTGGCTGTTACTGAGAAATTCCTGATCGAAAAACCCAATAACACTTTGCCCTGGAAACCGAACCTGGGAAGCCAGGACCAACGAGGCAGTAAAAATGAAAGTTTTGTAAAGTGTTTTACGGAATTACGAAACGCCCCGCGTAAACTAATTTCTATGTAAAAAATCCGACCACTATAAACTTCGTTCCACCGTATTGTCTAATTGCACTCGACTAAAAGTTAAGTGCCTATACAAGTTGATCGCTTATCAAACCGTATTAAATTGACGTAAATTTTCGGCAGCTTATGTCAGATCCGTAAACTTTTGGAAAAGTCAAAAACTTTCATGTCACTGAAGTGATTTCCCTGTGTCTAAGCTAGTAAATGCAGTACTATGTAATGCGTCCAAACTGCAAACTTTACCCCAAAATCACTTTCAAATTAGCAAAGAAAATATACATGGAACCAACTAAGTATTTCAGTATACGGGTTTATGAACAGGCCGTTATTAAGTGAAGCCATTTTCAGCTTTCGTTCAAATGCTCACCAATTCTGCCAACGCTGGACCAGCAGCCTGTGCTTTTGCTCTGGAGAGTAATGTAATCCTTCTGTCCTTTGTACGGGATGAAGCGTAAGCACGTCAGTCTGTGGTAGTCCGCTATCGCCTTCATTATAGTTTCGCGTTCCGTGGAGCCTGAGAAAAGATACACGTTATTCGTAAAAGTTACATAGTATTTATTTCTTCTTAAAACAAATCTTGATTGATATGCTTGTTTTTAAATCTTATAAAATGAAACAGTTTTGTACAAATCGTAAAGATATTGATTTTGAAGTTTCTTCCCATAAATTTGCATCTTTCTTCTTTGTTGTGTGCCTAACCTGGTGTCATTGATTTTATGCCGCTCATGAGCCTCTGACTTGGCATTAACTTTTTTTTTATTAACCTGTACTGTCCCACTGCTGAACAAAGGCCTCCCCCAATTCCTTCCACGAGCTATTTCCCCGTGCCTCCTCGAACCAAACTTTACACGCCGCCGTCGGGAAATACTTCTCGGGCATGCTTGTTTCCTTTTCACCGAAGCAAGTGATAATTATTATGCAATACGCACATGAATCCGAAAAATCAGAGGTGCGTGTCTTGGGTTCGAATTTGAGTATGACTTGGCAGTCTGACGATCATAACGCTCGGCTATCACTGCACTTTACTCGTAAAACTGACAGAGTGACCGTTAAAATAGGAAACTACCAAATGTGAAGGTTGTTACTTTATAAGCTGGCATCAGGTTATTATAGGGCTTATGAGCACAGTATGGGTCATACATAACACCCATCGCTTACAAAGTGCTATAACGTTGTTAGAAACCACCGCTTTAATCTTTTACGGCTACTAAACTTACCCTGCCGTTTACCGGTGTCGTCCCTGATTATCGTGTCATGTCGCGTTCATGGCGTTTGCAACAGCGTCGAAATATCGGGAGCTCACCGTAAATAATATTCACGGAAGATATCCCGTCAGTGACTGTTTAAGTTTTATACACAAAACCTACTCTGCTATATTTTAATACGTACTGAAATATCCCTCAATGACATAGGGGATGTGTCCCTGTGGCCAGCGAAGGACCTCTTCCCTGACGCCGTTTCTCCCCTGCTGCGGCGGCATGAGTATGTCTCCCTCGGCATAGTCCCCTACTTCCTCAGGATTCATGAGGGAAGACTCCGACCAACTCGCCAACGCCTCGCCTGGAAATTATAAAGTAATAAGAACAGCAAGATGTTCTGGAGTGTCGGATTGGTGTGAAATGTGTGTGAAGTACCTATGAGCAAACTTTAAATCGACTGTATTTTCAACAAAAAGAAAAACATTAATCAACATTTATTTATTTATTTAAAAACACATACACTAAGATTACAGGCTTACCTAATACAATAGTGCAGTTATAGTTCTAATAGCTTAAATTAAACGTAAATCTAGAATAGCGGTAGGTATTATTTACAACTACAAGAGAAATTGTACAAAATGAGGCCCGTGTGAATTCACTCAGAGTACAAT
This sequence comes from Cerastis leucographa, assembly GCA_963082945.1. Lineage (NCBI taxonomy): Eukaryota > Metazoa > Arthropoda > Insecta > Lepidoptera > Noctuidae > Cerastis > Cerastis leucographa. The sequence goes on from OY720365.1 coordinate 3,764,635, forward strand.
TGAAGCAGTCAATCTGTTGTGACACCATGTTGAGTGCACGTAGCGTGCGCGTCAGCAGTGCGTGCTGCAGGAGGTTGGTGCGAGCGAGCGGCACCCACAGCAGTGGCGACCGCCGTGAAACACAACCCAACCGTGATAAGAATGCCTGGGTTGTATATTTACGACGCATAGTCTTAAATAAGTAAGTGGCGAGAGCTACTTCCCTTCTTACTTGCAGTTTATAGTAGCCTACCATGCCCAGCACAAATAGAGTCGGATATAGCAATGGATACCCTGGATACACACCATACAGCTTTAAGGACAGGAATCTCACAAACTTATTCTGGATACGTTCTAGCAATAGTTTGTACTTGGCTTCATCTGGCGACCAGACGACTGCATTGCATTCCAGATGACTTTTTACAAGTGCTTCGTACAACGATCTCAGAGCACCGATGTTCGTGAGCTGATTTCCTAGCCTAAAACCAACCTTAAATTGCGGTATGCTTTTTTACAAACATCCGTGGTATGCTTACGGAAATTTAAATCAGTTGTAAAACGCACGCCTAAGTCTTTTACCTCTGAGACACGTTGCAGTGGAATTCCATCCATGCAATATTGATAATGACTTGAGTCACGTGCACGGGAAAATGATAACACCGAACATTTGGCCACATTGAAATACAACTTATTTCTACGACTCCACTCAACTACCCCACTAATATCCTGCTGCAGTATGTCATGATCAGTTTCCTGATTTATGTTAAGAACTTATTTCAAGTCATCCGCGAATAACAACGGTATGGATTTATTGACTACATTCGGCAGGTCGTTAGTTGTTAAAATGAAGAGAAAAGGCCCTAAATTAGTGCCCTGACTGACTCCTGATCTCGTGAAATCGACAATCACATTCATGCTTGATCCTGCGATTTGTATCCGAAGTAGTTTTCACAAAGAACAAGATAATGATCAAGGTACTAAGTGACTATCACTTTATATTTGAAACTTAATTGACAAAAATCGTTCGTGTCTTATCTTAGTCCCTTACAAAGGTTAACACGAACTCTACACTCTGGAGTCGCCTTTTATCTTTTTCTTCCTGTTCTATTGTTACTAACTGGGAGTTTTCGCTTATTCCCCAATATTAGAAGACAAAAAAGGCAAATATTGAAGAAAAAGTCGAAACTGTCGACAGATCAATATGAACGATTGGTAATAGCTGTTCTCTTTTAACCGTTTGGGGTACCTAAGTTTTATTTCTTTCTAATGTCATTACAGATACGGTTCAATGATCTCTCAACCAGCATCGATGATACCAATCAGTCAATTTCCCCTCACACCGGAACCGGGAAAAGCATGAATGAAAATAAAAAGTTATCCAAAAAGTTGAGCAACGTTGTAATGTGCCACATAACACGATTAGGATATCATGAAGTTGAGGAAGTTGGCTGTCAACTTGGCGCCTGGTGAGTTTTCGTTATTTTATTATCGGATGAGGTTGACACGCCCGCTGTCGTGTTTATCGTGTGAACATGACAGCCGATGCATCTCGCCCTGCATGTATTCATTATTCATAATTTCCTAGTACTTATTTTCCTTTTTTTTGTTTTCGATGTAAGTGTGGTGCCTTGTTACATAGCTTGGCACTATCCAGGGAAGCTAAAACTTTAAAACGGAGTCCAGTGCGATAAAAATGATATTGCCTGAGTATTAATTCAGAACATTGTTTCTCATGAACAAAATCTACATGTAAAGAAAAAGATGTATGTAGCAGAAAAATACTCGTAGAGGTACAATAAAACTTGTATTTAATGTTAAATTACCTCACACTGATATAAATTATTATTGTCTTTCATATATTTAAAATAAGTTATTAAAATATGTGTAGTTTTCTAAAATTATTATGTTTTTAAATATGGACTTACTTGTCTGAAATAAATTTTTATTTTTATTATTATAAAGGCTAGCGTTTAAGGCTTTGACATTATAATTTTTGTTATCAAAGAAATCAAAATAATTGAGTAAGTATCAGCCGAATAAGGCACCTACCTACTGAATACCAGCAGACAGGACGTTAGAACTAAAAGTTTGTGTTTATGCGTTTTTTACTCAACCGATAACAATACTAATGACAAATATAAATGCAAATTGATGATAAAGGAAGCTGTACTTTAATTACTTACACAAATAAATTAGAAAGAAGATTAATGATTATTTTGTTACATTCACGAGCTTTAATTTAATTCTTAACTATGCATTAGGTGTACCTAATACGTTTTCTTTTTAATTTTCGAGACGTTTTGGTATTTTCTTTTATGTCATTTTATCTATTTTCTTTATTTTTTCTTTTACTTTACTAGTTTTACTGTACATATAGAAGTATTTCCAGATATATCACACAAAAATTAAAAATGTTTGTTGCTGCCGAAAAAAAAAACACAGGTACTTCTGAATAAAGAAAACAACACAACGACACGACATTAAAGTTTAAGACACGTACAGTTATTTTCATGATAAAAATTGTAGCAAATTGTACCTGTTTGATGCTGAGCTTAGGGAGTTAGGACTGGACACCTTTTCAATCAATCAATCAAATAATTTATTCACATAATATATGTAGATAAATGGCATATAAATGCTACATTACTCCTACAATTTTTTTTTTGTAACAATAAGGATTTTTATATTCACCATTTCTGGTATACGAAACTTAAAATAACAATGAAACGAAATGAGTACATACCCACACATAGGTAGGTACTCTTTTTTCAATATCATTAATTTAACTAGCTATTATTGCAATTTCAATTCTGTTAGGCTTTAAGGTTAGCCAGTCCCTGCGAAAGGTTTTGTAGGACATCTTCTTATTAAGCGAGAAGTGCCCGGGTAGCCAGCCAAAATCAAATTATTTTCTTAGGTTTTTTGAAATTTGCAGGTCAGTGTATGTGAAAATATGATTCGCGACCGTAACACGTTTGTAGTTACAGAATAATAATAATTGATACCAATACAAATAAATAAAATTAAAGCGTCTGTTTGTAATATTTAAATAACTGCTTTTTACTACATGTATATGAATGTATATACGGTACATATACCAAAATAACATTTTAAACAATTAATGTCTGTCTGCCTGTCTGTCTATCTGCCTGTTTGTTCCGGCTAATCTCTGGAACGGCTGGACTGATTTTGACAGGGTTTTCACTGGCAAATAGCTGATGTAATAGGAAGTAACTTAGGCTACTTCTATTTTAGAAAAAAAAAACTAAAATTATTATAAAAAAGTAAAATAAAAAGAAATAACTCTTTTGTTAAATTCCACGCGGACGAAGTCGTGGGCATAGCTAGCCATCAATACAACCCTCGAAGTTATTTGAAAAATTTGTTCAATGGGGGTTTTTGGTGTCATTAAAGTTTAGTCACCAAGCACGTTTTTTTATAATGAACATGAGCACCATCTAACATGTAAAGTTTTATGGAAGTTCATCCATTTTCGCCAGTGGAAATGCCTTCGGGCATAAAATAACATTGAAGCAAAGAACCCCGCAATGTTATTTCATGAAATATAGGTAATTAAAATTTCAATCACTCACCGCTCTCATTTTTCGGTAGTCCATAAGCCTCGGGTCCCAAGCTCGACACGTCTATAGTCTGACTCCCATCTATGCTATTCTCTTCAATGTCGTCATATAAAAAACCTAATAAATTATAGTAACCCTCGCCTGCTGGCAAAGCGTTATTTCTACAAATTAATACTATTAAAAATATATTTATTATAGAATTCATTTTGACAAAAATAAGCTTATTTTATTTTGTTCTGTATTTACAAGAATCAAGTTATATTTAAATTATTTTATTTTTTTAAATATAAACTTGTTTTTAAGAAAAGGACTAGGCGATCAGAATACAGTAATAGGTATGTGAAGTAAATTGGTGTGGCGCGCGGTTTTATAAAGGTGTCGCGAAGACCTGTCATAGGGTAAACACAAACGGACAAAATGTCGACAAGGTTCGTTACTCCTTACTTCCTGATAAAGGATGCGAACAAAAATATGTAAACTAATCGATAAGAACAGCCTTGAATGTTTTTTGATTTACATTTCCTATATTTTGCATGTTTTCGTTATGAATTTTGTGTAATCTTTCACGGTTTCCTGTGAAAACAAAATGTTTGAGACAAAATATTTCATAATATTTACATTAATTTATATTTGGAACCGTAACAAATTGTAGCTATTCGTCCATTCTATAAAAGGGTGATTTTACGACTTCTGACAATTAAATAAAGATTTATAAAACCCGTTTTATCTTTTATTGATGCTCATAAAGAGTAATTCTGTCGCCGTTTGCATTTTTTTTATCTAAAACATCCGTTTCCGTTTCATACAAAGAACTGTATGAAACACTGAAGACGAGGAAAACAAAGCGGACTCTTATGATGCATTTTCCTATAGTACGAAAGCAATATGGTTAATTTTACATTTACCGACTATAATGAATAAGCAAAGTACAAAAATAACTCGAATTGATGAAAATCTCATGGTTACCTACTAACTCTCCAACTAGGATAGGCGAAGGGTTGTATGGTTTGTTGTAATTAATGAAGCATGTATGAGAAAACAGATGAATTTAAATGTGATCAGAAGGTGTATGGTTTTTTCAAGAGAAGAGGATATATAGGTGTGTGATGTGAAAATAATCACTTACAAACCAGTAATGTCAATTACATACCGGGTTTCCTCCGTGCCTCGGAAAGCACGTTAAGTCCTTGGTCCTGGCTGTCATTTTTTCATTTTCATTCGTTCATTCTTTGACAGTCGTTACGAGTAGTCAGAAGCCAAAACTCTGACATCCAGTCTTACCAAGGGGTATTGTATTACCCATTTACTGAGTTGTGGAGGTCAGATAGGCAGTCGCTTTATGTAAAATACTGTTACTCAGCTGCATCCGGTTAGACTGGAAGCCGTCCCCAAGATAGTTTAGGAAAAGGCTAGGCAGATGATGAAGGACAGATTGACGTGAAGCTGTTGGTCCAAGCGGTCATTTGTAGATCTTTGGCAGTCGTCACAGTTAGTCAGTGGCCCAAAAGTCTGACAACCAGTCTTACCATCAGGATCGTATTACCCAACTGACTGGGTTGTAAAATACTGGCATTCAGTTGCATTGGGTTAAACTGGAAGCCGACCCAAAGATAGTTTGGGAAAAGGCTAGGCAGATGATGGAAGGATTGACGCTGATGTGTAAAGGAGAGGAAATGCGGGAAATATAGTGTGGTAGCATCCCCGCGGTTGTGACCTAGCAGTCGATGTCAAAAAAGGCTCGACTGACTGCTCACAATGGTGTGCTGGTGCCTACACATATGTATAAGTGAATTCTGGGTTTTGCAAATCGTCAACAGTAGAATTAATGATTTGCAGATGCGTACCTTGTAAAACATGTTAGTGGAGTAACTTTGAATAGGGATGGTGACTCATTTTTTTTTATTTGTCAATCGGGTAGATTATTAAAAAGTATTCGACACGTATTTTTTCTTTTTTCACGTAATCGTAAAATTACGGAGATATTTTGAATTGAAATGGCGCATGACGTCACGGCTCAGTACATTTTATACCTAGTTGTGACGTAGTGTGCCCCCACTCTCCAACTTTAATGCGTCTTAACTAAGTATTTTTTTGGTAACTTGATAAAACAAACAATACATATCTAATATTTTTGTATTACCTGATTGACGGACAAAATAGAATTTCGTTTTCTTTACCCAGTCATCATCCCTATTATACATTGAGGAATTAGGTTATACGAGAACGCTGCGGTTTAAAATAAAGATGTAATGGAAAATAATAAAAATAATATGCTTACATGGTCTGGTCATGTGGAGGAGATGAGTGAAAGGCTACAACAATAACAGGTTTTTTGGGCAGATGTGAGTGCCAACGCCGGGAGGGGACGCCCTAGAAGACATACACTGACCTTATTGGTGAGGTTCTTCAGAAAGTTCAAGTACCGGAGTGCGTGTATTACCAGATGTATGAACGTGGATGAGGCAAAAGGAGTATGTAAGGAGCAGGTGACGTTCTTTGGTTTCTGTCTAATCCCATGCGAAAGAGGTGTGAGGTTATACAAGGTGTTGTTTTGCAACCTCGTCAAATTTCAGGGGGTGGTCACGAAAGACATTTATAATCAATTAAAATTACGGTACCTAGTTAATTAATAATAAACGCTGATTTTTTTGGTTGTTTAAGTTTGTCAGTATTTCAGAATAACCCCCTTAACGTGGTTTAGGGACTAAGAAATTATGAAATAAACGTTTGAGATTGTTTGTATGTGTGTAAGCGAGGTTATAAGGCAAGAACCAGACGGGCAGCGTTTAAAACACGGGTGGTTCACACCTACCGATTTCCATAAAAAAATAAAAATTACCTACCCATTTTATTATTGATTCGGGACGAGAATCACTAGCATAGTTACCTCCTCGAATTTGACGAGGATGCAAAACAACACCTTGTATATGTATGTAATGGTCTTCTGAGCACATGTGAAGGTGCTCCAAGATGCCCATAAGACTTAACCTTATAAGATGCCGAAGGGACTGTCGGGAAATTCCTCCCAAGCTAGTAAATAAAACAAGAAAGAAACCCGTATTCTTTGTATTTTAACTAAACTTGCTGCGATGGAAGTTTGTGAAGCTACCCAAGAAGAAGAAGAGTACCTATGTTATGTTGGTTATGACTCCAAGATCCTCTATCATGTACCAAGAATCATTGTCGTAGTCTCAAGAAACTCACGTTACTTTGGCTCTCAGGACCCGACGGGAAAGCTAGATCAGAGAGAAAGAAGGAGACAATAGACCGGAAAACACATCTGTCCTCGACCCTTTTGATGATTTTTTCTCGGAGGGTTTTCTTTCTAATATCGACCTTTATGACTTTTGTATGGGCATGTGATGAGGACGAATCGCACATGACTAAAGGCGTGATGAATATAAATGTTGATTGAAAGAGAGGCTGAATAAGACCAAGGAAACGATGGAGGAATTGTGTGAGGAATGATATAAAAGAAAAAGGAGCTTCAGCCAGTCACCTTTCACGCTTATTCAGCTATGATCAGAACGAAGTTAGCATGACTAGAGTCTGGTAAGGTCGTATGGAAAGTTTTAAACATCTCCAGTTAATGAGTCAGTTTCCCACGCCGGCCTTTTTGCTTTACCAGAATCTAACCAATTACGAATAATTCCGATAGAAACACCGCATCTGCCTTGACATAACTCTTGTGCTGACCTAGAGAGAGAGATCAAATTGCGTCACAATAGCAAATGTGTCACATTATTACGCCCAAACTCAGTTCGTTGACACACAAGGCCTCACTATCAGCGAGTAAACGGAAGGATTTCTCGTTGATAGGAACAACCTCCATCGCATAATGTATTCAGGAAACATTATCGTAAACTTATCATGATATTTTGACTCTTGAGTCATGTCGCATCATCGTTGTTGAACAATTCTCAGATATTTATCTAAATATAATAATGCCTTGCATGGGTGTGACATAAGTAATATGTTTTTCCTTGTTAGCGTTATCGTTTTTTTGTGATTTCATAAATAAACATTAGATGAACTTGCGTTCTTTTATTTTTCGATGTATTTCCGCTTGTGTCAGCAGTAGGTACTTTACCACATCGTAAAGTTCCATTGAGATGTCTTTGGTTTTTCAGATTGTCAGATTCAGTTTCACATCATTATCTGTCTAGCCTTTTCTAAACTATGTTGGAGTCGTGTTCGGGTCTAACCGGATGCAGTTGAATACCAGTATTTTTCTCCACAACACAGTTAGTTCTGGGTGTAACGATACCCCTTGGAAAGTGGTTGTCAGACTTTCTGGCAAATTCAATATTTTCTTCTGATTTGGAAAAAGTGGCCGAAAAAACTCATACACAAGTACCTAGCTAAAACCAGTCATTTTTTGCTTCAATTATTCCGCGTGTCTAGCTGTTTCTGACGTTTCCCTAGATTACAGCTTAGAAGGCTCCGATGATTCCGATTTTGACATAACCCTGCTTAAAAGTACAAATTGGACGACCACCCCGTGATCAGCAGTGTCGGGTCTTACTGTGCTGACTAAAAAAAATCACATGGTATCAGGGAGGGTTGTAACAGACCCGTACGCCAACCCCAGAATTTAGAATATCCATGTCGATTACGCCAAGCCCAGAAAAAGGAGTCAGTAAGAAATATGACAGGCAGCAGCGCCATTTTCTCTGGAAATACCAATCTAATCATGTTAAAAACACGTGTTCTTTTACAGACAGCAAGGTCATGGGCGCCGGCAGCAGGATGCAAGCGGGTGTACTTGCTCCCCCCTGTTAGCTTTAGTTTTTTTTTACTAATTTACTTTCTGAATAAAAAATTAAGCGTTCTAGGTTGCTGTCCAAATCCGTGCATCGCCTTGTAATTGAATGTTCGCCTATATTCTTTTTCTGAGAACACAGCATGCACAGGCCACATACGCCACGCGTCTCACATTGACAGGGCCGTAGGCAGGGGGATGATGCAAAATCTCGGGCAACAAACAATAAATCTATCCGAAGCGGAAAGTATAAAATTTCCGAGCTCTGTCAAACATTTTATGTTCTTTGAGTTCGTAAGCATTTCTTCATAAATAGGCAGAAATATCCCTATTTCTACAGGCTTATAATATTAAAAATTGAAAATTCAAACATTTTTGAATTTAGAACACAAATAAATGATAGTTTGTTAATAAAAGTTAATATATTTTTAATCAATTTCAAACTATCGATCTTTAGATTAAGCTGCCATTGCCTAGGTTGGTCCGTAGATGGGTAACCACCTATTACATGCAGAGTCTATATTGATTAAAAAAAAAAAACTTTTGGTGGCTTAATTTGTTGCATTTTAACCCTACTATGACGTCCTGCCAGGTAATACCTCAAGTTACCAGTAACCATGTATAATAAAGGACAAAAGAAAACCATTCGAGGTTGAGTGCAAAAAATGTCGAGATGTTTTCATGGAAGTGACGATGCAACCCCCTGGAACCAATCCTGCCGGCGCCCATGAGCAACAGCGACGATCTGCGAAGAGAAGGGTGGTGGTTGCGACATTTTCCTATAGCAATAATTGAGAGTTTCATATCCAGCCGCGAATATTTGCCGCCAGTTATTTATTTACCTAAACAATTTTGCACAATGTAAACAAAACAATCAAATGACGTATACCCAAAACCGCAGGGTGCCGAGAAATCGGAACCGACGGCGGAAACGTCAACTTAATAGACACATTAGTTACACAGGTTATGCCTAATTTGGCGACTGATTCATAAGACGATGGTCCTTGGTTGAGGTCGCCTCGTGTTCACGTGTTCGTGGAACTGCGGGGGCGGACATAAGGAAACGAATGTGATGAGGGCTTGAGCGGAAGATGGACTCGCGTATGGACAATGAGTAACGAACAAACGAACATCAGTGGTCAGCTGGGGAGGGTGTCTGATGAACTGGCTTTATTTTGTGTAGGAAAATAGTGGCTCAGTTCTTGGCCGACCCAATTAGGATTGCTTTCGACACGCTAAGAAGAAAAACTGTGTAAGTTGGACTAGTGTACTTTTTGAATTTTTGCTTATTTTATTTGTCAACTAGCTTTTGCCCGCGCTTTCGCCCACATGGTGCTAAAGTTCGTCGACATCCGTTCATCCGTTAAGGCCTGAGAAGGTAACAGTCAGATATACTTTCGCATTTATAATATAAATATAGATTCAATATCAATTTATATGATTCTGTTAACCTTTTGAAATGTTATTCTTATGCACTGAGCTTTTTTTTTTTGCAAAACAACGGTTTCCATGCAACCTATGCTATCATAGAATATTGTTAATCCTGCATACCTGCTTATCAAAAGGTATTTTTCCTACCGTTATTGTAAATACAGGTTTAATCAAGCATTAAATAGAGGCGGGTCAAGTAACTTTTAATTGTTACTGAATGATAATGCCACAAAATAGAGTAATTATAGATTCAGTCAATACTTGTGGACGTTCTGTAAAGAAATAGGGGTCCCGTATTACCACCGAGAATCTTCTACTTGGGTATCATAAATTCCTACCATTAACTGTTTTTTTTAAATTTATTAATCTGCCTCCTTGAGCCTGAGGTCCTGATTCCGTGGTCGGGCAAAGCGTTAACGGGGTGGTCCATACAGGAATTCCTCTGTAGCAGCCAAGGCACACCATATAATACAGGGAACACCATTAAAACTCGTCACTTATTTTAAATACCTCGGTCATGTGGTCAATGATTCTCTGACGGATGACCAGGATAAATAGTTAATGTCCTGAGGACTTGAACTGCTGGCTTTTTGAAACAAATACTTTATGTGGGTAATTTTTGTTAAATATCCTATTTGTCAGCTCCCTCAAAATGTTCTACATCTTGCTACAAAAGGTCTACCTAGAGCAGAAAAGTACTTACTTTTAAGAAAGAATGTGTTAGGTATACTACATTCCTGCAAAAGTAGTAAGTACCTTCTGCTGCTCTGGTAGGTAGGTAGGTAGGTATAAGGTGTTCATAGGATTTTCTGTCGTTAAAGCAGTCTAAGCAGGTCTATTAAATGCATTCGTTTTTATTTATCACTTTTACGAATAACTCCACTATATAAAGTTGGACAAATTCGGGTTTAAGACATCGTAAAACGAAGGAAACAATAAAACAAAGCACTTTATATGTAATTTCCTGTGTATTTCTAACATATTAGTTTTATACACTACTTCATTATTTACATGAGCATTATCGCTTCACAATATTATTACAATTAAAATAATTTTCTCTCTTTATTTATATTATTTATACATTTTTATTTCACCTATTCTTAGGCAAAGTGACAAAACTTCTCGCATATCAAAAAGCATTAGAAAAAAATACTGTTTTATTTTAATATTTTAAAAATAGAATCTACATAGGAGCGGGCCCTAGTTTACAGTGGAACGACAAAGATGGCGCTCTGAAAGGCATACGCGAGATAGAATGAAGAACAAATCACGAGAAATAGATTTAGAGCTTACAATGTATGAATAATCTTTATATTATTTATGTCAAGACTAGCGGAAACTGTCCAAAACTTATTTTGTTTGAGGATAAAAACATCACAGCCAATCATAACAATTTCCGATTTTTTTTAGAATATAATCTCCTTTGTCTGTTATAATTATATTTCCCAAATAATATTTATAATTCTACTGACGACTCTTATCCTTATTATGAAAAACACATCGGCAAATAGAATTACAAGTACTTTTTGGATTTCAAGTTTAAATCAATAAAGGAAATATTTTTTGTAATTCTTACAGGTACCGTTATTTAAGTTGAAAGGAAGATCTTTAAAATTTTATAACTACATTAAAAGAATTGGCCCAGTTTTTGTTAAGTATTAGAAAGATCGACATTTAGGTACAGTCAAAAAATTAAAAATATTTTATGCAAAAATATCTCAAATAGCAAAATTTTGATATTGCACTATAAGTAATTGGGTTTTTAAAGCTCGATTCGTGATAACATGTATGTACCTATTTTACAAAACAGTTTCTTATAATTTACGATTTAGCTTAGTGGGGGCGTAAATAAGTAGTCCTGAAAAAGACAGACAAAAAGTCAGAAAAATTAAATGCTTGATAAAAATGAATGCTACATTCGTTATAACGTTACTAGGCATTCATAAATTAGAAATCCTAAGTACGCCCTCTTCAATCTTTTAACATATTATGCTGTCCTAGTGACAATAAATAAATTAACTGCAGCTAGTTTTTCAACAATAACAGCTAATGTTGGCACAGGTCACAGGATAGTCGTGATCCATCTACCTCCATACTCCGACTCTATTGTCCATTAAGTAAAAGTAAACATTAAAACTGCAGTAACAATATTATTGTAAGATATTCGCGATCTCAATACGTCCTAATAATAAAACTTATGTCAATTCACCAAATAACTGGATAAATAAACTAAATATTGCGATTACTATTTTCCATATTTCAACAATGCCATGAAAAAGCCAAAGCTTAGTTGATGGATCCATAAATATCAAGATCGCGAATGTATCTAGCTGTCAACATTATCTGTAGTAACGTAGGGTTGAATTTTGTACATAACATTGAGTAGAACAGACTTATAAGTTCACTTTGCGATCGACAATTTACTATAACAACTCCCTTACATCAGTTAGTAGGCACACTGTGAGGACGGCCCGAGGCCCGTGCAACCCGAAGAGACCTGCTTCCGACACCGGCGACCAGGCGACCAGGGTCACAGCAACAACAAGAGCTGGTCGCTTCGCCAACCAACTAACTAAAATGAAGTAACAAATAGTGCTAATTCATCACTCGGTACTGTAAATAAAACGTTTGAGCAGGACAGCACGATAACCTAAGTGTTCTACAAGTTGCTCTAAACTTCAGGTCTCCGGGTGCAATGCCCACTTTTATCACAAAAGGTGTTAAAGTACATATTGCATTATGCGACAAATATAAGCCACATATTTATTTAATAGCTAATTAATTCCAATATGTCCATTATTGACATTATACACAACTGTTAGAAATTGACAACACCTAAAGAGGTCTTTGTACAGAGTTTACATAACTACGGTACCTAACTGCACACATCACAGATATAGAAAAAATAAACTTTATTCCTGTTAGTTCTATACATAACAAGTACACTTTAGCCTAATTCTATATTTCACGAAGAGGGAATCTTTTACATCGTATATTGAACCAGAGTTACTTACTATCGTATAGACTGCGGTTCCTGTTGATGTAGACAAGCTTGGCTTCAGCGCTTACTGACCCAGAACGTACAGTAAATATATTCTAATATGTATACATAATAAGACATGATTAACAACACATGGACGCATTTCGCTAAGCTAACTGATATAAAACGTGCTGCACTCTTCCTGCCACTCTCTCGAAGGCATCCGCTCCATTTCACATCTCGATTCTACACAAACTTGCTTCTTATATTGACTTTAAACAATAAATAAAAGTTAATAAATAATTTTTACATCCATTCAAGTTATTGTTCAATTCGATCACAATGCGAAAACATTAACTAGTAGAAAAATATGACGCGGATCATTCTGTTGTCGACATTCACTATTGTCCATCACTATTTGTCACTTTGCTATCACCGTCTTTGAAATAAACGACCACTCACTAGTAGGCATTGCATAAATACATCATTTGAAACATTCGCGCGGTCTTAACATAAGACACGCGATCCGCGTTCCTGACACTCATCGGCGGCTACTCATCTCTTTCGCACACATCATTACAACTGGTAGTGAGATAAGGACGTCGCTACCGACATCCCACCGTCCACCCGTCTTATGTTTCACAAGGAATGGTTGTCGTCACATCCAGGTGAGGCGAGGGGTGAGGTAGACGTACTGACTTGACACTGTAGCACTTCGTGTTCCAAATCTCGATGAAACCTTCTGGGGCATAAAAGTATACGTATTTCATTATTGCTCGAAAATTTACTTTGGCAGTGTATGGCAATCCTGGCCATCCATAGCGCGTGCTAGCGAAAGGGTTTCTTCTTAATTTTTGCTCCTTGTGGGTCATCATTCTTTGATCTTGGAGCTCGAGATTCACTAGCACGCTTCAGCAGTCTTTTAACATGAAAGCACAAGTGTGTTGTGTCAAGTACCAGGCGGACAGAGCGGCCAGGTGGTGGCGGAGCCTAGTGCGCGCGGCCTCACGAGGGCGGCGGCGGCGCGCCGGCCGCGGACACCACGACCACGGGCTTCACGATGGTGGTGGCGCTGAGGTACTGCGCCGACACCGTCAGTGGCGCCACCGTGCCCTTCACCATTTGTGTCTCCACCATCTGTGAAACCAGTACATAAATAATTCCTCAATATTCATAACTAAATTTAAAAAATATTATAGGTACTCATAGATTCAACATTGACTGATTCCGGCAGTAAAATTTTTGGGCCTTTGTTAAACAACTGCAAACCTTTAAAGATGCGGTACAAACTTTAACATACAAATACGTTACGCGACGCGACAGTCGGCTTGGAAAGCAATCTCATAACTGTACATATTGAACAGAATTCACCGCCTATACTATCCCTCTGAGATTGCGGATGTGTACACATGACTACAAAAATCTTTTTGCGTAGTATTCACTCAACAAAAAATATTTAAACACATTCCTTAAAATTGCAACGCCGCTTGCGCAAAGTCTGCCTCCTCATGAGTGAAACACGTCATGCTGACGCAAACCTTGACGCACCTATAACACGTCGCGTCGATATTATCATCGTCTGCTTAACCTTTCCCCAACTATGTTGAAGTCGGCTTTCAGTGTCATCGGATGCAGCTGAATGTGAATACCAGCATTTTACATGGTCCGACCTCCACAACCGGGTTATATGATGATACCCTTTGATAAGAGTGGCAGTCAAACACTCGGACTCGTGACTACCCCATTACAACGGTCAAAAAATTTACAAATGACGACGAGGCACTAGAATTAATATAATGAAATGATTTTACTATTTACCTCTAGGAAATTAATATAAGAGTTATCAATGTGTCTCGGTGAGGCGGCATGCAGCGCGGGGTGCGCGGGGAGCGCGGGGGGCGCGGGGGCGGGAGGGGGCGCGGGGGGCGCGGGCCGCACGTAGGGGTGGGCGCCCCCCCGGCCCGCGCGCTGCGCTCGCGACTCTTTACTCGTCTTCTCCTTATAAGAACACGGCAACTTTCAGATACACACAATGTGGGGGACAACTGGGTCTTTGGGACCGCGGCTTTTGAAGAGTTAAGTATTTGCAGTACCACTTGAGATTTGCAGTCATTTATCAAACACCTTGTATACAGGCTAGAACGATGCTCGAGTATGAATCTTGTTTGATAATCAAATTTCATTCAATCATTCAAATTAAAAATACATCTAGAGCATCGATAAAAGTGTTCGTTTTGTCATGCGTCGGCCACGTTAAGTAGTGGACCGCAATAGGCTTAGAAATAACTTGATTATTCTGGTTTTGACTGTCCACCACTGATATACCGTGCTAAAATGGATACCTCATCTCTTGTACCAAACTCTGAGGAGCACGGATTTTCTATTTTGGGATTATTTTGGGATCGGATTTGGTAAACCAATCAGCTGAATACGCCAAAATTCACGGGCAATCCCACGTCTGATGACTGACTAAGTTTCGAAATTAAGTCAGTCATCAGACGTTGGATTGATTTTATATCAGTCCACTTTAACTAGATGGCAAAGCTTAAATACCAGATGTCTCGGTAAATAAAAACAATAAAAGCACACAATATTATCTTCCCGCAAAAATCTTATCACCACAAGAAAAACACACATCTCATTAAGCATGATGAGACAGACGCAAGTACATATACACACCTAAACCTAACATTACGCCTGGAATCCCCAAAAGATAAGTCAGATGTGTACAGACAGATCCACTAAGTAGTTACCCCCCTGGCATACTCGGCGGTACTGTAGAGGGGTTAGCACATACAAATACTGTCTGTACCTAAAACTAGTATTTCCAACATCTGTCAACTATATTTAACTACCATGTAAGAGAAGGCGAGCCTACTGCCATCAACGGAGCACAGGCACAAATCCAGACTAAGCGCTGCTACGGAGAAATTCCCGCATGCAAGACCTAGGAATTGAACCCAAGACCTCATGCTCAACCGCAGCGATTTGCGACCACAAGACCAAGATTATTAAATAAAAGATAATATCCACAATTTCGAACCTGTCACTCAATTCGTAGGCTATGTTTAGACGTGAAACAGTTCGATTAGAAAAGCTGACACAAGTGCTTGATTAGTAACAATAGATGTTTACCTTATGCGTGAGAGTGTGCGTTTGTAACAAATGCGTGGCGGGTTGTGATACTACTAGTGGAGTCAGTCCGCTCACCACCATGCTGCCATCTGTGAGGACAAAACAAACATAAATATAAAATAAATAACTATAACAAAATAGTTTACCCTACTAATAAGGTTTACAATAAAATGGCTATACATAAATATAACGTTACAATAGGGGATGATTTTGTTTTCTTTACCCAGTCTTCACCCCTATTGTATTTCCCGATGCGATAGCCAAAAATGTAATGTACAGTTACGATCAAATAAAAGTATACAGTGAGCTAGTGTATTTTAAAGCAATATTGTCGCAAAATATGCAATTTAACTTTAAGATAAGAAATAAGCCTGTATTTTGTAATAGTATTGGTTCCAAAATACTATGTCCGATACAGCATACGATTACAATCAAGCCAGAGAAAATAACATTTAAAAGTTGCTTATTGTATTTTTGCTTTCATTTAGTGCTCGTTGCTGTACCTACACCCACGCAGTGCAGATGTCCTTTACAGGTCACGGTCAGACTATACTGGTTATGTGAAAGAAGGCGAGCCTATAGTCCCTAATCCAGACCCCTACTGTGAAATACTAATGCTGACTTTCTGATGGAAAGGATTATGTATCATCATCCCCCTGCCCTTGTGACTTGGAGTCGCAAAACGGCTACCTCAGTCAACCGCAACGTTTACATTTACTTCTGTTTATTCCATATTATTCCATCCATCGTAGGAAAGGATTATGTATGCAGCGCAATCTAATGTTTGTCTGATATAGGATAGAACTCAAAACTCAACACCATTATGAAAGTTTTTGGCGAAAACTTATGTAGATAGTCGCGTTGAGCGTTTTTTGATAGAGGAGAAAATTACTGCACATGCTCGTAACGAATTGCACACGACTAGCGACGCTTAATATAGCGGCCTGTGTACCGGTAAAACGAGGTGAATAGGGATGCGAGAGAGAATTTTTTTTTTTTTTTTTTTTTTTTTTGTATTGTATCTGCGATCAGCATCAGCTACAAGCAGATGTGTTGTAGGATGTGGCAGTTTGAGTGTGTCCTCCAGTGAGGTCATCTCCTCATCAGTAGACCATTGCAGTGCATTATATGGTCAATATGTCTTTCCGCTTTAGCCGTTTATTATAGCTTCTAGTTGTTAGTTTAGCCGCCAATTTATTGGGGTGTCTTTCCAGCTTCCCTTTGTATATCTCTGTAGTGTTGTGACTCTCTTCCTTCACCGTGCTCATCCCCAGATGATGGTGTATTTCTGCGTTGGTGATGTACCATGGGACATTGCATAGGTTTCTGAGGATCATGTTCTGCATTCGCTGTATTACCATTATATTGGAGTCACAAGCGCTGCCCCAGAGTTGTATACCATACATCCAGACTGGTTTAAGGACACTCTTGTATATGAGTAGTTTGTTGTCTACACTTAGTTTGCTGTTTCGGCCCAGTATCCAAGAGAGACGAGTGTATCGAAGTTTGAGTTCTTGTCTCTTCGTTTTGATATGGTGTCTCCATGTAAGGCGTCGGTCTAGGTGTAGTCCAAGGTATCGTACACTGTCTTGATGAGGTAGTGTTTTGTTTCCCAGATGCACAGGAGGGCAATTTCCTTGTCGCAGTGTGAACGTAACATGTACGGATTTTGATGCGCTAGCCTTTATTTTCCATTTTTGCAGCCAATTGGTGACATTGTTAAGGCATGTTTGTAATTTTTGTGTTGCGAGCACAGGGTTCTTGTCGCTTGCTAAAATTGCCGTATCATCTGCGAATGTGGCTGTAGTGACACTCTCCTCTTCTGGCAGGTCAGACGTATATATGGTATACAGTACAGGTCCCAGGACTGATCCTTGTGGCACGCCAGCATCTATTTGGCGGAATTTGGAAGTGGAGTCTGCTTCCTTCACCTGAAAGAGTCTATCTGCCAGGTACGATTTCAGCAGTAGATAGTAACTGTGAGGGAGGCTATTCTTGATTTTGCAGAGTAGTCCTTTATGCCAAACCTTGTCAAAAGCCTGTTGTATGTCAAGAAAGACTGAAGAGCAATACTCTTTCTCCTCTAAGGTCTTCCTTATTTTATCTACTACCCTATGGACTTGCTCCACTGTGGAATGGTGTTGCCTGAAGCCAAACTGGTGATTAGGGATGACATTATTTTTCTGGAGTAGGGGTAGCAGTCGGTGTAGTAACAGTTTCTCAAATACCTTAGACAAGATCGGCAGTAGGCTGATAGGTCTGTAAGAGGTTACTTCATTCGCTGGTTTTCCTATTTTGTGGACCATCAAGATCTGTGAGATTTTCCAAAGTCTGGGAAAATATTGGACTCTTAGCATGCTGTTGAAGAGTGTTGTAATAAATACTATGGCTTTTCGCGGGAGTTGCACTAGTACTTCTTTTGTGATGAGGTCAAATCCTGGTGCTTTTTTATCTTTCAGCTCTTTGTTGATTGTCCTCCAGACCTCTCGTATAGTAATTGGAGCTGGTGGCGGCGACATTTGCAGGTCCTGGTTGATAATGTCATCCACTTCCTCGGACTCTGGATCATTTTCCTCATTCGGACAGAACACATTGGCTAGGTGAAGTGCAAATGTATCTGCTTTATCTTGAGGGGTGCGCGCCCATCCGTCGTCAGTTTTAAGAGGAGGTTTGGCTACTTGTGGTCTCTGATAGTTTTTTGTGAACTTCCATAGCGAATAGTTAGTGGATGCACTGGCTGTGAGTGATTCCAGTTGATATTCCAGGGTGTCATTGTGCCATTTGTGGAGCATATCTTTTAGCTCTGCAGCCGCTTTTTCGAAATTGGTTTTATCGATCTGCAGCCGACTTTCATGCCAAACCCGTCTCAGCCTTCGTTTTTCCAGAACAGCTGTTTTGACTTCCATGGGATAGTTGTAGTGTCTCATATGGGAGTCCATAGCAGGAGTGTTGAGCCAGCAGGCTTCTTGGATCAAAGTTGTTATATACTTGGTTGCATTCTCAATATCTGCTTCGTTTTTAAGAGGTATTCTAAGTTGGATCTTTCCTTCAATGAATTCCTGGAATGATGCCCAATCAGTATTTTTGTTATATAATTTGTCTTGTCCCGTGGACTCTACTAACATTGCGCTGACAGTTAATATCACAGGAGTGTGGTCTGAAGCGAGAGAGAGAATAGGGACAAAACTTTGAATGGGATTTCATCGTTGAATACAAATAATTCGTCACTAAAAAGCTATTGGGATCATTTCTGTTTTAATTTAATAAACAATAGAATATTTTTAGGCTACCAATAATATTTTAATAACGTGAAAATGCCTTAAAAAGTTTCGTCCCGATTCACCCCCGTGTCCCTATCATGACAGTACCGTAAAATCGGATGACCCATTTCACGGTACTGTCTTTACTACTACGTACTTTAGATTTTTAAATCTGTAGAGATTTAAAAATCCAAAAAAAGAACACATTATTTTCATTGTTTTGAGTTTTCACTTCTGTCGGCGGTCCTTAAGACTGCCTCTGTTTTTTTTTACCCACCAGAAGAGTTGGAAAGAAATAGGGGAGGCCTTTGGCCAGCTGTGGGACAAAGTATTTAAACAAAATAATAAGAAAACACTTAAACCCAATGAACACGTGTACAGCGTCAAAGCAGTTTATGGGCGAAAAATACACGATTTCGAAAACCGAATTCAATTTATTCTGTTTTCAAATCAAATGTCAAATGAAGTTGATTGGTGTTCGTTATTTCGGGCGAGCAATCACAACATTTAACATTATGCTGATTTGAATACCTACTGTTTTCAGAAATCTTAGGGTATTTTTAGGCTAACGCTTACTTATAGTTTAGGGAATCCTATTCGGGTGGCAAGAAAGGAGATGTCTGATGAGATGCTACACCGACCCCAAATGATTAGGGATAAGGGCAAGAGAATGATGATGTTGTATCTTATTGAGGTTTACTTTCAGATTTTCATAATATGTTGATATAGAAAGAAAACATGGTTGGATTGAGTGAAGAATGATATGAAAGAAAAAGGAGTAAATGATAGGGTTACGGTTGACGGCGAAGAATAGAAAAATAACGTGTTGCACAAGACCCAAGTAACTTCGGACAGGAAGATGATGATGGGGAAATTAATAGGAAAGGCTAAAGGCATACCTGCAGTCGTGGAAACAGGCGTCGGAGATACAATTCCGTTCTCTTTAGTTATCCTACTTTCAACGGTAGCAGTTGTTACACCTGAGAACAAAACAATACGTTTGTTTTAGTTCAGACGAGATCAGGCCGACCACATTTTAAAATTCTAAATAACTCTACTTCAGGTATTTTTGGTTTGCGTTAGAAAGCAATGGGCAATAAAGGACCGAAAATGGATCCCCGTGAAACACCAATTTTAGTAAAGAAGAATTCGTTTTGGATTTCAGTGATTATTCTAGCTTTCAAAAAATCTATTTGAAAACTTGAACATTGTTCAGGGTTTCGTTGCTCAAAAGGAAAAAAACAGAACTCTTAAACCTCGGATCCACTTGCCAACATTTGGCGCGCGTTGCTGAACATGTTGAAAGAAATTCAAATATGTGTCCGTTGAAAGTTAGCGCGAAACTTTTGTTTAGCAACGTTGTCTGCCTACGCATGATCAGTCGTCGAAAGAATGTCGCCATAGGAACTAGTGTTGATTTCAGCGGCGGCGGTGGTTATTATTTCATCAAAAAATGCATCAAACATTTTAGGACTGACTGAACTGAATTTAATTGAAGATGTCGCCACGACCTGTCGAACGTTGCTTAGTTCTAAGCGTGTCTCCTTGTGCTCAACTGCATGTTGTACGGAAACAAACAACAAGCCGTGCGCGAACTGGCAACGTCACGCGGTGTTCTGCAACGCTGCGGAATATGTTGTCACGTGATGCGCGTCAATTGTTGCTGCTTAGTGGATACGAGGCTTTTAGAATTCACTTCATTGTGCGTGACGTATGTATGTTCTTATTTTTTAAAACAACATTATTACAAAACAAATTCAGATCTGCTTTCCTCGTCACGTAACACAGTTACTGAGCATCAAGTACCAGGGCGTCATAACTCACCGTTGGTATGTACAGGCGAGTGCAACACTCGCAGGCCACTGCTAGTTGACAACAGCTGCAGCGCCGCTGAGCCCACTACGAGCCCGCTGCTACCAACCACCTAATAAAAAAAAGATTAATACAGGATAACACTCTCGACATTGTACGAAAACAGATAGATGCCTTATAGTTTTTCGCCTGAGAAATCAAAAAGACTCGATATTTACTCGACTCCTATGTTTAAAAAGACTCTATTTAAGGCATCTTCCCCAATTCAAAAACATGGCCTATCCAAGCAATCGTTTTCTGGCCCAGTCCCTCTTTGGAGCGAAATGAATCATCTCAAGTGCAGTGTACACTCTCGGCCTATCCTCTCAGTAACGAGAAGTTATGGATTAATTTAATGATAGGTACCCTAGTTTTACCTTTATTTCAATAAGCAATACGCCTATTTTCTATATTCTTGAGATATATCACTACATTTATATCAAAAGTAAAAAGCGTCGTATTACAAGCTAACACTGCGACGTTTTGTAGTTTTAACACCGTCATAACAAAAAGTTTACGTATTTTTGTATAGAGACAGCGTCCAATGTCCTTAACTTAATATCGATAAGCCATAATAATTTACCGTATTGCAGCACCGTTACAAACAAGTTTAATATGAATTTATTTAATGGTTGAAAATAATTAAAACTGGCAAAGCATGTAACATCCGTAAACTCAGCTTTAGCTTTATTGATTCACGATTCAACACATTTATGATATTCTACAGGCTATTTCGCACAAGTTTTACTTATAAGTCCCTCGTTTTAAAAGGTTTTACGATGGTCAATTCATCCAAATAAGGCTAGCGATTGTTGTTTAGTTACTGCATTTAAATGTACTATAATATCGGACTCAAATTTATCTAGCGATAAGTGAGTGTACTACAGGGGCACCTCCGCCTAACCATTTGGGGATTACAGGTGTGATGCTGCGTCAATAAACAAATGACACAGAACTGCCTCACCTGCGATATAGGGAGATGTAATTGAGCTGGGTGTACTAAGGCGCTGAGCGCATTTGTCACACCATTTTCTACCGTCTGCCCATTCTGGAACAAAACACAAATATTTAAGCTTTAAAACTTTTGTGGTATTTTCCTAGATCTTTGTATCTTTTTTGCTAACAGACACATCTCTTATTCCAATAAACCAGGAATATCAACAATTTATAAATGCTTCACTTTTTTACGCATCTTGTTTACGTCCTACATTTCGGGTCCACGAAATTGCGGACATAATATTTATAACGGAATCTCAGACGTCATCTAAGGCGGTTACACAGATGCGTCAGTCGCATACATTACTATGTCCACCTACTCTGTCAGTGATGCTAATGCAACGTCGTGAACTTTCACAAAATCTAGTAGATAACACCAAGGTGACGTTAAATTATAGTGCTATTAAACCCTGGCCTTAATATTTTTTTACTTGAAACGAGAGGAAAACTACACATTATATGTTACATACTATTTTATGATTTGTATTATTAAAACAATACCCATGTGTTTTTGTGTCAATTAAAAATAGACTAGACTGCATTGTTTTATGACAGATATCGTTCACAAAGAGTTTAAGTTCGTACATATGTGTGTGTGTACGTGCTAGTAATTCGTGACTCATTTTGTAACTCGTGAATTTCGTGTCTAAAATTAGCAAGCATTGTCTATTCGATATTAGTGCCATATGCGTATTTTACGTTACTTTTATGAGGTACTCACATGTTTGATAATATTCTAACAGTGCACTGAATCTCATTCAAAGTCCATGAACGTAAAAAAAGAGTTCTAAAACAAGTCGTCATATTATTAAAATATTGGCGTAAATATTTTTTGCAAGCATTCGACAACATACGTCACAAAATACCATTGCCCAGACATGAACACAAGTAATGATTCAATCAAGTCTATAGAGCCACGGTTGCAAGATTTTAATCAAGCTGCCACTGTTCTGATTCAACACAACATCATTAAAATGTCCGGTGCTCTTCAGGGATCATACTTTGGGCCCGCTATATCCACTAAAAATAACAAGAAAACCTTACACAGATGCTAAATTAAATCATGATATGATATTTTACTTAAATATTAAAACTGCTTTTCTGTGCATATGATATTTTACCGAAAACACAGTTTAACACGACAATTCGTTATTTCATTGATAACAAAAAAGAAACAAGATAAAAACTGACACCAAAATACTAACTTGAGTGGAAGGTTCTGCTGGCGCAAGCGTAGTCAGCGTGAGCGTAGAGTTTCTCGCACTGTACGGCGGCGTCCGCACTACCTGAAACACCAACAAAGTTCACTATTTACATTAACGTTCAAAATCACCTAAATTACAATACATTCATTTTCGATTTAACACTTTGTTATAGAATCGAGCAACACAAATCCTAATCCAAGATTAGGTCAGCTCTAATTTTTAACATTGTACTAGGCGAGCATACCTGTGAGGTGGTGGGAGTGATTTGAATAGGCAGCGTACGCAACTTCGTGCTTAGGTTTAGAGTGCGGGGAGGAGACGTCTCCATTCGTGATACGGACCGCGGCGGCGACGCTGATATCTGAAATTGGGACAGTTTATTCACTTGACCTTGCAGTTTTAGAATTGTGTGTCAACATTTTATTAGTAAACAACATGATAACTTAATCGATCGAGATAATTATTAACGAATAAGTTCTAGATTATGAAATACTTACACTTAAAGGGATTCCTAAAACCTGCCCATTCTCAGGGTCTTCTATAATTTTGTCTTCTATGACGGCATCTAACAAAACAAAATTAAAAATTAGCAAGAATATTAATTACCTATTTAAATTCCATTATTATTCATTATTCAATTATTATTTAATAATTATAAAACCCTATCAATAAAATTAATTATAACTAAGATGACTCTTGTTCACATTTTAGTTATTTAATATAATTAATTTACAAGTATGAATTTCATCATGACTTATAAAAACCTTTTTTTAAAACTTGTTAATCAATCAATAAAAAAATTGCACCGAAGCCAAATATTAAATAATCTCGACCAAATATACCAGGCGCGCATAACAAGATAGGAGGTTAACGCACCAATACTCAGAGGGCGAACGGTTGTTCGGACCGAGATCTCTCTTTTCAAGGCGGAAAGCCTCTGTTGCGCCGCGATCTTCTCACGGGCCAGCCGTTCCATTTCGTGCTCACAGTCGCGTTCCTTACGTCGAAGAACCTGCAGACAAAATACCAGGACATCATAATTCAAAAGAAACTCGCATTCATTGAAGTTTGAATCAAACAGTACCTTACCCACTGCTACAGTGATATTGGTGACATTGGTGTAGGTCCACGAATAATATTGTAGTTTATAGTCTCTTAGATAATTAATTAATTATAACTAATAAAATTATTTATAAATATTTTTTTTATTACCCATCAACGCACTTTAAAGGGAGTTGAGGAAACTTATCAGTCAAAGGTTTAATTGAAAAGAGAATAGGGAATCCTAGTAAACTCTCAAAATTCTTATTAAAAAAAAAAACTTGTGGAAACAATTTGCGAATAGGAGCGAAGCCATAGTTTATAATTGAATTGAGATCTCATTTAACCGGCTATTGAGGTATTTCCAAGAAACGATTAGTATAAACAAAAAGCAAAGGATAATTATATTACAAACACGGAGCTCAAAATGTAGCATAATGCCATTTGAACTTCACAGAATTTTCCCGATACAACTAATTAATTCTGATTAGGTTCTTAGTTTAGCGTGACTTCAATTAATAATACAAGAATAACTTCACGAGTAGATTGCCAATACTTACGTTTCTTAAACATCGAAAAGAACAGTTACCTATGATAAACTAAAAATACAAAAAAAAGGTGTAAAAGCTAGTCCTTGGTATCGTCGCCAAGCAAGATACACTTAATACGTAAGAATAACGATTAAGAATCAAGGGGATGCATACCTTGCGTAGATGCATACATACTGCATGCATGCATATAATACAAGAGTATGTGTTAACTAGATTTAACCAGTATCATCTAGATTTCTTTAGATAGAATAAAAAATTTATTGCTCTCGTCTCGAATTGAGGTCAATTTTACGTAGATACAACACTGGTGATTAAAGTATGACGAATGATAAATTGTAAATTAACGTTATTCATATAGCTTTTCCAAAAAGCGACATGATTTGTGTAATATAGCAATTTTTAGTTACAAAGTCAGTTTAACTTAGTCTGAAATTTACAGATTTAATAATACTGAAAGAGACATTTCACGACCATCAAGACATTTCACGACCATCAAGACAATTTGTCGTTTGTTGTGAAAAATTGATAGTGAAACACGTCAAGAGCTTGGCTAATACTCGGAATTTTAGTTTATGATTTTGTATAATGACGATACTACAAAGAACTCTTTGCCGTTAATAATTGCCTAGTAATAAATAATCAAGTTTTCAGAACAAAATTATAGTAGGAAGGAGCAGTAATTAATTAGCTTAACTAAAACATTGGTTTGTAAAGTAAATGTTTTGTACGGTTTAACGAAGTTAATAAAATAAATTGGGGAAGGTGAAGGCCTTCTACATCAGTTTCAAAGGCGTTGACTACCAGGAAAACAGAACTGCAAAGATTTATTTCATTGATACTAACCTGAATATACCTAATAGCGGAGCCGAGTATAGAAAGGTTTGAGGTTTTCTTGTCATCAGGTGTGGCGGGGAGCTGTCTCTTGAGCAGTTCGAAGCACTCCTTGAGGTGTGCCCGCCGGTTCTTCTCCAGTTTGTTGTGAACCTCTCTGGTGCCGGCGCGGGGGGCACTGCCGCTGCTGCCCCCACTGCCGCTGCCGTTGCTGCAACCGCTGCCACTGCCGTTACTGCTAACCGATGGTGGGGATGGGATGGGGGGTGGCCTGTTAACAATGAATTAATGAACTTATCAGTAGGCCAATTGACTCCGCATGCATTTTACTTTTGGGAGAATTTTTCATTATCATCTTATTTCGTTAAAATATATGTATGTATATTTTTTTATGATTTTTCTTATATGTATTTTACATTAATAAAATCAAATCCAAAACCTCGATTCTGAATCTCGCGATATCGTCACCTGCGTTATAGCGTATAATGCGCGTAATGCAATCATAACAATTTTGTTTGTTTCATGTAACCATTTTTGCGCAATCTACTTAATCACGCGTTTTATGTGCGCAGTACTCTTATTGTTTTCATTTGCTTCATTCTTTGATGCTCTAAGTCTTTGGAAATATTTAAACTGGCATCCTTTACGCCAATGTTGACTGTTTTCTATTTCATTCCATCTGATTCCATATCAAGTATAATCCAATGACGTATAATAATAATTTCTTCAGAGAGCATCGTCCATGATTTAATCATGTCTGTAATATAATATATCTAAGAGAATAAGGAAACTAGACAACGCTAGCGCGTGTCATAGCTTTATATAATTGCGTATTATTATGATTAGCATAGACATAACTATGTCTGGATTATTCCATTATTTCATACCAGACAGTAACCAGTAGCTGTATTAATTAAATATAATTGCATATCTTTGTCCGTCAATTGTTAATTTAATTTAAGAACGTCTTGCTTACATTGTGGCAGATATGAAAACTTGTTTTTTAGGGTTCCGTAGCCGAATGGCAAAAAACGGAACCCTTATAGATTCGTCATGTCTGTCTGTCTGTCCGTCCGTATGTCACAGCCACTTTATTCCGAAACTATTAGCACTACACAGCTGAAACTTGGTAGGTAGATGTATTCTGTGAACCGCTTTACGATTTTAGTACAAAAACAAAAAAAAAATAGATTAAGGATACCCCCCGCTACACGGAACTGAAACTAAAAAAAAAAAAACGTCAACCCTGTACGTGCGGGGTGTCTATAGATAGGTCTTTAAAAATGACATCGAGGTTCCTACAACCATTTTTTTTTAAAGTTAATCATTTGAAAGATAGACACTTCCAAAGTGGTAAAACGTGTATCCCCCCCTCTAATTTCTAAACTAAGAGGAGAAAAATTCTGAAAAAAAATTGGGATGTAGAACGTAAAAAAAACTTTCAAGGAAAATTGGTTTGAATAAGATTTGATATTTAGTTTTTGAGATATGGGACTTTTCACCAAACTGCAACAGTAACTTTGTTTTTCATAAACTTATTATGAAAAACAAATTTAGTTTTGCGGTTGAGTGGAAGTTTACTAATTAATGACCGTTCAAAATATTGTTATTATTTTGTTTGGGGCTATGGAACCCTGTGTGCGAGTAAGACTCGCACTTGGCCCGTTTTTTTAACGTAAGGATTGGCAACATACAAATCATTTCAAATAAAAAATAAATGATACACGCAACGTAAAAACAGGATACCAATGAATAAGTTATAATTACATTCAGAAAAGGTCAATTTATGTATGACATTTTTATTAGAATCGTGTCCAAGTTTTTCCGAACGGCCACTGATAAATACGATGGAAGTTGAGAACATTTTATTTCAAAATGCTCTCTTCGAATTCAAGGACGAGAATTGTATTGACAATATGAATATTCGATACAAAAAAAAAAATGCTTAGGTGCATCTAACGTTTTCCAATTTGATTATGACTTATGGCGACAATAAGTGCCCGCGACCTTGAGCGAGTGGAAGTGCATGCGTAACGCTTCAACGCGCACCAAGATTATTCGAAAAAACAACCCACCTTGATTTATCAAACACAATACAAATAAAAGCCGTAAACTAAAATATGGGTAGTTAAATTGTCTTTCAGATGGTCAAAGTTTCATGCAAATACGTCTGATAATTTTTGCATTATTATCGTTTTTTTGTCCGCGTTAGACATGATTTTTCAAATTAATTAATTAATTAACACTATGTTATAAAACTATAATTTCACATTTTCACATATCAATTTATAAACAAAATTGTCTAGTATAACATATATTTTTTTCAAAGAAATAAGACTAGAAGTTTAGACGTGATGTTCAATTTAAAATCATTAAAAGTCGTATTCTGCGCCTTAACAATAAATCATTGTTCACTATTGTGTATTTAGCTACAGGATGCAATTTGCACATTTATTGATAGATCAGCAATATTTTCTTTAATGAATGGGACTAAAATAGATGTAAATGACAACACACATGGTCCACACGCTTAATTTGTAAACACAGTCTCGTACACCCGTATCTTCAAATGAATGATGCATACAGATACTGATAGTGGCAAGGACTTAGTCCCTGATGAATACAAAACCCTAGCTGTTCTGTAAGATTAGAAATATTCCATTCATGCTTGAATATTTCTAATCTAAAAGGCAACTGGAACCCTAGAATCCAGATATGTAAACAAATTATATGACTCTCTCCGTCTCTCGCTTGGCATACAGCAAACCACAGGTTAAAAACAACAGAAAAAAATATCGAATGACCAGCCAAGCTATGTTCAAAATTAATTGTTGAAAGAGAGAAAGAGAAAAAAAGCAAGTTACATTTCTACTGCTAAACCTTGACAGCAATCGACTGAAAAATAGAAGCACCATACGCGCTTATACTAGGACAGCATAACATTGCAAGGATGACAAGCAAGGATGAAATTACAAATTCCATTAAGACCTGATTACATTTAATTTTATTAGTATTTCTATGACATGAACGTTCAAGATCTGCTTTATTAATTCACCAGTGCATTGTAAATTACACGAGTAAGTGTAAGAGATAGACCTGCATTGCCAGGAGTCCTCATTTTTTAAATAAATATTGTAACTGGACCGCTTGATATTGTGTACTTTATAATAAATTGAATCAAACAGTTTTCCTCCATCGCTTTGTGTCAGTGCCGTATGTCATTTATTTTCTGTCATGGCATGTCTCCGATAATTTTGCATTAATATAATTGGAATGTTTTTGTTTTTTTTTCTCAATATTTTAGTGACTGAAGAAATAATTAAGATTTAACTAGACAGTAGTATTAGCTCTGGTTCTATTAAACCATCATTATCTGGCTTCGATTTTTAAAGACCAATTCAGGGTTCTGCCCAAGCTGTCACTTATAAAAATAAGAATGATGATTTGACTTGAAGATTTTCGTTGTTTTGACTAAAAGGTCTATTTCAAGAGCCCTGGTTCATGAGGAATTTGAAGCAGAAACGACAATCTGTTTGGGTGGTACTAATACATATTTATCAAAATTCTCTAATCTCTAGAAATTCTCTAGAAAAAGGTTAAAATACTATATTAATAATTTTGCAATTTATTTTCAATATTTAGTATTATTCTCAATTAACTCCCCATAGCTACCAGCAAAACGACCTTTTTCATATTTTATCTTTGAAGGCAGAAGAGAACAAGTATAATTGAATACATTTCTAACGAAAAAAGTTGTATTAGCATTTGAAGTTAGTGATGGATGATAATGGTAAAGAAGCGATACAATTGATATGCCTATTTCTAAAAATCTAAAGTTCGTTTTAATATAAAAAAATGCTGTCGAAACCACTTCAAAATGAATAACAAAAACATGAGTTTTAGCACCAACACAACGACAGCCGTGCGAATCTCCAGCTGTTTCAGACACCGCTGTTACTAGGAGAACATACCCATGACAGTTACTCGTTGTTCGCGGCCTGGAATGTTCTTGTGCGAAGTCGAGGAGGGGCGCGGGAGGAGGTGCGGTCGTCGCAGGGACCGGCTCGAGCGCAACGATGGCAGGCGTGGGCGCGCAGGGGGGCACCACCGGCACCGGCGACGTCGGCCGCACCACGCCGTTGATGCGCGGCGTCACCGGCAGCCCTGTTACCACTCGCACCGACACCGGCGACTTCGGCTCCTCCTCTGTAAACAAAGGTGACACGTCAGAAGGAGTCACACACAACGCAACTTACTACCTTGGACCCAATATGATTACGAAAATGTAATGTAAAATGTGTATCATCAGTCTACTAAGGTCCTATTAGAAATGAGCGGGCCATCCTCGGTCGGTCAACACTTGTCAAACTCGTGTCAACCGCTCGTCGACGGCTGCAGTCCGTGGCGGTAAACTACCAGGCGAACATATTCCGCAGGAGGTCAATCGAGCCGTATGAATGAAACAACCACATCGGAGTGAATGCGACAGCATCATACCACTTTACTTTCAGATAGTAACGGTACACGATAGTGAACTTTACGCACATACAATAAAGTTTATAGTAGAGTAAAACTAAATATAATCAGTCACGCTGCAATGCCGAGTGAGACAGATGATCGGTCCGAGTGTAGTAAAAGAGATGGAAGCGGGGGCGTGGTCTGACGATACAATTACGTCAGCACATGTGGTTGCGCGCGTGCTTTCGGTTTGTTTGGCGTTAACAGTTGCCACGCCGAAAATCAGCTGCTCAGCGAGGTGCCAGAAAAAACAAGTCGCGTCGTAACCGGCCCGTAAAATGACTGGTGTCTGCTACTACTATATTGTGGGTTTGTTTTGTTGAGCGTCGAGCCAACTCTACGGTTCTATATATCTTGTCCGCGTAGGTAAAAAAACATATATTTACTGATAATAAAATATTATCGAGAACATACGACGAATCACTATTAATAACAGATAGGTACATATCACAGACGTTTATTATATCACGTCCGAGAGATATACATAACAAAGTTGTTTTCGTTTAGCTAAAGACTACACGCCATCTAGAATACCTATTCAATGTACCTACTGGAAAAATATTTTACGTAACGAAGACATAGGTATATTCTGTATGAAGAGCTCTGCTATTTATATTTGTAAGACCTAGCTTTTTGCTTCTGTCGGTACCGGCTTTACGCTACATATTATTCTTCAGTAACGCAGTCCGAACAATAATGACTGACTTCTTATCGTACAGGAACTACGCAGTACCTAGGCTTCGTAAGTTATTTCTTGTGAAGAGTTCCATGCATTATTAAATTTCGATTGAATGACTAATTATTGCGACCTGAGTAACGAGCATCGTCACCTTTTATATTCTTTATATGAGTCATTATAATTACAATATTAATGCTTCTTCCTTCCAATAGCAAAAACACTTCACCATCCTTCATTTAATTCATATTATTTAATTCATAATCATCTAGTAATTAAATTAGTATACCATTAATGGATAATAGAATTTCGATAACGTTGGCTGGTATGTAAAGAAACCGTTTATAGTTGCAAATTAGGAGTTTATTAGAATATATAAAAATAATGACTGAAGCGTAGCTACCTCCTCAGATTGCGTGATCTTTCGTCAACGTATTGCTGTGAATGAAGATATTTATAGAAATCAGCACACGTGTAATAGACATCTTTAAGCGACAGGAATGTACTGTATTTTCAAAGAATGGTCATTTCAACAAAACAACGGTTTATAATCTTGAACCGAGTCTAAAATATGAAGAGGTTACAGAATTTCACAATGAAAATAAAGTAATCAATCATAATAATTATTAATCAACACTCATCGCAAAGATGAGCAAATAAGTTCACTTCTACAATGAAACAAAGTACACGAGCCTCGAGCTAAATAATAGGAAAACATAAAAGGTGGGTGGTTATTGACCGATTTATTCAATCGTATTCAATATGAATTAGAATTGTTTCAGCGTGTCCCAGACGTGGCCTAAAAGTTTGTACTCGTGACTTTGACAAATATACCGACTTTGTATAGCTGCCTTTGGAGAATAAACAGATCAATGAGGCTTCAACTTTACTTACACCATAATTTAAGAGGTTATTAACATCAAATCGAGTCTTCAACTTCAAATGGCGAATTTTATGTTGGTGTTGGAAGTCAAATGCCTTAGACAAATCCCTCCCTTTTTTGCTGCTTGTTTGAAAACAGCATCAGAAAATTGTTAATATTGTAAGCCAACTTAGTATCTACGCAGTCAGTTTCGCAATAGATTTAAAAAAAAAAACTTGTTCTAATTAATACGATACATTTCCAAGTACAATTATTTGGTAATTTCTGATAGACAGTCGATACTTATGAGATATTTTTAAAACTTAGCTGAAATAATTTGATATTTTTCAATTTTAATTAACTTCTACTTTCAGAAATCTAAATACGTACTTACTCATAAACCATGGATTATCACAACCACAGATAATAAACAATCCTAGTGTGACCTCAAAATTAAACGAAAATAAAATACTAATAGAGGATGGATATTAAAAGAGTAGAATAAAAACAACAGAAACCTAAGAAAACGATGAAACTGCAAAATGTGACCGCTTTAAGTTGATCAATTATCGCTACAAGGAAAAACACAGAAATTACGTCTGGCGGATCAGACTGATTCCAGAAAACCACTACATTTGGTTGAGCAAAATCTTAGGGACACATATTACACATTATGAAATTAAACGATTTTACAATATGTGATGACGTTTCTTCATAGCATATAGATAGACCGAAAATTTATAAACGTGGCCAAGATTTATTCATTGGGACCAGATATCCTGTCGATCACAAATATTGTTCATAAGGACCTGAAAACGCAAACAACAAAACTAAGAAAGCAAATGACCCAAAACTACAATTAAATCAACAAAATCTGCGTAATCCTAACTAATATTATAAATGCGAAAGTAAGTTTGTTTGTTACCTTTTCACAACTAAACGGCTGATCGGATCTTAATGAAATTTGGCAAGAAGATAGATTTTAACCTGAGGAAGGACACAGACTATATATCATCACGCTACGACCAATAGGAGCGGAGCAGCAATGAAAAATGTTGCGAAAACGGGTAAAATGTGACGCAGACAAAGTTGCGCGGGACAGCTAGTATTATCTAAATATTTTGTCCGTTCTTTAGAAATAATCGTGGTTGTTATCAAGCAAGACACAAAAACAGTGTTTTGATGTCACAGGTTTCGATAAATCCATACGAAATGTCCACGTTCTTGACCATAATCTGACCTCTTTAATTTTAGGCTGCAGAACCAGGTTTTAAGGTCTCAATTTGACTAAATATTCTTGGACGTGTTTTGCGTTTTCGTAAAAAATGATTAGGTGTACAATATAACCTAGTATTAACATACTAGGTTATATGGTAGACCTAATCATTTATAGGAGATATGTATTTTTTTATTAACATTTGTAGGACATATTTTGTAAAGTTCACATATTTATGGGATCTCTATCTGAAACTATCTTTACTTATCAATTGATTCTTTAAGATAAATTATTTATCAATGTTAGCAAAGCCCCGATATTTTTACGTGAAAAATAATTCTTGGAATAGAAAAGGACATTGACCAAGGATTTGGATAATATGGAGAAAATATCGAATTACGCTATAAATATTAAGTAGAATCACTTACACGAGTGTTGAACTTGACTATTTCAATACGTTGAGACAAATAGCAGTAAATAATTCAGTATTCTGGTAAAAACTGACTTCATTGCATGAATCAGAGAACAAAAAGTTGAAAACAGTATTTTTTAAGGTGATAATTTACTTAAATCTCATTGAATTGAATTAAATTCAATGAGATTTGAGGAAATATTATTCTAAAATCGTTGAAATCAACAGCCTTAACACTGGAGATTCTTCGTGATGTACTAGAATAAAATATTATAAAATTCTCATATCAAAATACGAGAATTTTATTACTTTTTATTCTTGGACAAGTAACCATTCCGTCGAGGAGCTGTCCTGTCCTGTCATCAAATTAAAAAAAAGTTGTAGGCTTATTGGCTGTCAATTGCAGGCAGTACCAGGGTATAATGAGAGCGTAGGTAGTGCCCTGGGAGAGGCAGCAGTACCGTGCGTCACTGGCCTTCTGGGAACCTCACTGGGGGTTGTTATGTAGCCGCTGAGATTCGCCCTTGAGAGCCTTTGAAAACTGGTCAGGACGGAAAAATGGAGGTTGTGTCCGTGAGGTGACGTAAATAACAAAACTATTATGTATGAACCGCGCAACAGCGATAATATCTTGTGCAAAGGTGTTTTAATGTGCATCTAAATGTAATTAACACTTGAAACGGGATAATTATATCACGACCGTAATCACCGAACGGTTAGGCAGAGCGAGAGGTATACCTTTCAGTACACCCACATTTCGCCAGTTATGTTTAAGTCCCATGTAATAGGGGGCGAGCCTATTGCAATTGACCGATTACAAATTCCTCCGTGGCTGCTACTGAGAAATTCCAAACCTGCCTGACCTGGCAATCGAACCCTGGACTCCATGTTCAGCAGTAGCGCTTGCGACCAGTAAACCAGTGACGGATAACCCACACACAGTTTATCCGTGATAATGGCGCATACAGCAGTGGCGAAATATCGGGAACTCACTATAAAAATAAACGTGATAAATAATCTGTTTCAAGTGTTTATGATAATACTAGCTGTCCCGCGCAACTTTGTCTGCGTCACATTTTCCCCGTTTTCGCAACATTTTTCATTGCTGCTCCGCTCCTATTGGCCGTAGCGTGATGATATATAGCCTATGTCCGTCCCCAGGTTGAAATCTATCTTCTTGCCAAATTTCATTAAGATCCGATCAGCCGTTTGGCCGTGAAAAGGTAACAAACAAACAGAGTGACTTTCGCATTTATAATATTAGTATGGAAGTATGGATTAGTGACCATGACAGTTTAAAAATTTACCTATGTTATTTAAATGTTATCGGTGAGAAGAGACTAGAGATCATGTTATCATTTTCTTACTTTGTAAGTATGCATCAAAGTAATTTATTAGCTGGATTAAGTAGTTTGAAGTAACATAAACAATAATGTTTCTGCACAGTGTTATTCATGCCTTAATTCAAACTTGACTTAGAATCGCTCTAAAAAAAATGCGAAGTTTCAACGGCTTGACCGTCACTAAGGATCATTTCAATCGCATTGATCAATTTTAACTCAAATTGATAAATAAATCAAAAAGTGCCAAACCTCCCATAAAATCCATAGAGAAAGCATTTCTAAACGAGCAGCATTAATCCACAGGTAGTACTACTAACGCTAAAAGAAACAGGCCGACAGCCAAGCAAACGCAAACGCGCACTAAGCATTATCGCAAACAAGCAACAACAAAACACCTCTTGTTGTATTATGCCCGCCTGGTACAATTGCGCATGGCGGGCGCGCGCTTACAAGCAGCGAGCACGCAAACACCGACCATCTATCTCCCACGACGCGGACACCCACACGTGCAAGTGAAACTGTGATTCCAGACACTAGTGAACCGGTATCGTTGTTATGTACATCTGTTGCTGATCTGAGACCGGTATTTAAAATACCAGCACCAAATAGGCGTTTGTTGTATGTGAATGTGGCTTGCAAAACGGTGATCAAGTTCTGCGAAGCGATGTTATACTCTTTCGCATCAGTTTGGAAATAAACGATCTGTTTGATCACGCAAATAGTTTAGGATTTTTTTTAATTGAACCTGACCTACCTTATCCAACCTAACCAACTGTATAGTCGCTGCCTTTTAGCATGGCAATAGCGGTCACCTACAGTTTTTGACATCCTTAATTGCAATATTGGAAATAAAGACGTTTATCGCCCTAAATTGACACCTATCGTGTTCCTCAACATGATGAAAATCGAAATAGATTTTCATTATGTTGGTTTGGCAAAGAGTTATTAAGGGAAGGGCAATGACCGTTATTACGTTGCTAAAAGGCAGCGTCTATAGAACCTAATTTATGTAACCTAACTATCCAACCTAACTTTCGGACCTAACCGGATGTTATTTTAAATCCAGCTTATCGATTAAGTTATGCACTGAATCATCAAATATGAAGAAACACACTTTAAAACTGAAATTTCTTTGAACTTAGAAATGTTTCATCATCATCCAAAGTTTGTTTTTACGAGTCGGACTATTACAAAAATTAATGAAAATCATAGGAAAATGAATAAAATAATAATATTTTGTGATAAAATAAATAAATAAATGAAAAAGCACGTGCCCCTGAGTTACGACGTTGTTTATGAGATACGATACTTCGCCCTTTCAGAAAACAGTTTAAATACATAAAAGTGCGAATTTTAACAAAGGTAAAGTTGGATTTCATTCTTACTGCTTTTAAACTATTTGAGTAACTTTGAAATAATGGCTGAATGGTTTCTTGAGTCTGATCCGTGGATTTCGCAGTCGTACAAATTTTCTTTTTGTTTCAAAGTTTTATGAAACGATGTTTTGTCAACTCAGTTACTAAGAGCAAAAATCTCAACATTTTGCGTTCAATATATATATTGCCATTTGACCTATGTCATATTATGTACTTGACCGATATTTTGTTCAAGGTGTCGGTATGCGGATCCGAAAATTAACGAAAATTTTAATAATGTTTAGGAACATTGCCTAGATTTCTGTTTCTTTACTAAATCGGACATCTTTTGTGTAACTAAATTTTATTTTAGATCTTTAGAAAGAAGGATAAGTTGTAATAAATCCAGTCTGGAGTCGGATTGGGACATTTAAGACCAAGCTAATTTTTGTATTTTATTGGATACCCATCTTGAGAGAAATATATTTTCTCTTACCCCAAGTAAGTACCCGGGTACATCCAAATGATTACATTACGATATACCCGAGTAGTAGTATGTCCTAGAACTAAAAATTCGAAGACATGTGACATCTACCAACCCGCACTGGGCCCGCGTGGTGGATTACAGCCCATTCCCTCTCATAGAGAGGAGGCCTGCGTCCCAGCAGTGGGAACAATATAGGCTGATGATGATGATGATGATACCCGAGTAGGCACCCATTTAGACATAATGTGAGGTATAAGTAGATAAGGTTTTCTACCGAACAAAAGCGTTGCGTGTAACAAATTGAATTTAGAGTAGTGAGAGGGCCACTAGTTCAGTGAGTGAGGAGGGAGTGCAGTGGGGGCTGCGGGAGCCTCCGAGTCTGGAAGTGATAAGCTGGGCGGGCTCGCGGGGGGAAGAGGTGTGCTCGGCATCGGCACGTGACAAGCCGTCACGCGGCACGAACTCACCCGAACGCATCGCCGCCGCCGCCGCCGCTGCAACACGCTCTCGACTAGAGGGGGGAGAGGTAGGGTATACAATCTACCTAGCACATGCACATACACACCTTGCCTCCAAGTACACCGGACTGGGACAATAAAATTAACTCTTTTGTAACTCTGCCACTCTGTCGAGTTATTAACATGCACTGCGTATTTCTAGGGCGCTGAGTCATTTGAATTGTAAACTTTAGATTTTCCGAGAAATAAGGTTACAAGGGACATAGCTGTAGCCTTTATTAGCAATAAGCTCGTAGTTCAGTAGACTTGATAGACTATAATACTCAAAATAAACGTACAAGGATCAAAGGACCAGAATTAAAGGACTAAGACTTTAGACGTCAACGAAAGCGAACATTTACGACTAGCGTCCAAACTGAACAAAGTGCTACAATTTCGGGGTGTGATATATTTTATCTCAATGTCAATAACCTCGCAAATACGCAGCGGCTCGCTCCACATTTTTACAACGCTTCATTACGCGACAAGCGCACGACACGTGTAGCGCACTCGATAACAATTAGATTTGCCTTGGCAATCTCAACTGGGCATTACCAGTTAGAAGATAATGACGAATCCGTGATGCTCTATGACTTCTATAAGCACGTTTAACTGCTACCTACGTGTTTAACAAAGAATACCTCTAAATCAATCATCCATTTCGTATTACGTACTCGCCAGAAAAACAGAAAAATGCAGAGCTTTAATCGATAAACCATTAATAGCAGAGGTCACCCCGTAATTAAGTTGGTTCTAGAACAAAGATAGGTTGCGTCAAACGTGTATCTCGTCGACGATAAAGTTTGCGTACAGCGAATACAGATGACCACAATATAGGCGTTATTACAAAATACAAAGAGCACACAATCTAATGAAATGATACCTCATTACGCGCTTGTGTCGTGCCGACCAGAGCTAACCGTATTGGAAGAGTGAAACAAAAGAAACCCTGATAAGATAATGTTTATGAAAACAAATATGGTTACGATGAGGTTAGCGACAGAATAACAATAGTGCCAACAAGAAACCTTAATAACGAAAACATCAAAATGTAACGTTTATTTATTTACGAAGATGTTTGAAGTTGTATTTAGGATTTTGGTGTTAAGTAGTGAAGCCTTGACCCAAAGCGCAGGCAGTGGTTGGTCGCGAACCTCTGGCTACACCTGTTTAAGTAGTTAATCTCATAAAACTATGTAATTATATCTGTTACGCAACCGTGCCCGCCCCACGTCACGCTGACACACGCCGGCCATCTTTATTGGATTACGACTTTCATTGTGTGCGACATCCGCCAGTTATTACGTAAAATATTGCTATTATTTTTCCTCTATAATTATTGACTTATTGCAGAGATATACGTTGTTATTGTATCAGACTCAAGTTATTTCCATTTCTTAGAAACATCAATAATTCTCATCCACTCCACCAAAGAATTTGACGGTTTGTGGTTTCATTACAAACCCGTAAAAAAAAGAGGATTAACATAAACCGAAGCTGTTCAATCTTCTTATCTGTTAACATACTCAAACTATTCAACCATTGAAAAATATCGCAGTACCTATACAGTGCGTCACTCGAAATACTAAAACACTATTTACATAAGTTAGAATCCTGCCTGTTTAATGTAGTAAAAAACTGCAGGTGTTAAAAATACAATAGATGAAGTATCAGGTAGGTACTAGGTGACGTCCCACATGACTAGTCTAGCAATCATTTCAACAACATCTACGTCTTCTTCTATGAAAACGACTGTCAGAATTTGTATATTGTTACTGTTTTAAAATTCCGCTGAAAATTCGACGGCTTCGATTCAAAGGACCCAGCTTTTTGCCACTGTAAGCACATAAAAAGATGCATTACCATTTTGGAGGAGGATGAGAGGTTCTCTCGTCCCAATAATAAAACAGGCGACGTAGCAGACTCGAGGAAAACATTTTATAGACCAAAGGTCACAAGGGAAAGCGAGTTTGAAACACGCATGTCTATACAAGACCGACATATGGACTCAACATCACATACGCCACGATATTTACGACCTTGGGAAGAAGAACGCCTTGACGGCAACACGCTGACTAGTACGCACGCAATACCTCGGTGTTTTGGTTTGTGGCTTCTCTTCCTCGTATTTTATGCTGCCCTAATACAATACCGTTGGTAATATATCCTTTACAGTTAATTAGATCCTTTTTAGCACATTCGATTGAACTGATTTCTATTTGTTGGTTAAGAAGTATCAAATCATTTTAGTAAACAGCTGCGTCTTAGCGATTGTTCGTTGTTTCTTCCAAATAAAGATTTTTATCAAATACTTACAATACAAATACTTTTTGAAACTTGCAGAATTGCGAGTAAGGTCAGTTTAGTATTCGAATAAACGCTTTACTTGAAGCAAAATGCAAATGATGTGAACAAAAAAAGAAGTAAAGAATAAGTTTAGTATGTAACCAACGATAGAACGTGAGCAGTCATTGGTTGTGGTTTTCTCGCACTACAAGCTACAATCTCAGCTCTAAGCTGCTTAGTTCCAAACAGTGTAGTAGTAATACTTGCTAGGTCATAGCTTACTACGGGCAACATACTAGAGTGACCCGTTTTCAACAGTACAATGTTTTCTCTTAAGTGCCAAGAGTCTTGATCACAATTAATAATCTTTACTAAAGCATACATTGTATTTAACACCATTTGATAATATAGCTGAGTTAGTAAGTACCTATATACAAATGATGAGAGATGTAAATTGTGATTATAGTAACAATGGGAAAGCTTACTACGCAGAATATAATAGAGGAATACCTACTGTTCGAAATAGATTTCAAGACACTTTTAGAGAAATCAAAATAGCTTTTGAAGAACATTGAAAGGGTGACTAACGTCAACGGATAAAAGAAGACTGTCAAATATTTATCTAATATTAAAGATAATGAAGGAGCATAAAAAAAAATATTATTGACAACGCTTAATGTAATAAAGTATTATAAATTTGCGTTTTAGTCGTGCTCTTGGATTCTGTTGAGCAAAATCAAGACGAGGTTACACGCCAAGGTCAAATAATGCACTCCTGTGGACAATTTGACCTATTGAATCACTTTCAAATTATCGCATTGCAATTGAATTGTTGTCAAGTCGAATGACCTGAAGAGTTTCAGGAGCAGCATTCAATTTGTTAAATAAAATCTTTTAAATATTTGCAGTGTCTGCAGCAACTAATTTGTTTTTCCCAAAAGAAGTATTTATAAACTGCGGACTACGGAGTTCATTCACCTAATCAGCATTTTGAATATCTTCCATATAGAGAATTTCTTTTTACAAAAATATAAATATTCCCACCACGACGACCTCAACAAAATTGGAATAAGTACTCCAATAAAAAATTACGAGAAAGAAGTAGGGTCGCTATTTATCTATAACTCACCTAAATACTCTTTAATCCACTTCTTCTTAGGGGGTGGTCGGATTTGAGCGTCTTTCACTTCAGCTTTCACGGGACGCGGGACGAAGTTCTGGCTCGTGGTGGGCCTTTCAACTGCGGGGGCACGAGAAGCAGCCACCAACGATGTGATCATCTGTTGCTGGGGGAACCCATAGCCGTTGATGGCGTGCCCGTGTGCTTGCAGCTGTTTGTATGCTTTGAGCGTTATTGGTATCGGCTCGACGATGCTGCCGAATTCTGTCTCCCTGGTGTTGATCGCGATGGTGTGGAGCGTGTCGGCGTAGTACTCCCCGGGGGCTCCCATCGCGCCGAACAGTTCTGGCTGCACGCGACGTCTCCGGTAGCCGGCAGTGCCCAGTTTCGCTTCGGTGGTTTCCATAAGTATACCCATTCTACAATGGACCACTATATTAACTAGCTACTAGTCCTCATTGTCATAGACTCACTTTCATCCTATTCATTCTTAAGTTCATTAGGTAACTGTACAGTCTCTTGATTACTTATGTTTATAATTTTTCACTTATTCATTGCTTAAATTCTGCAGAAGTTTTCTGAAGAAACCAAACAAAAACTTTTACGATACGGTACGTTTCGAAGTTTGAAAGGATTGTAAGTCAATTGACGTTCAGAGCGTATTGTTATAAGTTTTTGAGACGTTTAAGAAATCCAAGAGCTTCATACAAAAATTTAAATGACTTGAATCGTGGGGCTTCTTTGAAGGCAAACTGTTACCCTAGTAAGAGTTTGCACAACCAGATTATTGAAAAAAAATTAAGAAAGTTTCAGCACAAAACAATGAAAAACACTGAAAGGACGAAGTCGTTCCTAAAATTTCCAAGTTTTTTTTTGTCTTAATTATAAGGAGTTTCCTGCTAGTGCTCGTTTACCTGGTTCACATTAATTTCCATGCCTTAAAGTTAAACGATGCAATTTTTCACCTAAGGGTAGAATGTCTTACCACGTAATAGCACAGAAACAAAACGAAAACTTGCGTGGAGTCCCTCCGCGCGGAAGAAGTGAAACTTCGTGATACTACAAGCATGCGTTCGAGTGCCAAGTGCATTCACTCTCGCTCTGTCTCTTTCTATTCCCCCTCCATGGTAGCCTTAA
The DNA here is from genome assembly GCA_963082945.1 of Cerastis leucographa. Lineage (NCBI taxonomy): Eukaryota > Metazoa > Arthropoda > Insecta > Lepidoptera > Noctuidae > Cerastis > Cerastis leucographa. The sequence continues at coordinate 3,806,147 of OY720365.1, forward strand.
ACGTTTAACGCAACCTTGTTAGAAGTCGCATAAGAAGTTTCACTTCAAAAATAAGGCTCTAAAATTAGGGCAACACACCCCACATAATAGGAACTACTAAGTGTAATCAATACACTCAATTACTAAGCGGAATGAAGTTCGCAAGAATGAGATGGCGCATGGCATGCATGAGCAAGTCAAGGTGCTAGTTAGAATGGGTGTTGCAAGTGCGAGCGACCTAGGTGCTGTCGGCGGCAGCGGAGCGCGCGGCGCTCAACAAGTGCGGGGAGGGCGTCGAACGCATGGCACGACCCGCCGGGCACGTGCACTCGCCGCACCCTCCCCGCACCCCGCGCGCCTGCCTCCGACAGACATTGACAGCTAGTTGTACCTCCTCCCACACCATGCGGCCCTGGTACTGCGGCCGACCGAATTGGCAGACATAGTGGATTTCCACCGGCAAACAAAAGAACGTGCGGAAATGTGTTTCGGTGCGACTACAATACAAATGAAAAATTAGTTTTTTTTACGGATGTAGGTAATAAAATTGAGTTGGTAAAATGTATATTGAAATAGATGTTTTTTTCAACAGGTAGAACACCAAATCAGGCGTGTTAACGGATTTTCCGCCCTGTATGCAAGAGGCGAAACACCGAGTAAAGTCGAAGCAATGGGGGAGACCAATGCCAAGGAGAAAGACAGTCAAAGCTAAGATAAAATATGTAAGTTTAAAAAGCATAAAATAAAAATTAAATTTAAAAAACCCCCGACAAAAAAAAACTCAAAAAACGAAAAATAAATTTATGAGCGTGTCGCGTCGTAGCGTTGGGGGACCGCTAATTAGACCGCTTAGTACAAAACAAAGCGGACCCCCGGCGCTACGATGCCGCGATGCTTGGATTAAATTTATTCTTGGTTTTTTAGAGGTTTTCTGTGTCGGGGTTTTTTTTTAGCTAGATGACGCAGACCAAGACTGAATGGAAGATAAGAGGCGAATAACCATTAAACCATGACAAAATAAAGAAAAGCGAACAGGTGTTGGACTTGGAAGTGAGAAACGTTATCGGATTGGTCACAACGCTCGCTGTACATGTACGTACACGTGCCCAGAAAGCATACTGTTATCGTGGAAAAGCAATAACAAACCAGAGTTTATGCAACAACCGCTGCTTCAAAAAAGTAAAATTGGTGGGGAAAGATAATTTTGTGTTTTCAGAACTGTTATCAACACTAAATGTATTTAAGATAAGAGTAATGTTCCATTTGAAATTATTTACGAGATAGGAGGATACAATAACAGAAAGGTTGACTGATCAAGTTATTTCTATATGAAATATAAACGTCAGAACTTAACCAGGATATCATGCACAAGACGTAGGTCAGTATAAACCACGCTAATTTCAAGTAAGGGCTCAGTCATAGAGAGGCGAACGTAAGCGAGCGTACACACGCGCGGGTTATACAGGGTGATTGGAAGATGGGTGCAAAGATTTAAGGTGAAGATAGTATAGACAATTTAGGACCATTTAAGCCATGGTTGTCTTAGACGAAGTCTTACCAAATTTTTTTAACCAAATTTTTAAGTTTTTTTTCGGAAATTCTCAAAATTTAATGTAAACTGCATAATTATGGCCAAATTGAATGATAAATGAATTCATTTTTTATTTATTTAATTAAAGTAATGTGTAAGCAATCAAGCAAAACATGTTTTAGGCTTCTGTGTCATTAGACATTTTTTTTACAGACATTTAAAGATCAGAAAAAATAAAAAAATTGTACAATACGTCTTTTAAACCTTATTCAAAAAAAAAACGGAGGGTGCTTTTTTTGTTCAAACCTTTTTGAAGACATGCTTGATAATCGCTCTTTCTTTTGAGGTATCATTTATGCGGATATCTTACAAATTATTGAAATTAGGACCTAATAAACCAAATCGAGGGAGAAATTTTAAATTTTAGGCAGTCTAACAAAACACAAAATTTTTGCTTAAAAGAATACTTTATGTGCTCGAAATGATAACATTGTTCAATTCTAAGAATTTTTGGCACATGCAGGAACCAATTGAGGGGAACCCATTGAGGGGATTCTCTAAACAATGGCCACCGAGCGCGGTGCGACGGCATTTCCAGGTAGAACGCCCAATGAATAGCAAAAAGCGATAAAGAGTTGGTTTTTACAGCAAAATGGTCTTAGTTACTGAGGCAACAAAGTCGTTTTTCTTTAGTCAGGGTCAGTCGGTCCGTGATGATTGATGAAGCCGTTACATCTTTTACTTATTAGTCAAACTACTGCCCTTGTGAGTGGACGTTGTCGTGTTGATTCACAATTTACCGTGTTCAGTTGTAGCCCTTTGCGTTCCTGCACGTGTTGTTTGCGTTAGTTTTGAACTTTTTTGTTTCACCGTGTCCAGTCGTAGCCTCGCGCTCCTGCACGTGTTGATTTTTGACTTAATTGTGTTGAGTTGACGTTTAGTGCGCTCCTACGCCGTTTTTCTTAATTGTTAAGTGACTATGGCTACTTTTTCCAATCAAGAATATGCGGATATCGTATTTATGTACGGTAGAGCAGACGGCAATGGATCTTTGGCGCGACGGATGTATCAAGAGCGCTATCCGAATCGCAGGATACCGAATGTCCGAGTGTTTTACAACACGTTTCGTCGTCTTGCCCAAGATCTTGTCCAGCGCATTGGACTTTAAATGTAAGGGAACACCTCAACAATTGCTTTCCTGATAGCTGGATCGGCAGGGATGGACCCATCCCTTGGCCCGCTCGCTCCCCAGATCTGACCCCGTTGGACTTTTTCGTGTGGGGCCGGGCCAAGGAACTGGTGTATAACAACAAAGAAATTAACACTAGAGAAGAATTGATACAAAGAATAAATTCAGCGTTTGAGACAATGAAGCAGGAGATGATGTTGAAAATAACGACTACAGAAGTTAGAAGACGGGGCCGTGCTTGTATTAGGAATCACGGCCGTCATTTTGAACATGAAAAATAAATAATTTTAATTCAAATGTTGTTTTAATTAGTCTGCCTAAAATAAAAAAAAATCTCCCTCAAATTGGTTTGTAGGCCCTAATTTCAATAATTTGTAAGATATCCGCATAAATGATACCTCAAAAGAAAGAGCGATTATCAAGCATGTCTTCAAAAAGGTTTGAACAAAAAAAGCACCCTCCGTTTTTTTTTTGAATAAGGTTTAAAAGACGTATTGTACAATTTTTTTATTTTTTCTGATCTTTAAATGTCTGTAAAAAAAATGTCTAATGACACAGAAGCCTAAAACATGTTTTGCTTGATTGCTTACACATTACTTTAATTAAATAAATAAAAAATGAATTCATTTATCATTCAATTTGGCCATAATTATGCAGTTTACATTAAATTTTGAGAATTTCCGAAAAAAAACTTAAAAATTTGGTTAAAAATATTTGGTAAGACTTCGTCTAAGACAACCATGGCTTAAATGGTTCTAAATTGTCTGTACTATCTTCGCCTTAAAGCTTTGCACCCATCTTCCAATCACCCTGTATAAGCGATAGAAACGACGCGACGACACGTGTCCGTGTTTATATTATGTAACTACGCTCACCTACCGGCGCAATGCTTGCTATACATGCCTAATGAAATGAAAAATGATTTATTGTTTTTGACAAGTTTTTCTTACAAACTAGTGAATGGAGTTTCCTTTTAGGCGACTAAAGCCTGTGTTAGGAAACTCCTCTTCTAACACAGGCACACTCTTCCAATAGTTATTAACATAAACAAACTTGTTTTTTTTTATGACAATTATTACAGGACAAAGAGATTAGTATATGAATACAAAATTAAGACATAATAAAAAAAAAGGATTGTGTGGTTTCATGAAACCACGGTAAAAATGAAACTTTTTTCACACTATAGACATTTAACTAAAAAATTTTGGAATAATATTCCATTAAGGGTATAAAACGCGGAGCGGAGTAAACGCGCTACTCAGAGGCCGAGCGTCACGCGACATGCAACACACAGACGAAAAAGTTTGAGACGATGTAATAAAAGTTTCACTTTAAAAAGAAAAAAAAAAGAAGTGAATATGCCTGTGAAAGGCGGTGTTTGGGGAGGGTGTGTGAGTGAGTGTATGATGTATGCCTGTGTGGGAAAGGGGTATGTAGGGTGAGTGGGTGAGTGAGTAACTGTTAAGAAATTATGCTTGGGTATGTATGATGGTATTGAAAATTATGTCGGTTTATGTTTTCTTTTAGCAGCGCCTCCGTCTCTTCTTAGGTAAGTAGTTTAATCCAACTATTACCATTTTTTTACATTCAAATTGTTTCATACGATAAATACGATACATAGATTTGTTAAATCTATTGTACAGATGAGCTGAACATTTTTTTTTATATTGATTGCTAGCGAACTTAATGGCCTAATATATTGTAATACTATTTTCTATTAGCCGTGCTAATGCTATGTGATGATTGGATTGCAGTAGGATGAAATATTTGTTCGATGACATGATCCTGAAATCCTCCACGCTGGCTTATATTTTCTTAACGTATTTACCAACGTTAAGAAAATATTGCATGATGTTAAATTACTACTGTCATGGTGATTCCCATACATCTCTTGTTGTGGAGATCTATTGACCTATTTAATATCTGGCATTTGAGTTTCATTTTGTTTAACTTAGTCTACTGCCTTATCTAGTTGTAGCATTATATCTTCCAGATGATTAATGTTTTAATTGAAAGTTTATTTTCATGTGGAATTGAAGTCTTCTATTACTGAACATAAGAACACTATTCTCTGAATTCTATAATGGTTATAGCTATTGTTAATTTTCTATAGATCCGAAGACATAAAAGAGGAAAATTCGTAAATAATAATCGACGCATTTATGACGTCACAATCGTCTTACCGACAACCGTGTCCGGAGATAATTGCTCGCCGGAAAATAATGCAGAGACTAAACATAGCCACAATAAACTTGTTATATCTGATTTTAAATTATTAAATGGATAATATTATAATATAAATCTGTCCTACCTCAATTCTACAGATTACAATGAAACAATTCAAAGACTATAAAAGCAACGCGTCAGCAAGGAAATAGCATAGCTACCCGATATGTAGCACATGCAAACGTGCATTTTTCACAAATTGCGTAACTGCTAATAGTCCACAGCTTAAAAACGATTGTAACCTGCGGCGTATCAATAAAATGAATATTTTAACTTACTAAACAGCGTTCCCATCACGGCCTAAGACTCTTTACATATCTTTTATAAATCTCATCACAAATATAAAAGCGTAGTATTTGTATTAGCAGAATAAACAAAGGAAATCTGCCCCTGTAGCTTGTTTGTATGCTTAGCAAATATGAGCTCTTTCATTAACATTATTGTTTCAATACATTTTCTTCTTATCGGGTAATCAGATTGGTATTAAACTTTCTTATTGAACCCCTAATTGTAACATTATTAATTTCCGAGTAACGTTTTCGCTATCTACGATATTGACTGCTTTGTTTTCATTGAATTATGACTATTGATCGACATAAAAATTTATACATAAAACCAACTTGCAGCTTAGAATAACTTTATCTGAAAAGAGATTTATTACATTATTGTTTATGAAAATTATATTATTATGGACATCCTCAAAGTCGTCTTCTTGGCGTTTATAGATCAACTCATTAGCTATCACGGTTATCGCTGTTTGTCGTAAATCCGGGACTATCTCATCCGATACAACAACTTTATTGTTTTTTAACGTGACATTTATTCTCGGCAATCAAAACTTTGACAAAGCAGAAATTCTTGTTTCATAAATAACAACGAGTAAAGGCGAGCCGACATAAATATCACCATCGTGTCGTAAGAAAACGCCCTTTGAAGGAAAATGTTGCTCCGAAATTTTCGCAAGACTATTACGATTGTTATAAAATATATTGGATGTAAGAAACAACAATGAAAGATCGGAAGAACTCGACAGAATACTCAAAAACAAATGCATTGCTCGATGACCCAATTCCGAATGAATGACAAGTCAAAGACTGCAGTCGTTAGGGGTAAACAAGAATAATGATTGGACGTAACAATACAATGTTAAATATCCACATCAAGATTTTCACACCGGACGAACAATTTATGAATGTAATTCAATAACATTAGACATGGACGAAATCTCAATGACAAGTTTTTACGGGACAATCACTGAACATGCCTTATGATACTCGTATTTGCAAGTACTGGCCCAAATTAGATTATATAGTTTTTTAAATATTTGGAATATGTGCCGAAGTGCTTGATCATACCTATACCACGTAGCGATAAAGATACCATTGTAATATCCATATCGGTAATATTGTTACAACGTTACGTAAGGAATTATTACAATAACATTACAGTCAACTACACATATTACTAATCATCGCAACGTTGCGATGATACTGCCTATAAGAATTTAGTTTGCTTTGTGGATAAGATATTTGCCTGAATCGAACTTCTCAGGTAAGCGCCCACGTCTGAAGTCAGTTGGATAATATTCTGGAAAGCCATCCAGTTGAGGGTTGATAGTACGATCTAGCTTAGTTATCTCCGAACGTCAATTGCAAAAATCCAAGGGATGCGCTGCATGACCGTCGAGGGCGGGAAGAGACAGCGCGAGGAGTCGGCGGGCGCCGGGCGCCAGGCGCTGGGCGCTGGCGGTACGTCGCGGGTGTCGGACACTCGCTAATTGCCAGCAGTGGCTGCAGCTCGTGGTGGCACGTGGGGCGCGGCGCGGGCAGGTGCCGCCGACCTCGCGCTATCTCGTCTCGCCGTTCGAGGTCGCGATGATAACGTACGCTATTTTCGACACGACGTCGTCAGCTCGAGCGTGTTCGTGACCGTCGCAAACGCAGCCGCGAAATCACTAAAGACTCCCGAAACGGAAGCGCGACCGGTGGTATACTGCAAGCGCGACGTCGCGGGCGGTGCGATTCACTCGAGACGAGTCAGAGTCGGCATGTCGCGATAGCGGGTCATCAGACTAGACAGCGACGCAGACGCAGCAGACGAGGCGCGGAGCCGACCGCCGCCGACGCAATCCGCTCGACGACTGAGTGGCCGCTGCGGACCGCGGACCGGCTCCGTCTCGGGCGGCGGAGGAGGCGGGGTGCGCGACCTCCGGAGCCCCGCGCCAGCCGCGAGTGAAACCGACGGCAAACGAAATCGCGAGGGGGAGGGGTGGGGACCGGGGGGCGCACACGCGGTCGAGCGCAACGCTCACCGCTGCACCGCTCTCAACTTTACATAACGCTGCATGGACGGCGCGCGACGCATTCGCTTGTCGCCCGCTAAAAGAGGTCGCCCCGACGGCCGCGCCGTGGGACACCTACAGAATTTAAACAACTTTGTGGCGATCGGCCGTAGGTGATGAAACAGCGGCGGCATTAGCACGCAGATGACGTGTTCCGAGGAGTTAGTCGGTCGGCGGCGGAGTCACTGAACCTCGTCGCCGACGAATAAGGTGAATGGAACATTGCAACCGAATCGAGCGGCGCAACTGTGCGAAGTATCGTAGGAGTCGGCAGTCGTGTAGCTGCGACGCGCCGCTCCTTATGCACGAGCCACAATGGCGAATAGCTTTCTAATGATACGTGGCCGACGCAGCCAGTATTGTCAGACTTCCCCTTTACAGACAAACATACTTTAGCAGAAACTACAACCTTACAAGTTTGACCCAGATGAAGCTAGAATTACTGTAAAGTCAGGACAGTTACGAGCATCCGGCTCGAAGGACCAGTCGCTATATCGAACATGTCGTCAACTATTCGTGGTTAAATGAACGAAGACTGGAGAATATATAGTAGAATCTAAAGGTAGTACAAGATACTGTGTACGCATCATAATGTAAATTAAGCGAAGCACTTACGTCAATAGTACTAATCTTCATAATAGGATTTCTCCATGTTTACGACAGAACGTTCAGTATTTGGTGTTACGCTGTTACGTCGGCGCGAGCCGCGAGTGGCACGTGTTATCTCCACGTACCTATGATCATGTTTATTTATCTTACATTCGAGATACATTCTAGCTATCGCCGATCACGCCAAGAAGAGTCGAACACATATATATAAGTGTTGCGGAACCCTGAACCCTGTTCGGTGTGCGGAAGCGGAATAAACAAGTCAAGAAATTTTAATACAGTCGTGAAGTGCAAATCTTTTGCGGAATCGATTAATGGGCACAGACGACGAACAAGTTTTAGAAAAAATTGGAGGCATAACGAACATCCTGAAAGCACAGCAGTTATAGTATCAGCAGAACTGTTTCTATTAAAGCTTCAGCAGAAGCATTAAAGTAATATTTTGCAGAAAACTAGAATTACAAAGTATCCTATAAATCCACCTTTGGGTATAGTTATAAAAGCCATAAAAGATTCCACAAGTTGCAGCTCCTTGCGCGACGGTGCGGACATTACTTAGAGTGCAACTCACAGGAACGCATAAGTGGCACGGGTGCAGGTTCCGAGTTCCAATAAGGTGGCAGGTAGGGGGAGGGACGCGCATGCGTGCGGCTGACCTTGGTGCGGTGCAGCGTGCAGCCCGCCCCCCCCCGCGCGTCGGGGCCGCCCGCCCGCGCCCGGGGAACACCACGCCGCCACACAAATACCTCCCTCGCTCTTCTTATACCTTTTGCAACCACACCTGCCGGTTTAGCAGGTTGTTGCGATGCGACCTAGCACCGTGCCTAGATTCTATTTCTGGAAGCTAGAGTCCCCACTAAATCAAGTTCTTCAAGTATCAAGCCACCAATGAATTCAATGATGAAAAAGATAACAATGGTATTCTCTCACGCGTCAATCGACAGGCTGCAAAAACTGACCTAATGTATGCTGATGTCAATTCACAAGCTGTCTTCAAAATTAAACACGACCCATCTGTGTAAGTTGGCAACATGCAATTAGCACCAGTGAACATTCTTGTAGCTCTGAACAGAAAAAAAGAAAGAGCTTGTATTTGAACAATCAATAACAACATTAATGACACTAACGACATGTGAGTCGACGTGGAAACGCTGGGTAAGGGGGGATCCACCCGCCGGATGTCGAGATATGAGCCGTCTGCGTCGTGCCAAAGCTCCCTGATTTATGCAATTGATTTTGCCGATAAGTAGAGCATACAATATCAATTTTCAAAGCCCCAAAACGTATAATACTTTAATACAAGATATAAATATTATAGCATGTGAACGGAGACAAGACGCCAGTTGAATAAAGTTTCGTATGAATCAATGGGCAGATTAATTTTTGCGCGATACTCTGTCAAAGAGGACGGCAAAAAAGTGGTCGTTCGTCGCATCGTTTCAAGAAAATTATTAAATCACAACTCCTAAATACCACAAGCGAGAATGTTGTTACATTTCTAATAACATCACTATTGATGTAAATATTCCAAATCATTGGAAATTTTAAAAACTAACGGTATTTGGCTGAAGTTACCGTTGTCGAATTCTAATACATAAGCAATATTTAGATAATGGTATACACTCTCTCTATTCAGTTTCCTGGGTAAATATTAACAAGTCTAATGCATATTCAGTTAAGACCATTGAGAAAAGGGGGCATTGAATCTGTGAAAAATTACATTCAATTTGTTTAGTCGAAATCCTTCATTTATTTAAGCGAATAATGCGATATGTACTAAGTATTCAAACGTGAAGACATTTCCACGAGTAGAGGCACTCAGATTATCTTATCGGCTTTTTGCAAGTAGAAACACAGGCAGTCGTTTGTGTGACTAATGTCTGCAACGGCGTGCGTCGCATCGCCGCTGCGGCAGCGCGACGTTTCCTCCGAAGTTCAATATACTATGCGTCGAACGTACGCGTCCTCACAGACCAGTCGCAGATGGCGAGGTCACGCGATCCCTTTCACCATTCTGCCCGCCCGGTACCGTCGCGGCGTCGACCTTACGCGAGCCTTGATGATACGATTGTTTGCCGCGCCTACTTAACCGCCAGCACCGAGGGGCCCACTAATTAGAAGCGGCGTAAAAGTTTTATTATGAACAGTAGAATATCGTCGACCAACCGTGACTTGATTGCAGACACGCTAGATTTGGCTGCAGCGTTTTAGATTCGATATAATTATGCGCAGCTTCTGCAAGATATTGAAGCAGGTACTAGCATAATCATCTCAGATCTAGAAAGACTACGCTCGATTAAGTTGATCAAAACTTCGGCTTCGTGCACCCTACCCTGTTCATCAATACAATTGTTCATTCCAAAGTGAATTGAACAGATTTTTTACTCTCTCTTCCGTTTAATGCAAGCGACTGCAAAACCAAGGGACCTTTCTTTTGAGACATTAATGTAGCAGCAAGTTACGTCACACAAAGGTACACGATAAGTGTCTATTACATGACAGAATAGATTACAAATGTTACAAGTGGCAGTTCGAAACCTGTGTGATGCAATGAATCGACCAAAGCAATCGCTGGAACTTATAGGAGGAGCGTGCGCGCTCATAAACGTTAAGTCGCAATAAACAGCGCTGGTATAAAACAATACATATTAATAGCATGAAAGATAATGTAAATACTTGTTGAAATTAAAACGAAAGGGTTGATTTGTGTGAAAGGAAAGTCAAAACTCAACGTCATTAGAATAATGTTGGAGTGTGAAGCTTTGATTGTAGATAGGGTATCGTGATTCGCCTCTAGTCACGTCGGCGAACGGTACTGTAAAGCCATGCCACTATACATAGGTATCGGCTAGCGGCGTCCACTGATAAGTGTCGGGCAAACATGATAACGCGGTTTGCAGACCAACGTGCTACCGGCCTTGTGGCAAAACTGAATTTCTTCTCTTACTCCCGGCTTCACGTTCATTACTTGTGAGTTTATAAACATTTGTTAATATCTTTTCGGAAGACAAAGAAGGCACTGGGAAGGTTTTATGTATAGTTTCAGGAGAACTCTACATTTCAGAGACGTAGATGGGCCTTCAACGCTTCACTATTTGTATAGAACTACAAAGAAAGTACTAGAAACTTTTCTCTACTTTCATTAATGACGTAAATTCTTATTCAGTTCACTGTTCAGCTATCTCTAGATAGTAACTAGAAACATTCTGATGTCACATATTTTTTAGGAGGGCAAGCATTTTGATTACTTTCTTCTAGTACATTTCTGTCACGGACTTAAGTTAGTCTGTTTGCTTACAGTTAAATGTGATTTATAAGTTATGGAATCATTTTCATTTAGTTGTGACTTTAAAGTCTTCGTTCTTCATTTATTTTATAGGTTTTGCAATAAACGCCAGACCATTTAGTCTACTTTCATTTGATAATATCTCCAGACGGCAATTTCAAGACTTTATAGTGTCCACTAAAATGTCTTCAATATCTTTTGGTATATACGGTGGAAGAAATATCGTGATAAAAACTTTTACCATGGATAGTACACAATTCTAGACCCCTACATGCAAGTATGGAATTTTTCGTCAGTTGTTTATAAGATTCAGCTGTTCATCACAAAAGTGCGTGCGACACGGTCAAAATGAAAAGAACAGCTGATGTCTTTTTATAACTGACGATGGTTTCATCGCCGCTGGATCGAGAGTCGATTTTATTTATTTATTTAACCACAAAACACGTATACAGGAAATAAATAATAGATTAAAGAACACAAACGTACTAGTTACTTCATAAAGAAATTTCTTCTAACAGATCTGCGAACCCTGAGATAGAGAAATCATGGGTCTCGCTCGGTCCCTTCCAGTTTAGAAATTCTATTTTCCATTTCTAACATCCCTTATACATCATATTATGCCCAGAAATGTATCAAACGTCACTTTTTAGTATAATAGAAACTTGTTACGATCAAATAACATTAGTGACCCTATTTTCGGAGCAGGGTCGTGCATTCAAGATTTTTTGCTTTGCATCACAAAGAAGCATTGCGGAAGCGTTGAACGTAACACGTTGCTAAGTGACGATACAAAAGATTATTTTTCCATACAACATTACAATGTTTTGGTACTTTTTAATCGTGTTTGGCAACGTGCTAATTAACTGATAAGATAAATTGTTTATTTACAACATCGTATTAAGTTAGGTCTTCTAGTGGAAACGGGTTTTGTGTTTTTTCTTCAGGCTGTGAAAGGAACATTTCGCATCCTTAAAACGGTTTTGAAACCGATGCTGGCAGAAGCTGTTTTGCAGCAAAGATTGACGCAAAATCATTTCGACGGTAACGTGGCAAATGTTGGTGCAGTTCGTTTAGCACAGTCGGAGTCGTTTACCAGCAGATTCGATAATGCACAATAAGACAATGCGTTCATCGCGTAGTAAGAACAATAGGTGTCTATGAGGTAGATACTAGCACGCACCGTTACGCAACCGTGCCTTGTGCTAGTTTTTCTTGAGGTAAACATTCGAAAACCTGTGTCTACACTTTGAGAGGATGTGGAGTTAAAATTACTTTAAAATGCATTATAGTGAAGCGCATTGGCCGTGCCTTGCGATGCGTTGCACACGTCGCGCTCCCCCTCCCCCTGCCCCGCGCGGCGCACTGTACCGCTCCCCCCCCGGCCCGGCACACGCGTCGATCAGCTGACCGAACTCTCGAGCGCCCCCTGCCTGCCTCGTCCAAAGCAATGCGTCATGCGTTATGTTGACTAACTCGCTCCACGTATACACTTCACAGACCGCTTACCTACCACCCACTCCCACAAGGAAAATACGCTGTGATAGATTGTTTTGTACGTGTGGTTTTTTTGACTTGTTTTTGTGAGGATGAATAAAAACATTTGGGAGTGCGTGCACTCGTACGATATTACGAACATAACCGAACACGACAGATAACGGCCGGCATCGAGGTATCGTAAACGAAACAGGCAGTAATCGTAAACGGAGGTGGACGTGCGGTGCGTGGCGTCCGACGAGTAAATTTCAGGCTTCCTTTGTTTACGTGGGGCGAGGCCGGCCGGGAGCGCGTGGAGCCGGCGGGGGGAGGGGGGGCTGCGAGCTGTTCAAGGTCAAGAGCGTCGGGCGTCGGCTCGCTGCAGCGGCGCGCGGGCGGCGCCGGGCGCACGTGGCGCGGTCGCGGTCGGTACTCACCGGCCTGGAGGCGCCGCTCCTGCAGCTCGATGAAACGCGCCGCCTCGAGGAGCGTGTCGAGCAGGCTCATGTCGACACGCGGCCGCCGCGCGCGGTACAAGCGCGCCCGCTGTCACGCCGCGACTGGCCACGCGCGCCGCGCGCCGCTCACGTGGCCGCGGCCGGCGCCGACCAATGGGGAGGCGGCGCGCGCGTCACGTGGCCGGCGGCGCCGACCAATGGGAGCGCGGCCCGCGGTCCGGCGGCGCGGGGCGTGCGCGATCGATGCCATTGCAGCGATCGAATGCATGCCCCCGCCCGCCAGCCGGTGACGCGGCACGCTCTAGCTTTGTTTATCTAATACTTTTCCTGTGTATTCGTCGCTGGATCCTGATAAAGATTGATCTGAATGTTATTAGTTATAAGTAAAGTTGCCGCTGCATCACTCCGTCGCCTAGTTAGAGCGGTCTCCAGTCGTGCACGTGCGTAACTCCGACCGACTTTCACTTCCTCAGTTATCGCGAACTTCACAAGTTGCTAGGTTCATTGAATTTTTATGAACAATCTTCTGACGCTGACACGCTCTCAGACTTTCAAGAAGAACGTAATTTTGTAACTTTGACAACGTTTCATAGAAGTTGAACAAGTAGTAATAAATTAAAAGTGTGGTAGGAAGGGACGAAACTCACGGAACCTATTCATTCAATATTTCGTCTAACAAAGGACTTTTTGCTGAAAGGTGAAATGAACTCTATACAATTAGCTATAGATCCAAAACGGTACCCATAAAAGTTAGTCAGTTGTAAACAAGCGCACAATTACGTGCCTTGCGCGACTTACGTTGTGAGGGAAGGGAGAAATTATTGCAACGCGCTAAACGAAAATGTTCGTCATTTTTTGGAACAAATCCAGGAAAGTTGTATTTTTATAACACGCATTATATCAATTATGTGGTGTGTTATGCAGCATGTTTATTTTGTTCATGGGTTAAAATAATTATATACTTATTTCATTTGGATACATAATAAATACCCATTTTTACCATACTTAAAGTGATAGAATCAGAAAAATTCCCAATCTGATCTTCATAAAATTCCCAATCTGATCTTCATAAAATTCCCAATCTGATCTTCATAAAATTCCCAATCTGATCTTCATAAAATTTTAATTATAAGGATACTCAGCACCTTATCAAAGCAGGATAGGTCAATAAACATATAAGGGAAGTACAAAACTACATGACACAGTTTTAAATAATTTTATTTTTCTATAAGGAATAGTAACATGTTTTGTGATAACTAAGAAGCTGTCTTTGATGTGGCACATCTCATCACAGAATAAAATTCAGATTCCACGAAAAAGTTTACAGGATTCTAATCTTAATCATAAATAGCTGTGTATGGAAAAGGAAACTACATTCCTTTGAGTGAAAAAAGTACAAATGTTAAAATTAAAAATTCGCTAGAAAAGCCTGTGTTTACATATCTTGGAAATTCTATAAATATTTTAAAATTCTAAGAGAGGATATTTTTTTTCAGTACAAAAAATATATAATATCTAGAATCAGTTATATTACTTACATATAAAAAGATCAAAACTATATTTCTGGTGGTTCTGTCGGATCTTATACATAAAAATATGATGACTAAAGCGATACAAATACAATAATAAGACTTACATAATATAAATAAATACAGACATCGTATGTAGGTATAATAATTTATATATAACATTCCATTAAGGAGATAATAAGCTGTATCCTGTTTGGACCGAGAGAAAAAAGTTCGATAGATTACAAAAAAACAAACAAGTTTGTCTTTGTTTTCTGGTTTTTTAGATGCGAACGTTAATTTTATACTTATAATAACATGTCTGAAGGTGAAGTAAATTATATATCTCAACTAATATGGTTTATTTTTTAAACATAATATTCTGTTTTTATAAGTTACTAGCATTTATCCGCGGGCCGCGGTTTCGCTAGAGTGGAGGTCGAAAATTATCCCACGATAAGATACTACTGGGATAAAAATGTCCCAGGTACCCCAGTACCAAATTTCATGCAAATCCGTGCGTGAAATATCAGTAGACAGGCCGACAGACGGAGTTATTATCACATAAAAATATTAGTATAGATGTGTATTTTCATGATTTTGATACTAAAGTAAACTTTCTTGTCACTATGTCAAAATGTCACGGTAAGGCGAAAACGGCAAGAAACGTGGTCATATAAGTATTGTGTGTTTTAGAATTAAATACAGTTTTGTAACAGTGTGTAGCCTCACATTTGAGTATTGTATGTAAAATATGTAGGTATGAGTCCGCTCTAGGAATCATAATGTGATAACTATTTGTACAATATCAAATATAAATTATATTTTCCTTCATAAATTGTTTTAATAAAATATCACCTTGATTTTGATCAAATGTATATTTTCATCTCACTTTATTTAGTAAGTATTATCTACCCTTATGTATCTATCGTCAAAATCCGATTCGAAAATATCCGGTTATAAAACAACGGAACTCCCTAATTTTGAACTATTTCTTACTAACACACCAAACATTTTCAAATGAAATAATATTAAACAATATAAATTGTCGCACCAAAAACTCAGAAGGCACCTTATTGTGATATTTTAATAGATCACTTGTTTGTGTCGTTTAAACAGATAGACACGATATTGCTATGCTAAACACATTTTATCGTTTCAAGCCAACGTCACAAGTCGATGATCACAACTTCACTTCACTATTGTTAAACGACATCCTGGTTAACTAATTTGATCATTACAATATTTATACAGGACTTCAATAATACTAAATTATTTCTAATGTGAACCTTAAAATAGTGAGAAAACAATTAACGTCTAACACAAGAAAACAACACGATAACTCGTCATCACAGCAACGATTATTGCTATATCGTTCTTGTACTATATTTAATTTCAAAATGTAATTTACACTATTTATTTGACTACGGAGTATAGTTAATGCAGCCATTCGATAATACAGGTAGACAATTGAACTAGTGTACCGTTGTAGTGTGTGTATGATACTACTCACTGAACTACGACTAACCTACATCACTCGTTGAAAACGTGGCTTCGGGCTTGTTTAGGTGGCCGAAGTACACGTCTTCGAATATTCTGCTACCCTGGTACGTGAAGAACTCCTAGAGAAAGCACACAATAAAAAATTAGAAAATTAACGCAATCAATATTAGCTTAACATAAGAGCAAGACTATCGTTTAAACCGAAAAGTAGTAGTTTAATTACAAATAAGTAGGATTACCGGATCTCTAAAACCTTGACATCAATTGTCTAAGTCAAGGCATATTTTTCGAAAGTTGCACTTGATCAACAACCGAGTAGACCGTGGGTAGCCGTAACTTTAGTTATCGACTAGTAGTGTTAAAATGGATAAACACGACGTTCTTTTGAAGAACTAGTCCTATCGATATCTCCTACCAAGTTAAGAAGGCAGTAATAGAACAATATAATACATAATGACTGTTTTGGTATTTTTGTGTTTCAAAGTTTGTGTTGTGTGCCAATAAGACAGAAAGTACATAGAAGAAAGGAGGTATTCCAATATTTTTTTTATTCTATCAAGTGCGATCTCTATCCCACAAAAAAACAGGTACATCAATTAAAAATAAATCCACCAAGAACCCAGAAAAGGAAAGAGCAGTAATGACTTCTTCTTCTTAAAGGATGGTGCTATCTGTCCTTCTCATTCTCTTCTTGGAAACATTTTAATCTGTGTCCCATTGAGCTAACAAGACGACACTCACCAAGATACCAGGATCGCAGCAACGGCAAGGATGTCTCCCGACATAGCGGTCGGTTCGGCTATCGGCTGAGGTTGCTGACGTACAGGCTCTTCAGTTCGGTCTTCGGCGTGTTCTCGAACAGAGCGGCACGGTTCTGACCCTCGCCCTTCTTCACCCAATGTCCGTACACGTGGAAAGCACATCCGTCTATCACCTGGAATTGATGACATAGTAAAGTGAGAAAGCTATGTAAAAACGTAACAACAGTAGTAATAGTAGTAGAATTCTGACTTTCTTAGCAATGGTTCTTCCTTTACCGTAATGAAGCGTTGCCGTGTTCTGGATAAAAATATTTGGATACCCGTGGGTCCTGTGGGAGGGCAACACACCTATAGACGTCAACAGATGGTGGTGACGCCGAGTGAACACTGCGTGTGTTTGTTTCAGCGTAACTACTAATTCCCGTAACGAGTCCACATGTAAATTATTCAATGTTTTTTTTTTTTTTTACATGGCTTTACAACTCATCTGACTTTGGCAGAATTATCGAAATCAGCACATATTGCCATTAGAAAAAAAACGGAGGCAGTCATAAGGACAGCCGGCAGAAGGGAAAACTGGAAACAATGGAATTACTGTGTTTTTTTTTTTAATTTTTAAACACGTTGCTAGTCCGGCCCGAACCCAGAGATTTTTCCCCTACCGAAAAACACTCAAAGCGGCTAAAGAAGTTTTCACTTCAAAAATTGAAATGCATACAGGGCGTCAGCGTCGTCTAGTTGTCATTGGCTTTCGTGATAATACCAGTGCGAATCTCCGGAAGATATGAAATTCCTGCACAAAATGGGTATTAGGATATCAAGAACAGCCAAGAGTTTATCGTACCTTCCGAAGTACACGCAGGGTGTAGGGGTCCCGGAGCGCGTCGCCGAGCGGCAGCGCGCGCGCGGCGGTGTGCGGCAGGTGGCGCAGGCGCACGGCCGCGCGCACGCACACCAGCCCCACGCGCAGCTTGGCGCGCGCGTTGAACCCGCCGCTCTTTATGGCCTGGAGTGTATGCTACATGTTAATACATGGGTACCAGGAGCTAATGGAACATTGGATGTGGAATTGTGGTGCCATCAAAGCCCAAAAAGGCCTCGAAGCCATCACGAGGCTTGTCTAAAGATTATAGAATGAATGAAGTCTCAGTCCTGAGCCCACAATATCTTATCAACGGTGAGGCGACCAAATCGATCCTGCGATTCAATATTCTTACCAACTTGTAATTTAAGTTTTTATGGACATAAGAAGAGCTCTATAATGTTTTCCACAACCAATGATTGACAAAAAATTCAAGATGAAATGACGATAAGTAAAAGGAAAAACAGTAGTGATATTATGTAGTAAGGAAACATTGAAATATTGAGACAACGCAGGAAAAGTCGTGCTAACATGCAAAAGAAAGTGTATGCGAAATAAGCATTATTAATTTGAATGTATTATTGTCTGTGTGAGTGTTATTATGTAAAAAATAATGAGTGTCATGCGTGTCTGTAAATGTGTATGAGTGTTTATAGGTAGGTACCCGAAGGTTAAAGAACATTTAAAAATAAGATTCAGAAACAAATTCCCATTTCAACATATAAAGAGAAAGTTTCACTGACAAAAACGTTAAAATGTCGCCCATGTTAATGATAACTTTCTAAGTTAAATACTGGAAACTAATCTAAGGGACTGGTTTTAGTAATTTGGTTTAAACAAAGTAATTGAGAACATCATTATATTTCACACAAAATGTTGCAACAATTAATAGGTATGACGTGAATTTCAAATTATACTACTTTGTAGATTATCTTGTAGTCCAAACTACTTTGATCTGTCATCATCTACTCAGAACTGATAAGGTTTATATGCCAGCTTTTGTTGTTATCTAAGTTCTCGAAACACTATCATATTTCAAAAGAAAATAAGATGATCTATTGTATGCACATAATAAATATTTACACCAAATCCAAAAATGGATTGCAACCTTCGAAAAGGATACCAGTAATGAAAAAATACCTTTTAAAGGCATGCCATTTTCCCAAAAAAATCTCGTCATAACTATTATTACCCAATGTTATAAATTAGTCACAATGACATTACCATAGTCAACTGGTCGATCCTAGACATCCGACGGCCGGTACTGGACAAGGACTTCTTGAGCGGCGTCATGTCTTGATCCCATAACTACCAGGGACGCAGAAATATGTACCACTTGTATTGTGTTTCAACATAATCGCTTTGAGTTATGTGCTTCTAGTAACATGAGGAGGAGTTTTGACCCCGCTTGCACAATTAATCACTAAATAAGCAAGGGGGGGGGGGGCAATTTTACTTAGTGGTTCTTTTACATTTTTACTCAATTAATTATCGATTTAATATTTCAAATTACTAGGAACACATAAAATAAGCAAAATAAAATAAGAAGCTCTACAGTGCATCATGCACTGTTCGAGTGCACATAAAAGTCAATGTTTACAACAATAATTATTAACATCTGCTATATTCTGGTGTTCTATTAGTCAAATAAGCGTTTTTTAAAAGAGCAGAAAAGCAAAAGAAATCGGAAGCGAAATAGTCGATTATCGTAGTTTATTCGACTAGAAAAAAAAAACTAAATAATCGCGATGTTTTTAAGGTGTAGGCGCCAGAGTAGCCCGCGAAATTCATATTTTTCTTTGTTTTTTTTTTTGCAGGCCATTTTCATGTTGTATATTAACCAAAATATGATTTGCAATGTAAAAGATATGTACTTACAGAATTATATTTATAAAACTTTAACTTCATATTTCCATAAAAATTTCATGAAATGATGATTATAATTCTGTAAGTAAATATCCTTTACGGTCGCTTTAGCAGAATCATAATAAGATGATGATCAAATCACGTAATGATTTGTATCATTACGTGATTTGATCTGCTACCATTGTAGCAGACGCAGTTAATATTATGAATTGTCACTTTTTGACCGTTTGCTCTGATAAAGCGGCCTGTTTATCCCCCTTTTGATATCCGCGAGCGACCCTGGCTCTACCCCCTTGTAAATTATAAATCAGTACACCGATTTGCTAACTACCAGGATAACATAAATTGTACTCACCATAGTGTTGAAGAAGGCATGGTTAAGCGCCTGGACGATGTCAAGCCTTTCGCTCGGCTCCACCACTAGGAGCCGCCTAATTAGATCTTTTGGGTCGTCTGTAATCATTTTGCGGTTAAGTTACTCATTTATGTTGCAATCAAATCTAATAACGGTGTTATTGAAAATGGGGTACTGGTTTGTAGTTATGGCATAATTATCGCTCACTAAACAATCTCGAATTTGTAAGGCTATTTTTAAAACAAAACAATGGGTTTGGATGAAAGATACACAGAAATGCAATATCTTGGCTTAACATATTGAATACTTCTTATCGTGATAAAAAGGTATTTCGATTTCTTAGGATGTATGGGTTTTTTTCCGGCCTATAGCGTGGCCCACAAAGCAAAGGCATCCTGTTTCTGTTTGTGTAACTGCAGGCATTAAAAGCTAAGACCAAGAGAAGTCATTTGTACGAAATAGTTCATTTAGTGTATGGTCGGTCGGATCCGGAAACGTAAGACGACATTGTTGCCATCGCGGGTAAGTACAAGATGGTGCTGGTACATGAACGTTAGGCACAAGCCAAAAGCAGAGGCCAGCCTCACACCCAGCTGTGGGTTAAGTGAGGCAGTGGATGATGACGGTTAGCAGAATACAGGTTTTACGGTATGTGTTATTCATATCGAAACAAAACGCCTGTAATCCCCGAAGGCTAGGTGCAGAGGTCTTCTTCTTTATGGGGTTTAGGTTTCCGCACTTAGTCCTTTAAGTGGACCATTGTGCGTGAGCCATGGTGGCCGTTACTCCAACCAGCCCACCTCCCTCCAGAAGCAGATCACACTTCCCGGTCTTCTCAGGGCATCCGCAAGGGATCTCGGTGCAGAGGTGTACACCCACATTTCGGCCATTTATGTTTAATAGGGGGGGGCGAGCCTATTGGCATCAATCAGGCACAAATCCAGACTCCGTGGCTGCTACTGAGAAATTCCTGATGAGAAAACCTTATAACAATTTACCCGACCGGGAATTGACCCCCATACCTCGTGCTCACTGCGCTTGCGACTCACTAGACCAGCGACACAGTCACTAGAAATAAGTGGGCAAGTAAACAAATGCAGTGGTAATAATTCAAGATGAACTCACCTGAGATATCCGCCCACTCAGGACTGGTGAAAGAGTACTTTCCCTCCATTATATTCCTCAGCATCACCATCTGTTTACGATGCCAGAACGGTGGACAACCGACCAGTCTGTAAACATAAATATTGATCACTTGAATTATTTATTTTCAAAACATCACAACATTAAGATTAACCTGGTAATTACCTGAATTATAATATATACCTTGGTAAGTCAAAAAAAGCTATCTCTTGGAAGCCGAACCTGACTCATATGAAATAAAGAAATAAATCATAATTTATTTGCTGATAATGTAGGTATTAAAATATTTGTAAATTGACCCAATATGTTAGAGAACAAAGGAAGACAGTCATGTTAGAATGTTTGGAATCCAATGAGATGAGTGTATGATTATTGTCGATTTTGCTATAATAATTGTAACTGACTATAAATAAATGTTCAAAAATGAGCTCCTTTGGTAGCTTCTTCTTCTTGTGAAGAGGATTTCCCCTTATACCTATGGACTCAAGTTTGGTCAGCAGGATGGGGACAGAGACCGTGTCAAAGGCTTTCGCCATATCTAAGAAGATGCTAAGACATTTGTTTCTACTGTCCAGTTGACTTGCAATGAATTGCGTCAGATCTAGTACGGCATCCTCAGTGGATACGCCACTTCGGAAGCCATACTGATTTTCCGCAATAATTTTGCGGTTGTCTAAAAATCCGTTGTCTTTACTACAAAAACACATAACCATATTTTTTTCAAGTAGGCTTGTACAGTAAAATTAGCACCACTATCATAATATTACTAGAGCTCTGACCTTAGTGTTGAAAATATTTACGGCAACTTCACACATACTTTTATGTCTTCAATAAATTGGAAAAACTAACTGTTAATGGACATTTGTAACATGAAAAGCCAACAACTTTAACTTTTTGGGACAATACATAATAGGCTTAAACTTAACTTCAGTAAATGTTAAGTAAACAGTTCTAGGTATTTGTTTTAGATATTGTTTCATTCTTTGGTCAACAAAGCATTGGCAAAGTTCGAACAATTTTTTTTGGTATTCATGGTCATCGGCCTGCCCTTGTCTTATGCTATTTGGGTACGACGCAACACGTTTTATTCCATTCTCTCTGTCATTCGTCACGCTATCATATACTCCTTTTTCCTTCTTATCATTTCCCTCACAATCCATTCATATTTTCTTTGGTCTTCCTCTCCTTCTTCATCCATTATATTCAAGTGCATTTTTGTTAATACCATCGATCCTTACCTAAAGTTTGAGGAAGCAAGTAACATAGAGTTGATAATACCTCGTCTAAATTCCCGAAATCATAAACTTGACGATCAAATCCCGGGATTTATCATCTATGTTACTTCCTTGCTCGAACTTTCGGTAAATTAGCTCTACCTATTCAGATCACTGGTTATCATTACATACTATTATTTAAAAAATTTGCCATACACAAAAACTGGCATATCAATTATTTATCAACAACAGACAACCGAAATGCGTTATTATTCAGTTGTCTATCAGTTTTCCGGGAACATCTGCACCAAAACAGTATTTATCGCGTAGAAACGCAGTACTTGGCGTACCACATTCTTGAATAAGAACTTACGTCTATCAAACTGTGTCAGGATTTCGACTATACAGATAGAATAAGTGAACAAAAAAAATAACTTACAATGTAAACATGATGACTCCACACGCCCATCTGGAAAGATAAAACCAATTCCAGTTAATCAATCATATCAGTTAATTAATATAATATACATAAAACACATCACGCCTGTAATTCTTCGTATGCACGGCGATCAATCCAGCTATACAAAACTAGTTTATCAGGATCTCGCTGTACGGGAAAGCGAGTCCATATTATACTGAAAATGTATCGCTTGATGTGTTGCACGTGTGTGTACCGCGCTCACTAACAGTCGACCACTTTTCACCCTTACGCTCTAAGCAATAAGATTGAAAATTACACCCGCATCTCGCCAAATATGTTTAGGCACAAGCCTATTGTAAAATTCCAAGCTGTTAGCGAGACATTCCTGTTGGAACACCCCATTTACATTTGGTCGACCTGGAAATCGAACTCAAAATCTGATGTTACTCAACAATAGCGCTTTCGACCATTAGACCAATGCAGCCGTCCCATAATATAGCATTATATCAAAATTATCATTAATATCTCTTAAATGGCTTTAAGGCACCTGCACCACTTTTGGTCTGATTTAGATCTAACTACATTACAAAAACATTAAGAGTCGATTAAATCCGCGTCAAAAATCAATTAAAATTATTCATATTTTGTATGAAACCTATTGATATTATGTAGATTGTATAAATGAAGATGACTCTGATTCTTGTTACAAAGTTGCAAATACCTATTCATCAGATGTGAAAACAATTGATTGATCATTTATTTGAAGTACTTTTAAATCTTAAAGATCGCGAGAATCAATTGAAATCTTTATTACTTATTTTATTGTTAGCCACTGTCTCGTTGTTCTAGTGGGCGCAAACACTATTGCTGAGTTCGAAGTTTGATTCCTAGGTCGGGTATTATTCGTTTTTCCATATCATTCGAATTTCTCCAAGTTCTAATGATAATAATTATATATTTTTATGTTTCCAAATTCCTTCACACCGCACCTGTTTTATGTCAAACTCCTATGCAATCTCAAATATAAAGCTCTGGAACGCGCTGCCCTTTAGCATTAATAAAAGCTGAAAGTAAATTCACTTTTAAAAAGAAAGTTCGCAACCACTGTTTAAGTCAGACTAAATAGCTCTCAATAAAAAGTCTAGTCACAGTAATTATTATTAGGTTTCTTGTTTTTTTTTTTGGTATTTGTTATAATTTTAGTAAATTTTAACAAAATTGCAAATAGTACATACATTTTCGTAAACTAGCAGTAATTTCTATCACAATGTTGTCGTACTCAACCTAAAGGTTGACTGGTAGAGGTGACAGATATGTACCACTAATAAATAAATAATAAATTACTCAGTAGCAGCGTCGAGTCAGCATTCCCCCTGGTTACGGTAAAATGCTCGTTCTAACAGCGTTACCCCCCGGGCGTACTCAGCGGAACTGTAGAGGGGTTAGCACATACTGACGCTGTCTGTACCACACACATGGGACTTAAGACATAAATAGCGAAATATAGGTGCAGCTACTGAGTCACACCTCTGCCTATACCTTCAGCCGTGATTACAGGCCTCATGTTATCACTAAACCAAACAATTTAGTTGTTACCCAAATTCAGAGAAATAAAAGAAGTAAAGCAAATAATACCGTGACGTATGTAAACAATGCGGACATAACAACTGTTGTGATTGTGCACGAACTTTAACAACATTGATAGCGATCAATTGTATGAGTTTCACGCAACATTTGTGATATGAACAAAATTGCCTCTTATCAGTATATGATAAGTAGATTTTACGTAACTAGAGGGTCAATAATATGTCTTTAAAGATTTTTGAGACATTGGGAAATGCTCAATCCATAGCCTGGTTAAGGGTTAAATAATATAGGTAACGCGTGGGTAAAATTAAAATAATTAAAACTTTTGGGCCGAGAGTTCAGATTCCTCAGAGGAGCCTTTTTAAACAAATTTCTAATCACCTGTGAATTGAGCGTTAAGAAAATTTTGATGCCCTTTTATAGTTTGGTGTTGGTTTAATAATTTGATAGTTTCAATACAAGTAAATATGTTTAAAAATTGCTAGAACGTTCTCTAGAACGGCTCGTATCAATTCAGTAACTCAGACATAAAACGTATCGAACTGACTTTCGTGGCTCAGATTTAAGTTAATTAATAGGTTGTTTATAATTTAACACGCGTGCACATAAATTGAACCGGAACGTCTAGGTCAAATTGCCAAACATAGAAATCTGTTGCATTGTTCATAAAAAAATAATTACTCGAACAGATTGAGTATAACTTTATATACGAGGAACAATAAACTATAAGAATGAAATACGAGATTTCAGATTCAAACAATTCAAATGATTTATTGTGACTGACGGCTAATTTTGGCTCCTTTTAAGATGGGTTTTAATTTAAGGTGTAAAACCTCAACGTTGCCTTATTGGGGAAATACCATAAAATAACAACACATCTTCATCATCCAATGTTCGAAGGGTTTGGCAGAGGTGTAAGTTCGTAATAGAACAGCCACATTGCGCCAGATCAACTAAAAGGGGCGTAAGTCAGTGAGAAAGTTCAGATAGAAAACTCAATAACACTTATCTCGACCTAGGAATCGAACCCTTGAACATGCTCATGGTCAGCAGTAACGACGCCTATCAGAAAGCTATTGCCCTACACTGCCAATTCAGGTGAATTGTAAGGGCATCAGAAAGCGCTGGATGCGGGCGTAGCAGACATGCTATGATAAAATATAAAGTAGATATTAGTGTAACTTACATGTCAACTTCCTTGCCGTAGCCAGGTGCGTCGTCAAACATATTAGCTTTAAGTGTCTCGGGAGCCAAGTAACCCGGAGTACCACAAAGTTCTGGAATATGAGAAAACCTTCATTAATTTTTGAATACAAGGATGTAGCCGTAATAGCAAAGCTTATTTGTTTGGACAATGCTTTGAATCCTGCGACATGATTTCTAACTATCTTTTACGAAACCAAGAAGTACAGGGTGGGATGGGGGTGACGTTTCGTCTAAAAGAAACCAAACGCCAATGGTCGTGCAACAGTTCTATTGCATTTGAATCGTCATTATCTGTCTAGCCTTTTCCCAACTGTTATATGTTGGGGTCGACTTCCAGTCTAACCGAATGCCGCTGAAAACTATTTTTTTTTGTACTTTTAACAGAGACACAAAACTTTGGCTGATATAGGTAACTATTCTTACAGAAACCAAACTAATTGTGTTTATTGTGTTAATAAATAGGTGTTACTAGTGTGCTAATTTGTTAAAATAAGGCGTTAATTCTTCGGAAATACGACAAGTTTATATTATCATTATTCGACAGCTTCTACGTTAGCAAATGACCGATTCAAAACATGACTCATCAAATATAGACTGGACTTAATACCAAATGTAGTGTATGAGAGTACTAGGATAGCATAAACGCAAACAATAGCTTTTGTTCCGCAGGTGAAACACACTTATACACTGTCGGGTATTGTCTTAGAACCAGATGTAAGACTAGATGCGACGCGGTCGTAGAGCGTGACCCACGAGTAGCACTCCGTACTTATGTGTTACATCTGTATGCAGTTGCTATATACAAGATGTAAGGGTGGGATGTACTGAGTACGTGGTAAGCATTTTCGCGTCGGTATCCCTTACACCCCGTATAATACCAGCCTATTACTGTCCCACAGCTGGGCAAAGCCGAAACGAGCAATGATCACCACTCTTGTTCAAGACGGGTTGGCGATTTCAGACTTATATTAATTTTAAGCAGGTACAGGTTTCCTCATGATGTCTTCTTCACCGATGTCTGTGATGTATGAATTGAGAAGTCACAGTGGTGCTTTCCTAGATTTGAACCAACAACCTCGTGCATGAAAGGCGAGGTTTTAACCTCTGGGCTATCACATACATGGCTGTTAAATGTATAATAGTAATGTGTTTACTATATTATTAAAAGACAAGAAGAATATGTTTGATAGCAAGTGTCAAGTCAAGCTAGTATTATAAATTTTTGAGATTTGTTTACAATTATTGAATTCACAGTAATCAGTTTTTCAATCCGGACTTTTAGTCTATGGGGGAGTTGCTATCAAGTTCTTAAACCAGAACTAAGTCAGTTATCAGAATTTCCGTGTTATTTCGTTGATAAACAACAAACATTCGTAATTCGGAAGACAAAGGATTTAAAATGGATTGACATAAAAAGGCCAGTGGATTAGGCGGTTAATCACTAAAAATAGTGTATCACGAAAATGTAGGTATACGTCTCCAAGGTTAGCTTCATTCTGACCAATTTCACCAAATCATTACCATATTAGCCATGCCTATTTTAGCAAGCATAATCAACCTATAATGTTCCCATTGCTGGGATATGTCCCAGCAGGCCTCCTCTCAATGAGAGTGAGTGGGTAATATTCGTTATCCGCCAGTGCGGGTTTGTAAATGATGTCACATGGCTTCGAATTTTTGGTTCCGATACCGATTTCCTCACGATGTTTTCCGTCACCACCATGAGAGTATTTCGTGATGAAATGAATTACACAAAGTGCCTAAACGGGTTCGAACCCCCGACTTACAGCTCGTAGTTGCTTTTTTACTCGTGAGTGGGATCTTCGTGGTCACTACTTTTTTTATCTAAACAAGCTGTTTTTTTTTTGCAAATTTAAGGAGGTAACTATGCTAATGAGTCTCGTCCCGAAACAATAATAAAATGGGTAGGTATTTTTTTTTTCTTTTTTACGGAATCGTTAAGTGTGAACGGCCCGTGTTTCAAACGCGATCCGTCCGATCCTCGGCCTATAAGCGAGCTTTCACATATACAAACAATCTCAAACGTGTATTCAATCATTTCTTATTACCTAAACCAACGTGGTTTTTTCGTGGTTAATGGGATCCCATTATATATTATTTATTATATGGAGCTACTAGCTGATCAGCTAGCAGCTCAAAATAAAATAAGGTATTCCACTTACCAAACAATTTCTCGCCATCTTTGAGCACCTTAGCAAAACCGAAGTCTGTGATCTTCACGTTGAGCTGGTCATCCAGCAGAATGTTCTCGGGCTTCAGATCTCGGTGCACGATGCACTTGCTATGCACGTGCCGCACACCGTCCAGAACTTGTCTGCAAAGAATTAACGAGACAATGTTTACAGTTATGCTTTCCTGGTAGTTGTCGATCAGGTAAATGAGAGGAAATTAGGTGCGGTCTTTTAATAACACTACTTTAAACGATTCATCATTATCATCATTAGCCTATTATGTTCCCACTGCTGGGACACAGGCCTCCTCTCCTATGAGAGGGAGTGGGCTGTAATCCACCACCGGTTTCTTCACGATGTTTTCCTTCACCGTTTTTGAGAGCAGCGATGATGAAATAAATTACACAAAGTAATGCGCCTACCTGGGTTCGAACCCACGGCTTACTGCTCGTAAGTCGGGGCTGCCACCTCTGGGCCACCGACGCTCTTTAAACGATAAATTTGAAAAAATAAACGTTAAATTTCCAGATGTTTTTGTGAGGAGTCATAAAAATCTATATTGCCTTATGAAATAGCTCACGGTCTGTTAATTGACTGTTTACTCGAAGATGTTTACCATTTCAAATTATGCGTCGGTGAGGTGAAACGATATTTAAAAACACTGGAAAAGAGTATTATTTTATTTATCAAGCTGGACAAATAAATATAACAACAAACAGGAAACACTGAAAATATAACAATGCAGGAAAAATAAAACAAATGACAACCAACGAAATTAAAGAAACCACAGTATAAAATAAAATTTAGAAAAAATAAACGATTACTTTACCTGAAATATTTACTAACTAAAATTTCTAAAACTACATTGTAATAATTAACAACAAACTCAACACACGCGATAGATTCCTGCTGTTTCAGGAATTTCTCCGCGATCTCAAACTTGAAGAACACAATCAAAGCCATTTTACGGAAAAAGTATTTAAAAAACAATAAGTCACTGCGGTGAAGTACCAGGAGACTATAACAGCGCAGAAGTTAAGTCAACACTGGGTTATCCGTACAAGCTACGTATAATTTGCGCGAATCCCAGTGTTTATCTGTGCACACGACTCACACATAGATAAAATAATTAGAATGACGCTGCTGTAGGTGCGTGTTATCTACAAGTTTCTATAGCCGGACTTTATTAGAGGTCAATGTATGCTAGTTTTATCATTTAAACAAACTATACGATTTTTTTACTAGGCATTGATAGAACGAATGAGGTGTGGCGATAGGTTATTTTACTAGCCCCGTCCCATTTAGAGCATTGAGTGAGTACAAACATGTATTAGAAATTGATAAAAATATTACTTTATGAGGTCATTTTTCTCATTTAGGTTATTATTAACTGTAATTTGCAGATAAATTATATTATTTGGCTAACACTGAACCTCGACCTATAACTTATTTTTACAACGATAACAGTCGTTAAGGGGCTCGTGGTAGAAAATATGGCTAATGATATATGTGTACCTACAGAGATTCATGACCCGTTCATACATTCACATACCCATAAAATCTTTGGGCCAAGTTAAAATATCAATGTTTACCAGCTGTTTAGACTTGGCTTAACCAAGTCCTTGGTAAAATGCCAGAGTGATGACAACATTAATAGGTTCTGTATTTTTAACAAAAGAAATCTATGCCAATTTAAAATGCTTTCACCACACTATACTATGTTTATAGAACAGACAAACATTGTAAACAAATAACAGGAAAAAAGTAGCTATAGACAATAGTAGAGCTATTTAGTAAAGTAGGTCACAATTCTCATTACCACCACACCCGAATACCACCAACAAACAACGCTTGCTATTATTATTCGTTTCACGAATTATAATAATACTAGCTGTCCCGCGCAACTTCGTTTGCGTTACATTTTCCCCGTTTTCGCAACATTTTTCATTGCTGCTCCGCTCCTATTGGTCGTAGCGTAATGATATATAGCCTATGTCCTTCCCCAGGTTGGAATCTGTCTTCTTGCCAAATTTCATTAAGATCCGATCAGCCGTTTAGTCGTGAAAAGGTAACAAACAAACAAACGAACAAACAAACAAACAAACAAACAGAGTGACATTCGCATTTATAATATTAGTATGGATAGTATGGATAAGGCTAGTGACAAATCTGAGCAGAAACACTCGAAGAATTCCCGGTAATCTCATAATTATATGCGCATTTTTCGCCTGGAACTGCCTATTTTACATAACTATCATCATCTGCCTAGTCTTTTCCCTTCTATGTTGGTGATGGATGCAGCTCAATACCAGTATTTTAATTACTAACCGTAGACTTTCGGGTTTCTGCTTCCCGTTACGATTGCCAAAATGACTAGGTATACTAAAGTTCAATGAGCAACACATGAGGAAGATCAGAATGCCAATAGGGGGACATTTTATTCAGTAAGGACATTATCATTCTTCGCCCCCCCCATTCCAGTACATTACTGTTAAATATTGACATTTTGGAACATTTAGGGTCTATGATGAAATGGAATGGCGCGAGCATCGTCGCCGCGTTTTCTTTCAATTTAGTCTCACCAGTCTTTGGTCTCACCCTAGCCTAATGTCGCACGCGCACTGACAAAGCGATAAAAAGTTGCGTAGGCGTCTCAATGGTCTCCTCTTACGTCTTTAATGTGAAATTGCGATAGATGTTTTGTTATAAAATGCTTTTTATCATTAGGTAACCTCCTTCTTTCGAGTATTATGTATATTTATAAATGATTCGACGTTTTTTAAAGTGAAATCAGTGTAAAGTGCAATGGCCAATAGACAAAACGTGAAATTGGGCGATTTTTTTTCTTCAAACGTTTGGTGTTACCCACGTCCACATGTTTCTATACCGGCAGTTAGGCTCTATTTATCTTTCTTTTAATGAAATCTCTCAAGTTCTTCCTAGCCATCTTGGGAGGCTCTTTTTATTGCAACTCAAACTTGCAATAAAAAGAGCCTCCCAGAGTGGCCTTCATCGAAATTGTATTGTGATTTCAAATACCCGGCTCCTGTACAGCTATCAATCGGTAACGCAGGGTCCTGCTGACTAATCCAAAAGGATAAATCAGCCATCATGTCTCAAACTAAGTCTAACCATGATTTTTATCACCTACGGCGTCACCCAAAAAATGCTAAAAAGATTTCAAGCATTAACGGAATCCACCAGCCATTGTACGGATTCAGGTTGTAGAGATTACGAGAAAAAACTGGAACCAATTGGGTCAACAGCATCAAATAACAGATAAGAGTAAAATTGAAGGTTTCATTTATAAATATAGTTTAAAATAAACTACATAAACCGTTTTTATCTACTTTTATTCTAGTGTTCTTTATAACCGTTAGCTATGAGAAAGGTCAGCGAATAGATCCATAAAGGGCATGAAAGGGTATTTCTGGCGCGTTGTTATTTTTAGTGCAACCTTTTCTCCAGACCGAGCACAACTCGACGTCTCGGCACCCTGTTCTTGGTCGATAAGCTATTTATAGTGTCCAGAGGGTTCATTCAGAAAAATAGTCCGATTAAGCAGAAGCCAACCTCTGCGAGATGCCATTACAGAAACAAAAAAAACATTCACAAAATTGAAATGTCGCATATGGATTGAACCTCATCTGGCAGCACGGAATCGCAGTTTTCCATTTCCAACCGTCACTTGCTAGAGCGAGATAAGGCAAGAAAGGAGGTGACTGCTGAGATGACGAGTATTTGAGAAATATGAAAGAAGATGGATGACGATTAACTAGCGAGAAACAGCGGAAATGCTCGATGAAGCAGCGACGATGCGATCGGCAACACGGTCTCTTTCTCGCTCTAGCAAAAGGCGGTTCTGAGCGACAGAAAAGGTTAGGAGCATGGAAAAGTGGGATGTGCTACCGGATGAGGTTCAACCCTAAATCTGCAAAAAATGACAAATGTTTTTTTCCTAAGGTCTGCCTACACAAGCCCTACTTTCACGGAAGACCAATACTGACCCTAACTATAATCTATTCTAGTATACAATACAGAAAATTGTATTAGAAGCAAAATGTAAATAAAAAAGGACATAGTTCCTACTCCTATTAGTTCGACTTCTTTGTTACACTACTTAGAAAACAATGCTTGCAAAATCAAACCACTGCTACCACTTAAGAAATATTAGGCGCAATTCTTACTCGATTACGGTTAACTACGCGGAGATATTGAAGTTTAATAGATTAGGATTAGACTTCATTTATATCTAGTCTTCGAAAGTCCAGTATTACAGAAATAACTTACCAACTGCTCGTTTGTTAACAAAATTGAGTTTTAACAAGTAATTGAGTTATTGAGTTTTTTATCAGAGATAAGTGGAGGGGGGACCTTTTCAATACTTTATTGACACCCGGAACTTAATCAATTATTAATATCACGACCTTAGACATTTAGAGAGAT
This sequence comes from Cerastis leucographa, assembly GCA_963082945.1. Lineage (NCBI taxonomy): Eukaryota > Metazoa > Arthropoda > Insecta > Lepidoptera > Noctuidae > Cerastis > Cerastis leucographa. The sequence continues at coordinate 3,838,303 of OY720365.1, forward strand.
AAGAAAGGCTCATGCCCGATGACCCGTTCCTCAAGCTAGAATGCACAATTAAATGGATTACCCTTGAAATAAATCAGCCAAGCGGGCTGCGTAAATATCAAGCGCTATTTCGGTACTAAACGGCCTACTATCTATCACCCACATTGTGGAACAATGAGCGAATTATGCAGATTGGTTCACGTCATAAGGGGCAAAGGATGCACGAGAATGGAGAAAGGCCATTTAAGGCTCCTTCATACAAGCAAAACACGACTTACTGCTATACGATAATTGCCACATGCATTCACTGTCTGGACGAGCCCACTCAAACCTATGTGGAGCTCAAGAGACCATCTCAGAAACCCACTTGTTCTTCATATTATGATCATCATTATGGTCATAGCAAATTTAACTCATGTTACAGAAAGCTTTGGCTTTATGTGAGGAATTATATGAAAGAAAAAGGAGTAAATGATAGCTTGACGGATGACAGAGGAGAATAGAAGAAATTATTAAGTATTGCACAGACTCCAATAACATGGGGCAGAGGCAGGAAGGTGAGGAAGAGACTTCAAACTCTTGAGTTTGTATTTCAGTATTTCGTTTTAAAGTAGTCAGCCATGAAACATAAATAAAAAGCTTATGGTCAAGAATGCTGAATGCTATACCCTATTTTCTGAGACTAAGCGTACAAAATGAATTGGCTGTTGAACCATGAGAATATAGATTTACGAATCTCTGCGAATCACGAGTCTCGTACGTGTGAGGAAACCTTTACAGGCACAGATGCATCAAATTAATTGAGATAAAATAACAAGTGCATGCTGCGAACACTCTCTAAGATACGCGAGTAGTACGCAGATTGATAAGGAATAGAACTTTGTTGTGAACACAATAGGCTAATAAACATTCGTATTTGCACAAAATAAATAGTAATCTTTAATAGTAATTAAATAGTAATCCTTAGACCTTGGCCTTAAATAGTAATCTTTAATATGTACACTGTATAAAATAACAGATATAAATGTAGAAAATGTACATAGGGGACACTTTGGGCCATCTAATTGCTAAAAGTGATGATTTAATGGATCAATAGAGACAATTTTGATTTTGTATTTTATTGTACTATCAACTAACTGGGTATCGGACTACACGGTAAGGACTATCCTTACTTGCAGCGTAAAAACAGTTGAAAACTTTCTATTCCTTGGTCACTTTTTTGTCATATTCCTTTTGGTCGAAAAACGGTGGTCACACATCTGGGATCATTAACAGAGCCTAAGATTTTTTTAAAACAAAACATATTTTAAAAAAGGGTCATGTTTTTTTGTTTTTGTTTTACTACTAATGGTCCGCAAACTATTTGTGCGGACCAATAGTAGTAAGGGTATTAAACAGATGTGCTCATCGGATGCACGGGATTTTGTTTGAAAAGAGTGCCTTTTCCCACTTTCCCGATAGTACATTGCCCGTTTATCCATAGCTAACTTCATCTAGTTAGCAGAAGACCCATATTAAAATATGGTTTCCAAAATTCCACTTTGCTGTGAATTTCTCTCTCTAAAATATGAAAGACCATAAACCAAAAAAGCTCACAATGACAAAACACGTATACCAAAAGATTTCATGATATAACTAAATATCCTACCCCTTATTGCTTAAACTTTTTTGTCATTATATGACATTATACGTATTTGTCATAAATTTTTCACTCGCTACAAAAAAATACATGATAGTTGTTAACATACCTCATAATATACCTAGTCTTCTTCTCGGACAGCGTGACCACAGATGTGAGGTAGTCAAAGAGCTCTCCATTCTTGCACAGCTCAAACACTAAGAATATGAATGTCTCCGACTCAAATACATCCTGCAGTTCAACTGAAACAAATGATATAACTTCAGGTGATTTGTTCTGGTTAGTCATTAAAATTAAAACTAGGGTGGGAACACGACTTTGCCTATTTTTATTTTGTTAACAGGAATTTTTAAAAAATGACAATCCATTTTTACTTGACGGTAGATTTGAATGACCACGTCATTTAAATTATGATTAATAGGCAGCAAGCAGTGATAGCCTCTTCTAGCCAATAACTTTATAACAGATGGCATTCTGAAGTTTCTACCTACCCCAAGGGAATAATGTGTGAGATTATGCATATAGCCTGTGAATAACTGGACTTTACTGGTTGATCCATGCGTCAATAGTAGTTATCAATGAGCCATTCAAGCAATATGTCAACAACTCACTCACTAATATAAGGGTGTCCGGCTACCATCCTCAGGATGTGTATCTCCTGCCTCGTGGCATCTCTCATGGTGTGCGTGTCCACCCCATCTTGGGACTCCTGACTGAGATCTATGATCTTGGCTGCATATTCTTTTCCTGTTTCCTTCTCTATACATCTTCGGACTGTTGAGCTTATTCCTCTGTGTTGGAGAAAAAATATAAAACCATAAATTAAATTGAAATAATCAAAATAAAACTTATGAGACTCAAACAGATAATTTTACCTGAAATCTAAAAGAATAGAAAGCTTTGAATATATGGTAGATAAAAAAATATAATACCCAAAAAACCGAAAAAAAAACAAATAATGAAGGCCAAATAAAGAGGTCAAATTCTTAGAATGCGATCACTTAATATTCACTGAGTAAAACTGATTCAAAGGAAGTTAACAGTCTTCAAGGTCACTCAGAAGACTTATGAGTAACAACACTAGTAATGATGCCCAGACTCTTTAAATAATCTTCTATTTCCTTAAAAATTGGCACCAACACAATTTATCACATATCGCGACACACTTGTGAACATCACAATTATTTACTCACCTGCCTATTATTTCTTTCGGCTCATATCGTGCATAGAATTCTTTAGCCGCATCTTTATCGGGCAAGTTGTCGTCGTCTTCCTCCTTTGCCATCGCGTTCACTGTCGCTGTTATTATATTTTCGTGTACTAATTATACGTAATTAGCCTATCCACAATGACGAAAGGTTATTGTTGTGAAGTGAACAACTGACAGAATACTTCTGCAGCTTCCACTTGCTTGGTGTTAAAACCTTAAATATTGTAGATTAAAACACTGGGTTAACAACTATAAGTGAAATGCATTTACTATCTGTTTGTAGGTTTGGATTGAAGCCAATTTACTCAGAAAAAATATCAATTAGCGTATCAATAGGCGTGAAATCACAAAATTTTAAACGGATTCACGGCTCTGTCCGTCAGTCACAAAATGACAATGACAGAGAAATGTCTGAAATGGAAATGTCTCTAACTCCATAGATTATATATACACTTTACCGAGTATCTTGTCTCTGGCGAAAATAATCATTGAATGATCTCGAAACTGAAAACAGATTAACAAAGCTATCTCTGTTATTTTTGAGAAACTCAATAATTAAGACATATGCCATTATACCATTTCAGCTATTTTTCTCTCCTTCTTCGCAGAGAAAATTTGCTAAAAGTAAAAAAAAAAACATGAAACTGAGAACATCAAATTAAGATATAAAGTTCGTGTATAATTTTTGGAGATAAAGTTGAGCTTTTCATAAAAAGTGAAAAAATATTCAAAAACTGAATGAGAAACATTGGTAATTTCTTTCCCCATACGATAAAAACACTATAAACCACTATTTCATAAAATGAAGTCAAAATACAAATTCTATAAATCCAAACATCTATCTCTTGTCAACAGCTGTCGCCAGCTGATTTTACTCTATGTCGCCCAGTTTTTGTCCCTTTCGTGCATAAGGCAGGGTAATCTGTGAATAAATGCGATTCAAATTATGCTTTTTCTCTTTTACTCGTATGCAAAACGATAGAGGTAAAATATATGTCAGGCTCAAACTGTAGCCTTCCTCATATTAACACAGGGTTGGATTATGTACTATAATTATAGTATTTATACTATATTTTCGCCCTTTGTACTATATACTATCCACATCTAAGGATAGTACGCTAAAATACTATAATTTAAAGTTTGCTCCTGAATGCTTAGTTTTACGAATATTTCGACCGTTTGTGCTTGCTTAAAAGCAAAGCTTTCAATGCTGAGTCCCGTTAAAACACTGAGCCAACATGAACGAGGGATTACTCCATCGATATTTCCGATTGTTTCTGCCTTTCCCAGAGTCACTGATATAACCAAAATGGATAACATACAGCGGCTTGCCAGTGGCGTGCCTTAGCTTCAGCAATACTACCGAAAGAAATCACTTCTGTTAAAGTCGATGTATTTTGGAGCAAACTATACCAATGGCATGATTAGACAAATGATAGGCCGTTTAGAGAAATATCAAAATTTGTCCTAGATTGTTTAGTACTTCCACATGCAAATGCCGACTGCGAACGAATATTCAGTAAAGTGAACCTTACCAAGACTAAAATACGAAACGAACTGGCAACACAACTAAGAAAAGCAGTAAATTTTGCCATAACTGGTGTTGATTTTAATGACTATTAAGTTAAATAAAAAATAATGAAAGTGTACTATAATTTTTTATAAATACTATCCTTTTAATTTTTTTGTGCTATCTTTTTCATCGTACCTAAATCCAACCCTGTATTAACATGTCAATGTGTCCGTCCTTGTTTCACGTTTCTTTCTTCGCCGTTCGGTATGTTTTCGCTTGTTGTTCCGTCCCGATGGTCTTGCATTTTTCAGTGTTTTGCAGATAATCCATAACAGTAGTTATATTCCGTGATTAGTTTACTTGGACTGTATACACAAAGCTTGGATTTCGGTGTTTAGTTCCTAGCATCAAGATTTTCTGACCAGGTAAGTAAACTACGCACAATTTTTCTTGTTAAGTGACAATCATGTTTTCTACTGTTGGTACTTTAATATCTTTTTGACAACCTTGAAGCAATAAATTACCAGTTTGGTTCTATTTTCTTTGTTCAAGTAGTCTGTGAAATCAATTTGATTTCATAATGGAATGATCCTTGGTAGCCTCTTGCCCCAAATACCTTTTGAAGTGATGTTTATTGACTTTCACTGATAATGACCACAATTCTTCCATGTTATTCACTACACATATAATCAACTCAATTTAGGACTAAATAAAAGGGCTAATAATATTCAACAAAACCAAATTTTTAACTTACATAAAACCATAAAACAATTCCTATAAAAAGTAACTTCATAACTTGTACAAAATGTTCAATCAATAAGTGATGAAAAAATATGCATTAATGTTTTGTAAGATATTTTATCTCTAAAACATACTAAGGACTTTGGTTGTTGTGTTTCAACATGGGTCTTATTGCAAGGTTGGCCATTGATAGCACAGTGAAATAAGCCAGTGATATCATATCAATACCAGTAGAAATTTTGGAAGTCAAAATACTGCCTAATAAGAAGAAGGGATATCCAATGATTGACTTCATAAAATCTTTAAGACCAAACTTAGTGATGTAAGTACTAGGAACACAAAGATCAATAAGAGATTATGTAACAGGAATTAATTAGCTGTCAAACTGTGTTCCACAATAGAAATACTTCTGTAATATTTTTATGGATTCAAATGATGAAGACAAAAACATGTATTGTTGTAGCCCTAGATTAGATAAACTGCACATTGTTTATTAGAAATCCTTGGCTCTGGCTTGGCTAAACTAATAATAGAGCCCAAGCGACATAATAAATTAAAATATTATGTTAAAATATAACTATGCCAATTATGCAAAAGCAAGGGTTTCTGTATCAAAACATAACAATACAGTAAATTAGTCAGCAGTTGCCTTCTTGGAATATATATTATTACTAGGGACCCACCCCTGCTTTGCCTGATGCCACCACGTTTCGAGTTCCAAACTATCCTATCTTGAAATCTGTAACCAACCATTTAATTCACAAAATTTCATTGAAACCGGGAGAGGACGGGAATCGGGTTGGAGAGCTCAGAGATTAGCAATGTACAAATTATTGACACATGATTTTCTTAAATTAAGATGGTAGACCTTCATTGAAATATTAGCAGTACTTTACTCCAATCAGCCTAATAATGTTTCTGTAGCTGGGCCAAAGGCATCCTCTATGTTAAAGTGGGTGGGCTGTAACTCATCATGTGGGCCCTGTGCCTATTTGTAGATGGCAGATGTTCTTTTTAATTTTTTAGTTCTTGGTCATGCATATTTCTACACAATGTTTTCCTCTACCGTTTTGAGAGCAGTGGTCATATTTATATATATCTGTGCCTCGGAAACCTCAATTAGGATTTGGTCCCAGCTGCCAATTGTAGACCTTTGACAATATTGTTACAGGTAGACAGTGGACCGCAAGTCTGAAAACCAGCATTACTTAGTAATAACTGGGTTGTGGAGGTCAGATAGGCAGTAGCTTCATGTAAAATACTGGTATTCAGCTGCATCTGGTTAGACTGTTAGGCGACTCTTAACATATTTGGGAAAAGACAGATGATGGTAATAAAATAAATAAAATATAGTAAATCTCCTTGGGTTTGATCCCACAATAAAGTGTCAACAAAACTCATGTTATGGCCATTACCAATGCTGCTCTAATAGGTTACTATCTTATGCACCAGTCAAAAATTTCACAAATCAGGATATGGCAAAATAATAGCAGATAGTTCTAATGAAATGATCGTCTTACTGCCCTTGTCCCATTGTACCTGGGGTCAGCGACACATTTTTTTGTTTCATTTTCTTATGTCAACCATCTCACAATCACTTACTCTCTTTTTTCTTTCATAACATTCCTCACTCAATCAATCAATCATTTCCTTGGATTTACTTTCCCTCTTTTAGTGTTGCCATTTATATTCATCACTCACTCACACACATGGTCACATCAAATTCATCAATTACATTATAATAAATATTAATATCTTATTTACATGCCTTGTGGCCTCTTATACATTGTACCTGATGACCTGACCATGTAGTTAACCTTTTTGTTGATATTTTAAAGCTGTTCAAATATCAAACCCAGTTAGTTCTCGAGTTATTTCGTAGATGGCGCTGCTTGTTGTGATGGTAGAAGAATTAGCGTGAATGTGTGATGTTGTGGAATCAAATTAATTAATAATCGATTTTGTGACACGTAACTAATAGTATTAGTATCCATTAGCAACATTTGCTCCAAGGTATTTTGGTGTTTTTTTTTTTTCGGATCCTCCAGGCTCACTATACTACCAGTCTAGTCTACATGCCCCATGCCCATTGCTGTGGTTTAATTAATACGTCCGAATGCTCGCCATGGTTGCTTACGAGTCATCATCTTCATGTCCTTATCTTGATTTACTGTTTTCTAGTTATTCCAGAATCGGAGTTCAAGTAGATTTTCGGGAGACTTATACCATTTGACACTAATGTTACATTTTAAGTACGAAAATCAAACAACCTATTTCAGCGTGCTTAGGCGTTTATATGCATTCAACATTAGATATGACACTGAATAGAATCTCATTACATGACACAAGATATAACATCCAACTATGATCTCAAAGGGGCCATCCCAAACCCACGTTATAGCTAAAGAAACCCGCAGCATCTGCGTTGGCGGGACCTACGTAGACGGGGACAAGGGCGCAAATTAAGGACGTCTAGATCCCCCCGTCCCTCCTCCCCTCACGGCACGCTCAACCCCTTCTATGCTCCACTGACTACTATAAACCCCCTTTCGCCTACAGTTCTGTGAAAACAGCGAATGTTATTGAAGCGAATTGTATGAATTTCCACTACGCTTTCCTTTGATACGAAACGAGAGTAAAACTCACCCTTGCCTCGACGTTGTTTTGAGCTGGATGAATTGCCTTTTGTTTTCTCAAATGGGAAAGCATAAAGAGTGGCGTACAGATTTAGATAGCATTGTACGTATTCAACAGAGGTTTTTGTCAACTCAGAGGCTGAATTCACTTTTCATAATAAGAAATCAAGATGATCACAAAAGACTTCAGATACTGAGTCTCTAAGCAAAGGAATCAAGTTCAAGTTAAGACAGTTTATATATCAGATCAGCCTAATTCGCTAATTCTTTGAATAGTTTCTTTAAGTTTAATCGTCACAAAAAAGATAACTTTTCCTTTTTAGATCTTTATTTTGTCGTTAACTTATTGGCTAAAGCACTTACGTTAAGTCCTTACTATCGCAGTAAAACAATAATTAGTAGGAACATATGCACGCCACTCCATAACTACATAACTTTGTGTATGTTAAGTTGACGGATTTGGATGATGATATACACACGGATAAATATTAGTATTACCTGGGTTGGGACTATGCAGCCCTTAGAATTAAAACAAGATTCAAGCGATATTAATGCTCGAGTCTTGTGTCACGTTCTGTAATACGGGACATCTCGGCACTACTCGGTACGTACTACGTTGTTATGGGATCATTTCCGAACTCAACGAGGACGAATCTGCTGCCAAAAGGTAGGAACTCCAAAAATTTGGTGTGTCTGATAATCTGATTGCCGATTAAATCTCATATCTCGTATTTTTTTGTGAAACAGATTGTTACGATAACATTACACGGAAGTTACATTAGGACAACATATTTTTTTTTTTTATGAATGGCATCTCGCAGTTCAACCTATGAGGTTGTCGTCTGCTTAACCGGACTATCCTGTGGATGCCTTTAGAGTAAGGCCTCCAGCCAGGGCATAATAACTTACAAACTAAGCGACTACACGCTAAGGGCACCCCTTGTGGGGTACGAGCCTCGGCTTAGGGCGTCGCTGGGGGAGGACTGCATGGGGACAGGCTGGATCTGAATGGTATCATTATTTAGGGGCTGATTTAAAACTACTGGCACAGCATCGCGGGCTGGCTCGAGCAAGGGTCGGGGAGGGCATGGACCGGGACGTCGCGACGGACCTCGACGGCGAGGTCGGAAAGACGGCGGTTTGAGTCGGAACTTTTTAAGAGTGCTAGTCTCTTTGCTACTCTCCTGGAGGAGGGTGATAGCATCATCTGGAGTGACGAGGGTATGCCTAGGACGGCGTACTGTACTAATGCGCGAGGGTTCGTAACGGGCGGCCGCTGCGATCAGGGGATTAACATTAGGACAACACTGGACAGGTGTCTATACGTACGTTTTTAGAAATCAATTGAATTTGTCAATATTGATGACCTTGAGGAAGTCGATATTGACACGCGTCATGAAGAAGAGGGCCTGCTCGAAACTATTTGAAACTGGTTATACGTTGTAATCAAAGAAGTCGGAAAATAGTCGTATGACTCAAGCACACCTGACCTAGGTGGTGGGGTTCATAAGAAAAGTCTGGTGCATAGTACTCGCAATTGGCGTGCGTGTATTACTAGATTTCTGAACGTGGACGAGGCGAAAGGAGTAAGTTAGAATCCTAGCAGGTATCGTTCTGTGGTGTTTACCATGGGAAAAAGGACTGAGTTTATTATAAATTTTGAAAGCGTGGTAAACTGTGTCCTATTTCTCTTTACCATATTTATATCAACGAATACCCGTTACTTGCCAATAAGGATTTAGAACGCCTACATTAAATCTTGGTAGAAACAGGCAAAGCTAACAAATTAAAAAAACACGATAAAATCAGAATCATATCACTAGCTAACAGCCAACGAAACAATCAACAGTAGGATAAATGGATCACCTCTAGCAAAAACAAAATGGCCTGTTGAAAATAAAAGATCATATAGTTTCTACATACTGTTTTCTTAAAGGTCATATGAAACTGATATTGTATGCTTGTCTTATAAAGTCGATCTGTTTTTAGATAAAGCTGATTTTATTTGACGTTCAGACTACAATATTTGTTACAAACTGGGTGGCATGGTATCATAAATACATACTAAGCCACTGCGTAATCTTCGTCGTTTGCTGTAATCAATGTTAAACCATTGGCCATACGAAATACAGTATCCAATATTTCGTAATACTATAAAAATATGGGAACTTGTAGTATGTACCACGTACCACTGGGTTTCGGTGCGTCCCATTCAAATAGTTAATTGCCTACCCATATCTCTCCTCTCCTTTGTTAAGCTCTGGTAGTTGGGAACGATCCGTTAATAGTCGTCCTGACCGTATTTCCAATCTCAGGGGAGTTTACCCACCGGTGCGGAAGATATTATGGTACACAAGTGTGTGCGGAGGCACAGTGATGCACTCTCTGTTTCTTTACTCTCTTAATCCGATGGGATGGTAATCCGACCCGACCTGAGCGAGATCAGGCCTAATACCAACGGCTTAACGAGGTTTTCTTGACACGGAGGTATCATACCGCCAACATCCAAAATCCGGGCTGCTACTGAGAAATTTCAAATTGAAACACCCAACAGCACTTTTTACCGGACTCCCGGAATCGGACCAAGGAGGCCAGGATCCTTACCTTTTTGATCGAAATGATTCTTGGGCTCTTGGCTTGCAATAAGAAATTCCCGGTTTCCTGTACACTAAATTAAGAGATTCCGAGACCTACTATAATAATTATGAGCATGTTCTTTCTACTCGCTTCGTAATTCCACGGCTTGCATTAACTAATTAGTGTGCTCACACGGTGTAAAGATAGATCATGTTACCATCAAATTATATACTGCAGTTACACTTATCTTACAGAAGAGTTTTCTTAATCCTCTGTGGAGCAATTACGTGTAGCAAGACATTCCTGTTGTTAATTTTAATTTTGTAGATCAAAAGAAAGATCAAAGAAGGACATATGTTTTAATTGCTCTCCATTTCTTTTGATCATTTTCAAAGGATCTTCGTCTTTGACAAGGGCAAAAATGAACTAATATACATTGTTCCAAAACAACTAATTTAACTTGATAGGTACCAGGGTGATATAAAATGCAAGACGAACCTTGCAGTTCATGTATCGCTTGAAGTTTTATACACTGTTTACTTTAACCATATAGTTCGGTACGGGCCCCCGAAGGGGCTCGAAGCTCATACCTCCGCTGGCTTGGTATCGGCCCCGAAAGGGGCTAGCAATTAAGTCATTCGTCGTCCTCATTATTTATGTATTTATTTAATATTCTGATTATTAAATACTATGAGTGTGCGTTAATTAAGAGAGTTGGATAAAAATCTCACATATCAACGCCATTAAAACTTTTGTATTTAGCGCGCAAGTTTCTTAATTTACCCTTATAAAATTCAAGTGCATAAAATATGGTCACCGCCATTTTGACGGCAGTGCCGGTCGAGGCTAAAAATCATAAAAAATGTGGTTTTCGAACATTCGAGCTCCACTATATAGACAATAATCATCTCGTCATTTAATTATGGTGCGAATTCATCCATAGTTCAATTTAAATAAGCAGTGGTAATGATGAATTTTCATATCTAAAGTCGAAGTTTCGCGCCAATCCTGTGTGTTTACATTTTTATATTTCACATATAACGCACACACGCGTATAGATCCGATAACAATTATGACAAATATCATTCCAAATATTATAAACCACATGAAAATGCCCAGATCTTAGCGTTATTTACTAAAACAGGACCAATAACACGTAATATTCATTACCACCACTTAATTTGTATTTGAAATAGATGACCATTTGTTTTTTTTTTTAATTATTGTGATGTGTGAAAGCGATTATTCCAATCGATTATATTTTTGAAAACAACGATTAACTCGAGTAATTAAATTTAAGAAATCGATAAATGAAAATTAAAATAAATTTATTTTAAGAGTAAAATACAATACATATTTATTATAATATTTTTTTAAGCTTTCATAATGCTAATCTTAATTGTTTTTCGTACATTCCGACCCAACAATAAACAGCACAGACTGATATTATGACTAAATTCGCGCCGATTTTTTTTCCATTTCAAAATTTAAATTAGGAATTCGTTCTCTGTTCCAATTTATATTGTAGGTGTTTAAATTTACTATTATAGATAATTTATTGTGAATTTTGTTTTGAACTATCCGAAGGTTGGTAGAATGCCGAGGATCTCGGTAGGCATAGTAAAAAAGAATTATATAGTTTGATTATTGGTTAGGAGGTGTGGTTATATTTATTTATGGTTAGGAGGTTGGGTTCGTGGCTAAATAATAGCAACCGACCGGGTCGATCTTTAAGGTCGACCCGGTCGAGGCCGTGCTTGCTGTGGTTGTTCCGTGGATGGGTCTCCATAATTACATACCGAGTTTTCTCCGTGCCTCGGAAAGCAAGTTAAGCCGTTGGTCCCGGCTGTCATTTGTAGATCTTTGAGAGTCGTTACGAGTAGTCAGAAGCCAAAAAGTCTGACATCCATTCTTACCAAGGGGTATCGTATTACACAGTTACTGGGTTGTGGAGGTCAGATAGGCAGTCGCTTCATGTAAAATACTGGTACTCAGCTGCATCCGGTTAGACTGAAAGCCAACCCCAAGATAGTTTGGAAAAACACTCGTTACCCGTGGTCCCGGTCGGTTGACCCATTACCGGGTCCATGGGTAATTTTAATTACCCGTGGTTCCATGGCATTAGGGATTGTTTCCTGTACTTCTGAATATATCGATAAAAAATACAAATCCATAATAACAGCATATTAAGTAAGTACGTCAAAAAAGATCACATATTACAAAGAGAGTAACCTTTTTCCTGTATTAGTCATATAAGGCTAGGCAGATGATGGTGGTTAGGAGGTTGGGTTGGTTAATGGGTATTTACTCTTTTATCAGCCTGGTCTGTCCCACTGCTGGTTAAAGGCATGCCCATGACTTTCCAATTTTGTTTATCTTTTGCGTTCTCCGACCAATACTTTCAATCGATAGTATTTTTTGATACTACTTAGATAAGCTTGGGTATAACAACTCCAAAAACTTTTAAAAGACTCATGTCCTGATGGTTCTGGTTCATATCCATTGCTGTGCATAGCTTCACTCAAGTGACTGCTCACGGCCTATGATGGATAGCCTGAAATGGTCAGATATAAAAAAAAAAACTTTTTAGACTGTTCAGTGAACCGTTTTGAAAGAATAAACTAATTTTCCTTGAAACGGCATATGAATTGCCGATTGTCAACCATCATCATCATCTGTCTGCCTAGCGTCTTCCCAACTTTGTTGAGGTTGGCTTCCAGTCTACCTGGATGCAGCTGCATACCCGTATTTTAAATGGAGCGACCTGCGACTGCCTATCTGACCTCCTCAAACCAGTTAGTATCGGGTAGCAGGATACCCCTTGGTAAGACTGGCTTTCAAACTTTCGGGCCAAACGATACAAAATCTTGGAAAAATAAATATAATTTATCTTTGATGGATCAAAATAATTATTTTACTATTCCTTCCAAGATTCCTGGTCATTCTTCCAAACATCAGACATTACACAGCAAAATTCGTAATAAGTTATCTATATACAGGGTGATTGGAAGATGGGTGCAAAGATTTAAGGTGAAGATAGTATAGACAATTTAGGACCATTTAAGCCATGGTTGTCTTAGACGAAGTCTTACCAAATTTTTTTAACCAAATTTTTAAGTTTTTTTTCGGAAATTCTCAAAATTTAATGTAAACTGCATAATTATGGCCAAATTGAATGATAAATGAATTCATTTTTTATTTATTTAATTAAAGTAATGTGTAAGCAATCAAGCAAAACATGTTTTAGGCTTCTGTGTCATTAGACATTTTTTTTACAGACATTTAAAGATCAGAAAAAATAAAAAAATTGTACAATACGTCTTTTAAACCTTATTCAAAAAAAAAACGGAGGGTGCTTTTTTTGTTCAAACCTTTTTGAAGACATGCTTGATAATCGCTCTTTCTTTTGAGGTATCATTTATGCGGATATCTTACAAATTATTGAAATTAGGACCTAATAAACCAAATCGAGGGAGAAATTTTAAATTTTAGGCAGTCTAACAAAACACAAAATTTTTGCTTAAAAGAATACTTTATGTGCTCGAAATGATAACATTGTTCAATTCTAAGAATTTTTGGCACATGCAGGAACCAATTGAGGGGAACCCATTGAGGGGATTCTCTAAACAATGGCCACCGAGCGCGGTGCGACGGCATTTCCAGGTAGAACGCCCAATGAATAGCAAAAAGCGATAAAGAGTTGGTTTTTACAGCAAAATGGTCTTAGTTACTGAGGCAACAAAGTCGTTTTTCTTTAGTCAGGGTCAGTCGGTCCGTGATGAAGCCGTTACATCTTTTACTTATTAGTCAAACTACTGCCCTTGTGAGTGGACGTTGTCGTGTTGATTCACAATTTACCGTGTTCAGTTGTAGCCCTTTGCGTTCCTGCACGTGTTGTTTGCGTTAGTTTTGAACTTTTTTGTTTCACCGTGTCCAGTCGTAGCCTCGCGCTCCTGCACGTGTTGATTTTTGACTTAATTGTGTTGAGTTGACGTTTAGTGCGCTCCTACGCCGTTTTTCTTAATTGTTAAGTGACTATGGCTACTTTTTCCAATCAAGAATATGCGGATATCGTATTTATGTACGGTAGAGCAGACGGCAATGGATCTTTGGCGCGACGGATGTATCAAGAGCGCTATCCGAATCGCAGGATACCGAATGTCCGAGTGTTTTACAACACGTTTCGTCGTCTTGCCCAAGATGGGTTTCACCGCGTGGAACCTGGAGTCAACCCGGGCAGACACGAAACTGCCGTCGACGAAGACATTTTAGCAGCATTTCAAGCGGATCCTACTACCAGTACTAGAGCAGTAGCTCGAAATTTAAACATTTCTCAATGGAAGGTGTGGCATACAATGCACCAAAATGATAAGTATCCGTTCCATGGCAGGAGTGTGCAAGGTCTAGTAGAGCAAGATCCTCAAAGAAGAATTCAGTTCTGCCGTTTCCTCCTCAACAGAGACATCGAAGATGCGTGGTTTCTGAAATCAATCTTGTGGACGGATGAAAGTAAATTTTCAAGGGAAGGTATTACAAACTTTCACAACATCCATGAATGGGCCGACGTAGACAACAATCCACATTTTAAGAAGCAGGTGTCATTTCAGATGAAATTCTCTGTGAATGTATGGGCTGGAATAATTGGCAGAACATTGATTGGGCCCCACTTTTTGCCTGATCGATTGAATGGCGAAAATTATTTGCAATTTCTGCAAATTGATTTACCACTGCTGATAGAGGAATCAGGTGTCCCGATCTTCGAAAGAGACCGAACAGTCATCTTTCAGCAAGACGGCTGTCCAGCGCATTGGACTTTAAATGTAAGGGAACACCTCAACAATTGCTTTCCTGATAGCTGGATCGGCAGGGATGGACCCATCCCTTGGCCCGCTCGCTCCCCAGATCTGACCCCGTTGGACTTTTTCGTGTGGGGCCGGGCCAAGGAACTGGTGTATAACAACAAAGAAATTAACACTAGAGAAGAATTGATACAAAGAATAAATTCAGCGTTTGAGACAATGAAGCAGGAGATGATGTTGAAAATAACGACTACAGAAGTTAGAAGACGGGGCCGTGCTTGTATTAGGAATCACGGCCGTCATTTTGAACATGAAAAATAAATAATTTTAATTCAAATGTTGTTTTAATTAGTCTGCCTAAAATAAAAAAAAATCTCCCTCAAATTGGTTTGTAGGCCCTAATTTCAATAATTTGTAAGATATCCGCATAAATGATACCTCAAAAGAAAGAGCGATTATCAAGCATGTCTTCAAAAAGGTTTGAACAAAAAAAGCACCCTCCGTTTTTTTTTTGAATAAGGTTTAAAAGACGTATTGTACAATTTTTTTATTTTTTCTGATCTTTAAATGTCTGTAAAAAAAATGTCTAATGACACAGAAGCCTAAAACATGTTTTGCTTGATTGCTTACACATTACTTTAATTAAATAAATAAAAAATGAATTCATTTATCATTCAATTTGGCCATAATTATGCAGTTTACATTAAATTTTGAGAATTTCCGAAAAAAAACTTAAAAATTTGGTTAAAAATATTTGGTAAGACTTCGTCTAAGACAACCATGGCTTAAATGGTTCTAAATTGTCTGTACTATCTTCGCCTTAAAGCTTTGCACCCATCTTCCAATCACCCTGTATATAAAAGAAAGTCGTGTTAGTTACTTCACTTATAACTCAAGAACGGCTGAACCGATTTGACTGAAAATTGGTGGGGAGGTAGCTTAGAACCAGGAGACGGACATAGGATACGGTAGGGTAGGGTAGGTAGGTAGGGTAGGGTAGGGTAGGTAGGTAGGGTAGGGTAGGTAGGTAGGGTAGGTAGGTAGGGTAGGTAGGTAGGGTAGGGTAGGTAGGTAGGGTAGGGTAGGTAGGTAGGGTAGGGTAGGTAGGTAGGGTAGGGTAGGTAGGTAGGTAGGGTAGGGTAGGTAGGTAGGGTAGGGTAGGTAGGTAGGGTAGGGTAGGTAGGTAGGGTAGGGTAGGGTAGGTAGGTAGGGTAGGGTAGGTAGGTAGTAAGGGTAGGGTAAGGTAGGGTAGAGTAGGTAGGTAGGGGTAGGGTAGGGTAGAGTAGGTAGGTAGGGTAGGTAGGGGTAGGTAGGTAGGGTAGGGTAGGTAGGTAGGGTAGGGTAGGTAGGTAGGTAGGGTAGGGTAGGTAGGTAGGGTAGGGTAGGTAGGTAGGGTAGGGTAGGTAGGATAGGGTAGGTAGGTCTGATAGGGTAGGTGGGTAGTAAAAAGTGCGCTGCAACGCATGCTGGGTACAGCTAGTATATAATAAAATTAAAATACTTATTTTAAATTATGAGAATTGCGAGCGCATTCTTAATTTATATTTTGAAAAAGAAAAGAATCGGCGCGAATTCATTGAACTATATTACTAGCGTAGCGCGAATTAAGCGGTGCTGTCTGTGCTTAAATTTGAAAATCATTCCATATTCTGTTGTTTTAATTTGCTTGAACTTTGAGACTTCATTTCTTGTTATATTTCACGCAGCTAGTTCAACGGAAAGTTTCTCCTATAAGTTTCTCAAAGAAAGAAAATCATCAAAATGTTGACTTGGTTTTTTTTTGGGTTTACAGACTTCTGTTGTTCTTATTAGTAATAAATCTCCTTCTCTTGAAGTCAACGTTCATTAATTAATTATAAGCTGTTTTCGATCTAATAATTACTTAATGAAAAAGATAGTATTATATGACCTATTTGTAAATTAAATAATTATTTGAAATTATACCAATGAGTTTTTATTCAGTCTCAACTCTTTTTTCCAAACTCGATTTAATTACGATTATCGATTAGGCTGAATGCAACTTATTAATCGTAATTATGAAACCCGGGTTTTCGGTCAGCACTAAGAAGTGTTATTTTACAACATAGTTTTTAGTAATATTTGTCAAGACTTTGATTGTGTTTTTATATGAAATTGTGTATGAATAATGGCAAAAATAAGAACACAGATAGAATGTTACTGTTTTTATATAGACTTTTCGAATTCTTTTAGCAAACGAGAAGCTTGCCTATGTACATTATTTCCAGCGCATCTAAGGCGCCCATTAGACGGTAGGTTTTGCCATGGCAAGCTTCAGTAAATTCCATCAGTCATGACTGATGGATGAATGATGGAATTCTATCGACATTAGACGCTCACTCTGACTGATCGTCAGTCAAACCTAAGAAATTGCAGAGCCTACACGAGTATATCCAAAAAATATGGATATTCATAAAAAAAAGCCTGTGTTGCCATTGTCATTGCAATTCTGAGCAAAAAAAAACGCATAAAAAGAAAGCGTTGGGTGAAAGCATGGTTATTAAAAAGGGATTTCTATACCCATGTAAATTTATTGGCTGATATAAGAAGTAGTAGATAGATTGTAAAGGACTATGAGAAAAAAATCTCATAGTCCTTACTATGAGATTTTTTTTAATATGAATTCTTTTTCCGGCTGTAGTGCAAGTCGTATACTAGGTGGTGAACGACTGCGTCAGCGAGAGCGCGAGCGCGCGGACCTCTCTTGTGCTGAATCCGCGTCCGAATCCATCGCTGACTGACGGTGATTGACGAAATGCCAATACACGCTCACTCAAAAATCATGACTGATGGTTGCATGATGCCAAAATCAAAATATCTAGATATTCGTCAATCAATTTCATGCATCCATCAGTCACTACCCTAGACGATAGGTTTTCTGTCAGTCAAAATCTCTGCCATGGTTTTGCCATGGCAAAACCTACCGTCTAATGGACGCCTAAGGTACCTACTTTTAGGAAGGGTTTAGTAATATGTATTTTACACATATTTCGCAATATATATTGACTCCATTTTAGCGACTTCAACACGATATTGGAGATATTAACATCAAATTTATCGTATTAAACAGAGCCCATGACATATTTTTCACAATTAAATTGAATGCTGAAAGTTGATGAAAATTTCGTGAATTTCATGACAATTCTAATCATCCCGCCGAATCAGCTGATGTGTCATGTGTCAAAATCTTGTCGGGCATAGTGGTTATACACCAGTCTAAAGATTTGAAAACAGCAAGTTAAAAATAAAACCGAGGTCGACAAGCCGGCACAGACTAAGTGAAGCCCGAGGGCAAGATTAAAGGGGGCTAAAATTGGGCACCCGTATCTGTTCTGAATCACAATTATGTTGATCTCTTTTTTAAAATGACCGAGAGGGAGAGAAATTACAATGGCAAGCCCGAGGAGATATTAAGACTTCAAGATATGTTTAATGGCCGCCATAGACGTTCAAGTAATTTGATCAAACAGGCTAGTTCAAACAGTTTGGTCAAATTGGCATGACTGCCTGTGGTAAAATTTGATCAAATTTAATGAGAAATCAAATGGAAGGAAGAGATATGAATTTTCGTATTTTTATTTGACCAAACAGTTTGTTCAAACTGTTTGATTAAAATTTTGAGCGTGTGCGAGCGCTCAGTTGTTGCTACGGAAGTGTTCCCTTGCGGACGTGTTGTATTGCAATATGTCGAACCGCGATGTACTAGAAGAATTCATACAAATATATCGAAATGAAACCTGTTTATGGAACATCAAAAATAAAGATTAGCATAACAGAGATAAGCGGAATGCTGCTTATTGTAAACTAATAGAAAAACTTAAAGAAATAGAACCGAATGCAGACCGTGACCTGGTGACAAAAAAAAAAATACTTCGATACTGAACTGACACCGCTTCAAGTCTGCCTGATGGTGTGTGTGGTCGCTTGAAAGGTCATGCCAATTTGACCAAACTGTTTGAACTAGCCTGTTTGATCAAATTACTTGAACGTCTATGGCGGCCATAAGACAACTTCGATGAAAATATTGAAGATATTGGCTTAGATTAAGCGCATTTTTTAACGAATCGTGCTAAAATTTTCTGAGCAACAATTAACACTATTTAGATTTTAGTTGCACTTGTGCTTACAGTTGCCATTCAATTTTATCAGGCGTTGATTACAACTTTAAAACAGTAAATATCACTTGTTTACTTTACAGTACAACAACAATCTTTTGCGAACTGTATTAAGAGATTATCAGTGAATAGCAATCTGATATAAATACGGACCTCCATAAAGCCACCAGATTTATTGTCTTCACCGAGATTCTTTGTAGTCTGCAAGAGATCTAAGCCCCTGCAGCTATTATGGGTTATGATTATGGACCATCTAGATCAGGCCGTAGACCGGAGTCAGAGCCGTAAAATGATCTAGTAATAAATTCCGTCGTTATCGATAACTGTAGCGTAAAATGAAGCACCCACATTTACGATATTTATGTCTGTAATCGCATCAATTTGAACAATTTGTGAACAATTTGCTCCTAGGCCGTTTTTTAAACGCTGGAAGCATTCATGTAAATATTCTCAGTTTGGCGCTACACATTTTTTTCAGAGTTTACGATATGGTAGCACATCATTTTTTTTTTTCTGGGGTGAACGGAACACTGGGCAAATGCAATTGTTGTTTAAGAGGAAGGACACAATAATATCTGTTCGTAGATCGACGTAGTATTTAACCTGCCTACTTTTGATGCAAGTACCTGGTACATAATACGGTTACTCACCCTGTAATTCAATTTTACATACATGTACGTACCTACGTACGAGTACATAGCCGTAATGGCTAATAAGATAAAGCAGTAATTTGAATGTAAAATTGGCATTGCATTTGCATGACGCTGAGAATTCTTTGTAGGTACTTTGCAATCGTAGGACGTAAGTTAACATTTTCAATTATAATATAATGCAAAAATGCTTTGACTGCTCTTGTGGGACTCACATGACGTTCGTATTTCATTCTAGATTATTGCTGTAGTCTTAAACTGTTAAGAATACTCAATGAGAAGATCTTATCAAGCCTTGTTAGTAGGACTCGTAGGTAGTAGGTACTCGAATAATGGCAGTAATGCAATCATCGTTTCATACAAGGATAACATTTTATCGCTCACATTGAGTCATTTAAGAACTTCAAACGTATTAACATTTCTGTTTAATTAATTAACCAGTTTTGGTGCAGCAATGTTAATTAACGGCTAATGTATCAACAAAATATACCTACTTCGAACTTAGTTGAACAACAATGTTCTTGTTGAAATTGAAAGCTATAAAAATTTCATTTTGTACTGCGAACTGGTGGAAACCATGTTTAATTAATACTGGTACCTATTGTAAGTTATTAGCAGATTTTGACTGGAATTATTTGTAGTGTTGTCTAAGTTAATTACGAAATATTGTACCAGCAATCCTTGGATGGTCACTAGGTCTGTCATCAGTGATTTACGAGTTGAGGTTTAATTTTCTTAGAATTTTATTATCTACTTGTAAGTTAATCTACCCGCAGTATCTTAATTTACCTCCCAGCCTGGAATTTACCACTTAAACCAACAATTTTAAAAGTGAAACCGCTAGACCTAATTGGTCGTTGAATTCACTGCAACTGCAGCCATCTACTGCACATAACTTAAAGCTAATTAGCATGAAAGTTGCATTGTTTTATCTTTTCCGTAAATCTCAAAGAGAATGAAGCAATCAGCTAACAACACAAAGTTTATAAACACCGTGTTGCTGTGGTTACTGTTTAAAATATGTTACCGCAGTTCCTGAGAGTGCGTTGAACCGCCCCCACCCTCGGTCTATTTTCTAACTCAACCAATGAGTTCTTACGAGGACATGGCACCGTCAATTACGATTGTCAATGTTATGAATTTGTCATAATTTATGAGCAAGCCCGTAAGCCGTGGTTAAGCAGATTAAAGTCCTAACAACTGACTCAGTTTTGCACTTTCGTCGCCTGCGTCAATTGCCTACAATTGAATTCGATCCCCCAGTTGATTTGTTGACTCTATTTTAACCTCGTAAGGACTTGAGCTTACAGGGATTGCATGATTCAACAAAACGCATGTTGAATCATGTAATCCCTGTGTACTGTGACACCCTGGTTCAAATGTCATTACTGTTTATATGTAGCTAAAAAGGCGCAATTAAATAAAAAAGACCAAGTGTAATCGACTGTTTAATCGTATGCATGCATTAACTACGAAAGACAATTAATATAATGGCAGATAAACGCAGCAAGGACGCAAATAAACTTTATGCCTTTTCAAGCAGGTTTTTTAATTATAGCGATTTCAAAATTGTGGGATCTAAAAATGGTACTTAGGTACCATTTGAGGGCCCAAAATTGTGGAAACGCTGTAACTTTGTAAAGTATGTACTAAAGCTGGTGTCGATTTCATTGTGCTGTAAAAGAAATGCACTCTTTTGTTTTAAAAAAAGGAACATTCATTGTCAGAAATAGTTTGAAACAAAAACAAAAGCGAAGCTCGAAAGTTGCATATCAAATTCAGTGCCCCACATTCATTTTCCACAATTTAGGAGTTTTTGGTTACACTTAACACACAAAAACAAAATAAAATTTTAAACCTACGTAATTCAAACATCAGCAGTTGTTAATTTACGAAATAATACAGAGGAAGGATAATATTTACGAAAAACAACACCTGTATTTTTTGCAAAGCTAATTTACTGTCTGAGGTATATTTTTTCCCTGAGCCTCGCCAGGTCAAAGTCTACTCTGCACGCCTGATTGCGCCATTTGATTGAGCATAATGTCCATAGACTTCCATCGGATCGCTTACAGAATTGTCTATTTCATGCTTCAATTGAAATTTCATATTATATTAAGCTGAATATTGTGAACGTTTTCTATGTCTAAAAGATAGTTACTGAAAACTTTCGTGACGTACTCTAACTCTCATAACTGGGCAGAATGAAAAAAAAAACGTAAAATACATTGTAACAATTATGTGCCAGTAATGCATAAAAAATCCTCAACTAGAAGTCCTCCTTGGGCTCTTGGGGCCCTTATTGGGCAAAATTTTGTTTTCGGCACCATCATTTTATCAAGACATCGTCTATATATTTTTCATCACACTTGCACGTAAACAGTGTCATAACATACAGGTTAACTTGGCTGTAATGCCCCATATAAATCCCTAGGGCGGTAAGTAATTTTTTTTTAATTTACAGCACAGCATGACAGTACAAAGGTCATGCAAGTTCAAGCAAGGAGTTTACAATGTTATTTTTCACACCACCTGCTCGATAATGTCAAATTATATGTCATGCAAACCTAACCTAAAGTAAGTCATTAAAGACCTGAGGTCTAGCAGGGCAATAATATTGTAATGAATTTCATTATGACCCGCTGGTCAATAATG
The DNA here is from genome assembly GCA_963082945.1 of Cerastis leucographa. NCBI lineage: Eukaryota > Metazoa > Arthropoda > Insecta > Lepidoptera > Noctuidae > Cerastis > Cerastis leucographa. The sequence continues at coordinate 3,860,835 of OY720365.1, forward strand.
TGATTTGAATTTGGAACATAAATCGCATACGAATATTCACGCATTCACCATTATTATCTGCACAAAAAAATTAATTGTTCAAAAACCGAACTGGCCACCACGAGATAGAATATAATTAAAAGAAAAATAGAACACAAATTAAAAAGAGGCGCGAATACTGGAAATTGCTTTGCTTTGTTCATCGTTATACAACAAATTACTTAAAATATTGCAAATTCTCACAAAAATGTTGAGTGACGATAGTGATTTGACTCCGGAATACTTGATTCTAGTACTACTGCTTTTATTCTCTCGTAGATGGTGTGAAAAGTACAGTATTCACCTCGGGGATAAAGGTGCCTTCGTCTTGGGCGACCTTGATTCCCACGCTGCACTCAGGATTCTTGTCTTAACTCCCTCGCTTTGCTCGGGAGTTAACGCTAAAAATCCTTCGATTTGCTCGGGATTCAATACGGCGCCCGTTACATAAGACACTACTTTATCCCCTTGGTGCATAATCTACTATAAACAGGAATTTCATTCAATCTCGCTACATGTTATTTAATTACTCAACTAATGTTCTAAAATCTAAATAATCGATAGTTTTTTGTATCAAAACGTTGTTTTTTTTTTTTTATTCTCCGTCATGGCAGTATACCTAGGTAGGTAAGTATTTGCCTTTAACGTTTCTGAACAAAACATTTGTATAATCTGTGGTGTGGGCAAACAGCCCGCCATCCGCAAATCAGTTCACGTATTTCGTAATAATATGTGCTGACTTGTTATTATATTCATAATTATTAACTCGCAAATGTGATGAAAAACATTGTATGTTTCACGGGCGGTACGGGAATTACGAACCTCGACTCAGAAAGCCCTCAGTCTTCGACTTCGGGCTTGTAGTAGAGCCTCGATCGTAATTCCTTACTTACCGCCCTTAATACACAATATACTATAATAGTATGAGCTTTACTACAATTAAAAATAATATCTACCATTTAATAATGATAAAACGTGATAAATGAGCTCTAAAGTACTTGGGTGTCATAAATAAGTGGCAGAATTTCAAATCATCCACTGTATTGGAAATTTCGTGATCTTCTATAATGTTTAGGCAAACAAATGCGATCCGGTGTTTTTTTAGTTTTTTATCAAAATGATTAAATACCATCTTGTATTCATGCAGGGCTAGTACTTTTTGTTTTAAAAAAAAAGTTTACATATACCAAAAGGCTTACAGGGAAAAATATCAGGATCTGTTAAAATACCACCTTGAATTCATACAAGCCTAGTACGTTTTGTAAAATTAAACTATTCATAAAAAAAGCGATTCATCAAAACAGTAAAAAAAATAGGAGTCATAAATTTTGGTAGTGTCGTTGTTGGGGATGATGATCTTTACAAAACTATGGTTCTCTCTTACCTACCAATTTATAATCCATCTATATCCATATATATAAAAATCAATTGCTGTTCGTTTGTCTCGCTAAAACTCGAGAACGGCTGGGCCGATTTAGCTGATTTTGGTTTTAAAATTTTTGTCGTAGTCCAGGGAAGGTTTAAAAGGTGAGGTGGGTAGGGTAGGGTAGGTAGGTAGGCCCTACCTAGATAGGTAGGTAGGTAGGGTATGGTAAGTAGGTAGATAGGGTAGGTAAAAAGTGCATTGCAACGCATGCCGGGGACAGCTAGTTATGTATAAAAGTTAATTGTATAGTTTGTTCTTTTGACGTTACTTTATTATCGATACCGAATCGTTACTATGAAAACAAAAATATTTGAAACAGTTGTGAATCGTCAACTTTTGTTTTTCGATGACGAGTAAGAACAGAGTCTGGCATAACTCACTTACGATATCCACCTCTAGCCCTTGATCGAGGATAACAGTATTCATATAGCAACTATCTTGTTTACGTTTTAACCAACACCTTAATACAATTAAACGATTAACAAGTTAGTTGTCCGTATGTTTATCTCGTCTTCACATCGATATCACGCCTTCTAGTCACGATCGCTATTTGCGAGTAGTTACACGCAGTATGCAAATATCTCACGTGCATTGTGCATCAACAAGACTAGCGTATCCGTTGTACAGACAATCCCTAGCACATCGTGCATCATGAAAAAAAAAGACTATTGTGTTTAAGGCACGTCATTGATAAAGAGAGTTTTGTTCTGTATGAGCTTCCGCTTGTTACTAAGTATGTGTCTGTAATGTTCAGTATTGTTAGTCTATTTGTAGCGTAACAGTGCTATCAAATCAAGGTTCAAAAACAACTCACCATTCAGCCCAGATAAAAGATAAGGCATATTATTTACAAAACATGCAAAGAGAAGCATTACAGCAAACTGGTGTCCATAAATGGATGTTGTCGGGTTCATAACAATCATATAAGTTGAGGTAAAGACTTGGGTTTTAAAACGAGCTTTGCCTCGTCTCCCAGAGTGCAATAAAACTTTTTTGTACACAAATAATATATTGGGATGGCCTCGGTGCGTGCACGCATGCCCACAGATGCACGGCTGGCCTTGACTCAGCGTGCATGCGCCTGAGTCGAGGTGTAAGGGATTGGCGGGTAGCGGTTATAGATTGATTGCGTAAGTGATCGACGTGTCTAATATTAATAAGGTCGGAAACGCTTTAGCACGTCTGTGCTACACAAAAACGAGAATCTTACAAGTCTTCTTGTCCGATTCTGGTTTTTCCAAAATAATTTTCTTTCGTGCAAGCTCTTTTCTTTATTTTATCTACACTTTTTATTTCTGATATATTTTTCTTTATGTTACTAGTCTAATGCCTTTTTTTTAGAATCTAGTTTTTCTATCAATTATTTCTAAAAACACACTGTCTGAATTCGGACTACTTCACTTTCGTCTTCACAGTTGGCGTTAGTTTTGTGTCGAACATTATCCTTCAAAATGATAAATGATTGTGAATTGCTTTCAATAAATCTTCCGAACTTGCACCCTGCCCAGACGCATGCGCCGCGCGGCCATATCAAAATGCCGTATCGTACTGATGCGAGCTATTTTTGTCGAGTCTCGTAGCGTCGCCAATCGTGTTTTTCCATGCACCAATACCAAGCATTTTAAAGGTAAAAATATTTCAACGCGTTATTACCCAATCTTCCTTTATCCACATTTTATTGGCAATTCCTTACAAAAACAGGTAAAGTAATGCTTCTCTTGAAATATTTGGTCATGCGCCAACTCCTTCGGCAAATTGAAGCTATCGCCCGATTTGTCGACATGTGTTGTCAAATATGGCCCTCGCATTTTATTTTACGTTTGACCCAGTTGTGCACAAAAACGAGCCTGCTTTTGGAATGATTAAATTACTGGCATCATAGTACTTGATTATGATTCATCTCTCTTTATCGTCGAATGCATTCCAATCAACTATTGCAATTTGTTGATCGCATATATCTGATACTCAGTCGCGTCTCATATGTGTTCTGATGATTTCATTCCAATAAACATTTTGAAAACAAAACTGTTATTGTTTTCATTCTTCTGTGCCAAATTGTTTTGAATGCTATTCATTCCAATAATGCATTTATCAAAGAAACAGAACTCTTGTTTTGGAACCATCGGATCTATCCATCTTTCTTTCACAACTGGCATTGCATGACCATCATCTATAACTTTACTTATTCCATTAATCATTGCTTCGCCGCTGTTAATATTTAGATTAAAACCGTGCGCGTACGCACCGAGTTGTTGGCGATTTAAGTCTCAAGTTATTTTTAGTTTAACCGGTCTGTTACCGTAACTACGCTTTAAACAAGTTATTAAAGTTTGTGATAGCTCTACTGTTGCCGCTCGCTGCGGTTCGGGGTCTAGTTAAATCTGCAATATTGAGATGGTGGCAAATACATCGTAAGTAACAGTAACTTGATCAAAAAAAAGAAAAATAAAATCATAACAACATTTGCATGCCATATCTATCACGAACTCCGCGGCGAAATTATTCTGTAAATTAGTAGATAAGGCGTATCAAACTTTATCCAACTGTTTATACAAACACGTATGACCTTCACGCCTTGAAGGGCACATGGCATTTTGTTTTGCTAATACTTACTTTGATTACACAACTCAATGGATATCTGAATGAGACTTGGGTTATTTTCATTGTAATGCGATAAGTCCAACTGGTTCATATCTAGTCGTCAAAGGTTTTGAATCATGTATTTGTTTGATAGATAAGCATGTGTTTTGATTTGTTTTATTGTGCAACATACTGTTTCGTGATTTCTATTGATTTGTTTGTGTTTCGCTCTCCCGTCATAATCTCGTCTACTATTGTTCCCAAGCTGCTAAGCTCTGAAGCAATCATGTCTTGACCACGTTTTTCGACATTCAACAATTAAATAACTGCTATTAGTTCATCATCATTAGCCTATAATGTTCCAACTGCTGGGACACAGGCCTCCTCTCTATGAGAGGGATTGGGCTGTAATCCACCACGCGGGCCCAGTGCGGGTTAGTAGATGTCACATGTCTTCGATTTTTTAGTTCTAGGACATGCCGGTTTTCTCACGATGTTTCCTTCACCGTTTTTGAGAGCAGCAGTGATGAACTAAATTACACAAAGTAATGCGCCTGCCTGTGTTCGAACTCACGGCTTACTGCTCGTAAGTCGGGGCTGCCACCACTGGGCCACCGCTGCTACTAGTTACTAACAACAAAATAAATGCTTAACCAATGATGAGTCGATCATACTATTGACCAATACTGTTTGCAATATGCTATTAAAAACATTCATTATTGAGAACGAACCTCAGTTACGATTGATGTTTCGTAACTGACACTTGACTCCTAAAGCCTTGTGCATGGTTTCAAGTGGAATGGTGCCAAGCATCTACGAGCTTTCGGGGCTTTGATGTTTTACTTTGACAGAATATACAACAAACATTTAATTTATACTAAAGCCAATTGAATTTTTACCAGTTTTCTCAGTTTCAAGTCACTCTCATATTTGGCATGTATCCGACAGTCGCTGAATAAGTGAAATTAAAAAATGGAAATGTTTGAGTGAAACCCGTTCGTTAGTTTTTCAATCTGAAATAAAATTTCTAATTTGCTGTGCAGATTCGCGAACAAGGAAGACCTAAAAAGGCAATATCGCGACAGATTGAATTTTCACTGCTTTTCTAGAAATGAGATGTTGGATTTCATCAATAGCTTCGTTTCCCCGATTGCACAGTTGAGAGAACCTATCTGGAAGTATTAAGGAAACCATGACTAATAAATGATATTATGTTGGACAGTTACTTAAAGTGGGATATCATATTGTCATCTAGTTACTGTTACCGATTATGGTGAGGCTTCCACACCGCTACTACAAACGGTTGTGTGTGGAGTAATATTGCCATGTCTGATGACAGCAATATTGTTCTTGTTCTTCGTTTCTTTGTCTAAGCTAAAATGCGGATGATCTTGTCTTTTCTGTTCTCATGCGAATCCAAATGCCCTCATAGATTAATCGCTGGTCTTGATCTTTCCTGTAAAAAAAATGTCTTTAGAAAACCCAATTCCTGGTCGTTCTTAGTAATATCCCGTCTACGTGACCCACGCCACGGAATTTGTATATTTATGTTAAACAGCTGTTTTATATTAATTCTCAGTACTTAGTCAAATACATATACACTCATTATGTCTTGGTTGAGTAAACAAGGGACAAGGACAATCAGTTACGTTTTAATATTATTTTCAGTACATTGACGATGTACAGCCTTGAATTTTAAATTCAGACTTGTTTATTGCTCGCAGAAAGTGCGACGACCTTTTCGAATATATTTATTAACTTAAACGCCCACGTGTGAAAGGAGTTCTCTTTATATAAAGAAAATTTATATAAAAAAAATTAACCCGTTTTTTGGAAGTAAACAACACGATGAGTGGATTCAGCGCTGTTCATCTTCTTTATCATTGGTACGGTTTTGTTAATTTTACAAGGAACGCCGGATATTTTAAGATCTTTGTCATGAAGAGTATTTAACACTTCGCCATTTATGCACAAGTAAACTTTATGGCACTCATCAGTTTTAAAACTGACATGGTCACTACTTATCATTAACTCTGAAAACGGGATCATGGTACTAGTAACAGCGCCGAAATATCGGGAACTGAAAACAAATAGTAAACATGGTAAATATCCCGTTTTCAGTGTTATGTTTATGGCACTTCTTCTAAAAATATATATTTCATGTTCAACTCTAATTACGAACCCGTTATCAGCAGCTCCTGGTGTGGTCTCATCTTGAATACAGATAGGACCACTTTATCACCTACAGTAGTCGTCGGTACAGATGATTATGGGACTACTGACTCGTGAACGGGCGCTGTCAGTTGTGACTGGTCATCTCTTACCTGCCAGGGTTTATTTTAATTAAGTACTTTTTTTTAACACTTCGCCATTTATGCACAAGTAAACTTTATGGCACTCATCAGTTTTAAAACTGACATGGTCACTACTTATCATTAACTCTGAAAACGGGATCATGGTACTAGTAACAGCGCCGAAATATCGGGAACTGAAAACAAATAGTAAACATGGTAAATATCCCGTTTTCAGTGTTATGTTTATGGCACTTCTTCTAAAAATATATATTTCATGTTCAACTCTAATTAAGAACCCGTTATCAGCAGCTCCTGGTGTGGTCTCATCTTGAATACAGATAGGACCACTTTATCACCTACAGTAGTCGTCGGTACAGATGATTATGGGACTACTGACTCGTGAACGGGCGCTGTCAGTTGTGACTGGTCATCTCTTACCTGCCAGGGTTTATTTTAATTAAGTACTTTTTTATTTTTTATTAATTACTGATTTAATCTTTTACTCTGGACACTCTTAATTTGCCCGTATTTCTACATCGTTCTCACATATTTGTAATTCTTAACATGAATGATGTAACCAAGATTTTGTAACATATTTTGATTTAAAAGAGTGTCCATAGAGTTTCTTGCCCATTCTTATCCATAGAGATCTACGCTACGGAATGGGCAACTACAGTACTTTCACAAGTTATTATGCCTTGTGACTGGGACTAAAATAAAACGCGAAGGTAGCTTCGCGTTTTATTTTGTTTTTTTACTTTCAAAAGTGCCTGTAATGGTCTAATTGAAATAAATGCTTTGAGTTTTGAGTTTTTAATGCTATCAACAGGATGGCGTGTAATTCAAATGTCAGTTAGTTTCGATAAGCTACAATTGAAGGGATAAAACGTTCTTTGGCTCATCATGAAGAATGGAAGTTACAATCCCTACCTTATTGCTATTTCACCAATTCGCACTAAGCGTTTTCAAACGTCTTTCATAATGTGCACTGCAAAGGAGTGGAACTCTCTGCCTGCGTCTGTTTCCGAACGCTTACAACCCTAATCTCATCAATGTTAGAGTGAACAGGCTTCTTCTGGGTCAGCTCGTACCATCGATCGTCGAATTTGTCTCTGTCATCTCTGACCTGGACTAGAGTCAAGAGCAAACACATTGCAAAAAAAAAGAACGGTAGTTCTTTATTGTTTAGTCTTATCCCTAAGCTTGATTTTCAGGACCCAGATTTGCTTCTTTATTATTCTGGGTAGATTGGATCCTTTCCGTTAAACTTCGACCAATTTTAACAGTGGAACTTGTTATTTACTAAAATATGAAATTAAAGTATGTAGGTCAATTGACAATTTATCATATTTGGCAGACGACATATTCACTTGTGTCAATTAAAAACTGATGTATCATTGTATGCTGTTGTATATATTATGTGAAATAATGAAAAATATCAATACGTACTTATGATATATTATTTTCGAATTACAAAATCCTTGAGTCATATGGTTTATAGCGCAGTCTGTATTTCATGTCTGCTTATGGTTTTTAATAGTTCACTTAGTATTGTTATTATACTAATTGTGAAGAACTACTGATGATGATGATGATTGATGTGGGTAATTGCATTTAATGTGGACCCTATTAAGAAAATCATGTTTGCCACAAAGTGCATCTAATCATCCAACCGTTTATATTAAACGCATTTTTCGCAGTCTTAAATAATAAGTCTAGGACAGGCAAATAATTACCAATTGTTAAAATAATCCCAATTTAAAAAGTTAACTAGTTCTTGTGACATGTGTTCGTGGCTAAATATTGAATTATGTTCTGAATGGCTTTAAAATTGTGCTTGAACATAAAACAAGGTATCGTTTATATGTATATTGGGAAGCTGCGTCAACACCGCTGTTGTAGGCATTAAACTGTTTACCACTTAATTTTAGTCAATAGATATACATGCAGTTAATAAACATCTATCAATTGGTACCTCATAAATAGCAACAAATCACTACCTGCTACCGAAAACGGTACGCCTTCCCCATCACACTGCGACTGACATTCGATTACACCTGCTTCTAACTCAATGAAATACACATTGAGTCGTAACTCGTAATGTGAACCCAAGGCCAATCCCTTATCATGTATTGTATCGTTGAGTTTTTTTTTCAGGTAAGTCCACGAATCCGACGCACTCGTTGCGGTGGGTGAGTCATAGAATAAAAAAAGGTATCCCCTGCCCTTGAATGTTTTTTTTTTCCAGCAGCCTTTGGACTTTGTACCCTAATGTTCTGTTGTGTTCTCCGATGTTAACATTTTTATGTTGTGGAAATTTATTCCAACCTTGTTCTTTTGTTAGCACTTAATTTAATGAATGGAAGTTTAAAGGCTTTATAATAACTAAATTTAATATTCATTTATACATTATTCCGCTTTTAGAACTTCTTCTTCATTGAATCAAACTTTTAGCAAAAATCCAATAGTGTCAGGTTGACACTTTTTCTTCTTTTTCTTTTTATTCTCTATTTGAAAGACTTCTTAGAACCACTTTTGTGGCTTATATCCATCCTACTACCATTTTTCCAAAACGGTTCTGACTATGACTTTGTTTCATGTAAAATTAAGATATTTGATTTTTATAGTACTCGATATTATAATTATGACAGAATAGTTTTAGAAGTAAAGATAATTATGTAAAACAAAATTTTGAATTTTGGAATATTATGTTTACTGCGTGTTAAAAACGTGTTATGTATAATTATTTTCGGACAAACAATTTTAGGAGAAGAAAGGGAGTACCTTCCAAAACACACTAGAGCCTGTTTACAACCTTACATGCGAGTCGAAAGTCAACTTAATAGCTGACTTCAAGTAAACGTAATTTTCTCTACTTTTGAAGTAAAGACCTTGTCAACCTTACTGATATTATTATTTTTATATGTTTAATAGTAGTTATTTTAACTATATTTAGATTGAATTATTAATCCGCAAAAACAAAACTTGTAATATTGTTCTGAGCTTGCCAAACAAACAAATTTTTTTCTAGTTACGAAATGCCGTAAGTATGTTAATTACTGTAAGGAAACTTGTTTTACTAATCTAATAATATATTTTATTTATTCAATAAAGGTTCGACCTTTACGTAATACTGCTAATTGAATTTTGACAGAATTACCAGTAATTGGGGTTTACATGTCTGTCATTGAAGTATTCTTAAGCTCTTTATTACATCATTCTATCTGCTTTGTCTTCGTATCAGTATTCATGATGATAATATTCTCTGCTACCTATCTCCACTGATTGGTGTTATCTGTTAGCAATGACCATCAAGGCAGATAAAACAATTTAGTTCGTTCAAATAAATCATTAAGATTACAACGATAACCCGCTCTGATAGTAAATCACAGGTGGACTCAGAAGAATTCGATCATTGTTTTAAACAAAGCCTTCGATCTGGTGAATCATAAATAGGTTTACTAAGAAAGACATGTGCTAATGTAATTATCTATTCTATCTAAGCACAAAACACATTGTCGCTATACACATTATGTACGAAGCTGCCTGTCAGGATATACAATGGTCAACGATGATAAACAGAGCAAGACGCTTGTCGTCTCGCAGGGCACTGACTTAGGACCACTGATGAAATTGTGTAAAGTAGCAGTTATACCAAACCTTTAGCACAATTTATACTAGCTCTGGTAAAATGTAAGGTTTACTATGATACCCTCAGCAACTCGTACTAGTCTCCAGTTCGCAGCGATACACAGCCAAAATCGATAATGCAATGTTGTTTTATCGATCGGACGAATTTCCATAACCGATACTACCGGCTGTCACGCTCGTGCCCGTATGAGGTGCAACTTAGGGGTGAAAGTACGAACGAGCAAAATGCGTAAAATCGATACAATTTTAATCTGATCCAGACAGTCCCCATCCCCTACTATTCAAGGTCACGTTCGCCGCCATTTTGGACGACTCGAGGGTTTTATGACGTCGACGCGAACCCTCTTTAAAAGAGCGGCTGTCTACTGAGTTTGAAACTTTAAAAGGTTTTATGGGCTGCATTAACATATTAAATAAAGTAGACACTTTTTTGTCAACAACAAAAAATGTCTAACTGGTTGGTTTATCGACTGTTTTTGGGCGTCTGGCATGGACTTTGAGGTTTTAGTGTTTTTCGATTTAGGAACACAAATCATCCATATAACAGCTGCCTACGGAAGCTGAACTAATAATCCGTAACCAGGCGGATTCCAAATAATAATTCAGTGTATTTCAAAATATAGCCAATTCGTTCAGTCACTTATTGAGCTCACAGTTGAATAAATGTGGCATAAGGTTTTCTAGTAAGTTACATCATCACAATGAAAGGTAATTGGCATAACAGCGAGACTCGTTCAACAAATTTATCTGTTGATCGCCCCAGCTATAAATTCATATTATTCTCGTATTCATTCCCGATGATGACATAATACATGTTACACATTACCCCTGCATCATAATCGAGATTTTTAGGGTTCCGTAGCCGAATGGCAAAAAACGGAACCCTTATAGATTCGTCATGTCTGTCTGTCTGTCCGTCCGTATGTCACAGCCACTTTATTCCGAAACTATTAGGACTACACAGCTGAAACTTGGTAGGTAGATGTATTCTGTGAACCGCTTTATAATTTTTGTAGAAAAAAAAAATATATAGATAAGGATATCCCCCCCCCCCCACATGGAACTAAAACTAAAAATAAAAAACTGTCAAACCTAAACGAAAATTGGTTTGAATAAGATTTGATATTTAGTTTTTGAGATATGGGACTTTTTCACCAAACTGCAGCAGTAATTTTGTTTATCATTAACTTACTAGAAAAACAAATTTAGTTTTGCGGCTGAGTGGAAGTTTACTTACGAATGACCGTTCAAAACAATATAATAATATATTGTTTGGCCCGTTTTTTTTTGTTGTTTGATTGGACAACCGGCCAGCGCCGCTGCCGCACGCCCTCTTCACTAGTTAAACAAAACCATAAATTCTCTGCAAGGTGCTTAAGCAACAAAAGGATGTGGCCACCAGTAAAAGTTCTCAACGACACCCTTAACAGCAATAGTAAAGTGCCGTCGAGCTTACAATCTTTTATGTACTCGATAACTTTATTTTAGGGTCGGAATTCCTTTTTGCTAACAAGCATGACTAGGAGTATTTTGTTTTAACTACACTTATCGATATTCTCTTTTCTTTTTAATGAGCTTGCTAAGATGAGGAGTGTCTATGTAAGACAATGAGCATTTGATCCCCTGTGCATGATTATTTTCTAACGCACTAGCGGGTTTCGCCTACGTAATTAATCATGGCAGATGATTGAAAAGAGAAAGCCACAGTGAGCTTACAAGACTTTTCTTATTGAATATTGCTATCATCATTACTCATAGTTATCGTAAGTAAAAAATGAACTTCGAGGTCGATAACTATCTTGGTGACTCGCTTTCAAAAAGCTAACACAGACTTATTATTTTTAAACGTTACAATTTCTTCTTGAAAATTAAATCGGATTTATCTTGCTAAAAGAAGTTTTAAATTTGGCGTGTAAATTGAATTTGGTAGTAGTCCAAGCATATAACCTTTATGTACTACAAAGCGAAAAATCGTTATTGGAAAAATGATCATCCTTGAAACCCCGTTCTGGGAATACGTATAGCTTGACCGTTTCGTTTTTCATTTTAAACATAAAGCTAAAAAGTAAAATATATTTATTACAACGTTACCGGCCATTGGTCGCCCGACCAATCGTCGACATAAAACACACAATAAGCACTAAATACCGTAAAGTGGCGAGTAAATCAACGCATGAATAGGCACGCCATGGTAACGAAGCCATACAGTCGTAATTCCCTGGAACTGTTACATCGAATACACCTTGTAGACTATTGGCTGACAATGATGCAGTCGTTGGAACATCGGTTTGCAACTGACCTCCGTGCTAATACTGTGTTTCAAATAATAGATACTGTAGCTGCATGACGGGATATTTTTGGACGGTCGTGCGAATATTTGCGACGCCGGCACCGGGCAGTCAGAACCCGGAAGTCTTGACAACGAAACTAATCTTAAAATTGGTCCATTGCACGGCTTGAGGCCAGCCTGCAATAATTCTGTATCAACCGAACGGTATTCGGGCTTAGCAGCACCTGGTTGGAATTCAAATGGAACAGAATATTCCAAAAGGTCTGGGAAAAGATTACAATGGTGTGGAATGTGAAACATAACACTTGTCTTTTAAGGTGCCCTGGTAGACTTGTCAGAAGCCATGTTCACTCACAAAACAGTTTTAAAATAGTTACGAGTCGCCGTTGTCGTCACACATCAAAGTGACCCACTTGCCACATACGATTTGTCAACCAGATAAGAAACCAGTAAACAAATAAACAAGTTCATAAAGATAGTATTTTTTTATTACATTCAATTATTTCACCTTAAGTCTTTCGTTGTTCAAAACGAGAAAGTTTGAAAAACTCCAAGAACAAAAAGAAAACTTGTGCCAAGGTAAACTTTCGACTTTGACATTTAAATGTTTGAAAAGTGACTGCTCTGTGGCTGTCAGATTTTAGAAGTTTCTTGTACAATAATAAATTAGTTTCGGTGAACCTAAATTATTATAATCATACTGAGTACCTAGTAGAAGAGGTCGTCGAAGGGTGAAATCCTTGTAATGTTACACGTGTATAGCTTTTTTTTTCAACTTTTGGAAGTCTTTTTATATTATGTTCTTGCTTACGTAAAATAACATTCTAGGAGGAAGACATCATAATATTCACAACGTCCTCTACCCACCTTATTTACGAATATCTACAACCCTGACCTATACGACCTGAAATCTCAGTAAATCTGACAAATCAACAGAGTTGATTCCACACTTATGTTTACTCATGTTTACTTCCATAAGAAGTAAGGACATGTGCACACGCAACCGCAACCTAGTATTACCAAAATCATCAACAAAATTCCATTGACGACCTTGCCCTACTGTTTCGTTGTCGCTTGCCTACGTGACGCCCTTCACGCGCTTTTCTATTCCTCTAGCTGTCCCTTTCTAGAATTCTCTCGGTTGTTGTTTTTTAGGTCAGTCAGCTGCTGTGGGAGTCACTCGAGTCGTACCGCCGTTGATTGATATTTCGAGTTCTTTGAACTTCTGCTTGCCTATGTTCTCCTGATTACGTCATTCGAATTAATGTTATGGTGACTAATAAAAATAAGCGAAAGCGTCAGTTTTAGTTGTTTATTTTATTTATGGTTATGATTTTGATTACCATTTAAACGCTACACATATTTTATCTAAGTAGTTGGATATTGTTAGTGTTACACTGCCGATCTTAATTTCAATGTCAAACTGTATGTTCAGAAGTTTATTCACATTAGTGATAGAATTGTCTTTGTGCAATGTCCCGGATAAAAAATTTGACTTGAATAGTGCTTTAGCTGTTGTCTGTATTACCAATCTATGCAAATTCATTAGTAATGAGCGAGAATATTTTCACGTAAGCAACTTTTGATAAATCACTTGTCACGGCTTGCTCCTGTGAAACACAAAAACAAGTTACTTCAGTTATTTTAACTTTATAACTAGCTGTACCCAGCATGCGTTGCAATGCACTTTTTACTACCCACCTACCCTATCCGACCTACCTACCCTATCCTACCTACCCTACCCGACGCTACCTACCTACCTACTCTACCCTACCCTACCTACCTACTCTACCCTACCCTACCCTACCCTTACTACCTACCTACCCTACCTACCTACCCTACCCTACCTACCTACCCTACCCTACCCTACCTACCTACCCTACCTACCTACCCTACCTACCTACCCTACCCTACCTACCTACCCTACCCTACCTACCTACCTACCCTACCCTACCTACCTACCCTACCTACCTACCTACCCTACCTACCTACCCTACCCTACCTACCTACCCTACCCTACCTAACCTACCCTACCCTACCTACCTACCCTACCCTACCTACCTACCCTACCCTACCTACCTACCCTACCCTAGCTACCGTATCCTATGTCCTTCTCCTGGCTCTAAACTACCTCCCTGCCAATTTTCAGCTAAATCGGTTCAGCCGTTCTTGAGTTATAAGTGAAGTAACTAACACGACTTTCTTTTATATATATAGATGTGTAAATTTTCTTAAACAATGCTTTTATGCAAAACATTGCGTGTGACTGGGAATTTGCCTCATATGGAAGAAATACTATCAAACGTATGCTGGCCAATCTTATTGCCACAACATAAGATCCAAAATGTAAAATATAAATATTATGGAATGCTGCTGTTGGAACATTGTATCGTGCTTCCTACATAATAAGCGGCTAAGCTAACTTGACGTCCGTTCAGTTTGTTAAGAGGTGTAACACGTATTTATGTGTGTGGGAAATTGGAAAGTTGATGGTCGCTCAAGTACGCACTTGTCGAAGAAACTTAACATGTACATAAATCACTGGATACATACGGATCTAATATCTTTAGAATGTATACATCGTAATCAATTCCGAGCCTGGGCTAGTTGATCGTACTAAGACTGCCGACGCCGACCTACTTCTGAACTGTACAAATATTTTGAAAAGCCTATTCTCTCTAAACACTTAAGATAAACAATGGCTGGAAGTCAACTCCAAAAAGTTCAGCACCTCATAATAAAAACAAATAAAACAATAGCGTTGCCTTAGCGTGTCAACTTTACGCTCCGTAGACATTAGACCAAACACGCCAGTGATAACTAACAGATGTCAAAAAAGTTAATTATACTAAGAAATACTAGTCATCGATGGCCACCTTGACGGAATCGTCTAGACCGATCTAAAGCGGCTTACTGACAAGCCATAGAGTTGGATCATGGTGACGAAGACGAGGATATGAATCACGTTTTCCCATTTACCGCGAGGTTGTGTTGTTTACGGAAGTCCTGCGGAAATGACGAGCCAGGCACCAAATGCAGTTGGCATGGACTGGCCTTTGAGAGGTGCACTTGCCTTGTTGTGTTACTCAGTACTATAAGTACAATCTGTGCCCGCACATTAATATGCAACACATGCAAGAGATCGGCATCATTATCGCAAACGTTTTATTGTCTGATTAAAGATCAGCCGTGTGTGAATTTATGAGTTCACTATCCTAGCAGACAATGTTGTTACTGAGATTAGTAGCTAATTTCATAGCTGTTCTTGCGACGTTGGACTTTAGACCCGAAGCCAGGTGAATAGTAGCGATTACTGTCGGTAGATACAGATTTGGGAGGCGAGTTGCCCCACTGTTTCAAATCACCGAGGGGTCAGGGAAAATTGTTTTGAAAATTAACGCTAAGTTGCTTTGACCTGTAAATGTAAATACAATGACTTAATCAGAAGAGTTTTCTTAAACTTCAATGTCTGTTTGTTTTGATTATCGCTTTGAAAATGTGCAGGAGTCAAGGAGTTTACGTGTGACCGAAGTTGACGCAAGCGATAAGTAATCGTTTGTTATTGTGTACTTGCTTTAATGCACCTTTTTGCCAAACTCTTTACTGACCTGTGCTACGTTATTATTTATTGACTTTTGACTCGTAGTATTCTTTTTCTATGAAACTGTGTATGATGTTTAACCAGTTTAATTCACACCAGCAAGATCCTCTTAACAGCAGCTGGCTTAAAAATGGAACAATAATGGTACTAGGTAAATCCTACTACCTACCTTTGCAGTCGCATTATCCATGCTGAAAATGGAAGCCAGAGCCTTGTAAGCCATTATGCGACTACAAGGATTCAAGAAAACTGCCTTGAAGTAATCTTACTGCAGCGAAAGCATAAACAAGTCAAGGCAATCCTAATAAAGACAAGCGGCGTCAAAAGGCATGCTATTTTTAAAAAGCACTTCCTCAACGAAGTTTTATAAACGATTAGGTCACACACAAACCTATTATGAAAATACCTGTGAACTTGGCTCACAATAGTATTGTTTCCAACGTTAATAGTAAACTCTACTACAAGTTTAACGTAGAACACTTATTGGATTCTGGTTCTATCGATTTCCGTGGCCTAATTCTCTCCCGAGTACGTCTAGACCAGTTTGGGAGTGTTGGATTTGCTATTGCCGTACTTATAATGGAATTGAGTTACCTAAATTGCATGGAGCACGGAAAGTTGTCGCACTAGCAATTTTCCTGATTAAACAGTTGTTTCTGGCCTAATTAGATTAGTTACGTTAGGCGTTGTTAATTCATTTACTTTATTCATATTGTATTATGATTTTGTTCCATCTGTAACATGGTTCAGGGCTATATTTTATTTTTAATCTATGACAAACTCCTAGAGATAATTTGTACTAAAAAAGTTCAAAGTTGTTTTTTTTTTTATTTGAAACGAAGAAATTGTATCAATATCGATTTTATTTCAGATCTACTATCGCATTTACAAAGTGCATAATTTATATCATGATAATTATAAATACGTCATACATAATTAATATAGGATTATTTATTTGAACAAAGTTAATTATATCACCAGATAACCTCTTGTCATATTTAGCAAAAACAACATTATCCACTGAGTGGTCGTTGGAAATAAACCTCTTGACATAAGTATGTTTATATTAAAAGCTAAATCAAAATAACTTCAACATCAACAGCTTACTGTTAAAAGCTCCTGGAGATCACAATTCCCATTATTGATTTATTCTGTTGGAGAGTTCATTATTCAGCATTGACGCACTTCCGTGATTTTAGAGTCAAATAATCAAATTATCTATTCTTCCAAAAATCTTTTTGCTTGAACAAAATCGTAGAGGTCAACTAACGCATTAATAAGAATAGTTTTGCCATTTTAATCTGCCGCAGCTTCGGAAAATTTTCTTTGCAAACAAGTTTCATTGAAAACGAGGTCACTTAAAATAGTACGAGTAACTATGTCGGCATTATCAAATGCAAAACGTCTCAATATATTTCAGGGGCGCCCGACTGTAGGCGAAATATGTGGGCGGGGAATTGCACCATCGCCCACCACACCTCAGGCCAGAGCACTGAGTGACAAGCGAAAAAAAGCGACAAGGAACTGGCTGTTCGAAGTATACCACATCCACTGCTCCTCCTGTTTCATCTTATGTCCGTCTAACACTTTCGTAACCAGCAATCGATGCTGAAGTAAGCGATTCCCGAATCATGTCCCAAGTATTTGTGTGAAAAACTATCTTGTGCGATACTGAAAACAGTTCTTTCATTATTTTTGGCCTCTGTCTGTTTTGTAGCTTTGTGTCAAGGTACTGGTTTGTCCGGTGTTTTTATCGCCACTAACGAACCTAAGCCGGGATTGGACCATTGTGACTAAAAACTTGTTCAACAACTTTGCAAGGATTTTGGCAAAGCTTCTTTAATTAATTATTTCATGTCGCTCTTACATCGTCTTATGAATTGTCATTTTGTTTAGAAGACGCCATTTTATATTGTGAGATGTGTCACTTATTATTGACATTATCAGAACAAAATAATCAACCTTTTTGTATTGTCCTTTTGACTTTTTCATTATTGTTTTTTTTTTGTTATTTGTTACTATTAAAATTATTGTTTTATACTGTTGGTAAACTAAGTGTAGTGAATTGAGCCTGGTAACGGTAACGTTGAGATCGTTTTATTAGCAGTTGTAAAACCGTGTGTGCAGAGAGCAATAAAAATAGTTTCGTTATCGCTTTCATTGTACTATGCAATGCAACTGCTGCATAGTCCCCATAGCGACTGTGAGTTCCACGTGTATACCTCCTTGACCTTCTGCAGCCCTGATAACGACTAACATAGCTATAATTTAACACGACGTTTGTGAGTGAGTTGGAACTAATTCGCCAACTAGTGATAGGTCAAAAGAAATTAAAAGTACATGCGATGCCGCCATGAAAGTGTGGACACAATATTAAACTGCTATCCAAATTGTTTTAAAGGAATACTAAAGCAGGTGTTTAGATTCACATCCCTAGAGGATATAATAAGAATACAATCGGAGCAAAAGCCACATGATCAAAACCACCTGTTAATTGTATTCAGTCTAGTCTATGATATAGTTACCATTTCTACACATATGTTTAGTAGAAGAAATGTTGCATCGACAACAAACAAATTACAGAAAGGGATAAAGTAGGATGATCAACATTATTTTTTCATCTGCTCAGTAGCTACCAAATAACGCAAGTATTGAAAGCCATTAGACAGTATAATTGTCAATAAACCCGTGGCTGAGGCTGTCGACAATCGCAGGAAATGTCCGCCATTGATTTTACTTCACGGTAATTCTTATCGTCGTTTCTAATTGTATTAACATTCTTTCGGTGTTGTATAACTTCACCTTGGCACTCTGCACCTGTTTGGTAACACACTTTTCTTCTGATTATTACTTCCATTTTGTTTATTATTTCTTCATACAAGTGTTACCTATGATGATATTGCAATTTGCGACAGGGTGGGTTATTGGAAGCATTGTTAAGAAAAGCTCAATCAAAATGCGTAAGTATATTAAATAAGAAAATGAAAAGAATCGTGACGTCTTTGATTAAATTCTTCACTTGACTGTTATTGATATTATCTACATTCGCCGTAAGCTACATTTACTTGTAACTTGTACTTAACATGGACAGCTCTTAAACTGTACCAAGGTTTTACTTTTACCGTTTTGTAAAATGCTTGATTATCTCTTTTAAAATTCGCCATATCTACAAATATCATGGCAAGAACTATTAACGACCCTTTAGGATCTTGTGTTTTCCATAAAATTCCGTGATATTAATTGCTCAGTTAAATCTTAAATTTTCCACTAGTTACAAGGTTTATGATGATTTGGTCAGTAAGAAACTGCTTTTGTAGTCTTACGAGTATGTTTTATGACCGGAAATATATGTCTAAACTCGCGTTTAGACATATATTTCCGGTTGTACCGCATGCATACGCTATGAATTTTTTAAATAGTATTTTCGAGGAAACTTGCATAAGAATTGGTAAAGGATTCTTGGTCAGGTTAACATACTTAACATCAAGAGGTTGGTTATGTTCAGTTGACAACAAATGGAAAAAAGAATGAATACAATAAGTATCGTTATTGCCTATAACATTATCAATGTTAGCTACCAGCTCTTGAACAGTAAGACACTGGTAATGTTTACCTGTTGTTGACCAAGATTTTACTTATGTAGCTTATTATATTTCTGATTTTTCCTTAAAGCCACAAAAAACAGAATCTGCCATAGATTTGTATTGGTTTGTCTTGTTCATTTTTCTCTAGTCGTGATCTATAATCATTATGTGTGTTTGTTTTGACTTCATCGTGTACCACGTCATCCTCAATCACAGAGGACGTAATGTCATCCTTCGACATGCAAACATCAAATCTCATGTTTGAATCCAATGCATTTTTGTTTACCTTTTCTTCCGCTTGATTAGATCATCCACTCAAATTACTTATTCAAATGTTAGTATTCTATGAACTGGATACATCATCATCGAATTGGAATTTCATATCCTTGTCACGAATGAGAGTCGTAAAATTATTGCAATGTCTGGTTTTTCCATCGTCATCTATTGCGATCAACATAGTTCAAAGTTTGTCGAAGAGAGAAACCATCACTTTGTTTTTCAACTGAATCTTCGAGTCAGGTAGGTAGACATCAGAGAATAGTCTTGGGAACAATTCTTAGAATTTATTTGATTACCTACATTGGCCAAGTATTCAGTTTCATAATAGCTAAGAATTTCCTCTTAAAGTATAAACCGCACACTTCAAATAACTTTGTGTTTACATGAACGTGCAACACGTTTACAAGACAATATTAGCCAATCATTATTGTGATAAAAACAACGCCAGCCTTGAGTGGAGTAACGAAAAAACTGTTAATGGAAGCGAGTCGCATCGCATCCAACGATAATTGTAAAGTAACATCGGGGTATATAGGATTTTAACAAATTTGTGTGAAAACTTGATGCTAGCATAATCGGCGACGCAAGTGTTGTATCGAGGTTTTTGTTGCGGAGTCGGGTACGGCTGTACGCACGCGCCTGCTGACGTTGCACAATTCACGACGGGCCTCTACTAGCGAACTAGAGACGTGGTTCAGACGCCGCCTGCCCTCCCCCTCCCGCCCTGCACGTCGCGCGCCGGCACGCCGTGCCCCTCCCCCCCCTGCAGCACCACACCCGTCAGCGCGCTTTAGTTGCCCTGCAGCTGCCGCGCGCGTCCGTCGCATACTCTATGCGACCTCGCTATCCTTCCACCGTAATATGGATATACAGCAAATCCGCGTTCTTATCAACATCCAGTTCGCGTATTTGTGGTTTTGCGAAGTCTTCGACAAATATAAATGGATTATATTGTAAAGTGTCACAAGAAACTATTAGTTTTATAAGGTCCGCATTGGAATTTCTAATATGGCAAACCGTAGCGCGCCGACGACGTGTTCGGCACATGGCTTCATAATAATATGGTGCTTGCGGAAATTACGTCAGGATTTACAACTGTCTGTGTGGCGGTAAAGCGAGAGTGTAAATATTGTGTCTGATGTATTCAGAAATACTTCTTTTAATTACATTCAAGGATTAGTTGCGTCGCAGCATGGCGTAGGTACTCGTGGCGTCCACGTTACATTATGGCGGGTTTAAGCTTTCTGGAAATATACGTAAATTGTATTTAATAATCTTTTACTTCTCCAAGTTCCACCAAAAAATAGCCAAGCTGAAAGGAGATAAATAATACAGTGATTTGGTACAGTTTGTAGATATGGTTTACGTATGTTTTCAAAAGTAGAAGTGGATTTGTTTTAATGAGTGTCTAGAATTGTTTAAGCAAAGTGAACATTTATTTGTTGCTTTGTTCAGAGTTTCTGACTCCAAAGAACGATTTCGTCCGAGGCCACTGGCTCAAGAAAACCTTGGCTAATCATTTCGCAGCACTGAATGAATCGCACGCATCTATACAATACAACCATTATCAAGCTTTTTCTAGTCATATTTAACTTTTATTGGCCTAACTTCATTTCTTAAATTGTTACTGGCTCTTTACAGAGACCCTCAAATATCTTCCCATAAAACACTAACTTGTTAAATATACACTTGCCATCGACTCCAAATTGTTTGTTTTCATTCAGTCTAAAATGGCGGGTGAATTCCGCAGTCATTCTGCAGAATTTGCAGCTGTGTGGGTCTTAAAACTGTGCATGTGTGCTTACAGTCACAGTGCAACGTGGCTGCCATAGTACTACTACTAACTAATAGGGTATTGTAGGCGTAGTCAGAGACATTCTCCGATTGCTGACTTCCTGGTACTTAAACTCGTTATAGATTTAATAAGTTGTGTCAAATTATATTCTTATATTCATCAATAGCTTCATCTTAAGCTCTAAAACTCCCAGCAATGTTTAAATAAGGTGCAATTTTTCTTTTAAATGTGTGAATAGATTCTAAAGTACTCACTTGATACATGGAAGCTAAACAAACTTAGGTTCATTTACCGGAATAACGATGATATGCTAATTATGCATGACACCCCAAACATTCTAATTAACTTAATTAGAATAGATACGACAACTAGCCTGACACTTCGTGTACTGACATCTGAAACTTGTTAAACACTAGCCCATTGACATGCCTTAGTGATTAAAAAATGTGAATCATAGCTGATATCGTTGGGGTAGTTTCCAAGAATTCTAATCACTTGGATATTAATGAATTTAGTTCTGATAGTATCATTGAGGATTTCGAAACTAGAAACAACAATGTAGGAGGTCTTAATCCGAATTTGGGATGTCCAAAAAATATCCTTTCATTTTGGGGTTATACGAGACAACCGCAATGTGGGAAAAGGTTATGCAACGGGAGATTGCCACGTGGCACTACCCTTCGTTCTGCGCATGCCTGAGATAGATAGATCCATGACATTGCAACTATATTCAAGACATAGCGTAAAATGGAGAGTCATTCTGGAAGTCCTGTAAAGAAAGCTTTAATTTTTGATTACTTTCCCATAAAGGAGTTTTTCAATCAGAAATCGGATATGCTCACTTCCATAGTATGCATTTAATTGCTGACTTTTAAGTTTGGTCACAGTCCCAGTGAAGTTATAAATAATCTTGCCTTGGGATCCTTCAAGAATTTTCAAATTTGCTTTCTGCTTAGAATTTGTTGGTTATGAATCCAATTAAACATTGATGGAGTAGCCACGTGGATGGCGATTCCAGTGCGCAAGTCCACAACCTCGTCTCAGCTGTGTTCTCAGAAAATCGTTACCATCGTACATCGCACCCACTTTTCGTCACGTGGTATGTCGAAAAATCTCACGGCTTTTTGTAAAGAATTCTCTTTTCATTTTCATTGCACCTATATCCAATGCTTTAATTAATACCCTATCTATGTTATGGTGTCAAGCTTTACTCACTGTTATTGTTTTCTTTTACTTATCTTCTTTCTTTCCAACTTATGTTACACTTTTATTAGTAGTTCCACAGATTAGATTACAATATGAATTATGTATACAAAATAGTTGGGAATCGTAATCAGTTTTATCAATCCCAAGCCCATGTGTGCTCCAATTAAGCCTGAGATTATTAAATATTGTAATCGCTGATATTGATAAAAGGTTTTATAAGTAAATTGGACGACAGATATTATTTGACATCTTTTAATCGATTTGCTTTAAAGTTTCTCTAGATAAAGAATCATGGATGGAAGTATAAATATTTGTCGTACATTTTTGTGATCTTAGATTGACTCTTCAGATAAGTGTACTTCTTCGAAAGTTTCCTGAAGCATAAATTAATATTTTTAATTACTTCGAGTATTGTCTGGAAGTTGGTCTCCAACTTCAGTCGTAAAGTTCATCGTTTTATCATTATGTTTTTAGGTCGTGGTCGCCACGAACCACGAACACATCGCGTGCTTAATTTCAGGGATTTTTATTACCATCTTTCTCTTTTACTTACACGTCTATTAAATTGTTTAATGATCCATGAAGCTTTTGTGTTATTCTTCGATCGATGCCATCGAATAGTGCATCTGCATGATCCTTCTATATTCATGAGACTTTGTTATTAAACTGCATTAGTATCAGTGCCAAGACGTGTACAGCCCGACCTTTATCGAGTTTCACGTGACTTATTTCAGTATGTAGTACCTCGTGCATTTGCTTTTCGCTTGTGATCATTGTGTCTGCCAAGTCGACTTTCTCTCCCCCCCGGTGCATCCAAACCCATAAATTTCCTATAGATATAATTAAAATAGTTTAAGAGTATGTTAGTTCTAGAAAATGAAATTGAAAACACTGTCAAACGTTCTGGTATAATTGTACTACTTCTAGTGTTTTTCTGGGGAATCCCCGTTAGCTACGTGATACTTCCACAGTAGAATAACAATTGAATAGGTACCTACAATAACATTGAGAATATTGATTTCAAGGAAAAAAGCACCTATAAAGTACCCACCATACTCTAGCTAAATATAGTCGGAAATCTGCCGAAGAAAGTTTGGCGACACAAAGAATTTTAAAATACTCATTTCAATACGGAGACAATGCACACCAGATAATGCAATCATACATAACGATTTGACTTTGAGGCACTGTTTGTTCTCATTCTATTTATATTTAGATTTTGTCTTGTTTTGAGAGTGCGACCTTGTTCGGTCATGTCTAGACGACCTTGCCGTTAGTAGAGAATGTCAGTTCTACGTCCGCTTCAATTAATGCCACATGCATTAACACGTTTAATGACATTTACAACGAGTCAACTTTCACAGTCGCTAACTCAGTAAGAACTTATCTACAATTTTGTTACATCACGGAAGCGTTTGCATCTAACGCGGAAGCCCTTCGTCTCTTTAAGTCTTTACCTCTGTATATTATATGTGCGATAGGTTAAAGATTCAGCTGCTTCCTTGATTTACATAATTAACTTGGTTTATTTTTGCCCTCTGCAGTATTACCATCTCAAAATTATCAACGCATTAGCTCTCCTTATCCCAAGTCTAAAGACCTTGTAGTATGATTTGCTATTCACAAACATTTAAATTCGTGCTTTCCTCATAATGTTCTTGAAATGATGACTCTATTTGTAAATTGAAATCCTGCCGTCACGTCATTGGTCTCATTGTCTGAAGATTTAAACTTCCGTTCAACATTGTGCAAATTGCACCGTAATGCCGTCAAGATCTTTTATTTTTCTCTTGGTTTATTTATAGGCCTTTGTTGCGCTTACTAGTGTTTGGTTTGTGTACATAGTAATTGCGTTTACAGCGATTCATCGGCGTGCACAGGTGAAGGTCATGGTCGAGGCGCCTGGACGCGGCGCACTCACATGACTGGTTGTTTGTATGTGCCGCGTTACGACTCGCTCGGCGGCGACGGCGCGGCGGCGTGTTCGATCGCGATTGGTCGGCTTTCACGAACCTCGTTACATAAATGCTAGTATCTCCACTCCTAGTACGAGTGACAAGCTATATGCACTTGGTCGTAGTATCTTAATATGGTCATGCTTTTCTTACCGTCCATTGTATGAAATCGTATACAACTTTTGCGCATGTGAATTTATTCAAAGCGTTTCTCTTTTACTCAATCTTATATCCAGTAACGTGGATTAAATTTTCATTCAGTATTTCCGTTCTATTCCTAGAAATCGTGCAGTGCTTGTTCATTGATAAGTATTCCGCGATAATAGGACACGACGACGGAACTGAAAATAGATTTATACAAGCATAACTTGTAAGACTTTCAGAGTTCCTTATCCAGATGTTTTTTCAGCTGTTGGTTACATTTGAATCTGACAAGTGTACGGCAAGGTCATCTTTATAGGCCGCCTGGGAAAGACCTTGCTCTTATAACTTGAGTCATATGGTCGGATCTACATTTGAGTTTATCACAATGGCCGTATGTTTGTACCGCGCCGGCTTTTTCAACGATGACGAATCATTGTTTGGGATGTATTGTGGCATTGGTAATGATTATAACTTGCTTATTGTCGTTAACGGTTAACTTTTTGATATTGGTTAGTTCATTAACTATTCCGCCTTCGTATGGAACTTTATCGTTTCTTGTTTCGTGTCCAATGAGAATATATATTAATATAATATAAATGGATGTAATGAACTTATTGTTGTCATACACGTTCTTTGGACCTCTTGAAAGTTTAAGGCGATTAAACTTAATATGAATGAAAAGCATTATTCCAGTCACGTCTTACTTTGTATTCTGAACATTTGGATCAGGTTCACGTTATAAATCATTACTAGCGATCTCAATAGGTTATCTGTCAAAAACAGCTTTCTTCTAACTGTAGGTACTTTACCCTCGGTTTTCAAACCTCGTGCAACACTGTTTGGGTACTACTTTAATAATTGCAAAGCGTTAACCGAGCAGTTTCAACTTTCTAACAACCTTCTTTAAACTATTTTTATTCGTGTCTCGTTTTCAGGAGATCTAATCTGATCTGATGTGTCATTTGAGTAGTGTCGTCCGAGATACTTACGTTTCTATGCGACAATGCATAATAAATTCTGTCTATGTCATAAAAATGCTGAGAAAATCTGAACTGACAGTTCCAGATATAATTTATATAGCTGTTACTGTTTATGCTGCAATAAACCATAAATAACTATTTTACGGCTCGCTTGTTGTTGTACCTAGAGTCCGAGACTAGATTTCTAGCCGTAAGCACTTGGGGAAAGGTGAATAATATAGCCTCATTGAATAAGGTCCGTGCTTTGTCCCTAGACAGATTAAGGTGAAAATTGACTTGATTTATTCCTCTTGTACTTTATCCGATAACGGTAGTTTATTTTAGTGTCGTTCTAGCCGACAACTTTCTGCTGCAAAATGGATATAATTCACACCTAGCCGATAATGTACAGGTTTGGATTAAATTTAAAAGGTAACGACAAAGTACTAGCTTAACTGCTGTCTTTTTAGTGAGTTATAACTATATTGGTGATTATTTCTTGTACGATATTATTTACTTTAAGTCGCTGTAGATCTAACAGCTGAACAAATATATTTTTTCCGAACGATTTATTCTTTGTTTGATTGAAATAAACAACCTTTCACTGTGTGAGCTGCTATGACATGTATAGATATCTAGATTATCGCGAAGTAACCTCCCGCCCACCTGGGTGACTATAAATGTTTAATTGGAGGTCAGTCAGAACAAAATATTGCTGAACTTCAATTAAATATATTTCGAAATTAGGATGAACTGCCAGCAATCTTTGAATATTAAGCCTGCCTTAGACACGATGAAGATACAAATAAATGTTCCGTGAACCCACACGAGGAGGTTTAAAAGCACTAACTGCAAACTGGAAACTACTTCTCTGGCTGCAAATAATGAGAAGTTTTTACTTGAAGGAACCCTACTGTGAGAGAAATGACACGATGATTATTGATGCTATGGTGATATTTCAACTTCCAAAGGGCCATACGTCTTGTCTATTCGCCGAGGAAAATTAATTGCCTAGATAATGTATTTAATCCAGTGTACCGGAACGATCATGTTTCATACCATTTATGCCTAGTGTTAACACTTGACACTTCTATTACTTCTTGGCAAAGCAATAGAATATCATTTTATTTAATAGCTTTTGATACATTGACCATTTATCAATCGAAAAGCGCTATGTAGACGACGTCTATTCAATTAAACGAAGGTAATTCAAGGAATAGGTCATTGTAATATTATTGGTTCTCTAACAGTTATTGAAGTCATCATTTCTTTCGAAATTGACACGTAATGACTGGGTAATAGTCCTTCTTCCAATTTAGATAAACGTAATGTACGTAATATATAGCGAAATAGAGGTTCTTATCCTTCAGAAATAACACTAACAAGTCCATCTGTAGTAGTAAACAACCGTCAAGGATGTTTATCATTTTTTCTACGACCGTACGCCGACCGGCTCGACTCGATTTAACCAATAATAATCGTTTGTTTGTCTTGTGAGTCGCGTCTGATTGGTCACAGTTGACACTTGATTGAAATTTAACACTTAAGCACGCGATACTTGGCTATTTGAGCCGTTGGAATAGAAACGTTGCGCAAAATCTGCGCTGCAAGTAGCCAGAAACATTGCACAAAGCAAGTCTACACAAAATTTCAAGTGAATCTAAATACAGATTTTGCAAGTCACTTCGAAGGAGATTGTGTAAATGTAAAGATACAAAGAGTACGTAGTATATTTTTCATCACAGTTCGTGAGTTGTGTCGGACGTTTGCCGTGGACCGTGTATAACGAAAGGTCCAATCAATTTGATCATCCATCAGCGGACTGTGTGAATGTGCCAGAAGGTCGTCAACGAGCCATATAAACAGCGTCCGATGTCCGTCTCGCTTGTATTTGTGTGTTTTTATCATTTACTTTTTCATGTCGTACCTGCAAAATGCTACATCATCTTCAGTTTGAGTCTGTTCACAGTTTTCACTTCAGTCTTTCCGCTATTTCCATATCTTCGACGTAGTTTAGCGGAAGCAGACCTTGGCCCACTAATGGCGAATAATTATGACTTGTATCTTTCTTATGATAAATATTTACATTATCATTTCAAATCATTTTCTTGTCGTACAACTTCCTTGTTTTCTTTTTGACTTAATTACTTATCTCTGGTGTTCCACCTTAAAGGATTGATTCACATTGTTTTATGTTTCTTAAAGTATGTTGAATGATAGTTCCTTGATCTTGTGTTCTGAGTTTTTCACCCTTCACTCCTAAGACGTTTTATGTTTTTGGTTTATAATTTCCAATGTGTTCCTGGTTGCTAGAATATACAATTAAACATACACAAGCTGTTAGATGCGTTGCAATGCACTTTCCTACATACCTCATACCCGACCTACTTACCCCACCTACCTACTCTACGCTATCCTACCCTACCTACCTACGGTACCCTACCCTACTTACCTGCCTACCCTACCTATCTACCCCACCCAAACCTACCAATCTACCTATTCTACCTCTTATACAAACCTTGCCCCTAAAATAACGGGCAGAAAAAAAAAGAATTATCCAATTTGGTAAAAACTTCGAAAGTTATGCGCGTAGTACATACATTTCGGCGATTCATTTTTATATAATATAGATTAAGATGTTACGCAGTTACGTAAGTACAAAACTGCATGTCAATTCGAACATAGTGGTTCATGTTACGTCCAACCGTAAAACAAACCGCAACAAAAATGCCTTAATATACATTCAAGTAAATTTTCCAACTTTAATACCGTGTTTTCTAAGAGCTAAGAGTGGATTTCGTGCGAAAATTTAATTTGTTGGATGTAAAACGTGTTTGTCGTAAGTAACTTGAGAATGCTGGCGAGCGGCGACGACTACGCTAGTTTGTGGTCCAGGAATGTGATACACGACCGCTTTACTCGCGTCTTTCTATTGATTTAATTATAATGCTCTTTGTAAATCTCTGTATTTCCTTCTTGAATGTCTCGTTTCCGAAATTATAGGATGCCGTTTCTAAATATCCCCCTCTCAATTGCGCAAGAATTTTTGGCTACGTTTACAAACAAGGTATTATTGTTTAATTACTACATACGGAAAGTGTCGATAAACGTTTTTACTGACCTCACTGATGTTTTGTAATCACTGACAGCGCAAGCTTACTTCTTCAGTAGAATTATTCACGCAATTTGATGTTGCAACTCGCGCAAGAACTTCGTATTGTTCAGTAAAAAAACAAATCTTGGAATAATTGCTATTAGTCTTTCAAAAGGCCTTGATGAGGTACTTTGATTCTTTTAATTGAATTCACGGAGATCTATTATCTTAGATTCGTGTCGTTCAGCGTCATTTTCATTGACACTTTTTTCAACAAAACCATGTGTTTTGCCTTTTTAACAATTGCTATTGTTATCTTGTACTTCGGTGCTTTTAATGCGCGTACCAGGATAGTATAGTTTTACAGATGTGTCGATCACTCGGTAGGCGCCGGTGACCGCATTCTTTACGTCGTCGCAGCGTATTGAAAGTGGAGCAAGCATCCGTTCCAACGTTTATAAGATTTGCAATGCCATAGTTCTCGTTATCGCCACATATCTTAGTACATATATTTAAAAAGGGGCTTTATGTATGCAAAAGGAAAGCGTTATCGAGCAGTTTACAATTTAAATGATAATCTTCTTCGTTGTCATTAATCAGATCTACTTCACAACAATAGAAAAACGGAAAAGGTTACCATGAATGGAAATCAAATGTCCAGTGTTAAAACTGTCATGTATATTGATGTATTTAGAAATTTGTCGTAATCTAGTTACATCCCAATGAAATTGATTTAATTGTATTATAATAATAGAATTGAATTTGAATTGTTTTGTCAATAAACATGTTACCATGAGCCTGCGGAGGGACCTTAGCCTCCAGTGATTTTCCTACGTCAACAAGCAACACTTCTGCATTATTTCCAGTCTTAGCTTTATTCTATTACTTTACTAAGACGGAGTAGAATTTATACATTAGTCTATTTTAGATGGTACTCTAATTCTTTTACATTGTCTATGTGGTCAGTCATTTTACGTTTGCCATCATTTGTTTGCTGTTCGGGAATGTAATCACTAAACACATTATCACACAAGTGACAAACTCCTAAACCAATATTTGGAATTGTTAGTTTATGGAAAATGCCGCAAGTAGTTGTAGTTGAATGGATGATCCCATATCCGTCGAGGTCAATGAACTTATTCGACTTTGAATTGTATCAATAACGCATGCATTATTTGCTCGCGATAACAACAACTATTGAATGACAAGAAACAAAAGATACTTGGAACAATAAGAAAAGCAAGTGTTTTGCCTTGAGATAATCCGGCGGCTCGAATTCTGTCTGTCAGCTTTTTAAATCGTCTATCTATACGATTTGTAACGACTTTACAAGTGGTCAATGGGTGATAAAGTTGTATCTTTTCTTAGAAACCATGACTGCATCCAGTGTCGTTACTCTCTGCTTTGTTGCAATGTTTATTACTTAGATGTTTTGATATTCCTTATGCGTTTGTCTGGTTTTCGTTTTGAATATTAAAATTGTTTATAAAAGTATCTGCCTTGATGACATGGTGGTATACTTTGAGTGTATCCATTATTAGATACTTCTTTAAGTTTATTTTCCATATCTTTTCTAGTTTATAGCAAGGATGAATATCTCGAACGTCAAAGGACGTAATCTTAGACCTTCAGTTGAGGGTTTTATTTAATTATGTTCATTTATCATTTATACACAATTACAATCTCGCCTTACAACACCGACAGTTTTCTACAAACAAGCGCCATATTATTTGAATGACGTCAATTGAACCTTCGTACCCGCACGATCGGTCGCATAACCTAAAATATGTGTGTCTGTCACACAGTTATTTAATTACTAAGTTTATGACACTACTGTTAGCGGTGAACACGGCTGGATTCGAATTTAATTTGGTGATCTCTTGAACTACTATGTCGCCCTGGTACAAATTTGTTTTGAACATCAGCTGTTTTTGCCTCTAAGGCGTTTTTACTCGTTCCATTTAGTCCTGCTGCAGGAAGATTTTACAGGATAACTGTCAAACCATTGGCAATCTTCCAGCTCAAAATTAACAACGGTACTAACTTTGACCAAAACAAATAAAATTTCATAGTCGCCACCCGTAAAGACAACAAGTACAAAAGTACACATTCACCCCCTGAAATAAATGAAATTGACCTTGTATTTAAGCATTTATAAAATTGGGACTTTATCAAGGAAGCCAAGTTCGTATTATTAGCTCGTGATTAATCAAAACATGCTCTTTGTCTTCCAAGAATACTGGAGTATTCCCGTTTGAGCACCTATTTTTAGAGCACCTATTATTGAGTGCTACATTTAAGGTGCACAATGCATCGGTGCCCCAAAAAATAGGTGCTCTAGGTGCTCAAACGGGAATACTCCGAATACTTATCTTAGGGAATACCTAAAGACAAACGAATTGTCAAGTCACTCTGTAATTCCCATTACTGCAGTTGGTTTCCTATCAACTTGACAACTTACTTTTGGTGATGAACTGATGAATAATTTATAATATTGTCCCATTTTGTAAGGACGTGGCTGTCCATATTTTGTGGGCCAGTAAAATTCCACGGTTCTGTGGTTCTCGTTGACCTTTCCAATAACATTATCACCACTAATACATAGTGTTGTTCATACGTACTTATTTAAATTATTACACATTATATTATCAAAAGTGCATTTCGTTACTATGTTGTTTTATCTACTGTAATTATTATCCGCATAAACGTAATGATCGTTGAGAGCCATATTACATCGCATTACTTCAGTAATAACACGTATTAAGTTGCCAGTGCAAATAATAAATGTTTTTCGAAATGTTCTCATGTTACGAACGTTTTAGTTGTGGATAAGGTTCGGTTCGGGTAGTAAAACTATGTCTAGCAGTGGTACTCTTGCTATCTGAAGTGTTAGTAGCTCGAAGGTGTATCATATAATTATCTTCATAGATATCTTTGGCACTTCTCAAAGATAGCTTGATCACGCTCCTACATTCGCTGGTGGCCTTTAAAACAGCTGTGTCGTCACCGATAAGCGACCGAAAAGGCCTCGTTTTCAGTTGCGATAACAACCATAACAGAAGTGTCAAAAACGATGACTGACAACATAAAAATAACCAAATAAAACCATATTTTTTACCAGATAAGTGTGCGGTTGAACGGTGCAAATGTGAATTTATATTTATACAAGTGTAGTGAATGTATTAACTTATTTATTATTTAACATATCCAGATATTCAATGAAGACTCAAAACATGAAACGTTACAAATCCGATGCGTTACGATGGCGTGCTTCCTACTACAGTGATTTAAATTTAAACTAGTGCATAGTGGTCTTAAAGTCTGATCTGTTAGACTGCGGTAAATTATTTATTAATTAGTGTTTATATCGTGTGGATTATGCTGATCAATACGTTTTTGGACACGGAGGATTTCGTGCACTTGTATTATCCGGAGGATGAGCCTGCTGCCGTGCAGGGCTGTGGAGCCGGCGCGCGCATGGCGTCCAAGTACCCGCCCAGACCGCCCTCGCCAGAATACTCACAGGTTTGTGCTAAGATACACCTCATCCTTTTTATGGAAGCCTGGTAAATAATTGGTTAGGTGCCAAAAATGTCTGACTGACGCATGACGTTCGTGGAGAAGTTCCTAATGATAAAGGCAATACTAAGACTATTTAAGTAGAAAAGTTACCATTTAGAGCAAAAAGAAAAACGAACTTCTATAGAAGTATAGATATGTATTTACTGTTATCATTATTTTGAAATAATAAAATTTATTATTTATAATATAAGTACCTATATATTTTATCATAAATTACACTACTACAGAATGTAATTATTCTCAGCTATGTAATCGATACTGGTTGGTTGTGAAAACATATCACTGACCCGACAGTTACACAAGAATATAGAAATTAATACAGAAAATAAAATAACATTAGAATATCGTCTTGCAATAATTCGATACGATACTTCCCAGTGGGCGTCACTGCAAAAAAGTTCAGAAAAAAATAACTGGACGCAACGATCTTTGCGATGTAAAAGCAGGTAGTTTAAATATTGACGAAGCGAGGAAAAGTAACGGTATACTACGAGTCCTTCACCTTGAGACTAATAATTGTGTATACGTCGACGCCCCCTCCCTCAACACCCCCTTCTCGTCCGTTCATTCAGCGGGGGAGGCAGGACGAGAGTACTATCAACCTATGATTACTTGTAGGGCTTTGCGCTGAGTAATTGGAACTTTTCGAAGTAATTAACTTCCGTAGTAGAAAAAGAAGACCTCTTGAATTCTATTTATGATTTTCCTGTACTTTATTAAGACTGGAGTGAGTGGGAAGAGATTTTAGAAGCGTTGAATGTGTCTTTCTTTATGAATTTTCTTTGTTGAAGTGAAACATCTTATGCGACTTCCACCAAGGTAGCTTTAAACGTTTAACGCTACCATGGAGGGGGAATAGAAAGAGACAGAGCGAGAGTGAATGCGTCGAACGCATGCGTGTAGTATTATAGTATTACGAAGTTTAACTTCATCCGCTCGGACTCCACGCACAATTTTTTTTTTCTTGTTTGTGTCTTGGCACCTTTCTGAAGTTAGCATGGCAAATGTAGCAATTTAAGTTAGCATGGCAAATGTGGCATTAGTAATTTGCGGCTAATTAAAAGTCTTAGTTAAGTTGTCTAGGTTTTCGCTAACCGATTTTGAAGTTGAAGTTGGCATGCAAACCGATTTTCGGATTTTCCTGCGCGCGGTTTTTTTTTGGTTTTCATGGTTAATTTACGGCTAATTATCCAGTACTTTATCTGTTTGCATGCTATATTTGTCATGCTAACTTCAGAGAGGTTGTCTTGGCTAAGGTAGACTACAGGGTTTGGTTTTTAAATGGCTACTGCTAGTGATCCTTTAGGCGATCGCGAGACAAGCTGCACAAATACAACAACCAGTGGTCTGCTTACATTAGCCCTGGATCGAGAAAGTCATGGGAAGAGGCCAAAGACTATATAACCATACTCCATGGGAGAGGCCTTTGCCCAGCAGTGGGATAATGCAGGCCTGATACCGACACTAACAGTATCGGTATCAGATCAACCTGTTTTATGCCTGAGTATGATGACAAGGTGATGACAACAACTATGATTGCATTTTGACCGAAAACAGCCACAAGTTTACGATCAATATGAATATCTTGAGTCATCCACTATAAATAAAAATGTTCAAAATTATGTTTACATTCTGATCAAATAACGCCCACTGTGTCTTCCATTGTTTGTTTGTTAATCTACTGACAACCCATCAGTCTATATTAAAAGTTTCCCCTTTATAAGACGCAGTCAAAATCGTAATTTATCAATTGAAACTAATGGTGGGGCTATATGAGCAGTAATGGTCGGTACAAAGTCAGATGCACCGTAATGAGACACAGAAGTGACTCATTACAAAGACATGTTTCTTCGCTACTGTCATTGTTGATCACAGTGTTGCGTTGTGTGTGATATCCTAATTTGGACTCTGGTAATTACTCTTTTACCCTCTGTTAATAATTTATTTGTCCTAAAAATTTCGTAGCACTTATGTTGTAAAGAAGAACGCGTGTATCCCAAAAATATTTGGTACAGTGTGTGATAAGATGTAAATTATAATAATTACGTGTTACGAAACGTGCGGCTTGTGGTTAATTTAGATCTACATAACTTTTAATGTTATTGAACATCTTGCCAAGCAATTTTTCATTAAGTCGTGCACGCCGCGTTCAACCAGGATCACATAAACACAAACAGATAATACCGCCCATAGTTGTAAACACCGGAAGCTTTTTAATCCATTGTTGTTTGCAATGAAGAGTGACACACAAAAGTCTGCAGATCACTCCTCTGCGGCTCATACAGGTACTATGCATATTCTCTCTTTCACATGGTTCAATTGTTTGTATATTGTACCAGGAATTCATAACATACCTACAAATATCGGTAAAAAACCTTGAATGGGCCTTTCAATGCAACACACGGCCTCGAGCAGGGTTGAATGACATGAATGATTGAGTGAATGGATAATGAACGCTCCTTTCATTCATTCATTCACTATCTGTATCACTACGTATCAAAACTTATTTCAGCGTAGTTGTAAAGTTGCAAACACGTTTAAAACAAAGAGATAGCCGTAATAGTCAGTTTAGTGCTCTGAATTGGGTAATAAATCTTTTTATTCCAACTCTTTATGGGTCTTTGTGTTGTCTGTGTTTCACACACTACTCCAGCTACACATAATGATATAATTGTTCCTTTGTAAGGCATATCATATGAATATGCAGCTTATACTCCTACAAGTACAGATATAGCTCCAAGTAGTGTTATAATTGTATAGTTCTGCAACTCGCGGACGTTAGCTGATGAATTCCACATGTCAACCTCGAACGACCTTATTCTATCATTCTATCTCCTACGCACGCTACGGTTGCATTAGTCACGCTTTACGTTATGCAAGCGAAGGTTTGCCCCTTCCTCAGATGCTGTTGCCTAATGCCACGCTTTGATAGTGTCGGGGATATGTCTGTTGCAGGACTGACGTATGCAATCATCTTCGTTTTATAACAGTGCTATTTGTAAAGGGAATCTGTCATATCCAGCGGGGTTATTGCGTTATACGATTACAATGCCAATAATTTTGTCAATTTAACAAAATTCATCGCGTTGTTTACATCGTCGAACAGTTACATTTTTCCAACATATGGAGCGGTGGATAAAGAATTTCCTTCGAAATCCTTCGGAATGAGTTAGTCCATTCATATTCATGTTATTATTCGGCTACGTTCCTCGTGAACTTCAAAAGCCTCTTGACTCGTACCAAGTCTCGCTAAATCTGCCTACCTTTTAAGGCTCAAGAGTCAGGAAACGTGTCAAAATTAAAATAATCTTAATGTGTATGTGCCATTGTTATTTATTATCTTTTGACAATATTTGTATTCAAGAGTATGTATTTCTCAAATGACGTTTTCAAATTCTGTTAATTACCTACCTACTTGATTTGAATAAACGTTATGTTATGTTAAAAAAAAAGAAACAGGTTTTACAGATGGCCGCAAAAAATATGTACCTAGTCAACTCGGACGTTATATAACCAAGTAATATAAACAACGTTTGTTATCAATTTGTCTTGGGCAATTTATAAAGGGTGTAAAACACCTCTTAACGAAGCCGAAAGGCACTGGTTCTCCCTGTCACACAGTGGAACGAATGTATGGGAGCGGTTGGACGTAGACATGTCCGAAAAAAAAGAGTAAAATTATGCCAAACTAATGATGCCATCTTATTCGATTACTTAATGCCTTCATAACTTGTGGTGATGAATTTCTTCATAACTCCCATATTTCGGGAGTAATTTGAGAAAATGTGAAATTTTACTATGAAAATGAGTGTATCGAGCTCTCTCCCTCCTGATTCCGGGCTTGTTTCAAGTAGCGGTCTCTAATATCATAATGCTAATACTAAGAGCTATATTTAATACTAAGACACATAGTGCGCCAAATGTGCACTTTCTGGGATAAAGAGTGATGTTTATTTTATAACACAATTTTTTTATTTTTTGTTTATTTTGTTGATTAAAACCGTTTTTCTAAAGGTTTACCTTATTACAATAACATTTCTGAGCAGCCAATTAGAGAAGATATAAGCTAATTAGGATATATAATTAGGGACTTAAGGTTTACATATAAAACTGATGCACTAATGATTACTGATAAGAACATTGCTATTATTTAATTACTAAATGGCTCTTAATACACTAATTTAGCATGCATCATTTACTAATTATCACAATAACTAATTACCTTGCAATATTTAACAAAGGATACCTGGGATACCTGGATTTTATATAAATAGGTCACTATTAGTAACTTTAAAATCAGTGTTGATTTACACCTCGTTGTATCCAAGCTAATCTCGCAATGTATTTTCCAAATTTTAATACAAATCTTGATATTCACGTTGCTTTATGCGCACGCGCACATAAAGATTTACGCGACTTTAACTATTTGTTCAGTGTTTTAAAAGATAACAGTTGTGTTCAGTTATGTGAAAGTGCTGAAACAAGTTTAAAAGACTGGTGTCGTCGATTTTGCTACCGCATTTATGCAAAATGGACACAGTCTGGAAGAAGCACAGATAAGTTTCGGAAGAAACATGAGATTTGGCTACAGGCTGCAATTCAATGGCCGGAATTACAGAATGAAAATATGGAACCTTCTACAGAAAATATAAGTGACGTCATCGAGCCCATAATTTCTCCTGCTAAATCTAATGCTTCAACTTGTACACATCCTAGTCCTCGTAAATCTTTTGAGGACCTTAGTAACCGGCAAAAAAGAAGACGCACTGAAGATAGTCTTTCATGCAGCAGTAGCAGCGCTGAAATTATGTTTTCGGCCGAAAGGGCGCTTCAAAAGGCAGGACAAAGCGATACAGCTTATGTTATGAAATACTTGACGGAGAATCCAGAAGAGGCCTCAAAAATCAAAGCCTTCATTGAAGGTAAATCAATTCAGGTACGGGAAATATCCCCTTTGAAGGCATTGGCTCTTTATGTATCGATGAACTTATCGAAATGGCGCTATAACACTCTTCGGGATTTCAACACTCAAGAAGGAGCTCTTCAATACCCGAGTTACTACATGTTGGTTAAAGAAAAAATTAAGTGCTATCCGGCCAAAGAAGATCTCACAGTTACAGAGAGCTCTGCAAAAATCAAATTACAAGCCTTGATGGATTTAACCTCAAGAAGACTTATTAGGTCGTTAGAAACCCCTGTTGATCCCAATCAACAGCTCGTATTGACCAGCAAATGGGGTTTTGACGGATCATCTAGCCAAAGCATTTATCATCAAAGGACGAGTGAAGATGAGCAAATCGATCTTGCTAGTAATTTTATGATTAGTCTTGTACCACTGCGGCTCGTCTCAAAAGGTGTAACAATTTGGGAAAACGAGCGACCATCTTCCACTTCATTTTGCCGGCCAATATTGTTTAAGTTTATAAAGGAAACCAAAGAAAATGTGCAGAGAGAGATGGCTGAAATCGAAGCAGAGATTGAAGCCTTAACTCCATCCACCATCACTGATGGAATTAGTGTCAAACACCAACTGCTGTTGACAATGATTGATGGTAAAATTCATTCCATTATATCCAATACAGCAGCTTCAGTGTGTGACATATGCAAGGCTTGTCCTAAAGAAATGAATAATTTAGAGTTAATCAAAGATAAACACGCAAACGAGGACATGTATAAATATAGCTTAAGCACCCTTCACGCTTGGATTCGCTCAATGGAATGCTTATTACACATTTCCTACAAATTAGACATAAAATCATGGCAAGTAAGGGGTGATATAGCAAAAAGGCAAGTTGATGACAGGAAGAAAAGAGTTCAAGAGGCTGTAAGAAGAGAAACGGGCTTACTTCTCGATGTTGTGAAACAAGGCAGTGGATCCACCAACAATGGCAACTCGGCAAGGAGATTTTTTGAAAACTACACTAAATCTGCTGAACTGACCGGAATAGATGCTATGCTTTTAAGAAAAATCTGTGTGATCTTGCAGTGTATTTCATCAGGAGAGAAGATCAACGTAACTAAATTCCGAGAGTTCTGCTTTGATACTGCTAAGCTTTACGTGGAGTTATACCCATGGTATTATATGCCTTCTTCACTTCATAAAATTTTAATGCATGGGCCAGACATAGTTCAGAACATGTCAATTGTGCCCATTGGTTTTCTATCCGAAGAGGCATCTGAGGCTAGAAATAAAGATTTTAGAAAATATAGAGAGGGGCATTCTCGAAAGCATAGCAGTATCTCATGCAATGAAGATATTATGCACAATCTTTTACTGTCTTCTGATCCACTTGTTACAAGTATCCGTCCAAAAGGAAATAAGTTTGTAAAAAAATCTTCTTTTAAGGAATTTTATGAGCTTACGGATTCTGAGAAAAGTGATATCGAATTTGTTAACATAAATGATTTAGCGGACATCGATTCTGAATTTGAATTAATTGATGATGATGATGATGACGAAGATAATTAAATGATGTTATTGTTTTAAAATGTGTAACTTAGTAAATTAGAGCTTACATCTTAATTATTTATTGTACTTTTAATGAAACTAGGTAATTTATTATCAACTTACTTAAAAGTCATACTCTCATCAGTTCTTGTGAATATTTTTGTTAATATATATTTCTGTATATATATAATATATTTATAGACCTCTTAATAAGTCTGTCTGCGGTTTAAAGTAAATACAAATGGGGAAAAAACGTTTTTTTTTTTTAAATTTTCATTTCCTTTTATCCCAGAAAGTGCACATTTGGCGCACTATGTGTCTTAGTATTAAATATAGCTCTTAGTAATAGCATTATGATATTAGAGACCGCTACTTGAAACAAGCCCGGAATCAGGAGGGAGAGAGCTCGATACACTCATTTTCATAGTAAAATTTCACATTTTCTCAAATTACTCCCGAAATATGGGAGTTATGAAGAAATTCATCACCACAATTTATGAAGGCATTAAGTAATCGAATAAGATGGCATCATTAGTTTGTCATAATTTTACTCTTATTTTTCGGACATGTCTACGTCCAACCGCTCCCATACATTCGTTCCACTGTGTGTCATTGCGATCATTTTTTTGTTCTACACCATACCTGGGAACCTTCTAGTTACGGAGATATTAGGGGTCAAAGTTCCAACTTTTTGACAATATTTTTTTTAAATACAGTACAGTACAAGTTTTTAATGTAAGATTTTTACTTTAAACACCTCTACGACCCCCGTACCATTCAATCCGTCCATCAGCACAATGTTTTGAGTGCGTTACATTGAGTTCTACCACAAAACATGATTTTACACCCCCAAAAACAAAGTCGTTTACCAGCAAATTTTTTTGCGTAAAGTTACTTAGTTTCATGTACAGAATGCTTGGTTGACGGCTTCGTGATGAGGTGATTTACACGGTGTATGAAACTAGAATGTTAACAACTAAGGCATATCGTTTCAAAGATTATGTCTGCCTTGCTAACCCCGTTTATGCCCCAACAGTTCATTCATAATTTTCACACCAGCTAATTGTTATGCTGTCCTGGTATTTTAAAGCTCACACTTGAACAAAGAAGTTCACTTCAGCTCCCTCGCTTTTGATGAAACAAAAGATCCAGCTGACTTACAAATTCCTACAATGTTGGAAATTATGTCTGTCAAACGTAAGATTTTTTAAGCACAAACTCAACCATAATAAGCAACCTTTGACTATAATCCCGGTTTGTTGTAGTTCCCAAATTACGGTTAGAGAATACATTTCCTTGATGGTATTCTGTATGCACACCTAAAAAGCTTCTAAACATAAAAGAAAATCATGGAAGGCATCGACCTCGGTACTACGTTGTTAGGTTTTAATACAAAAGTGATTACTTCAAGGACACAATGAACAACATTTAAGCAAGATCCTGTTTTGTTTCAATCAAACGTGTATACGTACTTGTGTGAAACGTTCTAGAATATATTTTAGTACTCCTCAGAGTCGGCGAGTTTTTTTTTAATGTTTACCAACCATCGACTTACGAGGTGAACGACCCACGCTTCAAATTCAACTATTAAGCCAGCCATATGTGTGGGGATCCTCGTTCAATAGAAGTTTATAATAACCAGTGGGGCTTTCCTAGTTGGTTGGTTAGTCATTCGGTAGTAGTCAGCTCTAGGCGCCCACCCGCGCGGGTTTCATGACTGTTTTAATGATTACGACCATGCTTTAATGCAGAGTTTGTTTCTGTTTCGAACAGTAAGCTTTGTTTATTTACACAACGGTTTATAAAAAGTATCCATAGGTACTCTCCATTTGTTATAACGCTGTTTTGTTTGAAATTCTAATTCAGCGCCGTAAAAGACAACAAAACCGTCTAACGTTACGTATTTTTCAACAACAAAAACAGCTCCGATTTCGATCAATTTTTTTTTTCATACGGTCAACAACACACTTGATTATCTCATGACGCAAGAATGTACGCTATTTTCTTTCTTATGTAACGACAGGCAAGCCTGTAATGGCGTAGCTGGTCACGTTTGGTTAGAGCTAACAAAAAGCTTTTTAGTTTTTTTGATGTGTCTCCGTTGTTGCGCAAAAGTTTGTGTTCATTGAACTGCGGAGGGTGAATGCGCTAAAAGGACCGTGGCGTGGGCGCACACCCACGATCACCTAATATTTTAATGTCTCCATTCCTTATTAGGCAAAGTTTCATATAGTCATTGACTCATTGTATTAAATTGTATTTATACTTTAACCCTTAATAAAGTCATTCAACAAGAGCTATAAAATATCCCATAATCTTTGTATTTATAGGCGTCTGTCTTGATATGGACATGTAGGTAATGGGGAGGGTGGAAAACATGTGACTAAAAGAGTGATGAATATAAATGTTGACGGATGGGGAGGAAGAAGAAGTCCAAAGAAAAGATGGATGGATTGTGTGAGAAATGATATGAAAGAGAAAGAAGTAAATGATGTCTAACGGGGGAGAAAAGAAGAAGAAAATATGTTGCGCCGCGCCGACCCAAAGTAGTATAGAACAAGGTCAGGAAAGTTATGAAACTGTGTATTAACAAAGTACAAAAGTAGGTAAGTCATCAATGTAGGCAACTTGAGATGCGAGTTTAAATGATAGCCCATCGACTTTAATAGGCAATCGCTTGAGATGAATCATAGTCATAGGCCATGTAAGTGTATGTTCTATGCTGAGCTCATGTGAACCGCCGCAGGAGATAACGTCATTACTATGGAATGCTGCACCAATTATATCTGATGGAAAGTGGAGCTTATATCTAACGAACTATGAATTATTACATGTGGTCTACATCTGTGTGAGTTGTGAATAGTGGTGGATCCAAACAAATTGTTCCCATATTCAATCCATAGAGAAACAGTTAGTCTTTTTTTAATTTTGGTTCAATATTTAACGTCTCTGATTTTAAG
Organism: Cerastis leucographa; assembly: GCA_963082945.1. NCBI lineage: Eukaryota > Metazoa > Arthropoda > Insecta > Lepidoptera > Noctuidae > Cerastis > Cerastis leucographa. The sequence goes on from OY720365.1 coordinate 3,902,701, forward strand.
AGGTTTTTAATAGATCAATTAATAACAAACTCTTAGCTGTAGTAATCTCAGTTTCCGCATTTTTATATTATATTAGTATTGTAGACGTCAAAATTAATTGCTTTTCTACAAAAATAGTTGTGGTTAAATTAGGTCAATTACCGCTGTTGCTATCGCTGCCACAGCATACATTATCAACCACTAATTATACCTTTCGTTATTATTTCCTCCTGTACTGTATTCTTTATCAATTAGGTGTATTTGGTTATTAAAATTTACAAAACACGAATAAAAATGTTACTGAGCCATATTACCTGTTTCTTATTAATTATTTAAAATTTTGTATTGTACTGTATGACAAGAGGCACAGTGGATAAAATTAAAGACAGAATTGGGTAAGCCGTGTATAAATCATCATGTATTTTTGAAACTTAAATTGTAAGTAAAAAATGCTCTGTTTTGCATTAATGAGCCGACGTAAATGGAATTCTGCATAGCGGGTGTGATTCATTTACATTGACGAAAGGCGTTTATATCTTGTCGATGTCTTACATTTTGGACCTTAACTTCGCTGGCACAACTTGCAGCGCTTACCAAACAACGTGTGTGTCGGAATTTGTAGGAGAAACATGACACTTCTTGCAAAATTGTTTGGTTACTGCTGTTTATTATGCTTTCCTGCCGGCCTAGCATGACCGCCGTAGAAACGAGCTATGTCTACGGAAGAATCGACAATTTGACAGATATTTCTATCGTCCCAAGCATGGTGATATTAAGAATGTAGAAAAGAAATGTTTCTTTTCTTCAGTCGACACAAGTCTACAACGTCGAGCATGACGACCATATTTTCTCTTCTTTTGACATTTGGGGGTAGAAACATTACTTCTGACAAATGTCAAACTAGTCTTAATAAAAACTAAATACGAGAAATAAGTTTCGTGGTTGCGTTGAGTTACGTTCAAAAGGTTGAAATGTTATGTAAAATATTTAGGTTTAATTTCGCGAAAAAGATCCAGGCCTGGATCCAAGATGCAGCAATACCATCCCGCCCACGAAAAATGAAAAACTCGTGCAATTGGCAACTTTTTTTTGTTAACTAAACGTAACCTTTTAACTTTCCATAGCAACGTCCCCGTTGCTATGGAAAGAATTTCTGTCTATGTCTTCGTAGAAACGCGAGTCGACGGTGCGCGCCATGCTCGGGCAGAAGAAATGACAAGTTGTAAAGAAAAGATTTCTTGTCGTTTCTTGGTAGAATAGAGATAGAACGGTCATGCTAGGGGGGCTGGTAGTAAGTACCCGGAGGTATACTTGTGAACCAATGACAGAGTACCTAGGTACATTGCGTATGAACAGCCAAGCAAATATTGTGTAAAAGTTCTTTTTTAAGTCAGTTTTCAGTAGATACTGGTCTCTTGGTATTTCATACATAGGTACTCCAAACATTTCACATTATCCTATGCATAATGCCTTTTGTGTGAATCGTTCGAATAACGTGGATATCTTTGATACCTAACAGTTGTGCTGCTATTTTGGACAAATGCTGCTGGATGCAACGCAATATTGGAGAAACCACTTTAAAAACAATAACACTGAATCCAGCAAGAATAAATGGACTGTCTATGACATCTTGATGGCGATAAGACTGAATGTCAAAGTCCACTTCACAGCATTGAAAAGTCCTTGTCTATAACCTCGTAAATTCTTAAGTAAGTAATAAACAGATATTAGCAAAACAACGCTGGTATGTTCTGAAGGGAGCGCGAGCAGCTAACATTCCAAAGATGAATAAAAAAATGCAAAATAACGCAAACCTTTAAATACCGTCCTTGATAGCTATCCTGTACAACCAAAAAGCATTTAAAAGTACGTATAAGTAAGTAATGCGCGTGAGTGGCAAGTTAGGTAACGCAAGGTCGCTTTCTAACGTGTTCTGTAGTATCCAACGAGGGACAGGTATGCAGTATGGGCGTGAGTCGAGTGTGAATTGCCTTATAGTATGTGCAACGCCTGGAAAAGGTGGGTTTTCTTTGCTTTTAAAATTTCAATCACGTATAAAGCCTTTGGTACTTTAAGGACCGATTAGGCAGCCAACTTTTAACTGAGGAATTTTTCGACGGTTTGATAGCTTTTTGAAGTAAATTGGTCAAATCAAGGGGCCAGTTCCCAGGCTAATTCCTCAGTACCCGGCTCGAAGGACAACATTTTAATTTCTGAATAATGACTATTACGGTTTATAACAAAATATTGAATAATAATTAAGTATTCAGTGTAGTCATACTATCTTAATAGATGAATGAACAGCCTACTATAACGAAAGTCCTGCTAATGGCCACCTTGATACTTTTACTCATATTCTGTGCTAAATGAATAAAGTAGTCGATGAACAATTTAATTCGATACTCCGAAGTTGCTACAACATTCACCAATTAGCCAACTAAGTAACGAGACAGGTTTTCTTACGCTTGTTATTAAGTTAAACACCTACGAAGTAACCACATTCCACCAAGCAAGAGGTTTCGAAGCGCCACCAGTGAATCATAAGCACGCAAGATCATTATTTATGATTGACGATAACTGATCGTTTTATTTATTATATACCGGCGATAAACGATACCAAGGCAGCATAACTTCACGTCGACGCTTTTTACATAATACCAATGTTTTAGTTATGCACTTAAGCATTTAACTCTACTGCATCGCAATAGTGCATGTCATTATGTAACGAAAGTTATGAGGAATCTAATTTTGCAAGACATGCCTGATTTAAGTAACCATTGTTCAAAGTATAGTTTGTTGTTTGAGAATTTTCCCTCTGTTTTTTCAAGAATAAGATTTAAGCTTAGAAAAGGGTTCGAAGTTGATCCCGAATGATTGCAAAACATCAATGCCTTATGTATTTTCTAAGTTTGTTTTTCATCTTTGTAAGTTGTAAGAGGCAACAGAAGGATAACTTATTGAGATGCTGCATTAATAAGCGATGAAGTGGAAATCTGTCACCATTACTTATGCAGAATCTTTAACTTTTTTTATTTAAGTATATAAACCCTAGTATTTTTCCTATGTTGTGGTAGTCTTCCAGCATATCTAGATAGTGTAAATATAGTGTCTTAATTTTGAATGGGCCACTATTACAACTTCCTTTCTTCCCAGATATCTTTCATGTTTCATTTCTGGATTAGTGTTTGCTTCGGCTACGAAGCTTCTCATTCGTAGAAAAGAGAACTTTGAACATGTTCCAACAACGGATACACATTTCTTGATAAGGTACATTCAGTTCTTGGAAATACAAGAGTCCCTGTTTGCAGATACCGTATCAATACACAAATAAAGATAGAGAAAGTGTCTTGCCATCCCACTCGCACTTGTGGTATCCTTAGGACCATCTTGCTGGCTGGAAGGAGTTACTATCAAATTATAGTAACAGTTAGACAATAACCGAATACAAAAGTGAACGCGTTCCGATCGATACTTTATAGTTAAATAATTTGTTCCGTTTACATTTTCGTTCTCGTGTTGAATTTAAATTCGACCTTGTGGCTCATTGTGTGCACAATTTATAAACGATTGTTCATTAATTTGTTCAATAGATTCGTTGTTATTGGAGAGTTTGTCGAAATCTGTTTCGATATGAATATGTACGTGACCATGTCAGATGTTACGTGTCTCAATATCTCTGGACTTCTCGAGGTATTATGCGGATGGAGAGTAAATAATTGTTTCTTTACTTCAAAATTTAATTTTCCTAATCACCTTATAAACATACTTCTTCTTCCTTCAACGCATAATACGTTTTACTCTGCCCAAAAGCAACGACATCCCAAAATGATGGCGCCTTTAATCTTTTGTTGGGTTTCCTAAGCGTTAACGATCGCAGGAAATGACTTTGTTCAATGGAGCTGCTGGGAACGTAATGAAGTGTTTATGGGCAATTTGTCCAGAAATAAATGTAGTTGGCGTCTTGCACGTCCATGCGATTGGAAGTGCTTATTCATTTCGGCTTTTTGAGATGTCAGCTGATATAGATGTGTGGAAGAAGGACACAGCATTGTATTCTTTCTCCACAAATTGGAACCTAATTGGACCTAAATTTGCGCCGGGTTCATATAAATTTGGATAGTGTGATTTTCGTTTGCTGGATTAACTTGAATTAACAGTCGTTCTCCTTTGTCCGCAGGTGGTAGTGCCCTCGACAAGCGAGATGGGTGACCGCGAGCGGTACCGCGCGCCGCCGCAACCCGAGCCGCCGCCGCACCGCGTCCGTGCTGCCGACCTGTACCCTCGCTTGCGGACGCACTACGATGAGCCCGGCCTGGATGCAGGGTTCACGCCTATATGTGGGGAGTTTGTACAGGTGAGCTACTAGGATTGTATTAATTTAGAGAGATGTGTTTTAATCGTGTGCATGAAGATTCAAGCTTATGATTATTCATGCTAAAGCAACAAGCAACTTGTTAAACGGAGAAATAGTAGTATCCCAGAATTTCCTCTATTTTCAAATCCTTAAGACAATAATTTACTTGACTAGGGAAAATTATTGTCCGTTTTTTCTCTATAGATGTACCTAGTTGTAGACTCATCATTCAAGTATAGTTTGTGGAATGGTGTACTAACAATTAACTATAAAATGGCAAAATTATATAATCTATGGGGAAAACTGCAAATGCAAATGTTACCTACTTTTAGTATTTACAGAGGGGAATATTATTTATAATCGCCTTGAATGCAGCCAGACATTCATTGTTGCAATGTGTCGGCAGAACCACTCAATCATACCACAATTTGTAACTTTTTGTAGGCATTTTTTGGTAACAACAGCTTGTTTACGGGAAACTGCGGATTAGGCAATTTAAAACGAAAATTGTAGTAATCGCAGTTTAATAGCACGTTTTGTTGCCTTCATAAACGCTAGTATACCTCGTGTACGGTATTGTTTCCCAACGTAATTACACGATTGCCGCAACCTCTTCAATAGACATGACGTCTTAATGATTCCACGACAGAAGTGCTACTAGCACGTCTATAAACAACCGTATTTCCTAGTCCAAAGTCCATGTTAATCATTAATTAGCAAAATGGTAACAAATAGATAAAACACGCACATATTAAGTAACTAATACGGGTTGTGGCCTAAAAGGTCAGCAGGTCGCATGCATCGGGTTGAACGAACCACAATGACGTTCCGATAGTGTTTAGCGCCGTTCTAGTTCTGCATTCCTGGTAGTTCGTTGACTGCGCGTTATCAGCCCAAAGCGTGCACTTATTGAAGCAAATTGCAGCTTTGCGAAAATAGTACCCTATAATGTGCTTATGACAAGTAGGGCATGACAGCGTAAATGTTATCAAAATCTTTCGTGCTTGAGCACCTTATAATAAACTAGCTGTCCCGCGCAACTTCGTCTTGGTCACATTTTCCCCGTTTTCGCAACATTTTTCATTGCTGCTCTGCTCCTATTGGTCGTAGCGTGATGATATATAGCCTATGTCCTTCCTCAAGTTGAAATCTATCTTCTTGCCAAATTTCATTAAGATCCGATCAGCCGTTTAGTCGTGAAAAGGTAACAAACAAACAAACAAACAGAGTGACATTCGCATTTATAATATTAGTATGGATAGTATGGAAGTATGGATGTGTCATCTCATCATAAGTATGAATTATCATGAAAATGACGCTTTATCACCTACTTGAAGCGCATATTATAGATTTGTCCTATAAATGTAAGACCTAAACGAATGAACGTTTGCACTACTAACTACAGCTGTATTATTGTCGTCCAAAAATATGTGCCATTTGTCTAACCTTATCATTTGTTGGCAGTGGGTGGGTCGAACAGCGGACGGCGGAACTATCGCAATGTCTAACTACCGTCTGCACGTCCAGCCTCGTCGGAGAAATGGACTGGGAGTGTCCATCCCGCTCCGTCTCATCGACGCACTGGAAATCCGGGACCTGCTGCACTTGATCGTGCTCTGCAAAAATGGAAGACAACTCAAGTTAGTATCCTTGTGTGCTATGATAGCCTGGTATTGACACCAGCATCGACGTTTCTTTCAATCCATGGGTATAATATTCTCTTTTCAGACAAAAGTATTTGATTGCTTGTTGCATTTTTGTCTAATTAAATGATTAATTAGTAAACTATCAAGAATAGTCGACTTCTGTTCTACCTATTTATTTAGTTGATTATTAGGCCATGAGTTTATACGGGTAGTAACCTACTCATTTAATTTAGTGGTAGGTGTACAACACTCTAGTTCAATAGCTGATTAGATAGTGTTCTTAAAGTATTTTATAATAATTGAACTAACTTATCTAGTGTTTACATACAAAGTTATGAGATATTCAAATAGGTAAATATGCCACGGTAAAAAACATGTTAAAATTATCTTGTTTGAAAAAAAAACGTGCTAAGTATTCAATATTGAAATTTTAAATGTCGCACTTTATTTTGTCTATGCTATGAAGTCATTTATTTGCCCATGTTTAAACAAGTACAATAGTCCATAATTATTTACTTTACGAACGGATATTATTGAAAGCCGAAAGCAATGTTGACTTAACTTACGATTACCGTAACACCAAATTGAGGGTACTGACTGATAATCACATAGCGACCAATGAAAGCGGACATGTAAATTTTCCTTCAATAATAAGATAAAGATTGTTTAAACTAATGTTTATTATCTGGGTTGCTACCTACTCATGAGCCAGACAGAACATTTATTTTATAAATAGCTGATACGGTTACAAACTTACATGTGTTTTTGGGGTTGCCCGAATGGGCGAATACCTTCGCAGTCTTTTAATGCATCATAGTATCTCTTAAAAAAGGATCTCGTATATCTTTACGACACGATTTTTCCTCATGAAAATATTCCTTTTGTTTTAGATGCTCATTCACCACTGGGGATCAATGCATAGAATGGTGGAGGCGGTTGAACACCGCGCTCGCCCCTATAGGATCCGTCCAGGAGACCTTCGCTGCGGCGTACGCGGCGTGGGCCAAGGAACAGCCACCCACGTCAGTGCATAGAGCACTGATGAGGGCGTCTCAGTCTCCACAGAGACATTGGTTTGGTCCAGAAGTAAGTAAACTCTTCGTGACTTTTGATTGCCTGGTACCTTTATGATAACAACTTTCTCTTTCATTTGCGTGTTATCTTTTTACTTAGTCCATTCAGTGCATGTAATGTCGTTGTGTCTCCGACTCTCCGTGTACTTCTGATTACCTGGTACTTTTACGAGTAAAACTTTCTCTTTCTTCAATCACACTAATAGTTCACCAAAATAGATAAGTGTCACCAGTTTTGACTAATTTATGCAGGTAGACAAAATAAATTAAATAATATAAAACACCAAAAATAAAATAATCCAAGCGTCTTAGCGTCGGGGGTCCGCTTTGTTATGTGCTTGTACTAAGCGGTCTACTTAGCGGTCCCCCGACGCTAAGACGCTTGGATTATTTTAGCGGACCCCCGACGCTAAGACGCTTGGATTATTTTATTTTTGGTTTTTAGAGGTTTTTTGTGTCGGGGGTTTTTTAAATTTTTAATTTAATTTTTATTTCATGCTTTTTAAACTTATATTGTTTTATCTTAGCCTTGACTGTCCCAATACTGGGCATAGGCCTTTCCCATTGCTTCCACTTTTCTCGGTGTTGCGTGTCATCTCGCCAATTAACGAAAACAGAAAAAATTAATAGTATATTGTGTATTAAGGGCGGTAAGTAAGGAATTACGATCGAGGCTCTAGTAGAAGCCCGAAGTCGAAGACTGAGGGCTTTCTGAGTCGAGGTTCGTAATTCCCGTACCGCCCGTGAAACATACAATGTTTTTCATCACACTTGCGAGTTAATAATTATGAATATACACAAGTCAGCACCACATATTATTACGAAATACGTGAACTGATTTGCGGATGGCGGGCTGTTTGCCCACACCACAGATTATACAAATGTTTTGTTCATAAACTATAAAGGCAAAATACTTACCTAGGTATATACAGCCATGACGGAGTGTAAAAATTTAAAAATTTCGACGTTTGGATACAAAAAACTATCGATTATTTAGATTTTAGAACATTAGTTGAGTAGTTAAATAACATGTAGCGAGATTGAATGAAATTCCTGTTTAGATAACATTTTAAGACAATTTTTCAATTGCGTGTAAACTCCTTGCTTGATGAACTTGCATGACCTGTGTGCTGTCAAGCGGTGCTGTAAATTAAAAAAAAATTACTTACCGCCCTAGGGTTTCATATGGGGCATTACAGCCAAGTTCACCTGTATGTTATGACACTGTTTACGTGCAAGTGTGATGAAAATTAAAAAAAAAAATACTTACCGCCCTAGGGTTTTATATGGGGCATTACAGCCAAGTTAACCTGTATGTTATGACACTGTTTACGTGCAAGTGTGATGAAAAATAAAAAACTTTCGGGGGGAGGGGGGTTAGCACCCACCCCCCCTGGCAATGCCCATGGTGACAAGTGACAAGATTTCAAATTTCGAATCGATCAGACCTGTGGAAATTGTTAATTTCCCTTCAACTAGAAAAGAGGTGATGGCCTTCAAACGGCTGATCAGATTTTATCGAAACATAGCTAAGAACACTCTCGATTAAAACACCTTTCAAACGAAACCTATTTCATCAAAATCGGTTCATCCGTTTAGGAGCTACGATACCACAGACAGACACACAGATACACACGTTAAACTTATAACACCCCTCTTTTTTGGTCGGGGGTTAAAAAAGCGTGAAACCAGTTGTGGTTCAATAAACTATATTTTGAAACCTTCGATGTAATACCAAAATGTTCAAATCGGGATGCACTCTTCAGAATATCTTCACGCTGTTTGCATTTTACTCGCACACATCATTCTCAACCTAAATTCACTATTGTCCCATTTTTGTATTTATCGTCAAGTATGTACATTTCTCCTTTTACAGCATGTTTTCGTCCCCTTCAATCCATATTAACCTGTTGCTGTGTCCACAGGTGGAGCGATTAGGCTTCACTTCGAAGGGCGCGTGGCGGGTCACGGCAGCTAACGCGGAGTACAAGTTGTGCCCCTCGTACCCACCCCTCATCGTAGTGCCTGCGTCTATCTGTGATGAAGACCTCGATTCGGTTGCGAGGTAAGGACTCCAAGATTTTGAGATGTTGATATTTCTTTGAATAAGCCCATTATTAACTAAGAGTAGTTTTTTGAAGATATTGATTTGGACACCTTATCTGTCTTTTTGTTTTTAACATACTGGTTTTAAATTAAACAGGGAGTGAACACACGCCGAAAAAGCTTGAGCCGATCACGTATCACCAGATTTGTGTCGCATTTAGTTCGGCGCAGTTTCTACTTGCGCCGTCAAACCGAAACTGGGCGAATGACTTCTTTTTCGCGTTTATTGCATTGACATAATCAACTGAACTGCTCAAGCCTGTTGAAGTTATCACTCTCTAAAGCTAGCCTCTGTTCACCCAGTTTCTGAGCTATGTTTTGAACATTCTCGTAAGATTATCCATTCGGTGTGTAGGTTCCGTGCCATGCGGCGAGTGCCGGCCGTGGTGTGGCGACACCGCGCCAACGGGGCGGTGATCGCGCGCTCGTCGCAGCCGGAGGTGGGGTGGCTGGGCTGGCGCTCCAGCGAGGACGAGCGTCTGCTGGCCGCCTTCGTGGCCGCCTGCAACCAGGACCGGGGCATGCAGCCGGCTAATAATAATAAGGTAGGGTTTCTCTCCACTATCCACCCAAGCCCTCCTCATTTTTTGTTTTCATGGTCTATAATATTCCTACACCAACTGTAAGATTCTTTGGGTACACTTGCTTAGTTCATACGGAGTTTCGCTTGGTGCCTCATTCCATTCAAAGTTGTCTAAGAGACCTTCGAATTGGCTTCGACCTCGTAGGGCTGCCAAGGAAGCCGTATCTTATTGACCAAATGTGTCAATAAAGTAGATTTAAAACATTTGGTAATGTTGCTGGTCATCCAACTGGTCTATCTAAAATTGACTGTATGTATTTCGCTATCCAAACAGTGTTCGGAAGTTTTAAAACAAAGCTACATGGAAGAACAAAATCAAAGGTTCAAAAATTAACTAATTTTGTTCTTTGCTTTATCAAAAGGGAGTGCACACATACTAAGATTTATTAATAATACTAACGTCCGGTACACCATTGTAAAAGTAATTGCTATTTCAATAACAAATAATATCAAGCTAGATTAGCATTATAAACTAATCTATCGTACCCACTTCCTAGCGATCATGCTTCCCTGGTATCATCAATATTAATTGCCTCTAATACAATAAGCAGTTCCGACAATATTATAAACAGAACCGTGATGTCAGAAAGTACCTACCTACCTGTGATATTTATAGCTTGTAGCTTATTAGTTAGTCGTTTCACCCACTCAGTATCTGTCCGTAATACACAAGTTACGATACAGGAAACTTTATTGAACAAGTTTATAATGGTGCTGTTATCCTTAGATTTAATTAACATAGAACCTAGGTTACAATTTTGCACCTTTTGTCAGCGAGATAAGGTAAAATTTAAAATGAAACAGTCGCGTCGAGTAATGCCTCAAATATAACTTTATCGTCATCATAACACCCATTGCTTATTAATTCATTATGATCCCCCAGTGCCCACCAAACAATGTGAATGAACTGTAGAAGGAAAAACCACATTATCCGCATCATTTGGTAGGCAGTCGTTTAAAAATTAATATAACTACTGTTTATTCCCATATTGAACAACCAGTTCCAATTCACTTCAAACATAACTTGCACCACAAAAATGCGTTTAACGTTGAAACATATTGAAAACATCTTCGTATTTTGGTTGAAGATGAGACAATATGAAGTATTGAGCACGTAACAGAACATCACGCCTGTAATCCCCGATGGGTTATGTAGAATAGGGGATAATCCTATTTTTTTTTTCTTTGTCCGTCAGGTAGTTTATTGAAAAGTATTGGACACGTATTTTTTCTTTTTTCGCGTGGTCAGAAAATTACGGAGATATATTGAGTTGAAATGGCGCATGACGTCACATGTAGGTAAGTTTTATACCTACTTGTGACGTAGTAAGCCCCCACTCTCCAAATTTAATGAGTTCTAACTAAGTATTTTTTTGATATTTTGGTAAAACAAAAAATACGTGTCTAATATTTTTGTATTACCTGTCTGACGGACAAAATAGAATGTCGTTTTCTTTACCCAGTCCGATCCCCTATTGTACACACACATTTCGCCAGTTATGTTTAGCTGCCATGCAATAGTGGGCGAGCCTATTGCCATCAACCGGGCACAAATCCAGACTCCGTGGCTTCTACTGAGAAATTTCTGATTGAAAAACCCAATAAAACTTTGCCCGACCCGAGAATCGAAGTCCTCATGCTTCAGCCGCTTAGATTGTGATCACTAGATCAAAAGGCAGATGTTTTAAATATGTGCAGCTTAAAATGCAGTTAGTGGTTTGTGGTGCAGTCAGCTAAGTGATTCTAACCGCGAATAGTTCGTTGTCTGATATAAGCGAACAAACGTCCCTTAAATGTATGGTATATAAATTCCTGATATTCATTCTAATTCTAACTTGACAAATTTCATTACTATTGTTACAGCAACTGAAGCTGCTAATCGTAGACGCGCGATCATACGCCTCTGCAGTGACCAACCGAGCGCGCGGCGGCGGTTGTGAGTGCCAACAGTACTACCCGGCCGCTGACATACAGTTCATGTGCCTTCCTAACATCCACCACGTGCGGAGGAGCTTCCAGCAGATGAGGGCGCTGGCGGCCGAGCCCAGCGATCAGACTAAGTGAGTGGAAAACGTTGCGGAGGTCAGATAGGCTCCATGTAAAATAATGGTTATCAGCTGCATCCGGTTAGACTGGAATCCGACCCCAAGCTGTTGGGACAGGACTAGGCAGATGATGATGGTGACTGAAAAGTATTTATTAATCACACACAGTACAAAAAAATAGTTAAAATAAACAAATTGTATAAAAAAGAAAACATAAGAAAAAAAATAAGACTAAATGAACTGCATGTCTTCTATAAGGGCAAAGGGCCCTATCTCAGCATGGTTTAAACTTTTATAATACACACACGCGCGGTACATCTACTTTTACCTTTCGGGGAAAACGTGACGTGATGTAATGTTTAATGTTTTCGCCATGGTAACTTTTAAGACCTCGGAGACACTCGGAGGTTCCCTCGACTTTGGGAATCCCCTCATTTAAAGGCGGTATGACACGGTTGAAATTCGTTAGTTATCGATTGACCGTAAAACAACGCTACATCTGTTTGGCGACAAAATTAGGGACAAGCTCCTCCCACTGCGTGAATCAATAATTTAATGTCACGGTCTGATCAGTGATAACAATATTTATATAAAACTATAGGTAACAACATAACGCCTACTTATTCAGTATGTTTGTATTGGTTTACCGCATAACAGATACGTCATCAATCAGTTTACGACTATTTACGTAGAACATGACTATGGCCTAAACTATTTACAAGCTACATACATGGACGCTTGTGTAACGTCAAAACATAGGTGCGCTGTTCGGGATGGTAGTTTCCTGTGGAGAGGAACCGATAAGAAACTCCCAGGTCACTATTTAAAAAATAAAATTAGTTCTGAATTTAATAAAACAATTATGACTCTGATGTGGTTCTTGAAAGAAAACCGTACCAACAGGCAGACTTTGGTGCTTCGTTGAAATAAATGAACGAATAAATATCGATGGTATATCTATAATCTCCCGCCATGTTGTTTTAGCTGTCAAACTAACTGAAGTCAGGTAATATTCTGAATGAAGTTAGTACGGTTGAGGTCAAGGCCGCGATCCTGATAGCCTAGTACCTATAGACGTAGCTAGATGACTGCGTAGTATAGTATAATCGATACTCAATACTAGGATGTCAATGGAAGTGGGCGGTACATTTAAGGCGAGCCGTAATGCACTCAGTAATACAGCTAGGACGATTATCGAGTTAATAGTTTAGTTTATCTTTACAATTCGCTTCCTCTGGCAGTTAAATTACTTCCGGCATTTAATGCAACTACTATAACATCACGCTTACTTTAAGTCATTTGGAAAGGTAGGCAGAAGCACCAAACTTAAATCCAGGCAACGTCTAACAAATGTTGATGAATCGAAATCAAAGCCAGTTCGACAATCAAAGTTAAGTCCACTCGATCAACTAGACAATGTCCCTGCAGGCCTACCCTAAATAGACAATGTTTAAGATACGCAGTTCGTTACACGGACCTAGGTAGAATTACAGCGGATTTTTTGTGTCAGTTGGCATTGTGCCCGAACTCATTGTTTTGAATCCAAGCTCGCAAATACCCGCAATATCTCTTCCGGAAACATTGCGCCGTCAAACGTGTTTTACGAAGCGTATTTTTAAAAGAAATTTATTTAAGAATTCACGTGATTTTGCAAGTAAATGAAAACCTTTTTTCTCCTGTAACATGATTTGTAATTTCTACCATCTTAATGAATAGGTAAGATCTTAGTTTATAGCTGTCGAGGATAATTTCCGTAAGAATATTTTGGTCAAGGGGTCACAACAGAATGCCGAGGCTGAGCAAAAGCTGTTATTGGGATTTTTCCTATGACAGCTTTTGCGAGACTCATACATAATATATACCTTTGTGGGTAGACATAGTGACAACACAATTTTTTGTGGGCTCTTCATTGTATATTTATTTAAAAATAGTTTTTATTAGTTTTTAATGAAATAAACAAGTTCATTTAACATTAAGCCCCCCCACACTTGCTGTCTATTGTTATCAAGACTGTAACACCTGTTCCTGGTTCACTGTCACTGCACATCATCATGGACACTAAACTTGCTGCCAGCCTGGAGGACATCCAACGGTTGTTTGGTTCCCGAATGCAGGATTATGAGGCGAAATTGCAGCAGGCTGTAACTAACACAACGCCAGCTTCACCTGACATTGCTTCCATCGCACGTGAGTTTGCTGAATTCAAATTGTTTGTCTGCCAAGCACTCTCCGCATTAAAGTCTCAAATTGAGCTGCTCGCTGCTGGGTATGATAGGCATGAAACTGCCATGCGTAGAAAGGTTCTGCTGTTCCATGGTGTTCCAGAGCAGGATAATGAAAACTTACTTGATGTGGTCAACAACATATTAACCGACCAAATTAAATTGACTGAGGATAACAGGGACAAGAATATTATCCATGTTTGTCACAGACTCGGATACTCTCAGCAGAAGGCCCGTCCCATACTAGTACGATTCTTCAAGATGGAGCACCGGCAACTTGTATGGGATAGCAAGAAAACACTCAAGGGTACTGGTATCACCATCTCCGAGTTTTTGACTCAAGCTAGGCATCGTGTGTTTGCGACCGCTCGTAAGCATTTCGGCATGCCAAACTGCTGGTCCATGGAGGGCAAGATTGTTATTATTTGCCCAGACAAATCCCGCCGCAAGATCGAAACGGCAAGCGAACTTCACGATCTGCTTGTCAAATTCCCGTCCACTGCAGCCGACACCGAGGATTCTGTACAGTCGGAAGAACTTGGGTCTCCAACAGTCGCAACGTCGGCTACACCAGCTAAGAGATCGAGGAAGACGCGTCTGCGCAAGTAATTCACTCTCTGTTAATATCGTCTGCAGTCTAGCACCGCGTCGCAACTTGGCCGCTTTGTACGAACGCAATTATTTTGTTACTTGTGCCGGTGGTTGAATAAGTAATTTTATTTGGTTCACCACCAAATTTTTCACTTTTTAATATTTATTATTGACGGTGTTTCGATATTACATTTATGTTGTTGTGATAGAATTTGTCAATGTGTCAGCTGTCAAATTGTCAATGTCACGGTTCCTTCTGTCACTGTGTCATACGTTTCATTCTACGTCAATGTGATCGATGAACCGATTGTTGATGATGATTGTTTTATATTTTTCCTTTTTAATTTTAGTGTTTCATAAAACTTATGTTGTAAAAGTTTCTGCCAATAAACCAGCAAGTTGGGGTGGTTTTCTCTCTGAAGGAAAACCTTTATTTAATTAATTATTTTGTTGTACTTGAAATAATTATTGTATTGTTAGTTATTAGGTTAGATATACTATTATTTAATATCTATATAATTATTATGAATGATGTAGCTGATCTTAACGACAGCTTCTTCTCATGCTCTTCCTCTGCTAGTTTTGTTAGTGCGGACAGTGACTCTTCCTTAACACTTACTTTACATGACAAAATTTCTTCGCTTTTCTCCAATGACCCTAAGAATCTACATATAGCACACATCAATGCTCAGAGTGTTCCTGGTCACTATTCTGATCTTCTGGCATCCTTTAGCAGTGCTCATCTGGACGCTCTATTGATTTCGGAATCTTTTTTGAAGCCTTCTCTCCTTTCTACTCAATATTCTCTCCCTGGCTTCGTATTGATCCGCAATGATAGGTCTGGCAAGGGTGGAGGAGGTGTTGCTATATACTTGCGTGCCGATTTGCCGTATAGGGTGGTCAGCTCATCTCCTTCACTATATTCTGGTTCGGCTGAATACTTGTTTTTGGAAATTTCTTTTCATCATACAAAAGTTTTGCTTGCAGTGCTCTATAGTCCTAATTTACATATTGACTACTTCGATTCCCTTGACTCCACTCTCAGTGATCTTTGTCCTTTGTATGAGCACGTTATTTTAATGGGTGATTTTAATACTTGCTTGATTAAAAACGACGCTCGCTCTCTCAAACTCCTTTCCGTCTTGTCTTCCTTTAATCTTCAAGTTCTGCCTCTCTCTGCAACTCACTATTTTCCGAACTGTACACCTTCTTTTCTAGATCTTATGATTGTTTCTTCTCCTAATAATGTTAAATATCATGGTCAACTTACTGCTACTTTCTCCTACCACGATCTCATTTATCTGTCGTATCGCATCCGTGTTCCTAAGCGTAAGCCCCAGCTTTTATATCTCCGTAACTACAAAGGCATAGATCTGGAGGCATTGCAGCGTGACGCCGGTAATCTTGACTGGTCCCCTCTGCTCGAGAAGGACGGTATCGATGAGAAAGTGAGTTATTTTAACAATACAGTTCTTGACTTGTATGATCTGCATGCACCCATCCGACGTGTCAAAGTAAAACATAACCCTGCACCATGGATGACCACACAAATTAAAGAACTCATGGCGCGACGAGACAAAGCGAAGAGCAGATATAAGCGCCGACCTTCAGAGCTGAATCTCTCCTATTACAAATCGCTACGTAATCGCTGCAGCCATCTGTGTCAAGATGCCAAGAGACGCTATTTCCGCGATCAACTCGACAACCGTAATTCTTCCGATGTTTGGAAATTTCTAAAATCTGTAGGCATAGGTAAATCACCTACCAATCAGTGCAAGGATGTGAACCTCGACGATCTCAATAAACATTTCTCTCTCCTTCCCTTTTCTCTCGATTCTTCTGCCAAAGCTGCGACCCTGGAGAACCTTTCCAGATTACCTTTGCCACAATGTTCTCCTTTTAACCTTAGCAATGTCTCTGAGGATGACGCTAAGAAATCTGTCCTTGCGATTACATCTTCAGCAGTCGGTAACGATAAGTTGTGTTCAAGAATGGTTACTCTTATCCTTCCCTCTTTACTTTCTGTTCTTACTTACATATTTAATAACTCTTTTTCTAGTTGCTCTTTTCCTTTAGTTTGGAAGCAGGCTCACATTATACCTTTACCTAAAACTAACAATCCAACCGCGCTAACCCACTTTAGACCTATTTCTATTCTCCCATTTCTTTCCAAAGTTTTTGAGCACTTAGTCCATAAACAATTAACACTTTTCTTAACGTCAAACTCTTTATTATCCCCTTTCCAATCGGGTTTTCGCTCGGGTCATAGTACTGTAACTGCACTTTTGAAAGTAACTGACGATATCCGCTGGGCTATAGAGAGTAAGTCACTTACCGTTCTTGTATTGCTTGACTTCAGTAGTGCCTTCAACTCAGTGGATTTCGACATTTTGCTAGGTATCCTCAAATCTTTAAATTTTTCATCTTCTACTTTAGCCTGGTTCAATTCTTATCTTCGGGGGCGCTCTCAGTGCGTTCGCCTTGATGAGACTTTCTCTAATTGGTGAAGCCTCACCGAGGGTGTCTCTCAGGGTAGCGTTCTCTCTCCTCTTCTTTTTTCAATTTTCATTAACATGGTTACCAGTGTAATCGCTTCTAATTTCCATCTTTATGCAGATGACTTGCAGCTCTACCGGCATTTTAATGTAGCTGATGCGGATTCCGCTATTGCTGCTATGAATCATGACCTGGCTTGTGTCAGCGCTTGGGCTAAGTCATTTGGTTTGCAAATTAACCCGACAAAATCTCAGGCCATGCATGATCATAGGCAGCAGATTTGTCCGAACTGCGGCTGTTGTTGCTTCTTTGAAGCCTTTGTACCTCGATGGTGTTCGCATCGACTATACAGATACTGCCAAAGATCTGGGTATTACTATAGATTCCAATATGTCGTGGCGAGCTCAAGTCAACGAGGTCAGCCGTAAGGTACACTTTTCTTTACACTCGCTGAAATGCCTTCAGAATCTCCTGCCTTTGAAGACTAAAATTTCTTTGGCACAAACGCTTATTCAGCCGATTATAGATTATGCCGACGCCTGCTACTTGGATGCTACTGAGGAGCTATTAAATAAGCTTGAGCGCTTGCAAAATTTAAGTATTCGCTTTATTTTTGGTCTCCGTAAATATGACCACGTTTCTCACCTTCGCAAAGAACTCAAGTGGCTCCCAATCCGCCTTCGCAGGAACACTAGGATTCTATGTCTCCTCTTCAATATCCTACACAACCCGTCCTATCCTTCTTACCTGCGCGAGCGTTTCTCTTACGCACGCCCCAGTGACGTACCTTGTAGATCGCACCTTAGATCCATCCTTAAATCCCATCCTCACAAATCCAGCTATTACTCCTATTCCTTCTCTATTCATGCTGTAAGGTTGTGGAACTCACTTCCGCCTAACATTCGTGACTTAAAGACCATTTCGCTATTCAAAAACCGAGTGAAAGAGCATTACCTTTCCTCTCAAATCTGATTTATATATGTATTTATATTTGTTTATATATCTTAGCATTATGTATTTACATTTAGTTATATGTGTATTTATATTTAGGTAATAGTATAGGTTAAGTTAGGTTAGGCACATAAACATATTTTTCTTTTCATTCTCTCACACACTATCGTCTACATTTCTTTTTCATTTTTCCTTTCGCAGGTCTGCTGGCAGAAATTTCGTATGAAATAAGCAGTACCTTTGTACTCAAATGTTTTATGTTTTTTTTCCTGTGTTCTCTACTGTGTGTACATAAATAGTAAAATAAATAAATAAATAAATAAATATACAGGGTGTAACCGAAAGGGTATAGGTATTATATACGTACTTCAGGGTGTGCTTCAGACAAACATCGTAATAGCGAAAAAAATATCAGCTGCCCCATACATTTGGGTTGAATAGGTATTGAAATTTTGTATGGGGGAGCAGATAATTTTTTGCTATTACGATGTTTGTCCGATGGAGAAACATGTTCAGTTTGATGGTTTGTAGCACACCCTTAATAGGGGTGCGGACTGGGTAAAGAAAACAACATTCTATTTTGTCCGTCAGGTAATACAAAAATATTAGACACGTATTTTTTGTTTTATCAAAATATCAAAAAAATACTTAGTTAAAACTCATTAAAGTTGGAGAGTGGGGGCTCACTACGTCACAAGTAGGTATAAAACATACCTACATGTGACATCATGCGCCATTTCAACTCAATATATCTCCGTAATTTTATGACCACGTGAAAAAAGAAAAAATACGTGTCCAATACTTTTCAATAAACTACCAGACGGACAAAGAAAAATGTAATCATCCCCTATTATGTATGTACCCTTTCCGTTACACCCTGTATTTAAATATTCAAATGTGCGTGTACTATTCCACTCCGCCGCATCGGGAGTAAAGGCGTACTTTACGTAGGCGTGATGGTATGTTACTATAATATTATATCCATTATTGACCGAAATAGGGCAGGGATAAGACAGAAATATAAAATAATGCCGTTCCTTATCCTGGTCATATAATTAGCATTGCATTTGTAAGCTTTTTGGGCATTTTTCCTTTTTGACAGTGATGCCGATGAATTTTAAATGCCGATTCCTTTTTACTAAATTTTTTTTTTTTTTTTTTAAGTTTTTTTCTTTGAGTATCCTTAATTCATGTAATCCTTTACTATTCTCTTAGCTGGCACAGCAACCTGGAGCGCACACTATGGCTACAGTACGTCTCAGGCGTAGTACGCGCGTCGAGCGTGGTGGCACGCGCCGTGGCCGCGGGCCGGCCGGTGCTCGTGCATTGTTCCGATGGCTGGGACAGGACGCCACAGATTGTCGCCGCTGCTCAACTCATATTAGATCCATATTACAGAACTTTAGAGGTGAGTTGTCTTTGGAAGTACTAGGCTAGCATAATGCTATGGTAGTGACACGCACAGAAGCTGCGGACCGGCAAGCCGGTGAAAGACCGGGCACTGCAGTGACCGCTCATATGACGTGCTTATATTTAGCAGTAGTACCAAAGCTGCATAATTTGAGAGGAGGGTACTGGGTAGGGGCCAGGGGGTGATAGCGCGGTCTCAAAGTAAATATTCCTACCGTGGGGCAAACGCCTAGGCCTTCACAAAACAGACGTGAATGATATGCCGTACTAGGGGAACATGATGTGAAAGTAGTGACCTTAAGTTGATCAAACTTGGGATCAACAATCAAAAGCAAAATCAAATATTCGATCAGTATCAGGCTACTAGGGTAGCAGACCAATGCTTGAGTTAACTTCGAGTGTAGTGACATGCAGCGACATTAATTAATTAATTCATCTATTTCCTCAGGGCTTCCGTATACTAATCGAGCGTGAATGGTTGGACTTTGGGCACAAGTTCGCGGACCGATGCGGGCATCAGTTCGGCCCGGAGGATCCTAACGAGCGGTCACCCATCTTCCTTCAATGGCTTGACGTCGTCCACCAAATGATGCTGCAGTTTCCATGCAGCTTTGAGTTTAATGAGGCTTATTTGGTAAGTTGAAACCGATATCAGTACCACTCTATTTTATTTATACTCTTCTATTTTAAGATTACATCATTTTCTTCGGTCTCTATCAGCCACCTACTCAAATTCCTTCCTTTAGATTAGAGATGAAAATAGAGTCCATCCTTTAACTTCGGACGAAGTTCCTATATATCCTATCTACTTATTTAACCCTCGTCCGAAAAAGTGGATCTCATCTCTTCAACTTGATATTTCTGCAGATTTTTATGTTTTCCACCGATAATGAACCTTATTGCCTACGCTTATTTTTTTCATAGTAGTAAACCTAAATCGTATAGAGAAGAAATTCATGGCAAGAACGCTGCTAATCCACCCTTCTTACCAAGGTTGCCAGTCTTCAACTTTCGAAGGTCCTCAGAACGTAACATCAAGCCAACCGTTACCTACCGTTTGGGCACCACCAAATCCAATCAAACACTAAACCTGTATCCCTATCTCCATAGATGACGGAGATGTTATAAGACCGTGTACCATGTACGCAGATAAAGCTGGGCACACACGTGCACTCGTGCATGTTCGGCACGTTCCTGTGCAACACGGGCCGCGAGCGCGCCGACTGCCGCGCCGGCGACCTCACGCCGCACGTGTGGCACCTGCTGCGCGCGCCGGCCTACAGGAACCATCTGTACTCGCCGCACCAGCTCGAACAGGTTCGTTAACATATACTCGCCATGTTTGGCCACACCCGTGCATGTTCAGCACGTTCCTGCACATGTGCGTCCTTCGGCGTCAAACGCATTTATTTAAAACAAACCAGATAAAGGCACTGATTGAATTGTCAAGGAGTCAGTCAAAAAGATGGAGCTATAAAGTTGTACATTCCAAAGCGTAGATCTCGATGGAGGAGACCGAGTAAGTCTATGTCCAGTCTATTCCAGCCGCATGCAATTGTGCGTTCCATCACGCACGTTGCAAATGCAAACTAAGAGAGATAGTTGGCACGCGTACCGAAACCGGCACACAATCTGTTTGCATATTAATGAAGTTTACGCGTTAGTATGAGGATACTATATGAAATATAGCCCAATTTCTCCGCTTTAAAATTGGGCGTAGGTATGTGCCACATAAACAGTACTTCAGTACTATTGTTTGTGAATGTGTGGACATTGTAGGCCTTATAGATTCCTAGATCCCTAGTTTTGTAGTAAGCAACGACTTATTGTCAGGCCTTCGATGTCCTCCCATACTTAAGTTCTAACGCTGTAAGATAAAAATATTGTTAAACGAAATGATTTTAAAAGAGTAACCCTGGAGTTTCTTGACGGTTCGTCTCTATAGGAAACGACTAACCCGAACCAAGCACCCTTTTGTCGACGTTTTACAAGTGCCCATGTATACCTATGTGAAATAAAAATATTTTGATTGATTGATTGAGTACATCATTCCGCAATTTCCCAGCGATTTTTTTTAAAATCTACTATTTCCTACAAAATTGCCTACACGGTGGGACAACTAATTTAAAAAAAATCTCCAAAAAAAAATTCTATATGGAGAGGTTCGGAATGATGTGACGTGTAATCATTTGTGCTTCGATGTAAGTACCTTTCACCCTGTTTACTGTATTAGTTTCCTACAAATACTTTACTTACTCAAAAGAGCTAAAACTAACCTCCATTTATGAATATTCCAGCAGGCGATCTGGCCGGAGTACTCCGTGCGCACGATGTGCGTGTGGAGCGGCATGTTCTGTGCGCAGAGTCCGCGCGACGAGCCGCGCTCCGAGCACAAGCCCGACCTGCCCGCGCAACAGTTACATACCACACAGAACCATAACGGTAACAGTATAATGAATCCTGTTTGTTTACCTCTTGGTTTTCATAGTAAATCAAGATTATCAATAACACTGGAAGCGGGATATTTACCGTGTTTACTATTTGTTTTGTGTTCCCGATATTTCGGCGCTGTTGCAAGCCATATGATCACGGATAAACTAAATATCCCGATTATCCCGCTTCCATATTGGTAGTGTTGGCGTCAGCTCACACCGAGACGCTGCCCGCACACTTTTAAAGACCGATTCAAACTATAACTTTATTTTCTACACGGAAAGATACACAATTCTTTACAGGCGTCGCGCGGCGCAGCGCTGCATGGCGCAACGTATTCTGAATTCCCACAACGAAATGTGTATATTTTCGTGTAGAAAATAAAGTTAAATTTTGAATCGCTCTTTAAAAGTGTGCGCGCAGCGTCGCGTCTCGGTGTGAGCTGACCCTTGCTGACCATATCAGTTTAAAAACGTAAATCAAGACAGTAAACATTGTTACAAAAAAAACTAACTACTTTGAGTGTCGTCTACTAATCAAACATATATTTTATACAAAAGTAGCAAAAAAAAAAACAGATACAAAAATAATCTGAATAACTCAAATCACTAACATTTAAACTGTCAAGTAAGCTAATAAAATACAGCTGAAAAATTATATAAGTACTATTAACATTCTTTTTTACATATACCAGGTGTTGTTTTGCATCCTCGTCAAGGAGGTAACTATGCTAATGATTCTCGTCCCGAATCAATTATAAAATGAGTGTGTCATTTTTAATTTTTTCTTATTTATGAAATCGGTAACTGTGAAACATCCATTATTTAAACGTGGCCCCGTCTGATCCTTGCCCTATAACCGCGCTTTCACACATACAAACAATCTCAAACGTTGATTCGATATTTTTTTATTCCCTAAACCATGTTAACAGGGTTATTCTGATATACTGACTAATTAACTAGGTACCGTAATTTCAATTGATCATTTATGTCTTTTGTGACAACCTCCTGAATTTTGACGAGGATGCACAACAACACCTTGTATAAGTACTATAAACATACTTTTTACAAACATATCTACTTAATTTATCCTAAACCCTATTCATTCTGACTCACTGTGAATATACAAAGTCGAAGACCAATCAAAAGCTGGGCAAGTTAAAATAGTCATGGCTCCTCTATCAATAAAAACATCTTTCGATTTGTTCCAGGCCTGATGACAAAGACGAGATCTTGTGATAACCTGCTGAGTGAAGGTGAGAAGCGAACGGCGCAGAGGAGGTGTAGCGACCCTAGTATAGCGCCTGACGTTATGTAAGTTAGCTGTGCATAGTATAATCAACCTTGTAAAGTTTTCGCTACCCTTTTTTAACAGAGTTCTAAAAAAAATATGTAATTATTAAAACTAAAAAACCCGATTCAAAAGCAAATAACAAGGGCATTTGGAAGCAGGGGGGAACTATTGAATAATAAAATTAATAAAACAAGGTAGAGTCCTGCCTGCTTTCTTGGAAAGGAAGTGCTGACCACCCGACTATATCCGACCGGCATCTTTTTTTATTTCTGAATGAGATGAGTGTGGGTCATAAATTCATAATCCACCAGACGAGCTCATACTGGATTCGTTTGTTTTAACTCTGGTTGCAATTTAGGAAGTACCAAATTCTTCACCATATTTTTTGTTGCAAATCTCGAACACGTGACATGTGTCATGTATTGTATCGTATATCGGAGTGATGCCGGCAACTCCACGTCCAAAGCGCGTATTTCATACTTACTTTTTTCCCGATTGACATAAGATTTAAATTGCAATTAGTGTCATGCGATCCTATAACGCATTATGCAATTTTATTGTTTTCGTCCCAAGAATGTCTGTATGCTAAATATTTCTATTTTCATTGCAGGAAACTGTCGATGGTAGTGAACAGCGAGTGCGAGAACCGCCGCGAGTGTCGCGCGGCGCTCACCGACAGTTGTGTTGACGAGCTGCCCGTACTGCCGCTCGCTACCGACAACTGTAGCGACACGGTCAGTGTACTAGGACAACATAAAGATGTAGTACATAAAGGTGGCTGACCACACCTTCTGGCTAGCCTTTTCCCAACTAGTCAGCTTTCAGTCTCAACGGTTTCAGCTGAATATAAAATTTTTATATGGAGCGACTGCCTATCTGACCTCCACAATCCAGTTAGTACTGGGTAATACGATACCCCTTGGCAACAATGGTTTTCAGACTTTCAGGCCAATGACTACTTGTATCGACTGTCGACGATCTACAAATTACAGTGGAGACAAACGGCTTTACGTGTTTTCCGGCACGGAGAAAACTCGGTATGTAATGAGTGGTCACCCATTGCTGGCCGACCACAAGACAACAATATAGTCCATAGGTTTGGAAATAAACGTTGCCTTCTTGTTCCCAGGTCGACGGTCTCCACCCCGACCACTTCGAGAACAGCGTGCGAGTGCCGCGCGACCTCACGAGCGGCTCGTCGTCGCTGGAGCGCGAGCTCGGCGGCGCGCTCGGCCACAAGCTCATCCCCGACCAGGTCATCGCGCACACGGACGAGCTGTCGGCGGGCGACAGCGTGGCCGACAGTGTGGCCGGCCTGCCCGCCAGCGTGGCCTCGCCCGACGTCGATACGCCTGAAGAACCGCCCGTCTTCGTCTGTGATACCTATACGGATGTTATTGGAATGGCCGAGGTGAGTTTTTGTTACTTCTTTTGTTTTTATGTTTGCCTGGTACTTGCAATTCAGATGCATGGATAAAATTTATGTATTACCGAAATTTTCAGAAACCCGTTATTTTGCGTTCTAGAAATACATATTAATTCTCCAGCTAAATGTAAATAAATCATGTTTTTTTTCACTCACAGGCCGCAAGAGAATCCGCCCGTACCCGCAACATCAGCATAACATGGCGTTCCATATCAGAGTCAAGCAACCAGTCTTCCACCGGCTTCGAGATCAATGAGGGTCGAGCAGAACCACCGGCTTCCAGAAACACTTCCCACGACTCTTCGCCACTCGACAACCATACCACTGAGGATAGGACCAACCACAATGTTGTCACTGATAACAATCATACAAGACAGAATGGTGTGACGACTAATGGGAAGATGAATGGGATTGATGACGTAGCTACTAAGTTTCTTGAAGTCGACCTAAATGGTAAGAAAATCCTCACTTCCTTATAAACTAAATATTTAAACTTTATAAAACACAAAAAGTCAATTTCATACTGGCTCAGGCAACAAAGATTTGTAGGGCGGCTGCAGAACCGTCGGGCTATTTACTTCGGTGACAACAGGTCTAAAATAGCCGTTCTATTCTAATGCTTGTGATAATAGTTATCAAATAGTTGAAGAAAATGGACTTAATGCAATATTGCTCGCCTCCCAAAGTTATTAGCGTGATAATAAGTCCTTCCCCAGGTTTAAATCTATCTTCTTGCCAAATTCCATTACGATCCGATCAGCCGTTTATTCGCGAAAAGGTAACTAACAAACAGAGTGACTTTCGCATTTATAATATTAATATGGATGCGATAGTAAGTTTGTTTGTCTCTTACCTTTTCATGTCTAAACCATTGTACCGATCATCCTGAAATTTAGCATATACCGTTTAGCATATAACGTTTACAGGTGTACAGAAAGGGGTATACCTCTCATCCCGAAAAAAATACTGTTTCCGAGGAAACACTAATAACGTTCATATGGTAATATATGGCCACGTGTCATTCGAATCATGATTGTAAAGTCACGCTAACAACAAGCAGAGTACCAACTCGAAAACTTCTAAATTAACGCGAGCGAAGCTGCGGGCAAAGGCTAGTTATAATATATTATAGTTTGTTTAAAAGTAAACCTCTGCCTTTTACTCTCTGATAAAGTGAAAACAAACCAATTCAAGAACTAATCATATCACGAACAATCGAAAACATAAAACAATAAAATCTTAATCATTGTCTATCTTCTAGGGGGAGCAACATCAAGCAGTATAAGTTCAGAGAGCGAAGGCGAGGCACACACTCAGCCGCGACGGACAGCTCACGCTCACACTCGCACGCGCGTCGCCAGCCAACTCACACTGTGTCCCACTTCACCGCGACGTATTGCGTGCTGCCATTGTTCCAGGAGAGCTAGCACTACCAGTGAGTCCCATCTCTTTGAATCTTATGACAGCCTGGTACTGCACCAAACCAAACTTCAACCTGCGATGCAAGCCAACTCTCTCTATGCTCTCATCAAAGCGACGTATTCACATATTGCGTGCTGCCACTGATTTAAGAGAGCTTGTACTACACGTGAGGACCATGTCTTTGAATCTTATGACAGCTTGGTAATGCACCTACATAAACAACCTAGTTGAACCCAGACAGCTCAGTACTAATTTATTGCAAATATGAACACTACCCACATACTGTAAGCATACGGCGGAGAAATTATATAAAATTAATAAAAAATATGTGTCTCACACTCACTCAGTCGTAGAAGATAATAACAGAATATGTATTTTAAAACAAATAAATTAAATATTTTTTAAACTATTGTTGTGATTCATAAGGGGCATGTTATCTATAAAAAAAAAATCAGGATGTGGATTTTATGTTTTATTTTCTCCGTCACTCGGGGGTCCCGGCTGAGATGGCGTTACTACGCCCCTGCTCGAATATTATTCTAAGTGAGCGCTATTCGCAGGCGGCATCGAGACGTCGGGCTCGTCGGGCGGCAGCGCCGAGCTGTGCTGGTGCGGCGTGCGCTGCGTGTGCGGCGCGCGCGCGCCCGCGCCGCTCGCCGACCCGCTGGACGGCCTGCCGCCCGCGCTCGACCCGCTGCAGGCGCGGCTGCACCAGATCATACTCTACCAGAAGGTCAGCGCACAGAGACGCACCTTAGACCTGCTACTTTCTGCGGGAATAAACTGCAGAATAAATGCAGCTCCGTGGTTATAGTGCATTGCTATCGTAATACTGTTATCATTATTATCAGCTTTCGCTTTAAATGCAGTTTTCATTACAGAAAGTAGTGGAGGAGCTGAGCGGTCAGTTGCGCGAGGCGCGGGAGGCCTTGCGCCTGTCGTCTCCGCCCGCGGCAGCCCCGCCCTCCGCCCCGCACGCGACCACACCCACGCAAGTACGACGACATATACACGCGTAATACACCGCTAATTTATAGTATACCTTTCTCAGCTCATATTACCCTGGTTGAATACTTATGAATAAATTTGGTCTTTTTTTGCACAAGTAGGACTCCGGCTAAATTTTACCTTGCCAATTTTTTTAAGTAGGTTAACCTACTTAAAAAATTTGGATGAATTCAGGAATTGATGATTTCCCTTCCCAACCAATACATTTGCTTAGTTTGTTTCCCAAAGCATTGTTCAGCAGTTGTCTTACAATTATATTCTCCTGGTACAGAAAACAAGCAGCGGTAGCGGGTCCGTGCGAGGCAGCGGCAGCAGCAGCGGCAGCGCGTCCGAAGTAGAGGTGGGCGAGGAGGCGCGCGGCGTCGTGTGGCTGCCCGACAGCGCCGCGCCGCGCTGCCAGTACTGCAGGAACCACTTCTGGCTGGCCCGGCGCAGGCACCACTGCAGGTAACCTACCAGGGTCGCACAACTCACAGGAGTTTAGTTCGACAGGCACCCTAGCCGCGTAAAGCGACAGTAAACTATCATAATTAACCAGTAGCTCTTTTGTCCCAGACGGTGTGGCGGAATATTCTGCGGGTCGTGCTCCGAGATGAGCTCGTGGGGCGACTGCGGCACGGTGCGCGTGTGCCGACGCTGCCGCGCGCTGCGGTGACGTCACTCGCGCCGCCCGACCCGGACCTCTGCGCGAGTGCGGAAACTGTTTAGACCGACCCCCGCTTGTCTACCGGCCGATCTTACTAGATTAGCGTTCCTATAACAATATAAAACAATAGTAAAGTATATAGTTACGTCTAAACAGTTTTACGTTTAAAACTAGTCATGCCGCTTCGATAACTAGCTTGTGAAACGTTTTGAAAACGCTATTTATCTACGAATTATGTATGAGAATTCAAATTGATTGTCATCTTTATTTTCATTAATATCACCATGACATTATTGTTTCTTTATTTTTGTCCAAATGTTAAAAGCGCTAACGACATTGACCGACCGTACCGAACTGTAACGTAACGTGTAACATAACGTGCAAACGCAACAGATGTATGAACATTGGAGAGGATCTAGTCTTTCGTGGTTTGTGGTTGGCGTTGGATGTTGGCTGGCTGGTCGCGGTAATGTAGTTAGGAAATGGTATAGTGAATTGTTACGCGAAGGCTGACTTTCTACGATTAATATTTAAACTTTTTTCTACGACTGTTTTTTTCGGTCTCTATAAATAAATTCACTAAATGTATTGCTTTTCGATTTCTTTTTCCTTTTCTTTGAGAGAGCGATGGTTGTAAAAGGCCCCAACTGGTGTGAATACAGGCAAGTAGGTATCACTTTGTATAAACTTGTTTTTTTCTTTTTATTTTGTATTATAAATGTTTCATTTGTTCTATTATTATTTTTGTACAGTAAGGTTTTGTTTCACACTTGGTCAGACACTGGGCAGTCTCTCGTAAGCTGACCGGCGCGCGCGTCGGTATCTTACTGAGAGACCAATAACCTTATATAAGACTTAATTTGTATATTCGACATTTTCCATTAATTTCAAATGTATAAAATACATTTCCTTGTACTATTAAATATTCGACTGAATTTGCTTATGGATAAGAATAGATGTCTATATTGGACATATTGATTTATAAAATCCATACTAAGCTTTATAATTACGTTGATACATTTATATTGTGTACTAAATTTTCACACCGTAATAATTTCGTAGAGTAGAGCGTCAGAGTTCTGTATTTTATTTGTGATATTGTGATGATAATTTTGTATAATGATTAAGAGTTTAATAACATGTTGTTAGAAGTTAAATTTTACAGGTGATTATTTTAACCCTCGCGGTGCGTTGATTTAGCTGTTGTCGAAAGCACTAGGAGCACATGTCCATGTGGTGTCAACGTTAGAGTAACTGCTTCAAGTGCGACACGTGCGTAGCGCGGCCCGGCTTCCACTAGCGACGAGCGGTTCTAGTAATAACAACACACATCTACTCTAGATAATATATTAATAGAAAAATGATTAAACTACAATAGGTGTTATTTTCTTAATACATTTTTTTATACATGGATAGAATAATGTTAGCTGTGTCGCTCGTCGCCGAGGGCCGCGCGACAACGTAACTGCTTCGTATATAAATAAAAATGATTTTGTAATTTATTCGTAAACTGAGGGGATTGTTGTTAACTGCATATATTTTATATTGTAAAGGAAAAGCTCGGAGTAACGTGTAAGTATTGTCGAAGTGCAAAACTTGTTTGTGACCAATGAATATTGACACGATGTGAAATAAAGCATATTTAGTTTTATGAATTGATATCTTTTATTTTTTCTAATATAATCCCCAATATTTCAATGACGAACCCATTTCATATACCAGGCGTCATAAGGGCTCATTTACGCAGGCGCGGAGCGTGGCGCGGGGCGTTGCAATAGGCGTCGCGCGGCGCGTCTGGCGTTTTTGCCGTTTACGGAGACGCGTCGAACGCTTGAAGCCCAACGTGGGACCATTTGATTTGTTATGTCACACTGACAATACAAGCCTAAAGCAGTGCCCAGGTTCGATTCCCATACGAAACAAATTGACAATGTCATACTTTTATCCAAAATACTCATTTTGTATTTATTTTAATTTTCTTAGTGTTTTTTTTTTTCGTAAATTTGGTTCTTTTTTTATTTGTTATTCACGATTACCTAACTGTTCTTTGAATGGTTCACAAACTAAAAGTATATATTATTAAACTACATATTTTATAATGATTTGAAAATCATACAGATGCATATAAATAAAACAGTACACCTAGTTACAAAAAGTAATATTTTACAGCATAAAAAAAAAGAACAAAAAGAAAAAATACCAAAACAATTATTTTAACATCTGTGATTTGATCCTGCATCATCTTATTCACAGTCCGGCCGCAATACCACAAGGCCAATTACTTCATTGACACTTGTGTAAAATAGACGTTCTATTCTAATACATGATAATTGACGGTTGTCAGTTTTCAAACAATTGAAGAAAATGGTCCCACGTTGGGCTACAAGCGTGCGACGCCGCGTCCGCCGCGGCGTTATGTCAAACGCTCAAATACTTGAAAGAAGTGGTCCCACGTTGGGCTGCAAGCGGTTGACGCGGCGTTATGTCACTCGGACAATACAAGCATACGGCAGTGCCTGGGTTCGATTCCCATATGAAACAAATTTACAATGTCGTAGTTTTTTCCAAAAATAATCATTTTGTTTTTATCTTATTTTTATTTGTGTTTTTTTTTCGTAAATTTTGTTCGATTTTTATTTGTTATTTACGATTATCTGTTTTTTGAATGGTTCAAAAACTAAAAGTAAGTATATATTTTTAAAATAGATATTTTATAATGATTTGAAAATCCTACATAATGCATTAAAATAAAACAGTGTCCTAGTTTTAAAAAGTAATATTTAAACATCATTAACAAAAAAAAAAAACAAAAAGAAAATCCTTACTTGTTAGGATTTGATCATGCAACTACTGATTCACAGTCCGATCACAGCACCACTAGACTATGTACTTCATTGACACCTGGTTCGAAATAGACGTTCTATTCTAATGCATGATATGAAAATTGTCAGTCTTCAGACAGTTGAAGAATATGGTCCCACGTTGGGCTACAAGCGTGCGACGCGGCGTCCGCCGCAGCGTTATGTCAAACGATCAAATACAAGGAAATGGATCCAGGTTGGTCTGCAAGCGGTCTATGTGGCGTTATGTCACACGGACAATACAAGCAAAAGGCAGTGCCCGGGTTCGATTCCCATACGGAACAAATTTATAATGTCGTAGTTTTATCCAATAATAATCATTTTATTTTTATTAAAAAAAAAAAATGGTGTTTATTTTTTATCGTAAATTGGACAATTTATAATTGTTATTATAAGATGAATGATAATTTCATCTTAATTTACAATCCAATGTAACCTAATTACGTAAAATTTCAGGCCTGTCTTGTTATCCATGCTGCGGAGCATTTGCACAACTCATCACGATATTTAATGATTTTGGGTCGCTTACTCTTTAATGATCAGATAGGCAGTCGCTCCATGTAAAATACTGGTATTCAGCTGCATCTGCATAGACTGAAAATCGACCGTGTGGGTTACATACCACTACACCAACATAGCTGGGAAAAGGCTAGGCGTCTGCCTAGCCTAGAAGAATCACCGCCATATAGCGGTGATTCTTCTATGGCGTAATTACACTAGTCATCGCAATGGAATACATAGAAGCTTACAATAGTGGAAAAAAAATGTAGTTGGACGAGTGTGTTCGCGTACTCGGCCGCGTTCATTTTCACTTGGTCGTTTGATGAATTCCAAAGGCAATCGAATTCGGGCAACGACCAAGTATAATTGCGCCATGGACTAGGCAAAAATAAAACATGAATTACGAAGTTGAATAAAACATTTATTTTAAGCAGCATATCATTGTGAACTTATTAGAACTTCTTCAAATAAGAGAGAGCCCGGCGTCGCGGGCATTCTATCAGCATCGGCATTACCATATTCCCCATAGTATGGAAACATCGTATTACGATGTTCCCCACACATGTTAGCCACAACTGTAATCTTTGGCATTGTTTTAGTCGCCATCATCTCTGCACACCTTAACATTCTCGTGTAAATAAATAATATGCAAAACTATTCACAACAAAACCAAACATTACGATTTTAATTGATCAAGACAGAGAAGTGACAATATTTATGACAAATATGGTATTTTTTGTTTTGATTGACGATGAATGTTGCCATATTAGCTAAATTCTCGAAAAAAGTTTCGTTCGTACTTTACGTTTTTATCATCAGCAATCACTAGTTAATCATTTCAGTGGCCCGAAAGTCTGACAACCAGTCCTACCAAGGGGTATCGTATTACCCAGTACTAACTGGGTTGTGGAGGTCAGATATACAAACGCTCAAAAAAAAAAAACTTTTTTTTTTTTTTTTAAATAAAAATGAAATGATTATTATTGTATAAAACTAAGACATTATAAATTTGTTCCGGATAGGAATCGAACCCGGGCACTGCCGTATGCTGGAAACTTGTCCGTGTGACATGCCGCCGCGTGGACCGCTTGCAGCCCAACGTGGAACCATTTTCTTGTATTTGAGCGTTTGACATAACGCCGCGGCGGACGCCGCGTCGCACGCTTGTAGCCCAACGTGGGACCATATTCTTCAACTGTTTGAAAACTGTCAATTTTCATATCATGCATTAGAATAGAATGTCTATTTCGGCTTAAGTGTCAATGAAGTATATAGTCTAACGGTACTGTGACCGGACTGTGAATCAGTAGTTGCAGGATTAAATCCTAGCAAGTAAGGATTTTCTTTTTGTGTTTTTTTTTTATCATGTTAAATATTACTTTTTAAAACTAGGACACTGTTTTATTTTAATGCATTATGTAGGGTTTTCAAATCATTATAAAATATCTAGTTTAAAAATATATACTTTTAGTTTTTGAACCATTCAAAAAACAGTTAGATAATCATGAATAACAAATAAAAATCGAACAAAATTTACGAAAAAAAACACAAATAAAATTAAGATAAAAACAAAATGATTATTTTTGGATAAAACTACGACATTGTAAATTGGTTTTATATGGGAATCGAACCCGGGCACTGCCGTATGCTTGTATTGTCCGAGTGACATAACGCCGCGTCAACCGCTTGCAGCCCAACGTGGGACCACTTCCTTGTATTTGAGCGTTTGACATAACGCCGCGGCGGACGCGGCGTCGAACGCTTGTAGCCCAACGTGGGACCATATTCATCAACTGTTTGATAACTGACAATCGTCATAATTATCATGTATTAGAATAGAACGTAGTAAATGGCCTGGTGGCACTGCGATTGGACTGAAAATCAGAAGTTGCAGGATCAAATCACAGGCATTAAGAATATATTTTTTGTGTTTTTTTTTGGTGTAACATTACTTAAATTAAACATTACATAAACGATAAAGAATAGTTTTCACATAAGCTGGTCGCGTGAATGGTAAATGCTATAAAAACTATCTTTTATCGTTTCCATTTACTCCAAGATTAGATATCTACTTTTCGGTGCATCATTATAAAAGTTTGTTTTAAACTTTTTTGATATTTGCTGTAATCGTTTCTGTCACATCATTATCGCAACACTTTTTTCATATCCGTGCTATTAACCGTTGAGGACTTTTGAGAAAAATCCTGGTCGTGGAAACGACAGGAATTATGTTTATTCAACAAAATGGAACACGTATCTATACAAAGTTTCATGTTTGTGCTATTAACCGTTGAGGAGTGCCCTCGTGAGAAAACGATCCTGGCTGCAGGATGAGTTCATTATACAAATCGTGATTATCCATCAAATATAAACTTGTATGCAAAGTTTCATGTCTGTGCTATTAACCGTTGAGGAGTTCTCTCGTGAGGAGACGATCCAGGCTGCAGGATTAAGTTATGTCTGTCATATTAATATTCTGTTCTTACAACCAAAGGTGTGTGCAAAATTTCAGCTCAATCGGACATCGGGAAGTGGTTCTAATTTAGCTTCCAAGATTCTACCCAAACAAACATACATACATACATTGCAAGTTAAATAAAAGCTAGTAAAAACTGAACAATTTACGAAAAAAAATCACTACAAAATTTAAAATAAAAACAAAATGATTATTTTCGGATAAAACTACGACGTTGTAAATTCGTTCCGTATGGGAATCGAACCCGGGCACTGCCGTTTGCTTGTATTGTCTGTTTGACATAACGCCGCGTCGGCCGCCTATATCTCAAGCAAACGGGCGTCAGACCGCTTCTCCGTAAACGCTCTCATACATCGCCTTATGTTTGAATTTAAAGCGGAACGCGCCGCGCACCGCCCCGATCCACGCGCCGCGCCTGCGTAAATGGGCACTAACACGGTAAAGGATTTTGAATCTTATTTTCACCACACTGACTTTTTGTTGATATCGTTACGAAGAGACTTGAAGCTACTGCAGCTTCATGCGAAATACTTTTTTGAAGGAATGTATTGTATTACCACAGCAATGGCAATCCCTCCAAAAAAAAACAATAACTCACTTTAACTTGCGAGATGCAAATCATTCTTGGTTCGGGTCTCGAACTAATCTTATGTCCGTAGGTGCTACAGACCACAAAATGCCCGTGACTTCGAGTTTCGTGATTGATTTATTGGAACGAAGTTCCTTATCGCGCGTTGTGAAAGGGGGCTAGACGGAAAAAATTCTTACGAAAAGTTGTCACGACACTTTTTGCTATAGTAAGCTATTGTAAGCTTTATTTCTTTAAAATAAAGTTGAAATTTCCTTAAATTACGTACAATTGGGGTGTGTACAACAACAACAACAAAGTACAAATTCGGTTGTGCAGTTAAGTAAGACGTATTGCTTCGAATTAAGGATTAATCTTCCTTAAATTAAATATTTTATTTTTCGCACACTAACTTAAATCTGAAATGTATTGATATTATGTAAGTGAAAGGAACTTCGTTCCATCCGGGTGTCCCTTGACACCTCTCAAGTTTTTTATCTTTTATTGTACTCAAGACGCTCTTAACTTGCTCGGATTTCTACATCGTTCTCATATATTTGTAATTCTCAACATGAATGATGTAGGTAACCAAGATTTTGTAACATATTTAAAAAGAGTGTCCATGGAGTTTCTTGCCCATTCTTATTCATAGAGATCGACGCTTTGGAATGGGCAACTACAGTACTGCCTTGTGACTGGGACTGTAGCTTCGCGTTTTTTTTTTTGTTATTCGACTGTCAAAAGTGCCGTGTAATGTGTGTAAGTGTAATGGGCTAATTGAAATACAAACACCCAAATACTCCGAAATATTTTATTCCGAATTTCAATTATCCGAGTGCCAAAAGTCCGAATTTCATAATACCTAAGGATTATAATGTCTATTATTAAAAATCACGAAATTTATTTTACCGAAAGTCGTAAACGCTATTTGTTAGTTTTCCGATTTTCATACGTTCGAAGAATCATGCTCGAAGGGTTCTCGGTCCGAAAAACGACATTCCGATTTTCAATACTTCGAAACAAAAAAACTAAAAGTCAACATGTGCTACAAAATTTAGTGACAGAAACGA
This sequence comes from Cerastis leucographa, assembly GCA_963082945.1. NCBI lineage: Eukaryota > Metazoa > Arthropoda > Insecta > Lepidoptera > Noctuidae > Cerastis > Cerastis leucographa. The sequence continues at coordinate 3,937,861 of OY720365.1, forward strand.
ATCGCTGCAAAACCGACTTCACGCAGTCTTGTCTGCCCTACCCCTAGATTGTAATTTAAGACCGCGTAGGCGCGGAGGGGTGGAGCGGCCCGCGAGCTGGGGAGCAGGTGGTTTGAAGGCCCGCCGCCGCGGCAAGCCGAAGCTGCGGTGTTGAGCGTTACAACCATCTGCGACGATAAGCTCGCGTGGGGCCGCCCAAGCCCCGCAGCGCCGAAGCCGTGACAGAAATAATGCTTGCTGCATGTTGCATGCCTGCTTGCTTGCTTGCCTGCTGCATGCCTGCTTGCTTGCCTGTTGCATGCCTGCTTGTATGTTGCATGCCTGCTTGTATGTTGCATGCCTGCTTGTATGTTGCATGCCTACTTGCATGTTGCATGCCTGCTTACATGTTGCATGCTTGCTTGCAGGTTGCATGCTTGCTTGCATGCTGCAAATCCCCTGTATTATTGATGAATCACTTCGGTTAGGTTAGGTTAGAATTGTGACCAGGGAAACAAAATATTTTTATTCAAAACTAAACAAACATAGTTTAAAAGAGAGCAAGGCGTTTTAATTTCGGATTTGTATTAATTGGTATTTTAATAATCGGAATTCGTATTTTTGACGTTTCGAATTATCATTAAGTCGGACTTTTTGTTATTATTATTATGACTATCGGCATTTTGAAATTCGAACTTGTGACCATCGGAATAAAGTTTTTCGTATTTTTGTAGTGTACCCAATCGAAATAAATGCTTTGAGTTTGAGTTTACGCATGCTGAGTTATCCGAAAAGCCACTAACCTTCATCATCTTCTTAAGGGTAAGTTCAACGAGAACGGAAAAATCCTCGCGTAATTTACTGGCTACATTGAAAATAGGGCTGTATTACCATTTTTTAAGTAGAAAATGTATGAATATCGAAGCGGACATGAGCGGCGCCTCGCACTTGCTAGCAAATCGGTGGCGCGTATGCTCGAGTCCTTGAGAATCCCGGAGACTGCGGGCAAAAGTTTTGATATGCTCACGTAACTCGTATCGCTTTTTCTTTTTTCGGTCAGGAAATCATCAAATGACTCCCCCCGTTCTGGGCGGTGCGGAAGGGAGTGTTAGACTTGTACTGACTAAAACCCATCCATGTTCCTTCCTAGCCCTTTGTGTTCCAAGGCAACGGTATCTCTTTCGAACAGTCCCGCAGCCCTGGCAAGCATCGGCCCTCTCGGACCTCTTCCGATTTGCTGACATCTCCTTGGGGCGCGCGTGGAACACGAACGCGCCGTCGACACGTTCTGTCGTCATGAGACAGACGGACGGTGAGCTAGCCCATTACTTACCGTCCACAGGCCCGCACACATATCGTCCCTTACACTTTCGTTGTTGTTGTCGAGTAGTAGGTACTCCTCCAAACCGGCGTGCGTGTATAACCAGATGTATGAACGTAGACGAGGCAAAAAGAGTATGTCAGGATCGTAACAGGTGGCGTTCTATGGTTTCTGTTTACCGCCATGGAAAGCTTGAATCTATGTATGTATGTATGTTGTTGCTGAGATTTGAGCGGAGACGCGTCCCCGTGCGGGCTCTAGTTTTATCTCAATGTGGTACCATCTCGAAGCGCATTTTGATCTTGGTGTGAATGGAGCCCCTTCTGGATGCAATCAGAGGAGGCTCGAGAATTCGCGAGCCCGCGAGGATTTTTCCGTTTTGTCTGAACTGACCCTCATGCTATGAACAATTTGATATTTCACTCAGTCACAGCCAGCAGGTGGAGGCGAGCTTGGCAATTTTTAGCATTGTGTTGATGTTTGAAATGAAAAACTAGAAATTATCGGAAAGTCATTTATTCTCAGCATCCATTAACATCAATCTCAGTAGTGCTTACAACTAATCAACGTTGACAATAAATAAATGCAATAATTGGGTTTTTTTTTCATGGCGAATGGCATTCTGTCAACATAGCAGAATGTATGGAATACATTATAATGCTGTTTAACAATGATCAGATTGCTGACATATAATAACATAGATAGATATTGCTATTTACAGTTTCGCTGCTAAAAATAATCCCATTTTTATGCGCGTCGTCTAAAGCTACGTATAGTGACGACGAACAAACGACTTATTGTTCGACCCATATGCTGGGTGCTTAGCACCGAAAGTCTATAATAAATAAGATAATTATCTAGACACTATTTTATATGGATACAAAAAATATAACTAATAACTATACTCGGACTAGAAAATTACCGAAAAAAAATAAAATGCGTCTATACAAAATTAACAAAATACTCATATAAAGTTAATAATTTAAATCAAATTGCCAATGCACGGTATTACTCTCTAAATAAATACTAGTAAATATTTTTGCTAAATAATAATACTTTTCACAGATTTACTATTATGCGATAATTTGTAACGACAATAATTATCTACAACAACATTACTTAGTTAAAAGTTTCGCTTCAGAAAGTACCTACTAGGACCTTATAAATTTATGCAGTGCATATTTTAACCAAGTGCATTATATTAGGATTCTTTTGAACTTTGAATGTGAATTTCGTTGGAGTTCTTTTATTTTTATATAAATATCTATGTGCCTGTGAGGCCTTCTTGAGTATTATGCAATCCTAGTATTTTATAATAACAACATAAGTACAGTGTTTACTTGATTTTGACTAGGTATTAATTATTATTTACTAATAAAATAATAAAGTTAGGCCTTAAATTAGGAACAATTAAGTATGTATATAGTAGAGCTAATAAAGTTGTTGCCTTACAAATATAATACAAATAAATAATTTCTTTGGTATTGGTACTTGAGCAACCTGAACAGACTATTGTTCAATGTTTAGTAAAAGTATAAAAGACGTATCACTTTACAGATCTATGTGATATCAGTATGTCGTTTTTATTTACATAAAACATATAACAAATACATGAATGAAAGCCAACAGATAAACCTTTATGGTTTCGACCATCCCCGACACAATAAGACTCTCTATCTATACAAGGTGTTGTTTTGCATCCTCGTCAAATTCAAGGAGGTAACTATGCTAATGATTCTCGTCCCGAATCAATAATAAAATGGGCAGGTATTTCTTCTTATTGACTGAAATCGAATCGATAAGTGTAACCACCCGTGTTTTAAACGCAGGCCGTCTGTTTTTCGCCCTATAACCGCGCTTCCAAACATACAAACAATCTCAAACGTTTATTCGATAATTTCTTATTCCCTAAACCACGTTAAGGGCGTTAATCCGAAATACTCACAAACTTAAACAACCAAAAAATATCAGCGTTTATTAATAATTAACTAGGTATCGTAATTTTAATTGATTAATTATTTATGTATTTTGTGATAATATCCTGAATTTTGACAAGGATGCAAAACAACACCTTCTATACAGGTTGGAAGGGACCCCTCCGCCACCCGCATAGAAAACAGCTGTTTTTTTAATAACCGACGAAAGCTTTCTATGTGGGAGGGGTTCAAAATGAAAGGAAGGTACAAGTAGGAGGTAGATAGGAAAAGGTGCATTACAAGGCATGCTCAGCTAGTAAACTTATAATTAAAGGCGAAGATCGTTTGCTGGAAGAATGTCATTTAAAGTGTGCAGTGTAAGTTACACTTAACGATGCCATCGTTACACTGTGTAACGATGGCATCGTTAAGTTGTTCCCCTAAAGTGGGGTCTTGGAACCGCATTTCCGAGAATCTCCAGTAAACCGGGAATATAGATATATTACTAACATCCGCTTTGCCCCTTTGACAATGAACAATGATACATGCGGAATTTTTAGGGGGTCAACTGGAATAACTCGATGGGCCGATGGGAGTTACCCGATGCGCCAACATAACATAATCGGTATGTATCGAGACAACACAGTGAGATAATCTCGATATATTTCATCGATACCTATCCTATATTAGTTAACATCCAGGATTCTGTGAAGCGTCGATATCGATAAAATCTATACATTACGGATGGTCGAGCATCCTTATAAATTGCAGTATATTGTCAAGCAACCGCAATGCAGTCTGAATTACTATAAAGATCATTGTCCACATCAATAACTTGATATAAACACATCCAATCACATCACAACACGTAAAGAATACATTTGTACATTTCGTTAAAACTACGTTGGCTTAATTCTTTATAATAACTACACATTAAACTAGAAAAGCTTCGTAATTCAAGTTTGAGCCGTTTCATTGAAGGATTTATAAGATCCAGTGACAGAAAGGGACAACACAATATTACTCTAGTTATATTATACTCCTTTGCCATTCATCTACATAATCTGTTATATATTATAAAAATACTGATATTATCAAGTTTTGCACAAAATTGATAGGACAGAAGAAGTCGCACATAAGCTCCTGAAATGAACAAAAAATGTTCCACAAATTGCGACCCGCGAAATAGGGGATTATCCAATTTTTTTTTTCGTTGTCTTTCGGGTAGTTTATTGAAAAGTATTGGACACGTATTTTTTTCTTTTTTCACGTGGGCATAAAATTACGGAGATATATTGAGTTGAAATGGCGCATGACGTCACATGTAGGTAAGTTTTATAGCTACTTGTGACGTAGTAAGCCCCCACTCTCCAACTTTAATGAGTTTTAACTAAGCAATTTTTTGATATTTTGATAAAACAACAGATACGTGTCTAATATTTTCGTATTACCTGTCTGACGGACAAAATAGAATGTCGTTTTCTTTACCCAGTCCGGTCCCCTATTGTAGCCAGCCAGTACTAAAAATGGCTTAATAGAACTGTTCTGTTCCTAGAAAACAAAAATCTATTTATTTTAAACCTTTTACATTAGGCCGTAACTTTCACAAAGTGTACCCACAAGGTCGCCCACATAAAGTGTTTTTTCAAGCATCACGTAGGTGTTCCCTTGTATCTATATTAGCTTTAGGCCTTAGAGATACTTTCCTCATTTACGTATAATTTTATTATGAATCGTATAATGTTTTAACGTGAGCACATCACCAATAAAACAAATCTTCTGCGCCTATTTACTTTGTGTCATTCAGTTACATAACAAGTTTCTTACCCTACTGTCAGTGGTTCATGATGCCTCTTCTTATAGTCCATGACCATACTGAGCACCTTGTTCCTCACCTGATCCAACGATTTGTACATGTCGGCTGTAAACGGCTCGAAGTCTTGGTGCTTTTTCTTACGTCTGTAGATGCCTTCTTTGTTAGCTATCGCGCAGTTCATGTCAGCCTGGTAGATAGAATTAATGAATCCAACATTAAAAACAATGTAGTAAGCTTTTCAGAAGTTCTTCCCTTTCCCTTATCTGAGATTTATAACTAAACGACCCATGAATTCACAAACCTTCAAAGTTAGACCTTTGTCGAAACTACAGAGAACTTAATTCACGTCACAATAAGATTGCTTTTGGGTTGATGCTGAAATTTTATTCTCATTACATCTTCATTCTCCTCAAAATTGCAAATTTCTCTATTAGTCGTCAGCTCATCAGACACCTCTTTTCGTGCCATATCATCCTTCACACAGTCCATCCATCGTTTCTTTGGTATTCCTCTACTACTCTTAACCCGTCCACCATACTAAAAACTATCGTCAGAACATTTTCCTCATTCTTTATTTTCATGGGTTACTGCTGGCAGAAGTAAAATATTTTTGAAAGATTTTTCTTATTTAAAGATTCATTTTAATTTTAATTTCCTTCGTCCTTAAAAAAAATACTTACCTCCGTGACATTATAATTCAAGAAATCCAGTATTCCTTGTAGGGCGTGTCTGGTGTCGCGTACCAGGACCTCATAGAACACGATGTGTAGCGGCCCGGGGAACCTGGTCAGCCACAGCTCGTGAAGCGTCTCCCACGCCGTCAGCTGAGTCGACACGTATGTTGCCCAATCTATCAATAGAAAATATAATAAGGTATTAAATAATAACATTGTAAAAAATATGGACTTAAGTCTTCGGGAGTACCTAGTAAGATTTTATTTTTTTATTTTTAATCATTAAACCAGATTATGTTAACTTAGACAAAATTCAGACCAAAATTTCCATTTACACTAACCCTCTTACTAATAAACACAGAATAAAGTTATTCTAAGTTTAAACCTATGAAAATGTATGATTATTCCTTTGTTATTCCTAGTATAACTTTATTCCGCGTTTATTAGTAAGAGGGTCAGTAATGTATATAATGCTAGATATTGCGTGCAGCCAGTACATAAAAAACCGCTCTACTTGAGATTATTTTCACGTGAACTAGGCGCTTTTTATAAAAGTTTTTAAACAATCGTGTTAAAAATAGTTTTTAGTCATCAATCAATTAACAAGTCTAGGCAGATGTGTGTTCATGTGAGATGCGTACAATATGGTTTACATTACATTAATTTGTATTTTCAGCTTGGATACGATGGAACTTTTATTTTTGGGTGAATGTAGTTTGATAATCATTGCATGGGTCTCTTCTAAATATTAAATACAGGGTGGAACAGACATCCACGCACACCACGAAATCAGTACATTATTTTGAACCTCATCATGGAAACTTTTCATCGGTTCAGGGTGTAACGGAAAGGGTTTATACTATACTAGTTGTCCTGCGCAACTTCGTCTGCGTCATATTTTCCCCGTTTTCGCAACATTTTTCATTGCTGCTCCGCTCCTATTGGTCGCACTTGTTCTTGTATTAGAAGTAACATAGGCTATATATCGCGTGGCTATATATATATAGCCTATGTTACTTCTAATACAAGAATATGTGTACAAAGTTTCATGATGATTGGTTGAGTAGTTTTCGCGTGAAAGCGTAACAAACAAACTTACTTTCGCATTTATAATATATAGTTAGGATACATACTTATGGGTGTGCTGTAGCACACCCCATCGAACAAATATCATAAAAAAAATATCTGCAGCCCCGTACAAAATTTCAATACCTATTCGACCCAATTGTATGGGGCATCTGATATTTTTTTCGCTCTAACGATGTCCGATGGAGAAACATGCTCAGTTTGATGGTCTGTAGCACACCCTTAAGTATGTATATACCCTTTCCGTTACTCCCTGTATAAAAACACGTACGAAAACACTTTACGCTTTGTGAATAATTGATTAGATACTGTACCTGATTTCTTATGTTCATGAGATTTCTTTTTGAATGCAGATTTTGGCGCCGTTCCTATATGCCCTCTGTGCAGTCGATGGAAATCTGCCTGAAAATATTTCAACAATATTTTAATATGGATGTTTATTTTCCTCTTTTTTTTATATTATAGAAATAAAAATGGTATATAAAATGAATGTTAATGCGTCCACGTTACAATAAGAGAATACTTTTTTTTTTAAACTTATATGTATACATTGATTTTCTACGTACACATCCAAAAATAGTCAGAATTAACAAAGCAAAACAAAAATAATTACCATTACCAAGAACCTCTTCTGCGGTCCTCTCGCCCTGGTAGGCCTGGTAAGAGCACATGAAGCAATGTGACAGTGAGTGAGCGTAAGTGCAACTAAAATTGTTAAAAACAAGGCATTGCATTCAAACAGCGGCAACACACAAACTGAAAATGTACACAAAACATAAAAAAAAGCTTTAAAAATTATTGATGGGGCTTTTATGAATAACAGAAACTATGTAAATTATTATGTGTGGTAGTTTTGTGATAGATCTAGATAACCATTAGGATGTATTGCCAGTACATCGTTGAGCCATCCCTTGCAATCATCATCCATCAACCCATCACACCTCGTACGATCATCTCCCATCTCATCCTACAGCTCGTAAGATCGTCGCGTTAGTTATTACACATACCCTGCGTTCTAACCAAAGCAATCAGTCAAACGAAAACGCGATCTTCACATTCGTCACTCATTTGTTAGGAACACGGAAGCCTGGGAGCAACATGAATGCAACAAATGTATATTCGCGCGACTAAGGTTTTGGTTAGGACACTTTCTTGCCTGTCATGACTTCTTTAAACAATCACATAACACTTGCAGTCAGGCACAAAGCCAATTTTTAAATAAACGGTATTTGCAAAACAGCATTATTAAAAATTCATAACTGCTTACTAGCCTTTCGGTCTTAAACACATTCAAAACATTCCTCACACAATATTCTTCTAAAACACAAAGTACACACATGTAATTCTCAATTTATCTGCTAATAACTAACACCTTGAGTTAAGGTCATAATAATTTACATAGAACAAGGTTTTATTAAATATATTAATCAACTACAAGGTTTTATATTACATACAATTTAATATTATTAATTTCTCTAATTAACTTGGCAGCTAAAAGTTCAGAACTTCTAAAATACATACTCTAATTGTGACATAAAACCTGCTTGCTTACCAATATAGCATCTCTTGGGTTCCGAATGAGTAATATAGCAGATCGAAACTTATCGGACTCCATTGGGACTGCATGCGTCTTCACAACAAGCACTGAACCATCTGTTACATTCTCTGCAGGGAAGCCATGTACTCTTAGGCCATAGTCCATGTATATAGAACCGGTTAATACACCTAGAAATGTTTAATAGGGTATAAAAATCATTAAGCTTTACACACTGCTATATATAAACGCAGAGAAGCCATAACAATAATTTTCCATGTAATTTTGGAAAGATAAGGCAAACTTTGTTTGGATAAAGTGTAGACTAAACAAACCGACAACTACCCACTTCTAAAAATATTCCTTTGCCAGTCCTAGTCCATTGGAATCATCAATTTAATTAAATAGCAAAGTGAGGAGTTTTTGTTTACAATAAATACTTGCTTGCGGTATTTGAATCATGCAAGCAGATAAATTAACTAGTCAAACGTTTTAACACAGTAAAGCAGAATTAATTTGATATAACAACTCAATAATCAAAATCCAGAGGTTCGTTCTAGGGGCGGTTCTTTAATAATAGTAAGCTTTAGTCCACTGAAAATACAGAATAATTTATAGGAAAATACATTGAACAAACAGAAAACTCATGTGACACAACTTGAAACTTCAAGTAATGTTTACCTGTAACTTGTTGCAGCAGGTATCTGAGCCATGTGTTGCCACTTCCAGGGTACGACACCAGCGCGACCACTTCCTGGGACGGCGGCGACCGCCACCGTAGCTCGCTGCACCAGTTCAGAGGCGGATCATGACGAAACGCGAAGTTATTCATATATCCGCCCGCGTAGTAACCACCCCGCGAACCGTGCAAAGGGCTCAACATAAACAGAATTATCGAGAAATATAACATCACCACCGCAGCCGCAAGGAAAAATATCGATCTTCGTGACATGACTGCTAATGTTAACTCAATTCTTCTTAAAATAAACATTTTTTTGATTCATGATTTCGCGATTATTGTGCACCTGCCCACTTTCTGTTTTGATTTCGTTATCATGCTGTTTTTAGAATGATAGGTAGAAACTTTCACAGATTTTTAATTTCTTGCTCAATTGTTTTACATATTTAGATTGATTACAGTATTTTTTTTAACAATTTAAACACCGTTTTTCGTAATTTTGATAAAATAAAAATAAATCTTAACTTTCTATTGACAGAAATTTTGACAGGCGTTATATTTTTGCGCAAAAAATGTTGCCAAAAATATACAATTGTGGATATAATAAATGGTAGAAAATAGTAGGAATTATTTTTAATTTGCTTTAATTTCCAGCAGCTGTTTAGATCTTCGGACTAAGGAAGTCGGAAGATTCGTTTGCTAGAAAAGAAAGAGTATCACTGTAGCAGGCTAATACAGGTTGGTCTTGCTTGACACGACTTTGACGTTTTGTAAGTAGGTAGCTTATTCCACCCGTTGTGGTACCGTTGGTTATTTAGCTAATAAAGTGGTTTCGGAGCTTATATACTGGGGCCCTAGTGTTGATTGCCTAGCTAGTTCACACATACATTTAGATGAATAACTCACAGTTTATGGCAGTTTGTTCAGCCTTATGCATGGGAGTGTAATAAATCACTGGAAAACAAGGAACAATAGGTACAATCACTCCCTCGTTTGTTTCAAATAAATTAAAATATGTGCAATACCTTTATTTCAGACTGACAATTTTATCAAAATCGGTTTAGTAGTTTAGGAAGTCTATGGGTCAGTTCACACCGAGACGCGACGCGACGTGACGCTGCGCGCACACTTTTAAAGAGCGATTCAAAATATAACTTTATTTTCTACACGAAAAGATACACATTTCGTTGTGAGAATTCAGAATACGTTACGCCACGCAGCGCGACGCCTCGCGGCGTAGAGCGACGCAGCGCGGCGTCGAGCGGCCTCGTGAGGTAGATTTCAGTAGAAATCAGAATACGTTGCGCCATGCAGCGCTGCGCCTCGCGGCGTAGAGCGACGCAGCGCGAAATGCCTGGCCTCTTCAAGTATCGTCGCGTCTCGGTGTGAACTGACCCTATATGATTTTTATATACTGTCCCACGGCCTCCCCAACCCCATAATCTTTTTAATTCTTTTTGTTTTGCCTTCTCCTGTCTATATCCCAATTTGCCCGAATCACACAAACAGACAGTCTGATAAAAACTACAGTATACAAAATAGTGTTTGCAATTTTGGGACTTATGAATACAAACCAGTTTTAGATTCAGTACAATATAAACATTTTATTATAAAGTTAACAATTCACTGTGATAAGTTAGTAAACCTAAGTTTTCTTAGTAATGTGTGACAGTTCTCTATATTCCCTGTACATATTTCTAAATACATTTGCAATGGCAACACTCTTGGCGAATTTATCTGCAAAAGTATCTTTCTGGCAGTGACTAAATCACCTCTCAAAATGTGACAAACAGCTGCTTTTGCCCACACACTGACTGCTATCATATCTCTCATTTGACATGGCAACACTGACACAAGATCGTGGATCATAGGTGGGTGTAAATGCTCCACTGCGTCTGCTATTCGGTCCAGATTTATAAGAGCTTCAGCTGCATAAATGTGTGCCCATGCTTTGTGGCTACTAGAAGCCTCTGTCTGACTTAACAACTCATTTGCACTCATCAAAGCTGACAATGGGTCCTGTAGATGTAGTAGCACGTAACTCTGGAGTACAAATGTGGAGTTCTTCAGTTCACACCTCTGTTGCCAGTTGATCGGTGGGCCTGGAGGTGCTTGTATAATAGGTGCAGTAACATCGGCTGGGGCGTCTTGATTTGGCAGTAATGTTATTGCATTTCTTAAACATAATGCAGCAAATTCTAATGATAATGATGGGATGGCAAATGATTCTCCTGATGTTGAATATTTGTCTTTCCCTTCCTTTGATAACAAGATGCGTGTGTGCGGCCCACTGCCAAGTTTCTTTACGGTGTACTGTTGTGCTTCTTCACTGCAACACTTTTTCACACAACATTCTGCTAAGTGCAGCCAGATGCGAGGGTTGTTGGGGTAGTGCCGGGCTGCCTCCACTAAACACTCAAAGGCACCTTCGGAGTTGTTTGCTGCAAGTAATGCTAACCCCAAGTTAAACACATACAGAGGTCTGTCCCTACATGCTATTAACTTTTCACTATCCTCACATTCCATAGCTTTAAAGTGTTCCTTGACTGCATGTTGGAAATATTTTGATGCTAAAAACGGTTTCTTTATTGATAAATATATGACTCCAAGATTATTATTGATGGCTGCCCATATATCTTCTCCCTGAGTCTTTAAATCATAATTATATTTGAGTGTTTTGTATTGACCTAATGTAGTTGCTGCTTCTTTGACATCACCATTCAGATATTGCTGTTGAGCTATAATAAATACATTCTCTATTGAGTCTGATTTGAGATTTAACTTTACTTTCTGTCCTAATAACAACTGAGCTCTACTGACAAGTCTTTCAAACAGGTCACTCACTTCATTACTGGTTTTAAGAGGGTCACCATGCGTCTTAGCTATATCCAATGTTTTCTCATAGGTTCTTCTGCACAGTGATGCCTCTAGCAACAGTAGGACAATTTGCTGAAATAATTTGTTGTCTTTGATATTCTTACAACCAAGTAATCTCTCTAGGAGCACAGTACATTGATAGTAGTATCTCGAATGGTACAATAACACTGCATAATTGTATAACAAGAAAGGTGAACTGAGGTCTTTTGTGTCGATGTCAGGAAATGCGAGGCCTGTTAACTGTGCAATGGCTTTCTTTAACTTATCCACATTTTTCATGTCACTGATCATGAACTCAACAACTGCTTTGTTGTGCTGTACTCGTTTATTACTTGTGCCAACCAAAGTTTCCAATTCATTGAGGTGTTGTAATGCTCCAGTGTAATCCTTTTTTACATAACACTCGTGCGCGAGAATTACTGGCTCGTCTTTTGTGTTGGCCATTATTTTTTTAATTTAAATAATCTGAAATACGATTAGGGAAGATGCTTTTTATTTTTGTTTACGCGAATAGGTCGATTTTTCCACTATTCGTAAGCTGATTAATCTCCGAAACTCCGAATGACAATTTAATTGACATTTCTCATTTGATGATTTGACATAAACGGATACTTGTCAAATTGACATTTTCCTTTATTTGTGATGGTTTAGAACCTGGTTTATTTGCACCCATTTTCTTATTTTTGTCAGGGTTGTTGTTTTTTATGTGGGTGATATTAGATCTAATGTGCAGCAATGGCCGCGAGCGGGACTGTTTAGCATCATGGGCATCAGCAGGATTATTTCCATGGGTACATGGTATATGTTCTCCTTCAGAACCATGAAAACAGATCGATTTCTGATGTACTCGGATTTTCCTTTGTCAAGTCATTCAAAGAGTGGGTATTGTTCATTCTTGGCTTGGACGTGGACAAGTTGTTCAGTTAAAAGTAATTTTACGATTAAATATAATTAAATCTAATATATATTTTTTTTATACTTGTAGTTGGAAAGTAATTGTAAAAACTTGTCGTTTAAAAAGTGTAAAATATGCACATTTATCCACTGATAGTTACACTAATAGTTGACTCGCCAACGCACCACCGCACAGGCCGACAGTCCGACAACGACTGCCCCCCACTACACGGACCGGTATTAATAACCGAGCGACGTGCGCGCCCGAGGCAACGTTACAATACTGTAATCGGTTTGTAGTGAGATATATTGATATCTACATACACTACATCCCTTCTTTGTTTTAACTAGTTTTTATGAAACCAGGATATATCTCTAGCTTAACCAAATCACAGCACAATAAATATTTAGTGAATCATAATATGTTTTAATTTAATGTTTCCTTTTCCTCTTCTTCTTCTATTCCATTTTCTGATTCATTTACATCTTCTCCTATGTTAATTTCTTTATTTTGGTCACTTATAACTTCCCTTCAACTTTCTTCAAATGAACTACATTTCTTCGTGATACCTTCCCAGTTATATCGTTTCGAACACAAGTGTCCACCTTTACTCTTTTCTACAGTATGAGAAGTTGGGACATAATTTAGGCTTAGTTTATCTTTGACTATATTCTTGACGTCAACTTTATCCCCAGGCACTAGTTCACATTCACGCGCTCTTCTTTTCTTAACTGTAAATTCTTTCCCAGTTTCTTTCTTCTCTTGATCTCTGTATCTAACATCTGAATCTTCTGGTTTAAGTGTATGTGTAATGTCTCCTGCCATAGGTATATTGCCACGGTATTGCCGTTTGAAAAATTATCTGTAGGAGTTTTACCTGTAACACTATACGGGGTACCGTTATACATAGCCAAATACATACTTTAACAAAGCTTCTTGCCAGTTTTTTCGCTCGACTTGACAATTTTTTTTTTCTTTGGAATATCTCGGTTCTGACGTTCGACTTCTCCGTTCTGTTGAGGCCAGTATGGTACCGTATTATGCGAAACTATATTCCTTTCAGTACAGATCTCCTCTCTGTAGAACTGTCTGCCATCTGGTTACCAAGTCTGCTAAAAATCTCTTATAGACATTTTATTATGTCAGCACTGGTAATTTTACGACAAATCTTTACCTCCTTGTATCCACTGAAATAATCGACGATTACTAATATGTAATCGATACTTGGTAAAGGACCCAACAAATCAATACAAGTATTTACCCAAGGTTAACATGGTAATGCCCGTCGCTTCAATGGGTTTGGAGGATTTGGAGCAGAGACCAATGTACAGCCTTTGCAGCATTTGACCAAGTTCTCAGTTTCCTGGTATCTAGGCCACTAAACTTTGGTTCTTAGTCTCGCGTTCATTAGGACTATTGGGTGCCCTTCGTAAGTAGCTGTCAGAACGTGACTGCGCAATTTTTTTTTTCGGAATAACAATTCTAGTGCCTCTCAATAAAACTCCTTCGTAAAAGCATAATTCGTCTTGTAAGATTTTGTAATTTTTTACCTCTTCATCCCATTTGTTGTTATAAAGGCCTTCCCTTATTTTTAATATTTCCGTGTCTTGCTTTGATGCTTCCATAATTTCTTCCAGTGATACTGCTATTGGCCTGTTTCCTTCAACAACTTGGTGTATATAGTTTTCCGACTTGTCTTGTGACGTTTTATTTAATTTGCACAATCTTGATAAACTATCTGCTACATTTTCTTTGCCAGGCCTGTATATTACTTTAAACGTATATGCTTGAAGGCGTAGTATCCACCTTTCTATCCTTGCACATGGTTTTGATTTAGGACCGAATATAACCTCGAGTGGTTTATGGTCGGTCACTAATTCACTCTTTTCCAAACAGAAAAACATAAAAATGTTCCACCGCCCCGACCAAAGCTAAGGCTTCTTTTTCTGTCTGGTAATATCGCCTTTCACAGTCTGTTAGTGTCCGGTGACCATACGCTACAATGCGAAGTCCATGATCATTAATTTGAACTAATACTCCTCCTAGTCCTACTGGACTAGCATCTGCTATTACTATAGTCAGATCTTTGACGTCATAGTATCCTGGAGTAGGAATATTAGACAGGGTCAATTTTAATTTGTACAAATTCCTGTTTACTGCCACAAAGATTTTTTTAATTCTGTGGTTTTGGTCTATTTCTTCCTAAGCAGTTCTTTCAATGGTTCAGTAGTTGTTGCCAAATTTGGAATCCATTTTCCAACATAATTGATTAATCCCAAGAAGTTCTGAAAGCTCACCTATATTCATAGGTGGACGAAATTATTGAATAGTTGTCACATACTTATCTAATGGTTTTACACCTCTGTGTGATAATTCGTGTCCTAAAAATTGAACCTTTTCTTCCCTGAATATGCACTTGTCTTTTCTCAGTACTACATTATTTTCTCCTAAAGTTTTCATTACTGTTTCTAATCTTCGATCATGTTCTTCCAAATCCTTCCCATAAAATTAATAGTGCCATTACATGGAAATCATCAAATGACTTCTCCCGCTCTGGGCGGAGCGGGAGGGAGTGTCAGACTTGTACTGACTAAAACCCACCCATGTTCCTTCTTCGCCCTTTGTGTTCCAGGGCCGCGGTATCTCTTTCAAACAACCCGCAGCCCTGTGCCATTACATCCCAATAACATTTGTTCCAGGGTTTTTTGAAAAATTTCTGGGGCACAGGATATTCCAAACATTAGTCTTTTGTATCTGAATAGACCTTTACTTGTAATAAATGTTGTAATGTGCCGAGAATCGGGATGTAATTCAATCTGGTGAAAAGCATCTTTGATGAAACATGATTTTTGGTAGTAGCTTGTCCATAGTGGGCATGGGCAATGGGTGATTTTCACGTCAAATTGCTCTATTGGCCCGCCTCATATTTACGCAAATGCGGACTTCTCCAGTATTTTTCAAAACCGGCACTATTGGTGATACCCATCTTGAGGGTCCTTGAACTTCCTCAATAATTCTTTCTCCAACAGTTCTTTTATTTTGTTTTTAACTTTTTCTTCCAGTGGTATGGGGATCCTCCTTAATGGTTGAGAAATTGGTTGTACTTTCTCATCGATTGGTACCTCCACTAAAAGATCCTTGAATTTAGGAAACTCTTTATTTCCTTTTGGTCGATTTCTAATTCGATTTTAAGAACACCCATAGCCATGGCAGTTTCTTTCTCAAGCAGATCTCTAGTTCTATCAGCGATGACGTAAACCGTTGCATTTTCTGATCTATCTGCGATTTTTATTTTTGCGTCAAATGGTCCCTTTAGGTTGAGGGGGTTCTTACTTGCGTAACCATAAAAAGTCTTGTTGCAGCTGTTTGTTTGGTTACGAACCTGTACCTTATTTTATTTCATATTGTCCCAGGTTTTGTTTGTTGTTTCCCTCATATTTTCTTTTATTCTCTCCACTCTGTTTATGTTCTCAGTTGATGTGCTGCTTCCTCCGAATTCTTCTATTTATCAACTTACAGCTCCAAGAGTATTTGCTTCAACAATTATATTTGTCAGTGTTATTGTGCTTCCTGTTTGTAGAAATCTTTCTAAGCTCTTTAGAACACTTTTCTGTAATTTGATCGATTATATGATCGTCTTTGCCCTTAAACTGACATTTTTTGCTTGTTGTCTAAGCCGTACTAGGATTTTTTCAAACTTTTCATTTGCTTCTTGTTTTATCAAACGAAAAAGGTGACGTTCATATATTATCTTACTTTGTTTAGGTAGAAAGTATGCTTCGAGTTTGGTTATAGCCACTGCGAAGACGTCCACTTCATCTGCTGGTGAAACATTCGCATCTGGTATATTATAGAATATTTCCTTCAATTCTAGTCCAGCGGAGCGCGTTTCTTCGCACTACTCTCTATTCTAGCAACTTCCAGATAGATCAACAGTACCCGCTTCCAGCGTACCCATTCTCGTTCCTGCTGCACCGTTAAAATATTTGTCAATTTAATGACCAGTATGTACATCAATAGTACCACTACCTGCTGACCAAATTTTTTGACTTATCAATTTAATGACCAGTATGTATATATATTCTACTGCTATAACCGTCATTTTCTGATGACTTGTCAATTTAATGACCAGTAGGAATATTCTACTGCTATTACTGTCGTTCTTTGATGACTTTTCAATTTAATGACCAGTAGAAATATTCTACTGCTATTACCGTCGTTCTTTGATGACTTTTCAATTTAATGACCAGTAGGAATATACTACTGCTATTACCGACGTTCTTTGATGACTTGTCAATTTAATGTCCAGTAGAGATATTCTACTGCTATTCGATTTATTATTTTAGAACTAATCCTGTAGTATAAATCAAATAATTAAACATGGGGTCCTTGGTTCGACTCCCAGGTCGGGCAGTGTCACTGAGTTTCTCCATTAGGAACCTCCCAATAATAGAACTGAGTCCGAGTTGGCGTCTGGTTAGTGGCACCAGGCATGCTCAACGTTATTGGTGAAACGTGGTTGTATCACACATCTCTGCCTACCCCCTTGGGGAACACAGGCGTAATGTTATGTTAAATAATTTAATCAGTATGTTTTTTCCTTAACACCCATGATAGCATTTAATTAGTTGCAAAACAATATATTAACTAACCACTTTTTGTTTTAGCCTTTACAAAAATTATTTATTAACAATTAATATATCCAATGACAGATTCTAACGTATTATAAAGGGTGTAAAACACCTCTTTACCACGCCGAAAGGCACTGGTTCTCCCTGTCATTGCGATCATTTTTTTTGTTCTACACCATACCTGGGAACTTTCTAGTTACGGAGATATTAGGGGTCAAAATTCCAACTTTTTGACAAGTATTTTTCTTTAAATACAAGTTTTTAATGTAATATTTTTACTTTAAACATCTCCACGACCCCCATACTATTCAATCCGTCCATCAGCACAATGTTTTGAGTGCGTTACATTGAGTTCTACCACAAAACATGATTTTACAACCCCCAAAAATAAAGTCGTTTCGTCCCAACAATATTTTTTTTGCGTAAAGTTACTTAGTTTCATGTACAGAATGCTTGGTTGACGGTTTCGTGATGAGGTGATTTACACGGTGTATTCATAATTAGATTTTTGAAGTGTAATAGTAATTTGAATATTTCTTTCCAAAATATGATTAGTTATCTCCCTGTAGGGGTGTATTTTTTTTTTTTTTTTTTTTTTTTTTATAAGAATATAAAACTCACGGTTTTATCCTCGTCGCCAATGTAAAATATGCACATTTATCCACTGATAGTTACACTAATAGTTGACTCGCCAACGCACCACCGCACAGGCCGACAGTCCGACAACGACTGCCCCCCACTACACGGACCGGTATTAATAACCGAGCGACGTGCGCGCCCGAGGCAACGTTACAATACTGTAATCGGTTTGTAGTGAGATATATTGATATCTACATACACTACAAAAAGTATTTAATTCGATGGAGTTACAAAGGAGTCGCCATCTTTTAGGTTGCAGGCTGATTTTGTGTTGCCACTGTTAAAGTAGTTATAAGTACTGCGGGATCGAGTTAAACCAGATAAAATAATTAAACGAATATTATTGACTTAAGCTGTAAAATATATTTCGTCAAGTGATTTGGTGACATAACTGACAATCAACAGCCTGATGCTATGGTAACCATCTAAGGCTGGTGATAGATATTAAAGGAGTATCTATTCCTAACATCCACCTCTCTTTGTAATGCCAGCCATCTTCTTGAGACTTTCAATTCTAGGCCCATAAAGTGGTTTAGTGAGCATATCAGCAATCTGCCTGGTTGCTGGTACATGGCAGATGGTAATGCTTCCATCTTGAACACATTCTCGTATAAAGAATGATCGTATCCTTATGTGTTTAGTCTTCTGATGGAATTCTGGTGGATTCTTAGCCATCTTAATAGCTGATTCGTTATCAACACATAGGGATGCTGGACATTCACCAATGATTTCTTTCATAATCTTTCGAAGCCAAATAATTTCTCTGGCAGTTTCGCTTGCTGCCACTATTTCTGCCTCGGTGGAAGAAATCGCTACTGTGCTCTGGCGTTTACTATTCCAGGATATTAGACCTCCAGCATACATGCAAAGAATGCCTGAGGTAGACCTTCCAGTTTCAAGGTCACCTCCGTGGTCAGCGTCACTATAACATTCTAAGTTATGACTATTTCCTGGCTTGTAAACGATGCCTTCATCTATAGTCCCTTTCAAGTAACGCATTATCCTCTTGATATTGATGATGTTCTCCTTTGAAGGTTTATCTAAATTTCGAGATACAACACTGACAGCAAAAGCTATGTCAGGCCTCGTGCTCGTCATCAAATAAGCTAGTGATCCAATAGCTTCTCGGTACGGAAAACTCATTGAAACTTCGTTAACATTTTGAGCATTATTTGCTTTTAAAATTGGTGTGGGCACTGGCTTACATTTCTCCATGCCAAACCTTTGCAATATGCGAGTAATGTACGATTTCTGATGCAATAAAATAGAACCATCAGAGTGCCTTTCTATCTCCATTCCAAGAAAATAACTTGCTGGTTTTACTGTTATTTTGAAATGTGCCCTCATTTCTTCTAGGAAGCAGTTAGCTAGTTTCTCGCTTGAGTAAGCAATAAGACCATCATCAACGTACAAGGCCAGAACAATTTTCTCATTCCCATTTTTTCTCACAAACAAACAAGGATCGGACTGGCTTTGCTTGAAACCTGTCTTCACAATATAGTCTGTAATACATCTGTTCCAACAGAGTGGGGCTTGCTTCAAGCCATACAAGCTTTTCTTTAATTTGAACACATACTTCTCTTCAGTATAACCTTCAGGCGGTTTCATGTATATTTCTTCATCTAAAGTGCCATAAAGGAAGGCTGTGGACACATCAAACTGTGCTAATCTCAGCTTTTCTTTAGCAGCAACACTCAGAACAGCTCTTATTGTGCTGCTCCTAGCAACAGGACTAAAAGTTTCATGAAAATCTAGCCCTTTCTTCTGAGAATATCCTTTTATAACCAGTCGAGCCTTATATTTGTCAACAGAGCCATTGGGATTAGTCTTTATTTTGAATATCCATTTACATGGAATGGCTTTCCGACCTTTTGGTAGTTCGACTAGCTCCCACGTTTGGTTTTCTTTCAGCGAGTTCATTTCGCTTTCGATAGCCTTTTTCCATTCTTCTTTAGCCTTACATGACATGGCCTGTTTGAAGGTTTTCGGTTCGAACAAATTTTCAGCTTCTAATGCCATAATATAGTCATTGAACCGTACATGAGGTCTTAGATTTGCTCTATCTCTGAGGATCATCCGACTTCCTTCTCTTTCATGGTCGTCATCAGATAGATCAGGATCATCGGCTTCGTTGCCTTCAGCGAATTCCTCATTTCCTTCTTCAGAGTGAATGGATTCAAACATTGATTCATCGAGATCATCACCTATCTCTTCATCGGCTTCGTGACGTGCCCATGATGAAGTAGGTTCTTCAATAACTTCAGCTCCGTACTCTGTAATATTCCGCTCTCCAATCTCTCTATTATCGCTGGTTTCGAATTCATTATGTAGACTTGGAAAGTTATGGAATAAGTTTTTCTGGAGTGTTTTCGGCTCTTCTGATTTCACAAATTCTTTAGATTTTCCGAGTAACGGTACCTCTTCGAATATCACGTCTCTGGATCTAATCAATTTTAGTGATTCCTTATTCCAGATTCTATAGCCTTCGTCTCCTTCATAACCAATAAGAATCCCTTTTATAGCTTTCCGTTGCAGCTTCTTGCGGTTAGCTTTAGGAATATGGGCATAGCACGTGCAACCTAGAATTCTTAGATGTTTGATCGCTGGCTTCTTTCCGTACCACAGTTCGTGAGGTGACTTGCATGGCACGCTTGATGGCCCTGTGCGATTCAACACGTAGACTGTTGCGTTTACTATCTCTGCCCATAAGCCATCAGGAATCTTCTCATGTGCATGCATGATGGCTCGCGCGGCTTCTACCACCGTCCTATTTTCTCTTTCTACGCAACCTGCTTGCTCCGGGGTGTGAGGCATCGTGAACCTTTGCTTGATGCCGTTTTCCGTTAAGATATTTTTGAATTTTTCGCTGGTAAATTCTCCACCATTATCGCTTAATATTTCTTTAATGACGTGTCCCGCAACTTTAGCTTCTTTTAAGAAAATATCAAGCTTTGAAGCTGCTTCAGACTTTTCTCGAAGAAAATAGATGTGACGATGGCGTGTAAAGTCATCCTTAAACAAGACATAATATCGTAACTTCGAAATTGAGTATGGAAACGGTCCGCAAATATCAGTATGGATTAGTTCTCCAGCTTTAGTGGCTCTAACCCTTGTACCAAAAGATTGCCTGTGAGCCTTTCCATAAACGCATCCTTCGCAAATTTCCGATTGCTTATCCTCTACTTTAAACCCTAGCTCGTTTTCGATGACTTGACTAACATGTCTTTTGTTTTGATGTGCTAGCCTTTCATGATAGACTTGTAATGGATTTGACAGTAGTTGATTGACTTCTTGATTTTTGGGCGCAACACAGGTAAGCTCTAGCTTAAATAATCCACCTTTAATCACTCTAGTCCCAATTACTTTAATGTCTCCATTTACTTTCACCATACATTGTTTAGGCGTAGACTCAAACGTACTCGTGGATGAGTTATCGTGCACAGAAAGTACTGAAAATAAGTTTCTTTTGATTTTTGGAACGTACCAAACATCCTTCAATAAAATGTATTCTACTTTTCCATTGACCTTGGCTTCAGCTCGAATGTTGCCCATTCCAATGGCTTCAACGGTTTGTCCATTCGCTGCAGTAACTGTATGTGAACTCTTGAAGTGTTCAAAGCTTTCGAAGAAGTCGCCTGAATTCGTAACATGGCTTGTCGCTCCGTTGTCAACGTACCAGTTATTTTTATCTATTGGCATTCCATAATCGCAGGCTAACACTGTCAGGTTTACATTTGAGGTTTTACTGTCATTTGACGGCTTTCGTGGACGTCCATCATTTATCCATTTTTGGCATTTTCGTACAAAGTGTCCAACTTCTCCACAATAATTACATTTAAAAACTTTTTTCTTCTTCTGTGTCTTCACTATTAATACTTCTTCAGTTTTCTCTGTCTCATCTTTAGTACTTAACGCTTTTTCATATGCACTTAGCTGCGAAGTTAAGTTCTCTACTGTCCTATCCTTTTTTGTTATAAGAAGCCAACTTGACTTAAAAGCGAAATAATCTTTCGGTAAAGTTCCAAGTATTTTACAGATTAATAATATCTCAGGCAAACTCGCATCAATTTGGCTGTTCAATTCGTGCCAAATGTTTTTTAACGCAGATATATGCTTTCTTATGTCATGTTCAGGATCCTTTTTATAATCAAAGAATTTTAGACAGAGATCATAACTTTTGTCTTCGCTACTTGCATTGTAGAGGCGTTCTAGCTCGTCCCATACTTCTTTAGCGCTTTTGTACCGCATGACTTGTTCCAGTATCTCATCCGTCATGTTTGACGTCATCAGAGTCAAAACTATACAGTCAATTTTCCGGAATTCTTTTAAATCCGATTCGTATTTTATTTTTGTAGATTCATTTTTAACATCTAATGGTTCAACAGGTCTACAGATCTTCCCTTCCAAAATATCTTCAGCACCGGGAATTGCCCTACATACTGTTTCGATCCTATACTTCCAATGCTTAAAGTTTCTTCCATCAAGGTGCATTATTTGTACCTTTGAGGCCTCTGCAATCGCCTTATCCATGGTGATGTCAGACCTGGTACAGATTCTTGCAAGAATTTTTCAGAACTCTTTCCAAGAGGTAAACTTTTACGCATCCACTACTATTTTCTTACTCAAACAATTGAATCATCGTTCAACCACGCTCTGCTACCATGTTAAAGTAGTTATAAGTACTGCGGGATCGAGTTAAACCAGATAAAATAATTAAACGAATATTATTGACTTAAGCTGTAAAATATATTTCGTCAAGTGATTTGGTGACATAACTGACAATCAACAGCCTGATGCTATGGTAACCATCTAAGGCTGGTGATAGATATTAAAGGAGTATCTATTCCTAACAGCCACATTAATAATAATAGTGAGTTGTCTCTTTTATTAAGATAATAATCGATTTCTAAATCCGAGTCAAACATATGTATTTTCTTGAGAATGTGTTACCAAATCAATTGATTTTCAAACGAATTTGTATTTTTTTTTTCGTTACATTAATAACAAACTACACACTAATCGTTTTTGACCTAAAAATCATTTTCCATTCGATTTTAATAATAAATCGATCGTTTACCATTCGTTTTTTTCGGCAACACCAACTGTCAATAATGACATACAGAATCAGATTACAGTGAAAAAAAAACATTCGCTGCCTCCGTGTCTTGTGAATGTTGTTTTGGTTACCGTATTTTTTTGCGAACTGTTTTTGTTATAATGGACTCCGATACCGCTCTAACTGAAGACCCGGCTTTACCTTTGGACACTGTATCTGCTCATGACGATGACCCTGGCACTATTTTGTTAAAAGTTGAACCGGCTTTAAATGAAAACCTTGGCATGAACATTGACGCTCCTGCGCATGATCTTAATGCCCCTAGCGGGAATGAGGAACCTACGCGATGTGTTAATTGCGGCATTGATATTATGCATCGCAGAAGACGTACTCTGGAACCTATTGAAATACTAACAGTAATTCGACAATGGACTGCTCCACAAGTGGTAAGCGAATGTTCTGTTATTATTTTTAAAATAATCATTTCTATTATCTATACAAACTGAATAAAAATAAATATGCTTGTGTCTTATTTGTAGGTTACAGCCCAGAGTTTTGTGTGTCATTCTTGCTGGATGTTGGCTCTCAACAACTCAATGGCTCAAGAAAATGAACCAAGCACAAGCAGTGGTCGGCAACGACAATTATGTGTAAATTGTGGACGTTCAATACTACGCAGTAGATATCATATCTTGCATACAAATTCTGAAAGAGAAACACACATAAGAAATGCAATTACAGAGTGGATAACACCACGGCAGGTACTATCCGTTTTTTTTATGTATTTTATGTTTCCATTTAGAATATTGGAAATAGAAAACACTATTAATAAATGTAATACATTATGTGTGAGAAAAAAAAAATGTCAGTTTGTGTTCCAACCAGTGACTATGAATGAAATTCTTTTAGGTTCATGGATCTGACCGCATCTGCCATCCATGTTGGCAACGTGCTGATAGAGCAACGGTTCCTGCTTCAATATCAGCAAATGCACCAGTGTCAGCAGGAACAGTCACCTTACCAAATTATACTCGAGCACCTGATACACAGGCTTATTGTTTTTGTCCAGGTTGTGACTCATCGCAGCGACTGAGTATCCCAACATGGCTAAGGGTGAAGTTGTTTACTGATTTTAATTTTTATGTGCCAAAAAACAGTAGAATATGTGAGTTTCATTTAAGCAATGATAACTGGACTGATCTTTTGTCAAACATTTCTAATCCTAACCATATGTTTACTGTAGAACATATTCAGGATTTTGCATCATTTACTAAAGAAAGAAACCAAACATTTGATTTTAATAATATAGAAGAAATGTCAGAAGATATAGTCCATTTCTGGATTGGACTGTCAAAAGCACAGTTCATTCAATTAAAAGCTGACCTTCCAAGGCTATCTGGGGTCCATAATGGGACATTGGCTCTAACTGCATATTTAATAAAACTTAGGACTGGGGAGAGTGATGAAAGAATTTCATCACTATTGAATGTACCACGATCAACATTATCTAGACTGATGGTCAAGGCTCGCAATATGTTACATGAGGAAATTATTCCTCATAACTTAGGAATAAATCATATTACAAGGGCAGAAATCTTATTATCCCCAATAGTATGTTTGGTGGAGAAGACAGAAAGCCAATAATTATAATTGATACCATCAATTATATATTTTTCTACATATTTATATGTTCAAAAGAGTTCAAATTATTTGTATCAAAAAAATACATACTTCTTGCACAAGTACAGGAACTTAATAAAGCCATTCTTGGTGGTGTGCTCTGATGGATATATTATTGATGTATTAGGCCCCTATCCAGCAACAACATCTGATGCTACTATAATGTTAAATGAATTTAGAACTGAGGCAAACACTTTGTGGCAATATTTTCAGGCAGGAGATGTTTTTATTCTGGATAGGGGTTTTAGAGACTGTGTACCATTATTAGAAGAGTGTAATTATTCTGTACATATGCCTGCAAACTCAACAGGTGGGTTGCTGTGCTCATGTTATGACCATAATAATTATGGTACTTAAGCTGGGCAAGGCACGAAAATAATATTAGACCGCCTGCCCAGTTTTTAGATAATATTTTATTAATTTATGATTCAGAATAAAAGTCATTGAAAAAAAACTATTATTTTTATTTTATCTGTTACTACTGCATTAAAAGGAAGAGAATATCATTATTAATAACACTTGCAACGGGATATTTACCATACAGTGTATTATTTGTTTCAAGTTCCCGATATTTCGGCGCTGTTGCAAACGCCATGATCACGGATAAACTAGTTTTCCCGTTGCAAGTGTTATTAATAGTGTTAGTGACCATGTCAGTTTAAAAACTTATAGAGAATATCATTATAGTAAAGGCAAATCATGTTTTTTGCAAATGAAACTCTTAACAACATTTTTTGCAGCAACAAGCTTTAGCATTACACATGCTAAATATGAACTATTTTTACACTCTCCAGCAATCTTATTACTATAATTCGTTTCTTAAAGGTATAAAGTATTAAAAACGCCTGTCATTAAATTATATAAAAGTACTCTGTGCATTAAATATTATAGCTAATGTTCACGTTAAGCCAAGTTACCCTAACAAAGTGAGAAATTTCCTTTCACAATTTCCACAAAGCCTATTTAAAAAAAAAAGATGAATTCAAAAGAGAGCGCAGCGAGCTTGGAAATAGCTTTAGCACCCGCCTTTAATTTGATAGGTTTTCTTTTGACCTTTATTATATAATTACGTTTAGTCTGCCCATTTTTATAGAAAAGCTTATGAACGCAATTACGCAAAGGACATAAGATGTCGCAGAGCAAAGCGCTCAATCTTTTAAGAAATTCTCGGAGAAATTAGGTTCTTTTTGTACATACATACGTACTAGGGCTTTCAATACCGGTATTCCGGGATTCCCGTAATATCGTGATCACGGATTTAACGGGCCTTTGTCAGTAACCGTATTGACGCGTCAATATCGTGATTACGGTATTACAAACATTAGATGTGATCTTATTCTCTTTATTCTTTCACCACTTTTTCAATATAGACTCTGTATTAAAGGGTGGTCTAAAGATTGATCAATTTATGTTGATAAAAAAATCTTTTGTGCAAACTAAATTAAAAAATGATAGGCTTCATGTTTGGCTGTTAGGCGGCTTCATACATTTTATATGAAATGCGGCTCGCATTTCAAACCTTTCCTCTACTAAATCAAAAACGATTTTAATAATTTAGTCATGACTTAGGATTAAGTTTCATACCTTTTTAGATAGCTAATAAGAAAAGGATATTTTTCCAGTAATTTGTAAATCTGGCGTAGTATCATTTTTTAGCAAAAGACAAAATTTTTAAAGAAGAAATAGCAAAATTTCCAAAATAAATAAAACATTTGTGATCTTTACCAAAG
The DNA here is from genome assembly GCA_963082945.1 of Cerastis leucographa. Lineage (NCBI taxonomy): Eukaryota > Metazoa > Arthropoda > Insecta > Lepidoptera > Noctuidae > Cerastis > Cerastis leucographa. The sequence continues at coordinate 3,964,374 of OY720365.1, forward strand.
TTGTAGGCATTTTTCAAAGTTTTAATTATTAACAAAGGTCTGCTACGGCATTAGCTATGATAATCGTTTAATTTTGAGTACAGTCGCGCCGTTAATCATTGTTAAATTGGCTTCAAATGATTTAATCTGGGATTTTTCATACAAAAACTAAAAATCGTAGTAACTCAAAAAGGACTGACTTCGGTAGAACATTTAGTAGTGTAATTTGATGCATTTTAACCCTTTAATGACGTCCTGCAAGGAATACATCAAGTTACCAGAAACCCTGTTGAGAGCTATGTATATAAAAGGTATTTTTATTAAATATAAACAATAAGGATTGATTTGAAAATAAAAACACAAATTTTAATGGTTTATAAAGGTCCTAATTGAACTAGCATTTAATAACGGTATTAATACCGTGATCACGGTATTGACTTTCCTATACCGGTATTGTAAAAGTCCGGTATTTGAAAGCCCAAATACGTACAGAATCGAGAATAGGAACTAACGAACATTTTTACTTTCCGCCTCAGATACATTGGTTTTCTAGTTGCCTGAGATTCAGAGGGTTTGAACGCCCAAAAGGCGAGAAGGGCCTTCCCATTGCCTACGGCCCTGCCGATGGGAGACGCGACTCTAAGCGCCCGTGCATGCTGTGTTCACGGGAAAAAAGTAGAACAGGACATTAGCTTTATTGAGCAGCAACCTGTTTTTATTTACACAGTAACATAATAAAACAAAAATCTTTTCAATGTATTTTCTTTCCCGACAGGGGGGTGCACCCCCTTGCTCCCTGCTGCCAGCGCCCATGCTTAGCATAAAGTCCTGGGTCAGGCAATGTGTTATTGGGTTTTCCCAATAGGAATTTCTCAATAGCAGCCACGGAGATTGGATTTGTGTCCGGGTGATGACAATAGGCTCGCCCCCTATTACACGGGACTTATCATAACTGGTGACATGTGGGTACACTATTCTCTGTGACTGTCTAACACTTCAGGGATCACAAGCCTGATATTCTGTTAAGTGGTTCGATGTTTTAAATTCAAGTGCAGTTATATCTATCATGAAATTCAAAAAGGCATTCTCAATGGAGAAATACCAACTTGATGTGTTAGAAGACGCTATGACAACTTTTTATAAGTGAGAGCTATCGGTTCAATGATAATGTCGATAAGTAGTACGAACAAAATCAAAATATTTAATTTACAAATAACTATCCAATCAATAATTGTTAAAGCATCCTTGTTGTTTTCAGCTGTAGTATCATAAGATTACTCTTATAATAAGATGTGTCACTTGTCACCTTTGTTTTTTCAGTCTTATAAATCCTTTGGTTTTGCCTCTATATACATTTTATTTTATTCTATTACAACCCCTTATGTTTCTCTTGAGACACTTCACTGCATAACAGATTCTAGTTTAGAATCTATTTCAATATGACAATATATGTTGTTTTCAATAACGAAAAAGAATACACGTGATGCTAGGAGGTAGCCTAAAACCTCACGATGCATCACAAGTGTGAGGCAAACTATAAAAGTTACCTTAAAAAAAAAAAATGTTAAAAAAACTAAAAAACACGCTTTTTTATAGAAAACAGAACTAAAAAATAGAAAATAAATTTAAATTAAGAAAAAAGCGTGGGCTGCATTTTTTACTTTACTGCCCTAGGTGTGTAATGTACTATAGGGTGTAACGGAATAGTATATTGTGTATTAAGGGCGGTAAGTAAGGAATTACGATCGAGGCTCTAGTAGAAGCCCGAAGTCGAAGACTGAGGGCTTTCTGAGTCGAGGTTCGTAATTCCCGTACCGCCCGTGAAACATACAATGTTTTTCATCACACTTGCGAGTTAATAATTATGAATATACACAAGTCAGCTCACATATTATTACGAAATACGTGAACTGATTTGCGGATGGCGGGCTGTTTGCCCACACCACAGATAATACAAATGTTTTGTTCAGAAACTTTAAAGGCAAAATACTTACCTAGGTATATACAGCCATGACGGAGTGTAAAAAAATTAAAATTTCGACGTTTGGATACAAAAAACTATCGATTATTTAGATTTTAGAACATTAGTTGAGTAGTTAAATAACATGTAGCGAGATTGAATGAAATTCCTGTTTAGATAACATTTTAAGACAATTTTTCAATTGCGTGTAAACTCCTTGCTTGATGAACTTCCATGACCTGTGTGCTGTCAAGCGGTGCTGTAAATTAAAAAAAAAATACTTACCGCCCTAGGGTTTTATATGGGGCATTACAGCCAAGTTCACCTGTATGTTATGACACTGTTTACGTGCAAGTGTGATGAAAATTAAAAAAAAAAATACTTACCGCCCTAGGGTTTTATATGGGGCATTACAGCCAAGTTAACCTGTATGTTATGACACTGTTTACGTGCAAGTGTGATGAAAAGGGTATATACATCCTTAAGGGTGTGCTACAGACCATCAAACTGAACATGTTTCTCAGCATAAAACATGTTTTTCAGCAAAAAAAATATCTGCTGCTCCATAGAAAATTACAATACCTATTCGACCCAAATGTATAGGCAGCTGATATTTTTTTTTGCTGCAAAAAATTTTTTATGTTGAGAAACTTGTTCAGTTTGATGGTCTGTAGCACACCCTTAAGGATGTATATACCCTTTCCGTTACACCCTGTATATATAACTATTGACAACATGCTCCCCACGCTTTTTTTCTTAATTTAATTTGTGAGGAAATTTAAGTTTTGTTAAGTAACTTATATCACTTTTGGTTAACTTATAAAATAAAATTTCTAGTATAATTTATAAATTAAACGAAATATTTTTATAAATCTGGATGAAGATGTCCTTTTATTTTCTTAGTGGATCTCTCTGCAGGCCGTATACATAAATGTTTACCAAACAAAGTTACTTTACTCTTCCTTAAATACATTTCAAACACACACTCTCTTTTGGGTATTGTGGTAGTTACATTGCCTTTAGATACAATTTTAAAAGTGTTTCTTGTATCCATAATACAAATTCCAGATTTACCAACATAGCTTGGGCATTTTGACCTGATTACATTTAAGATGCTTCCATGAAAGTCTGCCTTGAATAGAGTTTGAGTAAAGGTTTCCCAGGCCTTGCTCGTACAATCTGGGACAGGTTTATCTAATTCTAGTACACCACTTATATATTTTAGCCACATTTTGTTTAGAGGCAAGACATCATTGTATTTCACCCCATTCCTCGGTATTGCATAAAAACCTAAAGATTTCTTCTCTACCCTTGTAAGACAACGTACTTTCTTCTTCTTTGATTTTCTCTTCTGTCCTTTACCCCTTTTCTTAGCAAGAACAAAATCTGTTTTCAATTCGGCGTCCATATTTTGTTGCGCTGATCTTGATATATTGGATTTTAAAAATCCAACTATTGCTTCAGCAGCACCTTTGTTAAAAGTCTCTTCTGCTGACATTTTAGATTTATTTTTATTTTATGAATCAATTGAAAATTATTAAATAGTCTCAAATCTCAAGTGATTTCAAGCATGTGTACTTTGTTGTTATTCCAAACGTCAGTCAATGTATCATTCATATCATTGGTTTCATTCATTCCTTTAGTGTTGGGTTGTGTTCCTATTTTTTTTTACAAGCTTTTATTTAGTCGAATACGTTTACGTTGTGTAGATGACATTCTCCTTATTGCGGTTAATGTGTTATCAGTAACCCACTTGTCATGTTTTGACTTTTGATTTGAAGTCATTTGTTGAGTTGAACTTGAACTTTTTATGATATTGATGATAAGATCGTGATAATTTGCGTAACTTTTAGAGGTTATACAATAAGCTGTTTGTTTCTCACTATTGAAAAAATCTTAATTCTCTTAAAAATATGGTGTCAAAAGTTATATGTGTTATACTATCGAGTGGACAAGAAATGCCCATGGTTGGCCTTGGCACTTATGCTGTGAGTAATATAACAGTACTTAACTCAGTGATTAAACTATGATAAATAACTTCCAACTCATCATCATTATCTGTTAGAAAATATTGCACTGACATGACAGCTCCTTAAGGCCTAAATGTAAGAAAAAATTGATTTTTAGAGAAAAGCCGACCCTGGTCAGTTCAGACAGGCAGTGGAATGGGGCATCGAGGCAGGTTACAGACACATAGACACAGCATCTTTCTATGGTAATGAAGAAGAAGTTGGAGAAGGAATCAACAACAAGATTAAAGATGGTTCAGTTACTAGAGACCAACTGTTTGTTACTACCAAGGTAATTTCTTTTTTTTTTGCCCTGGATTGGTACAATTAAAAGTCGTGGAAGAGGCCTTTGCCCCGCTGTGGGAAAAGGCCTTTGCTAACAGTATCAGTATTTTTAGAAGACAGTACAAAACAAATCTTCTTATAATGTGTGCCTTCTTATAAGGGATACATAGTTAACAGTATCTCATAGACTAATATATATATAAATGCAGTATCTACGGCTTATATTTATTGCTTTATATCTAAAGGTGGATACAGACTTTGCGAAGCATGCGCCACGAACGGTGCACAACGAATGCTGCGGCCATACTTTGGCTCGCCGTCGCCCGTGCGTAGCACATGCCTCTCCACGAATACAAAGGTACACACCTTGCGAGGCATTCGCTGTGCGTTGTTCGCGGGGCATGCCTCGCAATGTCTGTATACAGCTTAACTGGTTTTGTATCCAATATCATAATTTTCTTGTCCTTATCCCAATTTATTCAGGGTTGTGTAATGTCTTTTTCTCCCATACTTACTTATTTTGTAATCAATACCAAAGTTATTAATTAATTATTTTTCAGGTCTGGAATGACCGCCATGCTGAAGCAGAGGTAGTGTCATCATTGAAGGAGTCATTAGCGAGGTTCAAGCTGGACTATGTGGATCTATACCTTGTGCATTGGCCATTCTCAGCTAATGTAAGTTTCTATTCATTTTGAAGGTCTATTCCTGTTTGCCCCTTTTAGGGTTCCGTTTTTGCCAATTGGTCTGTCTGACTGTTGCTGTTGTCTGTCTGTCCATCCATATATCGGAGAGTTTTCATTTCAAGATTATTGGCAATACACTGTTGAAATTTGGAGAGCAGGTGCCTTCTACACAAATATGATGATAAATAATGAAAAAACTATAAATAGGGGTGGCCCTCCATACACGTAAAACAGGGTTGTAAAAAAATAGCTATGTAAATAAAAAACTGTGTTTGATATTTATCAATAGTTCTTAAAATGGTATTGAGTTTCTTAAATATTGTTTTCTGTCAATGGTTGATGAGATATTTGCTTCCAAAGTCGTGAATATTGACCAAAATTGTATAATTATTTCTAAAGTAAAAGGAGTGAAATTCTGAAAAAAAAAACTTGGTTTACCAACCAAACCAAAGTTTTTTTTTAGTTCTACCGAACTAAAAAAAAACTTTCAATGAAAATTGGTTTGAATGAGATTCAATGTTTAGTTTGAGTTTAGGGACATTTTCATCAAAGTGCAGCAGTAACTTCATTTTTCATTAACATTTACTATGAAAAACAAATTTAGTTTTGCTGTTGAGTGTAAGTTAATATGTATATAAAAAAAATGTATGATACATTTTTTTTATATTTTTTGGCTATGGAAACCTTCGTGTGTGCGAATACGACTCGCACTTGTGTTCTTCCGGTTTTTTTTCTTTAGAGGCCTGTGGCCTGTATACAAGGTGTTGATTTGCATCCTCGTCAAATTCAAACTCAACTAGGTACCGTAATTTTTATTGAGTCTGTATGCCAATTGCCCTTTTCTTATAAGAATCAACATGAGTTAAAATAAAAATAAGGATAAATTTTTTGAGTAAAAGTGCAAGTAGACAACATCATTTTTTTTTACTTTCATTGCTATTTGCAACATAGATAACTTTCAGAATGTGCCCTCTTATACCCTATCAAGTTTAAAAAACTTTATTTCTAGGAGAAAGGAGAAGAAGCCGACATAGATTACCTGGAAACCTGGAGAGGCATGGAAGAGACTGTGAAGCTTGGACTCGCGAAGTCCATTGGAGTGTCCAACTTTAATGAGGAGCAGCTGGAGAGGTTGCTGAAGAATTCCACTATTAAGCCTGTTATTAATCAGATTGAGGTAAGAAATAAACACAATTAGATAATATTGAGAGACTTCCCATCCGTTAAAAAAAAAGGTACGAAATAACCAAATATGGGAAAAATTAGGGTCTGATAGAAAAAATAGCAAGAGGCACCTATTATAAAGACCGCACAATTTACTTGCTAATAAATTACAGGCGTTTTTATGGTACAGTAACAGTATGGCAAAAAAAAAATGCAGAAAAATTCTAAAAAAATGCAGAATTTTAATACGTAAAAAAAACTTTCACCTAATATTAGTTTGAATAAGATTTGATGTTTCGTTTTTTGAGATAGGTATGGGACTTTTTCATCAAACTGCAGCAAGTAACTTTATTTTTCATTAATAAATGAAAAACTATTTAGTTTTGCTGTTGAATGTAATACAAAACAACATATGAATGAGTCTTCAAAGTTCAAAATATTGTCATTATATTGTTGGGTGCTACAGAAACTTGTGTGCGTGTGAGTACGACTCGCACTTGGTCAATTTTTTTTTATCATCTATGGAGAGATAGTACATCTCACAGAGAGAAGTGTCCGAGCAGTGGGAATTTTAGGCTGATTACCAGTGATTGGAAATAGGTGAGCTAAAATACCTAAAATTCGAAAAAGACAGACAAAGTGGAGACGCTTTACGACAAAATATTTTTTCGGGACTAATGTCTCGGGTTTCGGAACATTACTTAATTACACCAAAAAACCGCCCGAGTGCGAGTCGGACTCGCGCACGAAGGTTTCCGTACCATTATTTATAAAAACGAGCAAAAAAAAATCACCTTTTTGTATGGGAGCCCCCTTGAATATTTATTTTATTCTGTTTTTAGTATTTGTTGTTATAGCGGCAACAGAAATACATAATCTGTAGAAATTTCAACTGGCTAACTATCACGGTTCATGAGATACAGCCTGGTGACGGACGGACGGACGGACAGCGAATCCTCAGTAATAGGGTTGACCCTTTGGGTACGAAACACAAAAAAATAATAAAGTAATAAAAACTATCGAATTAATTTCCTGTTTCTGTAATAATCCCCTTATCTTCGTTTAGCTAACAAGGTACAAGTAAAAAAAAAACAATTTTATAACCAATTTCATACCATTTCTTAATTTGATACAATTATTGGAACTAAACGTAAACAGAAACATATTTTAGTTGTAAGGAAGTCTCCACTTTTTTTGTTTGTTCTTTGAACTTTAGGAAGATTAGCTCACCTATTTCCGCTCACTGCTGATTACTAAAGAGAGATGTAGTGTATTAAAATCTGGTCAGGGAGATTATAATCTCATTTACGCTTGTCACTAATAATAATGTCTACCTTTAAGGAACTAAATCGGCCCACAGTGGGCTGATTTATTTTTATTAATCATAGGATTAGGAAGGCCAAATCCAAAGTTTTATCAATTATTTTTTGCAGGTAAACCCAACTCTAACCCAGCACAAACTGGTAGACTTCTGCAAGCAGCACTCAGTGGTGCCAGTAGCCTACACCCCCCTGGGTCTCATATCTGGAGCCCGTCCCGAGTTCATTGGGAAGGATGTCATCAAGACTGATCCTAAACTTGGTGCCCTAGCTGAAAAGTATGGGAAGACTCGTGCACAGATTGCGTTAAGATATTTGGTAAGGATTTTTTTTTATTGTGGTGGTAATTTTACATAAAAGAAAGCACCTTTATACCGAAGCCGTAAGAGCTGTTTTCGCGTTGCAATCACTGCTAAAACCTTGCTACTACGCTTTGCCTACTGTAAGTTTTACTGGACTTGATTTTTGTAGAAAATGCCTAGGATCTGCCGAGGAAGGGGCTGCCCATATTTAGTAGACGTCATACAATTTTCACGTCTTCCTTTCAATCTATCTAATGGCTGACTTCTGTATGAAATACTTATCTGCAAAATTAATAAACACAATGTATTTAATTTCAGGTCCAACGCGGAATTCCAGTGATTCCAAAATCATTCACCAAGTCGCGTATTGCCGAGAACTTGAACCTGTTCGACTTCGAACTGACGGACAGTGAGATCGCATTACTAGACAGTTACAATATTAACCACAGGTGTGTCCCTGCCATTGCGTTCAAGGGATTGAAAAATTACCCTTTTAAAGGTGAATAGCTTGTGCTGGTTTGATATAGTGTGCACAGTGTTTAATTGTCAAATATGGTTTATACAGGCTGTAACGGAAAGGGTATATACATACTTAAGGGCATGTTTAAACTGCAATATCCTTAGCTGCATGTTTCCATCCTCATCTATATATTCCTGACTAGTGATGGTAAATTCCCGAGAATATTCTCCTACCGAGAACTTTGCTGTTAAGTTCTCGAGAATATTCTTTTGGAAGGGAATTTACGAGAATTTAAAAATTGAATGACTCTTATGTGTCGATCTAGTTTAAGAGTAATAGTTTTTAGTGTATTTGAAAGTTTTACGAAGTTTAAATTATAGTAATCTACTCCACAACTTAAATTCTCAATAAATTCTCTTGAGCAAGAACATTCCCGAGAATATTTCCGAGAAAATTTTCATAAATTCTCTTAAAGTTCGTAAGGTATTAATGTTAAATTAGGATTTATGTATTAAAACAAACTATGAGTTATACAAATCATCAGATTTAATAAATAAAAAATAAAAAAACATTATAAAAACGGTGTATGGTGTGGATAATTAAAAACAAAGTAAAAATCACAATCTTATCAATTCTTGAAATCAAATTGCTAATGCAGTAATGCTATTCGTCCATTGATAACGATTGATCCATGCCATCTAAGTTGATGTAGTCTGTTTCCACCAAGATTACTGGCTCATCCTCTACCTCTTCTTCAGAAGTGCTCTCTTTAGATTCGTTGTCTAAATTCATTGTAAGCTCTTCTCCTTCGCTTGAGGCCAGTTGAGGCAGTTGGATTTGGTTCTTCAGACTCTTTCTTTAAACGTTGTGGTTAGTTCATAATTTTCCAATTGTGAGCAATCAAATAAATTTTGCCTGCGCTTTCAGTGTTGAATTTATTACGTTTTTGGTATGAATGTTTGAAAATGTGGAAAAAGAGCGTTCCACATAAACCAGTGCCACATTTATATTCAGACACTTCTTCGAACAATTGTTGAACTGAAATACTGTGTCTTTCAGCCAAGATAAGAACGAACTCCCATCCATGTTTTCACTTGATGTCATTGTTGTACCGTGATTTTGCGGGTTTAATAATACCACAGCATACAGCAGTACATTGGCTTAAGCGCTGTAACTGTTCTATTGCTGAATTTCTGTTTTAAATGATGGTCTGCTTCTACGATAGGCTTCTCTAACAGTTCTTTTAATTCGCCGAATTCCGTATGTACCAAATGGATAGAACAGTAATCTCCTTTAAACTTTGTTACCCAACCTACGATTTCTTTTAGTAAAACTTTTATTTGTTCAAATTTCGTCTACTCGTTTTCATTTAAAAGTATTTTTTTACATTTCTGTATACCTGGTGAGTTTAACGCCATATTTTGAAGAACAGATTTGCATTCCAATAGACTTTAAACGCAGTTCCCCATCTTATTGTCACTGGTAAATCTAATGATTTCGTACGAGTAACTCCCTTTTCCCGTTCAATTGATTTAAAATCTTCTGACAGAATATGAGAACGCTGAATACACTATGGTTATAACTTGTTGGTTTTTTTAATATATTGTCAATTATTAGATGCGACGTGTGAGCTAAGCAGCCAGCCCACTTCACATGGGGATATTTTCTTTCCAGCATCTTACCACATTTTACCATGTTGGTAGCATTACTAGCATTATCTGCTATAATCAGCATAATTTTATTGTGGCACACATGGTGTGATTTCAGCCCAACGTCAGGTAGAACAGTCAGTTAATCCTATTTTAAATTCTCGTAAATTCTCCGTCGAAAAGAATATTTCAGAATATTGCAGAATATTCTCGAACCGAGAACATTCTCCGTGGGAGAATATTCTCTCGACCCATCACTATTCCTGACTTACTTCTGGTGTCAATGGAATCCAAACTTGTCTTTTTTTATGTCTTTTTAGTAATGTAGTTTTTACGTTTTGTAAAACTTGCGTTTTTACTACTGTCTCATGTAGTCTGACCGGTTGAAGTTGTTCTGGGATTAAAAAGGTATCTTTCTTGGAATTAGTAATTGAGGTTATAGCAATTATGTTTGTTTTTGGATCTCCACCCGATTTCACTACAAATTGAAACCTTAACTTTTCCATCCTTGTTGTAACAGCTGCAGAATTGTTGTTTTATAATATGTATTTGTAGACAGATTCCATTTATATTACTACAGACCATCAAACAGATAACGTTTCTAATCATAAAACATGTTTTTCAGCGATAAAAATATGTGCTGCCCCATACAAAATTGCAATACCTATTCGACCCAAATGTATGGGGCAGCTGATATTTTTTTCGCTATTAGGATGGCTGTCCGATGGAGAAATATGTTCAGTTTGATGGTCTGTAGCACTCCCTTAAGTGTGTATATAGCCTTTCCGTTACACCCTGTATACTGGTAAATGATCAAGGTTTGGTAACTATAATTGTGATATTAATACGTAAGGAGTACATTAATATTGTAATGCAACTTTTCATACGCATATTGCAAAAATATGATGTTTATTTTCCTGTTGAATACAAAAATATATTTGAAGTAAAATATTTGGAGTTTTTATACTGATAATATTACCTTCTAAATATGTTTATTTTCCTTTAGTTGGGTTGACTGGTTAAGACGAACGTTGAACACCATAGGACAAAAATAATAAAAATCTTCAAATTGTCTGACAATTTTATTAAATCAAAATATAAATAAACATGTCAACATCGATAAAAACTGAAACGATACTATAACGATACAAAATAATTAACAAACTCATATTTAGCGTCAATGTGTAAGTTCTGGAATGTCTTTTTAAGATATCTTAAGGTTTCAAGTCGAAGGCCTAACGCCAAACAGCCTACTCCACTGGAGACCTTAATTCTTAAAAAGAGTAAAAGTGAAATGCATATTTGGAACATAAATGTTAGATAACCCGATTCCTATAAATGCAGATTTTTATTTTAAATTACCCACGACAATATGTATGATATAGAAATTGGGTATGAGGCAATATTAAAATTACTTTATAGTTATTATAGGCTGTCTGGCTTCTTATGTGTTTAAATAACTATATGTGTATAAAACATGATAATCATCTAATTTGATAAACAATCTAGTTATCTAGAATCTTTTGAAAAATAAATGGACCAACTGATAGCAAAATAATGATTCTACAAACAGTAGTCATTTCATATAGAAAATTCATACAAACATTGGTTTAATCAAGTATATAAAAATATGGTAGAAAATCTACTTTGTATAGCAATAACAATATATAAAAACATTTTGGATCTACTTCATAACAACTAGAAAGATTAAGACATTGCAAAAAAAACACATAAAAATATACTTAATATAAATAATCCTTAAGCAAATAAAAATAAATAATAATACAGCCATATAAAACCCGGTAAATAAAAATCACATACACATAATCCCGTTTCGATGAAAATATATATATAATATACATAAAAAGAACCCTGGTTCATGTTAAGAAACTACACTATTTTTAATACATCCCTGATTGGGAGAAAGCATTGACACAGCGACGGTGAAAATTTTAAATGCCGACAAGGGCGAAAGCGTTACATTCGCGACGCACGGCCCAGCGCTGAAAGTTTACAATTCAACAACACACTCAATCACCCTTACGACATTTAAAATTTTCTCCGTCGTCAGTCCATAATATTCGGGCTGAGAGTGCCCTCATGAGAGCTGCGCTTGCTACTAGTATATTATATTTAACAACACAAAAACAATTGCTTACCTATATATGTAGTCGAGTGCATTTAGACAATAAGGTGGAACGAAGCTAAGGTGGACGGATTTTCATGGGACTTTTTTATTGGAGTCCTCGAGCTGTGGAGAAAAATTTAAAAAAAAGTCGCAGAAATGCGCTTTTTTTTAAAATTTCCTTTTGAATCATTTCCTTTGTTTATTAATAACTTGAAATTCGCCGATATAAATACTTCAAGTTTTTTTTTTTTAATTTCCCATTTTCTTCAATTATTTCTGAATTACCGAATTAAATAAAAACTTGAAATATGCATATATTTCATACACAACAATGAACAAATAAACTTACCACATTGGCGTTTACAGGATACACACAGGTCACACTATTATTCTACAATATTAATTCGTCGAATTTCAAGTTATTCATGAACGAAAACAAAACCCAAAAAATAAAATAAAAAAGAAACTCGCGAGTGGCGATTTCTTTTTATTTTCTTCTCTACACCAGGAACTCACTAAAAAACTCGCATGAAAATCTGACAACTATAAACCTCGTTCCACCTTATTAGTATTTTTTGTCTAATTGCACTCGGCTAAAGTTATTCCTACGAAATATATTATTGATTTACATAAGGTTGTCACAGTCAAAGCTGGTAGTATGTTAGAATCAACCAGGAACCTGTTCCTTTGTACGTCAAAGGCGTCTTCTCATCCAGAGAAGAATATAATTTATTTACAGCATTTTTCCCATCTCTGTGAGCATGATTGAGATGCTGGGACACAGGGGCCCAGGGTTGGCGAAGCTCACTCTTCGAATTAATGTTATGAGGTCTGACTGTGACTACCTTAAGCTGTTATTACAATGTTCATCGCAGGCGCAGCCCGATTATATTTGTACATCTACTTTAAATATATGAGTCTATAAAATAGGTTGATGTGACGGTGTGACCTACATAGGGAAGTGATTTAGCCATTGGGGCATTTTATTTTTAACTTACGTCTAAAAAAGAAGGTTATTTTATTTGACACAAAATTGCGAACTTAACGCATTAAAAGTAAAAAAAAAAGTTAGTTTGCTTAAGTTTTATAGCACTAGGCCAGTCTAATAGACCTCTATGAGCTTTAACAACGGTAGTAAAAAATCCATAGTTACCTATATCGTAATTCGGTGCTCATTTGTTACTCCAAAATGAGTTTGACGTCACAAAGACTAGCATTCTTTCGGGTAATTAATTTCCAATTAGACAATGAGCGATATACGCGCGTTTGCAGACTTGTTGGTTGCTCAAACTACTTTGGTATATCGACCGATGCAAAACTACAGTACATTTCTATAGCCTACCGCCACATTACCTATTACAATATAGGAGTCAGATTCCATTAAGTCGTGAAGATAACTTGCATTCTTTATTCTAGGTCCATTGATAACTATATATCACGATATTTGTCACAAACTCGTATTTATCGAGCAAAATCTCGAGATTTTCTGTCGTAAGTCATATAAGCACCTTATTTTTCGCCACGACCTAACAGAAACTGACTCATTCGAAAATGAAAGCCTATAAACGAGAAAAGGTTGACTCAACTTACTACTTCCATACATAGTTAAAAACATCCATGATTGAGTCATAGATAGTGAAGGTAATAGCTACGTCAAACACTACTCGGGACAACCTGGGGACGGTTCCCTTGTAGAACGCGAAGGGACCTTCCGCCTTCCAGGTCTTGATGAAACAGTCCCAGGTGTTCTTGTATTTGGAGGCTTCCAGACCTTGCATTCGAGTTTTGACCACGTCTATCGGTGTGTTGCCGAATACTGATGCAGCACCTGTAACAAAGAATGGAAGGGATGTTATTAGGATGTTTCCAAATCATCATCTGCCTGATTTTTCCCAATTATCTTGGGGTCGGCTGCCAGTCTAACTGCATGCTGCTGAATATCAGTATTTTACATGGAGCAACTGCCTATCTGACCTTCACATCCCAGTTAGTTAATACGATAATCCTTGGTAAGACTAGTTGTCAGACTTTCGGGCCACTGACTACCTGTAACGACGGTCAAAGGTCTAAAATTGACAGCCAGTAGCAGTAGTAGAGCAGCTGTTATTATTTAGCCACAAGCTCCTCAATCAAATCAATCAAAATCATTTGTTTCAAGTAGGCCAGTTACAGGCACTTTTGAATAGTCAAACAAAGGAATAAAACGTTCTACGGAGTTTTAAAATAGTTATAGCTGGCCCTTCAACTCGATGTATATAAGTCAAATAAACCCCAAAGCAGAGTTGCTTTGGGGTTTATTTGCTAACGCAGAGGCGATTTTGAACTAAAAAGCATGCGAATCTTACCAGCCATGCCACCAAAAAGCGCCACAATGTACTTGGGCACATGCTTGTCTCGGTCGCCACCCTTGTACCAGTCCCGAAGAGACTCCATCACGAAGAATCGGATAGCCTGGTTGCTACCCTGCTTCATCACTGTGGCTGTTACACCCTTGTATAAGCCGCCGAGACCTGAGGAATGGATAGCATTCATTAGACTGCAGTGGACATCCAAATTGAAGCATTGGCCTGATAATTATCGATTTCTGAACTACGCGAGACAGATGCAGTACATTCCTGCAACACAGAAGTTATTTCTATTTAAAAAAATCTCTTGTGGGAAGCCCAACTAGCTTTTAAATATTTGAAAGATTTGAAGAAATTGACCTTTGGTTTCTACATTCAGGGTTTTAGAAAAAAAAAACTGTAACTACTGTGAACTGTCTACTGGGCAACGACCTGCCCCTAAAATCTAAAGTAACATTGATCCAGGGGCCAGGGGTAATGTAGCCCATTGGTTAGTTACCGCCATCTTCTAGGGCACATAAAGAATACGCACCTTCTTGCCTAACAATAGTCCCGACACCGTGGAAGAACCCTCTGTACTTGGGCTTCTCCAGCCTCAAGTCGTTGATGAACTTGACCTTAACGGTCTCCATAGGGGTGACCGCAAAGATAGCCTCGGAGACACCAGCGGCCAGACCGCAAGACAGCTTGCCGAACGTGGAGAGTGTGCCATCTTCTTTTACCATGTATAATCGAGCTTGTTCGAAAACGCCGAATCTGAGGAGGAAGAATAGGTATTTGAGTTATTAGCTGGTTCCCTTGTAATATTGTGTGGATGGATCGAATAATCAATGTTTCCATGCGTATGCAGATTATACGCCTTGAATGTGCAGTCGCGACCGCCAGATATACAATATGTACACCTTTTCAATTCTGCCGTTAAAGTTATCTTCATAGAAAGCCTCTGTTTGTGGAGTTATATAGGACTCCTGCCAACTTAAACCGCATGGTTCCTTTTGCTACCTCAAGGTCATACGAGGAAAAACCTTCAGAAGGCGACCGGTCTATGGAAATAAGACCGGGTGTGGGATTTTTTTTTATTCGACTTATATTAAACGTAAAAAGACAATATTTTGAAAGCTGTTTAATAGTACAGTACTCAGAGGCTGATTTTTAACGTCATAATTTTTTTTGCGTGAGTGTACGTACTTACAAATTCTGTGTCAGGCAGGGAAAGTTTTTTTCGTTTTTTTTTCTTGGCAACATTCCTGGGTAAAAGCATTCCATCCACTTCCACGATTTGATAAAAGTCCTTTTAGTGAAGTCGGTGGGTAGCCAACCCCCCCCCCCCCCCCTGGCGATGCCCATGGTTACAAAAGAGATTGCTGTAGCTTCCAGCCTTCTAGCTTAGCGTTTTCGTGGCAAGATATTATATTGTGTCACGAATTTTGTCAACCTTGTCATACAAGATCCGGACTGCATAATATTTTCCTCGTACAAGAACACTGACTACTATTGAATTTGAGTAATAGTGATAACAAAGTTTTGTTTAACAATCGTATTGCGTACTATGAATTATTATCGTGTAGGTGACGGGTTTTACACCTGTAAACATATATATATGTTCGTGATGATCCTTTTTTTTTCAGTTTCGTACTGAGAACAGTTTTAAAAATAATTGAACTATCACCAATACTTTTAACAAGGAAATTCTAAATATTAATATACTAAAACCAGACGAGGAGATCTTATATAACAGCTTCATTCAATTTAGGAAACCCTACTACGCTCCGATAGTGTACAGATTGAGGTCATATAGCTCCCTAAAATAGGTCAGACAGATCGACGGCTTGCTTTACTTATGCAATACATTAGTCAGTAACTTTTATGATATTTAGCTCATTTAAATAATATCATTTTGTTTGACCATCAGGGCATCAGTTTGTGTTACTAAAACACCAGCCGCCACTTAGCACGGTGACATAAAAGTATTCCAAACAAACTATTTACACAATATTTTTTTGAAAATATACGAACGTCGCCAGCTACAGTTCTAATTATATCTTCACTGCTACTAAAATAATCGAAATTTTTCCTATCCGGTTTTATCGGTCACGTTTCACGTGATCTTGTGTAAAGATTGTTCACCTTCTGCTTGCTAATTGCTTGTGCAAAGCTAATAGGACATTAGTACCTTTGATTTATGCTTGCCTAGTACTTTTGTCGAAAGTTTGAAGCCTTAATCGTGCTATGTTGCTTCAGAGAATTAAACGGTAGTAACGTATCGTTTAAAAAAAAAAAAATGGACAAGAGCATAAGCAAGAATCGACAGAAATAGACGTTTCTTCTACCCATTTGTTTTTCCGGTATCGTCTAGACAATGATTTATTGGACAAATACGGCGGACACTGAAAATTACAGGTACACTAGTAATTTAAATATATTTCGCGATGGATACTTAGACGATTATATCATTACTGATGTCTTTTTACTTTGGGCTTATTAACTAAGGTGAATCAAGGCTGAAAAGATTTTACCCTGACCGGTTAGAGTGCTTCGTGCCATGAATGGCAAAAACACCACTCTTGAAGTAGGCATCACAGCCTTGAAGAGCTCAGAAAAAAAAATCGTAGTGAAATATCTAGCAGGAATTGTAGACTAGAATTCAAGACAGATTCAATCCCTGCAAATTCTCCTCGCAACGCAATGCCCTGAATGTCATTGAGTCTGTTTATCTGCATCAACCTTCGGGTAAGTGACACAATGAACTGTTGTTATCAGTCATTAATGCTCCACTTTGCGGTAACGTGAGATATATGTGTCGACTTTACTCGGATAGATTAGACTAGAGAAATGCGAGAACTGCTGCGCTGTTATGTAAGCCTGGTACTTGTCAGGTAGTTTGATGGATTTCGGACACGGGTATATGCATGAATGGGGATTGTCATTAGTCTCACTAAATGTGTCGATATTGCAAAATTTTCAAGGATGCCGCGTGTTTTCAGCGTATCTAAATCACTCGCAACTGAGCACTGTTATGTAAACGGTTTTTATTTTTAACGTGCTTCGAATTTATTACCGTACTTCGCTATTTATGTTTCTTTTAAAGCAAGGCAAGGTGGTATTGTTAGCAAATATTTGAACAAAATACCTAATAACACTGCCCAAGCTGTCGCTAGACCAGCGAAGAATATATTATCAAACGATATACTTTGTTGCAGCCTAGAACTAATACTGAGGAAGTATACAATTACCATTGTCATAATAGAACATAAAGTAAGTACCTCACAAAGTCAACAAAAGGTCAACGTAATAAATAAGTATCAATATCACTAGCAATTTAATATTCTAGTTGTTGCGTAGCGCCCTACAAGTGTAATATGGGAGCCCTGTGCCTGCTTGTATCCCAGCAGTCGTCTCCAATGTTATATTATGCTTATGCTAATTGCTATGCCACACAAACACTGGTAGTTCTTTAGGTCTGCATGAGGTATGAAGGTTTTTAAAGTCATGAGTTTGCCAAGTACACTTTTTTTAATCAGACTAAATTGTCTGGTGAAACACAATGTATATAGAACTTTATCAGTTTACAAACAAACAGATTTAAGATGCTGCCAGTTGTCAGATATGGACCGACAAACAAAATCAGCATCAAATTATTTTACCACTGAGGAAAATGTAGTTAGGAAAACGTTGAGTATGAAATATGAATATAACGGGCTGGACTGGAGTAGAGGAAGACCAATGAAACGATGGATGGACTGTAACGTGTGAAGAATGATATTAATTATTTAACGTCTGGACCCAAGCCTCCACGGGACGCAACGTGAGCCAAATGTTGGTTCATCATCATCATCATTTCAGCCGAAAGACGTCCACTGCTGGACATAGGCCAAACCTAAGTGACGCCACATTGACCGGTCCCGTGCGCCTCGCATCCCGCAACCTTCACCAGGTCATGGGTCCACCTAGTGGGAGGCCTTCCAAATTTGAATGTGCAATGTTGGTTTGCAGATGTTAAATGTCTTTTTGGTTCTTGTCTTGGTGAAATAAATAATACGAACTAACACAGGCAGGCGCCTGGACTAGAATCCACGACACGATCTATAATTCATTACTCGGGTCACCACCACTGAGCTACAGGATCTAACGCAGATTTGGAAAGGATTCATTTTTGGACCCGAAACGGTAACTATCTCTCTTTAAATAAATACCTCCGCATAATTAGGGCTAAGTAATTTACGCTAACGGAATTTTATCATAATAGTTTCGTAATCTCATAACGGTGTTTTGCCTAGCATTGGCTTCTAGCAGTGATGTTGACAACACAATATTTTATATTATAATATAATATATTGTGGTGTCATACTATGTCGTTGGTCATTTTTATTTGACAAGATATAACGGCATCTTATCAACATTTCTAGATAAGATAACCAAAACATGATAATGTTGAAACGAAAATGCGGTTTCATCGAAAGTGGCTCGTTTGTTTAAATAAAATGAGTTTACTCAAAAATTAGTTTACTCAAAAATGATTCCCTCCATCGCCATGTCGATATCACCCTTTATTGATTTGACCGAAAACTGGCCGAAATAGAAGAAAACTAACAAATGAGAATCGTTAGGTGGGAATATATGGGTAATGTGATCTGATACGGCCTGTCATAGTATGTGGAACGTTTGGATGGAGGTCTCTTCTTAATTTTTTGTCGAATCTTACAGAGCGAAGCTAAGGTAAGTAATTTTGGCAGATACCGTGGGCTGTTAGATAATCACGAACAACAATTTGAAAACAACGCAATCAATCAGGCCGGGCTCGCGAGATGTTTTTAGAAATGAAACTTTACGAATTACAAAAACAGAACACTAATCTAAACGAATCTTATCGGTCGTGGTTGTTTGTCAAACAAGCTTTTATCTTAGACTTATACCTTAGCGGATTCTGTGGCGCATTTCTGTAACTGACTAACTGCATAACTGTACAACATAGTTGAGTTCTGTTATTTAGGACGCTTAATGTTTTTGGCTTTATTACAAAACTAGGTCGAGGTACTGGAATAAGATCGTTGAGTTTGGGACACGCTGCTGACGCGCCTCAAAAATACTAGTGACATGGTGCTGAGACCTGTTATTTTCCACATGTTGTATTCAACAATTTTGTTTGCAGCGGTTGTGAAGAAAACCACTTACTAATAAAATTAACACTTTATTTTTTCGCGGGACTCTTCACATAATTATTAACTCTGATGTGATCCTAAAAATCTCGTAATCTCGAAGGGAAAATCGAGAAGAATCTCTGAATCGTATTGAATTTTTGCCGCAATCGTATCATGTTGATAAAAAGATAATGCTTCTATAAAAATTTGGTTCTTTTATCTATAATGTACCGAAACGCACCGGTAAACCTTATAGAATAGGACAGAGTGACAGATACTTCACTTTTATATCTGATTTAATTCAGCACTTACCATCATTTATGTGTTTGGTACCGGCAATTCTATCGACGAATACATATAGTAAAACTTTTATTAATTATTAAAGTTTATAAACTTTAATAATTAATAAAAGTTTCACACCATCTTACACACAAGTGGTGTGAGGATGCGATAATGTTTGTGGGGTAAATAAACTTGACTCGACATTGAGACGGTGTAGGGTAAGGCTTACCTGACGGCGGATTTGGGAATGGATCCATAGACGAGAACGCTGAGTCCTCTGTATAGACCGAGCACTCCATGTGACTTCACAGTCTTCTTCACGCAGTCGGCGATGCCTGTGTACTTCTTGGCACCTCCTGGAAAAGGAGAGGATTTTGGCTATAGAGTTTTGAGTTGAGCTACTGGATTCTTGACAAATGCGCGTGCACTGTCTGGTGGACGGGACCACTCAAAGACCATCCCCGACACTAATATGTATAGTCCTAAATCCTCATATCATGACTTGACCAAGGTTATGTGTAGGCTTTCAACGACCTTATCTAGTTTTATAAAATAATTATTTTTTTGATGTGTGAAATAAATATCATTTAGTAGGATAGAGCATCAATTATCACGCTAGCTCACTGCATTCTGGCGGTTTTTTAACCGACTTCTAAAAAAGTAAAGTAGCAGTTCATTTTTAGAAAACGATCTCCAATTAAGGTTTCCTCAAGAGGTTCGTCTAATAGATCTTTAGTTGAAATCAGCAACGTAAATCATTTTACAACAAAGATGAGAAGTAACGCTGCATGCATATAATATTTTCGGGTTTAGAACCGACTGCCTCGTGAGAAGTTATAAAGATAAGATCGCGTAGGAGGCAATATTTGTAGATATAACAATTTTATTTTTTGTTTCCGTTTTCGTGACGTCCGATTGCACCGAGCCGATTTGATAACTCTCCGCAGGAATTTCAGAGTTCTTTATAGAATACTGCAGAAAATATCAATATTAATTGTGGAAACAATAATATTATATCAATAATTCTGGCAAGTCTTGCCTTTTAAGGGAGTGGTGTGCATATGGGCCAACAAAACGGCAGGCCCGTTAGGTAAGCAGGTTGTTCAGAAAACCCTTACATCATGAAGAGTAGTAGAGCCAAGCTTTAGGCTTGTATGAAAGTATGTACCGCCACGACAGACACAGCCCAAACAGGTGATTATGTCACGTTATAAAATCACGTGATAAAACTTATACGTGATCGCATTGACCATGAATTTTGTGGGTCAAGTTGTACTACACCACTTAAGGCAAACCTTACTGTCTATTGACAACACGCAGCTAGATTGATAACTACGATATTCTATCGTTATTTTTCTCACTTGTATTTGGAATTTTATTGAGACCATTATTTAGTCACTTTCTTTGAAGCGTGATCTACAGAAGTGGGCGTTTGTGTAGGTTTTATTTGACGTACTCTTGCACGGCACTTCGGCAGCCAATCGAAATGCTATATTTCACATAGGCCTCTAAGGACACTTATAAAAACTACTTCTAACAAACGGGTTATTCTCAATTTAACTAGATGTTAACATTGATATTCCGTCAAGTTAACGACGGATTTATCACATTACCTAACTATGGGCTTGGGCTAACAAAGAGTTAAATCCAACCCAGATCTGTCTTAACTCTCACTACCTGCTACATAACATCGTGCCTGAACAGGGTTGAGCAGAACTGTACCTAAATAGTACTCCCACATTTCGTCAGTTATGTATTAGCCCCATGTAATTTTGTTAAATAAAGGGTGTAAAACACTTCTTAACGAAGCTGAAAGGCACTGGTTCTCCCTGTCATTGTGATCATTTTTTTGTTCTACTCCATACCTGGGAACCTTCTAGTTACGGAGATATTAGGGGTCAAAGTTCCAACTTTTTGACAAGTATTTTTTTAAATACAAGTTTTTAATGTAAGTTTTTTACTTTAAACACCTCCACGACCCCCGTACTATTCAATCAGTCCATCAGCACAATGTTTTGAGTGCGTTACATTGAGTTCTACCACAAATCATGATTTTACACCCCCCAAAAAAAAGTCGTTTCCCAGCAATAATTTTTGCGTAAAGTTACTTAGTTTCATGTACAGAATGCTTGGTTGACGGCTTCGTGATGAGGTGATTTACACGGTGTATATAATATAATATGTATATTGTAAAATGCCTGTGGCATTAAGTCCGCCTCTGTACATTGTACTTGAAGTGTTCAATAAATAATAGGGGGCGACCCTATTGCCATCAACTGGGCACAAATCCAGACTCCGCGGCTGCTACTTGGAGATTTCTGAAGGAAAAACCCAGTAACACTTTGTCCAACCTGGGATCGAACCCCGACCACTAAACCAACGGGGCAGTCCAATTACTACCTGCAAATGTAATATAAAATAATAAAAACATCAACCTTATAGGCTCATTTTCTTCGTCCTTTGCCCTCTTTAACACAAACAGATAAGGTATTTTATATCATGGATCATGTTATCACCAATCGATAACAGCTTTACAAGACAACGACTGATAAAGATAACAGAATGGATATTTTCGTGTTTGTATTGAAAACACCGCCAAATTATCTTAGACCACAGGGAATATTTTGTTTTCATTTTTCTTCTGTTTTGGAGATTTTTTAGACAGGGTCAAATTATATTTGGTAGCGAAACTCGACAGATGAGATAGGACCGACATCGAAACAAGATTTAAAAAAATATATTTATTACATTAGCCAAAAAAAAAATCGAAAGGTAGTGGCTTTACAAAAAGTACTACAGCGACATCTATGACACAAATGAAGAACTGACATAAAAATTCAGAATCGCGCTATTAAATTAGTCCGCGACTTATGACGATATAGAAAAACCCGACAACACCCGTCTGGTCGGAGGATCCTTCCTTTTCTATGAGGAATGAAGAACTTTACACCTTAGTTTCATATCCATAAAAAAACCATTTTATTTGTTGCCAGTTTTGCTAAACAACACCCATCACATTTGCTTTTTGTTAATTTGACTCTAAATAAAAATAGCTTTTAATGAATCAGCTTATTTTGAGTTGACCATCTAACATAACGCTAAGGGGAATGATATGCCTAGCCCTAAATATGATTACCGAGTAGTCATGCAACGCAACACCTCATAAATAATGCAAGTTGTACGATTACAACTAAGAAACTCTTATCACTGCTCATACTGGTGTTCCTAATCAGTTGATAATTTAAATAGCACACACTGTATAACCTGCCAGCTGGCTTTGTTGTAACGAAGCAATCTCAGTAAATATGTACTGCAGTGGCGAAGGGTCAAAATTTTGTAAGGGGAAGCTGACGAAAAAAATGAGATCATTAATTTTGTTTTTAAAGTGAAACTTTTATTACATCGTCTCAAACTTTTTCGTCTGTCTGTTGCATGTCGCGTGACGATCGGCCGCGGAGTAGGTACGGATAAAATGAACGGCGCTCGTCAGAGCGCCTTTCACTTTATCCCTACTCCGCGGTCTACTCCGCGCTATAGTGTGAAAAAAAGTTTCACTTTTACCGTGGTTTCATAAAACCACACAATCCTTTTATTCGTCATCGCATTTTTTAAATTTCATTTTGATTGTCAGCGACCCCGAAAACCACGAAAATGTCACCCATGATGTATACACAAAAATTTTCGAAGGACCCAACTTGATCTTTTTTTCATAACTTGTTCTTTATGTATTGTAACGATTAAATGCACAGGAACTATAGAAAATATCTTTATTCATAAAAGTGAACGCGTATAAATACAATGTTTCATGTCTATGCTATTAACCGTTGAGGAGTTCCCTCATGAGAAGAGGACCCTGGCGGTAGGATGAATTCATGATACGAATCGTCATTATCCATCAAATATGAACACGTATGCAAAGTTTCGTGTCTGTGCTATTAAACGTTGAGGAGTTCCCTCGTGAGAAGACAATCCTGGCTGCAGGATGAGATCATGATAGAATTCATGTGTATCCATCACATATGAACTCGTATGCAAAGTTTCGTGTCTGTGCTATTAAACGTTGAGGAGTTCCTTCGTGCAAGGACTATCCTGGCTGCAGGATAAGTTCATGATACAAAACATGATCATCCATCAAATATGAACTCTTATGCAAAGTTTTGTGTCTGTGCTATTAAACGTTGAGGAGTTCCCTCGTGAGAAGACGATCCTGGCTGGAGGATAAGATCATGATAGAATTTGTGTTTATCCATCAAATATGAATGTGCATACAAATTTTCGTGTCCGTGCTATTTACCGTTGAGGAGTTCCCTCGTGAGAAGACAATCCTGGCTGCAGGATGAGATCATGATATAATTCATGTGTATCCATCAAATATGAACTCGTATGCAAAGTTTCGTGTCTGTGCTATTAAACGTTGAGGAGTTCCTTCGTGAGAAGACGATCCTGGCTGCAGGATGAGATCATGATAGAATTCGTGTTTATCTATCAAATATGAACGTGCATACAAATTTTCGTGTCCGTGCTATTTACCGTTGAGGAGTTCCCTCGTGAGGAGACGATCCTGGCTGCAGGATTAAGTTATGTCTGTCATAAAAATGTATTGTTCTTAAAACCAAAGGTGTGCGCTAAATTTCAGCTCAATCGGGCATCGGGAAGTGGTTCTAATTTAGCTTCCTATACATACAAACATTGAAAGTTCCCTGTCGTAACTCGAAAATCTTCGGCTTACCTAGTCCTTACAAAACGCTGCTGATAGCTGCGAAGTCACGTGTCCGCGTTCATACGAATTTAGTTCTGAATTCTGACACCCGAGCGTCGGCTTACTGGCGCCACATGTTGCTTTCTTTGTTGAAATGAAAAATGCTGGCATTTATGTAATGTTTTCAATCCTATGATGTATTTAATGTCTGTACTGTGATGTGATAACCTCAGATGTGTACATAATTTACTACAGTAGACACTAGACACTACGTATAGTGCCTTGTTCCGAAAGGGAAGCCGGCAGGAATCGGCTTCTTAGGAGCCTTCGGGCCTGATGTACTGCTAACCTCAAATTAACCCATGGTTCTAGTAAACCTGCCTAAGATCTCTGATCAGTTAATCAGCAGTTAACAAACATGATTGCCTTTGTATTTTTATTTTGCTATAAACTGTTCTACCTTTTGTAGTAAACAACAACTTATTTTCGGGCCTACTCTGTCCTCCCATTCTTAAGTACTAACGCTATAACATACAAATACTGTAAAACCAAATGATTTTAAAGAGTAGTTACCATGGAGTATTTTGCTTCTTCTCCATAGGATACAACCAACCCGAACCGTGCACCTTTTGTCAATGTTTTATAAAAGCCCATGTAGGCTTATGTAAAATAAAATACTTTGATTTTTTATTATGATTGATTCAGAAAAAAATAACAGCAACTAGTCATAACAGTAACATTAAATAGGCATTAGTAATAGGACGGGTGACAAAATTATACAGGTTGTAAGGGACACGAACGCAATAACGCATGACACATACTCCGTACATCAATCAAAAACCTCTACATAGAAATTTGGCATCGGTACTACTAAAAAAGAACTGCATTTTTTTTTCGCATTTCTTAGCTTTAAATATGAATGATTGGTTTGAATAAAAAAGAATTACTCATATTTATCAATGAAACTTCTGCTATTTTATTACACAACTGTGATGTTTGGTAACCTCGCAAAAGTAAAGGTTCGTCATACTGGTGACAATTTTTGACCTAATTTAATTATGATTGATGATATCTCCAAAATTATGCATTTTTGGACCACCTAATTATAGGAGTTTTAGTATGATTTTTACCTACAAAATATAACCCTAGAGTTATGGGATATAAATAAAAACAGGTTGTATAATGTTATGTTGAATACAGGTTGTTTCCTTATGGTTGCCAGGCAGGATTTGCACGTTTGGGATGAACGCTAACAGGATGCTTATAACTTAAATTGTAGTGCTTATGAATTTGACAAGTAAAGGTTAATTTTAAGTGATCACAATATGTTGGTACAAAAGTTTCTATAATATTATTCTGCCTTTAAGCAACTGTATTTTTCCTTGATAAAACAAACGCTAGATCCAGATTGATCAGTTTAATAATTATTTCTCATAACAAAAACAAACCAAAAGAACATAATATCAGAAACAGTACAAGATATTCTTAAATGGAAGTGATTAGAATGAACTCGCAATAATGTTCTTGCAAGTTCATTGTAATCACTTTCGTTTTTAGAATACTTAATTTAATTCTTTATTCCATAGGCCAGTAAGACTTCATTTGAATAGCATTGAATTCAATTGAACAATAATTAAGTGCTTGCACTATTGAAACCCAAGTAATTGTTTTCTAACTAGAATCTTGTACTTATGTAATTCTTGTATTACTTACTAGTTTTTTAGTTACTCAATTAGTAGCCTGATTTGAACAACAACCAAAGGATTTGGGAAAAGTTTTAGATATTTTATACTTTTGATCCTATTTTTGTTTTAGTGTAACTTTATCTAGGTGAATTACTAAGATTACAAAGGCATTATAATTATTAAATCTACAGGTATAGAATAATGAACAAAAGACTGTTCATACAATAAAAATAAATATTCATTAGGTGGTCATTCACGTAAGATACTCAATAAAAGTGCCGCGAAGGAAAAGGCCTTGAACAATATTTGTATTAGTCTGTGTTCTGACGGTACTGGACCAAAGTCCAATTCTTGTAGTTGTACAAAACATTTCCTACATTTCGTGAAGAGACGTTAAGCGAAGGAGCGCTCCCGAAGAACCCAAGGTTAACTAACCTCTATTGTAATCCTGTCCAATTAGAATCTAACTCGAGTGTTCAAAACAATCTTTACACCTAGATACAAATGAATATCGAGCCGCTAATAAAATAAATAAAAATAACGTTCTATGAGCAGTATTTTTAGCGAATAGGTTTATTGTCTATAGGTGCGATGTTTTCAAAATATGACGCGGGATTAAAAGAAGCGATACAGGATTATTGATTGGTGAATGAACTATGTTATAAAGTTCTATCAATATTACTAGAAAAGTCGTAAATATCATGTTTACTTATTTACTACCTAGTTTCTAGTGTTATTGACAGTGTAAGTGACCATGTCAATGTAAAAACTTAGTATGTATAAAGTTGAAAGAAGAGAAAACTGACCTTTTTCGTCTAATTGTAGCTGTGTTTTCACGTATTCCGTCGGGAATGTAATACAAATTTCAATGCCACCAGTTATTCCGCCGGCCACGACACCTTTTAAACCCTTTGCTTTCTCGCCAGCCGCAGCCGCTGCGCCAGTTTCCGCCATCCATGGCCTAGGGAATGGATTTTTGAATGGTCTATTAGACATGGCTCTTTTTTTTTACTATTTTTTTGGATTTTTTGCAATTTTACGACAGCGGCTGCGTCGACCTCCCCCCCTGACAATGATTTCGAAACTAATGGGAAAATGGCAAATATTTTGACATACCCGTGGGAAACTGAAGGAAAATAGGGTAACTCGGCCAATGTTGCCAAAATCAACTCCAAAGATTCCCATGAAGTAGTGTTGTGTTCGGACGACCGCGACGTGAAGTTTTTTTTCCTTTTGGTCCGATTCATCGCACAAAGTGGAATCACAAATTCTCATAGTCCAATCGATCAGAAAACGTTCACTTTTTTTCTTTCGTTTTAACCTAGCGGGAATAAGTAGCATCTGCAACTTCTTTCAGTGTGTGAAATGCAGGAGATGATAAAAACTGGTTGAAAATAAAAGCTGAGATGAAACTTATATTTTCAGTTTTATTCACTTTGACAACATTCAAGGTACAGTATCTGACAGAAGACAGAACATGGAAAAAGAAAAGTAGAATTAATATAAATTCGTTTGGAACAGAACAGATCGACATCAAAAAATAAAACATAGACTTCTTTTTATTCCAACAGACTCCTTAATCGGAACAAGAGGGAAAAAAAGTTCATGTCGTCCGATCGATGGGACTCAGCAGTCGGACTAAGTGTTCACAGGGTCAAAATCGACTAAAGTGAAATACATTTTCGCTTTAGTCGATATTTAGAAAATGCCGCGGTTTGACAGATTTATTGTTTGGCGTTTCATTCAATATTCATTCAATCAATGTCATGTCATTCAACCGATAACGTAGCAAAAGCAAATGCTTTTATCAATTTAGCGAACATATACAGTATTATTTAGTTTATTTTTAGTTGGAACCTAAGAAAAACAGTGAAAATGGCGTTGAGAACTTACGGCGATAAGCCGATAAGTTTCCAAATAGAAGAGGGAGGAGAGTTTTATTGTGTCGGCTCAGAGGTTGGTGGCATTCATTTTGTTTATATTCAGAAGCTTTAATTGCACAACAGCCTCACTTGATCCCAAGGCATTTGTTAATCGTCCCTTTTTACTAAAGTAGCTAATTTATGATAACACTACGAAATCCAGTTAACATGGTGTAGAAATACCTTGCTTTCATGATGATACAAACTATCTTGATAGATAGTACTACGACTACATTAGCCAAAGCCACACTGTCTTCTGGTAATTGAACGACATCATAAGATTTTCTTTCATATTCAGGTTGGCAACTACCTGCGGTTATTCCGTGGGTCTCTATACAAGAAGTACCCGGGCATGGCCCGGCGCACCCTCACCAATGATGAGAGAAAACGTCTCATCGACAACGGCTTAGGAGCCCACGTGCTCTCCAGTTCGGTATCTCTACTCAAGGCTTCCGAGGTGGAAGATATTATTGAGGGCAACGATGATAAGTATGTGTACGTTTTACAATAATTATCTTTTAATTTTTAGGAATATGAGTGATGAGTTTCTTGATGATGTGTCTGTGGAGACATTGGTAAGAGATTATTGGAGATGGTCACCTACAATAATCAATTTATGATCATCATCAATCCTTCACTCTTGTTATCAACCGACTAGCAAACCCAAAGGAGGTTTACTGGTTATATTTATTTTTCAACATAATTTGGGAACCATTTGGGCACTACAGTTCTATAACTGCTTTTTTTTTTCCTAAACATGAAAATGTTTTCTGTTTTGTTATTCATCTAGGTTGTGGATCTTCATCATTTCATTATTGTGTTACTTATTCTCATTTATTTATTTCTATACATATAATTTACATTTTTAAATATTTCTGTGTAAAATAATATAAAAATAGTAGCCCACCGGTATCGGGAACAGGACCACAGCTACCGGCGGTCAGGACTCCAGAGACAGGAAGCTCCTAACAATATGAGACGTGTCTAAGAGTACCGCTTTCTGAATCAAGCCCTTGATCCAGCTGCCTAACATGTCATTTATTATTTTCTGGCTTTGTTGGTTTTATCACTTAACTCCTATCATATCAACTAATATTGTGTGGTAGTGGCCATTCAATAATTACAAAATTAAATCATGGTCCATATGGTGTACAGCATATAAAATGTGGAGATTTGAAATGCCTAAAGGGACATGTGTGCAGTGTTGGATTAGTAATATTTGTCTCAACTTGAAAATTAAACGGCACACTCAATGACCTTCATCATTTTTTAAGTTTCCACATCAGCATCTTCAGGCAGTCACATTCTAATCACCACTAACATGGCAACAATTACTAAAACTGTCCAACTGACATGATTTCGTCATTATTTAGGTACAAAGCAGTGTCAGTCAGCCAGGAGCTGGCAACACCAAGAGAGAGCAAGAGCAAGAAGCCTCACAACCCGTCGTGGCTGCCGGTCATGCCCAACTCTTCACACTTAGATGCAGTACCGCAAGCCACGCAGATTAGCAGGACTAGGGTGCATAATAAGAAGGTATTTAGAATAAATTATTTTTCTTTATAATACTTCAAAAGGCTCGCCTCTATTACATAGGACTTAACTGGCGAAATCTACACTCCGGGTGGGTGTTCCATTAGGTACACCTCTGCCTTACCCTTCGAGGATTACAGGCGTCATGTTGTGTTATTTTTGGTTCTGATTAGGCCATTGCAATTACAGTATGTGTCCACATTCAAAACCTTTGCTCTTCTATTATCGTTCTGCCTATTCCATATTAATTTATTGGCTCATGTTAATTTTTGCATACATTCGCATACTCACACCTCTCTCCATGAGGGTAGGCACTACTACGCTTATTATGCACATCAGCAACACCAAGGAACTTTTGGCCGTTTTTGGGAACTAGGGTGGATCGAGTAATTTTCTCACCCATACGCAAAATACGCGATTTGGACGTGGAATTGGACACCAGCCCGTTATACAATAGGCATATTTTTGCTTCATCCACGTTCATTCATCTGGCTGCACACACGGCGGTTGCAAGTACTACGCTAAACGTCATCCTTCAATTATGCTTCAGGTCCGCACATTCCCTCTATGCTTCGACGACACGGATATGACAGCGATGCTGGAGAACTCCTCACAGAAACAGATCTTGGTGCCCATCAGACTCGACATGGAGATTGAAGGGCAGAAACTTAGGGATACATTCACCTGGAACAAGAATGGTAACCTATAATAGTTTTTTTTGGAGTCTATTTCATCAATCAGATTGGAACTCAATTTCTTGTTATTCTAGAATCCAGTTAAACATATTTCTGCCGAACATCACTTTGTTTCGGGGTCAGGCGGGCTTTGATTGCAAAGATTTAAAACTTTTTCTAACCAGCTCAAAGCTTAAATGCAGTAAATCCCTATTAATCAAATCTGTTCTAATATTCCAGAGTCAATAATAACACCAGAGCAGTTTGCCGAAGTGTTATGTGATGACCTAGAACTGAACACCAGTACATTCATCCCGGCCATCGCTTCGTCCATCAGGCAGCAAATAGACGCGTACCCGAGCGAACCTCCCGCGATACTAGAGGAGCAGCCGGACCAGAGAGTGGTCATCAAACTCAACATACATGTGGGGAACACTTCGCTTGTTGATCAGGTTAGTGAAATTATCAGGGTTAAGTACGATACGACGCCTCGTGGCACACAAGGCGACGTCGTGTAGACCTGCATCTTAAAAATTCATGTGACGTTGCATGTCAAATCATAGAAAAGACTGAGCCCATTCATTTTTCTCCAGCAAGGGAAACAGCCACAAAAAGAAGTTGTCATCAAACTGAATAATGTGGGCAATAATTTTGGTCAGATTTAGAACAGGGGGCCTGTAATGGCCACTTTAGCGTAATCATATTGTAGTATAGTAATATGAATCACGTTAAAATTACTACGATTCTCACTTTTTTGTGACCGATTTACGAAATGTATCGGACATTTTAGGCCCCCGGGAAGTTTTCAGTATTACATGCGATCTCGACAAGATACTAAATGAGTGATTGGACCCAAGATATAATATTTCTCTAAACATCATACCTCAATTTCCAGGTGGAATGGGACATGTCAGAAAAGGAGAACAATCCAGAGCAGTTTGCGATGAAGCTGTGTGCTGAGTTGGGCTTAGGGGGCGAGTTTGTGACCGGCATCGCTTATAGTGTGAGAGGACAACTGAGCTGGCATCAGAGAACTTATGCCTTTAGTGAGGCGCCACTGCCTGTTGTGGAGGTAAGTTAATGCGACAAAATGTGGAAAATAAGACACAGTTTTTCTTTCGCGAAGTGAAGTCGTGCCAGTTAGTAAGATTCATACTCATATCTGTGAGCAGTCATTTGCTGATCATTGGACACTACAGATTACATACCTCTGAGGCTATCAAAGACTGTCTCTACAATAATCGCCATTCACCACTTCTAGTATTTGCGCTAGGGAAGAAGTGACGTAATCATGTAACAAACTCCCTAATAAACCAACAAGCTCAGTGGGTTTTTCACCAAGCATATCAGCAAATTTGATTCGAGATCCGTTCAGTCGTTATGATGTGTAGCCTTAACATACAAACTCACTTCAACATTTACAACATTATTAGTTATTACTCTAGAATCTCCTCCCTTCTGTCCCCCCAGACGCCATACCGCCAACCATCAGAAGCGGAACAATGGGCTCCTCACCTGGAGACCCTCACCAACGCAGAGATGGAGAAGAAGATCCGCGACCAGGACCGCAACACGCGCCGCATGCGACGTCTCGCTAACACCACGCCCGGTTGGTAGACTTGCTATTACGTAGTCTTATGAACGTATACTGATTTATTACAAGGTTGCGTGGTTGAGTAGATATCCAAGAGATCTTGAAAAACAAGATGAAGTTAGTATTCTATCTGACTACTCTAGAGGAAATAGTGGAACAGACTCAGAGGTCAGATTCTTTAATAGTCCAGACAATGTCTTGATCCTAATATGTGAGGCAGTGAAAAAATTGAGTAGTATGCACATGCCTGTACATTCTTTTGTATTATCGTTAGCTTCAAAAATAACATGGGCATCTATTTAAAGTTTAGATAGATTCTAAACAAATATAAAAAACTCTGCCAATTTAAAAAGTATTTTTTCCTAAGTTTCTCTCTATTTTCTGGTTTAACAAAATACCTAGGATCTATCTCTATACAAGTACACAAGTCACAGCAGGATTGGAGCTTGGTCTTTATTGGATATCTACTCAAATAATTTTGTTGTGCAAGTAAGTTGGACGTGCAGGTATTATCTCAGGGTCCAGTATGAGAGAGTAATGACTACTTGATGCCAGCTAAGATAGCTTGATGAAACTGCGGCCTGTTCAAGGTACTTGCTCAATTCAAACGCAACTTTTTAATTCTAAATTATAGTTTAGTTGTATTTCACGAAAACACTTTAAAATGTGTCATCCTGAAGTGCAAAACATGGGTCTTTTGGAGTTTTAATGACATTGACAGGCTGTTGGTATACATTTGTCAAATTGTATTGAAAAATTAAGATGGCGGCGTTAGTTCGGATTACGGCCACACGCCAAAAGAACCATGCAACACTGTACTTAATATACACAAGTATACTGCCCATTAAAGTCAGAAATATACTATGTCCAGTATATCTTGACATCTGGCGAAGTAGAATACTAAAATTAAAAGTACTGAATTTGGCGTTTGATATTAATTGTGTTTGCAAGCAGCGCTGTGAGGACCAAAATATACTGGACGCCTATGATTGCTGTATTTCACGAATTTGAACTTTATGTCAGTGTCATAAGTCGTGAAATTTAACAATTATATCTGTGGGTAAGCAGAGGTCTTCTGCATAGTTGTATGGAATGGGTAAATATGTTGGGTAAGGGTCTTGGCACACATATCAGGGTTAGAGCTCCACCGTCTTCTGAGCGCCTGGTAACTTTCCCTGCAGGAATAATAAAATTTTTGCTTGCATACATTTTATATGACATTCATAACCCTTATATGGACCTTCCTAGCCCCTGAGTCACTAGATATACACGATCACTAGGTCTAGGCAATCTGAAGACCGGAAAACTCTAACCTTGAACTATGTGGAAGCTCCATAGTTTAAGTCAATCATAGGTGATAGGAATAAATCACAACAAGCATGCGGCTTAACTGATACTACACTGGGGTAGGTAGTCACAGTCACACAAACATATAAGTACATAAAGTTTACAATAATTATACATGAGGGAAAGGTGGATGTGACAGAAATATGAACAAGCCAAAAATTTAAGATCATAATCATTCTGTTGCGCTTATCCCAATTTATTTGTGGTGGGCGCAGCATGTTTTTTCTACAAGGTGTTGTTTTGCACCACGTTAAGGGGGTTATTCTGATATACTGACAAACTTCAACAACCAAAACAAACTAACTAGGTACCGTAATTTAGATTGAATATTTTTTTGTCTTTTGTGACAACCATTTGAATTTTAAAGAGGATGCAAAACAACACCTTGTTCTTGTATTACTCATTATTTTCAGTAGTCATCCCTTTCTAGACATATCGTCTTTCACAGACTCCATCCATCGTTTCTATGGTCTTCTCCTACTCTCATACCCGTCCATACACACTTATGAATCATTAGCTTTATGCCCACGGTTTACCCGCGAGTAGTTTGGTATTTGTTCCACGGGATCGCAAACGGGGATAAAAAAGAGGCTATGTGGTATTCTAGACTATAATCTATCTCTGTGCCAAATTTTATCCAGATCATTTCTGCCATTCTGGCGTGATTAGGTAACGAACATCCATCCAAACTTTCACAATTATAATAGTAGTAAGATGATGATAAATAAATTGACAGAAAATATGACAGAAAAAGTGACACCGACGCCAAAACATTTACCACGTACTCAGTACAGTTTTCGCGTCGTTGTCCTTACAGCCTGTATTAAGACTTTCATTAGCAGTAATGAATCAATAATACGAAGAATAGCATAAATTGTGCAATTAAGTTTCTTTATTTTAAAGGATTTAAAAGTTGAAACGAAGCTTAAGAGCCTATACAACCTCAGCTCAAATTCTAATTTGGCCCCCACTTCGCCGCGCCACACTCGCTCTTTATCTCGCTCGCACACTACTGCTCGCGGTCACGCGGGCGCACGCGGTTGAAGCGATTTTGTTAGAGTAAACTGTATTATCGGACGAGTAGGTACTAAGTAATAAAATTATCAAATGAATATAATATTAACTTGTTAATAAATGAACATAAAATTATAAGTACATAGCAAATTTAGTTTCAATGTTGTACCTACTAACGGCTACTCATCTTGCTATATTTTCCAGTATAAGCTGACCTCTCATTGAATGGAAAGCCTATATAATGCGAAATCAGCTTATACTGGAAAGTTATAGCTTGATGTCGTTACCGTGCGAACTATTTTACCTACTGCTACAAAATTCCAGTCAAGCGCGAGCCAACATTGCGCTGAGGGTTCCGCCCATTGGTTTAGTAGTAAGTTTGTGTTTTATAGTTTTCGCCGTGTATGTGTGTAATGTGACTGTGGTTGCCACCCGTACTATATTATAGTCAATTGTACTATACATATAATATAGAAAAATGATATAGTACGAAAAATACTATATTTACATCGCTAATTCAATTATCACACTTGTTTGTATTAAACTGTGACTGGTACGCACCCGCAGCGAAAAATCCCGTAAAATACTATATTTTTTGTAGGTAAGTATGTAGGTAGGTAGTTTAGGTAGAAAGGTACGTACGTGGGATAGGTACTTATGTAGTATAGGTAGGTACGTACGTAGGAAGGTATGTAGTATAGGTAGTTACGTACGTATGATAGGTAGATACGTACGTAGTATAGGAAGGTACGTACGTATGATAGGTATGTAGTATAGGAAGGTACGTACGTAGGATAGGTTGGTACGTACGTATGACAGGTAGATACGTACGTAGTATAGGTAGGTACGTACGTAGGATAGGTTGGTACGTACGTATGACAGGTAGATACGTACGTAGTATAGGTAGGTACGTACGTAGTATAGGAAGGTACGTACGTATGATAGGTAGATACGTACGTAGTATAGGAAGGTACGTACGTAGGATAGGTTGGTACGTACGTATGACAGGTAGATACGTACGTAGTATAGGTAGGTACGTACGTAGTATAGGAAGGTACGTACGTATGATAGGTAGATACGTACGTAGTATAGGAAGGTACGTACGTAGGATAGGTTGGTACGTACGTATGACAGGTAGATACGTACGTAGTATAGGTAGGTACGTACGTAGTATAGGAAGGTACGTACGTATGATAGGTAGATACGTACGTAGTATAGGAAGGTACGTACGTAGGATAGGTAGGTACGTACGTAGTATAGGAAGGTACGTACGTAGGATAGGTAGGTACGTACGTAGTATAGGAAGGTACGTACGTAGTAATCGTTCAAAACAAATATGAACTAATTTGAAATCAATTCGAATCCGAACACACATTCTCTCTCAACCTTACACTGACATACACGCACACATTCAAAGAAAAGCCCGGCTTTTAACTCCATACAAATTCCCAGATAAGTACCTATCAATTTTATCAAAACAAGAGACATTTTACTAGGAAAAACAGAGGCCCGATAAGCCAAATGCAGAAGCCAGTGAGTGCGAGTGGCAGCATCCGAACGAACATAGCGAAATAAGCATGAACTCTTCTTTTGTTCAGTGT
The DNA here is from genome assembly GCA_963082945.1 of Cerastis leucographa. NCBI lineage: Eukaryota > Metazoa > Arthropoda > Insecta > Lepidoptera > Noctuidae > Cerastis > Cerastis leucographa. The sequence continues at coordinate 4,000,149 of OY720365.1, forward strand.
TAGAGCGAGCCAGTCTCGCGGCCGGTAGGTATAGGAGATATTAGATTTTTTTTGGCAACGTCGCGCATCGTGTATTCTTGATAAATGCGCGCGAAATTTGACGTTATTATTATTTTGACATACATTTTTTGTTTGGAATGTTTTATTTTTTCTTATTTGTTGTGTTTTATTGTTAGGCAAGCCGGGCTTTTCGGCTTGTATGATAGTTCCGCCACTGATAGGTAGGTACGTACGTAGGATAGCTAGGTACGTACGTAGGAAGGTTTTTAGTATAGGTGGGTACGTACGTAGGATAGGTAGGTAGTATAGTTTGGTACGTACGTAGGATAGGTAGGTAATATAGGTAGGTACGTACGTAGGATAGGTAGGTTATTTAGGTAGGTACGTACGTAGGATAGGTAGGTAGGTAAGAGTAGGTTAGGTAGGTATGGGATATACCATACGTTTTTAGAAAGTAATTAAACATCGTCAAAGTTATACAACATTTATTTTACTTCACTTAAATCTATAATTGGCATATTTATTACTACACAAAATCAACTTTCCCTTCTACAGGATTATTTAAACTCACTTCGCACAGTTCGTATTTGATAAATTCTTGCAAATCTGCATTTCAACATACAACCTTCTCATTAAAAAAAAAACTAGTAAGTACCAATTAGTATCATCATCATCACATTCATTTTCTGATGTGTCGTACTGCGGAGGGTTGTGTAAAAATCTGAAAAAAAAAAAAGATAGTTTTGGTATATGAAGTAAGAAATTATAATCCTAACTTCCTAACTATTATAAATGCGAAAGTGAGTTTCTTTTTTTGTTACCCTTTCATACTAAAACGGCTGAACGGATTTGGATGTAATTTGGCACATGGGTAGACCATGTTCTGGAGAAGGACATAGGCTATTTTTTATCCTGTATCGCAAACGAAGTCGCGGGCAACAGCTTACGCATCCAGTATTCTTTCGTCACTATGTATATTCAGTGAACAGCTCATATTCACAGGTGGTACTTGTGATCTGCAAGAAAACACAATCTTCATTATAAAAGTACACCTGGAAGCATGATTTTGTCAACATGAATAAATAATACGGAACCCTAAAAAGTCCAACATTATAAAAAGTTTTATCGTGAACTCGCCAGTTTCGTGATAGTACCGTTACGCGTAAGTAGTACCAAGCGGTAGTGACTGCCCTAGGGGGACAAACAGTTAATTTTTTGATATGATCAAACATGTATAACTTACAATTTTATAATTTTTAATATATTATGAAGATTTGTTTCGTCCGAATTTATTCCTACATCATCCGAAGGTATTTGGGTCCTGTAACAATCACACGTGGCAAGTTAATACCTACTTAGACCTTACATCTTTTTATTTATCATTTGGATAAGGAACCCTATAAATATACAATACAAGACTAAATCAACGAAATCTTCGATAAAAGCGGTCTTGCCGCATGAATAACAATGAATACCTACCTACGTGTATATTGGAAATACAAATTGGGTGCAGAACTGCAGACTACGCGTGGCTACATATCAAAGCTATACTTTTCCAGTATAAGCTGACCTCTCATTGTACGGAATGCCTATACAATGTGAGATCAGCTTATACTGGATAACTATAGCTTGATAATTATGTAGCCGTGTGTACTAATAACAGATCAGTAAACATTTTTAGGCCGGCAGAAGATACTCACGAATTTACCCGAATATTCTCTTTATCACCATCGCTTTCAGTACTGTGTAATCAACGTCATCTGGAAGGATACATAATAATTATTTAGCTAAACTACCAAGGTACGTCCGCGTCAGTAAGTGCATAAATTGTATGTAGGTATGTGGTAGGTAGCACTACAGTCGGATAAGTAAGTTACAGTTTTGTTTCCTGCAGGTAGGTACTTACCGAAGATACCTATTTTTTTTTATTACTTTCTAAAGCGCTTGGCTGATGCACTACGGGTCGCGGGTTCGATACCACACGGTACAAATATTTTTATAGAGTGCAGATAGGTAATTGTGAAGACTTGTGTTTGTAAACGCACAGTCTCCGATATAGGAGAAATCCTGGAATGGGGCAAAATTATAAAAAAATAATTACTTCATTTATGTAGATACCTATATTTTGTTGTCATGATACAAAAACAAACCTATTTACTTATGTAACTTTTTATATTTTTATAAAAGTTTCCCCACACTGGATTTCCTTTGAATCGTGGACGGTTCATTTTTGTTTGTAAACTTACAAAGTTACAAACACAGATCTTCAGAAATACAGAAACACCTGCGACCCCTAGCGCAGCAGCCAATCACTTAGCCACTGCACCAAACGTGTCATATACTATCTACTTACATGTTTGTAATCAATAATACTGTAAGTAGATACGTAAATAGATACTTACTTCATTACGTTTATCATATGTTTGCCTGTTTCTTTACGCCAACCTAGTCGCTTCTTATTTTTATTACGCTTAATTCCCATTGCGCCAACACTAAAAACCTAAGCACTTCAATGTTTTAATTTTACGTTTTCGTCCTGTTGCGTAATGTGTGTTCTGTGCGCAAGCGACACAGCTATCCCGTTCGAAAGCCGAAGCGAGACTGAGCGGGGGTTGGGCGGCAGTGAACAACTTCAAGACGCCGCCGATAGTTTAGGTATTTTCTTTTTACGGTGAAAATAATAGTAATTAAAGAAAAATAAAAAACATAAGCCCTGCGTAATAGTTAGTTCAGTTAGTATGCCAAGTTTCATGATCTAATTTGCAGTATTTTTTGAATACCAGCGGTTAATTGTTCGGTTTAGAGGTAACTTTGGATTTTTTTTCTATCGAGTCAATTTTATGGAATCGTGTTTTCGTCTAACATAGTACTTAATATTAATCCTCAACTTTAACATATATTTATTTCAAAATTAATGCTGCAGTATTTTCGGCGTAACGGAGGATCACGCAAAGCTATTTGAGGTAGTATGGGCTCTTAATATTGTTCGCATAGCCATCCCTCCGTTCATATTTGCCATTCACCAATGAGTCGTCAGTCCACTAAGAGATATAATTATCATAAAGCCAATTATCAAGAAATTAACGATGAACTAAATAAGACAAACTGGGATGAACTTTTTTCAAATCTCACAAGTGAACGAGCGGTGGATGTCTTTTACGAGTACTTATATGGCATAATTCGCGCACACGTCCCACTGAAACGGCCCAGGACATCTAGCTTTCCCGCTTGGTTCAACGCTCCACTTATCAAAATATTCAAAAATAAGGAACGAGCTTGGATAAGGTGGAAAAAACGGCAAAACCTTTCAGATTATGAAAAGTTTTCTGTTTATCGTAAGCAGTTTAAACAACTTTCTGATCAGTGTTACACTAAGTACATGAATTCGGTCGAGGACAGCATTCCTCTTAATGTCAGGCACTTTTGGTCGTACATTTCTAACCACAGGAGAAATTCCGGTCTTCCAGCATACATGTACTACAAAAATATATCATCTAATTGCCCTGGCGAGATATGTTCATTGTTTTCCACATTCTTTAACTCTGTGTACGAGCCTTCAACCTTCGACCATATGACCTGGGTACCTCCTGACATTCTTGATGAGAAATCGACCTGTATTCCCCATATTTTACTCAAAAAGTGTGACGTGTTGAAGTCACTGTTGTCCTTGGATCTAAATAAAGGGCCTGGTCCAGATGGTCTCCCGCCTAAATTCTTTAAGTGTACTGCACAAGAAATTTGTACTCCGCTACATCTACTGTTCAACAAATGTTTAAGGGAAGGGATATTTCCGTGCATATGGAAAAGAGCCTTCATTACTCCCATTTACAAAAGTGGAGACAAAGCTAACATTGAAAATTATCGACCTATTTCTATTCTGTCCACCTTGTCTAAGCTTTTCGAGAATTTAGTACACAGTCATTTATTTCCACAATTGAGACATCTCATCATTCCCGAACAGCATGGCTTTGTTCAGTCGCGATCTACCAGCACAAACTTAGTTATTTTTACACAATTTTTATTTGAAAACATGGATAAAGGTACGCAGGTTGATGCTGTGTATACTGATTTTCGAAAGGCTTTTGACAAGGTGGACCACAAACTGCTGTTGGACAAAATTGCCTTCAACGGCATTAGAGGGAATCTGCTCAGGTGGTTTGTGTCGTACATATTCCATAGAACACAGAAAGTTGTCATCAATGGATACGAGTCTGATTACACAGTTGTCGAATCTGGCGTGCCCCAAGGTTCAGTCTTGGGTCCTTTATTATTCATCTTATTCATAAACGACATAAAGTCCTGTATAGTTAACTCTAAATTCCTTATGTACGCCGATGACATTAAAATTTTTAAATCCTGCACTAGTATGCAGGATTGTTTGCTACTACAAGATGATCTATGCAGACTTTCGCAATACTGTCTTGACAATAAACTTCATCTCAGTTTACCAAAATGTCATTATATTTCCTTTACCAAAAATAAAACATGTATTAATTTTCCCTACTCACTAAATGATATAATCTTGAATAAAACTAACTGCACGCGTGATCTTGGCGTACTACTTGATAGTAAATTACATTTTGACATCCATGTTGACAACATTATTAATAGAGCTTTTCAAATGTACGGTTTCATAATGCGGTCTTGTAAAGAATTTAAAAAGCCTTCTACTTTCCTCTTCTTATATAAAACTTTAGTCCGTTCACAGTTAGAATACGCGGTGCCCATTTGGAGCCCTTTTTACGAAAAATATAAGCACAGACTAGAAATGGTACAGAAAAGATTTCTTCGCACTACTCACTATAAGTGTTACCACGCCGTGATTTCTTATGCAGATCTGATGAAACAGTACAAAATATTAAGCTTGGAGCACAGACGTACACTGTTGATGGTTATGATGCTGTATGGCATTTGTAACAATAGATTTAATTGCATGGAAATTTCAAATAGATTATGTTATGTAGTACCTAGAACCGTCAATCGGCGGGAAGTGCGATCACCCCGCTTGTTCTACACAGAGAAGTGTAGAACAAATGCTGGGGAGCGAGCTCCTCTCCGCCGATTATTAGAAACGTACAACTCACATTTTATAACAATCGATATTTTTGCACACACTCAGAACAAATTTAGAAAAATGGCGGTTCAATTGCTTGCTGATCGTCCTCAACGATGACAGCTTCTCGCTGATATTGGTCTAATGTTGTGGTTCGATTTTGTGACTACCGACTAACTATGGACGGGGAACGCTGTCTAGGGTTAGTTGGTCTATGTGACGTTTCAGGTTTATTTTTATTCATTTATTTTCTTTCTCGCCTTTTCTGGATACGTCCGTTTCCTTATTTCTTATAAATTTTATGTTATTCCGTGGACAATAGTGTGGGTTATGCGTTTTTTTACTATTATGCTTAAACTTAATTTTAACATTGTAGCGTGTAACTGTTTTTTGTCCCAAATAAATAAAATAAATAAAATAAAAATATTTCTGACATATCCACACTTGCCCGTAACAAACTCTAAGAATATTAAAAATCAGTACATTATTATACATTTTTACATTTATGACATAACGAGAATAATTATATTATTAACAAATTAGTAGAATTTGCATGAAATCACTATAATTATACATTTATACACGTTTTAGAGGGATTTCTGTTAGTTAGGTGTTGTTATTAATTTAAACAAATATTTTTGCGTAAGGTACTTAATAAAAGTTACATGTTTAATTAGAATTGTTGTAAGTTGCGGATTTTTTGACGTACAATTGTTATAAATGGCACTGAGGCTTAATTTTATTTATTATAGACCGAATTATACTCGGTGGATGTGCTTACTTAATATTTAAACTTAAAATTTAAATAATTTTCGGTAATTTTACCGTCGTCGTCAAAAAATGAGCAATTTGCAATGTCTATAGAATTGAGAGATTTTGCCGCTTGGTCGAAAGGAAGGCATTACCTGTTTTGGTTTTCGATTTGATCGTCAAAGTTAATCAAGTCTGTAAGCACCTTTAGTGTTTAAGGATCTTGATAAACAGAGCTGCCTCCATAGTCAAATTAACAAAAAATGAAACACAGGTCTTACTAAAAAGATATATTTAGTGTTGCCAGTGCGATACCAATAATCGGTGAGGTTGTCATTACAAAGTAAATAGTCGAGTTGTATATGAATAGTCGAATGATCCAAATAATCGATTTAAAATATATTGGCAGCTGAATTACCGATATTCATATCAATGGTTGCGTTAGTTAATTTATTGAGTTAAAACTTTTTTCACATTAAAATAGAATGAAAATTATAACTGATAAGTTGTAGAATCTAATATTCATTCTAATAATGGTTACTTACTTACTTTAAAGTGACAATTCGCCATTATATTGACTAAATGTAATTAAATACAATTAAATTGCGAATCAAGCAAATTATATAACATAAAAAAAGCATAATAGGCATAATACGCGTTTCTGAGGCTAACTTTGTTTACAAGTAACAGTCAAATCAGTTTTAAAATATTTAATTAATTATAAGTATTAATATTACAATTATGGACTGAGGTATTAAATGTGCTGACACTTTGACTACTTTGAAATAGGCCATTCAACTATTGAAAAAGAAACATACACTAAAGAAATAATATTCTCTTATGTCTTTTGTAAAATTTATTATTATACACAATACGCAATATACAATGGATAGTTGATATCCATATTTTATGCAAAGACTGATAGAGTTTTTCATATTACTCAATTTGGGTATTCCCGAATCGGACTGTTATGCTAATATCTAGCGGAGTTTGCTCCATATTTTAAGACTGACGAAAACAGTTTTCAAAGCCGTCACAGTGTCAATATAAATAAAAGTCATGGTGACAGTTTTATCTCAAGTATTTTCTAGTTAATTTTACAATTTACAACATTGTTTAACAAATAATTAATGAAAAAGTATTGATGCCTTTCATGAGTACAATTTCATAATAGATGCAATATAGTTAAGATTTTTAGTAAAGTTTACACGAAAAAATTTTGTACAACCAAGTACAGTCACTGCCAAAAAACAAAGTGATTATTTAATTTAAATTATTTATTTGTGCGATCATTTTTTCGTGTTATTTTTACATGTTTATGTAATGTATTAAGAAAGTAAGTGGACTGTTAAAATTCTATCACATTAAAGAGGAATTTTCCAAATCACTTTTGTTTCATTTTTTAACATCACTAACCTAATGTTTTGTTCAAATGGGTGATTCAATTGACACAATCTGCTTACCATTACTAGAATATTGGAATATGGCAACACTATGTGACGTTATAATTGCTTTGAATAAGGATGTTAATACTTTTAATGAGTACTTTATGGATAAAATACGATAAGTGACGTTTACAATATTTAAATATATTTTCATACATTCGTTTTTTAGTCGGTGGATTAGTGCGGTCTGGTCTTTTATTGTTACTTATTTAATTCCTAAATGAATTACTTACATTCTGTTCCTAAACAATGAAATGTCCCATATTTTAATATTTTAATCCACTAATATTCCACATAAAAGGAAACACCGTCCTGAAACATAGTATTGCCATATTAAAAAACAAAAACATACTAAATGGAAAATCGACTAAATGGGTTGATGTTTGTTTCTGGTGACAGATGTGTCGTTGAGTCGCGCCGTCAACCGGCTGATTCGCGCCGACGAGGCACTCTTCCAAACTACTCCGGAAAAGCGAAGGAAAAAGATTTAATCGCCCTGTCTCCAAGGAAGAAACTACTGTGTCCTCTAGCTATAGACAATAGGTTATTTTTTTTTAATCCCTGTTATACTATACGAAACATAATCATATCACATCCAGCCTATAGTGTTCCTGCTGCTAGGACACGCCTTTTCTGTAAGAGGGAGTGGACCCTTAATCCACAACCCAAGCCCATTGCGCGTTGGTGGACCTTTTTCAGATTTTTAGGTGAGATGAAAATTTCCAGCTTTTACTAGACTTTTGTAACTTCTGCTGCTGCTGCAACAGCTTTCTGTCGTCTGTAATTGGTTGATTTCTGCTGTCAGCATAATGTTTAAGTCGGCAATAAAATTTATAAAACGCGTACACATGTGTGTACAGAATTTTTAGTTTTCAATTTCGAGTGAATAGTCCATTAAGAAAATTATCAAAAAGTAAAGAAAAATAATGTCTTACCACACGCTGATTGTGTTTGCCGTTTATATAGTGAGATATAATCTTGCTAACATGACATTTGCTAGTGGACACAGCTATTTTACATTTTTATTTTTAAACTTCATGTAATTGTAAGATTTCAATACGTAGTAGTTACATTATAATATGAGTATAAAGCTTCTTCTCCACAAAAGACTAGTTCTGCTCACAATGTTTTAATTGCAAACTCGGTACAAACATCACGTGTTTTCTTATCAATGAGATGCCATACTGGAGTACCCAATCTTAGATTAATAAACGCGCAACTTTTAGCGTTATGTAGTCTAAAGCTTGACCGATTCTGAAGTCTTCAAATTGTTTGTAATGATTTGAATGAGCATTTGAACTTTGTCATGTATGGCACAAATATCTGAAATTTTGAATTAAAATATAGGTAAATCCCTGATTTCTTCAGTTCTACTCTTTTGTGGAGGAAGTGCGGGATATAAGGCCTCAGGCATATATATCATGGATGTAAAAATATCCTTAACGAAGTTAAAAGGCATTTGTTCTTCCCATCATTGCCATAATATTTTTTGTTGCGGACCATATCTGAGAACTTTCTAGTTACGGAGATATTGGAGGTCAAACATTCGACCAGCAATACTTTTTGGCGAGAGTGACATAGTTTGATGTAAATTGTACAGAATGCTTTGATGCGGCTTCGTGAGGGGTCCGTTTCCACCGTGTATTCATAGGTAAGTTTTAAGTTTCCGCAGGTCAATGAAAACGCGTTCAAAAGTGAATGAGTGAATTTCACAGGCTTATAAAAAAAAAAAGAGCTGACTGAAATATTGACACTGACATCTCACGGACGCCGTTAAAATGTGTTGATCTCGTTTAGTTTCATTGGTGACATTCGCTCTTAGTATCATGTAGTATGTAAGTTACATAATATTCTATTGACTAATTTGACAGATCGCTTGAAATCTTAAAATTAGTGTTATTGGGATTACGGGTTCAGGAATTTACCAGTAGCGTCCCGTAATCTGGATTTGTGCCCATAGTTGATGGCAATAGGGCCGCACTCTGTGACGCGTGACTTAAACCTAAGCGAGATGTAGGTGTGATATAGCTTCACATCTGCCTAAGCCTTCTACGAATACACGCGTGTTGTTGTTTAATTATAACTGTTCGATTGTGAATGTAGAATCATTTGTGTCATATATATGACAGGCAAATTGTAAACGAACATGTAGACCTGAGTAAAACTATTGTTCACACATTTAGTCGAGTTACTACAACTAAGCTGTAACACGTGTACACCATAGACTAGGTAGGAATGATCTGAGAAGATATTCTACGTTCAAATTTCAAGTGATGTGTTGAAGTAAGTCAACGGAATATAATGCTATAAGGATCTTCAGACGATCGAATGATGTTAAAAAAAGAACCTTTGTGTAATTGTTTTTTGAATTAATAAGATTGGAATAACGAAATCCTTGATAAGCTATAGTTGTAGGCATTAATTTAGTGACGTCATATGCCGAAATTCAATTAAAAGAATAATTGAGATTAACAAATAATTATTCCATTCCACATGGCATTTTAAATCCGTTTGCACGAACACTACGCGGCATCTTAATGTTTGCTTAAATATTATAACACTGTTGGAATTTCAAATTTCGCCGCTTAGGTTTAGTGTGCTTTTATTTAGGAATTCATTTAGGTGTTGGTTAATGAAAACGGACAGTAATACATACAATAAGATAACAATATGCATTTACCTTTAAATTAGTATCTAAGTTTTTTACTTGGTTTTAAATTAGACAGTGGTTGTTAATACTTTCTGTGATGAATGATTATTTTCTTCACAAAAAGGCCTTGTTTATAATAAGTTAGTGAAGGGTTTGCTATTTATTTTTATATGCATTTAATATACCTAATGGTTCTTCGTACAGTCTACGTAGTGTCTGTAGTACTATGGAACTGCGTGCAGGTGAATAAAAATAAACTAAAGTAACTTTTTTCAAAATGACTACCTAACAGAGGTTAAAACGATTAGATCTGATTTATTTTTTATTAATGTTCTCAGTGAGTTGCTCTCTATTTCTGAGTAGTCACAAATGTTTTTCTATGCTAAATAATTGGAGGCGGTGGGTAACGAAATTACTTATTTTAATTCGATGTTTGTAGCTTAGGACACGTTTTTCTGAATTAACGTTCAATGTATTAGCAATAATGTCTGGTTTAGTGGTAGTATTTCAGCGCTGTGATAATAAAACAGCCCCTTTATAATAGACTAGTTTCTATCTTTTAAATAATAAAGACATGCCTGTGAAACTGTTTTTTTTTTGTCCCTTTTAACTTTACCTATGACTGAAAATCTGAGAAGTAATCAAGTCAGGTCCTAGCACGAACACGAGACGTAATCTTAACGTGAATACGAAATATTTTCGAATCGAAAACATAACTATCTTGTAAATTTAGGCGACCCATAGATACTATTGACTTCGTTTTAACAAACACTCCTTGTTTTTTTAACAGGCTGATATGAGGGTGTAATCATGAAATGCTAATATCTTTGAATCTAAGAGACCTACAGACGTGCAAATGACTTTATAGCAAGCGTAAACGCCGAGGCTATCAACTGACTAAATAAATTGTGCCTGAATAATCAGCAAAAAGAGCCTAGAGACAATTTTTTTTTCACAAAAATCTTTGGTTAATTTTTGTGCAAAAACCCCTGAATGTTGCATCATATGTTATTGTGCTTTCCAGGCACGGAGCAAACTCAGTATGTATTAGAATCTCGTACTGGTAAATTTGGTGCATTACCTATCAAATTGCTCAAAGATCTCACGGCTCTTTTTTATCGTCGGCAGAAACTAGGACGCCATGTGCTTAACTGTCGACTGTTCGCCCTGGATTTCCGGCTTAGCTTCAATGGTATAATGGTAAAAACCATGAAACCTGCGGCCTACTGTACCTGCCTATGATCGCATGGTCCAGTACCGGCGACGCATCTTTCAAATGTCTGCCTTATCAACTTTCGATGGTAGTTTCTGCGACTACCATGGTTGGCACGGGTAACGGGAAATCAGGGTTCGATTCCGAGCCTATCTATATTCGTTTTGTAATTGGTTACTTTAACCACTCACTCACATATTTAACCTAAGTTTGGAAGATGGGATGATTCCCGATCGCTGGAGGGTTGCACCAGAACTACCAGAGATTTACCGCCCAATAGCACTTTTGCGTACCTATTCCATCCAACCTGCTAGAAAAAAATGTCAACAACCGACTAGTCAACTATTTAGAAGATAACAATTTAAGAAGAGGTAAGTCAACTGAAGACGCCGCGATACTGCTAACTAATTATAGTAGGTAGCCTCGTTCATTGAAAAAGGAGAAGCACGGCATGAGAGTTTTCCCTAGACCTTGCTAAGGCGTTCGACACAATTTCTGTTGACCTCCTCCGCTTGACTGGTTCAAGTCCTATCTTTCAGATCGCCAACAGCTGGTAAAAGTTGGCAATTCCGTAAGTGGACTACAATCTCAGATACTGCTTCTCTCCTTACCTTACGAGTTAACTACACCTAATCTGTGCTAAACCTTCACCAAACATAGCCACTAACACACACACGCTCACATACACACACACACACACACTATTCCTAAACATGGTTCTCTATTGTGTCACCTAACTTTTTTATCCATAATTTAAAATACCCTTTTTGTCCTAATCAACATTTGTCCGAATGATAATTCACCCGAACTTAACATCACATAAAACATGCCATAAAACTAACATAACATGGCATAAAATTGTAATCCCTAAATATAATATGTCCTAAATCCGTTTGTCATAAATATTACAATCAATAATATACAAAAGACATAAAAATGTTTTCTATAAAAGTTATAAGTCCTAAATTCAAATAACATAATGTTTATTTATAATAATAATACTCTTAGAACATTTTTTTTATTTTTTTATTATAAGTACATAAATAAATATATTATACATGTACTCAATAAAGCAGTTGATTGTGACCATGTGGCTTTTGTAAAGCAAGCAAGCATGCAGCATGCAAGCAGGCACGCAGCATGCAGCATGCAAGCAAGCACGCAGCATGCAATATGCAGCAGGCATGGTTTCTGTCACGGCCCCGGCGCTGCGGCGCTCCGCCGGTCCCTCGCGAGTTTATCGTCGCAGATGGTTTTAACGCTCACCACCGCAGCTTCAGCCTCAGCCGCGGCGGCGAGTGTTACAACCACCTGCTCCTCAACTCGCGGGCCGCCTCACCCCTCAGGCCCTCACTCAAGGGGTAGGGCAGACAAGACTGCGTGGAGTCGGATTTACAGCTATTCGTTACTGTCACTAAAACCTAATTTTTAGCATATGTTTTAGAACTAAAAAAAATATTATAAATGAACATTCGGAATAATACACATTATTTAACACAATACTTATACTTAGAACATATGACTTTAGGTCATGTAAAATTAGGACATTCAATTATTATAGTACTCGATATTATGACAGAATACTTTTAGAACTAAAGATAATTATGTTAAACAAAATTTCGGCATTTTGAACATTATGGTTACTGAAGTTTATAGCAAACGTGTTATGGATAATGATTTTCTGACAAACAATTTTAGGAGAAGAAAGGGATTACCCCTTTTTTTTTTTTTTTTTTCCGGATGGGAAATCATCAAATGACTTCTCCCGCTCTGGGCGGAGCGGGAGGGAGTGTCAGACTTGTACTGACTAAAACCCACCCATGTTCCTTCTTCGCCCTTTGTGTTCCAGTGCCGCGGTATCTCTTTCGAACAACCCGCAGCCCTGGCAGGCATCGGCCCTTTCGGACCCCTTCTGGTTTGCTGACATCTCCTTGAGGCGCGCGTGGAACACGTACGCGCCGTCGACACGGCCTGTCGTCATGAGACGGACGGACGGTGAGCTAGCCCATTACTCACCGTCCACAGGCTCGCGCCTACGGTGGCCGGGGGCCACTGGTTGCCCCCCGACGCCCGGGGCGTCTCCCGCGGCGGCTGGGACGTGAGGTTCTCTCCCTCTCACGTTCCGCCACCTCCTTCGCTAGCATAACTGCTTCGCAGAAGGAGGCGACGGCATCCCATTCCCTCTCGCTCCGGACCATGGATTGAACCAGGGCCGGACGCGAGAGGTCGCCGCCGCCAATCGCCGCTACGAGGACACGGCGGTGCTCAGCCCAAGCGGGGCAGAGCTCCACGGTGTGCTCCACCGTGTCCTCCGGCCGATCCTCGCAATGGTAACACCCGGGCGTTTCCTCCCGCCCGATTCGGTGCAGGAACCTCCCGAAACAACCGTGTCCGGTGAGGACCTGCGTCAGGCGGAAGGTGAGGGCGCCGTGCCGCCTCTCTAGCCACTCCTCAAAGAGGGGACTTATCGCCACTATTGTGGCGTGCCCTGCACGTGGTTGCGACAGTCGCTGTCTCCATGTCGCCATGAGATCACGCCGGAGGTCTGTCCGCTGAGCGACAATTTGCCGCGGCAGCGGAGTTTCCCCCCGACGTAGTGCCTCCGCGCGCCATTCGTGCAGGCGCGCGAGGACTATCGCCTCCAGATCCCATGGCGGTAATCCGGCCAAGAGGCTCGCCGCCTCGCCGGAGATCGTACGGTACCCCCGGATCAGCCTTACGGCTACCACCCTCTGGGGCGCGTTCAGGTAATGGGCGGCTCGCCGCCTCAAAGAACGCGCCCACACCGGGGCCCCATAAAGGGCCATGGACCGCACGACTCCCGCGTAGAGCCTCCGGCAGGAGGCGTTTGGACCCCCCAGGTTGGGCAAGAGCCGCTTGAATGCAGCCCCTGCCCGTTCCAGTTTTGGGGCCAAACGTCGGAAGTGCTCAACGAAGTTCCACCGGCTGTCGAGGACAAGCCCTAGGTACTTTAGTGTCGACTCGACGCCGATGGGAACCCCTCCTACCGTCAGTGTGGATCCCGACGGTGGCGCATTCCGAGGCCCATGAAAGCACATGGCCTCGGACTTGTGCAATGCCACCTCGAGACCCAGTTGCCGGATTCTCTCCACGACTATCGCAACCCCGCGTGTCATAAGTTCGGCCGCCGCCTCGTGCGACCTCCCCTGTGCCAGCACCAGCGTGTCGTCAGCGTAGCAAACAACGCTGACACCGCTAGGGAGGTCGGCGCGCAGCACCCAGTCGTAGCCGATGTTCCACAAGGGCGGCCCCAGAACCGATCCCTGTGGAACACCGCACGACATCTCTCGCCGGTTCCACTCTCCATTGCGACCAGGGTAGATGACGGCCCTGTCCGTCAGGTAGTCCCCGACCACACGACGAAGGTAGGTCGGCACCCGGTGATACCGGAGTGCCTCCTTTATGCAGCTCCAGGGCATGGTGTTGAAGGCGTTGGCGATGTCAAGAGACACCGCCAAGACGACCCCACCCCGAGACACTGCATCCCCCGTCGTGAGAGCCCTCACGCGCATGATGGCGTCCACCGTCGAGCGCCCCCTGCGGAAACCAAATTGGTGTTCCGCTAGGAACGGCCCCATCCCCACAAGGTGCCCGGCGAGGCGGTTCGCAATGACTCTTTCAAAGAGCTTGCCCACCTCGTCGAGCAACACAATGGGCCGGTATGCGGACGGAGAGTCCGCAGGGCGCCCCGGCTTCCGGATGAGGACCAGCTTCCCCGTCTTCCAACGAAGCGGGAACTGGCCTCTCTCCAGGCATGCGCTTAAGAGCCCTTCCAGTCGGGGCCCGAGAGCCTCCGAGGCCAGGACCCAGGCTTTGCCAGGCAAGCCATCGGGTCCCGGGGCGGTATTTTTGGCTTTAAGGCTGCCTACCGCCACTCTCAGGTCTACCCCGGTCACTTCGGGAATGTCGTCATCGTCCTCGTTGTGGTCCACTTCTGGCACCGCAAGCGGCGGAGCCATAGGCGGGGGAGGATGTTCCCCTCGCAGAGGGAACAGAGCGCTCACCACGTCCTCCACGAGCTGAGGGCGGAGACTCTGCGTCAGCGGGGGGGCCCAGGTGCGGAGTTTGTCCCGCACCATCTTGTACGGGCGCCCCCACGGATCTCTGTCGAGAGTCTCCAGCATCTCCTCGCGGCCCAGGTCCCTGGCCCGCTGGACAGCCTCTTGGAGGGCGGTCTTCGCTGCTCTGTATCCCTCGTACAGCTCCGCCTCAATGGCTGCCGCATCCGTAGGGCGGATGCGGAGCCTGCGATGCCTGGCGTACAGGTGCCGCGCGGCGACGCACGCCTCGCGCAGAGACTTCAGCTCTCGCGACCACCAGTACACCTGACGCCGGGCGCGTCCTGGCCGAACTCGGGGCATTGCCACGTCGCATATGTCGGACATGGCCTCCTGGAACCAACCTGCCTCGTTGTTGATGTCGGCAGGCCTGTTCGGTGATGTCACCCAGGCCTGCACTATCGAGGCTTCCAGGAGGAGCTCCCGGTCCAGCTGCTTCAGCGCCCAACGCGGACCACTCGGGGCCTGTGAGACCGGCGCGCTTGAGTCCTGGGCGGAGACATCGAACCGGATGTACCGGTGGTCGGAATAGGTCTCCACCCCCTCCATAACGCGCCAGTCAACGACACGCGGTGACAGAGCGGGGCTAGCGAACGAGATGTCCACCACCGACTCGCCCCGCATCCGCACACACGTGGGGACAGAACCCCGATTTAGGACGACCAGGCCCACCTCCAGAGCCCAGTCCTCCACCATCCTACCCCGCACATCTGTGCAACGAGAACCCCAAGCCAAGTTTTTGGCATTGAAGTCCCCGAGCACAAGCACGGGGAGGGAATAGCTTCGGATGACGACACTCAACTCCATGAGGGAGTTGTGGAACTCGGCGAGAGTTCGGCTCGGGGAGAAGTAGACTCCCGCTACGACGATCTAAGGGATTACCCCTAAACATTAGTTTTATTTTTTACTAGCTGTCCCCGGCATGCGTTGCAATGCACTTTTTACCTACCCTACCTACCTCCCATACCCTACCCTACTCTACCTACCTACCCTACCAATCCTTCATACTCTACCTTCCCTACTTACCCTACCTACCTGCCATACCCTACCCACCTACCTACCCTACCCTACCTACCTACCTCCTCTACCTACCCTACCTTTCTCACCTTTTAAACCTTCCCTGGACTTCCACAAATAATTCAAGACTAAAATCAGCCAAATCGGTTCAGCCGTTCTCGAGTTTTAGCGAGACTAACGAACAGGAATTGATTTTTATTTATATAGATTATAGTTTTCTAATTTTGTTTTAAATAAGGTAATCCAATTTATCTCCTGACCAAAATGTTTTGTTATTTACTAAAATTAGCACATCGACAAATATGTTTTTAATTTAAAGTTATCGCAACTCCGGCCCCCAAGATACAGGCGCAGCCTAGTTTAGAGACCACTGTATATCTAAGTTTGTCAAAATAAAACTTGTTACCGATAACCTTAAGAGCGTTTACGCCTTACGCATAAGCAGGATAGTAACTTTTTAGACCTACGTATCCTGCAAGCGTATTAACTTTCTTTAAAATCGGTTTAGTCATTTCGGAAAATAAGGATTAGAAAGTTTGTATGAAATGCCGTAAGGTGTACGCTCTTAATGTTGTTAGATTAAGAAAATGACTGAATTATTCTTATTATTCTCATTTATTTATTTCTGTACAAACAATTTACATTTTTAAATATTTCTGTCATCATCTCATCATCTGCCTAGCCTTTTCCCAAACTATCTTGGGGATCTCTGACCTCCACAACCCAATAACGGGGTAATACAAAACCTCTTGGTAATACTGAATGTCAGACTTCTGGCTTCTGATTACTCGTAACGACTGTCAAAGTAAATAAATGACAGCCGGGACCAACGGCTTAACGTGCTTTCCGAGGCACGGAGGAAACTCGGTATGAAATTATGGTCACCAATCCACGGACCAACCTCGGCAAGCACGGCTTAACCTTAAAGATTGACCCGTGCGGCTGTTATTATTTAGCCACGAGCTCTCACGAGCTATTTCTGTATAAAATAATAATAACAAAATATTTAAAAATATAAAAATAGTAACCCACCGGTATCGGGAACTGTGTCCAAGCTACCGGGGTCAGGGCTCCAGAGAAAGGAACCTCCTAACAATACGAGCCGTGACCAGGAGTACCGCTTTCTGAATCAAGCCCTTGATCTAACTGCCTAACATGAGCCTCAATTGATATTGGTCGAGGCTCTTGGCAATTAGGCCATTGGCTGATACGACTATCGGCACAATGATAGCTGTGTCCACATCCCACATGTCAACAACCTCACGAGCCAAGTCAGGATACTTCTCTGCCTATCTTTCTCGGCTTTCATGAGGTTCTCGTCATGTGGAACCGTTATGTCAACAATCATTGCGCGCCGCTCTGATCGATCCACCACCACTATATCAGGCTTATTGGCTACAATAGTCCTGCCAGTGATGATGAATTGATCCCAGTACAGTGTGATATTAAAATTTATTCTTATTATTCTTTTATACCACATATATTTCATGTTAATTACACACCCATAACGCGAATAAAGACATCACAAATCCAAGTCTTATCTCTCTAAACCCGTGCTCAAGCAAATTCGCACAGAATCCATGTAACATCCACCTTCATGCGCCCCAATAGGCCGTCATCAATCACTTACTGTTAGCGACGGATAATGGAGAAGAAATTATTATGAGCGACGACATATTCGGGTTACAGGATCTTGCGAGATCACAATTATTGTGTGTCAGTGAAATTTTTGGGGCGTTTAGTGAGGCGTAATCTGGATTTTTGTTCGGGGTTTAAAAAGATTATCTTTGCATAAAAGTTGATCTTCATTCATTTAGTTACCTTGTAATGTTCTTTCTGCTTATTTATCGTGAGGTTAGTGCCTAACCTCTACTCTCTAAGCACGAAATCCGTAGTTTCGGCCGAAGTTACGGTTGTTTCCTACTCCGTATCACTTACGGACATAAGATTCGTTAGGGGTCCGAACTAAAAATGAATGACAACACAATTGGACAGATGTCCTTACTTGCAATGTGTTTTCAAAACTCCTGAATCCGTAAATATTAGAGAGTAGGGTTCATTTCGAAGTATAAAGCTAGTTACGGACGGACTCGTATTTTCGTGGACGGACTTAGAGAGTAGACTCCCTGGTGTCAGCTACGGTCCAGAGGCTGTACTTGGCTTTATATTCCGTCGAGAAATATCTCTTACGACATGCTGGTTTCGTTTCAGCACGATGTTTTCCTTGTCATGTTCTTATTGCAGGCACTTAATAATTCCTCTCTGCGAAAGGTAGTGGGGCATAATTGGTTTATTGATGTTACATTTCTTCGAATTTATGGTGGTGGGCATGGTCAAGAATTTCCTCACGGTGTTTTCCTTCACCGTTTAGGAAGCAGTGGCGATAATTTATTCCTATGTTTTCCTAGAATACGTAAAACAGTTCTTGTTTAGGTAAGTTTTTTGTTCATTATAAGGGGTCCATATTGGCTCACCTAAAGTTCTTTCCCCCACTATGAAAAAAATACTTAGGAAAAGGACAATGCCAGATCCTGCCCTAACTTTCATAAGCCTACAAGAAATGTAAATTAATCAAAATTATGCAATGAAAATAGGACCCTTGGTTATCAAACTTTTATTCTGTTACACTTGCGGATAAAAAGTTAGTAATAAAAGGAATTTAAAAAACCGAAGTCCTATTTCCATCTGCGTTACTTAGTTCGCATACACGCGGAACAAAACGAGTTATTTGGTAAAAAAAATTACATCTACGTACGTATTACGTACGGATTTTAATATGTATTCGGAATAAATACACATTACTTAATGAAAATAATGTTTTTTAACATATATATTTTTATGAATGTATATTCTAATAATTATTTCGCGATAGTGATTAGGTGATTAAGGGTAAAGGACCGTCATTGACGCGCTAATTGTCATATCAAAAAGTCATTCATTGACATTCAATGTAATTTCAATGTAATAATTGTTCTTAGTTTTAAACAGAAACAGCAAGTTCTAAAGGCATTTAAACATGTTATTACTTATCACTAATAAAGCAGCAATAGAATGCTACATTTGGCATGCCTGTAGACCAACTTTTATTTGATAGGTCATAGCTCTATAGAAGTTCTGGCATTGTCCTTTCGCGACCAATTTCGAGGTAATTTCGTAGTTGGTCACAGTTCTAACCTAACCTAACCTATGGATATCTTTGCAGGTACACACCGCTATAAATAAAATTAAAGAAGACCCTTTAATTAATAAAAAAGAAATCTAAACAAAAAAGATATGACTTTGAATAATAGTGTAAAAGATGATTATGTTGAGAAAATATAGGAAAACAAATAAAAGTATAATAGATGTTTATTGCTACTGACATTATGAAGTTGAATGCTTCGGAATTATGAACATTAGAGGCAGAGTAGTTAGGACTTGTGATTGTTAGGATGAAAAATGTTAGGAAGAATATTTTCGGATTTCCAATTATCGGAGTTGAAAATTTAGGTGAACTTTGGCGCACCCATTAAATTGTTGTTAGTTTGTCTCTCTTCACTTTTTTTTTGTTTATATGTATGTATTTATGTATGTATTGTTATATTTTATTTGTAAAGTTTTCTTACCATTTGTTATGCTGCACCTACTATGTTTTCTCTCTGCATCACCCTAAGGTAGACTGGTAGAAAATGCCTAAGGCATTAAGTGCGCCTTTGTACAATGTTTTTTAAACTTGTGCATAAAGTTTTAATAAATAAATGGAAGTCATGGGGAGATGCCTTTGCACAGCAGTGGGATGGCGGAGGCTAACAGTATCAGTTAATAACTGTTAGTATTATTCTTTCTAAATATTATTATACAACCTAAGGATATGTTGTAGAGATACTTTATTAATTTTTACCACTTTTATTTGTGTTTTTTTACTTTGATTTGTGAGTGCATCTATGGGTTCGAACCCACTACTTACGCGACTTTGTGAGCTCACAAATATAATCAGTATGTCGGAGACGGTCATTAGTACGGACATGAATCGAAAGCGCGCCAAAAGCGACCTACTTACCAGTCTACCCACACCTAAGCGCGCTTACTACAGAGTCGTGATGTTTCGAGCTCACGGCGAGGAGGACAGTCAGTGTCTGATCGCGGCGGAGTCAAGACGTCCCGAAACTGTAACCCGATTCATTGTGCCTAGTGTTACTGTGTTGGATTGTAATTTCAAGTAATTTGTTAGTTCGATAAAAGCAGTGTACTTTGTGTATAGAATCTGGTTCTTCTAACCTAACAGACAGATGTGTTGCTGGGGAGTTTGTTCTGCCACTTCTTCTTCCCAGCTAAAACACTAGGAAGTGGCGAAGGGCGGGCGTTTTGGGGGACTGTCTCTTGTAATTTTGACATTCAAAAGGTGCTGATTATCAGCCTAGTTTGAATAAATGACTTTTGATTTTGTAGTGTGTGTTTTCATAGCACGAAACCCATGTTCTGCCCACATGAAGACCGAGTCTAACGAAATAAAATCACCTCCCTACGACATCAGAAGTGGGATAAAATCGTGCTAATGCAATCACACGCGCGAACAGTGAAAATAACAATCAGTGACGGTTACTTTTTGAAATGCAAAACAAATAAAGGCACCCGCGATACAAACTAAAAGCCAGTTAATAGCAAGTTAGTGTTGCCGGATTTTGATCCTAAACAAAACATAACATCACGCCTGTGAAGAAGAAGGGTTAGGCAGAGCGTACCTAATAGAACACCCACATTTCACGAAGTCTGATACGCGCTCGTGGTGCGTCATCGCTTACTTGTGTTTCGTGTTGTGAGTGCAGTGGAAGTAATCCAGCCTATTTAAACATTAAGCAAGGCGTTGAAGGGCTCCGCATCTACATAGCTGTAACCTATCCAGGTATGTCGTGGGACCAGTTGAAATAATTGTTCAAAGCAAGATTTGGGTGCGCCGAAATTTTTACGGCTACCCTCATTAACCTAAGTAGTGACAAACCAAAGGAAAAACCCCTACAGATTATGTTCAGTGACCATGACGAAGGAAAGAGAAACGTCAGAAGTGTTTATCGCTACCGCAAATCAAGTGGCATGCATGCGGACCAGGGAAAAACCAGGACGAAACCAAGCGGCTTGTCGCACGAAGAAGTCGCTGCCTGTGCCGGCTGCTACGGGCATCGGGCAAGCGACGGCAAGCCAGCGAAGCCCTTGGTGTACGTCAAATGTGGCAAACCGTGTCACAGCCGTCCAGCTACGAGCGACGGTGGCTGCGTGCAGTGGTGGCAGCGGGCTTGCTGTCGTCGGGGTACCGAACCAGCGGCGCGTCGATGTCTGCGTGGACTTCACAACACAAAGGTGAATTGTTACGGTTTACTTATTATTCTGATGCTGAATAATCGTTGGTGAAAGAAAGTTTTGCATCGAAATTTTAATGGGAAACTTGTGAGTCATGTTGTTGCTATGACTGGTGTAGTTCAAACGCGAGTATTCAGTACAGAATTACAGTATATGTAGGTTTTATGTTGTGTAGTGATTAACGATAACCCTCTCGAAATTTTGTTGCTTGTTTTGCCTACTATAATTATTTACAAAATGACGTCATGTTAGGTGGCGAGATTTTAAAGCAGGGTTTTCTTGCATACATGATGGCAAGAAAGTTTTCGTTAACGAAAATCCTTTGTGTACATTCGGTGAGGCATAATAGTGGTAACAAGCTTCAATCGGTTTTGACTGTTATAGCAATGAATGTAACTGGCAATGACTAGCCAAGACTTAAGTGCTACGTTCAGGCGTCTTTCACCGTCATATTTAACGCAATGATAGGTCCGAATGCCTACCGTATTTAGCTCGTGCTCTCCGATAGTCGGTAATCAGTCATTTTCACGAGTCTTATCGTTCACCTTGGTGCTAAAAAGACGACTGAAAACCTCTTCGATTAGAATTGGTTCCTGGAAAGTATCAGTACGTTTCAAAATTCGTAAATAGCTGCGTAATGTGCTAAGTAGCAAAGTCTCACTCTGGTAAAGTTCAAGCCGAATTGCACCCGGTAGCTAAGGTGACGAGCCGGTGGTACACGGTTCGTATAGACGCGATGGGTTAGCATAGCTTAACATGACAAGTGCCGAGTTGACGAAACGATGGCGAACTTTAAAGGTTTTGCGATTGATGATTTAGGGTTGTTAAAGATTAAAGGTCTGTTTAGAGTAATTGAGGTTTTGGACGGTTATCCTTCACACCGAAAGCTTTAAATTCTAAGCGTGCCTACAGATACGCACGCGGTAGGCTAAGGAAGATGCCAGTGGGGCACGTACCAGTCGAAGTGCACATTGAGATCATTAAGTTCTAAGCGTACTTTCAAGTATGCACATGATGGGTTAAGGAGAATGCCCGAGGGCCAAGTACCGTTTGAAGTAGACTGTAGAGGAATTTAGAGTTGAGAGATAGTGTGGAATCTTGGTTCGGATGGTCAGACCGTACCAGTAGCCATTTCGTAGCCGTAGTCCGGTAGAAGTCGGTGTCTGCTTATAGTAGTCCGTGGATGCGCGGTGCGCGGGTGGCTCTGGCGGAGGTCGGGTCTCGTAGAGACCATAGAGTCATGTGGGACTCGGTGTTTCTTGAGGAACATAGTAAAGCAAACAGGGTTTGTTGGAGGGCCTGAGTGTTGCCCATAGGCCACGGATGAGATTCCTGCTTTAAGTGGTGATTAGATGGATGAAAAGTTACTTGGTTGCTCTAGCATTTTAATTGACCTAATCGTTTGATCTAATTTTAGTTTTAATCCATGCGCTGGATGTGTGAGAGCAATGCGATTGCTGGTCGGCTAAAGAGCCGTGGCGTTAGAGGCTTTACACGAGAGTTCCTATAAGCATGGTAGTTTTTGTTGTTGCAGTAGAGTTTTAAAGGTTGATTTAATGACTATGGTACATGGCCCAGGGTCATCATTGTTGTGTATTCGATTATTTCTAATTAATTTGGTTAAAACGAAACAGCTAGTTCTAAAATGTCCTTATTTTGACCGCCCCGTTGAATCTAAAGTTTGGTCAGGAGTGACCGAGTGGAACAAAATTCTGTCGTGGAGTATTTGTTTGCAGGGTAACCATCACACGAGGACGTGTGCAAGCAGGATGGCCGTGTCGGAGACGGTCATTAGTACGGACATGAATCGAAAGCGCGCCAAAAGCGACCTACTTACCAGTCTACCCACACCTAACCGCGCTTACTACAGAGTCGTGATGTTTCGAGCTCGCGGCGAGGAGGACAGTCAGTGTCTGATCGCGGCGGAGTCAAGACGTCCCAAAACTGTAACCCGATTCATTGTGCCTAGTGTTACTGTGTTGGATTGTAATTTCAAGTAATTCGTTAGTTCGATAAAAGCAGTGTACTTTGTGTATAGAATCTGGTTCTTCTAACCTAACAGACAGATGTGTTGCTGGGGAGTTTGTTCTGCCACTTCTTCTTCCCAGCTAAAACACTAGGAAGTGGCGAAGGGCGGGCGTTTTGGGGGACTGTCTCTTGTAATTTTGACATTCAAAAGGTGCTGATTATCAGCCTAGTTTGAATAAATGACTTTTGATTTTGTAGTGTGTGTTTTCATAGCACGAAACCCATATTCTGCCCACATGAAGACCGAGTCTAACGAAATAAAATCACCTCCCTACGACAAGTATATATCAGTATCAGATCACTATAAAATAATTAAAATATCAACTTATACAGGGTGTCCCGTAAATAATGGATCAAACGTAACGGGTAAGTACCTTACCTCATTTCCAACAACTAATTTGAACAGTAAAAAAAAAAACTGGTAAGGTAACAAAGATATTTTTTTTTTTCGATTTTTACCATTTTCTCTACCAGCATTCAGTGTTTTTAATACTGTTGCTGCAAATGATAACATTTTTAGGTGTGATTTTTGTCAAACATTTCTGAATAGCTAACTAATGTTATAAGATAACATTTTTTTTAATAACATTTTATTTGCCTTGGAAAAAAAATCTTGAATTCAAAAGTTTTTTTTTTACGATGAAAAGACCAGAATTGGAAAAATTCTCCTGTAAAAAAAAATGCATGACACCGAAGTGTACCATTATTTAAAAAACTTGTACATTTTTTAAGGTTTGCAAATTGGTATAAAACTTTCGTCTAGTTCTTGTGGTTACAAAGATATTGCTATGAATGTGATGAAAAACACAGAACAGAAATTAAAATGGTACAATCTAACTTTTCTTCCTCGTAATGGCTTATGCGTGTAACCTAAGCATGTGGTTACGCGTGTAGCGGAATTCCGAGCCGATGACGTCATCTGTTTAGAATTTGGGACCACTACCTGCGAAGTTGCACCTCATTCAGTGTGAAAGGGATAGATAGGACCGCTTTTTAATTTTTGGTAAATCGGTATGTCGTTATGCTGTTTTTTTTTTTCTTCACCCTTTACTCGTATAGGGCTTCATTGTTGCATGATTTTATTCGTTTAGTTGTCACGAATCTCTCTTCGAGTTGATACGTACGTCAGACAACTTTCGCTCCCGCTGTGCTTTACTGTTGTGTTCTAGAAAATTAGACTTGTGCTGTGTATTTGGACTTTGCTTTGCCTATCGATTTGGAATTCTTTGTGTATTGGACGAATGACTTGGCGATCCTACGGACTTCGAAAACATTCGTTTGTGTGTGGTTGTACGTGCGTGCAGTAGTGCTGAAATTTTATTCAGCGCAATGCCTCGTTACGAGTACACGCCACGGGAGTACGCCTAAATGCATTTTATCTACGGAGAAGCAAGAGGTAACGCCAGGGCGGCCGCAAGATTGTACCGTGAAAGATACCCGAACCGGGATCGACATCCCGACTATCGCGTATTCATTAGAGTGCATAACGCGCTTCTTGACGGAAGAATTCTTGGCACCGGAGTTGGTGGTGCCAGTGAAGGGCGGCCGCCACAAGTCAATGACGAAATCATCATTCGAGAAATCGAGGAAGATTCGTCGGTCTCAATTCGCGTCATAGCGCAACGCACAGGTATTCCAAGATCGACGGTGCATCGAGTTCTAAAAAGGTACCGATTTCACCCATATCACGTGCAACGTGTTCAAACGCTGACGTCGCGTGATTACCCGCAAAGAGTAGCATTTTGCCAAAGGATGCTTAGAATGATTCGGGCGGACCCACAGTTCTTTAACAAAATTTTATGGAGTGACGAGTCTTCATGCCGGCGAGATGGATACCTAAATTTGCATAATTTGCACAGTTGGCAGCTGGTAAACCCACATTTGATGCGAGAGGACAGGAGCCAACATCAATTTAAAATAAATTTATGGGCGGGAATAATAAATGGGCAAATAATAGGGCCCTTTGAACTACCAGCAACTCTAAACGCCGAATACTATCTGCATTTTTTAAGAAATGAGTTGCCAACGTTATTAGAAAACGTTCCAGAAGACGTGCGGCAAGCAATGTGGCTGCAAAATGATGGGTGCCCCGCTCACTATGCGACGGCAGTAAGGGCGCAACTCGATGAAACTTATCCTGACAGATGGATCGGCCGATTAGGACCAATTTTGTGGCCTCCGCGATCTCCGGATTTAAATCCCTTAGATTTTTTTTACTGGGGATGTTTAAAAGACAGGGTCTACAAACAACGAATAACGACGGAAGAAGAATTACGGCAGCGCATCCAATCCGCTGTATCAGAAATAAATGAAAGCCATTTTGCCCGTCGGATAAGAGCTTCGTTTATTAGGAGGTGTAGACTCTGCATTCTCGTAGGGGGACGTCAGTTCGAACATTTATTGTAAGCAAAAAATAAACGATTTATTTGTATTTTTTTTTTTTATTCGACCTCCTAATTCTTTTCACACGCTGAGATACCTCATTAATTCAATGAAAATTACCTCTGAAATACAACAATAAAACATTTTTAAGAAAATAGTTGAATTCTGCACACTTGTTCAATTTTATTTTATTTCGTAATTTTGCACCTCTCTCAGATTCATAGCAATATCTTTGTAACCACAAGGACTAGACGAAAGTTTTATACCAATTTGCAAACCTTAAAAAATGTACAAGTTTTTGAAATAATGGTACACTTCGGTGTCATACATTTTTTTTTCAGGAGAATTTTTCCAATTCTGGTCTTTTCATCGTAAAAAAAAACTTTTGAATTCAAGAATTTTTTTCTAAAGCAAATAAAATGTTATTAAAAAAAATGATATCTTATTACATTAGTAAGCTATTCAGAAATGTTTGACAAAAATCACACCTAAAAATGATATCATTTGCAGCAACAGCATTAAAAACACTGAATGCTGGTAAAGAAAATGGTAAAAATCTAAAAAAAAAAATATCTTGGTTACCTTACCGGTTTTTTTTTACTGTTCAAATTAGTTGTTGGAAATGAGGTAAGGTACCTACCCGTTACGTTTGATCCATTATTTACGGGACACCCTGTATACAAGGCGTTGTTTTGCATCCTCGTCAAAATTCGAGAGGTTGTCACGAAAAACATAAATAATCAATTAAAATTACAGTACCTAGTTTATTATTAATAAACGCGGATTTTTTTGGTTGTTTCTGTTTGTCAACATTTCAGAATAACCACCTTAACGTGGTTTAGAGAATAAGAAATTATCGAAATAACGTTAGAGATTGTTTGTATGTTTGTAAGCGCGGTTATAGGGCGAGAATCAGACGGGCCGCGTTTAAAACACGGGTGATTTACACTTAACGATTTCCGTAAGTAAATAAATGAAAAAATAAAAATTACCTACCTATTTTATTATTGATTCGGGACGAGAATCATTAGCATAGTAACCTCCTTGAATTTGACGAGAATGCAAAACAACACCGTGTAGAATTCCAAGATGGAAATTATTTAGATGGAAACATAAGCTATCCTTTCAAACTTACTAGCAAAGCTACGTGTAACCGCACAGGGAGAACTCGTGACCGACTGTAGTGGTTCACGACAGCCAATTTCCCTAGCCACGTTTATCGGCGAGGGGGTCACTAGCCGCGGTCGTGAGTGGCTCGTGGACTATGTACTAATTGTACAGCCACGAGCACAAATATGTCAATTTTCTTTAATATAACACTACGTCTTGTAGTCCCCACAGGAATAGGCAGAGGCATATCTAACAGTACTCCCACAGTTTGCCAGTTATGTTTAAATCCCGTGTAATAGGGGGCGAACCTTTTGCCATTAACCAGGCGCAAATCCAGACACCGTGGCTGCTACTGAGGAATTCCTTTTGGAGAAACCCAATAAATCTTTGCCCGACCTGGCAATTGAACCCAGGACCTCTTGCTCAGCAGTGGACCACTGGAACAACAGGGCAGTCAGAGCCGATTTCCCGAGACAATTTTCTTTTTCCCCGAAATAACGGTTGCAACTTTGAGTTAAGGCCCGACGTCATAAGTTCCACAATATTATGTTCGTCATCATCATCATCATCAGCCTACCGCAGACCACTGCTGGACATAGGCCTCCTCAATCGCTCGCAACTCTCATCCAGTTGCTACCAGCCACCCTGCGAAGATTGTGGCTCCACCGAGCCTGAGGGCGTCCCACCTTACGCTTGCCGATTCGCGGTCTCCACTCAAGAACACGTCTACCCCAACGGTCATCGGCACATGGTCGTACCAGCATAAAGTAGCAGTCAATACAGTAAGATAAAATGACTGAAGTGTTTACATAGTAGAGCTCGTGACTGTGTTATATAGCATTTTCACAGTTATTTTACTTCAGACTGCACACTAGTAAAAACCATAGAGATCTTTATTCTCCTTGTAATAACCATACAGCAACCATGCTGTTTGGTTGTTATAAATGGTAATTCTGTCAAAATAAATGTGACATTTAGTATTTAAAAAAAAAGTTGTTGCAAATTTGCAAACGTCATAGTTAATCAACGTGCCATGACTATACAAAACTAGAAACTTCCAATTTCTTATTACAGTATGTAAATTCAAGACGTAAATTCATGTTGTATGGAACATTAAGATTTTTCATAGTCCCGGATTCGCAGAAACTGATAAACTAAGTGAATTATAATGTTCTTCTGGCTGATAACTGCGTAGGCATTAGCTCGTAGACCTACGTGCTACGCCGGCCTACGCTGCTACGCGGCTGCGAGTTTTGAGCTTTTGGGTCGTAGTTGTGATTTGTTTAGGTTAGATTGAATTATTTCAAGTAAAGAGCGTTTACGAACGACTTACGACATTTCATACAAACTTTCAAGTCGTGTGAAATGACAAACGTGAAAATCGGTTCAGCCGATCGGAAGCTGAACCGATTTTCACGTGCTCATAC
This sequence comes from Cerastis leucographa, assembly GCA_963082945.1. Classification (NCBI taxonomy): domain Eukaryota; kingdom Metazoa; phylum Arthropoda; class Insecta; order Lepidoptera; family Noctuidae; genus Cerastis; species Cerastis leucographa. Next base: position 4,028,637 of record OY720365.1, read on the forward strand.
ATAGCAGCTGTAACACTAGCTGTAACACTATTCAAATAAAAAAAAAACTTGAAATGTTTATTAGTAACTTTCTAGACCTAGGTATCCTGCTTAAGCATCATAGGTCTAGAAAGTTACTAAAAATATTTTAGAAAAAAAGTGTTACAGCTAAATTAGACCGATTATAAATTATGTACTGTGACTTTTAGACGCATAGGTCTAAAAAGTTACTAAACACCATTTTCCATAATTATCCTGCTTATAGGTATTAAGTTTCATTGAAATCGGTTCAGTCATATCATATAATACATATAATACTACTACTTTTTTATAATACTATTACTTGTTTTACTTGTACTTTGTGACTTATAGCATCGTATTGGACTTGTCTGTAATGTTGCTATAATTGGTGGTAAATAAAAAATAAATATCAGAAAATAAAGACTTGTAAGTTCGTATGAAATGCCGTATGGTGTAAACGCTCTTAATCTTAATTTTAAATATATATATATATATTTTTTTTTTTTAAACTTTGCCCCACACTAGGATTTCTCCTGTATCATGGGTACGTTTACAAACATTTAAACTGACATACACAAACAGCCAGACCCGGAACAACTATCTGTAGGCCATACAAATATTTGTTCCGTGCGGGGACCGAACCTGCGACACGCAGCGCAGCAGTCGATCGCTCAACCACTGCGCCAACCGTGCCGTCAAATCCGTCAAATATATATCTTTTCAAAACCTTCAAGAAGTTTTTCAATCAAGATTTAAAATTTAGATGTGTGTCCGGCAAGTGTCTCGTCCCCTATTACACGGGACTTAAAAATAACTTGATAAATGTGGGTACTACAACCTCTGCTTACCCTATCGCGAGGAATTAAATAGATGTGATGGTATGTATGAAAAAAGTATCAAACAGATTTCCAAATTAAAAAGTCTTTTTTTACTTTATATATTTTTCGCCTAGTATTGCATTGACAAACTTAAATAATTTTCTCAATTTTCTTAAGTTTTAGTAAGAAGTAATACTCACCTGCAACAAACTATTAATAAATTGCCCGAGGTTGCTCGCCGCAGCCGGGCTAAGAACATTAAAGACACTGTAGATTTTAATTCTCTTACTAAGAACAAATACGTTGCTTTTGCTAAAGTACTCTTCAACTCCTGTAAATTAAGGACTATTATAAAACTTTGAGGCGGGCTTTCACTGCACTTTTCTTATTGATGATATGTTACCACTTGTCTGTTACCACGTATCCTTTTCCTTGTGGATCGACATTTCGTTTAATCGGATGCAGCAGAATGGAATGTTTTATAAGAAGCAACTGCCTATTAGAATTCCACCACCTCCCATAAACTGGGTAGTACTAGAGGTACCCCCTGACAAGACTGGTTGTCAGACTCTGTGGCTTCTGATTACTCGTAAAGGCAGTCTAATAAACTCAAAAATGTTCGAATGACAGCATCCGGACCAGCTGTTTAAAGTGTTCCGAGGCACGGAGGAGTTTTGGTACCGTAAAATGGGGTGAATTGGGACGAAACTTTGGAAGGCATTTTCACGTTATTTAAATATTATTGGTAGCCTAAAAATACTCTATTGTTTATTAAATTAAAACAGAAATGATCCCAATAGCTTTTTAGTGACGAATTATTTGTATTCAACGATGAAATCCCATTCAAAGTTTTGTCCCTATTCTCCCTCGCATCCCTATTCACCTTGTTTTACCGGTATTTAACCATCGACAAACCGACCGCATTGACTCGACTCGTGCCGCTGTTATTGTTTACGCACGAGTCGCTTTCTCGATGGTTTTAGGTTGTGATAAAAAGGTTACCAAAATGTTGCTCGCTGTTTTGATTTTTTTGTGGCATTTCTTCTTAACTTTCGGCACTTATTTGACACATACATAAGATCACGCCTCTTTCCAATGGGGGTGAGCAGACATCACAACGCCACCTGCTACGATCTCACATACTTCTTTTGCTTCGTCCACGTTCATACATAATTAGAATTAAAAAAAAGCACAAGTCATAGTCGAAATATATGTTTGTAAGCAACTACTAGCGGGACGGATTGCTCAGGACACATCGGATACATTTGTTTAGAATTTCCTTTCCCACAACTGATATTTTTAATGAAAACGAATTATGTTACAAGTCTGAAATACCTATTAGGTTTTATTTACACTACTCCCATAAAATCAAACCTCAGAATCTTCAAATTCTGAGTCCGAATACTTTTCCCCCAAAAAAACTATTACTATTACATATTTTCATTGATGAAAACTCACAGCATTGTCAGGGGCGTTCAACTCAACTTATGTAGATGTTTACCAACTTAAACCTGTGACACTCACAAATGGGCTGCTTCGTCTCATCCCGAAGATTCATAGGCCGAATACAGCCGCTGATATCCAAGTTGAGTTGGGAAAAACACGCAGCGCGCATGCGCCAACTCGACCAATGTTGTTCCCGAGTATGGCCAGTGCGTGACGGGCGCTCGAGACGCTGTAGGGAGGGGAGCGCTGTCGATACTATCGAGTCGATGATTGATAAGATCATTTTTTTGTTCACTATTTTGTGTAATTGTGGATTATTAACGGTAGTTATTATTTATCGTCTAGAAGTATGGATAATTGAGTGGACTGTATTGCTGGCAGACGTTGAATTAGTTTTGTTGTTTAATATGTGAAGTGATTTTATCTATCAAGGCCAATGAAAGTTTTAATCGCTCGGTGACCCGCAACTTAAATAGCGCGACCAGGTTTTATTGCTAAGAATAAAATCGCTGACAAATGCAATCCTAATCTTTTCTGAATATCGTAAATCTGTTGTTGTCGAGCCAAATCGCTAGCCAATTCATGACTAAAACATAAACCGCCTCCATAGGATAGCCCCTCCATTTTACTACACACTTTTTTTCTCAATAAAAATCATTACATCCGTAAAAAACACTGCAAGGCGTTTATTGCAGAGTTTATTTGTTCCGCGCGAACGTAAGATATTGTCTTCGATAGCGAACATTATTGCAAACAATAAAAGTCGAGATCTCGGTACGTCCCTAATGGTAGATTTCACCCATGTTCAGTGTGATAAAATGTTCGGGACGGGCGGAGTGAAGCGCGCGCTCCGCAACCCAAGCCCGCCAAAGGAAAATTCAAATCATTATCATTCTTTAAAAAATATTAAACTGTGCCAGTAACAAAAAAAAATGTAATTTAAATTCGAAGATTAATTCAAATATTTTACTTTCTGTGAGATTAGGGCTGTGTAAGTTTTAAGAACAATTAGAAAAACTGTTCGGTGATTGGTTCATTTTTTTTCTGTTATTATAACAAAAAAGTATGTGAAAGTTACTGTCAAAGAACTGAATTGTGTTTTCTTGGCCGTTATGGAAATTTCTCATAAGGTAAGCGAGCTTTATTTTCAGGTTTGTCCTTTCCTGCTGTGGAAAAGTTATGAAACTTTCTGACTTCCTGCTTCTGAAATTAAATTTATATAGTTTCGATATTAGGGCTTCCTTTACAATATACATAAACTTTAGGTACCCAACCTGTCAATTATAGTTATAGAGAACCGGCAAGTTATTGAAATGTTTTTATATATAGACATAGATAGCTACATAACTAAGGTTAATTTAAAAAAAAATACTTTTTCCTCGTGGAAAAACTATCGACATTTTTTTTTTAAATAAGGAAAGGTTTGAGCTTACATTTCCTATTTATAAAAATAAAAAATAAATAAAAAGTAATTTAATCTCACGTCCTACGCTCCTATTTAATCGAGCAATTCCCTGTAAACGGTCCATAATTAAGTTTCATTTGTAACCGAAAATAATTATTGAAACCAATTAACAGTCACTTCATTTAAATTGACGCTATTTGAGGATATCCCGGGGAATAATACCCGGATGATTGCGATTTTATGACAGCCTTAATTTTTGACGATATTCACTCCTAAATGAATATAGAATATTTACTACATGAATAGTTTGAACTGTGGCAACCAGTCTTACTAAGGGGTATCGTATTATCCAGTAAATGTGTTGTGGAGGTCAGATAAGCAGTCGCTCCATGTAAAATACTGATATTCAGCTGCATCTGGTTAGACTAGAAACCAAACCCACCATCAATGAAAAAGGAAAAGGCTAGGCAGTAGATGCTGATGATTTTCGACTAAAGCAATATTTCCACATTACTTGAACGTGTTCAGTACATCGAGTTCAAGGGACTGTCATTGACGATATTCCATAAAAAATGTGCTTTTAAACACGGTTTAGATGCAATGATCTCGGTCAGTTTCTCTGGTGAAATTAGTCCTAAGCTGTTTCGTAAAGAACCTGCCGGTGTCTCACGAAGTTTTAAGCACGCGCTTAAGCCTGGATTACGCTCTCATCTAAGCGTTCGCCATGAAGCTTCATTAACATCTTTAATAAGTACTCTTATTTAATTTAGAAAGCTTCTTACAAACATTCGTTTTGATAAAGAAATACTATGTTGGAGAATGGATCTAAGATGATAGTGTTACGTCACATGTCTCATTCATGAATAGAACGATTGAATGAATTTGTTGTATGTGGATGCTTTGGGGCCGAAAAGTTCTGGAATGGCGACCGCGAACCGGGAGACGATGCGTTGGAAGGCCTCCCACTAGGTGGACCGATGACCTGGTGAAGGTTGCGGGGATCCGCTGGATGCGCGTCGCACGGGACCGGTCAATGTGGCGACACTTGGGGGAGGCCTATGTCCAGCAGTGGACGTCTTTCGGCTGAAATGATGATGATGGTGATGATGAATGCTTTGATGGAGAATTTAAATACTAATGGCGCTGTTTGAGCAATAATTATTTACTGAGAGCATGCGCTCAAATGGATTGAACATATAGTTTACAAAATATGCAAATTCTGTACTTCTGCTTCTTCTTCTTCAACCTTGGGCCACCCAATGCCGTACGAGTGGTCTCTTCTAAATCTCTGATTTTATTTATGTATGTTGCTTGTTTTTTATTACTTTATCCTGTATGCTACACAAAATTATTTTAAAATATAAAGAATATTAATGTCAAGGATAATATTTGATGTTTTGTTTTGTTGTAACTAGGTCTAAAAGGTTTGGTACCTAAATTACGACTTCGTTTTGTTAGGTATTTATAAGACCATATTTCATGCAAATAAAGAATCTTTAATCTGCTCTTGAAGCAGTTTTGTGTCATGGCATGGCCATCCGGTTTCTTCGAGCCGTGTCTATATTACAATAAGCTTAACATAAATTCAGTGCACTTCAGTTTGATTGGATCATAAATTAGTAAATTGATAGAATTTACCAAAGGAAATACGGCTTCTTCTCCATGAGAGGGAGTGGACAGGACTCCACCACGTATGCGGGGTCGGTGGATGTCACATGGGCTCAAATGTTTTCTTATTTATAAACTTCACGAAAAACTAAAACCACAGACTAAAACTTAACATCATCTGCCTAGCCTTATCACAACTATGTTGACGTCGGCATCCAGTCTAAGCGGATGCAGTTGAATATCAGCTAAACTCCATAACCGACTAAGACTGTTTGTCAGACTTTAGAACCACTGACTACCTGTAACGACTGCCAAAGATTTACAGATAACAGTCGGAAACAACGGCTTAGCGTGATTTCTGAGGCACGGAGAAAACTCGGTACGTAAAGGACAGTCACCCATCCGAACTCCGACCTGGGCAAGTGCGGTTTAACCTTGAAGATCGAACCGTGGGGCTGATATTATTTAGCCACGAGCTTCTCGCAGACTAAAATCTAACACAGTATGTTATTTGCTTAAATCTGGGTACTTTTTCCATTAAAATAATTCCACTCAGTTCACTATACCTACAGATCTCTAGTAACTGCATATTCCACAACCTCAAAACTTTCCGTTCGGATAGCTAACAAGAAGTTAGTACAACTACTTCAAGTGTTAGACTAGGAAACGTATAAGTAAACGGTACCCTAGGGGTAATTTTATTTGAACGAGACGCGCGTGAGAGGTATCCAGAGACGAGGCTCCGCGGGCTAGCTATCTACGAAATAAAACGGGGTAGGAGCCGAACAAAAATTGTGACTTTTGGTCAAAAAACCCGGTACCCTAGGAGGAAATACTACAAATACCAAATTACTACTGCTCTCAAGTACTCACTCAGCGTTTCTATAAGATTTTCAACTAAAAGTTTAAGCCAGTCGAGATGTCTGCGTGAATAATTAAGTTTCCGTCTCATGAGGAAAACAAAATGTTTTCATTTATCTTACGTCCATTTTTCGGAACAACCGACCAAAATCAGAGAGAAACGTTAACCTTCAACTACGATAAAAGAGGACTAGGCTAGCATAAGATACACGTGACTTCGCTGGGTCAACAATAGGAAATATCAATCTGTCTCTGTACAGGGTGTAACGGAAAGGGTATATACATACATAAGGGTGTGCTACAGACCATCAAACTGAACATGTTTCTCCATCGGACAAACATCGTAATAGCGAAAAAGTCTGAAGCACACGTTTAAGTATGTACATTCCCTTTCCGTTACACCCTGTATAGGCCTTCTCTGACAAGTTCCCAAGTCTGTTTAGAAAATCATTGTCCTGATCTGTTTTGCCTTATCCCAATTTTGTTGGGATCTAATCAGCTTCAGCTGAAGACCGATATTACTCGAGGTGTCTGCCAATACTCAGGTCCACAATCCAGTTAGGTACGATATCCCTTGGATAGATTGGTTGTCAGACATTTAGGCTTTGATTACCTATATTATTTGCTTTTAACGACTGTCAATGATAGAATGATAGCTGGACAAATTGATTAACGGACTTTGTATGGTGTGTAAAGTTTAATCATTATCACTCATCCACGGTTCGACTTCGACAAGCGTGTCCTAATATCATTATAACCTTATTTGGCCAAGTACCCATTCCAAATATCCAATCACTAATAAATCCTAAACACAATCACAACTAAACATAACTCAGCATGGCCTAAAATTTTATGATACTTCATTAATATAATTTGCTCCACATTGCGTGGGTGTAATAGGAATCCACACCTATTATATTTATGCCATTTTATTAGGTTCCAATGTCAATATCGAAGATTCCAAGCTCTGCGTGGGATGGTCAAAATAAGATACGTAACGAGATATTTTTTGTACAATTATATTTTTTGTAGATTTCTCGTTCAATTGGCAGATTAACCTTCGGTATTATTTCATGGCAAAAAACTTACTTTTATGGGCGCCTTTAAAGGCAATTAATTAATTAGAAGGACTTATTTTATGATTACCCCCCACTTGTTTTCACTTGTATTATTTATGTGTAATTATTTATTCTTTTAGGTACAAATCTGCCTAACCAGTTACAGACGTGCTATTTTGTAATGTTATTTAGTTTTGTACTTCATGAAAAAGATAGGTTAACACACATATTTTTAGAGGCCAGTCTGAAAACTAAAATCACTTTCCGACAATGCATATCTATCTTTACGAGGCGACGTCAGTTGCTCGAAGTGATAACTTTGTGTGTTCGTAGAAGGCCTTAGGGGTCGGGTATTCGTGTAGGTTAGGTTATATATAGGTTGCCGGAGTAAAAATTCCTCTTATTCCCTGTACCGGTACATTTCAATTTTTCCGTGAACACAGATGTTTTCAATGAACAGTTTTCAACTCGATGGTAGTAGATGTCAAGTACTGTTGATTGTATAAAGGCGGTGTATAAAGGTCCATAACATTACACTGCTGAGCTTTGCTTTGTGTGAAAATATTGGTGAGATTGTTCTCTGCGATCCACAGTTACGGTAATTATGAATACGTGGCTGGCAAGCAAAAGAATGGCGCGCCTAAAATATGGCAAAGCTCTTTATGCATTATACGTAAAAGATTTCTAAATCTTCTTTAAAGAGGAGGTTCGTGGCTAAATAATAACAGCCGCACGGGTCAGTCTTCAAGGTTAAGCCGTGCTTACCGAGGTCGGTCCGTGGATGGGTGACCATAATTACATACCGAGTTTCCTCCGTGCCGTACGTAAAGCTGTTGGTCCCGGTTGTCATTTGTAGATCTTTGACAATCGTTACAAGTAGTCAGAAGCCGAAAGTCTGACATTCAGTCTTACCAAGGGGTTTCGCATTACAGTTACTGGGTTGTGGAAGTCAGATAGGCAGTCGCTTCATGTAAAATAATGATACTCGGCTGCATCCGGTTAGACTAGAAGCCGACCCCAACAAAGTTTTGGAAAAGGCTAGGCAGGCAGCTCTTTTGTACAGATAGAGCATCTGATTATTTATCGATACCCCCGCAATGCCATTCAGACGCTAAATACCCTTGCTGAAGAATTGTTAAATTTTATAAGTATTTAGTACATTTATTAAACCATAAGCTAATACTGAAGAAGTGAGCAACTTAGTCCAAACACACTTACCGACATTCTTCTACGTGGAAAATGAAACACCTAGATACAATCAGCTTATGAAATTCCTACTGTTGGGAAACGGGCCTCCACTCTGAGAGAAAGAATACGTTATAATCAAATATTTTCGTATTTTGTTCTAGGACATAGCCACCTCCTTGATAAAATACTTAAAAAGCTAAATAAATAACCTGTAACACTTGAAAACAAACAAACTATCACTTACCAGTTACTAAGAGACACCCGTAATTGACCTGTATAAGTAATGACAGTCTATCAAAAGATCGATATCAAACAGAAAATAGAAGCAAGTTAATATTTTATTCATTTAACTGTCACGTGCTAGGCTAGGTTTCTGCTAACTTAACAGACGGATGGGGAGGTTGGTGGGCCGCTTAAGCGAGAACAGTAGGACGTAGTGAAGGGCAGGCATTTTGGGGGACTGTCTAATGTAGGTTTGAAGTAAATTTTAGCCAAAGACAATCCTCTCAGTAATCAATTTATTGGAACGAAGTTCCTTATCGCGCGTTGCGAAATGGGGCTAGACGGAAAAAATTAAGACCAAAAGTTGTAACGACACTTTTTGCTCTAGTTGTAAGCCGTGTGGCGTGCGCGTGTTTCTCTGTCTGTCTGTCTCTCTCTCTTTCTCTCTCTCTCATAGAAAGCAAGCCAGTTATTTTCGTTTCGTCTTTCTATTTCTCATATTATAATTTAATTAATTTCATTAATTAAATAACTTCGTTCCATCCGGGTGTCCAATAGGTTGTGTGTGTTAAGAGGTGTCAAGACACCGCTTAAGTTTTTTCTTTTAACTAGTTTGTGGCAAACTAGGAATTTCTCCTGTATCCTGGGTGCGTTTGCAAACATTTAAAATCACATATACAAACAGCCAGACCCAGGAACAACTATCTGAAGGCCATATATATTTGTTCCGTGCGGGGATCGAACCCGCGACACGTAGCGCAGCAGTCAATCGCTCAACCACTACGCCAACCATGCCGTCAAAATCTAAATGTGTAAGTTTGTGAGGTAAATGGATGTTTGTTACTCGTTCACATCAAAACCACTGAATGGATCTGGATGAAATTTGGCAGAGATAGATAATAGCCAGGATACGTTTTATCCCGGTTGTACAACCCGTGCGACCAATTTCCGAACAAAACGCGGGAGAAGCCGTGGGATTAGATAGTTGAATATACTTTTGAATGGTCGTCGGTACAAGTGTAACGTGTCCAACTTGTCAATACGACAGTGGCATCGTCAATCAATTGACACTTTTTTATATATATAATACATAGGTCGTCATCGTATGATACATAGGTCTAAAAAGTTACTAAAAAAATTTTCGAAATACAACTACTTACCCAATTTTGCTTGGCCTCACATGACATGAAATTTCTCCTGATAATTAAAGCTATCAGGAGAATGTATGAATGAGTATCTTGAATCTGGTTTTTTTCTGGTTAACCAATGAAGCTTGAACATTGCTTTCAGTTTCAACAGCAGATTTGTTAAATGTCCAGATCATTGTGGCTAGCTATCCCAAGGGAACATTGTCAACAGTTTGTAAACGTCCAGCTCTAAATACGGCAGACGAAACAAAGCTGCAGTCAACGTGTGGGGAATGATAATGTTACTTTTTAGTTTTCAGTCCGGTGTAGTTAAAAATAAAAAATAAGTTTTTTAATTATAAAGAAAATAAAGACCTTTATTTCTGACAAGCAACCTCTTAAAATGGTAAGTAATTTAAGTAAGTTTTTTTTAAGTTATAAACTATGCTATAATATTATTTATTTAGATACAAGCTTAAAGAAAGAAGTCTGATAAACATTTTTCATTGGGAACGACATAAGTATGTGTAGTAGATATTTAATATCACATATTTGCCAAATTAATTAAACCATCTATACCAATAAACAAAAATTCGGTCTTCGATCGCGCACCTCTTGCTACGCACTACGCTACGGTGGTGCTACGCCATACGCTACCCGCTGCGCTACGGCGTAGCAAGCGCTGTGCTTAGTATTCTGTTAAATATAAGTTACCAAGCGATTCAATGTGTTTAGCGTTAGTATTAAAAGGTAAAAACACACGCACACATGTGAAAATACTATATCATTATGATAACCGCAGTACATCCCTGCTCCTTAATGTTTTTTTAGGCCGAATTTTCGAAAATAATAATAATTTGTATATTTTTTACCCGCAACAGCTGCGTTCCTGCTTTCCGGCCTTCGAATCTAATTTATTTCACAAAGTATCACGTCGCCACGTTAAAACCCATGATTGTGACACAGAAAGCAAAAAGAAGTTTTAGCCAGTGACGATTCAAAGTGGAAATGCAATATTCCACTCACACATATAGTGTCATGATATCCTGGTATGTCACTTTATTTTGAGAGAAACTCGTTATTATAACTCTATGTACGTGTGCTCATTTGGTGTTTGAAGTTGATGTTTTTGTTGAAAAGGAATATATTATTTTTGTGTAAAGTTTTGAGTTTGATGTGATTTGGGAAGCCCAGCCACAAATTTTAAATCAAAGCCACAAAACTCATCAGTTTTGTGGCTTTGATTTAAAATTTGTGTTGCTATGTTAAATAAGTTAGTGAGCTCGTGGCGTTCAATTGTAGATCCTTGGCGGTCGTTACAGGTTGTTAGTGGCCCGAAAATCTGACAACCAGTCTTACCTTGGGGTATCGTATTACCCAGTACTAACTGGGTTGTGGAGGTCAGGTAGGCAGTCGCTCCATGTAGACACCAACCCCAACATAGTTGGGAAAGGCTAGGCAGATGACGCTATGTCAAATAAGTTGTTATGAAGTAAAATAGAAATACAGAATTGTTAAAATACAGAGACGTTTCTGTTGTCAGAAAAGCTGCAGCAGTTAGTGCAAAAAGGTAAAATTATTTTTATGTGAACCATTTGATCCATTAAATACTGTTAGTAAGATCTTCAACTAAATTTAAATAAAAATAGGAAAGCAAACCACTTAACTCGTATATCCTTCTAGAAGTCTTATTATATAAAAAAAAAATAGAATATTCTTGATTCTGACCATACGCTTGAACACACAATAACATTCATAAAATAAAATATTTCACATAGGATGACACTTTGGGCAGTCTTATCGCTAAAAGCGATCTTTTCAAGAAAACCTTTGGAAGGATTACAGGAAGAAAAAGAGACAATACTGCAGGTACTCTGTGTTCTAAGTAAGATTAATGCCTTTGGCTGTTGGTACAGACCGTATTGACTGCAAGACGGGTTCACAAAATCTTATAATGTGCTGCATTAAACCGAACCTTTAATAAACCTTGCATTACAGAACTTATTAACTGCCAATACATTGTAATTACATGCGACACTAAGCTGATGATTAACAAAATGAAGTGGTTGGTCGATATAATGGCGTACTGTAATTTGTAGGCAGGACAACCGCTGTTTAACTTGTTAACTGTGTAGTGTACGTGTTATTATGGTAGCCTGGTACACCGAGTAATACTATCATTAGTGTTATGACGATTAGTTTTTAGCTCTAATGAGTTTTCTAGCCATTATCCTGTAACTGAACGTTTAGAATCCTTTTTACCAGTAAGTTAGATATTGTTTATAGTGTAGGTACCTTTTACTCGCATAATACTGCTTTATTGGTCTAGTGGTTTACAGCTAAGCAGGAAGTCTTGCGTTCGATATTCAGGTTGAGATAAAAGATGCACACAATGTCATAAACTCATAATAGTGCATTATTCCTTTATTCATTTATACAGGGTGTAACGGAAAGGGTATATACATACTTAAGGGTATGCTACAGACCATCAAACTGAACATGTTTCTTATCCTAAAACATGTTTTTCAGCGAAAAAATTATGTGCTGCCCCGTACAAAATTGCAATCTATTCGACCCAAATGTATGGGGCAGCTGATATTTTTTTCACTATTACGATATTTGTCCGATGGAGAAATATGTTCAGTTTGATGGTCTGTAACACACCCTTAAGTATGTATATACCCTTTCCGTTACACCCTGTATATACAAATTTAATACATTTTTAAATATTCCTTATAAATAATATAAAAAAAACAATATAGTGCATTCTTTGTTACGATATTTTAACGTTTTTCGTAAATATCGATAACTAAATCTAGGTTATAGTAAATGAAAAGTGAAAATTAGTTATAGAAGAAAACTTAAGAGTAAAAATCTCACCTTTACTTTACGGTAATATAAGCTACACGTACATAATTTATTTGTGTACCAACACGCAGCGAGCGTTTGATTACGGCAAACATTAATAATGTGTTGTGTCGGCGCTAATTTGTTACAACTTATTAATGATGTAGGAAGTTCCCGATTTTTTCTACTCGCTGATTAATGTTGATTGTAGGTCTCACATGTGTGTCGGTATTTAATGTCACATTATTCATTCATCATAAAGACATATCGGGCTCGTACGAAATAGTATAGTTGACGTATTGGGAAGTCAATCTGCTTAAAATCATGGGTATGGATATGTAGCGACCTACAAAAAAACTTAAAAAAGTATTATAGCGCCATCTATGATAAACCTGAAGAATTAAAATGGTCTGAACCTCGCAAGCAAAGTTTACTTCGATTTAAGAGTATATAGACTAGAGACACCCGACAAAAAATGTCGGGCAGTTGCCCACCAGACATAACACCTGTCTGGTCAAAGGATCCGAAGGTAGTCGAACTTCTTCGCCGTTGCATTTCACCCATTTGGTGGTAGGATATGTCGGTTTCCGCACCATATTTTCTTTCCTTCCTTTGAAGTGTAGTGATAATGAAATAAATGAAATACACAAAGTTACGTGCCGGTGCTGCTCCACGCATATTATGCTGAATTAATAAAATATTCTTTTCTTCTTTTTCGATTGTGCTGTTGTCAACTATTTCTACTTAAAGGTCTCTTTTAAGGTCTGCGAGATGGATCAATAACAGTAACACTGTAGCGACCTACAAAAAGCAAAAAAGCATCTTATATCAAAAAGTACTAGAGCGCCATCTATGATTAAAACTGAAGAACTAATATGGTCTAAATCTCGCAAGCAAAGTTTACATCGACCTAATACTATACCTGTATAGTATTAGGTCGATGTAAACTTTGTGACTATATACATACTTAAGGGTGTGCTACAGATATTTTTTTCGCTATTACGACGTTTGTCCGATGGAGAACCATGTTCAGTTTGATGGTCTGAAGCACACCCTTAAGTATGCATATACACTTTCCGTTACACCCTGTATAGAGAAACACGACAACAGCTGTCGGGTAGTTGCCCACCAGACATAACACCTGTCTGGACGGAGGATCATCAATTTACTATGCAGTAAATCCTCGTACTCTTAAAATACAAAAAAACCAGCAACTTTCATTGCTACCCATCTCATAACAAAACATTTCTAACATCACAAGAAAATCTTCCGACAAACAGAAAATAAGTTGGGATTAGAATCCGAGACTTCGTTCAAAGGGCAGAGTCTAAGCACGTGCGTTAGTGCGATATGATATGATATAATATGATACTGCATTAAGTAAAATATGGATTATTGTGGACTGCTTGTTGGTCTAGTGGTCAAATGTGTCCAGGGTTCGATTCGCAGATCGGGCAAGGTGTTATTTCGTTTTTCCATCAGTAGCAGCCAAATCTGAATTCGCAACCGGTTGATTAAGGTTTATTGACAATATAATAAAAGAACAATCCTTACACAAACGGAAACTCAGTATGTAATCATGGTCACCCATCCACAAACCAACCTCTGCAAGCACGGCTTAACCTTAAAGATCGACGTGCAGCTGTTATTATTTAGCCACGAGCTCCTCAAAGTTGGGTAACATACAAACAGTAAAACAAAATACAATGAACAAAGTTAAAAGCATTCAAAGTGAAAGTAGCCGTGGTCCCAAACAAGGCACAGCCTGTATCTTGTTGCATGATGACAACAGACTACCCCTATAATGTGGGACTTTAATTAACATAACTAGCGAAATGTGGGTGTTCTATTAGGTACATCTGTGCTTAATCCTTCAGAAATATACTACTAAACAGATGTGATGTTGAATGACTTATTTTATTTTTATATCAATAGGGATGGTGACTCATTTTTTTTAATTTGTCTATCGGGTAGATTATTAAAAAGTATTTAACACGTATTTTTTCTTTTTTCACGTAATCGGCAAATTACGGAGATATTTTGAGTTGAAATGGCGCATGACGTCACGGCTCAGTACATTTTATACCTAGTTGTGACGTAGTGAGCCCCCATTCCCCAACTTTAATGCGTTTTAACTAAGTATTTTATTTTTTTGTTAACTTGATAAAACAAAAAATACGTATCTAATATTTTTACCTGATTGACGGACAAAATAGAATTTTGTTTTCTTTACCTAGTCATCATCCCTATTGTACCGTTGTCGACTAATGTGTGCAATGACCTATTAATTATTATAACGGTCTGGGAAATTCGAAATAAGTAACTATCATAACAATTCTAATAATACATCCAACATCACAAGAAAATCTTGGTCCATTCATCGGAAAACAGATAGTTGGATAGAATCCGAGAGTTCGTTCAATGGCCGCGAGGCGAATATCGGAGTCTAAGCACGTACGGTAGTGCGATATGATATGACACTACATTAAATATCATACGGATTACTTTCGTACTAACTTTTGCTTCGGTTTATTTTGGAATAGCTTTTGCCCGCGGCTTCGCCCGCATCAACTTATCATTTGACAATAACCGGCCAACAATATCGGACACGTGGCGCCATCTATTATCATAAGAACGTTATTGTTGTTTTCTTCGGGAACAGTACTTTTTTTGGGACGAAAGGTAACCCTATGTCCGTTTCTGTACACCAAAGTATACGCAAAATTTCAGGATGGTCGTTTCGGCTGATGTCCTATTTCCCTAAGTTCCAAGGTCCCCAGAGACTCTAGTCTAGGTCAGAGATGACAGAAACAAAGTCGAAGATGGTACGAGCTTACCCACAAGAAGCCTGTTTCCTTTAACTTTGAAGAGATTAGGGGTGTAAGCGTTCGGAATTACTGACCATAGAATGTGTGATTATTAAAACTAGGTTGTCTATTATGTTAGGCTGAAAGGCCGAAAATGCTACAACACAAAACGACCACAAAAAGAAATTCGGGTTGTGGCTGTTTTAATTTTCGACCACAACGCGTTCTGAGCCTTTTTCAAACAGGCATAACCCGATGTAATACCCTAGTAAGGAACAAACCGATGAAATGAAATTCCAAGATAGCAGATGTGAAAATTTTCCAACTTTTCCCCCATAGTACAAATTATACATAAAGAAAATATATCTTCCAAAATAGAGTTAATTTTAACTAGTTACTGATATTTAACCGACTTCCAAAAAGGCGGAGGTTCTCAATTCGACTGTTTGTATTTTTTATTTGATTTTATTTTAACACTTTTGGAGACGTCATCGTCTCAAACCGTGGATCAAAAACCAACGACGGGACAGGTTTCGGGGTTTTCTCCGAGGACATAAACATAAAAATATCCAAACCACTTGGAATGCTCAACTCTGTTTACCAAGCAGAGTGTGTAGGTATTATCCAGGCGGCACACGCTATAGAGGCCAGAGAGGTTACGAATACAAACATTCGTATACTTTCCGACAGTGCCTCAGTTCTCCAATCCCTTAAAAGTAATCAGATCACGTCGAAACTAATACTAGAATGCCATAACGCCCTAGAACGAATTACGGTACTAAACCACAACACGGTGACACTACAATGGGTCAGAGGTCACAGTGGATCCCTGGGGAACGATGCGGCGGATGAACTTGCCAGAAGAGGATCCAGTACAAAACCCTACGGACCCGAGCCCATTGTGCCCATTCCATTTAAGCAACTAAGAAACTGGCTAAAGGATCACACTCGAACACAGGTGGAAAAATGGTGGACCTCGACACCCGGGTGTAGGCAGGCCAAAGAAGCCATGCCATCTCCTGATACAAAGTTGACCAGGCGCCTTCTGCGTCTGGACAGGGATGGTCTGCGTCTGGTGTCGGGGACCATCACTGGACACTGTTCACTGAATAAACACTTCTACACTCTAGGAATCACTGATACTCCCCTGTGCAGAGCATGCATGAATGCAGAGGAAA
Organism: Cerastis leucographa; assembly: GCA_963082945.1. NCBI lineage: Eukaryota > Metazoa > Arthropoda > Insecta > Lepidoptera > Noctuidae > Cerastis > Cerastis leucographa. The sequence goes on from OY720365.1 coordinate 4,045,202, forward strand.
CGGTGGCGCATGTACTGCTTGAGTGCACCGGCGTTACCATGATTCGTGAGGAGACCCTGGGAACACCAAGATCCCTTGCGGATGCCCTGAGAAGACCGGGAAGTGTGATCTGCTTCTGGAGGGAGGGGGGCTGGTTGGAGTAACGGCCACCACGGCTCACGCACAATGGTCCACTTAAGGGACTAAGTGCGGAAACCTAAAACCCATAAAGAAGAAGACGTCATCGTCAGTACGTGAAATGATCAAGTGTGAACTTTGCAAACTAATGAATTTTACACTTTGAGGAACTTGGGAACGAATGTATGAAAAATAATTTTGGTGAACTTAGAACTTGGGGACATAGGGCATCAGCCATCGGTTCAATGGTTTAGGCGTGAAGAGGTAACAAACAAAAAACTTACTTTCGAATTTAAAATATTAGTTAGGATGGTTAAGATTAGGATATAATGTTACTAGACGTTTGACTACTACTACAGCACAATCAATTTATGGTCATTTGCCTAGAAAAATCTATATATACATATAAACGAAAGTCGTGTTAGTTGCACTATTTATAACTCAAGAACGGCTGAACCGATTTCGCTGAAAATTGGTGGGTAGCTTAGAACCAGGAGACGGGTATAGGATAGGATAGGGTAGGTAGGGTAGGGTAGGGTAGGGTAGGGTAGGGTAGGGTAGGGTAGGGTAGGTAGGTAGGTAGGGTAGGGTAGGGGAGGTAGGTAGTGCAGGGTGGGCGGGTAGGTAGGTAGGTAGGGTAGGGTAGGGTGGGTAGGCAGGTAGAGTAGGTAGGTAGGAAAAAGTGCATTGCAACGCATGCCGGGTACAGCTAGTAAATTAAAAAAAGGCTAGCCTTTTCCCAACTTTTTTGGGGTCAGCCTAAGCGGATGCAGCTGTGTACAAAGTATTTTTTACATATAAGTGGGTTTATGGCGGGTGCTGCATGATTTAAATCTACCCCAAGTTAAGACACTTGTCAAATATCTTTAAAAGCTGTCGGTCTTTGTGGTAAAACAGATGTGTTTAAATAAAATTCAATTTAATATATTTAATTGATATAACTTTAAAGTAAGTTTTGTGATTTTCTCCATTTGAAAACAATTAAATTCATTTAAACTTAATTTAATTTGGAACTCACAGATGTCAGAGGCGATCGCGTTAATGACTATTGAATAAAATAATGTCCCTCTATAAAACCAACCACGACGAACAATTCTCAGACAATAATGGGACGAGAAAGACTCGTTGTTTGATTTTTCTATTTCGACGAGATATTCTCGACCCCCATGAGGTTTAATTTCGCTTGACCCACATTTAGACGTCTGTCAAGATAAATACACTGCGGGCAGACAGACATCTGAGGTAGGTACTTAAATATATGGTGTAGTTACTCAACTAGTGGCCCTTATGTACAAGTTGTACGTCGTGACTCTCAAATAAGTGAAGAAAGTCATAGTGAACAACAAAAATGTATTGTGTGCCTAACCGTTATTGTTAGCTTACGTCATCCCACTGTTCATGTCCTATCTAATTTACCTACAATTTGGTGCTACCGAAGCCTTTGTGTGCTAGTACGGCTCGCGCTTGGCTGGTTTTTTTGGTTTGAAATATTTGTTCCTAGAAAGTTTGTAAATTTTTTTATATTTATATACATACATGAATATCTATATTATGTTTGTAATATTAAAATAACTGCTTTTTACTACATGCATATAAATGTATATACGGTACATATACCAAAAAATATTTTTGTCTGTTGGTTCCGGCTAATCTCTGGAACGGCTGGACCGATTTTGACGAGACTTTCACTGGCAGATAGCTGATGTAATAAGGAGTAACTTACGCTAACCCAACGCAGACGAAGTCGCGGGCACAGCTATTATTATATATAATTATTATACTTATGAGCATTTCCAAATCACAAAGTTAATATTTTGCCAATATCTCAAGTTATATTTTCCTAGTTAAAGCAGGCAAAACCATCCGAAATATAGAACCATTTGCCTCAGACAATCTGTTAATAAACGGGAACTATATTTTCTATCACCAAAATTTATATTTGTCATCAAGTTGTATCACCTAATAAATAGATCTATCGCCACGAAATATTTTCGTTCTCAGATAAACAAAAATTGTTCCCAGGTATGAATTATCAAATTAATGTTAATATATGTGTAAAATAAGAGATCGATAACCAATAAAATTATATTGCATTACATGAATATAAACTTCGTTCTTATAATAACAGTTTTGTTACTTAAATAATAGCTCTGTGCTCAGAATGGTAGATCTGTCACCAAATAAATAGATCAGTTCCTTAGAGACATAGGGCACATCAACTCGGACAGGTTAGGTTCGAAGGGGATGGCGGGGTCTAGTGAGCGAGCGGAGCGAGCGAACTAAGACCCCGACATCCCCTTCGTGTTAGGTTACTTTAAACCCTGCAGAGAGAAATAGGAGCCCCGCGTAGCGGGGCTCCGTCGACTACGCCTTAGTTTGGACCTGTGGTTTGGAGTTTTATGTAAACATTTTTACATTGTTTGATGATTAAATTTTCGTGACACATCTATTATTTTGAAAACAAAAACATTTATTTGGTACTAGACCTTATATCTCAGGATTTTAGGTGATTTATTGTGGAACTGATTTTGCATTGTTTGGTGACTACATTTTGGTGACAGATCTACTATTTTGAGGACAAACCCTATTATTTAAGAAACACAAAACTAATTAAATTGGTGATAGCTTAAATGATACCCTTAATAAACTACTTATATCAAAGAAAAGAGGGTAAAACGTATAACTTCTATCCTTCTTTCACGTTGAAAGTCATACTTAGCACCCTTCTGGAGCCGCTATCTTCGGATTATAAGAAGGCATCTCAAAGTTGTGCCGCGATTTCAACTGGCCTTATAAAAACAATTCGATTCTTTTATGCTTCGACTAATATAATATTTAACAGTTTGTGCCTTTCTCTTGTTATGATTTTTTTTGTGTTAATGCTGTTTAAGATTAATAGGTCACTCCAGTTTAAGGGAGATTTTCATTTAATCGTTTCCCCGCACCAAGAATTTCTCCTGCATCGTGGGATTGTTTACAAAAATATTCTATAAATAACAAGTCTTAACATCCGCTGCAAATATACGATTTTTGCAAATAATACGAAATTAATGGTCCTACATATAGGTACTGCCGTTTTCCTTTTAGATTCCTGTGATCTAGATAAATTATGCATACATTTCCGGTAAAATGGTATAAGCTATAATGGTTCCTGTACTTGTTAAACTTAACTTAAACTTAACTTGTTAACTATCGTTTAGGTATTTGTTAGATCGTACGTACTAAATTACAAACCAAGCAAATATGTAATAAACTAGGTTTTTCTTGCGGCTTTGCTCTCGGTACCTTATGTACAAAAATTAACCAACAAGAACGTTTAAATGTAGCGTATAACACTCGGAGATAATGTAGCTTCCCTTTAGTTAAACAATTTTCAGAATCTGAGCAATAGTTCCAAAGAATACCGGGACATACAAACTTATAATATTAGTATATAAGGGTGCGTGGATATGATTCACATTGATTGCTGTAATGCAGCATTGACAATCAAAATAAACGATGCAATTTAATTTAAAGGGCCGTTTTAAATTAAATTGCCCATTCGTATTCACAAAACTGCCACATGAACAATGAAAATATTGGTTTTTTCGTATGAGAAAACGATATTGCTAAAATTGCTAGTCTTAAATAAGATTGATGTCTTATAAATTGCCAATCAATAAGCCGACTCGACATAAATCTCAAATAATTGCGCCATTATTGCACCTTTAAATAATATATAAGCGTAGACGAGGCTATTTCAACTTGATCTCAAAGCTGTTTATTTAAGGACATAGTGCACAGTGGACACTGTTGGTGTTGTCTTAAACTTTTGTAATAACGTGAAGTACTCATCTCCTTTCAGTTCATGTTTACCTGGTACTATATTGCTAACAAATCTCACGTATGTGAAGCTTCAAAACATATTATGGCAATTTACTTTTGTGAGGAATTTTAAAGATTCCCCCTATATAAAGATATGATTTGCTGTTGATACGTTCTAGTGGGCACAGTATTACGTGTAATTTTTTTTTTCTGTGCTTAATATATTTAAAGCACGGTTTTAGTATGGAACTGAAAAGTCACCGGTAATTATAAGAAGTGTTTTTAGCCAATCATCGTCATTCTCTTGCCCTTTATGCCAATTTATTTGGGGTCGGCGCAGAATATCTTCTTCTTCCATACTTCTCTATTACTTATTCTTTATTATTCTCTATTACCAACGTTTCTTTGGTCTTCCTCTACTATTGTAGATATCAAAATTCATATTCAGAACTTTTCTCACGACGCGACGATTTCCTCATTTCTCCGCATCTCTTCCCATACCAAGACAATTTTTAAGTTTTTGGCATCGATGAAAAAACAAACGTACACACAAAATAGTTCGTTTGCGTGCTACTAGGACACCATACATCTAAACAACGTGCTGCATTTGAATCGCATCACGGCATACAACGGATATGCAAAGCGTTGCATAAAAGGCACCACAAAAATGTGGACACATTTGTTAGATAGACACGACACGCGGTTTTCTGGGGTGGTGTAGTTATTTGGTTACAAAAGATAGATGAAATATTTCATGCAGAGTTAGTTACAAATACTTTGCAACCATGGTTGAACATGGTCAATTCATGACCGCTGTTCCGTGTAAAATCATAAACTTGAATCAACATGGATGTTTGTCTCAACTTAGTGCAGGCAGTCCATCGTCCGTATATTCAGTTCGTCTTGGTATTGGTGAGTGTTACGCGACGTATGATACCAGGTTTTATTTTGCATTAACAAGATTTTATCGCTGGAAATCAAGCGAAGGGAACGGTTCACATCAAAAACATATCGGATTCCAGTAGCGTGTTTTATCGTATCACGCGATCGGAGACGTGCGTTATTGGCTGGGTTCACATCTACGTGGTTTATGATATCCCTGTATCGTAAACTATGCCGAAGTTGATCGGAGTGAAACTATACTAGTGTCAATTTCATAAAAATAAATCTCCCAAAATCATCTGGTTTTTCTTGAAAATCATAAAATACCAATAATATTGGTTATGAATTTATGACTGTCTTTTACAGTCAGTCATATATTCAAAGTAAAACGAAATAAAGTAAATAAAATACTAAAATAAATTGAGTAACCTACTCGTGGAAAGTGTATTCCGGAACCTCATTTTATGAACGAAAGGTTTTCATGATGATAAAATATCGGAATGAAATTTTAATAATCCAAGGGGTGAACTCATAATATCCAATTATTTTAATAAACATCTGCCATTAAGACTTGCTTACAACACAGACTTTACAAAATAAATTATTTCTCAATCATCCCATTTGCAAAAAAGAAGGATATCGAATTCAATTTCCACCATATTCACAACACATTGACTGGATTTACAGATAGTTGTTCCAGTTCTGGCTGTTTGTGTTTGTGAGTTTAAACGCACCCACGATACGGGAGAAATTCCTACCGTAGGGAAACGTTTCTTTAAAAAAAAAACAGATTTCCGGTAACGGAATCATCATCATCATCAGCCTATATTGTTCCCACTGCTGGGACACAGGCCTCCTCTCTATGAGAGGGAGTGGGCTGTAATCCACCACGGGCCCAGTGCGGGTTGGTAGATGTCACATGTCTTCGAATGTTTTAGTTCTATGACAAGCCGGTTTCCTCACGATGTTTTCCTTCACCGTTTTTGAGAGCATCGGTGATGAAATAATTTACACAAAGTAATGCGCCTGCCTGGGTCCGACCCACGGCTTACTGCTCGTAAGTCGGGGCTGCCACTACTGGGACACGCGCTCTCAAAACGGAACGGAATACAGATACAGTATATAAATTCTGTACGTACCGCAAATAGTTTTTAACTTTATTAAATATCTCGTCGAAAAAAATTTGGGATATTGACGTGACACAAGTGAATTTATCGCCTTGTTCTGATTAAAAGAAGGAATTTTAAATAACAATAAATGGCCCGTTGTAACTCAGGCGTAAAGATTTATTGAAACCTAATGAAACTTGAAGAATAATTAAACTTTTTCTTTACAACGGGCTTACAGACTAACAAAGAAAAATAGAGTTATTTTTAGCTTGATTTTGTGAACTGCAATATAAGATTATGGTAACACTTGTTACTCTATGGTGTCTATCTATGAAGCGTGTATTCTTAATGGTTGCAAAACAAATGAAGTTGTGCGTGGGTCGATTTATTAATTACAATAAAAGTTTATTTTAAATCGTCTTTATTTCCTCGTAAATCCTAACAGGTTATGGGCCCAGATGCTCCCTAACCCTGTCTCAAGTGTGAGAGGAAATTAAAGCGGTGACGCGATCGACGAGTGTTCGAGAGGTTGGGCGTCGGCGTGGCTGGTCTAGCTAGTCGGCGAGTAGTGCAGGAGGGCTGAGGGATTGTGCTGTCAGGTGGAGACAGAGCAATAGAATTATTCAGCTTGCACATAACCTCTTAAAGAAAGTTGCAACCATGGAGGCAACGGCTGCAGTCGGGCTGGGAGGGGCCATCAAACTAGAGGGCCAGCGAAATTGGAATTTGTGGAAATTCCAAGTCTCAGTTTTATTAAGAGGAATGGGTTTATACTCAATGGTCGATGGTTCAGAAGTTAAACCAGAAAAGGAAGAAAAAGGAGCAGCCGAGTGGAACAAGAGAGATGCTTCTGCACAAACACAAATTGTAATGAGGTTATGCGAGAATGCTATGGTTCATATCATCTCATGCAAAACAGCAGCAGAAATGTGGAACAAGCTGCACAGCGTGTATGAACAAAGGTCGAGTACCAGTCTGCATATATTGCAAACGCGCTTCTTTCAATATAAATATGAAGAGGGCTCGGACATGGCTACATTTTTGGCAAAACTGCAGGAGCTGACTGCTCAGTTGAAGGATGCCGGTGAAAAGGTATCTGAGAAGTTTATGATAACCAAAGTTCTTATGTCCCTGCCATCAACTTTGAGTCATTTTGTCTCGGCTTGGGAGTCAGTTGAGCCAGTGAGACAAACTTATGATGAGTTAGTCGCCAGACTTCTTGTAGAACAAGAAAGATTGAAATCAAAGGTCAATGAGGGTGAGAGTGTTGCATTGTATTCAGGGCAAAAAGTAGTGAAAAACAATAGTAACAACAAAGAGATAAAATGTTTCAAGTGTGGACGTTGCGGACATTTCATGTCACAGTGCAAAAGTGACAAAGACACTCGAAAATGTTTTAAGTGTAACAAAGTCGGACATTTAAAATCTGAGTGCACAACTAAAAGTAGTGCAAAGAACGTTTCAAGTGAGAAAAATAATGCTTTCATTGCAAGTGCCTTAACAATAGATTTTTCGGACTTTGATACAAGTCATGGACAAATCGGCAAGTGGTTAGTCGATAGTGGCGCGAGTGAGCATATGGTTTCCGAACGAACCCTGTTGAGAAACTATAAAGAACTATCAGCGTCAAATAGATTTGTTGTTGTTGGAGATGGACGACGATTGCCGGTTATAGGCATTGGTGATGTAATTTTAAAGGCTTTTGATGGACATTCTTACATAAATACGACGTTACACGGTGTGTTATGTGTTCCAGATTTAAAGGTGAACCTATTTTCGGTTCCTAGCATCACAAACAAGGGTTTCAAAGTGACATTGTCGGATGGAAAGTGTTTTGTCTACAAAGACAATGAGTTACGTGCAGTAGGGTCACGTGAAGGTAATTTCTTTGTTATGGACTTCATATTTGAAGACAATCTGGCAGTGGCTAGTGTGCAAGTGTGGCATGAGAGACTTTGCCATCAGAATTACAAACATGTAAAAGAGGTGCTAAACATGAACAATATAAAGTTTAAAGGCGATAGTATGACATGTGAAGCATGTTTAGAAGGTAAAATTCATAGATTACCCTTCAAGAACAGTGAGAGTGTCGCAAACAACCCACTAGAGTTGATACATGCGGATGTTTGTGGGCCGTTGGAGGTTGATTCCATAGGGGGGTCACGCTATTTCCTGCTTGTCAAGGATGATTACACTAACTATAGACAAGCATACTTTATGGTCCAAAAGTCAGAGGTTACCCAGAGAATGAAAATTTTTGTTGCTGCAGCGGAAAAGAGTACAGGATGTGTTGTTAAGAAAATCCGTACAGACAATGGAGGCGAGTTTGTGAATAAAGGTATGAAAGAATTCCTAGAAAGCAAGGGCATTGTACATGAAACTACCATACCATACACCCCCGAGCAGAATGGGAGGGCCGAGCGTGATATGCGGACACTAGTTGAGGCAGCTCGCTCAATGTTAAGTGCGAAGAAACTTCCAAAGGAGCTATGGGCAGAGGCCATTAATATGGTGGTGTACGTGCTGAACAGAACATCTAAAGCTAGGGGAAAATGCGAAACCCCATACCAACTATGGGAAGGTAAGGATTTTGATATAAATAAATTGACAGCTGTGTTTGGATCTGAAGTCTATATCCATATTCCAAAACAAAAGCGGTTAAAGTGGGATGTCAAGGGTGACAAAGGGCTATTTGTTGGATATGAGGACTCTAAGGGATACAGGATTTTCATTATAAATCGAAAAGAAATACTGGTGAGAAGGGATGTTATATTCCTTCAGTCAAAAAGCTGTAACAAAGAAAACTCAGAGGGAAAGAACATAGAAACCATTATAAGGTTGGATAATTTGTATAATGAAGGATGGGTACCAGATACTCATATAGAGGAGCCAAGTGACCAAGGAGAGCGTAGCCAAGGTGATCAACCAGGTTATCAAGGGGAGAAATCGGTTGACCAAAATGACATTCCAGAAGTTTCTTGTGAGAATCCAGATGACCAGAGACAGGAATCAGTGGAACAGAATGAGGATGGAGAATCTAGTGAGTCTGAAGAGCAAGTTACTACTAGGAGTGGCAGAGTAGTAAAGAAACCAAAATGGATGATAGATTATCTATTTTTAACACTGGAAGGAGAACCCAAAAATTACAAGGAAGCTATGGAAAGAGAGGATGCTGATAAGTGGAGTAAAGCTATAGAAAAGGAATTGAGTCAGTTACAGGAACATAATACTTGGACATTTGTTGAAAAGGTACCAGAGGGAAAAGAAATAATAAGTACTAAATGGGTGCTGAAGAGAAAAGAAAGTCAGAATGGAGAATTTATTTATAAGGCTAGATTGGTAGCTAGAGGCTTTCAACAAAGTTGTTATGATAATGATTTATATGCTCCTGTAGCTAAACTAAATACCTTTAGAATATTTACTGCTGTTGCTACTAAGTTAAATTGTAAAATAAGACAATTGGATGTATGTAATGCTTTTTTAAATAGTAACATTAATGAAGAGGTGTATTTGAGATTGCCTGATGGTTTAGAGTCTGATTTGAAATTTTGCAAACTTAATAAGTCTATCTATGGGTTAAAAAGGTCTCCGAGGTATTGGAATGAAACTTTTGATAAAGTGATGAGGTCACTGGGTTTTAAAAGTTCTGACAAAGATTACTGTTTATATTCAAAACATGAGAATGGTAATAAAGTATTTTTATTGTTGTATGTCGATGACATATTGTATTTCAGTACTTCAGAGACAGAAAGTAATAAGCTAAGAAATGTGTTATATGATTCTTTTAAAATGAAAGATGTTGTTGGTATTTACCAACAACATCTTTCATTTTTTCTGGGTATTGAAGTAATTCAGGATTTAGATAAAGGTTGTACAACAATTTGTCAAAAGGATTACTTGAAAAAGATTTTAGAGTATTGGGGTATGAAAGATTGTAAACCATTATCTTTGCCTATTGATAAGAATTTTAAATTTATTTTATTAAAAGGGGACAAGTCAGAGTCAGAAGACATAGAACATAAATGTAGAATGATAATAGGAAGTCTAATGTATGCGGTAGCTGGATCTAGACCTGACTTGTGTGCTGTAGTTAATATACTAAGTAGATATCAAAGTTGTGCTAGCCAATTGTTGTATAAATTGTTACTTAATGTTCTTAGATATGTAAAGGGAACATTGGATTTGTGTTGAACTTTCTATAGAGATGGTAGAAATGATATTGTTGGTTATGTTGATAGTGATTGGGGGGGCAGTGATGATAAGAAATCAACAACAGGTTTTTGCTTTAAAGTTTTTGGGGGTTCAGTCATTTGGGTGACTAAAAAGCAACAATCTGTGGCTTTATCATCTACTGAGGCCGAATATGTAGCTCTCAGTCATGCTACTAGTGAAGCTTGCTGGCTTAGATCTATACTATGTGATTTTGGTATTAGTGTGGGGACAATTGTCTTATATGAAGACAATCAGTCAACAATTAAATTGGCTAATATGGCTACAGGCATTACTAGGGTCAAACACTTAGATATTAAGTTGAGATTTGTTAAAGAAAAGATAGATAAGAAAATAATAGTAGTTGAGTATGTAAGTTCTGATAAACAAGTGGCGGATATTTTAACTAAGGCTCTAGGTGGGGTTTCATTTAAATATTTGAGAGGAAAATTGTTTAATTAATCTTTATTTGGCTAAAGTAGTGTAATAAGTGGTTTGAGAAATATTAATTTGTATAATCTTAATTGAGGGGAGGTGTGAACTGCAATATAAGATTATGGTAACACTTGTTACTCTATGGTGTCTATCTATGAAGCGTGTATTCTTAATGGTTGCAAAACAAATGAAGTTGTGCGTGGGTCGATTTATTAATTACAATAAAAGTTTATTTTAAATCGTCTTTATTTCCTCGTAAATCCTAACAGATTTGAATCTTTGGGTTAGCTACTCAATATAGTATAATTAACGACCTCTTATATATTTATATCTAAATCTTGGGTTATTAAATCTATTTAGATTTAATATCCAAAACGCTCCATGATAAATTATATAAACAAACACAAAAGATAAACAATTTCCATAAGACGCGGGATATTTTATATCCCCAAAATTTTACATATATGGGTTGTAAGTTCGCAGCTCGCGAAACAAAGTTAAGGAAAGCAAAACTGCGTCGAAGCAATGTTTGGTTAGAGATAAGAAGACCTACCTACTTATGTTCTCCTAGTACTCTGACCTTCAAGATTTTATCCAGATTACCAATGAATAAAATATTATATACTAGCTGTCCCACGCAACTTCGTCTGCCTCACATTTTCCCCGTTTTCGCAACATTTTTCATTGCTGCTCCGCTCCTATTAGTCGTAGCGTGATAATATATAGCCTATGTCCTTCCCCAGGTTGAAATCTATATTCTTGCCAAATTTCATTAAGATCTGATCAGCCGTTTAGTCGTGAAAAGGTAACAAACAAACAAACATTCAAAATGTAATCCGTGGCACTAAATTACGAAACGGTTCCAATCTGCTGGTTTATGTTCGGTTACCACAAAACCCCTTATGTTATCCTAGTTCATATATAGATATATCTACCGAACGTACGGAAGACGAAGATCAAAAATAAATTAATCAGGATCACTGTGAAAAGCGTCAAATTTGTTTTTATTTTTTATTTAAAGAAATTACATTAAAGAGGTGTGTTACTTAAGACTAAACTCGCCAAACTTTTACGTGTGATGGCGAGAGGCGCTCTTTTATATAATAATCAACGACAATGTTACGTACGGCCTTCACCTGTTTTTATTTGTTTTAAAATTATAGAAAAAAAATCCACACATTTGGTCGCTTTGTACTTTTTGGTCCATCTTTCCAATCACTCATGCTAGATCAAAATATCATCATTTTCAAAATTCTGTCGGTACCAAAAGCCCAAAATTGCAACATTAATAAGCAAGTTGAGACACGAAGCAAAGCATCCAAGCGGGTGATTCAATCCGACAGTCGTATTGCGGTTGTGTCAGCCAATCCGACGCCCCGGCGAGTCTGCGGTATGGCCGAACCTGCTAACCACTGCTGCACCGACAATGTTCCTAGTACCTTAAAGTGGTTGCAATAGCTAGGAGTTTACTGAGAAGTATCTGGTCTTTCCAGTCGATGCGATGATCATAGAATTGCCAGCCAGATTATTAATATAGGTGGTCCATTTTCAAAGTTGGTCCTGCTATTTTGGTAAAATACTTGTCATGTGGGCGTTTTATTTTTTTGTTACTTAAATATATTACACAGCTTAATATCACTTTTAGCCAATTTTTATTTAACATAGAAATTACCCTTCCTCAATCTACTTACCTCTAACTACTTGCAGTTCAACAGCAAACACGCGCTATACTATTTGCATGGCTATTCTCTTTCCAATTTAAGATCATACAAGGTCAAAGTTGATCACACTCTTAAGCCTAAAACCACTGTTCGCTTGTTCGGAAGATTGAATCTTCGACGGGTCATAAAGGGAGCTTAATTAAACCCCCAAACGACCTCTGGGGAAAATGTCACGCACTAAATCAGACACTGGTATAAAAATTGGGAACATTCTCTTTCTCTTTGCCAATAAGTTCTGTACTTAGGTACATTGAGTTACAAGACATTGTCAATTTATTAACGGTTTCATAAAGCCTCTAATTTCAAGAAATGTTGTGCTTAAATTGGTCTTGTTTTGTTAAAAAGACATAGGAGACGTGGTCAATACATTTTCGACTCGTAAAGACTTTTCAGCAATTTTTTTTTTATTTTTTATGACCAAATCCATTATAATATTGTCGTAACTAAAATATAAACAAGACTTTTCATAGTCTTATCCCTATTATTGTGGTTATTAAGACGTAGTCTACATATTTTCAGTGTTTAATTAAGAGATTAAATAATTTTTGTTCCAGTCATTGTAACAAACTTGCTTATTCCTTGTGATGAAAAAGAAAGAAGCTAATTTGTACATTAAAAAAGTTAAAAGGGGAAAATGAATATATTATTAAATGAGATAAAAAATACAAAAAATATTAAAAACCTGCTTATCATTCACACTGTCCTTAAAAGGCAAACTGTAAAAAATGAAGACCAACTCAACAGAAGAGGGGAGATCTGACAACCAACCCGATTGTCAGAACAGTATAGTGATGAGGCGAGATGAATACTCAGGAACGTAGTTCAGCTTCAGAAGATCCGCAGTAGTACTCAGGAACGTAGTTCAGCTTTTAAAGATCCGCAGTAATAGTCAGGAACTTAGATCAGCTTCTGAAGACTATTAGTAGAGGTCCCAGGAGTCTGTAGTGAGATCTCCTGGACAGTAGTGACTCGTCAGATTCAGATTCAGACTCTCCTTAACTTAAGCTTGACTGTCTCTTGACTCTCTCCAGTGTCATCCCAAAAACTGTCTTCCCACCCTGATCCTCCGTTTCTTTTTTTCAATTTATTTCTCAGATTCAAAGCTACTACGCTAGTAAGCCGCAACCTGCCAGTATTAAAAACAGCCAGTAACAATTGGTCAAAAACCTTGCACATAATATTTTTTTTTATAAATATAACTCAGAATATCTTTACACAGCAAATATTCGCAATTAACTATAAAATACACGAATTGATGATAATCATTTTTAGTAATATATAATCTAAATGAAACCTTCATAGAGAATTTGGCTGGTAACAATAAAAAAATAAAAGTAAATGACAGTTGACAAATTTGAATTAAAAAAAATTTCACAACAAAGGATATAAAGGAAATATTTATAAAAATGAAACGATTGGTAAAATGCTAATGTAAAACCAATAAAAGTATGAATATGGATGATAAGTGTGAGTATGAAGTGTCTGTAGTAGGCAGATACTATATCATTCACTAGATATTCATGATCGTTAGAGACTACGGCCCTTTGTCACATATATTTTCACAGTAAAAATGAGGAAAGCAAAAAATCCAAGAAAAAATCAATAAGTAGTATTAACAATCTATACAAACTACAAAAGCAATATCTTGTTATTCGCGCCGTTTCGCCTGTTATTTCCCCGGCCCATATTTTTTTCTCTCCCGATTAGAATTTGTTTCGCGACGGTTTTCGGTTTAAATATAGAATTATGGCGTTATGCTTTTGTTTGATTGATTTTTTGGCTCGATGCAGCAGTGAGGTTTTCTTTAGGACAGTTATTAAACGAAATCATAAACAGTAAGTAAAGGATCAGATCAGTTAAACACTCACAAATAATACAGTGAGAATGTATTTGGAGGTATTCAATGTCCTTGTCCGGAGATGCGTCCGCAATTTGTCTTTACCGGTTTGACTGAAATTAAAATTAGTATTTTGTCGATCCGATTGAAAAATTTTGGATGTAAGTACCTACATGAACAATTTTTCGAATAATATCAATCGTATTCATAATTTCATTGACCAAAACGGGAAAGTGCGACTTTAGCCCGTTTGAAATTTCCAATTACATAAAATTAATAATATGCTGATTAAAAACAATTTCATTTTTCAACATCGTCTGTTATTGTGAATGCATAACAGTGTTCTTTCCGTTCATTGTTTTTTGTGATGTTGAACTGAATTTACTTGGCCGCTTCAATTCAATTGGAAACAGATTTTCTGAAGCTAGGTACTAACAGGTTTTATTAAAAGCTGAGCTAGTAATCTGAGCTTAAAACGAATAGGTAACTTTTATAATTGGTCGTTTTCTATGGAGAAGAACCGGCAAGAAACTCCATAGTTACTCTTTTAAAATGCCAAGTCGAGCACGAAGTAGGGCATGCAAAAACCGGGTTGTTTTAAACAACCGGTTTTTTCGGGTTTCTTGTTTACAAAACCGGATGAAACCGGTTAAATAGGTATTTTCGGTTTTTTTTCAATCTTTATTAAAAAATGTGTAGAAAAAATTTAAATGCTAAAGCCTTATCAAAATATTTTTTTTTTACGTTTATCTTACCTATTTTTATAATAATGACTATTTGTTTGGACTTCAAAAACTACTAAAAATCAATATAATTTTTTTTTTCTTCATGCATAACATTGAATAAAACTTATTATTTAGGTAAACAACATAGTCTAAAAATTTAGGGCACTAAGACTAACATACAAAATTAGGAACATTTGGTAGGTAAACACAAAGGTCTAAAATCTCAGAATATACAGCAAGAATCCAAAAGGGTTTGAGTAAAAGTGGCACGATTTTTCTAAGTCACGGCCACTAATTAAATTTCTTTACCTAAGAACACAGTAAGACATTAATTTTTTTCTATGAACAATATTTCCAAAATGCATCGGAGCCGAGATATAAAGGGTGAATTCTTTAACTGGGTGGTAGGCCCAATCCGAAACTATGAGGAATTGTGAAAAACGCTCAAAGGAGCCAGGAGCCCGATTTAAAAAAAAAAATGCTTCATTGGTTTAGTGAAAAATCAATATTTCTAGCCAGGAATCGAACCCTTAATTTGAAAAAAAACACAGTAAATATTTCAGCTCCGATATAGTTTTCGGCAAAATTATTTTAGGAGTCATTATTATCATATATTCCACTATACGTGAGCAACAATTATCTTTATGGCCGCTGTGAAAAAAAATATGCCACAGGTCCATACAAACTTACCTAATGCCCTTTAAGTACTTGGATCTACACTACTACACTGGGTCAATGAGAAACAAAATGATGATATGGACATGGATAGGGAGCGCAGGGCATTGTCGGTAAGGGGTAATATGCTTACTCGCAGGTTTGCGCGATGCTCACGTGATATTAAAGTTACACTATTTAAAAGCTATTGCCAAACGTTATGCACGTGCAACCTGTGGAGCAATTACACCTAAAAAAGCCTGCAAGGGTTTGTTGGGACTTCCATGGCGGTGCAGTGCCTTCAGCATATTCGCCGACCACAGCACGGACGGCTTCCAGGCGGTGCTTCGCAGAAAAACGGCGTCCCTGCGATCTCGGGTAAAAAGTAGCACCGACACACTTCTGAGCGTGGTATCGGACAGAGTGGACAGCCAAATCCTGAGGCATTGGTCGCGCATATCCAAAATAATAATTATTTTAAATTTTACTTTTAGCTGCCTTCTAATATAATATGGACTGACTTTTGGCATTTTTTGTTTGGGAAAATTAAAGTATTATTAAATCAACAAGATAGATATATCAATAGGAGAAACATAACTTGTTGTTCAATATTTATAGTGTGTAATTTATTGGTTTCCCTAATATTTATTTATTAAAAAAGATATTACCAAAAACCGAAAAAAAACGGTTTTAATATCCTTAAATAACCGGTTTTCAAAACAGTCGGTTAACCGGTTTTTCGGTTAACCGGGTATCCGGTTTGCATGCCCTAGCGCGAAGCAAACACTGCCGTACCATCCTTTACTGGAACCATTTCGCCGCATTTTCAGGCCCCTATTTGAAAACCTCTGGATAAGACAAGAACGCAGAAATTTTCGTCATCCAGTAAGCTATAATCACATATTTAAAATCCAAAATTTCAAGTCTGAAGGTCATTTAGTTCCGAAGTTAAGCAAAAGCAAAGTTTCGCATTTATGACACTCAAAAATCAAAAAATCAAAATCAAAATATTTTTATTTCACATAGGCCTACATGGGCACTTGTAAAACGTCGACAAAAAGGTGCTCGGTTCAGGTTGGTCGTTTCCTATGGAGAGGAACCGGCAAGAAACTCCATGGTTACTCTTTTAAAATCATTTGGCTTTACAATTTTTCTATGTCACAGCGTTGGCACTTAAGTATGAGTGGACATCGTAGGCCCAACAATAAGTCGTTGTTTACTACAAAACGTAGAACAAGATAAAAAGTTACCAAAGATCTAGGAATCTATAAGGCCTACAATGTCCACACATTTACAAACAATCGGTAAATAAGAAAAAGAGTATATACAAAAAAAAAAAACAAAGAAAAAGACTAGATTAAACAAGTGACACAAATGTTGTCATCCGTGCTGTAACTATTCGAAACAAAATGGTGTAATGATTAAGAAACTATTGTAAAACATCTGATTAAAAATAATGGAAAAAAGTAAAAATAAATAAAATAAAAAAATAAGATTGAAAATAGTTAGAGACATCCACACATTTGTGCCGTTTTATGAGCTACCAGGGAAGCCGCATGTGCGTAGGGGCTCATGCCAAACTTCTCTATCTTCAACGTAGTCCTTAATTTTGTAATATGCTTTTTTAATTAGGACACGTTTGATATATTTTTTATACTTTCCATCGGTCAGTTCTGTAACTGACTTCGGCAACTTATTATAAAAGCGTATACTGTTTATAAGAAATGACTTGCTAGTTTTAGTTAATCTAAATTTGGGTATTACAATTTCGTGTTTACTGCGTGTATTTATATTATGAAAGTCGATTCTAATTTTGGAAAGTCCTAGGTTTTTGCGGACATATAAAATACCCTCCCTCACTCACTCATGATCATCAAAATACAACTAGTACTTCCCATAAACTCAGAGAGCTGAAATTTGGTACAGAGATAAGGTTTAATGGCCACATAAAGGGAAAACTATAAAAACTAGGATAATCGAAGATCTGGAGTACCTGGTGACCTTGATTAGAAAACACAAGAGCCCAACCAAACTATTAGAGATCGACATACCGCCTTCACAAAAAAAATTCAACTTGGTCGGCCACTCCACTTGATGTCAAAAATTGAAGGTATCTGATGTATCTGATAAAGAACACTCAGCTGTATTACAGATATGGTAATGCCCCCTTCTACTATTGGTACATAAAAAAATCGACTGTCATTGCAAAAATCCAGCATAGTGGAACACATCTTCTAATCTAATTTAATCTAGCCTATAGCGTCCCACTGCTGGGCGTTAAGTAATACTATTTCACGTTACACGTTATTTACACGTTTCTACAAAAAGAAGTGAAATCCCACCAAAAACATTCTGTAAAAAACTAGCCAAGTGTCGAGGGAGCTGCTTGTTTATCTCTAAAAAGTAGTAGTAGTTTCCATCGTCAATGGGTAGCGGTTCTGGCGACAGATTGGTGCAATGGTGTCATGGAGCATCTGGTTTTGTACCCTTGTGTTCCCTTCAACGGCCAAGTCACACAACATTAACTATAATAATAAAGAAATCGCAGTAAGGAACCTTAGACATAGCACGACTTTGTCTAGATTTCATTACTTTTTAGAGATAAACAAGCAGCTCCATCGAGACTTGGCTAGTTTTTTACAGAATGTTTTTGGTGGGATTTTGTTTTACAATATTTGTATGTTACAGCATTAGTACTTAAGTATGGGAGGACAGCGTAGGCCCGACAATAAGTCGTTACCTACTACAAAACGCAGAACAAGATAAAGTTTTTTTTTATATAATCTTTCTAAATGTGCAACGAAATCTATTTAAATGTATTGAAGAAGCTTCGCAGCTGACCTCATACTTAGAAGATGGCGGTACGAACTGGACAAAACCAACGACCGGTGGTCAGCATTAGCCATGGTTTGAAAAAAAAGGGAAGATTGGGGTTTTAACAGAAGTGTTTGCCCAGCAATGGGATGACACAGGCTAACGGCATTCAAAAATTGTTTGTAGAACGGACCATAAACCATCTCAATACTTTACTCTCGAGTAAAATACTCTGGCGCATCTCTCGAGAGACGCGCCAAGGTAAACCACACACAGAAAAGAATGGAAGCAATCTTCTAGATCTTTGCCTATCAGTCAGACTTATTTTACCCTGTATCACATCATAACAACACGTTGTCGAAGGAGATGATTCGTTTTATTGAAAATGTTAATACAAACCGACCTCCAGGCGATTCCGGGGCTACTTTACGACTCTCTTAGATGATCGTTTTTGTCAACAAGAGAGGCTTCAAAGTGTCATGCCTGCAATATTTTATGTGAAGGGTGAAATTGAATTAGCTAGCGGAACTCCAAAAGAAAGAAAGAGAAAAGATTTATTTGTCGCAAGGACATGACGTGCATACAAAATGACAAAAAAAAATGCGTAAAAACCGTGATGGGTCTTGATATCTAAGCTAAAAGAAGAAACACTGATTTTATAAAGTTCTCGTTGTTTTTTTATTTTGAATATTAAACATGGTAAATATTTCGATGTCAGTATTGATGATAGTGTTAGTGACTATGTCAGTTTAAAAACTTAGTACGTATTTTATTACTTTACTCTGTTATTAACTAAACATCAGACGTCTGTAAAAAAATATTATTTTCTGTATTTACCAACGCGGTATTTACTAAATCGAAAACTTTCAAATCAGGTAAAGTCTTAGAAATTTTTTGTTTAAACCATTATATGGGAATTATGTGGGAATTACTATTAAAATTTTAGTGGTTCTACCCAATAAATTGGGATATAAAAACATAATAGTTCCATTTTTTCCGCTGACCTTAGTAAAATGCAAACAGCTCACGCCTCCGCCTGTTTTAAAGCCCTATATTGTGTTACTAAAATCTTTTGCTGTTCATGTAATTTATCTTAAAGAAATTTTACGAAAATTGGTTCTGTAGCTGCAAAGTTGTAAAGATGAAAAGCGATGTCGTAAGTTTATCTTGTTTTTAAAATACAATAATTTGATACAGAAAATGCTTTGTGCCTTTTTGATTTTTTGCCGAAAATATATTTTTTATCATACTCTAGCAGACGAACTGAGATGTTTATAATTATGAGATAATACCAAGATAGAGTAAAAAAAGTATTTTTAAACGTTTACTTAGATTTAGTTTTATGATTATTTGATATTGTAGTTATTTCATGCAATGAAATTCGGCCATACACTTAACACTTGTACAATTTGCTATATATAAAAGGTTAAGTTTGCTCTTAGTCATAGATAACCCCTAATTTTCATAATTATCTAAGTAACTAATCGAAACAATGCAGACTTAAAAAGAAATCCAACAAACAATAATATTGCAGAATTACCACCGACACAATCCGCCTTACAAGAAACAAACATGAACCCGTGATCGATAGTACAAACTCGTGTCTAAGGAACTCGCACCTGCCGATAATTGTCGCCATATACGGCTTCAGCCTAATCGTGTTACGACCAGACTGCGTCTACAAGCATCTAATTACGACCATTCACCCAACATTGCAGCTATAGGCCTGATAATCTGTTACACGGTGTTAGAGTTACAACCTCTTGCGTAATATGTGCTCCTGGTGATTGAACGTGATTGCTGGTCGTTTTGAAGGTAATTAGTTTTGTAATTATTTTCAACGAATTTTATTTGATAGAAAGAGGAATAATACTTTAATAAAAACTGGATAAAAAGAACTAATTGTCTTGTAAACTGTACACACGTAGCTGCAACCTCCTTCGTAATATGCGGTCCTAGTAGTCCTAGTTAGAAAATACGTGCTTTTAGTAATCTATTAAAGTAAAGCTAAAAACAACGATTTAGTTTACGACGGAGTTAAAATAAACCAAACTTTGTTCTATCTTATGATAAAATTGAAAAAGTTTAATAGGAGTAGTAAAATTTGATATTTTACTGGTAACCTCGTGACTTTGAAACTGAAAAGTAAACAGCTTCGATCCTATAGTCCGTGCCTAGGGACTATCTTCTTGAAAAGGGAGCTGCATTGATAACATATTTTATAAGGAGTCTTCAAGTACGTAGGTAACAAAACAGAAAAGTTAAGAGAGATCAAGATATTTTTAATTTTTAACGAAAATCCTACTTTTGGCAAATTCACATTTATGTCCTCAATAATCATAATCTACCTGGCCTTTTCTCAACTATCTTTAGGGTCGACTTCTAGTCTCATCAGATGCATTTGAATACCTTATTATTATTTTACTGGGAGCGACTGTCCATTAAACGTCACAAGGGCTACCTAGCCATATTCTTGTAGTATAAGACAATATTAGACGAAAAACGTTGTGTCAGGCTATGCGAGAAGACCATTTGCGCAACAAATATAAACTACCTTAACTGGCCCTGAATGAATATTGTAAGGCCTGTCCGGTACATCGCGTGATGCATCGATGAATGTTGATCTATTGAATAATTTATCACAACTAGGCAGCTGCACTTTAAATCGTAAAGGTTACGTTATTCTCGATTCCTCATGTTGGCTTGACCTTTACAGAAATGCAAGGTGAAATAAAATGATAAGCCAGCAATGTAGTGAGTTGGACTGACTGTTTAGCATCCATCCGTCTTGCTGTCTCCAAATGTTTGAAACTTATGTATGTTTTTATTTTTAGTGCCCTGGGACCAGAACTAGCTATCATTTTTTATGCCAAGTAAAGTTTCTTTTCTTTCTCTCATAAAATTATTGTCTTGCTAGGGCAACGTACATTTAGCATTAAAGTCGGACAGAAACATGAATAAAGCCAGGAGTTCTGGCTCGGTGGCTATTTTTAAGCACATTATATTTCTGTTACCAAGTTTTGCTATAAAACAATCGTTATGGCTCTTCCCGACTGGAGGCAAGTTATCCGTCAAAATAAAATTATGAAGATATTTTGGACAAAAGTTCGTCTACGTTTCGTTGGTATGAAAATTTATTAAAACGTCGGCCTTGGACGGTCAGAGGTGAAGATAAAAACATTACCCTCTTTCTGGGGCAATCGGGTGAAAAGGTGTCGATACACTCAAAATTGATTAATAGCGTAAGTAATACGGCAGCCATTAGTTATTTACCGGAAAATTCTGGGCTACTGTAAACAATAAAGTTAGGTTAGAATTTGAACAAAAAACTCAGCTTTGCTGCTGCGCTTGCAGCAGAATGAATTGAAAGTAGGTGTGCTTCGGTTTAGTATGTATGTATTCTTTTGTGCATTTGAGATTTTTCCATGAAACTCCATTCTGAAACGCACAGGCAAAGTGCGGATCGGGATCAGATCAACTAGTAAAAACATGGCGTTGGGATGGCGATGCACTACGGGGTACAGTAACCTAAAAGAATCGCAAGCGTACCTATACGTTCTAAAATTTGATTAACTTGTGCTGAATATTATTATGATCAAGGTAACCTACAAGGTAACTAGCTAAGCGTAGGTCTGCGATTAAGTTAATAAGGGTCTACCTCATTATACTTATTAGTTGCCACCCACTAGGTATTTAGTATAATTAGCTTTTACCGGCGAAGTTAGCTACAATATTACTGTCACCCATTTCCAATGAATCTTTCTGAGTAAGAGGGTATCAATATTGATGGTTTTTTTTTTCTTTGCTCATTTATAAATATCGCTCTGTGAAAATAAATTAGTTGACTGAGGAGATGAATTATGTAAAGTACATTAAAATTAATCATAACTAATATTTTATAGGTACCTACATAGCTTTAACCTACGTGTGCAAAACTCAGAAAGTCGCAGTAAAACAAAACAAATCGTGCCCTCTTTGACACCTTGGCGTATTCGAATTATTTTGAGATGATGTTAAAGGTTCTCTACCTGCCTATTATCCGACTTAACAAAAAGGAGGTTATCAATTCGACCCTTACATTTATTCTTATTTCCAGGAACCACAATGATGTTATAAAAAAACTTTATAACACATTTGCTCGTAAAGGGTCTCTTATTGCACCATGTTCAGTAACGTAATGTATCACATTACGCACTAGTGCGGTAATGTAAAGTAAAACGCACGGCTTATCATAATGCTCCGTCTAAAACGAACGGTACTTTTTTAAATCTTAGCAAAGAGTTTTTATGTCAGAAAAGTAGTCAACATTTTATGAATAAAATTAAGTTGGGAGATAAAATATAATAAATAAACATTTAATTCTTTAATTTAATCAATTTTGACCATAAATTACAACCTGTAACAAAACACAAAAATATTAATTTACTTTATTAGTAATACTGGCTGTTTTTGTGCCTTTGCCTTAAAAAAAAGCGTAAAAATTATTCCGCGCGCTTTCTCTTTACGCTGTATTGTTTTTGTTTGAAAATGTCATACGAATTTTATTTATTTCCTCGCAAATGTGTTATAAAACGTCGTATGACAAACGTGCGCTTTGATAATTACAGCCTCTGCTTTCTTGTAGCCCTCGCAAAATTCATGATCACTAGTTTTCGAACATTTCGTTTCGGTTCCGCACAATGGAACTTGTCGCCTTGCCACTACAAATTGCTAAAATTTCTAATTCCTGAAGCATTAGTCAGACGTTTACCTAACAGTACCCACCCACAATTCGCCAGTTATGTTTAAAGTCCCATTTAATAGGGGCGAGCCTATTGCCATCAACCGGGCACAAATCCAGATTCCGGAGCTGCTACTGATAAATTCCTGATGGTAAAACCCAACACTTTGCCCGACCCAAAATCGAACCCAGAACTAATATCAAATAGACAAAATGGCTTTAAATTGCGAACTACACTTTTCATATTTGTTGGTTTTGGTGAGTATTACCTACTACTGAATAACAGTGACATTAAGGATTTGTGTAAAAGCTTGTTTTGCACATAAATACTGAATATGACAGAAAACTATCACAACGGTGTATTTTTAATCACATCAAAAGAGGAAGTCCACGTGGATCAAATCCAGTACAAAAACCCAGTACTTTGATATCATATTCATGAAACCGATTGAACTGTTGTTTACGCATATAAAACTTTGTTTATTTTCTGTCGGTCTCCCATCCAATATGTCAAAGTTTTTGTTGGAGCGGCGCACGTATGGCTCCACTTTGACACATTTGCAGTTTGCAGATACGTCATGAAAATGGACTGTTTCAAATATTTGTAGGCGGTTTTTACATGAGTTTATTTTTAATTAAGTAATTAAATCGTAGTTATTGTAGAATATAAAATTCTCTCATAGACATCGCAGAGTCTTAACCCGCTGGATCTAGTTGGCACATGAGTTTCAACTAACGGAAGTGCGCTCTAAGGTCTGCTTTTCAATTTTCGTCCCAAGGTAAAATGGGATGTTGAGTTTGAGTTGAGTTTTGACATTTTTATATCGAGTATGTTGAGTTAGTATGGGAGTCTTTCATTTTTGCTGATGGGAAACCCCATCGAGCACACAGTTTGTAATATTAATTTTCAGCAAATTAAAAAACGGAAAAAATACTGCTTGGTTGATAAACCGAAATGTTTAAAGAACTCAATTTCACAATCAATCATTTGCTTTACAGCACCAGGGGCGCATAGCCCGAAGTAGTTCGGTGATAGCTCGGTAGAATTTCTCATTTTCCAACCTCCCCTTGAGATTGCCTCGACGACTGCACCACGGAAATAGATTATTTGCTATTGATTGAATTGACGACTTACTTCTCTCTTGACGTAAACAACGAACCCGTTTTTCTAGCTCTTAGAGATTTCTATTACCCTAGTATTTGATGTTTAAGTTGGAGAGGTGGGATCGGTTTATGATATCGTTTTCACACAAGATGTTGATAAATATGAAGTAACTGGTACTTTTATAACCTACTTTTCTAGGCCCATTATTGTAAGTTGTGACATCAAAAGCAGCTTATGTCGTTTTCTGCAAATATAAGGTTTCATCTTGTAGTATCTTTCCGAGTAGGTAACGATAAACACCCATTTTATCGTAAAAAGCTAACCTCATAATATTTATTACCCGGAAACAGCCTTGACAGGACAGCAAAAGAGCTCAATCTTCTACCAGGCCACAGGATATCAAAATAAGGTTATTTTAATTAAACCATTCACATGCGTCGATAGTGGCAATAAAATTGAATGGTTTAATTTCGCTGGAAAACATCCATATGCGATGTATTATATTTATAGTAAATCGTATATAACCTGAGGTTAAACGACCTGCCCTGTAGGTTCCGTAATGGGATTTGTAACTTATTTTAGTATGTTTTATACAATGTAATAAAGTAAACGAGCGTGTGAGTGGCTCGAAGCGACGGAACTTGATGTGAGTTCGTACGAGACATGATATATATGCGTTTATCTTGTGTTATATGTAATCCTGGTACATTTACATGTTATTCTCTACTATGTGAAAATGGAAGATGAATTTCTTACTTTTTTGGCACTATGTAAAAATCAGTTTTGGCAGCAGCCATTAGCTTTTCCGATATTTTTTGCAGTAACTCTTTCATGACGTACGCGCAAAAAAATAAGAGATTGGTCCCACAATTATATAAGAACTTTAAATCAACCTGAAAATCGGTGAAATGTTATTATTTATGGGTTGTTTCTGTGAGAAAAAACTTTAAAAGATGCAGAGATTTTTAGTAACATACTATTCTCTGCAGTACATACATTTAAATAGTGACAGTTTCTTGGCTATTTCAGCGCAATGCAACAAACTTTTGACTGTAAACTCACACTAAAGAGAAACAACAATGAATCGTTTTTAATACATGACAGGAAAGTATAAATATTTCCTAGTTCTTGGCACGAAAAAGAACCGGATGCATTGCTTTTGGTCGAGTCGAGAGAGGCGAGAGAAACTTATTTGAATATTGGTAGGGAAGAAAAATCTTTGCAACAATTTGTTCGGTTTCTGCGTTTTTGCGATTTAAAAAAAGTAAATTTACAAAAATTGGGCGTCTCGTAACTTATGTTCCTTTTCACTGGTTTTAGGTGGTATATAAATCTGCCCAAAATTCGAAGATTAAATACGAATCGAATGACTGATAGGGACTCTACAAGCATTACATTAATGTGTGATGGAAGAATATTTTTCAGCCGATAGAGCGACCGTAACGTTACGGTGACTTTCTTGCTCACAATTGCGACCTGCATAGGCCAGTCAAAACAAGTCTCAACATGCTAACCTCCCTCCCTCCTCATGCTCCTTGACATTAGCGCTAAACGGAATGACTATGCCGTCAAAGGTAACCGGAGGCACCGTTAAATATCGGCTTGAAGGACGTCGTGTCTACCACTCCTGATCCCATGTTTACCAAGACGACATGACTATCAAGATCTATCTATACGAAAGTCCATCCCGTATAAGTGTGATGTAAGAATTCGCGAGCCGTCACGTTCGCACGATAAATTACAGAAGTTCTCGACTTGGCCCATTACTCATCGCCCCATCCGGCACATACTTCGTATCGGCGTTTAATTACTAAACTGATTAACTCGTACCACTGGGACTCGGATAAATTTTATTAAGAATTTCAGCTTTAATAGGGATAAGAGTTATGAAACAGGCTGAAAGATAAATGTTGTTGCACCTTACTTTTAGTAAAATAATAGCTTTTTGTAAAGTAAAGCGGCCCGTCGAATTCTCGCCCTATAACCGCGCTTTTACAAATACAAACGATCTCAAACATTTATTCGATAATTTCTTATGCTATAAACCACTTTAAGGGGGTTATTCTGATATACTGAAAAACTTAAACAACCAAAAAAATCAACGTTTATAATAACTAGCTGTACCGCGTTGCAATGCACTTTTTCCTACCAACCTACATACCCTACCCTACCTAACTACCCTATCCTACCCTACCTACATACCCAGCCCTACCCTACCCTACCTACCTACCCTATCCTACCCTATCCTACCCTATCCTACCCTACCTTACCTACCTACATACCCAACCCTACCCTACCTACCTACATACCCTACCCTATCCTACCCTACCCTACCTACCCTACCGTATCCTATGTCCGTCTCCTGGTTCTAAGCCCACCAATTTTTATCCAATTTGGTTCAGATAGATTAACTATGTACCGTAATTTAAATTGATTATAATAATATGTGTTTTGTGACAACCTCCTGAATTTTGACGAAGATGCATAACAACACCTTTTATAGTATCAATACAAACTAGTTTTGTATGACACACAATCCTCTTAAGCGTCACGTTTCTGAGATTAAAAAAAAATGTAATAAAAATATCTTTAGATAAATTGATGTATGTAAAGACACACCACATCAAGCTAGAACAACATGTCAAGTTTTTTTTTATAAAATTTCAACCATACCGTTAAACAAAACGGTTCAAGGTTGATTGGGAAAATTTGACAGTGTCGAGTGTATTATTGCACGGATAAACATTCGAGGAGGAAAATTCTACTAGAGTTGAGACCCTATCAATGCTTTATAAAGCTTACATGTAATTGCGTACAAACAGAAATTGGAGAAAATTAAATTAAGCGACTCTCTAAAAAAGGCATGAAAGAAAACGGTAAGTTGAATCACGTAAGTCCGTTCCTCCGTAAGCTGATTAGGAGGAAAATGGGCTGCCACGCTGCGCTGCTCCTATAAATAGACTAGCGATGTCTGGCCGATTTAAGCGATGTGAAATTGTAACCTCTATAAATTAATGCACTCCTGGTACGTAAAAAATAAAATCAAATACCTATCCAAAATATTGTAATTTTTATTCCCGGAAAATGGAGAGTGAAAACATAAAATAAAATAAAATTGGTGATTATTAATTTCCGGCAGAATTTATCCTGTTGTTACAATATCGTTCCCTAGCAAGCGGTTAAGACAAGCAACAAATTGTTAAATAATTAGGTTTGCTTTAATTTTTCAGAGAGGGGAGAGAAACTTGACGTGCCCGTCGAAATGCGAAGGGTTGAGCAATAATTTAGCTCTATTCATTTTTAAAACAGTTTAATAACGTTTAGAACAGCGACTGAGATCATTGTGATATGATTTTTTGGTCAAACCTCTGAGCCAATACAAAGTGTCAATCTTCTATCAACGAAAACGATGACGGAAAAGTCAAAATTAATTGGAAAACCAACGATACTACCAACGTTTATAGTTACTTTTAGGTATCTGAAACGCATATTATTAATTTCATCAACATAACATAGCCGTACATAGATGAACACAGGTTTCTAATTCTCCTGAATGTAATGTACATGTTAAATAAACATTTGCACTTTTTAGTAGGTCACTATAGTGACAAACTTATTTATTTGGACACTAACACTTTTCTAGGTAAACTTAGGTCGACACGGGGTAATGTGTATCTACCTATTGGATGTAGACACAAAATAGCTAGGCTATTAGCTTATAATATTCACACAGACATAAGTAGTATGTCTAAGTTTAGTTGTATTATTAACACTGCGACTATTAGTAATCATACTAATATAGATTTTTTCTCTGTTTACAATTTTTATGCTGAGGAGGTTCCATGTGTGAGCATGGAAAATTCTCAATTAGGGTGTATTAGTGATAGGAGCTTGTTATCTGGTGGCACAGGAGTCTTGGGGCTCACTCCGGATGTTCATTTAAACTAGTTAATAAGACAAAAGAAGATACCAGTAGCACTATACCTTCTCGCTATCAAATAGCTAAATGTAAAAAAGGGGCTAAGCAGAATTCCTTGCAATTATTCCATCAAAACATTCAAGGTTTCTCTTCAAAGCAATTAGAGATTGAATTATTTTTAGAAAAAACAAAGTTTGAAATTGTTTGTTTCACTGAACACTGGTTAAGAGACTATGAAATGCTAATTAATTACGAAAATTACAGTGTGGGCAGTTGCTTTAACCGAAAATCGAAAATGCGTGGGGGTTCATTAATCTTAGTTAAAAATTGTATTAAATTTAAGTGTCGAAGCGATATTGTTGATCTATCGGTTGAGCATAATATTGAACTGTCTTGTGTTGAGCTGGATAAGCATATAATAGTGTGCGTATACAGACCCCCAAATTATCAAAACTACTCCTTATTTGAGTCAGTAATGGAAGATGCTTTAGCAAAACTTGCAACAGGTAAAAAATCTCTGGTTATCTGTGGTGACTTTAATATTAATATTTTAGACAAAAATTCTAATACTAGTAGATTATTACACCTTTTTAAATCATTTAATTTGTTAAACGTGTTTTCGGAACCAACCCGAATTACTACGAATACTGCTACATGTATTGATAATGTTTTTTGTTGTTGCGACTACTTAGATAAATCAATTGTAGATTACCTCCCTTCTGATCACAGTGGGCAAACCGTTGTTTTCGAGTCCTACACACCATTACAAAAAATCCAGATAAACTCTAAACAAATAACGCCCAGCAATTTGAATAAATTTAATAATAACTTAATTAGTAATTTAGGCATTCCGGGCCATATAATTGAAAATGCAAATCAATTTTATGAGGAATTCTTTTCGGTAGTTCACGTAGAGTTCAATAATACATGAAAAATGAAAACAAAATCTATTTACCCTAAGTTTATGTTCAGTGACTGGGCCACTAAGGGTATTAGGATAAGTAGGGAGCGATTGTTTGAGTTGTACGGCCTTAAGCCTTACATCAAACTCGGAAACTTTTAATAAATATGTTGCAACCTATTCAAAAATCTTTAAAAACACTTGCAAAATAGCCAAAGCCCTATTAATTAGCAACAAGATTAAGTCCGCCGATAACAAAATAAAGACGGTTTGGAAAATTATCAATAGTGAATCCAATAGAAATAAAAAATATAATAATGATATCAGACTAGAGACTTCACGTGGTCTTCTAAGCTCTAAAAACGAAGTAGCTCAAGAATTTGTAGATTTCTTTACCAATATCCCACTTAAAACTACCGAAACCTTAAATTCCTCACCCTTGCTTTCTATTGATTTATTAAAAGTGAACGTTTCAGCATGCCCGGTTGAGTTTCAATTTAAGCATATAAACCCCATAGCAGTCATTAAAGCTTTTAAGGAAATCAAAATCAAATTAACAGAAGATCTATGGGGATTGTCTATTAAAGTGTGTCAAGCTATTATTGACACTATAGCACCGTACTTGGCTTTAATTTTTAATTTGTGTGTGGACCAAGGGGTCTTCCCAGACCTTATGAAATACAGCAAGGTAATACCACTTTTCAAATCTGGGGACAGTAAAGATACGAATAATTATAGACCCGTATCCGTGCTGCCGGTTTTCAGCAAGGTGTTTGAAAAGGTAATGCTTAATCAAATGCTCACCCACTTTAACACCAACAAAATCTTACACGAGAAACAGTATGGTTTCACCAAGGGACGTTGTACAACTGACGCCGGTGTCACTTTATTAAAACACATATATACTGCGTGGGAAGAGGCACAAGATGCCATAGGAATCTTCTGTGACCTCTCGAAGGCATTTCATTGCGTAAATCACCAAACCTTGCTCTTGAAACTTGAGCATTACGGCTTAGGTAAACTTGCGCTCAGTTTAGTAAAATCGTATTTAAATGATAGACAGCAGCAAGTACAGGTAAATGGTGTAAATTCAATGGCTCTGAAAGTAAAAATGGGTGTACCACAAGGTTCGATATTGGGTCCTTTCCTCTTTTTAGTATATATTAATGACCTTCCCCATTTATTTAAAAACCAACCACAAATGGTGTTGTTTGCGGACGATACTTCGTTAATATTTAAGATAAACAGACGTGCAACAAACCTTGACGATGTAAATAACGCTCTAATGCAGGTCCATAAATGGTTTACCGCAAATAATTTAGTATTAAATGGGAAAAAAACTAAGTGCATAAGATTTTCTCTACCAAATGTCAAAAGCAGTGACTGTGACATAGTATTGAATCAAGAGAAACTTGAATTTGTCGATGAAACTGTTTTCTTGGGGATCACGCTCGACTCAAGGCTACAATGGGGTCCTCATTTAACATCTCTTGCAGGACGGCTAAGTTCAGCAGCATATGCTGTCAGAAAAATCCGTCAATTTACTGATGTAGATACCGCGAGGATAGTGTATTTTAGTTATTTTCATAGTATTATGTCATATGGTATTTTACTATGGGGACGGGCTGCAGACATCGAGTCTATATTTATTCTGCAGAAAAGAGCTATCAGAGCCATATATAATCTACGTAGGCGCGATTCTCTAAGAGAACTGTTCAAGGAAATTAACATCATGACGGTACCTTGTCAATACATCTATGAAAACATCATGTACGTTAGAAAAAATCTGCATTTATTTAGTAGAAGAGGTGACCGGCACCACTATAATACTAGAAACAGAGACCAACTAGTTCAGCCAGGTTTCAGGTTAGCTAAAGTAGACTCATCTTTCATGGGGTACTGTTTAAAATGTTACAATAAAATACCTCCCCACATTCTACAACTGAATGAAACGAAATTTAAATCTTGCATAAAACGCACACTATGTAGGCAAGCATATTATAAGTTGGGGGATTATATTGATGATAAAAATGCTTGGCTCAATGCTGGTCCTGCTCCACAACCATAGGGGCAATCGGAATCATCAGAATTAGAAAGTGAAGTTATTGTGAAAGCTGCAGAAGATTGTAAAAATATATTTGCATTGTATAGATTCAATCTCTTAGTATTATATAATTTCATAGCACATGTGTGAGTACCATGTACTGTAAAGCCACTATTTAATGAGTAACTAAATCTTTCATTGACGCGAAATTACCCTGGTGGTTGAGTGAATGTCATGCTCACTTAAATGTCACGCTGATGGTGGCGGGTGTGTCGGGTCGTTTAGTTCCCTTCAAAATGGTTGAGTTGAATGATGGCTGATACATGCGTCATGTTCGTGAACGGGCGCTGTCAGTTGTGACTGGTCATCTCTTAGCTGCCACGGTTTATTTTAATTACTTTATTTTTTTTATTACTGATTTAATCTTTTACTCTGGACGCTCTTAACTTGCCCGTATTTCTACATTGTTCTCACATATTTGTAATTCTTGACATGAATGATGTAACCAAGATTTTGTAACATATTTTGATTTAAAAGAGTGTCCATGGAGTTTCTTGCCCGTTCTTCTCCATAGAGATCTACGCTACGGAATGGGCAACTACAGTACTTTCACAAGTTATTATGCCTTGTGACTGGGACTGTAGCTTCGCGTTTTATTTTGTTTTTGTTGACTTTCAAAAGTGCCTGTAATGGTCTAATTGAAATAAATGCTTTGACTTTGACTTTGACTTTGTATTTATATTGATTTGAATTTACTTGGTGGTTTCCAAGAAGATAGTTCCGACAAAGCAACTTTGGTACTGCAAATAACTTTACCGTCCTTATAGGAAATATGAGCTGGCTATAAACCATTGGGAAAACCTATTCTAGTGTTTGATCTGAGTCTATAAAGATGCTATCATAAAATGGTAAAAACTTGGATCGTTCTGCTCAATGGGACAAACAGTCTCAATTGCTTATAGCTTCTTTTTACCGCTTGATGGTAAGATTACCTTTTTGTATTATCAAGGGAAAAGTTTGGTAGTATTTTGTTTTATTGATGCAATTTAACGTTATGGTGAACAATTTGCTGGATCGAATATTTGTTTTGTTACGTTTAATGTATTCTTAAATTAATCAATTATTCCAGGAAGACTTGATGATTGATATATTGGAGATGAACAGTTACCCTTAGCTTTAAATTTATCTTCAAGTATTCCTGGTGACTTCATGTATTTGGTAATTGCACTTATCGACGCCGAATCGGCTTGGCACGGTCAGGAAGAGCTTTGTGTCCACGCAATAAGAGCTATAATTACATTATTCCGCCTCGTTTCAGTTCTGACGACTCGACACCGCGTCTATTCGCTTTCTACTTTTAAGCACAAACCTGGAAGTTGCTGCTCTTCGCTAGATTTTTAGTTTCCGAATTGAATATTTGATTCCAGTAACCAGTAAATACCTTGGTAATAATATTTATTTGAATAATTCTGCAACAGATAATTATTTATATTTCTAGAATACTGTTACGAGCTGGGAATAGGATAAATTAACATACTACTAATTAAACACTAAAAAATCTTTAATTAACACAAAACACTTAAACTTAATCACAATTACACAAATGATCACTATTCACATAAATGTCGCACTAGTAGTTCACGTCGATCGCTTCGTTTCGTAGCCAAAATCAGCCTAACTCCTTCCGCTAACCCGTCGGCGGCGTCTTTTTATATGGCCGACCAAGTGCCGAGAAACTTCCACCACATCCGTCTTGAACGTCTAGGCAGTTGCTAAGGAAAAACCCAGCCTTCAAGAAAGTTCCACAACTTTCTTGAACCTTCTTGATAGCTCCATAGTGGTACCAATCATTCTAGAAAGTTATAGAAAGGTCTTGCAGTTTCGGAACTTGCTCGAACTTTCTAGACAATTCCACTGTGGAACATTCTAGGATTGTTCTCGAATTTTCTAGACATACTAGATCATTGGAGATTCGAACGTAATCCTAGAATATTCTCGTAAAGCAGATGACGTAACAATACTATTCAAATTTGACCTGAATCAGCTTTTGCACAAGAAATTCAATAAACACGAGACACATCCATAATCTGTTTTACATCATTAACTGCGAGTCACAAATGCAGAAAATCGAGGTGCCTTGAATATCAGGAACTAATAATTGATTTTACATTAAATTTACTAAATATTTCTCTGCATTCTTTCAACTAATCAGATATACTCGTATATTGGATTTCTTGTTTATTTGATCGAATGTTTTTTATGTGAAATGTGCGCGTCGACGGTAACACATTATCCTTATTCAATTGAAATTTAAATGTTTATTTGCAAGAAGGTTCAAAAACTAGATGAGACCGGGGTTTCGTGCCTGAGAAAAAACAGCAGAGACAAACTCGGAGGACACTGTCTTTTTTAAAATCCAGACATAGTTCAAGTCATATGAGGGCCACGTAGATTATCGGCTGAGATTGTCTTTTGAAGGAAGAACCACACAGATTTGAGTGGACCTGTTCAGTCATAATGTACCATCTCAACATGAATGATGTAACCAAGGTTTTTGTAACAAGATTTTGATTTAAAAGAGTGTCCATGGAGTTTCTTGCCATTCTTCTCCATAGAGATCTACGCTTCGGAATGGACAACTACAGTACTTTCTCAGTTATTATGTCTTGTGACAGGGACTGTAGCTTCATTTTTATTGTTCTATTCAAAAGTACCTGTGTGTTTAATTTGACTGCTGGAGGCAGCCTTTCCAAAGCAACGCCACAATACCTTGTCGGAGGACACTTTCAGCTTCCGCAAGTTACCTAACTAAAAATAAAAAAAGGTCCTGTATTATTTGTGAACTCAATAATTACATGGGTACAGTACGTTCGTTAAATTCCCTAATCCGTTAAAACAAGATTGTGTCGCGTTTTGCATGACAATCAACCACAAACGATGACACCTGACCTGAATCCGTAAAAGTGAACAATATCTACATTACCGCAGTGACACCCGGGTTTGTGACATGGGCAACATTAATGGTACGTACTATCTAACTTTTGTCTATAACACCTAGACTACTGTGATCTCTGTGACCCTGGTACTGCAAAACATATAAACATAGATTAACTTTGTGAAGAATGGAGTTTTAGTGAATAATCCATTAGTTTTCACTTGCCTTAATTATTATTTCTGTATCCTACAGTATTAGCTATCAGCCAAAATTAGAAACATTCATAAAAGCTTTTATCCCCTTTATAGGAAAGCATTTTCAAATATTTTACTTTAGACACCATTCATATTTAAGTTTTTTGTTTCATGATTTTAGCCCTAGCAGTTCAGGGGTGCGTTGCTGGTTAATTGAGGGTATAAAGATTCGTTTGTTACCAAAATAACATCAAAAAACAAAAGAGGAATATTTTAATTATTTAACTACAAGTACGTTCCACTCAATGTAAGAAATTCATATCGCTCTTACATCTAACGAATCCATAGACTAGTTATCTATAGATATAGCTACCTAATATCTATGAATTCGTACTAACTTTGTGAAGAATTCCTTCTTAGGTTTGAAGGAATCCTTCAAAGTTCATAGAACTATGTGCCATGTCTGTCTGTTTCTGCCATTTCTAGTTAAATCCGTCGCCAAGCTGCCACGAGTTGCTTTCATAATAAGTTGAAAGCTTTTCTGGCGATCGGCACTGTTGATTCTGACTTTCAGAAGTCCTAGTGGGTGAGAAAAGTGAGTAACAATTGACCCAAAACAAAATGGTTTTCATGTTTCTGTCTGGTTGGTTGCTATAGCATAGATCAGTATGACCGTTCACTCCAGTTGTAAGACATATCTGACTATGACTAATAATAGAACTGAGTAGCGGTTAACGTTGTTTTGAAATAAATTGAAATCTGATCTGAATTATTGATAATCATTGTTATAGTGTGCAGATACAACATAATTAAAATAATTATCAATATACTGTTGTTAACATTATCCCTAAATAGTCTCCGCCAGATAAGAATAAAATAAAGGTATCAATCAATTAAATACGAGTATGTACTTGCTATTTTTATGTATTTCAAAAATAGTTATCGATGTGTTTTTTCTTTTTCGAGAGCAGCGCTTAGTGTGACGTCAGAGCGAGTCAGGGGCGCATTACGTGTGCGCCATTTTGTAATTATGTTTTCCAAAGGTTTGCATTTCGGTATTGCCTGAGCGCACTCCATACTCGGAAAGTTTTCACGCTTTTTCAAATGAGTTGACTTTGAATTTGGTTTAAGAGTTTCATTATGTATGTATATATGTGAGAAAGTTAATAAAAAAAAACAACTGAATAATCAATCAATCCACAACTTGAATATTAAAATAACTATGTATTTCATCATTTCAGTGGGTGTCCAATCAAACCGACACCGCACCGGTATAAACCGTTTGATCACAAAGAGACCACTGCAATCAGCGTCCTACAATACTTTCAATAAACCAGCGGATCTAACACAGATCTCAAAGGTAATCTCTCCATGCAAAGATTAATTTGTACTGAGCCTTTGCAAAAGTGTTGGTGAAAGGAGTTTATAAAGATTGTGTATTTTTTAATGTTGAATAGTTGTGCATTGTAATATGCTGGAAACTTATTTTACGAGGTTCCAGTTATACACTGTGAAAAACATCACTAAAATTGTAACTAGAAGGAGTTCACATTTTTATTTTCAACCAAAAATTCCTTCCTGATAAAGTAATTGAAATTCTATTGCTTGTAATAGGGATAAAATGATTTTAAGAACATAATTTTCTTTCAGTCGTCAGAAAGCCTAAAAATGAAAGGCGAAAATTAAAATAGAACTAAAGTCGGGGTTGGGACGCGGAATTATCAAATCCGGCTTCATTTTAATTTCCTGTTAAAAATCGAACGTTGAAAATGAAGTACTAGGATCGCATAAAGGCGGAGTTTGTAGATAAATTCAAAATAAAGCCTTACAAAAAGTAAAGAAATTTTCAATTAGGTACCGGGATCGCATAAACTTCAAAGAGTAAAAGGAAAAAAAAGAACGCCTTTTAAAATGTGACGTGAGACTGCATGGAGCCATAAAAGCGCGGGCAACGAGTATCTCCAATCAGTATTGTGGCGGGATGACGAGACGCCATTGTGGGTACAAAGCGCCCGTTTAATGAAATACTTTAGTGAGTAACTACCTGTGACGTCATAGGTATGCAACAGTTAAAAAATTGGTGCTTTAAAATTTAAACATGGGATTAATATTGTCAGTAGGTAGAAGCAAAGAGTACTTATTAGCATATGTGGCCACTGAGATAACGGTATCACCTGCATGGTGCATCTTCTGGCCCTTGAATGACATTGTCAGGATCTATGTATATCTTTGTTAATTTTTTTAAGTGCTTGCCGAGGTGGGTCCATGGATGGGTGACCATAACTACATACTGACTTTCCTCCGTGCCTCCGCAAGCACGTTAAGCCGTTGGTCCCGGCTGTCATTTGTAGATCTTTGACAGTCGTTACGAGAAGTCAGAAGCCATAAGTCTGACATCCAGTCTTACCAAGGGGTATCGTATTACCCAGTGGGTTGAGGTCAGGTAGGCAGTCGCTTTATGTAAAATACTGGTACTCAGCTGCATCCGGTTAGACTGGAAGCCGACCCCAAGATAGTTTGGGAAAAGGTTATGCAGATGATGATGACATGATTGTGTATTAATAAAACAAGATGGCGGCATTAGTTCCTATTTTATATTATTATTTTATATTTTATATTATTACGGCCGCACGTTAAAAGAGTTGCACAACTTTAAGAATGAAAATGACGTGCTGCTGGCTGCACTAACCCTTAAACAAATTAGAATGCGGGCAGCAGGAGGTAGACGTAGTAAGATTGGTATTCAATAATTAAATTGGCCTCTTGAACAAGTTTGCTACAGAAGCCAACATTTTACATAATCTAGGTAGGAATGCTACTTAGTTTTTAGGTCTTTTCCAAAGTGGCAAGCATTAACTTGGTAGCGGGTAAATCGTTTTCTAGTGAAGTTTCATTATATGACTTGGCAGGGCTCTTCTTGCAAAAAGTTTTCAAAATCTATCCGATAGGCTTTGGCAACTGAGTCGGATTCATTATTTCTTTAAATTGTCTTTGCTAAACAAGCTTGGTTCATCGTTGTATAACTTTAAGTTTGTATGATTATTCTGTTGGGCAAGCTAATAATTTGTCATTGACTGCAAAGTTTTGAGAAAATGATGACTAGTCAATATTAGATAGATACTCTATTGTTCAATAAAGTTTGTTTCACACTTATTAAAATAAATCAAAAATATTCTGTACCGACTGAAAAAATAATTAAATTTACCCATTTAGTAGAAAACTTCAGTCATATGATAATCACGACACCAAATTCGTAAAACGAATGTCTGTTCCATCCACCAAAACCTAGTTACTTCTTCAATAGTGTGCCTTAACAAAACGTTTAAGACTTATCGATTTCTAAAGTCCTGGTACAACCACCTTTACGTAATAGTATGTTGAGCCTTTGTACAAAGACTTCCAGTCCTTCTGTCTACAGCGACCATGTTGACCACACTTCAGTGTCCATTGATAGACTACTAGCTACTGTAATGGATCGTTTGTATATGCCAAGAGCAGTGAACGGTCAACTCAGTTTGTTTAAGATAATGATTGCCTGTGTTGTCAGTTAAATTTCTATTCATACAGCCATGCCTTTACTATTGCCAAAACTGACGAACTTCCATAGAAAACTTTAATTTCCTTATTTAACCCTCAGGTGAATTTTTAAGTCTTTTTAAGTTCTCATCTTTGGAAAAGGAAGGAAACCTTGTTCTACATTTCATGTTTCTAGACCTAGCTTCACCGAAAATTTGGTCATGAAAAATAGAACAACATGGAGTAATGAAGATGTTTCACTCTAGTGTTAGGCAAAAAATCAAGGCAATAAAGAAAAGTTTTTGAAAATGTACATCGAGTTAAAAGTCCCCACTAAGTAGAGGAATAAACAAAAAAGAAATAGTTTTTTTTGCGTATTCTTTGTAAGGCCGGGTACTTCTGGGACTGCCCTCGTAAATAGTTGATTAAACCTTTTATAAGGGAAAATAGGCGCGATGTTAAATAAAACCAGCCAATAACAGAATCAAGTTTAAATTTAGAACAAAACATTTGACGCGTTTTGCCACAGAATGGATGTTTTGTGAAGTAGCGACATGTTTAGGAGATAGGAGATTAGAATCCGCGATACGTCAAAGTTACAATTTAGATGATAATTTGTATAAATTCGATTTCAAGACGAGATGTGCGTGAGATGGGAGAATTAGGCGAAGCTACACGCATTCATCTGATACTCAAAAATGGCGTCAAAATTTTTCCCAAATATGAATATAGCTTTTCGTTTTCACAATAATGAAAGAGGGACAAAATTAAGTAAAAAGTTTACAGTAAACAAAATCTATGTCAGATGTTGTTTATTGTAAACTTCTTAATTGGTCATTGTACCCATCAAAAAAACCAATTTTACTAATCGCAAAGAAAATGTCTGCCTTTTGACTAAATGTATACGATATGATGTGGTCAATGAACACTTAAAAGGTTTAGGGTAAACAAAAACAGAGTCTGCATAGAATGATTATTTTGTACTGTCTTTCAGTATTAAAAATTCAAACAATAGTTAACAAACACAATCACACGTTTATAACGTACAGTTCGAAACAACGTTTAAAAAATCAATACTTCGAATGAATTGTTAATTACAGTTCAGCCTTCAGACTTTCATAATTATCATCATCATTTCAACCCGGAATCACCCACTGCTGGGTATAGGCCTGCCCTTTTTGCCACCACACTTCCCGGTTCTGTGCGTCCCTTATCCAGGTGTTCCCTGCGACGACATCGTCGACCCAACTAGCTTTAGGACGGCCCTGGTTTCTTTAAAGCCTTCCTCCATCCGCCATCTCCGCGTCTAACTAGATATGCTGCCCAGGCCCAATTGATTTCGTTCCGTTCGTAGACTTTCGTCCGACGGCGAATTTCGGTGTTACGCACTCGACCTAAGAGAGTTATGCCGAGCAATGCTCGCTCCATGGCCCTTTGTGCCACTCGTACTCGGTGGACAGTCTCCTTTGTGACCGTTCATGTGTCGGCACCGTAGGTTATTGTTGGCAGACATGCAGGCATATTGATTGAAAAGGATCGAAAAACATATTTCTGTTTACCAAAGGCCGCCCATCCAAGCTGTACTCTCCTAGAGCTATCCCTGTTGGAATGCTCCTTGTCAAAAGATAGATCATGTCCATCGGCTCAGCCATTCGTCGCTCGTTTTTAACCTTTACCAGACTGTACCAGACTTAAGTTCGGTTTAAATAATTAAGCCCATCACCTAATGTGTTTTTAAATTTCACCATGTTTCATTTAACGTAAGTTTCCTCACAAAAACTCGATTAAATAAGAGTTGCTAGCTTTTAAGGGTTAAGCAACTTTTCGTTTAATTTAATTGCAGTAGGAGACTGGGTTTTGTGCTCGGTTGTTAGCAATAGGCGTTGCATTTTCCCCGTTTTCGCAACATTTTTCATTGCTGCTCCGTTCCTTTTGGTCGTAGCGCGATGATATATACCCTAAGTCTTCCTCGATACATGGGCTATCTAACACACAAACAATTTTTCAAATCGGATTAGTAATTCCTGAGATTAGCGCGTTCAAGCAAGCAAACAAACTCTTCAGCTTATTATTAGTATATTAGATTAGATTTATTTCTAACTTATTGCAATAAAATAAAATTGCGACTATAAATTGAGATGTAAGCTATCCTATCTTTCAAGTCGGATTAAACTGCACACGGTGTACAAATTTGATTAAAATCGGTTAAGTAGTTTAGGAGTCCATCGCGGACAAACAACGTGACACGTAATTTTTATTAAGAAGATTATAAAAAGGTAGTTTTTAAGTTTCTATGTATCGGGTAATCTTTGTTTCACTAATGGTAAGCTTCACTTTGTTCAAGTGTCATAAACTACATTTAAAACGTCCCCGTGGGTTAATTTCCGTAAATAAAGGCAGCGAGGCCGCGAGTGAAAGCTAGTATTAGATAAAGTGGTTCTTAAGATTCAAGATCAGGGCAAATTGTCGTTCTGGTTCCCTTCAAGAATTTGTCGGTAGCAGAAGCTTGGGGCCTTTTTTTATCATCAAATGACTCCTCCCGCTCTGGGCGGAGCGGAAGGAAGTGTCAAACTTGTACTGACTAAAACCCATCCATGTTCCTTCTTAGCCCTTTGTGTTCCAGGGCCACGGTATCTCTTTCGAACAGTCCCGCAGCCCTGGCAGGCATCGGCCCTCTCGGACCCCTTCCGGTTTGCTGACATCTCCTTGAGGCGCGCGTGGAACACGTACGCGCCGTCGACACGGCCTGTCGTCATGAGACGGACGGACGGTGAGCTAGCCCATTACTCACCGTCAACAGGCTCGCGCCTACGGTGGCCGGGGGCCACTGGTTGCCCCCCGACGCCCGGGGCGTCTCCCGCGGCGCCTGGGACGTGAGTTTCTCTCCCTCTCACGTTCCGACGCTTTAAGCTTGAGGCCTGGATTTGCACTCGGTTGAAGGCGCAGGGACTTTACCTTGTCAACACCGCTGATCAAATTTGGAGACCTGTAACGTCCGGACCAGACCCTCAAACAGAGAGAACGCCTTCGTCCCAAAAGTGGGAACGTTATAAGCAGTATGCATGGGTACTATACTTCTCTGCCTAACTCTTTAAGAAGATATAAGCGTGATGATATGCATCTAAACAATGTCTGTTAATTCCATTGTATCTCGTTCTAAATGGTTCTTAAGCCGTTTCGCGTCCTTTCTGCTAACGTGCTTACATAGGCTTGTTTCTATAGGAGTAAGTACATGCTTTGCCCTTTGAACTCTGACGGGTAGTTGAAGTTTATGTAATAGCTTAAGGCAATGACCTACTGGACTGGCATACATTGTTTTGCTGTTATCTTTTATTTACCGTAAAATTGAGACTCACCAGGTTTTGAGACTACAAGCAGCGGTTCAAACTTGAGTATATTGGCGGTTAGCTTTTACCAGATCTAGAGAGGCATGTGAAATTAATTTTGCAAAAAAATGAGTTACAAAAAAAAAAAGTTTTTTCATCAACTTATGTGAATTACATTGTTAAGTTTGGTTAGGTACACCATATTTGTCTGTTTTTTCAATTATGTTGAAATCAGCTGCCAGTTCAAGTCTGGATGCAATTGAATACCAGTACGTCTACCATGAGTTTTAACAATCTATACTCGCTAGCGTCTGTAGTTAAAAAAATGTATAAAAACTTTTACAGCGCCTCTAGCGGATAGTTGGGTACTAAAATGCGCAGTATGAGTCACTATAGTTATCTGTCCTACGTCACCGTGTAGTCAATTAAACTACAGCGACTGCAAGTTTGGGCTTCATTTGCTTAGAATTTGGTAGTAAGCACCAACACAGCTCATGGTACCATTGAAAAAGCTAACTATAGTATTTGCTTATTGACGGAACTACTGCAGTTACGTCAAGCGATCTAACTATGACAACTCATGGTAGATGTAGAGTATTATAAATGGGGCGACTGCCTAGGTAATATTGGTTATCAGACTTTCGGGTTTAAGAATAGGTACTTTAGAACATGATTTTAACCGCCCGTGGTTT
Source organism: Cerastis leucographa (assembly GCA_963082945.1). Lineage (NCBI taxonomy): Eukaryota > Metazoa > Arthropoda > Insecta > Lepidoptera > Noctuidae > Cerastis > Cerastis leucographa. Next base: position 4,086,861 of record OY720365.1, read on the forward strand.
GTTTTCCAAACTATTAATAACAACATTCTACCTCATATTTCTATAACACAAACTCGGGTAACAGCTATTAGCATAAAGTGGTTATCTTACACTTGCGGCGTATGCGCTAAAGCTCCTGCGTAGAGTAGCTAATAACCCGGGTGTGCTGTGTCAACTGAAGCTATGCGTGCCAGATCGGTACGTGTGGAGGCGGCGGCGACCGCCACTGCTGGCCGTCCTGTGGCCAGAACCAACCTGCTGTCAAAAACACCCCTCACTCGCACAATATGTGTGCTAAACGAAGTGCATGAGAGACTTGACCTATTCTCTTGCAATCTGAGTGAATTCGCAAAAGTGTTGTTGAATTATGTTAGTTACATTTAAATATTAATATACTGTTTTGATTTTTAATTTTTAAGTATTAGTATTTTGTTTTGATTTTTAAGTATTAGCCGTAAGTTTATTTTTTCAATTTATTTTGTGTGTGTTTGCAAACCACTTTTGTATTGGGGTTATCCTGTAATGATAGTGTGTAAGATAAATAAATAAATAAATCTTACATATATACACTTAAAATATTTCAGTGTCAGGATTAGAAATGATTTGGTAAAAGAAAATAATAAATACCCTGGAACTGGAAGCTTGAATTGGACCCTTCAATTGCTAAGTAGCAGAATTAATTTTGCCTCTTTCGTGTTAAACCATTTGAATTCCACTCTGTAATCTTTTATGTTCCCCTGGTAACAATGAGTGTTATTTATTCTATCAATAATGTTTTTGTATTATTTACACACTTACAACTTTTAAAAGTGATTTTCTCCTACTGCTTGCCTTATTGCGCAATGAGCCACCTTCTAGAGTTGATCAGCAAATGGCCACGGAAAAATAATAAAAACAACTCTCTTGATACCAGCGTATTAGATACTTGTTATGTTTTAATAACATGGCTATATATAACCATGATGTTGGCATAATCTGATCCAGTTTGTTCAATTGAATATACCTTTGATTATTTCCTTTGAAATATAATTGTTTGGTTGTTTACCTTTTTATCGGTAACATGTGGTGGTAATTAATATCTATGTGCGTAATATAATTGTTTGGCAGGTTTTATAGTACAATTTCGTTTAACATTTTTTTGCTTTCAATTAGTATTATTGTAACAGTAAACAGATGTTTCACAAAAGTATAGCGCACTCAAATTCCGACAACTTTCATAAATAAAATATCCGAGGTAATTATTTTTAAAGCAAAATAATTAGCGAACACTCATGTAACCACGTCGGAGCAAATAACTTTTTTAAAACAATTTAAACTCTACACTCTTCCTAATTGACTTTTAACGCCAAAAGTAATAGCTATAAATTATTTCCAGTAAACTTGATGTTTCGGCTTAATTAGGACATGACTTTTAGATCGTTACCCGTTACTGTTGCCATAAATTTTGTAGACGGTATATGGTTACTGGCGATATTTTCAACTCCTGTTAAGTTAATTTTACATGCACTTTTCTTTGAATGACAAAGTTTTAAGCTACTAAACAAAGGAAAGAATACACTTGAAAGTTGAAATAACTAACCCACGAATAGAAATACTATAAACCTAAAAAAATGCAGAAAACGTCCCGTTAGTTTCAACAGATAGTAATAATATGATAGCTTACTAGCAAAAATGATCCATATATAAGTAACTCCGCTTTGTAATGTCTTATTCTCATCGACTGTACATGTTGATAGCAAGCGCAATGGGGCATTCCCATTCAAAGCAATATCTCACTGAAAGCAATCGCCTTCAGATTCTGGCGGCCTACTCCATAAATGATGGGCATCAATGGCCAATCTACTAAACAATAGAGAACCACAGTCTTAATAACATATTCCCGGAAGTATAAAGCTTCGTGCCAATTGGGGTAGAGATAATAATATAGATTTTTTCGTCCCGGAATGAGGTTTAATTTGGCCCCGCATTCATTTCGTCGTCGTGTCGCTCCTAAATTGTCTATGTGCCCTAATACCGCTCCACTTTGAGAGCCCGTTATTTGTGACTCAATATAAAAAAGAGTATTACGTTTACCATCATCGTTTGCTTTGCGCCTGGTACAAAATTTGAAAAGGGGAAAATAAGTAATATGAAGATATGACATGGTAGAACATAAGAGAAGCCTACTACTATATTTTTGTCTTCCTTTATTTTGTAAGTTTTATCATATTAGGCACGATTCAAAAATTTTACGAAAGTATTTTTTGTTGTTTTAAACATTCCATCAAGAAGGTTAATTAGATCCATGTACTATTTTCTATCACAATTAAAACTAAAATATCAACCAATTATAAAAGGATGTCAACAAACTCCTCCTCAACGCCGTGACAGATAGAGAAAGCGTGAGAAGGGCAAAGAAGCGCGAAGCGGGAAAAACACAGTTCACAGCGCCTCCACGCACCACACTTTATTAATAATATTAGCTACTTCGGCTTGTGCACATCGGCAGATTATGTTGTTCCCGTGATCCGTGACTAAATTCAAGAGAAATAAAAAAAAACCGTGCTCGAGAAGTCTAGGTGACGTTTTTTTTTTGCATCTTTATGACTCTCCCATTTCCATATGTCACGCTCAAACTGTCAGATTGTTGAAATACACACTTTTCTGCATGTAATTAACTTACCTTGCATACATTTGACGCGCTCGAGTTTTTCGAATGATCGATTTTTATTACTAATCTGATCGGCTGTCTATATAAAGCCAAGCGTCTACGTTTGGCTTTATATAGAGGGCTCCCTCTCTCTCTCTCCCTCTCTCTCTCTCTCTCTCTTTCGGGTTATGTTCTTCCGCCGCAATAGTAAATTCCAAAATCCCTGCTTGGGCTACTATAATGAGAGATTTGTTTTTTTGGTGCCTGGCAAAATTCCGACGATGTCGTGTTTCTCATATAAGTAAAGGCATGAATTATCAGTGATAGTAAAAAAGTTCTTTACACTCAGATTAATTTAAACGGATAAATCTTCATTGAAAAAGACCCGAATCCTTTTATAATGAGGTGATATACGACTATACAGCCGGACAGGTATATATTGTAAGTTATTTAAGCAAAACCTAAGTTCGACACATAGCTGTAACATAATTAATTGCCGCAGGGAAGGTTCTCAAACAAGTACATAGTATATTGATGCGTAAAAATCTCCCCAGGGGATTGCTTAAAAATCGGGAGATACCAGGCGCCCAGTAAATTGAACGTGAGGGTTTTCCTTTGATGTATGACCAGTGTAATCGCTGGTTATTGGCGCATTTAAATAGAGGATCGCTTAATGGATAGTCCGATTTCGATTCTATGGATTTACTATTTAGATATAAATAATTTCTGTAATATGGTAGATACCTACTCTATTCTTCTTCTATGGGGTGTCGATGGCAATCTGGATAAAGTCATAATGTGGCAACATGACGGCTGTGGACCTAGTATATTCCATTTATCTGTAGTGATGTTTGCGGAGAGGTAGAAAAGTTTTATGATTTGTTATTAAATGATTTGTTTATCATGAATATTTATTATCAAAAAGATCATGTGATGAATAATGGATATAGTATGAGACCATAAATATCAAATTCCTAGGTACTAAAAATACAGTTTACAAATAGACGCGATAGCAAAACCTTCTGGGATATTTTTATTCAGCATTATAATAGCTTTATATTGGATATTTTTGTGTGATAATTTTCGTGTAAGTAGATTTTCTTGGAAACCCCCGTATGAAAACGTAGTTATGTTTTTTTTTGCTGTCATTACACAAAATTTTATAGGTGTGATTTCAAAACGCTACTGAGAAACAAAATGTGGGTACCCAAAAAAGCTTTTTGAATATGTAAAATCAAATGTTTACTTTCAATTGAAGCTCCGAATTTAAAATAATTTGTCAGTAAAAAAACTACAGCTGAATTTTCCAAATCAAATAAATAATTCATTTGTTTTTGTGTTTCCCAACGACAAATTAAAAACAAAAGAGTTACTAATAAAAACGTGGCCGTTTTCGCCCAAAGACAAATTATTTTGACGTGTCATCCATCACATTCATTCCACAATAGCAAAGGGCATAGCGGAGAAGTGACAGAGGCTAATCTGTTTGAAATAGGTAAGACATAAACCCAATGTTTGAGTGTAGATAACAATCGTGAGCAGACGTGTGTGTGGGTTTTATAATTCAGAGTTGATCCCTAACTAATGAAATCTCTTCTTCGAATCTTACTCAAGTCTCTTTCATAACATTATTGGCATTTTTAACATCACCTCTTTCTGAATCAATCTAGCTTCTAAAGAAACACATACATAGTAAGTACATCTTCGGTAAATTCCGCCAACATACGAGGACGGACGTGGCGATTGACGCGCTATTGAGCTTAGACGTCGCACTAATAGTTGTAGTAATTACTCAAGCGCTGTAAAATACTCGTTCAGTTCGTGATCGAAGATAAAGCGTCCCGCTTGGCTTGCTAGATTGTTACGGTGCTACTATTTCTTTGGGATTAAGTACCAGGGAGAGATGTGTGGAGAGAATGTTGAAGTTTAATGTTGAACATCAAAATAAGGTTTCTTTGGAAGGCTAAAGAAATATGGCCCTTAGCCGTTTATAATAGAAAAGTTCGGTTTTTGAATCTCGTTATGACGTATTAACGCCCGGTAAATGTCAATACTTTGTCACCAAGAGTAAGGCCATTTTGTGAGAAACGGGACAATTAGCTAATAACAAGTGCTTATTTCTTTTCAAATATTTTCCCCCATTCAATAAAATAAAATGCGCAAGTAATTCCGTGTGTCTTTCGAGTATGTAGACTTGGAAAAGGACTAAGGGTACTTATACTTACCGTAGTCGATCGCGATTATTACGTTTCCATACCTTCCTAAAAAACAACTCCACCTTACCTATAATGCATAGCATACACAATCGTTTCAGCAATTGACGTGTGCCAGTAATCGCCGTTCGGATCAATCGTTCGCATGTCGGCACTTGACAGCTAACGTCGCTGATAATCACGTGGAATATTGCGCATGACAACAAATGTCTACACAGCAGGTTATGACTCTTGAAACTTATGAAATCGACGTGAGTATCTGTAAGTGATTTCAACGAAACCTGTGTCAATCGCCAGCTGTCGTTGTAGAAAAATAGCCTTTAAGACAAAACTTCTGAAAACTAAAGAGACAATCGCTTATCATTTCCAGTTGAATTCTTAAACATAATAAATCATATAACTCGCTTGACAGCGCTAAACTAAACCGCAGCAGCGCTGCAGCGCCACAAATAACGCTGGGTTGTTGCCAGCGATCGCGATTGCCAATATGAACACAAACTATGACCTCCTCATACCTATGCATCACTGGTGGTAAGACTATGGGACTAGGAACAGTTGCAAATAAATGGAGCGAAGATAATTTACTAATGTTTTCTACAATTTATTGACTCAATTTTTGCTGGACCCTGTTCAATGGATTTGCATGCTGTCTGGATTTTATGACCTCTTCCGATTTATGTGGCACTGGTACTTTCAGCAGTTTTGCCAGTGAGACTTATCAAATGGACTAAAGAATTTAGAGAAAACTTTTTTTTTAAGTTTTTCATTGCTACTTAAGTTGAGATTATTCGGAGTCTGTATTCGTGACCAACTTTCCACGAAATTAATTGGCTGTAATTATTTTTAAATGCAACTTTGTTAAGTTCTTGTTCTGTAGGAGGCATTAAGTTTTAAGCCTAGTTGGGTTGCTAAATACTCAGCTACAATAATTAAAGTTTAACGAAAGAAATATTAACATATTTTTATTATGTTATGTCGAAATGGTATTAGGGCCACTTTTAATATTTTATTTAGAAACAAGTATTGTCTTTATGATTACATAAATAATTATGTTTGAGGAACTGCGTAGTCAATATAAAAAATATATGTAATAACAATATGCAAAATATAGACACCCTAGATTTTCACAAATTAAAGATAGTAGGTATAGGTAGAACGGTGTTAAATAAATAAAAACATACAAATATGAGCGCGCTCGTAAAGTACAGGTTTTATCCAATGCCCTGTTTCTCGTTGCGAGAGATACCTACATATTATTATGCCTCTTAGAGACGTTTCTGAGCCAAAGACGCTCGTCGCATCACCTTTACGCTAAAATGTGTCTCCCTGTAAACAGATTCAATTACTCCTATTTGTCAATCTCCTTGCCACAGATTGTTTCTCAGAAGTATATTTGTGGCAAACCTAATTTTACCGCCTCGGGAAACATTTGCGTCCCTCTCATATACATGGAAAGTTTTCTGTGTTTCACTTTCGATGCTGTGTGATTCTTTGACTTGCAGACTGAAAATCCCAATTGAAAATGTTCAAGATTCTTTGAGCTAAAAATAAAAATGTATAACAATGGTATTCAATTAATTAAATTAAATAAATAATAAATTCGGGTTCTATTTTACAATTACAAACTACAAATATATCTAAAATAATAATAAAATATGCATATCAAAATTACAGGGCGTCAAAAAATTCGTCCACATCGCTGTCAACAGGAAAAGTGCCCAGAACGCTGGCCGCATTGCCACGTTGGATGGCAATGCTGATTCTTTGGGCAAAAAAAAGGCCAGCCTTCTGGTCACGTGAAGAGTCGACCAAACTTTTAGCGATATCTCGATACACAACGTGGGCACTCGGACCCCATGGCCCTAGTGTTTCAATCCCAAACGGCTCAAACACATAATTACTAATTAAGTTATTGTACTTGCGCCGCTTGAGGCTTTCAGCACCTGCAGCAGCCGCCCCAGCGCAGCTCACCGTGCTGGGAAGATGAATAAATTTATGATAATAAATTGCATCATTATGTTATGCCAATGAAACTATTTTCGAATAATGCATTCATTCATTACAGAATACGTTCCAAACCGAGATAGCTAAAAATTTAACCAATTATTTCTTTTTAATATCAGCAAACCAACCCGCACTGGGCTCGCGTGGTGGATTAAAGCCCACTCCCTCATAGAGAGGAGGCCTGTGTCACAGCAGTGGGAACATTATAGGCTGATGATGATGACTCTCAGCAACACTGGCTTAACTTATTCAACCATTTATCGCTTTTAATTTCGAATTAATTGCAATAAAAGTGTAATAAAGTTCGGATAGCCGTGGAGTTTCGTGTTTATTTGTCATAACTTTGAGGCAAGTCTTTCCAAAGCTTGATGTAACATATTTACCCGTCGGTGCAGTATTTTGTATGTCAAGACCTATTTTTGAATATTTTATACCCCTCAGGCATCGGCTAATTGGGTTTGACGCAGAATGTGCACTCAGCAAAATGTGCGCTGCTCAAAATGAGCACTTACCAAAATGCAATTCTTCAAATTTAGTGTGAATTTTATCACAATGCTCTCAAAAAATAAAACTGTTTGCTTTTTTATTATCAAGTCCTAACACACCAACAAAAATCTTCTAAATTAATGACACGTAAATTAATCATAGTACTACAAACACAACTGTTCCAATTAAATGTACTCTTTTAAGTATATGTACACCAACACAGTTAATTCGAAAAACAATTTTAAGAGGGTAGAAGTGAAAAGAAGGGCCAACAATGCTTATTGGGCCCAGCTTTTAATTAGTTGCAATATGTACCACGAAATCTGTAATATTTTTGTATTACCTGACTGACGGAAAAAACCGTCGGCAAGAATTACTTTTTCATTACCCAGTCATGTGATTATTATTGATAGTGCATTATAATACTAGCTATTTCGCGCGGTTTCGGTGGTGGTAATTTAGAATTTTGACAATAACCGGCTCAGACACGTGGTGCCATCTATTATGATAAGAACGTTATTGTTGTTTTCCTCGGGAACAGCACTTTTTTCGGGATGAAAGGTACCTTTTATCCGTTTATGTAACCTGTAAACGTATATATGAAATTTCAGGATGATCGGTTCAGTGGTTTAGGCAAGAAGAGGTAACAAACAAACATACTTACTTTCGCATTAATAACATTAAAATAATAATAGGTAATATATTATAGTTAAGATTAAAATACAGATAGATACAGTGCATAGCATATTACAATGATTGGCCGGAGTACTTATATTTTGTGTGTAGCTGACGTACTGAAAGTACATAATAATAAATTACTGTTATCGTGCAAATTAATAAAAAAAGCAAGACCCTTTGGACAAGTGCTCTTTTTGAGAACTGCACATTTTGCGTGTGCACATTTTGCGTCAAATCCGGCTAATGTGTGTGCGAAGCCCGCATGTGCCTAAACTAAATATAAACGGAAAATTACACGTAACATGACTTCCAATCTAGAATCTATCGACGTTTATAATAGTGTTGTCAAATAATGTAAGTAATACCATTTTCTATGTAGTTTAGTCTCGAAGAAAATTTTAAAACTATCTTTATTATGATGTGTAGTTTTTTCATTGAATAAGTACCTAACGTCCCCGTGTGATAATTTCGGACATATACCAGTTTTTTTTTTTATAGGATTTCTACAACCAGGATAGAATATCGAAAGCCTATGTCCAGGTTTTGATACATAATGTAACCACCTACATATGCGTCACTTCATCGAAATTCGTTAAGGCGCAGTATAAAATCAGACAGACTGTAAAATACAGACGAATTCTACTTATAACCAACTTCGAAAAAACCATATGCCAAGAAAATAAAATATATATTGGAGTTAACTGGTATTTAAACTACATAAGTAAAGTAAATAAAATTATATTAGGCCCACCGCTCTAGCTTCCTCTACCAAATGAGAAATGAAGACTCACGTTAATCGGTCTAGGAATAACGGAAAAATAGGGTATACCATACCACATTTATTAAAAATAGATACAGGAATACATAAACTCCTCCTGTTTTAGAAGTCGGTTATGATGTTGCGATAATGTGATATCCATATTCATGGGTATCTAGATTTATGATTGATAACATCATCCAAACCATCATAACACAAATACACCATTTAGGAATGACGTAGCCCAACTTGTTTTATATTTTACCCATCAAGTAAGATGTGCGGGAAACTTCCCCCGGATTTGTTTGACTTTATATTACCTTCGCGTAGTAAACTTCTAGTTTTCCTTGTAAGAATATTCCGCTGAACAAGAAGAGACTTGCATCCTCGTATCGAGTTATTGAAAGTTTATTATTATGTGCTGCTCAGCTTATGAAAGCCTGGTACCGTACATGGATTGTTTCCGTTGACTTAAACTCACCACTAGTGGATACTTTGTGAGAATGATCTCTGTTTTTCTTCTGACTACCATTGACGTACCAGTGAACATTTTAATTTCCTTATCAAGAACAACTGTGAAGTTCTACCGAAAGTCATTTCAAGAAAGTAGAGCTGAAGCAAAGCAAATCTTTATAAAAATCGGCCCACGCGTTTGGTCTCTAGAGTGCCACAAAGTAACAAAGATTCATTATAAATGCTAATAAACACATAACCTTCACTCGGGTACAAATACGTTACATTGAATAGCACCTTTTAAGAAAACTTTCCTCGCCATCCCACTTGCCAGACATATTGACGCCACAACAATGGTCTATTTGAACAACCTACGACGAATCTATTTTGAGCGCATTTATTTGTCAGACTAGTCAATAAGTACCTTTTGATATTGCATAATTATTGCCTTTTTATGTTATTGTAGGTTGATCTACGCCTACCGGTAAGCTTAAAGTTTCTTTCACACTCAATTTTTTCCAAATGAGTTCCAAATTAAATCAGTTTATTTTAAAAAGCTCTTCGATAACATCGTGATTCTGCAAGGCGTGGGCTTCTCAATCATTTTTGATCGGTCGTAGAACCCACATATGCACGATTATAAAAATAACTGTTTTTATTTATATACGGATTAGTGAAAATAATGGCAACTTTGTAAATCAAATTCGTCCATAAATGGAGAAAAATGAGTGTGGAATCCTTTTGTATAAAAGCTATTATTCAAACAGAAATCGGTCAGCCTAATCCAATACGGGTACCAGGCTAACAGAAAAGAACAGTAATGTGATTACGCACTACATCGGGATCAGTCCCGGATTACGAGATGACATAGTACATCACTCATACGGATAGGGATGGGTCTCAGAAGTCATTTGTAGAAAGAATACGGTTCGTTAAATATTATTCTGTGAGCTGCATTCGCTTGCTACGTACAGGGACATGTGAAGCTTGCAGGAGTTTGTACACTAAATTATTGTTTATTACCTATAACAGAGAATTTAAATATGTCAGGCGTACAAAATTGAGGAATTCAACGAAATATAACATACATACCATTTCCTCTGTATCTGGGTGATCAATGTTTATCAAACAAGCCAAACTATGGATGTTAACGCTACGTAGTATTTCACATAATGCTAACGCTACTTAGTATTCTACTGACCACAAGTCCCAGACCGTTTTTAAAGTTTATTCTAGTTTTTTGCTTGCCTTTACATAGTTTACATGCTATTTGTTAGTATTAGAACATTCTGGATAGCAATTTGGAATTATTATTACGTGTGATATGGGATTACTTGAGTAGTTCGATATTTGATTTGCATGTATTCTATTTTTTTTTCTTTTAATTCTTGGATGTTGGCATTTCACTGTCTCTTTAAATCTAAACTAGTTTATAGTATGCATAGAGGGGAAAACTTAATTTTGGCAACAATGAATGTGTTTGAACCATTGAATGTTACTATACAGAGGGAGAACAAAAAGGTTTTAGCAATTTTCTACGAGTAAATGTATTTTAACAATTGATTTCTTTTATGCATTAATAAGCTAAAAAAAAACAGTATTTTACTAATATTAGGAAAATAATAATAATAGTGTATATGAATCGACCTAAATGGATCCCGTACTACCTGAAACAAAAGATTTTATTAAAGTGAAACTTTTATTACATCGTCTCAAACTTTTTCGTCTGTGTGTTGCAAGTCGCGTGACGCTCGGCCACGGATTATACCACGAATATTATCCCTACTCCGCGTTTTATACCCTTAATGGAATATTATTCCAAAAAAATGTAGTTAAATGTCTACACCGTGTAAATCACCTCATCACGAAGCCGTCAACCAAGCATTCTGTACATGAAACTAAGTAACTTTACACAAAAATTATTGCTGGGAAACGATTTTTTTTTGGGGGTTGTAAAATCATGTTTTGTGGTAGAACTCAATGTAACGCACTCAAAACATTGTGCTGATGGATGGATTGAATAGTACGGGGGTCGTGGAGGTGTTTAAAGTAAAAATCTTACAATAAAACTTGTATTTAAAAAAATACTTGTCAAAAAGTTGGAACTTTGACCCCTAATATCTCCGTAACTAGAAGGTTCCCAGGTATGGTGTAGAACAAAAAAATGATCGCAAGGACAGGGAGAACCAGTGCCTTTCGGCTTCGTTAAGAGGTGTTTTACACCCTTTATAGTGTGAAAAAAGTTTCACTTTTACCGTGGTTTCATAAAACCACACAATCCTTTTTTTTATTGATAACGTTACGTTAAACATGTTAAAATTAACCCAAATAAGCTTAAGTTTTTTGTTACTACAGGTTCATTACAAATTCATTCAAACTTACTGTAATACTCAATTTAATAGTTTGTTACAAACAACTTGTTCAAAACGCGAACTTAAACGCGGATGTCACACACACACTGACAGCCGACATTACATATCATAACTTGATTTCTAACTGAATTACGCTACAGTTATCATAATTACGTTTCAGGTAATGACGTCCTTGCATCGTGACAGCTCGTTATACAGTGACAGATATACCAGGTAATATTATAACTCGATCGATTAACACGACAATCTGCAGCGTGTATCAGACCAAAAAAGACTGAACAATTTTCTCCGGGGACCCAACAACATAATTGCGAAAAATATATCAGCTGTCCCAAATATTAGGATCATTGGTATTGAAATTGTGTATAAAAAATAATAATTTGATGTTGGTTGCATGGAGAAATTTGTTGAGTTTAATGGTGTTTTGTATTTTTTTGTAATTCAATTTCATCATAATAAAATAGGTACATTAAATAAAAGTTATTAGAAGTAAATAAAAACAAGACATTTATTTATATTACATTAATTACAATTTAAATTGGCAAAGTCAACTAATTAGAATGAGAAATAATCACAAGTCATATAAAAATTATTCAATAATTATCATTTATTCAACATTTGAAAAGTGGACCTAGGACACGTATTTGTGATAGTGACTTGCACATCTTGAGCATTTATGTAGGTGTTAGTAAAAATAGGTATAAGTATCGATGCAGTTAGACATAAAGGGTGTAAAACACCTCTTAACGAACCCGAAAGGCACTGGTTCTCCCTGTCATTGCGATCATTTTTTTGTTCTACACCATACCTGGGAACCTTCTAGTTACGGAGATATTAGGGGTCAAAGTTCCAACTTTTTGACAAGTATTTTTTTAAATACAAGTTTTTAATGTAAGATTTTTACTTTAAACACCTCCACTACCCGCGTACTATTCAATCCGCCCATCAGCACAATGTTTTGAGTGCGTTACATTGAGTTCTACCACAAATCATGATTTTACACCCCCCAAAAAAAAGTCGTTTCCCAGCAATAATTTTTGCGTAAAGTTACTTAGTTTCATGTACAGAATGCTTGGTTGACGGCTTCGTGATGAGGTGATTTACACCCTGTATAAAAACTTTTTTACAAAAAAAAAATAACCGACTTCCATAAAACACTAAAAAGTGCCGAAACTAAAATTATTTGCCACTTTTTAGTGTTTTATGGAAGTCGGTTATTTTTTTTTGTAAAAAAGTTTTTATTTTAGCCTTTTCAGTTCTGGTATCTCACTTTAATCCTAGTCAAGTATAATTTTTACATTGTAACTAGACACCAGCACATCGTCCATACATACGACAAAGGACAAAATGCATAATAAAGAGGATGACTCAAAAAGTACCTAAGCAAAGATAATAAAATTCATATGGCTCCACCGGGCAAGCTTCTCTACCAAATGAATGAAAAATCATCTAAATCGGTCAAGTAATCACGGAGAAATCGGTGTACATACGTGAAAAATATACATATAACAGAATTTTTAATAAAATTAAAACTATATGGCCAAACTATATTAATTTTTTATGGGACCAAATGGCAGATATTCCACATCAAACTAAAGAATAATCACGCAAATCGGATCATAAATCTCAGCGTAATCAGTGTATACACCTGGAAAGTGCATACCGTTACAATTCCAACAAGCCCAAACACAGCTAAGATTCATTGCCTTGCTATGGAGTTCCGAAGCCTGTTTCTTGGATTCATCATCAGATCTGATGGTAGAATGGTTCTTATTGGACGCAAATGCTTCACTTGTTGTAGAAAATACCAAAATCACTGTACGTTTTCCTAAAATTTGAACAGTTCCCTCGATTTCGCCAAGATTCCATCATCAGATCCCGACTTGGTGACTATGGGACCATTTGGGAAGTATACCCTTTCCAACAAAAAAATAATTTTCTAAATCGGTTGGCAAGCGACGGAGTTATGCGCGAACAAACATAAAAAAAAAAAAAAAAAAAAATACAAACATCCGAATTGAGAACCTCCTCCTTTTTTAGAAGTCGGTTCAAAATGAAAGTCCACAAAATGATCAAAAATTAAGGAAAACCTTTATTTGCAGTACGGAAACCAACTATTGAAGAAAGCCCGAATAATCCTTAAGACAATTCAGTTCAGTCGATATCACTTCGTTCTAATTCTATTACAGTCCGCGGTGGAATGTGCTAGATAAGGTGCGCTATCAGCGACCTACATCGCTAGTACATCTTGAGGGCACGACTTATATTGATTGCACTGTTAACGATTTCATCGAATCTGGGTATTGGGGAGGTAGGATAGCGAGGAGGTTTCGTTTAAGATGTAAATGTTTAGATTTAGTTTAGTTGGGGTGATTATTTTAGTAATTTTTTTGTAAGATTTCGTTGTTACGGTAAAAAAGATCACTTAAAATTAGGACAGCTATCTTGCATCTTGTTTTGCGCATACATCAATCCTTCTCCAGTATAGTGTTCCAATAGAAAGATCTGTTAAAGTAGTATGTTAAAGTAGTTATAAGTACTGCGGGATCGAGTTAAACCAGATAAAATAATTAAACGAATATTATTGACTTAAGCTGTAAAATATATTTCGTCAAGTGATCTGGTGACATAACTGACAATCAACAGCCTGATGCTATGGTAACCATCTAAGGCTGGTGATAGATATTAAAGGAGTATCTATTCCTAACAAGATCTCCTGATCATCATTGCCACCCAGTGTGCAGTGCTGACTCTAGGTATCTCCTATTTTAAGTCATGCTTCTCTGATCTGTGGGAGTGTAACAAAGTGATTTTATCAAAGAGAAGGATGATGAAAAAGTAACAAGCTTAGAGTAAAAATACATTTTTTAAAACAAGCCTAAAGTAAACTAGCTTATTAAGTAGTTTTAAGTTTTAAAAGTACTGTTCATGCACAAAGCTGTATCATCTTTGGCAACTATTTCTGTTAAAATAAGGTTTGCTGTAAGAAAACCCAACTCTAAGTTAAGCTCGCCGTTGTACACAAGCTATATGTTATCTGTTTGTATATCTTTTTAATTTTATGTGCAATGAAGATTACGAATAAGATTTTAAATATAGGTGTGGTGTAATTTTCTCTTTCGTATTCTTCTCAGCAAACTCTTTTAATTTAAACATTGATACACTTTTTAGAAATACCGTTAATATTGTTTTTAATACCCTCATCATAGGGGTACATACAAAATAACTATTCCGCCATCCTTGGGAGACTGCTACCTATATTGGAATGATGACCAAGAGACGTCTATTGAGTAGTTATTTTATAAGCACCCCTAAGAAATAGGCATTAAATATATATATTAATGGTCTTTCTAAATTTCAATATACAAAAAAATATCAAAGCTACATAGTATACCGTCATAATTTCAATTCACCATCAAATTGTGTCAACTTGATTTTCAACGCTTTTAAGACGCTTCTTTGATACCTGTTACCCTCGACGAGATACTTAACTGACCCTTAGCGTATTATAAGAGGTACTCAAAAGATTGCAGTATTTTTCACTAAATCGAGCTTGAATAAAGACATTCTGTGAAAAAAAAACCCTTGGCGTATTCTTCACTCAGATCAGAGAAGGAGTTTGTTAATTTCTACATTATACAGGGTGTAACGCAAAGGGTATATACATCCTTAAGGGTGTGCTACAGACCATCAAACTGAACATGTTTCGCAACATAAATTTTTTTTTGCAGCAAAAAAAAATATCTGCTGCCTATACATTTGGGTCGAATAGGTATTGTAATTTTCTATGGGGCAGCAGATTTTTTTTTTTGCTGAAAAACATGTTTTATGAAGAGAAACAGGTTCAGTTTGATGGGCTGTAGCACACCCTTAAGGATGTATATACCCTTTCCGTTACATCCTGTATATATCTATGTTCAAATTCCTGCTGAAGATTCATACATGACTCTGCCCGTGGACTGTAGTGCTGTTCCTTAAACTATGATACACTTATTGTTGTGTCGCTGACAACAGTCAGCACTAATGGACGCTACTATTAAGCTAAACTCATAATTAATTTCTGGGCTGACTAAATTTTGGGCACACTTTCAGCCATCCCATTAAGTTATAACAGGCAGGGCGCACTGATTGAAGACCTATAGTCATTAAGCTCTGTGGTTTTGTAAACGTGGACACTCACGGTCAGTTGGTACATAAATTCAAGATCGCTCAACGAGTTATGGAACGAGGTATTCTGGGAACTCTCTGAGGGAACGAATCCGGAACAAGGTGATCCGACAAATCACCAAAGTTGGCAGTAAGCCACTTTAGGCAATAGGCAGGCCATATTTGCCGTAGAACCGATAACCGTTGGGGTGGACGTGTTCTAGAGTAAAGACAAGCGTATAAAGGTGGGAAGGTGGGAAGATCGTCGCTCCATGGAGCCATGAGATTTCCATGTCCAGCAGTGAGTTGCTGTAGGATGATGAAGCCACCCATCAAAATTAGATTTCATTTTCAATTTCGTATCAAACAATAATTTACATAACATCACAGAGATCTATTTCAAAACAGACCTTGAACCTTTCAGCCATATTAGATTTGTGAGAAAAGGTCTCGTATCCGTATGGTTGGTCACTCGAATCGTATTGTTGCCACAACTTTCTTAAGGTTCGGTCCCACAGTCCCCATGTTTATTGTGACTATTGGAATGGTGATAATAACTTACGGTTATAGTTTGATACTATTTCAGATAACATTATGGCTCTGATTTAGGAATATGCCATTTTCAAGAGTAGGATTCACCCAGTACCAAGCAGAGTTTTGACGTTTCTGCTTTGCTTATATTCCATTCAGATTTAGAAATAAAGCGTTTCGAAAGCGATTACCACTAAGTCTACGACGTTAATAAAATAAAATTAAAATACAACTTGGTTTATAAAAGTGGAAACATAACAGAAAAAGTATGTTGTATTAGTAAACCCGTTATATTTAATATTAACTAAACGTTAACAGGCTCATTTTAATAGGCCCGAATATAATTATTATTTCCTTTATTCATTTTCATTACTTATTATTTACATTTTGTACAAAATTATATAAAAAAAACTTTTAAAAATATAAACCTCACCTTGAGTAGGGTCCAAGCTACCGGTGGTTAGGGCTGCAGAGAGAGGATCCTTCTCACAATGGGGCCGTTTCGAGAAGTACTGCCTGAATCAGACCCTTGATCCAACTGCCAAGTGAGAGCTCCAACAGATGTTCGTCGAGGCTCTTGGCCGCAAGGCCATTGGCCGTTACGACAATCAGCACAATGATACCCGATTTCACATTCCACTACACTACACAGTAAGTAAAGGACACTTCCTCTTGGCCCGAAAGACCATGTTCGTGTTATACAACAAACCATGTTCTTCAGCATACTTCTCACAGATGCACATCAGCCTTGACAAACCACAGACAGAGGCGCTTAGCAACACCATGTCGTCAGCGTAACTGATATTGTTTAAGCACATACCTCCAATATGGCAACCGACATGCGTGCTGCTGAGCCTCTCTATCAACGCATTAACATACATATTATATAATAATGTCACTATGTATAGAAACCTGAGAGCAGCGGTGGCCCAGTGGTAGCAGCCCCGACTTACGAGTAGTAAGTCGTAGGTTCGAACCCAGGCAGGCGCATTACTTTGTGTAATTTATTTCATCACCGCGGCTCTCAAAACGGTGAAGGAAAACATCGTGAGGAAACCGGCATGTCCTAGAACTAAAAATTCGAAGACATGTGACATCTGGCATCTGGCACTGGGCCCGCGTGGTGGATTACAGCCCATTCCCTCTCATAGAGAGGAGGCCTGCGTCCCAGCAGTGGGAACAATATAGGCTGATGATGATGATGATAAAAACCTAGTATTTGTATACCAGTTCGTTTCGTTACAAATCATTAGAAGCAATGTAATTAATTATTTAATCATTATCTATACTAAGCTTGGAGCTTGTCCCGACACTGGCGTAACCCAGTTTCTTTTATATATGGTTTTTTATATGGTTTGAGGTTTCTTTAAAAGAAAAATGTATAAATATAAAATTTGTGTATAAAAACCGGCCAAGTGCGAGTCGGACTCGCGCACCGAGGGTTCCGTACAAACCAAAATTACTAAAGAGAATAAATAAAAATATGTGATGTAACTAAAAAATTTAAGGTTTTCAGAATTTTCCCTTTATATGTGTAAAACATTGCTTCATGCCAAATTTCAAGATTCTAGGTCGACTGGAAATACCTTTTAGGTTTTGATTCCCTTGTGAGTAGTTGCGAGTTTGAAAATATGCGTCTTAAATTGCTGTTTATTTTGATTGCGTTGACATAGAAGTTTGATTTTGTTACAGCTTAAAGTTATTATAGACTTCAGTATTTGATATGAATTTCAATTTTATACCTTTACGCGTTCATGAGGAAAGAGGTAGTAAGTTTAAAATTATTAAAAATATTTTTATTATATGATATAACTAAAAATTTACGGTTTTCGCAATTTTTCCTTTATCTGTGTTTTAAGACGTTGCTTCGTACCAAATTTCAAGATTCTGAGTTCACGGGAAGTACCCTGTAGGTTTTGATTCCCTTGCGAGTGTCGAAAATTTGCGGAAATTTGCGGCATAAACGGCTGTATCTTTTGATTGCGTTGGCTTAGAAGTTTGATTTTTTCACAGCTCTAAGAGACAGTAGATTTGAGTATTTATTATAAATTCCAGCTTGATACCTCCACGCGTTCCTGAGAAAAAGGGTCTTGACAGACAGACAGACGGACGACAAAGTGATCCTATAAGGGTTCCGTTTTTTCCTTTCGAGGTACGGAACCCTAAAAATGAATAATTGCGATTGAAATTATAAATGCGAAAGCAAAGGCTATTGTGTTATGGACTGGGAGGACTGGAAGTACATTCATAGTGGCATTGGATAAATGGAATTAATACACAAGAAATCAACATCGATGTACACCACCAGATTTGGAATTTTGTGTCAGTTCAGTATCAGAGTAGCTCCAAGTAGCGCAGTATAGGTTAAACCGATCCATAATACGCCCCCACTATAATACTTGATCGTCTCTCAATGGCTATTGATGGCACTGATATCGGCTTTCACAACATATTGCCTATCACGCCTGTGTTAAGGCATAGGGGTTTCCTTGCGTGGTCTACTTTAGGACCCATTAAAGTAAAACAAACATTGTTGTCGTAATAACTTTCTGGGTCTAACTGAGCGGTGTGATGGTACGGTGATTGACTGAAGCACTGCGTAAGTATTGCGGGTTTAGACCTTTGCGAGGTCTGATAAAGTTGTCGTCGTGGCTGAATTTTAGTTGAAACTCATACATTCCGGAATCAAACCAGAGATAGAAGGCAAAAGTATTGCTTTATTATTCAAATCGATCGAAAACATTAAGATATCCTATTTACTAATTAAAACCATACCAAGTTGTCAAAAAAGGAGATTAAAATAACGTTTCCAAAACAAGTAGAAACTCATTTAACACGATCAAAGAATTAAAATGTTCAGTTTCATATTTCGCCATCGCGATTCGCGACGCGGAGTCTCCTTCAAAGTTCGTTATTAAAAATTCAATATAAAAGTTGGATTGAGTTCGAGTATTATACGTTGGTTTCGACACTCTGAAAGTGACGATTGACGCTCCACGTTACGGTCTAGTACTATAAAAGTGTACAACTTTTATTACTAAGTATTTACTTTTGTAATTTGTAACGATGTCACTCGCATATACCAGGGAAACATGGAAAGGAAGTGAGGTCTGTATTGGGGAACATGGCTGCCAATCTCTGTAAAAAGGTGTCTTAGGCAGTCAGAACCTCAACCTGACTGACTAATAATACTACGGCATATTGGTAAGTTTCATTTTATTGGTGTTGACCAACTCAAGTTGTAAGTATATCTGACAACTTCCAATAATTGACAAAAATTGTACGTTATATTATGTTTTGTTGTTTCGCTAGTGTTTTGAAAACCGTCGTTTGACACTCGTGAGCATTCATCATTACATCAAAATATAATTTCATGTGTAAAAAACTATGTTAGCAAATAAATGATTACGCTCAATTTTTGTTTGTTCTTTCTTTATTTTAAACACAGACAAGTGAAACCTTTTTGAATGATTGTTAGTGACTTTTATTGTAAAGGACTACGAATCGAATGTGTCGAAGTGGACCCAAGTCCTTTTAATTCCACCGTATGTGTGATTAAGGCCGTTTGACTGCAGTAAGTTTTAGCTTTTATCTGTTTTATTGCACATGACAAAGGATTTTTCATTCTGAAGGACCTTTTAAGCCATTGCATGTTACATAGTAAAGACAAAGTGTTTAGGTAGGTATGTATTTTTACAACTACACTTTTGAAATGTTTTAAAAGTTGGAATTTTGTGATGTTTTGTGAGTAGTCACCAATTACATAAAAAAAAACATCTTTCCAGGAAATTGGTGATACTAACATGTTAAATAAACCGGTTATAGGCTAAAATAAAAAAAAAACTGTAAAGTGGGATTGATCATATTTGCACAAGACAGTGTGCAGTCAATGCTCAAAGCCTACAAAAGCCAAATATAGAACAGCCATTTAATTCTTAAGAACCATTTTAAAGAGAATATAACTTGGTTTTTTCAAAAGATGGGTTTCTTATAAAAACCTGACTGAATGCTTCGCTGGAAGGAAAACCGTTATACGTACGAATTTAAACGACATTCTAAATCACTGTTGGTACATAATTTCAATTGCAATTAGTTGCCAATACATGGAGTTTAAAACAGTTCAGTCTGGTGGCAGGTACACTCGTGTTCCAACAGTGTTACAGAGGTATTTAAACAAGAAATATCTACTAAAATAACATGACCAAACATCTCTTCATTCGCTAGTCTCGGTTCGTAACACAAGCACTATTTAGTACAAATTCACTCCATTTCCAACCGAGCTGGTTCATTACGAACTAAAAACAAATGCAGTCGAATTCTCTTAAATTGTCGTTCTCATGTAACTGCTGTTTGCTTTAGTATGCTCGTTTTGTACTAGCTTAATGGTAATTTTGGATGTTCAGCGTTAAATTACTGTACGTTTGGGAGTAATAAAGCAGGAGTAATTTTTAGGAGTTCTGTGATATTTAATTCAGCGTTTACATCAAGGTATAAAACATGCTTTCTAAATTTCGTTTCGGTAAAAAAAGTGAAAAGGAGTTGATAAAAAAATTAAAACTTTAAAACATTATTTACTCAATCGCTATATATACAAAAAATAACATGCTCTTAATAACTTTTTCGAGTCAACATTTTTTAACTTAATTAATTTGAGTTGCTTCCGTGTATTGGACTGACCCGCCAATATAATAAGGAAAATTAATTAAATAAACATTTCCAACATAATAAAGTTAATAACGGTTTATAGCGGCCATCTAATAAACTTTTTATTGGTATGTTGGGTAGAAATTACGTTTATTAGAATGCCTAAATGCGATTCGTCCTCGACGCTTACAATTTCGGTCTATGAGACTTTTTGGGATATTCTGTGATATTTCTCGTCCTGCATTTTGAGTTATTGCTAGGATGGACGGAGGGAATATCAATGTAGGCCAAGTCCATTTACTATGAAGCCCTGTTTTGGCAAAATAAACGAGAAAAGCTACTTCACGCTTCATCTCAGCTTAGGTTCTTCATCTACGAGTGTTGGTTTTAAAATGTCTTATGTTTTTGTCGTGTGTACTCTCCATATATTTATTCATTTACACAAAATAAATACATATACAGAGAGTTTTCTTCAATTTCGTTAAATTGAATTAAGGTCCTTTACCAGCCGTTTAAGTGAGTTTACTATCCTTAACGAGAATAAATAGCTTTAACAGCTAGAGGCGGGTTAAACAATGACTAGGAGTTAAGAAAGTTCAGGACTTATATTTTAATCCAAACTTTTCGGCAGCGGTAACAGTTTTCAAGTGTGTTCCGCTTAAGGAACACAATGCAATTTGGCACAGCTTTAAATCTGTTTTACTTTGGAAATTTACTTTCTGTAGATTTTTCTTAATTGTAACTTTATTTATGACATACAGCATTGTGCTTTTTAAGTTTCCAATGTTGGCATGGCAACAAAAAATCGAATTATGGTAAAATCTCCGTCAAACATCCTAAGGACAGTTTATCCAATTTCGTTGTCGAGTACCAGGGCGTCATATGTCCTTGACACTGCGATCGGGTCTCGGGAGACATTATCAATATTTTTTCGGCGGGATACCCGCCGAGTGCTGTCCTCATCATGATGGATGTGTTGTAGGGACGGCCTTGCGTAATGTTCCCTTAGGTTGCGTACACATGTGTGTGTGCCGAAGGTTCTTACATTTTATGTTAAGGGGAAGAATGTTTGATATACTAAGCATCATCATATTTTATTTTAGTTTGGTGAACGCTATCAGCACGTCTAAACCGCGTAAGAGATCTGTCAATGTCATCATTGTTGTACTCGTAGAATATAGACACTGGCGGCTTTTGAACGTTGTTATTATGTTGTGTTGATTGCGTTCATTTATATGGGCGCCCTAAGTGACAACAAACTTAGCTTAGTATACTTTATGTTAATTATCCAACGCTTTGATCCTAGATTGTAATTACCAGGAACCAGACTCTTGTAGGGAGCTACTTTGATTGAAGTACATGTAATAAACGTGGAAGCAAAGCGCTTCGTATGACTGCACCGCGCGTTAATTTTAGTCTCTGGTGCTGCAATGAATGATACACGTGCAGAATCACCCGCGACGAGCCTACCTAGTTTTGCCAGCAGTTTGAAAACAGAAAGTCATCGCGGAGTCGCGGAAAAATGCACGTGTTTTTCATTCGTTCGTCACTTCTTTTTAGACGGTCTACCTATATGACTTTTTTACTTTTTTAAACTACATATATGGTCGTTGGCCCTCCCACAATCATCAAGACAGTTTTTTGTATGTCATGTTTATCGATCCTCATCATAGCGTCAGAGTTTTACTAGCTAATTTTAATCTGACGCTGTCCATGTGCTCAAAACCTTAGGGTGTCCCTAAATAGCTCCGATTCTTACTGTCCAGAACATTCTTTAACGTCAAAAGGACATAATTATTCCCTGGAGAATAAAGTAAAGGAAATTAACTACATTCTAGCTAACTTGAATCATTGGTCTTTTCTCCTTTTATAGCACTCTGTAACTTTTATTGTTACGTCATTCATAAATGTGATTTGTGAAGAATAATGGCGAAAATTTCTCATTCGCGTCGGTCTGAAAAAATGTTTTACTCTTCCGTTTGCGCTCTTAGGAAGTTCGTGTTATTGGGTAGCGTTTGGTGTCTAGAATATTATTTATTGTCCAGAAGTAGGCCTGGCTTCCTTCAAAAGGATTATGTAGATTTATTGGGTACTGGGATTTTGTCCCAATTCTCATGAATAACGTAGGATAAATTATATCAGCGAATACTAGCAAACGGTGTGCTTTTATGACCAGAGGTTCTTTAGTTTCCGCCTAACACAATCATTAAAATGAAAAGTTAATGTACATACATATTATGTAAAGTAAAACGTAGTGAGCAAGCGTTTTGATTGTTCATAATCCTTCTCAATAAGATGAGCGCCTTGCTTAACAGAAAAAAAACTTGTATGATATTGTATTGTATTTACGTACTTCTCTATTACAGCGCACCACACGGCATTTAATGAGCATAAAACTCATGTAACTAATTTGCGGCAAATAACACAAGAGCCCTCATATAAGACACGAGTGAATGATAAAATAATTGCAAAAACAGTGGAATTCCGGTGGAAACAGTAGGAGAATTGCCAAGAGGACCGAGATTAAGTACCTCATTAGCTAGCAGGGACAATCAAGTTGGCACTGTGATCTTATCAAACAGAAAGATATAGAAGGCTCATGGAAAGCTGTTGTTGGGATTGGAGCTTTGGTTGCACGTTGCTGGTGAAGGGTAAATTTACAGCTTGTATACAAATACAAGCTGTAAATTGACCCTTTACGAAGCCGTCAACCAAGCATTCTGTATATCAATTACCACACTAAGTAACCCTACACAAAAATTATTGCAGGGAAAACAAAAACTTTAACGGGGTTAAAAGTCACGTTTTACGGTAAAACTCAATGTAACGAACTCCAAACATTGTGCTGATGGGTGATGCGTGCATTGAATCGTAAACGGGTCATGAAGTTATTTAAAGTAAAGTTACAACCTTAAAAAGACTTAGTCGCAATATGTATTTTAACTAGTACTTATTAAAAATATCTCCATAACTAGACGGTATGGTCCAGAATAAAAAAATATTAAATGAAAGGCAGAGTATATAACTAAATACCCACATTTTGCCGTAGTATAATAGGGAGCGAGATTATTTCTATCAACCAGGCATAAATCTAAACTCCCTTGTTGAGAAATTCCTGAAGAAAAACTCGATAACGCATTGCCCGACCTCTGGATCGAACCCGGGTCCTCATGATCACTGGTGGCACTTGCTTCCACTAGACCAATTAGGTAGGAGGTCAATTAGTGTATCTGATCTATGTCCCCTGATCGTCTATAGACTATACATACGAATACTTAGGGCAGTTCTGTTGCTACGAATGGGGCGCCTGCTTCCAAATTTAATTTTATTTAAAATGTGGTTGTTTTTTGCTTTATTTTTTTCCATTCGGGTTTTTTTTTGTTTTTTTTTAATTACTTTTCTATTTTTATTAACATGCCACTCTGTTGACAGCAAACTACATTTTTGAAGATTATATTCCTACGAAAAATCTTCATTTGCCAAGAAGTGCTAAGCAGAATTTAGGCGAAGAAAGTCTTATGAATTAAAGTTATCTTAGATTTTATTCGGGAGTATTTTTAAATAATTTGTCCGGAGTGAGCATTCTGTCTTGTTTTTATCTCGTGCTGTTTAACAGGATTGGGAATGGAATTTAATAGTGTTAGGAAAAAACTGTCCCGCTGCAGATTGCGGTGTCAGCAGCAAGAGTGATATCTCTTAAGCACTGGACGACTTTGTCGGACTATTTAATTGCTGAAGAGCTATGCAATTATGTAGTCCTAGTATAGTTGAATAGACGTGAGTGACTTTGAATGGAAATAGGAATATTATATAGAAACTAGCTACTGCCCGCGACTTCGTTCACGTGTGGACACGGCAATTTTAATGTGTTTTAGGGGTATAAAAAATAGCTTACCACCTTTTCTTAGTCCTACCAAATATACACAAAAACATTTCATAAAAATCGGTAAAGCCGTTTCGGGGGAGTTACATAGCAAACACTGTGACACGAGATTTTATATATTAGATAGGAATATTATCTATATATATAAAAGAAAGTCGTGTTAGTTACTTCACTTATAACTCAAGAACGGCTGAACCGATTTAGCTGAAAATTGGCAGGGAGGTAGTTTAGAGCCAGGAGAAGGACATAGGATACTTTTTATCCGAAAAAAACTGCGGGGCGCAGTTTGATATAAGGTCTCTTGGCAAGCGCGTCTGGGGCGGCGTGTTCGGGATTGAGGATTTACTAGGAGAACATAGCTTACAAGGAGATAGTTGAGCGTGGAGTTGATGATTGATGCCCTGGCGCGTTATGTTCTTGGCGAGCGTGTCTGGGGTGGCGTGGTCGGGATTGAGGTACTAGGAGAACATAGCTTACAAGGAGATAGTTGAGCGTGGAGTTGATGATTGATGCCCTGGCGCGTTATGTTCTTGGCGAGCGTGTCCGGGGCGGCGTGGTCGGGATTGAGGTACTAGGAGAACATAGTTTACCCGGAGATAGTTGAGCGTGGTAACCTTACCTACCTACATTATAATATCAGAAAAATGAAGGAATAGGGTAGGGTAGGGGTAGGTAGGGTTGGGTAGGGTAGTTAGGTAGGTTGGGTAGGGTAGGTAGGTAGGGTTGGGTAGGGTAGGTAGGTAGGGTTGGGTAGAGTAGGTAGGTAGGGTTGGGTAGGGTAGGTAGGGTTGGGTAGAGTAGGTAGGTAGGTAGGGTAAGTTGGTAGGGTAGGAGGTAGTAGGTAGGTTGGATAGGGTGGGGTAGGTAGGCTAGGGCAGGGTAGATAGTTAGGTAGGGTTGGGTAGGGTAGGGTAGGTAGGTAGGGTTGGGTAGTGTAGGTAGGCAGGGTTGGATAGGGTAGGTAGGGTTGGGTAGAGTAGGTAGGTAGGTAGGTAGGGTAGGTAGGTAGGGTAGGGTAGGGTAGGTAGGTAGGGTAGGGTAGGTAGGTAGGGTAGGTAGGTAGTAAGGGTAGGGTAGGGTAGGGTAGAGTAGGTAGGTAGGGTAGGGTAGAGTAGGTAGGTAGGTAGCGTCGGGTAGGGTAGGTAGGATAGGGTAGGTAGGTCGGATAGGGTAGGTGGGTAGTAAAAAATGCATTGCAACGCATGCTGGGTACAGCTAGTCTTATATAAAAATTCTCGTGTCACAATGTTAGTTACCATATTCCTCCGAAACGGCTGAACCGATTTGTATCAAATTTTGTGTGCATAGGTCTGAGAATCGACCAGCATCTATTTTTCCTACCCATAAAAAAAATCCACGCGAACGAAGTCGCGGGCAGCACCTAGTGTTATAAAGAATCAAACTCCTCTACTTAGGTTTTTGTTTTTATCTATAATCACAGTCGAAATTACGCGTGCAAATAAAATTATAAATTAAAATATTCTCTGTATTTATGTGTTTTCTATTATTTTTAACGCACTCAACTGACGGTATGCTTTTCCTCAAAATTGAACGTGTATCTTCTGTAATAACAATATGTTCACATATTCAAGTAAGGTATACAGGTACATACATAACCAACACATTAGTGCCTTACATCATCTAAACGGCTGAACCAATTTAGACAAATTGCTAACGTTAGAATGTAATAGCACCCCTGGCGTCGAAAATGCTCTCATTGATTTTAAATTTGAACCATTTAACATTTCCCTATAGATAGATACGTTACATTAACATAGCTTTACTTAAATTGCTGTAAGCTTAAGTTAAGTTGTTAAGCTTTTATTTTAGGATAAGTCAAAGATTTACTCGTATAAGTATAATTAATTAAATATAATTTGGGCAATTTATTTTCTATAAATATTACACAAGCAATAAAGTGCTACCCAATACAAGTCCTACGAGAGTGGAATTAAAATCTAATTCTGCGCCTTCCTAATTACTTTGAAATAAAAATCAACATTTCTTCAACGAGTTAGCTTCATTGTCATCCATTATCTTTACGAACATATATAAAAATATTCCTAACAACTAAAATCAAAACTGTTTCAACTTGAAATTTTATTTTATTTTCCCTGTCGTTATAGGAACATCTGAAATACTTTCTTACTGTCGGTAGTACCTACTTTACTTTTCATGGCTAGCCAAGCCGCTTGCAGTTGTCGGTGAATCGTAGGGTTCTATTTACGTAGTGCCTACGAAACAATAAGAAAAATTGTATAGGAGCGACACTCGGGTAGGTCATACCCTTTGGTTCACATATTAACCTAGTGCTCATCGCTACCCGCTACGGGAGGCATTTACCCAAATGCTCAAGTCAATAGGATTCTAGCGGACATTATGAAGCTGACAAAAAGCACGCTAGCGACATCTATGGAGAATAAAAATGATAATCCTGCATCGTGATATTAAAGTTCAAGCAAGAAGAGAGAGAAAAACATTAAAAAATCTGACTATCTTTTACGTTATTGGACATTAGCCTAGGAGACTTCAATGGGGGATGAGGAATTTTATACCCTTAAAGATCAATGGTTTGTCGATGATTGAGCACGGAGCACAAACTCGGGTGTAAGTTAGGATACAGTCTATTAATTAAAAACTTCGAAACTACCTACTGTAGGCATTTAGTGTGCTTTCAGGGCGGAATTTCGCTTCTATAAATATTTGCTTATTCTTTGGTTAGTTCCAACTGCAAATGCAGCTTAACAATGCAGGTGGTCCTTGACTAAGTTTAATTTGGCTCTTGGCTTCCGTACTGATGCAGTTAGACCAGCTTAGTATTCAATTTTCATTCGACAATTTCGAATGGGGTTGATTTGCATGCCAAAAAGGTCAGATAATTTTATTGTGTTGGGCACTGCATTGGTAACGAATGTTTTGTGTATTTTTCGTTCGGCTAGCTGATTTAAATTTATTAGGTTTGTTGATTAATTAAGTTTCTTTTTGGTCACCGCATCGTTTGTCGTGCAAATATGCGACTGTCACGTTCATTTTGTTCGGTGAATCCAGTGCGTGAATCCGTATGCGTGGTTGCGCCAACGTACGGTGCCTTTATAATATTCCCAAATACTTATGGACGACGCACAGCCTGTACCTCTTGGTCTAAAAGCATGGAATTTTGCACAAAACTTCCTTATACAACGACAGATTTTTTAAATTAACCCAAATGAGGTTAATTGGGTGACGAAAGTGTATGCATATAGTATGTTCTTTTTGCCGATCGATAATTCCATCAGATGGCAAACGGTTTGTATTCTTATACAGCGCAATTTTTATCTATTTCGTTCTGATACTTCCGATCACTGTGAGGATCAATTACTATAGCTATTTCTACTCTAAGAAAGTGCTCAAGTTTCTAGTACATTGCCTACTAGCATTAGACTACCATTTACTAAGATAGTAGTATTAGATGCTTCTAGCACAGTTTTAGTGTTTCCTTGATAGTTAAATACTTTTCTTGCAAGTGCAGTGCAATGATAATTTTATGTGTACGACACAAGTTGACACAACACAACTGTACATTTTTAGGTTGAACCAAACTGTAGAGAAGCATTTAATTAATATTTTAATATGCTCTTTGTTTGTCATGATAGAAAAATACCAATTAAAAATACACGGGTTGCACTCCAGTAGTGCTGGCAGAAGTGAAAACTTGAATATTACCGTTGTGTATTTTTGATATTTTGGAATGGTTAGGGAATAATTTTGGACGAATTGCTTTAATTATCAGTATAAAAGTACTATAATTTATGTGGTAAAATACAATATTTATTGCGCTATCGTACGCAAACACATGACAATTTATATTACATTAAAAATTTAACACTTCAGAACTATTACAATCCGTCCTACGAATTTTACCTCTTTGGAGAAACCGAAGGTTTTGTTTGTGCATAAGATAATTATCCAGTTTTGGAAACCCAAACTCAATGACGGATGTCATAAACTTCAAATTCCTTCGTAACCTAATGTCAATCCGTCTTACGAATTTTCGATCTGGACACGTGACCGTCAGGTCACGTATCCTGACGCGAGTTTAACATTTTTTACACATCACAAAAGTGCACAACGCCGCTAAAGAAGTTTTCACTTCAAAAACAATCAAATTGCTATCAAAATTGTCATAGGTTTCTTACGTCATGTCCATAAATGTCCTAGAAACGTCTTTTTATTATCTTCAATACGTACAAAGTCGCATAGAAGATCCCTAATTCGAATCTCATGGTAATTCAGTCTTGCAAAACTTTTTTGCATACTATTTTACTGTTCACATAAGTCTGGCGAGTATTATTCAAAGATTTAACGGGTAGCCGGGTAGTATGCTACCAGGGTAGCAGGCAACGCGAGAGACAAATGAGTTTGATCCTAAGATAAACAATGGGCAAGATAGAGCTTTAGTAACGTGATAATTTACTGTAACTGTTGTGTTTTGTTCGAAGATGTTTAGTATGAGAAATGGTGTGAAGCAGATGTGGTCTTTAAGTCATGTACATTTAAGATTGGACTATTTCCCTTCTCTGGTGGTTACTAATGGTTTGAAGAAATTTTCAGTTGACATGTTATTGTAGTGCCTAGGCATTTGATTCTCTTAAAATCGACTCAATTATATTTACGTAAACTAAATAACTGAATAGTATTGAAATGCGTGCAAACTTCATATAATCCTGTAACTACGTCAGTCCCTCACCGGGTTCGTAATCTTAATATTGTCCAGCATAACCCCGATTACCAAGCTTTACAAATATTTAATAACAGCTGCTAGCGGATTAAAAAAAATAAATAAAACACCAGCTATTTTAAGGCTACCTAAGCTCAAATAATTTCGGAAGGGGTCCGAGAGGGCCGATGCCTGCCAGGGCTGCGGGTTGTTCGAAAGAGATACCGCGGCCCTGGAACACAAAGGGCGAAGAAGGAACATGGGTGGGTTTTAGTCAGTACAAGTCTGACACTCCCTCCCGCTCCGCCCAGAGCGGGAGAAGTCATTTGATGATTTCCAATCCGTAAAAAAAAAAAAACTCAAATAATTTATATTTATAAAAACTTGTACTCAATAGAAGAACTGTAATTTAATATTAATGTTCCATTTTTCTATTAAAAAAAATGATGAATGAAAAATGTTTTTAGAAATCGTGTTTTTTTTTTGTTATTGTTATTGCTGCATGTTTATTTGAGAATTTTTATTAATTATTAATAATAATGTACGTTATACGTGAAACACGATATAAATTGTTCTTGATAAATAAATAAATATACAATATGATAACGTATGACAATATATATGATAAATAATATTTGGTTACAGCAAGCAAAATAAGAAAAAAAAAACACAAGAATTTTATCAAGGTAACATCAATACTATATACATCAGTTATGAGTATGACATTGTAGTAAAACAATGCCCTATATATTGATAAATCGTCTTACATTTTAGGAAATGTTTCATAAAACTTTATGTTACTGCGCGAATTTTTCCGATTTATTCCCAAGTACAGGAAAAGTTTCTGAACATAAATATTTCTGGTGCTTATTAAGGTTTTGGTGGTAAAGTACTTTTTTCTTAGAAAGAGGTAACGTAGGTTGGAATTTGTTTAGTTTTTTATACTTTTAAAAGGTTTATGATCTCAATATCAAGGTAAATATTTATATTTTAGTAACAAAATAAGTCATCCTTGTGAACTAAAGTAAAATGAATAACAGTGTAGGAGTCCTAAACTCCAAATATATTTATTTTTGGTCTATTTTAGTTTGGAATAAACGATTCACGGAGCAAGAACGACTTTGTATTTCAGCGTCTGAAAAATAACGGATCTTTTGATCAGTATCAAAAGGACTGTTTCATAAAGTAAAGTTTGTGGACTGATTTCTCTCATGTTTCTTATCAGGTTTTAAATGAAGATTGCTAAGAAGGCCTAAACTTTTAGGTGACCATTATAATCTAAAACATGTAACGTAATTAACGCACACCCTCAAACACCCCAATTAGAATATTATGTTATAATCATAATACGTACACTGAATTTTTAATTTAACATGTATATGCATTGTTATTTATTAAATTAGTTATACCAATTCATGGAGAACGTTATGGTCATACTACTACGCACGCAACGCATACATTTGCACAAGCAGTTATCGCGCCGCTCGACACAACATAACGAAACTACGTCCATTCCAATTTATTTTGACTTTACAGGGTTAATATGACAATAATTTCCGTAGTGTTAATTATTTTTGGGATAAAAAATTACCTATATTAAAAATGATAGAAACCGATTCTGAACAAACTATTTTCAGGATGTGCGTTAATTAAGTTACATGTTGTATAACATTAAATCACGCCCGTATTTATCCGAGGGGTTAGACAGAGGTATATCCACTTATAGTACAGTCACACTTTGCCATTCATCGCTTTTTACATTTAAGTCCTAAGCCAATTGTCGAGCTGGCACTGATCCAAAGTAACTGAGAAATTCCTGTTGGAAATACTGGCACTAACACTGCCCATCCAGGGAATGAAACCCAGGATCTCAGCAGTAGCTTTTGAACCAACATAAAATTCTTAGAGATGATTGAGATTCTTAACGAAATGGTCAAACTTGAATATTTTTACCGAATTGCAGTTTAACATGAAGTGTATCCTCTTCGTATCACAGGTAAGTAGGCTCTATCTACTTAAAACCCAGACTATGTCATACATAGTCTGGGTTTTCAGCGACGGTATGTCAATTGCCTCGGCGACAACGCTGAGACTTACTTTAAATAGAAGGCAATTTTGTATGTACCACAGCTACACTGTTATTTTTATATTTTGCTGAGTAATAATATTTTCATGAAGATAAGTGAGCTGATTGATAGTAGATAAATGAAAAATGGATTAATGTAAGCTAAACTGAAAAGTTTTTAAATACATCAATCTCCCTTTTCTAGGGTGTCATTTTATTTTTCACTTATGATGAAACTGCTGATTTTATCGCTTCTCAAATTTATGAAAGATTACGTAAATATTTTGATATCTCTCCTTGACTGGTTGACTTGGCTTTGTAATATAAAATCCCGTTTTTGAGCTCTAAAAAAGACGGTTGAAATGTTTACCCTCATGTCGCTTGTCATATAAGTCCCATGTAACAGATAAGGTAGTCAGCACAGTAAAAAAACAACCTTTTCTAGGGATCAATAAGCTTAGCCTTGTGACCGTAGGCGTCACGTCGTTGTTAGTTTATCAAGGGTTCCGTAGCTACGTGACATGCCGTGGGAGGAACTCATGTGTTTTATGTGTATTAGGATGTAGGTAAGTGTCATTTACTTAATTATATTAAGAGGGTTACATGTTTGATCCGTTTAGGCCTGTGATCAAGGAGCAGATGAGATTAGCTGTCGACAGAGGAGTGTATGTTCTATGACCAAAGAAACGATAGATGGACTGTGTGAAGGATGATAAGGCAAGAAAGGACGTGTTTGATAAGATGACGAGTAATAGAGAAGTATGGAACGATAAGACATGCTGCGCCGACCCTAAATGAATTGGGATAACAGCAAGAGAATAATGAGAGGAGAATTTGATATTTGTAATGTCGAATGTAATGTAAAAATAATAATGAAGAATACATCTGATGAGCCACCGCGTTCAAGAGCTATTACTGTCATCATTGATGTGAATAGTAACAATAATATAATATCAGCGTGCCGCGTAATGATAGTCGATGTTACGAATGACGAAAACCTCGTGAGGGCTGAGAAAGAGAAACAAATAAAATATCTCGACTTGGTTTACAAGGTTGTCGATATATGGAATGTGGACTCGGCTATAATTGTGCCGATTGTCGTAACGGCCAATGGTCTTATAGCCAAGAGCCTCGACGAACATCTGTCGAAGCTCTCACTTGGCGGTTGGATCAAGGGCCTGATTCAGAAGGCAGTACTCCTCGAAACGGCCCGTATTGTAATGAGGTTCCTGTCTCTGCAGCCCTAACCACCGGTAGCTTAGACCCTGCTCCCGACACCAGCGGAAACATATTTTTTATTTTTTTTATTTTTTTGTTTTTAAGAAATATTTAAAAGGTATGAAATAAGATATTTAAATGAATAAAGGATATATACAAGATGTTGTTCTGCATCCTCGTCAAAATTCAGGAGGTTGTCACACAAGACATCAATAATCAATTAAAATTACAGTACCCAGTAAATTATTAACAAAGGCTGATTTTTTTGGTTGTTAATGTTTGTCAGTATTTCAGAATAACCCCCTTAACATGGTTTAGGGAATCAGATTTTATCGAATAAACGTTTTAGATTTTTTGTTTGTGTGTATGTGAGGTTATAAAGATCAGACGGGCTATGTTTGAAACACGGGTGGTTCACACTTACCGATTTCCGTAATAAAGAAAAAAAAATTACGTACCCATTTTATTATTGATTCGGGACGAGAATCATTAGCATAGTTACCTCCTTGAATTTGACGAGGATGCAAAACAACATCTTGTATAATATTGAAATTTTGCTCTTCAATTAGTACAGTAACTTCCTGAAACACCGACCGTTTTGCGTAAAACCTTGTCCGGTTTTCATTGATGTTTATATTCACAATCATTCAGCAAACTGAGAACATTTGGATGCAGTCATATGTAGAAATGCTTTACCATACATATGATTGCCTTGATCATGTAAAGTTCTGGATAAAAAAATGTGATGGATCAAACTACTGAAATCAAAACCACAATAAAAATAGCGACATTAGATAGTCAATTCTCAATTATTGCAGAAAACATTACCGCTACAATAACCAACAATAATAATACTATATAAGGTAGGTAACTCTTTCCTAACAATTTTCGCTCCGTCGAATTGAAAAAATATTTCCTCAGTGGTAGCATGTTAAAGACAGGATTTTCTGGGGTCGAGGGCTTAGCTAACCGTAACGAAGCTAATTACAACCAATTAACTTTACGAACTTCATAATTTTACAGGGACTTCAGTTTTTTAGAAATTTGCTACGCTATAAAGGTGGAAAAGATGTTTTTCTCTCTAATCTTAGAAGGTACTGGAAGTATAAAAGTTAATGTTGAATGTTCGATTTTTTCCATGAAAAATGACTCACACTATTTATTGTAGATTAATTTGTAGATATTGATATTCAAAATATGTTTGTGTTAAATGTAGTGTGAAAAATAATAAATAAGAATAGATAACATAATATAATTACGTTATTATATTGTTTGTTCTTAAACCACCCCTACATTAAGCCCTGGATCGAAATAACTGAAATTTATGCGAAGAGGCTTTTGCCCTGAAGTGAGATGTGCCTACAGCCTACATCGTAGGCTAGTAACAGAAACATTTGCCTCCTATAGTTACCTTCATAATATTAAAATATTCATCGGCTTAATTTGGTGACTGTACCAATTAATTACTTGCTAACTAACACAATTGAATGTGAAATTCTATTAGCCAATATCTTACTCTACCTTCGTTTCACGAAAGGATCCATCATCCCATTCATGAATGAAAAGGGGTTTCCTGTTACAGAATATGCGTTCATTGTATGGAACACATTGTCATAACTCTCAGAACTCTTGACCTGATTTGGGTCTTGAAGCGTAACGCCTAAGTAATGAAATGTTAGAACGTTCCCCCTTGTTACTAGGAGAACATTTTGAGAAAGAGCTTAGTTATCTAGCTGACTTATAGCTCTTTAACAAGTTGGTGTCAGATTCAATGTATTAGAAATACTACAATACGAATACGAATTTCAGATGAAAATAATTAAATAGTGCCACGATAATTTTACATATAATTTTTTATAAGCCGAGTAAATAATATTATTATTTATAAAGGTAATAAGCAGGATTTTTATTGCAACTATGAATGCACTTTTAAAACAAACAACCCTCCTACAAAATTTTACACGGTGCATAAGTAAATAACCTCTTAATTCCCATTTGCGTGCAAAAGTACTAGGAGCCCATACGCGAAGAGAGCTCTCAAGACACCGTCTTGGAACAGGGAACAACTGAAGGATGCAATTATAGAGCGCGCAGAAAACAAAGAGATGCCACGTAGTATGTATCTAGTTAGCTACTTGTCTTGTACACCGCCGGCCGGCCAGTAAATAAGACCAGGCAAGCTGAATTAATAAGAGCTAAAACTGAAATGCTTGGAGGTGTTGGAAATTCTGTAAATTACACGCTTTCCAGGCGTGAAAGTGTAATTTAAACGTTTCAGTGTTTCTTAAGTGAAGAAAATGAGGTGAAGTACCGTTTAATTATATGAATGATTAATTTGAGGGTTTACAGTTTGAAATTATTTTTGTAATCTTGCAAGCATCACTCACATTCTATGATTTATTATTTTTACAAGTTTAGGTAAGGTTTTTCAAAAGTTATACAAGTCGCCTCGGTGCCTGGTCTTAACTTATGTACAATTTTCGATATTCGTTTTTCGGTTTCGAATTAAAAGTAAAAAAAACAAAAAAAAGCCATACTACAGTCCCAGTCACAAAGCATAATAAACTTGTGAATGTACTGCAGTTGCCCATTCCAAAGCAAAGATATCTATGGAGAAGAATTGGCAAGAAACTCCTTTTACTATAAGTTTTTTTTTTTAAGTTTTTACCTAAAGCTGGGTTTAAGAACTTAGCAAAGCCTGAACCTTCTAAACATATTCCTTATATTTTTTACGCATATGACCCTCTTTACAATGTTATTCAAACGCCAAAAGGACCAAGCTACGTTTTAACAATCCGAATTTGATCTTTAGTGTATCATTTAACTGACACTAAACGTGGCTATCAGATCACTATCACCATCACCACTGCTGGACATAAGGCTCTCCAATTGGACGTCACTGAGCTCAATTCTCAGTAAATGTCAACCAGCAACCCAGCCATCTTGCGGAGATCGCCGCTCCATCTAGCCTGAGGGCATCATTCTCCAAGTCACATTTGCCTGTTTCTAGATTTAATTACGAACGTATTATCCGCGCTTCAATTAAAAAAAGAGAACAAACTGTTTTAAAACTGCTTTGAAAGCACCGTTCTTCCTTATTTACCAGGGCATTATGAACGCGGTGGAGTTTAAAGAAGTGGCTGTATTGTGGGACGCGATCTGTTGGTATAAGGATTTAGTTTCAAAAGAGCACGGGATCAGGAATAACAGTAATATTGTGTTTTAAAAAGTACTGCAATTTTTGCAAGAGATTTCTCATTGTTCTCTAATCTCTCTCATAAAATTGCCTAACTTTAGCTTAAATAGATTTTCATGATTGATAGTGGTCGTTGTGGACGTCAGATAAGCAGTCGTTCCATGTAAATACTAGTATTCATACATAGCTGGGAAACATAGTTGGGAAAAGGCTAGGCAGCTGATGATGACTTGCACTGTGTACAAACACAATGTTGATGTGCTTACGATATGAACATAATCGTACGTGAAAAAGTTTCGATTACAGTCACTCACAAGTTTTCCCCATGTGGAAACTTTTCGGTTTTCCCCGTACAAACATTTATCACTAGTCCCTCTCTTTTTTGAAGTACGCATAAATCTAAGGGATCCCAATATAGCACGTGTATAAAACGTATACCGTTGTACGACATGAGTAATAAAAGAGATTCGAGAAAGTTATAATTTTTTCTAGACATTTAGTATCCAAAACTCGTTTTCTGTCGGTACGATTACACATTAATATTCATAAGAAACGTACACCAATTCTATTTAAAGTAACTTAAGGTCTGGCCAGACATGTAATATGTTAAAGTTTATTACAATATATTACATACCGAGTTTCCTCCGTGTCTCGGCAAGCACGTTAAGCCATTGGTCCCGGTTGTCATTTGTAGATCTTTGACAGTCGTTACGAGTAGTCAGAAGTTAAAAGTCTGACATCCAGTCATACCAAAGGGATCGTATTACCCAGTTACTGGGTTGTGGAGGTCAGATAAGCAGTCACTTCATGTAAAATACTGGTACGCAGCTGCATCCGGTTAGACAGAAAGATCCCAGATAGTTTGGCAAAAGGCTAGGCAGATGATAATGAAGTATACTCATATTTTTATTTGCTTCCCTGTGAAACAAGATATTACAAAAATGGCTGGCTGTCAACTAACTCATTTAAATGTTCACGCCAGTATGAAAACCCAAAATTGATTTCCAAAATTAAGAATAAACATAATGAATTCACTTGAGTGAGATTCGAAGTGAACTTTACAGAACAGCACAGCACTACTGGGACAAATATCTGCAAGCCAGATCAAAATTAATTATGCCATAAGCTAGCACTAAGTAAAAGTTTCAGGTTGGCACTTTGTCCATTAATATTAAAGACCAGCTAACTACTAGATTATTATAAATAACTTTTATTTATTTAATATTTCATAACAACTAACAACAATATCAATGAAACTTGTTTCCAACCAAACTCTACCAGTTTCTAACAGTTTCGATAAAACTTTTAGACGTTTTACTGGCAAAACAAACCATTAGGAAGGCAGGCTAATTTAATTCAAACTTACTTCAATTATTTTAATTTTTCAACTTATTTATTATATTATGTATTGTTAAGGTTCTCGAATGTTTTAATTTTTTATCGATACACAATTACAATAAATATAGCAGAATTCTGTGATGAATAACTCTTAAATAGTGATATATAAGAGTAAAAAAGGCATCTTACATAACTTCCACAATGGGATTTAAAAAAACATCTGCATAGACAAATTGCTACGACCGCGTAGCGACCGCTACGCCGTAGTATACTCGTAGCAGATATTCTTATCCAACGTAATATAATATAAAAACGTCCCTGATTATAAAAGGACACACATTATCATTCAACAGACGTACTATAAAATTAGTATAACAACGTAGCGGTTTCCATAAAAAACCCTCAGTCCTACATTCATCATCATTTATATTTGGCAAACAACCCAGGAAGCTCAGTTTATTATGTAGATATTTTTTGAAAATTAAAATCTCTGCGATGTTATGTGACCCTGGTAGCCCTTTGCGTCCGTTGGGGGACGATTTGAGATGACAAATGGTGTAAAGGTGAAAGCGGCGCGTGACAAAATGTTTACGTCTCATGTTTGTTTTTTGATTAGATGGAATCGTGTATTTTGTGGTTTTTAATAAAAACTGATAGAAGTCTGAAATAGTTAAATCTTCGATAAACTGATTTAGACCAGGGCCAAACCGTTTTTAACCGACTTCCAAAAGGAGGAGGTTATCAATTCGGATGTTTGTATTGTTTTCGTATGTTTGCGCATATTTTCGTCATATGTAGACGGATTTATGGATTTCTAAAATGGTCTCATTTAAATTTCGGATAGATCTGATGATGAGTTTCGGAGACAGACAACGGAACTCTTCAAAAATGACAGAAATTAACCGCGATTGCTGCTATCGCATAAATATGCATTGTTTACGCAATCACACAACATAAAATCACGCCTGTACACTGGAAAGGGTTACGCAGATGTATTCAGTATATCAGGGTACACCCACATTTTTCTTTGTCTGTTCACCGATTTCTCGGCCAATTATGGACCGATTTTCAAAATTGTTGTTTATTCGAAAGCCTGTACTCCTAAAGTGGTCCCATTGTCCCCAAGTCAGAATCTGATAATGGGATCCCAGGGAAATAGAGGGCAACCCTAAAATTTGATAAGCACTTAAAATGTTTTTCATATACTTTTTAACTCAATTCAGATATTTGTGCCTGGTAATCATCATCTCATGTTGCTGAGCTGATGATGAAAGGTATTAATCGGGATCTAATGATGAGATCCTAGGAAAATCAAGAACAACCCTCAAATTTGAAGGGCACTTACAATGTTTTTTTGACCGACTTCCAAAAGGAGGAGGTTAATTATC
Source organism: Cerastis leucographa (assembly GCA_963082945.1). NCBI lineage: Eukaryota > Metazoa > Arthropoda > Insecta > Lepidoptera > Noctuidae > Cerastis > Cerastis leucographa. The sequence continues at coordinate 4,125,537 of OY720365.1, forward strand.
AATTCGTCTGAAGGTTTTGTGTGTTAGTTCACCGATATCTTTGCCAAGGTACTCCCTTTCTTCTCCTAAAATTGTTTGTCCGAAAATCATTATCCATAACACGTTTGCTATAAACTTCAGTAACCATAATGTTCAAAATCCCGAAATTTTGTTTAACATAGTTATCTTTAGTTCTAAAAGTATTCTGTCATAATATTGAGTACTATAATTATTGAATCTCCTAATTTTACAAGACCTAAAGTCACATGTCCTAAGTATTGTGTTAAATAATATGTATTATTCCGAATGTTCATTTATAATATATTTTTTTAATCCTAAAACATATGCTAAAAATTAGGTTTTAGTGACAGTAACGAATCGCTGTAAATCCGACTCCACGCAGTCTTGTCTGCCCTACCCCTAGAGTGTAATTTAAAATCGCGTAGGCGCGGAGGGGCGAGGCGGCCCGCGAGTTGAGGAGCAGGTGGTTGTAACACTCGCCGCCGCGGCTGAGGCTGGCCGGCCGTGCCGGCCAGCAAGCCGAAGCTGCGGTGGTGAGCGTTAAACCCATCTGCGACGATAAACTCGCGAGGGACCGCCAGAGCGCCGCAGCGCCGGAGCCGTGACAGAAACCATGCCTGCTGCATGTTGCATGATTGCTTGCATGCTGCGTGCTTGCTTGCATGCTGCATGTTGCGTGCCTGCTTGCATGCTGCATGTTTGCTTCCATGCTGCATGCTTGCGTGCATGCTTGCTTGCATGCTGCATGCTTGCTTGCATGCTGCATGCTTGCTTGCATGCTGCATGCTTGCTTGCTTTACAAAAACCACATGTTCACAATCAACTGCTTTATTGAGTACAAAAAAATATCAAATTTGTCCTAAGAATATTATTATTATAAATAAACATTATGTAATTTGAATTTAGGACTTATAACTTTTATAGAAAACATTTTTATGTCTTTTGTATATTATTGATTGTAATATTTATGACAAACGGATTTAGGATATTATATTTAGGGATTTTAATTTTATGGCATGTGATATTATGTGATGTTAAGTTCGGTTGAATTACCATTCGGACAAATGATGATTAGGACAAAAAAAGTTATGGCACTTTAAATTATGGATAAAAAAGTTAGGTGACACAATAGAGAACCCTTTGCCAATTGTGACCCAATTTCAAATAGATAAGCTTATTGCCATTTCATGAATTTTTAAAAATTTAAAATAAACGCATATCAAAGATTTGTTTAGGTGAACAAAAAACTTATTTGCAAAATATAAAACCGACTTCAAAAATACAAAACACTAAAAAATAACTTTAGTTTCAGAAGTCGGTGACAAAAAAACTGTATCAACGAAACAAAAGTCACCGACTTCAATAATCAACCGATGTATGAACTTCCGCAACTACAGTCAATTCTATACACCCTAGAATGCTGTTACGGGATTATATCCTTCGGGGAACGCAGATTTTGCGCAATCTTCTTATGCGGAGTAAAACAGTCTTTATTGAGTATTTACTCAGTAATCGACCTATCTTGTCCGATACTCCTCTTAGGTATGGCAAGAAAGTTGGTCGGCGCTCCACTATAGATCTGGCCGCTTGAATCTCTTTTGGTCTTACTCCTCCACTATTCGTTTTGAAGCCATTCGTATGCAAAACCTCTTGTGCGTGGGCTAATTCCCCAGTGAGATGTTCAGAATCACACAGATCAAATGCGCGATTTGTAAGCCAGGTGAATACGGACTTAAGGTGACGGAGGTGATGGTGTAAGGTAGCGTGCAAATAGCGGTCCGGAATGACTAAGGGTCCCATCATTCCTTACAATGACCTTAACGTCTTGGAATGCAAACGCCCGACGTTTGCAACAGCGTCGATATATCGGGAACTCAAAACAATAAATAATCATGGAAGATATCCCGTAAGTGATTGTATAAGTTCAGATATAAAACAGTGAAGGTTTAAAACAACATGCGCCAAACATCTAGTATGTTGTCATTATTATTGAACCACTTATTAACCGCCAATTTTCATATTCCGTTACTGTTTGCCTGCGTCATCCCACTAATGAGCAAAGACCTCTTCTCATAACTCTCAGTTCTTCCATTCTTTTTATGGCACTCGCTAGCTCCTATAATTTGTACCATAGGCAAGGGGTATGGCGTCGGATCCTTTATGGTTTAGGACTCTTGATGTGTGCCCTCACATGAACAGATTAAATTATTAATTGGACTTTGACATAAATTACACACATACCTTGTCTTTTGTCCGAAAGTATTTGATGAAAACCGTTTAATCCGATTGTATCCCTAAGATACTATAATGTTCTTAGTCTTTTACTTAAAATATGATTACAGTAAAAAGCTTGAAGTAAAACTAAAAATAGAGTATGTGCTGAATAATCTTGTTGGTGTTAAGTTCGCAAGCATAACATCAGCGGTAACGCAGGACTTCAGGCGCAGCAGAGGTTTAGGTGTAATTCCCAGGGTGGGCAAAGGTTTATTGGGTTTTCCATCTGGAATTCCTCAGTAGCAGCTCAGCGTTAAGAAGTATGCCCGGTTGATGGTAGAGTTGCTCCCAGTTACTTGTGTCTTGAATAATAACTGGCAAATATGACCTCCACCTCTATCATATCTTTCGGGAATTACAGGGGGAATTTCAAACTGTTCTTTTGTGTGTTAAGTAACTAGATCTGAATAAAATGTCTCAATTGTACGAGCTATATGCGCCATGGTCGTTTAGAGAAGATTGTACGCCATTCAGTTTTATACCATCTACTACACAATACAATACATCTAAAAGTGTCCTCAAAATAATGTGCCGACAGAAATAAAAAAATATTTTCATTATCAACCCTAAAGTGAACAATAAAAGTGAAGTGAATACAGAGTAATTATTTGAATAACGTCATTAGCGGCGATACACTTGTGACAGCGTGTGTACCTTCACAGAATATTGAGTAGGGAGGAACATGTATGAGTACAGGTATATGTGCACGGCAGTGTAAGGTTGTTGGGAAAGAGTTTCTCGGTTTTGGCTGTGGAATAAAAGTATCATGGCTTTAGATGTGATGATCATTATCATCATCATTTCAGCCGAAAGACGTCCACTGCTGGACTTAGGTCTCCCCCAAGTCTCGCCACATTGACCGGTCCCGTGCGATTTGCATCCAGCGGATCCCCGTAACCTTCACCAGGTCTTCGGGCCACCTAGAGGGAGGAAAGGGAAGGAAGGCCTTCCAACTTATCGTCGTCCGTTTCGCGGTCGCCATTCCAGAACTCTGTGATGATAGTAGAAAGTTACGTTAAGTGATCGCAAGCGCTATTTGATCTTCATGAGGTTTTAAGTTCATTTCCCAGGTTGGCCAAAGTCTTTTTGTTTCTAGGGTTCCGTACCTCGAAAGGAAAAAAAGGAACCCTTATAGGATCACTTTGTTGTCCGTCCGTCTGTCTGTCTGTCAAGACGCTTTTTCTCAAGAACGCGTGGAGGTATAAAGCTGGAATTTATATCAAATACTCAGGTCTATTGTCCCTTGGAGCTGTGAAAAAATCAAACTTCTAGGCCAACGCAATCAAAAGATACAGCCGTTTATGCCGCAAATTTTCGACACTCGCAAGGGAATCAAAACCTACAGGGTACTTCCCGTGAACTCAGAATCTTGAAATTTGGTACGAAGCAACGTCTTATAGCACAAGATAAATAAAGGAAAAATTGCGAGAACCGTAAATTTTTTGTTACATTTCAGTAGTGGCGCGGGGTCTTTATTCGAGCATGGTTGATTGCAATAGGTGCGCCTCTTATGGAAGGAACTTTAAACATGATTGGCAAAATATGGGTATATTATAAGTATGTCCTTTTCCTAACCTTTCGGGGATTATAGGCTTATGTTATACATATATATTTTCTTAAGATCTTTTAATAAATGCTATTCTTCTTAGATATTTTCTAAACTTATCGTTAATTAGGTACACATGAAAAGTTGTACATTAATCATTCATTTTTAAAATACTATTATTGTATTTACAAGTTTAAGCAAAAATATTTATCAAATTCTTTAAAAGTTTCAGTGTTACAAAGTTTTAAAAACTATTAATGATCAAAGTCAGGACGACCTCTATTACGGCTTAGATTAGTATCAGTTGCGGTTTCAGACTTTCTTACACTGGCTGTAAGTTAACGCACTAACAAAAAATAACAGTCTATATTATAAAATCTTAAATTCACCGACTGACAACTCGTTAGTGTAAACCACTGGGCGACGAAACATACAATTTTGCACAAGAGTTCCATATTTATTGAAAGCAAAAAGGGTGAATGTTGAAAATTAACCCCCTTTAGGGGATGAGAGAGCAGCGGTGGCCCAGTGGTGGCAGCCTCGACTTACGAGCAGTAAGCCGTGGGTTCGAACCCAGGCAGGCGTATTACTTTGTGTAATTTATTTCATCACCGCTGCCCTCAAAAACGGTGAAGGAAAACATCGTGAGGAAACCGGCATGTCCTAGAACTAAAAATTCGAAGACATGTGACATCTACCAGCCCGCACTGGGCCCGCGTGGTGGATTACAGCCCACTCCCTCTCATAGAGAGGAGGCCTGTGTCCCAGCAGTGGGAGCATTATAGGCTGATGAGGAAGGGGTTGAAAAGACGATGAAAATTTGTTTGTATGCTCGTCATTTTTGCAGATGACAACTTTGCCAAGGACACGGCTATCGGCATATCATAAATGTAAAGATTTTTGCACACTTTAAATTCGACAAATCGCGATAGAAAATGTCACTCTTGACGCTGTTACTTTTGGTCATACTTAGGAGCGTACCGAAACTTGTAGTTATACTCTCGCAGAATAATAAACGGGATAGAAAGTTCTATAATAGTAATCACACACACAAGGCGAATGTTTAAGCAATTTGTGGGAAATCTCGAATTTTGGCGGCTTGATTGGGTTGAAGAAATTGAGCTCTAAGAAGATCGCTGATAGAGATATAATCGTCATCTGTCTGTCTTTTTTCTATGTTGGGGTTTGTAGTTGCACTATGTAAAAAATAAAATTAAAAAACCCCCGACACAAAAAAAAACAAAAATAAATAAATCCAAGCGCCGTAGCTTCGGGGTCCACTTTGGTCACTTTTTTACGGTTCATAAATACACTTACATTGACAATTACGAGATATCTTCCTTGATTATCAATTAATGTGAGCTCCCGATATTTCCAGTCATCCCACGATTGTGGCACTTGCAACAGCATCAAAATATCGGGAGCTCACTTTAATTGATAATCACGGAAGATATCCCGTAAGTGGTGAGCAGCGGTGGCCCAGTGGTGGCAACCCCGACTTACGAGCAGTAAGACGTGGGTTCCAACCCAGGCAGGCGCATTACTTTGTGTAATTTATTTCATCACCGCTGCCCTCAAAAACGGAGAAGGAAAACATCTTGAGAAAACCGGCATATCCTAGAACAAAATATTCGAAGACATGTGACATCGACGAACACGCACTGCGCCCGCGTGGTGGAGAACAGCCCACTCCCTCTCATAAAGAGGAGGCCTGTGTCCCAGCAGTGGGAACGTTTTAGGCTGATGATGATGATGATCCCGTAAGTGACAGTGTAAGTGAAATTATGCAACATTATACAAAGATACAACAAATCTTAGCTTCAAACGCATGGAGTGTCAATCTGAATACTGAGCAGGCTAGAAAATGTTATGTTAGTAATAACCCGGGGACGTGGGACGAGCGCCTATCAAATCAGAGCTAGCTGTAACTTGCGCTAGATTAAATTATAAGTTTAGTGTGCTAGTTCTAAGTCTAAAGGGGATGCTTTCATGCGGCAGTTTGTTAAACCACATAACAGACATAACATCACGCCTGTAATCCCCAAAGTGTTAGGCAGAGGTTTAATTAATAGTACCTACACCCACATTTCGTCACTTATGTTTAAGTCTCATATAATAGGGGACGAGCCTATTGCCATCAATCGGGCACAAATCTAGACTCCACCCGTGGCTACTACTGAGAAATTCCAAATGAAAAAACCCAATAAATGATGCCGTTCTGTCTCAGTATTATCGTACCGTGCCACACGGCTCGCAACCCCGAATTTCATATCGCTGTTGTATTATTGTAATAAAAGTGAATAACCTTTACAAAAAAAAAAAATTGGGAAAGTTTATTTATTCATTTATTTATTTATCTACTTACATCTACCATTAAATGCTAACCCAATGCGATAAATGCGCCTTAATTAATAATAACTTAACTTATACTTATAACTACTATGTATAACTAATGACAAACAATGCAATCCTTGTGAATTCACTCAGAGCACAATAAAATAAGTTGTTTGTTATCATGAGTACAAAAAGTACGAGTGTTTAAGTATCGGTACCAGTCACCCTATACATATATGTATAATGCTGCTAGGATTCGTTCATTTTTATTAACATGAGATTGATGTATTTGCGAGTCACTGTTTAGTTTTTTAAAAGAACTTTTTCATTATTATTGATTTAATTTAACATACTATTTCATCTCATTCTTCCATGTTGCGTTACACGCACTTGTTATTTACTAGTTAGTGATTAATTGTACAATGTCCAGGCCGCCATAGAAATACAAGTGCTATGACAGGCTAATTGCTTGCTGATTTGAGTTAGGAATAAGATCATTTTGAGTCCCGTCGTGGACGATGCTTTACGTACTATACATCTCTGCTTACCATTTTGAAGAATAAAAGCGTGATGATATGCTATGCAACAATTTACGACTATTTTAAGATATAACTAGCATAAGCTCCAACACACTTGGAGTGTTACTGTGATTACTGACCAGGCTAGAAAATGATATGTTAGTAATAACAGTCGTGTGACGCGCGCCTGTCAATCCCGACCTATCTTTATTTGCACTAGATTAAATTATTTACGTTTAGTATACTGTTTATAAATAAAGTCTAAAGCGGTTGTTTTATCCGTCGTCTTCTTCCATACTATTGACTATTACTCGTCATCTCATCAAACACATCCTTTCTTGCCATATCATCCTTCACACAGTCCATCCATCGTTTCTTTGGTCTTCCTCTACTCCTATAACCCATCCACATTTATGCTCAAAACTTTCTTCACTTTTTTTCCTCATTTCTCCGCATCACATGCCCACACCACGACAACATGTTACCCACGACTTTTTGGTCACCGGCGCCATTTTCAGATTTCTATGAATATTTTTAGCACAACTAGTACATCAATCTAGCAAGTAAATCTCATTCGTCATCATCGTTCGTCTGTTTCAAAGAATTCTCTCTCTCTTGGGTCGGTCCCTCATATCTGAGGATCGTGGTCAGCCTGAGGGTTGCATCGGGAGCGGATGATCTGCTTCCATCGGTTTCTGTCCATCGCGTCTCTTATGACCGTGTAGAATTTGGAGGACGACGAGTCTTTGACTTGATCGGTCCATCTTGTTGGTGAGCGACCGCGCGATCTCTTGCCTTCGGTGTTTCCAACCACTATCAATTTTTCCAGACTTTCGAAGAATTAAGCTATTAAAAAAACATAATTCCCCAGTTATTATATTTTCTCCATTCTTCTCCACAGTTCTCCGTAGCTCTCGGTGTTCTCCGCAGCGTTGACGCGAATGTTTTGATATATCGAGTTCCACAACTTCTATAACAGAAGTTGGTTTCTTTTATGAGTTGTTTCTTTGAAATTTTTTATAGTACCGAGATCTTTATCAATTTAGTATATGGGGAAGAGAAAAATCTTGTTTTGTTCTTCTATAGAAACCATTGTTTTTTTTTGTATTCTGCCACGTAAACTTTGGTTCTGTTCTTGTATGTTGGGAGTGGAAAGGAATCTTGAGAAAACAGTTATTAAATTAGAGATAAGTTATTAGTAGTTAGTTAATTGATAGTATAGGGATTTTTCTTGTTTGTTTTTTATTATATTTAAAACTGTCTGTCTCACATTTTGTTTTCGTATCATGTAGACTTCTAATATTTACTAGCTTATGGTGCCGACGGCTTCACCTGTGTGTAGTAATTGTTTCACGGGATCGGTTGTTAATCCAAGTTATAAAATATCTGTACTTTTCATCCAAATCCGTTCAGTAGCTGTTGTGGATAATGGCCCACTAGCTCTCACAGAGAAGAGGTCCGTGTCCCAGTAGTGGGACCTTTATGGGTTCTATCAGGCCATCAACAAAATAACTGGAGAATCGAAAGGCGGGGGACATTAAAATCAAACACAAAATTAATTGAAATCGTAATTAAACCAACTTTAAAAACGATTTGGGAAGTTTTGAGCACGAATTGGCAATTTTCACTTTAATGTTTTCCGTTCGGCAACCATCTGTTAATGAGTGGTGATAACAGATTTTAATAAGTACTTGCGACTATTAAGTACATATTTTGGGTTGTTACATGGATACCATGGGGTAATAATGTCTTCACGCTCATTTCACATAAATATGTTTAAGTGCCATGTAATAGGGAGTAGGCCTATTACCATAAACCGGGCAAAACTCAGCGATGTTGCTGAAATAAAACTAACGGGAAAATCCAATAACAGATCGCTCCAACTGGGAATCAAACCGAAGATCAACGTAGTAGTCAATTGGAGAAAAACTTAATCAAATAATTAAAACTTTTTTATTAGGGTTCCGTAGTCAACAAGGAAGCCTTATAGTTTCGGTATGTCCGTCTGTCGGTCCGCGGTTTAGCTCAAAAACTGTAGGTACTAGAAAGTTGTAATTTGGCATGAGTATACACGTAACTGACGCCGGAAAAGTGGTAAAATAAAATTTTGAAAAATACAATTATTTAGGGTACTTCCCCTACATGTAATGTAGGGATGATTTTTTTTTTCGTCCTTCCCACAGTGTGGGATATCGTAGCATAGGTCTTTTAAAAATATTAGTGGTTTGGCAAGTCCGTGTTTTGATCAAGTAAACCGTTCGTGACTTATCAAGCTTTAAAGTAACAATTTTCGTTAGATTCAAGTGTCCCCCCTCTCTACCAACTAAACGGTTGTAGTTAGAAACTCAAATGTCACGGCAATAGTACCTATATATAACGAAGTTTAAAGGAAAACTATCACACTTAAGTGGGCTTTACAAGTTTACGAGTAATTGTCGACCAATTGTATTTGACTCGAAAATTTCGAACAACTCCATAGAAATGTCGATAGATAGCGCTAAGCGTCAGTTGTACTGAAAACGAGTCTCATTTGCAGATCATTATGGCGGTTTTTATAAATATTGCTACGGAACCCTTCGTGCGCGAGTCCGACTCGCACTTGGCCGGTTTTTGTAGGTATTCAAGTCAGTTATGATATACGTTTCTCCTGGAACCATTTTTAATATCTAGTTAAAATCTTGAAATCCACTCTAAAGGAAAGAGTGTGTAACCTTTTAAATATCTTTAACTCGCTTTATTAAACCAGATGTACTACCTATGCGAACTGTCAGCAGCTATACAGACACACCCACACAATATTGAACTTTGACAGAAAAGAAAGAATGTCTATAATAGCTTGTAACTTCTACTAGTATTTTGAAAACGTGTGATATGTTTTAAATCAATGAAATGATGAATGAATGAAGTGACTATTATCGATATAAGATCGAATGAATTGTATTTTTTTCGTTTGTTCCTATTGTGGTCGGATTATAAATGAACAGAAACAGCCATTAAAAAAGTTTTGTACTTAATTATTAGCAGTTGCTTCAAAATGTGACAACATGACATCCCATCTCGGATTCAAAGCGTGAAGGTATTGGTGATGAGTAAGGCCAATCGCCAGAATTCGTATCCTCCAGGATCTGAGTGAGGCAAACGACAGAACTGTCCATGTCGGGAACGGGCTATGTCGACGTAAGAATCGACAAACTGACACATTGTCATTGTTTATTCTGTCATTATGTCGATTCTTCCGTAGACAAATTCGTTTCTACTGTGGCCATGCTACGCGTGCAGGTCGCTACGTACTGGTCGCACAAAATCGACATTTATTCATCTAAGCGTTGCTGGTGCAGCGCCTTTGTGCTCTACGTGACCATCAGATAAAGAGACATTGCTCCTTCTATATCGAGTAGGTAACTCATACAACATGAATCCATAACAAAGCTTTAAATGAAAACATAATGTTGTTTGTTTAGCTCACATAACATTGTTTGATGGCCTACAAAGTTTAATGAGATTTATCTCACGCGAGTGTCAGTAATAAAAACTTCACATGTTTCGCTGCCTTTTAGATCGTAACATCGTAACGGTTTATTTTGACACCGTGTTCTATAATTAAGAAATTCTTTGATGATTGCAGTCAGAAGCATGAAAGTCTGACCACCAGTCTAACTCAAGGGTATTGAGTAACCCAGTTAATGGGTTGCGGAGGTCAGATAGGTAATAGATAGCCCAATCTGGCTAGATGGGTTATATTAGACCCATCTCGGACACAATGCGAGTATGGAGCCCCAAAACAGGATATGCCACACTTATCCTGCCCATCGTCTCCCCAAAGATCTACAAATGACGGCCGGGACCAACGGGCCAACGTGAACTCGAACAGGATGTTGGATGAGCAGTTGGTCACTCATCCAAGATCTCGGCAACCCTGCGGCTGTTTTTATTGAGCCACGAACTCCTACTATTTTTAGCCTGAGCTATTTAGGTCGGTATTTGAGCATAAAAAAACGCAATATCATATAAATAGCAATAAATCACTTCCTATATCCTACTAGCACCATTAGGCTGCCCTCAAAATGGCTGTTTCCTTAAATTGCCTCCATAGCTTAGCCAAGATGATAGGCAGATAAAATGTGTTATTTCCTTCCTTACACATATCATAATACCTACCTATATGATGTTTGTCTACACGTTAAAGCGCTTATAACTTGACAAACGTTGGTATTTGATTGTAGTGACTTTTTAAGAAATTCTCTGAAAATCTTTGATATTTAAATATTGTTGCACAGATGTTGATATTTCGGCGTACACATGCATACCTGTATAATGTATCCATACTAATATTATAAATGCGAAAGTCACTCTGTTGGTATGTTTGTTTGTTTTTTTTCACGACTAAACGGCTGATCGAATCTTAATGAAACTTGGCAAGAAGATAGATTTCAACCTGGGGAAGGACATAGGCTATATATCATCACGCTACAACCAATAGGATTGGAGCAGCAATGAAAAATGTAGCGAAAACGGGGAAAATGTGACGCAGACGAAGTGGCGCGGCTGACAGTTGGACAGCTAGTTCATTATAAAAACTAAGGCTTAATTTGAGACTCATTTGAGAGAATTTGTTTGGGCTAAGAAGGAACATGGATGGGTTTTAGTCAGTACAAGTCTGAAACTCCCTCCCGCTCCGCCCAGAGCGTGTGTTGTAGAAGTTCGTTTTTCAAAGTCAATATCAAAGTTACAAAACATAACATCACGCTTGTTATCCCTGACGGTTTAGGCAAAGGTGTACCCAATTGTATAGCAAACCCACATTTCACCAGTTATGTTTTTTTAAGTCCAATGTAATAGGGGTCGTGCCTACTGCCATCAACCGGGAACAAATCCAGATTCCGTGCCTATTACTGAAAAATTGCTGAAGGAAAAAGCCAATAACACTTAATGTCAAAGTTTAAAATGTTAGAAGAAGTTCTGAATATTCAAAATACAGATTGAAACCGTAATTTTTTATAGCACCCTTATTTTCTCTTATTTTTGCCTTCATATACCCATTATTTGAATTCAGCTAATTCACGAAATGATTCTGACGAATAAATTACACTTAAAAATGCCATCTCACTGAATCGCTGACCCGTTAACCGAATGATGCTGATTATATAAACAAAAAAAGGCCGTTTCGAAGTCCATCCTCATTATACGAAAACAAAACATCGGCTTATCATAATTATCCGCTTCTACCACTTGACTTTTAATATTCACTCTCTTTCGGTAATGACTACCATAAATTATTTCGGCCTCGCTCTTTTAAAATGCTCTATTGTCATTTTTTATCTGAGAATATTCTCGTATTTATGAACATTTTCGTCGTTAAGTTGGCTGTTAAAAAGCTAATTTAGGAACGGCTGATAATAGTAACTACTGTTTACGAATAAGTTTCTTTATGTTTTGAAAATCATGATTGACTTTCGACATTTGACGGTTGACTAGGTACAATATGACATTTAATCTGACTGATAACGATAATGGATAAGTTACATATTTGATATTTTGGATTGACATAAAGCTGCCAAAATACTTATGTTAATCTTGTTAAACGTCGTCATAGAAATAAAGCACATTTTGGAATTTTGTTTTTTTTCTCTTTTTTACGCGTTAGGGATTATACACACAACTGCGATGTGACGTGGCATTGTAAAAAATCTGCGAGCTCCATCGCAAGAACTTGGGTATTTAATTGCATCGCGCATTCCTGCGATGTTACGTCTATTTTTACTATCCATGTAACGACCTAGTTTACAAAATCGTGGAAGGGCAAGGCGTCTCGCCTTGCCGCACGAAATCGCATCGCAGAAATTCGTGTCGCAGTTTTCTGCGTTGTGAATTCGCATCGCGCCGATTCAAAGTTTTGTGTTCAAGCCCTTAGTTTATAATATTTTTTTACCTTTTGTGTTTTATAAATTACTCAGGCTATCTTATACATGAGATTTCTTGCCTAGTCGCAACTTTTAAGTCAGTAAAATTGAACAAGAAGAACTGATTTTATTCTGTCTAATAAAATCTACTGAGGGCAAAAATGTACTAGATATAACTCGTAATTCAGGATTCCTTTTCCATTCAAAGATTTCAGCAGACTAAAGATGCAAAGTACTAGGATCACAGAAACTAGTGGAGCGCTCAATATTTAGACGAATAGTGAAATCCGATTGTTTTCTGTGTCTCAGTTCTGAAAACACTTTCAAAAATTATGGTAGACTACCAGGAAAACGAAATTGAAGGAAGTCTTTTATGTCGTGTCTAAAGTTATAATTTGAGTCAATAATAAAAAAAAACTACCTATTGAACCCAGGACTACACTAGACCAACGAGGAGGCTCGTTGGTCTAGTGTAGTCCTGGGTTCGATTCCCAGTCCGGGCAAAGTGTTATTGGGTTTTTCCCTCAGGAATTTCTTAGTGGCGGTTACGGAATCTAGATTTGTGCTCGGTTGATGGAAATAGGCTCGCTCCTTATTACATGGGACTTACACCCAACTGGCGAAACATGGGTGTACTAACGGGTAAACCTCTGCCTATCCTTTGCGAATAACAATCGTAATGTTATTTGAGTTGTAAAACAAATGATTTACAATTATTTTACCAAGTTGACAATGTTTTGTTTTGAACCATTGAATAAATGTAGGCACAAAAGAGTCGTGCAAACGTTCTTTGTACACAAATAAATTACCTTGTAACTTTACATACTTGTACACATTGAAAGTTCTTAAGAAACACACAGTAGAGCCGCCCAAGTTTCATAACCGCCGGTGATAAATATTTACCGACGCTTGTAAATTACCTTTACTTTGAGAACCACATTCATAGGCAGAATCGGGCTGGTGCCCGCAACTCAAGCGCGTATTATGCGTATGTAAATTGGCTAACGACTTGATCATCCCCTACCAGGGCACCAGAAGTAGCTAGGATATCCTTTTAACCCCCGACCAAAAAGAGAGGTGAAAAAGAGGGGTGTTATAAGTTGTTATTAATAAGGTGTTATAAGTTTGACATGTGTATGTGTATCTGTGTGTCTGTCTGTGGCATCGTAGCTTCTAAACAGATGAAACAATTTTAATAAAATTGGTTTCGTTTGAAAGGTATTTTGATCGAGAGTGTTCTTATCTATGTTTCGAGAAAATCTACTCAGCGGTTTGAAGGTCATCACCACTTTTCTAGTTGATGAAGGGATATAAACAACTTCTACGGGTCTGGTCGATTCGAAGTTTAAAATCTTGTGACTTATCACCATGGGCATCGTCAGGGGGGGGGGGAGAAGCACCCCCCCCTAAAAGCTCGGGGTTTTTTTATTTATAACATTTGCTTGTTTTCGTTAATTCGAGAAGAGGCGCAACACCAAGAAAAGTGGAAGGAATGGGAGGAGACCGATGCCCAGGAGTGGGACAGTCAAGGCTAAGAAAAAATAATTTAAGTTTAAAAACCACGAAATATCAATTATTATTAATAATTTAAAAAAAACCCCGACAGAAAAAACCTCTAAAAACCAAAAATAAATTAATCCAAGCGTCGTAGCGTCGGGGGACCGCTTTGTTTTGTGCTTTTGCTAAGCGGTCTCTTAGCTGTCCCCCGACGCTACGACGTCTAAACATTTTTTTTATTTTTTTATTTGACCTAAAATGCTGAATTTTGGAATTTTTCAAAATTTAAATTAAAAAATGTTATTAAAAAAACCGGTGTGGCAAGGAATGAGTTATAGGGCGTGAAGAGACGCGACGCTTGGATTATTTTTTTTTTGGTCTTTTTGATTTTTAATTTTTTTTATCACAATCTGAATGCACAATTGAAGTCATATTAAATTATTTTTATTGTAAAACAATTTTTTAAACATTACAAAGCAATTAATAATATTATGTTGTAGAATTCAAACTGGGTAAGGTTAGTCATTGGTATTATATTTGAGTGAACCTTTGTGTTACGATTTAAGCCAGATTGTTTTCAGTTTTTCTTTTTTCACGTGGTCATAAAATTACGGAGATATATTGAGTTGAAATGGCGCATGACGTGACATGTAGGTAAGTTTTATACCTACTTGTGACGTAGTAAGCCCCCACTCTCCAACTTTAATGAGTTTTAACTAAGTATTTTTTTGATATTTTGATAAAACAAAAAATACGTGTCTAATATTTTTATATTACCTGTCTGACGGACAGAATAGAATGTCGTTTTCTTTACCCAGTCCGCACCCCTATTGTCATAAAAGACAACAAGACAAATACAGTCAAAACGAACCCTTTTGCCCGTCCGTTTTCGTTAAAAAACTCGCCAGTATTACCCCCTACATCGCAAAAAGAGCAGATAAAAACAACTAGACAATCAATTCCACACCGAAAATCTTTTCTCTTGACTTGGTGTTATCTCCCTGAGTGACAGGATCGTTCGAATGATAAACGATGTGATGTGAGATCCGCCGATTCTACTCCCTGTACTATGAATACGGGTTTTTTGTGTTCCATTACCGTTATTTATCATATCGGTATGATTTATCGGTATTTTTATTGTAGCTTCTGTGCGCTCTTCCTTGTTGAGATTTTTATCGGGACTAAAAGAAAATTCTGTGAAGGATTTAAGGTTAAATAAACTGGTTTATTCAATCAATATGTTGTGCGTATGTTAAAGAAAATTAAAATTTACTGCGTGTATCATCCGATATGCCAAAAAAAGAGGTGTCTGATGACAAGTAATAGAAGTATGAAACAAGAAGACATGCTGCGCTGACCCCAAATAAATTGGGATAAGTGCAGGACATTCGCTTAGTGCAGAAAAATACGTTCCTAAATAATTTATAAACATAACATCTCTTTTGTAATTCTCGAAGGCCTAGGCAGACTGTATGCCAGTTATGTTGATGCTGTAATAGGGGGCGAGCCTTCAACTGGGCACGAATCCAGACTTCGAAGCTGATACTGAGAAAATCCTGATGATTACTGAAAAACCCAGTAACACTAAAAACTTAAAAAAAATGATATTGTGGAAAATGAGTAATCAAATAAAATAATAAAAAAAAAAAAAAAAAAAATGGGTGGAGACTGTAATTATGTTGGCAAGCGTATAGGTGGACGACCCCCGTTAGATGTTTCAAAAGGTGGCTGCGAGGAAAAACGAGGTGTTGGGGGAGCTTACTCTGAGTTGAAAGAGTCTTAGTAGTATAAAGAATAACTAAAAATACGTCTTTTATCTTGAGATCACTGTCTAGTTTTGTAGTAGCCTTGTATAGTATTTATTTTAAGCCGACTATAAAAATACCAAAAGCGAAATTCTAAAATAAAACAAAAGAAGAATAAACCCAAACAGTAATAGTATTTTGCAGGCCGTGTTTGTTTGTTTTGATAAAAACAGTTTCATCGAATTTCTATTTCAATTTGTGTTTGTTTGTCGTTAGAAGACAATGCTTCTTACTTGTTTGTTATTTTTGGTAAAATGAAGGATTTATTTTTGAGCGTCAAAACTCTGTTACGTTGAATTTTGTATATAAATCGACTATAAATTAAAATTGTGATAATTAAATCAAAGGCAATTTTACAATCCTAGTATGGAATGTACTGGAATGGGGTAGAATTTGAGAAAATACTTCTAAAGGTAACTGGAATAGACTGTATAGAGCATGTTCGTGTTGGTAATGGAGCAGAAGTGAAATCAAGAGTAGTTTAATAATAAGATGACAACTTACCGGTAAATACTGTGTTGTTTATCAACTCTATAACTCTATTACCAAATCACTCTTAACTGTCAAAGTCAGTTACTTCGTATAATATCGCGAAAAAAGTTAATAAACAACTTGTTTTTCTCATTTTCCACAAGTTCATACTCGTAATATCTCTTAACGTTTTCGTGATAAATTATGCTGAAGTTTTACTACCTGAACAAAAGCTAAGCAATATGCAGACGGCACGGTTGGCGCAGTAGCTGAGCAATCGGCCGTTACGCTGCGTGTCGCGGGTTCGATCCCCGCACGGAACAAATATTTGAATGGCATACAGATATTTGTTGCTGGTCTGGCTGTTTGTGTATATGAGTTTAAATGTTTGTAAACGCACCCACGATACAGGAAAAATTCTTATTGTGGGGCAAAGTTCATTCATAAAAAAAAATTGATGACATAATTTTAGAGTTTTATATTCACATTTCTTATATTAAATGCAATCATTACATTTTAGTGACATGACATTTTTCTCTGTAGGCAAATGAAACTTGACCTAGGTTTTTATGATATGAGTTACAAATCCTTCATTGCAAAAATAAAACGAACGCTACAGTGAAGTTGTGAAACCAAACTGTTTTTTTTTTTATAATTATATTACATTTTGTAGATATGTTATTTACTAGGTATTTGTTTTAGAAATCATAGATAATATTTGTGTAAGGACTTCAGTGTGTTACCTGAGATACAGGTTTATTCGCAGTTCAGGTAGAATCCTAATATTATGTACCTTTAGTTTTTAATGCCCTTATTTTTGTAAAATTATGTGTAAATCGTTATTTCAATAAACAATTATTATTTATATTATTTTATTTATTTATTTTATTGATGGCAATACGGTTGCTCCCTATTACATGGGACTTACACATGCGCTGACCACGAAATGGACGTCCCATTTCGTGGTCACCAGTTTTCAGTTTCTAAAGTGCATGAAGAACTTTACATCCTGTTCCTTATATCCCTATAAGGAACAGGGTGTAAAGTTCTTCATGCACTTTAGAAAAAGGAGGATCTTTCGACCATACGGGTGTTGTCTGGTGGGCTACTGCCCGACAGTTGTTGTCGGATTTTCCTTTACCTATAGTCTTAAGTCGATGATACTAGCTTGCGAGATGCAGACCATATTAGTTCTTCTTTAGTAGGTTGCTTTTTTGTAGTGTCGGTCGCTACATA
This sequence comes from Cerastis leucographa, assembly GCA_963082945.1. Taxonomy (NCBI): domain Eukaryota; kingdom Metazoa; phylum Arthropoda; class Insecta; order Lepidoptera; family Noctuidae; genus Cerastis; species Cerastis leucographa. The sequence goes on from OY720365.1 coordinate 4,143,118, forward strand.
CCTATAATGTTCTGTACAGACCTGCGAAATGTCGCTGTACACATACATTACAAGTGTTATGATACATCATCATAATGTCACGCTTGTAACAAGTTATTCACTTTGTAGTCCTCCTGACTTTTTTCGACCATATCATGCAATCTCAGCGGAGAGTAACCAAGGAGAACATAGTGTGTGTGCTACTACAGAAGCACTCTCTCCTTTCCCTGTCAAACTCCAATGGGACGGCAATCCGACAAGAGCGGAGAAATATTAGAAACAGGACTAGCGTCTTACTGTGCCTGCCAAGGACCGGGGGTCTACACATACCTCCAACTTGTAAAGTATAGGCTTACAAAAGGTTTTTTTTTTCTTTGGTGTTTTATGACAGGTTTGATGCGAAGTAGGCTAGGTTGTAACTAGTACGTTAATAGTCATATTTTGCTCTCTCCGTGAAAATTCACAGGTTGAGACACTTCCATCTCTGTGACAAGGTAGAGAGCCATAACGTGAGAGCCTACAACCTCATCATCATCTGCCTAGCCTTTTCGCAACTATGTTGGGATCGGCTTCCAGTCTAAGTGGATGCAGCTGAATACCAGTACTTTGCGTGGAGCGACAGTCTATCTAACCTCGACAACCCAGTTAGTGCTGGGTATTCCCCTTGGTAAGATTGGCTGCCAATCATCGTCATACCTAATGGTCCTTTCAATGGTCGTTATATTCATATTAAAAGCTGAATGATAAACTAAACGGACGAACGAACGTCACACTTATATTTCCCATGGGAATCGCAATACTTCCTCAATACTGTAATCGTATTGGGGCCAAATTTTGAGTACGAATTTGTACCTGGATAATCCAAGTTATCAAGAATATCTTGAGTGACAATTCTCACCGTGTGATACTATAAATCATAATTTGAAATCGTTTCAATATTGGAAGTCGGTAACAATTTCTCATATCCGCGGCAGGCGGCCGATATGAGATCTTCGCCGTGAGTGAGGAATATAAACTGAATTTCAGCGTCAACGTCGTATTTAGGTGACGCTAAGCATTGCGATTGAAATTCCTAGGTTTACTAGGAATCTGGTTTATTTGACTTTAGATTTTTTTGTGAATTAATTACTTTTGTGAGACACATCATTCACAGCTTTGTTTTGTTTTTGGCCGCTCTATTTCCAACTCGAACAGTTCGACTCGTTTTTCATGAGACTCTCATTTTTGATGAGTTTTTCAAAGCATGTTAAATTGTTCCATTGAGCCAAACGTTATTGCAAAACACTTCTTATTGCTATTACCTATAACTAAAACACTTTCTTTTTCTCAAACGAACTTAATATCGTTAAAATAATAATCTCTGAATGATTTTATTTATGTTGAGAAATGTTTGGAGGAATGTCTAATGAACATAATCCTAACTAATATTATAAATGCGGAAGTAAGTTTGTTTGTTACCTTTTCACGACTAAACGGCTGATCGGATCTTAATGAAATTTGGCAAGAAGATAGATTTCAACCTGGGGAAGGATATGGGCTATATTTCATCACGTTACGACTAATAGGAGTGGAGCAGCAATGAAAAATGTTGCGAAAACGGGGAAAATATGACGCAGACGAAGTTGCGCGGGACAGCTAGTATTATTATAAAACAATGTACGAAAAGGAAAGTACCTACAATCACAAACGTTATGATCTTGAACACGTGCTTACGTATCATACGTATTATAAGTATGTGACGCCCACATACACTCGCTTCTCCTTATTTATTCTACTTATTTGTTTTGAACGGGGCGTGAAAAATACTTGTTATGTTGACGTTTTTTAGATGTTTGTAATGAGCTACATACATGTTGTGTACGTGTTTTTGAAGGCTATTTTTAGTCAAGTGTGATATATTATAGTATTGGCGGATGTGATAATAATTATATTTTTGTTGTTGTTTATGCCATCATCGGTTCAGCCCTTTCCCAATGTATGTTGGGGTCAGCTTATAGTCTAACCGGGTGCAGCACAATACCAGTATTTTACATGTAGTGTCTGCTTATCTGACCTGCATAACAGTAACTGGATAAATACCCCTTGGTATGACTGATTGTCAGACTTTAGGGCTTCTGACTACTCGTAACGACTAACAAATATCTACAAATACACGAGCCAAACTCAGCAGTCGCTCGCACTTTTTAGGTAAAAAAAAAGGTAAGAATTCGTTCTAGACACTGGTCATCAACAATTTCAAGCCGATTAGTCCTACTGTAACATAAAACGCCAGTTTATGTTAAACCTTTTAAACGAAATAGATTTTAAGGGTTCGTAACATAAAGTAACAATTCTAATTAAGTAATAGATTGTGATACTATTCAAGTTGTTTTCAAGGACACCTGTCCGGCTCAGCTGTACCATTCAATTTTCTTTGATAGCCTGAACGAGTTTCTGAATCACTTTGTTATTAGTCCTAACTAATAATAAACTTAAGGTAGAATCTAGTTTCTATCTCTGCTAGTTGACAATTGTTTCAAATTAAATTAACAAAGAGAAGGTTTATATAACGAAAGCAAATAATATAGCTTTTGTCCATGTGGCAAAAAAAAACAGATTTTCAGAAAAAAGTAATACTAGTGGCTTCAGAGCGCTTCGTTACGCTTCTTACGGCGTAGCACTGCGCTACGGCGTAGCCTGGTCTTTGCTACGGCGTAACTTGTACCGTGCCACGATGAAGTTGGCTCTGTGCCACCTCCACTGATTTTATTATTTTGATTTTAATTGACTTTCTTGAGTCAATAATAATTTAATTTTATAGAATGCCCATCAATATTATATCATGATTACTGAGTTACGTACAAGCTACAATTTATAACAGTAATAAACTGGCAATTACATTGATGAAACGTTATTATAAATATAGAACGTTAGCTGCTTTGATATATATCCGCATTTTTCTTTCTCAGCGCAGGAATTTCTTCTGGAAAATGAAAAAGAGGGAAAAAAGTGGACGCTTAAAGACTGCTCTGATAGCGATACACTTTATGTAAAGGTAAACTTGTTCATCTTATGTAAACTATGTAAATTATTCAAGTATTCTTATTTACAATTCAATGCATCGGTGTCTTTCAACTGTGTAACTGTACATTGTTTTAAAAGAGGTATTGGAACTGAGCTTTTTATCACTGTTTGAATTTATAGTGAGTAAAGTATAACAGCTTCTGATTTTATTATTTGATATAGAACTCATTAAATCTTGGGTGTTCCCATCGATATTCCATGCTTATTTCAAGATCATTTTCTAGAAAATAACAAACCAAATAGTTGTTTGTTATTTTCTAGAAAATAATCTTACTTTATATATTAAGCGCAGAATGTTACCACATTATACAGCAATCTATGCGTTTCAAGCTACAATAATTCCTTCCACATAAAAGTTACAATAATTCCTCTAACTGGACTAAATGACCTTTCAAACGTCAACTCGACTAAATTGCATTCGTTCAGTTTTTCCAGACATTTCGCCATCCATGTTAGTTCGAATGCGGTAGACAAATGGTACCATTTGTCCGAGGGAATCAAAATATGGTGGAGTCTCTGTAAGGGTCTTACCACACTCGCGATTGAAAAGTGTTTTTAGTGCGACGATTGTTAATAGATGCAGTAAGCCTAACAGGCTGTAGAGCAGACCAGTGAACAGCATAACAGAGTAGAGACAGCGACCTCTTAGTTTGTTTCGGATGTTTCTTCTCAGAATAGTCAGGTCACACCGGTCTCATCTAGTTTAAAAAATACGAGGTGTAAAAGCTATTGTAAAAACCTATGTGCAAAATAAACATCATTTATCATTTATGACCAGACTGCGGACTGCAGGTTTTGATAGATAATGAACTGAAATATCAATCACCGCAGCCAGTCCACTGTCTAGTTCGCTAGCTTTTACGCACTTGCTGCCTTCCGCGTGCGTGAGAACGAGACAGGCGAGTGTACAATATTGTAAAATTGCGCAGAGCTCGTCGCATTCCCTAGCTTGCTAGCTTTATTCCTACCCGTGGAGATCCCGTTCACAAATCACCGCGCTAGAAATACGCTCGCAATTCGTCAGTGTGATAACGCTCTAAGTTCCCATCTTTTGCTGCGGCGACAAAAAGTTAATGTTGATTCACTGCCACCATTAAGTTGTCGAATATATTTTCTTCTTTCCGATTAAGCTGGGTTTTTGATGTAATAAATCAGTTTCTTTAGATTACATGAGGGCTATTAGTAGGTTTTTAAGGCGGACAACCATTTTGTTGTTTATTTTCGTGGTTTTATATGAAATGGGTTTGGTAAGTAATTATAAGTTTCACTAGCTCTGGTTAATTTCTAGTTAACTTATCTGGGTGATGTTTTTTTTTAAACAATTCTGTTCTGTCATGGTATCTACGATAGAACCTACCCAGACTCGGTTACACAGAGCCATAAAATTGATTACTGCATTCATTGTCTTCTTAGCTTTTCTGAATTCGAGAATTTGGCTACAAGTTTAGCGTCATCAGAAGCATCACATTCTGTAACGTATTTTTAAAGTATTCTCAATATTTTATTCATCATATTAATTCATCGTCTTCACATTACACACATCGTGAAGACGATGAATTAATATGATGCACATTACAAAAATCGTTTTCTCTATTAATCAAAGTGCTGTCTGTGTTTTACCTTCGCAATCCTAGATAATTAGATATCTTTAACTGATCCCTTACATAATATTCTTATCTATAATCCTTTAACACAAAGTAAAAATGGATACTTTTTACTCCCGATAGTAATAAATCCCGCAAACAGACAAAAGACATTATGAAAACAGTATTTAATTCCGTTTGCGGGTAGTTCAATAATAATTTTTCCATTCCCATTGTGCTGTTGTCGCATAATGAGTTAATGTCTCGATTGCTTTTCGATCGGACATCCTTTTGTGTTTTATGATGTTAAATATCGGTTTTTCATCGCTTTCGTGATTTGAAGGCAATCTTTGGTTTGGATGTAGTCCAAGTGATGTGAAGTTTTACGAATATTTTTGTTCATACAATGATACATAATTGGAGGCGATTCAAATGCTATTGAGGTGATGTCTATGTGGAATAGGAATTAGTTATATTTCCATACTAAAATTGTTAAATGTTCACATTTACAGAGAAACTATGTCGTCTGTCTGCTAACTTACCACGCTTTATCGGCTGAACTGATTTCGATGAAGTTTGTCATACGGGTAAACCATGACCCGGTATAGCAGGATGGGTTACTTTTTGTTCTAGTTGAAATTTCCCACCCAGGCAAAACCGTGGGATAACCAACAAAATTATAAGATATCTTGGAATATAATTTGAAAGGGCACACTTCCTTTCTAAATTACAGACACGACTACATAACTACACGGTACTATTTGCCAAACGTTTTATGTATGGGCCCTTAAAGAGAGAGTAAAATTGGCGGAGAACACAATAAAGGAACAGGTCAATGACTGCTACGTGACCGAAATAAGGAACGTTCGCAACGGTTTGAAATGACGTCACACGTATTGGGCCAAATGATGGCTGTTATTTGATTGTAAACAAAATCTATCTGCCTAGCCTTAGCTCAAGTATGTCGGGGTCAGTTGCATCCAGTCTTACCACATGCAGATCAATGCCCATTTTTTTTTAATGCGAAATAAAATAGTCTCGCATTTTTTCGTAACTCGCTTGACGTGAAGTGATGATGTGGCAGGCTGCAGCACGCTTGCCTAGAAGAAGCCGTTTCGCTCGACCGTTGACGAGATCCACATTATAATGATAATATCTTAAGTAATTTTACATGGAGCGAATGCCTATGTCCGACCTTCACAACTAGTGTATTTGTTTTTACAAACATTGACTTTCTAAACCCAAGGTTTGATATAATGTATGACTGCATTTCTATAACCGCTTCAAATAATAAGTGAGATGTGATTGATTAGAGATCTCGAAACACTTTCCATTCTAGTAATTTAAGTGTTTTAATGAAGTGAAAAGCTGTTTTCCAATTCATGTTGTCTATCTGTCGTAAGCAGGGACCAATTAATCGAGTTAAAATGTTAAGGCCTATAACCCATATGTTTGATTAACCATTAGTCAGCCATGCATCTAGCCAACAATATAAATATTGTTGATTAAGCAGAATGAGAGGGACAAACCTCCGAGTGTGGGCTCACTCCGTCACTATCATGCATATATTTAACAAAAATAAACTTGGTGCGTAAACCGGTTATTAAAGATTGATTAATACGAATGAACGTTTACTCTAGGGTTTTTCACCTAATCTTAAAAATACCTATATTAAATATCCTATACGGGTAACCCTTTTAGTTGTTGGTTGTTTGCCTTTACGGCCACATAATAAGATCATTGCATTTCATTCATCATATAATGCGGTGTTTGCAAAGAAAATACATAATGGTTACTAAGTACTAGTCAGTGAAAGATTTCTTGTATGTCTTGAAGGATATTTGATGACCATTTTTTGCCGTTTAGGACAAGAAAGAAAGTTGTTTGTGATGTAAGTTAGGGCTTACTTGAAGATAGTTAAACGGGTTTTTCTTATTAGTAGTCTATCACGTACATGATTCTCACTTTGTTGCGATGGAGTTCGTAAAATTTTCTTTTTTTTTTTTGGTCAGGTATGTATTTCAAATGGTAGGGAAACATCGAGGTGGAACCCATAACCAAATATAGACGTCATATTGTCTTTCAGTCGCTAACCGTGCGACATGATTCTTCATTGTTGGTGGATTGTGGAGTGAAATCACACACAGCACTTGACTCAAACTCTATGCATTTATTTCTAATTAAACCATTTACAGGCACTTAGAAACTATCCATGTGTTTAGCCACCCATTCGCAAACAATGTTGATTATAAGGAGAAGAATGGGCCAAGAAACTCCTTACACCTCTTTCAATTAGTGTTGCCCAAATGCAAGACCAAGACGAGACTTGGTCCAGTCTTGGTCTTGCGTCAGTAACCTGGTCTTGGTCTTGGTATTGCGCTCTGTCTTGGTCTTGGTCTTGCAGCAAGAGTCTCGCAAGTCTTGCAAATACCTGTAGCCCATTACCTATTATTTATTGAACACGTTAGTTTAGATCTTATAACAACGTATTAGAGTAGGTGACATGTTGAGCTTAGATTGACCTAGGCATAGTAAACCACCAAATTAATTAAATTAACTTGAAAATATTTATAAAAAATTACGCATTTTAGAGTCGCGTAATTACTAACTTTAGGTACGTACCTATAATGATTTTCTGTGCGTGTTTAGTGGCTATCCTAAACTCTTGATGTATTATACATGTCATGTTTTGATTATCTATTGTGGCTTGTGACGATTTATGAAGATTATAATTATTTGAAAGATTAAAAAACAGAAGTGTTAACAGATAGGTATTATGCCTACGTAACAATAAAGTGTAGATAATTATGCAAATAATATTATGTATTATGTTCATCTGTTAGTGGAACTTGCCTAGGTACATTGCCTGCTGTTTTATGGAGGTTACTTGCTACTATAGTAGGTACGATAGAAGTTGACAAAACCGACACCGCAAATCTCGATTTTTGAAAGTGTGTGATTATAAAACACAAAATGCGTTAATATGACGTCGCTCATTTAAAAGTTTTAGCACGTTTCAAGAGTGTTAAATAAAATCACACTTCCAAATTTGCAGTGCATGTCTAATTATAAAGGTTAGGTAATAATAATAATATAACTAATAACTGTATTATTATAACCTACTAACTTAAAAAAATATCTAGGTATTTATTCTTATCCTTACGACTACAATCTTCCTTGCGAGGACAACGTCAACATATTATGAACATAATCTATTTCTGTCCGTTCTGAGCACCCGGAAACTTATTTTATTCTTTGGAACATGGGCAGAGGCGGCGACACAAAGTCTAAGAGCGGACTAAATTTTTACCTATTTCGAACGGCGGCGAATGCGGCGGCGCTCAAACAGTGTCAAATGCTGTGATATACTTGTTGCACAGTCTTTGATAAACCGCGGCGTCTTTGTCGGTAAATTATCAAATAAGTAGGTACATACAATACACCAACCGACCAACGGTTTATTCGCGAAACGACAAACTTTCCCAATCAACCTTGAACCTTAATGCTTTGGCGATGAAGTTGAAAATCTGTTTAAGAAATTTGACAGATTGATAGTAGCTTGATGTGTGCAATCTGTACCAATAATAAGAATAAATTAAGCACAGATCTCAGTTTGACTTTCCAAACCTTCCTAACAAACCGCTGTGGTATTCTGGAACGTATATTTTGTCAATTGTAATGTTAATAGGTATGTTTTTTGACAATATCAATAAAAAAAACTGCGAGACGCAAGAGTCTCGCAGGCTTAGTCTTTTCTTGCTCATGTCTTGCAGGGTTCAGTCTTGGTTTTGGTCTTGCTACAATAAGTCGGTCTTGGTCTTGGTCTTGCGAAAATGCAAGAACAAGACCAAGACTGCAAGATCAAGACCGATTTTGGGCAACACTACTTTCAATATTGTTACAGTTCTCATTTACACAAATTGTTCACTTCAAAAAGTACTTTCAATTAATCAATACTTCAATTTTCTAAGCCCGAGCTAACTTGAGCCACTATTGCGATGTCACTCTGAGTGGGCGGAACTAGTCGCCACTCAGTAAAGTAATTAATTACATGGTCAGTTCAATACTCAAATAATTAACAATTAATTATCTTAATAATTAAACTATACCAATATTCACAAATGCAAAGGCGTTATCAAGTTTCAGCTAAATTAGTAGCTTCATTACTTTTTACATCAGCAGACGAGATTTTACTCGAAAAATGTCACGCAAACACGTTACAAATACAGACTTAATTACCCGACTTTTACTAAGTTCAGACCCCTTTTTAACTGGTCTTCGGAAAATTTCTCGAAAGAAAAGACCCTTATAACTAAGGAAGTTATAGAATAAATTATTAAAGTAGTATAGGCTGCATGTTTATTTTAGACTTTTTATTGTGCAAGTAGTAAATATAATTTCCTTTTTTAATATTGTCAAATCATAGCACAATTTTGTATTTAATTATAAGTTATAATAGTATTTTTATTAATGAGGATTATGTATTTAGCTTTGGTTATTAAGAATTTATTGATTTAACAACAAATAATTGCATTTCGGTACCAAATTGTGATGGCAAAACTGCATACGATTTAATTATTTTTTTTGAGTTCTTCTAATCCTTGTACAACATTAATAACAATTTGTATTTTAATAATTTAATTTATATTTAATCAAATGCGTCTTTTATCGATATTTTTCATCGTTCAAAACGAGAAAGAATCACGAAAAACCATTTAAGGAGGTTTTGACCGCTCTCTCTTAGTCGCGGAACCACCGTGCAATGTTATCTTGCTATTCCAACCATTTTAACCATTCTATTACAGCAGATCAAAACATTCAATACAAAGAGTCACTAATAATACTGATCTGAAAATAATCTTAGTAATTTTTAGTAAGGAAAAATTGAGGTAATGACCATTAAAATCGTATTCGGCGCCATCTTTCTACAACACTGTGGGATGACGTCTCATAAACAGATCTTGGTGTCAAATGAGTAATTGTTGAAATCCCAACTGTCATAAAAAATCAGCCCATCTTAATTTAATCTACAGTTCTAGCTGTATTTTTTTTAATATATTACTATTTGAATTTTCACTTGAATTCAATCACGAACTATTTAAGTAGTAGTTAACACGCAAGCCAATAGATGGCGCTTAGTCTCTTGCCAATCGATACAGATGTTTGTACTGTCGTCTCCAATTGGCGTGAGTGACAAACTCTATGTGCCATTTAGTTAATTGTCACTCACGCCATTGAAATTCCGGTATCGAAAAATAAAAAAAAGTAGATTTAAAACACTTTAAATCTACCGCGTTATCGAAAGTTACTGATGGCACGAACGGCAGCGCTAGTGTGCTTCTATGTAAGCATTTTTAAAGTATGAAGTTGCCGTTCTTCCCGTTAGGGTATATATGTTCTGTGGTCGTCTCACAGATGGTATGGCAGGTTCATCAGTATTATCACAAATTAAATTTATAAGTTGGGTCTTAATCAAGATAAAGAATAGTCTTAGCAGATAGACGCTCTTGCGGCTACATACTAGTAGTGGTCTATTATTCTATATATAATTCTATATCATTTACAAAAAAAAATATGTTATGCATTGTGAATGATCTATAACTATTTATTTCTTGGATTTCAGGTACTGTATGCATGACCGTAACCAATACTTGACTTGTGTGATAAGAGTGATAACTGACGAGGTCCTGATACATTATTTAAAGGTACGTTAATTAGTCTGTTTGTATGAATTTAAGAAATAGGCTTGATTAGAAAAATATTCATCATACACATACATCTTTTTCATCTGATTCTAGATTCCATTCTACCTTTAAATTTTACGGTTCATTTCACAGAACTAAATGATTATTATAAAAATTAAACCCTCGTGAAAATCTTTCGCCCATTGCACACACAGGTTGTAGTTGTGACAGATAATATTATATGAAATATTCTAAGATATTCTATTTCAGTACCTAATGAGGAGCGTTGCTTGTTACGTTCGATCCCTAACACGTTGTTAACTATTCTTGAGATCACTTACGGGAATTTGATTCTTATATGCTTTTAGAACGATAACTAATTGACAATATTTTATGTAGTAGGTGTAGCAAAAGGGATGCAATGCATTTATTTATTTTACGTATTACATAACGCTTGTTATCCCCCTTCGCAGAACTGTGCCCGTACATTTTGCCAGTTACTGTTTGTAAGTGTCATGTAAAGGTGGCAAGTTTTTTACTATCAACTGAGCACAAACCCAAACAACTAACAGAAATCGTGTTGAAAAAACCAAATAACACTGAATGTCAAACCCAAGGCCAGCCGTAGCGCACATTTTGTAATTTCTGTGTAGAAATGAATGATTTCTGTATTGCTTAAGTAATAAGGTTGAAATGGGCTGGTCACATCTGCCACTAGTTGGAGGAGCAATGGGCAAAAATACTCAATGGATACCAAATAGGAAGAAACGACAACGCGGCAGGCCCTGAAGGTTCGCAAGGGTCGTCAATGTCGCCAATATCTATGGACATCTCAACATCATCATCTGCCTAGCCTTTCCCAACTATGTTGGGGTCGGCTTCCAGTCTTACCGGATGCAGCTGAATACAAGTATTTCACATGGAGCGACTGCCTATCTGACCACAACCTAGTCAGTACTAGGTAATACGATACCCCTTGGTAAGACTGGTTGTCAGACTTTCGGACCACTGACTACCTGTAACGAATGTCAAAGATCTACAAATAACGAGGCACGGAAGAAACTCGGTATGTAATGGGTGGCCACCCATCCACAGACCAACCTAGGCAAGCGCGGCTTAACCTGAACATTGATCCAAGCGGCGGTTATTATTTAGCCACGAGCTCCTCCACCCCACATCGCACACACAAACACACACATCACATCACACACACACACACCACCACATCTACTATCCCAAAATGCATCGTAGGTGCATTATACTATCTCGCAGACAATCATGCTTTAAAATGTCTCATAATAACACCAAAAACGATTGTCATATAAGATTATAGATCACATAAGAATGCTAAATAGGAACAAAATCATTCATTTCAAATACTTGGAATGAACATATTCTGAGTATGAAGAGACGGCAAGTTTTTGGTGAAAAATAAGCTCAGTAGTTGCATGTTTCTTATCATTAAGCATCTTCAATAATGTATTGTAAAGTAGTACTTGGCAACAAGTGGGAAATACTTGAATATATTAATGCCTACATTTACCTATTCAAGTATTTCATAACAACAAAATATTACGGCAATTTCCTACATTTGATATAAAGCTGCTTAAGGTTTTATTATAGTCCATCTCCCATTACTTCAAGTGTATTTAAGCCGCTGTTCTCCTGGTAACTCAGGATAATAATGTTGCTAACGTCTTATTCTTAAGTGTAATATAAATAAAAACAGAATTCTGTTAATTTGTAAAAGGAAAAAACTAACTAATCTTTTGTTGAAACAGAAGAAATTTAGTTATATAAGATTTTCTACACATCTAGTAATTTGACAACCATCTTATCATCTGGCTACATCTTATGAACTAGATAGACCTTCCCCTTCCAGGCACACTTTTCAAAATTTCTTACCGGGCCTCATAACCCACGTGGTAGATCCGATACCCGCACATCACACCTGGCATAATCGTAGGCTTTGTGTTTGATAAAAAATGATCAAACGATCACGTGCACGCACGTGTTTCATAAAACTGAACTTATGATCTATAGCACTATTATTTTTTCGATTTAAAAGTTAATTTACTAAATATATCCTCAAAGCGATACTTTTGCCTTCTTTTCAACTGAAACACATCACAAACACGAAACCTACCGACAAAAGTCAGCCGAACCGATTTCGAACATCGATCGGAAGTTTGCACGAAGTCGCACGACAACAGATGTATAAACAGACCCAATTAATTAGTGCTGGGGACTCTTTGAGAGTTTTAGCTAACTTCGGGATACTTCGGATTACTGATATATTATTTATACGGATGAAAAGGCAGGAGTTCTTTAAGAATTTAAGAATAGGACTGGCGGATTCTGTTGGATTGGAAAGGTGACTTTAACACTTAGTTGCTCTAACTCAGTGAAAAAAGTTAGTATAAGTTAATATAAAGGGTGTAAAGCACCTCTTAACGAAGCCGAAAGGCACTGGCTCTCCCTGTCCTTGCGATCATTTTTTTGTTGTACACCATACCTGGGAACCTTCTAGTTACGGAGATATTAGGAGTCAAAGTTCCAACTTTTTGACAAGTATTTTTTTAAATACAAGTTTTTAATGTAAGATTTTTACTTTAAACACCTCCACGACCCCCATACTATTCATTCCGTCCATCAGCACAATGTTTTGAGTGTGTTACATTGAGTTCTACCACAAAACATGATTTTACACCCCCCAAAAAAAAGCCGTTTCCCAGCAATAATTTTTGCGTAAAGTTAATTAGTTTCATGTACAGAATGCTTGGTTGATGGCTTCGTGATGAGGTGATTTACACGGTATATTATGATATACCTAATGTACCTAAACGCTATTACAAGATACGAACAAAAATGATTAAGTGACACATGTGGATAAAATCTAAGAAAAACAAGTTTAGCACCTAATTGCTAATACTAATATGATTGTCAGCAGTATAAATAAGTTATTATTGCAAAAAAACACCGTCAAGGCATTTAAGTTACGACCGAAAATTTGCTTAGAGAGCTTAAATCAACGGACGATGATATGACCTACAGTCATCATCTCAATCAATCTCATCTCTCATCAATCTCTTGCCTTTGTCCCATTTTTTTTTTAATAATTGACTAAGTTTATATATCTGTGCTCAGCTATTTTTCTAGCAGGGCATTCAGCGTCCCCCGTTTTCCGCCCGTCAGCTTTCTTCGCGTAATCCAACATCATAATATGACCTGCTACACCGCAGTGACCACATATAGAATTTATTTCTCTGCAACATTTGGCCGCATGGCCATACTGTTGGCATTTATAACACCTCGTATAGCTAACGTCAAGTCTCTGACGGGACCAGATGACCAATTTATGAAAATCCTTCATTAAGGTATTACAATTTTTCGGATATTGGCCGCATCTTGAATAACGTAGTTACAGGTCACTGCCTGTCTCTTCCACGATTTGTGGCTTAATTTTACCAAGGCTAAGAACGTTTCCAAGGACATCGTTGGTAATTAGTTGGCTACATTTTGTTCGAAAATTCACTTGAAGACTTAATTTTCAGCCAAGGAAGTCGGCACTGCTACAACCACAATCCAAGGTTTGCACTTATTGGGTTCGTCAGTGGTAAGTCCAGATGTAGAGAGCTGGACTGCTTTCTTCAGCTTATCAGCGTCATGTTTAGTCTTGGTACTTAATAATTATTATGCCACAATTTTTCGTTTTCCGGACACCACGTACTAGCCTCATTTGTATGGGCCGTATGATTTTTTGCAAGAGTTCTTTTATTTCGTCACTTGTTTTCAATTTATCATTCGGATAAATGGCGACAGAGCTTAAATGAATTAAAAGAAATCCATGAAGAATGAGAGAGCAGCGGTGGCGCAGTGGTGGCAGCCCCGACTTACGAGCAGTAAGACGTGGGTACGAACCCAGGCAGGCGCATTACCTTGTGTAATTTATTTCATCACTGAAATCGGCATGTCCTTGAACTAAATATTCGAAGACATGTGACATCTACCAACCCGCATTGGGCCCGCGTGGTGGATTACAGCCACTCTCTCTCATAGAGAGGAGGCTTGTGTCCCAGCAGTGGGAACATTATAGGCTGATGATGATGAAAAATGAAATGAAGAACCTTTAGCAACAATCATTTATTGATGAAGACAGGTACTTCTCTTTATCTTCCGTGTCACGACCGTAATTTAAGGATCAAGCATCCGTATTTGACGTAAAATCGGAACCATAAATCAGCTTCCTAGCTGCATACAAACATACACTCACGTCTCTCTAGTTTCATAACTTAAAAAAGCAACGTGCTTCAATATTATCCACACTCATGAGTACATACGTCATTTACATGTACAAGTAGTGACTACATACGCACTTAACATTTCTCTGTCGAAGAATCACAGCACAGCTCAAAATGCACCGCTTGAAACTACATCAAATGTCAATATTATTCGTTGAATCATCTTCGAAATGTATCTATTTCTGTTTATTCATCTATTACAGTGAAGCTGCAATACTTGTTTGCGTTTATTGGGATTGTTTCCGATGTTACACTCAAAGACAGGCACGTTTCTATCTGAACGTCTAGTACGATGACGGATGGTGTTGTGTTTCTCAGTTGGTTTATGGTTTAAATTTCTTGTTATTTCAATTTCTTGGAGATTTCAAGTAATAACTGTGGCTTGCCATATCGGTCCTTCGAGCCGGATTGTTGTGTGGATGTGGAAGTGTACAGAAAACAATTTAAAGCACAGATTTAAAATATTGTAAGAGATGCTATGTTTTTTTAACTCTAGTTAAAAATAGGGGCAGGGTTGTTGTTATTGTAACGGGCTGGTGTCCGAACTTTAGGCATTAATTTTTTTTTCAATGTTTCTATTTATTTATTTCACAGCAGTTGTTCTATTTTTCAGTAACTGTACAGATACTTGGAAGAACCTCTTGCATAATGAGATATTCCCTGACAATTTTATAGGCTTAGTTGCCGAGACATTATTCAACAACCATATATTTTTTAGAGCAGTAAATTGTCTTTTCAGAAAACTTAAGAACTAAGTTGAAAAGTCTTGTAAAGAATATTCCTTGTCTTAAATTATAAGATCGTTTTCTAGATTTACTTATTTTATTATTGAAATGTGTCCTTAGTAAATCACTACTTTATTTTATATTTCTTGTTGTACATTGTCCAAACTTTGGAAAATTGTTTGTTTTATTGTATCTATTTAAAGGCCAAGGTACAGTTTTGTCACCTTTTTTTAATGACTTAAACGACGAGTAGGCATTGGCTAGGTCTGTGGTTGGCAGGGGGTCCTTCAAAATATTACACTGTTTAGGTACGTTGTTTCTGTCAGGATTAGACCACTCGTAATGTATACGTTACAGTCAAAACGTTAAACCAGTTAAAACCCTTATTAAGTCAAAATGCGTTTTCTCTATTAAAAATAATTTGTTTGCGAACGCCTCAGTTATGATTTTCAGTTAGAATTACTACAACACGATGTTATTCAAAAGGTTACAAAGAAAACTTTTCAACATAATGGGTTTCTAAGTAAATGTAAGTAGTGGCTTTTACTAGAATAACCAGTCAAAAGTAGTTTTGACTAAGACATATACAAAAATCAAAATCAAAATCAATTTTATTTGTGTAACATAGGTAGTGAATACAGTTCATATTAAAGATCATAGGTCGCTATGTTATGCCAAGAGGCGTACAAATATATGATTGTATGCGAAATAAAAATAAATATTAATAATGCGAGAGGTAAACACAAATTATTTGGTAGATATGTCAAAATAGATAGAATGATGATAAATAAATAAAAACAATAATGATAAAATGTCACAATATGAAGTAATTTCTACAGTCAATATTCAAATAATTAATCATAAATTAGCATTAGTCTCAATATCAATTAGAAATTGTCTATTGTGTGTATTCTCCAGTCAATTAATACATAAGTCTACATTAATTTATCATTCAAAAATTCATCAATCGTATAATAGCATTTTTCAATTAATAACAGTTTTAATTTTTTTTTTAATTGTGTGACATTCAAATTTTTTATTACATCTGGTAATTTATTGTAAATACGGGGTGCCATACCTAAAATCAAAATCAAACCAAAACCAAAACAAATACAAACCATAGCTTGGTTCCTCTTTTTCAGTTTGTGAATACAATTACTTATTTGTCATTTAAGACAAAATAAAAAATCACACAATGATAAATTCCGCGTATTTTTGCCCACTGCTATGCGGGCAAATGTAAACATTATACATTCCATTTTATTTTTGGAACGTAGTTTGATACATTTTTGTTCATGTCAACATACTACAATGTACTACGAATGTATCAAAATAATAAAATCTCAATGAAAACACGTAGCGTAGTGTCACGTTTTGTGTTTCCAATTTGAAAAGCGCTATTGTTTGTCGGTGGCGCGTCGATGTTGTATCGATACCAGCGAACAATTACAAGCTAGCAGCTTGTTTTTATGTAATCCTGGTACCTGGATGCTTTGTTGTAGGGAATAACGAGTTGAACATACGTGGATGTTGATAAACTAATTAAAAAACAAATCTCGGATTTAGTGGGGAAGGAAAATATTTGTCAGTTCTGGATATGAATTTAAATTAATATTATTAATATAACGACAAATTTCAATCACCAATGCTTATTTTTTAAATAAACCTGTGGTCTCAGCAGAAACTTGCAGAAAAAATCCTGATAAACAAAATAACCCAAAAGTGAACTTGCGCTTGGCTTTCAAGGCGACATTAAACTAGCAAAGACAAAGACTTATTGAATTGATTTTTACTCAAATATGTTGTCAATACGTACCAGTATTTAGATCGGTACGAGTAAAAACATATTTGTCTAACTTATTAATCCATTACAGTCTTGGTTTGCAAGTCTTGTCTCGGCCTTCGTACCCGGAAGACACCGCATCGACATGCAAATCAAATACGGTTTCGGCATACTGACGGGGTCAAGCAGGCACCCGAATTCAGGTGTCAAGTGGTGTCCGAATCACCTAAATTCATTAAAGACGAGATAAATGAAAGGAAACAGTCTGTTTGGTAGCTGTGAAACTTGTACATATTAGGAGGGTCTAGACAAAGTGAGTTTCATCGGCGATAAAAGTGATCGAAAAATCAAAAATATTATTGAATTGACATAAGCCGAAAATCTTATCCGATAGCCGATGTAGGTACACTTCAACCAATTTATCTGCGCAGGCAGGAAAACTCAGTCGTTTCCAATGGAGAACAACCGACAAGAAACAAAATGGTTGATCTTTTTAAATCATTTGGTTTTCCAATATTTCTATGTTACAGCGTTAGTACTTAAGTATGATAGGACATCGTAGGCCCGACGATAAGTCGTTGCCTACTACAAAACGTAGAACCAGATAAAAAGTTACCAAGAATCGAGAAGGCCTACAATGTACACAAATTCACAGACAATCGGTAAAGAAAAATAAAAGTGTTTGTACAACAACAAAAAACCGGACAAGTGCGAGTCGGACTCGTGCACGAAGGGTTCTGTACCATTATTTATAAAAACGAGCAATAAATTCAAACAACACTTTTTTGTATGGGAGCCCCTTACATATTTATTTTATCCTGTTGTTAGTATTTGTTGTTATAGCGGCAACAGAAATACATAATCTGTAGAAATTTCAACTGGCTAACTATCACGGTTCATGAGATACAGCCTGGTGACAGATGGACGGACGGACGGACAGTGAAATCTCAGTATGTCCATGGTCCCGAATGACCCTTTGGGTACGAAACCCAAAAAAGAAAATATTAAAAAAGACTAAAATATTAAAAAGTGAAACAAATGTTGTCATCCGTGCTGTAATTTTGTGCTGTAACAAGTTTGATAAATCGATGCAAATTTTTTTGACAATCAACTCCACTTTGAACAGCACACTTAAAGTGGCAATAATCATAATCATAAATCTTTATTTATCTCCACATCAAGAATTAAAGGCGCTGGTTCACATAATTATGTATAATCTTGAATAGAGATAGGTGTCTGAAATAGGAAGATCCTGAGGTACAGATCACCTCTCGGGCTTAGAGATAAACATTTTATTTTTTGCCATTGCCACAAATCTTCATCAGTTGAAAATCTACCACAGGTATGCCATTTGAAAATTTAGTTTTCGTGGCACTTTCTTCTTCTTTGTATACACAAAGAAGAAGAAAATTTAATATAAGCCCATAATTTTATATAATATAATTTAAGCCCATCGATACCGATGGGCTTAAATTATATCCATGACATATGGCATGTTAAGCAAGCATAAGACACACTATAGCTATCCTTTACCGAAGATGGATCATCTTATATACATCAAACTAGTTAATTCAGCACAAACTTTGGCATGTTATTGGATGGAATAAATTATATTATGTACACGTATACAGCATTTGTGTCTAAACTCCACACTTGACAAACTGATTATACTTTTAAGTCACTTCATTTTTGTATCTAACTTATTTTGCCGTCGCTTTATTCCCAAAAAATATTTTGTAAATGAGTTAAAAAAATATTTTTTATAAATCTTTAGGACCATGTAAGTTTGCGTAAACTGAACTTTTGAGGTACTCCACACAGCTTTGCTACGCCGACTTATAAAATATCATACACCAAAATCAAAGGATAAACAAAAAATATTTGTATTATATTTTTTTACGACAAAATTTAGAGGAGACAGTACCGCAAAACGCCCGCCTTTCGCACCTTACGTGATTTACTTGATCAATATTTCATTTAACAGTTTCTCCATACAATATAAGTTCTGATTTACCCCCAATTCCTCATCTCGAGCCTACTCTAATCAATAGCAGCGCATCTGCCTAGATGTGGCAATAAATCTAAACTTGCAAACTTCCCATTTGCCACATCTGGCAGTTGGCACAGATGGCGCTGTCGCCGCGATCCACCACACTGATGACTTACGGGCCTAGTTCTAAAATATGTTGGAAGCCGTTAGAATTTAATTTTGAAGATTTCGTGAAAGGTTGTCTTTTTGGTAGGTACATGGCATTTTAGGTACTTTGACACCTAATTACCGACAGGTGATTTAGACAGAGTCCGTCGCGTCGAAAAACACCTACATGTGTTATGATGTAGGTGGTTTCCGACGAGACGGAGTTGAAGTAGACAGATATTTATAGCTTAAGACATTTTGTATTAGGTTAAACACTGTTATTCTTTATTTGACTTTGGACGACTTAACCCAACTATTCAAAACATTGGCCGGCACAACACAATAGATTCTCGAAAAAAAAGAACTTTTCACCAGTTTTTGTAAGTCTGAAACATTGTGGGGTGAAGTGACTAATTGCTGTCCTATACAGTTCTCGTTTAATAATTTGAAAGTAAAATCATAATCTTGCCTTTGCTGTAACACAGAGAGAACGCAATTTTGTAATTTGTTTTTAATCTCTGTGTGGATGCTGGATTTAAAAAATCCATGGGCTTTATGAAAATTATATGTATAGGTTCGTCTATGGATGAGTGACCACCCATTACATACCTCCGTGCCTCCGAAAGCACGTTAAGCCGTTGGTCCCGGCTATCATCTGTAGATCATTGACAGTCGTTACAGGTAGTCAGTTGCCTGAAAGTCGGACAACTAGTCTTACTAAGGAGGGTCGTATTACCCAGTACTAACTGGGTTTTGGATAAGGTTCCTAACTTTTTATATGAGAAGTAAAGTAAATTGAGGTCGGAGAAATAAAATGAAAAGTATTTTAGAAAAGTAAACAATATTTTATTTTATTGAAGTTTTATAAAACAAATTTTTTGGAGCTTTTTGCACAATTTAACAATTTATAATTTCAAAATATTCATAAGCTTCTCCACATTTTAAGTTAATATTAAAATAAATGAGTAGCTCATTTTGTTTGTGTTTACTTTTTTAGGTTTTTCAGTGGTCATGACAGTATTTTGTATAAAAATTTTTGTTTGTTTCATGTTTTTGATAGAACAGTAAAAAGTATTAAATTAACGAGCGAAAAAAGTATAATACTGTTTTTAATAGTATGGTTGGGAACCCTAGTCGTGGAGGTCAGATAGGCAGTAGTAGTATAGTATAGTATAGTAGCTCCATATAAAATATTGGTATTGAGCTGCATCCGGTTAGACTGGAAGCGGACCCCAACATAGTTGAGGAAAGGCTAGGCAGATCCTTTCATACATTTAATATGGTTAGGGACATATTTCCATGGCGTGTCGTGTCGCAACGATGTATGAAACCGAATGCTTCTGGCGCGTCACGACACGCTACGACACGTAAGGACGTTTCCGCCTTAAGATACGTACATATGGACATTATCCAGGTATTGCGGTCAAACACTTAAATTAATTGTTTGTTTCGAATCAGCTTATGAGCTTAGAGAAAATGGCTTTATTGTCTATCAATAACTATGAACATCCCTCTTCTGGAACACAGGTTCTCTCTGAGAGAGTAGTAGTAGGCTGTAATCCACCACGCGAATAAAGTGCGGATTGGCGATTTTACATACAATAATATCTAAATAGGTATGGCGCCAGTGACTAAAAAGTTTTGTGGCAATTTAGGTTGGCTTATGTATGTGATGCGAAAAATTAGGAAAATGTCGTGATGAAGTAGGATAAGAAAGAGGGGTATTAGAGTAGGAATAACTAAAGAAACGATGGATGAACTGTATGAAGGATGATATAGCAAGAAAAGAGATGACAAGTGATAGAGAAGTACGGAAGAAAAAATAACATGCTGCGCCGACCCCAAGTAAATTGGTATAAGAACAGGAGAATGATATTGAAAATCTAAATAGAAATAAAATGATCAAATAGAGGCTCTAAGTCAAGTAAAGGTTAACTTTGCCAAAATGGAAGCCGAAGTTTCGACTCGGTAAAGGAAATATAACCGCCTGTATTGGTTTATTATTCCCGATTGGTTCGAGCGATTTTCTGAACTAATACCGGTAAAAGGGTTAACCTAGGTGGTTTCCTAACTTTGAAAGGCAGGCTTTGAGGCGGGCTGATATTGTTTGGAGAATTTAACAGTAAATCTAGCTAGTTTGATGGCAAAGGGCTCGTCCCCTTTTACATGGCACTAAAACATAATTGGCGAAATGTACCGTATTACATATCTACCTCTGCGCAACTCCTCGGGCATTCCAGGCGTAATTTTAAATTATGCTCTAGATAGTTTGAAAGTATGAATCTAGGTAATATCTAAGTCTACTCTATTAAACAAAATCCAGCACATTTTTTATTTAGAGTTCTGACAAAAAAAAGAAACAAGAACAAACTTAGCAAATACTGTAAAACATAAGTGCAATGTTATGTTATCTAGGCACTTAAAATGAAAAGCTGAACTCCCTGAAAACTCAAAGTGAATTTCAAAAATCACCTGCAGCGCAAACTGGGACTTTTACCTTAACACCTTAAATTCAGCAGAAGTTTTCCTAACTGCGGTTCGCGGCCGGACAGCGGGTCGGCCGAACACGCGGACACCTCCCGGACGGACGGACACCCGATAGTCCGCTCCCTCGCCGGACTCGCGCTCGGTATACTTGCTAAGCTTTTAACCGTCTTTATTTTATTTTTACCCGGATTTAAGAGCCTGATATCTGGCGTCGAGTGAACTGTGGTGTGATTCGGAAGTTCGTACAGTGTTTTCATTTCGATTTAATTTTAAATTGTTAGTTTGAAAAAATGGTTTGGATATACGTTTTATTATTAAAAGAGGCTGGTTGGATTTTTTTGTGTCCAAGTTCAATTTATATTCTGCCATCGATCAAAATAAGAAAATGGGCATAATTGAAAAAAATCACAACGGAATTTATGTATAATTTTCAGTTCAGCTCCCGGTAGTCACAAGGTAGGCTTCATTCAATACATCATTTCAACGTACGAGTAACTTAGACCTGATGCTCAAAAATTTATTGGGTTATTTTTTTTTTTAAAGCAGACTTTATATTTAGAAGTAGCTTTGATTATCACGGATTATATCATTGGCATGAACATATGGGTCTTGAGTTTGATTCCCGGATCGGACAAAGTGATATTGGGTTTTTCCATCGGGAACTTCCTAGTAGCTGCCACGGAGTCTGAATTTGTGCCCGGTTATGCAATAGGCGCGCCCCCCCTAATACATATGACTTTGAACATAACTAGCAAAATGTGGGTGTACCATTGTGTACCACTGCTGAGTAAGTCAGTACTGGCGTTCTCCATTTTGACATGGTCCCGGCTCTGTGTAAATCCCATCCAGGTGTTCGACATGTAAAATGTACATCATTCATGCCAGATTTTGACGCCTAGCACATAGATGTTAGCGTTGTTATTGCAATGAATATGAAACAAAAGAAAAGCCTGGTTTCCTAATATTTCTTATAATTGATATCCCTTTTCCTCCTCGCCTCACATGTCTGTGGAAGAGAGTGACATGTGTCTTCACACGTCAGTAGTCGTTATTATTCAGCTCACCGGTTTGCTCCTGTTTGTTGTGCTAAACTTGGGGAAAGTGTATCATAAATAGATATAACATAAACACAACATTATGCCTGTAATCCATGAAAGGTTAGGCAGAGACATAACTAAAGTTTTTTCACTTTTTCTGCTTTTGTTAGTTACATGTGCCAGCTAGCGACCTTATTGCTATAAAACTGGGACAAATCTAAACTCCAGAATGCTACTGAAAAATGTCTGAAGTAAAACCCAATAACGTTTTAATTAGATTTTGTTTTTTTTTTTTGTGTTATTAGTGTTTAACCTAATGTCAGAGTTTTTATGCCGCCTATTGGCCTCTAACTTGGCTTTGTTATATCAAAAATGTGTTCTTCACGGCAATATTTCAACAAAGCTTACCGAATGTGCAGAGTGCGCTCTATCGAAATAACAAAAAATAACTTAACAGGCTCCATTCCACAATGTAATCTAATCGTTCAGTTTCACCTTCTTTTCAATAGCTTAGCTCGCACGGAAAATCTTTTTATCCGTTTGGAAATCTTAGCAAGTATGCACAACTTACCTCAAGTTCATTGAAATTGTATAAATAATGGAACAAAGAACAAAGAAACTATCGTTTGTTATTATTGCAAGAGTTTATTTATTAAAACTTCCGAAATTACCCTTACTTAACATTTTTGCGGCCAAGTTCAAATAATACATTTTTACGCAAGTCATTTAGAGTTACGTTTAGCGACTACTCGGGAGGCGGGTTGTGAGCACACGAACGAATTATTGTTCGACCCATATGCTAGCACCAAAAGTGTTAAGCTATACCTGCTTTTATAAGTTATAAAAACAGGAAGAAGTTCTAATGAGTAAAATCTTGTAACACCATACAAAACATTAAAGTCCAGACGAAGAACCGTCACAACAACGTAAGTATTTGTCAAACATTCACTCACTGATGCCCCAGAGGCTCATAATGCAATTTGTGATGCTTCCCGTCGTCGTGTAGTTCTGCTAACTCCATTACAAACTTGTGCCGGCTTCCCCCAACTTTTAATACGCCCAGTGCTTGCCTGATTGTTTTTTTAATCGATAACGGGAATATTATAGTGTTTAATAATAGTTTTAAAGTTGAGGAGTATAATGATGATAGTTGAACGGATAGGGAGGTAGTTCCTTTTATGGGTCTGAAAGTTTTGCATATCATCAATACCTTTTGCTGCTTTTTTATTAATTGCAAAGGACTCTGGACCCGGGTTGGCTAAAGTAAGGAAAACCTGCTTAGGTGGACATTGATAATTCTGTCAGAGTGTGTAAATGCAGTGCTGTTCCAGAAACGATGGGGCACTTAGGTACTACGCATACTGTTGTTTGCTTGAAAAGGCTAAGCAGATGATGATGACTCTCATAATGACTCATTTGTCCTTACAGCCAGGACTCAAACCTCTTCGTAAGTGCACCAGTACTTACGAAGCCAAAAGTTTGAAAACATGTGAACCAAGATATCACATGTTTTCAAACTTTTGGCTGTAGGACATACCGTTTTCTCAGGAACTTTTAGATACTGCTTCCCTTCAATTTTAAGCTGAATAATTGATTGTAACCTTTTTCTACAAAGTTCAAAACATCTATTTCTAACTTTTAATCATGAAACACTTGGCCATTCATGAACAGATTATCTCTACCCAAAACTTTATTTATTCAGCTAAAAATGTATGCGACCAAAATATATTTTGGAAGTTTTAAATACCGTTCATTTAGTAAAAAATAAAAGCAGTAAATTCAAGCTATAAAGTTAGCTCGTTTGTTCTAGTGGGTACTAAATTTGATGATAGTTTTAAGGCATATGAGTTATTTCGGCACAAAAGAAACGTTTTTTAACATAACTGTCGAAATATGGGTGTATTATTAGTAGCTCTGTCTAACGGTTCTGTTTAGTTATTTCAGCTGGAAATAATGGAACCAGATTTAAAAAAAAACTGCTTCACGATGTATCATTTTCTGGTGATAATTTGTAGAATTGGTAATTAAGTTTTTTAATACGTAAATACGTTGTTATCAATATCAGCAGGCAAGTTTGATGTACCTAAAATCAGTAATTATTTTGGCGACCGAACGCTTGATAAAAGAGTACCATACCTTCTCAACCGATTGCCTGCTGATATAAGAAGTCAGAAAATTAAAAGTCAGTTTGCAAAATCGCTTAAACTATTCTTTCTCAGGAGTCTGTAAACCATATTTTTTAGGAAAGTGGTTTGCAGATTGCTGGGAGAGAGTAAATGAGTAGTTTCTAAGATTTATTGATTGTTAGTTTCAACTTTAATTTTAGTATATTAACATTATTTTTAAAATATTGTTCCGTTCCCACAGACAAACTGTG
This sequence comes from Cerastis leucographa, assembly GCA_963082945.1. Classification (NCBI taxonomy): domain Eukaryota; kingdom Metazoa; phylum Arthropoda; class Insecta; order Lepidoptera; family Noctuidae; genus Cerastis; species Cerastis leucographa. Next base: position 4,168,274 of record OY720365.1, read on the forward strand.
AAAACGGTTTTGTGGGGCTTAGTTTTTAAATAAAAGCTTGTTTTAAAATTGTTTAATTAATAAATATAAATAATAAATCCAAGCATCAGACAAATAAAGGGCGTACTACATTAACGATGGAGACATACGCTAGTTTACCAAAATAAGCGAAGGTTTGTCAAATAGTTAAATAGCATTTGAGGTAACTTTGGTTTTAAGTTAACCTCCTGGGACTGCCCGGTCACAGGAGACAAAATATAATAAGGGTTCTACGTGAATTCAAATATTGAAATTGAAATTGATTTTAAAACTTTCAGATTCTTATTGGAGTTTGTTTTTATAAAGTTTTAACAAGAACCTTTGTAAAGTAAAAATTGTCTAGACTTTGCTCAGAAGAAATCTTTTCTTTGGTGAGTAAGAGTGTTTGTTAGTAGTTTTTCTTTAAGTTTAAGTACTTATTACATCAAATATTTTTGCTACGGTAAAGGTAATGTATGGTTAAGTTTCAAAGGTAGCAAAGTATAATCAACCTCAAATATTTCCACTATTGGGACACAGACCTCCTCTTTGTAAAAGGTAGTGTGCCGTAACACACTACGGTCTACGCTGGCCCAGGATAGGGTGGAAATAACTAAGGATAGAGACCTCATACGAAAAAATCTACTTATCCTTTTTTTTTCGGATTGTAAGTCATCAAATGATCCCCCCTCCCCCGCTCTGGGCGGAGTAGAAGGAAGTGACTTGTATTTACTAAAACCCAACCATGTTCCTTCTTAGCCTTGTGTGTTCCAGGGCCGCGGTATCTCTTTCGATCAGTCCCGGAGCCCCGGCAGGCATCGCCCTTGCGAAATCTACCAATCCTTTCATATATAAAAAAATACCATTAATTTTTTTAAACTTACATGGTAACATTATCATTAGCGCCTAAAACTGGATGATGATGGACCAACACAAAACCAAAACAAATAAAAATCATGGCAAATATCCCGTTTTAAGATAGTATTCTACTGTTTATTTCATTTCAAGATTCCTCACTATCAAATCAAACAATACTTTATCCTCCCATCTGCACATTACCAAGCCGGTAGCTCTCGTGACACTTGTGACACTTGCGACACACGACACTGACTGTCTGTGTCACTAGAAGTCGGCGTTTTGCTTTAATAACGTTCTCAATGTCACTCAAATGTCTTGCGTGACTTTTATAAGTTCACCTATTAGAACAAAAAGGGTTTCATGAAAAAAAAAATGTTCACTGCTTACTACATATATGAAGAATTGACGAGAGGGGGATCTTTGCTAAGCACCGACAGCTGTCGGGTTTGTAACAAATTTACTTCTTCCTCGAGATGAAAAGGAAGTAAGTAGAATTGTACATTAAAAAAGTAATTAGGGGAAATGAATTTAATAAATGATGATATAAAAAATACAATAAATTATTTAAAAAATGGAGGGCAGGTTAGCCAGTAATGCCTCCGCAAATGTCAGAGCGTGATAATAACTGAGGACAAACATCCAGATGTAGAAAGCCGGCATGATCAAGACGAGCTTGACCACGACGAACTTGATGCAGGGCGGCTGAGCAGGACCCACCAGCAGACACGTACCGAGCCCCTGTGCCAGGCTCGTCAGCTCGTAGAGCAGCTTCCTCACTGCAGCTAGTAGCAGCCACGGCAGCACCTCTTTAAGATTGGCGTTACTGAAGACTTGACTGAGCTCTTGACTCTGACTGACCCAGGGTATCCGTCAGAAATCCCTTTTATACGCTGATCCTCCGTTTCTTTCTTGAAATTTGTTTCCAGATTCAAAACTGCTGCGATAATAAGACGCAACCTGCCAGTATTAAAAACAGCCAGTAACATTTGGTCTAAAACCTTGCACATAACATTTTTATAAATATAACTCAGAATATCTTTACCCAGCAAATATTCGCAATTAACTATAAAATACAACAATTGAACTCACGAATTGATGATAATAATTTTTAGTAACATATAATCTAAATGAAACCTTCATAGAGAGTTTGGCTGGTAACAATCAAAAATAAAAGTAAATGACATCTGACAAATTTGAAGTAAACATGTCACAACAAAGGATTAGAAAATATTTATAAAAATGAAATAAAAGTATGAATATGGATGATAAGTGTGAGTATAAAGTATCTGTAGTAAGCAGATACTATAGGTTCAACCGTTTATTTCAATTTAGTAATTAAAAGGCACTTCTGATTGTGAAGCTCTCATATTAGTCTGGTGGTCGCAAGGTCGCAAGCGCTGCTGAGCTGACGTCCTGCATTCGATTCTCAGGTCGGGCAAAGTGTTATTGAGTTTTTCCATCACGAATTTCTTAGTAGCAGCCACAGAGTACTTGAGACTTGTGCCCGGTTGGTGGCAATAAATAGGCTCGCCTCCTATTACAAGGGACTTACAACATAACTGGCAGAATGTGGGTAAACTGACGGGGACACTTCTGCCTAACCATTTCGGGGATTACAGGCGTGATGTTATGTTTATCCCTAGATAGCTAACCTCCGTCGAATCGACGGGTAGCGCAAATATATTTCGCTGATTCTTTTTACCGATTTGTCCTAACGCCTTGGCTCGTTTAGTCAACTCAGTCGCAGTGAGTTCGTTGCAGTGGCGCACGCATCAAACAGGTAAGTTCCGCAGTATTTGAGATACGTAGTCTTTGCCCGTTCGACGGATGGTTAGCTTTACCGTTAGTTTTTTAATTTAAGCGTGCATTTATATTTGACGTGTTTTCTGTTTCTTTTTAACGATATCTACAATAAATGAAGATAGGATATTAAACCTGCTAAACCAAGAGCTTATTGACGATGTTGTTGCTGTTGGTTCTGCCAGTGAGACTGAAGACTTTGTTGTCATTGCAACCACCAGTCAAGACCAGCAGCCCAAGCTCAGGCCAAGCTTCTCTTGATGAAGAAGAGTCATAAACTTCTTCAAGAGGAGGAAATCGGGGTTCTCTATTGTGTCGCCTAACTTTTTTATCCATAGTTTAAAGTTACATAACTTTTTTTGTCCTAATCATCATTTGTCCGAATGATAATTTACCCGAACTTAATATCACATTATATCACAAGCCATGAAATTAAAATCCCTAAATATAATATGTCCTAAATCCGTTTGTCATAAATATTAAAATCAATAATATAAAAATACATAAAAACGTTTTCAATAAAAGTTGTGAACATGTGGATTTTGTAAGCATGCAGCATGCAAGCAAGCATGCAGCATGTAAGCAAGCATACAATCATGCAGCATGCAGGCAAGCATGCAGCATGCAAGCAGGCACGCAGCATGCAGCATGCAAGCAAGCTCGCAGAATGCAACAGCAAGCAAGCATGCAACATGCAGCAGGCATGGTTTCTGTCACGGCTCCGGCGCTGCGGGGCTCTGGCGGTCCCAGGCGAGTTTATCGTCGCAGATGGGTTTAACGCTCACCGCAAGCCGAAGCTGCGTGTTACAACCACCTGCTCCTCAACTCGCGGGCCGCCTCGCACCTCCGTGCCTTCGCGATTTTAAATTACACTCTAGGGGTAGAGCAGACAAGACTGCGTGGAGTCGGATTTATAGCGATTCGTTTCTGTCACTAAAACCTAACTATTAGCAAATGTTTTAGGACAAAAAAGTTTATTATAAATGAACATTCGGAATAATACACATTATTTAACGCAATACTTAGGACATATGACTTTAGGTCATATAAAATTAGGAGATTCAATTGTTATAGTACTCGATATTATGACAGAATACTTTTAGAACTAAAGATAATTATGTTGAACAAAACTTCGGGATTTTGAACATTATGGTTACTGAAGTTATAGCAAACGTGTTATGGATAATAATTTTCGGACAAAAAATTTTAGGAGAAGAAAGGGAGTACCGGAAATCGAAAACAAAGACCTGAAGTGCCAATACAAGAAAAAGCGTTTGAGTAAAAGTATTTACGCCAATTGTAAGATAGCAATATGTGTTGAACATAAAATTGTTTTGTGTCACATGTACTAAAGAAAAATAATATCTATATATTAGTATACTAATATTATAAACCTAAAGAGTGTGTTTGTTTCTTGACCAATAGGAGCGGAGCAGCAATGAAAAATGTTGCGAAAACGGGGAAAATGTGACGCAGACGTAGTTGCGTGAAGTTTTTTTATATTATAATTACTTATCGTGTTCTTAGGTGCCATGTGTAACAATTAGACTGAATGTTATGTTACCTTTTTTTTGGATTTGCTTATATTTTTTTTTAATTAGACAATTTTGATACTAAAAGTAAATAAATAAGGTCAATTTAGAAATATTATTGCTAAACCTGTCATTACAAACAACAGGGTGATTAGGTTTCGTCGTATCGACGGATGGTTAGCTTAAATACGAGTAGGTTACATCAGAAGGTTAGCTAAGGATTAGGGTTAAATGTATGTTTTGACTGTCAAGAATACGAAAACAGAATTGATTCTAGTAGCTCGAGTCGATCAATCAAGGAAGAGTCGAGGTAAGGCAAAGCTTGGGATGGTCAGTCCGTGAATCTATCTTTACATCCCGAGAACACTTTGTTCTTTGAAAAGCACGTTTACACGTTGGTGTAATCTGTTATTTTCTAGATCTTTGACAGCCTTTACACCAGTAAAGGCTTTCAAAGATCTAGAAAATTTCGCGCTTCTGAGGACCACCTCAGAAGCGCGAAATTCTGACTATCATTCTTACTAAGTAGAATCGTGTGGGTAACTCAGTAACTGGGTTGTTGGAGATCAGATAGGTAGCCGCAATCCAGCAAATAAAGGGATTTTATCTACTACAACTCGAACTATGTAGTGGTCTAGGCGATTATCCCACTGCATTGCGCTCTGTAGCGTGGCGCGGGGCTGCAGATTTCAATATTGTAAGCAAGTAACTCAATTTGTATAGAAAATACGCCACACTGACAACGCGAGTGTTAAAATCTGCGGCCCGGCGCTAAGCTATGGACCGCGCTGCTGTGGGATAATCGCTTTAAATACCTTTGACTACATTTTCGTAGTCCACTGCTGGACAGTGACCTTGACAATCTAGCGACATAACTCCTCGTTCTTTATGTCTCCCGCATCAAATTTGGTAGTGCTATAATTGTTTGTCGATGTTCGTTGGTAGCTTGATCCAACACTCTTGACCATACACGTTATATGATTTGACAGTGCATTGCTGATGAATTCTTTGATATGGGTTTCATAAACCGAGGATCATTCATTATCTCGTCCTTAATTGGCATGTCTCTTTTTTCATCGATAAGTTCTCAATCAATTATACGTACCTACTCATGTATATCGAGATTGTATTGTAACTACTACTACATTTGACATACACATTATCTCTGTGTTATGCGGCCCTAGTACTTTGACACCCGATACGGACTGTCAGCCCGTGTTACTGGATATCCGGCTTCGTCTTTGATAATGTACCATATTTCCTGGATGTCGTATTATCGGATATTACTGCGTATTAAAATAAATCTATCGAAAACGTATTTTTTTCTTAGAGTAAATGTGTGATGATTAAAAATGTTATTGTTGGGGGCTCCATATAATAAATACTATACGTTTATAAATTATGTAAAGTTCGACAAATTTCTTTTTAAGCAAATTGACATAGTAATTGTTAAAACCGTTTAATAAAATTGTCAACGATGACAGTTGTGACTTGAATATACGGACTATTGACTGGATGGAAGGTTGATAGTCAAATAATTAATTTCCCCGACTTTACATAACGTTGAACGTCAGATGAAATCAGCAGTTAATCAATGTACAATACAGATTTCCAAAAACAATTGGTTGTACTGAAAGCCGGACCGAACCTAGATTGTGAATGGCTACACGAATTGAATACTCTTGTATAGTTTCATGTTTCTATTTAGTCTGTCAGTCAATCATTCGACAAGATATTTCAGGTAAACCACTGCCAATGAATAATAATGGCTCAGTGAATACGGCCGTGGCTTGTGGTTAGTAGGTTGTTGGTCCGAACCGAGGTAGACACACTATTTTGAGTATTTTTTTATACTTCTCCTCACAGAGAGAAACCTTACAGGTCAACAGTCATATACTAACTGACGATGCAATCTTGCGCCGCCGCCAAGGCAAAAAACTTGCGTAAAGATTCTCTACGATTTACGTCATAATTTTCCATGATACGACATCCCTACGTGGCAGGAATGTCGCGGCAGTAGGAAAATTAGAGGATTAAATATATGTTCCTTCTTTTACAATAGCTAGTTAACTAATATGCTTGTGACACGCGGAAAGCGGAATGTCAGGCACTTAGCAATATCAGTTTAAGCGTCACCAACGCGATCGTTTTTTATGCAGCTCACGTTTGAGATTAACAATCGATATAATTAAAGCGTCTCTGTTGGTGGGTGTGCCACGATTTTGTGCCGAGTACGGTTTATAGAACATTTCAAGTGTGCCAAAATAATACCCGGTTCTCGAGCGCTTCATTGTTTTATATCAAGACTAGCCTATGCCCGCGGCTTCGCACGCGTGGAGTTTGATCGGAATAAAAATTATATTATGTGTTAATTCAGGTTATAAACTACTCCTGTGCCAAATTTCATCAAAAACCGTACAGTAGTTTTCGCATGAAAGAGTAACAAACATCCATCCATCCATACTTACAAACTTTCGCATTTATAATATTAGTAGGATTTACGCTTAGAAGTAGACATAAACTTCTGTAAAATGGGTAAGGACTATTGAAGAATTAGAACATATCCCGTCCGGTCGGCGGAACCTGTTGTAGTATTTGTCAGTGAGTGCTGTCTGCAACTTTGATGTGATGAGATGAGAGAGTATTTATTTGAATTAATTCTTTTTTTTTCTAACAGATACGAACTTATAAGAACTATTTCATCATTATTTATTTAAATCGCATCGCCTAGAGTGCGGCCTGTGGATGTACGTAAATTTGAGTCTTGTCACTTGTGCATATTATTTAATTCGAGTACCTGTCATGTAAAGTAATTCCTGACACTATGGCAAGTCTGTGAATACAATCTGGACTTAAATGCACCATCATCATCGTGCCTAATATTGGGACTTCCGGACCACTGCAGCTGACAGCCTCAGGAAATAAACATCAGTACCCTACTCCCAAGTTCCGAGGACGAGGAATAAAAATAGAATATTATATCTCCTTCATATCTCGGATGTTATTGTAGGTGCCGGAAATTGACGCCGTTTTATTAAAGACGTGATTTGGTTATACAGGATTTAGGTCTAGGTCTTCGGTATAGTGTCTTCAGTTAGGAATAAAATTAAATCGAACCATATAATTGGTACTGAGCTACACCTTGACATGAACTAGTGTAGAAACTACAAACACACATATTGTGTTTCTTATAAAAAAAATAGATGTGTCAGTACATACTGACACATCCAAATTTTGGTTAAACTACTGGAAACTTCTTAATGAAAATTTTAAAACGAATTCAGAATATACTTTGTAGGTATAGATGAAAAACCGAAGTACGTAAATATAGAAACTCTTTCGAGACAAAAATTTAAGATGCTCCGATAGGACTAAGCATATCCGCATAGTATTTTTAGATAGAGCCCATATAAAACAAATGATAACCTAGATTTACTATATCGGAGAAATGCCTATTTTTTATGATCGAGGGCTCACAAATCGCTCAAGAGACGTTATATTTCTGAAATAATCTTTTTTTATTATGTAAGGACGAGTCCACACTACAAAACTATAAAGTTCGAGCGTCTTTTAGTTTTCCAGTCCTAACAAAGGGTATCGTGTTACTCAGTTACTAGGTTGCAGAGGTTAAATATGCAGACGCTTTTTGTTAATTTTGTAAGTCTGCAAGTCGGCCCCTATACAAAGTGTTGTTTTGCATTCTCGTTAAAATTCAGGAGGTTATCTCAAAAGATATTAATAAACAATCAAAATTACTGTACCTATTATAGTTAAATATTAATAACGCTGATTTTTTTGGTTGTTTACGTTTGTCAGTATTTCAGAATAACCCCTTTAACGTGGTTTAGGGATTAAGAAATTATCGAATAAACGTTTGAAATTGTTTGTATGTGTGAAAGCGCGGTTATAAAGCGACGGTCAGACGGGCTGCGTTTAAAAAACGAGTGGTTCACACTTATCGATTTCCGGACATAGAAAAAAAAAGACTTATTATAAGAAAGTAAACCTGTAGTGAACTTTATAGTGGGGGCTAGGGAGGCAGTCGTTCGAAGTAAAATATCTGTATTCAGTTGCAGAAGCAATAGTTAGGCTATGATGAAGGCTAGGTAAATGATGATAAATTTTAATTTCTCACAAGTCAAATTAAAACTTCACTCATCAAGATGTTAATTCTGTAACCCTAATCATCGTTATCTTTTATCATCATTACTTCGCGCTTGTAATCCTCGAAGGCAGGTTAGGCAGAGGTGTACGTAACAGTTTCCTCACATTTTGCAAGTTAAGTTTTAAGTATCATGTAATAGGAGGCGAACCTGTTACCATTGACCCGGGCAAAAATCCAGACTCCGGGGCTACTACTAAATTCCTAATCATCATCATCATTAGCCTATAATGTTCCCACTGCTGGGACACAGGCCTCCTCTCTATGAGAGGGAGTGGGCTATAATCTACCACGCGGGCCCAGTGCGGGTTGGTAGATGTCAAATGTCTTCGAATTTTTAGTTCTAGGACATGCCGGTTTCCTCACGATGTTTTCCTTCACCGTTTTTGAGGGCCAAGTAATGCGCCTGCCTGGGCTCGAACCCACGGCTTACTGCTAGTAAGTCGGTGGCCACCACTGGGCCACCGCTGCTCTCAAATTCCTGATGGAACAACTAAATAACACTTTGTCCCACCCTGGAATATAACCAGGACCCAATGCTCAGCTGTCGCGCTTGCGACCACTCGACCATCGAGTCAGTCTTATATCACTGTCGTATAAAAACGGACTGTCAATGTAATAAAATCTCATAATTTTCATGAAGGCCTAACAAAAGTGTGAGCCGGCCGTGATTGCAGCCAGTGACTGCTTAATTAAGATAAGCTGCGCAGAATAACGGCCTGCATGATTGCCGCAAGAGGTATCCCGGGCCCTCACCCCTTAGCCCTTCACTTCAACGTTCAAATACACCACAATAGGTTAAGTCTGTTAGAACTGTGAGGATACCTAACACAAGTGTCATAAAAAAATGGAGTATGATGTATCATTAGACCCCCACCGTACTTAGTCTCTTAAAAGTGTTTAACTGAAAAGAGCGAGCTCGCTCGTGATATTTTTTTTTTCAAGATATTCATTTGTTTGATCTGGAAAACCGCAGTCCTTTTAATGACGACTTTCATCCAAATGTAACTTTTAAAAGGTTTCCGTCAATAGTTGCCATTCAGAGCAACGGCTACGTTTGAGTAATTTCTTGGCCATCTTAGGCAGTGATGGCCAAGAAATTACTCAAACGTAGCCGTTTCTCCAACTATGTTGGTGTATAATTCCAGTCTAACCGCATGCAGCTGACTACCAGTATTTTACATGGAGCGGCTGCCTATCTGACCTCCAAAACCAAGTTAGTACTGGGTAATACGATACCCCTTTGGTAAGACGGATAGTCAAACTTTCGGGCCACTGACTACATGTCAAAGATATACAAATGGCAGTCGAGACCAACAGCTTAACGTACTTTCCGAGGCACGGAGGAAACTCGGTATGTCGGTGGGTGGCTAATTTCTTGGTATCCGTTGGAAAAAATAACTAGGTTGAAATTGTCTCGTCTACACAGTGCCCAGTTTCCATATTAAAAAAAAAAATGTAACTTTATCCTACAGCTGAACAAAAATAGCCTTCGAAACACTTCAGTAGGTAGTAATTTAAGCTACTGACAATTACCTGAATTTAAGCTACTGACAATTACCTGAATTTAAGCTACTGACAATTACCTGAATTTAAGCTATTGACAATTACCTGAATTTAAACGAGATCGTCACCTTAATCACAACATTGCGATTGTGTTCTCAAATACTTTACTTAGACAAGGGCTGCTTGTGGCATGTTTAATAAATAGTGACAATGGAGAGGTGAATAATAGCTCATCAAATTAGGTACGTCTTTTAATTAATCGAATTATTTTGAAAGATTTTTTACACTGTCTTCATTTTTCTCCTGGACGGTATTCGCATGACTTATATGCTACAAAAACAACTGTGGTGTACTCCAAACCCCACAAATAATATTAGTTTGTGGAAATAAAACACGTTTGTATTTTGGGTACATCCAACGCCAGTGATCGCAACGACCGTCCTCTACGGTGTATGACAGCGGAGTGCCCCCACCCACCTTGTCGAAGTTGCCCTCACCGCCCGCTTTATGCACATTTATTTTAAATATGTATTTATATGATTTGATAACAGAATGCCACAACTACAAATCCAGGCAATACACAATCTGTTCGATCATACTCATCTGACTGATACACTAGGCCTCTACCACACAACCAGTGGATTCCCGATACCTGTCTGAGCGATTTACCTACGCTTGTCCTAGCGACGCACCATGTAAATCGCACTTTAAATCCCTCCTAAAGTTATGATGTTTTCTTATAAACTATCTTGTATATAAAAGAGAAAATAAATTAACAAGACCTAAATGCAATGGAAACATAAATAAATATTACCGAAATCTGAAAAAAAAACAAATCAGTTTTTCATTACTCTTACACTGAAAGTAGATCTGAAGTTGCCTGAAGAGCGGGTTGAAAGTAGTACTTTTCAGCCCTAGGGAGAATCGCTTTCAACTGACAGATGTCAAATTATAAAAAAAAAACTAGATCTATTTTCACATTTTTATTGAACCATGTTCCAACTTTCTATGCAGCCACGATGTAAAATTGAAATAACTTAAGTTAAGTATTGATTAAAGGATATATATTTTTAAAACACTTTATTATAATTAAGTTTCAACAGTTTTTTTTAAACAACATTGATTTGGGCAAAATATTTACCATTTATTCAATGATGAAAATGAAAAATAAAGGCTGAACAGCTGGCTGGCCACAGAAAAAAAACAAAACAGGCGGGAAAGTGGCAAACGGTTTTACTCATTTTTTCTTTAGCTAATTCACGTTTTTATTTTTACTTTCCTTGTACTATTCGTAATGAAAAGCACAGTGTTTACCTCGGGTTAAAGACTTATTAAGTCCCTCGAACTATTGGCGCCCTCACTTCGTTCGGGCGCCAAACCCCGTCTCGGGTCTTAATAAGTTACTTTCACCCCTAGGGTAACAATGTACTATTCCTTTATCAAGCTAATTTCTTACAAGAAATACGTCCTAGATTTGTCGGTAAACTCATTACTCTAAGCCTAGGACAAGTTTCAGGCATAATAGGAAAAATCGTGGCAATAAATCATAATGGCCTCTGATTACTTTATCGATAATATTGTCCTGGAAATTTTCGTCACGGAATACCGTTTAATATCTTCGATTCTCGCCAATAATCTCCTTGGGGACTTGAATAATATCGCGGTCATAGAGTAGAGAGGACATGGAACGTTAGTGAAAAACAAAAATAGTTTTATGTGGAAAGTTTTTTTACAATTTGTGGTTTTTTTTATTACACTTACACACACTCATTTGGTTTATGAAACTTTTTTGATACTTATAAGAATCAGCATCGATTGATATCAAAAAAAGTTCTTGTGTGATTTGAACATTTCCTTGTCATCATTTTTTTTTTACAAAATCTGTGAATTTTGCTAACAAAGTGTTCAAAAAGATAAAGAAAGACAATTTCTCCTTTACGTTTTTTTCCTATCACTGCAATGGTCAAGGTATGATTGCGGTCAGAACTCCAGTAGCAATCTCGCAAAAATATGCCATCAAAACTAGTCGAAAAGTATTACTAGTCGAAAGCTATTTCAAACACATACGTACCCGTATATCGCACTATTTCATCATTGGCAAATCAGAAAGCCGGTATCAAAAATCGACCCCGAATACAATATAAATTACAGGATTTTGTAGTGCCTCCATATAGTGCAATTTCAATCGGGATCACACTCTTCAGTAATTACAATACTAAAGGGTTCGTTAGCCGTAATTACTCCATTTGCTTAATACCAGGTTTTTTACTTGTAATTATAATGGGTATTATTTTGCAGTATTAATTTTACTTAGTAATAATTTTACCTTGATGATTTAATTTACATAATCATAATAAAGGATTTTGAATTGGTTGTCCATAACAAACTTCACAAAAAACATATTATTTTTACTCGTTTATTTTAAGACCATTTATTTTCCTCCGTTCTCCTATTAGTGTTCTTAATAATTAATCAATTTTCGGGCAGTAATGTTTTGTTTTTAGTGTAATAAAACGTAGGTCGGTCATTTTGTAATTTGGTATGTACTCGTATGTGCGTTGTTTATCTGTGAGAGAAAACTAGGATTTCCCCAAAGAAAATTGTGTTGGCCTGTCTTCCAAAGAGCCTGTATAAGATCTAATCAAATCATGTAGGAGTAAAAAGAATCTCTTTTTTACACACAGTTGGGATTTTCATATAAATGATTAATGAATCCCTTTTCACTGCGAAAATAGCCTTAGAAAAAGAATCTGGATAGTAAGTTGCGCGGGAAACTTAGACATCTGCCCCTAATGAGACGATGAAAAAGTTCAGGCTAGGTAAAGAGGTCATCGACTTTTTATGTAAATTATTTTTCTGTGAATTTAAGTGGGAAGTACACAAATAATATAACGTTCGCTATTTATTAAATGATATTTTATATTTGGGAACTCAGGTGCATATTCAATGGGGGATCGGACTGGGTAAAGAAAACGACATTCTATTTTGTCCGTCAGACAGGTAATACAAAAATATTAGACACGTATTTTTTGTTTTATCAAAATATCAAGAAATTACTTAGTTAGAACTCATTAAAGTTAGAGAGTGGGGGCTTACTACGTCACAAGTAGGTATAAAACTTACCTACATGTGACGTCATGCGCCATTTCAACTCAATATATCTCCGTAATTTTATGACCACGTGAAAAAAGAAAAAATACGTGTCCAATACTTTTCAATAAACTACCCGGCGGACAAAGAAAAAAAAATAGGATTATCCCCTATTCTAGCCTTAGTTTTAAATCAAATTTGGAATATTAGGTACGGCTAGTTGTTTGTACTTACAATTTTTTTAATTTTGAGTTCATTGTTGTCTTATCAAAACTTTTGCATATTAATATTATACTATTTTTAATTTTATAATATTAATATGCAAAAGTATATTAATATTATAAAATTAAATGCTTATTGTACCCAATTGAAAATGCACCTGAATTCCCAAATATAAATTTTAAAGTCACTAAATACTCTCTCAATACGATTTAAACCCGCCTCATCTAAAAACATAAGTTTTGTCTTGGGTCAACGATTATTGGGGAAAATACATTGATTTAAAAAAAATCGTTAAACTTTTTTAAAACATGTTATACTAACAGATATGCCAACTAATCGCCAACTAACCACCAACTAAGTATGCAAAGTTCATGAAATAATATTCTTATCTATAACCAACACTCCAGATAGACAGGTTTCGATAACCAAGAATTTATTCCAGAGGCCACTTGAGCAAAGAAAATCGAAACCACCTCAATCCAACCGTTTCCGTTGGCATAAATATTGAATATATTGGTATCGAAAATATTCGCCTATTCGCCTTGCAACACGAAATTGATTTTAAACTGAGCGTTTGATATTGACTTTTTACTCTTTGCTCTGAAAGTGTCATGTTGAAGAAACTTTTTAGTTGTGGACGAAAAAAATGGTTGTTTATAACTTTATGGTTTTAATCGTTTTAATAAAGGAATTAATGGAACAGTGGAACTTGAAACCGTACGTTTTCATTTATTCTTGAGTTGTCGTTAACACGGTTCACATTTGTAGTCCAATAAAAACTTGTTGTTGCGGAAGAAAGATCACTACATATAATTTTGACGGGTGCGCCAAAGTTCACCTAAATTTTCAACTCCGATAATTGGAAATCCGAAAATGTTCTTCCTAACATTTTTCATCCAGAATCGCAATTCCTAACTACTCTGTCTCTAATGTTCTAATTACGAAGCATTAAACTTCATAATGTCAGTAGCAATAATCATCTATTATACTTTTATTTGTTTTCCTATATTTTCTCAACATAACCATCTTTTACCCTATTATTCAAAGTCATATCTTTTTTGTTTAGATTTATTTTTTATTAATGAAAGCGTCTTCTTTAATTTTATTTAAAACGGTGTATACCCGCAAAGATATCCATAGGTTAGGTTAGGTTAGAACTGTGACCAACTACGCGCGAGCCGAGCGAGCGAAGCGAGTGGTGCCGCGGCAGCGGCCGGCAAGCGCTACCTCGAAATTGGTCGCGAAATTTTTCTAAGTATTTTTTTCATGGTGGGGGCACTATGAATATCATCTTCTACTCACATATATTATTTATTACACTTGGTAAATGTTTCTTTCTGAGTATGAGTGAAAATATTATGGTAATTATGTTTAGGGATAATAGCGTTATGATAAAAAACAGTAGGAGTTGAAATATATTTACAATAATGATATTATTAATTACAATTTTCGGAAACATGAGTGTTATGAACATCGCCGGTAGCACTACAAATAGTATGAATGAAAACTTTAGGATGAAAAATTTTAGGAAGAGTGATCATTCGGATTACAAACATTAGGAAGAACAATTTCGGATAAAGAACTTTAGGTGAGCCAATATGGACCCAATTTTGACAGACATGTCAATGATAGCCACCAGGTTGACCGTTTACAATCTTCATAATTGGCAATATTATTTATTTGAACTTGTTGATGAATTAACTTGATTGATTAATCAAGGTATTATTTTACAATGAACATAATTATTACTAACATAATTGTTTCCAAGTCAATTCCATCTCGTAAATAAGCCTCTTCCATATTCTAAGACGACGATCAGCTAATTCTTTCACAAATAATTAGGCTAACAGGATATGTTATAATCAGAAGTAGCGACCCACATCAAGTTCAGAACGTGTTGAGGTACATACGCATAATATGAAGGTATATATATACTGACGTCATGTATGTTATAGTCCCTGGAGATAGCCAGCTAGCAGGTTACTGAGATTTGTGCAATATTTTTTATGTCTAGAGTTTTTTTTGCAAGCTTTGATATAAGTTGCAATGTATGTTTGCATGGGTGGAATCTTGAAAGCTAAATTAGAACCACTTCCTATGTCCGATTGAGCTGAAATTTTGCACACCTTTGATTCTAAGCATAATACATTCTTATGGCAGACATTACTTAATCCTGCAGCCAGGTCTCCTCACGAGAGAACTCCTCGACGATTAATAGCACAGACACGAAAATTTGTATACACGTTCATATTTGATGGATAAACATGAATTCTATCATGATCTCATCCTATAGCCAGGATCGTCTTCTCACGAGCGAACTTCTCAATGGTCATTAGCGTGGACACGAAACTTTGCATATATTTGATGGATAATCACGATTTGTATCATGAACTTACGAGGGAACTCCTCAACGGTAATAGCGCAGACATGAAACTTTGTATAGATACGCGTTCATTTTTGGTGAATAAACATAATTGCTGTCGTGACGTGATCCCAAGAGTCCTAAACCTGCCTTCGGCCTCCGTTTGTACGTAAAAAATTGACAGCACCTTTAGTCGTCTTGAAAATAGATTAGACAACTGTCAAAATTGAAAAAGGAAAATTAGATTGCTTTTAAAAATAAAAATGCGCGTTTCCTTGAATTCATGATGTTTTGAGTTATTCCTTCAATAAGTGAAAGTAGCTGGTATATCGTTGTCTCATAATTAACACCTCCATAACGGCTATGATTTACTGGTACCTCACACGAGCTTTCACTGTTATCCTTATGATAATAGGAAGTCCTTAAACGATACGATGACCCAAGCATACTTATAGAACTTCATCATATTAAAATCACTATATTTATTTGTGACCCTTTCACGAATATGCTGCCCTGGTACTTCAAAAGGCTCAACACAACAGTTTATCAGAATTCTATCTGGCGACGACACAGTGACAAAAGCCGGTATCAGTACATCTTTACCGATTAATTGCGTAGACAATTAATCAGGGTCTCTGCCTGTCTACGCACAAATAAGATTGATGATACCACTTCAGTCGAAAAGTCTCTCGTTGTAAAAATATTTATGAATGTTATATTAAAATGTTCGTTTTTTTTTTTCAGGTACTCGAGTTTTCTTTATTTTGATGTTTGGAGAGATTGTGAGTGTTTTGTTATTTTATTTATTTGATAAGATAAACTATACGGGTAACTATTATTTATGATCGATCGTGCAAGGAGTACTGTTCGCACCTTTGGGATGAATCAACCGAATACCAACTGCAAGCTTTAGAAAGTTTCATTATTTATTCTCTCAGAAATCATCATCATTATCATCGTGTCTTTTCCCAATTTATTTCAGGGCGGACCAAAACTAAATTTCTTTCAGGACTTCTTCGCTAGCTTAGGCTTGTCCTAATAAAAAGCGTACACACTGAAGTAAAAAACAACATCCTTAGCCCACAAAATCGTCACATAAGCAAGGCAGCCACTCTTATGAAGCGTTCTCCGTGGTTACGTGGCAGGGTTCATTAGTGTTAAGGTACCCGACAAGGCTCGAGTCGTCTCTAGAGCATCTCTTGTACCCGCAGCCTTACGTCGACCTAAACAAACCTTTAAAGTTGGCTTCTTATATTTCTGTTTTTTTTTTAGGGGGAGTGACTTATGAGGTGTTGTAATTAGTTGATTTAAGGATATTTTTATGATGGTCTGATATAGAGTTACAAGGATCTTTTGAAATTTGAACGATATTGGCGCTGGTGATTATCATTTGTGTAGATGTATTTGAAAAACAAGATGGCGATATCAGAATCGATTTCGGACCCGAGCTATACATTTTAACAATTTTTTAAGCAAGCAATAAAGAAAAATATGGAACGTCAATTTTATTCATTGGAAAAATGCTTTTACTTAATGCTATATCTTAGTTTATTGAATATTGTATTTAGAAAGTACACAATAAATTATAGCACCGGTTTCTGTAAGAGTCAGTTAGGTTGTCAATTTACTGATAATTTAATTTCCGTGTACCAGGAAAGACAGAAGAACGTACTTTTGCTTACTGCTCTTCGGTGCCGTGGAAGGCGGCTTGTAGATTGTGTCAATTAGGATGGAGTCTTGCTGTCTATACTAACAACGAACTGCAATATCACATTTAGATGGTACGGTTGGCGCAGTGGTAGAGCGATCGACTGCTGCGCTGCGTGTCGCGGATTCGATCCCCGCACGGAACAAATATTTGTTTGGCTTACAGATATTTTTACCGGGTCTGGCTGTTTGTGTATGTGAGTTTAAATGTTTGTAAACACATTCGCGATGCAGGAGAAATTCCTAGAGGCAACGTTTTTTTTTTTAAATAAAAAAAACTGTAACTACTTATACGAGTATGTTACTGAAACACTTTATAACTTTTGATTAGCTTTGCTTATATATAAAGTGAATCAACAATGAATAATATTTAATTTTAGAGTCTGTTGTGAACTATTTGTTTTGGTTCTTACATAAAACTTTAGGTACCTACTAAGTAAATAACTACAAACTATTCAAAACCACCATACATCGAGACGAACCTTATCAAAGTTATATTTTTTTTTACCTTTTAAAAAACTAGGACAGTAGTAGACTGAGCAGAGCTTATTTTCATCTTATGGTATGTGAATTCTAGCCTAATTCAGACTGGCAGCTTTGCAACAGACCTACAAATAAATTCATATTGTACACAAAATCACGCACTTCTGTAATAAATCTCACACTGCAACCGCAATGCTGGGTATATGAGATTTATTTATGACCAACCAACACACACTGAATATGTAGGTACAGACAGAAGGTCAACTACAAACAACAAGCAAAAACTCACGAACACTTAGACCCTATTAACGGCTACGGATGACCCGACATACTCGGGTGCGACAAGTTTTACTTGCGTGAGTACAATTGCTCAGCAAATCACGTCGCTCTGACTCGTCACTTGTTCTAAACAACAAAAACATAACATCGACGCCTGTAATCCCCGAAGGGTTGAGCAGAGGTACCTGATAGTAGGTACACCGTACATTTCGGCAGTTATGTTTAAAATAAAAGCTTTTAAAAAGAGTCAGTTTATCCGTGATCATGGCGTTTGCAACAGCGCCGAAATATCGGGAACTCAAAACAAATAATACACATGGTAAATATCCCGTTACAAGTGTTATTGATAGTTATGTTTAAGTCCCATATAATAAGAGGCGAGCCTATTGCCAAAACCGGGCACCAATACAGATTCCGTGGCTCCTACTGATAAATATCTGCTGAAAAAACCCAATACCTCTTTGGCCGATCTGGGAATCGCACCCAGGACCACATACTCATTAGTTACGCTTGCTATTACTAGGCTAACAACGCAGGCTAAGGTATTCTTGTTCTTTACAGCTTCGTTTGTTTCATTCGAAGTTATTGTCGCAAGACGCGTGTCCCTTGAGCCTGTAGCTTGTGGACACGAAGTAAAATACTCAAGCTTTCACGCAAGCCGTCTCGCACTTGAGTCTGGTATACGTTTGAAATTGTGATAGTGAGACCGTGCGTTTCCAACCATGCGCCTTCTGGGTCTTCCTATTCTGTACAACTGACAAGCATATGGCATAAGATAGTAAGACCACGTATGACCGAGTTTCCTTATCTGAGTATTCTCCAATGGAGCAGAAATGATTTAAGATGGGATGAAGAATTAGCTGAGAAATGGGTTTTTTCTCTATTGGTTAGGACTTTCTCAATTGTTCATGATTTCAGTAAACAAACGCAATTCGTTTTCCTATATAATTCTCATTCCAATGAAATAAATAATTATTTATTTTCATTTAGCACTGATAGTTTACGAAAAATATTGTTGCTGAAAAGTAACCAAATGGCATTAGGTCGCAAAATGAGCACATTGACCCTGATTTTCAACTGCAACTGTAACCCAAGACTATTTATGTAACTATGTAGGCTGTATCTTCCAAAGTCGGGCTCATAATTCATTTATAAACTGTGTACTTTCCATAAACATCCCAATATCGAAGCGAAAGGAGTATCTAAGGATCGAAGCAGGTGGCGTTCTGTAGGTTTAACCTTCCCCCATGGGAAAAGGCGAAAATTTATGTGTAAATCTGAACATCTCATCAATCCATCAACACAATATCTAATAAATAATTAATGACTTCTCAAACTATTCTCAAGATCCATTTTTCATTCTACTAGAAAAGAAGGAACATTTCGAAGTACCCGCGAATCGTGCACTGCCATAAATCTTGTGAAGTCAGTGCACACAATGAGGCTACTGTGACAGTGTGACGTCAATTTATTGCGTCAATATATTGACGTGGATGGCAGATAATGGGTGCTCCTACCCTAAGGTGGGTTCTTGTAGAAATTAAAAGCGAAATCCGAAGGCACTTGGATAAGTGGTTTTTTGATTTAAATAATGGTTTTATTTTAGGATTAACTACGGTGCGATGAAATAGGATGCTAAAGGCCAGCGCGAACAGGGCACGGCTCGGCAGGCAGTCGGCAGGGCATTTTATCTTTACCCAACGTAAATTCATACGTAGCTAGTCGTAACAAGATACAGATTTCAATGTTCTGGGTAGAGGAGGAAAGGGGATTTCCCTTTGATGCCATGGGGCGGATTTCTCAACATTGGAATTATATCTTGCAACGACTGTGCAGTGTTTGCAAGATATAATGGTTATATATGGTTCCCGCCCATAAAGAAGCTGCGACAAAAATACAAACTAATTTGTGTAATTTTATTGATGGAACATTTTAGATTACTCCTTGTAGAATACTCCTTGTATTAACGATTTAATTATGTAAATAATAATATAAAAATTGTATAGTACCTAAAAAACATATAAAAAATACAAATTTAAATGTAAATTACAAACAAACATTATTCATAAAGATTTAACATATCTGCCCGCCAAAAGGCTGTGTTATAGCAGATCAATGCAATAAAACCTTGTGGACAAAAGCTGGCAGATAAAATCAAGGATATAGGCTTGGTCAATTTTCCTGGCAGTTTCCATGACATACTGTCCAAACTTGTTTGAGTTGATTTTGTAGCCAGAATTTAAAGCTTGCAAAATGGTGGCAAAACTTTCTAATCTCTCTCCGGGAATTGGTGAACAAAAAAAAACCTAACAGTTGTTAACGTGTCGGAGCATCTGCGGTAGTCACACTTTTGATGACGAAATGGGAATGAAAGTAATTAGCCAAGTGTCCTTAATGTAGACTTTTGTTGAGTTTGGACTTCGTGATCTTATCTAAAATTATTACTTTTAGATAATCGCTTTTCTCGTACCATCCAAAATATTTCAATTAAACACGGATACCAATCAAATTTTTTCAATAACAAAAACATCCGTTGCGCAAATAAATTCCGTTGCATTGTTCAGAAGAACAATGCGGTCACACAGGTAATCACGAGAACGATAAATATAAACTATAGACACTAATTTAGTTTTTGATCGTTGATATTACAAACAAAAATAATAAACGGTAGCTTTGTCGCACCACACTAAAAATCCCGTAATGATGTGACGTCACATCATCCAACACAAACAGACGAACAGCATTTACGTATAACACAAAAAAAAAACATTGTTTGTACGCAGCCGACATTCTTCGTAAGTGAGGTGTTCCATCGAACGCTGACAATTAATACCACCCGTCGCCATATTGATATAGCGGTCGCAGGTACTCGTAATAGAGGTGACGCAACCGCGCGGATTCCGCGCGATTCTCTGTGGATGACTGCGTTCTTTGATAGGGGTATTGTGTGGGAGTAATAAGGTGTTTTATTGTGGGCTTACTTTTATGTTATTTATAGATTTTGTGGCATAATTATGTACTGATACGGAAATTGTATGCTAAAGAGAAATGAAACCTCCGAGCAGGTTTCGTGACGATTTATGGTTACGAGCGATAGTTAACTAAAAAGGTATTTATGTAAGTAACTTGCAACTTACATGTGACATGTAAGTTGCAAGTTATCAGTAAGGTTCAAAAGTTTCCGGCCTACAAACAGATTAATCAGAGATACAAAAGTATCATGTCACTTTACTGGAGTTTTCTCTAGTTAACCACAGTAAAAAAGTAATATTTTTGTTCAATATAGTCTCCCTTTATTTCATCCATTTTTATGTGGATATTAATCTTTAATTTTATTATTGAACCCACAATCTTTTGGACCAAATATAAATATAATAATGTAGACAAAAGTAATCATGATAATTCGGCCCCACTACTTTTCGTTGCCAATTTCTGTAACCTAAACTTGATACTCAGCGGTTTTAAAAGTTCCGTTTTACCACAAACATTCTCTTACCACATTAAAAACTACACGACCACATTCGCGAACTTTCTATTTGTACTTTGGCAAGTACAGTTAGGACTCAGGAGAACTCCTAAAAAAATACAACACGTATATGCAGTGCTGTCTTAAACCAATTGGAGGCTCTGGGTACTTTAGAATAATGGGGCACTTGTAGGATGCAAAAGTGAGCGAAGCTTACAAATTTTTTTTTGCACCCCGAAACCGACCCGGTTAGGTTAGGTGGTCGGTTTCGGGTTCATACTGAGATATAAATAACATGTTAAAGCTTTCTCTTGGTCCCGCCATAACTTGAGAACTACTTTACCGATTTAATTAATCTTTTTTAAACATTTTTACTTTGTAGAAGGTTTTTAGTTAGGTCGGTATTTAGTAGGTAGGTAGGTCTCTCCTACCCACTGGTGCATTGCAACGCATTGCGGGTGTCAGCTAGTAAATAAATAAAATCATTTTAATTCGGACAACACATTAATACGATTTGTAATTAAGTAAACAAATATTTACAAAAATACTTGAACTTACCAATTTATAAAAAAAAAAATAACACATTGAAATAAAACGTTAGAAATTATAACAGAACAGCCACCTTAAATGCATGCAAGCTACATAATTATACAGTATACTTTGATCATAAGTTGGTTCTACCCAGACTGTGTGTGTGCAGCCGGAACTGTTAGAATAAATACCTCATTGAAATGAATTCAATGAGGTAACGCCATTAAACACCGTAATCCCCTGATCGCAGCGGCCGCCCGTTATGAACCCTCGCGCATTAGTACAGTACGCCGTCCTAGGCATACCCTCGTCACTCCAGATGATGCTATCACCCTCCTCCAGGAGAGTAGCAAAGAGACTAGCACTCTTAAAAAGTTCCGACTCAAACCGCCGTCTTTCCGACCTCGCCGTCAAGGTCCGTCGCGACGTCCCGGTCCATGCCCTCCCCGACCCTCGCTAGAGCCAGCCCGCGATGCTGTGCCAGTAGTTTTAAATCAGCCCCTAAATAATGATACCATTCAGATCCAGCCTGTCCCCATGCAGTCCTCCCCCAGCGACGCCCTAAGCCGAGGTTCGTACCCCACAGAGGGTGCCCTTAGCGTGCAGTCGCTTAGTTTTTAAGTTTTTATGCCCTGGCTGGAGGCCTTACTCTAAAGGCACCCACAGGATAGTCCGGTTAAGCAGATGACAACCTCATAGGTTAAACTGCGAGATGCCATTCAAAAAAAAAAAAAAAACAATGAGGTATTTATTCTAACGGTTCCGGCAAGCCTAGTACTTTTTGCAAGCAAGCATGCAACTTGCAGCATGCATGCAAGCATGTAACATGCAATAGGCAAGGTTTCTGTCACGGCTCCGGCGCTGCGGGGCTCCGGCGGCCCCACGCAAGTTTATCGTCGCAGATGGTATTAACGCTCACCACCGCAGCTTCGGCTTGTAAAGACCACCTGTTCCTTAACTCGCGGGCCGCCTCATCCCTCCGCGCCTACGCGGGCTTAAATTACACTCTAGGGGTAGGGCAAACAAGACCACGTGGAGTCTGTTTTGCAGCCATTCGTTTATGACACTAACTTTTGTAGTACAACATATTGACTTATATTTTAATTTAAGGTTAATAATTTCGTTGAAATAAAATACCATGGAAACATACATCGAACAAACAATATTCGTTGAAAAATAATTCTGCTGTTTGATAAGATGGTCAAATAAAAAAATGTGATTGTAAAATTCTTTGAATTGTGTTTCTGTAAAATATTTTTCATTCAAGTAAATAGTAGTCGAAACAAAAATATTCGAAATAAAAATACGGGGGCTAAATATTATGTGAAACATTTTCTGGGAAACGAAATTCTGTCAAATTTCTGTCTGCGAAACAAGGTGACACCATTTGTAAGACATGTAAAATAAATGACATATGTCCAACCGTGTTAAAAAAAATCCATATGCTTATCCGACGGTGTCACCTTGTTTCGCAGACAGAAATTTCACAGAATTTCGTTTCCCAGAAAATGTTTCACATACTATTTAGTCCCTGTATTTTTATTTCGAATATTTTTGTTTCGACTATCATTTACTTGAATGAAACATATTTTACAGAAACACAATTCAAAGAATTTTACAATCACATTTTTTTATTTGACAAACTTATCAAACAGCAGAATTATTTTTCAACGAATATTGTTTGTTCGATGTATGTTTCCATGGTAATTTATTTTAACGAAATTATTAACTAAAAATTAAAATATTGTCTTTAAAAGCCAATATGTTGTACTACAAAAGCTAGTGACAGAAACGAATGGCTGTAAAACAGACTCCACGTAGTCTTGTTTGCCCTACCCCTAGAGTGTAATTTAAGCCCGCGTAGGCGCGGAGGGATGAGGCGGCCCGCGAGCTGAGGAGCAGGTGGTATCTAACGCTCGCCGCCGCGGCTGAGGCTGGCCGGTTGGCCGGCCAGCAAGCCGAAGCTGCGGTAGTGAGGGTTAATACCATCTGCGACGATAAACTCGCGTGGGACTGCCGGAGCCCCGCAGCGCCGGAGCCGTGACAGAAACCATGCCTGTTTGCTTGCTTGCATGCTTGCTTGCTACATGCTTGCATGCATGCTGCAAGTTGCATACTGCATGCAACAGGCATGGACACCATTAGTGAGAATTGAATAACAAGATTGTTTTCCTGCTTGACAAGAATTTACCCGCATTATTTTTGTGAACCCGGTGTTGTAATTTTATAGGAGGTTTGAATTTTAGAAACTGTCAGTCGATTAAAATCTTATTCTTCGTAATAAGTTTTACGTGAAACAAACAATAAGTGAATAAAGAATATTTGATTTGTTATTCTACGATATGAATATTCTAACATTAAACTTTATTTGAAACAAAAATCGATGATTTAAATTTCTTCAAAGTAAGTATTCTGGGTATGGATTATTCTATGAAATGATAATATGAGAAAAAAATTATGTGAAACAAAATTCGATTAAAAAATTAGCGATGAAACAACGCACAACCTTATCCGACATCTATTCTTTGAATTGGTAACTCTACAATGTGGCCAAATTACAAAGTCACTAAGTACTTTAAAACCAGAGCTTGTCCTATCGTAATGATACAACAATCAACTACTTAACTTTTAAATAAACAAAAATTATCCCAGAATGGTACTAAAAGCGGATGTTTATAAATAATAAATAAATCTGGGTCGAGTTTCAGCTTTCAATAAATAGATTTGTTGGAGATAATGCTCCGCCTTCAGCAATGGACTTATCGGATTCCAACGGAGATTCTATTATTTAAAACCGCTCCTGTTTTGTTTTTTAAATGTCATTGTACTTTTTTTTCAAAAGCTTTCATTTATCTTGTCTGTCATTCTCGTGGCCTCGAATTAGTCGCAAGCGCAACTGCTGAGCAAGAGGTCCTGGGTTTGATTCGCAGGTGGGGCCAAGTGTTATTGGTTTTCTCTATCAGGAATATCTTAGTAGCAGCCACGGAGTTTGGATCTGTGCCCGGTTGATGCCAATACACTCGCTCCCTATTTCATGGGAGTTGGCGAAATTTGGGTGTACTATTATACAAGGTGTTGTTTTGCATCCTCGTCAAATTCAAGGATGTAACTATGCTAATGATTCTCGTCCCAAATCAATAATAAAATGGATAGGTAATTTTTTTTTTTTTTTCTTATTTACTGAAACCGGTAATTGTAAACCACTCGTGTTTTAAACGCGGGCCGTCTGATTCTCACCCTATAACTGCGCTTCCACAAATACAAACAATCTCAAACGTTTATTGGATAATTTCTTATTCCCTAAACCCCCTTACAACCAAAAAAATCAGCGTTTATTAATAATTAACTAGGTACCGTAATTTTAGTTGTTGACAACCTCCTGAATTTTGACGAGGATGCAAAACAAACCCTTTTATATACACCTCTGCCTCATCGTCATTTCATTTCAGCCGAAAGACGTCCACTGCTGGACATAGGTCTCCGCCAAGTGTCGCCGCATTGCCCGGTCCCGTGGGACTCGCATCCAGCAGATCCCCGCACCCTTCACCAGGTCATCGGTCCACCTAGTGGGAGGCTTTCCAACGCATCGTCTTCCGATCACCTCTGTCTAATCCTCGGGGTTTACAGAACGCATAACATCACGTTATACTAAATATGTCTTAAAAAAAGTTCAATCTACATATTCAAATATTCTAATTTGCCTAAGTAGAACCTCTATAACAGCAAAATTATAAAATTGCCTATTTGAACATGATAAATGGTTATGCATGAAAGCTTACATAACTCTAGGCTATATTTCTTTGGCCCATTAGCCATAAGTATATTTCGGCAGACATCTTAAATATTTCGGTTTATTACGCTTTAAAAATAAATGTTTCAATATGATGTTTAACGTACGTACCTAAACATGGAGAAATATTTCCACTAGAATATTTTTGTATGAAGTTTTGTAGTAAGTGAGTATTTATATTTCCCACACACACATCTCATACTTTCCATATTTTAAAGTGTTTCTCTTTTCTACCCTTAAATACCCGCATTTAGTAAACCTTCGCGTTACCTTAAATGTATGGAAATGGACGAGCGAAAATGGCGTTATATCATACCCGATTGAATATCCAGCATTATCTAAGCTCTCTTCTTTATAAGAGCGGTCGAGTAATGCATGGCACTGACGAAATTTGATATCCTATAGTTATTGCCCTAACCCACGAGAACGACAAACGTACATGTGTTCAATGAATAGAATAAAAAACCGGCCAAGTGCGAGTCGGACTCGCGCACCGAGGGTTCCGTACAAACAATTACTGAAAAAAAATTACTGAAGAGAATAAATAAAAATATGTGATGTAACTAAAAATTTCAGTTTTTCGGAATTTTTCCTTTATATGTAATATAAAACATTGCTTCATGCCAAATTTCAAGATTCTAGGTCGACTGGAAGTACCTTTTAGGTTTTTATTCCCTTGCGAGTAGTTGCGAGTTTGAAAATATGCGGCTTAAATTGCTGTTTCTTTTGATTGCGTTGAAATAGAAGTTTGATTTTATACAGCTTAAAGGTATTATAGACCTGAGTATTTGATATGAATTTCAATTTAATACCTCTCAGCGTTCATGAGGAAAGAGGTAGTAAGTTTAAAATTATTAAAAATATTTTTATTATAAGATGTAATTAAAAATTTACGGTTTTCGCAATTTTTCCTTTATCTGTGCTATAAGACGTTGCTTCGTACCAAATTTCAAGATTCTGAGTTCACGGGAAGTACCCCGTAGGTTTTGATGCCCTTGCGAGTGTCGAAAATTTGCGAAAATTTGCGGCATAAACGGCTGTATCTTTTGATTACGTTGGCTTAGAAGATTGATTTTTTCACAGCTCGAAAAAACAGTAGACTTGAGTATTTGATATAAATTCCAGCTTGATACCTCCACGCGCTCCTGAGAAAAAGGGTCTTGACAGACAGACAAACGGACAACAAAGTGATCCTATAAGGGTTCCGTTTTTTCCTTTCGAGGTACGGAACCCTAAAAATTGTTTAATAATCTACAATTAATGCAACCAATTTTATTGTAATGCTGAATTTATCCATACTAATATACACTGTAAAGTTTGATAATTATGATCTGATAACAAATATTCTTTCGATTATAAGAAGCTACATTATTTCCCGAATTTCAAAGGCTAAAATGGTAGCGACGCCAACGATAACGCAGGCAAAGCCGCGTACAAAAGCTAGTTACTCATAAAGTGTTCAAAATCTCATTCGATGCACATATATTTTCGTTCCGGAAGCAACCAATTGTGTGGCAGATCGATTTCAAAGCCGTATGTAAGTGTTGAACATTCAACGTCGACATTATTTCCCTCCCCTTCAAACCGCATACGTTCGAGCGAGATAGGGGATAGTAAATCGTTATGGCTGATCAGGTTTAAGAAAAGAGGATTTAAGTTAAATCTGTTGACGTTTTGTTCCGTGATTCTAAGGTTTTAGAAGAAAATTCTACTTCAGCTTTGAGATTTTTAACATTTACCATAACATGACGCCATTTTCCCCCGAAGTGTTAGGCAAAGGTGTAGGTATTATCAGCACACACAAAGGGGTGAGGCGGGCAAAATTTCTGACTTCTTTCCGCTTCTGAACATTTCATTTTGAAAAACCCAATATAATTTGCTCAATCTGGGAATCAAACACAGGACTTCTGTTCACTAGAACGCTTGCGGCTACGAGACCAATGCGGCAGTCTCAATATTTTAATCGACTGAGTTCGTCTTCATTTCTTCGGGTTTGAATAAAATCGAATGTTCACGATTCGAATTACTGCCAATTTGAGATTTATTAGAATTGAAGATATTAATGTGCTCTTGTGACCCTGAGGGAATTAGATTACTATTTGTCATGGAAAACACATCTAAATAATCTTTGTAAAAGTATTAATAAATCCTCATTCACTGTCTACAAACTTCCCAAAATTGTCAACAACGCACCCGTCGTAACACCTTCACCGCCGCTCCTGTCACCGGTGATCTCAAACAATACATTTTCAATTGTGTCTATTGTCTGGCGGCCAATGTGTTAACTTGACTTTTTGCACCTATACACCGTGTAAATCACCTCATCACGAAGCCGTCAACCAAGCATTCTGTACATGAAACTATGTAACTTTACGCAAAAATTATTGCTGGGAAACGACTTTTTTTTGGGGGGTGTAAAATCATGTTTTGTGGTAGAAATCAATGTAACGCACTCAAAACATTGTGCTGATGGACGGATTGAATGGTACGGGGGTCGTGGAGGTGTTTAAAGTAAAAATCTTACATTAAAAACATGTATTTAAAAAAATACTTGTCAAAAAGTTGGAACTTTGACCCCTTATATCTCCGTAACTAGAAGGTTCCCAGGTATGGTGTAGAACAAAAAAATGATCGCAATGACAGGGAGAACCAGTGTTTTTCGGCTTCGTTAAGAGGTGTTTTAAACCCTTTATAAGATATGGTGTAATATTCTGGGGCAACTCGCAAGACAAGGAATTTGTATTCAAAGCCCAATAGAAATGCATCAGAGCAATGAGCCATCTAGATAGTGGGTGCGCCAAAGTTCACCTAAATTTTCAACTCCGATAATTGGAAATCCGAAAATGTTCTTCCTAACATTTTTCATCCTAACAATCACAATTCCTAACTACTCTGTCTCTAATGTTCATAATTCCGAAGCATTCAACTTCATAATGTCAGAAGCAATAAACATCTATTATACTTTTATTTGTTTTCTTAAATATACTCAACATAACCATCTTTTACACTATTATTCAAAGTCATATCTTTTTTGTTTAGATTTCTTTTTTATTAATTAAAGCGTCTTCTTTAATTTTATTTATAGCGGTGTGTACCTGCAAAGATATCCATAGGTTAGGTTAGGTTAGAACTGTGACCAACTACGCGCGAGCCGAGCGAGCGAAGCGAGCGGTGCCGCGGCAGCGGCCGGTAAGCGCTACCTCGAAATTGATCGCGAAATTTTTCTAAGTATTTTTCTCATAGTGGGGGCACTATAACTATCATCTTCTACCCGGTTGTGCGTTGTTTCATCGCTAATTGTTTAACCGAATTTCGTTTCACATAACTTTTTCCTCATATTATCATTTCATAGAATAATCAATACCCAGAATACTTACTTTGAAGAAATTTAAATCATCGATTTTTGTTTCAAATAAAGTTTAATGTTAGAGTATTCATATCATAGAATAACAAATCGAATATTCTTTATCCACATATTGTTTGTTTCACATAAAACTTATTTCGAAGAATAACATTTTAATCGACTGACAGTTTCTAAAATTCAAACCTCCTATAAAATTACAACACCAGGTTCACAAAAATAATGCGGGTAAATTCTTGTCAAGCAGGAAAACAATCTTGTTATTCAATTCTCCCTAATGGTGTCCATGCCTGTTGCATGCAGCATGCAAGCATGTAGCAAGCAAGCATCCAAGCAAGCAAGCATGCAACAGGCATGGTTTCTGTCACGGCTCCGGCGCTGCGGGGCTGCGGCGGCCCCACGCGAGTTTATCGTCGCAGATGGTATTAACGCTCACCACCGCAGCTTCGGCTTGCTGGCCGGCGAGCCGGCCAGCCTCAGCCGCAGCGGCAAGCTTAGAAACCACCTGCTCCTCAACTCGCGGGCCGCCTCATCCCTCCGCGCCTACGCGGGCTTAAATTACACTCTAGGGGTAGGGCAAACAAGACTACGTAAGGTCTGTTTTGCAGCCATTCGTTTCTGTCACTAACTTTTGTAGTACAACATATTGGCTTTTAAAGACAATATTTTAATTTTTAGTTAATAATTTCGTTAAAATAAAATACCATGGAAACATACATCGAACAAACAATATTCGCTGAAAAATAATTCTGCTGTTTGATAAGTTTGTCAAATAAAAAAATGTGATTGTAAAATTCTTTGAATTGTGTTTCTGTATAATATGTTTCATTCAAGTAAATGGTAGTCGAAACAAAAATATTCGAAATAAAAATACAGGGACTAAATAGTATGTGAAACATTTTCTGGGAAACGAAATTCTGTGAAATTTCTGTCTGCGAAACAAGGTGACACCTCTTCTACCCACATAATTATATTTTTTATTACACTTCGTAAATGGTTCTTTCTGAGTATGAGTGAACATATTTTGGTAATTATGTTTAGGGATAAAAACGTTATGATAAAAAACAGTAGGAGTTTAAATATATTTACATTAATGATATTATTAATTACAATTTTCGGAAATAAGAGTGTTATGAACAACGCCGGTAGCGCGACAAATAGTATGAATTGAAAACTTTAGGATGAAAAATCGGAAGAGTGATCATTCGGATTACAAATCATTAGGAAGAACAATTTCGGGTAAAGAACTTTAGGTGAGCCAATATGGACCCCTAGATAGTACTACAAGCTGTCAGCCATCCTTTAAAAATCCTTACATTACCTTCCTTGTACTTATACGAATAAAATATATTTGTGAAATCGAATCCATGCTGGTATAAGACTACCTTTAACTTAAAAGCTATTGTAGACAATTAGGAGACAAAAAGATGTTAGATGTAGAAATACCGTATGGGGAAACGTCACTACTAAATAAAAGTATCATTTGTATGGCATTACTGATTTATAACAAATAGCCCGATGACATTAAATAGTTACCTACTCCTCTATTTAAGAATAAATTATACACCTCCCTAGTTAAAAATGTTATTATAATGTATAAGACTTTACAAATTAATATTATTTTTAAAACTGGATGACTAAAATAACAACAAATTATAAAAGGGCGTCAAAAAACTCCTGCTCAACGCTGTCAACTGGTAACGTGCCCAAGAGACTGGCGGCATTGCCACGTTGTATGACAATACAACGTAACGTAGGCAATACGTTGTTTGGCCTCTGGCCAAAGTAAAACCCAGCCCTTGAGATAAAGATATTGTATTTTAATTTATTATAGAATATATTTGTGTAATAATTCAATATGATGGATAATATAATTACTTAGACCTATGACATTATCAATTTGCTTCTTTATAATTTCAAATGACATTATTTTTACTTATAATTTATTAATTCAAATTTAATTATGTGTAATGAAATTGACCATTTTTAACCTGAATGACGTTGTAATAACCAATGAACATGAATCATTTTAATCTCATAATTTTTCTAATATATTTACACACATCGCATGGTTATAATACAGTGTTCCTTATGAACTTTTTGTGACATCCCCTGAATCTGTGTTATGCAAATAAATAAATTGAATTTGTATTTTTTTTTCAGTCCTGTGCGCGCTCTATAATAATCGACGAAAGTGTTATTTTAACCTGTGTAACTGTCTGTTATTTTCATGGATGACTGTGAACCTTTCGGCCCTCATCCGATGATGATATCTCACAACTTTACTGTGCAAAAGTAGCCACCTCAAAACATTTGTTTTGTTCCAAACAGCAAACGACACAAACCCTTCCTGTTTCAAAGAATAACAATCGATTAACCAACAACTCGATTATTAATTGTTTACAGGCTGTGTTGCGGGACTCACGCTTGACTCGTCTCGATCTTGCGCCGAAGGTAATGGGCCGCGAAGCTAAGCCCTGCGATGCGGTAATCGAGTACTCGTAACGATTCCATATCAATTCTTGTTTTATTATACGCGAATTCCGAAAGTTAAGCCTTCATTTTGTGGTCTTTATGTGTCATTATCGTGAAACAGGAAGATTGTTGTTCATGGTCTGGTGAATGAAGTGCTTGAATGGATGAATGGGACTGATTTGCATTTTGATTTTTTAAATTCGATTCTGTGAACACATTGTGAAATGCTGGGCGTTTATAATACCTGCATTTGATTTCAAATTTATACGTTATACAGGGTTATTGGCTTAGTCGACCTATTTCTTGAAAGGGGTTATAATAATAGTACATTATGGTACTAGTGTGTAATGTTGGTGATTACCGCTTAGGCGCCATTGAGATCCGAGCCGTTAGGTGAGGGTCTTAAGAGAGCCGAGGACGGTAATCACCAATACACACGTGTATCATACGACGTTTTTCAACACACTTGTGAATAAAATAACAATAAAAACTCATTTTATTTAGTAGATAATAGATATTTTTCCTTGGAGTTTTCAGATAGTAAACTTTACATAACGTTAAGGGCTTCACATATCGGGTTTATATTGGGCGGTGTACAACATAAATCATTTTCTTCGTTACTAGGTACTAGTTACTTGTAGACATTTTAATTAATAAATAACTATAATTTCAACATTGAAAACGAGTTTTGAAAAATGATTCGCTATGGTGGGAAAAATTAATCAGTTTTCCTATGCGCGCGCATTGCGATCAGCCACAAACTAAAGGGATGAGGTTTTTTTTTTATTTTCCGCGCATAGGGTTTGCGCTTATTCTGCCACGTACAAAATGGGGAATTTAAAGTTTTCTTTTATTACAGAGAAAACAAAAGTTATATTTGAGTGAAAGTTTTATTTATTAAACACGAACGAGTTAAAATTATCTATTTAAATAAGATGTTGCATGAAATGAGTAAGCAATAGATTGAACACGATCTTTTTCTTGAATAAAAACTTTTTTAAGAACAAAGCACCTCAACCAATAAAATAAAAAAAAAAACAATCTATAACTCACTAGTGAGTTAAAGCAATGAAAAAGTCACAGTTTGATTATGGGTCTTTATGAGCAAGTGTGTTGAAAAGATCATTATTGCAACCAATTGAGGGCAGTTAAATACGGGTCAAAACTGGTTGGTTACGGAGCTATGTCGGTTCTTCGATTTTATGAAAATTGTTAGACTTAGTACCAAAAATAACCTGCTTTGTGGGTGTGCTGCATGTTCAGTAGGTAAAAACATTTCTGCCCAGCTTTGGGGGGGGGGGGGGTTATGTTTTTATATCGCCTAGTAACACAGCAAGTTGTGTAATACCGTACCGTGTTTTGAAAACGGAGGCTTTGACGTTGCGCCTGTTCAGAATAATGCAGAACAGCTTTATATTTAAGTATGAAAATTGTTGAAAATGATAGCGGTTTTAAAGGATAGATTCCTATTTGTGTAAACTATTTAAAAAACAAAACTTTGTGAAACGGGTTAAAATATCAGTAAATTATTTGTTTTTGACGCGAAAGATGAACGAAAGAACGTAGGCATTACTATCGCATTTACTATGTTAAGTATAACCTAAATATTGCATTTTTTAAGAATTCAGACATCTATGTTAGAGGTCAGTGTGTATTATAAGTATTTACAAGTATTTTTAGGTCATTATCATTACTGACCCTTATGCTGTATATAGTATGTTAGTTTAAACGAGGGACATATTCAAACCCATAATAGTACATGCTAACATGATACTAATAAAAATATAAACAAAAAAAAAAACACTCATAAATAACAGACAGAACCATACCAAAATTTTCGCAAATGTCACGCAACGTGTATACACCCTTGCGCTAGCGACTTAATACTATCGCAGAACATGTGAGCGGGTCAATGACTCTTAGGTATAATCCATTTTCCCTTCATACTTTAACTTACCTGGCTTAGGACAGTCCAAAATATCTAGGCACTAAACAAAACATTAAAAATTCTTCTATATACATTATAGGTTTTTTACATATTTGGGACGAGAATCGAATACTGAATACCCTCCCTCAATATGTCCCTCGCTTAACCTAACATACTGTATACATTTATCGTATGCGTACATAATTCAACAACTTTCAAATATATAAAATTCTCGTGTCGCGGTGGTTGTTACCAAACTCCTTCGAAACGGCTAAACTGATTTAATTTAAGTTTTGTGTACATATAGGGTAAGTCTGAGAATTGGCCATGATCTCTTTTTCATACCCCTAAAATCCATCAAACGTTTCCACGCGAACGAAGTCACGGGCAGCAGCTAGTAATCTATGACAATTTGTTTTCGGCAACAGAACGTAAACTTACACAACACTATCTTGAGATAAACAAAACTTTAAGTTACGCTATAATTGCTTTCCTAAACATGTAATCAAAGCGGATACGGACGCCAATAATATGTTAGGTTGAAGGTTAGAGGAAGTATCCCGTTGCTATGGCAACTCTCCGTAAGTTTTCTGCTACGATGCGTTTTATTATGAGGTGCTGTTTTGTATTTGTGTTCTGAGCTGATGATTTGTATTTATCCGGTATTGTGCCGGAGTCGTCATTTGTATCGCATTTCTTTTTAATACGCTTCTTGTTACTAACTAAAAAAGTAAACAAATATCTGTAGCCTAACACCGAAGTATATTCGCTTCTTAACAAAGAGCGTCTTCAAAAATAATCTACCAGAGCGGTAGAAATATCAAGAGCTCTCACGAGAACGTATGACGACACTAATCTTAGCCGGTTACATTTGAGGTTACACTATAGCGCCGCGAGCGGCGTGTCACTTCTCTAACTGTCACGCATCTATCAGCCCTGAATTCCTACCCTCTTATCTGTTAAGCAAGTTTGTGGGAATTACCTTCAATGTACGACAACATTCAGTTACATGGTGTTTGTCTAATCCAAGTACTTTTTTGAGTTAGGTGATAACGAGGTAATTTTGGCCTTGATTGAAAAGATTTGAGAAGATTTTATGGTGTTATTATACTAAAGAAGAACAGCCGCTTTGGTCGACCTTTTCGTTTAGTCATACTTGCCTAGGTTGGTCCGTGGATAGGTGACCACCCATTACACACCGAGTTTCCTCCGTGCCTCGGAAAGCACGTTAAGCCATTGGTCCCGCACATTCATTACAGGTAGTCAGTGATCTGAAAGTCTGACAACCAGTCTTACCAACGGGTATCGTATTATTACCCAGTACTTGTTGTGGAGGTTAAGCAGGCAGTCGCTTCATGGAAAATACTGGTATTCAGCTGAATCCGGTAATACTGGAAGCCGTCCCCAAAATCGTTGGGAAAAGACTGGGCTGATGATGAGTTTTTTTTTGCGTTGCCCCACACTATGAATTTCTCCTGTATCGTGTGTGCGTTTACAAACATTTAAACTCACATACACAAACAGCTAGACCCGGAACAACTATCTGTAGGGTTTTATTTCTAACTATTTGTTCCATGCCGTCAAAATTGGGTTACGTAGGTCAGATAGTTGCTCCATGTACGAAATATTGATATGTAGCCGCCTCCGGTTAAACCGGAACTGACCGCAACAGCACAGTTAGGTCGCAGCGACGATATATCTAATAATGTTTAGTGTCGTAATTAGCCGCCTAGCTGCTACATACCGGCTGCAGTGGATGGGTTGTAATCCTAGCTAAGTCGTTTTGTTGCTATCAAAACAATGAGGATCTGCTAGTGTGGGGCAGCGTTTTTTAAATAAAAAAAAAATACTTAGGCTTTACCTATATTCTAAAGCTTTACCGTAGAATACAGGTCAGTCTGTCCTATCTTAATCTCTTTAATTTGTCATAAACACTTTTTATATTTTTGAATATTTGAACAAAAAAATATAGTACCCCTCCTATATAAGGAATCGGGTTCAAGCTAACGGTGGTCAGGGCTCCAGAGAAAGGAAACTCCTAACAATGAGCTGTGTCGTTGGCTGTTTTTTTTTCAATAAATAAGACTGTTTTATTAATTTGAACTTTATTGGTAGTTTTGCATCCTCGACAAAATTCAAGAAGTTGTCACAAAACACATAAATAATCAATTTAAATTACGGTGCCTGGTTAATTATTAATAAAAGTTGCTTTTTTTGTTGTTTAAATTTGTTAGTAACTCCCTTAACGTGGTTTAGGGAATAAGAAATTATCTAATGAATGTTACAGATTGTTTGTATGTGTGAAAGCGCGGTAATAGGGCGAAGATCAGACGGACTGTGTTTAAAACACGGGTGGTTCACACATACCGATTTCCGTAAATAAGCAAAAATAACCTACACATTTTATTATTGATTCGCGTCAAGAATCGTTAGCATAGTTACCTCCTTGAATTTGACGAGGATGCAAAACAACAGCCTGTATAGAGCAAGTGATACATAGGAGTTAGATAACATTTTCATACCTAATCATGTGCTTTTCATTTAGCAAAATTGAGTTTACCGTTTCCAAAAGCTCACCCTACTAATAAATACACATCTTGTTCATCAAAGGACTCTTAATGAAGCCTTGTTATTGAGCTTGCACGGAGTCTAACACCTCATCCACTACCTCAGGCGATGGGGACTCCAAGTGACACTCGCCGGCTTCACTTGTTTCCATTGCATGAACTAGTACCGCCGGTCAAAAGTCAACTTGAGTCATTTGTTTATTGGGCCTAAAGGTAGCTCAACTTTACGTCAACCAATCTAAATAAAGCGCACGTATCAAAAACTCACTCCACAAATTTAATGAAAGCACATCCATACTGTGCACATCAAAGAACTCTCGATGAAGCTGTGTTATTTAGCGCTGAGTCTAACAAAGTTATTTGCATGTTACATCAATCACATACGGTACTGAATTACTCAAGATATTAGCTTATTCAAGTGGTATTCATGTGAGGTGAACGAATGGAAACTAAACCTCTAGTTTTGGAGAGGAATGTTGAATGAGTGAATGAATAGCATTAATTTAGAATGAGGTTGGTTTGTGTTAGGTAAACGTTTTATCTCTTCGTACTCATATTATAGAGAGGTAAAGTTTGTATGTAGGGGTAATCTTTGGAAATTCTGATTCCATGTTAATAATTCTTCCACTAATGTGAATCTACATTATACCCGATTGCCATAGGCTATATTTAATACGTTCCCGTGAAATAACTTCCGAACATAACACGAGCGGAGTCAAAATTGGTTTTATTAAATGGAGTTAAGCCTGGTTTTGCAGTAATAATGCAATGAACTAATAATAATGTGCTGTAAGAGTCCGGTGTCCGAAGCCGACCACCAACATAA
Organism: Cerastis leucographa; assembly: GCA_963082945.1. Taxonomy (NCBI): domain Eukaryota; kingdom Metazoa; phylum Arthropoda; class Insecta; order Lepidoptera; family Noctuidae; genus Cerastis; species Cerastis leucographa. The sequence goes on from OY720365.1 coordinate 4,205,215, forward strand.
TGTTTCATACTGTTTTGATGGTACCTTAAGTTGTTGCTGTGGCGTGATTGATGTACAACACAAGCAGAAGACGTGCTGTGCTGTACCCCGAATAAAATATAATAAGAGTAAAAAATGACTATTTCTGGTTTAGTTTGAATAAAATTATTACCAAAACAGTAAACGTGCCTAATAAATCAAATAATTTTACTAGCAATCACACAATACCTTCGTAGGCGGACCTACCAAGAAAACATACAAAATAAGCAATAGTCCTCCAGTAAAAATATAATATCTCGGACACAATAGGAGAAATGAATTGAAACGTACGATAATACCATTCGCCGGATCTCTCGGAATCCCTACAAGAATATCCTCTCGGATGCGTAGACAGATTCTATTTGATTCTGATCTTATTTTATTTATTTGATAGTAGGAATCAATCATCTATTCATAAAGAATTTGCTTCATTAGCTTGTTAAAGTTAAATAAATGTAACAAAATATTTGTTAAGAAAGAAAGATAGCATTTAGGTTTCGCCTAAAAACTAATCCGGCTCGAAGGACCAAAAAGATGTACGTTTGTCTCCATAAGTCTTTTACTGATTGGTATTGATGATGATGGGAATGGAATAAAACTATTTATTTCACTAGTTACGAGACCAAAAACATAAATATTGAAAACGAGGTTTTGATATAACGCGATTCGAATGTCAACTGAATATAATGTTAATGTAAAAAAAATCATAACACTTTCATTTCGAATAATTTTATTGAATTTCAATGACATCAATAAATTAAAGTTTCCTATGCACCCTTCTTATACTTCACAGCTTAATTTCGCTCAAAAATTGACTTAAAATAGTTGGTTTGTCTTCCTTTTCAATCATACCGGCGTTCCACTCTCCTCCAAAATTAAAACTAACTTGGTTTGGAATCGCTGAACAGTTCTTCTTTTTTAATTTTTTCCTCCAAAAGAAACGACTCCTGCAATAGTAAAGATTCTAGACACATCTGTAGGCCATATGTTACCGAAACGCTTGCCCATCTTCATTGTACACAAGTACCTATTACGTAAACATCTGAATAAAACAAGACTTTGGTTGCTCAGTTCGAACTTCTCGAGAACTTCAAACTTTAGCGTTCCATTACTCCGTTTGCAGCATTGTTATTTTAACGTTCTTTTTTGTAGCTATAGAGAACGTGCAATGGACCGTCAAATAGGGCTTTAGTATTCTTGGGGCACAAATTTATTTGGAACTGACAAAGAATTGAGACGGCCACGACCACAAATATGTACAGTTTGTTACAAATAAAAATTGGAGAGCTTCTGCCTTGTGCTGAGGGAATTCCATTTTCAGTATATTTTCAGTACCTGTGTTAACAGAACATCAGGGAACGATTATTTGGACTTTTTACTGCTTGACCTAAATTACTTTCTAGAACTGGGGGACTGTTGGGCGGTTGTTTTGTGTACTATACTAATTAGTGTCCTAGTTTCAGCTGAACGAAAACCAAGAGACAAATTGTTATAAATTGGCATAGAATTGTATAAAGTTTTTGTTTCAGGCCAATGGCCACTTACTTTTAAAACATACAGTGCAATCAGCATTGCTAACCAATAGAATCCAATTCCGCTCCCCAACCAAAGCGAGCATCGATTACGTATTCAGGCGAACGATAGTTTTGATTCGGGGCTCAGCAAATCACTTACATGTTTTATGGAATAATATTTTATTAAAGTATAAGCCTAGGCGTGCCGATGCATACTATTTCATTGCAATCAGGTACCAGTGTAAACAAAAAAATAATAATTATGAAATCTATTGGATTAGGATACGCTACTTCTGATTCTGGGTTTTATTTTTAAACTGTTACTTTTGGTTTTAGTGTTCCACGTAACTGAAATAAAAATATGAGGCGACCCTATAGAAAATATTTATTTTCTACATCTATGGGTGTTGTTTTGCATTGTATATGGGCTGGTGTCCGCAACATAGGTTATATAATTAATAACCCCTTTTAGAAGATGGACATTAAGGGCTTAAATACTGCATTTCGTCCGAGGAATGATGGCCTAGTGTTGTCGGGCCCTACTGGCACCACGGTTTGTAGTTATGTCTGCGGCACTGCTGACAAAACGGTGAAGACTGGCTTGAAAACAAAACTACAAATTATGGCCTCTACTCGGAGGAAGCTTGTATCCCAGCAGTGGGAACTTTTAAGGCTGATTATGCTTTATCTTATCCAGTACGACATTTTCTGACCTCCTTTGTCCCACTCCTGGGCAAAGCCCACCGTCCTCTCCTTCAACGTGACTGTGGCTATGTTTTTTGAAACTTCATAAGCGACTTCCAACAAGTTTAACGCTACCATTTTTAAAACTCACTAAGAGATGGCAGTATTACAAGATTTGTGACTACGTAGTTCTACTAGGTACGCAAGATGGCGTGCAAGCAGTCATGCATTCGTCTCTTCGGTGTGACCAGCCTTCGCTCAATTTCCATGAGTAGTATTCTACTCTACTTCGATAAACTTATGTGATAAAAATATACGACAAGAAAACAACAAAATATTATTTAGAAGCTCAATAAAATAACGAGAGTGAATGCGTGGCACTCGAACGCATGCGTGTAGTATTACGAAGTTTCACTTCTTCCGCGCGGAGGGGTTCCACGTACTATTTTAAACATCTACAGAACAGTGCATGCGCGGCTGCGTCCGTCCTTGAACATTTAGATTCAACTATAACCAAAAAAAAGTTTGATAAATTGGCCATCGTCATTATACTAAACTTTGCGTCACGTTTAAAATCTCGATAGCTAGCAGTGACTGTCACCATCGAACGTTACAAAAATCTGTCTCAGAAAAAAACACTTTTTCGTGGGAATTAGTCCAATTACAGTTACTTTATTTTAGTCGGAAGCAAGTTAAGTAAATTTTTTAATGGGTTATTCTTAATGTGGTACTGTTTCTGAGTACGTAACGGGTTACGATGCTCGTAAACATCTCATATTTGCAACCGCTGCATTGTGCAGTATACGTCGATCCAACACACATACTGAAACCCATAGGAGCAACATATCTTCTTATGTCCAGCACTAAGCGACACCTAAGATCATTCGTGCTGTTGAATTTTCAACGGTCGGTGCAGCACTGACAGTCTAAATTGTTCTGCTGGACTACTTAAATAACGCAATGATATTTTTGAAATGTCAATAATGTTGATTGCGTAACGTCATTTACGTTACGTTATTTAAGTGTGTGGAATGTAACGCAATTAGTTTGCGAGTCACCTATCCCCAAACGACTTTATAGTTTAATTGATGGATAGTTTGCCATAAAGGAGAATGCCCACTTTTGGGCCTACGCGTTACAGTCAACTGTTTTATTGCAAAATTATCGTCATTTTATAATATAACGAAAACACAAAAAAGAAAAAAAAAATACAGTTATAAAACTGTGAAAAATGCATTTTATTGTTTTACTTACAACTTTCACTAGCTAAGTATGGATACGTGGCTAAAAAGACATTGCGTCAGGTTTAAAAATATATGTCATGTATTTTTTCATTTGTCAAACATGAACTCAAACGTCAATTCGCTTTGTTGTCAATTGTTGTGCTTGCGCTGAATGTGTTCTGCTACGAAATTCGTATTTTCTGTGATCTAATCACACGTAAAACGATTACCAGTAACTGTGATTGTATAACAAACCAGTAAAATAAGAATGATTTCTGATTAAATTGTATAGTTGCTTGTCACTTAATCCATTTTCTAACCTCACTTTAGCCATAAATTCAAATTCAAAAATCTCAGAATACAAACTGTCAATTTCATTAAAATTAAGTGACATAATACTAGGTGTGTTATCTTAAGAAATAAGACCAATTTCATGGCTGTAACATGTAGCCCCAGAGATATAGGGAAGATGGGCTTTCTCCTTAAACTTAAATCTTAGATTGGTGGTTTCGGAGCTTAAGATGCCATTGTCTATTTAATCCTCTGAGATTAGCAAGCAATAGCGCTATTAATTAATACGCTGAATGAACCACAGATACACAGACCTAGGTACGGACTCTTTAACGTAAGTATAACGATAGATAGATGCACGGCTTACAGAAGATTATGGGGAAGGTCTGAGCGCCCAGACAAAGGGACACCGACTACAATGTTGGAAAAGTCAAAAACGGATAAGAAAAAAGAACGGACGGACGGATAAAAGATTAAATTGACAAAAGGAATCTGGTTGAAATCCGGTGTTGAATTTCGATATGCTTTGAACGCATTTTCAAATTGGCCAGGCCCTCTTGATAGTACACAAACTACATACTTTAAATGCAAGAGCAGCGGTGGCCCAGTGGTAGCAGCCCCGACTTACGAGCAGTAAGTCGTAGGTTCGAACCCAGGCAGGCGCATTACTTTGTGTAATTTATTTCATCACCGCTGCCCTCAAAAACGGTGAAGGAAAACATCGTGAGGAAACCGGCATGTTCTAGAACTAAAAATTCGAAGACATGTGACATCTACCAACCCGCACTGGGCCCGCGTGGTGGATTACAGCCCATTCCCTCTCATAGAGAGGAGGCCTGCGTCCCAGCAGTGGGAACAATATAGGCTGGTGATGATGATAATGATTAAAAATCATCATCAAAATTTACACTCGAACGAAGTCGCGGTCAACATCTAGTTTAAAATAAACGTGAAACATTATAATTACTCGTAAGCCTGAATATACACGATGCTTTTCAGAGAATGTTTAAATTAATGTTCTCCGTATTATATTAGATGAAAATATAATCCGTATTACATAGAAGATTAATAAATTGTACGGTAATTTGATACATTTCATATTTTATTTTATGCTGGATAACACAACAAAGTTAATTAATTTTTATAATATGATAAATCATTAAACACTAACAACAACACAAGGATGTTTAATTCAGTACAATAATTATTTATTTAATTACAATGCTACAAAGAGTGAACTATTTATTAATGAACATGCATTACAAAATATATTTTATTCAAGACAAAATAGTTAAAGTAAACACATATTACTAGTACACATTTAGTCATTTGTTCTACCTTTTAAAGATCGTTTAATATCTAACTTATAATAATGGGCTAATGACTAAGATGAGAACCTCGTGGCTGAATAATAACAGCTGCTCGGGTCGCGTATTGCCAAACTGTATACTGACCCAGACCGGGGTTGCTCTGAGTTTGATCGCAGTTTGCTTTTGTAGTTGAAGAGCAAACTGTATACCTATTCAGAGAGTGTCTGAATCAATATACATTTTTCTTTAAAATACTAGAGCAAAATACATACGAGTCCAGACGGCGAATTTACAAAGGCTGTATACTATTTGAGTCACGAGCCAGACTCGTATAGATGAGCTTTTGTTTATGCATATTACTCGCAAAAGCCTAATCTGTCTCAGTAAAAAAAAAATACTGAAATGGACTAGCTTTTTGCCTGGATATTTTCAAAGAATGTGCACGGACAAAACCTAGTACTGTATTATACATATCCAGGAGAATTTGGATGCAAGAGCGAGCGAAGCGGGTTTTGGACTTGGGACACCCCAACTCGGTCAGGTTAGGTTCGAAGGGGATGGATGACTTCGATCTTTAGGTTCGATCTTTAGGTTAAGCCGCGCTGTCTTAGGTTGGTCCGGGGATGGGTGACACCCTGGGTTTCCACCGTGCCTCGAAAAACACGTTAACCCATTGGTCCCGGCTATTTGTAGATCTTTGGTAGACGGTACTCAGTGAACCGGAAGTCTGACAACCAGTCTTACAAAGGGGTATCGTATTACCCAGTACTAACTGGATTGTGGAGGTCAGATAGGCAGTTCCTTTATGTAAAATACTGGTATTCAGAAGACAAAAGTACTATTTAATTTATTATATTAGTATGCATTTATTTACTTCTAGTAATTATTATACCTTCTTATAATAATTATACCATTGAAACATGAAACTATGGCTGTTATAGATTAGACGATGTCGTGCCAATAGAGGTGTTCGCTCCAGGATTAATTCAATGTGTCGGCACTGGTCAGTTCTATACGTACCTATTAGTTTGGATTATCTAGTTACATATGCTAGTGTAGCGGGCCAACGAGAAATACCTTCAAGCAGCTTGATACTTCTTTTATATTTGATGCTGAAAGTATTCTTCTAGGGTAAGGATTTTTGAACCCGTGGCATCGCCCACTTTAATTACATTTTAAACTATATACAGGGTAATTTGTAAAACACTGACAACCTCTCAGGACTATGTTACTAACATCATAATCAATAACTTTTGTTCTATGATTTTTAAAATTCATCACATTTTAGTTCTTTAAAAGATGAATTTTTAAAAGTCATAGAACAAAAGTTGTTGATGATGATGTTAGTAACATTGTCCTGAGAGGTTGTCGGTGTTTTACAAAAAATTTTTTTGCGGATGGGAAATCATCAAATGACTTCTCCCGCTCTGGGCGGAGCGGGAGGGAGTGTCAGACTTGTACTGACTAAAACCCACCCATGTTCCTTCTTCGCCCTTTGTGTTCCAGGGCCGCGGTATCTCTTTCGAACAACCCGCAGCCCTGGCAGGGGCTTACAAATAACCCTGTACCTATGTCTTTACAGAATGTGGTTTATTCTAATATTAATGTTTTATCAACGTTTAGTAGTTTTTGCGTGAAAGAGTAACAAACATAGACACACACTAACGAACTTTCTTTGTGTAGGCTTAATAGAAGAGAGATTATGAAAAAAAACCATTACTTTTTTTTCGAAATCTCATGGATGTCAACGATACTTTTTCATTGTCCAAGTCATCATCTGCTTAGGTTTTTTTCAACTATGTTGGGGTCGGCTTTCAGTCTTACCGCATGTAGCTGAATACCAGTATTTTTCACTGTCCAAATAACAAAACTAAATTATTGTAGCAGCCATAAAGTAAACTTACATGATATTCTATTCATTGGATCAACGCACCACCTATCACGTTTTGCGGGGAAGTAAATTGACTGGCAGCAAGCCAGACTACCAGGCAACCAGACATTTAAAAGCGGTTACGGTTTGCGTTCATTCTTCGTAAGGATGGCATGGCAGTTTTGTTGAAACTGCCTATTTGCTGTTCGAATATTACTTGATTAAAAATCATGTCTGTATTTTTATTGTGTGGAAAACGTAAATGTAGGGAATACTAAATATTTCTCATGTTATAAAGGCTCTAAATGATGATTGATTTTAGTCTTGAAGCAAGTACCTTATTCCACTTAATAATCATAAAATGTAGAGGGTCTAATTAAATAAGATAGCAATTTTTTGGGTCAACTCGTTTTCATAGTTTTGCGGTCGTTGACCCAAATGTAAATCATCACACCAATAACTGAAATGAATGAAATGAAATCCTAAGATTTTTCTCCTGTTTAACCTGTCTGTAGAGTTTAGCAAGCTAATCTCATTTAATCTTTGATTATAATCAATACCAGTTAATAGTTCCTTTTCTTTTGAGAATTAAGCGTCCGAAGGTAAAGGGTTCACACCTGCGCACGCGAAGCGCACGCGTGTACAATATGCGTTTCCAATGGTCATCGACTTATCACATTATAGGCGGGCGCGCAATGGTTCGCGTGCATTGAACGCGGACCTCGCTTGCAAGGATCCAAACCTGCGCAATTGAAGCGCGAATTTATTGAATGCTTCTATGATGCACGCGCGCAATCCCTTCGTGTTTGCAGGAGGAGATTATAACATACACTCGAATGTTCGCTAACGGCTCACGAACATGTTCAAAGTGGTACATATTACGAGTATGTTCCTAAGATGCTCGTGAACCGCACTGTTCGTGCGCGTGCGCAGGTGTGGACTCTCCTTAGGAAGGCATTCTGTTCCAATCTTTTAGTTAGGTGTTTCATTATAATAAATCTTCAAGTTTCCAATGCTTGTCTGTTCATCTTGTTTTCTACAATCTCGCTAGGGAAATTGAAAATCATTTGTTCAGAAATCAGCCTTTTGTACCTGAAATTACCGCGCTCCAACAATAGTCAGCTAAATACATTTACTGGAACATTTGAACAACGAAGGATTTGTTATACACATTTCAAATGAAAAGAAAATATTTGTTTAAAATTAGTATGGAATTTGTAATGACGGTTATGTGAACCTAGTTATCCAAGCCAATTAATTTGATACGAAGTAATTAACCCAAATAATAATTATCATACATAAAGGGTGTAAAACACCTCTTAACGAAGCCGAAAGGAACTGGTTCTCCCTGTCATTGCGATCATTTTTTTGTTCTACACCATACCTGGGAACATTCTAGTTACGGAGATATCAGGGGTCAAAGTTCCAACTTTTTGACAAGTATTTTTTTTAAATACAAGTTTTTAATGTAAGATTTTTACTTTAAACACCTCCACGACCCCCATACTATTCAATCCGTCCATCAGCACAATGTTTTGAGTGCGTTACATTGAGTTTTACCACAAAACATGATTTTACACCCCCCAAAAAAAAAGTCGTTTCCCAGCAATAATTTTTGTGTAAAGTTACTTAGTTTCATGTACAGAATGCTTGGTTGACGGCTTCGTGACGAGGTGATTTACACGGTGTATTTAAATAACACTATCTTTTGAACAAAGTCATCTATCATATAAAATTTATTACAAAGTATAACTTCACGCCTCTTTCCCTGAAGGTTTAAACAGATGTCTACTTACACAAACATTTTGCCAGTCATGTTCAAGTTTCATGTAAAATAAATAATGTTAAAGCTTTTTGTCAACAACCAGGCACAATTGCTGTTAATCGCTGATGGAAAAGTATAATACCACTGCCACTCTAGAACCTCATGCACAGCTGGACTAACAAGGCAGTCAAACTGTTACTATCTTATAATTATTTCCTAAATTGAATTATTAATTTACTTACATAAAAGAAAAAAAATACTTGTAATGCAAGATGTTGTTTTGCATCCTAGTCAATCACGGGTCAAATCATCAGGTTGTCACAAAAAACATAAATATTCAATTTAAATTGCGGTAACTTGTTAAATATTAATAAACGCTGTTTTTTGTTATTTAAATTTGTCAGTTATTCAGAATAACCCTCTTAAAGTGGTTTAGGGAAAATAAATTATCGATTAAACGTTTGAGATTGTTTGTATGTGTGTAAGCGCTGTTATAAGGTGAGGATCAGACGGGCCGCATTTAAAACACGGGTGGTTCTCAATCACCGATTTCCGTACAAAAGAAAAAAAAAAACTTACCTAGCCATTTTATTATTGATTCAGGCCGAGAATCATTATCATAGTTACCTCCTTGAATTTGACGAGGAGGCAGAACAACACCTTGTATAAATATCAAATAATATTATAGTTATCTACAATTTACTTTAAAAAAAGGACTCAACCAAGACTAAAACTAAGTAGGTATATTATGTTAGATATAATAATGCACGAGAATATTTGATAGAAACTACGCGTGAACATTATAGACGACTTCGGACTTGTCAAGTCGAAGCGGCCAAATGTCAATTGTATCTGTCAGTAGTGCGTGGTTCTCATGGTCCGAGACAGCGCCTGTGCCGATCGTGCACACTGATTAATAGAATAACAACATGACGAACACCAACATCGAGCACTTGGAAGCTAATCCGATAATTCTGCGACATAATATACAAACTACGATAACAATAATATGAAACCTAGACGTCAAAGTAGGTACTCCTCCGCATCGCTGTCAGGAACGTGCTCAGAAGACTGGCAGCACTGCCACGTTGAATGGCTATGTTAATTCTTTTGCCAGAGATAGAGCTTGCCCTCCGGTCACTTGAAGTATTGACCAGTCGGCGAGAGATCCCCTAAAAAAGGAGACGCACACACGGAACCCATGACCCGAGCGTTTTGATCCCAAACGGCTCAAAGCTGAAGCTACCACTAAGCTTACGGTATAAGTACGATTGGCATAAGAATGTACAGACAATGTTGCAAAATTAAAGTAGCAGAGATTGTGAAGACAGTACAATTTATTGTGTAACGTTTCATAAGCGCTGTGTACGGAGCCATGCATCTTACGAGATAAACCTCTCGACAGACAAAGGAATCGCATGAAATACAAATAGTTTTATGAAATGTTGCAATCTTTCATTATAGTATCAAGTAGTATTTGAAGGAAGGTGCAGTCTTTCTAGTAGATATTGTTTGAGGGAAGTCTGTTTTAAGTTAATCTGGGTACTAGCCAAATTAATAATCTGAAATTGTATTTTGATATTAGTGTAGTAGAACTTATTATTAGTGTAGAGATTTTTAATTCTGATTGCTAACTAATCAGAATTAAAAACATAGTTCACATTGAACACGTTAACTTATTCAATTTTATTTCCGGAAAAACTAAAACTTCTTGCCTGTTATCCTCGAAGAGTTAGGAAGGGGTGTATTCACTTATTTTTTATTTTTATATTATATTTATTAAACAATTTTAAAACAAACTTTTATTCAAAAACTAAGCCCCACAAAACCATTATAAAACTAAACTTATAGTACTCCCTTTTTTCGCTGGTTATCTTCAATTCCATTTTTATCAACCGGGCACAATTCCAGACTATAGGTTGCTATAGACAAATTCCGAATGGAAATACCCAGACTCCCCAATTTTGCCAAGCTGGAAACAGCACCCAAAACCCCATACTCATCAAATACGCTTTGCGATCAAGCAACGAGGCAGTTAAATTCTATATTTTCCAAAAAAGAAGTAAAATAGTAGACAGCATTAAAACTAGTGGAACTTTTGTTTGCCTACAAAATAGTTTCCTTGACCGAGATCACTAGGATTTAGCTTGCGGAAATTCACGTACTTTTTGCGGTGTTATCCCTTTTAGTTTTTGCTGCCTCATGTGCCGATGTAAAGCCTGGTTTGTCGGTTTGGCTTACATAATGTACTGTTCAAATCAGCGTTTTTGCTACATATTGTAGAACTCTACTTGATATTTTTTATAAGCTGCCTCGTTGTTCTAGTGGATAGGCTCTTTACTGCTGAGCAGTAAAGAGGTTTCGAGTTCGATTCGGTGCCTAGGACTTACCCCGAAACAGACTAGCCGCAATCTTAACAAACTCAATACTACATAATAAGTGTTTAAAATATCAAAAAACATTGCCAATGCTTGAACATTGAAAAACACGAGCGGCATATCCGTGCTCGTACTTCTGATCACAGATTTATACTACCAATCGTTGTTTTACAATCCATTTTACATCTCGTCTAGTTTTACACCAACACTTAAAGTGACATCATCTACTTCATTTGTAAACACTACAAAGTAAGAGATGCTACATAGGTGTTACGATCGCATAGTTCGGTACAGCTGAGTGACAAAATCTAATATATCCATGAAATGAGCAAAAGACTCTGTGGACACTCATCCATCGAGTTTTTTTCCCATTCTTCTTCATAGAGATCTACGCTTTAGAATGGGCAGCAATAATTGTATACTTTCACAAGTTATTATGTCTTGTGACTAGGTTTCACAAGTGCCTGTTATGTACTAATTGAAATATTTGCTTTGAGTTCTGTTGAAATAAGTTCAGGTAGGAGTCTTAGTTTCAATTGTACCGACCCGAACCGAAACACATTCAGTGGGTTAGATGCCGATTGGTATGAGTCGACTAAAAACCGAATACATTTGAGCGGACATAATCAAGTTTACAAAAATTCGCTGATGAATGTATCATGTATGCCTCAAACAAATAACTAAAATCAAAATCTTGCATCGCGTCATTAGATTTACAAATCCATGAGTTAAGAACACATAGAAAAACGCCGAAAACCGTGGGATATCATCCCATCAGATTCAACTCCCGTCTGGTAAGAGGTTCCTCCCTTTTCAACGGACGATGAGGTACTTTATACCCTCTTTCTCATAAACATCCAAATTTTAGACACTAGTGGTAATTGCTTTCGGTCGGCTTTTTTTATCAACAAATGCCGTGAACCAAATGTGCCAACTCGAACAAGTACATATGTAGCATCTCTAACATCGTAACATCCATGGCTCATACATTGTACATATCTTTATGACGCAGCTATTGTTTCAAATCTCAAGCTTAGATGCGATTTAAGTGCTGAAAGTGTGAAAGGTTCCATAAAACGAGGAACGATAGGTAGCTTAAGTGAGTTGTAGAAATGTAGGGGTAATATGAGATGTTTCAACGGTTCAGTTAGTATTATTAGTCGTACAGGAGAAATTCCTAGTGCGAGACAACGTTTTCTATTTTAAGAAAAAGAAACATTGTGGCGATGGTTCCGATATTGGCCACGCCCCAAAAGATTCGTGCTGCTCCTCGCTTCTTGCGATAGACGGGACAGCGCGAACTAAATCGAAAAGGGCAACCGGATGCTGACGTAAAGTAAAGTACAACTGTAAAGTTTTTTGCTTAGCGATACTACACGCTCAATGCTCATAGTAGCTTAAGTCTTTTTGTATTTTTCTATTTCTTTTATCATTTCAGCCTGGAATAACCCACTGCTGGGTATAGGCCTCCCTTTCCTCTGCCACACATTCCCGTTCTGTATGTATCTCATCCAGGTTCGATGATCGCGACTTTTACGATATCGTCAAATTCCAATTTTTTACCACAAGCCAATTTATTTCATTCCTAAGCCAGTTTTTTCTATTGCTGAAAAATGAATATTAGAAGCAGAAAACTTGCGTTTGTGGCGCAATTTCGTACCTAAAGATAATGGGTACTGGAGATTAGGATAAGCCATGCGATGAGCCAATTTTCTAAATTAATTATTTCTTTGGACCTCGACTAAAATTTTTCTTAGTACTTGCTTTCTTTTATACCTCTGGTTAAGTATCGGTAAGTTTATTTTGAGAATAATTTTATACTAATCCTGACCCATTTTGTCTCATAGAATTATTATCAGTTATTTCAGCCTAGAAGTTTCTTTATGAAGTTCTTAGAATGTGTGTTCTGTATGAAAGTGGATGGCGATCAGAATTACGGAAAAACAAATAAACTAAACATGAACTGCGTGAAAAATGATACGGCTAGAAGAGGGGTGGCAGGTAGATTCTAAACAAATTGGAATAAGCTGCCTTAAATTATTTTGCAAGTAAGCATACTACCGAAATATCTCGCATGTATATAATATCCCATTTAGTAATTTGTAACCTAACTTTATGATTACCATAATATGAACTTTACCCCCTAACTACGCCGAGTATATTGTAGCTCCAGATTGTAAATGTTACAATTTGTAAGGGGCTTCTCTATCCCTTTGAGATTTATTAACTGGCGTTGGGCACGTTTAAAGTGGTGTTCCTTTACATATGCTTATAATTGTATTCCTCTTTTGCTAATTTAAACGGTTTTAATGTCAGATTTTTATGAATTGATCCTTGTAGCTCACAGACACTAATTAATCAATTTGTCATTCAGTGGCAATAAAAACACGATAAAGAGAATTCAATTTATGGCATTAACTTTTCGATTTTTCGGCTTATTCCCACGCGCTCCAAAACAGCACGGCTCGGCAGCACAGTGGCAGATTGCTCTATGGTCAAACGCCAGCAGATCAAGCTACCCGAAACTGTCAAATTTCCCCGATCAAATTTGAATGATAAGGTTGAAAATCTATTAAATAAATTTGACAGATTGATGTAGCTTGATGTGCGTCTGTATATTGAATTTATTTATCATCACATCATGGGTTGGCAGTTGCCTTTTTCACCTCAATATTCTTAATTGTTTTTCTGATGACAAACGGACAGAACCGTGATAATAAAAGGTGCTTTATATCCAGCATTGGGTGATTTCATGATGATTATATATTTTTGAAGAGATGTCTTTCCTAAGTTTTTTTTTTGACAAATATTCATGTAGTCTAGGGAACTAAAGATCATCCCCTTAAGCTCAAGACCGAGCATTGACTACAAACGCTCAAGTTTTAACAGCCGTTCTAAGCCATTTGTGGATAGTTTATGCTACATCTGTGTCTCTACTAGGAGACCTCAAATTGTTGGGAGGTTTTAGAAAAGGGTTTTTCGGTACATAAATGAACTGTTTTATTGCTATGGTTTAAGTAATTGGGCATCGAACATGGCATTATTATAATTACGATTTAATTAGGCGAATACTTGAGTAGAATGTTGGATAGTGTTTACGTGTATTGGTTTTAGGAGGTAAAGCATGCAATTGGCTTAAAACGTATCGCAAGGTTTTTCTGTTTAAGGATAACACAGACGTGAAGAAATTAAACAAACAGTTTTTCAACGCTCAAATTAAAGAACACAATTATATTAAAATAATTACTCTCAATTCCACAGCCATTTACAACCGTTTATTTTAATAACCAAAGTTCTCTTTACATTAATTTGTGCATTCTAAACTCCGCAACTCGTTCGTTAATTAGCATTGTTTACTTAATTCACCCACCGGGCTGTTCTATATAATTGTTTTAGTTCATTAATGTTACATCTCTTCTGCGGTACTGTGGTCCTGGTACATTTTAGAGTAAGATTGCTTTGTGAGATTTATTCTTATTTAAATAATTGAGATTTTAATAAGAGCCATTTGCGGCGTTGGGCCGCTCGATTCGTGTAGACCTCTATTCAAAAAGCTAGGCTTACTTACTCTCACTAGCTTATACATTTTAGAAGTAGGCATGTTTGTTAAAAAGCACCCAAACCTATTTACTAAAGTAACAGAAAATAAAAAGTTTCTCTCTAGATCCCACCGAACTGGCCATAACAAGATGCAGAAGCACTCTCAAAACAATTGCTATAGTATGTCGGTCAAAAGCTTCAATAAAATTCCGAAACAAATCAGAGAACTGCCAATTAATTACTTCAAAAAGAAACTGCAGAAGTGGCTCTGTAATAATGTGTTTTATACAATAAATGAGTTTTTGACTTATAAACCCATTTGTAATGGTTAAGTAGCTTATGTTCCCATTTTTGAAAACGATTGTTCCTATTTTCACATTCCTTTTTTTTTTAATTTTATTGATGTTATATCTGTTCCTTGTTATATTTTTTTTCTAATTTTATTACTTTATCCTGTACCCTACACACAAGTAGGTATATTAAACTCTTAAAATGTTTTGTTTTGTAACTACGTCCAGAAGTTTGATACCTAAATGTCGACTACATTTTGTTAGGTGTTCTAATTTCATTTTAAGTTTGCATGCTGAAATAAGTCTGCGAAATATATGAAACCTTTTTATTTATAAGACCATTATGTACCATATTTCATGCAAATAAAGAATCTTGAATCTTGAATAATGGGTGGTTTTATGTCAATTATGAACTAAGAAAACTTTGTGTTGGATACATGACTAAAATATGACTAGATTAATTATTATTTTTCTTAGGTGATTTATTTACTTGTTTCATCAATGAACTTGGCTTACCTTCTAACGATACCCAAAATATAAGTATTACATCGGTCTATTTTTATTCAGAGTAAGTATTTAACAGAGACCAATATTTCAGTAACAGAGACATGTTACAAACACTGGAATTTATGTGTGTCTACTCTATAGATATCTTGTAGCTAGTTCATCATGAAGCTTACGCTTTGTTCGCGCAGTAGGGATTTATCGAAAAATGTGGCGCTTTGTTCGCGCAGTAGGGATTTATCGAAAAATGTGGCGCTTATGGACATCAAAATGTAAAAAAACCATACCCTTGTAGCTTAAATTAATTCTACTTTAGTGCGAAAACTTTTTTCTTCTTATTTAAATCGTCGAAAAGTAAACAAAGTTTAAAAAATATGTAGTCTTTGGATACTATATACTTGAATGGTGTAGGCATCATTTTAATTGACCAGGATTTGAATAAAAACTTTTATTTCATCTTAAATATAAGTTATTTTATAAACAAGTTTCCATCAAACTTTTTACAAAGAAATAACATCATCCTCTCACTTTCCATTGCGTTTAATAACCGTAAATAAATCGAGCTGTATTCTGTAAAATGTGAAAATTGCCCTCGAAAGCGACGATGTAATAAAAAATAATGGTGTTTTTATTTAAACACGGGAAACTCAAGAGGGGATGGAATTTTTCGCGTCTACAATTTGTTCTGTCGGCGGGCCGTTTGCACTTTATTTTGTCAAGATTTAGGGGTAATGGAAACGGTAACAGTACCAGGAATGTAGGTAAGGTGAGGAGGTTAAATTATGTTGTAAGGTGTCTTGGTATGTTGTCGGTTAGACGTTGAAGTTATTAGTATGTTCTACTGAACATAATTGACTACACTACCGAGGAAGTAGGGCTTTAAAGCTGAGGTTAGTTTATTAACTTCTAGGATTACACGTTCTATTGGATTATTTTATAGCAACGCTAGCTGTCCCGCGCAACTTCGTCCGCGTCACATTTTCCCCGTTTTCGCAAAATTTTTCATTGCTGCTCCGCTCCTATTGGCCGTGTAGCGTGATGATATACAAGGTGTTGTTTTGCATCCTCGTCAAATTCAAGGTGGTAACTATGCTAATGATTGTCGTCCCGAATCAATAATAAAATGAGTAGTATTTTTTTTTTTCTTATTTACGGAAATCGGTAAATGTGAACCACCCGTGTTTTAAACGCGGCCAATCTGATTCTCGCCCTATAACCACGCTTTCACACAAATACAAACAATCTTAAACGTTTATTCGATAATTTCTTATTCCCTAAACCATGTGAAGGGGGTTATTCTGATATACTGACAATCTTAAACAACCAAAAAAATCAGCGTTTATTAATAACTAGCTGTCCCGCGCAACTTCGTTTGCGTCACATTTTCCCCGTTTTCGCAACATTTTTCATTGCTGCTCCGCTCCTATTGGTCGTAGCGTAATGATATGCCTATGTCCTTCCCCAGGTTGAAATCTATCTTCTTGCCAAATTTCATTAAGATCCAATTAGCCGTTTAGTCGTGAAAAGGTAACAAACAAACAAACAAACAAACAGAGTGACATTCGCATTTATAATATTAGTATGGAAGTGTGGATTAAATAGGTACCGTAATTTTAATTGATTATTTATGTCTTGTGTGACAACCTCCTGAATTTTGACGAGGCTGTAAAACAACAACTTGTATAGCCTATGTTACTTCTAATACCTCCAAGAATATGTGTACAAAGTTTCATGATGATCGGTTGAGTAGTTTTCTCGTGAAAGCGTAAAAAACAAACTTACTTTCGCATTTCTAATAATAGTTAGGATTCACAGTGTCAGAATGCTTAGTATAGTATAGAGCATATTCTATCATCAAAACTTTTGTGGAGAATTATTAAGACTCTGTTAGCATTAACGTCTGTAATAAGTTTTTTAAGGTAATACATTATTTTTATGGTACCGAGCTGGGTATGGGATAAATTAATACACTAGCAATTAAACACTAAAAATCTTTATTCAAAACTAAACACTTAAACTTAATAATTACAAATACACAACTGATCACTATTCACTTAGATATCTCACTAGTTACTCGTTTCGTAGTCGAAATCAACCTGACTACTCCTGCTAACCCGACAGCTATTTATTTAGCCAACCTATCTTCGAGAAACTTTTACTACTTCCTTGAACCTCTAGGCAGTTCCATAGGGCAACCAAAAAGTTCCACAGCTTTTTTGAACCTTCTAGATAGTTGATAGTGAAACCCATCCTTCGAAAAATTTCTGCAACTATTCTCGAATCTTCTAGAAAGTTCCATAGAACATGGAACATTCTAGACTCGAACGTGATCCTAGAATGTTCTTGTAATGCAGACGACGTTACAATATTTAGAAACTAAAAAGGAACTACCCCTATAGTTTTCTTTGGCAACGTTACAGACACCCATCAAAATTACTATATCGCGACAACCTTGTAGAATCTGCTGTTGGCTGTCAACAAGGTGGGCCTTGGGCAGTGATTTTCAGATTAGCTATTTACCCAATTGTACGACAGCAAAATTCTAAATTTAATGTTTAGTATCTTGATGTAAATTTCTCAAAAAATTAATTCATTCCATTGGCCTTGACCTAAATCTTTCCAAATTCGAATCATATGTAGAGGACAGTACCGACAGACAATTGAATATTTCCAAGTTTAACGCTATAGCCCCTGACATCAAAGCTCTCTTCGTCTCCTTGGTTCTCCAAACCATGAAAACTCTTTTCCCGATTTTATCGAGTAAAAGATTCAAAACTTTAATGATGTTTCGGAAAGATTTCTCCAAATTCACATGCATTCGGCCATGACCATAATTCATTAGGTACTGCTTTTCGGCCCTAAATTAACATATTATTATGTCCTTCGTGCTTCCCCTTTATGGAAGCAAGCACATCTCTTGGACAAAATGAATATAATTATCAGACATACAATAATCAATCATTTTAAATGTGGCTGTGGACGACCGAGCTTGGGCACAAGCAAGTCTGCTTATTCGCATGGGAGGACTCGGCGTCCGCAAAATTTCTAGTATTATTTTACCGGCTTTCATATCCTCGGTCTACGGACCTGAAAAAATAATCAATCAAACAAATAATATCATAACAAATAAAAAAATAGCATCATAGCTGCCACACAGATTGATTTTGATGTGCCGTGCTATCGATGTTTGGAAACTCGATGGTCGAATACCGAAAAACTCAACAGTCCATTTTCCCAGAGATGGTGGGACGAGCCGCTCTGCAGAGTAGATCAGCACAATTTTCTTAACACGACTGCTACTACAGCTGAACGTGCTGGCTGTGGATGAGTAGAAGTCGAGACGTTACCAAGTGTTAAATAAACCCCCTTATTTGTACAATTCTAACAATTTTACCAATTAGAGTATGTTTAAAAGTCCCATCTGTTACAAAAGAGTTGAAAAGCACTCCCTTTTAACTTTTTTTTTGTACCAGGTGCGATTGTTGATGTTATGAGGAGAAACGCATGTAGCTAGAAGATTGATATACCTATGTAAAATACATAGAGACTTGAAAAGATAGAAGAAGACCAAAAAATATGAATAGATTGTGTGAGTAATGACATCAAAGAAAATGAAATGTGAAGAAACAAGGAGCATGGACAAAATAGTAGGAAGATAACGACGTTATTTAATATCGATATATAGTTTATATCCCATCCAGCAACAGTATATGCTCGTTATTTTGTTTGTTTCGCTTCCTTTCACTGAGTGTATGTTTTATTCAGAAGTCTCTCTACCGCTGTGTTTCGAGATGGAGCGCTCACTATTGCAACTGACTACTACATTATAAGTAAATATAAGTGAATCTTCATAAAATGTATATTTAAAACATTTTATTATATAAGATAATTTATTTAAAACTTATGAATTACAATCAATAATTGTTATCGTACATGATACGGATGCCGTGCTATGAACGTAAGCCAACCGTGAAACAGAGAGTTATTATTTTGTTAAAAAAAAACTTTGTCCCGCACTAGGAATTTCTGACACAAACAGCCGACAAACAGGCAGAGTTAGCTAGAGGCAGTGTTGATGTTACTATTATATGCTCCCGACAGAATTACGGTTAGGTATCTTACGCAAAGAAGACATTTTTGTGACTTCTCTATAAATCCAACATCTTCAGCTTCCATTCAGCGTTACTATCAGTAGAAAAAAATAATCACAAACCTATAAAAATGATAGAAAACATCCTGGTATCCGCGTCAGCAAAAGTGTTTTTCCGACTTGTATTATCGTTATCTGAGAGGAAGGGTTGGCAACATGCCACGACACTTTATCTAAAGCTTTACACCCGACATGTCACTTTCTATATGTTCTTTACATATAAAAGAAGGTAAAAAAAACGGTTGTATCCACTCTAGAATTGTTTAAGGCTATAGTCTATTTGTGCAAAACTCAGAAAGTCGCAGCAAAAACAAAAACAAATCGTGTGTGCGGGGTCCTCCCTTTGACACATTGGCGTATTTGAATTATTTGAGACTAGCTGTCCCGCGCGACTTCGTCTACGTCACATATTCCCCGTTTTCGCAACATTTTTCATTGCTGCTCCGCTCCTATTGGTCGTAGCGTGATGATATATAGCCTATATCCTTCCCCAGGTTGAAATCTATCTTCTTGCCAAATTTCATTAAGATCCGATCAGCCGTTTAATCGTGAAAAGGTAACAAACAAACAAACATACAAACAAACAGAGTGACATTCGCATTTATAATATTAGTATGGATGATGCTAAAGCTGCTCAACCTGCCTATTAACCGACCTAAAACAAGGAGGTTATCAATTCGACCCTTACATTTATTCTTATTTCCAGGAAATAACACACAATGATGTAATACAAAAAAAACTTTTTCGAAAAGGTTTATTGTAAATTCATGATTACTAGTTTTCGAACATTTTAGATTATAGAAAATAGTAGCCCACCGGCATCGGGGATAAGGTCCGAGCTACCGGTGGTCAGGGCTCTTAAAAGAGGAACTTCCTAACAATACGCGCCGTGTTCAGAAGTACTGCTTTCTGAATCAAGCCTTGATCTAGCTGCCAAGCGAAAGACTCCTCAGATGTTGGTCGAGGCTTTAAACTATTAAGCCATTGGCCGACATGACTATCGGCACAATGACTGCTGTACTCACGTCCCACATGTCAGCAACCTCGCGAACCAGATCTATATGCTTGAATTGCTTATCTTTCTCTGCTTTCACGAGGTTCTCGTCATGCGGTACCGTTATATTAACAATCATTGCGCGACGCTTCAATCGATCGATCAACACAATGTCAGGCCAATAAGGCAACAATAGTCTTGTCAGTGACGATAGGTCGATCTCAATACAACGTGATATTACCATCATCGAGAACTGAGTCGGGCGCATACTTATAGTTTGGCACTTCTGATTTTACAAGGTAGTATTTCAAAGCAAAAGGTAAATCCAGGCAACGAGGTTGTGATAGAGATCTTCTTCTAATCTACTGATTGAAACGTCGTGCTATAAATTGGCTAAAGACAAATTCTTTATTACGGCTATTATTATGGCCAGCAAACTTCAGCTAAAGCGGTGCAAGAAAGTTTGTTTATCTTTCTATGCAAGTCTGAAGTTTCCTTTTTGAAGTAAAACGGTGTCGAGTCGCACAACTGTCACTTCTCAAGTGTAATTGCATTTAGTACGTCTTTAAAACTAAGTTTTATTTCGAGTGAGAAATGTTGGTCATGTAGTATTTTCTTTTTAACATTATTTGTGGGTTGAAAATAATATGTATGATTAAGGTATTATAGTCGAGAATCATTACCGTTTATTTATTCTGCTCTTTGTGTCAATTCACTTGCACTGATGAACGAAATATTAACTAAGTATGTACAAACAAACATAACAAAAAAATAAATCTCAATGTTTATTGAAACATTCTTATACCTTTTTATGGACACAAAGCATATTGTCTCTGCTATCAATATATATATACAGGGTGTAACGGAAAGGGTATATACATCCTTAAGGGTGTGCTAAAGACCATCAAACTGAACATGTTTCTCATCATAAAAAAAATTTAGCAGCAAAAAAAAATATCAGCTGCCTATACATTTCGGTCGAATAGGTATTGCAATTTTCTATGGGCCAGCAGATATTTTTAATGAGAAACATGTTCAGTTTGATGGTCTGTAGCACACCCTTAAGTATGTATATGCCCTTTCCGTTACACCCTGTATAAAATTCAAAGTCCTGACTGACTGACTGACTGAGATATCAACGCACAACCTAAACCGCTGGTCCTAGAGACCATATGGGTTTTTCATTTTGACCTCATTTTCTAGGTGCAAAAAATGAAATTTAAAATACCCAATGTCTCAATTTCCTCCCCTAGGTTATGGCTGGATAACCTAGGGGAGGAAATTGAGACATTGGGTATTTTACATTACATTGATTGAAATAAGAACTGTTACTCACATGGGCAGTTTAATGTTGCATGCTTCAATTATAAAAATTAAAATTATCCATACAAACTTTTAAGTTGATTTAATCAATGGGATTAAATCAACTTAAAAGTTTGTATCGATAATTTGAAATTTGAAAGTATGACTTTTCCGCGAAATAGGCATTAAATGATCTTAAAGGGGCTTTATTGATGATTTTAATGATTGTAACTCTGTAAAGCTATATTTATTACGGCAGCAAATTATGTTAATCAACATACAACCTGTCATTGACCTGCAAATTGCAAAAGACGTAAGAAAAATTGAATAATTCTGCCCTGTCGCTTCGCTTAGTATTTAAAAAAAAAAAATATTAAGTAATAGTTAATGGTGTAAATGAGCTATCATTTACAACATTAACTAAGATTATCGAAAGGCGTGGATGGATGACCCCATTTGAGCTACGGCATCGTAGAAACGTCGACGTGTATAAAATAAATTCTGGTTCAACCCATTTAGGTCACTAACAATCTAAAATAGAAAAAAAAGCGCCATAACATACTTATTCTAGACAGAATGAATACTTTGGCTTCTTCTTACTTTGAAAATCGCAGACTTTAACACAACTATTTATCCTATACTTACACATAGGCGCGACCGAAGCCGCGGGCAAGAACTATAACTATAACATGTAAATTACTATTTTCGCCATTATATTGCAAAGCACAATTCCGAACACCACGCGGGCGAAACCGCGGGCTAAGAAAAAATAAACAAGCAAGGGTATTTTCGAACTCAAATAATCACAAGAGAAATAAACAATTCTCAAGGACTGAAAAAAGTTCTGCCCACGCAGGAAACCTTCCTACATCAGGCGCCATCTTGATTTCTTTGCAGATTTAAAGTAGGTCGTGATAATGACGGCTTTTATGTATAGAAAGGAATTTGATGAAGCATGAGCTTTTTCAATGAATTACAAAAAAAACTTCATGTATTATAAGTAGTATCACTACACAGTACACAGTACTTCAAGTATTTATAAACTATCATGCTTTTTTCGTTTTCGTTTTGAGGCTAATGTTTACGTTATTTAAGCTGGAATAGTAAGATAGTTTCTAATCGTTGACTTACGGATTTTCTTTTGGTCATGCGGTGATCATTTGGTTCGTGCCGCTCGACTTTTACCCGAAGGCATATCTCGGGCCTTAGCAACAGCGTGCGGTGTAAACGTAACGTAAATACGAGTACGTCATGTTTTAATCGCCCACATAATTATCTTTTAGTTAAATTGTTTCCAACAAACACCATCAGACAGATCATCATCATTCATTCATCAATAGACTTGGATATTTGGCACAAAGATAGTGTATAACCTAGATTAACACAGGATACTTTTATCCCGGTAGTTCGATCCCATGGGACAATTGTCACCATCGACGCCCGCGAAGCCAGTTGTAAATAATTGGTACTAATATCGATTCTATGAAGCTAACAACATATTGTTGATATCTATATAAACGCCTCGTTTATCTCAAGTCTAGACGAAATTTCTCGAATGTTCCACTGAACATTTGTATCCCACAAAATATAATATTTTATGAATACTATTGATATTATACTATTGATATTCGATTTTTTGGTCTTTGTTAACGCATTTACTCACAAAACTAATTTTTCGGTCTCCTTCAAAACCTTTAGACAAGTAGGTACTGTAGAGGTTTAACCACCGCGATCATTTATGAAGTTCTTGGCATTGATATTATAAGTAGGTATAAAAACACTGATTGCATAGTTAGAAGATACATATCATCATCTGCCTAGCCTTTTCCCAAACTATCTTGGGGTCGGCTTCCAGTCTAACCGGATGCAGCTGAGTACCAGTATTTTACATGAAGCGACTGCCTATCTGACCCCCACAACCTAGTAACTGGGTAATACGATACCCCTTAGTAAGACTGGATGTCAGACTTTTGGCTTCTGACAAACAACACCTTGTATAAGAATTAAAAAAAAAAGATGTAGTGCGGTGTACTGACATCGCGGGACAAGATGTAAAATAAGTCGTTTTCTAGGAATAATTTACGATTTTTATAATTTGAATACCTTTTATGTTTCCTCCACCACTGCGAATCCTTTTATAATCCCACAATAAATAATACTGCATTCACATTAAAAAGGTACAATAAACTAGATTTTTCAAGCGAATACACTCACGTAAAAAGTTAGATTTACTGCTTCCTATGAATAAGGCAACCCGTTGTTATTCCTTCCGTCTGTAAGAATCTAGACGAAAAATATTTTGTTTGAAACTACGCAGGTTTGAATTTAAGAGGGTTTGCAAAATGGCATGTACAATGTTATTATTTGTACCTACAGCCTGTAGTGGATAAGTAATGCGATGTTTAACAATTTTCATCCACTTTGAACTTTAAGTGGTTGGCATAAGGTGCAACAAATCGCATTGACTACATTTTATCACTTATGGCTGCATTTAAGACTAAAGTAATAATAATCATTTCTACCTACACTTGACTATTACGACAGTCCAAAGCCTGCAAGTGTGATTGAAAATGTTATCACCAGTTGATTACAATACAATCGCCGTACGGTTAGTTTAGATAACTACTGTCAAACTTTTATCAATGAGCGTGCGACGACGCAGGAGGCGCGGGCGGCGCGGGGCGCAGCGCGATGTGCATGTTTTCGTGCGGACAACCAGCTGGCCTGCCATGACGTCTTCTTAAAGCAGTATTGTTTTACTCTTATTCCAGTGTGGGAAAGAGATGGAGCTATACAGGATGTCTAGCGTCATCTCTTTCCCACACTGGAAAAGGAGTAACACAATAATGTTTTAAGACGTCATGGTAGATCAGCAGCTGGTAACATAACAAGCTTATAACTTTGTGATTTTTCATATACAGTTTTTAAATTTTGTACATCTTTTCTTCATATAAATACTAGACACGTGTTTCGGGTTTCGCATATATTTTTGAAAACTAGCTGTCCAGCGCAACTTCGTCTGCGTCACAGTTTCCCCGTTTTCGAAACATTTTTCATTGCTGCTCCGCTCCTATTAGACGTAGCGTGTGACTGTCTGTTTGTTCCGGTTAATCTCTGGAACGGCTGGACCGATTTTGGCGTAACTTTCACTGACAGATAGCTGATTTAATAAGGAGTAACTTAAGCTACTTCTTAAATTCCATGCGGACTAAGATGCGGGCACAGATAGTCTAAATAAAAATTAAGTTAATAACAACTTAAAACTAATTATTTCATTACAAAGAAAGTAAAAGCAGACATTTAAACGCCAACCCTGGTCAGTACCTACAGAAGACGCGTCGATCGCTACCTTTATCGAAATACTAAAATAAAACGATAACGGTAGTAGTTTTTGTTTGTCCACTCTTTACCACAAAAGACACTTAGGGAAAAATATAATTTATATTTTATCTTGTTAAACTCCTTATCAATGGAGATATTGTCCTTTCTTCTACGCTTTCGAATTAGTTCTTTTTTCCGACTGACCAGCTTTTTGACAGTTCAATAATGCCTGGAATTAGTTCAATTGGTATAAATGCGTTGACTTCATTTGGGTTGAGAATCAGACTAAAAAATGTGCCGTTTTTATTAAATCCATTCAAAATGCGAGTTTCTTTAGAATATGTATTTTTTTTAATAATAAGCATAAACCAAATGATTAATAGATCGGGTCATCAGATTTTCTTTTCATCTGTGCAAGAGTAATCATGACTCGCCAGATTTTTTATGAAGAAACTGATCGTTTATTGACGGATCGTATGGTTTTATTTCGTAATTCCCTATTTCTTTTTACCCTTAAGAGTGCGGGTACGTGAAAAAAAAGTGTGAGCCGACAAATATTGACATAGCTTTCATTTGTTTTTAAATGAACTGTCAATTCTTACTCTTCCTTCTTATTACGAATCTGACAGTTTCAATCTATCATTATCATCATCAGCTCATAATTCACCTCTTCATGGACCTTTTCGCACGTGTCTGAACTAACGTCGCCATCTTGTTTTTCCAAAACAATTTTACCAATGTGAGCGCTCTTGACAATGTCATTCAAGCTCCGCAAGAACTAAGCTGCAATATACAGATTATACAGACTCATACAACCGACATTAGCTCCGCCCAGTAATAGAATAAAATTTAAGTAAAAGGATCCGTAACAACACCAAAAATAAACCCGCAAAAAATCAAGAATCTAAATATCAAATTGCAATATCGCTTTCACTTGAGTACCAGGGTATAAGCAACGTGAGAATGTTTGTGGAAATTCCCGGAATAACGGTGTAGAATAAAAACGCTCTGTTCACTTTTATTTTTCACGCTATTTCGGAGTCCCGAACAATTTGCCGGCAGTACTTTTTTGTGGGGTATCAGTTACTCGAGGTAATTTATTCAGCCAGTTTTTTTTTTGAATTTTTGGTTATACTTGAAAGTGATCGGCGTTGATTGTTTGCGATTCAATCGGGTTGTAGTAATTAATTTTAAGTGGAAATTTATAAATGCTGTTGTGATGGACTAGTTACGCAGAGGGTCACAAATTAGTATTTCTTCACAAGTATTTGAAACCTCGTATTACCTCATTTAGAACTGAAACTTAATTAAACCAGATATTTTTGCCGTGTAAATATGCTTTTAGTCTTTAGTAAAGCTACTCTACCCTGCAGTTAGGGTAGCTTAACAAAAAAACCTAACTAAACTCAAGGAGACACCTAAATGATGCCCAAATAACATCACACTGTCGTTGGTTGGATGTTCAGCGTTTAGCTTAGGCGTGGTGTAAATTCCAACAGTACTGTAATACTTATGGCATAAACCTATGTGAGTATGTGTTGTTTAGTAAGAGAAAATGGGGACAAGTCTCTTTTGTCCCCAAAAGAACGCACGAGTACACCTCCTCAGCCACGTGTAGCCCTAATACTCTTCAACGAACAACTCCGCTAAAACTTCCATTGAATTCGTATGAAAAGAAAAGTTCATATAAAATAAATACTAATACATTACAAATAAACTTTATATTTCAGTAGCCAAGCGTACATTTTATTTTATATTTCATTTTAATAAAATTGCAGAGAGCCTGTGGCTCCACTCTGTAGCCATCGATCGATTTTGTCTTTTTCTTTTAGAACATGAAGTAGGAAAGAAAGAAAATAAATACTTACTTTCAGTGTTTATTTGTCTCGCACGGAACAAAACAAAATGTTTAATATAACAATAAAACAAAATAAATAATCTGGCAACCGTGTGTGTCAACACGTTAAGTCATCCCTAGTCTTTTTTGACTATAAATTATTTATTTACATACCCACTTCGGTGAGTGTGTCCAAGAACTCCACGACCTCATCCCAACGGCCCGCTTCTATCATCGGACATCTAGACGCACTGCAAGTTACCATCCCTACCTGCCAATTCCACCAATTCGCACTAAGCGTTTTCAAACGATTTTCATAATACGCACAGCAAAGGAGTGGAACTCTCTGCCTGCGTCTGTGTTTCCGAACGCTTACAACCCTAATTTCTTCAAGTTAGAGTGAACAGGCTTCTTCTGGGTAGGGCACGCCACAATAGTGGCGATAAGTCCCCTCTTTGAGGAGTGGCTTCAGTGGCGCCAAGGCGCCCTCACCTTCTGCCTGACGCAGGTCCTCACCGGACACGGTTGTTTCGGGAGGTTCCTGCACCGAATCGGGTGGGAGGAAACGCCCGGGTGTTACCACTGCGAGGATCGGCCGGAGGACACGGTGGAGCAAACCGTGGAGCTCTGCCCCGCTTGGGCTGAGCACCGCCGTGTCCTCGTAGCGGCGATTGGCGGCGGCGACCTCTCGCGTCCGGCCCTGGTTCAATCCATGGTCCGGAGCGAGAGGGAATGGGAAGCCGTCGCCTCCTTCTGCGAAGCAGTCATGCTAGCGAAGGAGGTGGCGGAACGTGAGAGGGAGAGAACCTCACGTCCCAGCCGCCACGGGAGACGCCCCGGGCGTGGGGGGGCAACCAGTGGCCCCCGGCCACCGTAGGCGCGGTCCTGTGGACGGTGAGTAATGGGCTAGCTCACCGTCCGTCCGTCTTATGACGACAGGCCGTGCCGACGGCGCGTTTGTGTTCCACGCGCGCCTCAAGGAGATGTCGGCAAATCGGAAGGGGTCCGAGAGGGCCGATGCCTGCCAGGGCTGCGGGTTGTTCGAAAGAGATACCGTGGCCCTGGAACACAAAGGGCTAAGAAGGAACATGGATGGGTTTTAGTCAGTACAAGTCTGACACTCCCTCCCACTCCGCCCAGAGCGGGAGAAGTCATTTGAGGATTTCCCATCCTTAAAAAACAAAAAGAAGGCTTCTTCTGGGTAAGCTCGTACCATCGTCGATTTTTTTACTTGGAAAAATAACAGAAACCGGGCCAACCGGCCCCGAGCCGGGTCCCCGCTGCCAGTGGTTGTGTGTAGCGCATGAGATGGACGCGGTCTATAAACGAAAACGTCATGCGCGCATACTACGGGTCTACAGAGAGAGGAACTAACCTCACTGTGTACCGTATTAGGATGCTGTCTGCTGTTTCAGGAACTCGAACCAACTGTCAACGTTTCGGCCCAACGATTATCGGATCAGGTGCGGGATATCCAACACAATCACATGTTGGTCGAAGCTGCACTTGATAGGCTGCGCTCAGAGGTACAAGGCAACCGTATCATCTTGACTTCGTCACAAACCGCGGTTCAAGCGTTACCTTTTGACCCAATCCTTCCGGGTTACTACGGTAAGTAGCCAGTGCAACGTCCGACTGAGGAGCGCATTGACCGCTTACCGTGCGCATACCGATCTTAGGCCCCGATTACCACGGTTGCCCATGCATAAAAATATAGCACGCGTTTGTGCCTTGGAATCGCAATTCAAGAATCTTTTACATAAATTCTACGCTAAGCTGGGTTCAGACTATATGACATACAAACTCGTAGTACATAGACAGGCACATAGCCCAAAAATAAGTTAAAATTCACAGAGATTAACTGTCGCGACTACGCCAACTCGTTAGAGTCCGTTACGCAAAACCTTTTGTTGGGCCAGTCAATTGTACGACAAAAAAAGAGTTGGATAAGTATTCACGTGGACGGAATATTGAGCGCTTTGATCGAATGCTCGGGTTTTATGGGGATGTCGTTCAAAAAGTTTATGAGCTTAGGTGTGTAGTAAGTGGAACACGTGTATGAACATAATGATGTATGAGTACGAAGTAAATAAGTTGTTTTGTAGATTAAGTAAGTAAATTTTGTGCATTTTTATTTAGCATCTACCTAGCCTTTTCCTAACTATGTTGGGGTCCGCTTCCAGTCTCACCGGATGCAGCTCAATACCAATATTTTATATGGAGCGACTGCCTATCTGACCTCCACAACCCAGATAGTACTGGGTACACGTTACTCCTTGGTGAGACTGGTTGACAAACTTTTGGGGCACTGACTACCTGTAATGACTGTCAAAGGTTTACTATTGACAGCCGGGACCAACAGCAACGGCTTATCGTGCTTTACGAGACACGGAGCAAACTCGGGATGTTATGGGTGAGGACATTCTCATTTACATTGAAACATAACATGATATAACACCTGTACAGTACACATACAGAGTATGTACGTATGAGAGTGATACGTATGAGAGTGAAATTAATAATAGTTTAAAACAGATGGTAAACTGGCTAGACGCAAACAATTTAAAAATAAATTTGTGTAAAACCAAAGTTATCCATTTTAGACAACAGACCTCTAGTATTAACTTAAATATACATTATAACAATGATACTATAGAAGAAGTTGAAACTACAAAATTCCTGGGTCTCGAAATAGACAAAAAACTAAACTGGAAATCACACGTTGTTACTTTATGCAAGAAAATGAGTAAGTCTGCATACGCTCTATACACATTATCCCCTATTTTGAACACGGATGCTCTTCTGACTGCCTATTATGGGATAGCTGAATCACATTTACGCTATGGGATCATGTTTTGGGGAAACTCTACGGAAAGAGAGACCGCCTTCAAGGCACAAAAAAGATGTGTTAGAGCGATGTTTAAACTTAAACCCACTGACAGTTGTGAACTATACTTTAAAAATTACAAAATATTTACATTGCCTTGTCTATACATATTTGAAGTAGCTGTGTTTGTAAAGACAAATCCGAGTCGTTTTAGACGACTAGCAGATGTAGCACCACGCAATAGGCGCGATAATAGTGTGCTATGTCTGGAGCCAGCCAAGACAGCACTTATGCGCAAAAGTGTCTACTGCATGGCACCAGTCATTTATAACAAACTGCCGAAGACATGGAAAGAGCTTCCGCTTGCATTATTTAAAAAGAGACTCCGAAGCTTTTTATTGGCGAAAGCATTGTACAATTCCCGAAGAACTATCTCCCGATATACGTCAATAAAACACAATAACTTTCAGAACAAGACAATTTATTTTGATGTACCGCTGGAAGGTCGTTAAAACGCGGAGAATCTCGACACCGCGATTCAGGATTGTGACGTATTTACAAAGTGCCATCTATGATTTAAAAACATAATCATTTTGACATAAATTCAAAATTCAAAAATAAGAATAAACACTTTGCAGACTAAACATACCGCCCACCATGGACAACCTTGTCCATCAACATAAACATAACAGAATACATTAAGCATAAAGATTATTGTTCTTGAACACACACCATAACATAAGATTTAGCATAACATATTATACCATTATCTCCTATATAAACTTCCACTCTAAGTTTCTAAGTCAAACTAAATAAAAGTGAATAGCAAAATATTAAAACAATTGATGACTTCAATCCAACAACAAAACAATAGTTTGGCATGTAAGATCTTGCTATTTAGATTAATTTAAAAACAGGTTTGTTAAATTTTACATTACACGAGTAAAATTATTCTAACATAGTTGTTTTCTAATAAATAATCAGTCCTTATGAACTTAGCAGTTGGAAGACCGTCCTTCACCAAAACAATGTCTCCAACCTTTGGTTCGGGCTACTTGTAACGATACAGTAATTGAGTTTAAGATTAGAACTTCAAAGTTTGTGAAACATGGGGAAATATAAAATGACAAATCATACTATTTGAAGACAATAAGTCAACCAACAAAATGCTGCCTCGTTATCAATGGTTACCCAGAAGTGAGCCTTTTGTGTAATGATTGCCACAAGTTTTACTGATTGGACTAGGGTAATCCACACCATACATTGGAAAGGTTTCTGTACAGAAACCGTTGCTTTCAGCAATTGACTTATAATTTTTAGTTTAATTGTTTTGAGTGTCGAACCCAACACATTTATGCACATTACTGCTTAACGCGAGTTTTTGAATGAAGTTTTAGAATCCTATACATGAATCTTAAATAGTTTGACTTCAACTGAGTTCCTTCGTGCAGCCTCCTCTGGTAAGCCCACACAATCAAATGATTGGTACAATGCTGTGTATGAGGAATTAAGGTTGTGTATTTCGTATACCTACTCCTCAATAGGCGCTCGCTATGAACGATCTCTTAAGATCCTGTCATCATCAAGAAAGGGACTCAAAGAGGTAACCCTAGGAGCCATTTTAAGTTTACATTTCTTTTTTAATGATTATATTTCAAGTTTAAAGTTTTGCAATTAGCACAGTTTGATGCAGATAGGTGTCGCTTCATTAGATTTATTTTTAGTAAGACACCTAGTGATTTTATTTATATCACGTGACACATTCATCAGTAAAAACGATCTAAAGTTAACAAATAGGCACTTTTATTAACCTATTAGTTTTATAAAACCTAGTTGACAAGCTATCGTTCCATCTTTTAGCACTTGTATGACACGTTTTTATCTTTCTTTCTTTTTGTGTCATATAAACCTTTTCAAAATTATCATTTCGTTCTGATTTGAATTCCCAGACCTTTTTTTTTAGAAATGTATTATTTGAATGGACGGCAGTGCTACTATGTGGCATGTCTCGCTTTGGCTGAATTCATTTGTTTGACCAGAGAAGATCCAACCTAGTTGAGTGTTTTGTGCTATAAGATGACTAGGTGGACCTTTGATAAACCTCTACAAATTCTGGACATATACTTTTGTATCTAACAGCAAATCAATCGTATTCGGTTTCTCGAACGAAAGATCTGCTAAATCCAAAGACGAGATTGTGGTTAAAACGTTTGCCGTAGCTTCATCTTCGACGAAATGGTTTTTAATTTCTTTGAATCATAAAACCTAACAGTCACCATAAAACTAGGGTCGACGCGTGATTGTACCCTAAATAGAACCATCGAATACGATCGTCCTTGATCACGGCCTGTACCTGAAACTAAACTTTTAGTTGGTATATTATCAAGACCCAAGAACTGTACTGCGGACTTCGATTCAAACGAAGCCTGAGACCCTTGGTTTATCAAGGATCTTGTTCCAATTGCAGTACCGTTCTTTGATTCTGCTGTAGTTAAAGCAGTGGCCAATAATATTTGGCTATGACTGTTAGCATAATAACTTACTATGTTAGTGGACTTGCTCTGAGTTGACGTGATTGTATCAGCAGCGTCGCTGCTGTCTACAACTTGATCAGTGGTGATGTTGTCACCAACTGATTTGGAGATATTCTTGGGATGAAGAAGACTTTACTGCTTCTTTTGACATATAGAACATCTGGAAGATTGGCGGCATGAATATACGGAGTGATTTGACCCTAAACAGTTGTAGCATACACAATTAGTTTCAACAAAATTACGACGCTTATCCAAATCGAAACTAGCAAACTGTTTACAATTAACAAGTTTGTGATTCTCTTTACAACAAATGCACATTAATGTTTTCGACTTGTGAAATGAGTTGACAGGAACAATATTATTAGCAAAGGACTCGTTGCACTTTGAAGAGTTTACCACAGAATCTGACGGCACAGGATTGATCTTCTAATGATACCAGTCGACTTTCTACATAGGACTGAGATATCCTATTTATTGGATACTCTTTGAAACTAACTCTGCTTTGTTCAATTCTAAATGTTGTCATTTTGTGTATGTTTCCATCTTACTTCGCAGAAAAAATGTGATTTTTCTAAGTGTTTGACACAAGTCCAAACTTTTAAATATTTTCTAAGTCACTAAAATTGGGTTTAACACTTCACTGTCACTCACTTTGTCGTCCGGCGTGATGATATACGTGGAATGTTCCCACTACACCGAAACTGCTGCTTTGGTCTCTGAGGTCGAAGTCTGGCGTGATGATACGTGAGTTGCTCTCCCCTCACGCCTCAGCTGCTGCTCACACCTTGGAGCACCAGCAAAAAGTCGCCAGCACCGCACCAGCGTTAACCGTTGTGTACCTTGTACGGTACATAAGGCTTTACAGCCCTCAAAAAAGGCGGTCAGCTGATGCATCTCACCACAGGCTGGCTGCTCCTCTCCTCCAGAGTCCACACTGGTCACTACCACCAACTTTCTATCCAGCTCCGAAGGACCATTTGTACAATTCCCGAAGAACTATCTCCCGATATACGTCAATAAAACACAATAACTTTCAGAACAAGACAATTTATTTTGATGTACCGCTGGAAGGTCGTTAAAACGCGGAGAATCTCGACACCGCGATTCAGGATTGTGACGTATTTACAAAGTGCCATCTATGATTTAAAAACATAATCATTTTGACATAAATTCAAAATTCAAAAATAAGAATAAACACTTTGCAGACTAAACAAGCATATTATAATATTAAGGAGTACCTAATTGAGAAAAAGTTTTTAAGCTAGTGCAGAATTATGTATATTAATAATAATAAGTTTAAAATTGTATTTAGTTTGTAATAATTTTAAAATTTTAGTTATAAGTTGTTATTTTATATCTTTTGCATGCCTATGTGGTAAAATATGGCTGTACTATTATATGTTTTTGTCATCGTTTGGAGTTACCCATATTTGCAAAATAAAGTTATCTATAGCTTTATCTTTATCTTTGTAAGAATACTACTTTCTTGGGAAAAGTCGTGTTTATGTAAGGTGACAGGTAGCTGTGCAACTATTTTAATAAACGTGGTTCGCAGAAATCATGACCAAACAGTTACCATTACTAAGCTACTTTTTTATTAGTAAGCTTAGGACACTGTTGCGGCGTTTGACCTGGGGTCAGCTATTGCATTTTTCGCTCACGGTTATCGTAAAGAATCCAGTTTTCATCACATTCCACAATTCGATCCAATATTCCTTCATTTCTGTATCGATTCAACAAGGCAACACAAGTTTCAACACGCGTTTCTTTCTGCAGATCAGTCAAATCATGAGGCACCCTTTTTTCATATTTTATTGATTTTACGCAAATGAGTAAATATTGTAGGTAAGGTAACGTTAAACCATGCCGCTAAATCCTGGGTAGTTTGGATCGGATCGGTTTCCACCATCTCTTTCAATTCATTGTTATTCACCTGTGTGGGCGGTGTTCCACGTGGTTCTTTCTTCAAAGCAAAGTTTCCATCACGAAAGCGTTTAAACCAAAATCGCACAGTGCGTTCATTAGCAGTCCCCTCTCCAAACGCAACATTTATTTTGCGAGCTGTTTCTGCCGCGTAAGTTCCGCGTCGGAAGTTGAATTCAAAAATCACTCGAATTTTCGAAGTATCCATCTTTTGGGTCTAAAATGAATAAAAAAAACAACTGAAAGTTGATAATCGAATGTTGCACATTTTTTAAAAGAAGAACTTCATATTTACCATGTGAAAGAAGTTTCACTCAAAAATCTCAATCATGAAGGTTCTATGTCAATTCGAAGTACCTACCTATTACAATAAAAGGGCAATTACATACTTTAAACCCTATTATTATTGTGAGATAATACGTGGAAACGAAACGGAATTGACATGAATGGTTTGGTCTCAGTTTCGCTTCGCTAGTCCGCTTCCTTCTAAGTGTAATAGCCGAGGTTATCTTGGGAAACGTGTTTATTGTTATAGGAAAAGGTAACGTGAAATGGGTCATTAATAATACTAGCTATTGATGGTTGTGAAGGGATCAAAGCATTTAATTGTATTAGGATTAATTTACCAGATAGCTACATTGTGGTGTGAAGATATGAAATATGAAAATGTCTATAATTATAACATTAAGTCTACCTCTGCACTTTTATTTACTTGATTATTGTAACTAGCCCATATTGTCCCACTGCTAGGCAAATGCCTCCCTCCATTCCTTTCAACGGTCAGGATTCTGTGCTACTTCTTTCCAATTCTTAAGGAAGACATCCAGTTCGTCCCGCCATCTCCTTCGTGGTCTGCCGCGCCCCGTGTCACTATTTCTTAACTTGATGCATTAATAAAATAAAGTATGCTTAAAGGGTATTAAGTTTGTGAGTACGGTATACCATTTTAAGCAGTTTTTTCAGGTAAACTAACAAGTAAAGTTCGTAGCAACCTTTCAAGTATGTACCTTTTTTTTGATGATGAGCAAGTAAGTACACAACTTTATTCCAGTAAAACAAGACAAGCAATCTTGTACCTCAATCAAGTACCAGGACATCATAAAACACAGAGACATCATCACTACGTCGTCGTAGCTGCTCTGTCGCGCAAGGTTTCGCCCGACCACAATTGGGTCAAGCCACAGTCCCTTCAACTAGGGATGCGTACTGCCCGAACCATTTTAACTGATTTACACAACTTGCTTGGCATGACACGTAACTAAAACTGGATTTAGGTCTTGTTTTGGATAGATAAGGGTAATATTATTATTTTACGTGTACTTAAAACAAATCCTTTGCAAGGCACATGTTCGACCACTCTTCTGTCTAAAAAGGGATTTATCTTGCATTCCCATTTAAAGAAAATCGGTCTGCAATTACTTTAGACTGTTACTGTGATCGTTTTTATTTTGCACTCCATTTAGTAGATTATCTTTGTCTACTTAACGATATCATCAATTCTTAAGAAACTCCATAGCTCTGTAATGCAAAGCGTTATACATCATCGCCCATGATATACTAGGGTAACATACTCTCAAGG
Source organism: Cerastis leucographa (assembly GCA_963082945.1). NCBI lineage: Eukaryota > Metazoa > Arthropoda > Insecta > Lepidoptera > Noctuidae > Cerastis > Cerastis leucographa. The sequence continues at coordinate 4,241,069 of OY720365.1, forward strand.
AACATCAATCACTGGCGCTGCAAGTGGCGCGTCCACATAATAGATAGTGTGGTGAGCCGGTGACACGTCATAATATCATATGTTGTTGATCGGCCGTCGACCGTTCTAACACCTAACTGCATTGATGGTAACTTAGTACTTGGTATCACTTGCGAGTTCCATAAGTATACGCTTTGAGTACCTAAATGATTGTGTTGGATACTAACACGTTTATGCATAGGTGATAATCATTATCTTGTCTTAGATTCGATCTCAGTGAGCAATCACTTAACTAACCGCCCTTGATTACTAACATCTTAGCAATTATTCGACCAGTAAATTAGCTCTGTATGCTCGAATGTTCGGTTTTAATGGCATAGAACTCAATCGCTTTGATAGACCTGTTTTGGTTAGCTAGGTTGAGATATATGGCCAACTAAATAGACTTAATATGTGCTTGATCGTTGAATAGAGACCAAAATACCTAATGCTTACCATTACGCTAAGTTTGTATGGGAATTTGACATTTTGAATCTTTTTACTCAAAGCATCATAATAAATTCAAATCTAAAAATAAAGGTCAAATACGCTTTTTTCATTTGAAAAATTTCTATTGAATTAAATTACAACTTTCTATTATTACTGATTAATATTATTTATAAAACTAGATAACTAAAACTAAAATAACAACAAATTATAAAAGGGCGTCAAAAAACTCCTCCTCAACGCTGTCAACTGGTAACGTGCCCAAGAGACTGGAGGCGTTGCCACGTTGTATGGCAATACTTAGCCTCTGGCCAAAGTAAAACCAAGCCCTTGGGTCACGGGAAGTGTCAACTAGGCGTTTAGAAATTTCCTTGAAAAGGCTGTGAGCACTCGGACCCCACGGCCCCAGAGTTTCAACCCCAAACGGCTCGAAAATATAGTTACCACAAAGGTTACTTACTATATTTACGCCGCTTGAGGTTCTCCGCAGCGGCAGCGGCAGCGAAAAAAATAAGTTTATCGACCTCGAAACTCTTAATTAATTTTAAAAAGTAAGTCTATCCTTCAGAAAGTAATAGAGCTAAACAAATATTCATCCTTCTTTTTCTAACATAGAACTAAGATGCTAGGATAGCATAATCTCTACAGGGTTCTTAAGAAGCCGCGGTTGGATCTGATGCTAATTTTATGAATAAAACCTCGGTAGCAGGGAAATTATGCAGAAATCCCTACTTTGTTGCTACTGACCGCTTTTTTATACTGTGTAAAAAATCTTTAGCAAACTTTTAATTCGTGAACACGCCTTTTAAGTATGAGGTTATGTTTCATTAAACATTGAGTTATAGACTCAAGCTCGAAAGTCTGACAGCCTGTTATACCATGGCGTATCGTGTTCCCCAATAGCTAGTTTGTGGAGGTCAGAAGTCGCTCCATCTTCAATACCGGTATTCAGCTGCATCAGGTTAGATTGGAAATCGACCCAACATAGTTAGGAAAATGCTGGGTGGATGGTGAATGTCCAGTTCTTTAATCAAAACTAGCGATCACATAATGTCTATTCATACCTCTAACTTAACTGTTATTTCTACTACAAAAATACAATTTACATCCCGTCACACTTCACTCCCGAGCCAACAACACGCACTTATGAAAAGGTTACATAAAGGAGCGTCGAGCGGTCTGAATCAAGCCCGTCGACTTCTTTATTTTTAGGCAAATCTTAAGTACTCCTTGCCTTGTGGGCATACTTTATTCGTGGACCGTTCGCACGCCCTTGATCAGGTTGGGAGCTCCTACTATGGAGATTGGACTTTATTTTTCTTTACAACAAACTTAAAAGCAATTGAGAGAAGATTGGTTTTCACTTTGAGAAAACTGGGTAAATATTTTCATTCTTAGAAAAAAAATGCCCCTTTAGTGGTCACAAATGTGACTGTTGAGTATATGGTCCTATGTTTGATTGCCAGGTCGGTCAAAAATCCTCGCAGTATCTAGTGAAAACAGGTTTACAAAAATGTTTGACCTAAGCTTTATTTTATTTGTGTATCCTGGTTTGTCTAAAAGCAAAGTTTAGTGTTGTAAGTAAATAGTCTTTTCAATGTCTGCACTTTTTTGTATAAGAAAATTCTGTCTTTCCTCCGAATTCAGAAAGGAAATAATTTACGATATCTTCCAGAGATTTTAAAATGTCACACGGGCGAACATTTTTAAAAGCGTTAGAAATGTTAGCATGCGTGCTCAGTATTTGCATATAAAGCCGTTAGAAGTGTCATGAGTGGGAAGGATCTTGAGTAACGCGCATTTGTTACACCCATGCATGAGATTTTATCGTTTCTGCACGGGTATGTACACAGACAGGCGCAAAGAGAGAATTTATTCATGGAAATTTAAAATTGTGATTGTAAAGGGTAAGCTCCTGCTTATTGCTAATATCTCGGTACTACATAGGCCGGCTTGCACCACAGACCGCACTTTTTTCCACTAAGCGAATTTAAAACGTCGTTTTTATTTATGTTTTTAAATATGTTTTTGCTATAGGTATAATAATGACATATAACATGCTTGTGTTAGAAGTCGGTTTTCATTGTGGATACAAATTGGTTAGTTAAAACTTTTACATTCGATCGAGAACCGTTGTTTGGTTATTTTCACCAAAATGAGGCATCTGAATTTAGCTGAAGATTTCACAGAATTATATATTTCTTATTCAGATTCTTACGATGGTTTTCAAGGAATATTTTACCAATTTCCTTGAATACAAAAATATTCGAAATATAACTGAATACATAAGGCCGGTTCGAAGAGTAGGTAGCGCCATTTCTGGAGATGGCATAATACTTTCTGTATCAAACCAGCATTTATTTTTCTCGAAGAATAGTATAAACAAATAATACATCATTATTTTCAACCTTGTTCCGTTCAACTACAAGAATTTCCTAGAAATCCACTGAAGATGTCATGTCTCCTTTATTCTTAGGTACAGTAACTGGAGGTTAACTCCACCGAACTGTTGAAGGTAATCCATCTAGATAATTTTGTAACGTTTTTACAACATCTATCTACGTTTGTGACTTTAACGGTTCTGGGAACGGCTATAAAAACGCCTTCTTTTCCTGATACCCTTGTAATCGTGTTACACCTATCCATCCTGTCGTATTATTTGGTAGCCTACTTTTCCAAATTATCGTCATGGGTTTGCTTATGTGAAGACTGGAATGAATTAAAGTATATCTTTTAAAATTAAATAAACTTTAGCAGCACGCAAATGTATTCGTGGATTTCATATCAGCCTTTAAATTTTCTTAAAAAAATATCGCAAGGCATCGCAAAGACTAGATTTGGTCTTAATTTAATAAAAATAATCTACATGATCTTCATTCTTATATCTAGAGCATAGTCGTATCGTTTGTAAAGACTATGATTACTATTTCTAGTCCGATATACACAGACAGAACAAAATATATAAAAAGATAGCCAGTGAAAGACATTCCCTTGAGAAATTAGTAGGTAGGTGTGTCCTAAAATTGTGTCTGAAACGTTCGCTCGTTTATAAGATTACTTAGCTGGCAGAATGGCTAGGAACCTTGTTGACCGACGAATGACGTGGATGAACGCTATCATTCTAGTCGATAAAAGGCAAGTCGAATCGTGATGTTTTGTCGTTTGGGATATATTTGGGTCTTTCTATTTTGATTAGTTAGAGTTTGGTTGTTAAGTATTTTTGCACAGCATTAAATATTGGCATTAGCAAAACTTTACAGGCGAATGGAAAAGTCATATGGCAACTAATAAATTGCCATTTGTCAATTTTTCGTTGTTTTACAAAGGCTTACTTAGACTTGTATGAAAGTAACAAAGTTTCATGTGCAAATTGGTTCAGTATGGTTAGAAAGAAAGACCCTCTTTACAATACAGATGGTCTAGACATAGTAACATTATATCAGTATTAACGAGGATGAAAAGGTTTAAATTGGATGGGACTGAACTACTAAGAAAAAATAAAGGTCAATCCTGCGGTGTGATTCTGTAAGACCTCACTTAGAACTTCGAATCTGAATCCGCTGTGACTTTCTTGATTCGCATTCTAAAAACCCGGTTGATAATTCGATTTTACACTAGCGCCACCACTACGAGCGTGACAGCGAGTTGAACTAAATTCACGGGGAGATTTTGACAGATAAAGTATGAGATGACGTAAGAAGTGGCATTCTGTAAGGTAATTCCCTTGGCTACAAAATCAAGGTCATTTTGAACCTTACGCGAAGTGACAGTGGATATCGATGTGAGATGTGAGTTGTCGTCTGAATAGGGGTGCGGACTGGGTAAAGAAAACGAAATTCTAATTTGTCCGTCAGACAGGTAATACAAAAATATTAGACATGTATTTTTTGTTTTATCAAAATATCAAAAAATTACTTAGTTAAAACTCATTAAAGTTGGAGAGTGGGGGCTCATTACGTCACAAGTAGGTATAAAACTTACCTACATGTGAAGTCATGCGCTATTTCAACTCAATATATCTCCGTAATTTTATGACCAAGTGAAAAAAGAAAAAATACGTGTCCAATACTTTTCAATAAACTACCCGACGGACAAAGAAAAAAAAATTACATCATCCCCTATTTTACAGAATCAACGTACTGTTAAAATTCGTTGTAGATAAACGAAATGATGATCAATGATTTTATTTGTAACACTTGCCGGTTTTATAGATACGACAGTCGATATGGTTACTTTTATTTCAGGACATCGAGCCAATTTTGCAGTAAACTATACTAGGAACACATGAACTTTGACAGTTTTTTTCATTTCTGAATGCCAGAATTTGAGCTATAACAGTGCCAAACAAGTTCGATATGAAATAAGCTAGTGCTCGCTGCATTTACTTCAACTTTTTAAACAAACTGTTCGTTCACTTTAACTGATGAGTCTTCTAAGCTTTCACCTAAAACGGTTTACTTGGTATAGAGCGACTGTTGGTACTTACTACAGATTATTTTCGCTTCAAGCTGAGAAAATTTAGCAGTTTTTAAAAAGAATTCTTAAGTCTTTTAAAAAAAAAATGGCTTTTTTATGAGACTACTAAATCAAACCAAAAACTACGATTATATTAGGTATCCGGTGTAAGCGTGCAACCAGACCGTGGTTGATCGATGTCAACTCAAAATGTGGCATCAATCTCATACATACCTACCTTCATCAAATGTCTCGAAATAATGACATAATGTCGTCCATTGACGTCATTCACCCGTGTTGCATTCTTATGAACCTAAACCCTCGGTTATATTCGTTGGCTCTAGTAAGTTCTATAGAATTGCGTTGGTCCAGAGAAAGTAAGTTAACCGGGAGTTCCTGGGATTGATTCTATTCCCAAATCGGGCAAAGGGTTATTAGGTTTTTCCAGTCGGAGTTTATCAGTGTTATACCCCCGTGCCTCGGAGAGCTCTTAAAGCTGTTGATGCCTGATCTCTCCTCGGTAGTGTCTGATTTGCCATCTCATTTGATTATAGAAAGACACGAAATATAAATAGTTTATTTGCACTACATGTCATGGAGGCTTAAAAAATATGCACTTTAGATACCTAAAAGAATAAGTTCTAAGATTACAAGGGAGATTACAAGAGTAAGGAATAGACAGAGAGTGCCTCTGTGTATACGGTAATCACTTGTGCGCTATACATATATTATCATCTTCTGCGTACATGGCTTGTTTCCGTTGAAACTGGCTGCCACCGTCATCGAAACTCGGTTGGGAGGATATTAAATTATAAGTTCTATGTAAACCCTTAACATAACATCGCCAAAATTCTCTCCACAAATAACACACGCAACACTAAACAAGACAAAACAAATCTATACCCACATTTCTTACCACAAAATTCTGAGCTTACGCGGCAACATTAATTTTTCACTCTTATTACATTATGTTATCCTGGTCACAATAGCGGGTGGTATATTAATTCGCGTACGTTGCCTGGCTTGGAGCCAAATCTTTAGTCCAGCCGCATAGGGACAGTCATGATAAAATAATTTGATTCATGAGTTTTAACTTGTTATGTAAGCAAGCTTGCAGCTTTGTGTTAGATTTAGTTTATTTTTTCTGCTACTGCTCGACCAAAAAGTTAATTGTTACCATTTTTTCAAGAATGTTTCAGTCCGGAGTCAAGATTTCTGCCTTGTTGATGATAAGTTAGTTCCTTCTAGTTTTGTAGTTTTCTTTTAAAATAATGTTTTGTATTAGATTTGCAAATTTCTACCTTATTTACCTATAACCTTACGGTTGCTATGACCACTTACAAAAACGTGGTATAATTTTATGTCACTAAATCTGCATGTAATCCGTTATAAGGAGTAAGATCCTTGTAGAGGTCCCGACTAGACGTCTTTTTACCGGACGTTATGTAGGCCGCCATCCAAAAATGAGTAGAAGCTATTAATCTTAGGAGACATGTGACATCTTGGACGAAAATTTTGTTGAATGTTGTTGACAGACGAATTTAGCAGAGAAATCTGTGTTATATCATATTTCGAATGATTTTCAAGAAAAATTTTATGACCGTAGGAAAGGAGGTTTCAGCCCAGGGCTGTATTTGCAAAATGTTCTTAAGATTGCACAATGTGCAGCGTGTCTTATTGTAATACCTAGCAACTACTTCCTTAATCGGGAGGAGCGTGTAAACTAAGCCTTAATCCTCGCAACACAGGTCGTAAATTGGAAAAGCAAAACGCTTTGACATCACCAGTGGCCTAAAACTTGCTTTATATGCTAACTTTAAACATTCAGCAACTCAACGAGTTTAGAAAGAAGAAAAAAATACTTGGTAGAAAGGTACAATCCTATATTCTGTAGAGAATCCGCCTTTCAAACTCGTTTCTTATTTCGAAGCTGTACTATAAAGGGTTTAAATAGACTCTTAACGAAGACGAAAGGCACTTGTTTCCCGTCATATTTTTATTCTTCTAGACGAAATCTGGGATGATATTTGGGGGTCAAAGTTCCAACTTTTTCACAAGTTTTTTTATTAAAACAAGTTCTTACCTTACCTTTACTTTAAATACCTCCACGGCCCCGTACTATTTATTCAATGCTTCCATCAGCACAATGTCTTTAGTACGTTACATTGAGTTTAACCGTGAAAAGTGTTTTTTTACCCAAAAAAACAAGTGGTTTCCCCAGCAATAATTTGTGGGTAGTGTTATTTAGTTTGATGTACAGAATGATTGGTTGACGGCTTCATGAAGGGCACCTTAACACCTTGAATAATATTTCAGTAAAACTGGAACAATTTTACATGTACTACGTATAAGAAGATTATCTGGTACAATTTAATCCCACACAAAGTGCCCATAAACGTAGTTTATCCTACAACACTGCCTTTTATCTAACCTGCTAGAAAATTCATAAAAGAACATTACCTCTTATAAACTTAACGTTGCACAAAGGGATAGATTTTACCATTACGCGTCTTTCTTGAGAAAACTTAAGTGTATTACGTACCCATAAAAGGAATAAAATATACTTATGAGACAAAATGAAAAGCCATACTTTGATAACATGTTGTCGGTGTAAGCTTTATTTTGTTTGAGTTTGTTACTTTAGTTTTGATGATAGTACTAAAAAGTTAATTTTACGCATTTTATGGTTATTTATACATAAGCGATATTTATTTTATTTTATTTATAGGGAAAAGTGAACAATCCTAGTCGCCAGATTCGAAACTGCGAAACGCTTTGTGGCAGTAAACTTTTTTGTTCCATCTTGTTTGTACTTTTTTTTTCTTGTGTTGTATGTTTATTGTTTTCTTTTATTTTTGTCATTTTGTATGCACGTCATGTCCCTGCGACAAATATATACCTCCCGAAACAACCGTGTCCGGTGAGGACCTGCATCAGGCGGAAGGTGAGGGCGCCGTGGCGCCTCTCTAGCCACTCCTCAAAGAGGGGACTTATCGCCACTATTGTGGCGTGCCCTTAATCTATCAGCCTTTTTTTTTTTTTTGCGGATGGGAAATCATCAAATGACTTCTCCCGCTAACCTCTTAGCCCTTTGTGTTCCAGGGCCGCGGTATCTCTTTCGAACAACCCGCAGCCCTGGCAGGCATCGGCCCTTTCGGACCCCTTCCGGTTTGCTGCCATCTCCTTGAGGCGCGCGTGGAACACGTACGCGCCGTCGACACGGCCTGTCGTCATGAGACGGACGGTCGGTGAGCTAGCCCATTACTCACCGCCTCACTATCAGCCTTAGGTTACATTTTCACAAGAGTATGGATGTGTGCGTAACCTAGATCAAAGGAGCAATATCAGAATGTTTACATCAAACATTCCAGTTAGAATTCATATTATCAAATGAATCACACCTATCACAGCACAATTTTATGTTTTTAGCTTTGATATGGTGGATATAAACACATCATCATCATTGAAAAAGCTAAAGCTAAGTAAAAGTTTATCTTTACGCGTGCAGTGTTAATATTTATGAAGGAAAATGGATTATTTACAGCTACCTAACCCATGGCCACATCACCGTAAAATGTCTTTACGATACGAGCCACGAATGTGACACTAAATACGGTAACATAATAGCACCTTTTTCCGTGTGGCCGGAGAATGAATGAATATCGAGATTTCCCCATATTCCAATTTCATGATTACGGATTTAATTTCCATAGAAGTGGAATTAACATTGTAATAATATAAGTTTTTAATCTGACATGGTCACTAACACTATTAATAACACTTGCAACGGGATATTTACCATGTGTACGGGATATGTACCAGTTTATCCGTGATCATGGCGTTTGCAACAGCGCCGAAATATCGGGGACACGAAACAAATAATACACATGGTAAATATCCCGTTGCAAGTGTTATTAATATTGTTATAATAGTAGTTTGGGTTTTTAATTCGTTTATTTTTCATTATTTTTAGTTCGAGAATTTAACCATAATTATAATTAGATATATGCCTAGTGCTTATATCTACATTTTGAACATACTTCTAGAAAAGGAGGAGGTAACGTGGACGGGCTGCGGACGTTCACAGTTTCTAAAGTTTATTATCAGTAAGAATCCAGTGTCTGGAGGCGTATCCGCAATTTGACCGGACCTTTACCTATTTCAGCATGAGGAAAAAATACCACTCAAACATCCACTTTTCACACCATTTTCATTTTAAAACATGCTCTCTTGACAGCGTGTGCCAAACTTTCCGTGTCATTGCCTCGTTAGATTATTTCCGAAACGCATCGGGAGAAATGTTTAGAATCACTAATTTGTTCGTTGAGTGGCGCGAAGGCGTTGTGCCAAGTAACACGCATAAAAACGGGTCATGCATGCCAAGAAGATTGCTTTGTAGGGATGTGCTGCCACAAGAAAAGGTACCGGGATTCGATGTATTTTTTATAACTTAAAGGCGCTCCCTAATAACCTACCGGTTATTAGGAACCTTTCCACTGTAATGAACACTTCAGATTTACTTGTTTTTGTACAAATCGAATCTTGGTTTGATATGGAGGAGCAAACAACAATGAGGCCCTTTTACTTGAGACTTAAACATAATTACTTACTGCTCGTAAGTCGTGGGTTCGAACCCAGACAGGCACATTACTTTGTGTAATTTATTTCATAACCACTGCCCTCAAAAACGGTGAAGGAAAACATCGTGAAGAAAACATGTCTTAGAACTAAAATTTCGAAGACATGTGACATCTACAACCAACACTGGGCCAGCGTGATGGATTACAGCCCACTCCCTCTCATAGAGAGGAGGCCTGTTTCCCAGCAGTGGGAACATTATAGGCTGATGATGAAACATAATTGTAAAAATCTTGGTGTTCAGGATATAGGTACATCTCTGCGTGCTAGAATTTGCTATATTCGGTATAAAAAAAAAACGCTTCTAGTTTTATAAATAACAAGACAAGAAATGTAAAAGAGATACCTTTATAAACGGAATCGTGTCTTACAACTACACTCATTCTGAATGTTATGAAAGCTGAAATGTCAGAATATCCATAAAAATATTGAGCCTTTTACTCATATTTTTGATCATAACATAAAAGTACCCATTTTCGATTTAGTGACCTGACACTTAACAAATCGGCTACCATGCACGCTACGATAATGGCTCACACGTAGAAGCCACATTTTAACGTCCCAGGTGGCCGGACGACGGGACATAAATCCCGGGAAATTGGGACGTCCCGCAGATACTTGACAACACTAGTTGGTATCGAACGTCAGAAAGGATTGAAGGAGACCAAATGGGGCGATACAGTTCAAACGTGTTTTTTTTACTTTTTGTTTCTTCTATTGTGTTTTGTTTTGTTCTGAGAAAGATAGAAAACGATTTGCTACTCGTGGTGTTCGAGCAATGAGTCGTAGTTTTGTTGTTTATCGGTTTTATTTCGATATGGGATTACATTTGTACAGATTCGGAAGGTAATATTTCTATCTAAGATATTTTTTGGGTGTGCGTGAAGGGAGGCCTACTTTTATTGGTTTGTCTATAGTCTACCCGAAAAACGTGTATGAACGTGTTTGTGGAAATTCATTCGAGGTTATTATTATTCTCAAGATCAGCAGTGCCCATGTTGACTTCAATTATCTATCAGAAGACGTACGTTGACTTTGTTTCAAGTCATGCTTGCTTATTTATAAGAGATAACCTACTAAGTTTAGGGATATCATTAAGCCATAATCTTACATCTTTTGCAATAACCCTTTCCACACGAGGTCCATACTTCTCTATTGGTTTAAGAAGACGTGACATCTTTACCAAGAGCAGTGGACCGAAACGAACTGATAGTGAGAGGTGAATGAATGAATGAATGATGAATCAACATAGTGCGATCGTTACCCTTTATAGGACTTCTATTCAATGGCTTGTGTTGTTTGCACTTTTACGTTCAATGAACAAATTGAAGGTGCAGTCAATGCTCTTCACCGCTCTTCCATTCGTATTTTTTGTATTAATGGTAATGATGGAGCAATGTATATTTTAGTCTGGATTTCGAATAAACTACTGTAAAAAAATCTGGACAGGGAATACTTTCCTTTAATAAAACAACTTTACAGTTGTGTTGACAATTGGCAACGCTACACAATCGCGAATCTTTTTTGAGCTTGTGCAAGTAACTAAAAGGCGTCAGTTTTAAATATGAAAGGAACTTAAATTTTGAAATATTTTCCATGAAGACACAGTGTAGTACGCCATTTAATCCGAGGGCCAATAACCACTTCAAAATATTCCCAAATCGTCCCAGAATTGGGGCAAGTTGTCGGCAATTTCCATTCAACAAGGGTTTATGTTTTATAGTACCTGTGTAAATACGTGCTGGTCAAGTGGCCATGTAACCTAAATCGTACATTGCGACGAGCTATTACAACAGGTCCCAGGATTACATTTACATTGTATTACAAGGGTGTTTTGCGTATTTGTGGCAGACTTTAGACGTAGGTGCCTAAAATAGGAGCAAATTTTAAAATTTCACCTTATCTCTAAGTTTCTTTGTTCAAATACTTAAGAAAAGATTTTCTTCAAAATGAACCCCTTTTTTAATCACCTTGTTCATTGACAATCCTTTATTAGAAATTGGTGAACCTTAACGTTTATTAATTTTTAGGGTTTATAAACCAAGGAAAAGACGAAAGCCTTACGAAATCACTTCTTTGTATGCGAACAAATCTTTCTACTTTTACTCAAGTTATAAATAGGATTTAGGACCTTCACGCTACACACACAAGCACTTTATGAAGAAACAAAACATTCACCCTTATACGTCAAAATATCTAAACCACCAGAGCAACATCACTTACCAGGCGTCTAACATCCTTCATAAAAATTGCAGCGCTCATCATCTTCTAAACAGCTCTTCATTACGCGGGTCCCATGGCGTAAATTAACGTTATCGCTGCGAGAGCACCTAACGATGTGACCGACCGTCTTAGGTCCCACCGTCACAGACGAGGAAGCGATTCTCTCTCGTTCATTTCACTCATGAAACGTGCTAAAGATTGGTAGGTTCTAAAATTAAAACTGGCACAGTAAATACATTTTAAATCTTAGAAATAATGTACGTATAGCAAAGTTCGATGTACTAGGTTAAACCTGTATCACAGGTGGCAAAGTAAAAGAGATACGTATATGATTGTTAATTGCCGTACATCGCCGATGATTACTCTTTTGTCGCAATGGCAAGTGCTATTAAGTATTACTATCCTAGCTTGATTGGTCGCCTTGACTTAAAAAACGAGTTTATGTAGATCTCTTATTGTACGGGTAATTTGTACAAAGCAAGGCATTGTTATACTGGAAATGTATAGCTTGGTCTGTCGCCATGTGTACTTAATAGTACTAACTTAATAACACTTAGCACAATACTGCCCGTCAACTCATGGTTCCTTGTTCGTACACTTATTTTTAGTGCGAGTGCGGCGAACACCAGAGGAACACCGAAGGAGAGTGCGGCGCCCCTGGTCACAATATGCCCCATCTGCATGAGTGTCCGAAATGTCCGTTTAAACCCTTGACGATCTGAATAACGCCTCAAGCGCTGCAATTAACATGGCCAATTATTTGGCCCAAACTGTATGTAAGTAACGTTGATACGATAAGTGAAAAAGTTGCTCTTCGCTTCTCGCTTATCGCCAGTAGTGAGACAGGAGCCTAACGAAGCAACCGACCATCTTATGGAGAGTCAAGCGACGTTGCACACGTAAGCAGAATGTTGGCGAAGTTAGAAAATAGGTTGTAAAGACCGACTTCAAAAATACAAATAGTGGAAAATAACTTTTAGCATCAGAAGTCAGTGACTTCTGTTTTATTTATTGAGTTTTTTTGGTTTAATTGTGTTTTGAAGTCGGTTTTATTTTTTTTTAAAAAACATCCAAGCGATTGCAGCAGTCACGACAGATTTACCATGTTTTATAAAACAGTTCCATTGTACATATATCTGCGAAGATCAGCATCAGATTTTCACCAAATTTAAACGGGACCTAACGGGAATAATATTCTTCCAAACAATAAAAAAAACCTGGAAATTGGTTCACAATTGTCCAAGATATTGCTGAATATACACACAAAACATTCAGACGAATTGATAAACTACTCTCGTTCTTGATTTTCCTGGGATCCTATCATCAGATCCCGACTTATACCTTTCATCATCAGCTCAACAACATTAAATAATGATTACCAAGCATAAAGCCTATGTGTGATAGTAGAAGTATACAAGTAATTGTTTACTTGGAAAAACGTTTGAACTCATAGCAATCCTATCAGAGATTTCGAAAAAAGAGTTTTACTTTTAAACGTTAATTTTTGTTGTTGTATTGCTAAGAAAGTAATCCTTAGAAAAATAAAACTCTGCTATCAAAAATCTTTGCCCTTGACTTAAGTACGGGCCATTCATCCTGTTTCAGAATAAACACTGTAATAAACATAAAAAATAAGGCCATAAACAAACGATAAACTGTTTTCTCAAAGCGTTATGCTTTACCTAAATGTTTTACCGAAATAAAAAAAAGGAACTAGGTACTTACTTTTCTTTCATATAAAATGATTTTCCGCTTTCCCTTTTTTTAAGGTCCTCTAAGGTCTAAAAGGACCTTATACTCTCTTTACGGCGTAGATTAGATAATCTAACAAAGGTGTGACCTTTCTCAAGTTATTTTACGCTGAGCTATTTTTATATGATTTCCATATCAAGTAAAATAAAGTTTGTAGTCTGAATATGTTTTTTTTTTAATAAAAGAAAACTGCAATTTGCTTGTCGATGATCTTGGTGCAAAAATATTTTAAGATTATTATTCCTTCAAAATTTATTTTCCTAAGATGTAAGTACAAACATTTTTTGATGAAAAGTTCCTAAGGGTTTATTATTTAAACAAATTTACTGTTAAATTAGTTGTACGTATTTTAAAATAGTTTAATGTATAAAAAAGCTACAACGCGGAAAAATTAAGTAGGGTATCAATTTGCTTAAAATTTGATTACCTGTATAATAATGCGGCGGAAAACCGGACGATATTCAATAAAACCCATTAATAAACATGGTGCTTTACAAATGGCTAAATTATGATCCAAGTATGTCAATAACACAGCAGAGAGGCGTATAATTATAGATCTATATTCTGAAATGTTCAGTAAAGCCGGTATGGACAAATGTGAACCGGCTCCCGGACACGTACAAATATTTACGTAAGTGTCTGTCAGTGTCTGGTGCTACTTTGACTAATCCTTTAGGTACAATATCAACAGCTAAGCTACAAAAGTAGGTAATAAGAAAGTTGTTCTGATCCTAAAATACCAAAACTGTGTAGCATGACATGGACCGAAATCAAGCAGAAAAACCTCCGTTCGTTTTTAACCGAACAGCTGGAAGAGTCATAAAAAATTCACCGATAACAGAACTAGGCGACTCCTAAAGCGCACCGTTGAAATTTTCATGCTCAAATCACCGCCAAGATTGCAAAAATATCAAGGCATTCCATTTAGTATTGCTTAGTGTTGGTGGAAACGGGCAATTGATTCAAGTCCCATGGCCCAAATTGTGTCTTTTGAATATTCAAGAACTAATTGTTTTGGCAGTTGCAATGCGAATAAGGTTTTTTTCAGTTCATCAGTGTTGTAGTTTTTAGGGTTCCGTACCCAAAGGGTCAAACGAGACCCTATTACTGAGACTTCGCTGTCCGTCCGTCCGTCCGTCTATCACCAGGCTGTATCTCATGAACCGTGACGGTTAGCAAGTTGAAATTTCTACAGATTATGTATTTCTGTTGCCGCTGTTACAACAAATACTAAAAACAGAATAAAAGAAATATATAAGTGGCCTCCCATACAAAAAGTGATATTATTGCTCGTTTTTATAAATTTAATGGTACGGAACCCTTCGTGCGCAAGTCCAACTTGCACTTGGACGGTTTTTTAACCTCGTTCTGGTGTTATTTTTGGAGCTTCTGAATTGCGTGTAACAGTTTTTTTTTGCTTCGATTTGCATCGTGGTCGGACCACTATTTCCCAGGATTTTAAACGCTTGTCTGGACAAAACTAAAGGTGCAATAATTTTAGTTAGTAAACTAAACAACAGCGTTCACAGAAAGACGACTGACTTATAATGTATCTTGAAAACAGCGGCTCTCAGCAATATACAGTACGTTTATTAACTTTTTCACTCGTGTTATATCCCGCAACATTTGCGATTTGTAAGGCAAATCATTGCCTGGAACGATTAATACATAAAAATCCATACACACTCGGCATCTCAAAACGTCCGCTGGAAAAGTTCGCACTTTTTACTGCTTGTGACAGAAATTGTTTTTAAGGAATTTGAGTAGAGACAAGACCTAAAGTGCGTCGCTCGTGATAAAAAAAAAACAACTTTAAGTGGTCTGTGTATGTTCCAATTTGTGTTTAGTTAAACAACATTTTTTAGTTTTATTTTTCAGTTTTATCTACGACATGTTCTGATGTAACATATGCAATAGTGTGCATCTAGGTTTTTGTATTTATAATATCAATGCATCGAACACGATTACGGCAAAATCTACTGGAGAATACCGAAAAATAGAAAGTATTTGAATAACAAGCCACAGTACCTGAAACAGACAAAATCCGCAGGCATTAAAAGCAGCAAAACTAAACAGCACAGTTTTTCATTTCGCAATAGGGGACCGGACTGGGTAAAGAAAACGACATTCTATTTTGTCCGTCAGACAGGTAATACAAAAATATTAGACACGTATTTTTTGTTTTATCAAAATATCAAAAAATTACTTAGTTAAAACTCATTAAAGTTGGAGAGTGGGGGCTTACTACGTCACAAGTAGGTATAAAACTTGCCTACATGTGACGTCATGCGCCATTTCAACTCAATATATCTCCGTAATTTTTTGACCACGTGAAATAAGAAAATATACGTGTCCAATACTTTTTAATAAACTATACGACGGACAAAGAAAAAAAAAATGGATTATCCCCTATTGTGTTAGTTTTTTTTTTGGTTCGAGGGATCCTGTTTCGCATTTTATAAAAGCTGCTGACAGACTTTTGTACAGTTATGCAACGTGCACCAAAAAATGCGGTTCCACCAAGATGATATTCGTGATTCTGCAGACCACAGTGAAATATAATAAAAGCATCATTATCATCTTATCGACCGAAATATGTTCACTGCTGGACATACATATATCATACATCCTGTTCCTGCTGCTAAATATATACAAATTGTCTTTATTTATAGTTACGGTATTTTATTTATTAAACTAGTAACATGTAAGCATTCATCCCGCAGCTCAACTAAAATATTGTCATCACACTTGATTGAATGGATGCTGGTATAATTTCAGAGAGAGCAGGTAACTAAACGCAATATTTTGGTTTGAATGAAGGCATAAAGTAAAAAAGCAGTAAGCAACCATAATATCAAAATCAAAAGTGTTAGTGTTCTTTAAAAGAAATTCATATTTCCACATATGAAACCACCACAACGTATTTTGCTTAAGATTTTTACGTCCTAAATCCTCATCCATCAATAAAAAAGCTTCGCCATTCGAAAAAAAATCTTCCCACAAAAATGCCGTGTCACTGCCATAACTTCTGTACTAACATACCATCGCTATCTCGCTTACTCTCACATCCTTCTAAATATCTATTTTGCTCTCTCTCACACCATACGACATCCAATAGGTACATCTTTATCAGCAATGATTAATGAGAACTATGAGTTCAGCATCACTGATTCCGAATATGTACGAATATTGCCGAGATCCCTCGAACGTTTGACTTATCAAAATGATCGTAATTGATGCCTGAATTTATATTCCGTTGAGGGGTTAGTAATTAATTTTGTCTTAAAATAGATTAATTAATTACGGTTGACTGGGTTCGAATTACTATACAAGCTGTTGTTTTGCATCTTCGTCAAATTCAAGGAGGTAACTATGCTACTGATTCTCGACCCGAAATAATTATAAAATAAGAAAGAATTTTCGTATTTAGGGAAATCGGTAAGTGTACACCCATGTTTTAAAGTTGGCCTGTCTGTTCCTTAGCCTATAACTGCGCTTTCACACACACAAACAATCTCAAACGTTTATTTGATAATTTCTTATTCCCTAATCGACGTTGAGGGGTTTATTCTGAAATATTGTTTATAAAAAAACGGCATTTATTAATAATTAAGTAGGCACCGTAATTTAAATTGATTATTCATGTCTTTTGTGACAATCTGAATTTTGACGGGGTTGCAAAACAACACCTTGTATAAAACGGTTTGTGAAGCGTTTAACAGAGAAGTATACTTTGACGCTATGTATTGGTAGCACTTTACCACTCATTAAAGTGAATTTAATGTACGTCAAATTGACTTAAAACCAATTAAATTTAAGATCAATGTAATAAAGATTATCTTGTAATTGAAAAATATAGCAATTCAATGTCTACAAGCTTCAGTCCAAGCATAATATTGTGCTTAAGGTCGGGTCTCTGAGATAGTAAGCGGATTAGTCGTATGGCCCCGAAGCTCGCGATTTAAGACGGAATAGCTTTTTGACTCTAGGGCTGAAGCTTTCTCTTATACTTAATCTTAAGACGTGATGGAAAATAAATGAAAAGATTAAATAAAATGTGTAGTTATAACCGGTTTTTAACCCAGCTTGGCCGTAAAATGGAAAGCTAGATGACTTTGAACGAGATTAAAGTTTTATGTTGTGATCTTGTTCCAAACTGGTGCCAAACTCTTTTATTCTCGGCTGAATCAATTTCGTTTGCCTTTGAAACTTTAAAAATAAGACAACAACTCAACTCAACTTTTCAAAATGAATGTTTATATAATCAATTAGTCAAGCATTTCCTAGCCCGGAAAGCATTTGTAATTTTGAAGATCCGTTTTTAGTAACCTTTCTTTGATTGTCAATGTTCTTTTTTATTAGCGTACCGATGGCAAATGGTTTAAATATGTTTGGCTATATGGACTTTAATCCTTATTATCTGTAACTTTATAGCCCAACCTTTTAACCACTCGATAAGCTATGCATGTATAGGTGTCCCGCGATTGATGACAGGTGACTCCCTGACCCAATTCCAGTGAATCCACCCATAAATGAAATGGGTAGACGGAAGCTGAGTTTTTGCCAATTGACCTCGCTACTTATCTCTGGAATCGAAACCTTTATGACCATGGCTCTTACGCATTTATCAAATCCTGGTAGGTCATTTTAATTATTGATGAATATGGTTCCTATTTACAGAAAAATAATTTTATTTAAACTGGCTGTTGTTTTGTATCCTCGCCAATTTAATGTGTTTTTTTTTTTTTACTACCTTCTGTAGTAAGCAACGACTTATTGTCGGGTCTACGCTGTCCTCCCATACTTAAGTACTAACGCCATTGTTACTCTTTTAAAATCATTTGGTTTTACAATATTCGAAGTTACATTCGAATATTGTAAAACCAAATGATTTTAAAAGAGTAACAATGGAGTTTCTTGCCGGTTCTTCTCCATGGGAAACGACTAACCCGAATCGTGCACCTTTTGTTAACTTTTTATAAGTGCCCATGTAGGCCTATGTAAAATAAAATATTTTGATTTTAAGGAGGTAACTATGCTAATGATTCTCGACCCGAATCAATAATAAAATGGGTAGGTAATATTGTTTCCATATTTTCGGAAATCGGTATGTGTGAACAACCCGTGTTTTAAATGCAGTCCGTCTGATCTTCGCCTTTGTCACCTCGCTTACACACATACAAACAATCTCAAACGTTTATTTGATAATTTCTTAACCCCCCGGTTATTCTGAAATACTGACAAGAAAAAAAAACATTTATTCATTAACACCTAGTTAATGAGGAATAAATGTTTTTTTTATTTACCGTAATTTAAATTATTTATTTATGTGTTTTGTGACAACCTCCTGAATTTTGACGAGGATGCAAAACAACACCTTATAAAATTCCATTCCATTCTGTACCTATCTGGAAAAGGGCGTTGTTAGCTGCACTACAGTTTGTACTGTTACAGCTACCGTCGTTTTACTTGTTGTACCTAGTCTTGTGTTTTTGTTCAGAAGTAAACTTTTATTATTAGTGATAAGTATCAGTAGTCAGTGATGCTGAAGGCATTATGAATGTGATGTTATGAAAAAGTTTTCTCAATATTTCAACTGACATTACTGATCACACAGAAATTCATAAATCAGAGAAACACCGTCTATAATTCGAAACACCAAAATAATTAACCACCTTATATGCGTCGCATCCCATTAAAAAAGATGAAACGAATCTCATTCGAGATATGGATGGAACATTCTCGATTTTATCCGAATGCAGGTTAAAAAGCCACTTCATTGTGTTTTAATCTCGTTAAAAATACAGACGGTGTCGAGTGGAAGGCGCGACTGCGCGAGCCAACTCGTCTCGAATCGTTTATTTGTATCGATAAAACTCGTTGCATATCGATGCATTTTATAACAACGTTGGATTTGTTATGATTTCTCCAAGGTATTCAATATGAAAATTTATGACGATTCAGCCTTTTTTGTAGCTGAATATATCATGGTACTATTTGATATATCTAGTTAAAGTTTTCAATAATTGACTGACTTTTGCTCGACGACATTGTTGTTTTCCTATTTTAAGCACGTTTTAAAAGCACGTGTTTTTGACTTTCAACAAGATTGTTGACAGAATGTTAGGTTGTGACCATTCAACTTTATATCAGAACTTACAACTTACCCTTACAAATAACTGGCACAGTAGTCAATAGTTAACACATTCACTACGCACTAACAGACACATATTGTATCCATGTCAGCTCTTAAATAGTATGTACAATTACTTACCTTTACTTGTCTTAAACGTATTTACAACAAACAAGAATAGATTTCGGCGTCAACCACTAAATTCAAGTAGACCGTACTTGAAATGTGGCAAAACGAATTACCATCTACATTGCGCAAACTTAAGTTTGCATTCCGTAAACTGATTACCAGATTTCCCTCATTGGAATTAGCGCCTTGTGCGTAAAGTTATAAAGCTTTTAGAGCTTTGATAGAAGTGCGAATGTTAGGGCAAATGATTGTATTATGTTTATTCGACGGTACGATGTCATTTTCATTTGGAAATTGAATGGTAATAGTGGCAATGTTTCATGTTGCGGTTACAGGGATATTATGTTCGTTGCACACGTGTGCCATTTGATGTTGAGTGGTTATTATCGTAGGATTAGTACGTCGAATAATTTATTAATTTGATGGATGTCAATATTATCCGCGATTTAGCGTGATACCTACATGAAATCAATATATTTAGCCGATTGCAGCTCTATAGTGACCAAAGGCCCCTCAACGTCATAACACCCTGTCCTTTTGCAAGCTTTTATGGTGAATATTAAATTTCAATCCATTTAAAACGTTAGGCAAAATGTCCACTGAATAAAATCCTCTTATATTTTCGGAGTTTTACTGTAGAGTGCCATAACTCACAAGGAAAACGTGATTCTGACAACTGAACGCTGCATAAAACACCATGTACGTTACTCGCTAATTAATCATTTTAAGTAATTATTCAAGCTTTTATTGTATAACAATATTAGCAACAAATGTGAGTGTACAAAATATGCGTACGACGATCAACGCGCTCGTGGAGACCAAACCCTGGATTCGACTTTTTTGCTGATGAATGGAAGGCGATAATGTTAGAATGTTTGTGGATCTGTGTGAAGACCGAGTAAAAAGATTACTTAACCTAATGTAGGGTTAATGGCTTATGCCAAATCACCAAAAAACAAAATTGCAATTATACCTACAGCGAAAGCAGGCGAGCAGAGGCGGCCCAGTGGTTATCGTCCCTGATTTACGATTGGTAGTTCTTCGGTATGACGAACCATCCGTTAAAGGTATACGAGATGATAATTCATATCGTGAATTGTTAGTAGAAAGGTGGCATCGCTCATTAAAGAACTCATTAACAGCACGTTTGACAGAAAGTATAGATTGGGACTACGAACGGTTATGAAAACGGTTATGCTAGGGCTCTGCAGCCTGTAGAAGCGACTCGGGTTTTAGTGCTGCAGAAATGGTATTGGCGAAACAATTAGGCTGCCGGGAGATTTTTTCCACGTGCAAAACCAACGTGACAACGACCCGACCAAATATGTAGGACAGCTGCATCAAGCAATAAACAAGTTGCGACCTAGACGTTTTCTAAGTAAAGATTTAAAGACTACACGTCTCTACATGTTTTCATATGGCTAACCTAAACCTAAACCTAATCTGAAAGCTAAATGAACTTAACTCATACGTACAATACACACTCACACCCGCAATCACACCCACACCCACACCCACACAAACGCACACTAACTCAAAAACCCACTCCCATACACCACACATGCGCGCTCCTTTACGCCTTAATGTTTCGTTTTGTAATATTTTATTTTCTTTTTATATTTTTCAATTGCATACCCTGTTTAATGTTAAGTGGAAGAGCGGAGACACCTAACACAAGCATCTCCTTGCTTAAAAGGTGATCTCCAAATCATGTTTGTTGAAGAACCATGTAATTGAAATAAACATTTTTATTTTTATTTATTTTTTATTTATTATCATAAGAAATGACATGATGAAAAGATCACTTTGTCCTACCCATGATGGCCCATATAGAGTTTTAAGTAGAAATGAAAAGGTTTTTAACAAAAATAAACACTAATAAATACAATGGGAAATTATAACACTAAAAATGAAGAAGTCGTTATTGCTCAGCAAGGAGCTAATAACGGAGAGCAAGTCAGCGATATAGAAAATAAACTGGAAAACTTCGGCATAATTATAATGGTGATCGGTATTGCTCTTTTCACATTGTGTATTTGTCTGTGTGGAAGACAATGTTTTTCCAGTGCGAGGAAATTGATAAGAAAGTAACTGACAATGGTTTGGCCAGAAGGACCTGCAAACACAGCGGCCCAGCAGGCTACCGCAGACTTCATGTGCGTAATAACATCGGTAACAGGACATGATGCAGAATACGGCACAGTGATTACAGTGAAATAGTTAGAGCATTAGAGATAAGAAATGTTTAGGAACACTAAGTGGATGAAAAAACAGTAGTTCAATTATTGTAATTCTTGGATTTGGATTGACACCAACAATTAAATAATACTAGGTTATATGTCAACAAAATTGTATTACAGGAAATGTCTTCGATAACAATAATTCTCGGTAATGTAATAAAATATTACTGCAACAACAACGTATAGAATTAATATGCAAGCAAGTCAGCGTCAACGTAATTTAATTATGGTAGATTATTAAATGTGTGTAATAGGATAATAGTGCCTGACTGTGTGCCTATAGTGTATTGTGTGAATGTGTTTTAATTCGGCGTCGTCATGGCAAATACTGTGAACTCTTAAGATGGTGTTCAATTATTTTTATAGCAGAGTAGTTTGCCATGGTGACTACCCTTAAATCTTTTAAAGTATTTTTAATTAAGGACATATATGTGTTACTTTTAAAGGAGGGAGGTATTTAGGAACTACAGGTAACTATAATGCTGACAATGCTAAATGCAAAGTTCCCCGCGCATACAGTCTAGCGGCCATCTTCGCCGCGCCGTAGCATACATAATCTGAATAGCATTCGGATTATGTAAGAATCGACACTGTAACTCCTGGTTATTCTTAATAGACTTTATACTGGACTCGAGCTTTCATTTAGAACCTTCTCCAACCAATACCAAAGATTCCAACAAATTTAATCCCAGGCAGGCGCATTACTTTATTTCATCACCACTACTTTCAAAACGGTGAAGGAAAACATAGTGAGGAATCCTGCATGTCCTAAAACCAAAAAATCGAAGTCATGTGACATCTATCAACTCGTACTGAGCTAGTGTGGTTCCCTTTTCATAGAGGATGCATTTGTCCCAGAAGTGGGAACATTACAGGCTGCTACAGCCATAGCAACACCACTGTCAAACCTCCCGAAGTTATTTAACTTCAATTTAATGGATAATGAGAGCCCGATAAACAGTTTCCTCAAAGTATTTATGTCAAAGAAAACAATTTGGACACTTAATATTGACAAAGTTGTTTAAATTGAGCTTTCACAAATATCTTAGAACCATTAGGGGTTGTTTTGATAAAGCTTTTATTTCTATTAAGTAACGGGAATTCAATTAATAGCGGTTTCTTTTATGTGAAAGAGTTATTTGTTGTTGTCTGTTGATTGTTTTTTTTTTAATAAAAATACTGAAGAAATGGGCGATAGAAATCTACAAAAGGGACCATGAGCGATTCGTTTCGAATCCGATTGGTTCCGAATTTATGTCCATTTTACAATCCCTAACCTGCAATATCAAAACTTTGCTAAAGTGAACGCCTATAGGTATACTATTGTGCTGTTTGACGTTAAACCCTCGGCGATGAGCCAAGTGTTGCAAACCCAACAGCGTGCTTTTATTTACGCATTCGTAATGGTGTCACTGTCACATAGTATTAGTGAAAACGGGAATAGAGAATCTTGTGTCGCAAGTCGCTTACGATTATTGACAATTAATATAAACAAGCGGTTGCCTGAAACTTGGTGCAAGTGTGAGACTAAAATTAATAAGTGTCCTTTACGCAGTTCCAGACTATAATCTATATCTGAGCCAAATTTCATTCAGCCAGCCATTGATTGAGATGCATGATTAAGTAATAATCATTCATCCATTCAAACTTTCGCATTTATAATAGTAATAAGATTTTATCTTTATGTGTATCAGTAAACCCATTCAATGATAATAATGAACTCATTAATCTAGCAAATAATGAACACAATAACCTTTGTCCTTTAGGTCAGTATTAATAATAATCATGACTTCCCATAGGGGAGCTCAAATGACCTTCATATGTGACAAGCAATTACTTGAGCTGTATAAACGATTAATGTTTAATTCGCACATTTTCTGCGATTCCATGACTGACAGGCACCATACAGCTGTATGTTTACCGCTGCAGGTGGAAGCAAGTCGTCTGAAGATGTAGTCAAATTACTTAAGAAGGAATTACCTAATTGCTGCGGTGTCATAGCCATTTCATACTACAGTCAAAGAATAACAGTTGTGATTTCATTTACCATCTCCTAGCCTAATCCTAATTATTTTGGGTTCAGGGGGTCTACTCTCGCTGCGGGTTGTTCGAAAGAGATACCGCGGCCCTGGAACACAAAGGGCGAAGAAGGAACGTGGGTGGGTTTTAGTCAGTACAGGTCTGACACTCCTTTCCGCTCCGCCCAGAGCGGGAGAAGTCATTTGATGATTTCCCATCAGCAAAAAAAAAAAAAAAAAGGGGGTCTACTCTCTAAGTCCGTCAACGAAAACACGGGTCCGCCCGTAACTAGCTAAACACTTCGAAATTTACCCTACTCCTTAATATTTTCGAATTCATGAGTTTCGAAAACACATCGGGAGTAAGTACAACTGTACAATCGTGTTGTCATTCATTTTTAGTTCGGGGGCCTAACGAATCTCATGTCCGTAAGTGATACGGAGTAGGAAACTACCGTAACTTCGGCCGAATTTACGGATTTCGTGCTAAGAGAGTAGCCTCCCTGGTTCTAGTGCTTCCGCATGCAACTAAATACCAGTATTTTACACGCAGCGACTGCCTATCCGACCTCCACAACGCAGTTAGTACTGGGGGATACAATACCCCTTGGTATGAATCATCACTGACTACGTGTAAAGATCTACAAAGGACAGCCAAGACCAAGGGCTTAAAACGTATTACGTATTCGTAGTGACCATAGTATATAAATGTTATAATCAGGCCAGGTCTCACCGATAGCCGCTACACGTGTAATTTCCCGCGGGCAGCATAATTCACAATCTTGATAACAATCGCTTTCAAATTAACAGTTCGTTAGCGTTCACTAGTGCGTTAGTTGATCAGAATGTAACAATGCTTAGTTCGGGGGTGTTATTGGGGTGTACCATTACTATTTTCTCGGTAACATAGCAGTCCGAAGACTAGATTTGTGCCCGGTTGTTGACAATAAGCTCTCCCTATTACATGGGCCATAAACATAAGTGGTGAGATGTTAGAGGGTGGCTATAGGTCACCTCCGTCTTATCCTTCAGATGAGATGATGATGTGATGTTATGTTTGTTTACAAATCTCAAGGCGCACCGGCAACTGTTTAGAAGACAACATTGACATTTTGAATGAGAGATAACTATCTTATCCTCATGCAATATGCTTCATGCAAAACATACTATGCGGAATGCAAAACGTGCTACAGCTGATTATACAAATAATTTCATCTAAACAATAATGTATTATCATTAAATATATGTTTTGTTTCGTTTGATCGCAATCATCATCATCTGCCTAAACTTTTCCCAGAATATCTTGCGACCCCAAGAGCTTCTAGTCTAACCGGATGCAGCTGAGTACCAGTATTTTACATGAAGCGACTGCCTATCTGACCTCCAAAACCCAGTAACTGGGTAATACGATACCCCTTGGTAAGACTGGATATCAGAATGTTGGCTTTTGACTACTCTTAACGACTATCAAAGATTTACAAATGACAGCCGGGACCAACGGCTTAACGTGCTATCCTAAGCAAAGCACAATATAGCCGGTACGTAGTGGGTGGGTGGGTGGTCACCGATCCACGGACCAACCTCGGCAAGCACGGCTTAAACGTTTGATCACCACCAGTCATCATTTAAAACTATGACCCCTTGTTAACAAACATGGAATGAAGCTAACAGTAAACCTCGAAAGAAATCAGGGCCGTCTTAAACGTCATTGGGTCGACGATATCGTCAAAGATGCGAAAAGCGCTTGGTGATAGGACGCACAGAACCGAGAAGTGTGGCAGAAAAAATGATGATGGGCTGAAATGATGATGATGTTGAAACCTCAAAAAAAATATGGATATATCTGAAGGTTTTAAGGTTTTAAAGGCTAACCAGTGGACTGGTTCAATTTTACGCCCTGTGTATTAATAGTTAAATAATTCTCTTTTTTTTATAGAACACCATTACACACATACCCTGTGATCACAAAATTAATAAATGAATTTGGTATCAACTAAAGCTCAAGAAAAAACACTAGACATCCAATTTCCAAATCATCGCGCACTAATAAGCAATAAGTACCTTAAGTTTCTTTTTTATATTTATTTCTCAACAAAAACAATTCATTCAACCTTTACTCGAAACTCGAGAGTTTTTCTTTTCACCAAAGTTTTAGAAAAACTTTTAGAACTTACGCTTCAGTTGTTACTTAGTATTTTCCCAATATTGTCGAGTTTTCTCGGAAGTCAAACGGCCGTGGTAAGGTTCCCGAATTAGATCATGCACAAGCTAGGCTGGCGATTAGCCCTATTTCTTTTAACACAAAATAAGTTAAATTAATCTTGTATTGTTACTTTACTTTCGTAAATATTATTAGGTAATATAATTATTCTAATCCTGTCTGCATTGATAAGTGTATCGTTTTGTAACAAAATTTATAATAGGCTTAAGTTGCTTCATTGCATTTGCAATATATTTGCAGCAGCTCATATAATATTGTTTTTAATTTAATTTGCTTGTATGTTGCAAGGCGTTTGCAAGGATAAAAGCATGTGGTATTCTGTAGTTTCTATTTACCCGATGGAAAAAAATCGTATATTTATGTTTGTATGAACGTCTTTTATACAGCTATATGAATATCAGAATAGGTAAGACAAATTCACAATCGCATACCAGAGTTACTCATTATGTATTATATTATTTACTTTGTTAGTCATGTTAAGAAAGTCATAACCTTCCAATACATACAAGAAAGGCACAATGTTCGACCAGTGGCTTGTTAACAACTTGCTAGTCTTCAAGTTAGTACCAAGATGTGGTCTGAAGTGGTGCAACGATGAAAATCTCGATTTTGTGCACGTTGTGGTGCTTTAAGTTGGAACCAGTTTAATTGAAAAAAAGTCAAACGAAGAATTTCGTGCATTGAAATTTGTGTCACTGCCAGAAACAACCGGAACCCTTAAAGGATAACTTTATAGGTACCCACAAATGTGTACGGAACCCTCGGTGGGCGAGTCCTATTCATTATATTTGCATAATGTTAAAAAGGTGTTACCAAATTCTTAAAGGTGTTATGGACCTGTTAGGGCACAGCAATATACATAATATACTCGTCATCTAATTAGTGAACCCTGCTCTAACTAGTTTCACACATTCCATCTATCTTTTCTTTGGGCTTCCTATACTCTTAAAGCCATCGACCTTATTTAGATAGAGATTATTATTTTTGTAGTATTTACACCAACATTGGAAAGGAATTTATTGTATAATATCTAGTTCTGGCTAAATAATAACAGCCGCACGGGTCGATCTTTAGGGTTAAACCGTGCTTGTTGAGTTTGGTCCGTGGATAGTTGACCATAATTACATACCGAGTTTCATCCGTGCCTCGGAAAGCACGTTAAGCCGTTGGTCCCGGCTGTCCTTTGTGGATCTTTGACAGTCGTTACGAGTAGTCAGAAGCTAAAAGTCGTATTACCAAGTTACTGGGTTGTGGAGGTCAGATAGGCAGTCGCTCCACGTAAAATGCTGGTACTCAGCTGCATCTGGTTAGACTAAAAGCCGATAGATAGATAGTTTGGGAAAAGGCAGGCAGATGACGATGACCTAATTCGCCTAACAAACTTGTATTAAGGGCTAACCCTAGTTCGAAATGTATCGTATTCTGAGCGCGACCGCCTCGGGTGTTTGTCGCAAATAATATTATTTATGGCACGCCTACAGATACTCGATAGATTGCCTAGAAGATTGCTGCCTATTGGTTACTCGTTACTGGTTTGCTTCGGAAGAGTGTTTATTTTTATGAATCAAGGATTTTATTGTAGTGATTTCATTTTTATTTATCTATGCCACCTATTATCGTTTCTTTTATTTTATTCCTTAAACGGGTCCAGATTTGGATGTTTGGTACTCATATAGACCATGATCCGGGTTGGCATAGGTAATTTCTATCCTCGTAGTTCGTTCTCATGGAATAATTTATAACCTCTAGGTGGGCGAATCCGTTGGAAAAAGTTAGGTTATTTGGGAAAATTCTAACATTTTTAGCTGTAGTAAATCGTTCAATAAAAAGTTAAAAAATCAACTGTTACAAAATCGGTAGTATTTTTGTAGGCAACAGAAAATTAAGTGAATTTACAATTTATCTGTAACTACTAGATATAACAATAACTTGCTACAAAGTTTATAATAAAATAAATTGGTAACAATTTAGATCCAGTCTAGACGTATAATAGTATTAGTTTCTTTTTTATAAATTATTTCAATCAAATTTAGGTTAATTATTTTCTAGTAGAAACAATCTATCAGTCACAAGACAGTTTGAGAGCGAAAATCTGTACAAATAATGAAGAATTGACCTTCGCCCTCGGCTTCGCTCCTGTGGAGTTAGAAATTTCTTTCCTGCCAAACGGGCGTTGGCTGATTTTATTCAAAGATTCATAAATAAACATTTCGCCTCTAATCTCCAAAGTGGTGAAGTATACCTAGTACATCCATATTTCGCCGGTTATCTTGAAGTCCCATATTTGAACAGCTATCAACCGGCCACAAGTTTAGGGCATAAATGAAGGCTAATTGTAGCTTTACTCTCAAAGCAACATTTCAAAAGTCATGTAAGTGTATTTACTCGATGAAACAAGCGAGAGCGATTTAGAAATGATAGTGTAGAAATAAAAACCCGGAAACATAATTAGATGCATCGGATAGCTACAGGCCCTTTTGCTCGTGACACAATGTGTTGTTTATTTATCTTCAACAGATAGATTAAAAGTTGATGGAACCGCGAAATCATCTTCATAGAACAGCCCCAACTACTGATCTACATTTTACATCTGAGTTCTTAGCAGTTTGTTCCACCTTGCTTAGATTAAAACCTCCTCGCTGGTACTTTCTTTCAAGTCAAAGTAATAAAGTACCCCACAAACGATGTATTTACTTTTAAAACTACTTTTTCCAAGTACGGTTTTATGTTGGGCCAAACAAACCGCTTTGCAAAAGAGATGAATGATGATGAAAAGGTTTCAGAGAAAGTATAGAAGATTGCGTAGTGGTTTATGGTTGAATTAATTTTCTTATGTTGGTGTACGTTTTTCGTTTCGTTGAGAAATGTTGGGGTGATTTTATAGAGTAAAGAAGTAAGATTGTATAATATAATACATGTTGCTTAAAATAACGTAGTACGTATACATTATGACGACTTCGCCATGACAATGCCATATCCATTGTATCAAAAGTTCGTAGTTTGCGGGTCTTCATAATGATCGCTGGATAAATTGCAGCATTGGAATGAAACAAGTTAATTTATAATCGACATCATCCCCAGCCTGATCTACTGCTGGGAATAGGCTTCTCATTGTTTTTACTGATCTCTACGCTCCTGTGTCGGCCTCATTTAAGTTTTAGCTGCAATGTCTATTATGTCGTATGGCCCTATCTCGCTGCCGGACGACCAACCCTTCTAATTCCTTTCCTTGACCGCTACTCGGCCACAGTTTTACTCGACCTGTGATCACCGCGCCTGGCTAGGTGTCCTGCCCAACTCCATTTCAGTTCTGAAACGCGATTTTCAATAAAGAGTTAAGTTTTCAAGTGAATTGAAAACAAGTAAAAAGTCGATGCATAACGGCGTGTAAGTGGTTGAAAAAAATGTCAAAATAATAGGAGTTTGTCACACAATCAACCTTATCCCCAGACCAATGACTTCTCAGTGGAATGCCATAGGAAAACCATATTGACGTTTTTCAGTTAGGGGATTACCCATTTAAAAAATGAATTGTATTTTTTATTTTTTTTATTTATGTACACACAAAACACTTAAAAGGGCAATACATTAAGATACAAGAGCACAAAGGTACTGCTTATTTCAAAAGAAATTTCTTCCAGCAGACCTGCGAGTGGAAAGATGTATTAGAAATTTAGACACAGTGTGTAAAAAAGATAAAAAAGGAGAAAAAAAAAATGGGTTTAAAATATACTTTATATCTAAGTATATAAAATAAACATACATACAAATAAATACACACATAAAAATAAACGCAAAAATATACCTATAATATATATCAGAATATTACAGTATAGAGGAAAGATAATTGTGTATGTTTTTCTTGAACAATTTATAATTTTAAACAAAACAAAGGTGTTTTTGAATATCAGCGACTTTTTTCGCTGACTGTGATAACGTTAGGATAAAGATTGCAATCACTGATCGTGTTTTATCTTCTCATCGTTCAAGCGCGTGTGGCAGCTCTGATTATCGCTCAAAGCTGCTTTGCCAAAGAAACTTAATAGCCATTATTTTAGCATAACAGAACATTACTCCTGTTTTTCCTCGAAAGGCGGAGGTGAACCTTTACCGATTATCCATATTGCACCAGTTAAGAGGTCTGCCCACAGATGCATGATGCGTTGATAAGTTCTAGTGGGCATTCTTGTCTGTTTCTTTCCATGCCGTTCATAATAAGGTCATCGTATGATACGGTGTAGTAGTCAGAATCTATATTATCTAAGTCCCATGTAATAAGGGGCGAACCTATTGCCATCAACACATACTCCGCGCTGCTACAGTTACTAAAGAGGCCCTCAACTCAAAAAAGCTTTGCCTGACCTGGCAATCCCAGGACCTTAGCGTCTGCGACCACTAAGCAAACAGGACCATCTCTTATTTAATTTGGAAGAAACGCTTTTGATTTTTATTGCTTCTGTTTCTTTCATGCTTCATTTTCCAAAAAAAATCAAATCCAAGTTTGAAGTTCAAATTCAAAGCAAGATTTGGAGCCGAAAATAAATTGCTTTTGTATTCAACTCATATTTTTTACGTGTTTGTTTCATAAATCTCGCCATGATTTTGTTAATTTTTGAATTTCACGCAGAGCGACTGCCCTTTTTAATTTTGCTGTTTTACTGTAAAGGGTAACCGAATTTCGGTGACATATTTTGTTGCGTTGGCACGGGCTTTGATACTGTGGTAAAAATATTGGCTGGACAGCACAGTTGGAAGAGAGGTTGACCAAACACGGTGTGTATGTGTATGGTCGTATGTCGGAACAGCACACCTCTTACAGTTTACATCGCACTGATAGAAGTACGCCAATAGCAACCGTATCTAACCGTGTTACAAAATAAAACGATTATTGTGATTTTTACAAACGTGTTAGTGGTAGAAACCCAATTGTAGCCTTGCAGTAGCTGGTATGTACAAAGGTCACTGTGATTTTGAGGGTCATGAAAAATTAGAAGCGAAACAGCAATGAAATAATTTTACAATTTGATTTTCAAGGGTCGCCAATTTTATTTCTCCAACTGGTATTCTTGCTCAGTGTTTGTGACACTGGAACAGTTAAATTTAGTAACTAATTTTAAACAAAAAAAAACCCAACGTTTTTCCTTTCCTCCTGACATTTTCAAAGCTTTGTACTATTACGAAGACGTTCAAATAAATTAATAAAGACATAAGCTGCTTTGCTTTCTACAGTCCTTGCAAAAGTCAAAATGTTTTCATGGTCTTGACTAAGAATAGCACGGGAGCTAACACAGTAAATGATAAAAGCCGCACGGGAGAAGGAGCTTGTGGCTAAAAAATAACAGCCGCACGGGTCAATCTTCAATGTTATATCGCGCTTGCCAAGGTC
The DNA here is from genome assembly GCA_963082945.1 of Cerastis leucographa. NCBI lineage: Eukaryota > Metazoa > Arthropoda > Insecta > Lepidoptera > Noctuidae > Cerastis > Cerastis leucographa. The sequence goes on from OY720365.1 coordinate 4,272,729, forward strand.
GGTCTGTGGATGGCCATTCATTACATACCGTGTCTTCCTCCGTAACTCAGAAAACACTTAAAGTCGTTGTCTCGGCGTTTACACCACGTGCTCGTGCCCCCAGATCGTCGATCATTTTTTCATCGATTACAAGACGGACATACGGGTCTAAAGCACGCTACGAAAATAATGAATCATTTAAACTATTATAACAGTGATTATTAAAACATTAAAATACACCTTTGGGTTTTATTTGTATATTTACTACAAAGTTTAATCAAAACTCGTGTTTTAACAAGATACTTATTAAAGAGGATCTACGAAAAGTCTTCAAAATGCTTTCGTCCCAAGTCAAAAAACTACCATTTCGCGTAACTCATCAAAATTGACGTCACAAACACGGGGTGTTTATTTACTGCCCCCCAAAGTCTAATTTCACACCCTACTACCCACCGGCAAAGCTCAGCATTGCACTCTGTCCCCGATTAGTATTCTCTCATCGTCTCATACAAGCTACAAACAAGCTTGAGATGTAACTGTAAACATATTATGTACGATGTGTTGTAAAAGTATTGATGTTTATGTCAGAAAGTTGTTAGATAAAATGTGTAATCTGTATCTAAAATTTTTAATGGTACTTGCATAGTAAGGTATAGAGGAGCTCGTGGCTAAATAATAACAGCCGCACGGGTCGATCTTTAAGGTTAAGCCAGGCTAGACGAGGTTGGTCCGTGGATGGGTGACCAAAATTACATAACGAGTTTCCTCCGTGCCTCGGAAAGCACGTTTAGCCGTTGGTCCCGGCTGTCATTTGTAGATCTTTGACAGTAGTTACAAGTAGTCAGAAATCAGTCTTCATGTAAAATACTGGTACTCAGCTGCATCCGGTTAGACTGGAAGCCGACTCCAAGATAGTTTTGGAAAAGGCTAGGCAGATGATGACTTACGTTGAGTATCCTATCGTAGATTGTTTGTGGACATAACATTGTTGAGCAAAAAAATTTAGATCTTTTGTTGAGCCCATTACCGAACTACTTTCTAAACAAAAACAGATAAAAAGAACAAAAAAAAATAAGAAGGAACATTAAGGCTATTGTTTTTGTTATAATGACCCTTGATTCGAACCTCGACCTACTTTGGGGGTGTAAGCGAACCGTCCTGAACTCTCTGTGTAAGCTTCTGAAATACATAATGAATATTAAAAAACCTGAAGGATTTCACTTCATTGTACCTTGCCGTTTAGTGATGTAAATAAGTGTTGTGTTGCCCTATTATCGATGTTTACATGAATAATTGGCACTGCTCGTGTTAGTATTTGAAATCTATAATCGATTTCAGTTATGATAACGTGATTTATGGGCCAAATAACCTATACGTATCTTATTAAAACTTAGATAACAATTTTATTAAATTATTCCGTGTGGTTTTCATAAGCCATTACTTTCATAGAGCTTCCATAAAACCATTAGCAAAATGGGCTAAAACATCCTCTTGTCAATTTTTATGACAAGAAATTGTATTAATGATCCGTTTATGGTTAGGAAAATTTTGCTTTCGATCCCGATAGGATGCAAACTTTGCAGAACGGGTTCTTGCGTAAAGTCACGGGAGCCCCTTTTTATGTCCATAATGACCGTCTACACGTAGACCTTAGAATGCCCTTCTTCTAAAAACCTTCAGTTTATGAAGATCGCAGCGGCCGCCCGCTATGTACCCTCGCGGATTAGTTCAGTACGCCGTCCGAGGCATACTCTCGTCATCCCCGAAAATGCTCTCACCCTCCTCCAGGAAAATAGCAAAGAAACTAGTAAACTCAAAAAGTTCAGACGCAAACCGCCGTCTTTCCGACTTCGCCGTTGAGGTCCGTCGCGACGCCCTCCCCGAACCTCGCTCGAGCCAGCCCGCGATTCTGCGTCAGTAGTTTTAAATCAGGCCCTAAATAATAAAATCATTCAGATCCAGCCTGTCCCCATGCAGTCCTCCCCCAGCGACGCCCTAAGCCGAGGCTCGTACCCCACAAGGGGTGCCCTTAGCGTATAGTCGCTTAGTTTGTAAGTTATTATGCCCTGGCTGGACGCCTTAATCTTAAGGCATCCACAGGATATTCCGGTTAAGCAGAAGACAACCTCATAGGTTGAACTGCGAGATGGCATTCACAACAAAAAAAAACCACCGATCCCGAGATCAAATTCAATTGGAAATGCCCATTTTAAGATATTGAATGGATAATTTAATCCGACATGACGAATTTCCTCACGAATTTCCCCAGCACAATGCTGTCTCTACTAAGTAGTAGAAAAAATCATCAAAACTTCGATAAATATTTACCATCGCCATATGTAACATCCCTAGCTGGCGCCAACTAGTCGACAGGAGCTTCAGACGCCGAGCGATACCGACTCAACAGGGAAGACGGTATCGATCTGAACGTGTCCCGTCATTATTTAAATGTGTTTTCCTTTGGTTACGATATAACTGCTTTGAGGATAACAGTAAGGAAGAATTAAAATGATATTATTTAAGCTGAACTAGTAGCTATTGCGCATTGCTTATTTACTTGATTACGTGGTAAAAGAGTTCTTTCAGTGTTTTCGCCTCTTATTTTATTGTTTTTTAACAGATAAATAGAAAGAAGTTTCAATAATAGATGGGCATTTAAGTCCCTCCAAAGGTTAAAAGATGGACTGATTTGAATTTCAGCCTATTTTTATGCAGCCAACCCATCAATAACAAAGTTGTCTTCTTTATGAATAAAACTGTTTCTCTTGGTGAATATGGTGAACAATAACATTGATGTGTGTTCTACCGTAGCATAAATCTTAAGTTCTTCGTATTTTCCTATCAGGTTGTAAGATTTGAATGAATATGTGTGGTGAAAAATAGGACAGCTTTGGTTATTAGCATATTTATTATAATTAACTTGGCTTGTTCTATTGCCAAGTGATCAAGTAAAAAAAAACTGCCATTCACGTCATGTTCTTGGCAACCCCCCCACCAGGTGCCGAGAAGTCAACAGGAGGTCTTGACGGGTACGATTCCAAAGCAACAGTGATATGACATTATTGATCTTGCTAATGTTGCCTACTTGGGCCCTTCGTTAAGTTGTGTTTCTATCATTCTCTTGCCCTTATCCCAATTTATTTGGGGTCGGCGCAGCAGTTTTTCTTCTTCCAAACTTTTCTATTCATCGTTATTTTGGCTTTGTAAAATTATGCAGATAAACGTGTTCTAAGATAAATTGACACTATGACTTTCAACAAGTTTCAGAAATGGTAGAAGCTATAACTGTCACAAATCTACCGTACTTTCATAGTTTATTTACCACCACCTATTAAGATCTTAATAGCTAGCTGTGAAGGGACTATAACAGTTACAGAGAGCTGTGACGGTAACAACAACAGACTTATTTTTTCAACGCGTTTTCCGCTAAATATCTATGTGGATAGGTACACAACGGCACTGCATTCCAGCGTACGTTCAGCTGCGCAAGCGACGCCCGTCATGGCCAATAACGACGTCAGTGCATACGATAACAACTCGTGGCAGCACTATCCGGGAGCTAGTGTCGAGCGGCGCACACGACGGTCACGATGGACGTTATCGACAATACATATTATAACACCAGTGAATACGATACAAGCGTAGACTCAACACAAACGAATAATTTTACAAAATATAACTTCACAATATTTGTGTGGGGGATTGTGTTCGTGCTGGTTGCAGCTGCAATAATCTACGGAGTGGCATCGTGGTGCTTCGTCAAGAAATTCCGCCATTTCACAAACTTTGTGCTTCTCAATGCGAACATAGCGAATGCTGGACGTTTGTTGTTGCATATTGTTATAATAATAGTGATAATTTACTACGAGGAAGAAATAACCGAGAATCCAGATACGTGGTTTTTACTCTTGGCAATAATGTTGTACTTTCACTTATCGTGTCATTTTTGGATACTAGTGTTGTGCTATATTTTTTATGTTGATTTCGTGAAAGTTTTACATCTTGAGATTCGCAAAAGGTATCTGAAGAGTGGCCTATTTTCTTGGGGTTTACCTCTTATATTATCGGGTATATACTTAGTTGCTAAAGTGTTTTTGTATATTTATGATTGGATTGAAAAAATAACATATCCTTTTGCGGTCAGCTGTTTATTAATGCCTGTAGTAATTGGTTTAATATTGTATATTGCAGTTTTATATTCTCTGTTTCGTTTTAAGGAAGTTGGTGCTAGTACATCAATTAACAAAAGGAGCCGCTTTTACATAGCTACATTGATATTTGTACTGGGAAAGGTTCTATTTCTGATGAATTTATTACAAGTATTTAACATAAGATTATTCTTTGTCGATATAATACAAATGGTAGTCGAAATAGTGAATGCTTTAGCTTTGGCTGTATATTTGATAATTGTGAAGAGTAATCGAGAATTATGGCAAGAATTTAGAATAAATAGAACGAAACAAAAGTTTTGTCGTTAAAGATGTATTTTTTTTTTCAAAACACCTATGTGGTCTTATAAAGAAAGATTTAAATTGTTATGATGTGCCCCTCAGTTAACACTATTTTCAGTATATGTGTAAACGAGATAATTCTCTCAGTGTCATTTAAAATGAAACGGAAACGTTATTGGTTTTTGTGTAGTAAAGCATATCTAACAGTTTAAATTAACGGAATTAAATTTATTGTTATTGTTATATCCAGTCAAACGAATGTATAAAATTATAATGCAGACTCAGTGTAAATTTATAGTTAGAAAATATCTAAACAAATTAAAAATAAAATTATATACTTGTTTGTATTTTTTTCTTCTGCTCTAGCCCTCAGTTGTGTTTAGTTTTTTTTTTGTGAAGTAATATAATATTAAATAAAAATCACTACCCAGAAGTAGGACATTCAGTAGGTTACCAAAAAGGGTAAACAGGTGGCTTAAGGTTTCATTTTTTTTTGTTACTTGTTTTTTAGTGTTGTGTGTACTCGTGGCTTGTGCCAAATAAGCCTATTTTCGTTCTTTTCTTTTAAAACTCTTAATAACCCTGTTTTACAGACAGGAATGTCTGTCATGTCTGTCATGTCTGTCATGTCTGTCATGTCTGTCATGTCTGTCATGTCTGTCATGTCTGTCATGTCTGTCATGTCTGTCATGTCTGTCATGTCTGTCATGTCTGTCATGTCTGTCATGTCTGTCATGTCTGTCATGTCTGTCATGTCTGTCATGTCTGTCATGTCTGTCATGTCTGGCATGTCTGTCATGTCTGTCATGTCTGTCATGTCTGTCATGTCTGTCATGTCTGTCATGTCTGTCATGTCTGTCATGTCTGTCATGTCTGTCATGTCTGTCATGTCTGTCATGTCTGTCATGTCTGTCATGTCTGTCATGTCTGTCATGTCTGTCATGTCTGTCATGTCTGTCATGTCTGTCTTGTCTGTCATGTCTGTCTGTCATGAGAAATCATGAGGTTACAGGCCCAAGAGGCTACGAATTTATGTATATCTGGGACTTAATAGTTCTGTTCGATTAGAATTTATGATTGTATTTCGATCATCATGCCTGTTGTTTCAGAAAGACTGGGCAGAGGCTTACTTAATCGTACAGCCACATTTCGCCAGTTATGTCAAAGTCCCATGTGATAGGGGGCGAGAATATTGCCATCTCATCATCATCATCTGCCTAGCATTTTCCACAGTGGAATAATATTTAGGCATTCAAATAGTCCCATAGCTGGCCATTAATAATTGCATTGCCTTACTACCGAAAATTAAACACAAAATGCGTTACAGGTTCACAAACTCTTTTTGATATCAAACTTTTAATTTCGTGCTACTCGTACCGACTGTCAAAGATCTCCAAATGACAACCGGTTCCAACGGCTTAATGTGATTTCCGTGACACGGAGAAAACTTGGTATGCAATTATGGTCACCCATTTACGGACCAACCTCGGAAAGAACAGCTTTACCTTAAAGATCGACCTGTGTGGCTGTTATTATTTAGCCTAAAGCTCCTTCTCCTACAGTATTGCCATCTACCGGGCACAAATCCAGACACCGTCGTTGCTACTGTGAATTTTTTTATTCAAAAACTCAATAACACTTTGCTCAACCTGGGAATCGAACCAACGACCGTACGGCAGTCGCAACCACTAGACCAACGAGGCAGTTTCAATTCTCCAGAACACAATCAGGGAATCGTTATTTTAAAATGAATAATAGTTTATTACGTTTTCGATCAAGGAAAACGAAAGAACAAACAACAGTACCTATCACTATTATTTTTAACAATCAAAAGATAACAGGAAAATAATACTATGCTTAAATTATATATTTCAGGACTAGTGCAGGTGTGGGAAAGATTTCAGACTAATATTCACTTCAAAACAAAATAATTGCCACACAACTTGTTTGGACTCCTGTCAACATTGCGCACCATTGCGCCGAACTGTGCACGCGACACCAGACATGGCCGACAAACAGCATTGGTGTGTGTGTAGGTGAACCTAATTGTACACCCTCAAACGTACAGCGTAGTTAAACGTTTCTATATCAACATTTTTGGAAAATAGGATTAAAATTTAAGTGGAATGTATAACAGAAATGGCAAGCTTTCTCCAGCACACAATCTAGGGAGACCCCTACTAAAGAAACTCAACTAAATATCTCTCTATCTATTTATTACTAGTGTCTCCCTATTGTTGAATGGCACTCCTAAAAAGGTCAGACGCAACCCGCCGTCTTTCCGACCTCACCGTCGAGGTCCGTTGCGTCGTCCCGGTCCTTGCTCTCCTCGACCCTCGCTCTAGCCAGCTCGCGATGCTGTGCCAGTAGTTTTAAATCAGCCCCTAAATAATGATATCATTCAGATCCACCCTGTCCCCATCGCTCGTACCCCACAGGGGTGTAGTCACTTAGTTTGTAAGTTTTTTATGCCCTGGCTGGAGGCCTTACACTTAAGGCATTCACAGGATAGTCCGGTTAAGCAGACAACATACTCCGCACGTGCGCAAAAAAAATATAAATATATATTTTGTTGAATTATTATTGATAGTGATTTGAAGTCTATTCTTTTAATTATTTCTTACAAACACTTTTATACGTCAAAAAATATTTTTTGGAAACTAGATTTTAAATCAATTTCAGGGAAGATTCGGTTCGTGTGATGTTTTTTTTTTTCATAATTCTAAATAATGAAGCTTGTTTTTTTTTAAACGTACATGGCTTGAGCCAATTACATGGATATTAAAAAAAACTTTGTTTTTTTTTTCAAGGCGAAGGCTGCGAGGCTAAGGCGTCTTCTCGTACAGATCAGGCATTATAAAAATTCAGGCAAATATGTTTATTATTTTAAAGATGATTTTGTAATAACTCCCACTTCTTTGTTTTATAAAAGCCCGAATCTCACTTGTTCAACAAAATAGGGGTTCAAACATTGTTATGGCTTGTAGTGGGTACTTTCCCGTCAGAGCCTAACATATTGCCTATAAAGATTGTCCTAACTTATTACTAAGTGGTTATTTATGGCCGTTTAGATAGCCGGCTAAGAATAGGCTCTGTACCAGACAGGATCTTTTGTGGGTAATATCTAGGAGATCTAGGGTTTTTTGCGTTTATTCCGAAAATAATGATTTACAAAAATGGCAATATCTCATGGCTTAATAGTCAAAAGCTTCGACCAATATCTCAGGAGTCTTTCGCTTGGCAGCTGGATCAAGGATTTGATTCAGAAAGTAGTACTTCTGGACACGGCGCGTATTGTTAGGAGGTTCCTCTCTCAAGAGTCCTGACCACCGGTAGCCCGGACCCTGTTCCCGATGCCGGTGGGCTACTATTTTTTTTATATATTTTTTATATAATTTTGTCAAAATATTTAAAAATGTATATAAATGAATAAACGAAGTTAAAAAAGCTTTATTTTTCAAATAGTTTTGTTCACAGTTATTTTATCGGTAACTATTCTGTTGGGTAATTTGAGTTTGGAATGATTCCCGGTAAAACGACCACTTTAATAAACGGTTAAACGGTTAAAAAACTCTGAGAGTACCATACAACCAACATTACCAACATCATACAAACATTATACTTGAAAAAACCTGAAATAAAACAAAGGAGGCGCGCTTGGGTGCGTTTCAAGTTCTAAACATTTTGCTTAAACCCTGGTAGGTACCTAAAATAATAATTTAAAATATTGCTCGAATGTGAATTATGCTTCCTCTACGAGAGTTTTTTTTTTTTTTGTCTCAAAACTTTGCGATTTCCAGTGTCGTCGGTGGCAGAAGTTTGGATTTTTAGGGTTCCGTACCTCGAAAGGAAAAAACGGAACCCTTATAGGATCACTTTGTTGTCCGTCTGTCTGTCTGTCAATACCCTTTTTTTTCAGGAACGCGTGGAGTCATCAAGCTGGAATTTATATCAAATACTCAGATCTACTGTTTCTTAGAGCTGTGAAAAAATCAAACTTCTAAGCCAACGCAATCAAAAGATACAGCCGTTTATGCCGCAAATTTCCGCAAATTTTCGACACTCGCAAGGGAATCAAAACCTACAGGGTACTTCCCGTGAACTCAGAATCTTGAAATTTGGTACGAAGCAATGTCTTAAAGCAAAAATAAAGGAAAAATTGCGAAAACCGTAAATTTTTAGTTATATCATATAATAAAAATATTTTTAATCATTTTAAACTTACTACCCCTTTCCTCATGAACGCGTAGAGGTATTAAATTGAAATTCATATCAAATACTCAAATCTATATTACCTTTAAGCTGTAGCAAATTCAAAATTCTATGTCAACGCAATCAAAAGAAACAGCAATTTAAGCCGCATATTTTCAAACTCGCAACTACTCACAAGAGAATCAAAACCTAAAAGGTACTTCCAGTCGATCTAGAATCTTGAAATTTGGCATGAAGCAATGTTTTACAGCACATATAAAGGAAAAATTCTGAAAACCTTAAATTTTAAGTTACATCACATATTTTTATTTATTCTCTTCGGTAATTTTGGTTTGTACTGAACCCTCGGTGCGCGAGTCCGACTCGCAGTTGGCCGGTTTATACAATATTACATTGACTAAACACTTACCTAATAGAGGGTTACAGTTAGCCGTTCCCACGTACATAACTTAAATATTTGAGGATGGCACGTCATGTGGGTCTTGTGTCACTAGTATAAGGTTTAGTTTGGAGTAACAGTTTCTTTGGGTAAAACCCACAGAGTTTTCTGCACATTAAATGTTATGGAATTTATCATAAAGATCTCGGGTTTTTCGAGGTGTTTTCCTTAACCTTTTGGAGTTTAAGGAAGACACGCTTAATAATAAATTCTTAATTTATGTTGCCCTTAAGGGATGGTCCAGGTGTTTCTGCTAATGTATTGCTACACTTTTTGCGTAGGAATAATATTTATTTACTTTGCAATTATAAGAAACTAGCAACCGGATCCAACTTCGCTCAGATTTACGAGTAGATAAAACATCGAGTTTTCTTTATTCTAGAAAAGTATATTATATACTTTCGCCTCATAAAAATCCGTGGAGAACTTTTGATGTTCAATGCAATTATACAGACAGATAAGCAAAGCAACTTCATTTTATAATAATGATGAATGTAGAAGAACACTACATTTAAAAACAGAAAGAAAGCTTGAGGTGTGTGACAGTAATGTTTTTTTTTTTTTTTGGTTTGCCTTTGATTACTAAAACCCTATAATATAAATCTTAAAATAAAATAAGAAAGTCAACACTCAATAAAAAAACCTAATTTAGAACCTTTACCTAAAAAATCCGGCAATTAACACGATACTTTAGTAATAATTAAAAATGTTACTTTACAAGAGTTTTCCCCGACGATCCCATTATAAGATTACCTACTGTTAATCCCTAATACACATAAATTATCGCCAGTGTAAGACTTAGTACACAATTAACATCAGACACAAGATTTAAGCTCTTAATTAAATTCTGGATTAATTTATTTCCGCGATAAGCATTTAACGCGCTTATAATTTGGGGCATTAAATTTTACGCAGAGTCGTCAGTGGCAATGACCCTCAAGCTTCAAGGTCGAGTAGTAACGGGAGATGGGTCATTTCTCGCTTAGCTTGATATTCCCGAAACATTTTATATCTATGTAAAGAAATGGATGTCAACAAGCCGAAGGCTACCCTAATATAAGTTTTTAAACTGACATGGTCACTAACACTATTAATAACACTAAATATCGGGAACTCGAATCAAATAACACACATGTTAAATATCCCGTAGTAAGTTATTAATAGGGCTACCCTAATGTTTAGTAGTTACTGTGCCTATTTTATTTACTCGAACCTGGTCACCATTATCCTACAGCAGTCCACAGCTTGACATCTAAGGCTTTTCCAATCGCACGCCACTTAACATGATTCTCGGAAACTCTCATCCAGCTACTACCTGCCTGCGGAGGTCGTCGCTCCACCGAGCCTGAGGGCATCCAACTCGATTCGCGGTCTCCACTCAAAAACACGTTTACCTCAACGGTTAAGGGTCCTGCGATACGTGACGAGAAGACTCGACGAAGTTTCCCAAACGCTGCTCAACTCAGCAGAATTCTTCTGATAACCTTCCTCTGAAGTTATTCTTACCGAACTTCAAAGTTCGCAAGACGTTAACAATATTCTCGAACAAGCTCGAGAGCAGCGCCATTAATGGCAATAGGTCCCGGAGTGGAACATAACCTGGGTTTAGCCCAACTCCACCAATGAGAATTTAAGAATCAACTATCCATCTAGCCTTTGCTCCAAGTCATGCAGCAATTCAGAGCCTGGACGACGATCATCATCTGCCTAGCCTTTTTCCAAACTATCTTGGGGTCGGCTTCCAGTCTAACCGGATGCAGCTGAGTACCAGTATTTTACATGAACCGACGATGTCATCTGAAAATCTCAATTGAGAGATGTATTCACCGTTGATGTTATTGCCACGTCCTTCCCTGTTCAGCGTCTACAACACATCTGCCAGCCTATATATCAACCGAGCACAAATCGAAACTAAGGGCTGCTAAACGCTTGATGGTTTCCAACAAAACTTTGGCCGGTCAGGGGAAAGCAGTCAGCAGCAGCAGTCGTGCGTGTGGTCAGTAGTCCAACGTAACACTGAAACACTTCGATATTGATTATGCTTGTAATTTTGCTCGCAAGCAGATTTTCAGAATGAACACCTACGTAATCACACACACGTAAAACAAACTGGTACATTTACCCACAAGGTCAAACAAAATTCAGAAAGGCTACTGTCGCATTTTTCACACAAACCGAACACTCTGCTATCAGCAAATGAGATGAGAGAAAACATAGAAGACTAGGTACTAACCAAGTAGAAACAAAATAGGTTCACTGAGTTCAGACGAGATGTATATTTCGTGCAATCACTTTGTCACACAATTGATAGGTACAGAAGTTCTCCAGAAGACATCCCAGTAACGAGGAGAAACATGCACACACACACACACACACACGCATACACACCCCTAGGGCACGAGTTACATGCTCAAGGAACCTCCGTGAAACAAATGAGAGACGTTGCTAACCATACCACGATTCACCGCGACACGGATTGCGATGTGACTACAAGGATGGCGTACTCACGCGAAAAAAACCGACAATGCACGATTGTGTTGCTTGACGCACGTTGCGGTGGCAGCGTCTGGAGATGGCAGTACTGAATTAAAAGTGCGACGACGAAAGTACGTTACGGAGACTTTGCGGAGCGCACATCTTCTGTCAGGGATAGCCTTCGAAGCCGTTACTTTCCATAAGTCATTTGTGTGCCAAAAAACAGTGGCTGCGTCTAGCAGCGGCGGCGGAAGCGTCTAGTTACGAGACTAACGCCAACGTCCTTTTTTTTCCCAAAACATTTCACAGACAAATACAAATGTCTACCAACCGTCATTCGAATACCAAAATATATTTGTAGTATTTTACCTCAAACAAATGCCTGACTCGGAACGCTTGCACACGCTGTTCGTCAATCGTGCCTATGATTGCATGCATTTTCGTTCTTTGTACGGAGATAACCTTCTGTAGCTATCTCTTTTACAAGTCTACTGAGAAAAGCCGAGAGAAAGTGAAGAAAATAAAGTAGATTGGGCAAGCTCGTCGAGTATACGGCTGATTGTAAAGCATTGGATAACATGCTGCAAATGTTAGCCTACGAACTAGATTGGCTAAGGAGTTTGTGTTAATCCTGCGAAAATTTTGTTTCTGTGTGTTTCTAAAGGATTTTTAAGAAGTTTTGAGATAAACTTTCAGAGCAAAAATAAATTTGAAAACTGTCAAAACTAATTAAGAAACAGCCTGTTTCTAAATGAGAAAATAAAATCAAAAATATTCGTTTACTCACTGGATTTTTAAATCGTCACCGAAATTCATTTTACCTCGCTCATCTTCCTACAGAACTTTGTCATTAAATTCGGTGATTAGCTGTAATTGAGCTCCCCGGTATTAGGGTTAAGTGAGACCCTAACACCAGTCATTATGCTGACTCCGGGAGGAGAGAACGACAGGAAGAAAACGTTTATTACTCAGGAGATTCAGTTCAAAATATAATAAAAAGCCTCGTTTCATGATGGGCAATCGTTGACCCCACTTCTTGGGTTTATAGCGGACAGGGGACTATGTCAGCATGATTGACAATAAAATTGGAATTGAAAATTTCGGTTTTCGGGAATGTAAATTGAAAAAGTTTAAGTGTTACGATCAGTCCTATAAAATTCTAGCCTTAGTTTTAAATCAAATTAGGAATATTAGATAGTTGTTTGTACTTACAATTTTTTTAATTTTGAGTTCATTGTTGTCTTATCAAAACCTTTGCATATTAATATTATACTATTTTTAAGTATCGGATTAGGTATCGGTCGTTTTTAGCAAAGAGTGTTATTTCACGACCTAACCAGAGCGATTGTTAATCATTAATTTTACTCATTTGTTTGAAAAATCTGTCTGTGTGACAACGCGACCAGATGGCCTGCCATGAAGTCTTTAAACATTATTGTTTTACTCCAATGTGGGAAAAAGATGGCGCTAAACAGCCTGTATAGCTTCGTCTCTTTTCTACACTGGAATAACAGCAAAACAATACTGCTTTAAGACGTCATGGTAGACTAGCAGATTTGAGAAACATTTCATTTCGTTTTGGTTAGAACGTGGCCTATAAAGCGATTGGTCTAAATTATTGTTTCTCTTGTTACAGATGGGAACATGGGCCAATTCAAAGCATCGGTTGTGTGTAAAGATTCATAACAAAGTAATATATTCATTTTACAATAGAACGTGCAAATGACTGTGTCACAATAATATTAGTAACAAAACAAGTGCTATGAATGTATAAAAGAAAAATATATAATTATGATATAAGGAAACTACAATTCAAAATCGACGTTAATCAAAAAGAGTTAAAGTTTAAAATTGTTTGTATGACACGTTAATAATGAAGTTGAGTGTGAGCGCATACCGCGCTCAGGCGTCTGCGCACAAGAAGATCCTGACTTACCAGCAACACTATGGAAGCACCGCGGTGCCACCTATCTGCAACCCTCTGCAACCATCCAACTTTACACCACAGGTTAGTCGGTAGTGCCTTTTCTCACGGATTGCTTATAATATTATTGAAGAAAGCTTTAAAAATACAGTATCTACATTTAAAACGGAGACTTATAAATCTTATGTTTTCTTTAGGTAAGCTTTTAAAATAAGAATTATTTAGTTCTTGTTTATACTCGTAAACAAAAAAAGAATACTTTTATTAGTCAGCTAGAGAGCTAGCTCAGAAATTAATCACCAACATTTATTTACAAGCCACATTTTTATAACACAACTAAATAAACTCTGCTTTACTAAACCAGTAGCATTTTATAAATCAGACATCGTCCACTATTTAGCATTTCAATGTAAAGAAAGGTTTCCATTTGAATATTTAATTTAAAAAGTAACTGGGTTTCACGCGGAAAAGCGAGATTTTTTCTTAAATTTAATTTTTCATTACGTTTTCTATTTTTTTTTTTTTTTACAAAATACAGTGTGATTCTTTAAAGTAGAACGATATGGAGAAATCCGAATCCATAAGAAGTTCTGGGAAACTTTCGATCTCTTTCATATTTTTTTTGGTATAATATTTTTTTAGTGTTGTGTGAGTTTTTAGTAAAAGAAAGGGACCCTTTGTTATTCCATTCGACTCTTATTATTACAATCCCATTTAGGTCGAAACGGTATTGAAATTTCGGGTTATGTTTTCGCGATAACGACGTTGATCCCGTGTTGAAAGTTGTCCATTTTGATTTACTGCAACAAGCAGTTAAACATGACCACACCTTTCTGATAATTTGCTGTGTTTCTTGTGAATGACAGATGGACGAAACGCCGAAAACGGATTATCAAACACAAATCTTGGTCTTATAACTATCGCACAATCGACTTAAATAAGATGTATTGCGCTGACTACATAAGTCACCGATGTGCACTTAATAGTTAACTTCAGTCTACACCACTTCAATTCTATTCACAAAATCTTACAACACTTCAAAACTATGAACTCCTCCAATATTTCAAATTCTACTTTGTCAATATCGATAGTCAAAAACTTATCGACTATCTCAGTAAAGTTGCTAAGTGATTCGAGTAGTAACTTGTGACATCGGCTTGAGTTTTGCCTGTCTTGTCCTCTACTGAACTACAGCCTGCGATATTGGATTTCGTTACGAATTGTGTAACAGATTTTGAGCTACTATTGGCACTCGATTGATAGAGTTACATAGGTGATGTTTAAGTGAGTTTAGGTGGTTTAAATTGGACGCGTGAAATTTATTCACAGCAGACGTAGAGTTGCGATTGTAACACTATTGTAATTATATACTCTATACCGTCCACAATGACCACTGTATATAATCACACAAAGCCTAACAAAATGAACGCAGCGACTGAATTTTCGCGTGAGTTTGTTTTTAAAGCGCAACTTTATAATGCCTAGTTTCAAAGATCCTAACAAAAACTTACATAGCTAATCATTTCAATGAACTTACAATGAACCTATAGCACAATCGACTAAATAAGGTCCAGTTACAATGCCTTAAAAGTCGTGCATAAAACTCATCAACTTATCAAAGAAATATTTGAATGAAAAAGCGAAGAATTTCTCGCCGTATTGAATGGTAGGCTTTCAGCCTCCAGGCATCTTTCAGCGATCCTTCAGCGGAGCACTTAGGCGCAAGAGTTTGATAGATCGGTGACTCAAATTTCCTGTGGAACACTTAGCTTGCCCTTTATAAGAGTAACTTAATAATGTTTGTAATTATTCTATTTTTCTTTGTGTGTGGTTGTTTTGTTTGTGTTTTGTCTGGAGTTGACAAAGCTTTGATGAATGTTTGTTTCTTTGTGGGTGTAATGGTTTCTTGAATTTAAAAATAATAATAGTTTTGGAGAAATTGTGTGCTGAAATTTATGATTGTGTTTTTATTCACATAAAAACAAAGTTGGTTTTTCAATAGTGCCGAGTCTTTAGGAAAATACAAACTGTGATTTTATGATGCTTTGTTTCTGAGAGTCATGCTTTGGTAATTATGAGCCATGTCTTAACAACAGTTAAGTCATGGCTCATATAATTACCTAAACACTGTAGTTACTATTAATATAGCTTTAATGTGACACCCGAATGCAATGCTTAAAGACACACACACTAATATGCAATCAATATTTACGCATTCGTTTGGCAGTTGCCAAGTTCATGTTCGTTCGTTCAAAATGGGTATAAAATTCATAGAACTCACATATTAAAAGAAGACGAAAACAGAACTTCAGTAGGTTATCTGTTTTCAAGAAAAAACAAATACTACTCCGATGTTTCGTTTCGTAACGCTTTTTCCTACGATCATGATATCAGTGGTGATAAATCTTACGTAAGTGGAAAGATAAATTATTCCATAAATCACTTTGTTAACAAAACCACTTTCAGATTACATCCCAGGTGACGTAAAATACAAAGTTAGTATACGTGAAAAAGGGTTATTTTTATTGTAAGGCCAATATTCTTACGATTTATTTTCATATTTTTAGGTTAGTATAAAAGGTTGTCAGTTGATTAAAATGTGATTCGCGACCGCAAGAAATATGTTTGAATAAAATTATAATCATCTAAATCGCCAAAAGCTTAGAAGCCGCCACAAACAGTGTCCAGGTTATTTCAAATAGTCATTGAAAAGAGTTATTTGAACCTAGATGTTGATAATTCAAATGATTATACTACGGTAAATTTTATGCTTTGGTACCATCGGAAAAGTGAGAATATGGACACTTTTCAAACAAAATCCCGTGCACTCGATGACATCTGTTTAACACCCTTATTACTATTGGTCCGCACAAATACTTTGCGGACCAATAGTGGCAAAACAAAAAAATAACTAAATTTAATTTAATTTAATTTAGCTTCCAGTCTAAATGGATGTAGCTGAATACCGGTATTTCTGTTAATTAATATGCGTTCACTTTAAAAGTACAAGAGAACAGATTAGGTTGAATTTATTAAACAAGCTGTTGTTTTGCAATCTCGTCAAATTCAAGGAGGTAACTATGCTAATGATTCTCAGCCCAAATCAATAATAAAATGGGTAGGTAATTTTACTGAAATCGGTTAGTGTGAACCACCTGTGTTTCAAACGCGGCCCGCACGATCCTCGCCCTATAACCGAGCTTTCACATATACAAAGAATCTCTTACGTTTATTCGATCGTTTCTTATTCCCTAAACCACGCAAAGGGGGTGATACTGAAATACTGACAAATTTAATCAACAAAAAAAAGGAACGTTTATTAATAATTAACTAGGAACCGTTATTTATATTGATTATTTATGTGTTTTCTGACAACCTCCTGAATTTTGACGAGGATGCAAAACAACACCTTATATGTGTAAATGAAGCACTTTATGTGTAGTTTTCTTCTAATGTTCAGGTATTTTTTCAAAGTTTACGGTTACAAATTATTAAATTAAATTATTGTAATGTTATCTTCAAGCCGTTATTCTCAATGATTTTATTAAACCTCTTTAAATGTAGACATACCTACTACAGCTCTCCTTTCAGCTCAAACATTCTGCATTTTCATCATCTTGCATTTTCCATTTTTTTTTTTTGAATGGCATTTCGCAGTTCAACCTATGAGATTGTCGTCTGCTTAACCGGACTATCCTGTGGGTGCCTTTAGAGTAAGGCCTCCAGCCAGGGCATAAAAACTTACAAACTAAGCGACTGCACGCTAAGGGCACCCCCTGTGGGGTACGAACCTCGGCTTAGGGCGTCGCTGGGGGAGGACTGCATGGGGACAGGCTGGATCTGAATGGTATCATTATGTAGGGGCTGATTTAAAACTACTGGCACAGCATCGCGGGCTGGCTCGAGCGAGGGTCGGGGAGGCTTGCATTTTCCAATGAAATATAGTGCTTTTCGACCAAATCCCACTCAAACATTACAAATACAGAAAATGAATCTTTTAGTACAATTTTTGTAGAACTCAAAGTACCCACCCTATACTTATAAAAGTATGTACAAATTCAAAGCGTCGTCTAAAAATTTCATTTTCTCCAGATAAGATACAAAATAAATTTAAACAAGGTTAGGTTTCCTATGTGAGTCACATTTCACATTTTATTGGCATGGTTCACGAGAGTGCGTGCAAAGGGTACTTGCAGAATAGTGTTGTGTTTACTGCTCCATTGTACAGTTATTTAGTTTTATTATTGGAAGCTACTGCCAAAAGATGTGCATTATTTATCTAGATAGTACCCTGGTCTAATTGGTTGCATAAAAGCTATTGTGTCTTTTCTAATAACTAAAATTAAATTTGATTCTATTGACTAGTAAAGCAATAAACGCGCTACTGGGAATCTGTTTTCTCAGTTTTATTTCTAACAATTTTCTCGAGTTGGCAATAGCTTCCTATATTCCTGCCATTAAGGTAGGTTGTTTATACTATTGTGAAAAGTTTTGCCAGTCAGTATGGTACTGCAGAAACTGCACACGGCATAACCTAACCATCGTATCACCACTCTTGCTCAGCCCAACGCAATCAACTACTCGTCATAGTCTTCAACCAAATTGAGTAAATTGGCGCTTCTCAAAAAAAACAACTTACAACTTTTGATCGATATAAAAACTATCGACACTCTCACAACACTACTGTAAAGAGTACTTGCAAAATGCATGAGTGCGGTAACAAGTCACTCGTCCACCGTCTATGTTTGCTAGGTCCGTGTGACAGCGGGACCATTAGCATAGCGATTGGATTGGCAACGGGCTTATTGGGTGGATATTTGAATGCTGTGCACGTTTTTAAATAGGTCAAGGTAGCGGGTAGTCGCTTATTAAGCGTTTCTGTTGGCCTATTGATGTTTTGGAATTAAGGGGGAAGCAGAAAGCTTAGCGAAGGTTATTGGAAATAGTTTTAAATATACATTTATAGGGTGGGAATACCTATTCAAACTTGCGCCTTTTTTGGCAGAAACTACAAAACGACATCTGCTCCAATCCAACAGAGTATGTACATACGTACTCTATTTGCCAAAGTTGTTATTCAGAAAAAAAACCCTGACTGCTATTGATCGCACTAAGTGTAAGCTGGAAACAATAAAATAATACTCAAATAGATAATTGTATAAAAGCCAAACAGCGTTTTTACAATGCTTACCTATTAGAAATAACTCCATACATGTATGTTAACATAACTCGACAAATGTGAAGGGTTTGTTCAAAGTAAAAGTTTTAATGATGAGTACAGGCAAGAAACATAATTGTTAAGCAAATTGACTTCGCCTGAATCGTTAAAATTGCCTGATGCCATTCCAACGATTCAGGCCAATTCATTCCATACAACTGTCATTTAATAACAGTTGTGATTTGAATATGCGGACAATTTCAGTTGGAAGTCAATTCATTTCAAAAACTACTTTAGAAGAGTTTTCAATTATTTCAACTTCACGTTTTATAAATTGTCACCTCATTGTAGCAAATTCCTTTTCAACTAAAAATAATATTCTGTAAGTATTAATATACAACTTTATTTCGGACCAATCTGATTTTCAAAAACTAAGCACATAATAATACATATAAATATTCAAGCATATTTATTGTATTCATTATTTACTCTTACACACAATTGTGGCGTATAGGAAGTACCTCACAAATAAAGTTCTTTTCAGATCCCTTTTGTTTTTAATTCAATTATCCTTCAATCCTTTGTGCATGGATTCCGGGAAAGCCTTTGATGTGGATTATTTAGTACTGGCCGTTACAGGATCAGACTACGCAGAATACCTGCATGCATACCAGAACAGCCCTAATTACTTTCAAACCTTTGTCATCTTTGTTCGTCGATTGATACTTCATGTTCATGTTAGTCGCTTGATTGAAAGATGAATAGGTATCGATTATTCAATATTTTATTGATTACCAGAAGGCGTAGTAATGAAGTATGGCAGTAAAAGACATGCTGCGTCAGCCCTAAATAAGTTGGTTATTCCAACTTGGGCTGAGCAGGAGAATCATGATGGTGGAAAAATTATTTTGAAGAACAAAATTAAATGATCGTGAATCTGTCATCTGTTAAATAACTGTTGTTTTATCATCAATAATAAAAAAAAATAGTTCTCATATTTAACTGACTGTAGAAACAATCAGTTCTGTAAATCCAGCTGGCACTGTAAGCTCACGCCGTTGGAGTGCCTAAATACCAAAAGCTGCTACAATTCAAAATTGGTTTAAAACACAGAAATAATAAGCTTATAACATTTTCTACTGCGCGACACAGAACTCCACTCTGAAAGCGGGAGGATAATCCATCAGCTGGGCACAGTGTTATATAGGTTTAATTTAATGTAATTAGATCACATCACAGTAGCGCCCCCTGGTGTCAATGCTATTTGGTGTTTGAAGCTTAGCCGTCGGATAGGCTGTCCGTGACAACGCATAATGAACTTAGTTCCCCAACTTAGTAATTAGTGAAATGTTTAATTACTAACTTAACTTGGCAGGCTGTGAGCCTGGTGTGGATTGGTGCGTTTTAGTGTCCCGGATTATTAATGGTGTGTACGTTTGCATTTAAAACTAAAGGAATTCAATTAATTTACGCCTGTGCTAGAGAGGAGGTCTGTGTTCTAAAACTGTGCGTAATATAGGCTCCTGAGTGCTTGGAAAGTAGACAATAGTTTTCAAAGTTTCCCTTTCTGGCTTATTTCTACAATTTTGACCAAGTTTGAACGAGATTGCAATCGGAATCGTCGTTTTTGCTAAAGAATGGAGGCGCTTGTGGTTCAATAATAACAGCCGCACATGGCCAATCTTCTAGGTTAAGTCGCGCTTCCCAAAGTCGGTCTTTGGATGCGTGACCCCCCATTGCATACCGAGTTTCCTTCATGCCTCGGAAAGTACGTTAAACCTTTGGTCCCAGCTATTTGTAGATCTTTGACAGTCGTTACAGTTAGTAGTGACCCAAAGTTTGACAACCAATCTTACCAAGAAGTATCGGTTTTACCCAGTATTAACTCGATTGTGGAGGTCAGATAGTCAGTCGCTTCGTGTAAAATACTGGTATTCAGCTGCATCCGGTAACACTGGAAGCCGACTTCAACAAAGTTGGGAAGAGGCTAGGCAGATGAAGTTGTTGCTGAAGAATGTTATTTTGTCTATGAGTCACCCTCTGTTTAATCCTAAATAGGAGTCACAGCCGCTGGTGTAGATCCATAAATCAAATATAAATATAAATCAAATCCCTACTAATATTATAAACGTGAATGTAAGTTTGTTTGTTACGCTTTCACGCGAAAACTACTCAACCGATCATTATGAAACTTTGTATGTAATCTTGAAGGTATTAGAAGTAACATAGGCTATATAGCATCACGCTACGACCAATAGGAGCGGAGCAGCAATGAAAAATGTTGCGAAAACGGGGAAAATGTGATGCAGACGAAGTTGCGCGGGACAGCTAGTGTAAATATGTTTTTGCCTAACCGTTCATAAAATAACCGTTATCAATAATCAAGGACTGTTTTCGATATCCTCTCCGGTTTCTCGCACTAACACTCATCTGTCAACTTTTTAAACGTTCAAATCTTAACTACGTGGCACGGATTAGCTTTATAGTCTAGCTAAATCGCTAAATATCTCCACTAAATTCAACACAGACGTACGAGCCACTTAGCAGTATTGTGTATACAAGTGTGTCCCAAAGAGGAATTACATGAGAAAGTCAAACACGGTGGGACAAAGCTTCTTAGTCACCAAACATAGGCGGGTTATATATTGGCACTACAGATCCACTCAGACTTGGTGCTTCAGGCTAGACAAGTATCTATGCTTTAATCCAAAGGGGTTCTTTTGGAACATACAATATTTTTGTTCTTTCACAAGCGTTTATTTAACTTGCACTATTCGTATGTATGTATGTTCATTCATTAGCAAACTAGTTTTCGACCGCTTGTTGGTATCACATTTTATTAAAAACATAAACTCAAATGTTCATCGCATTCATGTGGTTACATTGTTAATGATGTATTTACAGTGCTTGTAACAATCGCTACATTGTTTTAAGTTTTCACAATAGCAAAACAAGCAAGGTTCAAACTCGTGACCTCGAGCTTTCCAGGTCAATGCCTCTAGCTATGTAACTTTCATAGTTTAAATTATTCCACTCAGTACAACAATATTAACCAGCCGCTGTTACTTTCCTACACATGTTCACAATAGGCACTTTTGTTTTAGATCCTTTCCTACCCAATATTCCAATATGGAGACATTTCGTTAAAAGAGCGGGTTCAAGGCGTCATGGCAGATGCGTTTTTTTTCTATTCTGCTTTGCTGTTTCTAGATCCCTGATAATAATATTAGTCAATGTCAACAGAGATAAGCCATCGGTGCAGGAGATATTTTAGTGCACAGGTGTGTGTACGAACACAATAACTGCACTCTCTCTTCCCTCATTCTCATAATTCGATAGGACGGCAATCCGACCTGGCCGCAAAAAAATAAGGTGCAGAACCAACCACTTAACGTGCTTTCCGAGGCACGGCGGTATGATACACAATCTCTGGGCTGCTATTGAAAAATTTGTAATTTGAAAAACCCAATAACACATTTTGGACGACCCGATTTGAACCCAGTAGTCTTGCTAAACACCGCGACACCAACGGATCCCGGGTATCTTTCCTTTATAAACAATACATAAGAATGAGCGAAAAATAGACGGATTAAGAAAATCACTATTTTACCTAATTAATTATTTCAGGAAAAATAAACTCGAAACAGTTCTGTTAAGAAAGCTTTTTTTTTTCATTCAATTCTCTTCAAAACCGCGTATTTTCTTTTAACTAGTCAGTAAGCAGGTCTTACTAGGCAGGTCATTCGAAATTACTAAACAGGACGTCTATGTGTGTGTTTGCATGTGTGTGTGCGCAATAAACATGGCTGGAACGGGAGAGGTTCGGTTTACGGATATTACGTATTTTTGTTTACACTCTGCTATTGAATACGAGGTTGACGGCGGGTCTCGATACACTGAACACTGACGCACATTTTGAAAGAAAGAAAGAAACTTGAGAAATTTGAGTGCAGAGAGATTGAAACTATCTAAGAAGATCAGAATAGAACAGGGGGGTTACTATGACGTCTTAAAGCAGCAATATTTTATTCTTATTCCTGAGTGGGAAAGAGACGGAGCACTCTGGAATAAGATTAAAACAATAACTGCTTTAAGACTTCATGGTAGGCCACCAGTACTTACCCTGGTATTCTTATTCATGAACTGAACTAAGTCGGACTTAACCACGCTTACATTCAGCCCACTCTGTTTATAAATTGACATATAAACGCCTACTTGTCATCTGTCAAATTTGAAGTACCGGAAAACTATTACTTAAATACATCTTTAACATTGATTAAAGTATCATATATGTCATCTTTAGCATTGATTGTAGCAGAATGTAACCATGGGTTTGACAAAGATAGCTAGTGTAGAGGAGGTACCTTTTTCGAAGATCCGCCGGCCAAGAAATTCTTGGAATACGATTTGGTGGGAGTTTTCATCTGTTGTCATGGCAACAACGGTCGATTAAGTTCAAAAACGAATTTGGGAAGACTTTTAGAATATGGGTGATATGGTTATATTTCATAGAACATCGTGGTGGTCTGTTATAAGTCCACTGCGAGCTGCGGGCCAAAAGCGAGGACTGATTATTGAGTTCATAAGAAATTCAGAGCTTGAAAACCTGGTAAGTAACTCCATCATAATTTGTCTGCGCATGTCTATGCAACTGGAGTTTAGTTTATACGTCAATAGAAAATATATGTAAATGACTAAACTTAATATCTAAACAATTCAAAAGAAATAATTAACACAGGACTCGTATGTTGTGAGATAGTTAATACTTATCTTAAGGAAAAGGCCCTGTCTGCAGTAGAATAATTATAGAAAATGTAACTCCAATTAACGTAAAAAAAACATCAACATAAAAACACAGACAGTAGCATCAACAATTTTAAACCGCCGTATAAATGAACCGGTGTAATCCTGCCCTTACATAACATTAATGTCAGTGAAATGCCTCATTGTGTCCGCAATTAAAACTCAGGCTACAGAGCTTCACGCACCGCTCGTCTGCTCCCGACTTTATGAACTATTATGCGAAATTGAATTTATTTTGGGTTTTGCAATTCTGGTTATACTTTATTAAACGTTTCAAGTAAGTAATAGCTATGATTAAAGTTGGTCGAGATTTTTTTTTTAATTCTAGATAGGCTTGCGATTGGCCGCAACTCGCTTGATGTGAAACGATGATGCGGTTTAGGGTGGACCACGCTTGCCTAGGAGAAACCGATTCACTCACCGGTTTGAATAGATCCAGATTTTAATGATCAGGGAACAGAGAAGCCGGCAGTGAATAGTACAGACTGGCGGCGAGCACAATAAAGGTGGAAGCATAGTGCTTTGTTCGGGTCCGTGAAACTTCAACCATAAAACGGTGACGCTTCGCAGTATCTCTGCTCGTCCAATGAAAGAATGGGGATGGGATAAACTAATCTCAACTTCACGTTAGACTTGCATCTGATTTTGCGATGATTAACATCGCAAAATCAGAAATCACAACTATATTCCCACAAACAGGTAGGCAGATTTACTTTGCACCATATTTTGCTGATGTTACTTTGCACAGACTTACTTGCAAATTTCATTATGTATATTATGTTTTTTGTCATTAACTAGGCACAAATTACTCCGGTCTGCTACTAAGAACTTTTCTCGGGAATAAGTATTTCTTAATTATCTAAAAAATGCAGACAGAAGACAATTAGACCCGTCAACTAAAACTTTTTTTAGCTGACGGGTCATTTCTTAAATGCTTTAGAATATGACCTCTATTCTCAAGAGTCTACAGATATGCAAAAGTTTATGTTTGATAACCTGAAAACATGTAAAGTTTAACTTGTAAACTAGTTTGACAGCTCTAAACCTTCCTCGTTTCTCTATTAATCATTAGATAACAGCAAGGTTCTGTTAGGCTTAAATTATAATAATACGGTACAGAACTTAAAATAATACTCATATTTTAAGTCACACTGTCTGTATGTTTGTTTGACTTTTTTTTTCACACTTTAATAGATGAACTGATTTGGATGAAATTTTGCACACGAAAAGACCTTGACCAAGAATACATACAAGGTGTTGATTTGCATCCTCGTCAAAATTCAGGAGGTTGTCACACAATACATAAATAATCAATTAAAGTTACGGTACCTAGTATATAGTTATCTTATCTTATCCTGATTTTTTGGTTGTTTATGTATGTCAGTATTTCAGAATAACCCCCTTAACATGGTTTAAGAAATAAGAAATTATTGAATAAACGTTTGAAATTGTTTGTATTTGCGGAAGCTTGGTTATAGGGCAAGAATCAGACAGCCCGCGTTTAAAACACGGATGGTTCACACTTACCGATTTCCGTAAATAAGAAAAATTACAAACCCATTTTATTATTGGTTCGGGTCGAGAATCATTAGCATAGTAACCTCCTTGAATTTGACGAGGATGCAACACCTTGTATATCAACGTACACGGCTTCGGCCCCATTGGAGATCAAAAATTATTTCATAGAAACTTGTTATCACCATCATTCTCCTTATCCCAATTTATTTGGGATCGGCGAAGACTGTCTTCTTTTTCCATACTTTTCTATAAATCGTCATCTCAGCAGCCCGGAACTTTTTAATTTAATCTTTCGGCAGTAAGATTGAATTTGATCAATCTTGCACAAAACATCGCTCTCAGAAAGAAAAAAAATGTTAACCCAATTGAATAAACTGAAAAGAAAAACAAACATTAAAAGCATAAAAAGTCTAAAAATAAATAAGTGCCCATTACGTATGCACCTCATAATCCCTTAAAAGAAAATAATTTACACAAAATGTAGTACGTGCTATTTTGTGTCTCACAATTTCAGTTTTTCAGAGCGCGAAGAAGGCCGGCTTGGCTTTTGTTACGTAAACTTATTCGTACGGAATAGCGTGGAGTACGATCTTATGTAAGTAGAGTAAGTTACGAAACTTTTGGAGGACCATCCACTTCACATGTACAATGCCACAAGGGTCGATGTTTAGGTTATGCCCGCTAGCCTAGGTTGGTCTGTGGATGCGTGACCACCCATTCAATCCACGTTAAGCCGTTGGTATCTTTGACAGTCGTTACTGGTAGTCCGTGGCCCGAAAGTCTGAAACGCTTTCTTACCAAAGAGTATCTTATTACCTAGTATTAACTGGGTTTTGTAAGTCAGATAGGCAGTTACTCTATGGAAAATACTAGTACTCAGCTGCATCCGGTTAGACTGCCAACCTCAACAAAGTTGGGAAAAAGCTAGGCAGATGATGATGTACAATGATCTTTTGGTGCTTGAACGACTTCGACACGGGGCCATTTTGGTAAGAAATTGTCAAATGTTTTAAAAAACAATATGATGTCAGTTCCAATTTTAGCCACCCGCCAAAAGAACATTGCGCAGCTGTAGGTATGTAAGTACTATTTTTCTTTTCTTTTGTATAATTTAATTTCAATTATACAAGAACATTTTATACAAACTTTTAAGTCCTTATTTTCCGAAATGACTAAACCGATTTTAATGAAACTTCATACGCATAAGCAGGATACATAGGTCTAAGGAGCAGCGGTGGCCCAGTGGTAGCAGCCCCGACTTACGAGCAGTAAGTCGTAGGTTCGAACCCAGGCAGGTGCATTACTTTGTGTAATTTTATTTCATCACCGCTGTTCTCAAAAAAGGAAAACATCGTGAGGAAACCGGCATGTCCTAGAACTAAAAATTCGAAGACATGTGACATCTACCAACCCGCACTGGGCCCGCGTGGTAGATTACAGCCCATTCTCTCTCATAGAGAGGAGGCCTGTGTCCCAGCAGTGGGAACAATATAGGCTGATGATGATGATGATGATAGGTCTAAAAAGTTACTAAAAACATTTTCGAACACTTCATAGTGTACACTATTTAAGTGTTACAGCTAAATTAGACCGATTTTAAATTATCTATAGAAACAGTTCGTCATTTCGGAAAAAAATGACTTGAAAGTTTGTAAGCAATGCTGTAAGGTGTAAACGCTCTTATGACGTCTATAACTAGTAACCCATTGAATGGGGTAAAGATTTAGAGACATAATCATCACCTGAATTTTGTTCTGACAATTTGAGATCGTATTCTCTGTGTTTTATATGATCTAAATGATTTCAAACAAAAAGATCCCGTCTAAGCCAATAGGATTTACAACAAGCAACTTCAAGGATTTTGTTCAAAAATTTTACGTAAAGTTAGTAGGTATTGTTAGAGCTTAACAAAATCAAGGCAAATGAATTTAGGCAGGCTTTTAAAGACAGTAATTTATTGTGCTCCACCAACGATTACACACATTAGCTCTTAAGATTACGCGGGACCATATAGAATAATATGATAAATAGTACAATTGGCCATGACGCGACCGACGCGGTGTTGTAATTTCGTAACATCTCGTACAATGACAATGCTTTTCATTTCGACAATTCATTGCCTTATTCACTTCGTTTAGAATAAGAATAAGGATTAGGGCAGGAGAATGTTGATGATTTACTTCGTTGAGCAGACGATACAACATACACCATTCGCCTCATCCATGTTCATAAATTTGGTCATACACACACGTCGGTTGGGAGTACACACACGTCGGTTGGGAGTACACACACGTCGGTTGGGAGTACACACACGTCGGTTGGGAGTACACCCACGTCGATTGGGAGTACACACACGTCGGTTGGGAGTACACACACGTCAGTTGGGAGTACACACACGTCAGTTGGGAGTACACACACGTCAGTTGGGAGTAGTTACACACACGTTGGTTGGGAGTACACACACGTCAGTTGGGAGTAGACACACGTGTGTTGGGAGTACACACACGTCGGTTGGGCGTAGACACACGTGTGTTGGGCGTAGACACACGTGTGTTGGGAGTACACGCACGTCGGTTGGGAGTACACACGACAAAACATCAAATTGTATATTTCCAGTAAAACATGGCCTCGCTTTGTACAGATTTCTCATACAATGAGAGACTGGTTTAATATAGCTAGATTGGTGCGGCCGTGGATACAACGCACCTGATTTTTTTAAATCGTCACCTATTAGGTGTGCTCTTATTAATCACTAATCCTATTAGAAGCAATATTTAGGTATTTATATAAAAATTGGAATCTCTCAGTAAATATCACTTGGCAAAAGGTAAATTCTATTCCCAAATAAATTCTTCTATATTTTCTTAATAACCTCTTGTTACGGTTGGCATGAAGTGAAGAGCACTTCTTCATAACGAACAGCTGCCATGGAAATAAAGCTTTAAAAGAATACTTGTAAAGCTGATACAGTTGTTAAAAATAATAAATAAGCCGCAAAACTCTAGCTTTTGTTTATTAATGTAGCAATTGTTAAAAATGTAAGGAAAATGCATTATTGGAAAAGAATTTCCCCAGCCTTGCATTGTGTCTGATCAAGTAATTTTAAAGTGGAAAGTATTATTGATTTTTCTTTTAGTGCCAAGTTACATGGACATACTCAGAGTACAACTAACTCTTTAATGTTAAAAGATCATAGGATATAAAAGAATAGCTAATTATTATAAAGAAACATTGAAAAGCTGTGGTTTATAAACAGATGGTCAGAAGACGTTATAATCTTCAAATAAAAGCAACCGAAATTTTCACCAAATACGTATGTAAAAATCAATTCCTGTTCACATTTGCTTCCGTACATTAAAAGATTATCATACTTCTATAAAATAGCTCACAAAAAATTTTATTCGCAACAAATACCCCGAAAATAAAACCTTGACTCCGAAAGGGTTAAACGCTCACTGTATTGAATGAACGGAGACTTAACACCCCTATCGCCGTCGGTCCAGTTAGCTTAATCCTTGGGGGTCTTATTGACCCCCTGGCTCCCGAAGTTATTGAGTTGTATACCCCACTGGTATGGCCGGAGGATAAGCATTGCTTTGTATACATTTTATCTGATGGCCCGTAGATATTTTGTTGAATTATATTGTTGCTTTTGAAACAAGTTAACTCTTCTTTTGCTTAGTTTTGTGAGGTTATTATGATTATATCTGTCTTTAAAGGGGTTTGTGGCTTAAGAATACGCTTTTGGTTTGGGTCTGTGAGGTTAAACTGCCATTTTTGGTCGGTCTGTGGATGATAATCTTTATACAAAAAGCTCCATACATGGCCCCTTCCAATACATGATATGACGAGTATCGTCGATGGACTTATTAATGTAGACATTATTAATTACATTATTTTAATATTGTATGTCCTTCTCATGTGTTTAGAATATAGCAATCAGTTTGAAAAACATATGTTTTTTTAGAAAAAAGGTTGTAACAATTCCTTTTTTTTTTAATTTAACTTGTCCTTATGAAATCCACTCATTGAACACTGGCATAATGTGGAACTGTTAGTGGACATAACATTAGTTTGGAAACAGTTTTTAATATGGATTATTTCAACTTATGTTTAAATTTTGGTGCCTGCTTATTAAACCCCGCCTCATGTAACAGAGCCTGTCTGAAACAAAGGAGCTTATAATATTTAAATAAGCACAATGAGGTTTCTCAAAAGCTGCATTATCCTTTGAGACTTAAACTCGTTGCAAAATAGATCCTTCCTTTTGAACTTATTACAAAATAGAAGAAATTCCTTGTTTGTAAACGCTGAGTACTTTAAAATTAACCGCAAAATTGCTGGGATATAATAAACATTATGAAATTAAAACACAGGCCATAAATGTTTGATTAATCATTAAAATGTAATCATCTTTTGTAAGCCACGAAACATGTTGAGGAATGAAAATTGAAAACAACATGAAATGAGTGAAATGGCAAATACTGAATTATGAAAGCAGTAGTTTTGATTGTAAAATAAATTTAACATCACTTAATATGAAATTAGTTGAACCTCAAATAAAATGTATTTTTTTGAGTTTTACCGTATTAACACATTATAGTTTAAAAAGTTCTTTAATTTATTGCTTCCATTTTTAAATCATTTCCTCAGTATATTTCCCTGTATCTTTTAGAAAAGCGTAATTATCTGAGCCCTAACGAAGCTCTTAATTACGATATATTCACGGTCGATCAACTTCTGTTTAGGGTCGCTTCTCATTTCACATTTACACCATGCTTCTAATCTTTGAAGGGTTAGGCAGAGGTACACGATTTTATTAAAATCAGGTTTTTGTTTTTATTGCTTGGGAAAAAAACATAACTAGTGTGAATTTTATTATTGGTGAACTACCTATGCCTACATAAAAAAATGTTATTTTTCACACATTTCACACGTCCTTATACCAATCAATTTGAATACAAGCAAATTATACCCACTCAACTCGATCCCTACGCAATTACTAAAATTAATCATGGCTACAACTCAATAATCGAATCCTAGGAATCGAATAAGATGGAATCGTATTCGATACAAATAAACGTCGATGGTATCGGTACGCCTCTTGGAATTGCGTTTATATTTAGAACGCGTAGGGCTGCGCCTTCACATTAATATTGGTTAGTTCTTAGTTGTAGCGTAGTCGGTGGAACGATGGTGTTTTGTGAATGATCGGAATCGTTTTGACTTTGGTAGGTGTAATAAGTACTATATATCGTCCCTTTATTGGTAAAACCGATTATCTACCGAAAACTAAACTTCTAAACTTGTAGATAATCGGTTTTACCAATAAAGGGACGATATAGGATATGAAAGATTTTATAAAGGTTTTTGAATCTTAACTAAATGTGGTGAAGTTGCCAGTTGCCACTCTTTATGAAATTGATCTAACTAAATAGGAAGTTTTTTTTTTTTGTCTTCTGTGGTACGAAAAAGGTTTAGCTTCTTTAAAATGGAAAAATCACGATAATATTTTAAAAGGTTATTTATTGCCTCTTCCCAACTATATTAGCGTCGGCTTCTAGTCTAACTAGGTGCATCTGGATACCAGTACTTTACACTGAGCGACTGCCTATCTGACCTCCACAATCCAGTTAGTACTGGGTAATACCTCTTGGTAAGTCTGGTTGTCAGACCTACAGGTCACTGACTACCTGTAACGACTGTCTAAAATCTACAAATGGCAGCCGAAACCAATGACTTAACGTACTTTTCGAGGCACGGAGGAAACTCGTTATGTAATGGGTGGTCACCCATCCACGGACCAACCTTTACAAGCACGGCTTAACCTAAAAATCGAGCCGAGCGGCTGTTATTATTAAGCCTCGAGCTCATTTTTAACAGTTATTACAGGTCATGTGTTCGTAGAATTGAATTTATGAACGTAAGTTTTAAAAAATACGATGTCCAAAAGTAGAATTTCAAAACTGGGAATTGTTGAACCATAAAACAGGGTTGATCACCAATTAAGTTAACGATAAAAACTCTCAACAACAATATAACTACTGGCATCGCACTACAAAAGTTTTTAACAAAATTACTTTACATTAACAACCAGCTTTCAACTCCTGAATTGCAAAATAAACCCGTCGACAAACAGACAGGGTTAATGAATCAAGTAATTGTATTATAACAGTCCACTTGGCTCTATAGGTACTGTTTGAATTACACGAATTACAAAATTTGTTTTGGGTAATCAGGTGGATTGTAAACGATCAATCCACAGACAAGTTGTTACGTCAATTTCTGCGGTTCTGTAAAAAATCCATGGAGAAACTGCGCATAAGAATTGCATGATCAGCTAATAACGTTCATTATGCTGGGACACAGAGCCTGCCCTGAGCGGGGTGAAAATCACATGTCTTCGAAGTTTTTGGTTATAGGCGATGAAAAAATTTACTTTAAAAAAAAACAACTGTCTGGGTTCGAACAAGGGGCGTTATCTACTGTCTTAACTCACATGTGCATAAAGGCGGAAACATACTTACGTGTCGTGGCGTGTCGTGACGCGCCAGGAGCATTCGGTTTCACACATCGTTGCGACACGACACGCCATGCAAATATGTCCCTAACCATATTAAATGTATGAAACCGATTTGCTTCTGTCGCGTCACGACACGCCACGACACGTAAGTATGTTTCCGCCGTAAGACAAGGCGATTAGATCAACCGCTCCACAAAAAAAAATGAACTTATTGAAGTGAAACTTCTTGTGCGACTTCCAACAAGTTTAACGCTACCATGGAGGGGGAATATTTTCTAAAACTCACTAAGAGATGGCAGTATTACAAGATTTGTGACTACGTAGTTCTACTAGGTACGCAAGATGGCGTGCAAACAGTCATGTATTCGATTCTTCGGTGTGACCAGGCTTCACTCAATTTCCATTAGTATAATAACCTTGATAAACTTATGTAATAATTATGTAATAAAATAATACAACAAGAAAACAACAAAATATTATTTAGAAGCTCAATAAAATAACGAGAGTGAATGCGTGCCACTCAAATGCATGCGTGTAGTATTATGAAGTTTCACTTCTTCCGCGCGGAGGGACTCCACACCCATTCTTCTCCATAGAGATCTACGCTACGGAATGGGCAACTACAGTACTTTCATAAGTTATTATGCCTTGTGACTGGGACTGTAGCTTCGCGTTTTTTTTCTTTTCTTTTAAAAGTGCCTGTAATGGTCTAATTGAAATAAATGCTTTGACTTTGATTTTGACTTTGACTTTGCACTATTTTTTAATTAGTAAGTAACGCAGATCACCAACTAAATCAATAAACGTTAATCGTCAATACAAAATCATTACCGTCTGTACCCGCCCTAAAATTGGAAGGCAGTCCATTTATTTTGTTGGCCGGTATTAGGGAGACCGTTCAAAGGGTTAATAATACGGTATTTGAGCATTGTAATCACTGTTCCCTAATTGTTCGGTTTACAGACGTCGGAACGAAATCTTGAGGGTTTTTGATGAATAAGTTTGTAATGGAAAATGTTTTAGAGTCAGCTGATTGTTTTTTGTCATTGGTCTGTCTATTGGTATTGATTAGAAAATGCCTTTTTTTTTTCGATATATTTGCAATAAGTGTTGGTACAATTTCGGTCTTAACATAAATCAATATAGATCCAGAACACTTAGTCATAATACTGTGACATGCAAAAATTTGGGTTTTTACTTAGTTATATTGTAATGTTCATAGATACAATCCAAATAAAAATTGAGTAGCAATATTATCAGATACATTTAAAATATTATTGATGTCAGTATTATATTTAATTGCTATTTATTTTAATCTCTTATCAAATATGTCGCTTACTGAGTAGAAATTCTTTTCCCTTAACCATACCTTAAGACACCCTGTAAATGTATTTGCCGGTAATATTCTATTGCTGTCAGGTATAGCATTAAATATGCGAACACACATTGCATAGCTATTTTTACTATATAATGCTGTCCTCGGAATTATGGGCAAAACTATTCTGTGCCTATTACTTTTTTGAAAAAATTATGTGCTTTTACAAATAACTCTGGGTGTATCTTAACAAATTTAGCGCAATCATAGATTTAAAGGCTTGGAAGGGTTAGTATCTTGCACTTTTCGAAAAAGGGTTTGCATGATTCCCATGGGCGTATTCTAGCTATGGCGCGGATGCATTTTTTCTGTGCGATGAAAACTCTTTGTCATTCTGTTGAGTGGCCCCAAGTGATAAGACCATATCTCAACACAGAATAAACGTACCCGTAGTATGCAGATTATACGGTTTATAAAGCTGACGTTTTTGAAAGTTCGTATAGAACGAACACGAATTTATTTATTTTATTGCATAATTTATTGACGTGTGCCTTCCAGTTGCAGTGTTTATCAATCATGATACCGAGATGAGAGAAATGTAGTTTCATTTACTTCTTTTAATTTAAGTACTCTATAATTGATGTCTAAGGTCTTGTTTTCTCGTCCATATGTACTAAATAGTATAAAATTCGTTTTTGTGAGGTTTACACGCAGATTATTTTCTTCAAGCCATGTTACTATCGATTCAATTGTATTATTGATGTCAGTTGTAAATGTATCAATGTCAGTATTATTCGATGTTATTATTAATGATATGTCATCAGCGAACAGAAAACAAGGGTGATTTGTAACTTCAGGGAGGTCATTTATATATAGTAAGAACAGTAGGGAACTAAGCACACCTCCTTGGGGCACACCAGACCTGTCCATAATTTGATCTGTGTGACTTTAGTATTTGTTTATTTACTTTTTTTTCAATTTATACACACTGCATTCTGTTATTTAAATAGCTTTCTATCCATTGAAGTGTTGGACCCCGTATCCCATACTTTTTTACGTCTCATATACTTCTTTATTTATAAGTAGGCAGGATAGTGCGTATTCAAATTTCATAACGGTAAAAAAATATTGAAAAAAAAATTATTGCTCTAGGTCGAGTCTCTCTAGAAAAAATCTGCGTCTGTTTAGCAAACAATGTTACAGACACAACTATAATACTAAAATAGGGAACAATTCGTTCAGCCAGGTTTCAGGCTAAAGTAGAAGTAAGTAGCTCTTCTTACATGGTTTGATGGGATGACATTGATGATAAAAACGGAGGTTTTGATAAATACGTAAATTTTCCGTAAGGCCATAAGCTTTTTACTAAAACCACAAAATGGTACTAGTTAAGCGTGCCTCCTGTAAACTATTCTCATTGGCACTAATAAATTATATTGAATAAATTCGCTGAGTGTGAGCACTCTGTTGTTATCTGGTGGTGCAGATGGAGCTAATTCTTAACTCGGTATATTGTGCTATAATCTAGTGGCTAACAGAATCCTGCCGCTGATCAGATCTTTCCTATATCTGTAAACAACACAGTTTAGAAATATTCAGTAGACAAAGAACCTCCAAAAACTAAACCTCTGAAAATTGCACTTGACGAAACTTCTGTTTTATTTGGATCTTTGTTTACTTTTCTTTTATTCTGTGAGTGTTTCCGTTTTTATATGCTTATTTTGGCTTTATTTACAACTATCATAATTACATAATACCAAGCAATCTCAGAACCGAAATGATTCTAACAGTGCAATGTTATTTGGGCATAGAAATATTCCCATAGCTGTCCATCAAAAATTGCGGCGTTACCAACGAAGATTGATAACAACTTACAGGTTTGATACAAAACCATTCACCGCAAGAACTTCCGCTTCACTGCAGCTTGTAAACCATTTCAAGCTGCCTACATAAAGCCGGCTTGTCGTACCTGCCTTTATCACACCATAAACTCTATAGTTTCCCTTAACAAATCTATTTACTAAATTGCTTCACCTTAATATTCTCGACCCTTTCTCTAAAATAGGGTTCATTAGTCCATCTCCCAATTTAGTGGCTAGCGAGATGTTTCCGTTCGCAGACACCGGCGAGGTCTATCTGTAAACGTCATTGAGTAGCTGTGTTGAGTGGGTTCATTTGAATTTACAATTTTCCGCGCTCAAGAAATGAAATTGGAGTTGAGTATTTGTGAGATTAAGCTTTTTGGGTGGAGTTGATATTATGAGAATAGTTCTACTGTTGGGTTTACGATAAAATTATTGTTTTGTTCCGTTAATAAACTAATAGTTTCCATTTAATACTTAAATTTTGTTTAATATATATCAAGATAATTGTGAATAAATAAAATAACACATTTTAATTGTATTCCCAAATTCATGCTTTATCTAAACTGCTGTTTCAAAAAATATAAAATTATTGTGGTTCCTCATTTTTATACTCATCCCCTAAATAGCACTCTAGTAAAGTGGGTTCTAGAAAGTAAACATTGAAATTAATTGAGAAACTGGCCTCAACTTGAGGTCGGGTAAAGTAACTAGTTTTGCAACAGAAATTGCCATGATCGCCAACTTTTTTCATCATTCAGATCAACTTTCCCAATTCCACTTTCGCGAGCCAAA
The DNA here is from genome assembly GCA_963082945.1 of Cerastis leucographa. NCBI lineage: Eukaryota > Metazoa > Arthropoda > Insecta > Lepidoptera > Noctuidae > Cerastis > Cerastis leucographa. The sequence continues at coordinate 4,308,183 of OY720365.1, forward strand.
CAAAGTTGTCCTACTGTTACACACGCTCTGTTGCTCCGGATGGGAGGCGTCGGCGGAAACGTGCATTGGCAACAGGCCGCAGTTAGCTGCTACCTACGTTTAACGTGCTGGAAACTATAATATTGCTGGCTGATTTATCTTATTAATGTTTACTTTATATGTAACCAATAAGATCTAAAAATGACAGCTTGGACCAATATTATTAGTAGTTAATTAATACATTTCCGTTATGTTTCTGTCCCTTGAAAAACGTTAAGCACATAATAATTAAATGCTTAAACTGCTTTCCAAGGCACCGAAAGGTCTTGGGCGCCCATCCACAGACCAACCTTTTTTTTTTTTTTCCGGGTGGGAAATCATCAAATGACTTCTCCCGCTCTGGGCGGAGCGGGAGTGTCAGACTTGTACTGACTAAAACCCATCCATGTTCCTTCTTCGCCCTTTGTGTTCCAGGGCCGCGGTATCTCTTTCGAACAACCCGCAGCCCTGGCGCCTAGGCATCGGCCCTCTCGGACCCCTTCCGATTTGCTGACATCTCCTTGAGGCGCGCGTGGAACACAAACGCGCCGTTGGCACGGCCAGTCGTCATAAGACGGACGGACGGTGAGCTGGCCCATTACTCACCGTCCCCAGGCCCGCGTCTACGGTGGCCGGGGGCCACTGGTTGCCTCCCGACGCCCGGGGCGTCTCCCGCGGTGGCTGGGACGTGAGGTTCTCTCCCTCTCATGTTCCGCCACCTCCTTCGCTAGCATGTCTGCTTCACAGAAGGAGGCGACGGCATCCCATTCCCTCTCGCTCCGGACCATGGATTGAACCAGGGCCGGACGCGAGAGGTCGCCGCCGCCAATCGCCGCTTCGAGGACACGGCGGTGCTCAGCCCAAGCGGGGCAGAGCTCCACGGTGTACAGACCGACCCCGGCTAGCGTAGCTTCAATATCAATCATACATCGCTCGACCTACAGCTACATCAATCGACCTGTGCATTGAATTTAATAACCTTTTCCATTATCTTTCAAGTAGATATCTACTTCCATAGTCATCGTATACGTTGGAAACTTCTCGAAATATCTGCCGTGGGTCAGGTATGTGGATATTCACGAAGTTTGCTGAAAGAACATTCCAACTTCTAACTAAAATATATGGTGGAAGTATTTTGTATGAAATTATATTAGTTTTAAAGGATTTATCATGTTACTTAGCTTTTGCCCTCGGCTTCGCTTGCGTAAATTTAGAATTTGACAATAACCGTCTTGGACACGTGGCACCATCTATTATCATAAGAATGTTATTATTCTTTTCCTCGGGAACAGTACTTTTTTTTCGGGATGAAGGGTATTTCATCCCGTTAAAAATGTACCTAAAAACGTACCCTATGTCCGTTTCTGTTCAACAAACAAACTTACTTTCACCTTTATAATATTAGCTAGGAAGTTAGGATTATGCTAGTTATACATATATTTAGATGAGTAGATGTAGTAAATTTAACTATTCCTGTAGGTATTGTATTTTTTAGGACACTACGACTGAAGTGTTGATAATCGACCAGTAACAACTTATTCTATGAAATTTAATGGTGCTAGAAATAGCCTTCAGCTCTTTCAGAAGAAATGATTTCTCCAGGAACTGTGATTTTCTCTGCGTACAAACAGATGTGCACATAACAACTATCCTACTTAATACCTGACATTAATTTTCAAGATTTTCGTCTCGCCGCATGTTGCTTTAATCAATCATATCATCCAATCGTCTTAATACGATTTATAACTAAAACATACACACATTGTCAAAAATCATGCCTACTTAGACATATAAGATAAATATAAATAAGATTAAGCATACGCTACAGCTAGCAATAGGTTCCAGCACGTTGAACATAGCAGCAACTAACTGCGGCGGGTTGTCAATGCACGTTTCGCCGACGCCTCTAAACTGAAGCCACAGAGTAGACGTAACAGTAGGACAACTTTGTTAGTAAGAAAGTTTATTTGAATTATGAAAAAAAGATTCGTGGTTGTGGCAGTTTTTGTTGCAAAACAATTTACCTTATCTGACCTCAAATTGAGGCCAGCTTCACATTCATTTAAATGTCTACTACCCCCAAACCCTCTTTACTATAGTGCCATTTAGGGGATGAATAAAAAAAGTATCACTATAAAAAATGTATCTTGACCCAGCAGTTAAGATTACATTTTGTTTTCAGTGAATTCATGAATTTAGGCATGTAATTAAAATAAAAGTGTTTTCTTTTTTTCAAAATATATTGTTATCTATTCACAACCTTTGGTTAAGTACTAAGCTTAAGTTCATCATTAAATTGCAACTATCAGTTTATTAACGACAAAAATCCTCGCCGGTGTCTGCGAACGAAACGGAACACCTCGCTAGACACTAAATTGGAAGATGGACTAATGAGCTCTATTTTAGAGAGCGGTGAAGGTGAAGCAATTTAGTAAATATATTTGTTAAGGGAAACTACTGAGTTTATGGTGTGATAAAGGCAGGTTACGGCGAGCCGGCTTTATGTAGGCAGCTTGAAATGGTTTACAAGCTTCAGTCAGGAGCTCTTGGCTAAATAATAACAGCCCCACGGGTCCATCTTTAAGGTTAAGCCGTGCTAGCCGAGGTTGGTCCGTGGATGGGTGATCATAATTACATACCGAGTTACCTCCGTGCCTCGCAAAGCAAGTTAAGCCGTTAGTCCCGGCTGTCATTTGTAGATCTTTGACAGTCGTTACGAGTAGTCAGAAGCCAAAAAGTCTGACATCCAGTCTTACAAAGGGGTATCTTATTATTCAGTTACTGGGATGTGGAGTTCAGATTGGCAGTCGCTTCATGTTAAATACTGGTACTCAGCTGCATCCGGTTAGGCTGGAAGCCGACCCCAAGATAGTTTGGAAAAAGGCTAGGCAGATGAAGCTTCAGTCAAACGCAATTTAACGAAATTAAAGGTTCGATATCAAAAAGACTTTGTGAACCTATAACGTATTTTGTGTTTAATCTTCGGTAGTAAGGCTATGCAATTATTGATGGCCAGCTATGGGACTATTTACATCTCTAAATATTATTCCACTGTTGAAATTACAAATCTCGGTGCTGAGCCGAATGTTGGATGGAAAGTCATTGAAGTGTCGCCTGTGTTACTGTCAACAGGCATTCGTTTTTTTTTATGTTAGTATGATAGTCGCAATTAAACTTAAATTATTTAACTATAACATAAAGTGACACTGGCAGAAAGATAATTGAAGACCAAAGTGATAAATGTAGTTACTTGTGCATCAATCAATTCTGTGTTTTTATTGTAACTACTTGGTCTACTGAATATTTTTACTCAGTGCTGTTTACAGATATAGATAAGGGAGAGGTTCAGTGGAAGGAATCTGCTAGCCACTAGATTATGACTAGACTAGATTATGGCTGATACAGAGTTAGGAATTAGCTCCATCCGCACCAACAGATAACCACAGACTGCTTACTCTCGGCAATTTAATTCCAGGTTATTTTATTTGTGCTACTTTAGAGCAGTTTATAGGAAACATGATTGATGATATTTGGTTCAAGTACAAAGAGTAACGATGTAACTGCAAGTTCTCGTATCTTAACAATAGGCGTAATTTACCTACATTGCTTTACATATTGTTGATATTGCTACAAACGGAAACGTATTTTAATAACCAATAAATTTAATCGTCGTTACGGGTGGTCAGAAGGTCCACAGAAGGTCAGGAACTGCTGAGTTGTGGCTGAGTGGTGGAGTTCAGAAAGGCAGTCGTTTCAAGAAAATACCAACTGCTATCCATCTCTATCCAGTTAGACTGGAAGCCGAACCCAACATAGTTGAGAAAAATCTAGGCAGATGATGTAACCGTCATACAATTTGAAACTTGCTCAATCCTGAAGTAAGAACAATCTGAGTACAATATAATGTTCTACAGAAACTTACATCTGGTTCTCAGGCACCGGTGAGTCTGCGTGAAATTAAACGTTCCGTGTCGTGAGACGAGGCGCGTCGACGCTGCTTCATAACTGGGACGAATGAATATTGCTTTTGGCAGCTATTATTATATGTAGGAACGAATATGTATATACATATGTATGTCCGCTCATCTGAAGGAGAAAATATGGTACACTATAAATATAATTATTGACAATCAGTGATAGACACTCAAACACGTGATTGTACTCATTATTACGAACAACTTTCACTGTTAAACAAACTCTGAAAAAGCGTAAAAAACAGCTGTTCAGTAAATTTGTGTTCACGTACATAGAAAAAGTATATTTATGAGACAACAATTTTTTTTTCGCACTTTTAGTATTAGTACTCTTAATTATGGGCCCAATCACGTGATTACATTTTACTAATCACCCTACTCGTATATTGAGAAATGCTTTAGGTACCGTACGTACTAGTTTTGCATTGTGATTGTTCAGTAGGTAGACCGCTACCTGAAATGACCACTGCGACCACACTGTATGACTGCTCAGGGTACTTATGACTATGGCTTTTGGAAAAACCGTAACAAGACCTAGTTGAAAATTTCACTCTAAAATTTATTGTAATTTTTTTTATTATTTATCGTACGATAATTATATCATCGGATTGTTTTTCAATTTTTAATTTAAACAAATTTATTTTCAAAGAGGAGAGGAGATAAGAGGAGTACCTCACAGGATTTCATCAATCCCTAGCTACAAATCTCAGCTGGTTTCCTCAACATTCACTCAGCGTGAAACGTAACATACGTTTATAAGACACGAGGCTTGTCACATGACTGATTTGTGATACGACGACTGCCTACTCCCACACGCCTCGCGGGACGACTGCCTCATGTGGCTGTTGAAGACTGACTGACTAATTGGAACATTTAGAATTTTCGTGGAAATTCTAATTTTGAAATGATTGGGATTGTTTGTGCAAGATAATACCTTGGGTGTATCCAAATGTTGCGTTTAGTAAAGTATTCTATACTTAGCATGTGGCATGGTGTACCATTTACGAGCTTACCATATATTAACCTATAAATACGGTATTCGTCTAAACAAGTAGGCCGACTAAAACCAATAAAACCTAATACATAACAATTCCATATTCAAAAAGTCCCTCACCAATCAAAACACAATGACATTCGAAACTTAATTTAAATTCATCCAATTATAAAGAGTCTAGCGGAGCCGAGACGGAAGTGACAAATTGCAGGAAACGCAAAGGTACCTCGGCGCCATTGTGTGAGCTTGTGATGAGAGCTTCGAGTCTGTGAATATGTCGGCTGAATATGCGTCTTGGATTTTAGTTGATTAAAAATGGGTTTGTGTGTGATAACATTTTTATAATTAATTTTAGGTGTTTTAAATGATTAAATTATTAAACAATGTTTCGCATGTTATTTTTTTTTTTAACTTTGGAGATAGTGTTTTATGTGGAAAATTAAAACGTATATGTCGGCGTGAGCAAATTATTACGACTTAAAACGAAACGGAACGCTCTGTGACATCATCGCACCACTCAGTGAATCAGGCGAGTTGTGGAAGGGGTCGGCCTTTATAATACGGAGCGCCGAGCGATGCGGGGCATTCCAATTCTAGCGAGCGACCCGTCCACAACTCTAATTGTGACACGGTTCACGCCTGAATCATATTATCATCAGTTTAAATTTAATTATTGTTTTAATTCATTATTTTGTTATCATTTTTAAATTCGTATTAAAATGTTTTGATTTAATATTGATTTTCTTTAAAAATAATGGCAAATGACCATTCTCAACACGACATGGTCACCGATAATCCAGTCCGGCCATACTCGCGCCGAAATCAGAAGCGGGATCTACCGGGACATATCTTCGGTCCCATCCACCCTCAACGATGGAGAAACGGATGGCTCTAACACAAAACAGATGCTGGCCACGGGTGATAAATAAGACTGTAGCTCCGACGCGAAGACCAAGATTACGTGACATCTATATAGCATCCTACAATCCAGATGGTGATGTCCCAATTCGAGACTGGTGCGAGTCGTCGAGCCAAAGCACACCGGGAGTTGGCTGACCACGAAGTTTGCATTAAGATAGCGAGTCTATTGCAAGGACGAGCCAAGACTATTGGTGATGCGTGGCTTGTAAAATCACCTGTCTGGAGGGAGATGCGAGAAGCATTGATACAAACGTTCGAACCTGAAGCACGTTACTCCACTGATGTCCTTAAGGTGAGCAACTTCTAATTTGATGTCTAATCTAGCAGAATCGATAACCGAAGGTGGCATAGCTGAAAACGAGTGATAGGCGGCAATAAAGATACTGACGCTGTGGAAGCCATTGCATTGTATTGTATAGCAGGCTGGTTTCCGCAACTCCACGTCTAAAGCGCGTATTTTGCGTACGGGTGGGAACTTTATTCGATCCACCCTAGTTCCCCGAGGGTTACTGAAGTACTTTGCCCTCTAAATTGCAACCTCTAGGCCGTGTAGAAGCACGTGGGCTGCTGTCTCGTTTTTCTCCATGCAGGCTCTGCACAGTGGCCTATCTGTGACTCCTAGGACAAGGAGGTGTTTATTAAAGGAGCTGTGCCCAGTAATGGCGGCTGTGACTGTGCGGAGCTGTAGCTTTGTCAGCCGGAGAGCTCGTTTGGTAAAGCGGCCGTCTATAGTAGGAAGTGCTTCCTTGGCCTGCCTACACTCACCGTGGTGTTGCCACAGTTTGTGGTGTTGTTCATTGGTGCATTTCCTTACCAGAGTTCGTAGATACCCGAAGGACAGTGGCAGGAGTCTGGACCCACTGCTGCCATGCTCGAACCCGTTCTGGCGAGTTCGTCCGCTGCATCGTTGCCCCGGGAATCGCTGTGACCTTTAATCCATTGTATGGCTATGTTGTTGTGATTACCGACCTGGTTTAGGCGCTGGTGACACTCTTATATTAACCCGGAGTCGACCGTGTGGTTGTCTAGTGCTAACAGTTCAGCCCTGCTGTCTAAAAGTATGCGAATAGTAGTCCTCAACCTTTTTTTGCTAAGATGGCTGATGCGGCTAGGGAAATACCCGTGCATTCTGCCTGAAATACCGTGTTATGGACCCACAGTGTTACGGCTATATGTATTTTGAGATCCTTCGTGAAGATCCGCAGCTCAGCTGGATTTAACCCCTCACAGCGGTGGTCCTTATGGAGCTGGATCTTGTACTTTTGTCGAATATAAATTGTTTGGGTAAATCATAAATGATGATTATTTTGCAAATAGGTTTTTACAAACACTTTTACACGTCATTTTTTTTTTTTAACTATTTGGGGCCGGTGTTTTGTACCTGACTACTCTGAGAAGAAACAGCCGAAACAAACTCAGAGGTTCTCTGTTAACTTGCTACTCTTTTAAAGTCCAGACATTCCTCAATTTACATGAGGACTATGCAGATTAGTATCTGAAATGGTCTTTTGAAGAAAGAACCACACAGATTTGAGTGGACCTGTCCAGTCAGTGCAAGCATTTGTCAGTTATCGTGTAGCTCGACTCTGGTAATAGATCGTTTATGGCTCTCACCAGGGGGAACTCGTTGTAGAATCCTTCCAGTACCGCGGTGTATTGCGTGTCTTTTTACACCAGAGTTGAAAGTGTTCTGAGGCGTGCGGCCGCCATTGTTGCTTCTTGTTGTATGAACAGATAGAGCGGCGGAAGCTCCAACATGGCTTCAAGAGCAGCTGTCTGAGTGGTCCTCATGCAGCCTATAATTGCCATGCAGGCAAGTCTCTGCATGCGTTGAAGTTTGTACGATGCTGAGACGAGTGTGATGCGTGGCCACCAGACCACTGCCCCGTACGAGATCATGGGACGGATCAACACACAGTATAGACAAAGTATCATTTTGGGGGATAGGCCCCACTTCTTACCTATCATCCTCCTGTACTGCCAGAGGGTGATGCATGCCCTGTTAATTTTGTTGTGTAAGTGACTGCTCCAGTTTTACTTACTGTTTAGGATGACTCCCAAGTGTTTGACTACGGTAGCTGACTGAAGTTCTGTATCGAATAATTTAGGTAGGCGATAAGGCCCTAAAGTTCGTTTATGGGTAAACATGACTAATTCAGTTTTAGTGGGATTGACTGAAAGGTCGTATTCCCTGCACCATCCACAATGCGTAGCGCCTGTTGAAGCCGTTATTGGCTACATGGATAATGAGTATCTTTGCTCAAAATTGCTGTCCAGTAAGTGCACAACTGTCCCCGAATTAATTTCTGTTGCAGCCACAATCAGGCCACAAGAACCACGCCAAGGCAAACCGCCTGCCAAACGGCCCAGGCTTAGGAACGATCAAGAAGAACCGATAGTATGCTTCAAGTGTGGCAAGACAGTTCAAGCAAATTGCAACAAAGCAAATGGCAAACTGAACGACCCAAAGCCATTACTGAGCGAAAACACCAGAGAGGAGTCTGGGATTCGAACGGAACGCCCAAAACTCAAATGGAATTATTGCAACAAAACTGGACACATTGACTTACCCCAATGGCATTGGATAAAGAATGTTTTCGCTGTCATTGCGTTTCACATTGTCGATGATCAAGAAACACCATATGATCTAATGATTTGAACTAAAATCATAAAAGGCACTGGCTTGAATATTCTGGTTACTTAACAAAATGCTTAAGTAGTAAGAAGCTCGCCTTCAACGGTTCAAGCTACTGAGGACGCTTTAAGCAATTTGGAAACCGATTTCACTAATGAAGAGGAAAACTAACTACTATTACCTATATAACACTATTCAGAGGAAGACCAAACTAAGTGGCACATGACCAGCTACGGTTAGCACCGAAACTTGGAGAATGCATCGACCAGGGTACCGTGTCGGCGAAAGATGAATCCATAACATTGGAAGGTGAACTCAAGTTAAGTTACATTTACACTATTTGCATTTTGTACCCGTGTTCTGTAATGACTTATTTAAGTTTGTTGAGGACATGGGCCTCCAAACATTTTATTTGATATGGTTTGTTGAGGACAGGGGCCTCCAAACCATGAGACTGATATAATTTGTTGAGGGCAGAGGCCTCCAAATTTTTGATGCCGTTACTAAGAGTTCGTTGAGGACGGAGGGCCTCCTTGCTCTTAGTAATGTGTTTGAGTTGTAGCCATTTCATATTATTATTGAGATTTCGTTGAGGCCGGAGGCCTCCTTTCTCTTGATAATATGTTTGGTTGATGTAAATAACACCAGTTTGTTGAGGACAGGGGCCTCCAAACTGAGACTGATAAAATTTGTTGAGGGCAGGTGCCTCCGAATTTTTGATGCTGTTATTAAGAGTTCGTTGAGGACGGAGGGCCTCCTTGCTCTTAGTAATGTGTTTTAGTTGTAGCCATTTCATGTTATTATTGAGATTTCGTTGAGGCCGGAGGCCTCCTTTCTCTTAATAATATGTTTGGTTGATGTTAATAACACCAGTTTGTTGAGGACAGGGGCCTCCAAACTGAGACTGATAAAATTTGTTGAGGACAGGGGCCTCCGAATTTTTGATGCTGTTATTAAGAGTTCGTTGAGGACGGAGGGCCTCCTTGCTCTTAGTAATGTGTTTGAGTTATAGCCATTTCATGTTATTATTGAGATTTCGTTGAGGCCGAAGGCCTCCTTTCTCTTAATAATATGTTTGGTCGATGTTAATAACACCAGTTTGTTGAGGACAGGGGCCTCCAAACTGAGACTGATAAAATTTGTTGAGGACAAGGGCCTCCGAATTTTTGATGCTGTTATTAAGAGTTCGTTGAGGACGGAGGGCCTCCTTGCTCTTAGTAATGTGTTTGAGTTGTAACCATTTCATGTTATTATTGAGATTTCGTTGAGGCCAGGGGCCTCCTTTCTCTTGATAATATGTTTGGTTGTGCGCAAAGATGACCCGTTCATTGTGATAGTTGTGTGATGTTTTGATACTGTGGTATCTTTTCTCTTATTGCAGAGTTATGAGGTCAGTGACGACCTTTTAGCAGAATGGCCGTGTCGGCGTGAGCAAATTATTACGACTTAAAACGAAACGGAACGCTCTGTGACATCATCGCACCACTCAGTGAATCAGGCGAGTTGTGGAAGGGGTCGGCCTTTATAATACGGAGCGCCGAGCGATGCGGGGCATTCCAATTCTAGCGAGCGACCCGTCCACAACTCTAATTGTGACACGGTTCACGCCTGAATCATATTATCATCAGTTTAAATTTAATTATTGTTTTAATTCATTATTTTGTTATCATTTTTAAATTCGTATTAAAATGTTTTGATTTAATATTGATTTTCTTTAAAAATAATGGCAAATGACCATTCTCAACACGACATGGTCACCGATAATCCAGTCCGGCCATACTCGCGCCGAAATATATTTTTTCTATTTATTCATCGGGTTCTTCGACCCAATTAGACCTAGTTGTAGCTACAGCTTCCTGAAAATGATAACCTAACCTAATAGAATTATGGTTATCTGCTTATATATTATTAATTATGTTAGTACAGTTACAAGAAAACGGTGAAACGTTATAGAGACTTCCGAAAAAATCTGAAACAGCTATGAGAAATACAAGGTGTTGTTTTGCATCCTCGTCAAATTCAAGGGGGTAACTATGCTAATGATTCTCGTCCGGAATCAATAATAAAATGGGTAGGTATTTTTTCTTTTTTTTCTTTTTTACGGAAACCGGTAAGGGTAAACCACCCGTGTTTTAAACGCGGCCCGTCTGGTTCTTGCCTTATAACCTCGCTTACACACATACAAACAATCTCAAACGTTTATTCGATAATATCCTAGTCCCTTAACCACGTTAAGGGGGTTATTCTGAAATACTGACATACTTAAATAACCAAAAAAATCTGCCTTAATTAATAATTAACTACCGTAATTTAAATTGATTATTTATGTCTTTCGTGACCACTTCCTGAAATTTGACGAGGTTGCAAAACAACACCTTGTATAATAGAAGAAGCAATCACCTGTGATTGCTTCTTCTATTTCTTCTTCTTTTATTATTTTCAAAATTAACCTCAAAGCTCAGTATTTCACAAAATCCATGTTTTGGTAAGTTGTAACTCTACTGGTGATAAAGTGAACTTTAATCAATTTGACTATTAAATTACAAAATCAAAACAATTTACATCTCTTCTGGGACAACCAATAAGCTAAATGTCCCACAAGCTAAATGTCCCACAAGCTAAATGTCCCACAAGCTAAATGTCCCACAAGCCACAGCATTAACATTCCAGTTAGACAAAACTTACCCACAGCAAAATTTATTACCCACCGCTGTTTTTTGGCCGACTTTAATTAGTCTCTCTGCTTTGAATTCAAAACGTTTTGGGAATTACTTTGTACACTCTCTAGAATAGGGGTGCAGAGTGGGTAAAGAAAACGACATTCTATTTTGTCCGTCAGACAGGTTATACAAAAATATTAGACACGTATTTTTTGTTTTATCAAAATATCAAAAAACTACTTAGTTTAAACTCATTAAAGTTGGAGAGTGGGGGCTCACTACGTCACAAGTAGGTATAAAACTTACCTACATGTGACGTCATGCGCCATTTCAACTCAATATATCTCCGTAATTTTATGACCACGTGAAAAAAGAAAAAATACGTGTCCAATACTTTTCAATAAACTACCCGACGGACAAAAAAATGTGATCATCCCATAATGTATTCAATTATGTATAGAATAGAATAGAATAATACTTTATTGTACACCAAAAATTAAACATAACGGGTTTACAAAACTTCTAATTTAATGGTTACAACGGCGATCTTATCGTTTTGAGCGATATCTTCCAGACAACAACAGACATAACATAACACAACAGAGAATATGTATGTTTGTTTAAATTGTTTATAGAAGATAATAACATAACATCACGCATGTAATCCCCAAAGGTTTAGGCAGAGGCGTACCTAGTTGTACACCTATATTTCGCCATTTATGTTTTTTGTAATATGGGGGCGAGCGAGCCTATTGCCATCAACCGGGCACAAATCCATCTCATGAACCGTGATAGGTAGCCAGTTAAAATTTCTACAGATTATGTATTTCTGTTGATGCTATAACAACAAATACTAAAAACAGAATAAAATAAATATTTAAGGGGGCTCACATACAAAAAAGTGATTTTTTTGCTCGTTTTTATAAATAATTGTACGGAACCCTTCGTGCGCGAGTCCGACTCGCTCCGTGGCTTGTACTTGGATATTCCTGATAAACCCAATAACACATTTCCCAACCCGGTATCGGACCCAGGACCTCATGCTCAGCAGTCGCGCCTAGGATCACTCGACCAACGAGTCTGCCTCGTTGGTCGAGTAAGATAATTATTATCCAACTAGCTGTCCCGCGCAACTTCGTCTGCGTCACATTTTCCCCGTTTTCGCAACATTTTTCATTCCTGCTCCGCTCCTATTGGTCGTAGCGTGATAATATATAGCCTATGTTACTTCTAATACCTCCAAAAAGATGTGTACAAAGTTTCATGATGATCGGTTACGTTGTTTTCGCGTGAAAGCATAACTTACTTTCTTGCGCATTTATATTATTAGTTAGGAAGTTAGGATTTTATTGGTTTGTTAATTTGTTAGCTATTGCAGCAGTGGGTTTCTCTGTTTATCTATGACTAGCACTTCGCCCGCGACTTCGCCCATGAAAATTGTGATAGCTTGAAAATATATTATAGCCTATGTTACTCGGTAAAGATGTAGCTTTCTAATGGTGAAAGAATTTTCAAAATCGTTCGAGTAGTTTTTACAATCAAATCCTTCCTCGTTATAATATTAGTTTAGATAAATATTTATTGTGTTGTTTTAATTAGAGAAATGGGTTTAGTATATCTGTTTTTGTAGAGGTTGTAATATTTGTCTGGTAAAAGCGGGTACGGTGTTAGTCGTTCTTGTAATTGCTTTACTTACTACTTTGCTTACTACTTTTGGCAACAATTCAATTCTACACTATGCAACTTTATTTTATTTTGTGTTTTAAAAAAAATGTTTTTATGACAAAACTTGTAGGACATTATTTATTATTTTTGGTTTGTAAGAGTAAATTATTTTTAATTCAAAAACAAAACCGTTTATCAAACAAACTGTTGACTATAAATACACGTAGAACATAATCTTTAAACGAAATGTAAGTACTGCTGCTGCTTAATAATACTGCATGCTGGTTTGATCAGATATTTCTGTTTTAACATTATTAAATCGTACGATGCGCAATTTAACGCTGCAACCCTTTTGACACGTTCATTTTATTTGAGTAAATATTAATTTAATAATATTATTTTCAGTACATATCTTTGATACTTTTTCCCCAAATGTAATAATGAAGCCACAATTCTCCATACACACTATTAGTTGTATATTAGTACTTTAGGCTTAGCGTCGCCGCTAATGCATTTTGTTTGTTTCGTTCGTCTGGGGGTAACCACTAAACGGATTGTGACGGATATTATGCTCAGTACTAATTCTAGGCCTATGATATTTTAGACTGCACTGTTTTGGAAATAGGTTTACGAACTAAGGATGGTAACAAAATTGTTTAAAGAAAACTTTACGGATTTCTGCCTCCATTGCAATTGAAGTGGTCTAAAAGGTAAATTAAAGTTAGTTTCCAGTCACTCCTTAAGGTTAATTTCCAGTTAAGGCCAACTCACATTGAGTTTTGTAGCATTTAGGAATGCCAAAGTAAAAGGCACTACCAAGATTCGAATATTAAGTTTTTAAAATACTGTAGTTTGATTGATCTTTTTTGGGACAAACCTAAACACTTTTTAAACAATATATGTATGTACATAGATAAAAAAAAGGTGTAACCAGAATATTCACGAAGCCGTCAATCAAGCATGCTGTCCATCAAACTAAGGCCTACGCAAAAAATATTGCTGGCAAATTACTTTTTTTTTTGGGGGGAAATCATCATTTTTTACGGTAAAACTCAAATGTAACGCACTCAAAATATGGTGTTAATGGATGCATTGAATACTAAAAGTAGTAAACGGGTTATAAAGGTATTTCAAGTAAAGTTTTAACCTTAAAAACTAGTCTGAAAAAGTTAGAACTTTACGTCCAATATCTCAGTAACTAGAAGGCTGTGTTACCGTGTTGTGGTTTAGTACCGTGATTCGTTCTAGGGCGTTATGGCATTCTAGTATTAATTAGTTTCGACGTGATCTGATTACTCTTTAGGGATTGGAGAACTGAGGCACTGTCGGAAAGTATTCGAATATTTGTATTCGTAACCTCTCTGACCTCTATAGCGTGTGCCGCCTGGATAATACCTACACACTTTGCTTGGTAAACATAGTTGAACATTCCAAGGATATTTTTATGTTCAGGTCGTCGGAGAACACTCCGAAACCTGTCCCTTCGTCGGTTTTTGATCCATAAGTGTAGATTTTTAGCTGTTTTGTACCTGTAGTCTGAAAGTCGCTATGGCCGCCTCCTCTATTACGACGAGGTGTAGAGGTGGTAGCCCCAGCATCACCTGTAAGGCGGCAGAGGGGGAAGTCCTGGAAAAGGCATGGTCTAGAAAAAAAAAACGCAATGATGGGGACAACAAGTCTTTCTCGACTTCGTTAAGGGTTTATTGTACTTACACCCTTTATAACGATATAGTTTCATGCAGATCAGTAATTTTTTGCATTTGTCGCGACAAATTAAATAAAAACTTCGCCAAAACACACTCAGTTTCTTTTATCAGTCAAGTTTTACGTACAAAAGTAATATAATTTCGCCTTGCGATGCAAAAACAACAGGACGCACCGAACAAGAGAACATCATTTTGCACTCCACATTGATTGCATTGCCGAAAGCTCTCAACCATAATGCACTAAAGCTGATTTAATTTAATATACAGTGTTACCTCGCAGCTGGGTAAAATATTTTGACAATATTAAAATAATGTAATTTGACTTTGATTGTAATCTGACAATATTAAAATAATATGACAAATATGGTAAAAAAACTTGTATCATCAGAGGATTATCCAAGTTGTTATCAATCTTCATCTGAAGGCAACCGACCAGGGGTTTGTAATTCTTGAAATCCCAATAGAGTCGCAGTGTCTACCTTACATGGTAAGCTCAACTTCTATTGCATGACACTTAATCATAAATAAATGGTGTAATGGAGGGCTTCCAAGCTGCTTAACAAAGTAAATTCAAAGTATTTATTAGTGTGATTTTTGGTGATACAGTTGGGTTATGGTAAGTCAAAAAACTACACATAAATTTAAACATTAAAAAAAAAAAACTTTGCCCCACACTAGGAATTTCTCCTGTATCGTGGGTGCATTTTACGAACATTTAAACTCACATACACAAACAGTCAGACCCGGAACAACTATCTGTAGGCCATACAAATATTTGTTCCGTGCGGGGATCGAACCCGCGACACGCAGCGCAGCAGCCGATCGCTCAGCCACTACGCCAACCGTGTCGTCGTTGTATTTAGAATACAATTATTAATAAATATTCAGGTTATATTTAATAAGTAAAGTTTTTGAATTTTCATGAATCCTAACTTATCTATATATATAAAAGAAAGTCGTGTTAGTTACTTCACTTATAACTCAAGAACGGCTGAACCGATTTAGCTGAAAATTGGCAGGGAGGTAGTTTAGAGCCAGGAGAAGGACATAGGATACGGTAGGGTAGGGTAGGATAGGTAGGTAGGATAGGGTAGGTAGGTAGGGTAGGGTAGGTAGGTAGGGTAGGGTAGGTAGGTAGGGTAGGGTAGGTTAGGTAGGGTAGGGTAGGTAGGTAGGGTAGGGTAGGTAGGTAGGGTAGGTAGGTAGGTAGGGTAGGTAGGTAGGGTAGGGTAGGTAGGTAGGTAGGGTAGGGTAGGTAGG
Source organism: Cerastis leucographa (assembly GCA_963082945.1). NCBI lineage: Eukaryota > Metazoa > Arthropoda > Insecta > Lepidoptera > Noctuidae > Cerastis > Cerastis leucographa. Next base: position 4,324,016 of record OY720365.1, read on the forward strand.
TAGGGTAGGGTAGGTAGGTAGGGTAGGGTAGGTAGGTAGGGTAGGTAGGTAGTAAGGGTAGGGTAGGGTAGGGTAGAGTAGGTAGGTAGGGTAGGGTAGAGTAGGTAGGTAGGTAGCGTCGGGTAGGGTAGGTAGGATAGGGTAGGTAGGTCGGATAGGGTAGGTGGGTAGTAAAAAGTGCATTGCAACGCATGCTGGGTACAGCTAGTAATATTATAAATGCGCAAGTCACTCTGTTTGTTTGTTACATCTTCACGCCTAAAACACTAAACCGATCATCCCTAAATTTTGTAATGCGGTTTCTCTCGCTACACTGGACTCGCTTCACTTCAAGATTCGTTTGTTTCGACGGCCATAGGTTCTAAGACAAACATGGCCAACTAACAGCCACTTCAGCTTCCTACTTTGCAATCATTGCCTCAGCCTCCTCAGACCCGCTCCTTGACAAATCTCTCCCCACTGCTCTCGATCCTACGCCGTATTAATCTCCGAATATTCTACCCCTATGCTCAATTATGGTTATCCATGAAAAGCCAACCCTTAACATAAAAAAATCGGGCATGTTCGAGTCGAACTCATCCACCGAGGGTTAAAAAAAATATATTTAATTACAAATTTATAGATTTCAGATTTTTCCCTGTACTTGTAGTATAAGAGGATATTACTTGCTAAATTTCATAGTTCTAGATCAGCGGGAAGTACCCTATAGTAGTATAATATTTTGAATTCCTTGAGAGTGTCAAAATATAATTTATATTTTTTGTGGCATAAACAGCTGGTATCTTTGTTTTTACGTTAACTTAAAAATTTGATTCACAGCTTGAAGGAACTGTAGATCTACACATATGGTTTTAATTTCAACTCGAAAGGGTCTTGACAGACAGACAGACAACAAAGTGATCTTATAAGACTTCCGTTTTTACTTTGTAGATACGGAACCCTAAAGACCACTTGAAAAATGTCGTTGCTATTAACATAATAATGATAAAAAGAAACATACTTCTATGGGTTCCTTCCTTTTGAAGGGAAACGGGAAAAGACGGCAACTTTCCCTGTCATCGTCATTTCATTCACATTGCCTCCCTTGATTAATATTTCCAAACATGTCGTTAGGAGCTGACGGTTTTGTTAAATAATTGTATCGTTGCCTTCTTCGTGTTTCTTTTAGAGAGGGTTTTCTTCGAATTAATACATTTTTATCCAGTTCTTTGTACTGGAATTTGTTAAAGGTTTTTGAAGCGTTGAATTTACTTTCAAGTGTTTTCGTGAGACAAAAAATGTTTTATGAAACTATGTCGGATCGAGAAGAAGACCCGATGTTTCGCATCTCGGTCACCCATGATGCGACATAAGAAGTGAGATTCACTCGAGCTGAAGAAAAATACGGAAAAAGGAGCGCTGACGTCACGGTGCGAACAATACACAAGATTAAGATTCAGTCATGATTGATGTGGTATAGACGTGAAACTTAAAAATTAAAATTAATACCGCCAGAACAACGCCAATGTTTACTTCTCCTGACGACCCAGAATTGCTTTCACGCATTCAAAGCTTTTCCTGTTTTGTACTTCTACAGTGTCTTTCAATAAACGCGCATGCTAAAAAATAACACGTTTCTAATACTTTTGCTAACCTGGTTGCTTAAAAAAAAAAAAACCACTCCGTACATGGCGGCAACAAAATTGGTCTGGCATTGATCTTCTACGTTACGCGTCACCTATACTATGAGACGAGTATTCCGGATCACAATCAGTTACAAAAGTCAGGTCTACACGATAACGCGTTACAGTACGTGGACCCCGCACCTCGAGACAATTACTCACTGTGATAAATGGTTCGATCTCTCACATCTACTGAGCGTGGAGATTTTCCTGCTTACTTCACTGTTACTAAGCGTTCCCTATAAAGTATACACGGTGTAATACATCGTGACACAAACTATTACCAAGGACTCATGATCGGAGTCCTAAGAGCATTGCTTTCTGTAGCGTCCCATGCATTTTGACCGCTCCGGTGTGACAGTTTCACATGAAACCGCACTGTGTGTGATTCGCTTAAAAATAACAAAACAACATAACCTTACACCTGTATTTCTCGAAGGAGTTAGCAGTATTAGAAGGCAGGAAACACATTACATTCGCCACGAATGATTATTTCACGCTATAAGGAATGACCCTATTGTCATCAACTTGCCATGAATCTAGGCACTAGAGTGCCATGGAGAAATATCGTTTGCCCAATCTGGAGACTAAAACTTGAGGGCCTAGGTGACATCCGCGAGTCTATTGTCACAAAGTCCGTAATATATGAGTTGACTACCGAAATGTTAGCCATGTTTAAATTCACTATAGAAATACGAAACCCTCTAGACCAATGATAGTCATTAACTCTAGTTGGTTAAATATTCAAACTTTATAAAAGTCTACAAACTAAATCGTTTTAAAAATTGGTAGCCATTCTGCCCGAGAAATGAATGAGAAGCTCGTTTCCGAACGATTAAATGAACTAAGTCAATTACGATCCTGAATGTTAAAGAGGGTAAATGTTTGCAGAAACGTTGATTTTTTATTTTAAAGAAGGCTGAACTTTTACTTTGTAGAATATTCAGAAATGTAAAACCAATTTCAATCATATTAAAGTACCATTTTATTTGAAATAATTAAATATAAACTTAACTCTCTAAACAGCCAAATGTTGCAGCTGTGGAAGTTATCTTAAGCAGGCTTTCCATAGCCCTGTATAGTCTGTTTCCCAGCAGTGGAAAAGCTAAGTGGAATTGGACGATAATTCAACATACAGGCTCCATGTGACCATACATTTTTCTTTCAATTTCTAAGAGGTACCAATGTTAATTATCGGTGGTTTGGTTTTCTTCTATAAAGACAAGATTATCGTGTATTGTGCGTGAGACGAATGAAAATCGTTGACGACCGCCTTCACAGACATGGTTATGTCTTCCTTTTTTAAAAGCAGTGGTGATGAAATAAATATCTAAATAACGTACGACACATAGGTCGGGGCTGTACTATTTTGGCTAGCACTCTATGTTACATACGCACAATTAAACAATCACATCAAACATCATCACAGAGCTTACAGAACATCCATAAATAATCGCTCGCGCCATTTCTGCGTCACGTCACTAGACGAAAAGTAAATGAGATTGTACAAGAGGGATAACCCCGAAGCCTAAGCTTAAGGTTGATTAGCGAATTATGCGGAAAACGCCCTGAAAAAGGGGCAAGACGGAGGCGAAGAGGGGGTGTTATAGGGCCATTTCTTCTGGGACTTACATGAGGCCGTATATCGAGGATTTTGTCAGTATAAGACACCCACTTGTTTCAGAATGGGGTGTTTTGCCCAAGATTTATGGATAAGGCAAGGAGTTTATGTTGTAAAAAGTTATCAAGCTTATCCTCTGCTTGGGAGAGGAGGGTTAAGTATTAAGAAAACGCTTGTAGGTTGTTGATGAATAAATAAGCTTTTTCTTGACATAAGTGTCCCTCATTTTCTTGCGTGCACAGGGAAACCACAAATCGCACGCGGCTTTGCCCGCGTGGAGTTTGGAAATGTCCCACGAGAACTTAGTGCTGGAAAAGAGAAATACCCTTTATTGTAACCCAAACCCAGAATACAATGTAATGCTCAATACTCAATGTAACGCACTCAAAACATTGTGCTGGTTAATGCATTGAATATTCATATAAATATAATATTAATATAGTAAAGTTAAAAAATATTTTGAAACTTGTTAGGCGTTTTTTTTATACCAATTATAAAACAGTTTGTACATAGCAATGAGCAACATGGATCAATTTTAAACCACTGTAGTAAAATCATCAATGAACAATATTAATATTAAATAAAATAGTTGCCAACTTCAGTCTATACAAAAGCCATTACTTATTATAACCGACTATTGCCCACTTTCTCATTCGATCCTTTTATAACCAGGCAATCATAAAATAGATGAGTTCATATTGGTAGCCGAAATGTAATGAGTTAGGATAGCTCACAGTCATATATTAATAAAGCGACGTTGCCAGTGTTGGCGCCGTGCCACTTGAGTACGATTTGATGTAAGATTATTCTAATGACCATGTCTCACTTTTATATTGCCTGCAATTCATGTTATCCTAGTACTTTATCGGCTTACCTTGTGTTTTAACTCTTAACTTCGTGCTTGCATTTCTGGAAACTGTAGGAGCGACTTCATTTAAATTGTTCAACAGTCGGATAGATTTTATCTCAAGAATAAGTGTTGTTATTATAGTGTTTTGACACATTTTAAATATAAAATATGTCTAACTGTCACATTAGTTCTGTTTAAGAAGATAGTCGAATTACTATAATAAAAAAACTACTACCAAAAAATCAAAAACCTACCGCAACAACAAGATAATAGAGCTGAGGATACCGGAGCAGTGGTGCTCAGCTCCTCAGGCCATGCAGGCGAAGGAATATGTGCATCCCACCGTGTACTCTCTCGCCTCCATGACCTGAGGAACCGAGCAGATTCATCTGAAGAGCCAACCGGTGAAGTAGATGATGGTAAGAGTTTCTTCATAATTGTGGATTGAAGTTTTTTATTTTATTATGAAAGGTAAGGTTTATGTAAGGAAAGTTAGTATTCAGGGTTAAAACTCTCAGCGGGGCAGTAAGAGGAAGCTACATTAACTGTTGCAGCTACACAAAAATAGTCTTAGGAGAAAAAAGGCAGAAATTACAAAACCTATGGTTAACAATACCATATGTTTTGTAATTTCTGCCTTTTTTAATACTTACTCCAACCTCGGTTGGAGGAGTTTTAGAAGTTTTTGATCGAATTCGAAACAGGATCGATTGGCGAAAATTGTGTTACATATTTTTGATAATCATATTCTTAGGGGGATCAATAAAAAATATGGATACCAGACCGCGTGCAACGGTTATCCTTACTGCCCCGCTGTAAGTTATCACGCTGTATGAGCGTGTCTTAAGTGCTTCTTAATTTAAGGAATACTCCTTAAATTAAGAAGCACTTAAGACACACTCAACGCAACGCACGCAACTGCGCAGAACACGTTGAAGATTACTCTTCAACGTGTTCTGCGTTGGAGGTTGAAAAAAATACTTGTATCCAAAAGCATGAGACCATGCCCGTTTGCCACCTGCAAAATATTATCGCCGACAGTTTGATCATGCTCTGTGCTTGGTTCGGTGTTGGCTGGTGACGGAATTACTTACTAACGGGCAGGGCGGTGTAGTGGGCAGACTTCTTTACTAACCTATAGTTTTATTGATAGTTTTAATGGTTATTATTCTGTAAATAGATATCTTTATATAAATTAACATATTTTGGTCAACATTGAAATTTGCGGGCTATCATCTCAACAAGTTAAATTTCACCAAAAAGACTGCACACCAATAGCATTTCTAAACTACGTTTAAAAGCTCACAGTGTCAATAATCCTCGACAGTGATGTGATGACTGACAGCTTTGAAACGCGGTTTAAATGTGCTGATCGAGTTCAATTTTATTGGTGAGATCCACCATTTAGAAATAACTTATATTTGTTTCCTTTGTTAGGTTATTTAATGTTTATTAAAGCATGTACTTCACCGCATATATTCCATAATTACTTTAAGTAAATGCATGGCTTAAATTTAAATTTTAATAATCTTACCGTTAATATTGTTAATCTCAGTTCAAAGTAAACTTAAAGTTGACTAAAACTTAGCTTCGGCTATGAAATTAAACTTTAAATTGAGTAACTGGATCGTTCGGTGACTTTGTCAAAATTATGCGGTTACAGGGGTATTTGGGTTTTGTTGGTCCATTATTTATTTTATATATTTTATTATACCTGTTTACTTAAGTCAATCAAAGAGATTACCTTATTTACTGCAAGGTTATTCATTGTTCTACAGAAGTTTTAAAATCTTTATTATTTACTAGCTGTCCCGCGCAACTTCGTCTGCGTTTCATTTTCCCCGTTTTCGCAACATTTTTCATTGCTGCTTCGCTCCTATTGGTCGTAGCGTGATGATATGTAGCCTATGTCCTTCCCCAGGTTAAAATCTATCTTCTTGCCAAACTTCATTAAGATCTGATCAGCCGTTTAGTCGTGAAAAGGTAACAAACAATCATACAAACAAACAAACAGAGTGACTTTCGCATATATTTTATAATATTAGTATGGATTAGTCCATAAATAAGTTCTACTTCATAACTCGGTACTTCCAATTACCAGTATTGAAAAAAAAACCCAGAAGTCATATTTTGTAGCTAGATATGAGATCAAACGAGGTGTGGCCAAGGATAACCTAAGCATCAGAAAAGTTATTTAGAAATAACACTGGTCATGTGCAATCCGAAAGTTCTAGAGTAACTAATTGCATCCAGAACTTTTTGATTAACAACAGTGGCGGAAAAACCGCCTAAACAAAGTGCCTATAAATAACATAACAACAAACATTACATTCAATTATTCTCAGGCCAACCTTACAAACATACATATAATGATAAAATACAATGCCAGTAACACTTCACTTGTGCACTTTGTAACTATACGAAAACGGCAGCGGGCAGCTATATCACCGTCATCAATAGAAACGTTTGCTTACAGCTGTTCATGGATTCGCCTAATGTTTGCAGTTGCGATGCCCTTTTGTTTTAATTATAAGACCATTGTGTTTTGGGGTTGCAACACGCTCTTTGTACACAACCCTATCATCGTCACTTAGTTGGTTTACAATCTTCCTTATCTAATAAGAACTGTGGATTTCCTTCTGAAGATAAAAGCGCAGTGACTGAGTAACCGAATGGAGTTTATTAAAGCTATCTCGGAGCTAGTTCATGTGTGCTGACTCAGACCCGTATAACATTGAACATGGTACTGTAAAGATATAGTGAAAAGGTTCACTTTAAATTTTATCTCATCTTTATAGACTGTTGTTTGATTCTTGCGGTGTTTATTTGACCTAAAGCCGCCATCTTGTTCTGTCAAAATGATTTCCACAGATAATTTCGAAAAATTTTAATAGGAGCTCTCTCCTGTCAGTGGCAATCAAGTAACAAAATAACCAAGCATCACTATAGTCTGGCAAGATTTAACCACTACTGACAAGAGCAAAGGGCTTAGAAAAGTGACTATCGTTTTCAAATCGTAAGGTATTTCAAATAAAATTTTATTTATCGACAAATTTGAGCCAGGCACATGATGATGATGATGCTGTTAAGCTTTGCTAGCTAGCAAGTGCAAATAGCACTTGCTAGTTAACTCCTTAATGTTAAAGCCCGTTTGGCAGGCCAATTCAAGGTAGAGCGATGGCTATCTACACTTCAAGCTTTCAGGTAGTTGTTAACAAGAAAGAGTTTTTAGATTCACACTCAGTATGGGTTGAGTCTTCGATTTTAACTTCGTGTATGGCGCACTAAAGTTTACATATTCGTTCCTGCAAGGATACAACTCGTAAAAATAGTTGGTGTGTGCGACTATCGTAAAAACATCCCTTTGTTGCAAGTTATGTACGGAAGCGGTTCTATTTTCACGGTACACGAGTTTTGGATGTAAACTTTTATTAAAAATTGTAAAGAGACAGTTTAGTTCATAAAGCTGTAAAGAAACAGTTGAGTGAGACGGCTTTATTCTGTACTAGCTTTTGCCCGTGACGTCACTCGCTTGGAGGTGTAAAATTATTGTAAGGTTCCGTAGTAGTTGGCACCTTACACTTGCAGTTTAAGTAAGAAGTAGCAAGTAACTAAGTAAGTACTTGGAGTTAGGTGAGTTGACGTAAACACACACAGATTTGGTAGCACTAAAAGTTTATTAGAGAACCGATCACAACTAAGTAAAAGTAGGTTGGATGCTAATCCGCGGTGTTCGCGTAAGTATGTAATTTGTCAACTAACTTAAAATTATATTAAACATTGTTTTAAATACGAAAGAGGAAAGTAGGTTGCTGCGTTTGCAGCTTGACGGTGTGTACGTAAACCGTACATGCTCCCGAGGGCAAAAGGCGAGATGAGCATCCAGTACATAACAAATATAAAAGTACGAGTCCGAAAACATAATACTAAAAAGTACAGACAGTATAAAAGTACATTAGGTGAGTAAGTAAAACGTAAGTAAAAATTTAACATATGCACATTGAAATAATAAGGTTTACTGCTCCTCAAAGTGAAATAGTTGTTTCGGCCTCGCGTCGCTGTATAGTGGCTCCGGCGGTGTCGAATGACGTATTTCTTGTAACTCGATTTCGACCTTGTTGTCGATTCCTGTAGGTTGTCTGGTAGTCGGCATTTTAGTTTTCTTAAGGCATAGTCTCTTAATCCAAATGTAGACAGCAAACGAAGCAGCTCCTCCCAACAGCAAAGAAGTCACAGAGTAAAGATATATGTCGTGACTCGACATGTCTGTCCCTTGTGGTAGACGCGGTAGTCTTTCCTGCTCTTTCTGCTGAGTTATTTTCTTATCTATATTTCTGATACTTATTGCCGATGTATCTAGTTCTGTCATATTCAGCTGTGCGTTTTTCCAACTTAGATCAAATAAATTGTTGATTGTGGTGTTAAGTGTAGGTACTTCAATATCCGCCTCCATGTAAAATTTGCTTCCTAAGTGGTTGTAAGTGAATATTGTCGCATCTTTCTTTTGTAGTATGCATTTTGGTTTCAAGGCAATCACCCCAGTACCGTTGATGACTGCTGGCGTAACTTGATCGCTACATATGACGCGCATCAGCTGTCTGTCGCATAATGTAAACAACCACCAGTTAGGTTTATGTAATTGGATCCAAGTTTCTTTGCAAGTTACGTTATTGATGTCACAAGATAATGACGTTTGTTGGCTGAATACCTTGGCCTCGCAAGGTGCGTCCTTGTCTTGTAAGCTAAATACCGGCTGACGTGAAATGCATGTGTACTCGTCTTCTCTGTAAGGCGTACATTGGCGCATGTCTTGCTCTTCCATGGTGATGTACGAATTTTTCACGAAGTTTATGGCGATGTAATTGGAGAAAGGCTGCACGATTTTCAACTGCCCTTGTTTCTGGAATGGTATAGGTATTACCCGGTATATTTTGTAGTCCTCATCGCTCAATAGTGGAATATGCAATTCGAAAAGTAGAAAATTGTTTGTAATCCGAGCCTTGACATGGATTAGTTCGTAGATGTCACGGAAATCCTTTTGTATGTCCTTTATCGGTAGGGCCATTCCCTGTGGTAGTTTTCCAGAGATGATGTTCAGCTGTTCTATTATTTGAGATGCAGGAAACAAGTGTGTATCCAAATGACCTCGGTAGATGTTGGTGAGAGCGTTCATTAGCATTTCTTGAATTCTATGCAAATCGCCCAAAATTAAAGTTGATGATAAAGCGGCAGAATTCACGTCATTTGCTGTGTATAATATTTGCGCTCTGTTTTCAATTTTTGTGATTACGTTGCAAGTCTGATTTATGTAGGTTTGTATGGCGTGGAATTGTTTGTCCATAAATTCCGTATTGTTTTTAATTACGTTGTTTTCAGCTTCTATAATTAAAGTTTGATTCTTCATCAGCTGTAGCAAATAATTATCGTTGATTTGCATGTTTTGGATATCTTTCTCGTACTTTCGCGCAAAGTCTTCATCCAAAACTCCAAAAAGTGTTCTGGCTAATTTTCCGATTCCATCAAAGTAGCCTCGTTTTTGTCGTGAATGCGGAGAAAGTAACATAGTGTTATAATTCTCAAGGTGATGCATTTCATGTCGTAGGTGGTTGACAACTGCTTCGCATGGTGTAAACTCGTGTGCGATTCTTTGACACTGTTTATCAATTTGGTTTATATAGTTGTTCATGTTATTCGCAGCTTGCCAGTAGGAAGTAAGGTTGTAATAGATCAGTAGTGTCCATTCATCATGTATAAGTTGCAGTTTTCCGGCTTCATCGAAGTAAATAGGTTGATTGTTGATTATAGAGGTCACCTTATAGTTGTTTGTTGCTGGTGACGATAGTGCCGTTCCTATCATTCCTATCAAAGTTATTAGAGCAAACGTTAAGAAACTGTACTTGTTGGTTCTCGTGCCCCTTTTTCTTCTTTGGTTCGCAGTTATCTCTGTATCTTCTTGTCTTTTGTTGCTTGTTGTTTCTTCAGTAGCCGGCCATTCTTCTTGTTGTGGTAATAAAGTTAGTTTGACAGTGGGTCGTTTTATCTCTCCAGTTTTTGTTTTAAGTGTGACCACTCGTACTAAACCATCCTTGCCGGGATGAGCTTCCATCACTCGTCCCATGACCCATTTACCAGGAGGTAAGTTTGTCTCTTTAATTAGTACAACGTCGTTTGGTTTGAGATTTTGTATAGTTTTATTCCACTTGCTTCTAGACTGTAAAGTGTTCAGATAATCATTGGACCATGCCTTCCAGAATTGATCCAGCATGTGCTCCGTTAGTTGCCAACGTTTTCTCAAATCCATCTTTCTGTCGTCTGGTTCCGGTTGAGGTAATGACAGCGTAGCACTGCCAGTTAGAAAATGACCTGGAGTAAGAGTACTATAAAATTCCTCCGGATCTTCTGTTAGCGGACACAGAGGCCTCGAGTTCAGGCAGGCTTCTATTTTCGCTAATAGTGTAGTAAATTCTTCCCAGGTTAGTTTTTGTTCCCCAAGAACTCGCCGCAAGTGATGTTTTAATGATTTAACGGCTGCTTCGAATATCCCACCCGCGCTAGGCCAAGCAGGGGCGTTGAAGTGCCACTGAATTTCTAATTTCCCAATCTCGTCAAAAAACTCATGAGAGAGCAGTTTTTTGAAGTTACTAAAATCCTCCTTCAGCACTTTGGATGCTCCAACGAAGTTCGTGCCGTTGTCTGAGTACATATGTGCGGGCGTTCCACGCCTCGCGCACATTCTTTGAAGCGCTGCAATAAACGCTTCCGTGCTTAGTTCTGAGACTAATTCGATGTGTACAGCTTTCGTAGCCATACAAACGAAAACTGCGATGTAAGCTTTGGACGTCTTCACTCCTTTTCCTTTGTTCAGTTTTACGTCTACGTGACCAGTAAAGTCAACACCAGTGTGTGTGAATGGACGACTTGGTGTTACTCTTTGTTTTGGAAGATCGGCCATTAGTTGAGCACTGTCAGTAGAGTTGTAACGATGACATTTCACACAACGTCGTATTCTTCCCTTTATCGCCCGATTTCCAGACACAATCCAGTATCGTTGCCGTATGTAAGTAAGAGTCAGCCGGGCTCCTCCATGAAGCGTCATCAAGTGTGCTTGGTCGATCAGTAGTTCCGTGAAGCGACTGGAGTAGGGTACAACTGCGGGATTCTTCATATTGGCAGGAAGGTCAGAGTGCTGCAATCTCCCGCCTACGCGAATGATTCCCTTGTTATCCAGATAAGGTTTGAGTTTATAAATGCTGCTTTTAGGTGACACAGTGTTATTTTGTTTCAATTGTTTGTGTTCTTGCGCAAACTCGCTTTGCTGGACATATTTTATTATATATTCTGCTGCGTATTGTAGGTCAGTTGTTGTTAGGTAAGTAGCACATGGTCGTAATTTCTTCTTTAGTGATGCAATATATCGCACAATTCGAGCAGTAATTCTTGTTACTGATGTCAGCGAACTGTGGTTTTTTAGTAACTTGTAAACAATATTTTCAGTGTTGTAGGTTTTAGAACTGACGTCATTGGGTTCGTCCCTGCGTTCTTCGCTTGTAGTAAAGTGACAATTCACATTATGAGGTGTTTCAGATTCGGCGAATGTTTTCAGAAACGTAGGTCCGTTCCACCATAATTTGAACTCGACTACCTTGCTCGGTAGTAAGCCTCTCGAAGCGCAGTCAGCTGGATTAATTTCCGATCGTACATAACACCATTGTTGAGGTGCAATTACGTCCTTTATTTTCCCCACTCTGTTAGATACGTATCTTTCCCATCTTGAGAGGTCTCCCTGAATCCAGGCTAGGACCACTTTGGAGTCACACCAACCATAAACCGATATCTCATGTTCCGTTAGTGATTTCTTCACTTTTTCCATCAGTTGGGAGAGTAGTAGTGCCCCGCATAGCTCAAGTCTGGGCAGTGAAGTTTTTTGAGTAATCGGCACCACCCTAGTTTTTGACACTAGTAATGTGATCTTTGGGTCGCCTATTTCGTCGATTACTCGGCTGTATATGACGCAAGCGTATGCTTTTTCGCTAGCGTCACAAAATCCATGTAGTTGGATAGTTTTCTGCGTACTGCCAATCCATCTGTTTATTTTAATGTTTTTAATTAGATGTAGTTCTTTGTTTAGATGCCGCCATTCGTCTTGTAACTCAGTAGGTAGTTCAGCATCCCAGTTTATTTTAGTTAGCCACACCCTTTGGAATAGTAGTTTAGCTGACACAGTTATGGGCGCCAGCCAACCCAAGGGGTCGTATAGTTTTGATATTTGTGACAGCAGGTTCCTTTTAGTTAGTGGTTCGTTGTTGTAGTCGTCAATAGTCCAGTTGAATATGAAAACGTCATCTCTTGGATTCCAACCTAACCCCAACGTTTTCATTGATTCGTCGCCTTTAAAATCGAATGTACTTTTCGATATTTGATCTTCGTCTAAGTGTCGCAAAAGCTCAGGATCATTGCTTGACCATTTTCGCAGATTCATTCCGCCTCCCTTTAGTAGTTTAATGATCGATGTTTGAATTTCCTTCGCTTGTTTTGTCGAGTTGTGACCGCTGATTAGGTCATCGACGTAAAATTGATTAAGCAATATTTCAGCGGCCTTTGGGTATTTGTGGCCGTCATCGAAAGCAAGCTGTTTAAGTGTTCGCATTGCTAGCCATGGAGCACTTTTTGTCCCATATGTTAATGTTTGAAGTTGATATTCTTGTAAATTTTCTTTTGGTTTATTCCTCCATATGATCTTTTGTAGATGTTGTTGAGCGGGATGGCACCATATAGAACGGTACATTTTTTCAATGTCTGCTGTGTAAACATATTTATAGCCACGCCATTGTAATATCAATGCTTGGATGTCCTTTTGCAGATTGGGACCTTTTTCCATGACGTCATTGAGGCTACATCCACCCATGGTTTTCTGTGAAGCATTGAAAACTGCTCTTAATTTTGTTGTTGTTGATTGTTCTCTCAGTACTCCATGATGCGGTAAGAAATTTGATTCTTTGGACCCCCTCTAATATAACTTGCGAATAGATTTCCGCCCCCAGCAGCAAATCCACGCTCCTTGATAAGTTGAAATCAGGATCCGCTAGTTTCAGACCTTGTAGTTGAGGCCAGTTTTCTTTTTTAAATGTTTTGTTGGGTAAGTTGTTTGTGATCCTTTTCATTATTAGAGTGCTTACTGAAAATGCGAAGTCAGTGCATCGTGATTTACACTCCAATTCTAGTCGTCCTTTACAGTCTCCCGAAATAGTACCCACGCCGGAGATCGTAGCGTTCATCCTTTTTCTAGGTAGTTTTAGTCGTTGAGCTGCGTTCTCCGTGATGAGGTTTACTTGTGAACCTTGGTCAAGTAAAGCTCGCAACGTTATAAAGTCTCCTGTTGAAGTTCTAACTTGTAGTTCCACTGTGGTTAGTAGAATTTCCATAATGTAGTTGTTTGATAAATGGTTTGAACTATGTTGATTGGTTGATGTTGTAGGTTGCTGCCCCCGTTGTTGAGAGCGTTGACCCATATTGTTCATATTGGAACTTGGTGACAGATTTTGCGATGAGTAGTGTAACATCGTATGATGTGGTTTTTTGCACTCTTTGCAAGTTTTGTTTGATGTGCATTCTGTGTCGATGTGCTTATACAAACAGTTTTTGCATATTTGCAAATTCCTTACTGTGTCATTTCTTTGCCGTGTGTCCATTCCAATGAACTTTGGACACTGCATGATCACGTGAAATCCGTGGCACAGAAGGCATTTCCCGAATGACGCATGGTATATTCTTGATGCCTCCTTTCTGTGTTGTTCATATGATGGTTTCTTGAAGTGGAATTTCGTTTGGTTGCTGAATGTTTGTTTGTGTTGGTTTGATGCATCTTTTTGGTAAACTTTTGCTGCTTCTAAAGCCATGAATTTAGTCTCCAGGAACCCCAAAAATTCTCCCAGCTCCGGGACTTCTTTTGGATGCTTTAATTCCCTAGTGTATTCAGTATAAGATGTTGAGTCCAACTTCTGTGCCATCAAGTACACGATTATTGGATCCCAGCTTGCTGTATTGAGGCCGATGTTTTGTAGGCCATTCATGCATTCGTTGATTACGTCATGCATTTTCTTCAAGACAGCAGCATCAGCCTGTCGGATGGATGGTAACTGCATCAAAGTATTCATCAAGTTCGCAAATTGGAGTCTTTTGTTGTCGTATCGCTGAACAAGAATATCCCAACAAGTTTCATAGTTTTCAGCGCCGACCAAATGTTGAACTAATCGTTCGGGCTCTCCTTTAAGCTTTGATTTTAAGTGTTGCATTTTCTGCGCTTTCGACGAGTTTGCATTGTTGTGAATTGTTTCCAGAAACATATCCTTGAACGTAATCCACTGACTGTAGCTTCCAGTGAATTCTGGTAGTTGTATCCTAGGTGCAACGTTTTGGTAATTAGCGCTTGTCCATAGTTTCAAATTGAGGGATCTTTTTATAACATCGTATTGGCGTTCTTTGTTGCCAAACAAGTCGTTGTATACCTCGTTTGAACCTTTCAAAATTGCTTCAAGCTCCCAGTGACATTTTTCTACAGTGTCCCACTTGGTTTTCAGGATGCTTAGGTGATCCTCTAACTCCCATTTTTCGCTAATGGAGTCAATTTCTATTTTGGACATTGCCCGTTCAAATGCTTTAATGTGACATTCCTGTCGATCCAGTAGTTCTTTGGTCTTAGTATCTACTCCCGTAGGATGCGGGATGACAACTTCAGCCTGTTTGCTTTCGCAGCCTAACAACCGCTGCAGTATATCAGCCCTGGTGGATTCGTACATATGTTTTGTCTTTTCATAGACGTTACCAGTGAAATATTGGATTCCTTTGTCCTCTCGTTCAAGTAGTACATTGTGTCTATTGTTAAAGTCTTGCCAGTAATTTTCCAATGACACTAACCTTTGAGTCAAGTACTCCTTTCCTTTTCGAGACGCGCTGTCCTTTTGGTAGTTAGCACAGAGACGTCTGATTGACTCGAAGACTTCGTTCTGTGTAATAATTTCGCTCATCTTGATGTAATCGATTAGTTAATCGAACGTAAGTAAGTAGTAACCTAAGTAGTGGTAGTAGTAGATTAGAAGTAGTAGTAGTAGTAGGATGTAGTAGTAAAGTAGGTATTGAAGAACACGTAGTTTAGTGCCTTCTAGCTTGTAGGCTTTGGATTACCCGCAGTTCACGTCGCAGTCCGAAAGCTGTAGTAGTAGTAGTAGTCGTAGTAGCAGTAGTAGCCGTGGTAGTAGTAGTTGTCTTGTTGACGAAGTTGAGTCTTATTTTTCCGCTTGATTCACAAAGAAGTTCCAAGGTATCCCCTCTTCGTTGATTGCTCAGAGCTCTTGCACTCTTTCTACGAATATGCGCGCTTTCTCAACTTGACTGGTGAGATCCGCTTGTGGAAGGCCAGCCAAGCCGATTCGCTGTCGTTTTCAAGAGATACAATTACCCCAAACCGTGAAATACTCGAAGGACCATTAAATGTAAGGTTCCGTAGTAGTTGGCACCTTACACTTGCAGTTTAAGTAAGAAGTAGCAAGTAACTAAGTAAGTACTTGGAGTTAGGTGAGTTGACGTAAACACACACAGATTTGGTAGCACTAAAAGTTTATTAGAGAACCGATCACAACTAAGTAAAAGTAGGTTGGATGCTAATCCGCGGTGTTCGCGTAAGTATGTAATTTGTCAACTAACTTAAAATTATATTAAACATTGTTTTAAATACGAAAGAGGAAAGTAGGTTGCTGCGTTTGCAGCTTGACGGTGTGTACGTAAACCGTACAATTATCCTACGGGTTCGTACTACCAGGATATAAAATCTTCTATGACGTAAACCACATTATGGTCTACCTGTATCTGTACTAAGTTTTCATCTGAATTAGTTCAACCGTTAACATATGAAAAGGTAGAAGACATACAAACGAGCGATGGTGATCAATGATCCTAATAGTGGTTAAAATACTCAATGTCGTAATTCTTATGACATGGACTTCAAGTCAGTAGGTACCTGCAGGGTTCCATTTTATGTCAATCCTTACACGACGTTATTGTTTTTATTATATTTTTGAATTGTGGAAACGATGTGAAGATGATAGAGAAATAAAATATGTATGTACGTGTCTTATTTAGGGTACCGCAAAAAACGGAACCCTTATAGATTTGTCATGTCTGTCTGTCCGTCCGCATGTCACAGCCACTTTATTCCGAAACTATTAGGACTACACAATGAAAACTTGGTTGATAGGTGTATTCTGTGGACTGCTTGACAATTTTTAGACCAAAAAAAAAGATTAAATAGGGAATTATGCAGGGGGCTCCCCATACATGGAATTGAAACTAAAATTTCTCATCAAACCTGTACCTATGGGGTGTCTTTATAGGTCTTTAAAATGACATGGAGGATTCTAAAACGATTTTTACTCAAAGTCAATCGTTTGAAAGATAGACTCTTCCCAAGTTGTAAAATTTGTGATCCCTCCCTATAATTTCTAAAACAAGAGGAGAAAAATTCTGAAAAAAATTAAGTCTTGAATAAGATTTGATGTTTAGTTTATGACTTATGGGACTTTTCCATCAAACTCCAGCAGTAACTTTGTTTTTCATTTTAACTTTGTTTAACATGCTATGAAAATATTGTTATCATATTGTTTGGTGCCGCGGAACCTTGTGTTTGTGTGAGGACTCGCACTTGGCCGGTTTTTATAATAAGTTTCTAATCTATGAGCGCGGCACTAGTGTTTTTAAATTTTCGGCAGCTTATTATGTCACGTGGTTTTTGTAAACAGTTAACAGACTATGTTTACAAGTTACATAACATCACGCCAGTAATCTGCATAGGGTATAGGCAAAGGTGTTACTAATAGTACATCCACAATTCATCAGATATGCATTTAGTCTCATGTGAAAGTGGGGCGAGTCTATTTATACACCGTTACATTTTAATCGTTTTAATCCCGTGGATGGTCGATTCGGTGCATAAAACACTATCGATTTGTACTGATAAAATTAAAAATAATTACTTTTTTTGTAACCTCGAACCAATTTTTGCATTAGTGAAAAAGCAATGTAAACCACTAGTAGTACCATTTGAAACTCAATCCGTACCATATGATGTGACCACACACACATTTTGCGAATATTACGTTATCATTTGCTATTTTTAGGGTTCCGTAGCCAAATGTCATAAAACGGAACGCTATTAGTTTTTTTTTAAGGGATAAAATGCTGTGTTAGTGGTTTATAAATAGTATTTTCAAAGTTGCATCACCCGTCCAAGGGATTAAAACGATCAAAATTTGACGGTGTATTATTTTCTAAAGCAAATCTCATAATATTACCCTACTGCATTTCTGTTCCCAACTCGAATAAAGCCCCCCTGTATATGCGCCCTGCAATTATACAGGTTGTTCAGATATTTTATAGTTCGATAAATCCAACAATTCCCCGTTTCTCTGCGAAATGAAAATGATGTCAATCCACGTATGTAGCGGATTTATTTCGTGACATATTGAAATCGTATCATTTCGATTCAGTTATACCTATGCGTTTTATTTTGTAACATAACCATGGCCACTTCTCTCTTTTTTATCGATTATTATTATTGCCCATCACATCATATCATTCAAGCAGTAAATATAAAAAAAAAATTGTTATCTTTATGAACTTTAACTGATTAAAAAAAAAATGCATTTTGACAACTTTTGTATTAAATTCAAAGTTGAAATCTGTTCTTAATTTGTAGAAATAAGTAACAAGAAACAAAAAAATAATATTAGTTTTATTGTGAAAAGATGAGCATTTGCAGCAAACTTTAGCATACCTTGATTTCCACGAATATTAAAATACTAGGCTACGTTGTATAGGAAAATCTAAGAGATGTATGATAATATTGCTTCATTTCTAGAATATTATACTGTGCACTTTATTTGCTTTTACAAAGCCTTTACAAAAGCTGGCTTTAGCGCTCTCGTTTAAAATGAGCTAAATGAATGTTAAAAACTCTCTTTAGAGCTGTTCCCGGTACCTCGGTGAAGTTTAAAGTAATAAATATTTTGTACTTTAAAGTTTGGGATAATCTTTGCCCACTAATTTTATGATAACTGTTGGGCTTGATCTAGCACAAGTTACGCTGTAATTGGATACTTTTGTCATAATCGCCAGGTTCCTCAAATGATTGGGGATTTAACTCTTTCCCTACTTACGGTACTTAAAAAAGAACATAATAAGTTGATAGGTACTAACTATCACAACGAGACGTAGAGTAAATAAATAAATAAAAACTTTATTGCATAAAAGGTGTTGCAGTAAATAAAATAAAACAGTTGCACAAATGAACACTACTTAATAGGCTGTTTGTCATCTTATTACCGCTTGCATTGCATTCCTGGTTAAATTAAAGACTTACATTAAGAGCGTTTACACCTTACGACATTTCATACAAACTTTTAAGTCCTTATTTTCCGAAATGACTGAACTGATTTTAATGAAACTTTGTACACATAAGCGGGATACACAGATCTAAAAAGTTACTAAAACACATTTTCGAAAAATAGTGTTACAGTTAAATTAAACCGATTATAAATTTTTTATAGAAACAGAATATTCCAATTATCTCTTTTTTTTTTAAACACATTTTGAAAACATTTTTTAGTAACTTTTTAGACCTATGTATCCTGCTTATGCGTATAAAGTTTCATTTAAATTGGTTCAGTCATTTCGGAAAATAACGACTTGAAAGTTTGTATGAAAAAAGCGGTAAGGTATAAACGCTCTTAGGTGGATGAAGTATAAAGCCGAACAACTTTTACTATGGGACTTAACTCTGATATGAAACAAATCAGAGATTAAGTTTTTAAACTGACATGGTCACTAACACTATTAATAAAACTTGCAACGGGATATTTACCATGTAAAAATAATAAACATGGTAAATATCCCGTTGCAAGTGTTATTAAATCAGAGATTCCCTACATTTTTTCGAGAAATGCGGTCATTAATAAATAGAGCAGTGAGTATTATATTTCGCGATTTCATGGTCGCACAGTCCCCTAATAGAAATTGTTAATTTTCTTGATTCTATACGCTCTTTATGTATGTTCCTCGTCTAAACTAATATTTTTTACAATACCGGTGCTTTTTCTTTAGAAAAAAAAAAAAGTGGTTCAGGCATGGCGAATGTAATTTATAATAAGATTCCAAACAGCATCAAGGAGCAACCTATAAGATTTTTTTAAAAACAGCTTTCATCTTTATTAATTCAAAAATGTTATATAATATTCTGTATCAGATTTCCTAACGGATAAAATATTGCTTATATTCAGCAATGTTGTTACCTTATTTTGAAGATAATTTGTTGAGCTGTTGTTAAAGTTTTTAAATTGAAGCTGTATAATTGTTTATAAGTATAAATTTTTGCATGCCAAATGGTAGAATGTACCAGGAACAAATAATTACTACTGTAACAGCTCATATATTTACCTACATGTAATGCAAATAAATTATTTCTATTTCTAATAAACTTTTAGCGCTGTTTTAAGTTTCTTCAATATTCGCAAACACAGACAGACTCGCCACGTTCGCTATGACATACCGCAGCACCACTACTAATTCTAATTCTGTACTAAACTTAACGCTTTCGGAATATTTAAGCTCACATGGCAATGCCTTGCTTGAATTTGCCAACATCGTAGTGGTCAGCAAACCAACAAACTTTAACTCAAGTACCAGTGAAGGATGATAACGTAATCCTACGACATCTTCTTTGAAAACCGAACCTTCCGAATAGTTTTGATCTAACCGCATACCTCAGGAAGTTGGTAGTACGTAGATCAGTGAAGCAGCGTGCCCCATTCGGCCATTTCCTCTCCTAGCCTTGATTTAATTTATTCAACCGGAAACGTTAGGTAAACCACTACAGTGCATTTCAGGAGAATCAATCTGTTTTGGTTATCATTATTCTATGTATTGATATTGTATCTGCGTTTGAACATAGTAACATATTCGTGGAATTGCTCTTCTGGTGAGTTAACTAGGAAGGCGGGTTAAGCATACCTAGTATTATTATATTATACCTAGTTCCCATCTTATCTAAAAATGTTTCTGACGCGAGTCAGTTAGCTCAGTTATTTAAAGGACGACTCATACATATTGGTTCCTCATATATTTTACAAAATAAAACAAACAGGCACGTAGCATCACGCATGTTTGAGGGTCTACAGGCGCGATGCTACTTGTATGTGTTTTTTTAGGGTTAGGCAGAGGTATTCCTTTAGTACGACCACATTTCGCATGTAATCGTTGGCGAGCGTTTTCGACCACTAGACTTGAAACAAAAATAAACTATCATAGATACATTCATTTATTTGCCTGAAATATGGTATTTTACAGATTTTATAACATATACATAATAGTTCTTCATATTCCACCTACTAATAAATATTTTAAATTCGGCATGCAAATTTTGTGATAATAACGATGATTCCCATTTAAAACAAAATAATTGAATTCCAATATAAACAAAGAAAATGAAAAGTACTAAATCAAGAATTGTCTTAATTATCAAATTAAAAATATCAAAAAAACATGATTATTCAATTAGCAATTTCTTTTCAAAATCAACTTACTAATGATAACGGAAATTAAATTACAAAATATGTCAATAGCTTAAAATAAAAATGTCAAATGCAATTTACATGTCACGCAATTTTCCCATTTGCCAAAGCCAAAGGTTATACCTACACTACATACATATACTGACGCCTTTTCCCATGATGGTGGGCTAGGCAGAAATCACAGAGCGCTACCTGGTTCCCAAAGGTGCAAAATTATTACACTCGCAGATAAATCGACTCTCAACCGCACCCAAGTTCCCGCAAAGATAATATTTTTCGTAGAGCTGCAAATTGGTTGATATTGCATGAACAATCTATATTTCGTGGAAATAATTTCTGTTTCGGTACCATTATGTAAGGCATTTGCATTTATAGGGCGTCAGGTTGACGGGACCACGTTACCGAGAATTCTGTGGGTAATTTTAATAAATTATGCTTAGTAGCCAATTATTTATCGTGTATATAGCCTTGTTTCATTGAATTAAAGCATAATTTTCGTTGGCATCAATTTTTTTCTTATCCTCTTTAGACGTTTTCTTGTAAAAATATTGACGGAATGATCGCTCGTTGACTTTGAAGATTACATCTCGAGAGACTTTGAGATCTATCTGACATCTTGATTGCAAAAAGTTTTCTCCAAGTCGATACAGGATTTTGGAAGATGATTATATTGAGTGTGGCTCGATTCTTTGATTATTTATTTTGTTCCTTTTCGATGTACTTAGCGTATGGCCATTGGTTCAAGTCATAAGTTTCTTTAAAGTATTTTTTACGCCATTTAAGTTATAAGCTATTAATAATCTTGTCTCACTTCTAGTAACTTAAGATTCTTCGCAAAGTTTGTGCATGTCAATTCATTCAGTGAAGACAAAAAACCTCTAGAAAAAGATAAGAGTTTATTTCACATTTTCCTCTTAAAAGGTATTTATATAAAAAAAAACTGCAGACATACTAAACTTCGTGCCTTATCTGATTGAAAAAAATTAAATTAACAAAAAACATCGTCTCTGGATCGGCGCCAAACGAAAAATTACATAGTTGCAGCTGGTCTTTTCTGTCTGTGCATATTAAAATGATATTTATGTAACAAGCTGGAATAAATTGGTTTGAAGACGTTTCCAATTTTCTTATTTCGAGACTTATCATATTGTACAAAGATAGAGTTCTTCTGTTGTGTTATGACTTTATGAGCGCCACATCTTGCCTGCAGAATTAGTAAATTGTGTCGTTATTTTTTTTAGGGCTGATAGGGTTCAAATGCGACGATTTGACGCTTTGTCTAGATTAGATTTGTCAAAACGTAGTTTTTTTGTCGGCAGAAAATAGTGATCGGACGATAAAAGAAATGTCCTAAAAATTTTAACACTATATCGTAAAGAATTTTAACGTCTTACCCGAAAACGCTGATTTTCTCTGAAGAATTATGGCAGCTTGGTATTTTGTTCAGCCATATTATAATTATTAAAACTTATAGATTTTTGAATGCAAATAGACTGAAATAAAAGACAGACCATATTTTCAATGAAAGTACAAGTCTCTATTTCACATTCTGACAGAACACAAAAAAAATCCAAAATTCATCTTTGTTATTTAAAGCAATTGCTCTCAAACATTTCACCGCGAACGATTTAATTTCTCAACGGTCCGGTGAGGTTGTGTGACCATGCATATTGATGAGACCTCCGCGATACTCCTGCTCGCCTGGTCTCCTAAGTCTTACTTAATTGACACTCAGCCATTCTGCCTGCTAACTGTCTCTTAAGTTAATGACTTGACTAATTTGTCTTGGCAAGTTATGGGTTAATAATTTTATATTAGAAATAGTATGTTAGTTCGATGATTTAATTATAAAGACGAGGTTTACCCTGTGACTTCTTAAGGCAATAGGCTCGCTCCTATTTTATTGGACTTAAACATAATGAAAATGGCAAAATTGGACTTAACGTACACCCCTGCCTTACCCATCGAGGATTGATGTTATGATGGATGCGATGTTATGTTCTTACTTAGGGTAAAACAGGCATGACTTCGACTATATTTTCTTATAAAGAAGGCTTTGAACCTCAATATTTCTTGTAAAATAATAACGTTAAGGAACATGAACATAATTTGCAATACCATAAGGTTCATATTCATTATAATTCGCTGACTGTTCTTGGCAAGACAAAGCCAAGGTACTCGTACAACAAGTATGTGAATTTCGCCATCAGCATGTTACTCCTGATTAAACTTACATGTAGACTCCGCGCAAGTTCTTACAAACCTAGCTGTTCTCACTAATTACGTTTTGATAATAGATAGGTAAATAGTTTCTAACATCGTCCTACAACGAGACTTTGTATTTTACTATGAAGTTAATAATTAACAATGATTTCCTCAATGTAAAAAAGTTGTATGTATGGGTGGAAGCAGGTGGCAGGCGGTGTGCGGTCCTGCCTACCCCCCATGGGAAAAAGGTATAAGTTTATGTATGTTTTTTCTTGAAGTAAATTGTTTTACTATTTTACAATTACCATTCCTAACCTGTGTGTCAACCGTTTCAAAACTACACAAAGATGGGCATTACCCCTAAAGTTTTTGTTTTCATCAATATTTTTACTTCTTTCCCATCGAATCCACTAAAAGCTATTATATAAGTTGACTGTGATATAATGGCATTTTTTGGGTATCCCTCGATATCCCCGGTGTCGGGAGGACTTTACGAAGAATGCCGTAAAAGCGTAACTTGATAATCTTCTAACTTTTGGTGACATGCCGCTGAAAATGTTTCGGGGACTAGGTTGTGAGCGATTAGCGATTTTTAAGAGTTTAAAACTTTTATACGTTATGTAAATAAATAATAAAAATGAATAAGCCTAAAAAGACGCTCTATTAGCAAAAGCATTTACTTGTAATGTTTACCGAGCATTTCAGTGCGCAACCTGTATCAATATAGTAACAGTGACGTCTTGTTTGTGTACACAATTTAATCATGGATTACTACATTACAAGCGAATGATTTGATGAGTTCTCACATCTGGAAACCAGACTTACTCTCTATGAGAGAGTAAGGAATCCCAGAAATAAATTCACCACACGACCCCAGTGCTAGTAGGTGACATGCCTTCGATTTTTTTGTTCTAGAAGGTGTAACAATAACTCCTTTGTTTTTCAGCGTTGAAAAAAGTTTTAAAGATATTTATTTGTTTAGTTTCTCAGTCAGTCACAGATAGACATTTTTGTTTTTTTATTCTTGAATTTTATAGGAGGTTTTAATTCTCAAATGTAAGTCAACCTCATTGTACTCATCAGAGATACAGGAGAGGTTTAATTTTACAAAAATGTCACTAACTTACAGATTTACGCGTATATGAATAGGTAAAATAGCCTGGGTCTCAATATTAAGGTTATACTCAGTTTCGACGTGCAACAGTGTGCGATTACAACTGACACAAAAATACACCCGCTGACGCTTCTGACTTGAATGAATCTAATAAAACTTGGTTTTATTGTCACATTCACATTTTTGGGTTTACGACGCAATCGTTGAACGGCCACTACATTTAATCTATAATATTAGTTGCGAAATATTATATTTTTGGGCATTTTGTAACCCTTCCTGGTTGTAACTTTAATCAATTGTGTTTTTAACTTTCATTTTGTTTTTTGAAATGAAACTTCGCGACTTCCAACAAGTTTAACTTTTGACGCTACCATGAAGTGGGAATATTTTCTAAAACTCACCAAGAGATGGCAGTATTACAAGATTTGCGGCTACGTAGTACTACTAGGTACGCAAGATGGCGTCATGCATTCGACTCTTCGGTGTGACCAGCCTTCGCTCAATTTCCATGAGTAGAATAACCTCGATAAACTTATGTAATAAAAATATTACAACAAGAAAAGAACAAAATAATATTTAGAAACTCAATAAAATAACGAGAGTGAATGCGTGGCACTCGAACGCATGCGTGTAGTATTACGAATTTTCACTTCTTCCGCGTTTGACTCCACGCACTATTTTTTGTGAATGGCATCTCGCAGTTCAACCTAGGAGGTTGTCGTCTGCTTAACCGGACTATCCTGTGGGTGCGTTGAGTGTTTTTAACTTCCATATCTTTTTGTTACATAAATATGGTGATTATCGGTGGTGCTCCCGACAAGACCATGGCCCACTTGATGTAGTGTCCAGGGTCCCATCTGCACTAAAGTGGACCTAAACTCTGGCTGCCTACTGAGCTCAACTAATTTGATAAGTCGTACAGTCGATACGAAAGAAACACTAATAAATAGTTCATTCAAACCTTATGTAATACTTTTTGATGATGAGGCATTTATTAAACTTTTGCCTTTTTTCATCCAAAGTACTAAAGTACCTTCGTTAATTAATAATTTATGAAAGTGTTCCTGGCATTGCATAACGATTGGGCCTCCAAATCTGCGCTCAGTTCGGTTGGATTCATGCCATTAGACGCGATGAGTCCGCAACCAGACCAGGGCAAAACTATAGGCGAGGAAGACACAGGAAGACACTGCTAGTTATGGATAACAGGTATAATGATGCACGAAGTGTCCAAAATTATGCTTTGTAATATTTCGAATGGAAGCAAACATTTTCCCTGTCCCTTCAGGTTTCCCAGTATCGCTGTAACGTATCGATTTTATGTGTATTCTGTGTTATAAGTAGTTATCTTTTAAAAAGGAACTAAAGGACTAACAATGAATTACCTTTTTTGTATGTTATCATGTCCATTATTTCACTGGTGTTCTAAGGCCTCCCCATTCTCCTCCCAAACCTCTCTATCCTGTGGACAGAGGATATTCGTACTTCAAAAAAACAAACAACTTTTTTCTCCGTGGTTTTCACAGCCCTCCTCAGTCCGCGTCATCGCTCATCAATTTAATGAGTGACGGCTGCCAGCGGTGGCCATTAATCTCGCGGAAGCGGGCGCTGCACATTGTCATGGTAATTACTGCCTTTTGCTTCTACTATCTAGGTTTGAAGTTCAACCGACGCCATTATACGTCTGAGGTTTGAGAAAAATATGGAAACATGTTTTTGTTGTATTTAAGCGTTTTTTTGGGGTTTTTTGGAATGCTTAGAATTGACGGCCTGTTTGACAGTTTTGTCGTGGAACTGCTTGCATGTTCCGGTAAAAAATCTTTAGAGGCCACGGCAGAAAGTTCACCATTCAAAACTTATTGTTAACTGATAATGAATAACATTATTTACAACAAGTATTTATACTAATATTATAAAAATTGTGTACTATGGATAGTAGCTACTTAACTATAAAATAACACCCCTCTTTTTTGGTCGGGGGTTAAAAAATGTCAGTTGGTACAGCAATAATGATTGTTGCTGAAGTAAAGTAAGCCCGAGTATCAGTATCTATTACTGCAGTAAATATATGGTTAGCTCAAACAATAAATCCTAACAAACACACCTAATGGCGGATTTTGATGAGGCACACAAATAGTCTGTGACCTTACGTACCCGGAGGATAATTTCCAAACTTTTGTTAAAATCTTTTACAATATCCTTCTTCTTTTCTGCAACAACACCGTAACGTAAACTGTAGAATTTGATAGACAGCAACTTTGAACAACAAAAGGAATCAATATCGATTAAACTCGTTTTCATCCAACGAATTTCCGACGGAACGGATATTGAATGGCAGAGCCTGTCTAAAATTCATTAGTCTAGCTAGACCAACTGCCGGTGTTCGCGGGCGATGGAGGTAATTTAATTACACTGTGGAAAAAAGAAGGGATTTTCTGTTCGTTTGTCAGAGAAAATGTAAGGTACTTAAAAGTGAGGAGTGCTTTAATTTTAAACGTTTTAATGCAGATTAGAAAAGTTTTGTGCAATCGTTTTGGTGGGACGATTTAATTGAATATCTACCTGGGTATGTTCTCTGATTCATTTCCGTATCCACAAGATACAGGCTCATACGTCAGGCGTCTTGCGAAACCGGCTGTGTTTAAAAAAAACGGTCGTTTTGAGACTGTAGACTATATTATACAGGGTGTAACGGAAAGGGTATATACATCCTTAAGGGTGTGCTACAGACCATCAAACTGATCATGTTTCTCATCATAAAAAAATTTTTTTTTTGCCTATACATTTGGGTCGAATAGGTATTGTAATTTTCTATGGGGCAGCAGATATTTTTTTTGCTGAAAAATACCGCTGCCTTTTAATCTTGATTGAATTGAATTTGAACCTCTTGATAAGTGGGCCCTTAGAGAACTGGAAAATTACCAATGGATACGACGTGTTGAAGTTGATACATCAACATTAATCGTCATCATTCTCCACCTCCTTTTTTTGCCATATAATCCTTCACAAAGAAATACAATACATAATATATGATACGACACAATTTATAATATTGTACTGGCAATCATAACTACAGAACAGGTCTGTATTTTTTATGATTCTCATGTTTGTTGTTCAGTATGAGGAGCTCGTGGCTAAATAATAACAGCCGCCCGGGTCCATCTTTAAGGTTAAGTCCTGCTTGCCGAGGTTGGTTCGTGGATGGGTGACCATAATTACATACCGAGTTTCCTCCGTGCCTCGGAAATCAAATCAAATCAAATTGTTTATTTGCAAGAAAATACATGGTTTACAAGGGTATATCTTTTAGCCTTAAAGTCATTGTATTCTGCCTGCAAGCAAGCGTGCAAATTATTCATAATTCACAATTATTATAATTACATTAAGAAAAAAAAATATCACAAAAATCATGCAGTTACAATTATTAGTACATATTATTACATTCTTATCACAATATTATCATCATATAAAAAAATTAATAATCACAAAATACTGCAGTTTTAATTATTAGTACAAATTAATATTATTACGCATTTTTATTACATACAAATGTCCTTTATTAATTTATAGTAAATTCCTTAACTAGTAATCTATCAAATATTTTTATGTTCTAAAAACTCTTTTATGCTGTAGAAACACTTTTCTTGTAACCACTTTGACAATTTTGTTTTAAATACATTACCCTGCAACAATTTAAATTCGTTTGGCAGGAAATTATAAATTGAACACATTTTTCTTATAAATATCTTTATGACTAGCAGGTTGATATAAGAGGCTGCGAAATTTAGCCCTTTTTTGTCTTCGTATAACCTCGGTATGTTGCCTAAAATAATGAATGTTTGTCTTGGTAAAAACGCCGATATCTCTAATATACATACAGGGCAATGGGAGAATTTTCAATTTTTGAAAGAGTGGTTTACAGCTATCTAAAAACCATGCCCTATTTAATACCCGGATGCAGCGTTTTTGGAGTTTAAAAACTCTGTCGGCATCGGTCGAGTTACCCCACATGATAAGTCCATAGCTTAGAACAGATGACACGTAACCATGGTAAGCCGCAAGAGCAGCTTCTACAGACACATTTTGTCTCAGCTTTTTTAAAGCAAACACGAACCGATCTAGTTTCTGACCTATATGCTCAACATGGCTTTTCCAATTCAGGTTTTTGTCAACGTTAATGCCTAAAAATTTTAAATGATCTACTTGTTCTATCTTTTCACCATTATATGTAATATCCAATGCTAAAGGTTTGCTGTTATAAGAATTAAATTCAATTAATTTGGTCTTGTTAACATTTATATGTAAGTTATTATTTTGCATCCAACTTATTATATCTTTTAGGGCTTTTACCGTGGCTGATTTGTAGTCGCTTTTATCCTGACACTTTATGACAACTGTAGTGTCATCTGCGAAAAGTATACATTTCTGCATGGTGGCCTCTGGAAGATCATTTATGTAAAGCAAGAAAAGTAAAGGACCGAGAATGCTTCCCTGAGGCACGCCACACTTATTTATTACTGCTATTGATCTGAACTTCTCTTTGGAAAATATCTTATCACTTTTCTTAACAACTCTGGATATCTCTACAACTCTGGATAGACGTACGTCGCGTGCGAGCGAGACGGACGTGTTACGTATCGTGTGTGTCAATAAATCACAAATTTGAATAAATTAATATTTGAAGTTTTAAATGGAGGCGAAATGTAGTGGCTGTGATGCCGTTATTAATGATTCACTGTTTATGGAGTGTTCGCAAGCAAAATGTAGGAAGAAATTCCATCAAATTTGCTTGGCCTTAACGGCGGAAAAGGTTGAAGCTTTCACGCCGGAATACAGGAGCCTGTGGATGTGTCCCGAGTGTACGTGTACAATGCCGAAAAGGGGTAATACTGATACACCTGTTCGAGGAATTACAGTTACCAGCAAACCGTTTTCGCCGAGCAGCTTTGTGAATACCACCGAACGAGGCAGTCGTCGAAATACGAGGGAAATAATTGATACGGAGACCCAGCTACTAGACGAGATACGTGAGTTTCGATGGGAAGTGAAGTCACAGTTGGAGGAGCAGCGGAAAGAATATGTTTTATTGAAAAATAGATTTAACAACACAGAAACAGAATTAAAAGAATTAAAACAAATACTGGAGGTAGTACAGCAAAAGGCAAGTAAAGTTGAGATACTAGAAACTAGAATTAAAACACTTATGGAAAGAAATGAGAACTTAGAAGCAAGTCTTAAGACTAGTCAGGCAAGAGTAGCAAACCAGATAGAACAAGGCTCTAAAGCATCGGCACCAACTTTTGCAAACGCCGTCAAAGCTAAGCAGGTAGTTGTTAAAAACGTACCAGCGAAGGAATGTGTGGCCACGAAAGCGGCGAAAGTAGTATCGCATGAGGAACCTATGCCAGTTTTAGATAGTGAGAGGAGGTCTAGGAATATCCTTATCGTGGAAAACGTAGAACCTGAAAAAGAAGGAGATTGGACTACGGTATCAAGGAAGAAAAACAGATATTCGAACAGTGATGTTAAAAAAGGCGGATGTACGAGGGCAACGGATATACAAGGCACAGAAAAAAAAAGATATTTACACGTATGGCGTTTGCAGAAAGAGACAACAGTAGAAAGTTTAGAAAAGCATGTTAAAAAATTTTTTGAAGACGAAGTATCAGTTAAAGTTGAAAAAATAAAGCATAAAACTGAAAGAGATTATGCGTCTTTCATCATAGGAATTCCGGAAAGTAAATACGAAAAGTTATGTCAGCCTGAAAACTGGCCAGTTAATATTGAGTTTACGGAATGGGTGTGGTTTCGTAGAGCAATCAACAAACCTAGGAACATTACGTAACTCCGTTGAAATATTATACCAAAACGTGCGCGGGCTTCGAACAAAGTTGGAGGAATGTTATAACAATATTTCAATTGTGAATGCAGACTTGTTCGCCATCACGGAAACAGGATGTAATGACTCCATCCACGATGCTGAAATAATTCCACCTGGATTTACTATTTTGCGGTGTGATCGAGCAGATGGGCGTAAACAAGGCGGCGCGTGTCTCGTGGCCACACCGCGTTTTGAGTTGAGGCGAGTGTCACTACCTGGTGACGTCAACGTGGACGATCATGTGTTTGAACTGGTTTGTGCTACTGTTTACCTAATTAACAGATTTATGTTTTTACTTTGTGTCGTCTATATTCCACCTAGTAGTAGTGATAATGAATACATGTTACTGTTTAACATCATTGAACAATTTTGTAATAAGTATCGGGATGTGTTAGTTGTAGGTGATTTTAACTTATATTCATGTTCTGTAGCCGTAAATAATTATTACGAATACTTCCATACTTTTTGTGGATTCACTCAGAGTAACGCAGTAGGTAATTGTAATGGTCGTCATTTAGATTTGGTGTTGAGTACATTGGCGGAGAGCGAGAGTGTGAGCGTGCGCGCGGCTGAGGCGTCGCTCGTACCGATAGACGCGTACCACCCGCCGCTCGAGATCTCGGTTAGTACGCACACGCGCCAGCGCCGGCGCCCCGGCTCAGCAGGCTCAGCTACACCTGACGGTAACGCATGTGCACCAGAGGGGTGGAATTTTAATAAAGCCGACTTTTTGTCATTATATGCCTTAATCGGAGCCGTAGACTGGACTCCGTTGTATGAAATGGACTCAGAAGTAGGTTTAAATTATTTTTATAATATTATTAACTCAATTATAGATGACTGTGTACCAAAAAAAAGGCGAAGGCGTGTAAGCTCAAGGTACATTTATCCTGAGTGGTACACTGCTGAAATAATTCGCGACATAAAATTGAAGGCTTCTCTGCACAAACAGTACAAGGCAAGCGGGTCGAGGGTCGATTACGAAGCTTTTGCTAGGTGTAGAACCAAGGTTAAAAATATGTTAGTAGTAGCACAGGAACACTATCGGAACCGTGTTCAAGGACAAATGATGAGTGATCCTAAATCTTTTTGGAATCATGTCAAGTCTAAGAGAGGTAGGAGAAACCCACAAGCGATCTTGAAAGACGGGGTGGCATTATCTGGTCAGCAGTCGGTGGAAGAGTTTGCGAAGTATTTTTATTCGGTGTATAGAGTAGAGCGATCGAAGTTGGATGTAGACGCGGCTATAGCTAGCGCAGGTAGCGGAAACGGAGCGGCACGAGTGCACTTGGACCAATTACAGTTAATAGACGTGTGTCGTGCGCTTCAAGATCTTAAGCCGAAACGGTCCGCAGGGCCTGACGGCATTCCACCTTATATATTCAAGGATTGTCGATTAGCGCTGGCTAAGCCGCTGCTTCATATATTTAACCAATGCCTCATAGCTGCCGTGTTTCCGGAGAGATGGAAAGTGACCCGCGTTGTTCCGGTCCCGAAAGCAGGGTCAGCAGAATCGGTGGAGGGGTACAGGCCAGTTGCAGTATTGTCAACACCGGCGAAGGTGTTGGAAACTGCTATATATAAGAGCATATACCTTCAGGTTAGCGCGCTGCTGTCAGACGCTCAGCATGGGTTTCGACCAGGAAGAAGTACCACCAGTAATCTTCTCTGCCACATGGCTCATTTGGTGCCGACGGTGGATAGTGGGGGACAAACTGATGCTGCTTACTTTGACTTCAGAAAGGCATTCGATCTAGTCGACAATGACATATTGCTTAAAAAGTTAGCAGGTGTTGGTTTCACCCCACACACTCTCCACTTTTTTGCCAGTTATTTGAGGGATAGGCAGCAATATGTGGAATATGCGGGACACGTGTCAGATCCATATTTCACGAGGTCCGGGGTAAGTCAAGGTAGTAACCTTGGCCCTTTGGGCTTTCTTCTGGTGGTAAACGATCTACCGGAAGTAGTCCAAGACGCGGATTGCTTGTTGTTTGCCGATGACCTCAAATTGTCTCTCGCGGTAAAAAGCGTTGATGACTGTGTCCGGCTGCAGGGTGACATCGATAGGGTTGTGAGCTGGAGCAAGGAAAATCTCTTGCAGTTTAATAGCTCGAAGTGTGTGACCATCACTTTTTCTCGTGCACACAATCCTATCATACATACCTACTACATTGACGGGCAGCCTATGGAACGGGTCACAGAAGTCAAGGACTTAGGAGTAAGTTTCAACACAGGTTTGACTTTTCGGGAGCACATCATGCGCAGCTGTAGAAGGGCGTATAGAAATTTAGGTTTCATGCTTCGTACGGTCCGAGGATTCACGAATGTGAAAGCTATTATAGCATTGTATAATGCACTGGTGAGAAGCCAGTTAGAATGTAATGCAGTCATCTGGGCTCCACATGAAGCTAAATATAGTCCCATGCTGGAGAAGGTTCAAAATAAATTTATTAGATATTTATATTTACGTTATTACGGGGTCTATCCATTTTACCCGTTGATGTATCCAACCTTATTTATTTTAGGTATGGTAGGATACAATGAGTTAAGGGTAAGGAGGGATCTGGCACTCGCTTTATATATATTTAAATTATTGAGAGGGAAGGTGCATAATGCAGTTATTTTGGGTCAGGTGAGTCTGAGTGTTCCAGACAGGTACGTTTGGCAACGACGGCAGCCACAACTGCTAGTGGAGCCGCGCGCTCGGACCAACCTTTTAAGGGAGGCGCCGCTGACGCGTGCACTCCGCACGCTCAACCTCATAGCGAGTGAGACGGACTTATTTTATTGTTCTCTGAGTGAATTCACAAGGATTGCATTGTTTGTCATTAGTTATAGGTATTAGTTATAAGTATAAATGAAGTTATTATTAATTAAGGCGCATTTATCGCATTGGGTCAGCCTGTAATGGTAGATGTAAGTAGATAAATAAATAAATAAAAATAAAAAATAAAAAATCTCGGTACACTGCTGTCTGTTTCTTAGATAGCTAGATATCCATTCATAAGCTTTTCCTCTAATACCGTAGAAATCTAATTTGTGTAGTAGCTTGTCATGGTTAACAAAATCAAAGGCCTTACTCATATCTAAAAAGAGGGACACCGCAGGATTGCCATTGTTAATAGTTTCTGTTACAAGTTTAATAAAGTTAAAGATTGCAAGAGCAGTAGAACTACCTTTACGGAATCCGAACTGCTCTTTGCATAGTATGTCCTGTGTACAGAGAAAATTATTTAACCTCATAAGCATTGCCCTCTCAAAGATTTTTGATAAAACGGGTACTATTGTGATAGGCCGATAATTATTAGGGTCAGCCTTATTTCCATTTTTAAATAATGGCTTAACCACAGACATCTTAAACTGGTCAGGAAATACACCCTCCAAAAAAGATAAGTTTATAACATGTGCTAGTGGATGACATATCAAGCTACCACAAGCTTTTAAGACCTTAGTGGCAATGTCGTCATACCCACTAGTCTTGCTGTTGTTTAGGGACATAATAATTTTATACACATCCATTGCATCTACGGGATTCAAGAATATAGTATTCAGATTTTTGTTTTTCGGATTAAGGTTAGAATTATTCAAATTATCAGAGTTATTGGAATTATTAGAATTTAAAGGCAGATTAGATGTCAAATTAATAAAGTAGTTATTCAATATATTGCAAATGTCAGATGGATTATTATATGTTACATTATTAAAATTTATTTCATCAATGTCGTTTTTATACAAATTATTCCCGGTTATTGTTGAGGAGATTGCATTCCATGTAGCTTTACATTTATTTTTATGCCTTAGAATACGTCTTGTATTCATAAGTTTTTGCGCTCGCTGTGCACATCGCCTAAACATATGATTATAAAGTTTGTAGGATTTCTCGTTTTGCTTTTTATTTAATTTATTTGTTTTAAAGTTTAGATAAAAAGAAAGAAAGCACGTTAAGCCGTTGGTCCCGGCTGTCATATGTAGATCTTTGACAGTCGTTACGAGTAGACAGAAGCCAAAAAGTCTGACATTCAGTCTTACCAAGGGGTATCGTATTACCTAGTTACTGGGTTGTGGAGGTCAGATAGGCAGTCGCTTCATGTAAAATACTGGTACTCAGCTGCATCCGGTTAGACTGGATGCCGACCCCAAGATAGTTTGGGAAAAGGCTACGCAGATGATGATGATGATGTATGTTGTTCAGTAACCAGGTGAACGATTCTACCTGGTTAACCGCTACGTATCCATGTCTAACTCTGTTTATTTTATAAAAGAGAAAAATAGAGATGAAAATTCAAAATTAATTGGTTATGCTTGAACATATTTATCATTATATTTTAGTTGCCTTGAATGCATTCTATTTATAATTTATACGTAAATTAAGTAATATAGACGCAATAATAAATATTGTATCGTATAACAGGCTGGTGTCCGCAAGTCCACGTCCAAAACGCGTATTTTACGTTATGAACCATTAATATAAAGTAAACAATTAAAATACTACAGCCAAACGAAATTACAAGACAAATACACGTAAGGTAATTTAACATTCTTTCTTCTCAAATTAGAAATTCCTTAAGCAAACTTCACGACAATGACAGCCCTTGATGAGACACATTAAGAAGCTTGTAACACACTTTTGTAGTCTGTAAACAAACACACAGAAGAGTACATCCAGAAGGCCAGCTCCAAACAACAAGTGGGGAGCGCGCACACTAAGCTGTGAAGTAGAGAGCATGAAAAAGATTTGATAACTCTTTTTAGGGCCTACGATTTTATTGTTGTTTCTTGAAATAAAAATAAAACTGTTATTTTGCCCTAAGTAAACGATAGGTAATCTGAGGCCAAAGTCCAGAACTTTTTTTTAGCCTAAACACAAGAAGGAGTGCGTTTATCATTTTGAACAACATTCAAAATCAAGAGTCATCCAAAAGTCAACTATTCTTATTGTACTTTATATTCCTTTTCGGACTTAAGGTAAACAAAAACCAATGTAGTAAATCTGGGCCTCAGATAACTTATCTCAATCGATAGCCAGTCGCAAGTACGCTTGCGCACACCGCACGTGAAGCGTGTTTACGTGTCTATGTGTACGTGATTTCGTTTATAGTATGAACTTAACCTTCTGTATCAACTATTCTGTAAACTTGTGAGTACCTGTGCTTAAGCAAAGAGTTGTAAAGACAATGGGACGCGTTCTGAAGCGTTTGGAGTGAATTCAAAGGTCACACACTGTGTCGTGCCAAGTTAGCACCTACGTATTAGTGTGTTTTATGTAATATAAGAAAGGCACAATATTGCTGTAAATTTAAGGTCTTGAAATCATTACAGAGTTAAAGCTTGGAAATTTTACGCATGTTTTGACCTTAGGGCCTTGACAACCATTCTGAGTGAAACAGTGAAAGGTCATTTTCGAAATATGTATAATATACTTTCAAAATCTTTGAACAAGCGTTTAATTAAAACTGTTAAATTATTCAAAATCAACTCATAAGTAGTTGATTTCTTCAACGTAGCCCGAAAAAATCCCAAATATTAATGCCTATCAAATATTTAAAACAAGGTCACGTCTCACTGGGATCAAATAGATAACAGCACATTTTATACAGTTGTTTGGAATAGTGAGGTAGCATTTCAAATTCCGTAGAACCGTGATCCCGAAATCCGGAGATACAAAGTCGCGTCCCTATTATGCAAACAAGGCTGATCTCATTGCCAACACTTGAGTCAGTTGTATTTACATTGTAACATTAAATAGTTTCAGAACATAATTAATAGCAGTTGTAAGAGTTAGTGAGTAGTGCCCAGACCTAATAACAACCCTGTAATAAATGGATGCGTAAGGTACAATTCCGAAAGTAACCGCAAAAGCAAACTCGGCAAAACGCTATGACAGACCTATCTTGTAATTACCATGATATAGTCAAGAATAATTGTTCTGTTGATAGCAGTGATAACCTTTTTTTTACCGGTGGAAAATCATCAAATGATGGGTCCTGCTCTGGGCGGAGCGAAAGGGAGTGTCAAACTTGTACTAATAGCCATGGCAGGCATCGGCCCTCGCGTACCCCTTCCGATTTGCTGACATCACCTTGAGGCGCGCGTGGAACACGAAAGTGCCGTCGACGCGGCCTGTCGTCATAAGACGGACGGACGGTGAGCTAGCCCATTACTCACCGTCCATAGGCCCGCGCCTACGGTAGTACGGTACGGTAGTAGCGGTACGGGGAAACGCCCGGCGCGTCTCCGGCGGCGGCTGGGACGTTAGGCTCTCTCCCTATCACGTTCCGCCACCTCCTTCGCAAGCATGTAGGCGACGGCTTCCCATTCCCTCTCCCTCCAGAGCATGGATTGAACCAGGGCCGGATGCGAGAGGTCGCCGCTGAGCAGTGATAACCTAGTGGTGTGACCGTCGGACTGCCAAGTCTTAGGTCTTGAATTCGAACCCAAGACGCGCACTTCTGTTTTTCGAATTCACGTGTGTATTGTCTAATTATCACTTGCTTCGGTGAAGGAAAACATCGTGAGGAAACCCAAATGTTTTCAATCAGCATGCCTCAGAGATATTTCTCCAAGGCATGTAAAGCCAAGTCAGAAGCCCATGGGCGGCATAAAAACTCTGACACCAGGTTGGGCACGAATCACGCGAAAAAAAGAAGAAAGATTGTTGTGATTATCATCAGAAAATTTACTTTGATGCTTATGCTAAGTTCAAAAACAGTATCCACGTAATCCTAAACCGGATCTTTAAACCTCTGGGTCATTACAATATAGTACCTCATGCATGACGTATAACAATAGCATTCAAAACATTCTAACATGCATTCCATACTTTCCACTACCTACCATCCAACCATTGTCTTTCCATCCATAACCGAAACAAAAGTAGCAACAGTAAAACCAATAAAACAGCAGTTTTCCGTCCATACCGCCATTTTGATGATGTTTCATAGCTGCTGACTATAAAGATTAGTGCCCACTTGCGCTTTTAATTACTCGACTATAGCGCCATCTGACGGCCGCGTTAGGAACTTATGGCTGGTAAAGATGTGGCGGCCCGGTTGGTTTATGTATGTACAAGTGATTTCAGATCTTTTGGAGTAGGTAATTTCGATCAACTGTTGTTTTTCTTATTTGATTGGTAAAGGTAATTTTTGTATTGGACTTTGAGGTGACCGCACAGTTGACTAGAAGGGACGTACGCATGATATTATGTTCGCTTGTTAAAAGCATCTCACATATAAAAGCCATGTGGTGAGTGGGTCGATCCTTTTGAAAAAGTATATATTTTTTGATAGTTAGAGAAACTTATGACGTTCAGTTTAACTCGAATATGACATGTGTAGTTAAAATACATAACTGGATTTAGTGATTGCACCCGTAAAAAATCAAGGCCCTTAAAATATTATCTCAAATAAATCATTAAACAAGAGAAATTCAACTACATTTTGACGAAGCGCTCCAATTATTTTTCTAAGAACTTCGTCTGCTTTTCTTACCAAACAAACATTATTATAGAAACTTATTGAACAAAAGCAAATGTTTTGAAAAGGTTTCAATGATACATCGAAGGTTCTAGTAGAGGTTCTCAGTAATTACTTTTCTTCAATAAACGCAGAGTGAGTGCTTCAGTGCATCGCCTTGTTTGATTAGGCTCTGAGAATCGTGAGGAGTTCGTGACGCAACGTTATTTTGATGAAGATAATATTTTCTCGCTTGAATACTTTTATAATTTCATGAGCTCCTGGTATTAGGGGTTCATTGTTCAATTAGCTACGCAAAGTTTTATAATTATGGAACAAATGGATTCTTTAGGTATTAAGTTAATTGGACACGAAACAAAAATAATGGAATTATTTCGTTTTTTTTTTTTTGAAACTTGTTTTAGCTTGTACTATGTACCTTATCGTGATATCTACGTCTTCAGCGACTTAAAAGTATCGTGTTTGTTGGACACAACGTTTTTAGTTAGTAGAAAAACATACATAATGTAAAAAACATTTACAACGTGATTCGATCTAAATAAATTACCAAGCATCCATAAATAATTTATTAGAAACAATCATAATATTGCTATAATTTCCAGAATTCTGTTGTTTCTGTACGCCTACTTAATAATAACTCGGTACAACAGCTGCTTCACCCACGTTTTAAATATTTTATTTTCCCTGTAATAAATCACTAGTCAATAAATTCAAGAACGTTTACGTCGTAGAGAACTTTAAAACCAATAATTTAATAAACAAATTTGGAAATCAATACCAGATGTAAAGACAATCATGATTAGCAGCAGCGCTTGTCACCACCATTAGTATTGTATACACAAGTATGTTAAAAAATAATTTTGAAACATTAAACCGACTTCAAAATTGTAATTTATTTAATTAATATCCAAAAAAACGGAGAAATAAAAGTTCAATCATGTAAAACATTTAAAATACCTTAATATGGCAACTATTTTTGAGGTTGGTGCGAGTACACTAACATATGCAAAAACTGTGTATTTTTTACCAAACATACATACAGGTCGAATTGATAACCTACTTTTTTTGAAGTCGAGAATATTTTTATAATATGATGTAACCAAAAATTACGGTTTTCGCAATTTTTCCTTTATCTGTGCTATAAGACGTTGCTTCGTACCAAATTTCAAGATTCTGAGTTCACGGGAAGTACCCCGTAGGTTTTGATTCCCTTGCGAGTATCGAAAATTTGCGGCATAAACGGCTGTATCTTTTGATTACGTTGGCTTAGAAGATTGATTTTTTCACAGCTCAAAGGGACAGTAGACTTAAGTATTTGATATAAATTCCAGCTTGATACCTACACGCCTTCCTAAGAAAAAGGGTCTTGACAGACAGACAGACGGACAACAAAGTGATCCTATAAGGGTTCCGTTTTTTCCTTTCGTGGTACGGAACCCTATAAATGGTTCTACTAAAAGTCAGCTCTTTGTGGGTCTGATTAAAGCAAAATAACGGTGGAAACCTTAAAAAATTAATGAACTATTTAATCATTAATTTATGCCACGGTCAAACCTTACTAAATAAAACAAGCTAGTTTTGGGCCTAATGTTAGCAATAACTCAATATTAATAGCGTGTTCATATTTGTAATTTGTGTAAACGCGTTATTGTTTACAAGAACTATTTATCTAAAAACAACAATAGTTTTCCGACCCTTCATAGTAGGCCAACCCTTAGTATGTATAACCCTTACCGGAGAAGAACTTTACAAGTACTTTGTTATGCACTGTTTTTTTTTTGGTATACAACAGTAACTGCATTACACAGTGTCTGTATTTTCTGGGAGGATTTAGCCTATAATACAATATTATTAGAGATAATGAAACCGCCGCTTGTGGCCACACTGAGGTGACTAAGGCGGGCGCGACAAGCGACGGGCATGAGCGACATAGCACGCGTAGTTTTCAAACATTCCTATACGCGCGTTATGGCCACTCTGCGGGCCTCGTCCGCAAGCAACTTAATGCGCGGGAGGCAGGAGTATCGATCCATATCGGTCTTATCGGCTGGCATGTGCGTGTCTGATCTTACCACTCCCCCTAGCCCGTCTGTGACAGCGACGGTTTTTGCACCGTATTGTGAAGCTTAATGTGCTGTCGACTGTATACACCAATCAATCACTTGTTCTTATTTTATACGTTTTATTGGTTATAAAGGCTAATTATTAACAATTGAACACACCTTAGATAATAATTAGAACTAAATATTTACATAAACTAACTAACTAAACATAAACTATAAACGTGCCCAGAAGACTGGCAGCATTGCCACGTTGACTGGCAATGCTAATTCTTTGCCCAAACAACAACAACGATATACATTTATTTTCAGGCAACTTTGGCTAATGAATACGTAGTTAGGTGATGATTTTATTTCGTTAGACTCGGTCACCATGTGGGCAGAACATGGGTTTCGTTCTATGAGAACACACACTACACACGGTACACTGCTTTTATCGAACTAACAAATTACTTGAAATTACTATCTAACACAATAACACTAGGCACCATGAATCGGAGTACAGTTTCGGGACGTCTTGACTCCGCCGCTGTCAGACACTCACTGTCCTGCAGCGAGCACAAGAAACATCACGACACTGTAAAAGCGCGCTTAGGTGGGGTAAACTGGTAAGTAGGTCGCGTGACGACATCTTCACATAAGCACTGTGTCACTGTGCATTCATGTGGCACTTGCCCGCGGAGGCGACGGAACACCACTCTCTGCGGCCAAAAGTCCTCTTCCAAAACGAAGTTCAGATAACACGTTTGTATTCGCACCACGAACGCCTTAAAGTTTACTTTGCGGCGCGACTCAAGCAGCTGCACTCTTCCCACGTACTTGGTTTTCTGGCGCACGTTCTCCATGATGTCTTCCGCCGTAATGGTTTAGTGTAGGAGGGAGATGTACACCGGAGTGTTCGGCTTCGCGGCACGAATAGGCACGTTAGGCTCCGATAGATCCGTAAGGCTAGTCCGGGGGTACCACATGATCTCCGGCGAAGCGGCGAGCTTCTTGGCTGAGTTTTTGCCGCCATAAGATCTGGAGCATCTGCAAAAATGGCACGTGGAGGCACTACGCCAGGCCAGACCTCCGGCGCGATCTTATGGCGACATGGAGAGAGCCACTGTCGCAACCCCGTGCAGGGCACGCCACAATAGTGACGATTAGTCCGCCTGACGCAGGTTCTCACCGGAAATGGTTGTTTTGGGAGGTTTCTGCACCGAATCGGGAAGGAGGAAACGCCCGGGTGTTACCACTGCGAGGATCATCCGGAAGACACGGTGGAGCCCACCATGGCGCTCTGCCCCACCTGGTCTAAGCACCGCCATGTTTTGTAGCGGCGATTGGCGGTGGCGACCTCCCGCGTCCGGCCCTGGTTCAATCCATGGTCCGGAGTGAGAGGGAATGGGAAGCCGACGCCTCCTTCTGCGAAGCAGTCATACTAGCGAAGAAGGTGGCGGAACCTGAGAGGGAGAGAGCCTCACGTACCAACCGCCACAAGAGACGCGGGCCAGCTGCGGGTTCGAATTTTTAGTTTTAGGACATGCCGGTTTCCTCACGATGTTTTCGTTCACCGTTTTGAGAGCAGCGGTAATGAAATAAATTACCCAAAGTAATGCGCCTGCCTGGGTTCGAACCTGCGACTTACTGCTCGTAAATCGGGGCTGCTGCTACCACTGGGCCACCACTGCTCTCGCACTCTGCGTCTGCTTTTAGTTATTTCGTGCACACCATCTCTTGTTTTCAACACTTCCCATCTCAGGATTGGGCTATCTCATTAAAATACCAAATCCTCGTCCACGGTTTGCTGCACCTGAAATACAACCTTAAAGCTTCAAAAGGATCGCTCGTCACTGTGGCCAGTGGGGCCACTGCACGCCGCCGCCGCCACCGCGCCCGCCGCAGGCCCAAGTGACCGCGCGTTCAGTGTGGACGCACACGTACCCATCAAGCCGGCACCAACACAAGATTTCTATCTCAGCAGTAGAGCTTACCACCATTTATTAACGAAGCAGTATTAGACAGTGACACATTCAATGAAGTTTTTGACAAAGTACAAGACCACAATCGGAGTTTACATAAATCTAAAATCTTAAGTAGGTTTATTCAAACTTCATGACTAATCGAAACAACCATAGCTTTAAACAAAACTTTACCTCCTATTGCCACTCAACCCCTGGTAAATAATCAAAGATTAGTGAAACAACCTAGTAATCCTACAAATTCATCATTATTGGGTGTCCGCTTACGATGTTTACAAGAAAGTTTACGCTAAGGGTTGCCGAGTTTCAGTTACAGCGAAATCGTTTGTATTTTGAAGCAACCAAAAAGTTTTGTTGATACGATTTAAGTTCGAATTAGTTATTTTTTAAGAAATCAATGCTATTTGAACTGAGCAAATACTCGTTGAAAGAAATAATTTATCAAGTTACTAAATTATGGCTGTTTAAAATTTATCTGTTTAAAACAACTGAATATACAGCTGCCCAAAGGCGCACTCAAAATTCATTTAATTATTTTTTCAACCAAAAGTCAAATTATTAGTATGTCCTTATATTATCTGTTTCATAGTGCAAGCCGCATATACAAAAGAATCAACATTTACCACCAAATTATTTCAGTAAGACTACAAAAAAAATATATAATAACAGAGAAGTCAATAATTAAGTGTAGGTATTAACAAAGAACTTCATGGCACCTTTTAATAATTAAATA
This sequence comes from Cerastis leucographa, assembly GCA_963082945.1. Lineage (NCBI taxonomy): Eukaryota > Metazoa > Arthropoda > Insecta > Lepidoptera > Noctuidae > Cerastis > Cerastis leucographa. Next base: position 4,366,199 of record OY720365.1, read on the forward strand.
TACGCCCTCCTCAGTAGCGTTTTAAATTGAAAACGACGATCTTACCTCGCTTATGAGAAGCTTGCAAATAAACAATTATGTACATATTCTAGGAAAATCTCTCTGTTCTACCTAAGGGAAAAGCTTTCTTCTTATTACGGTGTTATTAAACTTAATAGTATCTAATTTTCCTTTTTTTATAACATAAATTATTATTACATGTGTACATTATTGACAACTGCATCATCATCTGCCTAGCCTTTTCCTAAACTATCCTGGGGTCGGCTTCCAGTCTAATCTGATGCAGCTGAGTACCAGTATTTTACATGAAGCGACTGCCTATCTGACCTCCACAACCCAGTAACTGGGTAATACGATACCCCGATTATAAACAACTGCAAATAGATCTTAAATAATAATAAAATATGTACAAGTATCAAAATAACGCCCACATCGCTGTCCACGGGAAAAGTGGCCAGAAGGCTGGCCGCATTGCCACGTTGGGTGGCAATGCTGATTCTTTGGGAAAAAAAGGCTAACCCTATAGTCACGTAAAGATTCGACCAACCGCTTGGCGATATCTCGGAACACAAGGTGGGCACTCGGGTCCTTTCATTGTTTTATTCAGGTCTTGTTCTACCTTTTGTAGTAAGCAACGACTTATTGTCGGGCCCACGCTTTCCTCCCTTACTTAAGTACTAACGCTGTAACTTCAAATATTGTAAAACCAAATGATTTTAAAAGAGTAACCATGGAGTTTCTTGCCGGTTCTTCTCCATAGGAAACGACCAACCTGAACCGTGCACCTTTTGTCGACATTTTATAAGTACTCATGTAATAAATAAAAATATGTGTAAAATAAAATGTTTTGAATTTGATTTTTAATATAAGAAATAATAAAGTTAATAATATGTTTAAATTGTAATATTAGTGACCCGCCCCTACTTCGGTGGCGCAACCATTCGGGTCCAAACTATCTTATCTCTTTTTTTCTATAGGTATTAGTTTAAGTGACGCTTAGTGTTAGTTAAATTGAGCATAACAGCAATAGATTAGTGTACCGAGTAATTGTTGTATTAAGGTTAAAAGTCGCTTGCAAGTCATATTTGCTCTAAAACGAATATGACAGTTCGATAATTTTATCCTCCGTGAAGTTTCAATTTATTGGAATATATTCCAAAAATTAAAGCAAAATCAACATAAATTATTAATAAAAAATAACCTCGCAATGAGAAATAAAGATTGTTATGTATTATAAGCTGTACCTCCCATTTCTATTGACCACAGTACGGTACAGAACGAACAAGGTCGTGTACACACAAAATGGCAGTCCTATGCAAACAACTTCCGGAGTCAAACTTAGTGTAAACATATTAAACTTGTAATCGCTTACTGAATCCACCCCTAAACACACCTTTTCATAGAATCGACCGACACAGGAAAGATGTAACAGCTTTATAAGTGTTAATAGGGAAGTGCTACGTGTTTGCTACGGCGTAACCAGTACTGCTACGGCGTAGTCAATATTGCTACGCCGCTAGCCTCAGTTGCAGTGGTTTAGCAAGTCAATAATAGTGGTTTTGAAGTAATTTCTTCTTTATTTGATTCCTTTAATATTTTGAAAAGCTAGTTTGTTATTATACCAGCTCTTAATAATTATCACGTCAATCAATAGGCTAATTTGACCTTACCGTAAATTAGGTTCTCAAGTTAAATATTATTGACAAATTAATTATTGTAAATAATCACTTCTCTTTCTTTGTTTGTTAAAAACCTTATTATGTTCTATTTTAAGAAAATAACTGACGTTATAAATAATTCTGTAGAAATATTTCCGTCCATCTTGGAAGACTGCCAAAGATATGAGAGAACTGATAGCCATCATGTCTCGCTTCTTTATTTGTGAGGATATTTTCATTTTCGAGTAAAATTTTGTAAACTTACTGAAGTGTTTGTTTTTTTATTCTTTCTTACCTAAATAGAACTGACTATGGTTGGCTATTTCATCAAAAAACATTACCTATCTACATGTTTTATTAACCTGTACCTGATGTAAATAGGTTTCTTACGATCATGTGTCCCTGTTATGTTTTCCGATGTAGTTTATACACGGATTTGTACTCACCACCACTGAGGAAGGCTAACCGCCTAAATTTTTTTTAATGGTAAATAAACTAACGACAAACTATACAAAATGTAATCAAAAACTCCTCATAAACGCTGCCAGCACGTAATGCGCCGAAGTGACTGCCCAAGGTAATAACCAGCCCTTGGATCACGGTGAGTAGTAAAACGTAGTTTTTACATGTTTACTTATTACTTTAAATAAAATAACTACCGAGTAACTTTTCAACAAGATCGTATTAAAACTTTTAATGAAAACAAAACATCGCAAACTTTTATAATTTTAACACAGACATCTTCATTAGTAGCGATATACGCAAAATTCGCGTTACCCTGCCGCGTTACCTCCAATTCATTAAAAGTAACAACATACAGGACGCGCCTCCTATTGAAAAGTTACCGATACCAACGTAAACTACAACCCTGGCACCGTGAGCTGTAACAGTACAGGGTTAGAACTGTAGATGGCGCTGATTCAAGGCAAATGTCTTGCTGAAACAAGTTTAAAAAGCTTGTTCGGTTTCAAAATTTTTTTTAGAAGTTAGAAGATAACTTTATTGGAAATTAGAATAGAACTTTATTGTACACCAAAAATTAAACATAACGGGTTTACAAAACTGCTAATTTTATGGTTACAACGGCGGTCTTATCACTTATAGCGATATATTCCAGACAACCTTTGGATGGACATTATGGAATTAAATAATACAAAAAAATAGGGATCAGTTGAACTTTCTTATGAGTAGGTATAACGATATAAAGTAATCTAATTTACAAATTGATTTCAGGTTTCATAAAAAGTTGGGACAAAGTTTCGGCGCTGCTTCCTGTATTTTCCAACCAAAGCTCAAAGGTATTATTAGCAATAAATGCGCTTTGTTTGCTACCGAAGTTAAATTATACATATCGCATTTAATCATCGTAGTAGCGTAGCGATAAAACTTTCGTCGCTAAAATAGAAGCAGCACACATTAAACAAACGAAACTTTTGTTATAGGTAATCATTAAATACTTCCGGACTCCTATAATAATAATTCATCTGACATACAGTGGCCGAATGTAAACATCATTGACAAACTTTACGACCATAACGTTCCAAAATACGAGCGCCTCCACCACATCACTTTATAGCACTCATACATTATTATAATTAATTGTTTATGGACTGAATAAACTCGCAAACAGCGTAGTAAAATAATGTTAATTGTTCCAATGTATTGTAAAATAAAGTAAATATTTTCATATTCGTCATTTTAATTAAACGGTGCCTTAACGATGTTTATGTGCAGAAAGATAACATATATTATAAAATTTTCTGCAAATAAATATAGAATGTATATAGTATGGAAGAAGAAGACATGCTGCACCGACTTCAACTGAATTGACAAGGACTGGACAATGATGATGATATGAATATCTATACTAGACAGAACCCGTAACTTAAAATTTTTTCGCAGGACTAAAGTGTGAGATGTCGGAGTAGGTAGCAGCAGCTCTGGCTTGGAGGTGGGCAGGACACTTGAATAGACGTGACAAATTTTATTGGGTTTGTCCCAACAGAAAAAATTAAAAAGTTGTGTCCGGTTGATGGCTTGCTTTTTTGTTTTTAAAAAAACGTTGCCCCACACTAGTAATTTCCCCTGTATCGTGGGTGCGTTTACAAACATTTAAAGTTACATACACAAACAGCCATCACATATTGCCATCACCAAGTCTATAATTGGGTCGTATATGGGCCGGACGTGGGGAAGTATGTGTGGAATATAGTTTCACCTCTGCTTTATTCTTCGTGGATGACAGTTTTGATTTTATGTATATTGCATGAAAATTGTGTGAGAAATTATTGAGTAATAACATTAACAAAACAATACAACATAACATTAACATAATAACATTAATTTATTGAGTAATGACATTGTCTACGCTGTTTATTCTATATCTATGTTTTAATATTTAAATGTTTTTGACTGAATAATAAACAAAATCTTTCCTACCCATAATAATTTGTGACGTGACAATCTATCACCGCATCGCAACGTGTCAATTAATTTTTAAAGTCACATAATTATCGGATCAAACAGCTAATTAACATAATTAAATGGGTATTCAAACATCGATATTGGATGCATTTGACGTCCATATTTGCACCAATCAGTACCTACATAAAATAAAATTTTAAATTGTTAATGGCGTTTGATAAATACAATCTGTTTTGCAGAATGCACATCCTGTTGAAAGGAATAGATTTCGAAGAGTCAAAAAAAAATATATATGCGCTAAGCTTACTCTCTTACCTTTCGTTCTTGGCATCATTGAGTTGAGAGGCCAATATCAAGCAGTACTCAAACATTAGGATAGAATACATAGTTTCTCATTTGTTTTGTTAGTTTTACTTAATGATTCGTTGGTCTAGTGGTCACAATGCATCAGGACCTTGAGTGTCGGGCTTTGATTCTCAGGTTGGGCAAAGTGTGATTGGATAAATTTTACTAGATTAGTGCCCAATTTGTGGAAATAGGCTACCTCTATTACATGAGACTTAAACATAATTGTTGAAATTTGGGTGTACTATTAGGTTCTAACTGGACTGTAACTGTTAATATGATACTATAGGAGCATCTTTGCCTAACCGGCATTCGGTACAAGAAAGTCAACTTCGAAGGTAACCCTTCGAAGTTGACTTACATGTACCGATAACACACAAATAAAAGACATTCAAAGACCAATAAAATCGTTCCCTTAAAAGTTAAATTCAATAAGTTTATAACATATGTCACCCTGCATTTCTGAAACGAAGCTTTTACGCACGATAGATATATCCGGTCAGAGCTGTTACGATCCGGTTCGATTCGGTCCAGCACGAATCGGTCCGGATGATGGCATTAAGGGATTAACACTTTTGGGCCACGAAGTGAGATAATCTTTGTAGGATGTACTGTGAAGGTATTTTATTGTGCGTCGGAATGCAATTTAAAGGTTGAAGTTATTTTCATCTATTTGCTTTTAAATGTGAATATTCTGGGCCATTGCTTTTTGTTACTAAAACTTATATATTATGGCAAGTTTTTGGGCATATGCTAACGCTTTTGTGTTCTAGCATGAGGTTCTGGGTCGATTCTCGGGCTGGGAAAATTTTTGTTCGACCGCTCGGGTTCTATCAGTATGTCTAGAGCTATGGTTAGTGTTGATAAGAACCCTGGGGAAGATTGTAATCGTTATATGTATATCATGATCAACATTTTAGCCTAAAATTGTCAACTGCCTGCCTTGTTGGTAGCAGTCGTGACTGGTGAGCATGAGGGTTCGATTCCCGAGTCAGCCAAATTGTTATTGGGTTTTTCCATCAGAAATTTCTCAGTAGCAGCCACGGAGTCTAGTTTTGGGCCCGGTTGATGGCAATAGGCTCGCCCCATATCACATGGGACTTAAACATAACTAGCGAAAAGTACTGAAACATAACTAGGGAATTACAGGCGTGATTTTAAGTTAGTGTGCTAATGACAAAATTTACTTGCATTAAGAAAAGAGATTTGTCTGAAGTGTTTTCGTAAATTGAGCAGAATAATATCATCAGCTTCATTTCAAACGTTGCAGCACATATTCTTCTTCTTCCCAAGCTTAGCTACAAAGATCACTCCTGTGATTTTAGTATCAAACTGCAACGTCCCTCACAAAGTTATCGGCCCACCAAATTGAGCATAACAACCTCTAAAACTAGTGTTAAAAAAAAAAACTGAAATCTCTTTTTATGATGGAACCATTTTACCTATAAATAACTTTTCTTTGCACGTAATAAAAACATCACCACTTTACCCGAAACTTATTAGATACACCTAACCCCTAATTTAATCTCCGTACTCACTAACTACAATAACAACATAACGCAAGTTTAATTACATCACCTCAGCACTTTACATGAAGTGCTTAACGATAAACGCGCGCGTTCACGTAAAGAGTGATTAATGACGTGGTTACCGTGTTGACTTTCAGCAAGTTACAAGTATTTTAGTAATTAAACAATATTGTGGTATTTAAATTGTTTTAGAATTATGTTTGATATTACTTTAATAGATTGGTAATAATTAAAATAAGTATAATTTTTTTATGGGTAACTAAGTACAGCGAAATGCGGCAGGTGACATTTTTGCCATTGCGTGTATATTTTAGACTAGGCTAGCGTAGGAATGTGGAGCTTGTCATAAGCAAAGTGAGGCCTATAACCAGCAATGGGTGAAGGCTGGATATTGATGATGATGGAACTGCGATCGGGTTCTTGTTGAGAACCTAGGTCTGTCTGTCACAGAACAATGTCATCAATTTCATCAACAAAGGTAGTAGGTAGTAGTCACGAATAATAATATGAGTGATTTATTTATGTGTTATTTCGTAATAGTATGGCTTCCAAAATTCCATGTTCGTGAAAACGTAAAACCTTAATCAATACGGTAGGAGAAAATCACTTTTAAAAGATACGTCACTGTACAAGACAGTAATGTACTTTTTGCTAAGCTATTTTGTAGAAATTAATCATACGGAAAATTTTGCTAATTTAATGTCATGACAGGAACAATAATTATTATTCTAAACCGAGATCTCGCTGTGCAGTAATCTTACTCCACCCGGAAATTGAACCCCGGGGCCTTAAGCGACCACTAACCACGAGATTTTAATATTAAATCCTGAGATAATCTTTTTAACTGATTTTAAATTTATGTAAAAAAATCGCAATATAAAGAAGGCTGGCGAAAATGGACCCAAAGAATCTGAAAATTAACTAAACTCCGTTCCAGTGTAAATATAAAATAATTATAACTACAATTTTATGACATATTTATTTATTAAATATTGATTTTTTAGGACTCGGGAATCAAAAGTTATAAATAATTTTATTTACTAAAATTAAGTAATCGTGCACTTACAAAACGCAACATTTTTCCGATTACGTTCCAATCCAATGACATGTGTTTTTGTTCATGGGTTTATTACCACAAATGGATCTTTCTCTTAGTTTTTATACATTCAATTATGTCAAAAATTCATAAAAAATAACATGCAAACCTGATATAAAACGCCAATTAACAATGCAAAAGCATCTAATAATAAAAATGGTACTGTGGCGATTTTATAGTATTTCTAATAAAGGAACGTTATCAATGATGATCCATTGAGTCCCGTCACTACTGTCACTGTCAGATCTGTGATGATCTAGTCCATCGGTATGTTTGTATTTTTGTCTGGGATTTTATGTTTATCATTGTGATTTTGTAGATTCTCGACGACTTGGCCTTTACATCTTGAAATGTAGATAATGCACCCTGTCTTAGATTACCGCATTCTTCTCTTGACATTGGACAATTAGTTGCTTTTGATTTGGACTTTGATTTTAACCACAAACATGCGTTGCGTTAATTTCTTCTTCTCTTACGACTTGCGCTCTTACGGAGGCGTCGTCTCTCTGATGAAGGTGCTCAGAGCTTTGAAAAAGTTCAGAGATGGGTGTATCCACGTGATGTGAGTATATTCGTAAAAGAACATGTATTTATATCATAAGTAAAGAACTTATTTAGGATATCTATCTGAACAACAAACTAAGATTCGTTTAGCTTTTATATGCATAAATACATACTGTTGTAATCTTATATTAGGCTCATTCTTACTGTTGCCCAATACTTTATCGGACTAAAACAGTATACAGTAAAAGACTAGCCGAGGTAGCAGTAGAAGTAGTGTATTTTACTGAGATGTTTCAGTCATCAAAATGGAAGATGGGTGGCTGTTGCATTTTGTCTTGAAATATTTATATACCGCTCCACAGGTATCACAGGTCATATTATCTTTCATATCAAACTACATTTCTGTTTTTCTTTTCGTGGGGACCTGGATACAATCTGCGAGTCAGGCACTTTTGTTACTTATACATGGAACTCTTTATGTTTATTACAATAAAGGTGAATTTATTTATTTAATCATAAATAATTAATTCCAGATAACAGGAGACAACTATCTTTGTCACTCATGTTGGGGGCTGATAAGCAGCGACCCTGAAAATGAAACCCGACAGCAACTTGGCCATCGTAACGTCTGTGTTGCATAAAATAAAAACTATGTAAAAATACCAAAAAATAAGATTTTGTACTCATCGTTTTTTTATTCAACAAACCCTGCTTTTCAATAGCTGTGCATTGCTAGTCAGCTCTGGCTGTTATAATTTATGTAAAACAATATTATCTACTCTCAGCGTAATAAGAATCGTTTTACTTGACTATAATTCGCTTATGGATCAAAATCGTAACAACATAGTTTTTATAGTGATTGAACTAATTACAGGGTTGGTAATCAGTTTAGTCTCTAGCTGCAGTCTAGCAGTTTTATGATTCATCAATTAGGTACAGGCAATGAAGTAAAAATTCTGGTTTTGGCTTATGACGAGAAGCAAAACACGTAAAGTCAGAACTAAAACTGCGAGGGAAATACAGTAGTTTATTCGAATCTTCTTTTATGAGTCGTCTTAAATATTATTATATTTTGATTCATCTTAATTACGGAGTCATTCCACTGTTAAAAACCTTAATCGTAAGATTTTTAGGTTATCTTGTGAATAGACGTATATCTCTTTTCTCCCAACTTTTCCGTTTTACTTTCCATTTACTTTTCTGATAGTCTTTCGTCGTTTTACAACTACGTATAAGTTGTTATGATGAATGCTACCTCTAAGAGTGGGTCCCAAAATACATGTAGTCTCGCCCGTCTCCTTTCGGTTTTTAATAACATTAATTGTTTTTTTTTTTATAAAAGAATGAAGTCCATTACAGATCTTTTTATCACAAAAAGGAACAGAAAAGACATTAAGAGGTGTGAATAAAAATGATGGAGCCAAATCTCATTTACATTTATTTCATTTAGAAATAAATTCAAATAACTTCTTACCTTCACTTTGAGGGGCAAAATATTGAATTGAGCATCGTTAAGAGGGCGTATTGAGGGTTATTCAAATGCCTTTATTTAATATTGTGTTTCTATTTTGTGATTTTCGAGGTTTATGGCACTTGAATTTACTGAATATTGTTCGCTACTTTACATAAAGTCATGCCTCCTTCTCGGTATGAGGGTAGAAAGAAACTACAGAACGCTAAATGTTATGATTCTTAAGCCTCATTTACACGATGCAAGAACTTGCATGCAAGTTTCACTACATTGCTGTTTTTGTTTTATTAACTGAATTCATTGCCCGTCAATAGTCTGCAATGTAATGAAACTTGCATGCAAGTTCTTGCATCGTGTAAATGAGGCTTAACACACTCCTTTTGTTCATCTACGTACTTTGAACATAAATAAAAGTCATTACAATTGGTCGAGTAATTGTTATACGTATAATTTTAATTGCAGTGAAGACATCTGAAACTCATAAAATCAAATGATTTTAATTGAAGTGATGAAGTCCCCGAAATTTTATAGCTCTGTCTTTATAGGCAGCCTAAACAGTAAAAGCCAATCAATGTTTAAGTTAAAAATTACTCATTAAAGTAAGGAATCAAATATTACTGTCATTAGTAATGTTAAAAGGTAAGGAATCGTGTATCCCACATTTTGTATTTTACCAAAATGTCCCCTAGTAACTTAAGTAGTATCTTTTCAAATGTCTGAATGAATAAGATTCTTTCCTAATTCTTAAGATACTATCATCCCAGGACAAATTGAACTAAACCAACAGAACCCGCAACTTTCACAGACCATTAATTACTTGCATTAACTCAGGGCCACGATAACAGATGGCGCTGTCCGAAATTTTAATTGCTGCTCAAAGTTTACCCATAAAGTAGTCTAAGTTGGCGAGACATCACTCACAATGAGGTCAGTCATTGTTTTAGATGAAACTAAGTAATTACACTTTAGAATTAGGTAAGAACTTAGGTGATAGATATACTGTTTTGATTTGGTTGAATTTGTTGAATACGGGTGAGGTTTGAATCTAGCGATTAGCTTGCAGGTTTATTTCTTTAGTTCTATGATAATGGCCTGGCAAAGAGTAGTTTAAACTTGGGAGTAGTTCTTATTCTCATGGTAGATAGGTAAAGGTAGTGCAGCAGCTTCTTGATAACAATTTGTGGTTTAGCTAGCTGCAGCGTAGCAACATGATGCTACGCCGTAGCAGTAACGCTACGCCAAACTTATAGACTTAATAAATTGTTGTTAGAAATTAACCAAGAATCGTACAATTTCATACACTCAGTTTCAAAATAAATTCGATTTTCAACTTCACAACTTCAAAAGCATGTTAAAACTCTAATATTGGCTCCGGCATCATTTGCAGTGTGGGAGTTCGTGACAAATTAACTTCACCGAGGCATTGTTAGGAACTGTAACGAGTGACGACCGGTTGAAGTTACTATGTACATTTGAGTGGTTTTATTTTTATTTGATTTTAGAATAATTTAGTTGGAGAGTTGACTGAAGCTGTATTAAATTATAATTTCATTTAATTTGACTGTATTTACGTCACATTGTTCGATGTGCCATGAGACCATGTCGCCAGAACTGCTAGCATGTAATTTTGCGTATGAGTTGTCACCTAAATCTCATTGTCGTGGTAAGATTACAATAAACAGCCAGTGATCACAATGGTTACTAAGCAAATATATAATATGGAAATTAATAGCCCGGTAGAAATGGAGATCTTTTATCTAAACACTAGCTGTCCTGCGCAACTTCGTCTGCGTCACATTTTCCCCGTTTTTGCAACATTTTTCATTGCTGCTCCGCTTGTCTTACCTCTTTCAGTTTTCAAAATCAATATATTTTGACTTTTTCATCATCGTTAACAATGAAAGAAATCCCAGTTTTTCTTATACTTCACCTCAAACGAATCAGGATAATCACGTCGTCTAAACAGAATAAAATGTCGCGATATCTTTGAAAACCTTTTCCCATACTTTACAATGTAATACACCTCTCCACCCGAACTTATAGGTACTAGAACTAGCTAGACACAGCCCAGTCAGTTGTTAACATGGCTGCAACTGAATATATCAGTCAGGTTTGAACTACACGATAGTTCAGAATAGTGAAACATTTCAGTGTTCTGAACATTGTAGGCCAGGCTTTGTTGCTCCTTTGGGGAGTTTTGAAGTGGTGACGGCTTATGTAAAGCGGTTGGGTTTGTATTTATAGTTTTACAAGGGTAATAATTTTACCTGCCAGTGTGGTCTGTTTATATTTTAATAATAACATGCTTTTATTATATTTTTATTTTATCAGTTAACAACACCTAATCTGTGCTAAACCTTCACCACACATAGGTACCCACTAACACACACAGACACATATTATTTCTTAACATTAGAATTTTATTGTTTTTATTTTATTTTCTTTTAAATAAGCTAATTCAATCTACCTCCTTACCAATGTTTTTTTATTTACCAAATGTCTAATAAGCACATCGACAAATAAGTGTAATTTAATTTAAAGTTATCGTAACTCCGGCCCAAGATACAGGCGCAGCCTAGTTTGAGGATCACTGTTATCTAAGTTTATCAAAATAAAACTTGTTACCGATATCCTTAATGTTGTTAGATTAAGAAAATGACTGAAACTATGGTTTAATAAATTTATTCTTATTTTTCTTGAATACTCGAAGTGAAATAGTTTGGTTCACGTTCATACATCTAGTCATACACGAGCTCTTTTTTTATCAGAAAACACATTTCTAATCATCCATGAATTTGTATGGTGTACGTAATGAAGAATATTTATTTTCTTGTTCTTTTTGTTTTCTTATCATTGCTTATCTCTACATCTATCTTTCATAAAAGGTTATTTGATAATAAAATCAATAATATTCACTTTGACATCATTTTAGAAAAACATTGGATTAGGGACTTTATCAAAAACTGCAATACATTACAAACTTACTCATACAATGGCGTTTAGGTGCAGACATGAACTCAAAGAGAAACAATCCGATCTGGACAAACATCGAAACTTTTCTACTAATTAAATAAAACTGCGAGTAATAGTAGAAAATACAAGAGAAACACAAACATTAACAATATTTTCAATGGTAACGTTACGATATCAATTCGGAACTAAAATCGTAAATTCCCGAATAAGTGTTATTGAGATAGGAACATTACTATAGGGACATTCTCTGCAATTTAAGGGGTGGCACTGACAGAGTAGCATTTTCCTTGAGCCCGTTTTGTGGCTATCAAGTGTATTAGTGATAGTTTCAAATACACGCAAGCCGCAGGGAATCTCGTACACGCTATTTTGAATTCAGATTAACAATATTCGGAAATGATTAGTCACCAACTTTTTACCAGTTAAGTTTCAGTCCCACGTAAACTATCGTTATCAACCAGTCACAAATCCTCTCCAGGCTGCTATTGAGACTTTCCAGGTGGGAAAACCCAGTAAAACCTTGTCCGACCAGGAAATCAAACCCAAGACGTCTTATTAAGGAGTAGTGCTTGCGACCAATACACTGAAGAGTGTATAAAAAAAATTGCTCGATAATTTCCTGCTCTATCTACACTAACCCTTAGGGTGATGACCTTTGTCTCTATTCGTTTTGGCGCGAACTTGATATATTTGTTTATTTTGTTAGAGTCAATAATAGGGGTCGTTCAACTTCGTGCGTTTAGATTGTTGTAAAGATTACAGCCTTTCCGAGTGAGTGAAGTCTGTTGTTGGTTCTTGCGACATTCATACTCATCTTATGTGGTATAATTTGGAAGCAAGGTAGGAACTACGCTAATACACAATCTGAAAACATTCGTAGTGCACATTTTTGAAACTGATAAATGAAATTCATATTCATCCTAGCTAGTCGTAGGCTAGCATTTTCCCAATTACGATGATGTCGGTTTCCAGCATCACCGGATACTGTCACTGTTAGCCTGTGTCATCCCACTGCTGGGCCGAGGCCTCCCCCCATGACTTACAAATCCTTCGATCCAGGTTTGGAACCACCGGTCATTGGTCCTGTCCACCTGCCTCCAGATACAGTTAAATAAAAGTATTTTACAAGGAGGGACTGCCTTTCCTCCACAGTTGCTGGGTAGCACGATATACATTTGCATGACTGGTAGTCAGACTTTTGGGCTTCTGCCGAAACCAACATCCTGCTTCTTTCGATTGTTAAAGTGAAACTTTTATTACATCGTCTCAAACTTTTTCGTCTGTGTGTTGCATGTCGCGTACGTTTTATACCCTTAATGGAACATTATTCCAAAAATTTTTAGTTAAGTGTCTATAGTGTGAAAAAAACGTTCACTTTTACCGTGGTTTCATAAAACCACACAATCCGTTTTTTTTCCTGTCAATGCTTCCTTTTCCCCATTTGGCCAATTTTTCCGTTAGATTTCTTCTACGTTCAAAAAACACATAACAGGTGCTCTTTAGGTTTCATAATGGTCTAAGCCGGACTTAGACTTAGACTAGACTCACCGTCTAGACGGGTTCCAGACAAGCTATCTGATGGATTGCTCGAATCCAACATGATTATCTTCCTCATAAATTATTTCAATATTTTCTCGGATCAACTCCTGTTTACTAAACATGTAATGCTTTTAGTGAATTATCTTTATCTAGGTAAAGGATGTGATGTATGGTTATAGATGAATAAGCATATCATAAGGTAAACATTCAAAATAAGTACGATGAAAACAATATTTTGGGCTTTTGCCATGGTGAACATTTCATCCATACACACATGTAAATTTACATATTGTATGTTAACGAGAGGAACTTCTTCGAAAGTCTAAAAATAGACATCAGAACATGCGCACATTCACGCCATCTGTGTCATAACTTCAGAAACTTTGTCAAATCGAATCGTCAAAGTATGGTTTAAACTTACACTGTCTACGGGATATCCTCCGTGATTGTTAATTATTGTGAGCTCCCAATATTTCGACGCTGTTTCAAGCACCACAATCGCGGAATGGATCATGATTTATTTAAACTAAAACTGAGAAATTATGTTTATGAAATGTAGTCATACCGCATATTAAATGTTAGCAATTACATACTCTCTATATATATTTGTTTTGTATAACTTCACCAACACGCATCGGAGGCAAAATGTATTTATTTAGATATAAACAATTACTTTGTATCTCATTATAAGTGAACCTATGTATTGTTCTTATGAGAATAAATTCTTTAAACCGATTTATACATGGATTTATATTTAGTTTCTCTATACTTAAATACAAACTGTGTCATACTTGTTGTGAACAAAGAAACCAGGGCCATCGACTCGTTGGGTCAACGATATCGTCATAGTTGCGGAACACATCTGCGTACACACACGATAAGGGACGCACAGAACTGGGAAGAGTGGCAGGCTAAAATCTAGCAGTGGATGATTCTGTGCTGATATGATGATGATCATCATATACTCACAGAAAACCACACACAAAATAAGAACCGTCTCAAAATAAAAACAACTCCATAGAAAATATTTCCATTAACACGCCATAACAAGAAGTGTCTCATTGTATAGCCTTCAATGTTAACGACATTTTATTAGAGTCGCATTAGTAGAATTAAAAGGCGGGAGCGGCTCTTCCTGTTGTTTTTTTTTGTTGTGGGATCGTTTGTGAGGCAAAGCGATAATTAATTCCAACTAGTGAGAAAATGCATGAGCTATGTATTTGCACGTGCTTATAATAATTGAGGTAATATAGGTGGGGGCAGAGCACGCATCAAATTTTGGTGCCATTAAAGTAACCTTGAAGTACTATTGAAAAAAAAAAACCGGCCAAGTGCGAGTCGGACTCGCGCACGAAGGGTTCCGTACCATTATTTTTAAAAAATAGCATAAAAATCATCTTTTTTGCATGGGAGCCCCCTTAAATATTTATTTTATTCTATTTTTAGTATTTTTTGTTATAGCATCAATAGAAATACATAATCTGTAGAATTTTCAACTGGCTAACTATCACGGTTCATGAGATACAGCCTGGTGACAGACGGACGGACGGACGGACATCGAAGTCTCAGTAATAGGGTCCCGTTTGACCCTTTGGGTATGGAACCCTAAAAAACTGGCACAAATCCAGAGTACGTGGTTGCTACTGTGGAATTCCTGATAGAAAACCCAATAACACTTTACCCGACGTGGGAATCGAACCCAGGACCTCATACTTAGCAATCGCGCAACCACTAGACCAACAAGCAGTCTATTTATTTATATGTAAGTTCCATTTATGAGTAGTATACTAAAGGCCCGGTCCTGCTGCACGCAGTTTTTAAGACTTGATATAATATTGAGATTTCTACAAGGTGTTGTTTTGCAACCTCGTCAAATTTCAGGAGGTGGTCACGAAAGACATAAATAATCAATTAAAATTGCGGTACCTAGTTAATTATTAATAAACGCTGATTTTTTTAGTTGTTTTAGTTTGTCAGTATTGCAGAATAACCCCCTTAATAATCCCCGTGGTTTAGGGACTATGAAATTATCGAATAAACGTTTGAGATTGTTTGTACGTATGTAAGCGAGGTTATAAGGCAAGAACCAGACGGGCCGCGTTTAAAACAAGGGTAGTTCTCACTTACCGATTTCCGTAAAAAAGAAAAAAAAAAAAATTACCTACCCATGTTATTATTGATTCGGGACGAGAATCATTAACATAGTTACCTCCTTGAATTTGACGAGGATGCAAATCAACACCTTGTATAATACCCATGTTTAGAAGATATAAAAGATTCCACCCGGTGCAAGGGAGGTTCTCATTTCATAAATTCAGGTGCCAGGGTTCAACAAAATCTTAAAAATATTTCCAGAACAAAGAACCTTTTTTCACAATAATGAACGAATAAGTTGTGTCCCATTGTGTCATATTTATGTCTTGCTGTTAGAACGTAGCATTGCCGACTCGTAGTCACACCAGATTATCACACCAGTGTGACTAACAGGAATTTTTTTCTCGTTTGTCACACCACTGATTTTTCCACACCATGTATTCCTAACTAGTGCTGTCCTAGTTATACTATGTACTTGGTTAAATTAAAAACCTTTTGCCTGGACTCGAGCCAAACTGCTGACATTCTATTATGAAAAGATTCAAAAGGAACCCTGTTCTTTGTATTGAGTGTAAATTACTTACATTTTTAAGTGTGAAAAATTACGACTATACATATTTTTGCAAACATTTTTTAATTTTCTTTCGCACAGCATATCAATTGGCAATAGACCCGCCTTTTATTACATGTGACTAGGACACTGACATAACTGCTGTCATGTGATTGCATAATACGCCAGCTCTGCCTAACCCTTCAAGAGAAAACAATCGCCCGACAAAACGGGAGTTGTGTCTGTCTGTTCTGAAGTACCTAACTGAAATACAAAAAAAACTCGGTATATTATTTTGTCGGAAAGTCAGAAAGCTTAAAAATTGTCGAAGTATTCATAATACTGTCATCTAACGCCTCCTTAGCGCCCAAAATACGCTAAACCCGCAGGAAAAAAATAATAATTCGAAAATGGAATATTTTACTTTTACAGCGCCCGCTCTTGGCGTGTTTATGGCCAGTGGCAATTGATGCTTACGATAAATTAATTAAATAGGTGGTCGCGAGAATATTCGCACTTTTTTCGAATGGGCTTTTTATACTAGTATAGCTAGAATTTTGTGTAAAGTGTTTACATACTTTACTGAATTTACTGGTTATATCCTGAAGATTTGATTGATTATAGTCATTATATATTTTTTAAACTTGAATTGAAAGTTGCGGTAACTTTTTAAACCCAATTAATAACTTCGGTTGTTCCTGCTATTGCATATTTCTAGGATTTCCTTTATATCACTTGTCTTTTATATTTAATTTAACAAACAATCTGAAAACTACACCAATCTCATTTCTTAGTATCGCCACATATCAAATCACTTCACCTTTTCTCATTACATCAACATATAGCCTTCATTCTATAAACCTCTATAAAACGCTCCGTACCTTCCGGCTCACAACCAGCGACCTTTGCCTCTCCCGAAATAGAAATGTAACCCCGTTCCACGGTGCCAACCATTCGAATTTCGAATGACATCGTACTTTATACGGATATATTCTGGATGGATTGATACTGCGAGCTCGATTACTACTTAGAATGTATGCTCTCCTGGTACCGATAGAATGGATGCGGGGTTATTGGTGATTTTCTATTGTTGTCTTTTGATGACTGTGACATGTTTTGATCTTGCGGTCTCAATGTTGTCTTTGTTTTGTTCATATAGCGAGATATCAAACATTTTACGATTTACAAAATTGGAAAATTTAACCAGTAACATCATTGTTGGGTCCAATATTGTACGCTTGTTGTATAGAGAAAATTTAGGTAAGAAAGAGCACCATGGTTGCTGATGGTACATATGGCAGTACCAAATTATTGATTTTCACAGAAACTTAGCGTAACATAATTAACATTGCACGTTAGATTTTCAATTCTCCGCTCTTAGCCTAGCTTTAAAAACAATCGGTGTTATTTTGTTGAGAGTCTGTGTTTCTTGGTCACCACTAGTAGTACAACTTGAATAATTTAGATCAGTTCAGATTTATGAATCGAAATGTAACTATCCCATAGTATTTAGTTAGTATTGTTTGCAAATAGCACAATCAGCACCATGCCTAGATATTAATTCTCAAAATCATGAAAATATTAAATACGAGTAATTTTAAATTTTAAAATTGACGTTTTTACGTTTAGGTACACCGCGCTCTCGAGCTCGAATGGCCTCTGGTCATATTTTGAACCTTCATAAGGCTAAAAAAAGTCTCTACAGGAACTTGATATCAAATCCTAACTCAGCTTTGAACATGTTCTCTCTTTTGTTCTAAATATTATACATTCACTCCGACTAAACATTTTTATTATTTTCTTCAAATGCAATATTTCAAATAATCCACATCATTACACCTTCGACTTGACCAACTACCTAACATAAGATAACGATTGGACCACAAAGGTCTTCTGAAAAAGGTTCAATCAAATTAGATTAGCAACCTAATCCCTCGGCGAAGATAGCTTAATGACTCCAACTGTCAATTAACGAAAAAGAGCCCATTTGGTGTAAAAAATGTGTTCAGTAAGCAATTTATTGGTTTTCAATATAGTGGCTTCAGGAGTAATGGCTGTGGGGGCTAGGGACTCATTCGATATAATTAGAGATAAATAATTAAAACCTGAACGTGAAGCTTTCATTATGTGGATGAGGCTAGAAACCGTCCGTCCTGGATTCAATCCCCGGGCGGACAAAATGTATGTATATACGAGAATATATCAAGTACGTAATATTACGCCACGCCACGGTGTACAGTCACGTCTAAAAATATGTATATACTTAGCAAAACTGAAAAGGGATTTGCCCGTGAAATAACGGTTTTTACGTTGAGATAAGACCTATTTCATAATAGTATGGCTTACAAAATTCCATGTTCGTGAAAACGTAAAATCTTAATCAATACAGTAGGAGAAAATCACTTTTAAAAGTTGCTGCGTGTATACATATTATTAGACGTGACTGTACCTTGTGAATACCACGTTGGTTTGGCAAGCAAGTCCAGGGTTCGATTTCCAGGTCTGACAAGGGGGCTATCTGATTGTTCCATCAAGAATTTTATCATCTTTTATCTATCATAGTAAACCGTATCATAGTAATGAAACTATATGTAAAACAACACTTTCGTAAACTAGGCTAAATTCAAGAGAAAACCTACACAGATATCTCAGAGGATATAAAAACGTCGTTTACTATACGCTTTATAAGGAAAGAAGTAATTTTGAAAGCACCCACATAATCTCCTCTCAATGTGAAGACGGAGACACCAAAAAAGGCAGCCCGGCTTTTGAGTTAACGATCGTCGAACATACGGCCAGTTATGTCAGGCAACAAATACTACCAAATCTAATATGGCGAGCGTTTGCGTGAGTAAAGTACATTTTGACTATATGAGACATAATAAAGAATACTGAGAAGGTATAATGATTGCATAGCTTTTACTTGGCATAGTATAATTAATATGAATCTGACAATAACAAAATCTGTCATAATTTATCGAACTCTACGACAACGTTGCCATTTAAGCTTTCCAGAAAGTCATGTCAATTCAATTTTTTTTTAACTTTCTATCTTCGTTATCAGTGTTAGAATTTCACTTCTGAATTTTCCATTGTAAATCAGCGCCACATTACAAGTAAATATATACTTCTAAATTAAGTATACAATAGTCGTATACTCCAACATATCTTCAAAAAATCTCGCAAAAAAGTCACCCTAGACATTGACCATCCACCCAAGCCGTGTGTCCCTAAGATCCGCAAAAAAGATACCATCTATACATTCCCTGCTATACAGTACGCATAACGGATCTGTACCCTGTACTTTATAGTACCATCAATTTCAAGGCGGCCGACACATTACAGAGATCAAGGAACCCGTATTGACATCTTTATGTGTACCAGGCCTTCAGGCTCTGAAGTCGGTATTAATTTAAGTCTCTTGTACGATCTAGCCATTAAGTGCCTATTATGAGCGTAATGTTGGATTTGAAATGTGTTTTTATATGTTGCTGCCTGATAGATGCCCTTCATAATTTTCTACTGAACTGGAGTTACAGGTTGTTTAGCAATTTTGGTTTCATTTCAAGAGGTTTCTGGGACTTCTAACAATGGTATTCTTAGTCATGAACTGAACTAAGTCGGACTTATCCACGCCTACATTCAGCGTTTGTTTATAAATTGCCATCTAAACGACTACTTTTCATCTGCCACATTTGAATTACCGGAAAACTATTAATTATAAACATCTTTAACATTGATTAAAGTGACACAGGACATCTTTGGCATTGATTGAAGCAGAATGTAACTATGGGTTTGACAAAGTTAGCTAGCGTAGGAAGCAACGTAGGTACATTTACCGAGGATCCGCCAATTGCGGCCAAGAAATTCTAGGAATACGATTTTGTGGGTGTTTTCAACTGTTGTCATGGCAACAAAGGTCAACTTAGTTCAAAAATGGATTTGGGAAGGCTTTTAAAATATGGGTGTAAATATCTGAAATTACTCCATCATAAGTTTTTTGGCTTAGAGTTTTAATATGGTTACGGTTCTGAAGCAAGCACGAAGTTGCGATTTCCAAATCGGGCAATCCTATACTCACTTGTTTTAGTTTTCGTAAACTATTTGCCCTTATTTTAGACAGAACAGACTGACGTTTAAGAAAAGAATTTTGGAATTTAGTGTTCATTAAAGCTGAATGCTTCTAAGTAATCTCGGTTTTTCGCAATTACTCCCAATTACCAATAATGCGTAGGCTTTAGAAGAATAAAACGAATAGGCTAAAAGAAAATACTAATAGAGCTCATTTATTACTTTCAGGCCATTTACTGCGGTCTTTGCAGACACTGTGGCTATTTGCCACAATTGGTAGAACTATTTTATGTTTATTTAATTGCATTAAGTATCTTGCCTTAAAACTTTTATTAAAAGAGCCTTAATCTACGCAATTAGTGCCAACCATCGCAAAAATGCCTCAAATCTTAATAGCACATAATACTGAAACCCGTGATAAAATATTTATTAGCCACACAAATATTTATATTCTTATGTGGAAACCGATCCTGGGTTGCGTTTTTGTTGAATTTTTACATCAAGGTGATTTAAGTATCAACATCTGTCCATTGATATGAATAATATTATGTATGAGATGAGTATTTTTTTTTCCAATTTAAAAGAAACAATTAGTCCGCGCGGTTGTTTTATTTCCACTGGTCTTGTCTAACTCTTATTTGCTCTAAGGCTCCTAAGTTAGTGCTCTCAGCGCCATCTATGAGTTCCCCCAGACAATCACAACAGACCTAAGCGCTCAATTATGTAGGACATGAAGAACCTTGCCGTGTAAGAGTTTCCAATTGGGACAGCTCGTAAATTTTCTATGTCCCCGCCTACTATTGGGTTAGCAGTGATTTAGGTAACGTGGCATTTGTCATCGCAATATTTATGAGTTTGATATTTTATTGGGCAGAGCGGTATAGAACGTGATTGTTTTGATAATGTTCTCTCTCATGATCTCATGATTGTTTTGATAATGTTCTATGGCATCTAAAAATGCTTATAAAAATAACCTGCTATCAGACAGAGGTACACCTCTACCATGTTATTTTTTTTTTTGTTTTTATTTTTAATGTGTCACTCTCTATTTAACGATGTAGATTGTCTATGGTGTACCGTTGACAATCCACATCGTGCAATAGAGAGTGAGCCTATTGCTATCAACTGGCACAAATCATAACTCTGTGCTGCCGGAAAACCCAGCATCACTTTGCTCAGCCTGGGAATCATACGCAAGACTTTATGATCAGCTCAGTGCTTGGGGCCATCAAACCAACGAGACAGTCACATAAGAAACAAATTATTGTGAAAATGTGCACAGAATAAGTGCATACTATTAAGGATCATGGCCAAGGCACTTACCTTACTTACTAGGCTTATCACGTTGGTCTCTAATAAAATATTTATTTTTTCAGAGACAATCTAGCCTTAAAATATCTTCATTATTCAAAGTAACAGAAGATATACCCGCATTTACAAGAAATCTCTCAAAAGACACATAACACCCTTGATCTTTCGAGTGACCTTATTTTTATCGAAAAGAATAACTTCCTCACTATTTCTTTAACACATAATATTGTGTTTAGGAGGAAAAACTTTGATCTTATCAAGTTACTCTTCTTTTTATAGAATACTTCCTGCTAAGGCCTAGCGCGAGCGATAAACATTGATAAAATAGTGTGATATACGTAACTATGCAAAAGTTATGAAGCAACTTTGTTGTATTCTTGTTCATGAGTAATATACAACCTGTTTTTTTTATATGCCAAAACTCTATGGTTATATTCTGTAGGTAAAAATAATACTAAAACTCCTAGAATAAGTGGTCCAAAAATGCATAGTTTCGGAGATATCATTAATCATAATTAAATTAGGTCAAAAGTTGTCACCAGTATAACGTAAATCTTTATTTTTGCGAGGTCGCCAAACTTCGCAGTAGTATAGTAAAATAGTAGTAGTTTCATTGATAAATACCAGTAATTATTTTTTATTCAATCCAATCATATTTAAAGCTAAGAAAATGCAAAAAATAAAAGTATGATTGAAACATAATTCATATGCCAGTTGATTCTTCGATATGGTCTCAATCATATCCTATATCCCACAATATAAAAAAAAAAGGTTGTATAAGCATAATGAATTAGGTCGATGATAATTAACAAACTCGAAACATTTAGAAACAAAAATATCTTGTACTACTGCTTCGTTCGTCTAGTGGGTTACAGGTCTGCTAGTCCTGAGCACCTGGGCTTAATTTCAAAGTCGGGCAAAGTGTTATTGGATTTTTTGGGTCATCAGGAATTTCTCAGTAGGAACTGGTACATGGCTATAGGCTCGGTCCTATCACATAGGACTTGGAAAAACTCAACTGGCGGTATGTGGGTGTACCCACTACAAGGCACGCCTAACCCTACCGCCTACCCAACCCTTCGGGGCTTTCAGGTGTGATGTTGTGATCGTTCTTTTGTACGTTTTTCTAATACATAAGCAGGACTAATGCTCGAGTTATCAATAAAGGAATGAGAGCCCTTCACCTAAATAAAGACATTGTTTTAACATGCTTTTATTTAACTTGCAATGTATTTGTATGTATGTTTCTTCGGGTGGAATCTCTAAAGCAAAATTAGAAACACTTCTCGATGTCCGAGCTAAAAATTTGCGCTTTGGTTCTAAGCACAATACATTTTTATGATAAACATAACTTAATCCTGCAGCCAGGATCGCCACAGTCATGAAACTTTGCATACGAGGAAACTCCTCTACGGTTAATAGCGTGGACATTAAATTTTGTATAGATACGCGTTTACCTATGATCAATAAACATAATACTTATAGATACCTGCTCCTACAGACAGGATTATCTTCTCACGAGAAAACTCCTCAAAGGTTAATTAATATATATATATGAAAAGTGTTGAGATAATGATGTGTAGTCAGAAACGATTACGACAAACCTAAAAATGTTAAAATAATATTATAAGTAATATAAATACTATAGTTATATATTTATAACGCATAAAGTTTTTATAGCCTTTACCATTCACGCGACAAGCTTTTGTGAAAACTATCCTTTATCGTTTTCATTTACCCCAAGACATATTTTCTTCTTTGTGTGCATTTTATAAGAGCTTGTTCTTAAAAAGGTTTTTTTTTAATTAAGACTAGAAACGAATCAAACACCTTAATTAGCCGACTTAATTACTTTATTAATTAAGTCTGTACAACAAACAAGACACACTACTGACAAATAAATCAGAATTTCTAAATATAATTGTCGACGTCCTTACTAATTCACGCGAACAGTCGTAGGCAGGCGACAAACGAAATGCCAAGGATTCGGTGAATATTTTATTTCGGTCACTAGTTGTTCTGCTTGGTTCTACTCTATAATTAAGACTGTCGCCACCCTTACTACTTGGCCACGATCTTCGATCGTTCAATCGACGCGTGTGTTGAAACAGCGGCTGCGGAGAAGAAAACAAATGAAAGTAATTGTCTTGTGTATGCCAGACGTTACCGCTACGGGATGTGACGCGTCGCACGACGCGACGGACGGTGTGCATGTGAAGGAAAATAGGGAAACTCGCGCATCTCTTGAAGCAAGTTGTATCGCCCGAGGTCGTTAACGGAGCATTACTCTGTAAGACATTGCAATTATAGAGACGGTATCTTAAGAGCATTGTTAGTGTAAGCCATGTAGTTAATGAAGAATAGTGCACCACAAAACGTGTTCGAAATCAAGAGAGTTTATTAAATATTTGACCAACATTCTTGATGTCAGAGTTCGTTGATATTCGTACAATTCTTAGTACTGAATCGTGTTTATAAAATCGAAAATTTTTGTGTAACTCTTAGAATAACTCAACTCATTGTATTCGTAGTATCCTAGTTCGAAGCTGTCGAAAGGATAAAGTGGAAGATTATTCTATCTTGCGGTGACAGCCTATCCGTCTGAGAGTACAAGTTTAATATAAATATCCAAATTTTCAAAATAAATATATCTTGGAAATCTTTTCAGGCTCCAGACTAAATTACAGTCAAATTTCTTAACGATAGGCTCAGTGGTTTAAGCCTGAAAAGGTAACAGTTAGTTAGAATTAGTTTCGCACATGAACAAAAAGCTGTCATGCAAAAGGAATGGATGACCGGTTTTGTATCAAAGAAAAAGTATAATAAATGTGGTGGACTGTATTTAATAAAAGATTTCTTGATGATTTACTTGGTTTTATTCTTCATAATATGTACATAGTTTCTTCTTGAAGCGATAGTAACGACTGCGTTCTAGCTTTCCTAGATCGCCCCTATTTATACTGTGCACAGTGATGTGCGTGAAGCGGTTGGCGTGCGGCGTACTTTTGCGCGCTAGCCAATAGCGTGGCTCGACTTTGAGTGAAGATCGTTGGAGCCACACGGACAGGTTTCGACCTGTCTAGACTCGATTCTGACATGACCTGTGGCTTCATCGGTCTCCATTCTCTGGCCAATCAGAGGGCTTAGATTCTTTCCTGACCTTATATGGTAAAGTATATAATTCAATCTTCGTCTAATAAAGCCTATTTACATTCCTATGTGTTTTACTTATTCTTGATAGGATTCTCTTTATTAATTTAGGGTAAATAAGCCTACGTTACTCAATAGTTTATGCTCTTACGTACTAAATAAAATCGTTTATTCCTTATTCTAATTACATTATCTTAACGCTATTCATAACTCTAAGTGATTTAGAAGTCTTAGTTCGGCGTCCGCAACAGTTCTCCCCCCGGCGCAGCTCGCGTAGCCTCTTCTTTCTTCCTTAGGACGACGAGCTTGCTCACCGGGCGTCGGAAGGTGCCGGTTCTGGTGCGTACCTCGACGACTCGCGTGCTGCCGTCCGCTCCTGGATGCGCTCGCTCGACGACTCCCATCGGCCAGGTGTTTCGTGGTAGCGTGTGGTCGACGATCATGACCACGTCGCCTTCCTGCAGCGGGCGTGTCTCGTTCTTGGGCTCGCCGCGGGGTACCAGGGTAGGTAGGTACTCTCGCAGCCAGCGCCGCCAGAAGTGGTTGGCAAGCGCTTGACTAGCTCGCCATAGTCGTCGATCAGCCTCGTCGCATGGCCCCGTCGTCGGGGGACCGGTTGATGACCCCAACAAGAAATGATTAGGAGTCAGGGCCTCAGGGTCGCTGGGGTCCACGCTAACGTGGGTCAGGGGTCGCGCGTTGATGGAGAACTCAGCCTCAGTGAGAAGCGTGCTGAGAACCTCCTCTGCAGGTGCCTTCTCGTTCAGGGTCGCCTTGAGGGCGGTCTTGACTGATCGTACCATTCTCTCCCACGCGCCGCCTTGATTTGGCGCGCCAGGAGGTATGAAGCGCCATTCCATTCGGTTTCGTAGCCCCTCGTCGTTCAATGCAGGTAGCCACTCGGTGTAGGCGTTGCGAAGTTCTTGATCAGCCCCACGGAAGTTGGTCGCGTTGTCGGAATACATGATGGATGGCCATCCTCTTCTTGCTGCCATCCTTCTTAACGCCATGATTGCTGAGTCGGTAGAAAGGGATGCGACGAGTTCTATGTGCACGGCGCGGGAGGTGAGGCATGTAAACAGGGCCCCCCATCTCTTCTCTCGACGTCGGCCCACCTTAACCATCATTGGTCCGAAGTAATCCACCCCGCAGTTGGTAAACGGGCGATGGAACGGGTCTAGGCGGGCGTGTGGCAGGTCCCCCGTAGCCGGCGTCTGAGGCACTCCTTTCAACCTCTTACAAAAGGTACAATTCTTCTCTATCGTACGTACAGTGGGTCGTAGATGAATGACCCAGTAGCGTTGCCGTAGGTCGTTCGTCACGCGTTCTCTGTTAGCGTGCCCCGCAGCGCAGTGTTCTCGTAGCACGATGAGTCTTGTCAGCGGGTGGCGGCCGTCCAAGATGACAGGCCTTTTCGTTTCTATTGGTACTGAAGAAGCCTCGATCCTCCCTCGTACCTTCATTACTCCGTCTTCAATTACCGGATCTAACTTGTATAGTTTGCTCGACTTTGATACAGGCCGAGCTGATGTGAGTCGCTCGATGTCTTCCCCGAAGCTCTCTCTCTGCGCCTGCTTGATCAGTTCTAGCTCGGCGCGTAGGACGTGACGATGTTCCATCTTCGTGGCCCTCTTTCGACAGATGTCTATGAAGGCGAGTGCTCGTGCTGTGGCCCTTACTAGGACCTCGTATCGGGAGAAGCGGGCAGGTTCTGGTAGCCAGCTATCTCGTCCTAGCTTCTCGGACGTGTGCAGTACTTCCTCTTCTTCATCTTCTGTTGTAGACATCGTGGGCCATTGCTCCTCTGGTTGGTAGAGAAAGCTAGGTCCCTGGAACCATCGGTCGTTCGTACTTAGTGGCTCGTTGTTGAGTCTCGTTGCGTCGTCCGCTACGTTGTGGTTAGTGGGAAGCCATCTCCATTCTTGTTTCTGAGTCAACTCTGCGATCTCTCCTAATCTGTGAGCGACGAAAGGAGTGTAACGTCGCATGTCGTGGTGAATCCAATGTACCACCGTAGACGAGTCGGTCCAATAGGTCGTCTGACCGATCGTTATTCTGTGTTCCTTCTTAATGGTGCTGGCGAGTCTTGCTCCGATGACAGCCGCCTGCAGCTCCAGCCGTGGTATGGTCTGCGCTTGTTTTGGCGCTACTTTGGCTTTGGCGGCTACCAGCACAACGTTGATACTACCGTCGGCGTATGTGATCCTCCAGTAGGCCACGGTCGCGTAGGCCTGTTCGCTGGCGTCGCATAGCATGTGTAGGTCGATGTGTTCGTACTTCTTAGTGGTGTAGCAGCGTGGCAATCTAAGTTGGGCGATCTCGCTAAGGTGCGATAACCATGACGCGAACATCTCGTTTTCTTCTGCCGGTATCTCGTCGTCCCACGTCGTTTGGAGACGCCACAGGCTCTGTAGGATGATCTTGGAGCGGATGGTGTAGTGACTCAGCAGCCCGAGCGGGTCGTAGATTGACATCACGGCGCTGAGGGCTTCTCGCTTGGTTGGTGCGCGCATCCTATCTCGTACCTCTGCTGGTACTCGGTTCATAGATGTATTGAAACCGAGCTCATCTCGTTCTGCATTCCAGAACAACCCGAGGATCTTGTTTTCTGGTTGCTCTCCCCCCAGTTGTGTGGGCGTTGTGGCGTGTAGCTCAGGTGGCACGTCGCGTAGTGTCGTCTTGTCGCTGGCGCTCCAACCTCGCAGTGTGAAACCGGCGATGGCGTGTACTGTTCTTATTTCTTCGATCGCTTTCCACGCTTCTTGTGGGTCGTCATAGCTTACCACTAAGTCGTCCATGTAATGACTCTCTTTGATAGCTGACAGCGCTCGCGGGAACTCCTGCCCGTGCTTGTCCGCGTTGTGGTTGCGAACATGGTGGGCCATGTACGGGGAGCTCGCGGCGCCGAAGATCATGCTGGTCATCTTGTACTTTGTCGGAGGTGCTTCTCTCTCTGCCCCTCGCCACAGGAACTGTTGAGCTGGCTGGTCCTCGGTTCTTATCTTGATTCTTAAGAACATTTCCTGGATGTCTGCTGTCACTGCTACCGCTCGTTCTCTGAATCTGAATAAAATTCCTGGCAGTGATAACAGCAGATCCGGTCCCTCCAGTAGCTCGTCGTTCAAACATACTCCTTGGCTCCTTGCAGCTGCATCGAATACCAACCTACACTTGCCGGGCTTGTTCGGGTTCTGTACGGCAAAGTGTGGTAGGTACCAGCACACCGGGCTCGTTCGTTCTGAGCCGTCACACGGCGTGGCGTAGCCTTTCTTCAGCAGGTTGTCGATCTGTTTGGAGTATTCTTCGGCGAACTTTGGGTCGGCGTCCATTCGCTGCTCGACCTTTGTGAGGCGTCGGAAGGCTTGGTTGTAACTCGGCGGCAGGACTGTATCGTCTCGTCGCCAGGGAAGTCCGACTTCGTACCCTTCGTCTATCTTCTTGGTTGTAGCCTCGACGATCTTGACGGCCCTTTGTTCTGCCTCGTTGACGCGTGGCTTGCCGTAGACGCCGAGCGCTTCGATCTTGAAGTGAGCCTCGACCAAGTTGTGGAGCTCGTAGTCGCTCGCGATCGTCGCTCGGTCAGGCTCGTAAACGTGCAGCACTCTTCCCTCTTGCATGATGGCACTGCGTGGTGCCGTTCCGTGCACCACCCAACCTAAGTTGGTCTTGGATGCGGCTGGTTCATTCGGGCCGCCAATCCGTAGTTCCCTCGAGACGATACACTCCCAGTGGTCAGTTCCCACTAAGAGCCCGGGGCGCGCGCGTTCGTAGCACACCTCGTCCGTTGGTAGATCGTGCAAGTGCTTGTAATGCAGTAGGTTCTCAGGAATAGCTTGTTGATGTAGCTGCAGGTTTCTTATTGTTCTCGCTTTAATTTTGAATCTGTTTTCTTCTTTCATACCTCGGACCCCGACCGTGACCATCTGACTTTCGTGTTCTTCTTGCGCCATGTTGACGCCTTTTAAGTGCAGCGGCTGTGTTGGCCCCTCCACTCCTATGTGGTCTGCCAGTCCCTTGTCAATAAGCGATATGGTTGCCCCTTCATCTAGGAGCGCGTACGTATGTGCCTCCCCTCTTGGTCCGGACACGACGACAGGACACATCTTGAGTAACACCGTTCGCTGCCCCGTGGTTGGTCTTGGAGTTATTGATAGGACGACTTCCTCCTTCGGTGTTTCTGTAGTCTTGTCGACGTCAGTCTTCTGTTGTGGTTCTTGATGAAGGGACGCGTGGTGAGGTCGGCGACACATGTTCACGCCGCAGGGTTTCGCTTTGCAGATCAGGCGTCGGTGTCTTTGCTGAGCGCACTTGAAGCACACCTTCTTCTCCTTCAGGAACTCCCAACGCTGTTGTATGGTGAGCGCCTTATATTTAGGACACTGGGGTAAAGTATGTTCTTGCTCGCACCCGGGGCACTGTAGCTTCTCTTGGTTTTCATTGACGGTGCTGTACACCTGCGCCTTCTTCTTTAGGGTTACGGCGGGTCGTGTTTCCTTTTTTGGGTTTGCAGTGGCGCCTGTCGACGGGGCGTAAGTATACCGTAACGCCCTGTCAGCCTCCCGCATCAGGAACCGGGAAATCACGACGATCTCTGGGTCGGCCGTTCCTTCGTTATCGTAGGCGTAGTCGCACCACCGTGAACGTAGGTGCGGGCTTAACTTGTCCAATACTTCTCTTGCTAGCAGTGGGTTAAATAGGTACCCTTTTCTGTCGATCGTCTTCAGGATACAGATGATGTTTTGTATTTTCACGGCGAAACTATTTAAATCTGCCGCCGCTGTTCCAGGCTTCGGGAGTTTCTTCAGGTCGTCGAGCGCCCGATCGATAATTATTTCTGGGCGCCCGAAGCATTGTTCTAGTGTCTTCATTACGGCATCGGGGTCGGTAGCTGTGTGTAGTAGCGCGGCTACCGCATCCCGTGCTTCTCCCTTCAGACAGCCTCTTAATCTCTGTATGTTCTCTGCTGACGATATCTGGTACATGTGTGTTGAATCTCTGAATGCTGCCTTAAATGGTAGCCACTCACTGGCGGCTCCGTTGAAAGTAGGTAAGTCGGTGTGTCGCGGTCGGGGTCTGGCCATTCTTTCCAACGTGACGGCCAACTGCTCAATGCTATTCTTCGCCCTGGTAGGAGTCGGCGATCGGGCCCGGGGTACTTCGAATCTAATTTGTTTAGGTTCCTCTCGTGTATCCCGCGCTGCTTCCTCCCCCCGTGTGTCGAGTCTGCTCGTTCTCAGCCACTCGTCCACCTTTTGATGCGGTTCTTCATTGTTGGGCTCGTCGTTGATGCTTTCCTCATCGTTGATGGCTGACACCTCGGCGGCTAACCTCTTCTTAACCAGCTCTGCTTCTAGTTCAAGTTGTTTTCTCTGCAGCACTGCAAGCTTCTCGGCGGCGTTCAATTCTGCTACCCGTAGCCTCGTAGTCACGCTCGTAGTTGACCGGTGTGACCTCGTCGGCGACCGCGCTCGTGCGGTCGTTGTTGTCCGAAGTGCAGATGGTCCCGCCGTGCTGATGTCCGCCAGCCTCGAGAAGGGTGAGGCTGGTGGTTCCAGAGAGATTCTTCTTATTCTCTCTTGTTCTATCTGTTGTTCTTCATGACGGCGCGCGGCCTCCTGCTCTTGGACGCGTCGCTGTTCTTCTATTTCGGCCAGGTCTGACTGGCTTCTTGTCACAACCATCGTTCAGGTTGTCTAGGTCCGATCAGTTCGTCACGGACCCAGTCGAGTCGGTACAGGCACTGTAATATTTTAGTCCGGGTCCGTTCAGTTCGTCACGGGCCCCAGACAAGTCGGTACAGGCACTGCTGCTTCGGCTACCGACGTTCTGGTTGTAGTTACGGCGGCACTGTTTAGTATCTGGTCGTCGTAGCTCCGCTGACAGTCGTTACTATCGTTTCTTGGCTTGTATATAGGCCTTATTCGCTCTATATAAGCCTTAACTTCTTGTACATAAGCACTATTCGCTTGTATATAGGCCTATACTTCTTATACATAAGCACTATTTGCTTTATATAGGCCTAAACTTCTTATACATAAGCACTATTCGCTTGTATATAGGCCTATACTTCTTATACATAAGCACTATTTGCTTTATATAGGCCTAAACTTCTTATACATAAGCACTATTTGCCAGTATATAGTCACTTGTTCACTTTATATTCGTCCACTTAATGTTTGCAAGTATTAAATAGTTCTGTATGTGCTTAACACTTTTACTCACTTTATTACTTAGTTATAGTTTATGTACTTACTATGAACGCGGATCGTTTTATAAACTTTTACGCGGGAATGTTCTTTACGTTTATATACTTGTACTTCCTTTATAAACTTTCGGGTTAAAATCGCGCACTTTGCGTATATACTCCGCACTTTGTACTTTCTTCCTGAACTTTCGGTTTAAAATCGCGCACTTGCGTGTATACTCCCGCACTCTGAACTTTCGGTTTAAAATCGCGCACTTTGCGTATATACTCCCGCACTCTGAACTTTCGGTTAAAATCGCGCACTGATACTTTACATAGATTTATAGCACATACAGTTTATAGCACATACAGTTTATAGCACATACAGTTTATAGCACATACAGTTTATATGGCACATACAGTTTATACAGTTTATTACAGTTTATTGTTTACTTACTTGCAAATTAGGACGTATTATATCACTTTTAGCACTGATTTTATTTTATTTATCCGTGTCGATGGACCAGACTGTGGTGGACTGTATTTAATAAAAGATTTCTTGATGATTTACTTGGTTTTATTCTTCATAATATGTACATAGTTTCTTCTTGAAGCGATAGTAACGACTGCGTTCTAGCTTTTTTTTTTTTTTTTTTTTATGAATGGCATCTCGCAGTTCAACCTATGAGGTTGTCGTCTGCTTAACCGGACTATCCTGTGGGTGCCTTTAGAGTAAGGCCTCCAGCCAGGGCATAAAAACTTACAAACTAAGCGACTGCACGCTAAGGGCACCCCCTGTGGGGTACGAACCTCGGCTTAGGGCGTCGCTGGGGGAGGACTGCATGGGGACAGGCTGGATCTGAATGGTATCATTATTTAGGGGCTGATTTAAAACTACTGGCACAGCATCGCGGGCTGGCTCGAGCGAGGGTCGGGGAGGGCATGGACCGGGACGTCGCGACGGACCTCGACGGCGAGGTCGGAAAGACGGCGGTTTGAGTCGGAACTTTTTAAGAGTGCTAGTCTCTTTGCTACTCTCCTGGAGGAGGGTGATAGCATCATCTGGAGTGACAAGGGTATGCCTAGGACGGCGTACTGTACTAATGCGCGAGGGTTCGTAACGGGCGGCCGCTGCGATCAGGGGATTACGGTGTTTAATGGCGTTATCGAAGAAACGCTTCGAAAGACGTTTCATAAACTGAAGGACGGTGGGCATTCTAAGGTCTACGTGTAGACGGTCATTACGGACATAAAAAGGGGCTCCCGTGACTCTACGTAAGAACCGGTTCTGTAAAATTTGCATCCTATGGATGTACTTAGGCTTGGTGTGAGCGTACACGACGCAAGCGTACGTCATAATGGGGCGGATCACCGCGGTATAAAGGCGCAACTTACACTTGAGTGACAACTTGCTTTTTGCCGAAATCATGAAATGAAGCCTACCCATAGCAAACGCAGCTCGGTCGCGAGCTGCTTTGATGTGCGCCGCGAAAGACAAGTGGTTGTCAAGTATGACTCCTAAGTACTTGGCTTGCTTCTCCCAAGGGATAGGCTTACCGTACATAGTGATCGGGCTGAGCGCGGGTGGCTTAATTTTACGCTGTTTAGAGAAAAGAACTGCCTGGCTCTTGTCGGGGTTCACCTCGATTCTCCATTTCCGGAACCAAGCGCTTAAGACGTTGGCTGAGGTTTGGAGGGTGCTATAGATAGCGTCGTGACTGCGGCCAGTGTAATAAATGGCCGTGTCGTCCGCGAACAAGGCTAACTGAGCCTTCTTGCTCTTGGGGATGTCACTGGTGAACAGAGTAAAGATAAGGGGAGAGACGACGGAGCCCTGAGGGACTCCGGCTCTAATGGGGTGGGGGGAAGACAGTGCCTTCCCGATGCGATAGCGGAAGGTGCGATCCGACAGAAAGTCTCGTAAGATGAGCACGAGACGGTCCGGCACTCCCAGTTTGTACAGCTTATATAATAAGCCGTTGTGCCAGACTTTGTCGAAAGCCTTAGCTATGTCGAAGAACAACACACCGGTCATCGCTCCACGCTGGAAGCCAGCGCTCAAGTGCTCTACGATGCGATGGACCTGTTGAATGCAAGAGTGTCCGGTTCTGAAGCCGAACTGCTCGTTGGGGATGAGACTCTTAGCCTCGGCGAAGTCTTTGAGTCGCTTATAAATAAGTCTCTCGTAGATTTTGCCGAGTGCGTTCAGGAGACTGATAGGTCTGTAGCTCGAGGGCTCAGACTTGGGTTTGCCTGGCTTGGCGAAACCGATGACAGTGGCCTCTTTCCATATTTGGGGAAAAGCGTTGTTGCTCAGGGCGCCATTGAAGATGGCCGCCATTAACACGACGAGCTGAGCGGGGAGGAGTTTAAACACCCTATTGGTGATTCCGTCGGAGCCGGGTGCTTTACGCGGTTGAAGCTTATTAATGATGTCTTGCACTTCGTCAGCTGTGACCGGAGGCAGAGGATCATCTGGGTCTTCTACAGGGGAGAGGGCGGCTCTACGTTCGACGAATGCGTTCACCTCATCGAGATGTCGCTTGTCTACTGGTTGAGAGCTGGGGGAGCACTGGGACTCTAGGCTGTCGGCTAGGCATTCGGCCTTCTCAGAGTCGTCGAATGCAACGCTCTTATCGGGTCGGGTGAGGGGAGGCATCGAAGCCTCTTCGGTGGAGCGCAACTTGCGTTGCAGCTGCCAGAAGGCTAGGTGGGTAGGCTCAAGCTCGCTAAGCGTCTTGTCCCATTGATCTGAACGATGCTCACTAGTGCGCTTCTTTACAGCACGCTGTAAATAACGCATGTGAGCTTTGTTCGCGTCGCAGGGAAAGTTGCTGTAGGCACGGATGGCCGCGTTCTTCTCGGTTATCAGTTCACGTACGTCAGCGGGTAGTATCCAGCGTTGATCGCTCAATGCTGGAACTTCTCGTGAGCAATCCTTCAGTACGGATTGCACGTGTTCTGTAAACGAGTTGATGGCGGCCGTCGTGTCTGCGACTGAGACTATGTGGCCGGGGATGGACTCCAGGTGAGACGACGTGGTGGATTTCAGCTTTTCGCTGACTTTCCTCCAGTCGGTTATCACTTGGGTCGGCGGGGGCTGGCTGGGGTCACAGGGACCCGAGCGGGGAACTAAGTGCATGAGCACTGGTCGATGGTCTGAGTTAAGCTCATGTAAAGTCTCGATGGAATGCAACTTAAGGTTGACATTCTTGAGTAGCGCTATGTCGAGAACGTCCGGACGTTGGTCGGGGTCGTGGGGATAGTGAGTGTGCTCCATAGGAGCGATGGGATCGAAGTTGAGGGACTCACCCAGGTTATACACGTGACGTCCTCTGGCAGAGGTCGTCCTGCTGTTCCAGGCGGGGTGTTTGGCGTTGAGGTCGCCCGCTATGATAACGGAGTCACTCAAGCCGAAGAGGACGGCAAGGTCTTTGGTGAACAGAGTGTGCTCCTCGGACGTGCCGCCGGGAGGGATGTACGCGGAGGCGATAGTGATCGGTTGATGACCGGTCATGCCTAGTCGACACACTGAAGTCTCGAGTAGGGACTCCATGGGAGGGGGATCTAAGGGGATGCAGTGCAGTTCTTTTCTATAATAGATTAGAGTACCGCCCTTGTGGCAACGTGACCGATCGTTGCGAACTATGCGATAGTTGGCAATTCTCGGATCGCGGTGACTGGGCTTGAGGAAGGTCTCCTGTATGAGGAGGATATCAATTTGATGGTCACGGAGGAAGGTGGCGATTTCATCACGCTGGCCTCTAATGCCATTGGCATTAAAGTACCCTAATTTAAGGGATCGGGGTTTGGTACACGTTAATCTCGTATTATCCATTGAAATTAAAGATTAATGCCGCTGAAGGCTTCGCCTAACTTGATTAGGGACTTGATGATAATTTTAAGCTTATCACCGTCAGTGTTAGCCTCCCTGAGATCTGCCGCCATGCGGTCTGCTTCGGGGGTGACTAACTTTGCTAACGTTTCTAAAGTTACGTTAGGAGAGGAGACCGCGGCCGCGGGGCCGGGAGGCGCGGGACGAGCGGGCGCCGGTGCGCTCGCTTGGGCCACGGGAGTGGGGACAGGGGCATCTAATAGCCCGGGAATGGGGCTGGACTTTGCTTTGCCGAGTGCCGGGAAAGCTCTCTGGTGGTTCAGCGAGGTCCAGGGAGAGGGCCTCTGAGGGCTGAGTCTCTCCGGCATCTGTGCAGTTGGTAGCCTCACCGATGGGCTTTCTCTCTGTTGGCGGGCGTTTGCACGCTTCGCCAGTTTAGAGGAGGAGCCTTTGGGGGCTTTCGGGCAGCCGCGGTAGTTAGCCGGGTGGCCCGACTGGCCGCAAAGCACACAGCTCGGTGGCTCCGTGCATAGCGATTTGTCTTTGGGACGGGGGCAGTCTGCCGTACCATGGTCGCCTAGACACTTTACGCATCTGTGCGGCGCATGGCAGTTGGCTTGGCTGTGTCCGTACAGCTGGCAGCGGTGGCACTGCCCTACTACGGTTGAGCGGTAAGGCTTCTCTATTGAGATGCCTGTGAGGGAGCATACCGACTTCACTTTGAAGATCGGGTGGTGTCCTTCTACTGGGTCACAAATGACCAGTACCATGTCGTACTGGTCGCCGCCTCTCGCCTTATGAAGGCGGTGGACGGCTGCAACCGGGATGTCCTGGCCTTGGAGGTCATTGAGGATGTCCTCCGTGGATATCTCCTTCGGGATCCGCCTGATCACCACGCGGGTGGGCTTCTCCTCTGGGAGGGAGTAAGTATGGAAGGCTATGTGCCTTCCGATCAGCTGGCGAGTAAGTTCCCTAAAGTCGGTTGTCGTAGGGACCACTACTTTGATTCCCTGCTGTGTGCTTTTTGCGCTTGTATATTGTATGCGGCGCTCAACACACATTTTGGACACATCTGTCCATTTCCCTTTGTCCTGAATGAACAACGGGGGAGGGGGCTTCAGCTTCTTTGAAGAAGCAGCTGAAGGTTTAGCCTTAGGGCTGACTGGCCTACTGGTATGAGCAGCGGCGGACGTAGGTAAGGGGACCGGGGAGGTGGGACGGGAGGCCGCAGGAGAGGGGACAGAAGGGAGCGCGACAATCTTTTTGGCCATGGCGGCCTGGGAATTTTTGCCCTTCTTTCTCTTGCCCTTTCCGACGACTTGATAGTCGTCTTCAGAGGATGAGGAGGCAGAGCACGAGTCTAAAATTGATTCTGAGTCGGAGACAGGCTCAGTTGTGTCCATGTTCTCAGAAACGGGAACAATGGACGCAGGTTCGGACTGATCCTTTGTTTGCGAAACAAAAGGTTTCGAAACAATGGGTCTCGGTTTAGCCGGAATCGCGGCGGCGACGGCTGGCGGTAAGCCTTTGTCCATGTTCTCGGGAACGGGAACAATGGACGCAGGTGCGGGCTGGCCCTTTGTTTGCGAAACAATGGGTTTCACAAGAATGGGTCTCGGGGTAGCCTTAATCGCGGCGGCGACGGCTGGCGGTAAGCCTCTGTCAGCAGGTGGCGGCGACAAAGGGCTCTCGAGCGCGTCACTGAAGTCAGTGACGGCAATACTGGATTGCTGCAAGGCAGCGACATCGGACCCATATTTCTTTAAAAAATCTGGGTCGTTCAGGAAAACGCGTTTGAAAAACGCCAAAAGGAGTTCATCATCCGCGTCAAGGGCCATATTGTCTGCTAAGAGTTAGCGAACATCTGAGTGAAGCTCAGCGCGCCTAATAACCTAATTCCTTAAACAATTATGTAGGGAATTTACTGGGTCCAGCGACTCACTCGCTTCAACCTTCCCGCAGCCACAGTCCGAAGGTCCTGGCTTGGTAGCAACTCCAACTCCAGTCTAGGGAACTTCTCTTTCAGGAACTTGTTGAAACGGGTAACACTAGCACAGTATATCGGCGGCGCATGCGTTCGCGACGGAGTCCAATTTTTCACCTAGACCCTGAAGGGGTTAGGCGGGCAGATTGAGTCACCACCCTCTCTCGATTTCGTTGGCACCGTTAGGTTTCCCACCAAGAACCTCGAAACTGAGGAATTTTCCCGGATGGGGCAAAGGAAGTTAAATCGGAATAATATCCGAAGCAAATGAGCAAGTGCTGTCTTAATAAAAAGACAGCAATTGTTCGGGGGTGTAGTCGAGGGACTACTGATGACGTCACGACACTGGGAAGCGACGAACCGATGACACACACTGATAGCGAGCGGGAATGCGAGCAGGTAGCGGCACGTCCGTACGCGACGGCGGTCAGGCGGCGAGTGTGTTCTAGCTTTCCTAGATCGCCCCTATTTATACTGTGCACAGTGATGTGCGTGAAGCGGTTGGCGTGCGGCGTACTTTTGCGCGCTAGCCAATAGCGTGGCTCGACTTTGAGTGAAGATCGTTGGAGCCACACGGACAGGTTTCGACCTGTCTAGACTCGATTCTGACATGACCTGTGGCTTCATCGGTCTCCATTCTCTGGCCAATCAGAGGGCTTAGATTCTTTCCTGACCTTATATGGTAAAGTATATAATTCAATCTTCGTCTAATAAAGCCTATTTACATTCCTATGTGTTTTACTTATTCTAGATAGGATTCTCTTTATTAATTTAGGGTAAATAAGCCTACGTTACTCAATAGTTTATGCTCTTACGTACTAAATAAAATCGTTTATTCCTTATTCTAATTACATTATCTTAACGCTATTCATAACTCTAAGTGATTTAGAAGTCTTAGTTCGGCGTCCGCAACAATAAAAGTATATTTTTTTTCAACAAACCTTCATCCATCAAAAACAAATCACATTTAAGATAAGTCCCACATTAGCTAAAGAGGTCCATCATTGAGTTACACAAGCAATATCCTCTGTAGTGCCAAGTCTACACGGCCCCAACTGTGAGGGTAATGACAACCGCGCTCCCGTCGCGAACAGAACGGTGCGTGTACACTACTCCTTATTACTAGGACGGGGCTGTTAAAGCAGTGGGGATAAGACATTCAGAGAGATTCTTCATTTGTTTTGAATATTTTGAATACCTGTGTTTGGTACTGAGTATGGATGTGTGCCTGGTTGATGGCGATAGGCCCTGTTACATGGCACTTAAACATAGCTGGTAAAATGTGTACTATTAGGTACACCTCTGCCTAACCCTTCAGGGGTTACAGTTCTGGTGTTATTTTATGTTTCTGAGTATTTTTTAATGAAGTCAGTTGCCGGCTATTTCTTAGACGGAGATAGGAGATAACATTTTGCTAGGACGACCCACATACTATATGTGTTCTGTGCTTGTATTTTTGAATGACAGCTTCCTTTGTGATTAATAGATATCGGGTAGTAATTAAACTGACTTCTATTTGATAGCAATTTTGTCCTCCAACAACCTCTTTGTAGACTTGTCTTCATTAAGTCTTTTCTTAGCCTCATGCCGAACTAGAGGACAGTATTGAACCAACTATACCCAAACATTGCAAATCACGACTGGAATAAAAATGTTTCCTTTTTTAAATCAACTAAACAGGTTCTCGCCTAACTGTGACTTCCGCGAACTTCATAGCCATACATTGTGCAGTCTAAGCGTCTGCTAATAAGTATTTCCAGGGAGCCATACAGACACACAGATAATAAAGTGCACTTGTTTTGTTACAAACATGTACTTGGCAGACTTACTAAGGCGCTACCTCACCGGAGCAATTGCCTGTAGTGTAACAATCCAAGACGGCAATTGGAGCATTACGTTACAATCTAGACGCCCCCTTCAAATCAAATCAAAATCATTTATTTCAAGTAGGCCAGTTACTGGCACTTTTGAATAGTCGAACAGCAATAAAATGAAGCTACAGTCGCAATCACAAGAAATAATAGCTGTGAAAGCACTGTAGTTGGCCATTCCAACCCGTAGAGCTCTATGGAGAAGAATGGGCAAGAAACTCCATGGATACTCTTTTAAATCTTATCTTCACCGGAAACATTCGGTTTTAACAAATCAAGATGCATTTTTTTTACAAAAACAAGCCGTTGTTACAAACTGTATAATTAAAGGTTCTCCCCACTCACTGATGATATGCTCTAATCTGAATAGTTAAATTACGGGTGAATGCGAATGCTCCCGGTGAGGGAGCACCTTTAGAGTCTGTTTTGGATTGTCTTGCTTGATTCGTAAGAGTCTATTAGTCTGTGTTCAAGATTGTTAAAGTTGAACGTTTTTCATGTTATTGTTGTATTAAGGATTGTTAAGATTTTTATTTGCCTGTAATTGATGGATGATTTTTATGGATGAGTGATGAAGGGGTGAGTTTTTTGCTGTAGGGTTAACAAATGGTAGGTAGGTTTCTCGATGCTCGAAGAATGTAGAAAAATTGGTGTCAACGTTAGGCTGGTTTGAAACCTGGAGGAATAATATTAAATAGTACTTACCCTGCAAAAACAAAGCCATGCCATGAGCGAGGCGGATAGGTACAACAGGGTTTTAGGCCAAAACTATACTGCATTTTCTATAGAACGGTCGCTGCCGTTCCGTAACTGCTGAATCAATAATATCTAGGTACTAAGCGCTTGATTTATGTATAGTATTTTGCAGATACGATCCTTCGTTTGTTTTACAATTAAATTAATTGATTGTAAGAGTAAGTCGTGTTACAAATATATTCATTTTATTCTTTCTATGCACTTTCTCATCTAACTTTCTTATCGGATTTTAATTGATGGTACTTTTAAACACAAACAAAACTAAACCTCCAATCACTGTTTCTTGTGTAATTTCTAAAACAAATTTAAGCATTAAGTCGAATACAATTACGATTCAAGTACTAAACAAATCCAATAATCGGCAATATCTTCAGCCATTTTGTTTATACTTTAGTGTGATGAGTATTATGTCGTAAAAATTTAGTCGCTCAATGGAATGTTTGTCGTAAATAATTTTATAACTTCCCAAGTGTTGTATAGATGGGTTGTGTCGAGATGCTGAGCTCTTAAATCGGGAACAAGATATTACTGAAAGGTAAACGTTTTTTTTAAAGAGAATCAAATTGGAATAAGGATTTCCCATTTAAAGTTATTTTGAAATATTGGGTTTATTTTCTATATTGTCCATCGTCCCAAAAAGTATCGCAGTACAGACTAACTGTATATCAGAAAGTAATCGCTTCATATAAAGAATCGGTACTTCACCGCATCCGGTTGGACTTGAAGCCGATTTCAATCAAGACCTTGTCCTTATCTATACCATAATAATGTAGGTACTTTAAATAAACATACTCGTACTACACATTATTTAAACACAAACTTACACGGCTAATAACGAAAACTTTTAAACGCCGCTTCACTAAATGGTTTATGGGTAAATTGATAATAATAATAGATCCATCATGCTTTCCTAGAAGCTAATTGCAATATGTTAGCATTTTGCAATTAGCACGCAAGCACTAGTGGATTCTTTATCATGGTAGTACTTATGAACATATCCCACGAAGACTATGGTCCTTAAGGCTAAATACTTAAGGACCAGAGTCATCGTGGGTTTTGATACAAATTGTAATGTTTTTTTTAAGCGCTTTGTAATTCTAAAACCAGTTTCAACAGATTTGACTTTTAGATAGCTCATAATATGATAAATAATATGATGGGTTATCAGCGTAAGATGGCGGTGTATAAATAATAATAATACCAACCTATTACTGTCCCACGGCTGGGCAAAGGCTTTTTCTCATTTAGAGAAGACACGAGCGCATTAACCATGCTTGCTCAAGACGAGTTGGGGATTTCAGACCCACATTTATCTAGGTTTCCTCACGATGTTTTCTTTCACCAATGTCAGTGATTTCCAAGATAAACTTAGAAAGTCCATATAAAGTGAAAAAGTCACATAGGTACTTGCCCAGATTTTAACCCACAACTTCGTGCATGAAAGGCGAGGCCTTAACCTCTAGGCCCTCACGACCTGTACTCCTCACCAAAAACCATACTCGCCTTAAATATATCTACACAATAAATTCGGCAATCAAAAGAATGCAATTGAGGGCTCCCTAGTACCGCCATGTTGGTTCTCATACGAGAGCATATCGTACGTGAACAGAATAGAACATGTCCCTGTGCGTAGGTACCAGGCTTGCAGATTTACGACGGAGATAAACTCGAAGATATGCTCGTAATTAGAACTGGGATGTTAGCTGTCTTCATTTATAATGTACTAGATAATTTTAACCCTTTATTTTTTTTTAATGTTTAGTGTTACTTTTTAGTCAAGTTTAAACTATTATTTCTTTTTACCCACGTTTTTTTTTTAGTTTTGGTAAATTAAATGACATAGTCCGAACTGACACCAGAAGACCGTGTGGTTTTGGGTTCGATTACAGGTCGGGTAAAGGGTTGTTGATTTTTTCCATCAAGACTTTCTCAGTAGCAACCCGAAGCACCCTCTGCCAAAACCTTTTGTGGTTTTCCTGTATTCCAGGCGTTGTTATGTTGAATTAAAATGATGCCACAAATTCAATGCTGCTTTAACTTATTTGTTTCCTACGTAGTAATTAGTCATTCCTATTATTAAAAACCGGCCAAGTGCGAGTCGGACTCGCGCACCGAGGGTTCCGTACAAACCAAAATTACTGAAGAGAATAAATAAAAATATGTGATCTAACTAAAAATTTTAGGCGTTCGTAATTTTTCCTTTATATGTGCTATAAAACATTGCTTCAAGCCAAATTTCAAGATTCTAGGTCGACTGGAAGTACCCTTTAGGTTTTGATTCCCTTGCGAGTAGTTGCGAGTTTGAAAATATGCGGCTTAAATTGCTGTTTCGTTTGATTGCGTTGACATAGAAGTTTGATTTTGTTACAGCTTAAAGGTATTATAGACCCAAGTATTTGATATGAATTTCAATTTAATGCCTTTACGCATTCATGAGGAAAGGGGTAGTAAGTTTAAAATTATTTTTATAATACGATGTAACTAAAAATTTACGATTTTCGCAATTTTTCCTTTATCTGTGCTATAAGACGTTGCTTCGTACGAACTTTCAAGATTCTGAGTTCACGGGAAGTACCCTTTAGATTTTGATTCACGAAGACTATGGTCCTTAAGGCTAAATACTTAAGGACCAGAGTCATCGTGGGTTTAGATACAAATTGTAATGGTTTTTTTAAGCGCTTTGTAATTCTGAAACCTGTTTCAACAGATTTGACTTTTAGATAGCTAATAATATGATGGGTTATCAGCGTAAGAAGGTGGTGTATAAATAATAATAATACCAACCTATTACTGTCCCATGGTTAGACATAGGCCTCTTCTCATTTTATTAGAGAAGGCACCAGGTATTGACGACGATGCTTGCTTAAGACGAGTATGCGATTTCAGACCTAAATTTATCTAGGTTTCCACACGATGTTTTCTTTCACCAATGTCGGTGATGTCCAAGATAAACTTAGAAAGTCCATATAAATTGAAAAAGTCACATAGGTACTTGCCCAGATTTTAACCCACAACTTCGTGCATGAAAGGCGAGGCCTTAACCTCTAGGCCCTCACGACCTGTACTCCCCACCAAAAACCATACTCGCCTTAAATATATCTACACAATAAATTCGGCAGTCACAAGAATGCAATTGAGGGCTCCCTAGTACCGGCATGTTGGTCCTCATACGAGAGCATGTCGTACGTGAACAGAATAGAACATGTCCCTGTGCGTAGGTACCAGGCTTGCAGATTTACGACGGAGATAAATTCGAAGATATGCTCGTAATTAGAACTGGGATGTTAGTTGTCTTCGTTTATAATGTACAAGATAATTTTAACCCTTTGTTTTTTTTATTGTTTAGTGTTATTTTTTAGTCAAGTTTAAACTATTATTTCTTTTTACCCACGGTTTTTTTTTAGTTTTGGTAAA
Organism: Cerastis leucographa; assembly: GCA_963082945.1. NCBI lineage: Eukaryota > Metazoa > Arthropoda > Insecta > Lepidoptera > Noctuidae > Cerastis > Cerastis leucographa. The sequence goes on from OY720365.1 coordinate 4,408,958, forward strand.
TTGAAATGACATAGTCCAACTGACACCAGAAGACCGTGTGGTTTTGGGTTCGATTACAGGTCGGGTAAAGGGTTGTTGATTTTTTTCCATCAAGTCTTTCTCAGTAGCAACCGAAAAAAAAAGAACGAAGCACACCTCTGCCAAACCCTTTTGTGGTTTTACTGTATTCCAGGCGTTGTTATATTGAATTAAAATGATGCCACAAATTCAATGCTGCTTTAACTTATTTGCTTCCTACGTAGTAATTAGTCATTCCTATTATTAAAAACCGGCCAAGTGCGAGTCGGACTCGCGCACCGAGGGTTCCGTACAAACCAAAATTACTGAAGAGAATAAATAAAAATATGTGATCTAACTAAAAATTTAAGGTGTTCGTAATTTTTCCTTTATATGTGCTATACAATATTGCTTCAAGCCAAATTTCAAGATTCTAGGTCAACTGGAAGTACCCTTTAGGTTTTGATTCCCTTGCGAGTAGTTGCGAGTTTGAAAATATGCGGCTTAAATTGCTGTTTCTTTTGATTGCGTTGACATAGAAGTTTGATTTTGTTACAGCTTAAAGGTATTATAGACCTAAGTATTTAATATGAATTTCAATTCAATACCTTTACGCATTCATGAGGAAAGGGGTAGTAAGTTTAAAATTATTAAAAAAAATATTATAATATGATGTAACTAAAAATTTACTGTTTTCGCAATTTTTCCTTTATCTGTGCTATAAGACGTTGCTTCGTACCAACTTTCAAGATTCTGAGTTCACGGGAAGTACCCTGTAGGTTTTGATTCCCTTGCGAGTGTCGAAAATTTGCGGAAATTTGCGGCATAAACGGCTGTATCTTTTGATTGCGTTGGCTTAGAAGTTTGATTTTTTCACAGCTCCAAGGGACAGTAGACTTGAGTATTTGATATAAATTCCAGCTTGATACCTCAATGCGTTCTTCAGAAAAAATGTCTTGACAGACAGACAGACAGACAACAAAGTGATCCTATAAGGGTTCCGTTTTGTCCTTTCGAGGTACGGAACCCTAAAAACATAGAAGGTGCAAAAAGATTGTGAAAAATCAACTTCTTTGAATAATAAATGACATGCAAATTATTGACCATGGGAAAAACCAGCTGTCTCTTGACAGCTGGTTCACCTATTACCTCGCAAGTCGCCTGCGGGTCGTTCGATAATGATATACAAGGTGTTGTTTTGCATCCTCGTCAAAATTCAGGTGGTTGTCACCCAAGACATAAACAATCAATTAAAATTGCGGTACCTAGTTAATTATTAACAAACGCAGATTTATTTGGGTGTTTATGTTTGTCAGTATTTCAGAATAACCCCCTTAAAGTGGTTCAGGGAATAAGAAATTATCCAATAAAAGTTTGAGATTGTTTGTATTTGCGAAAGCGCGGTTATAGGGCGAGAATCAGACAGCCCGCGTTTAAAAACACGGGTGGTTCACACTTACCGATTTCCATAAATAAGAAAAAAAATAAAAATTACCTACCTATTTTATTATTAATTCGGAACGAGAATCATTAGCATAGTTACCTACTTGAATTTGACGAGGATGCAAAACAACACCTTGTATGTCACTACGATGATTGGTACACCACAAATACACAGCTGGTTTGTGGCAAATTGATTCAATTTCTTCGCTTTCGTATTATTAGAAGTTACTTTTAAGTTGTACTCATGACAAAGATTGTAACCCTAATGGCTTATATCTTGAAAATGTGACGATTTTGTCTGATACAATACTTTTGTACTCTGATAAATGATTTTTTTTTTTTGCGTGGTGGTTTTTTTTTTTTTTGTGTGGTGGCTAGTTTTTTTTGCGTGGTGGCTATTTTTAAGTGCTATAAAAAGAGGGAAGTTATGCAGGCCAGGTTTCAAACAAAAATATTCCATGCCCTTTAAAATAGGACTAAAATCATTAAATACTAAATATTGTGACTGAACAAAGCTATTCAAATCCACCTAAGAAAATACTTAGGTGGGAACTTAAAGTGGCTAAAACCTCTCACCTACCTAGGTATGAACCTTCTGCTTTTACTTTGACTAAAATAAAATTTGACCTTATTTTACCTAAGTCAAAAGTATTGACCCTCGTAAACCCCTACCTTACCTAGCTAGGTTTTCTTTATTGAAATCGAGTCGCTATAATGGAATCCTTTTATTCCAATTGAAACCTGTTTCTGTATACTCTTCAAAGTTTTTGTTTCTATCTTGTTTTCGTTCTAAATAAACACGTTGAAAGTGTCTGGTATTTATTTTGTACAAAATATTTAGGTTTTATGGAAATCATCTTTTTAAAGCTTGTTAGAAAGCAATTGTATGTTGATTTTGATTATTAATCATTTCGTTTTTTTTTTACTGTGCTTAGGCCGGAGGTGGAGCGGGTCCCAGACATTAATGACCTATAAAAGATCTCGGGGTACAGTTGAACTGCGTTGCCCTGGCTGGAGGCCTTAAATTTTAGGCATCCACAGGATTGACCGGTTAAGCAGAAGCCAGCCTCAGAGGCTGAACTGCGAGACGCGATACATAAAAAAAAAAAAAAAAACTGCGAGATGCCATTCACAAAAAAAAAACGCTGATAAGACTCGCACAGATCAAGTAAGCAAGGCAAGAGGCATATTCTCCACAGTAGGTGAAAAGTGCTGACTATCATGATGATTAATGTGGAGGCCGCATAACTCTCAGAAAGATGAACTGAATTTCAGTCACATCTGGTTTTACCGAAAACACCCTAAACCACATTGGAAAAAGGCACTTAAGAGCGTTTACACCTTACGACATTTCATACAAACTTTCAAGTCGCTAATTTCCGAAATAACTGAACCGATTATAATGAAACTTCATACGCATAATCAGGATACATAGGTTTAAAAAATTACTAAAAACATTTTCGAAAAATGTTTTTAGTAATATAATAGCTAAATTAGACCGATTATAAATTTTCTATAGAATCAGAAATTTCCAATTATATTTTTTTTAAAGACATTTCGTAAATGTTTTTAAGTAACTTTTTAGACCTACGTATGCTGCCTTTGCGGATTAAGTTTCATTCAAATCGGTTCAGTCATTTCGGAAAATAACGACTTGAAAGTTTGTATGAAATGCCGTAAGGTGTAAACGCTCTTTTTTTTTTTAAACAAACTTTTATTTAAAAACTAAGCTCCACAAGTTAAGTGTAATTCAACCCCAAAATAACTCAAGCAATCTGTAAAATACAACGACGATTGCCCAATCCTGACCTAACTCTGTTAAAATTGGACAAAAAAGGGTTTAAAACAGAGATTTATCAAGACCGGCTTGCCGTTATGCATAAAATTAATTCTCTGGCCATTCGGCACCCTTTCAAGGGGTCATTAAGTAATTCAAGTAATAGCTTGATTAGGTAACTTCTATTCAAGGGGTGTTGTAACGATGGTTGAGAATCTAGGGATGAACTGACTGGTGTTTGGACATTTATATAATTAAGCATTTGTTTAAGAGTTCAAAATATTTATTTTAGTAAGCTGCATTGAAGGTTAAACTGCTATAAACATTTGTATAAAAAAAAATTGGTCTTACTACTTCGTTGGCCACGGTCTCAAAATTTAGTAATTAAGGACCAATGTGGCTCTGTCAATGTGGTATTTTCAAGCGAGTACAATTAATACATTTCTTTCTTTCTATAAACGTAAAGAGGCATAAAAAACATCGCGGGAAAACCTGCACTTCTTATTTGAGTTCAATAACATCATCATCTGCCTAGCCTTTTCACAAACTATCTTGGGGTCGGCTTTCAGTCTAATTGGATGCAGCTGAGTACCAGTATTTTACATGAAGCGACTGCCTATCTGACCTCCACAACCCATTAACTGGGTAATACGATACCTCTTGGTAAGACTGAATGTCAAACTTTTGGCTTCTGACTACTCGTAACGACTCTCAAAGATCTACAAATGACAGCCAGGACCAAATGCTTACCGTACTTTCAGAGGCACGGAGGAAACTAATTATGGTCAACCATCCACGGACAAACCTCGGCAAGCACGGCTTAACCTTAAAGTTCGCCCCGTGCGGCTGTTATTATTTAGCCACGAGCTCCCACTTGAGTTCAATAACATCACTTGGAAAAAATGCTCGTCAACTTTGAAGTGGTACACTCCAAGTTCAAAACAAAAAGAAGTAAGTACATATATATTGACACATTTTAACCAACTCAAATACACTTGCACAAAGTCTTTAAAACTCATTATAAGAAATTGAAAGTGTATAATTTACGAATCAATCTAAATGTTTTTGATTCTAAAGTTCTGATAGGTTCATCTTACCATTTTATCATTAATATATTTTGTAATTTTTACTGAAAATATTTTACTTTAAATTCTTAAAAAATATCTCAGGATTAATTAAAGATTTCGTCTGTGTAAGAATAACTGGTATTAATGATTGTACCTACAATATAAACTTGAGCAATTGATTGCCTTATTTCCATTTTCAATTACAAATCGTTTAACTTATGAATCGATTGTAATTTAAAGTTATTGCGTAATTCTCCTTTGACGAGATTAATGGGGTAATTGTAAGCTTCAAAATTCACTCGTCTTAATCATGATTTTGTGTTACAATCGGACATAGGTACATGGCACTCAAGAAACCAATCCAACCATATCTTTTCCTTGGAGTCAAAGTTTAAATGTCTCAAAATTAAGCTGGAAATTAAACAAAAAAAAAACCCTTTAGGTATTTTTCCTGTGTCGTCATGGGTGCATTTAAAAACGTTTAAACTCACACACAGACAGCCAGATTAAGACTACTGCTACTACGACCACATCCAATATTTGTTCTGTGCGGGGATCGAATCCACGATACGCAGCGTAGCAGCCAGTTGCTCAGCCACTGCGCCAACCGTGCCGTCAATTGCACAAGGAATTTAATCTGACCACAGAAAGAAGAGTAAAAGTAGAACTTCCTCTGACGAGGCGTTACACTAAAGGCCTACGCAGACCGGGACGGCATTGCAAGTGATTTTGCCGTCAGTCAGCGCACATTAGCCGCTTAGATACCGCAGCATTCCAGCGCGTTGCCACAGCATGCCACGGCGAGCCGCGGCACAACAAAGCACGCCTCGGCAGCTCCTGCTGCCCGATACACTTTTAGCCTTCAGTTGCGTTTGATCGAGCGTTGATGTGCCTCAGTTTTGTCAAAACGAGCGCTGGAGTCCTTGGCATGCCGTTGCCTACCGCAGTACGCCGCGGCATACTGCCGCGGGAGCCCGTGGCGCGTTTTTCGATACCGTGTAATGAAATCCCTTTCAATTCCACAGCATCATTTTAAAGCATAGCAATTTATGTCGTTTTTCTAGACCGATACGTTTTAATGTCCATGAGTAAAAATTGTAATCCCTTGCCATGCCGTCCCGGTCTGCGTAGGCCCTAAAAGGTCAAGTAGGACTGAAATACGATTAACAACCGTAATCAAAATAATCGATTCATATTGAAACCAAACCTTATCAATAAATTATTCTTTGGCGAACTAATTCGTTACAGAGCCAAAGTTGCCGATTGAGTGTTGGTAGCCAAACTATTCCGGAGCTATCGAGAACTTTGTCCGTTCGAAATACGTCGGAAATCTAATAAATGTGGTTTGGTACAATAATATTAGTTATAGAGCTATATTTACGGTACATTAATTCTATTAATCCTGTTTAGTGTTATACAGTAAGTACTATCCAGTACTCGAGGTGTGGACGTAAGCTAGGCAGTCGCTCAATGTAAAATGGGTCTTGGTTGCTGAACTAGTTAGACCGAAATACCCAACTGCAATATAGTTGGTAAAACCTAGGCACACTATGATGGTGAGGGTTACTGCAAACACGTAGACTACGTACTCCAGTTTTATTTAACCACACCATCATCATCATCAGCCTATAATGTTCCCACTGCTGGGACACCAGGCCTCCTCTTAATGAGAGGGAGTAGGCTTTAATCCACCACGCAGGCCCAGTGCGGGTTGGTAGATGTCACATGTCTTCGAATTTTTTGATCTAGGGCATGCCGGTTTCCTCACGATGTTTTCCTTCACCGTTTTGAGAGCAGCGGTGATGAAATGAATTACACAAAGTAATGCGCCTGCCTGGGTTCGAACCTACGACTTACTGCTTGTAAATCGGGGCTGCCATCACTGGGCCACCGCTGCTCTCCACACCATATTAGTCATATTTCGTCATTTTGCAAAGCTGAATAAAACTATGCCCAAACTAGGAATCGAACCCAGAAGTAACACGCAGGAGTAATAATTGCTCAGAAATAATAATTGCGACCACTAGACCAACAGTTTTAAACTCTCCAGGTTATCTACTTTATTTGTTGAATTAAAGAGAGCTTAGAACGATTACGAGCATTACTGGGTTCGCTTATGCTGTGTTGTGAACGTAATAAGGAAGCTCAAACAAGAAATAATTCAATTTAAAACAAATAAAAGAAAACGGAAATTGCTTTTCCAGAGATATGTAAGAAATGCCTGAAGCGGAACACAGCCAATGAAAACGTAATGTGATTATTTAAACCAAATATTTTACCAAAACGCTTGGAAGAAAATATTATTTTTTCCGAACAGTTACACATTTTTATTTTCTCGTGTACGTTGGTCTGTGGCCTTGTTACTTTGTAGGTTGAGTGGTTGGCAGAGCTAATGATGAGCACGAGGTCCTAGGTTCATTTACCAAGTCGTAGTCGGCCAAAGAATTATAAGATTCTTATCCGCAATGTCTCTGAAGCTACAGGCTGTGGATTTATTATTACACGAGACTATAACGTAACTGATGAAATGGTGGTATATACAGATACAGGCATGTTGGTATTTTTGACAACACGCATCTTTTAACTACTCGTAGCACAATGTCTACGCCAGTGTCTACGGCGTAGCAGAGCGTAGCTCCGTAGCACTTTGAGAAGTAATTAATTTTCTGGTAGTAAACTTCCATACAATAGAGTTTCTAGTACATAAGAAATTAGGTCAGTGAAATGTTTGGACCTGTTTACAGTCTGTCTGTCGTCTAGTATTTTGTTTGTATATTTTTGTGTTGTGGCGCCGTTGTGTCACTTGCTAAATTGTTTGGCTTTATTGTTTAACAGATACTGCTAAATCGAATTGGGCAGATTTAACAATATCTGTTAAACAATAAAGCCGAAGAAAATACTAAGAATAGCTTATTTTCATTCGGCTTGATTCATGTGTAGATTGGATCGGATAATTCCTTTCGTTCTATAATTTCAGCTTAGCCTTCTTCTGGAGGTATATTTACATAGAAATATTTGATTTTGCTGGCGGGTTTATGCTGAATCATGCTGAACCATACATTTTTTTAGTATCTTGAATGCTGGAAAATATTTATTTCTCGTTATTTCACAGACGTATCCATATTAATGCATACTAAAATAATAAAATTGTGTATAATCTAAATAACAGCATTCCGTTCTACGCTTATTTGTTACTCATCCGCTTCCATATTTGAATAATATTATTATTGAATTTAGAATAGCTGCACAGCTGGGCGATCAAATGAAAACTCAATTACATTGAGTGGAGTCAAGAGCATATCAGGTTCAAACCAATGAGTTTTTATTTGAAGTGTGCGGATTTGGGCAAAAATTTACCGGTTATTTTCGAATTTCATAACCATGTAGACTATTTTAGTTAGATGGTGACGTTAATAGTTATGTTATAGCAATCTGTGTGAATTTCTCATCGGCAAAAATTGACAAGCTTCCAAACAAACTTTAATCCGTGGACATCCAGTCCAAATGAAAGAATCTTGTAAATAAAAAAATCTTTTTCATAAATCTTCATTAAAAAAAACTTAATCCTATCCTCTATTTCGTTATGGGACTATAATGTAAAATTGCAAGCTTCTGGACACAACGGTTTAGGCTGTAGCTAGTCTGTCAGAGAACGTAAGGATTTCTTATCAGCTTTCACCGCTAACTACCACAGATTACTCATGTTGATAAAACTTACCAAGTCAAGCAATTTAACCACATCTTTCATTGTGCCTTGGAGACTGATATTATTTGCATTAGGCACATAAAGACTAAAGCCATACCAACATCAACCGGAGGTGACGGCTTCCCATTCCCTCTCGCTCTGGACCATGGATTGAACCAAGGCCGGACGCGAGAGGTCGCCGCCGCCAATCGCCGCTACGAGGACACGGCGGTGCTCAGACCAGGCGGAGCAGACCTCCACGGTGTGCTCCATCGTGTCCTCCGGCCGGTCCTCGCAATGGTGACACCCAGGTGTTTCCTCCCGCCCGATTCGGTGCAGGAACCTCCCGAAATAATGGAATCCAAACTTGTGATTACAACGTTGATACACCGCATGATTTACACATCAACATGTTTTGACTAGTATTTTACAAAACTAGTCGAGAATAAGTATCACAATTTGATTAATAGTCTAAACGAGGGGAGACAGTTTCAAAGCTATTGTGTTCTGCATAAAACTTAATTGTGATCTGATTTTGCTCATACCAATTTGCGTTTAGAAGAATATTTGGAATATTGAAATTTCCAGCAGAAGGTATAAAGCATCATATCCAGTGCTTCTGAATTCCTAGTATAGATGGCATAGATGTTGACAACATTTCCATTGCAGCGAATGATACTTGGAACTGAGGGACGTTATATCACTGGTTTCGAAGTATTTCCAATCAGAGCTTTATCGAGGGAACGTGTATAAGAGTAATATAATTACTTCGTACTTGTGCCGATAATTTGTATTGTAATTCAGGTACATTGAGACGTTTTAGGTCTAATGCGACATTTATTATTTTCCAAAAAATACACGTAAAGGTGCAAAACCGTGAAAAATACAATGACAGAATTTACGAGTAGATCCTGTTCCTCAAACGCAGTTTACGACTTACCTGATAAGATAAGGGGTGACGCTCGTAGGAAATGTATCTGATCCTCGCTCTGTAACCGCGCTTTCACACATACAAACAATCTCAAACGTGTATTCAATAATTTCTTGTTACCTAAACCACTTCAAGGGGTACTTTATTCTCATAGACTGACAAATGTCAATGTACGTACTCGTATAGGAACCATAATACATGTATAAGCATACGTTATAAATATATAAAACGTAAAGGGGAAGTGGCGCCGATATTGAAGGCTTACAACAGAGGGACGAGAGAAATTGTCGTCTTTAATAAACCCGAAAATCGAGTAGGCTCTTGAGATTTTTCAGGATTTTGTGTGAGCTTTCTTTTTGTAACGGAGCCTCGAAAACAAAGGCATTGAAAAATTGGCGAGCGTTAAGAGGTCTGCTTTAATTGGGTAGTCCTGACGTATACAAATGCTTCGGGTGTAGCCGTTATTTGTTGAGTTTTTTTTAATGAATTATCTAGAATTTTATTTGAAAAATATACATATTAGTATAAGTTATACAAGGATCACTAGGCGCGGGGCGAAAATCGGAACTAACGACGACATATTGTCTTTTTTTTTTCAAATCACGAAACAAAATCTCAAGTGTGACTTTCAATGTCAATCAAACGCCAAAATATTCTTGTAGCATTATTACATGCAATTTTCCTACTTTAACCACCAATTTATAATACCTGCAGAACCTGATACACTAAATTACGTTTTCCTACTTTGGTAACAAAAATCAATTTACCAAGTCAATTAATAAACTCAGATTCAACACCTTTGGTTACCGACACACGAAGTCAATCAGCAATTTGATCGGGCCAATTAATTTTGTTAACGAGTGTACCCTCTATCGTTCATTGTCAATTTGCGAATACAGGTGAACGGAAAAGCGTGACAGTTGAAAAATTAGGATTTTTACGATGTGATGATGTATTGTTTTTGTTGAGGTAGGTAGCACAGTTCAGTTTTTAGCAGTAGTTGTTCAATTATAAATGTTGCCCTTTTCTCATTAATTTTGTTTAGTAATTCATATCTATTGCCCAAACTCTCTGTCTCGATCTTAGTTGCCTGAAAAATGATTAAACAAAAGTTATGGAACACTATAAGGCGTCCGGTGACAAATCACATTAACTCCGCATTGATAGGAACTTTGAATAGGTTTTGACTGAGGTTTCGAAAACAAAATAATGTTTTTATCCGAGCGGTGATTAAACTCTATGCCTTTATGGCATAATAACGACTATAAGGTGCTATTTATTTATTATATAGAAATTTGCTACATTTTTAAATATTCCTTAAAAAAAAAAAAAAACAACATTTAAAAATATAAATAAATTATAGCCCACGGGTATCGCATGTTAGCGGGTGGACCCTATTGGGTCCAAGCTACTAGCGGTCAGGGGTCCAGAGAAAGTAACGTACTAACAATACGAGCCGTGTCCAGGAGCACCGCTTTCTGAATCAAGCCCTTGATCCAGCTGCCTAACGAGAGCCCGAGAGAGATATTGGTTGAGGCTCTTGGCAATTAGGCTGTTGACTGATACGACGCACAATGATCGCTGAGTCCGCATCCCACATGCCGACAACCTCACGAGCCAAGTCAAGATATTTGATTTGCTTATCTTGCTCGGCTTTTACGAGGTTCTCGTCATGTCAACAATCATTGCGCGCCGCTCTGACCGGTCCACCACCACTATATCAAGCTGATTAGCTACAATAGTCCGGTCAGTGATGAAGGATTGATCCCAGTACAGTGTGATATTGCCATTTTCGAGAACTGGATCGGACACATACCTATATATAGTACGGCACTTCCGATTCCACAAGGCTGTATTTAAGAGCGAAAAGTTGCCGATGGATAATCCTAGGTACAAGGTTGTGTCTATGCCCAGGGCTGCGGGCTGTTCGAAAGAGATACCGTGGCCCTGGAACACAAAGGGCTAAGAAGGAACATGGATGGGTTTTAGTCGGTCAAGTCTGACACTCCGCCCAGAGCGGGAGAAGTCATTTGATGATTTCCCATCCGAAAAAAAAAAAGATTGTGTCTATGCAAGTATTATCCGTAAGGTAGACGAGAACATCCGGAGATAATGTGACGGATTGATTCACTCGTAGATAATGTGACGGATTGATTCACCCGGACGGTGGCATGCCCGACATTTGTGAACCGTGCCATCCTTTAAAATAAATCTCCGGTAATTATTCTTCATCATAACTTCATCTATAATTGCACACAAAACCTTCGGTTTCTCCAAAGAGATCCCCAGAACGTAGCCAGGCTACGGATGCTGATTGGTAAACATCAAGTTCATGCAGGGCCCTGAAGAAGCGTCCGTAAAGCTCCTTACTCTGCCATACTGGTAATTAATATCAAGCACTGAAGGTTTGCGCCAGTTCTCTTTAGCCAAGGAGGGAAGGGTCAGGTCCCTGTCAAATCGCGACTACATCCATCAGTTGCAAATTATTGGGGGCGAAGAAAAGGTGAGACATAACCAACTACCGCTCTTCAATCAAAAGCCAGCAGCGTGCTTTGAGGATTCAAGGCTAAGCAGAACCAAAGTGGGCTCGAACGATCACCCTGAAAAATGCCACACTCTATCCTTATCGGTTCGCTATTCTTCTGGATATGCCGACATCCTGGATAGCGAAGGAATGTCCTCCATTCCACCATACTTGACAGCAGGAAGGTGCGCAGAGTTGAATCAACTTTATACTAATTGACACAAATATTTAAACCATCATTTTTTTTTATCAGTGTCCTGAAGAAGAAAATGTATTCATTAATCTTCTATTACGGGTGCGCCAAAGTTCACCTAAATTTTCAACTCCGATAATTGGAAATCCGAAAATGTTCTTCCTAACATTGTTCATCCTAACAATCACAATTCCTAAACACTCTGTCTCTAATGTTCATAATTCCGAAGCATTCAACTTCATAATGTTAGTAGCAATAAACATCTATTATACTTTTATTTGTTTTCCTATATTTTCTCAACATAACCATATTTTACACTATTATTCAAAGTCATATCTTTTTTGTTTAGATTTCTTTTTTATTAATTAAAGCGTCTTCTTTAATTTTATTTATGGCGGTGTGTACCTGCAAAGATATCCATAGGTTAGGTGAGGTTAGAACTGTGACCAACTACGCGTGAGCCGAGCGAGCGGAGCGAGCGGTGCCGCGGCAGCGGCCGGCGAGCGCTACCTCGAAATTGGTCGCGAAATTTTTCTAAGTATTTTTTCATAGTGGGGGCACTATAACTATCATCTTCTACCCACATATATTTTTTATTACACGTGGTAAATGTTTCTTTCTGAGTATGAGTGAAAATATTATGGTAATTATGTTTAGGGATAAAAGCATTATGATAAAAAACAGTAGGAGTTTAAATATATTTACATTAATGATATTATTGATTACAATTTTCGGAAACATGAGTGTTATGAACATCGCCGGTAGCACTACAAATAGTATGAATTGAAAACTTTAGGATGAAAAATTTTAGGAAGAGTGATCATTCGGATTACAAATCATAAGGAAGAACAATTTCGGGTAAAAAACTTTAGGTGAGCCAATATGGACCCTTCTATTACACATAGAAAACGATAAAATCTCTTTTATACTTGTTACGACCAAACTATTACAAAGCTGGAAATTCCAATTACGGGTCATAAATTGAGAATTTATCTTACTGACATAGGTAGGCATTGTGTCTAATTTTATTCACTAATGAAACTTAAATCTGTGAATAAAACCAAGGCACATAAATTCCAGTAATTATAATATTGTAGATAAATATATACTAATATTTTAAAGCCGAAGAGTTTGATTGTTTATTTGCTTGAACGTGCTAATCTCAGGAACTACTAGTCCGATTTGAAAAATTCTTTCAGTGTTAGATAGCCCATTTATTCAGACAGGCTATAGGCTATATGTATATATCATCACGCAACGACCAAAAAGAGCGGAGCAGCAATGAAAAATGTTGCGAAAACGGGGAAAATGTGACATGGCAGACGGCACTGCTTGACATTAGCATCTATAGATAGTTATTTAATCAAAAGCTCAGTTAAAAATCTTTTTCTATACCAAATTCTAAAGACGGAGATTTTTTAAACCATGGAAGTAAAAATACTAAAAATCAATTGACAGCTATCGATACATACATACGAGTATATACCTGCTTACTCTTTTTCTAAGTGTGTCGATGGCAATCTAAATTGATTCGGTCCAGATCTGAGCCACAAGTTTGATGCCCACTGTAGCGTTCATCAGTTTCAGTAATGAACAAACAACAGGACACGCAGCACACGATATCAAGTGCCACGATATACACTACAGGGCAGAATAGTCAATGAATCTACATGTGAGCAGGTTTTCCTTGCTGCGGCCAACCTGGGTCCGGTATCAATTTAAAAACTTGCAGGTCAGTCAGGTAGGATATTTTCAGCAGGTGGAACGAATGTGTTTGGTATGGTTGCACGAGCTTTGCTACAGCTTTAGTCAGTTCGTAGAATCTGCAACTATGAAATTCCTGATGGAAAATAAGGATTGTGTGGTTTTATGAAACCACGGTAAAAGTGAAACTTTTTTTCACACGATAGACATTTAACTAAAAATTTTGGGAGCGCCTTTCACTTTATCCCTACTCCGCGGCCGACCGTCACGCGACATGCAACACACAGACGAAAAAGTTTGAGACGATGTAATAAAAGTTTCACTTTAAAAACTATAGTATCTGCTTAATAAAAGTATGAATATGGATGATAAATGTGAGTATAAAGTATCTGTAGAGATACTTTATACTCACATTTATCATCCATATTCATACTTTTATTGGTTTTACATTAGCAATCCAATCATTTCGTTTTTATAAATATTTTCTTTATATCCTTTGTTGTGACATGTTTACTTCAAATTTGTCAGATGTCATTTACTTTTATTTTTGATTCTTACCAGCCAAACTCTCTATGAAGGTTTCATTTAGATTATATATTACTAAAAATTATTATCATCAATTCGTTAGTTCAATTGTTGTATTTTATAGTTAATTGCGAATATTTGCTGTGTAAAGATATTCTGAGTTGTATTTATAAAAATATTATGTGCAGGGTTTTTGACCAATTGTTACTGGCTGCTTTGAATACTGGCAGGTTGCGTATTACTAGAGCGCAGCAGTTTTGAATCTGAAAAAGAGATTTGAAGGAAGAAACGGAAGATCAGGATAAAAAAGGGATTTCTGACGGATGCCCTGGTTCTAATCTAGAGTTAAGAGTTCGGTTGAGTCTGGATACAAGAAATCAGTTTAGCCTGAAGTCAAGAAATCAGCTAAGTCTAGAGTTTGAAGTCAAGATCTCAGTAATATCTTGAGTTTTGAGCACAGCCTAAGTGGAGTCAAGAAGCGGTCTTGGTTTGGTGCTGTCGTAGCTGCTGCTAGCTGCTGTGAGGAAGCTACTCCGCGAATTGACGAGCCTGACACTGGGGCTCGGTACGTGTCTGCTGGAAGCTACTCTGAACTGACGAGCCTGGCACTGGGGCTCGGTACGTGTCTGCTGGAAGCTGCTCTTCGAGCTGACGAGCCTGGCACTGGGGCGGTACGTGTCTGCTGGTGGGTCCTGCCAAGCCGCCCTGCATCAAGTTCGTCGTGGTCAAGCTCATCTTGATCAAGCCAGCTTTCTACAACTGGATGTTTGTCTTCAGTTACTATCACGCTCTGCGGAGGCATTCAAAACGTTCCCGGTTAACCTGCCCTTCACTTTTTTATTAATTTATTGTATTTTTCATATCATCATTTATTAAAATCATTTTCCCCTAATTACTTTTTTAATGTACAAATCTGTTTACTTCTTTTATCACGAGGAGCAAGCACGTTTGTTACAAAACCCAATAACCCTTTGCCCGACCTACAAATCATGCTCAAGACATCATAATCTGCTACTATGAAATTCCTGATAGAAAAACCCAAAAACACATTAACCGACCTAGAAATCAACCTCAAGACTAAGCTCAAGAACAACAGAAAAAAAACTTGCAATCAGGACACGTGCCCAAACAAAATATCACTGATTGCTAACAAACGGAGTTATTTAATAATAAACAAACAAATAAACCTGAGGTAGACACGTAAGGCCGTAGGCGTTTCATGAATAACGGTCGCCGCCCCAGAGTAATCTAGATAGAAGTATTATTTACTTACGAGTGGAATTGTGTCAATAATAGTAAGTTATAATCAAAAGGCAATCGGGGTTCATAAATTGGTTATCGGAAAGATAAACCTTGTAGAATTTGGTCTTGTTATGTAGCGGTTTTTGTTTTTGACTTGAAACCTGGCTATATTTTATTATTATCAGTTTAAAAAAACGCAGCGCCATTCTAGGAATTCCTCTTGTATCGTGTTTGCGTTTACTAACATCCATAAACAGCCAGACCCGGAACAACTACCTTGTAGGCTATACAAATATTCGTTCCGTGCGGGAATCGCGCAGCATAGCAGTCAATCGCTCAGCCACTGCGCCAACCGTGCCCTCACATCAAAGTGACTTTCTCATTTTGAAATTATTATCCAAACGTAGCGTTCATCAGTAACTGTTTAAGTATCAATAATTATCTTTGCCTCTTAGTTGAAATCTGTATTTCTATCCGAACACATGTTTCATGATAAATAAAAAGAAAAGTGGTGCAATGCTTCTATGTTTGTTTGTTGCGTTCTAATATTTGTTTGTTTGTAATATGGTGTGTCAAACCAGTACAAGCAATTTCCGGATATGATTCCGGACACCGGTCTTTGATTGATATTGCATTGATGAATGTGTTCGAGACCGGTTTGGTGTTCGCAGCATATAACCAACCGCCCCACCAACTTGTTTGCACCAGTTTGGGACCGTACCGAACCATTACGGGTACAGATATTTTAATATTATAAAGACATCTCTAAAATAATCACATAAATAACCTTCAAAGGTCTCCTGTTAAATTTAACCCTTCCAATAACGCTATAATGCTGACATAGTCACTACGTAATAATCTAAGGTTGTTGATACAACGCACAAGAGGATCTTCCGGTCATTTCATCGCCTTTTATTGTGCTCACGGGAAATAAACCGGTGGTCTATTGATTGCTGGCACTTCAGTTTTTTTTTCTTTTATATCTTTTTTTAGGGTTGACGAAAAATCAAGCTAACTGAAGAAAGAAAGAGCCATTTAAATATATCTAACTAACGCAGTATAGTGAGCAGATATGACTCAGTGGTAACCCCAGCAGGCAATTGACTCTGTGTTGTTTATTTTTTTATTTTGAATATATAATTTATCATCACCATTGCTTATGTGAAGGAAAACATTGATAGAAAATAGGTTATGTTCTAGAACCAAAAATTCGAAGACATGGGTCATCTACCAGTTTATCTAACGCTGGATCCGCGTAGTGGATTGTCTCTCATAGAGAGAAGGTCAGTGTCATAACAGTGGGATCATTATACGCTGATTATAACCTACTAATAAGGTCTAAAAAATATCTGGTAAAAATAATTTATAAAATCAAATAGCTGGTAAAAATTCATAACATTTCATAACTAAAAAAATCCCACATTCTATTTCTCTCTGTCAAGTACCTTATTAAGTGTCACTATGACCTTCGATATCATAACCTCCTTCATATCTATGACAATAGTCATAACACCAAGGAGCGTCGAAACTTCGCGTAATTTCGGAACTTCTCGGGACAATTTGGATTAACATTAGGGAGGCGACATCTTAATATATTATTGTCGATGACATTCCCTGGAGACCGCTTTTATCTATAGACAAAGAATGAACCCGACCAGGGGAACCCTAAAACTTCGCTTATGGGATAAAACGAGTATTACCCACATTCAATATTAAAGCATTAAATATTAATATACCATAGACCTCAATACAATGGGCGCAAAAAGGTCGTATTTACGTATAACTATTGACGTAGAAAAGGTTACGATTGTAACAAATAAAAGTTACTATCGTTTTCTTTTGTGTTTCTATCGCTGTTTCTGCACCACAAGTCACCCGTCGGCGAATTTACAAAGGCTTATACTATTTGAGTCACGAGCCAGACTGTAATAGATAAGCTTTTGTTTATGCATATATTACTCGCCAAAACCTAATCTACCTCAGTAAAAAAATTGACTCAAATGGATTAGCTTTTTGCCTGGATATTTTCAAAGAGAATGCACGGACAAAACCTAGTACTAAATTATACATACCCAGGAGAATTTCGATGCAAGAGCGAGCGAAGCGAGCTCTGGACTTGGAGCACCCCCACTCGGACAGGTTAGGTTCGAAGGGCGAAGGGGTCTAGTGAGCGAGCGGAGCGAACAAACTAAGACCCCGACTTCCCCTTCGTGTTAGGTTACTGTAAACCCTGCAGACAGAAATAGGAGCCTCGCGTAGCGCGGCTACGTCGACTACGCTTTATAAGCGAATATAAAATGTTTTGAGATTAGGTTACAATAATTGTTTTTTCTCAAGAACGGTGCATTATATTTTAATGGGAGTGGTGCCAGGGGAGAAGGGGTACACCCCCCTCACCCTCCTCCACCTGCCAAAGAATTCTAGATTTTTACCAAAATAATAACAATTTCCATGTAATTATCCACCTATTATTGAAGCTAACGATCGGTAAATATCGGTATCAAATTGAATAGCATTTGTTGCTGCAACATTAGAAGGAATTTGTCTTACAATGCCTACGCGAATTCGGTCAATTTCTGTACTAGAATGGATTAGGGTTTCGGCAAATTTTTGTCAAACAAAAGCTAAGCCAGTTTTTCACTCTAATTCCTATAACCTTTGTAAATACGCCACCCGTCGCTTTCGCACAAAAGTTTGAAGCGATGTTGTTTTGCTAAAATTTGTTTTTCTTTATAGACAATATTTTGGAGAGTGAAATCGTAGTACTTACTTGACTATTTTTTACTTTCATCTTAAAGGTACTCTAACGAGATATCCGTAAAGGTAATGAAACCCATTGAACACAAAGCCAAAAAAACCTACCTACGCGAAACTTGACAAACCTAAGTTGCTAATTAAAACATCAAAAGATAAATCACTTCGGCGCTCGTCTGTACAGTTTATAGGTGGTCGCAACTCAGTCTAACGTCGGCGACGACACGGGCGGTTGTTCCGTCACGACCGCGCACGCTCCCACAAAAACAACACGAAAACAACGTGAACAACATAAAAACTCCAACAAACAAAACAATTACAGCCAAAAACAAATAAGTGCCAACCCTAGTGTCAACAAAAAAATAAAATTTAAAAAGTAAACGTCAAAAATTACGCGCGTGTTTTTTTATTATGTGCCAGTGATTAATATTGTTAATTTAAAAAATAAATGCTGCCTTGATGGCAACTAAAAAAAATAATGTAGTACGTTTGCCGTCTGTGGTAAGATTTTGAGATTTTAATGCGATGCACAGGATGCAATGAAAGTGTATACATAGTGGCATGTTTACAGGTTTTTACATGATTCCGACGTAGTTAGCTTGGCTTGTTTTGTTGTTTATATAATTTAGCTCGATCTCTTTTATGTAGCGTTTTATCTACGAAGTTATTTGGTTCAGTGAAACGAAAATAACGGTCTTGGTTTATTGGAAAAGTTATTGTTGCAGTGTTATTAGTTTAAAATATTTATCAAAACATGTAGACATAGAATTTTCTTTTGGAATAACGGGATATAACATTTATATGGAAAGTGCAGTAAGTATAAATCTACATATTTTATTTTTCAATTTCCCTTCATACGAAAATATTTCGGTGTGTTTTATCTATTTCCTCATTATTTTTTACCCAAACTTCTATTATTCCATCTACAAAGTCTACATTCTACCCAAAATCCGAGCAATATACGTAAAAAATACAGAAAATCAGTAGCCTTTCTGGTCATCAATTTACATAATTATGTACTCGGTAGACAAACACTAAAAAGAAGCGTTTGTGACCCAAAAAGGTATGCTAAAAGAAATGTCTATTAGTGATCAAGGCTATTGGCCGTCCAGGTTAATCGCATTAACCTTTCAGAAACACGTAATCTAAATGGTTTCGTGGACGGGTTTAGCACGATCAGGTAGAATTGAAAACATGTGCGACAAATTTTATGAGAGAACCTTTTTTGTGAAATTCTTTAGAACTAGTGTTTTTAAATTTGGAGTTTGTGTAGTTGTTGTGTAGAAATAAGTTTATATTACCTTTTATTTTAATTTTGAATCTATGGAGCTGATGTGTTTGAATACTTCCTGGGAGAAAGGATTACGGATCTTGGTTTGTGGTATACTTATATTGTTTTAGTGGTCTACTTATTTTAGGGTTATGAACTCGCGAAGGACATGAAGCGAAAAAGTCTAGCTCTTGTTAATACCATAAAGCGAGTCTATACACAATCATAGGTAAACTATTACTTCCAAGTGCATAGTTTCTAAAGAAAACTTATGTAACTAGACACATTGAAATTGTTATTCCACACTTCCACAGTCTAAATAGCTATTCTTTCCAACCGTAAGTATTCAATTATTCTACGAGTACATTCAATACACTTTTTCCCGAAGCGTTACAAGGGGAGAAGAAAACGACATGTGAATACTAATTGTATACTTAATAACATGATCAGGTCGACATACAAAGTACAATAGTTTGTTACCAAGAGTGTAGAAAACCGAAATAAATATGTGGGATAGAGATATGTGGGATGGGATAGAGATATAGATTTTTTGTTGTTAAGTTTTAATTCCTTAAATATCAGACAAAGATATTCAGATAAGCTTTATGACTTAAATGTGTAGGACAGTCAATTGCCTCAAAAACTGAAATACTGCAGCTACAACAACATTGTAATCTTTTTCCATATAATCAACGAGTGAGTGTTGGTAAAAGTGTAGCCACACTTCGCTAATGGAGATGGGACAACAGTTCTTCTATGACATTTCTTCTGATAGTTTTTTTTTTTTGTGAATGGCATCTCGCAGTTCAACTTATGAGGTTGTCGTCTGCTTAACCGGACTATCCTGTGGATGCCTTGAGAGTAAGGCCTCCAGCCAGGGCATAATAACTTACAAACTAAGCGACTACACGCTAAGGGCCAGTCTAGTGATATTATAAATGGATTGGCTTTGGATAGTTGATTCCTGAAATCGGACAGTGACTTTCAATTTATAGGGTTGGTAGGGTTGTAGTAAAAGCAAGGTGGGTTTCCAGCACATTTGTCAGTTTCAAGTGTAGAATGGGTTTGTTGATTTTTATAGTAGCATAAACAGCCCAAATCATTCCCACTGTTAGGACACTGCCAACACAGGTCTCGTTTCTGTACGATGAAGTGAGCTGTAATACATCATGCGGGATAAATGCGGTTTGGCACTTGTTTCATGTCTTTTAACTTTTGCGGTCTAAGACATGTCGGTTGATTTGTATACTTAGCTTATATTGAAAAAAGACAAAAGCTCTCGACTACCACCCTAGAAATCCATCGAATGCGGTCGCTGTGGCCGACATCGGCTAAATGGCATCATCATCATCCTTCATATTAGTAACGAGATATAAACCCAAAGGTCTCCTTTATTTAAAGGGTATTTGCATTTGCATACCAACAATTTTAATTAATGTCATCCAAATGGAAATTGATTAACATTTCCAGAAAACCATATAAATGGCTCTGGAATCCGTACCCTTATCATTCTCAATAACGGATTAAAATATATCCATAATGATTATATGAAATTCAGCACAATTGCTCTATTATTAACAATAGAAACCACATTATTGGGAAAATTCTATAGAATTCGATAAATTAATTCTTGGACTCTTCAAAAGAGACATTCTGAACGTGAGATATTGTATGTACAGGTTGATGTTAATTCTCATATTTTATGTTTTAAGTGTGTATATAGCTTTGGTCCACTAATTGGATTTTATGACTAAAGCCAGGATTTTGCAATCACGTAGATATTAAAATTGAAATTTATTCATGCCGCGAGAGAGCAGCACACAGTTAATAATATGTGCTCTGACAGGTGTGATATAGGCGTATATATTTTTTTTATTCATAGATTTTCATAATAATTATACATATAAAAGGGGTAAAGATTGCCTGTGAATCATAAAACATTTCAATCAGGTATTAAAATCATGGTTCATCAGGAAATTATATTGTAGAAAAATAAACTACAGCTTCAATAAGTTATTGATAATATTCCAATTATAGGTATTTAGTACAACAATAATATTTTCATAAAAATTACACACTGGAAATATCATTACATACAAAAGCAGTAAATGCCCCAATATTTTATTTTGTTTATTTTGCATGATGTCGATAAGCAACCAAAACGGTTGTGCATTATTACATTGCTAATTGTTTTATAGAATTACGTTTTTCTCATGTTATCATTTCATAGAATAATCAATACGCAGAATACTTACTTTGAAGAAATTTAAATAATTTACTTTTGTTACAAATAAAGTTTAATGTTAGAATATTCATTTCATAGAATAACAAATCAAATATTCTTTATCCTTATATTGTATATTTAAAATAAAAATTATTACCATGAACAACATTTTATCGAGTGACAGTTTCTAAAATTCATACCTTTGAAAAATGCATACCCTCTTATAAAATTACAACACCGGGTTCACAAAAACAAGGTGCAGGTAAATTCTTGTCAACCAGGAAAACAATATTTTTATTCTAACTAATAGTGTCCATGCCTGTTGCATGCAGCATGCAAGCAAGCATGCAACATGCAACGTGCAAGCAAGCATGCAGCATACAAGCGAGCATGCAACAGGCATGGTTTCTGTTATGGCTCCGGCACTACGGGGCCCCGACGGTCCCACGCGAGCTTATCGTCGTAGATGGTATTAACACTCGCCTCGCCCCTTTGCGCCTACGCAGGCGTATATTACACTCTAGGAGTAGGCCAGACAAGACTACGTGGAGTCGGTTTTGCAGCGATTCGTTTCTGTCACTAACTATTGTAACACAACATATTGAATGTTGCAGATGATATTTTAATTTTAATATAAGGCTAAATTGCTATTTTATAGAACTGGCAATATTTACAAATTCGTTGAAATAAAATACCATAAAAACATATATCGAACAAACAATATTCGTTTAAAAAATATTCTACTGTTTGATGAAATAAAAAAATGTGATTTTAAAAAATAAATTGAATTGTGTTTCTGTAAAATATATTTCATTCAAGTAAATAGTTGAAACAAAAATACTCGAAATAAAAATACAAGGAACAAATATCATGTAAAACATTTTCTGGGAAACTAAATTCAATGAAATTTCTGTCTGCAAAACAAGGGGGACACCAAAAAAAAACCAATGAAAATGTTAACCAAACATCAACATATTCTTAGTATTTTCCTCAGGAGAATATTCTACTGAATTAATGGAATATCTGTAATTCTGGACTAAACAAATAGCGATCTAGTGGAATCCTTTTTGTGTAAAATATTGTTTGTTAACTATCAACGCGCGTGAAACAGAATACAGAGTCCTCAAACCTTCAGAAGCCTATGCCAATCTAAACATGCTGAAAACATGCGCCAAATTATAGATGTTTTTGAAAAATGATTATCATTTATATGAAGTCCCTTTCAAAGACTATTTCATAAAGTACGATAAGTTACTATATAATGATTGAAAAATGACTTAAATAGGGTTTGTTATTTATTTAGGTGAATGTTCATGATAACAGTTATATTTTTGAAATTGACACTGATTAATAATCTTTATATATTAAGATATTTTTTTCCTTAGGGAAGAGGAATACTGACAATTGAATACATATTTTAAACGAAACTTTACTCAACTAACTGTGCCCTCGATTTGGTTAGTTCGACACATCTTGGTTTTTTTTTTATATTTAGAGCTTGAAGACTATTTAGTGATATCAATTTTCTACATAAGTTACATACTAAGAGACCTTTTAGGTGTCCTAACTAAGGATCCTAAGTACGGCTAAGAACCTAACTAAGGTTCTTAGCCGTAAAAGAAATCCAAAAGACTACAACAAGACTTGCAGAGCGCTTTCATTTAGGCAATCAATTAAGTATTGCGTCATTTCACTTACAAGGAGAGCTACCTATGCGAGCTAGTTAGTAAGAGTTCTTAATAAAGAAAATATAGTCTGTAGCAGACGTAATTTTTTTTTACTGTAAATTTACAAAATAAACAACCCACTTGTCTTCTGTAAGACATTGTAAGTAATAATGAAAAGTCTTCAGTGGTAATAAATCAGGAGGTCGGTAATAGCTGCGTGTACGAATAACGGCTTGGTTTCGAGTTTCTTAGTCGAGAACGTTAGAACTTTTAGAAGGCTTTAAATAACTCAAGTTTTGGAAGAAATTTTACTTAACATGTTCTTTATAATAAGAAGAAATTTTACTTATTGTTCATGTGTATTTATTATTGTTAAGTGTAAATAAGACGTATCTAATAATCTATAAGCATCGGACCAGTAAATTAATAATCGTAACATAACTTGAAAATTTACTATTACTTGTTATTATTTTCGTGAAAGAAACAGACTTTTCATAAACTTCTAATTATTTTTATTAGTTATTAGAATATACCATTCAATCACCACCCACCAAGCTTTGTAAACAATAAGTTTTCCTCGTATAAGCCGCCCACGGACAGCCAACTAATCTATTAATCAGTATAATCTCCGACCAACACGGTTCATCCATTTATCCTAAAGGTCCTGGTTCTACAGAATGCTCACACCTCTACACATCGCTTGGACATGAGGTCGCCGTCCATCAAGCTTACCTCTAGCAACGAAGCAACCACGGAGTATAGAGTGAAGTAGTAGACTAGTCTGCAACTATTGAGTAGAGCAAGTGGATTCGTATTTACCCACACTCTTTTCTCATAGCAACTCATTTGTTCTAATAGCCCGTTTAATAAACTCTTAGTATCCTCTGGCGTTGAATTATTTTATGTAATTTTGTAATTTTGGCACTTTCCGGCTATAGTACAGTTATATAATTTTCCAATGCGGACTCGCTTCACTATTCACTAACACGACAGAAATTATTTTCTGTTATTTAAATTAGTTTCTCATCACATTTGTTAATCAGTTCACTCCATGTGGCATTTACTCTATGGCCGCCCCTTATACCTCCTTTTTTCCCCGAAACACAATCCTTGCTTGACAAGAGTGCATTATCTACAAGAACTTTTACGGGTATTTCTCAGAATGGGCTACCGCGTGGGTTTTTATTATAAAGATTTTTTTTGCAGAAAATAAAAGGGTCTCTTTTTGATGTAATAAAGGTAATGCTTAAATAAATAACTCTCTCTTAACCCTCGAAGTTAACGTATGTTTATTTTAGTACAACGTGATGTGAGATATGAGGCCTACTGTTCGTTGTATACCAAACGAAGGACCCTACCAATACCAGTATATTGTATGTTTAAGAGGTGTATAGCTTGTTATCCTAAGGCCTTGTAATCTTCAGACGAAGAGTTGAGTTTATTTCACATACAAATAGGTAAATAATTCTAACACTGCGTTAGGATATTATTATACCAAGTTTTTAACATAAATATATTCATTCGGAATGCAAAACTTGTCAAAAACGCGATCCATTTATAAAAATATATTTTGCAAGACTAGTCGGAAGCAAGTATCACAACTTTTATATAATGTACCTAATGTAAACGCGGAGTAATTATGTTACGTGGAACACCAATTACTAGACAATGCATTCACTTACACAAGCTCATGTTTGCAGTTAGTTACATAATATTCACGCTTGCCCACGGACTCAGGAAAACTTCTAACTGCATGTACGTTCAACTAAACATGGCATTTAGTTAGCTTGTCACGTCCATCCGGCGTATTTTTGCCGCTAAGCAGTGTTGCCGTGTTCTCATTTCAAGGGTTTTGGGTGCCGGGGTAATTACTGGCACGTGGGACATTTTAACTTTGTCTCTGGTATAACAACAGTCCTGCTATGTTTCTGGTATTTTAGTTTTTCAGAGGCGATGACAGTAACTGCTTATCAGCAGGGATTCTGCTTGCTTGCCACATGTAATAATAGCACAAAAAATATGGTATATAAAACATTTAATAATAATATAACGTATTCATAACATATGTTGTATCCTCTGTCTTCGTTTATGGTTTACACTTAAAACAAGTTGTATACAACTGTAAAAAAAACTAGCCAAAAAATTTGGTACACGTGTAACAACGTCACTACATGTTTCATTTAGGACATGTTTTAGACAAATCTCTTCCAAGATGGTAAAATAATGTACCTATACTTGTTCAAAACATGTTGTTGAAACTCGTTGCGCCATGTTTGTAACTGAGTAGTGTAAATAATCTGTTACCCTTTCCGTAGCGCCCAAGCTACGGTTTTCTGCGCCCTGTCTATTTAAATGTTTTTGGGTTGTACAGTTTGCAAGGGAGCATGTGTAGCGCCTGTAACAAATGTCGTTTTCCCTATTTTTGGCGGGAAAGTTTTATTCTCTGCGCATCGTCGCCTTTCGGCTAAATAACAGGGTCGACAAAGACTGTCGCGATTTGCTTCATTTGAAAGGAAAGATAAAACCATTTAATTTTGTTGGACTATGGCATAGCAAAATTGAACGAACATGTGATAAATTATTGTTTTTATAATTTTAGTAGTAAAATGGTGAAAATCCATAAAAATATTATTTTGATGAATATCTATATGAATGTGTGAAGGATGAAATGGCAAGAAAAAAGGTATCTCATGATGTGACAAGTAATAGAAAAGTTTGGAAGAAGAAGATATGCTGCGCCGACACTAAATAAATTGGGATAAGGGCAAGATAATGATGATGATCTATAAAACATACATTACTAAATATTGGATCCTTCTACAATTCCAGTATCGTCATTTTACACCGTCAAGATCACACCATGTTCCGACGGGATTGACCTTTTTTACAAGCTTTGATTTAACTAGCGATGTTTATATGTTTGTTTAGGTCAAATCTTGCAATTGAATTTTAAAACAGTTATCCCCAACCGATTGATTTGAAATTTTGCATACACGTCAAGTAAGGATGACAATGCATGTGAGCTAAATGATGTCATTCTAAATCCAATATGGCGGACTCCCAAAGATTGTGGACTAGTTATTTTTATGCACCCCCCATGTTATGGGTATCAATTAAAAGGGTTTGTAGAGAAGAAAACAAAAAAAACGTCGACACACCTACATTTAAAAGAATATTTTTATACAATAAGCCTGCTTAACTCTGATAGAATGCCACTTTGACCGGGCACCCAGAAAATAAGAAAGCATTCCTCTTTCATGCAAGATTATAAAGTTCAGACTGTCAAAACCTTTTGCATATAATTCCTCGCATGGAATTTATTGTGAGAAACTCAAGCGTGTGCTCGCAGCTGTTGTCGACCGTTCGCTTTGTCATATCAGATATAAATGATTCCGTAGTATACTCCTATACACTTCTATGGCCCTGGTATATGGTATGGTTCTTGGGAGTTAATGGGCTTAGATTGTCTCTTCAGTATAATTAATTTGTTTTTGAACTTGTATGTCGATGGCATAACTTATAATTAAGCAAATCATAATACTGTAATGGTCGAGTTTCTTAAAGTGATTTTTGCGATTAGATTGATTCTTGATTACCATACATTATTCATTACATTGAAAGAAGAACAGACGAAATGGAAAATACGGAACCATAAAGATGATCGTTTTAACTCCAAAATTGCGACCCGCCTTTGGTTTTTTCGCACGGTCTTTGTTTTCATAAAACAACAAGATCTTTAGGACCATACTCATTCCGAATAAATTCTCTAAATTATGGTTAAAAACAAAGACAAACAGATCACTACACGATTTTCTTTAAAAAAAAATGCATTTTACAAAAACTCCAATTTACTTTTCTCAATTTTGACAGCCCTACGGCCCCTTGCCAGTAACGGTTGCTAATAAAAGTGCTGTTTGTTGCAGTTGATCAGGGGCGACTATCTTTATGAGGCAATATCTTCCAAAAATGTCTCTGTCCCCTACTCATTGTCCTTAGTTTAATATTGACTACTCGTAGAACTTACTGAATGTTTTCCTGTAAAATGTCAATTGTTTTTCTTCTTTAGTCAATCTAGTTCGGACAAATAGACATTTTAGACATAGAAAGTTAACCTTATACCTACAATGTTTAAAAAAACTTGTCCGATCCGTGAGACTATTGTTAGGTGTCAATAGAAGACTCTATTCATGTGATCTTTTTTGGATAACAAGTAAAAAAAACACTCTGACAAAAATGTAATAAAATTTATTAAAAATGAGGAAACTTACATAAAAATACAGGAGTGAGGGCGGCAGTGGGGTAGTGACGCTTTATAGTCAAGAACCCATAACGTCTGTCGTTGGCTCTGTTTTTTTTTTTTAATCTGTGGTTCGAATAGAATAGAATATTTATTTATTACACTGGTTAGGAAAAGATAAAAAGGTTACATGTCACTTATAAATTATAATTTTACAAGTGCATTCGGTGAATTTTATTCGGCGCAGTTTGTCCGGGAGGGGATCTTTTGCAACCTAATGTGTAATTCTTTTCACACACGGGTAAATTATATTAAACAAGCGTGAAAAGTTTTGGATTTATCATCCCATCAGATCCTAAACCTGAAGTTACTTATGAACTAGGAGAGACTCTGCGAGTCAAAGCCTATGCTGACGGGGGAGGGCCGTTCTGTTGTGGAGCGGTTTGCCTCTCTCAGTTTTGTTTATGTATTCTATGTCACCTATTCTATTTGAGAAAAGGAACGGGTTGAATTGTCTATGTTTCGTGTAAGCGGGACCGGGATCTTCTAAGACGCTGATCGTCAGTGAGGTTCGTTTTTCGATCATATCGTGATGGAGGTTCGAGTTTATATCGTGTGTTTATTCGATGAGGATGCGATGGCTGTGACGGAGATTCTGTTCCATGTTTCTGCCTCCAATAGTGATAGAGGTCTGACACCGTCGCACAAGGTTAGCACGGCCGCTTTGTAGCACATGTGGTCTGATTTATGCAACTGCTCTGCAATGTTAACATCATTCACTCGCGGACTTCCTGCATCAGTGTGAGGCGTTTCGTGTTATTGAACACTGCTTGTAGCCTACACTTGGTTGCACAAAAATTGCAACGTACGCTAGGAAGGCACCGTGGTACTTTGCAAAACGTACGTATCTCGTAATCTCTACGAGCCTCTGCATAATTGCAGTCGCAATAACGTGATAAAACACTATATTTTTAAACAACATTTCAACAATCACAATAGCCGACCAAACACTCTGAGGCAATATTTACGCAAAACTGACAATTTTGAAACAACAAATACTATAACTTTTTTATCTTAGGCTGTTTTTTCTTAGGGTTTTGTTTTACAGTAAGTTTTGATAAATATGCAGGAGCTGTCGCATTTTAAAAATTTGGTGCTAATGAAAATGGTGCTAATCTGGGCAAAAAATCGTAATTTTTAAATCAATTTTCATGGTAATTTTTATGAATATTTTATTTGGTTATTTTTAATACATCTGTTTTTTTTTTAACATATTGTAGAATACACGTGCCAACTCAGATAGCATTTAACTTAATATAGAAAGTGTTGCAAGGGAATCGGTTTCATCGGATCGATCCGATATAAAATTAGCTTGTTCAAGCTGCTTCGACTTAGCCCAGACTTGCTCTATATTTATTTCTAGTTTCCATGATTGTGTTTGTACAATAATTTACATTGTGAATTGGGTTCTACGAACAACAGGAGTTTCTAAGCTATGTATTAGAACTTGTCGATTTTCTTCTTCTATACTTAACAAGTGACTTAGGTTCTCTAAGCATTTTTATTTTATTTTGTTCTTTCCACTTGCAGTAAAATAATATTGGTGTAATTCAAAGTGATTAAGTCACGACATACATAAATAAAGTCTCTAAAAAAATGAATTAGGCCAAACTGCTCAACTATGTAGGCTTCGGAAAAAAATCGCATTTGTTTAACGCACATTTATTTCTTCAAAAACAAGATGAATAAATGTGCGATAAACAAATGCGATATCAAATCAAAATCTAACAACAGAATCTTAGTAATAGAATTAAGTAGACCGTAATCGTCTCAATTTATCTTTTTCTTTTTTTTAATATAAGTTTTTTTTTGTTTGCCTTCAAAAGTATCCATTACAACCGAAAACTTACGCAAAACGACCGTTTACTAAAATAAAATAATAGATTATACACTGAAATATGCAAGGGCTTTCGTATTTTATAGAACTGGCACAGTATCTGACAGAACTGATGGTAGTGACAGTTGAACGTGATGCTCTAGGGACGGAGTGGTTCTACTTGCTTACCACAATCACCCATTTAAGATTTGATTCGCTGGAAGATCGATCTACTGAATAGACATGCTCATATCTATTCCGGCTAGAAGAGAATTTATGAAATCGATTTTACAAATTGACCTGACCGGTAGCTGCTCCTTTCATATGCAGACACATATAACTATACAACTCCAGTGTAACATGGCTTTGCTTTGCATAGATTTTCCGCACAATGAGAGATCTGCATAAACTGGTTATATACAGCTTGATTGGTCGCCGTGCGTAAACAGCCTGACCTTCAAAAAATGTTGTCTACAATCTTCTTTCTAAAGTTTATAAATACCTTTTTCTTTGTTCCTCTTCGGGTCAATAAACCGTACCTAACGTTCTGCACTCTGGCCCAATATGTTTAGTGATCTGAACGGTTCACATTTTTTTAATTTTATGAAGGATAAACCAGTAAAGTTTCATGTGGGTAGATTCTTACTTCTGCACTACCCTACATCCATATTCTTGTTTGTCTTCATTGAACAATGAACATCCTACGTGCTCCCATATACCTTGAGTTTGATTTACCAAAATCTGCGCCACTCACTAAGAATGTGTATTAAATAATATGCTAATATATTCATCATAATAACGTCATGTTTTCGTGCAATTCGCGATGTTTGTGGACTTGCTAGGATGAAAATATTCATACCTAAGGGTTTGAATTTTATTAAAGACGTTTTAGTTAGGTCAAATTGTGCCAATGACTTTTTGAAACTTTGGACGCTTTGTGTTGTTGTTCTGAGAAAACAGTTATTATCGAGATAAGGTGTATGAAAAGTTGAATACAGAAACATTTGTAGTTCGTATTAGTTTTTTTCGGAGCTTTAGTAAAAACGATAGCGCGATAAACGGCACAGGATAAACTGATCGTGGATATTACCAAAACACAAGTACCGCCCACCTACAAAGGGAGCATTCAGTTTTTTAAACTAATATTGGGTAGGATAATCTTTACACCGTATAAAACAAAGTCGCTTCCTGTCGTCTGGATACTTAGATCTTTTGAAACTACGCAATGGATGCGATTTTCTTCAATAGACAGAATGACTCAAGGTTTATAATGTATAATTTAACTGTATTGACTTTATCCCTGAAAACACACCAAAATTTCCACGCGAACGAAGTCACGGGCAGCAGCTAGTTAAATATAATAGTCATATCATCTGCTGTCTAGCCTTCTCCATACTTTTAATTCAATTCTAGTTCTCTGAATCATTCTCTATTTCTAACATTAAAATTTAAAACTTTCGGTACATACATAATTTCATATCAGAGACTTTGTCGAACAGAGCAAGCTTATCTTTTCATGTCGTCCTAGTACTTGATATATTTTTGTTCTTGAACGTCGGCTCGTAAAACGGACTCGAAGGACCAATAGTTTTCGATAGAAGCAAAAATTCTTCTTAAAATGCCTACTGAAGTTTTGTATTAAATAATCTTGTGTCTCGGCCACCCTTTAGAAGTCCCGAAAATAGTTTTCCAATGTCTGACTGGTGTTTCTATTTACTGAAGATGCACCTACACATACTATACTATACATTTTTTAAATCGAAATCCATACTTCCATATCCATCCATACTAATATTATAAATGCGAATGTCACACTGTTTGTTTGTTTGTATGTTTGTTTGTTTGTTACCTTTTCACGACTAAACGGCTGATCGGATCTTAACGAAATTTGGCAAGAAGATAGATTTCATCCTATATATTATATTATCACGCTACGACCAATAGGAGCGGAGCAGCAATGAAAAATGTTGCGAAAACGGGGAAAATGTGACGCAAACGAAATTGCGCGGGACAGCTAGTACTTAATAAAATCGTCATCACTATTTGCGAAATTAAAATTAAGATAGCCTTATGTGTATATCTCTTAAAAGCAATAATATGATAATGCCATCATTTAAAAACCAAATTGCGCACGTCACTTAAACACCTATAGTAATAATACCTCCCATTATCATGTGGTGTTCTGGAACATTAACATAATGAACAATTAATTAACTACCTTATGATGCCCTGTAAATGGATCAGCAACATATTTAATGAGGCATAACTTATTAATACATTTTACATTAATGTGTTATGAGGGATTTCAAATGTACGGAATCAATTATACGATATTTCTTTGAAGAGAAATTCGCATATTTGTGCACACACATTAATAACATGCTATTTACAAAACGTAGCCTAAGGGCTCATTTACGGCGGCGCAGAGTGCGGCGAGTCGCGTGGCGCGTCTGGCGTATTTTCCGTTTACGGAGACGCGGCGACCGCCCGCGGCGGATCTTGTAGCCCAACATAGGACGATATTCTTCAAGTGTTTGACAGCTGTCACAGCATGCATTAGAATAGAACATCTATTTTATAGTGAAGTATGTATCCTAGTGGTACTGCGACCGGACTGCGAATCAGAAGTTGCCGGATCAAATCACAGGCAGGAAGACCTTTTTGTGTTTATTTTGTTTTTTCGATTTTTTTTTGTAACTTGGTATACTGTTTTACATTACAAAATATGTAGTTTACTACTTTTAGTTTTTGAAAATTCATAAGACAAGTAATTATAATAAAAATTGACCAATTTACGAAAAAAAAACACCGTTTTTTTTTTTAAAATAAAATCAAAGTTATTATTTTTGGATAAAACTACGACATTGTAAATTTCTTCCGTGTGGGAATCGAACCTGGGCACTGCCGTGTTGATTGAGTTATGTCACACGGACGAGTCGGCCGTCTACATCTCAAGCAACCGGGCAAACGCTTCTCCGTAAACGCTCTCATACATCGCCACATGTTTGAATTTAAAGCGGGATGCGCCGCCCGAGGCAACGCGCTTCGCGCCGCTTATCGCGCCGCGTCTGCGCAAATGAGCACTAACCCTTTGGGGATCACAGGCGTCATGTTATGTTATGTTTATAAATAAATACCCGCCATAAACATTCTGTTAATTTCAAATATTAATTGAATCACAGAATTTAGGTTAATATCAAACAAGGATCTGTTTTGATGTTACATCACACAAATTAGGTACCTACTGTCGATTAGGAATGTACTCAACGATGCATAGGGGTATTACAAATAGGCTCTGTGAAAATCAGTTCGATTGCTTTTATCAAACGAAAGGTCCACCAGAAATACATATTGATGTCCTGCGACTACACTTATACAGGGTAAAATAATGGATTAGTAGATTGTATCAAAAGGGAGCAAAAAAATATTTTTACGGCGAGGGCGCTTTTTTATATTTTATACGAGGCGCCTGTTTTCTCATAATGGGTGATGAAAAGCAGAGTGTATCACTCGGGCGAAAATATATTTTTAGTAGGGATTCTTTAGTAGAATCCTGAACGTAGCGAGGGATTCAAAGTACGTCGCCCGAGCCAAAAATATATTTTCGCCCGAGTGATACACTCTGCTTTTCATCACCCACTATGAGAAAACAGGCGCCTCGTATTCTATTGTAATATTATTATTTAATAAAACATAGATACAACTAAATTGAAATTAAATGGTATCTAATAATAAAACAACTAAAGACTTATATTACATTTGAGACATTTTCGCAATTATGAAAACGTATTGTTATTCAGCTGGCGGCGCGGCTATGGGCCGTCGTAACAGCCACTCTTTATTCAAACAATATTTGCGTTCGATTTCTTTGGCGCTGAACACTAAGATGTTCCAAATTCAAAAAGTGCGCCGCAATTATCTTTGCTGCCCGCTAAAAGTTCCTTATATAGAAAACACTACCTTTGGGTGCACTTAAAGGCGAACCAAGTGGTCCTTTTCTTATAGATGGGATGAAAAATCCTATATCTGCGGATGCTTTACCCCATGCTTGGTTAATAAATGAAAAACTAACATCCATTTGTTTTTAATAAATAAAAACATCTTCCTTTTACTCACTATTGTCACAAACCATAGAATTTTCTCAAACTGTTATTGGTATTAATTCTATAATGGTTGATGTGATATCACATAAGTGCTACCATTTCTGTCCAATAATTTCAGATTGTATTGTGATATTTCTTTTCGAAAAGTCTTGCAGAAGACTTGTCAAAAACATGTGAAACGAACAAAGAATTAAATTCATGGGCACAACATGTAGAATAGCATGTTTTATGCATTGGTGTTACCGCGGGGATAAGGCAGTATTTAGATCGGAATTTATAGTTTTCCACGAAAATGGGCATTGGACTACATGAGCTCACGTTCTCAGAAAAACATATTTTAGCTTCTCTAAAAATTACCTAGGCATAATTTCGATTTTGCATTTTTTGAAGTTCCTTCTCGTTTTACTGAAATTGAATACTTGAATGTTTACATATTTTTCCATATGACTGCTTGTGAAATACGTTTCCTTTCACATATTCGCTCCGCAGATTACCTATTTCAGTTCAATCGAGACGCGTAAGAGATTTCGTTTTCTCACGTAATAAACGCATGTTTTCGTGAAGCTTATTTTGTGTTTATAAAGAAGTGTTCGCCTTCTCAAGAGACGGGTACTCCTTTACTATCTGGGCTGTGGCGGTAAGATAGGCAGTCGCTCCTTGTAAAAGACTTCACAGTCGTTACAGGTCATACACCCAAGAATCTGACAACTAGTCCAAAGGAAATCGTGTTACCCAGTAGCTGGGTAGTGGAGGCCAGATAAGCTATTGCTCCATGTAAAATAACAGCTGCATCCGCTTAGACAGGAGGCTGACCCCAATATAGTTCGTTAGAGGGAACTATTCAATTTTCATAATTTTATATTGAAATGGGTGTCGCCTGCTTACGACTTTCATTTAATTTAGAATGTGCTTGTTTTATGCTCTTCGTTCGAGTTTATTTATTATTCTTTTTTCTTTGTAAATTTCCAGCTTATTAGTTTAGTTATGTGAAAGACAGACGATTTGACTTTTCTTATAATATGGCTAAAAAAGGTTTTAAAAAGGCAAATGATGATAAAAAATAAGTAAGTTATCTTTCGTTGAAATATATGTATGTTGAAGACACTGCGTAATTGAGACATTACGGGGTTATTGCCCTATGAATATCAATACAAAGGTTTCAGCATTTCAAGGTCCCCCAGTAGACCAAACATTTAGATAAAAAAATGTTTGTACATAAAAACTCCTTTATATTACTGCTTTCCTAGTCTCAAAACTATTCCTATTGAGTTGCTCCCTAGAGATCGGTCAGTAAAAAGAGGACGGCGCCAACAAGTCCGATAAATAACAACTTTTAGGAGATAAAGTGTTTTGAAAAGAAATATGTTATTATTAATAACGTATTTTCCTAAATGGAGGTCATGAATTCAGAATAAAACCTTGTTACGTTGGAGTTAAGATAAACAGCACATTTTTTGCGTTTGTGAAGGCTGTTTTACTTTTTGACAAGCGGCGTTTGCCTATCTGACCTCTACAACCCAGTTACCTAATGGGTAATACGATAGAAACCCCTTGATAAGACTGGTAGTCAGAGTTCTGGGCTGCTGACTACCCCAAACCAACTGGCAATCACATCCTCAAACCAATTGAGATGTATCGAATAACTAGTGCGTATATCCTGGTGTACTTACATGAGGTTGAATAATCCCAATAAAAAAAAACATACCAAGACCTAGATAACTCCACCGCGTAAAGATTTCTCCTGAAGCCTTCACAGTTGATACTAATATTATATCATTGTTATTTCATCGGCCGCTGAGGATGGCAGGTTGGATAATCTCCGAATAACGACCGGATTAGGACTCCAGAGGTTTATTGTTACGGTCAGAGGTTGTGTTACCCGCGCAGGTTAGAGGTATAGGTTGAAAAGGGAGAGAATTCACTGTTCTTTTTTTAAATTTATTTTTGTATTGTTGGTTTTGATTTTATGATTAACCTTTTGAACGTCGTTGCGACATATACGTGACAAATAAGCGAGTGACCTGTACGCCAACGACACAAATATGTGACAAAAAATATGGTGCACTATAACACGAAATAAATTGAAATCATTACTTTTGTGTGTGTTTATTTATATATCTTTAAACACTGATCTATATAATTATCTTAAATATTAAATGTCTTATCAAGAAATTAGCTAACAATATTTTTGACATCCTTTTTCTATTTGAAGTATTTGCAGTGAATTTGTGGCTTGTCGTGGAGGGCACGCACGTGCGTTTATGCTCTGGCGTACAAAAGGTTAATAATGTATTTTTGATCTCTGTCTACCTTTTCGGTACGTGATTTATAATAAAGCTAGTTTATTAACTAGCATTTTACCGCGGCTTCACCTGCTTGTAGATTGGAAACGGGAATTATCTCAGCATAGGAGCATGGAGCATATTACCGGTATTAAGTTTATTATATTTCATGGTATACCTAAGTGCCATATTTGATTGAAGTCCGTTCTAGTAAATGTGTGAAAAGAATAAATAATTTTTTTTTTTTATTAAACCATAGTTACAATAATTTTCTTAGTCTAAAATCATTAAGGATATCGGTAACAAGTTTTATTTTAACAAACTTAGATAACAGTGGACCCCAAACTAGGCTGTGCCTGTATCTTGGGGGCCGGAGTTGCGATAACTTTAAATTAAAAACATTTATTTGTAGTTATGCTAATTAGACATTTTGGAAAATAACAAAATATTTTAATAAATTGGATTAACAGAAATTGGATATTTAACAGAAAATTAGGAGACAATAAAAAAATAAAATAAAATAAGAACAATTCTAATGTTTAGGAATGATGTGTGTGTGTGTGTGTGTATGGGTGTGTGTGTGTCTGTATGTTAGTGGGTATGTGTGGTGAAGGTTTAGCACAGATTAGGTGTTGTTAACTGATAATGTCTTCGTTTTCATCGTAAGGTAAGGAGAGAAGCAGTTTCTGGATCACTTTTTTACTTGAGTGATCACTTAGGCCTTTTATATTGCAGTATTTATTTATTTTGTTGTAGACATGAGTGTGAGAGTAAGAAGGACACCGCCTCGCCAAGAGACTTGATGCGTCGGGAAGAGGGATGTGTAAAGTGCGTTTGGATATTATGTTTTGGTAATCTGGCCTATTTTTTATGGATTTGTGAGTACGTAGTGTGGCATTTAAAATAAATAACTGTCGCACTCGCAGCACAGGAAA
This sequence comes from Cerastis leucographa, assembly GCA_963082945.1. Taxonomy (NCBI): domain Eukaryota; kingdom Metazoa; phylum Arthropoda; class Insecta; order Lepidoptera; family Noctuidae; genus Cerastis; species Cerastis leucographa. The sequence goes on from OY720365.1 coordinate 4,445,394, forward strand.
TTCTTTATAAAGCAATTCTGTTGGGAATCGGAAAGGTTTTTTAAGCATTACTTTGACTACCGCTCTTTGAGCTCTTTCTATTTCTATGAATGTGGTTTTACCAGGATAACAGACAGAACTACTTTTGCGTAAACATGCTATTGTTCTGGGTAACAAAACATAGTTTAACAACCAGAAATCTGTAGTACATAATAAAACCACCAACAGTTTATTATTCTTATACATAACTAAACCTGCAACCCGTGTATCTTACAAATAAGTCGTTCGCCAGGAAATATATCAGCCAACAGATGTCAAGCGGTACCCGATTGGGCGACACTTGGCAACTTCGCCTTTCCGGCTATCAATTTAAAAATAAGTTTGTACCTACAACCATTTTCAATGCTCAAAATATTGTGTTGTTTTAAATTTATTATGAATATATATGGTTCATTCACCACATACCTATATTGGCTTTCCTTCTCCCTGTAAACGATTCAAAGACTGACTTTTAGCTATAAGTTCGCCCATTGTGTCGCCCTATGTATCATGTTATGTTATATGATTAAATTCCGACTTCCAAAAAGAGACGGTTCTCAATTCGACTGTTAGTATTTTTTTTATGTATATTATCCAATAGGTATATTATTGACCAATATTCAAAATTATTTTTTTCATTCGGACGCCTATACTCCTGAGGTGGTCCCATTGTCATCAAGTCAGAAACTGATGATGGGATTCCAGGGTAATCGAGAGCAACCCTCAGATTTTATGGGCACATGCAATGTTTTTCATATATTATCCAACGAAATTCAGATATTTGGGCTTGTTAATCATCATCATCGTTGTATCCCACCAAAAACATTCTGTAAAAAACTAGCCAAGTCTCGATGGAGCTGCTTGTTTATCTCTAAAAAATAATGAAATCCAGACAAAGTCGTGCCAAGTCTAAGGTTCCTTACTGCGATTTGTATATTATTATAGTTAATGTTGTGTGACATTGGATTTTAAGTATGTGATTATAGCTTACTGGATAACGAAAATATCTGCGTTCTGGTCTTATCTAGAGGTTCTCAAATAGGGGCCTGAAAATGCGGCGAAATGGTTCCAGTAAAGGATGGTATGGCAGTGTTTGCTTCGCGTTCGACTTGGCGGGGGCACTGCCGTGCCCCACGATGGTGGACATAATAATTGAATAGTATTGTATCTAATTTACTATAATTGAGCTAAAACACAAATGATAGCTTTTGTGTTCTTGATTTGCACTTTGTACACCAGAAGTAAAAATAACTCTTTTTAATGCTTTCTGTCAGTCGTTGTACACGTGCACTCTGTGCGTTCGATATAAGCAGAGGGCATACAACGCCCTCAGAGTTCAGTACAACAATACTTTCAGGATGTTGTTGGGGCTCCCACGTTACTGTAGCGCATCAGAAATGTTTGCAGAAGCACGTACTGACGGTTTCAGTACCGTCTTACGTAAAAAGATTGCTTCTATGATGCGCAGAATACGTGGGAGCTACAATGACATTCTGAAGGTCATTAGTGCGAAGCCGTGCTGCACCATTCTGGCGCATTGGGTACGTGTGCATGTACCATCGGGAAAGTGAGAATATGGACACTTTTCAAACAAAATCCCGTGCACACGATGACATCTGTTTAACACCCTTGTTACTATTGGACCGCACAAATACTTTGCGGACCAATAGCGGTAAAACAAAAAAAGACTCGACCGAAAAATACACGACCGTTTTTTAAATATGTATTGTTTTAAACACAATCTCAGGCTCTGTTAATGATCCCAGATGTTTGACCACAGTTTTTTTTTTCATTTACGACACCAAGGGACTCGGCAAAAAATAGATGCTGCGATGCTATTAGTAGCTGAGCGTTAATAAGCGCTTCTATAGCGGCCGGACGCGGGACGCTGCAAGTAACGATAGTCCTTACCGTGGTCAGATACGCAATTTGGTGATAGTACATCATATACCCGGTGCGTCAGGTGAGTGCAGCAGATATATGAATTAAAATCTTTTATTTGGTTGTTACTAATATAGTTTATAAGTACTGTGTATTACTAACATCATAAGGATCAAGGTCTGAAATAAAGCATTTTTATTTTATTTATTTTTATTTTTTAAGTAAAGACGCCAGCAGGTCAAGCTACTCGAAACTGTCAAATTTTCCCAATCAGCCTTGAACCTAATTCTTTAGCGATAAAGTTGAAAATCTATTCAAAAAATTTGACAGATTGTTGTAGGTTGATTTTGCTGGCATCTGTACATACATATTACGTGTTGAAACTGATAATACATAATTATTGTATTCTAGTAGAATAAACGTAAGTAACTGGAGAGAAAATAATCTGTATGAAAAATGAGAAGACATCGAAAATGAGCAATCTAGATACTAAGTCTAATGAGATTGAAGGTTTCTGCAATAAGTTTGCCGTGCATCCTTATAAATAGATAAATTCATAATAACTTGTGTTCCTAATGAACAAAAGTTATTATATTCATTATTTTACTTTAAACTAGCTGTTGCCCGCGAACTTCGTCTGCGTGAAATGGATATAAAAATATTACTTTTCTAATTAAATCGGATTATGTTGTAAAAGAAACACTTCAAATAACATTTATTTTTATCGATTAATTTAAAAATTGTCATTTGACTTGATTTTTTGTTTGTTCCGATAGATCTTCGTGAAATAATAAAGTAAAAGTATTTGATTTGTAATCAGGGTACGTTTTCGTGAAAAAGGCATAAGATCCCTTTTCCATCATTTAGCTTAGCCACCGACCGCAAAGTTTCGATTGCACAGAACAGCCAAACAGACTGTAGAAAGAGTAAACAACAACACAACACAAGAAAAACACTCTAAAAGTAAAGTCTTATCTAAAAAGAAACCACTCCAATCTAAACTGGAAAGCTAAAATCAATCACATTGGTTTACAATCACAGAACTGTATCCAGTCAAACTGACAAATTATTCTCGACTAGCTGTGCCCCGCGGTTTCACCCGCCCTTTAATTTAGTTTTTTCTTTTTTTTTTCTTTTTCTCCGATCTATCGATATCTTCCGATCCTAGGGGTCTGGTAACATGATGATATTATAGGCTAATTAACCTTTCTCAATAATTTGGCCAATAAATGCAAAATTTCTTTTTCAAATCCACCTAGTAGTTCCAGAGATCAACGCGTTCAAACAAACAAACTCTTCTGCTTATTATAAGTATTAGTGTAATTCCTTCAATTGCGAAATACTGTCAGTTCAGATAAATGCTCCAGTTCAATGAAGCTCCGTTCTAAATAAATTGCATTCGGTAGAAAGCCTTTAGTTAATTAAAATCAGATTTTGGTTGAGCTTTCTCTTAGCTGTGCATTTGATCCATAATTGATGAGGAGTTTGATTTAAACCGTTTGGGAGTTTGCTGTATTTAGGGCAAAGATAGTGCAGTAGCGCTTTCCAATTCTCACTAAAATATTTTATGAACAGACAGCTAAAGAGGTTGGTTGTGCGGCTTACAAGATCAGTGTCCACATAATCTGTTTACAGTAAGCAAGCAATTTGTTTGTTACTTTAAATTCTTTGGTAACATGCAAACTACAGCCGCTCCTTTTGGCGAGATGGAGCCGAGGCGTAACGGGATGTTGCGAGAGTTCACTGTAGACATTCGCTAGCTGACAGGCGTGAACACCTCTTCAGCACAGCACAGCTTCCTCAGGCACTCGGTAGGCCTGTAACAACTTTATATTTGTTATCTTTTTATTTACCGCTTGGGGGTTGAGAACCTCAATAAAAAACACAATCCAGAACCGTAATTTTTAAATATTTTTCTTGTTTGTAACTTTAATACTTCGGAATGAAAAACAAACATAGTAAAAGGTGTAAGCCCTTAGACGATGGGTCATGATGCAAGCTAACAGAAACATTAACAGGTGGGAATAATGATTATCCAACATTGTCTTGAAACCTTAAGAAGTGTACAATTGGATTAGTCCAGTCCGCCTCACTCGTACATGACATCACATTCGTACGTACACTTGTACAAATGTATGTCGATATTGTGTTAGCAACATATCGCAGGGTGTCAGGCTCATCGCCATGCTTATTTATTTATTTAACAATTTATGTACACACTTAATACAGAGGAAAAGAAAGGTACAGAAAATAGGTACAAAGGTAATGCTTACTATATGCATGCTATAAGGAGGAGTAGAGATTTTTTAGATATAAAGAATAGGGGTACATACGATAAAATCATTATCGTGACAAGCAAATTGTTACTGGGTTTTTTCACCAGGAATTCCTCAGTAGCAACGCGCTGGTTGTGTGTCTAGACTAGCTCCCTATTAATGAGACTTAAACATAACTGGAAAAATATCGGTGAAGTATATCTGCCTAACCGTTTATAGTTAACTGACATGATTTTATGTTATCTTGGAAATTAAATCGCGAATGCCGTATTACATGTACGCTTTGCTTCGTTCATATTCAGACAGCAGAATGAGGTTAATCATGACAATTATCTAATAGCTCAATCAATGCAAAAAAATCCCGTAGACATTCAATATTGTCGCAGAAATGGGAGCGTGTCTTATAAATATAGGCTGGACCATCCTTCATATTGATTATGATACGGCCCTCACAGCCAAGTCGACTGCCGGCCAATGTGACTTGAGAAGTAAATATAGGCCGCACTGATGTGTCGCAGTGAGATGGTTTCATTTATTTATTTGTAGAATACTGTTGTAAGGTTATTTTAAAGTAAGTGATAAAGATGGTAAGCGAAAGCTGGCATATTATATTTAGGCTTATTAACTTGTTACGGCAACATTAAACATACACCATGTAAATCTATAAGCTTTTTCTGCAGTTTCACCCGCTTGGTTGTCGTAAATATCCAACGGGAACAAAAATACTTCCAAGTGGTCTACAACGTCTAGGTAAGATGAGAAATTGACTTAAGGTTGGGTCTTAGAATACGTGTGATATTAGTGTTCGTAACTGTAAACCGACTTACAATCAATAAAAAAACATTTGGATTTTAAACAATAAACCTTTTATAAAGTTTGAGTAATAACAAACCTTACAAATTAAGACAAGACTTTAACTATCAACATCAAATGCACGAAATAAGCTGTTTTCAAAGTTAGTGCATCACACAGTACCCAACTTTTAAGTGTTAACTAAGACGAAGTCTGGGTTAAGAGCAAACTGACATTTATCCTAAATGCTTGTCAAGTAGTTTCTGAGGTTAAATTCGGAGGTATACTTAGTGCTTTCAATAGTTCAGTCTCCGTCTCAAAGCCAGCGCATGCCGGAGACGGCAGGGCAGAGCATTCCACCTTTAGCCAAGGTAAATTCATACGTAGCTGGCAGTAATAAGATTAAGATTTCATGGTTTAGAGATCGAACCTAAGGTTTCAAAGGGGCTTTCTCTTCGCTGCATTGAACACCCACTCATCACTTCACTTCACCCGCCATCGCCATCGCCATCCAAGTAAACAAAAGGTTATATTTATTTTCATACATATTAATTACATTTTAAAATATTTTTACAAAATAATATACAAAAACATTTAAAAATATAAATATAGTAGCCCATTGGTATCGGGAACAGGGTCCAAGCTACCGGCGGTCAGGACTCCAGAGAAAGGAACCATATTATTATTTACTATTATTAGTTATATTTTTTTCGGTATTTTCTTTATCACTCACTTGAGTGATCAAAGAAAATATGACTTACTTGTGTTTGAAGAAATATACTGTCTATTATAACTAAAGTATATTCAATTTCTTGTTTCTGTGTTGATTGTGGACGATAACGTCTACGTTAACTACGTTAACCAATGTAAATTAAGTTTATTTTAATAAAACTACTAGACATGATAATTTACATTTCCAGTCGGATAATCCTCAGAGAGCGATTCCGGGTTGAATTGACGTTTCTAATCAAAATAACATCCTGTAAATATTTTGACTACCACATGTCAGAAGCAGAAGTTAATAAAACTCCTACCAATCATAAGTCCAAGTGATTGATACGATATAAAAAAAGAGCAAACTTTGAAGTCTCGATAACCCGTCCAATACATATGGTTGCAATAAATAACATACCCTCGCATCGAGATCATTTTAATATTATTATTGAAAAACTCTGAGATTTAAAATGACGTAACACAGCCTGCTTTGTACGTGAGTTAGGACCTTTTAGAATTCTGTTTGAGTCGACGAGACCTTTTTGCCGAGTCTCCGGGTGGAAAGGATGGTCGTTTACAAAATGATGTCTTATATCATGGGCATCAAGGTGGTATAAAGGATATTGAGGACTTGAAAAGCCTTTCAATAATTCGGGCATCTGTTTAGGACAAGTGTGCAAAATACATACTGTTTATGACAAATAATGGCAATGTTGAGATAAGAGAGTGTGTAATGCATCTCTCCTATACACCAACTTCAATTATCCTGTTTAACTTTGCAAATGTTACAACGACCTTCACAGTATTGCCACAATTGGTACTGTAAAAGTCAAAACTACTAAAAACAGTTTTGACTTTTACTTTGCCGCTATCGTTGATCGAATGCCACTTTGTCTAAGTTCATTATAAAACAGGTATTCCACCAACTCTATTTGTTTGTTTGTTGTTTTATGAGATTTGCTTAAGCAATTTACACAAAGGGGTTTGGATATTTCAGTATGGAATAGCTGCCACGGTTATTAATATAAAGCTATTGCAGTTTTGAACAAAATTAAAATGGCCGGATAAGTAGGTAGGCCAAATGTTTCAAACGCATTTCTTAAGCAAATCCCATCACTACATTACACATTTTATGACTTTTTCAATAATAAGCACAGGTTTCCCCTTTCTTCTGCCACTCGTCTTGGTGCCGTGGGTCCCGCATTCAGTGGTTTTCTGTGACTATGACGGTATCAATACAACACGCTTTTGAATTGCCCTAGTTTGTTTTTACTTATTTTTGTGATATTTCTGCAGTTTAGATGAAAATAAATATTCCCTACGTTTATACCATATGTAAATTCGTATCGTATGATATCAACTACTACACAAAACAGGCCAACCAAAAATTCTCAATAATTAAACATGCTTCAAACAAATTTAATAATGTAGAAAAATATGCCATTCTCAACAAGATTTTTAGTTATTTTCATAATTTGTTAGTCACACATAAAAAACAATATAGCAGCTTTTTTTTTCTGTAACAACATTATTTTACTGATACAAAGAAAAGTTTTGTTTATTTATTGAAAGGAAATTTTTCTTCGCAAGTTATGCCACAGAATACATAACTTCAGAAGGATCAATTTCAACTGACACTAAGTATCGAACTAAATAAAAATAGAATAGTTCTAGGTAATCAAAAAAAAAAAAAAAAACTTCAAATCCAGCCTGTCCCCATGCAGTTTTCCCCCAGCGACGCCCTAAGCCGAGGTTCGTACCCCACAGGGGATGCCCTTAGCGTGCAGTCGCTTAGTTTGTAAGTTTTTATGCCCGACTGGAGACTTTACTCTTAAGGCACCCACAGGATAGACCGGTTAAGAAGACGACAACCTCATAGGTTGAACTGCGAGATGCCATTCATAAAAAAAAAAAATGAAATCAAAAAGTTTTATTAACAAGCTACGGTGGCTACAAAGGGCAATATAGGAGCCTTGTGGGATATCTTGTAGACAACCTTTATATGAACTTATGAAAATTAAATCAATAGACCTATATATAGTCACAATCTGTGTGTGATTTAATTTCAATTACAAACCTTGTCTCATTATATTCCTTACTGGCAAATAGAGTTTCTTCTTCTTTTCCATTAGTAATACTATTATCTAGGTAATAAGGCACGTGACCTGGTATTGGATTAGGTCACTCGTCGCTCAGAGCTCAAACACGTGGTTTGCACGTGGATATTGTAACGTAATATTTTTTCTAAAGAAGTACCTCCTTTATTAAATAAATTACCGGGCCTATTGCGTTTTTTTTGACCTTCAACTATTATTGCCTGGTGACAGAGATTGGAACATTCTTACTCTATACAATTTGAAGTTAACTTTTACACGATTGAGTCGACCGTGTCTTCTTAGTAAATCAATGTGAAATCACTTATAATTCGGCTATTACGCTTCTTCAGAAAAGGCTGTTTGGAACGTTTTAGACGATTTGAAATGATATAAAATGTGAAAGTACTCCAATTGACTAGGTTCTGTCAGTACTTAACAAAAATCACACCATGCCCTCCGTTTTTGGAATGTTTTTATTCTGTGGTACTGTTATAGCCGAAACATTGTAAACGACTTTAAAGACTCATTTTAAAAGACGTATTTAAACATTTCGTAGTCACAGTCAGCGTGGAAAAGTTTCAAAATTTCGTGTATGTTGAATTCATGGAAAGTTCTGTTTCATCTATTTTTATTTCTTTGATGTAATAAAAGCATAACAAGTTCTATTGTTTTAACGGCTGCCAAGAATAATTTTGTTGAAAAACATTTAATGAGAACATTCAGGGTTTCTACCAGTAAATTCTTTTTCCCATGGTCATCCATTGTACCTCGGGAGTACGGTAGGCAGAAAAGCCAGAAAGCCATCTGCTACATCCCTTACATACTCCTTACACCTCGTTCACGTTCCTAAATCCGGCGTAACAATCGTTTTTTTTGCCTTTTTCACGTACCTCATTAAATACCAAAATCTGCCCTGAATAGGACCCTCGACTTGCACAACAATACTAAAGTGCCAATCATAGTAGCGAACACTTGAATCCCTATGTATACAGCCAACGAGTCCCGATACCCGGTCCGAGTACAATAAAATTGTATCAATTTTGATTTCTAGATCCCTCACTTTACCACTTCTCTTGTATCAGTATTTTAGTAGTCTTGAAAGTGTTATCCACTTTTACAACTTTTAAAGTACCATCATCAGTTTCTTATTGGACTTTACACTTTATATGTACCGTATTGTTACTCTAAAATCTATCGGAAATAAATAGCTACCTTATTTTGAAAAAGGAAAGGTCCGAAGGTATTCCCTTGCAGACTACATTTTCTGTTTATCATAAAGTATGTATTTATATTATGCATGGTTACATTAAAAAATACATTTCCTCAGATCTTTGTCTTCGATTATTATTTTGTTTTAAATTGCTTCGAAAAAAAAATCTTTTGACATAGCAATCCTTATTACGTTATCGTGTCAAACCCTTCGGTTGAAGCGAAAACAATACAAAGTTTAAAATTTAATAAGACAGTTTTGAACGCCAGACTTTACAAGGAAATAGAATTGATTCCATTTTCAAAAGTAGGTTTATTTGAGGTAACTATTCCGTTTTTCAAGCTATTATTATAACAGTTTGAGGTCGCACAAATTCTCTATGTCAGATAATAAACAGTTTCATGTATAAGTTAACTACTAACCGTTTTCAGAAACAACATATCTCTAGAATCTATGATAGGGAAAGAGTATCGATTGCTTAACGCGCGGAAGAACCCGGCCAAGTCAGTGCCTGCTTTTATATTATATAACCTTTGATCGGTGTCATTTTATGGTCTACAAAAGAAATACGATATTCACCCCTTTAACAATGTTGTTGCTTCCTTATGGCTGCTTTTTCTTGGGGGTTCAAGGTTTTCGTCACATTTTATTTAATATTCGGGAGTAAGTAAATATGGATTTGTTTATAAGAAAAAAACCACGGCTTCGTGATATTTCTACATATTTAACTTAATGAGTGTCACAAATAATGTGCTGAAAAATCTGTCAAGAGGCCAGTGTCCAATATGAATATATACTGGATTGACCGAACCTTCAGTGGGAGCTTGTGAATAGCAAAAAACAACATACAGGCAGACCCAGACGTAATGCTATTTAGTCTCTATAAGTAACATCGGACTAAGGAAGCCTGAGTAGGCTCTCTTTGCTAAAAATACAATGTTAGTTCCCACAATTTATTTCAACACGAGTAAGAATTTTACTTAAGGCTCAAGAATAACTAAATCCGACTGACAATATGAAACCTTATTTTACCGACTCACCATCATCTGCCTAGCCTTTCTCCAACGGTGTTGGGTTCAACTTCCAGATTTATTGTTTTACATTAAATCGGCTATTTTGCCGCCTAAGTGCGAATATCAGCACATCTAAACAACTATTAACAGTTGTCAGTGTCATAATTTGCTACAAGATATTGACTCTGTACTTACATGATATTGTGATAATCGCGTTCAGTTTCAATGGTGAGCTCCACTCTACATGGCTTTATGACTAAAAACCTGTAACAAGTTCTGAATACCTAACCTGTAACGTTTCCCACACAAGATTGATAAAGTAGATTCAGATATTTTTCATAGCTTAATTTCCTGGGTCCCGTGTTCCATACATCAATCAAACATTGAGGACTCTTTCTTTTTAATGGAAGCTATCGACAGGACCTCCTTAATTAAAAGTTGAAAAGTGGGATTTTATTTTACTTCTGTTTTTATTCTTATTGCTATTATTGAGCTCGTTACGCAAAAAACTGGATGTAACTAATCTGTTATTGCCTTGTTTAAAACTTCTCTAGGTTGATGTCGATTATTATTTGTAATGGTTTAACTTTACTAATTAACTAATACTTTTGTTACAGCATAGGCCGCTCTTATTATTATCTAAGAATGCCAAGCCTAGGTTTTTTCTTCTTGTGTATCTGACAAGAAGAAATATAAAAAAATACTAACAGCTCCATCGTCAACCTCTTGACATTCTCTTTCAGTCAATCTATATAGCCACCCACAGACAAACATGACTTGCCCTATTTATTCCAAAAACTCGGCAATAAAGACCATCGCAATATCTAAAGTAAATATTGCCCCGATGAACACGAACGTTACAGCCAATATGAAGTTAGTTACCGATGAAAACGAATTATAACAAGGAAAAACAAATCATAAGATTAATTAGAAGGCGTTACTAAGGGATGTTTAATTTCACGCTTGATTTGTTCTCGAAGATATTTATTTATATTTTTGTACGGTACGGCTCGTATTTGTTGATTTGAGTGTCGTTATTTACGGGTTGTCTGAGACCCTAGAGTCTGACAACCATTGCAGTCCTACCAAGGGGTCTCGTGTTACTAGGTTGTAGAAGTCACATGGACAGTCCATGTCTCGCTTTAAGAGCGAAATTATTTGATCCCTGATTCATGTGACACAACAAATCATTTTGATTCCCAGTGGTATATTTTTCTCACAAAACCTGTTATATCATAATTGAAAATTAATTATACTTATTTGAAAGGAGTTAGATACTATGTAAAGCTACTCCATATAACTTTAATTATTATGTAACCACTAATAATATCCTTTAATCTCAGGTCCTTACTCTTCCTTCATTCTATGGCGCAACTTTGTTGCAATTATTTAGCAGCTCAGTATAATTTCTAAAGGTAGGCTAACTTGGAAGTATACATCGGCATCGAAGTAAATTTCTGCTTCTAGGTAATTGACACCAGTAGTTTAACGAAGCTGCCTTAACTTTGATTTCAATATTCTGGAACTTAAGTTACACTAGTGTAACTATACTAGTGTGTACAGTTTGTTAATTAATTAACTTGACCTTTCTTACTTCCTACCTTTTTTATTCCATACATAATGATGTATTGTATGGTTACCTAAATTTCATTTAATTAATTTACCAAACGGTGGCAAGAAACATGGAGAGGAAACCTAAAGTTATTTTCTTTTCTCTGTATGAGAATAAGTCTAGTCACGTTAAATACTTCTTTTTAAAAAGAAGACATACAAATACATATTTCCGCATTCCTTTTTACTCCATTCTTCAGTTCCAAGGTACATAGAGATACAATAAAGTCCCTAATAAACTAAGTTTCCTCATAACACGCTGGTACAAATGTTACTGTTATACGTCGTAAGGATGAAGGAATGGGTGCCCGTGTCATAATTTATAGCTGCTACCAAATATCGCTGATGTTATACAAAGGGGGCTCATTAGGAACGGGTCATACTGTAAGCGGAGATGTTTTTTCTTGTATACCTACGTATACAAGATGTTGTTTTACATACTCGTCAAACAGGAGGTGGTCGCAAAAGACATAAATAATCAATTTTAGTTGTTTAAGTTTGTCAATATTTCAGAATAATCCCCTTACCGTGGTTTAGGGAACAAGAAACTATCGAATAAATGTTTGATATTATTTGTATGTGTGTAAGCGAGGTTATAGTGCAAGAACCAGACGGGCCGCGTTTAAAACACGGGTGGTTCACACTTACCGATTTCCGTAAATAAGAGAAAAAAAAATACCTACCCATTTTATTATTGATTCGGGACGAGAATCATTAGCATAGTTACCTCCTTGACTTTGACGAGGATGCAAAACAACACCTTGTATATTCTAATTGTAATAGGGTAAAATTTGGTAATTTTACAGTAGCTTAAACTGATATTTTCGTTTTATTTTAAGATAGAACATTTCATGGAGTTTTCTTTGTAACAGTGTACATGTTGGTGTTGCCTTGCAAAGACGCAAATCTCAAAATACCGTACTCACGGACTGAAAATATTTAAAAAGTGTGAAAAAATGCTCGCTGTAAACTTACTTTAGATGAAAACATATTTCACTAAACATATTTTAAGATTATTTAACTGGGTTGTTTCAAACCTTACTAGCGAGTAAGGTTTGAAACAACCCAGTTAAGCAACACAGTTAACAACCCGGTAAAGCGGCGGTCATAGCGAAAGTAGAGCGCTACTTTCGCTATGACCGCCGCTTTACCGGGTACATTAATATGAGGTAGCATCGTAGTAACACTTTGGAATACACGTAGGTTACCAGAGGTAACTCTGGTAAAGTACGTACGTGTGAGCTTTAGAGGTGAATTTACGTGCATACACATGTACAATTATATTATGTAGGTACCTACTAGGCCTCCAGGAACGTGAGAATGTTTTTTTTTTTAATTTACCAAAGGGCTTGTTTCATAAGTAAAAAGGCTCAAGGGACCGTTGGGTCTAGAAAAAGACTGAGCTTCAAAGATATAAACAATGGTAAAAATTCGTTTTTGCAGAATTACAAGGCAATGAAAAAGGATTAATTCTTAGTGAAATTCTTGTGGTTGTTTCCAACGAAGTATGGCCCAGTCAACTTAATTTCGTTGAAGTAAACCAGCTTTACTCAGTTCATTCCCCATAAGTTATCTTCAAATCTAAAGTAAAAATAATGATTTCGTTTAAAAAAACGAATTTTATTTTTTAGAAAATGCTCCACCGCTGCCTACTCACTATTTATCTTACTCAATTCAAGTAAATACAGACAAGATTCCGCTTTTTATATTGTATAAAAAGGGCTAATATGACAATATTTTCTTATTACGAAAAGATTGAATTAACAGAAATAATTAACAGCTAAAGTGCCATCGTAACTGTGTCATCAAAACATCTGAAAATATTTAAATCATAATATGATAAAAGGAAATATCACAAGTAAGTCTTAATTATTAATTAACTTACAAAATTGGTTTTGCTAATCACCCACAGAATTTTGTCTTTGGCGCGGAGTGTCTTTGGAAATCCATTGGCATAACAACGAAGTTCCTTTGCCGAGTTCTTGTACGTCATTAAAAAGCTTGTAAGTGACACAAATTGTTAAAACTCCTTGGTATTACCAATTGACATTGTTTTGTAGCAAGAAATCAATTTGAAGATTGGTTTAATTACTTCTTGTAACTTTACAAATTTCATTCAGGACGGTTTTGGCGATCGACTTTATATTTTCCTTTTTAAGTCAAACATTGGTTATTTATTTATTTAGTGGAGGTCGGAAATAATCCTACGGGAACGAACTAAGAAAAGAAAAAAACATCGTGTCCTAACCCATGTCATGATCTATCCGTTTGCCTATAAATAGGTAACAGACAGACAGTTACTTTCGCATAATTCACTAGCTGCTGCCCAGGACTTCGTTCGCGTGGAAATTGTAATGTGTTTTTCGGGACTAAATTATACATAAATAAACCTTCCTCTTGCTTCTGTCTATTGATAAAAACCGCATCAAAACCTGTTATTTAATTTAAGGTGGAAGTGACAGGGCAGACCGCGAAATTCAAATTTTCTTATGTTTTTGCAATTTGCCAGTCAATTTCTGGCTGTATGTTGAACAAAATATGATTTACGATCGTAATACGCATGCATTTACAGAATAATAATAATTAACATCATCAATACTTCTTTAAGTTTATATGACTATAAAAAGAAGAGAATATGAGTTATAAAAAGAAAGCCATAATTGTTACGGCCGCGAATCATATTTTAATCAACATACAACCCGACCCTGCCTTCCAAATTGGAAAACGTGAAAAAATTTGAATTTCGCGGGCCACTCTTGCGCGTCCACCTAAGGGTCAGCTCACACCGAGACGCGACGTGAAGTGACGCTGCGCGCACACTTTTAAAGAGCGATTCAAAATATTTTTTTTTTTTTTTTTTTTATTTGGTCTTATCTTGCAATCAGTCATTTCAGACTATAAACAGATGAGGTGGGTGCTTTTTGTCGTTTAGGGCGCCGCTCCCATTGGAGCAAGCCCTTTCTTCCTCATTATTGGATCTCAAACCCTTCAATCGTCGAATATATCACGCCGCTTTTTAAGCCGACGTATGGTTTCAGGGATAGTGAGCTGCCCCGCTAGCTGGTTTGGGTGCTTTGACAGTCTTAATTTATAGTTTGCTCCATGAGTGTCTATTTCTTCTTTAATCATGGGCATGTTTAGAATTTCATGGACCTCAGTCATTCTCATAAACCATGGTGCATTTGATATTTGCTTTAGTATGTAGTTTTGAACTCTCTGTATAACCATTATGTTAGAGGCGCTAGCAGAGCCCCACAGCTGGATGCCATATGTCCAGATAGGTTTGAGGATCGTTTTATATATGAGCAATTTGTTATCCAAAGATAGTTTTGAGTTACGTCCCAGAAGCCAATAGAGACCCTTGTATTTCAGGTTAATTTCATCTCGTTTTGTTTGAACATGTCGACGCCCCCAAGGAATAAACCTGTATTATACTATTACTGACTTATTACTGTTATATCATTTTCGGTATCTATGGGTCGGGATACACCAACGCAATTTTTTTCAAATTTTTTCTGCGGTAATTTCCAACGGTTTTCCTTATAACACTTTTGTTCTTTGGAAATTTTCCACTTTTTGTTTACTAGAAAAATAACGAAATACATTATTACAAATTAAATTCTATGGCTACATTTTGGTAAAGTAATATTACTGTAAAATATTTCAGCAAAATTTCTGGTTAACGCGATTACAGGTTTATTATCGTAAATTTTGTGGTAGACATTTTCGGTAATGCACTATTACAGTTATCATCCGGGACATAAATTTATACCTACCTATTTAAATTAGACGAAAGTATTACAGACTTAAGAGGTAAGCACACCAATAGACCTCGAAAAATGAGCTCAAGCACGGAATCGAGTGTTGAGAAGCATATTTCATTATTTCCTAAAGTAGAGTCTCATTACACAAGAAAAAGCTTAACTCGAGAATATTTGTCACAAGACCTCAACATATCAAAAATGTATCGTTTGTACTCTGAGTTGTTTCCACAGCAAAAGTATGTTGAAGTTACGATGGCGACAAAACGTCAATATGAAACCATTTTTAACATAAAATTTAACTACTCATTTTTTAAGCCTAAAAAAGATCAATGTTCTACATGTTTTGTATATGAGCAAGCAAGTCCATCAGAGAAAGAGTCTTTAGAAGAAAGCTATAGACGTAATTTAAATAGAAAAGAGAGAATTCGGCAAATTAAATTGAAGAAAAAATAACAATTGACAAAAACGATAGCACGATTGCTATCTTTGACCTGCAATAGTAGATTGTATCATAAGGGAGCAAAATAATAATTTTACGGCGAGGCGAGGGCGCTTTTTTGAATCCAAAGCGAAGGATTCTAGAGTAGTATCCCGAGCGTAGCGAGGGATTCTTTAGTAGAAGCCTGAACGCAGCGAGTGATTCAAAGGACGTCGCCCGAGCCAAAAATATATTTTGCGCCCGAGTGATACACTCTGCTTTTCATCACCCACTATGAGACAGGCGCCTCATATTCTATTGTAATAATTATTTAATAAAAACAATGGTAAAATTAAATAGCATCTAATAATAAAACAACAAAAAACTTATAATTATTAACATTTGAGACATTTTCGCAATTATGAAAATTTTATATTTAGCTGGCGGCGCGACTATGGGCCGTCGTCGTACCAGCCAGTCTTTATTCAAACAATATTTGCGTTCGATTTCTTTGGCGCTGAACAGTAAGATGTTCCAGATTCAAAAAGTGCGCGGCAAAGATGATTGCGGCGCACTTTTTGAAATAAAGAGTATTAAAAACTCATTACTGCCCGCTAAAAGTTTCTTATAGAAAACACCACCTTTGGGTGCACTTAAAGGCGAACCAATTCGTCCTTTTCGAATAGATGGGATGAAAAAAGTGTTAAGTATTCCACAATCTGCTGTCGGCATTTTCAACTATAAACGCAAGTACCCTGTGTACAATTTTACTATTTTTGACGCCCTACGTAAAAAAGGGTATTGCTACCGCGTGTGGCATTACCAAATCGCAAAACGAGGCTGCATAGAAATTGGGAGTTGTTTGTTGCAATTCTTAAAGAGTGAACAGGAGCGAGGTGTTAACAAGATATATTTCTATTCGGATGGTTGTTACGGCCCAAATAAGAACAGGTTAATTTTTGCCTTAAATGCGTATGCAGCAGACTGGACATAGCTAGAACGAGGGAGACTCGATGTATGCCTGTATTGAAAGGAACATAAGAAATAAGTCTTTTACACACCTGATCAAATATATAATATAATTCTAAACTCCAAAGTAACGGGATAAAAATATACTATGAAAGAATTGGAGCAAACAGATATTTTAGACATAAAAAAATAGGTAAATCCTTTGAATTGGCTTCGCGATATAGATGGAAATACGATACGCTGGTCTGATGTTATGGAAATTCATGTATCATCATCCCAACAGGACAAGGTTTTCTTTAAATATGATTTTGATGAAGCATGTTCTGAGTTAAATATTTCAAATTCATTTCAAACCAAACGACGTGGGCGAAAACCTAAGACAGACGCTTTGATAGAAGATACTGTATTGGCACGTGCTTATCATCAGCCTCTTCCTATAAGCAAGGCGTTGCATACAGATTTACTGTCTTTGTGCAATAGTGGAGCGATTCCACGGTATTACCACGCATTTTATGAATCCTTAACTTCTGTAGAAGAAAATAGTGATGATCGCGATGATAATGATGATGCCAATGATAATACCGATTAGTTTTTATGTTTATTAGTAGTACTTGGCTACTTTATTATACTTTTACTGATTTTTCTGATTTTCTTGTTTGATTTGTGTGTGCTTTTGATTTTTTTGATTGACTGATTTGTGATCTCTATTTGACTTAAATATATTTAACTTTGTTTCCAATAAACGTTGTAATTTTTTTTTTTTTTTTTGAGTTTTCTTTAATTATTCCCTCGAAGATACCGATGACAAATTTATTTTACATTATCGGTTTTCAATGATTACGATAATATGACTACCAAAAATTTTCTATAAAATACGGGTTACACTATTTTACCCTTTTATGGTTATTAAAAATTTTACCATAATAAGTCGGTAACTGAACATTACAATCTCTCTCTGTAACGAAAAAAACACGTTTAATAATCCAGTAAAGCAATATTATGCCTATGATTTTTAAGAAATTTACAAGAATAATTCGGTAAGTAAACATAACAGGAATAATATTGATAAGTCACGATCCTAAGATATAAATACCCTAAAAATTTTATGAAACTATTTTCTGTAATGTGTATTTTGGTGAATAACTAATTCTATGTATATTTAATAGTTACACTTAATACTATAAACTTTTCAGGTAAAAATTAGCTTTTCCATAACATAACAATGTTGTCATAATTACGTTTTGTTGAAGAGATATACCCGAAAAACACTAAATCATTTTTCCTGTAAAATTTGATTTTTGCGGTTACCGGTTTATTCCCCGGGGACGTCGATGTTTCCTCCATGTAAGTCGACGGTCCTGACGGACTGTATGTTGATGTGGAAGTTGAACGCCATTCAAGCTGACTGGAGAACAATTTTCTTTCCGGAGTGTGAATGTTATGTGCACTGATTTGGATACACTGACGGCAATCCTCCATTTGGCTAACCATTTTTCAATCTCATTCAGACTGTTTTGCAAGATGCGAGATGCTTTATTTGGACATTTGTTCGAGGTGAGTAAAGCTGTGTCATCAGCGAAGGTTGCAACTGTAACTCCTGGACTTAGTGGTAAGTCATATGTGTACAGAGTGTACAGGACAGGACCCAGCACAGATCCCTGTGGCACTCCTGCTGATATTTCATAGAAGCTGGAGGTACAGTCGTTCTCGCACACTTGGAAAATTCTACCTGACAAATAGGATTTCAGGATTCCGTAGAATGTGTGTGGTAATATTGATTTTATTTCGTACAGTAGACCTTTGTGCCACACTCTGTCGAAGGCCTGTTGGATATCCAAAAAAACTGATGAGCAGTATTCTTTTTTCTCTAGTGACGTTCTAATTTCTCTACACACTCTATGCACTTGTTCAACAGTCGCGTGTTCTTTCCTAAACCCAAATTGGTGTTCCGGGATGATTGAATTTTCTTTTATGACTTTTATCATTCTGTGAAGTAGTGACCTTTCAAGCAGCTTTGACATTATGGGCAGCAGGCTGATTGGCCTGTATGATGTGACCTCGTGTATAGGTTTCCCCGGCTTGTGAATCATTATAATATTCGATACTTTCCATAGGTCTGGGAAGTATCCAACCCGCATTATTGCATTAAATACCATTGTTAGGTATACAGCTACTTTTTGAGGTGATTCTTCGAGAACTTTTTTGTCAATAAGGTCATACCCTGGAGCTTTATTGTTTTTAAGGGACTTAAGGTTACTGTATATTTCTTTTGGTGTCACTAATTTGAGGGGTATGTCAAGTTGAAAATCTTGGTTCAGAGTCGAGTCAATGTCCGTCTCGTCCGCATTCAGTGCTGTGTTGTTTGGAGTGAATACTTGGCTGAGATGCCTTGCGAAGGCTTCAGCTTTGTCAGTAGTGCTTCAAATCCACTGACCATCATGCGTACGTAGAGGCGGTTTTTGATGTAATGGTCTGTCAAAGTTTTTGCAGGCTTTCCATAATGAGTAATTGGTTGCTTTTGTGGCTGATAAACCTTCCAGGTAGGCACCCAAGGCCGTGTCGTTAGCATCCTTGATGAGGGTTTTCAATTCTCGTATAGATTTGTTCAATTCCCTTTTGTCATTTGGGTGTCTACTGATGTGCCACACTCGACGTAGCCTCCTTTTTTCGAGTATCTTTTGTCGTATAGAATCAGAGTACGTTTTACTCTGAGGGGGACGATCGCTGTCTTCAGGCGTGGACATCCAACAACTTTCTTGGATGACCGATGTTAATTTACGTACAGCGTTGTCAATTTCTGACTCGGTTTTTAAATTTACCTTCATTTCCAGTCTCTCATGAACCAATTCCCGAAAACAGTTCCAGTCGGTGCGCTTGTTGTAGAGTTTTATTTTCTGTTCCATGTTGAGAACAGTACTGCCGATAGTAAGAATTACCGGAACGTGGTTGGTATTAGAGTCCAAACTAGTTTCTATTTCATAAGAAAGCCTCGATAGACCCTTAACTATGAAAAAGTCTATGACGTCAGGAAGGCGGTTTGGATCAGTCGGCCAGTTAGTCGGTTCTGTAGTAGAGAGGGCAGTCAAATTATTCTTGTCTACCGATTTCTTGAGCTCTCTTCCTCTCGTGCTGGTAAGTCTAGAGGCCCAGTGAACATGTTTAGCATTCCAATCTCCGCCAGCTATGAAACGTATTCCAAGTGTATTGAATAGCTCATCATATTGCTCTTCTTTTATAATGTGTTTCGGAGGGCAGTATATGGCGGACACATTAAATGTTCCATTTCGATCATTGACTGCAACAGTTGCTGCTTGTATGTGAGGTTTTTTGAACTGCGGTTGCTCATGGTGTTTAATATTTGACTTTATAATTAGGGCAGCTCCCGCATGTGCTGTGCCGTCTGGATGGTTTGTGGTGTAAATATTATAATTACGTATATGAATGCTATTGTTGTCAGTCAGGTGAGATTCAGACACAAGTAAAATGTCTATGTTGTGTGAATGTAAAAAGACTTCTACCTCTTCCACGTTTGGAGATAACCCGTCTAGGTTCCACGTTGCTTGTTTGCGATTCAAAATATAACTTTATTTTCTACACGAAAGGATACACATTTCGTTGTGAGAATTCAGAATACGTTGCGCAACGTATTCTGAATTCTCACAAGTGCGCGCAGCGTCGCGTCGCGTCGCGTCTCGGTGTGACCTAAAAATATCTGAACGGCGGGAAGCGACTTTGTTTTGTACTGTGTAGATATATATGGATTTCCTTTTATTAATCTTCAAATCATAATTTAATTATCTACCAGCTTGCATAAAATAATTGATTAAATTCATTTATAGTCATAATATAATCATAAACTGCTACCAACAGTCTACTTTCCACAAAAATATTGCTCATCGTGCAAAAGAACATACCCACTTTATCAATTGATAAAGGAAGACATCTTGAGTAAACCGGCACGCTCATTGAATAGATGCCCAAGGGACAAAATGGATGTCTCTCTAAGGAAATAGTGACAGGGTATTAGCCCTCCACTTGTAACGTTATTAATCTTTCTGGATGACGCGTCCAACTTGCTCGGGTATGGAACAGCTGTTCTGATAGTGTTTTGTTGTTTCTGTCATATTTTTCATTGGAGGGGTCAATGATCTTGATGGTTGAGGATTTTATGGTACACTAGCTAATGCCCGCGGCGTCGCCCGCGTGGAGTTTGATAATTGTCCCACGGGAACATACTTTCGGGATAAAAAGTATTGTATGTGTTAATCCAGGTTAATAACTCTGTGTTCCGAATTTCATCCAAATCCATTCAGTAGTTTTTTCGTGAAAGAGTAACAAACATCCATCCATCCATCCATGCTCCAAACTTTCGCATTTATAATATTAGCAGGATTAATAATATCCTGAAAAACATAGCTTTCACCACAGAAAATGAAATTTTATGAATGATAGCATAGTCGCAGGTAGGTACTATGTAGAAATCAAAATTTATTCGGTAATGAATGTGATGATAGCTTACCAAAAGAACGCAAACGTGTGGTCCAAATATTTTCATTACTAAGTTACTAAGCTGCTTGACAAGATTGCCAAGAAAGTTAAAAATAATGGTTGTTCATTAGTCAGTAAGTAGCTCCGTATTCATTCCAAAGTATCGTATCCGTAAAGAAGAGCATTACTTTTTCATTTCTTCAAAAGGGAGAAGAAAGTAAAGTGAGACAAACATTTTTAACAATGTGGACTCAATTAAAAAGGCATTAAGAATTTTGTGGAAAAAGTAACGAAAGAATGAAGAGTTTGATAGTGTCGGGGCAACAAAGGCAGCAGGCGAGGGCCGTAAGAATATTATTTCGAAGAAAAAAGTTCGTATTTACCTAAATGCCTAAAATTTTGAAGACGAAAAGGCGGTATGTCACTTTCCTTAAGGTTCTACGAAAAGTGCATAGGCAAGGGCCAGACAATCTGTGTACTTGTATATGTTTCGCAAATATCAATAAAAACGTCATATCTAGTAATATGACTAATTTAAGTTTTTGATGGTTTATATACAGTCTAAAGTTTGAAAATTGGTGGATGTTTCTATCATGTTTTGTGATTGAACATCATCAGACAATAGAAAAGAGACTAAAACAGATTTAAGAATGGGCAACAAAACTCTTGTTAGAACTACCCTTTCATGAACCTGAATAAACAGGAAAACGGCTTAGACTATTTTATCTTACACAAAACCCAGCTTCAGAATTGTGTTCCTGTTATGAAAAACCCTTTGGAAATGTCGAACAAGTGTTCTATACCATGTAAAAACCCTCCTAAATAAGAGCGAACAAAACGAAAATACACAATTAATATAAAGGCGAAATACAACCAAGAGGTCGGTGCAAGGCGTTGACAAATACTTCTTTTGAACAGATACCTTAATCGCTTAAACACATACCTAAGCAGATGTATACAGAAAATTATGTATTAAGAGAATGTTTTAGGTTGGTTTCACAGTCAGCTGACCTCCAGAAACGAGTTTATTTTTCTGGGGTTTGTCGACTCGGACAGCCGCCGCGGTTGAGAATCGTTCACTGCGGGTAGTACGCGCAGGTAATTTTCACTATAAAACGGTACAAGGTAGGTACATCTTTCTCGTGACTAGCGCCGCTTACCAACCGCGCCCGGCGAAAGCGCATCTATAAAATCACCCTTAAGACACAGAAATAATAATAGTGTGGGTAAGTGACGTCCACTTACCCACACTCTTATTATTTCTGTGTCTTAGCGGGCTGGGCCGTAAACCTACGTAAAGGTTGATGACCTTTTTGCCCAAATGTCACTTGAGAGTACGTGGTACTTCTGCCAGCTACTTCAACGGTTCTGTCAAACAGCTACGGGCTCTATAGACTCTGACAGATAAACTCGGAACTCTTTTTCGCAGGGCTTTAATTTACTTACTTTCGACTTCCACCCTTTCTTTTAATTTAACAATATTTCTTTATCATGCGCGGCTTGGCTTACGTGAAAATAATCCATGGCCATGGGAATGGCCGACCGAGATAAGAAGTAGTCCCTAAATAATGTTTAAGCGTATGTCAAAATGTCACCAAAATCGCTTTGAATGCGTAACAAACAAACCAACTCACTTAAACATGATAATATTTTCGATCACAAAATGTGTATTGTTTTGAATTATACAGTATTCACATATTTGATCGGTACAGTAAAATGTGTTCACGACATTGGCGCCCAGCGCGGGACTCAGTGTTCCATGTTGGGCGCCAAAGTTAAGTTCTGTTTGTCTTTGAGGTCTTTACTTGTAAGACAAATACTTTGTTTCTGATTTGAGTATTTCAATAGGGAACTACTAAAACTCTGCTTAAGGTGATGTGTTCAATGTAGCACTCGTAATTTAAAACTTAATTAGAGTTTGATAACTCCTAAACATCAATTACTCAATTCAAAAACTGGCAATTAAAATCTGGTCAAGATCTGTTGTAGACTGAAATACCTATTTTGTAGTTTTATTCAAAATGTTAGGCCAAAAATATTACTACTGAGTATTTACCTAAATAATTTGGCTATTAAAATACAACCATTTTACTAAACCATTATAAGATGAAAATGATCTAGATTAAATTTTATAATGAACAGGCACCTACAAAATACCTTTCTTCCACAATCATTTTCTAATTAGAAGCATTAAGTAAGTACCCTCTGACAAAACCAAATCCCCTCACAATAAGATAGGGAACAAAGTATATATCATCGTAATTATTTCAATGGTTTTCATTATCTCAGCGTATTTCTCGTCTTAGGCGATAACAGAGCTTTATTCGACTCTTAATGTAGGAGAAATGTTTCTGTTTTGTATCTCCGCGCTGTGATTTATACTCACATTTACGGTTTAATGCGTCTTTTGTTTCCCTCACTCGCTTGGATTGTGAAAGAGATAGAAGTAGATTGTTCACGCAAAGGGTAGTTAGATGTCAGTCAGAAATTCAACTGGCCGTCAAATGAGTGATGGGTTTGGGAAGCGATTTTAGAAGAAAGTACTTCGAAAATAAAAACATACATAACAATCTCTTATCATCATTCTGTATTCCCGAAGGGTAGGGCAGAGGTGCCGGTGCCTACACTCCAACAGTGCATCTACATTTCTGTATATTTGTGTATATATATATATACCATGTACCAAATGGGCAGCAAGCCCTAACAAGGCAGATATCCAAAATCAGAGCTATTAAAAATTACAAAGAAATACTTAGGCTTATATTGTTACTAACCGTTTATATGAGTCATAGTTACTTGAAATAAATAATTTATTATTATTATTATTATTAGGCGTAAACAGCACAACAGACATCTCTGGAACAGACAATCTAATTATGTATTACTTATCCTTAACACCTAAACAAATATTGGAATCCCATTTAGTATCAAATTCCATACCAATACGGAATTTCCTTAGCAATATATTTCATCCCAATACCTCCTGTATATTCTTTTGTCCACCATTTATTCTGTTCACACTTCCTCCACGACCCATTGTCCACACTCCATTCATTATTCAACTGTTCACCCACACTGTGTGATTAGGGCGCAATTATCGGATATCTGTAGATCGAAATAGCCTTTTAGCCATATAGCCACACTTATGGCTATTCGGCTAAAGTGTTCATGTAATTACAACTGCATTAAGGGAAGGTTTTTTGTCCGAAGCGAACTATTTAGCGCTTTGTTATGTGCCTTTGGGAATGGTCTGGGTCAGATAGAGCGTTTCAGATTAAAGTCTGATTTAGGTTAGGTTAGCTCCATTGGGACTGATACACAACTGATTTTGATAATGTATGAATTTTACTGCTTTCACAGTAACCTGAATTTTAAACGCAATGCTTTGCTTCTGGGTAAAGATTCTTGAAACATGTACCTACTCGTAATGTAAGTAAGTAAAACTACTTACTAAATTTAATGTGAAATTTATGAAACTTTGTAATTTAAGTAACAATACAAAGATTTTTTTCCTTTCATGTAATTAATAAAAACCGAGCGAGAATGTTGTAGATTATTTTATTGTGTCTGACTTGTAACTCAGGACAAAGGTATCTCATTAATACGATTCAAATAGCAATTAATCTACTGATTACATAACAAGCCTGGAAAATACAATTTAGTGTACCCACATTACATTAAATCCTCTAAACATAATTTAAAGCCATTATAAATAGATCTCTCGACTAAAAACGAGAGCACGGTCAATAGCCAATTCAGTTTCTTTATCTCGAGCCACGCGAACAAATCTATCAATATTCGCAATAAAGCCTAAGCCGCTTTGATAGCAGTATTGAGATGAAGAAAGTTTAGATTACCCTATTGAAAGTAATATGCTTGAAGATTCTGCCTACAGTGTTATTCTGGTAATACTCGAGAAGTTTTTTTGGTTACGTTTACTGTTTCGTTGTTGGTTCTAAGTATTGCAGAAATAGGGAATTACAAGTTCTACCGAGTTTTCGGTTATTTTATAACTAGCACCGGGGAGTGCTAGTTATGTTAGCCCAATTATTTATTTCATTTTTTGTCAGTATAATTCTCCTAATAATTGCCATCAAAATCCTTTGCATAATTTAAAGACAAACACATACGCAAAAAAAAAAATCTGCTACATTTACTTAATTAGTACCCTGTACCCTACCTTCAGTACCTTCTTACCCAAATAATTAAATAACCTTTCAAATTACCCATAATTTACACCTCATAGGACTAAGTTTATCCAATGACACAATAATTAATCAGTCGAATAATTTCGGGCGCCGCCGTAGCAGATACTTAACACCTGTGAATAATCTCATCAAGGATATAAGATTATTAACAAAAAAAGCTAAGAATAAACAAAAATGAAAAGCAAAACCTTTTCGTCTCCGATAATCCTTCGTCTTCGCTTTGTAAATAAAAGTTCTTCCTTCAGTAATATTGTTTATAACACATTTGCTCGTAAAGGGTCTCTTATTGCACCAAGTTCAGTATCGTAATGTATCACATTACGCACTAAGAGTTTTTATGTCAGAACAGTGGTCAACATTTTATGAATAAATTTAACTTGGGAGATAAAATATAATAAATAAACATTAAATTCTTTAATTTAATCCCATAAATTACAACCATTTATCTGTAACAAAACACAAAAATATTAATTTACTTTATTAGTAATACTGGCTGTTTTTGTGCCATTACCTTAAAAAAAAGTGTAAAAATTATTCCGCGCGCTTTCCGCTGTATTGTTTTTGTTTGAAAATGTCATCCGAATTTTATTTATTTCCTCGCAAATGTGTTATAAAACGTCGTATGACATACGTGCGCTTTGATAATTACAGCCTCTGCTTTCTTGTAGCCCTCGCCTACGGCTCGGGCTAGCAATATCGCCTCGGCTGTAATTTTCAACTTATCGCACTTATATCATAATGTACTATTATCACACGCTTGGTACACTTTCTAACTTTCTAAAATATTCCTGATTGTCCAAAACTAATTTTTACCATTTAGTAAACAACAAATTAAGGGCCATTAGCCTCTGATTTCTGAAAGTCTAATTAAGTCTTATTTGAAAATCCTCATATCACGAGAACCGTTTTTTGGTCAATCAAAATGACGGCTTATCTCAGGGGAGACTCAGTCGAGGATGCAGGACATATTAAAGAGCGCTCACTCTAATCAATGGAACGACAATACGATACAACCGTAAAGAGATCAGGCGTAGGACCAACGACTTAGCGTGCTTTCCAAGGTACATACTGCGAACTTTCAAAGGAAAGCCTGCTGCTACGCCTGCTACTGAGAAATTCCTGCACATGGCAAGTATGTCAAAAAACAGACGACGCTCAACCAAACTAAGCTTGTTTTAAAACTTAATGCTGTATCAACGGTCGTGTACTAGCTAGTAGGCTGCGCGTGGGGTATAACCTGATCTCTTATTCTATCGCAGTTCCATGTTACGCTAGACCAACTCAAAGCCGAAATATCCCTACGGCGGGCGACTGAACGTTGACTTACGATTGGACAAGGGCTTAAATTGTGTGTTTCCTGAAAATAGTAAGTGAGGTTATCGAAACCAACCAAAAATCCTTCATTATTCACGATTATTGGTTGTTTGTGGTAACCGTGTGTGTTCAACCCGGCTTGCGTACACGATCGGTATTGTTGGCCACATTACAATGGCTACTGATTGATTACAAAATATTTCAGGCCTTTACCCATACTGTATAGCCATTGACTTGTTTTGTATGGGAATTGTGAAGATTATATACGAGCTCTTTCGAAACGATATACTTATAGTCGAGATTAAAGGAAAGATGAATGTTGAACTCCTCGTAAATTGGCGATAACGAGCACGATATTGAGAGAAGTAGAAGGAATGGTTCAGGTTTTTGACCTGGAGTAAGACTGTTTAGTCTAATTAGGTAACTTGACAATTAAACGGATACTAATTAGTAACAATACAACCTTTTGTGACTTTTTGTAACACTATCTATAGGAATCCAGCACACAGATAAGGTTATATGAAACTTGATGTGACTTAAAAACTGTCTAAGATAGCTTAGTTAAGAGCAGTTCCAAGTCCACCACGTCTTACTTTGAACAGTGACTGATGACTTCTAACATTTCTTGAAGTTACCAATTCTAGACTGGAAATATAAATGAAAGAGTTAGTAGGTATGTTCCTCAATCACAGCAGAACGAATTTTAATTAAAGTTAATAGGACTAGAATAATAAGACATGGGTATGACCTAAATAACATCAAAGGATACTTTAACTTTTTAGCCCTATGATGTTCATTAGATAATTTCAAGCTACGAAATTACGGGAAAAACCTATTTAAAACTTAATTCTTACCAGCCATGAAAGCTTCTAAGTGTACAATAGTAAACAAATTACTAGTATACAAATAACGTTACTGTAAAGCAATTTAAAGTTGTTTCTCGTGTTTATTTCCACTTCCAAGACAGGTGCTTACTTGAAGCCATAAACTCGATAATGGTAACACGATTGTGAAGGCGATGACGTCTTTAATTGCTACATTAAACTGTATTACTGTACTTTAAGAGATAATTGCAAGATCTAACTTTTCGGAAGCTTATGTCATTCCAATACGCTTGTGACTTATTCATCATTTTATACCTGATCGAATGTCACTTTGTCGAGGTCGTCAGCTGTAGAAAGGTGTATCCAATGTAGCCATTCTGTCACCTGCTATTTCTCCAACGATATTAAAGTAAATTATGACTGTTTTTAACCCCCGACCAAAAAAGAGGGGTTTTATAAGTTTGACGTGTGTATCTGTGTATTTGTGTGTCTGTCTGTGGTAGCGTAGCTCCTAAACGGATGAAACGATTTTGATGAAATTGATTTCGTTTGAAAGGTGTTTTAATCGAGAGTGTTCTTAGCTATGTTTCGATAAAATCTGATCAGTCGTTTGAAGGCCATCACCTCTTTTCTAGTTGAAGGGAAATTAACAATTTCCACAGGTCTGATCGATTCGAAATTTGAAATCTTGTCACTTGTCACCCCCCAGAAAGTTGTTTTTTTTTTAATTTTTGCTGTTTTCGTTAATTGGCAAGATGACACGCAACACCGAGAAAAGTGGAAGCCTGCAATGGTAGGCCTGTGCCCAGTATTGGGACAGTCAAGGCTAAGATAAAACAATATAAGTTTAAAAAGCATGAAATAAAAATTAAATTAAAATTTTAAAAAACCCCCGACATAAAAAACCTCTAAAAAACCAAAAATAAAATAATCCAAGCGTCTTAGCGTCGGGGGACCGCTTAGTACAAGCACATAACAAAGCGGACCCCCGACGCTAAGACGCTTGGATTATTTAATTTTGGTTTTTTAGAGGTTTTTTATGTCGGTGGTTTTGCATTGTCCTGTTGAGAGCCATCTTAAGACACTTTTTCATTCTGTTCTAACTTCAGATTAAATCCATGACCCAAATAGTATAATAATAGTCAAACTTTAACACATTAACACTATCCATCTAACTTTTCTAAACAAACTTTAGAAGAATCTTAAAATATAAGACGAAAAGATTTTAAAACGTTCCACAGGTTTAAACTATTAAATTATTTATAATTTCACACCGCAGTTTTCTCTAAACTTTCTTCGACAAAGTTCTATCTTTAACGCGTCTTTCAAGGGAGTTCTAATTCTTGGATTTACCGGGAAATGTGCGGATGTCAAATGATAACATGAACTTAGTAAAGAATTTATTGATGTTCTTTGATAAGTGCATCATAGCTTCTGCCTTCGTGGTGGTCGAAAATTATCCTACAGAAACTACTGACATAATTAAAAGGATCCTTTCTCGTCCCAAGCCTTGGTCGCTTCGTAAGCCAAATATAAAGAATAAAAGTCAGTATTTATCAGAAGGAGATTCATTGGTGACTCTGCCCTGGAGTATAAATGTGGGGCTGTTCCACAAACGATAAGGTCCTTATATATCCTGGCCTGCGTGTCCTGTTGTTTGTTCATTACAGTAACTGATGGACGCTACTGAAGACGCCAAACTCGTGGATTAGGACTTTTGACACTTAACATTTGCGCTAGTTAATGCGAAGTAGGTCGTTCCTTTATAAGATTATAACCGTGGGCAACACTCATTGCCAGTTAATCAAATATTTACTTTATCGTGAATGTATTCTAAGATATTTTTTGCTTAACCAGTTGTGAAAATCACATCGAACTAAAAAACGAAGAAAAAAACCTGCTACCTAAATTCTCTTCGATTGTAAAGAAACTCTTTAGAGGATATGGGGTCGTTTTCGAGTAAATGTTTGCTCGATAACAATCACTTTTGCAGCAATGCAATATGAGAAGCAATCAGAAGCAAAAGCAATAATACAGGTCGATGTGCTTTCGCGACCATTGTTCTTGGAACCTTTATTGTTTTTATTGTTTATGGTGTGTATGGTGTAAATAAGTGATATGAATTGTTAACTAGTGTCTATGTTAATGCCTAGTGAAATTAATATCACTGAGGAGACTATCAATTTGCCCGTGGTGTGACACGAATGACGCATCAGCTAAGAAAAGTTAATTAATCTCTTAATCCTCTATAGTTCTTATATCAACCTCAAAAGCGGCCAGTCTCTTATAAGGGTCTCATTTGGGAGCTGTTGAGAAGGGAATGTAATTTCAGTTATTTATTTGAGTACTTGCTGATTCTCTACTAATAGGTAGGTGTTATTATGGGGTTTGTACGTTTGTAAGTTTGGGTGTAGCGAGTAATCTTCGGTCGGAACTAATAACACCGATTTAGAAAATTCTTTTACTATTGAAAAGCTATACTCTCCCCGAACGTCATAGGCTATTTTTTAAAACTTCCTACCTAACGCAAACGAAGACGCGGGGAAAAACCAGTAGCGAATAAATATAAGGAGAACTATAGCACGACCCTTTATTGATACTCCGCGCATCTCTAGAGCGCGTCGTGTGCCGGCGTGGCTACGTGACTAGTCCGATTCGGAAGTCGGAACAACCCTATCCCACCGCCCGCGCCGCGCGGTTATCAGTCGATCACGAGCCAACGCTAACCGCGCCATTTTTTTCTATTTTATGTTAAACTGAGTTCTGTACTGATTACTCTCGTGTCTCCATTGTAAACACCAAATACAGTTTTCTTATTTTGTAGTGCGGTGTTTTCTTTGAGTTTAGAAACCCCAACTATAACTGGCGCCCCACGTTGGGCGCCAGTTGGGCAACGGTTAGCGTTGGCTCGTGGTCGACTGACTACCGCGCGGCGTAATGCGCGGAGTATCAATAAAGGGTCGCGCTATAGAACATGAATAAAATTTAACATAATAGAGATAACGCTCCAAAATTATATTCTAAATGCATCATTTAGAAATTATCACGTAATACCTAGTCACTCCTTTACTCTTTAGCAACACAACAGGGTTCCGCAAACAAATGACCATTTGTAATCTCCTTATCGCAGTTATAATGAACATATGAGTTACCTAGTCATTAGTCAAGCTATTGGTTTAGCACACATGACAGCTAACGACTTAATAAATTAGATACTACTGTTATTGACAGTGGAGGACGTAGGCTGTGCCTCGCTGTGTAGGTACTTGCGGAATTGATTTGTCAATCAGTGTTCCCTTGGGTGTAAGCAGAAACTATAGAAAGCCACGTGCTACAATCGTTTCATACTTCTTCTGCATCTTTCAGGCTCATACATTTTTTTATTTATTTACATCTGTTCATAGACGCACGCCAGTGGCGGGAACTACGCACATAGTCTGTCTGAAGAACATCATCATGTATTTTAGAGTGGTTTTTCAGGAGACTAAAAAAACTTTAAGGTATATGCTGGTAGTAAGCAAGGTAGGGTTGTAAGTAGATATTTCTAGGAGGTTGGATTTACCAAACTTTTCAAGACATTGCAAACTCTATAAAGCATTTGATATGTGGCTAATGGTAAGGTTGATGAGTAAGCAATAAATGTCAAGAACTATTTCGGTTTTCATCTGACAACAAACAATGCTAATAAAATCAAAGTATTTCACCTGTCATGCCCCTTTCAGCGATTTAAAGCAACTTACCAAAGCAAATCTTTCGCTTTAATCTCAACGTAATACAGCCTGAAGCAACGTGCAGCTTCGAAGTCACTTGCAGTTAATCTTTCAAGAATTCAAGATGGCGGCGAATTAAGAAGTGTCATTACAAGGAAAATCTCGTAATGCCTTGGGCAAGCGACTTTTTGTTTTTCGATATAAATTAATGTTGATGGAATTTCATTTCCTTTAGGTTCGCAAAGCTGCTCTTACTTTCTTAGCTACTAAGCTAAATGAAAAATTCTTAATGATGGTGTATCACACTAATATTAAAAACGCAAAAATAAGTCTGTCTATTTCTTACCTTTTTACGACTTTAAACTTGGTTTATGCTTATGACTTAGGCTACTTTTCCCTGTAAAATGTTCCCAAGGGATAATTTTCAAACCGCGGTCAAACATAGTTTGTATTATTATTTCCATTAGATACTCATGAGCTGAGGTGGCCCAGTGGTGGCAGCCCCAACTTACGAGTAGTAAGTCGTAGGTTAGAACCCAGGCAGGCGCATTACTTTTTGTAATTTATTTCATTACAACTGCTCTCAAAATGGTGAAGGACAACATCGTGAGGAAACCGGCATGTCCTAGAACTAAAAATTCGAAGACATGTAACATCTACCAACCCGCTCTGGACCCGCGTTGTGGATTAAAGCCCACTCCCTCTCATAGAGAGGAGGCCTGTGTCCCAGCAATGGAAACATTATAGGCTGATGATGATGACTCATCATACAAAGACAGTGCAAACGCGACCCCAAGCCCTAGCACAAGCGCGCGTTGGAAACATAAAGTACTCGTAACTATGGCGATTTTAAAATTAAAAATATTCGTTTCACATAATTTTAAGAATGTATTATGGATGTTACTGATTGTGCTGGTTGCAAAAAATTCAACTAGACTGCTATTGTATTGTATATCGGGCTGGTTTTATCTAAAGCGCGTATTTTGCGTACGGAACTAGAATGCTATAGGATAATTATATTTTCGGTCCAAAAATCGACGTTATGTTTACTGTCGGTATGTCTATCCATCGATTTGTCACAAGTGCCTGTATCAGTAACAATAAGACAGATACATGTGACAGATCGTGTTAAGTAATAACATGAATGTCGATATAAAACAAAGCACCATTATAAATAGAATCAACAAAAACTACCTCAAAAAAGAAACAAAAAGCAACGGAAACAAATACGTTCAGTTTTTATCGTAAACAATCCGGATTCACTGACAACTTGATATACACGTAAAAGGTTTCAAATACGAGTTGTCACGAGATGACACGAGTCTATCCGAGCGTAGCCGAATGATCACGGAAATAGAATATACACCTGTACAAAGAGTTGTGGGTATTCTCGTACAACTATAATACACATATGTATCGTGGAGTTTCCTGATTGGTTGAAACGGGGAATATGGCTGCAGTGGCTTTCCGGGTTTGAATGTTGAAGACGGATTTATTGTACGGTCGTGTTGGGTACATTTATTTGATGATATTTATGATTTACTAAGTTAAAAGCAAGTCCAAAATATTATGGCAATATAATGGCATATTTCACAACCTAATGGAATGAGTTTAAGTGGCAGTGGGTAGGTCACATTGCTCACAGAACGGATGGCCGATGGAGCCGAAAAGTTTTGAAATGGCGACCGCAACCGGAAGACGATGCGTTGGAAGGCCCCCCACTAGGTGGACCGACGACCTGGTGAAGGTTGTGGGGATCCGCTGGATGTGAGTCGCACGAGACCGGTCAATGTGGCGACACTTGGGGGAGGCCTATGTCCAGCAGTGGACGTCTTTCGGCTGAAATGATGATGATGATGAATTCAATTCATCATCATCATCATGATTCGTAGTTGAAATTAAATCGCAATTAGCATTTCTGGAAAATAGTAATCATTTTTGTATTATTTGGATAAGTTAGCACAATATTCCTTTTCTTATTTTGCTTTATTTATTTTACCACAAATGATGTTTACGGTACACTCGACGTCGAAAGAGTCACCGCTTTTCCATCGTTTTGTCAGCAAACACCTATTACTGCTGTCAGTCAAACTGTCACTTGGAGTGTCTAGAAAGGAAGGAAGGTGTGCGTTCGAACGGAAAATCAAACATTAATACTTTCGTTGTTTTATCCAAATCTATTCGGCGAATCTCCAAAACGACTGGATTGATTTTGAAGGGAGTTTTACTGTCAGATAATTTATGTCAAAAGGAGTAACATAGGCTACTTTTATTTGAAAAAAATGATTTGGTTTCCTGCAAAACAAAACCCTTGAAAATGTTAACAAAATCCGATTCAAATAGGGATGTAATATTTTAATAATAATTTCACGCGGACGAAGGTTGCGGGCAACAGCTAGAAAATCATAATACCCGCCTGAAACTAACTCACCGCATGGCGAATGCCTTTTTCTACAGAGTAAGCACGATCATGATCACCAACTTTCAACACGCTTGCAACGCTTCCAAGTCACGATGTTTTCTTTCGCCGATGACACTGTTTTATGCAGACGAAAAAGTAATGCAAAGCATTGTATAAACAGACTATTTAAAGAACCCTAAAGGTGTGTCCATGAATATTTTACTACCGCGTTTCGGACACAATAAGGAAACAAAAACATCCGGGCAGACGTAACACGCCCATCAATGTAGCTAATAAAGTGGTTTCTAAACAAACAAAGTTTTGCAGGCTAAACAAACTAAAACTAAACTACTTTAAATTGGTTAAGCTTAAATTATCTAACAAGACTAACATGACGTTAACTTTGTTAACTTAGTTTATTCTTATTTTTTAAATCATTTTCAAAATTTTAAAAAAAGGAGTTCGGACTAAAACACTAATAAATCTTTTACTTTACATCTTTGATTTTCTTGTTCACAAAAAATATCTTTGAAAAGTTGGCGTAGATACTAATGTTTTAGCCTCGACGAATAAGGCGTCTTGATTTTTTCCCCGTAAGGGCGTATCAAATTGGGAACAAATTAGAAATTATAAAGGGAAAGTCAATCTTTTGTACCAAGTAGAGGTTATAGAAAAATCGGTTTGTACATGTTGCCATTGTAGCCACCGTGTTTACAATCCTTAATTGAGTTTTGGTAACAACAGCTTCAGTAACAAAATCAGAAGAAATATTCTGCAAAGTTAGTTGTTAGTTCCTGATTGCAAGTGGTACTTTCGTAGCATGCTGCTTAGGTTTGCCAGAATTTTAAAATTACTTGCAGCGAAGTAAAAAAAAGGTTTTCTCATTTATTTATGTACACACAAAATACTTACTTACTTAGTCTTTGGCAATAACGCTGAAAAAATGCATACCAATAATCAGATTGGATAATTGCAACAGAAAAAATACTGATCCGTGTTGGAAAAATCATAACACTTTGATATATCCAACTTGAATTGTTCAAAAACCAATTCAGTTTATTTTGACTTAAGCCATGTTTACATGTCGGTCTGAGCGGGTTTGACACGTGTCATCCGACTGCTGACAGGAATTATGAGATCATTGATATCTGCCAACAGATTGATCCCTTACACAGCGACAATATTTGGGAGCTTTGTAGGTATTGAATTAGTTGAGTTTCATATTTTTGTAATCCGCAAAATGTAGGTAAGGGCTGTCTGTAAACAAACATAATTTTCCGGCAGTTGTTATTCTGCTGCGGGTTTTTAAAGCAACCGACAGCTCTAAAATATTTTTGACAAGGCCGCTAACCCGTTCCAACTCAGTATCGTAGAAAGAAGACAGGTATCCAAGCCAGTGGGAACAATTAAGAACCACAATAAAGGATGCGCATACAAATTTACTATAAGCCGGCCATGTGCATGTATAACCCGGACATCATTTCAGATTAGTTATTTCCACACTTGAAACAACGTAAAATAATCAATAACCTTAATAAACCATTACGCTTTGGTATTCCACTCGTACTGTTTTGATTCCCGGATTCGTCGTATTGGGGTGTGTACACAATCGCTGATGCAGAATTCGTACTGATTGCGCATCTATTAAAAGTTTAACCAGTCAGAACTGTTCTAACGTTGCATCATTGGCTTGGTTCGTGTATAATTTATCACTTGCTTCGGTGAAGGATAACATCGGGGACCAGCATGCCTGAGCTATATTTATCGACGCCATGTAGGCATAGCCTAGTCAGAGGCCCATGGGCGGCATAAAAACTCTGTCACCAGTTCCGGCACTAACCACACTATTAAGAACGTTCACAGTTATAGAGGGATTTATAAACATAGCTTAAAGTTAAGAGCCATATAAACGTCAAAAAATATACATGGTTGTAGCGACGTTAACATAAATCAACTTTCGGCAAAGCTAAATATAGATTTTGTCGATGAGTGGCAACTAATCATTGCATAGATGGCGAGTGGTACGTGTAGGTAGTTTTCTACTTTTGATCAAGAGAAGAACTGTCTTTTATGTTAAACCTTTTTGGAACATTGAGAATAGTGATCATAACTCTAAATTCAAACCTGCGAAATTGAAACTGCCCTTGTGAAAATATCTACTCTCTTATCAAGCAAAATTGACGTTTATCGAACAGATTCTGACTTGAAATAAGTATAAAATTAACCTTTATATAATAAATTGGTTTATGTTCGGAACCTTAAAACGTGACCAAAACAAATAGGTGACCTTCAGACGCTCGATTTGAACATAGCCGTATATTCGAACTTTCACATATTTGATCCGCCTACATCTGACATTTTTGTTCAGCTGCATCCCCGATCATGTGTAAATGAGATCTATTCACTGACGGATATGGACAGTCGTCCCGGACCAGACTAGGGAAGGGAGAAATTCGATTACGGATATGCCATGTCTCGGATGGAATGTGATTAATATGAAGAAATATAGCAAGAAATAACGTTAGTTCAATTATTTTAATAATAAGCGCTCAAAGAGAGGAATATTTTTGTTTTCTGTGAGTGATTTACAATGCTTTGATGATATTGAAACGTTCGGGATATAATAAAATCAGTGTAAAATTAATAATATCCAGATTTTTTGACATTATTTAAAGAAAAATAGAATTCGTTCATCCAATTTCGATAACAATCGGTCTTCTCCCGAAGATCAATGAATACAACTTGCAAGACGTAATTGACACTGCAACGACACAACTAGCAAGAACAGCTGTCAATAAAGCTATAACAGACTGACCAATTATGAATTCCAAATTCGAATCACAAATTCAATTCTACCCGCCACTACGGAACTGCGATTTGACACAAACATTTGTCGTGTTAGCAGATTGAGACAAACATTTTGTTCCAACATTGAAATTGAAACGTTTGGAATTTTTGAATACACACATGAGGAGTACTCGTAATTACGTCAAACAAGTCAAAAACGTAATACCAATTTTGGGAATAGATCAAATATAAAAAGGAAACTGTGTCGTTGGTTTAGTGAGTCGATTATTGAGCATTGGTTACCTGTAATTGAGTGTGCGTTACAGGACTATGTATTCTGTAGTACCTTAATTTTTTTATAATAGATGAATTGTAATGTAACTCTTTGCGTTGGTATTCCAAAATAAATAAATGTGCCCAGGTCGAGAAAAGTGATATTAGGTTTTACCATCAGAATTTTCTAGTTAGCAGACACACATTTTGGATTCTTGGCTCGGCTCACCGGGTATTTTATGGGACTTAAAAATAGCTGATACCTCAGTCTAACCTTTCAGAGATAACAGGCGTAATGTTTATGTAATAACAAACATGTAGAATGTAATGTCAATGTTAGTGGTCAAATGAAAAAAATATTGATGAGAATTAGGTTAAGTTTTTGAAGTAAGAAAATGTTATAAGTTGAATCAATTGAATAAATTAACGCGAACGTGCTCGCATAGCCACTTACTGTGATTACCAATTCGTTGGCGAAGCGAGATAATAATTGTAATAAAACTGTCTTTCTTGTTCACTAAATTAAAGCGGTTCTAGAGGTGAGCTGCATGGGTCACCTTCAGTGTTAGTATTTATAAGAAGACTTTTTTTAGAATTTATATAAAATTATTATTCTGGGTTCTGAAGTTCACTACCACTGCTTTATAAAAGTTTTTTTTTGAACAGTCAAATAAATGCCTTTCACTGAAAATTAAAAAAATACCTACCCAAACTCGAGTATTATATAAGTTTGTCCTTAATAATAAATAATAAATAATTTTATTTCGGACAACTATGAGATCCATAAATTGTTAGTAACAGGTTTGAACTTAAACACTATTTTTAGTAACTTAACTACAGACAAATTACTAATGATACATTTTTTCAGGTCCGTGACCCATATAAAACAAAAATAATAAAATAAAAATAAATAAAAATCCAAACACATAAATTATTGCTCGGCTTGATTATCCTAGGTTTGTAAGTTACATTAGATACAATTATTGAATTCAAGTAAAATTAAAAATAAATAAATAAAGATAAATGTCAAATTAGAATAAAATATTAATAATTAATGTCATAATGCAAATCAACGTAACTTTATTACACATTAAACAAACAATAAACTCTAATTAAATCATAAACTAAAAACAAAAATACTGTCAGATTTAAACACGATCTTGATAGCTTTATGAACGACAAAATGTAACCTCATTGAGGTTCAGATCTAGGTCATAATGAGCGGTGCTTGGCCTGTCAGCACTTGTCTATGACTTGTGGGCCAAGTTAACGTTCAAATACAGCAGTATTGCTTGTTTTTGATTCATTCTTTTTTTGAACAGTTGCGCGGTTTGACGTTTGTCAGATGTTGTATTTTTCTTTTTCATTTTGAGAGTTTTGATGGAGATAGTCTGTTAATAAGTGTAAAAGAGTTTTTATATAACAAGTTTGACTCGAATTAAAAAAAACATAGGGTTCTGTAAGCAATTCTTGGGATTGTTTTATGTTGAATTACGCAAATTACAGTGTGGGCAGTTGCTTTAACCGAAAATCGAAAATGCGTGGGGGTTCATTAATCTTAGTTAAAAATTGTATTAAATTTAAGTGTCGAAGCGATATTGTTGATCTATCGGTTGAGCATAATATTGAACTGTCTTGTGTTGAGCTGGATAAGCATATAATAGTGTGCGTTTACAGACCCCCAAATTATCAAAACTACTCCTTATTTGAGTCAGTAATGGAAGATGCTTTAGCAAAACTTGCAACAGGTAAAAAATCTCTGGTTATCTGTGGTGACTTTAATATTAATATTTTAGACAAAAATTCTAATACTAGTAGATTATTACACCTTTTTAAATCATTTAATTTGTTAAACGTGTTTTCGGAACCAACCCGAATTACTACAAATACTGCTACATGTATTGATAATGTTTTTTGTTGTTGCGACTACTTAGATAAATCAATTGTAAATTACCTCCCTTCTGATCACAGTGGGCAAACCGTTGTTTTCGAGTCATACACACCATTACAAAAAATCCAGATAAACTCTAGACAAATAACGCCCAGCAATTTGAATAAATTTAATAATAACTTAATTAGTAATTTAGGCATTCTGGGCCATATAATTGAAAATGCAAATAAATTTTATGAGGAATTCTTTTCGGTAGTTCACGTAGAGTTCAATAATACATTAAAAATGTAAACAAAATCTATTTACCCTAAGTTTATGTTCAGTGACTGGGCCACTAAGGGTATTAGGATAAGTAGGGAGCGATTGTTTGAGTTGTACGGCCTTAAGCCTTACATCAACTCGGAAACTTTTAATAAATATGTTGCAACCTATTCTAAAATCTTTAAAAACACTTGCAAAGTTGCCAAAGCCTTATTCATTAGCAACAAGATTAAGTCCGCCGATAACAAAATAAAGACGGTTTGGAAAATTATCAACAATGAAACTAATAGAAATAAAAAATGTAATAATGATATCAGACTAGAGACTTCACGTGGTCTTCTAAGCTCTAAAAACGAAGTAGCTCAAGAATTTGTAGATTTCTTTACCAATATCCCACTTAAAACTACCGAAACCTTAAATTCCTCACCCTTGCTTTCTATTGATTTATTAAAAGCGAACGTTTCAGCCTGTCCGGTTGAGTTTCAATTTAAGCATATAAACCCCATAGCAGTCATTAAAGCTTTTAAGGAAATCAAAATCAAATTAACAGAAGATCTATGGGGATTGTCTATTAAAGTGTGTCAAGCTATTATTGACACTATAGCACCGTACTTGGCTTTAATTTTTAATTTGTGTGTGGACCAAGGAGTCTTCCCAGACCTTATGAAATACAGCAAGGTAATACCACTTTTCAAATCTGGGGACAGTAAAGATACGAATAATTATAGACCCGTATCCGTACTGCCGGTTTTCAGCAAGGTGTTTGAAAAGATAATGCTTAATCAAATGCTCACCCACTTTAACACCAACAAAATCTTACACGAGAAACAGTATGGTTTCACCAAGGGACGTTGTACAACTGACGCCGGTGTCACTTTATTAAAACACATATATACTGCGTGGGAAGAGGCACAAGATGCCATAGGAATCTTCTGTGACCTCTCGAAGGCATTTCATTGTGTAAATCACCAAACCTTGCTCTTGAAACTTGAGCATTACGGCTTAGGTAAACTTGCGCTCAGTTTAGTAAAATCGTATTTGAATGATAGACAGCAGCAAGTACAGGTAAACGGTGTAAATTCATTGGCTTTGAAAGTAAAAATGGGTGTACCACAAGGTTCGATATTGGGTCCTTTCCTCTTTTTAGTATATATTAATGACCTTCCCCATTTATTTAAAAACCAACCACAAATGGTGTTGTTTGCGGACGATACTTCGTTAATATTTAAGATAAACAGATGTGCCACAAACCTTGACGATGTAAGTAACGCTCTAATGCAGGTCCATAAATGGTTTACCGGTGTTTGGTGTTTAAAAACTAAGTGCATAAGATTTTCTCTACCAAATGTCAAAAGTAGTGACTGTGACATAGTATTGAATCAAGAGAAACTTGAATTTGTCGATGAAACTATTTTCTTAGGGATCACGCTCGACTCAAGGCTACAATGGGGTCCTCATTTAACATCTCTTGCAGGACGGCTGAGTTCAGCAGCATATGCTGTCAGAAAAATCCGTCAATTTACTGATGTAGATACCGCGAGGATAGTGTATTTTAGTTATTTTCATAGTATTATGTCATATGGTATTTTACTATGGGGACGGGCTGCAGACATCGAGTCTATATTTATTCTGCAGAAAAGAGCTATCAGAGCCATATATAATCTACGTAGGCACGATTCTCTAAGAGAACTGTACAAGGAAATTACTAGAAACAGAGACCAACTAGTTCAGCCAGGTTTCAGGTTAGCTAAAGTAGACTCATCTTTCATGGGGTACTGTTTAAAATGTTATAATAAAATACCTCCCCACATTCTACAACTGAATGAAACGAAATTTAAATCTTGCATAAAACGCACACTATGTAGGCAAGCATATTATAAGTTGGGGGATTATATTGATGATAAAAATGCTTGGCTCAATGCTGGTCCTGCTCCACAACCATAGGGGCAATCGGAATCATCAGAATTAGAAAGTGAAGTTATTGTGAAAGCTGCAGAAGATTGTAAAAATATATTTGCATTGTATAGATTCAATCTCTTAGTATTATATAATTGCATAGCACATGTGTGAGTACCATGTACATGTACCTACATCTTTCATTGACGCGAAATTACCCTGGTGGTTGAGTGAATGTCATGCTCACTTAAATGTCACGCTGATGGTGGCGGGTGTGTCGGGTCGTTTAGTTCCCTTCAAAATGGTTGAGTTGAATGATGGCTGATACATGCGTCATGTTCGTGAACGGGCGCTGTCAGTTGTGACTGGTCATTTCTTAGCTGCCACGGTTTATTTTAATTACTTTATTTTTTAATTACTGATATCTTTTACTCTGGACGCTCTTAACTTGCCCGTATTTCTACATTGTTCTCACATATTTGTAATTCTTAACATGAATGATGTAACCAAAATTTTGTAACATATTTTGATTTAAAAGAGTGTCCATGGAGTTTCTTGCCCGTTCTTCTCCATAGAGATCTACGCTACGGAATGGGCAACTACAGTACTTTCACAAGTTATTATGCCTTGTGACTGGGACTGTAGCTTCGCGTTTTATTTTGTTTTTTTGACTTTCAAAAGTGCCTGTAATGGTCTAATTGAAATAAATGCTTTGACTTTGACTTTGACTTTGAAAGGAATTCTGTTTAGTTTAGGCACAGACACAGTGGGACAAAAAAAAAGCCTGTGTATTCGGAACTCTTTGGACAACTAGGTATATTTCTGATGTCTAAAGATTGGCTAAAAGTGACATCCCGCCTTTCTGTATGCTCAAGACTACTTTTAGAAAGATATACAAAATAAATATCAAGTCGAATTTTTCATAAACTTTTAAATATATAGTACCAAAGTGTTGTTTTTGTTCATGTTATCACAACTTTACGAAACCACATGAACTGAAACAAAATCCTATCGCTCGCTACCCGTCACAAGTACCCGTCAGTATGTCACCGAGGCATACAATATCTCTATTGTTCCTCGTCCTATGGTTTACTATTTCTATTCAGATGCTTCATTTTAACGAAACGTCTGTGCTTGTTAGCAGGCTACTGACAATTAGTCAACTCAACGAAGGCTTTAAACCTGGTGCTTGTCAAAATTGCTTGTGTTTTGGCGTTGCACTATTCGTGCTTATTGCCACTGACCGCATTAAGTTACAATGTTTTGCCGTTTTTCTATGTTTTCTTCTTCTTTACGTGTCGATGCAACTCGAATTGTGTTAGACTGTTATATAGCCACCTGCACAGCTCCAACATTTGCTTCAATTTAATCCTGAAAGGTGCAAGAGGTTGTTTAAGATTGGCAGTACAGGAGGTGGAGCATATCCTGCAGAGGGGCTCCACAGAGGCATTAAGTTTGTGATAGGTCGAGGATACCCAAGTGGCCAGATATTTTCTGAAAATTGGCAACGTCGAAAATAGCTGTAGACTATTTCTTTAGGGGCAGGTTTCCCC
The DNA here is from genome assembly GCA_963082945.1 of Cerastis leucographa. Lineage (NCBI taxonomy): Eukaryota > Metazoa > Arthropoda > Insecta > Lepidoptera > Noctuidae > Cerastis > Cerastis leucographa. The sequence goes on from OY720365.1 coordinate 4,487,762, forward strand.
AAATATACCAACACATCAGTTGAACCACATAACCTGCATCTGTATTAACCTCGGCAAGGTCAAGCAAAGCATTGCCATTTGTACCAGGGACAAAGCTCACAGCACACATATAAGCACTACACCGGATCGCCAACACCTCATCATGTTTATACAATACTTAAAGTGAACGTTGCTGTATCTGTATGTCGTAGAAAAAATGGTTGAAAGAAAAGAGGCCGAGGTTTTCCTACAAACCCTACTTAAACAAACTAATTAGAAGATGCTGTCACAGCCTGTCAGGAACTCGAAATAATGAAGGAGGCTTGAAAAGTGTCAGCAGATCAATAATGGTCGCCTTACACTTGGGTAAACAATAAAAAAAGAAAAAGATTTCGAGATGCTTTTTTCTTTCACTTGATGTTAACAGCGTTTACTCCTTACGGCATTTCATACGAATTTTCAACTCCCAATTTTCCGAAATGACTGCACTGATTTTAATGAAACTTAATACGCATAAGCAGGATACATAGGTCCAAAAAGTTACTAAAAAACACTATACTTATTTTATACATTGCCAAGGATAGTTTAGTTTAGTTTATTTATTAATAATTATCAAAATTACATGTCAAGTTTAGCAATAAAAATACAATAACAGCACAAATCATTAAAGGAGCTTACAATAAAAATATTAGAATGAAAATACAAATTATAATAATTATATGATATGATATCAGCATCTCATTTGCCTAACACACTTATATAAAAAACAACTACTTTAATCACAATACGAAGAATTAAAAAAAACTATTACTACATTATATTTTGTTTGAATAATTTGTCTGCTCTATAACTTAAATAACGCATTAAATGTTGTTGATATTCTAAATTGTTGTTTATATTATTGCGATGATAATGATGAGAATTGTTGTATATATTAATTATAATATTGTGACTGGAAATTACCCTACCTGCTAGTAGGATTCCAAAATAACATTCATCCCTGCTTAATTACTCAATCTCAATAGAAGTCAATATTAATAGATATTTACCAACTATTAAAAAAGTAACACAAAGTTAATCCCAATGCTTCACTCAATCAAGTAACATATCAGAATGAAACTTGTCAAAACTTCCATATTTCCAACGTTTGGCTTCGAACGTAAAAGAGTATGAAATCTGTCGGCACTGGGATTGCTTTTATCCAGTCTATTTGCTGAACCACATACTAGCTAGGGTTGCTAGTATTTGAAAAGTACATTTACTTTCCCTTTTTAGGGTTCCGTAGCCGAATGGCAAAAAACGTAACCGCCTGAGAGATATTTATCGATGGCATGTAAATCCAAGTCAGAGGTCCATGGGTGGCATATAAACTCTTAAACCAGGTTAGGCGCTAACCACACGAAACAGAAAGAAGATGGGACTCAATAATTAATCATTGTGTCATTAATTATATTTGGCGTACAATAAAAAGTTACAACCAAACTCTTTTTCTAACTAAAAATATTTCCCACTTGACAACACTACTGCCAGTGATCGCTGCCGTCACCCGTCAGCATCTCACTTCAAACAAATCCGATTGGATTACGTTTTGCATCGAGTTCCTTTCCGAACAAAACATTGCCCGGACACTCTGTATTTACTTATATTGCTGGATTTTGGACAAGGGATGGACAGATGATGTCGAAATTAGGTCAAGGGCTATGTTAGCAGTAATAGATATGGGTTAGAAAAAAAAACCCTTTGGAAAGCGCATATTTTTAAGGTTTTGTTGCTAGCTACTTTTATTTTGTTAAAAGTTGAAGTTCTTTGTGGATTTCTAGTCTGAATCATTTTCAAAGGCATGTGAAACAAGTCAAATATTTTTAAAGCTTTCTTCTACTCAACTGTATTTTATGTACTTACATTAAATGTTTTACTATCGTAGTTAGTTTTGTATTTTATCTCTATTTTTTATATTCTTTGCACGTTCCAATTTATACCTGCACCCTATTGTATAATGTGTATTTAAGTAATTATTATTTTAATATTGAAATATAAACGTCTGCACTTCGATTTCATTTACACTGCATGACAATAAATTATACTCGAGGAGCTCGTGGCAAATTAATAACAGTCGCACGGGTCGATCTTTAAGGTTAAGCCGTGTTCATCTTTAAGGTTGGTCCGTGGATGGCTGTCATTTGTAGATCTTTGACAGTCGTTACGGGTAGTCAGAAGCCGAAAGTCTGACATCCAGTCTTACCAACATAGTTTGGAAAAAGGCTAGGCAGATGATGATTATAAATTATACTGTAAATAGTGTAAAATAAGATATTTTTTCATCGAATTTAATCACGGTAGTTCACTACAAAGAGCCCGTTTTATTCAAAACTTTTCAATTCATATCTATAAAAAATAAAATCGGTTAAAACTTATGTTAGAACTGCAATATTGCTTTATCTACTGCTAACTTTTAAAATCAATGTTGAGTAGGTACTGAATATGTAAATCACAAAATGATTATATATTTTATAACTACAAAGATAAAATTTTTGTTTGCTCTTTTTATTTAATACGTTTTGTAAATAGTAAGTATTTTATATATGAAATTTATACATGAAATGTCACATCTGCTATGACAAATAAATTCATGTAGATAAGAATAAACCTCATGAAACTGTAAAACTCATCGAGAAACCGTTAAAATATTGGTAAAAAAAAACTTTTGGGCAGATTCAAGATTAAATTAATCTTGTAATTACTTTATACTAAAGAAACAAGAGTAAAGCTATTTTTTTTATTTTTGTATTTTGTTTATTTAAAAAAAATAATGGCTTGCACCCCGGGAGTGCCGGCAGAAGTGAAAACTTGAATATTAACGTTGTGCCTTTTTGATATTATTTTGGAATGGTTAGGGAATAATTTTGTATGAATAGGGGACCGGACTGGGTAAAGAAAACGACATTCTATTTTGTCCGCCAGACAGGTAATACAAAAATATTAGACACGTATTTTTTTGTTTTATCAAAATATCAAAAAATTACTTAGTTAAAACTCATTAAAGTTGGAGAGTGGGGGCTTACTACGTCACAAGTAGATATAAAACTTACCTACATGTGACGTCATGCGCCATTTCAACTCAATATATCTCCGTAGTTTTATGATCACGTGAAAAAAGAAAAAATACGTGTCCAATACTTTTCAACAAACTACCAGACGGACAAAGATTATCCCCTATTGCTTTAATTATCAGTATAAAAGTACTATCATTTATGTGGTGAAATACAATATTCATTTATTGCGCTATCGTTATACGATGACAATTTATATTACATTAAAAATTTAACAATCTGTCTTACGAATTCTCCGGTTTTGGGAAACCAAACTCAATGACAGATGTGATAAAGTACAAATTCCTACGTGACCTAACGGTCACGTGTCCTGACGCGAGACCTGACGCGAGTTTAACATTTTTTACTCATCACAAAAGTGCACAACGCCGCTAAAAAAGTTTACACATCAAAAATAAAACATAATATTCTTAACAGCTGAATAAAAATGTTTTATTCCCGTGTTTGAAACACGCTTTCTAGACTAATTAGTCAATTTATAATAATTGGTTGCATAATTATTCCATTTTATCTAAGTTTGATTTTGACCCCTACGCTGCTGTACAATTTCTACTTTTGCCCTTCTCGCAACCTCGGTTTCATTACGTATTTTCTCTAGGTTAGATCTTCTATTGTTTATCAATTTATTAACAAACATTACTATTTCTATTATCCCACAATACTACTTAATGTTCATATTTTGGCTCGTCGGTACAGAGCTAGAATTAATGTATTATTCAAATTAAATTCGCAAATTTGCATACACTCGCCTCGGGGATCAAATTCTTGTTAGGAGTAATATTTTAGTAGATATAGTGTAGTAGGTCCATTCGTAATATTCATTCACATATATAAATAAATTAAAAAATAAGCCTTATACTCATATCTGACCATATTAAATCTAATTTAAAATTATAAAATATTTTAATGTTAACCGAAGACTTAAATCCGCTTGCACGATAATTATATCACTTCAAACATTAAACGCTGAACAATCTTAAAACATCGGCTTGTTTTCAGTCTATTGTTCGAAGACACTGAAGCTGATTTTATATGAAGTGTTTGACGTATTAAATGATTTGTCGTGCAAGCGGACCTTATCGATGGGAAAATTTTGAAATAATTTGCTATAAGTACCAAGCATTACTGTGTGTTTATGTGTGTGTGCAGTTTTATCACCAATCACAACGCTACGTAGATAATAATCTTATTTGGCCAGTTGTTCCTTACCTACAATATATTTTTTAAATAGGTACACTTACATTACATTCATATTGTTACCGCCACAATTATCACTATTACTCTCACTATAGACCAGGAGCTCAACAATTAAATTGATCTTACAACACTGCAAAAAAATATGCTAGGAAATTATTGAAAATATTAACAAAACTATCAATAATCTTGAGCCCCTGGATCTACCAAAAATTAACAACATAGATAAACCTAGACCATTAACTAGCCTTACCATAACACAAAATCACATAGTTCGTTAGAATCATAACACAATGATGTAAATTCCTGTAAAATAGACAACACTGAGTACTTTATACATACAATTTAATAAAGAAAACAAGTGACTTTAACTTCTAAACACATATATTATGTACAAAGAGGAGACTATACCACTTATACGGATCCAGGTGAGTTTGAATTTAGGCTGCTTGTCTATTGGAGCGTTGAGGAGAGGAGCTAAAAAAAATATTAAACAAAAGGATTTCTCAAAATTCACTGTTCTTTTCGCGCTACGCTTTGTTCCATTTGGCATGGCTACTACGGAGCGATTACTTTTAAGAATGTGTGTCTCAGGATGATTGGATTTTTTTTTATCAATAAAACTCATTCTGTTCACCACCCAAAATTTTGGATGAAACTAACACTCAACGATCAACTTTCAGCCAATAAACTTTCATACTTAAGTTATATAAGTTGACTTACAGCAAAAATAAAATTCGTTTTTCCAATTATCTTGCGACAATCATGCAAAGCATATTCATTCGCTCCGCTCGCGTTCTCCGCTTTGAATGCCTTGTCCCATGTTCAGTGCATTCTCGCCTTCGCTTCGCGCTGCTTCATTTTAATGGTTGGAAAGAGATACTCCATGCTCCTTCCTTACGCTCCGATAGACAAGCAGCCTAACTAAGCAGTCCAATCCGTCCAGCTTGGATAATTTAACTAATAACTTTAATGTGTATCATTTGAGCGGCGAGCTTAGGAGGTTTTGGCATCACTTGTAATTACTTTAATTGCTCGTGAATACTCGGTTTACTGTTAATAGATTTGAAGTGTGTTTGGTATTGTTATTTTTGGATATTTGTGAGTGTTAATTTATTTAAATTGACACTGTAATTCAAGGGGTTTTTCTTTATCTCTTTATCTTAAGAGCGTTTACGCATTAAAACATTTCATACAAACTTTCAAGTCCATATTTTCCTAAATAACTGAACCGATTTCAATGGAACTTCATACGCATAAGTTACAGTTAAAGTTACTAAAAATAATGTTACAGCTAAATTAGACCGATTATAAATTATCTATAGAAATAAAAATTTCCTTATCAATTTCCCACTATCTTATTTTTTATAGATATTTCGAAAATGTTTTGTAATAACTTTTTAGACCTGCGTGTACTCCTTAATTATAATCGATATTGTCATTTCAGAAAATAGGGACTTGAATGTTTGTATGAAATGCCGTAAGATGTAAATGCTCTTAATAACGTAGATGATCATTACCTACCAATGCAAAATACATTTTACAATTTTATATACGAACCCTTTTTTTTTTTTTTTTTTTTTTTTTCGGGATGGGAAATCATCAAATGACTTCTCCCGCTCTGGGCGGAGCGGGAGGGAGTGTCAGACTTGTACTGACTAAAACCCACCCATGTTCCTTCTTCGCCCTTTTTGTTCCAGGGCCGCGGTATCTCTTTCGAACAACCCGCAGCCCTGGCAGGCATCGGCCCTCTCGGGCCCCATCCGGTTTGCTGACATCTCCTTGAGGCGCGCGTGGAACACGTACGCGCCGTCGACACGGCCTGTCGTCATGAGACGGACGGACGGTGAGCTAGCCCATTACTCACCGTCCACAGGCTCGCGCCTACGGTGGCCGGGGGCCACTGGTTGCCCCCCGACGCCCGGGGCGTCTCCCGCGGCGGCTGGGACGTGAGGTTCTCTCCCTCTCACGTTCCGCCACCTCCTTCGCTAGCATGACTGCTTCGCAGAAGGAGGCGACGGCATCCCATTCCCTCTCGCTCCGGACCATGGATTGAACCAGGGCCGGACGCGAGAGGTCGCCGCCGCCAATCGCCGCTGCGAGGACACGGCGGTGCTCAGCCCAAGCGGGGCAGAGCTCCACGGTGTGCTCCACCGTGTCCTCCGGCCGATCCTCGCAGTGGTAACACCCGGGCGTTTCCTCCCGCCCGATTCGGTGCAGGAACCTCCCGAAACAACCGTGTCCGGTGAGGACCTGCGTCAGGCGGAAGGTGAGGGCGCCGTGCCGCCTCTCTAGCCACTCCTCAAAGAGGGGACTTATCGCCACTATTGTGGCGTGCCCTGCACGTGGTTGCGATAGTCGCTGTCTCCATGCCACCATGAGATCGCGCCGGAGGTCTGTCCGCTGAGCGACAATTTGCCGCGGCAGCGGAGTTTCCCCCCGGCGTAGTGCCTCCGCGCGCCATTCATGCAGGCGCGCGAGGACCATCGCCTCCAGATCCCATGGTGGCAATCCGGCCAAGAGGCTCGCCGCCTCGCCGGAGATCGTGCGGTACCCCCGGATCAGCCTTACGGCTACCACCCTCTGGGGCGCGTTCAGGTAATGGGCGGCTCGCCGCCTCAAAGAACGCGCCCATACCGGGGCCCCATAAAGGGCCATGGACCGCACGACCCCCGCGTAGAGCCTCCGGCAGGAGGCGTTTGGACCCCCCAGGTTGGGCAAGAGCCGCTTGAATGCAGCTCCTGCCCGTTCCAGTTTTGGGGCCAAACGTCGGAAGTGCTCCACGAAGTTCCACCGGCTGTCGAGGACAAGCCCTAGGTACTTCAGCGTCGACTCGACGCCGATGGGAACTCCTCCTACCGTCAGTATGGATCCCGACGGTGGCGCATTCCGAGGCCCATGAAAGCACATGGCCTCGGACTTGTGCAATGCCACCTCGAGACCCAGTTGCCGGATTCTCTCCACGACTATCGCAACCCCGCGTGTCATTAATTCGGCCGCCGCCTCGTGCGACCTCCCCTGTGCCAGCACCAGCGTGTCGTCAGCGTAGCAAACTACGCTGACACCACTAGGGAGGTCAGCGCGCAGCACCCAGTCGTAGCCGATGTTCCACAAGGGCGGCCCCAGAACCGATCCCTGTGGAACACCGCACGACACCTCTCGCCGATTCCATTCTCCGGTGCGACCGGGGTAGATGACGGTATATACGAACCCTTAAATAAACCCAAGTCTAGGTACTGCACACTAAATTAATGATGACCTGCGCGCTAACGTAAATATATGTTGTGTGCCTTGCTGGACACCTAATTCTTTTACAGTTCGCTCGCAGCTTTCCTGATTTTAATTGAGTTAAATTTCTAGCACCTATTACTTTTGTATTACTCGTGTAATTTGATTAATTTAATTACTTTTAAAACCCTCAAAATTCGATTCGTAGTATGTAATCGTATGTATACGTAAGGTCGGTAATTTTATTCCAATATTCACCTCCCTCAAAAAGATTGCCCCACAAATTGGCCACATAAATCTTTAAAAAATGCTCACTTAGAGCCAAAAACGCTGGCTGTCTTACTAAAAATAAATCAGCATCGTTTTCTCGTTACTTTGCGCCTGCCATCGTGAATAAGTATAAAGTTAAGTTTGTGAGCTAACAAAATCAAATAAAGTTTCGCGAAGTTTCAAGACAGTTGAGATAGTTTTAGCATTCACTTTCTTTACACCTTTGATACTCGTTTTCACTTACATTAAGCAACGCTTAATGAATCAGATAAAGTTTCTAACGTTGACTTACACCTCTCAGACTTAACGGATAGAGAAATTAAGTTGGAGTCAGACATACAAACTAAATGTAAAGTTTTGTAGAGCAGAGTCTTGTTACTTGCAAGGCTTTAGCTCGATGGCCACCTTAAAATTTTAATGCTGTGTGAAACTGAAATTATTAACGCAGAATAATAAACGATTGTTTTTTTTTATAATAATATAAAAAGTACAAACTATCTTTAGGTACTGTTGAAAAGCACACATCAAATTTTTGCCACCATCAAAGCGTAATATTGCAAACATTTTATATTGCATTAGGTTATATTCAAAACAATTTTTTTTTTATCTTACGTTCAATTAAGTGAATTCAAATCGAATAACTTTACTACTTGAATTCCTAACCAATAACCTAAACAAACAGCAAAGATATTTTATTTTTATTTTTTTAACCCCGATATTTACGAAAAGGCAAAGCAGATGTTGATAGTGATGAAACATGTTTTTTTTTCATGAGAGCAAGTAATTATCACCTAAAATATTTAATGTGACTCTTGATCCGGTCAGTGGGTCGTCTTAGGGGCAGATTTTCGAGAGTACAAGTATCAACTTTGTAAAAAGTAATCCTATTATAAAAAAAAACATGTCAATAGAACCTACTTACTGGCCCCCTTTTTTAAGTGTCATACCAAAAAGTCGAGATTAAGGCTCTTTTAGAGTTGTCATTGAGGAAGGTCCAATATAGATAAGTGGCATCAGTATATAAAAACCTAATTCCAAAGTTATGGACCTTTTTCGTGACGCGTAGTTCAAGAGTAAGGGCGCGGGCACGAGTTCGGATGAGTCGGAAAAGTGATGGCGAGCTCCGAAACTACGTCAACCTTGACCCACCGTCTCGACGACAGACAGTCAATCAATATTATCTATGGTTTGCGCCTAGTAACGACGTCTTCAAGAGTATTTATTTGGATTGAACAATATTTTTTACGTAATGATGTTTTGTCCTAACAAAGATAATTGGTTAAAATAACTTGTAGCACTCAGGTACTAAAAGTACCTATTACAATAATAATATATTATGACACAATACCTACCTATAAGTCTAATGTCTTTTTGTTAAAAAGTGGCCTAAAAACCTTTTTCTGTAATTTATAACTTTCAAAATGTCCATCTAACAACGGCCAAATTTTGATGGGGCAAAGTTAATTGAACTCGTCATTTATTAATTTTAATCATGAAACCTTTCCAATAGGGTTAAGTCAATAAAAATACTGTCAAGCAAATTGACTACCAACTCAACTATCATTCTGTAAGTAATAGCTATAACACGACAAATTTAATTAGGGTGTCAATAAATTTCCCTGACGGTACTGCCATAAAGCTTGATAATGGCAACACCCATTAAATTACTGTCGAGTCCAATTGTAGTGAAAATGTAAATAAAGAGAAGTAAATTAATGTCAGTATCCACCTGTGCCTTTAATGGACACGTAGCCATGATACACAGGAGTGATAAATGAACGTTATTTCACTATCAATTACTATTACTACCACCATTACCTACCAGGCTATCATGGAGTTTTGGGTATGGGTAGGTAACTGTCAAACAATTAGTTTGATATAGTGACTGCGTACATTTGTTTGTATATTCATAGATGTCTGAGCGAACTTCATCAATAAAACTACGTTCAAGAGCTGTCATCATTGCTATGGAATATTAACAGCTTTTAAACGTCGTTAAATGTGATAATTGCGTTCAGTTTCAATAGTAATTTAATTAGTTGTTTAAATAATTTCAGGTGGCTGTGTGTTTTTTCACTGATATTTATCTTGAGGTGTCAAAATGTAAAATCAGTACAATTGTTTAACTGTAGCATAAATCAACTTCAAGAAAGTGAAAATAAAAGACTAATAAGTTATCAAAAAAAAAAAAAACATTTGATTGCCTTCAACCATAATTTCTAGCTAATCATAGTTTATTACACCTCGTCATTGTAAAAAGGTTCAAAAAGAGCCATTTTCTTCCAAAATGATTTCTCTTGGATATAAAAGTACCAATGCAGAATAGCGTCAGGAGGAAATTATTCGATTTTACTTATTTCCGCAAGGCTCCTGGTAATATTTGGATGAAATGGTTTTATATCTTATCAAAACTGGTGAGAGATCGCAATTTTGTAAGGTAGAATACAATTAATATAAATTAAGACGACGGTTTCAGTGCATTGGTCTTATTAATGGGTATTGGGTAATAGTTACGCAATGTTGGAATTTAAAAGAATTATTTTAAAATTGCAAAATTTATCAAAAATGAAATGAAAGTTATTTCACGCCAAAACACAAAACTACACGAACATTCACAATATTTTAAAAAAAACCGAGAAAACACAGATACTAAATCAAAACAATACAGCATGAGCGCATGTCAAAATACTCCACAGATAAAAAAATTAGGAATTAGGAATAAGAATTCAGCCTTTTACACATCAATCATTTATGTTTTTTTATTCGGCAGGCAGAAGAAGGCACAAACAGAACATCAGAAGGTGAAGACAATGATGGGAGCGAGGTTAACGCTGGTTCATCCCGAGTCTTATCTGCTGCCACATCTAGAGAAGAAGATGACGATTCAAGTAATAATGCTAGCAGTGAAAGCAAAAGCCCTGGACAGAGGTTCGTTGACATTCATTCGAATTTGGAATAAGATAAAGAATAGGTTTAAGTTGAAAAGGTTTACTACGATGATACGATTTAATTTTTTTAATATTACTAGCCTGGTATAGTCTCTGGCCTGAAAAAATCTACGATATGAAATATGGAACAGACTTTATACGAAATAATCTAGAGGCACTCTGTATAAACGTAACGAAATTTGTATCTACGTTATATTTACACCGGCCACTCTTGCAAACGCCTCAGAGATGGTAAAATAGGCCAGAAAATTCCGAAAATCATGATCTACTTATTGGTTAAAAAGTTTAAAAAGACTAGCTTTGAACAACTGATAATTATATTCGAATCATCGTAGTAGATCAATTTACCTATTATAAAAAAACAGGCACAAAAATCTTGATAAAATAATTTTGATTGTTCTTGTTTGTTGATCCAAAACTTGGAATGTCAAAAAAGCAATAATAAGTATTGCGAGGAACCCTTCAGAGTAGATTAAATTGTTAATTTATTTTTATGTTAACCATTAATCCATCAGGTTCAGCATTTTGATCATCGTTCAACAAATGAATAACAGCGGATTTTCACCAATCAAATTGAATGCTCTTCTAAACAACTTTACATTCACAGTTATTTTACCTCTGAAATAAACCTTATTTCAATGAGAATAAAGGTCACTGCAAAATCAGAGGTAATCTGACATTGAATAATATAAGTATGTTCAAGAGCTGTCAATATCATAATTGCTATGAATTATAGCTTCTATAATTGCCAGTTCTTGAACGTCGTTTGGACGCGTTCAGTTCAATTAGTGAATTTCACCCAAGGGTATACATAATTATTGGCTAGTTTCTACGAACGTATCAGGTAATTTTCAATATTATATCGGATTTGAAGCTATTGGAAAACTAGCTAAATATAAGCTCAGAAACCTGACGGTCAGTAATGTGAGCTGGCAGTGTAGTGTGCTAAATTCATTTGGAATAAGTGTGTTCCATTTTGACAACTAAATTTACTGCGTTCAAAATTATTACAATTCTGCAAATACTAGGAGCAAAATATGTATAAATATTTTTAATCAATTTCAACGATATAGTTTCAACATTAATATTTAAACTATCTATGTAATATATAAATTTAAATAAGATTTACAATTTAATACATATTTGGATTCTTAATTTATTCCAGAAAATCGTCGTCCTTAATTCGTAAGAAAATTTTCAAGATTTTTACTTTTATTTCTCTATTATAAAACTTTTTATTTTTGGAGGCAGTTAAGAATCCATGGAGTCATAAAGCATATTTGCAAACACATCACAAAAGGCATAATAGACACCAAAATATATTAAACACACATAATTTATGTAAATTATATTATTTATTATGTTTATTTTCTACCTAGATATGTTCATGTATTGTTCATTGATGAAGTCTAACTAACATCAATCATAACATTAATTTACACTAACATAACATAAATAATTTCGAATGATTTAAAAAAAAATCTCTATCCGCAGGTACTCGTAATTCTAACTTAGTAGTAAGATTATTCTTAGAGCAAAAAACTTCAGTTTGTTGTTATTACAATTCAGAATCGTTCGAATTTATTTAACATTTACGTCAAGAATTCGTGCTAGGCCACGGACAATCATTTCTTAATTAATACTTTAATGTGTTTTAATGATATACATTTTATGATATATAAAGCATATGTGCTTAATGCAATGTGACTTTGTTTACCAGTCGACCTTTAGCAATAATTGTCTATAAACTTCATTCTTATGCACAGACCATAAAAAAAATTATATCACACGAATAAAAGAAAATGACGCAATTCAGACTTTACTGAAAGCTAAATGTTCAGTCGTTTCAAATAAGTTTCTATCTAAAATGTAGTTGCGTTAAACTACGTGCTCACACTGTTTAAGCACGTCTATCGAGAACCATAAAATGGAGCAATATTGCATTTTAAGTATTGCTCACGGTCGTTGAAGATATTAAGTTCGCTGCATTTAACACATGCTTGCATCGAACTATTGCTGTACATTTATAGGTACATAAACATATTGTTTACTCTGATTTTTTACTATATAAATCAATACCTAACTAAAAAGTCAAATCAAATCAAATCAGTTTATTTGCGATAAGTGTTGGTACAATTTCGGTTTTAACATAAATCAATATAGATCCAGAACACTTAGTCATAATACTGTGACATGCAAACATTTAGTCAAAAATCTTTAGAAACAAACAAAGCGGAAAAATGTCATTTACACATTTTTCTACATTTACAATTTTACTTAACAAACCTGCACGCGTAGCATGACCACTATAGAAACGACTTTTATCTACGGAAGAATCGACTAAATGACAGATAGACAATGGCAATGTGTCAGTTTGTCGATTCTTCCGTCAACATAGCCCGTTTCGACGGCGGTTATGCTACGCGTGCAGGGAGATATTTCGCGACGGCGAGCAAGCCAAGTCAGAGGCATGGACTAAACATGCTGCCATAAAAACGCTGACAGCAGGATAGGCACTAACTACAAGAAAAAGAAAGAAGATCTAACAGACCTTTCTCAAAAACTCATAATAAAGTAACTTGGCTTCAGAAGTGCAATTTACCTACAGTTTAAGTTAGTACCAGGTTCTCATAGAACTAAAGAGGTTCGCTTTGTATAACTTTAATTAAATATTGAGACTGTCACTGCCTCAGTAGTAGTCATACAACTTCATATCACTGCAAAGACTTACCAGGAACTCATACAAGTGTTAGGAGGTTCGTTTGAATTTAGAAGTAAAATATTCTCATGATGAAATGAAGGATGATGATGGCTAGTACACAAACACTGCAGGATAAGAGACACTCATCCGCTTCCCAAGTATCATACAAAATGGTGACATTTAAAACATAGTGACATCCTCGTTTAAAACAGCACCAACTCAACAAATTAAAACTAGAATTTCATAAAGGTACCAGACTCCTTTATGAAACCGTGAAACTGTTGCTTTACACCAGTTCACCTCGAATCTTGGTTGCTGATTGAACCCTACGTAATAAATAGACTTCATTTGTTATGTTTACACTACGAAATTAATGTACGAGTAGACGTCACATCGAAAGACAGTGTCACTCAGGTTGCCTTACTTATACTTCACTAAATATACCAGTGCAGGTTCAATCGATAGGCCCTAATTGGTAGCCTAATTGGAAGACACTTAGTTAACACTTAAACATAGGCTATACGGGATAAACGAGCTAATAGTAAGTTAGAAACTAAAGTCCCCAATATACCTGGTCAATTTTCAGATTTTCGGGTTTAAGTCACAAAAAGATGAAACATAAAATCCAATTGCATTCATTTCCCAAATAATAATTCTAATAATTTAATTAAATCCGTAAATTTCTATCGATAGAATACTTCACAAAATAAATTAAACCTAAATCGATTAAATGACATCACTACAACCTATATCCCAGCATGGCTTACCGGTAAGCCACCGGCACAGGCAGCGACGAGTTTAATCGAGTTATGCATCGAGTCGCTTATCGATTTGTTGTATTCTCGTGTATATGGGCCGCTTAGTGACATTCAAGTATTCGAGATATCGATGCCAGAACAGTGGTTACTCAGAGGCTGCAGTTATTGGGTGCTTTTAAAAGGATTTATCGTTGATCATTTAGTGGAAATAGGACTACGGCCTAGATCGTACTCGTTCCAACTATAAACACAACAAACTTTTTGTTTTCTTAATTTAAATTCCTTTTTAATACGAATTCTTTTTCTACGGTTTAAATTATAATAGGTCCATTTCCTTTTTTTTTATTCTTTTGTTCTATTTTGAATTGTGGTGTACAATAGAGCACATTCTTCTATCTACCTAACCAGACAAAGATGTCCCCCTTGGCCTTCTACTTTTCCCTTTAAATTATCAATATGAAAAGCATATAAAAAGTTTAACTACCCCACCACATGCCCATCACCTATTTTAACCAAATGGATTATGCTACTTTACTTGGGTTTTAGAACAAAATAACCCTTCATTTACTGTAAATGGTGCCAACAGGCGATAATAGAGGCGCATCACCGAACCTTTTACTAATTCAACACTAAGAAACTTTCTTAGGCCCGAAAGTAATTAATTGCTTGGGTTAATCCAATTAACCGGTTCAATTAAATTCATTTCGAGCGAAAATTCAATTTAAAAGAACCTGTTTTTATTGGCCGTCTATTTACTTCTAACCACCGCTTCATACGTACCAATAACTAACGTGATATTAATTGGCTGAGCTTTTTACTTATTGCAATGGTTATTCATTACAATGTATTTTTTCCGAAACTTAACTAACTAAATATTCTTGTACTGGAATCTTATAACATGTCGGCTTGTGATCGAAATCCAGAGAATTCGCTCGCCTGATTTAGGACTGTCGGTTTATTTTATAGGTTTTTAGGGGCGAAGAGGGGCTAATTGAAATTTGGTAAACTCGATTGTTAGGTTTTTCTCTTTACCACAGTATTTACCCAAGTCTACCAGGGCACTATAGACAACAGCATATTGTATTGTTGAGCTAATAACATCCCATCGACACCATTAACCAGAATACCAACGGGTGGTAATTATGGCAATATTGCCCCAAATTGCCAAGATTAAGCTGATACCGCTATTTTTATGTCAGATGTCTCCATAAAACGCTATAAAGAGTGATGTACGATCAAATTATGTAGATATAATATATGAATACGACCAACACCGTCATAAAGTTTCGGACACCCTTTACACAGTGGCCCATGGTCAATCATACATACATACTAATACTTAGGTACATACATCATACATGCATTCATTTAATGTATTCGTACAGACAAAGATATCTATGATATTAACTGGTATAGGCCAGTTAATATCATAGATATCTTTGTCTGTAAATGAAACAAAATGTCATCATTAAAAATATCTAATCAGCACATAATAACATATTGTTTAATATGTGTTTAATGTTTCATCCAAAACTCATAATCATAATCATTTTGTAAAAATAAGTATCTTATAATAAAACATAAGGTGAAAACACATTCTATTATAATGTATTTATTTTATATTTTTATGTTATTGCAGATATTATTATGTATGTAATTAAATAAACCATTAAAGATAAGACTTATAATATTCCAATCATCACCTATTTCAAATCGTTCTGCAATCAAACGAAAGCTTCAATTTCATATCATAGCAACTGTAATAGAAATATTAAATGTAATAGAATTTGATGATAAGCAATTTTCTAAACCTGTTCAGGCTGTTGAGCAAGTTATCTCCATTCACTCCAAATGCGAGGCCTGACGATATGTAAGTGGCCTGATGTAATGGCACATTACGCTTTGGATACGCTTAGCTGCGACCCTAGCAACGAGCACGATCCAATACCAATGCTGATTACGTATGCCCGATAGATGAGCTGAGGCTTTTGACTGACGTTTGCAATGGCCAATGAAAATAATAAATAACTACTCGCCCTATAGTTGCTATTATGATCATTGAAAACGATATTAAGAATACAAAAGATTGAATTTGAATTGCCTTGCAGATTTATAGAAAGCCATTCCGCACGTCACTTGAAAGCCACATTAAATCGTCGACTATACGAACGACTGATACGTAATTGGTGCCCTACGCCTACCACGATAATTTGTGCATAATGCAATAGTTATAACTGTTGAAGTTAGTTCACGACCTTGCACAGCTGGGCGTGTAGACTACACGTAATGCTAAAATATTGTATAAACACTTATTACATTGTTCTGTCCGTTAACGAGATCGTAGGCATTATGCATGTGATCATTTTGTGAAGTCTCGTTGACAATGTATCGTGTACTGCGACCTGTGTTGTCCGCTTTGGTGGTGACGAACTGCCTCTGTTACTTTTCATTCTTATCTTGATGTCCGCTTAGCTTTCATAGATAGTTTTGATTAGAATTTTTATAGTATCGAATGAAAGTAGTCATATAGAATTTTAGCTCTAGATTTTGGCACGTTACAATTCAGCATATGAGGGTTCAAGGCTCACCAAAGCGCGCAACACGAGGTCCCAGGAGGCTTCCACCAACATTGCACACACTACACCACTGTCTCCGTATAACACGATACATCCCTTTGTAGGCGACCGATCATTGCATCGAGTTCGTCAAGCTCTCGCAAGTCCATGCAGGACCCTGAGAGGGCGGAGTCAGACACAGACAAACGCGGCCATAAATGGAGACACGTCCAAGCTGTCATGGCATACTACCAGGCACTCAGGAAAATAAAGAGGTTCGAACACTATCGGACCACCGGTAAAGCCGCATCGTTGTCGATTGTTATTATATTTCATTGTTTGTTTATGATTTCCCACTAATGTGCTACCTTCGTCAGTGTATAGGAACTTCGGGAATGGTACTTTTACTCACTGGATTATGTGTGTTTTTCTTGTGAATATTGTGTCTTACTAGTTCACCAAATGATTCTACTTTCCTACTGTAACTTGAGACAATAAAAACGTGTTCAATGTTATTTCATTGTTTAATTGCATTTTTAATGTTTCAATAAAAAATAGTTTCGATATCCTAACTTTAGATGCCTAGTTACTAGTTTTAGAAAAGATAGATTCGATTCACTGATATTTCACTCTACAAACTATCGTATATATTCGAGTTGGACTTTTTGTTTCTATAGTGTGAGTTGCCATGCCGCATGTCAAACTAGAGGTATTTGTTTGCACGTGTTTGAGATTTTTCTGTTCACGAAGTTCTAGTGCATCACCGCACATAACAATGTAACAATAGAGATATATTCCAATATGACTAACACTTTTCCTTGAATTTAAATGAACAGAATCTTCCAGAAATCTGTGCTTAACAAACTGAGTAATCTGTAATTTCTTGTTTGTCTAATATACTTGAACTATCTGAGAGCATGGCTACTTTTGCTTACTAAACTCCCTATTTTGGTTTTGGCTAAATTGCTTGGTACTGACTAGTTTGTATGACTGCAGAACAAAATCGAATCAAAGATGGATGAAACTGCGAACGACGGTGCAGCTCAGCTCAGCGATACAAAAGAAACCCCCGTTGAAGAGAGAAGACTCCTTTCTAAAGAGATTTTCCACTAGGCAGACACCTCTAACGCAAGAAACTGTGAGTATTCTTTTGTTTAACTTCAGACTATCATTAATAAAGCTTCAGTCACACCCAGTTGTTGTTCAAAGACTAATCAAGTCTCTTGAACTGTCGATCTCATTTATCAAGTCTTTTGTTGCCTCCCTAAGATTGATTGGCGAAAATAACAAAGACTGAATTGACATAAGATTGACAAGAGATTAAATTGAAAGGTTTTCACAAATCGTACCTGATGATGCACTTCCTCGATTGTTACAGCATGCAATAGATATGAAACAGTCCTGTTTTCAGGACATTGAATTGGAAACTAATTACAAATATTCTACTAGGTTAGAACTAAATTATACCTAACAAAAGTTTAAATACTTCACAAATTAAATACAGGAAATAATTAACATGCAACGCCTATCCATAACATCACGTAACTTGACCTGCCTACCCCTCATATATTTGAACAAACAATATTGAATTTTGAAGCCTCACTTCAGATTAAGGCTATACGCTAGTGGTGCCATCTCGAATTACTTTAAAGCTATATTAACCGAGTGAAACCGTGCGTGACCCTAAACTTTAGGAGCTGCCAAATTGTAGTGACACTTTACCGAAAATCGTAAAATGTTTTATTTCGCCGAAATATGTAACGGATTTAGTATTAACGCGATATTAGTATTTGTTTATGTTTAAAATTAGTGTAGCAGTTATTACTGTTTGCGGTTTTACTCATGTAGGTATTAATTTATAACGGGTTTGCTCTACTAGTTTTGCATTTGAAAGGAGTTTTAATAATGACCATTGCAGTTAAGTCCCAAGTAAAACTAGTAGTTATATACGATAGTATAACCAAAACCAGAGCTTGTGTTAAAAGATGACGCACAAATAAAAATATGCGGCACATCCGCGCAAATAAG
Source organism: Cerastis leucographa (assembly GCA_963082945.1). Classification (NCBI taxonomy): domain Eukaryota; kingdom Metazoa; phylum Arthropoda; class Insecta; order Lepidoptera; family Noctuidae; genus Cerastis; species Cerastis leucographa. The sequence continues at coordinate 4,506,533 of OY720365.1, forward strand.
ATTTTAAGACTTACGTAAAGAGATATAAAATACAGCACATAATTATTTACTCAATATAAAAAGTAAAGTCAATCCCAAAACGAGTTACACGGAAGTGAAACATGAAGAAACCTTAATTCTTAAATAAAAATCCGGTTATTGGATTTTGATGTATCACATTATGTACAAGTAACCGTATCCGATATGTTGTGAACCTAGAAATAGGATTAACTTCAACATATTTATTAGATTTAAAATTGATTGATGGATCACGGTATGGTACCTACTATGGAATATGAAATTTTTATACGGGATAACGCTTTTACTCTGAAAATATTGAGCAAAACAATTAAAATCGTTGGTCGATTGGTCGTAAAACATACTACTGAGCAGGAGGTCATGGGTTCGAATCCCGGGTCGGCCAAAGTGTTGTTGGGTTTTGATATCAGGATTTTTTCAGTAGCAACCACGGAGTCTGGATTTAGACCCGGTGTATGGCAATAGGCATTACATGTAATAAGCAAGCCTATTGCCATCTAGAAAAAGAAGAAGTCCCATGGGACTTCAAAATAACTGGCGAATTGTGGGTGTGCTATTAAGTACACCTCTGCCTATCCCTTCGGGGATTACAGCCGTTATCTTATTTAATTTTATACTAGCTTCTGCCCGCGGCTTCGCCCGCGGAGTTCGGCAATTGCCCACGTGTGCGTTACCTCAGATGTCGAAAATAGTCGAAGTAGAAGTAGATAATAACTGTTTCCCGCGGCTTCGCTCGCGTGTAAGTGTAAGTATACGATAAAGTGTAAAAAAGTCTGTCATTTTCAAAGTAAGAAGCCAGAGAATTCATTCTGGTTAGAAAAAAGAATATAATATTGCGTTTTTTTTTAGGGAGGTAACTTTTAGATTGTTAGTGACCTAAATGAACCAGATTTTATTTTATACATATTCTCCAAGCTACGGTGCCGTAGCTCTAATGCCCCGGTCATCCATTCACGCCTTTCGATATAGTAAAAGGTGTAAATGTGCTAGCTTACATTTTTTTTATTTAATTCAAATTATTCAGATTAAACAAAACTATTTAACTTTAGTTTTTTCGGCGCCATCCTGTATTTTCATTTTAACCTCATTTTCGTTATCAGCTAACCCGAAATCCACGAAAACACCAATAAAGGAAACACCGTAAGTTTTCATCGGCACCATCTTGGATTTTTATTTTGACCTTATTTTCGTTGTCAGCGACCCCGAAACTACGAAAACGACACAAACTCAAAGCATTTATTTCAATTAGACCATTACAGGCACTTTTGAAAGTCAAAATACAAAAAATAACGCGAAGCTACAGTCCCAGTCACAAGGGATAATAACTTGTGAAAGTACCGTAGTTGCCCATTCCAAAGGGTAGATCTCTATGGAGAAGAATGGTCAAGAAACTCCATGGACACTCTTTTAAATCAAAATGTGTTACAAAATCTTGGTTACATAATTCATGTTAAGAATTACAAATATATAAGAACGATGTAGATATACGGGCAAGTTAAGAGCGTCCAGAGTAAAAAATTAAATCAGTAATTCAAAAATAAAGTAATTAAAATAAACCGTGGCAGCTAAGAGATGACCAGACAACTGACAGCGCCCGTTCACGAACATGACGTATGTATCGGCCATCATTCATCTCAACCATATTGAAGCGCACTAAATGACCCGACACACCCACCACCATCAGCCTGCCATTTAAGTGAGCATGACATTCAATCAACCACCAGGGTAATTTCGCGTCAATGAAAGATGTAGGAACTCATTAAATGGTGGCTTTACAGTACATAGTACTCACACATGTGCTAAGCAATTGTATAATACTAAGAGATTGAATCTACACAATGCAAGAATATTTTTACAATCTTCTGCAGCTTTCACAATAACTTAACCTGGTAATTCAGATGATCCAGATTGCCCTCTATGGTTGTGGAGCAGGACCAGCAATGAGCCAAGCGGTTTTATCATCAATGTAACCTCCTAACTTATAATATGCTTGCCTACATAGTGTGCGTTTTATGCAAGATTTAAATTTCGTTTCATTCAGTTGTAGAATGGGGAGAGGTATTTTATTGTAACATTTTAAACAGTAGGTACCCCATGAAAGATGAATCTACTTTAGCTAACCTGAAACCTGGCTGAACTAGTTGGTCCCTGTTTCTAGTATTATAGTGGAGCCGGTCACCTCCTTTACTAAATAAATGTAGATTTTTCCTTACGTACATGATGTTTACATTGATGTATTGACAAGGTACCGTCGTGATGTTAATTTCCTTAAACAGTTCTCTTAAAGAATAGCGCCTACGTAGATTATATATTGAGAAGAAGCCATTGAGTCGCGCAAGTGTCCAGTTGCGCAAGTGTCTGTCAGCAAGTATAATAAAAAAATTGCCACCCTTTTTGTCCTCTGAGGGGTTGAATTTCCAAAAACATTGAAATACGTGTTCAATTCAACCAAGAAACATAAAGAGCAAATTGCTTTTATTCTACATAATAATTGTTACTACCCCATTTCTCCCAGTCAGGGTTGAATTTCGAAAAAATAACGAAATATGTATGCGTTTATTTCTGCTCACAGGTTTTAATATTAAATTTAATTCTTCTTACTTAAAAAATGACGGACCCCTCATATGAACTTTCAACCACCCTCTTGGCGGTAGATTTTCAAAAACGCTGAAATACGTATTTTATTTTTCTCTAACCGTCATACAACCGTTTATCCCTTATTTTACCCCTTTAGGAGTGGAATTTCTAAAAACCGTTTATTAGTGGATACCTACTGTTCACAAACAACACACCCTCCAAATTACATGTCTCTAGGACCAGCGGTTATAGGCTGTGCGTTGATGTCTCAGACAGTAAACGCTCTTAAACACAATTAAGTTAATCAAGTGACTAGTATTTATTTTTAAACGAAGTTCTCGTAAAGATAATTGGATGAAATAAAGGTACAATAACAGCTACAACTTTCCCATAGGTAGAAGACACCGGGTCAGAGGGCGCGACAGGCGAGCACAGAGCATTGAACAGACAGAGGCGGCGCAAGCTTCGAGCGCCGCGCACCGTAGTCAACCCTGACGAGAACTTCTTCTTCTATTGGCTGTGGCTGATTACCGTCTTCGTGCTTTATAATCTTTGGACGCTGATCGTTAGGCAGAGCTTTCCGGAGTTACAGGTAAATGTTTACACTTATTTAATCTCTGCCAAATATTTAAAGAAAACGCACTATGTCATGATCGTCCATTTTTGACAACAATCGTAGCCGAAAAAAGGTGCTCATGATTTTGTGAAATTGAAGAAATGCAATACAAATTCAGTCGAAAGAAATTTTTAAAGTTAAAATTCAATCCATTAAAAATCCTTTCTGCCTAATGTCAATTATACAAAAAGAAAACAAATCTGATAATAAGCAACCACAAAATCAAAGCAACCTATCAAACCTCCATCCACTGGTAACGATAATAATTTATGAATCAAACTGACCTATTCCTACCCACACGTCCCCAATAATAGTATCAGAAACATGATAAATAATTAAACAGCTCGAATCCTTAACAACAATAGTGATATCGTGTCATGAAAATACAGCAGTCTATGTTACTTCACGTCTTCTATTGGCCTTTACATTATTCAAGTCTAACGGACAGTTCAATTACAGAGGAATCTAAACCTTAAACCTAGGGATTAAGTTGTAGAATTGCCTGGAAGTGGACGTGAAATGGTATGAAATTGTTAGGTTGAAAATAGTCTTTCCGTGCCACTGAGAAAGAAAAGTAGCGATGCAACAGAATATTTAATGCTCTTGAAGGTAATTATCGAAAGAAGTCAGTATTTTGAAGTGATATTTTTAACATTAATTAAACTCGGAAAATGTAGCGCGCAGGTTGTTTAAAATTTAATTCTGACTGCTGCAAATTGTTGCCTGTGTGAATGATCATACACATAAGCGGGTCTTTCCATAGAAAACAATGAAGACCAACTATAAATAGTTGCCTCTATCTCAGCGGACTCACATTATTCGTAGTAACCTTTACATTTTCATGTGTTCACCACGTAAATTATTTATCTACTCTAGGAAAAGCATTAAAATTGAAAGCATTTAAAATTTCCAAGTAATAAACCCTGTCAAACGCAGACCCCAGTACCAACTTCGAAACTTCTCAAGTGTTATTAAATAGTCGTAACTATAACTAAATTTTTATCATAGAAAATCTGTAAAGGAAAACTGAATAATATCGTAAATCCGCGTATTTCTATCGACACAATCACAGGGACTTCCAGTTTACAGTAACAGAAGCCTGTCATTGCGCGCCATTGCCCTCTCGAGAACGATTTTACTTTTAAATTGAGAATAAAAATGCATTCGACGAGGGAATCTAATGTTTAGTATATTTACTAGATGTATTGTTGAAGCGCCAGTGTTCTGTTTTCGAATGTATTTTGGTACGGAATATAAACTTGTCTAATAGGTTTGGGAAATATTTCGAATTGTTTTGTTTTGTAGTTTGTATCTTGCTAGGAATAATTATTTTTTTGTTAGGTTATTGGACTTGTGTTAATTTCTAGTCTACTCAGTCCTCATACAGAACGAGCATTAATCACGACTCTTGCTCAACGAGGATTGAATCGGTTGCAATTCAGTAACTCCAGAATAATTTTAAGAAAAATTGCTCAGACTTTCAAGACATATTTCTATAATCTTCTTTTTAATTTGCCCAGCCCCCGTGACTGTAAAGCCATTAAAACTAGATGGGAGTCGAGATTAGCATCAAAGCTATCTTATTAAAAATCTAGATTCATGACTAGTAACGGTACTAAAATTACATTTAAAAAACCATTTACTTAATCGGTAAATGGTTTTTTTAATGTAATTTTCAATTTAAAGTAACATCTTAGTATTGTGCTGTTTATTATTTCTACAATCGAAAAAAACATTTTCTGCATTTCTCAACTACATATTTTGGGGTCGGCTTTCAGATTAAAGCCATAGTATTTTACATGGAACGACTGCCTATCTGATGTCCACAAACTCAGCAACTGTGAGTAATACGATATCCTTGGTAAGATTTGTCGCAGACCCTTGGGCTTATGACGCGTGGTAACGCGACTATTAAAGATCCATGTCTTTCTTTGTATAATAGATCAGTAAGAAGTACATACACACCTATGCAGTGGAAGTTAGACTACCTTGTTTTAGTTAAACTAGGCGAAACCTAAATTAAAGCTTAAATATTATTGTATTGTTAGAATTTCAACTCTTGGCGCTGAGCTACACGTTCGGAAACCAACAGTGCTTTTATTTGGTAACTAGCTTATGGCCACAGTTCCGCTCGTGTTTTGTTCTGTAATTGTCCCACAGGATCGTACTACCGGGACCAAAAGTATCCTATTATCTATCCTTGTGCCAAAATTCATCCAGATCTATTCAGCAGTTTTTCGTAAAAGAGTAACAAACATCCAGACATCAAAACATCCTATCAACCTTTTGCATTTATAATACAAGTAGGATTCATTTATAACGACACTTAAATAATTTTCTGTGAGTCAGTTGAACTGTAATTAAATAAAAAATATAATAGTAATAACTTATAAAAAAAAAACTCCTACGACACGCAACATATAGGGTGACTGGTAATTAGTGACCGATACTTAAACACGTGATTGTACTCATGATAACAAACAACTTTCCCAAAGAAACATTTTTTTTTATACTTACTCATTTACTTTGATCACAAAAATTCCTATCAGCCATATGAAATCCGGGGTTGCGAGCCATGCGGGTACTCTGCCTATCCACTGTGGCACGGAACGACAGTAATGAGACAACAGCGTAACGCGGCTAACAACTGATAGGTAACAGGACAACGCGCGCGCGAATTTCATACAGCTGTTTTATTATTGTAATAAAAGAGAATGAGTGGAAAAAAAAATATTTAGGGAAGTTGTATGTTATCATGAGTACCAGTCACCCTATATATGTAGTCTGCAGTGTCCAAGCAAAACTTAATACTATTAAACAATGAGAGCGAGAATCACACATTGATGCAAATGTTACGACTATATTATACGTGTCACCATATAAACTCTAAGAAATCAATAAAGCCATGAACTGTACGAGTGCAGGGGGTATAATATCGTACGGGGTTATGAAGACGGTTGGGCAATTGGGCATATCTTCATTCTGCTTAACTAGAACAGCCTTTTATTATTTTTATCGTCCGTCTATCTGACTGTCCATATGTCACAACCATTATATAGAATATACCTGCTCCCTAAATTTCAACTGTGTGATGCCAACAGTCTCGGAGTAACCCACATTTTGCATCAGGAATTTCTTTGTTGCAGCAGTGTGATCGCAAAAAGCTCACCCCCTATTACACACAAACACTTAAACATCTCTGTTGATATGTGGGGTTCTATTATTTACACCTCTGCCTTACTCTACAAGATTACTGGCGTGATGTTAGGTAACAGTACGATATTGAAAGAGTTGTGTGTGTAATTGACGTGTATTTCAGGAAATGAGTATTTTTAAATAAAAATGGCGGAGCATTCATCAACGTCCTGTCAGCTAAATTGGGAAAGCGTGCTTTGATTCTGTTTGACCTCCCTAATTGTAAATCCGTAATTATGTAGGTACGCAGCGTTAATCAACCGGTTTATCGGAGATGTTACTAGGGTATGAAGTAATTTATCCTTTTTTGATATTGAACTTACTTCTATGTTAGTGCGGTTTTCTTATTATGTAGTCTTCGTGGCGTCTAAAATAAGTGGGTCACTAACATTTGTGTAGAATATTATGTAGATGTTTATCGGAACGAATGCTTTCATCTTGTTGTGTTTACCCTTCAAGTGCTGAATTTGTGTGTATGTATTTGTTTCCTGTCACTCAGTGTCTGAATCTAAGTAATTAAGTACTAAGAAAGTACATACTATATATATGACACCGAAAAATGTCATTGGCAAAGTCAGCGATGTAAGTCGGAATTTAGACTACTTGTGGAATTTTCGTTTTTCTTTTGTTTGGGCTGCTGGCTGCTGTATTAAGAGGGAATGAGGGCTTGCGATGCTAGCTCACCGTCCGTCCGTCTCATGACAACAGGCCGTGTCGACGGCGCGTACGTGTTCCACGCGCGCCTCAAGGAGATGTCAGCAAACCGGAAGGGGTCCGAAAGGGCCGATGCCTGCCAGGGCTGTGGGTTGTTCGAAAGAGATACCGCGGCCCTGGAACACAAAGGGCGAAGAAGGAACATGGGTGGGTTTTAGTCAGTACAAGTCTGACACTCCCTCCCGCTCCGCCCAGAGCGGGAGAAGTCATTTGATGATTTCCCATCCGCAAAAAAAAAAAAAAAAAAAAAAAGGCCTTGCAATTATCCATCATCATCATCAGCCTACAATGTTTCCATTGCTGGGCCACAGGCCCCCTCTCAATGAGAGGATTCTTCATACTCTATCTCAATCTATTCTTCAATATATTTACCCTTTTTTCTTACCGAACCTTTTTTTTCATAAAATCAAAATCTCTATAGACACGTTCCTGTTATTTCCTGTTTTTCTGTAATTAATAAGTAGAGTGACCCACCGAAAATTACATTAAATGCCCCATTTTTTGCGCCGTGATTAAAGGACTACCAGACAAGTTCGAAAAATTGTTAACATACAAAAAATTGATAGGACAGCAATGTTGCAGCTCCGATCCGACCGTTTATTTCACAAAAGTTTTGACGAAATCGACGTTTCGTATCCCCCTCTTTACTCCTCGAAAACTTTTTTTTACATTAAAATTTTAAAAAGAACTCTAACTCAAAGCATTTCTTTCAATTAGACCATTACAGGCACTTTTGAATGTCAAAATACAAAAAAAAAGCGAAGCTACAGTCCCAGTCACAAGGCATAATAACTTGTGAAAGTACCATAGTTGTCCATTCCAAAGCGTAGATCTCTATGGAGAAGAATGGGCAAGAAACTCCATGGACACTCTATTAAATCAAAATGTGTTACTAAATCTTGGTTAAATCATTCATGTTAAGAATTATAAATATGTGAGAACGATGTAGAAATACGGGCAAGTTAAGAGAGAGAAGAGAATGTCTAGGGTAATCTTTTTTAAAATTTAAATACTAAACGTCGATTTCATCAAATTTTTGTTATATGCACTCTCCGAGGGCAGGCAATAGCAGCGCGACGGCAATAGTTTCTTCAAAAACTTATTTTTCAAATTCCTCGCAGGTGATATTCCCTCTTAAGCGAGAAGTTCAGAACTTTATTATTACCTTTAAGTGAGCAGCAGTTACTTTTCTCGGGAAAGTGTCGATAAATGAAATCCGTAAAATGAACCTGGAACAACAGCTATTTGATTTATGAGATCTAAATTTAGAAAACTCATAAAAACTTATATTAACTGAAACTGGAACGAACTCATAATAATCACCGTAAAAATGTAATTATTTTATTAAAACAAAAAGTATTTTTATATTTTTGAGAGTATATTAAAACTGGACTTTTATAGTGCTAGACCGTTCAAACAATAGAAAACTTATAATATTACGTTCATATTTTAGAGAGCTTTATTCATATTCACTCACGAAACAAAACTAAAGTACACGCTCTAAGCATTAGATTCAAAGAACGAAAACCTTAACAAAAACTCATAGGGCAAGACAAAAACAAAACTATTTTCTAAGCCTTTTCAGCGGTCTACCCCAATACAGGGTAACTCTTTCCCTTCTGGGGACTTACTTCGCAAACAAACGCGACGAGTCTGGGATAACTTTCCGCTAACGGGTTTAATCCCCCATTCACGTCATAAAACGACAATCGATTGCATTTGCAAGGTGATTGTCTCGATATTATTCCTCCTTGATATTCGATTTTAGAGAGAGAATTTCTGTTGTTGTTAGTTTTAGTCGGTCCACCATTAGAAATTTGTCTGACGAAACATCACGCCTTTAAGTCCCGAAGGATAGGGCAGGGAGCAGGAATTTTGTCAGTTATTTTAAGTCCCATGAAATAAGGCGAGCCTATTCCTAAATGGTATTGTTAATTATCATGCCTATGTAAAGAAATACATGAGAAATGACTTGCTTACAGCAGTTTTGTTCTGAAATAAAATTTTCCCCTAGATTAATTTTCATTCCAAAATTGACTGAGTTCCACAATAAATAATATTTCTGTTATTAACGCGCCAGAAAAAGTGAAAGTGAAAAATTGCAAAACTTTAGGCATTGAACTTATGAGAAGTCGTAAGACCAATGTTGAGAGAATTCCAATTCCACATACCTATTTTATTTCGAATGCTTTGAGCAAAAAGTTTTTAATATTGTGCCTTCCGTTTTTTTCTTTAATATCAATCTTTTTATGGAATTGATAATAATTTATTTTTTCACTAGATGCAAAGTTTTAGCCGCACTAATTTCTTAGTGCGGCTAAAACTTTGCATCTACTAAGATACGGTCAACGACAAAAGTCAATTAACAGTTACAACTTTAATTTTTTATTAATTAACTCTAAAAGTTTTCACGGGGAATATTACATAGATTTCTGGTCTATTGTAGATCTTATCCAAACGTAATTTCGTCTACACACATATTTTACGGTTTAGTCTTTTATCTTGTTTCGACTAAAATACGTATGAATAAAACAGTAGTTTGTCCGATCTTAGTTGTAGCTAACAACAAATATTTCTAGACTTTCTTTGACTTTCAGAGAGCAAGCTAACTGGCTTCTCAACTAACATGAAAAGATATTTTATTATGTTCTAAAAACAGGTTTCATTGCGTTCTAAACCAGCCTTTGATCTATTTGTATAGGCCATTAAAATGTGTTGTAGTTCGGCGTTTATTTACTTTTAATTTTAGATACCGATTTAAAAAGTTCATGGCTGGATATTTTCGTGAGTATGTAGTTTTTTAAAATAACATAAAGTTATATTAGGGTTGTTCTGTAGATTAATACAGTATTGTACAAAAACAATAGATTTGTAAACAATGAAATGATGACCAACGAAGTTGAATACATTCAAGAAACATATAATTACTTTATGTCCCTTGCCCACAGTAAAATCTCTACATCGAATTATTCCAAATCGAAATAAAACTATCCAAAATCTCCAGCCCAAAACCACAAAGCCAGAAAATCTGGAGGAGGTAATGGGCGGGCAGGATAAATGATTATAAAACTAACCGCGATGAGCGGTCTCCTTCTGAAGAATCAGTTGGAATTTTAAGTGCTATGATAACGTTAAACGGTCTATTAAGTGCTAATTGTTTGGTATTTCCCACAGATAATGTGCCACTATTTCTGGTTGACATGCGATGGCATCAGCGACGTTGTGTTCGCTCTTGACCTCGTCGTTCAGCTGAGGACTGGTTACTTGGAGCAAGGACTGATGGTAAGTTAATATTCAAACATTTTCTGTTTTTTTTTTTATTACACTGTGCAAATGGCACACCAATAGTCAAGTGAATATGATATTGAAAAAAATGCGAAAAAGCCTACACAACCACTTTTGGAGACTTTCATAACTATACGTCGATTTTCGACAAGACTGACCTTTTGGTAGATTTTATTTTTATTCAAAGGGACAGTAAACATTACCTACATTAAGAGAACTTACAACTATTTTACCAAAATCAATTATTTTGGGATAACCCACAACACTATCCACAGCTAGACATAAAAATTTAAAGAAAAAGAGAATCAAACTAAAAAAATATATCATTCTATTCCAATATCAAAATAGGCTTCCATCCATTGCTGAGTAGAGGAGGTTTATATCCAACAATGGATGAGCTGGTAATGATGATGATTAAATTTCGCATTAAGTTCTGTTGTGGTAGCCACATACCGGGAGGTACTGTACGGGTAGTAAGTTAACTGATGGCATACTGAAATCCAGTAATTGTGAGCGACACAGGACCGCTCGTTGTGACGATGGCCTATTTCCCGGTCGTGGACGACCTTCTTATTACATAATGATATACATGTTTCATTTTATTTATTTTTTGTTACGTTTACTTTTTCCAAAATTTTGTTTATTGTACAATTTTTTTTTTTGTCCTGTGTAATAAATACTTTATCTTTCTGCGATTTATAAATTTACATATTTTTAAATTTTAACTACTTAGAATAATTTTGTTCCCAGGTGTACGACTCAAAGAAACTAGCGAAGCACTATGTTAAGTCGCGAAACTTTCTCCTGGACATTTTGTCGCTGGTGCCACTAGACTTACTTCAGCTCTACTTCGGTACCAACCCCATCATCCGCTTCCCTAGATTTTGTAAGGTGAGTGAGAAAACTTAACTAAGAGATACTTAATAAAACTAAAGTTAATTGAAGCCGCAACTTCTTGGACAGAAATTAATTAATAATAAATGAAAACGGTTGTTTATTTTGTAAATAGATTTTTACAAACACTTTTACACGTCGTCTTTTTTTTTTAAACTAGATGAGGCCGGTGTTTCGTAGCTGACTACTCTGAGAAAAAACAGCCGAAACATACTCAGAGGTCACTGTCTCTTTTAAAGTCCATACATTGTTCAAGTCATAAGAGGACCAAGCAGATTAGCTTCACGACGACTTGAAAATATGACTGTTACTGGCGATTTTATGAAACCAACTTGGGATGAGTGTGGTCACAGTTCTAACCTCACCCATTTGGTCGGAGTGCCGTAGCTTAGTTACTGCGATCATCTCGCGCATGATTGGTCATAGTTCTTTAGATGAATGAGGAACAGGGTGTAAAGTTCCTCGATACTCCATAGAAAAGGGAGGATCCTCCGGCCAGGCAGGTGTTATGTCTGGCGGGCAACTGCCCGATAGTTGTTATCGGGTTTCTCTATATATACTGAAGTCGATGTAAACTTTGCTTGCGACTTGTAGGAAATTGATGTTAGTTCCTCCGTCGTATCATAGATGGCGCTGTAGTACTTTATGTAGTATGTTGCTTTTTGTGGTCGCTACAGTTCTGTAAATATATATATTTGTAGCCAATTAATCATCAACATACAACCTAAAACTGACTTGCAAATTGCAAAAATGGTGGAAAATTTGAATATCGCGGGCTACTCTTGCGTTTTTAAAATATCCTAGGTTTTATAACAATTATAATTTCACTAAGCAATTCCAATTTTATTTTCATGAGCTAGTTTTCAAGTTAAATACTATTAAAAACAACATTATTACTTAGGTACTTTTATCGTTATCCTGTGATCCCACTTAATTCATTACCTAGCTTCATAAAATTTACTTTACAAAGAGAAATTAAAGAGATCGTCAAATCAAGCATCAAACTCAGTGTATTTAAAACTTAATTTAGAAATAAAACCTTATACAGTAGTAATTAAGTTCTCACTGAAACCCGTTTCATTGGAATAGGCCTATAAAGAACGAGGTATTAGCAATGAAAACGTTTTCGAGCTCGTTTACTGCTTTGAAAAGGTTTAATTTCGATGATAATTTGCAAAATTACTCCCGTCTTTATTAACGTTAAGTTTTTGTTTTAATAAACAGCAAATTTCACCAATGAAGTTGAACTCGATCAGCATAATTATCTTAGCTGCGTTTCATCTTCGAGGTGAACAGGGATCTTGCGTAGCAAGGCCAAATGGCATTGCTAGCCAAGAAAATGAAACAATATGATTTGTCAGAGTTATCCATAGACTTATGATGGATCTTACATCTCTTGAACTAAACCGCGTTTAAGAAAGGTGTGCTGATCGCGTTTAATTCCGATGCTGAAAATCTCCCGGAACGATTAAAAGATATTTGTAATATCGTTGTTCATTAATAATAATTATCCGTACGGCCTAAAGGTCGTTGTGATTGGCACAATATCGAATTACATTCGGGTGAACGGAAACGGAACGGAACTTCGAGTGTTCAAGAGGACTTAACGTCTTTGATTGAGATATGAAGTCGAAATCTCTTATCTTAATTATAAGATCTGTTCTGAAACTCGGTATAATTAGTGCCCAAGTATCAATGTTATGCATTATTATTATTTCCTATCTTATAAAAATAGTCCAACTCGTATTACGTGGACACTTGAAAAAAAATCCTTCCTTCCAAAACCAATAACTGCGACGATAAAACAATATCCTCATCACTTGTACACCTAATTCGACACCCACGTCTATTGCCAGATAGAGAAAAGAATAGAATAGGAAACAAAGCCAATAGAGCCTACACAACCGTCTCGTGTTACCGGTAAAAGCTTTCGATCAAGGCCTCTGATGAAATGTGCGCTAGGTACTGTCAACAAAAGGAATGGGGTTCTAGGAAGCTAGGTTCCAATACTTTTACTATGATGTATGACATAGGGGAAGGTTGCTATGATTGGACCACTTAACTTTACGACCTCAAATCCCAAAAAGTATAAGTGTTAAAATGAAAGCAGTTTATTAATTTTATTTCTTAAGATCTTTAACACTTTTTTATATAAACGAAGAAAACTAAATCTTGGGCTGTTGCCTTCTTTGGACCATGAGCACCTTCATTGGACCACCGAGTTGCCATCAATGGACTTCGAGAAATTTGTTCTAGAGGTCCAATCGAGGCAACTAATTATAATTATCTATATTACTAAAATAAATAAATAGCTACTGCTCTAATTTTGGCGGTCAATTTCGGAACCCGGTATTTGGACTTGTTCTTTAGCTTTCTGGTTAACTCCATCTAAATTTCGTTTCTTTCGGTACACCATATATTCTGCTTGCTTTATTTAAACCTACCCTTCTCTCTTCTTCTCCGTTCTTCGTTCGTACTTGTTTCATTCCATGAAAAGAACTTTCCTTTACGTGGCGATATTCTGGAATTTTAAATTAATAATTATTATGACCAAAAAAATACAATAAAAGGTTGCCATGATTGAACCGGTCCAACGGTGGAACTCTCTTGAGGTCCATTGATGGCAACAAGGTACTGGTTAAGAAAAACTTAACTAAAATATACATGGTCAAGATTAGACAAAATTGAATAATACTCATGGAATCGCAAATAAACTAAACAATATTTGATAACATTGCACGCAGATAAATATGAATACAATGATACTTACGTCAAATTGTCCTGAGTGTAAAAGATTTTGACCGTCGCAAACACAACCACTCGCGTCACTCCACGCTAAGTACCGCAGCGTCACTAGGGTTAGAGGGGGGTGCACTTGAGTCGCCACGGGCTCGTTTCGACTAGTTTGGGTGTTGCTAGCTTGCCCAGTTTTGAAAATACCTTGGTGGTCCAATGAAAGAGCTAGTCCAATGATCGCAACCTTCCCCTACGTGTGTTAGAAAGTCGAATCTTTCAGGTCTTGCTATTACGCATTTTAAACATAAATGCAATAATTAATGGCTTAGAATTAAAAATAACTGATGACATGAAAAGTCGGATAAACGAACAGGTAAATAATTGCAATAGTGTGGAGAACTAGTTACAAGTTTAAGAAAAGTGGAAAAAGATTATTACTTTAATGGGTATGTACAACTGGTATAAGGCACTTAACATACAGAATCCAGCCTAGTACGGTACTGGGACACAGCCCTTCACTCTGTGCGAGGAAATGAGCTCACCAACCCCGCAGGTCCAGGGTGGGTCGGTAGATATCACATGTCTTCAGAATGTTAGCTTGTATGATATGCCGTTTCCTCACAATCCTTTCATGCGCCGTTTTGATGCACTTTAGAGCGTTTACGCCTTACGGCATTTCATACAAGCTTTCAAGTCCTTATTTTCCGAAATGACTGAACCGTTTTGAATGAAACTTAATACGCATAAGCAGGATACATAGGTTTAAAAAGTTAGTAAAAACATTTTGCTTATGCGTATGAAGTTTCATTAAAATCCGTTCAGTAATTTCGGAAAATGAGGACTTGAAAGTTTGTATGAAATGTCGTAAGGCGTAAACGCTCGTAATGAAAAAGTGCCCACGATATATAAGTGCCAACGATATAAAAGTGCCCACGATATAAAAGTGCCCACGATATAAAAGTGCCCACGATATAAAAGTGCCCACGATATAAAAGGTTATCTTTACGTCACAGCTTCACACTAAAGCTAATAATAGGGTGACAATCGTGAAAAACGCCTCACAGATACTGTGCGGTGTCCTCATTACACACGTAATGACTTCCTTCAGCGGACTGTTGTAGCCGAGGGGCACATGTTATCGCTTTCCTATTAACAGTGCAAGTAGATACGAAATGCCTCTGGGTATACCTATTTCGAAATGGTTGTTTTGACATTATTAATATTGTAGATAACAGTTGCTATTAACCATTTCGAATTCGCTTGTTTGATTTAAAGATTTATGAACAAATGTTTAATTTTGCATTATGGTATGCTAGGTATTGGTAGTTAAAGTATTTATTTTACTATTTATGTAAACACAATAGAGGAAAAAACATAAAATATTAGAGTACAAAGGTACTGCCTATTTCATATGAAATTTCTGCCAGCTGACCTGCGAAAGGACAAATGAAAAAGAAATGTAGACGATAGTGTTTGAAAGAATAAAGAGAAAAAATTAGTTATTGTGCCTTACCTAACTTAACCTATACTATTACCTAAATATAAATACACATATAACTAAATATAAATACATAACGTTAACATATATAAACAAATAAGAATATATATACATATATATAAATCACAATTGAGAGGAAAGGTAATGCTCTTTCACTCTGTTTTTGAACAGAGAAATGGTCTTTAAATCACGAATGCTAGGCGGAAGTGAGTTCCACAACCTTACAGTATGGACAGAGAAGGAATAGGAGTAATAGCTAGATTTATCAGGATGGGATTTAAGGATTGATCTAAGGTGCGATCGACACGGTACGTCACTCGGAATCGTAATCGTATATCAAAGTAGTTATCATTTAGTGTACCCAGGTGAGAATTAATAACAATACAAATATGCAAACTCCACCGCACCAAACTTTACATAGGTTGGGTTGGGTAACTAGGATTATGATATTGTGATAGTGATATTGAAATCGACCGTCGATAATATATTTTTTTCCTTTTTATCATATGTTTATACTGTTAAAAATACAAGTAGGTACCGTAATGAATGAAATGCATCAAATGCGTCAAATGACAGCAACGTTATAAAAGGACAGAGAGAGCTACATTATTTATTTAAATTATTATGTAACTATGTCTTACGAAACTTCAGTACGAACGGATTCACTCGCAGTTGGCCGCAATAATAGACTGTTTCTATGTTAATTCTAGCAATAACAAACAATTGTGTGTTTTGGTACTTATTATGAGCTCAAAGCTCCCTTTAAGAATCTGCGAAAAAAAGTAGTAGCTAGATTAAAACACGAAAATGTGTGGGCTTACGCGTGGCGTAATTAAAAAAAAGGTCAACATTATTATAACATTTCTAAAACCTAGCAGGTAAAGTACTACTAAAAATACAAATAGTCAGTGTATCAGATAAATATCATACTTTACCAAAAAAGGGGATTAGGTAGTTCGGTCATTAACATTTATTGAGAGTTTTCCAATTGTTTTATGATGCCCTGGTATATCCATTGAAAAACACTCACTAACAAAATTGTAAAGTATGGGAAAATACAAATTTCTTAGCACGAAATTCCGAAGTAAACGTAACATAAATTAACTAACTGTTGGTTTTGTTGCCATTGAAATGGCAATATTTGTATTTTGAAAATGACACAGAATCTTTTTTCCAGGTGTACAGAGCAGTAGACTTCTACTACATAGTGGAATCCAGGACGGTGTACCCCAACTTCTGGCGCGTCATCAACCTCATCCATATCCTGCTCATACTGGCGCACTGGTTCGGCTGCTTCTACTTCTTGCTATCAGAAGCTGAAGGGTTTCAGGTTAGTACCTTTATTAATTATTACTTAGTTGTCTGCAGACGGTTTCTGATAGACATGGGGCAAACATACCTAATGGTATACTGCCCCTGTGGAGTTGGATGGGTCACTTCTCCTCTTTAGCTGAAACACTACAAAATGGTAATGAGTGAGCTTGTGGTGGTTGATTTTGTTGAAACTTTTGAGGAGAATGCTACAATGAATCATCCTTCAGTCGGCATTTACCGATTAACAAAATGCACAAAATCAAAATGTATTTTCCAATACATTTGGTACTACGTATAACCATAGCAGTCATAAATATCATGCCGATGCCGATGTCTTGTCTATTCCTGTCTGCGTAGTAAGATAATAAAATATGTTACTCACTCTTATAATTTCTGATATAGCTTTAAAGACGTAGCGCAGTACTACCAAAGTCATTTTCACACTTGGTAAGCCCAGTTTTACAGAAAACGAATACTTCAAGCTCATTTTCTGATAGGTTCCCGAAGGGCGAAGGAAGGGCATCTCATATTCAGGGTTCCAATTTTATTTGCCTCTTTTAAATATTAACAATATAGCGGGAGACAACTTGTATTGACACATTTTTGACCCCCAAACGACTTTCAAGGGTGCTGTTTTATTAAATATTCAGGGCTAGAAGTGACATCTGGTAAGCCAGATGAAATGATGATGTTAATGTTGTACCAAAATATGGGTACAGTAAGGGCAGTTTGACATTCTTTTTACACAAAATACAATAATATAAATTACAATAATATGTATCCTAAGTTAAAAACTGCTCTGGCCGCATCGCCACTGCTGAACATGAGGGACTGGGTTTGATTCCCGAGTCGGTCAGTGTTATTGGATTCTTTCACTAGGAATATCCCTATAGCGGCACGAAGTCTGGATTTTGCCCGGTTGAAGCCAATAGGCTCGCCCTCATACTACATAGGTGTTAGGGCTCTGAAGACAGGGGGACTGGCTGGGACTTCTTCAGTGATACTCAGACTACAGGATTTAAATCAGCAATTTATTCCAGTTTACAATTTCGTAAAAATGCACCATCACGCTCTATGAAACGGAACACAATCTCGGCGGCGGCGGGCGCGGGGATCTCGCGAACAGCGAGCCGAGCGGCGACTTCTTCGCGAGCACCAACAGATGTCGCTTTTTCTTGACCCTCTAGCTCGATAGATGGCGCTGCATGACTGTACACATGACACAACGCGGCACTAATATTTCGGACAAATATTGTAATGAATTAATAAAATTATACCATATACATGCAATTTCACTTGGGACTTCTTCATCCCAACTTATTTTTGCAAGCCATAATTTTTGTAATAAGACCTTAGCGGTTGTAATAGCTGGCGCTAATAATCCTAGTGGGTCGTAAATCTGTGCAATGACTGACATAATTAAACGTTTAGTTATTTTCGTATTAATATAATTTTTATCTACACTAGTTGAAAAATTAAACAAATCGTTCTTGTTAGACCAACCAACACCCAGGGTTTTAGACTGACAATATTCACCTATACATAAATCCTTAGTACTTTCTGAAGTTACATCAAAATTAAAAGTCCATTTCCTTAATGGGAAACAACCGCTTTGTAGAACGGCGGACGTTTTATTGCAAATATCTAACAACATGTCGCGCTGATCATGGCCCGTCAAAAGGTCATCGACATAAAAATCGTCATTGATAACGTTAGCGATGACGTCATCCTTACATTCCTTTGCCAATTGTTTCAAGCAACGGTTGCTAAGATACGGTGCTGAAGCAGTGCCATACGTCACTGTGTTGAGACGATAAACTTGAATTGGTAGGCTGTTATCAGTTCGCCATAATATTAATTGTAAGTTACGTTGTTCAGGATGAATTAAGGTTTGTCTAAAGAACTTTTCAATATCTGCGCAAGCAACATATTGATATTGCCGGAAACGAAGCAATATTGAAAAAATATCATTTTGTAATCTAGGGCCCACGCATTGAATATCATTTAACGAATTATTATTAGAAGTAGTCGCGCTTGCATCGAAAACAACACGTAATTTGGTTGTCGCGCTACTTTCACGATATACCCCATGATGTGGTATTATGTAATTCGGCTTATTTAAATTATTAAAATCCTTAACATGCGTCATGTGACCTAATTGCTTGTACTCGAGCATAAATTCACAATACATTTTTTTATACTGTGGCAAACGATCTAGTTTCCTCTCTAAGGATAAAAAACGCTGTTTAACAGAATTATATGAGTCACCCAAACAATCAGGTGATTGTTTGCATGGCATTCTTACAGAAAACCTACCGTCCTGATCGCGTTCAGTAGTCTGCAAGAACAACTCTTCACAAAAACGATCTTCCTCAGTAATAACGGCAGGGATAAGTACTTCTTCGATTTCCCAGAACTTTCGTAATTGAGAATCAACTAGCGTCAAATTGCACTGAACTTCTGTTATGTTACTCGCTAATAAACGATTATTATTATTAAAATTATAAACTGGTCCGGATATAATCCAACCTACCATAGAATCTTGTAGGTACGGACCGGTGTGCAGTTTTATTTTATTTTCTTTTAGTAAATCCCAAAAGACGTCGGCGCCTATTAATAGATCTATGTCACTCGGTACATAAAATGTGGGATCGGCAAGTAGAATATTGCTAGGTATACGTATAGCATCACGATTAACGTGTGTCGAAGGCAACTTCGAAATGATACTAGGCAACACTAAACAATGTAAGGTTGTATTAAAATCATACACCTTAGAACGAATATTGATATCGCATTTGTGACTGGACTGTAAAACAGTTTGTCCCACGCCACAAACACGTATAGTGGACTGTATAATTGGTATGTTTAAACGTTTACATAAGCTTTGAGCTATAAAACAATTTTGACTGCCGCTGTCAAGCAGAGCGCGAACTGTGTGATATATGTTATCACTATCAGCAATCTCAACTAACGCCGTAGAGAGCAGAACAGTCTGTAACGATTTAGCATGATCTGTGAATGTGTACCCGTTGTTGTGATTATCAATATCGTCAGCTGTTTCACGAACGCAGTGTAAAACAGAAGACTGTGGCAACGTATTATTGATAATCGAGCGTTGTGGTGACGTATTTGGAATATTTTCCACGTGAATTAATGCATTATGTTTCTTTTGACATAATTTGCACGGACCGAAATTACAATTTTCTATTGTGTGACTCGTGTTAGAACGTAAACAATTTTGACAAACACTTTTTGATTGAACGAAATTCAACCTGTCTTGTACAAACATATTTAAAAACTTAACACATGCATAAAGTGCATGTTTTCCACTACATAACGGGCATGTTATATTGTGTTTATTTGATTTAGATTTATTAACTGATGAGACCTTATTATTATTGTTGTTCGCACTGGCATAACTAAGTGTAGTTTGAGAGTTGGACTGCCTTTTATTGTCAGCTGATGGTCTAACCTCGTGTTTATTATTTTGTGAATGTGACAGATGATTTTTGCTATTACCTGAATTAATCATGTCTAACATGTCGGATCTGTTGTTTAAGAAAGTTAGTAAGTCTTCTAGTTTTATGCTAGACTTAGAGGTTTGGTTAGAATCGATAAGTGAACTTCTGTAATTCTCCCACTCGAGTTCAGTGGCGGAATCGAGTTTACTGACAACTAAATAAATTATAAGCATATCCTCAAGTGAAGATTCCGGTTCTTTAAGAGAATTAAGGGCTCTCAAATTACGTAAAACGCAATCTACTAACGTTCTGATCTGTGCCGAACATTCCTTGCCCAGTGAAGGTGCCGAAAACAAAGCTTTTACATGGTTGTGTATCAATAGCCTATTATTCTGATACCTTGCTTCAAGCAGGTCCCACACGTTACAATAATTAGCTGCTGTAAACTCTAACGAACTGATAACGTGTAACGCAGATCCACTGAGAGACGACTTTAGGTATTGAAATTTCTGTATAGGATCTAAGTCGTCGCGATCATGTATCATTGAAACATATGAATTTCTAAATTCTAACCACTTATCGAAAGAACCGTCAAAGGCAGGTAACTTTATTTGCGGTAATTTAATC
This sequence comes from Cerastis leucographa, assembly GCA_963082945.1. Classification (NCBI taxonomy): domain Eukaryota; kingdom Metazoa; phylum Arthropoda; class Insecta; order Lepidoptera; family Noctuidae; genus Cerastis; species Cerastis leucographa. The sequence continues at coordinate 4,527,468 of OY720365.1, forward strand.
GACACAGATTTACCGGAAGTGCACTGAGAATTATTTAATCCGTTTTGTTCACAGTCGCCTATCATGTGCTTTGCTGTAGCTACAATTGAATAATATTGGCACTCAAACGAATCTCTATATTCTAAATGTGACAATAATTCTTTTTCATCCACAATTCTTTCTATTTTAGATTGCACGTCGCTAAACTCGGCAAAGAAAATGGCTGCCGATTGAATACGCATTTGAATTTGCGTTTTCATTAAAGAATCTAAACACGATTTATCCAACTTATTAATGTAATTTGCGAACAATGTTAATCTGCCTTTAATTATACCACGTTGTTTTTTATGATCAGCTAACTGACGATCTAAACGAGAAATAGTTTCATCATCACTCATTTTGGTAGTTTAAGAAAGTAGGTACTCACAATTTTTCGTGTTCAGTCGTGTTTTCTCACCTGAAGCGGGCCCCAGTAATGCCAGTAGGTAGACCTGATATCGATCAGATCTGAAAAACGATTAGGTACGATATTAACACAAGGCGAAGACACAGGGGAAGGAGGGAAAAGGGACTGGATAACCTGACCGTTGTTGGCTGCCTGCATGAATAGCTTCTTCAGTTAACTGTGGCTGGGCTTCCAAATCTCCTCAACGTATACTTCTGCTTCGAAGTTCCACTCGCTTCCTCAAATCCTCACTTCAACCCGGCTCGTAACACGTGCGTGGTATCTTCTATGTGGCTCGAAGGTCCAATGTTAGGGCTCTGAAGACAGGGGGACTGGCTGGGACTTCTTCAGTGATACTCAGACTACAGGATTTAAATCAGCAATTTATTCACGTTTTACAATTTCGTAAAAATGCACCATCACGCTCTATGAAACGGAACACAATCTCGGCGGCGGCGGGCGCGGGGATCTCGCGAACAGCGAGCCGAGCGGCGACTTCTTCGCGAGCACCAACAGATGTCGCTTTTTCTTGACCCTCTAGCTCGATAGATGGCGCTGCATGACTTAACAATAGGACTTAAACATATTATAATAATAATAAGACTTTTCAAATTGTCAGTCCCAAGTTCACCGCGGCCCTGGAACACAATGGTTTTAGTCTGTACAAGTCTGACACTCCCTTCGGCTCCATCCAAAACGGCAGGAACAATTGATGATTTAACATACAAAACAAATTTACCCAAGTTCAATTATTTTGCATTACCGTCAATATCGCAGTAATCATAAGCCTACACATTTGTCTGACTTCAATTCGATCACATAGAGAAACTTGTTTTTATGTTCTCTGTTATTGCCGGAGGGACATACAGAAAAATCATGTAAAGGAGATCGACTTAACATCGTCTAACACGCCACAGCTTCCTATTGTGGCCTACTAGGGACCCACACACTAATGGCGACTAATATTGGGGACTTGTAATGATTATTCATTACAATCACCACGGTACAAATGATACTACTAGCGCACAAATGGATACTTTCCGTCCATTGTGGCGTTTGTAAGTTGACTCTTGTAGGTAATAAGAAGAAATGGACTCGAGTAATAATAGATGAAATTGTTCATTTGGTGACGAATGAAATAAGTAGGGGCAGAAGGAAAAGTCAATCAAATAAAGTAGATGTTAGACATATCCATGAATAAATGATCTACATGGATATATCTAATTTCTTTTAGAAGCAGTTAATACCTTTTTTGTATTTGTTACTAGCCTACTTAGTATCCCACTGCTGGGCAAAGTCCTCCCCTCTCTCCTTCCAGACCTCTCCATTCTGTGAGTCCCTGCAAACTGTCACGCCACCTTCGCCGCGGCCTACCTCGACAACGTTGACCTTCCTCAGGCGCCCAGTGTGACAATCTTTGCCCATCTCTGCGGGTGCATTCGTGCTACGTGGCCTGCCCACTCCCACTTTAGCCTTGCTGTTTTTTCTCCAACATCGGCTACTTGAGCTATGGAGCGCAGGGTGGTATTTCTTACTCCATCTATTCGCTAAACACCTATTATGCTACGCTCTATGCTCGTAGGCAAATTTTGAGTAAGTGATCAACTGTGTGCAACTTTGTAACCTAATACCTACCTTAATATAGCCATAATTAAATAAATCATGACGTCCCTAAGTTTTAAAATTCGCAATTTGGTATCAAGACATTCGATGCTATAATCATCATCATCATGATTCTCTTGGTCTTATCCCAATTTATTTAGGGTTGGCGCAGCATGTCTTCTTTTTCCATACTTCTCAATTACTTGTCACCTCATGAGACCTCCTTTCTTGCCATATCATCCTTCACACAGGTCATCCTTCTTTGGTCTTCCTCTACTCTTATACCCATCCACATTGATACTCAAAACTTCCCCACGACATTTTCCTCCGCATCACATGCCCATAACCACGACAACCACGACATAGTTTCACTATAATATTCACATCAATAGAACATAGGCCTCATCTCATCTGTGAGTTTTAATGTTGCTGTTTGTTTGAATGAAATGAAGGCATCATTCGATTAGCTTATACTTTTTTACTGCTCTAATTAAGTATTTAAGAGATTTCACAGAAATTACTCTAATCACTTTTAATCTTGGACTACGTAAAAAATCTTTAGAAATCAAGTCAGGACACAAATAATTTATTCAGAAAATCTAATATTTGAAAATTTACGATTTATAACACAAAATATATTCAAATAGAATACAGCCTCTCAAATTCCTGTCAAAGTCCTCTTCACTTCAGTATTAAATATAGGACATTCAATTCAGTTGACGAGGGTCAGGTCGTAGGACCTGACCGAGAGCTACCGACCATCAGACAAGCCGGATCTTATAACGCGGTTAACCGTCTTAATGAAAATGGCCGCCTATCGATGTGTTACTCCTCACCTACGTAAATCCATCAGAGTGATTTATTTAATCAAGGTATGGAGCAAACACGCATCCATCATCATCAATCTTTGGGTGTAGGGTATTTGTACATGAGAGACGAAATGACGATATATTTGCGTCCCTGTTTTAGGACGCCCCCGTGAACTCACACTGGGCTCGAAATGTAAATTATGGCCTCAAGAAAGCATGTGTCTCATACTTAGGCACTCGATTCAGTAGGAATACTTAAAAAACAGAAACAAAATGTCCCTTTCTCCTCGGTCTTACTTTTGGTCTGCCCGATTACCGCGTACGTGATCCGCGTCTTGATTAATACCCTGATTTTCACAGAGTATCTAGAGGTCATGTCAAAGCGGTGACTACTTATTATTTATTTCGTCGTCAATAATAGACTAAAGGCCAATTGGTGTCACCTTGTTTCGCAGACAGAAATTTGACAGAATTTCGTTTCCCAGAAAATGTTTCACATAATATTTAGTCCCCGTATTTTTATTTCGAATATTTTTGTTTCGACTACTATTTACTTGAATGAAAAATATTTTACAGAAACACAATTCAAAGAATTTTACAATGACATTTTTTTATTTGACCAACTCATCAAACAGCAGAATAATTTTTCAACGAATATTGTTTGTTCGATGTATGTTTCCATGGTATTTTATTTCAACGAAATTATTAACCTTAAATTAAAATATTTTCTTTAAAAGTCAATATGTTGTACTACTAAAGTTAGTGGCAGAAACGAATGGCTGCAAAACAGAATCCACGTAGTCTTGTTTGCCCTACCCCTAGAATGTAATTTAAGCCCGCGAGCCGAAGCTGCGGTGGTGAGCGTTAATACCTTCTGCGACGATAAACTTGCATGGGGCCGCCGGAGCCCCGCAGCGCCGGAGCCGTGACAGAAACCTTGCATGTTGCATGTTACATGCTTGCATGCATGCTGCAAGTTGCATGCTTGCTTGCATGCATGCTGCAAGTTGCATGCTTGCTGCATGCTGCATGCAACAGGTATGGACTCCATTAGTGAGAATAACAAGATTGTTTTCCTGCTTGACAATTATTTACCCGCATTATTTTTGTGAACCCGGTGTTGTAATTTTGTAGGAGGGTATGCATTTTTCAAAGGTTTGAATTTTAGAAACTGTCAGTCGATTAAAATGTTATTCTTCGTAATAAGTTTTATGAGAAGCAAACAATATGTGGATTAATAATATTTGATTTGTTATTCTATGATATGAATATTCTAACATTAAACTTTATTTGAAACAAAAATCGATGATTTAAATTTCTTCAAAGTAAGTATTCTGCGTATTGATTATTCTATGAAATGATAATATGAGAAACAATTTATGTGAAACAAAATTCGATGAAACAATTAGCGATGAAACAACGCACAACCAGGCCAATTAACAACCGCTGTAAATCAAAAGGTAACAAACCCGTATGATATTTTTATAATCAAAGATAATAAAAATACCATACCATGGAGTTTCTTGTCGGTTCTTCTCCATAGGACGCGACCAGCCCGAACCATGCACCTTTTGTCGACGTTTTATAAGTGCCCATGTAGGCTTATGTAAAATAAAAAATTGAGATTTTGATTTTAATATCAAAAACATCAAAACTTTCCGAAAAGTTAAGTGTGTGTTGATTCGTATGAAAATTATATAAATAAAAACAAAGTTAGTCAAGAAGTTTGTTTTATAAAATAAATAAACAACAATCACGTGTTTTAACATAAAGTTGAAGTTAGTATGATAATATATTATGTACTCAATCTAGTAAGCATGAAAAATTGGTGCTTAAAGAAAACTACAGCGTGGAAACCTGGGCTTAATAGTCTAAATATGCCAAGATGCTGTGAGCAGCGAGCAGGCAGCGTGGCGCTAAATACTCGTTGCTTTTGTGCATGAGAACAGACCGTGTGTTAAAGTTAGAGCCTCGTGTTTTTAAGAAAGTGTTTTAAAGTAAACTTGAAGCACCATAACCAGCCTATAATTCTGCAATGGCTCTTTTTTTAATTCGAAGATCAAGATTCAACCATATATCAAACTTAAAATACCATAATACTTTTGAGCTGCACAGTAACAAAACAAAACATTCAGCCACAAGTTTAAAAGACTACAACGACACATCAAGTACAGTTAGAACACTGAGCAATAAAACTCAGGTCATGAAGCTTGCCAGAACTAATAGCAGCCAACAGTTCTCATTACGTCACGTGTCGACGTAAGACCCGTACTTATACTTCGTTAATGGTGCGCTACCTAGGACTGCGCAGTTTTTCTTCGTTGAAAGAATTTGTGGAACTTTTATGAATGAATTTTTTGGGTAACGTGGAACACTTGTATCCTTGAAGGAATAGGCAGGGGTGTACCTAATTACAGTACACACATATATCGCCAGTTATGTTTATGTCCCATGTAATAGGGGGCGAGCCTGTTACCATCAAGTGGGCACAACTCCAGACTCCGTGGCTGCTACTGAGAAAATCCTGATGATAAAACCCAATAATCTGGGGACCGAACCCAGGACCAGATGGTTGCGAGCACTAGACCAACTGGCGGTCCCGTTACTTGGAATAGGGATGATGACTGGGTAAAGAAAATGAAATTCTATTTTGTCCGTCAATCAGGTAATACAAAAATATTAGATACGTATTTTTTGTTTTATCAAGTTAACAAAAAAATACTTAGTTAAAACGCATTAAAATTGGAGAGTGGGGGCTCACTACGTCACAACTAGGTATAAAATGTACTGAGCCGTGACGTCATGCGCCATTTCAAATCAAAATATCTCCGTAATTTTACGATTACGTGAAAAAAGAAAAAATACGTGTCAAATATTATATACTTTTTAATAAATTTATCCGATAGACAAATAAAAAAAATAAGTCACCATCCCTATTGTAATACAATGATAAATATCTAGCACTGCTCCGGTAATGAAGTCTGTTACTGCAAGGTGTTATTTTGCATCCTGGTCAGATTCAAGGAGGTAACTATGCTAATGTTTCTCGACCCGAATCAATTAAAAAAGGGTTGGTTATTTGTTATTTTCTTATTTACGGAAATCGGTAAGTGTGAACCACCCGTGTTTTAAACGCAGCCCGTCTGTTCTTTGCCGTTTATACGATAATTTCTTATTCTCTAAACCACGTTAAAGATGTTATTCTGATATACTTACTGACATACTTAAACAACCAAAAAAATCAGCGTTAATTAATAATTAACTAGGTACCGTAATTTAAATTGATTATTTATGTCTAGATCAAGATCAAGTCAAAGACTCGTCGTCCTCCAAATTCTACATGGTCATAAGAGACGCGATGGATAGAAACCGATGGAAGCAGATCATCCGCTCCCGATGCAACCCTCAGGCTGACCACGATCCTCAGATATGTGGGACCGACCCAAGAGAGATTTATGTCTATTGTTACAACCTCCGGAATTTTGACGAGGATGTAAAACAACACCTTGTATATGGTGTCTGTTTCTGGTATCTTAACTAAACTACAGTGCCGTTTTTGCTGATGCTTACCGATACCGACATTTTTGGCAACTTCTAAAACGCCTTTATACAATACAAATTGTCACCCACCCCACTATCGTATATTAACGATCCGTCAGAATGGCGCGGATGGTTCGCGGACCGACTGCGGATACAAAACACTCACAAAAACTTCAGTTTAATATCTGGCGGCTGTTGAGTCATCTGGTCCCACTCAGATGGGACCCGGAGTCCGTTCAATTCATTCGTTCAGGTTTGACCGAACCTTTAGTTGGTGAACATCGTGAAAAGACAACAATAGAAAAAAAAAAATATTATTCACCAATACGTCGTTCTATTTTAACACTGTCTTTAAAATTCAGAAGAAGAGAAATTGAATAATTCAAAAGTAGCACAAACAAAATGTACACAATAATATTATAACTCTACCTATGAACTCAGACTTAACAACGCGTGGTTGAACTATTAAAAAAGAAAACTATTCTCTGTAACATTATGACACAATTTCTGTTATATATGTAAATATGAGGGTGGTTGCATCCACTCCTGAGTATATAAGTAATGTTACTCGACAAATACAAGCAGTGTGTTTCCAGCAACCCGTTGTTTCACTTGTCACCTGCGTTCGCATATATATCAGTGGCGACGAGTACCCGCGATAAAACAAAAAAAAAAGGAAAGGAAATGTCTCATTTTGGGATTCTATCAAGTTTTGACCACAATATCCATACGTGGCAAAATTACAAACAAAGAATCTCTCAATGGTTCATCGCGAACGATATCGACGATGCAAAGGATTCATCAAGTGTGAAAAGGCGGGCGATATTGCTGAGCGCACTCACAGACAGCACGTACAAGCTAGCGGCTGATTTGGCGTTACCGAAAGAATTGACACAAGTGCCGTATGAAGACATTTTGGCACTCCTCGACAAGCACTTTACCCCAAAAAAATGTGGTTTTGGAGAGCGGTACAACTTTTATGCAGCTACTCAAGACGCAGAAGAAACCTACCCTCAGTGGGCCGCGAGGCTCCGGGGGCTTACTACACATTGCGGATTCCTGAACGTGGAAGAGGCGCTTCGTGACCGGTTTGTCATGGGAATGAGACCGGGGCCGGAGAAAGACAAGCTGTTTGCGCGTGACCTTCAGGAGCTCACACTGGCGAAAGCTGTGGAGCTGGCGGAGAGCGTGCGCAGCGCACGTAAGGGAGCAGCTGCATCATCGTCGTTGGCGTCGGCGCAGGGACAGCCGCCGAGCGAGGCACTGTTCAAGATCGCGCGGCAGTGTTCTAACGGACCCAGTGCTAAAGAATCGAGTGTTAAAGAAGTGTGTGCGGTGTGCGGATATAAAAATCATAAAACGACGCAGTGTCGGTTTGCTAGTTACACGTGTAAAAAGTGCAATGTAAAAGGGCATCTACGCCGAATGTGTAAAAAAGTTAATTTCGTAGGTACCGGCGAGTCTAATGAGAGTGGTGATGACGGTAAAGTAAAAAAAATATGCTCGTATAAAGGTGAACCAATGACGTTATTAGTATCATTGCAGGGCGTTCGGTTAAAATTCGAGATCGATACCGGTTCGGCGGTCACAGCGATATCGGAAATAACATACCAAAAATATTTTAAAAGAGTACCATTATCGCTAACGAGCGACCAATTGTTCACGTACACGGGACGTGCAATACATTGCTTGGGAACTATAAAATTACCGGTTACCTACTTGGATAACACACATGATATAAAGATACGTGTGATACGCGACGGTGGCCCTCCAATTTTAGGTCGTGATTTTATATGTCTGTTTAAGTTGCAAATGTTGCAGGTAAATTTTTTTAATCAATCGCATAACATAGCCGAACAGTTAAAGTCGCGATATCCGAAAGTTTTCTCAGACGAGCTAGGAATGTTTACAAAATATCAAGTGAAGTTGCAATTAAAAGACGACGCGAAACCAGTTTTCTTTAAAGCACGTCCGATCGCGTTTGCGCTCAGAGATAAGATAAACAGTGAACTAGATAGGTTGATACGAATAGGCGTTCTCAAACCGGTTCAGCATTCGAATTACGCGTCACCTATCGTGCCTGTGTTGAAGCGCGATGGGTCTGTTAGACTGTGCGTTGACTATTCTGTTAGTGTGAATAAACAGTTGGTCGTTGAACAGTACCCATTACCAACTGCTCAAGAACTATTCACGAAATTACATGGGGGGCAGCAGTTTAGTAAACTAGATTTGTCACAAGCCTATTCACAATTTTTATTAGACGAAGCGTCCCAAGAGGTAACTTGTATCAATACCCACCGCGGACTATTTAAGTACACAAGGCTAGTTTTCGGTCTCTCTAGTGCTCCTGCTATATTTCAACGGGCAATGGAATGCTTACTGTCCGGGTTAGATGGTGTTATGTGTATGCTCGATGACATTTGTATTACGGGAGAAACTAAAATGCAACATTTAGAAAGGCTAAATGCAGTCTTACAAAGGCTACAAGATGCAGGGCTGACACTTCGTAAGGATAAATGTGCATTTTTCGAAGATCAAATTGAATACTTAGGTTACACCATCGACAAAAACGGGTTGAAAAAATCACAACAAAAAGTACAAGCAATTGTCGATGCGCCTATTCCAACAAACGTAAATAAATTACAGTCATTCCTTGGATTAGTAAATTATTACAGGAACTTCGTTCCCAACGCGTCCTCAATATTGAGTCCGCTTTATTCATTATTACAAAAGGGTAGTAAATGGAAATGGGAGGACGAACATAGCAATGCATACAATGAAATTAAAAAATGTTTGGCTTCGGATCAGGTACTAGCTCATTACAATCAGAATGCTAAAATTATTTTAACAGTTGATGCGTCACCCAGTGGTTTAGGAGCGATACTGTCACAGATAGGATCTGACGGTGTGGAATGTCCCGTATCGTTTGCCTCTCGGACACTGAATGCTGCAGAAAAGAGGTATTCACAAATCCAGAAAGAGGCTACAGCAATTATATTCGGAGTGCGGCGTTTTCACCAATATTTGTATGGAAGGGCCGTTCCGTTTGTACTCCGTACAGATCACAAGCCCCTGTTGTCGATTTTTGGTCCCTATCGTGGTATTCCAGAAGTCTCAGCAAACAGATTGCAGCGTTATGCTATGTTTCTTAGTGGCTATAATTACACAATAGAATACATACGAAGCGCTGACAACAGCGCTGATTATTTGTCGCGCGCAAGCCTGCCTGACGAGGAATCGACAACGGCGAGGGGGGAGTGTGGCCACGAGGCCGACAGCTGTAGCAGTCTTAAGCCCGTAGAGGATCGCGCCTCGTATATCAACTTTGTTATAGATGGTAGTTTGCCGGTAACACTCGATGAAATTCGTAATGAAACGTGTAAAGATGTAATTTTGAGCAAGGTTATGTTATATATTGAAAAGGGTTGGCCAGAACGATTATCAAGTAATTCCATTAAACCGTATTTTTTATGTAAAACGCAGTTGTCGTTAGAAAGTGGTTGCATTATGCGGGGTCACAAAATAGTTATTCCGGAATCAATAAGGTCTAAATTATTATTAGAGCTTCATAAATCACATATGGGGATAGTCAAAACAAAAGCAGAGGCTCGCAGCAGATTTTGGTTTCCCGGTATTGATAATGCCGTAGAAACAATGATAGCAGGTTGTGAGGTATGTTTACAACTTAGACAATCACCGGCGCGTGCGCCGCTGGCGCATTGGCCACACCCCCCGCAGGCATTTTACCGAATCCATATGGACTTCCTCGGCCCAATTTATAATCGTACGTATTTAGTTATTGTGGATGCGTACACTAAATGGGTTGAAGCGTATGACATGGGAGCGAGTACGACGACATTATCAGTGCTTAGCAAACTTTATGAGTACATGGCGAGATTCGGCTTGCCACACACGATAGTTAGTGATAATGGTACACAATTCACTTCAGCTGAGTTCAAATCGTTTTGTATATCTAACGGTATATCGCATGTGACGTCGCCCGCTTACCATCCGGCTAGTAACGGACAGGCTGAAAGTTACGTGAAAGTGGTTAAGAAGGGAATCAAATCATGCTTATTAAGTGGTCACAATGGTAAAACTATAAACCACAAGTTGTGTAAATATCTGTTTGATTATCGAAATTCCATACATTCCACAACGGGATGTTCACCTGCCCAGTTAGTTTTTGGACATAAATTGCGATCACGATTAGATTTAATTAACCCGATACCACCACCACTGGCATCTGTCACTCTCGCTCGACACGTCGAAAATAAACAGTGTTTGCAGTCTAAAGGAATTAATAATAAAAGAACCCAAAAACATTACAAGTCTGGTGACATGATTTTGTATAAAAAACATAATGTAAATAATCAGGATTCGTGGAACAAAGGCATTATAGTTAAAAGAATTGGAAAGGTTATATACATTGTCAAAGATTGGATAACTTCTCATAATATTAAAAAACATAAAAATCAATTATTGCCATATAAAGGTACGGGCTGCATTCCTCAACATGTAGTGGACTGCCCTATTGAACTTGAAGACGTCTCACCACAAGAAACACCTGTTCCGCCGTGTCCCAGTTCAACGCTGGAGGATAGTACACCTGTCGAAGGGGGAGAGGGGAGAGAGGAGACAGAGTATAGGACATCGCAGTCTGAAAAGGCAACAGAAGAAGAAGAATTTTATGAGGCATCAGAATTGACTGATGAGAATGTACCAGAAGGGTCACCCTCACAACCGCAAGCCCGTACAGAAGGACAACGGGGCGCCGGGAAACTGTTTCGGCCCGTACCTAGAGTAGATTACAAAAGGTTTTATTAAAATGTTATATATATCCTTATTGTTAGTGTATTCTTGAGTATGTGTATTTGTCAAGCTAGAGGGAGGAATGTTATATATGTAAATATGAGGGTGGTTGCATCCACTCCTGAGTATATAAGTAATGTTACTCGACAAATACAAGCAGTGTGTTTCCAGCAACCCGTTGTTTCACTTGTCACCTGCGTTCGCATATATATCAATTTCCATCTAAAATTAAACTTTACTCTTTCATCCTCAAAGAATAAGAATACAAGTTGACGGACTGCGCTTTTAAAAGTTATTTATTTTTTATTATGGGTTTCTGTGGAGCTGGTTTATGGGACTGCTATAAAGTTGTTTGCTGTTCTGAATTTTATTATTATGAGAAAGCATCAAACGTCTGGGATAGGAATGTTTAAAACATAAGGATTAGGTATTAACACTCATGCTGGAGGTCATTTTAGTGTTTATTAAACTAAACCTACAAAGGCGGACCCGGCCTATATTGCTATATACTTTGTCAAAATCACTCTTAGTCGAAGATAATTTAATTATTATACCACGCAGTGCCTGGTGGTGGGCACACATCCCCTCTTCAGCATAGACAGCGACTAAGGGAATTAGTTAACAAGCCGGCGCGGCGTCGAACTGTCTACAAGTAGCAATATAGCTGTTATAAATGCAGTCGGTTTTAGTAGACACTGCCCGTTTGTAAACGGATGCCATATTTTTATGTAATCTAAATGCAATTTTGAATTTGAATTTGGACTGATGAAATATATCACGTGCCGTTAGCATTACTATAACATGACCTATCCAAACCAAGCGCAAGCTCAGGCTTCTCATCAGACCAAGTGGCTATTGCTGGAGCAATAAGTGCCCATTAACTTGCTTGCTACATGCTAAAATGGCAACCAGCTTGGTTCTGTCAATAATAATAATAGTTGGTTAAACTGCGCACTAGGCTGCGGAGATCAGATAGTCAGCCGCTCAATATACAACATCCGATGCAACTAATAAACGCGTGGTCACTAAGTACGAGGAATCTGATTCCTTTACCCTCAAAAAAAACTGTAACAAAACCTTATTTGTCAGATGTCAGAATCCGTAACGCGTAAACAATTGAGTTTTAACTTACCACTCTTGTCTAAAAAATGAACGTTACGGTCGTCCTTTCACAGTAGAAAACTAAGTTTATAGCGGTCTTCGTAATGATGAGGCACCATTGTGGAAACGGCTAAGTTGATTTTCAAACCTTTACAAGGTTTTTTACATCGCCGTTTCGTATTTTCCGGGAGAGATAAATTAAGGTTTTTTTTTCGGTAGGCGACGTACATGCTCTTTGTTTTGGAAAACCATCTAGGGCGAAATGTTGACAGAAAATTACTCGGAGGTAAAACTTCAAAGTAGGTAATAATGTCAGTCTTTTTGTGTTATTCGCCAATTAGAATTTTTCGGCTAGTCGTAAAAAGTTACTATTGGAACATTGAAGTCAAGCAAATGGCAATCGCATTTTTTGTATTTCTCCAAACTATGTTCAACTGTTCCACACATCTTAGATAGACGTTACATAGTCTAAATGGGTGGCATAAAAACTCAGGTTAGACACTAACCACACAGCCCTCGGTACCACCACCAGCCCCCTACTTGAGAGAAAGCCTAAGTTTGATTATAAGCTGAAAATGAAAATTATATAAAGGCCTTTGCACTTATCTACCGGCTGATGGAATCTCAAGTTGTAAAACATAAACGAATCTTGAATGAGAATGATCTCATTTAACATTACCGCGAAAACCATAATTTATTCAGGACATTAAGGCGAGATTCCATTGCTCGCTATAATGTAAAAATCTCGCGATGTACTCGTACTTCAGAACACGACATCTTATTTATATTCATGGACTGTCAAAAAACTCAAAGGTAATGTTCCGAGATTGTTTAGTATGTGACAGATCTTAAGCTTACAAAAAAAAAGTAAATTTAAAACTAATATTTTAAAACAGGGTAGAAGGGACACCGACGTGACGCACAAATGCTTATGTTGCTTATGTTACATTATTACCTCCGCACCCTTAGAATAAAAATGTACTTCTCTACCATGATTGATCTTGAGCTAAGAAGTAATTTCATTTACGAGAGTCACCAGGTTAGGCACTAAACCACACGAAAAGAAGAAGACACAGCATTTTCACAGTACATTATGAATAATAATAATAATTTGATGAATCAAATCTCCCTCCAACAGGGCGACTGGGTGTACCCCCACCGTCCCGGAGACTACGCCACCCTCACGAGGAAGTATCTCGGCTCCCTCTACTGGTCTACCCTCACGCTCACCACTATTGGAGACCTGCCGACTCCCGAGACCAACGCTGAGTAAGTACGCTGCATGTTTGTTAAAGTTTTACTGTTTTTCTCTAAAGCTGGGTGCAGACCAGTTTAACGAAGATGAAATAAAAAAAATAAAAAGAGTTCTTCAGTTTCGTGTGGCTGATTCGTGATATTAGCTAGATAGCATTAGCATTATAGCAAGTTGACTTTATGCGAGCTAAATCACCTAAAGATACAATTCAAAAGCCGGCCAAAGCCGACAGCAGCGACACAGACCAATCGCAGTCGTTAATATTGTTCCTTAATAATCCCAAAAAAAACATGCCTACAGATATCGAGTCTTATAAATATTATCTAATCGAAAATAAATCTGCTGCTGCCTGAAAAGTCATGAAAAAAATTTCCCTTAACAAATTGTAAACTGACGTTTTTTCCACAAAATGAAATAATGCCAAGCAAAAGTTATTTAAATCTATTTAGCCCTCGTTAACCTGGTCTGTACCCAGCTTTAAAGTGAAAAGAGATCACGTTGCTCGTTGCCTCTCTGGGAAAAAGCGCACTTATTTGGACAAACTACATATTTGATACACGCGACAAAATACCGACGCAATACCTTAGCTTATACTATACAGGGTGTAACGGAAAGGGTATATACATCCTTAAGGGTGTGCTACAGACCATCAAACTGAACATGTTTCTTATCATAAAACATGTTTTTCAGCAAAAAAAATATCTGCTGCCCCATAGAAAATTACAATACCTATTCGACCCAAATGTATAGGCAGCTGAAACTTTTTTTTGCTGCAAAAAAATTTTTATGTTGAGAAACATGTTCAGTTTGATGGTCTGTAGCACACCCTTAAGGATGTATATACCCTTTCCGTTACACCCTGTATAAAAAAACTGTACTAATCTGTATTGAATGTTTGTTTTCACTAAGACTTAGCGACAGCAAAAAAGACGAATGCCTTAATGTAGTCACAATATTTTTTTTTTTTTTTTTTTTTTCTCTTCGTTTATTTGCAATCAGCCCTAAGGCTATGAGCAAATCTGTTCTAAGATGCTGTCATGCGGAATGGCTTCCCATTGGAAGCTACTCATCTGCTGCCCAGAGCTACTGCCGGTCTTCTAGCTCTAGGATATGATGACGTTTTAGTCGTCTCACATACTGGTCCATGGTGAGTTGGCGAGCAAGTTCGTTAGGGTGATGGATTAACCGCTCTTTGTATTTAGCTGCCAGACTCCGAATTTCCTCTTTGATTGTTCTCATTTGAAGGTGCTCGTGAACTTCATTGTTGGTTATGTACCATGGTACCTTCGCAATTGTTCTCAGAATCTTGTTCTGTTGGCGCTGGAGTATATTTATGTTGGAATCGCTTGCACTGCCCCATAGTTGCAGGCCATATGTCCAAATGGGCTTTAAGATGGCTTTGTATATAAGCAGTTTGTTGTCCAAAGAGAGTCTCGAGTTCCTTCCTAGCATCCAGTAAAGGCTGTTGTATTTTAGCTGAAGCTCCTGCTTTTTACATTTGATGTGGTGCCTCCAGGTTAGTCTACGATCAATGTGTAAGCCAAGATATCTGACATGGTCACTGTGGGGTAGAGTACATTGGCCCAACTTTACAGGCGGGCAGTCTCCTATTTTGAGAGTGAATGTCACCTGTACTGACTTTGCAGCACTAGCCTTTATTTTCCATTTTTGGAGCCATTCGTTGACTTTGTTAAGGCCCTTCTGCAAGTTCTCTGATGCCAGTCGTGGATCTTTATTACTTGCTAAAATAGCGGTGTCGTCTGCGAATGTTGCTGTAGTTATTCCTGGCGTTAGTGGTAAGTCAGCAGTGTACAATGTGTAGAGCATGGGACCGAGAACGGATCCTTGTGGCACCCCGGCGTCTATCTCTCGGAACTCAGAAATGGCGTCACCTTCTTTCACATAAAATATGCGATCCTCGAGGTAAGATTTGAGAATTGCAAAGTATGAATGGGAAATATTCAGCTTGATCTTACATAGTAGGCCTTTGTGCCAGACCTTGTCAAACGCCTGCTGGATATCTAAAAACGCTGAGGAGCAGTATTCCCTTTGTTCCAAGGACTTTCTTATGGCGTCGCATACTCTGTGGGCTTGTTCCACTGTGCCATGGCGTTCTCTAAAGCCGAATTGATGGTCTGGTATCACTTTGCGCTCCAAGAGGCTTGGCATAATTCTGCGAAGTATTATCTTCTCCAGTACCTTGGATAGAGTAGGCAACAGACTGATTGGTCGATAGGATGTTTTTTCAGTATTTAATTTGCCAGCCTTGTGAATCATGATGATTTCCGAGACTTTCCACGCACTCGGAAAGTACCCTATTCGTAGCATAGCGTTGGAGATGATGGTGATGAACACAATAGCCTTTCTCGGTAGTTCCAGCAATACTTCTTTAGTTATCAGGTCGTAACCCGGTGCCTTTTTATTGTCCATCCGTTTGATCGTTTTTATGACTTCGGCGGGTGACACAGGTCTAGGGGGAAGGTCCATTTGAAGGTCTTGTTTTAGGATGAGATCAACATATTCTTCTGATGAGCTGCCTAGTGTTACATTCGGTTTAAAAACACTTGTTAGATGGTCCGCAAACAAGTCCGCTTTGTCCTGGCTTGTTCTGGCCCAATCGTTTTCCCTTTTGATTGGGGTATTTGGTACCTTAGGTCTGTCACAAGAACGGGTCATTTTCCAGAGCGAGTAGTTGCTGGCTTTGGTAGCAGTTAGAGACTCCAACTTTGCTTGGATTGTTAAGTCATTGGCATTCTTTATAGCTTCCTTCAATTCCACAATGGCTTTATTAAGGATAGCCTTGTCTTGCGGATGACGGCTCAGCTGCCAAACTCGGCGTAGTCTGCGTTTCTCCTGGATCATGATCCTTATTTCTAATGGCACGTTTGTGGTCTGGTTCCTTTGTCCAGTAGTAGGCGTGCTTTTCCACGCGGCAACCTGTATGTGATTAGTAAATTGCACTACTGCTGTTTCGATTTCCTCCGCTTCTTTGAGTCTAATATTTAGATTAAGGTTTTCTTCTATGTATTCCCTGAAGGAGGGCCAATCAGTATGATGGTTGTATAATATTGTGGGTCTCTCGACTTCAATTATAGTTGAGCTGACAGTTAGTAAGACTGGGGTGTGATCAGATGACCCATCAGCACATGACTCGATCTTCATGTACTGTTCGGAGAGTCCTTTTGTAACGAAGAAGTCGAGTATGTCCGGGATTCGATTGTGATCGGCTGGCCAGTTGGTAGGTTCTGATGCGGCAATTGTACTTAAGTGATTTATATCGACGCTCAACTTTAGTTGTCTTCCCCTAGTTGTTATTAGTCTTGAACCCCAATGGACATGTTTGGAGTTCCAATCGCCTCCTGCTATGAAGCGATTGCCTAGACTTGAGAAGAAGTGAGAGAACAAGTCAGAGTCTATTCGATGTTTTGGTGGACAGTATACGGCTGAGACGTTAAGATATCCACATCTGTCTTGTATTGCGACTGTAGTGGCCTGTATTTGCTCAGTTTTATACTCGGGCAGTAGGTGGTGCTTTATTTTGTCCCGAATAATTATAGCTGATCCTGCATGGCCTGTACCATCTGGGTGATTTGTAGTGTACGTCTGGAACCCTTTGAATTTGACATTGGTTTTGTCTGTGCAGTGTGCTTCGGATATTAGGGCTATGTCTAGTTTGTGCTCGGCCATTAGTATCTCGAGCTCATCTTTATTGGGTGAGAGTCCATTTATGTTCCAGGCCACCAGCCTTAGCCCAAGGCCTGTTAACCTTGTAGTTTGGTTATGAGCGTAGTCATGAGACTCATTAGAGAACTCATTTGTTGTAAGATTAAGTCGAATTTCTCGTTTTGCTTGGTGAGGAGCGTTTCTAATACTGTTGAGTTTTGGTTTACATTAGGTATGGTATTTTCTGTGGTGACTTTGTCTGGCGCATTTCTAGTAGCTTTGGCGTAAGAGTATGGTTCATTTTCTTTATGAATGGAGGAAGATTGTTGGGCAGTATTTCTTTGAGGGTTTGTATCTCGAATCGTGTTGTCTTTTGCAATAGCACGCCTATCAGCTCTTCGATGACCGTATTTGTTCATTTTCCTGGCAAGTATTTCTTTGTAGACCTCACAACCCTTATAGTTTGCCGGGTGGGAGCCTTGGCACAGTGCACATTGGGCTGGTGTATTTCTATCGCGCTTTGGACAATCGGAGGTTTTGTGTGCCTGCGCGCATTTCACGCAGCGGAAAGGCATCATGCAGTAATTCTTTGTGTGCCCATACTGTTGACACCGTTGGCACTGTACGATTGAATTTTTCTTCTTGGGATCCTCAATGGATACAGATTGATGGTAGATGTATTTGATTTCTTTAGCTGCCTTGTTGTTCTGGCTAGGTAGGAGATTTACAAAGAATGTTGAGGTAGGTTTTTTGTCTGGGCCATATCTGGAGTTAATAATTTCCCCGACAACAGTGTTTCCAGTTTTTTCAATTTCTTCCTTTATCTCACTTTTAGGTGTTGTGTGGTGAAGATTCCGAATGACAATACGGCAGAGTCGTTCTTCCTTTTTGTTGAATGTGTGACCAATTAAGCCATTTTCACGGAATTTGGTGATAATTTTTTTGTAAGCCTCCGTATCTAGGGTGTTGATTCTCAATTGGTTTCTATTTGCAATCCGATATGTGAATGAACTTTTGTCTGCAACAGTTTTCACGAGTTCAGTTAATTTATTGACATCTTCTATGCCATACAATATTGTGGGCGGGGGCTTGCTAGGTTTTTTTTCAACTGGTTTCTTGGTTTCAGTGGGTTCTTCTGTTAGGTCAATTGGTAATTGGCTGAACATGTTGCTGGTGGTTATATTCTCTGGGGACTCACTGACTTTTCTCCGCTTCGGATTTCTAGTGCCTGGTACTCTCTGCCAAGATGGGGGGCATACAGTCTCTTGCTGGTTTGGTGCATTTTGCGTGGCCGTGTCTCTCGGTGGTTCTGTCACGGTTTGTAAACTTTCTGGGGGTTTACTTCCCAATGAATTGCTTCTAGGCCTGGTGATAAACAGACTGCGGTGAAAGGCCTGCTGAATTAACTTTTTGCTGCCAGTAGCATTCACTGTGATGGAAGCCTGGTCGCCTACTTCCATCAAGTAGTCACAATATAGGAATTTCAACGTTCGTTTTCGCACCGAGCACAGAAATTTGAAAGGATATTATTAAGACATTTCTTTTAGACGTCGCCTAATGTTAGTGAAAACGGGCTTAACTAATCTATTTTATAATTAATGCGTTTGTGTATTTTCGTCTGTGAAACGTGTGGGGAGGGTTCAACGGCAGTCTCGATCTGTTATTAATAGGCCCGTGTTTTTTTAACTTTACAATTGTTTAGGTTATTTCTAAAAGTCACCATTTTCAACATCGTTATTAATTAATGATATTTTACCGAAATTAGATCTACGATGGCACTCTCTGTTTGACTTATTCAATAAGCATTAAAGCCTGAAATAGTTGCCTATTTCAGGCTTTAATGCTTATTGTATAATGCTTAATGATATTTTACCGAAATTAGATCTACGATGGGACTCTCTGTTTGACTTATTCAATAAGCATTAAAGCCTGAAATAGGCAATCTGTTATTTTCAGGCGATCTTTTGCAAGAGTTATACCAACTTAACGAAAGTAGAATGATATTTTTTAGTTCTCGTCTACATCTATGTAGTAAAATCTAGTCTTCAAATCAAGTGTTTAATATAAGCCCAATTGAACGCGAGTATAACAACCCCAGTTGACCTAAAGGACATTTAACACTCCCCCTTAAACATTTAACTTTTACATTTCTAATACCAACTGTCACTTCGCTCCAGTTCTACCAAACTTCAGAACTTGAACAAGTACCAACATTACGAAAACTCAAGGAGGTGACAGTTTCTAAAAAAGGTTCTTCACGACTCTTTCTTGTTGAAAAAGTTTATTTTTTCTTTTTCGTCGTCAAAAAATGAGGCCAAGGAGAACCCTTGTTTAGACAAATTAGAATTACCCCATCACTTGTATTTTACTTTTTAATGTTATGATATATTTTTGGATACAAAGTCGTCATTTTAAAGCTAAATGAGTTTTTGCCGGTAATATAAATAAATAAAACAAAGACATTAATTCATTCAAATATAAACCAGCAAGGGTTAATGATCCAATAAGGACTTTGTTTTAATGCAGAAGGTCCTTCAAAAGGCCTCATTAAAACGAGCTGAATTCCAATTTCGGTTCCCGCAATCATTAGAAGGGTTAGATCATTAAATACCGGAATTTCGTACTTAAGGAATCAGCAGAACTCTTGAAAAATGCACGCAAATTAAATTAGAAGTAGGAGTCAAATTACTTTTTTATTACGCAGAGTGATAGCAATTTGTTGTTTAAAAGTGAATATGATATTAAAACAATCAAAATAGTTGCACAAAAACTTGTTTGTTGTTTATGTAAGGTACGACAAAGCAATTTATTTTGTTTACCAACAACATTTTAATACCTATCGAGCTAAGGGTTGTATAAGTACCAAGAAGAAATATCCCTGGCCCAAACTGACTTAATTGGAAAAAAACATGAAAGTAATGTTCCACTTTTAAAATGATTTCAAATCGGTAATAGAAGATGGGGGAACATACACTTTAGTGTATGGAATTCCACTTCTAACATCATGGTATATATTAAGGTTAGATCAAATCGGTATGGACTCATTACAAACGACTCCTTGGACACCGAACACTGATAGGACAAGTAATTGCCAGTGTCCGGTGTCCGCACATGGTCCGTAATTTTGTCCGCACCAGATCAACTAAACCTTTACGTAGGTATTAATTAAATCTTTTAACACCTGGAACTGAACTTCAATGTATTGAAAAGTAATAAAAATAAATGTATAATATGCTCGCAACTGGACCGTGTTGATAGCCTATAAAAATATCAATTTCTGCTGTCCTAGTCTTTAATATAAAAATCTAATAATAGCCCTTAAATAAAAATTCTTTAGTCAATGTGTTATAAGAGGTTTTAGTGCATATAAGTCTGGACATTTTCATGTTTATAATGCGTTTTTTATGTGATTGTTATTTTTAAAACAGTAACTTGATATCAAATTAATAATATACATAAGTGATATGTGTTATGCAATTATTACCGCTGTCCACCCCGGATGGACAGTGTCAAAACTTTCAGAAATAATTTCCACTGTCCCCTGTAAGAATAATTATAAAATAATTCACTGCAGCCACGGTTACAACTTTTTCAGACATTTACAATAGCCACCTCTGATGGAAGGCGTCACTATTAAAACCAAACGATTTTATTGCATTCGTTAAAATATTCTCCAGACATGCTTATAGTTGTGCTTTTCCTATATTTAAAATAATGTAGAAAAAGTGAAAATAGTGCGTTTGATAATTGAATTAAAAGACACAGTGGATTTTTGCTGTACTCAGTATTAATATTTAAAACAAGGAAATTAATGAAAATCTTTTGGACAATATTTAACAAAACATTGTCTAAAAACCTATAGAATATTAACCGTCGACATTTTATTCCATAAAAAGAGTTCGTTTGGAAAATCGAATAAAATATTCAATCGGATTAAGACCGCCCCACTCGAGTAGAAGTCCAAACAATTTGATCTAGATTCAAATAAAATGGGGGTCAATAAGAAATAAATCAGCATTGGATTAGATTAGATTTTTGAAGAAATTTCTAACCTGAAATTGTTTATTATAATAATAATTTAATTTATTTATTAAAGTGACAAGGACTCATCATTCAATACACAAAAATTCAATAATAACAAATAATCGACGACACACAATTAACCATACAAAATACAAACTAAAATAAGAAATAAATATTACACCTGTCACAATTTATGTAGACAGCCGACGACTGCAGGTGACGTGCAAGTCACTGCAGCGTCGTATGTATGGACAGTCGAGCCTGTCGGCTATCATCATCAGTACGCTGTTGGGGCTGCCGCGCACCCTGCGCACCAGGGACGCGCTACGCTTACGCATAGTTGCATAAAAGCAGTCTACACGAGCGGCAGCGAACATGCCCGAGGCACTACATTGTCGCGGCAGCCCCATCAACGCTCTGAATGCGTTGTTATATTGACTGAAGAATTTAGCTGCGTAAAAATATTTGTTATTTATTTTTAGGTGAGTTTTCCCTAATCAAAGGGTAACCTAATATTTAGTAGTTTTGGTGTTGAAATACAAAACCTTTCCTTGAGATTTCCTAGAACTATTTGTGTTTTACAAAATCTCAAAACTTGATTGTTTGACATTCAAACTTTTATACAATTATTTACTTTCAAAACTACCGAATGTCTTTGCCCAAAACTTAATTGTAATTAAGTATCTCTCTTTCTTAATCCAAGCAATAACTTTGTAGGTTTTATGTACCTAACACAAAACATATGTACAAAAGAATAAATAAAAGAAAAAAAAAATACTCACACCGAGCATTACGATATGTAATTCAATTAGGAAAGGCGATACTGCCGTGATTAACCCTCCCTTCACGTACGCACTTACCTCGGGGAAAGTACCGGTTTTGTTGCGGACAAGGCTCTTGTAAAAATACAATTACTCGAGATTGCTTTCCGAGAGCTTTTCCGCGTCCAATCTTTCCCGCAGTAAAGAGCGGACGGTATTGTAGTGTTAAACCTGGGTTTTGAAACAAGTGACTACTGAACTTTAAGCGGCTACAGATTGGCACGCTATGGCGGGTTGGATATGACTCTTTGGA
Organism: Cerastis leucographa; assembly: GCA_963082945.1. Classification (NCBI taxonomy): domain Eukaryota; kingdom Metazoa; phylum Arthropoda; class Insecta; order Lepidoptera; family Noctuidae; genus Cerastis; species Cerastis leucographa. The sequence continues at coordinate 4,549,771 of OY720365.1, forward strand.
CTGTATGGACTGTCATAATCCTCTGCTGTGTTCGCGTTTTCGCGCGTTATACCGAGACTTTCGAAATTTAAAGTTTTCATAAAATAAGTTCCTAACTCAGAGTAGTAACTAACAGTAACAGTTATTCCCCTGAGCTTCTTGTTCTGTCAGTTATTTCAAAGCCAAGGTACTTTACCAGCGGTTGTATAATGATTGCCGCTGAAGACTAACAGAATTAACAAAGGTTGTATGTGTGCTAGCACGCAAGGAGGCCCCAAATTTCTGCCGCGTCGCGGACTCAAATCCCGCCTGCTGCAGTTCAGGTCCAATCGAGGGTATGTCTCATAACGCCACGCGATTGGTCAGATCATTCTAGAGAAACATACTTTTTAAATCTACAGACAGTATTTGAACTTAAAAAGAGGTTATAATTGGATTCAAGAACATTATTGTGCATCTTAGTTCTTTTGGCACTTGATTGTGTCAGGTGGACGTCGTTGGTTAATATTTGTGAAATTATGTCTGGAAATTGTATCAAAAAAACAAGACGGCGGCCTTAGTTCAAACTATGGCGCCCACCAAAAGAATCATAGAGCGCCATAATCGAGAATTGATGTTTTTAATTATGGAAACATTATTTAATTTTCAGCTAGTATTTGAATTTAAACGAGGTTATAATTTTATTTTCAGCACACAAATTGCGGATAAACATTTCGGCTTTCGAATGCTCATTTGTAACGTTTCATAATCGCGACCGTGTCACGCTGTTTGGTTCCCGAATTTGTTCAAAAGTTGTCTAAATTAAACCAAGGCCTGACGGAAACAAAATTTATTGTTTATCACTTAAGATTCACAATGTTTTAGGAAGTGGGACACAAACATCGGCGCTCAAATTCAATTTGAGTTTCAACTTTTGACTTGGGTAATATTATAATCCGAATTTGTTTTTCTAATAACACCCTTTCTTATTGTGGCGCGACTGCGGATTCAAACACCTCTATACAAATACTTTCGAATTATTTGTCAGTGTCCGGTATGCGCAGGTGGACGGTAATGAGTCCGGATCTTTATTTATTTTAAGGGGTTTTGTCACTTAGTGATAATGCCATCCCCTTAACAAATACATTCAACAACTTAAAACTAAACAATGACTCAGTTTGACTTATTCTTTAAAGTACTTCACACATTTAAAAGTTAAACAATGTTCCAAAACAACTTGTTAAAATTAAGTCAGAAAATTAAACCCAGATTTGTTAATCAAAACTTTTTCACAAATATTACTCAAGAGTTGTTCTAACTTAAAATTACATCTTACTTTTACTTGTACTGCTTTTAGTGTAAATTATAATAATGTCGAAACTTTGATAAACACAATTTGGAATATTACCGCTTTAAGTTTATAATGGTAGTCACTTAGTGCTAACAAAATCTGTAGCAAACAAGTTGCCTTTCAAAGTTTGTATCTTTGGATAAATTATAGCGTTTTGGTAAAAAAAAACTTTAAAAGATTGCTTTAACAAGAACACAACTATGAATCATCATTGTTGTTTAATCATAAACACTCCTTTTGATTTTTAATATACTTACAAACCAAACCAAAAAATAATCTGTTTGATATTTTAGTGGCTCCCACAAAAGCAAGCATTTATATGAAATCTCCAACAACACTCAACCAGCGATAAGCACCATCTTGTTTTCACACAAAACCATTCACTGAGTGACAGGCTCCCATTACCAATAAAAGCACCCTGTGAATATCGTATATCTGCACTGTCATCACATCACTTCCACATAGCGGACCCGCTGTATAAGCCCCTTCTATCCCCTCAAAATGTGTGATCTATTTGATGGATCGGAAAGATATAAGAAAAAGGACATTTGAATGATAACCAGATCATTATTCTGGTAATCTAGGTTTCTGAGAATATGGAAAATATTCGTATAAACCTGGAGTAAGGAACGTCGTTTGAATTACTTTTTCTCTAATGAAATATCTCAAATTAGACCGGACTGCCCCAAGAGTGTATATTTTCTCGAACTCACAAACAGCTGCATGACTGTAGCGAAGAAAATAAGATAAACAACATTAACATTTACTCTTATGACACGAACTAATTATGGCTATTTCTCTTTCGGAATTGAGGCGACGATGTTTCGAGATGAGATAACAAAGTAGAGTAAACATTTACGACATAACAACTAACTTGGATGTATCAATGTGTTGGTGACTCTTTGCAGTTTTTATTGAACTTTGGGGAGTTACGAATTGTTACTTTAAAAAGAATGATCGTTATAGTGATCATTCATAATAACTCTGTGAAGATGCAGTCAAACGGACCGGACTCCTGATTGGCAATGGACAGCGGACTTTGACACATACTAAAGGACATTATCTGTCAAAGTCCGCAATTTGTTTAGTTTGACCGCATCTCTACTACAACACAACGATTAATCGATGTATAAATTCATTTAGTATCAAAAAAGTGTTTTTAAAGCAATTTGCGGCGTTGCTCACTTTAAAATGCACCCTCATACGGTTTATGCAAAATATTATTCACAACCTTAACTTTGCTTTAAAATGTTTTGTATAAAATAACCTTGTAAACGATGGGCACTTAAAAACATTACCAAATTCCAGTCGATATTGCCCCATAATATGATTGAGTGTGTCTCGGCAAGGACATATTTATGTGATCAACTTAAGCATGAATGCATGTTTACGGAAGTATATTTTGCAAAAAAATAAAGGTAGTAAGGTAAGGAGAGGAATTGGTTTAGAAAGTAGTAAAGATAATATAGTACTATGATAGATTAGACATTTACTGTTATTGGTAAAGTAAATTATAATTATGGTTTTCTCTCGAAAATTGACAGGTCGCCCATGATTTAATCTATGGCATATATAGCAGAAAAAAACATGAGTGTTTAATCTTCTAGCATATCTAAAAGCATATCTTTTTTGACACTACAAGAAACATTGACATTCTGTCAACGATAAGTATAATGAAAAATCAAAAAATATTGAATTGACATTAGCCATCGAAAAGTTTATTGGACTTTTTAAATATTTTGAACATCGTTTGAATTCACGCTCCGAAAAGCAAAAATACGTGACGTACATATTTTGCAAATAAGTATAAACAAAACAGTCGTTCTATATACGAATGTTTTTTTTGTATGGTTTACGGTTTACCGAAACACCGAAAGAAATGTAAAAGAATCTTTGCTTACTCAACTGTGAAAATTGGTGAGATGAAACTTGTGAAATAAAAGTGATGTATTTGCGTTACTTCGGTACAACGCGTAGAGAAAACTTCATGGTTGGAGAAAAAATATTTATCAAACGATGCTGCGTAATTCTTCAGAGTTTGAGGATGAAATGTTTGAAAGTAAAGCAAAGAAATTAGTGTTGAGGAGGAAAATAATGAAACTTTGCTTGTTTTGAACGTGTTGATTGTTGAAAATTTACTAGTGCACAAAGTCCAGAAATCCTACAAATGGGAATAACTTTCAGAGCACGACTTTTATCAAGCGTAGCGTAATCATTCCGGTTATGTCAATTCAATTTTTTTTTTGTTTTTTTTTTTCAAGTTATCGATTTGAATTCCACAAATTTTATGAAACGGCGATGTTTATGTAATTGAATGATTCATTAGTTAGAGCCGTGTTAAAATTTAAAATAATTTACTTACCGGATAGCCATGTTAAATATGCGAAACAAAATAATAAAAGTAGTTTCTTGTATTTTATATTTTGTTTACTATCAGTTCATCTTACAGATCCCAAACCTCTCGCTACCTCTGAAATAATAAGGTATATTTAACTGAAAAGTCATCTTGCACAATGCATCCCTTCCATTTAGTTAAAAGCAAAAGTCTCTTATATCCACACAACGTAAAAATATTGACATAACATGAGAATACTTTCTCCCTTTCTAGACATCTCGGTATCATTACTTCTCTAATACACTGGGTACCACTCGGCAGACAAAATCGATTTAAATCACATTTCGGCGACTAAACCAAGTGACATGTCTGTCTGTTCAAGATTTCAGGGAGCTAATCGACAATACCAGTTCAGTATTCGATTCTCGTTAATATAAATACATTTTCGAAAAGGATATCTCTCAATTTTTGACTTCGTAGCAATGTGCTACGAATTGCTACGCTGCTTCAAGATGCTACGCCGCCGCTACGAAATTTAGCTATTTTGCTTATCTGCAATGCAAAACTAAAACGTAGTGGTATCATTTTTGTCTTGTCAAATAATCTAAAGCATAAAGTAAAACACTTTTATTCTTAAACGTCTAAAGAAGCCATGATTAATTACCAAGACATTACTTAACACTAACTTTGAACTAAATTGTGTAGCGTTTTTATCTCAAGCACCCAGCACAAACAAAATGGTTTTGTTTGTCATTTTGTTACTATGCAAGGAGTTAGGCTTTCATAATTAGTTTATTTGTTTTCGTTTGTTAATCTATTTTTAATTTAATTTATGGCTAAGTTCTAATGACATCGCAATCTTATGATATAACTCGAATTTTGAACTTTCCACCTAATATTTAAAATCATTAGAAAATGATTTTTGGAGTAGAGGGGCTTACAATTTTCTTATTCGTTTTTAACAACTACTTTCAACAGTATTAATAAATCTTTTTCCGTATCTTATATCAACCCATAATTTTTTTAATTTTGCCATTTTGTCAAGGCACGCATGTCCATCGTTTCTTTTTTTTATTTAGAGGTTCCATACCAATACAAGGTCAAAATTAAAGCAGCATACCAAAATTGGCGGTTATAATTCGATTGGACATAAATAAATCTGTCGAAACAAACGAGCCTCTCTATAAATAACCTCAGGTCAAACTGCCCCAAGTGTCTGCCTTCCATGTCTGATTTATGACCTCCCAGGGCATCCCTTAGATTTGGCTATAAAACACCTTTTTGAGAAAGGTTAAGCGCATGGGTAGGGTCGAAGAGTTATGCGACTTCTCAATTTTGTTTCTTAATCGTTTAGTACTCGAATGATAAAATGGGATATAAAAAAAATATTACTTCAATCTGAATAGTCCCCCGCTAATCAAGTCATAAAATTTTATAAAGATTGTTTTAGATTTCAAGAGGTAACGTTTTTATTTTAATGACTTTTGTCTAGCAGTAGGATACTCCTAGTAAAAAAGGAGATTACTAAGACACTAGAGTGGAATTTTCTCCTCAATACAATATTTTGGAGCTGAATATGACCTATGAGTCACCACTACAAGCCACTGAATTCGATCCTCAGCCACTCCCATACATTCTTCCCCAGCTACATCAGTAAGTGACTCATAGATAAAGCGTAAAGAGAAAGTAAAAAAATACCTTATCTTCTAGCCACAAAGTTCAGACGATAGTGAGAATAGAATAAAATTAACAATTTCAGAGAAATTAATGAACGGTAAGTAAGTCAATTCATAATCCCTCGTCACCTTCTTCGTCGGCTGACGTTCTAAGTTTTGACTTAGCTAATGTCAACAACTTCTGCCACACACAACCTAAACATGGCAAACTCAAACATAATCTCTTTGTCACCCTGAGTGAAAGTTAAATTAAATCTTATTCTTTGGGTGTAGATGCAAGTTTGCAATCAATATGTAGCCACGCCGCCGCCGTTTTTAATACGAGATGACGACTGCCGCTGATATAGCTCGTGTATAATAACTACACAGCCACTATGCCGATGTGAAACGCGCAGAAAATTGGACACATTTGCGAAACATACTCGCTTTTACATGCCACGAATCACAAAGATGCTACTAGCGAAGCGATAGACGGATATGAGGCGCACGCGTGTTATTTGACGCATGTCGCGTCGCACGTCGCATTGTTAGAGGTCGTTGTTGGGACCTTAACTTGCACATCTAAGCGTTTTTCGTTCACCTTTTCGGTGCTTTAAACATGCGTCTTCTGCTCCAATTAAAAAGCCGACAGCAAAAACCCTAACCCTCTACATCCTCAGAAGCCACGTATGTTTCCAAAGGGTATTTTATTAAACTCTTAATGCTCTTTAAAATACGCTAGTGCCTTTGTAGATATCAACGGGGCTAAACTGAATAGGCTAGGCGTAATGGATATTATATAGGTATTAACTTTAAATCGGTCTTGGTTGTTAGCTGTGTAATTACGCCTCTTAGCACTTTTGAAATGGGATTTTAAAAGACATTTATATTATGATATTGATAAAGATTGCAGAAAATAAAGATATTTACAATACTTGAGTTGTTGTACTTAATATTACGTAAATACATATTATCTACTTAGCTCTGAAATAATCCTGTCTGCTGAATTAGTTTCTGTTAAACTTGAAAACTGTGTAGGTTCGGCTAAGTTTCAATAAATGTTAGCTTGCGTCAATATTTACGGCTTTGTTTTAGCGAGTATCTTTAAGCAGCTTTTAGATGCCCAATAAAATTCTATTAAATCTATTTCAGCACTTTTACTACCTGAAACTTTGATAAAACTGACTACAATATATGAGAAAAATATTTTAAACTTTTCAACAATTTTGCTTGCTTCATGATTTGGGAAATAGTATTAAATCCAGATACCTTTATGAATGGAGTCAGAAGTTAGTCTGAACCTAACGACGCCGCTAATAGTTGATACAGAATTCGGCACAACTTCAAAATAGCCCATTTCACGACTCATTGTATCGGAAAATTGCTTTGTACAATGAAAATTTTGTATGACCTAAAGGTAGTTTTAATCAAGTTTGGGGTGTCTATTTTAATGTTTTTTAGTTGGCACAATTGAATTTTATGGCATTGAAGTTTCGTTAAAAAATAATCAGATAAAAAAGATATATTTTGACCAGGTTTTATCGAAGGAGGTTGACATTGACACAATTTATAATGAAGAACAACTATTTACGTTAAATAATAACACACAAGGTTATCCTGTAACACAAAAGGCGTTTTTCGACCAAAACAGAATAAATTAATCTAGCTAAAATCCTTGTCATACCAGCTCACAAAATCGATAACCACCGCCGACTACACAACATTACAGACTAACCATAGACCATTCCTAACCGTCTAAAATAGGATTCCATAGACGCACGTGAAAGGCTAAAACAAAACACAGTCTGCCTGTTGTTTCTCTTTCTGTCTCGTTAAAAAGCGAGCTTTAATTACTGAGATACCTGTCGACAACCGACAGACAAAATACCTCACACATTGGGTCCAGGGTTGCATGAAAATTCTTCTTACAAAGATACCTTTAAAAGTTGGATGTTGGTCCTACAGTTGGTTGCAAGGCGCCAAACATCGTTAAATTTCCATAGAGATTTCACATCAATTTCGAATTCCAAACGTTTTGTTAACTTTCGTTTGTGAGCGTCCCGATTTGAATTTCGAATTTAGTCAAATGTTGTTTTGTGGAATTTAAAATTTGTGACAGTGCGGCGGTATTACCAGAATAGTAGGAATTTAGTTTTTATTTATTACTCGTTGCATTTTGTGTAGTGTTATTTAATACTTACAAAAAAACTATTTGTTATTTTACAGGCATATCAAATTGTTAAATTAACATTTAGAGGAAATGGAGAAGATCACTTAATTGTTAAAGTTAAAATTACCGAAAGTTTAACCATTTTGGATCCCTTCTCTAAATAAACTTTATGGTTATTTGCAGTAAGACCATTTAAATTTAATAGAGTACTTAGGGATACTATATTTTTTACTTAAGAACAACACCATAATCTGAAAATGTATAAAAGTTGGTTTTCTTTATAAAGTTTACTCATTTTCCTTCAAAAGGGGAATATCCTTTAGCAAGTGCGACTGAACCGCGATTTAGATTAATCCTTTAATTAATTTTGTCTCCACAAAATATAACGATATTTTCTCTCAATCTGTGTAGTATTACAGATAAAAGACACCAATTTGTGATGATACAAAATATCGGAAAAGCTGGATTTACTTCCTTTTTACAGAAAATTCGGAAGCCTCTATTTGGAAATCTTCTGTAGAAAATTGTTATTTGTTTTGTTAACAGTACTATTACATTGTATTTTTTACTTCGAAATTTTCTTTAACTAATGTCGTTCATTCATTACCTTATGAACCAAATATATCTACGCCAATATGAAACTACTGCTTAACCTCGGAAATGTTGGAAAGATTTACAAGGTCGTATTTTGGTAACCTAATATCTTTCAATAAGTCCCCGCATAACGAGGCAGTTATGATAATGTAATGATAACAAACACTTTAATAAACATCGTTATGATCTGACCAATCGCAGGCTTTCGTAAAACGTAAATACTAATTATCAATTACACTATTTTCATATAAATATAAATCTTTTAAAATGTTTTCTTACGGCACATGTTTTGTGGACAGTGTTTACTGCATGCGAATATAGCCCATATTTTAAAGGCATAACGGACGGAGTAAAACCTATAAAGCGACTTATATTGCACAGTTGAGCATACGCAATAATGCGTTTTATTGCTTGGAAAGGATTTTTACAGCTTCACCACAATGCGGTAGGAGGGATTATGCTGAAGTTTTCGCACACAATTATTTGCAAAGCACACCAAATTTATTAAAGGCTAAACGTATTTATTAGGGCTTTACGAGAACAAACAAGTATCGCTTAGTCTCACAAATACGAAGGCAACTGAGCGAGACATTCGAGCTACACACTTACGAAGACCAAATGGTTTGTAATTCCACCGTATTTTACGACACTACAAATGAATTTATCCGTTCATTAATTCGCCATAAATACTGTCTCAAACATTGTGTTGGAGGAAAACGGCCAGTGTGGAGCGTTATAAAAATAAAAAAATGGCGGCGGCAGAAATTTGGAGGCTGTTCGCTTCGCAGCGACAAACTTCGCACGACTATAATTGTGACTAGATTCTTCATCATTAACTGTATTTCTTTTATTTGTTACTTTTATTTATTAAATCACTCATCGATGTCGTACAACGGGTTTAGAAAGTTTTCGAACAGCCTTCACTGATTCCGCCATTTTGTGAAACGTGTCGCTTTATTTTCTCTGTTATTTTTGCTTTTGGGGTGTTTTGTACTATCGCAACTGTTCGAAAACTTTGCACTGTTTAATATTTTAGTTTGTTGTTTTTATTTGAAACTTCATTGTAGTTTGTGAATAATATTTATTTGATTATTATTTGACTGTAGCAACACTGTTTGACTTTTAATTCGGTACAATTTTTATTTTAGTTTAACACCGTTTCGAATGCAACAGATAATTACAAGCTGTAACTAAACATAAACGTGTACATTTTTCTTCAGGTACATTTTCACAATAGTGAGCTATTTGATTGGCGTGTTCATATTCGCCACTATAGTGGGACAAGTGGGGAATGTCATCACCAACAGGAATGCCAACCGGCTGGAGTTCGAGAGACTTCTGGATGGCGCCAAAACTTACATGCGACATCATAAAGTAAGTACAACTATACAAGGATCTTTTTGCGTGTGTTTAAAATTGCAATGAACTCAACCATCTCGTCATTCGAAAGCCAAAAGATCCTTGTGTACAATATATCAAATATTGCAAGTTAAATTACGCACATCAAATAAGCAAGCATTATAGCTGAATGCTTCGTGTCAATCAATGCCATATATGTTAAAGCAGAGTTCATCTTACCTGCACAGATATTAAAATACGTGTAATATTTTCAATCTAGTATCAGATTGAAAAGAGAAGTAATTCGATATTCTCCAAATGGATAGACTTTTTTAAGTGATATTTATATCCAGAAAACATAACAAAATATCAAGTATAATGTGACACAGCATTTTAAGCTAAATTAAAAACTCTGTTACGGAAAACTTAATGGGAACCTATTGGGCTGAATCACTATGATAAAAATTTATATTCGGGGGGCTAGCGCGAGATTTTATCACTAACAAACCCATCCTGATCGCGTCAAAGCAAGCATCAATTTGTGTGATATACTTCCCTAAATATTTTTTCCACTATAGTCAACGTTCCTCGCTGGTTCAGTTTCATGTAATAGTTAAAGTTTACGTTAGAAGTATCGAATCGGAATAAAACCTTACATTATGCCCTCTGAACAATATTTTGTTAGCAGGAATCATCACGTAAATAATCGTTTCCGTACAGCAAACGAGCAGCGAAGCAGCGATATCTTGACGCTAAAATCAACGCTCTTGCACTAAATCCCCCCAGCCACTGGAGTAAAAAATCCTGTAACACATAACTCTTTAATTCATTTACCAGGTGCCAGGTGGCATGAAGCGGCGGGTGCTGCGATGGTACGACTACTCCTGGTCAAGGGGGCGCATTCAGGGGGGAGGGGACATCAATACAGCGCTGGGACTGTTGCCTGATAAGCTGAAGACGGAACTCGCCTTGCATGTTAACCTAAGTGTGCTGAAGAAGGTACTGTACTAAAATATTCGTGGTCATCCTTAATTTTAAAGTGCCCGTTTTCAGAAAAGTGTCACCTAAAAGAAATGCCCTATGATAATACAATAGTTCCTTTTAGTTATAACGGGCATAAGTTATCATTGTATGCTGCATTTTACTTCAAGGAGAAATTCCCCGTTAGTTGAAAGTGTATATTTCATCTGTTAATACCTATTGCATACTCATGCAATAGGTAATAACAGATGAAATATACACTTTACAGTTTAATGAAATATACTTATATTTCATTAAACTCAAAAATATTTGAGCCAGTGCCCTTATTTACCACCTTAATAAAACACATTATTTTTTGTTTTTGGCCGGCACGGCTTACATTATTAAAGGCTTCAGTGCCTTTAAATCTTTACTTGCATAAATACGTACCCGTGAAGGGTAATTATAAACAAGTTACTAGCTACCTGGGAACTAGGGATGACCAGTACGCCCCAGTTGATACCATAACGCGAGAAGGTCAGAACACATTCAAGGGTTCTTTAATTTCCAGTCCGCTATAGAAATGAGAATTTACATAACATCTCTCTAGCTAACTCGTAATTTTGTCTTAATTGTATCCACTTATTTAGAGTTGGATCTTGATTACTTTAATTAGCTTTTTCAGGTAAAGTGTTTTAATGTTTTTAAGGGTATTAATTTACTAAGAGTAAACACTATTCTATTCAACTTTGTTTTAACCAACAACCGGGTGAAACTCAACAGGCATTTACTCCAAACTACAGAATTCCAGATGTCAGACGTAACGTTTTGTATTATTCTAGCAGAAATATGGTAGTCAAATCGACGGCCAACCCCACTTTTTAACCGTCTTCCAAAAGGAAGAGTTTATCAATTCGGATGGTTGTATTTTTTTTTGTGTGTTCACGCCGATTTCTCCGCCAATTGTGGACCGATTTTCGAAATGCTTTTTTTTCGATAGCCTGTACTCCTGAGGTGATCCCATTAACACCATGTCAGAAACTGATCATGGGATCCCAGGGAAATTGATTCATTCAATGTTTTTCATTTACTTTCTAACGCAATCCACATTTTAGTGCCTGGTAATCATCATCTCATGTTGCTGAGCTGATGATGAAAGGTATAAGTCAGGATCTAATGATGGGTTCCCAGGAAAATGGGCTACTGGCTTTATGGGCATTGTTTGAAACAGTATACTTCCCATGTAAAAACAACTTCGAGAAAGAGACCAACAGAAGATACAGTTGGGCTGGGCAGCGTATGGTAAACTGCGTCGAGTCTTCACATCGCCAACTCCACAGAGTCTAAATACGAAAGTCTATAATCAGTGCGTCCTACCAGTCATGTCGTACGGTGCCGAAACGTGGACACACACGGTAGGGTTGGTCCACAAATTTAAAGTCGCTCAACGTGCTATGGAAAGGGCTATGCTCGGGGTTTCTCTGAAAGATCGAGTTCGTAACGAGGTGATCCGACAGAGCACCAAGGTTATCGACATAGCCCACCGCATTAGCACGCTGAAGTGGCAATGGGCCGGCCATATAACCCGAAGAACCGAAAACCGTTGGGGTAGACGAGTTCTTGAGTGGAGATCACGGATCGGTAAACGTAGCGTAGGACGTCCTCAGACTCGGTGGAGCGATAATCTTCGCAAGGCGACTGGCAAGAGCTGGATGAGAGTGGCCGGGGATCGTGCTCAGTGGCGTGTCACGGGAGAAGCCTATATACACACATCAAAAGTGTCTAGGGATCAAGCATTTTTATGCGGATTTCTTGAGATTGAGATGTGGCTTTGTAATAAATTTATGATTTTATAAATTTATATGGATCCTTTTTGGTGCATTTCATAATTTGAATCAGGAACTGTGAATCAAATTCGAGTAAAAGATGAAAATCAGCTGTCAATATTTTCCCTATAAAAACATACAACGCATTGAAGACATTATTAGTGCTACTGTTTCCCTACTACTGATTAAAACCAACGTTATTATGGAGCGGCGACGTCATTTAAGCAGGGAAGAAATGCTCAGAGCCGTGGGAATGATAGAAGCTGGTTCCCGGCAACGTACTGTGGCTTTAGCTCTGAATACAAGTCAGAGTGTTATCAGTCGACTTTGGACACGTTACCGAAGCACTGGTACCGTGGCTGAGCGCCATGGAGGACGGTATCGCTGCACCACACGGAGACAAGACCGATACATTCAAATCTTAACTCGAAGAGCTCCAACAATAACCGCCATGATGTTAGCCGTGAGGCTTCATCACTCTTCAGGGAACTTAATTAGCGACCAAACAGTCAGAAACCGCTTGCATGAAGTGAACCTTCATTCCCGAAGACCGCTACGGGTACCACCTATAGCAATGCACAATCGTAGGATTCGATATCAATGGGCTCTTGAACACAGAAATTGGGCAGAAGAACAATGGCGTTTCGTGTGCTTTTCTGATGAGTCTCGTTTTGGTATGAGACCGGATACAAGACGTATACGACACTGGAGAACCCCTGGACGCCAACAACGATTAAAATCCTGCCAGGAAGTCCATCCTTATAGTGGTGGAACCATCATGGTATGGGCGGGTATTTGGATCGGCGGAAGAACTGAGTTGATTTGGATCAGAGGCAACCTCAACGCTCAAATTTATGCTGAGACGATTGTATCAGACGTCATCGTTCCTCTACAAGTGCAAATCGGTCCCTTATTTCAGTTAATGCATGATAATGCACGACCGCACACCGCAAGAGTTGTAAGACAGACTCTCGCCGCAGCTAACATCAATGTCCTGCCCTGGCCTGCTCAGTCGCCAGACTTGAACCCGATTGAGCATGCATGGGATATGCTACAGAGAAGAGCTCTGCCGAATATGGAGGGTATCCAGTCGCAAGAAGACCTTTTTTTGTTGTTGCAACGAACATGGGCGGCCATTCCACAGCGTGATTTGGATGAACTCATTTTGAGTATGCCAAACCGATGTTCTTGTGTTGTTAGTGTTCGCGGTAGAAACACGGATTATTAATTGTTTAAGTTACCCAATAAAATTTTAAAGAAAACTGTTATTTCAGTCTTTTTTTCGAACTTTAATGTTAGTGGTTCAAATGTCAAAAATCCCTTTATTAGAAAATGGCAAATTTCTTTATTAATGCAAAGGTGACTTGGTTTATCGTTACTGTGACAAACGAAAACACTTTATTTGATGAATCCTTAAAGAAAATTTTAATTAATATCAATCAGGAGAAAAGTTATTGCAAAAATATATGTTGATCCCTAGACACTTTTGATGTGTGTATATATACAGGCTGATGATGATGATTTCCCATGTGATCCCATGGTCATCAAGGTCAGGAACTGATGAAAGGATACTGGAAAAATCAAGGGAACTCTCCAAATTTTATAGGCACAATGCTAGTGCCTATCAGGATCAAGATGCAAGTCAGGATCTGATGATGGGATCCCAGGAAAATCAAGAACAGGAGGAGGTTATCAATTCGTTTGAATGTTTAGTGTGCATTTTGCGCGAGATCTTTGCCAATTGTGGACCAACTTCGAGGTTTATTTATTATTTGGAAGAATATTATTCCGCGGTGGTCCCGTTTAAATTTGACGAAGATCTGATGCGGATCTTGGCAGATTTATAATAGACGGCAAATCTGTCGTGATTTCTAAAATCGCTTGGATGTTTATTGATTACACAATATCATAACATAACATCACGCCTATATGCTCTGAGGGGGTACGCAGATGTGTACAGTACACCAACATTTCGATAGTTTGGTATTTAGGGATGGGCCTATTGCCATGACATGTATTGTCAACAATGTAAAATAAATGCATTGCAAAAAAATTGTAACGGATATTATAACTGAGAATGGAAAAATAAAAAACGTTTTCCAAAAACATAAAAACCGTCTTCAAAAACACAAATAGTGGAAAATAACTTTTAGCTTAAAAAGTCAGTGGCAAAAAAACTCAATCAATGAAACGGTACTGCAAAAAGTTTTAGCTAGCGATTATATCTCTTTTTTGTCAACTTTAAATCACAAGATTAAACAAGAATAAGATAACTAAGATACTATACTAATAAGATACTTTATGTAGTGGAGAATTTTCATTCATAAAGAAACACATAAACACTTCCTTAGGACCTAGAGAAGAAAATCGCTTTCAAAGTATATCGCATTTGTTTTGTATGTCCGTTGCTTATCAACCTTTTTCACTTATCTATCATCATTATCGCTGATAGATTTTCACGTTGTCCATGCCCTGGTGATACTTTACATTTTTTTTCCTAGGTGACAATATTTCAAGAATGTCAGCCAGAATTCCTGCACGATCTCGTGTTGAAAATGAAAGCGTACATATTCACTCCCGGAGATTCCATTTGTAGAAAAGGTAAGTCGTAAAAACGTGCGGAACGATGTCTTGAAAGATTCCGTCGTATTTCTTTTGATAGAAAACGTATGATGGAAATAAAAAAATAGATCTTGTAGAATCCTTTCACAGTGTTTTTATCTCTGACCTTACAATACCTCTGAGCTTATTTTTTTTTTAATACAATTATTGTAATATCCGTGAAAATGTCAGTGAGCCTTATTCGATTTTCAAAAAGGTTACTGTAGGGTTATTGTCAGAGCTTGACTATTTGTGAAAGCATTGTTATGTCCTTGACTTCAATTTGTTTAAAAAGTTAAAAGTTTGGTTTGTATTACACTATCTATGCGGCTTCGCTCGTGTAAATTTAGATTTTGAGAATAATCGTCTCGGACACGTGGCGCATCTATGATAATAACGTTATTGTTGTTTTCCTCGGGAACAGTACTTTTTTCGGGATGAAAGGTACCCTCTGTCCGTTTCGCACAGAAACGGACAGACGGTACTTGTACCTGACATCGTATAAGCAAAAATTCAGGATGATCGGTTCAGTAGTTTAGGCGTGAAGAGGTAACAAACAAATAAACTTACTTGCATATTAATAATTTTAGTTAAGATTACAACATACGTAACTTACCTACCTTTTCATTCCGCTATGCTGTTCATTAAAGACATTAAAAGCCATGAAAAGCTTTTCTAAAAATAAAAACTCAGACAGAAGTAACATAATACATATATTGAAACCTTAGCCTTTTCGTGACATACTTTAGACTTTACCTAAATTTCAACTCCGTTTTAGGTGAGGTCGCCCGTGAAATGTTTATAATAGCCGATGGCATACTGGAAGTGATATCGGAACAAGGTCGTGTGCTCACTACCATGAAGGCAGGGGACTTCTTCGGCGAGATCGGGATTTTAAACCTGGATGGACTGAATAAGTAAGTCACTTCTAAATTATTTAGGTTTTATATCCATGTTTAGTTGGTCAGCATTATGATGCTGAGTGATGGCATTTTTGTGTGGTGTGGTGCATATTTTCCGTCTACTTAGGGTCATTATTCCTTGTGTACATTCTTATGTTATGCGTTTTGTTTTAGCGCGAATAAATGGCTTTATGGTGTTTGATACTTCCACTAAAAATTATAAATTGAGCTTTAAGCCGCATTTAAACCAAGGTTACACAAAATAGTGATGATTTTTGAAAAAACCCGAACATGATTAAAAATAAGTTTTTTTTAATGATGTCATTATGCAGTGCCGCTAATAGATACGTCATCGCATCATGTTGGTCGTGATATCTGCTGCACCCTAGAATTCATGGAAATTGTGGTGGCAAAGAAAGTAATTTTACAAAATTGTTTCATCCACCTTTTGAAACGTTTTGAATAGCTTACAGTAAGCTATTCAAAACTTTATGAATATTTAACGATATTCAAGCGAACTCTTCAATATATATTCAAACTGAATTAAAGTAACTACTATGCACCTTTCAGTTCCTTCAAATGTATTCAGGGTTTGCAATTTGTATTCAATTTATTATAAAGGGTGTAAAAACATCTCTTAACGAAACCTAAAGGCACTGGTTCTCCCTGTCCTTGCGATAATATTTTTGTTCTACACCATACCTGGGAACCTTCTAGTTACGGAGATATTAGGGGTCAAAGTTCCAACTTTTGACAAGTATTTTTTTAAATACAAGTTTTAATGTAAGATTTTTACTTTAAACACCTCCACGACCCCCGTACTATTCGATCCGTCCATCAGCACAATGTTTTGAGTACGTTTCATTGAGTTCTACCACAAAACATGATGACCCCCCAAAAAAAGTCGTTTCCCAGCAATAATTTTTGCGTAAAGTTACATAGTTTCGTGTACAAAATGCTTGGTTGACGGCTTCGTGATGAGGTGATTTACACGGTGTATAACCATTTTGAATCATAGACTTCCTATCGTGGACACTCTGTATTTATCTGCCTCCGTGATCTAGTGGTCACAAGCGCTGCTGCATGAGGTCCTGGATGTGGTCCCAGGTACGATTCTAAGGTTGAGCGACGTGTTACTGGATATTTTCATCGAGATTTTTTTAGTAACAGCACAAAGGCTTTATTAGTGCCATTTCATGCCAATAGGCTTGTCTTCTATTTCACAGGACTTCAATAATACCAGGGAAATGCGGTTGTAGGTACCTATGTACTATAGGCACACCTTTGAGTAACCATTAAGTGATTTAATCCGCGATGATGGGTGTATGTTTACTCGAATATCTTCATTTTATTTAATTGTTCTTCTTTTTAGACGTACAGCCGATGTTCGATCAGTAGGATATTCTGAACTCTTTTCATTATCTCGAGAAGACGTGCTGGCAGCAATGAAAGACTACCCAGAGGCCCAGGATATTCTCCAGACCCTCGGAAGGAAGCGCCTACAAGAAGCTAAGAATATGTCCAAGAAATGCAAAGGTAACCAGTGACACTAACGTTATAGCATTTATATCCGACGGTGACCCTACTCAAAAGGTCACACCAGGGTAAATGTAAAATCTACTAAGAAAAAGGTAAATATGAATATATTTATAAGGAACCTTTCTTGACCCATAAACGAATTCTCAGTAGGAGGAAATTAAATTTAAATCTCAATTTACTCAAAATTTAAATAATTTTAAGACTGAATTGGTAGTAGAGTTTGTAAAAAGAAACCTATTAAAAACTTTAGGAAGGAAGCCCCGTCAAGACGCTAAAACAGTCTCGAAGAAAGTAAAAGGTGAGAACCAATCAAATAATATTTAGGTGCTATTCCAAAGGCGACTGCACTGCAACCGCAAACCGCAGGCACAACGTCACGCGTCTTCCAATCGCAATGATAGACCACACTGATACGACTGGATTCTCTGCAACTCTATGAAATATATCTTTACATAACGTAATTGCCGTCTGTTTGATATTCCACGTTGCTACTGCGGCTTGTAGTTCTATCACTACAAGGAGCGGTTTACAAAACACAATACTGCTCTCATACACAGAAAGCCACCGCACTTCCTTAGTCTGGAGCGGGATCGGCTTGACCTGGCAGTATCTACGAGGTTAACATCCTCAGCAGGGAGCGACCCTACTAAACACATGCATTCACACAAATAGACAAACTGCGCTCTTAACACTTGCCTCAGGCCAGGCCTGGCTCCCTTATAAACATGTCTGTAGCAACGGACACCGTACGCCCAAGGCCTATATCCATAACCCGCCTGCTGTGTTACCATACGGGGACTTTATGACATAAACACTCTACAATTGCATTCGTTTTTGGAAAAGTACCTATAGAAGATTTTTACTGTCTAATAAACTCGATGCCGAAAGGCCAAAACGCTTAAAATACGTTAGCAAAAAGGCAAAGGTAAACAGGAAGGATAATAATGTTCCCAATTCTGATGACCCGGGAACTAATTACGAGTGGGAGGAAGCCGAAGTAAATATACATGACAAAAAGGTCAAACATGTCAATAGTGGGAATATGAAGTGACGTAAGGGGCATTGAATGTGCTGGATTTACAACATTCGGCGCTGGGCCGAACGTTGCAAATTGAACACGCGCTCAATGTGTCTTATGGCATTTCAAATATCCACCATGGATTTATACATAATTGGCATCACATCATATAAATAAATCCCTAAAACTATTAACGTCCTTATATAAATCTGAATATTTGTTTATTTATGCCTATATTTGCTAATAAGAAATCTTATTTCCGATAAGCCATAAGGGCAATATTAATTAAATGTCTTTTCTAGGCGAGATAAGTCCAGACAAGATGTCTGGCGACGACAGTACATCTAAGAGAATCGTACACAAACTGCGGAGCGACGTCAAGGTACACTAGCTTAACTATGTACATTTAAGAATGGTAGCTATCGATTTAGTAGCAAAAGCAGTATTTTGAGGTAAAAGTCCAAATAATGATACTCGCCAGAGGGTATTATTGATAAATGAAAATCGCATTTATTTCTTATGTTGCTCAATATTCAATTCGCGACCGTAACTGAATTATGTTAGAATTTTCCTCATTATTATGTCATGAATTCATGAAATAGTCACCCAAAGGGCAATTTAAACCTAAAAAGATGTGTTATAATTTCTACCATTCTGTTATTACTTATTTATTGCCGCCGCAAATCACATATTAATGATCAACATACCGATAACAACATAATTTGATTCAAACCTGCAATTTGACCGAAATTTAACATTTTCAACAAGCTACCCTGGTGCTTTCGCCTAAACTCAGAGTAACCATCGAACCTCATTCGACGAATTTATTAATGAATGAAATAAAAATTTAGGGCAAAATGATGCAAATCGTAGTTTACATTTCATACCATTAGAATTTGAAAGCTGTAATTTAGAAACAAACATGGTCATGTAATGAATGGCTCTAAAACCTAACTGTGCAGTAGATTAGTGCTGGTTCATTTGAGTTTAATTTATACTGACAATTATAGAATTTACCGTGACATGGTTTGTTGGTAGGAACCGTTCTGTTACAAATTATTTAAAAAATAGTCTTAAGTTAATTAGTTCAAATGATAGGTAATTTGGGGTACCTATTATAATTCCGCCAAACAATTATTTTATACAGAATGACGATGTAGTCACCTGTATCCGTCATGGATGTGATTCTACCAACCAACAGCTTACACTATGAAAATCATAAAAAATATACCTACATGCGATTTAGTCTGGGTACTGGTCACTACCACACACTACTGTTGTTAAGGTTTTCTTAGCTATGAAGTTTAGTATCGAAAGAGGTTGACCTCTTAACGGATAAAGATGACTAGCTTTCATGGTGAACTGACCTTTCCCAGGGCATCCGTAACGCCATCCGCAGCAGATCCCGTGTGGGGCGTAGATCAGGAGAATCTTTGGAACTAGCCGCTTTAGCTGGTGCTGAGAGGGCTGGCACCACTGAAGGAAAGATGTTGAGGAGAATGCCAAGAGTCGAGAGCGATGACTCGGCTCATCCGCAGAATCAAGAAGTAAGTCATTAATACCACAGTGTAAAGATGACCAGTACCCTAACCAAGCCTGACATCAAATATTACGATACGAATACCAATGGATATTATAGCTGTTGTCAACCAAACTTTTTGGAAAAAGACACAAAAGTACGCAAATAAAAGTCAACTAAACGCATGGCTGGATTTCGTGTAAATGCGTTGTATATTAAGTCGAGGAGCTCGTGGCTAAATAAAGACAGCCGCACGGGTCGATCTTTAAGGTTAAGCCGTGCTTGCCGAGGTTGTTCCGTGGATGGGTGACCATAATTACATACCGAGTTTCCTCCGTGCCTCGGAAAGCACGTTAAGCCGTTTGTCCCGGCTGTCATTTGTACATCTTTGACAGTCGTTACGAGTAGACAGAAGCCAAAAAGCCTGACATCCACTCTTACCAAGGGGTATCGTATTACCCAGTTACTGGGTTGTGGAGGTCAGATAGGCAGTCGCTTCATGTAAAATACTGGTACTCAGCTGCATCCGGCTAGACTGGAAGCCGACCCCAAGATAGTTTGGGAAAAGGCTAGGCAGATGATGATGATGCGTTGTATATTAAGTCGACCCGACAATTGAAATACAGTATGTTAATACTAATGTACCCACTATTAAGTTACTGTAATTGTCACTTGTGTCGTACTTGATGATGCACATTTTATAACTGCTGCAATTTCAGGACAATAATGGTGAGACTACGTCTGGTAGCAAAGACGGCGAGAAATGCATATCACCAATCGGAGCCGGTCTACCGTTACTATCGCGATTAAAGCTACTCAAAGAAAAACAGGTAGAAATTCTGTGCTTTTATCAACACACTCGTACATTTATAAGTTTGGATGAAATCTACTATGAGTATTTCATTTCAGGATCGCGAAGAAAAAGTAGCCAAACAAAGGCATTCCACATCGTCGGTACTATCTCTAACACCTCAACCCACTCCTTCAACCAGTTCAGCTCCAGACATAGAACCTGAAGTCATAGGAGCTGGTCTTCCGCTCATTCAAAGGTTGCTATTACTTAAAGCTAAAGAAGAGAGGGACAAAAACCAACTAACACCGACAATGAGTAATCAACCTTCTAGTTCTGACACAATCAGCCCCACGTCCATCAAAAGCCCATTAAGTCCTACGATAAAAACGCTAAGTCCAATCAGAAAAGCTTCCGATTCAAGCTCTCCAGGTAAACTTCATAGTCCAACTACAAAAACTTCGAGGAAAAATTCGTCTGGGTCAAGTGACGGAGCGTCTCGACCAAAAGTTAGCTTTAGAGATAAAATATTACAAGTGCAAAGTGACGGAACCGCAGTCTGTCAACCACTCCATAAAGACACAACTGAAAAACCTGCAGCCGTGGTCGAACCGACGCCGAAAACGGATAGTAACCTCATTTCGATACCACATTCTGTTGTAAGCAAAATTAAATCCCCAGCAAAAGCAGTAGGTTCGACATTCCGGGATAAACTAAAACTGCTACAAAGTGGACCAAAAGAAACAGAAACGCCAGCCCCAGAAAAACCTAAACCAGTTACAACAGAAAAAGCTCCAGTAGAAATAAGTCCTATGCCATCAGTTGAAGTTAAAGAAGAACCGAAAAGTAAAAAGCCTTGGACGAAACTTAAAAAGGCAGCTATATTAGGGGAATCAAAAAGCCAAAGCAAAACTAGCTTAGAAGAAAATAAAGATGAAAGCATAAGTACAAGTAGTGAGAAAAAAGATGAAGGAATAGCGGCGGCAGTTGTAAATATATGTGTGCCTATAGTTACGACGGCAGAGCTTGTTAAAATAGACAATAATAATGTTGAAGTTGCTAGTGATAGTGATAAACCTAAGCTTTGCTTAACAGGCCCTTTGGAAACCGTCCAACAGAAATCATTAGATTTATTAACTTTATCTCCAAAGAAAAAAGCTTCTAACACCTCAAAACCATCTGAATGCAAGACACAAATCAACACACCAGGGATGCTCTTGCCCAAAGTGAAAAAGTATAGGTCAATAGACGACTTATCGCCTGAATATGGCGGACTACCTTTTGTTAAAAAGCTAAAAATTTTGAATGAACGTCAAAAATTAGCAGAACTAGAAAAAGTAGTTAAAATACGCAGTTCCAGTTTAGATTGCACGAGTTCGTCGGAAGATTTGCTAGGTGATACATTAACTAGGAGTCATTCAGAAGGAAGCACTATGGATAAAAGAAAATTCAAGCGGAAATCTATCGATTCTTGCAGAAGTCATGAATCTAATGAAACCCTAGAAAGGAGAGAACTAAAGTCCATTTTAAAAAAACTCTCGGAAGATGTAACTCCAGCTGAAAGTCCTGAGCGCAGTAATGAGCTGAAAAGATTAATACGTGCTCCAACTTTAGAAGGATATGCAGCACGACATTCAAAATTTGCCAAAAGTGTTACCTTTCATCGTCATACATTACCCTCACCGCCCGGCAGTGCGCCTGCTGACTTCCAAAATGATGACGTTTTCACGATGCCAGAAGTAACTGTTGAATCGATACCACAGATTTCTCCACCACCGCCCCCTGAGGTCGAAGTAACTGCACCAGAATGTCCTAGCAATCAAATTGCAAGATCAGCAGATGAGACTGTACCACAAGACTATGTGTTGAACATAAGAGCAGAGTACGAACTGCAGCAAAACATTGACCCAATGTTAGATTTAAAATCACTAAGACCTGAAGAAATTAAAGTACCTTCAGAGAAACCTAAGCTTACTTTAATATCAGCTGTTGCTAACCAAAAGAAATTATTGCGAGGTAATTATTATGTCTAACGATCCACTGTCACGAGCATCAATATGTTTAACACTTTCCTAAATATAAAAGCGAATTTCGCGATAAATTACGATTGTAACATTAAGATAGGATCTATTTCATAATAATATGAGTTCTAAAATATCATGTTCGCAACAAAATAAAATTTTAATCAGAACAGTAGGAGATAATCTTTTTTTCAAAGTTGCTTATAGTTTACATATCTCGCTCGTGACTGTACACTTGTTTGGATTCAAACTTTTCCAATCAATAATTGACTAAGGTTTATATTCATTGACAGGATCGATCGAAGAACAGGAATATTTTGGGGAAGTACTACTAGGTATCAAACAAGTTATTCAAGGGCACCTACATGATGTCCAAGGAAAGTTCCAGGAAAGGTAATACATTGCTACAGCATTCTTTTTTATCCCCTAAAGCTAAATATTACTGTTAATCTTCAATTTAAATTCATAGTTTGAAATACCCTTTGAAATGTGTCTTATACATTCAAGGTTCAACAGTTTAGAAAATGAAGTTCGGAAACGGGATGAAATAATAAGTCAGCTGCAGAAACGTATACAAGAGCTAGAAAGACTAGGACTGGCAGGCACGAGCCCGACCGCTCACCTACCGGGAGAGGACCCCACGATAATCGGTGAAACGAACGAAGTGACTACTACTAGTCTACCTGTTTCTAAAAATGGAAGCTCGGGGAGTGACGATGCTTCGGCTGCAGAAGAAGGCTTTATGGTAAGAGAATTCATAGGGATGGTACAGGTAGTATAAAAAAATACTTAATATTTGGCAGGGTGGGAGCAGCATGGGATATTCCACACAAGTAAAAAAATTTAATTTAAAATTTAAAAAACCCCCGTCTGAAAAAACCTCTTTGTAACCAAAAATAAAATTAATCCAAGCGTCGTAGCGTCGGGGGAACGCTAAGTAGACCGCTCAGCACAAACACTAAACAAAGCGGACCCCCGCCGCTACGACGTTTTTTAGAGGTTTTTTCAGTCGGGGGTTTTTTAAATTTTTAATTTAATTTTTATTTCATACTTTTTAAACTTAAATTATTTTTTCTTAGCCTTGACTGTCCCACTCCTGGGCATAGGTCTCTTCCCATTCCTTCCACTTTTCTCGGTGTTGTGTCTCTTCTCGCTAATTAACGAAAACAAAGAAGGTTATAAATTTAAAAAAAAGCTCTGGCTCTTAGGGGCTGGGGGGTATGGTGCAGCCTCCCCCCTGGCGATGCCCATGGTTTCAAGTGACAAGAATTCAAATTTTGAATCGATCAGACCCGTAGAAGTTGTTTATATCCCTTCATCAACTAGAAAAGAGGTGATGAGCTTCAAACGGCTGAGCAGATTTTCTCGAAACATAGCTAAGAACACTCTCGATTAAAATACCTTTCAAACGACACCAATTTTATTAAAATCGGTTCATCCGTTTAGGAGCTACGATGCCACAGACAGACTCACAGATACACACGTCAAACTTATAACACCCCACTTTTTTGGTCGGGGGTTAAAAATGAAAAATCTATGTTCACTTTATCTTTGTGAATGTTACAGAGAGGAGACTCACTAGACACCGTATTCGCAACATCCCCACCAACAGCAAGCGCTGACGAAGCGGACAGAGACAGATCACCAGATAGCGAACAAGCAGGCGCAAGGGAACTTTCACCCGAAGATCTCACTGAAGAAAACCTTAGAGAATTGACTGAAGGAATTGAACTATCAAAGCTATCATACGCAGAGCTACAAAGCTTAGCCGTATCGCTTTCGAGAGTTGACAAAACTTCGTCAAGCAGGGAACAGTGGACCGTGAGCAAATCGAAGAGATTAGATCTGAATCTTGATGGAAAAGCTGGAACGTATTCGAGGAAACGAGCGGCGAAATTAAGGCAAAGAAAGTCTTGGGAGGACCAGAGTGACCAGGAGAGTATGGAGATGCAAGACTTGACGAGGTAAGAAGATTGGTATATCATATCATAAAGGATATGTAGGTCCAAGTTCAACAATTTAGTGACAAGCTTGTAATTATGGTAAAAGTAAAATTACCAACCATTTTATTGTCAGTTTCTCATTTTATTTTTAACAACAGTAATTCTATTTAATTCATTTTTTTAATTCAAATATCATCTTGCGTAGATTAACATCCTATCAGTCTTCAAGCTTATTTTCACACATAGATTAGCAACAAAAAAGATTACAACCTACAGACGACAGAAGCGATCCATCTTTCAGGCCCCTGTCTCCGCACACCACCTCAGAAGACCGCTCGCTCCTGAGCCCCGAACAGTCCAGCCTCCGGAGCAGTAGAAGACACTTCCACTTCTTCGGATCACACCTGGACACCTCCAAATCGAAGATCAAGAAAACTCTTTCAGTGGATACGGGGATGCATCATACTGGGAAGAATGAGAGGAGTAAGTGTTAAATGATTTAGTCAGTACTTTGTCGTATAGTCTTTTGTTCAGAGGAGTCTTCAGTCGTACTCCAGTCCATACTGGTTTTTAACTGTTTAGTGAGGTGTAAGGGATATTGATGCAGATTGAGCTCATGTTAGAAAATAAAATCACATGGTATATGTCTCCAATCAAGTACTAAATTCAAGATAACATTTTGCGTATCGATCCCTTAATTATACTTTACTTTCGGCCCTTACATATCTGCTCTTATTTTATTTTTTTCTATCACCCATTATTTCAACAAACACAATCTTAGAGAATACTTCGAAGAACAGAAAGGCTACACGACAACGCGAAATATCTTAGACTACTCTCTAATTGAAATGTTCAGGCATCTGTTTCCCAGAAGGGCGTCCGCGCCAACATCGCAAGTTCAGCTTGGGTTCGCTCTTCCATCGCAGTCAGTCTCACAAGCCCACGAACAACTGCAACGACATCGTGCTGGATATGGGCAGTGACTACAGCTGGAGTGACGCGTGAGTACTGCCTTTTCTATTTGCAATTTTAATGTAATTGCTAACTTAACGCGACAAATCCAACAATGCGTGTTTTCGTAAATTAAAAATCATTGTCTTGCATTGGCTGATGGCTTCACCTCAATTCAGGTTCTAATTTTACACGCAAGTTATGAAAGTCCCTCTTTAAAGCTTAAATTTCATCATCTTTAGTCTACTTACCACATACGCCACCCAGGTCGATTCTCTGCCAGTCACATCCAGCCTGCTGCCAGCCACCGTACAATTTCATGTTAGAGTGCAATTACAAAACTTAAAAAAACTCGTGAACTTTCGACAGAGATTCTGATTGCTTGATATTTTGTCTAGGGCTACAACATCTTCAAGCAGCGATTCAGAGTCATTACCTCGCACTCCAATGTTTGAAGAATTTGTAGAAAGCTCCCGAAAAGGACGACCAAGCAGCTCCAGCCATGGCAGTTCATCACCAATAAGAGGTAAATTATTAAATAGTACCTTCTCCTGCTTGCCTTTTAGTGTCCCATTTTTGGGGGCTTCGTGTTTTGCTTCACAATCCAAGATAACACTTAATAATTCGTCAAATCCTTTGTCGTGGATTCCAAAAATTACATGATAAGAAAACTTGCTAAGTTGAAAGTCGGTGAAGATTGACGTCTCCATTTCAAAAGGACCGTGCTAGCTCTTGACAACTCTCGATTACAGGGTTACCCGGGAGTGGAGGGGATTGGGAGGTCATGATGCTAGCAGATGAGCTCGAGAAGAGGGAAAGAGAAAAGGAGAGAGAAGACGCCAGGCGGCACCTCTATCCCACCACTCTCAGAGACTTGGAAGAGGTAAGATTAGTAAATAATGCTAAATTTCGAAAGATCGTGAATGCGGAGTTTACCCACGCTAGGAACCCAAAACAAATCACATCAGGTAAAAAAAAAACTTTCTAATAGTAAAAATTCTTTATCCAATTGTCCTTACATTGGATAAAGGTTAATAGTAGGAAGGGAAGGAAGTCCTTACACTGGTTACTTGGTAATAATATATTCATTCATTCACACATAGATTAATTCCTTATATTCTTTCTGCAGGAATCTGACACCCCTCAACGCGACGACAGTCCCGACGAGTACTCGAACATCGATGACTCGAACTCTTCCTCCACCACGCACCTGCTCTCCCAGTCCATCAGCGATGCCTCTCAGCGGTCGCTGGAGACCTCCTTCACCGAGCAGACGAGCAGACCAGGGAGGGAGCCGAGGCAGAGGCGCGTTGGATCCGTGGGAGAGCCGGTAAGGAATATAGTAATAACTTTGCTTAGAGCACAGTTAGAAGATTTTGTTCGAAAAAGTGTTATTACACTTTTTCAAACCAAATTTTCTGACCATGCTAGGCTAGCTAACCAAAAACTAATGTGAAATCTGATTATATCTCGTAAATTTATATAAAATCAGATCCCGCACCGTGCATATTGCGCCCTGATGTTCTTCCTTCAAGTCTACGCTATAGAATATCCAGCTATTTAAATTATATTAAAGCGCCGGTAACTTCCATAACTATATGTACCGTTTTACTCAAGCATACCATTTGTTACCTCCAGGTGCAACCAGAATCCTCCCTGCGTCAGTCCCGAGGCCTGATCCTCCGCGCTGCGAGTCTGGACCGCGAGACGACGCCCACCACGTCCGCCGCCACGCGACGCTTCGGCTCCCTCAAGAGCGCTAGCACCGACTCCCACAAGAGACTCTGATCCGCTTGGCCGAGCGGACGCGCGCAGTCCGACGCCTTCCATAGAGGTCCAAATGAAAGAAATGTGATAAGAGATGCGGCTCAAAGTTCTCTGGTAAATACTGATATAAATCAAAAAGATTTAGGCAAGGGTAAGAATGATCAGAATGAAGGTAAACGTGTACAAAATGGGGGCAAACGTGACCAAAACAGGCGTACACTTGATCAAAATGAACGTAGTGTAGGTAATGATATGGATCAAGGAACGACTGCGGGGAATGGAAGCCAAAACGATACAGAGATTAGAAATAAAGATAATAACGAACGAGAGAATGCGAATCCGAACATATTCGATCAGCTGTCAGTCAGTGGTCAATTACTGATCGTCCTCATTTTTTTTGACGATGAATATGACTATGTAATGTTTTTAGTACTACAATAAGTGAACTGTGTTGTGTTATGAATGGAAATGTATGACTGTTTTTGATACTCGGTGCTGGGTCATTTTGGAAATTATGAGAGTCTGCAAACTCAGAAAAAAATGGCTCGACTGCTATACTTCAATCCTCTTTGGCGACTGAACTACATTTTTACCACAAAATGTACTAGCATAATTTATAAGCTTCTCAGGATAATCTGATGCAAATGTTTGTATTAACTTCAGTTTTAAATGGTTTCCAAAAGTATCAAGCACTGAGCTATGTGTGAGATTTTCGGCGTATCTTATCGTAGTTCTTTCCTACCTATCTAGTAATCTATTGTAGATACTTTAGCCCCTAGCATAGTGAATAGAATCTAACATTTATTTAGTGGATTAAATAATTTAAATATTTACATTCTAGTCTTGTTGTTTTATGGTGCACAAATAAAATCTATCTATTAATGTAAGTATGTTTAAAAACGTACTATAAAATGTTCCTCCCGATTCAATTTTATCATTAAATTTTATGCTTTAATAAGTTCTAACTTCTAATAACAAACTTTTTGTATGAAACTGAACAAAACTTAAAAATCTTGTCATGTTTTATTTCATATGTAATATTATTTTCTTGTACCAATCACAATACATACATTCATATAATAGATTATATTTTCCAAGATTATAAACGTTAAAAGAAATACATTCAATGTATTGTTATAATTATATTAAATATATATATATATATAATTATGTGTGATTCATAATATTTATCGCAGTTAAAAGTTGCAGAGACATTAATATTTGAGAACATAAATCGTCCGATGAATAATAGTAGATTACGCACCAAGGGGATAAAGTAGTGTCTTATGTAGCGGGCGCCTTATTGAATCCCGAGCAAAACAAAGGACTCTAGCGTTAACTCCCGAGCGGAGTGAGGCAGTTTAGAGTTAAGATAAGAATCTGAGTGCAGCGTGGGAAACAAGGTCGCCCAAGACGAAGGCACCTTTATCCCCGAGGTGAATACTCTACTTTTCACACCATCTACGAGACAATAAAAGCAGTAGTACTACAATCAAGTTATCCGGAGGCAAATCACTATCGTCAATCGACATTTTTGTGAGAATTTGCAATATTTTAAGTAATTTGTTCTATAACAATGAACAAAGCAAAGCAATTTTCAGTATTCGCGCCTCTTTTTTATTTGTGTTCTATTTTTCTTTTAATTATATTCTATCTCGTGGTGGCCAGTTCGATTTTCGAACAATTTATTTTTTAGTGGAGATCATAATGGTGAATGCGTGAATATTCGTATGCGATTTATTTTCCAAATTCAAATCACATTATTGACCAGCGGGTCATAATGAAATTCAGTACAATATTATTGCCCTGCTAGACCTCAGGTCGTAAATGACTTACTTTAGGTTAGGTTTGCATGACATATAATTTGACATTGTCGAGCAGGTGGTGCGAAAACAAATTAAAGAATACATTGATTTCATACAAATGAAATTATTAAATGATTTCATTCATATTAAATAAATAACTCATAGGAACCTACGAATTAAATTATTCATTGATGTCACATAAATTAAATTATTCATTGAGTCTGTTGCATAGCTTAGCTAATTTTGCGTTTACCAGTATTTTTGTCATTAAAAAAATCATTGATCGAATAGTAGTAGGCTTTACGTATCAAGAATTAATTCAGTTTTTTTTTAAACTCTTTAATGTTACACTATTTTTTAACATTGTATGGAAGTTTGTTATAAGTTTAACTCCTATCCCAGATGTACTCGTTTTAAACTTATCTGTCCTACACTTAATTCTTGTTAATTAATTGTTTTATTATTTATTTTTATTTTTTTTAACACATTTGCTCGTAAAGGGTCTCTTATTGCACCAAGTTCAGTATCGTAATGTATCACATTACGCACTAGTGCGGTAATGTAAAGTAAAACACACGGTTTATCATAATGCTCCGTCTAAAACGAACGGTACTTTTTTAAATCTTAGCAAAGAGTTTTTATGTCAGAAAAGTAGTCAACATTTTATTAATAAAATTAAGTTGGGAGATAAAATGTAATAAATAAACATTTAATTCTTTAATTTAATCAATTTTGACCATAAATTACAACCATTTATCTGTAACAAAACACAAAAATATTAATTTACTTCATTAGTAATACTGGCTGTTTTTGTGCCTTTGCCTTAAAAAAAGCGTAAAAATTATTCCGCGCGCTTTCTCTTTACGCTGTATTGTTTTTGTTTGAAAATGTCATCCGAATTTTATTTATTTCCTCGCAAATGTGTTATAAAACGTCGTATGACATACGTGCGCTTTGATAATTACAGCCTCTGCTTTCTTGTAGCCCTCGCCTACGGCTCGGGCTAGCAATATCGCCTCGGCTGTAATTTTCAACTTACCGCACTTATATCATAATGTACTATTACCGTGCACTTCTCAATGTGTCATAATTTATCAGATCTCGCTTTCGCATTACTGATGCTTCATAAATGTAGAGTGAGGGTAGGGTCAAAAAGTGTAATCTTGTAAACTCTGGTCTACATAAATCTGTATCATTAAGCCCACTTATACTTCAAACACATTTTTTTTGGGCCTTAAAAGCATACATGTACCGTGTTTGTTAAATTGCCCTCCACAAAAATACCATATTTTAGTGTAGAACCTACGTATACATGATAAGTGCTTAATAAGGCTCTTTCGTTAACAACTTTTCTTAGCATACGTAAAAGGCATAATATGAAAACTGATTAAATTTTTGCAAACATGCTCAACCTGAATTTTCCAATATAGTCTTGAGTCTATAGCCAAGAATCTTAGTGTTGATTACCTCTTCGCCTTAATAGTGTTTATAACACATTTGCTCGTAAAGGGTCTCTTATTTCACCAATTTCAATATCGTAATGTATCTCATTACGTACTAGTGCGGTAATGTAATGTAAAACGCACGGTTTATCAAAATGCTCTGTCTAAAACTCACGGAACTTTTTTAAATCATGGCAAAGAGTTTTTATGTCAGAAAAGTAGTCAACATTTTATGAATAAAATTAACTTGGGAGATAAAATATAATGAATAAACAATTCATTCTTTAATTTAATTAATTTTGACCATAAATTACAACCATTTATATGTTACAAAACACAAAAATATTAATTTATTTTATTAGTAATACTGGCTGTTTTTGTGCCTTTGCCTTAAAAAAAAAGCGCTGATGCGCGCGCATCGCTAATTTCATAATTTGTGAACAAGTAAAAATTTTTTCACCACTCCCGCACGAAAGAAGTGTCTTTCCTCTACGAAAACAGTGAGGAAAGTTGGTTTTTCCTCACTGTTTGAACAGTGAGGAAAGTAATGATCCCGTTCAGAAACTAATCTTGCCTGATTTTTTTTTGTTAAGTTTTAAAGATATTTAAAAAGATATAGTTATTTCATGAATAACAGCTCTTTTTATTTCATAATAAAGAATTATTTTGATTTGCTTTGTGACTATTTAATTTATTTACCTATGATGACTGAATACTTTCTTGCTGGGAGTGGTGAAAAGTTTTGTATGCAACTTGTGAGCAAGTTCATTTGCTATTCGTTTTGTTGAGTCTTTCGCTTACTCAGGATTGAAATTTATAATCACTCGCTGCGCTCGTGATTCTATTTTTCAATCCTTCGTTCGCTCAAGACTCAAAATCAAAACTCATAGGAAAAACGAACTTTCCTCACATGTTGGATAAATAACTATTTCACCACTCCCGCACGAAAGAAGTGTCTTTCCTCTACGAAAACAGTGAGGAAAATTGGTTTTTCCTCACTGTTTGAACAGTGAGGAAAGTAATGGTCCCGTTCAGAAATTAACTTTGCTTGATTTTTTTATGTTAAGTTTTAAAGATATTTTAAAAAATAAATAATTTTATGCTTAGAATAGAAATATTTATAAGTTAAGATTAATGTTTTTTATAAAATTTATCAAATTATTGTAAGTGTATAAGTTCAGAAACATTAAAAAAGTTTGATAAAATATTGAAAAAAATACATCGTCAAATTTAGGATTATAATTTTTAAACGCACTCAAAGAAAGAAGCCTGTGAAAGAAGGACATTGGAAGCAAAAGTTCGAAAAAAGAATTATTTTGATTTGCTTTGTGACTATTTAATTTATTTACCTATGATGACTGAATACTTTCTTGCTGGGAGTGGTGAAAACTTTTGTATGCAACATGTGAGCAAGTTCATTTGCTATTCGTTTTGTTGAGTCTTTCGCTTACTCAGGATTGAAATTTATAATCACTCGCTGCGCTCGTGATTCTATTTTTCAATCCTTCGTTACTCAAGACTCAAAATCAAAACTCATAGGAAAAACGAACTTTCCTCACATGTTGGATAAATAACTATTCCGCGCGCTTTTTCTTTTCGCTGTTTATTTGAAAATGTGGTCGGAGTTTTATTTATTTCCTCGCAAATATGTTATAAAACGTCGTATGACATACGTGCGCTTTGATAATTACAGCCTCTGCTTTCTTGTAGCCCTCGCCTACGGCTCGGGCTAGCAATATCGCCTCGGTTGTAACTTTCAACTTACCGCATTAAATCATAATGTAGTTAATTTTCTTTTAATTAGGATTATTTGCGAAAGTCATGTAATTTGTTTGTCGTTCTAGGTAGGTAATTTTAAATATAAATCATTACCTACTTTATACTTTATTGCAAAATCAAATCAATGGATCGATTAAATACAAACCTTACCTACATTGCTACCTACTGCATTTAAATCAATGTTATTTAAATTATATGAAAACATTTAATTTACTGTTATCTACTAACAAAACACATATAGAACAAAGGCGCATTATATTTACTTTGCTGTGTACTTTACAAAAATTAGCACAACATTAAATTACTAATATTATAACATTTAATAAAAATCCTATTAATTTATGAACTCTTGACTAAGTAGATAGGTAGTTGTATAAAATATTTAATTTTAACGAAATCCGTTTATTTTAATATTAGTGCCAAAAAACTATTTATATAGACTCTTTTTAATTAAATAATTTATGTAGATGTTATTACTATTGTAAATAATGTATTAAATAAAACATTTATTCAAAAAATATTGTAAATTAGAGTGTTATTATATAACAACAAAGATTTTAGATAATTAATGATACTACACATAGATATTATAATAGGTATCAATTATATAACAAAAAAATAATTTAGATAATGATAATAAATAAATTATAATTTTTAACTTGTAAATGATTAAGAAACTAGAGAGATTGATAACTATATCGGTACAGAGTAAGTTCATCTGATTTGGACTCATACTTACCCAAATAGTACCTAAATAATATAGAATATCTACCAATACCAAAGAGTACGGACTCTCTGAAAAAAGATATAATAAACATTGAATAATGATGACACATCAATATTAAATTATTGAGTGTATCTATTTAGGGACCGTTCAAGCATTACGTGAGCACTATAGGAGGGCGGGGGGTTCTTTGCTTTGTTTATTTTTGATGACATGGGGGTGGAAGGATTTAGGCGGTGATCACGTCAGCAGTAATAGGGGTGCGGACTGGGTAAAGAAAACGACATTCTATTTTGTCCGTCAGACAAGTAATACAAAAATATTAGACACGTATTTTTTGTTTTATCAAAATATCAAAAAATTACTTAGTTAAAACTCATTAAAGTTGGAGAGTGGGGCTCACTACGTCATAAGTAGGTATAAAACTTACCTACATGTGACGTCATGCGCCATTTCAACTCAATATATCTCCGTAATTTTAAGACCACGTGAAAAAAGAAAAAATACGTGTCCAATACTTTTCAATAAACTATCCGACGGACAAAGAAAAAAAAATGTGATCATCCCCTATTATTTACTTTTTTACACATGATGCAACCAACACATTGTCTATGCTTGAAAACGGAATGCATTTTCGGGGATTCCTACAAAAAATGAAAACGTTTAGGTACTCGCTCAGAACTGAGTAGGGGAATTACCGCGCGCTATTCACTTGTCTGTCACTTATAACTGCTGCTCATGAATCATTCAATTGTACCAATGTTTACGTAAGCATGGGGGGAGGGGTAAGAGCTTTGCCAACTTTTGCTGACGAGGGGGAGGGGTGGGTTAATAATTGCAAAAAATCTTACTTCTAACGTTAATCGTCTAATCGTTACTTGAACGGCCCCTTATGAGACAATGGTTACACAAGGCTATAGGCCTGTTCCAGAAGGCTACTGTTAAACCTTTCTACCAATCCAGTAAGTTTACCCAGCACTTAGCTTCATTCGTTATGTTTTCGACTATTACCGGCAAAAATATGGTTCAGTCCAGATTTTTTGCATCTTGAGACAATTTTATGTTACTTGTGTATTTACTTTAGATAGAGCCATCTGTTATTTATAAATATCAATGATGTTTATAAGAAATGGCATCAATGCCAGTCACCAATGGTTTTTAATGATAATTTTTTTCTCTCACATTTGTGTGGGCACACCAAGTATGCGATTATTTAAATTTCTATCCAACTTTAAATATATTATCCAGAATAAATTCGCACCAAAATAAGAAATCCGAATTTCAATATCATAATCTAAAATAAAACTGAACATTTTACAACTGGGTACAATTTTACACTTTATATGTAGATGTACCAATATGAATTGTGTAGCACAAGCTTACAAATGAGTTCGATGTAAAAATAACATTTATTAAATAAAAAATGCCCTAATAAGTACTGGATCCACCAATTGTGTAGGCATGTCGTTGTTGTGTGTGAATTTGTATTTTGGCGATATCGAATTGGGATTGGATTTCAAATTAAAATTTATTTATTTTGTGAACACAGGGTAGGTACATACAGTAGATGTTATAATAAATAAGATCCGAGCTGTGTCCCGCAAAAAGGCATACAAAAGGAGATGTTTCATTTTTGTATGGGACTCCGGCCATGACCTGTACCTTTCAGGAAAGGTGGGAAACAATCCCCTGAATAGAATAAAGTAACATTTTTTAAATAGTAATAGATGGTTTTTATGCACATATTAATAATTAAAAATGTTTGACGTTTGTCGCGGGAGTTATGACAGCCATGACAGGTTGTAGAGATGACGTTTACATAACCTAGAAATTGTTATTTGATAATAATTGTTTATCAGAACTGATTTTTTCCGATGCTTTCATATTTGTTTTGTTCTCTGTTTTCATAAAACGTTAGACAATACGAGACGAACGAGACTGACTGACTGACACTGATGGGTTTTGTCACTTGTCAAAACAAAATGTCATTTTGAATTTTTCGTTCAGAAGTACACTCCAAAAAAGTAGTACCTATTACATAGTTTTTAACGATGAAATCACCACAATTGCTCATAATTAGTTGAAAATTATGTCTAAGAAACCAATAATAATAATTAATTACAAAAACACATACTTTTCATAATGTAACGTCGATGTGATATTATGTTTTTGTGTGACATCATTTCAGAACGAAAGCCAACTGCCAACTGGAAGACGCCATGTTGAATATAATGGGGCAATAATTGAAAAACTATTACTTTTTGTGCACAGCAAATCAGGCTTAAATTCACGAAAGAATATTTTTCCTAAGTTCGTGGTATTTTTTCCTCTTTTTCAATAAATGTACATCTTATGGCCGAAAATGAAACATCTCCTTTCCAGTTTTTCTTATAATAACATTTTAGGTAATCAAAATTAGTTTAAATAACCACAAGCATAAATATTGTCCAATTAAGATAAAATTGATAAGATGTCAAGTTAATTTAAATAAAAGAAACCAAAAAATACATATAAAATAATAATGTCATTAATTCAATAATACAATAATCAAAAATAACAGAATCATTAGTATGTCATAAAAAAGTAACAAAAACAGATTCGATTTAATAAATAGGAATTAAAATTAAAATGTACCATTTAAATATTCGTCAACAGAATAATACACCTTGTTATTTAACAATTTGAACAGATTTCTTTTAAATTCATTAATGTTCGTACTTGAAATGACTTGTCCTGGTAACTTATTACCTATATAGTTTTTGAGCCATTGCATAAAAGCTTTTGCTATGAAACTTTGTTATTGTTGCTAACACCTGCAACTTTTTTGAGCGCCGTTTACTTTCTACAAATCTATATTAATTTAAGTTGTGTTTTATAAAAATATTGCTATGCTTCATAATATAGAAGTTGTTGTTTTGCATCCTCGTCAAAATTCAGGAGGTTGTCACAAAAGACATAAATAATCAATTTAAATTACGGTGCCTAGTTAATTATTAATAACCGCTGTTTTTTTTGGTGGTTTGCGTTTGTCAGTATTTTAGAATAACCCCCTTAACGTGGTATAGGGAATAAGAAATTATCGAAACGTTTAGTTTGAGATTGTTTGTATGTGTGGAAGCGCGGTTATAGGGTGAGATTCAGACGTGCCGCGTTTAAAACACGGGTGGTTCACACTTACCGATTTCCGTAATTAAATAAAAAAATAAAAATTACCTACCCATTTTATTATTGATTCGGGACGAGAATCATTAGCATAGTTACCTCCTTGAATTTGACAAGGTTGCAAAACAACACCTTGTAGAGTGACGGTAAAGTTAATATTTTAAGTTCATGAAAATGTGGCTTGCATGATTCTTTTTGTTTTATTTTACAAATAGCACGGATACATTTTTTCTGAGCTATAAGTACCTCTTGAATCTTAGGGGCATTACCTCAGAATATGAGGCCATACCGCAGAGTCGAGGCGACATAACCATGACATGCTGCTAGTAGGGCGGTTTTATTCGCAATTTTACCCAGCATATAAAGAGCATATGAGAATCTACTAAGCTTTCCACAAACACTTTCAATTTGAGATTTGTACCTACTGATTCATAATGATCGATCAAACGTGGAATCTATGCATACTTCCATACTTATAATAATTTACGTGCGAAAGTAACTGAGCATAGCCATTCTCAATGTCTCCTTTTCTGCTGTTTATATGTTTTGCACCCGGCTAATCCTAGTTACAACGGAGTAAAATATTTTATGTTAGGGTAAACGGTATCCTATTTCCGACCTTAATAACCCCTAAACCCTAAAACTCACTCAGGTCCATACCTGACTTATGTACATTCATGGTCATCGTGACCATGAATATTTATTATTATGTCTTAGTCAAAACCTTGTGTCATAGTATAAATAACATCTCAAAAATCTCCGCCATACAAATTCACATGAAGTATAATAATAATTATTTAACAGAAGAACACATTCACGATAATAAGATGGATTTCTATTATGATTATGACGGATGTATATTTTCAATTAATCATAAATTATTAGTTTTAGGTGTAACCTCATATGAAAAAATGAAAATAAAATATTTAAAATGAACCTTTGTTTTTCTTGGACTTCTTACCCGACAGACATTCTCACCATCGTAATCAGTCGCAGATTGTTCCCGTTACTTGCCGCTTATTTCCTTTGAACCAACGTGAGCGATCAGTAACGAGACATGAACCTCGCGGAAAATTAAATTCCTGTTTCTACTTCTGGTTTGGCACACCTATAATTACCGGGAGCCATCACCGCATGGCAAGAGACACATAGAAATCAATATTAAGCTTGAAATATCTCGACTGATGAATTTTACGCTCCGTCCAGCACACGACAGAGCGCTGAGCGTCCGCGACAGATCTGGATCGCGAGATCTGGATATCATTTGCGAGCAGTGCCTGATCTCGGTCATTAATATCATTCCGCAGTTGGGTTGTTAAACCGTTTACCTCAGACGGTACTGCGAGCTCATTCTGCCTGTTTTCTAATACAGTAATCCTCTCTTCCAGATTACTCGTCCTATCTTTTGTTAGGTTTAATGACGAATTTAGCTCAGACAAAGGGGCGCGCCGCCCCTGTGTGCGAAGTGTGCGGCGCACACAGGCGCCAAGACAATAGGGGCGCCGCCATCGAAATTATTTTTGTTACACTTACACAAAATATTCTTTGTAGTGGAGTATCGATAAGTAAGTAGGTGCAATAGGCGCAACATGTGCCTTGTAAATAACAAAACTTATATTGCGCTTATTGTACAAGTCTCTCAAGATATTATTTACGTTTGTGGTTTAATTTACGCTTTGGGTTTTAGTTTACATTAGTTACGAGCTCAGCGTTAAAATCAAAAGAACCGCCGTGAGTTTGTTTCAATGACTTTATGAACACAACCCGATGCGATGCGTGCGACGCAAGCGGGGTAGGGTCACGGGGATTCCCCGACTTTAAGGAACGACAAAACAATTGAATAATCATTCAATCAATCGAAAGTGTGTGCAAGTTGCGCATTGATTTTTTATAATAAGAATAAGTTCTAATGCTAAAAAAAAAATATAGTTTGTGTGTTAATGATTGTTTTAACGTGTTTTCACGATGAGTGATAGTACTCAAGATAAAAAAAAAAATATCTGGTTACCAGAATTTAATAAGGAAAAGAAAACAAGAAGAAGAACGTGATAAAAATACAAGTAAAATAAGTAAATATTTTACGGCTCTACCATCCACGTTCAATGAACCATTAGAGACAGAAACCAGTCATTTAATCGATGAAGGTGTTATAAAATCTGATTCAAAAAACGCTTCATGTTGTTCATGTCTTTTTTATTTAATTTTCTATACAAATAAATATAGCTTTCGTCTGTTTGTAATGTCAAAATAAAAAATAAAACAATTTCTGTTTTAATTTCCGTCTATCTTTTTCCTAATCTTCGAAACACCTGCACCGATTTTGATCTGGGGCGAATAGATTAAGTGACTGTTTTATTATATACAAGTAATCGCTGCCGGAGGTCATGGGTTCGATTCCCACAAGGAGCTTTGAAAAACAAAAGGCTCTGGCTAGAAGTTTTAAACGCTACTTTGATCCAGTAATTAATAGAAAATCCGATTAAACAAATTAAACAGGATAATTTTCCGCGTGACTATTCCGAGTATTATTATGAAAGGCATTTAGGAAACGGTGAAAAGTATCACAGAGAGTGGCTGCCGTATTCAGTGTCCAAAAATGTCGTTTATTGCTTCTGTTGCAAGCTATTTGAATCAAAACTTAAAAATAAATTCTGCGAGGAAGTTAGTCTCTCTTCTCTCTCTTCTTCAACTTTTGGGCACCCAATGCTGAGTGAAGGTCTCTTCCAAATCTCTCCACTTTAATATGCAAGTTGCTTTACCTAGATGCTTTAACGGAATTAAAGAAGTTTTTGATAAAAATTAGAACCGACGCAAATTTTGAGGAAATTGTCAATGATGCCATGAAAATTGCCAAAAAATTTGATGTCGAGGCTGAATTTGAAACTTCCAGATCTAGACCCCTAAGACGTCGTAAGACTCCAAAGAGTTTTGATTATGAACACGAAGTCCACACTATAAGTGATCCGAAAACAGTTTTTAAAATTAATGTATTTGGATCAAGCTTTATCCTCCATAGACGAAAGATTTAATCTATTGAATGAAACTGGAGCACATTTATTTAGATCAAAATTAACAAATAATAAAAAAATAAGATTCGTGAAAAAAAGAGGCGCTTCATAGGTTTCGCACACAGGCGCTGTGGGGGTCGGCGCGGCCCTGCTCAGACAGGTCCTCCCGCAGTTGCTGAAATTCACTACGCACGATCTTTTAAAAATCCTCTTTATAATTATTGAGGTCTGCCTTAAGGATATCTAAAATAAGCTCCTGTGTGGCATTTAGGGCTGTGCTGTAATGGGGCTGCAGCAGCAGCATGACCACTGTAGAAACTAGTTTTGTCTACGGAAGAATCGACTTTTATAACCGCGGGCGGTAGGATCAAGCGTGACAGATAGACAAAGACAATGTGTACGTTTGTCGATTCTTCCGTCGACATAGCCCGTTTCTACGGCGGTCATGCTACGCGTGCTGGTGACTATCAAGTTAACGAGGTTTTCTTCGTGTGGAGCTGGTGCTGGTGCTCGTGCCCTCAGCGGAGTTCCAGTACGGTTATCTCTCATTTGGTTCTTCTCACACTCAGGAGAATGCCAGGCGGTCATCACAGGCTCTGCAATCAGTAAGTCAACGCAGCCTGTTGGTACTTGGTACCATTTCCCACTTAGGCTGCAACAAAAAAAAAAGAAGTGAAACTTCGTAATACACGCATGCGCTCGAGTGCCACGCATTTACTCTCGTTATTTTATTGAGCTTCTAAATAATATTTTGTTGTTTTCTTGTTGTATTATTTTTATTACATACGTTTATCGAGGTTATTCTTCTCATGGAAATTGAGCGAAGGCTGGTCACACCGAAGAGTCGAGTGCATGACTGTTTGCACGCCATCTTGCGTACCTAGTAGAACTTGTTATACTTGTTAAACTTGTTTGAAGTCGCTTATGAAGTTTCACTTCAATTAGCGGCCTCTGCCGGCGAAAGAAATGTTCCACAAGCACCGCTCTTAAGGCGGTAACATACTTACGTGTCGTGGCGTGTTGTGGTGCTTACTGTCGGTCGCGTCGTGACGTTGAGTGTGCACACTAACGTGTCGTGTCGTGGCGTACTCTGGCGTTTTTTCTGTACAGTACTTAACGAACCTTTGCAGTGTTCAAACATACATAATGTTTTCTTCTGATTCGGATAGTGATTTTGATGAAGACCTTCAATTTCTCTTAGCAATGAAATTTCTTGAGGGTAAAAAAGGGAAAGCGACACGACACGCCATGCAAATATGTCCCTAACCATATTAAATGTATGAAACCGATTTGCTTCTGGCGCGTCACGACACGCCACGACACGTAAGTATGTTTCCGCCTTAATACTGTATTTGAGAATACTGTCTCGACAGACATGTGAAGTTTAAAAAAATATTCAGAACATGACGCTTTATTTCCAAAAGCATAGTTATGTATTTTTTTGACAAATTGGTTTTCGAAGGATTCATTCGTTTGAGCTATCAGTAGAGTATCAATTAACTGTTAAAGTTACAAATTATAACATTTAAAAAAAAATGAAAAACCGACAGATCGGTAACCATCCAGTTTTGAACCCTACTTTACTGGACTTATTTTGTTACTAATGATCTCTAGTCTACCACCTTTCAAGGAATAGGTCGATTTAGCCAGTAACCCTGTATAGGTAGTTACTTACTGATCTCACATTATTTGAGTAATCAATTAGAAAAGAAGTAAGGTTAACTTACCCGTTCCACTTCAGTTTATTTTAGGTTTTTCCTTTATAGCCTGTGGAGAAAATTGAACGAATAAACGAAAACGAAAACGAACGATATTTTCACTTCACAACAGCAGATACTCTATGGTTTCTTTACGTCAAACGCAAGCACCGCTGTCAAAAATTAAGAAATCAATGGCAAAATAACGCACACAGTAAACAATTTAACAAAATAAAGTTACAAATTAGGTTTATTGGATGATGTTAAATAATATCTATTGTTCGGTATTAAAACACTTAGTTAACGTACTCATACACTACGAAACTAATTTGATTGCCATTGTTATTAGCAGGCTTCGCGATGTCGCCTCGTAGGCAGCCCTGTAGTCTATTTCAGTTGTGTGTTGAAAGTTCTATTGGTCTTATTAATTCAGCTTGTTATGTTATTGAAAAGGCGTACCCTGAGAATCACCACCACCGTGAATTCCAGTGTGAGAAAGAGGCATTTGATTTAAAATGCCAACTAATGTCTATGCTGCCAGCCAGGTATAATTCTTTGTTTATACTATATTTGAAACCTTTCCTATTGGTTTTGTGTTTAAATAGCCTGATGCCAAAAATGATTCAGAAATATTTTTAAATCCTTCACAGATGATGGTATGGAAATTATTATTATTCCATTCTTAATTTGAACAACCTTCATGACTTGCACAGCAACACAGCAGTTCTGTGTTCAATTATGCTTGAAGTTCCGAAATAGGGACAATAGAAAGCACTTCACTTTTATACAACAAAAAAAACTGCTGTAGTTTCCACCTGATTAGGCATGGACAGAAAACTTTCTATACCATCACTAAAGAACCAAAGGAAACAAGAAAACAATTAGTATAATGCAATAAGAATGTGTTCAGAAATCTGTCTCCCGAGTTTAAAACAATTTAAAATTGGCACAGTTCCATATATATTTTACAATTGTGTTGTTACCATGATAAAATAAAATTGTTGTGCAAGGCTTCAGATTATACACCAAGGCTATAAAAGAAACATGGCAAGTCCTAGCATCTGCGTTAATTGCAAACCCACTTCTCCTTATGTGTGAAAGGTACCAAAACAATAAACATGTTAATGCAGTTATCTTTACTCTGTTCACAATCTAACCTTTACTAACCTTGAGGGTTTAAAAGATCTTATTTAAAAATATGTCTGAGTCATAACTGTGACTTTGTTCCTTAGCTACATTTAAATGTTTTTGAATGCCACATCATTACTGTTTAACACTTTTGGTGCTAAGTACCCAGCATATAGGTTGAACAATAATTTGTTCATGTGCGCATAACCTACCTATTGCGTCGTCGTTATATCGTCCCTTTATTGGTAAAACCGATTATCTACTGAAAACTAAACTTGTAGATAATTGGTTTTACCAATAAAGGGACGATATGTAGGTAGGGATGACTTGGCAAATTTTGAACATACAAGTAAAAACGATGGCAGGGTTGGCGCAGTGGCTGAGCAATTGACTGCTGCGCTGCATGTAGCAGGTTCGATCCCCGCTCGGAACAAATATTTGTATTGTCTACAGTAGTTGTTCCGGGTTTGGCTGTTTGTGAGTTTTAATGTTTGTAAATGTACCCAGGACACAGGTGAAATTCCTAGTGTGGGGCAATTGTTTAACTTAGCAGCAAAATTATTAATGTCTATTTTCATTTACACTAAGAAAGTCATCTCCTGACCTTCTCACAATTTAATTGCGATTGGCGCAGCACATCTTCTTCCTTATTCTATTGCTTGCCATCTCAGGAGTCACTGCCTTTCTAGACCCATCATCACACAGTCCATCAGTAATTTCTTCTACTCTAAATATTGGAAAGAAGAGAATAAATACCTTTTCAAACATAATTTCGATCATGAGTTTAATTTGTCTGAAAAAGAACTCAATCCTTATCTTAGTTCATTATTTTTCTTGTGATAAAATTAAGATAACAGTCAAATAAAAACTCAAGCATTATCAATTGCACAATAATGTACAGCAAATAATTTTCAACTTGAAGCTGAGATTACCTACCTACTCAAAATTGTCTTGGTAATGAGGAAAATAAAGCTAAAAAAATGATGGAGACAGATTTTGAACACTTAAAACTTATTAAATCACTGTTAAAGCATTCTGAATGTCTAGGTGAGTTACTTTGACATTCAGAAGAAACTGACTTACTTACTTGTTATTACATTTTTCAGGTTATTCGATGTCCTCTGTTCAGAAAGAACATGCTGTCTGTATCGCGGCGACCCTCGCGTTCAGCTGCAAGTACTCACGCACCCCAACATGACAATCTTCCGTAAATGCGACCTCGATAACGGCATACCCCAGCCCTTCTGGATAGCGACACTCTCCACGTTCAGCCGCATAGTCGTTCTCGATCTCAAGTTCATTTGCACTGACGAGATCCTCCAGGTCATCGGCGACAATTGCCCCTTACTCGAAGAAGTTAACATTGTCTCTAAAGTAGACATTTGCAAATCCCTTTTTAATGCTTCCGTTTTGATTCGGAACGTCTCTGATGCAGGTCTTTGTTTTATCACGAATTTGAAACAGTTAAGGGTTTTGGCAATGGACCCCCCGAGGAACGAGCGCGCTAATCGTATCGGGCGGTGCGTGTCGCAAGGCGGCATCATCATGTTGATCAGCGAGCTGCCCTACTTGGAGGAGCTGCGCATCGAGTCCTGCGACATCGGCTCTACGTTAATCGGTAGTGCTATGGACATAGGGCCCTTCAGTCTCAGAAAAATAAATTGTCATTTCGCCTCGGCAGATGGTATTAGGAAATTAATCAAAATATGTCCATTCCTCCGAGAGCTGTCGGTAACGCATTTATCTGAACATAATAAAGACGCTATTTTAGAACAGATTTCAATGAGCGAGTTAAGATTGAATAGGCTGGATCTTTCTTTCTTTTCCTACTCGGATTCGATGCAGCAGCTTTTAACGGTCAAAGGCACGTACCTCACACATTTCTCTCTGTGGGAGATTGACCACTCCTTAACCTTGGACGCGGTTATATCGCTGGGAAGATGTTGTCCAAATTTGGTCACACTCTGTTTAATGACGCAATCAAAATGGTTGGTAATACCCAGGTTTTTTCGGCGACCAAATAAAATATTTTCAGAACTTAGGAATTTAACAATAGGTAATGAAAATTTTTCGATAGAACAAATATTGACTTTTTTCGTAGAATGTACAGATAACTTGCAGAAGTTAGCTTTGAAATATCAAACAAGAACTAATATAGATGAAACAATATTGCATTTATTAGAGAAGGGACATTTTAGAAATGTAAACTATTTATGGTTGGATTGTACATTAGAAGTATCAAAGCATGTGGTCAAAAGGATAATACAAATGTGCGAAAGGCTTCAAATGTTCACAGTTGACTTTTTAGAGGAGATGACGGACGTACACAAGTACATACATGAAAATAATTTGGATTTGAAGCTTGGTAGTTATTAGAATTTTCACTCTAAATGTATTTATTGTAATTAATTCATTCTTAATAAATATACAATTTTTTACAA
Source organism: Cerastis leucographa (assembly GCA_963082945.1). Lineage (NCBI taxonomy): Eukaryota > Metazoa > Arthropoda > Insecta > Lepidoptera > Noctuidae > Cerastis > Cerastis leucographa. The sequence goes on from OY720365.1 coordinate 4,594,195, forward strand.
AAAAATCGTTTAATTGTTCCCACACTGCTGAGAGAGACACCCATCATGAAAGGAAACACAAGCCGATGATTTCAAGTAATAAAATGATTTTATTGAGCATTTTTACAATATTTACAACTTGTTAAACAAAGCCGACCGACAAGGAAAACAAGGTAATTACCCTAACACGATATAATAAATATGGGTAGTAATTAAACCGACTTCTATTTAATAGCATTTTTGTCGTCCAAAAAAAAAACTTGTCCTCTAAATTACTAAGTCGGCCACCATCAATGTGCATCTAAAAAGTACTGTCTCAACCATCATCATCGATGTCAGCTACTGTAAATACATTCTCAGCATAGTTTTTATTTTAAAGCATCTATATTTGTGTGATATGAATTCAAGCAGTAAGCTTCTAAAATAACTATATATGACTTCCATTAAGTAATTCTATCGACATCTAATTGTATAACTTAGGACGTTTAAAACCTAGTTATGTATAACTAATTCATAACTCGTCCTATAATTTATTGATCTTAAAATGTACCTCAATAACCATCAAATTATAGCCACTAAATATAGAAACAAGACCATTGTAGCATTTTTTTTGGGTAGAATAGACTTTTTTAGTGTTTTTACCTAAAGTTTTAAGGTGCATGATAACATTCATTTTTTGTGATAGGCTTAGTCGACGCAGCCCCGCTGCGCGGGGCTCCTACTTCTGTCTGCGAGGCTTAAAGTAACCTAACACGAAGTGGATGGCGGGGTCTTGGTTCGCTCACAAGACCCCGCCATCCCCTTCGAACCTAACCTGTCCGAGTCGGGATGCCGCAAGTTCCGAACTCGCTCTCGCATCCTATGTTCTCCTTGCCGCAAAGCCTTTTTACGATATTGAAGAGTGTTAGTGTTTATTTTAACTAAATAAAAGAGCTACAATCGAGTGGACTATTATTTTTCTGACTACACGAAACGACTCTTCCACGTATGAATCGAATAGCGCTCTCTCATGGGTGGTTGCGGCCAGTGGCACCTGTCTCGCTCCATCGTTGCAGTTGCTATTTTCATGTTAAAAGAATACGATTTATTTCTTTACATGCTAAGTTATATTAATAATTTTTTGAGTTGCCTGAAATAATTATTTTAAAGGAACATACGTTGAACCTGTAAAACGTAAAATGTTGGCAAGTTGTAAAATCCGTGGCTGAGTTAGTAATTTAGACGGTGATGTATAATCAAGGAGATAAGTAAAAATAATTGTTGCTCTTTATTTGACGCTTTCTTTGAAATATTTAGTTGGCGTTGTAAAAAAAGACGAATTAGTTTATTAGAAGCCATCTTATTTTCCAGTGGCATACATATAAAATTAGAGGTAGGGTTCTGTTGCCAAATAAAAATTCTGCGGCTAGGTTTATAATTTCCCAATAAATATTTATCATGTGTTATTATTTGGACTTCTTTAGGGCCCACCCATTATTTTTGTATAAAATTAGATGTAAGTAATGCATACTACAACTTAAAACTATGAACGTCACATAACGCAAGACGCTGTTTGCTGACAATAGAAACACATAATATCACTCATAAAATTGATTTCTAATAAACAGGTAATAATTATTAAGTAAATAAGGCAACACCAACCATTCACCTAATACAGTACCCAGCTAGTCACCTACCATAAAAATATAGGAATGATTTCACTCAAATTTTCGATAATGTTTACGAAACAATTAAATCTAACCTACATTGTAGGCACCAAAATGTGGAACATAATTTACATCTTAAACTTCTAGTCACATGTGCTAAGATCTTTGATGAGGAAGAAAAAATGCTTGTATGAATACATTGTTATGGTATTACGTGCATATCCCATACTACAAAAGTAGCATAAACGTGCGGTATCTCCTATGTATGTTCACAATAAAAAATAAACATACCTTTTTCGCAAAAAGATACCATCTAAGAACCAAGTCTTGAGAGTCACGAGCAAGCGGCGTTAACATACGTCGATTTTTGTAATCAAAAATACTTCATTATCTTATAGCATCAATTTAAGTTCAATTGTTTGTAACAAGCACAATCAGTATCACCATGGATTATCATGGATATGAATACATTCTTAAAATTATGAAAATTTAACCTCGGCCGTATCACCGCCATCCACCTATACGTAATTTACTATGTGAAACAAGTATTTCTAATTAAAAAAACGACATATTTACGTTACGTATACAACCATTCACCACATCAACCCTTCTCTTACGGCGCTAATCTTTTATAATCGACTATAGCAAATCCCGAAGGGAAGGTAAATATTTCATTCGTAAGATTTCCTACGATATTATAGGTATCCAATAAATTTAAGGATCTTCCACTCATTTGTAACATGCCAAAAATCTGTTGTTGAGATCAGCATCCACAAGGCGATTATTTAAAACTTTACAAATACATTTTGGCGTTCTCATTACGTCCGACCGAACTCTGCTCTCAAGTTTTCAGAATATGCTTGCTGAAAAACCCTCCGAGTGCCCCCCTACCATTGATGAAAAGTATCAAACCGTTTTTTTTTTGCCACAGCCGTATGAAAAGGGTTAAACCAGCACATTAACATTGAAACAACTCACAAGCAAAAACCAGCTTGAGAAAAAAAATACATCACTTAAGTCACTCACTGTAAAACTTCAATAAAAAAATACTGTAAAAAACAGTCACTCAACTACACTCACTCACAGAAACTTATTTCTGTATCTTCTAAAACCCTTTTCGTGTCAGATGGCCAGTGGGTCAGTCAGGCCAGTCGTATGCTATGGCTCCTTCGCCTCGGCCGGCGGTTCCTTGTCATTGTCCTTCTCGTCCTCATAAAACTCGTTCTTGGGGTCCACTGTCTTGTCCGCCTCCTCTTGGCTGATTCTCACGTCGGGGTCCGGTTCGTCTTTGATTCTGTATTCTTCAGGGAAGAAGTCTCCTGTTGGTGAATAAATTATATTTAGCACTAGCCGTAGTCCGCGACCTACGCCCGCGTTAAATTAAAATATTTATACAAATATCACTTCCCTATTTATTAGATCGGATTTTCTTATCAATTTCATTGGTTTTAATTTTTTGAAGTCATCCAAAGATCTGTTTTACATTTGAACATTCTTCCTTCTAACTTATCAAACAGATGTGTTTGTTTCGCCACTTATCCTCCACAACACTAGGAAGTGGCGAAGGACGGCCATTTTGGGAAACTGTCTTTAAATGTTATGTTCAAAAACTGCTGATTCTCAGCCTAGTTTGAATAGGCTTATGTTTAACATAACACCAGATAAAGTAAATATAACCTTAAAAAACATTTTTATACTGCCTAAAATAGTAAATGATCACCAGAAATAGTAACGATCACCAGAATTAAAAACCTGAAAATCACAGCTCCGAACTAAGGCGTTGTCGACGGAGCCCCGCTACGCGGGGCTCCTATTTCTCTCTGCATGGTTTAAAGTAACCTAACACGAAGGGGATGTCGTGATGTTTGGTGATCATTTACTATATTTGGTGATCATTTACTATATTTGGTCTTTGAATACAATTTTTTTGGTGTTTAGTATTTTTTTTTTGGTAACTTAGCTTAGGATCTCAAAGTATTTTTTGGTGCTCATTATATTTAATCCCGTTTGAATACATGAGTTAATGATAAATATTAAATAGTTTACCTGGCACATGTGTCATCTGCACGGCGGGCGAGTGCTGGCACATCTTGAGGTTGTCGTACACATGCTTCGAAATCGCTTCCAAGTACTGCTTGCTGTTCGCGTTGTTTGTACTGCAACATTACCCACAAATATTACGTTACAACTCTGTAATGGTGTGGGAAAAGAGTTCCTGGAGGAACTTGGGAGAGGTATCTAGCCAGCAGTGGGGCGATTATCATCATCATCTGCCAAACCTTCTCCCAAAGTTGTTGGATTTGGCTGCCAGTCTAACAGGATGCAGCTGAATACCACTATTTTACATGGAGCGACTGCCTATAATAATATGTCCTCCACAACCCAGTTAGTGCTGGGTAATACAATATCCCTCGGTAAGACCGGTTGTCTAGACTTTCGGGGCCACTGACTACCTGTCAAAGATCGATCAAATGACCAAAAGAGACCAACGGCTTAACATACTTTCCGAGGCACGGAGAAACTCTGCATGTACTGGGTGGTCGCCCATCCACGGACCAACCTAGTCAAGCACGGACTTAAAGGTCGACCCTTCGCGGCTGTTATTATTTAGCCATGAGCTCAGGTAGGGACGGTATGGGCTCAGAAACAAATAGGTACCTGTTAATTTCCGGATGCAGCTGGAAGTCTGGCGCGAAGAACTCCAAATACTCTGTGTAGGGCAGTTCATTTGAAATGTTCTCGTCTACTAGCAATGAAGTCTCGAAGGTCCAACACCGCGCCACGTTTCTTAGTGTGTAGCTGAAATGTAACAAATAACTAAGTTACTCAGCCTGTCACATTAAAATAATATAAGTAAGTTGCATTAGAAGAAATCTGCTCATGATCATCATCCAAACAATTAATTAATTAATTCACCCACTGCTGGCTGAAGGCCTCTCTTTTTCCCCTGATGGCAACAATGTTGTCTGCACATTCGCCGCCTGACGACTAGCATTTCGTTTCCTAGTCTTGGCCCGCCACTCGGTCACTAGTATTACTCCGGCTGTCATCATCGCGCGTTGCTAGGTTCCTGCCCAACTCCATTTGAGTTCGCTAGGAACTCTGATCTACCAGCGTTCTGCTGAGAATTGCGGGCAAAACACACTGGTTATAGAGGCGGGCAATTGTCTAATACGTTAGTTGATCCAAAACAAAATTGTCTTCAAATCCTACTTAAAACTAGTCAAATGACAAATTGTCCATACATGAGCGGCGATCTTCCTGCCACCTCACCAAAAAACTAACTTTTTTACACTAACCCTCCGCCACCAACAACTAAAGTGGGCACATTCAAGTTCTTGACGAACTTGACGCACTCGCCGTGGCCACGTGTGGACAGCGAAAAACAACCGAGCCTGTCGCCCGCTAGCGAGTCCGCGCCGCACTGCAGCACGATCGCCGTGGGACGGTAGAACTCCATCACGTTCGAGATTACGGGCTTGAACACCTGGAGAGAAAAGAGAATGATTTGGTAAATATCTAGATAATACAAGGTAGTATTTAAAAATGGAATTTCTGCAGCTGTAATTGGACATCTCTTTTTTTAAGAATTTACCTTAAAATTGTTGGACATTCCTCAGAGGAGCAATAGTCAGCCTATGTTCCAGCTGACACAGGCTTGCTCTCAGAGAGTGGTTAGACTGTAATCCAACATGCAGTGCCGGGCCTGTGCGGGTTTCTGCCACATGTCTTCAATTTTTGGTTCTAGGACATGCCACTTTCCTCATGATCATTTTATCAATAAGAGAAGAATATTTTCTTAATTACTATTAAGAAATAGTAGATTGTTGCATCGACCGTAAAGTGAGTTATTAATACACGATTGTTATGTTGGTGCCCGAGCGCACGCGAGGGCACTAAATTAACGCGAGTGTTGATAACGTGAGTTATTAATAACTTCATTTGCAGCTGTTTTTATACTTTCTGGAGTTGAATTAATATCGCTATCGCTGTCTATTTCCATTTTTTAAAGTTTCTTTCAAAGTTTTACAATGGTACAAAATTTTTTTTTTTCCAAGTTGGTTTTATTCAGCCGATTTTTATGTTCAGCCAGTATCTTTTTGATCGAATGAGATTTCATATAACATTTCCGCACTGTTTTGGTTCTAAGCAAAAGAGACATCCTTTGTGATCGGTTTTGTAGTGATTAATGATAACATTACTACGTAGCTAGTTGAAAGAAAATATTTTTCACACACTAATTCATATAGATAGAATGCATATCAGTCATAAAACGACCTGTATGATCAATATCTTACTGCTATGATATAAATGCACTTTCAATGTTAAAATGTTATTATTCATTTGTGGTTGCCTTTCACAACAAAAATTGAGCAGAGAAGTTTACATAAAACCAGCAAGATCTAAAACCAACTAACCTGCACATAACTCTGATCATCAATACCCTCTTTGAGCGGCACATTGACAGAGTAATACCTCCCACTTTCAGCCCCAATCTCATACATATCACCGGTTCCAGGGAAAAAGTAGTTCCCGTACTTGTGGAAACTGACGGTCATCACACGGTCAGTGAGGTAGAAGGCTTCTTGAACGCCATCTCCATGATGGACATCAATGTCTATGTATAAGACTCGAGGGTGATATTTTAAGAGCTCGAGAATAGCTATAACAATGTCGTTTACATAGCAGAAACCTAAAAAAAAAATCAATCCAGTGATGAACAAAAATGATAAAAATTGTGGCAGAGAAGTGGTATTTTTACACCACCTCTCAGCCTCCATTTTTTCATCATGAATTAAGAGCATTTACGCCTTGCGACATTTCATACAAACTGAAGTCCTTATTTTTCGAAATGACTGAACCAAAGGGGTTTGGGTAAAAGTGGCATGATTTTTTAAGTCTGCGGGGCCACGAATGAAAAACATTTCATTAGTAAAAATACAATTAGACATTCATTTTCTACTATGAACAATTATTTCCAAAATGCATCGGAGCCGAGATACACAGGGTGAACTTTTCAAGTGGATGGAAGGCCAAATCCGAAACTATGAGGAATAGCGAAAAACACTCAAAGGAGTCACTAGCCCAATTTTGATAAAAACTAAAACTGCAACATTGGTTTTTTGAAAAATCAATTTTCCTAGCCAGGAAACGAAGCCGTTAATTTTGAAAAAAAAACACATCCTGTATTATTACACCATTCAATAGTGTCGCTGCTAAGGATCAAATTCTGGGAAGTAATGACATACGGCAAACGATAGGAAAGAGTTATTTTTTTTATAAAATACGTAACAGTATGCAAACTGTTAGTAGGAACAACACAACTTTGACATCAGATATTTCAGCTCAGATATTATTTTCGGTAAAATTCTTTTAGGAGTGATTAATAACATATATTTCACTATACGTTAACAACAATTATCTTTGTGGCCGCTGTGAAAAAAAACATGCCACTAGTCCATACAAACTAACCCAATTCCCTTTGAATGAAACTTAATTCGCATAAGCGATAAATAGTGTTACAGCAAAATTAGACTACTTATCAATTTTCTACAGAAATAGAAATTTCCAATTATCTTTTTTATTAAAGACATCGCGAAAATGTTTTTAGTAGCTTTTTAGACCTAATATGTGTTCTGCTTATGCGTATTAAGTTTAATTAAAATTGGTTCAGTCATTTTGGAAAATAAGGACTTGAAAGTTTGTATGAAATGCCGTAAGGTGTAAACACTCTTAAAATAACTCTTTATCATTAATTAAGAGAAAAGTGTAAGAGTTTAGTGTATGAGTTTGTCTATGTGTGCAATGGAGCTGCTGGACTCCTCCAAAATGGAGCAGTACTATTATTTTGTTTTAATTCTAGATTTTAGGTTTATTACTGGAAATAAACATGATACATAAGAGTATGGGATTCATAACAGGGTGAAATTATGGCAAACGACATTTACCCCTTCCAGGTTGCTGTATAGGAAATATTATTGATTTTATGTAATTTTTTTCCATCTTTTAATACATACCTGAAGGTTCAAACTTCTTAGCATGATGCAGTCCACCAGACCAGTTTATGGCAATATCACATGCATTGTTGTTGAGCTTCATGGCACCTTCCAGCGAAGCCCCCGTATACATTGAACAGAAGTCAAACAGACCTTCAAAGACGGGACAGTCATCACCAACATTGTAGTGAAGTAAGTCCTTGGAATAACCTGAAATAATAATATTTTGAATTATGTTTTGTAGATAATTTAACCATTAATAGAAATGTAGAAAATATTAAAGGGGGAAGTTAGGGAGGCTTCATACAAAAATATTCCAAGCCCTTTGCATGATATTTTTATGTTGCAATGTGTCCTGCACTAAAACATTTGCAAATGTCCCACATTTTATGTGCATGTACTACATGTAATGTACAAAAAAACATTTGCTCAGAGATGACTAATAAACAAATATTATTTACATGATTTGTTATGTTATGGTTGTGCGTTGTTTCATCGCTAATTGTTAAATCGAATTTTGTTTCACATAAATTGTTTGTCATATATTATCATTTCATAGAATAATCAATACGCAGAATACTTACTTTGAAGAAATTTAAAACATCGATTTTTGTTTCAAATAAAGTTTAATATTAGAATATTCATATCATAGAATAACAAATCAAATAATCAGCCATTCTTTACTGTCACTAACTTTTTTAGTACAACATATTGACTTTAAAAAGACAATATTTTAATATAGGGTTAATAATTTCGTTGAAATAAAATACCATGGAAACATACATCAAACAAATAATATTTGTTAAAAATAATTCTGCTGATTGATAAGTTTGTCAAATAAAAAAATGTGATTGCAAAATTAATTGAATTGTGTTTTTGTAAAATATGTTTCATTCAAGTAAATAGTAGTTGAAACTAAAATATTCGAAATAAAAATACAGGGACTAAGTATTATGTGAAACATTTTCTGGGAAACGAAATTCTGTGAAATTTCTGTCTGCGAAACAAGGTGACACCGTTATGTTATATTATATCCATATATATGTACCTAATGCTAGATGTTCAAGGTCATTGTAAAGATATTAAACCTCAATAGAATACTAGTAACTTTGCCTGACTTTACCTGTGTGATGCAAATTGTTTGTTACTTTTCAAACCTTTTAGCCAACTCAATACAATCTAGAGAGTTTTGTCAAGCTGGGTACAAAATGCAGGTTGTATCCTATACCTAGGTGTTATAGTAGTTTGAGAGAATTGTAATCAATCGTCAAATGTTGCTAAACCACTCATAATATTGTTTACTTACTTTGTATATTTTGAGGTGTTACATTTTGCAAAAACTCTATGTAGTCCTCACTGTGGAAACGACACATGTCGTGAGCGCTCGCTCGGTACGGTTTGTATATTTGCATCTTTTTGTGCAGCCCATAGTTCAGCACCAAACTATGCGTCACAGACAGTCTGTGGGGTTTCATCGGGTGCCCGGGCCCATAGTGGAAGTTCCCCACGTCCGCATTATAAAAATAAGCTACTTTATGTTGTGTCATAGTGGATGAACAAATACGTATTCCTTCAAAACCAAAATAATGCCCAGGACGACAGCAATAATCAACAAGCGTTTGGTTAGTTCGATGTCACCGAGTAGCATTTTCAACAGTTTACGGCATTTTTATGATCTGATACTGACAATTTCAGAGTGAAACTAGAACTAAAAGCAGATATAACACTTTTACAATAATAATAATTCACAAGAAAATAAATACACAGAAGCTATGAAGCTTATTTCATCCATCCATGACGTTACACGTTGACAGTTGACAGTCTTGCTTGACAGATGACATTTACAACAGCAATGGCAAAATTGTTGCCACTGTAAATATTTAATAACCTTTTACTAGTCCCACGCCCGCCCGTGCTTGTGACTTCCTCTGCCCGGATTTCATACCATAAACAACAACAACTCTTCTAGAGCCTCTTCTGAAGGGGTAGTTTTCTTTTTTCATTACTTTGTATTTTCCAAAAAAATATTTATGCCACGTTTCCTAATTCGAACCAATAAAATCTTTATGTCATAAATAAGATATAAGTTAATAAATAATAGGATTAGTTAGGCACTTAACGTATTAGTAATCAATTTGCTATTCTCTTTTACGTCTTACACCAGTATCACAGTCTCAATCATTAATGGAGGGTGTTTTCAGAAACGAAAAATAACACACTGACTTGATTTGTTTGCCTGCCTCGTTGTTCTAGCGGTCGCAAGTGCGACCACTGAGCGTGAGGCAGTGAACGGAAATCCGTTCACTGGCGTGAGGCCAGATCGGGCAAAGTGTTATTGGGTTTTTCAGTCAGCAATTTTTCAGTAGCAGCCACAGAGTCTGGATTTGTGCCTGGTTGGATGGCTATTGCTCGCTCCCTATTACATGGGACTTAAACATAACTGGCGAAATGTACGTGCATTATCCCCTCTACAACGATACAAGTAACTGTGACTGCCAGAATATACAGCAAGTCAGATCCATAAAATATTTAGGTATACTTGTTGACCAAATACTGTCGTAGCACCCTCACATTGAGATCCCCATGAAAAGGATCAGGAAGCTCATTTGGGTCTTTAAAACTTTACGTCGTTATGTCCGCCCAACTTATAAACAAGATCTATATAGCTCTGGCGCAATCCGTAATAACTTACTGAATTTCAATATGGGGTGGGGCTTTCAAAATGAAATTCCTCGATCTGGAATATCGATATCGGATCGGGATAGGCTAACATGCTGGATAATTATACATACAAACACGCACGCACAAACACACACACACAAACAAACACACACGCACGCACAAAATACACACCTATGCATTACACATACATTTACAAATACGTGCGCCCCTCACACATTGAGAGCTGCTTAATTAACTATCATTTAATTTCATTTCTTTTTATTTCAATTTTATTTTTATTCCATTCTTTAACTTCACTTTCATCATTGTTAATTATAATAAAAATAAAAAAGGGGTTCATTAAGGGTATAAAACGTTTAAAACGCGGCCGAGTGTCACGTGACATGCAACACACACGAAAAAGTATATCGTCGGCGTCGTGTTTCGCTGCGTGGTGTCGCGTAGCCGTCCTCGGAAACGTCGATGGTGTCGTATGACACCTCTTGGCCAAAAGTCCTCTTTTAGGCAGAACTGTAGATTTTGGGTTGGAACTTGTACCAAGAACGACTTAAGTTGATGTTGTGGCGCGATTCCAACCTTTCGACCCTCAGAGTCCAGTCGGTTTTCAGTTTCACATACTGCACGACATCCTCAACCGTCGTGAGTTGATGCAGACGCGAAATGTACAGCTGCGTCGTAGGCACAACAGGACGCAGCAACATGTTGGGACCAGTCGGTGCAGTACCACACTGATTACGAGAACAGGGCTTCTTCTTCTTCCTTTCCACTTTAGTGAAACCCTCCTCGTCAACATGGCTCGTTCTTGGCAAGGAGCTGCGGTCCGCGGCGCAGTCAATGCAGGTTGAGCTCCCTTCTGCATTTTTTCCCCTCTTTTGATTTGCCGCTTTGGCAGCGACGCATCTGATTTGCCGGTGGTGACAACGGCAGCGTAGGCACGTTTAGGGGTCAACGTACCTACGCGTGACGTTTCCGCAGCCGGTGTTGTGGCGCGGGCGACGGCGGCGGCGGGTGGCGCTTGCTCAGCATTATCGGCAGCTGGTGACGCACTTGTGTTCGTATTCACCGATTCTAAACTGCCGACTGGTGCATTTTGCGCCCCTCCACGCGTGTTCACCTTTGAGGCCTCAGTTGACCCAATTACCGAGCTAACGTTGCGCAATAATGCTATTTCCGCACGTAACTCAGTATTGTTCTTTTCTGATACCTCAATTCTGGACTGCATCCTGGTCATTTCTGCTTTCAAGGAAGTGATGTCCTTTAACAGCCGTGTAACGTCGACGTGATCGCATATGACGGGGGGCAGCTTACTCAGCTCCTTCGCCACGAAATCAGGCACGTCGTCCGGGTCCGTCCTCTTCAACATATCAATGATATCCTGAAGACTCTTCTTGGTTCCATCTCTGCGGCGAGACGGCATCTGGTCCACTTTTCCAAATGACTGGAACAGTAGCAGCTTACCACTGCTGATCTCGTCCTCCTTGAAATTGGACTCTGCTATCTGCAAGATGCTCACTTCGTCCATTTAGTCGATGGCATGGACATGGATAGGAATGCCAGCAATTCGTTGACAATGAGCTTTTTGGAACTCATTGTGTGTACGGGCAGCGGCTATGGCCGCGCAACACGCGAATAAAATTCGTTCCGTGCACAGTGGCAACACGTCCGTATTCGACCGCGCATCGCACTGCACTCCACCTTAGGATACCATTCAAAGACTACAATATATAATTATATATGATACCATTTATGGGAAGAGCGAGACAGCCACAACACAAGTACTAATGTAACTTACTGGGGCTGCCTCAGTTTATGTAAGACACAATGTTTGAGAAGAAATAAACATTTTTGTATTTTGTATTAATAGGTATACCTCTGCCTAACCCTTCGCAGATTATGGGCGTGATGCTGATGTTATGTTATATCTCCCAAACATTCTTTTTTTGACCAAACTTGCGTAAGCATTTCTTGACATTACGGTAACATCATTCGTATTTTAACAGATAATGTAAAAATCAGATTCACATTATCTTTTTATCATTCATTACCATGGATGGAGCGTGATGGCATGGCACTAAAGTATTGTACTTGGTGGTGCCCATCATCCTGACGTTTCAAAAATGAATAAAACATGTCAAAACTTGTCTTGTCTGATTATTATTCAGGGCTGCCAGCGATATTACTTTCCTCTATATTATTCGCTCTTGGGTACAAAATCTATATAATTTGGTCATTCAGATTCAGAATGTCAATTGCCTTGCATAATTGAAATAGCTGTCCCGCGCAACTACGTCTGTTTCACATTTTCCCCGTTTTCGCAACATTTTTCGTTGCTGCTCCGCTCCTAATGGTCGTAGCGTATAGCGTATAATAGCCTATAGCCTTTCTCGATAAATGGGCTATCTAACACTAAAAGATTTTTTTTTTTTTTTTTTTTTTTTTTTTTTTTTTTTTTTTTTAAATCGGACCAGTATTGTTCCTGAGGTTAGCGCTTTCAAGCAAACGAACAAAGACTCTAATAAAAACTCTTCAGCTTTATAATATTGTTATATAAAACAGTAGAGATACAAGAAAAGGAATCCGAATTTATATAAAGTAAACTTGATGTTACTAACCGAGAGATTATCAGAAATTGGCAGGACATTTAGCTAAAACTCGTTATTTTTACAACTACATACACATACACCGAATTATGGTGTTCCGCTTAGTAATAATAGTGGTAGGTAGGTGTAGTACATACTGTAGATAGAAGAGAATTGTTAGGACTTAGGGCTTCAATGATATTCAAACATAGTTATAATTGCAGAGATTTATTAAGGAATTAAAAAAGACAGCCATTACGCTTTTTGTTTTACAAGAGAGAGAGTTGCCACTTTCTAAATAATCACTCTTTATAAAAATAAGTGTTGCCATAATACAATATTCAACACACCCCCTCAACACTTATTTTATGTCAAAATATTTTTAACAACTCAACATTACAATTCAGACGGACGCGTCCTTTTTGAATTTAAGATAAATTATTTTATAAAATACGTTTCCCTAACTTTGTCTTCCTAATATAACTTGACACTGGCTAAATGCACAAACCGTGCGAAGCCAGAAAAAAAAAAAAAAAAAAAAAAAACATTACAATCTTAACAAAAAAAAAATAACTTCAATTACTTCTAACTAAAACACATTAACTTTTGTTCCACAATAATCTTAACAAAGAAACTCCTAATGAAAATAAATGCCTACTTACTTTAAAATACTATTTCTATGTTTTTCATACAATTGTTTTCCCAATGGTTTAGTAAATAGGTCTCCAAGATTATTGGTACTGCTTATATAGAACAGTCTTATACATTCTGCGTCTATCTTATCAATTATAAAATGATATTTTATATCTATGTGCTTTAGCCTTGTTTTACTATAATTATTTTCTGATATTTTAATTACACTTTGGTTATCCTCATATATAACTACTTTTAAGTCATAATCAAAGTCAATTAACATATTTTTTAACCAACAGGATTCTACAATGCCTGAACATAATGCTATATATTCCGCCTCAGTTGAGGAAAGGGAAACACAAGATTGTTTTTTAGTACACCAAGATATTACAGAATCAAATACTTTAAACACATAGCCTGAAGTAGATTTTCTATCTTTTGTATCCCCTCCCCAATCAGCATCAACATAACCTTCTAATTTATCATTCATACTACTACAATATACAAGAGATAAATCAAGTGTACCTTTTACATATCTTAATACATGTTGTAAACATTTTAATAACAACACACTACTACAATGCTGATATCTACTAAGAAAGCCAACAGCTACACTTAGATCAGGTCTTGTTGCATTAGAAGCATATAATAAATTTCCAATTATCTGTCTACACTTAAATTCTATTTCTTTACTTTCAGAATTTTGCCGTTGTAATAAATCAAATTTGAAGTTCTGATCAATAGGTGTGTTGCACGGTTTACAATCAGCCATTCCAAATTTTTCTAAAACATTTAACAAATATCCCTTTTGATTTATAACAGTCTTTCCACTTATCAAATCCTGCTTAATACTTATACCTAGATATTTACTAGCAATACCTAAATCTTTCATAGCAAAATTCCTACACAACTTTTCTTTGAATTTTATTATTTGACTGTCACTATCGCAGAAATATAGTAAGTCATCTACATAGATAAGAACATACATAGAATAATCATCACAACATTTCGAATACAGACAAGGATCATTTTTAGATTTTATAAAACCATCATCACACATAAAATCATTAAATTTTTTATTCCAGTATTTGGGACTTTTCTTTAATCCATAAATAGACTTATTTAATTTACCTATTCCCCCATCTGGTAGCTTCATGTATACAGGTTCATCAATGTCACCATATAGAAAGGCACCTGTTACATCCATCTGAAAAACTTGGATTTTCTTTTTGACTGCTACAGCCATCAATATACGGAAAGTAGTCAAACTGGCAACAGGCGCATAGACTTCAACACCATCTACATTAGTTTGCTCGAATCCTCTAGCAACTAAGCGAGCCTTGTACTGAATTTCTTGGTTACTATTTTCTTTTACTCTATATACCCATTTACTATTTATTACTTTTGTTTCTTCAGGCACCTGAGTCACAACTGTCCATGTATTATTATCATTTAAGGTTTTCATTTCTTTATTCATAGCTTCTATCCAATATTCTTTATCTCCGCACTCCATAGCCTCCTTATAAGTGCTAGGTTCATTATGCAAACTTATGAAACCAATTTCATAATCATTGAACCAATTAGGATTTTTTCTAGACCGTATTGGCCTTGATATTTCTGGGCTTCTAGGAATTACCACATTTACTTCTTCCTGTTCCTCTGCTTGAACTTTATTTTCATCCTGACAGTCCTGGAACTCGACACTCCCTTCAGTGTCCGTTTCTGATGTACATTCTTCATTATCTTTAATACATATCTTTTTATCCATATCTAGAGATATCACTTCTTCATGTTCTTCTGCATCTTCAGGCTTATCATGTTTCTTTACAAATGTCACATCTCGCACGATATCAACTACATTTTTATCAGGAAAATATATCCTGTAACCTTTTGTACATTCACCATATCCAATAAATATACCTTTTTCTCCTTTTGCATCAAATTTCTTTCTCTTCTCTTTTGGAATATGTACATACACATTACTTCCAAATGTATGTAGATTGTTAATATCAAACTTCTTACCTAACCATGATTCACAGGGTGTCTTTCCACCTTTATTGTGACTAGTTCTGTTCAGAGTAAATACAACTGTGTTAATCGCTTCAGCCCATAAAATTTTATCCATTCTTTTAGCAAATATTAAAGTTCTTGCTCCTTCAACTAAAGTTCTCATGTCCCGTTCTGCTTTCCCGTTTTGCTCAGGACAATAGGGAACAGTTGTCTCATGTGTTACCCCATGATCAATGAATAAGGCTTTCATTTGTGAGTTTACAAACTCTGTTCCGTTATCAGAACGAAATGTACATACAGAATTATTCAACACTTTTGCCTTCATAACAAATTGTTTTACTTTTTCTACAGTTTCTGACTTATGTTCCAAAAAATAAACAACTCTATAATTAGAAAAATCATCTTTTAAAAGGAGAAAGTACCTTGAACCTCCAAGTGATGAGACTTCCATTGGACCACACAGATCTGCATGCACCAATTCACCTGGCTTGCTTGTATTGCTTTTGCTGCTTTCAAAAGGTAACCTATGCTGTTTGCCTTCCAAACATGCTGTACATGTATCATTATGCGACTCACTGTAATCAATGTTATTTTCTTTTAGAATGCGTTTTACTTCCCTATAATTTTGATGTACTAACCTATCATGCCATTCATTTAACTCAAGTTTAGCTACATTAGCCTTAATGATATTTGACTCATTTAACAAGTCCATTACATAAAAAGTTGTATATAAATCCTTTTTAGCAACTGCACATACCTCATTTCCCTTTGTAAACAAACATTCATTATTACTTATTTTTATTTCAAAGCCCTTACTTACTGCACTTCCTAGTGAGAACAGATTCATCTTTAACTCAGGAACAAATAGAACATTATTAAATGAACTACAAACATAATTTTTACCATTAAAGGCTTGCACACAAATTTTTCCAATACCAATACCATCTAATTTTCGTCCGTCACCTATTATTACAGTTTTGGGTTCAGATAATTCTTCATATTCATTAAATAAATGTTTTTGGTACGTCATATGCTGACTGGCCCCGCTATCCACTAACCACTTTTCACACAGTCTATCTTCTACACCAGCCAGAGCTGTTGTAATGAATGCATTTCCTTGATTACTGCTGTCCTTTGTATTACTTTTGTAACTTTTCTGTCCATATGTCTTCAATCTACACTGCTCTTTAAAATGACCTGGCTTATTGCAGTTAAAGCATACATTTTTCAGTCTACAGTCTTTCTTCAAATGCCCAGGCTTATGACATAAAAAACACTTCATACTTTTGTTTCTACCCTGGTGATCTTTTGAAAACAAAGCTACACTTTCTTCATCCTTTTTATTTTTGTTCTTCAACCGTTCTTCTTCTAACAAGAGACGTGCTGTCAAGTTGTCTATCGTTTGCTTATCTTCAGCACACGACTCCCAAGCACTGACAAAATGACTGAATGTTTCCGGTAACGACATAAGTATTTTGGAGATTACCATTTTATTACTTAAGTTCTCTCCTAAACGATGCAAAGTTTGTTGCTGTTCCTGTACTTTGGCAATAAAATCGGCCACACACATTTTGTCTTCAAATTTCAACTGGAAGAATCTTTGTTGACACATCATTATAGAAGTTTCGCCACTTTGTTCATATATACTATGCAGCCTTTCCCATACAGATCGAGCAGTCACACATGTAATTACTTGCTGCAATACTTTTTCTGATAACCTTGTTACTATAACGCTCATTGCTCGTGTGTCTTTATCCACCGCAGTCTTCGAATCCTTGCCGCCATCACTGGACTTTACTTCAGTCCCAGTAACAATTTCGTACAACCCTAGGTCCCGGAGAATGATCGCCATCTGAAATCGCCAGAAGACGCTCCAATTCTTTGCTCCCTCAAGTTTAATAACTCCATGTTGCTCCATATTTCCCTTAAGATATTGCTCCACGAACAAACCACGCGACGCCAAATTGCCGGCCGCCGCCGATGTTCTTTTATTTTCTTTCGCGACTTTTCGAAACCCGACCAAGCCGTTTACAAGCCAATATCTTCACCTAAATAGGATACAGGGACTGGGCCCATAACCTGTTAGGACTTAGGGCTTCAATGATATTCAAACATAGTTATAATTGCAGAGATTTATTAAGGAATTAAAAAAGACAGCCATTACGCTTTTTGTTTTATTTTATTTTATTTTATTTATTTGGGAAAATAAACAGTTATACATTAAAATCTTACACTAAGTTATAAATATACAAGGTTTATGAATGTATAACCTACGACATTTTCCACAACATATTAAAAGTTTTATCAAACAGTGCGCTAAAGAGACAACAAGAGAGACAAGAGAGAGAGTTGCCACTTTCTAAATAATCACTCTTTATAAAAATAAGTGTTGCCATAATACAATATTCAACAAGAATCAAGAGTATTTTTTGTTAAAGTGAAACTTTTATTACATCGTCTCAAACTTTTTCGTCTGTGTGTTGCATGTCGCGTGACGGCGGGCCGCGGAGTAGGGATAAAGCACTTTAGCCTCCTTTAACCACACAATCCTTTTTTCTTCATTCTGTATTTATTTTTTGTATATGTAAGTATTTTAATCAAATCCTGATTAGATTTGATTTTGTATATTTTTTGGACACAATGGTATCATATAAATGAGCTGTACTGGCAACCCTGTTATTATTGCCGGCTCAACTCTGCCATCGTGCTCTACGTTTTACGTTTTCGTCAACTTCCGAAGTTATTTTATTCGTATTTTTTCACACTTCGTTGACTTTAACTAAATTGAGACCTAGGTAAGATGTGCACCAATTTTTACGTGTTTCTAGCAACTATTTATTTTCTTTAACAGTAGATAAACCAATGAATTAGTTGGACAAATAGTTTGGTTGCATGCCGCCGGCTTAGCTGTGTATTTAGATTTATTTATTCCGTTACGTAACTCATAGCGTTATTAGAAATCAATTAGAATTAATTGTAGCTCGGTACAGAATACTGTTAAGTATTAGCAGACAGCATTTTAAAGAAACAATGTAAACTAGGAAGTAATCTACATCCCTCTTTAAATATATTATATGCAAGCCATTTAAGATAGTTCTAATATTCTAACTAGCAACCTCCGTTACGCAGGTTGTTGATGTCAAAACATAAGACCTCTGTGCTATTCTAGTTAGTTATGAATGCATTATCATTAACACATAAAACTGGTGATTTACCAAGTTCATCTTAAAAAAAGTGCAATGGTACACACATCATCATCAGCCTATAATGTTCCCACTGCTGAGACACAGGCCTTCTCTCTATGAGAGGGAGTGGGCTGTATTCCACCATGCAGGCCCAGTGCGGGTTGGTAGATGTAACATGTCTTCGAATTTTTAGTTCTAGGACATGCTGGTTTCTTCACGATGTTTTCCTTCACCGTTTTTGAGAGCAGCAGTGATGAAATAAATTACACAAAGCAATGTGCCTGCCTGGGTTCAAACCCACGGCTTACTGCTCGTAAGTCAGGGCTGCCACAACTGGGCCACCGCTGCTCTACACACATATACATATATATATACATTTATTTATTCCATTTACAAATACTATTACAGATAAGACCTAATTTAATAGTGTGGCTATAAACTATTATTAACTCAAAATGATTGTCTCACTTGAAAAAGAATTCTGTAGTCTAGAAAACCAATAGGGCACGAAGACAGACCCAAAAAACAACTTATTTTTATACTAACAGCATAGTTATTTAGTTAATGAATTGATTACATGTTCACTATTCCAAGCTAGGGACACGGAATCGAATAGAAAGTATCGATACTGTACTCATGAGTAGTATCGAAAAAAAAGTATAGTACTCATAAAAGTATTGAAGCAAAAGTATCGATACTTCAGGGTATTGAGTACTTTTCTTAGGGCCTAGTGCGCAAAGAGCATAGGTCAATGTCCGTCAGTAAATAACGTCAGTTTGAACTTCAGTAGTGCAGGACATGAAAAAGCAAATGGTATTAGTACACATAAAATAAAAGAAAAAATAACTGTAACTTAAAAAAAAAAATATGAAACAAAATTAAATTATTTGGTACCTACTGCATAATTATAAATTAAAGTTCCCATTCCTCCTCCGTACAATCACTTGATTAAAAATAGAAGTTTTTTGAGTCGTTTTAATACAGTACCATAATATCAATATAATACAAAATAATAACAAATGAAGGAAAGATTAGGAATTTAACTGTGAACGGAAGGAACGATTTCGAGCAAAGATTGATGTAATTTTTTTGAAGGTTCAGAACGAGTGAAATAGATGGCATTACCATAATCATAAACATAAGCTGTAAGGTCGTAAGTTTTAAATGGGTAATTTCTAAGATTACCCATTTAAAACTTAATTTTTTTATTCGATATGATACCTGCCAAAAAGTACTCATTGAGGAAAAGTATCAAAATGCAGAGTATCAAGTACAAAAGTATCGGTATCGAATGGAAATGTACTCGATACCACAAAGTATCGATACTTTTTTCGTATCCCTATTCCAAGCCAGGTTACACAGTAGTAGTAGATCACTGAACTTTCATGAACTTTGTGCCCTCACAGGGTTCCGTGTAATGTCAAGTGTATCAATAGGCTATTTGACAAATTTTGGAAAACCTAACTAAATTATTCCTTATTACTTAATAAGCATATCATATTGATATTTCGGAAAAAAAATATGTATTTCATAAAAAATAACAATGATAAAGTTTAAATTATCAAAACCGCGCGAAAAACGCTGTTGCTCTAATGGCGTTGGTCACGTGATCCGGGTAACGTCACACTGCAGTAAACTTTTTAATAACCCTTTAAAAACAGCAGTGAACCCAAAGTAAAATTCATTTTTATCAGTTTTAGTGGTTAAAATGGTATATAAATGGTGTGTAGTGCCACAGTGTACAAATACGTCTATAAATAACCCACAAAAATTGTTTGTTTCTGTTCCAACAAATCCCAAAAGGCGAAAAATGTGGCTAAAGTTAGCTCGAAGAGACCCAAACAGTATTTCATTTAAATGTGTTAATGTGTGAAGATCACTTTGATATAAGTAAGCAATATTTTACTTTAGTGAGAATCATGATATCCTAAGATATACAGCTGATCCATCTGTTCTGTAACCTTCAAAATATTGTACATAGAATGTTGTAGGTACGATTAATTGTTGATGAATCAAATAAAATTAACATTTATTAGACTACTCGAAATAGTAACTAAAATATCGGTTTTTATAAAAGGAAATAACATCTTTAGTACCTGATTTCCATGAGTAGGTACCGTGACAAAGAGAATTTACATGAACATTTCAAACATTTAACAACCTAACCTAAAATAAATATTTTATGATGATCACACATAGGTAAAGTTTTGTAAATAAATAAGTCTTACTTACATTGCTGTTTTTACATTTTTAAGTTCTGCAGCACAGTAATCAGCGTTGTTCTTAAAGAAAAGTGCAACCATAAATGCGTCTATTTGAGGCAAGTTGCTGTTATCAGCTCTTACATAATTTGTCTCCATTTTTAGATTAGAATCCAATATTATGAAAATAGTTAAAACAATAATCAAAATCTATCAGAAAAAATCTTCAAAAATAGCCCAAAGAACGATTAAAACACTTAATAAACGAAACGCGCGTACTTTATTCAGTGATCAAAGCCGTGTTTACATGCGTGTGACGTCACCAGGGTTGTGTCCAATCACAAGGCGTTATCGTTACAGATAAAAGTTCAGAAATTATTACATGTTTATCGTTGAAATTTTCAATAAATATACGTATTTCAGTTTAAATTATAGTTTAATATGTTTTTTTATGCTATTATCTGATAGGATGACCACAATTTGCAGTATATTTTCAATGTTCTCAAATAGCCTATTGAGTCAAATGTTTAGATTCTAAGAATAGATATGTATGTCAGTGAATGATGAGAGCCACCTCTTGGTTTATATTCAGACTGGCCGTGACAATGATGTTGACTTCCATACACTCAGTGGAAAGGTACAGGCATTCCCACACTTCACCAATCATGCTACCTCATGTTTGTCAACTGAGGTCCGGTACAGTTGGTTACAGAAGTACTATCTCTGATAAAATGAAATATTAGTTTTCTTTTTGACAAAATATTGACCATAAGTGTTGTATGTTAAACTAAATCATTAAATCAATACCTTTCCTTGTAAATTGAGAGTATTTATAAAGTATTATTTATTTGTTAAAGTAACATTTATTTAATATTAATACCTAGGTTCTTATTTTATTTAGGTATTTGAAAAAAAAACAGTTTTATGTTTTACCCAAATTAAAAAAGCAGGAAACATAAAAGTAATGTTATAACCGGTGGAAATGTATTTTCCGAGGCTCAAAAACACTTACTTCACAATCAAATAGTTACTAATAATTTTTTCAAACATCCCTTTAGTTAAACTGAAAACTTAAAAACACAAACATTTCTTTCCTCACCTATACCCCACCATCATTATATTGAAACTAATAGTCAGAGTAGCACTTTATATAACCAGAAGCTAGCAGGTACACTACAGAGGCCATTCACTCGCCGCACGCAAGCATTGTCCGTCGTCTCTAACCAATAAAAAAAACCTTATTTGTTTATGTGCTGTCCCAATTTTGAAGATGGCGCGAATATTGAGATGTGCGATTGTTTTGTTAATAGCAGACGGCACTATGGTCAATTTTAGGGTGTTTGCGAGGACCATGTCCAGCATCGCGAAGAGTTTTGAAGCGCAGCTGGTGGTGCCCGATGTCGTGTCCAAGGCGCCCGCTGCGTTGGCGACCGTAAGTAATAAAACCTTTTTAAAAGCTTTTATTTTATTATATTTAGGAATCTATCTGAAGGTTGATTACTTGATAGCAATCGAGTAGGTATTCTTATAAATTAAATTCTCATGTTTTATTGTTGCCCACCTACATTTTGAGAAAGTGTTATGGTGACTCTGTCGCTAGTTGATGTGACCTACTCACCTAGATTACCTTGTTTTCTTGTGTAGTTCTGTGAAGCTCGATTCAGAAAGATTAAATAAAACGAACCTTGATAAATGTATGTGGGTAGGCAACAAAATACTGGGGGTTCCGATCTAGGTATGGTCAAATAGGTTAGTTATGGTTCTCAATGATTAAAAAAAAAACACGTATGAATTCCAGGGTCCGCTTTCAAGATCAAACGTTAAAACAAATATACGTTTACAATTTTCAAGTAATCTTTAGTCAGAGCTTAGTGAGTTTAGTAGAGCTCGTGGCCAAGTAGTAACAGCCGCACAGGTCGATGGATGGGTAACCATAATTACATACCGAGTTTCCTCCGTGCCTCGGAAAGCACTTTAAGCCGTGGGTCCCGGCTGTTGTAGATCTTGCGACTGTCGTAACTCACTACAGGTAGTCAGTGGCTCGAAAGTCTGAAAACCAGTCTTATCAAGGGGTATCGTATTACCCAGTTAGAACTGGATGACTTATCTGAACCGTTCGGATAAGTCATCCAGTTAGACTGGAAGCCGACCCCAGCATAGGTAGCCAGTAAAAGGCTAGGGATCTTGAATTAAGATATTCTTCAAGGCTAGATCCATAAGTCGAACCATAAATAATCTCACTCAGCTCTTAAAATCATTAATTGCGACCATGGTATAATTACGGAATTTAGTAAAGCATATTTGGTTGATTTCCGTCGTAGATCCTTGCCATTCTTATTCGTAAAATACCCTACAAGTCTTTCGACGTTATTATTCTTAACTCTAATCACAATACATGCTCTCTTGCACTTGTAATATTTTCGTAATAGTTACTATAGAATAAGGTAGTACTTAGATTGTTACAAAAATTTAAAGAACCCCAGACACAAAAAAAAAAACAAAAAAGTAATTTAATCCAACCGTCCGTCGTCGTAGCGTAGCGTCCCTTTATTCCCGTTGGCCCCGTGGGGGTCCACTTTGTTTTCTGTTGACATAATTACATGTAAGTATGTTTAAACTTTTTTGCATATTCAAATCAATATCAAGTCCGTCGTTCTCACTTAAAAATGCTAAGTACACAAAAGCGGTATTTTAAAGGCAATATAAATTAAACTTGTATATTTTCGAAAAATACATAATAATATCATAATGAGGTAGGTAGGTATTTGTTGCACGAAAACATTTTTATTTCGTTACGAATTCTCTGACCTGTGCTGTTATCAGACCTGTTATAAATGCCAGACAAAAACACTTTGCTGTTACGGTTTGATAAAATTAAATTTAAAATCAAAATATAAAATGTAGGGAGCAATCAAATGGTGCTTGTTATTTTTCGGCGGCCACTAATCAGAGGGGTTGGAAGATTTTTGTATGAAGCGAGACCTGCGTACCTATCCCTTTTTATATAAAATCTATATTAATCAATACAACCAATAGGGGATCGGACTGGGTAAAGAAAACGACATTCTATTTTTCCGTCAGACAGGTAATACAAAAATATTAGACACGTATTTTTTGTTTTATCAAAATATCAAAAAATTACTTAGTTAAAACTCATTAAAGTTGGAGAGTGGGGGCTTACTACGTCACAAGTGGGTATAAAACTTACCTACATGTGACGATGACGTCACATGTAGGTAAGTTTCATGTCATGCGCCATTTCAACTCAATATATCTCCGTAATTTTACGACTACGTGAAAAAAGAAAAAATACGTGTCCAATACTTTTCAATAAACTACCTACCCGACGGACAAAGAAAAAAAAAATTGGATTATCCCCTATTGTAGAACATCGAAAGTGTCACTTTCCCGAGATATAAGCGATCTAAGTTTAAATCTACGCCTTCACATTTTAAAACTACTGTCGAATTTAATTTAAACTACCTATGCCAATAAAAAAAAAAAAATCAAAGTCATTTATTCAAATTAGGCTGATAATCAGCACTTTTTGAACGTCAAAATTCCTAGAGACAGTCCCCCAAAACGCCCGCCCTTCGCCACTTTTTAGTGTTTTAGCTGGGAAGAAAAACTGGCGGAACAAACTCCCCAGCAACAAGTGTCTGTTAGGTTAGGAAGAACTAGATGCCATACAGTAGTGTTCAAGAATCCATTTCATCAAATTAATGTCACATGTCAGCTATCACACACCAATAATAAAATAAAACAAAAAGGAATGGTGTTCGGTATAAATAACAACCATTGAAAACATGATGACAAGTTGTAATCGTCTGAAACTGGATGTTCGATTGACGAGTCGTAGCTAACTCGATTAAAATTGACATTATGATGGCATTATTTTTGTCCTGACTCTACCGCTAGTTGACATCCTTGTCGAAACGATTAGATTATATTAACATGGAGGGAAAGAAATCTGGATCCATTAGGAAGATTAATAATTTGTATGACGTCATACCTACGACTCGACGTCTTTCTGGCGTGATTTGGCTCTTGAACACTGCCAACAGCTTTTCTAGTAGATTGTATGTACTTTTTATATCAGTTCAGCTTTCATTAAATCCAAAAGTGCAGTTGTATGCACGCTATGAACGTTCTAGTAAGTGGATGTCTTGGACAATTACACTCAAAATTTGTGGGCCACCATTTTTCTAAGTTGTAATCACAGCGTGAATTCTTTAAATTTATGGACTGGGGTCTCGTTATTTTACTTGAACCACTTGCTGAGAGTGGACCGGTATGTTAACTCATTGGTTTGCATAACATATTAGGCTCATGCTGTGGTACTGGGCCCAATGCCTCCAAGGCTTGACATCTTAAAACTGTCCATAATAATAATTAATTACGAAATTACCTATTCCGCCGAGTTACCTGTTTACATGAATAGGTAAACACCACCGTTTCCCTTGATCTTTGCAATTATTCTAAATTTTGCTCAATTCCCAGGGCACTGGAAATAAAAATCAGTAGATAAAGTTATGTTGTAGTTTAACGACTGTCAAACATTGTTTCGTAAAGTTCAAAGTGTTTCCTAATCATAAATGCTTGCATCCAAGGCTTCCAAGCCTTCTGGAGAGAACCTCACGTCCCAGCCGCCGCGGGAGACGCCCCGGGTGGCGGGGGGCAACCAGTGGCCCCCGGCCACCGTAGGCGCGGGCCTGTGGACGGTGAGTAATGGGCCAGCTCACCGTCCGTTCGTCCCCCCAGAGTGGGGGGGGGGGTCATTTGATGATTTCCCATCCTTAAAAAAAAAGGCTTCGAAGCCTGTCTCGAATCTCGCGTATATGATAAGTCAAGTCGTCATTTATTTCAACGATGTCGCTTAGATAAGAACTGTTTTCACTGAAGAATTGTAAGTATCGTTAATTCAATGAAAACTATCAATAAGTATCGTTAATTCAATGAAAACGATCAATATTGTCAATAATCCGATATGGGTATTGAGGATTTTTATTAAAAGCTTTTAAAAAATAAGGCTGAACTGACCATAATTTAAAATCCGTTTAGTATTTTCTACATAAGTATCTATTTTTAGGCTTACAATGTTGTTAGCAAATATAGTAAAACATTACATTTAGACATAATAACGCATCATTATCTCGAAATAACGTGATAAATTGGACACATTGTTTGCAGAGGTAAACATCTAACTATTGAGGAAACGATAAAAAGTCATTAGCGTTCGTCGGATATGACGTACTTGACAGGTACTACGATATAATGACTAGCTGCAAGTTCTTGGTACCTACCTCACCATCCTTTTACTTAATAAAGGTTTTCATGCATCCATCCAGAACTAAACTAAATTAAAGGTGTAGTAAACCAGTGTCCTAAATATTTCTTGTGAGAGAACACTCACTTTTTTTAATTTCTCAAATGCATTTATTAATTTCCCTGGACTGGTTCGTGTAAGTATTTAAACCCAACCAAAATAGCTACCATAGAGGACCTCATTACGAAAACGAATCCATTATTGTTAAAGCACTTATAAACCATAAAATATATTAACCATTATATTCAGGACTTATCACCACTATTATCTCAAAAAAGAACAACCTAGATATTTGTTTTTCGCAAATGATAATATGATAACAAAAAGTGCAGATTTATTTATCTGGGATAAAAGTATCATAAAGATAACAGCCTTGTTACCCATTATGGTGATGACGATGAACACTAGTATATTATATTGATGTACTGAGTTATCTCATATCCACCTCATTAGTGTTGGAACATGTGTTTACAAAGGCTAAGTGAGGAATTAACTTCATTATCCAATTTGTTCACTCATATATGATGAATAAGCATATTTATGTATAAATAAGAAGGTGGATTTTGTCGAATAAACAATACCTAGAAAAACTAAAACTTAACTTAAAACTTTCTAATAGAAGTTTACTCAAAAACGAAGACAGGTATTCCGATGAATCTATCGTAATATTATTCTAGGTCTAAATGCCTTAATAAACATATTACAGGATTCGTCTTTTCAATTCGTATTTTGGGTTTCTTCATTCATTCATGTGACTGACAGTTAACAATAAATTAAGACTCGATTATGATAAAATATAACAATAATCGATATCTTATCAATTTGATCTTAAAATTGGAAACTGACCCTGGAGCTCAAACTTATCTAAATTGAGGCAATGTTTTCTTTATTTTATTGCACATTCAATGATTAAATCATTACCTCATAAACCTAAGTTGATGATTTAATTTGATTATTTCTACTTCGTTACAGGTCAAATACCCGAGCGGTGCAGAAGTGAATGAAGGCAATGTGCTGACTCCTACCCTGGTGAAAGACATCCCTTCAATCTCGTGGGATGCCTCTCCCGACCAGCTATACACCGTCGCAATGACTGGTTAGTATTATGTCGAGCTCTTACCCTTTATTGGCGTGTTAGGGTAAGTTTCCTTTGCTTACCCAATGACGGTGATGTGCAGAATTTTGCTCATGTAATGGTGACTGATTCTTTCTATGGTATAATGTGGCGAATTCACGTTGACTGGTTATTATTGTGTTATTATTGTCATACTACCTTGACTTACGCCTTGAAATTAGCTCAATCCAGACATCCTATTATTTCTGCGTCACTATGAAATTACAGAGTGACCAGTAGTGAATATGGAATATTTTGTTTAAAAACGTGATTCTTTGAACTTTTTACGGTATAAACTAAAATGAAAACATATTAGCTACGGTTTACCCATAACATATTCTAGATTAACATTTTTAATAGTTTATTATTTTGAGAAGAAAACGAATGTTATGGAAATAGCTTTTGTCAAGCTTTACGGTTGTAGAAAGTCTAGATATTTTTAATAATAATAAACTGCTTTGTTGACAGATTCATAGAATATATTAATTTAAATTAAACACAAAGTTAAAATTCAATTGAGTAATTAATTTAATTCAAAAACATACCTAACGATTTAATAAGCATGAGCATAATTAATAATTAGGCATAGAAAATGTAATTTAAATAAACAGATACTTAATATTGAAAACATTTTTCTTTTGGCAGAAAATAAACAGTAAGTCCAATAAGTCATTTTCTATTCTAGACATTGATACTAGCAGGACTAACACGTTGAAGCAGAGGATTGTTTTTGCTTATAAGAATCAGCATGGAAATTTTTAGGTACTTAGATAGTTTCAAGGTAAAGTGTCTCGGATTTCATAAGTGTTCCGTTTTACAGGTTGTAAACTCATAAATTGTTTTGCCAGGCACATCCTGAATTAACTCATTGACTCTTTAAAGTACCGATGACGACACGGGCGTAGCCAGGTTTTAGTGTCGGGGGGGGGGGGGTTAAAAAAAAAAACGACTAAAATTGCATGAAATAAACCGTAATTTATAAATGAAAAAAAAAAACAGAAAAGATGTAAAAAACAGCAGGTTCCTTTTATTATACGTATTAATACAGAACTAATCTTCTGTTTTTCTTTTTAAATATATACTACTTCATTCGCATCAATTTCATTTTTCCATTACCAAAAAGGGTCGGTTACAAGCTGGCCGACCCGCTGATCGCCCCGTTTAAGCTTATCACCTTTTCTTTTATTTTTTTCCATATTCTCGTACCCTAACTAAAAAAAATGCATTACAAATAAATAAGACTAAGGCCTCATTTAAGGAGACGCGGGGCGTCGCGCGTTGCGATGGGCGGCGCGGCCCGCTCTGAATTCAAACATATGGCGTTGTATGAGTGCGTTTATTGAAAAACGATTTTCCACGAGTTTGCTTGAATTGGAGCGTTTTTTGCGGCGGATCCCGCGGACGGCGTCGACGCGTCGCGTAACACGCGACGTTTATCGCGGCGGCGCACGCAGCGGCAATTCTATTTGAAAATCGCACAAATCACGCAACACAGACGTAGTCCGATCAAAGAGTAGGTACCCCGCGTGCGCCAAGGCGATGCCCGCCGCGACTTTTGCTAAACGCTTGAGGAACCGCCGTGGGCGCCGCGGCGGGCGGGCACCGCCACTCTTCCCACCCCGCGTCTCTATGAACAACATCGTATATTGCTAAACAGAAAAAAACGTCCCACGCGCCGCGACACGCCACGCCTCTCGTGCAAAACATTTTTTATTTTTTATTTCAGTGAGATGATTCGTATAAAAGTAATCTGGACAATTTGTTACGATATTTGATTAATTACTTGACTAAAATCCGTTAAATATATCTGACAAATTGACAATCTAATTTAAAAAATAACCGAACAATTTTTACTCCTCTAGTTCCTCTACTGCACGTTTCGAATTGATTAATTAAAATCTTATTACTATTTAGTTTTTGTGTTTATAACATACAATAATCGTCTCGCGCGTAGGTTTGACGATTCTCAGCCTCCCGAACAAGCCGGATTCCGAAAAGGCTTTAGCACCGTAGACCACTTACATACGCTGCGATAGGTTATACTGAAGGCCGAAGAGTACAACCTGCCTCTCTGTTTAGCGTTTGTGGACTACGATTCGATCGAGACTTGGGCTGTACTGTAGTCTAGTGGCGTGTAGACATGGTGGCGTTTTGGCACACAACGGTGCCAAAACGCCACCATGTCAGTCCGACTTCACGACCAGCCCTTGGAACCTATCCTTCTGCAGCGAGTTGTGAGACAGGGAGACGTCATATCTCCGAAACTGTTCACCGCTGCACTGGAAGATGTCTTCAAGGTTCTAGACTGGAAAGGGCTAGGCATCAACGTCAATGGAGAGTACATCTCTCACCTTCTCACTCCTCACCGATTTGCCTACGATATAGTGGTCATGGCTGAGACCACGGAGGACCTCAGTACAATGCTCGATGACCTCAGTAGAGCTTCCGAAAGAGAGGGTCTTAAAATGAACATGGATAAAATCAAAGTCATGTTGAATGCCCATGTAACATCCACTCCTATCACGATCGGAGACTCTACACTCGAAGTAGTAGACGATTATGTCTACCTGGGGCAAACGGTCCAGTTGGGTAGGTCTAACTTCGAGAAAGAGGTCAATCATCGAATCCGACTCGGCTGGGCAGCGTTCGGGAAGTTGAGAGGTATCTTCTCGTCCTACTTACCGCAGTGTCTCAAGACAAAAGTCTATGACCAGTGTGTATTGCCAGTGATTACATACGGGACCGAAACATGGTCGCTTACAATGGGCCTTATCAGAAGGCTTAAAGTCACCCAAAGGGCAATGGAGAGGGCTATGCTTGGAGTTTCTTGCGTGATCTAATCAGAAATGAGGACATCAGCCATGAGTACCAAGGTTACCGACGTAGCTCGAAGAATTGCCAAACTTAAGTGGCAGCGGGCAGGGCACATTGCTTGCAGAACGGATGGGCGATAGGGCTGAAAAGTTCTGGAATGGCGACCGCGAACCGGAAGACGATGCGTTAGAAGGCCTCTCACTAGGTGGACCCTTGACCTGGTGAAGGTTGCGGGGATCCACTGGATGCGAGTCGCACGGGACCGGTCAATGTGGCGACACTTAGGGGAAGCCTATGTCCAGCAGTGGACGTCTTTCGACTGAAATGATAATGATGATGATGTGTTTATAATCGCAAGTGTTTACTCTTATACTATATACTATATGTGATAACTTGAAGTCAAATCACACAAATGACAAAAAAACTTCGTACACTGCAAAGGGTAATCTTCTTTACTAGACTCACTCGATAATCGTTACTGGCAACAGACTAGCTGACTAAATGCGCCGAGTACGGGTAGGATTCGATACGGCACAAAAATATACGAAGGTTACCGAATGCGATCGGAGTATCGACAGCCGATGGCGGCGAATCCAAGATATATATAATTATTATTGTAATAATTAGTACTAAGTTAGGCCACTCGCCTCTCATTATTTTAATATTATTAATGTTAATTTCTTAACATTTCGGGGGGGGTTTGAACCCCCTAAACCCTCCCCCTGGCTACGCCCGAGGATGACGACATGGCGTAATCATAGAATTATAAGCCTGTGACTTCCCCCTCATTGAGAGGAGGCCTGTGTCCCTGCAGTGGGAACATTATAGGCTGATGATGATGAGTTCCCAACGGCTGGGACACAGGCCATCTCTCTTACAGAGAGTAGGATTGGGCTAAATTATGATCATAATTATTAAAATTTGTATAAAATATTGGTATTTTTTTTTGGATTTACAAAAACTGCTACGTTTTATTTTAATTAGAATTTTTGTGAGGCGCCAGTTCTACATAATCAACATTTCAGTACATAATGGCCCACTTACTGACATGGACCTGCCAGTTGCCTTCTGTGTGGTAATAGGAGAGAGTGTCACTACTAAATCATCGCAGGCATATTGGCTGTTACTATTGATGACCAATTCATAAAAAACTGAAGTGTCGAAGTCATTCGCCTTATTTCGGTTCAGACCACTCGCTTCGAAGTTACTCGACACAGCACCTAACTCAATGCAAAGAACCAAGCAAAACGTGATTGGCGCAGGCTGACTTCGCTTTGATAAGAGTAGTCACTCACTAACCTGACCTAACACTCTCGTCTTGACGTAATCCCTTAATCAGGCATAAACGCCTAGAGCCTTCTAAAGCAAGAATTCAAAATATGAGACTAACCACACGTCTATATTCCAGACCCCGACGCACCTTCCCGAAAGGAGCCGAAGTACCGCGAGTGGCACCACTGGCTGGTCGGTAACGTCCCCGGCAACAACATCGCGTTGGGCGAGACGCTGTCGCAGTACGTCGGCTCCGGACCCCCGCAGGGCACCGGTCTGCACAGATACGTGTTCCTGGTCTACAAGCAGCCCGGCAAGCTGGAGTTTGATGAGCCTAGGCTTACTAACAAGTTAGTATTCATACTATACTACTTACACTACAAATACGTTATTATAATTAGGGGGTTACTCTGTCTGTTGCAAACGTTATTAACGGCTGAACGCATTATAGGTAGACCATGACCTGGGTTTAGGATATAAGATACCTTTTTATCTCAGTAGTACAATATCGTAGTATAATTTCTCATTTATTTTCACTAGCCCCTTTAGCCTCGTATCCACTAGGCACCATTTGGCGCGCGACATGTTGCTCAAAATGTTGAAAGTCAGCGCGGAACATTGTTTAGCAACGTAGTCTGTCTACGCGTGATCAGCCGTAGACAACATCTCGCCGGAGGAACTAGTGTTGAGTTCAGCGGCGGTGGTTATAATTTTATCAAAGAAAAAGCCGCGTTGGCGGGTTAGAACTTACCAATTTCATTAAAGATCTGACAAACTTTGCTTACAATCGTTGACAAACGTTCTAAGTGTGCCCTGTGCTCAACTGCATGTTGCACGGAAACAAAAAACAAGCCGCGCGTCATGTTGCGCGAGTCATGTTGCGCGCCAGCTGGCATCATCGCGCGCCAGCTGGCATCATCGCGCGCCAGCTGGCATCATCGCGCGCCAGCTGGCATCATCGCGTGCCAGCTGGCATCATCGCGCGCCAGCTGGCATCATAGCGCGCTGTTATGCAACGCTGCTGAACATGTTGAGCGTTACGTGTTGCGTGTGAATTGTTGCCCAGTGGATACGAGACTTTTTTCCATCATCATCTTTTGCCAAGTATTCCAATTACATATTTGGATTTTTTACATTAAGAAATTCTAAGTAGTTATGATGTTAAGATGTTTGAGCTCACACCAGTTGTAATATTTAATTAATTTAACTAAATATGATGTGAAGAGGTCATACATACCGAGACCGTCCATCTAAACTTACAAAAAATATATTCTTTTCCAGGTCTGGTGATAATCGTGGAGGGTTCTCTATTGCCAAGTTCGCCAAGAAGTACAACTTGGGCGACCCCATCGCCGGCAACTTCTACCAAGCGGAGTGGGACGACTACGTGCCTATTCTTTACAAGCAACTCGGCGCTTAAGCAGCTTCCAGCTCATGATGATATAGTACTAACAACCACAGAAGAAACAACAAATGGAGTAATCATATAGGAGTTTATCAATAAACACTGATTAAAGTTAACACAAAAAAATATAACCGACTTCCAAAAAAAAAAACAAAAAAGTGGAAAATAATTTTACTTTCAGAAGTCGGTGGCAAAAAGTAAATGCAACAAACAAGTCACCGACTTCTGAAAGTAAAATTATTTTCCACTTTTTTGTTTTTTTTTTTGGAAGTCGGTTATATTTTTTTGTAAAAAGTTTTTATTCTACCCTTTTCAGTTGTGGTATCTCACTTAAATTCTTGTCAAGTATCATTTTTACATTGTAACTAGAGACCAGCACATCGTCCATACATACGACAAAGGACAAAATGCATAATAAAGATGATGACTCAAAAAGTACCTAAGCAAAGATTATAAAATTCATATGGGCCCACCGGGCAGACTTTCTCTACCAAATGAATGAAGAATCATCTAAATCGGTCCAGTAATCACGGAGAAATAGGTGTAATTGGGTTGTGTGTTTGGGCTTGTTGGAATTGTAACGGTATGCACTTTCCAGGTGGACAAGTAATAATTTAAAGAAAAAAATAGAAATCTTTTTCTTTTTTTTTAACCTGTAGTTTCAATTTATTAACATTTTTTTTATTTTATATGTAAATTTATCACGTATAAAGGAAAGTGCATACCGTTACAATTCCAACAAGCCCAAACACAGCTAAAATCCAATGTCTCATTATTGCGTTCCGGTGCCTGTCTCTGGGATTCATCATCAGATCTGATAGTAGAATGGTTCTTATTAAACGCAAATGCTTCACTTGTTGTAGAAAATACCAAAATCACTGTACATTTTCCTATAAAATTTGAAGAGTTCCCTCGATTTCGCCAAGATTCCATCATCAGATCCCGACTTGGTGACTATGGGACCACTTCAGAAGTATCTCCTTTCGAACAAAAAAAGAATTTTGAAAATCGGTCCACAATTGGCGGAGTAATCGCGTAACATACACACAAAAAAAAAAACATACCGTCGAATTGATAACCTCCTCCTTTTAGAAGTCGGTTAAAAATGGCAAACGCTGACACTGAACATCACTATTAAAACGTGCTACAACTATTGTTCAGCTGGTCATACTGTTAATCCTGTTAAAAGTCGTTGCAGGAATACAAAACAATTAGAAAGCATCTGTCAGTTCTTTTAGCCCTCCGGACTTTGTCAATCTGTTTATTTTTTGAAGACTGCTTTCTGGGAGCAATAGGCCGGAGAAAGTTAGCACAACTGTTGTTGAGGGTGACCAAAAAACAGAACACTCTTTTCTATTTTTTTTTAATTCAGCCTCCTAGCCCTGATAACTTCACCACAATTATGAGGGGTCTCTATGCCTAGTACTAGCTCCTCAAGTGTCCAGTCTGTGGGAACATCCCTAACAACTCCCATGCATGTAACATGGAAGCGTGGGATATTTGTCATATATTTATTTTCTAATAGTATAGGGTTGTTGGAAAATTGGTTGGCATCGTTGAATGTGACAAAATCAGACATCCTGTTACGGCCCATTGACAACACCTTTAAAGCCTTTGGAATGGAGGAATTGAGCAAACTTCAGAGAGTTCAAAGTTAGGCCTTGCTTGGGGTCTGATTCGACTCTGGAGACAAAGACTGTGAGGGGTGCTCTATCGGACTCGCTATAGAGTACTTTGGAGTCACTCTCAAATCCTGGTTTCGTGTAGACATATTGGATTGAATCAGACGGCGGCTTATTACGTTTCGCGTCTGTAAAAATCTCAGGTCCTCCGGGGCGTTTCCTGGTCAACTGGTTTGTCCTTTTTAGCATGAACAATAACGGACGTCATCGCTACAAAAACTGAGCAATAGTCTTCAAATAGTTCGTACTATTCGACCATTGACATCTCGTACCTTGACATTGGCAAAATCATCGAATGTTGATCGATGGAGCCATAACCTTAAAAATTGATTGATTGATTGAAGACTGCTTTTCATTTTGGATGTTATCTCTGTTACTCCATTTGTTTTCTTCTCCATTTACTGACAAGTAACTCCGGTAATAATCATATACCTTGATTTGGGAATTATTTAGTATAATAAGACAATACATTCTGTATGTAAAGAGTTTGCGTTTATTAGTGTAAGAGTCGTATTTGGATTGTATAAGCATTTATTGTTTTTAAATATCATTTATTATCCGTTTTCTAACACTTGTTGTATTAATAAGCACTAAAAATCAATTTTAGAGATTGTTTAACCGTCATAGCCAAGAAGTTAAATCCAACCAAGTATGTCTTTAAAGTCCATTTTATAATTAATGAAATTGAAACATATTCCAACTTTGTAATATTCCGTTAACGCGGTCAAACAACTAAAGGATTGGCGCCTGCCTAAAGAAAACTCATAAAATAATTTGTAATAGTTGTGAATAAACGGTTGATCAATGTCGCAAAAAAAGGCACAGTTAGTGCGAATAGTTTAAAAATGATCTAATTCTTTTATCCAATTTTCAATTGTTTTTTTTATTTACTAAGAATGTATGTAGTAATACTAATAACCAAGGCAAAAAAAGAGAGGTTTGACGTTAAGGACATTTTGTCTTATTACCTTGGTTGGATAGTAAGTATCATAATCATACGAAACGATAGGTATGCAAGTTAAACGTGTCTAGATGATTCAAAATTTTCTTCTAGGAGTTATTACAGTGGTATACACTATCTGTTGTTTTATTATTTGATCTCCCACTTTAATTAGAGTAAATCAACATTTAGAACGCCACAACATAAAACGATAACGCCGCATCTACCAGAGCGTGCCGTCGAGCACATCGTCGATGCTGCCGCATTTGCACCCGAATTTGCTACCTGTCCATATACCGGGTGTAACGGAATGGGCTAGAGACCATCAAACTGAACATGTTCTCCATTGGACAAACATCGTATAGATAATTTTTTCGCTATTACTATGTTCGTCCGACGGAGAAACATGTTCAGTTTGATGGTCTGTAGGAAACCCGAAAGTATGTATATGTCGCAGGGATATGATAAAAATATGAGAGATTTGATCAAATCACGTACCAAATCATATACCCTTTCCGTTACACCCTGTATATAGGGTGACTGGTAATTAGTGGCCGATACTTAAACACGTGATTGTACTCATGATAACAAACAACTTTCCCAAAGAAACATTTTTTTTTATACTCATTCACTTTTATCAGAATATTATTATAACACAAGAGCCGTATGAAATTCGGGGTGGCGAGCCGCGCGGGTAATCTGTCTGCCCACTGTTGAACTGTACGACAGTAATGAGACCGAACGGCGTCACGCGGCTAACAGCTGATAGGCCACAGGCGCGCGATTTTGAAACGGCTGTGGTGTTATTGTGTAAAAGTGAATGAGTATAAAATAAAAAGTTTTTAGGGATGGTTGTTTTTTATCATGAGCACAATTACGTGATAAGGTATCGGTCACTTATTGGCAGTCACCCTATTTAAAAATGAAATGTCGTTTGTTAGTCTTACTTAAACTCGAGAACGGCTGGACCGATTTGGCTAATTTTGATTTTGAAAATATTTGTAGAAATCCTAGGAAAGTTTAAAAGGTAAGTAGGATAGGGTACTAGGTAGGTAGGTAAGGTAGGGTAGGGAATCCCTACCCTAACTTACCATACCCGTCGTACCTACCATCCCTACTAGGGAGGTAGGGGTAGGTAGTGCAAAGTGTCATAAAGTTATAATATATAATGATGACAATAGCGACTTATCTAATCTAGACTTCGCTTTGCCCGTGACTTATGGGAACTACCCGTACCTAAGTATGCAACAACGAAGAAATCGTGAAACGCCGACCGCAAGTAGAATGGAACAAGGACAGGAAGATGACGATGTCCCTAGTACCGAGTTCAAATCATAAACACATCACTATCGGTTCAGTATCTCGCTCGTAAATAATTAAACGTCTTTGATCTATTTCGAAGAAAACCGACACACAGACAGACTACAGTAATACTTTCGCATTAGGTATTCCCATGATACATTATCAAAATCAGTATCAGTTTGTCATTTCTTTATCATCATAAAAGATTATTTAGTATAAAAAATACAAATACCTACAGGTGTGAACCAGCAGCTCAGTTTGAGTATCAAGATGAGCCCGTTGTGTCTCTTCGTTCTTATTGCGTGTGTAAATAGTTATGTGGCTGGACAAGGGGTGTCCAGTTCGGCCTATTTAGAACATGAGATAATCCCAGATGTCCTGTCCGTTGTACCTGCAGGATATTTGACTGTAAGTTATTATAAAATCATTTCTATGTCGTTTAGGTACCTATTTATAGTTTGAACATGGACGAGGCGAAAAGGTATATGAGGATCGATTCTGTGGTTTCTGCTTACCCTCGTGGGAAAATAGCGTGAGGTTATTTGTGTGATACCTACCAAATAAAATTGTTATCATTAGCTAAAAGGACCAAAATCTGATCTACGTAGGGTTCGATGCTAAGTTTGAATCTTTGTAAAAAAAACCTTTTGCAATTAAATAACAATTCAATGTGACGTGGGTGATTCCAACCATACCAGACCAGTTCGGTTCTATTCTCTTATACAAGGTGTTGTTTTGCATTCTCGTCAATTCAAGGAGGTGACTATGCTACTGATTCTCATCCAGAATCAATAATAAAATGGGTAGGTACCTAATTCTTTATTTTTTTTCTTATTTACGAAAATCGGTTAGTGTTAACCACCCGTGTTTTAAACGCGGCCCGTCTGATTCTCGCCCTATAAACATGCTTTCATACATACAAACAATCTCAAACGTTTATTCTATTATTTCTTATTCCCTATGCTGAAATACTGACAAACTTAAAAACCCAAAAAAAAACACCGTTTATTAATAATTAACTAGGTAGGTACCGTAATTTTAATAGATTATTTAGGTCTTTTGTGACATCCTCTTGAATTTTGACGAGGATGCAAAACAACACCTTGTTTTACCTATAATAATCAACGACTAATATTTAATGATATCTTTGCCTGTAGGGGGGAGAGTCCCCTGGTGTCCTGAACTACAAGTCACGGCTTTGTTTAGGCACCACTTTCCCACCAATCAACATTGCCATACATAGTAATTATTACTATTTTTCCATAGTTTTAATTAAAAAGTGTTATTTACGCAAGAATAAAGCTTTTTATTTATTTCTTTACTATTACAGGTCCTGCATCCCAGTGGCGCGGTAGTTCAGGAAGGAAATGTGTTGACTCCAACAGAGGTGAAAGACATCCCTTCTGTTTCGTGGGATGCGTCCCCTGGCCAGTTTTATACAGTGGCGATGGCTGGTTAGTATTGTAACAAATTCTTAACCTTTCGTCACCTTTGAAAGAAGTGTTGAAGGCAACATTCTCAGTCCAACGGATATGAACATAGGTACCATTCATATAATTATACCTATCTTCCGTCGTGTGTGACTTTAGTAAGCCTCTTTTAAAAAGATTCACGTGGACCGTAGCTTAGGTTGATTAGTATTGCATAGATAGTGTTTACCCTACTCTATACTTACCCTAAGGGTCAGTTCACACCGAGACGCGACGCGACGCGACGATACTTGAAGAGGCCAGTGATTTCGCGCTGCGTCGCTCTACGCCGCGAGGCGCCGCGCGGCGCAGCGCTGCATGGCGCAACGTATTCTGAATTCTCACAACGAAACGTGTATCTTTTCGTGTAGAAAATAAAGTTATATTTTGAATCGCTCTTTAAAAGTGTGCGCGCAGCGTCACGTCGCGTCTCGGTGTGAACTGACCCTTATTGCAACGTGTTCAGTACCTTTTCTCACAACTAGAGGTGAAAGATTCCTTGTCTCCCTTGACCAATAAGACAATCAACATTTATAGTGTAATTTCCGAACAAGCTGAACGTGAAATTAATATTCCAGACCCCGATGTGCCCTCTCGCGAGTCGCCGACATCACGCAAATGGTTGCACTGGATAGTTTGCAACATTCCTGGCACAGACATCGATTCGGGGGAGACTATCGCTGAGTACGTCGGCGCCGGACCTTCACAAAACAGCAACCTGCACAGATATGTGTTTCTAGTGTACCAGCAACCTTCCAAACTTGAGTTTGATGAGCCTAGACTTACTAACAGGTCAGTACAAGACAGACAGATAATATGTTCTTCAATATATTGTGTATACACGATTTCCATAACTGTGCCACTCATGATATACAAGGTGTTGTTTTGCATCCTCGTCAAATTTCAGGAGGTGGTCTCAAAAGACATAAATAATCAATTAAAATTACGGCACCTAG
Source organism: Cerastis leucographa (assembly GCA_963082945.1). NCBI lineage: Eukaryota > Metazoa > Arthropoda > Insecta > Lepidoptera > Noctuidae > Cerastis > Cerastis leucographa. The sequence continues at coordinate 4,633,386 of OY720365.1, forward strand.
TTAATTATTAAAAAGCACTGATTTTTTTGGATGTTTAAGTTTGTCAGTTTTTCAGAATAACCTCCTTAACGTGGTATAGGGAATAAGAAATTATCGAATAAACGTTTGAGATTGTTTGTATGTGCGTAAGCGAGGTTATAGGGCAAGAACCAGACGGGCCGCGTTTAAAACACGGGTGGTTCACACTTACCGATTTCCGTAAATAAGAAAAAAAAAATACCTACCCATTATTGATTCGGGACGAGAATCATTAGCATAGTTACCTCCTTGAATTTGACGAGGATGCAAAACAGCACCTTGTACATTATATGGTATGGCTGATACTGCTTGTAGACAATTTGAATACCAGAAGCATCATACCTAGGGGTCATCCCAAAAACAGAGCTGAAAAAGTCGCATGTGCCTTTAGTTATACCGACACCTTTTTTAACCTCAATGATTGTACAAATTGCATTAAGTAGCCGGACTAAGTTAAACCCTTGTTGTAACTGCAGCCTACAACTCGCAAGTCGCAGATAACTTCTGCTATCCCCTTAGAATTCCAAATCTACTTTATCTGCACACATTTAATAATGTTGATAATCAACTATTTCCAGGTCAGCGGAAAACCGTGAATTATTCTCGATTGGCAATTTCGCCGAAAAGTACAGCTTGGGTGACCCCATCGCCGGCAACTTCTACCAAGCTGAGTGGGACGAATACGTGCCCATCCTGTACGAGCAACTAGGCATTTAGGCGAAGACTACTAAAGCCATTTTTTCTAATATTTGATGAACAATCATGTGATTATTGATAATAGTAAAACTGCTTTGAAGTAACCATTAAAAATGTTGTACTTACACACTTACATAATTTCTCTCAAAATCAGCCTCAATTTATTTAAAAATCTCATGTGAAATTATGTATCCTAGGCAAGTGGGTACTGTAGGAAGTGTTGATCGTGAACATAACTGGCGGTGGTGGTCGTCTTGGTTGCCACCTAATAGACCAGACCCTTCAATTTTCCAAAGGCTACGCACTTTTCCCAGCCTAGTGGCTTCTAACGGTGCATGTGACCTACATGTATATGCTCTCATTTTAGGTACTAGCCTCGTTTCTTAATCGTCTATCATAAAAATACCTACCTATATGCACCATTATTTTGGCTCACCATACATAGGTACCAGCAGTTCACGGGCGTAAATTAGCAAACAGATATTAGCATAATATGAGGTTCCTACTAACTGTGACACATGATTCCTCTCATGAGAGTGATTGCGCTGTATTCCACCACTCTACGCTAGGTGCGGGTTGGTAGATGTCAAATATCTTCGAATGTTTGGTGCTAGGACATGCTGGTTTCTTCACGATGTTTTTCTTCACTGTTTTCAGTGCAGTGGTGATGAAATAAATTACACGAAGTAACTAATATAAAGCTTATGACATAATTACAATTTATCACCAAAAAAAGCTTGTAAACAGATATAATTAAGTAGGTATGCAAACAGATAATTTTAAGATTCAGCCTAGTTTTTGCATTTATGTCTGGCTGTCAATATGAGTTGGTTGTGTTTCATAGTCGCTGTTGCCTTCGTGAATAGTTTTGTAACCGCTCAGAACTATGAAGCAAAAGAAAAACTGGCTTTTATGCACAGTAAGATAATTCCTGATGTGTTGGATGTCGTGCCGGCTGACCTTATGACTGTAAGTTACATTTATTTATAGTAAAACTAGCTTCTCGTCGTTGCGATGATTTCCGACAATAACGCGAGCGAAACCGCGGTCAAAAAGCTAAGGGCAAGGAAAGATCAAAGAAACGGTTGGTGGTTTGTGAGAATTGATTAGAATGCGGGTGAATACTGAGAGTAGGGCTAAAAGATTAATATTTACGGTATTTGTGGGGTGCAGCAGCGGGATCCCGCAAATATCTGGATCCAGCGGGACTGAGAATTACCAGGACCCTTCAAATCCCAGGATTAAAGTTATCATACGGGTTGCATTTCCTAGTTACAGTCTATTTATGTCACTCAATGAGCGTATTCAATTTATAATCCTAAGATATACTATGTTTTATTGTGTTTAATGCCGTGCAATTAGACAGCCTTATACATTTATGAAGATCTATATTTATGCAGAACTTAAAATTCTTTTTTATAATATTTAGCTAGACAGATAGCAAAGTGCACACTAAGGGGCATAACAACATGTAAGTACCTACATATCCAAGAGATAGATAACCTTTCGAGCGTTTTATTCCAATTATGTTTCAGCAGCCATAAATTGTTACGACGTCGGTCGTTCTTTTGAGAACCAAAAAACCTTGAATTGAACGCAGTTCTGCTAATGTACCAACATAAGATTTCGTCCATTTAATAATAGTAATGATTTTAGGTAGAGTATATACGCTGATTAATTTAATATCTGTTGTAAGTAAATGTTTTAGATTTAAATAATACTGATTTATCTGAATAGTTAAATGGAGAGACTTGTCGGTCGATCGGTCGTAAGCGCGACTGCTAAGCATGAGGTCCCAGGTTCGATTCCGGGTCGGGAAGGGTTGTTGGGTTTTCCCATCAGGAATTTCTTAGTAGCAGCCATGAGATCTGGACTCGTGCCCGGTTGATGACAATTGGCTCGCCCCCTATTATATGGGACTAAACATAACTGGCAAAATGTGGATCGATGTATTAGGTAATTAAATCTGTCTAACATTTCGGGGACGACAGCCGTGGTGTTGGCATTTAGAATGTTGTATTAGTTTGACGTCGGTACTTCACTGTTCCACGGAATAAGGGGTTAGCCAAAGGACAATTTAATGTTATATTGCAATGGGATAGAAGAATTTTACAGGTTTTCGGTTTATTATTTTTAATCTTTTTACTAAATAACCTACCTTCTATTAGATTGGATGATTTTTAACTCCCTAATTTTACTTCAGGTGATTTACCCCAACTGGCCAGCACTGAGCGTTGGCGACGTTTTGACTCCAACCCAGGCTAAAACCCCTCCCGACGTGACATGGTTCGCCAACCCTTACAAGTATTACACTTTCATGATGACTGGTTAGTATTGTGACGAATTGTTACCCTTCACTTACCCTATGCATGTGACAAGTGCATGTTTAGGGGTCTACGCAGTTACAGTCGACCTCATAATTGCTTTACCTACCATACCCTTAAGTTTGACTGTCACTTGTGCTTGTGCACCTTGCACGTCATAAAACTTCCAGGTCTATTTTTACTTTTAAGACTAGATTATAAATAGAAATATAAAATATAGAAATAGACCTGGAAGTTCAATCTTTTGAACCTTGGTGAAGTTTCAATTTACTGTGAGATTTGGTTCAAAGTTGTTAAGTAGTCGTAGTTTGATAATAGCGAGTATAAAAGACTGCGTGTCAATGTCTAAACCACTGTGTATGTGCCGCCGATATTTACTCCGCGCCGATGTTACATCCCCATGCTACTTAGGTCGTGATTTGTTACAGTCACTTAGTACATACTTCGGCTAAGCGATAAATCGATAATCCTGTCCCTTTCATAAAACTGTCAAACCATAAGCGGAAGATAGAGTCGGGAACATGTCGAGAATATCTGCATATGTCAACTTCAACGTACTAGGCAACATGTCATAGAGCTCGGACTTAGTACAAGCACGGCGGTACTTAGGTAAGATACGTCTTAAATCGAGGCACTTACAGTAGGTCATATGTCGTTTGGCCTGTTGGTTGTCATAACAAAACCATTATGAGCAGAACTCCTATTCTGTTGAAGCACCAAACTACCTACTGAAGAAGAGCTCAAGGTCAAAATGTTGCCACTGACATGCCTGAATGTAAAAATTTTCAGAATCCCGGAACCGACTACCCGGCAACCGGAGCGTGTTCTAATTAATATATATATTTTTTCTTTTTATTGTATGTTTTTTTTTAATGCAGATCCCGATGCACCTTCCCGCCAAGAGCCGGCGATGCGCGAGTGGCTTCACTGGCTGGTTGTTAACGTCCCCGGGAGCAGGGTCGATGTGGGGGACACTATCGCCGAGTACGTTGGCGCGGGCCCCGGCAAGGACACCGGCCTGCACAGATATGTGTTCCTGGTCTACGAGCAGCCTGAGCCTGACATGGTGTTTGATGAACCTAGACTTACAAACAGGTCAGTAGTTAGTAAGCTAGATTACCTAGCTATTCACTGAGTTTTCTTTAATAGATTTTCAACTTTACTGATAAAGAATTAGGTTCATGGTTGATTGGGAAAATTTAACAGCATCGGGTAGCTTGATGTGCTGGCGTCTGTACTTGATTGGATTGGAAATGAAGATATCTGTTGGAGCAAAATACGACTAGTTGTATATGTGGGGTTGTTTCTTGAAAGATCCGTTGCGAGATGACACTATATATCACTAGTCAATTTCTTCAATGAAAAGCGAACAATTGGCGACAACACAAAACACTTAGCGACATCTCGCCGCAGAGTATTCGGCAAGGAACGCTATGGCAGTTAAATTAAAGTACGGACGGCGACCAAGCAAGAAACTGTTAATGTGGATTTTTCATTGTATTCGAAATCTATTCAAAGCCAGGCCATGTTATACTGAAACTGTTATACTACAGGATGCCTCTTTGAATATAACACCTTCCGTTTCCACTTTCCCAGGTCGATGGCCAACCGCGCACACTTTTCGGTTAGTAAATTCGCACGGAAGTACAACTTGGGCAACCCGATCGCTGGCAACTTCTATCTTGCAGAGTGGGACGAGTACGTGCCCATTCTGTACGAACAACTCGGTGCCGGTCAGTCTGCAAACGGCGGTCAACGATCTACCACGAGCTCCATGCTCGTTCTAACGAGTGTTATGATGTTGGCATTATATATTTAAAATGTGACACATACGTCCTTCGACTACGTTTCACTTTCGTTGACATTAGAATATTTTGTCTCACTAGCAAGCATCAGCGTAGTCTAAACTAATATTATAAAGAGGAAAGATTTGATTGTTTGTTTGTTTGTTTGTTTGCATTGAATAGGCTCCGAAACTACTGAACCAATTTGAAAAATTCTTTCACTGTTGGAAAGCTACACTATCCCCGGGTGACATAGGCTATATAATATTATCAAAAAAATTAGGGATCCTTACTAAAACTCCAATAATGTAACCCAAGGTGTACAAAAATTACCTAGAATATTCTTTATATCGCGTGCGCTGCGAAAACTATTGATGATAGAATATAATAATGTTCCACGACTTTGCAGAACACGTCATTATTTATAAAAAGTGTCGCGACAGCATATGTCTAACTATCATAGTTATGCCACAATAAGTGTTCTTTTATTTAAAAAAAAAATTTTTAATGCCGCCGCCAGAAAAGGCTCTGTATTTGTGTGTTGGCATTAATCCATATCAAAATAAATAACTTCATATTCAAGACTACCTCAATAACTTTATATAACTTTTTGAATTATTCAATTTGGACATTCCATTCGAAAGATATCACGAGTTTAAAAATGTAAATATTAGAAAAAAGTTGCGCGGAATTCAAAAAAATTATCTAAACTAATATTATAAAGAGGAAAGATTTGATTGTTTGTTTGTTTGTTTGTTTGCATTGAATAGGCTCCGAAACTACTGAACCAATTTGAAAAATTCTTTCACTGTTGGAAAGCTACACTCATAGGCTATATAATATTATCAAAAAAATTAGGGATCCTTACTAAAACTCCAATAATGTAACCCAAGGTGTACAAAAATTACCTAGAATATTCTTTATATCGCGTGCGCTGCGAAAACTATTGATGATAGAATATAATAATGTTCCACGACTTTGCAGAACACGTCATTATTTATAAAAAGTGACGCGACAGCATATGTCTAACTATCATAGTTATGCCACAATAAGTGTTCTTTTATTTAAAAAAAAAAATTTTTAATGCCGCCGCCAGAAAAGGCTCTGTATTTGTGTGTTGGCATTAATCCATATCAAAATAAATAACTTCATATTCAAGACTACCTCAATACCTTTATATAACTTTTTGAATTATTCAATTTGGACATTCCATTCGAAAGATATCACGAGTTTAAAAATGTAAATATTAGAAAAAAGTTGCGCGGAATTCAAAAAAATTATCTAAACTAATATTATAAAGAGGAAAGATTTGATTGTTTGTTTGTTTGTTTGTTTGCATTGAATAGGCTCCGAAACTACTGAACCAATTTGAAAAATTCTTTCACTGTTGGAAAGCTACACTCATAGGCTATATAATATTATCAAAAAAATTAGGGATCCTTACTAAAACTCCAATAATGTAACCCAAGGTGTACAAAAATTACCTAGAATATTCTTTATATCGCGTGCGCTGCGAAAACTATTGATGATAGAATATAATAATGTTCCACGACTTTGCAGAACACGTCATTATTTATAAAAAGTGTCGCGACAGCATATGTCTAACTATCATAGTTATGCCACAATAAGTGTTCTTTTATTTAAAAAAAAAAAATTTTAATGCCGCCGCCAGAAAAGGCTCTGTATTTGTGTGTTGGCATTAATCCATATCAAAATAAATAACTTCATATTCAAGACTACCTCAATACCTTTATATAACTTTTTGAATTATTCAATTTGGACATTCCATTCGAAAGATATCACGAGTTTAAAAATGTAAATATTAGAAAAAAGTTGCGCGGAATTCAAAAAAATTAGGGATCCTTACTAAAACTCCAATGATGTTCTAATGTTGACCCAAGGTACAAAAATCACCTTAAATATTCTTTACATCACTTGCGCTGCGAAAACTACTGATGATAGAATAAAATAATGTAGTACGTCTTTGCAGAACACATCATTATTTAAAAAAAGTGTCGCGACAGCATATGTCTAACTATAATAGTTATGCCACAATAACTTTCTTTTATTTTAAAAATATATTTTTTTAATCCGCCGCTGAAAAAGGCTCTGTTTTTGTATCTTGGTATTAATCCTTATCAAAATAAATTACTTCATATTCAAGACTGCTTCAATACCTTTATAAAACTTTTTTAATTATTCAATTCGGACATTCCATTCGAAAGATATCAGGAGTTTAAAAATGTAAGTATTAGAAAAAAGTTGCATGGTCGCCGCTCACCCTGCTCACCTTAAGCGATGCGAGTACGCGTCACTGGGGTACGGGCTGTACGGGACGGGAATATTCACCTTCTTTATAATTTTCTTTATTTAGTAACCTGACGCGAATAGAAGGGTTTGTGAGTATGTATTGTAATTTTTAATTTTGAAATTTTTGTTAAATACCCGTGCGAAGCCGGGGCGGGCTGCTAGTTAAACTATATTTTTACTATACACGGTGTAAATCACCTCATCACGAAGCCGTCAACTAAGCATTCTGTACATGAAACTAAGTAACTTTACGCAAAAATTATTGCTGGGAAACGACTTTTTTTTGGGGGGTGTAAAATCATGTGTTGTGGTAGAACTCAATGTAACGCACTCAAAACATTGTGCTGATGGACGAATTGAATAGTACGGGGGTCGTGGAGGTGTTTAAAGTAAAAATCTTACATTAAAAACTTGTATTTAAAAAAATACTTGTCAAAAAGTTGGAACTTTGACCCCTAATATCTCCGTAACTAGAAGGTTCCCAGGTATGGTATAGAACAAAAAAATGATCGCAATGACAGGGAGAACCAGTGCCTTTCGGCTTCGTTAAGAGGTGTTTTACACCCTTTATTCTTAGACAGTTATACCTTCCCAAGCATATTTCATGTAGTGCTAGTTGGATTTTGGATGGTCAATTCTTGACGCTGCGGCGAGCGCTGCAAATCGAACAGTGTGTTATTTTTAGAGTTGAAACGGATATCCGGTAACTATCCGGTATCCGGCATATCCGGCGGCCTAAAAACTATCCGGCCAAATACCGGATAACTGGCGTCTATCCGGCAGAATACCGGATTGAAAAAAATAAAAATTGTAGGCAATTAATTGCTTTACTTAGTTAGTATCACTTAAGAAATACAATCAGTACAATCAAAATATAATTGTACAATATAGAAAAATAATAAATTAGAACTTATACTGCACTAAGGACAAATTATGGTGGATGTTCTAGTGGTGTGGTTCTGCTTGTCTTCGTAACTAAGGCCAGCTTCAGAAAAAAGTCTTTCGTTGTACACACTGCTGCAAGATGCTGAAAGATTGATTTTGGATTTTGTTAAGTTTGGGTATTGTTTAGCATAGCGCCGCCTACGCAAGCGTGCTTCGTGCGATGTACCAAATGGCAACGTTCCGCGGAATATTCGACGGCCGAATATCCGGCTACAAGGTTGGTCGAATATCCGGTATCCGGCTAAAGTGCTATCCGTTTTATCTCTAGTTATTTTACAATATCGGGGTCGTGTAGAGTTGGTGAAAACGAGCATAAGGGTAAAACCCCGATGACCAGTATATTCATTACGTATAATGTAAGTATAATAATTCAAGTAGATTCTCATTAAAATGATTTAAATTTAATCATAGTTTTATTTTCCCTGTGGAAGTAGGAACCAAATTTCCTATTTCAGGTCATTGGTCCATACTGTCTACCTACTGTAGTACAGTTATACAGCATAGAGAAAGGGCGGTATAGTTATTATATGAAAATGAGTGACCATCAAACTGAACAACTTTCTACATGGGACATGGCAAAATAATGGGCTGTCCTATACATTTAGGTCGAGTAGGTAGTGAAATTTTGAATGAGACAGCTGATTATTTTTCATGATTTCGATGTAGGTTCCCATCTTTCATAAGACTATGCCCTTTCTATTACACGCTGTATACACTACGAAATTAGAACGAAGAATTACCTACGTATTCACTTGGCTATCCTACATTTTAATTTAGTTATTTGTCTTTAAGTTCAAGTAAACCTGATAATATGCCATTCAGACATAAGTACTAATAAAATTATTAAGGTCCAATTTACATCTGCGGTTTAGATATGTAGACGAAGCAAAAGGAGTAGGTATGTAAGGATTGTACCAAGAGGCGTTCTGCTGCCAACTGAAAAGGCGTGACTTGACTGTATGTATTCTATTCACAACTTTCCTTAATAACACAAAGGCATGTTTCACGTCTTTTTCACTTACTTAACCATGGTAAAACACAGATTTAACAAATCTGAAACTATTTGTGGTATGATAATTTAATTAGGCTCTATATCATGTAAGGCCATCACTTAGGCTTTAGACGTCCGTCCGCACATAAATGATAAGTACTATATCCCTAACTTTTAAACTACATGTTACTGTAGATATACATAAAGGGTGCCGTAAAAACGAAGCCGAAGAGCAGTTGTTCTCCTCGTCATTGCGATATATTTTTTTGTTCTGGACCATACCTAGGACCTTCTAGATACAAAGATATTGGAGGTCAAAGTTCCAACTTTTTCACAGGTTTTTTTAAAAGAAGTCCCGACCACCGTACCTACTATGCAATATAGAGTAGGTTCAGAGTCCCACTGAAATAGCTAAGAGCAGTGACTCCTACATAATATATTCGTAAATTAGATATTTTTTGAAGATCAACAGGCAGTTCTAACGCATTGGCCTGTGACGTTCATTAATTATTTACCACATTCCTTGCCCTTCCTCGGTAATGGTAACCACAAATCTTCTTGTGGTTTTTGTTTTTGCTATAAAATGCAACAAAATTGCCAGTTTATTTATATTGGACCAAACAATAGTCTCATAAAAAACCGGCCAAGTGCGAGTCGGACTCGCGCACGAAGGGTTCCAATATTTATAAAAACCGCCATATATGATCTGCAAATGAGACTCGTTTTTAGTACAACTGACGCTTAGCGCCATCTATCGACATTTCTATGGAGTTGTTCGAAATTTTCGAGTCAAATACAATTGATCGACTATTACTCGTAAACTTGTAAAGTCCACTTAAGTGTGATAGTTTTCCTTTAAACTTCGTTATATATAGGTACTACTCCCGTGACATTTGAATTTCTAACTACTACCGTTTAGTTAGTAGAGGGGGGGGGGACACTTGACTCTAACGAAAATTGGTACTTTAAAGCTTGATAAGTCACGAACGGTTTACTTAATCAAAAAACCCAATATTTTTGAAAGACCTATTCAACGATATCCCACACTATGGGAAGGACGAAAAAAAAAATGATCATCCCTATTTTACATGTAGGGGAGGTACCCTAAATAATTGTTTTTTTTTTCAAAATTTTATTTTACCACTTTTCCGGCATCATTAACGTGTACCTATACTCATGCCAAATTACAACTTTCTAGTACCAACATTTTTTGAGCTAAACCGCGGACAGACAGACAGACAGACGGACATACCGAAACTATAAGGGTTCCTTGTTTACTACGGAACCCTAAAAAATAATCAGAATGTAGGTACTTCTATATCTTTGCAGCAAGGATAACCTTTCAGGCATAATCATATATTATTTAAATATGGCTATGCTTCCAGGACCTGTCAGTAGGGTGTCGCGCGATTTACGACGAAGTAGGAATTGTTTTGGCGTGTCTTGAAAATATCATTCGAGAACACGTTATTATATTAGAACCTGCTAACCAGCTGACCCGACATACGTTGTCTTGTCTAAATCCTGTTTTTCAAATTGCCGAGCAATTTCTGCAATTTTTTTCCTTTAAAAACCTCACTCCGAGTATTAAGAACATAAAAAAACTTTATCGGTCCAATCGTAATATAGTGATAGTGTCTTTCGTTCATTTTTTCGTTAAGCATGAAGCTAGAAAACGACTTGTGCCTATGAAGTAGCAGGCTGCCATAAATAAGTAGGAGCTTGTTAAACGGGCTGTATTTCTCTCTTTTTATTTTAATTAGTTTTATTCGCCGATCGAGTCAAAGGTCAGGAGGGTATCGAAACAAAGGATTTAAAAAAAAAATTGACCATAATGAAACTCCACATACATTAAACACAAGTTTACTTATATAAAAAACAATAACTATTTACACGACATGACTACCATAGATCTAAACGCCTAGACTCTTGTACAAGAGCGGCACGTAGTCGTCAAACTGTGCACGGTAGAAGTTGCCGGCCACAGGCGCTCCCAGGTTGTACTTCTCTGCGAACTTCTTCGTTGAGAAGGCGGCACGACCATCGATGGATCTGATAACAAAATTACAAAATATTATGTGTGTTGAATGTGGTTTTTTTAAATCCTAGTTTCTATAGTGTGTTGGTACAAGTTAACATGACATCATTCACAACTCTTGTGGATCTGGTGGTGGATGCTATGAGAATTCCCAAAGGCAGATTCCGAAAATCGTGAAAGTATAAAAGCGAACAGAGCTAACCGACTGCTCAATTTTTGTCAAGTGATAACTCTTGTTTTTTCAGACAGCCAACCACAGCAGTCTATTAACGGTACTCAAAGTATTCAAGATAAAGTTAAACGATTTCAGACAATACTTCTAAGAAATTCTATGGAAAACCCCAAGAACAGTTTGCCCGACTTTGGAATCGACCTCATGCTCAGCAGTAGCGCTTGCGACCACTACACTAACAAGAAAAGGTAGTTATATAGTGTAGCAATACGCTCGTCACCTAATACAGGCGAAATGTGGGTGCAGGTACTAGCTTAGCTCTGCTAACTCTTAGGGGATACAGGCGTGATGTTACGTAATATAGATACTCACTTGTTAGTCAAGAGCTTCTCATCGAAGCTGAGCTTGGCAGGCTGCTTGTACACGATGTACACGTATCGGTGGATACCGGTGCCCTCTGGCGGTCCGGAGCCGATGTAGCCGGACAGCACGTCCCCCTGCGTGACGTCACCGCCGGGGATGTTGACCACCAGCCAGTGGTGCCACTCGCGGTACACCGGCTCGGGTCCCTCGTAGTTGTCGGGGTCTGGGGGCGGACAATTAAATAGTTGGATGTTAGTGAGAACTTGTAGCAAATGTAAATCAACATATTTAAATACATACGTAAATTAATGATAGACAGACTCGTGTGTATATATATATATACATATTCGCTTCCTACAGAATCTTTACGATGCTCTCAAAATCTGTGTTTGAAGGACTGGTAATTTCTGTTTCTTAAAGGCTGCCTTCAAAGACAACCATGTAATTGTTAATAATAAACTATCTGAAGCCATAAAGGTTCTGCTATTAACCTGTGAAGATGAGCGTGTAGAAGCTGTCGGGGTCAGCGTTGAAGGTCACGCTGGGCTGTTCCTTCACCTGCGTGGGGCTCAGCTCATTGCCCTGAGACGCGACCACGCCGCTGGGGTACTTCAACTGGAAACATTCAGATATTAGATGAAGAAGGGCTTAGGATGGAGGGAGAAGAATGAAATAAACCAGATCCAAGGCAAGAGGTGTCCGTTTCGACTGCTCGGCCACTATGTCGTAGAAAAAAAAACTTATGTCAGCATTTCGAAGGAATTTGTAAAAGATGAACAGTGAAAACCGCAAATTCGAAGAGTCAATAATCAGAAAGTTATGTGGGTTTAACCGTGGCCGCGCAGTCCGCATGAATTCAACTGCGCGGCCACCAGTTCTCTTAAACGGAGCGTTGTAAAAGTCTAATTCCTTTTGCTAATCACTGACAGGATTTCGAAGAAAATGTAGATCATAAAAATAATGCCCTACTGTCTGTAGTTCACGACCTACATCACTCCAAAGTTTGGCCGCGCAGTCCGCACAAAGCGAACCGCGCGGCCACGAGTTTTTTTTAATAGACCTTACACGGAGCTTAGTAGAAGTCCCATTCTTTTTGCTAATTACTGACACCATTTCGAAGAATATGTAGACAGTATAAATAAATCCTATAATTAAGAACTACAAGACCTACAGAACTTAAAACCTATAATCGAAGGAAAAAATAGGGTGACCAAGATTTATAGTGTGTGAATCCAGGCTTTTTTCCATTTCAATATCATAGTATAAATATATCATCACTACACAATATACAAAGTCGCTTTTTCTGTCCCTCCCTATATCCCTATGTATAGATTTTAATGCGGTTTTTTTAATAGATAGTGATAGAAGAGGAAGGTTTATATGTATAATAATAAAATCCATTAAATAGGGGCTGTTATTTTTGATGTTTCTAACGTGATGTACAACGTTCGAAGTACTTCGCCCGCGCGTATTTAAACGTTTTTATAAACCTGTTCAGTAGTAGTTGCGCAAACACACACACACATTATTACAAACTTTCACGTTTATAATATTAGTAGGAAGTAGGATGCCTCAAAAAAAAGTATAGGGTAAAATAAAAGCTAGCTCGCAAAAGACAGATTTTTCATACTTTACATTTTAATTTTTTATTTATCGTGATATTTTGAAAAATGTACACTATATCTATATAAATTATAGCACATGTGTTATTCTGACATGTAAGCTATTTTACTGCAAAGTTTCAGAAAAATCCGTTCAGTAGTTGTTGCGTGAGAGCAACAAACACACACACACACACACACACACACATTATTACAACCTTTCACGTTTATAATATTAGTTAAATTATTAAATTATATGAAACATCTGTCCTGTCTGCGAATGAAAGGAATGCCAAAAATATAATATCTTCCTAAAGTGTTTATTTATAAAACTTAATTATTTTATAATGATGACGTTTACCTATTGCAGTAGTCAAGATGTAAGCTGTTTTAAATAACTTCCTAAAAAAGTCACTGTGCGCTTGCGTTGGTATGTTTTCATTCGAGAGTATAGGTAAGCACCTACCCAGTTGCGTCTGTAGCGACTCCCAAAATGAAATGCACACAATGCAGCTGCACTGTAGAAATATGTAGCGAAAAGTTAACAGACAAAACAGCAACTATAAAATGTACAATTTTTAATACAGATAACTTAGTTCCGCATAATCCAAAACTGAAATCTAAGATGTCACCATACAAAAGAAATCAACTTGCAAAGAAATTACAGTACAAATCTGCCACAGTAATTCATAAAGAAATAGCTTCAAAAGTTATTAAGTATAAAGATAATGCAATCCCTCCCATACTTCCTACAATGAACGCTCTTCGGAAAATAAAGCACGAGAAGAGACAAAGTAATCGTTTGCATGCCAATCCCATTTTAAGCCTACTTATGATGTCAATGTTGCCAAGTTTTAAAAATTTGATTCGCGAAATAAAACTTGTCCCGAATTTTTACATGTATTATTGGTCTGAAGAACAAAATCAATTCTACAAAGATTTTTTAGAAAAAAATCCACAGGAAGTAACTATCACTATAGACGCCACGGGATCTTTCTTTCACCCAATAAAACTTCCTGATGGATCAACATTAACTAAGCGACTCTTTCTATACGTTTGTATGCTAACTTCAAAAACGATAAAATCTCAAGCGATATTTCAAATGATAGCGGACACTCATACTGCAGATTCCATATCATCCTGGTTAAAAAGATGGTATAAGGAAATACATACCGCTCCTAACGAAGTTGTAACTGACGACTCGTCTGCTTTGATTGCTGCAAATGTAGATGCTTTTACAACATCTATAACAGTGAAAAACTATCTGAGACAATCATTCTTAGTGTTGAGAAAACTTAGTGTAAACTTACCAGAAGTTTTTCTTAGGTTAGACACCAGCCATTTTATTAAAAATGTTTACAATTTACCTTGTTTTCAAAACGTGGATACTCCAATTAAAATGTTTTTTATTCGATGTATTTTATTGATAAAAAGATCTGAAAGTTTTGATGAAGTCAAAATGATAGTTTCAAATATGGTCAAAATATGCACTTACAAATACTATAACACTACTAATAAAGCTTGGGACTTAGCAATGCAAAATATGAAGGAGAGATTATTCGCTACGGAAGATCCGGTCCCCGAATATGGCGGTGAAAGAGAAACTTTCTATCACGATACCTTAATAATTGAGGAAGATAATATAATGTATTGGTTTGATGAGATCGTTGAGCAACAAAAAAGCTTATTTCAGACGCCGACTGAAACACGCAACAAATATTATCTGCCCCACCTAACATCAACTTTGAGAAGATTGCTAATCAAGCTTCCATTGTGGAGTAACGTAATGTGTCCTTTGTATGATACACAAAATAAGTCGCCTACATCCTCCTCAGTAGAGAGTTACTTCAAAACACTAAAGCATTTGTTATTTGAGACTCGTACTCACAAATATAATATTGATGAGTTTTTGAATATTCATTACAATTTTCTGCAAGGAGAAACCAAAGTTAGTTTGAAGAGTCTGAATGATATTCCACACAATATTAGTTCTAAATCCCGAAAACGAAAGTTAAAGCGAGTTAAAAGCATTAGCATAAAGAAAAGAATAAAAAATGCTGCCGTGACATTCACTTCCGACTCGATATTTGCTGAGGAGCCCTCGTATACCGAAAATTGGAAGGGTGAGGGATATGAAACTCATAAAATAACATCTACTTCAATCTTATTTTTAAAAAATGGAAATGTAATCGAATCTAAACAAAATGTTTTAAACACCTGCGCGTTTGATTCTGTGTTTTTTATGCTGGCACATGGATACCAAACAAACAATTATATTCGCGAAGTCTTCAACTCTTGTGAAAATAGTTTAATTCGTGATTTTATTAATATATTAGCCCAAAATCAAAATGAAAAGGAAGCATATAAGCTAAGAGAAAACATTGTTTCACTCTATTACCAAAAAAAAAACAATTATTACGAATGTAATTGTAATATGGCTTTTGTGTTTGAGCATATACTTTTTGATTTCTTGTTTAGTGCAGAAAGAAGTAAAAAATGTATTACGCCTTTTTGTAATGAGAAAAATGTAACAAGATTCATTGTGTTTCTTTCTCTCAATTTCGATATTATTAACATGTTTGGTATCAGAAGCTTAGAAGACGCCATCGTTATCGATAATTTAGAATTAAAACATTGTTTAGAATGCAATAACAAAAGCATTAAATACGAATACAAATTAAATAATATTATTTTATTTGATTTAAATGGTACTCAAAACATTATACTTAATGAAATACCACGTTATATAAAAATAACGGAACGTAAAACATTCAAGTTGATAGGTGCGTTAGAGTATGTTCTTCCATGTGTTGGCAATATCGGTCATTACAAGTGTCATTGCTTAATCGACGACCAATGGTTATGTTATGACGACAACCGAAACAAAACTCATGAAAGTTCAGTGCAGCCCATAACACTGCACAATTTAACTTATGGTCTTATTGGTAGTTAAGTTACATGATAATAGGTGAGAATTTTGCTCTAAAGTGGAGCTAAAATTAGATTTTTATTATATAGAGACTTGTTAAATGTTAGATAATAGTAGGCTTATATCGAAATTCACTGTGATTTACATGGTATAGGAATATTTTGTGATTTTATCGTAGTAAGTTTTGCTATAACGATTATAGTATGACTGATTTGTTTGTAATAAAAATATTATGATGTTAATCGATACAAAAACGTAGGTCGTTATTTCTTGATTAAATTGTAATTGTAAGTACAATAACAAATTAAACTGTGATTGGTAGGTAGGTGTAAGTTGTATAATTTTAAGTTTTAGAAATGTTGTTGTTATCGTAAGTCAGATTTTGTTTTTAAATTCTGATTGCAATATGAAAACGAACTGTGATTGTTGAATTAGGTGATTTAAAGTATACTTTAATAAAACTTTATCTACTTACAAACTTATAATTTTATGTTATATAGGTACATGATGTTGCTCTCGTATATCTAGTGTAGTTTTTAAATAAGCTACTTTTTTTAGCTTATATAGTTATGATCTTAATCGTTACAACAACGAAAATAAGCAATTATTTTTTAAATTGTAATTATAAATATGAAAACGAATTGTGATTTTTAAATTATGTGATTTATAGTTTATAGTAATATTATGTTTTATCTATTACTTAAGAAATAGAAATATAAATCAATCGATGACATTTTTTTCTTTATATCCTTTTAATTAGCTTCTCTACTCAATTTCAAACCAAAAGACTAAAACTATTTGCATGTTACGATAAAAAGTATAGAAATATACGTGACAATGAAAACGTCTTATATGGGAATATCTCGTCAGCGCATCGTAAATCATGGTCACCCTTCTTTTAACTCTAGTTACAGGGTATAAGTTCTGTAACTCGCGATTTTCAAACATTAGAACTTCATTCATGATGTTTACAAATTCTTCGAAATCGTATCAGTGATTAGCAAAAAGAAAGACACCTGTACCAAGCTCCGTTTAAGCTCCACTTTAAGAAACACGTGGCCGCGCGGTTCGCCATTACGTGAGTGTTGTGGAACGAGAAGTCCAAACTTTAGAGCTATATTTTTACAATGTATTTTTTCTTCGAAATCCTATCAGTGATTAGCAAAAAAACTTAGACTTTTACAACGCTCCGTTTAAGAGAACTGGTGGCCGCGCGGTTCGCTTTGTGCGGACTGCGCGGCCAAACTTTGGAGTGATGTAGGTCGTGAACTACAGACAGTAGGGCATTATTTTTATGATCTACATTTTCTTCGAAATCCTGTCAGTGATTAGCAAAAGGAATTAGACTTTTACAACGCTCCGTTTAAGAGAACTGGTGGCCGCGCGGTTCGCTTTGTGCGGACTGCGCGGCCAAACTTTGGAGTGATGTAGGTCGTGAACTACAGACAGTAGGGCATTATTTTTATGATCTACATTTTCTTCGAAATCCTGTCAGTGATTAGCAAAAGGAATTAGACTTTTACAACGCTCCGTTTAAGAGAACTGGTGGCCGCGCAGTTGAATTCATGCGGACTGCGCGGCCACGGTTAAACCCACATAACTTTCTGATTATTGACTCTTCGAATTTGCGGTTTTCACTGTTCATCTTTTACAAATTCCTTCGAAATGCTGACATAAGTTTTTTTTTCTACGACATAGTGGCCGAGCAGTCGAAACGGACACAGGCAAGAGAGCAAGGGATTCTGGGATTTAAAAATGTTATTGGATTTTATGAACAGCTCTCTGGAGTCTGTTGTGATGACATACAGTAAGGTTCGGTCAATGAAGTGGAGATGATGAACAATTTGACTGCGGACAATTTTCCACAGTGAATGGACCAAATAAATGATGAAAAGCAAAGCGGTATCCAACGGCCTGAGTGAGCCGGAGTAATCATTTCTACCCGGCTGACTAAATAATGGTTCATAGTCTGCTCACCGGTTAAATGAACGAGGATATATTATATCTACAAGTAAAAGTAATATCTATAGCTATGCACACGCACACTAACCCTAACCATGATACTATGCTTATACCACTTGTATCTAAATACCCACCAGTATTATTAATTCTCAGTACTCGTACAAATTCCATCCATACTACAATTGTAAGAGTCTACTCATTGTACTCAGGCATGTTATCGTGTTAACACGTAGGATTTGAAAAACAATTTAGCTACACATTTTTACAACAATAGTAGGTAGGTGCCTGCATAAAATTCGACCTTCTCCTTCCAGCTTATCACTGAATTTATTTGTATCTATGCATTTTTGCAGGTATCTTTGGCATTCTGCGATTATTTCAATAATTTCTTCTATCTACACGTATATGTATAGTAAGTAAAGCGTTTATGGGCTGATATACCTAGCAGTTCAACGGACATTGGATACTCTCAACCGTAGAACCGTGTGGCATTCGTTCGTACCTTTACAGAAATGTTGGCAAGACATCTTATTTTATGAGATACTTCCTGACTCCTTTCTACTAACGCTTGAATTCAGTAAGTTCTCTTTCAATCTGTTTATAAATCGTGTTTCATCGTTCTCGTTATCTCGGTTGAGACAGTTTTAACTTGAGAAATAGTGCGTCGTCTCTTTAGGATCTGTTGTTAATCATTATTAGATTATTGATGTCATTGATATATAATATCTTATCATAATGAATGAATGATTGATTCCCAATTAATTAGTGCTGTTTTCTTATTTTTTCTGATATTACATAATTTGTATGAAATAATCCACATAATTATAATCTCGGCTGCAATCTATTTGTTCGAGTACATTCGTCTCGTAATTTTAATTCATTTATCGCACTTGGCTACCTACTATATTTATTCACCAACCTACATTTATTGATGGATAGTAATTACTGAAAACTGTACCTATTCATTGGAAAAATCAACACATAACGGCCCTTTACATCTAAGGATCTCACTGAAACCTGGGGCCTCAGATGTCCAACCTATCGATGTTTAGTTAGCGATACGTCTGTACAAAAATAAAAATAATAACCAGTTATCTAACTTGAGTTCATGTCCGATGAGACATCACTTTAGTTTTACTGAAAGACACCAAAACTAAAGTGAACTCTTCATTGAGTTAGGAAACAAAGAGTTAGGACTTCAATGAGTAAATTTTAATTTTCAGCTATAACAGTGGCTCTCGTTTTTAAAAAAAGAACCGCAACAGCCTTAGGGTACCTATTCTTCACAGAATTAAATTGACGAACCTTTTCGTGAAAGTGTGATAAATTTACATATAAAACAATTGACACCGAAATACTAAACATGTTAGATCTTACCTCAATGTTGACGGTGGGGGGTGTCGGGATGACATCCGGCACGATCTTGCTCGCCTCAAAAGCTTGTGCTACCAGGGACATGGTGACTGGCACGGGAAAAAGAAAATTACTGTATGGTATTAACCCTGATAAACCCTGTATTGCAGTTACGTAAAATAAAATGTGGGAATTCCTAGTTTTTCTTTAAATCTTTAATGGTTCTTCTAAAGTGTCTGGACTACATTGGAAGTCAAGATAAATTCTGTTAGGTACCTACCATGAGTTTAAATAACTCAAAAGTGAACACATAATATCTCTACTGAATGTGTGGAAATTGTCGAACTTATTTAAAGCGGGTTATAGATTTGATTGAATTGAATTTTGACTAAAGAAGTGTCGGTATAAGTAGGTTAGGTACATGCTAACTGCTAGTCTAGTCTCTGTATCAATAGATCTACAAATTAGCATTAACATGTTATCTGTACACTATAGCGTGAAATAATTATGTTAAAACCTACCTTTTTACACGGCTGCTTCAACAACACTGAGTCCGAAACTTCATGAAAATCGCATTACACGAATCATACAATCGGTCATACTTGAACCAATCTATGCACCTCTCTTTCATATCCCAAACAAAAGGAAGGGACAGATGTTAAATATTTTCTCTGTGCACATAAAAATGACCATTTGGTACTCAATATTAATGGCCGTCGATAAAAATTTTGATAACCCTGACATTCGTCCTATAAAATGATAACATGTCTAAATAAATGTAAACAAAGTTCTGTTAATCACACAATTATGTCATTGTTTGTGTTTTGAGATAATATTTGAATGTAAAAGTGATGCTTTTTATGCCTTTTATTATGTCTGCTAGAGTGTTATGTAATGTTAAATATGATCCAAGTCTGAGTCTGGATTCCTAGTGTGTTAAATAAAAAGTTCCGAAGCTACAGCTTCGGAACTTCTTATGGTTCGGGTATGGTCTTCTACTGGTACACCAGTCGCCATGTTACATTTGATTATACTTATTTACTGTTGTCTCCCCCAGACCGAGGGTGATGAATTCTTGACGAAAAAAAATTAAACTAGGTAGAGTAATAAGTTAGCTCTATATGAACGAATATATATATATATATATATATTTATTTTCAGAATAATTCTACATGGAGGGAAAATATGGAAAAATATTAATCTATAGATACTCAGTAGCTCGTCATAGCTCATTCTATTGCACCCTACCAAAGAAAAGTAATTATCGAGGCTGGTTACATTCACGTATATACTTTTTGGGGTGTTTTAATTATGAATTTCAGCAATCAGCTAAATGATTTAGCCAATGAGCAGCCAGAGAATGAATTAAAACACAAAATTATTTTTGATAAACAAACATTTTATTATTTTTCAAAACAAAATCTAAAGAAACAAGTAGTAACAACAAAATAAATCAAACAGTGTTATTATTAATGCACACACAATAATTATTAATACAAACAAAACTTATTCGAAATATAATTATGCGAATAATTAATATGCCAAACTAGTTATGACTTTTATTCATATAGTAATACTTACAGTACCTAGTTACAATTTTACAAGTAAGAATTATATTAAGTTTTATTATTTTAATTATACCTAAGATATTTAGACACACCGTTAGATATCGTATTTCCATTATAACGGAAATCAAATAACATAGTTTTTTATACACATAATATTATTAAACTTCTATTAAAAGTTTGACAAATATGCTCCTTCATATATCAAAGACAATAAAATTAAAATCGAATCAAATCACACTATAGAAAATCTTTAGAAAAAGCTTCAAGCCTTTTTTTGCCGTTACACAGTATGTATCGTTTTATTTCAAAATTTACCGACTAGGATACCACTTAACATAATTATTTTCCATCACTCAATGATTTTAGGAATAAACTCAATTTTATACAATACTCATATTTATTTTCCAAGAAGATTTAGACACCACAGGATTTAGACTCCACAATTTTGGTTATTTATCTTATCACCTGAGTACATTACAACTTAGGTGGTCACGTGGATGTTACATTGTTAAAGATAGATAATTACAAATAGTACACAAATGACAATAGTTATTAGATAATAATCGTGATATTTTATGGCCAACATATTAAATCTTATTGAGATGATACTATTAACTTCTGCATGAAGTAAAAAACTGTTTAAATTTAAAAGATTTACAAAAAAATATGATGATTGTAGACTAAATTAAAAACTGGAGCTTTACAGGGACGTTCAGAAAATAATAATTTTACCAATAGGGGATAATCCAACTTTTTTTTTCTTTGTCCGTCTGGTAGTTTATTGAAAAGTATTGGACACGTATTTTTTCTTTTTTCACGTGGTCATAAAATTACGGAGATATATTGAGTTGAAATGGCGCATGACGTCACATGTGGGTAAGTTTTATACCCACTTGTGACGTAGTAAGCCCCCACTCTCCAACTTTAATGAGTTTTAAACTAAGTAATTTTTTGATATTTTGATAAAACAAAAAATACGTGTCTAATATTTTTGTATTACCTGTCTGACGGACAAAATAGAATGTCGTTTTCTTTACCCAGTCCGGTCCCCTATTCTTGAAATATATTAGAAGAAGCAGTGAACTAAATATAGACGTACTCGAACAAAAAACATCGATCAAAATATTGAAGCCTATATTGCTGTTACTGTCTATAATATATATTCGTAAAGAATAAATAAATAACAATAAATATTTTTGTCGTATAACCATGGTTTGCGTGAAACTGACCGACCGCAATCTCTCACACAAAGATTGGTGGCATTTCATTACAATATCAGCGCAACGGAGTGACTTGTGAGTTGTAAGCATACACTATTAATGCAAGAGCACATTAGAGCCACATGGGGCCGCAACACATCGCATTACAACATGAGACGCATGGTAAGGCCTACCCAGAGAGATTTAGACTATTATAGAGATGACATTTCAGAATAAATGTTATAGTTTTTTTTTTTCATGGCTCATTGACGTTTTCTAGCTAATTATGCTTAAATGTCAAGTGAGACCAGGAACCAAAAAGCTTACCCGAATAGGGGTTTTAATCAGGTTATTTTTAAGGGTTACGTGACAAATCCTAAAGTAAAGGTAACCGGTCCACGCAGAGAGTTCATGTTAGTACCTACATAGTAAATATGCATGAGTTGCCGGAGCTCGTTGCCTTGCCTATTCGATTCTGGTTAATCAGTAATATTTAAATGATTAACCCATATAAAGCCGCAAAATGGTTAATCAAACATATGAGTTTAGCCGGTTAAACTTTGAACCCGATTATTGTGACACTTGTAGTTAATTCTTAAAAATCTGTTTCGTCCATTGTAAGGTATAATATAATCTTTTGGTCACCTGCACGCGTAGCATGACCGCCATAGAAACGGGCTATGTCGACAAACTGACACATTGTCATTGTCTATCTGTCATTACGTCGATTCTTTCGTAGACATAACTCGTTTCTACAGCTGTCATGCTACACGTGCTATAGAGTGTGATGGTTTCTGTTGGTATCTACAAAATGTACTGAAGTGATGTAGAGGGATTTCTGCGTTGCGGTGCGGCACGCCTTGATGTGCGCAAGCCTGGGATTAGTCAATTTAATGCCCGATCACGACAAAATTGACAGCAATATTTTGACATATTATGTTTATTTAATATTCTCAGAATATGATCAACATTCATCATCATAAAATTAAACTAAACTTTATCATTGAGTGTCGACCTATTTTTTTTTGCGAAACACATTAAATTGATTACTCAATATTTATCTGTAGGTATATTTTGTTACAATTTTTGTCAATTTTGTCGTAATCGAATATTTATGACATAGGTTTGACTTATCTTTCTCAAATGTGATCAGAATAAAATGCTATCAGAATTTTAATGGGTTTTGATGGTTTGATGGATTGTAAGTAATACATATTTTAAATAACACAATACTTAAATATTTATCTTATTTAAGTAACCAAGAAGCATAAAATACTGAAGATGCAAAAGCCGTTAATTCACTAGTAGAGACAGGAAGACAAGCAATCTTAAAACAGCTTAAAAATGAAGAGGATAATAATTACGAAAAACTAAACGTTAAATTACGCGTTCATGACTTGAATCGCCATTTTAAATTATATTTACACAGAATTCCCGGCCTGACCTCCTCGTTGTTTAAACATTACAAATTAACTTTGACCGACGATATCTACAATCTATTGTTACATTGGATAATATTCTTATAATCAGTCAGTCCTTGCATTAATATGTTAGATACAATCGATTAACTTTGTCTGATCTTACTAACGTCTGATTAATTTAGCCTCTCCCTTATTCTTAAGAATAATTCAACTATCGCTAAAAGAGATGACGAAATAAAAGCTACTGAATTAATAAAGATCATTAGAGAAATCAGACCAGTTAGCACTTAAATCAGTAATAAGATCTAAACGACTTGGACGGTAGCAAAAGCGCTGAATGTAACTTTCTTTGGTGGTTCTGCACTGCAGGTCCTGACTACCGACCTCTTCGCTCCGTCGTGGCCGTTCATCTTCAACACTGGCTTCAGGTTTG
The DNA here is from genome assembly GCA_963082945.1 of Cerastis leucographa. NCBI lineage: Eukaryota > Metazoa > Arthropoda > Insecta > Lepidoptera > Noctuidae > Cerastis > Cerastis leucographa. The sequence continues at coordinate 4,657,493 of OY720365.1, forward strand.
CAACGTCTCCGTGAGACTGGGCCTTATATCTACCAATCGTGTTACTAGGGTTACCCAAATCTCTTAACTTATTCGTCAAGCCAGTTATTCTGTGTGAAATGTTCGTGTAATTAGTCTTTTTAGGATCCATCTGCTGTTTCTTCGGTTCACTTAACTTCTTGGGTAATTCCAGGCTTTGTAGTGAGGTGAATTTCCTGTGATCTGTGTTCAACAAGTTCCTCTTCATGTCTGTGTTTGGTCGTGGTAGCCGCGGCGGTCGTTGTAAGAAGTTGTTCGGTCTAAATGGCATCGGCGTTAGTTTTGGCTTCTCGCTGGGCATTCGGTAATACTGGGGTACTGGCTCCAATCTTTGGGGTTTCCGTAGGGTCAGCGCCATCGCCATCTTGGTAGGTCGTGCAAGGCTGTCGAACGCCGTCGTCGAGAACTGGGATCGGCTGCTCTTCCACTCTTCGCGGTCAGACTCGTAGCCGGTCACTGAAATTAAGAACGAAATTGTTAGAAACATACGTATTACATATTTCATGATCCTACACGCATACAGTATTCAGTCGAATACCATCAATAGTATGACTGAGTTCCGGCAGCATGTAAAGAAATAGTCTTCAATAAAATCTGTTCTGCGTAGGTATAACTGTTTGCTATTAACAGGGGTACCTCTTTACGAATATTTAACGTAAAATACTTATTTAAATAAGTCTTGTATAATTTGCAGGTTCGTTATCCAAGATGGACCTTCACTTCCTACATTTAAAAATAAACGAATGTATCGGAGACACATTATTATAATGAGTACAAATATTAATGAGGCAACTGTAGGTCCATAATTATAATATGTTTGAACTGCGTAATTCGTGCGTATGTAAATAAGTCCGAATTGGATGCAAGCGTTTCATCAGCTGTTCGTTTGAATTCGGAACACGCACGTGCTTCCGTGCTCCCGCGCATACGAATCGGTTGCGTGTTTCAAGACTTGAGTGATGGATATGACCTAGCTGATCACATCGCAAGGATGTCGGCTGTTTACAGGAAAATGTTAAATTTTGCCGTTAATTTATTGAAACATTTCTTTGTTCGTACCAAAATAGGAGGAACTCTAGACGTTACGAAGATGTTTGCTCAGATTTTAGAGATATGAGATATGTAATGCTAATCATCTACATACTCTTATGTCGTTTCTAGCAGACTTTCATACTTTCTAATCACATCTGTAAGATAAGCGCAAGCTTAGAGCTAGTTAGACGTGAGTTCCATTCATAATTAAAGACAAGACAATAAGGAATTCTGATTTAGTGCGCACTAATAGTTTTTGCTGAATCTAGTTAATCACATTAATTTATACAATTTACGGTTTTTAGTTAGTCTTTTGTCTTACTTTGTTACTGCTAACAATGTATGTACTAGTATTCAAACCAATGTTGGTTGATATCATCTCAATAAAACCACAGATGATTTAATGAATCAGATAATTTAAAAGTTAGATCTCCAACGATAAGATCTGAATTCGAAATGGCAAGGTGATGTTATTGTTCTATAACATGTTTTAATCAGTGTTCAAATTGTATAGAAAAAGAAAGGTACAACAGTTATTCGACATTGTAGAGACGATATCACGATAGTAGCAGAAAATAATTTATCAACGCAGATTTGTGAAGGTTTCAGTTTATAAACGAACCGCGGAATAAAGTTATGCCAACCTTAATCCTCTGAAAATGTATTTGAACCATAATACTGATTGTAAAGTTAAAACACGATTATTAATTAGAGGTTAAATCATCAATCATTTCTTCTATAATCTTTTAAATTCAAAACTATCTCAAAATATTAACAGGTAATCAACAATTTGGTAACAATATTTCTTCCACAGAATTTTCAGAATTTTTGGAGTACCGCAAGGGACTACGTGTCCGCATCAATTGACCTTCTATTTTACTCGTCACTTAAAAAGTTATAGTAATATTAAAAGTTAACTTATTTCGCAAGTCTGCCTTCTGAACTCGACCGGTACATAATGTGGCCTCCGTATTAACGAGTGACTTTCAATATGGAAGTTGAGATGAGCTTCGAAATTCAATCAGTGGGTGGGACAGATACGATTAAAATAAAACCTTGATATTTGGACTGCATCTTTGGAATCTGTGCCAAATTCCTAAATTGATAATGGGTTGGTTTTAATGTTGACAAGTGTTACATAAGTCATTTCATTTTTTGTTTGTTTTTTCTTTCACAAATCAAGACAAACAGAAATTGATGACAAAAGACATTATAGTTTTATTAATGGTTGAAGAACATGGCAAAATTATTTGTAATTTGTTTACAGGGTGTAAGGCGTGACACAAATGTTAACCAACACTCTATTATAACTAACACGTTTTTACCGCAGCGCCAACGGTTGTTCCGTACAAAAGTGACATACACGGTCACATGTATGGAACAGCAGATTTTTTTTATTTTATAACCGACAAAATTTTCAACGCACGATTATGAACTCCTTGCTAAAAGCTCGTGTCGCGATATTTTCACTAAGCATTTAGTAGTCAGAGAGAGTAAGGTCGTAAAACATATCTAATTGAACCGAATAAATAGGTGAAATCACATAAACTGAGTTGAAGAATTGAATAGATAAAGATCCTAATGTTGTACCTACTAAGATAGTAAAAACATACCGTTATACACTAACACTAAAGGACTTCGATTTTATTGCTTTGTTAAATAACCCGCATTCTGAGCATCTAGAAACAGCTTTAGATAGTGCAGATGTAGAGATAAGGAAACGTTCAACGACAAACTATTTATTATATTGAAATAAAACCTTGATTAAGTTGTAACTGAACATGGCCATTATAATGGTTGTGCGTTGTTTCATCGCTAATTGTTTAATCGAATTTTGTTTCACATAAATTGTTTCTCATATTATCATTTCATAGAATAATCAATTCGCAGAATACTTACTTTGAAGAAATTTAAATCATCGATTTTTATTTCAAATAAAGTTTAATGTTAGAATATTCATATCATAGAATAACAAATCAAATATTATTTATCCACATATTGTTTGTTTCACATAAAACTTATTACGAAAAACAACATTTTAATCGACTGACAGTTTCCTCTCGTATAAAACTCCTATAAAATTACAACTCCGGGTTCACATAAATATTGTGGGTAAATTATTGTCAAGCAGGACAACAATCTTGTTATTCTCACTAATGGGGTCCATGCCTGTTGCATGCAACATGCAGCAAGCATACAACTTGCAGCATGCATGCAAGCAAGCATACAACTTGCAGCATGCATGCAAGCATGTAGCATGCAAGGTGTCTGTCACGGCTCCGGCGCTGCGGGGCTCCGGCGGCTCCACGCGAGTTTATCGTCGCAGATGGTATTAACGCTCACCACCGCAGCTTCGGCTTGCTGGCCGGCTGCCGGCCAGCCTCAGCCGCGGCGGCGATCTTTAGAAACCACCTGCTCCTCAACTCGCGGGCCGCCTCATCCCTCCGCGCCTACGCGGGCTTAAATTACACTCTAGGGGTAGGGCAAACAAGACTACGTGGAGTCTGTTTTGCAGCCATTCGTTTCTGTCATTAACTTTTGTAGTACAACATATTAACTTTTAAAGACAATATTTTAATTTAAGGTTAATAATTTCGTTGAAATAAAATACCGTGGAAACATACATCGAACAAACAATATTCGTTGAAAAATAATTCTGCTGGTTGATAAGTTGGTCAAATAAAAAAATGTGACTGTAAAATTCTTTGAATTGTGTTTCTGTAAAATATTTTTCATTCAAGTAAATAGTAGTCAAAACAAAAATATTCGAAATAAAAATACGGGGACTAAATATTATGTGAAACATTTTCTGGGAAACGAAATTCTGTAAAATTTCTGTCTGCGAAACAAGGTGACACCCATTATAATATTGTACTAGAAACGATTTGCATAGTAATACTAGCATCTATAAGGACTTCCTCAGTTAACTGCTCATAAGGATGTATGGACTTGGATGACTCTTTTATAATGATGATCTAGAAGGCCGAGGTCAGTTACAAGATCCGCGGATGTTTTCATCATTATCATCATCATTTCTGCTTGGAATCACACCAGTTTATTATAAATTCTAGGGCCCATACAAAATGCAATCTTGTTAAACATAACCGTTCTTTGGCGTATGGAACCGAAGTGTACTGGCCAGCCTGCATGCGTAGCATGACCACTGTAGAAACTAGTTTTGTCTACGGAAGAATCGACATAATGACAGATAGACGATGGCAATGTGTCAGTTTGTCGATTCTTCCGTCGACATAGCCCGTTCCTACGGCGGTCATGCTACGCGTGCTGGTACTTTTAAGGGTTCCGTACCCAAAGGGTCCAACGGGACCCTATTACTGAGACTTCGCTGTCCGTCTGTCACCAGGCTGTATCTCATGAACCGTGATAGTTAGCCAGTTGAAATTTCTACAGATTATGTATTTCGGTTGCCGCTATAAAAACAAATATTAAAAGCAGAATAAAATAAATATTTAAGGGGGCTCCCATACAAAAAAGTGTTATCTTTTTTGCTTTTTTTATAAATAATGGTACGGAACCCTTCGTGCGAGAGTCCGACTCGCACTTGCCCGGTTTTTAACGTTTCATATTTGTTAATATTATTTCTAATGTCTAATGCTAATTCACAAATATACACCATGTAAATCACCTCATCACGAAGCCGTCAACCAAGCATTCTGTACATGAAACTAAGTAACTTTACGCAAAAATTATTGCTGGGAAAAGACTTTTATTTGGGGGGTGTAAAATCATGTTTTGTGGTAGAACTCAATGTAACGCACTCAAAACATTGTGCTGATGGACGGATTGAATAGTACGGGGGTCATGGAGGTGTTTAAAGTAAAAATATTACATTAAAAACTTGCGTTTAAAAAAATACTTGTCAAAAAGTTGGAACTTTGACCCCTAATATCTCCGTAACTAGAAGGTTCCCAGGTATGGTGTAGAACAAAAAAATGATCACAATGACAGGGAGAACCAGTGCCTTTCGGCTTCGTTAAGAGGTGTTTTACACCCTTTAGTGATGGAAATGTCAATATTTTTAAAGGATTTTAAAACAGATTAGATTTAGATTTATAAAATGTGGTCATTATCATTTCAAGAAAACTTTTCTTCTTGACTATACAAATCACGAAATTAGTCAGTGGGACCAGTTGACCAATTGAAAAAAGCATTAGGTCCACTGATCCCGCGGGTCCCGGGATTGGCGGGCTTAGTTGACTAAAGCGCCCCATATTACAAATCAAAAACAAGAACTTATTTCGACTTTTTAACTTTTGGACTCGAATGTACTTGATGTGTTTATATTTATGTCACCGGTCCTTTGGAACGTAGACGATTTTTGTTTACGGTCGAATGGCCCGTGGACCATTTGGTTTGGGCCGTTTAGACTAAATACCCATCTAAATCATATTATGAGCAACATAATGCTCATTGCTCATACTACAAGAGAAAAAGATGTAACCCGAGATCAGGGTTACAGTAATCGTATATGATACATTATCCGAGCATGAAGGGCAGGTTCGATTCCCGCGCGTGTCACTTTACTGCTGGCTTCCGTAACTACTGGCAACTGTTGCATGACAATCTGTGTCAATGGAATAATAATAATTTTACTAGCAATTTCCCGCGGATTCGTTCACATATGGATCCCGTACCTACGTTAGATTCAACTATGGTTTATGAAATCACTTCTATATTGCACCTTTCTACTCTTTTCTTCAACCTGTTCTTTTCCCATCATCCAATGGTCATCATGGCCGATGGAGCCGAAAAGTTCTGGAGTTGCGACCGCAAACCGGAAGACGTTGCGTTGGAAGGCCTCCCACTAGGTGGACCGATGACCTGGTGAAGGTTGCCGGGATCTTCTGGATGCGAGTCGCACGGGACCCATCAATATGGCAACACTTGGGGAAGGCTACGTCCAGCAGTGGACATCTTTCGGCTGAAATGATGATGATGATGACGATCTCAGCAATGAATTTCAAATATTTTTATTAATCATGTTCCATTTAGCTGTTGCCCCATTGTAAGCTATGTTTTAGTTAGTCACAAAACTGTTCTATTTGTACAGATTTGAATTTCTAAACTAATTCTAGTAAAAGTGTAGATGAATCATTTAGGAATCAGTACACCCCTTTCACTTTGTGGTCAATATGGCTGACTAATTTTGACACTGACGTTTTGGAGTGCTATTTTTAAAATTCGCACATCCGTATTTGGCATAACTTTACGCAATTGTTTATGCTTTGCTTAAAATTTGTCATCTTTACATCCTTTATGGATCTTATGTTAAATGGAGAGGAAAACTTTCAAATATTAATATTGATTTAATACTCATGCATGTAGCTTTGAGTTAAGGCTCCCGCAGACAGGCGCGACGCTGCATAGAGGTTTTGCCGCGTCGCGCTGCCTCCCACACAGGTGCAACCCGGCGCGGCATCGATTGATGACTCGATCTTAACGTATCGAAAAGCAATCGTGTATAAGATAGGTCCAACAGTTCCGCTTTCTGAATCGAGCCCATGATCCATCTGCCAGAGAGATTGAATATTATTATAATTACCTACTTAGGCCTATATAAGGCCATGCCAATGTGTTGCAGACGATATCTTAAAATTGGGTTGTTCTATGGACTTAAATCTTTTTGCATAATCATTTAAATACCTTACTCTAACTTTCAAAATCAAAATAAATCAAATATCCTACCGCGCGTTGCCACGCGGTGCCGTGCGACACAGCGCGGCAGGCTTGGCTGCCTACAAAATGTTCTACGAATCTTTTGTTTCTTGTCGCGGGGTATGTCGCGGCGTGCCGTGGGGTACGCGTGGTGTGTCGCGCTCTCGAAAAGTGATTATAAAATCTGAAAACGCGTTGTTTTTCGCCTGTGTGAACAGTAGTTTTCATAGGAATTGTTCTACGGAGGTTTTGTCGCCGCGTGGCGCGCCGCGCTTTCAGCTTGTGAATCTTGCTGTCGCGTCTGGTACCTGATCAACAATTACTACCTCAATCCAGAAGAGCGTCACAATGTATAAAAGAAATCAATCAATGTGTGCGTTCTCTTTTATTTTTTTGAGTAGTAGTACTAATAGACGATGGCTAACATCTCTGCCTCTATAGGTCGTTGGGTAATCCAGAATGCAGGTTGGTTTATTTTAATATTGGCTACACACTTAGGCAGTCGAAGAAAAGATTCGAGTGTTGTAATGTCATTGTTCATCTTCTATTAAGTTTGAACCAGCACACGGTAAATAAGTACATTTAAATATTAGCAAAGAAAGAGACCGTAAAATAAAGTTAGATACGTATCTACACACAGTACACACGTATTCATTTCCTAATAAAACTTTATGATAATTCTCCTATTCGTACTAAAATCTATTCTTTATTACTGTTGCTTCAATTAACTACATTTTCTTTCACAATCAGAACCTTATCTTTTACACAATAGAGACTATAATACGATCACTACCTTTGACATTTGCTGTACCTTTGGCCCATTGTGGTATGGACCAATCAGCAATAAGCGGTTTTGCAAGTTGAGGTAGGTACTTGTATTTTGACAGTTCATAACATACTGATATCAACATGCAGTACAATAAGTACATATTTGTAGTATTCTACACATGTTAATGTAGGTATTATTATATTTCTGTAAAAGCAAATTTTGCTCGTTACATATTGTCTGTCAGTCACAGAAACCGAAAGTTTGACAGCCAGTACAAACAACCGCAGGGAATCTTATTGCCCAGTGTCCAACTGGACTGTAGGGAAATCCGATAGGCAGTCACTCAATATAAAGTAATGGTAATACTCGTAAGACTGAAAGCCGTCCTCAACAAAGTTGGGGAAAGGACAAGCAGATAAAGCAAAGCAAATTGACTAGCCGCGCTGCTACTTCGTCTAATGCTCGATGCTTTCAAGTTTTATTTGCTTTCATACTGTTTTTAGTCTTATTACAAGGTGTGTAGATGTCTAGACGTCTAGAGCTATCAAGTATAGATGTGTTTAGTTACGGCAGTTCGTGGTGACGACGTGTTAATTCGTTTAGCAAGCATGTCTTCAATGTAGTTTAATGTTATTTTGAGCTATTATGAGCTTTACTTCATCTTCAATATCCATTAATGAAACAATTTTTCTTGTTTGTTTATTTCTCTCGTTTTTTTTTATTTATAAAAGATCATATCATTTATTTTGTTCTCCACCTACATTCGACTGGATATTCTCACAGGAATCATGCTCTATCAAATATCTGTCTGAGATGGTGAAAGGTGAAGTCATCTAGATAGTAATCAAATTGTAGACAGTGACATCTAAACTTTAATTACCTACCTATTATTTAGTAGGTTATTAAAATTTAAATAACACTATCCACAATTTTACTACAACTATCTAGATTTCTTCACCGTTTACTGTTAGGGATCCATCATCTTTCACAGTATAACTGGTGTTTGTCTTAACGCAATCCCCTTTATGAGCCTGTCCCAGTATGTGGGTTGCACAAACTGTTTGAACTGATGTCTTCTCATCGGGGACACGGATGCGTGGCGGTTATGACTGTTTGAGGTTGTTCCATGAGTTGTTTGTGTGGGGTTTTACAACAGTCTGTTCAGTCTGTCAGTTGTAGGTTTAAGTATGTGCTAAATACTTGCACCACACATCACTAAATTAATTTGGCACTAAACGTTTTTGAACATTGTCTTTTTTTTGGCAATCGGTTGAAGGTGGCATAGTCAGATTGGTGTACCTTAATATAATCAGCGTTTGAGCATTTAGTAAGTTGGGTGTCACCTTGTTTCGCAGACAGAAATTTGACAGAATTTCGTTTCCCAGAAAATGTTTCACATAATATTTAGTCCCCGTATTTTTATTTCGAATATTTTTGTTTCGACTACTATTTACTTGAATGAAAAATATTTTACAGAAACACAATTCAAAGAATTTTACAGTCAAATTTTTTTATTTGACCAACTTATCAAACAGCAGAATTATTTTTCAACGAATATTGTTTGTTTGATGTATGTTTCCATGGTTTTTATTTAAACGAAATTATTAACCTTAAATTTAAATATTGTCTTTAAAAGTCAATATGTTGTACTACAAAAGTTAGTGACAGAAACGAATGGCTGCAAAACAGACTCCACGTAGTCTTGTTTGCCCTACTCCTAGAGTGTAATTTAAGCCCGTGTAGGCGCGGAGGGATGAGGCGGCCCGCGAGTTGAGGAGCAGGTGGTTTCTAAAGATCGCCGCCGCGGCTGAGGCTGGCCGGCTTGCCGGCCAGCAAGCCGAAGCTGCGGTGGTGAGCGTTAATACCATCTGCGACGATAAACTTGCGTGGGGCCGCCGGAGCCCCGCAGCGCCGGAGCCGTGACAGAAACCTTGCCTGTTGCATGTTACATGCTTGCATGCATGCTGCAAGTTGCATGCTTGCTTGCATGCATGCTGCAAGTTGCATGCTTGCTGCATGCTGCATGCAACTGTCATGGACACCATTAGTGAGAATAACAAGATTGTTTTCCTGCTTGACAATAATTTACCCGCATTATTTTTTTGAACCCGGTGTTGTAATTTTGTAGGAGGGTACACATTTTTCAAAGGTTTGAATTTTAGTAACTGTCAGTCGATTAAAATGTTATTCTTCGTAATAAGTTTTATGTGAAACAAACAATATGTGGATCAATAATATTTGATTTGTTATTCTATGATATGAATATTCTAACATTAAACTTTATTTGAAACAAAAATCGATGATTTAAATTTCTTCAAAGTAAGTATTCTGCGTATTGATTATTCTATTAAATGAAAATATGAGAAACAATTTATGTGAAACAAAATTCGATGAAACAATTAGCGATGAAACAACGCACAACCAGTAAGTTGTGGTGCCAACGCCACTAAAATAATTTTCTTCTCTGCTATTAATGCATCATTTCATATTATAGTTGATACTGGATTTTTGTAGATCGTCTTGAAACTGAAACAGTAGTGTTGAGATGGGAATCCAGTATGATCTATTCAGTCTTTCTTTTTAGCAGTGTTTGTGCTTTGCTTTCATTCCCTGAAGTGAGGACTGAGGTTCGAAGCGAGTTTGCGACCCAATGTAATTTCATCACTTATATATACAAACAAATTAATGTTCTCAGTTTTCGCTTCTTCCCAGTATGAAACCTTTACAACAAAGCAAGCTGCTTAAACATAACTTCCACCATATCACTATAAGGGTCGGCTTAGGACACACACGCTGATTGCAAGACTACGATTAGCCACAGTAAGTTCAAGCACGTGACTGTACCATGCGACTTATACGTACGATAAGCTTTATTGGGAAGCAGGGACTGATTATGGGATTACTAAATTATCATTTGCAAAATATCTAAATGTTGCAATGAATGGAGAATAAGATTGGAGTGTGTATTTCCATATGAAATGGAATGCAAGTTAAAATAGGACCCGTGTATGCAAAATACTTATAATGATATTATCTTATAAATTATTGTCCTGTAAGTGGAACAGCACTTACTGCCTTGCCCTGTCTCAAAACTCCAGCCTATGACCCTATATATTTTAATTCATACGTTACGTCACGTTATTAGGTTAGTGTTAGTCAACGAGGAATGAAATGAAGTAGACGAAGAACAAAAATATGATGTCATTCTTCCAAACAATCTTATAAAAATAGTAAAAACTAATAGACCGGGCTCAGATTACAATTCCTATGAAATCAATACCTGTACGTTCATAATATTTTACTCGAATCAATTTACCATGTTAATTGGGGCCAAGTAAATATTATCTTCAAGCACCCTTAAGTAAATATTGGCTATTTATAAACAAAGCTAATTGTTTAGCCACTGACCTTAAAGAAATGCTATAGAGTTGCTTATGTACAAATTGATTGTTGGCTAATTTGACTAGTGGGGAACTTTTGATGACAAACAATTGGTACAAAGGTGGTATAAAGCTGTTGGCAATTAATAAAGGTAGAAGAATATTAAAATATTCAACGAGGAAAACATTTTGATTTATGTATCTAAAACTTACACTTACTTAGAAAGTGTAGTAAATCGTGTGTAGATTTTTAAGATTACGAAAAATATTCTCAGGAATGTGCTTTTGACGCAGTTTTTGCTGACGTCAGCTTGTGTGATAAACAAATCGTGTTTGGCTCTCAAGTAGTTTCTAATAACACCTTATCCGCATATTTTAATTAAGTAACCTCTATAATGTGTTTGCTCTAAAACATAACCCTTAACATTATGTCGTAACTCGTGAAATAAGGACGTCAAACTAATTTGCAATAATCGTCTTTCCGGCAACAATCTAAGCTCTAGCGAATTACTGAGGATACAATAAAGCACGACTTGTTTTCTCACAGCCACAACTGCGTCGGCGCAGATTCGTGTCTTTCTCTAATTTTTAACATTCAACGATTCATTATTGCTGAAGATCACTAAAGGAAAGTGACGCAAGACGCGACTGATTTTGATGATGTTTTAAGATCATGGAGAAGTCACGCGACTATTCTCGCCAGTAGTCTGAATTTCGTAACGGGTCCCGTGCAGGACACGCCTCAGTTTGTCCAGAGCTTAACTATTGCGAACAATAATCAGGTATAGTGTATATTTTATGATGAAACCCTGAATTTTGATAGATATTTTAATGGCCTCTAAGTTCTAGGCATAATGGAGACTAAAATTAGATTGAAGCTCAATTCTCGTGACCTTCAGACCGCAAGCCTATAACGCATAATATTAGCATAATTATGCTTATATTACTAAACTGCTTAATAATTGGCTAATTGGCGTGTCTAGAGTAAATTCAATATAGTTTAACCTCGAAATAAAATAATATAATTTCTGCGTGTAATACCAAGATTTTCCACACTTTTAAAAGTTTTTGTGTAAATATCATGGCTAGCCTAGGCATAAGTTTAGTTTTTCCACAGTAAGTGCGCTATACACGCTACCCGATCTTTCTTCATGTTTGATTTCATCTCTATCTTCGCAAGACTCAGGATTATGATGCCCATACAAGTCTCACTACTTCACAAGTCATGCATGTTTCACTATAGTCGTTATCGTCTTGTTAGTATTATTTCCTAAGCAGACAACTTTTCAGTACCTACCGCTTACTTACGTTACCTAAGTCAGTATGACGGCATAGTACCTATGTTTATTTTTAGAATCAATGTATTCACGGGACGATACCAGTAGAAGCATCGTGACAGCACGTAACACCCTATATGGAGACTTAGAATACCTAATTAATTAGCATGTATAAACATCTGTGTCGTCCGAACTCGAGGTGTATAGTGACGTCTGTAACTGTTGATAAATCGGTTCCGCCAATCACGGCGCCAGAATTTGATTAGCCCTTTCGTGAGTAATTTAATGGCAACGCAATAGTCTTTAATTTTTTCAATTCTAGCTTCATTCTATAGTAGTTCAGTATAGTGATAAGCTACAATTTCCAAGTTTGGGTGCAGGCAAACTGCTTATGGTATGTTCCGATTCTTTCCTGTCCGATCTCATATTATTTTCTAATTATAAAGAAGACAGTTTTATGGGCACAGGTATGATGATAGTAATCGTTCATTACTACCAACACATTGATTTCTACGGTAATACCATAACTATACAGTTTCTATTCAAGAAGCAACTATCCATTGGTTAACATTGGATATGTTTGGCTCTGCAACTAAACATCCGTGAAAATTAAGAACTCCGTAAAACAAACTTATATCTCCGGTGGTCTCATTAAAACATAAACGTACGCAGACGACCTATGAACCATCGCCATTAGTTGTTATCCACAACAACAAAGGCTGGGTCGATCGTGCCGCGGCTCCCAAACAAACTGATGTGGTACGCAATGCTACCCGTACGAGAGTGCAACGTAATGAGTGCGACACTGCCCATACCAAACAGCACTACATAGTTACACGTAGGACTTTGTAATAGATTACGCATCTAGAATTTGTGGGGATGGCGAAGAAAAACGAGGATAAAAAGTTCTGCTACATGGCAAAATATTTAGAAATGATACCATTTCCTAATCGTTTATCCTCTATGAGAGGGAACAGACTGTAGTCCACTACGCTGGTCAGTCCAGGTTAGTAGTCACATGTCTTCGAAATGCGGCTGAGGCATCTTTCTTTGAAATATCAAAATACTGCTAGTACTATGAATTAACCCATTACTCAAGAAAGAAAACTCTATCAAGAAGTTTGAAAAGACAAAAACACTAATTTGATTAGCATGAAAATGTTTAAAATTAGTTAATTCAGCCCTATTTAAAGACCCATCAGACACCAACGACTTTATTACATGTTTTAAAGATAAACTCAGATGTCTTTGTCCATACCAATGGTTTACCATAGTGACACAGTCAGAGATGTAACTGCTAGTGAATGACCGCTTGCGCAAACACGATGGGCAGTGGCCTTGGCTTGTTTACGTTTAAATACGACACTACAACGATAGGCTGATGAAAGTGATTATTACAAATGACGAAGACAAGAATATAGAGAAATAAAATCATAGCACAGATTTAGCAACTGTACAATATGATATTTCCTACGAGTGTCAAACGAATCAGGAAATAATATGCAGTTACATAACTGATCTATCTATCTTTTGCTGTATGGTATGAACGTTTAATACTACTTATAGGAACTAATAAAGCCTGTGGGCCTAGCTAGACAAACTCACACTCTAACTGCGATTACGTTGACGGAAAAGTCCGAAATGTATTAGATTTAGCTCATGCTAATCCTGTTGTACGCTTTTCTAGAAAAAACGAAACACTTTAAAACCGAAGACCACTTCTTGGCCCTCTGTCCTTATCCGTAGGATTGTACAATTTCCTCGATAAAAAACGTCAAGCTTTTAGGCAAGGTGTTGAAGGCTCCAACAAGGACAATGATTTTAAATAAGGAAAGAAACAAACTAAGAATCATACTCATTTTACGAAACCAGGAAGCAGTTTTTTAGAACATTAAGTTGTAGTGATGAAATTGACTATTGTTTTGCCATCCTCACCTTTACTAATAGATGAACTGATCATAGAGGGTATACCAGACGTTATAATAAACAGGCCATTAAATAAACTATCTTTTAATGATGGAAATTCGAAATGATTAACTTCTCCTACGTAACTACTGGCATCAACATTTCCAAGACCTTATATAACTATATTGGCTACTCCATGTTGACGATTGATTCTATAATGATGACATGAACTATGTTATTTTCAGACATAAACTATCCGTTTATTTTATGCGGTAACTGTTATATTGATGGGTTTTATTTAAACGGGTTTAATTTGCAATATTCTCTTGTTATAGTTTAGTGTTTATTCCAACGTTCGGTTTAGAGGCGAATACTACATCTGATAATATTAATGACAATCTTTTAATTCTTACCAATTTTTACGATATTAACAACATAAGGTAGAGCTTCAATGACTCATACTGCACACTATTGAGATAAAAAAGTACGTGGATAGGATTGATGAAATGATGATAAACTCACCTTTATTACTTGCTGGCCAGATGTTGTTCGTCGCGTTTTTCTTATTATTTTTGTTCTCTCTGAACAGGAGAATATCCGGTACCTTGTTCAGTTTATTATCCTTCGGTATTATGTCCGGCGCTCGATCGACGTTTACTCTCACGAATTCACCTTTCAACACTTTAGGCTGATTATCTTTTAATAACACTGGAGGCGGAGGAGCTTTAGGCTTCTTGTGGAACAATCTCTTCCTATCAGGCTTTGAGGGGATTTCTATGTCAGTGTATATTATGCTGTCTATTTCACCAGCCTCATTGACATCGTTCCTTATTCCGATCAGGCTCATAGGCTGCTCGTATCGACTGTTTAAGTTATTCTTCTGTTGCACCGATATGTGTGTTACGCCATCGTTATCCGTAGTTTGCATCAAGTCGTAATCATTGCGTCCCTTATCATATAAACTATAGTCGTCCATACTATTCTTTCTGCTTTTGAAAATGTCATAAGTTTTCTTTTTAGAAAACAAGTTTTCACTGCTCGAATAGTTGTTCGTGTTTTTCGTGAGACGGTTCCGCATTTTGAAGTATTTGTATGTGAAGTATATCCTCTTGAAGTCCTGCTCGTTCTCAAACTTGAGCGCGATGGCTTCCTTGATCGTGTTTTTGGTTATGTAAAAGACTAGAGTGTTGTCACAATTGGGATAGTTCTCGATATTGACACAATTTGAAATGTCGTCTATTGAGATATTTTCACATTTGGTAGGTTTTAGTTCTGAGTAGTCTTTGATTTGTTTTTTGTCTTCGTCTGTAATGTCTTCTTTAGTGAGTAGTTGGAGCTGGTCCTTCTCATTGAACCCGACGACGATGTTGTAGGACTGCAGGGAGGATGGCTTGGTGATGCTCATGATGTCGAGCTGTTGGCTGGCGCTGTGCATCTTCTGCCGCGCGACCATGGCTGCGAAGCCGCCCGTCCGGGCTGTTTTCTTTACGGTCATTGTTCTGGAACAAGAGAAAAGAAGGAATTAATAATGAATCTATCAGATAAATAGATTTTTTTTTCCATATTTTTAACATTTTATAGTTCAATAAACCTAAGTCTAGATGCATTTAATATTGACCTACTGCTCTTTATATGAGCTACGATTTGAACTCAAACGATAATAAAAAGGAATTTATTGCATTCTTTTTTTTTCAATATGCTATTAGAAAGTTTTTTTACTGAAAAAATCCAGTGTCCTTAATTGTAAAAAATCTCATAAAACAATATAAAATGAATTGGTAAAAAACGTGAATGCTTCGAATCTAATTGATGCTCAAATAATTGCGATCAATGATAGACTGCATGATATTTGAAATGGTTCCAATTCGATACTCGTCTTTATCGATTGGCAATCTAACCAATTAACTACCAATATTGTTCAAATGTGTTAGCGTTTTGAGTAATTATGACGTTAACACCTTTGCTTTCACTTGCTTTCTTTCAATACACCTTTGTAATCTAAAGTGATTGAATTGGCTACTGTAATGACGGGCTATACCATGGGTAAATTGCACTAAAAATCATGTTTCACACAGCAATGTGGCTAATAAATAAAGTTTCTTGAATCTTTTGCTTTACACGACTGCTTATGTTTTGAGCTTTTCACTTCAGCTTGAAGCATTACGTCTCCTTTCTATTGAGATATATCGTAAGAAACTATAAGTAGTACTGCGATTATACAAGTAACTTAATCGTTGAAGCTCAGCTTTCAGTTCACTTAGTGTCTCACACGTTAACTTACCAATCTTCTTGTTAGCTACTTTTTCATCAATTACGTCTCCAACAGCTTATACAACAACATTTTTCCTCATCTCACCACTAGAAGTTCCATTAAAAATCTTAAATGAAACAAGTGCCTATGTCGAAGAGAAAGCGTAATCATATGAAAAAAAAAACAATAGTTTGTCGTAAGCGTGCGACATTTCGTACAAAAACACTTCCTAGTGATGAGCAATGAATTAGAGAACATAATTATGATGTGGTAGAAGATATAAGCGATGTTACCCAACCTGGTGTGAAAATATAGAGGTTATGTAAAGTATTTCAAAATAAGCCTATGTGTCAAGTAGGCAAGGATCTTGTTACGTACTACGTGTTGCCTACTTTCTTTAACTTGACAAATCTGTATATTTATTTATGTTATTGGTATAAATAATGGGTATTTATGAATGACGTTTCGCAATATTTTCGTGTGTGAAATAAGTATTGGCTATGGAACCTAGTGTCACAATTTTGGTGCAATTCAGAGGTTAGCATAAAATTTTCAAACATGGTCAAAGTTTGTATCTTTTATGCCACTCACTATACAAGTAGCTACACATATGAAGAAAATTCCTCTTTTGGTAGCTTCTAAAGGGTTTTTAAGGGGCATAAATCGTGGAGCCTTGCACACAAGTACCATTGAAGACTTTACATAATCGACTTTAACACGTTACAGACATCAAATCTTGCCAAAGCCCGCCGTTTACAAATACGTATTTAACAATACATCATAACCTGATTACAAGCACCATAATTACCCGCTAATGCGTACATCTCGGGCCACACTTCCAGATGTTTCCACAACAATTGTACCTCTGTGAGAGATCGCTTTACATAATATCTAGTGCATTTCCGACTTATAAGAATCCGAGTTACATCCCAAGAAACTGGGTGAACTTTTGTAACCCACTAGAACAATCTCGTATCGGATTACCGAGGTATTGTTGGTCACAATAGTAATTATAAATTATCATCAGCAATGGGGCTTGAGTTTTGGTTACCGAAATTTCATATTTTTCTGGGTTATTTAGTTGTGAGATTGAGTAATGTCTTACGTGTGATTCCGCGGATTTGGCAAACATAGTTTTAAAGTAAGCCTATAGGCGTGTGGAATGGTTGTGCGTTGTTTCATCGCTAATTGTTTCATCGAATTTCGTTATACATAAATTGTTTCTCATATTATCATTTTATAGAATGATCAATACGCAGAATACTTACTTTGAAAAAAATTAAATCATCAGAAAACAGTCTTGTTATTCTCACTAATGGTGTCCATGCCTGTTGCACGCAGCATGCAAGCAAGCATTTATCCCTCCGCGCCTACGCGGGCTTATATTACGGTTGTGCGTTGTTTCATCGCTAATTATTTAATCGAATTTTGTTTCACATAAATTTTTTCTCATATTGTCGTTTCATAGAATAATCAATAGGCAGAATACTTACTTTGAAGAAATTTAAATCATCGATTTTTGTTTCAAATAAAGTTTAATGTTAGAATATTCATATCATAGAATAACAAATCAAATATTATTTATCCACATATTGTTTGTTTCACATAAAACTTATTACGAAGAATAACATTTTAATCGACTGACAGTTTCTATAATTGAAAACTTTGAAAAATGCATACCCTCCTATAAAATTACAACACCGGGTTCACAAAAATAATGAGGGTAAATTATTGTCAAGCAGGAAAACAATCTTGTTATTCTCACTAATGGTGTTCATGCCTGTTGCATGCAGCATGCAGCAAGCATGAGACTTGCAGCATGCATGCAAGCAAGCATGCAACTTGCAGCATGCATGCAAGCATGTAACATGCAACAGGCAAGGTTTCTGTCACGGCTCCAGCGCTGCGGGGCTACGGCGGCCCCACGCAAGTTTATCGTCACAGATGGCATTAACGCTCACCACCGCAGCTTCGGCTTGCTGGCCGGCAAGCCGGCCAGCCTCAGCCGCGGCGGTGATCTTTAGAAACCACCTGCTCCTCAACTCGCGGGCCGCCTCATCCCTCCGCGCCTACGCGGGCTTAAATTACACTCTAGGGGTAGGGCAAACAAGACTACGTGGAGTCTGTTTTGCAGCCATTCGTTTCTGTCACTAACTTTTGTAGTACAACATATTGACTTTTAAAGACAATATTTTAATTTAGGTTAATAATTTCGTTGAAATAAAATACCATGGAAACATACATAGTACAAACAAAATTCGTTGAAAAATAATTCTGCTGTTTGATAAGTTGGTCAAATAAAAAAATGAGAATGTAAAATTCTTTGAATTATGTTTCTGTAAAATATTTTTCATTCAAATAAATAGTAGTCGAAACAAAAATATTCGAAATAAAAATCCGGGGACTAAATATTATGTGAAACATTTTCTGGGAAACGAAATTCTGTCAAATTTCTGTCTGCAAAACAAGGTGACACCTTATATTACACTTAGGTGTAGGGCAGAAAAGACTACGTGGAGTCTGGTTTGCAGCCATTCGTTTTTGTCACTAACTTTTGTAGTACAACATATTGACTTTTAAAGGCAGTATTTTAATTTAAGGTTAAAAAAAATATATAAATTTCGTTGAAATAAAATACTATGGAAACATACATCGAACAAACAATATTCGTTAAAAAGTAATTCTACTGTTTGATAAATTTGTTAAATAAAGAATGTGATTATAAAATTCATTGAAATGTGTTTCTGTAAAATAAGATTCATTCAAGTAAATAGTAGTTGAAACAAAAATATTTGAAATAAAATACGAGGACCAAATATTATGTGAAACATTTTCTGCGAAACGAAATTCTGTGAAACTTCTGTCTGCGAAACAAGGTGACACCGTGTGGAATGGATTAGGTAAATGAGATGTTTTGAATGCTTATGACTTTACTAAACAACACTAAACTAGAACTTGTTCAGAGGGTGTAGAGGTCTATACAATGGGTAATAGTTAAAGCTTTCATATTTTTACAACGGCTTTCAACAGGACGTTTCCATCACCGTTGTCAATTTTTAATAGAATGTTACTCTGTGTGAGCCGTCATCAATAACACTAAAAAAAACGAGAGCCCTGTTGCTGAGATGTCAAAAACAAACAAGGGATAAGTTGCGGCAAAAAATCATCGATTTAAGGATTGTATAGATATACAATCCTTAAATCAATGATTTTTTCGTTACATACAAATATTAAGTTATCTTTAAGATTAAAGATAAAAAAAAATATAATTTTAATTAGAAAAAATCATTCAAAAACTTATTTTGTCACGAAAAACTTATTTTTTACCACGGACTAATATGAACAGCTAGCGATGAATTAACATTATTAATGGCTTATTTCACATAATACCGATTTCCTTATTGTCATGTGACAAGGGAATGGTAACGTATATTAATTTATAGATTACTGAGACCAGTATGGACCGTAATTATATTACCCTATACTAAGTATTATAGGTATGACGATTCTAGACAAAAACCTATCTTTTGTCAGAGATAACAAAAAAGGTAAAATGAAGGCTTTGAAATTGAATTGGTAATGACCTAATACATATAATAGATATTTATTAGGTAGAAAAGTACATTATGACAATAGGTGGTCCGCTACGAAAATGCTACGAAAAACTTTCGTAGCGGTCTACGAAGCGATCACAATAACGAGGAGAGCAGTCGGAGTAGACCCCATAAGTTGAAACGAAACAAAGAGACAATCAGAGAGAGTGAGCGAGAGAGAGTTAGTGTTCCCTTGCAGTCCAGTAACAATACTAACGATTTCAAAATTTCTAAGAATATAAAATTAATTGTGATAATGACGAAGACGCGGAAACAATTTCCACAAAGTATCGTCATCGTCGCCATCGCAGGAGTTCACATGTAGACATTGTACTGTTTTCACTGTGACAATGCCTGTTCTCATAATTATACAGTTTGATATCACGTCACTATTAAAATACAGAAAGCATCTGTTTGTTTGTCTCTGGCTGTTATTATACGTAATTATTTATAATTTAGGTGGTACGAAATTAATGTTTTGTTTAGGTTATATACAGGGTTATTTGTAAAACACCGACAACCTCTTAAGAGGTCATTCTACTCATCATTATGAACAACTTTTACTATGAGACCAAATCCGATATCGTGAAAAAAATAATCTGCTGTTCCCTACATTTTGACGAGTTATGTGAACATAAAGTACGGAACAGCTGATTTTTTTTTCGCGATTTCAGGTTTGGTCTCATAGTAAAAGTTGTTCATAATGATGAGTAGAATGACCTCTTAAGAGGTTGCCGGTGTTTTACAAATAACCCTGTATATGAAAGTGCAGCATATTAGATTACCAACATATTTCCTTTTTTGTTCAAATTAGGTACTTCATTAGATCACTGTACCCTTCGATCAAGAATTCTCGATCGAAGGAAAGGAAGACTGCACAGCAGCTAGCTTGTAAATTGATACATAAACACAAAAGACGACTTTTTTATTTTTGAGCGAAAAGAGATCGTATCAATGAATTTACATGAAACAATAATACAGACAACCTTTTTTTTTTAAACGTTGCCTCTACGCTTTGTACTTCTCTTGTATCGTGGCCCATGCGTTTACAAACATTTAAACTCACATACACAAACAACGACTGTAGTTCGCTTCTAAATTCAAACCATAAATCTATTTTTTAAACGTAACCAAGCGGCATTGACAGTTACATGGCTAATTGTACCTACATTACTAAAGCAGGGCAGATATTCTCAACATTGTCAGGACGCGGCCATTTAAGGTGAGGCTATAAATAACCCGTCCTTAACACTAGGTCAATGACTATAATAGCCAGAACGTATGTGGAAGTGGCTTTTATCCTTTTACATCTCTTCCGAGGTATAAAAGGGCAAATAGTGTGGTAGGCCTCGATAAAAAAGATGCAATGACCCCTATAAGGTTGCCAGTAATATGGTGATATGAATAAATGAGTCCGTGGTACACCTTGACTTCTAAACAGAAATGGAGCTAATGATCTATGAATCACTGGAAATGTTTTATGATATCTAGGTTTCTACGCAGAGCTTAGTTTCTACCGTAATGTGTAGATGATGAATTTCGAACCATTTAGAGCGCGATTGATGTTGCATTTTGATTTTCGACATCGAAAATGTAATTATTGTAGGGAATGTTTAACTATCTAAAATCATTTAAAAATTTTTTTTGCCTTCGACAATTTTCTTTCAAATTTGATTGGATTTACAATCACAATAGAAGGTACATGACATAATCACTTCTCAATAAAAACTCCACTTAAATCTTCGGTTTATTCAAGCAACACTAATTTAACCATGGATCAACAAAAAGTTTATAATGAACACAAAATGGTGGCAGCCCTTCCATAGTGCAAGGACGAGGACAGGACGGTCGGAAGTGTTGAGCCACTCAATTGCAATGAACTGTGAAATTAATTCACAGCTGTTAAGTGCATTCAATACGGTATGTAATTAAGTGCATAAGTATGGGATGCAATTAAGTGCGTTCTTGAAGACGATTGGGCTGGGCGTGTACTGAACATCCCTTGGAAGTATCCATTTTATCAAAAGAGATTAGTTTTTTCTAGAGTAATTTTGATGCATGATTAACTGATGTTTACTGAAAAAATACAGTTTACTCCAAAAGTAGGAAGAAATAAGAAGGCGTTATTCTTTCTTCTATTACCTACCCATGATAATATAAAATTGTTTTTTAAGTAGAATAAATCAAAATATATATAGGTACATAATACTTTTATACATAATATTTTTATTTCACATAGGTCTACATGGGCACTTATAAAACGTCGACAAACGGTGCTCGGTTCGGGTTGGTCGTTTTCCATGGTGAAGAACCGGAAAAAAACTCCATGGTTACTCTTTTAAAATCATATTTTGGTTTTACAATATTTCTGTGTTACAGCGTTAGTACTGATGTATGGGAGGCCCGACAATAAGTCGTTGCTTACTACAAAACGTAGAACAAGATAAAAAGCTACCAAGAATCTAGGAATCTATAAGGCCTACAATAGTTATACCAACAGCGCATGAAAATATTTACGACTACACGCAAAGTTAAAGTATGTTAACCCAAATTTATAATCAATTAAAACGGTTTAAAATACGACTAAATTTCTGCCCTAATTTTGTAATATTGTTCAAAACACACTCAAACATAGCCTATATTTTTTTTTTTATTCCAATAAAGTCTTCTAAGGGATAATTCAATGATACAAAACCAATATTATTTGTAGCCGCGAAATTGGTTAAAAGTGCCTGCAATTTAATAGTATACATCAGATACCTGCCAATAACTGTTTACATTGCCTTTTTCAACATATTCAAACGAATAAAACTGGCTATCAAAACGGATATGACGGTTAAAAAAAAGCTTTTTCCTACAAACTTGTAAAGGACAGGAAAATTGGCGCCATAACAATATGGCGCCACGACGACGCGTGTGTGACTTTTTATATTATATTTCAATCTTTTTATTTGACCACTAAACATCATGTTGTTATTTAATATTAAAATGTTACGATACATGATAGGTAATTGCTAGACCATGACATTTAATTTACGCAGCTACTAGCTAACGAGACATAACGTGATCTTTAATTTTAAATAACAATATAAATTAGTTGCTAAAGTAATTTTGAATAAATCTCAAGAGGTATTTTATTTTCGGATATATTTGCTGATTAATACTTTAATGTTACTTAGAATACAATAACACTAACACTAGAATAATTTTGATTTCAAATAATTACAAATGCAGAATGATTACTGCAAAAATATGAGACGCCTGCACTGCAGTCTTAAAGTTTTAATTACACATGCCACAATTTATTCACAATCTGATGAGGAAGTAATCTCTTAAGCAATTCGAAGCTAATTGTGTCTAATCTTGTACTACAATTAAATAGACAAGCAACATCTACATCTGAAATCTTCACAAGAAAGCCAACTTTCTCGATCTTCTCTGGAAACTGCGATATCTCCCTGGGAATAGCACACAATACCCTTATTGTGTAACTAACCAACATATTTATACAACTGTAATGTATTACGTGAACCTTATGTGGTGGAAACAAAGCTTGTTTTATGTGGTGTGAAGTGAAGTATTAAGTTTGTTCGTCTGCTTTGTTTGGTGTCACATCGTTAGAGCAATGTGACACTTTTAAGGTTTAATTCCGGTTTATTATAGAATTTGTAATTTTAATCACTTGGGAGTAATTAAATATACTTAATTTATTTGAATGATTAGCTCATAGTCAAAATAAAATCATTTTTTTTTGTAACGATCCAACTTATTTCGAAAATAGTTTAGTTTCATATAGTTAGTTAGTTTTATATAGTTTTAGTTTCAGCCATCATTTTCGGAGGTAAAGGAAAATAGTTTTCCTATATGTCGAATTTAGGATCAACAGCTCTGGGAATTTAGAAATAAAATCCTGTCTACAAAACTAAAACAGCCTTATTCTGTAAAGTGTATCACCTCCAACGATTATAATATATGTAGATGGATTCATTAACAAAAGTGAAAACTCTGCACTGACGAGTTTCTCATTATATAGATAAGAGGTTATATCTTCTTTCTTATGAACGCATTATGATTGCATTTCTAGGAAAGGCACCTCACTGCCATTTCACTGCACAAATGACTAGGGTCCCGGTTTCCTAGTTATGTCGGAGAACGATTCTAAAAAAAAGTATACGGAATAGGACAGAGGACTGCTTCGATTTGCTTTTTGAATATGAATATGGAGTTTACGTATCTAGGTAACTGGTTATTTGTATGTAGATTAATACGGAAGTTTGATCTTGAATTGGCTTACATAGATATTGTTCAGATTTCTGTTATTCTATAAGAATGCTCATTTTTATACATACATGTACGAGCACTTGTTCGCTAATAGGTACATGTGATTTTAAGTTGAAATGGAAGTAAACTATACTTGCTGACTTATTGATATAATATTTATTGTTTGTACGTGTTTACAACAAGACGATCTAAAGAGAACTCTACATTATTAATAAGAATTTCGATTTACATTAAGTAAAAATGCTTATGCTAGTGTACTTAATAAATGTGCGATGTAATGAACACTACAGATTAATAGTAATCTTAGGAGATTACTGTTTATCTATAGTGTTCGATTACAACATGGAATCTTAACCATGATTTAGATTTATTATTTAATATGCTTTCTACACTGTTCCCATTTAACGATTAAATCTTCAAATTAAAAAAAAAAATGTCCTCAAACAACAATAGATAGCGATCAATACAACGAGAGAGGAAATAACACCTTTGTCCTTGAGCTAATATGTTTTTTTTATTAAACCTTATTTTCTTCCAGTTTTGAACTCAGTTCGATGACCTTTTATCGGACACACTCCAGGATTTCCAAACATTGCACAACACGTGCCCACATATACAACCTGTTTTTTTTTTATATCTCATAACTCTAGGATATGATTGAGACCATATCAAAGAATCAACTGGCATATGAATTATGTTTCAATCCTACTTTTTTTTTTGTTTTTTTCGCATTTTCTTAGCTTTAAATATGAATTATTGGTTTGAATAAAAATAATTACTCGTATTTATCAATGAAACTACTACTATTTTACTACACTACTGCGAAGTTTGGTTAACCTCGCAATAGTAAAGATTCGTCATACCTACTGCTGATAATTTTTGACCTAAGTAAATTATGATTGATGATATCTCCGAAACTGCATTTTTGGACCACCTATTCTAGGAGTTTTAGAATTATTTCTACCTACAGAATATAACCCTAGAGTTATGGGATATAAAAAAAAAAGAGGTTGTATAGTTTACATGGATAGGTAATAGATATAACTAGGTTACCAAAATGTGTCTTAGATAAATATCATGCTTATTCTATTTACGTAGGTTTAAACAGATGTTTGCAACACCTTGTTTGTCATGTTTCATGCGTTATTAAGGTTCAACTAGTCGCGGGCTCGAACTCACTGGTGGCCGTGGCCGAAAAGCACGCTGTCTCACTTGGCATCGTGCCCGACAGAGATAGTATCAGATAGTATCAGTGATGAGCAGTTAGACGCTAGTCTGCACGCACATCTAGTTCGTACGCACACACACAGCGTTCCGAAACGTAAGGTGCGCGTAAAAAAATACGAAAAGGCCTTTGGAAGATAGTGTTTAATGAAAAAACCACTGCGTGTATCAATTACAAATAAAATGTATTGAATTTTTCGATAATTTTGCTGTGTCGGTACCGACTTAGTTTTGGAAATTTGACACTTCTTTTATTACTAATTTACGACCAAAGTTGCGTTAAAATTTGCAATAAAAACGCATCTTTGACAGCTCGTAACTTTTTAATGACCAAATTAACAATGAGACAATACCATATCATGTTTTACTTTGGAAGTGCATTGTCAAACAGTGGAGTAAAACCCCCCCGAAGTTTCTATGGAAAAAATGTCGAAAAGTGTCACCTTAAGCACGCCTTTTCAATATGCAGAAAATTATTAAAAACAATCAGTGGTTTGAATAATAAACCTTTGGTTCATAATTGTCATTAGGTAAATGATCAACATTAGATATTCCATGAAGTTGATGCTGAGCTATCACGTCTATAATTAATTAACTTCTTACCAACTATATTATCATCTTCTACATTATCCATTTTCTCTGGTCTTCATTTTATTTCAATAAGAAAACCCTCTACAAAAAATGTCGTGTTATGAATGAATGTCAAACCAAAGTAATTAAGGATTTATGAACAAAGTTCGGACATGTTAAAAACCATTAGAAATCAATAGAAAGCGTCACCCACCACTACGAGGCGCACATAATTCGGAGATAATTAGCCAATCTCGTCTAAACGCGTTACACACAGTTGCGTCTGCGCATTCCGACTGATTAACGCTAAGATGGACGCTCACACCGCAATGTAAAGACGCTCCCTCGTCGGGAGCATTCGCCTGTAAATAACAGTTCAGACTCGAGCATTACATCAGTGAGTGAAAAGATCCGAACATTACAGTGCTACACCTGTTACCTACTACACAATTTGTAACAATCACCTTGTTTCTGTACAATCACCAATGTTACATTACAGGCGGATATGCTCACTCACCGAGAGCGTCTATTTTGTAAAGTGATGCTCAAAATTTGATCTTAGGTGATGATAAGATAACATGTCACCGTCACGCGGATGTTCCGGTGATGGAGCGCTTTTAACGCGTGAGGCATTAATTAATTATTGAAGGTTCTGAAGTCGATTTAATGTTACTTTAATCAGGGTCATATTTATGTAGTACTAGCTGTACCCGGCATGCGTTGCAATGCACTTTTTCCTACCTACCTAACCTATCCTACCTACCTACCCAACCCTACATAGCTACCTACCTACCCTACCCTACCTACCTAACCTATCCTATGTCCGTCTCCTGGTTCTAGGCTACCTCCCCGCCAATTTTCAGCCAAATCGGTTTAGCCGTTCTTGAGTTATAAATAGTGTAACTAACACGACTTTCTTTTATATATACACGGTGTAAATCACCTCATCACGAAGCCGTCAACCAAGCATTCTGTACATGAAACTAAGTAACTTTACGCAAAAATTATTGCTGGGAAACGACTTTTTTTTGGGGGGTGTAAAATCATGTTTTGTGGTAGAACTAAATGTAACGCACTCAAAACATTGTGCTGATGGACGGATTGAATAGTACGGGGGTCGTGGAGGTGTTTAAAGTAAAAATCTTACATTAAAAAATTGTATTTAAAAAAAAAATTGTCAAAAAGTCGGAACTTTGACCCCTAATATCTCCGTAACTAGAAGGTTCCCAGGTATGGTGTACGACAAAAAAATGATCGCAATGACAGGGAGAACCAGTGCCTCTCGGCTTCGTTAAGAGGTGTTTTACACCCTTTAGATTTAATGGTTTTTTTTTCTTGCAAGTTATGCAATGATCGTTTAAATAATTAATTAATTACCAGTCAGGTAGCGAGAACCTTCATCTGCTATTATATATATATATTTTAATACATTTAGGTAAGTATATTGTAGGTATCTACAACAATAAAAAGAAAAAACTTAATACCCAGGGCATCGCCGAAGATTCAACCTATAACTATTGACCATCTTTCATTTTTTCTACAGACAGCCCGTGGCTTTAGTGATTTTCACAATAAATATTTTCTAGCGGTCAATGAAAAATCTACTCAACAGTGAAATATTTTAAAACTTTGATTTATACGATAACATAAAACTGATAAGAAACTTAAAATATTGTGATAACACCCGTAAAGTTACGGCACGGTGTGACAGGCGCGCCTGCGCCGCCGTCACAGACGCGGCAAGTTCTTCTACTTTTACTTTATTTCACGTCGAGAAAGTAGTGGGTGATAAACGTTCACGCGGCACCCACGTTTCATACACACATCACATCTATGACATCAAACATAAAGTTCGAAATCAATCGATGATATTAGAATGGTTAGCTACCCCTTATAATTATAATCACCTACGTTTCATACGTGTGGGATGTGTGTATATTTACAACTCAATAACAATAAACATAAAGTTCCAAATCAATCGACATGATGATTGGCTATCCCTTAAAATTACGATCTTAGATTCATCGGATGGTACTTTCTTAGAAAGATCAGGCTTTGCCAGCGCAAATAGGATTTTTATACGTGGTTATTATGATTGTATCTCGAATAAACAATGAACCACGGGGCTAACTAGTTGCCATAGCCAAGTTAACCACCAGCCTAGATATTAATAGGTAGCTATTTATTTGTTTGTAAAACTGGCGGTGGAATACATAAGATAGGGAGGTTCTCTTATGTCTTTGTAATTTATATCCAACTTCCTTTGGCTTCCAGACTACTGACTGGACAATTTCGCTATGGCACTGAAAATTACCCTAATATGGCAGAGATTCATAATTTCATTCATCAAAATATAAAAGAGCTGATCATCTACCAAATGGCTATACAGATTTTTAAGAAACTAATTTATTAGCTATCCCGAATAAACCTGCCTTCTGATGTAAAACCAGGATTGAAATTGAGTTACTCGTTTAGGAGCTACGATCCTACAGACATACACACTGAATAACAGAGCCGACTATAACTTATATCACTGTATACGACAGGGCAGCGGCTTCGACTGAAAAAAACATCTTTTTCAAATAATATAAAATGTATTGTTTTATAAACAAAGCTAGCAGGAAACCAGGAAGCCATGCAGGCATACAATAACGCTGACTAGCCACTTGCGTGAGATTGCGCGCGCAGCCGCTCCCACGGGCACCAGATGCCCGCGTCCGATGTTACACGATTATTTACGATGCAACCCGAACGGAATGCACTTGCTTGTTTATTGGCAGATTTGAATTTAGAATTTCTATTTATTGGTTAAGGTTCAAACGGGTCAGATGGTGAAAACGTATTGAAAATTATGCAACGCCTAATGACGTGTAAATCTGCGGGTACTCTGATATATGACGGACATTTTTCTGTTTGGAATAATTAATTCTCAAACTGAAGCGTTATATAAACTCGACGAAAAACATCCACCTATACAACATAACACGAGATCACGTCTGTAATCCCCGAAGGGTTCGGTTATGTGTGAATCTGTAATATTACCGGTGACCCCTTGTTTAGCAGACAGAAATTACATAGAAATGAAAATGAAATGATGTTTATTTTTGCAAATAGGTATTCACAAACACATTTACACGTCGGCTTTTTATAAAAACTAGATGAGGCCGGTGTTTCGTACTGACTACTCTGAGTAGAAACAGCTAAAACAAACTCAGAGGTCACTGTCTCTTTTAAAGTCTACACATTGTTCAAGTCATATGAGGACCATGCAGATTAGCGTCTGAGATGGTCTCTTAGATTTTCGTTTCCTAGAAAACGTTTCACATAATGTTTGGTCCTTGTATTTTTATTTCATAATATTACTGTTTCAACTACTATTTACTTAAATGAAACATATTTTACAGAACCACAATTTAATAAAGGTTATTAACTTTTGTAAAGTTAGTGATAGAAACGAATCGCTGAAAAACCGACTCCACCGTCTTGTCTGTACTAACCCCTTCTTTTTTTTTTCGGAAGGGAAGTCATCAAATGACTTCTCCCGCTCTGGGCGGAGCGGGAGGGAGTGCCAGACTTGTACTGCCTAAAACCCATCCATGTTCCTTCTTAGCCCTTTGTGTTCCAGGGCCACGGTATCTCTTTCGAACAGTCCCGCAACCCTGGCAGGCGTCTGTACTACCCCTAGAGTGTAATTTAAGCCCGCCTAGGCGAGGCGTTCCGCGAGCTGAGGAGCAGGTGGTGAGCGTTAATACCATCCGCGACGATGTGTTCGTGTGGGACCACCGGAGCCCCGGAGCCGTGACAGCAACCATGCATGTTGCATGCTAGCTTGCATGCTGAATGCGTGCTTGCACTCTGCATGTTGCATACTCGCTTGCTTGCAACAGACATGGACACTATTAGTAAGAATAACAAGATTGTTTTCCTCCTTGACAAGAATAACCGCATTATTATTGTATACGCGTTGTAGGAATTTTATAGGAGCCCATAATGCATTTTTCAAAGGCATGAATTTTACAAACTGTCACTCGATAAAATGTTATTCGATAATGAGTTAAATAAACAATAAACGGATAAACGTTAACGTAACGTTAAATAAACAATAAGAATATTTGATTTGTTATTCTATGATATGAATATTCTAACGTTAAACTTTATTTGAAATAAAAATCGATGATTGAATTTTTTTGCAGTAAGTATTCTCCGTATTTGATTATCCTATGAAATTCAAATATGAGAAACAATTTATGTAAAACGAAATTCGACAAATAAATAATAAAAATAAAATAAAAATCTTTTATTTTCAGACAACAGGGCCCATATAATGTTAGTATACACAATTGCTTAAAACTATGTTAGTAGACACGATTAAAACAGTTTAAGAATTTATTATCTAAGGTTAGTTTATCAAGCCCTATGCATGACATGTAGCTTGATAAACCTACCAATTGTCGGCCCATCCAGCCTTTCCGCAAGTACCTTCAGAATGCCATTTGTGCTTCCCCCCATTCTGCGTATGACTGAGGCAACTTTCTTTCTCATTATGGCAAAATAATCATCAGTATGAGCATCCGCGAACATACCTGACGCACTGCAGTAAGATGGAAGCCCCAACAACACCCTGAAGGCATTGTTATATTGGATGCGTAAGGTATTGTCAGATTTTTGGGTATGATGAGCCCAAAGGCTGCTGGTGTAAAATGTTTGGCAGTATGCTTTGAAAAGTGTAATTTTTACTGGTACTGAACAACCAGCAAACCTTCGAGCCACCATATTTCCCCTCACTGCCAACGCCCTACGCTCCCTTTCCATATCCAAGTCATCTTTTAAATCGTCCGTAACAATATGACCCAAATATTTAAATTGGGTTACTCTCTGCAAAACTAAACCATTAAGTTTTATGGGAGGAACAGATGTGGGACTCTGATTCCTACCTCTAAACACCAATAGTTCGCTTTTCTTAGGATTGTACTTCAGTCCATGCTTCACAGCGTACATTTCCGAAATAGAAAGTAACTTTCTTAAACCACAGATTGAGGGGCTCAGCAGCACCATGTCGTCAGCATAACTTAAGTTATTTAAACTTTTTCCATCTATGTGACATCCAACATGTGTTCTGCTGAGCTCCACAAGAAGATCATTTATATATATATTAAAAAGCCTCGGGGAAGTGAGACCACCCTGCCTAACACCACACTCGAGTTTATAAGGGTCTGACAGAGCATTTGACCACTTTACATAATTTCTCTGTTTTTCATACCATAACGATAATATGGATACTAATGAAGCAGGGACGCCTGACTCCCGAAGCTTTCCCCACAGCACTTTATAAGAAACCATATCGAATGCTTTTGTAAGGTCCAGGAAACAAGCATACACGGGTGTTTTCCTATCCGTATAATACTTAACCGTGTGCTTTAATGCATAAATGGCGCTCTCAGTTGATAACCCAGCACGGAAACCGAACTGCGAGTCATGTAGCTTTGTGTACTCATTGAGGCGACAGTCAAGCACACAGTCAAATATTTTGGCTATCACATTTGCTAGTGAGATAGGCCTGTAATTTCCCTTGTCAGCTATGTCTCCTGTCCTGTTCTTAACAATAGGTACCACAACTGTATCCAGTAGTTCCTGTGGTAAATAAGAGTGACTTAAACATAGATTGAAGAGCATAGCCAACACTCTTGGCAGATGTATACCTGCATTTTGGAGGTGCTCGATGCTGAGCCCATCCTTACCCGGGGATTTACCCCGCTTCATACGTTTGATTACAGATTTCAGTTCCTCACACGAAACTCGAAGAGGCAAATCTACCTGACCGGACTCAGCATCGTTCACACTTTGCTTTAACTCGAGAGGCGAACTAACTTTAAAATGTTCTTTGAAGATATTTGCTATATCAGTGAAGTCACTCTTACCCCCTACAGTAACCGGAAGACTTGTGACATTATTAAGCTTTTTAGTACCTTTCCAAAACAATGAGAAACTTTTCCTAGAATGTAGTGAGGCCAAAATATCCATTTCTATTTTATTTTGGTTCGTAATGCACCATTTTAATTTAGACTTAAATATTTTACGACTTAATCTCATTTCTTCAAAAATAGGCCCACTGCTTGGTTGACCATGCCACAACCATACATTTAATTTTTCCCTGGCTTTTGTGTGAAATTCTTTTACATGTTTGTTCCATCCCTTAACATTCTTATTTTTCCCTACAAAACTTCGAGTGGCTCTGCTGCTACTGGCAGCATCACTTAATATACTTACTATTTTTGTATACATCTTATCCAACAAAACTTTATGTTGAGAATTATCACAATTAGTGTCTGCGCATGTTTGAAAATCTACAGGAAAATCTAAATTTCTTAACTCATTATTACACAGAGTTGAATATTTACTGATTTCCTGAGTATTTCGGTTTCCCCAGCGAATCCCATCATAGCTATAGTTATTAGCACAGATTTTTTCTCTAATGACCGAAATATCACACTCCACTTTTAAGGGGAAGTGATCTGACCAATACGAATCAAGAATAACTTCTATGTTTACAATTGTTTTTGCAGCTGACTGAGTAACAAGACAGTGGTCCAACCAACGCTTACACCCATGCGAGTCACTAATGAAAGTATAAGTTGGTGATAAAATGCCAAGATAATCTATGTCCGCACATCGTAATTGTTGCTCGGAGCAAAAATTAACAAGTTCCTTACAAAATGACTCACCTGGGTGCGCGTTGAAGTCGCCCAACACAAACACCGATTCACAATCATTACTACTTTGCATTATAGAATACATTTCACTGAGACAATGCGTAAAATAAGGTAGGTTTTCACTGCAGTCCGTAGGCATGTACATATTTATAACCATAAAACATCGGTTGTTTACTACAACGTTAACTGCACAGATCCGATCACTATCACATTGCAAAACTGATACGGAATTAAACGCACTTTTTCTCCACAGAATAGCAAGACCTCCGTACGGTCTACCTTTACAAATACCTGTAGAAGTATCCACTGAAGACTTCGCAGTGTAACAGAAATCTTGATCGATAATCTCAAAAAAGGATAAATCATGAGGGTACAACCAAGTTTCTTGTAGTAACATAATATCAGCTGTCTTACACAGTGAACGTACACAGTCAACAGATTTCTTTACATTTTTACAATTAAATGTTATGATATTCATTTTTGTAGAACTATCCATTGTTTAGGTTTTTTCTTAAAACATCTGTCAAAATTTTATTTCCGTCTTCTTGCCTGTTCTTGAAATGAATAAAGCGTCTAAATGTGATACCATTAGGCCACATCTGATCATCCAACAGCATGTCTAGTTTGCTTTTGTTGACAAATAATTTAAAGGCATTATACGGCCTTTCCTTTTTCATTATGATTTTTTCAAGTGTAACTACCTCCGAAGTTTTGTTTTTTATGTACTGACAGATATCCTCTTCCGTTGTATCCTTGTTAACATTCGAGATGAACAATGGAATTTTTATGTCAGCTGCTTTGAATTTCTCGGACAGGTTATTTGCCGCTTTCCCTGTTTTTCCGGCAAAACAGTTCCTGCTTCTACGCTTCTGGACTGTGATCCATTCCTCCGTTGGTTTCTCAGATGTTTTCCATTCGCCGTTACTCGCAATGTCCGCCATAGTAGGTTGTTTTCTCTCAATAACTTTTTCAACTTTTTCACAACGAGATGGTATCTCGACCATTTCTCTGCACATTTCAGTTTCCACTAACGTCGAGTTAATAAGTGAATCCGTATTTGGATTATTCAGCTCTGTCTGCGCGCGAGAAAGGGAGCGATACTTTGGTGACTCATTGCGCTCTGAACTTGAACGCCTAGACATCGTCGGATTTATTCCAGCGGGCGATAAACCAATAGGTCCACTCTCAAGCAAATACCCTCCTCTTTTATTTGTGTTAACATTACAAGTGAAAAATGGTACAGGAGGCCTGTTTGATTCTAGTAACATCTTTAGCTCATCCAGCTGATTAACTTTCGCATAGCTACTCTTTATTTCATTAATCTCGTTTCGAATAATCAACAAGTCTTTCAATAACTTAGTAACATCGACATGGTCAAAAGTTACTGGCGGTAATTTTTGCAGGTCATGCGCTACAAAAATCGGGATCAAATCCGGTTCGGTCACTTTAAAAACACATATCATATCTTCCAAATCACGTTGCTTTTTGCCTTCTCTGCGTCTTGATATTTTCTTCTGTTTAGTTTTAATTGAACTAAACAGTAAATCTTTGGCGCATTCTACCTCCTCCTCAGAAAAAGCAGACGCACAAATTCTTATGAGACTTTCATTGTCTATCACTGATAACTTATTTTGAATAAATGCTAACAGTTCACTTATCACAATGTTGCAGTTCACACATTTTACCGTATTTACATTTTTTGTGGACATAGTCGCGGAGGTGTCCATATTCGATCCGTTCGCGAGCGCGTAAGCAGAACGACTCAATTAGCTATGAAACTACGCACAACCAATATTTATAGATTTCGGCAGTTATGTTTAATTCCCATGTTTTGGGGGCGACTCTATTGTCCTCAACCGGGCAAAATACCCCTAGCTGGGCCCTAGCTGGACTACTACCTGAGGAATTCCTGATAGAGAGACACAATAACACTTTGCTCAGCCTGGAAAACGAGCCTTGAACTTCAAGGTCAGCAGCTGCACTAGATCAGAGAGGCAGTCAAAACACTGCCACTAAGTAGGTCATAAATAATTAAAAATCAATCAATATGCATAAAAGGATGTGCCTTCGAATAAATTTGCATTTAGGACTAGGTGGACAGTTATATAACAATGTAGGTAATACTTGTCGGCTGTCATTCAGCGTCATATGACATAAGTGTCTAGTCGTTAATCAACGTTATCTAAGACAATAATTTGGTTATTTTCGCGCTAAGCAATTAACAGGTATTTTAATGGGTTATTAGAAGCATTTATTTCGTAATCTAGGTTGTGTCTCAATTTATTATCACGCAAGTTAGATAATTTAATTAAGACGTATCGTACATCTTAATTTCTTATTAAAGCTAAATGTTGATGAACATATTTTTTAATAACTGTTTTTCAGGCACGTTCCGGTTATAATATGTTAATTTATACAGCCTAGTTTATGTATTATTAAGAATATTTAGTCCTAGAGCCTTGGTTTTGCAGAAACCTTTAAAAAGTTTTTTCTGGTCTTCGAAATAATCTTAACCGGTCCAATAAAACAAATTGGTTCAAAATTAAAAAAAAAAAGTCTGTAGGTACTTATCTAATTAAAAATCAAAAGAGATATAAAGGTAAGTAATAAACCTCACACCCCTAAGGGGCCGTCCATTAATCACGTGATGTTTGTTTTAGCATTTTTAACCCCCCCTCCCCCTTGGTGATACGTGGTGAGGTTTAAGACGAACCCCCCGCCCCAACCCAAAGTCACGTGTATTTTTAGTAGGTACCTACACAGAATCTTATTTTTTTTAGAATATTATCTTTAAATACAGGTACTTCGTTCGTTGCCTGGCAACGGCGAGTCAAGGTCACACTACTGCCGGATTTCGGTCTAGAATCGCGGGTTTGACGAAAAAATAAATACACGTGATATGTTACTACACCCCCTCCCCCCTTGTGATTTTCATGATTTTCGCTAATCCCCCCCCCCCCCCTTTCTAGCCTCACGTGATTAATGGACGGTCCCTAAAGCGCTAATCTCTACAAAATCTAAATTCCTATAGTTTCCTAGTTTTCTATACACAAGGTCGTTGACGCTCCTTATCATTATTACTGCATAAATAAGTACAACCAGCAGTTCTTTCTTCTTAAAATTGCAAAAGTGGAACACATCGTGACATCAAGATGCTAATCCGCGATAACTGAGCGAATTTTAATAGCAAACAGAAAGTATAAATTAGAAAATAAAACCGTCTGCCAGGTGCCAGGTGCTCTAATGTGTCATTTCTTAAAGAAAACCAATTTATGCCTACATGTATGTAAATTTTTGTAACTTAGAAGATTATATCCTGACTAAATAGTCAGGTAATTAAAAACTGTAGACAGTTTTAATTATTAATCATTCAATTAAAATTATCCATGGAACTTTTTACTCTTCATTTGTATTTTTCTTGGTTTAAGTTACCTACACTGCAGGTGCTGCAGTATGCAATCTGCGTCATTCAGAGCACTAAGCTGCATGACGCACGTCCCTTATGTAACATTTAGATTCGTTTTCATAGACGAATTCAAATTGGTAATCAAAGCAAATAGTCCATTACTGTCATTAACCTGGCGTAATAGTTAGTTGTCATGACCGAGTATTCTATTGTGCACTAAATGTAATAAAAAGGAAGATAAGTCTTGTTGGATTTCCCTAATATTAATCCCCCACGAATTACCCATAACCTCACCTTCCATAATAATTTTAGCACCATCTCAAGGTATTTAAAATTGATTCCACAACGCAAGGTCATGAATCATAACACCATTTCCAATATTATGATTGAATAAGTTAACATTCGCTTGATCCTACAGTACTTACCAATAAAACAAATAACCATAGCGTTAATAATACGATCAATAAAACAACAGATCATAAATAACATTTTGACAATTTGATGAGCGAGTGAGCATGGAACACATCACGATATGCTAACGTTAGCCACACGACTTCATGGGTACATCATACAAATTGTTGTGGACGTGAATTAAAGACAATATTAACTACCTAATCAATACCAAGCACTATTTTTTTAGGATGGTTATCAAGCAGGCATGCCAGCCACATCGTAACTATAAGAAACCACTGCTTATAGAAATGCGCAATACTAGAGGCAATAAGTCATTGAAGATACTTCGCCATGCCGGGGACAAATCTATAACATCTCATGATGTGCCTAAGTGTACCTATCATTTCACTGGAATATCGGTGCTGCAAATAGTTTGACTTTTATTGCAGCACTTATGCCATTCCACTATCTCCAAGATCGTCTAGGAGTTCTAAGTATATCAATGATAATGAAGCAGCTGCTGCATATTTGAAACGGCATTAAATACGGCATTTAATATCCCTATTAAATTCTAAGTGACACCTATGCGACATCATACCGCAATCATGAAAATATCCTACTGAATTACCATTGAATTACTCATTTGGCCTTGTTATTGTATGAACCCTATAAAGAAAAGCGTGACCGTACATAGTCGTTAAAGGATAACCTATTCAACGCTCATTCCTCAAGTACCTATATTCAAAAGCGCCAAGGATCGCTAATAAACCTCAAAGGTGCGCGATGCAATCTAACTATCAGCGCTAATGTCCGCCACTCGCCAGACCACGACCAATGGCAACGATTGCCGCCAATAAATCACTGGACATCTCAAAATGTAAATAATCGGCAGGCGATTACTTCAGCAGCGTTGGGTTCCCGCTACACGATAACCGTAAGTGAATGACAGATACGCTCAAGGAAGTGTCAAGGCGTAGGCAAATGAGAAATAAGTAGAAAATGGCGCCTACGCAGCTACGTGTGGTCCGAGCTCGCACAGGTGCTGCTAATGCCGCGATAAGGCAAGTTTTTGTACGCAAATGCGCGGGAGACGCTGATGTGACGTAATGCGAAGATGATATTGACATTTCACGGCGATGGGGAAGTGAAGGTCTAACTGATTGTCTGTAAACTTGGGAATGTTGGCGAGGAATGCGTAGAAGGTTTTGATGCTGCAAGTAAATATTGTACGCTTATCAAAGTATTTCTACATAGGTACCTTGGTACAAACTACAAATAAAGATGACGATGACCACTTCCCAATATACAAGAGTTGTAAGATCAATCACTTTTTCACTCAATTGGGTCAGTTATAATTAAAAATAACACCAATTTGATGCACTTCCCCATTCTACATCGGAAACTAACATAAACACAACTATCCAAACGTTTGTTACATAACACAAATACAACTCTATATGATTCAATAAATAACTAAATGATGCTACAGATTGCATAACCGATTTGAAAAATGAGGCGTATAATTGAGGATATAAAACAAAAACCGTAATTGGTCAAAAGGCAACGCCGGCGATGCAAAGATGATGTAGCTGCAAGATCTAAAGGTGAGCACACATAACAGTATTAAGTTGTAACGGACTATCTTCTTATTCTAATACTCGAACGACAAACCGAGTTGTGGTATCAATATATCTGGAATTTACAAACTACGAAAGAATTTACGAAGCGACGAAGACGAGCAACATGTGCGTCTCGGAGTGTAATGCAAAACGTTGCAAATGTTACTTATCAACATGCTTTTAGCAAAAATATCTAATCTATACACACAAATAAATAAAATTGAAGTGTCTGTTTGTAATACTAAAATAAGCGAACAATTTTTTTTTGTCTGTCTCTGGAACGGCTGGACCGATTTTGGACGGGTTTTTCACTGGCAGATAGCTGATGTTGATGTATGTTTTAGAAAAAATCTAATACCACGCGGTCGAAGTCGCGGGCACAGCTAGTCACCAATTAAAGCTGCTTTATCACTTGTAACAATGTAGCGAACAATGGAAATGGTTAAGTGTATGCTCACCTCAAAGTTATATAACGTGAAGAGCTTTGATATTTCATCGTCAACATGAACATTAGGAAGTAAAGTTCATTGGTGTTTAGGTACCTAACTACCTACGTGGGAAAGTGGTGAATTCCGATGTTATGCAGTTGGCTCTCGAGATGAGAGCTTTCAGAGGTACTAACTACGACAAAATGCACAAGAAATGACGAAGATTTGTGGAATGCTAACTACGATAAGCATAACTTCATGTCTGTTTTCTCTGAAGGATTTAACAGAGATAACATCTACACTTCGCAAAGTAATAGGGGTAGAGCCTCTTTCCATCATATCTTACAACATATATAGGCTCTGTTTTTTATTTATGAACATTTTTGAATTATGAACATAGTGGCATAGGTGAATGGCAAAATTGCCTACGACAATTCAGCTTCGATCTTTTGCTAAATTACAAGATCACAATATTCACAATACGATCATTTATTTTCAAAACAACCACTTTTGGACATACAGGCCTAGTTACAAGCAAATCTGTTTCAATGCGTGCTGGCCCATTGTAAATTATAGTAACGGATAATGCGAATGAATGGGCAAAGTGATCCACAGATTAGCCATGGCGAATTGGTGACGTAACCAATTAAAAAGGTCGCCGATACCGAGACAAATGGCGACAAATCAGTAACAATGTTTTTGATTTCTCGCTGCTTCTTATTTGAATTAACCTTTTTCTACTCAATTGAGGAAGTAATTTGAACGAGTACAATACTTTATTATCAGCATTTGTTTGCAATCGTGCCCCGACCAATCATTGCCTTTCCACAAGACGGTCAGTGACTATTGCAAAAATGATAATATTGACAGCAAAACAATAGGACGATGTGACAGCAAAAAGTTGTCATTGTCTACGGATGAGATTATTATCATCGTTAAAATAAAATTGCCACATGAAGTTGGTCAAGGTATTGACTACAAGTTTACTAAACACGGAGACACGAAACCAACACGTTTTGTAAGTTTTCCATTTTCAAAATCGATTGTCTGGACGTGTTGCAAGTAATCTGTCAGTTAAAGAACCGTATCTTGTTACTAAGAAACTGAGATCTAGAAACGGTAACGTTACCAACGTTTTACGGGTATAACAAATAAAATATATTATTATTATCAGCTAGATAGAAAACTAAATGATATCAATCAAAACTTGGCTTTTAAGAAAAAAATTATAAATAAACATTTTAAAACAGAATTGCCTAAGCAGCAATCGGCAAGCACGCGCGTTTTATTTTGGTACAATGGTCTGATTTCTTTGCCTCTTTTCTCATTCCCGCGCACAGATGATAAAGATTACTTTTTTTTCACCGTACAACTATGGCGCGTACAATAAGATGAAAATGAAAGTTTCGATTAGTTTTTGCTATAGTTCACTTTCGTTGGGTGCCGTAGACATAATAGACAGATGATAATGAGATGTTGGTACAGTTATTATGATGGCCCGCC
Source organism: Cerastis leucographa (assembly GCA_963082945.1). Classification (NCBI taxonomy): domain Eukaryota; kingdom Metazoa; phylum Arthropoda; class Insecta; order Lepidoptera; family Noctuidae; genus Cerastis; species Cerastis leucographa. Next base: position 4,697,528 of record OY720365.1, read on the forward strand.
GTGTGATATATCGAGGGACTGATTTGATGACTCATTGAAATTGTAGGTTCACAGTTATTGGTCGAAGAAAAGATAGAAAATTTGCAATGTGTCACGACAACTATGATTTCATTAAATACATATACTTGAATTCAAATAATGAGAGGTATTATTGGCAATTCTTCAACGATCTTTCAATCACATAACTTCAAAATACAAACTGACACAATTTTTTTTTTTCAGGCATGAGACGAGTGCACAAAAACTGTGTATTCATATAAACCAAAAGTTAGTGGACTCGAGTAATCATTATTCAGCCAACAAAACAAGGAACTCACCTTGATTATTTTAAACTATACAAGAACCGTAAATTTTATTCCTTCTCGTTATGCAGGTGACCCAAACAGGCATGAACAATGGCCTACAGACAATCAATTCCTACAACAATTTGCTATAAAATAGAATGATTCACGTCGCATTGTCTATGCACGGTGCGTCAATCATAGCAGGAATTCAAGGGCACGCTAACAACATATTCGCAGCAATATGTTCAAAATAACAATAAAACATAGAAGTTTGCCATAAACATAAATTGGCGGGAAATAAAATGTTGTAGCTGCCATAAAATGACAGATGAGATAATTGATGAGCAAAGAGTTAAGACTCTACTTAGCGGAATAACTTAAATGTATCTCTCTTCCATATTACGTAAAATTCAAATATAGCAATTATTCTTTAACGGACTTTGAGAGCTATTTCAATTTTTGCATTGAGCATAAAGTCACGATATTCAAATTCACGAATAAATGAAAATGTAAAAGCTTATTCACAGAGCACCTTTTTAGGTAATCGTGGATTCAAATTCTCCGTGTATTTGACTAAATTGCACTTTTATGTAAAATTTTAGACAAGGGGACAGTTGTGTTTGGGAGATTTATCAAGAGGACTGTTAATAGGGGACTCTAGTGGGTCTTTCTCCATACAAACGTATTCTGCTGTTTTCTGTTGGATAATGCGTCTAGAGCAATGACTTTTTCCCAAAAAATCTAGGCCTTATTAATAAATGCCCCTATCATTTCCTTTCTTTCAAAACATAATCACCATCCCAAAAATGCCCGTTTTTACCGCCATGTTCAGACGACTATCAGACAAATTAGATAAGTTTTTAACAAAAAAGAAAATAATAGGAGCATAGATATACTTTTACTCTAAATTTTTCTATAAGAATTATTTAGATCAGTTTAGTTTTGAAGAAGAAAACAGCGGAATACAAAACGTCATTTCTGTAGGTAAAATCAGTCTGAGCTGCAGTTGTCCCTTTCGCACTTTACCGGGGCTTGGTCGACCGCAGCACGACGGCAATAGTTTCTTCAAATACCTATTCTTCAAATTCCTCGGGACAAGAGTCCCCTCTTAAACATTTAAGTACATTCCTACTTTCCTATCTTTTACATACGAACAATGACCCACAAAGCTGTTTCCACGGTTTATTTGCGGCAACGGAATAAAGTAAGCGGCTGCAGTTAATTTATATTAATATAAAGGGTGTAAAACACCTCTTAACGAAGCCGAAAGGCACTGGTTCTCCCTGGCATGGCGATCATTTTTTTGTTCTACACCATACCTGGGAACCTTCTAGTTACGGAGATATTAGGGGTCAAAGTTCAAACTTTTTGACAAGTATTTTTTTAAATACAAGTTTTTAATGTAAGATTTTTACTTTAAACACCTCCACGACCCCCGTACTATTCAACCCGTCCATCAGCACAATGTTTTGAGTGCGTTACATTGAGTTCTACCATAAAACATGATTTTACACCCCCAAAAAAAAAGTCGTTTCCCAACAATAATTTTTGCGTAAAGTTACTTAGTTTCATGTACAGAATGCTTGGTTGACGGCTTCGTGATGAGGTGATTTACACCGTGTATTTTTAAACTACTTATTTGTTCTCTAACAACAATGTGTAAACCTATCCTAAAAACACTATCGGTTTAGAAGGTACTGCATGTTCTACATGCTTAGGTCAACCAGTTTTGTCTCTAGTCTATGAAGAAAAGACAACTCTTTCAATACAACAGACAGCTGGCAACAAATATTTGACATCAAACCGGACAGGCTGGACACCATCTAATTTGGCCAGACACGCCACCAAAAAGCCGGACTGTGACCGGCTTTATCCGGATGCCTGGCAACGCTAACTCTGTCTATGGTTTCGTCTTTTACTACGATAGAAGCTGTTTTTTTTTTATAATGAAAAATAGTACCACGAAATACGAAACAAGTCAGTGCCGTAGGTGGCTAATAAAATCTTCCCAGATGGTAGATAATCGTAATGAATGTTTCTCCAACAAAACAATATGACGTTAGTTGATTTAATTACGAGTGTGTAAATGGAAGAAAGTGTGAGACGTTAATGTACATTCTAATATCATTAATGTAAACGTATCGTGTGAACTTGCTCTTACAATGCAACTTTGCTTTTTTTAAATGTCAGCTTCATGTATTCAGACGATGTTATGGTCACGATAGTTGAGAATTAATCATTCTAAGATGGACTTTCTTACATTATTTGTTCAAAAGTCAAAGGTTAGGTAGTTACCTAAATCCCTGTAAGGATAGTTTAAGGTGTTATAAGTAAACAAATAAAAATCTAACATGATATCACGCCTATAATCCTCAAAGGGTTAGGTGACACACACCCACATTTCGTCATTTATGTTTAAGTCCCAAGCGGGAAAGTCTATTGCCAGAAACCGGGCACAAATCCAGATTTTAGATTGCTGATGGAATTTCTGAAAAAAACTTTATGAAAAAACCCAATAACTTCCGACCAAGGAATCAAAACAACTACAACTAGACCCAAGAAGCAGTAATAAAAGTAAAGATAAATTAGTTCTTTACTATCTACAAAGAAAGAAGTATCTGATAAAGATCACGAGCGTTACAAATAAAGTGTTTTGCAAACAAACGTGCTTATTCGGTTCAACAAACGACGAATTAATTGAATCCAAATCAAGTCACGGGACAGTAAAGTCCGAAGTGGATTGGCATTAGTTTAACAATGTAATGACTGTGTTCGCAACACTTCAGGGCAGACAAATTGTTGGGCCGCTGTAATAGACGGTAATTAGTACATTGGCATAATTGTCTGTTCGTGGAAGCACTGGCGCTAGTACTGGCTAGGAATTTCAGGTAGGTTTATTTTGAGGCAGTTACTGACTGTCACAGGTTGGTAGAGCTCACTGGCGGGAAAAAGGGACCGGTGCTCTTTTCGATCCAGTGCAGCCGGTCAGTGCTGAACTGGCGCAAGAATATGTTTACAGGAAGCCACAGCTACGCCAGCGCTGCTGTGGCGACAGCAACGCTGTCAATATAAACCTGACTTGCTTGCTTGCAGCGAGAGGTGCTGTACACTGTAAGGTTACCATAACGAAATTCAATAATTCGTGTCCCAACATCTCTATATTAAGATCTCATCATCGAACGTTTATATTTCGGAAGATAGACAATCTTTCACGAAACACCTGCTATTCTTTAGAGACATTGTGATCATTTGCAACAAAAAGTCTGGTCATTTCACTTGTCAATCTTTCTTTTTTCAGAATTCCTCGGACTTATGAAAATCTAGACCATTTGCAATGCTGGATAAAGTCAGTACATAGGGCCCTAAAAAAATTAGATAATAATAATTATGTTAGTCCGGAAAAAAACGTACTTAGGTATGCTAAGCCTAATTGCGTGTGGAACAAACTAAACAAGTCAGAAAATCGCAATTTCATACAAATATTTTAATCAATTGCTGAAAACGAATTCTTAAGTATCGTTGATTGGCTGCTACTGCTTAAAGACTATGTAATCTGAGATCACGATAGGACCTTGACGGAAATCATTTAACTAAAGATTGTTCTGGTCAAAATTCGGCTGCTAATTGAATAACAATCTGAGTTTATATTTAACCACATTTACAAGGCAAACTTACAACAATCACTTTAAAACTTCTCTGTTTATATTAATACAAAATAAAAATGCATTTCACAATTTTTCACATCGCCTGTGGCAACATTTTGCAATAGGCCGAATTTAATGCGACCTTGGGTTGATTATAAAAACATACTGTCAGAACAGCACGTGCATTCGGATATCCTGATCGAATAAGATTGTAACGATTTTTCTAATCGATGAAAAACGTGATGATAACGATACCGTATGGGCATCACGCACGATTGAGGAATAACATTATAATCGACAATCGTAAAAGTGTATTATTTCTTAATGGCCATTGTGCTTGCAATTATTAGCGTATGTAATGTACGTCAAATCGCTCGTGACCCGACGTACGAGGGTGCAAGTTATTGCAATAGTCATTTATCAATAATTGCTGGTCCCTATTATTATGCACGAATAATTGCTCACGGTTTGATCGCTAATAATATTCGTCTTGGTAATCGTTTGAATTTCGAAACTGTCTAATGACAATTTTGGAAGAAATAAGTATTCGATCGAGGCGTCGATTTCGTAAAAAGTTTCCTTTCAATAAAGACTTAATTCCAAAATACTGAGTATTTAAAACAGCGTAGGGTGAGCAGAAAAGCAGAGTGATTAAAATACGTTATGTTATAAGCTGAAAAATTATGTACCAAAAAAGTTGTTTCATTTTGTTTGAATAAAAACAGCTGGTTGAATGTTATTGATTTAATCAATTTAAAGAGTAAAATCTAGATCGTTTAAATGTTGTCCAAAATCTAAAACAAGAAAGTTTTAGGAGGAAGAATACCACTTTATTTATGTATTTTGCTTTCTTTCTATTTAATTTTACCACCTGTTTAGGCCAAGTTTTTAAGCTAATAAATATATTCTTATATTTATTAGCTTAAAAACTTGGCCTTAGAAAAATCAATAGGGTACTGTAAGGTCGGTTTATTTTTACAATACAGGCATTGTTTATTAACCATACAGACCTAATTGACCTAAATGGCTTACATGTATCAAAAGCAGAAAAGAATTAAATGGCGTCAAAAAGTTCGCCCACATCCATGTCAACGGGGAAAAGTGCCCAGCAGGCTGGTAGCATTACCATTTCTTAAGACTGAAATAAGACGACAGAACACCACGATTTGTAACCATAGCTATTCAATCAGTATTTCAATTTATTGATGAAGAAACTTGATGTGCTATATTTAGTGCTTATTAAGTTTTATAGAAAAACTTATAATTAATTATTGATAGACAACAAGATTACGGCACTAGAGTTTGAATTACGGATACTGTTCTTTCAAAGTTTATTGACAGTTACCCAATGATATTCTAGTAAATATCAATGCAGTTAACTATAAAGTTGCTTGACCAGAGATTACTGTAAAAAAAAAGTTCTACAGGAGACGCATGGACACCTCAGGTTAACCAACTTAAGTACTAGCGGTATATGTATATGATGTGAAAGGACGATCACACCAGAAAAGAAAATGAGACAGCTGGCTTAAATCATCCGTAATGAAAAAGAAAATGCATTAGAATGAGACACTCTTGACATTTAATAGAGCTAATTAAATCTATCTAACGGATGGCCAGTGACATGTGAAGTAAATAGGTGAAATGAAATCTACTTAGTGCTGCCAACTTCATTGCTACTCATTATTTAAAGATGCCAAGTTTAAAATACCTTTTTAGAAATACTACCAAATTAATCGAGAGACAACTTATTTACTAGCTGTCCCGCGCAACTTCGTCTGCGTCACATTTTCCCCGTTTTCGCAACATTTTTCATTGCGGCTCTGCTCCTATTGGTCGTAGCGTGATGATATATAGCCTATGTTACTTCTAATACCTCCAAGAATATGTGTACAAAGTTTCATGATAATCGGTTGAGTCATTTTCGCGTGAAAGCGTAACAAATAAACTTACTTTCGCATTTATAATATTAAGTTAGGATTCTGTTTACATGTAGAAAGAATTGTTTATTGAAATTATTGTTATATTGTATAATTATTGTTCTTGAATATTTTCATGCCATTTTTATAGCAACTTACATATTTTGTATTTTTAGCGCACATTGACATACCCAAAGACGACAGCACTGTTGCTGAGAGATACTTGTCTAACGCACGGGCTACCGGCCCTCAGATCCGGTCTCTCCGTGAGGCTATGGTGGAGCTTTTGAACCTGTCCTTGCAAGCAGTCTCCGAGTGGGGCGATGCCAATCTGGTCAGGTTTAATGCTACCAAAACCCAGGCGTGTCTTTTTTCCGCAAAAAAGAGCCAATTTCACCCTGCTCCAACTTTCCGAGATGTCACCGTGCCAATAGCAGACCATCTTGAGCTTCTTGGCATAACAACCCTCAATTTTGGCTCATATATTGAGGCAAAGGCACAGCTGGCTGCCAAAAAGTTGGGGGTCCTTGCAAAAGTGAGAAGGTACTTCACGCCTGAACAGCTGCTCAGCTTGTATCAAGCGCAAGTTCGTTCATGCATGGAGTACTGTTCTCATCTCTGGGACGGATCTGCCAAATACCAGCTTGATGCACTTGAGTCGGTTGAAAAGCGGGCCAAGAGGCTCATTGGCAATGAGGCACTGGTCAAATCTAAGCTCTAGAGCCTTGAACATCGTCGCCGAGTTGCCAGCCTATCGGTTTTTTACCGGTTAAATTTCGGGGAGTGTGCGATGGAATTTCATGACCTTATTCCAGCTAGCCCGTTTCATCATCGGACTACCAGACGTACGGCGATGCGCCATCGGTACATTGTGGACATCCCACCTATACGCACTAAGCGCTTTGGGAATACTTTTATTATACGTACCGCTAAGGAGTGGAATTCCCTGCCGGAGTCTGTGTTTCCCGATATCTACAATCTGGGGGTCTTCAAGTCAAGAGTGAATAGGTTTCTTCTAGGCAAGCGTGCTTCACCGTCGACCACATCATCGCTTACCATCAGGTGAGATAGTGGTCAAACGCGAGCCTATTTATAATAAAAAAAAGCGCAAATAAATCATTTTGACGTTGATTTGGATGGTGTAATTCTTACTCAATGAGAAAATAACAATTGGACATCTATGAAACTATGAGAAAATTTTCGACGAGTTTTGCTGGTATTTTTTTTAAACTGGTTTAATTTTGTGCACAGATCTAAAGGTATTGAAAATTATTTTACAAGTATCACGTACACTGATACACGTCTACAATTTAAAATTCTAGTGAATCTTAGAACAATAGTTCTTATTATTTTACCTGCAACATAGAGGCTGTAAACTTCATACTTTACTATCACTTTACCAAATATATTTCTGTACGTCTACCATGAGTTGTCATAGATCGCTTGACGTAACTGCAATAGTTCCGTCAATACGCCAATACTTAGTTAGCTTTTTCAATGGTACCATGAGCTGTGTTGGTGCTTACTACCAAATTCTAAGCAAATGAACCCAAACTTGCAGTCGTTGTAGTTTAGTTTACTACACGGTGACGTAGGATAGATACCTATAGTGACTCATACTGCGCATTTTAGTACCCAACTATCCGCTAGAGGCGCTGTAAAAGTTTTCATACATTTTTTTAACTACAGACGCTAGCCAGTATAGATTGTTAAAACTCATGGTAGACGTACTGTTTGCTGGTAAGTACACTACCTACATATCAACGGTACTTTTTACGAGTAGTAAGCAGTCACAAGTCACAGCCAAGCACAGGTGACTAGGACGTGTCGCGTTTTATCACTATTTTAGTACTTAGCCGTCATGAAAATATTATAGGAAGGTGCTAAGTGCCCACGCTTAAGCTGAGATAAGAAACTGAGTTGTTATGGTATACTGTATACAGAAATTGTACAGTGAACCTATACTACTACAAACTCCTTTTTTTTTGTTACGGATGGGAAATCATCAAATGACTTCTCCCGCTCTGGGCGGAGCGGGAGCAGTCATTTGAGGGAGTATCAGACTTGTACTGACTAAAACCCATCCATGTTTCTTCTTCGCCCTTTGTATTCCAGGGCCAGGTTATCTCTTTCGAACAACCCGCAGCCCTGGCAGGCATCGGCCCTCTCGGACCCCTTCCGATTTGCTGACATCTCCTTGAGGCGCGCGTGGAACACAAACGCGCGGTCGGCACGGCTTGTCGTCATAAGACGGACGGACGGTGAGCTGGCCCACAGGTCCGCGCCTACGGTGGCCGGGGGCCACTGGTTGCCCCCCGACGCCCGGGGCGTCTCCCGCGGCGGCTGGGACGTGACGTTCTCTCCCTCTCACGTTCCGCCACCTCCTTCGCTAGCATGACTGCTTCGCAGAAGGAGGCGACGGCATCCCATTCCCTCTCGCTCCGGACCATGGATTGAACCAGGGCCGGACGCGAGAGGTCGCCGCCGCCAATCGCCGCTACGAGGACACGGCGGTGCTCAGCCCAAGCGGGGCAGAGCTCCACGGTGTGCTCCACTGTGTCCTCCGGCCGAACCTCACAGTGGTAACACCCGAGCGTTTCCTCCCGCCCGATTCGGTGCAGGAACCTCCCGAAACAACCGTGTCCGGTGAGGACCTGCGTCAGGCGGAAGGTGAGGGCGCCGTGACGCCTCTCAAGCCACTCCTCAAAGAGGGGACTTATCGCCACTATTGTGGCGTGCCCTGCACTTGGTTGCGACAGTCGCTGTCTCCAAGTCGCCATGAGATCGCGCGGGAGGTCTGTCCGCTGAGCGACAATTTGCCGCGGCAGCGAAGTTTCCCCCCGGCGTAGTGCCTCCGCGCGCCATTCATGCAGGCGCGCGAGTACTATCGCCTGCAGATCCCATGGCGGCAATCCGGCCAAGAGGCTCGCCGCCTCGCCGGAGATCGTGCGGTACCCTCGGACCAGCCTTACGGCTACCACCTTCTGGGGCGCGTTCAAGTAATGGGTGGCTCGCCACCTCAAAGAACGCGCTCACACCGGGGCCCCGTAAAGGGCAATGGACCGCACGACCCCCGCATAGAGCCTCCGTACAAACCACTCCTGGCGTAATGGCGTATAAGTATTTTAGTCTTACTACATCAATTAGTATTACATGAAAATTTTACACGATTAGCGGTTATCGCATGTGCTCGATCGCTCCTTTTTATTTAACTTTCGTTCCGTTCAATACCACCACACTTGCATCGGAGATCATGGCATCTAGTGCGCTATTTAACCCAACCTTGTCCGGGAATAACATTTTGTATGGAAGGTACACAGGGCGTTTTATAAGCCCTAAGCTACAGAAGGCTGGATGGATATCCAGCCTTCTTGTCCCCGTAACGTAAAAATCACGATTTTGGAATCATGATTTTCATTATTATTATTTTGTCTATGGTTTTACCTACAAACAAATGATATGTGAAAGTGAAGGAAACTAGAGATTGCGTTTAAAGACGCGTTGTCTTCATTTGAAGGTGTGAATACAAGTTCGTGAGGTTTCGACACGATTTGTTGATGAGAATCCACGACTTGTGTGAATGAATGAATGCTGGTTTTCTTGATAATAATCAACAACACAAGAGAATGAAAGTAAATAGAACTGAGGAAATATATCCAGACCGTAAAAGTCGGGTTTTACGTAAATTACCGAATACTCGCTATCAATCATACCTCAGTGACAGTCTCTAAACAAAGTGTTCTGTCTCCTGGATACTGTACGGTCAGTGTCCTGCTTTTCACACCCCACTTCCAAAGAAGCGAAGAGTAGATGAGATCGAGTAATGCAGAACGTACTGACTACTACCTAGATTTGGCACCCAAGACATTATGGTTAAAAATAGTAGCTTTCCTGTAAAGCGAAATACAGAAGAATTTGTACTTACGGATTTCAATGTCCTTCGCAGTTTTCACCTGTAACAGAAAAAAAAAAACTAAATGAATAGGTATAATCAATTACTTTAACGATGTTGATTTATCAAACCAAATCATCGTAATTAGCAAACATTAACTAGAAGAACAACATTCATTAATTAGCATTCCAAATATGCAAAAATATTTTTATCAACTATATTATGTCATCAAGCCATATCCGCCCAAATACCGTACCTACTTAGAAAAACAGTTCACGCTTTGGTAATTCGTTTATTCACCAATCATAGATTGATAATTCAGCAAATACAGGGTTTCATAAATAATATTTACTAAATTCCTTCTAATTATAGCGTAAAAAAATGTAAGAGGAACTTGATGATTAATTTGATAGAACAAAATTTTATATCAGAGTTTATCAGATTCTGCAGGCAGAATCCATTTCAATAACCGAGACATGGAGACAGGTTATAATTATGTAAGTATTATTAGGCATTTTAAAATTTAAATTGAACCACCGACTTGCATACTCTGTGGCACTACTTCAAAGGACACAAAAAATACAATTTGTCTAACGATCTCATTTGTTGCCTTTGTGGCGCACACATTTGATTAGAGAGCTGTTATATAACACAAGATTCATATCCGAGTGCCTAGTTAGTCTTATCTCTTAGTGGTAGTCGCTTTATTGTATACGAAAATTAGTATATTGGGCTGCGAACATCTACGAAAATTCTAGTAGAAAACCACTAAAATTTTCTGCGTAGATGTTTGGAGTTTAGATTTGTTTGCGGCAATAAAATCATCCCTATTTCAAGAAACTTGAACATAACTGAAGAAATAAGGCATTTTCTATACACATTTAAATAGAATGCCCAGCCTTAACAGGCGTGACGAAAACCATGAACGAACTAAAAGCAAAGAAGGCTGGCGAAAATGGACCCAAAGAATCTGAAAATTAACTAAACTCCGTTCCAGTGTAAATATAAAATAATTATAACTACAATTTTATGACATATTTATTTATTAAATATTGATTTTTTAGGACTCGGGAATCAAAAGTTATAAATAATTTTCAATTTACTAAAAATAAGTAATCGTGCACTTACAAAACGCAACATTTTTCCGATTACGTTCCAATCCAATGACATGTGTTTTTGTTCATGGGTTTATTACCACAAATGGATCTTTCTCTTAGTTTTTATACAGTCAATTATGTCAAAAATTCATAAAAAATAACATGCAAACCTGATATTAAAACGCCAATTAACAATGCAAAGGCATCTAATAATAAAAATGGTACTGTGGCGATTTTATAGTATTTCTAATAAAGGAACGTTATCAATGATGATCCATTGAGTCCCGTCACTACTGTCACTGTCAGATCTGTGATGATCTAGTCCATCGTTATGTTTGTATTTTTGTCTGGGATTTTATGTTTATCATTGCGATTTTGTAGATTCTCGACGACTTGGCCTTTACATCTTGAAATGTAGATAATGCACCCTGTCTTAGACTACCGCATTCTTCTCTGGACATTGGACAATTAGTTGCTTTTGATTTGGACTTCGATTTTAACCACAAACATACGTTGCGTTAATTTCTTCTTCTCTTACGACTTGCGCTCTTACGGAGGCGTCGTCTCTCTGATGAAGGTGCTCAGAGCTTTGAAAAAGTTCAGAGATGGGTGTATCCACGTGATGTAAGTATATTCGTAAAAGAACATATTGTATTTATATCATAAGTAAAGAACTTATTTAGGATATCTATCTGAACAACAAACTAAGATTCGTTTAGCTTTTATATGCATAAATACATACTGTTGTAATCTTATATTAGGCTCATTCTTACTGTTGCCCAATACTTTATCGGACTAAAACAGTATACAGTAAAAGACTAGCCGAGGTAGCAGTAGAAGTAGTGTATTTTACTGAGATGTTTCAGTCATCAAAATGGAAGATGGGTGGCTGTTGCATTTTGTCTTGAAATATTTATATACCGCTCCACAGGTATCAGAGGTCATATTATCTTTCATATCAAACTACATTTCTGTTTTTCTTTTCGTGGGGACCTGGATACACTCTGCGAGTCAGGCACTTTTGTTACTTATACATGGAACTCTTTATGTTTATTACAATAAAGGTGAATTTATTTATTTAAACATAATTAATTAATTCCAGATAACAGGAGACAACTACCTTTGTCACTCATGTTGGGGGCTGATAAGCTGCGACCCTGAAAATGAAACCCGACAGCAACTTGGCCATCGTAACGTCTGTGTTGTATAAAATAAAAACTATGTAAAAATACCAAAAAATAAGATTTATTACTCATCGTTTTTTTATTCAACAAACCCTGCTTTTCAATAGCTGTGCATAGCTAGTCAGCTCTGGCTGTTATAATTTATGTAAAACAATATTATCTACTCTCAGCGTAATAAGAATCGTTTTACTTGACTATAATTCGCTTATGGATCAAAATCGTAACAACATAGTTTTTATAGTGATTGAACTAATTACAGGGTTGGTAATCAGTTTAGTATCTAGCTGCAGTCTAGCAGTTTTATGATTCATCAATTAGTACAGGCAATGAAGTAAAAATTCTGGTTTTGGCTTATGACGAGAAGCAAAACACGTAAAGTCAGAACTAAAACTGCGAGGGAAATACAGTAGTTTATTCGAATCTTCTTTTATGAGTCGTCTTAAATATTATTATATTTTGATTCATCTTAATTACGGAGTCATTCCACTGTTAAAAACCTTAATCGTAAGATTTTTAGGTTATCTTGTGAATAGACGTATATCTCTTTTCTCCCAACTTTTCCGTCTTACTTTCCATTTACTTTTCTGATAGTCTTTAGTCGTTTTACAACTACGTATAAGTTGTTATGATGAATGCTACCTCTAAGAGTGGGTCCCAAAATACATGTAGTCTCGCCCGTCTCCTTTGACAGTCGAAGTAATGTTCTGTCACGTCTTACAGTTCAAACTAGATGGTCGTTGTGGCTCAGTTTCCAACTAACTTAAAAATTAAAAAAAACCCCTGACACAAAACACCACAAATACCACTAAGTAAACAAAACAAAGCGGACGGATGTCGGGCGTTTTTAAAAATGTTAGTTTAATTTTTATTTCATGCTTTTTAAACAAATTTTATTTTGACTTGACTGTCCCACTCCTGGGCATAGCCTCCGCCATTCCTTCCACTTTTCTCGGTGTTGTGCCTCTTCTTGCTAATTAACTAAAACCAGGAAGGATAAAAAAAAAAAACTAGCTTTTAAGGGGGATGGGGGGCACCCACCCATCATCATCAAGATCATGACCTCTTTTCTAGTAGATCAATCTAATCTCCGAAACATAGCTAAGAACACTCTCGATTAAAACACCTTTCAAACGAAACCAATTTTATCAAAATCTGTTCATCCGTTTAGAAGCTACGATTCCACAGATAGACACGCAGATACACACGTCAAACTTATAACACCCCTCTTTTTTGGTCAGGAGTTAAAAAAGAGTAAAACACGAAAAATCCCTTATTACTTTAGGGAAAATGTAAGACACATTTTACCAGATGCTTTACAACAAACAACGGAAACTATTCGCCGAAGTTGTAACGCGTCTCTTCCCACATTTATCAAGCGCCAGTGAAAGTGAGATCAATTGATAAATGATTGATGATACGATTATTAAATTGTTTTATTATTGTCTTGTGTGACAGTTTGGTTAATTTGTACTGGCGTTTTTTATACCTGTGGCGCTGATTGATATGTCAAACTTTGAGGTTAATTGGAACTATCTGATTTGTTTTCTTTTGGATCTTTTTTTCCTTTTATGGAGCAAGAACCTTCCACAAGACGCGTGGCCATAGACAGCTCTGACGCTGCGCCGTCATGATGTTTTTTCAATTTTCCACCGCCAATTGCACAAATGTTTAGCAACAGCGGCTCCTGACAGTGTCACTCAAGCGTCAAAAGAATGATGCTAAATTATGTGTCTTATTTACTTGGTTGCGATCTTTCCTAGGTTTTTATACCTAACATGTTAAAACGTGACTTTAACTACAAATGTTATCTTTACTATATTCTAGCAATAACTATAAAAGTTTGCAACAAAACAATTTGCATTTTATGTGCTTTTGTTTTAAAATGTTATAAGTCATCCATTCTAGATTTTATGGCTACATACTTTTCTTTAAAAAGTATATTAAACCGCAGACAAATAAAAAGTAAAAAAATGTGCAACCGCGTTCATAAATAGAATTCTAACAAATCTAATTCACACATTGTGTGTACTTTCATACGACGCGCGACGACGCGACGTGTAGCCATTTTTATATGCCAAAAGCGGTTTTAACTTTTTAGTTAAGTATTATATTATATTGATTGGTCCATCTGATGCGTAATGTTTTAGTACACTGCACTGTAGAGTACACACACATTTTATGATTAAGTACCATGTATCAGGGGACGAGCCTATTGCCATCAGTCGTACACCATTAAAGCCTCAATTCCGGTTTAATATTAAAGTCGTAAAAAAATGTTTGTTTGAGATACCCCTTTTTTGCTTACGAGTCATGTCAGAAGGAAGAGCTCCCCTGTCAACTCGCGCCAACACGATTTCTATGATACATCGCGCCTTTGTATGCAATCGTATGCATTCAACTACATATCACATTCAATGTGAACGCCATTCCTGTGACTTACAGAGTACGGTAATGTCAGTTTGCATTGAAGATGCTGAGACATGGCTTTGTTAAAAATACTCAGATTGCGGTTGAGTTGTGGAAGTAGGTATTATCTGTTTCATAATTGAGTAATATTATAACGATTTTCAGGATGTTTCAGCCTTATAAACTTGAATTATAAAAGAATCTAACCTGCTTGAGTTACACTTGCTCAACATTACAAGAAAATTAGGCAAAGTGAAGAGCTACGTAAAACACAACTGAATAGTTAGAAACGAGGCTCTTTTTCACCGTCCAACTATCTAGGTACAGTCAGTTGAGATAGTGTTCTGCTTTACCCGACCAGTCTTACAAAGAAGCAAAGGGGCATTGACTGAACTTACCTACCTTCGACTCGTACCAATTTAATCAAACACTTCGAGCATAACCTGCCACAAGTTAATTTGATAGTCTTAGGGCAATTAACTTTTAAATAGCCCGTGGTGTCTTCCTTGTTTCCGACTCATTTCACTGAGTAACTTCCTATAATCAATGTATCATCACGCAGGTACGCACTCATAACTAGTCATTACTCTATTTACATGGACAAACCACTGTGCAAAATGACCCAAATAATAGTCAATGACTTCTGGTCTGGATAAAGGAGATGGCGGATTGAACTCGACTCATATTTATTTACAGTAAAATTTATGGCCATTTGGTTGTATCAAAGAAGAAAAACTATGTGTATGTCGAATCATGAAGCTAAACTATAGCGTCACCTAAAACCACGGAGTCGTAAAATCAACCTGCAGTTGAATTCAATGAAAACGTTTTCTGCCTGTCAACCTCCTGTAATCCTCGAATAATTATTTCGTACTCTCAAATAAATATCAACGGCAATCAGAAACCAAGCTAAGATAATATGAGCTAATCTGAATTCAGAAATTTTAATATAAAGCAAATAAATGCCTACCTAACCTAAAACCTAGCTACGCATCTGACGTATGTACTTACCAACTTGGTTTGCAAACACAGGCTAACATTAGATAATTACCGCGAAATCTTATGAAGATCAAATTACGTAAGGCCATTAAAAACTAAATATTTGTTCTAGAATTCTGTATAATTTCGTTGAGAATTTTCTTAATTGTTCTTAGATTGAGTGCACGAATTATGATTAATATTACCGTAGAGTTAGTACAAAAGTACACCATTAAAACTGAACGCGATCAATACACCTAAACCGCGTTCAAGGGCTGTTAATATTCCAACAGCATGACACTGACAGTTTTGGAACGCAGTCTAGATGTGCTGATCGCGTTCAGTCAGTTTCATGGGTAGAGTTCGCCCTTAGTCGTAGTTTAGTAGTTGTAGCAGATCTATGTTACAATAATAAGGATACTTGCTCGACCCATTTCTTGGAATCAATAAATTCCTTAATAAAATATCTTATTTCCTTAGGAAATCCCCAAGTTTTGGGTAGTAAATAAAGCCAGTTGTTTATGGGATAAACATAAATAACTCATTGCCAAGGACTATGATAAGAAATTACAACAACGGTTAGAGGACACTTGAATTATCATTCCAATAATTTAATTTAATTTAATTATATACTATAATGATTTTGATTTAATTTAATTTATATTATATTTTAATCTCACTATTTTATTTTATTTGATTTGTCTGTATACTTTAAAATGTTTTATTCTAATCACTAATCGCATGATTGTATGTGATTATTCCTAATTTTAATTAAATTTAAGAGCATGTGTATTCTATAATGGGTAAGATGTGGTTACCTATAATTGATTATGCGTTGCATGACCATATATTCCGTTGTAGATTTAAGAGCGTTCTCGCAAAATTCTTAACTCAAAAAACAACGACGACTGACGTTGAGTGCGCCTGTGTGCGTGGTGCACGCTTCTCGATACACACACGTGCAGAGGCAGGGGTTCGTAACACGGTTCACTGCGGTTTACTTATAATTTAATTGAGAAAAAAATACAAGATAATATGGAACGTATTATTATGATAAAGAAATACAAATAGTATAAGAGTAGCCTACAAAAGTAAAATAATTATATTTATCCTAACTTATATTTTAAATTCGACGGTGAGTTTGTTTGTTTGTTATGCTTTTACACTAAAACAACTAGACAGATTTGGATAAATGTTGGCACGTAGGTATACTCATGGTCTACCTACGTGGCAAATTTTATCCAAATTCTAATCCTGGAAAAGGACATAGGATACTTTTTATCCCGATATTCCCACGAGATCATTATTTATGCGGGTGAAACCACGGGGTGCTGCTATTCTATACTAATATTATATTATTAAGTGAAAATATTTGTTCTCCACTAAAAAGCTATATCTTTACCGAGAAACAAGGCTATATTATATCACAATTTTCGCAGACGAAATCACGGGCGAAATGATATATATTTTATAAAAACGTAACATAGTAATAATTTTATAATACAATTTCCCTCAAGGGCATCGATCTGCTCCTCCTGGAAGCCTCGATAGTGCAGGCCTGGGTGACATCACCGAAAAGGCCTGCCGACGTCAACAACGAGGCAGGGTGGTTTCAGGAGGCCATGTCCGAAATCTGCGACGTGGCAATGCCCCGAGTTCGGCCAGGAAGCGCCCGGCGTCAGGTGTACTGGTGGTCGCGAGAGTTGACGTCTCTGCGCGAGGCGTGCGTTGCCGCGCGGCACCCGTACGCCAGGCATCGCAGGCTCCGCATCCGCCCTCCGGATGCGGCAGCCATTGAAGCGGAGCTGTACGAGGGATACAGAGCAGCGAAGACCGCCCTCCAAGAGGCTGTCCAGCGGGCCAAGGACCTGGGCCACGAGGAGATGCTGGAGACTCTCGATAGAGATCCGTGGGGCCGCCCTTATAAGATGGTGCGGGACAAACTCCGCACCTGGGCCCCCCCGCTGACGCAGAGTCTCCGGCCTCAGCTCGTGGAGGACGTGGTGAGCGCTCTATTCCCTCTGCGAGGGGAACATCCTCCCCGCCTATGGCTCCGCCACTTGCGGTGTCAGAAGTGGACCACATCGAGGACGATGACGACATTCCGGAAGTGACCGGGGTAGACCTGAGAGTGGTGGTAGGCAGGCTTAAAGCCAAAAATACCGCCCCGAGACCCGATGGCTTGCCTGGCAAAGCCTGGGTCCTGGCCTCGGAGGCTCTCGGGCCCCGACTGGAAGGGCTCTTAAGCGCATGCTTGGAGAGAGGCCAGTTCTCGCTTCGTTGGAAGACGGGGAAGCTGGTCCGTCCGCATACCGGCCCATTGTGTTGCTCGACGAGGTGGGCAAGCTCTTTGAAAGAGTCATTGCTAACCGCCTCGCCGGGCACCTTGTGGGGATGGGGCCGGATCTTGCAGATCACCAGTTTGGTTTCCGCAGGGGGCGCTCGACGGTGGACGCCATCATGCGCGTGAGGGCTCTCACGACGGGGGATGCGGTGTTCCGGGGTGGGGTCGTCGTGGCGGTGTCTCTTGACATCGCCAATGCCTTCATAACACCATGCCCTGGACCTGCATTACCTTCTACCTTCGTCGTGTGGTCGGGGACTACCTGACGGACAGGGCCGTCATCTACCCCGGTCGCAACGGCGAGTAGAACCGGCGAGAGATGTCGTGCGGTGTTCCACAGGGATCGGTTCTGGGGCCACCCTTGTGGAACATCGGCTACGACTGGGTGCTGCGCGCTGACCTCCCTAGCGGTGTCAGCGTAGTTTGCTACGCTGACGACACGCTGGTGCTGGCACAGGGGAGGTCGCACGAGGCGGCGCGCGGTGGCCGAATTAATGACACGCGGGGTTGCGATAGTCGTGGAAAGAATCCGGCAACTGGGTTTCGAGGTGGCATTGCATAAGTCCGAGGCCATGTACTTTCATGGGCCTCGGAATGTGCCACTGTCGGGATCCATACTGACGGTAGGAGGGGTTCCCATCGGCGTCGAGTCGACGCTAAAGTACCTAGGGCTTGTCCTTGACAGCCGGTGGAACTTCGTTGAGCACTTCCGACGTTTGGCCCCAAAACTGGAACGGGCAGGGGCTGCATTCAAGCGGCTCTTGCCCAACCTGGGGGGTCCAAACGCCTCCTGCCGAAGGCTCTATGCGGGGGTCGTGCGGTCCATGGCCCTTTACGGGGCCCCGGTGTGGGCGCGTTCTTTGAGGTGGCGAGCCGCCCATTACCTGAACGCGCCCCAGAAGGTGGTAGCCGTAAGGCTGGTCCGGGGGTAACGCACGATCTCCGGCGAGGCGGCGAGCCTCTTGGCCGGATTGCCACCATGGGATCTGGATTCGATAGTGCTCGCGCGCCTGCACGAATGGCGCGCGGAGGCACTACGCCGGGGGGAAACTCCGCTGCCGTGGCAAATTGTCGCTCAGCAACAGACCACCGGCGCGATCTCACAGCGACTATCGCAACCACGTGCATGGCACGCCACAATAGTGGCGATAAGTCCCCTCTTTGAGGAGTGGCTAGAGAGGCGGCACGGCGCCCTCACCTTCCGCCTGACGCAGGTCCTCACCGGACACGGGTGTTTCGGGAGGTTCCTGCACCGAATCGGGCGGGAGGAAACGCCCGGGTGTTACCATTGCAAGGATCGGCCGGAGGACACGGTGGAGCACAACGTGGAGCTCTGCCCCGCTTGGGATGAGCACCGCCGTGTCCTCGTAGCGGCGATTGGCAGCGGCGACCTCTCGCGTCCGGCCCTGGGTCAATCCATGGTCCGGAGCGAGAGGGAATGGGAAGCCGTCGCCTCGTTCTGCGAAGCAGTCATGCTAGCGAAGGAGGTGGCGGAACGTGACAGGGAGAGAACCTCACGTCCCAGCCGCCGCGGGAGACGCCCCGGGCGTCGGGGGGCAACCAGTGGCCCCCGGCCATCGTAGGCGCGGGCCTGTGGACGGTGAGTAATGGGCCAGCTCACCGTCCGTCCGTCTTATGACGACAGGCCGTGCCGACGGTGCGTTTGTGTTCCACGCGCGCCTCAAGGAGATGTCAGCAAATCGGAAGGGGTCCGAGAGGGCCAACGCCTGCCAGGGCTGCGGGTTGTTCGAAAGAGATACCGCGGCCCTGGAACACAAAGGGCTAAGAAGGAACATTGGTGGGTTTCAGTCAGTCAAGTCTGACACTTCCCCAGAGCGGGAGAAGTCATTTGATGATTTTCCATCCGTAAAAAAAAAGGGCATCGATCTGGACTGTCTGGAATCTACAATTTCGGGGAGAATGCAAGCAGTATAAAATTTCTCCAATTTAGGTAGCATTTTTTCGATCCAGGATAGGTTATCTCTTTAAATTTTTACATTTTATTGGAAATTCTGAGCCAGTCCACACGCCAAATATATAAACATTTTTGTTTGCTATGTGCTACTGCTGCTACCTGCTAGTTCGCATGCCCGAGTGGTCCGAACGTAGGGTGCCTGCCCTGACCTACTCAGCAGGGCACCCACCGGTCCTGGTGACGGCGGCGGCGGCCTCCTCTTGGGTCACAGAGTTGTCCAGGCCCAGGATGCGCAGGTCTGCGCATCTGACGGGCCTGGACACTCGGGCCTCGTCCGCATCTAGGGACGCTCTTAGCTTTTCAGCCAGAGTGTCAGTGGACGGGACCCTATTTACACCGGGGATCTCCAGCGATCGAGCCCCTGTCGCGGTGACTTTAAGCAGGAGGCCCCCGGTGATCCCGAGCTCTGCGAGATCCACCGTCACTTTCGCCTTCGAGAGCATGTCGCGGTAGGACACGCCCCTCTTTTCCGCTTCCGGCTGTAGCGTGATCACAACAGTTGCGGTCTTCGGGGCGCGGAGTCTGGCCGCGATGCTTCGCGCCTTGTGCCGGCGCCTTCGCTCCTCGTTGCGGGCCTTTTTGGCCGCCTTTCATCCCTTCCTCCTTTCCCCGACCACCTGCCACTCGGTTTCGGCCGCGGCCGGCGTGGGGGGTGGTGGCGGTGGCTGCGGCCGGCTTGCTGCTGGCGCAGGCACCGCCACCACCTGAGGAGCCACCTTGCCCTTTTTCTTGGCCGCTGCCGGTTTTGGCGGAGCCGACCAGACTGCCCCGGCCCAGAATTGGCAGCCGTAGCAGCCGCATATGAGACTGCCTTTGGGCCCGGGACCACCCTCGGTCGCATCGGCCCGAGCCCGCCCCCGGGCCCGCGGTCGCCTTGTTTGCCGCCAGGGAGGGGCGCAGTACAATGCCCTCCAGGACAGAGGTAACTTTGTATCAACGTTTTGAGCAAGCGATGATGTCATGATGATAATCCATCAATGTGCTGATTAATAACAGGGTCCTTTAATCCGCTGTAAACATCAAATATAACTTAAGCAATGACCGCATACACTACTCAGATCAACTAGGTATTTTTTACATTTACCGTAGAACTGCTCTCGCCTTTTGTAGGTATTCTTTTTTACTATCTTTCCTCTTCTTCTTTGGGTAGGAACCGTATGTATTACTCTTACGACCCATTATTTCTAAAAGAAAGATTTCTGTTACCCGTAATTTATTGACGATTAATCTTTATAATTAGATTGTACAAAGTGTATCTTTGAATCATAAAACATGACAACAATGAATCATAAGTACAAAGAATACTAACATTTAAACTGCTGACGACCCCTGGGTTTTCTGTCAAAATTACCTCACGCACACTAAGGCGCGCGGGAGCGCGAGCGACACAGGTCCATTCTCCACAAGCCCTCAGGCGACACTGACAGGACGCGCGTCGTATATCAACTAATAAGGCATTATTTTAGAATATTGTAATAAATAAATGTGCAGGTAAAAAGTAAAAATAAAAATATTTAGAGGAAAGGTAAAGTCTTATATTATAGTATGGTGAACTTTCTTTTTGTTAATTTTATCATTACCTTATGTTTAAACAATATTTAAAATGCATACATTTTAGATCAGTATTGCTTTTGAATATCGTTTTTTTTTGCGTGGATTCAATTTTTATCTCAATTCTAATCAATCTACGAACTTGAAGACTATATGACCTGTAAATATTTTTTTTTTTCAGATCTTTTCATGCTGCCAGTTTAACACAAATAGCAGGGAAAATCCTGATGTTTTACGATTGCTTGAAAATGGGTGTCGGGAAATTGCTATTTCTCGAAATATTTATGTATATAACAAAATTCTAATCAATCTACAAACTAAATCAAAGTTAGATTTATGAGTTTTCATTGAAATATTATGCCATTATCTTTAAATAACAAATATCGAGAACTTGAAAAAGTACGTATTTTTGGTCAAACGCTTAAAATATGTGAGCGCGCTCTTAATTTTATATAAGAAATTGTATTACAAGCTCGTTGGTAATCCAAAATAAATATATAAACAACCCATTTCCCTAGCCAGTCGGGGCTAACTTACAGATCGACAGGTAGAAGCATAAATCGAACTGCTTCAGTCAAGTTTAACACTAGCCCGTAACTTAAACAGGTTGTAAACATTAACTGCAATAAACGTAAATAGTAACAAATTAACTGGCATTGAACCGTCATAAACATGATATGAATGGCCGAAAATATTTCACTTTTAACGAAATCTCTATATCACGCGTACCCTTCCAAACGCAATCGTTTATGTAACGTATAATTATCGATTACTTTCACATTGAAAGTTCTCAAAAGGCGAGAACCATAAAGTATTGAAAAAACAAACGAGCAATTATTCTTAAAGCGTCGATAATCGATTATGAGCTTTATATCCTTTCGGAATTGAGTACTCGGAATAGGTAGGTACTCCATTCGATTCTTGGCTTCAGTAAAGTGTTGGGGCGGTGAAGAAAAGCTGGCGACCACCAGCACCGGTGCGAAGAACTTTGCAGCAATAAAGCATTATTGTATTGAATATTGATGCAGGTTGTCAATGATATACAGCATGTCCAGATTTTACATTGAACTGTGAAATACCGCTTCTAGATTTCAATTTACATCTCATCCATATTTCCTATGTATTTTATGTCCTGCGTCCTATAAAACTATGAAATCCGTATCTCAATTTAGCGGACAGCATTCTTGGTGAGCACTGATGAGTACTGGATACAGTTCGTATTACCTACCTATGTACGAGAAAAAAACATTTCTACCGAAAATGGGAAACTCTTGTAATACGCTTAACAAAATAGAAAAAAAAATGTGACGAGATATGGAAACACGATCGGAAAGATTAAGTGGAACGGTTAATTGCTTATTTATTTTAGATGATATAAAGTGGAAAACAACACACTACAAATTACCTAACTGCCTATTCTGCCCAAAGCGATTAACAAATCATAGCATACAATGACAGTAAATTGGTTCCGTTCCGATTGCATAATAAAATACACATGGCTGCCGTGTTTTGGCGCCAATCACCCAATCGCCCCACTACATTCCAATTTCAAAAGTCGCTATCGTTGCTATGTAAACAAGTTGTAAGTGGCCAGTGTTGTCCACAGTTCCGTGTGGAGCGGAAGCGGTGTTGGGTGCGATTTACGAAGTATAGGAGTGGTGGAGATTCTACGTGCATCAGCTTTCATTTCTCCGAAGAGCCGCCGGCCGCAAAAAGTTGCGGAACCACCGTCCGTCGTGGCGGGTCGGCCCGCCTTGTGGGAGTGACGAGTTTGCAGTGTGAAGTCGATACGATACGAAAGTTTTATGTGCGAGCCTGTTAGGTCAATGCCCGCGAATCCGGAATAAACGATAACATCCTAATTTGGTCTGATGACCAAAAATGGCCTGCAGTGCAGAAGGCCAATCAATCTCTGCATTTAAGATTGTATAGGTTTTAAACAACAACTTTTGTTATTAAAAGAGGTCGAACAGCGGGCTTCATTGTACCAACAATATTGTTTACTTTTAAAACAATGCATCACAAAATTATCATCATTAAAATTAATGATCCTGTAAAACTTAAATGTAAAACAAAGTTCAAACTGTTTCGATAAAAACCAAAAAAAACGCATGAGAACTTCGATCAATAATAGTCATGAGAACATGATCATTAATCTTTTTTCTGACCTATTCATGATCATTATGTAATGCCATGGTCAGCACATCCGGACTCGCGTTCATTATACAAATTAAATTCAATAAACAACAATAAGTTAAACGATCTTGCCGTGAGACAATGGAGTTGCGTTACGGGAAAGTGAAAGGGCACGGATTCACCGGCGCGCCGCCGCCGGAGTGGTTAGAGCATCGTCGGCGAGGCCTTTGATCGCGGACGCACGCGCGCACCGTGCGAACCAACCTCATTGGGTCAGCGCCGGTAATACACCTGACACCTGTCAAATAAACCTGTAAAAATGGCAGCGCGTGTATGGATGAGAGGTAGTGTCACGTGTTCGCGGTGAAGTCTGGCAAAGTAATGATAATGAGACTCTATCGAATGGTTGCGCTAAAACTATTCAACTTGTTATGACTAAGGCATACGAGTAATAGAGCCTTGGGATATAGAAAGAAACGCTGTGAAAAAGCTTTTGGAGGTAGTAAGGAGGATGGTTCAGAAGACGCAGTGTAGATATAAAAATGACAAATATTTCTGTTGGAGGAGAGCAAACAAAAAATGCAACCACGGAGTTGGAATTAAAGATTCATCAAATAAATAATGTGATATGGCAGCTTAAATAAATAGTTCAGTAGATGAACATTAATACGGGAATATTTATTATTTATACACTAAGTTAGGGCTTATTACTTTGTACAGAGTTTATTGATACTTTGGTAATGTCTTCACAATGAGGTAACCCTTGTTAAAAAACGAATTGCCTTAGCATTTAAGCATTACACAACATGAACGGAGCGATGCCATAATAAACCACTTGTCAAACTCGCTAATGAGCAGGCACATATTCACACTTCCGGACTAAGTAGGTTATGTAATTCATAGACATGTCTCATCCGACTTTATAATTGATTGTTTAGTTCACACTCTGGACCTCATAATTATAATTAACTTCAGCCAACTTATCTGTGCAGACAGGAAAACACAGAGCATAAATAAATGAAACTTAGTACATTTGCCATATCGATGCATTCTACCTGATAAGCAACGCCACCTTGAACAGCAAACTTAAACTGGTCATACTGTACTTCGGGGTACTATGTACAGACGCCATCAGGTCAATTTAACAATAAGGTTGAAAATCTATTTTGACAGAATGTTGTAGCTTGATACGTGCTGGCGTCTGGTACATACTAAGCTATAGTGAAAGTCTAAGGGATGTTCAACACAAATGCGAATGCGGGTCCTGACAGATGCTTCAGTCTTTGTAAGGAAGTCTCCATGTCCACAATTTATTCGCATCAGTTTGACTGATACTTCATTGGTTTTGGAATAAACTATAGCTATATATATTACTAAAATAAACTAACAATATAATTATATAAACTAGAAATCATCACGCTCAAATAGACAAAAACTGAACATTGAATTGACAAAAAACTACCGTAACCTCTTTTGGCCATCATGCATCTTTTAATGAATTAAAATTGGATGAACTTTAGATATACCGTGGTTAAACAATGGAATTAACTTGAAATTACAACGCCGACCTTGAAAATATGAGAAGTAATTTGTAATGGTTAAGGAAATTAAATAATGAATAGTTTAACCATTTAATAGTTTTTGCTATAATACATCGCTTCAATTATGGTGAAGAGTTTTATTCGGTCTTTTGTTTGGGTACAGATTCAGATTTTTATTTATTTCCCAACATACATACCTGCTGATATCTTCGAATTGCTACTGTTTGGTTTGTTTAAATAAAGAAAGGTAATTTTCGGAAAAATTGTTGTCGCTCTCTGGATAAATTTGGCACTCTCATATTCCAATGTCAAAACCATTATTTTGACATTGAAATATGAGAAAAAGGCAAAAAAAATAACCCTTTCCTCAAAACTTCAATTTACGATAGATTGCATTTCGTTATACCTCACCTAGTAGCTGAAACCTAGATTTGTCAGCAGGATCCCAATAGGATCGAATTCCTATTTAGGTAAGTACTCATAAGCAAGGAAGAAAAAATGTTGACACGTCTTGTTTTTTATTATAATAAGGTATTTCCGGTAACCTGATGTATCAAATCTACTCTAAATAGATCACTATATAATCTTTATAAGAAATTCATTGTAGTCCTCGTCCTGCTAGAGGCACTCTCGCTTGATTATTGTCCTGAGGTACCAGGCAAACATAGAAACTAGCGATCACCTCCTAACAAGCTAAACAAACGTGAGACCACTTTGCCGTCAGTACGAGGCTACGAGGCAATAAAGTTTAAGTTAGAAACAGGTAGAAATAGGAGCCACGAAAGCTTAGGGTTGACGATACTTTCAAATGCAGGTAAGGAAATATGAATTCGGTTTTTTATCCATTAAGAAAACCATAAAGAATAGAAACATAACAACACCCTAGGATAGGTAGGTACATTGCAATTCCTACTGTTTTCCTGTTTTAGAACTAAACAGTTTGTTTATCAGGTGAGGATTCAAAAGACTCGAAGTAGCAGATCTAATGGCTTGACTGGCAACACTATATATTGCAATGACATTGACGTTGTGAGGCAGCTCAGACAGACAGAAAGAGAAGAAACCGTTTTGTCCGCAATTGAGTTCCTGACTCCTGAAAATAATGCTCATTATTGTACGGATGATGGACATATATCAATTAGAATAACAGTTGATATATTCTTTATGAACATTGTCTCAGCCATCAAACGAATAGCTTGTTAACATGTTTTATCTTTCATGTATTTCGCGACAGTCTTGTGATGGACGCAAAAGATTAGCATCATTCATCGTTAGCCGATTGTTATTGAGTCAATCAATTAGCATCAATTAGACGTCGACTTGTTTCAAGACTTTAAGTCAAGATGACTTAAGATGTTAAGATGATTATGATAATATTCTATAGGATAGGGTTAGTTTTATTCTTTTTTGTAAAGCGTATAAAATTAACTGGTCATCTTTGCTAGAGAAAAACAAAAGAGGACACATTCCGTTGTAATTAGATCTAGTTGAATAGGTAGTAAACAGTCAAGACAAAAAAAACCTTAAAGAAAAATTAAAACAAAAACATAAGATACCAATTCTAGTATTAGATGTAAAAATACGTTTTGATCATCAAGTCGTTTCAAATAGATGAAGACTCAAAATTTTGTCTTAATTTAAAATAAAACGTTCTGAATAGGTAATCTATTTTTTGTGGATCATGTTTTAATTACTTACAACCATTAGGGTCGTAGTGTAGTTAAAAACTAAACGTTGAAGTAGCTAGTGCCGTTTTTTTGCAAGAAAATAATCTAAATGTGTAATGATATTTTAATTGTATGTAAATCGTGTTAGAAGCATAATCAGGAATGAGGAAACCTAGTTTATTAAATACTTTGTAATTTACTTAACTGAGTATGTTTAAATGGATTTGGCAGGCAAAATAAGTTTTTCAAGAAATCGGAACAATGGTAACATTGACGAGGTACAGTTGAGTAAAGATAAAACAACACTACTTACATTCCCTAGATATTAACAGAAGTAATATTAAAAACATCAATGCTGGCCAGAATAGGGGTGAAGACTGGGTAAAGAAAACGACATTCTATTTTGTCCGTCAGACAGGTAATACTCGTACAAAAATATTCGACACGTATTTTTTGTTTTATCAAAATATCAAAAAATTACTAAGTTAAAGTTACTCATTAAAGTTGGAGAGTGGGGGCTCACTACGTCACAAGTAGGTATAAAAATTACCTACATGTGATGTCATGCGACATTTCAACTCAATATATCTACGTAATTTTATGACCACGTGAAAAAAGAAAAAATACGTGTCTAATACTTTTCAATAATCTACCCGACAGACAAAGAAAAAAAAAATGTGACCATCCCCTATTGAAGTTAAGTTAGTATTTAATTTTAAGGAAAGTAAGCAAACTGGCAGACGGAAACAGTCGACCAGCCCGCGTATTCACAAACGCTTCAATTCGATTTCGATTCGGAAAGTCGTATGTCTGTCTCACTCGGTTCCGTTAAGAAACAAGATATACATACGACTTTCCGAATCGAAATCGAATCGAAGCGTTTGTGAACACGGGGGCAGGTGCAGTTTTGGCTATTAGACATAACACTTAAAATGCAAAAACAATAGAGATACAGTTAACTCAAAAAGCTTTTACAAAACTGCCAACATTGTTGTTTTTATATCCAAATTCAAATTGTTTATTGAACCAGTTTGTATTTTATGCTTTTTTAAGCTCTTATTCTCGTCAGCGTAAAATTCATAATATTTATGGAATAAAACCTTGCAAATTATAGCAATGAAATGTTCAAAGACTCAATTGTTGAGGAAATATTTCTCATCTATCTATCTTGTATACATTTAATAGATAGATAAACAAAATGAGAATTTTCTTCGGCGCCATATTGGATTTTCATTTTGACCTCATTCTATAGGTGCAAATAAGGAAATTCAAATACACGATATCCTCAAATAGTTTAGTTTGCTCAGAGTATTTTTTAATAAAAAAAAATGTTATCTAGCTCATTTACCACCATTAACTATATCGAAAGGCGTAAATGGATGACCGGGGCATTTGTGCTACGGCATCGTTGCTCGGAAGACATGTATAAAATACATTCTGGGTTAACCCATTTTGGTCACTAACAATCTAACCAGAATGAATTCTCTGGCTTCTTACTTTGAAAATCACAGACTTTTACACAGTTATTTATCCTATACTTACACTTACGCGCGAGCGAAGCCGCGGGCAACAGCTATTTTTTATAACATTTAAATGACTATTTTCGACATTATTTTGCGGGGGTAACACAAACGTGGGCAATTGCCGAACTCCACGCGGGCGAAGCCGCGGGCAGTTCATAATATAGCTGTCGTGTGTGAATTATGTTATTACCAGTATCGTGTAGCGAAGGTGCCCCAGTTGCAACTAGTTTGAACTAGAAAATTAGTCGGTAATGCCAAATCTAAAGCTGCAAAGTACTTGAATGTACTACGTACGAATGTCGCACTGCAAAGCGACAGTTTTGTGATTATAAGTCACTGAAAGTGAAGCTGCGCTTTATTCTCCCCGACTATTTCACGAACTTGTTGATGGCATTTCCTACCTTTTTACACTTAAAACATCTTGACCGGCTTTACTTGAAGAGGTTCTCCTAAAAAATATTGCTTGATTCATCCCTTGTTTCAGGAAGTCTCTACGTTTTGTCACT
This sequence comes from Cerastis leucographa, assembly GCA_963082945.1. NCBI lineage: Eukaryota > Metazoa > Arthropoda > Insecta > Lepidoptera > Noctuidae > Cerastis > Cerastis leucographa. The sequence goes on from OY720365.1 coordinate 4,726,175, forward strand.
TGTCCAGCGTCGTAGTACCACTACGAGCTGAGCTGTCCCTTTCAGGCCAAACATTTTCATATGATAGCGGTGGCGGCATGTTATGAATTATCGCCACGCTATGTCCAACAGTCTCAAAGTTGATTTACGTCGAAACGAGCAAACTTAGCTATAAACCGTTCAAATATTATACATAGCGTGTGTAGACGATAGTTTTGCTGGCACTCGATCGTTTTAGCGCGATTATTATTCATTGGGGAATTTTCAGTTATTAAGTTTGCTATGTTTAGCAATGAAGATTGTGATATCAGCTAGAAAGTTAGTCTAAATAGAGACATTTTTATTAGACCACACAAACTAATTACTCAGGAAGCCAGTTAGCCATCAAGTCTTTCGGTGGTTAATTTTACTCTCCAAACTGGTGGACTTACCATAATATATTGCAGCACATTTTACAAAAGAGGCTGATTTATTTTTTCCTGATCTGTATCTTATTCTAAAAAAAAAAACAAAGTTGTGCCAAGCTAACCAGGCGACGCTTACAAGCAGATAACGTCAATGTTTCTGCACGAAAACTTCTTGACATTGAGGCTAAAGTTATCAAGACTGAGAATTGCGTGACAAACACTCGTAACAGTCAGAAATTAAGGCAAAGTGTTATGTGTATGTAAGATGGCGCGAAACATCGCCTTCTGTTCTGGCTGAGAATATATTTTGGTCGTGTAACTGTCGAGACATCAGAATAAATAGTAAAACTATTGTAAAGTTTCCTCGCGAGAATTTTTCGTAGTAGGTAAGGTATGCCATGTTTTAAAGACATGGTGGACATACGTTCTTCGGATGGATGATAAAAGGCTAGAATTTTCTAATCAAATATTTACTTAAGTGTAAAATGCGAAACTAAAATGTTAATAAACTTCTATAGTGTGCTGATATACGTATTGAAAAAATGAAAACATAAATTCCTTGAGCTCTATCTTAAATCTACATAATACTTAATAGTAATTAAACTTCTATAGTGTGCTGATATACGTATTGAAAAAATGAAAACATAAATTCCTTGAGCTCTATCTTAAATCTACATAATACTTAATAGTAATTTATCATTATCTCACGTGAATCAGAGTTATTTCAGATCTTTATAACTCATTATAGCATAACAGCTGGTGTCAAGGCGAATGTCGGCACCTACCCTTATCTAACACAGCACGCTACGGCCTATGTTCTTAATAGCATCATTAAAACTGTGATTTGAATTGTCTTTGGTATTTTATTTTATCTACGGTCTGGCATGATTCCATTTTCTCAATTTGAAATTTGTACTGACGAAGGATTATTTGGCTAAACTATTCTAGCCAGATAATTATACTTATCAGTAGCTTCAGAGATGACGGCTAATATGAATTTATGAAAGAAGACGGGCAGCGCTAGGCTGACCCCAAATACATTGAGAAAAGGACAGAACTTTTGCCTTCTGGCAAGAACGGGGTGGAAATTGTATCTGATACCTACACCATAATCATAACGCAACTAATGTTCATTTCTCAGTTGTTTTCTATATGCCGCCTGGCATATAGAAAACAACTGCAGGCAGGGCCGTCTTAAACTAGGCTGGGGCCCTTGGGCACACAAGAATTTGGGGCCCTTTTGGAAAGTAAAAAAAGCGAATTATAATAAAAAAAAATTACTAAGTATGACCATTTATTATAGGCAATCAAATACAGGTCAGGAGACACAGAGATACAGTCTCTAAGCTTGCAATTATTAATTCACAGTAGCTTGAAGTAGATGGTTCAGCATCTTATGAGTGTTTGTCATTTTCGTCACACGAAATCTCTTTTTCCTGGTGACATTGAGGTACTTTTGTCTTGCGGTGATGAGAATGAATAATCCCTCGGCCGAGTATCGGAAAACCTTCAATTTGTTTCTTCAACCGTAATAAACGAAGTGAGCTTTGGAAGTTTTTCCGTTATTTCTTTTTGAGTTTCCGTTTTCTTTTTTGTGAACCACTTAATTAATGTTCTTTTCGATATAATTAAATAATGTTTAAACGAACAAATCAAAACCTCTGTTTACTATCTTACTCAATTTTAAATATCAAACGAAACAAAATAACGCCACTCACAGACTCCTATCAGACTGAAAGTTTAATACATCATGCCCCCAACCATAGACAATGTCGAAATTTATGTTAGGCCTTGTTTAGACGGTGCAGTTTGGAATCGGAGGGATTGCGTGAGTGATCGCTAGATGGTGTACTTAGTATATTAGGTAGGATGCCTTCGGAAATATTATTAATTAGTACAGTAGGAATAGCCGCAGTCATCGATATATTGGCGTAGTATATGCCTTGTAAATACCTTCTGATAAGATTACTGATCTGTGAAAAAAGTTTAATTTGCCCGTCAAAAATGTTTTGAGAATAAATGTGTGACAGAAATTGTCGGTTTTTCGGGGCCCCCTCAGAATGGGGTCCCTGGGCCCGGGCCCCGTGTGCCCTTATGGTAAAGACGGCATTGACTGCAGGCAGTACATCACAAACACAAATGAGCCCCTTAGTTTTTATCTTAATGAATAGTGGGTAGATATACTTGAACAAAAACTGTTCAATAATAGGTGGATGCATTGTTTCAAATTTATTAAATCGTTTAAATTACGCAGGAAATATGAGTTCGAACAATAACTACTGAGGAAATTCTTCATGAATTCAGGAAATAACTTTGTTGTTTTTGCAGCTGGTTCGTGTTTCTTAATGTTTTAGTCATAGTTTTAGTTCCCTAAAATTTCCTCCTTGTTCTGTTTTGCTTTGTTTTCTTCTTATCTTTAAACTAGGTGACCCGCGCGACTTCGTCTTTCGTCACGTTTTCCTCGATTTTGCAACATTTTTCATTGATACTCCGCTCCTATTGTTCGTAGCGTGATACGAGTACCTTTCTCGATAAATGGGTTATCCAAAACTAAAATATTTTTTCGATTCGAACCAGTAGTTCCTGAGATTAGCGCGTTCAACCAAACAAACAAACTCTTTAGCTTTATAATATTAAGTATAGATATGAACATGAACGGGAACGCACTTAATGCCTAGGCATAGATCCATGTATTACCTACAAACGTGAATGATGACGTAACCTAGACAGAATGAGAGCAACAACCGCGCCAATGTACCGGATGCAGCTGAACCGCCTCCCCACCATTTATCATAGTTAAATCATTAAAATAACTAGATTAATTATTTAAATAATTAGGAACAATAGTCATGAGTCAGAAACACCGCGCGATTTTTTTTAAGAAGTTCGAACTGTGATGGTTACTAGATTCATTTCAATTAGTAACAATAGACAGTGGTTAGAGAATTATAAAAAGGAAGTTAAATTGTGTGTGAGTTTAAAAATGACCGTTAAGTTTCCAAGGAACTTTTTTCTCATTGTTATGGCAATAACGTAACTTTTATGAACAGTATTAAATCCTTAATTGTGTAATTGTAGTTTTGGGAACTCTGATAATATAACAGTCACGGTTTAGTTTCACAGGTTAGGCAAAGGATCTAGTCCATTACTATTACATATTAGTCACCACTTGGGATATCTTCAGAATCTGTCGTTGGAACTCTTTACCTACCAGAAACAAGTTGATACAACTCCAAAGCTGCTCAAGAGATCTCAAATAAAAGAACAAAATATCTTGACTGTTCCAAGCAAGAAACTCGCATTAAACCTCCATGCTTACAACTCACAGACTAATCCGAAATCAGTTGGTTTTTCCCAACAAAAAAATAAAAAGAATAGCGCCATTTAAAAGGTTCAATTGAATCGTTTATCTGTGGTTACTGAACTGAGGGCCCGCCGCCATATTTTTTTTCCGGTCATGCCTTCCGATCATTTAGTTATTTCCAGAACATTCGTGATCGTCTTATATAACAATTTATTTACAAATATCTTGCCAGAAATAAAAGTCCTCGAACAAAGATAATGTTATTCTTAAATAACTGTTGTATTTTTAGAAAAAAGAAAAGAAGCGATATTTATTTAGGCACCTATTTTTCGACGGTCTGTTTATAATGGTTGGTTTCCTAACGATATCTTGGCACATGAGGTTGATCGCTTTTCCTACGCAAAACAAAAAGGTATTTGTTTTAAATTATGGTCAGACACTGATGAGTTCATGCATAAATCTAATTTAAACTTGCCTGGTCCTTATCTAAAAATGGTTGCTGTTTATAGGTATTACCTTTTGTTAGACGACTCTTTGATAGAGATATTTTTCAATATGACTGAACTTATTATAACGAATTTTATAGATAGGTTTAAACAGAGTCGTATCAAAGCTATAAGACTTAAATTACAATTACGGTTTTCTGTATGAGAAAGACACATTACATGTAAGACCTTTGACATTAACCTTAAAAATTAACTTAATTACCGCGGCATAGTTTACAATTGCCATACGTATACTCATGGCAATTTCCCCAAACAAATAGATCCTAAGTGCAGAATTTATGAAAAAGAAAACAGTATTTTCTTAATTGCAAGTATGCCGCAGTAACCACAACTCTATGCAGACAAATCGAATAGTCTCCAAGTAGATATGCTGATGACCTTACTTGCCATACTCAAGGAAAGTGATGGTGGCCAAAGCAATTTCAATAGAAATTGGATACAGGGTGATTCTTATAGACAAATAAAGGAGACTTTCAATTAAAATAAAATAGGTACTCCACCTATTTGGTAGTATCTACTAAAGGATTCGCAATTTTTTTAGCGCTTAAAGAAAATGACTTACTTTCCTACTATCTGATGTAGATCAGCAATAAAGGGTTGTCCTTTCCTAATATTTATCTCTAAAGAGTTAAAAAGGGGTATCTCTTAATCTGAAAAACTTTCTAGATATACCATTTTTGACTTCACTTTCCTAGGATTAGATATTTCAAAAAACACTCTGTATAAGAATATTCTATCAATTAGCCGACGATGTCGGTCAGTTAACTTTCAAAGGCTCGCTACCAACGCATAACTCTAATAAATCTACACTTTTATCGTTATACACTCTTTTACAGATGTAATTCATCGCATACATCGTAAACCTTCGTTAACGACTCGCCACTGACCAAACAAAATAAATAAATAAAAAGTAAAAAGCAAACGATATCGCTTTCTCTACGAGTTTAGAATAGAACCTGTTTGGACGATCTTATAGGTTATTGTCATAGGTTATGTGTAGAACGCGGTTTTATTTTACGGTACTGCTTCGGTGTCGACACGCCCTAGAAAAGGTCCTATATGTATAAAAAAAACCTTCCTAAGGACATAACTCATAGATACCTACTTGTGAATGCTATAAAGACTTCAGGGTTGACTGACACTTGAAGTGTTTTTGCCAGCTAGTATGAAAATAAACGAAACATTTGGTATTCTTTCGTACGATGAAGGTCGTATATCGTATTAAAAGTCGCGTCGGAACTGAATACGGAATCGGAAGTTCTATTTTTGTCATCGAAGGCAAGCAACACACTCGTAGGTAGATAGATATAAGTGCTATTGCCATTTCTAGTCTAGACTATTCAGAAATAGGTTACAAATAAACCTACATAGAGATACCATCCACCAGGTAAAATTACTCTAAAAGCAAAAAACTCAATAATGTTAGCAAGTCATTAAACTCTTCTGAGATGCCATAGCGGTCACGATATGCTCAATTAATATTTTATTCAATAGTAGGCTGTACCTATAGCTTTCACAGGTGAGCTATTTATGTAAAACTAGCTTTTCCCCGCGGCTTCTCTCGTTGTGGTCCGAAATTATCCCACGGAAAGTTTCACATATAGCCGCACTCAGGGATAATGTAGCTTCCCATTCAGCAGTATACCACTAAAAGAATACTATTGAATGAATCATCCAAACATACAAACTTTATCTCTCAATTATATGTTCGAAGAAGGACTACAAGATTATTCAGTAAGTGTCTGAGTGGAAAAAACTAGCTTTAGGTACTAGTGTCACCCCATATACTTTTGTAAAAGTCGCGGGAACTGGTCGTGACATTTTCTAACACCAATACACCATGTATAAATGTAGGTATATGTGACGACTCATAAAGATGAGTTTGCACATTTCTAATCACGACTTAACTAGTGCCTAGTGCTTATGTAAAATAGATGTTTCTTTTTCTTTTATGCTTTGAAAGTGCACCTCCACCTCTCAAAAAAGGAAATTGGAATCTGTTATCATTTTGCGTAAAAAGTACCATAACTTATAAGCGTTATTTTAAGTTATTTAACCTCTAGGGTATATAGTCCACCATTTGATACAATATATCGCAAAATGGACAAATAATATTTATTAAAACTGCTGAAATCTGCAAAAACACAACATTTTTATTAAAAATCAATACCTACCATAAACCTGGTCAAAGTATCAACACTATAATGTTAATTGACTCTTGTCTATACAAAATCATTAACGTCAAGTCAATCAAATGTAGTGCTTAAAACCTTAGGTATGTACATGTAATTATGACTAAAATAATTAAGAAAGGTCAATAATATGAAGAAGGTCAATAATATGAAGAAGGTCAATAATATGAAGAAGGTCAATAATATGAAGAAGGTCAACAAACCTACTTCAAATGGAATAGACACCTGCTGTCACATAAATAAATATCTTACCTATATTTGTTCAGGTACGACTGGAAGCCAACCCCAATAAACTTGGGAAAAGGCTAGGCAGATGATGACCTATATTTGTTTTTGTTTAATACTTCTGCTTAAGTTACATTGAACGTGATCAATGATAATGGATAATTCCATTGCTCTGTCCTTAATTTACAAAAAAAAAAAAACTGAAAAATATTTGATAATATTTCGTTATTTAAAAAATCTAAGCGAAATATGCAATTCGGAATCGTTTTCCATCAATGCTAATTTTATGTGATTGATATTTCAGTCTAGGTTTTTGTTAGTATTTGATTGTTTATGGCAACTGTTTTAACATTATTTTCAAAAGGAAACTATAAAACCTCTTTCTGACTTTTAAATTCAAAGAAACTATATAATAGGTGAGTTCATTGACTGATGCTAAATCAAAGTGAACTTATACATTCTTCGGGACACCCGGGTCAATGACCAGTGAACCACCCCATATCAAGGGTTAGAATCTACTTTACAATGTTGTAGAGCCATTCCAACACCTCACTACAATTTATAAAGTTCCCCTAAAGAAAGGTTGTTTCTAACTTATACGGTGGTATGACACGACAGGCTTTCAATTTCCCATTTTACTTTTTCAGGCGATAATAAATCTTAACCTGCTTCGTAAGTCTGTTTCTTCAGTTTGCTAAAACTGTACTATTTGTACCAACATTAGGGTCGAGCGAAAATTTTGTTTTTACTTTTTCTGGGTCGTCAGTCGATGACGATGAAAATAGCTTAAATCGTACAAAAAAACAAAAACCTACGACTTTATTTTCAGGTGGCGCACCGAGAGGGAAATTTACAAAAACCTACATTTTTAGCCCCTCTCTGCGTACCCTTATGGGTACTATTTCTGCCTCCCCCCATAAGAAAAAGGGCTACTATTTCTACCTACCCCTGTTGTTAGTAATGAGTTCTGAAAATTGTGCTGTTTAGAAACAATTAAGGGTTTATATGAGCTATCGGGCAGCTTGAAATCCTCCAAAAGAGTTGTTTCTGCTACAAACTTAAGTACTTATATTTTTTTTTGACCTACATGCATACAACAAAATACAACAAACAACAAAGAAAGCTTCTTGCAAAACCTTTGAAACTCCGCGGCGTCATATACTGACAAGCCTGATTATACCTTGGAACATGGGAAGTCGAAAGCAATTACTTAACTGTCGATCATCGAAGTCGAGTGAGTCAGCATTACGTTGAAAAGAAGATAATTTTAGCCTATTGTAAGAAAATATTGGCTGGAAAGAAAGTCAATAAGTATTAAAGTAGTTTTTTTTTTAAACCAGGTTGTTTTCGAACGTAAAACGTGAATGTGATATTAATTTATTTAAAAACATTGCGACTTTAAGTAAATAAGAACGTCATCCACGTCATGTCAACCATAATATTTATAAAGGAATTTTGTTATGTTCTCAGTTTTCTATGTATGTAATATACTTTTTTTCTGTATTTAATAACAAATCGGACTGCGTTCCAATGCATGCTTTTTGGGAAAATGACTATATTATTATTTTGTATAATCAACAACAGTACCTATTGTATTTCAGAAAACAATGATAGGGCTGCTCTCGAATCCTCAATTGTCCTATGTGAAAGCTGTTTAAATCCCACTTGAAAGTCAAGGGAAAAAGTCTGTCTTGCCAACAGTTGGTAGTCTTCTCCTTAGAGTCGAAAACCAGATGTAATTATTTATAATAATTTTGACATCACAAGTAGATATTACTCAGCAAAATGCATAGAGCTTGTCAGTGCCTATAAATTGAGACTTAAAATGACCAAATATTGCAGCATAGGTGTCAACTTTCGTAACAACTTAATTTTAAGTTATGATGACAATAAAAAAGCGAAGGTCGCAATTGCTCGTGTTTAATAAGGATAAATTATGCTTTTGAAATGAATGTAGTTATTTTGCTTTTAACATTTAAAAAATAATTATTTTATTGTAAAGGAGCATTAAGAAATTATACAACTTCTTGATCGTCAAGGAGTTTACCGACAAGCAGGCCTAGACACGCGGCGACGACGTGGCTATCACTTTTAAAGCGTTTCTTAATACGACAATGTCTTTCAACTGGATTGACATAGGTTTTGCGGTAGCTAAGTCTAATACATTTTTGTCCGCTTATCATAGATTATCAGTTTATCACTTCTTATAAAGGGTGTAAAACACCTCTTAACGAAGCCGAAAGGCACTGGTTCTCCCTGCCATTGCAATCATTTTTTTGTTCTACACCATACCTGGGAACCTTCTAGTTACGGAGATATTAGGGGGGTGAATTTCCCAAATGACTTATTTTTTTGTCTTCGGTGAAATTAGTATTTGAAAAAAGGAATATCGTTCTGAATTATATTTTTTAGTATTTAATAGGTAGTTATTGGGTTTTGGCAAAAATATAATTTGCCTAGGATTATTTACAAAGGTTGAAATAAATTCATAAACCTCTATTTTTTTCAAATCGGTGCTGTCCCTCTACTTTTTTTACAAACAAAAAAGCTTATACACTAATAGAAATAAGTAAGTTAAGTATAAAACTTATTCTATTTTATAGAATATTAGTTTTGTTATTAATATATAGCATATTTTATTACATAATTAACGATTATTGTTACTGAGAGGCACAAACGTACCTGTGCTGCAAAATGTTCTCATATCGCTGGACAAAAGTAATTTAAGGTGGAAGTTTAATCGCACTTTCCCATACATTTTTGTTTCTTCAAAATCTCGATACTTATATGCTTTTTGTAGAAGTAATGAAACAATATGATGTTATTACGAATTAGTGTTGTCGCAAAACCCTTCAAACATAAAGAAATAACAAGGTTTATAGGATTTCCAGGGCCGAAAAAAAAACGAAAAATCTTTGCTAGTGTGCGTGCTTGGAGTCACACCATCTACCGGATATCTAAAGAACTTCTAAAGAACAATCGAGCCCCTTGCATAACAAAACTCGAAATAATTATCTATTGATACTAGATGGCGTGGCGTTGTCATTGTAAGTTGGTGCCAGTAATAAGTGCGTGGACTCGCGAATATTTCACATTTCATTCGTCAAACAAGTAGGTAGGTAGGTACTGGCTGCGACGTTTATGTTTGGGTGAATTAGATTTATCATTTTTTATGAATGAAGTTAAACATTCTTAAATTATGTCATGATGTTCAAACCAAAGTTTGAAAGTACCTATTAGGGATGAAATGTGTAATTCGGAGTTGGTTCTAATTTTACTGTGTGATAGGTAAAACTTATTAGTTATTAACAAGTAGGTATTCAGACATAATTCGTTATGAAGCCACAGCCTGCAGCACAAAGCTTATCTTACTAAACTTTAATTTTGTGCACTTTTCGTGGTATATGTAATAAACTAATAATGTACTTACATTTTATAACACTAGCTTATGCCCGCGGCGTCGCCCGCGTGGATTTCGATAATTGTCCCACGGGAACATATTATCGGGATAAATAGTATCCTATGTGTTAATCCAGGTTACAAACTACCCGTGTGCCAAATTTCATCCAAATCCATTCAGTAGTTTTTGCGTGAAAGAGTAACAGACATTCATCCATCCATCCATCCTCACAAACTTTCGCATTTATAATATTAGTAGGATTACATTCATTCATCACACTATTTACATTCATGAATGTAGGTACTACCTAATAAAACATACACGACGCGGTCAAGGTCACGTTGAAACGCCGTAGTTCTATCTATCTATCTATATAAATAAAAATCAATTGCTGTTCGTTAGTCTCGCTAAAACTCGAGAACGGCTGGGCCGATTTAGCTGAATTTGGTTTTAAAATGTTTGTCGTAGTCCAGGGAAGGTTTAAAAGGAAAGATAGGGTAGGTAGGTAGGTAGGTGGTAGGGTAGGTAGGTAGGTAGGGTAGTAGGGTATGGTAGGTAGGGTAGGGTAGGGTATGGTGGGTAGGTAGATAGGGTAGGTAAAAAGTGCATTGCAACGCATGCCGGGGACAGCTAGTCGATCTATATATCCATACTAATATTATAAATGCGAAAGTCACTCTGTTTGTTTGTATGTCTGTTTGTTACTTTTTCACGATAAAACGGCTAATCTGATCCTAATGAAATCTGGCAAGAAGATAGATTTCAACCTGGGGAAGGACGTATGCTATATATCATCACGCTACGATCAATCGGAGCGGAGCAGTAATGAAAAATGTTGCGAAAACGGGGAACATGTGACGCAGATGAAGTTACGCGGGACAGCTAGTCTATATATATACATATATATCTAAAAATGAATCCCTATTTCCCTTGGTCACGGCATCACGCGTGAACGGCTGGATAGATTTCGATAATTGTTTTTTTGTTTTGTATGTTACTGACAGGAGAAGGTTCTCTTAGGTAGGTAGTAGGTAGGTAGTAGGTAGGTAGTAGGTAGGTAGTAGGTAGGTAGTAGGTAGGTAGTAGGTAGGTAGTAGGTAGGTAGTAGGTAGGTAGTAGGTAGGTAGTAGGTAGGTAGTAGGTAGGTAGTAGGTAGGTGGTAGGTAGGTGGTAGGTAGGTGGTAGGTAGGTGGTAGGTAGGTGGTAGGTAGGTGGTAGGTAGGTAGTAGGTAGGTGGTAGGTAGGTAGGTAGGTAGTAGGTAGGTAGGTAGTAGGTAGGTAGTAGGTAGGTAGTAGGTAGGTAGTAGGTAGGTAGTAGGTAGGTAGTAGGTAGGTAGTAGGTAGGTAGTAGGTAGGTAGTAGGTAGGTAGTAGGTAGGTAGTAGGTAGGTAGTAGGTAGGTAGTAGGTAGTTAGTAGGTAGGTAGTAGGTAGTTAGTAGGTAGGTAGTAGGTAGGTAGTAGGTAGGTAGTAGGTAGGTAGTAGGTAGGTAGTAGGTAGGTAGTAGGTAGGTAGTAGGTAGGTAGTAGGTAGGTAGTAGGTAGGTAGTAGGTAGGTAGTAGGTAGGTAGTAGGTAGGTAGTAGGTAGGTAGTAGGTAGGTAGTAGGTAGGTAGTAGGTAGGTAGTAGGTAGGTAGTAGGTAGGTAGTAGGTAGGTAGTAGGTAGGTAGTAGGTAGGTAGTAGGTAGGTAGTAGGTAGGTAGTAGGTAGGTAGTAGGTAGGTAGTAGGTAGGTAGTAGGTAGGTAGTAGGTAGGTAGTAGGTAGGTAGTAGGTAGGTAGTAGGTAGGTAGTAGGTAGGTAGTAGGTAGGTAGTAGGTAGGTAGTAGGTAGGTAGTAGGTAGGTAGTAGGTAGGTAGTAGGTAGGTAGTAGGTAGGTAGTAGGTAGGTAGTAGGTAGGTAGTAGGTAGGTAGTAGGTAGGTAGTAGGTAGGTAGTAGGTAGGTAGTAGGTAGGTAGTAGGTAGGTAGTAGGTAGGTAGTAGGTAGGTAGTAGGTAGGTAGTAGGTAGGTAGTAGGTAGGTAGTAGGTAGGTAGTAGGTAGGTAGTAGGTAGGTAGTAGGTAGGTAGTAGGTAGGTAGTAGGTAGGTAGTAGGTAGGTAGTAGGTAGGTAGTAGGTAGGTAGTAGGTAGGTAGTAGGTAGGTAGTAGGTAGGTAGTAGGTAGGTAGTAGGTAGGTAGTAGGTAGGTAGTAGGTAGGTAGTAGGTAGGTAGTAGGTAGGTAGTAGGTAGGTAGTAGGTAGGTAGTAGGTAGGTAGTAGGTAGGTAGTAGGTAGGTAGTAGGTAGGTAGTAGGTAGGTAGTAGGTAGGTAGTAGGTAGGTAGTAGGTAGGTAGTAGGTAGGTAGTAGGTAGGTAGTAGGTAGGTAGTAGGTAGGTAGTAGGTAGGTAGTAGGTAGGTAGTAGGTAGGTAGTAGGTAGGTAGTAGGTAGGTAGTAGGTAGGTAGTAGGTAGGTAGTAGGTAGGTAGTAGGTAGGTAGTAGGTAGGTAGTAGGTAGGTAGTAGGTAGGTAGTAGGTAGGTAGTAGGTAGGTAGTAGGTAGGTAGTAGGTAGGTAGTAGGTAGGTAGTAGGTAGGTAGTAGGTAGGTAGTAGGTAGGTAGTAGGTAGGTAGTAGGTAGGTAGTAGGTAGGTAGTAGGTAGGTAGTAGGTAGGTAGTAGGTAGGTAGTAGGTAGGTAGTAGGTAGGTAGTAGGTAGGTAGTAGGTAGGTAGTAGGTAGGTAGTAGGTAGGTAGTAGGTAGGTAGTAGGTAGGTAGTAGGTAGGTAGTAGGTAGGTAGTAGGTAGGTAGTAGGTAGGTAGTAGGTAGGTAGTAGGTAGGTAGTAGGTAGGTAGTAGGTAGGTAGTAGGTAGGTAGTAGGTAGGTAGTAGGTAGGTAGTAGGTAGGTAGTAGGTAGGTAGTAGGTAGGTAGTAGGTAGGTAGTAGGTAGGTAGTAGGTAGGTAGTAGGTAGGTAGTAGGTAGGTAGTAGGTAGGTAGTAGGTAGGTAGTAGGTAGGTAGTAGGTAGGTAGTAGGTAGGTAGTAGGTAGGTAGTAGGTAGGTAGGTAGTAGGTAGGTAGTAGGTAGGTAGTAGGTAGGTAGTAGGTAGGTAGTAGGTAGGTAGTAGGTAGGTAGTAGGTAGGTAGTAGGTAGGTAGTAGGTAGGTAGTAGGTAGGTAGTAGGTAGGTAGTAGGTAGGTAGTAGGTAGGTAGTAGGTAGGTAGTAGGTAGGTAGTAGGTAGGTAGTAGGTAGGTAGTAGGTAGGTAGTAGGTAGGTAGTAGGTAGGTAGTAGGTAGGTAGTAGGTAGGTAGTAGGTAGGTAGTAGGTAGGTAGTAGGTAGGTAGTAGGTAGGTAGTAGGTAGGTAGTAGGTAGGTAGTAGGTAGGTAGTAGGTAGGTAGTAGGTAGGTAGTAGGTAGGTAGTAGGTAGGTAGTAGGTAGGTAGTAGGTAGGTAGTAGGTAGGTAGTAGGTAGGTAGTAGGTAGGTAGTAGGTAGGTAGTAGGTAGGTAGTAGGTAGGTAGTAGGTAGGTAGTAAATTTAGGGATTTCTGAAAGAATTGTAGATTTTGGCACAATCTCTTAAAACCTATGTCAGTAGTACTGACCCTAACAGGTAGGTGTAGGTGTTCTGACTCAGTACACACCGAGACGCGACGCTGCGCGCACACTTATAAAGAGAAGATACACATTTCATTGTGAGAAAACGTTGCGCCACGCAGCGCTGCGCCACGTGACGCCTGTAAAGAAATGTGTATCCTTTCGTGTAGAAAATAAAGTTAAATTTTGAATCGCTTTTTAAAATGTGCGCGCAGTGTCGCGTCTCGGTGTGAGCTGACCCTTAGTGTTCCAAGGCTTTGTGTATAAAGTGAAGATTAGAACTAAAAAGCTTTCAAGCTAGTGGAAGTTTATCTTTGAAATCTTGGTGATTTGTTGGTCAGTGGGTCGTCTAAGGGGCGGATTTTTAGGAGTTGAACGTATAGTATACGCTTAGTATATATAAGTATACGCTTAGGGGCACTATGCGCAGCAAAGAAAACAAAAAAATAAAATTTTCGGCAAAAAAATTTTTTGGGACAGTGGATTTTCCAAAAAAAAAAAATAGGAAATTTGAAAAAAAATGGCAGTTTCGGGTTAACCTTGGCCATAAAAACCATTTAGGTTCTGCGAAGTATGGACCCAAGAGGCACCGTTTCCGAATTATGGGCCTCCGAATTTTATTTAATTTTTATAAAACTATCTACATTTCCAAAATGGTAGCTCAAAAGAAAATATTTTCTGGAAAGAAACTGTTGCTCTAGTAGAAAACTATGAGATGGTGTAAAAAAATCCGAGAAATATTGAGAAAAAAGAAAAAATTGAAAAAAATATTGTGTCGGTCGATCTTTCAGCTTGAGTATCGTTAGGGGCAAAGACACAAATTTTCGGAAAAAAAAACTAACAGATTTCGTCCGTTTTTCTTGCAGAACCCTATTACCCTTGTCCATAGAAACTATTTAGGTTCAGAGAGGCATGGCCCTCCGACGCACCGTTTCCGAGTTAGGAGTTTTTTAATTTTTTTCTTGTTTTTACAAAACGCTCTATATTTCCAAAATGGTAGCTCAGATGAAAATCTTTTCTGGAAAGAAACTGTTGCTGTAGTAGAAAACTATGAGATGGTGTACGAAAAACCAAAAAAAAATGCATTTTTTTTATAAGTCCTCGCGCCATAGCGCCCACACTCCAACCGATTTTGTTCTTTGATCTTGAATCAGTTTGTAAATATCTATCACATAATTTATTTATTTATTTATTATTTATTAAAACTTTATGCACAAGTATAAAAACACTGTACAAAGGCGGACTTAATGCCTTAGGCATTTTTTACCAGTCTACCTTAGGGTGATGCAGAGAGAAAACATAGTAGGTGCAGCATAACAAATGGTAAGAGAACATTTACAAATAAAATATAACGATACATACTTAAATACATACATATATATGTACAATAAGTAAAGAGAGAGACAAACTAACAACAATTTAATTAAGAGATGAATCTGCCAGCTTCTTAAGTAAGTGTTCGCGAGCTTTAACTTTAAATGTGAACCGACTGTTGGCCAACCTGATGTTCAGAGGGAGCGCATTCCAAAGGAAGACAGCCTGGACAAAGAAAGACGACTTGAGAAAAGAGAGCGGTGAGAAGGACAACGTAGAAGACGATTATTGGAGGAACGAAGATTCTTACTGTGCGCAGAGCATAAATATTGAAAATAAGTAGTCACATAAGAAGCAGAAGTAGGCTTATTAAGAAGAGAAAATAGGGTAGTCAAAGCTCTCAACGCTCTGCGTTGTCGGATGGGCAACCATTTTAAAAGTGACCGATGTGCGGAGACGTGATCATACTTACGAAGATTAAATACGAATCGAATGCAGTTATTAAGAAGTCGGTAGCACACATCACCATAGTCAATTATGGGGAAGATTAGGGACTGTACAAGCATTACCTATAGGTGTGATGGGAGAATATTTTTTAGCCGATAGAGCGACCGCAATGTTCCGGTGACTTTCTTGCTCACAATCGCGACCTGCTTACGCCAGTCAAGGCAAGTGTCAACATGCAAACCCAGATCTTTGACGTCAGAGCTAAACGGAATAACCGTGCCGTCAAAGGTAACCGGTGGCACCGTTAAGCCATTCAGCCTTCTCAGGCTATGGGGACTCCCTATAATAATAGCCTGGCACTTGGTTGGGTTAACCGCCACCCCGAAACGATCAGACCAGTTTTTGACAAAACGTAAATCCCGGTTTAGCTCCTCGATCGCACTGGACAAGCTGTCAACACTAGCCTGACAGTAAAGCTGTAAGTCGAAAGCGTAAAGATGATACACACACTGAAGCTCGGTAGTTATGAGATCTATAAAAATAGAGAATAAAATACCGCCTTGAGGGACGCCAGCATCAAGATCACACCAGCTGGAGCTAGAGTCACCAGCAAGAACTGATTGCTGGCGCCCCCGAAGATAGGAAGAAAACCATTCCAATACCTCCGGAGAGACCATCAGATAGGAGAGGATGGATAAAAGGACTTCGTGACTGACGGTATTGAAAGCATTGGAAAAATCAATTAAGACCAAAACCGAAACTTTAGTGTCTTGCATTCCCCGCCTTATATCGTCAGTCACTTTAAGGAGGGCTGATACGGTACTATGGCCGGGCCTGAACCCGGATTGCAATGGACTGATAAGGGAGTTGTGGTAGATGAAGTGGGAAAATTGCTTGTGAACACAGGCCTCGAGTACTTTAGATAAAAAGGGAAGGATGGAAATTGGTCGAAAATGGCTGAGAAGAGTAGGGTTAGGAATTTTAGGGAGTGGCCGAACATGGGCTTTCCGCCATAGAGAAGGGAAAACACCGGAGTAAAGGGAGAAGTTAACGATATGGGAGATTGCAGGAAGGAGCTGATCAAGAGCTTTCACAATCATGTGACGACTGATGTTATCATAGCCCACGGCTTTGGACTTAATGGACAGGATTATCTTCTTGATCTCTCCGGGATCGACTGGGGTGAAGACAAAGGGAGAAATATTGGGTCGCGTCAGACCAGCAAGATAGTCAATGGTTTGACATTTGGTTAGACTATCAAGAGTAGGGACAGTGGAGAAATGGCGATTTAGATCGTCCAAACCAAATGCCTTAGGAAGGTCTGAATGCCGCGCTCTGCCGATACCTAGAATTCCAAGGAATTTCCAAATATCAGCAGGAGAAGCAGAAGTGATATTATCAAAAATGTGGCTGCGTTTAGCGTTGCGTACCATCTGATTACAACGATTGCGAGCAGTTTTGAAAAGGGGCGTGAACGCGCGATCCCTTCGTCGCATTGCCATTAGAACTCCATTGTTCATCCATGGGGCAGGTGAGCGCTTCAACTTGACTTTCCTGACAGGAGCGTGGGTGTCATACAACTTGACTACAACCGCATTAAAAGTATTCACTTTATCATCGACTGATGTGGCTTCCTCCAGGGGCGTCCAGTCAATATTGGAAGCATGCTCGATGAGTTTTTCTGCATTCATCCGCGCAAAGGCACGCCTGTACTGGAAGGTAGGTTTGGGTTTAGGAGGTTTAAGGACATAAGACAGGAAAATAAGGTTGTTATGGGAAAAGCCAGGAGCGTCCTGTTGACCATGTGAGGCGACTAGGGAAGGATTAGATGCGAGAATCAAGTCGAGCCAAGTATCATCCCCGACAGTGTTATGATGCGTTGGTTGGAGAGGCAAGACATGCAGACTAACTGACTCGACCAGATGTAGGAGTTTACAGGATCGAGGGAGTTGTGGGCAAGGAGATTGGTGTTGAAATCCCCCATGACGCTGTGATGTGCACACTCCGAACCTAATGATTCTAGGACCGATTCTAATTCGATGAAGTAATCAAGGGACGGGGGACAATACACAACTCCAAGAACAGTTTTAGCTCCTATAACACAAACTTCTAAAAAAAGAAATTCAGCCAAATTAGTAGTAGAGGAAGAAGTAGCAATAATTTTAAAAGAAAAATCGGCATGAAGGTAAATTGCAACACCACCCCCTCTCTTACCGATTCGATCATTCCGTAGGAGAACGAATCCTGGTAGAAAGTAAGTGGTAGACGCAAGCTCAGGTTATAGCCAGGTCTCTGAAATGAGGACGGTATGGACGTTATTGTTCGTAAAAGTATCGTAAAGCTCATTGTAGTGGCTCGGAATGCTCTGGGCATTGATGTGACAAACATTAAACAGTCGGTCAAGACTATGGTTAAAGTTTTGACGTAAAGTATCACCAAGGGTGTCTGTAATGGAACAAAAACTATCTTCAAGAGTGGCAGTAGATTTGTTAGCTGAGAAAAACGATTCATTATCGAAAATAGTGGTCATAAATACGAATAAAATATTTAAAAAAAAAATATAGTTGTAAAATTAAAATAACTATAAAAAAATAAAAAATAAACTACATGCTAAACAAGTACGACGGTTGCATATCTGCACCACCCGCCAGCTAACATCATCATTTTAAAACACAGTGAACCAACCAAGGAATGAAAATAAGTTACAATGAAATAGAAAAAAAAACAAACCCAAAATAAATACAAAAGTACAGAAAAATAAAATTGTGGCATTCGGAACGCACCTTACGCCCTCAACAAACATAAAATTATCGTGAGCCGTAGACAGAGAAAACTATGATCCGATCCTTCAAAACCCGATGTCAATGTCAAAGACAGTCATGTCATAATGGCATTAGCAATATGTTTTCAAAAAAGAAAAATAATGACAAAAACATCCTTGTTGAGGGTAAACTATTGTACGAATGTACGCAAGACATGTAACAATCCATCTCATGGTCGTGTGAGGAAGAAAGATAAAAAAAAAACAAAGTCAAGCAAAACAATGATTACGAGCCAAAACTAATCAAAGGTTATCATTACCAAACAGCAAAAGATAGCATATTAAAAGGTAAGTAAATCCTACGCAACGTAGGTATCTAATGCGTGAATTTTGTAAGATAATATTTAAGAGTTTTGTTACCAAAAATTAACGATTATTTTTACTTGTTTTTCAGGCTATCTCCAGAAGTTTGCACTTTGGGATAGGTACTTCAGCAGCAACGGACTCAATTCTTCAAACGATGAGATTTTATGTTTACTTCCTGTCCTGTCGTCATAGTTGAAGAATCTTACTAAAATCGCTGCGTGAGCGAGCGTGATCCACCATATGCTGGAGCTGCCGCTGCCGGCCCGCGGCCTTTCGAATGATGATGGAAGATCAACAGCTATAATATGTTTAGTTATTATTGTGCTTCATTGGTGTAATTGCTAAGTGTGGCGTTCCAGTGTAACATATTAAAATAAATAAATAAATAGGACTGTGGTGATGCTTCTTGGCTGCACCTAGTCTGTGGCAGACCTTTATGGAGGATGTGGTTACTGATTAAAGGCCCAGCTTCTTGTTAATTAGATCCAGGATCACTGTGCTACTGACCTCTCCTTCAACCTTTGCTATGCCCTGAAAGATCAGTGCCTTCCGACGATGCCAGGTCTCCAATTGGTCGACCTGTCTGGCACACTCGCTGATCTGTCTCCTAAGCAGACTTAGCATGCTAAAGTGCTAAAGATTAGCTCCCTGAAGGTCCGAAACTCCTCAGCTACCCTCGCCACATTATCTTTGGCTGGTCCTGCGCACTGAATTTGTGCCTCCAGTTCGCTCATCTTCCGGACAAATCTATCCTCAAGGCTTTTCTGTACCAATGCAATCTCATCAAGCTGTGACATGGTGTCCTTGTGACCGGTCACAGTGAAAAAAACAGTGAAAGTGAAGTGATGTGCTGGCAGGTGGTGGAAAGTTATAGCTTTAGTCACATGTGTGAGCTGCAAACGTGAGTACTCACTATGCAGAAGTTATACACTGATATTTTATAAAGAATAAGTAAATAAACTGAGTATTTCTAATTAAAATATCAAATCAATATTGGAGATACGTTCTTTTTTTTACACCTACCCGCGCTATTATCTATTTATACATATTTATATATCTATACCTATTTATCTGTCAATGCTTCATTTTTTATTCCTTTTACCTATTTTTAACCAACTTCTAAAAGAAAGAGGTTATCAATTGGAAAGTTTTTTTTTGTATACTAATTTCATTATAAATAAGCACCATGTGGCTATTTAGTATATTTTTAACCGACTTCCTAAAGAAGGAGGTTATCCATTCGACTGTGTTTTTTTTTATCTTTGGAGATATCCAATAGAACTCTTCAATAATAGACAGCAAATCTGTTGTGACAACATCATAACGTTACATCCCGCTGTAACGTTATGATGTTGTCACAACAGATTTATTTGGATATCTCCAAAGATAAAAAAAAAACACAGTCGAATGGATAACCTCCTTCTTTAGGAAGTCGTGTATTGTATGCTCTTGGGGCCAAAATGTAATATTCTATAAATTGATTTTCATCATATTATTACATTTTGATTTTTCATTTTGGTATGCAGATGTGTACAGTAAAACCAGATTTCGACAGTTAGTTATACATAGTATGTTAGTTTCCATTTGATTGGTGATAAGCATATTACCATGATAATGTAACAATACATGTATTGTATTTACATTCATAGCAAAAATTTTAATAGGATAATACAACTAAATGGATAAATAAAAAACTTTTTTCAAAGAACATAACAACTTCAAAAAAGTGTAATATAACTTTAGCTTCAGAAGTTGGTGGCAAAAAAACTGAATCAAACAAACAAGTAACCAACTTCTGAAGCTAAAGTTATTTTTCACTTCATTGTTTTTTGAAGTCAGTTTTAATTTTTTTGCAAATAGTTTTTGCAAAAAGAGTATCCATGGAGTTTCTTGCACGTTCTTGTCCATAGAGATCTACCTCCCTTTTGGAACGTGCAACTAGAGACCTGAGTCCTTGACACTTTGAAATGTGTGGACATTGATATTGTGGGCTTTATAGATTCCTAGATCCTTGGTAACTTTTTATCTTGGTCTATGTTTTGTAGTAAGCAAGAACTTATTGTCGGGCCTACGATATCCTCCCATACTTACGTATTAACGCTGTACCAAAAAAATATTGTAAAACCAAATGATTTTAAAAGAGTAACCATGGAGTTTCTTGCCGGTTCTTTTCCATAGGAAACGACCAACACGAACCGTGCACCTTTCTTGTTGACGTTTTACAAGTGCCCTTGTAGGCCTATGTGAAATAAAAATATTTTGATTTTGATTCAAAACTGCCTGTAAATGGTATTTAAATAAATGCGTTGAGTTTGTATCAATTGTATTTTTTTGCCTTATAAGTGCCTATATGACTTGACTTAGATTGTTTTTTTATAAACAATTTATTGTATTATGTAGTTGAAAGGTGGGCAGTGATATCCTCTTAGTAGAAATGGCCTTGACTTATGAATTGTAGGTTGTATGTTCGAACCCTGACAGGCTCTTTACTTTGGGTAAATGAATACTAATACTACTTGAATAAAAAGCATGACTTACAATAGTTAATTATATAATTAGAGTAAAACACAACATAACCAAACAAATTGTGTAAAACACAACATAAGGAGTCTCTTTGAAGGATCGCATCCGGAACGAGGTGATCTGAAGTGGCAATGGACCGGCCATATTAGCCGTAGAACCGATGACCGTTGGGGTAGACGTGTTGTTGAGTGGAGACCGCGAATCGACAAGCGTAAGATGGGACGCCCTCAGGCTCGGTGGAGCGACGATCTTTGCAGGGTAGCTGGTAGCAACTGGATGAGAGTTGCCGAGAATCGGGTTAAGTGGCGAGCGATTGAAGAGGCCTATGTCCAGCAGTGGACTGCGGTAGGCTGCTGATGATGACGATGATGACACTTACACAACACATTTATCACAACTAATTTAAGATTCCAGAACCAGAACATAAGATTCCCTTGTAGAAAGAACTGTTCAGAACAGAATAGATTTTCGCACTTGAATGTTTATGTCACTGACATTTAAATATGTAAATCGCGACAAGCGACGTTCCGTTTCATGTTAGGTACTATTGATGGGTAGTTATTGTAAAAAAAAAATAACTAAAATAAAAACGTTGCAGTGGCCCATCTCGTATTATTTTTTTTAAACATTTTAGTCATAAAATAATGATAATCTAAGCTATCTGCATCTTTCCTAATTAAACGTTTTTGATGAGAACGCCATCTAGCGGTTCAGAAAGTAACCGTTTACGTGTGCATGTGTGTGTGTGCATGGTGTGTACATATATGAAGTGGAGACGACTTGGGGGAATCTTGAAAATCTCCGTTTGAGAAGAGTTAACAAGTAAACTGTATATGTGGAAAAATCAAGACAAAAGGCTAGTTTACGCAAATAGAATATTGTCCATCAAAGATATTTGCGAGACCAAATATCTTTCATATTTCCCAAATGCGACTACAACGCCATCTATTGAAAAAACGGCGGCGGGATCGTCAGCGGAACCACCTTAAACCTAACTTTACATCGACGAGTCCGACAGCGTCCCCACCCCAATTTTATTTTCCTCGTTAGTGTGTGCTAGTGCGCAGTCAGGACGGATTTGTGTCAAATCGCTGCATATTCTCGCAAATAACATAAGTACGCCATTTCAGTTGCTCCCGGACAATTATTTTATAGTATCGGCGGTTGCATTTTTCTAGTGTAATGAGTAGTTTTATTTTTGTTGTTTGGTTCTAACACAGGTAGTAAGTAAATTAGCTTCATTGACTGTTATTGAATTTATCCTAGATATTATGCATTTTTTCTAATTTTCGAAAAAGTGTATTATTTCTCACGTCGCTGTTCTCATATCGCTGTAATCGGTGGTCTTTATTACCACCGATGTGATAATTTACACCGAAAAAACCAATCGGTGTCTTATATCTAATATCGGTGTTTTGATTCATGATCAACGCACAGTTTTGTCACATCGGTGGATTACTTTATCATATCGCTAGATCATTTTATCATCTCGGTGATTCGTTTTATCATATCGGTAGATCCCGTATCATTTCGTTAAGTAAAGTATAATACTATTACAAAGACAATGATGATAAAAATAAACATTTTTTTTAAATTCATAGTACCTATAGTAAATATAATAAAAAAGAAAGTATATATAATAAAATAGGTACATCATTTAAAAAAATATATTGCAACTGAATTTCTAAGAACTCAGTTCTCTTTGGATGTGATCTACTTACATAAGACCCTTAGTTCAGGTCTTCAGTTCTAAGTCACCCTTGTAAAAATATATAGGTACCTACTAACTGTTTCATTTTTTGATGTTCAAAGGGTGATAGATCATCATATCGCTGGATATGTACATCATTTCGGTGGATAAACTTATCATACCGGTGTACAGAAAAAAAATTCGGTGCTAGTTTGTCATATCGGTGGAAACCAGAATTCAAACTGAATTTTCTCCTTAGTCTTATGTGATACGTTGATGATATTAAATTTGGGGATATTTGATATCTTAAAGATTACATTAAACCTGTAAAATATACAAAAAAAATATAAATGAAAAAGTTCACCGATATGATAAAAAAAATGGCATTTGTTGAAATTCACCCAGGGGTCAAAGTTCCAACTTTTTGACAAGTATTTTTTTAAATACAAGCTTTTAATGTAAGATTTTTACTTTAAACACCTCCACGACCCCGTTCGTCCGTTTTGAGTGCGTTACATTGAGTTCTACCACAAAACATGATTTTACACCCCCCAAAAAAAAGTCATTTCCCAGCAATAATTTTTGCGTAAAGTTACTTAGTTTCATGTACAGAATGCTTGGTTGACGGCTTCGTGATGAGGTGATTTACACCGTGTATTTAGAATGTCAGTTTTTGACATTGAGTTTCGCTTCAATAGGTTTCTCGTTCTGAATTGTTTCACAAAACGTGCAGCTGTCTCGCATCTTTACTGATTTAAACTGCATCTGGTTACTAATCAAGTAAGTACAAACATAATAAGTAATTAAAACGTCTGCCTCTAGTGTGAAAAAAATAATCTATAAGTACATTTTCCCGCTCGCTGGTGCGGTAGTGGGTCAGGATTGAAATAAAGTCTGCTTCATAAAGATTCTCACCTTTATCAGCTCATGAGTAGCAACGAATTTCATGTTCCGTGAAGTATTCTACCTCTAAACCTTTCAAACTAAATAAATAAATGAAGCAAGTGTGAAACCCCTAACAAACAGATCGTTTCTCTCAACAAAGCCCCATATGTTAGACAGGTAGGTAGGTAGAGTGGTAGGTATATTTATAGAGTATTGTATGAACACGTCCCCACTGTTTATATCTTCTGCGAACGCATCGGCTTTCTCCCTGTTCACACGGCACGATGCAGGAAACACCATACAAGTAAATGTAGAAGGTCCAAATCTAGCCACTCACCTACGAACAGATGAAACTGAAACGAAAGAGGCATTATTACTGTCCTCAACAAACAATAACGCCTCATTAGCCTGTAATGTTGTGTCTGGGGCTGTGACACGCTGCGGGTTGTTCGAAAGAGATACCTGGAACACAAAGGGCGAAGAAGGAACATGGGTGGGTTTTAGTCAGTACAAGTCAGACACTCCCTCCCGCTCCACCCAGAGCGGGAGAAGTCATTTGATGATTTCCCAACCGTAAAAAAAAAAGAAAAAGGGGCTGTGACACAGGCTTTTTGAGAGGAAGAGAAGAGACATATTGACACGCGCGCACAGTGCGAGTGTCAGTGAGTATCACATGTCTTATCAGAACTTTTGGTTCTAGGTCATGAAGGTTTCCTTACGAGGTTTCTTTAAGCTACACAATGTAATGAGCTTGCCTGGGTTTGAACTCACGATCCATCGAAAGTCGCGCACGAAATGCTGGGATACTACCACTGCTCACTACATACGCACACACACATCCCGACATAACTTTTACATGATACGTATGACGTATAGAAAATTTAAAATACATTGCAAGCTAGATGTGTCAAATACTAACTCTAACTTCGAGTGAGCCTTCTCCATCACTCTATGTAGTGTAACGTGCGCGTGACACTTGTGCCCGCACCCGCCGCATGCGCAGCGTCACCATTAATTAATGAAATTATTTCACGTGTCAGTGAAATTATGTTCGCTAATTAATTACTCAGCGTTGAGCCAGTAGGCGGCTCTGTATGATGGGAATTTGAAAGCTACAAGTATGTACTTTATCCCGTCGTGAGTGAATAGATAAGAATACATGGATTTTGAAAGTAGAGGTATCGTTCATTCATTAAGCCCCGACTGTAATGATACTCATATTTTTAAAAAAATGTATGTACGTTTACTATATCTTACACTGTAAGAAAACGTTAAATATAATGTACCTGACGGTCTGTATAAGTTCAGTTTTCATTCAATAATAAAGAAATTATTTAAGGTTTGTAAAATAGTTGTCTGGTTGAAGTAAAACTGCATTTAAGGCCGTAATATGTCAGGAGTTGCAACATAAACACTTCAGTTTTAGCACAGTTTTGAAAAACATCTTCAAAATCTAAACTTTTCCTTGATTGAAATTTGGTCAATAATGTTACTCTCACTTTTATTGAACATAGGGAAATTAATAAATCAAAACTGAATAAGTTTTAACAAAACATAATACATTTGAAGAAGGAAAACCGAACTTTTTTATCATTTTATTAAATCAAATGGTTTCTTACAAGAATTATATTAATAGACAGTCGAAGATGAAAGCACTGGTAGGAAATCCAATCTTTCACGATAATCCATCTTAAATTCAATAAGAACTTACAGTAGCCTTGGTAAAATAGTAAGAACGCGTCAATGCTCGCGTGCTGAAATTGGTAACTGCTTTTTTGTCAGAAAACGTCAACCGAAGATCATTCACAAGTAAGTATAATATGTACAGCGCGTTTAAGTTTAATGAGAGTCTTACATTAAAAACAACTTTTACTACAGGACCCACTGTGAACTTGAATAAAAAATCAACTGTTCCGTACTTAGCAACGTAACTTCGCAGACACTATTATCCACACTATTATATACACTTTGCAACCACACAAATTTCAGGGGCACTAATGTTTGGAGTTCCTTAACTGACATTCTATCTTCAGTGGTTCATGCAGTCACACAATCAGTCAGTCAATCAATCACGAAACTGCTTTATTTATTCAGACCATATCACTCTCAATCTTGGATCACTATCTAGTGTATAGCGTGCTTATGTTTTATTCACAGGTTATAATAGGTAGTAACCTATTATAACCTGTGAATAAAACCTCACACACGAATTTCACGCTATTCAGATCGACAATTGACAATCTGGATTCAACGGTGTCACACAACGACGTGCTAGGTGCAAAAGAAAGGTTGAAAGCAAAGCTTTGAATGCGGCGGAAAAGAAGCGTAAAGAATACTATTCAGTACATTATTGTAATGTGTACACAATCGAAATTATGTATATAGTTTGGTATGTTAATTTTCAAGGCTTTTGTTTATATTTTCAAGTTCTACTCAAAGTGAAAACAAAGCGAGTAAGATCCTTGATCGCAAGATATTCCGCCACCTATGTCCGTTACTTTACATTGACCAATTTTAGATGCCTCTTAACCATAAAGGAGACACTGATATACTGGACACAAAAACTGGAAAGTTTTAGGACAGTTAAAAGGGCCTATTATACATATAACAGCCATGCAATGCACTGCTCGTTTTGTCTTTAAAAGACATGATTAATTTTTAAAAACATTTAAAAACCGCTTTAGATTATTTATCATCGCCTACAGCAATATTTAACCTGACCCTTGTTTTTGACGTGTCACGTATTGTGCTCCAAACTTGACAACATGTTGACAACCAGAGGTCACCGTCACGCTTCACCACAGTCACTGCAGTAAGGTTAAGGCCCTACATACACAATGTCATATAATAAAAGAGCATAATGTGCGCTTTATATTGAAATAAATAACAATATACATAAAAGCTGTTTGTTATGATTTGTTACAGTCTGTGACGTTAGCACTTTAGCAGTAAGTGGTTTGAACTACAGTTTTACAAACAAAACATCATAACATAAAATCGCGCCTGTAATCCCCGAAGTTAGGTTAGGTAAAGGTTTATAAGTACACCCACATGTGTAATATATTATAATCGCATCAACATCGTGTCGTGTATGTGTACATCGTGAGGCTATCGATGTGTCCTGGAACCGAAATTCGAAGAAATGTGATATCCACCGACCCGGACTGGACCCGCGTGGTGTATAGCAGCCCAGTCCCTCTCACGAAAAGGACGTACTGTCTGTGGTGACAGCGGTGGAACATTACAGCTGATCATGCTCAGCTGGATGTTTTCTGCGAATCGGCAAGCGTAGCGTGGCCCTATTCCCAGATAGATGTACTGACGATTGGGACTGACTGGATGCAACAAGCAAAGCCCAGGTGTTTATTTATTTATTTATTCAGTAATACATTATAGACCAAAACGCTTAAAAGTTAACAATAATCAAATTAGAATGTCAAATACATAGCATCTCCAAGTAAAAAAATATATGTAATATATGTCAAGTGGTGCTTAGGTACATATCACACATAAAATAATATTGTTACGAGCTGGGTATAGGATAAATTAACACACTACCAAATAAACACTAAAAATCTTTAATTAACTTAAAACAGTTTAAAACACTTCACAAACACTTAAACTTAATCACTAATCACTTAGATATCGCACTAGTCGTTCACTTCGATCGCTTCGTTTCGTAGCCAAAATCAGACTAACTCCTTCCGCTAACCCGTCGCCTATTTATACGGCCGACCCACCTTCGAGAAACTTCCACAACTTCCGTGAATGTCTAGGTAGTTCCTTAGGGGAAACCCATCCTTCGAGAAAGTTCTACAACCTTCCCGAACCTTCTAGATGGCTCTATAGTGGAACCAATCCTTCTAGAAGGTTCCAGAAAAGTCCAGAACTTTCTCGAACTTTCTAGACACTTCCATCGTGGAACATTCTAGACTCGACCGTAGTCCTAGAATGTTCTCGTAAAGCAGTCGGCGTAACACTGCCCCCTCCTTAGACATGCTCGTCCCGAGCATCGTTAGTCCCGTAGTATCGCGCTAATCGGTCTACATGTACGATCTTAGGCGCACCTCGTGGACCCTTCTGTATCCGATAGGTGACATCGTTGATCCTAGTCACGACTCGGTATGGTCCATCCCATTTTGCTTGCAATTTCGGAGACTTCCCCTTGCTACGCACTGGGTTATGCAGCCACACCAGTGAATTCACGTCGAACCCTCTACTGTTTGCCTTCCGGTCATAACGGGTCTTCATCCTCTCAGACATTTGTTGGCCGGATTGTCTGATATGCTCATACACGTCATTCAACTTGTTACGCAAGTCACTTGCATAATCGGTTACACTGCGTGGAGCATCAGGAGCAGTTCCAGTGATTAAATCTGCTGGCAACCGTAATTCCCTTCCAAAGTTCGCGAAGGCTGGTGTCACAGTCGTACTTTCGTGGACTGCACTACGGTAGGACAAAAGAAACGGCTGTATGTGCTTGTCCCAATCCCTTTGCCTGCTTTCCACGACTTTTGCCAAATATCTTTCCAACGTTTGGTTGAAACGTTCCACCATTCCATCAGATTGTGGGTGGTAAGAGGTGGTTCTGGTTTTGTGGGTACCCATCAATCGGCAAGTCTCCTGAAATACTTGTGATTCAAAATTCCTTCCTTGATCACTGTGAATTTCTAAGGGTACTCCAAAACGACAGAACACTTCCTGAACCAATTTATCTGCAACTGTTGTAGCTTCTTGGTTAGGAATGGCGAAGACTTCTGGCCACTTTGTAAAGTAATCCATGACAACCATGAAGTACTTGTTTCCACTTTCACTCTCTGGGAATGGTCCCGCAACGTCTAGTGCTATCCGTTCCCAGGGGGCTCCAACGTTGTACACTTTTAATGCACCTCTGCTGCGTGTTTGGGGTCCTTTCACAGCCGCACAAGTGGTACATTTGCGACACCAGTCCTCCACATCCTCTCGACAGTGGATCCTGTAAAACCGCTCTCGGATCTTCAGTAGAGTCCGTTTTACCCCCATATGTCCGCCTGAACATCCATCATGATATAGCCGTAGAACATCCGGTACTTTAGCTTTAGGGACAACCATTTGTAGATGACACCTGTCCCCTCGAGCGTTTTCCCATTTACGGCACAAGACTTCATCCTGGATAACCAAGCTGTCCCATTGTGCCCAATAACTCTTTGTGATGGAACTCATCGCTGCCACATCACTCCACTTGGGTTTAGGAGCACCAGCTGTGATCCATTCGAAAATCGGTTTGATGTCCAAGTCATTTTGCTGAGCTTGCTGTAAGGTTTCCTTCCATTCATCGCTGAGATCTGTTCTAAGCATCCTCACGGTTGCTACCTCCTTAGTCTCTTGCCTGGCACAGTGCTTACAATCTTCAGGACAAGGTCTTCTTGACAAGGCGTCTGCGTTACCGTGATTTCTCCCACTGCGATGTTCAGTTACGAAGTCTAACTCTTGCAGTAGCTCAATCCATCTCGCCACTTGTCCCTCCGGATTTTTGAACTGTAATAGCCACTTCAAGGCAGCATGGTCAGTTCGCAGCTGGAATTTCCGCCCCAGCAAATATTTACTGAAATGCTGCAATGTTTTTACTACGGCAAGCAGCTCCCGTCGAGTAACGCAGTAATTTCTTTCCGGTTTGGATAAAGATTTGCTGAAGTAAGCAATCACAACCTCCTGGTCTCCTTTCCGTTGAGACAGTAAGCCCCCAATTCCAGTATTACTTGCATCTGTGTCAACTATGAAGTCATTTTCAGTGTCAGGATATCCCAAAATAGGTGTTTTGCACAGACGTTTCTTCAATTCCTGAAATGCGACGTCGCAGCTCTCGTCCCAACAGAATTATCGCTTTTCCTCAGTGAGCTTGTGTAAAGGTTTCGCAATGTCGGCAAAATTCTTTACGAACCGTCGATAGTAGGAGCACAAACCCAAAAATGCTCTGACATGTGTCTTGTCTTTCGGAACTGGCCAGTCCTTGACGGCGACTACTTTTTCCGGGTCTGTTTGAACACCTTCCCCCGAAACTATGTGTCCTAAGAAGTTCACTTGTTTCCGGAAAAACGAGCACTTCTTCGGACTTAACTTGAGATTTGCTGTTTGGATTTTCGACAGCACTCGGTTGAGGTTTTTAAGGTGGTCTTCAAATGTACGGCCCACGATGATTATGTCGTCTAGATAGACAAGACATGCGTCTCCAATCAATCCGGCGAGTACTTGCTCCATCAGCCTTTCAAATGTTGCAGGAGCATTGCAAAATCCGAATGGCATAACTTTAAACTGCCATAACCCCTTTCCTGTTGAGAATGCAGTTTTCTCTTGGTCTTTGGGGTCTATTTCTACTTGCCAATAGCCACTTTTCAGATCCAGCGTGGTAAACCACTTCATTCCAGTCAGCGTATCCAGTGTGTCATCGATCCTAGGCAGTGGATAGCTGTCCTTTTTCGTGACGTCGTTCAGTCGTCGATAATCCACACAAAAACGCATGTTGCCGTCCTTTTTCTTTACCAGGACTACAGGAGAACACCATGGACTGGATGAAGGCTCTATAACACCGTCCTTCACCATTCCATCAATCATGGTTTCCACTTCTTTTTCCCGTGCAACAGGCAGTCTTCTTGGTCGCTGACGGATGGGTAACTCGTTGCCTGTATTAATCTTGTGCTGAACCAGTCCAGTTCTCCCTATGTCAGCATCATTTGTTGAGAAAATGCCGGCGTACTGAAGTAATATTTTCATAGCCTTGTCCTTTTCTCCTTCAGATAAATCGCAGTTTTCCAAAAGCGTTGACACGTCAAATTTTGCACAACGAATTTTATTTCCGGTAGGCCGATCTTGTAATGGACGCATCCAAGCTACTTCTTCGCAAGTGCCGATCAAGGTGCCCTTCTTAATCACTTGCTCCTTGTCACTTGGATTCAGTATGCGTACTCCTGCGACGTTGGTGGCTTTTACCAGAGTTCGTGCCGTCTTCCATGGAAAGTCATTGTTCGCCCTTTCGAACTTTGTGTCCAGAATACTGAGGTAGACGAATTGGCACGATCGTTTCTGATCTGCTAGGAAGAACAATCTTCTTCAAGCAGTACACCTTCCCTGATGGTGCACCTTCCATGAAGACTTCCTCTAAGCCACATTTCAGTACTCCCTGATCAACGTCGATCTCACAACGATGTTTCCGCATGAAGTCCAAACCCAGGATACAATCGTCCACTATGTCGGCCACGATGACATTGTGACAGTAAATTCTGTCACCCAATTTTAACTTCACTTGCTTCTTGCCTCGGACGGTTATGTGCTGACCGGTAGCTGTAAACAATTGCAGACGGTCGTGGTTATTGAAGTAGTCCCCAAGAAACCGACTTGCTAGGTGAGAATTGACGACCGTGTGAGAAGCTCCAGTATCTAACGTCAGTTTGCATGGTATTCCGTTGACTTCGCCTTTGATGGTCAGGCTGTTCCCGTCATGAGCTTGTGAGATCAAGATCCTCGGGGCTCTTTCAATACCAGCCAGCACCCGCCCCCCAGTCCTGGCATTTACTCGTTTCCCTGCTGTGGCTGGGCAGTCACTTCAGCTACTCTCCCCTGCTGAGATTGATCTTCTCTCGGTGTGCTTCGCTTAGGACAGCTTGACCGAAGATGACCCCTTTCTCCACAGGTGTAACACCTAGGGCTGTACCCTTGCGGACGGTCGCGTACAGGTGACGCCACAACCTCCCTGATGCGGTGTGTTCGGTGGTCCTGCCTCACTGCCTCTACTTCTAAGGCATGGGCCAAGGCGTCTTTCAACGTCTCATGATGCCCAAGTCTCACAGCAGCTCTAACTTCCAAGTCGCGTATTCCGTCGACGAAAGCTTGTACCAGATTCCCATTGATAAGTGCAGGGACAGACTGGTATGCTTTGCGGACCAGCTTTTCAACTTCCAGGGCCCACTGCTGCAGATTCTCGGCACTGCGTTGAACGCGATCCTTCAACTTAGCTCGGAATACGTGCTCCAGGTGCGCATCGCCGTATCTGGACTCTAAAGCCTCCAGCAGCTGCTCGTAGGTCACATCCTTGCCGAGCGCCTCAAGGATGTTTAGGGCCTGGTCTCGGAGGCCCAAGGTGAGCGCGGTCATGGCTTGCGCTTTGGTCCAGCCATTCGCCTTCTTAACGGCCTCAAATTGGATTTTATAGGCCGACCACGAAGATGTTCCGTCGAATGGAGGCACTTTAAACCCACGTGCTGAAGGTGCAGCAACCACGGAAACCACAGTCCCATCTCCAGCCTTAAGTTCGTCTAAGGCCTTCTTCACACCAGCAATCTGAACCTCGGCCTCCGAGATACGATTCTCATGCTGGTGGACATGTTCCTTCATCACCTTAAGATCTTTGCCAAAGGTTGCGTGAAGATCTTTTATCAGGAGCATCTGTTCTTCCTGGCGGCGGACCTGCTCCTCTTTATTTCGCTGTAACTGCTCCTCCAACCGGTGAGCTTGCTCCTCTTGACGGCGAGCCTGCTCCTCTTGACGGCGAGCCTGCTCCTCTTGACGGCGAGCCTGCTCCTCTTGACGGCGAGCCTGCTCCTCCTTATCTCGTTGCAACTGATCTTGCAACTGGCGAGCCTGCTCCTCTTGACGGCGAGCCTGGTCCTCCTTATCTCGTTGCAACTGATCTTGCAACTGGCGAGCATGCTCCTCTTGACGTCGAGCCTGCTCCTCTTGACGGCGAGCCTGGTCCTGCAGTAGTGCCATTAAAACAGTCAAGTCTGGCGCCGCAGATGCTGGAGAAACTCCGGATGAGCCAGCGACTGGCTCCGACGTAGGCTGGGCACCAGCCGGTGTCTGTGTCATCCCAGAGACAAAGATGTAATGTCTCTGGTATCTGTAATTACACCAGTACGCTTACCCTTCTAACAGGGACATAGGTACATCGCTTGGTGGTAGAATTCGGTATGGCGTACACTTTCTCAGACAAGCTCCAGCCCATACATCATCATCTCGCTAGCCTTTTCCTATGTTGGGGTCGGCTTCCAGTCTAACCAAATGTACCTGAATACTGTTACGAGCTGGGTATAGGACAAATTAACACACTACCAAATAAACACTAAAAATCTTTAATTAACTTAAAACACTTCACAAACACTTAAACTTAATCACAATTACAGAATTTATCCCTAATCACTTAGATATCGCACTAGTCGTTCACTTCGATCGCTTCGTTTCGTAGCCAAAATCAGACTGACTCCTTCCGCTAACCCGTCGCCTATTTATACGACCGGCCCACCTTCAAGAAACTTCCACAACTTCCGTCAATGTCTAGGTAGTTCCTTAGGGGGAACCCATCCTTCGAGAAAGTTCTACAACCTTCCCGAACCTTCTAGATGGCTCTATAGTGGAACCAATCCTTCTAGAAGGTTCCAGAAAGGTCCAGAACTTTCTCGAACTTCTAGACACTTCCATCGTGGAACATTCTAGACTCGACCGTAGTCCTAGAATGTTCTCGTAAAGCAGTCGGCGTAACAATATAAATTAGTCCTAGTATGTCAAACCATAAAAAATAACGTGTAGTATGTCCTATAATAACGGTTATACTGGAAGCTGACCGAGAAGGCTGAGCGGATGGTGCTGAATTCAAAATTAATACACTAGTGTTTTATAAACATGTCACGGAATTCAATAATTACAGTCTTGATTAAAATAAAATAAGAGAAAATTATAAATCAATTGTTCAAAACATCTTTCCTTAAAGTGCCAATAGTATCCACAAATATGTCGGCATTTGGACTGCTGTCAAGGT
The DNA here is from genome assembly GCA_963082945.1 of Cerastis leucographa. NCBI lineage: Eukaryota > Metazoa > Arthropoda > Insecta > Lepidoptera > Noctuidae > Cerastis > Cerastis leucographa. Next base: position 4,759,522 of record OY720365.1, read on the forward strand.
ATCGATTAATGAGGCCAATTGCTCTTGCCGTTGGACTGTTATTGGCTTGATGGATGCGCCATTCCGGTGGGCATGCAAGAAGTTGGTGCCGCCGCCGTCCTATGCCACGCATGTATTGCTGCGGTACATAGAAATGGATATACTCTCTTACCGATGGATTATCTATACTACTGTTAATTAACAAGTAGTAGTGCATAATATGCATTAATTTGCGCCTGAGCTGCAAAGTATCCAGTCCGATCATTCCTGATACAAATAATGAAGGATACAAAAATGGGTAGTATCCATAGGTGCGCTTATATATACACGGTGTAAATCACCTCATCACCAAGCCGTCAACCAAGCATTCTGTACATGAAACTAAGTAACTCTACGCAAAAATTATTGCTGGGAAACGACTTTTTTTTGGGGGGTGTAAAATCATGTTTTGTGGTAGAACTCAATGTAACGCACTCAAATCATTGTGCTGATGGACGGATTGAATAGTACGGGGGTCGTGGAGGTGTTTAAAGTAAAAATTTTACATTAAAAACTTGTATTTAAAAAAATACTTGTCAAAAAGTTGGAACTTTGAACCCTAATAACTGCGTAACTAGAAGGTTCCCAGGTATAGTGTAGAACAAAAAAAATATCGCAATGACAGGGAGAACCAGTGCCTTTCGGCTTCGTTAAGAGGTGTTTTACATCCTTTATAACGGCAAAATTTCCTCTGAATTTTCTCAACCATAAGTGTATATAACTTCTCCGTAGGATCCCAGACAATTGCATTATACTCTAATTTACTGCGCACATATGCATTGTAGAGCAGCTTTATAACCTTGACGTTTTTAAATTGAGACGCAGTTCTGATGACAAAACCCAGTGCTTTATTGGCATCTTTGCACACCTTTTTAATGTGCTCATGGAAATTAAAACCACCGTCTAAGGTTAGTCCCAGGTCCCGTACTGTTGAGACACGTTCGAGCGAGTCGTCCGCCAGCTAGTAGGCAAAATGAATTGGCTTGCGGGACCTAGAGAATGTGATGACTTTACACTTTGACATGTTAAGCGGCAGCCTATTCCTCACACTCCATTCTACAACGGCATCGATGTCCCGCTGAAATGCCAAACAGCTTCCCGGTCCAGTGACCGTCAAAAACAGTTTTAAATCATCTGCAAACATAAGGCACTTTGCCGTAGAGAGAACTCCCGGCAGATCATTTACCATGATTAGGAATTGGGGAAGTCCCAGCGTACTTCAGCGTTTAGGCGCAGCTTGGTAAAATCACAGGAACAATGATTGTCTAAACCTCTTACTTTTTATTAGGCCCAGATTAACTCACGATCCGTTGAGTATTATCGCCTATTACCCCGGGCGAAACGTAAAAGTCAACGAGCAACGATGGAAATGTGATATAATCGTGGTTAATTATAATACTGGCGCTACTTACGAACAACCAACGGTTTCTACTGCGAACAACCTGTCGTTTAATGCACAATTATGATAATTAATATTGTCTAGTCCGACGCGCCTTACAGTGACGAAATCCTCGAAGCTGTTTAAATAGATCTAGCTTAGTTTCACAGCTTGGAAAAAAGTTTTCGCCTGGGTGACAGTTAACTCGAACCCAGGGTATATAGTAACTATCGATGATTCTGAAAACAGGTAAGACTCCTCATATCTGTTTCCATAATAACCTATAGTTACCATGCTTGCCTCAGCAAAGACTCGAGCAAAAGTGAAGAACCGGTGACCTTCGGGGTCCCAATGATAGAGTGAATGAATCAACTATAATAATCCATAATTTAGCCCTCTAAGCTCAGTAATATTTGTCAATTTCTCTTTTGCACACCTGGCCCCGCTCTCTGCATTGCACAAAAAAATACCAAAAATATCCCACATATTTGTATGCCGTATCATCCAGCGGAATAGACGCACCCGACTCATTTCCTAATACACTGGCTTGCACACAAATATGTGCAGTGCAGTGCAGTAAAAGGAGTGCAGAACATTCGGCGCGAGCGACTGGCGTCGGACGCATGCGCGGAATGCGGTCAGCCGGTGTAAACATTTCGCTTGGATTGCCGCTGCAATAAGTAAGTGAGACCTTTAGAGTTAATGCTTGGTTTGTGTGTACTTTTAGGTTTTAGGAAGCTTTGTGAGTCAGTTAAAGTCCTAACTATTATCATAAAGTTTATTAAGGATCAACTTCACCAATGAAAAAGAACGCGGTTAGTACATTTAAACTGCGTTTCTGAGCTGTTATGTTGTGTCATTTTTTCTATTGACACTGGAACCTCTAAGATGAGCTCTTCGTGTTAAGTTCCATAAACGAAATCAGCTCTTAGTGACCTGCCAAAATTAACTTAAATTTAAAGGTAACCTTAAAACGGTAACCTTTAAATTTAAGAGCGTTTATAAAAGGTAAGTATTCAACGTAAAAACACTAAATATGCGACCATTCTGCATTCAAGTTTATTGACTGTGAGGTTACAAACCAAGAATGCATCACAAAATCATAGACATTACCTACTTAATTATATTATTAAAATTATGCCAACATAAACTACTGAACCAATTTTCGTTACAGGAAGTGTAAATCGATTTCTCTCGGAGTGGACGGCCATCCGTAAAAGCTTACATTTATATGTATTTATATGGATGTTCGTAATTTTCTCCTAAGCCCTTCGTTCTGTATGACAAATAAGGTATTATTGCTATTTATTTCGATCTTTCGTGATGCTTTTTGCGACACTTTCCTTTAAAGATTGATAGTAAATTGGTATTTCTAGATGTGTCAGTAATTTTGCACGGAACTGTAATAATAAGGAATCATAAAATGGTCGTTTGTCTGAATCCAAAACACACTCTGAGTCTAATAAAAAAATTGTTCCATCCATGTTCGTAAAATACAATTTAGTCGTAACAACCGACCCAGGCTAGTGCGGCTTAACCTTGAAGATCAACCCGTGTGGCTGTTATTATTTGGCCTGATCTCGATAAAAGTACCTATTCATCTTTATTAGACGACTTGGAAACTCCTAAAACTTTTATAGACAGAACCCACTCACATTACTCTACTCTTACCACAAAATACTAACTATCTCCTCTATTCTTAAACCTATTTGCATTTCCTTTAAGTAAAATATCAAAAGAGTATCCACTTAACCCTTAAATGCCGAGGAACATCCGTTTCCATTGTATTTATATGCAAGTAGGTAGGTAGTAGGTTCTCACCTCTTTTACGCCGAAGTGATTAGTCAGAGATCGGGAAATACTAATCACGCGTGCGCAGTGTTAATGTGAGTGCATTCTTTGTGCTTAGGTTCAGTTATACGCAAATAGGGTTATAAATAAATTGTTGTCGGAATGGAAAGAATGTTTTGTTTATTGGCCGGTTACATTGTTTTCTTTGTTGTTATGTTTGTAAGTATCTCTTTGATTGATATTTGTTTGATGTGTTGGGCTGACAGAACAGTGTAATTGTTCCATTTTATAAAGAAACTCGCCGAATAAACAAACAATGATTATTTATCAACAACTCGGTGTTTACTAACAACTTATACACAAGCAAGATGTGACTCTAAAAGCGCAATAACTCTTGGTGATGCAGATCATCAAACTGGACGACTTTCCCTTAAGCAAAACGGTAGAAAAAAATAATGGAATGTGCTATACAAAATATCGCATCGGCTGACGCAATTAATATACACACATCAACACGGTCTAGGGATTTTCATACTCAATTAAATAACTCGAAAAGTACTGGCCGCATTGGAATCTTTTATACACCGATTTGTTTGTAATTTATCTCAGACTAATTCCAAATTCAAATTTTTGAAAATTCTTTTGTTTCGGTGGCATAAAAATGTCTTGATGTGTAGGAGAGGGAATTTTCATTTGTGCGAAATTTAGAAAACAATACGAATTACGTTTAGTTACAGTTTTTTTTCATTTTTAAACGAAAGATAAAGTTAAAATTGAGGTATTGTAGCCATGCAACGCCAACATTTGACGAGGGCGGAGATGTTACGAGCTGTGGAAATGCTGGAAGCTGGGTCTGTTCAGCGTAATGTTGCTGAGGCCATAGGGACCCACCAAAATGTAATTTCAAGATTGTGGACACGCTATCGTCCCACAGGTGAAGTAGCGGAGAGGCACCGGGGGCCAAGTCGCATCACTACCCCCAGACAAGACCGATTTTTGCAAATTACTGCGCGAGCTCAACCAAATGCAACGGCGACTCAATTGGTCCAAAGGCTGCGAGTGGAACACCAAGTGCTTGTGAGTGACCAAACTGTAAGAAGGCGACTGCATGAAAGCAATCTACGCTCTCGTAGACCACTCCGGGTCCCACCTTTACGGAGAGGCAATCGTGGACGACGATTAGAATGGGTTCGGAACCACGTGGACTGGGGCCGTGAGCAATGGTCCAATGTGCTGTTCACGGATGAATCCAGGTTCGGCTTCCATCCAGATTCACGAAGGACGCGTGTTTGGCGAGTTCCAGGACGATGGAGCCGTCTTCAGAACCCTCAGGAAGTTCACCCATACCAAGGAGGAACAATTATGGTTTGGGCACGAATTCGTCTTGGAGGACGGACGGATCTCGTTTGGGTGCGGGGCAATATGACGGCAGAACGATACGTCCAACAGGTGCTGGGGCCCGTAATCTTGCCCCACAGAACACAAATGGGGCAAGATTTCCTGCTCATGCACGACAATGCCCGGGCACACACGGCGAGAACGGTAGCAGCTTGGTTACATACACACAATGTTACGGCCTTAGACTGGCCTGCTCAATCGCCAGATCTAAATCCCATTGAGCATGCGTGGGATATGCTGCAAAGAAGCCCCAAGAAGCACCAAATTATTTTCAGACACATTTTCTTTACGGAAAGTTGTATAGTTTGATGGTCTGTATTACCACCTATGAGATATTGCGCTTTTAGAGTTCCTACGCCCAGTATACCACAATTCTTCATCAACTTCGCAAGCCGGACACAACAATATATCCATATTCTTATGCACGTTTTTTCTTTTATATACATTTAATATTACCACAGAGAAGATTGCAAAGATTGCTGAAGAAGTAATCAAGTACTTAGCATGTTATTTTTATTACCTACTATTAATGAAATAATAACACCTACGAGTCGATTTGATAACAACATGACAGTTGATTGTAAAACCCGTGAGAGTATCCAACGAGTGGTAAAGACAATGGCATATAAACGGAAGAATCCGCAGAAAATATTTTTGCATAAACGTATACAAAGTAGGCACCAGGAAATTAATGCATCGCACTGGGTTCTGATCTATAGCAAATAAAACAAAAATACACTAAACCCTTTAAATCCACATAATCAGAATTCGTTTTTTGAAGACGATAGAGCATAATTTATGAGTAATTACAACTGAATAAAGCAAAGAGAAAAATATAAACACACCCAGCAGTAGGTCAAGTCTGGCTGCAGGTGTTATTGTAAGGGTTTTTCGATTAAAAATTTCATACCACAACAAAGTTTCAAACACACACGTCGACGTAAGAAGCTAAGTATCTTTCAAGCTTCGATACTATAAGAGCGCATGATCCTGAGGGATAATGCTATAATCACGAGGAACCTGGAACGCGAGACGCATCTTAGATTACAGCAGGACGCATTAGCGCAAAGATGGACGCTCCTGTCCGTGATATTTATAACCTAAACCTAATAGACACATCGAGAAACATAAAGACCAATACCTCGACGCCTGTCATACGACGAAGTGTAATGCTTGAAGAAGTTTTAGAAATAAAGGTGTAATTTTGTGCAAAAGGTCAGAAAACTGTTCGAATATGAATAATTCTCACTGAACCCTAAGGTAGTGATATGCATTGGGCATATCACTAGTAGTTAGTTCACATCACACGTTGCGCAACGCGTTTGTGCACATATTGCGCAAAACAACAAGGAGCTTATGCACACACATCGCTATCTGAACGTCATTTACGCTAAAAGTTTGTTTGTAAGCATTTCAACGCGCCTTAAAGGATATCATTTTCATAGTAATAGATGTAAGGCACGCAGGACAGTACTTTGGTTCTAAATGAGTATTAAAGTGTGCATCAGTAAGTACAGTTTAACCACAGTTAATAACATCGGCTTGGCATTGACTGATGACTTTTAAAGTTCTTCTAACATCGCGAATCTCAAGAGTTATGTTCTTGAAATATTCGCTTATTTAATTTCGTAAGGTATTTATGTCTTTTTTATCAATGCTTACAGGCTTTTGCTGCCTATAGACTAATTCTGTTAATTCCGAAAGAAGCTTCGATGAAGAAGAACTTATCAACTTGAGTATTATGCAAAGGACCATATTTTGCTACTTGGTATAGATTATATCAGCGCAATGATTTCATAAAAAAATATTCGGGAGTAAATTACAGGATCTTCAAATCATGATGAGTACGTCCCTAGTCGACTAAAATGGTCCGTGAAGAAATAAACGAGTCACAGATCTCTCTCGTCTAGACTCGACTCAATCTAGACTCAATACGAACAGCTACCGTCTTTATCTCTCCAATCATTAAATTCAACCGTTCCATAGTTATTTGCCGTAGCTCTAAACACTTCCAAGATATCGCTAGTTGTATGCAAAATGGAAATAATTTACGAGACGTTTAAGGTAGTTGCCACACACAGCCACAACGAAGAATGCTCCTGGCTTCCTGCGTTCTTAGGCCAGACTAGGCCTAGATTGCAAAGCTATGCACCTGTTTCGGTATTTTCTATCTAGATTTTATTCAATGTGAACGATACTTCCTTTAGAATTTGCTTCGATTCAGACATAAAGAGATAAACTTTCGTTAAAGATTTTATATGTCAGAATGATTAACTTCATTTATGATTAGCTGTAAATGTGGTCTTATTTGATGAATGTCTGAGTTCTGATTCCAGTTATTCAACGACCAAGATCTATAACCAGTAGGTACTTAGCATGTACTTTGGATTGGAAGGAGATGTCAGCAAATCAGAAGGGGTCCGAGAGGGCCGATGCCTGCCAGGACTGCGGGTTGTTCGAAAGAGATATCGCGGCCCTGGAACACAAAGGGCTAAGAAGGAACATGGATGGGTTTTAGTCAGTCAAGTCTGACAATCCCTCCCGCTCCGCCCAGAGCGGGAGAAGTCATTTGATGACTTCCCATACGTAAAAAAATAATAAAAGAGGGTCGCTAGAGTTAGGCCGTGTAGATTCAGAAGCTTGGCTCTACAAGAGATCTGATATCTTTTTCACAGGGCAAACCTTATGTGGTCGTCTTGGCAACATTTTACATGAAATGTTTTTGGTGGGATTCAGTTCTTTTTGTAAATTGCTAGGCAGTCTTTTAAGTGTTTATTTTTTTCTTCTTTTTTACATACCAAATTTCAGCTTTCTAGCACTTCAGGAAGTACCCTAACATTTTGAAGTCTCATACAAACTACCACCCCCCCATTTTAGGGGATGGGGGGCGAAATTTATAAGTTTATGAATTTTTTTGTTGGTTATATACTAAACTTAGATCACATACCAAATTTCAGCTTTCTAGCACTTCAAGAAGTAGCCAAACATTTTGATGATCATCAGTGTGTCAGTGACGAAATCGGTGTATTTTAGATATCAATAAAATCTAAAGTATTAGAGCTATTCAATTGAGACTTTGTATGTTTAATAAGTCTATTATTGACATCATATCCTGAGAATATGAACTATCTGGTACATCGGAAACCAACTCTATGAGGGTTCAAAAAACGACGAAACACTTCGAGAAAAGGTAGGTAGTGCCATTGCGCTTCGCTTGGCGTCTTGATATCTGGGGGCAATACCGTGCCCCCAGATATCTAGGTTGATTAAATACAACAATTATATTTTTGAACTTTTAATGCGTCAACTATTAATTTTGCCATTGTTTTTCACATAACCATGGCCGTATGACATCACATGTTTACTATCTACGAAATTAAATACAGTTTGAACAGATGTACAAATATTGCAAGTTATAACGACGTACTTTATAGCTGAGTAAACTTACATTGAATACACCTGTAGTGACCTTTACTTACAATATTTGTGAAGATTATTTTTTTTGAATTTGTCCTTCCACCTACATAACTGCACATTCTCAAGCAAATTGATTGTTCTAAAACGCAACCCAGGAATCAAACTGGTCTGTCTCGTTGGTCTAGTGGTCCCATGCGCTACTACTGAACATGAAGTCTTGGGTTTTATTCCCACATTTTGTCATTAGAAATTTCCAATGGCAGCACGGATTCAATTGTGCCCGGTTGATGTTAATAGAATCACCCCTAATTGGACTAACTGGTGTAATAAGTGTGTACTATTGTAGGCCAAAAAGTGTGTTAAATTGGGAATCCAAAATCTGAAGTATTGTGGCATTACGTTTTGTGAAAAAGAGTTTTGTGTTAAAGATTTCATCTTGCTTCCTGATCGATGTACTCAGAAAAAAAACAGGCATTCAATTGTTTTCTCTACATAAAATGTTGTCTTTAATCTATTGTTTCCTATTCGTAAAATGAAACAACTAATGGAAATGTTCCTACAGCTATTTCGGCAAATAGCTGTTAACCTGTAAATCATTTTAATACGAAAGTAAATGTTGGATTGTACTATTATAATTTTGTTCGTTAATGCTTTCTGAGAATGCTCAGTTTTACTGTATCGAGTCTTGAATGGCTTCTTAATTCTCTCACCGACCCGGACTAAAGAAAATTTAAAAAATACGCTTATGTTTTGGTATTTCCGGTAAAATACAGGATTTTTCCTGGATGCTATTACCCATTCAATATAAAGTCTAGGTGGGTAAGAAATCTTAAATAGGTAAGAGCCAAATGCGGATGTAAAATTTTTACAAAAGTCGTATTTAATTTCCATAGAGGTTGTATTATTCAGATTGTGATTGTATTAAAAATCCAGTTTTGTTCGATCATTATTAGCTCTTTATTGTAATCGAGTTTTTAGTGATATCATTGAATTTAACGTAGATTGACTTTGTTTTGTTATTTTGCACGAAAATTACACGTCAAGAAAATGTAGCATAATGCAACAAAATTGTCAACATTTGCTCTACAAATTAATGACCAAATTAAGTGGAAGCCACACACCATCACAAAGAGGCTATCATCAAATTTCATTGCACTGCATGGTTACGCAATTGTATCGACCACCAAGTGCAATACCATCAGTTGCGTCATGGATTCTTTTGTGGGCAACGTGCAGGGTTGGGCGAATTGCATTGATGTTACAAAATATAATTATGTTGACTTTATGGATGATGATAATAAAACTATACCCAGACTAGGTTCCTTTATTGTTACATGCTGACAGGAAAAAATATACATACGATAGAAACTGGTCCTTCCGCTGAAAAAAGTTTTATTAGACTAAATTATTCAGACATAACACCAAATATATACATATAAGTCCATACTTATCTCTATCTGTCATAAGTTACGTCTGATTCGTCTGAGTAGATATGTACTAACTACTTTAACCCTTTTATTGATAGTTTAGATCAGAACGTATTGTCAGTAGATACAGATATAGTCTTTAAAAAATGCATTTCGACTTGCAAATGCGCAATTGAATCACTTATCAAATTGAAACTTTCTATTGAAATACAAACAGTTCAGTATGTAGCAATGGGACTTTTATCTATTGAAAATCGATATTCAAATTTTCCATAGGGAAATAATTGACGATAGATATTAATCAAACCATTGGCCAACCCTACGTCGTTGAGGTTTATTGTGAACGCGAGTCACGCCTTTCCTCGGTTCGACACAAACACATCGAGATCGACACGACATTGCGGATTTTGACAATTGAAGCCGTCGTTCAAATTCAGACCACATTCAATTGATTTTAGTGGCTTATTAATATAGATCCGACAATGTTTCTGTACTCTTCTATAAAGAGGAGGTTTGTATCTCAGCAGTTAAGACTATACAGGCTGATTATGCTTGAATTCTATGATATGGGCCCGTTCCATATCAAATGCTCCTATTTAAGTACACTTTCAACAAAGTTAGGATGGCTAAGAGACAATACATTATCTCTTTCTGTGGCTTTCTTTATACATCGGAATCTTATGTAAAATAATTCGATTAACCACTTATGCTTATACCATTACCGATGTGGCACATGATGCGTTTTCGATGTATTATTTATTTATTTATTATAGTTAATTAAAAAGGTTTCACACCAATTACAATAACTAACATAGATGCAGAAAAAAAAACATCCAGTTGACAACATTCAATAGTTTAAATTAAATTAAAACTAACACGGACCAATGGTGGTGGCGATGGTATTATGAAGTGTATTTTCTTTTAAGACCAGTATTTTCCTTGCCGCTAAAAAAAAAATGTGGCCTGACATTATCAATTTCCACTTTTACATCACATTAATTACACCACAGATTATAGTTTAATATAATATGTTTCCAATAATATTACAAAATCTAATTCAATCATACAGCAAAAAACCTAATATGAAATATTAAATCTTCAACCTACAATATTATGTAAATCAATAGTTACACACTTGGTAATCACGTTACCTATAATAATTCACACTGATACAGTAACATAATTTTTAAATAATTTAATGGTAAGTGGCTCTACACACCGGTGACTTAATATGTATATGTCACGTAGTATTTTATCATCGAAGTAACTAACATATCATCATCTATTGCGAAATAATATTATTTAAGACTTTGGAAAAGTTCAGTCTCACCCCGAGTTTCTGAAAACTAAGCCAAGTAGGGACAATTCTAGACCTCCGGCAGGAACTAAGAATTTTTGGATTGAAGAATCTACGTACCTATTCGAATCGGGGATCTGAACCAAAACCCCACTTCCAGCAGTGATAGTTACGGCCAGCCCCCCTAGCATGACCGTTCTATCTCTATTCTACCAAGAAACGACAAGAAATCTTTTCTTTACAACTTGTCATTTCTTCTGCCCGAGCATGGCGCGCACCGTCGACTCGCGTTTCTACGAAGACATAGACAGAAATTCTTTCCATAGCAACGGGGACGTTGCTATGGAAAGTTAAAAGGTTACGTTTAGTTAACAAACAAAAGTTGCCAATTGCACGAGTTTTTCATTTTTCGTGGGCGGGATGGTGGTGCTGCATCCTGCATCCAGGCCTGGATCTTTTTCGCGAAATTAAACCTAATATTTTACATAACATTTCAACCTTTTCAACGTAACTCAACGCAACCACGAAACGTATTTCTCGTATTTAGTTTTTATTAAGACTAGTTTGACATTTGTCAGAAGTAATGTTTCTACCCCCAAATGTCAAAAGAAGAGAAAATATGGTCGTCATGCTCGACGTTGTAGACTTGTGTCGACTGAAGAAAAGAAACATTTCTTTTCTACATTCTTAATATCGCCATGCTTGGGACGATAGAAATATCTGTCAAATTGTCGATTCTTCCGTAGACATAGGTCGTTTCTACGGCGGTCATGCTAGGCCGGCAGGAGATCAACGAGGCAGTCTGCAGAATCTAATATGCATAAAAAAAAAACGAACTTATTTTATTTTAGTGTTGACCTAGCTAACCAAATGTATTCTTATTGAATTTTATTTAAATTAACCTCGTCGAGTATAACAATGAGCATATTAAATTTGAAAGCGGAATTAAAACTACATACTTCGAACTATTTATTTGTCTTGATGCAATAGTTTGACACTGATTGCATTTCCTCTATTATATAATACAATATAATTGATATTACCTATTTACCCAATGTTTTAAACTTCAATACACAATTATTATGACAACCATAATTATTTCCGTATTCTACAAACCAATTCTTCTTCTCCATTTGTTTTATATTACTGAGGTAGACCCGTACGCTAAATACGCGCTTTGGACGTGGAGTTGCGGATACAAACCCGTTCCGTTATACAATACAATACAATACTGTAGTAAACTAGGTGAAACTCGCAGGATCTTTATAAATAAAAGGCGAATTCAAAAAGTTATATGAAAATCGTAGTTACACAGCCAGAAGTTGGAGCGGGTTGAGCTAGTCAAAACCAAAAATCAATATGAAATCCAATCAGGATTATATTAACTTATAAAATATTCAATATAAAATGTATGGAGGTTAGTTGGCGAAACCACCCGCGCGGAACCTTTACGTAAGTTAAAAAAACTTTTAAAAAACAAGACTTTACTTATAATTTTATTTTAACATTTTTAGTTTTCTCGTAATCGTTTCTGACCACACATCATTATCTACACTTTTCTCATATAGATAATCCTGGCTGTATGATCAGGTATCGATATGAATTATATTTATTGAAAATAGGTGAACGCGTTTCTATACAAAATTTAATGTCTGTGCTATTAACCGTTGACGAGTTTCTTCGTGAGGAGGCGATCCTGGCTATATTGAGTTCATGATACAAATTGTGATCAACCATCAAATATGAACTCGTATGAAAAGTTTCATGTCCACGCTATTAACCGTTGAGGAGTTCCCTCGTGAGAAGACGATCCTAGCTGCAGGGTAAGATCATAACAGAATTCATGGTTATCCATCAAATATGAACGTGTATACAAATTTTCATGTATGTGCTATTAACTGTTGAGGAGTTGCCTCGTGAGGAGATGATCCTGCCTGCAGGATTAAGTTATGTCTGTCATAAAAATGTATTGTGCTTAGAACCAAAGGTGTATGCAAATTTTCAGCTCAATCGGACATCTGGAAGTGGTTCTAATTTAGCTTCAGAGATTCCACCCAAACAAACATACTTACATTGCAAGTTAAATAAAAGCTTGTAAAAAGCAAGTATTGCTGGTTATGGTCGCTCTAACGATAATTATTTAGCGTCCCAATAACTTAGCGATTGTTTTGTGCACACGCGACGGTCTTATAAATGGTGGACAGCTGGATTCCAATCAGTGTTAAAAGTTAAATAATGATTGTTTAGTCTGAACGGCCCAAAGCGAGCGGGCCATTCGAACCTACTCAAAAATCGTCTACGTTCCAAAGGACCGGTGATAGAGTGATTTAAAAATTAATAAGGGAAAGTCACATACATTGTGATAACCGCATAGTTTATGGATTTTAACTATTTAAATATTTACTTATTTGAAATCATCTAAATAAACAGAAAACATCTTCGTTACTCGTTGGCACGATTTCAGGTAGCTATTTCTTATGTATTTTTTTTTATGGGACTCGCCCGGCACACTTTTCCCAAACCGTTATCCTTTACATCAGAGGAATAGCAAAAAAAAAGAAAACCTGAAACTTTAATACTGCAAGAAACTGGAAAGTACGAATTACAGTTCAGGAAGACTGGCCAGATAAGTTTGGGTCCGTAGAAGTTCGTACCTACCCAGAATTATTGAAATATACAGCACCTTGAACTCAGGCTAACCTGGTACAAATGTGTGTTTATTATGATGAGATGACAAGTAATACAGAAGTATGGAAGAAGAAGACATGTTGCGCCGACCCGAAATAAATTGGGATAAGGGCAAGATAATAATGATTATGTGTTATATTATAAGCCTCACTGCCACAACACTGTGAAAAAGACCATTTTTTTTGGATTCGCCTTTGCAATTAATTAATAATGAGTTTCCGAACTGATTTTATATCTATTTAATATGCCAAACGAAAAGAAGTTATATTTTTTTAACTCTTTTATTTTACTTTTTAATTTTTGCACTCGAATGTACATTCGATTGATGTGTTCTTGATGTGTTTATGTCTATATCATCGAACGAACGATGGAACGAAGTCGAGTTTTGTTTATGGTCGAATGGCTCGTCTTTTGATTCGGGCCCTTCAGACAACATACCTAAATATTTGCTAAAGATGCATTCACTATGGTAACAAAAAATATTATTATACCATAATTTTTATAGTTCAAAAAATTATACATTGCCGTGTGGCTCTTCCATGTCTCTGAAATTTGATGGCTCATTTAAGTAAAAAACAAATGGGAGCTTTGATTGACTGTTTGTAACAGGATAAAAGCGATTTATATCAGTTAGAGCAAGGTTCAGAAATTATAAACTATCATGCCTTTATTGTTAATCTTGTCATATCATTGAATATTCCAAACAAATCTAGATTTTTTTCAACCATTTTTTTTTTTCTCAATATCAAATTTTTTATTTCATATAGGCCTACATGGGCATTATAAAATGTCGACAAAAAGGTGCTCAGGTCGGGTTGGTCGTTTCCGATGGAGAAGAACCGGCAAGAAACTCCATGGTTACTCGTTTAAAATCATCTGGTTTTACAATATTAAAATTTCTATGTTACAGCGTTAGTACTTAGTTTGGGAGGACATTGTAGGTCCGATCTGTATATGTTATAATCTTCAATCCCAAGATAGGTTTATGAAACCGCCTTTACAATGCGCTTGAGTGCGTTCACAAAGACATTGTGCAAATTGTTATAACTAAGTAGTTTTTTTCTTCCACAGTTGCTTCTACACGCAAAACAATTAACAAGAAACATAACAAAAAAGTATTTAATGTTTTTCATGCTTTCTACTTGAGAGCGGCTTTTCTTTTGAGAGCGGCGGTGGCCCAGTGGTGGCAGCCCCGACTTGGTGGATTACAGCCCACTCCCTCTCATAGGAGAGGAGGCCTGTGTCGGGTGTCCCAGCAGTGGGAACATTATAGGCTAATGATGATGCTTTCTACACGCGTTTGTATTTAATTTAATTTACAACGATTAATTTGACAAAATTTATTTGCAGCCAGCATGCTTCATGCGTGATCACTGAGAAAGTTTCTAGATTTGATATTTGAACACTTAATTGTGTTGCTATCTGGTTTTCTTTGGGAATATCTCACGCTACGAGAGTTATTGTGCGCTGAACAGGATTTATTAAATGGCAATCTTATTATTCAGTTTCTACATTTCTAAGGCCAAAACCTTTTGCTCAGCAACTCACAATACATTCACACATGGATGAATGCTCTAGTAATGCAGGATCGAATTTTTGCCAAATTGTTATTTTATTGTTTTCTTATTTCGAAATTCGACCGGTTGCGGAGAATGCGAGATGATTAACGTTAAAAACCAACGAATTCAACGATTTGAATATGTTTCGAAGGGATGTTCACATAATCAGAGCAGCTTACTGAGGTATTTGCTTCTAAAGGTTGCAATTTATCTAAACTGCTTCAAACTATGCTTTTCATAACACATACTCGTCAAACCTCTTCATCTTACCAGACGACAAACAAGCAATTGAACAAAACAATTCTATAACAATATTCCTCCACAAAACATTAGGCTGCCAATCAAAATGAAGCACCAGGTTCTACCATCTCTCCCTTACGTCATAGTGTGATGATACCTTACATAAGGTTTAGAACACATAGTATTTTCTCGGTCTATCATGTGTAACATATTACAAGCGTGGTTTTGAGGTAACGTTACGAACGCGGAAGATTTTCACAGGGAGGTGATTAATTGACTTTAAAACTAGGGTAATGGCTGACAATCTAAACACTCCTCAGGTTTTACTCAGAGAAGAGTTACTAAAAAGCATCTAATATTCAGAAGAAAAAAAACAGTTGGGCTATACTATATGTATATAAATACCACTTGTTATTTTGGGTAACGCTCGCTATCCATTAGAGTTGAATTCCTTGAACAACATCGTTCGTTTTAAATTCGTCGCAAGATTTGTTATTGATATTATTACCACCACACACATTTCCGAAAGACATTATCTACAATCATCTTAAGTATTCAATATACACTAAGTATACCAACCATTAAATTTCTTAACGATAATGTATTCGCTCCAATAAAGAAGACTATTACGAAAGAAGTTGAAAACATATTTTGGTTTGTTTAATAAAAACTTAATAATTGGCATCAGAGAAATAAAAGTGACAGTACCAACGTAATTAATATAATATTTTTCTTCGTTTCGCAATTTAAACTTAGAATGTTTTAACAATAAACATGGCGGAATGTAAAGGAGCGCCTGCAATAGCTAATCGTACGCATGCCGCATACCGCGCCGCATCGCGTGTCAACGCCTAATCATCGACAGAAACGATGCGTTTCATTGGTGTAAGTGTCAGCTTCGAGATTAAATATATCGTTTTATATTGCAGC
This sequence comes from Cerastis leucographa, assembly GCA_963082945.1. NCBI lineage: Eukaryota > Metazoa > Arthropoda > Insecta > Lepidoptera > Noctuidae > Cerastis > Cerastis leucographa. Next base: position 4,775,665 of record OY720365.1, read on the forward strand.
GGCTAATTAACTTCACATTGCAAGGTTATAAATCACGATTGTGCAGGGCTTTGTAAATCAGGGTGTTTGTTTGTACAATCGTGGTGTAAAAGTGGTTATTCCAGTTTATACTGACTGTCAAACCGATACATGCTCTATGCAGCCATTACACAACACGCTATTCTCAATCAAAAAATATACTGAAACAAGGTAAAAAGCGATGGCAAAAACTGCTTTCAGCATGAAGAATTCAACCAACTCGTAATACAGTTTCCAATACTTTTTGCATTGTTGCATAAATACAGACTAGTTATCCGACATATTATAATTCATAATATTTAGCATTTTTTGCTAATCGTATATTTAATGTAACACTCCAGTTGTCGGCACACGCCTCCAAATTATTCCAACCTACTTTCACTGAGACGAAACGGATCATATCATGTTCAATAAAACAACCAACATTTGACAATTTGATATCAGACTGTCATATATCCATTTCGTAACGTTTCAAGTTACAAATTATATGTTTGGACGTATTACGTGATTTTCGAACAGATTGGTAGGTGTACGTGGTTGCTGGCTTGAAATACTATATTGACAGATTGTCACTTGTCATTCCAAAGTTTAAGATGGAACGACGAACTTAAACCTATAGCTGGTCTTTTTCTTTATTGATCCTGATTTGTAAAGAATTCTTAAAGACTTTTGAGAGCTCTAAAATGAGGGTTATTTATAAATAGGCGAAACAATCATTTTAAATATAAGGTACACATTTAAAAAAAAACTCATAACGTTGTGCACTGGCCTCATTTAATTCAATTCAAATTCAAGTAACTTCCACCAGCCAAATTCGTAGCTCTACAAAATAAAACTTTTGTTTTTCTTTGAAACGCAAATTAAGCCATGCATTCTTGGTATCATTAAATCAAATGTTTCTGGTCTAATTTCCTCGGTGGTCTAGAAATGAAAAAAAAGTGAGAGTGGCTTCGCTGCTCATCATCCCGTGCAAACTGTGAGAGTTAATTGAGGGAGACGGATTACTGCTGCACGGGTTCACTACTATCGATTTTTTGCAGAACGATACTTTTTTTGTTTGTCCTTTGTGCAATTCAGGTGTTGCTTCTGTTTTATTTTTGGTTGCTTCAGTTTTCAATCATCTTAATTCCAATTTAGGTATGTATTTTTCTTCCGTGTTTACTACAGACATAATCTCATAATCCAATGGTACGTATTTAGTGCGTGTTTGAATCAATAAATAACAATAGTCTTTTTTTACCTGCCAGGCTATGTTTTCACGCCTTTTTGCATCTTGTCTTCCAGTTTTTCCATAGACATTAAATTTTCTACATTCTTACTACGTTTTAAACAATATTAATGACACCACCACAGCATACCGCGCCCAATGATGCGTCGCATCACGTAGGTACTTCAATACCCATGGGAAGATTATCAAAGAAACACAGAAATTAAACATTCATGGCGTCTATTGTTACAAACATTTTCATGTATATTCATGTCCGTATAATTAATGAGTCAATTATTCGTTTGTTATTAGACGCAATCGGGCGATGCGTTCCCAATGCGTCGCGAGTTGCGTGCAATAGATTGATTCCTTGATTAACAACGTTACGTAGTTATAGCTAATAGCAATAGTTTCGACCACACTGTGTCTAATTTATATGTTAACGGATTTATATAAAAGTTTACGTGTGAATAATTCGTTCCATTGAGTTCTCATTTCTCAATATTAGTGGATGGGTCTTGTTAAGAAATAGGAAACAATTGAAGAATGCTTCTATACAGAAGCAACACATGATTACGACTTGTATTGAAGAAATTGGATCGTGTTCAGTCTTATTTGTATTGTAACAAACCATTTCACACACTGTGTCCAACTGCTGTAACTCAACTATAGCTTCTAGACTAAAGCAACCTGATAAAAACATTACTTTCTTTCTAGGTCAGGCGGGCAAAAATAACCATGAATAGATAGTCTCCCTCTCTCGTATATTTGTCAAACTAAGAGATAATGAAGAGAAAACAAAAGTAGTTAATACCAGGCTAGCAGATAATCGAAGGAAATTTGATCACACTTCACCGCCGAGTTTGTGTGCTTTTCGCACAGCGAAGTAAATCAGATAATTGGCTCGTTACTATTTTTCCGCCTAGACACGATAAATTACTAAAATCATAGTTTCTGGGAAATCAAGAACAATTTAGTAGCGTGGCAGAGTTTATTACTTTAATTTACAGCGTAGTTTTCAACGGGCTAACTATACTGTTCGGTATTAAAAACTGCTTTCATTTACGTAGGTACCATGCAGGTTTAAGTCAATTGAAAACTTCTTGAAGTCTTTATTGTAGTTTCAAAAGAAGGTTTCGTGCGCTACCTACCATAGATGAAATTATAGTAAAACTATTCATCATTAAAAAAAAGGATAAGTTCAAAAAAATGCCACTACAGCGTAAGGCGTACCACTACGTCACGGGATTTACTTGTAAATTGTTTTTTATTCATGTATAGCTCTCTCAAAGCAACGGTGATAAAGGCCAATACGATTAATTTGATCCAATGTTATGATTAGGCGTTGCGTGAAGCTAAATTTTGAAGCAAATTTATTCAATATTTTAATGCCATTTATAAGATTTAGTTGAAGTCAGAACGTTTAAGAAAACTTTAATATCATACAACCCGAAGGTTAGGTAGAGGTGTACCTAACCTTCGGGTTGTATGTAATAGGGGTTGAGCCTTTAGCCCTCAACCGGACACATAGCCATGCTTATTTTTTTAAGGAACTCCATCTGGGAGTTCCTTAAAAAAAGTAGGTAAGTACTAACACTGCCATGAAAACCACAGCTCACCTTACACTGGTTAATGCTTTTTCCTTTTTTAAAGTCACCGTTTTGTCGCCAAGCATCGCTTTGTAGAAGCCCATTGACAATTTTACGGGCGTCATTCTCGATAACGATTCATTGTAATCGAAAATCGATTCAACAATCGAATTCAAGGGCGTGTCATCGGTTCCCATGATGAATTTCGACACAACGTTTCCGGATGAACGGACTTCCGTTTTTGTGAATGTGGGTGAGTAAACAGAAAACACGGTGAACGAGTTTCTGCGTTACGCAAATGTGTGGACTAGATACATACACATAATTACAAAGATTATTATACATACGGAAAACGCAAATTAATGGTTTCCTCATCAGCAAGTAAAGCATCTTACCATAGATAGAGATTTTATGGTTTGTTTTGTTCATTTATTCACTAAGGTAGGCGGGCCAAGGCCAAAAATCGTACCTACAGCTGGCTCCAATTTTACTTAATTTCCTTTCCCTTAAAGATTAGCAAACTTTTGACATAAAAATGCGTAAGTCCTTCTTGTTGACCATCGATAAAATAGCTATGGCAAGTTTAAATTGATTGACATTGGATACTAATTTTACTGACCACGCTATGTTAATTTAGAAACATTTTTTTTACTTTGGACAAGCAATAATAATCCTTATTGGTTTATAAACAAGAAGACCTTCCCATATCAGTAAAAAAAACCTCAAGAACTTGTGTGATATCACCAAAATAAATAGTAAAAGTGATATTGGATTATAAGTCTTATGACCGGGTTTTAAGAGTACACGATTTACAACATTAACTGGCTCTTTACCTATATGTCAATGATTATGCTCATAAGACACCTATTATGTCATTCTTCACACTGGACCTCGCCTGGTCACACCTCGATGATGTTTCATTTAAAAATAAAACTCATTGAAATTCGTCTGCAATTTAATTATCTTTTGTCAAGTCCTTATTAGCAACGTTATGAATCTTCATTACATATTTTTTTCTTATTTCCAGAAGCAAAAAGATAACAACACTGATCTCAAAATGGCCAATAAGAATTTGCGCGCCAAAATTGACAGTTTAGATGACAACTGATAGGAAACATCTTAACGAGCCCATAAATTGCCAACTTTTTTTTTACAATTACGCTACCAATTTGAAATATTCGACATAATTAATTATAATTAGCATTTGTAACTAAAATGACAACATAACCGCCAAAATAGACAAAATACATTGAAAATTAGTAATATTGACCAGACTATAGTACCTACATATTAATAGTTGCGAGCGAAATTCCAAAGTGGCTGTTTATTTTACAAATGCCAGACTAAGGTCAAATAACTAAAACATTGGCGATCACTTGCAATAGGAATACATTAATGTTTTACAGAACAAGTTTAGATACCTACACACGCATTCATAAAACATACTTTTTAATTATAATAAGTGTGATTTAATCGAGTAATGATCATAATGTCTATTACAAGGACCTGTCGGTGTGTGGCAGAAATCGGCACTAACACCCCGTCTTTTTCTCTTCACGAAATTTATTTTACCATGGAACTAGTAAGTACTAACCATAGAACTTATAATGTAATAAGTATATACCTACCTAAGTGCAAAAAATATTTACCAACGACGTAATGCCATTCGAGTGCCAAAATATCGTGGTAGCAGTGTTAGGTTAGGTATTGGCTGGTAGTCTGGGAAACTGCGACTATGTGTTATAGAGTCATTATTAAAACCACTGAAGTGCAACCTGCTGCCATTTTTCACTAACACCCGGCGAGACCATTATAAATGCCTAAATAACAGCGTGTTGTTTGATTTTCAACTTTTAGCGCTTAGACGAGCTTTGAAAGTCTTTCAAGCATCCGAACTAGATGCGTATGTCAGGTATCGCTATAAATCTGCCAATTTACAGCACTAGTTTTCACTATCCTTATCATAATTTTCGGTGGAGCTTCGATTGTTTTTATATTGTTTTTGCACTCATCTGATAGCTTTAATGATACCCATCTAGTTGTAACAAGTAGTAGCAGTATATTCGTAATTAAAAAAATACCTTTGAAGCTTAATAAAATATATATGCTAAAGCCAGGACTTAGATTTTAAATCCACACGACTTGGATGTCTTTTTAACGAAGACATGTCCAAATAAGCACTATCCTTTTGTAAATTATAAACACTATAGTGAGAAGTGGCCACCAAGCAGGTAACCATGAAAAGTTAGGGTCAGCTACTCAGCTCACACCGAGACGCGACGCGACGCGACGCTGCGCGCACCTTGAGAATTCAGAATACGTTGCGCAACGTATTCTTAATTCTCACAACGAAATGTGTATCTTTTCGTGTAGAAAATAAAGTTATATTTTGGATCGCTCTTTTAAAGTGTGCGCGCAGCGTCGCTCCGCGGCACGTCTCGGTGTGAGCTGACTCTTAGTTATACTATAGAGAGACCTTCATATATCCATGTCTGGACAGAAATGCGTATACTTAAGCATTGTAAATGCAAACGTTAATGTTATGATTTTTTGGCTTAATGGATCGACATCTTTTTTTGGTGATCATTATTCAAAATTAGAATCAAACTTAAAAAAAAAAAACTATATTGTTTATATGTGCCGCTAACTTTATTGGCCAAGATATCAACGTCATGCAGCATAAATATCTACTTATTAAGAGCACTGTCGCGCTATAAAGTACAGTGCGCCATGATTATCTCATTTATACCACTTAGTTGCACATTAACGGACCACAATAATGTTTTAATGGTAAAAATCTAGTTTTTCGCTCCAAATTTCACGGCCGTGATTGTTTGTACACGCCATCACACGACATATGGCCGACCTACTTATTCATTGCGAAGAAATTGTAAATAATAGCTTTTTATAAGTTATAAACCGATAAATTTAAGATCGCGGCAGCCATTACCGTACGTTATGAATGGGTTTATAATTAAGAAGATAGATTCTAAGCTTATGTTAAAAACACATTTATTTCTACCAACGAAGGGATTTTGTAAAAAGAAAAATGAAGCGGGAAGGTTTTTGAATAGGTGCCTTTTTTTACCCGACTGCGACGAAGCCCAAAAGGAGGGTAATGTCTTTGACCTGTATGTATGATGTACCTACCATGTATGTATATGTCCGTTTCTATGTTCCCTCGTAACTCCTAAACGGATGAACGGATTTCGATAGATTATACGTCGTTAGGTTCGTCTTAGTGGCGCGAGTGTCACTGGCTACATGAAAAAAAAACGAAGAAGAATGGCGGATTTCGGGTGCCATATCGCGAAGTTCGAATTTTTTTTGCTTCCATTTCCATCGAGTGGGGTATCAAAGTGAAGGGTTTTGAAGGGTGATTACAAAAATATATGCAAAATATATTAAGTAATTTGAAATGACAAATCGTATAAACTAAAAAGCTGAAAACAAAAATTAAATGAAAAAAAACGACTGCGGTAAAAAAACTTAAGTTAAAAATTATCCACGGAAAAGCAAAAAACCAGCACCTTTTAAATTAAATAAAAGTTGGAAGCAGGCTGGACCCATTACAGATTTAAAATATAAAAATGGAATGGGTCAACCTTTATTTTGATAATTTTTAACTTAAGTTTTTTTTACCGCTATCGGGTTTTTAGACTTTTTAATTACACTTTTAAAATTATTTTTCCATGCTGTCTCATATTCATTGGATATTAAATGCCGATAAACGAATCAGGAAAATAAATCATCCTTGGACAAAAAATCATAAAAATAAATTAATGTAAGGAAAACGTTTTTCAATGTTATTCGTTGTTTGTATTAGCATTGAAAAGTACGTGATTTGACAGGTAACATTGAGGAAAGTCTGCTAATTCTTTTATTTACACAAGGATTTATATTTAACAATAGCTCACGATGTCCATACGTTTTGTATTATGTATTGTTTTGGAAGAATAAATACGCAATCACTTTGTACATGAATTTGCATAAAAATTTGACTTCAAAGCATTGCTACATTAAATATAAAAAAAAACCTAGGTGCTCAGTTCCTTGCAAATTCCAAATTAGAAAGTGTTGTGTGTCGAATGTGTCGATTAATCAATCTAAACAATAAACGCAACATCTGATTGACAAAACACAAATTCGAATATACACCGAAGTTGATTTTAAACGCGAGCAACGCACGTTATGTCGCGTACTTATGTCAATTCCCGAAAAACGATGACTGGCACAAGCATAGCTGGCAAGTGTAGCTGACAAGCATAGCTGGCACTTTTCACTGTTTTTCAGAATCATGTATTTTTTATATATCAATGCTTCTACATAATAACACTTAATTAAAACATTTATATTCTAGCTAAATATATATTATAGTATAGGTAGTTTTACAGCGGGCCATTTAAACGACTTCAAAAAAATCCTACAAAACAAAAAGTTTTTGAAACAGGTCTAAGTGGTTCGTACTACAACTTACGAGTATAAACACAGGGCGGGCAGTACGTTGATTATACCGCTATAGCAAACGAAAGTGAAAAGAGGTACAGCCTTGTTTTTTTTACAACTTTTTTTCCTCGTCGCCCAGCTTAGTACCTAAACGTGCTTGACACGCTTACCGAACTTACATGTTCCAGCTGGTTTTTGTTTATAAATCTTTTCGTTCTTCTCTTTTGGCATAAATTATTTATGAGATTTTAATCAGTCTTCATAATTAATGATCTTTCCTTATAGTTTATTTCTCGGTTTAAAAATTTCAACCTTTGAAAAAAAAGTATCAAAATCATGTATTTTACCAAAATACCTTAAACAATTAGGAACAAAAATTCTAAACTCAAAAAGATATTTATATAAATCAAAAATTAAATCAAAAATTTTTAATTGGCCACTAACAAAAATGAATTCCTTATAAACCGCGTACCATTTTAAAAAGATAATGACAAAGATGTATATTGGACACTAGCCCCCCTAGCATGACCGTTCTATCTCTATTCTACCAAGAAACGACAAGAAATCTTTTCTTTACAACTTGTCATTTCTTCTGCCCGAGCATGGTGCGCACCGTCGACTCGCGTTTCTACGAAGACATAGAGAGAAATTCTTTCCATAGCAACGGGGACGTTGCTATGGAAAGTTAAAAGGTTACGTTTAGTTAACAAAAAAAAGTTGCCAATTGCACGAGTTTTTCATTTTTCGTGGGCGGGATGGTGTTGCTGCATCTTGGATCCAGGCCTGGATCTTTTTCGCGAAATTAAACCTAAATATTTTACATATCATTTCAACCTTTTGAACGTAACTCAACGCAACTACGTAACGTATTTCTCGTATTTAGTTTTTAATAAGACTAGTTTGACATTTGTCAGAAGTAATGTTTCTACCCCATATGTCAAAAGAAGAGAAAATATGGTCGTCATGCTCGACGTTGTAGACTTGTGTCGACTGAAGAAAAGAAACATTTCTTTTCTACATTCTTAATATCGCCATGCTTGGGACGATAGAAATATCTGCCAAATTGTCGATTCTTCCGTAGACATAGCTCGTTTCTACAGCGGTCATGCTAGGCCGGTAGAGATGAATTAGTTCGTAATCACCTCTTCAAAATAACAGCAGAGCGGTCAATCACCCCGCTTGAGCAACACTGTATGCCTTTACCAACACAATTGATTGCAGATACGGTTTTATTATATTGTAATAATATTTGCAAGCCGGTGTTTTAGTGTGTGTAATTTGCATGCCGAGCGGTGAATAAAAGAAACGTCGTCATGTAAACAAAGTGTTCGGAAAATAACATACTTAGATCTGCCTGTTTTTCATTAACTCTAAGCAATCCTTAGATAAACAGTATCTTTAATAATATTATTGGATTGTTAGAATTTCAAAACTCGGTACACTTTAATTAGGCATTCATCCAGGTATTGTAACAAACTTGCTTGTTCCTATAGATAGAAAATAAGCCTGTGTGACTTGTATACATTAAAAAAGTTAGAAGGGGAAAATGAATTTAATAAATGATGATATGAAAAATACAATAAATTATTAAAAAAAAGTGAAGGGCAGGTTAACCGGGAACGTTTTGAATGTCTCCGCAAATCTCTGAGCGTGATAGTAACTGAAGACAAACATCCAAATGTAGAAAGCTGGCTTGATCATGATGAGCTTGACCACGACGAACTTGATGCAGGGCGGCTTGGCAGGACCCACCAGCAGACACGTACCGCCCCAGTGCCAGGCTCGTCAGCTCGCAGAGCAGCTTCCAGCAGATATGTACCGAGCCCCAGTGCCAGGCTCGTCAGCTCGCAGAGCAGCTTCCAGCAGATATGTACCGAGCCCCAGTGCCAGGCTCGTCAGTTCACAGAGTAGCTTCCAGCAGAACAGCTAGCAGCAGCTACGGCAGCACCAAACGAAGACCGCTCCTTGACTCCACTAGGCTGTGCTCAAAACTCAAGATATGACTGAGATCTTGACTCCAAACTCTAGACTTAGCTGATTTCTTAACTTCAGACTAAACTGATTTCTTGTCTTCAGAACTAACCAGGGCATCCGTCAGAAATCCCTTTTATACCCTGATCCTCCGTTACTTTCTTCAAATTTCTTTCTCAGATTCAAAACTGCTGCGCTATAGTAAGACGCAACCTGCCAGTATTCAAAGCAGCCAGTAACAATTGGTCAAAAACCTTGTACATAATATTTTTATAAATATAACTCAGAATTTCTTTACACAGCAAATCTTAAAAATACAACAATTGAACTCACGAATTGATGATAATAATTTTTAGTAATATATAATCTAAATGAAACCTTCATAGAGTTTGGCTGGTAACAATCAAAAATAAAAGTAATGACATCTGACAAATTTGAAGTAAACATGTCACAACAAAGGATCTAAAGAAAATATTTATAAAAATGAATCGATTGGTAAAATGCCAATGTAAAACCAATAAAAGTATGAATATGGATGATAAGTGTGAGTATAAAGTGTCTGTAATAGGCAGATACTATAGTATCGCTTAGTGTCCGTTGAGATGTGCATTACTTAGGTACCTAATCACCAGTGGTCAGTGGGTTAGGTTAACCTTTCCGTTAGATCTCAGTTTGATACCTCTCTCTGTATCTACAACTTATTTATTTAGAACATGGAAGACGTACCTAGAACCAGAACCTAGCCACAGGTAAATAAAACCTGAATTAACAAAAACAATCCATGGAAAGATTGCTGAAAGCCAATAAGAAGTATGATTACGATGAATTCATTTCTTTCTTAACATTTAAAACCTTTTTAAGTACATACATTTATTAAATACCGAAATACATTCACCTTCCTTTGCCCTCTTTCTAAACAGCCATTTAAACACAAATTGCTTCTTTATATTTCAATATATCTAATTAATTAGTTCGTGATTAATTTTCATTCGTCGTGCATCTTCCGAAGTCGGCCGAACCGCGTCGATTACCACATCCATCGACAAATATTTCACTCGAACGCGAAATCTCTCGTTTAGGATCGATATTGCGCAACTATTTACTTATTCAGTCAGTAAACGTGAACTAGTCGAGACGTTTGAGCAATAGACACAAAAGCTTTCTTACAAATCCTTTATAGGCATTGGAATTAATAAAAAAAAGTCAACAGCAGCCATTGATCTTTTTTTTTTTGCTTACAAACGCTTCGGTTCAAAGTTCAAATCTTGTTTATGAAATTGAAACTGATATTTCGATGAAAATTGGATATTTACGCCAAAGATCAGTTTTTGGAGCGAAATCTTTAAATAATCTTAAATGCACGAAGTGCTCTTTTTGCATAAACTTGGGTAAATCCCTAAGTTACATCATTACTTATAAGAAGTTTTGATTGTTGTTAAAATATTTGTCGTCATTTGGGCACTTACAAAGAGAGAAGTTTTTCTTTCGCCCATGAAATAGATTTTTATTTTCTGCAATAAAAATGTAGTGGGCACTAAATTCTTCTATATGAGCACGAACCTATTATAAATAATGCTTCTCATTCTCACATTCTTTAAAATTGTTTTTCAGCAAAATGTCATATTATTAATCTAAAAATAAAAGTGCAGTTCTGCATAAATATTTAATAACATCATATCATAAGTTATATAACCTTTGTTTTTATAAGAAGTGATGATTATGATTTAAAATTCAAAGTTGTATACTTTGCATTTTAGTATTTAGTCAAACTATTATTGATTGTGCTTTTTTTTCTCCTTTATTCCCATTTTAAGTATTTGTTTTTTTATTGTCTTTAAAAAACTGAGTGCCGTCCGTTCACTACAGAAGGTTATAAGTACATAGGTAAAGCAAAATACAGACCGTAGTTTTTCACTATAAATTTTCCTAAAGAAGTATCTTCAAATAGCAATTGCAGTGTCTCTATCTATACCGTGCAGCTCTGCTCCGCTTGGTCTGAGCACCACCGCGTTCTCGTAGCGGCGATAGGCAGCGGCGACCACCTGCGTCCGGCCCTGGTTCAATCCATGGTCCGGAGTGAGAGGGAATGGGAAGCCGTCGCCTCCTTCTGCGAAGCAGTCATGCTAGCGAAGGAGGCGGTGGAACGTGAGAGGGAGAGAACCTCACGTCCCTGCCGCCGCGGGAGACACCCCGGGCGTCGAGGGCCACCCACTGGCCCACGACCACCGTAGGCGCGGGCCTGTGGACGATAAGTAATGGGCTAGCTCACCGTCCGTTCGTCTCATGACGACAGGCCGTGTCGACGTCGCGTTCGTATTCCACGCACGCCTCAAGGAGATGTCAGCAAACCGGAAGGGGTCCGAGAGGGCCGATGCCTGCCAGGGCTGCGGGACTGTTCGAAAGAGATACCGTGGCCCTGGCACACAAAGAGCTAAGAAGGATCATAGATACAAAAATACAGGCCTAGGCTTAGTTTAGACTCCAGATCTCCCACAAATTACAGCTTTAAAAAAAAAAAAAAACAAAAAAAAAAAAAAAAAAAAAAGTAGATGGGTTTTAGTCAGTAGGTACAAGTTTGACACTCCCTTCCGCTCCGCCCAGAGCGGGGGGGGGGTTATTTTATGATTTCCCATCCGTAACAAATAGTGTCTCTATCTATAAGTCTTTTATATAAGTGGAAACTTGTAATTGGCCTTCTCCTACATGTTACTCCTGACTACTTGTATGTATTAGCTGTAAGTTTTCTTAGAATTAATAAAATAAAATAATATAAAATAAAAATAAGTGAAAGCATACCTACATTATAGTAGGTAAATATTCCTTAGTCGATAAAAGACAGCAAAACAATTGAAACGCTGTAACTATTATGTTCTGTTTACCTAGCTACGCTTTGGATAACACTCGGAAAACCCGATCCATTCTAAAATGGTTTGTAACACGTCAGGGGGCTATTATCAAACTCGCGCAAAATCAATCATGTTTTCATTATAACTTCCAATTTCGAATTCGGCCTTCTAATGGTTTTTAATTGATTATCAGGGCTTTGGTAAGAATAGTCCCAAAAAGTTGTACAGACGCCAGCAGGTCAAACTACACGAACTTTTCAAATTTATCCCATAAGGTTGAAAATCTATTAAAGAAATCTGACAGATTGTTGTAGCTGATGTGCTGGCGTCTGTACGGGCAGCAAAACATAACACAGAGTAAAACCTAAATGATTATTTTCCCAATAACTAAGCGAAGTTTAAGCAAAGCAAACCTATAAAGCAAAGTATTGACTACGACGACGAGCTTGCTAAACCTTTTAGAAAAGGTGAACACTACTTTCTGATCTTAATTGAACATTTCAAATAGCATGCTAATCGATTGAACCGAACAAACAATACATCGTTGCGAATGCTATTGTTAATCCCCAAATAAAGATACATACCGTGATTTGCAAAAACCGTTTGTTCGTGTGAAACCGCTCTATCGTTATTTAAAGCGTAGTTGTACGTTCTACGGCCATTACGTTTTATGACTCCATTTGTGATGCAACTGGCCGCCTTGAACTTTCTTGGTGTTTGCACATCAAGTCACCAAACAATGAACTGCTAGGAAAGTTCAAGCTGCAGCCAGAGGAATCGGTTAAATGTTCGATTTAGAAACCAACTGAGTGAAACTCGGAATAGAAATGTGTTAAAAATTGTGTTTGCTGTCTGCATGAACGACTAAATGACAAATGTATTAAAATAAGCCGGAGCTACTGAAACTTATTTTATTTGAACATAATACGAAATAATAGATCGTATATTTGCTACCGAGAATCCACGCCATCATATCAGAAGAAAATTGACGTTAAATCATATCTTAAATAAGGTAAAACCCTTTCGTGACAGTAAAATTATCACTTCATGAGATTTTATCAACGTAGCATAGAACCAGCTCTCCATTACATTGTCACGAATAAAAAACGGATATTATAGAATTTAAAACACATTAAAAGAGGATCCCGCTCGACTCAGACGCGGTAAATGTCAAGGTAAGTTCCAAGATGGCGCTTTTAAAACAAAAATGGACGACGAATGCGGAGACTAAAAATTTAAAATGTATTGACCGTTCTCACTTTTGCTTAAAATATGGTTGAGATGCAAACTTTTTAATTCATATTGCTACTGATTTCCATATGAATAAGTAGAGCTTTATTTTGAGTCACAAATCAAGAAATGTAGATTCTGAAATAGGTAAGTACGCAGCTTTTGGATTCAATATACACATCCAATAAAACTCCAGTGAATTGGGTGATTAAGGTTACCCTTTTATCGGGATCTGTCTTGGGTACAACTGAAAAACACCGAAACCTGACAGCTGTAAACGAAAAAGCAACGTTTAATTTACGAGAGCTTTGACATCTTGACCACAAACTTAGTTAGAAGCCTTTCAAAAATCACCGTTTATCAACTACCTTCTTAATAAAAGTACAACCGCTAATTTACGAAACACGATTTTTGTTTATCTTGTTAACGCAAACATTACGGGTGAAGGCTTCGGGCACACGTAAGCACGATACTTCGAATGTCCTTGCTTCCTAATCATCTATATTTGACAACTATTTGAGTATCGTGTTGGTTTATACGACTCGAGTATTGACTTATTTGGTGACCGTAGCGTATTACGGTGCCGTGAGATTACAAAATTGATTTAATTTGATGATTATAACGTGGACCGAATAGGCGATTGCACCTGTAGTCAAGGATAGGTCTGACTCCATTAAAACGACGTGTTGTTGTATTGGCCTAATTTTAACAATCCTATTTGATAGCCCTAAAGATAAGGGCAACGCGTAGGTCTGTAGGTGTAGTATCAAACTTAAAAGATGATTCGATCTCTACCTGCTTTTATCTTATGTTTGGGATTTGAAAATTCGACCACCGTTCGTTTCAAATGTATTGGTTTGGTTTTATCTTCCAATTTCGCTAATATCTCTTTGTCTTGAAAAAAAACACTTTCAGAAATATCGTCAGTCATCGACAACAGATCACTTTTTCGGTCTCCCAGATCTTCAATTTTAATTACAAATATAAATTAAAAAGGCGCCCAACCTCACTCACAGGTCGCACTTGACCGCTAATTGATTTAAATAGCATCGTCAAATAACTGGAAATTCGAGGTTTATATTTGCATCGGATTTATTATAAAATATTATCATACTCCGGAGGCCTCAAGGCGGGGAGCTACTACCACGTGTGTAGAAACATACAGCTGGCGGTAATTATATATTAGAACACGTTCATATCATGGTTTATAATAGTATTTCCTCGACAGGTTTTTAAGGCGTTCAAATGGATCGCTATTGGCATTTTAACTTCTATCATTGTCGAGGTTTGGACGTCTACATGATCGAGGTAAAAATGCAATTGGTGAAGTTGACTGCACTTAAACCAGAACTGTATAAGTAGGTGTAGATTCCTGATCCGGCCTTATGATGCCTAAGCCTAAGCCTCCTTTATCGTCTGTTAAAAATAGGGCTCTTACACCACCACTATAACAAACGGTTAGAACAAAAATACCTACGCCTTATCACAAAGTGCATATTTCAAGACTAGGGCGGATCTAGATGAATATTTGCACCTCATTTAGATATCCCAACTGGTTCTCTATTGTGTCACCTAACTTTTTTATCCATAATTTAAAGTGCAATAACTTTTTTGTCCTAATCATCATTTGTCCGAATGATAATTCACCCGAACTTAACATCCACATAATATCCATAAAATTGAAATCCCTAAATATAATATGTCCTAAATCCTTCGATCAATAATAGCCTAAATCCGTTTGTCATGAGTATTACAATCAATAATATACAAAAGAAATAAAAATTCTATAAAAGTTATAAGTCCTAAATTCAAATTACATAATGTTTATTTAAAATAATAATATTCTTAGAACAATTTATTATTTATTATACATGAATAAATATATTATACATTGTACTCATTATAGCAGTTGATTGTGAACATGTGGTTTTTGTAAAGCAAGCAAGCATGCAGCATGCAAGCAGGCACGCAGCATGCAAGCAAGCACGCAGCATGCAGCATGCAAGCAATTATGCAAGCATGCAACATGCAGCAGGCATGGTTTCTGTCACGGCTCGGCTCCGGCGCTGCGGCGCTCCGGTGGTCCTTCGCGAGTTTATAGTTGCAGATGGGTTTAACGCACACCACCGCAGCTTCCGCAGCCTCAGTCGCGGCGGCGAGTGTTACAACCTGCTCCTCAACTCGCGGGCCACCTCGCCCCTCCGCGCCTACGCGATTTTAAATTACACTCTAGGGGTAGGGCAGACAAGACTGCGTGGAGTCGGATTTACAGCGATTCGTTACTGTCACTAAAACCAAATTTTTTTATTAGCATATTTTTTAGTACAAAAAAAAATATTATAAATTAACATTCGGAATAATACACATTATTTAACACAATACTTAGGACATATGACTTTAGGTCTTGTAAAATTAGGAGATTCAATAATTATAGTACTCGATATTATGACAGAATACTTTTAGAACTAAAGATAATTATGTTAAACAAAATTTCGGCATTTTGAACATTATGGTTACTGAAGTTTATAGCAAACGTGTTATGGATAATGATTTTCGGATAAACAATTTTAGGAGAAGAAAGGGAGTACCATCCCAACTAACCAAGTTGACATTGATATCATTTAGACGAGATGACCATTCTTACAACGACCTACCTAAAGAATCTTAGGGGACAGTTAATTATGAGATGGATGTATTTTGAAGTGTTGACCTTTTAAAATGTAGCTAGGTAGGTAACCAATAATGATATTTCAACTCTCGGCAATGAGCTGAGGACGGAAAATTCAACATAGCGCTTATTTTGCCATAAAAGCACTATAAGTATAGGATATAGCTTCTCTTAACTGGAAAACTTTTGTGATACTACTTATAACCGTGTTTATATTCAGCAACCTGCAATTGGTTAACCAGATTGATTGATTGACAAGCCATTTGAATCATTGTTACAAAATAACCATTATTATGAAGTCTATATTCACGCAAATAAGTTTGCAAAATAGTTTGAAAACTAGTGGACAGTTCGTTTTTGAGCTTCATAATTGAGTAATGTATGTTGACGTAGCTAGCTTTTGATGTTGAGGTATGCACAAGGACGGAGTGAGTTTTGTAGCCCTTCTCTCTATTAAGGCTCTTTAAAGATGTGTTCGAACTCACGACAAATAGACTATAGATTAATATATAAATTTAAGGAATGAATAATAAGTTTTCAGTTTGAACAACTACAAGTGTAAAAGGTAGGCAAGATTAAAGGAACGAGAAATGAATTTAGTTAATTATGAGATGGGAGAGATATTCAAAAGGGATGACTTCAGTTCTGCACATGATGTGCCAGACCCAAATAAATTGGGATATTATTAGCGGGAGGATGATTGCTGGAGACTTACAAGAGCAGAAGAGTATTGACTCAAAACTCTCAATTCATATTCTGAGTGACTTTAAGAATCCACCAGAAACACAGATCCAATCCAGGAACTTGAAGCTACGGAAATGTCAAAATATTGCTAATGCAGCTACGAACCAAAGTTTACTCACATATAAAGTGTTTATTACAACATATAAGCAGTAGATGGAAAACCCTCGACTAGCGAGCCGGTTTCGAAGGGGTCAACACTTTCACAAAGCATCCGCGAACATTTTCGCCTCAATATATTCTCTATAACGTAATAATCTCATAGATATGTTAAACTCAGTTTGCATCGTCTGTGACATCCGCGTTTTCTATCCATCTACATAATGCAGTTCATAAGTCAATGGACAGTTGAAGAGCTCTTCTGTTAATGGCAGTTACGTGGTGCAGGAAATGGCGGATCTTTGTTTTGGAAGAAGCTTATGAAGTGGTTTACTGTTTAATTAGGAATGCTGTTTTCAGTTTGAGGTTGGCATGGCGTTATGCATATGTCGATACCTATTTATTTATCTTTGTGTTACGGACATTTTCAGCGGTTTTTTTTAATTGCATATTTTTATCGGCACTTGAATGATACAGATTATGTAAGTAAACATGTAATTTAAAACTAAGCCAGATATATGGCATAACAAACGACGTACAGGTAACGTAGTGGGTACAGGTTGTCGAAAACTAGGCCCAACGCCCAACCAAACTCACATCATAAAATTCAGCGGCCATAATTTTATGCACGAGTAAATAAATACGAGTTCCAAACGAGTCGATTTGCAATTAATTACCAATAACATTTACCACAAATTGCTGGTTGAGCAGTAAAAAACGCAGTTATGAGGTTTGCGGACCAACGCAATAACGCAATTAAAGTCTAACAATAGATACTTCATAAATGTTAATTTTTAGAACTAGAAATACAGACATAATGTAGTCTTCGATATTGACAAGTGACCTGAGCCATAGATAGGAATAAGTAAACAACTGACATGTGACTACTCTGTTAGTCACGTCTAAGTTGTTTCGCATGGTAGAAGAAAACATGCTGCGATAACCGCAATAAAAATCGTATAAAGGCTGGAAAATGCTGACGATGATTTATAAGGTATGGCTCTGTTTCATCGAAAGAAAGGAGGATCTATCGAAATTACTCACATTTCGCTGTCGGGGTGAGCATATTGCCAGCAAACTGGCACAAATCCAGAGTCGTTGTTGCTGGTGAAAAATTGCTATTGGAAAAACTTTTTGCCTGATCTGGAAGGCTAACCTAGGACCGTACTGGACAGATCATGCAGCCAAAAACAACGAGGTTAAGATATATTTTTTGTCTTAATCGTATTATAAATGTAATGTCAATTGTTGATTGATATAATTTGAAATATGTTGGTTGTAAGGAGAACGTCCGAATTTCTATAGGCGAAGAAAATCTAGATGGATGGAAAGAGCGATAAGGCCACCGGATTTCACCTCTCCTACTTACGATATTGAATATATCCAATTTTCTCTAAAATACTGAAAGTTTGAGTGCTATTAGCTTGGCTTGCTTACTAAATGGGAGTAGATTAATTATCTACAATAAAGTCAAATAAGGTAGATAAGTATTTCCAACTAGGTCTTCTTAATCATCCTCGGTCTACCCAGAGAAAATGCATTTGCTTCGTTTTCAATCAGAATCTAATTAAGTCCCGACTGGTATAATGGTAGGTTATGTAGTTATAGAAAGTTGCAAATTGACAGAAACGAAAACTACTGTTTTCAATATCAATGCCGCGTAAAACTGGAAAATTACTGGAAAATCCTGCTCCTGTGTGACAATCCGTTTGCCAATTAGTAGCGATAAGGAACTTAAAGTTTTAATTAATAGATAATATTGGATATCGGTAATGTAAACAATTAAATTAATATTTTCAACCGGCACCTATTAAGTACCCAAGGTTTATATTATAAACACATACCTGTCGCGCAAGCGCGCAGGTAGGAGAGACCCTTCCTTGCGGGTCGGTTCCAATTTTCACATTCACTCCCTCAACACTTTTCAGGGAAAAATCCCTTAGAAAAAAAAATAACACTCAATAATTTTAAAATAAACAGTCACACAGTTCAGAGTCCATCATTGTAGAATTTTAAATTTGGAACACGAGTTGATGAACGAACGGGGTTGTAAATTCAAAAACTTCGAATTTAAAATCGTTCGTCACTAAAGAGGTGCGATCAAAAACAGGTAGCGTGAGGCGTGGAGCGTGCTCGCGGCAAAGAGGTTGGTTATCAACTGCAGGTGAGTGAAGCGTCGACGGCGGCGAGAGGCTGGGCGCGGGCCGCGTGTGAATGTAAACTTGCAAAGGTTCTTCGAGTGGCTGGTTTGAGCCGGACATCAAGGGACTGAACCAGGATGGGCGAAGAGAAACTTCCTTCTCTTCCTTCCTTAGAAAAAAGATTCGATTAATTTCTTTGGAAGTGTGAAAGTGTTTACGAGTAGATCGGTACTTGATGTAGCTCACTGGTCACGGCTATAAATCATCACCGAGCGGTAATTTGTTTTTAAATTAAATTTTGATTGAGATAGAAATCATTGCCCCATACCATATACCAATCGCCCTGTTAACAGCCTTAGAGACAGACACTTTAAATTTTCCCCACCTCATCATCATTAACATTTTTTAACCATATACATAAATAATAACAAATATTTCGAGAAGGTAGGGAGGTATGTCTAAAAACGACTCCAGCTGTTCAAAATCCTTCGAGCGATTAATATCTCTCTCCCTGAAAATCAACATACCAATACCTACCAGTTTTTTTTTTTTAGATTGTTTTTCCATAAAGCGCCACCGTCAAACCCGAAACTGTAACCTTATTTTCTCGTCTTCATGAAGCCAAATACCCTTATTCAACGTATCGTGAGAGTGAGTGGTCATATCTGCTTACACCCGCGAGGCATTTGATATGACAGCTAAGTGTTTCTAACGACATCTGTCGCACATTTTGCGAACTAACAGTTCAACACTACACAAGTAAACACTTTTGACACAAGATGGCGCTGAACCTCAAATAAAATCATTTTAATACAACGCCATCTTGATTATATCTGACTAAATTAAAGTGGGTGGTTTAGATATTTACTGAAAAATCGTCTTCCATTTGGGTAATATTCATTTATTTGCTTCACACATCATTACATACAACAAAAATAAAACAAACTGGTTTCTTTTTGCTGCAACCAGTTGAATTACGATAGTGTTATCCTATGTAGCCCTATCACTACAGACATTTTTATAACAAAAATATGTAATGAATAAATACAAGTCTTCAAGCTATACTCCGGTCAATTAAAAAAAGACTTGAGTTAAGCGGTTTTTATGAAGAATTAAAAATAATATAAGCAAACCAAACAGGTGTAGGTATAAATAACCAATGAATATACAGTCCAATTCATCAATTAACATTTTTGTGCCCATATATTTCACTTTAAAATATAGGCCCTAGGGTAGACCAGATTGAATAGTATTTTGGTTGTCTATGTGTACCAGAATCATAATAACACTTAACAAAATTGTTTGTTCATATCAGATCTTCACCAGCGGTATTCAGTACCGTGTTTCTCTGAGCCCTATAACTGAGGCTTCACATCCTTGTTGAGAATTAGGGCTGGGTTTTGCATGTCGAGCTGACATTGAGCTATGTCACTGAGGGCTCCCTGGATCTTCTCTAGAAGAATCTCTCCTTGGCGCACCACCTGAAATGAGACATTCAGCTAAAAATTTATACTGTATAAATTGTACAACTCTTTGTATGCAGTGTAGAATAATGTTATTTTGCTATATTATAATATATGGTTAATGGATTATATGGTATTTTTACTGGATTATAACTAACATTATGTATTTTGTTCACAAAACTTTTCCATGTGTTGGGATACTTTTACATAAAGCCATCAATAACCACAGTGCTCCATAACTACCTCAAATTTGAAATTGAAAGAAAGTAACGGGATCACAAGCAAGCTCTAAAGATTTTCAACTAAGTAATATCATTAAATAGAATCATACCTCCTCAAGTTGCTCAGCAGCCTCTTTATTCTCAGCTTCCAATCGCCTCAAACTCTGCACCTGCAGCTCGGTCGAGCTCTCCTCGCTTGGCAAGGACTCTATCAACGTATCTATATCCTTAGCACACCGAGATATCAATGTAGCGAACAGCATAGCATAATCCTCCTGATTCTGTTGCTGCTGCGGCGTCTGTGACCCACTGCGGTCGAAACCAGGAAACTTACTCGGCGTAGAGAACTGTTGCAATATACCTATGCTGTTGCAAAAATGCTCAGCTTGCTGCAAAACAGTAAATAACGATGTAAATATACAGTGAGGGCGACGCCAAAATTATGACTTTCATGAATTTCACATTTTTTCACATTATGTTACCTGGTTTATGGTGTCCTGAAGCTGGGTTAAACGGTCTGCCATGATTAGTATGTGATTCAAATAAATTTACCTACAAACTTTGAAACAAAAACGGCGATTTTATTTTTAAAGAATGCAAAATAAGTAACAGCGTCAAGAGTTGGACGCGAACGTGAACGAAACTAAAGTGAAGTTACCCGCAAATCGATGAGCTGTCAAACTAAACCATAGGCTAAACAATTTACATTTATGGTAGTATCTATTTTGCAGATTTAGTCGATTATAGGGGACTAAAAATAATCGTCTTACAAGGTACAATCGTGGTTTCGTGAGCGAAATACACGTGCAGTGACAGCATCGTACATTCAGTGACACCATCGTGGTTTATGGATTTGAACTGATGGAATATCAATCGTCTAAGGACCCCTTCGGAATATTTAATTGAGGCGTCTGTCAAAATCTCACTGGCAACACTGCAACAGTCATTGGAAAAGTCTCATCATCTGCTTATTAGCCTTTTCCCAAAACATCTTGGGGTTGGCTTCTAGTCTAACCGGATGCAGCGGAGGACCAGTATTTTACACGATGCGACTACCTCTCTAACCTCCGCAACCCAGTAACTGGGTAATACGATAACCAAAGAAAAAAAGATTTAAAATACTTATAGAGCTGATATTGGGAATATTGTTATACATTCGTTGAATAGAAAAAACAGGAATATGAAAAATATTTGAATGCAATTCAGCTATTGCCGGTAGATCGCGCTTGTTAACCACTTCGGCTGCTCTATTTCAAAACCCAGTAAGGAACATTTTTATCAAATTCTGTTTTGTAACTTAAATTGACTTCAAATGAAGTCAATTTAATTACTTTACAGCCTTTATGCTATAAAGACATAAATTAAAATATCTCAATACTCCAGAAATACATGCACCTCACCTCACTTAGTACACTTGATTTTCTTGTTTTCCATTAAATAAACCTAGTAAATACTTTGACCAAGTTCAAACATTGTAAGTAGCTGCACTTACTAGGTTTTAAAATTGTCAGTGTGCATGCGGCTAGGAGGTGTCTGATTGTCATCTCATCAGACACGTCCTTTGTTGACACATCATTCATTTCTTTGGCCTTCGTCTACTCTGACATTCATACCTAAAACTTTCCTCACGACATTTTCCTCATTCTTCCGCATCACATGCCCATACCAAGCCAACCGATGACCATACAACTTTTCAATCACCGGCGCCACTTTTATACTTCCGCTTATACCCATTCGCGTAACACCACTCATACCCCATAACATTATCATCTCGGCCCCATGCAAATGCCTTTCATTCATCCCTTTTGTGGCCCAACATTCTGATCCATGCAATCTAACCATTGTTTTATATATATTTTCCGGGAAACGTTTAAGGGGAATGCAGTAGTCACAGATTGTTCCCGTGACCTGCCTCCAGGTGGACCGATGACCTGGTGAAGGTTGCAGGAAACCGGTTGATGCGACTCGCACGGTACCGATCTATGTGGCGACAATATGGGATGATCACAATTTTTTTCTTTGTCTGTCGGGTAGACTATTGAAAAGTTATGGACACGTATTTTTTCTTTTTTCACGTGGTCTTAAAATTACGGAGGTATATTGAGTTGAAATGGCGCCTGACGTCACGTGTAGGTAATTTTTATACCTGCTTGTGACGTAGTACTCTCCAACTTTAATGAGTTATACTTAACTAAGTATTTTTTTGATATTTTGATAAAACATTAAATACGTGTCTAATATTTTTGTATTACCTGTCTGACGGAAAAAATAGAATTTCGTTTTCTTTACCCAGTCTTCACCCCTATTGGGGCAAGCCAGCAGTGGACGTTTTCGGCTGAAATGATGATGATGAAATATTTAAAAAAAAACATTTATTCCTAAAAATATGTTTTTATTAATAATCTTCTAAATAAATATTGAATGTTTTAATAATCTCCTAGTATATTAATAGGCCAAAAAAAAAATGGGTTTTCGGTCTCCTGTACAATGTGCTCCATTGCACAAACTGGGTTTTAAGCCGGCCACACACCTAACGATATAGTTACGTGTGTTGGAAGATAATTGCGCAAGTTTAGATAACTGCGCAAGTTTTGAGAATTGACCAATTTTCGATTCCGAACTTGTGCTAATTTGCGTTTGCGCAAGTTTACCGAAGCGTGTGT
Source organism: Cerastis leucographa (assembly GCA_963082945.1). NCBI lineage: Eukaryota > Metazoa > Arthropoda > Insecta > Lepidoptera > Noctuidae > Cerastis > Cerastis leucographa. The sequence goes on from OY720365.1 coordinate 4,798,968, forward strand.
CGACTGTCGGTGTGTGGCATTTTCGCGTTCAACTTCAGTCGTGTTTCAGCCAGCTGATTGTATGCACGTCCTGCGGTAGGGTTGCCAGATATTTTACCAGTAGGTGCAATGCTTAAATGCTTAAAGGATAAACATCCTTTCACAGCTAATCCTAGTTAACTAAAATTTATATACCAAAGAGAGAAATTATTGTATAGACTTTGATTTAGGCGTCGTAATTAAAAAAAAGAACTAATATGATTTGTGAATAATGCTCTCTTTTCATTAACCACTGTTTACATAATTATGTATACCTACATTATCAGCAAATAAATGATTTCTTTCTTTCTTTCTTTCACCATATAGTTCGATTTTTACGTCTTGTCTGTTTTTTTTTACAGCAGATATTAAGCCAACTATTGCCAAAGCATCATCAAAGGATGCCATTACCGCGCAACACAACACACCAAGGGGTGTACTATGACGCTTAAAACATTATTGTTCCATTCCTATTCCAGAGTGGGAAAGAGATGGAGCTAGACGACCTGTATAGCTCCGTCTCTTTTTCACACCTGGACGGTGACTTTCACAGAAATGAAATCGTTCAAGTTTACTTGAGCCGTCTGTGGTCACTCTCAAATTTCTTATGTTTGCACAAGTCTAGACTTGCACCAGTATATCGTAAGGTGTGTGGCTGGCAATAGAATAGAGCAGCCAACCTGTGATAGGGGTGCTACATTTTAGGATGGCATTAATTTTATTATCGATACCGTTTGCTATGATTTATTATATATTTGAAAAAATTTAAACAAGTGAGTACGACTACGGAAGAAATGAAATTATACGAGTAGTTTCAATGTTTACAAGTTATTTATTTTCAAAGGTCAAATCATGAAACCTCATTAATTCGTTTAGTGCTGATCCTTTTTAGAGTTCCGTAGCCGAATGGCGAAAAACAGAAACCTTATAGATTCGTCATGTCTGTCTGTCTGTCCGTCCGTATGTTACAGCCAGTTTATTCCGATACTATTAGGACTACACAGCTGAAAATTGATAGGAAGATGTATTCTGTAAACCGCTTTACGATTTTTGTACAAAAATAAAAAAAATATAGAAGGAGATCCCCTCCCCACAAGGAACTAAAACTAAAAAAAAACAATCAAACCAATACGTGTCTATAGATAGGTCTTTAAAAATGACATTGAGGTTCCTGAAATCTATTTTTTCAAAGTCAATCGTTTGAAAGATAGACACTTCCAAAGTGGTAAAACTTGTGCCCCCCCCCCCTCTAATTTCTAAAACATGAGGAGGAAAATTTTGAAAAAATATTGGGTTGTAGAACGTAAAAAAAATTTCAACGAAAATTGGTTTGAATAAGATTTGATATTTAGTTTTTGAGAAATGGGACTTTTCACCAAACTGCAGCAGTAACGTTGTTTTTCATTAACTTAATATGAAAAACAAATTTAGTTTTGCGGTTGAGTGGAAGTTTACTAATGAATGACCGTTCAAAATATTGTTATTATATTGTTTGGGGCTATGGAACCCTGTGTGCGAGTAGGACTCGCACTTGGCCCGTTTGTTAATTTTTTTAAACTGCTCGACCAGTCTTTACGAAGTGGACGTCTTCTCTTCTAAAACGCTTCGAACATAATTTTAACGCATCAGATGGAAGCCAAATTTCTTCTCTGCGGTCTATTTGGGCAAACTGTATCCACTTCTCACGCGCTAAGTTTTTTACTGCTGGTGTGTAACATTTGTTCCTATATTGACACTTGAAAGACATGGCATAATAATTACCGGAACTGTATAATTAAGTTTTTGATATTTTATTTATTATCAACGACATAACATGAAAAAATATCGATAACACAAAACGAACAACCCTCAGTGGTGAAGTACAGCTACTGAGAAATAGAGGGCGTTTGTTGCAATTTATGTAAATGTTATAGGTTATTCTCAGAAATTATTTATTATAGCCTAAATACTGGGTAAATAAATAAAATACTAGCGAAAATAAATCGAACTCAAGTCCACTAGTTCTACCATAACGAGATTTGCAATAACGCAAAGCGCAACAAGGCATATTTTTTATTTGTCATATTTTTTATTCGTCAAAGTTATGTCACGCGTCAATCTACTGATCGAAATTTGACTAAGTTGTAATATTTATAGAAAAGCGATCTTCTTCGTCTTGTCCCGTCTATAGCTCGTAAATATTTGAATGTCTTTGTACTGGATGTCTGAGTTTTGGCTTCTGACTACTCGTAATGATTGTCAAAAATCTACAAATGACACCCAGGACCAACGGCTTCCTAGGTACGGAGGAAACTCGGTATGTAATAAATTATGGTCACCCTCCACGGCCCAACCTCGGCAAGCAAGACTTAACCTTAAAGATCGACCCGTGCGGCTGTTAATATTTAACCACGAGCTCCTCATGATCCTTCATTCGAAAAGTCTATGGTCGTAAAAAAGATATTGGAAAAGTCTATGGTCGTAAAAAAAATGGAAAAAAGTGTGGGAATTAAGAAAAAAAATTAAAGTGGCGTACAATGCGTACGTGTTGTTGTAAAATTCGTGTAGAATAAATATTATAAAGTGATAGGTATCCAGATTTTTTAACGAATTCAATACAAATATGAACGTCGGGTTAACTGTAAGAATTAGTAAGAAATTTTCGTTTATTGCAGTGGCTTTGAATCATCCGGAAACGTGACGCGTGACGCTGTTGTTGTGGTTTTTAACAAAATATTATGCTTTTTGGAAGGATTCGTTTATGTATTTTTCTCTATAGGATTCTCCCTCTCCGTACAGACGGGTGATATTGAATGGTAAGCTCAATCTGCCCGACGATTATTTTCGGGCGGTTTTAAGTATCTGACTTACACGACGCAGGATTTCGCATGTCTTCAGGTATCATGGTTGACCTGTGTGAAGTGTGTAATGTACACTAAGTCTCAGGTGCCAATACGAATAATATACAATGTCGCCCATGCGCATGTGACCGCCCGTAATATTCTGAATATTCATGAAAAAATATCGAAAATAAACTTCAAAAGGGGGGGTCTATCTGTAACATTTATCATGTTAGTCAATTTTGAATTTTTTAAGTAGAGTTTGTAGACTTGCTTTCTATTTTTTGACACATCTCCGAAGTTTATGGGTCGATTTGTATTTTGTTTATTATTTCCAAAAGCTTATGAGTTATTTTAACAGGTTAATTAACATTTTACTAAAAATTATCGACTACGAAAAAAAAAAACGGAATCGAAGTAATTTTTTCGGTAAAAAATTGTGTATTTATTTTAAAAAAACTAGTGTAAGTCCATAAATTATCCCCATAGGACCACTTTTTTAATCATTATTTGTAATCTACTACATAACAGCTAAAAATTCACAGAACATTACTAATACCTATCTCTAAAAAAAAACCAGCAAACAACTTGTTGAACATTTGCAACTATTCAAATAAAAAGGGTCGCTCAGGTAGAAACAGGTTCCTAGAAACAGCTTTTTAACAATTGCGTCCCTACCACGTGCACACCCTTGTCGGCTAGCGTTACTTCATTCAGTCGCTTGATTACTGACCCCGTGACGCTACGTGTTTTGTGATTTGTGCACTACTTAATCTTGTGAGGAAAGTTTGTTAACTACTCGTATCATTGCAATGGTACGATTGCGTGATCTACCGCCGTCTCATGTGGCTGACATGCATTTCATTTACGGTGTTTGTAATGGAAATGCACGCGCTGCTGTCGAAGAGTACAGACGTCGATATCCAAGTAGACCAGTACTTGGGTACCGATCCTTCATTGCCGTACATCGTCTTTTTTGCGAAAGAGGATTATTTCCGCAACAAAATGAGCCCGGCGTGATTGTTGATGTAGACGTGGAAGAGGATGTGTTACGATTAGTGCGCGCTAACCCTATGCTAAGCATTCGTCTCCTATCGATAAGAGTAGGTATACCAAGAATAAGAGTTTGGAGAATTCTCAAAAAAGAAGGCCTGCATCCTTATCATTTCCGACGTGCACAACATTTGGAAAATGTCGATTACGGTGCGAGATCTGTTTTTTGTAATTGGATAATTGCACAGCAAAGAGCTAATCTCAATTTTATGAGGAAGATTTTGTGGACAGATGAAGCCACGTTTACAAGGGCGGGTATAACAAATCATCGCAATCTTCATGTGTGGGCCACTGAAAATCCACACGTCATTAGAGAAACAACTTTCCAGACTCAATTTTCCATAAATGTATGGGCTGGAATGATTGACGGTGAACTTATTGGCCCTTTCGTGTTACCAAACAGACTAGATCAACACGCATTTTTAGATTTTATAGTCAATACGTTGCCGTTGCTTTTGGAGGAAGTACCGCTGGAAACAAGAAGGCGGATGTATCTGCAATTAGATGGAGCTCCAGCACACTTCGCACGACTAGTTCGTGATTATTTAAATCAAAATTATCCGCGATGGATTGGCAGAGGAGGTCCTATTGCTTGGCCGCCGCGATCTCCCGACCTTACACCCTTAGATTTTTATCTTTGGGGCAACATGAAACAAAAAGTGTATGCCGTGCCCATTGAAAGCCGCGAGCAATTAACGGCTAGGATTTTTGCTGCTGCTGCGGAAATTAAAGAAAACCGTGAAGAATTACGTCGTACAATAAAAAGTGTTGCCATGAGAGCTTTAGTTTGTTTACAGGAGGGTTGGGACCATTTCGAAAATCTAATTAATTAAAATTCTTGTATTTTTTATTTTTTAAGTAAAAATCTGGCTATTGCTTGTTTGTTTTTATTTCCATTATCATCCTCCTTATTAGTTTAACCTTTTAGTACTCACTGCTAAAAGCGGGGACATTTAATTGACTTTCACATTTTCTTTTCCTAAATTTGACTCTTAGAGTTTTAGAGTTTTACTTTGGATTTAGTTACAGTTTGGTTTAATAATGTTCTGTAAATTTTTAGCTGTTATGTAGTAGATTACAAATAATGATTAAAAAAGTGGTCCTATGGGGATAATTTATGGACTTACACTAGTTTTTTTTAAATAAATACACAATTTTTTACCGAAAAAATTACTTCGATTCCGTTTTTTTTTTTCGTAGTCGATAATTTTTAGTAAAATGTTAATTAACCTGTTAAAATAACTCATAAGCTTTTGGAAATAATAAACAAAATACAAATCGACCCATAAACTTCGGAGATGTGTCAAAAAATAGAAAGCAAGTCTACAAACTCTACTTAAAAATTCAAAATTGAATAACATGATAAATGTTACAGATAGACCCCCCCTTTTGAAGTTTATTTTCGATATTTTTTCATGAATATTCAGAATATTACGGGCGGTCACATGCGCATGGGCGACATTGTATAAAAGTACTCTTTGGGCCAATATTAGGAAATAACAGGTAACAGGAAATCACACCGATATCGGCTCGCAGCAAGCGTCCGCGTCTACCCTCCGCGGCGGTCGCCGGCCGGTCGGTCGGGCAGTGCCCCCCCCGCCCCGCGACTCCGCGCGTTCTTTGCTCGAGACGACAGACACACTAATATGAATGTCTATACACTAGGTACAAAGTGTACTTGTCTGAGATTTTATGGAAGAACAAATCGTAAGTACTTCTGTAATTTGTTTTCATTAACTTCGTTAAGTAAGAATATGAAAATAATCAGCTTTTTAGTTCAAACCAAAGGTTGTCATGATCCTGTTTTAGGTGCTTACCTATTACCCGTGAGCGATAAGTTGGAACCTGAGCGCGGTGACGACCGGACGACGTTCGTATGAAGGTCCCAACTTAACGCGCACTGGTAGTAGGTACTTAGCTTATCTCGTAATGATTTCGTCAGTTTTGACAACAATTCCTATTAAGTACTAGCTGCCCCCGGCATGCGTTGCAATGCACTTTTTACCTACGCTATCCACCTACCTAACTTACCCTACCTACCTACCCTACATACCTACCCTACATACCTACCTACCCTACCCTACCGACCTACCCTACATACCCTACCTAGCCTACCTACCCTACACTACCTACCTACCCTACCTACCTACCCTACCTACCTACCCTACCTACCTAACCTACCTACTCTACCCTACCCTGTCCTAAACGTCCCCTGGACTACGACAAACATTTTAAAACCTTAATCGGCTAAATCGGCCCAGCCGTTCTTGAGTTATAAAATTACAACGAAAAGTGGCATTGATTTATATATATATAGATAGAATATAGATAGATAGAAGATAGAGATAGATGTCATTCGTCTGGACTTTTCCGCATATGTCCGGTATTTTAGCTCTGTAACCGGAATACGGGGGAATTCTGCTGAAATATCCAGAATTTCCAATAATTGTGTAATAATGGCGTAAAAGTAAGACACCGTCTTTATTACAATAAATTATTAACGAATGCGACATAGCCTAAACGGATGGTTATGTGTTTGACCTGATTTTTTCCCCACTGGAATAAGATTAAAAGAATACTAAATAAATACTGTTATAAGACGTCATGGTAAGCCACCTGTTATCCCTGAAGGGTTGCATAGGTACACTCACGCACTTATGTTTAAGCATAGTTTGTTTTAATTTCAAGGGGGCTTAAGTAGGAAATGAGTATACTGCCATCAACCTATTACATTAGATTCTGAGCTGCTACTGACAAGTTCCTGGTGTCATAATTAAATAACAATTTGGCAGTAAAGTGCTTAAAAATCACGGAACTACGACAATAAAACAGACATTCTATATTTCACCTTGACAATAAAAGGGACCAACACTGATTTTCTTGTAATTTCCTTATTAACTAATTGCTTTTTTATTTTCGCTTTTCTATGTTATCTTAATATTAATACCTAGGAACTGGGTTGTGGAAACTGAACTGAATGTCTGAACATTTACGTAAATACCAGCTGCATCAGCTGCATCTAGGTTAGATTGGAAGGCTATGCAGATGATGAAGCCGTCTCGTCGCAGTCACGATGTGCAGCTGCTAACTATTTTTTTTCGATCCCTTAATTTTTATAAATATTATTTCTTGTTGTTTTCCTTTTGTTTTTTCAAATTTAAAATGTATTGTTTATTTGTGAAAACAATGTAGGCCGTATAACTGACATCAGTGTAACTTTGAACTAAACCGACTGAATAAAACTGACTAATCAATGCGACTATGAAGCTGAAACATTCCGTGTAACGGTGATCAGTGCAACTATGAAGCTGAAATATTCCGTGTAGCGGTGATCAGTGAAACTATGAACCTGAAACATTCCGTGTAGCGGTGATCAGTGAAACTATGAAGCTGAAACATTCCGTGTAGCGGTGATCAGTGAAACTATGAAGCTGAAACATTCCGTGTAGCGGTGATCAGTGAAACTATGAAGCTGAAACATTCCGTGTAGCGGTGATCAGTGAAACTATGAAGCTGAAACATTCCGTGTAGCGGTGATCAGTGAAACTATGAAGCTGAAACATTCCGTGTAGCGGTGATCAGTGAAACTATGAAGCTGAAACATTCCGTGTAGCGGTAATCAGTGAAACAATGAACCTGAAACATCCCGTATAGCGGTGATCAGTGTAATAGTGAAGCTGAAACATTCCGTATAGCGGTGATCAGTGTAATAGTGAAGCTGAAACATCCCGTATAGCGGTGATCAGTGTAATAGTGAAGCTGAAACATCCCGTATAGCGGTGATCAGTGTAATAGTGAAGCTGAAACATTCCGTATAGCGGTGATCAGTGTAATAGTGAAGCTGAAACATCCCGTATAGCAGTAATCAGTGTAATAGCGAAGCTGGAACATCCCGTATAGCGGTGATCAGTGTAATAGTGAAGCTGAAACATTCCGTATAGCGGTGATCAGTGTAATAGTGAAGCTGAAACATCCCGTATGGCGGTGATCAGTGTAATAGTGAATCTGAAACATTCCGTATAGCGGTGATCAGTGTGATAGTGAAGCTGGAACATGCCGTATAGCGGTGATCAGTATAATAGTGAAGCCGAAACATTCCTCATAGTGTCGGTTACTTTAATATTGCAATAAGAACTGGACGAAAGGAAAAATTCAATTAACAAATTCAAAAAGTTAAATATTTTTTTGGTTCATCAACTGCATAGCCTTTTCCTAAGCTAATAGTTGAGCTACTCGAATATTTTTCATAATTTAAACCTTTAATTAATATAATATAACGTAGAAAATGTATTTCAAGAGAGATCAATAATAATAGCAATCAGGTTAATTAAACTTTGCTCTACTTCTTAAATCAACATTTAAATAATTTTAAAAAGTAAGTGAAATAAAAAAATTCTGTTAAACATAGATTGAAAATCAACAGATTTTCATTAAAAACAATTAAACGTATTTTTCAATCTAATAAGAGATGATTTTTTATTTCACTTATTTTTTTAAATCAATATGGTTAAGTTATGAAAAACATTCGAGTAGGTAAATTATTTTCGGACGCTATTGAGACTGTTATGATTTCTTTTTAAAAGTTAGTTTGTAGTAGAGTTTACCTATTAAAATATTATAGATAATTTTGTTCCAGATTGTTAAGTGTTATGAAATGCGTGGTGTAAGTACTTGGTGTAGTAATATTGCCATTCGAAAATAAACTTGAAAACAAAACCCGGGTTTTTTAACCATTACAAATGTGCTAAAAATCGTTTTTTTCTGTTTTCGGTTAAATTGGTTTGCATTCACTATTACACACCTCACTCAACAATCACACCTCATTCATTATAATCGGCTCATTAATTAAGACGCTACGGTGGAAAATGAAAACGTTACTAACACACATTATTTTTATAGACTGTTGAAGTCATAACCCCTCCTTATTTTTGTCCGTTTTGCCGTATTCTGATGAAAAAGACACTTAATTAACATCAGCTTTGTTTAATCTACAACTCATCAAGGGTCCAGTGTTCTCTACTCAAGCCCAGATGGGGCTCTCAATCCAAGGCACATACTAGGAGAGCTTGTTGTGGATATTAAAGCCACAGGACTTGTTGTCTGCACCCGGTAGAAGGCTATACCCTGAGGATAGGGTAGTCAGGAGACGAGATCAGGCAGTTCATAGGTGGGAGACTAATTTTGGCAAATTTTTTTCGCCCCTCCAAAATAGTTAAGACAGATTTTTAGGAGTAGCTAACCAACCTTATGATGGGTGGGAATGTGGGATGGTCAACTTGGTTAAGCTACGTGCTTAACCAAGCTTGCTGCGATGAGTCCTTGGATGTGTGACCAATCTGTCACAGTAATTGCGACAATATTTTTTGACAGTTACTGGTTGGCTGGCTGAGTAGGCAATAGGAGAGCCTGCTGTGGATGCCGAAGCCGCAGAACTTGCCATGGGACGTCACACCTAACACGCACGACGACGACTCCGAGTGCACTTCGAAGGGGGGCAGCCGTTGTGAGCGTAAGATGCTTTGAATTATGTACATCTTAGTTTTTCTCTTGACTCCTACAACCTGCCATAATCGCATTAGAGTTAGACAGAGGTGTTTCTAATAGTACCTACACTCAAATTTCGCTAGTTATATAAGTCTTATGTTTACTATGAGGCGAGCCTATTTCCATTAACCGAGCGTAGTATTCCAAACTCCATGACTGCTACCAACTAGACAAATGAGGCCTATTTATAACAGACCTACAAATCAGATTCTATACTTGTGTAAGTGAGGATCAACAGCCTATTTGTGTAAAGCCTCTTTTACGTACTCAGACGATACATCTTACGTCTAGCGACACGCCGACACGTGCGTGTGTCACTTGAGTCTTTCGCGTGACTACCTACCGTTGCGAAATTTCTTCATATTGTTCTTTTTTTTTGTATTTACTGCTGGAACACACGTGTCGCTTGGTGTGTTGTTGTGGCTGACTTAACTTTCTCGTTGGTATATTTGTCACTGCACGATACAGAACTCGATATTAAGATGTGCGTCTGGATTGAGTGCTCCTTTTTAAAAGTTGATGAAATTTTTGCGAAATCAACCTACCCTACACAATTTTTTCTCTTAGAAATCTATTACAGTTGATTATTGTCCAAAATTAAGCGTTCACAAGAAAAGAAAACGTATTAAACTTTAGTGACAACGTTTTCACAATTTCTGATGTGGCCGTCATTTTTATAAAAGTTCGGGTTAAATAAGTAAACGCTATATCATGGAACACTCGCTCAAACGGGACGTTGAAAAGAAAGTTATTTGTTATTTACTCTCAAACTATTATGTTATTCGTCGAGGTTGTAGTTACACAAATTGGCTCTCAATTATACTCGTAAAATAGAGTCAGGATATAAAGAATTTATTTAGCCTAAAAACACTCCTTCTGCACCGTAGGAGGATTGAGTGTTCTAAATAAAGCTTTATAAAATCCAGATAAACCGTTAAAATCCCTTGAATATTTGTGAATGGTTGTCACAAATGCAATACAATTATCCCACATCAAAAGGCTAAACATAATTATATCAAGTAGGTATATTTTGCGAAACTCGAGTTACAATATTTTCTCAGGTGAGCAGATTGTGTGTTCTAGATAATTGACCACGACTTTTTCACCATTGACGTCACATTTTTTTTATATTCATCATGAAGTGTTCACAATATTATTTCTTAAATCCTTCCTTGATTTCGTAAAAATATCATCAACTTTTAAAAAGGAGCACTCAATCCACACGCACACGATATTAGGATCTAACTTTTTCTTTTTGCATTAGGAAATGCAGCTATGTGTCAAGCAGCCTGAAGTCGGAATTCGTGCACGGTTTAAGGCTTGAAGATCATCGGTCGCTCGCTATGCACGCCTTCGTGCACCTTCGGTGCATTCAAGCGTCATGTTATTTTTTATTCTTACCGCACAAGTTACGTTCATGTGGTCTTTATCTCCAGAATACATTTGTGTGGTGTGGTGTAGGGCGTTTTCGAACAGACAATAAGCTTCAGATTGTTGACCTTGCATATTCAAAAGTGCTTGTAAATGGTTTTATTTAAATGTAATAAATGCTTTCAGGTTGAATGCAACTGTTTTGCCTGGTGTATCTTTTTAGGGTTCCGTAGTCAACAAACCCTTATAGTTTCGGTATGTCAGTCTGTCTGTCCGCAGTTTAGCTGAAAAACGGTTGGTACTACAAAGTTGTAATTTGGCATGAGCCGGAAAAGTGGTAAAATAAAATTTTGAAGAAACAATTATTCAAGGAAAAAAATTTGAAAAAACAACAATTCAATTCAACCTCCCCTACCTACATGTAAAGTAGGGATGATAATATTTTTTTTCGTCCTTCCCATAATGTGGGATATCGTTGAATAGGTCTTTCAAAATTACTAGGGGTTTGGGTAGACCGTTTTTTGATTTAGTAAACCGTTCGTGACTTATCAAGCTTTAAAGTACCAATTTTCGTTAGAGTCGAGTCCCCCCCCCCTCTACCATCTAAACGGTTGTAGTTAGAAATTCAAATGTCACGGCAGTAGTACCTATATATTATATAACAAAGTTTAAAGGAAAACTATCACACTTATGTGGGCTTTACAAGTTTACAAGTAATAGTCGACCAATAGTATTTGACTCAAAAATTTCGAAACTCCATCGAAATGTCGATAGATGGCGCTAAGCGTCAGTTGTAGTAAAAACGAGTCTCATTTGCAGATCGTAATAATTATGGCGGTTTTTATAAATATTGGTACGGAACCCTTCGTGCGTGAGTCCGACTCGCACTTGGCCGGTTTTTTTTTATTGTCATTATAGTATAAGAGCTATTTAGTAGGTAGCGGGGTTGTCTGTTCATAATGCAACTCGTGGAGGCTTTTATTGATGGAGTCGTAACCGTAAGTGGTAATGAAGTGGTATAAGGACCTAGTATGACAAAATAACAGGTGAAACAGTCCAGTGGGTTTCGAACCCAGGAACAAATGCTCAGATACGTCCAGAAGCCCATGCAACTTTTGCCGAGGTAAATGAGGTCATGAAAATTGAAACGAAATCAGGCTTAGAGGTGAGGATGTAGTTACGCACGACGACCAATCAAGCTATACAAAGACAGTATAAACTGATCTCGCATTGTACTAGAAGCTTACACAAAGCGAGATAAGGTTATACTGGATATGTAAAGCTTAATTTATCACCGTTATTACCGTTGTCCACCCTCTGCTTGTTCACCCCGGGGACGTGTCACAACTTTTAAAAAATAACTCCACTATTCATTGATCCATGCAATACTGGATCTTGAAAAAATTGATCCTAAAAAAAAGTTAACCCAAAATATAATATTGAACATTATATTTATTAAATTAAGCAGTGTACATAGTATTTATGACTAGAAGTAAAAATATCACAATCCAATCAATTATGTACAGTCAACAACACCAACTATGCTGTTAAACATTTTTTTTAAGTATTTGTATTATGCATACATTAAATTCAATTAACTATAAAAGCTTGGCATTCAATGACTATTATGAAAACAAATATTTATTTATGTTTTTCAGATGTGTTGATTGTACCTATTAGTTATTGCATTCAATGAGTGTGCATCAATCATTGCAATTGAAATCTTGTGGTTACTAACATAAGTCACAAAACGCGTCTTCATTATTTACAACGACTATGTATTGTACATACATTTACTGTACTGGTGATCAAAAATTCCTTGGATCAATAAATTATTTTAACAAACTATATGTTGCTATTGTGCCATAACTATATAATTAATGACTAGTTTAACTTTTCAAGTACAAAATCAAAATAGAGCCTCCTTAATAATATTTTACCTACTTCATTAATGAGATTTATCCAAACCGAGTAATGTCCAGCTCTCGTTTCTATAAAAATATCAGATTTCATTCTAATAACTAAAAATATCTACATTAAAATGACTAGTAAATTAACATGACTAGGTGACAATGGCAAGTTTTTCTTAATTTGATGATTCATAAAAATAATTAACATGTAACAGGTTAAAATCGTTAGGTACACGGAGTTCATCTATTAAAATAAAGAGATATTTTAATGAACAAATTATAAAACATTGACGATATGTAAGTATGAAATTTAGACATTATATAGGTAATGATAGGAACACTATAACAAACGCATATAATCTAAGCAAATAGCTTTTCAACAACAATTAACTTTAAATCAATAAATATAAGGACTAAATTATTAAAGCCAATCAGGATCACAATGACCAGGCAAAGTGATAAATAGAGGCCAACACACAACGCAAGTTCGAGTGGACTTATTTAACAGTCTTTTAGGGTGAAAGGTTTTACTTAAATATTACAATTTATAATAGTTATTGTTTCTGTCCGTTCTTATCCGTACTTAAGTACTTAAAGCAAAAATAACTATGGTTCAAAGTTTGAGTAGATGTGTGTAAATAAAATGGCTCTTAAACACTTGGAATTTAGAAACCTAAGCAGGTACCGGGAAACGCTGAACACAATAATTATGCATCTAAATTTCTCCTGCTGATGAGATGCACAAAATATCACTCAACATGACATAAGTGTTCTTGGAAGTCAAAAGGCAATAATTTCATAGGAAGAAATTTGCACACCAAGGTTTGGGTTTGGTGATAAAGTGTATTCTTACTTGATCCTGAATTGATCAAGTCGTCAAAATAGATAGGATATCTATCCAGTCAAAGGGGAAGTATTGACTACTCAAAAAAGGTAGCTGATTGGTTGTTAGTCAATTCCAACTAATAGCAACTTTTATTTGAAAAATTACTGAATAGCCAGAAACCTGATTATTATAAACAGGAATGACACTCATGTGCTTTTGAGCCATTCACAACTGAATATCAAGTCATAACAATACACAATCATAAATCAATGTGGCAATTATATGCATGCAAGTGAGATTCAATTAAATACTGTTTACTGTGCTAGTGCACCAAGTTTATTTCTGAGTTGTGAATCTGTAGGCAATGCCAGTGCCCACTTACGTAAGCCAACTAACATAACTGAACTTAGAACTAATACTGCCCCGCAAACAGAATACTTGCTCGGAATCTCATTGAAAAACATGACTTGCCACAGAAATGCAAACACAATATCAGCAGATCTAGCAATAGCCACAGGACCAGCCTGCTCCATTTGCAAAGACATTGTCAACAAGATTTGTCCTAAATAACTAAACAGCGCCAGACAAACAACAAGGAATCTCTCCGTACCACAAATAGGCATACACAACACACCAAATATGTAAGAGTAAAACAAAGTTTGTAATATAGCAATAGCACCAAAGTTTGTCATTATTACAGAGAAATGCAACCCTTTGAGCACTCGAAGCAAAACATAAGCATTAGCGCCAAAAATTGTTGAAATAAAGGCAGCCACTGCACCTCTAAGACTATTGTAATTCTGGTTATGTTCTGCAGTTGGGTCAACACCAAATAAAAATGGTGGATGAGTAATCAATATCACTCCAATAAGAGTTAATATTATAGATATTGTGTTCCAAATACCACATGGCTCTTTCAAAAATACTCGAGCAAACAATGCTACAAAAACAGGTACCGAGAATACTATAACGGATGCATCTGCTAATGGCATGTTTCGAAAAGCATAAAAACTTAACATTAAGCCTACTGTCCCTACGATGGACCGCAATAGCAGGAGGACGCGTTTTCCTTGCGGAAATACAGGCTGCTCTGTGTATATCACTATAGGTATTGTAGGTAATAGTACTCCGATGAACCGGAACATGGCTAGCTGCATGGGGTCGATGTTGACCAGGCTCTTAACGATGACCGAGCACAGTGAGAAGAACAAAGACGATAGCGTCGCCAGTATCAGGCCGAGGTAGGGACATCTTTTTATGAGAGGTCTCTTGTTCTCAAGTAGATTCGGCAGGGTCTCGTCGCCGCTTCCCGCTGACAAGTCCACTAGGTGTTGAAGTTCTAAATGCTCCGGCATAGCTCCACATAAGCCACCTGAAACCGCACCCTGCTATGTTATTTGAAGTGAAATATTAATAACTACTAAATGTATTTGTGTAACATTTACAAACCTTGCTTTCGAGAATTCCTGTTTGTAATATCGTTTGTAATAATATATTCACTCTTAAATATTCAGTAATCCCATTATAAAACGCAAGACCGATAAAAATAACACTCGGTCAAAGATATTTCCAGTTTAGAGATTTTCGCACTTTCGCAGGGTTTTCCTTTCTAGTTTGACGTTTTCATTTGACATTTTCTATTTTCATACGTTCCATTTCAAGTAGTTATTGCACCGTTTCAAGTTCTCCAATGATGTAGGATCTAAGTGTAGGATGTTTAAATTTTAAAAATTCACCAGTTGAAATTGCCCATAAACACAAGACAAATGCCTGCTGCAGCTTGAACTTTAAAGCTAAGCTACAGTGACCTGCAGCTCAAACCTTAACTATACCACTCGGAGATCTAACCCTGTAGGTAAATATTGAAGTTTTTTGCTTTTGCACAAAATTAAACTAATTGTCAGTGGTGTGGTGTGGTAGTCAAAGACTACAATATATATATGGTGGTAGTAGCTGACTATCACTGTTGCCCTGGCTGGAGGCCTTAAATTCTAGGCATCCACAGGATTAGTCCGGTTAAGCAGAAGCCAGCCACAACACAAAAAAAAAAATGACTGTCACTGACAGTGACTAGTGAGTCAGTGACGTTTTCACTTTTTAAACAAAATTGCGGGAGAATGGAGACAGAAGTTTACCAACACAGCACAATAAACTTAAAGAATTAAAGATATGAGCAATTTTTCTTCATCTAGGATACCGATAGCAGCTGAGTGTGTTCTAAATCAAGTAGAAAAACGAGTAAAAATCTCCCAGAGTAAACAACGTAAGTTTGGTTATGTTTATCAGTTCATTAGTGGTGCATTAGACACTTGTTTATTTACTTTCTTACTTGAACAGTTCTAGATGAGGAGCTGCTATCGCTACATTCTGTGTTCGGAGCTGTATTAGAACGAGCATTGGACATTTTGGAAAAGTATCCAACATTCGTTGCATACTCAACGACGAACAAATCAAGAACTTTAATAGAGATTAAGGGAGAAAACGATCGGTATTACCGCGTATTCCCGCTCATTAATTTCTGCCCTTGCCGATCGTTTAAACATCAAGTTCTTGAAAGAAAAGCGCAAGTTTTATGCAAACATGTACTAGCCGCTAGAATAGCTCAGACTCTCGGCAGGATTACCGACCATGAGGTGACCCAAGACCAGTACTTGATGTTATTACGTTCTATGTACACTATTGAAGAAAACAATGGATGAAGGAACTTCACAGTACTACTTTACTGCTTCAATGGACTCTGGGAAGACATTATGCAGCTTGCTGAAAGCTATCCAGTTTCAAGAGGTAATGTCATTTGTCTTCTATATACTGAATATGATGTTAAAGTAGTTAAGATATTTATTAAGTGCAGGAGCAGCCTGTTCCAGACATTTTTATCTCTCATAGTCTTTAGGCACTGAATAATCTCAGCATAACTTTAAATTGCCTTTATAATTACAGGGTATAGAAAACACATAAACAAGATGAAATTTTGAAATGATGTTGTTTCAGTCAGCTGTGTTGTGCGCCCTACCTGAGGGTCTGAAGCTGACGGTTGAGGAGGGCAAGTGTGTGCAGGCTTCTGCCTATGTCCCCTCTGATAACTTCACCGAGTACCATGTCAGAGATGATGTGGATGTTATGTTTAAGGTAGGTAACTAAATCATATTAAGTACATAAACAGACACAAATGTAGACTCTCGAGCTGCTTGAGAGAAATCTATCAAGAAAAATCTCAAATATTTTTACCTACATTTTTCTCAAGTCTGTGAGGGTCGACTTCAAGTCTAACCAGATACAGCAAATTATGACTAGGTAACTAGTAATATCAAGTTCTTGTTATTTTATCTAATATATTGCAGTGCATATTGCCATCTGGTTGGATTTGGCTAAGATATTCATTAAGTAGTCTGAAAAAAGTCATACTACTGACTGATGGAATTGCAGCTAACTATAATGTTTTATGTTATAGATCAGCATAGCAGTTTTATCAGAATGTCTGAACATATTTGGGTCTGGTGAGGAGTCTAGTTTGAAGATGTACTATAGAGGTGAAGGATCACCTTTACTTTTAGTGTAAGTTTCACCTCTATACCTCAATAAATATAAATAAATGGGTGGAAATGTCACCTTTACTTTATCTTTCAGTCACCAATACCAACGAATACAAGATGCCATAAAATCAGAAATCTCACTCTGTAAAAACATATAAAAAAAAAACCACAAAATAGTGAATAATAACTTTAGCTACAGAAGTTGGTGACTTGTTTTGTTGATTCAGTTTTTTTTGCCACTGACTTTTGAAGCTAAAGTTATTTTTCAATGTTTTGTGTTTCCAAACTGAATTTTATTTTTTAGTTTTTGTTTTTTATTTCTCCTTTGTTAGTTGTATTATTCTAAAAAAATAGGTATTTGATATGCTTTTATTTTACATATAATTAACAATACATGCCATGGCAAATAGGCTTATGTATATGAAATTGGATCACAATTGGCAAAGATATCAGTGAACAAGCAAACCATTCAGACGAATTGTAAACATCCTCCTTTTGGAAGCTGGTAAAAAAAAAACATTGTAATTGCCGATAAAATTTGAGGGTTGATCTTGATTTTCCTGGGATCCCATCATTAGATTCTGACTTGGTGACAATAAATAATATACAGAAAAATCACCTCGGGAATATAAACTTTCGAATAAATAATAATTTTGAAATTCCGTCCATAATAGGCCGAGAAATCAGTTAAATGATATAAAAAAATGTGGGTGTACCCTGATATACTGAATACATCTGCGTAACCCTTTCGAGTGTACAGGCGTGATGTTCTGTTGGGTGGTTGCGTAAACAATGTATATTTATGCGATAGCAGCTATCGCGGTTAATTTGCTGTAATTTTTTAAGAGTTCCTTTGTCTGTCTCCGAAACTTATCATCAGATCTGTATGAAATTTAAATGCGACCATTTCGGAATAAACTACTTTCGAAAAAAAAAAAGGATTTTGCAAATCCGTCTATACATAGGTATATGACGGAGTTATGCGAACATACAAAAAAATACAAACATCCGCATTGCTAACCTCCTCCTTTTGGAAGTCGGTTAAAAAATCATAAACTTTTCCAGACTTCAACCCCAGTCAGTGCACAATGTGATGACAGACTGTGAGATATCTACACAAACAGCAGACTCAGTGCTAGAGCTACGAGATGAGGATGCCGCGGAAGTTGCCAAGTTGGTACTGAAGGCGCCCGCCTTCTTGGGTCTGCTAGCAGATATTGAGCGGTCCTGTGAGGTGTTTGAGCTTAATCTGACGCCTGAACACCCGAATGTCAGCATTGTTACTTATGGCATGCAGGTAATATTGTTAAGCAGTGAAGATCATTCTCATAGTTTACGCATTTTAAGGTAGTCTTCCGAAGCCGACGCCCAACAAACAGCGATAACGTCGCCCATTCTCACTAACAAACCGTAGCAACATATAAACTAAGAATTGCAAAAAAGCACGTGTACTAATTCAGGACGGCACCTCGGTCTCGAGCTCGTCGAGGAGCTCTAGGCTAAATAGTAACAGCCGCACGGGTCGATCTTTAAGGTTAAGCCGTGCTTGCCGAGGTTGGTCCGTGGATGGGTGACCATAATTACATACCGAGTTTCCTCCGTGCCTCGGAAAGTTCGTTAAGCCGTTGGTCCCGGCTGTCATTTGTAGATCTTTGACAGTCGTTACGAGTAGTCAGAAGCAAAAAGTCTGACATCCAGTCTTACCAAGGGGTATCGTATTACCCAGTTACTGGGTTGTGGAGGTCAGATAGGCAGTCGCTTCATATAAAATACTGGTACTCAGCTGCATCCGGTTAGACTGGAAGCCGACCCCAAGAGAGTTTGGGAAAAGGCTAGGCACATGATGAAAACAAATTAAAAAAGAAACTGGTAAAGGTGGACTGTGTTTTCGAACCCACATGTCGTTCATTGCCATTCCTGCATCAAACCGCTAAGCCACAAGAATTTGTTGGGAATAAGCGAAATTAAAGATTGGGTTGTAATTGGTATAGTATGACTTAAAAGCTTTTCAACTTTAATTTCAACGAGATAATGATTAAAATAGCTTAACAAAATTATATTTAATGCCGGTAGCTCCGACAATGTTGGGTGAGTTTACCTTAACGTTACATGTTAAAGATCAAATTTGCGTGTCTGTTTTGTCATTGTATTTGTTCATTGATTCCTTGAGCAACGTGCCTGATAAGCTCATTTAAATTGAATAAACCTTAATGCTACATACAGTGGGTTCAAATTCGTTTGTCTTTAAGGTGGGTCAGATAATTTTGACAACAGATTGTACTTATAAAATAAATTCTGACTCAACCCATTTAGTTCACTAAAATAAAAATAAATAAAATAGCCTTATATTTCTTGCAAAAAAATAAGTTTAAAAAATAACAAAATCAATTATTGCATGCAATCATAAATAAAATAACTAATACATTTCAAAATTCATAGATAGTTTTACATAATATTTTTAATTATTTCAATTTTAAATATTCGGGTACATTTCCATTATTATTATATGTATTTAATTCTTGATGTTTCTTAAAAACATGCAAAATAATTATTCTATTATATTTTAATTCATAGCAAGAACCCCTCTTATTATAGGGTGAAGGCCTCCTCCAGAGATGACCAACGGTCTCTATCTTCTGCTGTAGACATCCAGTGAGTTTCGGCGACCTTTACTATTTCGTCAACCCATCGGGCTATGGACCTTCCTTTCTTTCTTTTACCAGATGGGCCAGGCCAAGACGTCACTCTTTTAGTCCACCGGACGTCACTAAGTCTTGCTGTGTCCAGCCCATCGCCATTTTAGCTTTTTCGCATACCGAAGAGTATCTATCTTTTGTTTTCAGTCTTATCTGATAAGGTCACTAACAATACAAAAAAAAATACGCCGTAATATACTTTTACTTTCTAAACAGAATGAATTGTCTAGCTTCTTACTTTGACTATTTATCCTATAGTTACATAATGTAACTATAGGATAAATAAATGTAACTTACATTTACGCGCGAGCGAAGCCGCGGGCAACAGTTATCTATATAAATAAAAATCAATTGCTGTTCGTTAGTCTCGCTAAAACTCGAGAACAGCTGAGCCGATTCAGCTGATTGTGGTTTTAAAATGTTTGTCGTAGTCCAGGGAAGGTTTAAAATTTGAGAAATGTAGGGTAGGGTATCTAGGATAGGTAGGGTAGAGTAGGTAGGTAGGAAAAAGTGCATTGCAACGCATGCCGGGTACAGCTAGTTATCTATAACATTTAAATGATTATTTTAGTAATTCTATCGGCTTTCTTCTAATTTTACAACTTAGCACGTTTGAATGTATAACTAATTCAAAACTCATTCTATAATTTATTGATCATAAAATGTATCTAAAATAATCATCAAATAATCAACTTTAGCCACTAAATATAAGAAACAAGAAAATCGTAGCATTTATTTTGGGTAGAATACTCTTTTTAGTGTTAAATTAACCTAAGGGACGCCGCGACGCTGCGCGCACACTTTTAAAGAGCGATTCAAAACTAACTATTTACAAAAAGATACACATTTATACACATTTCGTTATGAGAATTCAGAATACGTTGCGCAACGTATTCTGAATTCTCACAAGTGCGCGCAGCGTCGCGTCTTGGTGTGAACTGACCCTAAAGTTCTAAGGTCATGGTAAACATTCATATTTTGTGACAGGCTTAGTCGACGTAGCCCGCTGGGCGGGGCTCCTATTTCTGTCTGCAAGGTTTAAAGTAACCTAACACGAAGTGGAAGGCGGAGTCTTATTTCGCTCGCTCACAAGACCTCGTCATCTCCTTGGAACCTAACCTGTCCGAGTCGAGTCGGAGTGCCGCAAGTACCGATTTATAATTTGCTATTAAAAACTCTATTCTTTTGCAGGACCGATCTTGTATCGACATGCCGAAATCCTCCGACATGGTCCAGAGCTTTAGCTGTGAATCGCCCGTAACATTGAGGTACCAGCTACACCACATACGGAGCATAATGAAGGCACTCGCTATTTCTACCAAGGTTTGTCCATTAAAATTAATCTTCCTTAAGAAAAAGCGTTATTGACGTGGCTAATAATTATGTATTTAGGGGCATGAGGAACAGGATATAAAGTTTTTCATCCACTAAGGAAGATCCTCCGACCGGACGGGTGTAATGTCTGGTGGGCAACTGCCCAACAGTTGTTAGTCAGGTTTTTCTATCTAGTCTTAAGTCGATGATAACTTTGCTTGCGAGATGCAGATCATGTTAGTGCTTCGGTTTTGTCATAGATGGCGCTGTAATACTTTTTGTTGTAAGTTGCTTTTTGTAGGTCGCTACATGTAGACAGTTATACCACAGTCTTGACCCTGTAGTCTGTTACTGCTTTGCCTTATTGACTAGGCAAGGCAATCATACAAGGTTAGACGAAAGCCGATTAAACAGACTTTTTTACGGCGTCTTTTTGTTTCCAAACTACTATAACAATACAATTCTCTGTTGTATGACTTGGTTACAGGTAGTCCTAAGATGCAGCTCCAACGGCCTTATGCTACTACAGTTAAAATTGGAAAAAGAAGACCAAAGGCAAATGTTTTCTGAATTCTACATAGTTCCGTTACTCGACGATTAATACTGTTAGTACAATGTGAGAATATTAGGTACGAAATAAAATTATATTTGTAAAATATATTGACTATATTTTGTTCTCAAAAAATACATATAAGGAAATACAACTTATAAGGAATGTTTGTTAAGTAAACACTGGTTGAACTGTTATTGAGTACATACAGATTGTCAATACGACTTCGCTTGGTTTCTTCATATACAAATTAAGCCTACTTATGTCTAAGTTACATTGTTCACAAGACAACGATGCTGAAAATTTGAAATATCTTAAGGGACACCAAGCGTGCCGTTGGATTTTCAACTTTCGGCGCCGCCGGCCTGAACGTTGCAAATCCACGGCGCGTTTCCACCGTCTATAAATTTGATTTAGCGTGATGCAGTTTTAGAGAACCAACAAACATGTTATACAATTTCGTTAATAAGTTAATACCTTAAAATGATCGTTATCAATTCCAACAACATTTAATGTTACACATAATAATGTTTTTACTAATTTTATTCTAAACATCCTTCGATCAATAATAGTACATCAGTTGTTTGATTCTCCTGTAAAGGACACGTAATTGATCGAAATGGAACGTTCGTCATTTCGGGAATATTGATATACAAATTGCATATTCAATCAACATCTATAATCCTGGCTACAGATCAGCGAAACGTAACATGAAATGCAACAAAAATCAGCAGTTCAAATGCTACGCAATGCAACATGAAATGTAACACAACAAAGCGAATTTGTTTTAATATGTTATATTCAGAGGTCGGAATTAGGTAGAGTTATTTTTGTACTTACACTGATTTCATACAGCAGCGAAAGAATAAAGTGGAAATGCTTCAAATCCCGAGATCAATTTTAAAGAGCAAAAAAGTCCCGGGATTTTTAAATAAAAAAGTTATTTACTTTTACACAATTTAAACCATCCGACATCGGATGTCCAAAGTTGCAAAATTCCAACGCGCACACGCACGATGTTGCCACATTTGTAGTTCGCACAACATAGCGAAGATCCATATTAATATCATCATTTCGATGCAAGTACTTAAATAACTCTACCTAATTCCGAACTCTGGTTATATTTCATGTTATGTTTTACTAAACTGTGCGTGAATCCGAATGCGTTTTAGTAAATCAATACAAACACTGTTTATGCCATGCTGATAAACACTTAGCAATTTGTTCTATTATTTTCTCAGTACAAGAGAATATTTTTCGGTATTTTCGATTTTTATACACATACATTATCCTAGTAAATAAATTATAATACAGACGAATAGTGTACTGATAGTTAACAGTATCGGATAAAAGTAATAAACATTGCATGGTAGGAAAACGATATGCTTCCTTTTGTACCTAACTACATAGATACAGTATAAATGACTCCAATTTTAAGACTTATTTACACAAGGACACAACACGACTGTCGAGAACGTCCATGCAAGACTTCAAACGACTATCGTACTTACCTAGTAGTTTACACACAAGTGAAACCAATTTGACAGGCCACTTTTAAAAAGCGACACTGTATTTTTTTCTAATGTTATGCAATTCTCACCTTTTTAACTTTAATCCCTTATCAACTTAATGAGGAGAGAGAGCGCTAAGTGTTGTCAGTCATTTTATATGAATAGTGACCAACAAAACGGCTCATTTACGGAGAGGCGTGTGCACACGGGCACGGACAAACAAATGAAAATGTACGTTATTGTTTAAAGAGACGCTGCGTCTCCGTAAACACTACCGTACGTTGTCACACGGGCCCCACGCGCGGCTCGTGTGCTCTGTCACGGGTATCGCTACTTCAAAACAAAGGGTTGAATGCCGCGTGTGACGTGGCGATGACATCTGCAGGCTCCGCCACAAGCAACGTTTAGTTTCAAGCAAACGCGCGTAAAATGCTTCTCGGGAAACGTTCTCATATCGCCATAATGTTTCAATAAAAATCAGGTGGCGCCGCATCTCTGTAAATGAGACCTAAGTGCCATCTCTGAGCAAAGTTTCAGCAGGAATGGTAGCTGAATAAAAGAAACAAACACAGAGGTCCATTTAGATCGAACTAATTTAATAGTTGTCTTCCTATTCCTGATAAGAAACTATCTCCGTGTAAATAAGCCATCAGTTTATACATGACAAGTAGAAGGTATGCAACTTTAATAATACGATATATTCCACCTACCTATTAATTATTATAACAATCAGACTAGCCCCTGTATTAATTCTTGGTTTAGTTTTAAAGCCTCTTAGGTTTACTAAAACTGCTTCAAACTGAGGAATATTTTATGAAAGTATATCAGCCACGAAAGATGACAACGAATGTATATAGTCAATATTTTATAACATGACTTTTGCACAAGATTTGTCTCCTCAAAAGCTTTTTTCCTATTTTTTACAATAATTGATATATTTAAGGGGCAGTTTGGCAGTAAAGAATACAATAAATTAGTTCTTATAATCTAAAACATTAATTTATGTAAGTACAGTAAATACAATACATTAATTTGGCTAAGCCTTATTATGACAATAAATTAATACTAGAATAAATATACTAAACCTATTGCACAAATAAATAATTGCGGAATATTCAGGCCATATCAGGGCCCGATTTCTATAAATTAAGAATCCAGTTTGGTTCACGGTGGCGTCGTGAGTTTGCGAATATTATAGCGTTAGTTAAGTAAAGCAGATAGACACAGAGATAGTGGTACATGGGCCTTCAGGAACGTGGTCAAAAACACGGAAGTACCTCCGCCATTTTATTATTTCACTACAATTCCATTAAATACTTGAACAAGTTTACAAACAACGCCCCACTATCAAAATCATTTGAGCGCCATAAGATCTTTGCATCGCTAGTTTTTAGGAATCGGGCAAACACAATACAGCCTGATTTTGCTGATCCTAGAAATCTTGGCCCTAGAACAACACATGAGCTATATACTCAACTGCATAGTAATCATGCACAAATTATATTTGCAGTCCTTAAACTAGATCAGGTTTACACCTGACAATGAAACTAATTGGCCTACAGCAGTACATATAGTAATAATTACATTAAATATTATTTTTCTATACTCATACTGTGGAGTAAACTCATCCAGCATTTATTTATACAACCTAACTACCCGATTTCTCTTTGTGCTTATGAAGACCATACTGAGGTACAAATTTAAGGTAGAAATGAGTGTGTTAGATATACATTCACATACAGTAAACACTTTCCAACACAGTTAGGGTTTTCTAACATTAAACCCATTTACATGTCTCCAGTATTTGACAGAGAAAGTCTTTAGTCCAATTATTTAGTGACTAGAGCAGAATGAACTACTGACCCGGCAGTTAACACTGTTCTAATTACTGAATTTGTGTACCTTTGACGTGTAAACGAGATTTTAATTTCCAATCACACTTGTCAGCATTCTATTTCGATGAACATCTAAAATAACTAACAAATATGAGTACCCTTACTGTTTGCTAAAAAATCATCAATCAAGAGCCATCAATCAAGAGCCATCAGTCTCGAGCTACTGTACCTATAGTTTACAGTAAATTATATACATTGACTTGTGTCAGACACACAAAAATTGGCTAAACTTACAGTGTGTTTGCGCCTTGTTTGGTAAACTACTAGTTTTTAAAAAAAGACTCACACAAAGCACACTTTACACAAGACTAACAGGTACAGAACCGTATTCGTTGCAGCAGAGTGCTCTGTTGATGACCGCCAGCAGGCCGGCAGTGTCGGTCGCTCCACAGCGCGGAGTGCTACACGAAGGTGTACTGGTTGTCGACGGCGCGGATGTCGTGGTGCGCGCCGCTCGCGACGAGCAGAGCTTCGAGCTCGGCGCGCCGCATGCGGACGTCGCTGCCGTGCGTCACGTCTAACTGAGGACCGCACTACTCATCAGTCTTGCTAATGGCATAGATCGAGAAGTTCTTTGTGGGTGATGGGATTTGTTTTGTAATTATTATGAATTTATGATGAATAGGTTTAGGGACCTGCCAATCGTAGTGATGTGTGTGGATACGTCATTTGACTAATTTTAATTATTTCGTCTTCTTAGCCAGTTATTAGTTTAAAAGCACTACGTTTTCTATGCTGGTCATACATTTACACCGACAGCTACGCGGCTAACGTATACAAGTACAAGCTATATATAAAAGCATAAATATTGTAATAAAAAAAAACTTACCAGTAATGAGTAGGCTTGCAACACAACACACAGACAAAAAAAAAACGAAGAAAAAACACAGCAAATAAAAAACAAAGCCATTCCATAGAATAAAGTTTAATAATAAAAATTTACAACCAAGAAATTAAAATTAAAGCTCGGAAGAACATGATTTTGTACAAATTATAAACAATATAAATTATATTTTAAGTTCCATTGTTAGTACATTATAATAACAGTCCATTTGATCAAACTTGAGTTATGACGATAAATAAATTCTACAACAATAAAGGAATAATTGGGCCCTAGGCTAAATTTCTATGTTGGCCAATCTTTAATTTTCCAAAGCAACAACGCTTGTCGTTGCCTGTTATTTTTAAATATTAGATACAATTACTGGCAGATAAGGTCACCAGACATTCATAGGGCAATCACAAATTAATTTATTAGCAGTGAAAAACCATTTTTTTCTCTCTCCTTAATAGAACCAAACTATTCCTTTGCAAACCCAACTAGTTTGGGTATACTACTAGTAGATACCTACATAACTGGCATATAATGTTAGCTTCGTAACGGAATCAATGAAAATGCAAACGAACTTGTGTCGTACTACACATACAATACGTACTAAGTCTAAACGCGATTATTCAATAGAACATTGTGATTCCTTTGCACCTATATATATATATATATATATAGGCACTTAAGTATATACCTAATAATATCTTTTTTTGTAATTTAAATAAATTTACATTTGTTGTTATTAATAAATAAAATGCACGTACAGGAATAGGGTACAAGAGTAACTAAACTTAATCGTAATATTGTTCGTAATAATCATATTCAAGAACCGTTTTTAGGTTCTAGTACATAAGAGCTACTTTTTAAAGCTATAAAGACGTAGCCATCTTAGATTAAAGCATGGTCACCATGAATGTGTCTATTGGCAAAGATTGGCAAACTGTTTTAATAGATTAAAGTTCTATTTTAATATTGTTTTCTAATGCGTACAAGTGAATCACTTATTGACCCATGCCTTATGATGGTTTTCATTTTAAAAGGGAACTTAATTTGGCACAAACATATGAGACTTTATTTGGCTAAAACTGGACCATCTTGTTAAGTCGTGGGCCATAAATGAGTATGAGAACAAACAATGCTGAGCAAATATAACTACAAGCTACATACTAACAACATCAATAGCAACAACATTATGAACAAACGCTACTTGAAGGCGAAACATTAAAAAAAACATTTCTATGCACAAATATAACTCATGCTTCGAAAATAGCATGGTGTGTATATTTATATACCCACTCTTTAGGGTAACTTTGCCATCAAGCTTCTACTTGAAACAATAATGGCATGGAGCAGTATTGAGCCTCGGAAAGTTTCTAAAATCAACAAATTTTAGACCTTAAAAGTTAGCACATATCCTCACGTTCATTGAGTGTAAGGCCTGTTGATTCAGGTATAGTTATTGCCAATTATAATTACATTATAATTAGCTTGTGAACCTTCATATTCTTTGTCTGTTTAAAGCTTTCAGCGATAAGGTTCGGTGGGTCAATATGCCTCATTGTTAAAATTGAGATTAAATGACTCAACGAGCTTTCGAAGGAGACAACCTCCCATGTGCGAGTTACAAGACGACTATCAGCCACGAGCACAAACTCGTAAACTCTTGGAAACTTATTAACGTGAAACATCACTTTTATAAGTTGCTAAGTAATCTATGATTAAAAATGCTAGATATTTTGGGACGCACATTATTATAAAATAGGTCCTATTTTAAAAGTTTCAATCGTTATCCCACGGGCTAAAGAATTTATTAATACTTGTGCTTGTGGCTGTAAAATATCGAGAA
Source organism: Cerastis leucographa (assembly GCA_963082945.1). Classification (NCBI taxonomy): domain Eukaryota; kingdom Metazoa; phylum Arthropoda; class Insecta; order Lepidoptera; family Noctuidae; genus Cerastis; species Cerastis leucographa. The sequence continues at coordinate 4,826,683 of OY720365.1, forward strand.
CTGGGTTTTGTAGTGTGTCATCAAGACTGCATTTGTTTGTGATCAACTTCAATAATCAAGTGAAGATCGATGAATAGATTTGTGTGATGATTCTCGATTGTTTACAAATAACATTGCGCTCGGTATTCATCGGTTTTACATTCACAGAATGAGCCAATGTTCAAGAATTTTTACTGTTCAAGCCATTATAAATATACTATTCACTGGTATAGAATGACTTCTATACATTTATGCTAGCAGAAAACAGGCAGATTCAATCAACAATCAAGAACCATTCAAAAGGCTATCATACTCGATCAGGTTTAGCTACGTTCAGGTATTAAGGCAAGACCTCATGGCTTAGGCGCATAATACAGCCAGAGAGGCCAATAATAATAAAGTTTTTTTTTTTATATATTGTAGTTATAAATTGATGAGCATCATGTATTTGCGCGCATCAGACCAAGTGTATGCCTGTTCAGTACCTTCCCATGTATGGTAGCCTCACACCCAGTTTCTGAAAGGCTAATTAGCACAAAAATTGGCTGACACGTCGTCAATGGAGTTTGTAGCGCCACTTAGTCAAGGTAACAGAAGGAGCTATTATCATTAATTTAATTTGCCCAAAAATCATTTATTTTTTATTTTAAAATAATAACTTTTGGTTTTGATCAAAATTTATTTGTGTACTGTTAATAGGCTCGCTCCTTATTACGTGGGACTCAGAGTGATTTCAGACTAGCGTATTTAGTCGCTATATAAATATTCAAAAATTTATAATATATTCCCGATAGTATAAGAACATTGCCCCTTTCTAAATTTAAGAAAGCTCTCTCCTCTCTATTAATAGAAAAATGTTATTATACTGTTCCAGATTTTATAAAGGATGATTTTTAATATTTCTTTGTTTATGCTTCATTTTGTCTTTAGTATTTGTTTTATTTAGTTTTTATAAGTGTTTTCGTTTTTTTAATTGTATTTTATTGAAAATTTGTATGCTTTCGCAGCAAAACATAGCGCTCAAATAAGTTACCCTAACATCTTTATGTAAATACCTATGTTTAACAAATAAAGATTCTGATTCTGATTCTATAAGCTCGTTTTGTTATTGGCTTACGTACTTACACGCAGGCCACATTTCACGCTTCAAAAAACCGATCACCCGTACCGACGCTTATTCCGACGACTTCGCGCGCGGGCAGGTGTTTCTCACGGCGCGTGCTTAAAGCGCGTCAACGTTCGTACGAGTTGCAGGAAGTTGAAAGGAAGGGCGTGTACGCGCGCCTTTTGCCACACGCGCTTCGAATATACGCTTTGCTGAAATCGCCCTACCTGTACTATGTATAGTATAGGTACAGTTTTCCTAACCCTTCGGGGTTTTAGATTATAGGAGTCGTGTTATGATATGTTGTGATTTCATTCAGCCAATCAGTTACGAAGTATTCAAAAAACCGTAGCAGACAATTTTCGCCTTTATTCGTCTTTCAGAAACCGGTAAATAAACCTTCAGCATAGCTAAGAAACCATTTGTGCGATGCTCACTTGTTGTCTGTTTCCCTCTTGGCACACGACGTACTCGGTGAGCGTGACGTCAGCGGCGCCGCCCGACTCCAGCGGGATCGGGTTCGCGCGGAAGTGTTCCAGCATGTCGTGCACGTTGGGGAACCACAGGTGTTGCACCCGACACTGCCCGGTCTCGCTCAGCGTCATGCGCAGGTGTTTAGCGCGGCCCTGTGGGATGGGTATTGAGTTTAAAATAAAGCAGCTTGCACAAACATACATGATCTGCCTATAGCGCTACCACTACTAATGCTGGGGAACAAGCCCCTCCAGAGAGGGAGTGGGCCGTGATCCATCTCGCGGGCCAAATGCGGGTTGGTAGTTAGCAAGCAGCTCATTATTCACAAATAAGTGGGTTTACAAACGACGGTTGGCTGTGGAACGAGGTGGATCGTTTCTACTCGGACGTCGATCTGCTACGAGGGATCGTTACCTATGCCTGGCAGCGTACTGTGTTGATTCCGCCATCTCTACTCAACTATAATTTCTGTAGTGCTGAAGTGCTTTTTTTGTTACTAAATAGGCTTGCCTTTGGTCGAACTCGCCAGACGTTAAAAAACCCTCACTTGAAAATTACAGTTTTAGAAAGCTATTTACATGACTATTAAACCATCAAAATCAGAAAACACTATGATGCAGATCTTACCATAGCTTTTTGCCTCTCACTCACTCTTTTTACAAAATATGGCAGAAACCCTCACCTGAAAGTTAAACGTGAGCACATACTCCCCACGCCGCGTCTCACTCTGCCGCACGAGGTAGCACCCGTGGCCCGAAGCGCCGCCCGCCAGCACGCAAGCCGCCGCTGCCGCTCGCGCCAGCGTGCCGTGGAACCACGGCCATTCGGCCAGGGACACTCGGGACGATGACTCGCATGCTTCTTCAGCTATTGAACCTGGGGGATCAAAAAAATAATTTAATGTGTACGATTTATCAGTAGTCTCTCTTAGCTCCTGCCCAGAACATGGCCCACTTAAAAAAAAAAGTGTCTAAAATTACACCTTCACTTTAGAGAACATAGGCAAAGCAACTGACGCCGCAGGTAACGTGACCAGCTAGGTCCAAGTAATATGATGAGACCCACCATCAATAGAAAAGAGGCAGTAGGGACTCAGGGTTTTGGGAGCAGATATATGATGTACAGTTTAGTATCAGAAATAATTGACGGTAGAATGTCGGGAAACTACCGGCACTAGCGTAGTTAAGGATTATCACACTTGAGAGGTCTTTGACTCTGAATTGTCAACTGTCTTAACAAAATCGGCAGAAACAATGTTTTTTTCAGGTCGAACTATGATGAAGTCTGTTCACGTACTTAACATTACCGCAAATACTTCTACACCAGTCACTGGTGATAATTTCAGTCAGTTCAGGACGCCGACCTTCCTTCTCAGTACGCACTACGCGAAATAAAACGTAAACTATAATATCACGGTCCGTTGTAGACAATAGAGTGATTGCTTACGGCGAGATGAATAGGTGAATGAGTCGATTCTTTTGACTCACAGTGTAAATAAATGCAGTCAGTACTTGCTCATCAGATGTTCAATTATCTGTTTGAGAGGTGGTCAACTGATTTTCCTTCGGAAGGATTATTCTCTAAACATAATAATATTATAGATTCGACATTTGAACCGTTTAAAGAAGTGTGTGTGCCTCAAAGTGAAGTTTATAGAATACCTAATGTGATAACAGAAAATACAGCATAAGTTCATAAATATTCGGTAAAGTGAGTAAACAAGATATGCAACAATCCGCGCGAATTTAGGAGCAGAGTTAAAATTGTTGTGCGAGTTTAGAATTTAGAAGCCTCATCAACTATAAAATAGACGACTTAAATAAAAAGTTACAAAACTTAGAATCATCATCCATCATATTCTATTGCATCATAAATGTATGGGAAGTTTATTCCCTAATTATTTTTTCATAATTTCACTGCACCTTTGTTTAGTGATGCACAAAAAACACAATTAATCGCTATAAAAGTGCTAATTTTCTCCCAAGTAAATAAGCTACGAGATCTCAGAATGGAACCCTAAAAAGCAAGAGTTACCTAATTCTGCATCATCAGGAGTATCAGTAGCTAAGTCAATGTTGCTAGTGCTGGCAGGCAAGTCCCTTCGGGGAGGCAGATCGGGCGGCGCCGGCTCGGGCATGCCCGGCAGCGCGTCCGGTGGGGGCTGCGTCGTCGGAGGCGACCGCATGCAGTACTTGATGGTAGCTAGCCAAGACTTCATGTCGTCTACATCTGCTGCCTCTATAACGTATTCCATGTTGTTGTCAGCCTGTAATGGGAGGGGCGTTATTAGTTTTTTTTTCTATTTTGTTAATGTAATGATTTGGGGGCAACCATTGTTCTGCAGTGGGAAGGCTATTGTATTGTATAGAATACTTGGTTGCCGGCTTTGTAAATGGTCTGTTTACACCATATACATTATATAGGGCTAGTGCCTGCAATTCCACGTCAACTATGTTATGGATTTTGTGTATAAGCTTTGCTAAAATTGATCATCATCTCATCTTCCTCAGCTCTAAGAAGGCCAGCAATTGATGCAGGCTGACAGTAGTACTAGTAGTTCTTAAATAATGGCATAGTTGGTTTTATCGTTGAGAGCTTGGCTTTTGTGCTACGCCTACATGTCTCCGCATTCAATACCACACAGAGAAATATTTTTTTCAATATCTTTAATATTTATTTGTATTTGGAATTTCCTAGTTTTGTGAGTCATTGCAAACTACCCATGGGAAAATACTAGTGAGTTTCCTTGAAAACAATTGGTCTTGTAAGGTATTAAACAATAGTTATGTGACTGGTATAGAAAATTATTTTTAGTAATTAATCTTCAAATTCACAATCCCTGCAACCAGTTGACAATACAAATAATAATAAATCATTCAATCTTAAACATATTTAAAACTTTGCTCTGTCTCTGTTTTCTTCAAATGATTGACAGAAATAGAGTGATGCTTAACAGGGCTAAATCCATTTACTGCTTTATTTATGGTGCAAGTGAGCCCAGCTTAGATGTCTTATTTGCACAAATGTTAATTGAATCTAAAATTCACTGCACTGATTTGATATTTAATTATAATGATATGAAAAAAAAAACATTTAATAGATACAAAAATGTGGAAACAATTCTATCATTAAGATGTATTGTGAAACTAAGCAATAACTATTAGCAACTGTATATGGCAGACATGCCAATATAATTCTTATTGGTTTTTATGAGGAAGGGCATGCCATTGGTATACATTTATTTATATTTGAACACAAATTCTTACAATGGAGCTGGTACAAACTGGCAGGAAATACTCAGTACCTACCTTATAATATCTATGAAGAAAATTCATAACAGGAAAATCTTACTTATCGGTTACATAAAATACTACTTACATACAAGTCTTATTAATATGTAATTTATGAATTATGATTCACTACTAATTATGATTTACTACTTTAATTAGCTTGTCAGTCCTATTACTATTAATGCTATGTTTAATAAACATTTGTGTTTCTTGCTCTAGCTTATTATATTAAATCTAGGAAGTATTTTTATGAATGTAATACTATGAAACAAATAATTAAAACAATTTACCTTCAATACAAAAGTGTTTTCATGGTCAGGCATCTCCAATGCAGTAGTTTCCCGAGCCTCTGATATGAGGAAGCAGAATACTCCACTGCGAGGTTTCTGAGCCTTTGGAGGAGAGTAGAACTCCAGCATGTATCCCCCAACGGTCTTCACTAACGCTAGCCTGCATCTCTCCCACTTCTGAGGACCTGCAGGCTGCTCTAAACTCTCAGGAGTTAAATAATTCACCAACCCTTCCTTCCTACATTCTACAACTATCTTAGCTAATTTAGTCTTGTTGTGTTTGTTCAGATTCGATGAGAGCTCCACCTCGTCCGAATGTTGCTTGTGAAATAACCCCTTTCCGCGTCTCAGACCTTTGAAAGATAACCTTCGGAAAAACGGCTTGTGCTGCGTTTTTGGTGAGTCCGTGTCTTCTGAGTAGTCACTTTCATCGTGTCCCATGTGCGTGCCGTTAGGAAGCTTGTTCAGAGCTTTCAGTTTCCCGATTTCATACTCGAATTGTTCTGAAAAACATTCTATGAATTTCTTGAGCAGGTCCTTGTGTGAAGGTTGCTGCCGGGCCGTGGGGTCGTTGGCACCGGTATGTACGTACTGCAGGCAAGCCTTGGCGAAGTCCTGAGCGGCGGCTTTGGCCTGACGCTCGCAGAACTCGACCCATCCGTCGGGATCGCCGTCGGACGGGCCCGCCATGGCAAGCAATTTCTTTAGCAGCTCCACTTGGAAGGCGGTTATTTATTACACCACATTAAACACTATAATCTAGCAATGACGATTCACTATTTTTCGGCTTATTACCAAGTGTCACGCCAATTTTGAAATCAAAATAAAATTCACGATGCTATCACAAGTTTTCTCGCGAAAACAAGTTTTGTTGCCAGTCACGATAAATAATGTTTCTGTGTGTAGAATGTAATAGTGTAAAAATAATTAAAAAATGTTTACTCATCAAACAGAAAGTTTATAATATTAGTTTTGATAATTTTAAAATTCTTTTTTTATATAAATTATCACTTATTTTTTCACACGAGATAAACTTTGTTTATTAAGGTAGATGGCAGTACTAGTCATAACAGGTTTTTCACGGTAAACACTAGATGTCGTCATTCAAAATAGTTGTACTGTAAAATATAGATGGCGTTTTAACCATTCTAACAAAAGTATGTGTAGGTATGTATATGTGGGTGGCGGTGGGTCCCGTTTGACCCTTTGGGTACGGTACGGAACCCTAAAAACGAGCAAAAAATCTTTTTTGTATGGGAGCCCCTTACCTAAATATTTACTTTATTCTGTTTTTATTATTTGTTGTTATAGCATCAACAGAAATACATAATCTGTAGAAATTTCAACTGGCTACCTATCACTGTACTTGAGATACAGCCTCAGACGGACGGACAGCGAAGTCTCAGTAATAGGGTCCCGTTTGACCCTTTGGGTACGGAACCCTAAAAAAAAGAGGTGCCTTTGCTCAAAAGAAGAACAAAAGTCAGATAGACCGCCTGTTATATTATAAATCATACCTAAATTATTAAAATAGGTGAAGGGCAGAGAATGCTTAGCAAACTGGTTGCCGTTTGTTTTTAACTCCCGACCAAAAAAGAGGGATGCTAAAAGTTTGACGTGTGTATCTGTGACGTCGTAGCTCTTAAACGGATAGACCGATTTTGATAAAATTGGTTTCGCTTGAAAGGTGTTTTAATCGAGAGTGTTCTTACTTATGTTTCGAAATATCTGCTCAACCGTTTGAAGGTCGTCACCTGTTTTCTAGTTGATGAAGGGATATAAACAACTTCTACGGGTCTGCTCGATCGATATTTGAAAACTTGTCACCTGTCACCATGGGCGTCGCAATCATCACACCCCCCTCCCCCCTAAAAGCTCATAACTTCATTAAATTTATAACTTTCCTTGTTTTCGTTAATTAGCGAGAAGAGGCGCAATACCAGGAAAAGTGGAAGGAATGGGAGGAGACCTATGCCCAGAAGTGGAACTGTCAAGGCTAAGAAAAAAAAACAGAGGCAGTCATAAAGACTGCCGACAGAAGTGAAAACTCAAAACAATAGAATTACTGTGTTCTTTTTTTTACATTGAATACCCATCCACACACCGGAATTGGCAGCCGTTGCTTAACCTTAATCACCCATCCACAAACCGGTCTTGACAACCGTTGCTTTACCTTGATCACCAAATCACATACTGACCTAGTCAACCGTTGCTTTACCTTGATCACCCATCCACATACTGACCTAGTCAACCGTCGCTTAAAACTAATCACCCATCCACAGCCTGACCTTGGAAACCGTTGCTTTGTCTTGATCACCCATCCACATACTGATATGGGCAACCGTTGCTTAACCTTGATCATCCAACCACAGACGTACCTTGGCTACCCTTGCTTTACCTTGATCACCCATCCACATATTGACTTTGGCAACCGTTGCTTTACCTTGATCACCCATCCACAGACTGACCATTGCTACGGTTGCTTTACATCACCCATCGACATACTGACCTGAGCAACCGTTGCTTTACCTTGACAAGATTATGACTGACCGATAAAAAAGTCAATGACAGATGTCCTAAAGTTCTACATCATAAAGTTCAAATTCCTTTGTAACCTAATGTCAATCAGTCGTTTTGGAAACCCAAACTCAATGACAGTCTATCCGTTCGACACTCGACGAGAGTTTAACAATTTTTACCCATCACAAAAGTGCACAACGCCGTTAAAGTTTTCACTTCAAAAATAATTTAAGTTTAAAAAGGTTGAGATCAAAATTTAAAAAACCCCCCACCACTGAGGTATCACTATACGCTAGTAATATCTATAGTTCAATGCCCCCCACAGAAAAAACCTCTAATAAACCGAACGTAAATTAATCCTACCGTCTTCGTAGTGTCGGGGACCGCCGGTTTTTGTGTGTGCGGGGGGGGGGGGGTAATTTTTTTTTTGCCACTGCTGTCAAAACTGTGAAGGAAAAAATCGTGAGGAAGCCGGTATGTTCTAGAACCAAAAATTCGAACACCTGATGTGACATCTAGCAACCCGCACTAGGCCTGCATGGTGGATTACAGCCCACCTCTTCTCTCAAAGGGTAGGCCTGTAATATTCCCAGCAGTAGGAACATTACAGACTGATTTTTTATTATGTTAAGCCTATTTTAACAATTTTCACCACTTTGTCTTCTTTTCGAATCTATTGTAAAACATTATTATATTAAATGATTTGGGCCTAGTTTCAACACAAGTTCATGGCAGATTGGAGAAGGCACAAGCGAGTTGCCCTCAGAAATTAATAAAAATACTCCAGCGTCCAGAAATACCCAAGGACCACTTACATGCGTCATCGGCATCAGATCTTTTCTCATAAACCCCGTCTAGCGTCGATCGTAAAGTGTGCGCGCTCGTCTCTGTCAAATTTCCAATAATCTTATTTTGGCGCGCATCAGGCACCCCGATGACGGATATATGGGAGCCATCTTGCGAACGACGCGCATGCGCGCCGCCCGGCGACCGGCCGTTCACCTGAACCGCGACGATAGTTTTACGACATCCCTCTATATTTTGCGATGATAAAAATAATAGTAACACCTTGACCACGGAGTGAATATCGGTCAAATTGTTATGTTTTATGTAATACAAAAAGCAAAGTAGTTTCATAGTAATTTTGCTCGTATTTTCGTAGGCAACAAATTTGCCTAGTTTAAATTGCTTATCCAACCACGCTGCTAGTCCATTGAATGGCTGGTATTGAGCTAACTACATTTAGTGACACAGGACACAGGAATCTTAAGAAAAGCTCTTAGGAGCAGGAGTTTTGGCAACTTTATTTCTTCCAAGCATGTTTCCCCGATCAGGGTAGATTCGATACTTCCCAAGTGATGCAAATACAGACGTTGGGCGACTTTTCTTCATTCCAACCATTGGCGTGTCCGTTCAGTAATTATAGGCGCCTCACTTGTTGATTTCAGTAAATTAGTAATTGAATTACTCGACAAGCGTAAGGTGGGACGCCCTCAGGCTCGGTGGAGCGACGATCTTCGCAGGGTAGCTGGTAGCAACTGGATGAGAGTTGCCGAGAATCGGTTTAAGTGGCGAGCGATTGAAGAGGCCTATGTCCAGCAGTGGACTGCAGTAGGCTGATGATGATGATGATTCATTGAATTTAATAAAATATGTACCAACCGTTTTCACAGACAAACTGTGAAAACGGTTTTGTGGGGCTTAGTTTTTAAATAAAAGTTTGTTTTAAAATTGTTTAATAAATATAATATAACCGTACTTATCTAGGTACCTTCTTATTTTCCTAGCTCTGCTGTTCACTTGTAGTGCAAAAGTCCACTATTTTGCGGACCTAACCTTTCTCCTTCCAGTTTATCTACCTACATTTATATATCTAATCCATCTTCTTTTTGGTTTTGTTGATTTGAGTAGGTACATAATTATTAGAGAACTTTCTAAAATAATGACTCACCCAAAGGTTGACTGGGAGAAAATGCCAATGGTATTACGTCCGCCTGTGTACATTGTGTAATTGAAGTGTTAAAAAAAATAATAAATGATGGTCAACTACTTTAGATTTGCAAAAACGGGGGGGGGGGGGGGTTCGTAAGTACATGTATATCGTAAATAGTGATAAGTGAATATATTCTTTTATTTTAGATTCTTCCTTTAACATGTAACATTAATTACTTTCCTTCATATAATTATTTCTGAGAACTTTTCTTTCGAAGAGGCTGTTTAAAAACAAAATTAGCCGCGCACACTCACGCCGCTTTACGATCTCTTCCAGTAAACAAACGCTACTGTTTCGTGTTTACAGTGAAAGTTTTGTTACAATAGGGTCACCATGTTCGGGATACATTTGAGGGAACATAAGCACACGTAGCATTTCTACTCTATGAAGAACAGATAACACAGATATTTCTCTTTCCATTCAAAGTTACGTTTCTTTTCTATGATTTTGAGATGTCACTGAGGCATCTGTCTAAAATCTGTCTTTTTGGTTTTCGCTTTTGCTGTGGACGTGAACACCAGCCTCTCGCACGCTACTGCTGCTAATAGTTATATTGTTTACAACATCGCTCTTTCACCTCTTGATATCGTTCTGTCGAAACTGTCTTCTTCAGGTTGTCAGTTTCTCTTCCTAATTTTTATTATCATTGTTTCGAGTAACGTTTTACTTATAAAGGTATTGAGCATTTCACGAAGTTAGATTTCTACGAATAAAGGCAGTTTTGGTGAGCCAATCAGTTTTCTCATAACAACCTTTTACCTGATAACTACATACCTGGTGTTTAGTGCTTCAGGTGTTTTTAACTCAAACTGCAAGCAGTCACAGTTCCCATTAATTTAGGTAGGTAATATTATACGCGTAGGTAGGGCTTAAAGCAGTAATTTCATAATTAATAATATAAACCTAGGATGATGATTTCTGTAGGTTATCATAGTAACTTAGTTCGTGTAATTACTGGCAAAGTGGACATGTTCATATCAATCGGTTACCACACGAACAGAAGCGGCCGTGGGAACCGGGTACTAACAGATAGGTACTTCATTGCTAAATCTGAATTTAGCAATAATCTAAATTTAGCAATGAAGATTGCTAAATCTGCCAGAGTCCGGTGTCCGTCGCTGCGTCCACAATTAATCTGTACCGGTTCGACCGAATCTCGACGCTCGTAGTATAATAATGGTTGATAAAATTGTTTCTTTTACCAAAAATTTACTTAAAATCTCTATAAATGTCCCAACTTTCCAACAGCACGCACGGTTCACGCACTTCTCAGCCGTTTTTCTGGGCGTGCATCCGGCGCGCGAGTGGCCGCTGACAGACAAACGCTTGCAGGAAGAGCGCCGTCGTTAGCGCTGTCGTCGCCCGACCACTAAACTTAAATAAAACCAGCGCAGTAAGCTTGCGCAGGATTTTTCACTGCATAGATGCAAGTACTTTATTAAGAGATGATTTTGTAGAGAATGTGTTTTGAGAGTCTGAAGTTGTAGAATTTAGGAGATTTTAGGAAAAGATTGGCCGTTTTGCGTAGATGTGATGCATATTTAAACCCAACTCACTATTTGTGTGTTCGTGTACTTACGTCAGGTTTAGAGCAAATCAATGTATTTTCTTTCCTTTTAAAAGAGTTTTGAGTCTGTCTAAAGTCTTATTGCATTGGTAGCAAATACTACTAAAGTTTAAAATCGATTCTTGGAATTCAGAATTAGGTATCTTTCAAATTAAGTTAACTAATACTAGCGACTTAAATTGAAGCAGAATGAATTTGTAAAGGGTACAAATCATTTCTTTGCTTTTCCAGAATAAACCCTTTTCATATTTCTTAAGAATTTTCTTCAGGTTTATTTAGGATCATTATCTCCTAAAATACGGGCCTCAACGACCTAGACTGAGCGCATACGCACGTTACTCTTAACTCGTAGGATCAACGACTAGGCTCGGTACATCTTGACAAATGACCCGTTGCCACACCACACATTAATTCTTTGCATTCAATACCCAAATAGACTGGTACATTAAACAAACTATTAACTGGTGATTTGTTTTATTTTTTAGCCGAACTGTTTTGTAGCATGCGTGGGATGATCTTTGTGCACGACGAAACTCCACCTATTATAAGCTCATCTGTTTCACACTCCCTATCTGGACGCTCGTTAGAGTGAGAGAAGAATATGTAAGTCACGCCTACAGTTTAAAAAAGCTTTTCTCCTGAATGAAAATATGAACAGAAATCTAATGTTACAGATAATATTTTTTAAATATTATGAATTATTATGTTGTTATGTTTCGTTCGGATGTCATTCGACAGGATTTTCCTGAATAAAAAATAATGTGATAATAAAAATAAATTAGGTCCGTGAAATATTTTTATGATATTCGACAGTTACATGGTTCTTTTTTTAAATGGTCGATGTTCTGCATGCTGCTCATATTAAATTGTTTGGATGGATGGAACTGCTCATATTAAATTGTATGTCAATAACTATATTCTTTTCGTTTTAAAAATCTACTCAGGTTTTTTTTATAATAAACTAGCTGTACCCAGCATGCGTTGCAATGCACTTTTTACTACCCACCTACCCTATCCGACCTACCTACCCTATCCTACCTACCCTACCCGACGCTACCTACCTACCTACTCTACCCTACCCTACCTACCTACTCTACCCTACCCTACCCTACCCTTACTACCTACCTACCCTACCTACCTACCCTACCCTACCTACCTACCTACCCTACCTACCTACCCTACCCTACCTACCTACCCTACCCTACCTACCTACCTACCCTACCCTACCTACCTACCCTACCTACCTACCTACCCTACCTACCTACCCTACCCTACCTAACCTACCCTACCCTACCTACCTACCCTACCCTACCTACCTACCCTACCCTACCTACCTACCCTACCCTACCTACCTACCCTATCCTACCTACCTACCCTACCCTACCCTACCGTATCCTATGTCCTTCTCCTGGCTCTAAACTACCTCCCTGCCAATTTTCAGCTAAATCGGTTCAGCCGTTCTTGAGTTATAAGTGAAGTAACTAACACGACTTTCTTTTATATATATAGATGTTGTTCTTCTGGACGTGCCAACCAGTGTTACTTATTTTGTTTTACAGAATTTCACATTCGAATTTATTATTATCAGAAAAGAAATAATCTTGGACAAAATATAGGTGATATAAGTTAATTTAAAGCATTTATTTACCTTTTGCGATCAAATGACATTCGTTAAAATATTTATCAAATGACAAATAATAGGTTTCTTGTCAGACCAAATCTAATATAACTACACAAGATATCATGTTACACCTGGATGCGTCGTGTGACAGCTGTCGGAGCAGTTACAGCCCTTTCACTCTTATTTTACCTTCAATTTTTCCACACTTTTAAAAATCTTTGCTTTCGTTATAATAAAGTTGTTGTTAGGTAGGTATCAGAATTAAAATGCCCGAGCAAAAGCATGTGTGGTTCCAAGTCACTAATTCTACAAAAATATTGTATGTTGAATTTTTTATCTTGTTTGTGTTGATGCGTATAAGTTGCAGTGTCTAGAAACTGTTCTTGGATTCTCTGATCTGAATTTCCTATTTTAGTTAGGTACTAACTACTGCAAGAATCCAGACCTTTAAATACTTGCTACGAAAAATCGTAGCCGCGTAGCGAGACCGTAGCGGACCCGTAGTCATTTTTAATTCAATTTAATCTTTGGAAAACATCTCACTTGGTCTTTGTAAAAATGCAATAAATGTTGTGTGAAGGTATTGTAATGTTGAATTTTTTTTTCAGTAATATTTAACTTGAACAATTCAATGGTTAAAAAGACTTAAACATTAATGTTCAAGTTAAAAACTAACAACCGATTTTTTTTTTTTTATCTATGGTCTTATTATGCATAATGTCTTTAAACCCAGTGTTCCTTGATTACAGTTTATAAATATATATAGTATAAAAACGGGGAAAATGTGACGCAGACGTTGTGCCGGTGAGCTAGTTAATAATAAAATGACAAGTATTGATAACCTACTTTTAAAATAGGAAAGCTTCTCAATTACTAGTTAGCAATGTAGTTCTTACTCAAAAAACGAAATTTAATCTAATTTTTTTTTTTTTTAAATTTTAATTTAATTTATTTTTTATTTTTTCGATTTCCAAAATTAAGGTTTTTGATTCATCATTCTGCATTTCTGAAATCGGTTGTATTTTTTGGCAAATTAGTTTTTTTTATCTAGTATTGTTTCGATAGAAATTTAACAACTCCTTCCATGCATTTAATATATGTGAGGTTGGTGAAGCGACTTTAATTTTATACCAGGCGTTGTCTAAGTTCCTATACTTCCTATATTTTTATTGGAGTTTGTTGCTGGGGCTTGTTTCCGCCACTTCTTAAGGCAGCTATTTAAACGGTACTCCCTTTGTTCTCCTAAAATTGTTTGTCCGAAAATCATTATCCATAACACGTTTGCTATAAACTTCAGTAACCATAATGTTCAAAATCCCGAAATTTTGTTTGACATAATTATCTTTAGTTCTAAAAGTATTCTGTCATAATATCGAGTACTATAATTATAGAATCTCCTAATTTTACAAGACCTAAAGTCATATGTCCTAAGTATTGTGCTAAATAATGCGTATTATTCCGAATGTTCATTTGTAATATTTTTTTTAGTCCTAAAACATATGCTAAAAATTAGGTTTTAGTGATAGTAACGAATCGCTGTCAATCCGACTCCACGCAGTCTTGTCTGCCCTACCCCTAGAGTGTAATTTAAAATCGCGTAGGCGCGGAGGCGCGAGGCGGCCCGCGAGTTGAGGAGCAGGTGGTTGTAACACTCGCCGCCGCGGTTGAGGCTGGCCGGCTGCGCCGGCCAGCAAGCCGAAGCTGCGGTGGTGAGCGTTAAACCCATCTGCGACGATAAACTCGCGAGGGACCGCTGGAGCGCCGCAGCGCCGGAGCCGTGACAGAAACCATGCCTGCTGCATGTTGCATGCTTGCTTGCATGCTGCGTGCTTGCTTGCATGCTGCGTGCTTGCTTGCATGCTGCATGCTGCGTGTTTGCTTGCATGCTGCATGCTGCGTGCTTGCTTGCATGCTGCATGCTCGCTTGCTCTACAAAAACCACATGGTCACAATCAACTGCTTTATTGAGTACATGTATAATATAAAGGGTGTAAAACACCTCTTAACGAAGCCGAAAGGCACTGGTTCTCCCTGTCATTGCGATCATTTTTTTGTTCTACACCATACCTGGGAACCTTCTAGTTACGGAGATATTAGGGGTCAAAGTTCCAACTTTTTGACAAGTATTTTTTTAAATACAAGTTTTTAATGTAAGATTTTTGCTTTAAACACCTCCACGACCCCCGTACTATTAGATCCGTCCATCAGCACAATGTTTTGAGTGCGTTACAATGAGTTCTACCACAAAACATGATTTTACACCCCCCAAAAAAAAATCGTTTCCCAGCAATAATTTTTGCATAAAGTTACTTAGTTTCATGTACAGAATGCTTGGTTGACGGCTTCGTGATGAGGTGATTTACACCGTGTATTTATTTATGTATGATATTTTTTTTTTATTAAATTTGTTCTAAGAATATTATTATTATAAATAAACATTATGTAATTTGAATTTAGGGCTTATAACTTTTATAGAAACATTAATATGTCTTTTGTATATTATTGATTGTAATATTTATGACAAACGGATTTAGGACATATTATATTTAGGGATTTCAATTTTATGGCATGTGATATTATGTGATGTTAAGTTCGGGTGAATTATCATTCGGAAAAATGATGATTAGGACAAAAAAAGTTATGGTACTTTAAATTATGGATAAAAATGTTAGGTGACACAATAGAGAACCATTTAAACACTATTGGGGGTTTGTCTCATTTATTTTCGATGTTCAAGTAGAGCCGTGCCGTGCCGTGCCGTGTAGTAGTAATTATGCTTTGTGACCGGGACTGTAGCTTCGCGTTTTTTTTTGTTCTTTTGACTATCAATAGTGCGTGTAATGGTCTAATCAGCAAAACAATTTGATTGTTCACGTTTTTCTAAGATAAACAAAGTTATATTATTTTCGCACAACAATTTCCAAAAAACTCACCTGAGTGAAACTTAAATGCAGAGATACGTAATACTGGTTATTGGGTACCTAGAACCGATACATTATGTTGTTTACTGTTAGCATTCCTACCTGTGAATCAGTAGCAGCTGCACTGAAGTGGCACTCTGTTTACTGAACGGACTGATCAACGATCTCGCTCAGATGAAAACAATTCACACTTACACACTTATGCGTTGAGAGATAGCTAGCCAGAAAAAGTATAAACTATCTACTGGAGCTGAGAATGCATTGGGGATTGTGTAAACTAGGTATAGTATAAACTTCGTTTGGAAGTGAGAAGTTAGTGTTTTTGTTCGCAAAATTCAGGTTAGTTTATAACTATTTTGTTTGATAAATGGATTGTAAATCAAAGAGAAAATGATTGTGTCCGACGAGAGACTTGATGCAAGGTCAAGGGATGCTACCTAATACGGCTAACGGAAAACGAAGACTCGGTTATTGCATGGCCTCTATAATTTTCAGGTATCAAGCTACCAATATGCTGCTTTATTTCTCTTCATTCACGACTAATTCGATTATAAGAACAAGAGTAGGCAATGCACAGACTTTTTTTACCTACGTGTTGTGTTAAATAGTGCAACAATCTGTGTATCCTTAGTAAAACATCGATTTCACATAAAGCCAACTGCCCACGTGCCGTGCTACCTACTAAACTTGTACCTATTAAAACTGTATATTTTGCGATAATAATTGCACATAAGCCCTGAAAGCGCTACTTATTTATAAGTATGTTTAAGGAATTACAAAGGAGGAATATTTGCTATGTTGTAAAGTTTAACATAGTAACTGTAAGTACCTACCAAAGGTTTAAATAAATAACCTTTTTCGAAACATCTATACTTACTTACAAATACATAAAATTGAAATGTCTGTTTGTCAAAATAACAGCTTTTTTCTGAATGTACATGAAGGTATATAAAGTATTTAAAGCAGAAAACTTGTTTTTAAATTTCTGTCTATCTGTCAGTCCGCCTGTATGTTTCGGATAATCTCAGAAATGGCTAGACCGATTTCGACGGTAGTTTCACTAGCAGACAGCTGGTATTATAATGCGTAACTAAAGTTTTTTTTTAAATTTAACTTTTACAAAGGTTCTGTGCAAAAAAAACCCTTGATTTTGCTAAAATTCAAATACAGAAATCATATCTTTATAATAATTTGACGCGGACGAAGGTTGCGGGGCACAGTAGAAAATGAAAAAATATCGTGTATTTCTGTGTTACCGTGCTGTGCTTCCAGTGCTTATAAATCGCACAACGGATTTGGGTGTGATCTCTAGTATCTTCTAGAAAACAATATTTCGGAAAAGAATAAAGATACCTTCATGTTTTGCTTTGATCAATAATTTATTGATAGAAGATGTTTTGTCCGTATTTAAACCGTGCAGACATCAGCCGCAGAAGGGGTTTCTAGTTAATTTATAACTGAATAAAAAAACGTGCATTCAATGCTTGGTCGCTAGCCCGTAGTTAGGGATCTGGATTGATCCTTCGACTCCTGTCCTGTGATAGGTTGTTGCGCGTCATCCAGAAGACAGAATTTAGTGACTTTTCAGCATTTGCAGCTATTTAGTAGCTCAGTTTTCGGAAAAACTTCTTTACGTATGTATTTTGTACGGTTTTCGGAAGCTAAAAGAAATTATACCCATTATTTTACGTGGCCTACATAATTAATGTTGTCTGCAGGTAGTTAACACGCTAAAATATGGCCAATATGCATCGGTACAGTGTTGTCTTGATTTTAAATATAACTTGGACTCAACCAACGGCTCTGGATACTTTCACAGGCCGTGTGGGCTTGAATAGGTACATAAGTTTAGAGTTAAATCAAAACGTACATCGTCGATAACATTCGTCTACCGGTTCAGGTAAAGTCGAACCAACAAACAGTGCAGTACATAATTCAGATGAAAATAAATAAAGCGGGTGAAGTGCTGTGGGAATAAAAGCTCTCCTGCGATTGGGCGGTGGGCGGACCGGGGCGGGCTCGGCGCTGGCGACGTGCGCCGACGACAGAAGCGTTCTCCTCGCGCCGCCGTCTGCGCGCGCGCCGCATAACTTGATTAACGCACAGAAAACTGATTTATTGTGTCGCGTTGAAAAAATAATCGACCGTCGGTGAAGAAATGTGATGGAGGGACAAGAGTGGCGGGGCGAATGGCAGCAGCCGCGCCAACTCGATGGTCAGTGATTGATCCTGTGTGTCTGCAGCTCTTTTGTGCCGATTGACGAAGTCCCAATAAGAGAAGTCCTAGCTCTTCAACGGGTAAATTGCCTTTGTTTTGTCCAAGTCCAGGTTGAGAGAAAGAGGGTAAAGTTCACCTCAGTCGAAGTGAAAGATTTAGTTTGTTAAATAAGAGAAAAAGGGAAATTGTACCTAACTATTTTCTGGTTCTTCCGTATAGGACCTATGTGTAGCATAACATTTTCTGAGGTCCGACTCTAATATTATTTCCATTTAGTGTTAAAGTTTAAAATATACCGTGTTGTGCAATTTGAGAAGATTTCTTTCAGTCGCCATTCTGACATATTTTTTTTTGTTAATTTTCGAGAAAGCACCAACCTCTTGACTGGACCCTCCAAGACGTCGGCACAAAAGACTTGCTCTTATTTTTTTGCACACACAATGACTTGCATGAATTTAACCACCTACGGAGAAGACATATGCACGGATGTCAAATTCTTGAGATTTTCAGCATTCCATGACGACACTAAAGGTATTTATTAATATTTTTGCTAGACTTATTTTTTAAGGCGTTATTTTTAAATAATTCTTGTTTTAAAGTGTAATAACTTAAATAATGTTGAAATCTGTTATGTATGTAGTTAAAACTAGGTTTTTCCAAAATCACAAAACCAATATTCTACCTTTATACTACGACGAAATTTATTATACCTAAGACGAAATTAACGACAAATAAATAACCCTCGAAAAACTTGTGAAAGTCCTTTAATTTTTAAACCGTATTTTTTTAAAAAGGTTTTTGCAAAAAATCTTACGGTAGCTTTATTGTTGAAGGAAGGGAGTTTTCGCCAAAAAAACAGAAGACAAAATGAGACTATTAAACCCTCTAGTCTAGACTGTAAATCCTACCCAAACATATTTCCAGTCTTATAAGGCGAAAAACAAGCTCCTCAACAATTCTTGGCCCCTGGTATGTGTGCATCAAATCGTTCGCGTTCCCATCGCTCTTCTGTGATAGTGTTCATTCATCTATCCGTCAGCAGCGCGCCTGCGATCGACGCCCGCGCCGACGATTGACACCCAGCCATGTCGCACAGCTTTTAGATCTTTTAGCCTCATCTTTTTGTCTCACGAACATTTTGTGACTGCCTCGGATAATGCTCGGTTGATTTCAAATCGGTCGCAAGCTTGTAAGCGCAACATCAAAAGTTTCAGCTCAAATGATTGAACGATTGTTGACTGAGAACTGTTATTGAAAAATAGTTGGTAATGTTGTTTTTTCGACAGTTCGAAAATAAGCTATTATGTAAATGTCGATAGTTATATAGGTCATTGCTCAATTTCTTTAATAATCTTGTTTTATTATAAATAGGAATGATTAGACTAAAATGACAACATTGCAACAACGAAATTAGTCTTTTTCTTCCATATACTCGTATCTCAAGCAGCCCTCACCTTCTATTATTCCTCTCAAGTCTTGCCGTAACGTCTATTACACAATCCTTTCGTCTTCTCTTTGTTCTTCCTCAATTTTATGGCTGACCAGTTACACACATGGTTCACATATATTTTTTTATTTGATATTCAACCAATTTTATGAATGTTTTTGAAACAATAGATCAACAAGCCTGGTCCAAAACATGTCAATCTAGATTGATGACCCGACGGGGGTGGGCAACATTTTTTGTGGTAATTAACCGACGCCCGGCGGAAATGAAAAAACTTCAATGCTACTTGACTTGAATACTTCCAATTCGTTCGTTTGTTATTTCAAAGATCACTAATTACTGTTAGTTTTATTTTACTTTTTGACATCAGTGTTTAATTTTTTGGTGCAAATGGTTTACTCATTTTATTCCGTAAAATTCCTAATGATCTATTCTGTCATAGGGAATATTAAAATATAAACAAAAGGAGATACCTAAAGCTTCGTGATTTGGGATAAGTTTGAATAAAATTTTAAACTTACCGTTTAACAAAGAAGAGATACAAAAGATTTCTTATGGATTAATAGACATTTCTTTTAAAAAGCTGACTCCAAATTTCATAGACCAAAATTGTAAATATCTCAGACCAGGGGTTAAAAAAATGGTTTTTGTTGGATATCTCCTGAAAACAGAATAATCAACTACTAACTAGGCATCATCACTACCCACCAATTGAACATTAAATAATAATGAATCAGCAGCAGGTTAGATGAATGGTTTCCCCAATAAAAATCGTTTACAAGAATTTAAAGAAGATATAGATTTTCCGGTACCTACCTATTTATTGTGTCGTAAACGTTTATGTGTGTGACGAGAAATAGTATGACATTATACAGAAATGTTTTTCTAAAGTATTTTACTACACAATTTAATATGAGATAGCCATTTCAGAACCAATTTGAATCATTACTATGGGTATCGTGTTATATCTAAAGTAGATATACAATGTGTTGTTGTGCATCCTCGTCAAATTTCAGGAGGTCGTCACAAAAGACATAAATAATCAATTAAAAGTACGGTACCAAGTTAATTATTAATAAACGCAGATTTTTTTGGTTTTTTAAGTTTGACAATATTTCAGAATAACCCTCTTAACGTGGTTTAGGGAATAAGAAATTATCGAATAAACGTTTGAGATTGTCTGTATGTGCGTAAGCGAGGTTATAGGGCAAGAACCAGACGGGCCGCGTTTAAAACACGGGTGGTTCACACTTACCGATTTCCGTAAATAAGAAAAAAAATAAAAATTACCTACCCATTTTATTATTGATTCGGGACGAGAATCATTAGCATAGTTACCTCCTTGAATTTGACGAGGATGCAAAACAACACCTTGTATATACTACTACTATAGACGGCACGGTTGGCGCAGTGGTTGAGCGATCGACTGCTGCGCTGCGTGTCGTGGGTTCGATTCCCGCACTGAACAAATATTTGTATGGCCTACTGATAGTTGTTCCGGATTTGGCTGTTTGTGTATGTGTGTTTATATGTTTGTAAACGCACCCACAATACATGAGAAACACCTAGTGTGGGGGAACGTTCTAAATAAATATAAAATACACTACCAAAAACAACAGGACTATATGTTTTAACATTCAATGTGTTATCTGATCTATGTATTGGAACTATACCTAATTCCAGAGAAGCAAAAGTATCTATATAAAATTTTGTAAGATTATCAAAATGTTGATATTCTTACAAAATCTTGCCGGAAGTAAATGAAAATACAGTTGATACTAAAATTCCTGCTGTAGCTTCTTTCACAATCAATATACAAAGCCATCGACATTAACATGCCAGTTTATTATCCAGACACATAACTTACACTTCATGCCCCCAAACCTCGCGTATCACAAGCACCCAACCCTACCTCGATTCTCAAAAGTTCCATAAATCTTGTAGGACTAAGTTTTTGCGTCCAAGGATACGCACCACTCAGTCACACGTGGTCGTGATGATAAACGTAGGATTGATTATTATTGCAAAAACTGTAATGTAAACTAAAGATTAAGAGCTTCAGGGAATTACGGAGCAATAGGTTATGAATTAATTACATCCGGGTAGGAATATTAGGATGTCTTGATTATTGAGATTACAAGATTAGAGGGCATTACATTGGTAGCTTTATGAAGTATGAACAGTCTTGCAAAACTTATAAAAGTAGGTATAAAAAAAAATGGATTTTTGTAACATCATACGAATTAAAAAAAAATATATAAACAAACACGTGTTTGATTGTGGCAAGAAGTTGCATATCAATAACATACTGTTTTGTAAAAAGAGCACTGCAGAATCTAAATTTGCAACTGGTTGCGAATCCCAGTTGCGAAAACGGCCGGAGGGGAATCAACAGTCATACAAGTACCTACCAGTGTAGTCAAAACCTGTAAAACGGCAGTTTTCACGTTACAACTTATCCAAAAGATAGCAAATCGTAGACAGCTTTACGATCATCTTTCTGTACAATTTTTACAAGGGTGAAAAAAAAGTTAACACATTGCAGTCACGACGCCTGCACGTGGCTATTATCTTATCTACACATTTTGTTTTACAACCCCTACCACGATACCTTTCTCGTAAACTTGACGTTTTAACATTATCTTGTGCAATTTGTTCTCTAAAAATAGATTTTTCGGCTGAGAGTTGGCGAACGATATTTTTTTCTGGTTCGTCGATGCTCTTAAAGCAAATTTTGACTTTCTTTAACTTTTTTTAAAGATCGCTGTCGTGTTGTGGATATTCTGCATGTTTAGCTGTTGGTATATCTAGTTTACTTGAAGATATTTCTAAATATCTTTCAGCTTTGTTTCAGATTTTTGGGTCGAATATTTTCGCCAAGTTGGGTTTAACTATCTATAGTTGAGTTGGTATAGTAACCATTCCAATTACAATAGCGATGATGGAGTGGTAAACGGAAGTACGAAATTCAAAACCCAAAACAATTACAAATACGATAGTGTAAAAGCTCTCCCAAATATCTTAATCGGACCACCTACATAACGCAATATCAATCTCTAATCCACCGTTGACATGCCCTTTCAAATTCTCACGGCTCACAAACAAACCATCTATTTTGAGTGCTGGAAAAAAATATGAAACAAAAAATATACAGGATTACGAGAGCTCGTAATGAAAACAAACAATTGGGGCATAAGTCATGATACGACGGACGGTGGCGGCCACAGCTGGGAGGATATTCTCGAGATGTGGAATAAAGTTGCGAGATGATTGTAATATGAATGGAATTCACATTTGGATTGTATTTGTAACGAAATGCGATCAATTATTTGAATGAATGTTATTGATGAGATGATTTATATGCTTAATCTTTGTAAAAATTGTGAAGTCAGTGGTACGTTATTTTGTGTAGTCGTGCTTCTTTTTATCGGTGTAGTATCTCCCTTTCTCCGTTTCGCTTTACAGCTAAGTACATCTTTAACTACAGCATATACTTAATCCATCAGTCCTTTGTTTTGTCTTCTACTTCTCTTATACCGAACTCAAAAGAAATCAAATCAACTCTGGGAAAATATATTGGACCGACATTGTTTATTATAACTTTGAGAATAGTTCCCTCGGCGCGGTTAATTTAGATTTAACTCTCACGCACATCTCATGATTTACCAAGAATTTAGCCCTGCTTTGATACTTTTTACTTTTATATCAACTTGATGATTAACTCAATAACAATTAAATTGGATAAAGAAGATATGAGATCATATGATCTACTAAATCAAAGAAGTGAATTGCTTGTTGGACTGATAAAGCTTTTAGTGAATGATTTTTCCTTGCATGGTATTCTGATATCATTATCTTGCTTATTCGTACTATATCATTAACTTACTGGCACTTAGTAAAAGGTATTGCTAGTTTTCGTTACATTCATCATTGATGAATCTAAAATTTAATTTGGTTAGAAGGTGTTTTTTTTCTTTCTTCCGCAGCAAGTAAGCTCTACAAAACTCAAACAATTCCAATCTTCGATACCGAAAATTATTGTTTTTTTTTTTTAAATAAGCCCATTATTTTTAATTAATAAAATTGCTCCCATTCCAAAACATTTGTTTTGTATCCATAACGTGTTTCATATCCAGCAACGAATCGTATAATTACAATCGTCCATAAATTAAAACGAAATTACGTTCCTATTCATAATGTTCTCATAAAACTATTTGTTTTCACTATCAACAATAAAAACAGTGTGAAGAAATTTATTAATTTCTGTTTGTTTTGTTAAATTTTGTAGGAACCACGATTAAAATCACAAAGGAATAGTGTTATAATGTATGTTGGCGCTGAAATCCTGTTCGTCTTCGGTACGGCGCGATATAGCATCGTAAGTCAAATAAACAGTGGCTCCGTCGTTTGTTTGTTTTCGTAATATTTTAATTTTGAACGCGTTTGTTATAAGCGCCTCGTCTTCAATCTTTGAAGTATCTATATTCAATGTTTGTTTGATTTCAATTATAGTACCATTTGATTTTATTTTTTATGGTTCAATCATGGTATGTTCAAAATCCATTTTTATTGATTTTATTGGACAGCTTTATCTTTTCTTCAACTGTTTTGTGTGTATTTTTTTAAAACGGAACTACTATGAAATCTCTATTTCTTTTTGCCTCTTTCTTACTGTTTTTTCTACAGAAGTAAGACTTTAGTTTTTTTTTTTGTAATTCCAAACAAGAAGTTAGAAATAGAAGCTATCACAACACTATAGACACAGTCAGAGCATTTTAGTTGTCTTAATCGAGTATTTGCGTATGTTTAAAAAACATATTGTTCTCATAAGAGTTGCGACTCATGCGCATGAAGTATTGATATCGTTAACATGTGTGTCATTGCGATACATTGTGGGCAAGGCGCAACTAAGCGGTATGTATGCGGCGCCTAAAAAAAACGTGGTAGGTACTATTCAATAAGTTCCGTTTGTTGTTTAGGGAGATACATTGGTATGGTTTGTAATTTTATTAAGAAAATGTGAAAACCTGAAATCTCTTACTATTTCAATTATTTCGCCAATTTGTGCCTGCAACAATTTTGGGGGCAAATAACTTGTAGAAAATAATTTGTAAATGATGTTATATCTAATGGGAATGCCTGCTGAAAATCTCAAACGGCACCGGTACTACAATAGCTTAATTAGTAGGTAGTTATGAATTACGGCTGAGCCGTTTGGGGTTGAAACCCTAGGGCCATGAGGTCCAAGTAAGTGTGCTCAATTTGTCTTTCGGGGCATCGACAAGCGGTTGGTCAACTTTTGAGGTGAGGGCAGACCTATTTATTTTAGCATTACCCATCCACGTTTTCATTGACCAAGAAATGGACAATTTTTTAACATCCTGTAGGTAATTAGTTTCCCGCTTTGAAACTTCTTCTTCTTCTTGTCTACAGACGCCAGCACTCATTTTCATCACAGATTTACAGCCTTATTGTTAAAGAATACGGTTCAATGGTGATTGTGCTTTGACAGTTTCGGGTAGCTTGACCTGCTAGCGTCTGTACATATTTTTATTGTTAATGTAAGCTTATAGTTTACAGTAAAGCCTTGACAAAGAATTCTGCTGCTGACTTTTCTTCTAAGGATTATCTGAAAAGGAATCAGAGCAAAATCTCACAATTTCCATGTAATCAACATTTAAATCACCAAAATGAATGCCCACCTAATTACGACTGCCGCATATTATCCCCTTAGATACAAATCACCAATCTTCCTCGTAATCCGAACTATGCGAGTCAACGTGCCTCATATATCGTCCTTGTCCCGTTACGTTACCGTCTCGGCCGTCACGTTACCATTTCGTCCCGTTATGTTAGCGTTCCTGTCGCGTCGCCGTCTCGTCTCGGCATCGTTTCGGTGACGGTAACCCGGATAAATTAGACCAATTAGTTCCGATGTCGAAACGGCGCTGTGTATACGCAAATTGTTCATTTTTCAAAAGATAGGGTTGCTGCGTAACGTTTATTAATTAGGTGGATTTTTTCTGTGTGACAGATGTCCTTTAGGTACTTGAGGGCGGTTTTTGTGTTGCACTGTGGTAGTATGTGAGTTATGATTTAAAAATTAATGGTACTAATATGACTATAACTTAGTCTGTTAAAGTTACAATGGCGATTGCTAAAATGAGAGTATCTCCAAAGACCTTAGATGTAAAAACTAACAATATAAATAAATACGACACACGCAAAAGATTTTAATGAAACAGGTCCGCTAACACGGAATAGATTTCCGTGTTAGTACTTACTCATAATTATTTTGAGTAACAATTACATAAATTACAACAACACTAATGAAGAAACATTCCTCTCAAAACTATTTTTCTCATAAACTCACAACACCCTTTCCCAAAATCATTTCAAACAAAATGACACCCTCTTCTTCCCTTCGCAAGTCTTAATCTCCCTTAGCAGTGCACGTAGTAAGTTATTCAAACAATCGTGTGTGGTAACCATCAAACCCTGAAGGTTTGATTTACGCGTCGGTCAGGTCTTCACTTCCCTCCCGGCGTCATAATTTTATTCTGTGGCATCACATTCATTACTCCGGGCATTGTTTGACGGCTCTTTCATATATTTCGTGAGTAAAGTATCGTCTTTATTGCTGGAGTGATCGTTTAGCTAATCTGTGGATTGGTTTTGCAGGAGGTTGGCGTAAATATTGATGTCACTTATTAGAAGGGGGATTGTGGAAGTTTCAAAGTCTTAAATTAAAATCATCCATCTTTCATTTTATGTAGGAACTGATCAGAACGCTAATCAGGTGAATAGGTACTAAGCATATTTAAACCTATGGAACTAAAGTAGATGATTACATTGATGTCTTAACTTAGCTATTTATACGCTCGTGTCTACGAACATCTATCTTCATTTTCCCTGTATTGTTTTGTATATTGTGCAACACAATTATTTCCACACAAAAAAAAAAAAAATTTTGTCCGTTGTCATTTTCATTTTGTAATTCTGAAATAATAATCCTTTGCCACCCAAACATTTCCTTGAGTAGGTAAGTAATTAATTTGGAAAGACATTACTTTTTCTGTAGGACGCGTACGATTTATTTGTTTGACATTTGGTTGGATTCCTCGGGATAATAAACACACGAGAATGAATAACTCCGTGATCGGGTTTCTGAACTTCTTTCTTTTTCCTTGATATTTGGAGGACGCTTTGTAATTAGCGTAGTCTCTTGAGAAGATGTGACTAACTATGGACATTATTTATTTATACTGATGATATATATTTGGAGGAGCTCGTGGCTAAATAATAACAGCCGCACGGAAAAGATCGACCCTTGAAGGTTAAGCCGTGCTTGACAAGGTCGGTCCGTGGATGGGTGACTATAGTTACATACCGAGTTTCCTCTGTGCCTCAGGAAGTCGGGAAGCAAGTTAGGCCGTTGGTTGGTCCCGTATGTCATTTGCCGATCTTTGACAGTCGTTAAGAGTAGTCTGACATCCAGTCTTACCAAGGGGTATCGTATTACCCAATTACTGGGTTGTGGAGGTCAGATAGGCAGTCACTTCATGTAAAATACTGTTACCCAGCTGGTTAGACTGGAAGCCATGCCAGGTCTAAGATAGTTTTGGAAAAGGCTAGGCAGGTGATGATGACATATATATTTAGACAAAAAAAGTCAGTCCGTCTTACTTTAGAGGTACGGTTACCATCTCGCTGAATTTAACCAGGTTTTGGTCCCTCCTTTGGATTTCTTCCAGCTTTGTTAATAGTCCAGAGTTATCACATTATGTTAAGGTGTTTTAAAAAAGTTTTCACCACTCCCGCACGAAAGAAGTGTCTTTCCTCTACGAAAAAAGTGAGGAAATTTGTTTTTTCCTCACTGTTTGAACAGTGAGGAAAGTAATGATCCCGTTCAGAAACTAACCTTGCCTGATTTTTTTATGTTATGTTTTAAAGATATTTTAAAAAATAAATAATTTTATGCATGGAATAGAAATATTTATAAGTTAAGATTAATGTTTTTTATAAAATTTATCAAATTATTGTAAGTGTATAAGTTCAGAAACATTAAAAAAGTTTAATAAAATATTGAAAAAATTACATCGTCAAATTTAGGATTATAATTTTTTAACGCACTCAAAGAAAGAAGCCTGTGAAAGAAGGACATTAGAAGCAAAAATTCGAAAAAATAATTATTTTGATTTGCTTTGTGGCTATTTAATTTATTTACCTATGATGACTGAATACTTTCTTGCTGGGAGTGGTGAAAATTTTTGTATGCAACATGTGAGCAAGTTCATTTGCTATTCGTTTTGTCGAGTCTTTCGCTTACTCAGGATTGAAATTTATAATCACTCGCTGCGCTCGTGATTCTATTTTTCAATCCTTCGTTCGCTCAAGACTCAAAATCAAAACTTATAGGAAATACGAACTTTCCTTACATGTTGGATAAATAACTATTAATCGGATCTGAAAAAAAGAGTGAAAAGTCCAGACTTTTTTGTCTTATAAAAGTAGTAACGAACAAACCCAAAGTAGGATCAATATTCGCAGCAAGATTCCTTGGCAGTGTCATGTCCACGTGGTTTCATCTAAGATTTTTACAGATAGCTGGTAAAATTGGTATTTTTCCTGCAACATAAATTACCATAGTCGTCTGAGTTTTTACTATTTCTGTAAATCTTCGGCCAAATTGATACCAACAATATTTTTATGTGCATATCCTGGAAAAAACAACCTCCCGCAAGCTACCGAGTTTGCTGTAACAAATCTTGCAATTAATTTCCACCAATCAAGTACAGTGTTTGTTAAAACGTTATAAATATTTTGTCACACAACGGGGCTGCAATATTATAAAAAGCTTCGGCTAATGACGTAGTGTGGGATCAGTTAACAGCTAACGAGGCCTGCGACACAAATCACCATTAGCGTTGGTGATGGACCGTGAGGGACGAGCCAGCGAACCGATATTCGGTCACATCTCGGATATGTCCGCCTTCACCGAAAATAAAGGAAAGTTGTCGTATTGCCCTTTGTTTGTGTAAACTACCGTTGAAGTCTATACAATACTTGTGCATATTGATTGAAACTATTGAGACGAACTCGGAAGACGTTAGTTCAATCGGTTTCTCTATTTTGAAATAGTAGCCAAGTGTTTTAAATAGTATGATTTCATAAACATCAACATTATGATTGGGAGCCTCATCTGCCTAGCCTTTTTCCCAAACTATCTTGGGGTCGGCTTCCAGTCTAATCGGATGCAGCTGAGTACCAGTATTTTTACATGAAGCGACTGCCTATCTGACGTCCACAACCCATTAACTGGGTAATACGATACCCCTTGGTAAGACTGGATGTCAGACATTTGGCTTCTGACTTCCCGCGACGACTGTCAAAGATCTACAAATGACAGCCGGGATCAACGGCTTTACGTGCTATCCGAGGCGATTTTTTTTCCCTTTGTTCTCTACAACTCTAGGAACTCAATAAAAAAAGTCACATGAAAATCCGAATACTATAAATTTCGTTCCACCTTATGAGTATTTTTTGTCTGATTGCACTCGACCAATTTTTGAAATACCAAACGCCAAAGCGATTCCTTCTTATACAAGATGTGGTTTTGCACCCTTGTAAAAATTCAGGAGGTTGTAACAAAAGACATAAATAACCCATATAAATTACGGTACCTAGTTTATTATTAAAGACCGCTGCTCTTTTTGTTGATTAAGTTTGTCAGTAAGTATTTCAGAATAACTCCATTGACGTGGTTTATGGAATAAGAAATTATCGAATAAACGTTTGAGATTGTTTGTATGTGTGAAAGCGCGGTTATAAGGCGAGGAACAGATGGGCCACGTTTAAAACACGGGTGGTTCTTACCGAATTCCATAAAGAAGAAAAAAAAAATACCTAGACATTTTGTTATTGATTCGGGTCGAGAATCATTAGCAAAACAACTCCTCGTATAATTAAGTTCTCTGGTCATGTTTGTGACAAAAATAATAATGAAACGACCTGTTTTAACATAACCCTCCAAATCCTTTGATTCATTACCATCAGAATTCAGAGCAGTCAATCGTGGTGATGACCTACAATACTTTTGCTATAGACAATACAGTAGGCACTCATATAATCAAATTTAGCCACCTATAACTCTAAACCACAGCCATAATGATCTAATTAATAAAACGTAATGGCTGATAGGATCAGTTAACAGCCAATGAGGCCTGGGACACAAATCACTATTGTCTATTAGCGATAGCGTTGGACCGTATTACTAGCTGCCAGAATAGTTGCTAGCAGTTACAGCTAGTTTGGCAAGATAATCTTATGAATTTGATGCTGGTGGTTTACATTTAGAACCTTTGAATTAAATTTTCGAGACTTTTTCACCTGGCCTAGTAAATTTCTACTGAAATATACTTGTCTGATTCACTGAAAGCTGTGCCGTTTTTTGTGCAATTTAAATACCTTTACGGTTTTCATATGATGACCTTTACTTATCATTCTTTAAGAGAGACCCAGCCTGTTGCTGTTTTAGAAATCTATACAAATAAATAAAATTGAAGTGTCTGTTTATAATATTAAAATAACCGCTTTTTATTACAAGCATATGAATGTATATACGGTACATATAACAAAATGGCATTTTTTACAATTTGTGTCTGTCTGTCTGGTCATTTTGTTCCGGCTAATCGCTGGAACGGCTGGACCGATTTTGACTGGACTTTCACTGACAGATAGCTGATGTAATAAGGAGTAACTTAGGCTACCTCTATTTTTAGAAAAAATCTAATTCCACGCGGGCGAAGTCGCGGGCACAGCTATTCACTATATAATATTCATTGAGTAATGATAAATTCTTGTAACAACTTCTACTTTGCTACCTGATTTATGGAGAGTGAGAGACAAAATTTTTGCATTGGATATGTTTCGGGGTAACAATAACTTTAAGTAAATAAATAAGTGTTACAAACAGACCGTGTGAAAGTTGAGAAGCATACGATTTTACGCTTGATTTAGAAGATGTGAAGTGGAAAGTACTTAAGTTACCTACTCAGTAAGTATATTTATAACTTAAGTACGTTCGAAAAACGCCACAAAATATTTGATGAATTTTACAAATGAATAAGTCGTGTGTGTTCGCCTTTGACAAGGATTTTCCATCAGTGACAATTATGATCTTATATATGTATACAAACTTTCATCCTTTATTTCTACTTTATCTAACTTTCACTCCTATCACGAATTATACATGTTTAAATAAAGTTCTTCAGTGATAAAAGAAATTCATTTGCAAAACTTCAAGCTTCTATAGGTCCAGTGGTTAAGGCTACGCGTTGTCTGTCAGTAAATTTAAGACGTTTGTTATGTACTCGTAGATAAACGTTATGTAAAATGATACAAAACTTTCTTGTCATGGCAATAATACCTATCACTATGTATGATTCAGTTACATCCTCGAATGTATCATACTAATATTTCAAAGAACAGAAGTCAGTTTGTGCAAATATGATATTAAAATAAATTCATTAGATTTAGTTACTCTTTAGAACAAAGTAAAACATCAGAATCGTATTTGCCGCAAAATTTCACGTTTACCATTGTATAACACGCCTTGAGCAACACCGTAGCCAATCGGTAACCTCGCCGTCTCTCAGAATAGAAGTTGGCACCTCTCTGTCAGCAATCACAACACTTCGGTACTTGGGCCGCGCGAGTACCTGGCATTCTTATGTTTGAGAGTATTGCAGGGAAATGCAGGTACACGTGATGATAGATCTCTTGTGATCGATGCGGGTACTAATGATGCGGATGATTGTAATGATCAAAGTGGAACTGAGTTTACCGATGCGATGTGTGACAAATGGACACAAACACAATAGAACCGAAATCAAAGATTTTGATGCGGATATTAATAATGCTAATGATTTTCACTTTGATTGTACGGTGGAAATGAGTTTAATATCGAAGGAGTTTTCCAAAAAGGTTCAGAAAACAAAATTGAATATTAACGTGCAAACTGAGAAAAGTATTTTTTATTTTATCACAAGGTTATGTTAAGAAAGCCGGCCAGTTTTGGAGCTAAGCTTAATTTCATCAAATCACAAGTTCTTAAAACACTAGGCGCAGACTGAGCTCACATAAAGACAGATCTAATAACCAACCATCATAACGTTACCGTAATCAAAGATCTAATCGGCAACATTGCAGAATCACTTGCACATTACTGCAGATATAGAAACGAACGTGTAAACATTGATATTATCAAACGGAGGCATATTTGCTCGGCTCCGAGAATAGCGTGGAATAGCATCGTATTAGTTGGCAGCATCAGTCAATCAGCAGTCACAACAGAGGCGACACCTCGCTTACACAATGCTCTTCCTAGAACACATCTGCTACGTGCACTAACGCCTGGTTGATTCCAGAAACGAATCGATTATCAGATGAAACAAGGTATTTTCAATATTTTGTTTCAAAAAAGAGATTTTTGATGGTCTTTTTCGAATAATTCTACAACATGTAATATCTGCTATACAGTTATGAATCGTTTTGCTGGTCGTAGAGTTCAATTTAATACTTCTTATAAGAATATATATGTTTCATGATTTTTCCGAAGAGATCTTCTTAGCGCCTTCTAGCAACAAACAAACTCGTTTTTGGAACAGGTTATGAGTATTTGTCATCGTAAAACTGATTTGTATGTAATTGATGGAATAATATTCCTTGAAAGGATGGATTATATGAGCAATGATGTATGTATTTAGATTTCATCATAGTGTTTCAAATTTGTTTCTAATAGGGCTACTTTTGCGGTTGCGGTGGCTCCTAATGATCATTTTTCAAATATGTAGCTTACGCTACATTATTGGTTGTTGGCACACACTGACCTAGTTTGAACATTTAAATCGGATTTCACTATAATCGCATCAAGGCACAATAATTGGAACTGTACAATACCAAATCACAGGTTTTCAAATGTCTTAATAACCACGTTATATTCATATAGACGGATAACTTGGCTTTTTCATACTGATCTACTATTACAATAATTAGAACGACACACGAATAACTCTTTATCGAGTAACACTCAAATTACATATGAGACAACAGAAGTAAGTATTTGCAGTTGCAATGATTTCACTTGACTTACCACCTATTTTAAAATCTAATTCCTAACACGGCTTAAGTACGAACTCGTAAGTACGAACGAGTAGGAACTCGTCCATACATTTAAAGAATCTTTCCCAGTGACGTGTGCCGATCGGCTTGTTAACGAGGCCCGCAAGTAATGTTGACACCACTCGGTGATCAAAGTGCCCACTCACTTGCTTGCTAATTCGTTAGTGTTTCCTCCCAGCATTGTCTATTTGTAAGCAAAGCGGATTTCATTCCGCCAGCCCAATGATTCACTGCAACGTTTTTCTTTGAGTCTCTTTTAGCATAAACAGTGGTGCCAGTTATTTGTTTATCGTACTTTTAATGGGGTTTATGAAATATGTTGGTTTTTTTTGCTTAGAAATTGAAGGCAGTGACAGATATTACACCTTTTCTGCTTTATATACGAGGGCATATCCTTCTCTAATAGCAACCGGCTAGACTTCAGTTTATAAATGTTCAAGTCAGTTTCAAAAGTATTATTGGGTTTTTCCATCAGAAATTTCTGAGTAGCAGCCCGGAGTCTAGTTTTGTGCTCGGTTGGTGGCAATAGGCTTCCTCTTATCATTATGTGGTACTTAAATATAACAGCCGTACTCGGCTGTATAGACACACCTCTACCTAACGTGATGTTATGTCAGATCAGTTTCCTATCTTTATCTATTTGTGAACTTTAATATTTTCCGGAGCCCTTCGCTCTCAACATTTTAATAAACGAAGCACCACGGCGCGGCCCTGCGCGGGGTTTTCGATACAACGTAAACATCAACAGATAGAATGTTATGACAGGTGAACTAGTAACATGCTCCTTAATCATATTTTTCCTCAAGAAGAAACTTATATTATGGAGCCTTAAAATAGGTGTTTGCCCTTCATCTTGTAGGTGCTTTATTTAATAGCAGCGCGACTAATTTCAGTAATTCATACGATTTTACGGATGCGGACGAGCGGGTGACTATACCATGTATTATAAAAAAAGCAGTTGACACTATGCAGGCATAAATAGCGGGCTGACAATGATGGGAGAAGAGACCAACCCTTAAAACAATGTCTAAAGTATGCTCGCGTCGCTTTCTTAGATTACGCTGTCAATGTTAAATGGACAAGAAATATAGAGGTATTCCACATTGGGCACCCGTTTCGAGGTTTCGATAGATTCCGTAGAATATACTTAATCATTTGCATCAAATACCAAGCTGGGTATACCTTTGACTACGAGAAGCAAACAACATGGTGAATTTAATCATGAAACAATACATCTAAATGTGCAATTCAATGCTCGTCATATCGGTACATGATAATACCGCGTTTGTTAGCGGTATGAGCGGCAATTTGTAGCGCGTTGGGGGCGCGTAAATCAAACGTGTCTCCCGACTGCGCCCGCGCACCGGCACACGTGTTGCCGCGGACTAGGGCTGCCTGTATTATTACACGAGTATTTAATATTGTTTTATTGACTAATATTTAATTTGTATGAGTACCTAGAACTCTCTTTATGATGGGAGAATGAGAAATAATTACTTTACTTCTTGGGGTTGCGCTTTAGTCACCAGCATCCAACAAGTGGCTGATTGGTGGGCAAATTCCTGTACAACAGTTGACAACTTATAACGGTGATGTATTGTTTTTACGTATCGGATGACATTTGCTTTAATAGCAAAGTTGTATAGAGTACGACGAGTTCAACCGTCCCCTTGACTGATGCAGTTGAAAGCGTCAGCTTGTATAGTGAAGTGCTAAGGCTGCCAAAGATGATTATCATCTAGTCTTCCTCATATATAAGAGAATGGCATAGGTTATCATAATCACTCGGAGCTTTGTTCTAATTACTGCTGAGTATAGGTCTCTCTTTTGCACAAGTTTTCCCTGGTATTTGAAAATCTCATCCAGAGCCTAACAAATAAGAATATCATTCTTACTGCGATCCTTTGTAGATCATCCCCTAGAAGGCTCATGGCAGAATTCCAATAAGCAAATCCTCGATGATTGACGGTAACTCCAGTCCCACCACAGAACAGTTCATACCTACGGTTTAGGTTTAGTGCGAAACAGATTTAACTCACCCTTCTGTCTCCATTGTGTACAAAAAATGTACAAAATCACAACGGTATATATTTAAAATTCGTTTAGCGAGAAACGTATTTATAGTGAATTTGTGGTGCAAATAGGCCTTAACCTATGTAATTATCACCACAAGTGAAGTTAGGAGGTTATTCTAGTAGAATTTCTATTGGTTTATTTTTAGACTTACATTATACGTTTTAGCAATATGATTGAGAGTTCGAAGTTCAAATGATAATAGTTATGTCATCAACAAAATGGTCTGACCTTTGAATATTACCCAAGAAACTCGGAATTACAGTGCTAACCGATTAATAAGAAAGTGTAAATGGTGTTATTTATCTAGTGATTTCGCCCATAATTGTTAAGTAATTGAAAAACAAATAGCTAGGTATCGCAATTCGTTATGTAATGAAAACTGCATCCTAATTAGCGTTTGCGGTTTAGCTTCCAAACATGTAAGTAAATAACCGTTATTGAAAATTTAACTTTAATGCCATCACGTAAAGTTCAGATCATGCAACCACCCCAAATTGTTTTTTTGCCTTAATAGTACTAGTCATTCTGAAATCAAATTATTTGCACTAGCATTAAATGGGAACAAGGATCACTAAAGTTTATAATAACATTCAACTGAACAGTAGGTAGTACGTAGTAGTCGCACCAAATGTATGGAATTAACGTTTTCTACATTACTTTCTACTAGTACTTGTGTTCAATATAATGTATGTAATGAAAGTGAGCGTGTTACACAACACAGGTGCTGTTTTTTCTGCTGACAAAGAGGTCTAACAAATCGTTCACCTCGATTGTTTAGTCATATCAATATCATATTGTGTAGGTACTAATAAAATTGTCATTTATTAAAGTGTTCTTATATTTTAATTAATCAGGTGATTTATGACAATTCAAGGTTATTTTTTACTTAAACCAGCAAAGCATAAGTATTAAACAGGCTAATTAATTATCAAGTTCTATTATTAAACACAAGTATTCAAAATCACATAACTGTCTTCAGATATAAACATATATTTTGTCTAGTACCAACCCTACAAGGTGTAACCGATGCGACGCGGACGGCGCGGGCGCACAGTAGATTTATAGCGCTCAATCAATGCGGATTTATTGCTGAGGAAGCGACCAGCGCTCGCCTTTTGTTGCACGTATATATAGAACAACTTCGATGTAATTGGCTCTATAATTTACCTTAATTACCGTCAAACGATTGCTCATTTGTATGTGATGTCATTATTATTGAATTATCGGCTGTGACAACGGTTTGAAATCACATAATATGCGAAAAGCGTCTCGTTTTTAATGTGTGAAACTATTATAAGTGCTTCTGCATAAGCACATCATAGCACAATCAACCTTTATGTTCCCACTGCTGGGACAAAAGCATGCCTGTTTCCTCATGATATTTAATTTTGTCTTCGCCGTTTTATTCGCAAAGTAAAATGCTTCTGATAGAATTTATTATTTACTTATTAGAAGTTATATTCTAGTTTGTTGATAAACGATAATCAATCTATTTTGGTTTTGTTGGTTTGGTTATCTAAAGCATTCCATTTCCAAAACTGGACTTACGAGCTGATCGATGTATATGACATGCTATTGTTTTTAATCAGCGAGTAACCCATCGGCCTCGATTCCATGGGAAGGTCACCACCATGGACTAACTATGAGCAAATATCATGTAGAGGTATGGATGATTATGGGCTGGCTAAGGCCTCGCTGTAAAACGTCTGCGAAAGTGACAGACACAATGCGATTTCGATCAATTCAAGAATGTGGCACGATTAAATAGTTGCGTTTGTTAATACCGTATTGATTATATTGATATCCATCAAGCCTCAAGAATGTATTCTTAATTGATCCATCTCAATTACTTATCACAATATCTGCCTAGCCTTTTCACAACTATGTTCGGATCGGCTTCAAGAAATTTCAAATTCGAAGCTAAAAATGCTGAGCTATGTATTTTTTATCTTTTATGCTTTAATTAAACTTTATTTTCATTCGTAGCGTTACATTGTATGAAAAATGATTAGTTGGTTTGATTCAAGAATAAACGTAGGTCTTAATCCTTTATTCTTTCTGAAGTTCAATCAGTCAATTCGTTCAAAAAAAAATAGGCAAACAGACCTTACCACAATTTTTGTTAAGTATTAAAGTTTTTTTTTTCCATTTAATTTTAAAAACACACATATCTATATATATTTATGTATGTATTATATTTATATTATACATGTATATGTTCATGTATGAAGTAGATAACTTTACTTTTGTTATTTTTTTTAATTGTTATGTTGTTGTTTTGTTTAAAATTTTTGTGTAGAGTACACCACTGACTACCCCTTTTAATTTTTAATTCCGTAATGTCCATCCAAAGGTTGTCTGGAAGATATCGCTATAAGCGATAAGACCGCCGTTGTAACCATAACATTGTAAAATTTGTAAACCCGTTATCTTTGATTTTTGGTATACAATAAAGTATTATTCTATTCTATTCTATCATGTCTTTTCACTACAAATTACAAACACTGAAATGTTACTTATTTCACACAACTTTCAAGGAACGTGCTAAACTTTCAGGAATGGTGAATGAACACAAAATATTCCTAAATTAATATTTATTAATCATCAGGCATCACACAAATAGTACCCAATCGCTGACCAGTAGGGCAAGCAGTTGCATCGATCGCTGCTCCTGGACCCCTTGAAGTAACTGATTGACTTGACTCGGTCACCCCACCGTTCATCGTACCAGTACCTCGATTACTGTTAGGTCCGACTGATCTACTGGGCACTGTCACTTCATCCATCACATCAATATCTTCACCGTCAATGACTTCGTAACACACACAGTCCTCGCCAGCACATTGCGCTTCATCTTCGTAGGGGATATAAGGGAACTTTGGCTCAACTCTTGGGATTGAAGGAACCCCCACTACACCATACACTGACGCGAACATAACGAACAGCACCACCACATTCATCCCGTACCACAGATCAACAATGAATGATGACTATATTTCTATAAACCAAACTTATGTACGCAAAGTTTCTGACATCGTCATTTACATAGAAACCTTGGACTAGGTTAAGGCGACGAAGGTTCTGTACCTATTAAAGAATTAAGCATTGGGTAACTTAGTAAAACTACGCTAACAAATAATCGAGGTTGTGATCGTAAACCTGTTAGTGAAATAATCATGACCGTGTCTTATAAAAATACACAATTATGCGTATCTTCTTTATAATAAATCATTCGTTTGATATACAAATTAATTTTGAATTCACTTGACATTGTAATGGATAATTTATTAGAGCCTACGTTTATTTTGATCAGGCAAAATGTTGATTGATTGAGTCTTAACGGAATACAAATAAGTAAGAAACAATTTCAGAAATTCCACAATGGGCGGGATAGAGGCGACTATAACCATGTGTTTCGTGAAGTTTAACGGAACCCCAAATAGTTGCGTGGTCCGAACTTACAAGGTTAAATTCGCCGAAATATTTGGTTATTCTCCAAATCAAGATAACTATCTGTAACTAGAACTATTTATTGTTAGGAAGTACCTACTTATGTCTGTTTGTCTGAACTTTTGTTTTCTGTCAGACCACATGGGACTATCACACTTAAAAGACGATTCTGGTAGTGATAATATGAAAGCTTTTCACTATTATTAACAAATATCATGATGAGATAATTGAACTTTAAATGGTTTGATGGTACATTACCATGACATGGTGATAGTTAACCTTACTCAATTAAATCTGTGACACTATTTTCTACCAGAGAAGGAAAACATTATCCCAAACAGTCAACCTAAAAACCACCTTGTATAAATTGGTCCCTTATTCCTAACATTTGGTCAATGTGACGAATTCGGACATATCCGGCGGGTATTGTATTATCATTATTTGAAAGTTGTAGACCTTGGATGCTGTCTTTGTCGTTTGACATAGGTAAGTCCTCGTACTTGTAATGAGGCATTGTCTGTCATTTTATACAGAGTTGAGTTCTAACCATTTTATAATGAGACAGGAGCGTTTATTTTTTCTTTAGATGAGAATGTAATTAAAATGAAATCAATTCGTTATTAGCATATATATATACATTATTAAAAAACTGTTAAATAATGGTTTGATAATGAGTTCTAAATCCTGACATACCTACTAACTCTATTGTGTAGTCTTCTTCGTCATACTTTAGCCTTTACCTATCCCCATTTATTAACAATCGGCGCCGTATGTCTTCTTGTCGCATAGTTCTCTATTTATATTCACCATCTCGTTCTAGCATTATCATCTTTCAGACAATCTACCCATGGTTTCTTTGGTATTTTCTTTATCTAACAGCGATATACATTTATACTCAAAACTTTCATCACGACATTCATATACATAAACATCACATGAGTGAATTGAATGAATGAATTTTTCAATTGGATGTGGATTGCCAAATCCGAAACTGATGTTTTGGTTTTCATCAAAATCGGGCTCGAGACTCTTTGCAGTGTTTTTCACTATTCCTCATAGTTTCGGATTTGGCAATCCACATCCAATTGAAACATTCACCCTGTATACGTTGTAGACCATCATTAAATACTTTACTCGGATTTACAAATCGAAATCGATGTTTAGTTGTTTTTTTTTGCTTGTTTATTCATAAGAAGAACATTGGAAAGAAGATAATGTCAATCCACAATTTAGAGACTTTACTGTAACAGCATACCTGTTGAAAATTGAAATGCCATAAAATGAAATTATGACTTAATTTCGGCCGGATGAGTTATACCTAGGTACCTACTTAAAAACGCTGCAGGCACATAATATGCTTAACACGTGTACCTAAACCTTTCCATCGAGTAATTTGAGCTATATCTTAAAAAATATTTCAATAGTTGCATTAAACTCACACATTACTATCTATCAGCTACAGTGATCATCAAAGCACACACGCACAGTCTTGGCAAGTGCATCGAATATTACAGCAACTGGAGTGGAACAAACGTCCTACCTTGTGCTGGCTGTCCATGCCATCAATATTTATTGTCTAACAAACTATCGGCCCACATTTAATCGATCTGTCTAATTATACCCGCTGAATGAATGGGTTTACGGTATTTGCCATTCAGATATGTGATTTACAGCTGATCATCCATTTTGACATTATTTTATTGCGCTGAAATGAAGAGACGCACGATATTGGTATTTGCACCGAAATCACGTCTTAGATAAGCGACAGACAGAAAACCCAGGATTTTTATTATGAACTTTTATACGATGTAAGTACCTACATACTGTTAAATTTCTAGCTTTTGAACAATTTTTATGATATCTGGTGAAAATTATGTAGATTTCATTTTAAATTTGATTTTCATTGCTTATATGAGTGATCACCATCACATTCCCGAAAAATATCTGATGAGTTTATTTCACACAAATGACTAAACACTTCCTGTCAGGGCTGCAATAACAACATAATATTTCCACTGTCGCATTATTGACTCCCATTGTCAAATATAACAACATAACTGAGGGAATATGAGCAAAAAATTCTTAATGCAACATTTCTCGTTGATTTACACACGAATGCCACATTAGCGCCCATGGCACCACACAAATAACTCATAACGTGACAATTATGCGTTTTTCAACGGGTATGCGAAAAAATTTATCGTTTCCGATTACATGCACCGGGACATCACGCGCTTATTATGATTCCAATAAAAATGTCTCACGTTCTTATTAAATTGTTGTCTGATTGTTTGAGCGGAAATATGTCGGGGATTGAAGCTGTTTCGGCTTGAATCTAAGATTTTTAGCCATTGTTGTTCAGGTAATTTTATGTACTACGTATTCAAAACATGAAGTTTAAAAAGATTCCAAATAAAGTAAATCTATTACGGTATGCATAGGATTAATAATAGTCCGTAAGTACAACAAAAATAAAATTCGATTGCCCACTAAAATAAAACTAAGATCATTATCGTCTCTACGTAAGTATAGTTTTCATCACCCGTGTTATTTATAATCCCCGTCTTGACACCGTGCGATGAAATTATTGCCGCCATTTTGGACGCGTTTTGAGTTTTCCCGCCATTATAGCAATTAGTTGAGTGAGATGTCCGCGCTTGGGTGGACGCTTTACGGTTTTTATGGGACTGTTTGTTATTTTTTTCTGTAGTGCGCTTTTATGTGTCCAAATGTGGTTCTGACTGAAGTGTGTTTAGCCTGTTATGTTAGTTTTCAGTGCCTTGAACTTTTGAGTAGAGTATGGAAGAGGTATGGAGTTGTTCTTTTTGGACTGTATACTTAAGGAAATTAATCGTTGTTACTTTATTTTGACATACGATTACGAATTATTCAGTGGACTTTTAATTACACACATAGGAATGTTTATAGCTGCGCACCGAAAAACTCTTGCCTGTTGCAAATGTACAGTACCTGTAGCGAATACCAAGATTGAAATCAATATTTAAAACATATAGATGATATCTAAGTTATTGAGGCTAAATAAGTAAATGGTAAATGCGTGGAATGGCGAGCGACGAGTCGTCAGTTTTATCCCCATACGTTTCACTGTAGAACATGAACACAACCCACTATCTTTATTAACATTAGAAATTTCAATATAACTCATTACTAGTAATATCCAATTTATAGGCCAATTTAAACGCGAGTACCAAATCATGAAAAACAATCTACTGGTTGTGAGAACTCTGGTAAGGAAAGCTGTTCTCCCATATATTTTTCACGGAGGCCACTACATGCAAAATTGTAATCTATCCATGTTATAAAGTAAAACTCATTTTTTGTTAAAGTCGCTTTTTGTGTCGCTATCTGAGTGCCGCTAAGTTCTTCTAGCCGACGCAGTCGATGTTGATGCAGTTTCCAGCATCATTTTGAGATTGGAACTAACCATCGTAAAGAAAACTCGTCGCTTTGTCAAGAAGTAAAACCGTTCAAAGCAGGGGTAGGTTTGTAGCGGGTGTACTAAAAGTGTATGTGCGTGTAATCGGTATATTATGCTGTATGTAGATCGAAGCCATGTATTTTAGAGCAGTAATAAATCATGATTTAAGCTACACTCGCGTTTCATACAGGTAGTTCTGTAAAGAAAATTGTTCTAAATGAAATAACATCACAATCACAACACAATCAACATCAGCATAAAGAGATAACATTTCTACGAATTCTAACCACACACGATAAAGAACTATAACCAAAATTATTTATGAAAAAGTTCTGAAGAAAAATACATATTATTTATTTAGAGCAAATCTGTTTCAATCGATGAAAAGCATATTTTATTACCATTGCTTTTATGCACGTTGTTAGTGGTAGGTTAGTGACGGTACGTTTTTCGTTACTCACATCTCCCGCTGACTGTACTCTGTAACTGACTGTTATAGTAGAAGAATGTTTCCACACTCTTTCACACGACAATTTGTGGAAATAAATGACGATTCAATGAAACCTACTTAGATTTCGAAAGCTTTTCCTGACAGTTTAGCTTATGAAAGATTTATGTGTACTTATTGGTAATGGATTATTAAGTACCTACCTGTCAAGTACGTAATGACTATTAGGGTACAAGTTGCATATAAATCTTGATGAGATGAGATGTTCTTTGAACTTTTACAACATTTATGCAATTGAAACACCTTGTGAAACTTGACGCCTTCAATTCCAAGTGTTTAGGTTCTACTGTATCAAAATACCTGTACCTATCTATCAACTGCTACATAACTATCGAATCATGTAATCATTTGTAATATTGTGTAGTAGTTTGCTTAGTCGAAGTCCTACATGTACGCTGACGATTGACGGTGGATTTCGTCACGGGAAACTTTGATACATTCCGTTCTATTCCGCTGTTTTTAGCTAATTACAGTGTAAGAGGAATTTTGATTTAAGTATCATCATCATGTTTGGTGACAGGCCAAAACATTTAAACACACGAACGACAGATGAGAAAACGCGAACAGATTTGTATTCTAGTTGCAAGAGCCTGTTGCAACAGACTGTCTACGGGGTGCTGTCCGGTGAAAATGTAACATCAAACTTGGCACAATTGGTCGTTTTGTTGAAAAGCTTTACTGAGACATGGAATTTTTTGGACGTTTTGCTATGGCATTCCTTCTGATACTTCGATCAATAATAGTACTATTATTGATCGAAGTTCTGATACCTTAAATATGTTTGGTGGCAGGTCTCGTATCATCAAGCGGATGTCCTCGCGGCGGGTTCGCGCTGTCGCAGTCACTGGTGGAGCGGCTGGGGCGCGACCATGAGCAGCTGCCCGTGCTGCCGCCGCTGCACCACCCCATCAGAGATGTAAGTAGTACATGCGTTTGGTGGCAGGTCTCGTATCATCAAGCGGATGTCCTCGCGGCGGGTTCGCGCTGTCGCAGTCACTGGTGGAGCGGCTGGGGCGTGACCATGAGCAGCTGCCCGTGCTGCCACCGCTGCACCACCCCATCAGAGATGTAAGTAGTATATGCGTTTTGTGGCAGGTCTCGTATCAATGGCAGTCATGGGCAGCGGCTAGTATAGTTAATGTTGTAAAATCTGAAAGCTTGGTAGTAGCCATGAGGGTTGGTCTTACAATATTACAAAACGACACGTCGACTTGATCAAAATACTAGTCATGTCAATTCTTAAGGTTCGGTCAAAGTGGTATAGGTAAAATTGTGGACAACGGACTTAAACAGATACCTAGTGTGCTTCGACTTTATAACAACTGATTGTGTTTAATCGGAAGATTGTTATTGTAGAATTCAGTATGCGCGCGCAGCACATACTCGCCACTGCAGGCGCTCAGTGAAAGCACATGTCGAGATCCGGGCGTGTCCGCACCGCCGCCGCCGCAGCCACCTCGTGTGCAGGTATTATTATGTTGTAGTCCTAATGAGTTTTATACATTATGTAACTATACTACGTTCTTATTATAACCAGGAAGAATACGATCTGAATTTTTAAAAGCTTCGTCTTTCATTTCGTTACGTAATTCCAAACGACAGCAAAGCTCTGAGTAACAACTACCGTTTCTCAATAGGCAACTCGTAAGCTTCGAAATCTACATTTTTTAAAGTGTTAGAAATTTGCTTATATTATTATGTGTTACGCATTGGTGAATCAGCGGTAAACGAAGATCGCCATTAGGGCTTTACTTTTTAACCCCCGACCAATAAAGAGGGGTGTCATAAGTTTGACGCGTGTATCTGTGTATCTGTGTCTGTGTATCTGTCTGTGGCATCGTAACTCCTAAACGGATGAACCAATTTTGATCAAATTGATTTCGTTTGAAAGGTGTTTTAAGCGAGGGTGTTCTTAGCAATGTTTCGAGAAAATCTGCTGAGCCGTTTGAAGGTCTCAACTTAACTGATCTCACGATGTTGGGTTTCGTCATTCCACTCTGCATCTTCCAGTCGTATTTCGAAGATGAAAAACTAAATGATGGGAGCAGATG
The DNA here is from genome assembly GCA_963082945.1 of Cerastis leucographa. Lineage (NCBI taxonomy): Eukaryota > Metazoa > Arthropoda > Insecta > Lepidoptera > Noctuidae > Cerastis > Cerastis leucographa. Next base: position 4,870,814 of record OY720365.1, read on the forward strand.
AAAATAAAATTTAACAGAAACGAACACCCGAGAAGTAACTGATATTAGTTTACCGATTTACCAATACGGCTCCATCCTCAATCAACTTCTAATAGAAATCTACTTCGCACCCAGGCGTCGAACCAAAATGTGACTCTCCACCCGGCGGTAGCACGGTGCACAGCCACACTGGAGCTGTCGGCACTATGGCGCAGCTTCCATGAGCTGGGCACGGAGATGATCGTCACGAAGGCAGGCCGGCGCATGTTCCCGGCGCTGCAAGCCCGGCTGGCGGGCCTGCTGCCCAATGCCGACTATCTGCTGCTCGTCGACTTTGTGCCTCTCGACGATAAGAGATATCGATATGCTTTCCACAGGTATGGGATCCAGATGATTTTTATATCGCAATAGTAGACAATGTTATGTGTGGCACAGTTTCGGGGATATTCCAATCATTTGAAAAATCAAAATGGAAATCCTTTCTAACATTTCTTAGGATCCGAAGATCTGATAGCAAATCGAAGCCTACTTAATTCCCCTTTTGATTACTTAAAAATATTACTAGGTACCCTATTTTTGTGAATAATACAGTATGTTAGGTTAAACGAGGGACATATTGAGGGAGGGTATTCAGTATTCGATTCTCGTCCCAAAGTAAAAAACCTATAACGTATATAGAAGAATTTTTAATGTTTTGTTTAGTGCCCAGATATTTTGGACTGTCCTAAGCCAGGTAAGTTTAAAGTATGAAGGGAAAATGGATTATACCTAAGAGTCATTGACCCGCTCACATGTTCTGCGATAGTATTAAGTCGCTAGCGCAAGGGTGTATACACGTTGCGTGACATTTGCGAAAATTTTGGTATGGTTCAGTCTGTTATTTATCAGTGTTTTTTTTTGTTTATATTTTTATTAGTATCATGTTAGCATGTACTATTATGGGTTTGAATATGTCCCTCGTTTAAACTAACATACTGTATAATCCCTAAATATCAAAGGAATTATAATGACTGAATAGCCAACTGCAAACAACTTGGATGTAGCGGTCATAAGAAACTTCTTAGGCAAACATACAAGCCATTCTACAGCTGTACCCGTGGACGTTTGCTCAGTTTGGATTTTGCCAACATCTAAACGAACCCATCGCCATGGACATAAGAAAGAGAGTTCAATCAATTGCTTGTATTGTAGCTCAAGTTGGGTGGTGGCGGGTAAAGCGGACCCGGTGTCTCCGCCGCGTATACACGTGCACCCGGACTCGCCCGCGCCCGGCTCCAACTGGATGCGCCAGCTGGTCTCCTTTGACAAACTCAAGCTCACCAACAACCAGCTCGATGACAATGGACACGTGAGTAACTACTACTACATGAAAACATAGGTATCTATGACACAAAAACTGCGCGTCTTGCACGACGTTGTGAAGTGAAAAAGCTTTTAGAGACTTTTGGAACTTTTTTTTTTTTTTGAGAGGCACTTGTTCTTCCCGTCATTGTGATTTTTTTTTCTGGACCATACTTGGGAACCTTCTAGTAACGGAAATATTGAAGGTCGAACGTTTTTTTTTTAAATGAACGTTTTAAAGGGTAACTTATGACTTTACTTTACCTCCATGAGCTCTGCACTATTCAATGCATCCATCAACACAATGTTTTGAGTGCGTTACATTCAGCGTTACCGTAAACAATGATTTTTCACACACAAAAAAAGTCGTTTTCCAGCATTAGTTATTCGCAGTGTTACTAAGTTTGGTATTCAGAATGCTTGACTTCGTGAAGGGTCGTTATGCCCCTGGTACAAAGAAACATGTTTTCAGTAGAGGCTGTGGAACTTTCCAACTAAGTTGCCTGCAACTTGGGGTTCTCTCGTGTCTATTTCCATTTAGTGTACTAACTACCTAGGTACCTACTATCTTTTTGAATCCATTCTTAATATTTAGCCTTTTCCAATTTGTAAAAACTCTTACCTTATATTTTACATAGTGGATGAGCCTGAAATTTGGAAACATAGCTGATAATCTTCAATTATTAGCTATACTCTTTACCAATATTATTACTAATAAAATTGTTTGTTTGTAGGGGGTAATCTTCGGAACTACTGATCCGGTTCTTAAAATCTTTAACTAACGGGAAGCTACATTATCCTCAATTGCTATATTTGAAACGTCCCCGTGGGTTGATTTCAGTACATAAAGGGAGTGAAACCGCGAGTAAAAGCTAGTGTTTAATATGAATTATGTAAGTTTTGTTTGCTTCGTACAGATAATCCTGAACTCGATGCACCGCTACCAGCCGCGGCTACACGTGGTGTACCTGCCGGGCGAGGGTCAGAGCAGCGCGCACCGCACCTTCGTGTTCCCGGAGACCGGCTTCACCGCCGTCACCGCTTACCAGAACCATAGGGTGAGTGCATTTGTCATTGCCTAGTATTACTTGATCTCTCTTCCGTATTCTTTTTTGTAAACTCAACAAACGTAGGTGAATATACCTCCGGGGTACCTACCATTTAATAAAACTGGCAGGTAACAGGCAACTACTTTGGCAAAAATACCTTTAATTACAGCTAGTATGTTTACTAACAGCCAGTTTCTTCATCATTTCAGCCAAAGTAACGTCATTAAGTAAAAGTAACGGTTAAATTCATTTCTTCCCAATTTTAGCTGTTGGTTTAACTGTTACTTTTGCCTTAAATTTTACTACCGTCACTGTCATTTTGATAAAGCTTAAGAAGGTATCACTCAAGCGTTTGCACTTAAATTTTATTTTAGTATTAAAATGTTATCACGATATTCATCCAGTGAAAGTTCAAGTTCATAACCGCTGTAATGTCCAGGTGACTATGACGATGAACTTATTGTAAGTTATAAAGTCAAGTTATGGAACGAGGCTGATTTTTTGTTCAGGTACACAATTTCAAAAGAAACAGTGACATACCTCAGCAAAGTATATTTATCTTAATGTTATAAGATAAACTGATGCCAACCACAGCAAAGTATATTTATCTTCAGTTTGTATTTGATATGACTACCAGTGCTTATAGAATTTACTAATGTATATTTTAGGTAAGCACCTATCTACCCGCAGGTCCTATTTACACAAAAAAATCTCTGCTTGGAAATCTCAACAATAGTTATAACAATAGTCCAAATATTGTTAATTAACTCCAAAAAGCTATTTTTGGAATGACAGTAGCAATTCAATTTCAATAAAACAGTAGTTCCTTGGCTTTTGTGAGCGTTGCCAGATGACCGTCTCGCGTTCCCTCCAAACTTTCCCCGAAATCCCCCCAAAATTCAGGTTTATAGGAAAAAAACCCCCACAAATAGCATTTCTTTTATTAATAAAAATATTATGTTTTTTTTTGTAATGTGAAGAAAATCAATTTTATACTATTCAGCAATAGCTTCCATTACACAGTCAGCATCTTTACTCACGTTGTCTGCTGTGCTGTACATTTTTTCCGAGTTAATCTCATTAACATATTTACACCGGGTTTGAGATTAAGTTTACTTCTAGTAAGAAGTATCTTATTCTCAAGGTGGATTCAGCAGTGTAAATCTAATCTGATCGCGTTCAGTTAAAATTTTATGAACAAAACAGATTAGTTTTGTTCATAAAAATCCCCTAATTCCCTCAAAACCCAGTTTCCTCCCTCCACGAATCCCCCCATGACTTTAAAAAACCCCAAGATTTGGGGGATTCCCCTCAACCTAGCATCACTGGCTTTCGTTTTTAACGAACTGGCATTTGACTTTTGACACTACTTGACAGTGATATTGCAATGTTGTCATGTGTAAAAAAACCTACCCACGTTTTTTTGGGGTAATTACGACGTTTGCGTTGTGGCAACTCTACTGACTTTTAGTTTAGCTGTTACTTGGGTGAAGAAACACATTTGCTATTAATATCATCAATGGTCAAGTAAAAGTTAATACTTTTAGCGATAGCTATAGTTGTTGATTAAGAAACTGGCTGTAAGTATTGTAAATTTAAATGTTACCCTTTTGTTTTTACAGATAACGCAATTGAAAATAGCGAGCAATCCCTTCGCGAAGGGCTTTAGAGACTGCGACCCCGATGATTGGTGAGTTTGACCGTTAATTAACCCCAACTTAGTATGACGAGCTCTTCATAATACAGATTTAAATATCAAAACGCATGATCTAGTTTCCATAAAATGTTTTAGATTATCACAACATTATGACTCTCCAAACATTTTCACAATTTATTATGCGCCATATTTTGACACGAGACCATCTTAAGAAATTATCGAGACACTAACGGTCGGGTAACCGTAACCACATTTCTCCCGCGCCCCACAGCAGGGCTATGAATCAATTATTTACAAAGTTTTCATACGACGCGACGTTTTGAAACTCATTTCAACAGCCGGTGACAATTTACTTTTACGACGTGCCCATAGAGTAAAGAGTTACGGACGACAGTTATGGCGGACACGGCTCGTTTCCCGTTCCCGCCAAAATAAAAATAAAGTATTTCTAGACTTCAAATTTATTGTTTTCGGTAAATTAGTTTGAAGTGCATGATTTGAGAAGATTTAAGTTTTAATTATTTACCTCTGCTGCTATTAGAGGTTGTCCTTTATTTTGAACAGTTTCTTTGACTCAATCATTATACATTTATGGACACTGTTTTCTGAAGTTCTTCTACTTTAACTTTCATCGAAAAAATAGGAATTACTAAGCAGGATACCAAAATTTTTAAAAGTTCTTAATTATAAAAAAAAACGAGTCGATAAGGCAAAGTTTACCTTATATGAAGCAACTAATTCAAAGTAAATAGAGATCAGTACCTAAAGGCCGTGCACCTGGTTTGTATCATACGGTGGGAGGTGGCGCGTTCGCTGTTAGTTTAATTATTTTGCAAACATTATCTTTCTGATGTTTATCTATAAAGTAGGTACTTTGGGGGTAGAAGAGTGCATAATCTAGTGAAAATCTTATAATTTGACTTCGTACTTAGAGCAAAAATATTAACAGGACAAAAATAGTGCTGCAATGATTTTTATCAACATGTCCAACTTCACAGAAAATCTTGAATATTACTTAAGGCAAAAATGAAACAGGACTGAAATTCATTTAATAATGGAAAATATATAAATCCAAACCTTAATTTTCCAAAATAAAACAGATTAGTGCGTCAATTAATATTAATATTAAAAGCAAACAATAAATTACGATGAACGGTGACGTCAGCACTAAGCAGCGAGCAGCGTACGGCGTGTGCTAGTGTGTGTAGTGTTTTGTTACGCTTACGCGTTTGTACACCTTATTTCTATTACGGAAAGATCAAATTTCTATGAAAACGCTTAACCAAATACATGAATGAAGCTTGCAAAGGTATTTTGCGTAAACATTAATTGATATTTTTTTCATTATTTGCTTTAGGGCCGACTTTTCAATCCTAAGATAAACAACCAGATAGCGTTTATTCGTTGAATAGCAATATTTTTGGTTTTGCAATAGTCAGTTAGTAGTCAACTGTCGAATAAAGCCTCTAACGGAGTTATCTGCTACTTTAAGGGCCAGTTAGGGTTTTATCTCCCCAATAAGTTTGATGATTTAGGTTATGTTGGACTGTTTCATTCGTTTTGGTAAAACGACATAGGTACGGTGGTTTTATTATGAAGGACGTGTTTGAGCAATATATATTTTAATAATTAGAATAAAAATGATTAATAATTAACAATTAGAATAAAAATTATTAATCATTAATAATTAGATAATTTAGAAATCGAGATAGAACGTGAATTACCTGAGAGGAAAAACCGACTTTTATGAGAGAAGCTTTTAAGAGAGTGATCATTTTAACGAATAGACGACAATGAAATCTGGAGAAGATTTTGCTTGAAATATGATACCATAACCTACTTTCGTTAATTGAGGATAAAATTAATTCATTTATTATTTGAGGAAAAACAAACAGTAACACAATAAAAACTAATCATAATATTATCTTAAATATTACAAATTACAATTAAGCGAGCAATTGTTTTCAATAATTAAATGAGATCATAGTCATCTTACAAATTTAACACATCAATACAATAACTACTAATCGCCCTACGATTCTATGTAACTGGCATATTTTAAATAACAATAATAAAAGGCTAGCCATTGTTTTGTTTTTTCAAGCGAGTTCTCCAAAATTTTATTCACGTCGTCCCGTATTCCGTGTGTTAAATACACGTTTTGTTGCTATTCTTGTCTAACACGTTGTATACTGTATCTGTGCATCTTGCTTGCACATCAATAGTGTGAAGTTGGCTAGCATAGACCACTAATAGCTATTCTCTAGATAAAATACGAATGAAAAATTTAAAATATTTATTCGCTTGATAAATAGACAGATAATTTTAAACGCATCAAGCGTTTATTTTTTAATTTTAAACGCTTGATATTTATTCGACTATTTTACTGAGGATTGAACAATCGACCCTTTAAGTGTTTAATTTTCGTGTAAATGGGTTAGAAATAGCCCTTAGATGAAAGTTAAACAAAATTAAACCGTGTTACCTTTTTGCTTTTTATCAGTTTTTTTTTTTTTACAAAAAAACTGATAATAATAACTTCCGTTAGTACAATTTGTTTAATTTTGTTTAATGGAGGTTTAATATATTAATTTAAGTTATTTTATGTAAAAAAAACCGCTGTTTATATTTTTGCCTCAAGTACAATCCAAAAATTTCGTAAGTAAATGTTTTTTTTTTATCGTAATTTCCGTGGACGAAAATGTTTAATTCTGAAAAAATGTATTACTGTCACCAATTTTTTACCTCAAGTAACTTTCACATAAACGCGTTTTCGTCTTTTTGACCTTGATCCGGCCATGGAAAATGTTTATTTTATTTTATTATTTGTAGAACTAAAGTCAAGTACACGATTCAAGAAAAAAATCGGTGTTTATATTTAATGCAAGGTTCAAATCTAAAATCCCCGTACTAATTAAAAACCACTTACTCAGCCATAAAAATCCAAAGTGCGTACAGTATAAACACAAAACAGTCGCCTGCTCCCGGGCATCCAAACTTCTTGTTTATAGCTTGCCTCAGTTACGCCATCCTGCCCACACCCCACTACATTGGCTACCAGTGTGGCCATAAATCTAGGCTGTCAACCATTATTCTCACGGCACGGTAAACTGCATACGTTTTATGTACTGTTTATAGCAATTGCGTGACTACGGACAGCCAATCGTGTAGGAAATCTGTTTTTAGGTAAATTGATTGTTTTGGGATTCGCCAATGGTGGTGTAGACAGTGAAGAATTACAATAATAAACTTACGAGTAGTAGGTATAATAAAACAATAGAATGCTTCGTAAGTGCACATATTTGGTTATCGGCCATCATATTGAGAAATTGGGAGTGCTTAATCACAGTTAAAGCAGAACATGCTTTAAAAAAAATAACAACCGTCGACTAAAATTCATTACCAACTTGTCGTCTAAGCAAATAAAATAAGTGATAAAGTATCCGCAGTTCTCTGAAAAGTCAATCTACACATGCACAAACAGTTAGAGGGGGAAATCTTTTTTGTCCTTGTCCTAGTTCCTGGTACCATCGATTAATAACTCTGCGAGGGAAGTATTCTGACGTATCAGTGCCATTTGTCGCGCGCTGTCAAAATAGAGATTAACGCGAAGTAATACGACCCCGCCTACTGGGCGGGCGAACCTATTATTATTGTTTTTTTTTTCATTTGTATCATAATGTTGATAGTTGCCCGTCATTAATATAGTTGGACATTAAAAATGATTAGTGATACAAGTCCATTTATAAAACGTTTTCGTGTTTATGGAACGGTTCTGCTTGCCTCAACTAATAGTAGTATTTAAGTCGGTTTCCAGTTTCAGTATGATCAGCATTTTTAGGTTTTGATTTGTGGTCTCTAATTTCTATCTACATGCAAACTGCTATTTTTTGGTTAAATAAAGAGCAGCTGGGCACGGTAAATAAATTGAATTGTTTAAAATTAACTGGGAAACTATTGTGGATACAGCAGAGGGTGATTACATATTTAATAAATAATAGTTTAAAGAAACTAAAAAACACGCTTTTTATGGAAAACCGAACTAAAAAATAGAAAATAAATTAGATTAAATTTAAATTAAAAATTTTCTTAGGTAATCGAAAATTTCCAAATATTAGATAAAGATAAAGGTTGAAATTTAAAATTATTTCTTGCCTACTATAGATGAAAATTATATAAATTAACAAAAAACTTATTTTGAAAACTGAATAATGGAATAATTTTATCAAATTAATGTATTGTCATCGGTCCTCGAAAACTCTACAAAAATTGAACGAAATCTGGCCGTTTAAAGTGGGTTAAAATAGCGCCCAAAGGAGTCGGTTACAAACAAACATACATACAGGTGAAGTTAATAAAAAGCTTGTCAAAAGTAGAGAATTTGTGTAATCGGCTTCCATAAGTTCCCACTACCTACTTGGAAAAACACCTTATTCTTTGGGAAACGGAATTGGCCATAATCCGCCATTTGAGCTCAGTGCAGGCTGGTGGATGTCACATATTTTAACTGATAGGACCGTCGGACTAGGGATGTTTGCGGCGGCGCGAGTAGATTGCTTTTACACCATAATGCGAAAGCGCGCAGCATCAATGCTAGCCCCAACAGCTCGAGTCATGGCCAGCCCCAACAGAGTCCTAAAAATGATTGCTGACAGAATGGATTGTCCATATGTGGTTCGCTGCTGTCAGATACATGTGTCACCATTTCGTGTTGTTTACTAACACTTAGTTTTAAGCATGTATATTACTAACCCTATATGAGCCCCTGCTCGAAACAATGATTTTTGAATGTTACATTTTATTATACATGAAAAATTATTGTGTTATTAAATTTCTATATATTATTTTATTTCTAAATTCATAATAACAGTATTTTGTTTGTATTTATTATCTCTGATTATTGAATTACTAACATCATTTTTAAGAGTGTCTACTAACAAAACTATGGATCATTGTGTCTGAGAATAAATGAATTATTATTATTATTATTAACTCCTATTAAACTTTATTTACGTTGTATCGCCGAGGCTAATCGAACTTCTTTGCCTCAGCTTTTTTTCTGGTGATGTTGTTCTGGTTTTCAGAAGTTCTATCTAGTTTTCTAATAATTCTTTGTTTTTGTAATTTTTAATAGATTTGTTTGTGTGTCCAGTCCCCCCGAACAGAGTCAGCAGCGCGGCGGCGCGCGGCGGCGTGAGTCGTCGGCGGCGGAGGCGTGCCCGCAGCTGGCGCAGCCCTACGCCGCCGAGCCCAGCGCCTGCGGCCCGCTCTACCCGCCGCACGCGCATCCCGTGCGGTACGTCTTAGTCTTGAACCGCTGAACCTCACCAAACAGAGCATACTGCCAACCGCATCGTCGATGCTGCCGCTTGCCTTAGCATTCTCGCTCTAGCAAATGACGGTTCTGACCGACAGAAAGGGATAGGAGCATAGAAAAGCGCAATTCTGTGCTACTAGATGTGCACCCTTTTTTTTTTTTTACGGATTGGAAATCATCAAATGACTTCTCCCGCTCTGGGCGGAGCGGGAGGGAGTGTCAGACTTGTACTGACTAAAACCCATCCATGTTCCTTCTTCGCCCTTTGTGTTCCAGGGCCGCGGTATCTCTTTCGAACAACCCGCAGCCCTGGCAGTAGATGTGCACCCTTAAAATTACTTTGATGTGCTTTTATTAGACTGTTGAAAATCAAGGGTGGTCATATTTATTTCGCCCTTTACGGGGCCCCTTTGTGGGCGCGTTCTCTGAGGCGGTGAGTCGTCCACTACCTGTGATAGCCGCAAGGCTAGTCCGGGGGTACCGCACGATCTCCGGCGTGGTGGTGAGCCTCCTGGCCCATGGAATTTATAGGCGATAGTCTTCGCGCGCCTGCACGTATGGCCCACGGAGTCACTACGCTGGGGGGAAACTCCGCTGCCGCGGCAAATCGCCGCTTAGCGGACAGACCTCCGATGCGATCTCATGGCGACATGGAGAGAGTAACTTTCGCAACCTCGTGCAGGGCACGCCACAATAGTGGCGATAAGTCCCCTTTTTGAGGAGTGGCTGGAGAGGCGCCACGGCACCCTCACCTTCCACTTGAAGCAGCTCCTCACCGGACACGGTTGTTTCGGGAGGTTCCTGTGTAGCGACGTTGAAAAAGCAACTTACTACAAAAAGTACTACAGCGCAGATAGGCACGACGGAAGAACTAACATCAATTTCCAACAAGTCGCAAGCAAAGTTTACATCGACTTAAGACTATATAGAGAAACCCGACAACAACTGTCGGGCAGTTGCCCTCCAGACATCTGGTCGGAGGATCCTCCCTTTTCTAAGGAGTATCGAGGAACTTTACACCCTGTTCCTCATACCCTAAACCTGCGAGGATCGCCCAGAGGACACGGTAGAGCACACCGTGAAGCTCTGCTCCGCTCCGGTCTAAGCACCGCCGTGTCCTCGTAGCGGCGATTGGCAGCGGCGACCTCTCACGTCCCGCCCTGGTTCAATCCATGGTCCGGAGCGAGAGGGAATGGGAAGCTGTCGTCTCCTTCTGCAAACAGTCATGCTAGCGAAGGAGGTAGCGGAACGTGAGAGGTAGAGAGCCTCACGTCTCAGCCGCCCGTGGCCTGGACGGATGGACGGTGGATAATGGGCTGCCTCACCGTCCATCCGTCTTATGACGACGACACGTGTCGAACGTGCGTTCGTGTTCCACGCGCGCCTCAAGGAGATGTCAGCGAATTGGAAGGGGTCCGAGAAGCCCGATGCCTGCCAGGGCTAGAAACAGATACCGAGGCACTGGAACACAAAGGGGTAAGAAGAAACATGGATGGGTTTTAGTCAGTACAAGTCTGACACTCCTTTCCGCTCCGCCCAGAGCGGGAGAGGCATTTGATGATTTCCCATCCGAAAAAAAGTGTCATTACATTCGTAATTTCATTTGTAAAGTTTTTGAAACAGTTGAAGTCCAGCATAAACAAATTGCAAAAGTTTTTTTTTAAAAAATAAACAAATAGTGGGTTTCGTTTATTGCAACTATATCTTAAAAACTTTTGTAGATATCGGAAATCGAAAAAAAGTTTATAATGAGCAGGAAATATCCTATACAAAGGCATTTCTTTTGAAACTCTAACCACTAATATTATTCATTTTAATTTGGACGTTAAGATGATTTGGGTGAAGACGTTTCCGACGCACGCTTGGCTATCCACTAGACAAAATTAAATAAAATAAGCTCTAAACAGCATGAAACAAGAAATATTCTAGGACAGTAATGGTAAACCTCTAAAGTTTATGATGTAGGTGACATACGAACGAATGTCACCTACTTCATAAACTTTAGGGCAAAGTGATTGGGTTATAATTTCTACATTTTTGAAATGTGCTTCTGAAGCACTTTCGTATTTGACATTACTAAGACAAATAAACTGTTCAGTAGTTTATGTCAATGAAAGAGAATTTAAAGTTCACTGTTTGGAATTCACAAGTGGGAATCTCAAATGGGTATTGGCTCTACTTTCACCTGTACAACTTGTCGTCCAACGCCTTTAAGATATTTATGAGCAACGATGTATTTATAACACTCACTTGAGTTGTAAGGCGCTAAATGCATTCAGTCACGTATGACATGAAATAACTACGCTTATCTCTCTACATACCTTATTTTAAAAGGTTATTAAAGTAGTTCTTTTATTGTTACAGTTACCAACCCCACTCGGGCCACAATAGCGCTTACAGTGCTTACTACGCTCACAGATAGCTGGCTATCCGACGTCGAGCGATAGCTAGTGATTGTAAAGACAACGGCCGCCCGCTGACTACATGCGACAGATATGAGCGACCGCGTCGCTGGAACGCGCACCATCTGTCAATATTACCGACTTTAGGGGAAAATAAAAAAAAAGTGGTGAATTTATTGCGGCTCTATGATTATGGAAAAGGTCCTTCCGATTTCGAAAGCTCTTCAGTGTGAGTTAGTTACTCAATGGAATAGTATTTTATCTAAAAAAAAAATGTTAATGTCCGTAGAGCCGCAATATTATATAAAGCGTAGATTATTGTGATTTTGGAATAATACTCTGGAAAGTCTTGGATGGTTTTTTTTTGTGAATGTGGTGTAAAAATCTTGTGGAAATTCTATAAGGAAATTAATTAGTTAGTTGTTTGTTTATTAATCGACAATGTTATTTAGGGATGTTTAAAGAATTAAACTTGAAGGATTTTTGAATGTTATTTTTGGCATTAGTAGAAACATGTGAAGTTAGCGGTTATTTGCCAGATGGTGCCTAGGCAATGATTAAAAGTTGGTTTGAAAAACGAAATAAAAAATATTTTATATTGTTACGCACACCTAATTCAATGTTGTAATTTGGTTTAATGAAAGAGAGATATATATAATTATAGTGAAATGTAAACGTTACATTGTATAAGTAACCAAAGGTAAAGGTTGATAGTACTGCAGAATGTGAACCAAATATGTTATATAAATTCTACTAACAATTTATTTAATCTCAAATATTACTTATTATTGGTAAAGCACTGTCTAAGCCCATGCAATAAATGTGCCTTTTCTGTCACAATATTATAAATAAAAACATATTTAAACTATTTTGTTACCAAATGTAATGTATTTATTACTATAGTCTAATTTATAATATTAGTTTTTACCAAAAACTCGCGCATTCTTCTTCATTTTATTAGAAAATGAAGGGACTTGAATGTACCAGTCAAAATGCCAAGTGCCAAATATAACCAAAGGAACAAAGTTAATGTTAAGATAGATTAAGATTTAGTAAATATGTTTGGATATTTATTTAAATCTATTAAAGTGACGCAAGTCGAAAACATGTTTTATTTTCAATCCTTATAACTTCTATGAACTAAAAATGTCTGAAGAATTGCTACTATAAAAGAATACATAATTTTGCATTTAAAATTATTTCTTGGGGTTTTGAAGTACTAACTATTGAGAAAAATACAAATACTTTAATCACACCACACTTTATTTTCATAATGTATTCCAATGCACAGGCTGCAATAAAATACCATTTATTTAAGAAAAATAATAATAAATCTAAAACTAAATTCAAGGTTACATCAGGAAGAAACAATACTGCATTTGTTGCGGTAACCTCTCAATCTCGGGGGTTCTGAAGTATGACTTTTCACCAACAGTGTAAGTCATGACATGATTGACAGTTGCCGACCCTGGTTCTTCCCCACGATTCACGTATACTTTCGAAGAAATTGTCTCTTCAAGTTCCTCTCCTACTAATTCTGGTTCAGGCTCTACAAACTCTTCGAAAGGCATGATGATAGTTGACGCAGAAGTTACAGGTTCCATGGAACAGTAGGAGTAGTCTTGAGGAGCGTAAGACACAGTGTCGTAGAAGTTGGGGCGCTTGCTCACAGGAGGGCTGTTGTAGTAGTTGACGGGAGGAGGGATTTGGCTCTCATAAGGATAGCTGTAATGGTAGTTGTAGCTTGGGTACGAATCTGCGTGGTGGTGATGGTTCACTGCTGGCTGAGCGTTAGTAAGAGGTTTCTGTTCAGGATATTGGATAGGGTACACATAATAACCATCGTTTTCTTGAGCTTCATACATTGGTGCTTCGGCTGGAGTATATTCAACTTTCTGGCTAACATTCTTCATTTCAAATGAGTCTTGTAACAAGGAGTTCATCTCCTTAGCCTGTTGGTTAGCAGCAAAAGCGAGGTCGGAAAGGATTTCAGTGTCAGGGCTGAATTCAACTCCGTATTTGTCAGCAATTTCCTGTGCAGTCATCATTTTATCAATGGCAATGTTTTGGAATTCGTTGTTAGATTTGATATGTTTCAACAATCTTGTAACTAGCTGTGTGCTAGCCATTGGAGTTTCTACTGATCTCTTCTTGCGTAGTTTATTGTCTTCTCCTTCTTCATCTACTTCGTCTCCTTTATCACAGCTGTTGAGTGCGTAGGTAAGGAGGTTTGCCATCTCGCTTTGGATAGCAAGAGTGATCTTCTGTGCGATTTCTTTGATTTCATCTAGTTGTTCTTCGACTGATTTCTCTGAATTGGTAGCTTGAGTCATCATTGCGACCGATGAGGTTGGATACAAGTGTGCATCAGGAAGAAGGAAGAAATCGATCCAGTCCTTCTGTCCGGTGGGAAACTCGTTGGTTGTCTCATCGTTTATTTCCGTGTCATTGTTTGCAATCTCACCACTGTTGCCATGTTCTTCACTGCAGGTTTCATTGGCGAAAGTGAATGAACCCTGAAACAAAAAAATAAGGAGTGATCAAATCAGTTGCGGTTAGTCAGTTAAAGGGTCCGCCCAATGTTGACTATTCAAAGAATTGAGTGTTCAAGCCTTTGAACACTTTAAAAGATTTAGTCATGAATTTTGTGAGACTTACCTGAATGGCCAAGCCAATGATTATGTACAAGAGGCCCATGGTGAACAAGTTGTGCCCTTCTACCTCTAACGCGTACATTTATATGTAACACTATCAATTAATTGTGAAATTGTTTTGAAACTTTCCAAGTAACAATTTTAAACTTAGATAGGGCAGGTTCTGTGCAGCTTGAGCAATAATAAACATGCTTTTTACAAAATGTGTTACTTAGTTTTTGTGATAGAGTAAATCGTCTTCAATGGTTGTTCCTTGTGAGTGTTGAGAACATACCCTGCGGTATGTAAGATATAATGAGTCTCGGTCTCTCTGAATAACAATTAGATACTTCTCTTGTGATATCGATTTATGCTAAAAAGATAGGTTTTCTACTGTAAGGTATGGAAGAAGTGCATTTTAATTAAATGTAACCAATGTCGTTGTATTAACAGACGGCTTTAAAAAAAAAAAAACTATCTTTTCTGTTATTACACTATACTCTATTTCTAAACCTGAGTATTTTAATTAAGCGTTACGATACGCAGCTATAGATATTAATAATTATGTTCATCGTCTTCAATCTCTTGGCCCTTATCCGAATTCATTTGTGTTCATCGTACAAAAATTTAAGGAAAACATGGCGTATCTCTTTCATATTAATCGGCAATTATAAACGAATAATTTTTCAAAATTTGGATTTCTTGACGCTATCGTGACAATATGTTGTCACAATGAATAACGGGCAAAGGTTAAACAGTCAGCTATTTGTTAATATATAATGCATCATGATACCGGTGCGCGGTGACTTCGGAATACTTACGTACTGCATATATAATGTAAGACGGCTACAAACCTTGTTGTTTTCAAAGAGGCAATTGTTATGGTTGACACTATTTACATAAGGTCATAACGTAAAAATTAAAATAAAACGCAGAAAATAATTAAGTAACAATGCTTTTTTATTAAATAATAAATTAGACCTACTTTACATTTAATTAATAAATACTATTTACTCTACGTTAACTGTACCGTAGCCGTTCAGGATGTTTAGGGTAATGTGCAGGATATGACGATGGGACTGGATTAGCTGGTTGGTACCCAGGCTGATACTGGGGAGGGTAGGGTGGCGCTGGAGGGTAGGATGGCGCTGGAGGGTAAGATGCAGGTGCTGGAGGGTAAGATGCAGGTGCTGGAGGGTAAGATGCAGGTGCTGGAGGGTGAGAAGCTGGCGCGGGTGGGTAAGGAGCAGGCGCCGAAGGGTAAGAAGCCGGCGATGTAGGGTATTGCACAGGCGTTGATGCGTATATAGGAGGCGGTGGATAACCAGGGGCTGGTGGGTATGTGGGCGCCGGCGAAAAGGTAGGGGTGGGTGGATACGCAGGCGGGGATCCAGAAGGGGGAGGGTATGGTTTATACAAAGACGGTGGGTACTCTTGTTGAGTCGGCGAGTAAGGATGAGGATACGGCATACATTGCGGAGGGCAAGTAGGTGCAGGAGGTGTGTACTGCGGGTAAGGATACTCATAACCATATGACCATAGCTGCGGCGCAGGCGAAGTCGTAGGACCAGGATGTTCATGAAGCGGGCTTTCGTAAGAATAATATGGGATAGGTGCAGCAGTAGAGGATGTAGTTACAGGTGGTGGTTGGTTTGTTGAAGGCGGTTTTGTCGAAGGAGGCACGTATACCACTTGAGGGTACAAGTAGCTGTACGTGGAAGGGTCGTAAGTGTTCGTAGGTGGGGTTGAAGGGAACTCAGTGGATGACGCTGGCGTGTCGTTGGATGGAGCGCTTGTCGTAGTCGGCTGTATCGAGCGCAGTAACGGTGCTGAAAGGAAATACATATTTTGAGTTTATTTGGCTGGCCGTGAGATGTCACTTTTAGTTCGGAGGATCACGTTTTGGAACAAATACCACAAAAGCGGAAAAACGGTCATTATAAGTGATAAACTGCACTTTACCTGAAACTCTATATTTTATTTTAGCTCTTTATATATTTAAAGCCGACATTATATTATATGGTGGCTGGATTCTATGATAGCAGGCAAAGATGTATGATACTGACTAGTCATGTAACCTTACGGTATAAGGGGCAAGCCTAAATGCTATACACTATTTCTACTGTCTTCGAGCTTCTTCTATAAATTACCACAGCGGAAAATTCAATCTTTCGTGTGAAATTTAATATTATTTTAACAAAAACAATTAAACATAACTGACGTAATGCGTATAGTAGATACACCTCTGCCCTATCCTTCGGAGCAAACAGTCGTGAATTTGTGATGTTATGTTCAATTAGTTTTAAGTGTTTGAGTAATTTTGATCAGGTCAGTGTTTTATTGAACAAAATTAATTGCATTCCATTCAAAGTGCATCGTCAGCTGACATCACGCGGTAGTGAAACGTGTACTACTATATTATTTTGAGGCCAGTCACACGTACCTAAAACATATTCTTAATGAACATAATTTAGAGCGGTGTTTTCTTGTACTTTTAAGGAGAATAACTATTCTGTACGTAGATACACAAATAAAATAAATAAAATTGTATGTGTGTGTGTGAGTGTGTGTATGTGTATAAACTCTAGAGTAGTCTAGAGCTAGTAACTGTAGAAGATGAAAAGTATTTTCGAATGCGCCTAAAGGACACGGTTAATGCCAGACCACCGCAATCAATAGAATAGGTATCTTGATAATTGTGTAACTGATCTTACTATATTCGCAGTAATTTCTTACAAGCAAAGTCAAAGTCAAAGTCAAATTTTTATTGCGAACTAAGTATACAATGTTGATGTTATTTTATGTTGTTACTTAAGACTTAGCAGCCTTTTACAAGCATTGCAATTTTCATCCTAAATTAGCATGCAATAAATATTATTATTAATTAATTATTTCCGTTGTGTCAAAATTAAATGTCAATGTTTATGAATTCAATATAATTATTCAGCAATATTTATGTCATCCATTTTAGGTAGTACAAATTATAAATATGATTTTAAATTAATGTAAATAGGATAGACTAATCTTATTTTGTTTTATAGGACAGATCGCCACTTTTGTACAAGAGAGATAATCGTTATTTTTAAGCTAGACTCTAAATATTCTTTTACTGAGTAGAAACATTTTTGGATTAGGAATAGCTTTAGCCTTTTTTGGAATATTTTTACTGATTTTTCAGTTTTAAACGTGTTGGGCAACTTATTATATATTTTTATTGCCATATAGTATGGGCTGTCACTTAACATTTTAATTCTTGAGGATGGTGCGCATAACCTGTTTTTATGTCGAGTGTTGGCGTTGTGCGTATCTTCTACTTTAACGAATTTGTTGATATTTTTTAAAGTAAATAAGCAAATGTCCAGTATATACAGTATGTTAGTTTAAACGAGGGACATATTCAAACCCATAATAGTACATGCTAACATGATACTAATAAAAATATAAACAAAAAAAAACACTGATAAATAACAGACAGAACCATACCAAAATTTTCGCAAATGTCACGCAACGTTTATACACCCTTGCGCTAGCGACTTAATACTATCGCAGAACATGTGAGCGGGTCAATGACTCTTAGGTATAATCCATTTTCCCTTCATAATTTAAACTTACCTGGCTTAGGACAGTCCAAAATATCTAGGCACTAAACAAAACATTAAAAATTCTTGTCTACGTTATAGGTTTTTTTACATATTTGGGACGAGAATCGAATACTGAATACCCTCCCTCAATATGTCCCTCGTTTAACCTAACATACTGTATATTGACGGCAGAGTTAGATTCTGATATTTAATAAATGCTTATGCATGAATACTTACATGAAGAATACAGAGCGCTGATCATTTGATTCATCCGCTCGTTAAGAGCCGCCATCTTTAAAGAAAACTGAAACCATTAACGATAAATACGATTTTGCCTTCCAGATAATTTGTCTTAGCATCACTCCTGCAGAACAGCACAACAGACTAAGTAGGTACCTACTACAAGTGCAAGATGAGAGATAGGAATGAGCATAATTATCTAAGTCAGAGCACGTGTTAAGCAGCTTTTATAGACACCATGTCCCGGTTTCCGAATTGAGAATTTTATGTTCAGAACATGTGAAACTATATTTAAGCAGTATAGGGGAATAGGCCATGTTAAAGTAGAGTTTGACACTCTCAAGTTTAAATTCTTAAATCACAAACCGGGTTGCATTTTATAGAATCTATAAAATGCAACCCGGTTTAGATACTGAAACAATTGAAATTGAAAGTAGGTAGGTACTGCTAAACACAAGCTGATTCGGTGATTTCTTTTATTCACATCGACAAAAGAATACTTGAACAATGAAGTATTTATTCATTGTATTAGGTAGATATTAGTGCAATAAACTGTGAGGTCAGTTACCTTAAACTTGACCTTCACATTACTCCTACTAGTCACTTAGTTAACATTAGGACATTCAACCAGAAGGGAAACTAACAGCACTTAAC
This sequence comes from Cerastis leucographa, assembly GCA_963082945.1. Classification (NCBI taxonomy): domain Eukaryota; kingdom Metazoa; phylum Arthropoda; class Insecta; order Lepidoptera; family Noctuidae; genus Cerastis; species Cerastis leucographa. The sequence continues at coordinate 4,889,667 of OY720365.1, forward strand.
CGCAAAAATAATAAAATACCGCCTATCATATTAATAAAAAAATCAAACATTTTGTCTGATTATATCGGCCAGAAAAGTCACCCATACACACACATAGCCTTTTATGTCGAGCTAAATAATTCAGCATACTAGACAAACTCACCTGTGACTGCTGCAAACTGTGGCAGCTACTCGAAGTTCCATAACAGAGGCCTATCGACAGCGCACTGTATATTACGAGTGTCTTTAACATTTCTGCTGCCTTGGTAGACCTTACTGCCTACTTCCTAAATTCCTCTTGGTACAAACAGATAAAAGTTCGCAGAGAATTTCAACCGTACTTAGTCATTGATAGAGTTAAAAACAGTTCGGAATAGTCAACCAAGATCTATCTCCAAGACGTCTTTTCACAACATTACTCTTTGACTGATGGTACTATGATATTTAAAGAATTATTTGAAGTGTAATCTGATGGCATACGTGATATTGTTCGGAGAAGATCTGATAGGGAGATGATAAGTTTAATTATGATAAGTTCGTGAGGATAGTGAAACAGATATTTTAGTTGGAAATAAGATAGTTCTTGGTAATGTTAGTAGTCTGTTTTGACCGTACTTGCGTCATATCGTAGGAGGAAACTTAAGGGTGTCAAACTCTTGTGGCCACTTAAAGTTCTTAAGATATTTTCACTTATCATAATTATGGCCAAGTGATATAGAAGAAATAGAGAAGCCAAAAGAAATGATGTCATGTGGTGTTTCTTTTTCATGAAAGGCTATTTAGGTTTTCAGGTTTGATTAAGTACTTGCATGCAAACATTTGATTAAAAACGGAGATCATACTATCTCCGTTTTTAATCAAATGTTTGTCACATTTACATAAAATATAATACGGTATCGCAGTGTCAAAAATGTGGCAGCTTACCCCAATTTGATAAAAGGCCTGAATCCGTGACTGCGAGTAGGTATGCCAGGTGTTCCCTTTATTCATATTTATAATTTAATACTTACTTAGGACTTTCTACATTAATATCATCCACGTGCAAGGTTAATAAAAAACGAATGGTAATTGACATAGCGTATTTACTTATTTCTACATGTGAAACTACGGTTTAAAACTAATATTATTCAAACAATTAATTATTCATTTTCAAAGTTGCTAATTATTATTAAGACATGCTAATGTTCTACTTGATTTGCATTGAAACAGAGGTAGGAAATGCCCTTAAAAGCCGTGCTAAACCAATAACAACATAAAACGTTTACGGCTCTATATTATTTTATTATCAACATATTCAATGACATCAGGAGCATCATCAACATCTCCTAAGGCTCGTTTTCTATCACCTTCTCGCAGCCTACCACTTTTAGCCTTAGCAAACATAATCTCTACTCCAAGCAAAACTACTGACAACAAGGCTCCAAACACAGTAAGGGCAAGTAACGGTGCAATATCTCCCAATTTCACCCTCTCAGCGAGAAGGGAGGCTCTGCAAGGAGGTTGCGGGATCCTTAGGCGGGCAACCAGGCGCTTCCCTAAACCGGTCTCCAGCAACCATCCTCCAGCGGTGCGTAAGACTTCCGTCCACTGCCCATCTTTGGTTGATTGTATCCATGTTAACGTCTAGATCAAAAAGTTTTTAACATGAATAATAGGCAACAAAAAATGTTTCATATCCTGGTTCTGTTTCTTAAGTTTTTAAGTGCATAGTTTAATTACATTAGTTGTGTTCCTAAAAGACAGTGTAGAGAAATCAAACATTCATGAGAGATCTGTGTTACAATTTTAGTGAGGTAATATTCTTTCTACTTATCAGAGAAGAGAAGAGGCCTGTATCCTAAAAGTGGGAATGTCATATGTTAAGAATGATGACCTAGCTTTTACAATCTATATCTTTTTATATCTTTCTATAAAGCTGTAAGTTCACTAAATCAGCAGTGTTCTCAACATACCTCAGGAATGGTATCAACATGCTGCAGCTTGCAGATGTGCTCGTCGCTGAAGGTCTTGAAGTGCGGGTACATCTGGTTGTACTCGCTGTGGAAGGCGGTACTGCCCTGCTGGATCAGCTCCACTCCACGCTCTAGTTCTTGGTAGAAGTTCGACGTCATCTTTTTCTTCTTCAAGTATTCTAGGTCGTCCCATGTGGTTTTCACCTGTATTTGTAAAGTTGGTTCAGTTGGATAACAGTTTACTGTTTAAGCGTCATGCGTTGATTGGTGAACTTTGCAAAATATGTTTAAATGTCTTCGGTTTTGTTGATACGGCCCATTTTCAGTTTACAAGAGCAAGGTAGCATTATGATCGGATCCTAGATCCTCGTGCTATGCCGATACCAAATAAATTTGGCTAAGGGCGTTATGTTGCTCAAAAAGTTATTCAATTGAATTAAATAGATTCTCAATATTGTTATTTTCAAGTTATCGTGTTTAAACCACTTACATCAAAGAACAAATAACGCATATAATCGTAATCCTCCGAACCGATGGCATACTTGGAGTCTCCGAGCGCCTTCAGGGAGTTAGGTCCGCCACGTCCGGTGTTCATCAGCGCGGAGACGATCGCAGACGTGTAGTACGCGTGCACTAACATCGCACTCACTGAGAGGACCGTGAAGGCAAAGCGGCCTGACCCACCTTCGGGCACTGCACTAGCGTCTGGTGGTCATATTACGACAGGGTCAAATTCAATTAGCTAGAAGATCTCAGTGGGTATTACGGATTGTCGATTACTTTTGTGAAGTTACGTTAGTTAATTTAATGAATTTATTTAATTCATATCATAGATCCTTAAAGTGTTAGTATAGTTTTAACCTGTTTTTAGTAAATTAACCTAATAAGTAGGTTAAACTAATTATACCATTGTATAATTAGTTTAACCTTGTATGTAATCTTAAACATAGATTGTATACAGCTTAGAAATCAGCGAAAATACAAATATCAATCTTACTAAGTTTGATGCAAACGTTGGGTTTCATTTACATAGCAAATGAGATAGCTAGCCGATTCGTTAAGTAGTTACTTGATACTTGTACATTTGAACTGTGGCGGCGGGTTGACGACCGCGGAGTCAGATACACAATTGTATACTAATGCCAATTATGGAAGTCTATTGCAGTGTTCCGCAAACTTTTTGTGTTTAAGGTACATCTAGGGAATTGGAAAATTTTGGAGGTACACCTTCAATGAAAAATGTTTCGCGTGTTTTGTGTCTGTATAAGTAGGTGTTTTACTCTCGTCTGTCTATTTAACTTTTAGAGATAAACATATTTTTCTGCGGCACGCCAGAGTGCCGCGGCACACACTTAGCGGAACACTAATTTATCACTGTATTTAACTTTTTGTAACTAACCTAACCAGCTTGAATGATTTATGGGGCACCACAGCTAAATCATAATTCAACATCGAGGCTTACCTTGCTGCAACCAGGTAGTAAGTACAGTGTACAAGGCTCCATCCTTCTCCTGAGGTGACTTGGACGTTATCCACTCGACCATCGCTAGGATGGCCATCATGGCCAGGCAGGACCACCACACACCCGGAGAGAATGGCTCCAAGTACATGTTGCTGCTGCTTTCGCGCTCTGCTAAGTACGTGAAGCCTACCCTGTAAAGTATCAAACCAGTCAACCTTTGGCAATCTACACGGTCACCAACTGGGCAGAAGTCAGCTGACTCTGTTATACTTCGGTTTGCCCGCCAGCCATTTTATTAGGTCGTCGGTAGTTGAAAGTATCTTACTGTTCATTTTCGAGATGATAATAATAATTCCAGGTGGAATAGAGGAAAAAATTTTTTGCTTTCTAATTTTTAGCTTATAATATTGAAGTTAGTTTCAACAGGTATACCTGAACGGCCATATCGGCATGATATAGTCAAGAGCGAAGGTTCTCTCCCACAAAATACGCAGTATTGCCCCCGAGATGTCCGCTTCACCGGTGGAAACCATCACATACATGCTGTTGTTGTTGATGTCGGTTGACCATAACTCGTTCTCTATAATAACATCTCTGAAACATTTGATAGTTACTGTCAATAGATCAATTAATCATCAACTCAGCCTATAGCAATATACTGCTGGAATAAGGACTCTCCCAAGCTGCACCACAACATCGTGTTCACAGCCTTCCGCACCCAGTCTGTCTCAGAAACTTTCTTAAAGGTTGTCGATCCTTCTTGCTTGATATCACGCCACACTTCACCGGCCATCGATACTTCGACAGACATGTCCAGATACTATGTTTTCAACTATCTACACCTCCTTCCTTTACTGCATTGGATTCCTACAGAGAACTGCCTTTTCCCCCTGAGGTGGAATGGTGATTCCACCTTGAGTTACTTACTGTGCATTCAGGACATCAGTGAGGAGCATAGCTGTTCCGTATCCACTGCGAATACCGGGATCCTGGTCTGACATAGATTCATCTTCCAGAAACTCTACGTAAGTGCCGTCATATTTGTCATTGGAATAGTGTCCTACCTGTAGGACAAATCATATTAGTCCTACTCAAAAATATGCGCTAAATATTTTTTTGTAATTAAGCCTATGCCTGCTATGGCGCGGCAAAGGAAAGTAGTCGTAGCTGTGGTTGCATACTGCTGCGCCCTGTGGAGTATGCTTGCTTGTTTTTTACACTTTACCACTTCATGATACGACAAGCATAAAGATTTACTTCAAGGTTTGATTCAACTAATTTACTGAGATACTTCAAAACGCATCGGTAATGATGTCTTGAATGTTTATTAGAAACTTAACATCTATTTTTTGGGTTCCGTAGCCGAATGGCAAAAAACGGAACCCTTATAGATTCGTCATGTCTGTTTGTCTGTCTGTCCGTCCGTATGTCACAGCCACTTTATTCCGAAACTATTAGGACTACACAGCTGAAACTTGGTAGGGAGATGTATTTTGGAACTGCTTTACGATTTTTGAACAAAAAAAAAAAATAGATTAAGGATACCCCCCCATACACGGAACCGAAACTAAAAAAAAACCATCAAACCTATACGTGCAGGGTGTTTATAGATAGGTCTTTAAAAATGACATTGAGGTTCCAAAAACCTTTTTTTTAATTCTAAAAAAAATATTGGGATGTAGAACGTAAAAAAAACTTTCAACGAAAATTGGTTTGAATAAGATTTGATATTTAGTTTTTGAGAAATGGGACTTTTTCACCAAAATGCAGCAGTAACTTTGTTTTTCATTAACTTACTATGAAAAACAAATTTAATTTTGCGGTTGAGTGGAAATTTACAAATAAATGACTGTTCAAAATTTTGTGATTATTTTTTGGGGCTATGGAACCCTGTGTGCGAGTAAGACTCGTACTTGGCCCGTTTTTTTCGAAGGTAGTAATGTGATGTAACATACTGGGGTAGCTATTCTCAGAGGATATCTCTTCAAGTCTAGCCTCCTCAGGATTCTTTCGCGCTCGTGCGTCAGAACCAGGCCGGAGGAGTTGGTCCAATACGCCCAGGGGTTTATGGAGATGCCATCTCTGGGGTGCACGTAGGCGTCGTAGATGTGGATAGGGGTCCTTGGGTCCGCGAATAATGCTTAAATGAGAAGAGTTGTATTAACTGTTCGCTGCCCCATAGGTGTAGCAGACGCAAATGCAGCAAATGGTACCTACTGTTTATGGTTCCCAGGTCAAGCGAAGCTATATTTTTATCAGGAACTGAAGTGATGTTTGTATGTTAGAATAAGAAAATATAAGTTATTCAATACAGTTCATTTTTGGACAACAGTTAGCAATCATTGTATTTAGTTATTTTCGACTAATTAGTGCCTACACTACGATTAGTGCCTACACTACGATTAGTCCCTACACTGACCTGTAGAGTCCTTGGTTTCATTGCCGGCGATAATATTATGTTCCCATTTCAAGAACGATATGTCAGAGTCGTACCGGGTCTCACGCAAAACGTCAGGCACATGTTCGCCTAAGATGAGCCACTTGTACTTCATCATAAAGTGTGTTTTCTTCATCTGGGGTAATCAGTGGCCGTGTTTAATAAACGCCGGGTAAAGTTAAGCCAAACTTAAACCTCGAAACATGTCTGGTAAATAAGAATATCATTCGTAGCGATAGAGAGCGGCGCTGGTGGGGTCAGTAGTACGGAGAGTACAATCCCGTGTTTTTGTTTGAACAACAACACATCTGAGTAGCCTTTTTAGGGTTCCGTAGTCAAATGACTAAACTGGTACCCTTATAGCACACTCTATAGATGAGTGGAGTCGCCCTGACAGTCTGTCTGTATGTCTGTCTATCCGTCACAACCGTTTTATTCCTAGACTGTTGGCACCACATTGTTAAGATTTAGAGAGTAGGTGTCTTCTATAAAGTGCTAAACAAAAGTTATGTGAAATTATGAGAAAAAAAAATATTAGGAGTGACTCTCCATACAAGTAACAGAGGGTTGAAAATCGATATATTTAGAAGTATGTGGGGCAAGTTAATGGTTGATGAGATATTTGTTTCCACTGTCGTCAAACTTGACAAAAATCGTGTCGCTCCCTCTAATTTCTAAAGTAAGAGGAGGAAAATTCTGAAAAAATGTGGGTTTGCGCGTAAAAAAACTTTCAACGTTGGTTTGAATAAGATTTGATGTTTAGTTTTTGAGATACACGACTTTTTCATCAAACTGCAGCAGTACCTTTGTTTTTCATTAACACATTATGAAGAACAAATTTAGTTTTGCTATTGAATATAATTTTACACTTGAATAAGCGTTGAATTTTTTTTTTATATTGTTTGGTGCTACGGAAAACGGTGTGTGCGAGTACCACTCGCATTTTCCCGGTTTTTTACAACTATGTTAGGTTTGGCTAACAGTTTGAAGCTAATCTGCCGAATACCATACATACATTTTACTAGGAGCGACTTCAAATCTGTCCTCTGCAACAAGATACTAGATAACATGATATCCCTTGGTTAGACTGGCCGAACTTAGTATTTACACGGGCTTTTGACTTTCTATAATACTGATCTACACACGGCAGGCAGCCAGGAGCAAAAGATACAGATTTCCGAGGCACAAGTTTGGTTCTCTTTTTAATTGAAATCATTTTTTCATTGTCAATCGTTACGAATGATGTTAATGATAAAATAAGTCGGTTTTTTTTTTTTTTTAGTACTAATCAAATGTTATAATTGCACCTTTTTGAACATAGGCATGTCATCAAATTCATGGGTCATGTAAAGAACTCCCTGCAGGTAGTGATGCCGTATGTGGTCCAAGATGGCCAGATTACAGGAGAATGTAGCTGTCATTCCATGCTGTGAGAGCTGGCGAGTGAACTTTATTTGATCTGAAAATTCATTTGATTATAGGTTATTTAAAAGGTGCAATGATATTTATAAATAACAAAATATTTTTTTATTTATTATAGAAAGAGTGGACATTCGTTCATTCGAAAATCTGTCGGAAACAATTAATGTTTTTACAGTCAAACTGTTTTAACATCCAATGATCGTTTCATTTCAGACCAATGAGGAACGGTATTGTCGGTGAACAGTGCTGCTGCGGTGAGGGAGCGTCTTTAAATCCGTACTTAGTAATTCAATGCGTGGTCTATTTGGTATATTTCATTTTTTTTTTCAAAAAACTTATAATATTTGTAACTCAATATCGTCCTGCTTACCTACTGGGGGCCAACATGCCAGTACAATAATACTACTGACTAGTTTGTGCTTGAACAAGTCTACCACTGCCTGAGCCAACATGTTGTCAACACAACTTTCTACTTCAGTAATAAAATTAAGTACGATTTTGTGGTATAGGTAAACAATTTATATTCCCAATGTATAACCGGTACAATCGCAAACTTCATTGTTAAATGTAATAATGAAACTGAATTGTTTACAATGTATTAACGTTGCGGTTCACATAATATACAATCAAAAATCTTATTAATGAAATGACTATGGTGAGAACCTGAAAGCCTGAACAGGTACTCCTTTACTTTGCTTTCAAAAATAACGCACATTTAAAATGTCACATACGATCACTTTTTTTGTTTATTTATCGTTTCGCCTGTACCACAACATGCGAAATGCATTCACAGCAATTTGGGCGTATCCACGTGCAAATTACAGGGTTCTAGCAAATAACAGCCTTCGCTAACGACCACCTTTGTGACACACTAAATAAAACAAGCCTTTGTTTGAGCCAGTGTATTTATTTAAATTGTGAACGTGAAATAAATAAAACTAAACTAACATTAACAAGAATTGATTAATAATATTTGTATGAACACGGGCATGGAGGGGGTGGGAGTTCCAAGGGTTTAGGCTCCAGGGTGATGGGTACCGGAGGAGCCACCATGTAAGCTGTCATAGGATATCCAGGAGGAGGGGGTGGTGGTCCACAGCATGGCGGCGGGGGACAGGGAGGCGGCGGTGGAACAAGAGAAATAACCAGTGGCACTGGTGGTGGAGGCGCTGCGGGCGGCAGGCAGAGCGGAGCAGGTGCAGGAGCCGGGAGATACATAGGCGCTGGCGGAGGCGCTGGAAGGTACATAGGTGCTGGTGGAGGTGGAGGAAGCATCAACGACGGTGGTGGCGCTGGCAACATGAACGGAGGAGGTGGTGGTAGACACGGCGGAGGTGCTGGCAGGCACAGGGGAGCGGGTGCAGGAGCAGGTAGTACCAATGGAGCTGGCGGAGGTGGCAACATCATTGGCGGCAAGCAGACCGGAGCAGGGGCAGGCGCAGGTAGGTATATGGGCGCCGGAGGGGGTGCTGGCAACATAAGGGGAGCGGGAGGTGCCAGGAAGATCGGCGGCAGGGCCGCTCCGCATGGTGGAGGGGCTGCAGGCATTAACATGATCGTCGGAGGCGGCGGCGGAAGATCTTTACAGCAAAGTTTTTTGTCCTTATCTGGAAATAAACGACAAAGTTATGTAAAATTGAAGATTTATTATTGTTCCCGAAAACCTTCATCGAGTATTTGACAAAATACATACCAAGCAGCTTGGTAGCAAGTAGCGGCTTCAGCAACCTGCAAAATTTAAATGTGATTAGATTATGGCTGGACATACCGTTAGTAACTTTCAACAATTAATAAATAATTAAAAATAACTTAATAAATAAATAATAACTTACGAAGCCAGCACTGCTTTCTTGCATTCTTTCATCTCCTTCAATGCTTCGAGCTGCAAGAATATTAAACATAGTTATTTTTTGTTTTACATAATTGTCTCTTAGTTGTTTTCCTGGTGCATAATGCTTCTGTATGAAATTTCCATCAGGTATTACTTCCAGAACATAATTGTATTTCATTTAGTAATCAGTAAAACTCTTTGCAAAAACACTTTTACTTTTTCATCGTTTAAAATAATCTTAAAAATCAATCCACTCAAAACCATACCAAGCATAGTCCTTTCTCATCACACGCCATGACGTAGCACGAGGAGATCAGCACGATCCCTATGGAGGACCAAAACAACTTTTGACCCCCCATGTTCAAAGTACACGAAAGAATCTCAAACAAAATATGGTTCAAAGAACGAAATTCTATTCGTATTTAAAGAGATGGTTTTGACATCAGGCAGTTTCTACGTGATTATCGTTGTTAATTTTATCTAGAATTTACGTAACTGATTAGGTATAGGGTAAATTAAAAACTTGGAGTCTTTGGCCTGATAAGATGAAAACGTGCTTATAACAGACAAAGGTTCTTATTTCAAGTTTTAATCTTTGGTGATATCATTTGTGTATTGAATCATCGAATACGTAACGATGTTTCATGAACAAAAATAAATGAGAAGTTTTGCAACGTAATGGTTGGCAGGCTTCGAATAAATGGAAGTTCTGATAAAGTCGGTTAATACCGTTACCGAATTGTTTTTATGACCATTTTTTGAATTATGTAATTCTTGTACTTTTTTTTTCATTTTCATTGCATTCTGATGTTTTTTTTTAATGAATTATGTAAGTGTACAGCTTAGATTGGTCCTACATTGATGGTGGAATTAAACAGAAGCTTGATGGAATATTGAGTGGAACACCCGGGCAGGAGTGCAGAACCCAGCTGTGTTCCTGCCCCGATGGCATTTTTAGGAGATACGTATTTTTACACCTACACGGGCAATAAAGTCAAGTTTAGCAACCTTTAGGTTTTGAAGTCTCAAATAATAAAATTAGTCAAGAAGTCTTTTGCTGGGAACAAGTTTTGTGAACAGTAGTTACTCTATTCTGGGACACCACAACTACGGTGTATGGCTGAAATAGCGATATTTATTATCAGCCTATCGTATTCCACGGCTCGACATAGTAGTTATTTCCAATAATTAGGAGTCAATCTTAACTCGATTTTGGGCTATTTCTCCTTCTATTCAAAATTTAACATATACTCTGCAAAAAAACTCGCTCTATCTAGCTTCATGGGTTGCCAGGTTTACTGATTCATGATACCCACATGACTCAAGGGTACTTCTGTATGAATACCAACAATTAAGAGCAGTGGAAACCCAATCGTATTTGCTACGTATTAAATATCGTTTGAAGACCGACGACTTTTTATAGTAGCAAATACGAACCCAAGTAAGCACATGGAGCAGCGCTCTGGATCCAACGGAAAAAGATCTCCTGAATCTATACAATGTACTCGTAGTAACAATGGGAGTCTCAAGTGGCTTATTCTTTGTCCTTTCTTGTTTCTTATTTATATTAATGTCTTGCCTTATCTTTAAAGGATAACCATGATAAAGTGTTGATTGCAGATGATACTTCAGTTTTGTTTAAACTTTAACGTCAGCCGCTGGTTACTGACGATGTAAATAGCGCGATTTCGAAAGTAGTGCATTGTAATTGATTTATTTCTTTATGAAAAAAAAACAAGTGCTTTAAGTTTACAATTCCTCACGTAAGCTGAAAACTAGTGTGTTGGTAAAGGGCGAAGAATTGAATCCTGAAGAGAACACGGTGTTCTTGGGTGTAACTTACATAATATACGCCACAAATATTTAAATTGTTGAAGAAACTAACCTCTAAATTAGAAAAAATCGTAATTTAACTGATGTAGAGACAGCCCGATTAGTGTAATCCGAAAAAAAATGAGGAGTGAGTTTTAAAATTCAGATAATAATCATCATCTGCCTAGCCTTTCCCCAACTATGTTGGGGTCGGCTTCCAGGCTAACTGGAAGAAGCAATACCAGTATTTTACATGGAGAGACTGCCTATCTGACCTGACAACCCAGTTAGTACTGGCTAATACTTTGGTAAGACTAATTGTCAGACTTTCGGGCCACTGACTACTACTGTAACGACTGTCAAAGATCTACAAATAACAGCCGGGACAAACAGTTTCACGAGGCACGGAGGAAACTAGGTATGTAATGGGTGGTCACGCATCCACAGACCAACCTAGGCAAGAACGGCTGTTATTATTTAGTCACGAGGTCATTTAAGACAAAAACCCTGTCCGATCCCTGAGGGTATTACTGATATGACTGATTATATCGGGATTGGTTTTTATCTGTGTAACCCTTTTTGGATAACAAGTAAAAAAAACCGGCCAAGTGCGAGTCGGATCCCGCACGAAGGGTTCCGTACCATTATTTATAAAAACGAGCAAAAAAAAAAACAGTTTTTGTATGAGAGCCCCCTTAAATATTTATTTTATTCTGTTTTTACTATTTGTTGTTACAGCGGTAACAGAAATACATAATCTATAGAAATTTCAACTGGCTAACTATTACGGTTGATGAGACGGGCGGACGGACGAACGGACGGACGGACAGACGGACATAGAAGTCTCAGTGATAGGGTCCCGTTTGACCCTTTGGGTACGGAACCCTACAAATACACCAGTAAAATTTTAATAAAATGTACTGAAATGAGGAAACTAATATGACAACACAGGAGTGGGCGGTGGCTAAACTATGGTCGCTTCTCGGGGAGTGACGTCATAAAAAACAACATTCACGATCAAACATACAAATGCCGAAGATGGGTGTTGTCACGTTTTAAAAAGTTGTTGGATTTTAGGGAAATGGTGTTAATTTGGGCAGAAAAATCAGGGTTTAAAATGTATTAATATGTTCACTTTCATGAAGATTTTATGATTCTTATTTTATTTAGTAATGTCATTGCCTATATGCCCCTTTTATATCGGACAAGGTTTTTTAACATATTGTATATAATGTGATACGTAAAAGTGTTTTTAAGACCAATTTGCAGAAATAAATATGATTTAGCATTTAACCATTGCTCTCAAAACGGTGGAGGAAAATGTTGTGAGGACACTGGCATGCCTTACAACAAAAAATCTTACACCTGTAACATCCTTTTCTTATGGTCCACTCTCTTTCTGTGTGGGAAATTTATACACTGATTATTTTGTTTATGTTTAATAGAGCATTACTTGGTACGGACGAAGGATATAATTTTGCCGAACGAAGGATTGTTATATCTTTAATATAACACTGGGTTTACCAGTACGTTGTGCTGTTAATAACATAGCCTACGAGTTTTCGAGTGGAAACTGCGTATCGGCAAGCGTATCGTAGAACGCTCCGCAAAAAGTCGACAAGCGGACTTGATGCAGAAAGTGAAGCACAATGTTGTGTTGTGGCGCATCTTGCCACCTATGCCCATCATCGATTGATTATTTATTGTTCAAAACAATTGACAATTCTGAGACGTGTGTAATCATTGATTCTGTCAGATAGCAAGACAATGATGTTTTCAATACAGTGGTCTTTATATAGCGGTGCCAAATAAACGAGAAGTTTTATCAAATCAGCTATCCTTATAAGATGGGGGCATGTAGAGTGTTCAGTGTAAGGAAAATCAATGTTGTTGTGTTTTTAGCTGGATGTGTAAGTATACGATTTTTGTGTTTTTTGTTGCCTATTTATTTACGTTACGCACAGATTGCGGACCGGCTGTGAATATCGGACATCATACTTCGTATTAATTTTCAAAAAGTAAATGTGTCTGTAGCTGCGTCCACTAGTTGTTCGGGCCGTTTTGACTGAAACTTTAGTAGGTTTTCCAAGTGACGTGGGAAAACACTCCAAGTGGAGCAAAGTGTAGCACTGAACTCGGTAGTGTATTCAATGTGTATCGATAAATTGTTCAGTAGCTGTACCCAAGCTATTATAAATCGGGGTCCTGAAGCTTAAACATTTCCAAAAGGTTGTGTAGACCGACTTGTAGTCTGACATAACCCCAAATTACTCTTACTGATTTTTATTGACTACCAGTGCCAGCCATAGTAGGATTTATTTTATTTAAAAAACGAGAAATTACATCTACTGCCTAGCCTTTTCCCCAAAATATCTTGGGGTCGGCTTCCAGTCTAACCGGATGCAGCTGAGAACCAGTATTTTACATGAAGCGACTACCTATCTGACCTCCACAACCCAGTAACTAGGTAATACGATACCCTTTGGTAAAACTGGATATCAGACTTTTAGCTTCTGACTACTCGTAACGACTGTCAAAAATCTACAAATGACAGCCGGGACCAATGCCTTAACGTGCTTTCCGAGGCAAGCAGGAAACTCGGTATGTAATTTTAGTCACTCATCCACGAACCAACCTTGGCAAGTACGGCTTAACCTTAACGATCGACTAGTACGGCTGTTATTATTTAGCCACGAGCTCCTCAAAAAACGAGAAATTACGAGGGTTTACTTTCTTTGTATAGGTATTCTAAATAAGCCAAAACTTCATGTCGTTTGGTTGAAAACTACTATAAGATCGAGTCAATGATGCCCATTGTACCTTTCCATCAAATTTCCGGACCTTGGTGCGGGTGGCTGTACTGGGCCTTTAAGTTCTTTTAAGAACTATAAGTTCTTATAAGAAGGTTTAGTTCTAAATATCTCTTCTCTTTAAGTTCTTATAAGAAGGTTTAGTTATAAATATCTCTTCTGTTGCAGTTAACTTCATCCTGCTGTATACACGTGGGGCTGGTAGCTGAAATGAAACGTTTGAACACTAAGGTCATCAAGTACTCGCAAAACACGCAGCCAGTGTTCATTAACTTAATGTCTAAAGAACACCCGCATGTCACAGGCGAGTTACATAAGTTACAAGCGAAGCCGAAGACGATGAAGATGTGTAAAAGATTTACTCGCTCTATATTGGGTGCTCCGAAGCTGCCTCTAGTGCCTTATCTTGTGCCTTTGATTCCGAAGACTCCACTCCTTCCGTTGTTCCCAAATTGGCTTCCCAAACCCAAAACAACTGTTGCCCTGCCTAATTTGCTTAACCCTAGCCCGATAGCTAAGCTGTCCCGCCTGATGGGGTGGACCCAGCGTACCGCTCAGATCCATGAGAAACTGCTGCAGATGAAACATAAGGGTACCTTGTCCCCTACGGAGTATATTAGATTTACGAATCTATTAATGAGGCTTTAGTGACAGTTACTAAGGGACTGCGCTCAGATAAATGTGGCCTCTTGTACTAAAATCAATGCACTATAATGCTGTTAGATTTTTCTATGTAAAAGGTAATTTTTAAAGCCTGCGCAGATGACGACGTTTTGTCCGTAATGTGCTGGATACGTTTTTGCTGATTATTATTGTGTTGTGTATGCGTTTTGCAAGTGATCATTACCTTCTTAAGTGACATGTCAAAGAGTTGGGCAAATGTTGATCCATAGTAGGTAAGTCCACATTTCGCCAGTTATGCTTAGATGATTCTGGCCGTCCGTGGACAAAAGTCGCTCACCTATGCAGGCCTTTAGTGAGAAATAATGCACAAAATGTATAATTTATGTTTATTACGTATTTTATTTATTAAATAAATTAAAGCTGACTGCTCGTTTTACTTATCAACTTCTGTCTATGGTTATCGATTAGCTACGGCGAGTGAGACCAATTGCTTTGTTCTGAATTTCTACGCGTTTGGTAGTAATACACACATTTACCGAAATAATGTAAGTATAATGTCCTTTCGGTCAATAGTTATTTAATGAAGATTGGAAAAGTATAAATAAAAAAGCATGATAAAAAAAGGATCAATAACAAGAAAACTACCTTACAGACAAATAACAATCTTACAAAATAACAATTAGGATCTATTTGAGCTTGCTCTTCTTAGTGTTGGCCAGGAAAGCGTTGAGTCCTCGCACAAACATATCCTTGACCTTGGACAGGTAGCTGATGAGCGGGTAGGCGAAGGGCCGGTCCTCGCCCCGGCACGAGAAGCAAGGCTCCGGCCGCCGGGGAAGCACCAGCGACTCCCGCAGCAGGACACTGCTCTGAAAGGGGAACAAACACTTTGCAATTATAATTTAACACTCTTTCCCATAATTAGTTATGTTCGAAAATAAAATAATCAAATGATACTGGGACGGTAAAGTGAGAATAAAAGAAAGCTTGGACAATGTTCACTCCGTTGAACTATTTTTGAATTTTATTATCAAACAACAATAGTTTGGAGCTAAGATAGGTAAAATATAACATTCCAAATAAATGTATACTGTTTTCTACCATGTTCACATAGTAGCTATTTTAAACGTTTCCGGAACGTGCCTATTTGCGTGATTTAAGCGTCATGTTAATCTATGATAACGTTAGCATATACTTGCAAGTTATCCCAAAGAAAGAAAGAAAGAAAATAAGTTTATTGGTCACATGCCACAAGTACACACAACATTAAACAAAAATTAACCAAAGATTCTTAAATTTAAACAAAAAAAGGGAAAATTAATAAATAATTCCTACTTACACAAACACATGCTGGACACTGAAGTTTAACTATTACACAAATATACTTAGCTAGCAGTACTTTATGACTAATTAAGCGATTGGTAAACAATGCAAGATTTTGATGAAGTGGCCTGATGCTGAAATTTTTGCTAGGTTATTATATATTGCTTCACCGAAAAGCAGATAAGATCTTTGTAGGATTAGGACCTAATTCTCCTATGGATGAGGAAGATGACCTTGGCAAAGGACCACAGAGACACAAAACAAAAAACTAATCAAATATCGAACCTCCACAACAGTCAAGGCAGCCACGGCGATCACAGACCACATGAGAACTCTTCTTAACTTCATGCTCGTAGTACAACTTGACTGCAAGGAACACCACTACGCTGCAGGCATAGCAAGTACTGTACACCCACTGCATGGCACAGCCTGACTGTGGTGCAGCCTTATACGCCGCCAATCCAGCCGTAGGAGAACAATCTGTGTGAATGAACACGTAAGATAGATAAGATGCTGATGAGATGATACTGACGTCTCGGTTCTTTGTGATTATTTGATAAAAGTGACCTTGTGGAGAAAGGAATTTGGAATGTGTGAGAGGTAGCCATTATTCTGAGTTCTTAAGGATTTTCTTTAAATCAAAGGAACGGTGTTTTACAGTCTTTAAAGCAAGCTAGCTCTCTTAGCTGCTACGGTTTATTTTAATTACTTTATTTTTGAATTACTGTTTTAATATTTTACTCTGGACGCTCTTAACTTGCCCGTATTTCTACATCGTTCTCACATATTTGTAAATCTTAACATGAATGATGTAACCAAGATTCTGTAACATATTATTATATTGATTTAAAAGAGTGTCCATGGAGTTTCTTGCCCAGTTTTCACCATAAAGATCTACGCTTTGTAATGGGCAACTGCGGTACTTTCACAAGTTATTATGCCTTGTGACTGGGACTGTAGCTTCGCGTTTTTTTTTTGTATTTTGACTTTCTAAAGAGCCTGTAATGTAGACCATTTGAAATAAATGCTTTGAGATTGAGTTAGCTCGAGCCTTAGTTAGGAAATTATATGTGTGATTGAAATGATTCATGCAATTTTTGTTTAAATCGGGTACGGGCCTTCAAACCAAGTAACGGAGAAAAACCATATGGTTTATTGCGTTAAAACCACCGACAAAGCAGTTTTGTCGGTTACAGCTTGATATAAATAAATCGGCCAACCATCTTAAAAAGCGCAAACATTACTGGATGCCGAAGACGAAGGGCAGTGTGGTGTGGAGCAACTTGGGAGTGGCCTGTACTCATCAGTTAATTGAAGAGTTGAGATCTTCGATGCTCAGCTTTGAATTTTCAAACACGTTTAGCTGAATCCTTCTGCGGCAGTTATTAATGAAATGAATATTATCAAGCCTCAGATTATCCTAAGCTATCAAAAAAACAGATGGAAACTCTACAGTCAGCCGACTTTTTGCTGACTGTGCTAAAAGCGCGTACGTCGAGGTTATACGTGATCGATGGCAGTTTGATTCAGACGCTAAGATGTCGTGAGAGTGCGCAAGAGGCGATATGTGTCGGTACGTGGCGGTGGCAATTTTGTTGGTTCGTATATCAGTGTTCGATAGCGACGATATATCTTAGATGTTTATTATGAAAGTGGAACTTGAAGTTGAGTGCTTTGATTATGTAATATGCAAAGATATGTATGGTGTATTGAATGTTCAGGAGACATACCAAAATCGCGCGGAATAAAATGTTTTATTTGATTTATCTTTATAATAATATAGGCTAATATTGACTTTATGTATATGAGTTATAATACCTACTAATTGTGGATGTCGCAAAATCGAAGCCAGTTATAAAATCGTACTAATTTACGTTAAGTGGTACGTACTCGTTACGCGTTCATGCTAGGGTTCCCGAATATGATAACGTAGAAACGGAGGCGGTGGAACCGTAAACATAAATTGTTACTGCACAATATTAAATAAATAATAAAAACAGGTGATATCTTTTAGCTAAAAGAGTGCAGGCCTGCATAAGCCTAACTGAATTCACGCACGTAAAAAGTGGTAGCCATACTTTTATCACAGCCAAGGCAAACTTTTTGCCAAGGATCAGAAAGGAATATTAAATTGTGAACGTTTCATGTTCTAAACAATCTGAAACAAAGTCAGGGAAAACTTGTTAACGCAGTTTATATTATCGAATGTTGCAATTACCGTTAGAACCTTAACATTAGGCTGATGAATATTTGATTAGGTTCAGTGGAATTTAAGCTTCAATTCCAATGAAATATTGTTGTTTGCGATTTCAGGTAAACTACATAGTCGGTGCTCCCCCGCCCCTTCGCTTGACTATCGACTGCTCCGATGAAAGGGTAAGGTAAATTATACCAACATGTCATAAATATTTTATTTTTAGACGGAATTTGTAGTTTTTTTGATTGACATAACGCTTGTAGATTTGACTTTTTACCGATTGACTATCATAATGTTCTCAATGTAAATATAATTTAACTTAAACTCCTGACGACCCCGGCGCATATCATGCATTTTAACAGCAATCATGTTTGCTGCAATAATGTAAATTTTCATATATCATGTATGTTTAGGCTGTTCGTTCGTTTTTGTTTAGCAAATAAGCAGACAGTTTATTTTAGTCAAAAACAAATTAAACCATAATTTACAATACAGTTATTACAATTGACACTATTTATGTTCTTTATTCCAGGTACCGTACGGTTCCTCTTTCCGTTCGTCCGACTACAACAGGAACTCTCGCTTAGACGTGGACTCTTTCTGCAGCCTCATCCACAATGCGTTCCCAAAAGCGGTGCAAGACGGCAAGTTCATCCTCATCGAGCCCGACGACCAATCGGGATACAGTGACACACAAGTACCTATATCGATCGCCCCACCAGCTGGCTTCCTACCAGCTATACCAAAGCTGAAGATTCCAAAACTACGCATACCGTCACTAAACGTACCGATGTTAAAAGAACATTCCGGTCCCTTCACCCCTCCCAGAATAGGGTCGCCGATGACGTCCACAGCAGTCATGAGAATCGGAGAAGAATCCAGTGCAGAGAGAATGGAAAAGTTCAAGAAGGGCGTTCAAAAGATGCTGCACGTCGTCAAAGTGTTGGGCCAGATTGACCAGTACCTATCGGAGAGGACTCGCATCATTGTCGATAAACTCACGAAGACTTTTGCTGAATAATACCTACAATTCAATATATTTCTTGTTTTATTGGAATGTCTAGTCGTACTATTTTGCACTAGATTTCTACAGAAATATCTGTAAAATTTCGTTATAACTCAGATCAAAACCGCTGATGGATCAGCTTATGTCCTAGTGTACTGTACTGGACACAGGACTTCACCTTGTGAGAGAATCGGTCGTAATTCACCACGCGGCCCGTTCGTGTTGGTGGATGTCAAATTACTTCGATGATGCCATGGTGGTGAAATAAAATACGTTAAGTAAAATCCAGTACATAGTAAAATAATTACTTTTATGTATTAAAAATAAATGTGTTCGAAACCATGATTTTATCAATCGCTGGGCCACGCTGACTCTTTGGAAAAGGTGATGACACTGTCCAAATGATTGTTGAATTTGGCTCATATTCACCTTATTTTAGAGACATATAAACTTACCTATTATGTACCTGTTAGCATAATAAGGGAGAATGTCATATTAAAGCAGGTTGTAGCTGGGTTTTTCTATTTTTATGCGAAAATCTCCTTTAGAATTATTATTTCACATACTTATATTTATTTTAGTCTGAAGCAGGTGGGGTCTAAAACATAATAAATAAAATAACTAGTGTATCGTTTTGAAGCTTTCTTGTGCAAATTTTCATATTATTTGAGAGCCCTGAGTACTAGTCCATTTGGCAACGGTAAGCCACAGACGCCAAACAAGTTTATTATAATTTCTATTTTAAATGGGATAAAAATAGTTATTGTAGGGATTAAATATAAGTAAAACATCATTACAAGAATTTATTTAACAAAACTGGTAAGTGATTAGAAATAACATAAGCTGTTCTTCCTCTATCTTAACGCTTGCTAAACCTCGATATGGTGTCCTGCCTTTTCGCAGAAAATTGTTTGTCCGATTTTTACTTGCCAACCAACGTTTCGCCGATGTTTCACTTTGACAACTAACGATTAGCAAAGTTTTGTATGACAACGTTTCATTTGGTAGAATTATTGTTAAGCTGATTATTATAATGACACAAGACGTTTGGCACATTTATCATTTGTCAAACATTTCACGAGGCTACACAACTATTAGACGAATGACGTTTTGCCAGTGTAACAGTTCCCTTTTCACACATTGATATAATGAAAAATTAACAAATTTTTACATACAGAAATCTAGGTTACGATAGGTTAGGTTAGGTTCCGCCGGCCTCGACACAATCGAGGCGATCCGGCCAGTACTCGACGACTGGCTCGGGAGGAAGCACGGCTCCCTGACGTTTCGGGCGACGCAGGTGCTCTCGGGGCACGGTTGCTTCGGGAAGTACCTGTGTCGCATAAGCAGGGAGCTGGACGCTCGGTGCCATCACTGCGTCCAGTGTCCGGAGGATACGGCGCGGCATACGCTGGCAGAATGTCCCGCGTGGGACGAGCCGCGCCGTGCCCTCATCACAGAGGTAGCAGCAGACCTGTCGCTGTCGACCGTTGCTCGCGCGATGGTCGATGGCACAGAGTGCTGGGACGCGGTGGTGTCCTTCTGCGAAACCGTCATGTCGCAGAAGGAAGCTGCGGAGAGGGAGAGGGAGATCTCGAGTTCCTTCCCATCCCGCAGCAGACGCACCGGGCGTCGGCAGAGGGCGGATAACGCCCTCTTCCGGCCCCCCTAAACAGGTCCAGGGGCGACGGATTCGGGGACATCCGTCGCCCCCCATCATAATGGACCCGAGACGGCGGCGCGTAGTGTTCCACGCGCGCCTCTCACAGACGTAACGGGGGGAGTACACCTCGCTCCCCCCAGGGACGAGGCCCGCACTGGTCGAGCGGGCCGGCACTAGTCCGGGGCAGCGGAAGTCACATTCGTTCCCGCTGCCCCCAGACGCAAGTGTGCGAGGGAACACCGGGGTGGTTTTTAGTCAGTTGGAGCCTGACAGACCCCTCCGCCCTCCCCAGGCGGAGGACATCCGTTTCCGGATTTTCCACCTCGCAACAAAAAAAAAAAAAAAAAAGGTTAGGTTAGGTTAGAGTATGACAAACAACGCACGAGCCGAGCGAGCGTAGCGAGCGTGCCGCGGCAGCGGCCGGCGATGTGCTAGAAGCGAATCGCTTTTGTAAAAGGAAACAGTTAAGTTAGGCTGAGTTGCATTAAAGATAAAGTAAAAAAAAACATTTCAATAACTACCTGTATATAATTTGTCCCAAATGAAAATGGCATCCTTGTAAATAAAGGACAATGCCAGAACCTCTATAGAGCTATGACCTATCAAATAAAAGTTTGTCTACAGGCATGCCAAATGTAGGATTCTATTGCTGCTTTATTAGTGATAAGTAATAACATGTTTAAATGCCTTTAGAACTTGCGGTTTCTGTTTAAAACTAAGAACAATTATTACATTGAATGTCAATGAATGACTTTTTGACATGACAATTAGCGCGTCAATGACGGTCCGTTACCCTTAATCACCTAATCACTATCGCTCAATTGCGAAATAATTATTAGAATATACATTCATAAAAATATATGTTAAAAAACATTATTTTCATTAAGTAATGTGTATTTATTCCGAATACATATTAAAATCCGTACGTAGATGTAATTTTTTTTTACCAAATAACTCGTTTTGTTCCGGGTGTATGCGTACTAAGTAACGCAGATGGTCGCGATAAAAACAGGAAATAGGACTTCGGTTTTTTAAATTCCTTTTATTACTAACTTTTTATCCGCAAGTGTAACAGAATAACAGTTTGATAACCAAGGGTCCTATTTTCATTGCATAATTTTAATTAATTTACATTTCTTGTAGGCTAATGAAAGTTAGGGCAGGATTTGGCATTGTCCTTTCCTTACTTACCTACACTGTCATTAAAAGTAAGTTGCGCTTACCCACATAATATTACATAATTATTAAACGAAACCCTACTAGATTTGGTAAACAATATACGACTAAATGAGTATTGCGCCAACTAAAACATTCTGCTACTTGAAAGTTGGCATTTTAAAAAGTGTCATTATGAAAAGCAGACCAAACGTACAGTTGGTAACTGTGAGGTTGGGAATTAAAAAAAGAAATATGTTTAGTTGGCAAATGATTGTTCGGCGAAATAAAATTCTGCGAAACGTTGGGTGGCAAGTGAAAATCTGGCACACAATTTTCTGCGAAAAGGCAGAAAACCCCTCGATATACCACCATCTTTCAAATATAAATGTAGAAACGACGTTTGGGTTGTGCTGCTGATCCGATAGGGAGATATTTTTTTAATAAACCAAAGGAAGCAGAAATATGGGTCTTTATTGTCATTCTGCTGGTACTATAAGGCATAAGTCAACATCAATTTGATTCCATAAAATGTATGTTATTAAAATTTGGATTGTATGGTGTTCTATTTTGTACCAGACATTTCAAACTGAAATAGGTTTGCGCAAAAAGATTACATACCTACCTATTTTTTCGCCTGTAATCGTAGCGCGACTTCCAAATAATTGAAAAATTAAAAGTTATAAGAACAGCCTGGTTTTTCATTAACATAAGCCGGACTCCATTTTCTATATTTTACCGATGATTCTGTCGAGACGTAAGAACAACTCCCGTACATAATTGGGCATTCTCCTTTACTTATATTTATTTCTACTGTTAAGCATATTTTTTCTACTAAAACAACTTTTAATTTTGGTTATGTAAAACGACTTTTGCTGCTGACCGTACTATCCCGAGTATAAAACTGTAGGTGAAATACTAATTAAGAACCTACTTATGCACAGTTATTAAAGTCAGGTCACCGAATTAATTCATTTATAAACGTTCAATAATAATGGTGCATATATAATTATTCGCCACTACGTTATATAAGTTTGGGCAAATGTTTCAATGCTAAGTGCGCTCGGCGAGTTCCTGGAATTGATTTTGGGTATTTGTGTCAGCCACCATTTCTTGTTACTCCCAAACGTGAGTATTCACAATGTTTTAGTTATGTGCTTAGTTTTACTGTGTTATATCGGATTCACAACACGTACCCTTTGTGTTGTTTCCTGAACAATTTAAACATATCCATCACATACAAACACACACATAGACACAAGCACAAATTTAGGCTCCACCACATTCCTTATCAACTCCCTAGTCTTCCCTCACTTTGGAAATCATATACGGAACACCAAGATAAAGACTGACGGTCTAGTTTGGGGCTCACTAGCAACAACACCATGTTAACTAGTTTTAGGTATCTAATATTAAGCCAATTTTGGCATATCTTGTGTATATAAATATAAACAATTTTCCATTTTCATACCTAATTTATTTATTAATTACTTTATTAACACAATCCACAGCTCTTCAACAATTTTACTTAAAATAAAAAATAAACGAATATTACAGCCAATTATGGGTTTACCATTTATGAACTCAACTTATTATTATGCATCAGACTCAAACAGAAATGCTTGCACCTTCTGGTCTGGTCAGGTGTGGGTGAAGAGTTGAAGTGGTATATGGAATACTTTATTCAAAACTATTTAGAACTATTGGTCAATCCGTCGAATGCAGAAGTTACTAACAGTCTCCTGAAAGTCCCTTTTTGGTGTTATACAGGGTGTAACGGAAAGGGTATATACATTCTTAAGGGTGTGCTACAGACCATCAAACTGAACATGTTTCTCATCATAAAACATGTTTTTCAGCAAAAAAATATCTGCTGCCCCATAGAAAATTACAATACCTATTCGTCCCAAATGTATAGGCAGCTGATATTTAATTTTGCTGCATTTTTTATTTTATTTTGAGAAACATGTTCAGTTTGGGGGTCTGTAGCGCACCCTTAAGGATGTATATACCCTTTCCGTTACACCCTGTAAATAGTTAGATGAGATTTCTTGTTAAAATTTCCCAATAAACTACCAAAGACAAAATTTTGAGCGTAGTTTGTCCCACTGCGCGGTACATCGAAAAACTGTGTGCATAGTCCTTCGAGATGGAGCGCTCAGCTCGATCTTAGATCTAGATCATTTAAACATACATAAATGAGAAAGAGGTTTTTTTTTTGAATATCCTTTTGGATCTAAAAATATTTGAAAATGTTAATAAAAATGTTTATTTTTCCCAAATAATACACACACACAAAGAGTTACTTAAGCACTAAATAATAAATAATATAACGATTTTTTTCGAATTTCACTAAGAAAACAGAACGCAGTCAGCACGTCTAAACCGCGTTCAAGAGTCGCAGCGACAATACGACGTAACAACGTTGTTTAGTTGCGATTATTCCACCCGTTTGTCCTCCGCTGGTGGACAGTGATACGATTTTTAAAAATAATTCTTATTTAATTCACCGTACATACTTAAAAACCGTTCCTTGTCTGCTTTCTTCACTTTATCAGCCAGCTCTACCATGATGCCTACCCCGCAAGAGCTAGCTCAGCCCCAAGCCCCCGCGACTGATGGCGAGGCTGCACTGGCGACGCCGGTCGCTGACGGCGAGAGGGTCGTGATCTCCGGCATGTCGGGGCTCTTCCCCTCCTCGCACCACGTCAAGGACTTGTCGGACATTCTGTACAACAAGGTGAGAGTTTGGAGATTCGCGGCTAACTGTGGGGTATCTGTCTAACACACTCACAACTCCCCCCTGACTTGATGAGTTTATAATTAAGTCATTTTCTTTTTTGTTAATAACTTTAATGACGTTTGTTTTATTGCTGAACTTTAGCTGTAAAACAACCAGTAAAAGTTAACATTTCTTCTTGATGGCTGCCATCATTATCTTCCTGCGATTGTTCCATGTTATTTGGGGTCAGCGCAACACGTTTTTTTCTACAATTCTCCCCAGCTATAAGTTAGTAGTAGTTGGTTTCCGTCTCCCTCTCCATTCATCAACATTTTTATTTATCACTCTTTTAGTCACGTGTGTTCCATCTATCCTCATCAGACGTTGCGCGTACCAAGACAGACGACTCCATCTTTTCTGTAAAAAGCGCTACTTTCAAACTTCCTCCCATATGCTCATTTCTAACTTTATCCAAATTATTCAATAGGGGACCGGACTGGGTAAAGAAAACGACATTCTATTTTGTCCGTCAGACAGGTAATACAAAAATATTAAACACGTATTTTTTGTTTTATCAAAATATCAAAAAATTACTTAGTTAAAACTCATTAAAGTTGGAGAGTGGGGGCTTACTACGTCACAAGTAGGTATAAAACTTACCCACATGTGATGTCATGCGCCATTTCAACTCAATATATCTCCGTAATTTTATGACCACGTGAAAAAAGTAAAAATACGTGTGCAATACTTTTCAATAAACTACCCGACGGACAAAGAAAAAAAAAGTTGGATTATCCCCTATTGATGGCTGCCATTACTAAAATTAATATTCGAAATACAGGCTTTTGCCTAGTTCGATTAAATATGTTTAATTCTTTTGCAAAGAGAAATATAGCATAAAAGATATTTGTATCACCCTAAAACTTATTATTGAATAAACTTATTACTATTACCCAGTTTTGTCATTTCAACAAAGTTCTTTGGGTAACGTTATTACGAATAGTGGGGTCGACATATTTTACAAACAAGACTGGCTCCATTTTTTTTTTTCAAAACCCTTGGCTTTGTCGTGAATAGAAAGCGTGTGACATAATTGGATGGCCCGTACTGCTGGCGCAACGCGAACGAATTTCCCAAAGGAACTGACTGATGGCGAAACTATGACAGTTTAGACAATAATAGATATGGTGTAATCTAGGAATCAGTAGATTAGTAGGCTACATAAACCTTATCCTCCAGGTTAACCCAGTGACTGCAGAGAGGGCACGTTGGACAGCCAACCACCCCGAGGTGTCTCAGCATATGGGCACAGTGCCAGATCTAGATCGGTTTGACGCCCAGTTCTTCAGTGTGCACTACCGTCTCGGTAACAGCATGGATCCCATGGCCCGGAAAATCCTCGAACAAGCCTATAATGCTATTTATGACGCAGGTAAGATATAAGGTCTGGGATGTTGCTGCTATCTAGTTTGACTATAAAAACTTTCAATCCCTATTTTATCCGCTTAGCGGATTGAATTTTGCAAAATCCTTCATAAAATCCATATTATTATTATGAATTCGGAAGTATTCCTGTCTGACTGTGTGACCTTGTCACTCCTTAATGTTTGAACAGATTTCGATGAACAGACGCCAGCAGGTCATTGTAAAATTTTCCCAATCAACCTTGCACCGTATTCTTTAACTTCCAGGTTAAAAATATAATAAAGAAATTTGGCAGATAGTTGTAGCTTGATGCGCGTCTGTACACAGGTAACGGAAGAACTGTCCTATACTTTGTATCCCGGTAGCACATTCCCGTGGCATACGACTCGAGCTCCGCGCGAGCGAGCTTCTGGCTAAGGCTTGTATTTAATAAGGTTACTCATAAATTATTTAAAAAAAAATAT
Organism: Cerastis leucographa; assembly: GCA_963082945.1. Lineage (NCBI taxonomy): Eukaryota > Metazoa > Arthropoda > Insecta > Lepidoptera > Noctuidae > Cerastis > Cerastis leucographa. Next base: position 4,915,951 of record OY720365.1, read on the forward strand.
TTCATTTTTGACGTCCACAGGAGTTAATCCCGAGCACTTGTCTGGGGAAAAATTAGGTGTGTTCGTCGGAACCTGTTTCTCCGAAGCTGAAAAAGCAGGCAACTATGACACAATATCTAAAACGGGTATAACTGGGTAAGCAACGATTCACTTCAGACATTTCATACAGATTTTACTTGGTTCAGCCATGTTCGCCAGTTTGTTTAAAAAAGTCTCTTATAGTCTAGGGGTAAGGAAAAACCAGGTGAAAAACAATCGAAAAACCCAGATGCAGTGCTGTTTGTTGGTTTTCCGGATTTTTATAGCGTGGCCTTGCTACCACATTATAGACATCATGCACATACATCGGTAGCAACTCTTTTACTTTGAGTTGGCTTAGCGTAGTACTGAGTTTTAATAGCTTACAACGGTACAGCAATATTGCTGTACCGTTGGATTACTCGATCAAAATATTAATGTTTAGCTAGCCCATATGTAGGTTTGTCATTGGTTTATATTGTTTTGTAGATGCAGTAAGGCTATGTTCGCCAACCGCATTTCCTATTGGTTGAACGCAAAGGGTCCTTCGATGGCGATCGACCAGTTGTGCAGCAGTTCCACTGCGGCGCTGGAGCAGGCGTACCTCGCTATGAGTCGCGGTGACTGTGAGGCGGCCGTCGTTGGAGGATGCTACTTGTGTTTGCATCCACAGTCCTCTGTGCATTACGGAAGGTATAGATAAAAAAAATAGTGCGTGGAGTCCTTCCGCGAGGAAGAAGTGAAACTTCGTAATACTACAAGCATGCGTTCGAGTGCCACCCATTCACTCTCGTTATTTTATTGAGCTTCTAAATAATATTTTGTTGTTTTCTTTTTGTATTATTTTTATTACATAAGTTAATCGAGATTATTCTTCTCATGGTTATTGAGCGAAGGCTGGTCACACCGAAGAGTCGAAAGCATGACTGTTTGCACGCCATCTTGCGTACCTAGTAGAACTACATAGTCACAAATCTTGTAATACTGCCATCTCTTAGTGAGTTTTAGAAAATATTCCCTCTCCATGGTAGCGTCAAACTTGTTGGAAGTCGCATAAGAAGTTTCATTTAAAAAAAAACATTAGGTATATGTAAAGAATACAATATGTTATGGTAGGCCTTGCATGCTGGAGAATGGAACCGGCGAGAGATGTCGTGCGGTATTTGAGGGATCGGTTCTGGGGACACCCTTGTGGAACATCGGTTACGAATGGGTGCTGTGCGCCGACCTCCCTAGCGGCGTCAGCGTAGTTTGTTACGCTGACGACACTTTTGTGCCAGTACAAGGGAGGTTACACGAGGCGGCGGCTGAACTCATGACACGCGTGGTTGTGATAGTTTTTTTTTTTTTTTTGAAAGGATCCGGCAATTGGGTCTCGAGGTGGCATTCCACAAGTCCGGGGCCATGTGCTTTCATGTGCCTCGGAATGCGCCACCGTCAGGATCCTTTCTGATGATAGGAGGGGTTTCCAAGCGCCGAGGTACGAACGACGTTGAAGTACCTTGGAATCGTCCTCGACAGACGGTGGAACTTTGTGGAGCATTTCCGACGTTTGGCCCCTCAACTGGAATGGGCCGGAGCGGCTTTCAAGCGGCTCTTGCCTAACTTGGGGACCAAACGCCTCTTACCGGAGGCTCTACGCGGGGGTCGTGTAGTCCATGACCCTTTACGGTGCCCCGGTGTGGTCGCGTGGTTCTTTGAGGCGGCGAGCCGTCCACTACCTGAACGCGCCCCAAAAGGTGGTAGGCGTAAGGCTCGTCCGGGGGCACCGATCTCCAGCGAGCCGGCGAGCCTCCTTGCCTGATTGCCGCCATGGGATCTGGAGGCGATAGCACGAAGGGCGCGAGGAGGCACTACGCCTTGGGGAAACTCCACTGCCGCGGCAAATTGCCGCTTAGCGGACAGACCCCCGGTGTGATCTCATGGCGACATGGAGAGACCGACTGTCGCAACCCCGTGCGGGGCCAATACAATAGTGGCGATAAGTTCCCTCTTTGAGTAGTGGCTGGAGAGGCACCACGGCGCCTTCACCTTCCACCTGACGCAGGTTCTCACCAGACCCGGTTGTTTCGGGAGGTTCCTGCACCAAATCGGGCGGGAGGAAAAGCCCGGGACGTTTGACGTCCTGCAAGGAATACGCTGAGTTACCAGTAACCCTGTATACCTGGCCAAATAGTCACCTTCCAGGCGAGGCAAATAAAGAAGGCACTTGACGCACCGGAAACTCCTGGAAAAACTATTTGTCGATGAAACCCTTCGTGAAAGGACCAATTTCACGTTCCCTCAAAGGAAACTCCTGGTGGGAAGGATGCACGTGTTTCTTCCCAACTTGTGGACATTAAGGAAGCGTCAAAAATCCGCGCTCGGGGCCTGTCAGCGAGCCATGGAACGAAGTATTCTCGGAGTCAAAATTTCTGACAGTCTGAGGTATATTGTATGCAACACAGCTACCAAATAGAATGGTACTGGGCAGGCCACATCTGCCGCATTTCGCACTAATTTTCAGTTATGCCACAGAGGTGTGAAAGTCGAGGCTTTTTAAATGCTAAGACTCTCTAGAATCGCGAGATATGCAGTCTGAGGAAAGATTTCCTAGAATCCGTCAACGTGCAGGATCCATCGAGATGTGGTCGCGGTGGACAAGGGCCTCGGAGAAATGGTGCAAACCTATAGTGCTTGACATTAACGACCGCAGGGAGAAATGGCAGAGTAATTAGCTTCACGGACGCTTTTTCCCAGTCCTATAAGGGCCCGATGTCGACCTCTCAGCGTCCGAAGAGTAGAATGATCTCTGGTAATGATCACTCGAGATATTGTGAACGACACGCTACGAAAAAAAACTAAACTTCATAATAAACGGAAACATTCACTATGTTATCTCTAGGGAACGGTCATAACATATAAAGGGTGTAAAACACCTCTTAACGAAGCCGAAAGGCACTGGTTCTCCCTGTCATTACGATCATTTTTTTGTTCTACACCATACCTGGGAACCTTCTAGTTATGGAGATATTAGGGGTCAAAGTTCCAACTTTTTGACAAGTATTTTTTTAAATACAAGTTTTTAATGTAAGATTTTTACTTTAAACACCTCCACGACCCCCGTACTATTCAATCCGTCCAACAGCACAATGTTTTGAGTGCGTTACATTGAGTTCTACCACAAAACATGATTTTACACCCCCCAAAAAAAAGTCGTTTCCCAGCAATAATTTTTGCGTAAAGTTACTTAGTCTCATATACAGAATGCTTGGTTGACGGCTTCGTGATGAGGTGATTTACACCGTGTATTTCAAGCAAACGTACGTGAAATCGCTTTCTGTAAACGCTCTCAAACATCGCCATATCTTTGTTTTTTTTTTTTTTCTTTTGAAATAAATTAATAAATTTAAAGAAGACCGCTCCGGGCACCGGGCCGTGCGCCACTCCGTGCCTCTGTTATTGAGCACTTACCCTGGTATTTATAGTCAAGTTAAAGCATTGTATTGCATTTTGTAAGAACCAAAAAAGAATTCTAACTTTTGCAGTTCCAACTTCAAGCAACTACTAAGCTACATAAAAAGATCGTATCTTAAACTAGCTTTTGCCCGCGGCTTCGCTCGCGTTAAGAAGTATTATTATTAATAAGGTATAGTTAATATTAATCCTGCTGCACATGATTATTATCACTATTTTTCATCATATCAGCAAAATATTCGTCAAGTGTTACGTAGTTATCACCATTCCTGTCGTGCGTGGGTCATAAATGAAAACTTGATCCAGTCATTAACCACATATCAGACAATTTCTGAACGCACCTCCATCGCTCTATCTTGTGTTCCGTACATTAAATAAGAGAGAGCACGAAACAAACATGCACCGTCACCAACAATAGGGACGACAATACGTTCTTCAACTTCTCCATTAACGTTCAGATTTTCTTTAGCCATTTTAAAAAAGTATAACCGACAAAACCTATACTTAAACCAAACGAAAACAAAACAAATGCCAAATACAAAGCAGAGTCTATAACCAAAACTACTAATCCGAAACAAAGCAAATGTAATCCAAAATATGCCAAGAAAAGAACAGCCAAAATCGTCAAATATAATCCGCTAGAAATATTTAGGTATAGTATGTACTATTAAATACGGCGGCCACTCATCTTCGGGTATATGTAACTCAGTGAAAACACAATGATCGCGCGTTTTAAAATACTACTAACGCCATCTATTGTCAAAATTTAGAACTAAAATTATTTTGTTCGACCTAATTTATTCTTTCCATTACGTACTGATAGGTTCAAACTAATACATTTACATCCACCATCATCCCTTATTTTATCCTCATGGGGGTTGAATTTATCAAAATCCTATTTAAGCGGACGTCTTCATCATAGTAGCTCCAATCTTTAATTTCAGTTCAATCAGTCGAAAATCTAAGAAGATTTATACAAACTTTCATCCCCTATTTTATCCCCTTAGGGGTGGAATTTATCAAAATCCTTTCTTAGGGGATGCCTACGTCATAGTAGCTTTATGCATGCAAAGTCTCAGCCCGATCGGTTTAAAATTGACAAAGTTTCATACAAACTTTCATCCCCTATTTTATCCCCTTGGGGGTAGAATTGATCAAAATCCTTTCTTAGCGGATGCCTACGTGATAACATCTGCCTGCATGCCAAATTTTAGCTCGATCCGTCCAGTGGTTTGGGCTGTGCGTTGATAGATCACTATGTCAGTCAGTCAGTCAGTCACCAGTGAGTTATATATATTTAGATATACGATCTTTTTGACATTTAGGTACTCAGATAAACACTTTGACTTGTTTATTGCTATGAATGTAAGAGTTCTTTAAATTAGCATTGTAATGTTTCAAATTGTACAATCGTGTTTTATTTATTTTCAGGATCATAAGACAAGCCATGGACGGTAAAACAAAGTCTTTTGATCAGAATGCAAATGGTTGTGTCAAGTCGGAAGCCATTAACGTATTGTTTTTGCAGAAGGCTAAAAATGCATTGAGGTAAGTTTAGTAAGATGTTTTCACAAGAAATTAAAGTCAGGACCTGTTTGTAAAGTATCATCACTTCATTTTGGGAGCACCATCTCATTTTCGCAACCGAATGTGAGGCTTCTATTTCTGATTGAAGCAAATTATATAAACTTATTCGAAGTAAATATATAAATGTTGGTACATCTACCTACATATTACACAAAGTATTCTCTTTAAGCCTAGTCTCATTTGTTGTGTGATATACAGGATCTACGCTGATTTATTGCTCGCTAAGACGGAGTTTACCGGTCTGCTATTAGAAGAAACAGGACCTCAGTACGGATACTTAAGGAATCCCGACAAGACTGTCGACTTCTTGAAAAAATTCTATGAGGAAGCTAGAGTTTCACCGCATGCTGTGGAATATGTGGAAGGTTTTGGTTCAGGTATCCATTTCATCCACTACTTTAGACCACAATCTGTAAATTGTAAAGGCGTAACTGAGTATGTATCATTATATCGTCATGTCTCCATTTATTTTAATGCCGCTTGTCATAGCAAGTGAGTCTATTGCATCAAACTAAGCACGTCTCTTACAAATCTAATAATAAATAACATAACTCTTTACCCAAGTAAAGAGTTATGTTATTGGGGATAGGACTCAGGACTACGAGATCAGCAGACAAAGATCAAAAAAAAAAAAAAAAAATGTAGCTACCGATTATCACAGTTTCGTTCTAGGTACTCCTGAGGCTGACAAAACAGAACTGGAGACCATTGAAAGGGTGTTCTGTGACGGAAAGGAAGACACTCTTTTAGTTGGCAGTGTCATTTCCAACATTGGATATAGCGAGGCTGCTTCGGGTATTTCCGCGATAACCAAGGTATTCTTTTATTGAGGTAACACTGGATTATCATACTTAATACCATGCGATCAATGTATTCATATTCATTCATATCTAAAACAAATGAAGTAAAACTATTAATATCTTTTTAGAGAGATTTAATGATTCTAAAGTATAGAAAACCACTAATAGCCAAGAGCAATTAAACAAAGGCACTGGTTTAAAGCGGCAATTGTATATAGTGGTTTTGGTACGTTAAAAATTTGAAAATGCATATTTATGAACAAGTTCGGTAGTTAAAACTTAGCAGGAAAGTGAGCAAAAATGAGTCGTAAAAAATAATAAAACGAATCATTTAAAAAAATACTGAGCAATGAAATCACTAAATGGGCAGTTGACAAGTCGAAATTACTCCGTAAGAAATCTCATTCGATATTTCAGAGAAACCGTGAGCATAGCCTTTTCCATAGCACGTTGAGCGACTTTAAATTTGTGGACCAACCCTACCGTGAGTGTCCGTAGCGTAGGACGTCTTCAGACTCGGTATAGCGATGATCTTCGCAAGGTGGCTGGCAAGAGCTGGATGAGAGTGGCTGAGGATCGTGCTCAGTGGCGCGTCATGGGAGAGGCCTATGTCCAGCAGTGGACGAGTACAGGCTGATGATGATGAAATCTCATTCTAAGCTGCTTGCGGCTTAACATGTGATCGCTGCGCTCGCGAAAAAAAAGGCTTACATCCGACAACCATGTCCACCGTCAGCCTACGCTCCTCATGTCCCCGAGTCGTAAATAAAATAACCAAGTGAACTGCTTAACTATTTATGTAACTGCCCATTCCATTATTTTTACTGGCCATTTATTTATTTGTCTGCTTACGTAAATAATAATATATAAATAAATTTATTTAAAAAAATATAAGGTATATACATTATACAAGTTTTCTTAAATCTATGTCATGTTCACTAATGGTTTGTGCCTGAACTAGGTAATCCTGTGTTTCAGGCGATTGGAGGTAAAATTTATTGATTAAATAAGCACATCATATTATTCTTATTCGTACATGTGTAAAAAGGTGTATAAAATTATAATCACTTAACTTACTAATTGAAAAAACAAAATAACAATAATATGGACAGTATTTACTTAAGCACAAGTAATGACTTCTCTGTATCTTCATAGGACATAGCTTGAAGAGTTTCCTTGAGGATTATTTTTGCATTTACTATAATTTTGGGAGTACAGCGGTCCGCTAAAACTAGGCCTATGGAATTACGTCTCTAATGAAATAAAGAAGCATTCTAGGGATGGTGATGATAGAAATAAATATTTAGAAAAAGATAGTTTGGCGCTAGCGGAATTACTTATAATAATTTCACCAAGTGAACTAAAACAAGTGAAGAACTGTGTAACTAGCAGAGATGTCTGGAACATACTCGAAAGTATTTACAACAGCAGAGGTCCTGCAAGAAAAGCGAGTCTTTTGAAAGAATGAATACTGAGAAAAATGAAAGATTGTGATAATGTAGTGGATCATTTGAATAAATTTATGGACATTGTCGATAAATTAACAGATATGGATATAAAAACTAACAAGGATCTACTTAGCATTATGATGCTCTATAGCTTGCCTCAATATTTTGGAAACTTTAGGATTGCTATTGAATCCAGAGATGATCTACCAGATCCAGACTACTTGGAAACTAAAATTATTGAATAAGCTGAAGCCAGAAGAAACATAGGAAGCACAAGTGAACAAAACCCTGAACAAGAGGCTCTATATAATAAACAGCGTAGAAGTAAATATAAGAAATACATTGTTGAATGTTTTAAATGCAAGAAAAAGGGGCATAAGGCTAATAAATGCTGGTCAAAAGTGAATAGTAGTAATAAAAGTGTCGCAAAATTTTGCTCAGAAGAAACCTGTCTAAATACGAATGATATTAAAGAAAAAATGAACAAGTGGTGTCTTGAAAGTGGCTGCACGTCACATATGACCCATGAATTAAGAAGGTTTCATAATCTAGAAAGACAGCAAATTTTTAAAGTTATCTTCAGAGAACTGTAACAGCCTAGCTATAGCGAAAAGACCAGACATTATGTTTGCTGCAACCTTAGCCAGTACAATAACTGTTATGGACAAAGTCATTGGCAAGCAGCCAAAAGAATAATTCGTTACCTGAAAGGGACGAAGAATATTTCAATTAGATACAAGAAAACGGGAATGCCACTTGTAGGTATGGCTGATGCTGACTGGGCAGCTTTTACTGTTGACCGTCGTTCATATACTGGATATATTTTTAAGTATGGTGGTGGCTTAATTAGTTATGAAACAAAAAGCAAAGAGTTGTGGCTTTATCAACAGCAGAGGCGGAGTACATGGCTTTGACAAAAGCAACCAAAGAAGCAAGAATTTGAAAAAAATATTGGAGGACACTGGAGTGGCACAGCGGTCTGTTGAAATGTTTAACGACAATTTAGCTGCATAGAAGCTGGCCAACAATTTAATGACTAGAAAAAGATCGAAGCACATCAGTATTAAGGAGCACTTCATTAGAGAATGTGTTCAGAAAAAAATTGTATCAATTAATTATAAGGCTACTGAAAATATGGAGGCATATCATTTAACAAAGGCATTGCCACAGCCGAGGTTAATGAAACTGTGTCGAATGATCGGAGTCACTCAGCCCTAAGTTCAGTTCCTCCTAAGGTCTTCGTGAGGGGGAGTGTCCTAAAGAAGTGTTTCTTAATTAAAGTTTAGTTTATCTTGGTTACTGTCTTATTGATGTCAAAAATAAATAGTTGAGACGTATTGTAAAATATGCATCTAATTAAATAAACTAAGTTATAGGCTAGGATTGTCCTGAAGAAGTGTACACCCACTGTGATTACATAAATAACAGTTCCTGAAGGTGTAAAGAAGAAAGTTAAAAAAAAAATTGTGCGTGGTGTCCCTCCGCGCGGAAGAAGTAAAACTTCGTTATACTACACGCATGCGTTCGAGTGCCACGCATTCACTCTCGTTATTTTATTGAGCTTCTAAAAGCTTCTAAATAATATTTTGTTGTTTCTTGTTGTATTATTTTTATTACATAATTATTACATAGGTTTATCGAGGTTATTCTACTCATGGAAATTGAGCGAAGGCTGGTCACACCGAAGAGTCGAATGCATGACTGCTGGCACGCCATCTTGCGTACCTAGTAGAAACTACGAAGTCACAAATCTTGTAATACTGCCATCTCTTAGTGAGTTACAGAAAATATTCCCCCTCCATGGTAGCGTTAAACTTGTTGGAAGTCGCATAAGTAGTTTCACTTCAAAAAGTTGGCTGTCACAGGACGCCCGGAAGATGTGAAACATAATTAATTAGCCATTCAGTGTACAGAAAAGGACTCACACGGACCCCTACTTGCCCGTCCGTAGTCACGTGTAATTCTGAATATCTCACTGGGGAATTATCCCACGTGCAAGAGGTTTGGCATTAGAATAGCTTCAAAACTAGTATTGGAGTAGTAAGACCAAAAAAGGTGCGAGCGGCCAGATTTACAGTGGAGCATCAACCAACCTTCTTGCCATATCTTAGAGGAGTAACGAACAAGATAAGTCGATTACTGAGTATACTCTATAAAAACTCAATACTCGATAAAAACTTTATTTTTTGTATGAACATCCAGGGGTGTATAAAATTGACTGCAGTTGTGGCAGTTCAGAGATTGGTCAAACGAATGGAATTGTCTCATGCAGCATTAAAGAACATAGTGGAATAAACCTAAATAACACATAAAGGCAGTGAAAAACAATGACGTGTCAAAATCTGCCACAGCATCTAATGCAGTCAGGGCCCAATCACTGGATGGAGTTTCACATGCCACGTATTTTGTCAACGGACAAGCCCTACAATGTTGGAGATCTAGAATCGTTTGGCAGGAGTTGGGGGGTAATAGAGGATAAATCTGGTAGGGGCTGGGTTCTCTATTATAACGCTTATTAAAACGTAATGCATGTTATTCGAGAAATTAACAAAAAAGCTTCATCCCTTTTTGTTTACGGATGGGAAATGTTAAAAGCTTTTATTTAACTTGCAATGTATTCTAACCTCAAATCAGATAAAAAGCGAAAACGGAACGTTGAAATGGACGAGTGACAACCAAATATGTCTCAGTATATAAAGTGGTGTAAAAACGACGTGCAAAATCTACAAAACGCAACGTAAAAAATGGTTCCGTTTTGTCGACTTTTTGATGTTTGCCTCTACGATTGACCTACATTTGTACGCTGGACACCAATTTTCTACCTACTTTTATGGCGAATAATATCCTACACTGTTACTAGGAGAACTTAGGATGCAAGAGCGAGCGAAGCGAGCTCCGGACAGGGGGCACTCCTACTCTTACCCATTCGTGGTTTTTTTTTAAACCATTGAGCCCTCCGCGATGCAGTGCTCTTCAAGCAACTTTAAAGTGTTTTGAGGTTAGGTTATGCAATACAATATACGTTTCCTTTTAATGGCAGAGGTGCCAGGTAGATTATTACGCCACAATATGAGTTCATCGAATTTCAAGTTTTTCATAAAAGATAAAAATATTCCATAGGAAATTCAGAAATAAAAAAGTGAGTGGGAATTTTTTATTAACACTCTGCTGCTTCTCTAGAAATTCATAAAAAGTCCCATGAAAATCTGACCACTGTAAACTTCGTTCCATATTATTGTTTAATTGCACTCTAGTAAGTTTTTGGGAGCGAAATCATTGACATTTGTTTCATGAAGGATTATTTGTAAATAATCCTTCATGAAACAAATCAAATGAAATAAATTAAAAAAAAAAAAAAAAACAAATATTTTATTTATTTATTTATTCTATTAAAAACGGATTTTCTCCTGTATCGTGGGTGCGTTTACAAACATTTAAAGCCGGACCCGGAACAACTATCTGTAGGCCATACAAATATTTGTTCTGTGCGGGGATCGACCCGCGACACGCAGCGCAGCAGTCGATCGCTCAACCACTGCGCCAACCGTGCCGTCTAAATGAATTGGCTCGTGGTAGATTCACGTCCTGACACTGTTGGAATTTCGAAGCGATATTCAGAAATGTATTGGTCCACTATCTAGCTATTTAGTTATTTCTCATCCTCAACAGGTGTTGCTCGGCTACCACACCGGTCAGCTGGCCGCCAACCTGCACTGCAGTACTCCGCGACAGGACGTGGCTGCACTGTGCGAGGGGCGCATGCGCATCGTCACCGAGCACCAGCCTTTCCGCCGCACTTACGTCGCCGTCAACGGTATGTCCGTCACCGGCATCAACTCACACGTGCTGCTGCATGGACATTATAAACCCAAGGTACAGCCAGCTCTAGAGAAACCTCACCCTCTAGAAATGTAGAAAAAGCGCCATCTATTAAAGGATCATCTACAATGTATACGTGCGCGCCCTCTCTGGGTAATTATTAAATTTAGTGTTGTGTAGTTATTGACTTTGATTCCACAAGTAAACGTGCAAGATAACCATTTAACAATAATGGTTTACGGTATTGTTACAAAATTGCTATACGCTAACCAACATCAATATATTTAGGCAGCCCTGGTGGTTACTGTAGGGCGGGGTGTTACGGGTTGAGACGGGGCTTATAAGGCTATCTTTCGGAAAAAAAAGATATACGTAATATTATTTATTTTCCTTTAATTAAGTTTCTTACACATAGTTTACATTTTTTAATATATCTTAAAAAATGCCTAGGTACAAAAACACATTAAAAATATAAAAAATAGTAGCCCACCGGTATCAGGAACAATAACAATAATATTTATTTTTCTATGGTATGAATTAATATATTATTAACCCAATTTAGATTAACAAATATTTATTTACTGATAAAACTGATAATTTAGTTTTGATATTTCACAAGAGAACCAGCATGTTACTCACGTTTGAAACAAACTTTTTACAATAGACAACTATAAAAAACTTAACTGAAAGTGGGGTCAAACAAATACTAATAATGGAGTGGGTAACCTGCAGTTTCTATAACTTATTCTAATCTTGATCTCATTCAATTTACCATATTATAACTAATGTCACTTAATCTCATCAATTCCCAAGTTTTCATAACCTGTTCATCTATTTTTTTTCTCTATTTTTGACATTACTTGAGTCCCAATTAAGCACGATTTGACCCCACAAATTATAGGATTTAAGTCAGGGCTTTGAAATGGGCAATCAATTAAAGTTCTAAAATCTTTGTGTAGGAAACCACTCTTTAACCGATCTTGACCGATGCACCGAATACAATAAATAAGTCCATCAGGGTATACGTTGCGCATTGTTGGAATCATCTCCAAGTATCGTTTGCCATTCATTCGAGCGCCTACTTCGACAAACTCGTTGGACCTGTCGAAGACATCCATCCCCAATATCCTGAAAACACACAAAAGTTGTATTACCATATAAAACCCTATATAAAAAGACTATGTCATTGACTTGTCATGTCGTGTAGGTTCGTTATCAGTTTCGCTTAGCAGAGCCTAATATAAAATAATATATTTTACGATTAGGTATAACATAATTATGATTACTAATAATAACCTATTATTTTGGTTGGTTATAATAGTCACAGGTCAATACGGCAAATAAATAGTATTTATATTTTAATCATTTTAGAAGGTAAATGTAATGTGGTGTTACGCGAATGGATAAAATAAGAAATGAGTACATAAGGGGCACTTTGAAAGTGGCGCCGGTGACTGAAAAGATGTGTGGTAATCGGTTGTCGTGGTATGGGCATATGATGCGGAGGAATGAGGAAAACGTTGTGAGAAAAGTTTTGGGTATGAATGTGGATGGTTATAGGAGTAGAGGAAGACCAAAGAAACGATGGATGGAATGTGTGAAGGATGATATGGCAAGAAAGGAGGTGTCTCATGAGATGACAAGCAAAAGAGAAGTATGGAAGAAGAAGACATGCTGCGCAGACCCCAAATAAATTGGGACAAGGGCAAGAGAATGATGATGATGATGATGATTAGAAGGTAAATGTAAATATTAAATTAAATTTACAATTGCTTACCCAGGGTTAACCTGCCACCAGTCCTCAAAGTAAAACATTTCGAGAGTAGTAGTGTTCGCCGGGTTTTCTCCACAGTATTTTACGTCCATCTTTATCGTGTGGTTGTGAATGGATCCGTGGTATGACTCTTAACAATACCACGATGACGGTTGGATTGATTTGTGTAAGCAATCGGACGTGGCCCTTGGCGGCTACACTTCATTTCACCAGCTTTTTGATACCGTTGCACCCATAACACCTTGACCGGTGAGATATGGGAGCTGGTTCAAATCATACTTCGGCCTTAAGATTTGATTAAATTTAAAATGCTGTTGTAAGTTTTTAGAAATTAGGTAGGATGCGATCGATAGGTATTACGTAGCGGTAAGAAAAATATAGATGGCGCTCATGCAAACGGATGAGCGCCGTCTATATTTTATTTTTAGTTAGAATAAGCAGTGTCATTGATTTCACAGAGATGGCGCTTTTATACATTTCTGGGAGGGTGAGATTTCTCTGTTGCTTCAGTTCACTAAGATTATACCCGATAAAGCATGAATTAATTTTTTTGTTTACCAGGATTCTCACTGCTGGGTCAATCCTCTTTGTCAATTTCTATGGTAAAATATTTACATTTTGTTCCAGGATCTGTCTCGCTACAACAGTAGTATCGCTCATCTTGTGACTATATCTGCAAGACAAGACAGTACTGTACGGAATATATTTGAGAATTTGAAGACACGCGCCATAGATCCTGAGGAGTTGGCTTTGTTACACAATATTCATCAGACAAACGTTCGTGGGCATTTAGGCAGAGGATTCATCATTTTAGGTATATTTCACAATTATATTTGAGTACCTTTTCGTCATCATCGTGAGCATTTTATACCACTAAGTCAATTCGCAGCCGCCCTTATCCAGCTGCTTTAATGAATGAATTCTTCACCTGTCCCTATTTGAGTTGGTTATTTTATCATAATTATCGTTTTCAAGTGAAATGCATATCTATAACTATCTGTTTTGCTTTTTCATTCTAGAAACAAATCAAGAAGGGACTGTCAGTATATGTGAGAAGGCGGCGTACTTCGACGACGCGCGGCGGCCGCTGTGGTTCGTGTACAGCGGTATGGGCTCGCAGTGGGCAGGAATGGGCGCGCAACTCATGCGCATACCGATCTTCGCTGCTGCCATCGAACGGTAGCTATTTGAATAATTTCTAACGGCCTGAGGCTTCTTTAGATCTCTTAATCTGAGTATATATTTTCAAGATACATGAGTATTTTTATTTTTGTCCAACATTTTCTACATTATTACTATTACTTTCAGGTGCCGACAAAGTTTGGAACCAAAAGGCATCGATATAGTCCATATAATTACTTCGCCCGACAAGACTATATTCGACAACATTCTTCATTCGTTCGTGGGCATAGCTGCTATTCAAATAGGACTGACTGATGTGCTTCGGGAACTTGGACTGGTGCCCGATGGCATTATCGGTAAAACTATAATTTCTGTTACAAGTACACAAAACAACAACAAAGCAACTCAAGCGAGAGTATCAGTAAGAAAGAAAGAAAAAAAGAAAAACAAATATAAAAACTTAATACTAAACAAGAAATACTGTGTGACTCACGGCAGCGCCAAATAGGCCCAGTTCAGCATAATGCTGGACAACTAGTGCCCGACGCTGGTTTTCAACTGAACCTAAAGTATATTATAATGCTCTCGATTGAGTTATGTAAATAGTCAAATAAACGGGGTGCAAGAGACACCGACGTAAAAACGGTTACACGTACTGAGTACATCTTTCTTAGTAGTAAGTAAGTGGGGGGGGGGGGGCACATCATCATTCACCGGTAGGTATTTAACTTTTGGAGGAAACAGCTGTTTTTCTTTATAATTACCGACGAAAACTTTTTATAGGGGAAAGGGGTTCAGATTCAGAATGATGTATTGATGAATGATGATTGAAGTCCCGCATAAACAAATAATAAGGGTTTTATAGGTTCTCTTTCGAACAACCCGCAGCCCTGGCAGGCATCGGCCCTATCGGACCCCTTCCGATTTTCTGACATCTCCTTGAGGCGCGCGTGGAACACAAACGCGCCGTCGACACGGCCTGTCGTCATGAGACGGACGGACGGTGAGCTAGTCCATTACTCACCGTCCACAGGCTCGCGCCTACGGTGGCCGGGGGCCACTGGTTGCCCCCCGATGCCCGGGGCGTCTCCCGCGGCGGCTGGGACGTGAGATTCTCTCCCTCTCACGTTTCGCCACCTCCTTCGCTAGCATTCCCTCTCGTTCCGGACCATGGATTGAACCAGGGCCGGACGCGAGAGGTCGCCGCCGCCAATCGCCGCTACGAGGACACGGCGGTGCTCAGCCCAAGCGGGGCAGAGCTCCACGGTGTGCTCCACCGTGTCCTCCGGCCGATCCTCGCAATGGTAACACCCGGGCGTTTCCTCCCGCCCGATTCGGTGCAGGAACCTCCCGAAACAACCGTGTCCGGTGAGGACCTGCGTCAGGCGGAAGGTGAGGGCGCCGTTGCGCCTCTCTAGCCACTCCTCAAAGAGGGGACTTATCGCCACTATTGTGGCGTGCCCTGCACGTGGTTGCGACAGTCGCTGTCTCCATGCCGCCATGAGATCGCGCCGGAGGTCTGTCCGCTAAGCGACAATTTGCCGCGGCAGCGGAGTTTCCCCCCGGCGTAGTGCCTCCGCGCGCCATTCGTGCAGGCGCGCGAGTACTATCGCCTCCAGATCCCATGGTGGCAATACGGCCAAGAGGCTCGCCGCCTCGCCGGAGATCGTGCGGTACCCCCGGACCAGCCTTAAGGCTACCACCTTCTGGGGCGCGTTCAGGATACCGTTGTTCGAAAGAGATACCGCGGCCCTGGAACACAAAGGGCTAAGAAGGAACATGGGCGGGTTTTAGTCAGTCAAGTCTGACACTCCCTCCCGCTCCGCCCAGAGCGGGAGAAGTCATTTGATGATTTCGCATATGCAAAAAAAAAAAGGGTTTTATAGGTTTTTTTTTATTGCAAATATCTCAGAAACTATTGTTGATATGGGAAATCGCTCAGCCGGCCAGCAAGCCGAAGCTGCGGTGGTGAGCGTTAAAACCATCTGCGACGATAAGCTCGCGTGGGGCCGCCCAAACCCACACAGCGCCGGAGCCGTGACAGAAATAATGCTTGCTGCATGTTGCATGCCTGCTTGCTTGCTGCTTGCATGCTGCATGCCTGCTTGCATGTTGCATGCCTGCTTGCATGTTGCATGCCTGTTTGCATTTTGCATGCCTGCTTACATGTTGCATGCTTGCTTGCAGGCTGCATGCTTGCTTGCATGCTGCAAATCCCCTGTATTATTGATGAATCACTTCAACCAAGGCGTTTTTATTTCGGAATTGTATAATCGGTATTTTATTTATTTATTTATTAAAACTATGCACAAGTTTAAAAACACTGTACAAAGGCGGACTTAATGCCTTAGGCATTTTCTACCAGTCTACCTTAGGGTGATGCAGAGAGAAAACATAGTAGGTGCAGCATAACAAATGGTAAGAGAACATTTACAAATAAAATATAACGATACATACATAAATACATACACATATATATATATATATACACAATAAGTAAAGAGAGAGACAAACTAACAACAATTTAATGATGAGATGAATCTGCCAGCTTCTTAAGTAAGTGTTCGCGAGCTTTAACTTTAAATGTGAATGTGTTATTTTAATAATCGGAATTCGTATTTTTGATGTTTCGAATTATCATTAAGTCGGACTTTTTGTTATTCGATCTATTGAAACTCGGTATTTTGAGAATAGTAATTATAAACGATAGGAATATTGAAATTTAGGAATAATAAAAATAGGAGTAATGATAAGTCGGAGTTGTTATATTAGGAATTTTGAACCATTCGGAACTATGACAATCGGCATTTTGAAATTCGGTCTTGTGACTATCGGAATAAAGTTTTTCGTACCTATTTATGTAGTGCACCCCTACAAAAGTTTTAGAGATATTTGCAATAAACGAAACCCACTATTTGTTTATCTTTAAAAAAAAACTCTTGCAATTTGTTTATGCGGGACTTCAACTGTTTCAAAAACTTTACAGATGAAATTACGAATTGGTCATAATTCACTAGTAGAAGAACTGGAATTCGAGAAAAAGGCACATGTTATCTAGACTATTTTGCTCTCATCCAGTGAAACCTAGCTCCAATAATGATCTTTTCTTCAGGTCACAGTGTAGGCGAGTTGGGCTGCGCATACGCCGACGGTTGTTTCACGGCAGAAGAGATGATTCTGTCGGCGTACAGCCGCGGTCTGGTGTCGTTGCAGACTCCGTTTATTCGAGGATCCATGGCTGCTATCGGTGTAGGATTTGAAAAGGTATTTTTTCAACTCTATGTGTAACTGCCGACCACTAGCGGGTAGAGTTGTTTGTTAGTGTGTAGCACTAACTAGTGATAAGAGACTACTTACAAGTGCTGAACAGTCTGCGATCTACTCTTCACATAAATGTATGTCTTTTGGACTCTATACACCAAAGCCGCCAACATGTCGGCGTCATGTCGACTGACATGTGTGTAGATTCTATTTTACTGACACGGGTCCTACACCTATCTTTGTTTTTGTTACTGCGCCGGTAGAACTTAACAACGTTTAAGTTTATTGGAATCCATTTAGTAAACACGACATTATTTATTTCCTAGATTTCAAAAATGTGCCCTGCTAAGATTGAAGTGGCTTGTCACAACGGGCCTGAATCTAGTACCATTTCGGGACCTGCGGATATCATGAAGGAGTTCGTCGCAGAGTTGACTGCTAAGGGTATTTTCGCTAAAGAAGTACCGTGCTCCAACATCGCCTATCATTCACGTTACATTGCTGATGCTGGTGAGCATACATATGTACATCACTCGTATTTTGCCATAAGTGGAGGTGTATGTGTTTTATTTAATTAATTATACAGGGTGGAAGAGACAACGACGCGAAAATGTTTACCACGTGTTCTATACGTCATTCTGAGCCCACATTGAAATTATTGGTTATTAAAGACAAAAAGAGCTGTTTCCTACAAAAAAGCGACAGCTACACGGTCAAAATGTATGGAACAGCCGTTCTTTTTTTAGTAGCCATGAAAAATTTCTATGTGGTCTCAGAATTATGTACTGTATACGTGGTAACTGTTTTCGCGTCGTTTTACTTTTCACTCTGTATTTTTTAATAACAGGTCCGGGTTTGCTGAAACATTTGAGCGAAATAATCAAGACCCCGAGGGCTCGAAGTGAACGCTGGGTGTCTACTTCCGTACCATTTGATAAATGGGAGGAGCCTCTGGCTAAGTTCTCGTCTGCGCAGTACCATACTAACAATCTTCTGGTAAGAACTCACGATACACCATTATACCCAATTACCCGGTACGAACAGTCCACTTCAGAAGAAAGGTGCTAGATTATACTGGTTGGCTCTTTTCTGACATCTGCATGATATGGATGAAAGTTGAAACTAGGTTTCCGATTTCTCAGATTTTTACGTCGTTGCGAATTTAGAAACATCAAAATATCTTCCCCGACGTCTAATAGATGCAGTAAAAGGATTTTAAATTTCTTTAAAAAATATCAATATTAATATTCTGCATTTTAATTTTACTTAATATGTTCTTAATAGAACCCAGTGCTGTTCGAAGAAACGTTGAAACACATACCGTCGAACGCGGTGCTGGTGGAGGTTGCTCCTCATGGTCTACTGCAAGCCATCCTGAAGCGGTCTCTCCCGACCGACTGCAAGAACATAGCACTTACCAGAAGAGGTCACGTGGACAACACATATCTGCTGCTTGAAGCAGTTGGCAAGTACGTGGCTTGTTAAAAAGTATTATGTTTTTTTGTGATTCAGTTATGATTTTTGGGTGTCACCTTGTTTCGCAGACAAAAGTTTCACAGAATTTCGTTTCCCAGAAAATGTTTCACATAATATTTGGTCCTCGTATTTTTATTTCTAATATTTTTGTTTCAACTACTATTTACTTGAATGAAACATATTTTACAGAAACACATTTCAATGAATTTTATAATCACACTTTTTTATTTAACAAATTTATCATACAGTAGAATTACTTTTTAACGAATGTTGTTTGTTCGATGTATGTTTCCATGGTATTTTATTTCAACGAAATTATTAACCTTAAATTAAAATATTGTCCTTAAAAGTCAATATGTTGTACTACAAAAGTTTGTGACAAAAACGAATGGCTGCAAACCAGACCCCACGTAGTCTTGTCTGTCCTACCCCTAGAGTGTAATTTAAGCCCGCGTAGGCGCGGAGAGATGAGGTGGCCCGTGAGCTGAGGAGCAGGTGGTATCTATCGCTTGCCGCCGCGGCTGAGGCTGGCCGGCTTGCCGGCCAGCAAGCCGAAGCTGTGGTGGTGAGCGTTAATACCATTTGCGACGATGAACTCGCGTGGGGCCGCCGGAGCCCCGCAGCGCCGGAGCCGTGACAGAAACCATGCTTGTTGCATGCTGCATGCTTGCTTGCACGCTGCATGCTTGCTTGCATGTTGCATGCTTGCTTGCATGCTACATGCTTGCTTGCATGCTGCGTGTAACAGGTATGAACACCATTAGTGAGAATAAAAAGACTGTTTTCCTGCTTGACAAAAATTTAACCGCATTATTTTTGTGAATGCGGTGTTGTAATTTTGTAGGAGGGTATGTATTTTTCAAAGGTATGAGTTTTAGAAACTGCCGCTCGATAAAATGTAATTCTTCGGAATAAGTTTTATGTGAAACAAACAATATTTATGTGAATAAAGAATATTTGATTTGTTATTCTATGATATGAACTTTCTAACATTAAACTTTATTTGAAACAAAAATTGATGACTTAAATTTCTTCAAAGTAAGTATTCTGCGTATTGATTATTCTATGAAATGATAATATGAGAAACAATTTATGTGAAACGAAATTCGATGAAACAATTAGCGACGAAACAACGCACAAACATGATTTTTGCTATTCGTGTAAATTCAGGATTCTTGCCCTGATTATTTTCTGCTTCGTTCAAATCTGCCGGTTCGAAGCGAAAGTTAAAGAAAATCGATTGTATGTAAGACCTTTACTACAATTGCGTAACACACTTTCAATCACAAGCCGAATGATTTATTTGCTAAACAACTAGTCGAGTGCAATTAGACAACAAGTTGGAACACAGTTTACAGTGGTCGAATTTGCACGGAATGTTCTTATGGAGTCCTAGACTCGTGGCGAAAAAAGTAAGACAAAAAATTACTTGTACATTTTAAATTGTAAATAGATGATTTCTTTGATATTTCCGAATGAATTTTTAGGCACTTATTCTAAAAGCGCATCAGTTACCGATTTAAAAAAAAAACATAGTTTCAAAACTAGGTAGCTAATTTAGAAATAAATGAAGAAAATAGAGAAATTTTCAAAAATAAGTTGTAATACGCATTTCATCGACAACAATGAACAAATAAACAGACTAAATTGGCGTTTAATGGATTCATACAGGTCACACCAAATTTATATTTTGGCGTAACAACGCCACAATATAAATTTGGTAAATTTCAAGTTATTCACAAAGAAAAAAAATATATTCCATAAGTAATTAAACAAAAAAATGTGAATGTCGGGTCCGATGCGTGACTGGAGTTTACTCCTAAATCCAACTTTCTATCATCAACACTCCACAAATTGACTGTTTATAATTATTTACATGTATACTAAATATTATACTCAAATTAAAACGTCTAGTGTCATGCCATAGCCCCATTCTAAATATGCGGTAGCATATTTAGAAAAAGAGAGATAAAGTGACAAGGTAAAAGTGTACTTGGCGCTGGATCTAGAAAATTAGAGCAAATGGACTTTAGCGCATAAAACATAAGTATCACGTTTGATATTACTTGAAGGGTGAGCTGAGTTATAACTGTGAACGATAAGTCCCGGACAGACTGGCATCGTACTTAGGATCGCTGCCTTTTTATTATGAAATTAAGGGTGTCATTTTAGTTCAGTGTTTTTTTTTTTTAAATTATTGATGGCAGCGATTAAAGTTTTATTCTTGATATTAGCGGCGCCATTTAAGTTTTTAATTTTGACCTCATTTTCACTATCATCGATCCCGAAAATCACAAAAATGACGCCCATGAAGGAAAAACCGAAAACATCGGCATCATCTTGAATTTTAAGTTTGAACTCATTTTCGTTATCACCGATCCCGAAAACCACAAAAATTACACCCATGAAAGAAAGCCGAATAATTTTCGTCTGCACCATCTTGTAAACTCCAAAAAAACAAAAATTACAAAAAGTGGTAACCGGTTGGGAATTGAACTTGCACGCACACCATAGTCATTATTTTTGGAAAGCTACTTTATTAAAAAAAAACCGGCCAAGTGCGAGTCGGACTCGCGCACCGAGGGTGCCGTACAAATATATATCCGAAAAATTAAATTGCTGCTTCTTTCGATTGCGTTGACATAAAGTTTGATTTTTTTAAAGGTGAAAGGTACTGAGTATTTAATATGAATTTGAATTTAATACCTCAATGCGTTCATGAGGAAAAGGGTAGTAAGTATTAAAATTATACAAATATTTTTATTATATGATGTAACTAAAAACGTAAGGTTTTGATTCCGTTGCGAGTGTCGAAAATTTACGGCATAAACGGCTGTATCTTTTGATGGCGTTGGCTTAGAAGTTTGACAGCTCTAAGGGACAGTAGACTTGAGTATTTGGTATAAATTCCAGCTTGATACCTCCACGTGTTCCTGAGAAAAAGGGTCCTGACAGACAGACAGACGGACGGACAACAAAGTGATCCTATAAGGGTTCCGTTTTTTCTTTTCAAGGGACGGAATCCTAAATAGAACATACTAAACACAAAAAGTGCATATTGGCTGAGGTTTGACCTTGCGAACTGTCGCTAGACCGCTAGGCTGCTTTATTCAGTGATAAACGGTTTAAAATAGTCATTCTATTCTAATGTCTGACAGGACAGTTGAAAATATTACGGCTTCACCTTTTTAGCACTTGATGTTAACACTTGATTTTACTACGCATCTATTTTTCGTATTATGTTTTATATAAATGAAACGATTACAAAGGAGTAATACTCGTGAGGGGCAAATTTTTTTTTTTGCTTTCTTCTGTACACCTCTAGGAATTAAAAAAAAAAGTCCTATTAAAATCCAATCACTATAAACTTCTTTCCATCTCATGAGTATTTTTTGTCTCGCTCTTTATTGCACTCGGCAAAATGTAGATAACACAATGAATGATGTTGAACTCGGAAAATGAAAGATATTAGTATTGTAAAGTTACAATTTCTGCACAGTGTATTCATGTAATTTAATTGCTGTTTCCAGTTTATACATGGAGGGATACCAGCCAAAAGTTCAAGTACTTTACCCTAAAATAGAGATGCCGGTATCTACTGGGACACCATTACTTTCCCACCTAGTAGAGTGGGCCCATGGAGAAAAATGGTGGGCAAAATTATTTCTTGTTTAACTATGAAAAATCGTATTTCTTCTTAAAACGGGGGGGGGGGGGGGGGTCCGAGCTTTAAAAAGGCTTCTATATAGTACTCGTTTTTAAGTATCATCTGAATTATTATATTGATGTTTTTTCAGGTATGTACCTCTGTACCACAGTGCCAGTAGAAGGAAGGGTGCAGCTTGCACATACACCCTTTCATTGCACGACAAAGAAAATGAATATCTGGAAGGACACGTTATTAGAAGTACGTATCTATTTAATTTCAATTTACAACTTTTTGTAGCGATTGTGTCACGCGTTTCCCAAATGAAATCATCGCCCGCCACACTATTCCCTCACCACTGCAACTCCTGTAAACCGGAATAAACAGTCGCGACCACCAGAAAATCGGCAAGATAATGAAGCTCGACGAAGTCCCTGGGAAAGAATTAACTGTCTTGGATCCCGCAATTAAATTATTCAGAAAAGAATAGCGGAAGAGTAGGAAAAAAACATAATTTTACTTCCCTCCATGTCAGCAGGAGACAGAACAAAACAAGCCCAATAGGCACAAAGGGACGTTTACAACTGGGATAAGACCAGTTGCCTAGCACCACGGATAAATATTGTCATTAATATTAATGGAAAGCGACGAGACTGTTTCTGATGGCATCGGGTGTTACAATGTTTGGGGAACGGAAAACGCATTTGCATCGCGACTGAAGCGCGACAGCATCGCTATACCCATGTTAACGCGAAGGTACTCAGCCAGTGACAACATCGTGGTCGTTTTATGTTTGGTGAGCAGGGTCCTTAAATCATTTTCAGCTATTAACAAATAGTGCTTTACCACCTGAACCATTTCTCTCTGTCACTGGAGTAATAATGCCCTAAAATACAATCGTATGATACTTGCACATTTCCTAATGATCTGAATTAGGAAATGAACAAGGATCGTACAGAATGTATATAACTGGAACATTGATGTACCACTTTGGAATAAATGATCATTTACACATTGATTTCTCTTATTTTCATGCTCCAGAACAAACAGTATATCCATTCGCATCAAGCCTAGTGGCTGTTTGGGACACCCTGGCCATGACCCTGTGCGTTCCGAAGAAACAGCTATCCGTGGAGTTCCGTGACGTTCACCTGTACGCACAACCTGTGATGCACACACAGAGTCAACTGAAGCTTAGGGTAGCATTGCAAAGAGGAACTGGATGTTTTGAGGTCTGTACTGAAACTTTAGTGAGTTAAGTTATGTCCAAAAGCCTCTTGAAACGAAGGGCAAAAATGATTACAGCATGCCACGAGGGGTAGGGGGATGTTCAAAACATTGAAAATGGAAATATCGAACGACCATAAAACCGAAAATTAAAATAACGAAAGTTTATATTATCGAATGGTTAAATATCCTACGTCCAATATATCTAAAATCTAAATATCAACAAAAGTTACATCGAAAGATCCAAATATCGAAATACAGATTATCGAATGTCCTAAATATCGATGGGTATATATATGTTAGGTTGGGTTAGGTTAGCGGGGCTGTTTCCGCTCTTAGCCTCTTTATTGGGCCATTGTACGTATAAAAATCCTCTGGTTACTCCAACCATCCCAGGTCCTCCCAGAAAGCTAGCAGCCTTTTCAGGCTGCTGCAGGCCGCAGGCCGCAGGCTGCAGGATGGGTACATATATTATTTGAACATCGAAAATTAATATACCTATGTGTAAAAACGGGTTAATTTTCAACATTTAATACATTCATTAATTCACCCTAAAAATACGTACAAGTTAAAATATCGAACAAATTTTGATATAAGTAGTATGAGTGGAAAAAGGTTGATTCTGCAACGTCTCCGACGCTATGGGAAGCGCAACCCCTTCGCCCTTGCGTAACAAAGCATAGGCACCCGTGGGACCCGCAGCGGCTGAGGCTGGTCGCCATAGGCGACCAGCAAGCCGAAGCTGCGGAGGTGAACGTTACCCTACCTTCGCGCCTCCGGATTTTTATATACACTCTAGGGGTAACAGCCAAAAGACTACGTAAATTTGGGGTGCCCCAATTCGGTTTTGGAATAATTTCGACCTATTTTATCCATGAAAATCAGTGTCCAGTGCAAGCATAGGTTAATCGTGAAGGTATTATTTAGTTCCTAAAATTGGTTACTGACCCATGGAACACCAAAGTGGTTCACCTAGGTGTTCCACGGTTAACTTTCTGTACCCCTGGTTCACCTAGGTGTTCGACGGTGTTCCACGGTTAATTTTCTGTACCCCTGGTTCACCAAGGTGTTTCACGGTTAACTATCTGTACCCCGTGCTTCTGAATATTAGTCTATTGTATTACTCACAGGTAGCCCTGGCTGTACAAAGCCGCTAGCAAAAGCTAGTAATATGTATGGTGGTAATAATTTCCACAAAGATGTTTAATTTGTAATTAAATTGGTATATAATTAATAAAGCATTTTTTATGTATAGCATTATTTCCGAAGGTCTCCCAGTTAGGTGAACCATGGGCACATTATTTAATATAATCATTCTTAGTTCACCAATTAGGTGATCTATGGGTACATAATTTTTTTAAATTACCCATGGATCACTCATTAGGTGAACCAAGGGTACGGAAAGTTAACCGTGGAACACCTAGGTGAACCACTTTGGTGTTCCACGGGTCAGTAACCCTTAAATTAAAATAATTTCTTGAAAGTCAATATGTTGTGCTACTAAAGTTAGTGACAGAAACGTATCGCTGTAAAACTGACTACACGTAGTCTTGTCTGCCCTACCCCTAGAGTGTAATTTAGAATCGCGTAGGCGCGGAGGGGCGAGGCAGCCCGCGAGCTGAGGAGCAGGTGGTTTTAACACCCGCCGCCGCAGCTGAGGCTGGCCGGCGAAGCAGGCCAACAAGCCGAAGCTGCGGTGGTGAGCGTTTAGTCCATCTGCGACGTTAAGCTGCCGGAGCCCTGCAGCGCCGGAGCCTTGACAGAAACAATGCTTGCTTGCATGTTGCATGATTGTTGCATGCTTGTTTGCTAGATGGTAATCAGTTACTAGGTGGGTTACAAAAAAAAATTTTAATCTTCGATATTCAAATACGTACCTGCCACGAGTGACCGCACAGCGACTTGCGGACGGGCGCAACACGTGAAGCGTGTGCGTATCGCGATACATGCAAGTCGCGTTAGAAGTCACGTAAACGGAGCCTATAGTGGCTGTAGACATTCTAGGCACATGATACATTTCAGCCTTGTACATTGTAACATGCCTCTCGTTTTGAAAATGTCTATTTACGCTATGATCACTTATCATCACTTACTTATTAGCGAACTATACTACATATAGCAAAACGATAATAAGCATTAAAATTACAGGTATTTGACGATAAAATTAAAGTAGCGACAGGCACGATCGTGGTTATTAAACCAGACTTTAACAAAGTAGAAATAGAATTTAATGAAAGTCAAGACATGGTCCTCACCGCTGAAGATATTTATGACTTGTTGCGTGAACGAGAATACTCGTACAGGTAAGACAACTAAATAATATAAATGACTTTTATCGTAAATAAAAGTGAACACCTATACCTCAGGTGCGTGTGCGCCGTGTACCATTGTGAACTTATATATATATTTTCGTCCACAGTGGCCAGTTCCGCACTATCGAAGCCGCCAGCGGTTCTCTGAATAAAGCTTCGCTGGTGTGGCGCGACAACTGGGTCACGTTCCTCAACGGCTTGCTGCAGCTGCAGATGCTGCGACAACCGCACGACGGAGTCACCCTGCCCACTCACATCAGGAGAATCGGTGTGGATGTGGAGAAGCATCTCAACATGAAGACCATTTCAGACGACAATGTTTTGTATAAGGCTGAAGTGTTGGAACATTATGATTGTGTGAGGTAAACTAAAACATGTTTTAACACTATTTAACCATTCGGTAAACTACGTATTAACTACCAACCTTCTTTTCCTAAAATTGTTTGTCCGAAAATCATTATCCATAACACGTTTGCTATAAACTTCAGTAAACATAATGTTCAAAATACCGAAATTTTGTTTAACATAATTATCTTTTGTTCTAAAAGTATTCTATCATAATATCGAGTACTATAATAATTGAATCTCCTAATTTTACATGACCTAAAGTCATATGTCCTAAGTATAAGTATTGTGTTAAATAATGTGTATTATTCCAAAAGTTCATTTATAATATTTTTTTTAGTCCTAAAACTTTTGCTAAAAATTAGGTTTTAGTGACAGAAACGAATCGCTGTAAATCCGACTTCACGCAGTCTTGTCTGCTCTACCCCTAGAGTGTAATTTAAAATCGCGTAGGTGCGGAGTGGCTAGGCGGCCCGCGAGTTGAGGAGCAGGTGGATGTAACACTAAACCTATCTGCGACGATAAACTCGCGTGGGACCGCCGGAGCCCCGCAGCGCCGGAGCCGTGACAGAAACCATGGGTGCGCCAAAGTTCACCTAAATTCGAAAATGTTCTTCCTAACATTTTTCATCCTAACAATCGCAATTCCTAACTACTCTGTCTCTAATGTTCTAATTCCGAAGCATTCAACTTCATAATGTCAGTAGCAATAATCATCTATTATACTTTTATTTGTTTTCCTATATTTTCTCAACATAACCATCATTTACACTATTATTCAAAGTCATAATATCTTTTTTGTTTAGATTTATTTTTTATTAATTAAAGCGTCTTCTTTAATTTTATTTAAAACGGTGTATACCCGCAAAGATACCCGCAAGGCAGCCCGCGAGCTGAGGAGCAGGTGGTTTTAACACCCGCCGCCGCAGCTGAGGCTGGCCGGCGAAGCAGGCCAACAAGCCGAAGCTGCGGTGGTGAGCGTTTAGTCCATCTGCGACGTTAAGCTGCCGGAGCCCTGCAGCGCCGGAGCCTTGACAGAAACAATGCTTGCTTGCATGTTGCATGATTGTTGCATGCTTGTTTGCTAGATGGTAATCAGTTACTAGGTGGGTTACAAAAAATAAAATATATTTACAATAAAGATATTATTAATTACAATTTTCGGAAACATGAGTGTTATGAACATCGCCGGTAGCACTACAAATAGTATGAATGAAAACTTTAGGATGAAAAATTTTAGGAAGAGTGATCATTCGGATTACAAATCATTAGGAAGAACAATTTCGGGTAAAGAACTTTAGGTGAGCCAATATGGACCCAGAAACCATGCCTGCTGCATGTTGCATGCTTGCTTGCATGCTGCATGCTGCTTGCTTGCTTGCATGCTGCTTGCTGCGTGCTTGCTTGCATGCTGCATGTCTGCTTGCATGCTGCGTACCTGCTTGCATGCTGCATGCTTGCTTGCATACAAAAACCACATGATCACAATCAACTGCTTTATTGAGTACATGTAAATTTTTTTCATGTATGTAAATTAAATTTTTTATATTAAATTTGTTCTAAGAATATTATTATTATAAATAAACGTAATTTGAATTTAGGACATATAACTTTTATTGAAAACGTTTTTATGTCATTTGTAGATTATTGATTGTAATATTTATGACAAACGGATTTAGGACACATTATATTTAGGGATTTCAATTTTATGGCATGTGATATTATGTGATTTAAAGTTCGGGTAAATTATCATTCGGACAAATGATGATTAGGACAAGAAAAGTTATGGCACTTTAAATTATGGATAAAAAAGTTAGGTGACACAATAGAGAACCTGATTTTCCTTTTCACCATTTTCAGATGTGGAGGAGTAACGATGGAAAACATCAGATACCGTAATTTACCAGCAGTTAATAAAAGGAACATGGCGTTACAGGCATTGAAATTCGTTTCTAGTTTCCAAAAAGACCAACAAGTTAGTGTGATATATTTATTAATTTTTATTTATTTATTTAAAAATTTATGTACACACTAAATACAGAAAAGAAAAAAGGAAAAGAAAATAGGTACAAAAGTAATGCTTATTTCTAAAGAAATCTCTTCCAGCATACCTGCGAAAGGAGATAATAAAAAAAAGAGATGTAGACAAAGTGTGTAAAAGAAGAAGAGAAAATGGAAAACATAAAGCAAATAGCTATTTCAAATATAAAATACAATATAAGAACATACAAACTTACTTTTACATACAAAAACAATATAAATATAACTATAATCTAAATACAATTAAAATAAATACAATAAAATAAATACCTATGCAACTATGACGGAATGGAAAGATAATGTTCTTTCACACTTCTCTTGAAAACTGCAATAGTTTGGCAGTCCCTTATGTCAGGCGGCAGTGAGTTCCACAACCGCACAGCGTGTACAGTAAAGGAGTAGGAGTAGAAGTCGGTAAAATGGGGAGGGGATTTAAGGAGTTTCCTAAGATGCGACCTGCAAGGTGCATCTGAAGGACGAGAGTAGGAAAAGCGTTCCCGCAAATAGGATGGCGTTTTAGGGTTATAAAGGATGTTAAATAGCAAACACAATATCCGAGAGTTCCTGCGAAGTCGAATTGGGAGCTACTTGAGTATGTTGCGAAAATTGGAAACATGACGTGTGGATCCAACGTTAGCAGCATATAATATCTTTTTAAATTATATCGTTTCTCGGATACTGAAATATATATACCCTATACAAGGTGTATACGGACCATTCACGAAGCTGTTAACTAAGCATTCTGTACATCAAAATAAGTAATCCTACACAAAAATGTATAATTATTGCTGCTTAACAACTTTTTTTGTTGTGCTGAAAAATGACGTTTTGCGGTAAAACTCAATGTAACGCACTCAAACAAAACATTGTGCTGATTGATGCATTGAATAGTAAACGGGTTATGGAGCTATTTTAAGTTAAGTTCCGCACTTAAAAAAATGTGTTTAAACAAAATGATCGCAATGACGGGGAAAACAAGTGACTTCCGGCTTCGTTACGGGTCTATTTACACCCTTTATACATAACAATATAAGGATTGTGTGGTAACACTGGGAGTGGCTCTTGAAATGACAGTAGAAAGAAATGTATGAAAGATGAAGACATGCTTCGCAAATAAAATGGTGTAAAGGCAAAAGACAGGTGATGTAAAATGGTGGAAAGGTTATCATGTTTTGAATTATGAATAAAATGATAATGTAAAATAATATGTGTCATTTTACTTCACAGATACCAACATACACAACACTACACATTTTCCTGCAAATGGTTGCCGAAAATGTTAATAAAAACTTAATCAAAGTTGTTGGTATCACAAACAACCAAATGAAAGGTTCCATCTTTGATGAAATGAAGAACATTGGAGCTAATGTTTATGGTGTCAACATTAGTTACGAAGAATTTAATCTAGGAGAGTTGAACACGATAAAGAATAGTGGCAGCTCACTGAAGAGTGCGGATCTTGCTATCGTCCGTAATCTATCAACCGACGACAACGTGAGAAACCGTTTTTGCTTCGTTTTTATCTTAGTGATTTGGTAAGGAAACTACATTGTTCTTAAAAATATTTACAGATGTGCCAAATGCTACATTGTGTGCTACAACGAGACACCTTCATATTGAGCGAAGAAGACGATGTGTTCGGAGGTCGTGTCCGGCCGTCGTCTCTGTACCGTCAACTGTCAGCTCACAGCAACGCTAGCTCGCGCCTGGACCTGGTGCGCTGGCGGCCAAGTAACGTGGCCGTGCCCACCACCACCATCACAGTGCGCGCGCATCTCGACTTCTCCCTCCTCACCGCCGCCCGCGCTAACCTGTCCCCCCAACATCGCCTGCTCATCATTGCTCCCTACCCTGCCCCCTCCGCCCTCAAACAGTTAGTACAATATTGGAGGAAAGACAAACAACGTAACAATGTTTACCTAATAACCGTTAATAATGAAAAAGGCAACAATTTTTCCTCGGACGATCTACCGGATATTGATCTAGCATTCACCGTTCTGGATCATGTGAGTGTAAACATTGTTCATATTAAAATAGACAATGGTTTTTTTAGTAAGACCGTTTTCTCCCACTCCTGGGCAAAGACCTCCCCCCATTCTTTCCATACCGAGGAGAACATAGCCTTCTTGGATAGCCTCCTCGCGATTTGGCGAAGAAGAGAATTGGCGAAAACTAGTGTTATTTTTCAAATGAAGTTTTGTATAACTTCGGCTTTGCTGTGATGCATCTATAGTACCTGTCTGATGTTCGAGTTTGATAGTATTTTCTAAACGTCAATGTGCAATATCAGCTGTGTGTAATTTGACAACAACGTTTAATTGCAGGGTAACTGGGGAGGAGAGTATTACCTACCAGCACAGGAGAGCGCGACAGTGAGCAGTAAGGTGACGTTACAATCTGCACAAGTCGGGGATTTGAACTCTTTGGAGTGGGTTGATGCTGCGGAGACATGCAGCTCTGGAGTAACAGTCACGGTACGTGCACTTATTGTGAATACTAGTGTACATTATTTTGATGTTAAACATCTACAACATGTAACTTAGTTAACGCACATCCTGAATATAGTTTGTTCAGAATCGTTTACTGAATCGATTTCTATCATTTTAATGTAGGTAATTTTTTATCCCAAAAATAATTTAAACTACGGAAATTATTGTCATATTAACCCTATACAGTCAAAACCAATGGAAATGCACGTAGATTCGTTATGTTGTGTCGAGCGGCGCGATAACTGCTTGTGCGAATGTGTGCGTTGCGTGGTTAGTAGTATGACCATAACGTTCTCCAAGAATTGGTATAACTAATTTAATAAATAACAATGCATATACATGTTAAATTAAAAATTCAGTGTGTGTATTATGATTATAACATAATATTCTGATTGGGGTGTTTGTGGGTGTGCGTTAATTACGTAACATGTTGTATATGCGCACTTATGCAGGTAAACCGACTCGTATACCGCGACGGGCAATGTTATTGCGCCTCCTATATGCCACATAAAATAAACTTTTCCCCATTAAAATAAAGTTTGTTTTGGAGCGATTATTGATCTTTTTTTATTTTTGAAAGTTCCACATTTCAAGTTCTACTCAATTAGTGATGAAGTTAGGTTGGATGCCAATTTGGTCGATATACATATATCGATAAAAGAAATTAAATAATGTAATTAATTATACTGTATAAAATTACAATACAAACAAACAAATACACTAAATTTATAGGAGGTGCCAGTTGCAATATGGAATTGAACTTTTAGATAGTAACAAACTTCTTATAATTTTAATAATTATAAGAAGTTTCTTAATTTTTTGAAATATTTTCTTAATTTAAATTTATTTTCAATTTTTTAGTTCGGTTTTCTATAAAAAGCGTGTTTTTTAGTTTTTTTAAACTATTATTTTTCATACATCATGTTCCCGACTCGTCATCAGTATAAATTAGGGTGTCAAAAAGAACAGGTAGTAAGAAAAAAATTGCATGTCTTTAAAATCAATTTAACAACAACATAAAAAAAACCTGAAAAAGTTATTAATTTCAATATAAATTAAAAAAGAAAAACCGGCCAAGTGCGACTCCGACTCGTGCACGTAGGGTTCCGTACCATTATTTATAAAAACGAGCAAAAAAAACACTTTTTTATATGGGAGCCCCTTAAATATTTATTTTATTCTGTTTTTAGTATTTGTTGTTATAGCATCAACATAAATGCATAATCTGTAGGAATTTCAAATTTCATGTGGCTACATATCACGGTTCATGGAATACAGCCTGGTGACAGACGGACGGACGGACAGCGAAGTCTCAGTAATAGGGTCCCGTTTGACCCTTTGGGTACGGAACCCTAAAAAGCTTTAGTTGGTAAGCGTCAGTATGGAAAACGTTTCATCCCTGTAAAGTAGTAGGTATCATAAATAAGTAGGAGCTTACCTCATAATTTGTTGTCTATCATTAATTTTACAATAATTCTTATTATTATTAAATTAAATTAACATGTATTTATTATATTATAAATTAATCACTAACATCACAACATTTTCAGGTCCATTACGCCGGATTATCAAACACGGACATTAAGAAAGCAACTGGAAAAACACATAATGGAGAAAACAACTATGGCATGGATTTCAGTGGAACAACAGAGAGGTACTGAAATTTTGAATGTGGGTGATGTAAAAAAGTTAAAAAGAGATAAAAGCTTCGGAAAAGACTTCGTTCATAACGCACATGTCATACAACCGACAAGGAAGCGACTCTGTATCGATTATTTTCTCACTCAAGAAACGTGCAGTAGGTAATGTAGGTCTCATAATCGGATCGCTGGCTGTTAACACTCGAAGCCGCCGGTGGTAAGTCTTTCTCCTTTAGTTAGTGCCGTACACAAACATTAATCTCGTTTCTAGTTGATAGTTTTTCTCACTTTACGCTAATGGTCAGCTATGGGGCAGGTGGTAAGTCTTATATTATGACCTAATTCGCGCCAGATTCGTGACTTAAACATTGTAAAAGAGTTATACAGAACCTGATACATGTTATGTTACAGCGGCGAGCGTGTGATGGGGCTGGTGCGCGGCGGCGCCTGCGGCAGCGTAGTGCGCGCGCAGCCGGAGCTGCTGTGGCCGGTGCCGGCGCACTGGAGCCTCGAGGACGCCGCCACCGTGCCGCTCGCCTACGCACACGCTTTCTACTGTCTCGTGAGTAAACACTCAGGCTGCTAGCAACAATCATTTCGTCGTTCATTCTTACACTGATTCCACCATTTCTCTTGTACCAAATACCGGGCCTCAGAATGTGGAAGACCGGTGGGTCTGCAAGGACTCTTACGCGTTTGCTTGATATCTTGACATAGAAGTTGTACGAAGCACTTCTTCTTCACATTTATTCCACGCACAATCAGAATGGAACTCTGTATCCCTAGTCTGCGTTCCTACTACGTATAACGACAACATTAAAACCAAAAATTAAATCATCAATTAAGCACATAGTTGACGTCTATTAATAAAGAATTGAACAATATTTTAATGTTATAGGGAATCAAATATGGCAAGGAACTGACACCTGATGTTTCTGTGTTAGTCCATGGAGGGGCTGGAGCTTTGGGCCAAGCTGTGTTGTCCATAGTCCTTGCTCACGGCTGTGAAGTATACACGACCGTTAGTGACATTCGGAAAAAACGTTTCTTACTTAAACTATTCCCGGACTTGAAAGGTACACAATTGATATTCAGCGATTTATACATACATATCTGATAAGTCTAAGTAAAACTGTAATTATTTAACTTTTACTTGTTTCCAGCTGATCATGTCGGTAATTCTCGAGATCAAAGTTTCGTAGATATGATTCGTAATGCCAAAAAAGGGGGGGGTTGTCTAGTTGTTATAAGCTCAGTTAGGGGAACCTTGAAGAAAGTATGTATTAGTAATAAGCATAGCCTTATTCATAATAAGGTTATTAACAGTATCTAAAATGGAGTGTTTCCTTTCTTCAGGATACATTTGACTGTGTTTGCAATGTGGGCGCATGTTTTGATGTTTCTCAACTTCACAATCTGGACGAGGAATTTGAATATGGAATGTACAATCTCTGCAGAGAAAGAGCGTATGCTATTCTCGATTTCTCCACAATATTTGAAGCTCCCGAGGAAAAACA
Organism: Cerastis leucographa; assembly: GCA_963082945.1. NCBI lineage: Eukaryota > Metazoa > Arthropoda > Insecta > Lepidoptera > Noctuidae > Cerastis > Cerastis leucographa. The sequence goes on from OY720365.1 coordinate 4,949,928, forward strand.
AGTGAGTAATTCAAGAAATCCAGCCTGCACTGCCACATGCAGGCTCTATAACGAGCTAATCCAATGAATTTGTTGATTCGTTAAAATTTTTAAGGTCTCGTCTGGAATAATTTCAGAATGCTTTTGTAATTTGAGATCAAAGTGTGTGAGTATTTTTCGCAGGGTATAAAGTATGGATCGTGCGCGTTGGTTTAAAGAAGATGTGCGAGTTTGTAGCGGGAGTACCAGTACTCAGGGGCTCATTTTTAGCTCATAAAAATATTTTAGTTTGAGAGTGATTGTACTGTACGGTACAGTGTAAAACAAACTTACTATTTCTGTGGCATCAAACAGGCTACAGTCAAACAAGATATAACACAATTAACAGCAGGAAATACAAGAAGATATATGAAATTGTAAAGACATAGCGACCCAACTCTTCTGGACAGATTCAACTAATTGGAATGAAAAACAAACGCAATGTTCACCAAGCTCTAATTTATTTTATTTTATGCCTAACAAAATCCCGAAATATCAGACAGAGAAACAACTTAGTGCCGCTGATGACAGATTGCTGCAAAGCAGAAAAAAAACAAAAGTAAAGCAGGAAAAGATATAACTTTTATAAATCCTGCGGTTCTGCACACGCCCCCTGGCGAGAACCATTTATTGGGGTGTTCTATATACACCATGGATGTGTTCTCAATAAAACATTTAATTAAATCCACAGGAATTACAGGCAATGTTGAGCGAGGGTATTGCCCGCGGCTACGTGCGTCCTCTGTCGCGCGTCTCGTACGCGCCGCACGACGCCGCGCACGCCTTCCGACTGCTCGCGGCTAGCAGGCACCGCGGCAGAGTACTGCTGAAGATGGAAGGCCATTCAACGCAAGCACAACCCAGGTTAAGAGTGATTCATTTATTTTTAACCGACTTCTAAAAAAGGAGGAGGTTCTCAATTCGGATGTTTGTATTATTATTTTTTTTTTTTTTTTTTATGTTTGTTTGCGCAATACTCCGTCGCTTGCCCACCGATTTGGAAAATTCTTTTTTTGTTGGAAAGGGTATACTTTCCAAATGGTCCCATAGTCACCAAGTCAGGATCTGATGATGGAATCTTGGCGAAATCGAGGGAACTCTTCAAATTTTATAGGAAAACGGACAGCGATTTTGGTATTTTCTACAACAAGTGAAGCATTTGCGTCCAATAAGAACCATTCTACCATCAGATCTGATGATGAATCCAAGAGACAGGCTTCGGAACTCCATAACAATGCAATGAATCTTAGCTGTGTTTGGGCTTGTTGGAATCGTAACGGTATGCACTTTCCAGGTGTACCAATAATAAGTTTAATAAAAAAAAAGTTTTTTTTTCTGTTTTAACCGACTTCTATAAGGAGGAGCTTATCAATTCGATTAGTTTTTTTTTATGTATGTACACCGATTACGCTGAGATTATGATCCGATTTGCGTGATTCTTCTTTAGTTTGATGTGGAATACCTGCCATTTGGTCCCATAAAAAATTAATATAGTTTGGCCATATAGTTTTCATTTTATTAAATTTTTTGTTATATGTAAATTTAAGACGTATGTGAAATATGAATTTTATTATCTTTGCTTAGGTACTTTTTGAGTCATCCTCTTTATTATGCATTTTGTCCTTTGTCGTATGTATGGACGATGTGCTGGTGTCTAGTTATAATGTAAAAATTATACTTGACTAGGATTAAAGTGAGATACCACAACTGAAAAGGCTAAAGTAAAAACTTTTTTACAAAAAAAAATAACCGACTTCCATAAAACACTAAAAAGTGGCAAATAATTTTAGTTTCGGAAGTCGGTGGCAAAAAAAATAAATGAAACAAACAAGTCACCGACTGCCGAAACTAAAATTATTTGCCACTTTTTAGTGTTTTATGGAAGTCGGTTTTTTTTTTTGTAAAAAAGTTTTTGATATTATAGAACGGAAGACATTTTACTTTCACATTTCGTATTAACATCACAAAAATCCTACTACACACATTAATTTACATTATTATTATTTTGATTGCAGAATATCTTGTAATCCAAACCACACCCAAGTTGTAGTATTGAATGAAGATAGATTTGGACTCCAGGTGGTCGACAAACTAGTTGCTCGTGGTGCGAGGAAATTACATGTTCATAGCAAAGCGCACACAACTGCAAAGTTCCAATTTAAATTACGGTAAGCAAAGAGATTGTATTCAGTACTTCTAGTTTTAATTTAATTCCAATAGGCGCCATGGTGACAATGATCATGGTGAAATTATGTTCTAAAATAAATACTAACAAAACAGTACTTTTCCATTATTCAGGACCTGGCAGAAGATCGGTGTGCAAATCCAAATATCGTCTCAGAATTTAGACAAGGAAAGTGATGTAGTCGAATTACTCGAGAATGCCACAAAGTTGGGCTCTATTCAAGGCATGTATACAACTACAACCGATGATCTCATGGAACAAGAAATCTTATTTGCTCACTTGGATACAGTTTCAAAAAGATTTTGCCCAGATTTAAGGTAACAGTGTAGTTCTTTTGAACCAATTTCTTTGAAATATAATACTTATACATAACCTAAATCTTTCTCTGTAAATCTACATTAATAAAGTCTTTCTGATTGTTCATTTATTTTTCAGATACTTTGCGGTGATAAATGTTGGTGAGACTATGTTTGGAAAACCAACGTGTCTTTCTCGTGTTCAAAGTAAATTACCAGCTAAATTGATAATAGTACCCCAACTAGAGAATGTAAGTAACAATATAGCAGGCCGCCGGAATGTTTTTCATGGAAAACTTGCAATTTTGTAAGATTAGCACATATTTTTTTACCAAAGCCACAATTTTGACTTATTTTAAACAATGGCCCCAAAACAGAACCTTGTGCACAATTCACTGTGTGAATGTTTAAGTGCAATACCTTCTATCTCCTTTTAACGGTGTCACCTTGTTTCGCAGACAGAAATTTCACAGAATTTCGTTTCCCAGAAAATGTTTCACATACTATTTAGTCCCTGTATTTTTATTTCGAATATTTTTGTTTCGACTACCATTTACTTGAATGAAACATATTATACAGAAACACAATTCAAAGAATTTTACAATCACATTTTTTTATTTGACAAACTTATCAAACAGCAGAATTATTTTTCAGCGAATATTGTTTGTTCGATGTATGTTTCCATGGTATTTTATTTTAACGAAATTATTAACTAAAAATTAAAATATTGTCTTTAAAAGCCAATATGTTGTACTACAAAAGTTAGTGACAGAAACGGTTGTGCGTTGTTTCATCGCTAATTGTTTAATCGAATTTTGTTTCACATAAATTGTTTCTCATATTATCATTTCATAGAATAATCAATACGCAGAATACTTAATTTGAAGAAATTTAAATCATCGATTTTTGTTTCAAATAAAGTTTAATGTTAGAATATTCATATCATAGAATAACAAATCAAATATTATTTATTCACATATTGTTTGTTTCACATAAAACTTACTACGAAGAATAACATTTTAATCGACTGACAGTTTCTAAAATTCAAACCTTTGAAAAATGCATACCCTCCTACAAAATTACAACACCGGGTTCACAAAAATAATGCGGGTAAATTATTGTCAAGCAGGAAAACAATCTTACTATTCTCACTAATGGTGTCCATGCCTGTTGCATGCAGCATGCAGGAAGCATGCAACTTGCAGCATGCATGCATGCAAGCAAGCATGCATCTTGCAGCATGCATGCAAGCATGTAACATGCAATAGGCAAGGTTTCTGTCACGGCTCCGGCGCTGCGGGGCTCCGGCGGCCCCACGCAAGTTTATCGTCGCAGATGGTATTAACGCTCACCACCGCAGCTTCGGCTTGCTGGCCGGCAAGCCGGCCAGCCTCAGCCGCGGTGGCGATCTTTAGAAACCACCTGCTCCTCAACTCGCGGGCCGTCTCATCCCTCCGCGCCTACGCGGGCTTAAATTACACTCTAGGGGTAGGGCAAACAAGACCACGTGGAGTCTGTTTTGCAGCCATTCGTTTCTGTCACTAACTTTTGTAGTACAACATATTGACTTTTAAAGACAATATTTTAATTTAAGGTTAATAATTTCGTTGAAATAAAATACTATGGAAACATACATCGAACAAACAATATTCGTTGAAAAATAATTCTGCTGTTTGATAAAATGGTCAAATAAAAAAATGTGATTGTAAAATTCTTTGAATTATCTATCTGTAAAATATTTTTCATTCAAGTAAATAGTAGTCGAAACAAAAATATTCGAAATAAAAATACGGGGACTAAATATTATGTGAAACATTTTCTGGGAAACGAAATTCTGTCAAATTTCTGTCTGCGAAACAAGGTGACACCGACAGAAACGAATGGCTGCAAAACAGACCTTACGTAGTCTTGTTTGCCCTACCCCTAGAGTGTAATTTAAGCCCGCGTAGGCGCGGAGGGATGAGGCGGCCCGCGAGTTGAGGAGCAGGTGGTTTCCAAGCTCGCCGCCGCGGCTGAGGCTGGCCGGCTCGCCGGCCAGCAAGCCGAAGCTGCGGTGGTGAGCGTTAATACCATCTGCGACGATAAACTCGCGTGGGGCCGCCGGAGCCTCGCAGCGCCGGAGCCGTGACAGAAACCATGCCTGTTGCATGCTTGCTTGCTTGGATGCTTGCTTGCTACATGCTTGCATGCATGCTGCAAGTTGTATGCTTGCTTGCATGCTGCATGCAACAGGCATGGACACCATTAGAGAGAATTGAATAACAAGATTGTTTTCCTGCTTGACAAGAATTTACCCGCATTATTTTTGTGAACCCGGTGTTGTAATTTTATAAGAGGTTTGAATTTTAGAAACTGTCAGTCGATTAAAATGTTATTCTTCGAAATAAGTTTTATGTGAAACAAACAATATGTGGATAAAGAATATTTGATTTGTTATTCTATGATATGAATATTCTAACATTAAACTTTATTTGAAACAAAAATCGATGATTTAAATTTCTTCAAAGTAAGTATTCTGGCTATTGATTATTCTATGAAATGATAATATGAGAAAAAAAGTATGTGAAACGAAATTCGGTTAAACAATTAGCGATGAAACAACGCACAACTCCTTTTAACACATTGTATTCTTCCATTGCATTAAGAACTGCCAGTAATATGATTCTTAATTTACTTGGAAAGATGGTGAGTGAAACTTGTTTAATTATATATTTATTTATGTTAATTTATCTCCAAAAATTACATTCTTATATACAGGCTGGAGCGGAAAGGGTATATACGTACTTAAGGGTGTGCAAATTGAACATGTTTCTCTATCGGACAAACATAGTAATATTGTCCGATAGAGAAACATGTTCAGTTTGTTGGTCTATAGCACACATTTAGGTATGTATATACCCTTTCCGTTACACCCTGTATACTAAGTTGACAGGTATTTCGACAAAAATTGTAATTTGTGGGAGATCTGGAGTCTAAAGTAAGTGTATGCCTGTTTTTTAGAACTCCAGGGCCCCTTTTATCCAAAGCCATTTAAATATTTACGAGCGATATATATCATAGTGGTTGTCAATGTAGTACTTTAGGGGTATGAGGAACAGGGTGTAAAATTCCTTATCCCTCATAAAAAAGGGAGGATCCTCCGGCCATACAGGTGTTAAGTCCGGTGGGCAACTGACCGACAGTTGATGTCGGGTTTTTCAAACGATGTAGGTAAACTTTGCTTGCGAATTGTAGAATGAGTCGCCTTATAGTTTAATGCCGTGTCAGTTGAAAGCTCGTTGCCACAATGTTCACGGTGAGTCGGAACAGTTTGCGGTAGTGGTTCGAACCCCAGTGAGTCGGGGCCGGCGCTGCATTTGCTCCAGTGTGTCGGACGTTATACAGCTCCGCGATGTGGCAGACAGGTAATGAAGCTTACGGTAACAAAGCGACGGTAATGAAGCTCTCGACCGCCCGAAAGCGCAGTGTGCTGTGCCAAGGTCGCTTAGTGAGATGCTGAGGGTGCTGTCCTGGAATGCGCTTCCGCTGTATACTGGTGGTCAAAAATACCCATTTGAAGATGGGTGGCTGTGAGACTCTGAGCTCGAAAGCTTGAGGAAGTGGTGTTGATGATGATGAAGTCACGTTGCTCGAAGGCTGCGCTGGCTGGGTCACCAGTTTAGGGGTATGAGGAACAGTGTGTAAACTTTCTCGACAATCCGGGCTGCTGGGCAGCTGCCCGACAACTGTTGTCGGGTTTTTCTGTATAGTCTTAAGTCGATGTAAACTTTGCTTGCGACTTGTAGGAAATTGATGTTGGTTCTTCCGTCGTGTCATAGATGGCACTGTTGTACTTTTTGTTGTAGGTTGCTTTTTGTAGGTCGCTACAGTACATTTACAAGCAAAGTGGTGGACGGGCAACTAAGTAAATGACCGTAACGAGAAACAGACGATAACTAAATTATTTTTTATCAGGAGTTGAGTGCTCGTGATACTGTGGATGCGGTGGAGCGTGCACTCTGCGGTGTGGACACCTTGGTGCTTGTACAGAGAATACAAAGACAACAACCCGATCTGTTAACTCAAATTGCTCAATTGGCTGGTCAGTAGTCTTTATTTATTTATTTGTTATTTTTTTATTTATTATTATTATTAGGCTTTTCAACAATGAGTACACTAATAATTTGCATATTGTAAACTTAAGTCTAAGCGCCTCATCACTTACAGAAAAGCACCGCATGCACGAAATTATGGGTCCGTGGCTTACACCCCCAGTGGTCGAGGCACCCGTGGCCGACGCCCCGGTTCGATTATTTTTGTTTTTGTGCTTTTTCACTAAGTACAGTAAATGAGAAAAGTGTTTTTGTTTCTCCTGGGGACAAACCCGTCTTTTTTGTCGTTTGACTAACCTATATATACGTACGATTTTTAGAGTAGTTGAGAATTATACGTTAAACCAGAAATAAAGTTACTATTCCCAAAAAGGTTGTTGCTAATAGGTACGTTCTAAACGCCAAACTAATTACAGTTGCTACGTCTGAGCCCAGGCGCTCAGGGGTAGGTTTTGCAATTAAGACGTCGATAGGTAAAAACATTTGATGAATACTCAGTTTACATTTCAGATCGAATCAAAATGAAAATCAAAATTGAATATCGAATCAAACAAAGTTTTCAAAAAGATAAACTTTTTGTATTGATGTTATAGTTACAGTTTGACCCAATAAAAGTAAAAACCAGTTTCTAACATCTATCAAAAACTGACATAAAATCCGTACTTATTCCGAAAATGATAGATAAAAATAAAAAATAAAACAGATTCCTACGAGTAAGGTTTGTTAAGCAATAGGGCCATAATGACTAAAGCCGCGTTATTTGGCGTCAACTGTAGCAGGATTAGCAGTGGCTATATTTATACATATATGAATCAAAGCAAACTTACGTACAACACAGCAAAAATCCTGGCTTTATCACAATTCTTTTCTTTCAAACTTTCTTGTCTCACAACTAGAATAAAGCCACTTATATACTTATTTTTGTTAAACATTTTTGTGTCTGACAGTACATTTAATCAAAAATTGCTTTGAATTTTAAAAATGGAATCGGTGGCGTCGACCACGGGTGCCTCGACCACTGGGGGCGTAAGCCACAGACCCGAAATTATGCGCAGAATACACAATTGAATAAATATATCAAGAAATACACTGTTTGAAAAACTTAAACAAAAACTTAAAAATAAAAAAATACTTTGAAAGCTATATAAATTGATTACACTGAATTAAATTAAATAACATAGATTAAATAAGATTAGATTAAAAAAAAAAAAGATTAAATTAATTAAATTCAAATTGATTCAATTATTTTATATAAAAAAATGTAAATAATTGATGAACTAGAGATCACTAAATTGCAAGGGTGATTTTTTTAAGAGCGTGTACTGAACAGTTAAAAAGATCAATGTCCACTTAGTGCTCTGTGTATGCAGCATACATTCTTTATAGTGGACAGTATTGCCTCAAGTTGGTGTGACATCTTGGCATGCAGAAAAATCGCCTGTTAGAACTTCTTGGCAGATTACGTGGCACATGGAATAAGACCCTACTGAGCAAATCGGGACAGTTCAGAGAGCCCGTAACTAACTTCTTAAGAGCCTATACAACCTCAGCTCAAATTCTAATTTGGCCCCCACTTCGCCGCGCCACACTCGCTCTTTATCTCGCTCGCACACTACTGCTCGCGGTCACGCGGGCGCACGCGGTTGAAGCGATTTTGTTAGAGTAAACTGTATTATCGGACGAATAGGTACTAAGTAATAAAATTATCAAATGAATATAATATTAACTTGTTAATAAATGAACATAAAATTATACATAGCAAATTTAGTTTCAATGTTGTACCTACTAACGGCTACTCATCTTGCTATATTTTCCAGTATAAGCTGACCTCTCATTGAATGGAAAGCCTATATAATGCGAAATCAGCTTATACTGGAAAGTTATAGCTTGATGTCGTTACCGTGCGAACTATTTTACCTACTGCTACAAAATTCCAGTCAAGCGCGAGCCAACATTGCGCTGAGGGTTCCGCCCATTGGTTTAGTAGTAAGTTTGTGTTTTATAGTTTTCGCCGTGTATGTGTGTAATGTGACTGTGGTTGCCACCCGTACTATATTATAGTCAATTGTACTATACATATAATATAAAAAAATGATATAGTACGAAAAATACTATATTTACATCGCTAATTCAATTATCACACTTGTTTGTATTAAACTGTGACTGGTACGCACCCGCAGCGAAAAATCCCCTAAAATACTATATTTTTTGTAGGTAAGTATGTAGGTAGGTAGTTTAGGTAGAAAGGTACGTACGTGGGATAGGTACTTATGTAGTATAGGTAGGTACTATCACCAAACTGCGTATCTGACCACGGTAAGGACTATCGTTACTTGCAGCGTCCAGCCGCTATAGAAGCGCTTATTAACGCTCAACTACCAATAGCATCGCAGCATCTGTTTTTTGCCGAGTCCCTTGGTGTCGTAAATTAAAAAAAAAAACTGTGGTCAAACATCTGGGATCATTGAGATTCTGTTTTAAACAATACATATTAAAAAAAACGGTCGTGTTTTTTTCGGTCGGGTCTTTTTTTGTTTTACCACTATTGGTCCGCAAACTATTTGTGCGGACCAATAGTAATAAGGGTGTTAAACAGATGTCATCGTGTGCACGGGATTTTGTTTGAAAAGTGTCCATATTCGCACTTTCCCGACTGTACGTACGTAGGAAGGTATGTAGTATAGGTAGTTACGTACGTATGATAGGTAGATACGTACGTAGTATAGGAAGGTACGTACGTATGATAGGTATGTAGTATAGGAAGGTACGTACGTAGGCTAGGTTGGTACGTACATATGACAGGTAGATACGTACGTAGTATAGGTAGGTACGTACGTAGTATAGGAAGGTACGTACGTATGATAGGTAGATACGTACGTAGTATAGGAAGGTACGTACGTAGGCTAGGTTGGTACGTACATATGACAGGTAGATACGTACGTAGTATAGGTAGGTACGTACGTAGTATAGGAAGGTACGTACGTATGATAGGTAGATACGTACGTAGTATAGGAAGGTACGTACGTAGGATAGGTTGGTACGTACATATGACAGGTAGATACGTACGTAGTATAGGTAGGTACGTACGTAGTATAGGAAGGTACGTACGTATGATAGGTAGATACGTACGTAGTATAGGAAGGTACGTACGTAGGATAGGTAGGTACGTACGTAGTAAAGAAAGGTACGTACGTAGTAATCGTTCAAAACAAATATGAACTAATTTGAAATCAATTCGAATCCGAACACACATTCTCTCTCAACCTTACACTGACATACACGCACACATTCAAAGAAAAGCCCGGCTTTTAACTCCATACAAATTCCCAGATAAGTACCTATCAATTTTATCAAAACAAGAGACATTTTACTAGGAAAAACAGAGAGGCCCGATAAGCCAAATGCAGAAGCCAGTGAGTGCGAGTGGGAGCATCCGAACGAACATAGCGAAATAAGCATGAACTCTTCTTTTGTTCAGTGTTAGAGCGAGCCAGTCTCGCGGCCGGTAGGTATAGGAGATATTAGAATTTTTTTGGCAACGTCGCGCATCGTGTATTCTTGATAAATGCGCGCGAAATTTGACGTTATTATTATTTTGACATACATTTTTTGTTTGGAATGTTTTATTTTTTCTTATTTGTTGTGTTTTATTGTTAGGCAAGCCGGGCTTTTCGGCTTGTATGATAGTTCCGCCACTGATAGGTAGGTACGTACGTAGGATAGCTAGGTACGTACGTAGGAAGGTTTGTAGTATAGGTGGGTACGTACGTAGGATAGGTAGGTAGTATAGTTTGGTACGTACGTAGGATAGGTAGGTAATATAGGTAGGTACGTACGTAGGATAGGTAGGTTATTTAGGTAGGTACGTACGTAGGATAGGTAGGTAGGTTAGAGTAGGTTAGGTAGGTATGGGATATACCATACGTTTTTAGAAAGTAATTAAACATCGTCAAAGTTATACAACATTTATTTTACTTCACTTAAATCTATAATTGGCATATTTATTACTACACAAAATCAACTTTCCCTTCTACAGGATTATTTAAACTCACTTCGCACAGTTCGTATTTGATGAATTCTTGCAAATCTGCATTTCAACATACAACCATCTCATTAAAAAAAAAAACTAGTAAGTACCAATTAGTATCATCATCATCACATTCATTTTCTGATGTGTCGTACTGCGGAGGGTTGTGTAAAAATCTGAAAAAAAAAAGATAGTTTTGGTATATGAAGTAAGAAATTATAATCCTAACTTCCTAACTATTATAAATACGAAAGTGAGTTTCTTTTTTTGTTACCCTTTCATACTAAAACGACTGAACGGATTTGGATGTAATTTGGCACATGGGTAGACCATGTTCTGGAGAAGGACATAGGCTATTTTTTCTCCTGTATCGCAAACGAAGTCGCGGGCAACAGCTTACGCATCCAGTATTCTTTCGTCACTATGTATATTCAGTGAACAGCTCATATTCACAGGTGGTACTTGTGATCTGCAAGAAAATGTGTGTATCTGTGGAGAACGTGGTTGATTTCACATTTGTATTATTTCTGTATCCTAACTTTTTGTTATTCTTAATGTGTAATTGTTTGTTTTCCCCAATAAATAAAATAAAAAAGAATAAAAACACAATCTTCATTATAAAAGTACACCTGGAAGCATGATTTTGTCAACATGAATAAATAATACGGAACCCTAAAAAGTCCAATATTATGAAAAGTTTTATCGTGAACTCGCCAGTTTCGTGATAGTACCGTTACGCGTAAGTAGTACCAAGCGGTAGTGACTGCCCTAGGGGGAAAAACAGTTAATTTTTTGATATGATCAAACATGTATAACTTACAATTTTATATTTTTTAATATATTATGAAGATTTGTTTCGTCCGAATTTATTCCTACATCATCCGAAGGTATTTGGGTCCTGTAACAATCACACGTGGCAAGTTAATACCTACTTAGACCTTACATCTTTTTATTTATCATTTGGATAAGGAACCCTATAAATATACAATACAAGACTAAATCAACGAAATCTTCGATAAAAGCAGTCTTGCCGCATGAATAACAATGAATACCTACCTACGTGTATATTGGAAATACAAATTGGGTGCAGAACTGCAGACTACGCGTGGCTACATATCAAAGCTATACTTTTCCAGTATAAGCTGACCTCTCATTGTACGGAATGCCTATACAATGTGAGATCAGCTTATACTGGATAACTATAGCTTGATAATTATGTAGCCGTGTGTACTAATAACAGATCAGTAAACATTTTTAGGCCGGCAGAAGATACTCACGAATTTACCCGAATATTCTCTTTATCACCATCGCCTTCAGTACTGTGTAATCAACGTCATCTGGAAGGATACATAATAATTATTTAGCTAAACTACCAAGGTACGTCCGCGTCAGTAAGTGCATAAATTGTATGTAGGTATGTGGTAGGTAGCACTACAGTCGGATAAGTAAGTTACAGTTTTGTTTCCTGCAGGTAGGTACTTACCGAAGATACCTATTTTTTTTTATTACTTTCTAAAGCGCTTGGCTGATGCACTACGGGTCGCGGGTTCGATACCACACGGTACAAATATTTTTATAGAGTGCAGATAGGTAATTGTGAAGACTTGTGTTTGTAAACGCACAGTCTCCGATATAGGAGAAATCCTGGAATGGGGCAAAATTATAAAAAAATAATTACTACATTTATGTAGATACCTATATTTTGTTGTCATGATACAAAAACAAACCTATTTACTTAAGTAACTTTTTATATTTTTATAAAAGTTTCCCCACACTGGATTTCCTTTGAATCGTGGACGGTTCATTTTTGTTTGTAAACTTACAAAGTTACAAACACAGATCTTCAGAAATACAGAAACACCTGCGACCCCTAGCGCAGCAGCCAATCACTTAGCCACTGCACCAAACGTGTCATATACTATCTACTTACATGTTTGTAATCAATAATACTGTAAGCAGATACGTAAATAGATACTTACTTCATTACGTTTATCATATGTTTGCCTGTTTCTTTACGCCAACCTAGTCGCTTCTTATTTTTATTACGCTTATTTCCCATTGCGCCAACACTAAAAACCTAAGCACTTCAATGTTTTAATTTTACGTTTTCGTCCTGTTGCGTAATGTGTGTTCTGTGCGCAAGCGACACAGCTATCCCGTTCGAAAGCCGAAGCGAGACTGAGCGGGGGTTGGGCGGCAGTGAACAACTTCAAGACGCCGCCGATAGTTTAGGTATTTTCTTTTTACGGTGAAAATAATAGTAATTAAAGAAAAATAAAAAACATAAGCCCTGCGTAATAGTTAGTTCAGTTAGTATGCCAAGTTTCATGATCTGATTTGCAGTATTTTTTGAATACCAGCGGTTAATTGTTCGGTTTAGAGGTAACTTTGGAATTTTTTTCTATCGAGTCAACTTTATGGAATCGTGTTTTCGTCTAACATAGTACTTAACATTAATCCTCAACTTTAACATATATTTATTTCAAAATTAATGCTGCAGTATTTTCGGCGTAACGGAGGATCACGCAAAGCTATTTGAGGTAGTATGGGCTCTTAAGGAAAACCAAATCCAACATGGTTCTGCGCTTCTCCAGCGACACCATCCCAAAATACTTTAGTCGCTCTTGGTACGAGTTGAGCTTTTTCCCCATATTATTGAAATAGGTCAAATGCCACAAGAAAAATTTCGTCTATATTTATTTCGTGTATTTAGTCTTATATTTTTGTATTTTTTTGTACCTCACAATTCAACAGGGCTTTTTTTAACCATGTTCCTGTGCATTTTTACCATGTTCCCCACTGGGTGGCCCCCGTCACCCGGGGCGTCTCCCGCGGCGGCTGGGACGTGAGACTCTTGTAACGGTTAGGGCTGCGCAGGGTAGGCTGCGCAAGCCGTTAGCAAATAGGTGAGTAGGTTGAGTAAAACAGCTGGACCAGTTAATACATATAATAATCACTAGACTAGGTCGCGGGTAATTGTCACTTGTCCTGTTCTGTTCACTATCACTCAATTAAAAAGGGTGCCGTCCCTTGGCAGCACGTGCAGACGTGGGGGCCGGTCGGCTCAGCAGTAGGCCTCCGGAATGGTAGCGGCTAGGGTTGCGCAGTGTAGGCTGCGCTGGCTGGGGTAGGCCTCAGGTAGGCAAGTCATGGCAGGGCTGCGCAGGGTAGGCTGCGCAGGCACCCGTGGGGTAGGCCACAGGTAGGCAGGTGATACGTATGCGGACACAGTAAAACAACGGTAGCTGGTAGCACACTGAGTTTATTTGGCAAGCGACACAACTTATATAGGAGTGGATGCAACCACCCTCATATTAACTATTAATCTTATACAACAATCCTCCCCATAGCTTGACAACATAAACATTATATGATTTTCCTAGTAAAACTGTTTATAATCGACCCTAGGTACAGTTCGTAGTTTTGTCCCGTCACTCATTTGCCTTTCTAAGCCCATAGGGATCTGGCCTGACCTTGCCTCCACGAGAGTTTCACCATGAGTCCCGTCTGTTGCCTCATGGAATTCGTCGTCTTCTTCTTTTGATTTGTCAGCTGATGTTTCTGTATCCACAATTCCATTTCCCTCACTATTCCCCTCCCCTCCTGTGTCTAACTCCTGGTCGTCCCCTGCGAGAGGTGGGTTTGGCGGTGGAGTTCCTTGTGGAGTGATGTCCTCAACTTCAATAGGGCAATCCCCTATCTTGTGGGAAAGTCGTGCTGTACCCTTGTATGCTATCAATTGAGTTGAAAGTTATATAATCCTTTACCATATATATTACTTTTCCGTGTCTTTTAATTACAAAGGTGTACCTTTATTCCATGACCCTTGTTTATTTATGTTGTATTTTTTATACAATACATAGTCTCCAACCTTAAAATATTTGCTAGCCTCGTTGTCATTTAACACCTTAGACTGCGAACACTGTTTGTTTTCGACGTTACAAGTGAGAGTGACAGACGCGGGAGAAGGTAGGTTTGGTTTGATTAAATCTAATCGCGATCGCAGCTTATGACCGAAGACCAACTGGGCAGGTGAACAGCCCGTTGCCGAATGAACAGAATTTCGATAGTCGAATAGATATTTAAATAACTTGTTGTTCAATGCTTTGGTGTTGTTATTATTTAACATACAGGATTTAATTCCCTTCTTCACTACCTTTACGTAGCTTTCTGCCTGCCCGTTACTGGCCGGGTGATAAGCTGGCGACGTCACATGCGATATTCCGTTTGATGAACAAAACATTTTGAATTCTGTCGAAGTAAACTGCGTGCCATTATCACTGACTATGGTATGCGGTAAGCCAAATCTGGCCATAAATTCATACAATTTATTAATCAGCGAACTTGACGACGTACCTGTACCCATATCATACGCTTCTACCCACTTTGAGTACGCATCTACAATTACTAAAAACGAACGATTATGTATGGGGCCGAGGAAGTCAATATGAATACGATAGAACGCCTGCGGCGAGTGTGGCCATAGCGCTAGCGGCGCACGCGCTGGTGACTGTCTCAACTGTAAACAAACCTCACAATCCGCGATCATTTTTTCTACCGCGTTATCTATTCCCGGAAACCAAAATCTACAGCGCGCTTCAGCTTTCGTTTTCACGATCCCTAAATGTGATTTATTTAGTTCCGATAATAATTCCGTTCTAAGTGTTTCGGGTATTATTACTTTATGCACTCGCATAATACAACCGCTTTCATAGGACAACTGGGTTTTACATAAAAAATAAGGTTTGATTGATATGTCTGATAACCGCTCAGGCCACCCCTTAACAACATATGACAAGACTTTATTCAATATTGCATCCTTAATTGTTTCATTATGAATCTCACTACGCGTAACTGGCAAACTGCCATCGATAACGAAATTAACATACGACGCGCGATCTTCTACCGGCACTAAACTATCGTCGGCTTCGTAGCCGCACCCCCCTCTTAGCGTCGCTAACTCGTAGTCCGGTAGACTGGCGCGCGACAAGTAATCTGCGCTGTTATCAGCGCTGCGTATGTACTCAATGATGTAATTATATCCACTTAGAAAAATCGCGTAACGCTGCAGCCTATTTGCCGACACCTCTGGTATTCCACGATATGGCCCAAAAATAGATAAAAGAGGCTTGTGATCTGTGCGAAGTACGAAAGGAACCGCCCTTCCGTATAAATATTGGTGGAAACGACGCACCCCGAATATAATTGCCGTGGCCTCTTTTTGAAGTTGTGAATACCGCTTCTCTGCGGAATTAAGTGTACGAGAGGCAAACGAAACTGGGCGTTCCACTCCGTCCGTACCTATCTCTGATAAAATAGCACCTAACCCACTGGGCGATGCGTCGACCGTTAAAATTATTTTTGCGTTAGGATCAAAATGTGCCAGAACCTGATTTGAAGCTAAACACTGCTTGATTGAATGCTTGGTCATGTATGACCTCCCATTTCCATTTATTGCCTTTTTGCAACAATGAATAAAGTGGGGTCAATATTGATGACGCGTTTGGGACGAAGTTCCTATAGTAATTGACTAATCCTAGAAATGACTAACTTATTCACGTTAGTTGGTGTAGGTGCCTCAATGATTGCTTGGACCTTTTGTTTTGATTTACTTAAGCCATTCTTATCTATAGTATAACCTAAATATTCTATTTGATTCTCAAAAAACACACACTTATCTTTCCGGAGTGTTAGACCTGCGTTTTGCAGTCTTTGCAACACTGCGTTCAATCTCTCTAAGTGTTGTTCTTTTGTATCTCCCGTTATACAAATATCGTCAAGCAAGCACATGACACCGTCCAACCCTGATAATAAACACTCCATTGCCCGTTGAAAAATAGCCGGGGCACTAGCGAGACCAAAAACTAGCCGCGTGTATACAAACAACCCACGGTGAGTATTAATGCAAGTTAATTTCTGTGATGCCTCGTCTAAGACAAATTGAGAATATGCTTGCGTCAAATCTAACTTACTGAACTGCTGTCCCCCATGTAACTTTGTAAAAAGTTCCTTTGCCGTCGGTAACGGATACTGTTCGATAACTAGTTGCTTGTTTATGCTTACAGAATAATCTACGCACAACCTAATTGAGCCATCACGCTTACATAGAGGGACAATAGGCGATGCGTAATCAGAGTGCTGAACTGGTTTTAGTACTCCTATACGTACCAAACGATCGAGCTCGTCGTTAATCTTATCTTTTAGTGCAAATGCTATAGGCCGGGCTTTGAAAAAAAAACCGGTTTCGCGTCATCTTTTAATTGTAGTTTTACTTTATACTTTGTAAATACCCCCAATTCGTCTGAGAAAACAGATGGATATTGTACTTTCAACTGTTCGGCAATATTATTTGACTGACAATAATTCATTTGCAGCATTTGTAATCTAAACAAACAAATAAAATCTCTGCCTAAAATTGGCGGACCACCGTCACGAATCACTCGCACATTAACTACGTGTGATTTATCCAAATACGTTATTGGTAATTGCACCGTTCCTAGACAGTTGATAACACGACCTGTATACGTAAATAATCGATCCGACGTTGATAACAAAGGAAAGAATTCAAAATATTTTTTGTAAACCTTCTCGGAAATCGCTGTGACTGCTGATCCGGTATCAACTTCAAACTTTAGCTTTATTTTTTGTTTCGAAACTATTATCGTCATAGGTTCGCCGTTATGTGAAAATATTTTTGTTCTCCTACCGTCATCGTCAGTCTCGCTCGACCCGCCAGTTCCTACAAAATTTATTTTCTTGCACATTCTACGTAGATGGCCTTTTACGTTGCACTTTTTACATGTATAGTTAGCAAACCGACACTGAGACGATTTATGATTTTTGTAACCGCACACGGAACACTTTTCTTTGTTAGCACTGGGTTCGTCTGTGGTCGCGATCTTGAACAGCGCTTCGTCTGACGGTGGCGCCTCTAGCGCCGACGCCGATGATGATGCAGCTGCTGCTCCCTTCCGTGCACTGCGCACGCTCTCCGCCAAGTCCACTGCTTTTGCCAGTGTCAAGTCTTGAAGGTCACGCGCGAAAAGCTTGTCCTTCTCCGGTCCCGGCAACATACCCATAACAAACCGGTCACGCAGCGCCTCTTCTACATTCAGAAATTCGCATTGTATAGTGAGGCCACAAAGCCTCGCAGCCCACTGAGAAAATGATTCTTCCAGACCTTGAGTAGCAGCATAGAAATTATACCGCTCCCCAAATCCGCATTTCTTTGGTGTAAAATGCCTGTCGAGAAGGGTGAGAATGTCTTCGTATGGTGTCTGCGTCAGCTCCTTCGGTAAAGCCAAATCGGCCGCCAGTTTGAAAGTGCTGTCAGTGAGTGCACTCAGCAATATCGCCCGTCTTTTCACTCCCTTTGGATCCTGTACACTGTCGACATCGTTTGCAATGTACCACTGTAATAGTCTTTGTTTATAGTTTTGCCACGTATGGATATTATGGTCAAAACTCGACAAAATCCAAAGTGAGACATTTTTTATTTTACTTTTCTTAGTCGCGGGTAAGTCCTCGTCGCCAATGATACGTATGCGGACACAGTAAAACAACGGTAGCTGGTAGCACACTGAGTTTATTTGGCAAGCGACACAACTTATATAGGAGTGGATGCAACCACCCTCATATTAACTATTAATCATATATAACAGCAGGTCATGGCCTGGGCGAAGAGCCACGTGCGCAGGGTAGGCTGCACACCGGCACAGCAGTAGGTAGCGTGCTGGGGTAGGCTAGGGCACAGCGCCAAGCCCGAGCGAAGAGCCATGTGCGCAGGGTAGGCTGCGCACTGGCACAGCAGTAGGTAGCGAGATAAGGTAGCGTGCAGTAGTAGGCAGCGTGCAGGAGTGGGCCAGGGGCACAGCCCCAAGCCCGTGGTAAGAACCCTGGAAGCACCATAGGGTGCGCATGTTAGATGCGTTGCGATGCAGTAGGCAGGAAGCCGCACGCGATGTACCAGCTTCTCTCCTTTGTAAGCCAAGTGACGGTGTGGGAAACATTGTAGGTGAAGGCTCAGTACATCGCAGCGGTTTACAGATAAAGGTGGGAAAACATAGCAGGCACATTGACAGATGAAAAGTTAGGTTAAGTATGAACATCTAACATGCATAAAGTATACATGATCACTTACAAATAACACAGTAATGAGCACTACGCACCTCGATGCAGTAGTAATACACATATACAATTACAATTAGCTGTGCGCTGTACAACTACTAGCCACACGTGGCATAGAGACACGCGAAATCAGATATCACTTAGGTGATGAAATCCATATAGGTTATCCAGCACAGAGAATCAGGCATGACAGGCAGAATTACTTAACTAATGTGGAACTCACCCTAAGTCGGGGCACAAAGAATCCTGAGGTCAGAGGATAGATTCAGCTAAGCCAACGGGAACGAAATGACAGAGCCATAGCGTCCCGTCAAGAACTAGTGTTGTACCGCGTTTTTAGTGAGGTCCCTAGTTACTTACTAATAGTGACATTTAGAATCACTCGACTAATTTCAGTTGAGATCCTCACAACGCTACACTCTCTTCCTCTCACGTTCCGCCACCTCCTTCGCTAGCATGACTGCTTCGCAGAAAGTGGCAACGGCTTCCCATTCCCTCTCGCTCCGGACCATGGATTGAACCAGGGCTGGAGGCGATTTACGCGACAGCGGAGTTTCCCACAAAGAACTGCCTTTGCGCGCCATTCGTTCAGGCGCGCGAGGACAATCGTCTCCAGACCCCTTGCCAGCAAGCTGCCAGGAGGCTCGTCGCCTTGCCGAAGATTCTGCAGTACCGCCGGACTGGCTTCACGCCTACCTCTTTTTGGGGCGCGTTAGGGCCTTCAGGACCGGCGCGCTTGAGGGCTGGGCGGAGACATCTAACCGGATGTACCGGTGGTCGGAATAGGTGTCCACCCCCTCCATGATGCGCCAATCAGCGACACGCGGAGACAGAGTGTCAGAGAGCAAACGAGATGTCCACCACCGACTCGCCCCTCATCCACACGCACGTGGGGACAGAACCCCGATTTAGGACAACCAGGCCCGTCTCCAGAGCCCAATCCTCCACAATTCTACACTGCGAGTCTGTGCAACGAGAACCCTAAGCCAAGTTTTTGGCATTGAAGTCCCCGAACACAAGCACGGGGAGGGAATAACTTCGAATGACGACACTCAACTCCATGAGGGAGTTGTGGAACTTGGCGAGAGTTGAAGTAGGCGGGGTGAAGTAGAATCCCACTACGACGATCACACCGAACCGTGCTGCTTAGCACCCCCGACCCTTCCTGACACTCTCATGGGTAGGGGTACGGGCGGTTGCCGACCACGGCGACGTTACTCGACGACTGCGCCATGCTCTGGAGCAACAGATCCTGAACGCAGCGGCAGTGGTTGATGTTCACCTGGAGAAAGCGTAATGGGGCAATTATTGGCACTCCACTTCAGCCCCTTCCGGGCCCCCTATTAGGGGGCGCTGCAGATGTTGCAGCAGCGACAGTGGCGGCGGTAGCGGTGGCGACGGTGGAGGCGGTGGCTGAGGGCCTTCCCTTGCCCCTGGTCCTGGTGGGTGGAGCGGAGGCCTTATCGCCTGCCCAGTTATGGTTTGCCAGCTGCCGCACATGCAGCGCAGTGCGGCGTAGCGAAGCAAGCCGTGAACATATGACCAGGCTCCCACCGGGGCACCCACTGGTCCTGGTGACGGCAGCCACCACTACACTTGCTGGTGGAGATCTTGCGAGCCGAGGCCAACTTGCCTTCGGAACACGACCCGCGGTCGCCTTTCGGTCTGGACCGCTTGCGGAAGAACTTACTCTCGGCAGCTGCGCCGGTCCTCTCGCGGCGGGAACTCTCCGAGCTTCCCGCGCTCACTTCACTAGACGTGGTGTCGGACTCCGACCCCACATCCTTTTTCTTCCTCGCTTCGCCTTCATCGGCTGGGTTTTTATTTTTCACCATTTGGTCCCACGCGAGTGTGGGAAATACAAGGTCCATCCGGGCAGTTCTCCCTGTACCCGGATAACCCTTTGACATATATAACCCGTCAGAGGGTCGCTGGAACTCTGGCGGGGGCCGCACTGACGACTTATTATCCCGTGGGAACACCCGCAGCCATACATCCCCTCACACTGTGCCGCTGCTTGAGATTCGGGGAAGCTTTTTCTAGAGGTTTTCAACCTTGCGGTGCGGGTGGTTAAGCATTACCCTCAGTCCCGATCGAAGCCGCAAGACGTGACCACGACACTTCAATAATGGGATTACAAGATCGACGGAGACAGTGAAAGACCAGTCCTTCTCTGTCTGCTCGGTAGCAGGGTGAGTGCGCACCGAACCCGCCCTTGCTCCTCCGCTGTGCTCTGCGTTTCAGAGAGTCATGAGAAACGCCCCGTTGGTCCAGGTTGGACTCCTCCGTGTCAGAATATTTGCCACAGGCAGTAACGTTCCCCGGAGAATAGGAATCTCTTCCCATTCCTCGTAGAAGGACAATGCCCGCGCCCAGGGTGCACCCGCCCAGCAGCTGATGTTCCCTCAAGACGTATCGAGAGGGACCAGCAGCCATCGGGCACACGAGGAGATTTTCTGCTCATGTTGCTGTGGTAAAAAGAAAAAATACTGCATAGTTTTCAAAACAGTTATTGTTGTTTATACTTTTGTTTGATTTATAGATATATCTTTGACAAAGAGAACCCCAAAACCGACGACTTTAGAAGAACTTGGAATTCAAGATGATAAATTACTACTGGTTGCTAGTCATTTGAAAATTCACCATAATGTAGAGTTCACAGAACAAGAGATACCACAGTTAACAGTCAAAACGTAAGCCTCTTTAAAGAAGTTTTCTATACAAATATTGCCCACCCTACAGAATTAACGCTATTTGTATAATTTTGATCACCAGAATCCTGAATTTGAATAATACAGAAAATGATTTTGAAGATCTTAAAGGTTTAGTGACATTCATATCTTACGTGGACACGGACGAACTACTGGCGACATCAGAAATAGTATGCATGCCTACAATCACTAGTGGTGACGTTTTGGTAAATACTCGTTTTATTTATTCGCTTAAGAACCTTTATTATACGTAAGTATAATTTAAATAGTTAGCTATTTAAATTATGCGTATATTTTTGGTTTATTTGCGTGGCTTATTTGATATATTTTATCGACCTACTACCCCGATCCCAGCTATCTTGTAGTCGTAGCAGTATGTCTGAAAATTTCCATACACCCTCAAAATGCAGTAGTTAGTATTCACCTCCTTTTTAGCCCTAACATATAACACTAATCAAACATCGTGATCTAATATTATTTTAAAAATTTCAGCGTGAAGACGAATTTGACGCAAGACAGACGTATCTATGCATAGTGCCGGGCATGGAGGGTCACCACGAGCGGTTCCGCGTGCTGTGCGAGCGCCTCAAGCTGCCAGCGCTGGTGCTGCAGCCGGGCCTCGACCACCCGACGGAGACCGTGCGGGAGACTGCGCAGAGACACGTTGACGTATGAACTCATAAGTTAAAAGTAACAAATTCTAGATATAAAATTGGGTTCAAAGTACAAAACTAAGCTTATTTTTTCATAATTTTAGGTGCTGCTGAACAAGACTGGAATGAAAAACATTTTCTATTTATTGGGTTATGAAACTGGCGTTCTGGTAGCGTTGGAAATGGCAGCTATACTCGAGGATCATGGTGAGCAAAATTCATTTACTTACGACCGTATTTAAAACAAATGTTGATTGTTGTCAAAATGTGTGACGTTCGTTTCCAATTTTTAGGTTTAACCGGTACTGTATATTGCCTTGGATGTGCACCGGACGAGGTTCAAACTGTGATTGAACAAAATATCGCAGAATACAAGACAAAAGAGCAACTGGAAAATGAGGTGATCAAGCATATGTATAAGTTGATGGTGGGTGACGACGTTGCGGACCTGGAGGGCGCCCTTAAAGCTGCAGCTTCGTGGTCAGAGAAGGTAGACGCGTGCGTGCGGACTCTGTTAGGTCGTGTGCCGCACTCGGTGCAGTACTCGCGCGCGCTCATAGAAGCCGCACTGGCGCGTATCGAGCGCGCGCGCAGCTACGTGCCACCGGTGCGCGCGCTGCGCTCTCAGCTGGTGCTGCTGCGCGCCGTGACTGCGCACGTGACGTCACCCGCGCAGGCGCTGCAGCGACACTCGCAGCGACTGGTGGTCGTACATCAGCTAACCGCACCCGTGGCACACGCAGCTAATGACATGAGCTGTGCGTCTGTGATTAATGAGTATTTTGATCAAACGATTTTGGATTCGTTCAAAGAGAAAAATACTTGCGAATCGTATCTACTTAACCCGTATACCTTTATGATTAATGAAAGTGATTAACTTCATAAAGTTGAATGACACAAACTAGGCTGTACTTGTATTGTATTATGTAGCAAATAGGGGTTCAAAATATCACAATATTTTTGTCATTTTAAGAATGAAAGAAGAATCATAGAAATGGATTATACTGCTTGTGCTTGTTTCAAAATAATTTAACTACAGTGATATAGAATAATTGTACAATTATTAGTTACTTAGTTACCTACTTTCGATTTAAAACTCGACGTATTTATGTTATGTTTACACCCCGCTTTTGTGTTGGGCGTCGGAAAGGAGTTATTGTTCGTCTCGTAGTGTAAGCCGATGGGATAAACCATACAGAAATTGCGTTCAAGGCACAAACAAAGTGTATGAGAGCAATATGCAGTATACACCAAACGGATTCATGTAAACCTCATTTCATAAACCTTAAAATATTAACCCTCCCTTCTCTATATATCTACGAGGCCTCAATAATAGTTAAATCAGACATCAGTAGCTATGACACATTAAAAACCAGTAGACTTAAAGATACATAAAGTAATAAAACATCCCACACTGCAGTGCATAGCAATAGTATTTTTTGTATGGGCATAAAAAATTATAATAATTTACCCATAGACATTAAAAGCATTCCTTTAATTGGTATTTTTAAAAGGAAGCTAAAAGACTTCCTGATTAAAAAGGCATATTAGTCAGTAAAGAAATTTCTTGAAGAAAAATAATTATGTAATATTGGAATGATTGTGATACTTAATAAAATGATTTAATATAAGATAATTAATGTAAACTGGAATAGTAAGTGTGTATATATTTTATGTTGATTTTTTAATATAATTAAAAACCATTTAAATTGAAATGCCCTAACAGGCAACTAAGTTATAAGAACCTACCTATTGTCAACATCTTCAAGACTACACTTAGTTCGCAATAAAGAATTTGAATTTGATAAAGGAAAGGTTTTTTTGTTTGCTTACTTTAAATTTACCTAATGTTAGTTGTGGACAGTTTATATTTTATTAGATATGAAAAAAATATTGTGTTAATTATTTTTTATAAATTATTTTGATTTTAAATTTATAATAAGTAATAGTATTGTGTGGTGTGTATTTATTTGTCTCTGATTTTTGAGTTACAAAAAAGCTTGTAAAAGAAATGTCTGAAAATAAATGAATCAATGAATTGTTCATAATACATTCCTTGTATAAATTATAGCTTTCTGCAAAAGTGATGACTTAACTTTGTAGTAAATGATTAATATTTGCACACAACAAACCATTAGTAGCATGTAATTATAATTCGTTGCTTCATTCTTCAGATATGATTATAACAACGTAGTTTCCTTTACTTACTTGGTAACTTCGCACATTTTTTAAAGATTTTTAATTTTAAAACGGTTGAATGGCATAATACCGCTACGCCGGTGCCTCTGTGTTGACACTGACGTTTAGCTCATTCCTTTTTCGTGCGCGGTAACTATCGCACGCGCCCTTTGTCAAGCAACATGCCAAAAAGGAGCGCGCAATCAAGAATTGAGCACTATGCTAGAAAAATTCGTAAAATAGAAGAAAAAGTTAAACATCGACGAAGAATTAGACAATTATCTTCATCAGATGACGAAGGTAAGCAACTATTCATTAATTAGTGAGTGTTCCGAAAGTAATTAGTGGCTGTCAAATATCGATACAACTCGTAATTTTATGCGACAGCCTAATTTCGAAATCGAAATTTATACAGATGCGTCAAGATCAGGTTGGGGTTCTGTTTGCAAGAACGCTCAAGTACACGGTAAATGGAAGTCGTCAGAAAAGGAATGCCATATCAACTACTTAGAGCTAATGGCAGCCTTTTTAGAATTAAAGTCATTTACCAGCGATGTAACCAACTGTTCAATATTACTTCGCATGGACAATACGACTGCAATCAGTTATGTGAATCGTATGGGGGGTATTCAATACCCCCACTTAAACGACCTGGCCAGGTCTCTTTGGAAATGGTGTGAGCAGCGTGACCTCTGGGTATACGCGTCTTACGTAAATACGAAAGAAAACCGTGATGATGCCGCATCCAGAATCGTTAATCCGGATACGGAATGGTCACTGTCCAATGATGCATTCCAGGATATTATAAAATATTTTGGTCAACCGGAAATAGACTTATTCGCGTCCCGCGATAATGCCAAGTGTACCAGATTCGTCTCGTGGAGACAAGACCCCGATGCAGTATCAGTCGATGCATTTACGTTAGATTGGAATACCTATTACTTCTACGCTTTTCCGCCATTTTCCCTAATATTAAAATGCCTTAGAAAAATCATCGATGATGATGCATGCGGCATACTAGTATATCCTAACTGGCCATCACAACCTTGGTTGCCATTGTTACAAAACCTTATAGTTTCCGAAGTGGTTTATTTAAATCCCAATAAATACCTTTTACAATCTCATTTCAGAGAATTCCACCCCCTGCACAAGAACCTTACCCTGGGTGTCGCGAGGCTCTCCGGCAAGCTTACAGCCGACGGGGTGCCTGTGCCGACTCAACTACGCTGATGCTATCGTCCTTTGCTAACAGTACTATTCAGCAATACAATACTTCACTTAAGCTTTGGTGGCAATATTGTACGGCAAACCAAATTAATGTATTTCTCCCTCCGAAACCTTCTATACTGTCATTCTTAACATTGCAATTTAATAGCGGATGTGCGTATGGCAGCCTAAATTCCCATCGGTCTGCTTTATCAGCCCTCATAGGCAATAATATCGGCTCAGACGAATCCATTAAGCGTCTCCTTAAAGGCGCGTATAAATTAAGACCTTTAAACCCGAAATATTCCACCACGTGGAATCCCCAACTGGTTTTAAATTTTATTTCAACTTGGTTCCCTAACAAAGAGCTACCTCTAGAAAAAATCACAAAAAAACTTGTGATTCTTTTAGCAATCTGCACCGCTCACAGGGTACAAACACTCTCATTAATTAGAATCGAGAACATATGTTTCTCAGATAACGGAATTAAAATTGTAATAACGGACATCATCAAGACGTCCGCACCTGGTAGGGACCAGCCGGTCTTGTTCCTGCCATACTTCAGGGAAAATACTTCCATTTGCCCAGCTACAGTTCTCTCAGATTATATTTCTATCCCTAAAAATATAAGGCCTGAGAGTACATGTAATCTGTTATTGACGTACAAACGGCCACACAAAGCTGCTACCACGCAAACCATCAGTAGATGGATCAAACACATATGCTGTCAGAGAGTGGCGTTGATGTCAGCATATTCGGCGCACATAGCACGCGGCATGCGGCTACGTCGGCCGCGAACTTGGCTGGAGTTAATATAGAAACGATCCGCAAAACCGCAGGATGGACTAGTTCATCTAATTCCTTTGCTCGCTTTTATAACAGGTCTATTATAAACGAAGGTGAATTTGCCAGGTCCGTCTGCCTACCATTAGAAGACCTATCGTGATTATAAACGTTCATTATAATACAATTCAGAAATGCTTTTGTTTAAGTTAATTAACATTAAGATCTTTGCTAAGTTAATTTAAGTTATTAAGTAAAAATACCCTTACAATTAAGAAGCTGTACACACAAGACTGATTTATTGATAAATAAAACGATATTGTTTATTTCTCTTTCCAGTCCAAAACTTTCTGACTCTTAACATCTACGTTGTTATAATCATATCTGAAGAATGAAGCAACGAATTATAATATATGATCAAACGAACTTACAAGTGAAGTTCGATCTTTATTATGATGAGTTGCTTCATTCGAAGATATGATCTCCCTCCCTCCCTAATACATGGATATTTCCCAGATACGGAGAAAGTTTTGCATCATACCATTACGTGACTCCAAAAAATGAGCTAAACGTCAGTGTCAACACAGAGGCACCGGCGTAGCGGTATTATGCCATTCAACCGTTTTAAAATTAAAAATCTTTAAAAAATGTGCGAAGTTACCAAGTAAGTAAAGGAAACTACGTTGTTATAATCATATCTTCGAACTCATCATAATAAAGATCGAACTTCACTTGTAAGTTCGTTTGATCATAATATTAATTTTAAATTCAGCGCTTCAAATACAAGGAGTTGTTTTGCATCCTCGTAAAACTCAAGGAGGTGACTAAGCTAATGGTTCTCGTCCCGAATCAATAATAAAATGGGTAGGTTTTTTTTTATTATTTACGGAAATCGAAAAGTGTGAACCACCTGTTATTTAAACGCGGCCTGTCTGATTCTCGTCCTATAACCACGCTTCCACACATACAAACAATCTCAAACGTTTATTCGATAATTTATTATTCCCTAAACCACGTTATGAGGGTTATTCTGAAATACTGACAAACTAAAACAACCAAAAAAATCATCGTTTATTAATAATTAAATAGGTACCGTAATTTTAATTAATTATTTACGTCTTCTGTGACAACCTCCTGAATTTTGATGAGGATGCAAAACAACACCTTGTATATCACCCTATTTTAAAACATCAGCTTTAAAAAAAAATTAAGAACTACGATGACGTCCACTATCGGCCGATTACTCTAATACCCGTAATTTCTAAGATTTTTGAAAGAATTATGTACGATAAACTTCTCTCCTTTATTATAAAACATTCAATTTTAAAAGAGGAACAGTTCGGTTTCAGAAAAAATAAATCAACAACTCTCGCATGTTTCTCTCTTATGAAAATGATTACCTCTAGTCTGAATGAGAAAAGGCCAATAGCATCGATATTTCTCGATATGTCAAAAGCATTTGACTTCGTAGATCACAAACTGCTTCTCTTCAAACTAAATCGTTATGGAATTAGGGGAAACGCATCACAGTGGATAGAATCTTATTTAAATAATCGCCAACAATGCGTTGAAATATCGAGGCATACATTATCAGAAAAAAAATACATAGATCCCCGTATCGTCAAAACTCATATGGTGTTCCTCAGGGCAGTATATTAGGACCCTTTTTATTCTTGCTATATATCAATGATTTACCCAACGTAACCCCGTATTCTTGCATTCTGTATGCCGACGATACAACTCTTAGTATTGAACTCACCGATAACAATATCACCAAATACGAAAAAGAGATTAATTACACTTTAAACAAAATAATAGAATGGCTAAAAGACAACAACTTACATGTCAATATTAGTAAAACCAAACTTATGCAGTTCCAAACTTACAATAGCAAACGTCAACCATTGGATATTACATATTCGAATAACGCGGTAGAAGAGGTTGAAAGTGTTACTTTTTTGGGAATAACATTAGATAAATTTTGCAACTGGAAAGTACACATTGACAAATTATGCACTAAGCTACAAAGATTTGTATTTGTCTTAAACCGAATAACTCGCGTAGCTGGTATCAATGCAGCACTTTATGCTTATCATGGTTACGTAGCATCAATTCTCCGCTACGGCATTATTATATGGGGAAATTCTGTGGATATTATTAAAGCATTCCGAGCCCAAAAAAAATGTATTCGATCAATGACTAAAGCCCATCCATTACAAAGCTGTGTCCCGATCTTTAAAAAAATAAAAATATTACCACTTCCATCTTTATATATATTCGAACTCTGTATCTTTGTACGTAAAAACTTAACTTTATTTAAAGTACACAATGATGTTGTTTTAAGGAAAAGTCGAAATATCCACAAATTATGTGCACCCCAACAAAGAATTAAACAATTTTCAAATAATGTTTACTGTATGGCAATTCAAATTTATAATAAATTACCTAATGTTTTTAAAAGTCTTAACCTTATGACATTTAAAAAGAAGCTATTCAACTTTCTGTTGCAAAAGTGTTACTACTCAACGAATGAATTTTTAAATGAAAAATTTGATTCAAAATTTAAATTAGACGACGACTTACCTCTTAATAATTGAATGGAGTTTAATTTCTCTCACATTGTATTGTTTTTTTTATTCTGTCTCTTTTCATTGTATTTAATCATTCTTAACATTTTTTTTTTTTTTTTAAATCGTTCTTGACATTATATCTAATAACCCTTGACATTGTATATAATCATTCTGGACATTATAATTAATAATCCCTGACATTGTATTTGATAATCCCTGATATTGTATTTGATAGTAGTTAACGTTTTCCTTAATCTAGACATTGTATGGTTTATTAATAATTTTAATTCATTGAAATATTTGTACGCTGGAAACAGCAGAATATTATGGACATTATATTAAGTGTAACACCTATGTAACAACAACAATATTCTAACAAATAAATTTATTATTATTATTATTATTATTATTATTTTATGTTCTTTAATTTCCTTCTCTCGTTGAGAGAGAGTACAAAAACCCTACCCACGGGCCGGAGCCAAGTTTGTAGGGGGGAGTTTAAATGGAGAATGTTGATGATATTGTAGAAGAAGTAAGGAATTTCCGGGTGATGCGACAGGTGTTAAGAATTGTGGCTTTTTGGAGCAGATGAAGTGTGTGGGGTGGCATGTGTAAAGTGTTAAGGCTTTGCATAAGAGATTTTGGTACGATACCAGTGGAAGAGAGCACTATAGGTACGATGTGGACGGTTTGTGCTTCCCACTGTGTTTTTATTTCTATGGCGAGGTCTTGATATTTACTAAGCTTTTCAGATATAGTAGTTTGAATGTTGTGTGAGTTTGGAATAGCTATATCTATTAGGTAAACTGTTTTATTGGCTTTGTCATGAAGGGTTATATCTGGTCTATTAAAATGTATAGTTTTGTCTGTTATTATCGTCCGATCCCAATACAGTTTCTGATTGTTATTGCCTAGTATTATTTCCGGTTTATATTTATAATATGGTTTCATCTCATTTATGAGTTTATATTTAAATGCTAATTGTTGGTGTATAATAGCGGCCACTTGGTCATGTCGATGTTTATAGTCAGTCTGTGCAAGTGATTTACAAGCTCCTGTAATATGTTGTATGGTCTCAGATGCAGTGTTGCAGTGTCTGCATAAGTCAGTCGGCTGATGAGGGTCTTTAATAATGTATTTCCTGTAATTACGGGTAGCTATTATTTGGTCTTGGATCGCCAGCATAAATCCTTCCGTCTCGGGAAACAGTTCGCCTCGTTTGAGCCATTCGTTCGACTTAGCTTTGTCGACGTGTGGCTGGCTCAGGTAGGCTCGGTGTCTCCCGTGGAGAGCTTTGGTAGACCATGCGGCAATTTTTTCTTGTGCATTTATAAGTTGTTCATTAATTTGACTGTTTCTATTGTGTAGATTAAGTGGCGTAAGTTTCGTATCGTTTTCCGTTACATGTTTGTGTAGTGATGAATTTTCGGATTTGTTATGAAAGTAAGCTCTGAGTGAAAGTATCTGTTTGTTGTGTAAGTTGTGTATATCTATTAGGCCTCTTCCTCCTTCTTGACGCGGTAAAGTAAGTCGATGTATGCTTGATTTTGGATGGTGTTTTCTGTGTTTTGTAAGAGATGTATTAAGAGTGCGTTGTAATTTTTTGATATCTGTGTTTGACCAGCGTATAATTCCAAAAGAGTATGTGAGGATGGGTATTGCGAATGTGTTGATAGCTTTAATAGTGTTTCTGGAGTTTAGGTTGGTTTTCAAAATTAGGTTTAGGCGATATGAGAATTTATTGACCAGTTCTTGTTTAGTCATCTTTTGATGTATCTGCCTAGATTGTTTAAAACCTAGATATTTATATGTGCTCTGTTCATCCATTGGCTCTATTGTTTGACCTGTTCCAAGTGTGTAACTATTATTTTGAACTTTTCCTTTTACAACTGACAAAATTTTGCACTTATCAACGCCGAATGACATACATATATCATCAGAAAATTGTTGTGTTGTGTCTGCTAGTACGAAAAGTGCGTTTTTATCAGCTGCATATAACTTGATATCATCCATGTACATGAGGTGTGTAAGCGTATAATGTGTGTACGTGTTCGTTAGTGTGTATCCAGCGTCTGTTTTATCTAGAAGGTGTGAGAGTGGATTGAGTGCCATACAAAACCACAGCGGACTTAGAGCATCTCCTTGGAAAATTCCACGTTTTATGTGGATTGGTTCAGTAGCTACAGTTGAGGGGGAACAATTAATTTTAAGTACAGTTTGCCAATTCTGCATGGAAGTTTCTAAAAAGTGTTTCAGTGTTGGGTGAATTTTATATAGACTCAAAACGTTTAATAACCAGCTGTGCGGAACTGAGTCGAAAGCCTTTTGGTAATCAATGAACATCGTGTGAATATCTGACTTACTTTTAACAGCGGCGTTCATAGTTACTGCATCGATAGTTAATTGCTCTTTGCATCCTTGGCTATTCTTACGACATCCCTTTTGTTGTTCTGATAAAATGTTATTTTTTGTTAAATGTTCATATACAACCTCGCTTAAACAGGCTGTTAAAATTTTGTAAATAGTTTGCAGACAAGTAATCGGTCGGTATTTCGCTGGGTTTTTAGTATCATTAATGTCTTTAGATATCATATAAGTAACCCCGTGTGTTATGTATGATGGAAGTAAATGTGGTGATTGGATGAATGTGTTTAAATGGTTGTGTAAGAAAGGATGTATGCTCGAGAATTTCTTATACCAATAGTTGTGGATGTTGTCAGTGCCAGGCGATTTCCAATTGTGTGTGCGTTTGATGACGTCTATAAATGTCCCTATTGGTATAAATTCAAATTCCATTTCTGGTATGTCTGATGTTACTTCTTTGATCCATTCAGCTTGGTCATTATGATTTACTGGGTTTTCCCATATGTTAGCCCAAAATTGCCTTAGTGTTTCGGGTGTAGGTGTCTCTAGGTTTTGGTTGGTAGTGTCTCTATTATTAGTAGCAAGATTCCTATAAAATATTTTTTCATTATTTATAAATTTTGTGTTTTGCACTTTGCGGTTCGTGCATGTTAAATATCTTTTGAGCCTGCTGGAAGCTGCGTTTAATTTTTGTTTAAGAGTATCTAAAAAGTGTTCTAGTTGTGTGTTTGAGTCTTCGTATTGTGCGTGAACCTGATATTTTTTCTTAATTTCTTCTACTGCTGCTATTAATTTTGAACTTCTGCTACCATTTATAAAGTGTGTCAGCCTACCTATGTTTGCTCTAAGATTTTGAATTTTCTTTTCTATCCTAATTTGCCACTTTGGTTTTCTTTTTATGTATGTGCGGCTTTCATTTTGTGCATTTGATATTTTAGCTCCGTTGCATGTAGCTGCCGTCCATGCAGCACAGTAAATTGTAGTCTGCAATTTAATGAAGTCGGTATCAAAATTTACGTTATTTGGGAGAATGACAGAATTTATATATGTGATAATGGCAGAGAACTTTTTGGACGTCTTTTGTTTGGGAATGTATGGTCTACTAGTGGGGTGCGTATCAGAAAAAAGTTGTTGAGCTTGTTCAAATGTGGCTTCAATTTCTAGGTTCTTTTCACTAGCAGCATCGTCTATAAAGTTATTATGCATAGGTTCAAATAGGCCTAAATCGATGTCGTTTAAGAAATTTTCTTCGACCGTATTTATTAGCGTTTGAGAAGTTGTGTTATTATTAGAACTATTATTTAGGAGTGTAATATTATTATTATTTGCTGTGGGGATGTTGTTCGTTGTGTCTGAGACGGGTATATTTGTGTACTGAGTGCTTAGTGAGTAAATATTCTCATCAGGTTGTGGGAAATCGTTAATATTTTGTGTGTTGGTGTTGTTATTTCTTAATTCTGTAGCTACTTCGTTTTTAATTTCTTCTAATCTGTTAGTGTGTATATATTTGTTATTTATGATTGCTCTTACTTGATCTGATAATCTTTGCTCAGTTAAATGTGCTAGCTCTGGGTATATATTAATGAATCCCTCGTGTAAGTGTTTCCTATAAGCTGTTTTATTTGTTTCTAGCTGTGTAGTAGTATAATAAATTCTGATTATTGCTTCATTATATTCATTCGTCCATTTCATACGCTGGCCGGGTTGTGTGTTACTTGACGTCTGTGATTTTGTGGAGTGCTGCTGTATTTGAGTATGGACTATTTGTAATTCGGTTCTAACTTCCTCATAAATCTGGTCGATCGTTTCTTGTGGTAATAATTTCTTTTGAATTATGGCTCTTCGTTGATCACCTATTCTTTGTCGGCCTACTTCCATATCTGGGTATTTTTCTAAAAACTTGGTGTGAAGCGATGGTAGGTATGCATTTTTATCGGTTTCCATGTGAGTGAGGTGAAGATATGTGCGTAGGATGAATTTATTCATATCAATGCTCCATTTCCTACGACTTGTTGCAGCTCTAGCGGCGGGTACAGTATCGTCGACAAAATTTGTCTCCTGTACAACATCCACTGACTGTGTGCTGATTGACGAGGATGAAGGCGTCGGAGTGACGCGAAAAGATTGTGATAATGATGGAATTGATGGGAAAAGTGATGAATGAGATGACGAAGAGAATTGTGAGGTTTCATCATCCATGTGAGGCATAGTTGCCTGAAGTATTTTTTTTGTTTTTGATCTGGTATTCATGTTATTCCCACGAGAAGCTAGGGACATAAAAAGTCGACCACAGCAGAGCCCTGCGTTCACTGTGGCAAGGGTGAATAAAACTGGAGGTCCCCTATTGTCCAGAGTTGGCACACTAGCGACTAGCCTTTCCCCTAGCCATGCAGCCCTCGGCGTGTGCGACGTTGGCTTGGATTGTATCTCTCTTAGTCTGGCTCCTCACCCTAAACCTATATCGACAAAGTAAACTGTGTTGGTATGGGCTTAGGGCTCATTGTAGCACGCAAGCCCCACCACGACGTCAACGTAGAGATACAGCGGTGGGGTTATTATTATTATTATTATAAGGTTACGTTAAGTTACAAAAAACATATTCAATAATATTGTAAATCGATAGAAAATACAATGGAGCACGATGATGAACATGGTGGATATCCGTATTATTTTGTCTTTGTTTCGCTTTGCGTTGCGTCAGCTGATCAAGTCGTTATTGTTCACGTCGTACTTTTTTTTTTTTAGGGTTCCGCACCTCAAAAAAAAAAAAAAAACGGAACCCTTATAGGATCACTTTGTTATCCATCTCTGTGTCTGTCAAGACCCTTTATCACTGAAACGCGTGGAGTTATCGAGTTCAAATTAAAACCATATACTCGGGTCCACAGTCCCTTGAAGCTTGTGAAAAAAACAGAATTGTATGTATACGTTAAAAAAAAAAGTATTTATGCTGAAAAATAACGTAGTTATCGACCCTCTTAAGGGAAACAAAATTTAAAGGGTACTTTACGTTAACCTAGAACTATGAGATTTGGCAAGTAATATCGTTATATACTATAAGTTCAGGAAAAAGTCTGAAAACTATACATTTGTAATTAAATCATAAAAATATAGTCTTTAACTAAATACAAATTTGTATGAAACCCTCGAGTGGAGCCCGACTCGCACTTGTCCGGTTTTTTAATATTTGTTTTATTTTATATTTAGGTATAAGGGCTTTATAAGAGCAGTATTAGTCCATCCCATAATCTCCATTTTCTAGTTCATTGACATTTTATGCACGATCCCTTCGGCGTGCTTGTGCTTGTGCAACTGTCTCTTTGATGTCAACCACGGCTTTCACTTATGACACAAGAAATGATGCAAGTGACTAGAAAATCTTGAACAAACATTTTGTAGTTAATGAAAAACAGACTTAAATGATAAAATTAGTTCCTTTTTATACAATAAAGAGCAAATAAAGAGCAAACGACGATCAAATTATTTCAAGGTACCCAAAGAAAATAATTGTACTCACCAATGGTTAAATTAACTTATGACCAGTAAAACCGACGTAAAACACTAAAAAAAACATACGAAACCAGCACTTAGCACAATAGCATACAACTAGGAACAACTCACGATCCGGAAATGGATCAGGAAAGACGATAATAGTATTTATAATGAGCAGCAAAGTAAACCACAGTCGAATCGAATGGTTCACGGACGGAAAGTGTAGTGGGAAGTGCAGTACTTCACTTTTCTTAACATTGTAATCGATGGGCCTCTGCGTACTTTTTATACATATCATGAGCTGCCTTGGACGACGAGGTTACGACCCTGCATACCTACAGGAATTATTTGGCCGACTCATACAATACATAAAGTTAGGACTCAATAGAATTGCCTATGCTGCAAGAGCGTGTCAAGCGAGCTAGATTTTTTTTAAATCTTCCCTGGGCAAAAGTCGTATGTAATTGGAGATCAAACTATCCCAAACGTTCCTTTTTTTTTGCAACTTGGTGTGTGCCTTAATTACCTATTAAACACACGGGGCAAGAGACTAACGTCGACCAGACCTAGACGTTATTTACATCTCTTCATTAACTAGAGAAGAGGTGGTGATCCTTGGACAGCAGATTTTCTTGAAACGTAGCTAAGACTCCTTTCAAACGAAAAACACGTTATCAAAATAGGTTCATCCGTTCAGGAACTATGATTCCACAGACAGACACACAAATAAAAACTTCAAACTTACACCACTCCTCCTTGTTGTGTCGGTTGTGTCGATAGCCGGCGATATTAATTAGCGTCGGCTTCGTCTTCGGCCAAAAATCGACCTTTGGTCGGACACTAACGATTATATTATGTCGCATCATAGCCTTCTTCACGATCCTATATAGTTTTACTTAGATGTGGCACTGTTTAATTTAAAATCAAAATAATTTGATAATACTAACGGGTTTACAAGAAATAATCATGCGCGTTGGTACTTAGATTCTGCCAAGACTGTGTGACTTCGACTGAAGCAGCACTTGGTCCTTTCAGTCCTCGCTGCTCTAACAACGATCGTCTCCAAGCGGTAAGGCGCACTTCCGTTTTCGGCTTGCGGAATATTATTAGCTTACAAAACTAATAGTTAGATGGCGCTGTCTGCTGTAACATGGTGCCATCTGTCCGTGACACGGCCGTCCCTGACAGTAGCCATTCTTTGGGTGTAGTACCTGTCGACAATATGTGCTCGTAGAGTAGCTCGGCCATCACGCATAGAAACCAAGGTAACTGATTCTCAATGGTACTATATTTCTTCTAAATCTAAGAACAATAATAAGCTGTCATGATCTATAATGCCCCACTATTAAGGCTTCATATAAAGCGCAATACCTTTCACTCACTGACCAATCACGAAATGTTTAGAACTGGTAAACTTAGAAACTGGGGATTGGATTAAGAACTAATTTACCTTCCAGTCGGTTCAACGGCGAACTAGGCTACATTTTTTATATGTTCAATAAAAAAAGTAGCCTAGTAAATACATTCGTTGTAGTAATACTGGAGATATCAGGTAACATAAAAACCTTCTGACAAAAAAATCTTATCCATACTCCCATACTAATATTATTAATGCCATGTCACTCTGTTTGTTTGTACTTTTGTTTGTTTGTTACCTTTTCACGACTAAACGGCTGATCGGATCTTAATGGCAAGAAGATAGATTTCAACCTGGGGAAGGACATAGGCTATATATCATCACGCTACGACCAATAGGAGCGAAGCAGCAATGAAAAATGTTGCGAAAACGGGGAAAATGTGACGCAGACGAAGTTGCGCGGGACAGCTGGTTTTAAATAAATCGCGAACCTAACGCATACGCAGACGCGGGTTACATCTAGTATTTATTATTATAATTTTTAGTTTCTGCCGTAATACTATTGTAGTCTTGTGACGATATGAAATAAATTAATTTAATCACCAAATTAGTGAGTTCAGCAACCTAATAAAAGATTCATTATTTACATGCCTAATTAGGTATGTCTGCAGCTAGATTTTGACCGCGACTTCGTCCATATTGATTTCTGGTAAAAAAAGAAAATACATTCTTTTTCAGCTACATGGAAGTGTGGGTTTGTTCATCTGTCAATCCTTCATATTAGCTAGCTTGGAGTTTAAGGGTAGCGCCACTTCTATAGTTGAGCAATGTAGTTGAGGAGTGGGGAAGTAGCGGGTATCGCATTGAATGTGTCTATGCTCCAATCCTGACAGAGTGGGAGTGCTATCGCGACAGCATCGACAATGCTCTCGACAGAAAGCTCTGTTTCTCGCCCGAAAAATGCGATTCCGTGTGTTGTGCAAAAATGGTTTATGAACCAGTAACTGTAGCGATTCTGTTTTATATAATACATATGAGAGCAGCGGTGGCCCAGTGGTGGCAGCCCCGACTTACGAGCAGTAAGCCGTGGGCTCGAACCCAGGCAGGCGCATTACTTTGTGTAATTTATTTCATCACCGCTGCTCTCAAAAACGGTGAAGGAAAACATCGTGAGGAAACCGGCTTGTCCTAGAACCAAAAATTCGAAGACATGTGACATCTACCAACCCGCACTGGGCCCGCGTGGTGGATTACAGCCCACTCCCTCTCATAGAGAGGAGGCCTGTGTCACAGCAGTGGGAACATTATAGGCTAATGCTGCTGTTGCTGCTACCTAGCCTTTTCTCAACTATGTTGTAGTCGGCTTCCGTACTAACCGGATGCAGCTACAAACTAGTATTTTACACATAGTGACTGCCTATCAGACCTTCAAAACCAGTTATTACTGGAAAATGCGGTAACCTTAGGACTGGAAAGATTGGTTGTTAGATTTCGGGCCACTGACTACCTGTAACTGCACAACAAATATCTACAAATGACAGCCGGGACCAACGGCTTAACAAGCTTTCCGAGGTATTGAGGAAACTCGGTATATAATAAATGGAACCCTATGGCACCCGTCCACAGGCCGACCTTGACAAGCGCGACCTAGAAGATCCAATCGTGACTGCTATTATTTAACATTTTCTTTTTTTTTTGCGGATTGGAAATCATCAAATGACCGCTCCTGCTCTGAGCGGAGTGGAAGGGAGTGTCAGACTTGTACTGACTAAAACCCATCCATGTTCCTTCTTAGCCCTTTGTGTTCCAGGGCCACGGTATCTCTTTTGAACAGTCCCGCAGCACGTTATTATTTTGCCTGGAGTTGAATTACACACCTCGTGTGTAATTCAAATATCCCCACAGAAATACCATTATACTATTTGGTTCATAGACCAAACATAAAAAGATCAGCCTCCTTTGGAAGAAAGGTGTATTCCATTTCTTCTTTAACTGACATAAAGAGTTTTTTACTGTTGTCTACATGGGCGCATGAAAACTAACCAATCAATTATTATGCCTTGATATTTTTTTAAATTTATTTTTACCGATAAAATGATATAAAGCAAAACATACAAATTTTATATTTTATAAACTTTAGCAACTGCACACAACTAATGATAAATACAAAAAACTTAACCCTCCATCCGTCGTGCCTTTTCTGTGACGTGACCAGAGGAGCGGGGTCTTTAAAGACCCCAAAAATAAACAGCTAATATTTGACATCACAAAATATATTTTATGGTTAATTAATACTCTTAAAACATGAACGTGGACTAATGATTTTATTTCTACTGTTTTGTGTTCATCTTAAGATTAACTTTATGTTTTTACAAAATAAAACGATTTCTTACCTTCTTGAGAATAATTGAGATCAACATCAAATATTTTCAGTGTACCTAAGTTATTACAACATTAACAGCATTTATCAACATTTGTTCATGTGAGTTGAACAAGTGTTGATATTTCAATTTCCAATATGTTCTGCATGGATAGTGAATATTATACCGCTTTCTCAAAGGTATTAACTGATACCTAATCATTTGGTGGGACTTACTGGATACACATACTATGGCTAATAGCAGTGACAGCCAAGTGGTGTGACCGTCGGACTGCCAAGTCATAGGTCCCAAGTGCGAACCCAAGACACGCACCTCTGATTTTCGGATTCATGTGCGTATTGTATAATTATCTCTTGCTTCGGTGAAGGAAAAAATCGTGAGGAAACCAGCATGCCTTGAAGATATTTCTCGACGACATGTAAAGCCAAGATCGTCGACTTTGTCTCTGTCATCTCTCACCTAGACTAGAGTGAAGAGAAAACCCATGTGAAATAAAAAGAAAAAAAGGTAGAGGTCCATCTGGGTGGCATACAAACTGACACCAGATGAGGCAATAACCACACGATAAAAAAAGACTGACTGAATAATCATCGTCAACTTCTTACCCAATAATTTTGTCATTTTCATCTTCCAACCACTATACAATAAGTTGACATTGTCTATTTTACTGTAACCACTACTTTTTTATTTTATTTTACGGATGGGAAATCATCTAATCTCCCGCTTTGGGCGGAGCGAAAGGGAGTGTCATACTTGTACTGACTAAAACCAATTCATGTTCCTTCTTAGCCCTTTATGTTCCAGGGCCAAGGTACCTCTTTCGAACAGTCCCGGAGCCCTGGCAAGCATCGGCCTTCCCGGACCCCTTCCTATTTGCTGAGATCTCCTCGAGGCGCGCGTGGTACACGAACGCGCCGTCGACACGGCTTGTCGTCATAAAATGGGCGGACAGTGAGCTAGCCCATTACTCACCGTCCACAGGCCCGCGCCTCTTGTGGCCGGGTGACACGTCGGGGTTGCCGCCGACGCCCGGGGCGTCGCCCACAGCGGCTGGGACGTGGGGATCTCTCCTTCTCACGTTCCGCCACCTCTTACGCTAGCATGACTGCTTCGCAGAAGCAGGCTACGGCTTCCCAATCCCTCTCGCTCCGGAACATGGATTGAACCAGGGCCGGACGCGAGAGGTCGCCGCCGCCAATCGCCGCTACGAGGACAAGCCGGTGCTTAGACCAAGCGGGGAAGAACTTCACAGTGTGCTCCACCGTGTCCTCCGGGCGATCCTCGCAGTGGTGACACCCGGGCTTTTCCTCCCGCCCGATTCGGTGCAGGAACCTCCCGAAACTATAACTACTACTAACTTTGATAGAATCGAAACAATAAAAATAAATATTCTAACTAAAAACTGCCTCGACTGCGGATTTGCGGATTTGTGCCCGGTTGGTGACAATAGGCTCGCCCCCTATAACATGGGACTTAAACATACTGGCTAAATGAGGGTGTACTAGTAGGAACACCTCTGCCTAATCTTTCGAGAATTACTGGCGTGATGTTATGTTATAACTAAAAGAAAAA
The DNA here is from genome assembly GCA_963082945.1 of Cerastis leucographa. NCBI lineage: Eukaryota > Metazoa > Arthropoda > Insecta > Lepidoptera > Noctuidae > Cerastis > Cerastis leucographa. The sequence continues at coordinate 4,989,939 of OY720365.1, forward strand.
ATAAATGAACAGCAAAATTTGGTCAGTGGGTCGCCTTAGGAGTCGTCGCTTGGGATCCCCCACGCGCAGAAACACACGTCCATATGTGACTGTGTGCGCAGTGTACCTATGCACAGAGTTAATGTCGTCGGCGCGGCGCGAGTGATTCTTTATTCATTTGGTACACCAACAGCAATACTAATAGAAACCAACAGAAATAATACAAAACAATAAAAACAATATAAAAGTGGTGATGTTTATGCCTATTATAGGTGTGCTTGGAGTTGCTCTGAAGCATCGCATCCGGAACGGGTAATCCATCAAAGAACCAGAGTAGTCGACATAGCTCACAGAATAAGTAAGCTTAAATGTCATGTATGTTTGCATGAGAAACAGTATGGTTTCACCAAAGGACGTTGTACATACGACTGACGCCAGTGTCACTTTATTAAAAAGTTCACAGGTTGCCATGGGAATCTTCTGTGACCTCTCGAAGGCATTTGATTGCGTAATGCGTAAATCCCCAAACCTTGCTCTTAAAACTTGAGCATTACAGTTTAGGTAAACTTGCGCTCAGTTTAGTAAAATCGTATTTGAATGATAGACAGCGGCAAGTACAAGTAAATGGTGTAAAATTCAATGGGTTTAAAATTTAAAATGGGTGAACCACAAGGTTCGGTATTGGGTCCTTTCCTCTCTTTAGTATATATTAATAACCTACACCATTTATTTAAAAACCAACCACAAATGGTGTTGTTTGCTGACGATACTTCTTTAATATTTAGGATAAACAGACGTGCCACAAACCTTGAAGACGTAAATAACGCTCTAATGCAGGTCCATAAATGGTTTACCGCTAATAATTTAGTATTAAATGGAAAAAAAACTAAGTGCAAAAGATTTTCTCTGCAAAATGTCAAATGTAGTGATTGTGACATAGTATTGAATCAAGAGAAACATTAATTTGTCAATAAAACTGTTTTCTTGGGGATCATGCTCGACTCAAGGCTACAATGGGGTCCTCATTTAACATCTCTTGCAGGACGGCTGAGTTCAGCAGCATTTGCTGTCAGAAAAATCCGTCAATTTACTGATGTAGATACCGCGAGGCTGTATTTTGTCATACGGTATTTTACTATGGGGACGGGCTGCAGACATCGAGTCTATATTTATTCTGCAGAAAAAGAGCTATCAGAGCCATATATAATCTACGTAGGCGCGATTCTTTAAGAGAACTGTTTAAGGAAATTAACATCATGACGGTACCTTGTCAATACATCTATGAAAACATCATGTACGTTAGGTAGGGAAAAGAGGTGACCGGCACCACTATAATAGGTACTAGAAAAAGGGACCAACTAGTTCAGCCAGGTTTCAGGTTAGCTAAAGTAGACTCATGTTTCATGGGGTACTGTTTAAAATGTTACAATAAAATACCTCCCCCATTCTACAACAGAATGAAACGAAATTTAAATCTTGCATAAAACGCACACTATGTAGGCAAGCATATTATAAGTTGGGGGATTACATTGATGATAAAAATGCTTGGCTCAATGCTGGTACTACTCCACAACAATAGGGGCAATCTGAATCATCTGAATTATCAAGTGAAGTTATTGTGAAAGCTGCAGAAGATTGTAAAAATATATTTGCATTGTATAAATTCAATCTCTTAGTATTATATAATTGCATAGCTCATGTGTGAGTACTATGTACTGTAAAGCCACCATTTAATGAGTTCATCTTTCATTGACGCGAAATTACCCTGATGGTTGAGTGAATGTCATGCTCACTTAAATGTCACGCTGATGGTGGCAGGTGTGTCGGGTCATTTAGTTTCCTTCAAAATGGTTGAGTTGAATGATGGCTGATACATGCGTCATATTCGTGAACGGGCGCTGTCAGTTGTGACTGGTCATCTCTTAGCTACCACGGTTTATTTTAATTACTTTATTTTTGAATTACTGATTTAATCTTTTACTCTGGGCGCTCTTAACTTGCCCGTAATTCTACATTGTTCTCACATATTTGTAATTCAGCAGGTTCATTTGATTATACGCATTAATACAGAACTAATCTTCTATTTTTCTTTTTATATATAGACTACTTCATTCGCATCAATTTCATTTTTCCATTACCAAAAAGGGTCGGTTACAAGCTGGCCGACCCGCTGATCGCCCCGTTTAAGCTTATCACCTTTTGTTTTATTTTTCTCCATATTCTCGTACCCTAACTAAAAAAAAATGCATACAAATAAATAAGACTAAGGCCTCATTTAAGGAGACGGGGCGTCGCGCGGTGCGTTGGGCGGCGCGGCCCCCACTGAATTCAAACATGATATGGCGTTGTAATGAGTGCGTTTACTGAAAAGCGATTTTACACGAGTTTGCTTGAATTGGAGCGTTTTTTGCGGCGGAGCCCGAGGAGGGCGACGACGCGTCGCGTCACACGCGACGTTTATCGCGGCGGCGCAAAAAGCGGCAATTCTCGAAGAAGCGACGCCCGCGGCGGAGCCTTCTGCACGTTTAATTTGAAAATCGCACAAATCGCGCAACACCGACGTAGTCCGATCAAAGAGTAGGTACCCCGCGTGCGCCAAGGCGATGCCCGCCGCGTCTTTTGCTACACGCTTGAGGAATCGCCGTGGGCGCCGCGGCGGGCACCGCCACTCTTCCCACCCCGCGTCTTTATGAACAACATCGTATATTGCTAAACAGAAAAAAACGTCCGACGCGCTGCGAGACGCCACGCCACACGTGCAATTATTTTTTATTTTAATTTCGGTTCAATGTTTTGTATCAAAGTAATCTGGACAATTTGTTACGATATTTGATTAATTACTTGACTAAAATCCGTTAAATATATTATCTGACAAAATGACAACCTAATTTAAAAAATAACCGAACAATTTTTACTCCTCTATTACTATTTAGTTACTGTTGTGTTTATAACATACAATAATCGTCTTGCGTGTAGGTTTGACGATTTTCAGCCTCCCGAACACGCCGAATTCCGAAAAGGCTTTAGCACCGTAGACCACATACATACGCTGCGACAGGTTATACAGAAGGCCAAAGAGTACAACCTGCCTCTCTGATTAGCGTTTGTGGACTACGAGAAAGCATTCAATTCGATCGAGACTTGGGCTGTACTGCAGTGTCTCCAACAGTGCCAAAACGCCACCATGTCAGTCCGACTTCACGACCAGACCTTGGAACCTATCCTTCTGCAGCGAGGTGTGAGACAGGGAGACGTCATATCTCCGAAACTGTTCACCGCTGCACTGGAAGATGTCTTCAAGGTTCTGGACTGGAGAGGGCTAGGCATCAACGTAATGGCGAGTACATCTCTCACCTTCGATTTGCCGACGATATAGTGGTCATGGCTGAGACCACGGAGGACCTCAGTATAACGCTCGATGACCTCAGTAGAGCTTCCGAAAGAAAAGGTCTTAAAATGAACATGGACAAAACCAAAGTCATGATGAATGCCCATGTAACATCCACTCCTATCACGATTGGAGACTCTTCAATCGAAGTAGTAGACGATTATGTCTGCCTGGGACAAACGGTCCAGTTGGGTAGGTCTAACTTCGAGAAAGAGGTCAATCATCGAAACCGACTCGGCTGGGCAGCGTTCGGGAAGTTGCGTGGTATCTTCTCGTCCAACTTACCGCAGTGTCTCAAGAAGAAAGTCTATGACCAGTGTGTGTTGCCAGTGATTACATACGGGACCGAAACGTGGTCGCTTACAATGGGCCTTATCAGAAGGCTATGCTTGGAGTTCCTTGAGTGATCTAATCAGAAATGAGGACATCCGCAAGAGAACCAAGGTTACCAACGTAGCCCGAAGAATTGCCAAACTTAAGTGGCAGTGGGCAGGGCACATTGCTTGCAGAACGGATGGTATGCAACGTCGATGGGGCCGAAAAGTTCTGGAGTGGCGACCACGAACCGGAAGACGATGCGTTCGAAGGCCTCCCACTAGGTGTACCGATGACCTGGTGAAGGGTGCGGGGATCCACTGGATGCGAGTCGCACAGGACCGGTCGATGTGGCGACACTTAGGGGAAGCCTATGTCCAGCAGTGGACGTCTTTTGGCTGAAATGATGATGATGATGATGTGTTTATAACGCAAGTGTTAACTGTTGTGTTAACTTGAATTCAAATCACACAAGTGACAAAAAAACTTCGTACACTGCAAATGGCTACTCCTTTACTAGACTCTCTCGATAATCGGTACTGGCAACAGACTAGCTGACTAAATGCGACGAGTACGGTTGGGATACGATACGGCACGAAAATATACGAAGGTTACCAAATGCGATCGGAGTATCGACAGCCGGTGGCGGCGAATCCAAAATACATATAATTATTAATGTAATAATTAGTACTAAGTTATGCAAGTCGCCTCTCATTATTTTAATATTATAAATGTTAAAATCTTAACATTTCGGGGGGGGGGGGGTTGAACCCCCTAAACCCTCCCCCTGGCTACGCCCGTGAGCGGGACCCATTCTATTTTCATAATTTTATACTCAAGTGGGTCTTGCGTGCTTCCAACTTTTGACATTGACATGATTGACAAATGTGCTTGTTCTTTGCTTTTCAGGTTTTTCAGCCGGTTTTAGTTTAAGTTTAATTAATTCCTTTTTCTAGAAAGTTACTTAAAGTCAAATCCGCCAAAATACTGTAAAAGAGCATATTTGTGGCCTTTCTGGAACACGGGCATCCCACGCGACGAATCGGGGGTTAAGTAAATCACAGTAAAGTTAATCAAATGATTAATATTTAATTTATAACAAGTCGTCGATTTTTTATTTTTAAATTGCAAATTAATCATTGTATTACTAACTAAAAGTATTTAAATAAATTCTATAGGTACTAATTACCAGTACATAAAACTGTTGTGCAAGTACCGTGGTGCACAAGTCTAGTTGCACTGATCCTTCATTAAAGCTGTTAGGATCTCGATCTGCACCAAGTAAGTTGTAGCCTTTCATTTTAAATTTACAAAAGTGATATCAGCCAATTCTGTCCTATCCTTATACTACTTTTTTAAATATGTACTGTTTTATTGGGTTCGCTTTGAATCTATCCAGTATTCTAGAAGTCTTAAAACAATAATAATTACGAACGCCTTACGACATTTCGTACAAACTTTCATGTTCTTATTTTCTGAAATGCCTACTGGAAATAAATGATTTTGATTGATCTATTGATTGACTCAAACATAAATTAGATCGAATTTCACCAAGAAGACTGAACGAAATTAGCTCATCTTAAACGCGGGTACGTCCTGTTTCTCCTAACTTTCCCATATGGACAACTAAAAGACGTGCAAAACAAAAGAAAAACAGTCGCGTTCAAGACTCGCAGTGCCAATACAACGTAACAAGGTAGTTTAGATGCTATTATATTTCCGATGACATACCTATCTGCTGGTGGACAATGACATGATTAAAAAAAACCGGCCCAGTACGAGTCGGACTCGCGCACCGAGGGTTCCGTACTTTTAAAACAGTAATTATTGTTTATGTAATGTAACAAAAAGTTACGGTTTTCACAATTTTTCCTTTATCTGTGCTTTAAGACGTTGCTTCGTACTAAGTTTCAAGATTCTGAGTTCACTGGAAGTACCCTGCGAGTGTCAAAAATTTGCGGAAATTCGCGGCATAAACGGCTGTATCTTTTGATTGCGTTGGCTTAGAAGTTTGATTTTTTCACCGCTCCAAGGAACAGTAGACCTGAGTATTTGATATAAATTCCAGATTGATACCTCCAGGCATTCCTGAGAAAAAGGGTCTTGACAGACAGACAGACGGACAACAAAGTGGTCCTATTAGGGTTCCGTTTTTTCCTTTCGAGGTACCGAACCCTAAAAATATTATTATTCAAAGATTAGTTGGTTTTTAGTTTTTGGGTTCAATGACCGGTCCTTGTCAACTCTGTTCACTTTATCAGCCTGCTCTACCATGACGCCTACCCCGCAAGAGCTAGCTCAGCACCAACGCCGCCCCGCGACTGAGGGCGAGGCTGCACTGGCACCGACGCCGGTCGCCAACGGCGAGAGGGTCGTGATCTCCGGCATGTCGGGGCTGTTCCCCTCCTCGTACCACGTCAAGGACTTCTCGGACATTCTGTATAACAAGGTGAGAGTTTGGAGATTCATGGTTAACTGTGGGGTAACTATATCTAACACACTCACAATCCAGTTTTGTCAGTTCAACAATGATGTTTGTTTATGTTACAAATATGGGGGTTAACCAATTTTTCAAACAAGACTGGCTACGATTCTTTTTAAATCCTTTGTAATGTGATAAAAAAGTGTGTGCCATAATCAAGGTGTTGGATGGCTCCGCCTTTCTGAAATTGGCGAACGATGATGCCCAAACGATGATAGTTTAGACAATAATAGATATGGTAAAATTTACCAGTGGAACAGTAGGCTACATAAACCTTATCCTCCAGATTAACCCAGTGACTGCAGAGAGGGCGCGATGGACAGCCAACCACCCCGAGGTGTCTCAGCTTATGGGCACAGTGCCAGATCTGGATCTGTTTGACGCCCAGTTCTTCAAAGTGAACTACCGTCTTGGACACAACATGGATCCCATGTCCAGGAAAATCCTCGAACAGGCCTATAGTGCTATTTATGACGCAGGTGAAATATTATGAGTTCTTGGATGTTGCTGATTGTTAGATGACTATACTATCTTTCAACCCCTATTTCAACGAATTTGCGAGTTGAATTTTCTGAAATTCTTCATAAAATCCATACTATTATTATAAATCTGGAAGAATCCCGGTCTGTCTGTGTAAACTTGTCACTGTCATTCATATTTGAATAGATTTCTATGTACACAGGTAGACCATGACCTGAGTTAGGACACGAAAGAAATACCTTAAGAAGTTTCCTATACTTCGTCATTCCCGTGGTATACACCTCGAGCTCCGCGCGAGCGAAGCCTCTGGCAAGAGCTTGTATTTAATTATGTTACTCTTTATATATTGTTTTAATTTTTTTTTATAAAATTTTTGACGTACACAGGAGTAAATCCGCATCACTTGTCCGGGAAAAAAATAGGTGTTTTCGTCGGAAGCTGTTTCTCCGAAGCTGAAAAAGCAGGCAACTATGACGACAAGTCTAGAACAGGCACGGGTATTACTGGGTAAGCAACGATTTACTTTTGACATTACACAGAGACTTTATTTGGTCCAGGCACGTGCGCCAGTTAGTTTAAAACATCCCTTGTAGGGTAGTGATCAGAAAAAAAACAGGTGCAAAACAAACGAAAAACCCAGAGGCAGTGCTATTTGTTTGTTTAGCGTGGTATTGGAAATAAAATCTAGGAGTCACCTTGCTACCACAGCATAGACATCACAGCACATCGGTGGCAACACTTTTGTACGAATATTGATTGCTTTATAAGCAATCAATATTCGTACAAAAGTGTTGATATTTCTAATAAACCAGTTACAAGCACTTAGAAACTTTCCATAGGTTGAGCCACCCATTCGCCAACATGATTAGTTTAAGAAGAAGAATGGGCCAAGAAACTCCTTACACACTCTTTTGGATCTGTCTTGCAATTGTTACAGTTCTTATTAACATAACTGCACACTTCAAAAACTACTTTAAATTAATTTATCATTTTCAATTCAATTCTCTAATCGCGAGCTAATTCGAACGAGACATCTCGCTGCGCCTGCGGTTCAGAGTAAGCGGAAGTACCACACACTCAGTAGTTCAGTACAGTTATTCATTACATAGTAAGTTCAGTAAAACTTTAGTTAAAACAATACTAATACTTCACAATTAATTATTTTAGTAATAAAACAATACCAATATTCACAAATGCAAAGGCGTCATTAAATCAAAGCTAAATTACAAAAACTACAAAAATACAAAAATTTACAAAAAATTTTACAAAAATTGCTTGCTTAAAACCATTTTCGGCAGATCAAAGGATTTAATACAAAGAACAGGTCTTTTACTTATAAAATACTCTGTAAAATAATCTTATTACTTTTTAAGTTTGTAATTAGTTCTAGAAACTGATTTAGTTGTTGTTACAAATTATAAATTCAATAATTTCGGCGCCATTTTCCACACAGTGGAAGTTGGGACAACGCCTCTTACAGATTGTCAAATTGCCATTGTTAAAATCCCAGTTGTCATAAAATATTTGCTAATTTTAATTTTAACTCTATTTCGAGATAAAGGCTTTTGTTTAATAAATTACTCTTTGAGTTGTCACAAAGATTAACTATCAGAGCAGTAGTTAACACACAAGCCAATAGATGGCGCTAAGTCAAATGACAATGTACAGGGTGTTGTTTTGCATCTTCGTCAAATTCAAGGAGGTAACTATGCTAATGATTCTCGTCCCGAATCAATAATAAAATAGGTAGGTAATTTTTATTTTTTTTCTTATTTACGGAAATCGGTAAGTGTGAACCACCCGTGTTTTAAATGTGGGCCATCTGATTCTCGCCCTATAACCGCGCTTCCATAAATACAAGCAAGATCAAACGTTTATTTGATAATTTCTTATTTCCTAAACCTTGTTAAGGGGGTTATTCTGAAATACTGACAAACCTAAACAACCAAAAAAATCAGCGTTTATTAATAATTAACTAGTTACCGTAATTCGTATTGATTATTATTTATGTCTTGTGTGACAACCTCCTGAATTTTGACGAGGATGCAGAACGACACCTTGTATACGTAATCTTTGTAATAATTATGCCGCCAACCAGATGACATGACAGGTTCATCTATAATTATTATGACAAATAATGAGTTGAAATTATAAGTTGATTCTTAATTATAGTAATGAATAGTCTTAGCAGATAGACGCTCTTGCGGCGACATATATACATAATGTTTAGCTAGCCCATATGTAGGTTTGTTATTGGTTATAATTTGTATTGATTTGTAGATGCAGTAAGGCTATGTTCGCCAACCGCATTTCCTATTGGTTGAACGCAAAGGGTCCTTCGATGGCGATCGACCAGTTGTGCAGCAGTTCCACCGCGGCGCTGGAGCAGGCGTATCTCGCTATGAGTCGTGGTGAATGCGAAGCAGCCGTTGTTGCAGGATGCTACTTGGGTTTGCATCCACAGTCTTCTGTGCATTTCGGAAGGTAAAGCAATAAACAAAAAACATTTCGGTATATTGTAGCGCAATTAATGAAAAACACTCATATTCCGCTACTTAATGAGTTACATATTTTTTTAAAGGATAAATGACACCAGCTTTAAAAAAAAACGAACAGGACACTGAATTTTTGATGGAGTGGCTATTTAAGCTAAATAACTCTACATTTTTAAATATTATTCGGGTTTTCTATTGTGTTCCCTAACTTTTTTTATCTATAATTTATAGGGCCATATTCTTTGTCCTAATCTTCTTCATTTGTCCGAATGATAATTTGAACGAACTAAATCTACTTGTCAGTGATGTTTTGACTCATGAGTACGCATATGTCCTCGACTCAAACAAGAATTGTCTTATGCCCATACTATGTACTACGGAAGTTGTGGCATAGCCAATAACCCATGCCTACTAAGATCTATATGTTCTGTTACACGATATCAGCCAATTTATTTTTTTTGCAGGATCAATAATCACTTATACACAAGAAAACCAAAATAAACTAAAGAAACATACATTTAATATGGTGTCACCTTGTTTCGCAGACAGAAGTTTCACAGAATTTCGTTTCCCAGAAAATGTTTCACATAATATTTGGTCCTCGTATTTTTATTTCGAATATTTTTGTTTCAACCACTATTTACTTGAATGAAACATATTTTACAGAAACAAACTTCAATGAATTTTATAATCACATTTTTTTATTTAACAAATTTATCAAACAGTAGAATTACTTTTTAACGAATATTGTTTGTTCGATGTATGTTTCCATGGTATTTTATTTCAACGAAATTATTAACCTTAAATTAAAATATTGTCCTTAAAAGTCAATATGTTATACTACAAAATTTTGTGACAAAAACGAATGGCTGCAAATCAGACTCCACGTAGTCTTGTCTGCCCTACCCCTAGAGTGTAATTTAAGCCCGCGTAGGCGCGGAGGGATGAGGCGGCCCGCGAGCTGAGGAGCAGGTGGTATCTATCGCTTGCCGCCGCGGCTGAGGCTGGCCGGCTTGCCGGCCAGCAAGTCGAAGCTGCGGTGGTGAGCGTTAATACCATCTGCGACAATGAACTCGCTTGGGGCCGCCGGAGCCCCGCAGCACCGGAGCCGTGACAGAAACCATGCTTGTTGCATGCTGCATGCTTGATTGCACGCTGCATGTTGCATGCTTGCTTGCATGCTACATGCTTGCTTGCATGCTGCGTGCAACAGGCATGAACACCATTAGTGAGAATAAAAAGATTGTTTTCCTACTTGACAAGAATTTAACCGCATTATTTTTGTGAATGCGGTGATGTAATTTTATAGGAGGGTATGTATTTTTCAAAGGTATGAGGCGCAAGAAAAAGACCGCGGCGGCGATCTTTAGAAACCACCTGCTCCTCAACTCGCGGGCCGTCTCATCCCTCCGCGCCTACGCGGGCTTAAATTACACTCTAGGGGTAGGGCAAGCAAGACTACGTAGAGTCTGTTTTGCAGCTATTCGTTTCTGTCACTAACTTTTTTAGTACAACATATTGACTTTTAAAGACAATATTTTAATTTAAGTTTATTAATTTCGTTGAAATAAAATACCATGGAAACATACATCGAACAAACAATATTCGTTGAAAAATAATTCTGCTGTTTGATAAGTTGGTCAAATAAAAAAATGTTATTGTAGAATTCTTTGAATTGTGTTTCTGTAAAATATTTTTCATTCAAGTAAATAGTAGTCGAAACAAAAATATTCGAAATAAAAATACGGGGACCAAATATTATGTGAAACATTTTCTGGGAAACGAAATTCTGTCAAATTTCTGTCTGCGAAACAAGGTCACCGTTTTAGAAACTGTCACTCGATAAAATGCAATTCTTCGTTTTATGTGAAACAAACAATATGTGGATAAAGAATATTTGATTTGTTATTCTATGATATGAATATTCTAACATTAAACTTTATTTGAAACAAAAATTGATGATTTAATTTTTTTCAAAGTAAGTATTCTCGCGTATTGATTATTCTATGAAATGATAATATGAGAAACAATTTATGTGAAACGAAATTCGATGAAACAATTAGCGACGAAACAACGCACAACCGGCTATTAGCCCATACAACACTAACATAAAACTGAGTGATTTAAGAACCCTTTGGAATATTCGCATTATTATTAGTTATGGTTGTGCGTTGTTTCATCGCTAATTGTTTAATCGAATTTTGTTTCACATAAATTGTTTTTCATATTATCATTTCATAGAATAATCAATGCGCAGAATACTTACTTTGAAGAAATTTAAATCATCGATTTTTGTTTCAAATAAAGTTTAATGTTAGAATATTCATATCATAGAATAACGAATCAAATATTATTTTTCCACATATTGTTTGTTTCACATAAAACTTATTACGAAGAATAACATTTTAATCGACTGACAGTTTCTAAAATTCAAACCTTTGAAAAATGCATACCCTCCTACAAAATTACAACACCGGGTTCACAAAAATAATGCGGGTAAATTATTGTCAAGCAGGAAAACAATCTTGTTATTCTCACTAATGGTGTCCATGCCTGTTGCATGCAGCATGCAACTTACAGCATGCAAGCATGTAACATGCAACAGGCAAGGTTTCTGTCACGGCTCCGGCGCTGCGGGGCTCCGGCGGCCCCACGCAAGTTTATCGTCGCAGATGGTATTAACGCTCACCACTGCAGCTTCGGCTTGCTGGCCGGCAAGCCGGCCAGCCTCAGCCGCGGCGGCGATCATTAGAAACCACCTGCTCCTCAACTCGCGGGCCGCCTCATCCCTCCGCGCCTACGCGGGCTTAAATTACACTCTAGGGGTAGGGCAAACAAGACTACGTGGAGTCTGTTTTGCAGCCATTCGTTTCTGTCACTAACTTTAGTAGTACAACATATTGACTTTTAAAGACAATATTTTAATTAAAGGTTAATAATTTCGTTGAAATAAAATACCATGGAAACATACATCGAACAAACAATATTCGTTGAAAAATAATTCTGCTGTTTGATGAGTTGGTCAAATAAAAAAATGTGATGGTAAAATTCTTTGAATTGTGTTTCTGTAAAATATTTTTCATTCAAGTAAATAGTAGTCGAAACAAAAATATTTGAAATAAAAATACGGGGACTAAATATTATGTGAAACATTTTCTGGGAAACGAAATTCTGTCAAATTTCTGTCTGCGAAACAAGGTGACACCATTAGTTATCTTTATCTTTACATTTGGACTATTCGCATTAATATTAGTTATCTTTGATTAATATTATGATGCGAGCAACAAAATTTGACTTGTTGACATATTTGAATCATTCTTATTTTTGAATTTGATATTATTCTATGATTATCATTATTCATGTAACAAACCAATTTTGACAATACACTGTTGAGAACTTGTTTTTATATGTAAAATCATGTTTTAGCAAAATAAATATCTTGTATCTTGAACTTAATGTCACACTAGCGGCCCGTACCGGCTTCGCACGGGTGCACATTTTTTTTAAAACATTTTGGGATAAATAAAGATAATTTAACTTTTAAAAATAAGTTTGCTAATTTAACGTACATGATGCAATTTGTCATATCAGTTAAAAATTAAAAGCAAAGACCTTAAACCTTGTAACTAATTTTCCTTGAAGTAAAGATTTTTTTTTAAACATTTCACATTTTTTACCATTAACCTATTTTTATTCTATTTTTACATTTTATTTATATATTTTTTTTTTAATGTATTTTATTTTAGGGGGTGTAATTTTTTTGTCATGGTAGTTTTTCAATTTATTTATGTTTTTTTAAAGGGTTTATTTAATTTTAAGTTTTTACATTTTTATTTTGTAATATTTTTACCTTAAAGCTTCAGTGTACACTATGTTGGCAGTGGTATTTGTAGGTGGCAACAAAACATATGATTTTCAGGAATCATCTCACTCGAGAAAGAGCAACATACAATTGCCCGTGAGAAAAGCACTCTTTCCTTAGGTCGATGCCAACCATCGAGAAAGTTTGTCCCTGGGATTTATTTATTGTAAGGGCAAACGATATCTTTACAGGAAAATGTAACCTTTTAAAAGATTTAGGCAAATCTGTCGGTGACATCGGGATCCGCGGAATGTGAGCGAGCTGATCGGCCGCGGGGCCCGTGATGATAGTTGCTACAATCACATTGACTCTTAATTCCTTTATCAAAAGCCTTGCACCTAATTTAAAATCAACGGGTGCTTTTTTCATAATCATGTTGTTTATCTCATTTACTGAGTCGTTTTTTTGGTGACAATATCGAAATGGAAATTTATTTCTGAAAGATTTTCGATATCGGGATAGATTGTGTCTATAAGAATTTCTGGACTATGAACAGTTTGAGCCAATTCATTATTCAACAATACTTAGGAGCTCTCGTCTTCTAATTTAAGTATTTTTTGTGAGAAATTGCCACCATGGTTATTACTTAAATGTGGTCTCATATATGTGCGCAAATTGAAAGTTTGAATTGATTGCCACACAGGTGATGATTTGAGGCACGCTTAACGTCGGCACGGCGCGTCGGCGTGTATTTTTTGTTTATATTGACATTTTTAATTTCATAATATCTTTTGAATGGAATGTCCGATTTTGATAATTCAAAAAGTAATCAACAGGTATTGAAACAGTCTTGAACAATAAATAATTTATTTGAATAGGCATCAATACAAAGGTATCGATAACATGGTCTCATTTTGGTCGGCATTTCTATCAACTTTTGAAATGTAAAAAGTGGTTATAGTGACATAACTACAATATTTTGAGATATGGTTTCATGAAGTTTTTTGTTGATTTTGATATGTTCTATAATAGTGTAGATCATTTTTTTATTCTATCATCAATGTTTTCCGCAGCACATTCGATGAAAGACATTGTATGGCTCATTTTTTTACACCTGGGGTTGGTTATATTAGGAATTTTTAAGGATCTCTAATTTTTTCTAGTAATAAATATAGCCTATGTTACTCAGTGATAATGTAGCTTTCTAACAGCAAAAGAATTTTTGAAATCAGTCCTGTAGTTTTTGAGTTTATTCGTTACATACAAAAATACAAATCTTTCCTCTTTATAATATTGGTGTAGATAATATCTCATGCCATAAAATTGAAATCCCTAAATACAATATTCCCTAAATCCGTTTGACATAAATATTACAATCAATAATATAAAAAAGACTTAAAACAAGTTTCAATAAAAGTTAAGTCCTAAATTCAAATCATTTGATGTTCATTTATCCTAATTATATTTTAAAACAAATTTGTATCACAAAGCTTATTTGCATGTTAGTAAGTTATTTAAGCAGCATGCAAGCGAGCATGCAACATGCAGCTGTGGGGCTCCGGCGGTCCCACGCGATCTTATCGTCGCAGTTGATTTAACGCTCACGACTGCAGCTTCGGCTTGCTGGCCGGCTTCCCGGCCAGCCTCAGCCGCGGTGGCGACCGTTGCAATTACCTGCTCCTCAACTCGTAAGTCGCGTCGCCGCTCAGCGCCTACGCGATTCTAAATTACACGTAGGGCAGACAAAACTGCGTGGAGTCAGATTTACAGCGATTCGTTTCTGTCACTAAATCCGAATTTTTAGAAAATGCGTTTCACTTTATGTTTTTAGTGAACTTGACCAACGTCCAGGTCAAGGGTAAACAAGGGTAAATTTAAAAAAAACATATCATTTGTTGCGCAAATCGTCATGGAAGAAGAGATGGGCCTAAAACGTTTCAGGACTAATAATTTTATGAAGTATAAATTAACATTCGGAATAATACACATTATATAAAACAAAACCTAGGACATATGACTTTTTTTCATGCAAAATAAGGAGATTCAATTGTATTATAGTACTCGATATTATGACACAAAAGTTTTAAAAGTAAAGATAATTATGTAAAACAAAATTTCGAATTTTTGAACATTATGATTACTGAAGTTTAGCAAACTTGTTATGGATAGTGATTTTCGTACAAACAAATTTAGGAGAAAAAAAGAGGGAGATACGACATCACCGGGATACGACTTTCCATTCTGAATTTCAAACCAAGACAAAACAACGTAAAAATCACAAAACATCTGTTTCAAGTCATGCATAACGGACAACTAACTGAAGAAATTTTGATTACCAATTCAAATTTCAATTAGTGCCAGAAAAGATAAAATAAAAAAGGCTGCTAATAAATCGATAGGTTTTCGTGCAGGGAATCCTGCAATATTTATAACATAACAGATATGTTATGGTAGGCCTTGTATGCTGATCGTTTTAAAAAATCTTCAAATAATCCTTTCTTGGCAGTTGGGTAAAAAAGCAAACAGGATCGTGTTTGACTCTTAATGTATTATACAGGGTTATACGACAACTTCTCAGGACTATGTTACTAACATCACAATCAACAACTTTAAACTTTATTCAAACGCTTGTGAATTACGACATGCAACATTCAGACCTCTTGTTACATCCGTTGACGGAGTCTTCGCTTCACAAATGTCTACCTTCGTAAAACATCTTGGAGCTGCAATCGCTGACCGTTGGAATAGGTCCTTTAGCGTAGTGATGGGTTGGCTAAGATCAAGAATGATCATCTCAATAATCCGTGCCACTAGCATGTACATTCGCGGCACAAGACATAAATTTAAACCAATAGCCAAGTTATTTTGGCTTTGACGATGGAGCAGCCCTACCTAGACAAGAATGATGTGGACGTGGCGTACGAATCAAGAAGACGTCGATTGTAATATATCGCGATGGATAAATGAGCTTGTTTTCACCTATTTATTATGTTCTCTGTATGTGTATAAATAATCAACAACTTTTGTTCTATGACTTTTAAGAATTCATCATATTTTAGTTCATCAGATTTTCATACAAAAACAAAAATATTTAAATTGAACGCTCTATTGGGCCAAAGTGATATTGTACGAGTACAATGGCCCAAGTTTTTTAATGAGAAATAATTTCCAATTCGTGTAGAGTTCTTTAAATTAGCATTCTAATGTTTGAAATTGAAAAACACGATCGTATGTTTTATTTATTTCCAGGATCATAAGACAAGCCATGGATGGTAAAACAAAGTCTTTTGATGAGAATGCCAATGGTTGTGTCAAGTCAGAAGCCATTAACGTACTGTTTCTGCAGAAGGCTAAGGATGCACTGAGGTAAGTTTTAAAAAGATATTTTTACAAGAAATAAAAGCCAGGGGCTGTTTTATGAAGTTTTACATCTCTCTTTTGGGAGCACCATCTCTTTTTAACCCCCGACCAAAAAAGAGGGGTGTTATAAGTTTGACGTGTGTATCTGTGTGTCTCTCTGTGGCATCGTAGCTCCTAAACGGATGAACCAATTTTGATAAATTGTTTCGTTTGAAAGGTATTTTAATCGAAAGTGTTCATAGCTATGTTTCGAGAAACTCTGCTCAGCCATTTGAAGATTATCACCTCTTTTCTAGTCGACGAAGGGATATAAACAACTTCCACAGGTCTGGTCGATTCGAAATTTGAAATCTTGTCACTTGTCATCTTGGTCATCGCCAGTTGCCCTCAAAAGTTCGGGTTTGTCTTTTTGAATTTTAAAACTTTCCTTGCATTCGTTAAATTTGCGAGAAGAGGCACAACACCGAGAAAAGTGGAAGGAACGGAGGGCCTTTGCCCAGGAGTGGGACAGTGAAAGCTAAAAAATAATAATTTAAGTTACAAAAACCATTACTTAAATTAAAAACCACTAAGTAGACCTCTTAGCACAAGCACAAAACAAAGCCACAAGGACCCCCGGCGCTACGACGCTTGGATTAATTTATTTTTGGTATTTTTAGAAGCTTTTTGTGCCGGGGGTTTTTTAAATTCTCAACAGAATGTGAGTTCCCTATTTCTGATCGAAGCAAATTATTTAAAGTTTTGCTAGCCTATTGAGTGCCCCACTGCTGACAAAGGCCTCCTCTTTCTTTTCACAAACTTTTTGGTCCTGTGCAATATCTGCCCAGGTTTGCCCCGTAAATAAGATCCGACAGTCACACCGCCTTCGCCGCGGTCTACCTCGATAGCGATTTCCTTCGATAGGCGTCCTATTTCTCCGGGTGCATTCGTGCTACCTGGCCTGCCCACTCCCACTCTTATTAACAGTAAATATATAAAACTAGCTGATCCCGGCATGCGTTGCAATGCACTTGTTCCTACCCATTACCTACCTACTACTACCTACCTACTGCCTACCTACTGCCTACCTACTGCCTACCTACTGCCTACCTACTGCCTACCTACTGCCTACCTACTGCCTACCTACTGCCTACCTACTGCCTACCTACTGCCTACCTACTGCCTACCTACTGCCTACCTACTGCCTACCTACTGCCTACCTACTGCCTACCTACTGCCTACCTACTGCCTACCTACTGCCTACCTACTGCCTACCTACTGCCTACCTACTGCCTACCTACTGCCTACCTACTGCCTACCTACTGCCTACCTACTGCCTACCTACTGCCTACCTACTGCCTACCTACTGCCTACCTACTGCCTACCTACTGCCTACCTACTGCCTACCTACTGCCTACCTACTGCCTACCTACTGCCTACCTACTGCCTACCTACTGCCTACCTACTGCCTACCTACTGCCTACCTACTGCCTACCTACTGCCTACCTACTGCCTACCTACTGCCTACCTACTGCCTACCTACTGCCTACCTACTGCCTACCTACTGCCTACCTACTGCCTACCTACTGCCTACCTACTGCCTACCTACTGCCTACCTACTGCCTACCTACTGCCTACCTACTGCCTACCTACTGCCTACCTACTGCCTACCTACTGCCTACCTACTACCTACCTACTGCCTACCTACTGCCTACCTACTGCCTACCTACTGCCTACCTACTGCCTACCTACTGCCTACCTACTGCCTACCTACTGCCTACCTACTGCCTACCTACTGCCTACCTACTGTCTACCTACTGCCTACCTACTGCCTACCTACTGCCTACCTACTGCCTACCTACTGCCTACCTACTGCCTACCTACTGCCTACCTACTGCCTACCTACTGCCTACCTACTGCCTACCTACTGCCTACCTACTACCTACCTACTACCTACCTACTACCTACCTAAGAACCTTCTCCTGACAATACTAAACAAAAAAAAAAAAGAATTAACTAAATCGGTCCAGCCGTTCACACGTGATGCCGTGACCGAGGGAAATAGGGATTCATTTTTATATATATAGATAATATTGGTACATCTACCTACTTATTGCGAAAAGTTTTCTCTTTAAGACTAGCCTCATTATTTGTGTCATTTACAGGATTTATGCAGATGTATTACTCGCTAAGACGGAGTTTACCGGTCTGCCAACAGAAGAAACGGTCGGTCAGTATGGATACTTAAGAAATCCTGACAAAACTGTCGACTTTTTGAATAAATTCTATGAGGAAGCGAGAGTTCCACCACATGCTGTGGAATACGTTGAAGCTTTTGGTTCAGGTATCCATTTTTTAATGATTGATTCACCAATTTATAAAACCGCTTTAGACCACCAATCTGTATTTTCCAAAGAGATAACTAAGTGTACATAATATGTTCACTACATCTTCATGACTCCAGTAATTTAAGTCCCATAGCAAAGCGAGTCTATTGCTACTAAGCATGTCGCTTACAAATCTAATAACTCTTAACCCGACTCAGGACTACGAGATCAGCACTCGTGCAGTAGACCAAAGAGACAAAGATCAAGAAAAAACATTGAAATGTTTGTAGAACGTTTCCGATTTTCACAATTTTGTTACAGGTACCCCTGAGGCTGACAGAACAGAACTGGAGATCATTGACAGGGTGTTCTGTAACGAAAAGAAAGACATGCTTTTAGTTGGCAGCGTCATTTCCAACATTGGATATAGCGAGGCGGCTTCGGGTATTTCCGCGATAACCAAGGTAATTGTTGTATTGAGATAACACTGGGTTTGTCATCGTCATCATGGCTTATTGACATGCGATCAATATAAAACAAATAAAAAAGCAAACAATTAATTTCTAGTGCTAAAATTCTAAGATTCTTAAGTACAGAAAACTACCTGCTTTTAGCCGAGTGTAATTAGAAAATAAGTAAGTAGACAGCTTAGCACAAGCACAAAAAAAAAGGATTGTGTGGTTTTATGAAACCACGGTAAAAGTAAAACTTTTTTTCACACTAAAGAATTGAACTAAACAGTTTTGGAAAAATATTCCATTTAGGGTATAAAAATCGCTTTATAAATCTTAATTTTATACTTGGAAAATTGGAATGACAATGGGAAATAATAAAAATAGACTAAGTCTCCAACTAATATTTTTATTGAACTCTGTGTCTTATATAGTACGACTTACATAATACTTAACAATTATTTAGATTATATACACATATTAAAAACAAAATCGCGTGGAGCACTGGCACAAATGAGTAATAGTCTATACACTACACGGTTAGCTGCTGCGAACTATAGGCGCCGCCATATTGGCCTTGGCTGCTCTGACAAGCACCTTTCACTACAGCCTCCGTACTCCGCGGCCAACCGTCACGCGACATGCAACACACAGACGAAAAAGTTTGAGACGATGTAATAAAAGTTTCACTTTAAAAAGTGAACCCCGACGCTACGACGCATGAATTAATTTATTTTTGGATTTCAGAGGTATTTTGTGTCGGGGGTTTTTTAAATTTCTTGTCTAATTTTTATTTCATGATTTTTTAAATTACATATTTTTTTCTTAGCCTTGACTGTCCCACTCCTAGGCAACAGCCTCCTCGTTTTTGCGCTACTTCTCGCTAATTAACGAAAACAAGAAAAGTTATAAATTTAAAATGTCTATGGTGACAAGATTTCAAATTTAGAATCGACCACTGACACCCGTGGATGTTGTTTAAATCCCTTTATAAACTAGAAAA